>OW387023.1:84498628-94356128 GCA_936439885.1 Nowickia ferox | reverse complement strand
TTTTGATTAAAAAAAAAAATGTTAAGAAAAGGCAAATTTTTATTTAATATGCTCAGCATACACATTTGGCATTTATTTTGTTGTCATTTTGTGGTGTCATTTTCCAAAAATATATATTTTTTATTCTTAAAGCAATGTCACACAACGAAAAATATCGGAAATGACAAATGTTTCCACTAATGCGATATCACAAACTACCATAATGTGTACTCAGAAATAGAGATAATTATGATTTTGCTTAAACTTGTTTTAATTTTTGTGCTAATGTGTCTTAAGTGTGTACATAATTATTTTTTAGTTTTTAGAATTGTGTATAAATGCTTAGTTGAGAAGTTTGAAAAAAAGGAACATAATTGTTCAAACAGCATTTTACTGTGGAAAACTCATTTTTTAACTTTGATTTTAAACTATTATTGCAACATATACGAGTACATATGTATATAAATATATATACATACATACATAGACATATGTATATGCATATGAATATACCAAAAATATTTGCTAATTTATCAAAAATATGTTTGTGTTATTATATTACAGTCGTTAAGTTCCCTGCATTGTCTATGTAAAGAGTTTTTCAACAAAGCAGGTCGTTGTTGTTTGTTGCACTCTCTTACATAATAGCACGACTTACGAAAAAATACAATCCTGATATAATGAATTGTTATTATTGTCTTTTGAAAATGTTCATAAGCTCCATCATGACAGAGTTGTATTTTCTAAAAAGTCGCACGAGTGTGTGGGATAGTGACGATTTCAAATTACATAATTTTCAACAACTGAGAACTTTTGTCACTTTGTTATCAACTGATTTTTTCGAAATCGTAGTGACGGCAAGATCGATGACAAATCATTATGACTTGATTGACGCTTGGATAAAACTTCAAAATTCTCTAAATTGACTTTGAAAATCAGTCATCAAATTGAGCAATGATAGACGATTTCGTAATTTGGATTGAGCACATAATCGGCCACGCTTGATCACGTCATCCGTCGAACTGTGGATGGATTTCTTGCCACGTACTCTCTAGATAAAAAATAACACCAACACGTTGAAGGAATATGAATACCAAACAGAATATCGCCGCTGTAAACGAAAGTGTGGAAGAAGATTCAAATTTATAGAATTGCGTATGTGTCCATTCACTACTTTAAAAAATTTGGGCAAAAATATTACCTGTACAAAATCCAGCTGGTGCAGGATATGAAGTCCTTTTTTTTGCCGACTAGTCTCTAGAGCAAATTGGAAACTGATCCGATGTTTTATCGCAAAATTGTGTTCAGCGGTGAGGTTAATTTTTGTCTTTCCGTGCTCGTTAACAAACCAAATTGCCCTCTTGAACAGCAGGCAGTGTTCTAGTATAGTAATCGTAGGATCGCATCTTCGATAGCTGGCGAGGACTCTGGATTTTTTTTTCGCAAAATAGGCCAAAATACCTTCGCAGTTTGTCTTTGTTTAAAAAAAAAGCAAGATATGGGGTAAAACTATACAGCAACAGACTATATATACTCCATTACATCCAGAAAAATCATTGGACTTTATTTCATCAAAAATTAAGACGGAGCTCGCGTCATGGTCAGTAGAGATAGTTTCTGCACCATGCTTAATAATATTTGATGTGAAAATATGCAATCCCAAAATAAGAAATGAAATCACGCCAAAACACAAAAAAATCGGTTGAAAAAACAACCAATAAAAATGAAATAAAGTCAAATTAAAAAAAAGAAGAGAGGTGTCTTAGGACCTCCGGTTAGAGCTATGCTGCTTAGCTATATAAAACAAATTTCATGTGTTAAATAACAATGTAATAAAATTATATTATATGATGATTCAAAACGTTTCCATTTATTTGCCCTTACTTTCTTTTCTAGCGGCGCACGATTAAATTAGTGTATTGTTTTTGGCCGGCGGCGGTTGTTAGCCGGCTTACAGGCGATCAGCTGTGTTCTATGGCTTGTGCTCATGTGCAAAAATAAAGCAAAAACAAATTGAGCAAACGTTCTCTGAACGTTTATGTTTTGTTTTTGTTTCACTCACTTCAAAGAACGTAACAAAACAAAATCAAAAATTTTGTTGCATTTATTTTCGCACTCTAGTTTTAAGTACAAAGAAATCAAAACAAAAATAAATTTATAACTGTAATAGTGTCGATTACTTTTGTTACGAAAATCACGTCTTAGCACCTGTGTCGTGACATAAAGAGCATAGCTCTTAAAGCCGAATGAAATAATAACCAACCAAACTCAAAATGAAGTAAAGCTCATTGAAATATTCCTTAGTTTTATTGGGCCTTATTTAATTTTCTCCAAGATCTTGCGATTTGACACCTGCGGGGACACGTGAGGGCCGCATAGTTCGTGTGATTCGTGACATACCGCTAGCAATACTCGATAAAGTTACCCAAAATTGAACAGAACGCGGTGACCATATGCCCGACATTTTTTTTTTGGTTTAAAATTAAATTTTGTTTGTTATTTTTCTACAATCGAAAGTTCTACCGCGCTTAAAATAACACACGTTATATTTAATTATTCAGTAATTTTTCTCTTGTATGTACCCACCACAGCTTATATTATTTTACGTTTTAACAACGACTCGTTCTTATTGGAAAACTCTGTGTTGTAGCATTAAATACATTCCTTTACAAATACATAAACATTTTTTTTATTTGTTAATTTTTATATAAAATACATTTTTGAATTTTTCGCTAAATATTTTTCACAGTTTTCACATTTACAAAGAAGCAACGAAAAACGTAACACATACCAGCACGAGGCTAATGCTGACGTTAATTTAAACGAAAATAAAAAATCTTATTGATTGTTGTTGCTGATGTTGAAATGAAATAAAATTTAAAATTGTGGGCATTTATTTAATAAATTTTTTAACTCAAAAAAAAAAAAAAAATCATTTTTATTTTTGTTTTTATTTTATTTTTGTAAAGTCTCATTTAATTTCACTTATTTGGCATGTGAATGCCAAATTTATATTAAAACATTTATGCGATTTTTATTTACTTTTTGTTGTCTTGTTCCTCATTTTTATTTTATTTTGCAATTTATTAATAAAAAGCCGGCTTTCAAGACATTTTTAAATATCTTAAATAACCATGTGGCTGGCATACAATACAAAAATTCACCTTAATTTAATTGAAATTTATGATGTTTTTTTCTTCCATTTCACTACAGTTAAATTAAATAATGTGCAGTTGAATTGAAAATCTTAATGTGCGCTTAACTAAGCCGCCATAATAGTTGAATAAACGTTTATTTTTTATTAAAGTACAACAGTTGGGGGGGGGGGAATTAAACATAAAAATTTCTTAGATATAAATATGTATGAATGTATGTATGTATATTAAAAAAAGTATTTTTTTATTTATAAGTATGCAAATATTTCTGTGTATCACCTCCATCCGAATACTTGTTTTGTAGAATTTTTTTTTATTATGTTGCTACTACTATTTCAACTTTGCCTTTAGTTTTTTTTTTTGTCAAAACGCGCCACAAAAAACAAGTAATTTTGTTAACATATATTTTTTCTTTTTGTATTGATATAAATATTTATTATGCAGCTACACTGTAAACATTCACTAACGACTTAAAAAAACAGTTATAAAAATTTGGTAGTAAATAAATTTAGAACATGAACCCGAAGTTTTTATGATTTCTGCAACGAATTTATGTATAAATAATATTTTATATGTCATCGCCATACAAAACAGCTGTTCGAACCAACATTATGGGCAACACTGTATTTGATTATAGCTGACTTGCCATAACGCCAAATAAATCAATAGAATTTTTTTGATGCTTCCACTTTTGAAATGAATAAGCAAATAAAACATAAACATCTGTTTATGATTGTGGTAGCACTAATAGTTGCTATTAATGCTTAACAATTTAATTTTTATATATTTAACGTCTGTGTAGTTTCGATTTGTCGAGTTTTTCCAACACTACCCGACCCGAACACGAACACGTGAAAACACACACGTGAAAATTTTTCTCAACACGCACGAATTCAAATTGAGTAACAAAAAATAATTTTCATGTATTCAAATAAATACATATTTTTATTAATTTCTGAAATTTAATCCCCTGTTTCCACAACTCAAGACGGTCCACTTGTGTATAAAATTTACATGGAAAGCACTAATTTTTTGAGTAATTTTCATAGGCATTTTCCAGACAAATCGTCTGCCTGACTTAAGAAATCTGTACAAATTCGCTGATGTTGCATGTTTGACGATACAAAATATTTAATTTTTCTTTATTGGAAATCAATGCATAAATTTTTTAACACGTAAAATCTTTTAGTGCTTTTCGTGTCAATTTTGCTCAACACGAAACGACCCCGACTACGTACGAAATTAGATTTGTTGTCACGAATCTTGTTTCATGTTGAGTCGTGCGTACTCGTGTTACGAAAAAAAACCCATGCCCATCCCATCTGTAGTTTCGATAAAAAACATATCGCTAATTTACTTCAATAGTGTCATAACTCCAAAAATTCGTTTTTTGATTTAATACTCGTAGTACAAAATAATTCGGCATTCGGTATTTTATCTTGAGTAAAAATTTCATATAAATAGCTTTTACTACCATCTCGTGAGAGAAGAATATTTTTTCATTTCTTCTTTGAGTTGTATGTAAATTGAAAACTTTAAGCGCGTTTTCTGCAAAACCAGTTTTTTTGTGACACTATTGCAGTAAATGAGCGATATGTATGTATGTATTTTTTCGAATGGAATAACAATTCACGGGGAATTTACTTTAGCAAGCAAACTGTTGTTCAGGGGAAAGAGTTTTATTTTTTAATATTTTTACTTCAACCGACAGCAAATTTCGTTAAAATATGTTACTGAATAGCGCAAATTCGATAAATCTTAGTTATATTTATTATCTGGATTCAGTAATTTTTATTACGATAATCGTATCGCTATAGTAAATATAACGAAAATTTATCGACTTTGCGCTATTCAGTAACATATTTTAACGATTTAACGCTGTCAGTTGGAGAAAAAAATAACATCGCCAGCTCAAATTCATTAAGTTTTTCTTTATTATACCTTGTGCTTTTCGCTTATTTTCACATTTTGTATACACAGATACCACAAAATACTGAATTCAATGGCGAGTAAGATAAAGCTGAAGGATATCGTAAAAATTAAATTACGGTATCACATTATCGTTACCGCAAACGAATAAATATGTCGATAAATATTAAGATTTTCCGTTTGCAAAAAGTTACAGAATCCAGGCCAACAGGCTTCGAGTATAAACCTTCTAACTCAAATCAAACAAATTGTACAGTAGAGACAAAAAACTGTTAAGATTTTCTCAAGCTACTATGAGAAATTAGCCTAATTTATTAAGTTTTTTCGGCATGTGGAGTTTCAAATTAAAATAAATAGTTTAGCCAATCAATGCGGCGTCTCTTTCTTTTTCGAACGGCATTAAAATAATATATAATTGTGTATTATAAAAAGTGGATTTAGCCGGCTTACACTCTACAGGCTCAGTTAGCCGACTGTAAGTAATGTAACTGCAACAGTAGGAAACAGCTGATCGATATTGTTATATGAAAAGTAATGGAAATGGTTATAGAGATGTAATGTAACGTAACCTACTTCTCATACAAAAATATCGACCAATTGTTTCCTACATTACATTACAGTCGGCTAACTGAGCCTTAAGTGGTCGATGTACTATTCCAGTCAACAAATGAAACTGAACTTGTAGCATTTTATCTTAAAAAATTTTAAAATTTAAAACTAATGAAAATTAAAGTATGATGGTATGAGAAATGAAAATTGTATTTACATATTTATTTGAACATATTTAATGAGTAACATAAATGATTGTTAAAGTTAAAGCATGCTTTAAACCGGTTTTATGGAATAAAAATAAAAATAAACATTTTAAATAAGTATTCTTCTGAAAAATTCCTAGCCCAACAATCAGACTGTAACTCAATATACGTGTACATATGTAAAGGCTCAATTAGCTGACTGTAATGTAATGTAACTGCAACGTAGGAAACAGCTGATCGATATTTTTATATGAAAAGTAGGTTACGTTACATTACATCTCTATTATGTTTGTTATGTGAAAAGTAATGGAAATGGTTATAGAGATGTAATGTAGCGTAACCTACTTTTCATACAAAAATATCGATCAGCTGTTTCCTACATTACAGTTACATTACATTACCGTCGGCTAACTGAGCCTTAACCATTTCCATTACTTTTCACAGAACAATATCGATCAGCTGTTTCCTACTGTTGCAGTTACATTACATTACAGTCGGCTAACTGAGCCTTAACAATTTTCATTACTTTTCACATAACAATATCGATCAGCTGTTTCCTGCTGTTGCAGTTACATTCCATTACAGTCGGCTAATTAAGCCTTAAGTATTTACAAATAACTTGAAAATATCCCTTCATTTTTCTTCTACCACATGTTGAATTCAAAAACTAACAATAAACAATTTTTTTTAAAATAAATTACAACTTTTTACTTTCAAAATTTGTTGGTTTTGTTATTTTACTGCTTACAATTCTTCACACACACACACTTACACACATGCAAACACAACGCTAACAAGCATTCGGTGCATTTTTTATTACACTCAATAGTAATAATACGTACTCTCTTGTAATTGTAATTTTGGTGAGTTTAATTTTGATTGCCAATGCATGAGTATTTGTATGTGTATGCGCGCGTGTATGTGTTTGAGTTTTGCATGTTTTTTTATTTTTAATTTAATTTTAGCTCTATTTTAGTCTTAATCATCACTTTGGAATGTTTTCGCTTTAAAGTTGTTTTATTTTATTGTTTGTTTATTTTTTTTTTTTTATATTTCCATTTGTGTATTTTTTTTGCATGTACATTAGACCGGGTCAATTTGCATGGTTGAAGAAAAAAAATAATTAAAAAGTCGTATAGTAAAAAATTAAATCTAGTATGTACATATAATTCTAAGAAATTTTTGTGAAGCAACCATATGTAGAAAATCCAACCCTATACCGCCCCACTCGACATGAATAATTATTTCCTCTTCCTGGGGCCCGTTTCTCAAAACTACAAGTTACAAATCTAAAAAATAAAATATACAAAAACAATAACAAAATTTGTAAAAGTGTTGTTGTTTTGTGAGTATTTTACTTGTAATTTGTAGCTTTGAGAAACGGGCCCCTGAGCTGCTTCTTGTCTTATTTAAAGACATTAACTCTAAAAATGGAAATGCGGAACCAATTATTATTATAGACAAATCTAAAGTAGCAGGGAGTACGTACTTGGGAGGAAGAATAATGATTCGAATTTAGTAGCATTTACTTCAGTAAATACATTTTTCTATTTGCAAAAATTTTATTAAAAAAAAATTGTTTTTCTAAAGAAGAGAAAATACATTTTCATGTCCAGACCAGAGGCGCGTTATAGGCTTGGATTTTAGGTAAATGGTTTCTTCGAGAATTTTCTCAGAATTTCGTGTCGATTACGTTTTTGCTATACAATTTTTGCAAAACAAATCGATCCCCCCTAATGCAAATGCATACATATGTACATATGTACGTACTTGTGTACATAGATATACTTACTAATATAATATTTTATATTTATTGAATATTGTTGCTGTAGTTATACTTCATTATTTGGTGTGCAAGTATTTGCTAAAACACATATTTATTTATTTAACAATTTTCTTGTTTGTTTTTTTTCTTTGTTGTTGGCTAGTGCTCAATTATATTTGTAGCTACTCGTATGTTTGCGTTTCTTAATGTATCTATGCATGTGAGAGCTTGTAGCGAAAATGTATTCCTCAATTTAAAATACCAGCCTATTTTTGTTGTTAGAATGTGCTGTGCATGTTAAAAAAAAACATGAATTATGTGTAGATACATAAATACATACATTCATATACATACATATGCATAAACATTTTTATTAACAATTTATTTTCACGGTAAATAACTTTAAAAAATTTAGCTCTATACATGCATATGTATACATGCATATGTATACATATGTATATGTATGTACATATGTACATACATATATTAAATGCGGAATATTTGTGCTTTAAATTAGGGAAGAATATATTTTTGAAAGCGTGTTTCAAAGCAACCATTAATAAATGCATGTTTGAAATATGTATATCAATTAGTTGCTTCTATCAACAGGCAACTGTCAGTTGACTGCCCTGTATTTGACCAGCTGTTTGGTAGAAATATACCTCGTGATTTGAGAAGAAAATTATGAAAAAAAGAGAATTTTGTGGGCTCATTAATGCATTAAACACAATCAGCACAGCAGACTACACAAACACACGACTTCAAATGCCGCTAGTAGCTGCTTTTGTCACCTTGTAGCCAGCTACTTAATTCCTTTAAGGACGGCAGCGAAATCATAAGAACCTGTACCTGGAGTCTGTAACTTTTTGCGAACTGAAAATCGTAATAATTATCGATATATTTATTCGTTTGCGGTAACGATAATGTGATTCCGCATATTATTATTTAGCCACCATTTAATTCAATATCATTTGGAATTTCTGTGCGTACGTTCTGTAACTTTGGTGAGAACTTTTCCAGACGAGAAGTTTGTTATCAAACTGTGAAACACAGGGTGAGTAACAGAAACCTTAGTTCCTTGCTCATGTTTCTTGTAAGCTTATTTCAGGTTTTATATGAATCAGCCTGTGGAAAACAGGTAACCCAATATAATTGTTTAGTTTTTCTCAAAGCGAAAACTTCTCGCAAGTTACAGAACACAGGTACTGTATAGAAAATGACAAAATAAGCGAAAAGCACAAAGAAAAAAACTAAATGAATTTGATCTTGTGATTTTATTTTTTTCCTTCAATCGACAGCGAAAATCGTCAAATGTGTTACTGAATAGCAAAATCGATAAATTTTCGTTATATTTATTATAGCGATACGATTGTCGTAATAAAAGTTACTGAATCCAGTTACTGATATTTAAGTATAAATTCAAAATATACAAGTATTATGGAGGTAAAATTACCACTTTAAAATGTTTATATGTATCACGTAAAAGTATAAAAATTAATCAATTTATTTCTCTATATCAATTTCGGGATGTTCTTTCTGTTACATAATATGAAAAAAATTGCAAGGTATCATTGATTACACATTTTGGTTTAATTGGCCTGCCAAAGAAATCATTCTCTATCCTTGACATTTTGAAGTTGGTAGCTTGCTGCGGTGAGTGTGTTTAATGTTTAGGCATTATTTTTTGCTAAAGACTGAACTTGATGGTAAGCAAGTGGTTTACTGAATTGCGTTGTGGCCGCATAAGCAGTAAAGATGCCGAAGGTTATGTACATGTGTCCAGTTTAGGTTAGATTTGAATGCTAGTTTGGGTATGAGAAAGCTTTCGTTTCCTCACAATCGACCTCAAACGCAATCGTGTGACTACTTCGCAAGAGTGTGTGGCTTTGTTCTACAGCAATATGGACGAGATTGTGTGCCGTTTCATAACTGTGGAGGAACGATCCTCCACAGCACACCAGAGACCAAACAGCAGTCGAAACAGTGGGTTTATCAGCATGAATCGGCGTCTAAGAAGGCCGAAGTAAGTCACGTCGACGTTTTTTAGGATACACGCGGTTTTATCCACATTGAGTACCTTCGGAAGGGTAAGACAAACAATGACTAATATTATGCCAACTTATTGGGACGATCTAATGGGGACTTGAAAAAACGACTGCATTTGGCCAAGAAGAATGTTTGTTTTTCCAGAACAAGGCAAGGGTGCACACGTGTGCAGTTTCCACTGCTACACAGGAAAACCCAAATTTCATTTTCAGTAACCAAATTCATAGAGCCAGTAAATATTTTGCATGAATGCGGACTTACAAATAAATTTTGTAGATTCTACTAACAATTTTGTAAAAAAAATAAATTTAAATTTAACAGAATTCGACTGTTATTTAAGTGTGTTAGTGTTTATCTTGTTTGTTGAAAGGTACAACGTGCTGTTGTGCTCGTGTTGTTGTTTACTTTTATTGATCGTGTTGTATACATGTAAATGCCGACAAACGACAAATAAAATTGGATCAAACAGTTTAATAGAACGGTAAATAATATTTACTGAAAGTAAATTGTATTTCAAATAAATACTTGTTTGAAAATTTTTTGGCCATACATTTTTCTGTGTAGCTCATCGCTCTGTTCTCCGGATTTAGCACCTGGTTACTATTTTTTATTTTGAAACCTGAAGAAATGGCTCTGCGGAAAGAGATTTGACTTTGACTTGATTTGATGACCTCGACAAATCTGCTCGCTTTAGGCATATATGCCGATGCGTGGTGGCACAAAAAAATGCTGAATTTTTCCAGCAAATGTCAAGTTAAACTTTTTGTTTGCCTTCTTTATGAAACCAAATTAAGTTAACAAATATTTCATTCTACAGCATGCTGTAGTGTGTAGTATCGAAGAAGATCCAAATGAGTCCATAATGTGTCGTGCTCATCAATTGTTAATTTATCGTCGACTTTTTATAGCTATGGTTTCGAAGATAATGCTATTTAGCACCACTGTACAAATGCATATAACTAAGAAGACATTATACACTATCTGTGTGTGAAGAATTTTTTCTTCAAAATTCTTATTCTACTCTTCTGCATATCTTCAAAACACTACCAAAGGCTAAAAAAATGCATATATTTTTATACTTACTGGTCTCTGGGATCCAGCCATGTTGTCTTTTTCGTATTATGATCTATATAATAGATTTTTCCATCAAAGTCCTTCGCTATATCCCAGCCCTCGGGCAGAGGAAATTCGCCGTGGTGCAAGTGTTGGGACTGATGTTGACTTTGTTGCTGATAATTGTGTGGGTGATAATGTTGCGGCGGTTGCTGATAGGGATGCGGCGAAATGTGCTGTATGGAGGTGGTGGATGTGGACAAAAGGGCGGGGGTGGGGGCTGGGTTCGGTGCTGCTGTATTGTTAATGGCTACATTCGTTATTGAACTTTGATGATGCACTTGATTGTTGTGATGCTGATGCTGTTGTTGGTGTTGCTGATATTGTTGTTGTTGTTGATAATGTTGCTGGTAGTGGTTTTGATTTTGCGGCTGATGTTGCTGGTGTGCTATTTGCTGTTGTTGCTGTAATTTTGGCATAATTTCAATTTGAAATAACTGCACGTGTCGATAGTTAAAATTTTAAAGGTTTCGCTATAACAACAACACTTGGTTTTTGTTGCTGTTTGTATGATAATAGCAAAAAAATAATTAAGCTTATGCACCGTTTTCCAATTTTTTTTTTTTTTGAAAATGAGGAATTTCTTTGTGCAATTTTTCGTTTCGTTTAAGTAATAAAAATAGTTGTGGATAACAACGATGAGTTTAATGACAGTGTTTGTTGTTCGGTGTTTTTTTTTTCGTTTGGTTTTACTCTTTTTATTTCTCTTTTAGCCACAAATATTCAATGGTTGGTTGTGTTGTTTTGGTTTCAAAAAACGTGTTTAAAATTGTCAAAAAAAATCATTTGTTTTGTTGGTGCGTTTTTTTAATATAAATATAAATATATTTACAACCACATTTTTGTCCACTTGTTGTTTGTTTTGTTTTGTTGTTATTGCTATTGTTGTTGTTGTTGCTTTAGGCCATTGGGAACGTTATTTGAATTTTGAAATACACACATACGTACATATATAAATTTAGTTATTTGGCTTTTTTGGCCGTTTTTTATGCGTATTGAGGTTATTTTTTAAATTAAAAATATCGTTAGTTGTTTTTGAATAGTTATAATAATTTCTCCATATTAAGAGTTATTATGTCTTTCAAAAAAAAAACAAAAATTATTTATCATACAATTTATTAATTGTTTGTACCTATTAATTGTGTTCACATTCTTTGCTCATTAAATTTTGTTGCTTAAACAATTTATACTCGTATTTTTGTAAAAACGACCGTATTCTTGCATAAATATAAAATAGTGGGTAGTTACATATACTTCGATGAATTTATCTTTTTAAATTATATCTTTAAGATTCATTCTTTAATTATGTATCTATTTTTTCATACACTTAGAGAAATACAGCAGCATTCACTTGTTACACAAATAGATAAATTCTCCTTTTTTAATACATTCTTCATTTTCTTATAAATAAATACACAGAAATTCCTTAAGACTAAATTCAAGTTTTGTTTTTTTTTTAAACTGGATTTTATTACTATTTCGATATTTTTCAACAAACACCTCTATTACTTTGATAATCTCCCCATTTTCACTATTTACGCTGATTACGTAGTGTATCTCAACATTTACTTTAAAACGAACATAAATTTTTTTTCTACAAAAAAAAAAACGGGCGACGACTTGTATGTTATGTGCTCTTAATAAATGTGAGGAGATATTTTATACATACAATAATGAAATTTCTATCGGCCTCTCTTTCTGTCACACAGCGAGTTAGCACAATTAAGACGGCGGCATACAAAGCTCGCTATCTCTTTTGCTGCATTCCATTCCATAAAAAATGTTGAAATTTTTTTTTATTTCCACAAAGAGCTTGTTTGAAAGATTTTTTTCATATGGCTCTGTATGTATAATTTTAATGTAAAATGTGTATGCCATATACAATTTTGCTTCAAATATACATTTTATCTTTTTGTATTTTTTTATTTAAAACTTTTCACTAACTTTTTTTTTTATAATTATTATGTTAAAACACTTTTCTTTATTTGTTAAAGCTCTTAAAGCAATTCAGTTATTTTCTTTGTTAATTATTGATAATTATTTGTAATAAATTTACAAATTTTGTTAGATGAAAAGTTACACGTTTAGTTTTATTTTTCTTTTACATTAATCCGTGGTGCATTGCGTTTGGTCGTGTAGCCGTTTACAAAATGAACTGATGAGTTAGACGAGCAAAACCACAAATGTATCTGTTAAATAAACGAACTTTATGAAAAATGTATCTAAAGATCTTGCATTTTTTTCTTTGCTCGCTCATTCGTTGTTTTATGAACCAAATTAATTGCTCTCAGTTCAAAATAAATTCTTTTTATTTCTCTCATGGATTACAACTTTGTTTTTTCTCTCTCTTTCTTTCTTTTTAATGTTTAATTCTTGTGCAGGGCTGCCAGACAAATTTTTAAAAATATCTTTGATTTGCCGGCGAAAAAAAAAAATTAAAATGTGACATTCATATGGGTTTTCAAATCGCTTAAAACGATGTTTGAAAACTAGTCGACATAATTGCAAAGTTGCAAAAATGATGTTGAATGGAAGAAACGCTTTTATTCTAAATTCAATTGTTCAAAACTTATGGCGTTTTCTTTGCTAAGAAAATATGGTTTTTGAAATGGAGGATACGAGAATTGTATCATCAATGACTGCAAGTGCCCTTCCTGTTCATATCATGCAAATCCTGCCAAAAGAAGTGAGCAATCAACGACCTATAGCGCTGGCGAAGTGCGCGGAACCTTGACCGAACAGAATACCCATTTTTATAGAACAATTTTATCCATTACACGTGTTGTTGTATGTTGTATCCCTCAAATTATATCCAATTCAATAGATCCTCGCCTCAGAATTGGTTAAGCCCACACGCCACAAAGTTGGAGTGAAGAAAAACCACAAAAGAGATTTACATGAAGTTTTCTCAAAATATAGCCGATCGATTTCTTTTGTATTTGCGCCACTGCTTCCGACACATGTGAAGAAAAATGTAAATTTTTGTGAACTTTCATGAATGAAGTTAGAATTTAATATTACTTTATTGTAAAAGTTAAAATACGTTTTATGCCGCACACGCAATTTATTTTCAAAAAGTAGCTTTTTGTGCTTCGTACGTATACTTTAAGGTAGAGGTCCATAGCTCGCTTTTTGCGCGTTATGCTTCACACGCGTTTCATTCTATACTTTGTTCGCGTTGAGTTACATGCATTGCTTTTCATGCGCCATTTTATTTTTGTTTTGATCAGCTGTGTGCGTTTGTTTATAAATACTTATAAAGAAAAAATGGAGAGTGAAATCGAGTTTTTAAAAGAATTTGTGGAGTTAGTCGAGTTTGCATATTTAATTTTAATTTATGAACAATTTCAAAAAAAGAAAAGGTTTTGGGTACGGCCGTTGTATTTAGAACGAAATTTAAGTGGGTTTTTTGAAACCACATTTAAAAAATTACAACTTCTGACCCTGAGCAATTTCGAACCGCGACAAGAATGTCTGCAGATATCTTTGACTGTTTATTGAGCATTTTAAAAGATAGTCTGAGAAGAACTCGGCCAGGGCTATTCCAGCAGATTGTCGGCTATTGTTGACTTTAATGTAAGTAAATTGAAAATTACATATAAATGTATGCACATTATTGCCTTAAGCAATAACTTTTCTAAGCAGCTGTTTAATACAGATTTAGCGGAGATGACACTCAGTACGTAAAAGTAATCCGTAACTAATATGCAAAATTTGTTACTGAGAAAAGTGTGGTGAAAAGTTAATTAAAATACATCGCATTAATGAAAATATTCACATATTTTATTAAACAAGTTTTTTTACTAAGAAATTTTTTTTATTGAAAAAAAAAGAAAAAAATTATCCACGGCAAAATAATATTTATCGATAACGTGAGAAATAAAGTATTATTTAACATCTTTAGCATTCAAGAACAGCTGACTTTCTTTCATGGTGCTTGTAACGCGTACAAAAGTAGAAAGTAGACCTACTTTTTGCTTTGAACGCGCCTACGCGTTCTGCGCTTTTTGCAATGTAACTTGTCACATACTATTACATTGATTCTACTTTTTTGACAGATGCATAGAAAGCGTAACGCGCAAAAAGCGAGCTATGGACCTCTACCTTTAGTGCAGTGAATTGAGCACTTTGGTGTTTCGTTTATTTCTCTTGCTGTCCAGAGAAATAAGTCGATCGTTGAACGCCGACAATCGATCTGCTTACACACTTGCACAAGAAAAACAAGTAATTGCAGTGTATTTAATACAAAAAATTAATGTAAATGATTTCTGTTATACTCAAACATGCATAATTAAGGTTTCTTTTATTTTATTTTAGTGCTAAATAAGTTAATATTAAAACATGAAATTGGCGGCTGCGTCTGGATGATGATGTTTTTGCTTAACAGTCGCCGTTGAATTTTTCTTCGGCAACTTCTTTTTTTTATTATTAATTTCTTATAGAAAAGAAGCAAAACAAGAGTTAACTTTACTTCGCATGTTTTTGTATGAAGAATTTGACGCAATCGCCTAATAGTGGCGTGTACAGCAAAACAATACTTATTAAACCTAATATCGCAGAAACCATAATAAATTTTGTGAAACGCGTTTTTGATTCAGAAAGAGGCTATTCAAAATATATATATTCCATACCTAATTTTTTTTAAGAATGGTCGGTGGAGCAAAACTTTTCTGGGGTGACGAGATGTAGGTTCAACAATATGGTCGCTATCAGCTGTCGGAAGTCGTTATTGGAAGAAGCATACCGTTTAGTTAAAGTTAGAATAGGCTGATGATTCGCAGTGTGTCAGAAAATATGGCATGCCCCAACCAGACTTAATAAATTTTTTTGCATTCTTCAGAAAATATAATTAATTAATAAAAAATTTGTGTGAAGATAAATTTAAGTTTAAGTAGCAGAGATAAAAACCAAAAATTTTACACTTAACAGCGCACTGTTAATTACTTAACAGTACTAGCAAGCTTAATGATTGTTATTTCGGAGGCAAAATCTTAGAATGGGGACTACGACTATACTCACCAATTATTGGAAAATACGGTCTGAGATATGATTATACACCTTGGATATAATAAAAAATATATAAATAACACAGAAACTTAATTTATAAAAAGGCACTCTTTTGGCAGGCAAGTGGTCATTGTGGAAAATAGCAGAATTCTTCATACATACATACATACATCCCACTATATAGAAATTGTATTCCTGATGTCACAGACAGACATTCCTGAAATAATTTTGGATTTTTGAAAGAATTAATTTGGAAAAGTGATATTTTCAGAAAATTGTATGGAGAAGCTTAGTGTTTATTATGGCAAATAGGAGAATTCTGCATGTGTCCCACATCAGAGAAATGGTGCTCCTCATGGCTCTCTAAAGAGCAGTTGTATTGGCATTTCTGAAATACGAGTAATTTTGGAACGTTCGAAAAATTAATTTGAACAAAAGTCATGTAATATCTTAAACAATTTATTATTTTATTACAATAAAAGGAAAAAACAATTGTTACAATTTTATATAAATTTCCTCAAAAGAAAACTTAAAAAAATTTAAGTTAAAAATAATTTAGATTGAGTTAAAAAAAATGTTTTTGTGTGTTATCTATAATGCTATTGGAAGTCGGTGCCATAGAGCTATTTTCAGAGCTCAAGGTGTGTGCCAAATGGGTCATATAGAAGCACGTGAAATTGAATATTATTCTTTAATGGATATGGCAAAGCCCACTTCCTTAAGCACAAAATTATAGCATTCTAAGAGCCGAAACTCTTTGCCAAGTTTCGTGGGAATCGTATAAGTAGCCCCGAACACTTTTTTGAATGCAAGATTAAGTATGTTTTAGAGCTCTAGGTGCGTGTCAAGTTTCATCAAAATCGATGCTTCTAGCACGTGCAATATAAGATTAAATTTTAATAAGCGTTGACCCGCCCACTTTTTAGAATGCAAGCTTGTGTCTTATTAAGAGGCTCAAGGTGTGTGCCAAGCTTCGTAAAAATTGGCTAAATACAAGCACGTGAAATATAACATTAAAATTTAAGAGGCGTGGCTCCGCTTACTTTTTGGAATGCAAGATTGTGTCTTGTTAAGAGCTTAAAATGTGTGCCAAGTTTTATAAAAATCCGTCAAATATAAGCATGTGGACTACAATAATTTTTATTGGGCGTTGCTCCGCCTATTTCTTAGAACGAGAGCTAAATGTTTCAAAGTTTCAAAGCAATTCGATAGTAAAATAAGTAAAATATTGTAAAATCAAATTAAAAAAAGTAGTGGGCTTGCCCGCGCCCACTTTTTTACATTGAAACCAAATGGAATCTATACCCTCTCAAACCAAAAAATTTTTTTTACAAACGATCTAAAATGTATCGAGCTATGAAGTAATAATACAAAAAAAAAAAAAAATACAGACGAATTGGTAATCTCCCCTCATTTTTTTTAGTCGGTCGGAGAAGAAAGAAATTCTTTTATAGTGCATTTACATTTGGAAAAAATTTAGAGACTTCGAGTTGATTTCTCACATAAAATAAAATCTACTTCGTCAATAGATTTTGTAGAAATATACTTAACATCTGATAAAAAAAATAAAAGTGTACTAGCCGTGAGAATTAGTTAATATTGCAGTTGTTTGGTTGTAGTTTAAGAACTATTTCAGTCAATGGTTTTTGTTAGATAAATGTCATAAGAAGTTGTTTTAAAAAGTACAGACTTTGATAGAAATTTCAATTGAAATCTAATAGATTTTGTGTAAATGTCCTATTAGAAAAATTTAAAGTTTTCTAAATTTTATTTAACACAAATTTCTTTTTTTTTGTAAAATTTTAATTTTTTTTGATAACAAAAAGGTATAAAAACCGTAATATTCTGGAAGAAGTAATAAAAAAAAAAATTGATAACAAAAAATGAGGAGCTGGCGAACAAAACCAGACTAGTCCCGATATCTGTTTTTTACAGGACAGGCAAATTGCTGATACCTAGATAGAGATTAGTAAGGATCTTTGTCCCTTTTCGCAGAAAAATTGTATCAAACCTTGAACAAAGGACTGGTTTTCTTTTTTGTAAACATTAATTGGTTATTTTTTTATTTTATTTTTTTAAATGGACATGTCTGGTTTTGTTTGAAAGGTGTGAACATGTCTGGGTATGATTGGCAATCAGGTGGACATGTCCAGTTTTGAAAATAAAAATAAAAATCTCTTTGTGGACACGAAGCTGTTCTTTCAGTGATGAAGTTCTTTGTGGTTCTTTTTCAGTTCGCAAGTGCTGCAAACGTCACTAGATGGTGAGGAAAATCCAACATTGAAGTCATTTTCGAAAACCCTTCGAAAAATTGTTCTGAGATTTTAAGATTTTCGGGGAATAATAAAAAAATTAATTGCAGATTTGATTGGAAATAAAAATATATTTAATTTTATTCAGCTGCTAGGAAAACATGTCTGGTTTGGTTCGAAAAGGCAGTTTTCGTTATTTTTTTTTAAGGTAGGATCGAACTGTTTTTGAATTAAAATATAGCGTGACTTCATAGATGTGTACTTGAAAAGCCCGAAAAATATTAAAAGAAAAATCTTGTAATAAGGACATATCTTGTTTTGTTCGCCAGCTCCTCAAATATTACTTCAGATTTAGATGAAAAATGCCGAATTTCGACATATGTACAATACATACATATGTATGTATTCACTTGTTATTTTATATAAATATTTTTATTTTTATATAAATATTTTTTTCTTCTTTTATTTGGTACGCATTTTGTATTGAAATTAAGGGGTTTCTTCATAAAAACGTTCACTGCGGCCAAACCCTTTTTCCTCAGCGAATCAAACCAAGTGGAAAATGAACACAACATCCCATATTATTAAACTGCATTTACAGTATATCTGAATTGTATTTGTAAAATTTTTTAGAAAATTTGGAAAAATATGACAGTGAAAAAATCTTAATTTTCGAGTTCTATGAGGGAAATGGCCACTGTGGCCAAACCCTTCTTCCTCAGCGAATCAAACATAGTGGACAATGAGGATAATGACCCATATTATTAAACTGCATTTACAGTATATATGAATTGTATTTGTGAATTTTTTTAGAAAATTTGGAAAAAAAAGATTTTTTCACTAAATAATATTTTTCCAAATTTTCTAAAAAATTTCAAAAATTCAATTCAGATATACTGTAAATGCAGTTTAATAGTATGGGTCGTTGTCCTCATTGTTCACTATGTTTGATTCGCTGAGGAAAAAGGGTTTGGCCGCAGTGAACGTTTTTATGAAGAAACCCCTTAATTCCAGTACAAAATGCGTACCAAATAAAAGAAGAAAAAATATCGCATGCGATATTTTTGAAAAATTAATTTAACTCGATGAATTTATCTTCACACACATATATTTTTTATAATACATACTAAATTTTTTTGTTGCTAAATTTGCATTACCTGTATGTATGTCAGTCAAGCAGTGCATCTGTCTGTATAAAATAAATGAGTGTTTTATGGTTACACTGTGCAACAGTGAAAAATCCGTACGGTCCTGACAGTATAGGTTCGCTGGTACTACCAAAGGTTAGGAAAACCCTATATTAAGTTTGGCGATTTTGGTGACCAATTTTTTTATGGGCCTCCAAAGATTTCGAAAATCAGTGCACTCTCAAAAAATTGTGTCATAAATTTTTGTCCAACAGCTAATTCAGACGTAGTGATAGCGCTTAGCCTATCAATAACAATAATGTAGCTAAGAGTCTACCAAGTAAATATGGCTACAATCTTATGCCAAAAAAATTATTTGTTCGTGCACTTTTTTGTTGCAAAAATTAAAGAAAAAAATACCAATTTTTACCTCAAAAATTTTAGTTTTTCACAAATTTTCCGACGCGAAAAAATGTATTTTTTTTTCAAAATCATGTAATCAAAAGCATATTTCTCTGTTGTGCAAAACAATTAATTTTTTCTCTCACTTTTTTTTTTTTTTGAAAAATAGAGGAAATAATATATTTTTTTCACTTTTTCCTGCATAACTACTAATATATCGCACAGCGACAACAAAACCTTAAAATAGTAAATACTAAAATTTGCAACACAAGAAATGAAACAATAAGAAAGAAACTAAAAAAAAATGTAAAAAAAATGTAGTGTAACTAGTAAAAAATTAAAATTTTAATGTGGTCTTATGAGGTATTTACGATGTTCATTTCAATTCAGATTACATATATTGCTATATTAACAAAAGTTGTCCAACTTTACCGTAGCTTCAACTTTGCCAAATATTGTACGCTAAAAATCAGGAGTCCCTGGAAGTTATTCTGAAAAAGTGAAAAAATTGTTTTCCTTAATTTTTACAACAAAAAAGTGCACGAAGATATTATTTTTGTTCGCTAGACTTTTAGCTACATTATTGACATATATAGTGCTATCGCCAAATTTGAATTAGCTGGGTCCATAAAAAAGAATTGGTCACCAAAATCGCCAAACTGAGTATAGAGTTTCCCACACTTCGGCAGTACTATCGAACCTATACTGACCAGTCCGGGTGTTTTACCAAAAGTCTTCATTTGTTGCTTAGTGTTATTAACGCGTAGTTACCGGGCATTAACGCAATAATTCAGATATTTCAAAGAAAAAAATATGGTATGTATTAAGAAAGTGTTTGCGTAAATATGTATGTAAACACACACTCGAATTCATTTGCTTATAAGTGAGTGAGTGAGTATTACACTCACTCAATACTAAAATGACATGCCAAAATTTTTACGAAAGAACTTTTTCATTTTGGTTTTATGTTTTGTTGTAGCTTTTTGCGATTTTGTAATACTTTAAGAGTATTAAGTAAAGTAGGTCAAGGACAAGTGTTTTTGTTTTTTAAATATTTCTTTCCGCTTCCAAATAAAAAAAAAATAAATTGTAAAAAATTGCCATTTCTTTAGTACAAACTTTGAAGAAAATGTTGTTGCTTTTGAAAAATAAATATGTATGTAGATAGTATTTATAAAGGGTCCGCCATCTAACGTTTTTTTCAACTAGTGCTTATTTCGTGAATGGTAACACTTAGCTCATTTCTGATTTGACAGATAATTAGTTTTATCCTTCCGCTGAACGAATATGGTTGTGTATAAACTTGAAATATTGCCTGCTATCGACTTACAGAAGATGCCGATTTTGGCAAAAAAAAATCATCTTTTCAGATGAAACTCATTTTGATCTTGGCGGGTATGTAAACAAGCAAAATTGTCGCATTTGGGGCACAGAAAACCCGCACGCATACATTGAAAAGCCGACGCACCCAAAACGAGTCACTGTTTGGTGCGGATTTTGGTCCAGAGGCATAATTGGGCCAATGAGCAAGGAGTGGCCGTTACAGTCAATGGCGATCGTTATCGGGCCATGTTGAACGAATTTTTGTTCACAAAAATTTAAGAGGAGGATTTTGGCAACATTTGGTTTCAACAGGACGGCGCTACGTGCCACACAGCCGAAGCTACACTCGATGTTTTGCGCCCTGTTTTCAAAAAAAAAAAGTTATCTGGCGGACCCTTTACATATGTATATATGTATATATATGTATGTATATACATACATATGTGTATACCGTAAAAGCCATGTACTCGTATACACATACATATGGGCATTTCCACGAGAAAGTTCACTTTTTTGTCGCGTGCGACAGCAAGCAATCTTAATATATATAAAAATCAAAAACACGTTTATTTGTTAGGGGTGAACTCTTCAATGCCCCAACAGATTTTCGCCCTCCACCCCACCAAAATATTTCTAAAAGACCGGCGCGTGTTTTATATATATTCTACCCCGGTAAATGCTACGCCCCTTTCAGAAATAGTGATTTTAATAATATAAGTTAATCTATAATATAAAAATGAATCGCTGAATGTGTTGCTAAGCGCAAATCTTGAGAACAGCTGGAACGATTTCGCCAATTCTTTTTTTATAATATTTCTTGAAGTACGAGGAGGGTTCTTACGGAGAGAAAATTTTAAAACTAGGACCAGGACCGCGATAGAGGGGAAATTTCTGCCCCTCTGAAACGTCCAAACCGAGTTTAATGAAATTTAGAACATATATAGACCTGCGTCCAAAAAGTCACATGTACATTTTTAAAATTAGGACCAGGAGGGCGATAGGGGGAAATTTCTGTCCCTCCAAAAAGTTCAAACCGATTTTAATGTAATTTGGCTTAAAAGGCGATACGAACATTAGCCTGTTCAATGAAGTTTAGAACATAGATAGATTTCCATCTAAAAATTCGCATGGTCTATGTACATTTTTCGAACAAGGACCAGTAGTGCGAGGGGGGCGGGATTGCAGTCCCTCCGAAGCATTCGAACCGATTTTAATGAAATTTAGAACATAGATAGATCTGCGTCTAAAAAGTTACATATGCTATGTACATTTTTAAAACTAGGATCAAGAGGGCGATAGAGGGAAATTTCTCCCCCTCCGAAACGTTAAAAATCAATCAAATTACTGAAAATTAATTAAATATTTGTGTAATGTCTTTCCTTCAAATTTATTTTAGTTGTTGGTGTAGTTAGTTAAGTTAGCTAGTTAAGCTATATTTCAAATGTAGAGCTGCTGACGCCCTATACAAATATGTAAAAAAAGTTTAGTTTTATCTGAAAAAAACAAACATATTTTTTTTTTGGTGTCGCACACTACAAAAAGTTGACGTTCCTGTGGAAATGCCAATATACATACATATATATTTACATATGTACATACCCAGTTGGCCAACTTGTCCCAAAGGACACATTCATCAACGACTACTTAGGGAAATTTCGGCATTTGCCACTCACAAAATTTGTCAATTACAGAAATCGTACTCAAGGGCTCGCTAAAAGAAAAACTACTCAACTGATTATGCATCAACGAGTTTGGTTTGTAGATATTTATTGTGAGCAAGCTAGTCTTTTAATATTGAATGTAAAATTGCGTATAGTTTCATTAATGAAAATTTTGTAGAAATACTCATTTCAAGGACAGGGACAAAGAAAATATGACCCAAAGTGTCGCTCTAGTTGTCCTGTTTGAACTTTGTTCGAAAATTTCTTCAATGATTTGTATGAGCTGTCGCCAACAGGCCCTACACGCTTTAATATTGTCGTGCATTCGTCTCGCAAGATGCTTGAAAGCCATGGCCAACTGGGTAGCATATTCGAGAGCAAACAAATAAGATGTTGTTTTTTTCTGATATAAAATGAGAACAGCATTCCTAAAATATTTTCCTATCAAAAATTTTGTTTTACGAATTTTTTTTTTCTTTGCTTAAATGCTTTTTTCGGAGAGAAAAATTTTAATCTTCTAGTATTAACAAAAATTAAACGCAAACTTTGACTTCGGCTGGACAAACTTGGGTATTCAAATATTTTTTAAAATTCCAAAAGAAGTTTTTTCGTCAGAAAAAATATGTCATTAATTACTTGATTCCAGATATGGAAATTGGTATTGTGCCACTGAATTTTGTTATTAATAACGCGGTAATGAAGCACTTCATTGCTTCATGTTTTATAAAGTTTCATATATGTATGCACAAAAAGTGCAAATTTCCCAACCCTGCAGTCATTATTTCAGATTTTTCTGATTTCTTATGCCAATTTCTTTCTTTTAAAAATACAAAATATGTTAATTTATAGAGAAAAAAAACATAAATTTTATTTGGTTACTTTTAAATACCACAAAAATTTTCCATCCGTGGAATCATCTCTTTGATTTTTTTTTTTTGGATTTTCAATACTATTTTTATTCTTACTGAAATGTATAATAAGTTTATTTAACAAAAAAAAAAAACTAAAATTAGTTTTGGATAGTTACTTTTATATGGCAAAAAATGGTTAAATTGTCCAGCTCTGAAAATATCCTTTTGATTTTGCTAATTTTCAATACCAATCTACACCAGCCCGAGACCGAAACCTCTAGCTTTTCTGGGAGCTTCGGAAAACCGATTTCACGTACAGACAGACGGACATACGTCTGTCTATACATATGTATTTACATATGTATATAAGGATTCAGAATATGTATACTTTATGGGTCGCATGTTAATATTGTGGAAATTACACATGGATTGACAAATGTATATATGTATACCCTTAACCATTTTTGGTGAAGGGTATAAAAAGGCCAACATTTCGAAACTTGGTTAGCATAATAACAGGACATACTGAGTTAAAAAGTCACCTGGCTCGTATGGGTGTGGTTGACCATACGACGTGTATGGCTTGAGAACAGCGTAATGATGAAACTCTCGAACTCTACTTGTGTGACTACTGTCCAGAATTCAGTCAAATTAGAAGACAAATCTTTCATCTGGAAAATATACCATATATGGCACATCTTAGGGATTCAGTCTGGAAAAACCTAAGAAAGTATATCAGAGTTCCCCATCTGATTAGGTTTAATAGGGTTTTCATTGGGTATCTCCCCAATATTTCTTATCAAGAGCGCACAGCATGCTATAACAGCAAAGGTGCAGTCCGAAACGGATTGGGTCAATTATTATTGCCTCTCTTTCAATCTAACTTAACCTAACTTTATGGTTTTCTTGTGATATACATACATATGTACATCCATACATATGTACATACATACATACATATGTATCTATGTACATATGTATACACACATACTATTTATATACATGTTCATACACACTCCCACCTAGCATTTGGGTGATAATTTTTTTTTCAAAAATCTCTTGTATGATTCTCCTCAGATCACTTTTGATGATTAAAAACTGATTTCTCACTTGAGTGATTTAGAAAGGATTTACTTATGATTCATCTGTATCATGATACAATTATACAAGGTACTTGCACAAGCCCAGCTTGTTAATGTAAACAATGCAGAAAGTTGTCAAACTTTGTTTACAAGCTGCAAAAATGTTAGTGTATGTGTGTGAATAAAATGATTACAGTGTTGACAATGAATTTGCACATTGAAGAAAATTACACTACACATGCTTTGTGTAGATTTAAATTAAAACAAAAATAAATAAAAATAGAACCCGAAGCAGAATTACAAACATATTATACATGAATCTCATTACATGAGAGTAAAAATTGCACACTGTGTATTACACACATATTGGCAACACTGAATGACTATAATCATGCATGAATGCCGCCTCTGCAATTGTACTTTAGTTACCCTGTGATTGTTATTTTTAAAAACAAAAGACATCTGCTTCTGACAATTGTAGGTACATATGTTTCTACCAACAAAATACGTGTGTTTCTTGGTGTTGCAATTTTGTTGTAGTCGTGCAAGTACCTTGTATAATTGTATCATGATCTGTATGATCAAATAGTGATTTCTTAAAAATAGAGGAACAAAATGCAAAGAAACTGCATAAAGAAACAAAATGATTTAAATACTACCAGAAAACTGCTCAAAAATAAAACAGAGGGGTACCATTTTCTCACAAAGGGAGTATCATTTATGATCGAAAAATTAGCTCAAATGCGGTTATTTTTCCCGTCAAGCTGATTCGGAAAGGATTCGATTATGATACAAAATGCTAGCTGGGCTTACATACATACATATGTATGTATGTATGTACATATAGAAACACCTGAAAAATAAAATTTCTGTTATTAAAACAACATGCAAAGAATACAAATGAGTAGTGAAGATATTCAGCAAATATGTAACTCAATTAAAAAATTGAAAATGCTGAATTTCTGTATTAAAAGGAATAAGAGGTATTCAATTGATTATTGTATACTTAAAGGTACATATGGCTGTACTCCTGACTTTTTATGCACATATGCATGTACGCTATATGTATGTATGTGTATGTATTATAGGTATAAACAATATTTAAAAAATTAAAAACAAATATTTTGTATAGTAGACGTACATTCATACATACATATATATATATATATATGTATGTATGAATGTACAAATATGTATAACATTCTTTTGTTTTGTCATGACTCTTTGGTTCCCCTTCTTGCCCGCCAATCATTTTCATAAGCCCATCGCTTAAATTGGAATACAAATAAACAGTCATAAAATATATTATTATAACAAGCGCATTAACTCACTTCAACATTCCATAGATAATTCTCAATGTGGCCGTTGTGAAATGGGGGCGCTGGTGCCGCCACTTAGTTCGTTAAATTAATTCACACAATACACAAACTGAGCGACATCAAAAGATACTGAGATAGAAACGGAGCGCAAGAGCGAATGCGTTAGTGAGAGCTAAACCAGAGCTGCCAGATTAGAGAATTTATCCTCCATTGTATAATTTTTTTCCGGCAAGTTGGAGTGAAATGGTTTGGTTTGGCTTGCACTCTACGTTTTAACATATGATTTGCTTTTTGAGATTGTGCGATATTTGGCGCCACTTAAATGATGCGCCAAACATACCTTTCAATCAGAAATGGAAAAAAAAGTGCAGAGACCAGCACAATATTGGAAAAACCAAAATCGGGTCCAAGCAAAATCATCAGGAGCAGTAGGAAATGTGGCAACACAGAAAAAAGTATTCACCAATTAATGTTTTCAATTAATAATTTAATTGATTCAATTAAATTTTTAATTGTATTAATTAATTTGAGTGGAAAAACTTAATTGATATTATCAAATTGTTTTAGGTGAAAATTTAATAATTTTTTTAATTAATATTACAAATATTTTAATTAATATTACAAACTCATTCATATTACTTTTTTGTGTGAAGTGTTAATCAGTCTGTTTGTAACGATGCTAACCTTTCAATCAGGAAGCGCACAAGTGCTTTAAGTGTGCATACTCCTGGCTATAACAAAAAAATATGGCTCCAGCAGGACGAAGTAACGTTACACGTACATCTTTACCATGACTTCGTGAGATTTTTCCTGGAAAATTGTTGTCCAGTAAATGTTACATAAATTGGCAGTTCTGATTTAACCTCTATGGAAATTTTCCCATGCTTTAAAAATATACATATATTCATCACGACCTTGTTGACATTACACAGAGTCTACCTGATTAGGGAAAGTGAGCCGAAAAAATCTGGCAACATTGAGTTGCACTAAACGAGAAATGTATCTGAAAGATACAAAGAGCTAGTCGTTTATTCGTTCTCCTATTGTAAATAAAATTGGAAAATATTCCGGTATTCTCACTCTCATTTCTTTTCCGTATTAAAAGCAGTGTTGCCAATGATGAATGCGGAAATTACACATGACTGTGTCCCAAATTACACATTTGAAGAAAAATTGCACATATATTTTTTTATACAATAAAATAATAGTAATTTATACAAATATGTGCATATGTAGGTACAAAGTACATACTTATAATAATATTTAATAATAAAATACACATATATACGCATATGTACATTCAGGATATTTGCTGAAGCCCGATAGAACTTTACATTGTCAAAAAAAAAAAAGAAATTAAGCTTTTATTCAAAAATTATTTTGGGATATGTTCACTGCGGCTGCGATTGATCAAGCGCATTCTTTTGGCTCACTTTTTCCAGCATTGTCACGAATAACACGAACAAATGTTGGCTCCAAGGCGTCAATTGTTGCTGGTGACTTCACGTGACGCCACCTGAAATAGTCTAGAGGTATGAAATCGCACGACCTTGGAGGCCAAGTGCAGGTCCACTCCCTAAATCAACTTATCGCCGAATTTTGATTTTAATAAGTAGATCCTGTGGAAACCACATGTCTCCCTGATCAATGTTATCTCCATTGACCGTAACGAGAGCTCCAGCTTGATTTTTTAAGAAATAAGGATTAATGATGCCGCGTAAACAGCACCAAACTGCACAATTTTTCTGAATGGAATGTAGTTTGTAGAGTCTGTTTTGGATTGGCTTCATACTTTACGCGGCAATTTTGTTTATTAACAAGCACGTTAAGCAAAAAAGTTGCTTCATCTCTAAACACAATTTTGAGATAAAACATCGGATCACTTTCCAAGAGAGCCCAATCGGCAAAAGAACGACACATATAATGGCCTTGTGGCGATCTTAAATGAATCTATGTCGTAGACGGACCTGGGACCGACGACGAATCGATAAATTTAGATCTTTTTCGCCAATTTCCTTATAGTAGCACCTTACTCATCCGAATATTTCCTAGGATGTTCTACTTTAAGGCCTTGCTACTAAAAACATAAGGTCCAAGTTGAAAACTGCGTACTGAAATATTTAAAAGTTCAAATTTAAAAATGCAATAAAACAAAAACGATTCAAAATTTTGCCAAATTAATTTTTTTGTTGTGATGTACAATTGTTTCGGTTCTTATTAGTATGTATTTACAGATATTTTTATAGCACATACAAATATATTTTTACTAAAAATGTATTGAAATTGATTATTGTGGGATTAGCTGGATCCTATGCGCATTTCACTGTTGCTAGTGCAGATCAATAGCGAACATTTACCCTGCAATACATTTACATTTATGAGCAAAATCCTCTATATTTTATATTTTTTATATTTTTTTAAACAAATTAAAATTTTTTGTTTTCGCCAAATTCTGCCAGAAAGCATTTAGCAGAATTTTTTGAAAGTTGAATGCTTTTAAACTAATGAAAATGCTAAAATGGCAACAATGGTCTTCTCTGCAATTGTTGACGAGACTAGTTTTTCTCAGTATCTTGTTGTGAATTCGTATGTATTTCAGGGATATATTTTCTATTTAATTCATTTTAAATTCCTTTGGACAACAACAAAAGTATTAATTTTAATGAGCGTACATATGTATGTATGTATGTATCTCGTATGCTTGATTGTTTATTGTATATATGTATGCATGTACATATGTAAGTTTTAACTTTGTAACTTGAAAATGCTAAGGGCCGATGTAGGTACTTCTGTACATTTATTGTTATTGAAAAGGTACTTTCCGCAACCTCTACTATTAAATTTCTAAAAATGTATTAAATGGCTAAAAAGCAGCTCTATCGGAAATGCCGATTTTTTTTTAACAAACACAATCCGCGAAGCGGTTAGCTTGTCGGCAGAAAACACCCAGGGTCTGTGGCGGGAATCGAATCCACGACCTCTGGATTGAGAGGATAGCTTCGCTGCCACTCAGCCATAGGGCACCCTATAGCAAGATTTAAGGTGTCGTTGCAAATTCAAATTCTGATTCAAAGTTCATACTGGAGGCAGGTCCACATGAAGTATCTAGGCTTAGTGATGGCTCCGTAGATTGTTGCTCAACGATGCTCAACACGCATTCCTTAATCGTGTGTTTTCTGGTGGCGTATTGGTCCATGAACTCTTTTAGGTGATCAGGAATCAATTCACAGCAGCATTTTGTTATTCTTATGCATTGAGTTTGGCCGATATAAAACAAATTGCTTAAGGATTTCAAGAATTTTGATTTCTTTAATTATTGGAACATTAATTTTTCTACAAATTTCAATAAGTATTTTTATAGCTACGCTATTTATGGCGCAATACAGGAATTAGTACGTGATTTTCGTAACAAAAATAATCGACACTATTACAGTTATATTTTTTTTATTTCTTAGCAGGGCACTAAAATAAACGAAACAAATTTTTTGATTTTGTTTTGTTTTGTTATTTGAAGTGAGTGAAACAAAATCAAAACAAAAACAATGAGAAGTATTGCTCAATTTGTTTTTGTACAGCCAATCGGCTGTAAGCCAGCAAACAGCCTCCGCCGGCCACAAACAATAGATTAATTTAATCGTACGCCGATAAAAAAAATGGAAAATGGGAAATAAATGCAAACGTTTTGAAATATTTGTGCCGAATTTGACATCATCATATAATATAACTTTATTTCATTTTTATTTAACACATTAAGTTTATTATATATAGCTAAGCAGCATAGCTGTAACCGGTTGTCCTAAGATACTCTCTCTTCTTTTTTTAAGTTTGCGAGAACAATTTTCATACGATGGTTTTCTTATTCTATTTTTCTCATGCTCACTTAAACAAATAATATTTTAAAATATCACG
The DNA here is from genome assembly GCA_936439885.1 of Nowickia ferox. Classification (NCBI taxonomy): domain Eukaryota; kingdom Metazoa; phylum Arthropoda; class Insecta; order Diptera; family Tachinidae; genus Nowickia; species Nowickia ferox. Next base: position 94,326,453 of record OW387023.1, on the reverse strand, counting down.
ATTACTTGACAAAATTTAATTCAATAAATCACTTGGGAAGCCAAAAACACTAAAGTTCTGAACAGGCAGACAAATTTATTCGGAAAAAATTTCCGAATCTGAAGAATTGATGGAAATTGCTGATGATAATTGGGTTTTATGTATTTTAAAAATTAACTAAGAAGTGCATAAATCAATCAAAACAGTGAAATTTAGAGGAGAGCACGATGTGTTTTTGTTTCAAAGCCGATGGGTAAGCCGTTGTTCTAACTCTTTTTTGGTAAACGCAAATCGGGGCTCGACTATATTATAAATATTTGAATGTTTTGTTTACCTTGAATAGAACCTGTACTGCATATAATATATGATTTTCTAAAAAAAATAAAATAAATTTTCATGTCGAGAGGCGCGGTATAGGGATTGATGTTAGACCTATGGTTTCTTCGAAAATTTTTCTTAAAATATGATATACATTTCATTTTTTACTATACGATTTTTAAATTTTTTTTCCATCCATACAAATCGACCCATTGAGAAATGTGTGTCATAAATTTTTTTTGTTATTCTTTTTTTTAGCTGCTAAATAAGCATTTTTAAGGCTTCTATTTCCAAAAATTTAGGATTTGTTTTGCGGGTTTATCAATTTTCAATAGGTATACATTAATTTCTAGGGCTTTGTCCTCCTTCACCCTAATTTGAGACTTTAGTCATAATTTTTCCCTCTAAAATTTGGCATTAACTATTCTACATTGTCAAACGACTTAAGACTTTTGAAATATAATTTCAAAATGAAATTTTGTTTAACCAATAAGTCTTAAGCTCAAATACATAAATATAATTCTTAATTTTTTAAATACACCCTGCGGAAAATTTGGGGACAAATAACCCTAATATACTCGTCTTTAGCAAGAGTAGGGAGTAGTATATGATGAGAAAAGACACATCGTGTAAATGGTTAAATGGTTACAATTTTCGCGTGGTATTCAGTCAATTGAATTGGGACTCGGTCTAGTATTATAGTAAATGGCACTGAAAAAGTTCGATGGGGTTCGATCAAAGAACATATCAAATATTATAAATTAGGCATTAATAATTGGTTTGCGGAAGTGGAACTAACACAAGCCTAGTACCATGATCGGTACCCAAGTAATAAGGCACTGTCCGAGTTCTAACACTTCATATGTAGCGGACCAGTCACTTTTTTTACATGCATATGTATGTATGGCCTAAGATCGGGTTAATTGGTACTTTACTGTCAATATGCATATAAAATATTAATTAAACTCATCGTATTCCATACTCATGTAAAAATTACTGGTGTTAGAAGGCGAACCTATCACTGTGAGTCCGGCCATGTGGCAAATCTTGTAACAGTTCAATTTTCCGCAAGGCAATGGCGAATGGACTTGTGTCCAACAGCTCTTTTTGAAGTAGTTAGTTCGTCCTGTTGGCCACAAGTCCGGTCAAAAACATCAATGTAAATTAAATGGGTTTGAAACAACTTTTGATTCGAACGCTCTCAAACTAGTTCGCAACTCTAATGGGGAATAATGAACACATTTATGTAAGTTCAATTTTTCGCTTCTATTTTGTGTTATTTCGAACTATACCTTACTGCTGCTCATCACTAGTCTGTCATTGGATTTTTTTTTACACACATAAATATTTATGTGTTTTTATTATTCTTCTTTCCTCTACTACTTCTCCATACAAATCTAGCATGTCAAATACATTTTTGTTGGCAGCTGCACACACTCACTTGCAATGCTACCAGAAAAAAGTTTTGCCAGGGTTTTTTAACTGCTCCAAGTAAAAAATTCCCAATTGTAATTAATGTAAAAACTATAACTCAAAAATCAGAATGATGAACTATTGGCACTTTCTTTTTTAAAAAAAAGTGTAACATATTTTTTTTTTTTTTGGTTAAAAAACTGTCTTAAGTTCTATTATACTTTGTGTCAAAAATTTAAATAATGCGTGAATGCAAAATGTCATGACGAATGGCAAATAATACGATAAAAATTTGACTTGATAAATGTTTTGAAATTTTTCTTAGCAATAAGACCAGACATGTTCTGAAAATCACATTTTTCAAATCATATGTGATTTTAAAAGTAATAATGGTGCTGCAGACGTTTTTTAACGCATATAGGATAAATTTCTTTCAGAAATGATATTTCTTGCTCTATACAATAGAAAAATTAAAAAAAAAAGAATGAAAAGATATCTGCAAGACGATTATTACTTTTAGTGCCATTATTACAACTTTCCGATAGTTAAAAGCAGGATTTTGTCTGCCCGATAAAAAGCTTTGCATTGTTACAACTTCAATTTTTGTTTGTTAGTATTATTTATAATAATAATATTTAATGGATAAAAAAATAATAAATGAAAATTTTATAATGCTTAGCCATTTATCCGTTCGACAAAATTTTGCCTTTAGCTATCGGCAAGTTATAATTAATTAATAATGGCCCTTAAAATAATATTTGATTAGAAAAATTAAATGCCTGATTCTTTTTTCATTTGATCAGGGTTGCAGTTTTAGAAAATCAAATAATAAACGAAAGTGACAAATTATCTGTTTTGACGTCGATGTCGTGCCGTTGCTTGTGGTATTTTTCTTCGCCTTAAGGTAGAATAGTCCGAACGTCTCCGTCTCCTAACGAATCAGCTGATCGTTTTTGTTGATTGAAAACAACGCAAACGCTTAACGAAATTTACTGTAACGTTGACGGCACGTCTCATGCTGTATAAAATAGAATTTCCTAACGTTGTTAAGTGACGTTTATAAACCAGTGATGGGCACTATTGTATGTTAAATGGAATGGGAGTATTTTGGATCTATTTTTCGTTACTTTTGTTAATAATAATATCTGTGTGAAAAACAACTTAAACTAATACAAAAATATTTGCATATGTGTACACATACTTACGTACATACATACAGATTTATGTGCGCATATGTATATAATAAAAAAATATATAAATATGAATGAGTTTACTATAAATGTGAAATAAAATGGTGTCAAAAACTCTCATTGTGTATGCACATATTTTGGTATAAAAATATTCCATTTGCTACATACATATTGTTACCTTAATATAGAAAGGTTCATAATTTTTTGGAATTTGAGATTCTTGCATTTTTCGATACATTAGATGTTCTTCTATCAATATACATAAGAAACTCGAGTTCAAAAAAATAATGAGTTAGGGCTTTTCTATGTAACGATATGTATGTATGCACAGAAATGTATAACATACATAAATATACATATTTTTGGTACTTTTTTTTCGCTACAGTCACTATTTGAAATTTTTTAATTCCCATCACTGTTTTATGAACAGCTGTTTGTTCACAGAAAAAAGTATTCACCAATTAATGTTTTCAATAAAAAATTTAATTGAATTTAATTGATTCAATTAAATTTTTAATTGTATTAATTAATTTGAGTGGAAAAACTTAATTGATATTATCAAATTGTTTATAGGTGAAAATTTAATTAATTTTTTAATTAATATTACAAATATTTTAATTAATATTACAAACTCATGGATATTACTTTTTTGTGTGTTTTTCATATTAAAACAACAAAATAAAGTAAAGCGTACGCACGTTTTTAAATGTTCTATAAGTGCACAAGCGTGCTAACAGTGCGGTACGGTACAGTACGGCAACAGCAACGTTCGGCTAACTCAGCCGTTAAGCCGGCTTTGCATTTCGAATATGTTTATATTACTGAAATAAATTTCGTGTACGTCATGTCTAAAAGCTAAAGAATTTTTTTTAAATTTTTCTTTGCTTTCACTTATATAAATCAAAGTAATCGAAACCGCTGAGTATTTTTAAAGGCTGCTACGATGTTAATTCTGAGCAAGCTGTTTGCTTTCTATTTGTGTTTTAAATTTTATTTGAGTTGCGATGTCGTGAACACAAAATGTCATTTTATGCTAGATTTTTTGACAGTCGTAACAAAATTTCGTTACATTTCTTTCTGGTAAAATGCGCTGAAAGTCTTTATACTTGTATGTATAATACTCTCAGTAGTCCTTTAACAATATTAATTAAGAAATAATATGGCCTTAAATTCTTGGGTACTCCCTCCATCTAAACTTTTAGTTCCAAATTGAACTTTTTCTTAGAAAATAAAACTCCATAACACAGAAAAAAGTATTCACCAATTAATAATTTCAATTAATAATTTAATTGATTCAATTAAATTTTTAATTGTATTAATTAATTTGAGTGGAAAAACTTAATTGATATTATCAAATTGTTTATAGGTGAAAATTTAATTAATTTTTTAATTAATATTACAAATATTTTAATTAATATTACAAACTCATTCATATTATTTTTTGTGTGAACAATTTCAAACAAAAACTACATTGAAGCATATGACTGAAATTCGTTCGATTTTCGCGGATATTCCTTCCAAATGTGCGAAATAGTGGTCGATTTAAATTAAATGAAAAATGTATAACCTTATTCGGTAGAAAACTTGATATCAAGTTTTATGCGCCTCCTGGAATATTAATTTAAAACAAAATTTTAAAACACTAGCCATATCTTGATAATAATCCGCTCATTCCGCCCCTGGCATATCTGAAACCAGCAAATGCGAATAAAACAAACTTCATTTAATTCCAGAGCAAATAATCTGCGATTGATTTCACCCCACGATCTTCATGGCCAGTTGACTGGACAATTTTGTAAAATAACAAGTTCGGAAAACTATTTGATTAAGTTGACTATTTTAAGCTGGAAAACATTTTTCAGCCTGGGCAGTAAACATTTTGCAGTCCTTATTTATAAGGAAGTAATGACCACATAGTGGTCCATAGAACTCGCAAGGAGGCATCTGTAAAATCGTACGTGAATTTTTCTCATTCCCAATGCGGACATTTCGGTCATGGTAATGGGGCTATTACGCTAAAAAGGTGGATTGTTATTCCTGAACTGCATCCTTTAATAGCAATAGGCAAATCCAAAAGACGCAAAGATGTGTAGGTAACTTCGTCCATCAGAAAATATAAAATTGGAAAATTTTACGCATTTAAAAAAAATAGTGCCTTAGAAAATCAAAACAATCCATTAACCAGAGTCTAGTTTAATGTTTCAGACTATGCAAAACTGTGTAAAAAAATCATATCGTGCCATAATCGCGAAAAAAGCTTAAGCGACATAATTTTCCTAGTTAATTTTTTCATAAAAACGAAGTCCCAAAAAATGTGCCGCTTAAACTATTCCAGCGGTTATGGCTTGATATGTAGCCCGACGTCCACAAAAGAACTTCATTCAGGATGTCCGCTAATGAGATTGATTGACTATTTGTGAACCGAAAATCGTAATATTTATCGATATATTTCTAGATGCATCATGTGGCATCTAGACTGCGAATAACGTTACAATATGTTACTGGATAGCAAAGTCTATAAGTTTTCGTTATATTAATTATAGCGATAATGATTATCGTAGTAAAATTTACTGAATTGAACTTTAGATCATGTAACAAGCTCTCAAATTATCGATGAGACTCACGCTTTTATTTTTAGGGCTACGCCCATATCTTGTGAAAAGGTCATTTCAGTTCGACAAAGGTGAAATCACGAGGGTATTCGAGTTTTATTTATTTATTTTTATATCGCGTGATATATTCAGTGGCTAATTTAATGTACTTCTTACTCGTTAATAAATAAAATATGAATTCGACGACAGAGTTTAAACGATGGTTAGAGAGGTACATAAGTAAGTACTCGTATGTGCATTTCTTTGGTTCATGTTAAAAAGGAAATCATATCGATGTAGGTTAGGTTAGGTTAGGTTAGCAGGCTGCTGGTAAGGACATTTTAAAGATAGAGTCCAGCTCACTTGGGTCCATTATAATGATCCCTTTGTGCTACCTGTATAAAAAGGATAAAGAACGAGACAGAAAGAGAGAGGAGGGTGAGAGGGATAGAGGTGAAAAGATATGACAGTTATATATAGAGGTTAAGTGAGGTGATAGTGGGTCCTAGTTTGGCTCATGAGGTTTTCCGTTCTATGAGAGTTAATGCAAGGCCAGAGGATTCTCGCTATTGCACAGGTTGGCTCGTTGCGCCATCTATCTTGGGCTATTTCATAAAAGGTAACATCGAAGCGTCTCCAGGAAGATGAGAGTGGGAGACCACAGAAATTGTCAATATCAACCTCTGTAAGTGTGGTTCCCCTCTTTGCCAGTTTATCCGCAACTATGTTACCTGAGATAGTCCCATGTCCCCGCACCCAACTTAGTAGAATATTTGAGTGCTGTGCAATTCCATCGGGGGCTTTGCGACATTCTTGGACGAGAATAGATGTGGTGTACATACGTATGAAAGACCTAATAACAGTTTTGCTGTCAGTTATGACATGGATATCTCTGTTCGAGATTCGATAGAACCTTAACCAGTGAATCGCTCTTTTAATGGCAGATAACTCTGCCTGTAATATACTACATTCGTCCGGGAGTCTGAAGGACATTTCAATTCCATATTCTGGAATATAAACGCCCCCACCAACCTTCCCCCCTTTTTTTGAACCGTCCGTGAAAATCTGTACGGCTCCGTTTAATGGGGAAAACCCTTCTATCAATGAAATTTGAAAATTCCTATTGAAGTAGGGTTTCGGAGTGCAGTAGTCGATAATATCCGGATTGTTATCCACTATATCTAAAATGTTCGGTTAGCATTACAAGCTTGTCGAAAATAAAACAACGTCCATTGCATTTCACTATCCTTTACTTTTGCCAGAATTCTGAATTAAGCCAGCTTAGTGATGTAAAAATTATTTAATGATACAAGAAATTAAAATGCCCTAAATTTTTAGGTTAAGCTTGGATTATTGCATTCTAAAATTAGATCTTAATAAGGAGGGTGTTTTTTTTTTGAAAACTCTTGAATTTCTTGACGGGAAGACATGTTGTAAATAAAAGTTGAAATCATCAATCTGGCGACAAGTCTCTTCATCTGGCTACACTTAACACACACACTCGCACAATATAAAAAACGATTTCAAGAGAACAAATAAATATTTCTGTTAACCAGTCGACCAACCAAAATAAGAAACAGAAGCCCAAAAAGTATATTTTGTGTAAACAAACCCATCAGCATTAAAAAAAAGCAACAAAAATAGGAACCGTACGAAAGGGAATGCCGAATAACAAAAACAATGGAAAACAAATCTATCTGACATTTATGTGGCCCCGCATTCCTTAGATAAATTCTGATTGATTTTGGTATTTGTGTTTGTAATTGTGTAAATGAATTCAATACAATACGACACGACACGACACCGCAACAGAATACAACACTGTTTCCAAATGCAACAATTTATATTAAGAAAACATTTAATATGCATATGTTATATTTTAAATAAATATTAGTAAGTGCATATAAACTCGTATGTATGTGATACTCCGGCCTGAAAAAGATTTTAATTAAGACAATTTTATTAGGGTATCCATAGTATATGCTCTACGATATCAAGCATTTGCACAGTGGCACAAATTTAACATACATACATACATATTTATTTAGGAAATATGTATGTACATACATACATACGAGGTGTGATCAAAAAATAACCGTTATTTTAAATTTTTTTTAAAAAGTATTTATTTATACATCAATAACTATCTTGTCCCTTTCAAAGTAATCCCCCTCGGATATAATACACTTATGCCAGCGTTTTTTCCAATCCTCGAAACACTTCTTAAACGCGCTTTTTGGTATCGTCAACAGCTCCTGTTTCGATTTTTCTTTTATCTCCTCCTCCTCCTTTCATCGGTGACTTCAGTTTTGAGAAGAGAAAAAAGTCAGCGGGGGCCAAGTCCGGTGAATACGGTGGTTGAGGCATGATAACGGTTTTGTTTTTGGCCAAAAACTCACGCACAAGCATCGATGTGTGAGCTGGTGCAAAATCCATGATTGTTTTTTCCACAATTCTGTGCGTTTCTGACGAATTGCTTCGCGCAAACGGCGCATAACTTCAAGTTAGTATTCCTTATTGACCGTACGACCTTGTGGCAAGAATTGATGATGCACCACGCCATTGCAGTCGAAGAAAACAGTGAGCAAAACCTTAACATGTGACACATTTGACCGAACTTGACGTGCTTGACGATCATCGTCATTGACATCTTCTCGGCCTTCCTTAAACCGGTTATACCACAATTGAACTTGTATTGTGCTCATAGTAGACTCGCCAAACGCCACAGTCAACATTTCAAATGTTCTTGCGCATTTAATTTAATTTTTTAAACAAAACTTAATACAGTTTCTTTGATCCATTTTTTCGAATAGTAAAAAATCGAAGAGCACACCAAAACACGACTAACCTTTTTATCTCTCAAAAACAAACTGACAATCCAAAATGGATGATAACAGACATGTGTACCAACATAACAAAAAAAAAAAAATGCGTATATCGAACATATGTAACTCACGAAATTTTAAAATAACGGTTATTTTTTGATCACACCTCGTATAACAACTTTTGCCAAAAATCAATTTAGTCGAAACGAAATCCTATAAAAAATTAATCAAGGTTACACACAAAAATATCTTGGAATTGATTAATTAATATGATTACTAACTCTAGTTTTAGACTCGGCAGTTTTTCTTGCTCAACTTTTGATTTTAACATGAGAAAGAAAAAGATATATATACAAAACGTGTATACTACTTTCTCAACTCTCTCATACAAAATCGAAAGTTGAGCAACTAAAACTGCCGAGTCTAAAAGCAGAGTAAGTCAATCAACTCGTGTAATCAAACATATAATTGCTTATTTTTTAAGTTCTTAAGAATTGGAAATTTTTATTTTCTCAATAGCATATTTAAAATTTTCGTCATTGGTTGATCTTTCGAAGCATAATTAAATGATCCTATCTTAAATTGAGCTTGCAAAATTGAATTTCAACTGCCCCACAGTAAGACAGAATTTATACACATTTTCTTTAAAATATTGAATTCACTTTCCGATTTTTCTGAAAATTCTTAATATTGCAACAATTGAACAGTATTGTCCACTATGTATGTAAATATAAGGTGAGCAAAAATATATAAAAAAATAATAAAATAAAAATAATAATAATAATAATGATTCGCAGACAGTCATTTCTCTATTGTGCTAACCAGCTCGTGTAGAGCCGATTCAGTTTACTTTTCGCTTTGGTATGCATGCTGATGCGGCCATTAAAAGCTTAGTCCTAGTTTACACTATGCAAGTCTTATTGCTAAGCTGATTAGTTTGTTAGGAAAGAGAGACGAGGGGAAAAGAAACGTTACTGTTCCCCTCGTCTCTCTATCCATCAAACTAATCAGCTTAGCAATAAGACTTGCATAGTGTAAATATGTACTTATCATTAATGGTTTTGCAAATTTAATGATGAGAAGAAATTATGATACATTTATTGGTATGAAGTCCCCTTCGGTGTGGTGTGAGAGCTTTTACCAGCCTTTGGAATGAAGACCACTCTCGCTTCCTTTCACTTATTAGGAATATGAATGACTCAGTCTTAGACAACTGGTGTAAATTCTGAGTAACCTAGGCGCTATGAGATTCGGTACTTTCTGTATTTTGGCCGGTATGATACGGGCTTGAAGCTTCTCAGAGCCCAAGTCAAGGTCTATTGACGATATCTCAAGGGAAAAGTGAAAAAATTCCCATGAAAATATTATCGATGATAAAGGTAATCGAAAAAAGGAAAAATTTCTAGTTTGTGAAAAAGAAAAATATTTCTAAAGGAAAAGTATTGACAATAGGTGTGATTATTCATGATAAGGGAGTCAAAACAAGGAGATACGATAAGAACGATTGACTTCTTTGAAAGTTCTATTTATTTTAAGCGTTTAGCTGTCAAAAGTTTTTCTTATCTAAGTTTTAAGTAGAAATTGCAATTAATACTCCGATATTCTTATGCTTCTTCAGTTCTTTTCCCTGTCAACATGACAAGCTCCTTGCACACACACACACACACACACACACACACAGAACTCCACGATTATAATTCAAAAATATTCAATAAGACAAAAATAAACATACATATGTGTATTTATATTTATTGCATATTGAAGATAAAAAAGGTTGCTTTGTTTATGATGCATGGTGCAAATTACAGATGTGTGACTGCCTGTCAGACTGAGTGACTGACGACTGATGTACACACATTCAATACTTAAAAACAATGTGCACTGTTGGAATATTAATATATTTCTAAAACTGCTGAAAATAGTACCAGAGAGGCATTTGTCTCTAGCTTAACTGGAAGAACAGCAAATTAACATATTCTAGTTACCATTCATTGATTCAGTTATTCCGTCCGTTGGACTGGCAGTCAGTCAGCCACTCAGTCAATCGCTCAAACGGTTGCCATGAATCCGCTTGAGCTTGAATATATTTGTTATAATTTTACTGTGTAAATATGTCTCTGCATACAATTTGGTTTCATTTATTTTTTCACAAATTGTTTATTTCGTTTGTTTAAATTAACGCCGAGTATGCTTTTTAAATTGAGAAATATGTGGCTTTTAATCTTTTTTTGCTTTTCAAAAACATTTTTGCTTGTTTAAAGAACCGAAAAAGTAAAAGAATTTTAAGATTTTTATTTTCCTAGTCAATATTTGTTTTTATTTTTAAGTTTTCATGGTCGAAATAATCATCTAAAATAAAAATAAAAAACGGAACATTGATGATAATTATGTAAATAGGCATTTAAATTTGCCGGCTAACCATTTGAGATTATAGAATTTGTAGTCGTTGGAAGATGTCTCTCGGCAAATAAATAAAACGTTTTTATTTTATATTTTTTGTATTTAATTTTTAAGTGGCGATTGAATATAAAGATTGTATACATATCATCTTAAAAAAAATATAAATATTAAATTGTTGTTCATGCTTTGCTATTGTGGTTTTCCACAATTTAATCTATTTGTTAGAGGAGTATGTTAGATTAAGTTAAACCTAAAAGTGGGTATTCGGCTCCAGTCTCAAGTTAGTGTTCGTATAAAGCAATTATGTCAGTATTTCGGATTGGTTGTGCTGTCTAGACATGGGAGTATACAAACGTAATTGTATATCAAAATTTATTGATAATGATGTAAATAGCAAAAATACATCTTTCCTTTAAATTCTACAAGAATGCGCTAAAAAATAACGATTTTATCAACGGAATTAAAAAGGCCGAATGAGCCAAAAAGCAGTAACTATACTTTTATATTAAAAATTAGAGCCAAGGATGCCACATCCGTGTTACTTTCAATTAAATATTTGGGGGATTCAAACGCTAGTCATAAAAGTCATATTATCGTAATGTTTTAAACTATCTTTTCTTTCAAACAAATTCCAAAATTATTCTGCGAACTCGTTATTTTACAAAATTTTTTGTTTGTTTTTTATTTAATAAAATAAATTTTTCGCTGTTTTTTTTTTGTAAACAGTTGTAAGAAATTTTGTATAATTTATATTTGAATTAACAGGAACACAAAGTAAGAAATATAGTTTAACTAAATATAAATCTTAGTCCTCTTTTATACACGTCAAGATTTACTCGTCAAGTCTTGAGTTTTTATGGAGGGGAGTACAGACTTGACCGTAACACTCAAGTTTGTTTTTTCGTATTGTTTTGTCATTCGTAATACTCTACGACAGCGCAAGTTTTATGAAGCAAACTTGACGGTGTGTATGAACACGAATCAAAAACTGATCAAGTAAACCTGACGTGTGTGAAAGAGGATTTATTGTTAATTTTATTTAAAAAAAAATCAATGCACTCACAACTTTTTGGTCTCACAAAAAGCGATTCCAAATGGCCGTAAGTCAGTGATGGGAAATGAGATTTGCATTTCATCACCAAAAAAATTTTTTTGATTACCTCTTTGATCTCGAGAATACCAAAAATTATTATAATTTTTTATTTAAATTTTATTAATAAATAATTATATAAAATTTATTTACAAAGAAATAAAACACAAGAAAATCGTTTTAATGTCCATCAATTTGGCTTTATTGGAAGAATAATTTTAACCCATTAACGTTTAAATATGATTTCGGGCATGTGGCCGCCGCGGCTGGCTCGAATAAAGCCAATTCTACAGGTCCAATTTTCAACCACTTTTTCGAGCATATGGGGCCGTATGTTGGCAATAACGCCACGAATGTTGGCTTCCAAGTCCCCTAACGTTTCTGGTTTGTTGGCGTAGACGAGCGACTTCACATATCCCCAAAGAAAATAATCCAATGGTGTCAAATCACACGATCTTGGTGGCCAATTGACAGGTGCATTCCGCGAAATTATGCGCTCATCGAATGTTTCCTTCAATAAATCGATTGTGACGTGCGCTGTGTGGCATGTAGCGCCGTCTTGTTGGAACCACAACTCATCCACATTCATGCCATCCAATTCGGGAACAAAATAGTCGGTTATCATGGCTCTATACCGGTCTCCATTAACGGTAACTGACTCTCCAGCATTATTTCGGAAGAAGTATGGCCTAATGACTCCACCAGCCCATAGAGCACACCAAACAGTCAGTTTTTGTGGATGTAATGGCGTCTCAAGGGTCTCATGTGGATTCTCTTCACTCCAAATGCGGCAATTTTGCTTGTTGACGTAGCCATTCAACCAAAAATGAGCCTCATCACTGAACAAAATTTTGCGATGAAAATCAGCATCGATATCAATCTCATTTTCGGCCCATACACCAAAATCACGACGCATTGCATGGTCTTGCGGCTTTAATTCTTGCACAAGCTGGATCTTGTAAGGTCGCAAGCCAAGATCTTTGCGCAAAATCTTCCATAAAGTTGATAGACAAAGCTCCAATTGCTGTGCACGGTGGCGAATCGATTCATTCGGGTCCTCTTCAACACTTTGCTCTACAGCGGCAATTGTTTCTTCGGTGCGCACTGTTCGACGTCTCTGCGGATGCGTATTATCACATAGAGTAAACGTAGTGCGAAAACGATCCATGGTTAACCGAATTAATTGTTCTGATGGACGATTATGTCGACCATAAAATGGACGGAGCTTGCGGTAAACTTCGCGAACTGAACCATTATTTTCGAAATAAATTTGCACGATTTGCAAGCGTTGTTCTTTTGTCAACCTGTTCATGATGAAATGGCAAACCAAACTAAATATTAATCACTTGTCAGCTGACAAAATGGCCGCCAGTTAAAAAAGTGATGCCAACTTAAAGTTCTATACCTCAATAAAAAACACCCAATACATATGTTACATACGTACAAATGTTAAAGTTGTAACAAGAAGAGTTTTAGACTTCAACCGTGAAGCGATTAGCTTGTCTGCAGAAAACACAAAGGGTCTATGGCAGGAATTGAACCCAATTAAACCACTAGACTGAGAGGATAGCATCGCTACCACTCAGCCACAGGAACTCCCATATAATAGAATGTCTGGCCTGATGCAAACATATTAAAAAAAATTTAATTATTTTTTTTTTTTGATATATTTTTTTTGTGTTTTTTGCGATTTTTTAGTTTTGGCTCTTTTTCTTAGCTTTGGTGCCTTTTCAATTTCGGCTTTTAGATCTTTTTCAGTTTTGAATTTTTTTTCATTTTGACTTTTTTTTTGGGTTTTTGCGATTTAAATTAGTTTCAGCAATTTTTAAGTGTTGGCACTTTTTTCGTTTTGGTGATTTCTTTGGTTTTTGACGATTCTTTCTGGCAATTTGTTTTAATTTTATAATTTTTTAGTTTCAGCGTTTTTGAAAATTTCAAGAGCCTGCTTCTTACGGTTTCCGCGATACAGCAAGTTGTCAAAGTAAAATGGTGAAAATTACATTAACTGGTAGAATACCCTTTAATTTTGATTTTCTAAATTTTAGTGTTAATTGTTATAGTCTGCATAGAAATACACTAACTTTGCAAATTTCAAGGGGCTATAAAAATTGTATTTTTAACACAGCTATAAAACTTCAAGTTGGCAACACTTTTTTTAACGGCTGTCATTTTGTCATCTGTCAACTGATTTATGTTTAGTTTGCTTTGGCATTTCAATATGAATAGAGTCACTCCTGAATGATGCAGCCGCTTCATTAATTGTGTTACACTGATTATCACAATCCTTCTCTTCCAACAAAATGGTACGACATTTTTCACGTCTGGCACCAGCAGGATTTTTGAATTTCCTCAAACGATGTTGCTTTTCAGGTCCACAAAGTACGCTACATTCGCCCCAAGCGGTGCTTGCGCATTCGGCTGTTTCACTTTCGTCTGTAATATGTATGCAGGAATAAAATATAATTTGTGTATGCAGCAGTAAGTGTATATATTTCGGGTTTAGTGATTTAAGCTCGTCAGCGTTGCTGCTCTTAAGAAAATTATTTCAAAACAAAATATTAATGTAGCTCACGCTTTTGTGGGCACTGTGCGTTTCTTATTGGAATGAAAGAAATTGTTTAAAAGATAACCATAATTTTTAGGTCTAACCCTCGTTTATCACACGACCATAGGCAACTAAATCAGAGAATTTTAAAGAACTAACTACTACACAACAACAAATGTGATTGCCAAAAATATTTTTTTTTGTAATATGTGATTGCAAGTCTATTTTCTGGTATTTAATGCCAAATAGTTTACATCGGGCCTGTTTGGAAATTCATAATTGCGCTGCACCTGATGCGTAGTGTATTCAGAAAATTCACAACTGCCAACACTGCAGATGTCAGGAGTTCTAAAATGCAACTCCGCAGTATATAAAGAATAAATAAATACTCTTAGAACAACTAGAGATAAAGGGAGTTTTTTATTGAAGTATAAAATTTTTAGATGGCAACACTTTTTTAACTGGCGCTCAAGTGATTTATGTTTAGCTTGATTTGGCATTTCAACATGAATAGACTGACGCCTGATCAACGCTTCCAAATTGTGCAAATTTATTTTGAAAATCATGGTTCTGATCTAAATACGTATCGCGCACGACTTCCATTTAACAGTCAACATAAACTTCCATCAGAGCCATTAATTTGATTTACTATGGAATATTTTCGCAACACGTCTACTCTAAATGATAATGAACCTAATGTAGAACGTAGCGTAGAACAAAATCCGAATTAGTCTATCCGCCTATATATAGTAGAGCCATGACTACTGACTTTTTCGCTTATAAATTGAAAAACCATGATGTGGCGGAGCTGTGGTGTCAACAAGAGGGTGCAACATATCACACAGCTCGTGCCACAATTGATTTATTGAAGGAAACGTTTGACAACCGCATAGTTTCATGTTTCGGACCCGTGAATTGGCCTCCAAGATCGTGCGGTTTAACGCCACTGACTATTTTCTGTGGGGATATGTGTAGTCGATTTGACAATTGGGAGGACAACATTCGCCGCATTGTTGCCGATGTACGGCCACAAATGTTGGAAAAAGTCATCGAAAATTGGACCTCTAGATTAGAGTACGTCCAAGCCAGGCGTGGCGGCGCACAGTGGGCCATTTCGCGAGATGGCGGTTAAAAATATATAATACTTTTGACTGGATTGGAATTTGGTATTGCGGTTTTTTTTGTTCACTAGGTGAGACCATAGGCTTTAAGTTTAAGATATAAAACTTTAAAATCGACCGGTTAGAGAAGCAGTTATGACAGATTTAAAATGCATTTTAAGTTTTAGCTGATTTTTGGTACAAAAGCGAGGTATTAAAACTTCTTTAAAAGATTTGTTTTGCACAAAGTCTTATATTTTGTGTCACATGTACAACTTATACTTATTAAAAACTTAAATTCTTTCAGAAAGTGCCTAACTTTGGCCCCCGTGAAATTTTTAGAACGAAGGGCCAAAGGTTGGTTTTTGAAGAAGTTTGAGTTAAAAGTTAGCTTATCAAGAAGCGAACATCCAAAATGCATTGTTTTAATGAAGAAGACGTAGGTTTCTATTTAAATAAAAAAAAAAAACATTATAAATATTGTACGCAAAATTTTAATAAATTTGTAAACTTAAAAATTAAAATTACTATTATTTAAACAATTTTAGTAAATATTTCTTCTAAATAGCTTTGACTTTCATCTTCTAGAAGTAGTTTAGCTTCTAGGTCTAATTCAATAGAGCAGTTTCCCATTTTTGTCGAATATTCGACATATATGGATCTGATGTGCATAATAAAATAGTACAGCATCTGGATATTTTTCGTGTGTTGTGCTCTCGAAAGAATCTGTAGTCTTTGTTTCTTTTTTCTTGCGCTTCTTCAGACAGATCTCCTATTGGTAGCATATTGTGTTGAATTATTTGTTCCCCATGGTACAAAGTTTTGTGAACTGTGGATAGCATATATCTCCAAGAGTATTTTTCGTTGTAAAGTATAGCTGTTTTTTTGGCGTACTCTCCAATTTTTTATTGCATTTATCTTTCTGCTGCATGCTAGAACTTGTAATATAATATTGAATCGTCTTATTAGTTCCAAGTCTACACCTGTAATAGATGCTGCAGCTTCTGGATCTGAAAAAAATCTCTTTGCTGTATTTCCATCATTTGTGTTTCCTTCTCCTTGCTTTGGCTGATCGATCATTATGCCTAATTCTAAATATTTTTCTTGAATTTGTTTTTTTCTTTGCTTTCTTTTTTCTTCATTTTCTTTATCTTTTCTCACTGTTTCGCCTAAAGGACCAAAATCCAAATCATAACCTAATTTAAGAATGTGCTCCATAAAACGAATTCTAGCATGAAGAGGGGATAACCCAAATTCGTATGTTGCCTTAAAACTATCATCTTTAGGAATGGGATGGCTTAATTGAC
Source organism: Nowickia ferox (assembly GCA_936439885.1). Lineage (NCBI taxonomy): Eukaryota > Metazoa > Arthropoda > Insecta > Diptera > Tachinidae > Nowickia > Nowickia ferox. The sequence continues at coordinate 94,309,695 of OW387023.1, read as the reverse complement.
TTGATGTCCGTTGGCATATAATGCAGCTTGACGATGCTTTTGTATCAGTTAAAGCTTGTGCAACTTTTCCATCAGTCATTGTGAGACACATTTTAAAACTTACTTCGGTTTCCTGTTCATCTACTGTAAATATTACAGGTTGAAGGACTTTAATTTGATCTTTTATCTTTTTGACTTCTTCAGTTATGACATCTTTTGTTTCTTTTCTGAATGTAATATATATTGGTCTGCAATACTTTGTTGATGAGGGTATTTCATTTTTCCATATATCAATTTCTGTTGCTCTACTAGTTGACGGCTCAAGGCCGGTATAACTTCTTCTTAAGCGCAATGAAATGAAAGATATCATAAATAAATCAGCATCTGATGAATTTTCGGCATTACACTGCTTGTATTGTCTCTGACCAGAGGACCCATCACATCCCCATTTAGAAATTAAAGTAATGCTGCCAGTTCGAAGTTTTTTCAAACGATCAGTATCTAGTGTATTAAACAACCGTTCGGCAGTGTGTTCAAGAAGATCTTGTAATTTTATTTCTGCTGAAACAGCTGAACAGCAAAACAGCTGGCGCTTCGGGGTTACCTGTATTATTGTATCATGCGTGCACCAATGAAGCTAGTCACAAAAATATTTTGCATAAATTTTTTCCGGAATTTCCATTTTAATTTTAATTTAATAATCATAAAAAAACAAACAAAAAAATTTCCCTAATTGCGGTATCCTTTTTAATTTTGTAGTTTTACCTGACGAGTGCTTGTTACATGCCTTTATAAACATGATAAATCAATTAAAAAAGCAAAGTGTATTTGTGACCCTAATTATATAAATTTACCTTATTTTAAGTAGGCAAGATATTTTTGTGATCAACTGTACATGATTTAGAAATACGCATATCCATCTAAAAACCGTCTTTCATAATAGCGGTTTGATAAAAAATCTAAAATGCTTCAAAAAATAGCATTACAGAAAAAACATTTAAAAAAAAACTATTTTACTAAAATTTTGCAAAAAATTTTGACGTTGTGTCAGAAAAATTGTTCTGGTGGTCACGGTCGGATGGTCCCGGGTGTACAATATGGTATAGGAGAGGAGAGTCTCGGCTACAAAAAAGTGCTAATCTTTTTTTGTTCCCTTTTGACCTGTGGAAATTATGCTCTGTTAAGTGGAAGAGTTTAGGAATTTTCGGACCTTTTTAAAAGGACAAAAAAAAAATTAATTTTTAAAAATTATCAACACTTTACTTTTCTCGTACTGAAAGCTAACAAATAAAGTAATTATACAAAATTTATTTCGATTGAATATCTTATAAAACCAAATTATAAAGTTATAGATGTTTGAAAATCAAAAGCTTACTAAGAAATTTCTCATTTTAGCAAAATATGTACTGAAAATGTCCGTTATGAGTCACCCTGTTCACTGTGATATAGTTGAAATAAAGTTTTAAGATTTTGGTTCCCGAGGTTTAGTAGTGTCTACTTTCGAATGAACTTTAAAATTTTTCAATCAGTGACCATAAAAAAAATGACTTTTGGCCGCCATCTCGTAAAATGGTCCACAGTGCGGCGGTCATATATGTTATGGAAGTTATATTTAAATTATAATGACCGAAAGTAATCTTTCGAATAAAGTAAATTTCTTGACAATTTAAAAAATTAATCTTTGTTTTATTCCATTTCAAAGTTCTATACCTCTAAAAAAACACCCTTTATAATTGCCTTTATAATTAAATTAGGATTTCAACATGTTTCGTTGTTCGTAAAACTGCGATATAAGAAATATTTTGGTGTAACAAATGGGACTGACTTTATGTTGTTCATTATACTGGCACTTGCCTGTATCATAAAATATGAAATACCGAATATAAAATAGCTGATGTTAATAACTGATCTCTGCCCAAAAGAGAAAGGGCGTGGTGGCACAGAAAATGTAGCATTTCTTCAGTTAATCTTAATCAACTTTTCTTGCCTTTAAAAAAAAATCTTAATTAATGTCAAAAACAATTTCATTTCTAATGAAACAAGAATTGAAAATACTAAATCAAAAAGAATCATATCTTATTTGTGTCCATAATTATGAAAATGGTCTAACGCATATATATTGTTTCGAGATATTTAGAAAATTACATTGAATAAATCACAAAATTTTTTAACATTAAGCAACATTTTAATTAGGAGTTGTAATAGTCTCTATTAATATAAATTTGTTTAATATTTATCAAATATCTATTGAAGTTTTTAATTTTTTCGAAGCAAAAACGTATATCACTTAAACCGAGATCCCACTATCATCGGCACAATGTACCGATTTTCTTCGGCTCACTGCAATAGAGTCCTAAATAATAAATCAAAATGCCCTTATTTCGCAGTTAATTCCGGAATAAGTCCATATGAATTTATTATTAGTTACTGACAAAAATACTGTTTGTACGAATTTTCTCCTACTTACGGCGAAACTATTTGAAGACAACATTCTTTGCTGGGGTTATTAACAGAAGCCAGAGCGAATTTTGAAATTCAACATATAAATGAAAAAAATTGGTTTGTAAAATTGCTCTGCTCAGACGTGGTGAACTAAATACAACTAAGTAAAGCCATAAACCCAAAAACAAATCACAATAACGTATGACATGAGTTTGAACTAAATAATTATGGAACAAGTTTAGGAATTGGTTGAACAGTTTTGCCTTACATCTAGTCATCAGTGATGCCAACTTTTTTGGCTCTAAAAGCACATCCAAAATTTCAAAAAAAGCACTGAAAAGCGTAATTTTGAAATGTAAAAAGCGTAAAAGGCACTAACTTGAAAAAAAACGAGTGACGATCCAAACGAGTGAAGTTTAATAATTTTTAATATTTTCAAAGCTATTCTCTATTTCGGCAATATTATCATCCATCTTCAGTGAAATATATCAGACGAAAAAGTTATGCTTTACACTGAACAAATAAATACAGCCAGTTTTTATTAAAGTAATTTGAAGAAATACTCAAATTTCTTAAAATAACTACTTAGTGCTTTTTCTTAGTTTGGCACTAATGCTCAAAATTAACTAAAACTAGCAATCGCTGCTAGTCATACTAAACTTATGGAAAATTAAATTTTTTTTGTTGTGGTAAATACAATAAAGTTACGAATATTTGCCATACATATATAAATTTATATATAAATAGTGTTGATGGTTTTGAAGGAACTGAGTTGAATGTACATACTCTACGATAAGTGCTAGAAAACTATCGATGGCACTTGTCGATAGTTAATTTGTTTTGCGACTATCGATGTTTTTACTTTGAAATCGATTAATACTTAAAAACAATCGATATTTTGTAGTCACTATAGTAAATAATACACCACTATAAACCAAAAATTTAAATATGTTGCTTTTAATAAACAAAAATACCTGGATGACTTAAAATTTCCGCTACTCATCTCATTTATTTTTCATAAAATTATTTAAGTTTTGTTATTTATTGAACGGAAAAATATCCAAGAACACTAAATAAGAAAAATTACAAATCACAAAATAAAAAAATCGCCCAAACAGAAAAAAATCGTCAGAACAAAAAAAAAAAACGCTAAGACTAAAAAAACCGCAAAAAATAAAAACCGAGAAACTCGTCAAAACTATAAAAAACGCTAAAACTAAAAGAACGCCAAAAACCAAAGAAAAAAGTCCCAAAAACGAAAGAAAACGTGAAGAAAACTAAGAAAAAACGCAAAAAATTAAATAAATCGCCTAAAAACGAAAAAAGTTACGAGGTTACTATATTAATTTTTTTTAGAAAATATCTACATCAGTACCTGTGTAAATATCAAAAGGTTCTTCTATTTCATTTAGAGGGTGCTAGGCCAGAAAAACTTCAAAACGTTGCTTGCCTACCCGATGGTGCCGGCGCTAATTAACGCCACTGGCTCTAAATTGTTTGTAGACAGTTGAGTGATTTCTATTAACCAATAAAAATATGCCAATGTAGCTCTTTTGACACCTCAACGAGGAGCTCTTTTGACAGCAGTTTATTGATTGAATTTTCATACAAATAATTTCGCCTTATATACTAATTATGTGAAGAATCTAGATTGTAAAAATGAGTGATTTACTAAAATACACTCAATATCTCATTTCTATTTTATATATATATTTTGAATATTTTAAAAATATTTACATTTATAATTTCCATGGGAAAATAAAATGTCACTTGATATATTTAAGGTAACAAAATATTTTTCCATAAATATTGAAGTGCGCCACATATAACAACAACTCACGGTATGTTCACCAAACACATGTATAGCACATGCATTGCACTGGAATTTCTAAATATCAATATGGTGACCAGCGGTATGAGACATATGATACCTTCAATTGCTTTTGTATGCAGACCCCGGAAAACAATGAATACATTAACTGATGTGTATGTAAGAAGATTTAGGACGTTTTTGTTTGAAAATACTTTTGAGTTCTTGTTTTTGAATTCTCTAAATTATTTACGGCAAAAATAGTTGTTGTCTTTGATAATGAAAATGTTTTTACAACATAAAAATAAAATTAAAGTATTATACAATAGTCAAGAGATTTATTATTCGACATATTGTCATAATTATACTATAAGTGAAATTTATTTGCTGGTGGTTAAGCGATGTCTATATGAACAGTCACAAACCTCTTATCTTATGCACAGACTATCATAAACTATTTGAGAATTCACAAATGTTAATATTTTTGAAAATCACAAAAGAAAAATAAGCATAGTAGGCTTATTAGCTCATACAAAACCCAGCAAATAATTTTTATTTTTAGCATATAGAAATCGCTTAACCACCAGCAAATAAATTTCAATTATACAAAAGTTTGAAAAATATTTAAAAAAATATGTGTTGGATATAATGTTTAGAGCAAAATCATAAAGCAAACACACGAACCTTCTAGCATGGACAATAAATAATAATTGTTTTTAAGAATCACAACTGCGGCTTTTTTTCGTCCATAAGGCTGGTACTCTGTTCAAAGTTGTGAAAAATTTTCAGCACCATTGATTATTTCGCGCGAAAAATTTGACATGTACTAAATGTAGCCCAACTCGCGGTTTTTTATATAAATTTCTTGCTATTATTGCTTGAAAGTATGCAACATTGTTAAAATTCCGTGCGAAAAAAGCACTGCTCATGTTGTTTCGCAGCTAAACTAAAATGATGCCAGACTAATTTTGCATGGAAAGACATGATTTTACGTGTTTTTCACACCAAGAACAGAGTACTACTTTTGCGAATTTATTTCGCAAATATTTCACACCAAATACTTTTATATGTAGTTTGACAGCATTTCCCACGAAATTGTGAACAGAGTACCAGGCTATAGACAAGGCGATACAATCGTCGAACAGAATTAGAGCATAAATCATTGCTTACTACACCTGGATTCAGTAACTTTTATTACGATAATCGTATCGCCTATAATAAATATAACAAAAATTTATCGACTTTGTTATTCAGTAACATATTTTAATGATATTGCGTGTCGGTTGGAGAAAAAATAAATAAAATCACAAGCTCAAATTCATTGAGTTTTTATTTATTATTCTTTGTGCTTTTCGCTTATTTTCACATTTTCTATACAGAGATACCACATAATATTGAATTAAATGGTGAGTAAGCTAAAGCTGCAGACTATCGCAAAAAATAAATTACAGAATCACATTATCGTTACCGCAAACCAATAATTATATCGATAAATATTATGATTTTCGGTTCGCAAAAAGTTACAGAATTCGATATATAAGCTAAAGTTCGGAACCCGTACGGAACCATGAGTGTGCGAGTCAAGTCGCACTTTACTGAATTTATTTAACTAGATTATTGTAAAATACGCAGGCAAATATTTAACAAAACTAGAGTCACATCCTAATCCGCTTGCTCGTAATATTTTGAACTTTACTGGACACATCCGCTTAAAAAAGAGGGACACAAGGGCTCTAATACTCAATACTTTTTCAATGAAGCTTAAAGAAATATAATGTCGCTAAATACATTTGTATGCATTTACTTAAATTAAAATTTGTAGTCCTTAAATTGTTTAAATATCTCGAGCCATAAGCGCCAATAAAGCTTAAAAGACACATTTTTTGTAACTCGTGTTTTTTTTTATATTTATGCTCGGAAATTATCGATTTTAATCAAAAAATTAAGTACGAAAATTATGTGGCTAAATTATTTTTTTTGGCGATTGTGACACGAAATCTCACAAAATCACAAAGTCCCCTGATGCCACCATTTTAAAGAAAAGAATTGAAATTATCAGTTGCGCATTGTTTTCGTGTGTATGGAAATAAATAAATTTTAATCTCTACTAAAACTCCACACATTATTGGAATAATAGTCTTAACAGACGAGCAACAAATAACTTAACTTAATTTGTAAATTCCAGCGTATAAATTAAAACTTCTACTGTCGTCATTCTTAAAATAGCTTTGTCAGCTTTTACTTAATATCTTGCCACTTCGAAAAGTCGCACGTTAAAGCACTCGCATAAGTTTGTTGACAAACAAGATTAATTAATGAAATCGCTTTTTTTTTAAATTCTTTAAACGCTGTTGTTGATGGCTTTAATTTGAGTAAACTCTTCTACCATTATTCACAACTTAAATATGTAAATATTTGTTAAAAAGTATTTGAGTAAGTCTATTTCTATGCAATGGCGTATGTACTAGTGTTGAGCGAAACTGTGATTTTTTAATAATGTTGCTCCTTGTGAACTTGATTTCTAAATCGCTGTTTTTTTAAACTGTGATTGTGATCACAGCTTAGCAGTATATTGTTTGTAGCAGTTCTGTTTGACAAAATCTAACAAGAAGAGCAGTTGTGAAATTAAACAGTGACTGTGATCACGGTTTAACACATTTCAGCTCTTCTGCTTTAAAAGTATGTGTTATTATTGGTATTTTGATAAATGCTAATAAGAAGAGCGACAAGAACAAACAATTAGCATCAACCTCAACCAAATATTGATAATTGTCGTATGGGAGACAGAGAGACAGTAAAATTGCAAATACAAAAATGTGAGAGCTATACATAGTTGCCAGAAAAGACGATTTGACACGATTAGGCAAACGGTGAACATATACAAATAAATTCATGTGGTAGCTTTATTTACTGTAAAGTAAGCATACAAGAGCATTCACAGTTTGTATGAAAGAACTACATTTGCAAAACCTGTTACTTGATAAATTCAGTCACAGTTGTGATTAGTGATTTTTCAATCGCTGTGAAAAAGTAACAGGTTTCGAAAAATAGCTCATCACTAGTATGTACTAGTAGTATACACGTATGTGTTCCAAGGGCTTTTGAAAATAAAAAGCATCAAGCATAGCAATAAAAGCGCACAGCTAGACGAAGATTCAAACAAAAGTTAGTGCAACTCATGCTTTTGGTTGGCTGAATCAAAAAGTTAAGCTCAGAATTTATTCATGAGTTGAAATTTTTAAACAAAAAATTCATATTTAATGGCAGCACATAAAATATAATAAATGTAAATTTCACTTCAAGTTAAATCTTCTTTCTGCAAGCTCGACAAAGACAAACAGACAAAACAGTGTGGAAATTTTCTCTATAAATTCAGCGATTATTGTCATTAAAAAAGTTTCATGTTACCAAATTTATACATGAAGCGATAACGAAAATTAGCATTTTTTTTGTGGTTTTAAAAAAAGATTTATCTGTTTTTTTTTTAAATAACGTTTTACATTGTTTATTAGTTAAATGTCAAAATATATGTACATATGTAAATATAATTTATTTTTAGTTACACACAACAATAGTTATATTCGTCATAAATCTAGATTATAATTTAAATCATATATTACTTTAGTATTATATCTGTTTATTAATTTATTACTTATTTCAACTTCGAATATAATGTATCACTTTTTCGAAATTCGCACATAGGAAAGAGGTAAAATTGAGCAATCCTTCTCATTGTTTTTGTTTTCTCTTTGTTTCACTCACTTCAAAGAACGAAACAAAACAAAATCAAACAATTCGTTTCGCTTCTTTTCGTGCTCTGGTTTTAAGAACAAAGAAATACAAACAAAAATAAATTTATAACTGTAATAGTGGCGATTATTTTTGTTACGAAAATCACGTCCTAACTGCTGTATCGCGCAATAAATAGCGTAGCTATAATAGGCTATATTTGATGCTGGTAACAAACTTTCTACTGGCGAAAGAACTCCCAAAATAGCTGTAGTAGTGTTGGGTGTGAAGGCGTAGCAAACAAACATATTTGAAATTTTTAAGCCATAATATGAAAAACAATAATTTAATCATTATTACGAGTACCTTTGTTTTATAACGGAAGTTATTCACTTCATTTTACAACAAACTTCTGCTACCTACTCAAACTATAACAATGTTTCATTTTTAATTAGTTACTGGATTTGCTGCTGTGTTAATACTTGTATGTACGAATGTAGTAAATACAAATATGAGCAAGAATGTAGATACATATATGTTTATAAATACTTCTATATCCTTCCTGTTGGGGGATCTGTTTCTGTTTTAAGTACATGCAATTGTTTCTTCACACATGTATACTCGTAAGATTATGATTGCAAACATCCGGCAAAACTTTTATTACATACTACCCTAAAAAAAATATAACAGGTAAGACTAAAGCAAAATGATAATATTTTTCAAAATGTAATAGTTAAGACTGTTTTTCCTTTCAAATATATAACAGGGCTGGTTATTACTCATGGCAGTGGCATGTGTATTTTTTTTTTATTTGCATGAATGTTAATAACAGTGAAGAGCAAAGAATTTAACGTGAATGGACTTGCATACGTAGAACTTTTACGCGATTATTTTTTGAATGTATATTTTTCTCTCTTTTCTATTCTGTTTCACTACTTGTGGTCCATAGGTCTGAAATATTTAAACCGGAGCAGTAGGTATCGGATGGCGGCTTTAATTAATCTTTATGCCAAACAAAGGTTGGTGAGGTTAACTTCCTACATAGAATAAGGGAGTTATTCAGTAATAAATTTTATGCTCTTGTTTTCTGTATTGGCTTTAATGTGTTCTCAGACAATGTACGATAAATGGACATTGAAGAGAAATCAGATAGTGAAGTAAAAATTATTTAAGCTTAATTATATTTACCACTAGCCTATTGTGCATTTTGCAGCTCCTCATTACTTTATGATATGTAGACATTTGATTACTTATTTCACTTCGTGGACGGTTAATTGCTAAAAAAAAACATCCACGAAGGAAGTCGCTTTGATATACATTAGACACCAACGCACGTCAGAAAAGTCTATGTGCCATTATAACAACTTGCCGATAGTTAAAGGCAGGATTTTGTCTGCCCGATAAACAGCTCTGCGTTATTACAACTTCAATTTTTGTTTGTTATTATTATTAATAATAACAATATTAAATGGATCAAACAATAATAATAAATGAAGGTTTTATAATATTAAGCCATTTAGCCGTCCGACAAAATCTTGCCTTTAACTATCGGCAAGTTGTAATAATGGCCCTATATGACTTTGATGTGACTGGGTCTGGTCAGAGATTGCACTCGGGCTCTTAAAGACCGCCATTTGCATAATATAAAAGATAATCTCTTTTAACGCAATGCAACGTAACTTAACCTAATCCACCTTAGGCCACCCTAATGTAACTAAACCTAAAGCTAACCAACTTGACTTAAACTTTCTTTTTTTCGAATTTGCCTGTGTGAAATCTTAATACCAGTATACCATACCTCTAAAAATTAACACAGTTCCGGTTCCAGACTGACTCATACTGTACTCTTGTCAGAGCTCTACGAGCTTGTAGAAAAACCGACATCACATAAATTGTAATGTGCATGCGGTATCAATTGTATATGTTGTCTACTTTAATCTAAGTACCTAATCACTTTTGGAAAATTTACCTTTGCGTAGTATAGCCCAGACGGGCGAAAAACACATGTCTATCATCCTCAAACAATTTACAGCAGCAAGGTGAATCGATCAGTTCAAAGTGGTGCGGATATTACCTGAAGTCATCATGTCACATATAAATTGGTTTGTGTAGTAATCCAGGTCGCCGTGCTAACTTTTCATCAACAGCTTAAGTTAAATATGTATATCATTATATCAGTTCATTTTTCTGTGGTAGTGGTTGACCATCTACTTTGCCAGATTTCCATTATCTCCGCTCTGGCCCGTACTTTAGTCATGCTGACCTAATCTAACCTTACTTAACCTTATTTAGGTTAACCTAACGCAACCTAAACTAAAATAACTTAACCCAACCTAAGCAAACCTAATTTGACCTAAATGAACCTAACCATTCTTAACCTTAACCTAAACTAAACCAAGCTAATTTACTCTAAGCAAACCTAAGTCAACCTAACCTTAACCAAAATTACTTAACGTAGTTATATATATAATACTAAATATCACAACTAGCATTTGTGATAAAATCTCAATTAAATATCTACAAACAAACTGAATCATCAAAAAAAACATCGTCCATTTGTATCAGTTGTTGTAGGAAAGTTCAAGTGATGAAGGCATAGACACTGGTCACTGAACTACAGCGACTTCAGCGAATGCTAATCTTAACGCAACATCAGAGCGCCCTCCTTTGTCGGTATTATATATCAGAATCATCGACGAAGTAAAATAACCAATAAAATGGCTACTAAACACAGCTTAACAAATTTAAAACGCCTCATTGACACCAGAGGCGCTGCAACACTGCATTATTAGAAACGTGTAAAAAAGCAGAGTTGTAAAAAGAATGAAGCTTTCCTCTATCTCTTCCTTCACCACCTGTTTTCTCTATCAGTATCCCTTTCCTAAAGAAGGTAACACCTACTAATAGTAGGAGGCATTCATTGTCTGAGTGTTACTTCTCTTAAAAAAAATTATGGAAGCCCTAGAACATTCGGATTCTACGATATAAGTTTTACTACACGTAAATTTTTTCGCCTGTTGAGATAACCGATATTACGGAAGACTACCAATCCATATCTTTACGGATAGTAAAGAAGAACTTAAAGCTAATTATTTATACATACAAAAATTCATGAAAGTTAACATTTAAATATGAACTGATATTTAAATAGCATTGGTGAAATAGTCTCTTAGGAAATCATAAAGTTAAATATCCAAAAAAAAAAACCTTCAATGCAAAAATTAGATGAACTCATGCAGGTATTGCAGAGACATCGAGGTACTATGAATTCCAGGATGTCAGGGTATCGATTGAAACTAAGAGGATGTTAAGCTGGCGAATATAGAATCATTACTGAGCGACAAGCGTATAAGAGTAAAAAGCGTCATTACTTCAGAGATTGGCGCAAGCGTAATACCCAGACAAATAGAGTTAAAGAACCACGTAGATCGAAAGGCTGCTATTGATGATATAACATATAGAGCCTGCCTGGAAGATGATGAAACACTGGAGTACTACAGAAGAAATTGAGGTATAGATTTTTTTAAATTGACATAAAATTTATTTATTCGAAAGATATTATTCTGCTATTGTAATTTAAATATGACTTCTGGCATATGACGGCCACGACTGGCGCGGACGTCTAATCTGAAGCTCCAATATGAAGGTCCAATTTTCGATGATTTTTCCAACAATAACGCGGTGAATTTTGTCCTCAAAGTAATCAATTGTTTCGGGCTTATCGGCGTAGACTAGCGACTTGACATATCGCCACAGAAAATAGTTCAGTGGCGTTAAATCGCACGATCTTGGAGGCCAATTCACGGGTATGAAACGTGAGAATATGGGAATACCAAACGTTTCCTTCAATAAATCAATTGTGGCACGAGCTGTGTGACATCTTGCAGCGTCTTGTTGAAACCACAGCTCCTGCACATCAGGGTTGTTAAATTGATGAACGAAAAAGTCAGTAATCATGGTGGATAGACTAATTCGGGCCTTCCTCTACGCTATGCTCTACAGCAGCAATGACTTCTTCTGTAAGCACTATACGACATCTCTGTGGATGCGTATTATCATTTAGAGTTAACGTGATGCGAAAACGTTTCATACTTAATCCAGTTGATTGCTCTGATGGGCGATTATGTTGACCGTAAAATGTGTGAAGTGCACGATACGCATTTCGAACAGAACCATGATTTTCAAAATACATTTGCACAATTTGGAAGTGTAGTTAAGGCGTACGTCTATTTATATGGAGATAACAAACCAAACTAAGTAAAATCACTTGACAGCTGACAAAATGGCCGCCAGTTAAAAAAGTGTTGCCAACTTAAAGTTTTATATTTCCTTAAAAAACACCCTTTATATAGAATATCTGAGGGATACAGGTTGGAAAAATTTAAGAAAATATATTGGGTCTCATGCATAAAGCGTGAGCTTAAGCTCGGACTCGATTGTTTGAGTAAAAGGTGCTTGTCGTATGCATAATAAAATTTTATATATTTGCTTATACTCACTGCTCACGTTTGATTTCGTCTTGCTCAGTTTGAACTAAGTTAGATGAGCTTGTGCCCATTTTCATATGCATAAAAACAAGCTTTTGCTTTCTTTTGTGAGCTCTTGCTCAAATTTTGTTGAGCCTGCCTTATGGTCGACTCGCGTACACTAAAAAGGAATCATGGCTGAATATTTTGTGCCACAAAGAAATACAAAATGTTATCAACAGCGTAAAACAAATTTAGCAAGTGAGGATAAAAAATTATACAAGTTTGTATTCTTAATTACTAATTTTTTTATATAATTAATAATAAAATGATAAATACATAGGTTTGTTTGATGATAGTAGCATCTGCTGGTTGGCTAATTATTTTTTTGAGGAGTCAGAAGAACACGTGGTGGTGCCCTCAGCAACATTGATAAAATTCGACTGTATTTAAGATTTTGTGCAGATCCTGGATTCCAAAATGGTATAGCCACAGATATTGGAGTCGGAGTCCATCAATCAACTGTGTCGCGAACTATTGCGGAAGTTGCGAAACTTATATTATTATTTGATTCTACTTCACTTTCACTTGACGACATGTTTGCACGTCAATAACCATTAGACGTTTGATCTTCCTTTGCTCAAGTAATTGCAATTGTTGCAACTGTTGCTGTTTGATATAACTCGACTTACGAGCAATTGCTCACCTGACTCAACTCAGCGCTTTTACTCGTTTTTATGCATGAGACTCATTGAGTAAAGTTTAATAGGTTTTTCGTTTCTTTTTTGGGAACTTCGCTCATATTTTTTTTAACAACACAACAGTTTCTATGGAGGGACAGAGACATGACCTCTGGAATGAGAGGCTAGCATCGCTACCACTTAGCCACAGGTGCACCTAAAATGCTTTAGAGCATGAGTGTTATCCACAATAGATTGAGTCAATATTAATTGCTCCTCTTTTGAACCTAACCTAACATAGCTAAACCTAACCTACTTGCAAGCTAAGCTAACTAAAGTTAAGCTAACTCAACCTAACCTAACTGAACAGGACTTAACCTTATCTAAATAAACCTAGTTGAACCTAACCTAACTTTATCTAACTCGCCTGTTACATTATAACTTAATGAAACTTAATTAAAATTACCGGAACCTAACTTAGCTTAACCTAAAAGAACCAAACTTTACTTAACCTAATGTAACTAAACTTAGTCTAAATTAAGCTATCCTAACCCAACCTAACCTAAAACTAACATTACTTAATCTCAATAAAGTCAACCTAATTTAACACCAAACTTAACCTAACCTTGCTTAACCTAATCCTTCCCAGCTTGTGAAAATATATCAAATTCCTCAAGTTTGGGAAATTGTTTGTTGTTTGAATGATTAAAAATTTTGCAAAAATATCCAATCAGCAGAATATCCGCAAAATTTTTTTGACATAAAAATAATCAATGAGCTGAAGTTCGGACTTAAAGTGAGTTAAAAATTTCTCACAATTTCAACTCCACCTAAAACATCGCCACTGTGCATAGATCATGATGAACACTGAAACATGTAAACGCTTATTTTTTATTCAAAAGGGGGAATACATATTTAAGTGTTTAAGTAGCTAAAGAAAGTTAAGTTTGTGACTATGTAAAGTATGAGTAATGTACTGCATACGAGTACATACATTTATAATGCATTGCACTTGTTCTTCATCGCTCTCGTAAATCTGTCATCATGCTACAATTTAAAGTTTCCTCTTACTTTGCTGCTTTTCCATTATGCACCATACGAAATGGATTAACAAAGTTTTTCATGGCATTTGAGTGAAATAATAATAAATATTATAATAGAAAAATTATTTAATGTAAGAGTATTTTCACACTTTTCTGCTTATGACATTTATTTTATGAATTAGAGTATACGAGTATACTGTTGACATTTTTTTTAAAGAAATGATTAAATTTGTAATGTATAAAAGCTTCGTTTTCACTTCCTTAATAAATTAGTTAATATGGGTGTCTGTTTGACACAAGGCCCTCAGTTTGCTTTTACTTGAAAGAAGAGTGTGAAATAAAAGGTTGATAAGAAATACAGATTTGTAAGGTGCTTCATTTATATTTCTACAATTGTTAAAGCCTTAAGTATTAGCTGATACCTTGCTTTGACCAATCACAAGGAATAAAATTCACAATAGAGTGTGTAATAACAAATGGTATACCTCTCATTTAGTTCATATTAAAATTAGAGTAAGCATTTCAAGTTTACAGACAATTCATTGCTGACTAATTGGGGATTGGAAGCTAATACATTAACGCCTTGCTAAAGCTGAATTGGTAGCTCTTGGCTCTTCGTTATTCAGTCGCCTTGGAGCGATTCGTCTTCCATGAATAAGACTCTGCAATATTTGTGGCTAAAGCTACTTAAATGATCAGTCAAAAACATTGCAAAAAACAAAATAGTTAGAGTATGGCGTTGGCTGAAGTAGTTAGCACGTTGACTACAAAACCAAAGGTCCTGGGATCGAGCCCGCTCTCTGACAGTCATTAACAACAACAGCACCACGCATTTTTCTGATGTGCATTAGTGTCCTTTGTATCAGTTGTTGTGGGAAAAGTTCTAGTGATACAGGCATAAGGCACTGGTCACTAAAAACTACACCGACTTCATCAGATACTAATCCTAATGTAACATCAGAGCGCCTTCCTTCGTTGTGTAGCAGAATCATTGGCGAAGTAAAATAACCAATAAAATAAAAATGGCTACTAAACACAGCTTCATAATTTAATACGCCTCATTTAACACCAGAAGGCGCTGCAACACTGCATTATCAAAAAGCGTGCAAAAAAAGCAAAGTTGTAAAAGAATGAAGCTTTCCTCCTCCATCTCTTCCTTCATCACCTGTCTACTCTATCACTATTCTTCCCTATCTCCCTCTCTGACTGTCTTCTCTTCAACTAACAGGCAGCACAAAGGTATCATTGTATTGGACCCAAGTGAGCTGTACTCTAAATTTCACACTTCCTTACCAGCAGCCTGCTAACCTAACCTATGATACCAATTAAAAGTTTAGCTTCCCTGCAAAATTTACCTCCAGCACAGGCGCCATAAATTTGTTTCCACGCTGGCTGAACCTCTGTTACCCTTTCTCTGTGCGACCATCTCAAATCTTAAATTTTCGGCAATACATTGAATTCAAAAGAAAATATCTCTCACAAAATGCCAGTCCTCACGGAGTCTACCTGACGGGCCGCCAAAAGAAATTTAATTTATTCAATTAAATAAAAGCCGCCAAGGCGAGGTTTTGCCTTTGAGTAATATTTTGTTTGAAGAAATATTTTACCAAATTTTATATTCTAATACACAGAAAAAAATTATCTTCAATTAATACCTTTAATGAAAAAAAAATACAAATAATCATTGAAAAATTTTATTGAGTTGATTAAACTTTTGCTTAAAAGCTTTAGCTGAGTTAAGTAAGCTTTTGTTTAAAAATTTAATTGATTAAAAGTTTAATAAAAAATCTAATTGATTACCTGTTTAATTCAAAATTTAATTGAGTCAATCAAACTTTTGTTTAAAGATTTAGTTATTTACATAGTCTAATGGAAATCATTAAATTTTTTGTTGATTTTTATTTTTAATTAAAAGTGTTGATTGGAAAAATATGTTAGCTGTGTAATACTCGTAATTATGGTTTCTTGCTTGCTTATTGTATTATTTGAATACAAACTTTCTTTTGAGACACGTTGTGCTACATGTTTATGTTTAATTATAAGAATTAAAAATAAAAATTGGGTGTTTTCTTTGATGACATTCTTTCATGATTTCAACTGAAATGAAGGGCATACAAAAATAGCTTCGAAAACAAGCTGCCGGTATGCTTTAAAGACACAATTTGAGGTTTTGCCTGTCATAATCACATCATTTGGCTCTTCGTAAGAATTTATTGAAATCAGATAAGGAAGTTGTCATCTCTGCAACAATGAGAGCAATGGAAAACTTCGACAAATCATAGAATAGAATAGGGGGAAAGATCTGGTCCAAAGACCGGCACTGCGACACCTGATGGATCTTTTGTACCATAGATCTATGAGTTTATTTAATTCAATCTCTGTATGACTTTCCTTATGAAGGTCCGTACAGATATTGGAGAAGCTCGCCTTATATCATCTGAACACAGAAACTCAGAATGAAGAACACGCCTTCTACTGTCACATAATACGATACAATCACAAAGAATGTGTGTCGTCATCTCGTCATCTTCCAAGCACAAGCGACACAAAGGTGAACGAACTTGGTTACTTTTCCACAGAGGATAGTTCAGTCCAAAGTGACCAGACATAAAACCAGTAACAAGCCGTAAATTATTCCTGTTGAAGTTCAGGATGCCATTATATGTAAATGGCTGCATCAAAGCCTGCCTTAAGCCAGAAGAAGACAGCCAGAACTCCTTAGCGGTCGAAGTGACATCTTCTTTAATCAGAGACATTACAGTCGACCGACTTACGCCACAAAACGGCTCAGGGCCCATGAAAGGAGCAGCAGAGGCCCTCTTGGCCAGTTCATCCGCTTCCTCATTCCCTGGATGACCGCAGTGGCCAGGTATCCAATAAATGGAAACCTTGTTCCGTATGGATAGCTTTTGTAATGAGTCAAAGCACTCTAAAACTAGCCTGCAACGGAATTCCCATGAAAGGAGAGACTTAAGAGCTGCCTGACTATCGGAAAAGATAGCTATATGCGCACCTATAATGCCCCTTTTTAAATTAATGTCAACACATTTGGTGATTGCTTGTATTTCCGCCTGAAATACCGTAGGCCATTTGCCCATGGGCAAAGAGGTTTTTACGTTGGGCCCAAAAAACCATCCGTATACCAACATAAACTTCAGGGATCCACAACAGGACCGTTTTCGTCCCATACTGCCCTGGGTGGAATTGTGATATTAAATCTCCTGTCGAACCTCAGTTCACAGTTTACAAAATTTTCGAAAATCATAGAAGTTGCGTCAATTTCATCATAGATTCCTTTGAAAAAGAAAACTAAGTTAGAAACGAGATTATTTGTGTCTAAATGCTAAAATAGATTATACTGGCTTAAAGGTTGATATAAATCACTAAGCAATAGAAAATTAATGTATAGAAAATACTTTCAATTTATTTTCCCTTTCACTTTTATTGCTATAACTATATTTTTTTTTTATGAAAATAGGGTAATAAATTTGAATTTGTTTGTAAAACCTTTTAAGTAATTTTTTATTTAAAAGTTATAAGTGTGTATAAATAATAAATTGTAAATCTTTTGTAAATAAAGACAATTTGTGTAGACGCTCATAATATATTGCTTTATTTATGTGTTTGTAAACTCACAGTGTTGAAATAAATTTATGTGTGTGTGAGTGTGTGTGTATGTGTATACCATCACAAATGTATTGTAGTTCATGTTAAGTTTGCAAAAGGGGGAAATAAATGTTAAGGCTTGTTTACCTTCAAACTAAAACGTGCATAATACAAAAAAAATCAAGTACGTTACATCCATCTATCAAATGCTCATTCAACTAACGCTTGTAAAATTTACCCTACATGTGTAAATATACAGATATTACATGATATATTCTCTCCTTCTACATACGTAGACTTATCTGCATATACATACATATATACGAGTACATACATACATATACACTGCAAATCCCTTAAACAAGAAATATAATTTTACTGATTTTTACGGAATAGTTTTCTAATAAAAAAAGTTTCAATATCGAAAGGAAGAAATATTTTGGCAACGAAAGACGAAATTGTGATCTGTACCTGGACGAAAGTCGTAATATTTATCGGTATGTTTATGCGTTTGCTATAACGATAATGTGATTCTGTAATTTTTTTCTACTCGCCAATTAATTGTATTTCATGTGGCATCCCTGCACACAAAATGGCATAATAAGCGGAAAGCACAAAGCAGAATTAAAGAAAAACTAAATGAATTTGAGCTTGAGCTTCCTTTTTTTACTTCAACCGACAGCGAATATCGTTAATATGTGTTACTGAATAGCAAAGTCGATAAAATTCTCGCTATAATTATTATATCGATACGATTATCGTAATAAAATTTGCTAAGCCCAGGTACTGGTGTGCCATTTTCTACTATGGCACTATCGTTCTTCTATTTCAAACGGACAATTTACTGCAGCACATTGTACAAAAGGATATAAGAAGGCGCGTTGCCACAATTTAAAAACGTATTGTACCTTCACAATGCTCCAATTCATAATATTTATCGATACATTTATTCGTTTGCGGTAGCGATAATGTCATTCTGTAATTCCTTTTTTATGATTGTGTACATCTGTATTTTACTCGCCATTAAATTGCAAACCATGTGGCATCCCTGCATACAAAAAGTCATAATAAGCGTAAAGCACAAAGAAGAATTTAAAATAAACTAAATGAACTTGAGCTTGTTATTTTACTTTTTTACTTCAACCGACAGCGAATATCGTTAAAATATGTTACTAAATAGCAAAGTCGATGAGTTTTCGTTATATTTATTAAAGCGATTCAGTAACTTTTATTACGACAATCGTAACGCTATAATAAATATAACGAAAATTTATCGACTCCGCTATTCAGTAACATATTTCAACGATATTCACTGTAGGTTGATGAAAAAAGGAATTGAAACACAAGCTCAATTTCATTTAGTTTTTCTTTGTGCTTTTCGCTTATTTTGAAATTTTCTATATTTAGAGATACCACATGTTATTGAATTAAGCTTTGAGTAAGATAAAGCTGGAGACTATCGTTACAGCAAACGAATAAATATGTCGATAAATATTACGTTTTTCCTTTCGCAAAAAGTTACAGAATCCAGGTACATGTACAGATTTGTAAATCATTGAATTCGCGAGCAAGATGGTATAACTACTCAGATAATTATACAAGTATAGAGACTTTCATAACATTTTATGAGAACGAAATCTAAAAGGACATTTCTTTCGACTGTCCAAAAATCTAACGCAAAATTACATTCATAATTAGCATACTCACATTTATCGTTGACTTGCGGCATCAGTACCTGGATTCAGTAACTTTTTGCGAACCATAAATCTTAATATTTATCGATATATTTATTCGTTAGCGATAACTAGCTTTAATTTCATTTTTACGATAGTGTGCATCTGTATTTTACTCGCCATTAAATTGTAAACCATGTGTCATCCCTGCATACAAAATGTCAAAATAAGCGAAAAGCACAAAAAATTAAAGTAAACCTAAATGAATTTGAGCTTGTTATTTTACTTTGTTTACTCTTGAACCTACAGCAAAGTCGGTAAATTGTTGTTTTATTTATTACAGCGATACGATTATCGTAATAAAAGTAACTGAATCCGGGTACAGAGCAGTTTCATGCGGGCTGTGAACGAACCGGTCTTTAAAAGTATTTAGTGGTTTCGATTACTTTGATTTATATAAGAGGGAGAGAAAGAGTAAGAGAGAAAGAGAGAGAGAGAAAGAGGGAGAAAGAAAGGGGGAGAAAGAAAGAGACAGAACTAGAGAGAGAAAGAGAGAGAGCGAGAAAACATATGTGAAAAAATGCGATAAGTTTTAGACCTGGCTTAAACTAATTATGTTTCAGTACGATAAGGATATTAAAAATTTAGAGCCGGCTTAAGCAGAAGAACAATAAAGCAAACAACGGCGACACATCGGCGTTGAAACCGACGACTTGTCAATTTGTTTATTACTTGATTTTGTAAAAATGCAGCACTGATCAGACGAAAAGTCTTATCTTTTAGCTCATTTTAATTATTATTGTTCGAACTTCATTTGTTTCTATATTTATGATTTGATCAGGCTAAAGTTCGTATCGCTTTGCAAGCCAAACTACATGTAATAATTATTAATGAACAAATAAAATAATAATAAGTCTTATAGTTTAGAAAAATTTAAAAACTTTTTATAGAACAAAAGTTATTCTGCAAAATTTGTCCAACAATAATTTCTAATTTAAAAATGTCATTATTTTAATACTTCAATATACTATATAGTTATGCATCCCAGCATGTGCAAAATCGTATAGTATATTGATACTCACCACTTAACAATTCTTAGTGGTGAGTATCAATATATGTACTTTACCATTTTGCACATGCTACGATGTAAGACCATTTGCACAGTGATGCATAAAAATAATTTATTATGGAGACATAAAAAGCAAGTACAATTTGTTTAACTTTCACAATTTGCACCAGCTCAATATTAAGAATATCTAATTTAAAATTCGAAAATTTTGTAATCGCCCCATATCTGGTTTTTAAAATATATTCGTTTAAAATTGGTCAAATTAAATTCCTTATTTAAGTGATTCGCAGTGTATATATGTATATATGTACATACATATATTTACTCGTACTGTAGACAATTTGTAAGTACATAAAGCATCGTGCTCCGAAATTTTTAATATTTTTTCTATTTAACAATTTACACAGTGTGTCTGGTATATTTGCCGATACTTCAAACTATTTTACAAATTTCATATGCTATCTTTTTAATAAAGGACATGTTTATTAGGTTCTCTTAAATTGAAGGTGTGCCCACTGTGATGCAAAGAGCACTGACGCATAAGCATTCATAACATATTCTTAAAGTTTTCATTTCTTAAACCTGGATTACATTATCGACACAATGTACCGATTTTCGTCGGCCCACTGAAATAAAGCCATAAGCGGGCAAGTTTTTTGTGGCACGAGGAGCGGTTCAAAATGGCTGGCAAAAAACTCTGACATATAAAAATTTCTTCTACGTTGCAAAAAGAGTATTTTATGGCAGAATGGACTAAGAATGGCTTTTTATATCAATGATTGAAGGAAGTGCTCATATACCAAAAATGCTATCCATATGCCACAAAAAACCTGCCCTAGTCATAAGTTATGAAGGGTAAATTTACCTCATTTCTCAACTAATGGTAATAAAGCCAAACAGACTTATTCCAGAATTAATTGAGTCATAATGCCATTTTGACTCATTACTTATGACTTTATTGCAGTGAGCCGACGAAAATCGGTACATTGTGCCGATCCAAGTTTTAGTAGCAGTAGTATACAGGGTGTCTTGTAGCAGATTTATATTTTCAAACTTAAATAAAAAACGTAATTATTGACGCAAAGTTCTATTAAGAGCATTGAACGATAGAATGGAAATGCGGATTTTATTTTTTAAAGAGTATGTCATACAGATGTCTTCCGTCGAGTACAACACACTGTTCACACTGTTCACAACGGAGCCGTGTGTTCTGCGCCACACGCTGCAGTAAACTTGGTTCAATTGAGCAGATTTCTCGACGAATATTTTCTTTTTAAGCCACAAGAGATCGGGGACTGTCGTTATAAACGCTTTCTTTGAGGTAGCCCCATGAAAAAATCCATGGGAGTTAGATTGGGCCACCTTGGTGCCCATGGGATGTCCCCAAAGCGACTGATCAGTTTTTGGGAGAAATTTTCCCGAAGCAAATTCATCGAAGCTCTGGCTGTATGTGCAGTCGCCCCATCCTGTTGAAACCACGTGTGTGAAGAATATGATGGATGTGCTCGCAGGTTTGTCAAAAATAATTCCGTAATCATGCTTCGATAATTTTCACCGTTGACATTCGTCGCCTGGCCTCGAGAATTTTCGAAAAAAAAAATGGTCCAATTACTTAATGCGTGGATAAGGCACACCAAACAGTTACCCTGGGGCAATGTAATGGTTTTTGAGGTTTCAATCGAGGGTTGCTGGTTCGTGGAGATCAGTAACGGCAGTTTTGCTTGTTGACGTGGCCGTTTAAGTGAAAATGAGCCTCGTCGCTCCAAAAAATGGGATTTACAGTGCGAAAACGCTCCAACATCGTTTCACAAAAATTTGTGCGTAAATCAAAGTCACTTTCAATTAGTGTTTTTTGTGGGAATTGTTACAATATAAGTTTAAGATTTTTTAACGCACTAGCAATCCCAAATTATTATTTTACTTATTAAGTAAAATATTTTTTTAATAAAACTACATTGAAATTGACTATTGAGGGGTTTAGCTGGATCCTATACGCATTTCACTGTTGCTAATGCAGATTATCAGAGAACCTTTACCCAAAAATTTCTTAGAGCAACTAGAGTTAATATGTTAAACTTTCATTTAAGCAAATGAAAAGCTCAACAAATAACAAAGTTAAAACAAGAACTCAATAATCAACATGTTTTTTATTTTCTTACTTTATCATTGGCTGACTTTCTTTTAGTTCTTGAACGATTTGAATTTTAAAAGGATGGAAGTTCAGATCCTTTTTTAAAATTTCACGAATAATCGCTCTTGGAAGTCCCAGTGAGGCTGCTCTTTTCCGAATTGAAAGTGGCTGCTCTTTTTCGTATTGTTTTCGGGAGTATTTGAAGATCAACTGGGCCCTGGCCGTGCGTTATTCAGAGCCGAAGCAGGTGCGCGGAATCTCTGCGCCCTCAAACGAATTCAATTTACACTTGGACCATCACGTATTCGCCGAATACCGAACTTTGAATAAAATTGTCGACGAGCACTACGTAAGAATCATTACTCTTAAAAAATGTCTCCACAGCGAACGCGCGATGCTCACTCGACCACTGCGACATCGTGACTAATAAATCCGCACAATCGATAATTCCAACGGCACCACCCTCCCAACGCACCGTTTATTGCTTTTTGAAATAATCGTATTTAAAAATATAAATTTGCCACCAGACACCCTGTAATATCGATGATACTGACGATAGTACGTATCAATAGTTTATTATTCAGCTGAATAGTGTAAGGCATTGGCATTAAAGGAAACTTATACAAACACTAAGATCTCCATCGGCAGCGCATTATGCAATCGAGCTGATTATTTTCGAATTAAAAAACATTGATTTATAAATAAAAGATATCTGTTTTTGCACTGCCGATAATTCCTACCTCACAATACAAGACACCTTAAACAAGATACACCACACATTATCTTAAATGCTTAACAGCTGATTGTTTGTTTGTGGCAGCGTTTTTAATGTTAAATCGACTGCTACTTCTTAATGAGGTGAATTGGCAACACTATTTATATAGAGTTGTCCAACAAGCGGTTTAAGTTTGATACATAAAAAAAGCGTTTTTTTAAGCGAATGCCAGTCATGGCTAGGCTCACAGGTCCATATCTTTTTCATGACATTTTGCGCCACCAATTCGCACATTTGCTTCATCTCAAGAATTTTACAGGTCTATCACTATATAGATATGCTGCTGCTGACAATTATTCAAAGAGTAGAATTAGTGAAATTTTTGAAACAATTCCCGAATTTAACTTGAAAAAAAGTAATATTTTACGCAAAACTTCTTGGAAAGATTAGTGTGGTCAATTTTGAATTTCTTTTACCGCTAGAGCTGTGTCGTTCATGAACGAATGAGTACATTGAATGAATGAATCAGTCAAATGAACGAAGTGAGAGTGAAGTGAGTTTTACTGATCTGTTTTGGCTCAGCAGTACTGATAAAAAAAAATTGAACGAAATGAACGACCGAGTGCACTTGGCTCTCTTTTTTTGTTTTGTTTGGTTTTTTCTTTGTTCATGTGAGATTTTTGTCATGTGAGATTTTTGTCATTAAAATTAATTAAATTGCCATTAATATTTCTTGAGGGTTTAGAATATATTAAGTTTTTTGTTTTAAATTTAATTTTGATATTGTATATAATTTTTTTTTGTTTTTCTTATATGTTGTGTTGTTTGTTTTGATTGTTTTGCTAAACAATTCATAGCAAACATACTGCATTTGTCCCTTTTTATTGACCGAATTAACTGTTTGAACGAATGAACGAATTGAACGAACTCGTTCTTTCTTAGGAAATGAACGAAAATAAGCGGTCAATTAAATTAATGATTTGGCACAGCTCTATTTACCTCACGTCCCACTGTACAATCTGTAAGCTAAGCCAAGTTGTTTCTTTTTAATTTTTTTATTTAATGCATTCTTCTTTGCTTATGTTATCTATTACTACGTTTATACGCACGAAATATTTGCAAATAAAATTGTAAATTGTTGCCATATAATTGTTTTATTGGGACTTACTTATTTAGAAATCTACTTGCAAATAAAATGCTTGAGATTGAGACGCTGTATAGACAGTGAGCTAATTTATTTGCAAATATTTTTATTTGCAAATAGTGCGCGTATAAACATAGTATACTATACCACCACTATTATCTTACTAGTAGATGTTTGCTCCTGCAGTATGACTAGATTGTTACGGCTAAAGTAAAGTATAATTTAAATTTAACGAGTTTAAAATAGCAAAGACTTGCTATGTTTCTTTTAAACTTTCTTTTTTTTATAGGGGGTGGCAAGATTCTGTATTTTTTTTGTATTTTTTTTACAGCAGTTAAGTTTATGAAAATATTTATTATGCAAATTGTTCAACACTTTTGATGCACGTACGTATTCACGTATGCTCGAAATAATTTCTGTGTAGACAAATTTGGAAATTAAGCTAAGCTTGTTTGAGTACAGGAAACTTTTATTTAAATTTATGTAAATGTAAATGAATACGTAAGAAATGTTCAAATTAAACATCGATCTTTTTAATCAGATTCTCAAAACATTTTAAAGGTCTAGAGATCAGCGATGGACCGTGTCTAAAAAAAGTTATATTTTCTATTTCTTTGCATATTTTACATATTAAAAGAGAGAAAGATTCTTTAAGCAGGTTGCCTAGAAATGATATAACACCCTGGCGATGACAAATTTACTACTTTTGATGGCCGAAATTTTACAAAGGAACTTGACTTTTTTCTCACATTTATGTCTTTGTGAGGATTATATATTATGAGATTGTATTCGTAGCATTTAAAAAAATAAATAAAACTGGCTGTGCACAATCAAAGTATCAGATACCTGGTGGTTACTACAATTTCGAAAGAACTCTTGTCTTAATAAAATATTTAATGTCAAAAGGCTTAAGGCAAACAAAATTTTCTCCAATAAAATTAAAAAAAAAAACACAACGAGTGAACAGCTAAAAATTTTAGTTAATTTTAATTATTATTGTTCGAACTTCATTTGTTTCTATATTTATGATTTGATCAGGCTAAAGTTCGTATTGCTTTTTAAGCCAAATTACATGTGATAATTATTAATGAACAAATAACGCAAAAGTTAATTGTAAAGATTCTAACAAACACTAGCAGAACGGAACAACTAGTAGTTTTCAAAGGTAGCCACATCTTTATCATCAGCGTTCTTTGTCTTTGTTACACTGTGTGTCGTGTCAGTTGATGGCTTACAAAGCGATACGAACTTTAGCCTAATCAAATTATGAATATATAAATAAATAAATAAATTATCTTTATAAAATTTTTAATTAAACTTTTAATCAATTTAATTTTTAAAGAAAAGTTTAAGTGGCTCAATTAAATTTTTAATTGCTTATTATTGCTAGTGAGTGGTGTGCTAGGCTAACAGTGTCGGTGCCGTGGATTCGATTCCCATTACAGACTCCTTATTGTTTCACTACAAAATTGTAACGTTTAATAATTATTAGAAAAATATAAGATATGCCGAAATACAGATAACTTTTTTTTTTTTTTTGAAAACAGGGCGCGAAACATCGAGTGTAGCTTCGGCTGTGTGGCACGTAGCGCTGTCCTGTTGAAACCAAATGTTGCCAATATCCTCCTCTTAAATTTTTGTGAACAAAAATTCGTTCAACATGTCCTGATAACAATCGCCATTGACTGTAACGGCCACTCCTTGCTCATTGGCCCAATTATGCCTCTGGACCAAAATCCGCACCAAACAGTGACTCGTTTTGGGTGCGTCGGCTTTTCAATGTATGCGTGCGGGTTTTCTGTGCCCCAAATGCGACAATTTTGCTTGTTTACATACCCGCCAAGATCAAAATGAGCTTCATCTGAAAAGATGATTTTTTTTGGGAAAGTCGGCATCTTCTCTAAGTCGATCGCAGGCAATATTTCCCAGCGTTGTTCAAGCGTATACACAACCATATTCGTTCAGCGGAAGGATAAAACTAATTATCTGTCAAATCAGAAATGAGCTAAGTGTTACCATTCACGAAATAAGCACTAGTTGAAAAAAAACGTTAGATGGCGGACCCTATATGACTTTATTGTTTAAGAAGGTATAGCTTCCAATTCCCACAATTTTTTTAATATGATTTTATGATGTTATACTTATTTGATTGCTGCAAAAGACCTTTGGTTCTTTTAATTACATAATTTTAGAGTTGAAAAACGGGCGGGGCTACGCCCATTAAAATACGTTATTATATTTCACGTGGTTCTACTTAACCGATTTTTACAAAACTTAACACACATCCTGAGCTCTGAAAAACATACATTCTTGCATTTAAAAAATGGGCGAAATTACGCCCATTAAAATTTAATTTTAAATTTCACAAACTTCTTCTTAACCAACAGATTTCCCAAAAATATTTTTGTTTCAAAGAGTTTGCTTCTGTCTTGGTCCACTTTATTTTTTTTTCAAAAATGTTCTATCAGATCTTTGCATTGAAGTCGGTTTTTTGGCGGAATTATATTTGTTTTATTTTTGTGT
Organism: Nowickia ferox; assembly: GCA_936439885.1. Taxonomy (NCBI): domain Eukaryota; kingdom Metazoa; phylum Arthropoda; class Insecta; order Diptera; family Tachinidae; genus Nowickia; species Nowickia ferox. Next base: position 94,282,685 of record OW387023.1, on the reverse strand, counting down.
GTTGAAGTCTACTGATGAGGTCCATAAGCGGGAACGGGGGACGTTACTTAAGCAAAAGAAAGCAAATAACAATTTCAAATTAAAAGATGTTTTTTTCTGCATAATCAAGTGCTTTCACACAATAAACAATATTTGCACTATCAAAATTTACAATATTCCATGCATATTTTTTCTACAGTTGTGTGTTTATGTTGTTGTTTTAATGCCAAAACTATTTTCTTTTTTTGCAGCTTACAAAATTTCGTCTTTCAGCATCATTAAAAGATTTTAATAATCTATTAAAAATGCAAAATAGCTTTTGACTAACTTCCATTGAAAGTGAAAAACTTGCAAACGAACATAATAGTAAATGCAATCGCTCTTCTACCAAAGCTTAAATAGATTTCAATAACTGCTCATATATACCGCACCTCCTAGACGTGGGTAACGATGCTGGTAAACTCTTCCTTTTATATGTATTGACAACAAACCAAACCCATTTTCATGCCAATGGCAGAAAATTACAAAACCGATTGTCGCCAGCAGTGGCAGCCACATGCAAGAAAGGCCACTAAATGTAGCATGAAGTTGCCGCTGTAATGAAAATTGAAAGTAAACGCCTGGTGGATTATTATATCAGGAAAAGGAAGCTGGAAGTAACATAAAGACGATAATGGCTATAGTGCAGAATATGGCAAATGTCAAATTAGGAGTTTGTGTAAGTAAAAAAGTTATTATAGTTAAATATATAAAAATAGTTAGTGATTTTTTTTCGTATGCGCTTTTACTGTGGAAGGATAATGGATAAGTTTAAATTTACTGCCATGAAAATGTTTTGCATATTTTTGCTTATTGTATGTTTTATAATGTAAAATAGCCTCAAGAGAACTCAGTCCTAATTTTATCGGTTTAAATTGATTTGCGAGCTTTAATGTATTTAAAAACTTATAGTAGAATCTTATGGCGAATAGTTTTGTAGATTATTTAAGCTCGCTTTATGCCCGCTTAGGAGCATTTATTTGTCTTAGATCTAAAATGGTGGTGTGAGTAAAAGTAATATTAACTTTTAAGGCAACGGATTACTCGTACGTCAATTGTCGCTTGTGAAGCGCTCTACTTTGAAGCGTAGAATACCATCCCAATATACCATTCATCTTTTTAACAAAAATCCTATATTTTATTTGACTGGGTTAAGAACATAATTTCTTCTATAAATAATCTTAAGTCTTTATTTTAAATGTGAATCCCTAAGAGAGTCTATATCAGGTACATCCAGAAAACAAATATCATTATAAAATCACCATGCAAACATTTTGAATGGCAATCATGTTAAATTTACTAGAAATAATTAAGGAATTCACAATAAGTATCTTAAAATTTTAATGTGGCAACATTGTGCCATCTTAAAATTTTCATTGTGAGCAGGCAACGATATAAAATACAGTAAGGGAGTTCACAATAGTGTTCTTAAATATGTCTTAATCAGGCTTATTATGAACAGCAACCATCAACTGGTTTGAAAAGTGCAAAAATTTGTCAACTAAGGTTGAAATAGTTATTACGAAGACCAGTTGATAAATTTGTAAATGATTAAGTGGTATTCTTAATTGTGAATATGCATTTGAAGCAAATAAAAAAAGAATACAACAGCTGACAAATGGCAAAACTAATATGCAGTGAGAGTCCCTTTGCGATGTCCGAGTTTGCTTCCATCAAGCTTACGAGCCTTGCAGTTTGCATTTTGTTGCTCATAATATGCGCCCTGTGCATAAAATCAATAATTTTGTTTATTTTAAACGATAATTATTTATATACATTTCTATTTATTTACTACTTACATTTCGAGTGAATATTTTTCTGCCACTATTTTGTAGTTGCAAAAAAGAGAATAAATTTCTGTCAATAGCTATTCACAATAGTGATTTTGTAGTTGATGGTTGAAAAATTATGGTTGATAGCTCTTTTCAATCGCTGACATTTCGTAATATTGATTTATCAACTTCGCTTATCAAGCGCACGTTGCTGTTCACAATAACAGTATGTTTCCACGATACATGCTTCCTTCTCTATTCATGCTTCACACCAGCGATGCCAACTTGGTGATTTTGGAACTATTTTTGGGGCTTTTTGAAGACTCAAAATGCCAAATTTTGAGCGAAAAATCACTAAGTAGTTCTTTTAAGAAAAAAACCTGGTGTATTTATTTTTTTTTAGTGTAAAGCATACCGTTTTCGTCTGATATATTTCATTAAAGATGATACTATTGCTGAAATAGAGAATAGCTTAGAAAATATTAAACATTTTTAAACTTCACTCGTTTGGTGCTTTTTACGCTTTTTAGATCTCGAAATTACGGATTTTAGTGTTTTTTTTTTTAAATTTTGATGTGCTTTTAGAGCAAAAAAAAATTGGCATCACTATTCATGCTTCTCACCCCAATCAGGAGTGAATCAGATGGCTTCGCCATACAAAATTATGAGAGCGAATCAAGTAGATGCAATATGAATCTACTTGCGAAGCACGTAAAATTGGTATCTTCTCTAACTTTTATCGCTGTTTATCGCCAGTTTACCCGTACTAGCCATCAAAACAAAATACGTATATGTGAGCTTTTCCGAGAAAAGGGACCTAGACGAAAAAAAAAAAATCATAAAAAAAATTTAATGTTTTTCTCATTTTTATCGATTTTCTCAAGTTCGTTTTGTACGTTTTTTTGACACTCTAGGGCCCTTTTTTCTCGGAGAAGGTCACATATATGTATGTGTGTGAGAACAAATAAAGACAAACCAAAATAACGTGCGTATGAATCGTATGTATGTATGAATATACATAAAAAAATGCCAAACGAAGCACGAATGCGCTGTGTAAACAGCATGATTCATAAACATCATTGAGGAAGCGAGGCATGGGATTCAAAGTGGGACAAACGACGAATTTTGGGGTGAGAACTTTCGTCATAAAAAATAAAACAAAATTAAAAAATAAATATGAAAATGCACACAACACCGCCGTGGAACGAAATTCGTCGTGCGTGACGAACTCTGCGATATATTTATTTCTATTTTGTACGCCGACGAACGACTAAAAACAATTTTTCTCTCTCTCTCTCTCTATGTCTTTGCACACACAATAACCAACTTTATCATATGTAAGAGAGAAATTTGCTGAGTAAATTCTTTGTTATTGTGCTTCACACGATGAATTTACGCAGCGAACTCTTATCGACGAATTCGTCGATATGGACGAAATTCGTCGTTTGTCCCAGTTGTGTTCCTAGCATAAGCCTGAATATTGCAACCTTTCAATTTTAATACTTTAATATGGATTGGCAAGTTTGTTGTTCTTGTTTGTGTCCGAATCAAATTTATTACCAGGTGGTAAATTTAAAAGTATAAAATGTCGTGTCATTTTCAATATGAAAATATGTTAATGTTAAACTAAACAAGTTAAAATGTTTTTATTTTTATTTTAATACTTCAATATGCAACTGAAGATACTCATTGTGAATTCCCTAAATATGTTGTTTAAGTGTGTTAGTGCTTGTTTGCTTTTTCCATGGCTACTATAGCCATATATAGTTAGATTACTGCGTGTGAGACTCTGTGTGTAATCAGAAATAATTTCTTAAAGCTCAGTTAGCTGACTGTAACGCAATGTAACTGTAATGTAGGAAACAGCTGATCAATATTTTTATATGAAAATTAGGTTACGTTACATTACATCTCTATCATACCATTTTCATTAATTTTCACATAACAATATCGATCAGTTGTTTCCTACCGTTGCAGTTACATTACATTACAGTCGGCTAACTGAGCCTTTAGTCGGGCTTAAGTTCAGTAATTTCAATTCTTATTGAATGAAATATTTTTATTAATTAATGTGAGTTTCTAAAGAAGAGAAGAAAAATTAAATTAGACTATAAGCTGGGGGAAATACCGATATTTTTCTGTGAAGCAACACACTTCATCAGCACCCAAGTCTATCTACTGGGGTAGAGATTGTTATTAACATTTTTATTTTTGTTTTCTTTTACTACATGTTGCATTAAAATTTAATTCATGATGGCATTTATTTAAAGAGCATCTGAAGAATACTTAGGGTTGTTGTAGCTGGAGCGGTAAGCGCGTTGACAATCACGCGATGAGTTCGAGTTCAAATCTTGTCCGGGGAAGCCCACACACTTCTTCCTTCTTGATGCCTGTCAAGACACAAAATCTTTTAAGTTAAAGAATTAGTAAAATAAAATGACTACTTTGAAATTTAATTTATCTTTTTTTAATTTTTAAGTAGCTATGATTCAAAAAAGATCTTATTATTTCAGTATCAATTTCAGGTTGTTTCAACATGAAATAACTTTGATACAACATGATTCTTCGTTTTGATTTAACAGTACTGGATCATTAAATCGCCATTAAATAAAGTTATTTCAAAAGGAAATATTTTCTCTGAAGATTACTGTAGACCATGGTAAATTAACATGAAACACATGTAAAGCAAAAAATTGCCAAAAAATTTTAAGTTTAGCTTGTTTAGTGAACGCCAAACAATTATATTATTCTCCATTTTAAACTATTTATTTTTTAGTAAACAAGCAAAGCAAAGGGACGTTAATTAGTCCCTTTTCACAATGTATGGTTGAGAGTTAACGTGAACTTTAACTGCAAGTTCATCATACAAAACTTGCCGTTTAATTGTACATTATTAAAAGGCCTGTAAATATTTGTATGTTACTATTTTTATCGGAGGTATATTTTTTTGATTCTTTAAGTAACAAATTGTTGCTAAATATTTTACTAATTAAGCTCTTATTAGAAGCAATACTTACTTACTTACAAATGGCCATGAATCATTTCCAGTGGTTGAAATATTTGACAACGATTTAAAACAAAATGTGAAATTAACTAAAAAACTTTGCCTCTATTTAAGTTTTTGTTCTGTGCGTTTCTAACAAAAGTTTCAAATATTCAACTTCCGTTGTGCTCTAATTGCATCTTAGAATGCAAGCAAGCGTTTGCACAGCGTGAGTATCTTTGCCATTAGTTGTTGCATAAGTGCAAAGAAAACATCATTAAAAAGTTCATTAGTGGCAACAGCCAATTTATACTTTTATCCTTTTATTTCGTAGAAATAAGAATATGAACATGAGATTTTTTAGAAGCTTCTATTGTTTTGAGCGGCAGCCAGAAATTGAAAAATAAGAGCGTCATTTAAGTAGAAATTTAAAAGATTTTAAAATTTATAATGCTTGAGAATAATATACCCAGTAAAAAAAAAAAAAAAAAAAGTAGGAACCAGTTCCAAAGGTATACACCCAGAGAAAAAGCAGCTTAAAATCAATATAAACCACATTGATTTAATAAGAAACATTAACGAAAGTCTAGTCATAATGAAATTTCTTATTTCAATATGGAAAAATATTAATTTAAAGTATTTCTTTATTAATTTTATTTTTCTTTAAGTATTTCAAAGTACATTTTCTATTATAGTGAAGATTATTGAATTAATGCGAAGCGTTCTTACTTTTAAGTTGCAGCTTTTTCCTGAGTGTACCACTTTCATTGCATACCAATCACTACAGGTGTTGAATTTAATATTCTAAGGCTGTTGTTTATATAAAATTATATATTCTAGACAACCTTTTAAGCGAATACCATGTAGTTATTTGGATGACTTCCGTCCTATGACAACTACGTGTTAAATTCATTGATGATTCACCAGAAATGGAAGTACTTGGAGCTGAGTTCATCAATGCAGCAACTAATGATTTGTATTGTACATTTTTGCTGGTTGCTTCTAGAGGATTTAAAGCCGAATATTATAAAAATACCACAAAAACAAATTGAAAAAAACAAAAAAAAATGCGAAATAGCTCGTTTGCTCAGCGGCTCCTCATATAATGTAAACTAAATATTATAATGGTTTCAATGGCTTTTGCTTGTAATTTTTTGAAACTTTTTTAATGCTGCAAGTCATGAAAATTCATGCACTTTCATTCATTACTTCCGTTGCATAATAATAAATTTTTTTTTTCAACATTTGATTAATATTTGTTCACATAATTGAGTAACTAGTCTTGGTAATAATATCTGCCACTTTTATAAAATTAAAAATTAATTCCCTCTTCGCACAAGTTTCCACATCAAGTGATAATTTGTTCATTTAAAAACTGCTTAGCAAATTTCGTATTTTAAGCACATCATCAACGTACAACACAGTTGCAAGATATCCCTTTTTCACACATTTATCTACCCAATTATTCTCTTTTAATAAGCATCTGGACTTGTGCGTCTGCTGTGTGAGTCAAGATACTCGTATGTATGCAGTTACTTTGGCATTAAATATGTATTAAGTTACCATTTTCACATTATTTTTAAACTTCAAACTTAATGCCAGCAGAGTAAAAACTAACAACTACGAGTAAGTGCAATATAAATACAAGCAGTTGTGCTAAAATTGCAGAAAAATTAGTTCTGTTACTGGACTTGTGAGTGGTTGTATCTTACTCGCACACTAGTGCTGTATATTAAGGAAAATTACAGTTAACATTAATGTAAATTGAAGTTTTCATTTGAATGAATTTACACTTCAGAATAAGTTGGCGGTACAGAAAATTTAAATCTTAAAAGTTTTGAGTTTTATTGAGAGAATAATAATAATGGTTTACCCCAGGCGAGTTAAGTTTCATATGGAATGCAACACTGCAGAATAAGCATGTACACAGAGGGGAAAAAAATGTGGAAAAGTGCCATTGAGTTTCATTTAAACAAATATTTATTGAATAAATTTATTGAATAAATATTTGTTGAACTTCTCATTTGTTTAAATGAAAGTTTAAAATAAAAACTCTAGTTGTTGTAAGAAAAAATTTGGTATAAAGGTTCCCAGACAATCTGTATTAGGAATGGTGAATGAATAGTATTTAGCTAACCCCTAAATAATCAATTTCAATGAAGTTTTAATAAAAAAATATTTTACTGATTAAATAAATTAACAAATGTTAAAAATAAAATTTTATTTCTACATCGATTTGACAACTTACGGCCACTCTATAGCAAGTTTGGCTTACCTGTTAAGTACTTCTTGCTCATATTAAAGGTCTCTAAGGACATACATAAGGATACAAGGAACGGCATATTATAATCCTTGACATTCGTTTTGTGCGTGATCCATGTATAAACTTCCTAAACACCAATTTAATTTCTTTTAGCACTAAAAAAAAAGTAAAAAGATTTTAGTGCGACAGCACTTGCTCTAATGAAACAGTAGTAATTTAGAATTTGTGCATTGAGTAGTTTTGAACTTTATTAAAAAAAAAAAATTGAGTTTCCTTTAAATTGTATACACTCTCATGCAAGAAAATACTATTAAAGAAAAAAAAGTAATTTAATTTAATGAAAAATCATACCCATAAAGTTCTGCTTAACCAGCTGCGACACAGGAAGTAAAAATTTTGCCTTGCTTCTAAGCCCATTCATTTGTACAGCAGCACAAGCAACCCTTTCATCCCCATTTGAAATGAAAATCCTCAAACTATTGGCAAAATATTAAAGAAAATTGTATTGCTTGCAGATATGGGAATTGTAACGCATTGCCATTCAAGAAACTAACTTGGATATTAAATATTTAAAAAAATAAAATCAAGTTCAACTGAACTGTTGTAAATTTAAAGACGGTAAAAATGAGCTTTCATTACAAAAAAGCTTTCAGCAAATCGTAATAGGATGAATCAAAGCAATTCACATATTCCATTTGCAATAAAATTTGCGTATATAAAGCAGAAATCTACATCAACTGACACCACACACAGTGTACCAAACACAAAGAACGCTGATGATGAAGGTGTAGTGGGCTTCGAAAACAGCCGGTTGTTCCGTTCTACTACGCGTTTGTCAGAATATTTACAACTAACTTTGGTGTTATTTGTTCAATAATAATTAACACATGTAATTTGGCTTACAAGGCGATACGAACTTTTAGCTTAATCAAATAATTAATATGTAATTTATTTATTTATGTTTTGATTCACTTAATTTAAGAATTTTTTTTTTCATGCGTATATTTATTTATTGTATCTTCAAAAAATGAACTAAGAATAAGTTTTCAAATCTTAAATCTAGATATAATAATTAGGCCCAACCAGTGTCAGGCATAAACTTAGTGATAGTAATCAATAATACATAAATATCGTATTAAGCACAAAAATATTTTCAAGCTGTTTCATCTGGAGTGTTGAGTATTAGAGCCATAGTGTCCCTCTTTTTTAAGCGGATGTGTCCAGTAAAATTCAAGATGTTACGAGCAAGTGGATTAGGATGAGATTCGAGTTTTCTTAAGTATTTGCCTGCGTATTTTTTAATTTCTTCAGTCACTAGTGGCATATTTAAATCACGATGTAAATTTGAATTTTTGATGTACCATGGAGCCGATGTTAATTTAAGAATAACAACCATTTATAAGTTTATTCTCGATATAAAAAATTTGTCTAAATAAATATATTTGCTATGGTTTAAATTAGAAAGACACTTACTCCATAAATTTGTAATTATAAAAATATTTTACTTGCCTTCAAACTTAGCAGGAAAGTATTAATCCTACTAACGTTTCCATCTCCGTCTGCATTAACCTGCAATCAATGAAAACAGCAAAAGGTACAAGCAATTTGAAAGTATGAAAAGAATTTTATTAAAGATGTGCACAAAAATTTCTATTTTTTTTTTTGCTTTTCAAACAGATTGACTTACCGAATAATGGAATTTGGTTAAAAGCAGGCAGAGCAAATTGCATAGTCAATTTCTGTGAAGTTTGAAATACTTGAATTTTTCGTTCATAAATAGAATTATTATTTTTTTTTTACTTCTCATATTTTGTTACTGCGTCATATTTCATGATATTGATATTTAAAGTAGACAATTTAAATTTATTGGAGTAACGCTGCAGCCTCACGTTCAATAAATCGCTTTCAATTTCATCACACATACTTTGTGCCAAAATTCCTTGAAATTGATAGCTGTGACTCAAATTGATAAACAATTTAATTTTTTAAATGCCACCGACGAAGAAACAACTCAAATTTATAGCTTCCATGAATGTGTGTTGTGACCAGCTGTTCAAATTGAAAATTAAATTGCCATATAAATGCATAGGAGAATTTGAAAGCAATCCAGTTTTCAATTTAAAAAGTTTGATAGTGTTAGTAAAAAAAGGGTGAGTGTATTGCAAATTGAATGGAATTGAAAGGCAAAAATTGAACGTGTGGCCCCCAAGTAAGAGAAAATTTTCTTTAAAGAAACACTTACATACAATGTGCTAATTATTGACATTTTATTGCTTTAAACAGGCCCAAAAATATATGTATGTATGTATAGTCGTGTCTTTAATTTAATTCAATGACCAATCCTAATTTATTAATAAAAAAAACATGAATATGATTTTGAAGGGCGCTAATCGTATAACTTCAGTAACTTTCATTACGCTAATAAATATAACGAATATTTATTGATTTTACGATACTTGATGTCGTTTGAATTAAAATAAGTTAAATCACAAGCTTAAATATAAAACGTAAAAGTACACTCTGTGATGAAATTCTTGATGGTCATATACATAAATCAAGTGTTTGTGTAAATCACTTTGAATCATAATTAAAATGGCTTCAAATCACAAAGTTTAAGGCCTGACCCATGATATGATATCGACAACGTTCGACTTGTCGTCCACTTACATTTGAAAAAACAAAAAAATATTAAAATTTGTTTATATTTTGAATGTAAGTGTGCGACAAGTCGAACGTTTTCGTCATCGTGGGATTGGCTCTTAATATCAAACGTAGACGTAATATACAATTACCGATAAATTCATATAAAGTATACGCAATAATTTAAGAAAATTTCTTAATATCTCTTTTGCACGCATTTTATACCATACTACGACTTCGTTGGCATCGAGAATAAAACTGAGTAGACTTCAAGTGGCTGTGGCCACTTTGTGACTTTTTAAATTTCACTAAAATCGGTTTGATTTTTTCTTAGGGGCAGAAATTTCCCTCGTATCGCCTTCCTCGTCCTACTTTTCAAAATTTATATAGCCTTTGTGAATTTTTAAATTTAAATTAAATTTAATTTTAAATTTCATTAAAATCTGTTCTAACGTTTCCGAGGGGCAGAATTTCCCCCTATCGCTCTCCTGGTCCTATTCTTGTGAATCTAAACCATCCAGTACCTGTGCTCTGTAACTTGCGAGAAGTGACATACACACTTACAGAAGAATTATATATATATATGGGCATTTCCACGGGAAATGCCACTTGTTTATCGCGTGCGACAGCAAACAATTAACGTTGTATTTCGGAACAATGTGACTCGATTATTCTTAAAATATAACCTAATGTAGAGCTGCTGACTGACTTCACAAATATATAAAGAAGTAAGAAAAACTTTCGTTTTTGTCGCACGCGACAAAAGTTGACATTCCTGTGGAAATGCAAATATAAAGATTTGTGAAGTTTTATACTTAAGATGCCCATAAACCAGCTACGTCCCAGCCATATGCACAATGTGCCATAGACTATGCAATATTATTGAGTACTTTATTTGTATTAATATTGTCGATTTGCTCCAAACTATTCAATGAATTGCTCAATTTTAAAAAAGTATATGGCGCTATTTTTCTTACAATACTCGTACATGTATGTATGTATGTTAACTAAACAAATACCATACATATGTGCGCTTAGAGAACTCAAAATTATTTTATTTTTCTTTGGATTGTGTGCGAATTTTGTGGTTGGATTTTAAGGAAAAGCTACGATATTTTGCATTTACACTTACGAAAGACTATTTGCATCAAACATCGAATACCGTCATTGATTTTTCGTGATGCATACTATAATTTTGAGTTCTCGTACCGCTTATGAAAGACTCGTCGCCATGAAATCTTATGTAATTATAAAAATTTAAATTTTTTCCCACTTTATTGGCTTTTTAAAAACTGGAGACCCCTTCCCAAAACATTTCTGCATATTTCCTATCTTCTTAAAAAGTTTCTTTCATATGAGAGCCATATCAATGGGTTGCATAAAAGTAGTAAAATATTTACATATTTATGTAAGGAATTACTTAAAAGTACCAAAAAGGGGCACAAAAAGATAAACTTTCGAGATGTTTTCTTGGGGAAAACAATTTGGAAAGAACTTTGCTTTTTATATATAATACTTTCGAAGATATGTATGTGGTTGTGCAAAAAGGTACCAAAACTCCTTGTTTGGCCGTTCTACCTCTCAAAAGTGCATATATCGAAAAAGTACCAAAAACCGCTATTTTTTTTAGCAGCGTTCATATGTTTTTGGATTATTGAGTCTATCTATTTTAGTTTCGAAGATATAAAGTTACCGATTTTACCTATTTTTTTACCCTATTTACCCCGTTCCTATTATAATTTTCAAAACCAGTTGTTAGTAAATGTATAAAAATATGGAGCGGAGTATGTGCAAAAATTTGCATCTGGGCGATGATCACTCAATGAGTCACATAATTCTTTTATATACAGGGTGTCTCTTGGCAAATTTATATTTTTTATTTCGACTATTTTAAAAAGCAATAAACGGTGCGGAGGGGAGGGTGGCGCGGCACACAGGTTGAAGAGTGGCCGAAATTAATTTTTTTCATGTTCGCCGATTTGGATAATTTTTTGGTATTTTGTTGTCAGATATCTGAATATTATGATTCCGAAATATTAGGCTGATATGTTTATTATTTGTTTGGACAGACACGCTCGAAGTTCATACATATATGTTCGCTTGATTAAAATGGCATGCAAATTTACTGTATATTCAATCTTTTGGTGCAATCACAGTAAAATTATCATTTGACTTTGTTGTATATTTTCGTAAATGACAATTGTCATAGATGAGATTTGCATTAAAAAAAGTTGGAAAAAGTGCTATATAAAAAATTTCGTAGAACAAAATACAAACAACATAAACATTTCAATGTTCATCAACTTCAGTGGACTGCATCTTTTTAGCGCTCTGGAGCGCTGTTTAACGAAAGATGTCAAATTAGAGCTTGAAGTCTCAGCTAAAAGTTAAAAAAAAAATTCAGCTGCTCCTACCTGCTCCTTTCCAAAAAAAAACAGTAAAAACTATAAAGTGATAAAGTAAAAACACACGAATTTTCGTTCATGCTTGTTGTTGTTGCCATAATTCTTTACTGTTTAAAATTATTACATAGTGTAATATTCATACTAGTCATTAGTGTTAATTGTTATATATTTCATTGTTGAAAAAAGCATTCAATTGAAGCATTCAATTGAATTTGAATTGTTGTTTACTGATACTGTTTGATAACAACAATAGAAGATCAAGCAACATTATATGCGATAGACTATTGGGTGCTGTGTTATCATTCATTTATTATGTTGTTGCATGCAATAACAACTACACATTATGTCTTGCTCTCTTTATTGCACTAAATATTTTCCGTTAGAGCTTAATAAGTAATTCATTAAGTACCAACAATAATATACATTTTTATTTAATTACTTATTCATGTTTTCTCTATGGGAGATGGGCGTAAAAGTGGGTGTATCAGGTATATATTTTCAGGAGCACATTCTACAATTATAATATTTAGTTTTTGTAAAAATTGAGTTGGTGCATTTCAATACAAATTATATGGGAAATAGGCGTAAAAGTAGGCGGATATTTTTCAAATTTCACACAAGTAATTCTGGGTGTTTAAAAATGCTATGTGCCAAAAAACAATGCCATAGGTCAAAATTTAATTTTCACTTTGTATGGGAGGTTGGCGTGATTTTTCCACTTTTTTCTTGATTCAAACAGAAAATGCCTATGTGCCAAGTTTCATTGTCCTTCGACAACTTCTTCTATTTTTAGCCGCTCGTTCTATGAACCTCAACCAATGTGCGCCGTTGGAATTATCGATTCTACGAATTTGTAAGTCACTATGTCGCACTGGTCGAGAGAGCATAGCGCGTTTGCTGTGGATATATTTTTGAAAAGTAATAAGTAATTGCTCGTCGACAATTTTGTTCAAAGTTCGGTATTCGGCGAATACGTGATGGACCAAGTGTTAATTTAATTCGTTCGTGGGTGCAGAGATTCCGCGATCGTGCTTAGTTATGAATGTCCTTTGGCCACGGCCCAGTCGATCTTCAAAGACATCCGAAAACATTGAACCAGAAAGCAGTTTACCTGAAAATCCTCCACTTTCAATACGGAAAAGAGCAGCCTCACTGGAACTTCCAAGAGTGATTATTCATGAAATTTTAAAAAAGGATATGAAGTTCCATCCTTTTAAAATTGAAATCGTTCAAGAACTGAAAGAAAGTGACTTTGATTTACGTAAAAATTTTTATGAAACAATGTTGGAGGGTTTTCACACTGTAAATCCCATTTTTTGTAGCGACGAGGCTCATTTTCACTTAAACGGCCACGTCAACAAGCGAAACTGCCGTTACTGGTCTCCAAGAACACGCAACCCTCGATTGAAACTTCAAAACCCATTGTATTGCTCCAGGGTAACTGTTTGGTGTGCCTTATCCACGCATGAGATAATTGGATCATTTTGTTTTCGAAAACTCTCGAGGCCAGGCGACGAATGTCAAACCTGCGAGCTCATCTATCGTACTCTTCACACACGCGGTATCAACAGGATGGGGCGACTGCACATACAGCCAGAGCTTCGGTGTATTTGCTTCGGGAAAATTTCCCTCAAAATTGATCAGTCGCTTTGAGGACATCCCATGGGCACCGAGGTGGCCCGATCTAACTCCCATTGATTCTTTTTATAGGGCTGCGTCAAAGAGATCGTTTATAACGACAATTCCCAATCTTTAATGGCTTAAAAGGAAAATATTCGTTGAAAAATATGCTCAATTGAACCAAGTTTACTGCAGCGTGTGGCGCAGAACACAAGGCTCCGTTTTGAACAGTGTGTTGAAGTCGACGGAAGACTTCTGTATGACATACTCTTTAAAAAATAAAATCCGCATTTTCATTCTATCGTTCAATACTCTTGATAAGACTTTGTGTCAATTATTACATTTTTTATTTAAGCTTGAAAATATAAATCTGCTACCAGACACCCTGTATAAAGATGTATAAGACCTGTTCAGCGATGTCCAAAGAATATTGAAGAAAATTTGTTTTTTTTTGTTTTAAATTTAAATTCCAGCACAAACATAAATATAATTTAAGTGTCTTTAAGCAAGTTTAACATCTTCCTGCAGAATTTGTCTTTAATTTTGATTAAAATAATTTAAATTTTGTTGTCATTACAATTCAATAGATTAGTTGCTTGCACATTCCCTAAGCCATGTCATGTCATGTGTGTCATGCCAAAAATATTTTATTATTACCTTAAACTTATTTAAGTTTGTATTATATGTTAAATCTGTCGAGATGGCACAAAACATTTTCTTTCTTTTCTCTTCTGCTGATTTCATATTTTCATTCAAGTTTCATGTTGAAATATTTTGCTTATTTTCACAGTATTTCCCATAATTTATTAGTTCACTACGTTGTGTGTGCGCTTAAGAAATGAAAAATGATATGAAATGAATTTAATTTCATAAATTCTTTCTTTCTTTTTTTTTTTTGCCAAAACTTGCAAAATGAATGCAGCACAATTTCTTGTTGAATTGAATAGATTTTTTGTTTACTGTTGGTTTGGTAAAGAAGCAATGAAGTTTTATACCGACATGAATCTCTTGCGGTTTGGTTTATCATGCAATGAAAGAAAAAAAAAAGCAGAGAATTTTGTGAATAAGTGCAACATAATGATGCAGTAAATAACAATTTTCAGTTTCAAATACACAAATGAAATACATATTTAAATGTTTAAAGTTTACCACTGTAGACGAAATACTGTTGGGTATTAAACTGAAACTGATGGCGATAAATTTAAGCAATATAATAAAGCAAAGGACTTGGCAACTAATAATCAATATTAGTCAAGGACAGTTATAGTGCAACTATTTTGAAAAATTTGATTGGGCTACATTTACTAAAAGTTTTAAAATTTTTTCGTACTCATCCTTAATAACAAAAGATATATGCCCATGGATTTTATAAGGAGCTTAGGGTCTCAATAAATTCATTTAATGTGTTCATGTCCTGTGTCAACGCTGCGTCAAGCTGTCTTCTGCACGTGCAAGCAGGACGTCCAGTGCTTTGTCCCATAGGCAAAACTAGATATAAATAAAGTGGTTAGAAAATTAATGATATATAGGTTTTTGTAATGCCGAGTACACACTATGGAATTTTGGGGCATCGTAATAGTGTGTACTAGTGACAACATTTGTCATTTCCGAAATTTTTTATATGTGTGGCAGTGCTTTATATATAAAATGTGAACGGCATTTCACACATTTTAAAAATGAAAATAAATAATTTTTCACACAACTGGTTTAACAAAGACAAAACGTATTACACTCTTTAAGCTCTTTTATGTTTCATTGTAAAAATATTTAAAAAAATAACCACACTGAAAAAAATTTATGCAACACACAATACGAAAACGCTCGCATATACTACGAAATATTTTGTAATTGAGCGCCAAGAAAAACCAAAATAAAACTTAAACAAATTTTTCTCAATCGTGGTAAAAATTCACATTTATAGCGCACGGTAGTTTTTCAACCTTTTTGAGTAAATACTAAATTACATATAATTTTTTTTTTATAAAATATTAAAAATTAGTTAGCGAGGAGTACATGTCCTTCCTTGTTTAAATGAAACAAAATTTGCCTCTAAGCTAGAAAGTATAGTTCTATAATTTATTTATAGTTAAATCAAGTAAAATAAGATTTTTGGAAAAAGGATATATGGGAGGCAGTCATGTCCTTGCACTGCAGGAAACTAAATTTAAAACACAGCTTAGATGCATATTTATAAATATTTTTAGTGTATTATAATCATAAATGCAGTTAAAATTTATTTTTTGAAAAAAGGATGTACGGGAGGTAGTCATGTCCTTGCACCGACTAAAGCAAAGTTTAGAATAGAGCTTATACGCATAATTTTAAAAACACATATAAGTTCTTAGTGCGTTCTAATAACAAATGCAGCTCAAATTTATTTTTCAAGAAAACGGATATATGGAAAGTAGTCATGTCCTTGCATCAAAAAAAAAAAAAAAAAAAAAAAAACTAAATTAACAACAGAGCTTACACGCATAATTGTAAACATTTATGTATATTTTTAGCACGTTATAACCATAAATGCAGTTAAAATAAATTGGTTGAGAAAAAGGATATATTGGAGATTTTTATGTCCTTGCACCGAAGAAAGTAAAATTCACAATGAGCTTACACGCATAATTCTGAAAACATTTAGAAATTTTTGGTGCGCTCAATAACAAATGCAGCTTAAATTTATTTTTCAAGAAAAAGGATATATGGGAGGTAGTCATGGCCTTGAAACGAATATTGCAAGCTTTACACGAGAGCTTACACGAATAATTCTAAAAATTTATATTAATTTGTAGGACGTTCTTATCGTAAATGAAGTTAAATTTTATTGGTAAGAGAAAGGATATATGGGAGGGAGCTATGTCCTTGCACCGAATACAACAAAATTAGCAACAGAACTTAGAGAAATAATTATAAAATGTATAAAAACTTTCAGTGCGTTAAATGCAGCTGAAATTTATTTTTGAAGAAAAAGGATATATGGGAGGTAGCCATGTCCTTGCACCGAAACAAACTAAATTTACAACAGAGCTTACGCGCATAATTCTGAAAACATTTATAAATTTTTGGTGCGCTCCAATAACAAATGCAGCTTAAATTTATTTTTCAAGAAAAAGGATATATGGGAGGTAGTCATATCCTTGCACAGAATAGAGAAAAATTAACAATAGAGCTTACTCGCATAGTTCTAAAAATATATACAAATCTTTAATGCGTTAAAGTCGTAAATAAAGTTAAAATTAGTTTCTGAGAAAAATTATATATAGGGGCTAGTCATGTCCTTGTACAGAATAGAGCAAAAATTTGCAACAGAGCTTACACGAAAAAAATTTTAATATATATATATATATATATACATTTGACGTCCAATAGTACGTACTTTCGTTTCCACGAATTTCCAATAGTACGAATGTTAAATTTTTTGCATTGGCAGTTCTGTAGTACGAATATAATAAATGTCTGGCATTCCATAATACGATGTATTAATGTATTTTTTGTAAGAAAAAAGTTTTATTTTGAAGTTTTTTACTTGTTTTTTTCTGCTGTCAAATATTCATTTGGTACCAAATTTTATAGTGATAACAAGTGCCTTGTGTCGTGTGTTCTATACATATTTGATACATACAAAGTGTTTAAAGTAAAAGAAGTCAAAAAGAAGCAAATTTCTTTAGAAAACAAGTTGAAAATTATAGAAGACAGTGAGAGTGGAAAATAAGTAAGATTATCCAAATCAACCATTTGCACTATAAGAAAGCAGAAGGCGCAACTTTCAGCTGCAACAGGTGCACTAAAATCCCGCTACAGAATAGCAACTGGAGAATTTAAAAAAATGGAAGATGTGCTATACGAGTGGTTTTTATGCCAAAGAAAGTCTCATATTCCAGTAGGGGCTACGCAGTTAAAATGTAAGGCTCTGAAATTTCATAAGAAGTATTATGTAGGCAGCTTTTTTGCCAGTGGTGGCTGGCTCACCAAATACAAAAAACGCTATGGTATTAGATTACTGAAAGAATCTGGTGAACAACTTTCGTCTTCCAAAGAATTTTTAGCTCCATTCATCAATAAATTAGCTGCTGTTTTTAAGGAACATGAAGCAGTTTTTAATGCAGACGATTCTGGACTTTATTGGAAAATGCTACCAGACAAAACGTGTGTACATCAGGGTGAAAATTCTGCACCTGGCAGAAAACTCTCAAAGGAGAGAACAACGATTTTAATTTGTGCGAATGCTGAGGGAACAAAGAGGATTACACCTTTTTTGATTGGAAAATCCAAAAACCCAAGATGTTTTCGGAACAAAAACTTGCCTATTGCTTATGAAAACTCAAAATCTGCTTGGATGAATGCTTCTCTTTTTAAACCTTTATTTTTTTAAAATTTTTGTTCCAGAGGTGAGCTGTTATTAAATTTACATTTTTATCGAGCTCATCTATAAACAATTGCAGGTGGAAAACTTCTTAAAGGCTAAAAATCTTCCCATAAAAGCGCTTCTCTTGCTCGATAATGCTCCAAGTCATCCTCCTACAGAAGAATTGGTGCATGTAACTTAAGACGGAAAAATTTGGGTTATGTATATGCCGCCTAATGTCACCCCATTGATACAACCGATGGATCAAAATGCGATTAGACTTTTAAAGCTAAATTATCGTAGTATCCTGCTATCGAAAATTACGGCTTCATCAGAAGATTTTGAAACATCTCTCAAAAAGACAGATTTATTTGAAGCAATATCTTTAAATGCAATGTCATGGGAAAAACTCTCTACTGTTTCGCTAAAAAAATATTTTAGGTGACAGCGGTTTTGATGATGAAGATGATCTTCCCCTTTCAGCCTTACGAGATGGCGAAGAACTGCGTACAATAAATCGTTGCTTAAACTTACTTAATGCAAATTTTGCAAATTCTAGTTTTAGTTATGAGGACCTGCATGATTGGAATATTGATGATCCAAATGAAGAAATTGATCAAGATACTGATAGCGACGATGACCAAATATTGATTCCTGTGAACCCATTCCCAAAGGTTAAACATGAAGATGCAATAAAATGTTTTGACACATGCATTCAATGGGCTGTGGAGAACAATATTGAAACTTCCAAGAAACTTTTATTGAGATCTATTCAAGAAAAAGCGGTAGAAGTGCAACTACAAATCAAAACACGCCAATGTTTAATGACTGAATTTTTTTAACAAACAAGTTTTATACTTCAGTAACTTAAGTGCATACATATGCACAAATATACATGAATTATTACCTAATGTTTTGACCTGAATTTTACTATTTTTTTAAGTTTTTTTGTATTTTTTGTTTTAAATAAAAAACTAATTTAAATTGAACTGTATGCATGTGTTTTATTTAAATAAAAGGAGGAAAAAACTGTCGTCCAATAATACGAATTTTCCAACATTACGAAAAGGCCTGACATTATATAATTCGTACTATTGGACGTCCACTGTATATACATTTTTAGTTCGTTGTAATCGTAAATGCAGTTAAAATTAAAATTTTTTGAGAAAAAAGATATACATATGGGAGGTAGTCATATCCTTGCATCGAAGAAAGCTAAATTCACAATAGAGCTCTATTGTAATTCTTAAAACATATAGGGTGTTTTTTTTTAGAGGTATAGAACTTCGAATTGAAATAAAACACAAGAAAATCGTTTTAATGTCCATCAATTTGGCTTTATTGGAAGGATAATTTTATGCCATTAACGTTTAAATATGATTTCGGGCATGTGGCCGCCGCGGCTGGCTCGAATAAAGCCAATTCTACAGGTCCAATTTTCAACCACTTTTTCGAGCATATGGGGCCGTATGTTGGCAATAACGCCACGAATGTTGGCTTCCAAGTCCCCGAACGTTTCTGGTTTGTTGGCGTAGACGAGCGACTTCAGCGGATGCGTATTATCACATAGAGTAAACGTAGTACGAAAACGATCCATGGTTAACCGAATTAATTGCTCTGATGGACGATTATGTCGACCATAAAATGGACGGAGCTTGCGGTAAACTTCGCGAACTGAACCATTATTTTCGAAATAAATTTGCACGATTTGCAAGCGTTGTTCTTTTGTCAACCTGTTCATGATGAAATGGCAAACCAAACTAAATATTAATCACTTGACAGCTGACAAAATGGCCGCCAGTTAAAAAAGTGATGCCAACTTAAAGTTCTATACCTCAATAAAAAACACCCTTTATATACATTTTTAGTGCGTTCTAATAATATATGCAGCTCAAATTTATTTTTGAAGAAAAAGGATTTATGGGAGGTAATCATGTCCTTGCACCAAATAGAGCAAATCTTACAACAGAGCTTAGATGCATAATTATAAAAAATTTTTAAATTTTTAGTGCATTATAAATATAAATATAATTAAAATTTATTTTTGGGCAGTAGTTATGTCCTGGCACCGCATTCAATACAATTTATAACATCAATAGAATGTTAAATTTTAGAGTTATATATCAATTTTCGCTATATTCTAATTTTGTGGCGGGTAAAAAAATTTAAATGTTTTCTTAGTTTAGATATTAAAAGCAAGTATACGAAATTTCATTTTACTGTGATAACAGTTCTAGTTTTGTCGATTCACTACTTCGGGACAAAGCATTGTGCGTCCTCGCGTCGGCTTGCCCGCTGACTTCTACTCTATGGTATTCTTTGCGATGTCTTTATGTTGGCTGCTAATGGATTGGCTGTTGATTAGAATGCTCTGATATTTCTAGAGCAAGTTCGCCATTTTAATTTTTTCCTCCAAGGCCATGCGTTTGCAATCATTTCTCTTTGTTAAGCTTTTTTCAACTCGTGCGTAAAACATTTAAAAGTATTTAAAAACTTATTCTTTTGAAATTTTAAATTAAATTTCTTTCTTTACATGTGCACAAGTATTTTTAATATTTTTTTTTTCACACACTTCTTAATGACACGTCTACATTTGAGCACGAGCTGTATTAATTCCACACACACACACACACTTCTTTATGCTGCGACGAATTTAATTTGCGGTATTCATTGCTTTATCTTGCTTCAAAGAAATCATACATATTCCACACACGTAAAAGTATTATTGAAACGTATCAATTGAAAAGAAAATCATGCTTCAGTTATACTCAACGTCCATATAAGTGTATCCCAGTAAAATATTGTAAACTTTTCCGAGGCAGTAGTTAGCAAATAAAATAAAAGAAACTGTAAAAGCCATAAGCTCGGATAATTACCGCTTTTGTAAAGAGCTTTTTTGCACTGAACTTTTATCTGCTCTAATGTGGAAGTTTTCCCCTAAAATGCAAATATATCTTTTAACAAAATGAATAAACCGGCTTGTTTCTAGAACCAATTTCTTACTGGGTTATTCATACCTATTTAATGTGTAAAGAAAAAATTAAATAAAAGTAAGACAATAAAATATTTACCATTCCAAGTGTCAGAGTAGTACGAGTATTACGCACAGTTTTCCAAAGCAAACGTAAATAAAATGCGAGTCAAGCATTAATAGAAAAAGTCTTTTTAATATAGATTTTTTTCTTTCTTCTTAAGAGTGATTTAAAACAGTTTGCCAAGTTCCTGTTTATCTTATAGAGAAAAGTATTATTGAAAAATACACAATGGGGTGACAGTTTGTCGCTTAATTTTTTTTTCTCTTATAAAGAACTTTTATTACAAAAGAACAAACTACGGCATTTGAAATGTAAATATTTCCATGCAATGCTGAAAATGCAATTGATTTTTTTGTTTTACAAATAAAAGACTTAAATGCACTCAGCTCCAATTTCCTACACACTTTTTTAAGTAATTTTATTTATTTTTTCTTGCTTGGATAGATGCCATATTCATGGGTTAGGTAATCAAATTGAAGTGATACAATTTAGTTATAAAGTAATTGAATATTCATATAAAAAAATACCAAAGTTATTTATATTTGATATTCAGTAAATATAAAATATGCTTTCCTCAGTTATACGAGCCCCTATAAAAAAATAAAGTATTAACAAACAAACTGGCGTTTTGAATTGTCTTATTTGTTGTTATGAAAATAATATTACGGCATTACTTTTGCAACATCCGCGAATCAAGAGACATTTTCGCATGGCGTATCGGTAAATCATTAAGCACAAATAAAATCAAGTTTAATGTATAAAAAAATTTTTATTTGAGAAAAATCGGTGCAAGGATATGCCTATTACTCGTATATCCTAGATTTTTAAATTTCAATTTCGTCTGCAATTTCGTGCGGAATGTAACAAAAGCTTGCCAGTACTTCTAAAATTACACAGTCAAGTTATTTGGCAATTTTGAATTCGATTGATGGAAGGACATGCATACCCTTCATATCCTGATTCGTCAAAACTGAACTTTATCTCAAGATCACGAGGAATGCGATAATTCAAAACTGCCTGTAAAGTCTCATACAAAATATACCTGGGAAATCTATTTTCGCTAGAGTGCAAGCACATGTATATATCCTTCATATTCTTATTTGGCAAAAATTAATATAATCTATATCTTGACGCTGTAAAAACTCACAACTGCTTTTAAAATTTAACCGTAAATATATTACGAAAATTTATATTCGCTCGAGTGTAAGGACATGCGTATTTTTCTTATATCCTTATATTTCTAAACTAAATTTCATTTACAATTAAGGTCATGGCGCTGCGGTAATTCACAACTGATATTAAAACAGAAAATATCTATGGGAAATTTATTTTCATTCGAGTGCAAGGACATTCATGACTCAAATATTTACTTAACTAAAATTGTATTTGACAGGCAATTTAATTTTTTTTAAAGATTTTCGTATATGTCTAATACACCCACATCCCATATATCCTTAATTTCAAAACCCGGATTTCAGCTGCAATAATCATTACAATACATCAAGATTTCTTGATTGAAAGGAAAACTATATAGCAAAACTTTTTAGTTAATATCATTTCACTCGGTGCTTGCACATGCATTCCTCCCATATATCCTTTATTTTGAAAGTTTAGTTTCAGCTGCACTAATAATCACAATGCATCAACAGTTCATAATTGAACGGAAAATTATATACTAATAGCTTCTAGTAAATATCATAGCAATTCCTGCTTGGACACGTATACCTCCCATATATCCTTTATTTTGAAAATAGGATTTCAACTGCAATAATAATCATAATGCATCAAGAGTTCTTGATTGAAAGGAAAACTATAAAGCAAAACTTTCTAGTTAATATCATTTCACTCGGTGCTTGCACGTGCATTCCTCCCATATATCCTTTATTTTGAAACTTTAGTTTCAGCTGCAATAATAATCACAATGCATCAACAGTTCATAATTGAACGGAAAATTATATACTAATAGCTTCTAGAAAATATCATATCAATTCATGCTTGAACACGTATACCTCCCATATATCCTTTATTTTGAAAATTGGATTTCAGCTGCAAAAACAATGCCTATGCTACAAGAGTTAACGAATGAACGTATAATTATATAGCTAAACTTTTTAGTAAATATCATTTTAATTGGTAAGTAGACATGTATTCCTCCCATATATCCTTTATTTTGAAAATTAGATTTCAGCTGCAAAAACAATCCAAATGCATCAAGAGTTCTTGATTGAAAAGAAAACTATATAGCAAAACTTTCTAGTGAGTATCATTTCACTTGTTGCTTGGACATGCATTCCTCCCATATATCCTTTATTTTGAAAATTTAGTATCAGCTGCAATAATAATCACAATGCATCAACAGTTCATGATAGAACGTAAAATTTTATATAGTAAAACTTTGTATTAAATATCATTTCAATTGGTGCTTGGATACGTATACCTCCCATATATCCTTTATTTTGAAAATTAGATTTCAACTGCAATAATAATCATAATGCATCAAGAGTTCTTGATTGAAAGGAAAACTATATAGCAAAACTTTCTAGTGAGTATCATTTCACTTGTTGCTTGGACATGTATTCCTCTCATATATCCTTTATTTTGAAAATTTAGTTTCAGCTGAAATATATGGCCACAATGTAGGCAAATTTCGTTATTCAGCAAAAATTTTGTAAAAATTAGTGAAACAGTACAGCTCAGGTCTCGGGAGAATTTTATTCTAATCGTTGTAAGGCCACTTTTATCTCCCATATATCCTTAATTCTGAATAGTATAACAATGTAGTAAAAATCCATAATTGATTATGAAATCATACAGTCGAAATATATTTAGTCAGTATTATTGCAATAGATTGACGTTATGCTTACTTGGTATTGCTAAAGGTTCGAATTTATTTTTATAGCTGAAGTATTTTAAATAGTTACGAAATATTTTAAATTTATGTACAAAAATTCTCGAAATGCTAATGCGTCGGAGGAAGCGGTAAAAATAACACTTGGCTTTTAGTGCTCAAAGAGTCAAAATATTATTATTATTTATTATATGTATGTATGTACGTTATATATTTGCTGAATATGGATTGTCCATTTGTTATATTGGCTTTAAGGCATGTAGACAATAGGAAAATAAAGCAACTCTGCCGTCATGCACAAGCTTTAATTTTAAGAAGCTTTTGCCAATAAATTTATACGAAAATTAAAATGAAATGTGCGTGTGTTCACTTTTATTGTAAAACATTTATTATGACTCCATGAGTAATTTCTTCATTTTTAAATCACATAATAAATAAAAATATAAAATTTTACACCATTTTGTTTAAGTAGAAAAACAAAGCGGTTTCATAAATGAAAATTTATTTCACAAGAAATAAAAATATGTATTTTAAGTGGTCAAGCGTAGGTGGCAGAGAAGTTGACTAATATCGGTCATATAAAAAGGATGTGCGCCAACATAAAGTTTGCGAACGGGTGGCTGGCTTGTTAATAATTTGAGTTCAAAAACGATAAAAGAAATTTATTCAAGTAATTGTATAAATATATATTAAATTTACTTTCAATAATTCTGCAAAATAAATGGTTGAGATTTAAAACAAAAAGAGATATTTTTTGTCTCATCACTATGCTCCAACAGTATTGAATAAAATTTATAAAAAAAAAATTAAAAAAATTGAACATATTGAACATATTGTTCATTTACTTCAATAGTGTCATAGCTCAGAAAATAATGCAGAATAATTTCGCATTTCGTATTTTATCTTGTGTAAAAATTTCATATAAATAGCTTGTACTAACACCTCCTGAGAGAAAAATACTTCTTCATCGCATTCATTGAGTTGTATTTAAATTGAAAACTTTAGACACGTTTTGCAATAAAAAACTTATTGTTTTTAGTTTTCAGTTTTGATTTTCATTTCCACGAAATATAGCAAATTAAAATTTTGCTTTTTTGAAAAAAATTCTGCAATTTTTTTGTCATTCGTGACTTTTCTTTTAAATATTAATATTATATTAATTACTAAAGGGCCGGTTTGTCAATGTCGACAACGTTCGACTTGTCGCACAGTTGCATTTGAAATAAAAACAAAATTTTTTAATTTGTTTTTGTTTTAATTTAAGTGTACGACAAGTCCCAACGTTCTCAACATTAACAATGTTGAATATTTTATCATATAAATAAAAAAAATTGTGTGTCGTATAATTTAATTAAGACTCTATGAGAAAATGCAATAAATATGTGAAATTGAGGTGTTGATTGAAAAATCTGTAGCATGCCATTCGTTACTTGACGAGTGCAAAATAAAAGCAAACATTTTTCATTAAAAAAAAACTTACATTTTAATTGCAATAATTTGATTATTATTATTATGATTAATTATTTTAGACTATTTGCTTAGAAAAATAAAAAAAATTGTAATTCGTGACTTGTCTATTTGTGTGGATTGTGATGTGGTAGTTTCCAATTTCTTAGCTGAGTGTTTTTGTAATTAATATTTTGGATTTTTAAAAACTAAATTAGCTAGAGCAGAGATCGAAAAACGTTATAGAAAAAATTTAAACTAGACGAAGAATGGTATGCAGAATATAAGCAAAAGTCAAAGGAAAGGTAAAGGGAATTAACCAATTAAACCAACTAATTTTATTTATTTATTTTTTCTGGCTTTGAAAAAAATCAAAACGAGGTGAAATCAAAGCGTTCTAAAGTGTGGTAACGAATGATAAAAATATTAGGTGTTGATATGGTAAAACCAAAAAGAAACTTTTTGGAAACTGTTATGTTCTCTTATGTAGTGAAGTCCATATTTTAATTTTGTTTTCCTCTTGGTATGATGTTAGAAGGATTTTACACATATAATCAGGTATGTGCTGTAAATCCAGGAAAAAGCTCACTTAAAAAGTGACTTATTGCAGCTTTTTAATGGCTGTTAATGTTTAGATGTTTAAGATATTATATACGAACACTGTTTTTCGTTTTTGGAATTTGCACGATTTCAAAACACCCCTGAGTAATAAAAAAAATTTTCATTTGACCACTTAATGTAATATCTGATTGATCATGAAGTAATATATTTACTAACTTCAATATTATCATAATTTTCTTAAATCAGAATACTTAAATTTTATTAGAACATGACCCCACTAACCAATCAAAAACATTTATCATTTATTCTAACTTAGATATGTACTCGTATATGAAACAAGTAATAGACGTGTGTATGTTCTCCAATTAATGAACAGTAAGAGTACTCGAATATTAACTATTCAATACAATTTATACTTTGCTGAATTAATTTTGTTTTTGCTCTTTAATTAATGTTGAACTCATTATTGTGCAATTAAAGACTTACTTCAGGGGGGATGGCGGTTAACCACAGATGAACAAACATGTTAAACCCTCCAAGCAGTTGGGAATTAAGAGACTAAAACATTATCTCTTCAAAAGAGCTTCAGCAATTGTGCTTCATAAACAACAACAATTGCAAATAATTAAGTACAATTAATATGAATTTATTGTCTCTTGGCTTTGATCTTTAAGTTGTTATAATTGTGTAATTTATTTAATTTAGGTGGAAAAATTCATTAGCCCATTCGGATAAAAAGCAATTTTAGCGTGAATAATGCGAAATTAATCCTTTTATCGCGACTCACATTGTGTAAAAATTTCATACAAATATCTTGCATATTCAACTCTTTAAAAAAAATAGAATTTTCTTTTCCATCAAACTCTGTGTAAATTTAAAACTTTCTGTAAAAGTAGTTTTTTTTATATTTATTTTCTTTCTTTATTAAGTTGTGCATAAATTGAGATCTTTCTGTAAAAACCAGTTGCGTCTTATCTTAATGTCAGTTGCTCAAGTAAATGAGCGATATGTGAAAAGGATTCAATTTATATGTTTTAAGTTCAAAAAATAAATCCCTAAAACCGCTCGATATGTACGAGCTGTGTTCAAAAACTATCGAGAATTTTGTGTTTTTTCAAAAATTATTTATTCATGAATATCTATTTTGTCCCCTTGAAAGTAATCACCCCCAGATATAATGCACTTATGCCAACATTTTTTCCAATCTTCGAAGCACTTCAAAAAATCTCTTTTTTTTATCTTGTTCAGCTCCTCCTTCGATGTCGTCTTTATCTCGTCAATCGTAGCGTAGCATCGTGCTTTCATGGGCCTCTTCAGCTTCGGGAACAAGAAAAAGTCACAGGGGGCCAGATCTGGGGAATACGGTGGCTGCGGCATCATTAGTGTGTTGTTTTTGGCCAAAAAGTCGCGTACAAGCAACGATGTGTGAGCAGGGGCGTTATCGTGTTGCAAAAGCCAATTTTTGTTCTTCCACAAATCTGGGTGTTTCTGGCGGATTGCTTCGCGCAAATTGCGCATAACCGAACTTGGCGCGTTTTTTTCGGTCTTGGTTCGTGCGGCTGCTTCCATTGAGATAATTGAGCTTTGGTTTTCATGTCATAACCATAAATCCACGATTCGTTACCAGTTATGACCATCTAGAGAAAATTTGGGTCGTCGCGGACAGACTCCAACAGCTCATTAGCAATATTCATGCGATGCTGTTTTTGGTCGAAATTGAGCAATTTTGGTACGAATTTCGTGGCGACCCGTCTCATGCCCAATTCAGTGATAAAAATCTAATGGCACGAGCCAATCGATTTGTCTAGGTCCTCAGCAACTTCTCTAATGGTGATTCGACGATTGGCCAATACCATTTTCTTCACTTCATAAATTTTTTCGTCTCTTGTTGAAGTGCTCGGGCGTACGGCACGCTCTTCGTCGTTCAAATCTTCTCGGCCTTCAGAGAACATTTTGTACAACCGATAAACGTTCTTTGGTCCAAGGTAGCTTCTCCGTATGCCACAAACAACATTCGGAATGCATCCGCGCACTTAATTTCGTTTTTCACAAAAAATTTGATACAGGTTCTTTGTTCCATTGTTTTTAATAGGTAAAAATCAAAGACGAGCCAAAACTCGTGCAAGCAAAGCAGCTGTCAACAATGAACTGAACATTCAAAATGGCCAAAATTGTCGGCATAAGTGAGAGACATGAGTACCAACTTAAGGCCACAAAAAAAATCAAAATTCGAATAAACGTAACCCGCTAAAATTCAAAATTCTCGATACTTTTTGAACACACCTCGTATACTAATTATCCTGGTGTAATTTGCCGCATATTCCTAAATATGTTTCTAGGTAAACTAACAAATAATAAAGATATATTTAAAAAAAGTACTTGACAAAAATACATCATTCAAGGTTATGTTTGTAAAGGGTGTTTTTTATAGAGTGACATAATTTAGAGCTGGCATCACTGCTTTATTTGAGTATCCATTTAATAGCTGATAGTGGCTTTGAAGTTTCATTATGAATCGACTTACACCAGAGCAACGCATGCAAACAGTTGAAATTTTTAATCAAAATAATTGTTCTATTATCGTGCACTTCTTCCATTTCCGATGAAGCCTATTTCTGGTTGAATGGGTACGTAAGTAAGCAGACTTGTCGCATTTGGAGTGAGGAGAATCCACAAGCTTTTGTCGAAACATCATTACATCCACCGAAAATTACTGTTTGGTGGGTTTTATGGGCTCGCGGAGTCATTGGCCCATTTGTTTTCAAAAACGATGATGGTCAGAATGTTACTGTCTTTGGTGAACGGTATTGGAACATGATTCGAAACTTTTTCGTACCTCAATCACGTGGCATTAATGTTGCTGATATGTGGTTCCAACAGGACGGAGCCACATGCCACACAGCGGGCGCTACAACTAATTTACCCAAAAAAACTTTTGATGAAAAAATAATTTGACATAACGGCCCAATTAATTGGCCAACAAGATCGTGTGATTTAAGACAATTGGATTATTTTCTTTGTGGTTGTGTTAAGTCACTTGTCTACGTCAATAAACAATTGAGCACCTGAAAATCAACATTCGAAGAGTTATCTGCGAAAAACGGCCGCAAATGCTGCGCAAAGTTGTTGAAAATTGTTCCAGATTGCGCCTTGTAGGCGCCAGCCGTGGCGTCCACATGACAGAAATCATATTTAAACATTAATTTAAACTTGTGTCACTCTATAAAAAAACACCATTTATATCCTTAGGAATATTTTAAATGTGAAACTGAGTTTGTTTGTTTGTTTGCTACGCTTTCACGCCCAAGCCACTAAACCGATTTTTTAAGTTATTTCACCAATAGAAAGCTACATTACCAGCATCAAAAAATACCTATTTTTTATCCGGTTCAAACCGGGTTTTCTATTAAGCACGGATTTTCAAATCGCTTAACTGATTTTAAGAATTTTTCACTAATAGAAAGCTACATTGCCAGCGGCAAGCATCCTTCATTTGTTCCGGTTCGAACCCGGTTTTTTTTTAAATCTAGTTTGCATTTTTTCCGAATAACACATTTTTGGGCTGGTAAGGGCAATTTTCATTTCGTGTTCGACTGTTTAAACAGTTTTCAAACCGGTTTTGATTCTGTATTTAAATTTTTTTTATCGCCTTTTTGTCGATTTTTATCATATTTTTTTTCATATAACCAGTGAGTAACAAATAAAATATTCATAAATTTTAAGTATAGTTTCCAAAATATCAGATCAACGCGAGCAGAGCCAGCCGCGGGTAAAAGCCAGTTAATAATAAATTTTAATTGATATTAAAGTAAGAAAGATTACAAACTTATAGGAAATGCGTAAAGCTTTAAAGATATGCAGTTTGGTTTTCGAAATAAGTTTAAAGAAATATGTATGTGTATGTACATTCAACGCTTTGTTGAATATAAACAAGCGAGTTTTTTCCAGCTCATGTACCAACCTTTATATGCATGGAAACGTGAGCACTAGCATTTGTGCACTTGCGTGTGTATACAAACATAGTTGGCAAATAAAAAATACCAAGATGGAGCAGGAAGTATTGTTAGTGGAGGAAGTAGAGGAAGTGGAAAGATAACAAAGTTTCGCCGAAATAAAAAGCAATAACTTTTGCCAACTAAGATCATAAAAGCAAACTAAATCTAGTATTTTCGACAAAAAAGAAAAAAAGAAAGCACAAAGCAAAAAGTGCTGCTCAATAAAATCTCTTGAAAGCAACAGCTATTGAATCTTTATCAAGTGCATATTGAATGCCAAAAGTTATCCGAGTGGAATATTTTGGGAAAAATAATCACGTTTTGTTAATAATATCCGATTATAAACTCTTTTGATAATTTTGTCAATTCTAATGAAATAATAAAACTTAGTTGTGCTGACACTCCATTTTTTTTTGTACACACAGTGAAAAAGAGTGCTGATATTCGTAGAGTATTGAGTTTAATTTGGATTATTTTCAATGAGCTGCTTAAAGAATAATTATTTTAAAATGTACAGATGTATTTTCATTATATCCTGCTTTTAAGAGCTTAACTAAGGATGGCAAGTTAAAAAAGCATTATTGGAGCAAAATTACCTTAAATTAAACTGTAACATAAAAGTTTTTTAAAATTCACCGAAATCGTGTGTTTTTGATGACTAAAAAAAAACTAAACAACATATGTGACCTGCTCCACGAAAAGGGACCTCTGCGCCGAAAAAAATTTTTTTTTACTTTTTGAGTGATTCTTATAGGAAAAAAACGCTCTTTCAAATGCCGCAAACCGCAAGTTTCTATGTCTTTTAGTTTTTTTACAAATCACCTGTAAAGATGAACATAATTAATGAAAAAATTAAAAAATGTGATATAAACAGATATATATATTATATAATATATATTATAAAATATTTGAAATTTAAAAAAAGTTCAATATCAAAGGTACAAAATTACAAAAATATCAAAATTTTACTCTTTTTTACTCCTAACACGCTTTTCTGGTGGTTCTTCTGTATTTTGCTGCTTTTCACCTTTAAACGCGTTTTTCTCAATATCTTCTTTTCGGCGCAGAGGTCCCTTTTCGTGGAGCAGGTCACATATGGCGCCTTGAAACTTAAAACACATGTTTTATAGCGTTGCAGCTTTTCATGCAAATTGCTTTTTTTTAAATAGCGTGTACAGTTATTCTACAGTGATACAATTTGTTCAGTTCACTTGAATGGACCAGCAATATTTAAATACAGATTTTGGAGAATATTCGTGCAAGGTTTTGTGTCCTTGCATGATATAGGACTAAAAATAAGAACGGTAAATTTGTAAAATTTCTTGAACAAACTGCCTACAATCTTCTCAGGGACTTGGCAAAAAAAAAAAATTTTTTTATTAAGATACTAGCACTTTTCTCGAAAATGTCTTTAGAAATAAGTACAAGACATAGAGGGCTATTCTGGAAAACGCGTCGAAGAAGTGAAACTTTACATTAAAACAAAAACAAATTTTCAAAAATTGTTTTTGTTTGCCATACATTTCTAAAATGAAATAAACGTGAGAATTTCAACGCGTTTCTCTCTCTTTTAAAAACGGTTAATTTTGTATGAGAAACAAAAACAATTTTTTTACATTTACACAGTTTTGTTTTTGTTTTGCATGTAACTTTCACTTCTTCGACGCGTTTTCCAGAATAGCCCCCATAGTCTTGTAGTAAACAATGATTTAATTCTTTTACATATGCATCAGTGAATGTATTCATTGTATTACGGGTCTGCATACAATAACAATTGAAGTTTTCATATGTCTTTCATACTTTGTTGTGTGCCGCTGGTCACCCACCGTATTGATATTTAGAAATTCCAGTGCAATGCATGTGCTATACATGTGTTTGGTGAACATACCGTGAGTTGTTGTTGTATGTGGCGCACTTCAATATTTATGGGAAAATAATTTATTACTTTAAATATATCAAGTGACATTTATTTTATTTTCCCATGATAATTATAAATGTAGATATTTTTAAAATACTCAAAATATACAGGGTGTTTTTTTAGAGGTATAGAACTTCGAATTGAAATAAAACACAAGAAAATCGTTTTAATGTCCATCAATTTGGCTTTATTGGAAGGATAATTTTATGCCATTAACGTTTAAATATGATTTCAGGCATGTGGCCGCCGCGGCTGGCTTGAATAAAGCCAATTCTACAGGTCCAATTTTCAACCACTTTTTCGAGCATATGGGGCCGTATGTTGGCAATAACGCCACGAATGTTGGCTTCCAAGTCCCCTAACGTTTCTGGTTTGTTGGCGTAGACGAGCGACTTCACATATCCCCAAAGAAAATAATCCAATGGTGTCAAATCACACGATCTTGGTGGCCAATTGACAGGTCCATTCCGCGAAATTATGCGCTCATCGAATGTTTCCTTCAATAAATCGATTGTGACGTGCGCTGTGTGGCATGTAGCGCCGTCTTGTTGGAACCACAACTCATCCACATTCATGCCATCCAATTCGGGAACAAAATAGTCGGTTATCATGGCTCTATACCGGTCTCCATTAACGGTAACTGACTCTCCAGCATTATTTCGGAAGAAGTATGGCCCAATGACTCCACCAGCCCATAGAGCACACCAAACAGTCAGTTTTTGTGGATGTAATGGCGTCTCAAGGGTCTCATGTGGATTCTCTTCACTACAAATGCGGCAATTTTGCTTGTTGACGTAGCCATTCAACCAAAAATGAGCCTCATCACTGAACAAAATTTTGCGATGACGCATTGCATGGTCTCGCGGCTTTAATTCTTGCACAAGCTGGATCTTGTAAGGTCGCAAGCCAAGATCTTTGCGCAAAATCTTCCATAAAGTTGATGGACAAAGCTCCAATTGCTGTGCACGGTGGCGAATCGATTCATTCGGGTCCTCTTCAACACTTTGCTCTACAGCGGCAATTGTTTCTTCGGTGCGCACTGTTCGACGTCTCTGCGGATGCGTATTATCACATAGAGTAAACGTAGTGCGAAAACGATCCATGGTTAACCGAATTAATTGCTCTGATGGACGATTATGTCCACCATAAAATGGACGGAGCTTGCGGTAAACTTCGCGAACTGAACCATTATTTTCGAAATAAATTTGCACGATTTGCAAGCATTGTTCTTTTGTCAACCTGTTCATGATGAAATGGCAAACCAAACTAAATATTAATCACTTGACAGCTGACAAAATGGCCGCCAGTTAAAAAAGTGATGCCAACTTAAAGTTCTATACCTCAATAAAAAACACCCAATATATATAAATTAGAAATAAAATATTGAGTGTATTTTAGTAAAGGACTAATTTTTACAATGTAGATTCTTCACATAATTAGTATATAAGCCGAAATTATTTGTATGAAAATTCAATCAATAAACTGCTGTCAAAAGAGCTCCTCGTTGAGCTCTCACTCAACTGCCTACAAACAATTTAGAGCCAGTGGCGTTAATTACCGCCGGCACCATCGGGTAGGCAGGCAACTTTTTAAAGTTTTGCTGGGCTAGCCACCTCTTACTGAAATATAAAAACCTTTTGATATTTACAGTCTAAACGAGAATTATAATGCTGTAGGAGCATTCAACTGTCACGTATATACAAATTCAACTATATTCATTCAGTGCTTTGTGCTACATATATTTCTTAAATTATAACACAGCTACGAGTATATAATTTTTTTCTGTTATTTAGTAAACTGCATACTACTCCTCAACCAAATAGTGCAATAGAGTGGTGACTAGAATATGACGTGGTAGTAAAAAAAACTATTAAAAACAGAAATGTAGCTCTTACGGAGCCATGAGCACCGGTGTATAAAATTTTATGATCGGACTAAAAATGGCGATACGTGAACAAAATACTAAAAGGCTGGTTGGTATTTGTAGTCGTCGCAAACAAATCAAAAATATATTTTTGGAATTGTTTTTACATTATCGTTATTCCTAGATTGTGACTGGCACCCTCAGTAAACAAACTTTTTGTACAGCAAAGCAGGGCTGTCAGTAAATATTTTCAATACGGAAACGAGCAGCGTTCTTGCACTGCAAATACCTTTTTTTTTGGAGCGACGAAGCTCATTTTTACTTAAACGTCCACGCCAACAAGCAAGGCAAGTCAACTGCTGGCACTGGTCTTTAAAAACCCGCAACCCTCGATTGAAACCATAAACACCATTGCATTGCCCCAGGGTAACTATTTGGTGTGCCTTATCCACGCATGAGATAATTGGACCATTTTTTCCCCAAAAATTCTTGAGGCCAGGCGACGAATGTCAACGGTGAAAATTATCGACGCATGATTACGGAATTATTTTTGCGAAACCTGCGAGCTCATCTATCGTACTCTTCACACACGTGGTTTCAACAGGATGGGGCGACTGCACACACAGCCAGAGCTTCGATGAATTTGCTTCGGGAAAATTTCCCCCAAAAACTGATCAGTCGCCTTGGGGACATCCCATGGCCACCGAGGTCACCCGATCTAACTCCCACGGATTTCTTTTATGGGGCTACCTCAAAGAGAGGGGTAAAATTGACAATCCCCAATCTCTTGTGGCTGTAAAGGAAAATATTTGTCGAGAAATCAGCTCAATTGAATCAAGTTTACTGCAGCGTGTGGCGCAGAACACAAGGCTCCGTTTTGAACAGTGTGTTCAACTCGACGGAAGACATCTGGATGACATACTCTTTAAAAAACAAAATCCGCATTTCCATTCTATCGTTCAATACTCTTGATAAGACTTTGTGTCAATTATTATTAATTTAAATTAAAAAAGAAGAGAGATGTCTTAGGACACCCGGTTGTAGCTATGCTGCTTAGTTATATAAAACTAACTCAATTTGTTAAACAACAATGCAATAAAATTATATTATATAATGATGTAAAATTCGCCGCAAATATTTCAAAACGTTCCCATTTACTGCATATTAATTTCTTTTCTAGTGGCGTACGATTGTTTGTGCCCGGCGGCGACTGTTGGCTGGCTTACAGCCGATCGGCTATGTTCTCTGGTTTGTGCTCATGTGCAAAACCGTACAAAAATAATTGACCAATCCTTCTCATTGTTTTTGTTTCACTCACTTCAAAGAACGAAACAAAACAAAATCAAACATTTTGTTTCGTTTATTTTCGTGCTCTGGTTTTAAGTACAAAGAAATCAAAACAAAAATAAATTTATAACTGCAATAGTGTCGATTATTTTTGTTACAAACATCACGTATCGCGCAATAAATAGCATAGCTACAAAAATAAATATTAAAAATGGTGGTTATTTATTTATTTTTTTTTCACTGAATGCATGTGAAAGTTTTTATTTCGTTTCGTACCAAATTTGATTAAATTTCATTTTAAGTTCGTGTAAAGCAAAGACAGCATAACTTCCAAAATATCAGCTTCCTACACCTGCTCATACTTAATAATTTGCAATATCTCACGTTTGTTACTAAAACCTGATGGTCACGTTTGCTGTTAGTTTACACATATTCGTATCATTTACTAAACAACATGAAAGGGGTCTACTCGTGTATTCTACAAAATGAACATGGCTTAAGCTTCGAGGCAACAAAGATGTATTGTTGCAAATACTTGCAACATATATGTACACAAGTACAACTACACGAGTATATACATATGTCCTATATGGATTTCTACATTCGTGCCATATTACAAAAATATTTTTTACTGCAATTATATACACAGGATGTCCAAAAATTCATCTAATGATGTTTTATTATATTATTTTATTATGTCACTTTTTATGGTTTAGAACTGCAAAATATTATTTAAGTAGTTTTCTGCCCAAAATTTGTTCTTCTTGTAAAGGAAAGCAATAAATTTTAAAATGATTCATGGCTATTCTAAGAAAGTGGCTTCCTACTTACAACTCAAAAAGCACACAATTTGCTTTAATTTGTTAGCATTTAATAATAAATGATTCTCTTTCAAAACCACACCCAATTTTTTGTGGAATCTTTGCAATAGTCTTAAGCCTGGTGGGTATTTTTAGATTCTTTTAAACCACTGGCTGTGGTCTAAGGAAATTTAAGGAATGTTATTTATTTACTTCCTGTGTTGCGGTAGCTGCTGTACAAATAAACTAAATTTTAAATTATGGTTGTTTTATGTGTTTGGTATAAATTTATTGTGTTTAGTTGAAGCTGAAGCTGAAACCTCACGCTTTACTGAGTTTCTTAAGGTAAGGGCACATTTCTTGCGATTTCTTACTTAACTTCTTTTAAATGAGATGAATGTGTGCCACGTATATTTTCGTTATTACCAGCAAAAAGATAAATAATCATATTATTGTATTAGAAAGGTGGATGCTTCAGGCTTGTTTCTATATTGTCTGGCAAAATGAATTAACTTTTGGAAAATTTCATAATATTGTTTTAACAACAATGTGCAACAGTGAAAAAAAATTTACACAGTCATGACAGTATAGGTTCGATTCTACTACCAAAAGGTAGTAAAACCCAACCGATACTATTTGCGATTTTGGTGAATAATTTTTTTATGGGTCTACAAGTATTACGAAACAGCCAATTCAGACTTTGTGATAGCTTTAAACTGGATATGACAATAATGTAGCTAAGAGTCCACCGAACGAATATTTTTCATATTTTATCCCAAAAAATTTATTCGTTATTTTTTTTTTGCATTTATATTTATGATTTGATCAGGCTAAAGTTCGTATCGCTTTGAAGGTGTAGTGGCCTTCGAAAACAGCTAGTTGTTCCGTTCTACTACATGTTTGTCAGAATATTTACAATTATGAATGAATAAATTAATTATTAAGCCAAACGGGAAACACAGGATACTGCGACCAAAGTAGCTCTATTGTATCTCTTGCCAGGTGCTAGAGCACCTCATCCAGACCTACTCTCCTAATGAATCTCAGGATTGCCAGTGGATCTAGTGTTGGCAGTTGCCAATCCTCCAATAGGTGCTTGCCCAATTGGATATATCTTCTGTGGCATAACGCTTCACAGTCCTTCAGAATATGCTCTGGGGTTTCATCATCGTACTCATAGAATCTGCACAGACTGTTACTCTCAATGCCAAGTCTGCTGAGATGTTTTCTCAGTCTACACGGACCTGTGAGGAAGACTGTGAGCATTCTTAGATTGTTTTTACTCAGGGACATGAGAGCTATGAAACGATTTTGGTTATACGTTCCAATCATTAGCTTTGCATGCCTCAACCCAGGGAGCTTGAGCCAGAGGTGTTCCCTATTACTCTTGATCTCCGTCGATATATCTTCCCGGATTTTGTCCAATCCGAGACCGCAAAACGGTTCTGGTCCGACCATAGGTGTACTAGCCCCCCTTCTGGCCATTTTGTCTGCATTTTCATTTCCTACCACACCTTCGTGTCCAGGAACCC
Source organism: Nowickia ferox (assembly GCA_936439885.1). Classification (NCBI taxonomy): domain Eukaryota; kingdom Metazoa; phylum Arthropoda; class Insecta; order Diptera; family Tachinidae; genus Nowickia; species Nowickia ferox. Next base: position 94,245,359 of record OW387023.1, on the reverse strand, counting down.
AGCAGAGCGTGACCTTATTCATGCTGCTTGGCTGATTTAGCTTAATGCTGCATTCCCAAGCCAACTTAGAGATAAACTCATATGAGCTTAGTGCTTTGATGGCAGCCTGACTATCCGAGCAAATGGCTATTTCTTTCTCTCAGTAGCCCCTGTCAAGATTAAATTGTGCGCATCTCTCAATGGCATAAACTTCCGGTTGAAAAATAGTAGGAGATCTTCCCAAGGACTCGTGGTAGTTAGTCCTTGGTCCTACGACCAGTTCCTGCTGGCGTTCTGGAGCCATCAGTGTACCACCTGATGGTGCCAGTTCCAAAGGTATAACGAAATTCTATTTCCCCCCTTCTCTTCTATTGGCCAGAACAGTGTAAACCTCTTGTCGAAGTCATACACTTTATTTATCACGTCAGAGGGTTGCGCAAGTAGGTGAAATCGTCTTGCCAGGGATGGTTGCTCCCATTGGCTAATTAAACAGTCCCTGTCTGTGCCCCTCCCAGCGATGCTTATTACTTTTTGCCTGGCAGCAGTCTCTATCACAATCGTCAGAGGTGTGAGTTCAGTGAAGACTTCCATAGCCGCTGCAGGACACGTCCTCATAGCCCCTGTTATACAAAGGCATGCTAGCCTCTGTAATTTCTCTAACCGATCTCTGGTCGTAGCCAGCCTGACCCTGTCCGACGAGGCAACAGCACCATAAGTGATGATAGGTCTCACTATCATGGTGTATATCCATCTCAAGATTTTGGGTGTGCAAACCCAACAGTACTTTTGTTGCCTTGTCAACAGTCGCCTCTAAATGCTGCTTAAGGCCATGACTCACTATCATACAAAGTCGTGCGATCTACAAAAATGAATTGTTATCGCCTTTTGAAAATTTTCATAAACTCCATCATACCAGGGTTGTACTTTTTCGTAGATCGCATGACTTTGTATGATAGTGTATCACGGCCTTTAAATAGCAGCTTTGAGTCTAATATCACTCCCAGATACTTGACCTCCGATGAGCTTTCTATTTGCACGCTGTCTACTCGGATGTTTTGCCTGCCAGGAAGTGTTCTTCTCCTTGTGAAAGGAACAGTGGTAGTTTTTGCAGGATTGATATTCAGTCCTACAGATACACACCATTCCTTCACTATCCTTAACCCGTTCTGTATTATATCACAGAACGTCTCTTAAAATTTTCCTCTTGCAATGATAACAATGTCATCGGCATATGCTTGACATTCTATGCCATTGCTCGTTAGTATATGTAAAAGTTCATCAACTACAAGGCTCTACAGAAGTGGAGACAGTACACCACCTTGGGAACATCCCCTGGTCGTCTTTACTGCAAGATATTCCTCCCCAACTTGGGTCTCCGCAGTCCCACTCTCAAGCATGGCCCGTATCCATTTGGGTATGGTGATATTTACAATTAACTTTGATGTTATTTGTTCATTAATAATTATCACATGTAATTTGTGATATGAACTATAGCCTGTTAAAATCATAAATATAGAAACAAATGAAGTTCAAACAATAATAATTAAAATTAACTTAAATTAACGGTCATGGGCCTGTGGCAAAAAAACTAAATAAAACTATACTTAATAGTATAAAAAAAAATAAATAAAAAATTGTCTTAAGTAGAACAAAAATAAGCAAATTAACTAACATGTGCATAATTAGTAAAGAACAAACGACAATGGCAAGACTGTTGTAAGTTTAGAGATGGTAAAATTGAGCTTTCATTACAAAAAAAGCTTTCAGCAAATTGTGATACGATGAATCAAAACAATTCACATATTCCATTTGCACTGAAAACTTGAGTATATAAAGCAGAAATCTATAACAACTGACACTACACACAGAGGACCATACACAAAGAACGCTGATGATGAAGGTGTAGTGGCCATCGAAAACAACTGGTTGTTCCGTTCTACTACGCGTTTGTCAGAATATTTACAACTAACTTTGGTGTTATTTGTTCATTTATGATTATCACATGTAATTTGGCTTACAAAGCGATATGAATTTTAGCCTGATCAAATCATAAATATAGAAACAAATGAAGTTTGAACAGTAATAATAAAAATAGGAAAAACATTTATTTTTACTTGTTTCAGTATAACTTTTAGGGAATCCTAACATATTAATATAATCTGAACGTTTCTGGGCAGCCTAATAGCTCGTACAGTTCTATTTTTACCTTAAAAAATCTAATAGAACGTAGTGATAAAACTTTGGCTTTTGTTTTCAAAATTTTACTAAAAACTTAACCTCTGTAACAAAACGGGTATGTGAATTGGATACAGTGCAATTGTTTGGTTGCAGTTTCTGATAAATTTCAGTCAATGGTTTTTGTTTTGGATACGAAATGTCAAAGAAGCTTGGTCTAAACTTGTATAGATATTGATAATAGTTCAATTAAAATCTACTATTTATCACATGCAGGTGTAAATGTTCTATTAAACAACTTTGAAGTCACAATTTGTTGCAGTATTTTAATAAGGTTGTAAGGACTGACTTTGGCACAGTAAAGTACGAGTAAAAAAATAATAAACACACATCCATGTTTTATTGAAAATAGACTTAAGCACGTGTTCTTTTGTAGGTTCTTGAAATTAATACTCATCAACGTGTCATACGTGTCCAAATTTTTATGTAAAATCTGAGGAATCCATTAAAATCCAGTTCTTCGTTGGATTTTTTTAGATAAAAATGCAAAAATGCAAAAAAGTACTGGCACATATTTGTTCAAAATATTCTGCAAAAATATTCGCCATAAATTTAAAATTTACCACACTACTGCCAATCTCAACTGAACTCAGTTTGGTCGTCTAAGAGTCAATTGCAGTTTGCACACAACCCAATTATTATTAGTATTAATTATAGTATTATTATAGTATTCGCTTGAAAATATTATGTTACATAGAATTATTTAATAAAGTTGTAAATGTCAATTTCAGTGTAAGAGTTGGATTGGACTCTCAGACAGCCAAACTGTATTTAATTAAGAAAATGAATTAGTTATAAGAATAATTTTTTTTTAAAGAAACTCTCATTTAAATGCTCTAAAAAATTAAACTTCAAATAAAATCCATCCTTTATTACTTTCTTTAATTTATCTGACAAAAAAGGTTGTCGCGAAATTTCGTTAATGCTGGGCAGTATACAAAATGTGCTAGAGTACTGTCGGCCACTTACCTTTCATACAGTCTACGAGTACAGTACTGCACAGAATTTTGTATACTATGCCAGTCCAGCATCTAGAAAATCATGCTACGACCAAATTTTTCAGTGCGCGCAGTACAATTTTTAAACAATTTCCAGATGTCGAACGTGACCTTCCTACAGATTTAAAATAAAAAAAAAATAAATAAAAGAAAATGGATTTTTATTTTGACAATAAGTGTAACTTAGAGTTCTAAATTAAACAAAACAGAAACTGTTCTTGTGGCCAACGATAAAAACACTGATTTCGGCTTAACCTGAAGCAATCTTACTTCAATGTCACTAAATTTATAATGTTGTGCACGGATGTCTCTTTAAAATGGTTTCGATTTTACATAAGAATGATTTATTTATTTAAAATTCAATTTTAATCACAGTCGTACATGACATGTCGCATGTGATATTGTTTTATTTGTGATATTTATATTTTTCAGTTGCTATTTTTACGTATTTCAACTTTGACTATGACGTTTTTGTAATAAATTGAAAAACAACGCAATATTTTTCTTTAATATGGGACCAAGGTCTGTGGTAGTCAATTACGATAAGGCCCATAAGCTTCTGCTGACTTTGCCTCTGACTTATGTAGTCATAGTACGTTTTTTCTTCAATTATTTCTTTCTACTTTTTCTTAGAGTTTCGCATTCTTTCCTTGTTTTTTAATTTGTAATAGTATTTCATCTTCCTTAAATTTTTCTCTCAACTGTTCGCTCTTAATTTTTTCCCCGTTTGTATTTCATCTTAATTTAAATAACTTAAAAGTAAATTTTTTTTAATGAATTTTTTTTTTCAAATTTTACACTTACGGTGGTCCATCTATCTGATCAAAGGAACATATATTTTGACTGCAAAGGGAAAGTCGCTAATTTCTTTTTGTTTGGGGACAGATCAAAGCTTTAACAAATCCATTTTCATATGAAAGCATCCTGAACTTCAACAGGAACCATTTTCGGCTTGTTACGGGCTTAGTTTTTGGTCAAATGGATAGCAGTACATATTCTTTGTGAGTGCATCGTCTTATGTAACAGTAGAAGGCGAGTTTTTCATTCTCAGTTTCTGTGTTCACAAACATTAGGCGGGTTTCTCCAACCTCTGACTTTGATAAGGAGAGTTACAGATCTATGGAATGAATGGTCCACTAGAGGTGATACTGCTTGTCTTTAGACTAGAGCTTTTTCCTATTCTATTCTATGATATCGCACGTGACAAAATTTATATAGATACTACTATCACAAGTATTCATATTTTACAGCAAGTTTTTTATTCTAATAGTGTTAAATAGCTCTGTTTGTACTAATTCTTTGATAAGTTTCTAGATGCACTTTGTTGGTTGTTGGTTTTCAATGTTGCACGTGACATAAACACTTGTTTAATTCTATTTTGACTCTCTGCAACCTCAGAAATATTTTGGAGAGCAAAATTCAGTAGATAATGCCTCTCTTTACAAACGTTTATGAAAACAAAATGAGCAAAAGATTTAACCAAATGAAAAAAGTTGCGAATTCGTCACTTTGCATTTGAATATCTCGAAATGGGTTGCGCATAAATATTAAACTTTTTTACCTTAGTTAAAAATCACTGTTTTACTATGAAAATATTACGAAACACAATTTTTTTCAAGAACTCTTAATTGTTTGATATCGGTGGACATTTCGGTGAAAATGCCCATTTATAAATTTTGTATTTTAAACAGTTTGAAGTTTGTTTTTATTGCCTCGTATAAAATTCTTCCTTACAAAAGTGATAAGAGTTTTGAATTTAAAATGTTGAAAAGAATTAACTTTGTGTTTCCTCGATCGGAATGTTGTAGTGTTTTTTCAAGCATAGAAAAAAAATATCTTCTTAAAATACGACCAAACGTTTTCACTTATTAAGATGCAGTGTATCTCGCAGTGTTCCAGCGGAAATTGCTGTGGAAATTCAGTTTAAGTTTTTGCACATGGTTACATCAGATCAGGCAACTTTGTTTAATAGCAATAGAACTCAGAAAAAATGACTGCTTCACCCAGATAAGTTTTTTAAAGGAAGGTTGAGTGATCCTGTACTTAGAAACGCGTTTTCATGAGATAAGTTTTGTTTGTTTGTGGAGTCTTACTTTGGTGCTGTGTTTCTTTTATGTAAAAATAAGCTTCTGTTACAGCAACGAAGCTGCAGATTAAAATATTCCATCAAAGCTGATTGTCATGTTCATCTTACGACGACGCACAGTGGCGCCCGTAGAGCAAACGAGGTTGCAAAAATCAAAATTTTCATGTGCGCCTGCGAAATTTTAAATGAATCCATCTTATAGTAAACTTTTCAACGATCTCAAATATGCTACTCTTAACAATATCAGATTTTTAGTTTAGAAGACATAACTGTTCAAAGTTAACCAATTTTCGGATTTAAAAAAACACACAATTTTTAGGTAGTTTGATCCGATTTCAGGTGTAATATCACGAAAACTAGGCAACGAATAGTATTTTTTTTTGTTTTTAGTGATTGATGTGCTTATTAAATGTATAACAATAAAAAAAATTGTGCTGTTTGCTTTGTGTTTCTCTAGGTAAATCAGTATTTAAAAACTATCCATTTTTTCACTATTCTTCAACTTTGACGGAAAATAAAAAAAATTTACCTTTTTTTACCTCCGCCATATTTTCAAAATATGTTCTTTAACTAGTCTTTTACATAACTCAAAAGGTTTTATCTGCCTTTACGTGCCTATTTGGCTTCTACAGGTAAAAAACGTTAAAAAGACATGGTTGCAGAAATTGTATGGCGGGCATCCCTTACATGCCTTGACTGACAGTTACTTTGATGTAATAGTTTGAAAATTGCATTTTGAGTCAGTTGTCTACCTGAGAGCCTCTGGCGAAAAATTTGGTCCTAATATTCCGTTACAGACACAAGATGCACAAAAAACTACTCATTGAAATAAGCAGGTACGCACCTCACTTAAAAATTATTTTTGGCGTACATATGGTGAAGAACAATACTGACTTATGGTACAGGTAGGCACAAATCTCATTTGGCTACGTGCATAATATCAAAACTGTATAATTCAGCCCAAATGCATATGTATGCATGTAACAGGTACATTTGTAGACATGGTAGCATAGGCCTATATATTGCAAAACAAGCTTAATGCCTGCATTAGTCTACGACTGAAAGTTGGCGAAACAAGTATTGAAAACATGGCGTTGAACAATTTAAAACTATTTGAACTGTTTAGAAAGTCAATTACACCAACGTGTTTCGCGGAAGCTGCTTTAGAAGAACTCGATAGCTTATACGGAAATATTGAGAGAAGCAAAAGTATAAAAAATAATCTTTGTATGATACATGCCAAAATTAAGACAAAATGGGTGAAATGCAATCGAACCATTAACATCTTCAACTCCAAATACGAGGACTGGCTTAATGAAGACACCATCCTGGATATATTGGCAGTAGATAAACCCTCCACATCAACCAGAGGAGAAAAAGGAAGGCCAAAAAAAAGTATGGAGGAGTGTTCAATTTTCACAAGAAAGAGGAAACTTGCCGATGCCACCAATGACTTGACCACGAAGGATTTATCGGATGCGCTGTCTATTAAATACATAAAGGATAGTGAACGAGTTAGGTCGCAGATTACAAAATCTGTTGCTGATGCAAGCCCACTGCGACTAAAAAGGATTAAGGAAAGCATTCCCACTCCCACAAACGCACATATTAAAAAGTATAGTTCCGAAGAAGCCTTGGCTCTGTTTTTGGACTTAGAACTTTCCAAAGAGAAATATGAGATACTACGGGCATCTTTAATGCGACACGGGGCTGACCTTTTCCCCGGATACAAGCATATTACGCAAGCCAAAATAAATTCACGACCATTGCGTACGGAGTTTACGGAAGTCTCTGCGAAAGCCAATCTGCAGGATCTTATGGACCATACAGCAAAACGGTTGTTGGAAAGTCTTCCTGAAAATGAGGTGGAAATTCTTCCTCAGAAACTAACATTGATCAGCAAATGGGGCTGCGATGGATCATCCGGACAAAGCGTTTATAAGCAAAGGATATCTTCCGATGACACTACAATATCTGACGGAAATATGTTTATGGCATCTGTTGTTCCATTGCGGCTAAAATCTGATGTTTCCCTACACTGGAAAAATCATCGACCGTCATCAGTGCATTATTGCCGACCAATAATGTTTCAGTTTGCAAAGGAATCGGCAGAACTCATAAGGACCACGGTGAAGGACATTGAAGAACAAATAAGCAAGATTAAGCATACAAAATTGCAAATTGGAGAAGGAAAATATATTGAATGTAGTTACGAGTTCCACCTGACCATGGTTGACGGAAAAGTCGTAAACGAACTGACAGGAACAACCTCAACATTGACATGCCCGATTTGCAAAAAGAGTCAGAAGAACTTCGGTAATTTAAACGATTCTACAAACGAGGAGAATTACGAATATGGAATGTCACCATTGCACGCAAGGATAAGGTGTATGGAGTTCTTGCTAAAACTGGCGTATACCCTACCACAACAAGATGAAAACATCGATGAAAATACATCAATTAAGGATAAGGAAAAGATCAGAAAGAAGCAAATACAGAATGCTTTTTGGAAACAACTTGGACTAAAAGTAGACTGCCCCAAGTGTGGATACGGTAACTCAAACGATGGAAACACTTCAAGGAGATTTTTTGCAAATGATGAGGCAGTAACTAGAATCACTGGAATTGACAATGAAATCGTCAAAAGATTGGGAACGATCTTGAATGTTTTAAACTGCCAAGAAAGTGTTAATTCTACAAAATTTGGAGAATATGCATCGGAAACTGCATCTCTTTTAGCAAAAATTTATCCACAGAAGAAGTTGACCCCGACCGTCCATAAAATATTGGCGCATGGCAAAGATATAATTGAGTACCAGTCTTTGCCAATTGGAGAGCTTTCTGAAGAAGCGCAGGAGTCTCTTAACAAATTTTACAAAAAATATAGATTGCAGAACACGTTCAAAGCATCAAGGGTGAGGCAAAATGCGGACCTCTTCAACATGTTAGCAGCATCTTCCGATCCACTTATTTCTTCCCTGCGGCATGTGAAGTCACGAAAAGAACTACAATGGAATTATACTTTAGAAATGATTAGTCTTTTAGATATACCTTCTGTTACGAATTGTGATGAATATTTTACAGAAAATTCAAAAAATTAATTGAAAAAAAATTTGTTTAATTTGTTGGCTAATAACTTTAAAACAGAAAAAGCTTTCAAAAGAACTAAGAAATATAAGATTGGTAAAAATAATTTGATTTTGTTACCATAAAATAGATGAGTTAGAAAAAAATTAGAGTTTAGAAATGATTTGTATTTTAGACATACTTTGTCTTACCAAGAAAATGAATATTTTACAGAAAATTGAAAAAATCATTTAAAAAAAAACTCTTTTGTTGTAATTTTTTAGGTAATATCTTAAAACATGAAAAGCTTACAAAAGAACTACAAAAAAATATAAAATTCTTAAAAAAAATTTTTTTGTTACCAAAACTTGGATTTTTTCACAAATTTTAACTTTGAAAACCCATAAGTAAGCACCTATAAGGTGTAGCGTCCACTCCAACCGCTCATTTTATAGGTTGAACAATTATCTATGACATGCAATTTAAATTATTCGATTATCTTGTTCGGTTCAAAAGATATGATTTTTGCAACGAAAAAAGGCAAATGGCGCCACTGTGCGACGTCAAATCGAGTAATAAACGAATATGTGTATGTTACTTATGCGTCTCCTAAAAGCACCATCTGTCGGTGAATGCGAAACTACATTCCGCATGTGTACAACCCGGGCCAGAGTAATAAAAAAAGTCTGGTGCGTGTGACTTGAATTTAAAAGATCTCTTCGTTCTGTTGGCGCATTTAAGGCAGCGCTTGAAGACAGAAACCGAATTCTTTTTAATGCAATGTTTCCTGTCGATGTTTGTGTTTTTGTATGCAACACATCACCCGACTTTATGCTTTAATTAAATTTTTTTTGCATATATGTACCAGTATTGTTTGCCACTTCTGCAAGTCGCTAAGGTGCCACTCTTGCAACCGAAAATGTTTGCATATTGTTTGTCTTTAGTTTTGCTAAAAACAACTGCAATGATTTCGTTTTGCAGTGACAATAACGATGCATAGCAACCGTCATACTTTCGTTAAGATTAATAGTCTGATTCTCTTTCCTCTATTATTATTAACTATTTTTTGTTGTTTTTGGCTGAAATTTCATTTACCCGTACGACTATGAGAGATTATGTGGTGCGTATACGTGTTTGCCACAAAATATCTTTGCTACATAGAAGCTTAAAGGATGTTCACTTTGTGGGATTTACGATCCATTTATGTTACTTGGTAAACAATATGAGTATGAAAAAACTCACAGTAAACGTGACCATCAGGTTTCAGCATTAAACGTGTTTTGCTACACACTATTGAGTGGGAGTAGGTGTATGTATGTGGAAACTAATGTTGTTGCAGTTACGAGTACATTGTCTTTGTTCAACACTAGTTTATTATGAAATATAATAAATTTAAGGTAAAACACTTGGTGTGAAATAAGATAAATAACCTTTAAACTAAATTAATATCTGAGCTTTTATACTACCTAGATTTTATAATGTACGAAAGTGGATCATTAACTCAGTGACTTTTTGAAGAAACACAGGTTTTTATATAAAAAGTTATTTTATTTTTCAACCTAGTCTTCTTTGAGTTCTAGACAGTTCTAGACATAGGATTTTTCGAGGTCCTTAAAATAGGCATTCGTGTGGTCAATAATTTCATAGTTGGAGCTTAATCTCTTTCCACCGAGCCATTTCTTTAGGTTTGGAAATAAGAAGTAGTCAATAGGGGCTAAATGCGCAGAATATGGCGGATGAAGTACCAATTCGTAGCCCAATTCATAGAGTTTTGCCCTTGAGACTGCACAAGTGTGCAGTTTCAACAGGATGGGGCGACTGCACACACAGCCAGAGCTTCGATGAATTTGCTTCGGGAAAACTTCCTCCAAAACTGATCAGTCGCTTTGGGGACATCTCATGGCCATCGAAGTCGTCCTATCTAACTCTCATAGTTTTATTTATTTTTTTTTTTTGGTGGTGTTACCTCAAATAGAGGGTTTATAATGACAATTTTCAATCTCTTGTGGCTTTAAAAGAAAATATTCGCCGAGAAATCAGCTCAATTGAACCAAGTTTACTGCAGAGTGTGGCGCAGAACACAGGGCTCCGTTTTGAACAGTGTGTTCAACTCGAAGGAAGACATCTGGATGACATACTCTTTAAAAAATAAAATCCGCACTTCCATTCTATCGTTCAATGCTCGTAATAAAACTTTGTGTCAATTAATAAGTTTTTTATTTAATTTTAAAAATATACATCTGCTACCAAACACCCTGTATATGACGCTTGCATTTTAGGTATGAGTTGCATTCAGCAGTTTTATAGATAATTCTACGATGAAACTTTTTGTGGTATATTTTAATACTTTTACTCATCTGCATATCGGTGTTTTCCATTTGGTGAAAAAAGTATCTTTAAAAGGGTATGGCAGTTGTTGAAATAAATATTCTACATAAATATTTGTCATAAAATTCTATTGCAAGTCCCTGAAAAGGACGATAAATGCGTACTTTTTTGTTTTCTCTACTGAAATCGAGCGTCCGAAGTAACTGTGATATTTTAAGAACAGTTTGAGTTTGTCTTACTTGGGGGCCACACGTTCAATTTTTGCCTTTCAATTCCATTCAATTTGCAATACACTCACACTTTTTTTACTAACACAATCAAACTTTTTAAATTGAAAACTAGATTGCTTTCAAATTCTCCTATGCATTTATATGGCAATTTAATTTTCAATTTGACCAGCTGGTCACAACACACATTGATGGAAGCTATAAATTTGAGTTGTTCCTACGTCGGTGGCATTTAAAAAATTAAATTCTTTATCAATTTGAGTCACAGCTATCAATTTCAAGGAATTTTGACACAAAGTATGTGTGATGAAATTGAAAGCGATTTATTTATTGAACGTGTGGCTGCAGCGTTAGAGCCAATTCCATTAAGTTATTTACTAAGCCTACTATGCTTATTTTTCTTTTGTGATTTTCGGAAATATTAATATTTGTGAATTCTCAAATAGTTTATGAAAGTCTGTGCATAAGATAAGAGGTTTGTGACTGTTCAAAATGTGTGGTTGAAGTCTACTGACGATTTGTTAAAGCAACAATGAAATGCATATAGACATCGCTTAACCACCAGCAAATAAATTTCACTTATAATAAATATAATTATGACAATATGTCGAATAATAAATCTCTTGAAATATCAATTCATATTTAAAAATAATTCTTCCATACAAAAATTAATGAAAATAGACATTTAAATATGAATTGATATTTAAATAGAGTTGGTGAAATTTGCCCTTACAATTTAAAATATTTATATAATTTTGTTTTTTGTTCTGGCCAACACTTCAGTGGACTTCAACCATAATTCAAAATGTCTTACAAAAAAAAACTCTCAATAAATTATTGAGAATTACAAAAGTACAATCACAATAGGCTAAGAAACTTTTTAAAAAAATAATAAATATGTAATGTTATTTAGCTGAGTTGTCTATTTTGTTTCTCTACGAACTTTTTGAATTTCTATTAATTTTGACACACGTTAGATAAAAATAAAATACTGAAATAAATTAGAATAAGTTTTGGGTTATTTCTGGCTGTTTTATTTTCAGTCAAATAAATTTTCAAAGTTTTGGTGAGTTTACCCGCTTACGTCCCTTCTCACAATGTACAATTAAAAGCTAACGGCCACTTTAACATTACGTTTTGTATGAAGAACTTCCAGTTAAAATTCATACATTGTGAAAAGGAACGTTAGTGTCAAATATTATAACTTGTCGTTAGTTAAATGTAGAATTTTATTGGATAGATAAACACTTTCTGCCTTATTCATAAAAAAATATTTTTGTTTGATAAAAGGTTTATGGACAAATTTTCTCTGAACATTCACAGAAAAAAGTATTCACCAATTAATGTTTCCAATTAATAATTTAATTGATTCAATTAAATTTTTAATTGTATGAATTAATTTGAGTGGAAAAACTTAATTATATTATCAAATTGTTTATAGGTGAAAATTTAATTAATTTTTTAATTAATATTACAAATATTTTAATTAATATTACAAACTCATTCATATTACTTTTTTGTGTGTTTGATTAATAAACATTTTATAAAACCAAAATATTTTTTATGAATTAAAACTTTTTTCATTATTACAACTTCCACTTTCAGCAAAAGTGAGCGATAAGTTCAGCAAACCTGTAAATTTTGTCGTGTGGTTTAGTTATTTGCAGTTGCCACGATTTCAGACGTTGCCTACAAAACGTTTTACTACAAAATATGATATAAAAAAAAAACAATATAATAATATAAAAAAAAAATTAAAGAATTGACAAAAATGGTTTAATTTTGCTTGTAATTTTGGCAAATAAGCACTAAGTATTTTTAACAATCAATATCCACAAGATCCACAAAAATGTTGCCACCAAACAAAAATTTTATTATTTATTTTAGCGCACAGTTGTAATAATGGAAAAATTTTAAAGTTCACTTTATAGTTCACTTTTGCTAAACTTATGATTAACCATTCGGAAGTTTATCTTGAAGTCATAATAATGGCCCCTAGTCCTTTAGAAAGCGGTTTAGCGTAATACTTGATATTTAATTTATAACTTGATTATAATTTAGTGCTTATATTGGCAATAATATTTGTGCCCTTAATTATGAAAGTAGTCTAAGTCATGTGCTTCGAAATTCCAAATAAATCTTAAAAAAAAACTTCAATAAATATTTAATGAATATTAAATAAATTTAAATTAATCGATACTACAAGGGCGCATCAATGTGTCCGTGACTTCCCTCGTAGTTATATGAAATGCAACACTGTTGTCATCAAGTACCACCTGCTAATAGACTACTGTCAAATTTTGAGCAAGTGTCGTCATTTGCTTTGCGTTTAACAGCTGTTCAAAAGATACAACCTCGTGTATTTTTCTAAAATTGGAAAAAAGTGAATTTCGAGTGCTCATTAAATATTATTTTTTTTGCGAAAAAAACCCGTCAATCAAACCAAGGAAAAGCTCGATAAATACTATGGGGACTTTGCACCATCGATTTCAATGGTAAAAAAGTTGGTTGTGGTTGCACAAGCACAAATGACGCTGAACGTTCTGGACGGCCAATTGAGGTAGTACAGCCCAAAATGTCGAAAAAATTCACGATATGGGTTTGGCCGATCGAAGAGTAAAAGTGCGTGAGATTGTTGATGTCATAAGCATTTCATATGGCAGTGTGGTTTGGATTTTAAGTGATCAGCTGGGTTTAAGAAACTTTTCTGCAAGATGGGTGACGCGTTTGCTCTCAATTTACCATAAACGTAAACGTGTGACAACTTCAAAGGATTGTTTGGAGTTGTTTAACCGCAATCCGAATGAGTATTTGCGGCGTTTTGTAACTGTGAATGAAACATGGATCCACTACTGTACTCCGGAGACCAGGCAGCAGTCTAAACAATGGGTTTCTCCGGGTGAACCTGCTCCCAAAAAGGCCAAGGTAAGTTTGTCGGCCAGTAAGGTGATGGCAACAGTTTTTTTGGGATGCACGCAGGATAATCCACATCGATTACCTTCAAAAGAGAAAACCAATAAACCGCGAACATTTTGCCAACTTATTAGACCGATTTAATGAGGATTTAAAAAGAAAACGACCCCATAGGTAAAAAAAAAGTTATTTTTCAGCAAGATAATGCACGGGTGCACACATGTGCAGTCTCAATGGCAAAACTCTATGAATTGGGCTACGAATTGGTACCTCATCCGCCATATTCTCCGGATTTAGCCCCTAGTGACTACTTCCTATTTCCAAACCTAAAGAAATGGCTCGGTGGAAAGAGATTTAGCTCCAACGATGAAATTATTGACCAAACAAATGCCTTTTGGAAGAACCTCGAAAAATCCTAATTTTTTGGAAGGGATGCAAAAACTGGAGAAACGTTGGACTAATTGTATCGAATTAAAAGGAGATTATGTTGAAAAATAAATTTTTTTTTGCAAAAGAAACGGTGTTTCTTCAAAAAGTCACTGAGTTAATGATGCGCCCTCGTAGTACAACTCTTAATTAAAATTTTTCATAATATAAATATTATTCTTGATTTGTTCAAATGTAATCTACTAAATATCCCGACCAAAGAAATATATGACTTAAGGGCACATTTGTAGTTTGCAAATATAGTAACGCCCCTCCCTTTAATAATAAACCATAATGTAAAAATTTTCTTAAGAATACCTGTAAAAGTTTTACAACACCAAAGCTATAAAATTTAATGCATACAACTTACAAACCCTTGCAATAAATGAACAACAACCTGCATTTGCCTTCCAGTAAAAAGAGTTGAGAAGAAAATTGCCCAACTGCCACACGAAAAGTGCAACAAACACGTTCATACATACATACATACATACATACAGACATAGTACCGTTGCAATGTTGCTTAATTTTACAGAAAAACACAAACTAACCTTAAGCTCTTTATTGTTTCGAAACGCAAACTCAAGTTGGAAATGCTGTGTGTACAAACAAAGTGTACGAGTATTTATTGGATTTGTGCTTTTGGCTCACCATACGAGTATGTGTGTACTCGTATAGTTTCCCTAATCCCCCATATCTAGTTTCAGTAATATTTCCTTCGTGTTACGAATTAGAAATATCCTTTTGCAAAATGGAGTAGTTTACACTGGCACTCATACCCAAAACGCACAACACCACAAGTCTGAATGAGTGCTTAAAAGTAGCATTCGTAACATTCACATAACTTTCAACATCAAAGATGCATTAAAGTTTGCAGCCAAAAAACTTTTAGGAAAAAACGCTTCCTTGCCTCCTACTTCCCCTGTTTACTAAGTCTGGCTGCAGGAATTTGTTAGTTTTTTTTCTTCTTTTTTTTATCGGTTTTAGTAGTTTTTGATACAAAATATTTCAGTATTGCCTGGGCCATGCTAAAAATACTTAAACTTTGTTGTTAGTTTCAACGGAAATTTATGATGCTGAATACAAGGAAGATGGATTTATGGATTTTAAACAGCAGCTCTACCTAAAATTTCAACTTGAGAAATATTTCCTTTTTTCCTGCCGTTGTTGCTGATGCTGATGCTGTTGTTGTTGTTGTTGTTGCTGTTGTTGTTGTACTGCGTAGTACAATTTTGGAAATATTAAATTTTGAAATGACAGTCTTGTTTAATGTTTTAAAACATTTATAAGATTTAAGGAGATTAAGAAAAAAAAAGAAATTTGCTTGGATGAACAAATATCTGTTAAAAGCAGCAACAAAATAAAAAGAAAAACTTTTGAGTGGAAGAAATTAATTAAATAATACATTTTGTGAGAGCGGATGTATTTGTTGATGATAAAAAGGCAGTTGGGAAGAAGAAAAATCGTGTGACATGTAACTTCTGTTTAAAAATATAAAAATAGGATATCTTAATAATAATAAAAACTAAAAATGAAAAAAAGTTTATATGCTTAAATTTTTTACTATTCAATTCATCAAAAACGTCTGAAAGGAATTGCAATAAAACTTTTGCATGTACAAAACTTAAATGAAGCCTTAATTTATATAAAATAGAATAGTTTATTTAGAAATACTTGTAGTCATCAAATTCTATTCAAACCTATAACGTAGTGCTAGACAGTTCAACTCATCTTGAGAGCTTAATAGCAATATGGTCAAAAGTTTGGTCTGTTACGTGAGATTCGAACGATAAAAAACGTCTTTAGCTCTAAAAATACGGCACATTGTACATCGTTGTGCCAAAATTTTATAATATTTCAATAATATATTTAAAGATACACAATTTTTTTATATAAAGAACACCTGTATGTATTACGGTAAGAAAATAATTGGAGTCAAACATTAAACTGTTACGTGAGAAAATTTGGAAGCCGATTTTAAGTAAGTTTGAAAGAGCTAATAAAATCTGCGAATCTGTTAAAATTATATTGAAAGTTTCTTCGGCAAACTTATAGCCAATAGTTCAGAGAACATAATTATTGTTACCATGCTCCAAAAATTGTATATCTGCTACGTGAGAAAAAAGTTTGTTACAAAATTTGCGCGATTCTTAAAAGAGAAAATAGCATTTATTTGTTTCAAAATTTATTTTTCTTGGTTTTAAGAACAAGTTAAGAGGCGAAATAAATATCAAAATATTTTTGCACTGCTATATATATACTAACTTTGACGTAAGAAATGAGATGATAGTATCATTTTGTACTTGCAAATGGTGCGAAGCAGCAATATTTTTTACATTTTTTGCAATTGCAAAAACTAATGCCGTATTTAGTTTTGTTGATTTTATCCACCTCCGCATCAGTAACTTCTTCAATTTCTATTGTTGTACCTTTTGATTTTAATGCATTTGCAAAATCGGTTGCACTGTTCACAGAGAATTTCCCTGACAAGACCTGTCTTCGCACCAGCATTTTAGCAGTCGCGCCAATACCATCAACACAACCTTTAGCGTGCGAGGTGGCAAAAAAATTCCAAAAGATTTTAAGGTTCAGTTTTTTTCGCAAATAGTGGGATGATAGCTGCAATAAATTTGTTTTTGAATTGCGAAGATGGAGCGTCGCTCCAAATTTTTACTATTGTCACTGTCGATGGTAACTGCAACAAAAGTTTATACAAATATGGTACAATAGTTTCTTTACAATAGTTTCAAAACGAAATAAGAGTACGGGCAAGTCTGTACCCCGTTTAATTCCTTTCACCTCTCTCCTCTCTCTCCTCTCTCTCCGGTCTGTTACGTGAGAATATTTTATCACTATTTTTTATCTAATTTAAAATACAAACCTACCGATTTTTTTTATTTTCTGCAAATGTGGGCAAAACACACGATAAATCCGAAAGCACGGATAATTTAGACAATTGTTCGTCTGTATAAAAACTTTTTCAGTATTTTATCTGTTACGTGAGAATCGAATTTGCGGCAGTTTTTAATTTCTTTTAAATCGGAAAATAACAAAAGAAACGGTACTATTTTTGGTTTGCACTTTAAGGGAAAATTATAGTTTCAGAATTCTGCAAAAAATTATATTTAAAATAACGTTAAAAGGCCAAATTTCGAAATTCTTGTAAATGATCAACAAATGAACAATATTTTTCTTACTTCAAAGCAACGAAAAAGGTCGCTAAAAATAGGGTTATTGATAATTTTTGAGCTTGGATTTTTGCGGATAGGTGCATGTAACTACCCCTTATCAGATTATGGCAACAAATCCAGCAAAATTAAAAAAAAAATTTTTTTTGTTCTGGTTTACTTTTTCAAATTTTTGACCTATACAATGTTGACTATAAAAAATTGTAACGAAATTCAGTAAACGTCTTTTTAACATTGGCATTCATGGTGGTGGAGGGTCCCTATAGTATTTCTGTGTCAAAAAGTAAAAAGTGCTTAAGTCGAGATAAGCTGATTTTGAGTTAATGGCACCTCCGTAATCTGTATATTTGAAAGTAATGCTAAACAAAAAAAAAAATCTCAATTAATTTGTGTGATTTTTTAGCAAAATATAGCACTATGACTTGCGACTTATCTTTTTTAGACTTCTAGTCTCATTTGCAATAATAGCTTAATTTGGGTTATATTTTGGTATATTTCAACTTAAATGTATTACTTGTAATGTGCAGAAAGATGTTTGCTTAAAAAATAAAGGTTAACAGAGAATTTTTCAATTTAACTGCAAAAGATGTAAATTTCTGAAAATCAACTTGAACGCTTGAAAGTGCTCTTCTGCAAAACAGTAAAATATGACTTAAGCACTTTTTCCTTATTGCCATAGACACTTGAAATTTTCCAAGTAAGTGTATTAACACTGAAATTAAAAAAAAAATATCAGAATTAAATGGTATTCTCTCAGTTAATGTAATTTCGACAAAATTACATTACAAATAAAAAAATCGCAAAAACGAAAAAATCGCCGAAAACGAAAAATCGTCAACAACAGAAAAAAATCGCTAAAACTAGACAACATTTTTAAAACTGATATAAGTTGCCAAAAATGAAAAAAAAGCGACAAAAACTATCAGTTATTGTAATTTCGACTATGTATATAGTTTTAACATATTGCTGCATCTTGGAAATCCTAAGAGACAAACTCTTAAAATATTCAAAAACTAAAAAATTTTTATATAAAAAAAGTGCTGAAATGATAAATAGCCAAAATGAAAAAAGCGTTTAAATGAAAAATTTTGCAAAAAATAAAATAAAATGTCGCCAAAAGAAATAAACAAATCGCCAAAAATCAAAAAAAAAAAAAAATAGCCAAAAAAAGAAAAAGTATCGCCAAAGCAAAAAAAAAAAAACGCTCAAACTGAAAAAATTGTGTAAAAAAATCGCAAAATCACAAAAAGAAAAATACCAAAATGAAATCAAATCGCCAAAGCGAAAAGAACGTCAAAACGAAAAAAATCGCTTTAGTTAATTTTAATTATTATTGTTCGAACTTCATTTGTTTCTATATTTATGATTTCAACAGGCTATAAGTTCATATCGCTTTGTAGGCCAAATTACATGTGATCATTATCAATGAACAAATAACACCAAAGTTAGTTGTAAATATTCTGACAAACACGTGGTAGAACGGAACAACCGGCTGTTTTCGAAGGTCACTACCCCTTCATCATCAGCGTTCTTTATGTCTGGTCCAATGTGTGTGGGTCATTTGATGCAGATTTCTGCTTTATATACTTAAGTTTTCAGCGCAAATGGAATATGTGAATTGTTTTGATTCATCGTATTACAATTTGCTGAAAGCTTTTTTGGTACTGAAAGCTTAATTTTTTCATCGCTAAATTTAGAACAGTCTTGCCATTATTGTTTGTTCTTTACTAATTATGCACATGTAAGTTAATTTGCTTATTTTTGTTCTACTTAAGACAAACTTTTTTGGTTAAATACTGTTAAGTATATTTATTTTTTTATTAAATTCGCAATTCAAACAAAAAAATGGCTAAACAAAAATAGCGTTAAAACTGAAAAAAAACACCAAAATAGATAAAATTTAAAAAAATGTACTTTAGGTAAGATTTCTTTGTAGTGTCCGTACGAAGCCCTTCGTCTGCGAGTCAAAGTCGCACTTTACTGAATTTATTTTTATTTTCTTGGCGAATCGCATTATAGCTTCCTATTAATGGCTGTCAAAAACAAACTAAATGACACAACTTCTTCAAATTTTTTCCCGGAGTCAACTGGCAGTTGCCTATTGCCATGAGCATTGTTGCCCTTCCAGTTAAAAGGCGAGAAATAAACAAATCACGGACTTATTGACCCACTTGTGTCAATCGCAAGAAGGGCAAACATTAAAAAATGGGTTATTTCCCTGTTATTGATGTTTTTATTCATTTAAAGCATTTAATTAAGCGAAGCAAAAAATTAATTTAAAATAAACGCAAAATTAAAATATTTCAACTATTGAAGAAAAAAAAAAAAAAATCAGCCATTGAAATTTTGAGCAAAAAAATTTAAAAAATTGTAATGAATAAATAAAGCGGGTTGCTGACTGCCAACTCATCAAGAGTCCTTTTATCGAATCCCGAAAAATTTCGAAAATATAATTCAGCGAAAAGGATTCCACAAATATTACAACACATTTCGATTTTATTCATGCTTGTATTAAATATATATAATGAAAAAGTTAATTAAAAAAATTAATTTATATATTCGTTTCGTTTATTTTCGTTCTCAGGTTTTAAGTGCAAAGAACTCAAAACAAAAATAAATTTATAACTGTAATAGTGTCGATGAATTTTTTTACGAAAATCACGTTCCTGTGTCGTGACATAAATAGCATAGCTATAATAAATCTATGCATCTGTTTAATTAAGAAAATTTTTTTAATCAATCAAGGACTTAATTCAATTTAAATATTATGAATAATATTATCATTATTAAATAAATCAAAATAAATAAATAAATACATTTTAATAAAACATCAAAATAATAAATAAATAGTTAAAACTGGGAATAGATAAAAAAAATGTCCAGGGAATTCTTATTCAGAATCCGGCCGTGGGAATATATATTTTTAAATTTTCAAGAACATTCCCAAGAATGTAATAGTATAACTGAGCTTTCAGAAATATTTGCAATTCGTCTGAACTGCTCAAACCAAATTTGGATTAATATGATTTTTAAGTTTTCTTTTTCTTTTTTGTCTGTTAAACAAACTAACTTTAAGTAGATTTCTTTAAGTATATTAAACGGATGTCATATTTCTAAATCAAAATTCCCTTAACTGACAGAAAAGCTTAAAAATATTAAATAACTTCTTTAAAATGCCAATGAAAGCATCTCCACATTCTTATTTATAAAAAAAGAAAACAAATTAACAACTGTTATCTTTTTATGTGTGAAAAGGATACTATTATGATGTCCTTTTTAGTTTAAAGTATAAAAACATTCTTGTTATCCTTTTTTGGACTTATGTTAAAGAAAAACAATATTCTAACATATCAAAAAGTATTGTGTGATGATTTGTGCATTAATGGAAAGAAAGAGATAAGAATATGATTTAATTAACAAATATTGTGAAATACAGATAAGACTTCTTGTGAGTTTTTTTACTTTCTCATAAAATTATTTCTTAGACACAAAGTTTCTATAGAATTGCGAACAAAATACGATTTCTTTGAAATTTCATTATGAATTCTCTTACACCAGAGCAACGCGTGCAAACAGTTGAAATTTTTAATCAAAATAATTGTTCTATTCGTCAAACTCATCATGCACTTCTACTATTTCCGATGAAGCCTATTTCTGGTTGAATGGGTGCGTAAGTAAGCAGAATTGTCGCATTTGGAGTGAGGAGAATCCACAAGCTTTTGTAGAAACACCATTACATCCACAGAAAATTACTGTTCGGGGCGCTTTATGGGCTGGCGGAGTCATTGGCCCATTTGTTTTCAAAAACGATGATGGTCAGAATGTTACTGTCTATGGTGAACGGTATAGGAACGCGATTCCAAATTTTTTCGTACCTCAATTACGTGGCATTAGTGTTGCTGATATGTGGTTCCAACAGGACGGAGCCATATGCCACACAGCGGACGCTACCATTGATTTACTCAAAGTATTTTTTGATTAAAAAAAAAATTTCATGTAATGGCCCAATTAATTGGCCAACAAGATGGTGTGATTTAAGCCCATTGGATTATTTTCTCTGGGGTTATGTACAGTCACTTGTCTACGTCGATAAACCACAAACAATTGAACACCTGGAAATCAACATTCGAAGAGTTATAGGCGAAATGTAGCCGCAAATGCTGTGCAAAGTTGTTGAAAATTTGTGTCCCAAATTGCGCCTTCTACCCGCCAGACGTGGCGGCCACATGGCAGAAATCATATTTAAACATTCATTTAAAAAAATTTTCTTTTTAAAAAAGCCCGTTTCATTGTTATTAAAAATATATATCCTTATTTATTTTAATTTAAACTTTTGATACTCTATAAAAAACACCCTTTATTATAATATAATTTATCAAGGGAAATGAAAAGGAGAAACATGTAAACACAAAAACAAATTATTTTACTGTATCAACGTGATAAATTTAAAAAGTTGAAAAGGTTTCATATTTCAGAACAAAATTTCATTAAACAATTTAATATCTGTGGCCAAGAGATAAAAATGGGCTTAAGTCGATTTAAGCTAAAATTGCTATAATGACACCATCATAATACTCCCAATTAAAAACAACCATGTCTGTGAAAAATTTTAGTTTATTTATGTGAATTTTAAGAAAGTTACATTTATTATTTCAATAGAAACCTACATTGACTCTCGATTTAATAAGTTCTAAATATATATTAAGGCACCTTCCTGTACCGAAATAGTAATAGTTAAAAAAAAAATCACTTAGAGTTTAAAAGTGCTCAACTGAAAAACTGCTAAATTAGACTTAAGCATTTTTTCCTTATTGCCACAGATATTTTTGAGATTTTTAATTAAAGGACTTTTAATTAAAGTTCTAAGGAAAAGATAATATTTTTAAATTTTTTATCTCTTAAATACAAAAGTTTAGCTCTGAAAATTTATTTTAAGTTGTTAACAAAACTTAAGGCAAATTTCTTAAAAGCAACCGCTTACTTAAAGTCTTTACATCACAAGCACTTAAAAGTTCTTAATGTTTTGTCTCTAAGATTGGTCTTTGGTGTTTAAAGAATTTTTTTGATTTTAACATAAAGCAAATATTTGATATACTAGTTTGTAAATGCATTTTTGTAGCACAAATGAATAAAATAATATATTGTGATATGAAATATTTAAATATTCTTATCAATCTAGTCTTTATTCTCTAGTGGCTAAGCATATTTCACCAAATATTTTCCGCTGCCTGAATTACAAGAAGAATATAAATTTTTTTAATTTAACTAAAATTTTAACAAAAATTTAAGTTTCCCTATGACCATTTTCATTATTTTTATTTTTTTTTTTTTGCAAAGTTTGTTTTAACAAAATTTTACATTTGCACTAAGAGCAGTTGTGCTTGTATCTCTTGGTTTTTATTTTTTATTTTTTTGCTAGACCTTAATAGCAACATGTCTGTAAATGCATGATTTTAATACGCGACAATGTTTAACAAATTTACTGTTTGACATATTGTCATAATTTAATTTTAAGTTAAACTTATTTGCTGGTTGTTAAGCATGTCTATATGTATTCCACTGGTGCTTTAACAAATCACCAGTAGACTTCAGCTACACATTTTGAACAGTAGCAAACCTCTTATCTTATGCGCAGGCTTAAAAGCAAAATAAAAATTAAATCATTTTAAAATAAAATAAAATTGTTCCACTTTTTAACTGCTCCAGTTCGACTCTTTTATTTAATTTTGAGTTTGGCTTTTCGAATTTATAAAATACATTTTCAATATTCATCTTTCTTTTTACCCGACTGCGCGACGCAAAGAAGGGTATTGTGTTTATCAGCCTATGCATGTATGTATGTATGTACCCTGTCGGAGAATGTGTGGTTGACTACAAAAATAGTCAACTTATAGTTAACTTTTCTTAGACTGACTAAAAGTTAACTGCAATCTCATCCAGAAAAAATCCAAAATTATTTCTTAAGTGAAGTACGTAATCGAATTTGGCAAAAGCCAACAAAGAAATTTTGTTTTTAATTTCACTGACTACCAGGTGACTTAAATAAAATCAGCTTTAAGTTAGTTGAAGGTAATGCAGAGTGAGACAATTGACTACCGCCTAGGACATCGCAATTTTAAAAAATTCACTTGATTACATTGAAAAGTAATCCAAGTGTCAGTCAGTACTAGTTGCGAAAAAGTTAGCTTAAAGTTAGTTTAAAGTTAACGGAATTTCCGACAGGTTATTTATGTATGTGTGTTCCTTTGCGTAACTATATAAACCGAACGCGTGGACCGATTGTAATGATTCTTACATCAATCGATTTGTCTTCATTTCATAGAGTGTCACTAATGATATGACAGTAGTAAAAATTCAATATGGCGGCCAATAGACGCCATTTTTTTGTTAATCTGATTTAAATAAAAATTTAGCGAACTATATCAAAATGGGTATCATTCGACAGGTATTTTAAAATCATCTTTAATTTTATCTTAAAATTTTTCATTTCGAATGACCGTTTAGGATATTTAATGGTTCAAAGTTGTTCGCAATTGGGTTTTTAATTTTTTTTTAATGACTGCTTGATGAGTTTGGCTTTACTTTTCCTTGATTCTTACTTTTTATGCATGTTTTAAGTGGCGTTGAAGCACATGGTTCTTCAATTTCTTCAAGGAAATAGCTTGCGGTCTTTTAATTTTAAATGGATCTTTATGTTGAATAACCGTACACATGTCCAACAAATTAATTGCTGCCACTTCGACAGCTGAAAAAGCAAATTTTTTGAAAGCTCCTCCACCTGTGTGCGAGATTGTTTTTTTCACTTTCATCCAGCCCTCCCCGCAATGGGATGATGTACCAATATTATTTAATTCCTCGGAAATTGTGTTCCACTTGTCTTTAAGACCAATTTTTTTTACTTTAATGGAAGCCTTTTGCCAAAAATGACATTTGATCCATTATTTCCACCAGCTTGGCAAATTATTGGGCCTTATCGTAGTTGGCGTATTTGGACTACGACAATTTGGTCATAGATTAAGTTTTTTTAAATTAATTTGAATTATAAAAAGTTATATAAAATATCTTAATTATTATTTTGCACTTTTGACATACAAATACGCCAAACACGGTGCCATGCTGATCAAACCATTTTTGTAATAGATTTGAAAAGTGTCGTATTTATTGGCGTTTTGGATCACGAGCTGTGGGATAGTATTCAATTCAATTAATACACAGAAAATAAGAACAAATAAAATTTGCCTTTTTTTGCTTTGCCATTCACAAAAAAATCACGAAATCCCAAAAATGAAATTTTTTCAGTATTTTTGTTGCTGTATTCTTGTAATTTTTCGCTGGACGCAGATAATATTTTTGCAAGTACATATTTAAAAGATATCAAGTTTTAAGTTGGCGTAATAAATTTTTTGATTCCAGCTTTGGAATATGAGAAAAAATGCCTTAAAATTTGATATTTATAACAAAAGTGGTTCTATTTCGAAACGATTTGGTTTTTCCAATAACGAAAATCTAGGACAAAAAATTTCCTTGCAATATTTCTTCTTGTATTTCTGAATAAGAGGCCATCTACATATTATGGTTTTTGTCCACCACCCCCTCCCCCACCAGTTTTCCGTATTGATGACTGAGCAGTAATGGAAACACCAAGATGATTAAATTTTTCAAAATTTTAATTGTGGTATTGATACCAATTTTTTTCAATGTTAAATATTTTGTTTTTAACTCATAATAAGCTTCCTTATCTAAATCGAATAAGATTTGACTTTTCCATTAGAAGAACAGCGGACCAAGGTTCGCAAAAAAGCCAAAATTTTAATATTTTTTTCTCGAATATTGCCTAAACTGTAAGCGAAAACCCATAAATGTAGCAGTTGTTTTTAGCTCTTACAAAAAAAATTTTTTTCTCCACATCAACATCATCAGCTTGGGTGGGTTTTAATTTTTCATTAACCCTAGGTTGCCCATTTTGGTGCTTTGTTTCTCCGTCCCTTTTAAAGTTATATAGTCCGAATTCCATACTTAAGCTCTGTGACACCTCCTCATATGCTGTATGGAATATCCGTATAAAAACTGCAGAAATATTTTAATTTTTTTTTAACAAAATACCTCACTGCGTATCGGTTACTTTAGGCCCCACTAGGCACCAGAAGGCATCATCGGACCTAGCTAAAAGCAAACATCATATTTAAGACAGCGCATATATTAAGAATTAAAAATATAAAAATCCCATACAAGCTGCGACCAGTATAATGTACATATCGTTGGTTACAAGTAAAAAGGCCCTAACTCAAACAACTGTAACTTTACGTGAGAAGATAAAAACATAATAATAAACAGTTCAAGTGCTTGTACAACTGCTTGTAAAAGCGTTATTTTTTATAATATTGCAATACAGTTTTATGACGAGGTGCATTTGTGTGAAATGTATTGGAATCACTGAAAAACTCAATTTCGTGAAAATACGAGTTAGGGTCTTTCTACTTGTACCTAAATACCTTCTACTTGTACATACATACATAGATTCGAATATAGCACTCTTGTTTTTTTTTTAGTTTTCCATTGAAAGAATTAAGTGCATTAAATATCTGCTGTGAAAGATGGTATCATAAATCGTTCCTTTAGCTTCTTAAGTAAAAAGTAACTAAAATATTGCTATAAAAACTTTTAGGTTTTTATTTTGTTTTATGCCATTTTTTTCTGTTAACTTTAAGGCAAACCATGAACATTAGAAATTTGTTGTTGTTGTTGTTAACTTCTTTGAGCACAACTGACTGCTGCGGTAGTGCATGAACGCAGTGTTTGGTGAGGAGTGTGTGTTAAGCATTTAACGTGAGTGAAAAATGCATTTAAATTAAATTTATATTACAGACAGCAAAAAAATTAGTTAGAATAAATAATTAAAACTCTTTACAAATTAACACAATCAAGCAGTCACAGTCAAATGCAAACGCAGCTTCGCAGCGGAAAAAGAAGGAGTTAGGATGCCTGCTAGAAGGCCTATGTTTTCTTATTTGGTATGTATAGGGTGGGTCATTTAAAATTTTAAATTTGAATCGGCTATAGAAAAAGTACCAACTATTTTTTGAAATGTCTAATTTTATTGGAAAGGTTGAAGTTTGTCATTTAAGAATGGAACAAAATATCATTCATATTACTACCAGGACGGGCTCGTCAGTACCTCAGCCGTTCCTGAGAAAGATGGCGAGTTTATGTTGATGGATGTTCTTGCACATTCTCAGCCACAACAGCAATGTTTTCGATTGAATGCACTGGACGAGAACGTACTTGGGTTGGTTTGTCCAATAAAGATCCATTTTCATGAAATTGACGCACAAACTGAACTGAAGGCCGATCTCTAGAAAATGTTACACTGTTACTCTTTCTCTTCTCCCTTGTCAGAGAAGGGAAAGTGAAATTTGTATTTTATGTTTTATGCACAGTAGCCGAAACATTCTATAGGGCGTTCTTTAGCAGTTGGATAAGATTAGTATTAGAATAAAACAATTCTAATCAGGTATTTAATAAAGTCTGAAGTAACAGGATCTGCTAAGTTTTCCCGCTGGGTTGCTGTCTAGAAGCTTTGCTTGCAACAACATGAATATATTTGTATTTACATACATATTGCATTTAAAGCCAAACATTTAAATAGAAAGATTAAATACATGCATACACATATACATATGTATGTGTGTACATATATATGCATTTGTTTTCTTGTAAAATTTACCGCCCGCCCATTTTTTTTTTCATATACAGAAATTTTATTTTTAATTTTTTTATTTAACCTAGCAGATTTTAAAATATGAGAACAAGACCATTTAATGTTAAAAAAAAGTTCCCATGACATTTATTTAAATGCATTTTACCAAAGTTAAAAACAAACAAAAAATCTTCTGTTTTCTATGTAATATTCTACTGTTTTTGCCCGACAATAAAAAATATGAAAACAAAAGTAAAATAACCAGGACTTCAGTGAACTTGTGACCTTTGAATGTATGTACATCTACGTGTACCTATCGCTGTTAACAAGTAGAAGGGCCCCTAAATCGTATTTTTACGAAATTGAGTTTTTCAGTGATTCCAATACATTTCACACTAATACACCTCGTGACAAAAATGTATTGCAATAGTGTAAAAAATAACGCTTTTACAAGCAGTTTTAGAAAGCGTTTGTACAATCACTTGTACTGTTTATTATTATGTTTTACCTTCTACGGTAAAGTTACAGTTGTTTCAGTTAGGGCCTTTCTACTTGTTAACAGCGATATGTATATATGTACATACATATGTACATATGTTTGTGCTTTGTCTTTTTATTCTTTGTCCCCATATTATTTATGCTTTTGCGATAGTGTTGGTAATGCAAGGATTTTCACAGCCTCTTGAGGTGAAAGTATTGAAAGCAAAGAGTGTGTTACAAGAGCACAGAATGCGTATGACTGCTTCAACTAAAAGAAAACATGCAAGTGCATGTCTGCACATGTTTTAAGAGAAAGCATGGTTGTGTGTTTTTACGAAACTTGTTTGTCTTAAGGCACAGTAGGTTTAGAAATTTCAAGAAAGTTTTCTATTGTCAGCAAAAATTTCAATTTAATGAAATAAGACATACAATATATACATATGTACATAGATACTTGTATGTATTGTATGTGGGTATATATGTACATATGTGTGCACATATCTATGTATATCGATATGTAAATCTGTAGCTTACTGCGAAGAAAATTCTATATTTTTTGGCCTTACAATTACACAGCAAATATAATTCCTATTTATAATGAATTGGCAACAGCCTGGTGCCCAATACAAGCGGAAATTTTTTTATTTAAAAACATGAGTAAACGGATGCTTTTGAACCAGCCAATTCAGCACAGTGAAGACTCAATACCGGCAAGCGAAGGATTAAACAATATGATGTATTACGCAGAATCTCGTAGACTTTTCAATGCGTCTAAGAGGCTAAGTAATAGGTCGGCTTATAAGTCCTCTGTAAACTAGTTAAAAAATTTGATAAGAAACGCGAAACGAGAGAAAATGCTTTCAAATTGGTATGTTATTAACCAACAACTCCAAGTGTATTTTCTTTTGATTTGAATTACGGAGATCTTTCTGCAAAAGTGTAGAATACAAGTCTTCATTCACAAAATTTTATCAATCATCCCATTAAGAAAGCATGTGTTAGTTGGACAATCAGCTGACATGAGACTCTTAGAGTGCTCATGAACTCACTTTTACCAGATTGCATCCCCTACAGGGTTGAATATCTGAGCGTCTCATCGAATAGTCACATACCACTACAAATTCCTTTAAATAAAGAAAGGCTTGTATGAATGATACAAATTTAATTTTTTCAATAAGTTACCGGAACCGTACTCGTTCGGCATTATACCAGCCTGCCTTCATGAGCAACTTAATGATGAACTTACTGTGCCATGGCCAATTAAAATAGATAACACCTGCTTGCGATTGTCATATATACCAGCTTCATGGACTAGGTAAAACTGAAAAGAGCAGCCATTACGCTCATGTATATATACATACACATGGGTATATACATACAAATGAGCCAGTATAGGCCTATTGTGCGCTCTCATGTAAGTTAAAAAATGAACACCACCTTTATAGGAACTCAGTATCATTTAGGTAGTGCCTTAAACTTCCGCAGTCACTACTCCTAAGGTGGGTAATGTCCGGTAAGATGTCATACCCAAAATAACGGGATGTCGGCTAAACCAAGGCTGGACAATGACAAAGGAAGTGCTCCATTTTCTCCATGTCCAATATGCATGCCCTGCATTCATTGCCATCCGTGGCTGCAATCCGGTATAAATGCCCTCGTAAATTAGTGTATCCCGTTAAGATGCCGGCCAATTATCCCAGCTCAGGCTTGTTTAGTTTCAACAGCCCACTTGTTTCGTGTTTGTCCGGGCCACTTCTAAAAGGCGTTTTAGCACAGCTTCCCGTAAGATTCCAAAACTTTAAGCCTGCCCTCTTTTTTTCTCATAACTATGGAACAGATAATTGATCTCCACCTCAGAATGAATTGAGTCTGCACCAGCTATCAGCATCACAACGTGAGCCAACTAAGGTCAAATCCAGAATCGCTGGTTGATTTTAATGAAAAATCGGTGAAGCAGAAGGAATATGCATGGGTGGCGTTCCCAGATATAGAAGATACTTTCAAAAATTTGAAGCCAGAAAACACCAGACCGTAAAGTGGAGATGAGCGATATTTCAAAACGTGTTCATTTTTAATTTTTTCATTTGAAAAATCACTTATCACAACTGTGACTGAATTTATCAAGTAAAAATTTTTGGAAATATAGTTCTTTCATACACACACATTAATTTTCTTTAAACTTTTTTGTCTCGACAAAAACAAAATCGTCAGATCGTGTCAAATCGTCTTTTTTTGCCTCTTGTACGACAATTCTCAATATTTGGATGGGGTTGATTGCTAATTGTTTGTTCTTGTCGACCTTCTTAATAGTATTTATCCAAATACCAGCACTAATAAAGACTTTTAAGGCAGAAGAGCTGCAATGTGTTAAACCGTGATCACAGTCACTGTTTTATTTCACTGCTACTATTCTTATTAGATTTTCTCAAAATAACACAAAACACTGCTAAACTGTGATCTCAGTCACAGTTTAAAAGAACCGCGATTTAGAAATCAGGTTCATAAGGAGCAACATTATTTAAAAATCACAGTATCGCTCATGGCTACCGTAAAGTAGCAAAATAAGGCACTTATTAAGGAGGCGCTCTTTCCTTCTTCTATGGAACCTTGCATTAAACTCCATGCTTTCGGAACTTGATTCCATGATGTTGAAAACCGTGGCGTACGCCGATGATATAGCGGTGGCTGTTTCTGCCAAATATGAGGGTAATTTCCACCAGCAGGCTTCACTTAAAACCTTCAGCAGGTGGATTACCGAAAGCCATCATATGCAAGTCCTCAGAAAATTATTATAAAATACCATATTTCCGCTTACCATTCTAAACGGAATAGAACTTAGGTTGTCTGCGATGCAAATTTGTAATAAAACCTAAAAAACTTCAATATTGTAATAAAACCCTAGTATGATGGTGGCGTTTACCGAAGTAGTTATAGTGATAGGATACACAATGAATATATACAAATTCGTACTGAAAGAAAAGCTGCGATCAAATCTCTATCGGGACTCAACACAACATCCAACTTTGTGTATGAATGCCGGATATCTTTCTCTAAACGGGAAAGCGAGACACTAAAACTTGGAGCTGCTCTGAGTTCTAGGGCATAATAATGTGCCCCGAAATATCAATGCGGTTGAACTAGTCAGGTGGCAAATTACGGCATTCGATATCGAACAAAACATCAACTTTAACTACGTATATATGGACATTTCGATTGATATCGTATACCGTAATTTGCCCATAGATCAGGAGCTGAAAGGTACATTCATGACGCAGATAAAATGTTGTTCAGGAAGTTATAGTGCAATGAATTGGTGCTTACCTTTTTTCGAGTTGTAATCTCATAAGGAATAATACGAGGGCGGATCAATAAATCCGTGACTTTTCGAACTTCCCTCGTAGTTATATGAAATGCAACACTGTCCCCATCAAGTACCACCCGTTAATACACTACTGTCAAATTTTGAGCAAGTGTCGTCATTTACTGTGCGTTTAACAGCTGTTCAAAACATACAACCTCGTGTATTTTTCTAAAAATGGAAAAATGTGAATTTGGAGTGCTCATTAAACATTATTTTTTGCGAAAAAAAAACCATCAATCAAACCAAAGAAAAGCACGATAAATACTATGGGAACTCTGCATCATCGATTTCAAGGGTAAAAAAGTGGTTTACTGACTGACTTTCGTTGTGGTCGCACACGTTCTGGACGGCCAATTGAGGTCAGTACACCCGAAAACGTCGATATGGTGTTGGCCCATCGAAGAGTAAAAGTACGTGAGATTGTTGATGCCATAGGTATTTCATATGGCAGTGTGCTTTCGTTTTTAAGTGATCAGCTGGGTTTAAGAAAATTGTCAGCAAGATGGGTGCCGCGTTTGCTCTCAATTGACCATAAACGTAAACGTGTGATAACTTCAAAGGATTGTCTAGAGTTGTTTAACCGCAATCCGAATGAATTTATGCGGCGTTTTGTAACTGTGGATGAAACGTGGATCCATTACTGTACTCCGCAGACCAGGCAGCAGTCTAAACAATAGATTTCTCCGGGAGAACCTGCTCCGAAGAAGGCCAAGGTAAGTTTGTCGGCCAATAGGTGATGGCAACAGTTTTTTGGGATGGACGCGGGATAATCCACATCGATTACCTTCAAAATGGAAAAACAATAAACGGCGAATATTATGCCAACTTATGAGACGGATTTAATGAGGATTTAAAAAGAAAACGATCCCATATGGCCAAGAAAAAACTAATTTTTCATCAAGATAATGCACGGGCACACACGTGTGTAGTCTCAATGGCAAAACTCTATGAATTGGGCTACGAATTGGTACCTCATCCGCCATATTCTCCAGATTTAGCCCCTAGGGACTACTTCTTATTTCCAAACCTAAGGAAATGGAGCGGTGGAAAGAGATTTAACTCCAACGATGAAATTATTGACCAAACAAATACTTATTTTAAAGACCTTGAAAAATCCTATTTTTTGGAAGGGGTACAAAACTGGAGAAACTTTGGACTAAGTGTATTGAGTTAAAAGGAAATTAGGTTGAAAAATAAATTTTTGTTTTGCGAAAAAACTATCATTTAAAAGTCACGGACTTATTGATCCGCCCTCGTACCTTATTTGGACTTAAATTTTAAATTGATTGTATTAGTTAGAGTGTGTAGAGCGATGTTTGCCTAAATAAAATAAAAGAGAACTCGAAATTCCCAAATTCACTGCAAAATAAGTAAATTTGTTGAAATCGGCTGAAAGTTAAATAGTGCAAAACAAAAAAATGTAACTTAAGCACTTTTTCCTTAAGCTGAAGGTCTACACCATCCGTTTCATGCGTCCTCGTAGAAGCAGAGTAATTGTATCTCGCAAGTTACAGAGCAAAACGCATAGAACGTATAGACGCATAAAGAAGGTTTACTTTCTACTTTTGTATCCTTCGCATGCATCATGAAAAAATGTCCGCTGCCAAAGATGACAAATTATATTATATTTTCAATGATATCGATAAAAATGTTCGTGTGGTGGATTTTTTTTTTAATTTAAAAATTTTTTAGTAAAAGCAATAGCTGGAGTAATAAAGTTTACAACTGTATTCAAGACTTGAATACATTAATATCAATTTTTAACATAGTGCTTTCATGAAAAAAATTTGCATTAACTTATCAATTAATTTAATGTACTGAGTGTCACCTCAGTTGTGTTTATTACTTCTTCGGAAAGTTCAATTTAAGCTGCAAAAAATATTATCTATTATTTTTATTACAAATTATTATGTGCATTGACGCAATTAATTCCAAAAAGTCTTTTAAAGTCATAATTTCACTTTCCATTTTTCCCAAGTGGTGTTTATTTGATAAAAAAAATGTACACTACAGCTGATCGCAACAAAAATACTTGGCGCATAAAACGTATTGCAGGTAACTTGAACTTAGAATCGCATAGGACGTACAGAAATGCATACAACGCATATGCACAGAACGGATTGGTATGGACTTTGACTTTCACCTTTAACGTCACAGATATATTGACTTCTAAAGAAGTTGTCGTAATGGGAAGGAGCAAGAGACTGTAGAAAAGCTATTCTCTCTATGACCCGCTCTCTCTGAGAAAAGAATAATTTCACCGAGCAGTCCGCTGCCGCAGAATTTGGCAGCCTTGCCAAGCTGCAACTTTGAATGGATAAACTCGTTTATCTGGTCGTCAGATAGAATCAGCACTGATCCGAATGGAGAAACGTAGAAGAAATTATCACTCTTGATGTCTCTGTTTAAGATAACACAACTGGATTAACTCGAGCATAAGTAGTCATTAGATTTATGGAGTTTGAAAGCATTTTTCCCACTGTCTTACATACAATAAAATCCAAAAGCCCACACAAGTTTAAATAAAAATGGCCAACCATGTTGCAGCATTTTTGTGTTTAGTTTTTTTTTTGCTGCAGAAAAATAAAATATGAAACATTCTTAAAATATCGTTAGTGCAAAATTTTGTAATATTCCTTTTTCTCTTTTAAACTGGAAATGGGAAGGAAAAAGTAAGTAAAACACACAAAAACTAAAACTTATCTCTGCTACTTAAAATTTGTACTTTTGTGAAACTTATTTTTTTTAATCGAAATTTTGATGTGTTGAAGAGCGAAAGAAAAAAAAGCATAAAATTCTACAAGAAGTTTTGCGTGATAAACCTAAAATGAGGTTGATTTGGTAATACCAGAGAGTAGTTTAAAGTGGCTTGGAACGAATATGTCAGAACGAGTGGTATGCACATACTTATGCCGAGTACACACTATGGCATTTTTTGACATTGTCATTTCCGATATTTTTAGTTGTGTGGCATTGCTTTTCATACAAAAAACAAAGAAAAACGTAATGGGAACGGCTTTGCACACATTTTGAAAATGACAACGCAAAAAATGTCAGATGTGTACTCGGCATTACATACATATGTAAGTATGTCTGCAAGAAAAAAAGCAGAGCAAGTTATGTTTGTGTAACACTACCACTAGAATTCGCTTTTTGTTCACTTTTTTGCATGTTGCTGAAATTGTCTTGCTACCAACAACTTTTTCGCACTTACGAAACTTTCAGCTATTGTCATGTTTTATATTATTTTTGCCTTAAAATAATATGCTTTTTATTCAGACTCATTACAACGATTTCAGTTTCCTTAGTAAAATAGTGAACAGTTTTAAGTTTCTTTCCCCACTTGATGCCTGTTTTATATTACTAAAGCATTTACTTGGCTCATTTAAATTGTGGTAAATGAAAAAGAAACTTTCGACAAAACTTTAAAAAATACGTGTACGTATGATGCTTTGACAACGACGCAATTTTCTTTCGAATACTTTTACGCGCCATTCTTGTTCTTATTAGTATCATAAGTTGTTGTTTTTTGTGGTGCGAAACTCAGCTGGAATTTTACTCAGTTTGTTTTATATTAATGACAGTTACTGGAAGTGCATGGGGATTTTTCTTTTACGAGTACTTAAGGGGTAATAAAAATTTATAGCAGAACATTTTTTAGCTATTTGTGTGCCTTTTATTTAAAAGTATTGCTCATTTACTTGAACAGCATCATAACTCCAAAAAGTTACTTTTACTGAAAACAAGTTTGAAGTTTTCAATTTACACACAACTTCAGGCACACAAAAAAGTAATATGAATAATTTTGTAATATCAATTAAAATATTTGTAATATCAATTAAAAAATTAAATAAATTTTCACCTATAAACAATTTGTTAATACCAATTAAGTTTTTCCACTCAAATTAATTAGTACAATTAAAAATTTAATTGAATCAATTAAATTCTTAATTGAAAACATTAATTGGTGAACAGTCTTTTCTGTGTGGAAAATAAATTTTATTTTGATCTCAAAAGTTGACTGTAAAGAATGAAATTTTTGCACTTTATGAATAATGATATGAGGATTAATTTTACATTCCTAGTTTGTTGAGTTATGACATTGTTGAAGTAAATCAGTCATATATATTGAGGTCTTAAGAATGATTAACCGAGTGTTAATCAATTATTATTCAAGTAAGATGGGCTTTTATGTTGTTTAAGACCGCGGTGGCACAGCAAACGAATGTAAAAGGCCGAAAATTATTTATAGTAAAAATTTTGTATGCAAACTTGTGGAATTTTTTCCATTACAGCTCTTAAGTTTGGTAGAGTGAAATGAAAGTTTTTTTTTGGAGTTTTGAATTTTTCATTTGCCGTTTTAGAAAATTTTTAAGTATGTACTTTAATAGAATTCGCGAAAAAACTTTAGATTTTCAGATTGTGGAAGTAATATTTTGTTTTTGCTACAAACATTACATTTTTACAAAGTTTTACTAAATTATACATAAACAGCACTGCAACAGTGAAAAATTCACACGGTCTTGACAATATAGGTTCGATAGTACTACCCAAGGGCATTAAATCTTATAATCAGTTTCGCGATCTTGGGTGACCAATTTTTTTTATGGGTCTTCAAAGATTTGGAAAATTAGTGCATCTTAAAAAAATGGTGTCATCACTTTTTGGCCAACAGCTAATTCAGACGTGGTAATGTTGCATAATAATAATTTTCTTTTAACATTTTACATTAAAAAAAATAATTTCTTGGTAAACTTTTTTTTTTTGCAAAAGTAAAGGAAATTTTTTTTTTCACTTTTCTTGGAATAACTAACAAGGACTGCTAAAAGTTGTAGCTACGGTAAAGCTGGAAAACTGTCATGAACATTTTAATACAATCTGAACGTGTCTAGGCACCATTCTAAGCAGGATACCTAAAGCCTAAAGTGTCTTTCCACAGCTCTGGAAAATCTAAATATCATCTTCTATATATACTCATACTCAAAAATTGTTGCAAAAAAAGTTGCACTCCTGCGAGACTTTGGTTAGTGACACACAAAAAAGTAATATGAATGAGTTTGTAATATTAATTAAAATATTTGTAATATTAATTAAAAAATTTATTAAATTTTCACCTATAAACAACTTGATAGTATCAATTAAGTTTTTCCACTCAAATTAATTAATACAATTAAAAATTTAATTGAATCAATTAAATTATTAATTGAAAACATTAATTGGTGAAAACTTTTTTCTGTGTGACAGAAACACTCGCAAGGAAGCTTCAAACTTTTGTGAACAAGCGTCTGAGAAACATCCTGAAGATCTGGTGGCAGAAAACACAATTTCGAACAAAGAACTTTGATGTAGAAGTAAACAAATACCGCTGCATCTTGAGATCAAAAAGATTAGGTGGAAATGGATAGGACACAGCCTACGGAAACAACCAACTGAAATCTGTGGACAGGCCCTCCAGTGGAATCCACAAGTTACCAGAACACCAGGAAGACCAAAACACACATGAAACCGAACGTTATAAAAAGATAACCAAACACTGGAATATTCTTTCAGCGAAGTGAAAAATATAGCACAGGATGGGAACATATGGCAAAGTTTTGTTGAGGCTCTATGCTTCACCGGCAGCCATAGGACAGAAGAAGAAGATTATTATTAAGAGGCATAGCTGCATACATCTCTTTTAAAATTCTTGAAAATAGTTCGGACAGTTTCCGAAAGAGAAAAACTTTCCCTCTGCCTTTTATTGGTTCTAGTTGTAATTTTAGAAATGTATAAAGCGTATCCTTCTTTTAAACTTAGATATGACTAGGAAGATTATAAAAATCGGTTGAATAGTTTCGGAGAGACCTATTTTGGTCCCATTTAAAAAATATATATATATAGATTTTGTATTCTTTAAGAGGCATTAAATAGGTTGGGGCCAGAAAATTGCCCTAATTGAATCGATGTGACTGAGTATCATGATGTTGGCTGGATGGTTTCAGAGAAGCAGCAGTTGCTCCCTGACCCACTTCGCTCCTGCTTGAAATAAATATATATAGAATTTGTATTCTTTATAACGGATATCTACATACACAGAAAAAAAATATTCACCAATTAATGTTTTCAATTAATAATTTAATTGATTCAATTAAATTTTTAATTGTATTAATTAATTTGAGTGGAAAAACTTAATTGATATTATCAAATTTTTTATAGGTGAAAATTTAATTAATTTTTTAATTAATATTACAAACTCATTCATATTACTTTTTTGTGTGTACATATGTTTTAAATTTCATCGAAATAAGTTGTATATTTTCGGAGAAACAGAAATGTTCCCTGTCCCCTTATAAATATTTACAAATATATAAAGTTTGTGTATCCTTTAAGATGCAGCTGTATCTATGTATGTATGTATGTCCTTTTGTTTGGTCTCCTCTACCAGACTTGGACTCTCGACCAAACCTCGTAACAGCGACACCAAATTTATTTCAATTTCAATCAAATTTATTACTTATGTATTTTTATAAATTTTGTCAGTTATCTTGCGAACAATTTCATATTTATGTGGAAACTATTTTTCATGTTTATATATCCTTGCCATAATGTTTTGCCACCTTTAACATATGTACATTTAAGAAAATATTCCAGTGTTATTTCATAAACTCGTGTTGTGCAAAAATGCCCAAGAATTATTTATGAACTATTTACGCAAAAATATTAAACACTCATGAACTTATGTCCTTGTAAGAGTGTAAAAAATTCAGTGTACTTTAAAACGAATTTAATTATTAATGAGAATCACAAAAAAAGTAAAATTATTTTGTAATTCTACCAGTTATTATTCGTTTGCAAAATATGAGGGAATTTTATTGCAATTTGTTCAACCACAAAAAAAAAACGATCGCAATACAAAATAATGTAATCGAATAAAAAGTAAAATTAATTATTAACGTAATAACTTCTGCACACAGTTTGTTCATAAAAATGTATGCATACGGTGGCATATGAACAAAGTAACCGCTTTTATGAAGTAAAAGTAGTAAAATAACACTTTGGTAGAAACATTTTAAAATTGTATTTTATATTAACGTGATTATACTCGCACTGTTTGTTATATGTACTCGTATGCAGTTGGGTATTAAAAATTTTAAGAAAATAGTAATAAAATAGATAATAATTATTACAAGGTAGTTTAAGGTTATTGTATAATTTTGTTAGTCATCTACAAAGTAGTGCTCTATAACCTGCTCATAATTGCAGCTTAAGTTTAGATTTAAAAATTAAGGATATAGGGAAGGCAATCATATCCTCGCACTGATTGAAATAAAATTAAAAGGAAAAGTTAATTTGTGAGCTTAGAATTCTTTTCATAACTGCTGAAAGAAATATAAATTTTTAAAAGTACGGTTATTTTAAAGGCTTGTATTTTCTTTCTATAGTTCTGTGGCAATATGGAAAAAGTTCTTTAGTCATATTTTACTGTTTTGCAGGAGAGCACTTTTAAGCGTTCAGTTCGATTTTCAGAAATCTATTTCTTTTGCAGTTAAATTGGGAAATTCTCGGTTAACCTTTATTTTTTTTTAAGCAAACACTGTTCTACACACTGTAAATAATACATTCAAGTTGAAATATACCAAAGTATAATCTAAATTAAGCTTTTATTCCAAATGAGATTAGGAGTCTAAAAAGATAAGCCCCAAATCATTTTGCTATAACTTCTTGAAAAATTGCACAAATTAATTAAGATTTTGCCCAGGGGTACTTTCAAATATTCAGATTACGGAGGTACCATTAACTCAAAATCAACTTATCTCGACTTAAGCACTTTTTCCTTTTTGCCACAGAATTGTTATGTTGGTTAAATGGAATAAAGAACAAAAGCAATTGTTATGTAATATTCCAAAATCTTAATGATATTAAAAGTTAATACATTAATTTTGATATCAGGGACATATGTGAAGTGGGCATGGTCTTGCTCTTAATGCTATAAAATTCATCAGGGAACTTGAGCTTATTAGGTGCGCTGCTATCCTGCTCATAATTATAGCAAAATTTAAATTTTTAACATAAAGCATATATGGGAGATAGGCATATCCTTGCTCCTTTTTTAAATGCAACTCACTAGACATATAGACCATAAGCTTTAAAATAATTTAAAAAAAAATCGCGATGCATCTTTCTCAAATTTGCTAAGCAAATTCTTATTTTAAAAATTAAGGATATCAACACGATATGTCCTTTTACCTTTTGCAATGCCATTTTTTTTTATAAAACTTAACTGCATTGTCTTACAATTACTTATTTATGTTTGATTTTATACTTTGCTTATAGTTGAAGCTAAAATTTAATTTTCAAAATTAAGGATGTGTGAGAGATATGAATATCCTTGTTGCAATGGTAGCAAAATTTTAACTCCATGATTTTGAAAATTTTTGCAAACGTTCTGTAAAGAATAGTTACAACTGCTGCTTTAGTTAAATTTTTGAAATAAAGGATATGTGGGAGATAAGCATATCCTTGAGCCCATTGAAGTGAGATTCGTCAGAGAAACTGAGTGCCCTTTTTAGAATAAGCCACCAAATTTAGTTATATCCAATTAAAAAAAATTATGCTAAAATTTTACTTCAAAAAAAAAAAAAAAAGAATGTATGGGGGTATGAATATCCTTGCTGCGATTGCAGTGAAATTTTAACTGCATAGTCTTAAATATATTTTGCAAAGTTTTCGCTAATAATAATCAAAAATGCTGCTTAAGTTGAATTTTTGAAATAAAGGATATATGGGAGGAAAGCATATCCTTATGCCCATTGAAGTGGGATTCGTGAGAGAAAATGAGTACATTTCTTTACAATAATCCACAAAATTTAGTTATATACAATTAAAAAAGTATGCTAAAATCTTACTTAAAAAAAGGATATATGAGGGGTATGAATATCCTTTGAATTTTTGAAATAAAGATTATATGGGAGGAAAGCATTTCCTTGCGTCCATTGAAATAAGCTCCGTCAAAAAAACTTGAGTGTTTCTTTTTAGAATAATCTACAAAATTTAGTTACATTGAATTGGAAAATTAGACCAAAATCATCGTACTTGTTAAAATAAAGGATATATGGGAGGCAGGTATATCTTTGGTCCGATTACGGTGAAGTTCACTAGGCCGCTTAACTGTACGATTTTGTAACCTTTTACAATGTTTCTGAGCACTTAGAATTAGTATGTGGAAAAAAAAATTTAATTTTTAAAGTTAAGAATATATGAGAGATGCTTCTATCCTTGCATTTATAAGAATTAAATTCATTAGAGGGCTTGACTAAATAATCTCAAAATTGTTGAAAAAAAATTTAATCCTTTTAAATAAATTTTCATGATTAACGAAATAAAGGATATTGCAATTTAGTTTAACAAAAAGCGTAGTTGCAAAATTTCAAAATAATTTGAGTGCAATATTTGTTTCATAATTTAAACAAATTTTAAAATCTTAGAAATATGGCAGGTGTAACTATTCTTATGCTGATTTTACACAAACAACAAAAGTTGTTTTTATTTAAAATTGTTACCAAGCACTTGACTTATATGGCGACAGTGTTAGCAGAAATTAGTGTTCTTGTGTTTAATGAAGAATGCCCTATTTGTAGTACAAGTTAGTATATATCGAAAAAATATATTTTTTTCGCTATTGACTGGCCTGCATATTCTTAATGTTGTGTAATTTACTTTGCTTTCTTTTTAAAAACGACCGAGATATTATTAAGAAAAATTATTTTTCATTAACACATAATGGAGCAAATACTTCCGTTAACATTTTGCGTTTTTTGTGCCAATTCAACAAATACAATTTGGCATATTCCCAGCAGCTTTACTGATTGCAAAAAAAAAAAAGAAAAGAAAAAAAAACAAGTTAAAAATAAATTTATATCATTCATAGTGGTCGTGTTGAAATCAAACTCAGAATGTTGAAAAAAACTAATTTAATGGCATCATTTTTTTTTAACACAAAAATATAAAATCTGTTTATATTTTTTATTTATTTATTTATTTCTTTTTATAAAAAGTTCAAATGCTTAAATAAGTTTTTATTATGTTGCAGCCATTGGCTTATTTCAAATAAAAGCATGAAGAATAAAATGGACGGTACAAAATTAATGTGTAAACTTTCATAAAGAAAAAAATAAGAGAGAGAGAGAGAGAGGGAGTAAGTGATGGTGGGTAGAGCCGAAGCTAATGTACCCTGCAGACTGCAGCACAAAATATGCAAGATATGCTTTTAATAACGCTCATGTACAAAAACAACGTTACAACTCAAAAATTAATTAATATTTGAATTAATGATGCAGAATTAATTCTCAGGTTGAGTGTAAATTGAAAACTTTAAACTCGTCTTGTGGCAAACTAGTTTTTGTGAGTTATGATGTTGTTTTAGTAAATGAGCGATGTGTTTTCTAAATTGTGAAATTTTTTAAAGTTAAACTTTCATACGAGCACGTGTTTTTTAATTCAATTAGATATTTTTTTTTTAATTTGATTGATTTCGTAAGATGGAATTTCGCAGTGTGGCTATTTTAGCGTTTTTCGCAGCTAAAAGGGAAGTAGCACTCATAACATATACGTAATAAAATACATACATATTTAAGAAAGTTGATAGTAAAGTGAGAGATCATATTTTAAAATATTAAACTTAAGTCGTTTGAACACCCTGCTATGGTACGCTTTGTTACCTTTTATAGTGCCTTTGCAGCGCCTCTGGTTTTAAGTAACTGTATTACTTGAAGTTATGTAGCCATATCATTAGTGGCTTTACATCACCGAACATTCATTGCTGCAAATATCTCTGAAAGCGGGCACTGTGCCACTGTGTTACAAACGAACTGTCAAAAAGAATAGACGACCTTCATAAATTAAATATTGTGTGTTCTAAGAAATTTGCTCTGAAACATTTTTATAAATAACGACAAGTAAAGCCATTAAGTTTTGCTCATTGTTATGTATTTTTTTCTGCATTTAAAAATTTGCTTAATATTTCATGTACGATGGGAGAATTTTTAACAAAACCATTAATCTTAACATAAATTTTCAACAATGGTTAACGTGTGTATGTCTTAAGAAAAGGCAACAGATTTTTTTTTTTTAAATTTAACAAACTCTATACAAAAAGGAAACTTATATAAAGAAATGTATGTGAAGAAATTTGTGCAAAGAAAATTGTGTAATGAAATTTATTAAGAAAAGAAACTGCTTGTCTATTTAGTTTGACTAAATTGTTGGTTATTGGTCATAACTTAAAAGCAGAGATTAACGTGGATAAATTGACAATGAGGCAAAATATTCTTTGGCTGGTGCACTAACAAATTCCAAAATATAGTATGAAATAGCTGAAAAGAGTTCAAGCTCAGTAGGAAGCAAACAAATAGTAGAATAAGACAACTTAAAAAAAAACAGATATCAAGCTCACACTCCTGACCGACTTTTGACAGCTAAAAGGGCAAGGATGCAGTTGGCCTGAGTCTATTTACATTTTGTTCCGCCCATCTGCTATAATTTTTTCAAAACTGGACATAATTTATATTCCAGCAATTTTGTTTAATGCTAGGAATACAACTGGGATGAACGACGAATTTTTAGTTGCGAACTTTTTTCATCAGAAATCAAACACATTTGTGCGAAATTCGTCTGACATAGATTCCATAGACCAAAAACAATTTTTTCTCTCTCTTTGCACAGACAATAACCAACTTTATCAAATATAAGAGCTGAAATCGCTGAGTAGATTTGTCGTTGCTGTGCTTTACATGACAAATTTACTTAGCGAATTCTTAACGACGAGTTCGTCATCCAACCCTGAAACTTTCTTTTTGCATTTTCTGATTTTCAATAAAGTATAAAATTTCTCTTATTAATAACGAAGAAAAATAAGTTTATTAAGTAACTTTTATATACACAAAAAAGTTTGAACTTTCCAACCCTGGACTCGTCTCTTTAATTTTTTGAATTTTCAGTATTAATTATTTTCAGATTTTCAATAAAGTATAAAATTTCTCTTACTAATAAAGAAGAAAAATAAGTTTATTAAGTAACTTTTATATGCACAAAAAAGTTTGAACTTTCCAACTCTGGATTCGTCTCTTTAATTTTTTTGATTTTCAATATTAATATATTTATTTCTAAGACTAAAAAAGCAGACAACGCAACCCAAAAAAAATTAATCCTTCCAACCCTGGATTCGTTTCTTTAATATTTTTGGTTTTCAATATTATTCTATTTTTTTTCTCAAACATATAATATGTTTAAATAAAAAAAAGTCAAGTAGTCTTATTAAGTTATTTTTGTATACACAAAAAAGTTTAAACTTTCCAACCTTGGATTCCACTTTTTAATTAATTTTGTTTTCATTACAAATTAAAAAAAAAAAATTAAGTATTTACTTTTATATACTAAAAAAATTCAAATTTTCCAACCCTGAAACCGTGCTTTCAATCTTTTTGATGTTCACTAACAAACTATGTTTTTTCTAAAATATAAAATATGTTTAACTATTAAAAAGGAAAAATAGTTTAATTAAGTTAGTTTTGTATACCAAAAAAAAAAAAGTTTAAATTATCCAACCCTGGATTTGTCTTGTTAATTTTATTTTTTTCCAAATTAATAAATTGGTTTAATTAAAACAAATAAACCCAAAATTAATATTATCTAGTTAGTTATGTTTTCCAATCCTGAAACCATCTTTTTGAATTTACTTATTTTCAAAAATAATCTATTTCTTTCTAAATTGTAAAATATGTTTAACTAATGAAAAAAATTGGTTTCTTGAGTTACTTTTATATACAAGAAAAGTTTAAATTTTCCAGCTCTGAGACCGTCTTAGTGATGGTATTGGTTTTCAATATCAATGTAGTTAAGACCGAAGTCTCTAGTTTTTCCGGGAGTTTCGGTGAACCGATTTCACGTCCAGTCAGACAGAGCGAAGGACAGACGGACATCGCTGATTCGACTTCCCTATTCATAAGGACCTAGAATATACAAATATGTATATATTTTATGGGATCGCATATGAATTTTGTGAACATTACACACGTAATGACAAACCCTTACCATATTTGGTGAAGGATATAAAAAAAATTTCACATATTAATTTCATATACAAGGCACACGCACAAGGCGCCAAACAAACTTCACTTCAGTCCTCTCTTTCCTACCTAACGCAATCTATAAATATCCCTTAATTGTCAATACCACCAACCATATGTCCTTAATGTCTTTTTACATATTTTTCTCTCACATATTTCTTTGAGAAAGTTTGTTGGCTAAATAGTTTTTGAAAGTCTATTCACTGCTTTTTTTGTTTTTCTTCTCTTTTTACTTCTTCATTTTGCTCCTTTAAACTTTCTTAAAAAAAGATTTTTAGCCAAAAGTTTTATTTGTGTATTCTCGTGTTAAGTTCCAGAAATTCTTAACAAAAAGAAAGAAGAAAAAAAAAACAAATGAATAGAAAAGAAATATGAGAATGAAAAGGAAATGTTAATCATTACCAATTTCTTAACAAAGACGCCTAAATGGCACTTATGGTTTTGTTTTGTATTCCAAAAG
This sequence comes from Nowickia ferox, assembly GCA_936439885.1. NCBI lineage: Eukaryota > Metazoa > Arthropoda > Insecta > Diptera > Tachinidae > Nowickia > Nowickia ferox. Next base: position 94,200,812 of record OW387023.1, on the reverse strand, counting down.
CTTTTGCCGCTTCATCAACAGCACGCATGGCCTTAACAGCAGAATGAAAAATCTTTTTTAAGGATGCTATAAATGACAAGTACTTTTAGGACATCTGCTTGTTTTATGTAAGATTGGTGAACAACAACTTAGAGAAGTATTTTGTTTACTTGTTGTTTTTTGTAATGAACCTTTAATGTGTGTTAATACTTTAATGTCTGTTAAGACATACAAACTTTTTTGTTATTTGCACTTCAGCTTTAATTATTTATTTACCTTAAGACAATTGTTAGAAAAATAGGCAGTTAGTTAATTGTTAATTATTTTTGTGTTTATGGAAAGGATCTAAGTTGTAATAACAACAATAGCAAGTTCCCATCATTTCTACACGGAGCACAAGGCCTCTATAAATTTCTCTGCCTTGTGTCAACTCTTGCCGCTGTTATTCACTTCTTCGTCAGTCTGTCCCTTTCTTCTGTTTCCTTGTGTATTAAAGTCTATGGCGATTCTAGTGATGTTGCTTGAATGCCTTCTAAGGATTTGGCCAATCCAGCGCTATATACGCTTCTTTATTTCAGTCGATATGGGCTCGTGACCTGTTCTCCGCCAAAGTATATGCTTGTATATCTTTCTGGGCCAAGAATACAAGTAGAAACTTGCGAAGGCAATGGCTCACGAACACCTGCACTTTTTTTTGTCAGTCTCGTGTGACCAACGTTCCAAGTATCGCAGCCGTACAAAAGGATGGATTTTATTTTTTCAATGCAAATTGAAATTTTTGTACGCACAGGTGGGTAGAACAAATTCCAGATGAACCCTAGACGGCCAAATATCTGACGGGCTGTCTTCAAACGATTATCATTATCCTCGTCCGATGCTCCGTTTTCGGATGCAATGCTACCAAAAATAAAAAATAAAATATTGGCCAAGATCCCATATTGAGTTTGGGCCAATTGCTGCATGGATACCGAAACTTTTGACTTTTATTACGACAATCGTATCGCTATAATAAATATAACGAAAATTTATCGAATTTGCTATTGAGTGACATATTTTAACGATATTCGGTGTCGGTTGGAGAAAACAAATATAAAATCCCAAGCTCAAATTCATGAGTTTTTCTTTATTATTCCTTGTGATTTTCGCTTATTTTTACATTTTCTATACAGAGTTACCAAATAATATTAAATGAAATGGTGAGTAAGATTAAACTGGAAACTATCGTAAAAAAGAAATTACAGAATCACATTATCGTTATCGCAAACGAAAAATATTTCGATAAATATTACGATTTTCGGTTATCAAAAAGTTACAGAGTCCGCTACCAATGCTGAGCTTTGTAAATTTTCTGTAACATCAGATATGGTCTGCGTAATCAATATCGCTCAGGTGACCTTGCACTTCCCATACTATAATACCCCTGCCATTGTCGAGGGATTTCTCAAGTATTGTGACCAAAGAAAATGACAAATATGTTGATTATTGAGTTCTTGTTTCAGCTTCAGAACTTCTCATTTGTTTAAATAAGAATTTAACATAATAACTCTAGTTGTTATAAGAAATTTTTGGGCAACGCTTCTCTGATGATCAGCTAAGCCCCTCAATAATCAATTTCAATATATTTTTAATAAAAAAAATATTTTGCTGTATAAGTAAAATAATAATTTGGGACTATTAAACTTAAACACACACTAATAATAAGTTTTATTAAATTCAAGTAATTTTGTAAAAGTAATAAATCTAACTATGCAACCATTAAGTTCAGGCATTTCTTCAAATGTTTTAATTAAATTTGTAGCATAAATTATTTGTGGAAGTGCTTCTGTTCTCAAAGTTTATATTGCAAGTGTAATAAAATAAATGCACTTTCGCAGTTTAGGTGGACATAAAGTTATAAATTGCACTCAATTAGGCAGAGATTTTAACTTTCTTTTAAAGATTGAATGAATCTGCGTTATTTTAGAAAAATTTATGCTGCGCCTCGCTGCTCCTTATAAGTTATGCACGAATTAGTAATAGCCTCACGCGTTGAGCTTATTACCAACAATAAGCTTTCAGCGACTTCTGCACACACTTTTATTGTTGTTGTTGTTGTTGTTTTTGTTGTCATTGTATTATGTATTTTATTGAAATTGAAATTGTAAATGCGTGAGTCACACATGAGTTACGCGTGATCGTAGTTGTATTTATATATAATAATGATTAAAATAAATAACGTGTATGATATTAGCTAACTCTCTTAGGCTTCTTAAATAATCTATTTTTGTATAATTCGTATTCGAAGACAGTCAATGGCAGGCAATTCATCAGTAGCGTGCTTGAAGAAAAAAAACCATAAATTTTTGCTTGTTTTGTTGTTAAAGCACCGTTTATATTAATTTCGTGGCTGATTTGATATTTTTTATATAAAAAACAATCATTAACAACAATTAATTAATATTCACTTTGTAAGGAAGCTACTCGACTCCCTCCTCCTATACCACCAAAATTTTGTTGGAACTTGTTGTTTGTTCTAAGATTCAGTGCACCTCACTCTTGTTTTTCATCAGATATAGGAAAAATAATAATTACTTTATAAGGGGGTACCCATTTCCCTCTCCTATACTGCCAAGATTTTGTCGAAACATGTACTTTGTTCTAAGAGCTTTCCGCATTAAATTATAGTTGTTGAGATATGAATTAATCCATTTTGGCCCCACTGTGCGATGTAGTGAACTCGGTTTCTCAGATATTTATATATTTATTGTGACTTAGCTTTTCTATGACAGGGTTAGCCAACTTTAGCGCACAAGCTGAGAAAAATTTAATTAAAAAAAAAATTTATTGTCAGGATCTTCTAATAAAAGCTTTCATTTTGATGCATACAAAATGGAGCATTTGGAGCATTTTTGAGCTAAATGATCGGATTTTGATTAAATTGTAAGGAAAAATATATGCTTGTAGTGATGGAAAATAATATGAGTTAAATCTCCATCAAGCATACGCTTGCCAGAGCCATGGTATTTTCATAAAATTTTTCCTTACCAATGCGCACTAGAGAATGACAATAAGTACAAAATATATATATATATATATATATATATATATATATATATATATATATATATATAAATAAGCAAATAGTCTTAATTTTAGTAACTGCGTATAATCATAATTGTAGCGTAAACAATTTGTACGCTCACATATTTTCTCTCAAGCAACTATGACTGTAGCCGATTCCACTACGCACTACGACTAAAAATAAAAAGGCACCTGCCTCTCTCATACTTATTGCCTGAGTATGCATATACTCAGGCTATGGATATTAAATCACACAAAAAAAAATATACACATGATACTCGGAATATTTATTCATCATTCGCAATCGTACCCTGTCGGAAATCCCGCTAGCTTTAAACTAACTTTAAGCTAACTATTTCGCAACTAGTACTGACTGGCACTTTGATTACTTTTCAATGTAATCAACTGACTATTTTAACATTGCGATATCCTAGGCAGTAGTCAATTGTCTCACTCTGCATTACTTCCAGCTAACTTAAAGTTGGCTTTTTCAAATCATCTGGTAGTCAGTAAATTTAAAATTTTTTTCTATAGTTCGAACATGTATCATCACACGTTGTGTACTCAACGCGCTAACTACACAGCCAAGGTATTATTTAAAATAATAACAGCAAAATGTTAATATAAAACTTAAAAGTAGCTGAGAATAAATTTGTTGGCTCTCACCAAATTCGATTACATACTCAATTTAAGAATTAATTTTGGATTTGTTCTGGATGACATTGCAGTTAGCTTTTAGTCAGTCTAAGAAAAATTAACTATAAGTTAACTATTTTTGTAATCAACCACACATTCGCCGACAGGGTATGTATACACACTTTTGTGCATATAAAATTAAATGGAAAATGTGTGTGTGTGTGTGTATACCTGGTTGAAACATGGTTTATATGTGTATGTAAATAAAATAGCCCTGTATATACTCACGTGCAGCCGATTATTAGTCAGAGTATTTTTATATTCATGGGCATGATTGTAGCTCATACAGTGTATAAGTTTTAGTTGTTGTCGTTTTTGCTGCGAAATTCGAAAAATGTGTATAAACATATTTGTTGGATGTTTATAGTTATACGTATTCGGCTTAAAATAAATTCGAGTGTATGAGGGTGTTTTTAGTTTTAGCTGCACGCATTCATAGTTGTTTGACGTGCAATATTCAAAGAGTACTTTAAACGATACTTTTGTAATTCTCTGTTTTGCACATTTGTGGCTTTATGTCCTTCATAACTTCAGTAATTCCATCTTTGAGATTTTGAATGGATTTTGGGGACCATTGGCCTAAACTTTTTCTTTCACGTAGCATCAAACAAAAAAGTCGAAAGATGTTAAATCACTAGATCACTCAGCGGTTAATTGTGATCACATGTTTGGGAAACATTTCATGCCAATGAGCGATCGATGGTATAATTACTTGAATGTGAAAGTTTAAAAATTTTTTGAGTGAATTTTAACAACTTCAGTGCGTTGTTAAAAAAATATATCATGTAATTTTTATCAAATAGTTACAGTTTGAGTCATGACAACTGTTAAATTGCCGGGCTAAGCAACATGCAACGTCTTATTGCAACACCCTGTATTAATGTTTGCCTTACTTGTGCCATTTCAGTACTTTGTTCTACAAAAATAAATATACAAACCCACACCGGTGTGGTTTGCTTGTATTTATTTTTCGGTTTATGTAAAGGATGTCCAGAACAAATATTTCTTTTGCCGTGAATAATTATTGGCTTTTAATTTGCATTTAATTTTGTGCCAAGCCACACTTATGTGTACATACATATTTATTTTAATATCTCCTCTTTTTTTGTTTTGTTTATTTAAATGCTTCTTTTGGTCTATGTATGGGTTCCCCTTTTCATTTCTTTTTCAAGCCTTTAACCACAAAATGTTAATTGACATTTTGGTTACAGTTTAATTAACTCAAAAGAAGGAACAACTACAATCGATACGCAAATGTCCATTTGTTTGGTATGACTTGAGGTATAAAATCATTTATTCCTTTTTTTTCTGTTCTGGTACAAACAGTTAACAAAATTGTTGTTAACAATGCTTGACCAGTTAGTTAGTTGTTAGTGGCAAAAGGTTAATAAAAAAAAACTAAGTGGTGCTAACAAAGTATAATATTGCATTGAGAATAGAGAAACATATAAAACTTTTGGGTTATTTTTTTTATGGAAGGTCCTGTTTTGTATAACGCATATTGCACAAATGACGCAAAGAACTCAAGCAAAAAACTCTTATTTAAATTCATATACTTACAGCCTTAGTTATAAAAATTATTAAGACTTTTAAATAAGAAACATTTTTTATGAAAATTTATTTAAAAAAACCCATATAAAGTCTTAGTAGTTTTAATAAGTAAGGCTGTTAATTTTTTGTACTTAAATAACAACTTTGCTGTTAAAGATCTTTTTCGACTCTAATACCAGACTAAAAATAAAGTCATTGCCACATAATTCTTAGTTCGTATTATTTAAGACTTGCCACACGTTAATTGTTAATTAAACTTTCATTTGTCTTGTACATATTAGAGGTTTTCAATGTATGCATTTCTAATTATTGATGTTGCACAATTTATGAAATTTTTTTGTTTCAAGGAAAGCAAATTAAACTAAAAATGTTATTTACCTTGAATATTAAACATATAAATTTTGAAAAGCAAACAAACAATAAATAAAAAGTAAATAATATTAAAATTAATTGAATTTAACCGCAGCCATATATTAAACCTTAACAATTGTGTATTATATCGAGCATTTGCTGCAATAGAGTCATAACTCAAAAAACCCAATTTTTGAGCAAATATTGCAGAATTAATCATCATATCGTTCTCCATATTGTTTGAATATTTCAAACAAATATCTGGTTTACTCAACTCTTGAGGAAGAATAAAATTTTCTATTTCCATTAAGTTGATCGTCGTACTTTAAAAATTTCAAAGTCGTTTTCAGCAAAAAAGGTTTTCTTGAGTTAACTCTATTGAAACACAGGCTCGATATAGAGAATATGTTAAATAAGTTTTTTTTTTTTGGAAATTATTGATGTATCTCCCGAGATATCCAGTGTGGCTTCATAAAAACATTCTAGTAAATACATGATTTCACTAATTGTTTTCCAGATGGGGACTTAGTAGCCTTATTGCGACACTTTGGCTCTATAGGAGTGAAATCAGACCAATTCTAACATACAGATCGGTAGTATGGTGGAGGTCAGTCAACACGTAGGAAGTGCAACACTAAAATTTTGCACTCACCAGGTCATTAGAGACCATTCTTTAAGTCCGACCTATAGACATTCGTATTAGATACAAAGCAGCTCTTGCTACAAAATGTCTACAAGTGATGGGGGAATGGATCGGATAATACGACCATGAGCATACCATCACAATATATGGAAATCACTGACCGGATACGACCAGACTTTGGAAATGTCCGACCAGGTATGTGAGATTAGGGTTACAACTGAATGCGAGGGTTATGACCAGAAAGGCACTCCTGGGTCAATCGAACCCTAGAACAAACACCTGTGGCAGTTTTCTGCTACACGAATGTCTTGAAGCTGGGGGAAAGAACGGGCCTAGATTTCTTCATAGAAGAACTGGAGATCAAGATTTACTACCGCTTAACTGGACATAATACAGTCTTCCCGGAGGTTTTTGCAACCACGGACGTTTCAAAATGAATCAGTGTAAATACTAGGCCGGCAATTAGGGCAATTACAAGAGAAAGAGTAAACTTTAGGACCTTTTTAGATTGCATAAACATGATAAGCGATTACGCAGTACATGGCAACATTCGTCTTGTATGGGCGCCGGCGGACCACGGCGCAACCGGAAATGAACGTGCAAATAAACTGACAAAAAGGACAGAACGGTACGGACAGTAACTCTAATTAGTGCAAAGTCTTTCAAAACAGCGAAGATTGAGTTGCAAAATTGGGCGAAGATGGCCCACAGGACACCATGGAATTTTGATACTGTGGGTAAACTAACCAAGGTTCTATGGGGCGACCCGGACAAAGATAAAAGAGAGGGACTGTTGAATCTAAACAAGTCCGAGCTAGGAAAGTTGACAGGCATTTACGAGGGCTTTTGTACTGGATTGGAGCAACGAATGACAATGAATGCAGGGCATGCATGGATATGGCATCTTACCGGGCGTTACCCAACTTAGAGGTATTGACTGGAAAAGTTTGATGGACTACTTTCGTTTGTTAATTTACATAAGAGCGCACAACAGGCCTGGACTGGCTTCTGCATATGTTCCCGGACATGAGCGTTATGGCTCCTGTCTTCAAACTAACCTAACCTAACCTAATTGTTTTCCATCCTCTTGCAGAATGCATTTTTATTTTGTCTGTTTTAATGGCATGTAAACAAAAAGTTTCATTTTGCTCTATGAATCTAGCCATGATTAAATAGGTGCTGTTCCATCTCCTATTTACATCCTGTATAAGTTGATAGAGAGGCCAATTATGAAAAAAATTACGCGAACACTTCCAATTAAAAACCAGTAATAGGGAAAACAAAAATTCTAATTGGAAAAGGGAGAAATATCTCGCGGAATTCGATTCATAATTATCCTGATAATGCCAAAAATATTTTGTATGTATATATATTATTTTCATGTCAATAATTGTTTTTTTGGTGAACTCTGTAACCAAACCCAAATAATTGGTGGGGCGCTAGTAATCTGTCATAATAATTAAAAGCTTAAAAAATTCGCTTGCAAGACAGCTCTATAAAATAACTGCCGAAGAAAAATCAAATAATTCCCAGATAAAACATCAAATATCTCTCAAGATTTTTCATAACATTTTGAAGTTATTTCTTCCAAAAATTTAATATTAAATAACCAAAAAAAAAATTTTTTTTTGCTAAAAACAATTTTCGACTTTTTTCATTTTACTTGCGACTTATTTTTACTTTTATTTTAAGAATTTCTCCTAGGAAAAACATTTTTACAAATGCGACAATGAGATTTGTTCAACACCGTCTTCTCTACTGAATTTCCGACCTTTTGTCGGGCGCAAGGACTTTTCCTCCTTGGTATGTCCAAAACTGGCGCTAAACTTGCTTGCTGTTGCACTAAAAATTGCTAAAAAATTTCTTTTTATATGCATCCCAATTATAAATAACAATTCCTTCAAAATTTTTCTCCTTTTCCTATTCCTCTTATAATAAATTAGAAATTGCCTGGAAAAAATTCCCAGGGAAAGAAGTTAGTATGTAATCGAAATATCACGAAGAGTGAGAATTTTTTGAGAGATTTCCCAGAAACGTTTTGCCAAAATTTAAAAATCAATTTAAAAAAAATTTTGTAAAACAATTTTATTAAGAAAAAAAACTGTAAAAAAGCACGGGAATGTTATACGAGGGCGGATCAATAAAACCGTGACTTCTTAAATGAAATAAAGTTTTTTTTTTTTTGCAAAATAAAAATTTGTTTTTGAAAATAATCTCCTTTTAACTCAACAGTTTTTGTATTCCTTCCAAAAATTAGGATTTTTCGAGGTCCTTAAAATAGGAATTTGTTTGGTCAATAATTTCATCGTTGGAGCTAAATCTCTTTCCACCGCACCATTTCCTTAAGTTTGGAAATAGGAAGTAGTCACTAGGGGTTAAATCCGGAGAATATGGCGGATGAGGTACCAATTCGTAGCCCAATTCATAGAGTTTTGCCATTGAGACCGCACACGTGTGCACAGCTGCATTATCTTGATGAAAAATAACTTTTTTCTTGGCCATATGGGGTCGTTTTCTTTTTTAATCCTCATTAAATCGCTCTACTAAGTTGGCATAATATTCGCCGTTTATTGTTGTTGCCTTTTGACGGTAATCGATGTGGATTATCCTGCGTGCATTCAAAAAACTGTTGCCATCACCTTACTGGCCGACAAACTTACCTTGGCCTTCTTCGGAGCAGGTTCACCCGGAGAAACCCATTGTTTAGATTACTGCTTGGTATCCGAAGTACAGTAATGAAACCATGTTTCATCCGCAGTTACAAAATGCCGCAACAACTCATTCTGATTGCCGTCAAATAACTCCAAACAGTCCTTTGCAATTGACCATACACGTTTACGTTTATGGTCAATTGAGAGCACACGCGGCATCCACCTTGCAGACAACTTTCTTAAGCCCAGCTGATCACTTCAAATCGAAACCACAATTCCATATGAAATGCCTATGGCATCAACAATCTCGCGCACTTTTACTCTTCGATCGGCTAACATCATATTGTGGATTTTATCGTAATTTTCGGCTGTGCTGATCTCAGCCGTCCAGAACGTTCAGCGTCATTTGTACTTGTGCGACCACAACGAACTTTTTTACCATTGAAATCGATGGTGCAGAGCCCCATAGAATTTATCGAGCTTTTCTTTGGTTTGATTGACGGTTTTTTTTTGCAAAAAATAATATTTAATGAGCACTCGAAATTTACTTTTTTCCATTTTTAGAAAAATACACGAGGTTGTATGTTTTGAACAGCTGTTAAACGCAAAGCAAATGACGACACTTGCGCAAAATTTGACAGTAGTCTATTAGCAGGTGGTACTTGATGGGAACAGTGTTGCATTTCATATAACTACGAGAGAAGTTGGAAGAGTCACGGACTTATTGATCCGCCCTCGTATTTCCTGTTTGAGCAATTTTTATCCAAGTCGTGCAAATATGAACTTCAAAAACATGAACTACTTTTGCCTTCTACTTCTGGCGCCTCATTTAAGTTCATGAATACACTCAGGGAAAAGCTGCAATTTAAAATTAAGAACGCGTTACATTAATTCAATCATTTTCAATATAATAGAAACTAGTATTAAAATACTTAAAAATTAATAAAATTAATAAATAAGGTCCATATATTAATTTTTTTTCCATATTGAAATAAGAAATTTCAACATGACTAGGGTTTCGTTAATGTTTCTGATTAATTCCATATGGTTTTTATTGATTTTCTCTGGGTGTATGTATGTTGGTAAATGGAAGATTTGTTTCATTCTAATATTATCAAGACCGATGTACTTTGTATCTATAATCATTGAGAGTTTGATGTACATATTTGTATCTGCATCTGGCTCATTTCCTCAGTATAAAGTTATTCCGTGCGTTTGTAGATGGTTACGCTTTGTTTTTATTTTTTTATTTCAAGAAAACCAGATATTTATAAATATAAATAAAATCTTATTGGCAATGAAAACATATAATTTCATATCATTGAGGGAGGTTTGTGCGGAAGAAAACGTGAAGATTGAACATTCCCCTGCTATTTATAATAGGATTATATTTTCCCCGGGAACAAATGCTAGAGAATATATCTGTCATATCTGTTACCTATTCCATATATTTTGAATTCGGCAGCTATGAATTCTAAATACAATAAAATCGCTTAAAAAATTTTATATTTTTTAGTTAGAAAAAAAAAAATCGAGGACCTCCCTTTTCTTTTGAAACGATGTTTCATTTACAATTATTTACGTCATGGTTTTCTTTTCCTTTTCTATTCTGGTTCACGTTTTTATATGCTTACGTGTTTGTATTGTTGTTGTATTGTTGTATTGTTTTATTTTTAACGTGTTGCTTGTGTGCGATAATTGTATTGTGGTGCTTAATGATTTTGTTATTGTTTGCTTTATTTTCTTTATAAATAAATCGAGAGTTACCAACCAAATACAATATACATATCGTCGGCTTAGAGTGCAAACCTGCTGGATCCAGTTTTTGTAGCATATGACATTTTAATGCCATTCGAAAGAGTAAGAGAGGTGTCATCGATTTGCTTAAATATTTATTTTAATTTGAAGCTCTATATGTCGAAGCAACTTAATGTACACTCGTATTAGGCTAAATTCTTAAGCTTTGTATAGAAACCGTTAAAAAATTTTAAATTTGCTGGAAGTGAGTTAGCAGGTTCACACTCTAAGCCGACGAAATGTTTTCCTTCAAGTATATAGTTTTATTCGTCATATTTATTAGGTAAATCGAACTATTTTTAACTGTAATTTATAGAATACTTCTCTGTCAGAGTATATTTCCCGCTGAAAGTTTTCTTTAGGCAACTCATAATCAATGCACAAAAGATCTTATGTACCAGCATATTGAAAAGCAAGGTGCAGATAATAACATGTTAATCGTTTAGATATACTTATAATATCTGCCATGCTGTTGTTGCATTAATGAAGAAGATGTGTGAATAACATCGGCCACACAATATGCTTTTCTAGTTACTAATTATAAGCGCCATTAATTAAATATTCATGTACACTAATAGCTCTTAATGTATTTTTCTAATTAGGACTGGCCAAACAACAAACAAGAGAGAGAAGTAAACTGATTGGTTGTCTGACAGGAAGGAAGTCTGCCTATTTGTTACGGGTAAGTAATGTTGTTGTAAATAACCACAATTGCTTTCAGTTAAAATTTAAATTATGCATCAAAGTTGCTTTTTACACTAATAATGAGCACAACGTTTCTAAATGTTTGTCTTGCAAAAACTTCAAAAGAATTTAAAAACATTTATTCTTCTTATTGTGTTTTAAAAAATGAATCCCTACATAACAATAATCTATTTAAGAGTCAGCAATAAAACACCATCTAATTATTCCATTAAACGATTTATTTGCCCAATTTGCATATAAATTTTTCTTTAGGCTTAGCTTTAGTAATCCATAGAAATTCCTACTGCAGTTCATTTGATCATTGTTATCTTTAGTTTTAATTCGTATGCCGCTTTCTATGAAATCATAGTATGTCCATAATACACAGTGGGTGGTGTGCATAAAAAAGTATTTGAATTTTAATTAGTTTTATTATGTTTTGTTCAAACTTCATTTGTTTCTATACTTCTGATTTCCTTGTAACACAGAAAAAAGTATTCACCAATTAATGTTTTCAATTAATAATTTAATTTATTCAATTAAATTTTTAATTGTATTAATTAATTTGAGTGGAAAAACGTAATTGATATTATCAAATTGTTTATAGGTGAAAATTTAATTAATTTTTTAATTTTAAAACATTAATTGGTGAATACTTTTTTCTGTGTTTGTTTTGCCTTCGTGGGATTTTCTTTATATTTGAAGCTGAAGCAGTGCCCCATAAGTGAATTCCGTAGCGCCATAGTGGCTTCAAAGGTGACTTGTATATCAAAAGTTTACAATCTAGACTGAGGGTTGAATTTCTACCAATCAGCCAATGTAACTGAGTTAATTTTAGTTTCATTTGTGTTAGCTTAGATTCAATGTGGTGTTTCCATGTAAGCTGTCGTTCAAGGTGTATATCAAGGTACTTCATATGTCAATTGATTAATGATTTTCGTAGAATAAATGTTACCTAAATATCCTTTTGTTCGTTTACCTTAATTATTCATAAATTTAAGCATAGTTCCAGCTGGATAATATGTTCCTGAAGATATCGGGAAGCCGCGCGAAGGATTTTGTTCATACTAAGGCAAACTGTATCATCGGCAAATGTACAGGGTAATTTTCTTTTTTTTATAGAGTAACACAAGTTTAAATCATAATAAAACAAGTAAATATGTTTTGAATATCAATGAAACAGGCTTTATTAGAAAGACAATTTTATGGAATTAATGTTTATATATGATTTGTGGTATTTGGCCGCCACTGCTGGCGCGTAGAAGGCGCAATCAACAACTTTTCGCAGCATTGGCGGCCGTATTTCGCCGATAACTCTTCGAATGTTGATTTTCAGGTTTTCAGGTGTTCAATTGTTTGTGGTTTATCAACATAGACAAGTGACTTAACATAACCCCAAAGAAAATAATCCAATGGGCTTAAATCGCACTATCTTGTTGGCCAATTAATTGGGCCATTACACGAAATTATGTTTTTTATCAAAAGTTTCTTGATTAAATCAATTGTAGGGCCCGCTGTGTGGCAACATTAATGCCACATAATTGAGGTACGAAAATGTTTTGTTCCCATACCGTTCCGATACCGTTCACCATTGACTGTAACATTCTGACCATCATTATTTTTGAAAACAAATGGGCCAATGAATCCGTCATCCCATAAAGCGCACCAAACAGTAATTTTTGTGGGCGTAATGGTGCTTCGACAAAAGCCTGTGGATTCTCCTCACTCCAAATGCTAAAACTCTGCTTATTTACGTACCCATTCAACCAGAATTATGTACGCCACAAACACAATACAACATTTATTTTGATTAAAAATTCCAACAATTTGCACGCGTTGCTCTGGTGTCAGTCGATTCGTAATGAAATTTCAAAGTAAACTAAACACAAGTCATGCCAACTCAAAATTGTGACACTCTAAAAAAAAACACCCAATTGAAGTGTGGATATTACTGCTCAAAGGCATATTACAAGTATAAATCAAATACAAAACTGGCCCCAGTATGCTCCCCTATGGCACACCGGATGAGATTGATTCGGGCACGCTCATGAAGTCTCCTTCTACATCCGTGAACTTCCGGGCAGTAATGTAGCTTTCCAATAGCTTCAGAAAATTTATTGATAGATTTGTCTTCAATTTTACAATAAGGCTTTCATGCCACACTTTATCAAATGCCTGAGAAACATGAATAAAGAGGGCAGAACAATATTTCTTTTCTTCAAATGTTCTTTTAATAAATTGAACCAATCTATGGGTTTGTTCAATGGTGCTATGCTAACTTCTAAAAACAAATTGATGATGCGATATGGACTCATTATCTGTTAGAAGTGGGGACATTGTTGTCATGAGCAGCTTTTCGAAGAGCTTTGACATTGTTGACAGTAAATTTATTGGCCTATATGACTCAGCCTTGGTAATATCTTTGCCCGGCTTTGGAATCATTTTGAACTTGGCAAAATTCCAGCTGTGTCAATATGGCATTGATGGCATTCCAGCACTGGTCTTGAAGCAGTACCCCACGACGCTAGCATGTCCATTAAGTAACCTCTTCAGTACTTTGTACCATGTTGGTGAGTTTCCAGTGTGTTGGAAGATTGCTAATGTTATGCCAATTCCTAAAAAAGGAGAAGCTACTAAAACTGAAAATTATCGCTTAATCGCAATATGTTCTGCACTTTCCAAAGTGATGGAAAGTATGGTAAATTTACATCTTGTAAGGTATCTAGAGTTCAACAGCTTACTCAACTACCGGCAGTATGGATTTCGTAGAGGCTGTTCTACGGGAGACCTACTTGCCCTCCTCTCGGAGAAATGCTGTAACTCAATCCACCATTTTGGCGAAAGTAAGGTGATGGCTCTAGATATCTCCAAGGCGTTTGATTGAGTGTGGCATGGTGCGATTTTGTCAAAATGTATTGCCCTTGGTGTCGGTGATAACTTCTATCGATTCTTACAGGATTCTAATTGCAATACGAGGCAACTTCATCAGCATCTTGTTACTAATTTCATCAATACCTGGAGCTTTCTTCGGGTTGAGTTGAGTAATTAGTTTCTGTACGTCACGCATCTTAAACTTTAAGGGTCGAGGGGGTAAAGCAACTACACTCTGTAAATCAACAGCACCCGTACATGTGTTTGGGGTAAAAACATATTTTAAATGCTCAGGAAATATGTTGCTTTTTTCAGTATCGCTTCTTGCTCAACATCCGCTAGAAGTGCACAGAGTTTGTTTAAACTCAACGGGACTTTTAAGCTTTCTAGTAGCGAGCCACAAAGAGTAATTAGATGTTGTTGTGACATCGACACATTCCAGATAGTTTGTAAGAGATGCCAGCAACTCTTGTAGTCTTTAAGTGCACTCTTTTAATGTAATTTTATACTGTTACCATTCCCTTGTAGCCCTTCTTTTTTACATACGAGACGTTCAATATCAGCAGAATAAATTCTGTTAAATCCAGTCTGCGAATAGAAGGTGGTGGCATGTTCAACAGCATTTTTAATCTTTTCGTTAAGATTGGTAACATTAAATTCAATATCTTCGGATGTTTTTTGAATACCAGCCAATTAACTCGATTGATCATCTACACATATGAGTGAGGTAAATCACTTCTAAGTGGGTCACAGATTGTAACGATAGTGGGAGAGTGATCAAAGAAAAGATCTAGGGAAGCTTCAACATTCAATTAGAAAATAGTTAAATAAATAGTTTTCATGACTCCAAAATTTATAACATCCGGAATCAGAGGAGACCAGAGTTGTAGAAAGCGACTTATGAAAAAAGCTAAAATCCGCTGATTTGATCACTGTTAAAAAGGGACAAATATATTATGTTTGTTATTGAATATTTTTAGTACAATAATCAAAACAAACAGCAGAATTGTATACTTAGTGAAATGAACAATTCAACATTTTTACAAAATTAAATGAAAGATTTTGCAGTGTTGAACAATGTGAAAAATATTATTAGTATTAATAAAGTGATTAAAATTTGTTTTCAAACGATTAGAGACATTTTCGTTCGCAAATTTAAATTTTTACCATTTATTTACAAAAACTAGGCTGCGAATGAGACCACAAAGAATAAAATGTAATTACTCTAAAATAATACCACGCGAAAGAAAAAATAAAGAGGATTTGATGACTGTGTGAGCGAGACCTCTAAAAATCACAATTATCTCCCGTCTTACTTTGTGCTCGTGTCACTTCTGGTCTCCTCTGTGGTCAGTAGGCCAGTAAGTGGGCTCCCCATTCTTTTAATTGTCTTGAACAACGCGCGACCTCTAAGTGTTATAAGACGCAAATCCCAGAACGTCTGTTTTGCATTGTAATCGCCAGCTGCTTCGAAACAGGGTGCAAGCGATTTGTAGAAATCTTCCTATTGATCCTCAATAATTGAGAATCTGGGAGGGGAGTAAATTGATGATATCACGAAATTATATTATTTCGCAAGAAAGCTTAAAATGTTTAAGATACATTTAGTATGTTTTCCCCAAATGAACAGAGTACTTTGTCTGCAACATTTTAAAATGAACAATTCATGCCAATTTCTTACATGTATTTGACAGTTCTTCAGGTGAAATGCTGAACAGAGGACCTGGCTTTAACCAAAAAATAAATAAAAATAAATATAATATCGGATTTAAACTTAAAATTACAACTGGTCGTTTTAAAATAAATTTAAGACTCTTTTTAAAAATATATTAAGGGCCCCTTATTTTGTGAAACGTAAAGCTAAGCGTTGACAAATTTTGTAAGTGTTTTCTTTTTGTAATTTAAATTTATTCCATAGAAAAATTGTCAACGCTCAGCGTTGCGTTGCGTTTTACAAAATTAGGCCCTAAATAAGTCTATTATTATGGGGTTTAAAGGATATCGAGTTTTTATTCCTTACTTTACTTTGCTTACATATAAATAAATTTGTCATCATGGAAACACCACCGTGCAGAATTTTAACTGTTCGCTTTAACGCATCATAAGTTTTGCTGTATGCAGCGAAATTCGTTTTACTTGAGAGGGCCCTAAATTATTTCGTAATGCCTCATTATTGTTAGCTGCAAAACAATTGAATTTTTGGCTTATTGTATAAAACATGAAATGTATTATATTTATACTTCGTAAGCAACTTGTATTATTTTTATTTCTCTTTCATCTCTTTTTTTTATTTACTTTCTTTATGATTTTTCCTTGCTCCTGCAGCCAGTTTTGTTTATACTTGCACTCAGCAATAAAGGCACGACAAGACAAGACAAGCCAAGACCTCGGAGCTTAATGAAAAAAAAAGACTTTGTATTCATTTTCAGGTTTTTTACGATCTTGCGGATATTGTTTGCTGCTGTAGCATTTAATGCTTTATTGTTTTCAGTAATTTTTTCTTTAGTTTTTATCTCTCTTTTCTGGACATTATGATGAAATAATTATTTATAAAACCTAGAGTGGGGTAAAAAAAAAATCAGAAATTTTTTTGCAGTGTTTTAGAAAATTTTATATAGTTGTTTGCTATTAGAGTATAAAATATAATTTGCTGGGAGCTAAAAGACTAATAATTGCTTTATTAAAGCTAAAACAGTAATTGGGGCCAAGTTTAGATGGGATGCTGTGTTAAGCCTGAAAGTGATAAAAAAGTTAATTGTATTAAAAATAGTTTATGGAAAATGTACCATTGAATAATCATACGGTATGATAACTTTATTTTCCATTCTGTTATTTCAATTGAGAATTATTCATATTAATGAGCCGTGTGGTCAAGTCAAAAAATAAGTGATTCATTTCCATTTTTGAACTCCAAAAAACCACGCTCAGACTCCTCTCATCTGCAACCTTGCATAATATAAGTTTTTTTTAAATCCTAATTACTTTAAAACATATAAATACAACTGAATGTATGATGAATTTGAATTCAAAATTGTCATAATCATCCAGTTAACCCCTCCTGAGATAAGTATTCACACATTCATATTCCCCATTAGTATTGGATTTTATTTTACTGCATCGTAAGTATGTAAATGCCAAGTTGAAAACTTGGCAATATCTGCTTCAAGTTCATGCTTTTCAGAAATATATTCATGGTTAATAATAAATTAACATATTGTCTACGAATTTGCATTAGTTCTTTCCGTCTCGGCTGCCTCATTTACTGGAGAAGTCATTTCGAAATGCATTAATCGAATGTTTATAGCTTAACAGAGCTCTTGTAAAGTGTTGTTATTTATTTTATTATCTGAAGTAAGGAGGGAAGGCGATATGTGACAGAAAAAACGCAAATAATAGTCAAATAATTAATAAACTACAGTCGCTTTTTCGAAAACACTGGGTCTATTGCAGATTTATTACTCCGATATATCAATAGAAGCATTACTTATGATGTGACAGATGTGTTCAAGATTTGCGTGAGCACCTGCCTTTACGGCCTTATCTCAGGGTGGTCTTAACACCGGGTGTAGGTAGGACGCCAACCATTGCCCCCATGCACCCTTAAGAACGAACTATGTGCCCACTCCACAAGGCACATAGGTTGCAATCTTCGATCATAGTAGTTATCCCTGTACTATATCTGTACCTTGCTGAGGTACTTTGAGCTATCTAAACTCTGCTGCTATGTCCGTGCCCATAGCAGCTTCTGTTGTATGGCAACAGCACCTAGAATAGTGTCTGGCTGACCGCGTCACGCCAATCACTAGCATTGATTTAACACTGGGAAGCCAAGACTATTCTCCCAGCGTTTTTGGTAGCAACCACAGCCACCACGTACGATTCTCCAAGTTCTCACGCCGCAAGTGCTTACACTCACAGCGAGGTCTCCAAGAGAATTCCTCATCATTGCCGGCACAGCTCAACCACTCATCAGTGTCAGACGCATGCCTGTGCGGCCAACAATCCAGTGCCTATCCACACTGATCAACGTCATCCCTTTAACCCCGTGGGGTAGGACGAAATCGACCTTTTAGCAAAGGATCCTGACGGAAGCTACATACACCCGAACACTTAGAGCAGCTCGACTGTCGGGCAACCGGCACCCGTGGAACCAGAGACAAGCATCTGGTGATACCTCGAAGATCCAGCACAAGGGCTTCACCTCTATCGTCTTTTGAACTCAGGGAAGTTCCAGGTGACGCTGCACCTGATTGACAACACAGACCTGTTTCCTGTTTGTTTTAATAAATATGTGCACATCCGTTGCTCTGTTGCCACAGATTGGGTAGTAACACATAAGTTCTACGGGTAATGTACCAAAGGTACGTCAACCGAAAAAACCACATCACCCCAGCTGGGGCCCTGACATTGCCAACACCCGTAGTCCAAAATATACTCCCCTGGGGGAACTTATGATGTAAATAAAAACTTCAAAAAACCCGAACATCAGTTCACATAAATCACTTTAAGTCATTATCAAGAGGCTGCCTCTTACACCGAAAATAGTTGTTAACTGGTTAATATTTTCAATTTAGAATTTAACTTATGGAAACACTTAATTGATATTTATTAAATTGCTTACTGCTGAAATTTTTATTAATTTCTTTAATTAATATTGCAAAATTTTTTGTATTCATTTTTTCTGTGTATAAAGCAATAAAGAATATTTCTGCAATCAATACTTTTAATTGAAAACAAATCAAAAATCAATGAAAAACTAAATTATGTCTATTAAGCTTTTAATTAATTTTTAATTAAATTTTTAAGGAAAATTTAATCTATTCAATTAAATGTTTAATTAAACCTCTAATCAATTAAAATTTTAAAGAAAAATTAAGAAAAACGCAACTAAAGTTTTAATTGCTTATTTGTATATTTTTTCAATAAAAGCTGTTAATTGAGGAATAATTTGTTCTGTGTACAAAAAGACATAAATAAATTATTTATTTCCCTTTCTTTTAAAAGTTCGTTTCAATGAAGTGGCCCTTATTATAAATTATATTTTTTTTCTTATCAGTTAAGTTTTATTAAATTTGTTTGAATTTCCTTTGAAAATGATAAATTACGGTCAGTTTGTTTGTTTTTATTTTATTGCTTTGAAATGAGCTTTTGGGCAGACT
This sequence comes from Nowickia ferox, assembly GCA_936439885.1. Lineage (NCBI taxonomy): Eukaryota > Metazoa > Arthropoda > Insecta > Diptera > Tachinidae > Nowickia > Nowickia ferox. Next base: position 94,181,370 of record OW387023.1, on the reverse strand, counting down.
ACAAAATATTGCCTTAAGCTAACTTGCAGATGGTTTTCTTGCTTCTGTCTGTTTCCAGGCTATAATTTATGGCATTTAAGAAAAATATATATCTTAATTTATTGTGAGGTGGTCATTTGTAGACCACCTTCGCTCGCCTATTTTGTAACTCACAGCCATAGAAAGCATAAAAGAATATAGTCGAAAGGGTACTTATTTTAATATGACATAATTTTAAGTAATTTTGGAATGTTTTTACATGTACAAAATTACAATTTGTTAAATGTAAATGCAATTTATAAAAATACCTGTCCACTGAATCAAATCATTAAGCACACACCTTGTAACAGTTAAAAAAATTTTCAAAAGAATTTTATAGCTCAGTTATTAAATTCGTACTTTGTTTAAGGCAGTAGAGACACTGAATTTTACAGCACTTGTTGCACTTTAGAGGAATTCCAATAAAATATGAAAAAATATTGTGAGAAGTTCGATATAAAAAATATTTGGAACAACAATTTACACACAAAAAAGTATTATAAATTATTTTGTAACATCAATTAAAATATTTATAAAATATAAATTAAAAAATTAAATAAATTTTCACCTATAAACAATTTGATAATATCAATTAAGTTTTTCCATTCAAATTAATTAATAAAGGGTGTTTTTTTTAGATTGTCACAACTTTGAGTTGGCATGACTGCTTTATGTGAGCACCCATTTAACAGCTGATAGTTTCTTTTTGTTTAGTTTGCTTTGAACGAAACTTTTTCGTACCTAAATTACGTGGCATTAATGTTGATGATATTTGGTTCCAACAAAACGGAGCCACATGCCACACAGCGAGCGCTATAATTGATTTACTCAAAGAAACTTTTGATAAAACAAAAATTTTATGTAATGGCCCAATTAATTGGCCACCAAGATCGTGTGATTTAATCCCATTGGATTATTTTCTCTGAGGTTATGTACAGTCACTTGTCTACATCGATAAACCAAAAATAATTGAACACCTGGAAATCAACATTCGAAGAGTTATAGGCGAAATGTGGCCGCAAATGCAGCGCAAAGTTGTTGAAAATTTGTGTTCCAGATTGCGCCAGCCGTGGCGGCCACATGGCAGAAGTCATATTTAAACATTAATTTTATAAAATTTTCTTTCCAATAAAGCCGGTTTCATTGATGTTAAAAATATATTTCCTTATTTTATTTTAATAATAAACTTTTGACGCTCTATAAAAAACTGTTGTACTTTTCACACTTGTGTATGTGTATTGAAACATTTCATAAGTTAAGCACTGGCCAACTGATCGGAAGCGAATTTTACGCATTCAAAAGATGTTAAATAGTAATTCAATTCGCTTCGGTAGATTTGCAAAAATTTTTTTTCGAAAGTAAAATTTTTAAGAAAACTGTTTTTTTTAAACGATTTTAATGGCTAAGCCAACAAAGTTCATAATTCTTTTTTAACCTCAATAAAACAATTTGACTAAGACCCCTTTCAGATACGCAAAGACTACTATGCAAAGCCTTAATTCGGCTGGAGGAAAAACAGAAAGATAAAGTACTCATCCCTCCATATTTCTGCCAGCTTAATTAAGACCTTGCAAAATAATCTTTGAGTGTCTGAAAGGAATCTTATATCGTGTGATTCTTTCGACAGATATCGTTGACGAAAAATTTCGAAAAAATCTTTTGTTTCTAATAACTTCAAAGGTCTTCGTTAAATCCACTTAAGATAGTCACTAATTTTTATAGAGTTAAAAAGAGTATTGGATGCAGCAAATTTGACCAAAATCTGTGCCGTAGCGGGAAGTTTCAAGGATGGTCTGCGAGGTCATTTCATTTTCATTATATTTCTCAAATTTTTGATTTTAATTTTTTGGTTTTAAACATTTTTATGACTACTACAAATCGCCCAATTAAAAAAAAATCGCACAAGCGAAAAACTGCCATAATAAAATTTTCGCTGAAACGAAAAAATTTGCCGAAAACGAGAAGACAAAAAAAAAATTGCAGAACCTACAAAAACGCTTACACCAAGAATAGCCTAAACATAAATTTAACAAAATGAAAGAAATCGCTTAAAGAGATAAAATTAGCTAAAAGTGGAAACATCGCCTGAATGAAAAGAATCTAGAAAATAATTAAAAACAAAAAAAAAAAACACCAAAGCGAAAAAAAAAATCACGGAAACGTTAAAATCTATGGCAGTAAGGAAGAAGTGCTTAAGTCATATTTCACGATTTTTAAGGAGAGCACATTTAAGCTTTCAGTTCGATTTTCAGAAATTTATTTCTTTTACAGTTCATTTGATTCAATATGAATCTACTTGCGAAGCACATAAAATTGGTATCTGCTCTAAATTTTATCGCATTTCATCGCAAGTTTATCTGAAACAGCTATCAAAACAAAATAGGTGTATGTGTATGTGTGTGTAAACAAATAAAAACAAACTAAACGCACGTGCCTGTGATACGTTTGTACTCGTATGTGTGAATATACATAAGAAATGCCAAACGAAGCACGAATGCGCCGTGTAAACGGCATGATTCATAAACATGATTGTGCGAAGCATGTGATTCAATTCGTAGTGGAAACATAGCATTAGGATCTTTCTATATTAAGGTAAGGTATATATATAAAGGGTCCGCCAGATAACTTTTTTTTTTAAATGCTATAAAAAAAACTACTGAATATTTTTTCAAATTTCATTTTTTATTTGAAAGTACAATCCTTCCGGTTAATAATGATAATTAATAATGAAAAATAATTTCATTCAAATGGCTGCCTCGGCATGCCATGCAGTAGCCTACACGATCGGTCCAATTTTTAAGCACATTATCGATTGTGTGCAGCTGTATTTCACCAATGGCTTCACGAATATTGTCCTTTAAAGCGTCAATTGTCTCTGGCTTATCGGCGTAACACTTATATTTGCCGACACTCCACAAATAATAGTCCAACGGTGTCAAATCGCAGCTCCGAGGTGGCCGAACGACATCAGCTCTGCGGCTGATAATGCGATTTTCAAAAACAGGGCGCAAAACATCGAGTGTAGCTTCGGCTGTGTGGCACTTAGAGTCGTCCTGTTGAAACCAAATGTTGCCAATATCTTCCTCTAAAATTTTTGTGAAAAAAAATTCGTTCAACATGGACCGATAACGATCGCCATTGACTGTAACGGCCACTCCTTGCTCATTTTGGAAAAATATGGCCCAATTATGCCTCTGGACCAAAATCTGCACTAAACAGTGACTCGTTTTGGGTGCGTCGGCTTTTCAATGTATGCGTGCAGGTTTTCTGTGCCCCAAATGCGACAATTTTGCTTGTTTACATAACCGCCAAGATCAAAATGAGCTTCATCTGAAAAGATGATTCTTTTGGCAAAATCGGCATTTTCTGTAAGTCGATCGCAGGCCCACTTAGAGAAGCGTTGTTCAAGCGTATACACAACCATATTCGTTCAGCGGAAGGATAAAACTAATTATCTGTCAAATCAGACAGGAGCTAAGTGTTACCATTCACGAAATAAGCATTAGTTAAAAAAACACGTTAGATGGCGGACCCTTTATATATATTTATATATATGTATATGTGTGTGTGTTTATAGAAATGTGTGTGTAATCCTCTAACAAAATATAATAAATGGTAATAAAGCAAACTATTGTACATTTATTTTCCTGCAGATTTATGAAAATAATACGATAATCATTTGAAGCAAATTTGTAATAAATAACTTCACTTGTTTAATAATAATAAAACCAACATAATCGTGCTTTTGTTGTGTGTAAATTGTTCCATTATATGCAAGAATATATTATCCCTGTAGCAGTCTTAGTAAATAATCTTTTAAGCTTTATAAGATTATTACTGCTATTTCTTTTTTGTTTGTATACCATGATTATCCCCACTCGACTTTTACGCACGACTGAACCCAAAATATTATTTTTCTATTTTTTTCTTTAATGGCTATTTATAAAAAAGAATATACCTAAAAACTTAAATAAATTTGTAAAAAAAAAACAAAAAACAAAAAGCGTGTTGAAATATGAAACTTATTAAATGCCCAGAAAAATTAAACATTCACATTCTCAATTTACAGCAGCCAAAAATATACTTAGAAAGCAGCTTTTAAATAATATTCCCATGCCAACTTGGACTTTCACGTATTCCAAGAATTAAACTTCAATAACAAATGATGCACAAACACAAGCGCCAGCATCTGAATTAATTTATAAAGTTATAAATATATGTACATATGTAAAGAAAACTATGCCATATAAAGTGTTGTTAGTGCTCTAATATTTTTTTGTAGTCCTTTTTATTTTTGCAGAAAGCGGCTGCAAAAACACGTTCACAACATAATCAGTTACATTGGAACTTATATGGCGCCGAAAGATCAGTTTGTCATTGTCTTTTGCAGTCATGCCATCGTAATAATAAGCAAATGTTGTGACGTTGTGATTTATAATATAAAAAAACAATACAACAACAACAACAACAGCAGCGACCATAACGAAAACACGGTTTGTTGTAGGTGTAATGCATTGGTGGGCACTGTCAATGTATTGAGGTTGCGAGCTACCCACCAAACACAAATCCACACAGTTAAAATATTAATTGAAAATAAAACATTTTCTAAGCAAACAGTCAATTGTAAAAAACTTTTTCAAACTTTATTTTGGTATGGTCCACTGATACAAACTATTTATTTTTTATTTTTTCAAAATAAATATTTGTATTTTTAAAAAAATTTATTTGTGGCGATGAAAATTTTCAAATAGCGATTGGCGATTTACTTGGCGATATTTGATCTCCTTGGCGATATTTTTGGCGATATTTTACGATTTCAATAAAGTAGAATAATGTTAAAAATATGAAATTTTTTTGTAAAGAATTTTTTCTACAATATAAAATATTTCATGCATGAAATTCTAAATGTTGTGACTCTTTATCTCAAACAAATTTTTCTGAAATTCAAGAAGTTTAAAAAATATGGCCCACAAAATCTCATTTGGTGTTTATAAAACACAGTGGGGAAAACTTTCTTTTATTAATTAGAACCAACATTTTGATAATGAAGCACCAAAAAGCCTGCACGAGTTCTCGCCTATGCCAGCCATACACTACACAAGTTCAGTGCTCAAGTCTGGCAATGAGTAAAATAAGCTTGTGACACACTATACAAGTAAACTGTGCAGTTTTTATTTTAATGCTCTATAATGCAGGCGATTCTTTGTATAATAATTCTAGAAACTCTGTCCAGAATATTTTGTCGGCGCTCATTTCTAGTTTTGAACTCTTAAAAAATCACGACACAACTGAGTGTTTGCAACATACACTACACAAGTTCACTGTACAGTTTTACAAACTTGAGGAAATATCAAAATCGTTTTGATATTTACTTAGGTCACTAAATAAATAGCACAATCACCCCCATATACTACACAAACGCACTGTACAGTGCCAGACGTGTGCAGTGAACTTGTGTAGTGTATGGCTGGCACTAGAGTGTATGAATACAACGATTCTGCTGGTACTTACCACTTCAAGGACATGATATGTGAAGTAAATGTTACTTCAGTTTTATCAAGAGATTTATATAATAATTTTTATCTTGGTGTTCAAGTTCAGTTTATCCTATTCGGATTGATCTTTTGGAATAAGTTATTTTTAATTATTTTTTGTACTCCACTATTTATATGTTAATGTAAACACTTTTCTTAATTTTTCTTATATAGTATAATTTTTATGTTTTACGATAGACGTCACCTGCTGAATTTAAAATTTAACAATATTTGTAATATAATTACAAAATGAAAAAATATTTTTGTAGCTATAATTTAATATTTTATTAAATTGGCGATATTTGGCGATATTCGGCAAGTCATTTGGCGACAAGGGTCAAAATAAATCTGACAACACTGCTCAGCACAATTGTACAAAGAAACGCGCATAGATGGTGTAATGCCACTACATTTGGCAGAGGCGGAGAACGGCATTGTTAGCCATTTTGGTTTTAATAGAGCGAGGAAGTGTAAAATTTTACTGAATTTTACTTTTTTTTTAGCAAATAATAATATTTGATTTTTAAAGAATTTAATAAGGGACACCGTCATAGTTCAGTTGTTTTCTGCTTAAACGAATTGAAGAAAGGAAAAAGTGTTTACGAACTTTGCCGTTTGTTAAATAATTTACTTAGCCCGCTTAATAAATTATTCCTGATAAAATGTTTCTTAACTCTTTCGAGAATTTTATTAAAGGTCTTCTGATCAGTTAGCATTATCCAACTGGGCATCCAACACTGCAGTAAGTGCAACACCAGTGCACAGTGGGGACTTTTGCACAATAAATGGTAATAAATCTGGAACTTCTAAACTAGTTATTGGATTTATATGAAACTTCGAACATCCTTAGAGTAGGACTTGCCTTGGCAGCCTTCTACCTTAAGCTGGACAGGAATTACAGTGGGCCAAAGTTGACCGCCTGGGACTAATAAAAAAACTTCTCAGGCTTGTAACTTTTAAAAATTATCCGATTCTTATCGTGTAAAAAATTTTGAACCAAGCTCGAAATTTTTAAGAATTAATTTCTTAAAATGCCTTCCCGTATCTCTTATCCCGTTTATATGCACTTCTTATTTGCAAATAAAAGTCGAAAGCATTGCCGTATAACTTTTTTATTGTAAGTTAATAACTCACGAAAACTATTTGCAAATAACGCAGCTATTTTCAAATAAGATGTAAAATGATGCCAGTTAGTTTTGTTTTGTAAGAAATATCATGCACAGATAACAATGTGTGGCAATATAGTACACAGATAGTTGTGTATGCTATCTACGTATAAACGGTGAGTTCAGTATTTACAAACAGTTTTATTTGCAAATAAGATTTGCATATAAACGAGGTATCTAATAGTTTAGAAGATATTTGACTTAAGACAAAAAAAAATTTTTTGTCTTGACTTTTTTTTAGTATTTCGCCTATAAATTTTTATTTTATGGTTGGATTTTAAATGAAAGGACAGCATTAAATTTTTGAAAAAATTTTAAATAAAACTAAAGGAAAAAATTATTAATATCTGCCAAGAAATTAAAATTTTAAAATTTCCCTGAAATGTTTTTCTTGAAAAAAAGTATCTTCATTATTTTAACTTTAGAACAAATTTTGCTTAACACATTCACTTTTTAACTACATAGCGCTAAAGAAAATCTATTAGGAATGTGTTGAAAGCTAATTATTTTGTATTTTGAACATGTACCCTACATTAAGTAATGTCCGAATATTTTAAAATTAAAAAATTAAAAATATTTTTTGTGCTTAAGCGCTTGTAAAATATTGTGACCTTAGATTTTGAAAATTAAATTTGTAACATTTAATTATGCAGAGAGTTTTAAAGATTTCTAACTAAAATTTAAGAGAGTTTCTTCATAAATGCGTACATATGTGGAGATTTTCAGAAAAAAAGTCAAAATTTGGGAAAAAATATTGTTGTGTACCATAAAAAATATATATTAAAATAATTGTATTTTCTTAAATTGGCATTTTTTACTTTCATATACGTTCTTTTACTACGCCTTGAAAAAATTATTCCAATATATTTAACTGATCTCGCGATATTCCGATTGTAAGGTGCGCTTAACTTCTTTCCCTTTATTCACACAGCAGCTGTTTACAACTGTTGTGAATTCTGAAATGCAATCTAAATAGCAAAGCAAAAATAAATTTGGAATGTTATACAATAGGTCTATGTACACTTTTCGTACTAAAAAGTATTTATGGTAATTATACAATCTGTTTTATCATGTACACTTATATGATACTTTTTTTGGAGATACTGAGACTATGTCTTTGATACGACCGATCAATGAAAAATTTTACGCTTTTACTATGGTTGTAGTTCTTCAGCTAATTCCTATAGAGAACTTTGTGGTGAGAACGGCGAGTAGAAGTCTCCTTATTGAATCAGGATTGGTGAGGACAAGAGTAACAGGTCACACATGAATCTTAAATGAGATCCGTTTAAGAGATCAGCGATCCTTAACCCCTGGGTACACGGACTGTACGGTCGTTGAAATTAATTTTAGTAAAACAATCTCATCTGTAATTACGGATAGTGATTATTGGGTAAAATCCGATAAGCTGTATGAGTGTAGTGCCATCTTTACAGACGGCTAAAAATGAAGAACGGCACAGGGGATGTTGTCTATACCTTGGGAGCAAACATTCGTATTCTTTCAGACTACTGAATGAATGCAGCGTTTTCCAAGCTGAGATCTTGGTTTTCTAAGGGTCAGGAACTAGTGACCAGAAATGTAGCTGAAGGTGAGAAGGTAACTTTCTAGATCGACAGCCAGCTAGCGCTAAAAGCTTTGAATGCCAAATCGAAACTTGTTAGTGACTGTAGGACAGCCCCAATTTTCCTTCTGGGCAAATATAGTGTCAGACTATGTTGGGTTTCAGGCCAGAGCAGTGTTGAGGGAAATGAAACTGCCGATGAGCTGTTAAGAATACGCTTGGCGTTAGATGAGGGAATGTATGACAAATCGGTGAAATTACAACAGGGAACTCAGTAATTCGGTGGAGAACAGGACCAACTGTTCGTGGCGAATTAGGAGGGAATATAGAATCTCGAGGGCTCTATGGTCAAAACTTGTCACAGGAAGTTCCAAAATGCTACTGGATATGACTGGTAACTGCTTGGTCAGAGCAAGGACCACCGTTTGGCAATCTGGCACTCCAGATTTCTGTAGGATGTCCGGGGATAAAGTGGAGCCAGAAACCATTGAACATATTATCTGCTGTCCTCACCAAACCTGTTTCTACGAGTCTAAAGATACTTATAGTCGCCAGTTTCACCTCAAAGTCCTCCATAGCAAGTAGGTGAAGAATGACGTAGAAGGCAGCCTGAGGTGTGCTCCTCTGAATAACTGTGATGCTTAGCGAGGCACACCTATGAACCTTAGCTAGTAATCTCATGTGACTACTGCCACATTTAAATTGAAAATAATCGATATGCATTTTTTTCCGAAATGAGTAAAATCGATCTAAAGCTACACAAGATATAACAAAATCGATCGAAATGTAAATCAATCGTAATCAAAACAATTTCAATCGATTTCAATCGATAATAAAAAAATAAAAATAAAATAATAAAATTTTCCACTTTAGGGGGTTGTTGAATTGATGGGCGGTGGTGATAAGCCAGTATGCATATAAATTTTAACAATATAAAAGCTAAGGAGGAATGTAATTTCTGCTTTGTTAATGTTTAATTAAATAAGAATAATTATTAACAGAGGAAAAGACAGCAATAGTGAGACCATTTATCAAACTTAAGATTAATTATCTTTTTTATTTCACGAAGAACTTAAGAGTCAACATGTGTATGAAGTTCACACCATAAGGTCCCTTCAAGCTGCTGTGACAGATGCTAAAATTGATATGAACAATTTTGAAATTCGTCTCTGAATAGTTCAAATATTTATCTATGTATGTGGGCACGTTTTTAAGGCGAATGTGAAACAATCAAAGTATTTATCTTAATTTTATCAAAAAAAAAAAAAAATCTGTGCATTGTTTAGATTGTATTAAAGCACAGCGTGTTTTTGTTTGTTAGAAGAAAAACTAAATTTAAGCAGTTTGTTGTCATGTTACTCGTATACAATAAAAATAAGTCTGCTCTTGCTTGCATGGCATTGAAAGAACAAGCAGTCATTGTTTAAGCAAATAAGGAGCAAACAAAAAATACCCAAGTGCTGATAACAAACTTTAAATCACATGCTTCCTAAAACTTGGAATGCGCACAAAATTTATATGTAAATTTGACAAAAAAGGAACAAACTTAAATTAACATGTGAATGTGTTCCGCTGAAAATGCTTGAGTCAATGAAAGAACTTGATAAATATTTTCTGTAGCCATAGAATATCAAAATAATTTGGAGTGTGTAATGGAATTTTTTCCATGAATTTCTAATTAAATTGTTTTGGTTAAAATACTGCAGATGTGTTAATGCTTATTTGAATTATGTTACTTTCAAACGAGGTTTAGTGAAGGATGGAAAGTAAATTGATTCCTCTCTCACTTTTTTTTCTAACATTCTTTCAGTTTATTTCGTCATCTAGAATGAAGCCAACAAAACCCAATCCCTGGAGCTTGTAAATTGTTAAAAAAAAACTAAAATAAAAATGAAGTAAAAAATCAAAATACATGTTGATGGCTGAGTTCTTAATTCAACTTTGATATTCGCTGAGCTTTTCATTGCTTTAAATGAAAGTCTAACATAATATCTCTTGTTATTCTAAAAAATTTTTGGGTAAAGACTCAATAATGATCTGCATTAGCAACAGTGAAATGGGCTTAGGATCCAGCTAAGCCTCAGTAATCAATTTCAATTAATTATTGAAAAAAAATGCCATAAAAATATTAAATTAATTATAATTAATAATAATTTTTTGTAATATAATAATAATAATAATAATTTCCTTAGCAGTGAAAGGTCTTTTTTAAGCCTTAATACATTTTCTTTTTTTAATTTAAAGATATTTTGCATTATAGTCCCATTGAAACAATGAGCTTAAAATACAGCAACATCCATGCTTCTAATTTCTTATTCATGAAATAAAAAGCCTTTTAACTTTATAGGGAACACAGAAAAAATATTTCTCTAATTAACACTTTTATAAAAAAAAAACAATTCTACAAATAAATAATCAACTAAAAACTAAGTGGAATCAATAAATTTTCTCTTTAAAAATTTATGTGAGTAAGTCAATTAAATTTAGCTCTTTAATATTTTTGTATTTTGTGCCCCAAAAATTAATATTTAACTTTTTCAGTAAAATATTTATTGTTTCCTAAAACAACCTTAAATTGGTTATTGGTTTTTGTTTAAAAATTTAATTGATTAAATTACTTAATTGACAAAATATAAATATTAAATAATTTTTTTTTTTTAATTAAAGTTATTGATTGGAAAAATATTTTCTGTTTTTTGTGTGAATAAGACCATATTTGAAATTGTTTTTTTTAACAAGAGAAATGTTTTAAAAATATTAAAAAAAATTTGTAAATTGTAGTTGACCAATCTTAAATTTTTACACAAAACCTCTTGGCCTTTTTTTGGACTAAATAATTTATACTAGAGCCCTGCATAAGACAATTTAAAAGAACTGTTTCAAACACATTTATTTAAGTTATTGTAATGATAGAAGTAAAGAAGCAAGTACTTCGTGACGAAATAATTTGTAATGTTTGCTTTTTCCTATGCATGGGCGCGTATACAAACGTCATACATGTACATTAGTGATGAGCTATTTTTCGAAACCTGTTACTTTTTCACAGCGATTGAAAAATCACTAATCACAACTGTGACTGAATTTATCAAGTAACAGGTTTTGCAAATGTAGTTCTTTCATACAAACTGTGAATGCTCTTGCATGCTTACTTTACAGTAAATAAAGCTACCACATGAATTTATTTGTATACGTTCACCGTTTGTCAAGAAAAAATCGTATAACCGTGTCAAATCGTCTTTTCTGACAACTATGTATAGCTCTCACATTTTTGTATTTGCAATTTTACTGTCTCTCTGACTCTCATACGACAATTATCAATATTTGGTTGGGGTTGATGCTAACTGTTTGTTCTTGTCGCTCTTTTTATTAGTATTTATCCAAATACCAGCACTAATAAATACTTTTAAGGCAGAAGAGCTGCAATATGTTAAACCGTGATCACAGTCACTGTTTAATTTCACAACTGCTCTTCTTATTAGATTTTGTCAAAATAACAGAACTGCTACAAATAAAATACTGCTAAACTGTGCTCACAATCACAGTTTAAAAGAACAGCGATTTAGAAATCACGTTCACAACATTATTAAAAAATCACAGTTTCGCTCAACACTAATGTACATACGAGTACACACACAAGTTGGCAGATACACCTTCAGCTATCACTGCCACGCATCACTTATCCGAGATATGAACATTTTAGCAAATACGCAAACCATATTGAAGATTCCCAAAAACTAAGCTAAAAATTTCCAAAATCCCAAGAGTTCCCCGGCACTTGCCCGGAAAATTATGGCAACTCTGAAAATCTAAAAAATCCTCAGCTGTTACCAGTATTTGTAATTAGGTGAAGACACTACTTCATCTTGTGGTATTTGGAGTGTTTGTTACGAACAATAAGTGTTCGCGACACCACTTGTAAACACTTATGTACACGAACATTCTTACATCATCCATCGTGCTTCGCTTATTATATGACAGCATTTATTTTTGGTTTAGTATAGTACATGCCACGGCAAGACGTATTTACATATCAAGAATATTAACGCAGGGCTCTAATTCATACCTAACTTTTCTAAAGAAAACACAGGCTATATTTCTGGCTCCTTGCAGCAATGTTTACACAAGTCCACAATTCTTTTTTTTATAGTAACAGTGATACATTTGGAATCTAACTTTTTGGGACCTTATACGTCCACCAAGAAATATATTACAGATTCTAAATATTTAATTAAGATCACATAATTGAACCATAACATGCAGACATTTCCTTCCCAAGCTATAACAATTCCTAACGTATAAATATTTCAAGAGGTCACAAATGAATATTGTTGAAATTGAAAGCAAAAACAGAAAGAAAAATGCTTAAACATTAACATTTCGTCAACTTAAACATTAACATTTCGTCACAAAAATTCGAAATTGAGTTTTTGATTGATTATGGTTCATTTTATCAAACTACATGTTCACGCAAATATTTAGGCCTTTGCGACCAAAAATGACGACTTAATTAAAGAAATTCAAAAGGGACGTAACTACGAAAGCATCTGTTTCTTATTGCAAAGCACGTAACTAACATAAAAGCTTAAATATAAAGAAAAAGTACATAAATGGTTAAAAAACATATAAGTATCTATACTACAAATAATTTTGAAGAAAATGTTCAAGCATACTTTATTGTTATTGATTTTGAAACGCTTTTTGTTTCTCCTGTAAAAAATATAAAAAATATAAAAGTATTGTTACGTCCGTTTGCATTTAAGGTGACGATTTGTATAAACACCCACTCACTCCGCTTACGCTGGCTGACGGCTGCAGGAACTCACACCAACTTATAAACCTTTCTATACAAGTTGCAGTAATTATCATCCGGTAGGAAAAATAGAAGGAAAACTAGAAAATGTAAATATAATATGAAAACAAGTAAAATGCAGCACAAAGGAAATGTATTGGCATTTAGTAAGGCACAGCAAAATATGGAAGAGATTTTAAGTGTTTTGTTTGTATATGAAGATATATGTATGAGGAAATTCATTTTCCTCTCCAAAAATATATTAGGTTAGGTTAGGTAAGGGTGGCAGTCAGAATCCCAGACACACTTAGACCGTTTGAGTTCTTTGTGGTACCACGAAGACTCTGCCGATGCGAAGTCGCCACCGTCATACCAACTATAGATCAATATAAAGCCACTAATACGTTGCAATTCAACACTGGCGATGTCCCGAAATTCCAGAACGCCCACTGTGGCCATTCTCTTTCTTGCAAGTCCAGGACAGTGATACAGAAAATGTTCTACACTTTCCTCTTGATTGACATGCTGGACGCTGCGGCAAAAATCATTGTGTTCGACCTTTAATCTTTGTGCATGCCCACCTATGAGACAGTGTCCGGCTGGAACAGAGACTAGAATCCACATTTGCTTCCTGTTTCTTAAAATCAAAGAAGCTGTATTTTTCCTATTTAGATGAGTCTATAACTGCCTGGTGATCATGCAGTCATTTCTTGTGACCCGACTTCTACTATTCAGCTAATGAAGTAGCATCATTAATAATTCTTCATTGTATGAATGAAACCATTTTGAAAGTTTTCATTATGTGCATGAAATTCTTCATTAATACAATGAATTCTTACGTTAATGCGTTATTAATGACAAAATTCATTCATCAAATGAATGTTTTCCTTTCAGTGAATTTGTTTCATTTTCTGTCTTGCGCCTAAGTCTGAGTTTGCAAGAAAGTAGGGGTAAACCCACACATTCCAAACCTGTAAGGTTGTCCCAGTTCTAGCAAGCCCACCAGCCTTAGAGTTCCCCTGAAAGCCTCTATGCCTAGGGATCCAGACGATCTTAATATCAAACTGATCTGCCATCTCGTTTAGAGATAGATGATCATCAATCGAGGGCTGCTGTTGTTCTTAGAAGCGGAATTCAAGGGCCACAAGTGTCATTCACTTTCAACTAATCCGCAACTTCTTTTATAGCAAGGAACTCTTAACTAGAATACACTGCAGTGATCTGGAAGTCGCTTTGCAATAGAACTAAGGCCCCTAAAAAAACTTCATAATCCACACCACAAAGTAGACCAGATGTGGCACGAGCACAAAGTAAGACGGCAGATACTTGTGATTTTGTGGTGTTTTTAGAGGTCTCGCTCACACAGTCATCAAATCCTCTTTACTTTTTCTTTCGCGTGGTGTTATTTTAAAGTAATTACATTTTACTCTTTATGGTCTCATTCGCAGCCTAGGTTTTGTAAATAAATGGTAAAAATTAATATTTGCAAACGAAAATGCTTAAAACGAAGTCTCTAATCATTTGAAAACAAATTTTAATCACTTTATTAATACTAATAATCTTTGTGTTTTTGAATTGTGTTTTTTAATTCAATACCACAAATTTCTCCATTTAAATTTGTACAAATGTTCATGTGCTCAAGTGTATTTTCGTTTTATGCTTTGTGGTCTTATTCGTTGTTTGCTTTTTGCAAGTTGAAGTTAAAAATTAATATTTTTGAAGGAAAATGTTTAAAATTGAGTTTGTAAGCATTTGGAAACTAATTTTAATCACTTTTATATTACTAATAATGTTTTACACATTGTTTTATTTAGTTCAACACTGCAAAATCTTTCATTTAATTTTGTAAAAATGTTCAATTGTTCATTTCACTAAGTATACATTTCTGCTGTTTGTTTTGATTATTGTACTAAAAATATTCAATAACAAACACACTATATTTGTCCCTTTTTAACAGTGATCAAATCGGCGGATTTAAGCCTTTTTCATAAGTCACATTCTACAACTCTGGTCTACTTTGTGATCCACACCTTCTTGTGTTTTGGAGCCGTCCGTTTAAAAATCAACACTTTTTCTTCTGCCTGTAGTTCCATTCATCCACAATTCTGTAGATGGTATCTGGGTTTTTTAAAGACGTTCTTGTAGTATGTATAGCAGGAAAAGTTTGGTCAATCCTTCATCCCCAAGCTTCATTGTCGAGGAATTTGCATTGGCCGGTACCATTTCCTTTCCACAGGGTGGTACAATGAAGACGGCTTGCTGGGGTTGTTGCTATCTCCTTTCCTATTAGGTTCAATGGCAGTAGGTGCAGGAGCATTCGGAGTGCATCCATAGCAGCAGTGCAAAGAGCAGTGGTTATACACAAGGATGCAAGTGTTTGCATATTGTCTAAGATATGTAGATACTTCTTCTCCTCCATTACGTATTATTGCAATAAAAATATATTAGAAAAAAGAAAGAAAATTGGCTTACAAGTTCCATTCAGTTTTAATTAATTCAAATTTATTAGATAAGACTGTACAACACAAACAAAATAATTGTGCTAAGCTATACGAGGACGGATCAATAAGTCCGTAACTTTTCGAACTTCCGTCGTAGTTATATGAAATGCAACACTGTTTCCATCAAGTACCACCTCTTAATAGACTACTGTCAAGTTTTGAGAAAGTGTCGTTGTTTACTTTGCGTTTAACAGCTGTTCAAAACATAGAATCTCGTGTATTTTTCTAAACATGAAAAAAATGTGAATTTCTAAAGCTCATTAAACATTATTTTTTGCGAAAAAAAACCGTCAATCAAACCAAGGAATATCTTGATAAATACTATGCGGAGTCTGCACCATCGATTTCAATGGTTAAAAAGTGGTTTACTGACTTTCGTTGTGGTCGCACAAGTACAAATGACGCTCAAACCCGAAAATGTCGAAAAAATCCACGATATGGTGTTGGCAATCCGAATGAGTTTTTGCGATGTTTTATAACTGTGGATGAAACAGGAATCCATTACTATGCTCTGGAGACCAAGCAGCAGTCTCAACAATGGGTTTCTCCGGGTGAACCTGCTTCGGAGAAGGCCAAGGTAAGTTTGACTGCCAGTACGGTGATGGCAACAGTTTTTTGGAATGCACGCGGGATAATCCACATCGATTACCTTCAAAAGGGAAAAAACAATAAACGGCGAATATTATGCCAACTTATTAGACCGATTTTATGAGGATTTAAAAAGAAAACGAACCCATATGGCCAAGAAAAAAGTTTTTTTTTCAACAAGATAAATCTCAATGGCAAAACTCTATGAATTCGGCTACGAATTGGTACCTCATCCGCCATATTCTCCGGATTTAGCCCCTAGTGACTACTTCCTATTTTTAAACCTAAAGAAATGGCTCGGTGGAAAGAGATTTAGCTCCAATGATGAAATTATTGACCAAACAAATGCTTATTTTAAGGGCCTTGAAAAATCCTATTTGTTGGAAGGCATACCAAAATTGGAGAAACGTTGAAGATTGAAGATTGTGTTGAAATATAAATTGTTGTTTTGCAAAAAAACTCTGTTTCATTAAAAAATCACTGACTTTTTGATCCGCCCTGGTATAAATATATCCTCAGAAATATCGTTTAATTAACTACCGCCATCGCTATAATACTTAAATTGAATTATGTAGTACATTTGGATTTATAAAACTTAGAACTATAAATGTGTATGTACTCGTATGTAGATAAAGCTTTCTAGAATCAGTCAATATCAGTCTTCGGTTACCACCACTGCAACATCTTTTTCTATCTACATATAAATAAGCTTATGAAAGGGGACTTTTTTCATACCGCAGTATAAAATCATCAGCACCCAAGCCTCGTGTTTTAATTGAAATGGCAATCCCGCTTTTGTTTGCCTTAGAAAAAAGTGAATGTAGACTTTGGGCATTTTGCTGATTGGTACTATGCATTCTAGCTTTATCATTTAATCTAAAAAATGCTACTACATATACAAAAAAAATTTAAGAAAAATGGCTGGAAACGAAATAGAATAAACATATGCAACAATATTTTACTAGAAATTTGTTTGAAATAAAAAACAAACTTGGTCAACTCACTATTTCAGGAACTTAAGCTGGTGAACTCACAATCAATTAAACTCAGTAGCCGCTGAGGAATGTGTAAACTTCCATGGCAGAAGCTCATGTCGTAGTACAAAAAGTTATTTCAATCATGTTCTTAAGTGGCTAAAAAAAAATTGATAATAATGAAGCATAATTTTGTAATAACTACATGTTGCAGTTTTTATTTTTGTACGAAAATAACACTGAGGAAGAATATGTAAACTTCCGTATATTCCAAAAGCTAGAAATGCACAGAAAAAAATTAAATGCAAATCCAAAAAACTTAAACGATTTAAATTGCACCAACTAACAAAATTGGTTAAATTAACTAATGCAAAGTAGTAAAAAGATTTAATTCAAGAATTTGTTGTAATACAGGGTAGTGTAGGATGAATCACCCCATCGGATTCTATAATGTTTGCAAATGGAGTAGAGTAGAGTAAACGAGCGCAAAATATATGTCAATAAGACCTGAAAAGCTATACTCCACAAGAACGCGTAGTAAGTGCTTAGGTTTTCAATTTTTTATCAGAAACTATTATGAGGGACGAGCATCATTTTCACCCCTATGGATACGTGAATAAGCAGAATTATCGCTTCTGGAGCCCTGAAGCCAAAATGAGTGCTGTCAACGGCGAGCTCTACAGAGACATGATCAACGACTTGTTGGAAACAAGAACAGAATGGAGCAATAATCAAAGAATATTGGGCGACTTTTTTGAACCACTCTGTACAAATAAGCAGAAACAAAAACAGTAAACTATATTTGCCTATAAAAATTAATATAATTTAGACTTTTTGATATTTATGATCAGTTCACTCTGGCAAATCATAACACATAAATTGAAGCTGAAACCAGTGTTTAAAAAACTTAAGTCGAAGTAGCAAAAGTCGTAAAATTTTTACTTTTCGCTGCTTTGGCTTTTTCCAACTGTTTAAAATCAAACAGTGCTTTTGCTTCTGCTTGTGAAAACCAACAACTGTCGCAGTCGCAGTCGAAGCAGAAGCAGCAAACGATTTATGAACCATTGCGCAGTACTTTCAACAGTCGACGATCTCAAAAGTTTGAATTTGATTTGCTGTTGCTTGTGGTTAGTTTCGACAATAAAAACATAAGCAGTCTGTATGCTTTTGTAAGTACCAAACAGTCAAATTCGAAGACGCAAAAGCTCTTGCGTTTAGAAGATTTCTGCAGTTTCAGTCAACTACTTTGTGGTGTTTGTCATGTTTTTGTTAATGATTTTGCACATCAGACAAGGGGCAACAACAAAAACAACTTTCTAAAAGCATACTTCATAGCATATACATATATTTGCAACTTCCAAAAGCATATAGACTGCTTCTGCTTTTGCTTGCGATACTAACCAACAGCAAAAGCAAATCAAATTCAAACTTTTCAAATCGTGGACTGCTGACAGTACTGCGCAATTGGTCTAAAATCGTTTTGTGATTTTGCTTTGACTGAAACTGTTGTATTTTTCCACAAGCGAAAGCAGAAGCAAAATCAAATGGAATAAAAATCATTACAGTTTTTTAAACACTGCCCGAAACAATGCCATCAATTTACAAAGATTAATTTTTAAAATCAAACATCTATTCGCGCCACTTATAGCAGACTTCTTAATTTTTATGCTGCAAATAATAGTCCATCTGAGCAAGTTGTCAGTCGAGTTGCGGAAAGGTTTCATACTTCATACTCCTTAAATGATACAATGCAATTAACAAGTCAATTACATGTGTGTACAGAATGGAATATCGCCGCTGTAAAAGAAATTAGGGAAGAAGATCAAAATTTAGTAATTATTTGGCGATGTTAGGATTTACTGTGCTCTGTCTGTGCACAACGTTAACAATTTTGCGCAAATAGTTTTGGTGGAAGAAACAAAGCCAAGAGACTTTGATATACGTTATTATTTCGCCAATTGGCTTCTAGAGCAGCAGGAAACAGTAACCAAATTGCCGCATATTTAGCAAAACCAATCGACAACAAAACCTGCCGACTGCATTATTTCTAGAAATCGGTTTAAGTTGATTTCGGGAAATGGACTTGTCAATTGACCCCCATGGTCATGCGATTTAACACCTATCTATTATTTCGTGTGGAGCTACGTAGATGCACTGGGGTATGCTGATAAACCAGGAACAATTGACGCCTTGGACGCCAACAGTGTTCGTTTTAATCGTGACATACGGATAGTAACGCTCGAAAAAGTGACCCAGAATGAGTTTTGTCATCATTCAATACATGCCATGATCATTATTTTTAAGTGATCATGGCATGTATTGAATGATATTTAGAATAATTTTTTTTGATGCAATTTAGGGAATGCAATTGACAAATTTTGTACGTATTTTGTCTTTAAAAAAAAAAAAAAAAAAATAAAAAAAAAAATTCTTTCCATGTTAAATTTAAAAAGTCCCTTAAATATTTTGTGTTATTTTTTGCAATTAAAAATTGTATCGGCCTAAAAAAATTGCGAATTTTGAAATTCGAATGCTAGAATTTGCGTTTTGAATTGAGATTTTTCGCCACCTTTTTAGAATCCCACAACCCAAGGGAATGCTTATACTCGTATTACTACTTTCTAATACTGGAATAAAAATTTTCTTATGAAGAAATTGAATACCAGAATCCAAATGCTTGTTTGTAAGCATGAGATGAGACTCGAAACTTCAACAGCAGAAAAATAAAGGACATACACATTTTAACTAACAAAACAATAAGTTAACAGTTGAAATAACAGTAGTTATTTCAATAGTAAAAACGAACATCAATTATATTAACCAATAGAAGGCAATAAATTTTATTTGCAACGAAATAAAAAAAAACTATTTAGCTAAATTTTCAATTTTACATTTTGTTTCTCTACTGTGAGTAGTTGTTAGATTAACCAAGAGATTCGTTAATTTTATAACAAATTTATAATTAAAACAATTGAAAAAAGTATAACTTATAGTTAAAGCAATGACTATGGCAACAGAAATATGGATTTCAAATGCAAATGATTATAACAATTTGTATTGGTTGTTTTAACTAACAAATAAGTTATTTTGCCAAAATCTATCTTTTTACAAATCGCAGCAAAAATGTTCACTATACATATATAGAAAGGCAAATCTCTATTGGTTACATATATCAAGCAAAATTTTTCTAATTGAAATTCCAACAACAACTTGCGTCAACTGTAAGCAATGAACTGCTAAAATTGGTTAGCTTAATTTAAGAAATTTTTTTCTCTGTGTGGGAACTATTTCGCTACACAGGAAGTTGAAAACAAATTGTATTTTTTCTTTGTTTTTTGTTGCACCATTAAAATATGTTTTTTTTACTGTTTTGTTTGTTTGTGTGGAAAAGAAAAGGCAATAAAAATAAAACTTGATTGTTTGTTTTTGCAATTTGTTGGCCATGTGAATGCTGCTAGTTAGTGGTTTTTATGCCAACATTGTGTTCGTTACACGTTGTCTGTCTAATTGAAAGAGTGTCCGTCTAGTTTGTAAGTTTATGTTTGAGTGCATGTTGAAGTGCTTTAATGGAAACATTTACAGCCAATACTCGTATTAGCTGAAATGTGAAAATATGACCTATTGCTCCAAATTGAAATTTATTTTGCTGCAAATAAAATGTTGCATAGCATTTGAATTTCTTTTGTTAGCAATCATAATTTTTCATATATTTGGAATTAGGACTTTCGTTGTTTAATATGTTTAACATGAAAAGAAATCAATAATCAAAATAAATGTAATAATTCTGCCAAAAAACCGACTTCAATGCAAAGATTTGATAGAACATTTTCGAAAAAAATTTATATTATATATAATTAAATTTTAATGGGGGCGTGCCTGTGCCCATTTGTTAAATGCAAGATTTTGTGCTTTTCAGGGTGTGTGTTAAATTTTGTACAAATCGGTACAAAAGAACCACTAAAAAAAATATTAAATTTTAAAGGGAGTGATTCCGCCCATTTCTCTTTTTTAATATATATACATATATATTCAATGTTCTTCAAATAACTTGATAAGTAATCCCATACCTGAATACCATACCATAAAAACTATTGTGAATTGCTCTATTAAGGAACAGGTAGCGATTTTTTGACGAAGGACTGAGAACAAAACACACAAAAAAGAAATATGAATGAGTTTGTGATATTAATTAAAATATTTGTAATATTAATTTAAAAAATTAATTAAATTTTCACCTATAAACAATTTGATAATATCAATTAAGTTTTTCCACTCAAATTAATTAATACAATTAAAAATTTAATTGAATCAAATAAATTATTAATTGAAAACATTAATTGGTGAATACTTTTTTCTGTGAAATGTTTGAGGTCGGTTGATGTCGTATGATTTTTCGATTATTCTTTTATCAACTCGGGAATAAGAACCACATATCTCGCCTTTTATCGGCATCAACCATCCATCCATACTCAAAAAATCGCTATCTTGGAAACCCAAACTTAAGTATCATTATTCAATAAAATTTGTAAAATAATAATGTACGTACAAATCGATTTTATTTCATAAAGAAGAGTTAAGACAGGTATCCCATCCTGTAATCCGTTTAGGCAGGTATCCCATCTTGTACCCATTTTCTCTGATTTAGTTATAGCTCGCTGCATAATTAAACAGGAAGATTGTGTCTTTTTTCCAGCTCAAGGTGTGTGATGAAAATCGTTTAAGTAGAAACATGTGAAATATTATAATAAATTTTAATGGTCGTAGAGTCGCCCATTTTTTCAACTTTAAAATTGTGTAATTACAAGATCCAAAGGTGTTTGCTAGGTTTTGCAGCAATCAACTAAGTAGAATATCATAAAATCAGTTTAAAAAATTTGTGGGCGTGGTCTTGCCCAAATTTTTAATTTTTTTTGCAATCTGACGCATGGGAAGCTATACTCTCTAAAACAATAAAAAAATTTACAATAGGTCTAATATGAACGAACCACCAAAGAAATTAGAGGCGAATTGAAGTCGGTTCGAAATAGGCCAAGCTCCTATCAAAAACTTCGGCTATCCAAAAAGTATTGAGTTAAAATTTCAACCAAATTCTTATTTGGTACAAAAACTTATTTTACTACAGTCTGCTATGGATATTATTTTGTCATCGCCTTGTGCCATCTCATTTCTAGACAGCTCATATTTCACATTTACATATCGCTCATTTACTCAAACAACGTCATAACTCAAAAAATATGCAATTTTGGACATAATGATTCAGAATTAATCCTCATATTGTTCTTCATATTGTGAAGAAATTTTATACAAATTTTATACAAACATCATGTTTACTTCGCTCTCAAAAACAAAATAAAATATTATTTTTCCTTTAAGTTGCATGTAAATTGAAAACTTTAAACTCGTTTTCTGGCAAACTAGTTTTTTTTTTTGAGTTATGACGCTGTTTGAATAAATGAGCAATATTGTTTTAAATAAGCTTCACCCAGCCGATTTATGCGGAGTGAGTTAGTCATTCAAATTAGATTGAGATCTTTGAGGATCAGTTTATTTGAAAAAATTTATTTAAATTTTGCTGTTGATATAAATAATATAGTTGAGGCCATGTTACGATCATTTTGCGAACTGTATTTTTTGCATGACTCAATTCTGTTTTTCAAATTTTTATAAAATTGATAAATTTTCTTACACATCAAATACTTTCAAACATTTCCAATATGTCAAATGTTGATACGGTTGCGGCAACGATTTAAATTACTTCCAAATATTTTGTTACCCCAGTTAAAATGTGTTATTCTGCTCCCATATATTTATGTACATACATATGTATGTCGATAAGCATATTTATATATGTATTACGGTGTGATGTTTGAAACTTAATTCGTTTTGTTATTCAATTTAAATTACAGTTGTGCTAAACAAAGACAAACAACTAAAAAAGCCGGCATACGAATAGGCAAATGTTAAAAAAGAAGGTCTTCTTCTTGTACAATAAAACTTTAGAAAATATGCAAATTTATACTTATTACAAAATACTATCCAAGGATTTAGTTTCCCTCGAAAGTATCGTCATTTGTCCTTATATGCATGTATGTATGTATGCATGTGTGTGTGTATGTGTGTGGTATGGTTAAAAGTTAAATTAAATTGTTGTGGTTTTAAGGTATTATGCTGTTCGTATGATTGTTAGTTCAAGATATTAAACATCACTCATACGTCAATATGTCGTGCATAAAAGTTTGGAAAGCAGCTTTGAATATAATGTTGTGTTGTTGTTGTTGTTGTTGCTGGTAAAAAATATTTAACATAAAAAATTTTTAAATTACAGATTCTTTATTTGTTTAATTTAGAAGACAAATAAGTAAAGTTTGAAGATTTTTAAATTAAAATAAACATGTAACTGGTGTATGTATGTAAGTCTAAAAACCCATGGTGACTGAGGTTAAACCAACATAAATACCTAAAAAATAAGCACAATGTACATACGTATCATACGTCACTTATGGGACGAACTAAGTTTGTAACTTTGCTCCAGCCCTTGGCTGTATGACCCATATTTTTTACACAGACTTATTTTTTTTTATTATTGCTTAATATCAAGAAGTTAAAAGAGTCAAGACAAAAACAAATTGCTAAAGAAAAAAAAGGAAATACCTTTTTTTCATTTCCCCCTAAATTTGTTAAGCTTTCCTTTTTTATGAAATCTTAAAATACTTTCGATTGGTATTAAGCTACACAAAATGTTTATTTTTGCTGAACAACCAATGTGGATATTCCATAATTTCTTTTTACGGCCATTATTACAATTTAGTCTTTAAATTATTCCAACAATTAAATAAACTATACAGGTCTTAAATAAGATTAAACAATTTTTGGGGGACACCTCTGCAGACAAAAGTCCACCGAATTGCATTGTTTTTCAGGGTGTCAAAAGCTTTTTCAGAGTCATACATATAAAGAGGGACAAAAACGTAATACAGAGCATATTTTAAAAACAAATTAGCCAGACACATCTCAAGGGTCCTACATTAAGCGCTTTCTATCTGTGAATTAAAAAAAATTACAGTTACAGTTACAGCTACAGTTACAGTTACAATTACAGTTACAGTTACAGTTACAGTTACAGTTACAGTTACAGTTACAGTTACAGTTACAGTTACAGTTACAGTTACAGTTACAGTTACAGTTACAGTTACAGTTACAGTTACAGTTACAGTTACAGTTACAGTCACAGTTACAGTTACAGTTACAGTTAAGGCTCAGCCGACTTTAATGGAATGTAACTGCAACAGTAGGAAACAGCTGATCAATATTCTTATGTGAAAAGTAATGAGAATAGTTATAGAGATGTAACGTAGCCTAGTTTTCATATAAAAATATCGATCAGCTGTTTCCTACGTTACAGTTATATTCCATTACAGTCGGCTAATAAACCTTTACAGGTACAGTTACCGTTATAGTTACAGTTACTGTTACAGTTACAGTTACTGTTACAGTTACAGTTGCAGTTACAGTTACAGTTACAGTTACAGTTACAGTTACAGTTACAGTTACAGTTACAGTTACAGTTACAGTTACAGTTACAGTTACAATTACACTTACAGTTACAGTTACGGTTACGGTTGCAGTTGCAGTTACAGTTACAGTTACAGTAACATATACAGTACACTCAACAGTCTCTCATGCACGCTAACATCATTAGTTTGTGTTGCAATGCGCTCTCTTGGCCTGTGTTCGTTGACAGTAAAAACTGTACTTAGAAGCATTATAGTTGTTGTTTTTCGTGTCTGGTGTCTACATTGTCTGTTGTGATTGTGTGTTCGTATATTTCTTAAAAGAAGACTTTTTACTTCCATATCGGCTGTCTACTTTAACCTCGTCTTCTATTGAATCATTCTTATTGTTGGAAAATATTTGTATTAGGCCAGTTCACGCTATACTAACATAATAATATGGCTATTTCAAATTTTGTTTTGTAAAACGCAGCACTAAATGTTTATAAAATTTTTTATGAAAAACTGTAAATTACTAAAACAAAAAACTTACCAAAATTGTCAACTCTAAGCATTGCGTTTTGCAAAATAAGCTCCTTAGAATCTGGTTTATTAAATAGTTTTAAATCAAAATTTACTAGTTGTCCATTGGAAATTGGGTCGCGTACCTGAGATTTCTCCTGCTGTTATATAAAAAGATTTAAAGTTTAATATAGTTCTTTTGTGTCATAGAAATTCAAGAGTTTACAAAATGTAAATTTTTATGCTAAAAAAATAAAAATGCTACAGTTGTAAATAACAGATATGTAATGTCTGAACAAATATTTACACACGTACCATCGGGCATACAACAAACTTTTTTTTTTACAAACGAACCTTGACCACACAATGGCTTGTTTGCTTTGCCACATGATGTTTATCTGAATAAACTAGAAAGCAGAAAATAGAGTGAAAAAATAAAATAGTGTAAGTGAGAGGTGTAAAGAAATTATAACAAAAGACAGTTATGATCAGTAATGTAAACAATAGGTGTGTGTGTGTGTTAGATACTGTGTAGTAACGTTTAGGTTGTTCAATTCAATTGGACTTATATCAGAATGAAAAGATAATTCTGCATACGGAAAATGTTGCCAAGTGACACTTTTTGTTAGATGCCATTTAATCAGGAAACAGTGAAAATTTTTAGTTATTTCTAGAACTATACAAGTAAAACCTCTACAGAAAAGAACCGCCCATGCACTTAGAGGCAAAAGCTCACAAAAATTGATTTTCTCAGTTTAAGTGGACTTAAAGTCATTAATTCGGCTTAATCAAGCAGATATTTTAATTTTATTTTAAATTTTGAACAAATAGTAGTTATTTTAGCAAAATTTATGCTGCGCATTGTTGGGCCTCAGAAGTTATATACGAATTAAAAATATAGGCCTGCACAGATATACCTGTTTGCATCAGTTTTGCGTGTGTATTGGTTCTGGTATGAAGATATATTATTCCGCGTTTCTGTTACTAGTTCTTAATGTTGATTTTTTTAAACAATTATTGTAGGGTTGGGCAATGAGCAAATGAGAACAACACAGTTGTTTGTATTTGTTTTTTCTAAAACAAACAAGATACATAAAACTGCTGTTACCATAAGTATCTTATGATGTGTTGAGAAAAAATATACATGGCTGATGAACGAATGAATAAAAGTAAAATTTCACATACATACGAGTACATACATATGTAAGTAAATAATACATGAAATACATGAGCTGCAAATACAAAAAGAATTACACACAATATGTATGCGGAGTTACATGCAGAGCAAAGTTCTCTCTCTTTCTCTCTCTCTCTATCCTTGTCTGCGCCACAAAAAACCTAACGAACGTGCGTACGAACATCTGCTCATCATATATTTGTTTCAACAGTGAGTGATTTTTTTCATATATTTGTATTACAACATGTATTTTTGAGCAAAAACAGGATACAAACAGTTCCTCAGCAGCAATACAACAAGCAATTGTTATCTGGGGGCAAATTACGGCATTCGATATGATTCGAAATTTAAAAATATTTCCATATAAACTCTATTGAAATAATTCGTAATTTCGCTCTACAACCAGTGCCGTAATTTGCCGCCTGTTTTTAATTGTATTGTAATTTGGAAAAGAACACACACACAATAACTCTTATATAGGGTGTTTTTTTTAGAGGTATAGAACTTCGAATTGAAATAAAACACAAGAAATCGTTTTAATGTCCATCAATTTGGCTTTATTGGAAGGATAATTTTATGCCATTAACGTTTAAATATGATTTCGGGCATGTGGCCGCCGCGGCTGGCTCGAATAAAGCCAATTCTACAGGTCCAATTTTCAACCACTTTTTCGAGCATATGGGGCCGTATGTTGGCAATAACGCCACGAATGTTGGCTTCCAAGTCCCCTAACGTTTCTGGTTTGTTGGCGTAGACGAGCGACTTCAGCGGATGCGTATTATCACATAGAGTAAACGTAGTGCGAAAACGATCCATGGTTAACCGAATTAATTGCTCTGATGGACGATTATGTCGACCATAAAATGGACGGAGCTTGCGGTAAACTTCGCGAACTGAACCATTATTTTCGAAATAAATTTGCACGATTTGCAAGCGTTGTTCTTTTGTCAACCTGTTCATGATGAAATGGCAAACCAAACTAAATATTAATCACTTGACAGCTGACAAAATGGCCGCCAGTTAAAAAAGTGATGCCAACTTAAAGTTCTATACCTCAATAAAAACACCCTTTACTAGTTCTTTGGCTTACACTACAATCAATTATATGGTACATACCATGGTATATTTGGTTTGGCTATACTTCTAAAGTATACATATGCAAGCCTTTAATTAGTAATAGCCTGGAATGTATCAATGATAAAGGCTTAACGACGTCTAATGACACTTTTATCGCTGTGGTTTTTGTCATGGTTTTATGTTATTTTATTAGAGTTGTAAAAATGTAATAATTTGAAACGCGTGAGTCACGCATTAGTCACGCGTGAGTCACGCATGGGTAACTTGTGATTGTGGTTATCCTTAATAATATTATAAATGTTAAAGTTTGTTTGCTTATGTCAAACATAGGCTATTTTTTATACGGTTTGCAACCGGTTTTTTATATTTGGCAGGGACTTTCAAACCGCTAAACCAATTTTTAAAATTCTTTCACCAATAGAAAGCTTCATTACAAACATAAAAAAAAACAATTTTTTTATCCGGTTCGGAAACGGTCTTTATTTATTTAGTACCGATTTTGAAAATTCGTTTGTTACCAGCGGCAAGCATCGCCTATTTTTTATTCGGTTCAGAACCGAAAAAACATATTTTTGGAATGGTTAGGGCAATTCTCGTTTCGGGTTTGAGTGTTTAAGCTGTTTTAAAACCGGATTTTATTCGGTTTGTTTTATTTTTTAATCGCCGTTTAGTCGGTTTTTTTTATCATATTTGTAACATTATTAGTGAGTAACAAATAAAAAAACATTCATAAATTTTAAGTATAGTTTCCATAGTTTGCCGTGAGTAAAAGCTAGTACTTATATAAAATAATGATTTTAAATAATAACGTGTGTGATTTTATAAATTTAATTCTCACGCACTCACGAGCTAACTTTCTTGACCCTGTTGAAAAGTATATTTGTGGGTAATTCTTAGCTGATATCATTCAATGCGAGGTAAGTCACTAGAAGCGTGCGTGAATAAAAAATTATGAATTTTTTCGTTTTGTTGGTTAAGCACCGTCTATATGCGTTTCGTTCCTGCTTCGGTATTTCTTATATAAACAAATTCATGTTTATGAATTAATTAATAATTTCTTTGTACGTTCTAAGAGTTATCCTTATCAAATTTAGTTTGTCTCACTATTGAAGATGTGAAAATGTGAATTGATCCGTGAAAAAGAGCTTTTGGCCCCATTGTGCCACGCTCAATATTAATATATTTATAATTATGATCAATAGCCCTGCAAATAAGCGCAAGTGTATGCAAATTTTTCATATAACCTTAATTTGGAAAAATATAAATATAAATAAAATATAAAAATATTCTCCTAGTGCAAAAAAACAAACTAACAAAGAAAGATTTATATAAAATTTCTGAACAAATTTTTATATTAAATTTGTCTATAGAAATAAATGAAACTCATCTAAACTTCTATGGCAATATTAATGTTGCGACTTGTGACTTTTTAACAAAGCAAAACAGATTTTGGTTTTAAGTTTACGCTTTTCAAACAAAATTTGTATAAAAAAATTAGTGCTGAACAACATAATAATCTGCTCTAAAGCCCAAATATTGTCCTGTGATGTGGTATAGAGCAAAATGGTTTATACATTTGTGTGTTCAAATTTGTACATTAAAAAAATGCCAACAAATTTACAATGCTCTCATGCAAACTTTAAATTGACCACAACAAAACAACAGTGGTTCCTTTTTTTCATATACTCGTATGTACAAAACCATAAATTTAACCATTATTATTATTTTTTTTTGTTCTGGCTTAAACTGACTGTATCTAAACAAAATACGAGAGAATTTTAAATCGCCTACACAACTGAAAGCACCATTTACACTCACATACCATCAAATTTAAAGCTAAGTGTAGAATCAGGAGCCGCCACACAAAACCCTAAGCAGAAGCGAAGCGTTAAATTATACTGTTATCATTTTAAAGTATCTGACTATTTTATGTAGTTTTTGAATCTATTTTTTTTCCTTTACTGAAAAGCTCATGATTTAGTAGTTATTTGCTCAAATGACATTTTATTTATTCGGTATGAAGGAGGATCGAAAAATTAAAAATAAAACAGAGTTTCATCAAGTTTTATTTGATTAGTGTTTTTTATTAACTAATTCGTTATGGGTGGATGCAATTTGTTTTTTATAAAAACAAGTCCACACATTTTTGAGATTTTTAAACAATCTTTCTTGTTCTAATTTCAGTGGGCGACGAGATGGAATGTTAATGCGTATATATAAAAAAACTGTTTTTAAGAACTGAACAGCATTCCAGAGTTTTTAGTTTTACAATTGATTTAAAAACAGTGTTACCAATAGATTTTTAAAAATAATTATGCAAAAAATTATCCAAAACGCTAACATTTATATTTTCAATTCTTTTTCAATTTATTGCGTTTTTAAAAAGCTTTTCTGCGCTGTTATGTTCGTAGTTTTGTAATTCTCAATAATTTATTGCAGGGCTTTTTTTTAGTTTTTCTTTATATATCCATACAGATGTCTCTAAGGCACCATTATTTTGCTTTATGTACGTACCATCTTAATATCATAGAATTAAAGTTCGCTAAAAATTATTGAACATTTTGTTAAAAATGTGTCGTATGGTTCTAGCCAAACTCACGGGAGAATGCGATGAAATATTAGGCAGAAAGAAGCCTTGTGCTATTAACACCCTGCGCTGGTTAGCCACAACATCTTTGGTTCTCCGCTTTTATGTCACATGCACTCAACCTTAAATGATATTGAAAAAAGTCTTGCTCAGTTCGTTGTGGTTTCTTGTGAAAAATCAACCACTGGTAACTCACGGAAATCGTATATATCATAAAGTAGTCTGTAGCTTATTGGACTTCAGCAGTCCCTCTGCGTGTTCACTGAAAATAGCGCGTACTCTTTCTACCCCGAGTATGTTTTGGTTTGGCTATGCTAATACTTTATCGGCCAGAAATAAAGCAAGGGTGTGCTTACAGGTTTATATTTTTTTTTTAGATTTTTCCAGAGTCACTCATATTTACTTTCCCAGTAAAAAAGCCATTCCCAAGAGGTCATGCAATCCGAACGTAGTTTAAATCTAAATCATCTCTAATGATTTTTACAAGGGTTTGTCATCACAAAGAACTATCTTTTACGATTTTTAAACAAAATTTCCTTAATGGCGTTCTATAAAAATATTTTGCTATGTGAAAAGTGGTAAAAAATCACCTGTTTTCGCGAATTAAAAGGCAAAACGTTGTTTTTATATATAAATTTTTAGTAAAAAGTTAATATATTTCAAATGCAAATTAGCTTTAAAATTTTTTCAAACCAATCGAATTTTTTAAAAAACATCTAGTGTATTTTATTACACTATAACGAAAATACAATTTTTTGCTCGGCATGTGACTTAAAACACCAAAACAAATATTTATTTTTTTTTCCTTAAAATTTTTATTTATATTTCTATTAAAAGTGAAATTTATTTGCTGGTGGTTAAGCGATGTCTATATGCATTTCATTGTTGCTGTAACAAATCGTCAGTAGACTTCAACCACCAATGCAATATATAGACATCGCTTAACCACCAGCAAATAAATTTCACTTATAGTATAATTATGACAATATGTCGAATAATAAATCTCTTTTGAATATTTTTGATTAAATTAACTTTTTTTCTTACTTTAGTGCATATTTATTAAGTCACAACATTGTAAAACATGTTATAGGTGTATTCATTTAATTTTAGTCTTAATAAAAGAGCATTTTTTTTGTCTTAAGTTAAAGTACAAAAGTTATTTTCCAAACAATTACTTTGAAACTTTGATTTATTCAACTAAAAGAAATCAAAAGATTTTGTTGTTGTGAATTTTGTTTTTTTTTTTAATATGTGCACAAAAACTTGAAAGAAAAACAATTTATTTTTACACGTCGCAAAATGGTTGCTATACAAATCTTCTTAAATTTTTTTGTTCTTTCTGCTAAGAGTTGCTAAAACAATAGAAAACAATAAAAAGTGAAGGAAGGAGAAACTTAATACTAGACGCAAGCAGCAGCAGCAGCACAACCACCACCACCACCACCACCACCACCATCATCACCACAAGTAAGTGACAGCGTTAGCAAAAAAAAAAAAAAACAAAAGAGATAAAACAAAACAAAAAACTACAAATGAAAACTTCAAAGTTCAGCTATTTACTATTGATCTTAACTTCACACTTATTTCGTAACCCTCAAACACATGCCAGAATAAAAAAAAGAAAAAATACTTCCATCCTCTTTGACTTAATACCCTTATAAAAGATACTTACAATGAAGTAGATAAAACACTAACACCCATACAAGCAAGCCAGCCAGCTCACGGAGAAAGATACACATGCATACAAAAGCACGTGTAAAGCATATTTATACAAAGTCTATGTATGTATGTATGTCAGTCATAAAGTCAGCTCAGCAGAACTCATTTCTGGCATAGACTAGAGTAAAACAAATAAAATCTTACAACTGGAAATTCTTTTGTTTTTAATATACTTCTACACGTGCTGGTATGAGCACATGTACACACTGAATAAATATGGTACACAAGAAAATTTATGTTTCCAAAATACTTTCAAATTAAGCGAACTGGTTCACTTCGTGGACAATTTGGAAAAAAAATTTCTTAGTATTGCTTGGAATAATTTTTTCTAAAGCCTGATACTCTGTTCAACATTTCACGTGAAATGCTGTCAAAATACATATAAAAAAAATTGGCACGAATTGTTCATGGAAAAATGTTGCAGAAATAGTACTCTGATTATCTTGGGAAAAACGTATGAAATGTATCTTCAACATTTTAAGTTTTCATGCGAAATAAGATAGGTGGCACTTATTTCGTGTGGAATTTACAACAAACACATGGGGCGTTTTTAAAAACATAAGAAATCGTAGCATAGTTTCAGGGCTAGTTAATATTATTTACATGTCAAATTTTTCGTATGAAATAATCAATGTTTTCAACATTTTTCACAAATTTGAACAGAGTACTAGGCTTAAAGCGTGATTCACCCATTGTTTCCGAGCAAAATTTTTAGCCAGACAAACATTTTTTTACTGAGAGTTTTCTGCAGCACGATTCATTATCAATTTCGAACATTTTGTCTGGAAAATCAAAGCTACCATATGAAATGCTTATGTAAACGATGCGTATTAATTTTACAATTTGATGTGTCACACACATCTTTTTAATTGTTTAATGCAATTTCTTTTGTTCAACTCCATATGAATGTGTTTTATTTTTCAATTTTTCTTTATTTCTATTTTAATAAATACAAGTATACTCTGTGCTTTTATTATTCATGGAACATGATGTACTGGGTCAGTTGAACTTTGGCTGAGGCAATCCGAACTAAAAATAGTGATTCCAGAACAACGAGATCCTAACTATTAATACTGGTAAAAGATGAAAAAAAAAATCAAATAAAGAAATAGTGTTTTAAAAGTTTATGATTGAGTCATATTTAAATCCCGTCGAAATTCTCCTCTTTGTCATATTATGATGTTGAATAGGCATAAAAAATATGTCGATTTGAAATACGAGGTATGTTCAAAAAGTATCGCCGAATTTTGAATTTTCGCGGGTTACGTATATTCGAATTTTGAGTTTTTTTGTGGCGTTATGTTGATACTCATGTCTCTCACTTATGACGGTTATTTTGAATGTTCAGTTAATTGTTGACAGCTGCCTTGCTTGCACGTATTTTGGCTCGTCTTCGATTTTTATCATGGTTCGTGCGGCAGCTTCCATTGAGATGATTGAGCTTTGGTTTCCACGTCATAACCATAAACCCACGACTCGTCACTAGTTATGACCCTCTGGAGCAAATTTGGGCCTTCGCGGACAGAGTCCAACAGCTCATTCGCAATGTTCATGCGTTGCTGTGTTTGATCGAAATGCCCAAATCATTGATAAAAATCGAATGGCACGAGCCAATCGATATGTTTAGATCCTCAGCAATCATGCTTCCATGTTTGAATTTATAAGATGTTCAGCTGGAATATCGGACTCCCACTGCAGATCTTGTTTAAAATATAGAAGCAAATTTTCAAACAAATGATATACACACACAAAAAAGTAATATGAATGAGTTTGTAATTTTAATTAAAATATTTGTAATATTAATTAAAAAATTAATTAAATTTTCACCTATAAACAATTTGATAATATCAATTAAGTTTATCCACTCAAATTAATTAATACAATTAAAAATTTAATTGAATCAATTAAATTATGAATTGAAAACATTAATTTGTGAATACTTTTTTCTGTGCATTTGTATGTACATATACCGTCACCATAAATGCAAAACTTTTTGTTTAAGAAAAAATAAAAATTAGCTTTCTTATCATTTTTATTATAATGTAAAAAATTGCATTGAATACCTCGATATTTTCCATTTTGCAAAACTATGAAAATGATGGTAAAGCTAATTTTAATTACTATTGTTCGAACTTTATTTGTTTCTATATATACGACTCGATTTAATTACATGTGATAATTTTTAAAGAACAAATAACACCAAAGTTAATTTTAAATATTCTGACAAAGAGAACGGACTAACATGCTGTTTTCGAAGACCGCCAAACCTTCATCATCGGCGTTTTTCTCTTTAGTCCACTGTGAGTGGTGTCAATTGATATAAACTCCAGCTCTTTATCATATGAAATATGTAACGGTATTTTGAATTTCAGATAACGATGTATACAGTTAAGAACTGTAAAAACTGTTCTTACATCCATAAAATTTGGAGTTTGAGGAGATTTGGAAAAATATTTAAAAAAACGTAATATGGCAATATTTACTTACGGTGGTAATAATTATGTTTATGCAAACAATTAGTTCGTAATCACAATAACAATAGTAGCAAAAATTTTAAAAATGCAAAATACTTGGAGTCGTCAGCTTGTTTCAGAATGCAGTGATTTCCGGCAACCAAACCGTCGGAAAATGGCATCCAACAAACAATTATAATAAAATAATATAAAATATTATGACACTATGGCCCTTTGAATTCCACAAATATTTTCTTACATGTTTTCTTACATGTATATATATATATATATATATATATATATATATATATATATATTTGTATATATACGGCACACCTATTTTTGTACTCGTATCGTATGGTCCACCAGCATGTATGGCTCAAAAGGTATTTTTGTGTAGTAAATTGAACATAATATATAAAATAAAAAATTTAGTGTAGTTATTTCGTTTTGTTAATATTGCCCCTTTTTTTTTGATAAATCCCCTATTTGGTCCTACTTTTTTTTTAAATTCTCTTTGTGCCACTTTTTGAAAAATGTCATGGGTCCATGGGTCCATGGGTTACTTCTTGATAGTATTTTTAGATTTATTAAAAAAAAATTTCTGTAACTAGTTTAGTGTAGAAAAATGAAAAAATATTATCCTGGATTCGCCACCGACTTAAATTTTTTTTAGCGCTGTGTAATTATAAAACTAAAATATAAAAAAGTAAATTTTATCTAATTGGTGCTCAGTGTTGTTACTTATAAAAAAAATAAAAAAATTCAAAAGGAAGTGAATTTACGCTATTGAAATAAATGTGATCTCCTTTTTCTGTATCCAGCGGAGTTTCTCATTTCATTTGTATTAATAAACAACAAAGCAACACTCCTAAACTCTTCATATACAAATGTAAAATAAAATATTTTCCTTTTACCTTTGTTATAAGCGTTATAAAGATAGAAAAAAAATCTTATCAAGAGGAAGCCAAAACAAAAAAAAAAAATAAATTAAAAACGTAAAAAACCATGAAGTACACAAACAATTGAAATTTGAAAAGGTTGGAAATATGTACGTAAATAGAGGAAAATCTCTTGTTTAGTATTTACAATATACAAGTAAAATAACAGTAAAATAACAGGTGCATCTAGCACCTAGAAGTGCTAGAGCAACCATTTTTTTAAATACTCTGTTTGGTTTAATTTTATTTATTTTATTTGATTTAAAATCATTTATTTTAAGTTATTTAATATTTTTTTATTTTTATTTTATTTTATTTTATTTTATTTAATTTTATTTAATTTAATTTAATTTTATTTTATTTTATTTTATTTGATTTGATTTTATTTTATTTTATTTTATTTTATTTTATTTTATTTTATTTTATTTAATTTTATTTTGTTTTATTTAATTTTATTTAATTTTGTTTTATTTTATTTTATTTATTTTTTATTTTATTTTATTTTCTTTAATTGGCTAATTTAATTATTTTATTCCCTTTTATATTGATATTGTTGCAAACTTCATTTGTGCTTATTTTCCCAAATAAAAAAAATCCCCAAATTTCATATAATAAAGATAATTTAGATATATATGTTATATATGTATTTAGGACACGGCAAATAAATTTATTTTAAACTAAGTACTCCATGTTCCTAAACTTTCGTTATCTGCTAGTGTCATATTTCCCATATAATTAAGTTTAAACGAAATTCAATTCTCAGCATGTTAAAAATATTTTCTTTGATTTTTTCTTACAAAAGTAAATATAAAACTTAAGAAATATTATCTTAATTAACGTCATCACATGTCAGGCAGCAATTTCTACATCAACTAATGGGATCAAACAAAGAAGCGAACAATGCTTTAATTTTCCTGCAAATTTCAGAATGTCTCTGTAAAAATAACCGACAAAATTGTCATTAATATAAAATTTATTTCACTGTCTTGTTGCTGAGCTTTTGTGTGTCCTATATCCTCGTTAATTATCTTAATAATATGCTGTCATATCTCTTAAGAAATAATTGAATTTTGTATAATAAATTAAGGTAATTTCGAAATAACATACGAACTCTTAAATTGAAAGTGAAGAAATAAAAGTTGTAGAACATTCTACTAATTAATGTCTTATAAAAAATGGAGTAAACGAAATAAGGAAAATTATATCTACGCCTTCTTATTCCTTTTTTTTACCACATTGATTTTATTTTGTTGGTCACGAAAATGACGTAGCGTAGAAAATTGAATAAAACAAATGAGTTAAAAGATTTTTAAATTTTAACTCCACGGCACAATGTTAAATGAAATGAAATTTTATAATCACTCTGCTAAAATTTAAAAAGAACAGAACTTTAGGCTTTAAGACACTTCATTAAAGACTGTTGCGAAATATTTAAGATATTTCAAGAGCCGAAAATAAAAACTAAGACTCGTAAGTTTATCTAGCCCAGCCATTAATTTTTTTTTTTCAAAAATCGCAATAAAAACAATTAAAAACAAATTTAAACCAAAAATATTCAGGCAATCCATAAATCATCATATAATTTTACCATATTGTATTATTTCTAGCTGCAGGCTAAATTACATGTGAGAATTTCTGAGGAACCATGTGCGCTAAAGGCAATTGTAAATTATTAAAGCAAACTTTAGTATAGCGAAACAACTAGCTGCTTTCAAGGCCCGCCACATTTTCATCAGCAGCGTTATTGTGCTTAGACCACTGAGTGTGGTGTAAATTGATGTTGGAAGCTTTTTATCTAATGAAAGCCCAAATGTATTTTTTGTTCTTTACTAATCATGCACATGTCCGTTCATTAATTTTATGTTATTAGTAAAAACAAAAAATGTGGAAACTGCTGAAGTTTCAGGGATGGCCTGCACCATCTCAGGAATTTCGCGCTAAACTCAACCATAAAGCGATCTTCGTCGATATAACAGAAATTTATGTATCTATTACAAATATTTCGACAATGATTTTTTCCAAATTATTTAATATCCACATAGAAAAAGTTTCCTCCACTTAGCAAATTTAAATTAAAAAAATAAATGAATATCATCAACTAAAAATTGCATGAAGTCAAGTGAAAGAACGGAAATTTTTAAAACCTACAAAATCAAGTAGGGTGGTTATCTCGATAGATATGAGTTAATGTAATACACATATAAAAACCGGTCTCAATCGGAAAAACTAGCTTGCGATAACCTCAAAACTTCGAGATTTAATTAAAACTAAATTTTCTAAAATTGGCGCTGAACTGCGTAGGCTGGCTAAAACACTATAAGAGATATGTTGAAAGTAGCCGATTATTTACAACGACCAAAGTCTTTTTTTCGACTTTAAGAGAAGCTAACCTAGTCTGAATCAAAGAATGACAATAGTATTAAAAAATGTATATATATATTTTACACACAAAAAAGTAATATGAATGAGTTTGTGATATTAATTAAAATATTTGTAATATTAATTAAAAAATTAATTAAATTTTCACCTATAAACAATTTGGTAATATCAATTAAGTTTTTCCACTCAAATTAATTAATACAATTAAAAATTTAATTGAATCAATTAAATTTTTAATTGAAAACATTAATTGGTGAATACTTTTCTCTGTGTTGCAACTGCTTATACTCATACTTGTAGCACAAACAATTCTTTCGCTCACTATTTATGATTATATCCGATGCAAATACACAAGGGTACGTCATTTATGCGAAAAAAAATTAAATACCCTGTGAGTACTGAGTGTCTGCCAAATTTATGCTCAGAGTATGGTTATACTCAGAGTATGAATATTTATTCCGAAAAAATAAATGTCTCTCTTTGATACTCTGATAGCCAGCGTATGATAATGATACTGATACCCTGATACCCAGAGTATGTTTTAATCTTTATGTATAAAATGGAATGTAAAACGTGCTTTGGCTATTTGAAAACACTCATGAAATAATTACGAGGTTGAATTCAGAATAAATATAATCTCTAAGCGGATCATATTATGCCTGAAATTGTTTTCGTAACGAATATTTTGTAATTTGTAAAGTGATACAATTATTTTTAGTAAATATTTAATAAGAAACGTTTTTAGCAAATTCCAGAATTACCAACTCTCACTTTCCATCCCTGTAATGCAATCTGCTGAACACTATTGCCGCACTGTTGCCTTTGTACTGTTTTACCAGTTGAATTTTCTGGCAGCACTGCTGCCTTAAGTGGGTGCAATTAAAACATTCCCATAAATACTCATGAGCATTCGAATAAATACTCAGAGTATTTTTATACTTGTAGGATTTTAGTTATCGCGTTTATGCTTCATAATTTTGGAAATTGGTATGCATATAGTCGTTGATTGTTTATTGTGAATAGGTACAATTGACTTTAAACTTGCTGTGTATGTTTGCATATGAGTATGAATTTTGTTTTTTACCATATGACGCATTTATATTTGTTTGCGTACTTAAAACGCTTTGGCCTGGGCTGCGACTGTCCTATTTCTTTGAAATATTCTGTACAACAGATATGTGAATCAGCTTAACTGATCAATACGTAGTGTCAATGAAGAGTTGGAAGGACAGAAGTAGAAGAAGCTTTAACTAGCATTTTCATTTACTACACGTATCTCTTTGAGAACGGTGTGATGTAAAGACAAACTTATTTAAAGATTGGACGATTTTTTTCTTCTGCCTCTTCTAATGTAACAAAGGGGAGCAAGTAGTAGCTTTTGCAGCCTTTTATTAATTTTTAAAGTTATTCAATTCAATTTTTAGTTGAATTTTTTTTTCAAATAAAGATGTTGATTGTTTTTAATTATAACCAAATTAAATAGTAAATAGTAATAACTTACAAAAAAGAAATATAGACTGCTGCTTAAACTTAAAGTGTTTAAAACTGCTTGTAATTTCTGAGTTTCTACAACTTTTCCCTGAAAGTGTATTCCTTTTGATTTATGCGTGTATATTTTTAGCTTTGTTGACTGTCGTTTGGTTTGTTATGTCATTGCCTCTGCCCCTTTCGCAGCTATAAATTTTCTTAAGGCGTCTCCAAGTGAACAGAGAGCAATAACCACACTGTGGGGGAAAATTAGAATACAAACACGTGCTCACAATAAATAAACATTTATTTAAGACTATGTTAATAAGCAATGTCGTTATGCATTAGATTAATTTGGTATGTTTGGTTGGCTAATGAATCAAATTTGGTTTGTAATTTAAGAGCACAACATTACTAATCGTTGCTTTATTGTGTTTCAGTTATTTAGTTTTCTATTTAAATCAAAGAATGAAATATTATATTCAAAGAGAAAAGAAACTAACTAGATTCTCTAAGTTTACACAAAACCAGTGTAAACTTGTGTTATATTGATTATGCCAGTCGAGAATCATTAATCCTTTGTTGCACTAATGAATTTAGAGCGTGTCCCACGATGTCCATAGAAAACGTTGGATTTTCTTATTTTGTTGTTGTTTTCAACTTGTCCAAAAGGGTACTTTCTTCCAAAAAGTACTTTTTTCCAAAAAGATACTTTTTTCCAAAAAGGTATTTTTTTAAAACTGTACTTTTTTCCAAAAAGGTATTTTTTCAAAAAGGTACTTTTTTCAAAAACGTAGTTTATTTTACTTTTTTAAAAAATTACCCTTTTTTGGGAAAAAATTGTTTAATATCAAAGAGGTAGTTTTTTTCCAAAATTGGATTTATTTTCAAAAGTTACTATTTTTTTGTGGTAAAAGTAAATCTTTTCCAATAATTACTTTTTTCCAGGAGGTACTTTCTTTGAGAATATGCTTTTTTAAGGTACTTTTTGCAGAAGTTAATTATTGCAAAAAATTACTTTTGGCAAAAATTTATGCTTACAAATTATACCTTTTGAAAATCTCCTTTTTGCATTAGTCGCTCTTTGTGAGAACTATTTACAAAACATAATTGCGCAATATTGTGTACTGTACTTTCATACAAAAAGTATAAAAATATAGTGTTAATGCTAACATACCTACTGCTTGTTTAAAGTTTATAAAATCATCATGAAGAAAAAAGTTCTCTGTTTCAAAGCATCATGTCCTAGTGATCTCATCGTAGTTTATCCTAAATGACACTTTTTTTTATAATAAATGCAACTCCTCCGCACCCTTAACACTCTGACGTCAAAGTTTACTCACACTATTTCTTTTCTGTATGACAATCACGAACATTTTTCTTTTCATGCTAATAACAATAACTATAATGGATTTGAGACAAAAATTCCATTGGTTTATACAAGAAATTAAATGTGCTATAAAAACTGTAAAAATTGTAGAGGTAAAAAGGATGGAATAGAAATAATTACTGGTCTATTCTTATATTTTTAAATGCACAACTTTTTATAAAACCAACAAAAAATATTTGGTTCAATATCCCTTTATTCTATAAGTCAGTCAATATACTCACAGACATCCCTTCTCTGCGTACACATCCACACACACACACAATTTTTTAAAAGGTGATTGCATACGTATACTTAATATGAAATTATGCGGTGTATATTCAACATGCGTCCATTAACAGTGTCGAACTTTCTTCTAATGAACATCACTGCAACGAAATTTTTAAACTGTTTTTTTTACATCGCCGTATTTTGGGCCAGTTTTCCACAAAATTTGCTCTTTTAGTTTTATTAGAGTACCTTAAGTGGAAATGCATGAAACGTAATACTTAATTGTCATGGTCGTGGAGCCGCCCTAAATGCTGAATTGTGTGCTATCAAGAGGGCATAAAGTGTGTTTAGTTTCGTAAGAGTTACATGGCCAAGAGCAAAAAAATTGAAGAATATATCTGAAAGTAAAACTTAAATTTTTGATTTAAATTTTTTATTAATCTGTTAGCAAATGACGTGATTCTGAAATAAACAGAATTGCGACCGAATCGCTAACTGCCTTCACTTTGCGGTCAAGTGTAATAAACAAACATCTTTAGGCAAATTTCGTACATAATGAAAATAAATAAAAGAGTTTGATGGAAAAAAAAGAAACATTTGTCATATTTTCAATTTAAATATATGCCATGACTCCTTAAAACTTTATACTTTTTCCCTTTGCTATGCTCTATTTAACGAAGAGCTTAGTGAAACCAAAAAGTTAATCAAATACTTGTGATTCCAATCACCGTTAAACGTGAGCAACACTATTCTTCATTGAGCAGTCCAATGAAGCATTCCACAGGCGACTAAAAATCGTTTACCAAAAATTGTTTAAGCAACGACTGAGTTATGGCTTGTCTCTACGTCATTGGTTTGGCATGCAAATGTTTTATAGAATAGAAAATAGTATAAAAAATATATCTAGATAAACATATAACCGTAAATGTTGCAGAATAATTTAACGTTTGAATGGGTTAGGGTTTTTTTTGTCTGTAAATTATTTAAACTTGATTGCTTATTCTGTAATAATGTTTATCTTATAAAGCTTAGATGAGAAAATATAAAAAAGGCAGCAGATGTTTGGTGCGCTAGCCAACTTACATATGTTTTGTAATTTTATTGGGATTAAAAGTAAAAATATTTCTAGATTTTGTGGTTTGGTGCACCTTCGACTAAAATGACAAAAAAATAAAAATAGATATTTAATAAGGTCGGCAATAACTATGATTTCATACACGAAGGTTGTAGGTAGACAGAACATAGTAACATACAGGGGTTTTCTTCCATTTAATTTAATATTATTTTACATTATCTTTTGACTATTTGAAGCACTTGGATCTGAGTAGACTCTTTACCTGGAAATAGCTGCAAGCCTTAAGCTTAATGAAATAAAATAAGCAGAAAACTTATTTGCTGTAAGTCTTCTCCGTATGGATTGTTGATAACTTTCGTAAGACCGGGTAAAATATGTTCCTTCAAATTCATACATAAACTCCAAAATATAAGTATATATATCATTTAATATTTCTGAAATATGTACTCTTATTTTGGGGCTACTGGCGCAAAAGTTGTGTAAGCCACACAAAAAAATTGCACTATTTAATTATTTATTTGCTTTATTATTTTGCGATTTTTCAGCTCCATCTTCTTGAGAAAACCAAAGGATAGCTTACTTTACTTTTTTTGGGTAAATGGTAAGCTACTGAATGTATTTACCACCAGAACAGCAACTAAAAAAGCAAATGTGGGTTACACCACTTCTGCGCTGATGGCCTCATTTTTCTAAATAAAATAAGTCCAGAAAATATACAAATTTAAATTACATAAATTTTGAAACTTTTCTACCAGTTACAATAAGAAAATAGCTACTTTTGAAAACTTTAATAATGTTTTTGCGCGCTTTAATTTTCTTACATTAAAGTTGTACATTCAAAACTAGGATGGAATACTTGAAGTCTCCTCGCGACAAAAACAGCTATATATCATATTTTAATATCTGTCACCGAAGTTGCCACCAAAATTTTAAAAAGACTACCCCTGCAAAAATAATTTTTTTTCGGAATTGTCTCGCAATAATACTTCATATTCTAAGGCGCATGGTGTATTGTAAGGACTATAAGCCTGGGCGTATACTATGTAATTTGAAACGTAAGCAAATGCGCTCGAATTGTTATGTTAATACGATACAAATTGGAAAGGATTTTTTTATGTTTCGAAATACAGCGTAGGCACTCTGGTATCATAAATGATATATAAGATATTGCACTGCTACCTGGTACGGACATTCTTTTTAAGCACATGCATATCGCACTTGTTCCTCTAGAGAGGGTCAAATCAAAATTTTGGGATTTTTACTTTTCGATAAGCAGTGGTCAGATCAAGTGTTTAAAAAACTGTAATGATTTTCCTTTCATTTGATTTTGCTTCTGCTTTCGCTTTTGAAAAATACAACAGTT
Source organism: Nowickia ferox (assembly GCA_936439885.1). NCBI lineage: Eukaryota > Metazoa > Arthropoda > Insecta > Diptera > Tachinidae > Nowickia > Nowickia ferox. The sequence goes on along the minus strand of OW387023.1, from coordinate 94,138,389 downwards.
TCAGTCAAAGCATAATCACAAAACGATTTATGATCAATTGCGCAGTACTTTCACCAGTCGAAGGTTTGAAAAGTTTGAATTTGATTTGCTTTTTCCTTTTGCTTTTGGTTAGTATCGCAAGTAAAAGCAGAAGCAGTCTACGTGTTTTGGAAGTCGCAAACAGTCACAGTTTAAGAAGCAAAAACTTTTGCTTTTAGAAGTTTTAAGCAATCGCAGTAAAGTGGTTTTTGTTTTTGCCTCTTGTCTGATGTGCTAAAACAACAACAAAAACATGACAAAGACCAAATAGACAAAATAGTTGGCAAATCCTGTAGAAAGTTTCTAAAAGCAAGAGCTTTTGCTTCTTTGACTGTGACTGTTTGACACTACCGAAACTAACCAAAAGACACAGCAAATCAAATTCAAACTCTTGAGATCGTCGACTGTTGAAAGTACTGCGCAATGGTTCATAAATCGTTTGCTGCTTCTGCTTCGACTGCAACTGTTGTTGGTTTTCACAAGCAGAAGCAAAAGCATTGGCTGATTTTTTTAAACAGTTGGAAAAAGCCAATGCAGCGAGAAGTAAAAATTTTAAGACTTTTGCTACTTCGACTTAAGTTTTTTAAGCACTGGTCAGATCTACGATCAGTAAAAATCTTATATAATTTTCTCTACTCTAGTGAAGATATAAAAGTATATTGAAATAAACACAGTAAAGTGCCACTTTAACTCGTCCACGAGGGGTGCCGTACGGACACTACATATGGAATACTATACGAACTTTAGCCTATATAATCAAATATCAAATTTTGGCAATTTTTTTTTTATTTTGGCGGATTTTTCTTAGTTTTGGCGTTTTTCCCCTTTTTTGTGTGTCTTATTTAGTTTTGGCTTTCTTCGGATTTTGGAGATTTATATTCAGGGCAATCATGAATAAAATTCCGCGTGAAATTTTTCCCGGGGAACAATTCCAACTAATAGCAAGTAATAGGGAAAACAAAAAAAAAAATTCTAAATGGAAAAAGGAGAAATTTCTCGCAGAATTTTATTCATGATTGCCCTGATTAGTTTTAGAGATTTTTTTCGGGTTTCGGTGATTTTTTCTGTTCTTGACGTTTTTTTTCGTTTAGGCGATTTTTTTAATTTTGGGTTAGCGTTTTTGAAAATTTCAAGAGTTTACCTCTTACGGTTTCCAGGATACACCAAGTTGTCAAAATTAAATTAACTGAGAAGATTCCCTTTAATTTTGAGTTTTTTAAATTTCTGTGCTAATTGGTGTAGTCTGCATAAAAATACACTAACTTTGAAAATTCCAAGTGTCTGTATACAATTGTTTATTTATTTTATTTATTCAATATGTTACGTTGCTCGCTTTAGAACACCCTATATACTATATGTGTTGTTGCAGTAGCCAAGGTTTTACATATTCTGTGAAAACTTTTAGGACCATAGCTCTTACAGTTCTCGAGAAACAAGCCTGGTGCAGACATACAGACAGACAACGTGGTGAAAACAATAGGGTTCCATTTTCTCCTCTAGTGTAAAGAGCATTTTTTTGCTGAAGCCAAAAAGAAAACTTAACAAATATTTCCAGCTTTGAAACGACAATTTTCATTGTGCTATTAAAATTTTTTTTTTGACTACCGGCACAGTTGAAATTATTCTAGAGGATTTATTTTGATTTATCTGACCTGCATAAATAAAATAAAAAATGTTTTTCATACATCTGTTTCTTATATAGGGTAGTTGGCATTTACTGCAACGATATGTTTTTTAAAATAGAGAACATCCAGACATAAATGGAAGTATACAAATACACGTTTGTAGGCAGCTCTATATAAGAGAACATACATATGTACTTACCTACATACATTACTTGTGTCAAGTGTTGTTATAAAAATACCAGCAACATTGGTAGTATAAGCGCAAAATCTTTGACATGGAATTGCTAAGTTTCTCATCATAATCGTACACGTGCTTATTCAAACATTCAAATATGTGCGTAGTACCTCCCCCTTATCAGTCAGACATACAAATAAATTGAAACACTTCCCTACAAGAAATGAATGACTGAAACTAACACAAATAAAATTTCTTCACTAACACACTTGCAATCATTTTACATTGAAATCAATAGTGACAGTCAATTAACTAGTCATTTGATCGGAAGTGATGATGGATTTATTTATTAATTATAGTTGCTCTCCTCTATCACATATGTTAGAGTGGAACATCTAATGTACATATGCCAAATCTTTTCAAACATCAAATTTTATTTAAAAAAAATACAATTGAGTCTGTCTGTAAAAATTAAATTTATAAGTGCTAAGAAAGATAAGTAAAAACAATAGTGAATAAAATAAATTTTCTAAATTTAATTTAATATATATTTCTTTTAAAATTTTTAGATATTTGTAAAAAACAAGATGCGTTGGACGTGAAAAGGTGTGAAGAGGGCTAGATACCGCCTAGGTTATTCGGTTTTTCTTAATTATATCTTTTGTTTTGAATATTTTGTTTACTTTTATATATTTTTTTAAGTGACTTTATAATAAAAAAAACAATTAAAATAATAAAAATTATATTTATTGTCAACTTATCAATCATGTATGATTGCTCAATTAGGGGGGGTATATTAGCCAATTATGATCATTCAAGCTTGACTAATATTTGTGCTATCATTGATTAGTAAAAAGCAGTAGAGTGAGCAGTGCGACTATATAGTCGTTAGAGTGAGATGCAACATCACACGTACACAAAAGTTTCCCTCACATTTTTCATTTTGCCCTTAATAATGTGATAGAAACTTTGTTCTACGCAATGATGAATATATCCTGCATGACTTCCGATCAAATGACCGGTCAATTGACTGATACTATTCTTGTAGGGTTATTTTCACTCAATGTAGTATATGAATTGAAAAAAGTATTTGTAGGGATGTGTGTAATAAACATGTGCCAGAGTAGTCAATGAAGTATAGCCAAAACAGTTTGATATAAAGAGAAATATACGCATATCGGTGGTTTTCATTAATAACAACGTATATTATATATTCCTCATTTCGAGTTTATGATATCAAATTGTTATATTTTAAATGCTTTTTAGTAAGTTCTAAGAAGTTTTTGCAAAGTATGTACGCATGTATATTGCTAAAACAACAACACAACTTTTACCTTTTTTAAATAAGCTTGAAAAATAACTTTTTCTGACTTTACTGAAGAAACTAAATTTTTCGACATATTTATGAAGACCACAGATATAAAAAGTACGGCTCTTCAAATGATGGAGTTGATGAAAAATTTGAAAAAGAACAATAATTCTTTAGAACAGAGTTGCATTTTTTTTCAAAAGTCATGCGATTGTGTGGGGTATTGGGTCCTAGCCTTCAGCAGCTCATCAGACGCAGTGGTTAATGAGCTGGCCTGTTTTATTACGCAAAATGCTGCTAATTAGGGACAATTATTAAGATTTTTTGAAAAAAAAATTTTTTTCTTCGGTTCTTTCTAATCACCCCAAATCAAAATCACAGTTGAAATCCGAATTTGACATTCTTAATTCCGTCAGAAAAACGCCGCTGCTAGGCAAATGAGGTACTGTGCCCGTATTGGCATTTAGCATTTCCTTTAAAATGCGATTATTGTAGCCTTGTAGTTTATATGTTATGATATATGGATACGATACTCGTATATCCAATTTGAATTAAAAACTTAATTGAATCAATTAAAATTTTGTTTAATGATCTTTAATTTAATCAAAAAGTTTAATTGACATAATTAAATTTTAAATTGATTTTTGGTTTTGATTTTCTTTTTTCAATCAAAGGTAGTGGATGGGAGTATAATAACTTTTTCTGTGTGGAAGCCACTGATACGTTTCGTACGTAGAGAAACAAAAACTGATGCATGCAAAATCAGACTAAATGTAACTTCAGTTTTTACGAAAAGTAGCATGAACTGTGGCAGGGCTGGAAAAGTTGATGCGATCGTAATCTTTGATACTTTTAAAATTATTTCAGTGAAATGTTCGGTTTTGTTCAGTAGAAAGGATCATTTATAGGAAACTAAAATTTAACATGTCCGATAATTTATTTTGCAATTGCGATATACATATTTAATATTATTTCCATTTATTAACAATTAACAACAACTAAGTAACGTTGTTAGTTGTTAGTTAGTTTTATATATAAAAAAAAACTCATTTTCCAGCTCGGGTTTATAATGAAACAATGTACATACTGAAAGCTGTCTGCTTAATTTTCATGATTTTCAATACTTATGTATCTGTTTCAGACAAATTCCAACACCAAGTCGGTAGCTTTACTAGAGTGTTCGGAAAATCAAGTTCAGTTACAGACAGATGGACAGACGGACATTGCTTATTCGACTATTATATTCATAAGCATATGAATATTGTGGGAATTATAAAAATAATGACAAACCTACGTATACATATAAGTACACCCTTATCATTTTGATGAAAGGTATAATAAGTACTAAACAAATAAAAATTATTCAGATTCAGTTAAATAGAATATTTTTATATGTGTTACCCACACTGCTCTCTGGTAACATACAACAATACAATTGTATTGAGAACCTTCCTCCTCGGTCGGTTAAAAGAAAATCTTATTCTCTGAATTTTGTGCACCACAGCAATAGGATGCCATGTAATCGAAAAAAAAAGAAATACTTGCTCTTGTTTTTGATTACTTATGTTGTTTGAAAGTACGAAGTACGAAATGTAAACCAGGTAGTTTAAATTCATTTGACTAGGCGTTCTTTGTTTTTGCATTTAAATAAAGGCTTGGTTGACAGGATGCGTGTACAATAATAAATACGAGTACGTACATACGAGTACATATTTTATCTTTATCATACCCCTTTACATGTCAATGGCTTCCGTTAAACCATTGCCTTTATTTAGCTTCCATTTTAAATGAAAATATTATTGTTTTTTGTTTGTTTAATGTTTTTTTTTTGTTTACGCTCAACCATCAGCATTATCACCAATCTGCGTTCCTTGTAAAAAAGAAAGCCTGTTGTTTTTATCCACATGCACTTGTGTACCTGATTGAAGTTTTCTTTCTTTTCGCTTCGCTTGTTGTTTTATCATTTTGTATGCAAAATGTGTTGGTTTTATAACTTTTTTATGTTACTTTTACAACTTTTGTAAAACTTTTTATATTCACTTGCGCTTGAAAATGTTCGAGTTGCTTTTAAGAGTTGTATGTACGTATAATGGCATAAAAAATGCTTGTTTTACAGAATTCTTTCAAAGTTTCTACGCTGTGTATTATTAATTTAAAAAAAAAAAATATAATTACCGAATAAAATTTTTTAAATGAAAAATATTTATACGAATAAAAAAAAATAGTCGATTACAATTATGCGATTAGAATTATTTTGAGCCAAAATTATATTGTTAAAAAAAAATTCGAATCGAATGAAAATTACTCGAATAAAATTATTCGAATAAAATTCATATGTAAACTGTCTTGTTCATAAAGCATAAATTTGTGTTGTACGGCCTCCGAAAATAAATGTGCAGTCACAGCCTACAATAAAAGGCATTTCATTTAATGCCCCTATCACGCTCTCAACTACATTCAGTTTGGTCGTCTAAGAGCAAATCAAACTTGCATACGACCAAACTGTATTTTAGTATTATGAACCACAACTGTTTTTTAGTTGAAATTTTCATCGGTTTGCCAACTTAAAATATCAAGTTTGACAGCAAGCAATTAATTTGTGTGAAAATTTAAAACACAAAGTTTTAGAAAAAATATTGTTTTGAGTGTTTTAGTTCAAAGAAATCTTACCAAATATGTGTAGATTTATTTTATGACGACGAAAACCAAGTCGCAAATATAAATGTGCTAGGTATCAAAAGAAAAATTCGTGGTGATTCCAACCCTCTTGAACTGCCCAATGCAAGTTAAGGAATAATCAAAATATTGAACGAATTCTTTAAAAATTATTTTGGAAAGTATTTTAAATATTTCCGGCAGAACAGAAAAACGTTTTGTTATTTGCTGGATCACCTAAAACCATATTTAAAGAAATCTTTGTAAGTGCCGATACGGAAACTGTTAAGAAAATGTTGTTAGTAAGCAGTTGTGTATACTCAACGTTTTTCTCAACCAAACTTACGCAGAGTTGTAAAAGACAATACCAAAACACAACTGACGTATAGGCTTAAATTAAAACTAAAGCTTATATAGGGTGTTTTTTATTGAGGTATAGAACTTTAACTGGCGGCAATTTTGTCAGCTGTCAAGTGATTAATATTTAGTTTGGTTTGCCATTTCATCATGAACAGGTTGACAAAAGAACAACGCTTGCAAATCGTGCAAATTTATTTCGAAAATAATGGTTCAGTTCGCGAAGTTTACCGCAAGCTCCGTCCATTTTATGGTCGACATAATCGTCCATCAGAGCAATTAATTCGGTTAACCTGTCAATTGGCCACCAAGATCGTGTGATTTGACACCATTGGATTATTTTCTTTGGGGATATGTGAAGTCGCTCGTCTACGCCAACAAACCAGAAACGTTAGGGGACTTGGAAGCCAACATTCGTGGCGTAATTGCCAACATACGGCCCCATATGCTCGAAAAAGTGGTTGAAAATTGGACCTGTAGAATTGGCTTTATTCGAGCCAGCCGCGGCGGCCACATGCCGGAAATCATATTTAAACGTTAATGGCATAAAATTATCCTTCCAATAAAGCCAAATTGATGGACATTAAAACGATTTCCTTGTGTTTTATTTCAATTCGAAGTTCTATACCTCTAAAAAAACACCCTATATAACATAAGAGCGCCCTCCTTTGTTGAAAGTGTGTAGCAAAATCGTCGTAAAATAATCAATGAAAAGACAACTCTTAATATATGGGCCTATGTTGCAGACGCACTGCAACAGTGTTATAAACATGCAAAACGAAAGTTGCAAAGGTATACGAGTATTCGTACTGAACAAATAGATCACAAACAGTTCGTTTTAAAAATACATTTTCTAAAAGCATAGCTATACCTGCAGGGGTACCCCAGGGAAGCCGTCTTCGGGCGCTACTACTTTCACTATTTATTAATGACTTGCCTACAGTAATAGAATTTTCACCTATCCTGATGTGTGCTGATAGCGTACGTTAAAGTTTTTATAAATTAGAATAAATTTTTGGATCATAAACTTTTTCAAATGGACTTATTAGAGCTTAATTTGAAAAAAAAAATTTAATTAATGAGATTTGTAAGATCTAATCAAACTAGTGCAAACTATTTTCGTTTTAATCATCAATTGGATTTGATCAATAGTTTTGTACACTAAAACTTGGGAAATTCTTCTAAGTTTGAGTAAACAAAAGTTGTTCGCTTATTACGTTTAGGTAGCGCTTAGGTAGCCGCAAAAGTGAAAAATGTACCGAAAATTTTTTAATTTCATTTGTTTGGAAATTGCTCACTTTTGCTCTACCTAAGCGCTACCTAAACGGTGTTAAGAATCATTTCTAGGAAGTTCATATGTTCTATAAAGTTGTTTATTAATATCTTAGGTACATTTTTGTAGGTGATTAATTTCTTGAATTTTGAACGGTTTGCTACCTATAGACCTGAAGAGGAGAAAAATGGCAAAAAAAAAATCGAATTTTTAAATTTTTTTTGGCGATTTTGATCTTGAAGATGAAGTTTTTTTTTTGATTTTATATGTTCACAATTTTTGTTCTTTATGAAAAATGATAAGAACTACAACTTTGCCTCAGAGAGAAAATGCAAAAATGACACCGAGGCACGATATCTTTGGGGGCTCATAAAAAAAGCTGCATGACTTGGGGCAAAACTGGGAAAAACGATTCTTTTGTTTTTCGTCTTCTATGACTTAGTGGTTTTCGTATATGGTTATATATCCATGACTTAAAAGATTAAACACATTGTTATTTTATTTGCAATTATTTTTTTTTTGCAAATAGTTCACGTATAAACGTAGTAAATAACAGTTAGCACTAATATTAGGCAATCGTTGCATAAACGATACTTCTCTTAAAAAAATATGATTATTATGCATGAGATCTTGGAAATGTCAACACACTGAAAAATTTGGTGTCAGCTATTTCAACATGCCCTCAGAGTTCTCTAGAAAGTCAGTGGGCAAAGGTATTTAGAATACTATATCAATTTAGTGTGGAAGTGGCTAAAGAGCCACTTTTGACTCGTTGTTGTTCCCTTTTAGAGAAAATTAAAAATTTAGAAATCGATTAACGAAAGTTACACACATTAAAAAACTTTTAATTTGGTTAAAACATTTGCAAAAGTAAAAACATATGTAGCTTTCAAAAAGCTTATCTTTGTATGGGCAATAACATTAAATAACAAAGCAATTGTTCTTTTTCCCAATAGCTCGAAACATTTTTTAAATATGAAACAGAATCTCAAAATTAACTACTCTTCATGCTGTGGTTTCTGCAGAAGATTTCAACTTCGCTTATTACGGTCTTGTACTTACCCTTAGTTGCAAAGAATAATTATAATCATAATATTTTTTAAATTATTTTACCATTTATTGTATGTTTAGTGGCTTAATAGTCATTAAGTTTTATCTCTCTTTTTTCATTCATTTATTTCTTTTAAAACAATAGGATACTGTTTTTTCCGTTTATTTTTACTGTTTGGTTATATTTATTTTTGCTATTTTCTTAAAAATTATTTTATGTTAAAATGTCATTATTTTTAATCATTATTTAGTTTCTTAGCACAGAATCTCTATTATAGGAAGAAGTGTGTTAAATTTGTTTGTTTTATTTTTATACTATTTTGATGCATTTTTACGTTTAATTTAGTGTCACTTATAATTTATACATCCACAGCTACTTTATGTTTGTATTTGGATACTGATTTTCCATTAAATCTATGATGTTTCAGTTAAAACTTAAATTGTCATCTGGAAATTAAAATATACATATTTATTTGTGGTTCTTTAGTGTACAATGTATCAATCTCAATCATGATTCTAAGAATTTTAATTCTAATTGCTTTTTGGAAGAGATAATTTATTAAAATTATATTTTGATTTGTTATTAAGTTCTTGTATTGTTTCTTTTTTTTTTTTTTTTTTTGCAAGGATGAAATTCTTTAACTTTTGATATTTTCGCCTAGATGAAATATTAAGTGAAAAATTACTTGTTTGACCATAGAACGTGCTCTGAGGGAGTAAAAAAATTACTTCTTGATAGTTTATTAAAAAAAAAATAATTTGACACACAGAACAAATACATATGACACCGTCCATAACTAAAATGACCACAAGAAATAGAAATTTTAGAATGCAATGCTGTCAGTTCAACAACAGGGTCGTGGTAGATTTGCACACATTTTAACAAATTGTAAACAAATACACAAAACAACTGGCAAGTCTAGTCTTTTCCTGCAGACCACATTCATTGTTGGTGTGGCAATATCATTCTTCTTTCAGTGTAGATCAGCAACAGATTGAAAGAAATTTACACTTAACACTTGATTTGCTAGAGAACCAGTTTTTTTCATTAGTCAGGTTCTCTCTAAACCAAACACCTCGTCGGGAAATCGCTCTTTATAATAACTCTTAAGTTTAACTATAATTCTAGAACACAACTGCGACGAACGAAACAGCGAATTTTTACCGATAAATTTGTCGCATTGGGCGAAATTCTTTGATAAAAATTTGCTGTGTAAATTCGTGGCAATTAACGAAATTTGTCTTAAAAGAAGAAACATCACAAATTATAAATAAAATATCAGAACTGGATTTTTAAAATAAGCAGATGTTTACTTTCTTTAGTAAATTGTTAACAAAAATCTTCTTCGTACATATCATTTGCTAAAAATTAAATCTTAAATTTAATTCATTTCTTTTCCTCCATTATATTTGCAGAAAACTTCATTTTCTCGCTCGCCAGCTATAAATTATTTCGCAACAGTCTACAAGAAAGCTTGGATCTCGCAAATTTACAGTGAGAAAATTGGCATCAGATAAACAAGGAAGATCAGAAAAGTTAAAGCTGAAGGTATGTAGATCTTTGCTTGCAGTAAATATAAAACTGGCAGTAAAATTTCTTATGCTATTAAGTTCCCCACAATTAAACAAATAATAATATAAGGTACTAAAACTTTAACTAATTTATGTTGCCTGGGAACTCTTAAAGCCACTGTTGTGGATCTGTTAGCTGCCATTAAGGGAAAAATTGAGAATTCTTCGGAAAAGGAATACTGATGCTAATTTCTTTCTCAATATCTGACTCAGGAGTGCTTTTAAAATAATATTTTTGAGCTTAAGAAAAAAAGTATTAAAAAAATCATATCTTAAGTGAAATTTTGTGAGAATTGCCACTTACTCTGCTATTTATTAAGTCACGAGGATATACCTGCAGAATTCTCTATTTTCTCACAACGATCACTTAACCATTAAAATTCATTTTTCTAAAGTTCCAAAACTTTTGCAAGAATGCCTTAATATCTACTCCTTAAAACTACAGAGTGTTTGATAGCAAATTTATATTTTTTAAATACGATTATTCAAAAAGCAACAAACGGTGTTGAGGGGGGAGGGTGGCGCCGCACACAGGTTGAAGAGTGGCCGAAACTAATTTTTTTCATGTTCGCCGATTTGGATAATTTTTTTGGCATTTTGTTGTCAGATATCTGAATATTATGATTCCGTAATATTAGGCTGATATGTTTATTATTTGTTTGGACAGACACGCTCGGAGTTCATATATGTTCGCTTGATTAAAATGGCATGCAAATGTACTGTATATTCAATCTTTTGGTACAATCACAGTTAAATTATCATTTAACTTTGTTGTTTATTTTCGTAAATGACAATTGTCATAGATGAGATTTGCATTAAAAAAAGTTGGAAAAAGTGCCATATAAAAAATTTCGTAGAACAAAATATAAACAACATCAAAATTTCAATGTTCATCAACTTCAGTGGACTGCATCTTTTTAGCGCTGTGGAGCGCTGTTTAACGAAAGATGTCAAACTACAGCTTGAAGTCTCAGCTAAAAGTTAAAAGAAAAAATTCAGCTGCTCCTACCTGCTCCTTTCCCAAAAAAAAAAACAGTAAAAACTATAAAGTGATAAAGTAACAACACACGAATTTTCGTTCATGCTTGTTGTTGTTGCCATAATTCTTTACTGTTTAAAATTATTATTATATATAATGTAATATTCATACTAGTCATTAGTGTTAATTGTTATATATTTCATTGTTGAAAAAAGCATAAGCTTCAATTGAATTTGAATTGTTGTTTACTGATACTATTTGATAACAACAATAGAAGATCAAGCAACATTATATGCGATAGACTATTGGGTGCTGTGTTATCATTCATTTATTATATTGTTGCATGCAATAACAACTACACATTATGTCTTGCTCTCTTTATTGCACTAAATATTTTCCGTTAGAGCTTAATAAGTAATTCATTAAGTACCAACAATAATATACAGTTTCTGATTTAATTACTTATTCATGTTTTTTCTATGGGAGATGGGCTTAGAAGTGGGCGGATCAGGTGTATATTTTCAGGAGCACATTCTACAATTATAATATTTAGTTTTTGTGAAAATTGAGTTGGTGCATTAAACATCAAGGGAGTTATGCCACTTTTTCAATACAAGTTGCATGGGAAGTAGGCGTAAAAGTGGGCGGATATTTTTCAAATTTCACACAAATAATTCTGAGTGTTTAAAAATGCTATGTGCCAAAAAACAATGCCATATGTCAAAATTTAATTTTCACTTTGTATGGGAGGTTGGCGTGATTTTTCCACTTTTTTCTTGATTCAAACAGAAAATGCCTATGTGCCAAGTTTCATTGTCCTTCGACAACTTCTTCTATATTTAGCCGCTAGTTCTATGAACCTCAACCAATGTGCGCCGTTGAAATTATTGATTGTACGAATTTGTAAGTCACGATGTCGCAGTGGTCGAGAGAGCATAGCGCGTTTGCATTGCAGACATTTTTTAAGAGTAATGATTCTAACGTAATTGCTCGTCGACAATTTTGTTCAAAGTTCTGTATTCGGAAAAATACGTGATGGACCGAGTGTAAATTTAATTCGTTCGTGGGTGCAGAGATTCAGCGCAACTGCTTCGGCTATGAATAACCCACGTCCAGGTCCCGAAAACAATACGAAAAATGGCAGCCACCTTTAATTTGGAAAAGAGCAGCCTCACATGCAATTTTAAAAAAGGATTTGAAGTTCCATCCTTTTAAAATTCAAATCGTTCAAGAACTAAAAGAAAGTGACTTTGATTTACACAAAAATTTTTGTGAAACGATATTGGAGTGTTTTCGCACTGTAGATCCCATTTTTTTTGCAGCGACGAGGCTCATTTTCACTTAAACGGCCACGACAACAAGCAAAACTGCCGTTACTGGCCTCCAAGAACTGGCAACCCACGATTGAAACATCAATCCAATCCATCGTATTCTTCACACACGTGGTTTCAACAGGATGGGGCGACTGCTCATACAGCCAGTGCTTCGATGAATTTCCTTCGGGAAAATTTCCCCCAGAAACTGATCAGTCGCTTTGGGGTCATCCCATGGCCACCGTAGTCGCCCTATCTAACTCCCATGGATTTTTTTAAATGAGGCTACCTCAAAGAGAGGGTTTATAATGACAACCACCAATCTCTTGTGGCTTTAAAGGAAAATATTCGTCGAGAAATCAGCTCAATTGAACCAAGTTTACTGCAGGGTGTGGCGCAGAACACAAGGCTCCGCTTTGAACCTAGTGTTCAACTCAACGGAAAACATCTAGATGACATACTCTTTAAAAAATAAAATCCGCATTTCCATTCAGTCAATTATTAAATTTTTTATTTAAATTTGAAAATATAAATCTGCTATAACGTCTTTGCATCAAAAGATTTTTCATTACCCCTTCAAAGTAGGGCTGCCAGATTTGTTGTTTTGACTCCAAATTATGAAACTTTTCATCATCGACAATCAATGAGCAATGGTTTTTGTTTTGCATAAGAAATATTTATAATTGTCAAAAAAAAAAATTGGTGTAAACGGCATAGATTTTGATAAAGATTTTAATTGAAATCTTCTCCATTTTTTGCATAAAAAAAAAATAAATAATAATAATTTTTTTACGCTTTGAGAGTAGTTAATTTTAATATCATTTTTATTTGGTTTGGTTACATACTTTAAATTATAAAATCACTTTTTACGAATCTCTTAACCATTTGAAAACTTTTTAGGCCATCCTCTTTGAAATGGAAAACCGAACTCTAAAGAATTTCATTCTTTTTCAAAATGTTTTATTTATAATTGTCGCTGAATTATTTAGTTTTATGTCACTAATTATTACAGGAGCCATTTAAATTGAAAGTGCTGTTAATAGCCTACTAAAAAACATCAAACATCCTTTAATATATTTTAAAGTGAATAATGTATTAGCGTCTTCAAAGACTTAAAAAAGAAATGTAAGCATAATATTTTTGCAAAACATTTCAACGCCCAAAATTTCGTTTATGGGGTTTTGAATCGTTTTTGCACAAAGGACAAAAAAAAAAGACTTATACAAAAAAGAGTTACAAAGTTAAAATGTTCTAAAAAAATTTACTCTTAAGTAAAATTCTAAAACTGCGATACAAAACTTTTACCCAAAATGCAAGCTTTACATGGTTTCCAATGCCGATTCACCATAATAATTTGCTAAAAATTTAGGGAACTTCGAGCTCCCTTTAAATAAACATTTTACGCAAACTTTTAAAATGATAATACACAAACATATATACATAAATTTGGTTTTAGCTCCTTTACCAGAATATAATTTTATTTTGTTGTGCAGTGTAATTAAAGTTTGTTCTGCAAATCACGTACTTTTCTGAGATCACAAATGTGCCTTGATTTTATATTTTGGAAACCTTAAGTAAAAGGATTATTTTTTTCTCATTTGCAGCCATTTTTGTTATGCATTGCAAATTTTATTATTAAAATTAAAAATGAACAAAAATTATATTTTTAATACAAATTACTCGTACACATAATAAGTACAGTAACAATGTAAAATTAACATGCAAACAATTTTGATTAGAAATCACATTAAATCTTTTAGAAATAGTATATATTGTGTGTTGGTATTTATTTGCTTTATTCATACCCTGTCGGAGAATATGTGGCTGACTACAAAAATAATCAACTTATAGTTAACTTTTCTTATACTATACTAAAAGCTAACTACAACGCTATGCAGAACAAATCCAAAATCAATTCTAAAGTTGAGTACGTAATCGGATTTGGTGAGTGCCAACACATTTACTCTCAGCTGCTTTGAAAGTTATTTCAATTTTATATTAAAATTTTGTTGTTATTATTTTATATGGTAACTTAACTGGGTAGTAGCGCCTTGAATATACAACGTGTGATGCTACACAGTTCGAACCCCAGCAAAAAAATTTTTAATTTCACTGACTACCGGGTGACTTAAATTAAATCAACTTTAAGTTAGTGAGACAATTGACTACCGTATAGGACATCGCAATGTTAAAATAGTTAATTTTTTCCATTGGAAAGTTGCGAAAAAGTTACCTTAAAGTTAGTTTAAAGTTAACTTAATTTTCGACAGGGCAGCTACAATGCACTCGTGTGCTTAGTTGTGTGACTTGTTCTTGTGTTATTGTTGTTTGTTGTTTGTGTAGTGCTCGTCTTAAGTCAAGTAGAGAAACTTCCTGCAGCTGACTAGTAGGTAGCATGGGTTTCAGATGCGATCCCTACAGGCGATTATTGATGTTTCTGCAGACAAGCAAAAGTAGCCTCGCAGTTTGTGTTAAAAAAAAGAAAACTTTAACTTATTTTCCAAATAAGTTTTATATTAAAATTAAATTCATGATGCTAAGAAATATTTAAGACTGTTGTGGCTGCAGCGGTAAGCACATTGACTACCACGCAATAAGTTTGAGTTAAAATCTTGGCCAGGGAAGCCAATTAGTTATAAACAACACACTCACATATTTTCCTGATCCCTGTGAAAAAAGACACAATAACGTGTGTTAGATAATTAATAAAATAATAATGGGTAATTTTTTAGTAACTTTCTTTTTGGCAACACTGTTTTTGGCAAATCAGCTGTTTTCATGTATCATGTTGCTGTTAAACATGTCCAGTTTGGTCTACTATTTAATCATGAATCGACTTACAAATGAAAAACGCTTGCAGATTATTAAATTTTATTATCAAAATTCATGCTCGGTTAAGAAAGTGCACCAGGGCACTTCTTCTATTTTAGGGTCAGTTTGGGCGACCTTCTAAGGCGGCTATTCGGAATCTTGTGACCAAATTTCGCACCAAAATTATATTATTGAACATTAAACCACCAACACGCGTACGTAGAGTGCGGACATAGGAAAATATCGCAACTGTATCCGCTAGTGTTGTTCATCACCGTGAATTGTTGATTCGGTGCCATTCGCAGCAATTGGGTCTCTGTTACTTTTTTCTTTTTTGCCCAAAATGGAAGAGCTGGACTTGGCTGACATGCGGTTTCAGCAAGGCGGTGACACATGCTACACACTAGGGTTGAGCGATACTGTGATTTTTTCATAATGTTGCTCCTTGTGAACGTGATTTCTAAATGACTGTGACTGTGATCACAGTTTAGCAGTATTTTGTTGTAGCAGTTCTGTTATTTTGACAAAATCTAATCAGAAGAACAGCAGTGAAATTAAGCAGTGACTGTGATCACGGTTTAACACATCTCAGCTCTTCTGCTTCAAAAGTATTTAATAGTATTATTATTTGGATAAATACTAATAAGAAGAGCGACAAGTACAAACAATTAGCAATCAACCCCATCGAAATATTGAGAATTGTCATGTAAGAGGCAGAGAGACAATGAGGGCAGTTATGAATGAAATTCCGCGAGAAATTTTTCCCAGCGAACAATTCCAACAAATCAGCTTAATCATGAATATTCCCCCAGAATTTATTTCTCATGGAAAATAATTTTTTCGAGAAAACATTTCTCCAATCATAAATTCCTTGGGAAGAAAAAAGAGTTAAACGTGCTTGCTTGTTTGTTGACATTTTGTTTCTCTCTTTTTTTTTTTTTTTGAGTGAAAGAGTAAACAAAATTATTAAAATTCACCAACTTGCAAAAATGTATAAAAAAAAGTTTATGAATGATTTATTTGGGCATTATTTGTATTTTTCCAAATAAAAGCAAAAATTATTATTTCAATGGAGTATTAACTATTGTTACTCCCACTATCGATTACAATGTTATCGTTATCAAAAGTATATTTTTGTTACCACTAATACTAAATATCAAAAAACATTCGAAGGTCAAATAAAGAAGTATTGAAAGCGTTAGATAAACGCAATTTTTTATAATTTGCCCTTAATGTTTAAAATGTATTTGAATGCGTGAAGTTCATACCAAAAAAGTATGTATAAATTTAATATATAATTAATTAATATATAATTAATAATTATTTACATTTGTTTATTGATTCACGTTCAGGAGTTTTAACGTTCGCAAATGAGCAATTAAAACTAAAACTGTTGTTGTTATTTGTGTGTTCAAAATCCAATAACAACTATATTTTTATGTAAACTCCCTTCTGTTTTGCAAGAGAAAGATATTTAGTAAAAAAAGTAAGTTCAAATGCGTTCATAATACGTAATTTTTTGCCGGGGAGTTTTTTATTCCCACATTTGGTAAACAAAAAGAAACAAATTCATGATAGGGAAAAAAGGGAAAAGTGAGAAAACTCGTGCGTTGTTTTTGTTTATGTTTAAATTTCTCGCGGAATTTTATTCATAATTGCCCTGAATAAATTGGCAAATACAAAAATGTGAGAGCTGCACATAGTTGCCAAAAACGACGATTTTTTCTCAACAAACGGTGAAGGTATAAAAAAATGCATGTGGTAGTTTAATTTACTGTAAAGTAAGCATACAAGAACATTCACAATTTGTATGAAAGAACTATATTTGCAAAACCTGTTACTTGATAAATTCAGTCACAGTAGTTGTGATTAGTGATTTTTAAATCGCTGTGAAAAAGTAACAGGTTTCGAAAAATCGCTCATCTCTACTACACACCACACGAAACAATGGCCTAATTGAGAGGCGAGTTCGGTGCACAGTTTATTTTACGTTTGGGGACGGTCAATTGGCCGCCTGTGGCTATTGGCTATTATTTGTATGAACCATTTCATTACCGCGGCCAACAATTACATCAAATTGTCTTTAAATATCGAATTAATTATTATATAGATCGTTCTGCAGACTAAAATAAAGATTTTATACACTTCTCTAAATTTTAATTGTTTTGTTTTTTAATCAAATCCGAAAATTCTTAAGAAATCACCCGTTATAACGACTATATTACTTTAAATTCTTGTTGTCTCAACTGGAAATAACTTAGAATCAACATGGTTTGTCGTGTTAATTCTTTATCAAATTCACGTTGTATCAACTTGAAAAAATTTTCTGTGAAGGTTGCTGCACACGTTTTTATCTGTTGTTTTAAACTAATACTCAAGCAGATAAAAGTACGAGTAACTATTTGTTTTATATTAGCGGAAATGCTTAGCAAATTTAAATAAATATTTAAATATTTCGTTAAGTCATTTATATACAACGTAGTACATTTGTTATTAACAAAAACCAAATGATTTTAAATCAACTTTGTTTAAGAAGAGCAGTTTTAAATAAAAAAAAACACATTTTTTGAGATTTGAATCGATTTAATCAATGCACAAAAAGTAATTTATAATTTATATAATTTAAATTTAATAAATAAATTTTCGTTAGGGAGTTTGAAATGCATTTGCATACGATAAAAAAAATGTTATTTAAAACGAATTTTTTATGAGAAATTAAGTTCAAAAAATGATTTAACATTAACTTTAACAATCGTGTATATGAATACCGGTAGTAAATTTCAGCGGCTGACTGGATTTTTTTTTTTTTTTTTTTTTGATGAGAACCCATCAACAACACTTTCAATAAAAATCCGACCCGTATAGATCATCTATTTTACTCTAACGACATTTAATATATGTATTTATGTATATAAAATTTTTACATTTATTTTATTTATAAATTTTATATTTATCAAAATTTTAATTAATATTTTGTATCACAGAGAGACGTGACTGTTTATTTGTGTGTAAATTAATGTTAGAACTTAAAAAAAAAGAAATTAACAAGCTTTCAGAGAAAAAATTGCACTAGTAACAAATTGTTTTCAAATAAATAAAATATACAAATAATTTAACAAATTATTATTTATATAACTTAGTTAATAATGTCATGGTTTTAACTATTAAACGATTTATAAATACAGAATTAACGAATTTTTTTCTATAAATACTTATGGAAGTATTAAAGGTACAAAAGAGCTTTAAACAATGATATGGATTTTATTACGCGGGGATGAAGTTTACCATACACATACGTATATGTATGTACATATATAAAAAAATAAAAATAATAAAGTGAGAATGACAAAATAATCCTCTTAATAAAATCACCATTTAGTAAAAAAAAAACTTTATTTCAGAGATTAGTACTACAAAAAAAACGTTTTTAAAAACTATTAAAAATAAATTACAACAGCCAACTTCAGACTATACAACAATCATGTATGTTTATTAAGCTTTAATTTATTCTACATATAACTTTTAATTTTGAAAGTGAAACACATCAAATTTCGTACAAAAAGAATATATTTCTGAACAATGTTGCTTGATTTTGCTTAAAATTTTACGTAATGTAGAGCTGCTGATGGGCTATACAAATACATAAAAACTTAAATTTTTTTTATTATTTTTTTTTTTTTAAACAAACATATTTTTTTGGTGTCGCACGCTACAAAAAGCTGACATTCCTATGGAAATGCCAATATGTAAAATTTTTGCAAGACTTGACTTGCCTCACTTTGCTTCAAAATGAAGGGCTCATGTGCACAATTGATTTACTTCCCTGTTAGGTAAATTTATGTAGACGAAATGTGGCGATAAACCTAGAGAAGATTTTGCCAAAGCTTTTGTTTTCTTTGAGAACACAAATCGCTGAAACTGCAAATGTGTTTATAGGTTTTTCAAGAAGAATAACCATAAACAAACACCCGAATAAACATAAATATCGTCGCTGTTTTAACTAACTGACCTAACTGACATTTTTTTTGAAAAATGAGTTAAGTCCTTAAGTTTAGTCATAATACATATTGTCTACAGCTTTCATGACTGTAAGCATTACTGTTGTCGTTATATAAGTAAAAAGATTTCAGACGCAGCCACAGGAATGAATGTATAAAATAACCATAAAAGCTGCTCCCCTGTTAAATTGTTAAAATGTTAGTTAAGTCAGTTAGTTAAATCAGCGATGATATGTGCGTAAGTATTTGTTTATTCAATTTACCCAGCGTTAAAACTCAAAAGGCTTTCTTGGTGCAGGCCTTATTAAAGATCTGCTTACAAATTTTTTTGATTCACACATTCAACATTCCCTTCTATGAAAAGAGTAACATGTTGTCAAAAGCAAAATCCATCAATTTGAAAGCCTTTCAGCATTTCTTGCGAAAGCAGCAATAAAAACGCATAAAAATGAGATATGAGAATGGAATGGAGCCAGCAGGCCTTGTACATCCAAAAGAAGTGCTATAGAGGCCTTCTAGAAGGCATCCTTTCTCCTTTTTGTTCCCGCTGGCTGGGTATTTTGACTAAAATTTGTATGTACATTCTTACGAATTCCGACAAGTACGAAGAGAGTTCGAGAATATTTACAACTAACCAAAGTTAGTTGTAAATATTCTGACAAACACGTAGTAGAACGGAAGACCACTCACTACCCTTCATCATCAGCGTTCTTTGTGTCCGGTTCACTGCGTGTGGTGTCAGGTGATGTAGATTTCTGCTTTATATACGCAACTTTAATTGCAAATGAAATATGTGATTTTTTTTGTTTTCTTCGGCCTTCAGTTTCAGCTTTTAATTTGTGACTTTAATTCATTCATAGTTCATACAAAAGTTTTGCAGAAATTCATTGGCTGTCGATGCTTATGTTGTCATAGAAAATTAAAAAAAAATTGATATTTTTTCTTATCAGCTTTTGTACATAAAAATTACTAAATATTTAAAACAGTACAAGATTTTCCTTTTAAAGTTTTCGTTTTGTCTTTAAATTCCTTATAAATAGTTTTTAACTACAGCTGATTTTGAGCTTTTCTTTTTTTTAAATTTATTTTAGTGATTGGTTTTTAGAACTACTATAGTATTTCGTTTTAATAGATATTATTTTATTTTTTTAATTATAATTTACATTGAGAGTATGTTTAAGTTTTGTTTACGTCACATAGTGTTTTTTCCGCTTAATTAAAATATGTGTACAGATTATTTATTTTACTTTAATTAATAACTTAAATAATAAATTATTTTCTTAACTTAATTAAAAGCAAAATCATCACTCAGAGTAATAGTAGTAGCGGCTTGTAGAGCTGTGAGTGGGCGCTGACTTTAAGAAGATGACGATGCAACGCCAATTTATATACGAGTATAATAACTATGGAAATACGTACGTATGTAATGTAGTTTTGTAGTAGTTTAGCTTAAGGCGTAAGTGAGTAAGTGAGTGCTTTGTAATGGTGTTTTTTGTATGTGTGTAGTTCTAGGAATATAAAGGGCTTAAGAATTAAAACCCTAGGGTAGACGCTGCGGCCAATTCTCTTGACCCTTTATAATGCCTAATTTCAGAGAAAACTTTCTCGAGCACCATGCCGCTCGTCGCCCAGCATAACACGCTGCGAGGGTGGCTCACCATACTGATCTTGATAGTAGTTTTCACGCATCATAGTGTTAAGGCTAGAGCAGCGAAAGTAGAGAATCTCTTGAAAGGGTTTGCGAAAATCACGATTTAGGGTGGCATAGATGATGGGATTGAGCAACGAGTTGGCGTAGCCCAGCCATAGGAACAACGAAGATAGTGATTGTGGCACATGAGTGGTCTCGTTCTCCACAAATGGACGTATAAGAGCTAGAATAAAAAATGGCAGCCAGCAAATAGTAAAGGCAGACATGATAATGCCCAGTGTAGTGGAGGCCTTCTTCTCCTTGGCCAGTTGGAAGCGCAGCTTCTTTTGGTGCGGCGAGCCCAAGAGACCGCTTGAGCCCGAACCGCCTCCACCACCGCCGCCACCCTGGCTGACAGAGAGACCACCACAGGTGGAATAATTAAGCGATGTATTGCCATAACTACTGTGACGCTGCTGGCTATTGCCACCACCATCCAAATCGGTGTGGCCAGGTGGTGAGCCAGTGCCATTTAGAGCATGTTGCAAATGGGTCTGTGCTCTCTTCTCCTCCAGCACAATGCGTCGCGCAGCTCTGAATATTTGATAGTATACAAACAACATAACGGCCAGAGGTATGTAAAAGGAACCAAGCGTTGCATATATTTGATATGCAAAATTTTGACAAACTGAACACATTGGTTGGTCATTTTCATCTACATGTTCATTGCCCAGTATGAGTAGCGGTGGTAGTGAGATACAGGCAGCCGCAAGCCAAACCAAAGCCACACACAGCATCATGCGACGCGGTGTACGTTTGACGCCATATTCCAGAGGTTTTGTTATGGCCAAATAACGGTCGACTGAAATCGCACACAGATTCAATATGGAGGCTGTGCAGCACAGCACATCAAACGACACCCAAATGTCACATAAGACGGTGCCGAAATTCCATTTCTCCAACACCTCGTAAAGCAATGCCATCGGCATGACCAAAACAGCCACACAAAGATCCGATAGAGCCAAAGATACAAGCAAATAATTGCAAGGACGTCGTAGCTTACGAACCATGCAAACGGCAATGCAGACCAAAATATTGCCAACAATAGTGCCCAAAATGACAAACAGCAAAATGATGCAGACGAGCACTGTATGAACTGCAGGCATGGTGAATTCCATAAGTGTTGTCGTGGATGAGGCAAATGGCAGGTCTGTGGTGAATGCTGTTGCATGTGACTGGGGGGTTGTCGTTGACATATTGTCATTGTAAAAATACGACGACGATGATGACGATGACAATGTTGGTGCTGATAGTGATGGCAGGGTAGAGGTAATGCCATTGATGGTATCGCTATTGCTAAGTGTTGGCCAAGTGGGTAGTGCAACTGTTTTAATGTTGCTGTTGCTGCTGGTGCTGCTGTTATTACTAATCCTGCTCGCATTGCCGTATAGTTTGTGGTAGCTGCTGTTCGTTTGATTGTTGCTAGAGCCATTGTGTACTTGTGGATTTGTGTTGGCGTCTAAAATCAGAGCCTCAACTGGCAGTTGAGAAGACGTTAATGCTGTCAGCAATAAAGAGGATGATAACGCCGAAATATTTACGGACTCTGCTGGGCTTGTTATAGTTTCACTTAGCGCCACTACTGCATTCAAACTGTAACCATCTGTTAGTATGAGTATCAGAAATATGTAGAGTAAAAAACGTGCACTTGTCACCATACAGTGTATAAATTTGTCTGAGATCTTGCGCAGCAGTATAGCAGATGTCTGATGATTTTTATTAAAAGTGAAATTTTTAGCAGCTTTTGTCGAATTTAGAGTGCAAGCATAAGTGATGAAAGCCTTTGTTGCTTTGGAAGTTTTAGTGTCTGTGAGTGTTGCAGTATAGAATATGCCACAAGCGTTTAAAGAAGAAAACTTTAAGCTTTTGTTCGACTCGTTTTCAACTAAAGAATCCATATAAAGGGTTTGCCGTATATATAAATCTAGGGAAATATAGTTTTAATGGGGAAACTTACAACAAAGTGTTAATGCTTAAGACTTTTTGATTGTATTGCTCTATAATTTGTAATTATTTCTCAGCTTAAGCTCCCTTCATTCTCCTGTCAAACATTCGATTCGTGTAAATTGCCCTCCAGTATGAAGTGAACGATGCTTTAAGTTTTCTTTTTAAATATTTTACTTGTTTATCTTTGGAAAGATCCATTTATTTGCTTAATTTAAAAATAAAAACGGCAAACTTTTTGTTTCAGTCAAACAATTTTGGTCGTCTTAATGGCTTGTGTGTGCGTATGCGTGTGTGTGTGTGTGTGTGGGAGTACATTCAATCAATGCCTTTTGTATGTGCTTCTGTCTTTTATGTTTACTTGATGTTCTTTACATCTGATATTGTTACAGTGTTACGACTTTCCTTTGCCTCTTTGTTTGCTCTTTGTATTGCGTACATGAAATTGATGTACGTTGGAGTGACTGTTGACTTTTTGTTTTGCTTTTTTTTATTGTTTTTCTATCTTCGTGTAGGTGTATGTGTTCGTTTTTATTTCTCCCCTTCTATTCATTCATGTATTCATTTATAACTGCCTTGCATGCATTTTATCTTGTTCCACTTTTTAAGTTTCTTCGGTTAGAAATGACAGTTTCATTCAATGGCTGCTTTTTATTTGCTACTGCTGATGCTGCCTTGAGTTGACTGTTTTTTTTTTACCAAGTGCGTAATATGGTTTTGTTGCTTTCTTGCCTCTATATATATATTTTATTTATTCTATTTTTGTTTGTTTTATTGAATATACATCTGAAAATCTTGTTCCGTTTGATTTGAAACCATTAAATCGAAACCCTAAATTGATTGTCCAAATTCTGCAAAGAGAAGAGAAAAAATAATTGGATTTACTTCTTTAGCTTTTGACAGAAAGGCAAGTAAATGCATTTAAATAATTTTAATATAAATTACTTAAATATCTCTCATATATTAAGCTTAAGGTTTTGATACAAGTATATATATTAAGGATTTTGAATTGTTTTTTTAACCATTTCGTTCTTTCTTATGGAACTCCTTAATAAATAAGATGACTGGCAACTCATTCCTTATCGCGTCACTTCCATAGCTAAGTGTGTGCGCCAGGTTTGGTGATTTTCAAAAATATTATTATTTGTGAATTCTCGTATAGTTTTTGAAAGTGTGTGCATAAGATAAAAGGTTTGTGACTGTTCCAAATGTGTGGTTGAAGTCTATTGATGATTCGGTTGAAGCGTCAATGAAATGCGTACATAGACATGCTAAACCACCAGCAAATAAATTTCAATTATTGTATTATAATATATAAATTTTATGAGTATGGCGAGGTCACTTTTTAAGCACAAAATTATTTCATTCTAATAGGAGAAACAGTTTGCCCAGTTGTTTCGGAATTGCATAAGAAGAAGTATATATAATTTCATATTAAGCTTTCATAGGCGTGCCTCCCCCCCATTTTTTTAACTGCAAGATGGATTCGGTTCCTCAGCTCAGGGTGTATGCAAAGTTTCGTAAAAATCAATAAAGTAGAAGCACATAAGATGTAATATTAATTTTAAGTGGGCGTTTCTCTGCCCCCTTTTTTAAATGTAAGATTGGGTTTTTTCCACAGGTAAGAGTATATGCCAAATTTGAAAAAAATCGCTTAAATAAAAGCGCTTGAAATTAATAATAAATTTAATAGGGCGTGTACCTGCCCGTTTTTTCAAAAGCAACATGAGGAACTTTCGATCTTCGACTGTAGTCGAAAGTACTGATCGAACGAATTTTCATTTGGTATTATGACGAACATGCGACAAAGAATGTCCCTATTGTAAATATCACTCAAAATGATTTTTAAAATTCGCAACAAAGTTGTTGCCTAAACATAAAAAACAATCGTTTATAATAATTTTTTATACTAAAATACTTCTTTGAAAACTAAATTCTGTTCCAGAGAAAATTTGTAGCTCAACAAAATTTTCGATCCTCATAATATGAATTGAACATTCGATTTTCGATGTTCGATAGCCAGCGAAGATCGAAAATCGAATGCAACTCATAATAAGGGCCTGTATCCTTCTTAGCGCTCAGCGTAGTATTCCAAGTTTTGTAAAAATCGGTCAAGAAGAAGCACAGAAAAGTTTTAAGTTTTAATGGGCAAGGCTACGCCCCCTTTTTCAACTTCGATTTGTGTCATTAGGAAAGCTCAATGGTTGTTGTTAAATTTTTGCTGCAATCGAAAAAGTAAAAGGTTCAAAAATCATAGAAAAAATTTGTAAGCATGTCTCTGCCCATATTTTCTTTACAATTGAACCAAATAGAAGCTTTAATCTCAGAAAAAAAAAAGAATTTTTAAAATAATTCCAAATGATGCCGAGTTATAAAGTAACAAATTAAAAAAGAGAGGAGTGCTTGGATTCCCTATTAGAGCTATGCTACTTAGTTACATATGCACATAAATTAAATTTCATGTTATAGATAGGTTAGTTAGGTTAGGTTAGGTTATAACAGGCTGCCGATTTATAGTAAACCAGCCCACTTGGGTCCTTAGAGGTCCCGTTGTGCTGCCTGGGCGGATTGAGGCGGGCTGCCCATCCTCATTTATCCTATACACTATCCGTATTCAGCTGAAACCAACCCGAAAGGCGTATGAATGAATTCACACTACCGATTTCACATTCCGACAGACTCTCCAAACCTTGCAGTATCGGAGCCCCCATGTGGAGTGAACGCACCTCCGCAAGTGCTGGGCAATGACAGAGAAAATGCTCAGCAGTTTCCTCCTCTTCCTCGTCCTGACAGCTTCTGCAGAAATCATTATAAGGTAGATTCAATCTACCAGCATGTATGCCTATGTAGCAATGTCCTGTTAGGACTGCGACCAAATTACGAAGTTGTCCTCTTGGAATCCTCACCAATATTGCGGACCTCCTCATATCATAACAGGGCCATGTCATTCTAGAGGTTGAGCATGTGACCTCATGTAACCATCTAGCCTGTGCAACCCTGAAAAGGTTCTGCTGTATTTGCATTTTACAGCAATTCATCGGAACACCTACTAACCTATCAATGTCCTCATCCTGCATTTGAGCTCCAGCCTTAGCCAGCTCATCCGCAATATTGTTACCAACACTATTCGCATGTCCTGGAATCCATTGTAGCTCCAGGTCAGCATGCATTCCCAGTTTGTTAAGAGAGATTCGGCAGTCATATACCAGATTCGATGTCGTAAAGACGCCCGCAATGTTTTTAATGGCAGCTTTGCTGTCCGTGAATATACGGATATCCCAGTTGTATATCCTATAATACCTCAACCATTTAACCGCTCTACTTATCGCTGAGATTTCAGCCTGTAGTATACTACACCTACTGTCCAGCTTGAAGCTTATCCTCTTTTGAAAGCGAGGAATAAAGATTCCTCGCATCTGTTATAGATAACAATGCAGTAAAATTATTTTATATGTTGATGTCAAATTTATCGCAAATATTTCAAAACGTTGGCATTTATTTTCTTTTTAGCTGCTTACGATTAAATTAAAAGTCCAATTCACAATATTGTGCAAATGGTCTTGCATTGTATCATGTTGCACATGGTATAGTGTATTGATACTCACAACTAATAATTGTTAAGTAGTGAGCATCAATATACTACACCATTTTGCACATGCTACGACGCAAGACCATTTGCACAAGATTGCGAATTGGACTAATGTATTGTTTGTGGTCATGTGCAAAAACAATACAAAAGCAAGTTAAGCAATCGTTCCCATTTTGTTTTGTTGTTCAAAGAACGACACAAATCAAAATCAAACATTTTGTTTCGTTTATTTTCGTACTCTGCTTTTAAATACAAAGAAATCAAAACAAAAATAAAATTTATAACTGTAATAGTGTCAATTATTTTTGTTACGAAAATCACATTTTAGCTCTTGTGTCGTGGCATAAAGAGCATAGCTCTAAAATACAATACAAATTGATAACATCCTCCTTTTTTGAAGTTGGTTAAAAGGTAATAAATCTATATATATTCTCAACTAGTGAAACGATTATGAAAACACTTACAAGAAAAACTAGGATCTCGAAGCAGTTATATCTGATCACCCTGTTGTAA
The DNA here is from genome assembly GCA_936439885.1 of Nowickia ferox. Classification (NCBI taxonomy): domain Eukaryota; kingdom Metazoa; phylum Arthropoda; class Insecta; order Diptera; family Tachinidae; genus Nowickia; species Nowickia ferox. Next base: position 94,111,518 of record OW387023.1, on the reverse strand, counting down.
TACAAACCGAACTACGGTATCCAATTTAGTCACTTGGAGTAATGCGGTACTATGTAAATGTTCTTTGTTATTTCCTGCCAGGTACTTACATAGCTTACTCATATTATTTTTGCAATTCTTTCCTAACCCTGTCGGAGAATATGTGGTCGTCTACAAAAATAGTTAACTTAAAATAAAATTTTCTTAGACTGGCTAAAAGCTGATTGCAATGTCATCCAGAACAAATTCAAAATTAATTCTTAAGTTGAGTACGTAATCGAATTTGGTGAGAGCCAACAACTTTATTCTCAGCTACATTGAAACTCATTTCAGTTTTATATTAACATTTTGCTGTTATTATTTTAGATGGTACGTTAGCTGCGTAGTAGCGCGTTGAATGTAAAACGTGTGTTGATATATATAGGGGCAGCCATCTAGCGTTTTTTTCAACTAGTGCTTATTTCGTGAATGGTAACACTTAGCTCATGTCTGATTTGACAGATAATTAGTTTTATCCTTCTGCGGAACGAATATGGTTGTGTATACGCTTGAACAACGCTGGGAAATATTGCCTGCGATCAACTTACAGAAGATGTCGAGTTTGCAAAAAAAAATCATCTTTTCAGATGAAGCTCATTTTAATCTTGGCGGGTATGTAAACAAGCAAAATTGTCGCATTTGGGGCAAAGAAAACCCGCATGCATACATTGAAAAGCCGACGCACCCAAAACGAGTCACTGTTTGGTGCGGATTTTGGTCCACAGGCATAATTGGGTCAATGAGCAAGGAGTGAACATTACAGTCAATGGCGATCGTTATCGGGCCATGTTGAACAAATTTATGTTCACAAAAATTGAAGAGGAGGATATTGGCAACATTTTGGTTTCAACAGGACGGCGCTACGTGCCACACAGCCGAAGCTACACTCGATGTTTTGCGCCATGTTTAAAAAAAAAAGTTATCTGTCGGACCCTATAGTTCTCAATTTCACTGACTACCAGGTGACTTAAATAAAATCAGCTTTAAGTTAGTTGAAAGTAATGCAGAGTGAGACAATTGACTACCGCCTTGGACATCGCAATGTTAAAATAGTCAGTTAATTACATTGACAAGTAATCCAAGTGTCAGTCAGCACTAGTTGCGAAATACTTAGCTTAAAGTTAGTTTAAAGTAAACGGAATTTCCGACAGGGAATTTAAACATTTTGTTGTACTTTAAGCTGGAGATAAACACAATATTATTTTAGGAAAAACATATTTTATAATATAATATTGATTTCGGTTAAGAACCACACATATTTGAATATGCATTATGTAATCTTAGGGCACATGGCGTTTATACATATATTGAGGTATAGAACTTTAAGTTGGCATCACTTTTTTAACTGGCGGCCATTTTGTCAGCTGTCAAGTGATTAATATTTAGTTTGGTTTGCCATTTCATCATGAACAGGTTGACAAAAGAACAACGCTTGCAAATCGTGCAAATTTATTTCGAAAATAATGGTTCAGTTCGCGAAGTTTACCGCAAGCTCCGTCCATTTTATGGTCGACAGAGCAATTAATTCGGTTAACCATGGATCGTTTTCGCACTACGTTTACTCTATGTGATAATACGCATCCGCTGAAGTCGCTCGTCTACGCCAACAAACCAGAAACGTTAGGGGACTTGGAAGCCAACATTCGTGGCGTTATTGCCAACATACGGCCCCATATGCTCGAAAAAGTGGTTGAAAATTAGACCTGTAGAATTGGCTTTATTCGAGCCAGCCGCGGCGGCCACATGCCCGAAATCATATTTAAACGTTAATGGCATAAAATTATCCTTCCAATAAAGCCAAATTGATGGACATTAAAACGATTTTCTTGTGTTTTATTTCAATTCGAAGTTCTATACCTCTAAAAACATGGACATTTACAAACACATCTGTATAGGCATACAAATGTTTTCCTACAAGAATAGTTTTAGAGATTATTTTGTAGGGTTTTGTAAAATGCTTGAGATTTTGGGATTGAATGTTATTTAGTAATAGTTGATTTCAAAACAAAATTTGCTACATAACCAACAAAATTTAAAACAACTTAAGACCCTTCAACGAGGGTTACAACTAATGGCAACTGTGATGTTTTAAAAAAAAAAGATTAATGCACCATTTGCATTACAGCCGTTTTTTTTTTGTTTTCTTCAAAAATGTGTATTGAACGATATTTGCCACAAAAATATTTTTAATATTCATATTTAAGAACTTTTAAAGCATTAAAGAGAAATTAACTAACCTTCCTACTTGTTTTCTATGTTTATGTTGTTGGGTTTCGAATTTTTAAGGTTTTATAATATAATTAGGGACAAAGTTGTTGTTTACTGAATATTTTCTAAAAACTTCTGGATTTTATTTGCACAGGAAGTTTGTTTTTTGTTACTCGAATGTACAAAAGCTAAATATTTTAAGTTTAAAATTTAAAAGTTTTAAGTTTAAAATTTTTAATTTTAAATTAGGTAAGTATTTTATTTTGAGTGGTTTCATCTATGTAAATTTAATCTAAAGTTTGTGGAAAAAGTATTCAACTGAAGCCTTAAAAAAATTATAATTAGTTAGTCAAGGCTTTAGCAACAAATATTAGATATATAGAAACACACACACACACACGCATACGCATAAACAAATACACATATGTACATACATGCCCACACGCCCACCTGGCTGTTGGAAGATTATTTGGCGAACATTTCGCATTCCTCGTTTCAAATTTTCCAAACGATTGTTGACGATTGCCGAACAAATGAATCGACGGTTGCGCATTTTGGCACGCATTGGAGGACGGTTAATTGTGAACGATCATGTTTGACCCTTCGAAATCATATTTTTGTGTGTTATTTTGTTAATTATCGTTCAACTGTTTTTTTATGTTACTTAACAATCGTTGTTTAAGTATTTGGACGGCCATTGAAAGATTGTTATTTCAACGCAGTCGTATTTTACACTTGAAAATGATATTTATGCGAGCTTTTATGGTGATTTTTGTACGAGTGAATCAAATCAGTGTATTTTTTTATTTGCTTCTCTGTTCATTCACATATGGGCAATTCCTGAGCAACGGACTTGAGATGTGTACACTTTTAATTAAGAAAAAAGCAAGAAAGGTATGGAGAGATCCGAAATACTTAAATTTATTAAATTAGAGTACAATATTTAAGAAAATATGTTTGGCGGAATCAATAATATAATAAAAAGATATAACGAACACGACTAAAATAGACAATCTTTTTGTGTACTTATAGAAATAAACATAATTCAGCGAAATTTGTGAAAAGTTGTTTTTCTGTGAATGTGAATATTAAGTTGAGAGAACATATCTTTTTTTTATTTATAGGACCAGCACTCAGGGGATAACCCCTACTCATGCAATGCATTTTGCTAGAACTAGGAAAATAGGCTATAGGGAAGGAGGATAGAGGGAGTAGTGTCTGTAAACATTTGATTTAAACTTTCTCACGCTGGTAGTGACAGGAAAGACCTCCGTAGGTAGTTGGAACAGTGCGGCTAAAAAAGGAATTCTCTCTGTAATGCGTAGTGCGATTCGTGGGCCAATGGACCACTAAGGGATGTGCTCTGAATGAGGCACGTGATGTGCGTGTAAATGTGCGGGTTTCAGGAACAAGTTCCCTAATTTCATTCCGTTGTAGTAACGATAGAACAAGGAAATGCACCCCACATTGCGTCGATGCTCCAAGGTATCAATAGAGCTGGATATCCTACTGTCACCGATGAGCTTCTTCGCTCTCTCCTGTACGCGGTCGAGCAGCCCCAAAATAGACTTTGAAGCGCCGGCCCATACATGAGAGTTGTATTCCATTTTTGGTCGGATATAAGTTGTATAAATAGAAAGGAGATCGGATGGGGTGAAATATCACTTGCACCGTTTTAAAAACCCGAGGCCCTTGAATGCTTCTTTTGCAACTTGAAAAATGTGTTCAGTCCATCGGACATCACACTGTATTTTCATTCCAAGAACATCAAGAGCATCTGATTCCTTAATATTTATAACCCCCATAATTCCAGAGGCAACAGCATTTTCGGTCATGCGTCTATGAGTAACCATACAACATTGGGTCTTACGGGCGTTAAAGTCGGCGCTGTTCGCATGACCACATTCAGAGATTTTTGCTAAATCATAATTTAGAGTCTCATTCATTGTTTGTCGCATAGCCTCAACCTGTGGCAGGCTAGGTCTATTGCTGAATGAGAAAGAATGGCAAATGCTGCTGTCGTCCGGGAAATAATAGATAGGGTTAAAAGTTTTGCATAGATGGTCATTTATAAAAATAAGGAATAGAGTTGGTGAAAGAACGGAACCTTGCGGTACCCCTGAATTTAATTTGAACTCATTTGATGAGATACCATCTATAACAACTCTTATAGTGCGATCTTATGTATAGATTAGTGAAATATGCAAATTTTCCTTTTAATTTTGGTTTTCAAATTCGATAAAATGCAAACACGGAAACGGCAAGACGCACGCTACAATTTTTTTCAAAGAGAACTAAATACAGCAATTTTGCTAATAATAGTGATTGAAAAAAAAAATAAAACTACAAATGCTTTGAACAAAAAAAACAAATAATGTTAAATAAAATAGTCGCAAAAATGCTTAACGAAACTTGTTTCTTGCAGTCGTATATTTCTTTTAAAAAATTACAAAAGTAATTTTTTTATTTGTGAAGTATGGAATTTTTTTTTAGAAAATTCTAAGTCCCAGTTTATTTTTTTTGCGATTTTTTTTAGTTCGACGTTTTTTTTAGTTCTGGCGCTTTTTGTAGATTTTCGATATTTTTTTTTTTTGGTTTGTAGCGTTTTTTAGTTTTGACGTTTGTTCAGTTGGCTTTTTTTTTGTTTAGGCTATTTTTTCGGTTTAGCCGATTTATTTTATTTTTAGCGATTTTCTTAGGTGTTTGGCCATTTTTTTGTTATTGCGATTTTTTTATTTAAGTTTTAGCGATTTTTTCGGTTTTTGGCGATTTTTTTGTTATTGCGAATTTGCTTATAGCCTTTTCGAAAATTTCAAGAGTGTGCCTGTTACGGTTCCAAGATACAGCAAGTTGTCAAAATTACAAAGTCAAAATTACACATTAACTGATAGAATACCCTTTCATTTTGATTTATTAAATTTCAGTGTTAATTGGTGTTGTCTGCATAAAAACACCCGAACTTTGAAAATTTCAACTGTCTACATATATAATTGTTCGCTTGGAACCACCCTTTAATTCTTAAATGTCATATATTTGTTGTTTCAGCGGCCAAAGTTTAACATATTCTGCGAAAATTTCAGATCCATAGCTGTTACGGTTCTTGAGTAAACAGCATGGGAAGGACAGACGAACAGACGGGCAGACAATAGGTGTACGAAACCGTAAAAATGAATGAAATGAAAACAAACAAAGAATTTATACTCATGGTTGACAATTTTCTGGAACTACCCATATGCGTCTTATATGCATTGATTTAAAAGAAGCCTGGTTTTGCTCTCATATGAAAACTCTCTGTTTGCTTTGTAGACTTAACAGGGGAAAGTTCTGTACTAATAACATGCTTTGCAGCAAAGAGTAAAAATTTTCATCTCAAATTTGTTTGACAGGTTATTTTTAATCTTTAAGAGCTTATTCTTAAAGTCATAAATTTTTTTCAGAAATTTTGTTTACAAAAAAACAAAATTAAAAAATTTTTTTATTTATGTGCAGTTTCTACAACCCAGACGGTTGACTTGAGTACAAGTATTTATATGGAAAGTACTAATTTTCAAAAAAAAAAAAAATTCTTGACGAGTCGTTTGCTTGACTTGCAGAAATACACAATTAGTTGTTTCACTTTGTAATTATTTTAAAAAATAATTTTTTTAATTGTATCTTATTTTTAATCATTAAGACATTAAAACATGCACACCAATACACGTTATTTCATTTTGTATTTGAAAAAAAAAAATCCTGAATATCCTTGTTAAATAAATGATATGCCAACTTGAGTACAGACAGCGTCGTGCCATCAATGAACTAAGTATTACCTTCAATATTAAATTTCAAGTGTAAATCTCGGACTTATTTTAAAAGGTAAATAATTTATCATTGCACCCAAGGCTTACTATTTAAATCAGTGGATGTTTTGGTAAAGACTTTTTAATGATTAAATACTTTGTATCTGACAAACACCAGTAGTCCGTCAATCTGTGCCAGCTACACACTTTTTATATATTTATTTTCTTGTTTAGTTGAGGCGGAAATCTAACAACCTTTTTTTTAGATAAATTAGTATTTAGTTGAACTCACGAACTTCTTTTAGACATAACATACAATCATTTAAGATTTTGTTTAATGTGCGCAGGAACGAAACAAATTATTATTTAAATCCAAACCTAATGAAATTCCACTCAAACACTTTGGACATTTTATTACATGGCGTATCGCCATTTCCAGCTCGCACTGGGCATTGCTGGCCTTGAAGTCATAATTTATTTTAATTGCAATAATTTGTTACTTTGTATTTTGTTGAATGACGGTTTGTCCAAAAATAAACTTGCGCCCCTTAAGCTTCTAATTTATTTCTAGTAGCCCAAGATGGCCGGCCGTATATATCGTTACTTTGATATAAAAAGGCCCTAACTCATTATTTTTTTGAAATCGAGATTTTTGCATTTTTCGCTACATTAGATGTTCATCTATCGAAATATACAAAAAACTCGATTTCAAAAAAATAAGGATTTAAGGCCTATAGAAAGAAAGGTAACGAAACAAAACAAAAAACAAAAATAGCACAAATTTTCTTAGATTTTGTTAACTGTCAGTTCATAGAACCCATGTAAAAATTCTCGTCTGGCTATTTCCATTGAAAACAAAAACAAATTTTGAGTGCTTTGTTTTTTTTTTTGCTCAATAGAAATAGGCAGACGAGAATTTTAACATGGCCTCTATGAACTGGCAGTAAATTTATTTTGTTTCAGCTTTTTGTGCACTTTCTACAAGTCAGGCAGGCGACTCGTCTAGAAAATTTGTATGAAAATCACTCAAAAATAAGAGTGCTTTTCAAAAAAATTTTCTACTCAAGTCAACCGTCCGTGTTGTGAAAATAGGGGGTTAATTCATAGTTTTATATAAACGTATGCTTATTTTCAGTTTCCATAAGTCAGACAGACGACTCGTCCAGAACATTTTTATGAAAATCACTCAAAAATATGAGTGCCTTTTATACTCAAGTCGACCGCCTGGGTTGTAGAAACAGGGGGATAGTGTAGTGTTGTAAGTAATTTACTAGAAATAGTTGTCTTGGTATTATTTTACTATAAATAATACTACTATTCCGAAATTTTTTTTAATGTTATACCGAAAGCACCTTCAGCGTAACGGGAAATCAAACCAAAGTTTCCAATGTAATCAAATCAATCAATCATACTGGCACCGAACGAAGTTGTAATTGATATCGCCGCTATCTAATCCATACATTGGTGTTGAATAATACTTTTCTTTTAAAGGGAATTACAATGAACTAAGATGTTCTACAAATATGTTTGCCCGCAAGTTTTGCCTTAAGCCTTCGACCGATTGAAATGAGCCCTCTCAATATCCTCAAAGTATTTATCACTTAATCTCAAGAAGAAAAAAAAAATATAACACTCTCTCTGAGGAGTCTCACGCGTGACAACTTTTGACTAATACAGGGTGTCTGTTAGCAGATTTATATTTTCAAACTTAAATAAAAAACATAATAATTGATACAAAGTTTTATTAAGAGCATTGAACGATAGAATGGAAATCCGAATTTTATTTTTTAAAGAGTATATCATCCAGATGTCTTTCGTCGAGTTGAACACACAGTTCAAACGGAGCCTTGTGTTCTGCGCCACACGCTGCAGTTAACTTGGTTCAATTGAGCCGATTTCTCGATGAATATTTTTCTTTAAAGCTACAAGAGATTAGGGATTGTCATTATAAACCCTCTCTTTGAGGTAGTCCCGTAAAATAATTCATGGGAGTTAGATTGGGCGACTTCGGTGGCCATGGGATGTCCCCAAGGCGACTGATCAGTTTTTGGGGGAAATTTTCGCCCCAACCTGTTGAAACCACGTGTGTGAAGAGTACGATGGATGAGCTCGCAGGTTTAACAAAAACAATTCCGTAATAATGCGTTGATAATTTTCACTGATGGCATTCGTCGCCTGGCCTCGAGAATTTTTGAAAAAAAATGTCCAATTATCTCATGCGTGGATAAGGCACACCAAACAATTACCCTGGGGCAATGCAATGGGTTTTGATGTTTCAATCGATTGTTGCTGGTTCTTGAAGACCAGTAACGGCAGTTTTGCTTGTTGACGTGGCCGTTTAAGTGAAAATGAGCCTCGTCGCTTCAAAAAATGCGATTTACAGTGCGAAAACCCTCCAACATCGTTTCACAAAAATTTTTGCGTAAGTCCAAAGTCACTTTCTTTTAGTTCTTGAACGATTTGAATTTTAAAAGGATGGAACTTCAGATCCTTTTTTAAAATTTCATGAATAATCTCTCTTGGAAGTCCCAGTGAGTCTGCTCTTTTCCGTATTGAAAGCCGGGGATTTTCACGTAAACTGCTTTCAACCAGTTCAATGTTTTCGGGAGTCCTTGAAGATCGACTGGGCCCTGGCCGAGGGACATTCATAGCCGAAGCAGTTGTGCTAAATCTCTGCACCCACGAACGAATTAAATTTACACTCGGTCCATCACGTATTCGCCGAATACCGAACTTTGAACAAAATTGTCGACGAGCAATTACGTAAGAATCATTATTTTTAAAAAATGTCTGCACAGCGAACGCGCGATGATCACTCGACCACTGCGACATTGTGACTAACAAATCCGCACAATCGATAATTCCAACGGCTCCACGCGCCCTCCGAACCGTTTATTGCTTTTTGAAATAATCGTATTCAAAAATATAAATTTGAAACCAGATACCCTGTATTAATAATACTTCAACCTTCGACATTATTTTAAATTTTTCAATTTTCAAAAGCTAAAAATTTTTAATATGAATCCCCTACTACTATCAATTGTTATTTGGAGTCACACACAAAGCAGTAGATGAAGTTACAGTTGATGTACTGTCACAATTGTCGTAAAATTTTAAAAGAGTTACTATTTTCTTTGTAATTTTTTTTATATTAAAGAGAATAAAAATTATTTATTCCATCACGCTCACGCATTCTTACGCGTGACAAATTTTAAACACTCTTTTTTTGTAGACCTTTGAATTTGTTTTAAGCCTGCTTAAAAACAACGTTTGTTTTAAACTAGATTTACTTAGACTTTTGAAATTCTTAATCATATCGTTCTCGCTCTTTCCCTTTTCTGCGGATTGAGGAATGAGTGACTTTGGTTCCAAACCTGAAGAAATATCTCGACGGAAAGAGATTTGACTCCAACGATTAAATTATCTCAGAACAAAAATACTTATTTTGAAAAAATTCATCGAGTTTAAATGCAATCACGTTGAAAACTAATACGATTTGTGTGATTACATGTACTGCTTATCATTTAAATAAGAATATAAATTTGACCAATTTGGATTTTCTTTTTTTCTTCTTGAAAATAAAAACGTTTGCACGAATTTTTTTGTTTGAAGCTTTTCATCAAATTTGATTGTTTTGTTCGCACTACAAACAGCAAATTCTTTGGTTTTTTTTATATGAAATGATGGAAGTCTGCAGGGAGAAATATAAAGCAGTTTGTTTTACTTGAAGTCAAAAAGTTGAGAGTTTAAGCGGCTGTTTTAAGCATCTTGCAAGATATTATCAAATGCTTGTGCATACCTTACAAATAATGTATTAGTTTAAGCAAAAGTAAAACAAAACATTTCCTTTATTTGAATACATATCGATATCTGATTTAATCTTAACTTATTTATTAAATTCGACCGGTTTGTTTGAAATTTTATAGCAATAATTTACACAGAAAAAAGTGTTCACCAGAAAAAAGTGTTTACCAATTATGAATTTAATTGATTCAATTAAATTTTTAATTGTATTAATTAATCTGAGTGGAAAAACTTAATTGATATTATCAAATTATTTATAGGTAAAAATTTAATAAATTTTTTAATCGATATTACAAATATTTTAATTAGTATTACAAAATTATACAGATTACTTCTTGTGTGTAGATATCCCAAGCCATGTTTATCGATTCCTATTAAATCTGTACCTGGAATCAGTAACTTTTATGACGATAATCGTATCGCTTTAATAAATGTATAACGAAAATTTATCGACTTTGCTATTCACTAACATATTTTAACGATATTCGCTATCGGTTGAAGAAGAAGGTTGGTTTACAACTCAACCAAGTTTAGTTGAAATTGTATGTAACAACTTAACTTTAAAACAACTCAACTGTTTTTTGGCATTCTGAATTACAACTAATTCTAGTTGTATTCGAAACAATGCTCGAAAAGAAAAGGTTCTTATTTTTAGATTTCATGTTTTATGAATATGTCAACAATATTGGTTGACAAATGGGATTCGTTGGCGTCTGGAATAATGAAGCCAAGCAAATGCAACACTCGCAATAAAAACCAAAATACAACTGATAAAAAGCAGTTGTGTCATGGTGAAAAAAGTTGCAATCCATAATAAAAATTTTACAACTACAACTAAACTATCCATTTGGTTGTGCTTTTCTCTCATTTTGAAAATTTCTATACACACACAAAAGTAATATGAATGAGTTTGTAATATTAATTAAAATATTTGTAATATTAATTAAAAAATTAATTAAATTTTCACCTATAAACAATTTGGTAATATCAATTAAGTTTTTCCACTCAAATTAATTAATACAATTAAAAATTTAATTGAATCAATTAAATTATTAATTGAAAACATTAATTGGTGAATACTTTTTTCTGTGCACAGACATACCACTTGATATAGAATGAAATGGTGATTAAAATATATAGCTGGAGACTATTGTAAAAAATAATATATGGAATCATATTGTCGTTAACGCAAACGAATAAATATGTCGATAAATATTAAGATTTTCGTTTTGCAAAAAGTTACAGAATCCAGGCACTGATACCTTTTTTGGTCTGAAAGCTTTGGATATCTCTCGACTGCTTAACACATTATTTTTCCGCTGAAGTGAAAAAAGTATGAGCTTCTATGCTGGCCTTAAAATGATTTCAAAGAAATATTTTTCTAAAGCTCAAAAATAGTATATTTTTTAATTTTCTTAATGAGATTCCATGCAAGTTTTGAAATGATTTTAAAGAAATATTTTTTTCTTAGTTTAAAAATTTATACACACAAAAAAGTTATATGAATGAGTTTGTAATATTAATTAAAAAATTAATTAAATTTTCACCTATAAACAATTTGATAATGTCAATTAAGTTTTTCCACTCAAATTAATTAATACAATTAAAAATTTAATTGAATCAATTAAATTATTAATTGAAAACATTAATTGGTGAATACTTTTTTCTGTGTAACTTCGAATTTTTTTTACTCAATTTTTGAGAAAAATTAGACTGTGAAGTAATGCTTGTTTTATTTAAAGCACTGAATTCAATACTTAAATAATAATAATTATTTTCCCTAAATAATTTTGCTAAGGAGACATTTAATAAAGCGAGTGTCAAATAAACTGATTTTATATTGGAAAACAAAATGTTTTATTTAAATTTTTTCCATTTAATTATTTTTTCACGAACAAATTTAATGAAAAATAATCAACCAAATAATTATGTGAGGAATAGCAAAAAAAAAAAAAAATGCTATTAAAATTTTTAATTTTTTTCTTGTTGTGGTTTAACTAAATACAATTTCAATTTACAAAATGTATCGTGTTTGGCATCATATAGTACATGTAACACATGAAAAACAAACCACAATTTGTAATTTAAATAAATAACATATTAAATGAAAATAGATTATAATTGAATGAAACAAAATAAATAATTGTAATAAATACAAAATATAAAAAGTTCTACTGCAGAAAAACTCGCGAAAAATGACTCTACGGTTAAAAATTAAAGGGTGTTTTAAAGCGAGCAACGAAAAGGGTTGAAATCATGATGTAATATACAGACAATTATATATTATTTTTTTTATTTATTTTTTAATACGTATATTTATTTATTGCATCTTCAAAAATGAACTAACAATAAGTATTCAAATCTTAAATCTAAAAATACATAAGAGTCGTGCAAAGCAAAAAAAAAATATTTTCAAGCAGTTTCATCTGCCCTTATGTTCCTCTTTTTTAATGCGGATGTGTCCAGTGAAGTTCAAGATATTACGAGCAAGCGGATTAGCATGTGACTCAAGTTTTGTTAAATATTTGGCTGCGTATTTTGCAATTTCTTCAGTCCCACAAAATCACGATGTAAATTTGAGTTTAACCGTAAAATTTTGTTTTGCCTTCGCTGGATTTTCTCTACGTTTGAAGCTGAAGCAGTACAACATAGCTGAATTCCGTAGCAGCATATAAGTTTCAAAAGCGACTTGTATATCAAAAGTTTACAATCTAGACTCAGGGTGGAATTTCTACCAATCAGCCAATGTAACTGAGTTAATTTTAGTTTCATTTGTGGTGTTTCCATGTAAGGTGTATAGCAAGGAAGTAGAAATTAATTGTTGTTTCTAATGAGGGAACAAGTATCCTTTCTTAGGGCAAATGTTATCTGAGCACACTTCTGTCCATTTACTTTTATTCTTCAGAAGTTGAACCATATATCCAAGCTGGGTAATATGTTCCTGAAGATATCAAGATGCATCGTGAGAGTTTTCGTGCATACTAAGGCAGGCTGTATCATCGGCAAATGTAGATGTCTAAATGTTACTGCTCACAGGCATATCACAAGTATAAATCAAATACAAAACTGGCCCCAGTATGCTCCCCTGTGGCACGCCGGATGATATTGATTCAGGCACACTCCTTCCACAGCAGTGAACTTCCGGGCAATAATATAACTTTGCAAAAGATTAAGAATGTTTGTTCGTAGATTTGTCTTCAATTTTATCAAATGCCTGAGAAACATGAATAAAGAGGGCATAACAATATTTATTTTCTTCAAATGTTCTTCTTATAAATTGCTATGCTGACTTCTAAAACCAAATTGATGGTCTGCGATGCACCCACTACCAATTAGAATTGGAGACAATTTTGTCATGAGTAGCTTTTCGAAGAGCTTTGACATTGTTGACAGTAAACTTATTGGCCTGTATGACTCAGCCTTGGTAAGATCTCTGCCCGGCTTTGGAATCATTTAGACCTTGGCAAACAGCTTCCAGTAATACTCCAGTCGTAAAATGGCATTAAAAATTAATAACAGGATTCTAATTGCAATACGAGGCAACTTGATCAGCATATTATTACTAATTTCATCAATACCTGGAGCTTTCTTTGGGTTGAGTTCAGCAATTAGTTTTTGTATATCACGCATCTTAAACTTAAAGGGTCGAGGGGGTAGAGCAACTACACACGCCAAATCAACAACGCCCGTACATGTGTTTGGGGTAAATACGGATTTTAAATGCTCAGCAAATATGTCACCTTCTTCAGTATCGCTTCTTCGCCAACCTCCGGTAGAAAAGCGCATTGGTGGTTTAAGCTCTACGGGTGTTTTAAGCTTTCTTGCAGCGTACCACAAAAAGTAATTAGATGCTGGTGTGACATCGAGGTTTTCCAAGTAGTTTTTAAGAATTGCAGTTTTTTTTCAGATGCAAGCAACTCTTGGAGTCGTTTAGTGCACTCTTTAAACCTGATTTTATCTTGGGGTGATCTGTGTGGTTGCTTTTCCCTTCTAGCCCTTCTTTTTCACATACAAGACGTTCAATATCCGTAGAATAATTTCCATTAAAGCCAGTCTGCGGTTGGGAGGTAATAGCATGTTCAGCAGCCTGCTTAATATTTTCGTTAAGATTGGAATGTTAGATTTAATATCATCGGATGTTCTTAGCGTTATGTTTTCCATGCTACTAAGATATTTTTTGAATCGCTACCAATTAACACGATTGTTCATCTTCACATATGGGTGAGGAAAATCACTTCTTAGTGGGTTACAGATTGTAACCATAGTGGGAGCGTGATCGGAGTTGAGATCTAGGCAAGCTTCAACATGAATTTAATCCCTAGAAATATTCTTCATGACGCCAAAATCTATAACATCCGGAATTCTTTGTATGTCTGTAGTGGGAAGCCCACTCGAAATGACGTCCAAGCCCATTTTTGAAATTGTGTTGAACAACGCTCTTCCTCTAGGTATAATAAGGCGTGAACCTCAGAACGTATGTTGTATATTGCAGTCTCCAGCTGATACGAAGCAAGGTCCAAGCGATTTGTAGAAGTCATCGTATTGATTCTCAGTGATTGAGAATCTTGGAGGGGAGTAAATTGATGATATAACGAAATTTGTACAAAAATTTCCAACACAAATATTAGTTGCTTGTAGATGTTCTGCACAAATGTTATCAAGAATATAGTGCTTGAGTCTTGACTTTATTAGAATTGCTGATCCACCGCTTGCTCTTCCTCTCGGGTCCTTTGTATTATAATATAAGTCGTAGCGATTCATTTTGAAAAGGCTTATCGAAGTCAGATAACTTTTTTTTTTAAAACAGTGCGCAAAACATCGAGTGTAGCTTCGGCTGTGTGGCGCCGTCCTGTTGAAACCAAATGTTGTCAATATCCTCCTCTTCAATTTTTGTGAACAAAAATTCGTTCAGCATGGCCCAAAAACGATCGCCATCGACTGTAACGGCCACTCCTTGCTCATTGATCCAATTATGCCTGTGGACCAAAATCCGCACCAAACAGTGACTCGTTTTGGGTGCGTCGGCTTTTCAATGTATGCGTGCGGGTTTTCTGTGCCCCAATTGCTTGTTTACATACCCGCCAAGATCAAGATGAGTTTCATCTGAAAAGATGATTTTTTTTTGCCAAAATCGGCATCTTCTGTAAGTCGATCGCAGGCAATATTTCCCAGCGTTGTTCAAGCGTGTACACAACCATATTCGTTCAGCGGAAGGATAAAACTAATTATCTGTCAAATCAGACATGAGCTAAGTGTTACCATTCACGAAATAAGCACTAGTTGAAAAAAAAAACTTTAGATGGCGGACCCTTTATATAGACACTTGAAATTTTTAAAGTTAGTGTATTTTTATGCAGACTATAACATTTAATACTAGTGCAATTGTAATGGGCGGGGGCACGCCCACTATTTTTTTTATTGAATTTTATGATATTCTACTTAGCAAACACCTTTGGTTCTTGTACTTACATAATTTTAAGGTAAAAAAATGGGTGTAGTTACGCTCATTAAAATTGATTATTATATTTTACGTAATTCTGCTTAACCGATTTTTACAAAACTTACCACACACTTTGATCTCTAATATAGACACAATCTTTCATTAAAAAAATGGCCGTAGTTATTCCCATTAAAATTTAATAGTTTGTTTTATGTGGTTCTTTTTGACCGATTTTTACTAAATTGAACACACTCCCTGAGCTCTGAAAGAGACACAATCTTTTATTCAAACAAATGGGCAGAAGCACGCCCAATAAATTTTAATTTTAAATTTCAGATTTTCCAAAAAAATTTTTTTTTGAAAGAGTTTACTTCCAGTTTGGTCCCATAAGTTTTATTCGAAAATCTTCTATCAGATCTTTGCATTTGAGTTGGTTTTTTTGGCAGAATGATTTAACTAAAAGTTTCCTATTGCAATAAGTATATCAGGATGGCCCAACCCATACCGAACTTATGTTTTAAGGTTGTAATTTCCACAACACACTTTTTAATAAATCACAATTTCACGTACATTCATATTATATTAAAAACTACTAGAGATGATTGATGTAAATGATCCAAAATATAAAATTCTCCTAAAAGATTTCATCTCATTAGCATGGGTGGTAATTTGGGTAGAAATCTGTTTTAGTATTTGTTTGTTAAATTCAATAGTGTGAGTTTTAATTATTCTGCTTAAATATTTTTTAAGTTTAATAATTTTTTTTCGAATGTGTGTTTCATTCCTGCTTATTCGCTGCCCACATGCAATCACATAGAAGTCGGAGTTGGCAATTTGACAGGTATGCTTGAATAACATCTGGCTCCGAGAATTTTCTGTTTTAATATGTCAAATGAAATTATTTAATTCGAGGGTGACCTATGCACTGACTTTCTAATATAAAGAGCCTTCTTCCTACAACCACCTTTTAAAATAAATTAAATTTTTTTTTTTGCCAAATCGTCTAAAAAAAATTGTTACACAAATTCCGCTTTCAAAATACAAAAAATACTTAATATGTTAATTTTGTTAGGAAGCAGGGGAAAGTGTATACTTTGCATGAAAGACTGGGCAAATTTATATTCTCATTTTTCATCCACATTTGCATTGCATTAATGTAAATATAAGTACGAACCCAAATGTAAATCAATTCCAAAATTCTATGGCTTTCTTTACTGGAACAAAACAAAATGCTAAATTTATTTTTCTGTATAACATCTCGCTGAATATTTTGAGTTTCTATAAAAATTTAAAAGTTTAATTTTAATTTGAAAGTGTATTTTTGTATACGTCCTTTTTATGCTTAAACATTTTTGTATCCTTTTTTACACCTTTTTAATTTTATGTTGATATGGAGATTTTATTATATGACTGGAGAGCAAATACACTGATAGAGGAAATGTTTTGCGTGTATGGGTAACAAGTTAGCAACGGTGGTGGTGGGTGCCTTTGCAGGCAAGGTAAATTATATATAGAGCATGACATTACTTCGTAAATTTTGTATTGTGAAGTTGTGAAAATCCTTGCCAATGAATGCTGTGTGTAATTTTTTAAGTCATGGAAATATAACCATATACGGACACCTCTACGTGATAAAAGACCACAAAAAAGACCTGTGTGTCCCACTTTGGCTTAAAGCATGTACTTTTCTTTTTATGAGCCCCAAAGATTTGGTGCCTCGATGTCATTTTTGCATATTCTCAGGCTCATATCTTGCAAACCGTTCGGAATTTTGATTTACTTTCTGAGGCATAGTTGTAGCTCTTGTCATAAAAAACAAAAATTATAAATATATAAAATCAAAAAAAAACTTCATCTTCAAAATCATAATCGCAAAAAGTTAAGAAAAATTCGATTTTTTTACATTTTTTCTGCTGTTCAGGTCTATAGGTAGCAAACCGTTCAAAATGCAAGGAAACAATCAACTACTAAAATGTACCCAAGATCTCAGTTAACAACTTTCTAGAACATATGAACTTCCTAGGAATAATTCTAAACACCGTTTAGGTAGCGCTTAGGTAGCCGCAAAAGTGAAAAATGTCCCGAAAATTTTTTAATTTCATTTGTTTGGAAATTTTTCACTTTTGTTCTACCTAAGCACTACCTAAACGGTGTTAAGAATCATTCCTAGGTAGCTCATACGAGGTCTGATCAAAAAATAACCGTTATTTGCAATTTTTCAAAAAGTATTTATTTATTCATCAATAACTATCTTGTCCCTTTCAATCCTCGAAACACTTCTTAAACGCGCTTTTTGGTATCGCCAACAGCTCCTGTTTC
Organism: Nowickia ferox; assembly: GCA_936439885.1. NCBI lineage: Eukaryota > Metazoa > Arthropoda > Insecta > Diptera > Tachinidae > Nowickia > Nowickia ferox. Next base: position 94,093,950 of record OW387023.1, on the reverse strand, counting down.
GATGTTTCTTTTATCTCCTCAATCGCAGCAAAACGCTTTCCTTTCATTCGTGTCTTCAGTTTTGGGAAGAGGAAAAAGTCAGCGGGGGCCAAGTCCGGTGAATACGGTGGTTGAGGCATGATAACGGTTTTGTTTTTGGCCAAAAGCTCATGCACAAGCATATCGATGTGTGAGCTGGTGCGTTATCAGGGTGCAAAATCCATGATTGTTTTTTCCACAATTCTGTGCGTTTCTGACGAATTGCTTCACGCAAACGGCGCATAACTTCAAGGTAGTATTCCTTATTGACCGTACGACCTTGTGGCAAGAATTCATGATGCACCATGCCATTGCAGTCGAAGAAAATAGTGAGCAAAACGTTTACATTTGACCGCACTTGACGACCAGGACGAGCATCATCATTGACGTCTTCTCGGCCTTCCTTAAACCGGTTATACCACAATTGAACTTGTGTTCTGCTCATAGTAGACTCGCCAAACGCCACAGTCCACATTTCAAATGTCCTTGCGCATTTAATTTCATTTTTTACACAAAACTTAATACAGTTTCTTTGATCCATCTTTTCGAATAGTAAAAAATCGAAGAGCACACCAAAACACGACTAACCTTTTTATCTCTCAAAAACAAACTGACAATCCAAAATGGGTGATATTGCCAACATATATAACAGACATGTGTACCATTATAACAGAAAAAAATGCGAAAATCGAACATACGTAACTCACGAAATTTGAAAATAACGGTTATTTTTTGATCACACCTCGTATATTCTAGAAAGTTGTTTACTGAGATCTTAAGTACATTTCTGTAGTTGATTGTTTCCTTGAATTTTGAACGGTTTGCTACCTATAGACTTTAACAGGACTTTCTAATTTTTTTTACTGATTTTTATAATTTTTCATTTTTTGATATTGCTATTTGTTTAAAATACTCAGTTGTCATAATTTCTCTTTGTCCTAATTTCTTTCAGAATTGCTCTTATTGGGGAGGCAAATTTAGGTAATTTTAATTATTTAATTTAGTTAATTTAAATTTTTTTTTTTTTTTTTTTTGTAAAGTGTAACGTGTTTTTTTTGTGTTATATTGCAGATGTGACAAAAAGTATTTTAAAAATGCCTAAATATCTTACCTTGCAAACATAAATATAGTAAAATACAAATAGAAGCATACTCATCCCTTTTTCAAACGTAACTGAGTGACTCGGCTTTTCATTTGAAATCGCGGGGCAGACTATTAATATACAATGCTTTTCGCTTACAGCGAACTTCAAGGGACTGATCAAATTTGTTCATTTTAAGCGAAGTTCGTTTTGAGTGAAGACATCAAGAAACCATTATTGTGTGTGCACATGTCTTTTTTTAACACTTTGGCTATTTATTTATTTATTAAAACAATTTTAGAACATTGTAGTCTTTAAAAAATAAGTTTATTTAGTTTTTAAAAAAATCAGTTATTTTAGTTTGCTTAGTATTAATATTGGCTTCATTTATATACACTTCCACTTGGGCCAAGTGGTCAAGAATTTGTTGTGGAGTGTCGCGAGACTGAAGAAAATTTCTTACACAGCTTACGCTACACATTGCATCCAGGGTAGTAGTATTATAAATTATTTAGCACCAGGTGCTTATTTTTCCAAATTGTAGCTATTGTTGACTTGCATATTTGCTTTTGTTTTACCCCATCTTGTAAGCGTTTTATTATATCAAATTTCTCTTTTAAAGAAAAACACTTTCTTTGTTTTGCAATCGCTGCGACGGCCATCTTCTAACTTTGTAATTTTCAACTGCTGAATTCACATCGCCTTCACACAAAAACAAACAACAATTAAACCTAGGGGAAGTTCCTGATTATAGAGCATACGACAAATAAAATACAGCGTTACCAAATTAAAAAATATAATTTTTTTGTTCATGGCAACACACTTCTTGGTTCGTTTTAAGCGAAAAAAAGAACAATTTACATGCAAAAAAAGTTTGTTATAACCGAAAGTTCGCTTTAAGCGGGTTCGTTATAAGTGAAAAAATGTTCATGGTTTTATAGAAATAAAAGTTCGTACTTTCGAAAATGGTTCGTTTTAGGCAAAAGTTCGTTTTAAGCGGGTTCGCTATAAACGAAAAATACTGTATTTGGTATTAATAAAAACACAACTTACCTTTTCTTTGTAAAATTGATACTATGAATTCATCTGGAAAGAAAAAAAAAACAAATGTAAAACACAAAACTTTAGTATTTTAATAACAATTATTCTAATGTGTAGTTTCCACAATGCAAGCAAGCAATGTAATGTCTAGTCTAGTCGTTTATTTTTATTGTGGAAACTACACATAAATAATAATATTATCTGCCAGTTTATACAAAACGAGTAAAAATTCTCGCCGGTCTATTGAAAACAAAAACAAATTTTGATTGCTTTGCTTTTGTTATCAACATAAATAGTCAGACGAGAAATTTTACTTGTGTTCTATAAACTGACAGTATGTATTATTTTCAAATTTTCAATGAAAATAATGTAATTTTTTAAATAATCTAAAAGCCTAAAACATAAATATAAATAATGTTTGTTTGTTGTTGGTGCAGCATGTCTATATGAATTTCGTTTCTGCTCAAGAAAATCACAAATAGACTTCTACCAAAGAATTTTCAAAGAAAGCTGAAATAAAACCCCAATTTGCTGAAAGAAAAACTCTCAAAATATTATTGAGAATTACAAACATAAACATAACAAGCTGGAAAATCTCCAACAAAGACCTTTCAAATATTTTTATTCGATGTGGAATATTTTTTTATTGCTTTTACAAGTTAATCGGCCGGATCCTCGATTTCGAGAGAAAACGTTCGCTTTACAACTTGTATATTTTTTCTGTTTTACATTCGATCGAACGTTTCGACATCTTGGGACGGGTTGAATATTTTGTTAATCAATTTGCTTTTATATGTTATCAGTGTTATCTAATATGCAACTTATAGTGCAGAAGTTGTAGGAAAAATAAGAACAGCAAAATTAAATGAAAAGAAAAGCATCAAGTTGATACGAGTGAATGCATGTTCTTATTTTGTATGGCAACGTTTTTTTTATTGGTTGTACATCATTAGTGTGTTTTATTGTGCCAATACTATTTCTTGTTATTGTGTATATGTAGTGTAGTGAAACATGAATTCATTGTGGTGAATCTCTAGCACCCGTATACGTATTGAAATAACACAATATTACTCATACGTCACCAGTTATTAGTAAAGGTCTACAATGCATACATCGATAGCCACTTTAAAATTTTCCCACGCACGTATTATATAGGGTGTTTTTTATTGAGGTATAGAACTTTAAGTTGGCATCGCTTTTTTAACTGGCGGCCATTTTGTCAGCTGTCAAGTGATTAATATTTAGTTTGGTTTGCCATTTCATCATGAACAGGTTGACAAAAGAACAACGCTTGCAAATCGTGCACAATTTATTTCGAAAATAATGGTTCAGTTCGCGAAGTTTACCGCAAGCTCCGTCCATTTTATGGTCGACATAATCGTCCATCAGAGCAATTAATTCGGTTAACCGGTCAATTGGCCACCAAGATCGTGTGATTTGACACCATTGGATTATTTTCTTTGGGGATATGTGAAGTCGCTCGTCTACGCCAACAAACCAGAAACGTTAGGGGACTTGGAAGCCAACATTCGTGGCGTTATTGCCAACATACGGCCCCATATGCTCGAAAAAGTGGTTGAAAATTGGACCTGTAGCATTGGCTTTATTCAAGCCAGCCGCGGCGGCCACATGCCCGAAATCATATTTAAACGTTAATGGCATAAAATTATCCTTCCAATAAAGCCAAACTGATGGACATTAAAACGATTTTCTTGTGTTTTATTTCAATTCGAAGTTCTATACCTCCAAAAAAACACCCTATACTACATATACTGGTACAATTCACTCTATACAATATGCGCCCATATTATTTTAAATTCTGTATAAACATCAACAAACGAACGGCACACATATCGAAATGGAAAGTAAGTTTATCGAAACCGAAGTCAATAATTACTCTAGCACTCACGCAAGCCAATCTAAAGAATATAGTATGTTCTAAACATAGAAATATTGTGGGATAATATAATTCCTTAATTTTAACAAGTTACTGTTATAGTAAACATTTATATGTGTATGTGCAAACGTATGTGATTATACACATATACACATATAGGTAGCAGCGTTTTTGCTGTGTTTGTTATTTTTGCTGAGTGAGCATCGCGGGTTCGCTGTGCAGACATTTTTTGAGAGTAATGATTTTTACGTAATTGGTCGTCGACAATTTTGTTCAAAGTTCGGTATTCGGCAAATACGTGATGGACCGAGTGTAAATTTAATTCGTTCGTGGGTGCAGAGATTCCGCGCAACTGCTTCGGCTATAAATAACCCACGGCCAGGGGACTCCCGAAAACATTGAACTGGTAGAAAGCAGTTTACGAGAAAATCCGCTACTTTCAATACGGACAAGAGCAGACTCACTGGGACTTCCAAGAGCGATTGTTCATGAAATTTTCAAAAAGGATCTGAAGTTCCATCCTTTTAAAATTCAAATCGTTCAAGAACTGAAAGAAAGTGACTTTGATTTAAGCGAAAGTTTTTGTGAAACGATGTTGGAGCGTATTCGCACTGTAAATCCTATTTTTTTATGCGACGAGGCTCATTTTCGCTTAAACGGCCACGTGAACAAGCAAAACTGCCGTTACTGGTCTCCAAGAACCCGCAACCCTCGATTGAAACATCAAAAATCATTGCACTGCCCCAGGGTAACTGTTTGATGTGCCTTATCGACGCATGAGATAATTGGACCATTTTGTTCGAAAATTCTCGAAACCAGGCGATGAATGTCAACTGAGAAAACTATCGACGAATGATTACGGAATTATTTTTGCCAAACCTGTCAGCTCATCCATCGTAGTCTTCACACACGTGGTTGCAACAGGATGGGGCTACTGCACACACAGCCAGAGCTTCTGTGAATTTGCTTCGGGAAAATTTCCCCCAAAAACTGATCAGTCGCCTTGGGGACATCCCATGGCCACCGAAGTCGCCCGATCTAACTCCCATGGATTTTTTTAATAGGACTACCTCAAAGAGAGGGTTTATAATGACAATCCCCAATCTCTTGTGGCTTTAAAGAAATATATTCGTCGAGAAATCAGCTCAATTGAATCAAGTTTATTACAGCGTGTGGCGCAGAACACAAGGCTCCGTTTTGAACAGTGTGTTGAAGTCGACGGAAGACTTCTGTATGACATATTCTTTAAGAAAGAAAATCCGCATTTCCATTCTATCGTTCAATACTCTTGATAAGACTTTGTGTCAATTGTTACGTATTTGATTTAAGTTTAAAAATATAAATCTGCTACAAGACACCCTTTATAAAGATATATAAGATTTGTTCAGCGATGTCCAAAGAATATTGAATAGAGAAATAAAATAAGAAAACTTGTTTTTTGTTTAAAATTTAAATTCTAGCACAAACATAAATATAATTTAAGTGTCTTTAAGCAAGTTTAAAATATTTCTGCAGAATTTGTCTTTAATTTTGATTAAAATAATTTAAATTTTGTTGTCATTACAATTCAATAGATTAGTTGCTTGCACATTCCCTAAGCCATGTCATTGAGTTCTTGTTGTTGAATTCTCTAAATTAAATTCTTCAAAAATAGTTGTTGTCTTTGATAATGAAAAATAAAAATATTATTACCATGTTTCTAAGACATAAAAATAAAATTAAAGTAATATACAATAGTTTAAAAAATATTTGAAAAAATTGTGTTTGATATCGTGGGCTTAGAGTGCAAACTTAGCAGGTTTTCCAGTTTTTATAACATGTGACATTTGAATGACATTTGAAAAAGAAAGAGACGTCGCATCGACTTCCTTAAATATTATTTATTTTAATTTGACGCTCAGTATGTCGAAGAAGCTATAGAAACCGTTAATAGTATTTTGTCTCTCCTGTTAAATGCGCTGGAAGTGAGTTAGCTGGTTTACACTCTAAGCTGACGATATAATGTTTAGATAAAAATCATAAAGCAAATACACGAACCTTCTAGCATGAACAATAAATAATAATTGTTTTAAAGAATCACAACTGCGGCTTTTTTTCGTACATAGACAAGACGATATTGTATCGACTGTCGAACAGAATGTGGGCATTTATATTTTCAATTACAAATGATTCCATCAATGGAAAAAAAATGGAAAATCTAAATTTATGTTATTAAGTTTACTGCTGAAAATTTAATTAATTTTTTTTTGATTCATATTACGAAATATTAATTGATATTACAAAATTTTTTCATATTACTGTTTTCTGTGTATATCAAAAAAATAAATATAATTAAAAAATTCCACTTTTTAAAATCATAGAAATTTTGCTCACTGTTCTCGTGCCGTCGTTATGAGTTGCAGAATATATTTGCAGTATCGAAAAGTTTTTGCAGAGATCTTTTTGCTTTACTACGAATGACTTTTATCGTAGAGTACTTGAAAATATTTTATTAAATAAAATATATAACTAGTTTGAGCAGTTCTTCATAGAAAAAAAAGCGTATAAGAATTAACGAAGTTATAAAGTTCTACATTATTTGTACCAACTGTGCGATAAATATAAAAAAAATTATAAATCATAAAACTTATGTCAACTTGAAGAAACTTCATATTTGAATAAAAGTATGAGTTTGTAAAGCGCACTTCCAAAAATATAATTAATTCTTATCGATGTAGTATAAAAAAACTTTCTTTCATTACGCAAGACAACTTTATTCTTCATTATTTATGCTGAATAAGATTTTCATTAATTATTCAATCAAATGATTTGCAGAGCAAATTAACAATTTTGTGCTGTTTTATTTTCTTCTTTATTAAATTTATGCCTTCAAAGCTGAAGCGAATAACTTGATTATTTTACTTTTAAGTAATGAAAATATTTGCTTTGCATTTGTTATTTTTTATGCATTTCAAGGCAGTGTTGACTACAAAAATTTTATATGAAATATTCAAATAAATGAGCTGACATAACGAAATTTGTTTTTTTTTACATTAAAAAATTTCATTGGTGCTTAGCCAAATCATCAGTAGACTTCAAACACATTTTGAACAGTCTGTGCATAAGATAAGAGGTTTGTGACTGTTCAAAATGTGGTTGTCTAAGCACCAATGAAATATATAGACAATGCTTAACCACCAGCAAATAAATTTCCATTAAAATAAACTTATGACAATATGTGGAATAATAAATTTCTTAAATGTCAAATTACTATTTTTTAAACGACTTCAAAAAAAGAAAGTAAGAAAATATCAATTCGTCTGTATTTCTTTTATTATCAAACACAAATAACTTCAACTGTAGTACCACGCAGAGTAAACCCAATTCCTAACATTAATTAAAACTCATGCACAAATTGAGTTTGCCAAGTGTGTGAAAAAAGGGGAAGAAATAAAAAACCGCTAAGAGGCAAATAAGTTCGCAGTGATAAACTTACACAAAAAAGGGGGCAAATAAAACTTATAAAGAAGGAAAATTTAATTAACAAACAGAAAAACGGAGACATTTTCTATTTAAATGCACATATTTGATCTTGCAAATGGGGAAGAATTTCATGCCACTTAATATGCAAAATTTTGGTATTTACTATTTCTTTAATATCGCTTTTATACTTGAAGGAGGTTATAAGTAAAAACAAACCTTTCAGGAAAACAAATTTAAAGTTTTTTTTTTAATTTTACATATAACTTAAGGGGAAAAAAACTTTATTTGTATGAAATTTTTACACAACAGCAATATGAGGATTAACTCAAAAATCTCCTATACAAAGTGGGCCAAAAGAAGTCATCCGATGTTGCTTGGCTCTCATTTTTTCTAAATGAAAAACTTCGATTCTGTTTTTTGATTATGTTTCTTTGAACCCTTAGAACTTTATTGGTCAAGTCGAGAAGATGATATCAGCCAAATGGCCGCCGTCACAATTGATTGCTATACGGGCTCGTTTTATGGCATTATGGCAGTGTAAATCGCCAAAACGAGAGATAAGGCGACCCGGGAATGCCGCCTTCGGAATATCGGTTGTGGCTCGTGCAGTGTATGCCGTTGCTTCGTCCTGTTGGAACCACATGTCCTCCAGTCATAATTCGTTCAATTGCGGCAGAAAAAACTCGATTAACATGGCCCTATAGCGCGCACCGTACACTGTTGTCGTTTGACCAGCGGCGTCCTCGAAAAAAAATGGCCCGATGACTCCTCCAGCGTGAACAGCGCACCATGCAGTGACTTTAAGCGGGTGCAATGGCTGCTCGTGCAGCACCCGTGCATATTCGGAGCCCCAGAAGCGATAGTTTTGTTTGTTCACGTACCCGCTGAGGTGGAAATGAGCCTCATCGCTCATTATGATTTTGGTCGAAAAATTGTCCACTTCGTCCTCGAGATTGAGGATGGCTTGGCCGTAGGTCACATGCGTTTGGTGGTCGACAGGCAGCAGCTGATGCACGGACTGGACTTTGGACGGGAAGATGCGCAGGTTTTTCATCAAAATTCGCCTTAGGGACGACCGGCTGATGGCTAATTGCGAGGCACGGCGTCTGGTCGATGTTTCTGGCGACAGCTCGACATCCTCGGCAACACCGGCGATACTCTCGGCAGAACGGGCGCTCCGAGGTCGGCCACTCTTGGCAGCGTCTCATGTGGTCCCAAACTCTTCAAGGTTGGTGGCCAAAAGGCGCAATGTTTGCGCAGTCGGTGCCTTACGATCGGGTAATCGGCGACGGAATTCGCTCTGCGCCAACACCACAGACGAATTGTTACGCAAAAAAATAGACATGACTATTCCGCGGAGAGTGTATCGCTCCATGGCTTGCTCACTTGTATTCTACATTTGTCTAGTTCACAAATGTCAAAACAGATTTGACATTGGCTGCCATTTGCAAAAATAAGAGCATCTTCAAATAAGGTGACTTCTATTGGCTCACCTTGTATATCGTTGGTCACAAGTAAAAAGGCTCTAGAATAGAATAGGGGAAAGATCTGGTCCAAAGACCGGCACTGCACACCTACGGATGCGATCTATTAAATTAAGCTAAATCAATATTTGTATGACTCTCTTTATGAAAGTCAGCATATATATCGCAGAAGCCCGCCTAATGTTATCTGAAGACAGAAGGTCGGAATGAAAAACACGACTTCTGCTGTTACATACTCGTAAGACGATACACTCGAAAAGAATGTGTGCAGTTTTCTCGTCATCTTCTAAGCATAAACGATACAAGTGTGAACGAACTTGGTTACTTTTCCACAGCGGATAGTTCAGTCCAAAGCGACCAGAAATTAAACCAGTGTTAAGCCTGTTGAGGTCCAGAATGCCCTTATCTGAAAATCGCTGCATCAATGCTTTGGCCTGCCTTAGACCAGAAGAAGTCTTTAGCGGTTGATCAGGGATGCTACAGTCGCCCGACTTACCCCACAAAACGAACAGAAGAGGCCTTTCTGGTCAGTTTATCTGCTTTCTCACTCTTCGGATGACCGCTAAGACCAGGTATTCAGTAAATAGAAACCTTGTTCTGTATGGATAGCTAGAAAGGCTTTAACTCAAATAATTGCAATTTTACAGGAGAAGGTAAAAACATCATAATAAACAGTAAAACTGCTTGTAAAAGCGTTTTTTTTTTATAATATTGGAATTCATTTTTGTGACGAGGTGTATTTGTGTGAATTGTATTGGAGTCAGTGAAAAACTCAATTTCGTGAAAATACGAGTTAGGGCCTCTCTACTTGTGACCATCGATATGTATGTATAAATCTTCCAGTTCTTTAATTGTACTTCATTCAAATCCAGACATTAGTAGAATGTTTCGCTAACTCTTCATTTAATCCGCGACACATTTGTAGTCATACATTAATTCCTTCATTCGTTTATACCCTTGAGTATAATTTTTTCACAGACAAATGTGCTTGCAAAATAACCTAACTGCCACATCTAAGCGTGCAACTATGCACTTAACTTATCAACTTAGTCTAAACCACTGTAATAAGAAGCACAGTATAGTGCTTTGAGCTAAAAAACTACCATAAAAAATTTATATTTTATAAATAAATTGCATATGCGAAGGCATTTCTCTCATGTTCAAAGATAATTATAGTAAAATTTTATGGTAAATATATTTAATAAATATTTTAACTCTTTATAATCTTTTTTTCACGCTCAAAGCACAAAACAGACCCAAGGGAAGAAAATTAAAAAAGGGATATAAAACTGATAAAGGGATGAAATGTTCCACAAAAGTGTACCTCCTAAAATTTTATTTAAATTTGGATGGATAACATGTGCGAAGTGTGTTCAAAAAGTATCGCGAATTTTGAATTTTCGCGGGTTACGTATATTCGAATTTTGATTTTTTTTGTGGCGTTATGTTGGTACTCATGTCGTTCACTTATGCCGACAATTTCGGCGACTTTGAATGTTCAGTTAATTGTTGACAGCTGCTTTGCTTGCACGTGTTTTGTCTCGTCTTCGATTTTTACCTCTTAAAAAGATGAAACAACGAACCTGTATCAAATTTTGTGTGAAAAACGAAATTAAATGCGCGGATGCATTCCGAATGTTGACTGTGGCATACGGAGAAGCTACTTTAGAACGAAGCAACGTTTATCGGTGGTACAAAATGTTCTCAGAAGGCCGACGAGTAGCCTGCCGGACGCCCGAGCACTTCAACCACAGACGAAAAAATTGACGAATAACAATTAGAGAAGTTACTGAGGACCTAGACATATCGATTGGCTTGTGCCATTCGATTTTTATCAATGATTTGGGCATGAGATGGGTCGGCGCGAAATTCGTACCAAAATTGCTCAATTTGGACGAACATTGCTAATGAGCATCGCATGAATATTGCTAATGAGCTGTTAACTCTGTCCGCGACGACCCAAATTTGCTTCAGAGGGTCATAACTGGTAACAAATCGTGGGTTTATGGTTATGACATGGAAATCAAAGCTTAATTATCTCAATGGAAGTTGCCGCACGAACCTAGACCGAAAAAAGCGCGCCAACTTCGGTCGAATTTGAAAGTTTTGCTTATAGTTTTCTTCGATTGCAGGGGCGTGGTGCATCATGAGTTCTTGCCACAGGGTAGAACGGTCAATGAGGAATATTACCTAGAAGTTATGCGCAATTTGCGCGAAGCAATCCACCAGAAACGCCCGGATTTGTAGAAGAACAAAAATTGGCTTTTGCACCACGATAACGCCCCTGCTCACACATCGTTGCTTGTACGCGACTTTTTGGCCAAAAACAACACACTCATGATGCCGCATCCACCGTATTCCCCAGATCTGGCCCCCTGTGACTTTTTCTTGTACCCGAAACTGAAGAGGCCCATGAAAGGACGACGCTACGCTAAGATTGACGAGATAAAGACAAAGTGCTGAACAAGAAAAAAAAAAATTCTTTTTTTAAGTGCTTCGAATATTGGAAAAAACGTTGGCATAAGTGCATTATAGCTGAGGGGGATTACTTTGAAGGGGACAAAATAGATATTCATGAATAAATAAATAATTTTTGAAAAAAAAAAATACAAAATTCGCGATACTTATTGAACACACCTCGTAAACCAGTATCAGATTAACTCTGAAATTAATTTTTTTAGCTTCCTGCTATAAAAAGTTGCTGAATTTACACCAATTTTCGAAATTCGAGTTTTCATCATATATCGACTTTTTGAGGTCCTGGGATAAGGTTATGCACACAACACAACACAACCCTGCATAAATATGATCCCGACTTAAAATTCCGATACAACGAATTCGCTATCATAATTTTTTGTTGGAACTCTGTTATATTTGAAAAAGTTTGATTTTGTTATACAGGTAACAAACACAGCGACATAAATTTGTTTAGATGAAAGTTTAACATACAAACTCTAGTTGTTCCAAGAAATTTTTGGGTAAAGGTTCCCTGGTGATCACATTAGCAACAGTCAATTTAAATGTATTTTTAATAAAAAATATTTTGCTGAATAAGTAAAATAACAATTTGGTATTATTAGTGTGTTAACAAATGTGTAACATCAATTTAAGTTGAGAGTTGTGGGTCGATTCCCACCAAAGACTTGGTCTGCTTCACTACAACGAATGACCTTCATCCTTCGTTACTATGGTTGTCAAAATAAGTTACTATATAATTTGTAATTGTACTTAGAATAAATTAATAAAATAAATAATAAATAAAAAAAAAATAAAATAATTTAAGTTAATGACTTTGTGTACATCCCCATTGTGCGACCCTTTGCAAGTTGTTGAAAGTGATGAAAATGTAAAAGAAAAACTTACGCTTATTCACTTTGCATTTGCAAATGTATTTTGCTTTCTTTATGAATGTTAATGAGAAATGTAACATTCCTTTCTGTGCTCGTGTTCTAAATCAATTTAGTTTTATAATGAGATTTCTTTTAAACTCGTGAAAAACTATTTTCAATGTGAAGAACAGCAGCTAAGATAGTTAATAGAAAATATAAAAATAAAGTTAAAGCAACATTTGCAATATATTAGAAATAAAGAAAAGCCAAGTCATGGTCAACATAACCACCCCAATGATGGAAAAAAAATTCTTAAAGCAGAAAAAATATCTTAAAGTTAATTAGAATGATGGATGATTCTTGATTTAAAAATAAAGGGAGATTTTTTTAGCAACTTTCTTTTTGGCAACATTGTTGTTGGCAACGCAGATGTTTTCAGTTTGGTCTTTAATTTAACCATGAATCGACTTACAAATGAACAAGACTTGCAGATCATTAAATTTTATTATCAAAATTCATGCTCGGTTAAGCAAGTGTACCAGGGCACTTCTTCCATTTTATGGTCAGTTTGGACCACCTTGGTAATCTTGTGACCAAATTTCCCACCAAAATTAAATTATTGAACATCAAACCGCCAACACGCATACGTAGACTGAGGAGAGAGGAAAATATCGCGGCTGTATCTGCCAGTGTTGTGGATGAGCGTGAATTATCAATGCGGAGCCATTCGCAGCAATTGGACCTCTGTTACTTTTTATTTTGTTCAAAATGGAAGAGCTGATCTGGAATTGGCGGAGATGTGATTTCAGTAAGACAGTGCCACATGTCACACAGAACGCGAAACAATGGCGCAATTGAGAGGCGAATTGGGTGCACAGTTTATTTCACGTTTGGGGCCGGTCAATTGGCCGCCTAGATCGTGCGATTTAACGCCTTTAGACTATTCATTGTGGAGCTTTGTTGAGGCTCATTTCTATAGGGACAAGCACGCAACGGTTGATGCACTGAAAGACAATATTAAAGAATTTGTTCATGAGATACCGAGCAATATATTTTCGAGAGTATGCCCAAATTAGACCCAGCGCGTGAACGAAATCATCTTTAGACATTGAATTATATAGATTGTTCTACCGACTCAAATAAACATTTTAAACATTTATTTAAATTGTATGTATTTTTTTTAAACCAAATCCGCAAGCTCTTAAAAAATCACCCAATATATGAATGAAAGAGAAGCAATTTACTTAATTTTTTAGGACGTTAAATACATAATAATGCTGTTGCGTTGTAGTAAGGAACTAGTTTAAAAATGTAAGTTTCTGAAGCGATTTAAACTCCTAGTGCCGTTCTCAACTGAACTGAGAACTGGTTGTCTGAGAATCAAGCCAACTTAAATATTGATATTGCCATTTAGAACGTAAATTATGGTTGAGTTTATGGTTTTAGTTGCCACTTTGTAACCTTGAATAATTTTGTTCGTCTGAAAATTCAATAGTTTTATATATAACAAAACATCACACTCCTACGTGGAAATTAAATTATTTAGTTCTTCCAAGCTGGATTATATTTTTAGCTCGAAAAATTTATATTTATATGAAAACTATTGAACATTGGTACAAACAATACACTCTTCACTAAAAATTCAAATATTTATATGAAATACATTTGCTCAAAGCACAGTTTCAGCACCCACCGCCCGCTTTGGCCGGGCTGTTCTTGTTGTATATAAATATTTGTTAGCATTTTGCATGCTGATTTATGCTGGTGTATGAACACTAAAATACAAAATACAAATACATACGAGTATGTAAATTTCAATATTATTTCTAAACAATTTCCGTCAAATGGCATTTGAACATGAATAACAAATAAAACCTTTAATGCAATGAAATTCTATAAAATGAATTACTGAATAGCGAATATGAGTGCGTATAAGGTTACAGCGAAATTTTTGTATTTGTAAACAAAAGCTTTTGGCTTTTAAACATCGAGTGTTTGCAAGGCAACTAATTAAATTCAAACTAAAAAAAAAAAACTTTAAAATCATCCAAACGAACATATTCAATATAAATAATCCTTGTGTATATAGGGTCCGACAGATAACTTTTTTTTTTTGAAAACAGGGCGCAAATCATTGAGTGTAGCTTCGGCTGTGTGGCACGTAGCGCCGTCCTGTTGAAACCAAATATTGCCAATATCCTCCTCTTCAATTTTTGTGAACAAAAATTCGTTCAACATGGCCCGATAACGATCGCCATTGACTGTAACGGCCACTCCTTGCTCATTTTCGAATTATGCCTCTGACCAAAATCCGCACCAAACAGTGACTCGTTTTGTGTGCGTCGGCTTTTCAATGTATGCGTGCGGGTTTTCTGTGCCCCAAATGCGACAATTTTGCTTGTTTACATACCCGCCAAGATCAAAATGAGTTTCATCTGAAAAGAGGATTTTTTTTTTTGCCAAAATCGGCATCTTCTGTAAGTCGATCGCAGGCAATATTTCCCAGCGTTGTTCAAGCTTATACACAACCATGTCCGTTCAGCGGAAGGATAAAACTAATTATCTGTCAAATCAGACATGAGCTAAGTGTTACCATTCACGAAATAAGCACTAGTTGAAAAAAAAACGTTAGATGGCGGACCCTTTAATTAGCATAAATATACGTATATTCAACAGAGTACAAAAATGCACTAAACGAAATATTTGCTTTTGTGTTGTTCTTTGCAATGATTCCAGCAAATGCAAACAGAAAATTATCACAAAGAATGCAACATTTAGTTTGGTCTTGTCTTTGCTAATGTTGTATTTTGTCGTAAATTAGCACGAAATTGGATGATATTGAAGATTAATAATGCGTTAGCATTTGCTGACTGATTTGTTTAATTGTACAGCGTTAAGCGATTGAAATGTTACCAACTTCAAGTTGGCAATGCTGGCCAGTTATGTCAAATTCATACCAATAACAGCTGTTTATATTGTTTACTAACTACCACAAGCATTTGCATCTAAGTTTAATAGCACAATATTTTTTTTAAATTGAATTCAAAAGTAATAGCGTGATTGCGTTATATTTGGCCGAAAAATCACAATCATTGTTCGTGAGTTGTGAATAAAAGGTTTGTGTATCGCAACATATAATAAATGCTAAATCCTATAGTGATGGACTAAAACAAAACGCAACATCGCTTGTAATGGTTGGAAAAGTATAGGCGCGACTTCAACGAAATCTAAGTCGTAGTTGTAATAAAATGGCTAAAGAACTGCAAATATCCCAGCGAAGCATTCGACGCATATTCCAAAATGAGCTCAAGGTAAATCCTTATAGCTTCCTAAAGGCACATGATCTTACACCAAAACAAAAAAAAAGTTAGACTAACGTGTCAAATTTCCAAACATAGTGTTCACAAGTGAAAAAACAAATTCCTATTGAGCAGTTCATAAACTTTCAAAACGATTGTGTTTACTTAACTGAATGTTTTCACGAAAATTTGAGCCTAAGAACGACCACCCGAAGTAATTTTGGATCTCAAGCAGTCTTAAACAACCGAAGATGTATTTGAATCAATAAAAAATAATTTCACACAAAAAAATATGGCCGTATAGTAACACTTTAATCGCCACTTAATAAAGAAAAATATTAGCACGATATAAGTATAATTCATTTGCAACTTCAAAAGCTATACATGTATTACATGACTCAATTTACTATTTTTACAAACAAATACCAAATATATATTTTGAAAAATTAATCAAAGGAATATATGACATAAATTTCATATATTAAAAAATATTGCTTGTGTATAGAATCAGATATTTTTAACTGTTACATGCATATTGTTGCCAATTGCCTACATTCTCATTTTACTTGATTTAATTCATAAATTGTATGTTCATGCAATTTGTAGAAAGCAAACTGATAACACTGCGGCAGCGCCTAAACGCTTACAGTCTCAAATCGAACAAGCTTGTACAAATAAAACAAAACTATGAAAATTAACAGGCATTTGCATAATTAGTAAAGAACGAACAACAGTGGCAAGACTTTTGTATTTATATTTAATTTGTTTTGAAAAATGTGTTTATAAAGCAGACATTTTCATCAACTAACACCGCACACAGTGGGGCAAATAGTGAAGCCGTAAATACTGTAAATTAATATTTTTCCATGAACATGAAACAAGAAATTTCAACATTACTAGACCTCCGTTAATGTTTCTTATTAATTCAATATGGTTTTTATTGATTTCTCTGGGTGTAGTGTAAGTTTTGTCCTGTGGCAATTGCAGGAACGCTGGATATTCTGCAAAGTGTAATTTTAGAGCACTTTCGCAACAAAAATTATTGTCATACATAAATTTGCTTTGCTACATAAAATTTCGATTAAAATCAATTTAATGGCTGAATTTCGTGGCCTCCTGCCGAGCTTATGTCAAAATAAATATGCGTAGTTATTATTATTATTATTACCTAATTTTTTTGCCATTTCCTTTGGTAGCTTGCATAAGTATTCAGACTTCCGAAGTGTTAAATTTTATTACCTGTTTGTTGTCATAATCTGAGATCATGTGCAGTTTTAATGTCTACTTGAAAATATAAAATGTATTTTTTATATCTAAGAAACGTAAAAG
This sequence comes from Nowickia ferox, assembly GCA_936439885.1. Classification (NCBI taxonomy): domain Eukaryota; kingdom Metazoa; phylum Arthropoda; class Insecta; order Diptera; family Tachinidae; genus Nowickia; species Nowickia ferox. The sequence continues at coordinate 94,077,010 of OW387023.1, read as the reverse complement.
AAACTTGATTAATCTTCGAAAGAATATTTCTCGTTTACGACAAAACTTTTACATGTACATACGTATGTACGATATATTCAGGTGAATTTTGGATTCTCAAAGTGGCAATAAAAAGTTTTATGGCCCTAAACGGTGTGTTATTAATACTGATGATGTTACAAGTAACTGTTGAAATTATATACGTGAAAGTGTAAAAATGAAAACACTTTTCTTATTTTCTTTTTATTATATACATACATAAGTAATGTTGATTAGATAAGATGTATTATATGTGTATATTTTATACGTTTAGTTTAAATTTAAATGGAGGCTATTCTCAAAGTAATGCTAGGAACACAACTGGGACGAACGATGAATTTTTCGGTGCGAACTTTCGCCATAAAAAATAAAACACATTTGTGCATATGAAAATGAACACAAAACCGCCGTTGAACGAAATTCGTCGTGCGTAACGAACTCTGAGATCGATTTATTTTTATTTTGTACGCTGACCAGTGTTGCCATAAAATTCTGATGAGAGAATGCTAAATCGGTCAAAAAATTCTGCTAAAATGTTCTCACAGATGAAAAGTATAATGCCAGATTTAAATGTGAAAAAAATTATTGAAATGGCTTTGAATTTCATGTTTATACAAACTTATTAGTATTTGCCGGTATTTTTAGAGCACATACAAACATAAAATAGTTAATAATTTGTGTTTTTTGGAAATGTTACAATTACGTTTAAAATTTTTTTACGCACTATAATTCCAAAATATTATATTTATTACTTATTCAGTAAAATAGTTTTTTAATTATAAATACATTAAAATTGATTATTGAAGTGTTAGCTGGATCCTATGCGTTTTTCACTTTTGCTAGTGCAGATCATCAGGGAACCTTTAGCCTGCAATACATGTATATTTATGAGAAAAATGATCTATACAGAAGAATTTTTTAACAAATTACAATTTTTTATTTTCAACAAATTCTGCCAGAAAGCATCTAGCAGAATATTTTGAAAGTTTAATGCTTTTTTAACTAATGAAAATGCCAGATCTGGCAGTGAAAATGCTAAAATGGCAACAATGACGCTGACGAACAACGAAAAAACAATTTTCTCTCTCTCACTCTCTTTCCACACACAATAACCAACATAAGGCTCAGTTAAGGCTCAGTTAGCCGACTGTAATGTAATGTAACTGCAACAGTAGAAAACAGCTGATCGATTTTGTTATGTGAAAAGCAATGAAAATGGTTATAGAGATGTAATGTAACGTAACCTACTTTTTTTTTTCTTCCATTACAGTTACATTGCATTACAGTCGGCTAACTGAGCCTTTAATCAATTAAAGGGTGTTTTTTATTGAGGTATAGAACTTTAAGTTGGCATCACTTTTTTAACTGGCGGCCATTTTGTCAGCTGTCAAGTGATTAATATTTAGTTTGGTTTGCCATTTCATCATGAACAGGTTGACAAAAGAACAACGCTTGCAAATCGTGCAAATTTATTTCGAAAATAATGGTTCAGTTCGCGAAGTTTACCGCAAGCTCCGTCCATTTTATGGTCGACAGAGCAATTAATTCGGTTAACCATGGATCGTTTTCGCACTACGTTTACTCTATGTGATAATACGCATCCGCTGAAGTCGCTCGTCTACGCCAACAAACCAGAAACGTTAGGGGACTTGGAAGCCAACATTCGTGGCGTTATTGCCAACATACGGCCCCATATGCTCGAAAAAGTGGTTGAAAATTGGACCTGTAGAGTTGGCTTTATTCGATCCAGCCGCGGCGGCCACATGCCCGAAATCATATTTAAACGTTAATGGCATATAATTATCCTTCCAATAAAGCCAAATTGATGGACATTAAAACGATTTTCTTGTGTTTTATTTCAATTCGAAGTTCTATACCTCTAAAAAAACACCCTATATAAGAGAAGAATTCGTCGACGTGGATGAAATTCGTCGTTTGTCCCAGTTGTGTTCCTAGCATTAAGGCTCAGTTAGCCGACTGTAATGTAATGTAACTGCAACTGTAGGAAACAGCTGATTGATATTGTTATGTGAAAAGTAATGGAAATGGTTATAGAGATGTAATGTAACGTAACCTACTTTTCATATAAAAATTTCGATCAGCTGTTTCCTACTGTTGCAGTTACATTGTATTATAATCGGCTTTTGTTTGAAGCCTTTCATTGGCAAAATTTCAGAGGCATACAAAATTATATAACCCAAAATTTTCTTATAGTGGAAGGAGCCCCAAGAAGACGTGAGGAGTTATAATTATATATTTTTGCAGAAAAGCTATTTGTGGAAACTGCCGTAATAATACAATTTTTATTAATTTTGAAAATTGTTGGGTGATTGATTGTAAGCGGTTTGTTAACAGAATAATGGGTGGAGAGAGTTTTATTGCAAACTTCTTAAAATTTTTGATTTAGCAAGTTTCATGATGCTCTCTGACAATACTTAAATGCAGCCCATAAAGAAGGTTGATTGTCATCCATGCGTCAATTTGAATGTTAATAGAAATACATCAAATTGTATTATGGCACTCAAAGAAGGGATTATTGGTCCAGTGTTTATCTTTATAATCAAAAATTTTCACGCGATAACAAGAGGTTTTGTTTCATAATTTGCTTTGTTTGGAATTTTTGTACATAATAAATTTTAATATTTTTATCGCTTTTTTTCCTGAAAATTAATATATGTACAACTTCTTTAGTGAAATATTAATGGTTCCTAAAAAACCACAATGAAATTGATTAAAGAAGCCTTAGCCAGATCCTGTGCTCATTTCACTGTTACTAATTCAGATCATCAGGCGACTTTTACCCAAAAAATATTTTAGACAACCAACGATATTACACTAGAACTCAATTTTCAACATGGTTTTTGTTTATTTACTTTTAAATTTTGATAAAAATATTAAATTTTAATCTCTTTTCTAATTCAAATTACTATTGTTTACTTATGTTTGACCAGTAATAGAGATCCTATTTCAATCGCTATTCATAGCGATTAGTTCAGGCTATTGCTGCAATTGTAACTCGAATTACTTTTACAACATTTTACATTTACCTTAACCTGTAATTGAAATTCAATTCTATTTTACAAGCCGGTTACAGCTTATTTTTACATAAAATACTATTTGGTTTGAGAAAATAAAAATATAAAAAAACGGAAGGATAATAAAATAATCTTTAGAAATTACAAAATATGAAAAGAAAAATCTTGTATACTTTCAACTTATTTTCTTTGTTTTTTTTTTTTGTACTCAGGATATGCCTTTTTATGCTTCAAATATTATTTTTCACTTAAAGCATTATTTTATTATTTATACTTTCAATCTGCAACGTCTCTTATGTTAATACTGAAGGCGCCTTTAAGTAACAAAATAAAATACGGAATAAATAGCAAATATTTTGGTTGGTAGAATCTTGTGTAAATATATCGTGACATAACCGCCAAAAAAGCTTAAGCGACATAATTTTCGAACTGGAATTTTTGACCAAAACCGATTATTTGCTATTATAAATAATTGATTTTCGTCACAAAAATGAGGTGCAAAAAATGTGTCGGTTAAACCTTTTTAGCGGTTATGGCTCGATATTATGAATGTTGGGAAAATTGTAAAAGACGAGAGTTTGTTTTATTGTTTTTGTTTTTTCATTTACCTCTAATGAAAAAAAGTGACGAACAGAGAGCAATGACCATTCAGTTTGAATTAGTTTGCTTGTATTATGTTAAATAAGTGCACGTGTAAGCATAAATGTGTATATATACAGTCGAACTTCGCTATTATGAATGTCAATTCCTTATATAGAAACTTCATTATAGAGAAATTATATTTTTTACTTTTTTACAATAAACACGATTATGTATATTTTTTCAAATTTTATTTAAATAATCAGGTATTTTACTTTGGTTTACACTCTTCCATTTTTTTTTTCTCAAAAAAGCCTTCTCATTTCTTTAACACCCTAAATGTGGTGTTAAATACATGTAAACTGGCACGTTACAATTTATCTCCACAAAGTTTCGAAGTACGTTAATTGATGTAGAAATTCCTATTGATGGGACTTTCTTCTTTTTTTGTATTTCCATCATTTGAAAAACCCCTGATTATATTTTACTTCCTCTCGATATACAGTGTTGTTAATGGGTGTATCAGAAAATTATTTAAAATAATTAATTATATGGAGACAATAACACATGTGAGTTAAAAATATATATTTACAAAGCTTATTGATTGTAAAGAAAACTTCACTATGTGGAAATTTATTGCAAAGGAAACCAAACTACAATGAAATTGCAACGAAAAAGTTGTGTTTTTTAAATTAATTAATAATACACAAAAGAAATTATTCACAAATAATTTTCAAACGAATGTTGGTTTGAAATAAAATTTAGTTTCAGTAAATATATTTTTACCGTTCCAGTGAATGGTTTGTACAAATCTTATTTTGTGCAAAAAAAAACCTGTATAGATCAGAAACAGTCTACGACGTTTGTAGGCTGCTTGTTGGCAATTAAATGTATACAACACGATCAATCAAAATAAACAAGAACAAGACCATACAATCGGCCTGGCTCACGATGTCGACAAGAAATTTTCTTTCGCTTATTTATATTAATAACAAAAACAAATTTTCTTATTTATGGAGCCAGGCAGAATATATTGTAAGCATGATGGATTAATATAGGAACCCGTTATTGTACAGCAAACGTACAACAAATAAAACAACTGGCATTTTTATTGCTATTTTGTGATGAAAGCTGTCAAAAAACCAAGAGAAAACAAGAGACATGTACTTGCGTTTTTCTTGCCTTTGCAAAGCTTGTTTGTATTAGTACAGTTTCAGTATGCACTGTGCACGTGTATTGGTAAAACATAAACAAGATTTTACAGATCACATCACGCAACAAGCAAATAAAAAACTCTTATCAGCTGGCGCTCCGATGTTACCTTTATTACTTTACCATGGTTTTACTTATTAAGAAACAATATAAACACAAACACTTCGAAATGACAAATTCTCTCATCCGAACTCTATTAAATTTTAATTTTTAAAAAAGTTAAATTCCCAATAGCGCATTTGCCGAAACGAAAAGTTGTCAACATTAAAAAAGCACTTTAATGAAAAATATCACCAAAAGTAAAATAAATCGCTAAATACAAAATCAAAAAAAAAAAAAAAAAAGATGTTGCCAAAAAAACTAAAAAAAAATCGCCAAAAACTGAAAAAGTCATCAAAGCGAAAAAAGCGCCAAAACTAAAAAATTCGGTTAAACTAAAAAGAAATCGTAAAAATTTGCCAAAAACCGGAAGAAACCGCCAAAACGAAAGAAAATTTGCAAAAACCCGAAAAAAATCGGCAAAAGGAAAAACAAAGCTTTGTTCTATAAAAGTTCACTATAGTGAAGTTCGACTTTATATAAATTTTTGTTTATCCTATTTTATTGAATTATTTTAAGAATTAAAAAAACATTTTATGGATAATGTAATATTTTTCTAATTGAAAAAACCAAAAAAAAAAATTTCATTTAGCATTTCCGTGATTGGTTGAAAACTAATTAATTTTTAATTAAATCTTCGTTGGTTTTTAATTGAATCTTATTTCTCCTTTTGGCTGTGTAGAAAAAATGGTTAAATATTTTGATTCAATTAAAAACATTATATGAAAATGACCAATAGATTCAATTTTGTAATATAAAATTGATGTGATAGGAAAGAGGAGTTTTCTAACATATTTAACAACTAGAAGTGTTTTTAAACAACGTTTTTTATGGGAACCTGTTACTACCTTCAAGTATCAGTTCAGTATCAGAATTACAGGAAGGAAATTAGTTAAAAACTGATAAGGAAACCTCAACAAAGATAACAATGTTGTCGCTATTTTAACTAACGGACCTAACTAACATTTTTATAATTTTACATGAGAGCATCTTTTATCACTATTTTATATATACATTTTTATGGATACGTCTGAAATGTGTTTTTTTACTTTCATAAGTACAACATTAAAGCTAAAAACTATAAGTAACGTGTTCTATGACTTATTAAGTCTGAACTTAATTCATTTTTCAAAAAAAAAAAAAAAAAAAAAATTTCAATTAGGTCGGTTAGTTAAAACAGGGACGATATGCTTGTAAATTTGTTTTTTGATTAAGAAGATTGCTTAACGTGCATTAAAGTCACTCAAAGCAATCTTGTTTATTTCACTTCTCTTTAAATTTTTTTACTCAAAGCAATAATTATCGCAACTTACTTATAAAGGTAATCATAAAGTTAACAAAAAATGTTTCGAATTAAAACTAAATAATTCATTTATGAACAGTATGAAAACATTTGCATAAGTATAATAATTGTTCTTGAAATCACCTCGCTTAAATGAAAACAATTTGTATAAAAAATTTTTTTTTAAATAAATATTCTCAAAAACGGGTAGCAAAACACACACACCTATAGATAAAATATAATATAAATCTTTTATTTTTATAACATTGAAGCATGTTTCAAAAGGCATAAAACTTAACTTTACTTGATACCAAACAGTTACAGAAAGAAAAACACAATTTGCCAAATGAAAATAACAAAATGTTTATTTTATTACCCTCAAAGCAAAGGAATTGTAAGACGGAGGAAGATGCATAAAAAGTATAAAAATATTATTTGCACAGATGTTGTAGTGTTCGCTTTAATTATGGAAGTCTTATGTGTACAGTAGGGCGGGTCGATTTATATGGAGGCAAAAAAATCGGTCAAATTACAAGGAAAATCGTAATCTAGGGATCAAAATAAGAAACTTTGACGAAGGAACCATACCTCTAAAATGTATTTTGATGTCCCGACTTTTGATCCGAAGGGTCAAATTTTGAAAAATCTCACTTTGACCCATTTAGAGTTCTTCAATCGAGTCAAAATCTATGACCGACCGCCACTAATTTTGGAGGGCCGACCCACCTATGCCACCTATGCCAGTGGCACACCACCTGGAACCACCCCTTGGATGTTCCCCATACAAACATTTCAAAAAAATCACAATTTTTGTGTACTTTACAAGAAAAAATCAGCGAAATGGCTTTTTTTTTATTTGTGGAGTTTATTTTTCTCTTTAGAAATTTATTTCGTCAGAACATATGTAAATGAAACAAGAATCTTGTGCTATTTTTGGGTTAAATACTGGTAATCCCTGATAGCCATGTGTTTGCAGTATGTAGCTATATGCAGTGAAGAGCATGCCTAAAATCAGGTACGCATATGTAATATTTAGTTTTAAGGTTCTCCTTTTTAGTATTTAAGTCCAATTTTTTATAATAAAAATTCAGTATTTTACAACTACTCAAAGCGTAAGCTATATAGTTTATTATTTAAACAATCATCATATTACAATGAATCCACCATTCTGTACACCGCAAGATGAAGCCACAACAACTATCGAAAACCCAATGAGTCATATATCCAAGCATGATGTTACTGTTTTTGGTGTGTCTACTGAATTGAGTGATCTTAATTTACCAACCCATCAGGATATCTTGAGATATTATTTTAACTTGAGCGAACGTGCTAAAACAGACCAAAAAAGTTTTCTTATAAATCATTCACTATTGAAGTACGAAATAAGTTAATTGGAATTTGAGAAAAACTTGGTATGGAAATAATGGCGAAAAATTGTGTATATATTTAATTGAATAGATTGCTTGACAAATATCAAGAACAAATCAAGAGCAAAATGAAAAACCCAAAATTTCCAGAGTTTCTAAAATCTCTGGAAAGGATTTTTCACATTAGAACATGTAAATGCGATTTGAAGGCAGCTCCACACACAAAAAAGTAATATGAATGGGTTTGTAATATTAATTAAAATATTTGTAATATTAATTTAAAAATTAATTAAATTTTCACCTATAAACAATTTGATAATATCAATTAAGTTTTTCCACTCAAATGAATTAATACAATTAAAAATTTAATTGAATCAATTAAATTATTAATTGAAAACATTAATTGGTGAAAACTTTTTTCTGTGCATGTGCATGCGGCTTGATTCCAGAATTCCTCAAAGAGTTTATGCACGATCAGCATAATCAGAGAAAACTAACAGTGGCTGCATTTATGATGGAAATTGAATGTCTATGTCATCAATGCCAACATATCAAGATCCCGATGATTCAACATACGCACCGCCATCGGTTCAAGAAGATATGGATAGAAGCACAAGTTCACAATACACAGAAAGATACGATTGTTTTAACTTTGTCTTGATATGTGAGAGATTTGGTGTGCCTGATAGAGTAGCATCAGCATTAGAAACCGCTCTTTTCCAAGAATTAAAAATGAAAGATAAGCATGGCGAACCTCTCATCATGGATAAATCGAAAGTCCGCAGAGGAAAAGAGAAATGCAGACAAGAAGTGCTTCGCAAACGGTTAGATGATACCAATTTGTTAGCGTTTTCATTCGATGGCAGAAAAGATGATACTTTACCGAAACATAAAATTGATGAGAAGTATCATACTAGGATGGTAAAATAACCTCATATTGTTATTTTGAAAGAACCGAATTCTGAATTGATTTGTTCTGATTGATCCATTTACTAAAAATTAATAAGAACGAATTGTCAACAAGCTGTCAACGTAAGACCATCGATTTGAAACCTTCGTTTATACTTAAATTAAATTTCCTTATAAAAATTTAATAAACATAAAAAAAATCTTGAGTAAAGATTTTCATAAAAAATGAAATATGTTTCACTGAAAAATTTTCTTTAGCCGAAGTCATCTTAAATAATTTTCAATGTCATTGAATTTGTTAAAATACCTAAAAAAAATAACAAAATCTTGCAACAACGATTATACAGGGTGTCCCGAAATAAAGCTTACATTTTGCTGCAGTAGAGATGGGCACATGACGCGAAAACGTAACACGAATACGCACGACTCAAAACGAAATGTTCGTGACAGAAAATCTGATTTCGCAAGAGTTCGGGTCTTATTGTGTTGAAAAAAATTTACGCGATAAGACACGAAACGACTTTAGGTGTAAAATATTTGTGCATGAATGTCCAGTAAAGAAAAAATTTAATATTTTGTATCGTCAAACATGCAAAACAAGAAAATTCTTAAAGTTCTCAAAAATATGTATCTATTTAAATATATTTTAATTTTTTGTTATTTAATTTGATTTCGTGCATGTTGTGCAGTTTCGTGTTGGGAAAAAACAGTTTAATGATTATATTTTAAATGCAAAGAATCAAATGTTTCTCAGTTTAAGTGAACATAAAACTTGCTCAATTTTGCAGATCACAGTCGTAAAGCAGCTCTGCGCGAGTCAACATCAAGCGTCGTTGGCAATTATCTCTTAAGTGCAACCAGGCCACTGTTGTTTATAGGCCTTCGAGAGTTTTGCATCTCGTTCGCACTGGTTGACTGATCTGCCACGGATAACCGTATATTCTTGCGGTTCTTTTGTGGAATTTTTTTAACAACAACGTTGCTACTTCCTATGTGAAGGCATAGGTCGTATATAGTCAGTCACAAAACTTTTTTAAAATACTGTTAATACCATCTTGGGCATATGGTCTAATTACCCCGCCCATATTTGTGCAACAATATTTTGCAAATTTACTTTCTAAAGTATTTATTAAATAAATAAATAAATGTTTCACTGAAAAAAAATTTTTTTTTGGTTATTTTTTCATCAAAATTTTTTTTTATCAATTTCCAACCTTGGAGCCATAATTTTGATTTTTATGATTTTTAATACTAATTTTTTTCGTTCTAAAATATAGAAATAATTAGTTTTATATAATTACTTAAAATTTTTTAGGTTTTCCAGGTCTGGAGTTATGTTTTTATTTTTCTAGTTTTTTATACCACACTGTTTCTTTCTAAACATCATGTATATTTAATTTGTAGACAAAACGAAAAAATTAATTTATACCAAAAAAAAAATAAATTTTCAACTCTGGAATCATCCTTTTAGATTTTTCTGATCCCTTAAAAAAATATATAAAATATGTTAAGTGAAGAAAGAAAAAAAAAATTAGGAAAAAATTTGTTTTATTTGGTTGCTTTAATATCCAAAAAAAATTTAAATTTTCCAGCTCTGGAGCTGTGGTTTTAATTTGTCTAATTTTCTATACCAAACTTTTCTTTCCAAAACATAAAATATATTTAATTTATAAAGAAAAAGGAAAAAATTACTTAGACATAGTTACTTTTATATATCACAGAAAGTTAAATTTTCCAACCCTGGAAACATTCTTTTAGATATTTTTATTTGCTTTCTATTACCAATCTTTTTCTTTTAAAAATATGAAATATGCTAAATTTAAAGGGAAAAAGAAAAAAATTATTTTATTAGGCTACTTTTATATGACAAAAAAAAATCAAATTTTCCAACCGTCGAATAATTTCTTTGATTTTTTTTGGTTTTTTAAAACTTATTTTATTCTTGCTGAAATATAAAATAGGCTTATTTAATTAAGAAAAATACAAAAATTAATTTTAGCTAGTTGCTAGTTTAAGCTTTCCAACTCTGGAACCACCTTTTTGATTTTACTGATTTTCAATATGAATCTATTTCGTACCTTTTCTTACACTCTAGTTTAAGATCGAAGTCTCTAGCTTTTCTGGGAGCTTCGGAAAACCGATTTCATGTACAATAGAGGGACGGACGAACGGACAGACAGACATCGCTTATTCGTCTTTCCTATTCACAAGGAATTATAATGCCAATATAAGATATAAATATATAATATAAATAAAATAACAATATAAGAAGAGCTATAGAACTAACTAGCTGCTAAAGCCATCGTCTAAATAAAATATAAAATATGTTTAATTAATGTCTAAATAAAAAAGTTTTGTGTTCCAATTGTTTGAGCATTGTTTGCAACAATGTGCAATAAAGTAAACCGATACCGTGTTAAATAATTTGTTTCATGTTTTTGTCGTTTACAGTTTTTAAGTAAATTGGTTTTTTTAAACGGAAAAATTTTTAATGTAAAAAATAAACAATTATTACGAAGAAAATCCCCTGAAGAAGTCAACAAACAATTGACGAAGCGTTGCGAAAAAATGTAATAAAGTCGTTTTATTAACATTATATATAACGTAGGCCTTAGCCTCAAACAATGGGAACACAAACATAAACAGTATAATTTAAAATTCAAACAAAAATGTTTTCATTTACCAGCCCCTGGGTTCATCCTCCTTATATTGCTGATTTTCAAAGCAAATCTTTTTAGAAAAAATTCAAACGTACATATCTGTTCAAGGCCGAAGTTTTTAGCTTTTCTGGGGTCTTCGGAAAATCGATTTGACGTATAGACAGACGGACAAACGCACATCGCTTATTTGACTGATTAGGGTAATCCATAAGATAAGGGACTCAGAATATATATGCTTTATAAGATCGCATATGAATCCTATGGAAATAACACTTGGAATGACAAACTTATACTTACTCATACTATTTTTGTTCAAGGATATACAAATAAATTTCTAATACGAAAATTTTTTCATGTAATAATTTAAAATTTATATTGTATAAATATAAAATTGCAAAAAATATAACAAGAATTAAAAAAAAAACAAATAACTTAAAATGACATGCAAACTCACTTCCGTTGTTATAGTTATCAGTTTTATTGAATATTTAAATATTTTATATGATTTTTTTTTTGTAATATTGTTGTTATGACTATACAGCTGTTCATTTAGCATAACTTTTATATATATGCATATGTACATAAATGTTGTTGTAATGTTTTATTTTTTATAAATACGAGTATGTATGGATTAGTGTTGAGCGATACTGTGATTTTTTAATAATGTTGCTTCTTGTGAACGTGATTTCGAAATCGTTGTTCTTTTAAACTGTGACTATGATCACAGTTTAGCAGTATTTTGTTCGTAACAGTTCTGTTATTTTGGCAAAATCTAATAAGAAGAGCAGTCAGTAATGAAAGAAAATAGTGCCTTTGATCACGGTTTATTACATTTCAGCTATTCTGTTTTAAAAGTATTTATTAGTATTGGTATTTTGTTAGATACTTATAAGAAGAGCGACAAGAACAAACAATTAGCAATCAACCCCATCCAAATATTGAGAATTGTCGTATAAGAGGCAGAGAGACAGTAAAATTGCAAATACAAAAATGTGAGAGCTATACATAGTTGCCAGAAAAGACGATTTGACACGATTTGAGGATTTTTTCTCGACAAATGGTGAAGGTATAAAAAAAATTCATGTGTAGCTTTATTTAGTGTAAAGTAAATATACAAGAACATTCACAGTTTGTATGAAAGAACTATATTTCCAAAACCTGTTACTTGGTAAATTCAGTCATAAGTTGTGATTAGTGATTTTTCAATCGCTGTGAAAAAGTAACCGGTTTCGAATAATCGCTCATCTCTAGTATGTATGCGTTTGCATGTGTGGTTTTTGTTTTTTCTATCATGTGAAATGAATTTCCGTTTCCTTCCAAATATGATTTTAGTTATTTCTTTTTTCATTCATTCTGTAATATCCGCTGCTAGTTAAATTGATGTTTTTTAGCTGGTAATATTATTTCTAAAACAGATTTTTATTTGTATTTTTATTATTAATGAATAGTTTTGTTGTAGTTTTTGTTTTTTGCTTTTGTGTGGAAACTTTCGAAATTGTATGATGTAAAAAAATTTAATCATGTTTTAAACAGTTCACATATGTAAAAATGCATATATTTACCATGGTAGTCTTTTTTCACATGTTGTTGTCTGTTTGAATAAAAATTTCACAAACCTGCAAATGAAAATATAAAAAAAAACATAAATTAATATAATATTCATGTTCAGTAAAATAATTGAATATTCTAGGATGCAAATCCTAATAGACGTATGTATGTAGTAGATATAGTGATTGAAAAAATCATAAAAAAGTTTATAACTTCACTAATTGTGAATTATATTTTAGTGGTACTCCAATTTGTAGTTAATGGAAAAATTCACAATAGTCAAATTAGAAAAAGAAAACCTGTCACGCAATTAATTAGGGAATTTACAATGAGTATATTAAAATGTTAATGTGGCAACATTGTGCCATCTTAATTTTTTTATTGTGAGCAGGCAACGATATAAATACTCGTACACATCCTGTCATACTGTATCAAAGACAGGCAAACACACATACATCTTTATATTATTTATATATTAGAGAGAGAGAGATTAAAACGCATGTTTGTACGAATGCTTATAAGTGACTGAATTAATTAGGGAATTCACAATGAGTATATTAAAATTTTAATGTGGCAACATTGAGCCATCTTAATTTTTTATTGTAAGCAGGCAACGATATAAATACACATACTGTGTATATCAAAGTCAGGCAAACACACATACATCTTTATATTATTTACATATTAGTTTATAATATGAGAGAGGGAGAATGAAATGCATGTTTGCACGAATGCTTATGAGAGACTGAATTATTTTCTTCCGTACGTATTAAAATAACAAAATTTGTTAAATTAGAAATGATTGTTGGATAAATTTTTCAAAATAACTTTTGTTCTGCGAAAAATACGAATATTTTTTTACCAACTACAGCTGACAGTTTTAAAATGTTTAGTTTAACATTACCATATTGCCATATATAAAATTACATGCTTTTTATGCTTTTAAATTTGCCAGCTGGTAATAAATTTGATTTACACACACACAAAAACAACAAACTTGCCAGACCATATTAAAGTATTAAAGTTGAAACGTTGCAACATTAAGACACATTTTAAAATGCTATTATGAACTCCCTAAATGACTAAACCCCATAGTCATAACATTTAAAATGAATTTCAAATGTATTTTATTTAAAATTTTTCATACAAAATTTTCCTAAAATGAATTTCAAATTCATTTTATTTTTTTATGAATATAGGGGTTATTATTTAAGTAGCCTGAATCTTAAGGCTCATTCCCTTTTTGTTTAGACTAGAATAGGCTTAAATCTTGATTGCTTAGTTTTATCCACCAAATAATCTGCCATCTTTAATGTCCACTAATTTTTACTTTTATTACTATTTTTTCTACTCATTCTGCTTTTCAAAATAGTTGTCAGCTGTGCACCACGTCACATAAAAACATCTCATTATGGGTTTAACCCTGCTCTCTCTTTTAGAAATTTGAGATTTTGCTTATCATTCGTGTACAAGTTGATAGGATATGGCAAATAAAAAAAAATACAAATATAAAACATTTATAAATCTGTAACAAAAATCTTAAATTTTATGAGTGTGGTCTCGGCTACTTTTCAAAACATAAGTACAATGGGTATGCAAAAAAGTTTCAATAAAATCGGTCGGGATTTAAATAAAATTTGTTGTTATTTATTTTGATATTTATGTGATTTTTTATTCACAAAATTCATGTTGAAGATGTTCAAATATATCAATAATTATATCAATTATTTCTGAACACCCTTTATTTGCTAAAATTGATAAAATGTCAACTTTAATACCGAACTTTAATGAACTTTAATAACACTGTGCAACAGTGAAAAATACACTTGGTTGTGACAATATAGGTTCAATAGTACTATTAAAGTGGAGTAAACCCCTATACTCAGTTTCAAGATTTTGATGGGTATCCAAAGATTTCGAAAATCAGTGCGCCCCTGAAAAATGGTGTCATCAGTTTTTGGCCAACAGCTAATTCAGACTTAGTCATAGCGCTTAGCTGTATATAGCAATAATGTAGCTAAGAGTCTACCAAAGAAATCATGTTCACATTTTATGCCAAAAAAATATTTCTTTGAGAATTTTTTTTTTTGCAAAAATTAAAAAGATTTTTTTTCACTTTTTTCAGAATAACTGAAAGGGACTCCTTAATTTTTGCTAACATTATTTGGCAAAGTTGTAGCTGCGGTAAAACTGAACAGGTTTTGTGAACATATCAATACAATCTGAACATGTCTAGGCACTCTAATAGCTCATAAATGCCAATTTTTACCTCAAAAATTTTCGTTTTTCACAATTTTTTGACGCTAAATCAATCAAAATCAAATGCATACTTCTCTGTTGAATTTCAATAGCACTTTGTGCAAAAATATAAATTATTTCCAAGAATTTTTTTCTTTTTGAAAAAATAGAGGAAAGATTTTTTTTTGCCTGATAATTTTGCACTAAAAATGTTTGGCAATAGCAACAACAAAACCTTAAAATAGTAAATACTTAAAGTTGCAACACAAGAAATGCAACAAAAACAAAGAAAGTAAAAGAAATGCAAACAAATATAGTCTAACTAGTAAAAAACGATTTTAAAGGGCTTAATGCAGTATTTAGGATGCCTAGACACGTTCAGACGATATTGACATGTTCACAAAAGTTGTTCAGCTCTTCCGTAGGTAAACATTTGCCAAATATTGTTAGCATAAATTTAAGAGTTCCTTTAAGTTATTTTAAAAAAATTTAAAAAAATTTTTTTCCTTAATTTTTGCCCCCAAGAAAGTGTACCAAGAAATAATTTTTTTGGCATAAGATGTAAACAAGATTTGTTTGTTAGCCTCTTAGCTACATTATTGCTTTTTATAAATAAGAGCTGTCACTAAGCCTGAATTAGCTGTTGGCCAAAAACTGATGACACTATTTTTTTAGGGTGCAGTGATTTTCTAAATCTTTGGTGGCCCATAAAAAAATTAGTCACCAAAATCGCCAAACTGCCTGTAGGGTTTTACTCCACCTTAGTAGTACTTTCGTACCTATACTGCCCAGTACGTGTGTTTTTCTAAAAGTCTCAATTTGTTGCACAGTGTAATTCTTCACAAAAGGTAAATAAATAAATAAAATGTCCCCACAAATACAACATTACAGGAATCATTTCTATAAAATCCAGTGTTTTGGTTAATATTTTATTATACATAATAAAAACACAAATCCAACGAAATAAATTAGTTTTATTTTTTTGCTAAGCAATTCATACGCCCACAAAAAAATAATGAAGCACAAGTGTATGCTTTTACTTAATTATTATTTTTTTTATGGATTTGTGTGGCATTACAGTATAAAATTCCTTTTTTTATTTACTAGTCGTAACATTAATTTGGTTATGTGGCGCAATATTTCGTTAATATACTTTTTGACACCGATATGAACATTTTATAAGTTCGTTACTTTCATTTCAAAAAGTTACTTTGATTTATTCAAAAGGTATTACTACTCCTAAGCATGAAAGTTAATATTACTATGACAATAAATAAAATGGCGGCATTCGATGTTTGATGCAAATGGTCTTGCGTAAGAGTAAATGAAAAATATCGTAGCTTTTCTGTAAAATCCAACAACAAAATACACACACAATCCAAGGAAATGCTATGATATTTTACATGTGCACTTACGCAAGACCATTTGCATCAAATATCGAATACCGCCATTGTCTTAATAAAATATTTGCTTCCATTCCCTAAATGCTAAAGTGGATAAAATATACCAAGTGTTGCAAAAAATATTCAAGCTCCGATAAATCCATTTTGCCAAAAAAAAAAAGTTAAGACCTTCTTGATCTGCTCAATTTTTTGTTCAGTGTACTCTCACTTTGTTCTCAGCCATCCTAAGGAATATCATATTTGAGCGTCAATATTTTACCAACAAAATTTACGTAAAATTAAAGTTACCACAATGTTATGAAAATATGCCTGACGTTTACATACAAACATATTTTTGTTATTTTAAAACACTTTGAAGTGGTTTTCCTATATTCATGATTAATTGCTTTTGTTGTTAAGATTTTGTTTTACTTCCCTAATGATAGAAATTTTTAATTATTAAAGCTTCTTATCTCAAATTAATTAAAATTATATTGTTGTTATACACACTCAACTTCTTTAGTTATCTGTTATTTATACATTAGTTTATAATAAAAATTATTAAAGCTAATTGGTGCTTGAGTGTTTTACTATTTTATATAAGCTCTTGTTATTTCCTTGTACTTAGACAATATTATAAAAAATATGTGTATATAAAATATTCAAGAGAAAATAAAATAATTATATGGTATGTACACTCAAACTTAAGCTGTTTTTTCACTAGGTGTATGGGTGGTAGACTGAACGAAATTAGAGGGGAGTGCTTTAATATTTGTGCGTAAAAAAAATATACTATATATACAGAATATAACATAGAAAGTTAGGCCAAAAAAATTGATACATAATTTAAACAAACTTTTTCACTAAACAGATAATTTTATTGCAAATTAAAGTAAAAACAATTTGCTGGAAAATAATCAGTGCTTTGCTGTCTTTATTTTTTTTTTAAAGTTTGTCACGTGCGACAGTGTAGGTGTAAAATGTAAAAATTCAAAATATTTTTTTTTTCTAAAATATCTTTATTTTTATATGTAAATAAAAATCATAAAAATGTTTAATGCAGATGAGTTAAAACGGCGGCGAGTAACATAAAGCCAACTGCAAACATAAATAATAGAAAGATATTTTGCTAAGTTTATAATTTTTGCTGTGAAAATAAATGTATTGAATATATTACAAATAATTTTCAATCATCTAATGCATGTCTAATTACATAAAAAATCACGAAATAAACATAAAAATTATAATGGAAAAAAAGTGTCGCGTGCGACAGTGATTAAAATTAAATAAAAAATTAACTATTTTTAAATAAAATAAATAACATTATTAAGGTACATAAATGTATAAAATTTTATTTAATATCAGTCGCACTAAAATATTCCTTCACTGCAATCAAAATTTAGTGCACTTTCGTGTAGGAAAATATTTCGATGGCTGGAATTATTTGGATCATGGTATGCGATCGTGATTTATGTTACCTACTACTATTATTTTTCATTGCTGTTAGCATATGACAATAAGAAAGACAAAACGAAATCACAAATTGCTCCAATACTTCTTTTTGCCTCCCATTTACTTTATTTGTATTTGCTCTGAAAGCGATTTTTCCCTTATTAATTTTTTTTGCTCTGCCCTATTGCCCAATAATCTTTGTCTTGATATTCACATTCCCTAAAAACAATAAGAATTATATTTTCTCTAACTAATTTTGCGAAAATATCAGGAAAAGACTTAAATTTTTAACTACTTCTTTCTTTTATCCTTTGTTTTGTTTCTTCGGTTTATTTCGAAGCAAAAAGCTAGAGATCTAGTGCAACTTCGAGTAACAGCATTTCGGTGACGAAGTACTCGATTTCGAATGCGGTGATTTGCCCATGTGCACCTCCATGGGCAGTGTTCATTTGTTTGCTTTAAAAGCGACATTTGTTTTTGTTGCACGCGAATGTACTGTTTTTTTTTTTAATTATCTTGAAAACGGATAGTTGGCCAAAATAAACCTTAGCACTGAATATAGTACTAATCAATCGCCATAAGTTTCTCCTCTTGTCAAAATAAAATAATATTCTGGCATACGTTTTTTTTTCGCTTTGCATGCAAAATTAAAATTCAGAAGACATATCAGAGAAGAATTCGCAACCCTTTCCACGCCTTTGCTGAACACTACGCGCTGTTACAATTAGTGTGAATTTGATGATCGAATCTTGCGTACATCTGTGTCTGTTTTTGGCTACTTTGTTAAAAGTGAATTATAATTAGTTCCTTAGTTATCTTGAGTAACTAACAACCAAAACAATTACCGCAGAAGAGCGATGGTGTGGAAACTTTAAGTAGTGTGACTTTTTTCCGAAAAAAAAATCTGATTTTCTTTTATACAAAAAATCGTCTTCTTTTGATATCAGATCTCTTAGTCGGTAGTAAGACGACAGTCCAAAAAGAAAATTGAACTTGCTAAAAAAATTACTTTGTTCACTCACACCCACTTATTCTCACGCATGGCAATTGTCATACACTTTTCTTTTTAGAGCTTTTGAATTAAGAAACAATTGATTTTCTATTTCTTCCAAACGCCCAGTAAATATTTCGTTTTAGTTACTTGAAAAAAATACGTAAAAATAATTCATTTAGTAAAAATTGACTTTGACTCGCACACGAAGGGTTCCCTACGGACACGAGATAACTTTGACATTTATTTTCGTTTTTGAGATTTTTTCGGTTTTGGCGTTTTTGTTTTAGTTTTGACGGTTTTTAAGTTTTGGCGTTTTTTAGTTTGGCGTTTCTAAGTTTTGGCGTTAATTTGCGTTTTTGATGCTTTTTTCGGTTTTGGCGATTCGTTACAGTTTTAGCGATTTTTTTAGTTTGGCGCTTTTTTCGTTATGGCGTTTTTCGTTTTCTGGCGATTTATTCATTTTGGCGTTTTTTTTATTTAGGCGATTTTATTTGATATTAGCTTTTTTTATTTAGGCGATTTTATTTAATTTTTGGCGATTTTTTCGGCTTACCAATTTTATAATTTTGGGAGTTTTTAGCTTTAGCTTTTTTGAAAATTCCAAGAGTTTTCCTCTTGCGGTTTGCAAGATACAGCAAGTTGTAAAAATTTCATAGTCTAAATTACATTAACTGATAGAAAACCCTTTAGTTTTGATTTTTTTTTTAATTTTAGTGATAATTGTTGTTGTCTTTATAAATATACACAAATTTCAAGTGTCTATATGTATATAATTGCATGTAGATTACATAGGATTTTAAAGTTTTTCGTTGCTCGTTTTAGAACACCCTTTAATTTTAACTGTGATGTATTGTAGCGGCCAAAGTTCTACATATTCTGTAAAAATTTCTCGAGAAAACTGCCTGTGACGAACATCGTAGCGACAACAATAGGGTTCCTTTTCACCTTTGGAGTACGGAACCCTAAAAAGCAAATATTCGCAGCGGAAATATTCTAGTTCGGAATATAATTGATTGACTTTATAGTTTTATTACTTTACCTTCAGGTCACTTCAATAATTTTGCGATGCATAATACTTTTTGAAGTGCATACCATAACAGCTAGCTCACGCGCGTCCAGCCGAATATCATCCAATATAATTTTGCGGATTTTCTTAAAAGTTTCTGTAGCAGCTCGTACCTCCTCGAAAACGAAAAAGTAGACTGCCTCGGAATTTAAATCTAGCTCGGCTTCAATATTGATTAGACTGTGAGCTTTCAAATAAAAGTATTGAATTACATAACTTTGATCATATTTTTCCATGATTACAATCGTTTATTTTTGATGGTTCCATAAAAAAAATTAAACCACATGGCACCTTGCAACTTAAGACACATGTTTTATAAGGTTGTCACTTTTTAGCAAAATAATTTCTTTGCGAGTTACTGGCCGCCATCTATACATCAGTTCGGCTAGTTTTGATACCGCCCTCGTAAGTTTATGAATTTATTTTTGCTTTATATGTTTTTGTCATTTCATTGATATGTCTTTTGGATAAGTTAAATCTTTTCAATTAAAATTTAAATCTTAAGCATTCTTATAATAAAACTTGCCGTCAAAGCTTTAACAAAATTATTTCTTGTATACCTACACGTGCCGGTTTTAAAAGTAATTACGAATAGCTTCTTGCTTTGTTTCTTAAATCGAAAACATATTACCCAGCTTGAATCCCTATATAATATCCAAAGCACAACGTGTAAAGTTTAAGGACAAAGTTGTAAAATACACCCACTATTCAAAACAAATACATATACATTTTATAAAATGTATTGATTTAAATGTTTAATATTAAACAGAGACAAAGAATTTTATCTTTATGTACATATGAACACACAAACATATGTGTGTATGTATGTATGTATATACGAACAATAAGACGAATGCCAAATGGCTATTTGTTATCAAATGCCAAACAACAGCTCAAATGTCACAACTGTCAGAGAAAAAAGAAACAAGTAACCTAATGATGGCATAACATAAACACAGTTTGTCATGGTTTATGTGTGTGTGTGTGTGCGTGTGTGCATGCACAACAACAATGATGATGAGCTGTATACCCAAATAAAAACATAATGCCAAATAGTTTTATAGCTATGCTATTTATTGCGCGATACAGGAGTTATGACGTGATTTTCGCATCAAAAATAATCGACACTATTACAGTTATAAATTTATTAATTTTATTTTATTTATTTTTTACGAAAATAATCGAAACAAAGTGTTTGATTTTGTTTTGTTTGGTTCTCTGAAGTGAGTGAAACAATAACAAAAAAAAAACAATGATAACGGTTGCTCACACAGCAGAGAGCACAGCCGATCGGCTGTAAATCGGCTAACAGCCGCCACCGGCCACAAACAATACACTAATTTAATCGTATGCCGCTGGAAAACAAAATAATGGCAGATAAATGGAAACGTTTTGAAATATTTGCGGCGAATTTGACATCATCATATAATATAATTTTATTGCATTGTTATTTCACACATGAAATTTGTTTTATATAACTAAGCAGCATAGCTATAACCGAATGTCCTAAGACATCCTCCTCTTCTTTTTTTCATTCAATATATTATTTCAAATACATTTCTCAAATATAAAATACAATCTCGTGTTTTGCTCATGTCAAAATTTTTGACATTTTCATTTAAGAAAAATTTCACCTTAAATTTAAGGACAATAGAAAGAAAGTTTTATTTTACTCTATTTTGTAAATATTTTATTCAATATTTTTCTTAAAAAGAATAAAATAAAGATTATGTTAAACTCATGACAGCAAAATCTTTTAAAAATTAATCAAATATGCTTAAGCAATTTAAATTTGAAACGTAAACTTGTATGTTCTCTTTGAGTGCCTGGCAAAATGTTGATTTAATAAAATTAATTCAATCTACTTACATATCGTCACCTTAAATGCAAACAGATGTAACTACGCTTTTATTTTTTATTTTTACAGGGGAAGCAAAAAACGTTGGAAAATCAATAACAATAAAGTATTCTTGACAATATTCTTCGATACTTATGTATATATATTTCTAAAAATTAATTTTTTTTACATGAACTTGTTGCAGTTTGTTGAAAGGAACCATAATCAATCAAAAACTCGATATCGAATTTTTGTGTAGTTACTTCGTTTTCCATTTAAGCTGACGATATTTTTTTATCTTTCACATTAATGTACATGCAATTTACTTGAAGGAAAAATATTTAAAAAGTTTTGCAGCAAAAACTTTTTGTTTTCTTTGTGAAGAAAAAGATTTCTTTTGCATTCATGACTCTTTCTATTTTAAAGTATTTTGTTGTTTTTGTTAGAAAATTTTAAAATTTTTGCGTGTCTTTTTTTAGAGAAAAAATATAAAAAACAAAGTAAAACATTTGTTTTATTATTATAGAAACCACATTGTTATTCCCCACGCCAGACAAGGCATCAACTAAAATTAAAAAAAAAAGTTGCGGCAAAATACAAATTTATTTCAGTTTTCTTAAAGTGTTGGATTGATTGTATGCAGAAAAAGGTTCAATAACTTTCGAGTAAAAAGAACAAGACATTCCCCAACTACTTTGCTACTACCGAATACAAAAAAAAAATTAAAGTTCTTGCTCTCTGATAAATAAGAATTAATTATAAATTACGAATACATATACAAAAAAAAGGGGAGATTTGTACCAAAGTACAAAGTAAACAAAAATGTCACGAGACAGAAGATAATTGTGTTTTCGGACTGTCCCGCCCATTCAGTGTCAATACGAGACATTGATTTACTGCCTCTCCCACTATATCGAATGAAAACCCCTGAGAAAGAAAACTAGTCGCTCGAATTCTAATAAATTGTCATCCAATTATGTCGTCAGCTTTCTTTCACTTATGATTATGTATGTCACTATTTTGTTATTCAGCCCAATTATGAATAACAATTGCCCGGGAGTTTTTTCCCCTTTCCCATTCCTCCTATTATAAATTAAAATTTCCCCGGGAAAAAAGCAGGTATTGTAAATATAAGGGAGATGGAGAAGTTTTTTAGAGTTTTTTCCCCAAACATTTTGATTCGAACTAATGCAAAAATGTAGAAGTTGTAAAGGATTTATTTAGAACATAAAGTTTAAATAAGCATCGGAATAATATATTTCCGTCCAGTTTTTGGCATTTTTATCAAACCCCTGCCCACATGCATTTCAGAAACATGAACTAAGCTTTTTTAACTTCTCGCCAAGGAAAAAGGTACTGATTTCACCACAAAGTTTCGAAAATCGAGTTTTCATCATATTTCGATGTTTTGAGTACCTTGCTGGTGATTATGACTCTATTCGCGATAATATATGTATGTATGTATGTATGTATGTATGTATGTATGTATGTATGTATGTATGTACGTATGTGCGCTTGTGTCTGTATATGTGTTTATGTATATACTTATGTAAACATCTGATAACTGAAAAATTTGCCGCATTCCTAGATGTATCTTAAGATTAAAAAATTTTCGAAAATAAAATTTTCACAAAACTGAAAGAAAATTCAACAAAAAAGAAAATATCGTTAACATCTTAAGGTAGGATCACACGATTGACGCAATGTACCAATTATTGGTTCATTTTATACGCCAATCATGTGATTTCACAATTTATTGCCTCATACGACAATCGAAAACAATATTGTGCTGATTTATCGCAATCAAATGCAACTGTGGTGCGACAATCGTGTGAACGGTTGATAGGCAATCATGCCCCAATAAAAGTGTTAAAAATGCACCAGTATTTATTGTGTTCTCGAGCGGCAATCAAAGTAGCCAATACGCGACAATTTCTTAAATTAATTTATTTTGTTCGTGTGTTCCAAGTGTTGTCATAAGTATCGACTTAAACTTACTTTTATATGTAATTATAACTTATTTGAAACGTTAGCATGGAACTGTGAGCCAATCTTAACCCATATACATATTCAGTTTTTATTCGTTTAAAAGAACGAAAATTGCCTCTGCTTTGTATATTTAAGCAGCACAAAATATACAAAGCAGATGCAATTTCATTTGCATGCTTTTTGGAAAGCTAAATCGTGGCGTTTTGTTGATTAATTCAAAATAAACTAATGTTGATTACGTTTTTCAATATAACTGAAGTAAGAATAGCTGAGTTTTAAATATGGAAATACATATTTATGATCAGAAAAAAACAAAAACAAAAGAACAACTTCAGTAATTAACAAAACTTAAAGATCATATATTTTTGAAAACTTATTTACCCGTTTTTGGGCTTATAGTCAGTCATTTCAATGAATATACTAAATAAACAAAATATTTTTTATAAAATACGTATGTAAAGATTTTATAAAATTAGTCAGGCACAACTTAGGCAGATGTCAATATTATCAAGTCATTTCTCACTGATGTCATTACAGAATCTCAATCAAAGCGCGAATTTAAACTTCGCATGTATCCCGAAATATAGCCCTGGTCATAGATTTACTTCTTTTCAAAGATATCTCAGCATTAGTCCATTTTTCCATTTTCCTAATTATCTCGCCAACTAAAAACTTATTGAAGCATGAAAGGGGATCATGCAGATTGAGACACATCCATGTAGGACCTCTTTGAGATCTAAAAATATTCAATGCTGGGACTCGGCCACATCTACTTGATTTCGTTGTCAACCAACAATAGCTCTCTGTGACAGAGAGATGCAAACAACGAAGCTGGTTGCTCTACATTAACTTCGTCTCTGTACTTGCCTGCGATAGGCGTCGGCTGTTCTTCGGTCTCTACATATTCGAAAGCTTCTTCAATGTCGCTCTGTACATTATTATATTATATATATTATATTCGATCCAGTGGTTTTCTATCTCGGTATCCGTTTCTTCGCAACACATTTCGTCATCAGTCTCTAAAAGGGCGGCTAGGATACCATCTTCATCCTAATTCCAGCGTGCGATTTTTTTTCAGTCAGG
Source organism: Nowickia ferox (assembly GCA_936439885.1). NCBI lineage: Eukaryota > Metazoa > Arthropoda > Insecta > Diptera > Tachinidae > Nowickia > Nowickia ferox. The sequence continues at coordinate 94,052,260 of OW387023.1, read as the reverse complement.
TTATCGAAAATTAAAAAGCTTCTATATAAAATTGAACAATTTATGCACAATAAGTGGTTATAAAAAAAAAAACAACACGAATGTTCATAAAAATAAAAATCTTGAAAGTCACTCTAAAGGTAATCATGCGTAATTTTGACTCAGATACCCCTTATATTTCAAAAATAGAAATAGCAAACGCAGCGACATGTGTGTCTCATGAAAGCTCTGATCAACGAGTGAAATGTCTAAAGAGTACAAATGCGAATTCATTGTAAATAAAGAGAAATAACAATATTTTGAAAGAGTATGCGTAAATTTTACGCAGATTATGTTTCTAGGGTTAATACTCTTCACCGTAGTTTTCCAGCAAAGTATTGACATCCTTATTGCTGACATTTCGGGTATTAATTTTTAAATTTTGTTCACTTCAATAAAACGTAATTCTTTTGCCTTTGGTATTATCTGTTTGTTTGTTTGTTTTTTTTGCCCAATTAAAATTGGATTGCCACATTAAAATTCAAAACAATCGAATTGCCGTTTTTTAACAAAGAAAATCGATCGAAAGGATAATTCGTAATGATCGATTTCGATCGATTTCTGTGACAGGCCTGAATAACTTTAAAACTTTTCGTCAAATCGATTTAAGATATTCACTGATTTTTAAGAACTTAAAAAGTGTATCGTATCGGATTATGCAAGTTTGACCAAAATATGTCCAACATATTTTTATTATACGCAGATAAAGTTAATCCAAAAAAAAATTTCAAACCAACGTTTGTTTGAAACAAAAATTTAGTTACTGTAAATATTTTTTACTATTGCAGTTAGGTTAGGTTAAGTTAGTCTGGTTGGTCAGGGACCTCGCTAGACCAGTATTGATCCTTAGCGATACCATGAACCTGTAAGTATGGCAGCCTAGTTCGTGCTGCCTGTATCGAATGACTTCCACACAGATTTAACAAACCTTAGCAGTCTACACATTTTCATTCCCGATACAAGTTCAAGACTTCGAAAAGTGTGACCACCAAAACAGTCAATTCTAGTGCGGCTTAGAGCCGGACAGTGGCACAGTAGATGTTCTACTGTCTCCAATACTCCGTGTTCCCTACATTTCCTGCAGGTACCGTCAAGTATCTGTCCTATTTTGACGGCATACGCAGCCGTCCAGCAGTGTCCAGTTAATACCCCCACTAGAAGTCTACAGTTGCTTCTGGTTAGTGATAAAAGGAATTTAGTCGATTTAGGATCATAGGAGCTCCACTTGATTTTAGAAGTTTTGCAAGTTTTCGTCGCACGTCAACTTTCCTCCGCTTCTTCCTTCATCTTAGAGTCTATGATCCATTTCAGGTATTGAATTGGTTTCCGGAAATATACCGTTTCTTCCAACGGTAATTGGGTCCCCCTTTTTTCCAGTATATCGGCCATTTCGTTTCCCTCAATCCCCATGTGTCCTCGGACCCAATAAATATGTACTTGTCTGCCAGCACCTGAAATATTTAGGGCCTTCCTGCACATGAGCACAACCGAGGAGTAGTTGCAGTCTGCTGAAATTGCCTTAATTGCTGCTTGACTGTCTATATATATATATTCACACGCGCATTCATGGTTTGAGGGGTGAAAGCTAATTCTGCAGCCATTTTGGCTGCATAGATTTCCGCCTGGAAGATGCTACAGTAATCAGGAAGTTTATAAGATTCCTCTATACTGAGCTCCGGGCAGTAAACCGCAGCTTCCACTTCTACATCCATCTTTGAGCCATCAGTGAAGAAATTAAAACTATACCCACTATAGTTAAGACCTTCGAGATAGCCTTCTTCCCTTATAGTGATCTGTGGTTTGGCTAGGAAGTTAATTTCTGGAATGATGTAGTCCGAGCTACACTCCATGTGTTCCAGCAATTTACCGTGACCAAATGGTTTGTACGACATCTGTCCTGTTGTCCTGAGTCGGATTACGGATTTGCATACCGCATTCAGAGCTATTGCAGTAAATTTGTTTGTTTCAATTTGGTTTTATTTAAAAAAAAAAAAAAAAATTGAATAGAGTGAAAAGTTTCAATTCATACAAACAATATAAAGTAAAATTTTTAACCAGTTGTTTTGAAAAGGTTTCTGTTCAAATATGGAAATGGCGTTGGTTGGTTGGTTGGTTTACGTAGAATCTTGATGATTTCTTTTTGAAAGGACCACTCCACTTATCGGTGTCAACCTTTGTAGAAACGTATCTAAGTATTACCGTCGCTTTTACTGAGTACAAAAGCAATAAAAATTAAGTGCAAGATTAGGAAAAGTGCTCTAAAGCTTTTGTTTTGTTCGCAGTTGTAATGAAATATCAGATGAGTATAAGTAAATTGTTTTGTTTGCGCTCTTTGTTGTTGGAAAATTATATGTTTTGGTTTTGCTCATGACTAAAACTATTAAACAATTTTTTAAGTTTTTCTCTTTGTACATATTAAACGTTTGGATAATATTTTGCTTATTTTTACATACTGCTTATGATAAACCAAAATAAAAATAACTTTTGATATTTTCCAGTTCCTAGTATTATAACAGTCAGAATACTGACTTGGTTCTGTGTTAGATGTCAGGAAAATATTTATTTTATTTTAATTGTGTCATAACCCTTTTATTGACCAAATTACTTGAATTTTGTATTCATTTAGGATAATTTTGTTTCATTTCAAACTTAACAACCAATTCAATATATTTATCTTTTTTTTTATTTTTTTGTAAAAAAAAGTTATAAAACTAACAAAAATAAAAGTTGATAGCTGATAATAATTTATTACAAAGTATGGTAATAGTATTATTTCATGCACAATCGAAATAAAAATGTCTACTTATATTTTCATTTCATACATATTAAAGGCTTTGCATACAAATAAACAAACTGCTGCACGTTCGTTTTATATTCATGACAAAATTTTGTATCAGTATTCTTGAGTTTGTCGTCCTTTCATATAAATTACTGAATATTTAATAGAAGGTTGTAATATTTCCTAGTGATGACGCATGTCTGCTGAAGAAAATTTATATCCAAAAAAAAAATTTGGATATTTTCCTAATATAACATATTCTAAAAATAAGACTACTTAAATGGCAGGAAACAATGCAAGCAAAGAAATGTATAGCGGCAACAAAGAAAGAAGAAAATTGATATTATTTAATGCTTTTGCTATAATTGATGAAGCAAAATAAAATACAGCTACCAAAAAGGTTTTGTAAGAAAAATGGGCAAAAGAAATGTGTTTAATGGCTTCTTAATGGAAAAGAACATTCAAATGTTTGCCTTAAGTGGAATTCTGATATTTTTTAATTTGTTTGTAATTAATTTATTAAATCTTATTTCTGTTAATAAATAAATAAGCTTATAAAAGTTCATACCTTGAATTCTCTAGGCAATTTTTTAAATTTTTATATGAATATTACAAACTGCTTTATGAATAAAAATAGATTTTCACTTACGGTGTTGGAATCATTAATGCGAGCCCGCCCACTTTTCTAAATGCAAGATCATATCACTTTTCGAGCTCAGGGTCTATGCCAAGTTTCTAAGTAAAAGCGTACAATGTAATACAAAATTCTAATGGGCTGGCCCCGCCCACTATTCTTAGCACAGGGTTATGTTTGTTTAAAAGTCAAAAGAGCTTGCGGAAGTTAGTCGTAATCGGATGAGTAGAGGTATAAATAATACAAGACTAAATATTACTGGCCCCACCCCCACCCACTTTTTTAAAAGCAACATCGTGTCACTTTTATAGCTCAAGATATGTGCCAAGCTTGGTAGAAACAGGTTTAGTAGAATCACGCAAACTATAACATAAAATTTTAGTAGACATGACCCACGAAATTGTGTCGTTGCAAGAGCCCATATACAGAACAAATTATGTCATGTTTTTGAAAAAAATTCAAAGTTTTATCATGGTCTGTATTTAGTTTGATGAATATTTAATGCTTTTATTATTTTTTTTTAATTTTTATGAATCTTGGCATTTGGAATTCTTAGATATCAGTTTAGTAATAAACATTTGGGGGAATCAAACGGAAGTCCTAGGTGTCATAATGTTTTCAATTAATTTAATTTAATAATTTCCGAGGGCAGATCAATAAGTCCGTGACTTTTCGAACTTCCCTCGTAGTCATATGAAATGCCACACTGTTCCCATCAAGTATCACCTGTTAATCGACTAACTTAAAATTTTGAGCAAGTGTCGTCATTTACTTTGCTTTTAACAGCTGTTCAAAACATACAACCTCGTGTATTTTTCTAAAAATGTAAAAAAGTGAATTTTCAATGCTCTCTAAACATTATTTTTTGGGAAAAAAAAACCGTCAATCAAACCAAGGAACACCTCGAAAAATACTACGGAGACTCTGCACCATCGATTTCAATGGTTAAAAAGTGGCGTACTGACTTTCGATGTGGTCGCACAAGTACAAATGACGCTAAACGTTCTGGACGGCTAATTGAGGTCAGTAAAAAAAAAAATCCACGATGTCGTGTTGGCCGATCGAAGAGAAAAAGTGCGTGAGATTTTTGATGCCATAAGCATTTCATATGGCAGTGTGGTTCCGATTTTAAGTGATCAGCTGGGTTTAAGAAACTTGTCTGCAAGATGGGTGCCGCGTTTGCTCTCAATTGACCATAAACGGAAACGTGTGAGAAGTCCAAAGGATTATTTGGAGTTGTTTAGCCGCAATCCGAATGATTTTTTGTGGCGTTTTGTAACTGTGGATGAAACGGGGATCCATTACTGTATTCCGTAGACGAAGCAGCAGTCTAAACAATGGATTTCTCCGGGTGAGCCTTTTCCAAAGAAGGCCAAGGTAAGTTTGTCGGCCAACAAGGTGATGGCAACAGTTTTTTTGGGATATACGCGCGATTATCCACATCGATTACCTTCAAAAGGGGAAAAAAATAAAAAGCGAATATTATGCCAATTTATTAGACCGATTTAATGCCATATGGCAAAGAAAAAAGTTATTTTTTATCAAGTTAATGCACATGTTTGCAGTCTCAATGGCAAAACTCTATGAATTTCGGATTTAAGCCCTAGTAACTGCTTCCTATTTCCAAACCTAAAGAAATGGCTCGCTGGAAAGAGATTTAGCTCCAACGATGAAAGTATTAGCCAAACAAGTGCCTATTTTAAGGACCTCGAAAAATCCTATTTTTTGGAAGTGATACAAAAACTGTAGAAACGTTGGACTAAGTGTCTAGAACTCACAGAAGACTGAAAAATAAAATAACTTTTTATATAAAAACGTGTGTTTCTTCAAAAAAATTATCCACCCTCGTATAATTACAATTACATTACGTAAAAAATAATTGCAAATTTAAATAAAATAAAATAAAATAAAATACGAGTATCACAGCCTTTCCTTAACTTCTAATATCACAGTTGGAATTACGCTAAAGTCTTAACCTTTTACATTCATTAAAAGGATAATGTTTTTGTTATCGTAACTCAGAATTTTGAGTGTGTTAAGGAAATTCAAAAACAGGCGGCAAATTACGGCACTCGACAACGAATAAAATTTCAAAATATTTTAATGAAAATTATATGGAAGCATTTGAAAATTTCGAACGATATCGAATAACGTAATTTGCCCCTCAGATTGTTGATATACCCGACAATACCAATCAGAAAAGTAGTAACATATCCCTGATATTTCGACTTTATTCATTTTTCTCGCATAGTGCAATTTTTTGAGCATCTGCTCCTAACATTGAAGGAATGTGTAAAATTAAATTACAAATACTTCTGACATGTTTTGGCACCATTAAACAACTTAATTAGATGTAAAATATTGCAAAATAGCAACAACAACAAAAACAACATGTGTATGTACATATATGTATATGATATGTATATGATTTTTTATGATAACTACGAAGTTTTTGCTATTGAAATCAGCAACAAGATAAAAAACAGCGTTGTTACTAAATGTAATTTTATTTTTTCCATATTTCATAATAAAACAAATAAAAATGTATTTACAAACGAAAAACAAGCAAATGCTGTTGTTGTTTTGTTATTGTTTTTATTGGCAACCACCACATTTATTGACTCTTATGTTACCAGCCAGCACTCCTGTTCATCTTTCTAAAGTAATACAACGAGTAGAGTGTAAAAATAACAATAAGAGCAATAAATAGAAAAAAAGAATTATCGAACAGACTGAATGTGTATAAAAAATATATTTTTTTTTTCTTCAAATATTGCAAATATATTTTTGTACACATTTACTTTGTTGTGTTGCTGCCACTTAGACTCATCTGTTCACTGAACGTTGCTAATTTAATACCCGTGTACTTTACGGTTTTATATTAAATTTAATTTCGAAATAAAATGAAAATGTTTATAAATCAATCAACATCAAATGATGTTGTTAATATTCTATATAAAGCATTTTAGAAAAAAAAACATCTTAAAGTTAACAAGCAACACTTAACAAACACATCACTGACACTCGTGTGTGGATTAATACGAGTACATCACGCTGTTCCAATTTTCTGTATGTTTTAGCTGTCAACGAAGAATGCATGTTATTCTTGTTGTTTACGTATATCTTTCACTTAAATTTTAAAAGTTTTTATTATACTTTTTTTCTCAAGTTTTAAATTAAAAGAATTATTTTTTTGTTAATTGGCCTTTGTAGAAATTGTTACTCTTCACTTTTTCAGTACAGTATTTTTTTTTATTAAAATTACATTGAAATTGAAATTAAGATTTTATGTTAAACTGTCATTTAAAACAACTATTGGGTGTTTTTTATTGAGGTGTAGAACTTTAAGTTGGCATCACTTTTTTAACTGGCGGCCATTTTGTCAGCTGTCAAGTGATTAATATTTAGTTTGGTTTGCCATTTCATCATGAACAGGTTGACAAAAGAACAACGCTTGCAAATCGTGCAAATTTATTTCGAAAATAATGGTTCAGTTCGCGAAGTTTACCGCAAGCTCCGTCCATTTTATGGTCGACATAATCGTCCATCAGAGCAATTAATTCGGTTAACCATGGATCGTTTTCGCACTACGTTTACTCTATGTGATAATACGCATCCGCAGAGACGTCGAACAGTGCGCACCGAAGAAACAATTGCCGCTGTAGAGCAAAGTGTTGAAGAGGACCCGAATGAATCGATTCGCCACCGTGCACAGCAATTGGAGCTTTGTCCATCAACTTTATGGAAGATTTTGCGCAAAGATCTTGGCTTGCGACCTTACAAGATCCAGCTTGTGCAAGAATTAAAGCCGCGAGACCATGCAATGCGTCGTGATTTTGGTGTATGGGCCGAAAATGAGATTGATCTCGATGCTGATTTTCATCGCAAAATTTTGTTCAGTGATGAGGCTCATTTTTGGTTGAATGGCTACGTCAACAAGCAAAATTGCCGCATTTGGAGTGAAGAGAATCCACATGAGACCCTTGAGATGCCATTACATCCACAAAAACTGACTGTTTGGTGTGCTCTATGGGCTGGTGGAGTCATTGGGCCATACTTCTTCCGAAATAATGCTGGAGAGTCAGTTACCGTTAATGGAGACCGGTATAGAGCCATGATAACCGACTATTTTGTTCCCGAATTGGATGGCATGAATGTGGATGAGTTGTGGTTCCAACAAGACGGCGCTACATGCCACACAGCGCACGTCACAATCGATTTATTGAAGGAAACATTCGATGAGCGCATAATTTCGCGGAATGGACCTGTCAATTGGCCACCAAGATCGTGTGATTTGACACCATTGGATTATTTTCTTTGGGGATATGTGAAGTCGGTCGTCTAAGCCAACAAACCAGAAACGTTAGGGGACTTGGAAGCACATTCGTGGCGTTATTGCCAACATACGGCCCCATATGCTCGAAAAAGTGGTTGAAAATTGGACCTGTAGAATTGGCTTTATTCGAGCCAGCCGCGGCAGCCACATGCCCGAAATCATATTTAAACGTTAATGGCATAAAATTATCCTTCCAATAAAACCAAATTGATGGACATTAAAACGATTTTCTTGTGTTTTATTTCAATTCGAAGTTCTATACCTCTAAAAAAACACCCTGTACTTGAAATATAAAAATATTTTTTCTTATATTATGTGGAGTCTACTGAGAAAAGCTAGATCAGAGAAGTAAATAGAACTAAAAAACTTCAAGTAAAATACAGTTGGGCACTTAAATAGTCATAATTTTTTTTTTAAATGTTCTTACATAAAAGCATTCGTTTTTTTTTAATTTATACATTAAGAAATTATTCTTGATTAAAACTCACTCTAGTTCAATTAAATTTATGCCCTAAGTCAGTACGAAGATTTAGGACGTTTTTGTTTGAAAATACTTTTGAGTTCTTGTTTTTCAATTCTCTAAATTATTTACTTCAAAAATAGTTGTTGTCTTTGATAATGAAAAATAAAACTATTATTACCACGTTTTTAAAACACAAAAATAATATTGAAATTATTATACAATAGTTTGACAAATATTTCAAAAAATATGTGTTGGATATAATGTTTATAACAAAATCATAAAGCAAATACACGAACCTTCTAGCAAGGACAATAAATAATAATTGTTCTTAAGAATCACAACTGCGGCTTATTTTCGTCCATAGACAAGACTAAACAATCGTCGAACAGAATTAGGGCATTAATATGTATTTATACATTTAGATATTAATTTATTTAAACATTTATTAAATTTTTGTAAATAAAAATCAAATGTCGTTCACTGGTATTCACATCACGCCTGCAGCGATCTCTCATTTTTTTTTTTAATTTTTGTCATAGCCCAGCTTACATTTATATGGAAAGAAAAATTGACCACGCCCACTTTTGCGACCACACATTTTTTTATATTTATCTTAAATCGGGGAACGGCTGTACGGGTTAGACTATTTTTTAAAATATTACTGGTAATTTAAAGATGTAGTATTAAAGAATGGACCATTAGGCGTGGCACCTCCCATTTATAGAAAATATTTATTTTGAAACATCTTGGGAACTAATACGGTAAAAACACCGTGGTTTCTGAGGAGTTACTCCATTAACCTTATAAAATGTTAAAAAAATTAAATGTGGGAATTAAATAAGTGGGCGTGGCACCTCCCATATACAATTTTCTTATTACTTGGGAATGTGTTTGCATCTAATGCAGCAATAAGCATAAGTAGCGATTTTTATAATGAGCGCTGTCTTACAAATAAAATTTCGAATTGTACATGTGGGTGTGGCACCTCCCATAAGGAGAAAATATTAGCTTTGCGATATCTGAAAAACTAATAAAGGGAGAACGTTTAAATTCCATAAGGATAACTTTGTTGATAATCTGCATTGTCTATGGAAACAATTTCAAAATTAAACAAGTAGGCGTATAGTGCAAGTTTTTGATTTTGATTCAAAAATAATACCAGCGTACCGATCTTGCTGATTTTACAGCGTATTACTGCTGGTCTAGAGGGAACAAAAGGCTATTAAGTTTTTAATGCCTAAAGTTGAAGCAACATTTACTTCAGGATACCTGGGAAGCCAAAACTGTGTAGATTTTGAAAATTTTTCGTAAGCAGTAACGCCAATAACGAAAGTAGTTTTATAAATAGGAGTCACTATGAAAGCAAAAAGTGTATCCCCTCCAAGTAAATTAAATATTAATATTTTAACTTTTGTATCTGCTACAAAAAGTCCACTCATTCTGCTGATGAGGAAGAACAATAAATATTGGACAAGCGAGCGTGGCTTCACTCAAATAGAGAAAATATTTATTAAAGAAATATCTTGTAAACTAATTAAACTAAAATTCCCACTTTTTAACTCTTCATAACTATTGATGTTAATAATGAGAATTGTATTTTACAAAATAATGAAGGCTGGACCACAAGCGTGGCACGTGTAACATAAAACAATTTTTCTTTTCATCACAAAACGTACATATATGGGGTGTAGCGAAGCACAGAAGGTCTAAGCTATTGGAAAATAAATATAGGGTCCGCCAGATAACTTTTTATTTTAAAAACGGTGCGCAAAACATCGAGTGTAGCTGCGGCTGTGTGGCACGTAGCGCCGTCCTGTTGAAACCAAATGTTGCCAATATCCTCCTCTTCAATTTTTGTAAACAAAAATTCGTTCAACATGGCCCGATAACGATCGCCATTGACTGTAACGGCCACTCCTTGCTCATTGGCTCAATTATGCCTCTGAACCAAAATCCGCACCAAACAGTGACTCGTTTTGGGTGCGTCGGCTTTTCAATGTATGCATGCGGGTGTTCTGTGCGCCAAATGCGAAAATTTTGCTTGTTTACATACCCGCCAAGATCAAAATGAGCTTCATCTGAAAAGATGATTTTTTTTTTGGCAAAATCGGCATCTTCTGTAAGTCGATCGCACGCAATATTTTCTAGCGTTGTTCAAGCGTACACACAACCATATTCGTTCAGCGGAAGGATAAAACTAATTATCTGTCAAATCAGACAAGAGCTAAGTGTTACCATTCACGAAATAAGCACTAGTTGAAAAAAAAACGTCAGATGGCGGACCCTATATTAAATCATCTATTACAGCGCTTATTTTCCACTCATTGTTTTGAATACGGTAATATAAAAAAATTCCTCTTTTTTGGAGAATTCTTCTTCTTATATCTTTACGCAAAAAAAAAAAAGATTTGTAAATACAATTAATTTATTTGTGAATACAATTAAAATATTATTTAAAAAGGCACCTACAACGATTTTTGTAAATGCAAACACACATTTGTAACATAAGAAAACAAAATCAACTCAATTATTTCCAATTAAAATGATTGTGTTATTGACAATTGAGTTGTTAACGGAAAACAAAAATTTTTAATGAATTTGTTTTCAAATTCTAATGTGTTTTTTTTTAATTTTTATTTAGAATTTGACTTTTTGTTAAATTTTAAAGTTATTTATTTTTCCACACAAACCTCAAAACTAACGGCCTGTCGCACGATATCACTAGAAATCGTTCGAACGAGTATTTATGTTGAAAACAACAACAAATTTTCTAATTTTATTGTTTGCAATACAAGCTGTCGATCGACCGTTTGCTGATGACATCGCGGGACAGTCCTTAAATGTGTTTGGGATGAGTCGAACCGGCAACCTCTTGACTAATAGACTAACGTACTTTTACCACTCAGCTAAAGAGCAAATCGTAATTGGATACGCAAATAATGAATACAAGCAAAACATTATTTCTATGTTTCTTCTACATGTGTGCTTTGCGTTATGATATAATTTAACAAATAACTTTGTTGAGTAAAACAACAAGCCACGACGTTTTTCGGCTTTTAGTCGGTATTCACACGTATACAACACGAGCTATCAAAATAAACAACAACAATTGCACATCAACGCGTTGGGTCAATCAACAAGCAAGATAAACAGCAACACAAGCAAATTAATTTAATGACAAATACTTTTTTTAAATAACATGGCTTTGTTGAACATAATTCTTGTCTATTTTTTTCTGTGTATGCATTCCTATTATATGAATAAGAATACATTTTTCGACTTATGCTTGAGTAATACCTAAAAAATTAATACCTAATACTAATACGAATATAAGCCTCATCTATATCTATTAGATAATCGATATCTGTCAATTACAGTGCATAAATTTATTTATTTTTTATTAATAAAAATATATTTTATATCTTGAATTTATTTATTTTCTTCTATTTAAGACACATATTTTATAGATTCTATAAATAAGCACCTAAAATTCTTTAATACCTCTAAAGTCTACTATAAAATTCAATTCCATTTTCTTCATATTTTATAAAAGCATTTTTTTAAAAATATTCATTTCAATTGCCACAAGGACTCTTCTATGGAGAAATGAACTCTATGCAAATAGATTTGAATTTGATGTATGACCTGATTGTATTATTTTTCCTTACTTTCTTTACTAAATCCACAGAGACGTGTCCATTTAACCTGTCAAATGAGAAAATACACAAGCAAGCAAATAAAATAAGACAATCAAACTAACAGCAGCTGTCGAAACAAAAAGGATGAGAAATAAACTGGCACGAGTATATAAAAAAATATTATTTAACGTAAAAAAACTGGAATAAAAAAAATATAAGATTTTTACTGCCTAATTCATAAAAAATAAATTTGGTTTATTAAAGACTTACAAAACAAAATTTCTAAGGAAATTTTTTTTATTTATAAACCTTTTATAAAATCAAAATATGTTTTATAAATAAGATTTTTAATATATAAAAAATCATCTAACAAATTGCTGAAGTGACTGATTGTTTAATTTAATCATTACAGTCGAGCCGCAATAATTCGTACTTCGTTAATTCCAAAACCTCTGTAATTCCAAATGAACGGCTTATAAATAAAATTAAAAAGTTTGTTTCAATTACTTTAATATAAATTAAAACTACTTCCATTACTTGTAAATATTTTTGACTTTTATGCGAATCATAAAAAGTCAAAATAATTCCCAACTTGAAGAATTTAAAAAGGGAAGATATTAATGTGGACTTATTGGCGAGTACTTTTTTTACTAAACTGTATAAAAATGGTTGTCTGAGTAATATCACTCATGTTAAAATTACGTATACGCATTAAACTATTGCATATATTGTTGAAAACATATTATTGTCGTTTTGATCAATACTATGCAATAATTGGCACAATATTTTCAAAGAAAATATTGCCCAATTTTCCTGACAGTGAAAAAGTATGCAACATTGAACAATGTTTCTACCAAGTTCCACAATTGTCTTGATTGTACAATAAAAAACTTTTGATATTTGTCAATATATTGTGCCACCTTCGAATATGACACACAAATGGACAATATTATTGTACAATTCCAAAAAATTGCACAATTATATTGCAAGTCGGTGGGCCGCTTAAAAGAAGGAGCAACATATTTTTGTTTCGAACGGCCATGTTCGACAACATGTTCGCTATGTAAAACCCACTGAAAGAAAAAAGGTTGTTCTTAACAGTTTGTGCAAGTACTATTAATATTGGTGTCTATTCTGGATTACGCGTCGACTTGGTGAAAGTTACATGCAAAATGAAAACAAAACTGTATAAATGTAAAGAAATTGTTTTTGTTTCTCATACAAAATTAACCGTATATTTTTAAATACGATTATTTTTGGTGCGGAGAGCGGCTGGCGACGTTGGAATTATCGATTGCGCTGATTTGTTAGCCACGATGTCACAGTGGGCGGAGTGAGCATCGCGCTTTCGCTGTGGAGACATTTTTTAAGAGTCATCATTCTTACGTAAGTGCTCGTCGACAATTTTGTTCAAAGTTCGGTATTTGGCAAATACGTGATGGACCGCGTGTAAATTTAATTCGTTCGTGGGTGCATAGATTCAGCTCAACTGCTTCGGTTATGAATAACCAACGGCCAGGGCCCAGTCGATCTTCAAGGACTTCCGAAAACATTGAACTGGTTGAAAACAGTTACTTGAAAATCCGCGACTTTCAATACGGAAAAGAGCAGCCTCACTGGGACTTCCAAAAGCTATTGTTCATGAAATTTTAAAAAAGGGAACTTAAGTTCCATCCTTTTAAAATTCAAATCGTTCAAGTATTGAAATAAAGTGACTTTTATTTACGCATAAATTTTTGTGAAACGATGTTGGAGCGTTTTCGCACTGTAAATCCCATTTTTTGGAGCAGCGAGGTTCATTTTCACTTAAACGGCCACGTCAGCAAGCAAAACTACTGTTACTGTTCTTTCAGAATCCGCAACCCTGGATTGAAACCTTAAAAACTATTGCATTGCCCCAGGGTAACTATTTGGTGTGCCTTATCTACGCATGAGATAATTGGACCATTTTTTTTCTCTAAAATTCTCCATGCCAGGCGATGAATGTCAACGGTGAAAATTATCGACGCATGATTACGGAATTCTTTTTGCCAAAACTGGGAGCTCATCCATCGTACTCTCCACACACGTAGTTTTAACAGGATGGGGTGACTGCACACACAGACAGAGCTTCGATGAATTTGCTAAGGGGAAATTTCCTACAATAATTGATCAGTCGCTTTGGGGACATCCCATGGACACCGAGGTCGCCCAATCGAACTCCCATGTATTTTTTTTATGGGGCTACCTAAAGAGATGGTTTATAATGGCAATCCCCAATCTCTTGTGGCTTCAAAGGAAAATTTCGTCGAGAAATCAGCTCAATTGAACCAATTTTACTGTAGCATGTGGCGCAGAACAAAAGGCTCCGTTTTGAATAGTGCTTTTAATTCCACGGAAGACATCTGGATGACATGATCTTTAAAAAATAAAACCCGCATTTTCATTCTATCGTTCAATGCTCTTAATAAATTTTTTTGTCAATTATTACGTTTTTTATTTAAGTTTGAAAATATAAATCTGCTACCAGACACCCTGTACAACTATTATCTCCTGCACGACAATAGTATACATACAACCATAAAATTATGATTAAGTAAATGAGTTTTGTTAGTTTTAGGCGGTTCTATATTATGGCAATGCTTAGCTAATGACCTCAATTTGCTTAATTTCATAATTGTAAATGAAAAGCTGGCGTCTTGGTCTGTAAATTCAAGTATATGGCATACTGTTTGGAAATTTGAAAGCATGCTCAAAAATATACTTAGTTCTCAGCCAAAGACATATACACGCAAAGAAAAGATATGGTTGTAGCATGGTTGAGACAACAATATTATGTTCTCCTAAACAAATGTGTGGTCATTGAAAACAAGTTATAGTTATTTTAAACATTAATTGCGTTACGATAAGCAAGGTAATGCTTGAATTTAATAATTAAATTATTATATTCATAAAAACTGTGATATGGTTAGAATTTAACAATATAGTTTTATTAAAAATTTATGACTACAGCATAATTTGTATTATTATGTAAAAATAATATGATGTAAATAACAATATCATGTTATCCAAAACCATACTATATTTAGTTAAAAAAACATCTTTTTCAGAATTATTTTCTGTCAGTTCAGTATTTCGTTTGTAAGTTATCGGTAGTGCACGCGTAGTGTTAAACAAATAAATTCTTTATACAAGCGTGTCTGTATTTCGTGTATACACACATACATATTTGTGTAAGTACACGTGCACATATATACATTTTATTTCAACAATATTATTTTATATTTATTTCGGCTTTGACTCACAGCTGTTTTAAGCAAAAGATCTACCAATATATGGTTATAAACAAAATATTATTATTATATAGAATAATACTATGGTCGTATTAAACAATATTATTATAATATTATAATATGGTATGGTTAGTCTTAATTATATTTTAGTCACATCTAATAATAGTATTGTCATATTTAACCAAAATGCGATAACTTTGAACAATACTAAGATTAGGTTTAACAAAGTTAATTGTTATTGTAGATAATATTATTATTAACTCAAATAATAATATTACTTTTTCTTTTCTATGGACAATAATATGATTTGACTGCAACCATATAATTCAATCATAGTATGTTGCTGTTTGATTATGGTTACCTCAATCATATTTTTTCTTTGCGTGTAAAATAAAAGAAATAAAAAAGCCTTAATTAAGTAATTAAATAAAAAAAAAAAAAATCTTGTTATAATAAATTCGCTAAATATTTGACCTAAAATGTACTAATCTTATTACTTTATTACCTTTATTACGTTTGTTATTTTCTTGTCTCATTTATGCTAAAATAAGTTGGTGTTTGTGCAAAAAAGAAGCCCAGTTCTCCAAACAAAAGAAAACTTTTCTTGTTTTCCTTTTAATTGTCAGTTTCTTTTTTTTTCTATACATATATTTTCTTTTTGTTTTAAGTGCAATTAAGCTCAAAATCAACATTATTTACCTTTATCACAAACAGGAGTTTGCGAGCAAATTGCTATAAATGACAAGTGTCATGTTATTTACTCTAACACATTAACATTAAAATACAGTGATTGGAATAAGAAAAGCATACACATGAACATGGGCTGACTCCCATGCGCAGACTTGGTAATTAATTTACAGTGTGGAGTGAAAACAAATTATAAAATATATCGAGCCATAACCGCCAACGAAAAAAAGCTTAACCGACACATTTTTTGGACCTCGTTTTTTTTACGAAAATCGATTACTTACGATAGCAAATGATGGATTTTGGTCAAAAATGGTGCCACTTAAGCTTTTTTTGGCGGTTATGGCACGATATGTTGTTATTACCGATAAGAAAATTGCTGGTTATTGTTAGGGAAACCGCAAATATGCAATTGCATGTTTTTTCTGATGTGACGTATAAATGCAGAGATAAGATATTCATCCGTTTCTAAGCTTTTCATGAATCTTGGCATCGATTTTTCAGTGCATATTTTTGCATATTTTACCTTTTAAAGCATGTTTTTGCATATTTTATTTTTAGCAGTTTTTCAAATTTTTAGAGCATACTTGACGCTTTGTGGGCAAATTTTGCTACTTTATAGAATTTTTTTATTTTAATATGCTTACAAGCCATCTTCTATCTATCAATCTGTTGGTAAAAATTTTTATTTTAATTTTTCGCCACCTAAATATAATTTCTAATGTTCCATTATTCTATTTGTTATACCGTTATTGCGGACGTTAGTGGCAATAAAAATTTGGGTTTGCTATTTGTGACGGACTCTGTCGCGAATACATCAGTTGAGGTTGAAGCAACATTTTCAATATACAAAAGTTTATTATTTAGATGAGATAGGGAATGATTTTTATTTGAAAATCTGTGTCAATATTTTGTTGTTTATTGCAATAACAATATAGATAAAAGATTTGTCTTATTTATTGAACATACAGTTCCAAAGATTTAATTCTGAAATCGTGATCTCTTTTGAAGTTGAAGTTGAAGAAAAAAAATAAAAATAAAAATTTATGTGCATTACTTGCTTAAGTTAAAATTTGCATGGTAAAAATGTTTTAGCGTATACTTCAAACCCAAATTATTTCTTTTAATACGGGAGTTATTCTTCGTTATTAATTTTTTTTTATTGTTTTCTGTTTCCTTGTTTAGTTTACATCCAAACGTCATTGGCTTGTTGAATTTAAAATATATTTCCATTTACAAATAAAGCAAATTATGTTATTTTTAAGAGCCTGTTTTCTTAAGTTTTAAGTGCATATTGAATGCGCATAAAACACTTTTTTTAGGTCATATTTCCAATTTCCCTGGTTATGGTAATTAAAAGATAATCAAATTACACACACAAGCATAAAACTTATGAAGACCCTAGACATTATACAACATGACTGTTGTGTTTCCAGAGACAAACCAGTAAAAAAAAAATTTCAGGTCATTTTTAAGGAACCACATTTTCATTGCTTACAAATATACGAAAAGCAAGTAAAAATTTATTTAAGTCATACGAAAATTTGTAATTCCTCTAAAGTTCCAGAAAATACCCACCATGCTTTTTAAAATATCGATTTTTGTAAACAAATTTATAAACTAATTTTGGTCTAAAATTTAATAGTTCTTTACTGAAATTTACTTAACTCACATAAAGTTTTTCTCTTTTTTTTGTCACGTTCACTTTTAATTCCCACCGTGCTGCTTAAAATGCTTCATTTGTAGTTGTTAAAAACATTTACTTACAGCAAAACGTAAGAATTCAAACACTCATTTGTAAATACCGGTATAATATCTGTGGCAAAAAGGAAAAAGTGCTTAAGTCGAGATAAGCTATTTTTCAGAAAGTTATAGCGCAATAAATTGGTGCTTATCTTATTTCGACTTATAATCTCATACGGAATATTAGCTTAATTAAGCTTTACTTTGATATTATTTCAATTGGATTTATTAGTGCGTAGAACGATGTTTTTCAAAAAAAAAAAAAAAAATCAAGTTAATACCGAATTTCCAAATTTAAATGCAAAACAAGTAAATTTCTGAAAATCGACTTGAAAGTTTAAAACTGCTCTCCTGTAAAACAGTATAATATGACTTAAGCACTTTTTCCTTATTGCAACAGATATACTAAAATAAATTGTTTATGACAACAGTCATCATCTACGTGTTAAGTGGCGATTTGTGGCCACAGCTTAATGTGTATTATATAATTTTATCTGACAGTTTTAGGTTACCAAACACAATTAAAAAACTCACACATGAACACACGAATAAATGCAACTCCATCTACTTACAAATCTAAATGTGTATGTATATCTTGCAATAGTAAATATTATCATTAAATTTTAATGTACGCTGGACTATGGGAAATTCTCGCCCTTTTTTTGGCCAAAATTTATTTTTTATTTAAAACAAAAAAAGAGAAGTAACACACAGGCAATGAACGCCTACTACTATTACTAGGTGTTACCTTCTTTAGGAAAGGGATAATGATAGAGAAGACAGGTGGTGAAGGAAGAGATAGAGGAAAGCTTTATTATTTTACAACTCTGCTTTTTTTGCACGTTTTTAATATTGCACTGGTGTTGAATGAGGCGTATTATATTTTTGAAGCTGTGATTAGTAGCCATTTTATTGGTTATTTTACTTCGCCGATTATTCTGCTACACAACGAAGGAGGGCGCTCTGATGTTACATTAGTATTATTATCTGCTAAAGTCGGTATAATTAAGTGACCAGTGACTATGCCTTCATCACATGAACTTTCCTACAAAAAATGATACAAAGGGACACTAATGTACATCCAAAAAAATTTAATATTATTAAATATTTGGTGACTGTCTGATACCGGGCTCGAACCCAGGACCTCCGTTTTCGTAGTCAACGTGCTAAATACTTCAGCCAACGCCACCCTCAGCCAAACGGGTGGACCGAATTGAACGATTTTTTGGATTTGACTTTTGGTGAACACTTAAAAGAGAGGGAGTTACCGAAAAAGTTAATAATACACTCAGAAAAAAACACAAACATATATGTACATACACATAACATAAATTTAACTAAAAAATTAACAAATAATTAGTTCTAAGAAGGGGTTACGTGTTATAGGTTTCCGCATCCAAAATTTTTTTAGATCTTTGACAGATAATAAAACTGCTTTTTTTATAAAACTTTTTTCGAGTGTACCTTTCGAATATAACAGTAAAAATTAATTTTAACAATTTAATGAAGTAACAAAGAAAGTCATGTTTAAAAAGCATTTTATTCCACCATTTGATTTTCGAGTTCCAAACCGTCAACTAAATATAATATATATGGGTTCAAAATTTCACATTTCTGGAACTATTACGCCATTTTATATTCATATTTGAACAAAATAATCGTGAATGCTCTTTTAAATACAGTTTAAAGTTTTCGGAACAATCACTCTCAGAAATGTATGGCAATAAATGGGCGTAAATAGCCGCTTTTTTTTAATCAATTTCGTTGTGTTTCTCCAGCCATATATTGAATAATTCTGAATTTGGCACGCAGTAGTCGCCTGAAAAAATTTATTTTTTTTTTTAAATAGGAAAAAATTCGCAGATGAAATATATTAAATTTAGAAGATAATTGATTGTTCTAGAGAACTATTATGACATTCAGCCTTATCATGAATTCCACATGTGAAAATTTCCGAATCAAATTTTTCGTTCACAGGGATTTTAATTTCGTTTAATCAATTCCAATAAAATTAAAAACTAACATATTTCCACTTTTTCCAACAGACAAATCATGTGAATGATTTTTTCCTTAAATTGTCAGATTATTTCGCAATCGTATGAAGTTTTTTGATACCGATTTTTCACACGTTCGGGAATTTCCATGTGAAATTTTATTTAGGTTAAGCCTGATTATGTCTAACATGTGTTATAATTTTTTTTTTTTGTAAGTCTGTATAAAATTCTAATTCATAATTCCATTAAATCATTTTAAGCTCACTTTAATTTTTTTCAATTTAATGCATTTTATAGATGAGTTTACCGACCTTTTGCTATGGAATATAAAAGTTCTTACCATCGGCATAGTTTCCAATTTTTTAATTTTTCAATAATATAAATTTTTGTTACGCAAACTTTTATTAGAAGATGTCACAAAATTCAACAAAATTCACTGCACTTAAAGTTTTTATGACAACTGGTTTAGAAATCGTAATCAAAACAACTGTTAAAGTAACAGAAATTAAATTTTTTTGAAAAATTTAAAAAGCTATGTTTTCTTTGTTATATTTTTTATTATATATGAAATATATTTCCATATAAAATTTCTTTTTACAAGTATCTATAAAAGAAAAACGAAAGTATTTTTATTTATTATTTAAAAAAAACATTGACATATTTCTCTTCACTGTATTTATTTATTTTTATTTATTTATTTTTATTTTTATTTTTTGTAAAAAGAATCAAGCTGTAGGATAATTTCCAAATACATAACAAAGCTTATAATAAACTGGTATGTGATGTTTTGATCCTTATATTATTAAATGATACATATGTATCTAGTCCAAATGTAATGGTACTATATAATCTACAGATCTTACTTTATAAAATAATGGGAACGGATCATAATTATTGCTATTCAATTCTTATCGAGAACCATTGAAAAAGTCCTCCCAAAAAACTTAGTTGCATCTCATTCAAAAACCATGATAAGCCACAGTTACACACAGAGAAAAATACTAATGTAAAATCATCATGCAAAAAGTTTGAATCAAATTCATTAAAATCACATTAAATTGACAAGAAAAATATGTTGTTTAAGTGTGTTGGTGTTTATTTGTTTTGTTCATAGCTGCAATACATTTTTGTGCTTAGCTGTGTGAGTTGTTTTTGTATTGTTATTGTTTTGTTGATGTTCGTTTTTAGCCGACAAACCGCTGCTGGCTGGTAGGCAGTGTACTAGTCTTGCAGTCGGAGGATCGCAGGTTCGAGTCCTGGAGTCAAATCAAAGTATTTTTCATTTTTTTTAACTAAAACTCAATCAATCAATGATCAATGAAATAATGTTGAATTAAAATTTTATTCATGCTGGTACATATTTAGTGTGTATCTAAAGAATATTTAAAAACATTGACTACCACGCGCAATGAATTTCGAGTTCAAGTCTTGGCCGGGTAATATACAAACAAAAATTTTTCTGATGTCTTTGTCAACCACACCTAAGTTAAATAATTAATAAAATACAATTACTAAATTAAATTAAATTCATGTTGTTCGAACTTGAAATAACTTTGCTTCCACATAATTCTTCATTCTGATTTTAACAGTACGTAAATGTTAAATCAACATGAAATAAAGTTATTTCAAAGGGAAAATTTTTCTTTGAAACTTACTATAAATCATATAAGATTAACATGAAACACATATGAAGCAAAATCATTGCCGAAAAAGATTAGATTAAATTAAACCTTGTTTACGTAGATTTTAAGTTGAAATATTTCTGTGTGTAGTGCAAAATCATGTACAGGAAAAATGTACAAAAATGGTTACATAAAATTTTCCCGAAAAACGCCGCATTTGAAAGTTATGGGAGCAAAAGTGTTTATATATATTTTTTTCCTTTTTTTTGGTGAAAAGCGCAATGCGCGTGTCCGGTTTGTACGCACATGCCATATTTTATGTCCATTCTTTCAAAAACTGTCGGGCTGTCTAATGTGCGTTGATGATCTTGTCAGCTTATACTACAAATTTTACATGCGATACTCGATGTGGGATATTCAGCGAACATCGCAAATCGAATGTATTTTACAGAAAATCATAGTTTTTTTTAGCGCAAATAATTTTTTTTCGTTAATTCTCCACATTAAGATCATCTTATCGAAGTAAAACAAGGACACTTAATATCTCCGCTTCTATTCCTGTTAGCTTTAGATAGCATTCTGAACAAGGCTGTCATAGATACTAGGGGCATCTCTTGTTGCATATTTGATCATCTTGAAAAAGTAACTTACGCAAATGACAGTACATTTCTGTTGTCAAAGAGATCTGACATGGAAACGAGACTCAACCGTTCTCTTCAGTAAAAAAAAAATAGAAAACGAACTTAGCAGACGAAAATGGCGATGAATGGGCCACATTCTTAGAAAGGACGTTCAAGAAGCCTCTAGAAAAGAACTCACAAAGGTCTAGGAACCAAAAACTACCCCAAGAACCTAAAGGCTGGAACAGAATAGTAGCTGTAGTACAATGTAACGAGTAGCGCTTCAAGCTGTCAAAAGTTAAAAACTGTTGTTTTAAAGAGAAGTAAACAGAATGCGTAGTTGTGGTAGTAGTTGCAGCGGAAGTTGAAGCGAACTTGGTTGCGCGACAAAACACGAAATGTTTGTATATGTCAATAAGGACTACCATGCTTTTGAGTAAAATATTATGTAGTCAATTATTATTAGTAAATTCTTTAATACATTTAGCAATTTTTCGCAAACTTCCAATTTTTTCGCATTTTTTTTCAAATTTCTTTTTATTTTAAACTGCTTTGGCTTCCGATTTTGCAACTTCTCGCGAATATTTGCAAAGTTCGCGTTATTAGGGACTTTTGCATGTTTTCAGCTACCTGACAGTTTCGCCGATTTTTAAACAATATTAAAGTTTGTTATCATCTCGCTGTTAGTAAGCTTTTGCAAATTTTCTTCATTTTCGCATTTTCACGATTTGTTTTTTGTATTCCTTACAGTTTTTTTTAGAGATTTTTAATCAATATTATGGCTTATTTGACATTTTGCAACTTTTCGCAATTTTTTGCAAAGTTCGCAATAAAAGCGACTTTTTGCATGTTTTCAGAGTTCTAACATTTTGCAACATATGAAGTTAATTCGCGCTTGTGAATTGAACAAATTCACATATTATTCTTGTACAATCAGAAATAATTTCTTAGACGGCCTTAAGTTCAGTAATTTTAATTCTTATTGAATGAAATAGTTTTTATTAATTAATGTGAGTTTCTAAAGAAGAGAAGAAAAATTAAATTAAACTATAAGCTGGGGGAAATACCGATATTTTTCTGTGCAGCAACGCACTTCATCAGCACCCAAGTCTATCATCTACTGGGGTAGAGATTGTTATTAACATCAGCTATTTAACGCAAATTTTTAATTTTTCTTCTCTTCTTTAGAAACTCACATTAATTAATAAAAAATATTCCATTCAATAAGAATTGAAATTACTGAACTTCAGCCCGACTAAGAAATTATTTCTGATTAAAATTCACTATAGTTCAACTAAACATTTAAAATTCATTCTTGTACAATCTTAGAAGTTTTTCAAGAAGTTATGTATTTGGTAACCATGAAGAGAGCTTCAATATTCTGTTCACATTTTTTCTTTCTGCTGCTTCAGCTACTACTACAACTACTTTATTCTGTTCCAGCTTTAATGCTGTCAATGCTGAAATAAAAAAGGGTAAATCCTTAAAGGAAGGTAGAAGAAAATCTAACCAAAAATATGAACATCTAGCACTCTATCATTATGGAGTTAAAGGCAAATATAAACACACTAGCTTTTACCCGCGACGCCGCTTGCGTTGTTCTGATATTTTGGAAACTAAAATTAAAATTTATGAATGTTTTGTTATTATTATTATTATAAAAAAAAAACAATAAAAACCGACAAAAAGTGGATAGAAAAATTAAAACGGAATAAAAGCCGGTTTTAAAACTGGTTAAACAATCCAACCAGAAACGAAAATCGCCGTAAGCAGTCAAAAAAGTGTTTTTGCAGAAAAAAATCCGAACTAAATACAGGGTGTTTTTTTTAGAGGTATAGAACTTCGAATTGAAATAAAACACAAGAAAATCGTTTTAATGTCCATCAATTTGGCTTTATTGGAAGGATAATTTTATGCCATTAATGTTTAATTATGATTTCGGGCATGTGGCCGCCGCGGCTGGCTCGAATAAAGCCAATTCTACAGGTCCAATTTTCAACCACTTTTTCGAGCATATGGGGCCGTATGTTGGCAATAACGCCACGAATGTTGGCTTCCAAGTCCCCTAACGTTTCTGGTTTGTTGGCGTATACGAGCGACTTCATATATCCCCAAAGAAAATAATCCAATGGTGTCAAATCACACGATCTTGGTGGCCAATCCATGGTTAACCGAATTAATTGCTCTGATGGACGATTATGTCGACCATAAAATGGACGGAGCTTGCGGTAAACTTCGCGAACTGAACCATTATTTTCGAAATAAATTTGCACGATTTGCAAGCGTTGTTCTTTTGTCAACCTGTTCATGATGAAATGGCAAACCAAACTAAATATTAATCACTTGACAGCTGACAAAATGGCCGCCAGTTAAAAAAGTGATGCCAACTTAAAGTTCTATACCTCAATAAAAAACACCCTATATAAGAAACCGGTGCCGAAGCTGATAACAAATAGGCTATGTTGGTCGCTGGTAATGTAGCTTTCTATTAGTGAAATAATTTTCAAAATCGGTACTGAATAGAAAAAAAAACCGGTTCCGAAACGGATAAAAAAAGTCTTTATTTGATGCTGGTAATGAAGGTTTCTATTGGTGAAAGAATTTCAAAAATCGGTTTCACTTTATAATCACCCTTATGCCAGTTTTCGACATCGAAGTCACTTTAACACAATACCAAAAAATTGGAACTTGCGTACGCGTTGTCAAAAACAAGTGACTTCAGTTGGCAGGTTAATGTTATTTTCCAGACCTTAAGGAACGGAAATATATTGTCAGTAGCACAAAATTATTCTCTAGAACGAGTAAACAAGACCCAATATTTTTTTTTGTATTGTGTTAAATTGACGTCGATATCGACAACTGGAATAAGGATGAATACTAGTAAGGATATATATATATATATATATATAAAAAGATTTGCTTACACGTAAATTGGATTTTGTACCATTGTGATATGGTTTGAAAAGTATAGTTCAGAAAAAAGAAGACATTGATGCACACTTACCCACTCTTGCACCACTCGAATGTGTAAATTAATATAAGTTTATCTTTCATATTGATAAAGCAATTAAGATATTTATCGTTTACGTCCAATATTAAGTGCTTCAATTTCATATGAAGGATGCTCGTATATTATGAAGAAAAGTTTTTATTTTCTTATGGGATTATGATATCAGAATCAGTTGGTTTGTCAACTTAAGTGCACATGCAGAGAAATAAGAATATATATTTAACTAACACTTGCTGTGTAATGCATTCAAGTGCAAACAGATATCATAAAAAACAGGCATCATAATAAAAGTTAAAAGTTCGACTATTTAAAAAATTTAATTATAAATACAAACATTTAGTTTTAAAACTTAAATTTTTTTCGGGAAAAAAATTTGCAAGAAAAAAGACTCTAAATAATAAAATCTGATTGTAGGCTTACATTATGTTTATTGTAAAGAAGGTATTTTTGAAATACATTTTTTGGTTTTGCTGTCATTAAGAACTGAGTTTTAACATTCCAGTCCTAAAAGTTTTCCTTCTTAAATTTAGTACAAAAGAAGCTACTGCCAGGTTTTAACCTTTTCGTAGACTATCATTTTTTCAATTAAATAAAAAGATAACGCTGTACAATTTTTATCTAACTAGAACAAACTATTTACTCCACACTGTTATTGGGAGGTTTTAAACACACAATGTTCTATTATGCAATGCCGCAATACCACGATGTTAACTTTGCTGTTTTTAACACAAGACGGTTCATTGCTAGCCTTTTTTATACTTAAAAATAATGAGAATGTTAACAACATAGAGAATGTTGCTGTACAATCAGTTCTTTTCGATCCTTCAGTAGCACTACTAAAGACTTGTTACTAAAAATATATTTTAAAATAAAATCTTTCGATAGGCAATTCTTTTCAGCAATGAAGTGAATTTTTTTTCAAATAATGAACTACATGAAACTAATGAAGTGCTTGAATGAAATATTTCCTGTTAGCAACGCGCAGAAAAAATTTCAAGCTGAAAAAAGATCGGCCAATGTAGCAACGGTAAAGTAATAAAATAAAAAATCATGTTGATTATTGAGTTTTTGTTTATTTTTCAGCAATGATTTTACTTTCAAAGGTGTTTTATGTTGATTCAAAATGATTTACAGTAATCTTTAAAAAAACGTTCCCCTTTTCAAATGACTTTATATCATGTTAAATTAAAACGAAGAATCATGTTGATTCAAAGTTATTTCAAGTTGAAACAACATGAATTTAATTAAATGCTGTCATCTTATTTTGTTAGTTATTTAACTCAGGAAAATTTTTGGGTCTGGTGTGTATAAAAGTTGGTTTCCCCGGCCAAGATTTTAGCTTGAAGACACGAAGAATGCTAGCCTTTTTTATACTTAAAAATAATGAGAATGTTAACAACATAGAGAATGTTGCTGTACAATCAGTACTTTTCGATGCTTCAGTAGCACTACTAAAGACTTGTTACTAAAAGTATATTTTAAAATAAAATCTTTCGATAGGCAATTCTTTTCAGCAATGAAATGAAATAATGAACTACATGAAACTAATGAAGTGCTTGAATAAAATATTTCCTGTTAGCAACGCGCAGAAAAAATTTCACATTAAAATCAACAACTACAATTCGAAGCTCAAAAAAGATCGGCCAATGTAGCAATGGTATAGTAAGAAAATAAAAAATCATGTTGATTATGAATGCTCTCATCTTATTTTGTTAGTTATTTAACTCAGGAAAATTTTTGTGTCTGGTGTGTATAAAAGTTGGTTTCCCCAGCCAAGATTTTAGCTTGAAAACATCGCGCGATTGTCAACGTGATTACCGCTGCAGCCACAACAACCTTAAATAGGCTCAAGATACACACTAAATAAATACTTTAATGAAATAAATATTAATTCAAAATGGTTTAATCGATGATTTAATGTAAAATTTATTTGAGATTAAAGTTATAGTAAAAAACATGAAATGCGAAGCTATTTTGGCTTGTCAGCTAGATTTGAACCTGCGAACTTCCCACTATGGGAAGAGTACACTGCCTACTAGTCAGAAGCAAGAATTTTTCTCCGGCAATGCAAGGTTTGTCGGCTTATTTACGAACATCAAAACAAATATTAAAAAAAAAGGACAAGTCACACAACTGAGCACAACAGTACATTGAAGCTATGAACAAACTAACACTAACACACTTAAAAAACATATTATTGCTTGTAAATTTAATATGATTATTGTTTGCATGGAATTTTTTTCTGTGTGCCTGTAATTAATGATTGCATTAGTTAAAAGTTTCATTACATTAATGATCGAAGCATAACACACCGAAAAATTATGAATTAAAATCTACGTAAACAAGGTTTATTTAACCTTTTTCGGCAATTATTTGGCTTCATATGTGTTTCATGTTAACTGTATTGTTTAACTTTAACGTGTGTTAATTGGAACAGGAACATCAGAAAAATGTTTCTATGTAGGAGTATATAATTAGTTTCCTCGGGCCAAGATTTTAACTCGGAACTCATCACGTGGTAGTAGCGCTTACCGCTGCAGCCACAAAATTGTTTTTTTTTTTTTTGATACACACCAAATATATACCATCATGAATTAAACTTTAATACAACATCATTTAATATGATTTCAAATCAAAATTTTTGCATAGTGATTTTAAATTGGTTTTTTTCTGTGTGAAGCAGATTAACAAAGATAAGCGCAGTTGTTTTTCAATATATGTATGTAAAAATCTGTATGGAATAGAGGAAACATTCGCTGATATGTCAGGGGATATACACATACGAGGTGTGTTCAAAAAGTATTGCAAATTTTGAATTTTCGCGGGTTACGTATATTCGAATTTTAATTTTTTTGTGGCGCTATATTGGTACTCATGTCTCTCACTTATACCGACAATTTTGGCCATTTTTAATGTTCAGTTAATTGTTGACAGCTGTTTTGCTTGCACGCGTTTTGGCTCGTCTTCGATTTTTACCTATTAAAAAAAAAAAAAAAAATAGAATGGAACAAAGAACCTGTATCATATTTTGTGTGAAAAACGAAATTAAGTGCGCGGATGCATTCCGAATGTTGACTGTGGCTTACGGAGAAGCTACCTTGGACCGAAGCAAAGTTTATCGGTGGTACAAAATGTTCTCAGAAGGCCGAGAAGATTTGAACGACGAAGAGCATGCCGGACGCCCGAGCACTTCAACAAGAGACGAAAAAATTTATGAAGTGAAGAAAATGGTATTGGCCAATCGTCGAATCACCATTACAGAAGTTGCTGAGGACCTAGACATATCTATTGGCTCGTGTCATTGGATTTTTATTAATTCAATGAGCTGGTGGGCTCTGCCCGCGATGACCCAAATTTGCTCCAGAGGGTCATAATTGGTGACGAATAGTGGGTTTATGGTTATGACGTGGAAACCCAAGCTCAATCATCTCAATGGAAGCTGCCGCACGAACCAAGACCGAAAAAAGCGCGCTAAGTTCGGTTGAATGTGAAAGTTTTGCTTACAGTTTTCTTAGATTGCAGGGGCGTGGTGCATCATGAGTTCTTGCCACAGAGTAGAAAGGTCACTGAGAAATATTACCTAGAAGTTATGCGCAATTTGCGCGAAGCAATCCACCAGAAACGCAAGGATGTGTAGAAGAACAAAAATTGGCTTTTGCACCACGATAACGCAACTGCTCACACATCGTTGCTTGTACACGACTTTTTGGTAAAAAACAACACACTCATGATGCCGCAGCCACCGTATTCCCCAGATCTGGCCCCTTGTGACTTTTTCTTTGAAGGGGACAAAATAGATATTCATGAATAAATAAATAATTAAAATAAAACACAAAATTTGCGATACTTTTTGAACACACCTCGTATACCAGTATAAGACTGCTGTGCGCTCTCATGGGCAACTTGACATAATGAATAAAGACTCAAATGAATCTCTGCAATTGTACGTTTTGCCAGTGAGATGATTCGTAGCAGAAGTTTGCATGACTCCCACATTTTTAGAAAGCTCAAAACGTTCTCGGATTGCACATTTAAATTATAATTAATGTACACTTGTGCAAAATCTTTTCGGGGGTTTTCGAAATATCACATAGAATAATCACAAACAATGTATTAATTTTCTTATAATGCAAACTCTTTTTGTAGCTGGTATATCGGATTGAATTTGACTCCTTTTTTTGCAGTTAAATTTATTTATGTAGAAAGTTTTAGGACTTTTTTGTTGTCTTGTCAGTTGTAAAAGAATTAATTTCGAAGCTTTTACTTGCATTCCTAAAGTAAATTTGTGTTTTTTTTTTTGGGAAAGTGCAAACAAATTTTTGCAAACAAATTTTTGCTTGTTGTCTTTTTCTTACATTTAGTACTTCAGTATGTTTTTATGCATTCAATTTACTCTTTTACAAATGATTTTATAATGCTTAAAAGTAAAAAAAACTTATTACCAGCAAAAAAAAAACTGCTGTTAAGATATAATCCGAATATTTAAAGTGAAAAGTTTTGTCACTTTTAGCAGTCAAGACAAATTGATGGTGTGTGTGTATTTTACAAGGAAAAGCAACTCCATGGTAAAACTTCAGCAATAAATTTATGTGCTTTAATAAAAAAACTTTAAAAATTCTGGTGTTGATTTTTTGGTTCAAAGGAGCAATGTTATATTTGTTTTTAAAAGCAACTCAAAGCAAACATTGTGATTTACATTTTCCTCCTGTCACTACGCTTAATAATTCATTATTATTTCTTTTTTTCGCATTTATAAATTTAAAATAAACTATTTTTCTGCTCAATTCAAACAGAGGAAATGATTTTCGTGATGGTAATGTTGTATAAATTTCATTGATGACATAAAAATAAATCGATTTGTACACGCAATCTTTATTTAAAAAAAGGAAATGAAGAAGAAAAAATAAATGAAAATATTGCAAAAATTATCATTCAAAATGTTTATAAAAAAGTTAATTTTAAATATGAATATTTAAGCAAAATCAAGAGAACCAAAGTCAGCAAGACTGTGGAATATAAATTAAATAGAGCATACGGTTCTTTTAGCTTTAATGTTGTTTAAAGTAAATTTAACTGCTGGTTTTTTGTAAATTAACTAAAACTTTTCGATTTTTTGAATTTATGGTGAAATAGCAATAGTAAAAAGTTTAAATTTATTTTTGTTTTCAATGCAAATTCATAACTGCATATTCTAAACAAAAACAAGCAATAAGAATACATTTTTTGTAAGGCTCAGTCAGCCTCATTGAAATTACTTATGGTAAGAAATATTGCGACATAAGTATAGTATCCAAAAAGATAAAATATTTACAGGCTTTATATCGTTCTTAAAATGGAAACAATTTTCACAAAAAAATAGAGCGTCTTTAATCTTTAATTTATTGAATAAATGGTATTTTATATTTAATTTTAATATACCTAGAAAGAAAAAATATGGTTGAGGTAACCATAATCAAACAGCAACATACTATGATTGAATTATATGGTTGCAGTCAAATCATATTATTGTCAATAGAAAAGAAAAGTTTTAGTAATATTATTATCTGAGTTAATAATAATATTATCTACAATAACAATTAACTTTGTTAAACCTAATCTTAGTATTGTTCAAAGTTATCGCATTTTGCTTAAATATGACAATACTATTATTAGATGTGACTAAAATATAATTAAGACTAACCATACCATATTATAATAATATTGTTAAATACGACCATAGTATTATTCTCTATAATAATAATATTTTGTTTTTAACCATATATTAGTAGATCTTTTGCTTAAAACAGCTGTGAGTCAAAGCCGAAATAAATATAAAATAATATTGTTGAAATAAAATGTATATATGTGCACGTGTACTTACACAAATATGTGCGTATACACGAAATACAGACACGCATGTATAAAGAAATATATATATATATATATATATATATATATATATATATATATATATATATATATATATATATATATATATATATATATATATATATATATATATATATATATATTTATTGATCTATCCTCTTGTTTATACTTTATTTATTTATTAATTTATTTGACACTACGCGTGAAATACCGATAGCTTTCAAACGAAGCAGAAGATATTTCTGGAAAATTTTTTTTAAACTAAATATAGTATGGTTTTGGATAAGATTATATTGTTATTGACATCATATTATTTTTACATAATAATACAAATTTTGTTGTAGTCATAAATTTTTAACAAAACTATATTGCTAAATTCTAACCATATCACAGTTTTTATGAATATAATAATGTAATTATTAAATTCAAACATTACTTTGTTTATCGTAACGCTATTAATGTTTAAAATAACAATAACTTATTTTCAATGACCACACATTTGTTTCGGAGAACATAATATTGTTTTCTCAACCATCCTACAACCATATCTTTTCTATGCATGTACCACCGCAAAAATTACGTTTACTAAATTTTTTCCGTTGTGCTGCTTAGTGTCATTATTTTGATAAAGTGTGCCAAATTTAAAATTGTTTTTTATATACTCAACTGATTTGAGGATTAAAGTAATTTTTTGTTTCTTAGGCTGACTTAGAAAAAAGGCTCTAACTCAATGCGGTTTTATTATTTAGCAAGTGATAACTTCGTCATTTTAGACAGATTTTATTGTGGGCGGGACCATGACCAAAAAAATGTTTCCTATGGAAACTGGCACACTCCCTGGATGTACGAGTTTCTCACTCAAAAAAGTGGGCTGTGTTATATATAGGTATATGCTTCTACAGGGTGTCTGGTAGCAGATTTATATTTTCAAACTTAAATAAAAAACGTAATAATTGACAGAAAAACATTTATTAAGAGCATTGAACGATAGAATGGAAATGCGGATTATATTTTTTAAAGAGTATGTCATCCAGATGTCTTCCGTCGAGTTGAACACTCTGTTCAAAACGGAGCCTTGAATTCACGCTGTAGTAAACTTGGTTCAGCTGATTTTTCGACGAATATTTTCCTTTAAAGCCACAAGAGATTAGAGATTGCCATTATAAACCATCTCTTTAGGCAGCCCCATAAAAAAAATCCATGGGAGTTAGATTGGGCGACCTCGGTGGCCATGGCATGTCCCCAAAGCGACTGATCAGTTTTTGGGGGAAATTTTCCCGTAGCAAATTCATCGATGCTCTGGCTGTGTGTGCAGTCGCCCCATCCTGTTGCAAACACGTGTGTGAAGAGTACGATGGATGAGCTCGCAGGTTTGGCAAAAAGAATTCCGTAAACAGGCCTCGATAATTTTCACCATTGATATTCGCCGCCTGGCTTCGAGAATTTAAAAAAAAATGGTCCAATTATCTCATGCATGGATAAGGCACACCAAATAGTTACCCTGGGGCAATGCAATAGTTTTGAATGTTTCAGTCGAGGGTTACCGGTTCTTGGAGACCAGTAACGCCAGTTTTGCTTATTGTTGTGGCCGTTTAAGTGAAAATGAGTCTTCTTGCTCCAAAAAATGGGTTTTACATTGCAAAAACGCTCCAATATCGTTTCACAAAAATTTTTGCGTAAGTCCAAAGTCACTTTCTTTCAGTTCTTGAACGATTTGAATTTTAAAAGGATGGAAGTTCAGATCCTTTTTTAAAATTCCATGAATAATCGCTCTTGGAAGTCCCAGCGAGGATGTTTTTTCCGAATTGAAAGTGGTTGGTCTTTTTCGTATTGTTTTCGGGAGTCCTTGAAGATCGACTGGGCCCTGGCCGTGGGTTATTCATAGCCGAAGCAGTTGCGCTGAATCTCCGCACCCTCGAACGAATTAAATTTACACTCGATCCATCACGTATTCGCCAAATACCGAACTTTGAATAAAATTGTCGACGAGCAATTACGTAAGAATCATTACTCTTAAAAAATGTCTTCATAGGTAATGCGCGATTCTCACTCGACCACTGTGACGTCGTGACTAACAAATTTGCACAATCGATAATTCCAACGGCCCCACCCTCCCTCCGCAGCGTTTATTGCTTTTTGAAATAATCGTATTTAAAAATTTAAATTTGCCACCAGGCACCCTGTACTTAACCGATTCTTACAAAACTGGGCACATATCCTCTACTCTTTAAAACACACATGATCCAGCATTTAAAGTACTATTATAAGTGATCTCAATTCGACAACTGATGATCATTTGGTTATTTCTCTTGTGTCAAATCAAAGCAAAAAGTTGGGAAATTTTTTGACAGTAGGAAATTTCACACTAGCAAATATACAATTCTAATCGAGATCACCTGGTATCAATTCGCCTTGCTAATACTCACGAAATTGGACTCTTCTAATGATGCAATCTGATGTTTGCAAAAATGAGCAGCACCACTTCTGTTAAAATTTCTTAATTTATATAATTTTTTTAAACTAAATGATTTTGTAAAACATGCACTAAATAGTTAAAATTAATTAAGATGCAGTTAAATAAAATATTTGTACACTTTTAATAATTGCATGAGAAAGACTTTTATTTGATTTGCTTCCTTTTTAATTAAAATTAGTACACGTAATTAAAATAAAATTTAAAATTACTAGTATCGCCTCAAGGTACATGATAAGCTATTGTGTTCATTGCTAAAAACAAGAATATCTTTTACTGCCACAATTTGAATTGTATTGTAATAACATTATTATTTTGCAATTAAAAACCTCAAGCAATATGAATTGCTACTCCTGCACACACACATGCATGGACATAAATGGTTCATTGTGTTATGGGGAAATGCGCTGCAGTGTTGGTGTAATTTCTAACAACTATTGTTTTCTAATATTGCAATGGCAGAATGTGTCGAAATCTAAAATAATTTTTGTTAGTAATTTAGTTTTTATTACTGGCTGCTACGTTAAAGAATTTTCTTCTTTCCATTTTTGCAGCAATTAAGGTTTGGTTTGTTTGTGGCATGTTTAAAGTAATTATGTTTTTAAATTAGTATAATTGCATATATTTTTTTTATAGGCAAATATGAAACTTTAATAGAAAGAGAACAAGTAAAACAATCAAAATCACATGCCGTCTATCGAAGTGTAATTTAATTGTAATTTAATGTGGTGTATGTATGAATAAAAACAGCAGCCTTCAGATATGAGAAAACTATTCTAGTTTATGACTTAAAGTTTTATATTAAATAGGCATAGGATATTTGGCCCAAACCTTGGCTTTCTTATTATTAAGTTATTCTTTTCAATTTTCGTTTTGCTATATACCATTTTACCATTTTATATCAAGTCATTTCTCTTTAGAATTTTAGCCTTATTGAATTAAGAGTAACATTCAGCGTTGTCAGAATTATTTTTTAGTATCCTCAACAAATGTCTGGTCGAATATTGCCAGTGTGATAAAACATTAAATTTATTTTAACTTTGTTATTGTTACTTTTTGTTCTATAAAAATGAATGTTTGTTTGTACGACGTTTGTTCAAAACGTAATGCGAATTTTGAAATTTCACGAGTTACGTATATTCGAATTTTGATTTTTTTGCAGCGTTATTTCGGCCATTTTGAATGATCAGTTAATTGTTGACAGCTGCTTTGCTTACACGTGTTTTGGCTCGTCTTCGATTTTTACCTTGGTCCATGCGTTAGCTTCCATTGAGATGATTGAGCTTTGGTTTCCACGTCATAACCATAAATCCACGATTCGTCACCAGTTATGATCTTCTGGAGCAAATTTGGGTCGTCGTGGACAGAGTCCAACAGCTTATTAGGAATGTTGGTACGAATTTCGCAGCGACCCGTCTCATGTCCAATTCAGTGATAAAAATCGAATGGCACGAGCCAATCGATATGTCTAGGTCCTCAGCAACTTCTCGAATGGTGATTCGACGATAGGCCAATATCATTTTCTTCACTTCATAAATTTTTTCGGGCATCCGGCACGCTCTTCGTCGTTCACATCTTCTCGGCCTTCTGAGAACATTTTGTACCACCGATAAACATTCTTTGGTCCACGGTAAATTTTCCGTATGCTACAGTCAACATTCGGAATGCATCCGCGCACTTAATTTCGTTTTTCACACAAAATTTGATACAGGTGCTTTGTTCCATTTTTTTTAATAGGTAAAAATCAAAGACGAGCCAAAACTCGCGCAGGCAAAGCAGCTGTCAACAATTAACTGAACATTCAAAATGGCCGAAATTGTCGGCATAAGTGAGAGACGTGAGTATGAGTGAGCCGCCATATTGATAAATCGATTGAAATAAGAATCGTTAAAATCGGTCCTCGCGTTCGGTTTATATAATGCCGCAAAGGAACATACATACATTCATACATACATACATACATACATAGACTGATAAGTACAATACCCTTCTTTGCGTCGCGCAGTCCGGTTATTACCAAACACAGAAAAAAGTATTCACCAATTAATGTTTTCAATTAATAATTTAATTGATTCAATTAAATTTTTAATTGTATTAATTAATTTAAGTGCAAAAACTTAATTGATATTATCAAATTGTTTATAAGTAAAAATTTAATTAATTTTTTAATTAATATTACAAATATTTTAATTAATATTACAAACTCATTCATATTACTTTTTTGTGTGTAGACATTTTCTAAACTAGGACCAGAAGGAAGTAAGAGTGACAACATCTGAATCTCAACTCGATTTTGTTGAAATTTAAAATATAGATACCACCTCGTTTAGAAAGCGACATACTCTACAACCAAGGGGGCAGAAGATGAGTCCTGCTCCTCCGAAACTTTGAAATCGTTTGTAATGAAATTTAAAGCATAGTTATCCCTTCATTTGAAAGAAGACATAGTCTATGTACCTAATGTATCTAATTTCTGCCCTTCCGACACTTTCAAATCGATGTAAATGAAATTTAAGAGACAATGTAGGTAAAGTTTGGAGACTAGTGGGTTAGCAAAGCACAGAGGTTGTATTAAATTTGAAATTAAATAGGTAATGCATATCGTAAAACATAAAAATTATATTGCATAACAAAAATTAAGAAAAGTGACACCAAAGAGATATTGGGGTCTAAAATTTTTTTTAAACTTCTTGAATTGTAGACAATTTTGTTTGAGATAAAGAGCATTTACACAATGAAAAATAACCATAAGCTTAGAATATAAATGTTCACTTTTTCTGTCGAAATTCGATCGAGCATTTCTGATAAAAACTTCTTTAAATATAGAAAACGTATTTTTTTTTGCACATAGCCAAAAATATCGCCCACGGGTTCAAGTACTGTCAAGTAAATTGTCAATTGCCGTTTCAAAATTCTTATCGCCAAAACTAAATTTTTATCTGACAAAACTGGTAACATCTTTTTAAATTTCGAATTCTCACGAGAGCCTTTCATCTGATACCCATAACAGAAAGTTGCTTTAAACATATTTAGCTGGGTATCGTGGATCATTCGCCGTATTGTATTTAAAATGGTTTTGATAAGTTTTTGTAATTTGGCTCAATAAAGCCTACAAGGCTACAAGGAGTTGTCGAAAATTATGCAAATATCTTCGGCTCTTCGTCATATTGAATTTAAAATGACTAAAATTAGTTCTTGGCTGTTTATTAAAGCTATAATTCGTATTGCCAATAGGGCATGTAGCATTTTTATATAAAATTGTATTTAAATTTATTTGAAAATTCAATAAAATAACTGAAATTTTTTTAAGCAAATTTAAGCTAACCACTGAGTTTTAAGCCAACATATATCCCAGCATACATATATATTTGTATATGAAATTTATTTGCCGGTGGTTAAGCGATGTCTATATGCATTTCATTGTTGCTTTAAGAAATCGCCAGTAGGCTTATAATATAATTGTGACAATATGTCGAATAATAAATTTGTTTGAATATTTAATTAAGATTTTATTTTTCATTTTGCATTATTAATACTTTTATTGTTATCCGATATATTTCTTAATGTATAAAGGTGTAGAAAAATAAAATAGATTCATATCAAATAAAAATTATTTGCTTGGTTTTGTAAATATAAGTTTCTTAGCCTAGTACGCCTTTTTTTGCTTTTGTGATTTTCAAAAATATTGGGGGCTATTCTGGAATACGCGTCGAATTGGTGAAAGTTACATGCAAAACAAAAACAAAACTGTGTAAATGTAAAAAGAATTGTTTTTGTTTCGCATACAAAATTAACCGTTTTTATAAGAGAGAGAAACGCGTTGAAATTCTCACGATTATTTCATTTTAGAAATGTATTACAAACAAAAACAATTTTTGAAGATTTGTTTTTATTTTAATGTAAAGTTTCACTTTTTCGACGCGTTTTCCAGAATAGCCCCCATTATTATTTGTGAATTCTCAAATAGTTTTTGGAAGTTTGTGCATAAGATAAGAGGTTTGTGACTGTTCAAAAGGTGGGGTTGAAGTCTACTGATAAATTTCTTTTATAATATAATTATGACAATATGTCGAATAATAAATTTCTTATATATTTGTATGCTATATAATAGTTATTTTCATCTATTTCGTTACAGAAATTTTACTTTCATTTGAAAAAACGTTAACTAAGCACGGCACTTCAACTGAAGAAAACAACTCTACGTATTTTGCGAAATCCAGGAGTCGAACTTACGGAGATTTATTTAAAACAGTAAATGCGTACTTCAAAACGCGCTCTCTTCTCACCTGAAGCCTATTCATCACCAGAGGAGCCATTAAAGCCGGACTTATGCTGCACTTTTTCATATAGCGGGCCTTGCACTCTTAATTGTAATTAAAAGAAGGGATTTCGTAATACAAATATATATTTCTATTGAATGAAAGTAAATACGCCTATACTAGAGATGTTGACTAGTTACACTGGGTCAGGCTATTCAAGGTCATATGCAAAAGCTTTCTTTCTGCATTAACACCAGCTTTTTAAAGGCTCATTATAGCAGGCTCTTCTTCAAGCTCTGAACCATATATTGTCATTTTTTTGGCACAAGTCTCACAATATCTTATACTTTGGTGATTCCGGGCATATAATCGAAGTGGGCAACACTTAATATTTTCGGCAAGTCTGCTTCCAAATAATGGATTTAAAAAAGCCACCAAAAAACTAAGTCGGATTCCAAAAAATTTACTTAAAGAAGACAGCACAACAGTTTTAACAAAATTGGTAAGTAAGTACAATAAATTTTAACTTTGTTCTCTTATGGTTCTCTTGTGACTATTTGTAGTTACTTCCGAAACATTTTTTAAAGTTAAAAATAGAAATCTTGATTAAAATATAAATAACATACTTCCATACATATGTACATTTGATATGTGTGAAGTAAAATTGTACAATGACCTTCGTCATCAGGTTAATGTCAGTTTAGGTCTGTTCTGGTTTGATTATATTTTTTAATGATTACATATTGATGTCAAAACTGTGACTACAGACTGTCATCGTCTAAAAGTATTTGTCATTTCGTGCATTCACTTCTGCCTAGTACACACATGGCACACATGTACTCAAAAAAGCGTAACCACTAATTACTAAAAACAGTTTCATACATAACTAATTGACAATTTTGTAAAATCCAACATGATTGAAAACTGTTTAAATCAATAAATGCATGTCTGAATCAAAAAGTTTTTCATTGGTAATTAGTTGTTGTGCTTTTTGTGCGCATACATGTGCGAGATGTGTACTCGGTATTAGACTAAACTTTACTGGATCTGTAATTCTCTATTATGTGATTTAAGTTGATGTAATTCCAGGTTTTATACGAGTATGTCATGTCTGATTGCTTAAAAATTGTTTTATAAAAAAGAGGTTACCTCTTATTCGTCACTAATTACATAAATTTCTATTCAAGTTATTCATTTAAATTCATGAGTTTTGCATGCATTCACTTGTTGTTTACATTTCATTTGAGAAAGAAATGACTAACCGCCTGCAACATTAATTAGACTGAAAAAAATAAAAATAAAAAACGAAAACGAACATACAACAAAGAAAATAAAACAACATATTATTTCAACACCCTTTGACGTGACAGTCAAATTAAATCGCCTCTGTTAAAATAAAACAAATAACAAAGAATTCGTAATTAAGTATGTTCAAGAAATAAAAACAACTACATATGTAAGTGGTAAACTTTAGCGCAAAAAAATACTTAAAAAAAACTTTTTTTTACCCCGCCTTCAAAATTTGTGATCTTAGATATTATGCACTTGAGTATTGGCTCCTTATCTTTGGAAGGTTGTACAGAGAGAAAATTGTTTATCCAATCAACAACTTTGATATGAAAAAAGAAACGAAAAACGACTAAAAACTGAATTGTGTCAATGAAAATTTTTAATTAATTAAATTTTTAACCACACGATCAATTCATTCGACTGAATTTCGATTAAACTTTTTAATTAATTAAATTTTTAAGTAAAATACGAGTTTTTAATTGATTATTTGTATCTTTTGTCAATGGTGGTCCTTGGAAGCAAATTTTACAATTAAAAGTTCTGAATACAGTAGCAGCACTAGTCGAACTGTTTTCGAAGCGAAATCTGACCGATGCCATATTTACTAACTTGAATTTTTATGGTACTCAAAACAGTGCTTGATGAGCCAAAGATATTTTTAACATTGCTGCCCTATTTATTCTCTTCATAAAAAGAGATTTAACTTGAAAAATAGTAATAGCGATTTTTTTTTTCTAAATTCATCATATCTCTTAATAAAAAAAATGTTTTTACTTATATATATAGATTTAATGAATAATTAATAAAAAATTTACTTGTGGTAATTAATTTTTCTAATTAATTAAATTTTTTAACAAAAGTTTAAGCCTCTCAATTAACATTTTAATTAAATTTTTAGTCAATTAAATAATTAAACAAAATCTTTATTGGCTGAATTAAATTTTTAATTGATTATCTGTATTAATTTTCATATATTATATATTATATTTTCTGTGTAACGTTCCAAATCTGACGAAATACCGTAAAGCCGTCTGTCATCAGATTAATGCAATTTTTTGTTTTGTTTTATTGACACTCAATGAATGTAATTTTTCCTATCAGTGTATAGTAAAATGTTTCTCATTCCCAAATCTCTGTACATGCAATACAAGTATAAAGATAA
The DNA here is from genome assembly GCA_936439885.1 of Nowickia ferox. Classification (NCBI taxonomy): domain Eukaryota; kingdom Metazoa; phylum Arthropoda; class Insecta; order Diptera; family Tachinidae; genus Nowickia; species Nowickia ferox. The sequence continues at coordinate 94,012,392 of OW387023.1, read as the reverse complement.
CGTAATTTTATTCGTCACGTAAATCAAAACGTAGTCACCAGCACATCTCTAACATACAATATGCAAATTCTCATTCGTGTAGAAACTTTACCATCTAATCACGATTTAATGACAGTAACTTTGTTTAAAATAACACCCTTTCATATAAAAAATATTGTTTGCATTTCTACATTTGGTTTCGTTTCATTCAAATTCTGAGCAATTCAACAACATTTACTGTCCAAATTCTAAATGTATTTGCTATTTGATTGCATTTTTTATAATTTCATGTTTTTTTACGATTATTTGTTGCATGTACTACTTACCTTTATTATTGTATGCCAACTCGGCAAATTTTATTTCTTAAATTGCCCAATAAACCATTTTGGTTATATTTTAAATTTATGCTAGATATTTTACAACTCAAAGTTTAACTTAAAAACGAAATCCCTTTTTTTAAAAGGACATTACTAATCTTGAGAAATTTATTGATGGTGATATAAAAATCGCACGACAAAATTTTCATAAATTTTTAATTTCGGATTATTTTTGACATATATTCGGAATTTTGATTCACTTTCTGAGGCAAAGTTGTAGCTCTTGTCATAAAGAATGAAAATTGTGAACATATAAAATCAAAAAACTTCACCTTCAAGATCAAAATCGCAAAAGTTTAAAAAAAATTCGATTTTGTTGCCTTTTTTCTCCTGTGCAGGTCCATAGGTAGCAAACCGTTCAAAATTCAAGGAAAAAATCCACTACAAAAATGTACCCTAGATCTCAATAAACAACTTTCTAAAACATATGAACTTCCTAGAAATTATTCTTAACATCGTGTAGGTAGCCGCAAAAATGAAAAATTTCCCGAAAATTTTTCAATTTCAGTTGTTTGGAAATTGTTCACTTTTGCTCTACCTAAGTGCTACGTAAACGGCGCTAAGAATCATTTCTAGGAAGTTCATATGCTTTAGAAAGTTATTTATGGAGATCTTAGGTACATTTTGGTAGTGGATTGTTTCCTTGAATTTTGAACGGTTTGCTACCTATGGACCTGAACAGGAGAAAAAAGGTAAAAAAATCGAAATTTTTTAAATTTTTTTGAAGATGATCTTTTTTTTACTTTATGTGTTCACAATTTTTATTCTTTATAACGAGAGCTACAACTTTGCCTCAGAGAGTAAATAAAAACTCGGAACGGTTGGCAATATATGAGCCTGAGAAAATGCAAAAATAATACCGAGGCCCCAAATTTTTGGGGGCCCATAAAAAGAAAAGAGCATGACTTGGGGCAAAACTGGGAGACACGGGTCTTTTTTTTTTTGGTCTTTTATCACGTAGTGGTGTCCGTATATGGTTATATTTTTTCGTCTTGCACTGTGTTTCCTTTAACAGACAATCTTAAGATACAAAAGAATAAAATAAATTTATTAAAGTGTTTAAAGGATTACAGCCTCCTACTGCTTGAGCCTTTTAACATTTTATCAATTATTTTTCTTCACTTCAGCACTTCTACCCTTTCATCTCTTTGACAGACAGCATGGCCGACCAATTGAGCCTTTAACACCTGCGTAGTCATGTATTGTCGGTGTTAAATGTAAAACAGTAGAGTTCGATTATAACGTATTTAAGTCAGCTACGATTTGTTTCGCTTTAAGAGAAGTATTTTGTAACCAGAAAAGAAACTGGAATAAAAACTATTTCCACCTGAAAGATGACGCGCTGTAGGGGAATAGTAGTGGGGTCTAGGGTTGCCGGACTTTCTTTCATATGAAAGTAAAAATAAAAGTAAAAGTAAAGTAAATTTTGAACGGCGTCACAAAATCGGCGTCTTCGAGGTTTGCGCAGCAGTTATTGGTTGGTATCGAATTTTCTGTACAAACCATTTGCTAGGGTTGCCGACGTTTTTTCCATAAATCTCTTTTACAATTAAAAAATACTAGTTTTTCCAAAACATACTTTCATTAAATTTGAAAAACTATATTTAAAGCTATATTTGAAAGATCGGCTGTGCTGAATCTGTCATATCGTTTAGCGACGTACATAAAGAGTATTTAAATACAAAAATATTTTTTTTTTTGTAAAATAAAAAATTTTTAAATTTTTTTGCTCTATTGCAATTTATATATCTAGTAAATTTGTTTAAAAGATTTTATTTTTATTATTTACAATAGTTGAATATTTCATTTAGCACTCTGCATTTAAGAAAATTTTTTTCATTAGTATTTTCTATTTGTCAAATAAATAAAGAGAAATTAATTAGAGAAATCCTTAACAGAGAAGTCCTTAAGATCCGTAGAGCTGGTTTTAAACATAAAGATAGACTCTACTTGTCAGTTAACTGTAGCTTAAACTTAAAATTTTGTTTTTCAAATAAAGATTATCAGGTTTAACCGAGCAACATAGCTCAGTTAAATTGAAGTCCAGTTAGGATGTTAAAACACACGTTACAACTATTTAAGTTAAAAATTGGAATATACAAATCAAAAGTATTTGTTCAAGTATTAAAATTTAGCAGTAGAAAAAAATTGGAAATGGGCGATATAAAATTTTTTAATTTTCTTGTTTCGTTTTTCTTTCACAAGACTGTTTACAAACGAGTGAAAATTAAAAAATCCAAAAATTTTAAATCGTTATTTTCCAATTTTTTTCTTCTTAATTTTGATATAAGAACACATACTATTAGCTAGTATTTTCTAAATTTCAACTTAACGAGAAAACATGAGAAATAGATTCGGACTCCAGAACATACACAAAGCCCTTTCTTTTTTTAAGTCTAACTTTATAATGGTAGCAATATATTGCTTGCCCATGCCGTTTTTTCACTACATGCATAGAAAGTTGAAAATGAAATTTAGGTTGGGAGAAAAGTACAAATTTTTACCAAAAAATTTTTTTTCATTCAAGTATTAAAATAATTGTTTTTATATAAAGTATCAAAATGTCCCATAAAAGCGTCGAGTATGCTCCGAAAATTCAAAAAATGTTCAAAATATGCGTGTTAGACTGCAATATGCAAAAATATGCCTTAAAGGGTAAAATATGCAAAAATATCAAATCAATGCCAAAGTTTATAAAAAGTTCTGCAATGGAAAAATATCTTATTTCCGCATTGATACGTCAGTCAAGAAAAATCATGCAATTGCATATTTGCTTTTTCCCTGTTGATAAAATATGATGTTCAAAAAGTATGTAACACTCCTAAAAAATTTTAGTATTTGAACTTTTTTATTTATTTTTATTTCATATTTTCCTTTATCTAAAAAAATTTAATATTAAAAAGCTGTTTGATGTCTCAACTTAAATAATCCATTGATAATAACAATTTTGTAAAAATTTAAATTTAACAGATTTCGGCTGAAAGAATTTGTTATTGAAGTGTGTTGGTGTTGTTTATCGTGCTTGTTGATTGACCCAACGCAATGTTGCGCTCTTGCTGTTGCTTATTTTTTATTGATCGTGTTGTATACATGTAAATGCCGACAAGTAGCCGACAAACGACAAATAAAATTGGATCAAACAATTTACTGCAACAGTAAAAAATATATACTGAAGCTAAATTTTATTTCATACAAACATTTGTTTAAAAATTTTTTGGGCAGAAAGAAACAGTTTCGGAGAAATGAATAGCAACATATTCATTGATTTATTTTCTAGCTATGTTTTCTAATGATATATTAAATGTTATTTCTATTTACTAAAAAAAATTAGAAAGAATTCTCTTACGTATTGTCAACGTTTTACCATCGATTTGAAAGATGGGATCCACATGTTACCACTTTGAATTTTTGCATTGGGCTGAGAGCGCAATAAGCGACATACATAATACAATGTTTTTTAATGTCTATGTTTTAATTAGTTTCAGTTAATTAATTAATAATCCATTTTAACGCTTTTTTAAGAAACACTTATTGCATTATTCATAAAAATAATTTTGTTTTATAAAGGTCGTATAAAAACCACTTTTAAATTAAAAATATTTTTTAAGAATAAGGCCTTTAATATTTAACTGAAGAAGTGAAATACTATTCGCGGGAAAAAGTGCCATAAAAGTATTAAAATAAATATAAAAAGTGTTGAACTTTTCCTGCCCTGGCACCGTGTTTTTTTTTTTTATTGTGCTGAATACAAGCCAAGACCGAAAGTCTTTAATTCTTCGGGTGACTTCGGAAAATCGATTTTATGTACATACAGTTAGATTGACAGACGGATTGACGCACATTTATTATTCGGGTACTCTCTTTATAAAGACGCCGATGCAACCAACTCTTTTTTACAAGGTGGATTCGTGCAAAAAAGTTTTTAAAAAAATAATAATAAATACTTCACTGATCTGCATCGTAGGAGCAAACTTTAATTTTAAATTGAATAAAAAATCGCAGATAAAATTTTTCAGTAGTCAAAATATTCGATATTTATTTGTACTTTATCCACTTCAGCGAATTTTTCTATCACATGTGAATTTCCGTTGCGGTGCAGTGATTCTTTTACGAGAAGAAACGCACTTAGATATTTTAGAGAACAGCTGTTTTGAAATTAAACAAACTAAACAATAAATTGCGATTGCAGTTCACCATAGGCGTACTAATTTATATGAAATTCTACTAATGCATACTAATTAGAATCGCAAATATATTCGCTATAAGCGACGATTCGTTATAAATGGTATTCGTTATAACCGAACTCCACTCTAATGCTATTTTCGACCTCCATAATATTAATGCGATATCTTGTATAAATTTGCCAAAAGGTTATGTATGCACTGAACTTCGCTCACTCAAATAAAAATGAGAATTAATCGAAATCCTTTTCGCCAAGTAAAGATGGGATAAGATCTAATGCAATCAGCATATAAAAATAAAATCAATTTTCGGCCTCATAAAGCTTATCATGCTTTCACCCTTAAGTCCTTCAATTTGTCTGCTGGGCACAAGCAATACATGAGTACAATACATGTGTGGGTTCTTGCTTTGCATAATTCTGTATATGTGTGTGTGTGAGTGTGTTTGTTTATTTAACTTTACTTTTTAACTTACATACACACATAATTACATATAAACATGTGTGTGTGTGGGAGTGTGTGTGTACGTGGTGAGTGCAGATAAGCAAAACAATATAAAATGAAATTACTATTCAGCATTTGTTATTTTTAATTTACTATGACTATGCTATTGTTTTATTTTCCTCAGCACGTTTGCTTCTGTATGTGTTGTGGTGTTGTTTTAATACTGTGTTATTATTTTTAGAAAATTAAGCTCTACGCGTAGTTTGGTAAGTGTGTTGAATTAGTTGCAAGACATATTACTAATTTTAACAATAGAGAAAAAAAGAATATTAAAATTTTTTTTTAAAGAATCCTCTCATTTTATAGTACATGGCTGTTATTTTAAGTTCTTTTAACTTATGAATTTCATAAAAGAAAAAATATGTAACTTATATTCTTTAGAGTTTTGATGAGGAGCATATTAAAAGTTCGACCTGGCAAATGTTATTGTTTCACGTTTCTCGATGGCTTAACATTATAATAGCTTTGAATGTTCTAGTATATTTTGAATGAGTTTTGCTAACAACACTTTGTTGTTGCTGTCGTTTTATTTATGTTCTTTTTAGTTCTTTGAATGTTTTGCAAATTGCACAAGAAAGGAAACTTTGTAATTAGGGAGTAATTTTCAAAAGAATTTTTATTTCCAAAGTGTGACTCTGCATTCACCATTGTTTTTTTTTTCTTCTTTCTTTGTTTTCTCTGTCTCTCCCTCTGTCTCTCTGCCTGTCTATCATACTTTTCTTTCATTACTTTTTTATGTTAATAAAAGATTTGCGAGTATTTCTAAAAATAAGAAAAGAAAATATTAGATAAGAAATTGTGTTTCTTTATGCCTTGTGTTGAAAACATGCGTCTGTGGCAATGGGAAATTACACTAAAAATGCCAAAAAAAGTTTAAAAGAAAATATTTAAAGGGTTTTTTTGGGAATTGTTACAATTTAAGTTTAACATTGTGGGTTAATAAATGTTAAACTTAGAAAATATTTCAATTTATGTAAATAGAGTCAAATAGAGGCAAGATTTTCTCTAGCAGATTTATAACGGCTGCAAGCGAATACAATCCAAACTTAAGCAAAAAAAAAAGCTTTGTCGCAAAATTAAATCATTGGCAATAAGGGAAAAGTGCTTAAAGGTTCAGTTAGCCGACTGTGATGGAATGTAACTAAAACGGAAGGAAACAGCTGATCGATATTTTTATGTGAATAGTAATGAAAATGGTTATAGAGATGTACATTAATTTTCACATAACATATAGACTTGTATCGAACTCATTCAATGATCAAACCATGTAATTTAAATGGGTTTGATTACAGGTTTGTATCAAAAACGAGCTACTGAATTAGTTCGATACAAGTCTAATAACAATATCGATCAGCTGTTTCCTACCATTGCAGTTACATCCTATTACAGTCAGGAGAGCACTTTTAGTATATTTTTAAAACTATCGAGACTATTCTGAAAATCACCGTGGTTTCAAATCACGTGATTAAAAAAACTGTTATCATTTAAAATAGAAAATTTTACTTCAACTTCCAACGCTATAAATAGAGCAATTTATTTACTTAGATATAGAACAGGGCCGTGTGTATTCCTATTGCTGTAAAATATGTTACTTTCTTACAAATAAAAAATATTATATCGAAAGTCAAATTAAGTTTTTATTCCAAAACAATTTGCATATTGAAATAAAATAAGTAAAAATAAGCAATTTTGTTGTAACTTACTGAAAAATTAAATAAATAAACCAAAATTTTGCACAGGTGTAGCTATAAATTGGCAAGGCCCAGTATAAAAAGAGCTTCCAAGGAAGTCAATAAGATCCCGAATTTGTGCAAATGTGGATATTTTCTAATGATCTTTTTAATAGGGTTGTCATTACAAGAAGTTCTTTTTTATACCTATTCAGTGAATCTAAATCCGATTTTTTTGTATGATCTTTTAATGAGTGAGAGAGAGACCAAATATAAAAATCTTTTAAATCAATATATTTTGTATTATTAAAAATGTCATATATCATGGCTTCAGCGGATACTAATCCCAATGCAACATAAGAGTGCCCTCCTTCGTCGGTATTGCTTAGCAAAATCATCGGCAAAGTAAAATTACCAATGAATTGGCTACTAAACACAGCTTCAAAAATTTAATGCGCCTCATTGACACCAGAGGCGCTGCAACATTGAATTATTAAAATAAAACGTGCAAAAAAGCAGAGTTGTAAAAGATTGAAGCTTTCTGCTATGTCTTCTTTCACCACCTGTCATCTCTTGCTATCCCTTTCCTAAAGAAGGTAACACCTAGTAATAGTAGTTGGCATTCATTGCCTGAGTGTCGAATTCATTTGCTTAAAAAATCATAAAATATTTTATAAATTAATTATCTGGATATTGGTAATAATGACTTCCTTAAAAGGAAAACTGAAAAAGCGTGATCGAATCATCTCGTTATCGAAAGCGTGACGAAATACGAGTATATTTGCTTTTGTATGGGAAATCTACTCGAAACCTATAGGATTTTGCTCAGATGCAAGCGCATCATAATATTAATTTAAATTTATATATTTATTTAAAAAGTCCATTTATTTGCTGTCGGCTCCAATGTACACATATAATGCGATATCTGTAAAAAAGGTCATCTAACATACATACTTTGAATGTACAATACAACAGCCCTGAAATGGGGCATGTTTGCACAAGCATATCACAAGTACAAAAAAAAACTGTAATAACACTTTATATAAATTGTTATTACAATCGTTTTGTAAGCTTATTTATATTTTGTTAATACTGCAAATTACTTACGAAACACAATGAGAGATAAGAAATTTTACTCGTCCGCTTAATCAAAATAATAAAAATATTCCTTAAAATTTAAAAAAAAAACCTTATTAGGACGACAAAAGAAAAGCTTTTGCAAACAAAAAATTATTTTTATCCTTAAAATTTTATATAATGTTTATTTAAACAAATACATGTACTGTATTAAATAACCTTTTTGTAATTTTTTGCTTTGCTGCCCATTTCATTGCTATATTCCGCAATGATTGCTCCCGCAGATGATGCGGTAATAGCTAAACATGAAAAGAAACCAAGGATTATTAGCTAATCAATATAAAATACCACTAGTTTGAAAGGAAACTTTCAACCGCTTGTCTGCCAGTCTTGTTGAGCCTTAATACAGATGGAGGCATTGCTCATTGACTTTAACAACGTCATAAGTAAATAAGACTTTTTAAAAACAAATTAATTTGACTTAAAAAATAAGCACAAAAAATTTTAAAATTATTCAAATTTAGTTAAATAAAACATTTTTGTAAGTGTTGCCGGTCGACAAACCAGGTTAGCAAATTCTATATTTATTTTTCTATTATGGTTATTACCACCGACTTTGAATGACATTATAAGTAACACATATAAATTTTTTTATTTAAACCTAATCTAATCTAAATTATTTTTAATTTTTAGTGCTTATTTTTGAAGTCGGTTTAACTAAAAAAGAAAATTTTATTTTAAAGTGTTTAGTGCGCATGTTATATTATTATGGGAGCGGTCACGCCCAATTTGGCAAATATTATTGTCCGCCAACTTTTCTAAATTTAATATAGTGTAATTTTCAGAGCTCAATGTGTGTAGCAAGTTTCGTTAACATTTCAAAACGTGAAATATTAAACTGACCTTTAATCGGCACAACCCCGCCCACTTTTTTAAGCACGAAATTATGTCGAAACTCTGCCAAGTTTCATAAGAATCGGATAAGTAGAATAATTTAATATTAACTTTTCATGGGCGTATCCCCGCTCACTTTTTTGAACATAAGATTAAGTATTTTTCAGAGCTCAAGATGTGTGATAAGTTTAACTAAATTTTAATGGGCGCGGCCTCGCCCACTTTTTTTATTGAAAGATTGTGTATTTTTAAAAGCTCAAGTGTGTGCCAAGTTTCGTAAAAATTGGTTAAGTTAAAGAATGTGAAATATAACTAAAAAATTTAGTAGGCGTGGCCCTCCCACGTTATTGAATCCAAGATTATGCATTTTTTAAGCTTAGGGTATTCGCCAAGTTTCGCGGAAATTGGTCAAGTAGAAACACTTGAAATATAATATTAAACTTTAGTGGGCGTGAATCCGCCCATGTTTGCAACTTCGCGTTTGTGTGGTTACGAGAGTTTAATATTTTGGGTAAGTTTCGTAGCAATAAAGGAAGTAGAATATCATAAACTCAAATAAAAAAAGTTGTGGACGTGTCCCCCCATTCACTTATTTTACAATGAGACCAAAAGGAAGGAAGGTGAAAAAAATATATTTTGCAAGCGGTGTAAAATGTACCGAGCCATGAAATAACAATGCCAAAAAATACTGACGAATTTATACCCTCCTCCTGTTTTGAAGGCGGTTAGAAGAAACAAAATTTTACAGGAAATGAGTTTGAAATTTTCAATTTAAAAAAAATCTTTTATTTTTCTCTCAAAAATTGAGTACACAGGGTATTTGTGTAAAAAACACGCTGCACAGAAAAAGTTTTGCTGCAATAAACAACTTTAATTGCAAATAGAACCAAAAATCAATTAAAAATATATTTAAGTCAATTAAACTTTTGTTTACAAATTTAAATAATTACAAAGTTTAATTGACTCAATTATATTTGTAACTGATTTTTGGTGCTATTTTCAAACTTAAGTTTGTTAATTGCAGGAATATTTTTTTCCGTGTGTGAATAAAAATATGAGAATAAATAATTAAATAAAATTCAATAAAAATCGCAGATTTATAGTTATAACATTGTTCAAGTAAACGAGCGATATGTAAAAGTAATGATGTTGATACCCACAGCATCACCCTTCTCAAATGTAATATCAGAAACAGCAACTAAAACTAATCCAATCAATCAGCCATTGAATGAATACTCGTATGATTGATGATGACTTATATAAAAAAAAAATAATAATAAAATTGTTACCCCAACTCCTGGTTAGCGAGGCAAATGTCAATGTTTTCGTTATTATTGCTGCAATACTTTAATGCAGAAAAATCTGTGGGAATGTTCGTTTAATTTTTCTGTTTTTGGCATAAATTTATAATGAAAATATACAGCCCATGTGGTATAGAGATGCGGGTAATACTCCAGAGAGAGTAACTTTACCTGTACTTTAATAACAGATAAAATTGTTCTTTGAATTAAAAAATACTCGTATATACATATCGCTCATTTACGCAAAGAACGTCATAGCTCGAAAAATGGGATTTTTGAGTTAATGGTGCAGGAATTAATCTTCATATCGTTATTAATATTGTGTAAAAATTTCATACAAATATCTTGTTTAAAAAACTAAATTTTCTTTCTCCATTAACTTGTGTGTAGATTGAAAACTTTAAACTGGTTCTCTGGCAAACTAGTTTTTTTTGTTGGAGTTATGACGTTCTTTGAGTAAATGAGCGATATGTATATGCAAATTAAAGGAATTTTTGAAAACTGTGATAGTATGTGCTGTAGCTGTAACAAAAATCAATGTAAAAATTATTTAAAATACTTCTGTGGTATCTTAAAAGCTAATTGAATGACAAATAAATGTAACGTCACACAGTGCTGTAATCGATGTTTTTTTTTTTTTTTGCAAAATTGGATAAAGTATGTCATTGATTGTAAGCCCCTAAAAGTCTCTAGATGTCTTTATATCAATATTTATAATGGGTGTAGGTCAGTGGTTGGCAACCTATGCAATTACATTTTACGTTTATGTGCGTTATACTCTCATCACGAACCGGTGTTGTTGGTGAAATTTCATCCGATTTCCCTAATTTGAAGTTTTAAATATCCAAACAATCTTACATACGTAATAGAAGAGTATATTAAAGTGCGCGGCACTGTTAATTCGCCGATCACTGGTCTAGGTCCTGTTCGTTTATTGTGAAGATGATACGTCAAACCAATTAATACGAGTAAATATACTTGTTAACAATTGTACTGTAAAACATAAAAAAAATCTAGAATTAGTATAAAAACAGGGTTGATGTTCTCTTGCCTTCCGGTTAAAGCCTGCCATATACTATACACCATGTCATATACATCTGGCATGTCCACTCTTAAACTCATATGAAATTCTGCGTGTCAGTCAGAATTGTTGTTTAACAGAAGGTTTATAGTGTTCGTTCACAAATGTACATGCTAATTGCTTCTGAGTCTCTGTTTTTTATTTCAAGGTCGTTCTCGGTTTCAAGTGCTGCCGCCAAAAAATAAATGAATGTTTTTTTGGGCCGTAAAAGAGTTCAGCCACTTTATAAATTTTTTCTTTAAACTCCATGATACCAACTGAGAATATAATAATGCAACGCTATTTACATTGTATGTGGGTCATCCATTAAAAGTGTGTCGCCGATGCCTGTCTTCCCACGGCAAAGATTTCTGACGACAGAAGGTTTGTCCGAAAAAAAAGAGCACGATCTAATTGAAACTTTGTCAGGCAAGCTTGCGTTTGATTTGAGGGTGGCGTTGGCTGAAGTAGTTAGCACGTTGACTACAAAACCAAAGGTCCTGGGTTCGAGCCCGGTCTCTGATAGTCATTAAAAATAACAACACTACGCATTTTTCTGATGTACATTAGTGTCCTTTGTATCAGTTGTTGTAGGAAAAGTTCTAGTGATGCAGGCATAAGGCACTCGTCACTAAAAACTACACCGACTTCATCAGATACTAATCCTAATGTAACATCAGAGCGGCCTCCTTCGTTGTGTAGCAGAATCATTGACGAAGTAAAATAACCAATAAAATAAAAATGGCTACTAAACACAGTTTCGAAATTTAATACGCCTCATTTAACACCAGAAGGCGCTGCAACACTGCATTATCAAAAAGCGTGGAAAAAAAACAGAGCTGTAAAAGAATGAAGCTTTCCTCCTCCATCTATTCCTTCATCACCTGTCTACTCTATCACTATTCTTCGCTATCACCCTCTCTGACTATATTCTCTTCAACTAACAGGCAGCACAAAGTGATCATTGTATTGGACCCAAGTGAGCTGGACTGTAAATTTCACCCTTCCTTACCAGCAGCGTGCTAACCTAACCTAACCTTGCGTTTGATTTTTACAAAAGCAATGTTTTAAAGGTAACATACGACATGCACGTATTTTTCAGCAGGATATTTGACATGTCAGATATAAACAACAAGTCGTGTATAAGGCTTAAGCAGTTTCTATTATTGTGGTGCATCAACACAGGAAACCACGAAAACCTTTTACCTTAGGTATGATTTGTATCCAAAACTTTGGCATAATATTTTATAGGAAGCATAACTGTGAAATATTTTTAAACACCACAACGAGGCAGAATTAAAACGTTTAGGCTTATAGAAATAAATTTTCAAATATCAACTGATTTTGTTTTCCTAAAATTTTTTAAACACTTTATTGTTTCTTTAAGAAATCGTCAGTAGACCTCAACCACACATTTTGAACAGTCACAAGCCTCTTTTCTTATGCATAGACTTTCAGAAACTATTCGAGAATTCACAAATATGTGACGATTTGTGAAAGTAACAATGAAATGCATATAGACAATGCTTAACCGCCAGCAAATAAATATCACTTATAATAGAATTATGACAATAGGAAATGAAAAATTTAGAAAATTCTGGACCATCGTTTCGAAAAATTTTAAAATCGGATGAGAAGTAATTAAATTGTGCAAGGTAGAAAATTTTGCAAGGCATAAGTACCCTTCATTGGAAAGGTCATAGGTCCGCCCCTGAGCAAGTTGGACAGTTGGTATTTCAAGTATAAGCTATTTATCTGTGCGAAATTTTAATTCATGTCAAGAGCTATAATGTGCCAAAAAATAAAAATTTTAAATGGAATAAGAAAGAAAAAATGGCGATCGACAACAATTTTATTGGTATTTTGAACGTAAGTGGAAATACTACTCCGCTATATCCTTGCAAAATTTCATTTGGATAGGACTATGCTTTTAGAAATGGCTGATTTATTTTAAAAATGTTTTGATTTTGCACCACTGTTCACCTTAACTTCTCCCAGGAGGATGTACTCGTAGATTACGGGTTTGGCAAGACCGGGGCCCCTATTTAGGGTAATTTGGCTTTTTCCGTCGACGTACCTTTAGCTCTTATGTGTAACATAAGTTCTATGGGTAAAATCTCTGGCAACAGTGGAACGGATGTGCACATATTTATAAAAGGAAACAGGTTTGTGTTGTCGGTCAGGTGCAGCGTCACCTGGAACTGCCCTGAGTTCAAAAGATGATAGAAATTTAGCCTTTCGAGGTGTAACCAGAGGCTTATTTCTGGTGCCACGGTTGCCGCTGGGCCGACAGACGAGCTGCTCTAGGAGTTGGATGTGTGTAGCGGTTGTTCTGATTCTTTACCGAAAGGTCGATTTCGTCCTACCCTACGGGATTAAAGTAATGATGTTGAGCAGTGTGGAGTAGTTACTGCATCGTGCCTTCCCAGGCATACGTCTGGCTCTGATGAGTGGTTGAGCTGTGCCGGCAATTGGTGAGGAATTCCCTTCGAGACCTCGCGTTAGAACTTGCAGAATCGTACATAGTGGCTGCTAGGAAAAACGCTGGGAGAATAGTCTTGGCTTCCCAGTATTAAATCAATGCTACTGATTGATGTGACGCGGTCAGCCAGACACTATTGTTAGTGCTGTTGCCATTTTACAGTAGACTATTTTGACGAAGTCTTAGCAGCAAGAGTTTAGATAGCTCTAAGTACCTCAGCAAGATACTTGACCGTAGTACAGAGATAACTATGATCATACCACCGTAAGTTCAGTCCGTAAAGGCAGGTGCTCACTTTAATCTGAAACACACATCTGTGCACCTTAACTTTTATCTGCATGGGTTGCTTTTGTTCCTTTTTAAAATCGGAAAACAAACTCTTACACGGGTTAAAATGCCCTACAAAAATACTTGCCAAACAATTTTTATTAATGCACTGCAGCTCGAGATTCAAGGAAGCTTTCCTACTTTGCCAAGGTTGAAGTTGTTACTAGCTTTATGTTGGTTCGACTGTAAAGACTCCGCTTAAACAGACTCTTCATAGTATAACAATGGACTAGAAGTATCTCAGAGAGTCCAGGATTTGTACTGCCATCCTTTCCTGACCTAACCTAACCGAGAAACCCCAAATTAGCAGAGCCCAACAGATACATCTTGTAAATCTCCAAACACTATGAGCCAATTTTCCCAATTCCATTTACATATCAATTCATATTTAAAAGCTGCTTTCCATTAAAAAATAATAAAATATACGAAAAACAACTTTTAAGTGCTTCTTCGAAAAATATATATAATTAATTTTAAATTAAATCGATTGCGCTTTAATACACATACCATAAAACTCTTAATGGTGTTAATTTTACTTACTTGGAATATAAAATTCAACTTCGTTGTGTATAATTAAATGAAAAAGTTTCTGCAGAATCATTATTGTAAATTGAATACTTAAAATAAGACAAGCTCTGACCTTTCCTTTTTTTATGACGCTGACAAAACCAAATTAAATTTTATACCGAAAGTAATTTTGGTTTAAGATGTTTCCCAGTATCTTCAAACACAATAGAAACATTACTGACATTATTCATCTGAAATTGCTGTAAGAAAAAAAAAATCAAATGCCAAGAAGATGTACGAAACGTAATCTAAGAATCCAGTAAATATTTAATGTTTTTTCTATAGGAAAATAAATTGTACTTCGCACGAAAATAAAATTGGTCTTAGATATATTGACATGATTTGGCAGTCATTATTGTTTACTTGTGGCCTCGTTATCGTCAATGTTATCGTTTTATTAGTACGTGCTATGTTTTTCTTCCCCAGCATAAACGGTTGCCAAATTCGTGGAGTTATTGTAGTTTGCATGTTTTTAGTACCAAGAGAATACCAAGAGAGATAATGGGGGGAGGGGGAAAACCTGCTGACAAACATTCTTAAGAAATTCATTTAAACGCACATCAATATGAGCACAGAAAAATATTATTGAAGCTAATCTTATCAATTTTAATTGTCAAGTTTACAGGGAAGTAAATTGTGGCTGGAGTTTCAATTCCGTTAAGTCTAACCAAACTAGATTTTGGTAGGTTCACTGTGACGGATGTGACCGTGATACTCATAGTTTTGGTTATAATTCAGAAATATAAAATTAATGAATAATAAAAAAGGATGTTGCCAAGGAAGCCAAGAGTGGTAATCCTAAAAAAGAAAACATTTAATAATAGCTAGACCCTTTAAGAACATGATTTCTGCTCAGAATGACCATTAGCAGCCTGTGAGGGGTGTGACCTTACAAATCTCAGTTTTTACAGAATTATTACTTTTAGTATTTATATATTCAGAAAAAACTTCCTTAAAACGCATACAATAATTTTGGAGTTGTTAGTTTTTCAAGTTTTTGTTTGTTTTTTTTTTTAATTGTATTAAACGCTTTTTTGCTTGAGAAAACTTTTTCGCAAAAGTGGCAGGAGTGATTTTTAATGTTACGGCTGCGTCATAGTGTGAAAAATTACAGAAAATTTCAATGTCAACAGCTGTAGTTGTGCTTATAGGATTCTGAATGAGCCTCTTCAAAGAGTAGCTTATTAACAGCAAATATTTTTGATGGACTACAACGAAGGTTACGTTTAATTTTAGTGGCTGCCTTTTTAAATAGAGTGATTTAGAATTGCCAATTGTAGATGTATTCAAAACACTTATGGGCTCTGGAGACGATCAAATGAAAGCGTCAATCAGTGAATGTGTATAAGTGTCATTGTCAAGACATTTAAATAACATCGTCGTCAGAATTTTAAGTTTGTGTTCGTTGTATGCGGCTGCAAGCATGTATTGGTTTGATGATGATTTTTTGTTATTGGTGGCAAGTGCATTTTTGTTAACAAAAAACTCTATGAAATGTTAATAGAAAAATGTCACAATTTAATAACTACTATAAAAATATACATATATGTATATATATATACATATATGTATATATTTATATATATATATATATACATATATATATATATACCGAGTAAAAGTATAATTTTTCTACCTCTCACTCAAATTTTTCGTCGTTGGTGCGAAATTTTTTCATAAAATTTCATGAATTTTGTTGCACGAAACTTTTTCATTTTTCTAATTGCAGCGCTATAGCATTGAATTGTATATAAAAAGCACGTGTAATGAATCTCTGATGCACTTTTGGCAACCTTATATAAGTTGCTCCTACAGGCTCCCTATTGACAAATGAAAAATTTTCATGCAACTTAATATAAATTATGTATAAATTAGGGATGCCAATCGGAGCTGGTTTTTACGATCCCGTGAATCGGGATTTCAAAAAATCAAATCCCAGGAAATTTTTGGAGATTCAGGAATTATTCGAGACCCTGGGGTTTTTCAACATTGCTTTTTATAGGTATTAACTAAAAAACGTCTTTGAAAGAGGTACACAAACAAAAGTTTTATAATTATTTCATATTACATAGTCAACAACTATTTGAGAATTCACAAACAATATTTTTGAAAATCACAAAAGAAAAATAACCGTAGTAGGCATAAAAATCTTTCAACAAAACCCAGATTCATATCGAATATGAAATATTTGCTAGGCTTATTTTTCTTTTGTGATTTTCAAAAATATTATTATTTGTGAATAGTTTTTGAAAGTCTGTGCATTCTTATGTTTGTGACTGTTCAAAATATGTGGTTGAAGTCTACTAGTGATCTGGCAAAGCATCAATGGAATACATATAAATACAATGCTTAACCACCGGCAAAGAACTTTCAATTATAAAAAAACAATATTGTGTTGCCACGGTTACTATCTTCACACGGGGTGAGGTCATCATGAATTTATTTTAATAAAAACAAACAAAACTTAGTAAACAATTTCGGGATTGACTGAATTTCGAAAATCCCGGGATTACAAAATTAAAATCCCGGGATTCGGGATTCAGTCCATCCTGAAATTGTTTACTAAGTTCGGGATTGGCATCCCTAGTATTAATTCACCATTTTTCAAATAAGTAACAAAATTGCAAAAAAGAAATCGAAATTTCGCCGATTCTAGTCATATTAAATTCTTTACCATTGCTAAATTTTAGTTTAAAAATAAAGTAAACAATTTCATGAAATACTTATTTTTTTTTAACAGCAACGAAAGAGAAATAGTCTAAAGGTGTACCTTATCTGTGTTCAAACGACGTCACGTTCTGTTTGCACACTATATACATATTTTGTTTGTGCATAAAATCTTATTTATATAAATATATTCGAATATTTTTATATTCTTTTTCAAACAAGTATAAAAAGTGTTGATAGATGTGCCTAAAAAATAATTCATCAATTTTGGCGTATCGAACAGAAAGCCAGAACTAACTGTGTTGTTTGCTGAAAACAAGACATTAACAACAATGACAAGTACAGCTATACAGAGAAGAAGAAAAATGTTTTTAGGGGAATTCTTGGCGAAGACATACTATGTGTATACTCGTATATACATATAAATGCATGTACTTGTTTGAGTTATACAATTTTAACACATTTTTTTTCGGCACGAAAATTAGACATTAGTACACGCCAGTGTTATATAGCTTTACTGTATTACCTTAAAAGCAAACACCAGCTGAGACATTTAATCACAAATAAGATTTGAAAGTGCCTCTCTGTTAGAGCTTGAAAAACAATATTTCATTAATTATTAAGAGCAAAGAAGGTATGGCTGTCGATAACTGTCACAATAGTAACTGGTAAACTCCAAATGACATTTTAAGTCGTAACTATAAATTATAAAAAAATAAAGCAAATTTTAAGAAAAATCTTAAAGCAATGTAGCTTCGATAGGGTGTAAAAGATCCTCTATAGCCGAATATATGAATCGTTTTAGGTGCCATACATAAAAAATTTTTGGCAAAAAAAAATTCTGCATATGTGACTTGTGGGAATTAAAAAGTTTGGTAGAATGTACTTGACTTGCAAATGTTTGCTTTTTACTTCGAGCAACATTCGTAAAGAGTTCAACAAATAAACCTGCAGCACTCGAGTGTTATGTGAAGTATGTATGTATGTATGTATGTATGTATGTATGTATGTACGTATAATAAACGCAAGTAAATAGTTCGAAGTAAAATTTTGGTAGGAACTTATTTGTTCTACAATATAAGTATCACTGGCTTAAGCGAGAAAGGTCATAAGTATTATTTCGAGCACTTTTGTGGTAGAACGAAAAAACTAAGTAGAATATTAGTTTTGTAATTACAATTTTTTGCTGTTGCTTATCATACACGATCGAAAGTTTAATACAGTAGCAATTTCTGTTATTTCTACAGGGTGTCTGGTAGCAGATTTATATTTTCAAACTTAAATAAAAAACGTAATACGAGTAATTGACACTTAGCTTTAATAAAAGCATTAAACGATAGAATAGACATGCGGATTTTATTTTTTAAGGAGTATGTGATCCAGATGTCTTCCGTAAACTTGGTTCAATCGAGCTGATTTCTCGACGACCCTTTCTTTGAGGTAACCCCATAAAAAAAATCCATGGGAGCTAGATTGGGCGACCTCGGTGGCCATGGGATGTCCCCAAAGCGACTGATCATTTTTTGGGGAAATTTTCCCGAAGAAAATTCATCGAAGCTCTGGCTGTATGTGCAGTCGCCCCATCCTGTTGAAACCACATGTGTGAAGAGTACGATGGATGAGCTCGCAGCTGTGGCAAAAACAATTCCATAAACATGCGTCGATAATTTTCAGCGTTAATATTCATCGTCTGGACTCGAGAATTTTCGAAAAAAAAAGGTCCAATTATCTCATGCGTGGATAAGGCATACCAAACAGTTACCTTGGGGCAATGCAATGGTTTTTGGTATTTCAATCGAGGGTTGCGGGTTCTTGGACACCGGTAACGGCAGTTTTGCTTGTTGACGTGGCCGTTTAAGAGAAAATGAGCCTCGTCGCTTCAAAAAATGCGATTTACAGTGCGAAAACCCTCCAACATCGTTTCACAAAAATTTTTGCTTAAATCAAAGTCACTTTCTTTCAGTTCTTGAACGATTTGAACTTTAAAAGAATGGAACTTCAGATCCCTTTTTAAAATTTCATGAACAATCGCTCTTGGAAGTTCTAGTGAGGCTGCTCTTGTCTGTATTGAAAGTCGCGGATTTTCACGTAAACTGCTTTCAACCAGTTCAATGTTTTCGGGAGTCCCCTGGCCGTGGGACATTCAGAGCCGAAGCAGTTGCGCGGAATCTCTGCACCCACGAACGAATTAAATTTACACTCGGTCCATCACGTATTCGCCGAATACCGAACTTTGAAGAAAATTGTCGACGAGCAATTACGTAAGAATAATGACTCTTAAAAAATGTCTCCACAGCGAACGCGCGATACTTACTCGACCACTGCGAAATCGTGACTAACAAGTCCGCACAATCGATAAATCTAACGGCGCCTCCTCTTTCCGCACCGTTTATTGCTTTTTGAAATAATCGCATTTAAAAATATAAATTTGCACCAGACACCCGTTTTAAATTTAATTTATTTATAAAATTTAATGAATTGTGCTTTTCGGAAACAAAATAACGTATCATCAGCTTTCTAAACTATATGAAAAAAACGAAAGCTGAAATAAAATTATATTTTTTGTTAATAATTTAACAAATATTTTTATGTTTTTTACCTTTGAATTTCTTATATTCAAAGGTAAAAAACATAAGACAGTCTGCTGGAAGCAAAGCTTTTACATCTTGCATATATTGGCATTTCTTTTTGGAAATGACAAGCCTTTGCGAATGCAATCGTTTAGGTTGCTGACTTCCAGAATTTTTTGTAGTCCTTTGTGGAAGAAGCTGATAGTCATTTTTAATATTGATTTTGTAGTATATGATTCCTGTTATTTTTGTTATTTTATTGATTTCACAACACTTATTTGATTTTCTTTCCACTTTTTAAAAAATTTTCAGAATGATAAAAATTTCTACTAAAACTGAGATGAAATTAAATTGAATAAACATAACTAAGAAACCAATGCTTACTTCAATTAAAAACAGAAAAGTAAATGTTCTGTAGTTTTTTAAATTCGTATAAGTGATGGATGATACGTTTTTATTGTTTAAGAAATTCATGCACTTGATGATACGTTATTTTGAATTGTGCTTATAACTTTGATATTTTTTTTATAAGACCTGTAAAATTTTGTACACATTTATAATATGATATAGTGAATTGTAATCAATACAAAAATCAATTTTAAATTTTTTGATGATACGTTATTTTGCATTTTAGGTGACGATATGTAATGATATACTAAATTTATCCTATATAATCGAATATATTACCTGATGTAGACCTCTTTAGAAAATTTCAAGTACCTGGTAAACATTTTTTCCGGGTTTGCAGAGTTTTATTAATTTTGGCGCTTTTTTCGTTTCTGGGATTTTTTTAGATTTTTGACGTTTTTTAGTTTTGGGGTTTTATTCTCTTTTTTAACGATGTTTTTTGTTTTTTGGCGATTTATATTAGTTGTAGCGACTTTTTTTAGTTTTGGACTCTTTTTTCGTTTTACCGTTTTTTCGGTTTTTGGCAATTTTTTCGTTTTGACGGTTTTTTTTTGGAATTTTTTAGATTTAGCGAGTTTGCCTCTTACGGTTTCTAAAATACACCAAATTGTCAAAATTACATACTCAAAACAACATTAACTGATAGAATACCCTTTAATTATTATTTTTTAAATTTCAGTGTTAATTGGTGCCGACTGCATAAAAATACACTTGCTTTGAAAATTTCACACAATTGTCTGTATATTACATTAGGATTTTTCGTTGATCTCTTTAGAACACCTTTTTATTTTTAACTTTCATATACTTGTTGTAGTATCAGGCAAAGTTTTACATATTCTGTGAAAATTTCACATCCGTAGCTCTCGGTTCTAGAGAAAACAGCATGTGACAGACACACGCACAGACGGTCAGACGGACGTCGTAGTGAAAATACTCGTAATAGGGTTCCTTTTCACCTTTGGTGTACGGAACCCTAAAAAAGGGCGGTATTGTTTTAACGCCCGGTTGAGTTTACAAAAAGAATAACTTTCAAGCGAAATGCATACTACTCCCACTTTTTATATTATGATCATGATCATGATATTTTTGATTATTAAAATTGTGTTGCTTAAACTTGTTTCGCGGTTACGGCACGATATTTTTAATTGAAAAACTTCAAACTCAATTAAATCACGAATAAAGAAGGCGACTCAAGCCTATGGCCAACTTAATAAGATATGAAACTCTTCAACTCTCTCTCGCCGTGTTAAGCTAAATATTTTCAACTCCAATGTCCGATCTACATTATTATACGGATGCGAAACATGGAATGCGGCCCCTCGTGATATGCATGCACTGCAAGTTTTTATAAACAAATGTCTTAGAAGAATCCTACGAATCTTCTGGCCACAATACATATCAAACGATAGACTATGGCATCAAACGAACCAGTCCCCTATAACTACAGAAATAAAAAGGCGAAAATGGAAATGGATTGGTCACATCATACGAAAGCCGGTCACAGATATTGCCGGAACAGCGATTGAGTGGAATCCTCAAGGCAGCCGTAGAAGAGGTCGACCAGCTCATACATGGCGAAGACAAATTGAAACCGAAGCGTCAAAAATGCAAACGAGCTGGAATGAAGTTAAAAACATCGCTATGGACAGCTCCAGATGGAAAGATTTTGTTGAGGCCCTATGCTCCTTATAGGAACGACGGGAATATATATATATATGTATATAAGAATTTTGTGACAGATGGAAATCTCATTAATATTGTAATTTAATTTAGGTTTTTTATAATTTATCTCTGTGTAGTCAAAAGATCATTTGTTTTGTTCCCTAATTCCAAAATATATAACAAAATATAATAACAAAAAGTCTCTGTCATAATTTTTACTTAAGATAACATTCGACAAACGCTTTCTTGCAAAAAAAAAAAAAAAAAAAAGTAACTTGAATACTCTCTTATCAATCATTGATAGCTTAAAATTTAATGCATTAAACATTTTTATCTTGCGAAGAAAAATATTAATAAAAGCAACAACAATCAGGCAAATTTATGGAATAACGTGCATAAAACTCTGACTTTAATGGAAGAACAGAAGTATGTGAACAAATCAAGGCACATATACGCAACACACCTGCAATACATTGGCAAATAATTGAACAATCCCAGTGGGAAAAGTCAGAAGATATTCTTACCTCAGATCTGATTAAAGGCCTTCTAGGATTTTTTTTAAATTAAAATCAGTTTTGTTGTATGCCCGTGAGACTAGGTTAATGACGCAAACACTCGAAATGAAGCTTCAAACGTTTGTGAACAAGTGTCTTAGAAGAATCTTGAAGATGCGGTGGCCGACCACAATTTCCAACGAAGAATTGTGGAATAGAAGTAAGAAAATACCGATACATCCAGAAATCAAAAAGAATAGGTGGAAATGGATAGGATAACCAACGGAAAATTGTAGACAGACCCTCCAGTGGGATCCAGAAGGTAGTACACACAAAAAAGTAACATGAATGAGTTTGTAATATTAATTAAAATATTTGTAATATTAATTAAAAAATTAATTAAATTTTCCCCTTTACACAATTTGATAATATCAATTAAGTTTTTCCACTCAAATTAATTAATACAATTAAAAATTTAATTGAATCAATTAAATTATTAATTGAAAACATTAATTGGTGAATACTTTTTTCTGTGTAGAGCGCGGAAAACCAAAACGCACATAGAAGCGAACGTTAGATAAATATATACAAACACTAAAATATTTTTTCAATGAAGTGAAAAATATAGCAAAGGATCGGAATAGATGGCAAAGTTTTGTTGAAGCCCTATGCTCTACAAGGAGCCAGAGGACATAAGAAGGTAAAGAATGCTTTATAAAAGGTCTCTTTCAAATAAAAGATAAGATACACATTCCACATTACCTTCTATGAGAAGGGAGAAGAGAAAAAGTAAAAGTTTTTGTTTTGTTTTTTACCAAAGGAGTACAGAGGCCGAAAGCAGTTTCACTCCTTCTTTTTCCCGCTGGGATATTTAAACCACCCAAATTCACTCCGCTTTTCCGTACACATACATGCATCGATTTTCTACATTGAGTTTGCTAGAATATAATTTAATTTTTTGAAAATTTGTTTTTTATTTTTTTTTTATTTAGTATTTGTAGAATTGTGGCTTTTGCTTTCAATATGATTAACGACAGATACAAGTGCGAACCGATTTTAAAGCCGTTTGATATTTTGCATGACTAGTTTCCTCAGTTTTCTGTCCTCTAGATACTATGCCTGCCTTTTTTTGCTAGCAAAACCTTACTTCTATAATTATGTATATAAAATGAATAACAATTCCATATAGAAACGTGGATATGTCTCACAAAAAAGGCGATAACTGACAGTTCTACTAAACACTAGCCAATATAATGGATTAATGTATTCTATTTTAATTTTGTTTTCCAATAACATATTAAATGGTTGTTATAAATATGTATGCCATAGTAACAGCTAAAAATCAATTTAACTTTGAAACTACTACTACTAGGCGAATATGCAACTATTATGACGAATGTTCATAACAAAAGCAAATAAATTATTTATGTTAATTATGCACCACAAAAATATACCAAAACATTTCATTAAATTTATGTGTGTAGATTTGTTTTGACATTTGAAGAAAAACGCCTGTAAAGTTGATTCAATTCAAAGGATAGAAAAATTACTACAAGGTGTTCAAAAGAAAACTATATTAATAGAACACTTACACCTGCACGAAAGATATCAATTGAAATCTTAATCAAAATCTATGCCGTTTACAACAAATCAATTCACAGAAAAAACAGTGCCTGATAAATACCTCATAAATTAGAACAAAATTAATAAGATATTCCTATGGTTTTTTTTCAACAAGGAAATCTTATTAATTTAATAAGGAAAACCGTTTTGAAAAAATCAAGAAAACATTTTCTTGTGGTACCACTATATTTTTAATTGCAACCACTAACCCAATAGTTGCAACAGCAGATTAAATTGTTTAACAGTATGGAATTTGAAATAAAAGTTGTTCTTGCTACCGTAAATATGGTTAATATAACTAAAACAAGATCATAATTGGTGCCTGTGAAAGAAAAATTGGCTTTCCTTGCTGAAATAAAAGAAAACAATAAACGCAAATAAAAATACACAATTTAAGAAATTTATTATTTGACATATTGTCATAAGTTAATTTTAATTGATATTTATTTCCTGGTGGTTAAGCATGTCCATATGCATTTCTTCAACCAAACATTTTGAGCAGTCACAAACCTATTATCTTATGCATTTGAGAATTCACAAATCATAATATCTTTGGAAGTCACAAGTTAATTTTTAATTT
Organism: Nowickia ferox; assembly: GCA_936439885.1. NCBI lineage: Eukaryota > Metazoa > Arthropoda > Insecta > Diptera > Tachinidae > Nowickia > Nowickia ferox. The sequence goes on along the minus strand of OW387023.1, from coordinate 93,987,969 downwards.
GCTGCTATAAACTAGGATAGTAAATTTAACCTCTAGCTACTTGCAACAACTGATATAAAGCGTTTATTTTAACTTTAATATAGAGGGACAATTTTATTAGTTGGCAATACCAAAAATTGGTATTAAAATCCAATTCGTAATATTTTATTCGGATGTGCTAATGAATCAGTTACTTAGAAAGAAGAGAAACCAGAAACCATTGAACATATAATCTGCCACTGCCCGAATATGCATCGTCATAGGGTTATATGGTTGAGTAGACGTTTCCATGGGAGCATTACTGATATTGAGAAGTGTAAAGTAGAGGATATCAGGGGCTTTATCATGGGAATTCAGTGGCTTGACGGATAAAAGTTCTAGCTACTAGTCTGATAAAAAATATTCTCCATGCAATTATACTCATAATTGTAAGAAAGCGGATTAATCTATCTGCTGTTTGGAGCCTACATTCTTCAACTTTAAGACCGGATTTCAAAATTGTATGAAAAAAAACAATTCTCCATCTTAATCAATACCATTTTATTTTTTCTACTGCTTCTTCAAAATTGTTAATATTTATATTTGTCAACAAAATCCAGTACACTAAAAGCTCTGATAAATCATTATTATTTTGTAAATTCTTTATAGCCATATTCAAAACCTTCTAAAATTCAAATCCAGAACTTCTTAAAGGTCACTTCTTGGTACAAAAAAGGAGTAAATATTACTTTTAACGGGCAATAGAAAGGAATCACAATGGACCCAAATGGGTCTCCGAGTGGAGGTGCGTTATATCACCACTCTTCCTGACCTAGCCTAACCTAACCATACCCTCGGTACTTTTCTTTCTATTTCGGTAGATAAATGTTTTGGGGTGCCATGTAAGCCTCTTGAATATATCCATAATCGTGCCATCTTTTTGTGCAAATATTTATCTGCACAATTGCTTTAAAATATATTATTTTGGAAAAGAGCGTTTTGAGCTTTCAAAACATATCTATTAATTGTTTCTACATGTTCATTCTCTACAATTTTAAGCTTTAATTGTTTAAAAAAATTATTAACTTGACAGCACCCCGTCAAAAAAAATACTTGTGTGGCAACACTCTATTCTTGAATAGCTGTTGTTGTTATTTACATTTATTTTCTTTACATACTCTTGCAACTACAATTCGAAGCTCAAAAAAAGTCAGCCAATGTAGCAATGATAAAGTAAGAAAATAAAAAACATGTTGATTATTGAGTTCATGTTTCAAATTTGTTATTTGTTGAGCTTCTCATTTGCTTAAATGAAACTTTAACATATTAACTCTAGTTGTTCTAAGAAACTTTTTGGGTAAAAGTTCCCTGATGATCTGCACTAGTAACAATGAAATGCGCGTAGTATGCAGCTAAGCCCTTCAATAATCAATTTCAATGTATTTTTAATAAAAAATATTTTACTTAATAATTATAATGATAATTTGGGATTATTAGTGCGTTAAAAAAATTTAAACTTAAATTGTAACAATTCCAAAAAAAAGAAATATTATTAACTTGACTGCACCCGGTCAAAAAAATACTTGTTTGGCAACACTCTATTCTTGAATATCATTTTGTAACTACTGACAAAAACATGTGAAGCTTCTTTAAATTGACACGATTTCTGCTCACTTGATTTTGCACTAACACTTTCCTAAACAATAAATATTCTTCCTAGCGCTGTTTGTTTATTTAAATTTTGCTCCTGAAAAGCTGATTAAACAGACAGCAAATATGTATACGGTTGAGTGTAGAAACAAATGTGCTTTTTAGTTTATTTTTTTCTCTTTCTTTTAACCCATAACGAAAGAATAAATTAAATATTCGTATCTGTGTGTTGGCATGATTACATCGGAAATGTGCCAGGATATTAGCAAAGTGTACAGACAACAACTTGAACATCAACAGCATTATATGGGCTAAAAGGCAGCTAAGAGAAGTTGTTGAAATAGAGATATACATATTTAATTATTTAAGGTTTGAATTTAAATTTTCTGTTAAGGAATACGGGCATAGAAAATAATTTAAAAGTGTCTTCTTCCTAGCCTAATAGTTAATGTGTTAATTTGTGGATTATTCCCCTGGGAAAGCATGAATTTTAATCATAGATTCAGTGCCTCTTTCAGGTTGTTTGATTGTGAATGATTTTTTTCATTACTTAACAGCAAATAGTAAACAGCAACTGCTAACGTTGAAGGGAATGGGAATATGTACCTCTAATAAATACACAAATTTATTCTTCTTATGCTTTTTAACAAACTTTAAGAAAAGTTAACACCTGCTCCCTTTATTTTAAAAATTAGAGCATATGTAGGGACCTAAACTGCTATTGCAGTTCATATTATATTTGCAGTTTAGATATTATTGAAAATCCTTTTTTGAAAGTCCCGTTTCTTAACTGAAAGGGCAACGTTGTTTCCGCTAAAAAAAAAATCAAAATTTTAACACGTCATTTAGTTTGCATTTGCCAGCCAGTGCTAGCAAACTACCTCGTGATTTGAGCAGAAAATGGAAAAAAATTTAAACTCCTGCAATGATTAAGCGTTATTTTTTGTAGAAAAAGCCATCACACAAGCGAAGACGTATTCTTAGTACACATCTGGCACTTCTTGTGTTGTCATTTTGTGGTGTCGTTTTGAAAATGGGTGCCGTTCACGTTATGTTTTTTTTTTATATGGAAAGCAATGCCTCACAACGAAATATATCGGAAATCACAAACGTTGCCACTATTATAGACTATAGCGATGTAACAAAATGCCATAGTGTGTACTCGGGATGAGCTTTATAAATATTATGTGATCTCTTTGCTTTCAATTTCAAAGTTAAAAAAGTGGTTTACAGAATTTTGTTGTGACCGTACATATATGGATGACGTCGCACATTCTGGAGGTCCAGTTAAACTCTCTACTCTCAAAGTAATTGGGAAAACTCACGATGTGGTGTTTGTCAATCAGAAATTGAAAAAAATAGAGATTGTGGGGGCCATATGAATCTGTTGTGATACAGTGGTTTAAATTTTTAATCATCACTTAGGTATCTTTGTGAAACAAACGCAAACGTGTGACAGCTTCGCAAGAGTTGTTCAACCGCAATATGGAAGAGTAGTTTTTGCGCGGTTTTGTAACCGTGGACGAAACGTGATTCCATCCCCAACACACCAGAGACCAAACAGCAGTCATAACAATGGATTTGTTAAAGTGAATCGGCGCAAAATGGAGCCAAAAGCCTTTTTTCGCGGATCAATTCAGGGCTCAAATCGTCGCATCCGTGACATCATAAGTTAAGTCATACGTTAATCATATAGGCGAAATGGGATTTCAGTACGTTCACGTATGTCATAATCCGAAAAAGGTGATTTTACGTGACGAGTTGTACGTTTACGAATGTAACGATTCCACCCCTGATATCCACAGCTACGTTAGTGAGGCTCACAAAATTGTATGTGGGTTGTTCGTAGAGCAAACCGAAAGTTTCAATAAAACAGAAAGTTTCAACAAAAAAAAAAAAAAAAAAAAGCCGGTAATATATTCTTTTGTTGCACTTCCAATTTAAACATTAAAAACAAAAGCCTTTCCACAATTAATTTGTTTAAGCAAAACATGTGAATAAATACCTGAATTTGATTTGATTGATTTTATTATGCAATGTTTTTTAGTTTTTTTCTGTAAATTTTGTCAGTTTTGATTCACTACAAAAGTACCGTTACCCATCTGACATTTTTCTTTTGCGTAGTGATGTAAAATTTTATGCACTTTAAGCGAGTAATTTTCATTTTCTCTTTATTTGAATAAATAAAAAAAATTTATTTTTAATACGACCGCCTTTGGCTCTTATGTAAGGCGCTAAAGAAGACTAAGGTGGATTTGTCTGACAGTAAAGCCATGGCGACCGTTTTTTTATGTTAACGCGGTATAATTCACATTGACTGCCTTGAAAAGCGAAAATAATCAATGGCGAATATTATGACAACTTATTGGGCTAATTTAACGAGGATATGAAAAAACAAACCACTGAATTTTTCCGATAAATAAATATTATAGCTATGCTATTTATGGTGCGATACAGGAGTTAGGACGTGATTTTCGCAACAAAAATAATCGACACTTATTACAGTTATAAATTTATTTTTGTTCTGATTTCTTTGTACTTAAAAGCAGAGTACGAAAATAAACGAAACAAGTTGTTTGATTTTGTTTTGTTTCTTTCTTTGAAGTGAGTGAAAAAAAAAAAAAAAAAAAACAATCAGAACGATTGCTCAATTTGTTTTTGTATTGTCTTTGCACATGAGCACATGCCCCAGAACACAGCTGATCGGCTGTAAAACTAAACTAAAGACTACAAACAATAGAAAAGAAAATAATGGGAAATAAATGGAAACGTTTTGAAATATTTGCTGCGAATTTGACATCATCATATAATAAATTTGTATTGCATTGTTATTTAACACATCAAGTTTGTTTTATATAGTTAAGCAGCAAAGCTATAACCGGATGTCCTAAGACACCTCTCTTCTTTTTTTTCCATACTCTCTCCTGCACTCTAGTCTTGGGATATAGCCCCGAGTGACTAATACTGGTTCCGAAATAAAAAAAAAAATGGGAAAAAATTGGAGAAACGGTAAAAGTAAAAAACTTTGTTTTTGTGTTTTGTTTTAAAAGGCAGGAACTTATAGAATCCCCCTCGTTTGTGAAGTGGAATCGTATTTATAATAAATAAATAGTTATAATAATAAGAGTTCATTATTATAACTATTTATTATGTTATAACATTTCAAAGTCGTTATTTGTAAGCGAGTGCGGCCTGCCATGACATCGCCATGTTTAAGTGAAGAACCAAGATGTCAAAAGAGAGTTATTGATAGTATATGCTTATCAAAATTTCAACCCATTACTTTACCATTAAATCGTTTAAGGAATAGTTTCTGCTTTTTTTTTTAATATCATAAGAAATCAATCAATCAGTTTTATCAAACATTTTAATAAATTGAACATTTAAATTTATAAAGTAATTTATAATAATCTTATCTCTAATATAATTACCTTTTTATTTTAAGCCTTTTGAATACTTTACTATTGTGAAGCACTGCAAGTAGACAACATTTAGCTGCAAAAGTAAAAAAGATAACAAAAGAAATATTCAATTGAAATTCCGCATAATAAATTTTATTATATTTTAAAGGTATTATGAATACGTCAAATGCTCTAATAGTAAAATATAATAAATAATAAAAATATTTATTAATCCAATTTTAGCATTCAGGGAAATTTTCATCAGTATTTTTTATTAGGGCAGATATTAAAATGTGTGCTTATTAAATATAATTGCTCAAGTTTTTATTAAATAAGAAATGTTTGAAGACCTTCAGGTACATAATTGTATACACATTGTAGTATTTAAGATGAGCTTTCAATAATTATAGAGTTGTGAACAGGCGAAACAATTTCAGATATAAGCGATACTACGAGCATTCCAGCTAAAATTTATTATAATTTAATATCAAAACTGATGTAATTCTTTTGAAGCATTAATGCTTCAATTGTTCTAAATAACTATTTTGTACACATATACACACGCCCACTATATCTTGACTTACGACTGCTCAATACAAAGTTTTAAATGGTAAACAAAACAACTATAAACAAAAACAGCAGCCGCTTTTATTTGTGACGGAAAAAATTAAAATTAAAACTGTATTCAGTCTTGTATTTATTTAAGGCACTAGCGTATTTTTAATACAAGAGTTTCCTGGGGAATTAAAAGAATTTAATTTCAAATTTCTTATGTTCTTGCATCCCGTGTTAAAAATAAAAAGATCCTTTAAAAATACCTCAAAATTTTTCTTCAAAGAATATAAAGAGTCTTCCAATAAGAATTTCAAACTTGTGACATTAATTTATTTTTTTGACGAATTATTTTTATCTAGGGGGGGGGGGGCGAATTATCAAGAGTAATTTTAAAATAAATAATTACACGCAATTATTAATAAGTCTATGGGAATGGGGGCAACCGCAAAATGCATGGGGCGGCAATTCCGCCTCCCCCAAAAGGTTATTCTAAGCCTATATATAGTTTTCAACATTACGTCCTCATGATAAAATTGTTTTATCGAATTGTTCTGTTCGGGAAAACGCGCAAAGCTCCGCCCTTTTCGCCCATTTTATGGCCGCTACTAGTAGACTATGAACTACTTTTGGCCAATGTTAAACGATATGGACCCCAACGACATGAGTTTTTAATAGCATGACACTACGTGTCACACATTTTATGCAACATTGTATATTAACCCTTTGCTACCTGACGTATTTTTCAATTACGCTGCAATCTTTTGTCGGTCATAGTGATCCCTTACTTCATTCTAATAATCTTAATATTAAAAAGATAAATTTTGTGCATGAAAACGTGGCGTTTATATTTTTTAATATCTTTTGTTTATTTTAATCAGAAATAATTTCTTAGTCGGGCTTAAGTTCAGTAATTTCAATTCTTATTGAATGAAATATTTTTTGTTAATTAATGTGAGTTTCTAAAGAAGAGAAGAAAAATGAAATTAGACTATAAGCTGGGGGAAATACCGATATTTTTCTGTGCAGCAACGCACTTCATCAGCACCCAAGTCTATCTACTGGGGTAGAGATTGTTATTAACATCAGCTATTTTGTTTATATTATAAATGCAAATAATAAGTTACACATAAATTTTGTTCTCCTGGAACTTCTTTTAGTTTTTGATATAGGAAAACTGTTAGAAATCAAAGGCACTTAAAAATATCGGAATAAAATAAAAAAAATATATTGCTACCTTGAAAATTTAATATATTTTTTTTAACTTCAGACTATAAACTTTAATATCCCAGCAAAAAAAGAACGGAACTAGTTCCAAGGGTTTACCACTTTCATTGCATACCAAACACTACAGGTACTGAATTTAATATTTTAAGGCAGCTGTTTATATAAAAAATTGTTCTAGACAACATTTTAAGCGAATATCATTCAGTTATTTGGATGACTTCAGTCCTATGACAACAATGTGTTAAATTCATTGATGTTTCACCATAAATTAAACTACTTGTAGCAGAGTTAATCTATGCAGTAACTAATGATTTGTATTGTCATTTTTTGCTGAGATTAAATACTATTTTGAATCATAAAATTAAAATTTAGACTAAATTGCAACTTGGCAATTATCACAATTTTCACGGCAGTCAGAGCTCATCCCTTGCGTTTTTTCCTGGGATTGCAGGACGCACAAGTTTCACGCTTTTTAAATCTCTCTAGACTGTTATTTAATGATGCAGTGGGTATCTCATCCAATTTTAATACACGACGAAAAGACGTTCAAAGTTCTCTCTGCGATCCAATCTGATGTCTATGAAGTCAGGATCTAACTCTTCCAACCATTTAGATATAGATTGACCATGAAGAGATATCATAGAGATAAACAAAATAAAAATATAGCATGCTCCAAAAATTACTGAGTTACCTGACATCGGTCACAGTGACTGCAAGAAGATTTTACCTATAATTTTTAAATGCAAACAAATGCTGCAAAACCACGCCAAGCATACTAATAAGAAAGACAAAAAAGCACAAGTGCAGTAATTATGTAGTAGCGGAAATATTTGAGGAAAACAAAACTTTAGAGTCACTGTGACCGATGTCCGGTGATTAAGGGTTAAGATTTGAAGGCCGGGCCATCTCACGTAGAAGTAAACTGGTCTTTTCGAATACATTTCGATGTCATACTTCGTAGATAATGGCATCGATACGCCTTTGAAAGGAAGCGCTTAATGAAAGAACTTTTATTTATAAAAACATGTTATACTATCGAGAAGTGAAAGAAGTTAAAAAAATAACGTAAAAACAACCAAAGCATTTTCTTGCCCTGGAACCGGCTTTTCGATTTTGCTGATTTTCAATACCAATCTATTTAAGCCAAATTTTGTCACAGCAGTTCAACACCAACTTCTAGTACAGAACTAATTACAGTTGGACAAACAGACATGGCTTATTCCACAACCCTATTCAAAAGGAAACAAAATGACAAACCCATATACATATACAGCACAATCGTGAATAAAATTCCGCGTAAAATTTCTCCCTTTTACAATGAGAATTTTTTGTTTTCCCTATTACTTGCTATTAGTTGGAATTGTTCCCCGGGAAACATTTCATGCGTAGTTTTATTCAGAGCAAAATACCAATGTAAAATCAACATGCAAAAATGTTGATTGGTAATCATGCTAAATCTATTAGAAATATTCAATATGTTGTTAAAGTGCATTGGTTTTTATTTGCTGTGCTCGTAGCTGCAATGCATTCTTGTGCTCAGTTATGTGACTTGTGCTTGTTTTGTTGTTGTTGGTTTTTTATGTTCGTAATTAGCCGACAAAAATTGTATTATCACCGAAAGCTTCCTGCTGCTGGCTAGTAGGCAGTGTACTAATCTTGTAATGGGAGGATTACAGGTTCGAATCTTTCAAACAAGACAAAGTTGCTTCAGAGAGCATGTATTTTTTTTAACTATAACTTAATTTAAAAAAAAAAAAATTATGTTGGGTGATCAATTAAATCAAAATTAAATTTATTAATGATGTTCTTTATTTAGAGTGTATCTAAGGTTATTGTGGCTGCAGCGGTAAGCGCGACGGCTTTGAGTTCAAATCTTGGCCGGGGGGAAACCAACTACAACTTGCAGTTTTCAGATGCCTGTGCTAATACACACATCCACGCAATAATAAAAAATAATAAAATAAAATTCAGTCGTAAATCAGCTCTGGGCGAGTCAACATCAAGCGTCGTTGGCAATTATCTCTTAAGTGCAACGAGGCCACTGTTGTTTATTGGCCTTCGAGAGTTTTGCGTCTCACTCGCACTGGTTGACTGATCTGCCACGGATAACCGTATATTCTTGCGGTTCTTTTGTGGAATTTCTTTAACAACAACGTCGTGTATAGTCAGTCACAAAGCCTTTTTTAAAAACTGTTAATAACATCTTGGGCACATGGTCTAGCTACCCCGCCCATATTTGTGCAACAATACTTTGCAACTTGAAATGACTTTGATTCAACATGGTTTTTCGTGTTGTTTCTGCTCAAATTCACTGTTCAAATTCATCAGTAAGTCATTACAATTAAGATTGCATGAAAAATAAATTTTTGCTGGGATGTTTGGTTAGGGATAGAAAAAGGGGAAATTCCCTCATAAATATTTATTTACAACGAACTACAGTCAATGAAGTTCATTTGATTTTTTTAGAAATTTATGTACATATTTAAATTTTTGTATAACGAGCAGTTTTCTTAACACTTGAGTCTTAGATATACATATGTACATACATTAGTTTCTGCTAAAGTAAATAAAGGCCCCTTCTTTAATTTCATTTCATTACGAGAGGGGTTGCGTCTTGTTTTATACAATAAACTGATGTAGAACTCTTGACTTTTGCTTAATTAACATCTGTGAAAACAAAATAAAAGAAAACTGTGTAATGGCCTTGTTAAGACGTCGTTATGGTTTATATGCTTAATGTTATAAGCAGCATTGAAATATATTTATATGTACTGCGTACATGTGTTTGTTAAAACATGTGTACTTGCTACGAGTTTTTCCTCGTTTTTCTATTGCATTTATGCCAGTAAATGACTTTGAATATTTTACCATCATCGCACATATATAAAAGCCAGTAGTCAGCATATTTATATTAATTGTATGAGTTTGTGTAGATTCATGTAAGCGAAATTTATTCAAAATATAAAATAATTTCCTATAAAAAGCATTTGCTTGTCAGCACTTGTATTGCCATAAGTATAAAGACAATATATTGTGGAAATGTCAAGTTCAATTGAGAGTCGATGTGCAAAACCTGACAAAAAAATATAACAGAAATTCTGTAATAATCTAACGAGACTGCAAGTTTGCCATTAATACTGCCTGGCAGAAATCGTCTTTAAATGATAAACGCTTTTATAATTTAGAGAGCCCTCTATCAAATATACTGAGTTACTGCAACGTGAATAGGTTCATTGGCAACAATATTTTCTCCACGCAAGCGCTTATAAGTATGCAATATGCAAGTGATGTTTGAGAATGTGTGTGTGTGTGTGTGTGCTTTCCACCGGAAATTGCTTACTCAGTGAGCGTTTGCTTTTATGAGTGTTAAGAATTTTTTAAACATTTGAGTGCATTTTTTGTTGTTTTATTTTTGCTCGTTATTCTGCTATTTATTTTTCTATTATTGCTTGAACTTTATAAAAAAGCAATTACTATTATGGCTTAACATGAATACTTAAATTTGCATAACCTCAAGTTCATGGCGAATGAATGGCAAATGACTAATAAAAAATTAAAGTTTTTATTTAGCAACAAAAGCAGGAAAATGTATATTAGGGTGGCTCATACATTTACTTTCCTTTTTTTATACTAATTATGGCTTAGACAATTCAAAGAAACACAAAATGGTAATTTGGTGACTGTAGTGCGTGGAATATTCAGCAACATTGGAGAATAATGCCACCAGGAGTACCGTTCATTCAAAAATGGATCAACAAATTTTAAGACACAACCACAACATTGGAAAAACCGAGACAGGTACGACCAAGATTATAAAGAATGGAAGAAAACGTGGAAAGCGTTAATTAGTTTGTACGTGACAATCATAATGGTTCAATCAGGAAATGTACAGATGTTTTAAATATGCTTAGATCATCAATTTAGCGCATTTTACGTAAAGACCTAAGACTGCATACCACCACATTTGATTGATATACAAATGATGGTCCAGGAGGCTTGACTAATGTGGAAAAATTATTTCCGAGAAATATTTTCATTTATTTGCCTCCTGTCCTGGTTCAATCATTAAGAATTTTTTTCCTGTGCAATTATCTCAAATTTTAAATGAGCACAAATAAATCAACTTACTTCAGCTTTTAAAAAATAGCCATCACAAAGTGGCAGCCACCTGGAGTCTTTACAGCCGAGTCGTCATAAAAAAATTTAACTATTCCATTAACTGAGTGCCTCCAACTTTTTTTTTTTTTTTTTAAATAAGCTACCAAAATGTTTACCTAAAGAAGCATTGAACATTGTTTCGATAAAAGGATTATTTAATTTTTAATCAATGGGATAGTGAAAATTTAGCAAAAATATCATTAAAAATGTGTTTTATAAGATAATTTGAAATTTAATTTGATATATTAATCCAAACCAAAAATTAATCAATTCAAAAAAAGTCTTTAATTCAGCTGTAGGCAAATTTGATGGAATAAATTTTCTAATTTTAAGTACACCAGGCCCTGGCCTAACGCGACTACCTTAACTTCATTACTGCATATGCCAAATCTGAAATCCCTTCAAATGGGGTCCCTGTCAAAAACTTATTTAGTTAACGGCTTGAACTTGTTATGGCCTGTGCAAAATCGGATCTACCAAAAATTTAAAAATTTTAATAATTAATAGAAAATCAAGAGGCATGGTTGTATGTTAAAAAAAAATCAATGCCAAAGAGGTGTAAATCTATTCTTATTTATTATTATATTATTTATTGATATTATAATACAAAGTATAAAGTTTGGAATCAAATTTTTAAAATAAATCTAAATTTTCTTTGTTTTGTTTCCCCTTTATTCTAAATAATTTTAAGTAACCCTATTAACCCTGTCAGCAACTGTATACATAAGAAGTTTCACACATCTAAACATATTTTTACATTCATAATTTGATCAATCAACATTTCATTATTTGAGAAAACTTTTTCTTTAAATATTCTTAAACTTGTTTAAATTTCAGTTTTCCATTACGTTGCTTCAATCTGTCTTTTTGTTTTTTGACAATTTATTTAAACAATTTTTTCTCACTTTTGCACACAAAAATCAACATTAAAATGAAAGTAAAAATTGGTAAAAAAAACTGGCTGAGGAAAAAAAAATAAATGTTTATTTATTTTGATTAAATTTATAAAGAAAAATTTATTTATATTTGGTAGCGTCAACATAATTCAATGTATCTTGTGCACGATACAAACAAAGTTACCATACAAAAATTTGGCGTTTGAATTTTAATTTTAAATTATTTTTTCAAGTTTGAAATTTCGACACACGCTCTGTTTTAGGCAATTATTTTGTTTGACTCTCATGTTAATAATAAAATATAAAGACTTAAGCATATTGCTTGTGTACAAATTTTGTAATAGATTTTGAATACGTTTGAGATTTTTTATGTTGTTTAATATTCTTCTACAAGTATCCATTTTTATATAATTTATTTTACCTTAAAGCTTTCTCGCTTTTTAAACCAGCCGAAAAGTTTTTTTTCAACAATTTAGTTTTAGAAAAATCTAAACTATTTTTCTTTGGTACAAAAATATATACAAGACGATTTCTACAAGCGGAGCTGAGAAGTTAGAATTTATTTATACAGGGTGTTTTTTTAGAGGTATAGAACTTCGAATTGAAATAAAACACAAGAAAATCGTTTTAATGTCCATCAATTTGGCTTTATTGGAAGGATAATTTTATGCCATTAACGTTTAAATATGATTTCGGGCATGTGGCCGCCGCGGCTGGCTCGAATAAAGCCAATTCTACAGGTCCAATTTTCAACCACTTTTTCGAGCATATGGGGCCGTATGTTGGCAATAACGCCACGAATGTTGGCTTCCAAGTCCCCTAACGTTTCTGGTTTGTTGGCGTAGACGAGCGACTTCACATATCCCCAAAGAAAATAATCCAATGGTGTCAAATCACACGATCTTGGTGGCCAATTGACAGGTTAACCGAATTAATTGCTCTGATGGACGATTATGTCGACCATAAAATGGACGGAGCTTGCGGTAAACTTCGCGAACTGAACCATTATTTTCGAAATAAATTTGCACGATTTGCAAGCGTTGTTCTTTTGTCAACCTGTTCATGATGAAATGGCAAACCAAACTAAATATTAATCACTTGACAGCTGACAAAATGGCCGCCAGTTAAAAAAGTGATGGTAACTTAAAGTTCTATACCTCAATAAAAAACACCCTATATTTAATAAAAAAAAAAACTTTATTATATGGGTTTCTTACAATGATGAACGAAGTTGGCGAGTGCCAAGAATAATTTTTAATTAAACTCATGAATATGTAGATGCAAAAATTGCTACACAACCTTCCTTCGTGCCATAACAAACTCAAGTAAAATTTTAATGTTATTCACAGTATAAAGGAAAAAATAAATACTTTTGTAGTGTGAGAATTGGTTTGACTCTCGGAAGAGCAAACTGAGTTGAATTGAAAATGACAAAATGATTTATCATCTTTTATTGTGCTGTAGTAGTTAACACGTTGACTACTAAAAAAGTCAGTGTCCTCCAAGGTCATAAAGTAAAAACACCACAAATTTATCTGGTGTGCACTATTCCGCTTCTGTGTTAGTTGTTGTTGGAAATTTTAAGTGACGAAGGCATATTCACTGATCACTGATAACTGAACACTACCGACTTCAGTTGATACTCTTTCATCGGTAGTGTGAAGCAGAATCATAGTCAAAGTAAAATAAAAATAAAAATAAAAGTTCCACTAAACAAAGCTTGAAAAACTTAGTGGCTGCTCTTGACATCAGAGGCTTTGCCACACTGTCTGCCATAAAAAACAGAAACGTGCAAAAATCAGAGTTGTAAAAAAATTAAGCTTTCTTCTGTATCTTCCTTCGCCATCTGTTTTCTCTATTATTATCGCATTCCTAAAAGAATATAATACCTAGGAGTAGTAGTTAGGCAAAAATATGGCAACACTGGTAGTACAACTAGTGCTTGATGCGAAGTGTTTTGTAGAGATCGTATAAATATAATTACATCATACACGATTGTTCCTTTTTTTTATTGCAAGATTGTGTTTGCCTGAGAGTCTAAAGTGTTTGCAAATATTTGCAAGAATCATAAAAAATACGATATTGTTTCTTCTTGAGAGTCTGAAATGACATAAACCACAATATTAAATTGTAAAGCTCATGGTAGCACTTGCTTTGTCAGACACACTATTGATTGCATCACTACAAAAGTCCAAAGAGTCTGATTATATTTGCCTTAATCTGCTGGGTTAAAATAGGTAAAAGCATTGCATGCTTTTGTAGACATGAGATTGCGTGATCAGATTCGTAGGAATCAGTTCCAGGGAAATATATAGAACACAGTACATATTAGGCTATTAGGGCCGTGAAGTCTCCTACTTTTCTACATACAAAATTATGTCATCCTAAAAGTCTAAAATGCTCGAAATTAAATTTCCGACTGTGCCTTAACAAATCAATGTGTGTGAAGTCACACATATATTGTTACGTAGATATACCGAGGGTGTTTTTTTAGAGGTATAGAACTTCGAATTGAAATAAAACACAAGAAAATCGTTTTAATGTCCATCAATTTGGCTTTATTGGAAGGATAATTTTATGCCATTAACGTTTAAATATGATTTCGGGCATGTGGCCGCCGCGGCTGGCTCGAATAAAGCCAATTCTACAGGTCCAATTTTCAACCACTTTTTCGAGCATATGGGGCCGTATGTTGGCAATAACGCCACGAATGTTGGCTTCCAAGTCCCCTAACGTTTCTGGTTTGTTGGCGTAGACGAGCGACTTCACATATCCCCAAAGAAAATAATCCAATGGTGTCAAATCAAACGATCTTGGTGGCCAATTGACAGGTCCATTTCGCGAAATTATGCGCTCATCGAATGTTTCCTTCAATAAATCGATTGTGACGGCCGCTGTGTGGCATGTAGCGCCGTCTTGTTGGAACCACAACTCATCCACATTCATGCCATCCAATTCGGGAACAAAATAGTCGGTTATCATGGCTCTATACCGGTCTCCATTAACGGTAACTGACTCTCCAGCATTATTTCGGAAGAAGTATGGCCCAATGACTCCACCAGCCCATAGAGCACACCAAACAGTCAGTTTTTGTGGATGTAATGACGTCTCAAGGGTCTCATGTGGATTCTCTTCACTCCAAACGCGGCAATTTTGCTTGTTGACGTAGCCATTCAACCAAAAATGAGCCTCATCACTGAACAAAATTTTGCGATGAAAATCAGCATCGAGATCAATCTCATTTTCGGCCCATACACCAAAATCACGACGCATTGCATGGTCTCGCGGCTTTAATTCTTGCACAAGCTGGATCTTGTAAGGTCGCAAGCCAAGATCTTTGCGCAAAATCTTCCATAAAGTTGATGGACAAAGCTCCAATTGCTGTGCACGGTGGCGAATCGATTCATTCGGGTCCTCTTCAACACTTTGCTCTACAGCGGCAATTGTTTCTTCGGTGCGCACTGTTCGACGTCTCTGCGGATGCGTATTATCACATAGAGTAAACGTAGTTCGAAAACGATCCATGGTTAACCGAATTAATTGCTCTGATGGACGATTATGTCGACCATAAAATGGACGGAGCTTGCGGTAAACTTCGCGAACTAAACCATTATTTTCGAAATAAATTTGCACGATTTGCAAGCGTTGTTCTTTTGTCAACCTGTTCATGATGAAATGGCAAACCAAACTAAATATTAATCACTTGACAGCTGACAAAATGGCCGCCAGTTAAAAAAGTGATGCCAACTTAAAGTTCTATACCTCAATAAAAAACACCCAATACAAATACAAATGTTATTCATAAAGAACATTTGTCAGATATTGTTAGCTAAAGCACATAATGCACAAGCCAACAAACACACCAGATAATGTTGAAGTTAACATCATAAGGACAACTAATATAATGTTAAACCTTCTACTTGTTCAAAAATATACAACCACACAAATACATAAGCCAATACAGACACCAAGTAAAAACAACGGCAACTATGTTGCTTCTAACTACATGTTTTATTGTGAATGTAAATGCAACAAATTAACAGAACGAATTGCATCACGCCCTAAAGACATGAACGATCGAACGCTACTGAAGGTGCCATGAATTCATGGATGTTGCTAACCTTCTTCTGGAAGTCTTATATTAAAAAATTAAAAGGGCGTTGCATCAGCATAGCATACGCAAATAAAAAATATGGTTGAGGTAACCATAATCAAACAGCAACATACTATGATTGAATTATTATTGCAGTCAAATCATATTATTGTCAATATTATTATCTGAGTTAATAATAATATTATCTACAATAACAATTAACTTTGTTAAACATAATCTTAGTATTGTTCAAAGTTATCACATTTTGGTTAAATATGACAATACTATTATTAGATGTGACTAAAATATAATTAAGACTAACCATGCCATATTATAATATTATAATAATATTGTTAAATACGACCATAGTATTATTCTATATAATAATAATATTTTGTTTTTTAACAATATATTGGTAGATCTTTTACTTAGAACAGCTGTGAGTCAAAGCCGAAATAAATATAAAATAATATTGTTGAAATAAAATGTATATATGTGCACGTGTACTTACACAAATATGTATGTGTGTATACAAGAAATACAGACACGGTTGCATAAAGAAATATATATATATATATATATATTTTTTATTGATATATCCTCTTGTTTATACTTCATTTATTTATTAATTTATTTGACACTACGCGTGAAATACCGATAACTTTCAAACAAAACAGAAGATATTTCTGAAAAAGATTTTTTGTAAACTAAAAATAGTATGGTTTTGGATAACATTATATTGTTATTTACATCATATTATTTTTACATAATAATACAAATTATGTTGTAGTCATAAATTTTTAACAAAACTATATTGTTAAATTCTAACCATATCACACTTTTTATGAATATAATAATGTAATTATTAAATTTAAACATTACTTTGTTTATCGTAACGCAATTAATGTTTAAAATAACAATAACTTGTTTTCAATGACCACACATTTGTTTCGGAGCGCATAATATTGTTTTCTCAACCATGCTACAACCATATCTTTTCTTTGCGTGAAGACAGTTTTGCGTAAAAAAAACAGTGAAGTTAACATCGTGGTATTCAAGCAGTGAATATTTTAACATTGTGGGTTTAAGGCTCTTAATAACAGTGTGGAGTAAATAAAGTGTTCTGATTTGTTAAGAATATTACACTTTTTTTTCTAAAATATTATTGTCATAACTCATCAGTAACACTGGCAATATTCAATGTATGTGTTTCTGAAATATAACTGAACGAATTCTGTTGAATTCATTAAACCAAGTAGGCTTTTTTTTAAGCTTTGACAATCATGCAAATTATTATATACATATGTATATAATAAAATTGTTGAAAACACTGGACGCATATTATTTTAAAATAAATAAAAAATATTAAAATATATACAAACAAATTGAGAAAGCCCTGGTTACACCTGTAACCTAATAAGCACGAATATACTCAATTACTACAGATACGAAGGAGGAGTTAACAATTTGGACTAGTACCTTGGGAAATATTTATAGAAAATTTAGTGGTATTTTTTTAACCGAATTCAAAAAAGACGGAGGTTAACAATTCATCTGTAGTTTAGTTTATTTTACATTTTTCTTGATGCAGCCGCATAACGTTGTGTTATTTTTGAACTCATTCCTTTTCTTTTTCCTGGCATAAAATTGTCTAACCATCACATAGTAAAATTTATTCTAAAAAAGAATTCCCAAAAGCAAAACTGACCAGTGTTGCTTTCATAATGATTTAAATATGGCAACCATGTAGAATGACTAACTCACAATTTAGTTCTTTAAATGGGACAACCAAGAAAACTTAATAAATATAAAATAATAATAACAATAATAACATCAACATGTTTTCGCACAGACAAAAATTCAACAACCTAAATGCACATTTTGGTATTTGTTTAAATTACACTTTTCTACATGTCGGTATAATAAAATGTAGAAAAAACATCAAATTTTGTGCGTTTTAATTAATAATCTGTCCATTATTTACAAAAACTGTAAGAAATATGCAAAGAGGCAAAAAATGATAATATGAAACAAAAATATGCCAAAAATATTTTTTTGTATACTATATTTGATCGACTTTTAGTGTGAACTCGTCGGCATGCTTTGACAGCGACTGCAAACAATAT
Organism: Nowickia ferox; assembly: GCA_936439885.1. NCBI lineage: Eukaryota > Metazoa > Arthropoda > Insecta > Diptera > Tachinidae > Nowickia > Nowickia ferox. The sequence goes on along the minus strand of OW387023.1, from coordinate 93,969,908 downwards.
TTATTCTTTACAAACATTTAAAAAAATTTAACCTTTCTATGAAATAATCAGCGTTTAAGAACTCCTCATTTGAGTATTTTCTTTTGCTCCTGCTCATACTTCTGCATCTGAAAATTCAAGAGTCGCAGTAGAAGTTAACACTTCGAAGTTTTCTGTTTGTCTGAATGCTGCTTCACATAAATTCGAAAGTTAACGTGGTAGAGATGTTATGTGCTTTTTTGTTCTTTTGATTTTGCAGTTTTAATTGCGTATTTAATCGCTTGCTGGAAGAAATGTTGTTGTTGTTTGTTTTACCATTTTTTTTGTAGATACAGTAAAAAACAGTCATACGAGTACATACAGAAAACTCACCCTGCAGAAAACATGGGGTTAAGTGTCCCCAAGTCACCACTTTTGTCGACTATATTGGTGACATTGTCAAACGGGCGTCTACATATTAACATTGTTTTTGATGCATAGAAAATATTTTGTCAGATACACACAACTATGCTTCTTCTTAATGTTTTATTGGTTTGTTGAAAATACAAGTGGCTTCAAGCAAAATTCAAGTTTTTATGAAAATTAGTTTACGAAATCAATATAAAAGGCAAATAAAAAAATTTATTAAAAAATAATTCAAAAAATCAAATAAAAAGAAATTGCAAAAGACAAATAAAAAGCAATCTATTTTATAATTATAAAAATAAAAATATTTTAAAATGAAATAATTGTGGAAATTTTTATGAGCCTGTAGAAGATTTTGTGGGATCAGTTAAAAGGTCCAGTCCAGGAAGTCTAGATTCATAAGTAAGTGTTTGATTTTAATAGTTCGACGGAACCTTGAATTTTTCATTTATATTTAATACAAACAGCAAACTAAATCCTTACTTTCTGAACGAATGTTCCCTTTTTTTATGTATTTTTTTTATTAAAACAAAATTTTTTAATAAAATATTCAGTTTTATTATCATTAGAATTACTAAAATGTATTAGTGACTATCAATTTCCAATGTCTCGATATGGTCCCAAAAGAAATACCAACTGAATAGTAACAACGTCAGTAGTTGCTTTTCAATGACACGTACATGCTAAATGTCTATAGCAAAAAGCATTGTCTGGGGTACAATTCGTCAGTAGTACTCGTGACAAAGTCACTAGTAAATCACTACAATTTCACTATTCGCATTTTCTACAGGGCACATTCAAACTCATACTGACAAACATTTCTGCTTCGATAACTGCGTATTCATTTAAAGCAGCAGTCAGTAAAACCGAAAACTGTACAAACATGTCGACAGCTGGTGCTTTTCGTATATCTATCGTATTGTGTTAACTTAATCGTTTATTGTGTTAACTTCTACTGCGATTCTTGAATTTTCAGAAGCAGATTGGGCAGTCAAAAATTAAAAAGTCAAAGAGGTAGCACAATTTTACGACTTATGCTATTTCGACTACAGTTTTTTTAACACTGAATATAAAAAAATTGACCCCGACCATTAAATGGAATCAAAAATAGAGTTCATAAATTAATCTTTTTTTATACGAATGTATAAATTTTATCGATTCAGCTGGAAAAGAAAATAATGGGAACAAATCTTAATTGTTTGAAAGAAAAAAAAAAACGTTTCGCAAACGTTTGCTGATTCACTTACTAAATGTATGTAACCAAACTTTTAAGTTCTGAGTGAGACTAAAAACCAACTTTACGAATTTTTATTTTTTTTATAGTATTAATCATATAATTAATATTATTATATGATCATATTGATTTCCCTTGTAATAAGAACTAAATTAGTCATTGAATAAGCATGTTCCAGGCTATGTTTAGTTCGCAATTGCACGATTCTAATGGCATATCGGTATAGCAGGTGAATGGAGCCAATTTTTTTGTCCTTGCCTTTCTAAAAGTACTTATTTCGGTTTTTACGAGTATTATTGTACTTAATGATTCAAAAAACATATCGTTTTGTTTGTTTTCATAGTTTGAGTGAATTAAGTCCCTTATCCTGAAATTTTTTCCCTGAAATTGAATTAAAAATCAGCACACTCATAATAAGGCTGATGAAATTATTCATTTTAAAAGAATTTGTGTGCATAGTTAATTGTGTTGCATAAAATTAAAGTGTCAACAATAATAGAAAACTTTGATAATTGGATTCTTTAAAATAAAATTTTTATTTTCGACAAATGATGTTTCTATTGCCAAAGTTTCTAGGCCTGCTGCTTGCTTTAATGTCTGCACTTGAAATTTCAACAATTTGTGGGCAATTATTTTTGTCATCAGCTTTGTTTTATATTGCCCTCTAGATTATTATTGTTATAGGCATTTTATTCTCTTTAATAAAATTTTATGGGGTTGTAGCAAATTTTGCTTTAAAGTTTTTTTTTGTGATGAGAGAAAATTTATTAAATAAAATTTTTTTATGCTGATGAAATTTTGTACACGAAATTTTCTTAAATTACCAAAGTAATGCAAAGCTTTTACACAACTTGTCTATTTGAAGAAAATTCCTACGCACATTTTTATTTCATAATTAAATTAAAAAATAAAAATAAATAAAACAATTGAATGTGGACATGTCGCATAGTAAAATAAAACAAGTCACATCTCAAAATATTCCAAATTCTTAGGAGACGCAGAGAGAAAGAAAAATCTCAAGTAAGACAAAAGCAAGAATAATGTGGTAGTTTTTCCTAATAAAAAATATTTTTGTTTCAACATAAATTCTTGGCTTCATTTAAAAAAGTTTAAGATTTAGTGGGCGATATGCAATTGTTTATATTTATTTATTAAGAATATTTTGTACGCAACCCTGGAAAGCAATTTTTTTGAACATAAACGATTTACATTTAGTTTAAAGATAAAAATAAATATTCAAAGATAAGCATATATGCATATAAATCATATCTGTTAAGCTAAAAACAATTTACGAGGCAGTTACAAATAGTGCATAAATAGTTCTCTAATAAAAAAAATAAATAAATCTTAATAAAATTTATTTATACTGCTGATGCTCATTTACAATAGTTATTTTGTGTTAGTTGATAGTGTGACAAAGTGTTTTTTTTCATTTAAGAATGAAATCACTTTTCGTGTGCTTGAAAATGTTGTGGATCAAAGTGAGCAATTCTGTGGTATTAAGGAAAAAGTACTTAAGTCATATTTCACTCTTTTGCAATAGAGCACTTTAGGGCTTTAAAGTCGATTTTCAGAAATTCATTTCATTTACAGTTAAATTGGAAAATTCGGTATTCACTTAAATTGTTTTTAGAAAATCATTGTTCTACACATTGTTCTGAGGCAAAAATTAAAAAGTGCTTAATTCGAGATAAGCTGATTTTGAGTTAATGACAGCTCTGTGATCTTGATACTAGAAAGTATCCCTGGGCAAATTCTCAATTATTTGCTGTGAGTTTTAAGGAAGTCATAGCGCAATAACTTACATGCTGATATTTTTTCGACTTCTTCCTGTGTTAAGTTTTGTCCACCTAAGCCCTCGAGACTCTACAATCCTCCCTACTTCGCCGTGAACTGTTGGTTCTGCTCTATACTTAATGACTGAGTTCCCTTTAGTAATGACCTATCGGTAGTTTTAGCTATCTGTCACACATTCCCATTCTTGCCAGCTCGTCGGCATTTTCACTTCCCTCAACACTGCTGTGGCCAGTATCTGGATTCAGTAGCTCTTATTACGACAATCGTATCGCTATAATAAATATAACGAAAATTTATCGACTTTGCTATTTAGTAACATAGTTTAACGATATTCGCTGTCGGTTGATGCAAAACGAAATTAAATCACAAGCTCAAATTCATTTAGTTTTTCTTTGTGCTTTTCACTTATTTTGAAATTTTCTATTCAAAGATACCACCTGATATTGAACCAAATGGTGATTAAAATACAGATGGAGACTATCGTAAAAACGACATTACAGAATCACATTATCGTTGCCGCAAACGAATAAATATTTCGATAAATATTGCGATTTTCGGTTCGCAAAAAGTTACAGAATCCAGGTACAGGAACCCAAACCTCTTATAAATCAAGTATGCTTTTCATAAACTCTCATTTGTAATATTTTTATTATTTCTTCAATGTCATAACTTGAGTAAAAAAAAACTCTCCAATCCCAAATTTTATTTATTAAAATTTTGTAGTGAGGACACGCTATACTTATGGCCTTCGATAAACAGACGGACGAAAAAGATTTGACCACAAAATGCAAATGTAAAAGAGTGTGGTAACTAAAGTTATTGTAGAAAATTAGAATAGTAAAATTAAAATTAACATGCATTACTCAAATATGGCAACAGAAATGGCTTTTGAAGCAAGCAAAAGCCAGACAAAATTTTACGACCAATAAAAAAGTAATAATTTAGATGCAAAAGAGAGGAGGAGAAACAAAACCAAACTATAAAATTTTGCTTTATGATAATGAAATTGCTCTGAGTCGTAAAATGTATGAATATTAATGCGCTTACTTAAAAATATTTATATTTTAAAATTCCTTATAACTTGCCATAGAAATTATTATTAACCCAGAAAAGTCAAAGAGTTTGGCTTTTTATTTGTTATTGTCATGTAATAAATTACAAACAGCTAGAAAGCATTCGTTCCTGTTTCTGGGCATGAAATCTTTAAATGAGTGGCTCGTTGGGTGGGGTTAAGGCTACATGTCTGAGAGCTGATGGACATTATGGGCTTATTTCCCAAATTTGTACCATCTAGAGATCTGCATGAATGCAAAATTGTTCATTCATTTTGAAATTAATCTTTATGGCACTTTCAATTGTCTTATTAAGCGTGTTATATATTGCATCCCTCTTTGAAAGAGTCTATGACATTTATCAATATTTATCAGAAACTTATATTTTTTTTAATGGCTTACAAGGTAATTAATAGTACTACTGAATAAGTAAAATAATAATTTGGGATTATTAGTGCATTAAGGCCTTAATCACCATCTTACACAATCATATGATCTACGCAAAAATACAACCCTGCTGTAATGAATTGTTATAGTCTTTTGACAATTTTCATAGATTGCATCAATTCAGGGTTGTATTTGCTCTAAAATCTCACGATTGTGTAGAATCGTGTATCACAAATATTAAAATTTTTTAATAATCTGCTGAGTAATTAATTTATGATTTAGATCATTTGATTTTTGAATTATATTGCATCATTTTGTTTGTTCATTTAAACACTTAAATTAAAATATGGCATAAAAAATGTTCCATATTGCGGTTTAATAACGCCAAACTCTCCTGAGAAGTTGTTCCACCATAATATTTGCAGTCTTACGAAAAGACTTCTTGAGGTGTAGATACCTCAATTAAGCTTCCATAACGTTCGTAATCATCCCTGTTTGTATGGTCACAACGAAATTCAGTTAACCATTTTTTTAGCAGTCCTAGTTTGCGTTTAAGTAATGACTTTGTTTCCGTGAAACTAATACTTAATGAACACATGAAATTTCAGTGTTTAAAAACTTCCCATTTGAGTATTTTCTTTTGCTTCTGCTCATACTTCTGCTTCTGAAAATGCAAATGTCGCTGTAGAAGTTAACACAATAAACGAATAGCCAGCCATACACAACGAAGAGCTTCAGCTGTCGACATGTACGACAAGTTTTCTGTTTGTGTGAATGTTGCTTTACATAAATTCGGAAGTTACGGTAGTAGAGATGTTGTATGTTTTTTTGTTCTTTTGATTTTGCAGTTTCAATTGCGTATTTCATCGCTTGCTGGAAGAAATGTTGTTGTTGTTTGTTTTACTATATATTTGTACATACAGGAAAAAACACTCATACACACACAAAACACACATTCAAACACATCTACACAAACATTTCTGCTTCGTTAACTTCGTATTTATTTAAAGCAGCAGTCAGTCAAACCGAAAACTGTACGAACATGTCGACAGCTGGAGCTATTCGTTGTCTATATCTGTTCGTTTATTGTGTTAACTTCGACTACGACTCTTTGAATTTCAGTAGCAGAACTATGAACAACCTGGTAGTCTGCCATCAGTGGCTGTAGAGTCTACAGTATAGACTTTAAACTAAATGACGTAGCTTATTTAAATTTTGACACCATTCAACTGACAATCCTTTGTTGATAGAAGTAGTATTGGCCTCCCAGTTAAGAGGTGAGAAATTCAAAAGGTCACGGTCCCGTAGTTAAAAAATTCAAAAATTGTTTATGATTAAAATATTTTGAAAACTGTTCTGTTTAGTTTTGAGCAAAAAGCTTCCAACTTGTTTACTTTGATGATATGGATTTTGTTTTTTAATTAATCCAGTTACTGCAAACTTAATTTTGACACATCATGACGTACTTAGATACGTTTGCTAGCAATGAAGTTAAATTATAAAAGAAGATTTACACATAAATAAACTATTTTGAGTAATATTAATGTCTACTTAAATAAAATAAATAAAATGGAGCTTTCATTATCTAATAATAACAAATATTTGGCTGTTTTGAGTGACATTTGGCTGTATTGTTATTGTAAATGCCCAGTCAAAGGAAATTTCATAAATTTTTATCTAGTTACAGTCATTTCTACGCATTTAACGTTCTTTTTTTATTGCTGATACTCATTTTAAATTAAAATATACTTCTTGGATATTTGGTGTAGTTAACTTTAACGATAATGCCTTGAACTTAAACTTATATTTATTATTAAGTGTGTTTACAGCGAACCCAGTGCAAAAAAGTCTAATGAAACAAATGGGTCATACGCTTAGTTGGCAATGTGAAAATAATTTAAAATGATGTAATTTTCTTGGACTACAGATTTTGATAAGCATTTGCTACGAAACATGATTTTTTATTTAATGTTCTCTTTAAACCACTCTCAATCATAATCTGACATCACAAGAGAATAATAATCTCTATCAGACTTTACTGGACATTATCAAGCAAATGCTTTTTAGTTTCAAATGCTTCAACTGTCAAAATTACTTTCTAAGTATTCCAAAATACAAATTTACGAGGGCGGTTCGGAAACTTCTTAGCCTATCAATGAAAGAGAATAGTTAGTTTTTCAAAAATATTTTTATTTTTCAATATAATCTCCTGAAACTTCAATCCAACGCTTTTCTAGCAATTCTATCCCTTGATTAAAATAGTTTTCCTCAAGGTCTTCAAAATATTGGTTTACAACTGTAATTGCATCTTCATTTGAGGTGAGGAATTTTTTTTAGATTTGGGAACAGGTAAAAGTCACTGGGAGCTAAATCAGGAGAATAAAGTGGGTGGTCAAGCAACTCGTACTTTAATTCGTTGATTTTAGCCATTGTTAAAACACTCTTGTGCGCTGGTGCGTTGTCTTGATAAAAAATAATTTTTTTGTGTTGTAAGCCAGGACGTTTTTCTCGAATTTGTACATTTAATTGATCCAAAAGGTTGCAATAGTACTCTGAATTTATTGTTTTACCCTTTTGCAGATAGTCACCTAAAAAACCGTTGTCATAACCTTACCAGCCGATTGAATTGTTTTTGCCTTCTTTGGGGGGCACTTCCTCCAGCTTCAGTCCATTGTTTGGATTGTTCTTTTGTCTCTGCAGTATAGTGGTGGATCCATGTCTCATCAACAGTTATGAAACGACGCTTAAAATCCATTTTATTTCGCTTAAAACGATCCAAACAAGCTTGAGAAATTTTCATTCTTATGCGTTTTTGGTCGACTGTTAACAAATGCGGCACCCATCTTGCAGAAAGCTTTTTCATCTGTAGTTCTTCATGCAAAATTAAATGGACTCGATCATTTGAGATGCCCATGATATTAGCTATTTCACGCACTTTTATTCGTCGATCATTTAATACCATATCATGCACTTTGGCTACAATTTCTGTTGTTGTTGCTGTTTTTGGACGTCCACTACATGGTTCATCTTCAATGCTTGTACGACCACGTTTAAATTCCGCAACTCAATCTTTTACTGTTGCATATGAAGGAGCACTTTCACCTAACACATTCACCATATAATTATGAATTTCTTGTCCCGATAAACCTTTTTTATGTAAATATTTAATGACACCACGCAATTCTAATTTTTCCATTGTAAAAAAATCGCGGATGCGTCTTTTGTGAACACCTGTTTCTATAGGAAGGAGTTGCCAGATCGAAACAAAATTTAACATGTGTTCATAGCAGAGACGGAAGAGTCCAAAACACTTAACTTTTTTCTGTTTATACCGCGCTATTTGTGCTTGGCTAAGAAGTTTCCGGACCGCCCTCGTATTGATATTTTCTGATAAAGGCGAATCCTTACTAGGTGGCCGCAAGGGATCAGGTGACTTTTTTCGCCCTTTGTAATTTGAATATACGTTAAATGTCATTACACATTTTGCAGTAAATTTGTTTGACATTTAAAGTATAAATTTCTTCTAGCGAATTGAGCGGAGTATACCTTATATGAAATTGCCTTTTTTCAGATTTCATCAAAATTATTTATTACTTTTTTCTAATTTTTGCTGGGAAACTGTTCGCCTTGTGTTGTGTGTCAACATCGATGTTTATCAACGAAAAGTATTTTTTATTGATTTTCCTTTTAACGACAATTTACGACAAAACTCAAAAATTATCTAAAAAATGGAAAACTGGTATTAAATATGTTTGTTATTTTTATGAACATTAAGTAGCAAGTGCAAGTAAATTTTTTATCAATATTTTTTACGATGTCTTAATTTTTTCCTTCAGATGTTATGCCTATCTATTTTTTTATATTTAGAAGTTGGCTACCAGCACGTCTTTAAAGAGTTTATTAGCAAAGAAAAATAACTAAAAAAAACTACAAGAGATTTTGATAAAGTGTGTCCCACATTAAGCGCTTTCTATCTCTAATTTTAATTAATACAAAGTGTGTATGATATATCGTGGGAATTATATATTTTAAAATAATATCGATGGCATTATATATGGGATATAAAATTCAGAAAATCTTAAAATCATAGTAATAAACATTTTACTTTAATAATCCTTTAATAATCCTGTGTTCAAGGATCAAGGCCAATATGTTAAATGAAATGAAAAACCAATCTGCAGTGTCTTTGAAAAAGAAATATTAGTGGCCAACTAAAACTAATGTCCAAATGAAAATCGTTTATATGAATTATTTTATAAATAAAGAAGTCGCTACCGACAAAATTTGCCAGATAAAATAAATGAAATTTTTCTCTAAAGTTATTTTACAAAGTAAAAATTTAATGGCAAATTCCATTCAGAATTTATTTATTTATTAATTTTTAAATAAAAATTCCAATTTGATTTTAATATTTTCTTGTGTATTTGAGATTTGTTAAATTTCACCACAACATTTATTAAGTGCAGCTGTTGTTTTTTGTAAGAAAATTGCAATTAATTTATCATTTATTTTTGGAAAATTGTTTGTTTATCTCTGCTCTGCGTGTGGGTGCTTGACAACTTGCCCATAGCATGTGTTTCCTTTGTGCATGTAGCACAAGAAATATTTTTCATTTGCAGTATTTTCTTTTCGATTTTTCTCTTGGCCTTAATGGAGTTTTATTTTTAAACACTTGCCATCCGTTTTGCTTCTCTACTTTTGTCAATTTGTTATGAAGTGAAAGAAAATAATGTTTATTTATTTGTAGAATTAATTATACGAATTCTTTGTTTGCAAGTGCTCGCATTTTTCTTTGCTAAAAGTATGTATTACAGTAGTTTCCCCTTAAGTGATATCCTATTACTTGATTTATATGCCTAAGTGATGCCAAGTAGAATGGTAATGTAAAAACTATTTAAGCAATTAATTGTAACAGGATTAATGGATTTTTGAAAAATCACTTAAGCGGAAAGTACTGTATAAAAGCCGGTCTTATAATAATCTAAGCTATTAAACTATCACTGTAATTGCTTAGCGTTAACTTAAAACAAATTTACCTCACTATTAAAAAGACACCTAATTAGCAATTGGCAGGAGTTATTTTTTTTTAATATAAAGGGTCCGCCAGATAACTTTTTTTTTTTGAAAACAGGGCGCAAAACATCGAGTGTAGCTTCGGCTGTGTAGCACGTAGCGCCGTCCTGTTGAAACCAAATGTTGCCAATATCCTCCTCCTCAATTTTTGTGAACAAAAATTCGTTCAACATGGCCCGATAACGATCGCCATTGACTGTAACGGCCACTCCTTGCTCATTTTCGAATTATGCCTCTGGACCAAAATCCGCACCAACCAGTGACTCGTTTTGGGTGCGTCGGATTTTCAATGTATGCGTGTGGGTTTTCTGTGCCCCAAATGCGACAATTTTGCTTGTTTACATACCCGCCAAGATCAAAATGAGCTTCATCTGAAAAGATGATTTTTTTCGGAAAAATCGGCAAAGTAATGTCGCAATATTTCCCAGCGTTGTTCAAGCGCATACACAACCATATTCGTTCGGCGGAAGGATAAAACTAATTATCTGCCAAATCAGACATGAGCTAAGTGTTACCATTCACGAAATAAGCACTAGTTGAAAAAAACGTTAGATGGCGGACCCTTTACAAACAAAAAACATTTTCACTGCATGAAATACATAATCTTTTGCGTTCTGGTTTTGCATGTCAACTGCTTATATTTCTTAAGTTTGTTTCCTTCGTATAAATGTTCGCTTGCATGTCCAATATAATATTTTAAATTTTTTATATTCTTTTATGGAGAAGTTTATTTATAAATATGACCAAAGATTTCATTAATGAAGACTGTCATGTTTCCTGTAAACGTATTTACTTTCATATGTCAAACATGTTTATAATTTATAAGTCTGTCAGCAATTAAAATGAAAATGAGTTTTTGTTTACTACAAGAGGTAAATGTTGAAAAAATGTTTTTTCTTATGAATGTGGATAAACTGAATGTCAAACGTATCTTCGAAATCGAAACTTTAGACTCACGGAATGGGAAAGGTTTTTGTTTTAATTATTTAATACCTTTTTAATGGCAGTTTAATAGAAATATTTTCTAAATAATTTAAGCTAGAAGTTTTTTAGACAAATTTTTGTTACTGAAAACAATTTAAATAAAATTTCACGTAGTAAATAGTTAAAGCAAGGACACTGGCACGTGTCATACAATAAAACAATTTTCAATTAAACTTTCTTAGAAATATCAAATACACTTTTTTGTTTTGTAATCTTAAACTATGGCATTAATGTTCCCTGTTTTTTTTTAATCTTTAAAAAAAATTATGTTTCATCAACACGATTAATAATCATTAATCAGAAAACATAAATCATAGGCTTACAGTACTCACTGCTGTTTTGTAGTTATCTCATATATATGAAATGTTTTATAATGATGTTACGTTTCTTAACAAAAATTCTCCTACATTAGGTTACATACACCTTGACCAAAAGTACATACCATTTCAATTAATGTAGCGTACAACATAATCGTTTTTTTAACATTGAAATTGGTAAATGTAACTCAGAATTATTATTTAATTATTTATTTCAACTGTATAAAGCTTCAAGTTTTGAAAGCAATCCGGGAGCAAATAACAAGTCTTTTGAAGTGCCTGACGAAAGCTTTGCCGATTCCTGTTACTATAATTTTCGGACATGGGCGTAGCCCCGCTCACTTTTGACGAGGTTACATTAGGTAAGGTTAGCAGGCTTCTGGCAAGGATGACTTGAAAAAAATAGAGTCCAACTCACTTGGGTTCATACAATGATCCCTTTGTGCTACATGTAAGTTAAAAAGGATATAGAAAGAGTGAGAGAGAGAGGAATGAGGGTCAGTAGGGTAAAAGTAGAAAGATATGATAGTTATTTAAGAGAGGTGAGAGGTAAGAGTGAGTCACAAATTTTGCTAGGGGGGAGTTAGCGGCTATACCAGCCACTGTTCCTAATACAAAGGCTCAACTTTTTGGGCTCAATTTTCGATAACACGGATAAGCTGCCGAAGGATATTCTACCAAGGAGGTGCATCCGGAGATCCTCCAGAGCGAGACAATGATACAGGAGATGCAGGAAATTTTTGTCCTCTTCCTCGTCATTGCAACTGTAGCAGTAGTCATTATACGAGAGACCCATACGTTTAGCATGGGTTCCGAAGGTACAGTGACCGTTCAACGTGGTCACTAAGTTCCTCAAGTGCTTCCTATTGAAGTTCATGAGGTTTTTCGTTCTATGGGAGTTTAGGCAAGGCCAGATGGTTCTCGCTATTGCACAGGTGGGCTCATTGCGCCATCTGTCTTGTTCTATTTCAAGAAAGGTAAGATCGAAATGTCGCCAGCAGGATGAGAATGGGAGACCACAGAGATTGTCAATATCAACCTCTGTAAGTAGGGTTCCCCTTTTTTCCAGGTCATCCGCAACTATTTGAGTGCTGCGCAAGTGCATCGATGGCATCGCGACATTCTTGGACGAGAAGAGATGTGGTGTACACACAGATGAGAGACCTAATAGCAATTTTGCTGACAGTTGTGATATGGATATCTCTATTCGAGATCCGATCACTTTTTATAAGAATAACTGCTTCTTCCACTCTATCAAAAGAATGTCGTTATTCTGATTTTTTATTCTCTATCTTACTTCTGCACCAACTTTGACTCGAACGACAAGTCGGAAAAAGACTTAAAGGCAGAATTAATTTTTACTTTCTGTTCTGTTACAAATCAGCTGACTCTTTATAGAAATCTTATACAAGTCGTTAGTTTTTCTGTTTTGTTCTATTCTGTTTCAGTTCAACCTGTAAAAATCAAAACAAATTTAAGTACTTGTGACAACATGAATTATATAAAAACATTTTTAAATAAATTGTGATTTAGAATTTAAAAAAATTAATATTTTAAAAGAAAAACATAAAATTATTCTGAAACTTAACAATGGACGATGCAAAATAAATCACTTTAGTGAAAAACTGTGACCCTTCTGATCAGAAACAGTGAGTATTAAAATTTAGAAACGGAACAGCAACAGAAAGTAAAAACTAATAGGGCCATAAGTGTTTGTATGAAACTTTAATACCACTAAGTCGAATGAATTGTCAACAAAGCGAACACAATGTCAAAATGAAGCACTTGCTATTTTACTTTCGACTAGTAAAATTTATTTGCAAGCAATCTGATAAAATTTATCAAAATATTGTTTTATCATTTTTAGTTAATTTTAAATATTATTGTTCGAACTTCATTTGATTCTATATTTATGATTTGATCAGGCTAAAGTTCGTATCGCTTTGTAAGAGAAATTATTATTTTATCATTTTATTTTTTTATTTCTATTTATTCACTAAATGTTACAAATACAATTACAAATTATATCGTAACTTAATTTAAACTAGAATAGTAACAAAGGCCTTCACTCGTTGTAGTGAAACAGACCAGAGTCTATGGTGGGAATCGAACCCACAACCTCCTCACTAGCCTACCGAGGCACCCATTCATTTAATTTTTTTTTTACTCAAATTACTTGAATTTATTTTTTATTTGTAGACAAAAGTCATAAAATATTCATCAAAGTATTATTGAACACTTTTGTTTTGATTATTCTTTTAAATTCATTATACAAAGTACTCGCACATTTCTAACATAACGAATGAAGTTATAAAGCAAAACAGTAATAACATGATGTCACTGTGCGACTATTTTGTTGAATTGATTCTCGTTGTTCAACATGGTTGCATTAGGTTTCATGTAAATGTTCCCTACAAGAAATTAATGACTGAAACCAACACAAATAAAATTTCTTCACTAACACATTTGCAACAATTTTACATTGAAATCAATAGTGACAGTCAATTGACTAGTCATTTCATCGGAAGTGATGATGGATTTATTCATTAATTATATTTGCTCTACTCTAGCATATATGTTAGAGTGGAACATCTAATATACATATGCCAAAACTTTTCAAACATCGAGTTTTATTAAAAAAAAATACAATTCAGTTTGTCTCTGAAAATTAAATTTAAAAGTGCTAAAAAAGATAAGTAAAAACAATAGTGAATGAAATAAGTTTACAAAATTTAATTTAATATATATTTCTTTTAAAAATTTTAGGTATTTGTAAAAAGCAAGTTGCGTTGGAAGTGAGAAGGTGTGAAGGGGGCTAGATACCGCTTAAGTTATTTGGTGTTTTTATTTATATGTATTTTTTGTTTTAAATATGTTATTTACTTGTGTATCTTAGTTATTTTTTATAATAAAAAAGCAAATAAAATAAAATAAAAAGTACATATATTTGCTGTCATATATATTAGTCAATTATGATCAGTCAAACTTGAGTAATGTTTGTGCTACCATTGATTAGTAAAAAGCACTGGAGTGAGCAGTTCAACTATATGTTATATTCATTAGTTAGAGAGAGATGCAACATCACATGTACACAAAACTTTCCATCACGTTTTTCATTTTGCCCTTAATAATGTGATAGAAACTTTATTCTACGCAAATCAAATGATCAGTCAATTGACTGATACTATTCTTGTACACACAAAAAAGTAATATGAATGAGTTTGTAATATTAATTAAAATATTTATAATATTAATCAAAAAATTAATTAAATTTTCACCTATAAACAATTTGATAATATCAATTAAGTTTTTCCACTCAAATTAATTAATACAATTAAAAATTTAATTGAATCAATTAAGTTATTAATTGAAAACATTAATTGGTGAATACTTTTTTCTTTGTAGGGTAAGTAAGTTAAAAAAAACGCTCGAAATACTTGAAATTTACTAATTGGCACTACTTTAATTTATAAACACGTAAAACACAAAATGGCATACGTAATCATAAGCGAAAGAAAGCTGACGACATAGTGGGATAAAAATATATTAGAATTTGAGCGACTAGTTTTCTTTCCAAGAGTTTTTCTTTTGACATAGTGGAAGTGGCAGTAAGTATTTTTCAGAGCTCAGGGTGCCGTAAAAATTGATAGAATAAAAGCACGTGAAATATAACATTAAATTTTAATAGGCGAGGTTCCACTCTCTTTTAAGTGCAAGATGTGTGTCAAGCTTCGTAAAAATCGATTCAGTAGAATTACGTGAAATATAATATTAAATCTTAATGGGGGTCCCACCAATATTTTTGAATGCAAGATTGTGTCTATTTAGGAGCTTAAAATGTGTGCCAGGATTCGTAAAAACACCTTAAGTACAAGCACGTGAAATATAATATAAAAATTTAATAAGCGTGGCGCCGCCCACTTTTTGGAATACAAAATTGTGTTTCTTTTGAGATAAAGGTGTGTGCAAAAGTTTTATTGGCCGTGGCTTTGTCAATTTTTTCAACATCGAGATTGTGTCACTACGAGCTTCGTAGCAATCACACAAGCAAAATATCATAAAATCAAATTAAAAAAATTAGTGTGGCCCTTAACCTAGTGTACCCACTTGATGGATTTATATCATGATGAATGTCAAATTGATAACATGATGAAAATTCAGCACGTATAGAGTCAATTTATTAAAATATTATGGCAGCGTTATGATATAATCATCAGAACTCACGGCCTGATAAATTCATCTTGATATCAAATGCTATTTTATGTGTTATTCTGCATCTAAAGTTTATTTAGTAAAAAATTTTCGTTTAAAAATGACAGCGCAACAATAATTTGTGACCAAAAAATTAAACAACACGCAAATTAGTTATTTTTGGCAAGTGGTTTTCAAATATTTGTTTTATTCATCATGTTATAAAATCATCAATTTATACCCCTTTGTGTTGATATTAATGAAAAATTATAGTTGCCCTGCCGGCGTCATATCACGAGTTATGATATAAAGTTATCAGGTGTGGACACTATGAAATTATATATACATACATATATTTAAATTATTTAAAAGGATTATTGTCAAACAATTGAACTGCGACATAAGAAGTCTTTTTGAATTAAATATGCAAGTACTTAAATTTTATTCATTGATATTATTACGTCGATATTTAATATACCAGAATAATATTATTGAAAAGTAGCTTAACTTTAACAAAAACTAGCAAATTTCATTGCTTTGTTTTATCAAACGGAAATGCTTGAAGTATACATACATACATACATACATATTTTATAATAAACAATTTCCTGTACTCGTAGTGGAGTAAACTAAAAACTTAATCCATAATTTATTGCCTGAATTAATTTCATGTAAGTCTCTTAGTCAAATAATTTATATAAATATGTAATATTAAGAGATAATTGTCTCTTTTAACTACGCCTTAGGGGCCAAATAAGGAGCCAAAATTGAAAATATAACAATAGAATTGATTTTGTATGCTATTGTCTATCTTTGTTAAATAAATAATAACTTTAATTTATGACATGACAAAGCAATAAATTATTATTGTAACTTCAAGTAAAATGATTCTCAGAAGAAGTAGAAGTACAAAGTAATAATGTCATAAGGACAATTTGAAAGAAAAAATATGCATCAATTACAACAATGGAATGATCAAGCACACAGGCATGCATATCGTCAGTAGTAACCCCTAATACTACCATAGTCAAATCTTTTTGCTTGATTTTTTTTTTGTAGAAAAGCCTCAGATTAAAAAAAAACTTGTACAAGTTTAATTTAATCTAGTGCAAAATTCTCTTAGACAAATATTAGACTCTACATACGCAATACGGGTTTAATTTTGGTAGTTAAGTGTACTTAAACATACTTCAAATCTTTCAATACAATGGCCTCAAGTATAAGGCCCTAACTCGTATTTTTCACGAAATTTAGTTTTTCAGTGATTCCAATACATTTTATACAAATGCACCTCGTCACAAGCACTTATACACAAAAGTTACATGTTGAATATTACAGTTTATATTATGTTTTCACTTTCTCCTGTCAAGTCACTTGAGACCAACTATATCGAGTCATAACCGCCAAAAAAGCTTAACCGACACATTTTTTGGTCAACGTCTTTATGATGAAAATCTATTATTTACAATCGGAAATAATAGATTTTGGTCAAAAAATTAAGTTCGAAAATTATGTCGCTTAAGCTTTTTTGGCGAGATATTCACATGTATGCTTTTATATCCCTTATGGATATAAAAGCATTCAAAAATATTGAAACAAAAACTTTTTGGTTATACGAGGTTAGTTCAAAATGTATCGCGAATTTTGAATTTTAGCGGGTTACGTATATTCGAATTTTGATTTTTTGTGGCATTATGTTGGTACTTATGTCCCTCACTTATGCCGAAAATTTCGGCCATTTCGAATGTTCAGTTAATTGTTGACAGCTGTTTTGCTTGCACGCGTTTTGTCTCGTCTTCGATTTTTACCTATTAAAAAAAATTTAATGAAACAAAGAACCTGTATCAAATTTTGTGTGAAAAACGCAATTAAGTGCGCGGATGCATTCCGAATGCTGACTGTGGCATACGGAGAAGCTACCTTGGACCGAAGCAACGTTTATCGGTGGTACAAAATGTTCTCAGAACGAACAAGAGCGTGCCGACGCCCTTCAACAGACGAAAAAATTTATGAAGTGAAGAAAATGGTATTGGCCAATCGTCGAATCACCATGAGAGAAGTTGCTGAGGACCTAGACATATCGATTGACTCGTGCCATTCGATTTTTATCAATGATTTGGGCATAAGACGGCTCGCCGCGAAATTCGTACCAAAATGCAAATTTAGATATTAATGTAAAAGGCAGTGTTACGCATTTCTAAGTTAAAAAATTAGTTTGGTTTCGACCGCCACGAGTAGACGGATTAGCATAGACGTTTTACACTGATCTCTAAGATTTTGGTCTCTTCAAAATGTTTGATCCATTGTGGACTGATAGATCTGCTTGTAGCGTTGCTAACCTTTATTTATTGTGCAATACTCTACACACTACAGTCCCGATAGAGATCTTTCCGATCATAGATTTTATAGGCTAGTACTTCCAAGATAATTGGCTTACTTGGATTCTTATAAGTCCCGTTATGCTAACGTGGTTTTAGATATCTTCGATATGGAAGGTATGAGTTATTTAGATGTATTTAAACCATTTGAAAATCCTAACTGGTTATTCGAAATGAAAAATCGCAAGAGAAGCCCGAAAGTGATAATCAAATACCTGTGGGATGTTTCCCACTTTGACCGCCTTTATTTTTTTATTCGTAATCACAAAGTGGCATCTGTTGGCCGCCATATTGACTTTTGACGACTGTCACTAGGACACTACCGAATAATCACTATCAGTGCCGCAAAGGAACACACATACATATGTACATACATACATACATATGCTAATAAGTATGAGCTGCCCAAAGTAGTACCAGAGTGCTGAACATCAATCGGCTTCTTATAATACAAATAAAAAAACATACGCGAATACATTTCTCTCGTGTTTCTTTCGATGGCCAGCTCTGTAATAAGCACAATACCCTTTTCTTTGTGTCGCTAAGTTGGGCAAAAAAAAAACATTTTCACAGACATACGATCTCCATTAATGTAAAAAGTAATTGATAGATTTGTGCAACAATGAAAACTACGCACAAACCTGACAGTATAGGTTCGATAGTTCTACCAAAGGGTAGAAGTTTAGCAATTTTGGTGACCAATTGTTTTTATGGGCCTACAAAGATTTTGAAAATCAGTGCGCCCTCAAAACTTGGTGTCATCAGTTTTTGGCCAACAGTTAATTCAGATTTGGTGATAGCTCTAAACTAAATATGTCAATAATGTTACTAAGAGTCTATCAAATAAATTATTTTAACATTTCTTCGAGCACTTTTTTTTTGCAAAATTACAGGCAAAAAAAATCGCTTTTTTTGAAAATAACTAACAGGGACTCCAAATTTTTTGCTAACAATATTTGGCAAAGTGACAGCTACGGTATATTGGAACAACTTTTGTGAACATATCAATACAATCTGAAAGTGTCTAGGCACCCTAACAGCTCATACAGACCAAAAGAGCGAAGAATATCGGTAACTGTCAACATACGTTTTGCATTCTACGGAATAACATAGCAGGCCAATAAATTTATCATAAGTAGTTTATAAAATGATTTTATTTTTAAATAATAAAACACTCAAATCACAATTTAAAAAAAAACGAAGTATAGTATGGAGTTCAAAAGCCCAAAAGTCAAATTTTTTAATAGAGACATTCGTTCAAAATTGATAAAATTAAAGTCCTTATTGAAAATATTCGGATTGCATATGTATGCATTTTTAATTAGACGTCCTAATAAAAAGTTTAAATTAAAATTGAAATAGTTTAAAGTGTTAATGATATACAACATGTAATTAAAGCGCTTAATTTAATTTATAAGCCTGATGGTAGATACACATATAGTTTTTTTGCTGCACCTGATAACGTCTAGTATTTCACAATGTTTTACTTAGTAACTTTTAATCTCGTATTACAATTCGCCTGGAGTATGGCAACAGCTAAAGCAATTATTTCAAATAGAGTCCAATTTATAATTTGATAGAATCGCTTTTATATGAAATATATACATACATGCATATGTATGTAAATTAAACTTTCTTTTTATCATACTGTATGTACTCGTCATTTGCTTTGAAATAATTTTTTTAGCTAAAGGTAATATGAGATTTTTTTATATTTGTCAATTTTGTTTTACTTTACAATTAGCCCACGTACTACATATATTTGTTTGTAACATGCAGAAATTAAACTCATATGCATACATTTGTGCAGCGAGCTCTTCCTTTACACATTTGCTATATACAATGCATCATGTTAGTTATTTGCATGTTGTACCTCACGTTTTGTATGTTTTGTTTGCAACAGGTGTTGAAACATGATGAAACTTATCATGCCCTTTAAATCTTGTTGTCCTTTTCAATGTGAAAGTTTTGTTGCTTTTTTTTGTACTTTTTTATATTAGTTTACTTGCCATGAGCCAGCTGAAATTGTGGAACATAAAGCGCCATGAAATTAAAATTGTACAACTTTTTATTTGGTTTTAATAATAATAATATACATATGTATGTATATTACGTGTTAATGTATATATTGTAAACATATTTCATAATTTTTTTTAACGATAGCGGCTTTTTATAAATATTAGTGTGCACTTCACCATCCCAGTAAAAAAAAGACACTCCAAAGAAGTCATGAAAATGTAGAGTTTGCAATCTGGAAGTAGTGCAAATTTCGATCCGTTGTAATGGCTTTTACATCGGGTTGTCATTGCAAAAAGTCATCTTTTTCGATGCCTAGTCACCGAATTGGAAGAGTTTAAGAACAATTTTCTTTTTGGTGTTCTATGATAATATTTTCATCTATGTTAAAAAGTTACCTTTTTTTAGCAATTCGTTTCTTTTTATACGAATTTAAAGGCGAAACAGTGTTTTTATGTAAAATTAAATGTTGAGTTAATAATTTAATTGATTCAATTAAATTTTTAATTGTATTAATTAATTTGAGTGGAAAAACTTAATTGATATTATCAAATTGTTTATAGGTGAAAATTTAATTAATATTACAAATATTTTAATTAATATTACAAACTCATTTATATTACTTTTTTGTGTGAAGGTTAATTCATAAATTTCTTTAAAAAAACTATGGAGGAATTACAAGGTTTTGTATGACTAAAATAAACTTCTACCTGGTTTTCTGTTATTTATCGGCAAATTACAAATATCGATTTCTTGGAAGAAATGAAAATGTAGTTCCTTCAGAATGACTTTCAATCTTTTTTAGTGGGATGTAGTAAGACAATTAATTAAATAATTAACTAAATAATTACAATGTAATTATCACCGCTATCACAAAATCGTACAAGCATGAGGCACAAGGAGTTATAATTCGAGGAAGGCAAAAAAAAAATTTAAATTATCAAAAGTATCTTGGTAAAATAATAAAAATAAGATCACTGCAGGCAGTGTTTGCCAAGTAGAAATCTTTGATTTCAACAAATAGGACAAAGATCTTGCTTTTCATGTCCGTAATGACCGAACACTGGCTCATAGGCGGACATGCACAGAGACTTTTGTTGCAGAAGAAAAAACGAAGAAAATTTTCTTTACAATTGTTGTGGATTCTTAAGAAAGAGAGCGGCCACTAAGGATACTCTTGACTAACAGGAACTTCCTGACGTTGCCAGGATTGAACTAAACGATGTTGGGAATTCCGCCTGAACGGTGTTCTGTATCACAATGGACCAGAAAGGTCTTGGTGAGTTCAAGACCTTTCTGGTCCATTGTGATACACCGATTATTTGAACACCGATTATTAACTAAAAATTTTAAAATTTCCAGTAGAGATGAAAAACTGTTGCTGGTTACATTAACAATTTGATTATTTTTAACTTGAATAAAAAGGGTCAAATCAAAATAATACATTTTAAATGAAAACATCTATATTTCCACTTATGTATTACGTCAAAATAATACCTTTTTTGTGTTATAAATGCAGTCACTACACTATCATAAAACGGTCTCAAATGCAGTTTTACAGATGAAAGAGTAATCGGAATACGTTGAAATTTTTACAGTTGATAAATATTGATGTTGTTAGTTGATTTCTTGCAAAGTGAAATCTTAAAAATTTAGACTTAATAATCTCTTGTTGATCAAGTGCGTTTGTAAATTGTAAAGCTATTAATTTATTTATTTTTATTGCTTCTTAGAGTATTAATTATAATAATTTAATACAAAAGCACTAGCCAGGCACCGCAAATAACAATTATTTTCAAAATTTAAAGTAAAATACAATAAGATATCTCTTGTTACATGGACTATATTTAGAAATATTAATTTTCATTTGTTTAATTTTTATTAAAAAAACTCAACTTTGCCCATTATTTTTTGAGTTTTATTTATTCATCAGAAAATTAAAAAAAATGAATTTTTTAAACAAAAAAAAAATTAAAATCAAAAAGTAACTGTTATTTTCTAAGCAAAAAATAAAACTAAAAAATAACTTGTATTTTCTGAGAAATAAATAAAAATCAAGAATAATGTTTGTTTCCTGCGGAATAAATAAAAATAAGGAAATAACTCGATAGAATATGCACGCAAAGTAAAAATATGGTTGAGGTAACCATAATCAAACAGCAACATACTATGATTGAATTATATGCTTGCAGTCAAATCATATTATTGTCAATAGAAAAAATATTTTAGTAATATTATTATCTGAGTTAATAATAATATAATCTACAATAACAATTAACTTTGTTAAACCTAATCTTAGTATTGTTCAAACTTGTCACATTTTGGTTAAATATGACAATACTATTATTAGACGTGACTTAAATATAATTAAGACTAACCATGCCATATTATAATATTTTAATAATATTGTTAAATACGACCATAGTATTATTCTATATAATAATAATATTTTGTTTCTTAACCTTATATTGGTAGATCTTTTGCTTAAAATAGCTGTGCGTCAAAGCCGAAATAAATATATAATAATATTGTTGAAATAAAATGTATATATGTGCACGTGTACTTACACAAATATGTGCGTATACACGAAATGCAGACACGTATGTATATATAAAGAAATATATATATATACATATTTTTACTGATCTATGCTCTTGTTTATAGTTCATTTATTTATTAATTTATTTAACACTACGCGTAAAATACCGATAGCTTTCAAACGAAACACTGAACTGTCAGAAGATATTTCTGAAAAATATTTTCTTTAAACTAAATATAGTATGGTTTGGATAACATTATATTGTTATTTACATCATATTATTTTTACATAATAATACAAATTATGCTGTAGCCATAAATATTTAACAAAACTATATTGTTAAATTCTAACCATATCACACTTTTTATGAATATAATAATGTAATTATTAAATTCAAACATTACTTTTTTTATCGTAACGGAATTAAAAAATAACTATAACACATTTGTTTCGGTGAACATAATATTGTTTTCTCAGCCATGCTACAACCATATCTTTTTTTTGAGTGTGCTCTTCAGCCTTTTTCTGTTAAATTAAAAAGCTCATGTAAAATTATTGTCAAGCTTGAGGACATGAGTTTTTTAAATCACAGAAATAACTTTTATTTTCTGAGGAATAGATAAAACTCCGGAAATAATGATTAGAAAGTACTTTTTAAAATAAAACTTTTAACTGTTACGGTCCCTGGCTTTACTATACTATAGGCTACGGAGTAATATATTTATTTATTTTATAATGTAAAATTAAAAAAAAAATAATACACACAAATTAACTTTAGATGCCAAAATTAAAATTAAACAATAATAAAGATGACAACTAAGCTGAAACATAAAGTTCTTGACTCAAATGCATGCACGAAGGCGAAAAAATTGACTGGCAAAAATCACAATTCATAAATCTTTGATTAGATAAACATTTAAAAAAAATTTAACTTCCAAACTGAAATTTTTGTAGTTTTATTGTTACTAGTAATAGTTTTAATATTTTTTTTTCGACATAAGCCAAATCGCTTAAAAAGTCATTCTGTGTATGTGTATCCATATGTATATGTATGTAAAGATGTTGTTTAACAATTCGTTGCTGAATACTTACTGAGAGAATATCAAATTTTATACACACATGCATGCTAATTAGCAATAAATTGTAATTTTTAATTAAAACCATAATCCTCATGCATAAGCGTAAATACTATGGCTTACATATAATACGAGTATTGTTGATGTACAAAAAGTGCGTATGTTAACGACGCACTCACATGCATGTAAAATGTAAACTTAACTATATTTT
Source organism: Nowickia ferox (assembly GCA_936439885.1). NCBI lineage: Eukaryota > Metazoa > Arthropoda > Insecta > Diptera > Tachinidae > Nowickia > Nowickia ferox. Next base: position 93,946,269 of record OW387023.1, on the reverse strand, counting down.
TAATGAATACTCTTATATGTCGGTATGTATGTATGTACGTATGCATATCATAACTGCTTGCACGCACATAAAAACACTCGATATCATCATCGTCATCGTCATCGTCGTCATCATAAAAATGACAAATTCCACCACGTTAATGGTGACAAATCTTTGGTTTTCAATCACAACAACGTAAGTTGATATTTGCCAATTTTTATTTAAAACACATGTGATTAAACCCATTCGAAACTTTTGCGATGGAGTACTTACCTATCGGCATAACAGTTTGCTAAGGAAAATGGATCAGCTAATTCAGCTATTAAGCCTATCTTATAAATATATCGTCTAAAAATCTTTTTCTGCAAGGGTCAATATAAAAATGGTGTCGTTTACATGATATTGTTTTCACGTTCACTAACGCCAAATTATCTTAATTAATGCAATTAAACTTTTAATTATTTATTTGTAGTTTTTTCAATTAAAGGTGTTAAAAGAAAATATTTTTTCTGCGTGCTCTTATAACATTATTTTTGAAAAATACGAATTTTGAGTGTTCAGTTAGTTGTTGACAGCTGCTTTGCTTGCACGTGTTTTGGCTCGTGTTCGATTTATACCTTGGTTCGTGCAGCAGCTTCCATTGAGATGATTGAGCTTTGGTTTCCACATCATAACCATAAATCGTCAGTTTATTATTCACCAGTTATGACCCCCTGGAGCAAATTTGGGTCATCGTGGACAGAGTCCAACAGTTCATTAGCAATGTTCATGTGATGTTTTTTTTTAATCAAAATTGAGCAATTTTGATACGAATTTCATGGTGACCCGTCTCATGCCCAAATCATTGATATTGATGTCTATGCCCTCAACAACTTCTCTTGTTGAAGTGCTCGGGCGTCCGGCACGCTCTTCGTCGTTCACATCTTCTCGGCCTTCTGAGAATATTTTTTACCACCGATAAATGTTGCTTCGGTCCAAGGTAGCTTCTCCGCATGCCACAGTCAACATTTCGAATGCATCCGTGCACTTAATTTCGTTTTTCACACAAAATTTGATACAGGTGCTTTGTTCAATTTTTTTTAATAGGTAAAAATCAAAGACGAGCCAAAACGCGTGCAAGCAAAGCAACAATTATCTGAACATTCAAAATGGCCAAAATTGTCGGCATAAGTGAGAGACGTGAGTACCAACATAACCCGCGAAAATTCAAAATTCGCGATACTTTTTTTGAACACACCTCGTATTTTCTATAATATTTGTAAGACTCATGGGCAATTTCTCCTACTCTATTTAATTATCAATTCATATTTAAGTCTAGATTTTCATTAATTTTTGTATGGAAAAATGATTTTTAAATAGTAATTGATATTTAAATAAGTTGATGAAATTGGCTCTCAGTGTCAGTTTAGACAATGAAGGTTTATTTTAGCAATTTTTATTTATTTTTTCTAAAACTTGCACATGCGTATGTTCGAAAAAAATTTATGTGCGCATCACCTGTAAGACTTTTTGCAAAAAAAAAATATCATATTACGAAATATGTACATAAGTTGTATGCAACATTTATTTTGTCCAAATGAAAACAGGTAAAGAAAAATAAATTGCTCTATGGGAAATCTTTATCTTTCGACTTAGTCTGCTATTCATGAAAACCACAGAATTGTCCGCTTGCAACATTTTAATTTAATTATTTCATTAAAATGTGTTTTCATATACATTTTATTACATTCCATCACTTCTTTTTCTACAATATCTCTCATTCATGCATAATTTAATAAATCATTTAGCTCAGTGATGGAAATCGAAAGTCATGTAGGGTTTGTGTTGAAAATGTGCCAAGACAGCTTAAATAGTGCAATAAAAACATATTTGTACAAATATCATATCATAGCAGAACAAAACCTATTCTGATCTGATCCGCTAATGTGTATCGCGGAGCCCTCCTTCTTCGACGTTTGCAGAAATTAAGGATCCGCGAAATAGTGTAACACATTAAGTACCCGCCTACTTAACCAGCAGAGGCGCTGAAACGATGCTATAAAATTAAAAAAGTATATACATATGTATGTATGTTGGTAGACATATTAATTTTAGATTATTCAAACACTAAAATCTAATATTGCTGCTGCACAGTGGGGGATTTTGTTAAAAATTTTTTAATAACTTTGTAGTTTCTAAAAGAACCTTCCGACTGTTATGTAAGGAGGTGGCACAAAACTAAAGGGGGTGGAGCCCCAAAGTGGGCAACCTCGGGTTAATGAAAAATTCAAACCGATGCCAAGCTGGTGTTTTTGATCTGATAAAAAAGAGTTTTGGCAAGTGAATTTTTCTATCCAAGAGCTAAAAAAGTCTATGCTGGATAACCAGTGGTGGATCAAATTATACGATTTTAAAGTGGTTCGAACAAAAGTTTTTACATTTTTTTCCTCTTTGAACAAGCGATTAAAATTAAAATTTCATTCGAGTACTTAAGCAAATAGAAACCCAGCAAAATAAAATTGAAACTAGTTCCAAATTTTTACCACTTTCAGTGCATGCCAATCACTACAGGTATTGAATTTAAAATTCTAAGACTGTTGTTCATATCAAAAATTGTTTTAGGGAGCCTTTTAAGCGAATACCATTCAGTTATATGGATCACTTCCGTTCTATGACAACCATATGTTAAATTCATTGATGAGTCACCAGATATAGAACTACTTGGAGCTGAGCTCATCAGTGCTGTAACAAATTTTTTGCTGGGAATACAAAAATTCTTAAACTTAAAATATTTCTTCTTCTTCTTCATTAACATATGGTTATAAATTCTTAGGGCGAATAGCGCAGTCAACATTTCACTATTATTGTAGCTATGCTATTTATGGGTCGATACAGGAGTTAGGACTTGATTTTCGTAACAAAAATAATCGACACTATTCCAGTTATAAATTTAGTTTTGTTTTAATTTCTTTGTACTTCAAAGCAAAGTGCGAAAATAAACGAAACAAATTGTTTGCTATTGTTTTGTTAAGTTCTTTGAAGTGAGAGCAACAAAAACAATAAGAACGATTGCACATTTTATTTTTGTTTTGTTTTGCACATGAGCACAAACCAGAGAACACAGCCAAAAAAAACCAGAGAACAAACAGCCGCTGCCGGCCACAAACAATATATTAACTTAATAGTATGCCGCTAGAAAAGATAATAATAGGAAATAAATGGAAACGTTTTGAAATACATATTTGCAAAGAATTTGACATCATCATATAATATAATTTTATTGCATTGTTATTTCACACATTAAGTTTGTTTTATATAACCAAGCAGCAAAGCTACAACATTTTTGTTTATTATTATTATTATTAGTCAAATGTTGGCTACTCTATTTTTGGCAACATATTTGTATCTGAAAAAATTAATTTTTGTGGTTGATAACGTACAATTTTTCGACCTCTTGAGTGAAGAAATTATTTTAATATCTTTATTGAGTTGTAAGTGAATCGAAAACTTTAAAAAATATGTTCTGAGAATCAGCTTTTTTGTATTAAGACTATGTTTCAATAAAAAGTCGATACGTAGATTTTAGTTATTTACCGATTTATATCCATAATTTATTACTTCCTTTTAAAAGTTGAAATCTATACATAATCTATATATTAATGTCGATAAAGCAGCATTTATGCAAAAAGTATTTTACAAATTGTTGAAGTTAGCGACATTGTTAACTGGAACATTAAAATACATGTAAAATTGTTCTATCGTTTTTTAAATTTCTTCAAATAATTTAAAACATCGTCCAAGCTATTAAAATAATAAAGTAATTTTTGTAGTTTTGAATATTTAAAATTAGTTTAAAAAATCTCTGGTGTAGAATTATTATGAAATCGGAAGACTTTATTTACGCAACCTCATATAAAGATCTTAGTACACATAATATTCAAAGTTCACTGATTCAATACCACGATGTTCACATCGCTATTTAACACAAGACTGTTTAATAAAGGTTAAAAATAAAAAAAAATACAACCCTGATCTGATGAATTATTGCTTTTCCCTGAAAATTTTCATAGACTCCATCATACCAGGGTTGTGTCTTCTGAGAAGTTGTACGATTGTATAGAATAGAGATTCCTAGCCTTTAGCAAATGCATTGCATTTTTTACTTCACATAAAGCTTGTAGAAGAATACCAGTTATATAAAGAAAATGTCTGCATATTCAACAGCCTCTCGGTAGTAGCTTTCGATCACGTCATTTGTGCGTGTTATAATGTAATCTGTTGGTTTGTGTGATTGTACATTGATGATAGAGCATGTGTAGGGGGAACATTGTTGTTGTTGGTGTCTGGTTTGTGTGGTTGTATATTTTTTTTAAATCAGACAGTATAACATAATACTTTCTGTTTTTCTTTGAATATGTACTTCAATATAGTCTTGTGTGCTTGTGTTTGTGCATTATATTTTTTCAGGTAATAATATGAGGATCATGACATAAAAAGCTTTCATTAAATTGAATTATGATGAATCAAAGCAATTCACATATTCCATTTGCATTAGAAAATATGTATACAAAGATGAAATTTACATCAATTAGCACCACACGCAGTGGACCAAATACAAAAAGGCTGATGACGGAGGTGTGGCGACCTTCGAAAACAAGATGATGTTCCGTTTTGCTGGTGTTTGTCATAGGTTAAGTTAGGTTAGGTAGGGGTGACAGTCAAAAGCCCGAACTCACCTAGACCGTTTTGATCCATTGTGATACCACGGAGACTCTGCTTATGCGGATTTCCCACCGTCGAACCAACCAGAGTTCAATATAAAGCTACTAATACGCTGCAGTTCAACACTAGCAACGTCAGAAAGTTCCCTGAAATCAAGAGCGCCCATTGTGGCCATTCTCTTTCTTCAAAGTCCAGACAGTGACAAAGAAAATGTTTAACCTTTGTGCGTGCCTACCTATGAGAAAGTGTCCAGTTAGCACTAGAATCGAGATCCGTTTCATATTCTTCAAAATTAAAAAAGCCGTGTTTTTCCTATTTAGATGAGTCCACAACTGCCTTGTGATCACGCAATAATTTCTTGTGATCCAACTTCTATTTTTTTCATCTTCTATCCTGCGCTTAAGCCTGAGTTTGCAAAAGAGTAGGGGTAAACCCACATATTCCAAATCTGGTTATACTTGTAGGGTTGTCCCAATTCTAGCAAGCTCATCAGCCCTAGAGTTCCCCTGAAAGCCTCTATGCACCGGAATCCAGATGATTCTAATATTAAAACGGTTTGTCATCTCATTTAGAGATGATCGGCAGTCGAGGCCTGTTGTTGTTCTTAGAAGCGAAGATTCGAGGGCCATAATAGCTGCTCGACTATCGGTGTATATGCTAATCAAAGTCGTTGAAGTGACATTCACTTTCAACAGATCCGCAACTTCTCTTATAGCAAGGATCTCTGCTTGAAAGACAGTGCAGTGATTCGGAAGTAGCTTTGCAATACGAAGACCTAAAGCCCCTGAAAAGACTCCATAATCCACACTTTCTTGGGTTTTGGAGCCGTCCGTATAAAAATCAACACTTTTTCTTCTGCCTGGAGTTCCATTCATGCACAATTCTGTGGTTGGTATCTAGGTTTTATAAAGACGTTCGTGTAGTAGAGCTGGGGAGGTTTGGTCAATCCTCCATCCCCAAGCTTTATCATCGAGTATTCTATTTCCGTTCCACAGAGTGGTACAACGAAGACGGATTGAAAAGGTCGTTGCCATCTCCTTCCGTACTAGGTCCAATGGTAGTAGGTGAAGGATCATCCCCAGTGCATCCGTAGGAGTAGTGCGAAGAGAACTGGTTATATACAAGGATGCAAGTCTTGGCATCCTTGCTTTTCAGAGCGACAGGAACTTTAGCGTAATAGAATTATTTTTACCCATCGACTTAATATATATTTGCTTTTAAGAGAAGCTTTGTTAGGTGTGCCATCATTGTATCTAGCTTGGATATAGTTAATTGTCCACTCCTGGATATGTGTAGTATGAACATGAACATAAACCGATCATAAGTAGTTTATTAGTATATTAAAATATGTTAAACACATCTCATAACTAAAATGTCAGCCTTACATGGTGATGCCAATTAACCACAATAGTGTAAACCTTAAAAAAGTAGATACATTATTTTCTTTTCTGTCTATAATTTGATAAAGTATAATTTTGCCGTATGGTGTAATCAAAAACAAATGTTATGTTGAAAAAATTAAGTTTTTCCACTCATGAGAATTTGCCTGCAAGAGGTCGAAATATCTATGGCCAGATGTCCTTTCTGCTACACAATATCCTGTAGTACCATATATATAGAGCTCAATTGCGCTACAAAGCCCATCACTGTTGTATTGCACCATGAAAAATGTTGAAATTTATTAATTATGCAAATAAATTGAGTAAATGGATTTGCGCTGAATATTGTGTGCAAGAATAAAAATCCATATGCGGTGTTATTGCAAATTGGCTGCATTGGCAAATATGATAATATGAAATTCATATAGGCTAATTAAGAGTTTAGCGGATTTTTTTATGAATAAATTATAAACACATTATGAGTATTTGCGTAATTGAAAATTTATGCAGATAATTTTTTATATTAAATTTGCAAAATGTGCGATTTTAAAATTTATGTGCAATATTCAATTACCCATGGTATTATAGTTAAATTACTCAAGTTGTTGCTAATGACAGCTCTTAGAGAAAATTAATTACTAAGCGGCAGAATGTGCCGAGAACGTTGATAAGGAATGTGGCTTGTAGCTTATTCTGCAGCTGGAACTGCAACCTGTTTCTACTTAGCAGCAAATATTTGTTCAACATTTTTGTAAACAAACAAAGCAACAAAACATATTTTTATCAGTCTTTCATACATATTTAATTTACTGTACATAAATAAAAATATTTAACTTAATAATGCTGGCTCCTTACTAAAATGTATTAAGGTTTAATGAAATAAGTATTAAAATTCAAAACACACACAATCATAAACCACCGAACCCACGATTCAAACCATTTGCGTTAATCTTATTTAAACCACTTTACAATCTCATGCGTATGTCATTTGAACGTAAATGGCATGCACCATTCAAATGGAAACATTTTAAATTGAGTACGTAGAACACGTGTGTTATGTAAACACAAATTCGTATATAACGAACTTTCAACAAATGCCATTACTCATACGCACCCAGGCTTCCATGAGCAGTTATTTTGACAACTATTATAAATTGTACAAATATTCGTACATGTACACACATAAACGTGTATCTAAGCACATACGTTCATTGAAAATTTACTTATTTGATTTAATATATGAGATTTCACTTGTACAAATACATTCCTACATTTGGTATATTCAACAATTCATTTACATACATACATACATACATACATACATATACTAAGACATTAATAATGCGGTGTGATGTGCGAAATAATGTGCCGTGTTTGTTTTATGCCATTTTTATATTTATGTACATGCACACTCGTATGTACATACATATGTAAGTGATGTCATGTTGACATTTGTTTTAAGATGGTATGAAAATTATTTAAAAATTATTCATTGAGTGTGTGTTAATAAATTTATAATAGCAAAATTGTTTCTTTTATTTTATTAATGAATATCTGATGTTAATTTTTTTGCTCGGAAATTATTCGTATACACTAGAGATGGGTGCGTGTGGTATTTTTTCGTGCAACAAACATACACGACACAGTGTTCATGACAGAAAATTTAATCTTGCAAGCTTAGAATAAATTTAATTCTATTTTTCTTCTGCAAATGAATTGTTATTACTTAAAGCAGATATACACTTAGTCGCAAAACTAAACATACGATTAAATATTTAAAGCAAATTCTGATTTTTAAAGGAGAAGCATTAAATTTGGTAAATTTTTTTTTATTTTAAAATAAAAGTAAATTAAATTAAATAAAAATGTGACATTTCATTTCTGTAAACAATGTTAAACAAACAAAACATAATGCCCCATATCCATAAAATTTAAAATGAGTTTGAAATGTATTTTATTTCAAATTTTTCATACAAAATTTTCCTAAAATGGATTTCAAATTCATTTAGTTTTTTTATGCATATGGGGAATAAAATTATTCTTTATTCGCGGCAGCAAAAGTCTAAGTATAAATTGCGATGTTTTTTCTTTAAATTTAAATAGCTTGTTTGTGGTTCTTTCGCAATAAAAACTTCTTTAATCCTTTTAAAAATCAAAGAAACCATATATTTAGTTGTTTCCGCTAATATATTTTCCCAATTTTTCTTTAAACTTGTTTTTATTTGAGAGATAAACTATTGCAGTCTATTTTAAAGCCACTGCATCAAGTGAGCTTTTAAATGTTCGATCAAATTTAAATATGAGAACTGTAGGGGGTGTGGAAGCTTCGATCTTACATAATAGAGAAGCCATTTGTTTTTTCCAGCCTTGAGTTGTGCCTAGGTTCGATACACTGTATAAATATATAATTATCATTGAAGGTTAATTTGTCAACATTCGAGCAAAAATAATTTTTTTTAAACATCAACACTACCACGAACATTTATAATATAGTCAAAAAATTTTAATACTCCGACGCTATCGGCACTTATGCACACCATTACGGAACTACCCCATCTTGGTTCTAAGTCAATATTACGTTTTATCCATGTTTTTAATCATCCGTCGTTTCCAAATAGGTTGAACTTAGGCTCATCCGTAAAAATAACTCTTTACCAAAACTAAGATTTATTTTCGTTCAGAGTATAAACCTACTGCTTAGTTTTGTTTATGGGCCTTAGCTGCAGCCTTTTTCTGGCTGTGCACGATTACAGTCTAACTTTCTTTAAGCAACGACGAATTGTTTCAGCATGTACAAGAATTTCATAATTAAAAGTCCTTTTTCAGTTTTATGCTACTTTTCTTTGTATTTTTCGCAACTTCTTCGCACCATAGAATTTTATCAAGGCTTGCTGTTCGCCCCGATCGCGGCCCACTTTCAATATTTTGGAGTAAATAAAGTTAAACTAGACTTTATTAGCTGGTAGAAATACCGAAATTGTTCTATCTACTTGGGTAGAAATTGTTATTAACATCAGTCTAGTTGAATTTTTCTCTTTCACATTAACTAATAAAAATATTTCATTCAATAAGAATTGAAAATAATGCACTTAAGCCAAATTAAGAAATTATTTCTGATTAAAAATTTATTGCAATAGTTTAAAAACAAAATGAGCCTTGAGACACCCTGTTATAGCTATGCTACTTAGCTGTATAAACCAAACTTAAAGTGTTAAATAACAAAGAACGAAACATCGTACTCTGGTTTTAAGTACAAAAAAAATTTAAAAAAAGTATAACTTGAAAATTTGCTTGTTTTTATGGTTTAGCAATTGTCTATATGCATTTCGTTCCTGCGTTTGGAACTCGTCAGTAGACTTCTTTTTTGCTTTTTAATACTTTTATTGTTGCCCAATGTGGCAGCTAATGGTAAAAAGGTGGTGGAAAATAAAATAGATAGACAATCGAATAAAGATGCTTGTTTTGTAAAAATGTTTGTTTGAAGCTTTCTAACTTATTATGTTTGTATACTGTGATTCTCAATATAGTATTAAGAGTCTTACTATAAACATACGAAGTTTGTCAACTAAATTCAAAAATTGTTTGGGTTGAAGTCTACTGACGAGTTCCAAAAGCAGGAACGAAATGCATATAGACAAGTGCTAAACCATAAAAACAAGCAAATTTTCAAATTAAATAAATAAAGACTTTATGTCAAATAAATATACTTCGGTATTTCAAATAAAAAAAGTATAACTGTAAAAGTGTCAAAAAGAAATCATCTAGATTCTACTTGAATGCCTGCGTGTAGTAGGCAGCCACGCAAGTCAACCAATAGTGTCAATTATTTTTTTTACAAAAATCACATCCTAGCTCCTGTTTCGTGACATAAATAGCATAGCTATAATAAAGCTTTTACAAACAGTTGTACAAAAAAAGCTGCATTTCAAATATAACAGTTTCTACTATGTTTTTATCTTCTCCAGTAAAGTTGCAATTATTTGAGTTAGGGCTTTTCTACTTGAGACTGACGATATATACAATTCCTCGCACAGTAGGTCGATTATGACTAGTATAATCACCCCGTAATGCTCGAAAAGTGGCCACCATATTTGAACCACCACTTTTGTAGTAAGTTTTAACTATTTTTATGCGTTCTGCGGTAATTAAACGATTCCCATTTGCAAATTTTCTTGTAATAAAAGATACTTCAGATGGCATGTATTTAAAACAGTTGACAGTCGGCTGTTTTGCATCCACTAAATGTCTAATCTAATTTTAATATGACATTATTAGATAATCCTTTTGCTTCTGTCCTCGTATAGTTTTTTTTAATAATAATAGTAATAATATTTACAAAAAGAAGCTTATGCACGAATAAAAACATACAATGTAATATTAAAACGTTTTGTATGCTTTCATTTTCCTGTTTGCAAAAAAAAAAATTACTTTAAAATGAAATTTTTTCTTTACCTTGAGTTTTCCTTTGCTTAAATGTTAAGATAAAATTTAAGTAGTCACTGAAATTTAAGCCAAAATTTATGATTTTGTTTAGTATTTATGTGACCTCTTTTATTTTATTTATTACCGCCTGTACTGTGAACACAAACAAGCAAACCATGTTGTTATATTGAAAAATAATTGTAGATATTACTTGAGGTTCTATTAACTAAGAGAAATAAAATTAATGGTTTTATATATGTATGTAACAACAATTAAGAACACCTTAAGGCATTTAAATTCCACTCAATTTAGTTAATGATAGTAGACCCTATGGGCCGAATTTTGTCAAATAAATTATTTCAGATAATAGATTAAATATTTAGATGGATTTGTAAACAACGGTTGAAAACAAGGCCCACACCCAGACCATTTATTATTTGTGATTTTGTGAGACCTGCCTTCCCTTTGGCCTTATTTCTGTTACTTTATGTAATCCATCAATCTATTTTCTACTTATTTTTTTATATAATTTTTATTTTTAGTTTAAAATTTATGAATAAAACAAGCGCAGAGATTAAATAACTATGGAAGAATTTATCCTTGGCTAATATCGAACAAAAAATATGCCTTATTCATGCGCAACAGCAAGTGATTTTGTAATATTATCTCCCTTACAAAAACGCTTCTGGTAAGCAGTAATTTTTGGTGGGTTATTTTATGCACAGATATTCAAAAACAATTTGAAAATCACAAAAGAATAATAAATAAAATAAGCGTAGTAGGCTAAGAAACTTATACAAAAATGTATATAGACATGCTTGACCACCAGCAAATAAATTTCCATTGAAATAAACTTATGACAATATGGCAAATAATAAATTTCTTAAATACTTAAAAAAAAATTAATACTTTATGACAACATGACCTGTATGAGTATCTTTTAAATCCCACAATTGCCTTTCGGTAGATAATACACAGGTACTACAATTAACACCTTCAATTGAAAAAAATACAAATAATCAATAAAAATTTTAATCGAGTCAATTAAACTTAAATTGTAGCAATTCCCATAAAAAACACTAATTGTTAACTTGACTGCACCCGGTCAAAAAAAATAGTTGTGTGGCAACACTCTATTCTTGAATAGCTGTTGTTGTTATTTACATTTATTTTCTTTACATACTCTTACAACGACAATTTGAAGCTGAAAAAAAGTCAGCCAATGTAGCAATGATAAAGTAAGAAAATAAAAAACATGTTGATTATTGAGTTCTTGTTTCGAATTTGTTACTTGTTGAGCTTCTAATTTTTTTAACTAAAAGTTTAACATATTAACTCTATTTGGTCTAAGAAATTTTTGGATAAAGTTTCCCTGATGATCTGCATTAGAAGCAGTGAAATGCGCATAGGATCCGGCTAAACCCCTCAATAATCAATTTCAATGTATTTTTAATAAAAAATATTTTACTTAATAAGTAAAATAATAATTTGGGATTATTAGTGCGTTAAAAAAATTTAAACTTAAATTGTAAAAATTCCAATAAAAGACACTTTAACTTTAATTGTTTAAAGTTTAGTTTGAAAATAACAGTTAAAGTTTTTTTACAAATTTAATTAATAAAAAGTTATAACTGACACTGAAAAATATAATTTTTAATTGATTTTTGTTTTTTCTTTAAATTAAAAGTGTTGCTGGAAGAAAATTTATATCTAATATTTTATTTTTGTGCAACAAAACTAAAAAATCGTCTTTTCCTACGAATAATTTTTCTTGTATAAAAGATGTTTTTTTTTAAATATGGTTGCCAAAATATAAATTAGAACACAAAAATCCCAACGAAATGTCGGATATATTAAAAATGAAATAAAAAAGTCTTTTGAAGAAATTGAATGACCTCGAAAGCCTGAATAGACACAATATCTATAAAACAAAATCAATTAAAATATTGTACATTAAACTAAATTTATATAATGAACTAATTCATTAAATTCATTATTGCAAGAAAAAAATTTTTGGGAAAGAAATCAGATCAAAAATAAAACAAGTTTTTCTTGGAAGTTTTTTCTCTATGGTGTGAACTTGGCAAAAATTTAATATTTGAATAAAATTAATAAAAAGTTAAAAAAGATCGATCGATTCCTTTGAGGAAATGCTAAAGGCCTTAGAAAAAGCAAAGTTTCGCTCTTTGTTACGCAACATAACAATAGATGCAATTCCAAGCTAAATTTCACACTTTTTGATTCAATCCTCTTCGATTTATCTCATTTTAAAATAAATTTTGGCACTTATTAAACATATAATCCCCTAGCCCAGAAAATCAATAATTTTAGAGGACACACTCGGCGGACAAGGAGAGACATTCTTGCTCTCAGCAAATCATAAGTCACGTAAGACATCTGAAGAAGAAGTTGTCAAACAGTGGCTGGACTAACTATTATAATTTAGTTTTGAAATTTGTTAACTTATTGTTAGTTCAGTTTATAATAGAATATTCAATAAATACATTTAAATAAATTTTAATGTCCATACTTATTATAATTTTTCTAAGCTTAAATGTAAAAACGTTTGCAAATTCATCTTAAACCAACAATAAATATTCATATTGAAAACAATTGGATATCATTTTGTTTGTCCTTAAATACTAGTACACATAGAAAATAATTATATACACAATTTTGTAACATCAATTAAAAAATTAATTAAAATTTTATCAACACACAATTAAATAATATTATTATGTTAACGTTTCTCATTTCCGATATTTTTCGTTATGTGATTGATATTGCTTTCCATAAAAAAAATTATGAAAACGGCATTGACACCACAACACAAGAAATGCCAGATGTGTACTTAGCATAAGAAGCATATAGATATATAGCAAAGTCATAGTTTTAGTATTAGTATATATAATTATTTTTCGAAATATTAGATGTTCTTCTATCGAAATATACAAAAAAAAAACTCGATTTTAGAAAAATAATGAGTTAGGGCCTTTCTATATTAAGCTAACGATATGTAATGCAATGGTATAGAAAGCATGCAATAACTTATTTTAGAAAGAAAGAAAGGTAAAAATAAACAATATATTACCAAGGCCCTGATATAAATCACACATTTTTATAAAGTCAATCGAATTTAATTCCTAAAAGCTTTTTGGCATCTGTTTTCCACAATCCTGTCTAATGTTGTGAATGGAAAATTATTTTATACCAGTAACACTTACCCAAAATATAAATCATAATGACATTTGCTTTGACACTTTATTTTGGCTCTTTTATGTGCCCAAAAGAATTAGGTTTGCCATAAGACACATAGTCCTGAGACATACTCGTAAATGTTCACCAGCTGTAACATGTTCTTTCGAAACGCATACGAGTACATCTTAATATACATATGAGTATGCTGGGTATTTTATATTCTACTAAAAATAAATAAATTTGTTAGAAAATCAAAGATAAGAAAGTAAACATTGTCTGTAAACGTGATCAATGTTAATAAATTAAACTTTAATATTTTCCATATGCACTTTATTTTGGGGGGATATTTGTGTATTCTTTCAGGTAAATTATTACATATAATCACATACATGTAATCTTTTATAATTTTCGTTCCCACTAATTACCAGACGCAAACGTCAGCGCATTTCTGTAATCGCGGTTTTGAATTTGATAATGATATTTTTAATCAACTAACTTCTACTGTTACAGCATGAAGCGACAACAAGTAAATGTGCTTATTGTGCACATTTGTTCTTTCTCGCCATGAATTCGTTTTGTTAATTTTTAAGTTCAAGTTGAATTAAGTTAGATTTAAAGTTCAGTTTGTAATAAAGACTCAAAAACAACAGACCTAGTTGTTTTAATTATTAATATATTTATAAAAAGAAGAAATAGTTAAGAAACCATATTTAAATTTATTTAAAAATTTAAATAAAATTTTTGTATAAAAAAAAATCATCACGTATCCAAAGCTTTGCCCTCCATTAAAAAATTCCCAAGTCCCAGAAAAATTATAAAAAACTTGAATGAAAAATGGTTATAATTTTGGGCTGATTCTAAGAATTAGTGAATAGATAAGCTAAAACCTTAAAAAAAAGTCCACAAATTGTGTATTATTTTTCGTACTTTACCAGTTCTTTATCTTTTTTATATTTGTTTATTTTTTTTTAGTTTTAGAATAATTTTTCTTTTTATGAATATTAAAAATTTGACCCAAATTTTAAAATGAATAATGACTTAAAAATTGTTAGGTATTTTTCAACCCACATAAAATTTAATGTTGTTGACATTTTACGATGCCTGGTGGACAGTTAAGGGTTGGATAAAAATTAGTTGGATAAAAATTAGTATAAGTATACCCAGAACGAAAATAAACATTAAGTTTTCATAACGAAACAATATTTCAAAAACATCCTGCAAAAACTGTTATTTAAAAAAAGAAACCAGCATTTAAGTCTTAACTGCTAACAATTTGACTGGTTGACTAGGTTAGGTAAAGTTGACAGCTCGCTGAGGAGAGATGAAAAGTCTTAAGCTCACTTGAGATATTTGTGCTACTTCAGAGAAGGAAAGGGTTACTGCAAGTATAGACGGCTAAATAAGAGATAGATAAAAAAAACACCAGATGCTTAATTAATATATTTTACTTTCGTTTTTTGAAACTGCTGTTTATTGTATCGTTGCAGCGCCTCTGCTCTTAAAAAAAAGCTACTTCGACATTTTGTTAGTTATCTGACTTCGCCGACAGTTCATTGCTACATATGTATATGGACGGAAGAGGGCACTACAATACACGTCAGCACAACATCTTGAAAAAAACTCAATAATTATGAACACAATATAATCATTTCTCATATTTCATTTCATTAAAACTTCATGTTAAATACCTGATGTTAACAACAATCACTACCCAAGTGGGTAAATATGAGTGCTGATGAAGTGCGTGGCTGCACCAAAAAAAGTAGGAGTATTAGAAATATTTTATTCAATAAAAATTGAAAATACTGAACTTAAGCCCGATTAAGAAATTATTCCTGATTAAAATTCATTCTAGTTCAATTTAATTTAATATGTTTCACATATACAAGGTGATCCAAAAGAAATCACTCTATTGAAAGGTGCTCTTATTTTTGCAAATGGCGGCCAATGTCAAATCTGTTTTGAGATTTGTGAACTAGTTAGATGTAGAATACAAGTGAACAATCCATGAAACGATACACTCCCCAAGAATGCGGAATAATTGTGTCGTGGCGTTCCCGGGTCGCCTCATCCCTCGTTGTGGCAATTTACACTGGCCCGCAAGATCGAACTATTTAACCGTTCCAGATTTTTTTGTGGGGTTTTTTGAAGTCCCGTGTTTACGTGAACAAGCCCAAGATCCTGGAAGCTCTCAAAGACAACATTCGACACGAGTGCGATAATCTGTCGCTCGAAGTTCTCGCCGGAGTGATGAAAAATGCCATAAAAAGAGCAATCAATTGTGACGGCGCCCATTTGGCCGATATCATCTTCTCAACATAATCAGATTTGCCATCTCTTACAGAGCTGCAGTGACTATCTAAAAGTGTTTCTAACTGTAACGGTCTTAAGTCATTATTCTCTCCAAGGCTCAGAACTCTCTGATCAATAGCCATAAGACCTACTAACGCATTGGTATGAATTTTGAATGTTAACTCATCGCCAGGTTTGACTTGTTCACTGGAAAATTAGAGCCAAACAAAATCGGATGACTTCTTTTAGCCCACACTATGCAACAAATTGAGACTTTTGGAAAAATACACAGACTGGACAGTATAAGTTCGATAGTACTACTAAAGTGTAGTAAAAGCCTGTACTCAGTTGGGCTATTTTGTGGACAAATTTTTTTATGGGCCTCCAAAGATTTCGAAAATGGTGTCATCAGTTTTTAGCCAACAGCTAATTCAGACTTAGTGATAGCGCCTAGCTATATATAGCAATAATGTAGCTAAGAGTCTAGCGAGTAAATCTTGCTGACAAAATTATTGCCAAAAAAATTATTTCTTTGTGCACTTTTTTTATGCTTTTTCAGAATAACTTAAAGGGACTCCTAAATTTTTGCTAACAATATTTGACGAAGTTGTACCTACACAGAAAAAATTATTCACTAATTAATGTTTTCAATGAATAATTTAATTGATTCAATTAAATTTTTAATTGTATTAATTAATTTGAGTGGAAAAACTTAATTGATATTATCAAATTGTTTATAGGTGAAAATTTAATTAATTTTTTAATTAATATTACAAATATTTTAATCAATATTACATATTACATATTACTTTTTTGTGTGTACTGTAAAGCTGAACAACTTTTGTAAACATATAAATACAATCGGAATGGGCACCAAAATCACCAAACTGAGTATAGGGTTTTACTACCCGTTGGTAGTATTAATGAACTTATAATGTCAGGACCGTGTGCATTTTCCACTGTTGCACAGTGTAATTATTATAACTATCATTAGCCTAAATATTAACTCAAGAAGCCAATAATTCTTTTTCTTTATCCCATATAAATTAATAAAGATGATAATAGATATATCACTCAACAAGAATTTCTGAATGAGTTATTTTGTAATTTTGTAAAAGTCATACCCTAGTAAGCCGTAAATATAAGAATTACTTCCTAAAATAATGAACTTGAACTTGTTAAGAAATACTTTAGCCAAATAAATATGTAGTTTTCAATTAAAGTAGTAACACTGTTTCTTACTTTTGTGCATGGAAGATAAAGTCAATCTAGATCTCTAGATAAACTAGATCTCGATATATATTAACAAAAGAAAATTTTCTCCCATTAACACCTTTAATTTAAGAAATTCATATATAGTTATATATTAACCCCATCCATTTAGGAAAGTTTTGTATGAAAAATTGTAAATAAATTACAATTTTACGAATATGGGGATACAAATTTAAATGAGTGAAATAAATTTTTATTTTAAAATTTTATTGATTAACTGCCTTATTCATAAAAAAATGTATCTGTTTAATAAGAGGTTTGTGAAATAAATTTTCTATGGAAATTCAATTAATAAACCTTTTATAAAATCAAAGTATTTTTTATGAATTAGGCCCTTAATGATTAAATAAGAAATTAAATTTATTAATTAATCAAAGTTTTGTTAAAATTTATTTTGATAAAAGTTTAAGTAAAAATTTAATTGAATCAATTAAACTTGTGTCTAAAATTAAAATCAATTAAAGGGTTTCTTTGGCACAGTTAAGTTTATAGCGGATTTTTTTCTGTGTAGTAAAAAGTGATCCACTTGCAAATCTTAACAATATCTTGCAATGCAAGTAAATAACAATTTATGATTGTTTATTGTTACTGTAGCAAGTAACCCTCGTACGTCTTAATAATTATTTGCATAATCTAATATATGAATATATGCTTATAAATATTTCAAATATACTTATGTTTATGTGTACCTACTATGTATTCAGTTTTGTTGATGGTTGGTGCGGATGAGATGTCTGCTCTGCATTAGTCTATTAATACGATGTAATTAAGCACAAAGGTTTTACATTAGGCACGTAATTACTAAACAAACCTAAAACAACAATCAACAACAGAAACAAAAACTTATTTATTACAGCGATATTTTTCATAAATATTATGTTCTTATTATTAGAAAACCGAAACCGACATTAAACATGTATCTACATGTTTCTTTTAACATCCATTAAGAAACAAATAAAGATTTTAATAATTATGAAAGAAGGTGGATGGCACAGTGAAACATAACTCTTGGTGGATAATGAACTGGTTTTTATTTTTTATTTTGTATATACATCGCTAAGCTTTTCTAGGTTTAAGGTAACTTATTAAGAATATTTAGCCTGCTTGTGCCTTTGAAATTTAAACTTAACCATAAAATCTCATATTCTTTTCTATTCAAAGCACCTTTAAAATCAGTGCAGAAGAATATGAACCACCTAAAAAATAAAAATAAATAGAAGTAGGGAAATTTGTTGGGGTGTTGGCTGTAGTACTCTGTACTAAAATACATATGCATAAAAATAATTAAAACAATAAGCAACATTTAGTAAACTAATCAATAAGAAGCAATTAAATCAAATTTACAAAACTTTTAAAATTAAAAAAAAAAAAAAATATGTACAAAAGCTTATCAGTCGTACTCAAACAAAGCGTTAAGTTTTGTAAAACATTTATTAACAAAATAGTTTTGATCAGCAGCAAAGATTTGGTCAAATAAATTTAGCCACTTGGCTGACAAGTATGTTGCAGCAATAGTGATCAATATGTCATAATCATGTCTTTATTTCCCTAAACTTTAGGTCAATATATTATTAAACTACACACTAAAAAATAATTTTCCCTTTCAATAACAAAAATACCTTTCCCGTGAAATTTTTTCTCTCCATGGTTGTTAAGTACAATTACAAATAAATTATGAAATATTTAGTTAAACAAAATAAGTTATGGAAACAAAGGGAAAGCAAATAGTTTTCAAAACTTTTTCTAGTAGGATTTGATTGTTGTTGTTGTACATGTTGTTGTCAAGGCAGAAGAAACAGAAATGTAATATAAAAGCTGGTACATAAAAGTTTCAGAGTTTTGTTTGAATTCCTCTTTTTTTTAAATATAAATATCAGTACCTGGATTCTGTAACTTTTTGCGAACCGAAAATCGTAATATTTATCGACATATTTATTCGTTTGTGGTAACGATAATGTTATTTCGTAGCTTCTTTTTACGATAGTCTCCAGCTTTATATTACTCAACATTTAATTTAATATTATGTGGTATCTCCGTATAGAAAATGCGAAATAAGCGAGAAGCACAAAGAATAATAAAGAAAAACTCAATGAATTTGAGCTTGTGATTTTATTTTTTTATTCCTCTAACCGACAGCGAATATCATTAAAATGTGTTGCTGAATAGCAAAGTCGATAAAGTTTCGTTACATTTATTATAGCGATACGATTATCGTAATAAAGGGTACTGAATTCAGGTACAGGTATGCGATAAAAATCGTTTTCGATTTAAAATCGATTGAAAAACGTAAAAATTTGTGATACACACATTTACTTCAATTTCACTCTGGTTTTGTTTTAAATCTAAATCGATTAAATTTCCCATCTTGTTCTTTGAAAATATTAGAATATAAATTCAGTAAAGTGCGACTTACTCGCACACGAAGGGTTCCGTATGGTTAACACATGTATAATACTAGACGAACTTTAACCTATATATTATATAGTTTGGCATTTTTTCGGTTTTCGGCGTTTTTTACTCTTGGCGTTTTTTTATATGTGGCGTTTATTTGCATTTATGGCGAGTTTTTCGGTTTTTTGCGATTTATTTTAGCTTTAGCGACTTTTTTAGTTTTGTCGTTTTTTTCGTTTTGGCGATTTTTTTCTTTCTGGCGATTTTTTTCACTTTGGCGATTTTTTTTATTTTGGTGATTTTATTTTATTTTTAGATTTTTTTAAATTGTGCTTTTTTTCGTTTCGGCGATTTTTTTTTTGGTCTTTGGTGATATTTTTCATTTTGGCGAATTTTTTTCATATTGGTGATTTTATTTTAGTTTTAGATTTTTTTTAAGTTTGCATCTTTTTCCGTTTTGGCGATTTTCTTTTTTTGGTTTTTGGCGATATTTTTCGGTTTGCCGATTTTAAAATTTTGGGATTTTTTAGTTTTACCATTTTTGAAAATTTTAAGAGTTTGCCTCTTACGGTTTTCAAGCTACAGCAAGTTGTCAAAATTACATTAACTAATAGAGCACCCTTTAATTTAGATTATTTTCAAATTTCAGTGTTAATAATTGTGGTGTGTATAAAAATACACTAACTTAAAAAATTTCAAGTGTCTGTATACACATGGGATTTTTAAAAATTTTCGTTGCTCGTTTTGGCACATCCTTTAATTTTTAACTCTCATGTATTTGTTGTTGTAGCGGCCAAAGTTCATCAGACTCTGCCCAAGTTTCAGGTCCGTAGCTCTTACGGTTCTCGAGAAAATAGCCAATGACGCAGATACAGACTGAGTGACACACGGACAGACGGACAGCGTAGCGAAAAGAATAGGGTTTCATTTCACTTTTGGTGTATGGAGCCCTAAAAAAGTTGTGATGAAAAACGGAATTTGTGTTGTTTTTGCGATTTTAAACCGAGTAAGCGGGAGTTGACAATTTAGGAATTATTGTATATTTGAGAATAATTTTCCTGCAATAGCTTGTGTGAAAATGTAAGTAAAATTAAGTAATTAATAAATTAAAATAAAACAATTAAAGAAAGATTTACCTACATATTGATATATATTAAATGATGATACCACAATAAAGGTTTTTTTTTAACAATTTAGTTGTATGTAGGATGAAGTCGATCAGCTAAAATCCACCGCCGTCATGTATTTAAAACATTAGGCGCCACTGATGTGGCCAATTTTTTTGCAAGACATTTCATTGTTTTAAAAATAAAAGTTTCAATATAAGACTCGGTATTTAAAATTAAGAAAAATATGCCCTTTCTTACTACATTTACTTCAGCAGACCGCGATCCAACGATTTTCTTTTCAGCGTCGCCGAAAATATCTTCGGCAACCTGCAATCGGCTTCAGCATTATTGGCTTCAACTTCAGTTTGTAGCAGAAAAAAAAAATAAAGAAACAAGTTTGTTTTTGTTTTTGTAACCAACTGAAAACGAAACAAAGTTGAAATATGAAATCGATGCGTTTCCTGTCACACCAAAAAAAATTTCTATATTTTGAACGTACGATTTCACTTCAAATCGAACCGATTTCCATTGCATACCTGTATATTTCCTAATTTATTTATAAAATACTTTTTTGAGTTGTACCGTGAAAGTTCGCTGTATTGATAAAAATTAATATTGAGTCAGAAAATAAAGTTGTAAAAATTCATCTCCGTAGCCAGCGACACATTATTAGTTATCGAATCTAAAGTAAGTCTATTTTTTTCTGTGTGTATGCCATGCTAATGCAAGAAGAAACTAGTACATAAAATACTTGCTTTATCTGACTGAAATTTTTTCTAAAAACCAAATACCAATCTTAAACACAAAACGTATAGAACTTTTAAATGCTTGTGAGTTAAGCACTAAACTAAATACGAAAATGGTTTTAAAAAATTTCCTTTAAATTTTGTCTTGAATTCTAAATAAGTTTTCGCATTTTATATTTTGTATTTATTTAAGGGATAAAAATTCTAAAATATCATCTCTTATCCTTTCCTTAGTACTTTATTTTTCGTTTAATTAAAAGTCTCAAAAATATTAAACCGTTTAATGTTTAAAACTTCTAACTTTTTAAATTTATCAACTGGACATGGTGAAATAATTTATTTTTATGTTAACATGTTTCTTCCTTTCATTTCCCTTGATAAATTGCGGTGTAATATTTTATAACAAAAATATGGAAACTTTTAATTTTGTGTGACTTTTTTATACTTTAAAGGAGCAATCAAATACGAGTGCAGATCAATAAGTCCGTGGCTTTCGAACTTCCCTCGTAGTTATATGAAATGCAACACTGTTCCCATCAGGTACCACATGTTAATAGACTACTGTCGAATTTTGAGCAAGTGTCGTCATTTACTTTGCGTTTAACAGCTGTTCAAAACATACAACCCCGTGTAATGCAAAAAAGTAAATTTCGAGTGCGCACTAAACATTATTTTTTGCGAAAAAAAACGTCAATCAAACCAAGGAAAAGGTCGATAAATACTATGGGGACTCTGCACCATCGTTTTCAATGGTAAAAATGTGGTTTACTGACTTTTATTGAGGTCGCAAAGTACAAATGACGCTGAACGGACGGACAATTGAGGTGAGTACACCACAAAATGTCGAAAAATCCACGATATGGTGTTGGCCGATCAAAGAGTAAAAGTGCGTGACATTGTTGATGCCATAGGCATTTGGGTTTAAGAAAGTTGTCTGCAATATGGGTGCAGCGTTTGCTCTCAATTGACCATAAACGTAAACGTGTGACAACTTCAAAGGATTGTTTGGAGTTGTTTAACAGCAATCGGAATGAGTTTTAGCGGCTTTTTGTAACTGTGAATGAAACATGGATCCATTAGTGTACTCCAAAGACCAAACAGCAGTCTAAACAATGGGTTTCTCCGGATGAACCTGCTCCGAGGAAGGCCAAGGTAAGTTTGTCGGCCAATATGGTGATGGCAACAGGGGATAGGAAGAAGAAGGGACACAAAAAACTGGAGAAACGTTGAACTAAGTGTATTGAGTTAAAAGGAGATTATGATGAAAAATAAATTTTTGTTTGCAAAAAAACTGTGTTTCGTTCAAAAATTCGCGGATTTATTGACCCGCCCTCGTACTTTTATAACTTTTCGCATATAAAAAGACTTTGTTCAAAACAGATGTTATTTCATCTGCAGTTTAGGAAGTTATAAACTTCTTAAAATATAAATTTCTACAAACTGAACATTAAGTACACAGAAAAACATTTATGAAGAATGCAGACTAATGGAACATTTATAAATTGAGAAAAAACATGTTAAATTAAGAATTGTTTAGATAGTTTTACCACAAAATGGCCGATCCTTAAGCAAGTCCGACATATTTGCATATATTATGCATGCATTTTTTTCCGGCAAATTATTAGTTATTAGTATATTTGTCAGGGCTTGTTATGTGGGCTTGTTTTGGCGCCACCGACGTATGTACATCTCATAAACTTGAACTGATTTCGAAAAATTTGAATTGTTGGTATAAAATTTATAATTTATATATTTTCAGTTTCTTTACCGGACATATTTCCTCCGCTTTTCTACAGCTGGCTTCGACCTTTAAATATATTGCTCCCAAGTTTTACCCTTCGAGGTATTATGTAACAAAATTTTAACAGGCAACACTGAATATTAGGATGTGTAAGTCACTTTCGACTAAATTTTATAGCAAGAGAGTAATGCAGAAAAATTGTTGAAAACATTATCTTCAGGGAGATGAAAAGCAAACACGATTGCGTTTAAAAAAATTTTAAGTTCTCACTTTTTTTCAAATATGTACACATAATTTCACGATCTGGTGGACAAGTCTGGTTGCATCATGGCGTGAGTTGAAAAATTTAATTTCATACTAGTGAAATGAAATATATCATTACGTCCATCATTATTGAAAATTATACTTTTATAGTTTATTGTGCAGTCTTTATTAAAAATATTGAAGAGATACACAATAAATCTGTGGTTTTCATTAATAACAACGTGTGTTATATATTTCTCATTTCGAGTTAATGATATCAAAGTGTTATATTTGAAACGCTTTTTAGAAAGTTCTAAGGAATTTTTCAAAAATATGGACGCAAATACATCATTTTATTTTTTAAACAACAACATAACTTCCACCTTTTTTTTAAATAAGCTTCAAAAATTATTTTAAAAATACTTATTTTTTCAGGGCTTCAAAAAGTGGTTTTTGTCGTTAGAAAGTTTGTGTCCCAAAAGGCTTTTTATCCACTATCTCTATCATGCTGCCTGCTCTATTTGAAGTAAGAAAACACCTTTTTCTCAGCCACTGTCAAAAGTGAATACGAGTATTTATGTTTTACTTAGTTAGTTAACATGTTGCGCAGTTAAAATATTTATTATGCATGTTTTGGTTTTGTATTCGTTTTAACACTTAACAATTCAACAATACAACTTTGTGGGTAATTTCAAGCCTAAAAGTGCACAAAAAAAATTAGGTATAATTTTTGTAGAGGATGCACCAGTACATAAAAAGTAACACTTGATTTGGCCATAAAATAAGAGTTTAATAAATCATCAACAAAATTTATATATTTTTTTTAATACATTTCTCTATTGAGTCGAGTTAAACGACAAAAGAATTTTACCTAACAGGCACATGATTTTTTTTCTGATTTTTTTGATAAATTGAGAAATAAAAAATAAAAAAATTATCAGGTATGTGAAAATTGTTTTTGGGGTGACAGAAAACGCATCGATATCATATTTCTACTTTGTTTAATTTTCAGTTGATTAAAAAAACAAAAACAAACTTGTTTCTTTATTTTTTTCTGCTACAAACTGTAGTTGAAACCAATAATGCTAAAGCCGGTGGCAGGTTGCCAAACATATTTTGGGTGACGACAAAACGAACATCGTTGGATCGCGGTCTGCTAAAGTAAATGTTGCAAGGAATGGCATATTTTTATAAATTTTAAATACCGAGTTTTATAATAAAAAAACTTTTAATTTTAAAACCAATGAAAATCTTGGAAAAAAATTGGCCACATCAGAGGCGGCTAAGTGTTTTAAGTACATGACGGCGACGTATTTTAGCTGATCGGCTTCATCCTATATACAACTAATTTGTTAAAACAAATCCTCTTATTGTGGTATCGTCATTTAATATATAATAATATGTAGGTAAATCTATCTTTAATTATTCTAAAGAAATTTGATTACATTGTGTGAAACAAGCAATTTTGCTCAAATATACAATACTTCTTAAATCGTCAACTCCCGCTTACTCGATTTAAAAACGCAAAAAGTACACAAATTTCGTTTTCCATCACATTTTTTTCTAATATTTTCATAGATCAAGATGGGAAATGAAATCGATTTCGATTTAAAACAAAACCAAAATGAAATCAAAATAAATGTGTGTATCACAACTTTTTATGTTTCTCAATCGATTTTAAATCGAAAACGTTTTTTATCACATACCTGTATGTTTCAAATAAGGAACATAATCGGCCAGGTTCTGAAAACCATTTCGTTTTTAAATCGACAAATTTCAGAGAAAAAAATAAACAAGTAAGCTCACTTATTGTAGCTTTTTATATGGTTTTAAGATTTCATATGCTTAAGATATTTTGTCTGAACTTAATTTTGAACACGGTTTTTCGTTTTTGAAATTTTGCGATTTCAAAACTAAATGGTTTTCAGAACCTGGCCGAATGTTTTATTTTTTAAAATTTTGTTACAATTTCAAAACGTTAAGCTTTTATTGTAAGCTGATTTTATTTAGAAAATTAAAACGCAAGACAGTATTTTTTATTTTGTAAATTTCAGTAAATAAACATTAATTTTTCGACCAAAGTTATTTTATAACTTTCTTTGAACACATTGAATTAAAAAAAAACATTGCTAGTTTTTTTTAAATGTCTTATTCATAAAAAATATTTTTGATTTATAAGAGGTTTAGAAAAAAAAATTCATAAAAAAATCCTTTAATAAACCCTTTAGAAGACAATGTAATTATTAATGAAGAAGACTAAAATAAATTTCAACTTGATTTTCTGCTAATTATATAAAGCCTTATTTTCGATTTAATAGTAAGCTACAGAAACTAAATTTATCAGGATAATTTTTTTTTTATAATATGTTTTATATACATACGTAAATTGTCACTTACGATTAAATCGAAAATAAGACTGCATATAATTAGCAGAAAATTAAGTTAAAATTTATTTTAGTTATCTCCATAAAAAATTATTTTGTCTTCTAAAGGGTTTCTAAAACAAATATTTTATGAAAAAGCAATGAAAATTTAGTTCCTTAAATCTATTTGCTGGGTTTATTAGATTCACAGCGTATACGTAATATTAACACAATCGTAGATGTATTAAATATAAACCATACGCCACCAAACATTGATTTGTGTGCACCAGAATTTAGATTGGATCGAACTCAATTAGTAGCTCGTTTTTGACATAAAATTATGATCAAATCCATTTAAATTACATGGGTTTTATCACTGGTTTTTATTAAGCACGAGCTATACGGTGCTAAGTTCATCCTAGGAATAGTAGCTTAAGTCGACTTAAGCAAAGCAGTGTTTTTCGGAAGGTTTGGCACTACCGCTAAGAGATTAAGAGGCTCTAATGCATGATTCAACTTTGAAGTGATTCTTTCTTCCCATTTGTAGCATCATTTTGAAACATAATGCAGCATAAACAATTTTAGTTTTCTTCAATATACTCAAGCTTTGCAAATTCGTACGACATGAAGTCACTCCTTTTGCCCGATTGCACGATGCTTAAGCCGAAGCCAAAGTCCGAGCAAATTTTCTCAATTTGTGCGAACCGAAGCCGAAGACGAACCCGAGGCCTTACCAAATTATACTTATTAAATTCACTATAACAAACAATTTTTATATATGATTTGCTTATAAACCCTTATAAACGCTTTTAATCATTTCAGAGCTGACTGTTATTTCTGCTTAAATTTCACGTCATATATCTTCAGTTAATTTCTTTCAGAAAAATTTATTGCAGCCAAATTTGTTTATATTTCCTAACTACAGAATGCCTCAAAAAAAAGTTTATATTAAAATAAATAAAGCCCCTATCGAAACATTATTTATTTCTTATTTAAGTTTCCAACACATCTCGCATAGGCGACACTTATTTATGCATGTCATAAAATTTCTTATAACTGCCTTGCAGGCAGACTCCGTAATTTGTAAGATTTTGTCAGTTAGGCGCGTTAGGCAAAACACCGCTGGTTTGAGTTGAAGCAACTTTATGTCACCTCTTAAGGAAATATATTTTACTGGAAAGTCAAGCCATTGACTAGCACTTTAGCGCTTAATTTATTGCTTTCAATGATTTTTGTACAAATAAAGCTTAAGGTCTTTATGTAAAATTTGGCGCTTAGACGTTACTTGAAATGTAAGAGTGGCCATAAGCAGACTGACTAAACTTTCGGCGTTTTCTTCATTCTTAATGATCTTAATTCATTGCGGTTTTGATGTTTTAATGCGGTCTCTTCAAACTTCTTGATATATTTTTAAAAGATAGGTTCGCTTGGTGCATTATAAAATTGGTTACCCCCCAAAATTTTAAGGTATTTTACATGCTTCAATTACCAAAGTACCATTTTTGTCAAACTATCGCTAGCAAAATGACCGGTCCAGCTCCAAGAAACGCTTTATGGAACTGAATTTCCTAGAACTTCTCTCACGATTCACTTCTCTCACGAAATAAACTAAAAAAATATATACTTTATTTTGAGACGCTATCAAATTTTGTTACCCTATTTGGGTGTCGGTATGTCAATAATTTTTTCTGAGCTTGGTTGAGTTATAATATGTTATGGACACTTAATGTAAAAAAATTAGTATAACTTCCATTTGAAGTCTGTACTTTAGAAATTTTTGCGCTTTTTTTTCATAAAAAATACTTATGAAAATGTGAAATGTGAAGTTTCAAAACACCTTACAAAGTTCATAAATATAAACTCTGGCCGCTGTTTTCATATAAGATGAGAATTTTTTAATTTTAAATAAAAGGAATACCATTTAGCTTTTGTATAACTATTGATTTCCAACATAACTATATTAATATTATGACTAACAATATAAATTATAAAACCTTTTATAAATAACTTTAATGATCTAAATTAAAATCTCATATATTAAATATATTTTATGGTTTCTCTTTTTATGAATGACAATTTTATGATCCTTGCAGAGGTTACTAGTGCTTGCATATGTGAATTTTAAGCGTGTGCTTAAAGTTAATGTTGTGCTTGACGCCACTTTGACCTTTCAAAAATTTTCATAATATTTTCAGTCTACATGTGAGTTTGGATGTTAATGCGATTCTTTTTTATATATACAGGGTGTTTTTAGAGGTATAGAACTTCGAATTGAAATAAAACACAAGAAAATCGTTTTAATGTCCATCAATTTGGCTTTATTGGAAGGATAATTTTATGCCATTAACGTTTAAATATGATTTCGGGCATGTGGCCGCCGCGGCTGGCTCGAATAAAGCCAATTCTACAGGTCCAATTTTCAACTACTTTTTCGAGCATATGGGGCCGTATGTTGGCAATAACGCCACGAATGTTGGCTTCCAAGTCCCCTAACGTTTCTGGTTTGCTGGCGTAGACGAGCGACTTCACATATCCCCAAAGAAAATAATCCAATGGTGTCAAATCACACGATCTTGGTGGCCAATTGACAGGTTAACCGAATTAATTGCTCTGATGGACGATTATGTCGACCATAAAATGGACGGAGCTTGCGGTAAACTTCGCGAACTGAACCATTATTTTCGAAATAAATTTGCACGATTTGCAAGCGTTGTTCTTTTGTCAACCTGTTCATGATGAAATGGCAAACCAAACTAAATATTAATCACTTGACAGCTGACAAAATGGCCGCCAGTTAAAAAAGTGATGCCAACTTAAAGTTCTATTCCTCAGTAAAAAACACCCATAGTATTTTGTTATTTTATATCAAGGCAACTAAGAAACCTTGTCAAGACATTATTTTTTTCAGATATTGTAAATTTTTTGATTCGCATGTTATTTTGAAAGTCAAATTTAATTAAGTGTATATATCTAGAATTTTAGAATGATAGATCACTAAAGCGAAGAAATTTCGAAACAAAATTGTTCGATATTTGTTCGCAAATCGAACTTCGAAATTCTCACGATAATTTCTCGAATGTGTGCTTGTCTGTTAGTCCTTGTTAGTTTACGCCATTACAGCACTGCTTGGAAAAAAAATATATATATACATATGTGTAATAGTTGAACAGAAAAAAATTTTCCACGATATCTTAGTGGATGTGTACTAGTCTGTTAGAATGGAGGTACCATGTTTAAAACCTGCAGCGTTAGTATAGGATTTAAAAAAATAAAAATAAAATAAGTAGGCTAAAGTAAACAAATTCAAAAATAAAATTACTTTTGTACTTTTTCTGCTTCCTTTTTGCGATATCGAAATTAGCTCGATATTTTCTCACTTTTCATATTGGTAGCGAACCTACGAAATCATATGTTTCTTGCGACAAAACTGAGCGACAGGCAAACTTTTTTCTATTAATTTTTGAGTGCCATTCTCGATAGTTTTAGACGATACAATTAATGTTCGAGAAATATTCGAAATTGATATCATTAACGAAAGTCTTGATAAACTGTTAACAACGTACACAAGCCAACAGAAGAAATTGTGACACGATTGAAAGTTAGTCTTGATAGCCTGTTGAATGTATTTAAATTTTCTGTATATTGCTAACATTGCTGTAGAAGGTTTATGTTAAGTATAAGAAGGGTGATGCACTTACTAAACAGACAGTCTTGTGTAAAGCAAATTGAAGTTAACATTGTGGTATTCCATTACTTAATAGTCTAACATTGTGTGTTTAATAGTTCATAATATAAGTAGTGAGTAAATAAAATTTTTTGAGTTGATGAAAATTTAACATTTGTGACTTTTTTTATTAATGCCAAAAATGCGAACATACAAAAATGATAATTTCGAAAGGTAAAAACGTAACAATATGAATACATTTTAAATGCATTACCAAGAGACGTAATTACAACAGTCCTTGATGTTAGACAAAATCATATCCTAGGTAATTATTTTGAACCATTAAAGAGAGAAAACAGATGTCAGATATACTTTATGGGTCTCAACCAAAACATATCAGAATTTATTGGTAATTTTTAGCCAAAAATATCTAAAATCAACTTGCTAGGTTTTGATGTTTAAAAATATTATTATTTGTGAACTCTCAAATGGCTTTTGAAAGTTTGTACATAATATAAGAGGCTTGTGACTGTTCAAAATGTATGGTTGAAGTCCACTGACGATTTGTTAAAGCAACAATGAAATGTATATAGACAAATAGTACATTTCTATAGATATTTTGTTAAATTAAACAAATGAAAGGCTCAACTAATATCATAGTTGAAACAATTATTCAATAAGCAATATGGTTTTATTTTTATTTTTTACTTTATCATTATTACATTGGCTTAATTCAGCTCAAATTGTAGTTGTGAGAAATATGTAATTGATAACAAACTTAAAAGACAAATGAATAAGATGTTATTAAAGAAAATTCTGAAATTTAAAACTTTTTAGCAAAATTAATTCCATTTGTCACAGCATGCGAAATAAGTACAAGCAACTTAGCAATAAAAGTTTATTCTCCGTTTAGTACCAATTAGTTTAATTAAAGTTGCAAATCAGATATTCCAATATACCTAGAATTTGTTATCAAACAATAAGAACATTTATGTTAGCAAAATTCCAAGAATATTGTGAAGGTGGCTTGAAATCTTAAGTACTCGTATTTATACATATAGATATGTACATACTCGTAAAAACATATGCCTGTACAAGTAACATTTCAATAATCTCAAACTACATATAAAATATTTGTTTGTATATATGTGTGTGTAATAATATGGCTGAAATATTTATTGCTTTGCATGTAGATTTTGCCCAAAGTCCAGTGCATTAATTTAAGTTAGGTCCCTGCTTCCACATAATAATTTTTTTATACCTATGTGCCACATGTCAATATAAATCCATCTTGGGCACTCAAAATACATTGATGTTATGATGGTATTATAATTTATTGCAAAATTTGTAATCGACATAACAGTGCACACAACACCCACACGCAAATTTCATTCTTCCCAGTGAACATTTTCTGTCGATATGACTGAGTAAAAAAACCATTAAAACTTTAACAGAAAATCAAATCTTACAATGCACACTATTATTTCTAAGACAAAAGAAAAGTTGTAATAAATATATGTATATCTTCTGAACTAGTGGTACAAATACAAAATAGTGTTTACCAAAAAGGTAGAAGAGGGCTTGAGCTTTTTAAAAATTTAAGATATTAATTTTTACCACAGATATATCAAGACCACGCATTTCTATGATGTGCCTTAAAAGTTCAAGGGATGAAGGCATAGTCACTGGTAACTGAACCTTACTGAACCGACTTCAGCGAATACTGCACCTAATGTAACAGCAGAGTTGTTAAAAAATATGAGCTTTCCTTTTTGTCCTCCTTCACGAAATGCTTTCTGTAGCAGTGTTACTTTCCTAAAAGATGGTATAAGTAGTAGTAAGTAGTAGGCATTCATTGCCTGACTGTTTATTTTGTTTACCTTGCAGTCGTTACAGAACTGTTGTAAAGTAATGAGGACGGTATGTAGTTTATGTGAAAAAGTAGGTTGTTTTTAATAAAATTCATTACCAAATTTTTGCTGAGTTCCTATTGAACTAATTATCAACCAAATTTTTTATACGAGTTTCAATCACTCCGCTTATTTGTTTAATAAATTTTTAGTCTATTCTGGGCAACACTAATCAATTCAATCATTACATAAATTGATTTCGATGTTATTCTAATATATTTTGGATTTCTGAATAATTTAATTCTTTGTTTGAAATTATACATATATTGAACTATTTATGTTTAATAGAAACAAGTATTCACCCATTAATATTTTCAATTAAAAATGTAATTGATTCATTTAAACTTTTAATTGTATTAATTAATTTGAGTGTAAAAACTTAATTAATATTATCAAATTTTTTATACCTGAAAATCTAATTAATTTTTGAATTGATATTACAAATATTTTAATTGATATTACAAAATTAGTCATATAAATTTTTTGTGTGTTCATTCCAAAGTGAATAAAAATTTAAAGTAATCCCTGAGAAATGAATTTTTCTCTTCTTCCAAAGAATCATTAGGTAATTCTTTTTGAATTTTCATGAAGAGCTCATTAACAACATCCAGACAATTGATTAACATATTATTTCTTGTTTTTTTTAGGCAAATAAATTTGATGTTGTGAAGTATTATAAAAAATTTATTGATTAAAAAACTATGAGGAGAAAGATTTATGTCCACAAGTTAAACTCTAAATAATTATATTTTTCCTATGAATGATGTTTTTGCCATGAGCACGGAAATTTTTTTTGCTTCTCGGCACCTCCAGAGAAAGAAACAGAGCAGTTGACGTTAAGGTCCCAGTAACTTGTTAAAAAACGCACACCTCTATTAAATTTATATATATACACGTATACAAGAATTTTCCCGCGACTTCGTTCGTATCCAAAAAGAAACTGAGTAGACTTAAAATGGCTGTGGTCATTTTGTGACTTTTTAGATGCAGATCTCTGTTCTAAATTTCATTAAAATCGGTTTGATTATTTCCTCCACCTGGTCCCAGTTTTGTGAAGCTAAACCATCCAGGACGCCACCCAAACGCATAAAAATCGGTTCAGCCGTTTAGGAGTAGTTCAGTGACATACGCACGTACAGTAGAATTATATATATATATATATATATATATATAAAGATATATATATATATTTAATGAAGTAACACTCAGGCAATGAATCCCTACTGCTATTACAAGGTGGTAGCCTCTTTAGGAAAGGGTAGTGATGGACAAGGCAGGTGGTGAAGGAAGAGGAACATTAGATTTATTAATCAATCAATAATACCTCAATTGGGTTCAAGTTCAGTTTTTCAATTCTTATGAAACATTTGATCAGTTTAATGTGATTTCTTATAGAAGGGTAAAAAAGCTAAACT
The DNA here is from genome assembly GCA_936439885.1 of Nowickia ferox. NCBI lineage: Eukaryota > Metazoa > Arthropoda > Insecta > Diptera > Tachinidae > Nowickia > Nowickia ferox. The sequence goes on along the minus strand of OW387023.1, from coordinate 93,913,444 downwards.
AGACCAAGCACCAGCTACCAAGATATAATTGCTTCTTTAAATTCTTGTATTTCTGACAATTGACATCGGCATTTTGGATATAAGTGCAAAATTAAAAAAATAAAATCTAACAACTCCTGCTGTTTGATGATTCAAACAACTTTTAATTTTTACTGTACAGAAAACGCATTCATAGTTCGTATATATTTCTGAATTCGCTCAGACAAATAAAAATGTAATTTCTTGCCAACCACTCATAAAATTTTTGGTGCGATTTCTTACCGACCTTGCATGAAAATATGTCATCTTAAGCAGAAAAAAATTGTTCTCTGGGATTTTTCATACTACAACTAAATACTTTTTTCCTTAGCAAATAACACTAAGTAGATATTTTTGTGGTATTCAAGTATGTAATGGCATTTGTTATTGCTTTTTATTCATGGAAAATATGCTACTGAGGCAAATAAGCTCCAGATAATAGAAAAAAGAGTATACACATGTTTTCATGCTGTCTAAGTTCGCTTTGTCGTTTTTATTAAGTTGATACACAGTCAAATGTTTTTGCTCTTTTCGAATTTTATTTTTTGTTGGGTTTGTTGTGGATTTTTTCTTATACACATTCCTTATGATATCTTTAAGTCAGAGCAGTTCTTGTTAAAGTTTTGCAGAATTTTAGTAACAGACTTAAGCAGTTATAAACTGGAGCCTCGATTCGCGGCGCTCTTCAGTAAGGGCCAAAATAATAAAAAGCAAATCGAAACCACGTAGTTGGATTATTTCCTTTTGCAATGCTCAGATTGTACGTCCCTATGCTACTTGTATTAGTTACAAGGAACAAATGGATGGGTGGTTCTACGTTAAAAGGCACTATCGACGGCTACATTAAAAAAATCATAAAGGGTCCGCCATGTAACGTTTTTTTAAACTAGTGCTTATTTCGTGAATGGTAACACTTAACTCATGTCTGATTAGACAGATAATTAGTTTTATTCTTCCGCTGAACGAATATGGTTGTGTATACGCTTGAACAACGCTGGGAAATATTGCGACATTACTTTTTTTTATTTTGCCAAAAAAAATCTTCTTTTCAGATGAAGCTCATTTTGATCTTGGCGGGTATGTAAACAAGCAAAATTGTCGCATTTGGGGCACAGAAAACACGCACGCATACAGTGAAAAGCCGACGCACCCAAAACGAGTCACTGTTTGGTGCGGCAAGGAGTGGCCTTTACAGTCAATGGCGATCGTTATCGGGCCATGTTGAACGAATTTTTGATCACAAAAATTGAAGAGGAGGATATTGGCAACATTTGGTTTCAACAGGACGGCGCTACGTGCCACACAGCCGAAGCTACACTCGATGTTTTGAGCCCTGTTTTTGAAAATCGCATTATCAGCCGCAGAGCAGATGTCGTTTGGACACCTCGAAGCTGCGATTTGACACCGTTGGACTATTATTTGTGGGGTGCCGTCAAAGATAAGTGTTACGCCGACAAGCCAGAGACAATTGACGCTTTAAAGGACAATATTCGTGAAGCCATTGGTGAAATACAGCTGCACACAATCGACAATGTGCTTAAAAATTAAAGCGATCGTGTAGGCTACTGCATGACCAGCCGAGGCAGCCATTTGAATGAAATTATTTTTCATTATTAACCAGAAAAAAGAAATTTGAGAAAATATTCAGAGTTTTTTTGTATAGCATTTAAAAAAAAAAAGTTATCTTGCGGACCCTTTATATAACTTGAAAATTTGCGGAAATATCAAACATATTTAATAAAAAATAAAGAATACCTTTTTACCAGTAAATTGCAATAAGTATCTACCCTAGCCTGTCCCTTAACTATTCTGTAAAAACATCTGCATTTCTACTTCATTAAACATCTAAGCGTTAGTTATTACATAAATTAGTATAAATAACAATAATAACTATTTGAAAAGACTCTCAATTATTTGTATATTCTATTAAAAAATATTACACACTTTTTGTCCCTAGTATTTTCAACATATACCTCGTTTATACGCAAATCTTATTTGCAAATAAAGCTATTTGTAAATACTGAACTCACCGTTTATACGTAGATAGGATTCATTACTATCTGTGTACTATATTTGCCACATATTGTCGTCTGTTTATTATATTTCTTGCAAAACTAAAATAATTGGCATCATTTTACACCTTATTTGCAAATAGTTGCGTTATTTGCAAATAGTTTTCGTGAGTTATTAACTTACAATAAAAAAGTTATACGGCAACGCTTTCGACTTTTATTTGCAAATAAGAAGTGCGTATAAATAGCATAATAATAATAGTTTAACATGTTAGTTTGTTTTTTCGTTACAATACATATTTTACTGATGGTGTTCTTTTTAATGAAAACGTCTATTCTCTGCCGTATTTCCCCTGCTTCGGAAAATGCCAGGTTAGAGACTTTGTGTCCAGGGTAGATAAAGAAGTGAGATATTGGGCCTTACGACTTCGACTACGACAATTTTGTACTAGACTAAAGAACTTTGCAACATTTTTCCTTTAATCAAGTATAAAATGGTCGTCGTCGTAGTTGAAATACGATACTTGTTATTAGGCCCATTACTTTTTTCTTAGTATTTCACGTATATTATTTCACGTTAAACCACGAACGAAATCGGTCACGGCAAGGGCGCGCTGCATGGAGTAGGTGCGACGTGCAAAAGGACTGCAGATAGACTTGTTGGAGCTGGCAACGACATTTCGTCACTGGCAGATTTAACGAACGCTCTCCAGAAAAATTGTCCCATTATAAAATTGTTCAACATTGACTACGAAGACATTTCAACGAAAGAAGACGAACTTATTAAATTTAAAAAATTATGAAAAACTATGAAGGTCCATCAAATTACTTTAAGTAAATGTTGTCCCAATTATTTGACAAAGATGAGCTTAAGCTGTTTCTGTGATCTTGAAGTATGAAATCATTTTGTGTTCGGCACTTTGGATTTTGCTTCCATGAATACAAACCGCGCCTTAATGTTGATAATATATATGGGCCTGAAAGTGAATCTTACGACGAACCACTAATAAAATATAGAAAAACAAATCAGCTTAAAGTATCTTCTCAGTCTTGTTTTGAGGCAGTTTCTAAGAAGACATGCCAGTTTGTAAACGACCAACCATCAACATACAAGCCGCCAATTTAAAAATTAAAGGACAGAGGATTTTTTATGCTTTTCACGGAAGAAGTGTTAACGTCTTTGAAGAGGCGTGATCTCAATCGTTATATTTTTTTAAAGTTCTTATTTAAGTTTAGAATTTTTATCAGAGCATTGATGCTTTATATTATGTTTTTGTCATATCAAATTTCAAAATATGTGCAATTAAATAATTTACTTTCTTTCGAGTACGTTTATATTTTTTTAGAAAAAAGATGTTATGTGATTTTTGTAAGCAGATACTAAGTATTTTTGTTTTCAAAGTTTAATACCTAATTCAAGTTAAATAAAAAGGACTATATCGAGGGCTTATATTCAATACCCGCCATACACCAATTTTTGGAAAATTACTTTTTGATCGCAAATTGTTCACTGATGCCAGCTTAATCTCTGACAAAAATTTCCAAACAAAAATTAATATAAGTCCTTTTTTTAAATATTTGTGATATCGCTATCAATCGCACGATTTTTTTTTAATGCAATACCCGCCATACGCCATATATTTAGAATACGGAACGAATAAATTTCTAATTTGAATTACCTTTTTTTTAATTATGTTTATGTTTTTGTTATTGTTTTGTTATTGAATTCTTTTATGTTAGAAAAACGTTAAACAAATGCTTAATTTAATAAAATTACATATTAGAGCAAAAAAAAAACATATTTTTATTACTGTGCAATAACCGCTATACGCCATAAAAATATTTGAAGATTTCAGTTGCAATACCCGACATGAACCATATCGCTACGAATGAGTAAAAATTTCTATTTTTTTTATAAGGGTGACTCAGTAGTCATATTTAAAAAATATTATAAAAGAAAGATTAATTCATACCTTAAGAATTTTGGAATGAAACAGTTTTTTCTCTCTCCTGAAAAATTTTGTTTTGTCGTATGGAGGGTATTGAATATAAGCCGACGATATGAAAATTAAAGTCTGATTTTTTTTTTGTTATAAAATACGAAAATAAGGTTTGTTTTCAATTTATCTTCCCATGTAAAGTAAGGTGGCCTTCATGTCTTTAGCCTGTATAGAGTATCTCCCCTGGTTGTTAAACGTGCATACAAAATACATGATTAAATACTATTATCTTGGAAAAAATTATTATTTTAACTATTTTCATCACGCCGCACTTCCTAATATCAGATAACCTCTTAACGTAGAGTGACCCATATATGTCGAGCCTATTTTTCGATTTTATCGTAAGCGACATGTTATCGAAAATATACTTTTTTATTGACTTTTATATTGGCCTACCCATAATTTAGAATTATCAAAATGACAAAATTGTTGATAACGTTTAAAATACGGGCTGTAAAATTTTATCGCAAGCAAAAATTTATGAACAAAAACATATTTGAATATTAAAAAAAAAATTCTCCCTAAAAATTTAATTTCTGTCTTTCTGTCATCGTGTAAAAATCGGTATATTTAGTACAAACAAAATTTTTTGGGTGTTTTTTTGGGAATTGTTACAACTTAGTTTAATATTTATTAAACGCTAATAATCCCAAATTATTATTTACTTATTTCGTAAAATATTTTTTGTTAAGAATACATTAAAATTGATGCGCATGACTGTTTAAAACAAACTATGTTTAAAACAACTAGAGATATCATGTTAAACTTTCATTTAAACAAATGAGAAGTTCAACTAATATCAAAGTTGAAAAAGAAATCTGTAATAAAACAAAATTTTTTTTTCATAATCTTAACCTCAGCACTTATTATTTACAAATAAGATCTCTCTTCGCAAGATTAAACAATGCTTAGAATAACTAACTTAACATACAGGAATTTCCTTTTATGCACAGTTAAAATTTTATTTAATTTTAAATAAAAATAATCAATTAAAAATTTAGTTGCTTTAATTAAAATAAAAGTTTAATACAGAATTTAGTTCAGACAAATGAACTTTTGTTTAAAATTTTAATTGATGACAAAGTTTAATAAAAAATTTTATTTGAAAATTTATTTAATTAAAAAGCTTCATTGACACAATTAAGTTTTTAGTTGATTTTTGAGTTTTCTTCAGGTTTCATAGAAACCGAATGACACACTGTCGATGACAAATTTATATAATTCAAAGCAAAATTTTGTAATTATTGCTAAAATGCAAAAAAAAATAATCAACAGAAGTCAAAAAAACTAGATTAATCGCTATAAAAAGGAAAAAATCGCCAAAACGAAAAAAATGCCCAAAAACCGAAAAATATTGCATAAATGACAGAAGCGCCAAAAATAAAAAAATCGCCAAAAACGGAAAAATATTGCATAAACGAAAGAAGCGCCAAAAATAAAAAAAAATCGCCCAAAACCGAAAAGATTGGCAAAATGATAAGAATGCTACAAGTAAAGAAGCGCCAAAACAAATTTTGTTTTGTGATACATATTAAATTTAATTGAACTATAGTTCAAGTATACTATAGTTCAAGTAGATAGACATGGGTGCTGATTAGTGATGAGCGGCTTTTCGAAACCTGTTACTGAATTATCAAGTAACAGGTTTCGGAAATATAGTTCTTTCATACAAACTGTGAATGTTCTTGTATGCTTACTGTACAGCAAACAAGGCTACCACATTAATTTTTTTATACCTTTAGCTTTTGTCGATAAAAAATCGTACAATCGTGTCAAATCGACTTTTTTGGCAACTATGAACAGCTCTCATATTTTTTTATTTGCAATTTTATTGTCTCGCTGTCTCTTATATGACAATTCTCAATATTTGGATGGGGTTGATTGATAATTGTTTGTTCTTGTTCTCTTCTAATTAGTACATATTTCAAAATACTAATACTAATATACACTTTTAAAGCAGAAGTGCGGAAATATGTTAAAATCAGGGTCAGTGTTTAATTTCACTGTTACTCTTGTTATTAGTTTTTCTCAAAATAACCGAACTGCTACAATTAAAATACTGCTAAAAGTCAGAGTTTAAAAGAACAGCTATTTAGAAATCACGTTCACAAAGAGCAACAATATTATAAAATCACACTATCGCTCATCTCTAGTGTATACATACGTATACATTTGTAATTTTGTCTCTTTTGTATGTTAAATTTTTATTTAAAATTTCAAAATTGCTATTTCTTCAAATTATGTAGAATGTACCAAAATTATTAAATAAAATACATATTGATGTAATTGAAAAATTGAAACAATTTTAAATGTTTAGTTGAACTATAGTGAATTTAAATCAGAAATAATTTCTTAGTCGGGCTTAAGTTCAGTAATTTCAATTCTTATTGAATGAAATATTTTTAATTGAAAAATAAATACTTTCTAAAGTGCTAAGACATTTCTCTATATATTAATTAGTTAGTTTTGCCCCCAAGGAAGTCTGGTCCTTTCTTTTCTGTATTTGTAAGGAAAATGAAACTTCACAGTTCCTATTACTGTTGCGAACAGCTGACATTCATTGTCTTAATTTTTTCTGTTATTTTCTTATACATTTTGAACAATTAAGAAATGTTTTAACCAAAAACTATTTCACAAGCAGTTAATTCTGGTACAATGTGCTCATTTGTTTGACCTAAAGCACGTCCTTAAATATTCTTTAATTATAAAAATGTTCCTACGTTCCAGTATATTTTCTGAGTTTTACAGCAGCATTCGACCTTAACATCTTCAATTCAAAAAACAAACAAAAAAAATTCCAAGTTATTACACAAAACTGTAATTGTGTTAAACAAACTTTTGTTTAAATATTTCATTTAAAGTTTTAATTTAGTTAACTAATTCTTGTGTAAAAATTTAACTAAATAGTATAAATGACACATTAAAATTTTTGATTTATTTTTGTTTGATTTTTCAATTAAAGTTGTTGATTGGCTAAATATGTTTTTTTTTGAACCCAACGAATGTTGTGAAAAAGTATGTTAAATAATAACGTAAATTTTTATTATTATTATTTTTTCGTTTTTACTTTTAGCCATAATTATTTTATTAGACATAATTCCCTTTGGGCATTTGCGTTTGGTTTAACAGAAAATCGCACATTCAGATATTTGCTCAGCTTTTATTAACCCTATGACCCTTGGCAATTTGTCTCTGATTAGAAGCTAATGATTGTTAACAGAAAAAGTACAAGTTTTTCTATCACACATGGCACATTAATTTATTACATTAATGCGTTATCTACAAGACAACAGGAAAGCCTTTGAAAGTATATAACACATGTCACCAGGAGATACGTCGTGTGGTGCCCAGCCCAAGCATGTATTCGTACATACATATACATATATAAATGTTGTAGCAATTTTATGTTCTGCTTGCACATATGTACATATAAATAACATGTGTAATGGAAACCCAAATTTGTGTGCTTTCATGTAAAATTCTATTGGGAAATAAAAAATAAAAAAATAAAAATGGCTAGTAAATGAAACTCCTAGTTTTTTCCTTTTTGTATTAGAGATATTTTTATCTTGTTTAATTTAAAAAAATCAATTTATTAAATTAGTTATTTTTTTATTGTCCCAAGAAAAGATATTCGATGATATTCGTATTATTTTTGTAAAATTTCTTAACTTTTAACATTTAAAATCAATTATTTTTATATTTTAATTAAAATGACACGAGCCAGCTATAATCCAGGCTTAATTCAAATACTATAAAAAAAAACCTTTTGTTAATTTATTTATATTTTTTTATTTACTAAGAAAAACCCATAGAAGCTAACAGAACAGCCTTAAAAAATAAACATACATACCAGTAAAGTGAAAAAGGTAGCAATTTAAATGAACACTGTAAAAAAATTTAATTAACTTAAAAGAGGAAAAAATGCATAACATCTGAACTTGTTCGCAATTTAAGTTGCATTTTACAAAAAGTATAGACAAATGTGGAAAAAAAAGTAACATGGAAAAAAAATTTACAATTTTTTCTCGCATAGATTCACAAACGAAACTGCGCCACACTAACAATGATGACTTTTCATAAGAATTTTTATATTGTGAAAGATATGAACAAATCTGAAAAAAATGCACTTAATTTAGATTCTCTAAGGAAAAAAATTATAAGGCCCCAGTTTCCTTAAACTGTTTTTTTAATAAAATTAAAGGTATGAATACCTTTAAAATGAATTTTTGAAAATTTTAATTTAATTCGCAACAATTTCATTGTATATTTTGTATCACTTTTTGTTTATTTGCTTGTGAACGCCCAGTGTGTATTGTATCGGCTTGTATTTTCTACTGTGGGGTAATAAAAAACAAATACTCTCTGAGTACATACAGATACTCGCAGCGTATCGTATTAAATATAACTTTTTTCAAACTTTTTTAAAACATATGAAATAAAAGTGTAATAGTGTTTTACATTATTATATGTAAATTACACTGAAAGGAATCCCTTCATTTCATCTATGAATTTTGTCATTAATAACGAGCTAACGTAAGAATTCATTTAATTAATGAAAAATTTCATTCATACAATGAAAAGTTATTAATGATTTTTCTCTTTGTGTGCCAGCAACCAATAATACACTTGTGTAAATTGTCTATATGTTTTCTGGGAAATGCAATAAAGTTACAACAAGCGCTGCCATTTTTCGTCGCCTACTAGTTTCATCAGAGCCTTTTGTAACCAGCTTGAGACATGAGTCATCTAAGCAGGATTTGGAATGGGAAATTAATAAAGTATTAAAAAAAATTGTATCTATATTTTTTGTGTAGCTTTCGTGCGTTGTAGGCGTGTCCGTTTGTTATGGAAGACGGCGCAAGTCTTTTTTTTTTCTCCAGAGATTGTAAAATTAATTAAGACTTCCGCTTGGGGAAAAAAAATTTTATGCGTAAAAATTGATTTGTTTTGCAGGGGCGAAGGGAGGTGCAAGTGGCCGAATTTTATGAAATTCCAATCCTTATAGTTTTTGCACAAAATCTTAGGAAACCATGTCACTGTGCAACGTTGCTCAAATGAGCATATTTATTTGAAAGTAGGCCACAATAGAGTCTATTGTGACAATAAGGAAAAAGTGCTAAAGTCATATTTTAGTGTTTTGCAGGAGAGCACTTTTTTTAGCTTTTGTAGCTAAATTCGGAAATTCATTAAATTTGAAATAAAGGGTCCGCCAGATAACTTTTTTTTTGAAAACAGGGCGCAAAACATCGAGTGTAGCTTGGGCTGTGTGGCACGTAGCGCCGTCCTGTTGAAACGAAATGTTGCCAATATCCTCCTCTTCAATTTTTGTGAACAAAAATTCGTTCAACATGGCCCGATAGCTATCGCCATTGACTGTAACGGCCACTTCTTGCTCATTTTCGAATTATGCCTCTGGACCAAAATCCGCACCAAACAGTGACTCGTTTTGGGTGCGCCGGCTTTTTAATATATGCGTTCGGGTTTTATGTGCAAATATGATTTTTTTTGGCAAAATCGGCATCTTCTGTAAGTCATAATGTTGCAATATTTCCCAGCGTTGTTCAAGCGTATACACAACCATATTCGTTCAGCGAAAGGATAAAACTAATTATCTGTCAAATCAGACATGAGCTAAGTGTTACCATTCACGAAATAAGCACTAGTTGAAAAAAAAACGTTAGATGGCGGACCCTTTAAATGAAAGTATAAGCTTACTTGAGCTATTATTCTATATAAGATACTGAGTTTAAAAAAGATAAACGCCATTTCATTCCACTATGACTTCCTGAAAAATAGCACAAAATAACTGAAATTTTTTTCAGAGATACTTTTGAATATGGAGATTGCATTAGTGCCATTAAGTCAAAGTTTGCTTATCTCCACCTAAGCACTTTTTCGCGTTTGCCACAGCGATGAGCGTTACTAATAATAGAGGTCGATGTGCTGAGGCAGTTCAACACAAGATTATGCATTTTCACTAAAATATTAATTCATATTTATTTCAAGTTCCTAGTGCTTTATTGATTTCTTAGGTAAATTTTGTCTAGACGAATAACACTGTGGAACATTTTTGGGATTATTGTCTGGGGGGTGAGAAATTCCAAGTCAGGGTGATGGTACTAGGTCAGTATAGTAAAACCCTCAAAGGGTTTGGCGTTCGTATGTGTCAGTTTTTTTTATGACCTTTTAAATTTTTTCTTTTCACTTGTCCGATTTTTATGAAACAAATTTAGAAAAATTAAGAATTACAATTTCTCTAATCTGTTTCTATACCGTTTTCCTATATGTGCAACACTTTCGAAGTTAAAAATAAATTTGTGGAGGCAAAAGAATATTTTTTTCCCAAAAAATTTAAATATTTTTTTTTTAAATTCATAAAAAATCCAAAATGACAATGAATGCAGGGCATGCATGGACGACATGGAGACCATGGAGCACTTCCTTTCTCATTGTTCAGCTTTCGCCCAGCCGACAACCCCTTATGTTGGGGATGACACCTTAGAGGTATTCAGTGGAAAAGTTTGCAGGACTACATGAACGATGCTGAGTTCCTATAAAGCTGGGGTTGGCCTGGACTGGCTTATGTGTATGTCCCCGGACATGAGGCTCCTTTGTTCAACCTATTAGAGTAAGTGTTCACCTTATTAATATTTATATACGAGTATCTGTTAATTTGATAGAAACTTTAAAAGAACAAAAAACGGGTTCATACAATTTTTTATTTGTATTTTAGTTAGTTTTTAACTATTTTTATTAAACGCTTTTATGACTTTATTTGGCTAAAGGCTTCATTAGTCTTTACTTTCTGTTGCTCTTCTGTGCTGTGCCCACCTGCTTCTAAATTTGAATACTTACTTTTTCTGTAGTGACTTATCAGCTGCTTCTGACCAGAAGTGGAAAACTACTAAAGTGATGAATTTTGCATCGTCCATTGTTATGTTTCAATATAATTTCCTTTTCAAAATTAAATTTTTTAAATTCTAAACACACAATCACAATTTATTTAAAAATTTTTTTATTTTATTTATTTTATTTATTTACCCTGCAATAAGACTCCCAGTCAAATGACCGGCCATTTGACCGATAGTGGTGATGGATTTGTCTATCTAAGTTTCTATCAGTTTGTTAAGGTCAATGTGCAAAAAATTTATGTAAACTTTTGTGTACGTATGATTTTGCATCTTTGTCTAACTAATTTAAAATATCTACTAAGGAACATGTATATCTGACCTGCTTACTCTGCCGTATTTTTACTTATCATTAATGATGCATGCGTTAGTCACGTCTGACTGATCACACTGGATGTATATAACCGGTATAGCAAACTAGTCAAACCTGTATAGTAATATTAATAAACAATTTTTACACTGTTTTATTTGTTTTTTATTACAAAATAATAGAAATGTACATAAGTTAAATATTTAAAGGCATAAAAACAAGCAAAAACACAAAAAAAAACGTGGGTGTAATCTATCCTTTTCATGCTTTTGTCAATCTTCAACACCCCTTAATTTTTATAAATATCTGAAATTTGGAAAAGAAATATATATGTATGTATGTGTAAACTTTAGGGATTTCTTTTATTCACTACTTTTTTACTTAACTTTTTTAACACTTCCATTAATTTTATTTTCACAGACCGAACGAATTGTACATTTTACAATAAAATGCGATGTTTTAAAATTTTTGGTATATGTACATTAGATGTTCCACTCTTACATGTATGTTAGAGTAGAGCAACTAGAGCAATTGACTGTCACTGTTGATTTTAATATAAAATTGTTGTAAGTGTGTTAGTGAAAAAGTTATGTTTGTATTAGTTTCAGTTATTAATTTCTTGCAGGGTACTTGACAATTTTTTGATTTTCGCAGGTTGAACCGAAACAAAACAGAACGAAACAGAAAAACTAACGATTTGTATTAGATTTCTATAAAAAAGAGTCAGCTGATTCGCAACAGAACAGAAAGTAAAAACTAATTCTGCCTTAAAGCTTGTATCGCTCTGTAAGCCAAATATCATGTAATAAGTTTTAAGGAACGAATACAAATTGTAAATTATTATGGCAAACACTTGCAGAACGAAACAACATGTTCCTTTCCAAAGGCGCCACACCTCATCACGATTCTTGCGTATGGTTCACTGTGGGTTGTCTGAATTGCTTTAAACTTCAGATCTACTTAAATACATATTTTTCAAATATTTTCAATATTGATGCATTGTTGAAAGCTTTGTATGTAATCATAATATTAATTAGTAATTCACATTTTAAAATCTCCTCTTGAATTATTGGTATCATCATTGTACATTTTGCGGAAGCGTGAGTTGGCAAAATGCAAAAAGAAAATTAATCAAAAATAATTATATACTAACATATAATTGCAATAGCTGAGTAACATGTAATTAAAAATAGGTTTAAGAGCAACAAGTGCATGCAAACCACAAGCAGCAACTATGTAATTGCAAAGTATTAATGAGTATACGAAACGCTTGAATAGTTTGCAGTTAGTTCTCTTTAATTCTCGCTGTGTTATTTTCTATTTATCTTGTAATACTCAAAACACTTTATCGTCTTAATGCAACGCATTGCGGAAACAATGAATGAAGAAACAACTGATTGTTATCATTATTCCACTGACCACAATTAACTGGTGAATAGAAAACTTTAATTGCACATGTGTGTACATTTATAATTCTTAACACACATGCTGTTGTATAAATATCAATAGAAGTCCAATAGTTTGTTAATAACTGAGCAGCAGGTTAACGATAATGAATGCTTCTATTGCTGTTTTATTATCTGCTTTTTAAATAAATACTTTTTGTTGGATATAATTACAAGTGGTGTAGTAATAAGCTGTTAATTGAAAAAAAATCATAGAAATCACTTTTAATATTTATGAAATTATATAGCTGCAGAAAATTAAATAATATTGTAAACAGTTTTTATTTATAATTGAAGCTTTTTTTTACAACAATTAAGTTTAAAATTTCGCTTATTTATTTCAACAACCCCATAAGTCAAAAAGTTCGATTTTTTGGGTTAAAAATGCAGAATTAATTCTCATAATGTTATTCATATTCGGTAAAATTTTAATACAAATATCTTGTAAACTCAAGTCTGGGGAGAAAAATCTTATTCCGTAAATTTTTTTTATTAATAATATATTAATTGATTTTGCTTATACCTTTCTTTCGAGCTGATCCAAGTAAAAATTGTTCACAATGGGATGTACATACCTGAAAAAATAAATAAAATTTTTTATTAATACTTAATTCAATATTTGATGAATAGAGATTTTTTTAATATCAAGCGAAAACATATTTGAAATTAAATTTTTATTGCTTTCAAAACTGCAATGAAAACTTCCATCGTGTATTTTTTTAAGAATTTTCTAATTTGAATTAAAAAAAACACATACATTTTAGAGAAATGTATGAAATCTTTATTTGAGTCAGTAAAACGATCTACAAGGTGGGCCAAAAGAAAGAAAGATGATGGAAGATGCTCTTATTTTTGCAAATGGCGGCCAATGTCAAATCTGTTTTGAAATTTGTGAACTAGACAGATATACAATACAAGTGAACAAGCCATAGAGCGATAAACTCCCCAAGAACCCGGAATAATCCGCGGAATAACCGTGTCCACCGACTGCGCAAACACTGCGCCCTTTGGCCACCAACCTTGAAAAGTATGGGACCACAAGAGACGCTGCCAAAAGTGGCCGGCCGATAATATTGCCGCTGTTGCCGAGGATGTGGAGCTGTCGCCATAAACATCGACCGGACGCCGCACAGTGCTTTGTTCCCATACAACGATGGGACAAAAATAGAAGGAGTTGTCGTAGAGTTCTGAAAATTTATTTATTATTAATTAATTTAATTATTATTTTTTTTTGGAACTGTATTGTTATCTTTTAAATAACATTATTTTCATTGCGATATAAAACACTTTAATTTTTTTTATTTTTGTCTATGGCTCAAAGCACAGTGCGCCGTGCCTCGCAATTAGCCATCAGCCGGTCGTCAACCGATAATCTGAAGGCGGCGCTCCCGGGTCGCCTCATCTCCCGTTTTTGGCGATCTACACTGGGGTTTTTTGAAGTCCCGTGCTTACGTGAACAAGCCGAAGACCCTGGAAGCCCTTAAATACAACCTTCGACACGAGTGCGAGAATCTGCCGCCCGAAGTTCTCGCCGAAGTTATGCAAAATGCCATAAAACGAGCCCGTATAGATATCAATTGTAACGGCGCATATTTGGCCGATATCATCTTCTCGACTTGACCAATAAAATTCTAAAGGTTCAAGAAAACATAATCAAAAAACAGAATCGAAGTTTTTCATTTTGAAAAAAAAAATGAGAGCCAAACAAGATCGGATGACTTCTTTTGGCCCACCTTGTTTAAAGATGATTTCATGTAAATTTTGACCGCGGATATGTCTGAAATGGTTTATACGCTGGGTCCAATATTGACATAATTTCTCCAACACATCGCTGGTCAGCCGTTTCAGGCTTGTCTTTATAGACATGGGCCTTGAAATAGCTTCACAAGAAATAGTCTAAAGGCGTTTAATCGCTTGATCTAGGCGGCTAATTGACCGGCCCCAAGTTTGAAATGAACTGTTCGCCAGGCCATTGTTCCGCGTGTTGTTTGTCATATGACACCGTCTTGCTGAAACTACATGTCAGCTAAGTCCAGTTCTTCCATCTTGAAAAAAAAAATTAACAGAGGCGCAATTTCTGCGAATGGCGTAAAATCGATAATTCACGCTCATCAACAACACCGGTGGATACAGCTGCGATATTTTCCTCTGTCCGCACTTTACGTATCCGTTTGGTAGTTTAATGTTCAATAATGTCATTTTGGTGCGAAATTTATTAACAAGGTTCGAATAGCCGCCTCATAAGTTCGACCAAACTGATCGTAAAATGGAAGAAGCACACGATGTGCACTTTCTTAATCGGGCATAAATTTTGATAATAAAAGTTAATAATCTGCAAGCGTTGTTTTTTTAACAGTAACATGATGCACAAAAACAGCTGAGTTGCCAAACACAGTGTTGCCAAAAGCAAAGTTGATAAAAAAAATCAACCTTTAGAAGGAAATGGGCTACATTCATGATGTGCAGACCCTAGTCTTATTAAATTATTTGATTTTAATTTTTTTTAAGCAAAAATCCTTAAGGTTTCATTTGTGCATATCTTCACCTTAAATCCAAAACACCTCAACTGGACTTTTTAATTTTTTTTATATAAATTAAAGACTAGTTCTTCGATAGCAAAATTTTAGAATTTTTTAGAGAAAGTAAGAAAACCAATGCGATGTGATTCAAGCAAGAAAAAAAATAATAGTCGCTTCTTTCTAGTGGTACATACGGCCTATTGGAATCGCTTTTTCTGAAACCCAAAAAAAGGTAAATAATTTTTTTTTAATTAAAAGTAACAACAAGATGCATACGAGGTTTGTTCAAAACATATCGTATCTCGTATATTGTCAAACTACGTTTCTTAATAAGTATTCCTTTTGCTTTGAATATAAAATATATAAATTTATTACAACTTTTCAAAAGAAATTATAGCCAAATGTAATTTATTAAAAAAAAACAAACAAAAAATTTTGTAAAAACCAAGTTCGCAAACCAATTGGGGTATTCAAACGGTAGTAATGAAGGTAGTATTGTGATAGTGTCTTAAATGATTTTAAAACATTTTTAATTGCTTTTGTTTTCTTTCAAATAAAAGTTTGAACGCATTATAACACTATGACATTTATGATTACCGCGTGAATTCCCCGTATTTGCAAGTAACACGGATGCCAAACTGCTTTTTTCTCACGCATTTGTTTTTACGCTCTGAAGAATCAATATTTTTAAGGAAAGGTGTATTTTTGTTTTTAACATCATTAGCAATCAAAAAGCCTATTTAAAATTTTTGGTCAGTTGCAACTTTTTGGATTTTAGGTGACGATATGTTCAAACAAATAATGAATAAACAATTTATTGAAATAATTTTGAAAACAGCAAAAGTCCCATACTTATATGCTTTAAAAGTTTAAAATACAGATATTATTATTATTACATGGTCTTCGATGCTGATTCACTGCAACAATGCTCAAAAGATGAAAACCGCATTTAAATAAGTGTAAACTTTCAAAAAAAGGATGTAGGCTTATATTCGTTTTGCGCCTCTACGTCAGAATTAGATGGTATGACCTTGTTGTTAATTTTTTCATTTGTTGCAATTAGAGAAACAGATTTCATAACTAATTATGAATAAATATACAACTTGTCATATACAGTTTAAAAGTTCTTATCTGAATTTACAATTTCAACAAAAGTTATTCTAAATGTAGAGAAAATAAATTAGACAAAACAATTTTGTTTTACTAAACTCATATTCCTTGTAATAAAAAAAGAAAAACAACCAAACGAAAAGTAGAAGTACAGCATTGAATTATTAAATTGTTTTGAAAAGTTGAAAAGATGTATAAAGTAAGCCAAGCTTGACAGGCTTCCCTTCTTTTAACTTAAAGGTTAAATATATACAGTACAGTACAGCAACTTTTGAACTTGTTAAGGAATTACAAGAGAAGACCAGAGAATACCAACCAAAACACAACCGCAATTACATGAATTTCCCGTGTATACAGTCGCGTCTGAACAATAACAAATTGTGCGCACCAACTGCTGCAACATTTTAACTACACACACATACAATTTATAATAAAAACGTACACACATTTTTACATTCGTACCTACACTTTTTCTTGTGGTACATCTTTATTTATGAAAAATTACAAATAAACCGAACTGTAATGAAAAGTGTTGGAAAGCATTGAAAATAATAATAATAATAACAATAATATGAGCGAATGGGAAACCTTGTGGTGCAAGACAAGACATTGTGTTACAACAACAAACATGCTCCCCAATCAAGCAGTAAACAAATAAAATCAAACTGAAAGCGGAAACAAAAACATTAAGGCCTTTATATAGCAAACTGTTGTACAGACCCAGCGGAAGCCCAAATAAAATACCACCAGCTTATAACAATGTAGGCTGCTGATGATGATGATGATAATGATGATGGATTTTCACTGCCTAAAGGAAAAAAGAAAAGTGGAAAGCTTACGTACGCAAATATAAAGTATACAGACGAGAAAAATTTTACACCAAGACTATTTTAAAGTAATAAACAGTTACAGATTTGAATTGTAACTATTTGGCAAAATCATACGAGGCAAATACTGATACACTCAGTGAAAAGCTGCAACTTAAAAATAAGAACGCGTCACATTAATTCAATTACTTTCAATATAATAGAAAATGTATATTGAAATGGTTAAAAATATATAAATACGGTAAATTAATAGTTTTCCATATTGAAATAAGAAATATCAACATTACTATGAATTTCGTTAATGTTTCTCATCACTTCAATATGGTTTTATTAATTTTAAGCTGTTTTTTCTCTATGTGTAGACACAATAATCTTAAAATTGATGACGAACTGTCAGATCAGAGTTTTGACAGTGATAGTATCACAAATGAAATTAATAAGACTCAGTTTTGGTCTTATTAATATGATGACGAACGTCATTAGGCAATGTTGTCATAGTTTAAGTGTCACGTATGCTATGACAGCAAATGAAATACATAAATGAGATCAATTCTAATGTAAATTACATATTATTAGATAAAAAAAACGAGTATGTGCGAAAAAAATATAGATAAGAAAAACCTGAATGGTGTTCTAATGTTTTGCAAGTTAAAAAATGTTTTTGTAGAACTTTTGAACTGTCATACTGCAATCTATTTCATACTACAACTAGTACACTCTGGCAAACCATCATGAATATTTTAATGCTCGAGTAACGGTACCAAATTATTCAGATTTACTTCGTGCAACTTATAGACGACTTCGTCATTTTTCATTCGACGAACTGTGAATAGATTTTATACCATACGAGGTGTGTTCAAATTTTGCGGGTTATGTTGACACTCATGTCTCTCACTTGTGCCGATAATTTCGGCCATTTTGAATGTTCAGTTTATTGTTGACAGCTGCTTTATTTAAGTCGATTTACGCTAAAATTGAGATAATGACGCTCAATGACGCTGTTCTTATAACAGTTCAAACTACACCTGGCAAAAATTTCAATTTGTTTATGTGAATGTTAGAGTAAAATTACTTTTTCCTTACTTTTTTTTAATATGCAATTTCTTTCGGAATAAAATCTTAATTCTACTTTTGATTCAATATATTCTAAATTTATATTAAAGACAATTCAGTTAATATGGTCCAGCAAAAGAGTGACATCTTCAACAGAAATAGGAATAATTAATGTTTTTTGTGGGAATTGTTACAATTTAAGTTTAAAATTTGTTAACGCACTAGTAATCCCAAATTATTATTTTACTTATTAAGTAAAATATTTTTTTAATAAAAGTACATTGAAATTGATTATTGAAGGGTTTAGCTGGATCCTATGCGCATTTCACTGTTGCTAATGCAGATCATCAGGGAACCTTTACCCAAAAATTTCTTAGAACAACTAGAGTTAATATGTTAAACTTTCATTTAAGCAAATGAAATAAGTTTTATTCGGACAAAGTAAGTATACTCATGGTACTCAGAGTATTTATTCAACATACGTCCTCTTTTGAATTTTTGTGCATGAAATGGAACAGAAGATAAGCTTAAAATGATTGACAACATTAGTCAGGTAGTTTGGAGGTAAAATTTAGAATAAATGGAACCTTGAAACAACTGATATTATTTCTAAATTTTTTTTTGGTAAAATTTGCAAACAAAATCGTGTTTGAATTGGTATTTTGTAATATGTAAGGTGATTAATGTATTTCTAGTAAATATTTAGTTATTAGAGTTATTAAATAGCATTTATCATCTCTGTCATGCAATAATTGCCATTTTAGCGTTTTACCAATTCACTTTTCTGGCAGCACTGTTGCTTGAGGTGTGTGCAAATAAAATACTGCTGTTTATACTCATGTGCAGCCGAATTACTGCTCAGAGTATTTTTGTACTTATGTGTATGATTGTAGCTGATACAGTGTAAACAACCACTATGCATTGCTTCTTTAATGATGTATGCATATACTCACGTATGTATTTATATAGTTAACCCATGAACTGCGCTATTAGTAAACAAGCATTGCTGCCGCATTCTGGAAGGCTTGTGTGCAGTATGAAAGGGGCAACGCATCTGCTGGCAGTTCAGTTGATAATTGAATAGTCTATAGTTACAGTCTGGAGTGAGTCAGTCTATAACGCAGCTACAGTCTGTCGTTGAGTTTATTGAGTTTTCTTCCAAAAATTACTAAATTAGACTTAAGTACTTTTTCCTCATGATCACAGATTTTTTTATGATTTTGATGAAAATCTGTACTGAAATAGTTGTTGCTTAGATTACAACTTGACTTCACATTGTTGAATTCTGTCATATTGCATTAATGACTTTTCACCATCAAATTCCAATTCGGTTTGATAAATTTTGTGTGTAATTCTATTAATGATACAATAATGACCACTGATGACCACTTGACGTAGTAATAATAAAAAAGTCTTCCGGTGTCAAAAATAAACACAAGAACGAAGTCCAATTTTATCAGCCTTCAGAAATTGTCAGTTTATTCTCTGATTGCGGTGCCGCATATTAATTTCCATTTCAAAATAAATTTTTATATCTATTTTAAAATTTAATAAAAAGTTTTTAAATTAAATATTAATGCCATTTAGCAATTAATTTAACACTGTCTGCTGCTATTATTTTGCATAAACATCGTGATATAAAATTAGATTTTTGCACTTTAAAAATGCCCCACATATAATTTCTGAAATTTTCTTCTGTCAACACTCTTTATATTTTTTTAAGTTTCGCGTATTCTGTTTTATAATACGATTTGAAACGTTTGTTATAATTGAAAAAATATTTCAACCTGATTTTCCAAATTAAATATGCTGTTTATTATTTCAGTCCCTTGCTGCTATTTTGTTGCTTTGAATTTCCTCATTAATCTCCTTGTGCGTGCAAAAGTACTTACGGCAGGCAGCCTTTAATGAAATTTGTGCAAAGTAATTTTTTGAACAAAATTTAATTTTTAATTATGAATAAATTATTTTCCAAATTTTATTAAATAAACAAGTTTTTTTTCGTTACAAATAAAGCTTTTAATCTCTACATAGATATACAAAGATAAAAGTAGGAGTTTGAGAATAATTTTTTTTTTCAATAAATTATAACAAATAATTTAATTAGGCCACAATAGCAGTGCATTTGTTTGAATTTATACAATAAAGAAAAAAAGAAGCGCATTAACGTTATTTATATATACGAGGTGTGTTCAAAAAGTATCGCCGAATTTTGAATTTTCGTCGGATACGTATATTAGAATTTTTATTTTTTTGTGGCGTTATGTTGTTACTCATGTCTCTCACTTATGCCGACAATTTCTTTTTATTCATAATAATCATAAAATCTCATTTTAATTAACTTAATAAATGTTTAAAAGTAAAAATAATTTTAAATTATACAAAGAGCTTGTATTCAGCAGAGAGAAAAAGGATGGTAAATTGAATTATTGTGAAAAAAGAAGCCATATTTGATTACGATAAATATTGTAGTTAAGGAAAATTAATATCTTTGCAAGATTTAAAGAGAAACTTAAAAAATTCTTTGAAAATATGTTTGTTATAGAAAAGGTTAGATATTGCTGTTAAATTGCGGTGTGACATAATGAAGTTTCCATATCTAACTAAAAGGTGTTTTATTTTAATATTTCAAAGTATGGTGAGATTTCACTCTAATCAACCGCATTTGAAATATGATTTTCTTTATGATTAAAGTATAATTTTTATACTTAGTAAACAAAAGATCAAGGAAAGGGATTTTTAATAAACTATGTCTCGTTTCTACAACGAATATGAGAACCTTTCCATTCGAAAACTTTGGAATTTAGTGAATTACAGAAGGGTAAGAAAAAACTGTTTTTTTCAGGTTTTATTTGAAATACACAGTGGAAAGTTGAATATATATACATCAATATATATATAATCGTAGTGTGTGTTTGTTTGTAGTGCATTATCTCTGGCATTATAAGAGCTGTGGAGCTGAAATTTTCAACACAGTTTCTGTTTTTGACCCATTAAGTGAACACAGTATGGAGTACAAATTACTCCATTGATGGTAAGACAACGTGTGCCGGACTCAGCTAGTATACATATACATTTATACAAGGTGAGCAAAAGGAAGTTATCCGATGTTATTTGGCTCTCATTTTTTCTAAGTAAATGAAAAACTTCAATTTTTCTTTTTGATTATGTTTATTTGAACCTTTAGAATTTTATTGGTGAAGTCGAGAAGATGATATCGGCGAAATGGGCGCCGTCAAAACTGATGTTTCGGGCTTTTTCACGTAAGCACGGGACTTCAGAAAACCCCACAAAAGAAAGTCTGGAATGGTTAAATTGGGCGATCTTGCGGTCCAGTGTAAATCGCCAAAACGAGAGATTACGCAACACGGGAACGCCATGACACGATTATTCCGCGTTCTTGGGGAGTGTATCGCTCCATGGCTTATTCACTTGTATTCCACATCTGTCTAGTTCACAAATGTCAAAACACATTTGACATTGGTCGCCAAATATTAAAAGTGTTATGGCCAAAGTTACCATGGTTAGGTTAGGTTAGGTTAGCAGGCTGCTGGTAAGGAAAGGTGAAATTTAGAGTCCAGCTCACTTGGGTCAAATACAATGATCCCTTTGTGTTACCTGTTAGTTGAAGAGAACATAGTCAGAGAGGGTGATAGGGAAGGGATAGTGATAGAGAAGACAAGTGGTGAAGGAAGATGGACTTCTTTTCATTCTTTTACAACTCTGCTTTTTTGCACGCTTTTTTGATAATGCAGTGTTGCAGCGCCTTCTGGTGTTAAATGAGGCGTATGAAATTTTGAAGCTGTGTTTAGTAGCTATTTTATTAGTTATTTTACTTCGCCAATGATTCTGCTACACAACGAAGGAGGGCGCTCTGATGTTACATTAGGATTAGTGTCTGATGATGCAGGTGTAGTTTTTAGTGACCAGTCCTTATGCCTGCATCACTACAACTTTTCCCACAACAACTGATGCAAAGGACACTAATGCACATCAGAAAAATGCGTGGTGTTATTATTTTTTTTAATGACTGTCGGAGACCGGGCTCGAACCCGGGATCTTAGGTTTTGTAGTCAACGTGCTAACTACTTCAGCCAACGCCACCCCAAAGTTACCATAACCAACAACAATATTTTTTAGGCCGCAAAAAGCAAATAAACGGATATAATAATTTTTTTTAATTAAAGCACAGAATGAACGTAAAAAAAAGCATTTAAAATTTTAAATTTTAAGGGTGAAAATTTTTTCGAACAAAACGTGTGAAAATTATGATTTGGAATCTCAAACTTTTAAATATATAATTTTTATATAATTTATAATTTTTTATTAAAATTAATTTTTTCTTATAAAAATATTATGATCCTTGTGATTTGGTTTTGCTTCAGTATAATAGCTTACTATAATTTTTTATAGCAACGCTGCTCTTAATATTTCTATAAAAAATTTTGTTGTTCTATTATAACGTTTATATCAAGCGAATTCGGTATCAGGTGATCTCTTCCCTACAACAAAACAACTACACAAAAAACAACATGTTGTTTGCTGTACTACAATTACCAATATGTCAGAAGATGTCTAAGCAAATTTTTACATTTTGGTTCAAATTGCTCAATTTCGCATCAACAGGTGGTTATCAGCCCAAGGCGAATTCATACTAGGTGGTCGCAAGGGATCAGGTGACTATTTTCGTCGCTTGTAATTTGAATCGTTGGATATCAACGCACATTTTTCAGTGCATTTTTTTGACATTTTAAGTATAAATTTCTCAAAGCGAAATTCGCTGAGTATAGCTTATATGAAATTGCCTAGAGGCCACCTGATACCGAATTCGCCTTGGTGTATGTGTATTTCATTCTTTGTCTTGTATGTGAAATCCTTTTAGTACACAGAAAAAAATTTCGTAATTTTATTACTTGACTATTGATGGCAATGAAACTTCAGTTTTCTTGTCAAGTGGCCACCATCTTGATAACTGGTTAGTACGCTAGTCTAGGTGACGGGGGGTCGCAAGATCGATTCCTGCCGTAAACTCTAATTGTTTCCGCGGACAAATCAAATTAGCATTGCACTTTGTGTTTGTAAGTCCGTGACTTAATTAATATTAGTATTATGTATAGCAACTTTCTCCAGTTGCCTAAAAATGATCAAAAATACTAGTATGACAGATTGGGAACTAAAAATAATCTAAACAAAGCTTTAAAATACAAGTGAAAAAAATATTACATAAAAGTACTAAAAAATTACGCATAAGTCCCCGTTCAGACCTGCAATTTTTGTTGCAGCTATTATTGAGTTTATTGGTGAGGGAGATAAGAAGATTCTATTTTATTTTTAAAGTCGCACCTGTTAAGTTTCACGTTAGTAGGTGTATTTAACGTTTTATTAAATTTTATTTCTTCACTTGTATGAAAAACTATAGATAGCAAAAAGTAAATAGATATGGTAATTTTTCAAGAAAATTTTCAGTGTAATAAAATTTTT
This sequence comes from Nowickia ferox, assembly GCA_936439885.1. Classification (NCBI taxonomy): domain Eukaryota; kingdom Metazoa; phylum Arthropoda; class Insecta; order Diptera; family Tachinidae; genus Nowickia; species Nowickia ferox. The sequence continues at coordinate 93,889,758 of OW387023.1, read as the reverse complement.
TTAATTATAACTTTAAAACTAAAATTTCATAATGTGGACACTAATGCGATTTCAAAGTAGAAGAAATATGATAAGTTGACTGAAATTAGTTTTCGATGAAGAGAAGGAAGTACAAAATGTGGCATCTAGGAGAAGGATCTTAAGGGAAAATGCAAATTCATTATAGTAAAAGCTCTTACTATGAGTAAACAATATTGCTTAAAATAATTTTTAATGAAATATCACTTTTTATATTTCTAAAGCATATTTTCGTCTCCGAAAATAAGGGCCCTGTTCAACGATATCGAAACTAAGTGTTCTTTCGCGTTCTAAGCGAATGAAAATTGATTTGGGTTCGTCAACAACGAACGGCAAGTCGAAAGAAACCGTAAGTGTTTTCATATAAAATACAGTTCAGCTATGTCGAAAAGACTATCAACAATACGAAATCAAATGTCAAAACCACTTATTTGCTATTTTGCTTTCGACTGATACAATTTATTTGCCAAGAAGCCAAAAAAAAGTTTATTCATAATTTTTAAATTTATTTTTCATGTGTGCAGAATAGACACAAACTATGAATTAAAGTATTATTGAGCATTTTTGTTTTGATTATTGTTTTATATTCATTATAAAAAGTACTCGCACATTTCACACATAACGAATGTAGTTGCAAAAGAAAAGAAAAATGATAACAGGAAATCGTCTAAATTATTGAAAATTCCTATCTGGCAATGTTTTGACTCGAAATCGAGCCACTGGCTTTGGATCGCTTAGATTTTCTTGCGACATCGTTGAACAGGCAGTTAATTTTTTTTTTTAAGTTTTATAATTTTACCATCTTTTTGCCTTAAACTATTATTTTTGTTAGTTAATTTAACAGAATGACATAGTTACAAAAATGCTAAACCTAAAACAATACCGAAAGTGAAACTAGCGAAACTAAATTTTTGATTTTGGTATAAATTAAAGAAGCTAATGTGATTATTTTACTGTCAATGTAATTGTTGTTATTGACAAAGCGAAAAAATATTATCGATTTTTTTAACCAATTTGAGTTGTTAACTTTAATGGAAGTAAAAGTTATTTTGGATATTGAATTGTTAAAATTTTAATTCTTGTTTGCCTTAAAAAAAATGTGATGCATTTGGGAGCATGTGTTCAATTCCCAGACAAGTTAAAGTAAAACAGTATTAAAAACACAAATAATTTGAATAAGCTTAATACTAAAATATTAGTTTGTTTAAACGGTGGAATCTATAAAATAAATAAATACTTCCGTGAGTGGTGCGATACTAACAAATAAAAAGCTTTTACCCTGTGCTGTATTCTAATGAAGCCTGATTTTTTTTAAACAAACACAACCCGCGAAGCTATTAGTTTGTCTTTAGAAAACACCCTGGGTCTTTGGCAGGAATCGAACCCATGACCTCTGGACTGAGAAGACAGCATCGCTACCACTCAGCCACAGGGGCACCCTGTTCATGTAAAGTACGCTTCATGGGATAGTCGATTCAACAATTTTTATTGATGGGTGCCTCGACGAAATTTTTTAAGTTTATCTTTAATTTTTCACACGTAACTCCACCATATTGGCACTATAACAAATTTTTCGAATAAACTTTTTTAAGTGCTCTACATTAGCGGGTTTAACAAATTTTGTTGGTTGGTGTAGTTTTAATCATCGATATTCGTTATATAAATTTTTTTCAGCAGAAGTAAAAGTTAGAAATCACCTGTAGTCATTAAACAGAGTTCATGTTCAGCTTCATTTGTAATTTTTTTTTCTCTTCGCATGTATCTCCAAAATGCAAAAATATTTTCTTGGAAGTATTTAAATTTCGTCACAGCAACTTTTAACTTAAAAACCAAGCGGTTTGTTTGAACAGTTGCTTCTAGATAGAAATAAACTTATCTATTTCTTTTTTTGACGTCATACAAACGTTTTAATTTTTTTTGGAAATATTAAATAGAATAGAGCAAAAAGTATTCTTACCATATTTAGTATACTATACACATATAATGCTATGAACATTCCATTCCACATTATCTAGAATTTTAACACCACGCTTTGCATTTGATCTCTTTTTCGTTTACTAAATAAACGGCTACTCATGCGATGCATTAAAAAAATCAATAAAAATTTATAGACTGCTTAGTCATAAAATAAGCAATGATGGTGACGTGATGTGATGTGCAGAAACTGAACTTTGCTCCAGAAATTCATAAAAAAAAAATTTTGTCCATCTTTGAAACACTAACTTGATGTTTATAGGAAATGTAGCATACTTTATTTAAATTCACTAAAAATTCCATGCACGTTTATATTTTCTCTTTTCTTACAGCACGACTTTGCTGACATAAATAAGAATAAATTTACAGAACTCACTTTTTTTAAAAAATCTGCACAAAAAATTGTCCCATTGTAAACAGTAGCAACAGAAAAAGAAACATTTTTTCCATCATTAGGCTGGGCTAAATATGACTCCACGACAATGCTTGAAAGAGTTAAATTTCGAGAATCTGCTTGACCAATTTATAATTGCGCACATTCTGTACATTTTGTTTTTCAAAACATTTTTGGCAATCATTTTCGAGTCCTACTTGAAGCGCTAAGTAGGACTCGACTTGGTGAAACAATCTTCCACATGCTGATGCTGGTATTACCCTGAAAAAAATGTCGATGGTGCAAATATACTGACTCGTTTTTGACTTTGTCTCCAGTACTACTCTCGAATTATTCCGCATACAATACTTTGTGCTTTGTGTTAGGTAGTGACTACGCAGTTCTTATGGCAACATGAAGACATACCACCCAGGCATTTATTGGTACATTTCTATACTTTACGTGCAAACAAATTTATGTATATTGACAAATACACCACATTTGTTTTCTCTGTTTTATACTGACAGATAGAAGAAAACTTGCAGGCAATTTAACTACTACAATTGTTACTAGAATTTGACTGTTAACACTTGGATACACTTGGCCCAGGCAGCGTCGTTTTGATCTATATATACAAACATATACACCCATACATACATACATCAGTACAACACAATAACAACAGTTAGTCATGTTTTTATAAAATTATTTAGCAGCAAGTAAAATTTTAGAAAAAGTAAACTTCCTTGAATTTGTATTTCCTTAGTTAATGATATTTCAAATATGTAAATACGAGGGCGGATCATTAACTCAGTGACTTTTTGAAAAAACACATTTTTTTTGCAAAACAAAAATTTATTTTTCAACATAATATCATTTAACTCAATACACTTAGTCTAACGTTTCTCGAGTTTTTGTATCCAATATTCATTTGTTTGGTCAATACTTTCACCGTTGGAGCTAAATCTCTTTCCACCGAGCCATTTCTTTAAGTTTGGAAATAGGAAGTAGTCACTAGGGGCTAAATCCGGAGAATATGGCGGATGAGGTACCAATTCGTAACCCAACTCATAGAGTTTTGCCATTGAGACTGCACACGTGTGCATCTTGATGAAAAAGAACTTTTTTCTTGGCCATATGGGGTCTTTTTCTTTTAAATCCTCAATAAATCGGTCTCATAAGTTGGCATAATATTCGCCGTTTATTGTTTTTCCCTTTTGAAAGTAATCGATGTGGTTTATCCCGCGTGCATCCCAAAAAACTGTTGTCATCACCTTTTTGGCCGACAAACTTACCTTGGCCTTCTTCGGAGCAGGCTCACTCGGAGAAACCCATTGTTTAGACTGCTGCTTGGTCTCCAGAGCACAGTAATGGATCCACGTTGCATCCACAGTTACAAAACACCCATCTTGCAGACAACTTTCTTAAACCCAGCTGATCACTTAAAATCGAAACCACACTGCCTTATGAAATGCCTATGGCATCAACAATCTCACGCACTTTTACTCTTCGATCCGCGAACACCATATCGTGGACTTTTGGATTTTTTCTACTGACCTCAATTGGCCGTCCAGAACGTTCAGCGTCATTTGTACTTGTGCGACCACAACGAAAGTCAGTAAACCACATTTTGCCATTGAAATCGATGGTGCAGAGTCCCCATAGTATTTATCGAGCTTTTTCGTGATTTGACTGACGGTTTTTTGTCGCAAAAAATAATATTTAATGAGCAGTCGAAATTCACCTTTTTCCATTTTTAGAAAAATACACTAGGATGTATGTTTTGAACAGCTGTTAAACGCAAAATAAATTATGACACTTGCAACAGTGTTGCATTTCATGTAACTATGAGGGAAGTTTGAAAAGTCACTGAGTTAATGATCCGCATTCGTATATGTAAATAAATTTCAATATACCTGTAAAGTAAAGACGAGAAATAAAAAATCTGTTGCGCTTGTCAAATAATTTCCACATTTCACACAAAGAAAACTAAGACCTGGGGCCTAATTCAAGCATTCGATTACAAGCGAGTTTTTTAACTTTTGAGATTTTCTCATTCGATTTCGAATAACACATATCGAAATTTCTAATGACAGCATTCGATAGTGAGCAGCCATTCGAACTTTTCAACCAATAAAAGAATCGTAAATGTGGCTAGTGCTCCATTCTCTAACTTTATTCATATTAATTATTATTAATTTAAAAAAAAAAAATAAAATATCTCATATAATGTTCCCGTTTTTTTTGACATATACGTATGTATGTACGTACATACATATGATTTTGCATACACACAAACACATGTTCTTGCTTACAATTTATTCAGTGTTGTGAAATGAATTTATTTGCCTTTTTTCAACACTGAAAAAGAAGCTCGATTCGCTTGGCATCGAATGACATCATCAGACAAATTTCTTGCTATCGAAATTAATTTCTATTCGAATGCAATTTTGATAACGATTGCAGGAACTAGCCCCCTGCTTCTTTAACATATCGCATTGTATTAAAGTAAATTTATGCCACAAGTATGGGAAAGTGGAAGAGAAAAAGAAGCACAAACCCATACAATTAACCGAAAATTGATGGCTTTAAAGAAAAACGATAGCAATAAGAAGTCATGAAAAGGAAAAGCGGGAATTTGTTAACCAAGTTATTTTGTGTTAATTTTGATGTTTATGGAAAATAAAACACATTCCCAAAATTTATTTAAAAAAATTTTCTTGACTTTTTTTTTTGTTATGCATAAGCTTATGTATTTTTATTTAATCTTTTGTTTACAACTCAATAACTGCCATTAATACTTGACATGAAATCTTAAAAGGTATGAATACGTTTGCATGTTTTATCGGTCACACAGTGTGAAGAAAATGCTTAAGTATTTTTTAGGTTTCCTAAGGAATTCTTTATGTGGCTTTAAATTTAAGCCTATTGTTCATCAAAGCATAAAGAAAAGAGAAAATATACCGAATAGAGGTGTGAAGAAGTGAAGGGAGAAGAAAAAAGAAACATATGCTCTTACGTATGATAACTATTAAAGTGTGTGTTTTAAAAGAATAAATTAAAAGAAACTGAAAAAAAATTATAAAGTATAAAGCAAAAACACATCAAAAGCAATGGCAGGGCCCATCACCAACAGTGTGTTCAATATATAAATCTGTCATAAAATACACATACAAATACACACACATACACACACACATACGTGCACATGCACTATTTCTCACAGCATGGAAGAGCAAAGTAAGTATTCAAAATAGAAAAGGAAACGGAAATTCGATGCTTGTTATGTTCACATAAAACATGAAAAAAAGGAAAACGGTTCTGCGCCAACATACAAAAGTTTTTATGTGTGAGTTTAATACATACCCATATACTCGTATCAATATACATACATTGTCTTTGTTATATAAAGCACATGTTTCTTTATGGTTTGAGTTGTAAAGCGATGTACACATATACGATTTACATGATTTATACTAATCCATATACATTTTTTCTTTTAATTCGAAAGGAGTGTGTTAAAGGCTGAATTGAAAATAGTAATCTGGTTTCTACTTAAACCAATTATAAAGTTTATTTCTGGTTTGAATAGTTTATTCATAAATATATTAAAATATAGCTACATATATTTTTTTACATCATAGGTTTATAAAACAAGTTTTGTTGTATTAAACTTTTATAACTCAAAAATAATTTTTTAGTCATGTGGAATTTAATTTGCAGTGTTTTTTTAACCAAATTTATCAACTCACAAATTACTATAGGTCGTTGATTACTTGTATTTTAAAATTTTTTTAAATCAAAATTTTAGGGTTAAGGATAAGAAGAAGAGGATTAGAAAATGGCGCTTATTGTGCCAAAGAAATATAATTTCATTTGCTTTGGCACAAAAAAATATTGTTTAGAACTTTCATTTTCAAACTTAATGATCTCTAATCAGTTTCAAGTTATTTTTGGGGCCATCAGCGCCCCAAAAATAACTTCTGGTGGTAAGTATATTTACATTACGAACTATCAAAAAGTAGAAAGCACAGCTAAAAAATATTGTTTGTACAGAACATAGTATAGCAAAGTTATAGAGTAACTAAATATATCAGTTAAGTAATTAAATACATAGTTTGAGGTTACACCGCTTTTGGGTTGATAGCCTGATATGCATATATGTACATACATTGGACTTGTCGCAAAATTTTTTTTCTTTAATTGATACATATGTTTGCATTATCTTAAATATGAGGTTTACTGTCATAAATGCGGTCTTAGCTCGATATGACGGTGCCTTCTGGTGTCTAGTGGGGCCTAAAGCACCCAATACAAAGTGGGGGATTTATTAAAGAAAAAAAAATTTTTTTTTTATATTTATTTATTGTATCTCCAAAAATTAAAAAAATGAAATAATTTTGCAGTTTCTAAACCGGCCGATTGTTATATAATTTCATACAGCATGTGAGGAAGTGTCAAAAAGCCTAAATCTGGAATTTGGACTACATATCTTTAAATAGGGTAGAGCGACAAAGCCCCAAAGTGGGCAAAATAGGATTAATGAAGAATTCAAACCAATGCCAAGCTGATGTTTTTGATCTGCAAGTGCATTTTTTTCCATCCAAGAGCTAAAAAACTGCTGCATTTACGAGTATGGGTTTTCGCTTATAGTTTAGTTTCGAGAAAAAAAAATTTAAATTTGATTTTTTACCAACCTTGGTCCACTGTTCTGCTAATGGAAAAGTCAAATCTGGTACGATTCAGAAAAGGAAACTTATTATAAATTAAGAAAAAAATTTGTATCATAAAAAAAAATTGGTATCAAAAACACAGTTAAGTCAAAAGTTATACGCAATTTAAATTAAAATTTTGAGTAAAGTCGATTTATTGCCATTTTTGCAGAAAAAGTGGGTTAATTATTTCGCTATTCAAGAGATTTATTATTCGACATATTGTCATAATTATATTATAAGTGAAATTTATTTGCTGGTGGTTAAGCGATGTCTATATGCATTTCATTGTTCAAAATGTGTGGTTGAAGTCTACTGAAGATTTGTTAAAGCAACAATGAAATGCATATAGACATCGCTTAACCACCAGCAAATAAAAATCACTTATTATTTCGCTATTTTAAATTTTTTTTTGCAAAAATACCAACTCCATATTTTTATTAATTCAAAAACGAATACTATAAAAAATATTATAAAGAAATTTTTTGTTCAAAAATTTCGTTATTGCAGGAACCCGATCGTTTCGAAATATACATATTTTTATAAATATCAAATTTAAAGCCTTTTTTTCTCAAATTTTAAAGCTGCAACCAAAAGATTTATTATGTCACCTTATGACAAGATATCTTTTTAAATATTTCCGAAAATATGATTTGCTTGCGGAGAAAAATAAGAAGAATACATCAAAAATACTGACAAAATGCCATTTTCGGAATTTTGGGATTTTTTTTTTGGGAATTGCTTGGAACTCAAAAGCAAAAAGAAAGACGAGAGGTGTCTTCGCCGCAAATATTTCAAACCGTTTCCATTTATTTCCCGCTATTTGCTTAAATTAAATTTTTTTTTTTTATGCATACATATATTTATTTATTGTATCTTCAAAAATGAACTAACAATAAGTATTCAAATCTTAAATCTAAATATAATTATTAGGCCCGACCAGTGTCGGACATAAACTTAGTGATAGTAATTCATAATACATAAGAGTTGTGCAAAGCAAAAAATAAAAATAAAAAAATAATTTCAAACAGTTTCATCTGGTGTGGTAAGTATTAGAGCCCTTGTGTCCCTCTTTTTAAGCGGATGTGTCCGGTAAAGTTCAAGATATTTCGAGCAAGCGGATTAGGGTGTGACTCGAGTTTAATTAAATATTTGCCTGAGTATTTTGCAATTTCTTCAGTCACTTGTGGCATATTTAGATCACGATGTAAATTTGAGTTTCTTATGTACCATGGAGCCGATGTTATTAACCGTAAAATTTTGTTTTGTCTTCGTTGGATTTTCTCTACATTTGAAGCTGAAGCAGTGCCCCATAGCTGAATTCCGTAGCACCATATAGGTTTCAAAAGCGACTTGTATATGAAAAGTTTGCAATCTAGACTCAGGGTTGAATTTTTACCAATCAGCCAATGTAACTGAGTTAATTTTAATTTCATTTGTGTTAGCTTAGAGTCAATATGGTGTTTCCATGTTATCCGTCGGTCAAGGTGTATACCAAGGTATTTTACATGTGAATGTTGAGGAACAACTTGATTATTGATTCGAATGGGTGAACAGGTATCTTTTCGCAGAGTAAATGTTACCTGAACACACTTTTGTTCGTTTACCTTAATTCTCCATAAGTTTAACCATAATTCCAGCTGTGTAATATGTTCTTGTAGATATCGGGAAGCCTCGTGAGGGTTTTCGTGCATACTAAGGCAGGCTGTATCATCAGCAAATGTAGATGTATGGATATTGCTGCTCAAAGGCATATCACAAGTATAAATCAAATACAAGACTGGGCCCAGTATGCTCCCCTGTGGCACACCGGATGAGATTGATTCGGACGCACTCATGAAGTCTCCTTCCACAACAGTGAACTTTCGAGCAAGAATATAACTTTGCAGAAGATTAACAATGTTTATTGGTAGATATGTCTTCAATTTTAAAATTACGCCTCTATGCCACACTTTATCAAATGCTTGAGAAACATCAATAAAGAGGGCAGAACAATACTTCTTTGTTCAATGGTGCTATGCTCACTTCTAAAACCAAATTGATGATCCGGTATGCACGCATTATCAGTTAGAATTGGGGACAATTTGATCATGAGTAACTTTTTGAAGAGCTTTGACATTGTTGGCAGTAAACTTATTGGCCTGTATGACTCAGCCTTGGTAAGATCTTTGCCCGGCTTTGGAATCATTGTGACCTTGGCAAGCTTCCAGCTGTGTGGATAATACTCCAGTCTTAAAATGGCATTAAAAATGAATAGCAGAATTCTAATTGCAATACGAGGCAACTTCATCAGCATCTTATTACTAATTTCATCAATACCCGGAGCTCTTTTTGGGTTGAGTTCAGCAATTAGTTTTGTACATCACGCATCTTAAACTTTAAGGGACGAGGGGGTAGAGCAACTACACATGGCAAATCAGCAACACCCATACATGTGTTTGGGGTAAATACGGTTTTTAAATGCTCAGCAAATATGTCACCTTTTTCAGTATCGTTTCTTGCCCAACCTCCGGTAGAAGTGCGCAGGGGTGGTTTAAACTCAACGGGAGTTTTAAGCTTCCTCGCAGCGCGCCACAAAGAATAATTAGATGCTGGTGTAACATCAAGACCTTCCAGATAATTTTTAAGAGATGCAGTTTTTTCAGATGCAAGCAACTCTTGGAGTCGTTTAGTGCACTCTTTAAACCTGATTTTATGTTGGGGTGATCTGTGTTGCTGCCATTCCCTTCTAGCTCTTCTTTTTTCACTTACGAGACGTTCAATATCCATAGAATAAATTCTATTAAACCCAGTCTGCGGGTGGGAGGTAGTAGCATGTTCAGCAGCCTGTTTAATATTTCCGTTAGATTCAATATCATCGGATGTACTTAGCGTTATGTTTTCTGTGCAATGACTACTAAGATATTTTTTGAATATTGAATTAAATTAAATTAAATTAAATTAAATTAAATTAAATTAAATTTAATTAAATCAAATTAATATATGGTTTGTGACCAGCGGCGGCTGTTAGTCATCTTATACAAAAACGAGTTGAGCAATTCTTCTCATTGTTTTTGTTTCACTCAAAGATCAAAACAAAACAAAACAAAATCAAATAATTTGTTTCGTTTATTTTCGTGATTTGGTTTTAAGTATAAATAAATCAAAACAAAAATAAATTTATAACTGTAATCGTGTCGATTTGGTTGCGAAAATCACTTCCCAACTCCTGTATCGCGCAATAAATAGCATAGCTACTAAAAAAATTTTATGCGTTTTGGTAGTTTGTTTTGCTCTTCTCATATTTATGTGTTTTTTGTTTCGTGTTGCCCAATATTGTGACATTTAAAAACAATTGAATTGAAGCTTTTTCGGTGTGAACAAAATCCATGGAAATTAAAATTTTTAATCTAAGCAATTTCGATCAAATTCAGTTACAAACCCAGTTTATATATTTACTTTAGAGGACTAGTGAAAATATCACAGATGAATTTATGTAGTCTGTTGTCTGCTATATGACCTGTAATTCTACACTAAACACATTGATCTCAAAGTCATTCCTAAAACTTCTATACTTTCTGAACTCAAACATCGATCTTGCTATTATGTGTTTGGTAGAAATACATATAAAAAAGGGAGCTAAGCTTAAAGTGGTATTGTTACCTAGTGTGAGAAGTAATTTTGGGGATATGGATTTTTATATGTCCATTTAATAGTTACGAAATCTTTAATTTGCAGCACGCTCTTTGTTCTATCCTCTCACATGAATATTAAAAATTACATTATGACAGATATCCATACACGCTTCGCATGCGTTTTAGTCAGAATTCTTTTGCTGCACAAAAACTTACATGGTGTCATGTATCATGTCCTAAAATAAAAAAAAAATTCACCTGAAATTGTACAAAACATGAGTTACTCGCTGCAAGCCATAAACACTAACGGTCTAATTCATAAAAAATATTTTAGGTTTATTACAGGTTTATTTGACAAATTTTCCATAGAAATATGTCAAATAAGCGCTTAATAAACCTGAATTATTTTTTATGAATACATATGAGGCAGTAAATACATATATATTACAAGAGAGTAATTCAATAAAATATCCGAATCAATGCATTTTATGTCATAGACTTTTAAAGAGAAAAATAAAAGACCTGCCATTTAGTTATGCTGGATAAATGTTGCAAAGCAGCGTTAATTTGATTGACGTGCTCACCTGGTGCGTACTCGTAGTTGATATTTGTAACTGTCATTTTTACGAGCCATGTGAATTCATAATAATTTTTTTTATATTATTTTTGCTGTTTTTGTTGTCAAAATCACGTTTTTATACTATTTTCATGGTCACACATCAACTAGAAGCTTTAGACAGCTGTTGACAGTTGGATTTTCGAGCTAAATTGGAGCATGTATCAATTTAAAAATAAAATGTTCGTTATATTTATTGTCTTATGTAAACACATTGATCTCAAAGTCATTCCTAAAACTTCTATACTTTCTGAACTCAAACATCGATCTTGCTATTATGTGTTTGGTAGAAATACATATAAAAAAGGGAGCTAAGCTTAAAGTGGTATTGTTACCTAGTGTGAGAAGTAATTTTGGGGATATGGATTTTTATATGTCCATTTAATAGTTACGAAATCTTTAATTTGCAGCACGCTCTTTGTTCTATCCTCTCACATGAATATTAAAAATTACATTATGACAGATATCCATACACGCTTCGCATGCGTTTTAGTCAGAATTCTTTTGCTGCACAAAAACTTACATGGTGTCATGTATCATGTCCTAAAATAAAAAAAAAATTCACCTGAAATTGTACAAAACATGAGTTACTCGCTGCAAGCCATAAACACTAACGGTCTAATTCATAAAAAATATTTTAGGTTTATTACAGGTTTATTTGACAAATTTTCCATAGAAATATGTCAAATAAGCGCTTAATAAACCTGAATTATTTTTTATGAATACATATGAGGCAGTAAATACATATATATTACAAGAGAGTAATTCAATAAAATATCCGAATCAATGCATTTTATGTCATAGACTTTTAAAGAGAAAAATAAAAGACCTGCCATTTAGTTATGCTGGATAAATGTTGCAAAGCAGCGTTAATTTGATTGACGTGCTCACCTGGTGCGTACTCGTAGTTGATATTTGTAACTGTCATTTTTACGAGCCATGTGAATTCATAATAATTTTTTTTATATTATTTTTGCTGTTTTTGTTGTCAAAATCACGTTTTTATACTATTTTCATGGTCACACATCAACTAGAAGCTTTAGACAGCTGTTGACAGTTGGATTTTCGAGCTAAATTGGAGCATGTATCAATTTAAAAATAAAATGTTCGTTATATTTATTGTCTTGTATATTGTAGTTTAAAGATAGATTCGATAGACGCAAAACAAAAATTTTTCGCATTATCAGTGCAGATGAAAAGAAAATGTGCGCTCAATTGAAAGACGACACATCTGCAAAATTTAATTCTAAAATATTTTGTTGTAGATAACAAGATTGTGAAAATATAAGAAAAAATACATATTACTCAAAGGGAAATTGTTTTTATTTTAACTTAAATTCTTGCAGGCTATCAAAATTTTACTTCTGGTTTTTTCATATCATGCCACCTGAATAGGCGGCTTACCAAACCTTACCAAATACTTTTATAAGCTTTAAGCCAAAGCCTGCGTATACATACATATAGTAGAGAAGTTAGGATAGATATTTTTAGTAGCATATGTTGTATAACAGCCAACACACTGAATCTTCCACTTAACAGCTTTACCAATTAACTGCCTGTTCAACGATGTCGCAAGAAAGTCTAAGCGATCGAAAGCCAGTCGCTCGATTTCTAGTCAATTTGGATGCATTGATGTCGATAGTGTTCGTTCGCATGTACTTAAGTTTGCCAGTTTATGTTTCTTACGTGGTGATGAATCACAACATTACCAGATAGGACTTTTAAATATATTCAGCCGATTTTTCTAAAATTTAAAAATAATACTAATTACTAAGTTGCATGAAAATAAATACAAGCATATTGAACAATGAAAAAACATTGAATAAAATAGTCGCACAACAACACTCTGTTATCATTGTTTTCTTTTGCAACTACATTCGTTATATGTGAAATGTGCAAGTACTTTTTATAATGAATGGAAAACAATAATCAAAACAAAAATGCTCAATAATACTTTACACATGAAAAATAAATTGAAAAATTATGAATAAACTTTATTGCAAACTTTATTGGCTTCTTGGCAAATAAATTGTATCAGTCGAAAGCAAAATAGCAAGTGAGTGGTTTTGATATTTGAGTTCGTATTGTTGATAGTCTTTTCGACGTAGCTGAACTGTATTTTTTTCCACTTGCCGTTCGAATAAATGTTCGTTGTTGGTGAACCCAAAATCAATTTTCATTCGCTTAGAACGCGAAAGAATGCCTAGTTTCGATATTGTTGAACAGGCTGTAAGCATTTAGCACTTTTTTGGTATTTCTTTTAATTTAGTAATTAGTACAAAGAAAAAAGTTTTTCGCTGCTTCTATAGAGTTAGGAAAAATTATCTTCCAACCATGGAGAGACCAAATAAGGTCAGAAAATCATTTTATTATGGGGTTATAACACGCAGTCGATGTGGTTTTGGTTTAATGACAATGAAAAAATATGAGAGACTTAGGATGGACACTCTAAAAAACATCGATGTTTTTTGTCCATCTTTATGGGAGATTGTCTGCTCTGTTTCTCTGAACTCTCCAGGAGACAGTAAACATTTCTGTATTCATGTGAAAAAGGGCATGTATGGCATAGACCAACGTAAACTTCATTCTTTAGATCGACTTATCGACCATTACCAAAAATCGCCCATGTAAACAAATAGTAATTATTAATTTAAATTTATTTACATATTTATTTTATATAAATCTAGCTCTTCATAAATTTCCATTATACCAATATATTTTTTACAAATAAAAACATAATACTCCATAACATCGAATTTACCTAAGAAAACTAAGAAATGACTTCTTAATTAATTATATAGATGTTGTTAATAAACCACTTCCTGAAGAGTCAAAAATATACACTTATTTGATTAATTGATACTTAGGAAGTAGAGAAAAAATACTTCCTCAATAATGACTTCCAATTTTTTATTTTTTTTTTATTTTTTTTTTTTTCATTCAGCCTAGACTGCAAACTTTTGATATACAAGTCGCTTTTGAAGCCAATATGGTGCTATGGAATTCAGCTATGGGGCACTGCTTCAGCTTCAAATGTTGAGAAAATCCAACGAAGGCAAAACAAAATTTTACGTTTGATAACATCGGCTCCATGGTACATCAAAAATTCAAATATACATCGCGATTTAAATATGCCATTAGTGACTGAAGAAATTGCAAAATACGCAGGCAAATATTTAACAAAACTCGAGTCACATCCTAATCCGCTCGCTCGTAATAACTTGAACTTTTCTGGACATATCCGATTAAAAAAGAGGGACACAAGGGCTCTTATTCTCAACACTCCAAATGGGATTTCTTGAAAATACTTTTATTTTATTTTTAATTTTTTTCCTTTTTGATTATCACTAATTATGTATTATTTATAACTATCACTAAGTTTATGTCCGACACTGGTCGGGCCTAATAATTATATTTAGATTTAAGATTTGATTACTTGTTCTTAGTTCATTTTTGAAGATACAATAAATAAATATATGAGAAAAAAAAATGATTATTTGTATATTTTTATATAGCAGTAAACTTACAGAGTTAACTTCACGCACGTGCGTTCATACTGCTATCTTTAATTTACTGAACACAATGTACGAGTAGATAGTGGTTACGTGTGCTCTTATAGAAGTTAAAACATGTCACGACGAACAAAAGTGCCATCAGGTTGATCATCAAGTGTGCAAGTAATTAACCTAAGTGCCTGCGAGTGTTGACATGCCTGTATAGGGTGTTTTTTTTAGAGGTATAGAACTTCGAATTGAAATAAAACACAAGAAAATCGTTTTAAGGTCCATCAATTTGGCGTTATTGGAAGGATAATTTTATGCCATTAACGTTTAAATATAATTTGGGGCATGTGGCCGCCGCGGCTGGCTCGAATAAAGCCAATTCTACAGGTCCAATTTTCAACCACTTTTTCGAGCATATGGGGCCGTATGTTGGCAATAACGCCACGAATGTTGGCTTCCAAGTCCCCTAACGTTTCTGGTTTGTTGGCGTAGACGAGCGACTTCAGCGGATGCGTATTATCACATAGAGTAAACGTAGTGCGAAAACGATCCATGGTTAACCGAATTAATTGCTCTGTCGACCATAAAATGGACGGAGCTTGCGGTAAACTTCGCGAACTGAACCATTATTTTCGAAATAAATTTGCACGATTTGCAAGTTTTGTTCTTTTGTCAACCTGTTCATGATGAAATGGCAAACCAAACTAAATATTAATCACTTGACAGCTGACAAAATGGCCGCCAATTAAAAAAGTGATGCCAACTTAAAGTTATATACCTCAATAAAAAACACCCTTTACAAGAACTCATCTTATGTGTGTGTGTGTTTGTATGTGTGTGTGTGCGAACATGAAAAGTGAGTGTTAACTATTTAAAATTCATATTTCTTTAAAATTTCCATTTAATATTGTGTACACACGTTTTATGATAAGAAAAAAAAAAGTGCGAATTTGTACCGGCATTTATTTTTGTCATGCGTCTCTGCAACAATAAAGAGAATATGTAATCAAATCGGTTCTAGGGCGCCATGTTATCGTAAAATTCAAATGGATTCGTTATTTGCTATGCTTTTGCAACATATTAAGCCTTAACGTGACAACAACAAAATTTTACAAGAGAAAACTTTTAATAATTTCATATACGCATTTTTGACGACACATTTTATATTCACAAACAATATTGTTATTTAAGTTTATATTGGTCATAAATTTTTGATTGCCATTATAAAAGTAGATGAAATAAAGAAAAAGGCACCAAATCCTTCAAAAAAGGCACCAAATCCTTCCAAAATAATCAAGTTTTATTTAAATAAAAAAATTTTTGAACAACATTCTCGTAGTGCTCAACAATTGCGGATAGAGGCTGTAGCAAAATGTTAATTTCTTGTAAGCAGTGTTCGAATAAAAATTGCATAGATTAAAACAGTTCCTGTTCAACGAAAATTTAGTTTTTGCCATAAAAATATTATGGTCTCTAATTAAATGCAAACGAACAATTTTATTGAGTATTATTAAATTTGAGTTCTTTTTTTTTTTTAATAACATAAGTGCGTTATTTTTTAATTCTACCACTTTGAATTGAAAGGTCCACACAGCTAGTGTTTTCGCTGCTTTGGCTTTTTCCAACTGTTTAAAATCAACCTATGCTTTTTCTTGTGATTTTGAAAATCAACAACAGTCGCAGTCAAAGCAGAAGCAGCAAACGATTTATGAACAATTTCGCAGTACTTTCAACAGTTGTCAATTTCAAAAGTTTGAATTTGATTTGCTGTCGTCGACTGCTGAAAGTACTGCGCAGTTGGTTATAAATCGTTTTGTGATTTTGCTTTAACTGAAACTGTTGTATTTTTCAAAAGCGAAAGCAGAAGCAAAATCAATTAAAATGAAAATTGTTAAAGTTTTTTAAATACTGCACACAGCTGCTGTTAATATGCAACTGCCATTTGACTTCAGTAAAAATTGCAATAACCTGTTTGACAGCAAGGGATAGCAGACTACCGCGTAATTTGAGCAGAAAATGGAAAAAAGCAATTTTCTGGTGCTTATAATAAAAATAAAACTTATATTTTTTTGTGGAAAAAACCATCCTGCAAACCAAGTGTAAGCTTGATAAATACTATCGAAACTCTCCGCCATCAATTTCAATAATAACAAAAAGCGTTTAACGAATTTCTTTATGGCCGCACAACGGTTAAATGCACGCCATACCGCAACTGCGGTAAGTCGTCAATGAGAAAGCGACGACTAAAGTTGTGCACTCATATACGAATTTTTTGCTGGATTTTTCTAAATTTTTTATGCCACACTGAATGAAATTTAAGCTCAATCTGAATAAGTTTTTCAAAGGAAAAACTAATTATGGAAGTTGAAAAATTGTTCATGATTAAAAATACTTTTGGCAATATGCAATGTGTTTTGTATTATGGAACATTTAAAACTAATAGGGAAGACTGTAGGGTATTAGTAGTTCTGATTAAATCACACATAAAAATGCAATTTTAAAAATAACCGACAGTGATTTTATAATCAAGTTTTTTTTCTTTCTTTGGTTACGTAATTTTTATTCACATAAGCAATTGAAGTTTTTGAAAAAAAGTTTAAAATCTTCTCACTGAATTTCAGCTAAATTAAAACAAAATAAAAAATTAAATTATATATAAATTTTATTTCATAACTTAGATTTCAATCAGAAAGTCCTCTTCTAAATTGAATTATCTTCTAGACGTATTTCTTGGTTTCTTCTGTCTATTAATTTTTATCCAAATGAAGATTTGCAAAAAGCACAGCGCATATTCATAAAATACATAAATTGGGCTACGAATTTAGTGCTCATCTGCCCTTTTTCTTTGGAGATAGCCCCGAGTAACAATTTGTTACCTAAACCTGAGGAAATTTTAATCCAACGATGAAATCATCTTGCATACAAATGCCAATTTTTATGACATCGACAAATCATATTATTTGGAAAAGTTAAAAAAACATTCGAGAAACGTTGCACAAAGTATATAAAACTCCAAGGAGATTATGTTGAAAAATAAAACGATTTTCTATTCAAAAACCTGTATTTCATTCAAATACTCATAAACTTGTTAGTCTGTTCGACATTTGTGTACATCCGTGTAGAAATTTTAAATATTTCAGCATTGCGAGCGACTTGTTTCATGTGTTCAACAAAATAATTTCAAAGTATAAAACTAGATTTGTTCAATTCATATAATTTTAGAGAATGCATTGTGATCTATAAAATATTTCTATTGCAAATTTTATTCCGAGACTAAATGTATCTTCGTGACTAGTTTGTGATTTCAACATATTCACAGATTCGAATATTTAAATGAAAACTTTTTAGTGATAATATGAAGTTAAAATGAACGTTGGAAATATTTTAAATAATAAATGCAAAACCCTTTATAAAACTTATTTCATTAACCCAATGCTAAATTTAGTGTCAGCAAGTTTTAATTCATTGGAAAGGCATTTCAATGCAAATCAGTCTGGGTTTCTCTGACTAGCGTGCATCCGAAATGTTTAACTTTCCATGACTCATACGCATGAATCAGGCTGAATTTGACCGATGATATCGGCTGTATTGGCTTGAAGAGTTGCTATGGTTTGTCGCTTATTACGACAAAGAAAAAATCTAATGGGTTCAAACAGCTGTGTGGCACGTAGCGCCTTTCTTTTGAAACCACATGTTGTTTATGTCCATATCATCTAATTCTATACGGAAATAGTTGGAAGTTATACATCTATAGCATTCGTTGTTGATGGTGATAAACTGGCCAACTTCGTTCTCCAAGAAATATGAAACGGTGAGTCTGCCAACTAAAAATCTACATGAAACACTGACTTTTTTCGGGATGCGTGGGATTATTTTGGGTTTCATGTAGATTGGTATCGTTCCAGATTTGAAAATTTTGTTTGTTGACGTGCGCACTCATGTGGAAATGTGACTCTTCGCTGAAGATAATTTTTGGACAAAAATTAGGTTCAGTTTCCAATCCCTCATCATCCATTTAGCGATTAAATGTAGTTGTCTATAAAAAAAAATTAAATAAATAAAATAAATTTTGTACGGGCATTGGCTTAAGTCAAGGTGCAAAATTTACCAAATTATTGTCTGCGAAATGCAGAACTAAACGCTGCGAAATCGACTGAACGCACTCTCCTCTTTACTCAGGGACAGCAGCAATATCTTCAGTCGATCATGCGTAACGTCAGCATACGGGGTCTGGCTGATTGTCTACTAAATCAATGAACTAAACGCGAAACGTTTTCTGAGTAAAACACCTATTATGGCAACATAAGTTTATCATTTCTGTTGAAGGCTTTATCCATTCATGATGATTTGGCAAAACAGACTGAATAAATGACAGCCAATTTGACGGTTATAACTTCAACAATATGGCTGCTGTTAGCTGCCAAAGTTCAGAACTCCCTATAGGAAGACATCTCGCTTCAAATTGCAATAGATAAAGAAAACGCTGCATGGGCGGGCTTATTTCTTTTCAGGACTGGCTTTTAGCTTCTTTAGCGGTTTTCATTTTCCCTTGAAAATCTAACCTTTAGTTTTTTCGTTTGTTATTTAAATTTTCCACACCACTCATAATTTTACACTTTAAACTTTAAAAAAACATTTTGAGTATTTTTAATGCCACTTAAAATTTCAATCATCTACTTAATAATTTCAGCAGATGAATGATATCGATCTATTCCTATACCTGGGGTGCTGTACAGGCATTCAGCATTTGTACACACGCTCGTATTGGATGTCAGCACTTGATACGAAATTCATGCCACGCATTAGTTGAATAAAGAAAACAACAACAACAAACAAACAAAAAATAAATCACTGGTATCAATAAGAAAGATTCAGTGTGAATAAAAAGATTTAGAATTTTTGTGCGCCAAATTTGTAGGAATGGATGATGAAAAGTAGGAGGAAGAAAAATTAGTTTTTTTGTAAAATATAATTTGCTAAACTCTCATCACAACTTAACAACCTGTAAGCGATTCTGAATCTCGAAATCATGGAACGTTAAAAGTATTTGTATTCTTACTTTGTTTTTTTTTTGTCTTGAGCACATGAAAGATTGTTTTGTGTTTATGTTGTGTAATCGTTGATGCTGCTGGTGTTGTTGATATCACCAGCAGCAAGCAGTACGTTTTGATAACCTTTGGGTTATTTACACTCAATTTATTCTCTGATTTAGACAGACAGATATAAATTTGAAAATAATTTCTATTTGTTCTTCATTTGCTGGATATTTTTTTTTTGTTGCGTGGGGGCTCAGCCTATAAATTTGATTTATTAATTTAGTTGTTCTTTTTTATTTAATTTTCCATTTGTGTTTGTTGCCCGTTAAGTGTATTTTTATTTATTTAAGGGTTGGGAAAATAAATAAAATATATTTAATATTTTTAACTGCTTAAACTTTAGCTAATGCAATTCATATTAAAAACAAAATAATTGAAAATCCGCATGTAAACTTGCAAAAATTCGCCGAGTTAAGCCAGGTTTTCTATAATTTTAGATAAAATTGTAATTATTTTACCATTTCGAGTGCATCACTGACATTACTTTGAAGTCTGTATTATTGAGAGTAAATTAAAATAATAATAATACATTTTGTCTTAAAAACCGATACAAACTTTAACCTAATCAAACAATAAAAAATAATATTAATTATTATTTTTGAATCAACAATTCTTTGAGCTCTATGCACTATGTCCAATTTTGTTTCCAATTTTTTAATCTCTTCCAGAAATTTGTCGATTTCATCAAAATAGGCATTTGGTTGTGAGATGATTTCATCGTTGGAGTCAAATCTCTTGAGACTGTGGATTTTTTTTTCAGGCTTGGTGACAAGAAATATTTAGGGTGGGGGGGGGGGGAAAGGAAAATGTACTCTTATCTTATTGCCGCTGTAATATCTATTTTCAAAACTAATCTTGTTCGAAATCTCCATTAATTTGTGGGATTTTTAAGAAAATTATAGCGGATTGAGTTGCTGCTTATATTTTCGACTTATAATCTCTAAGAACCTCTTTAACCCAATTAATTAAAACAAAAAATTTGTTTAATTTTTAAAGGCCATTTTATTTATTTATTCATTTATACTGGAATTTTATATCACTTATAATGTTAGTCTGGTAACCCCGTGCATAATCAAAATTCAACTCTTTACAGGGTAGTGTTGTTAATTTTTACCGAGCGTAAGTTGCAATACCTTCCACAATCAGTGAGGGTGTGTTTTAGAATAGAACATACTACCCTGTTAGATCTATTTGATTTAAGCAAATGTCTATTTAAATGTGCTTTTACTTTTATTTCTTGTAACATGTTATTATAAAAGAGTGTAAATGATCGTCCGCCAATATTTTCAAAATTAACTCAAACGCAAACCCTTAAATATCTCGTTACATGAAAAAATTGACTTATACCACATTGAAGTATAACAGCTCATATATGTTAACTAAATTAAGAAAAGAAAAGAATTTTATAAAAATAAGCCACACTCACAGCCCATGCAATCCAAGTTAGATTTTTGCAATTAAAATGTTTTTTAGCCAAGCAGAAGTCTTCAAATTTAATTTTCGTTAATAAAAAAGAGCGAATCCGTTGTTTCATCCATATCGGCCATGTGGCCACCACTCATGAAACCCATACTTTCGACAAAAAAAAACTTATTTATTCTTCATCTATTATTTCTTGGAGTACATCGTTACATTCGAAACTCATGTTCTAAGCTGGTTATAAAATGGTCTGATGAAACCAGTAAGCGACGAAAAATTTTAGTGTTTGCCGTTACTCTATTGCATTTTCTATAGAAAACATTCAATTATAACTCCGAACATTTTTTAGAATTATTCCTTGTTAATCGAAAAAGGACATGCTCACCTTTAATTTTTTTAAGACTAACTAGTTCGGGGGAAATTCGAAGTAACTAATTTGTGTTTATTGGAAATCAAAAATAAGTTAAATTTTCGAAGCTTATATATGTGCCCATCCATATCTTCTGAAGGGTCCACACGTGTGGTGTCATATATAAATGATAAATCTTCTTCGTGCGAATTGTTATTATTCGGAGACGCTCGTACCTACTACTTGCGGATCTGTCATGTTTGTGGATTGTCTTCAAGGATATTTATGACAAATTTTCTTGTCTGAAATGAACTTTTCGCTCTTACTGAAATTTATTATAAAGTGTGTTCATTTATTAAAAAAATTACGAATTTGCAACAATTGTTACTGAAAAGTGTTCACTAGCTCAAGAAGTTTTCAAGCAGAGAGCGTGTGGAGAGAGTAAAAAGTTGAGAGACAAAAAATTCTTTCATATTATTACTGGTAAACTTTTTACTTGCAAGAATTATCCAAGCAGCTGTTCTGTGTTCGGTTTACAAATAAATTATTTGAAAATTATCTAAAAAAAAAATTTCAATAATTTGCATTTCTTTATTAAAAAAAAAGAATATATGCATATCTAAATTTATAATTACAATTCTATGCTCAAGGAATTTTGCTTGTTTATTATATCTGATCAGAGAATTAAAATAAAACCAAAAATACATAAAAATAGTAAATGTCGATTTTTAAAAAATTTTCTAATATAAAATATTGAACAAGCATATCCCAAATACATCAGAAAAAGTACAAAGTATAATGATTTTCATTCATGTTTTCGTTGTGAATAAAATTTTCTTGCAAGTTTTTATAAGTAAAGCGCTAATTTACTTTTTCGTAGCTGCGAGAGTAATTTTGTAAATTTCCGCCTTACTCTCTGGTTGCAAGTTTCTGCTAGCAAAGTAAATGAACACAACTATTATTATGTATTTATTGACTATTTTTATTTTATTGCTGTCTTTACACCAATCTGCTATAGCTTTAAAATTAAAGAAAATATATATAAATTAAAATAAGAAATAATACCCACATTAAAGTTCCCTTATTTTTAATTTTTATAAAACTTCACCCCAATTTATTACTTTTTCTTGTCACGACAATTACTTCTTAATTGACTCAGCTAAACCAAGAATAAGTCTTGGAAATATTTCTTCTAAAACAAATTGAAATGTCGCAATATTTATATAATGCAACAGTCTAACAGTAACTTATTTGTAAAATGTTAAAAGATTGTGTGGTAGAAACCACAAAATAACAACATGCATAAATTCTTAAAGAAAATAACACAAAATAAAATTGGAAAATTATTCAACAAAAGGAATTTTATGAAAAATGATGAAAATATTGTTATACGTATTAGAAATAAAATAAAAGTGCTAAAAAAAGGAAACCAGTTTCAATCGAAATGAGGTTTCTTTATAAAAGATAAAACTGACATAAATTCATATTGAAAGAAGGCAAACAACAAAAAAGAAACATCCAGTAAATAAACAATAAAATATAACAAAAAACAATAAAGAACAAAAGATTACTTAAAGCTTAGATAATATTTATGGGGGTTTTCACAGAGTGTTGAACAGAATTTTAATTTTCGCATAAAAAAGTTTAATTTTGTATGCATATTACATATTTTTCCAAAAAATATTTATGTAATAGCTCATTCAGGCTAACGCCAAACTAAGTAATTTCGTGATTTTGGTCGAAATCCAGCTGAAATTAAATAATTTTCCATATATTTTGACATTTTTCAAATTAAGTTATTTTACAATATACAACGCTGTTTTTGTACCAACGTCGTTTTTCACAATGTATGATTAAGAGTTAACGTGAACTTTAACTGCAAGTTCTTCAAAACTTGTTGCTAAAGCCTCTGTTAGTGTTGTCATCACTGGCATAAAATACAACGCTGTACTTTTCTTCTCTGCCTTACACAACAACTTTTAAAATAACGACGCTAGTCATTGAACACGCGAAGATTAAACCAAAGGAAACACCCACACATTAAATTATATTTTGTACTTTATATTTTTAAACATTAATAAACTTAACTCACTTAAATTAAACCTTTTTAAAGTTTGTGTTTATAGTCGCCTACATTGTTTTCCTTTGATCTTTGCGAGTTTTGGTACATTGGGGAGCCGTCAAATTGTGTCGTCAGTCAGTCAGTCAAGATGCCAAGAACAAACAAGGTTACAATCCAGTCAGGAGGGCTCACAGCAGCAAGATGAGAATTCGTCTGATAGCGAATGTCTGGACAATACAATAGTCAACAACCATGGTGATAAAGATGCAACAGAAGTTTCTATAAAAAATATGTCATCACAGCCAGTGATTAAGTCTATAGAGTCTGTCACTACGTCCGATCTTTTGTTATCTTTAATGTCAACAATCACTTCTTTAAAATCTGCAATTGATGATTTGAGACAAGAATCAGGTCGCAAAAATAGCATGCCTCAACATTCTCCTCCATCTCAAAGGGGCGTTGAAGATTCAGCACTTACGACACACACACATGAAGGATTGCAGGAGCCAAATTCACATCTACAAGGTGGGTCAAACATTTTGTGTAATAAGCAGATGCTATCTGCAGCATCTAATGTAAATCCCATGCCGCCTCCAGTGCATGATCAACAAAGTTTGCCAAATATTGTTCGGCAAATGCCACCCCTAACGAGAGGGTGTATGCCAGCACAAGAAATAAATTCGTCAAAAAGGGTTTCAAATAACGTTCAATCAAACAGCAATGAATTACCGCATTTGAGAAATTCTCAAGAAATGTCTCAACAAAGAATAAACATACAACAAATGCAGGCATCATCAGGTTTTTCGTAAGTGTTACCATTGTGGAATAATTGTACTCAATCTCAACCTATGCTTAATTTTCAGCAGCTACCGTCAGTAGCAGAAAACTTAC
This sequence comes from Nowickia ferox, assembly GCA_936439885.1. Lineage (NCBI taxonomy): Eukaryota > Metazoa > Arthropoda > Insecta > Diptera > Tachinidae > Nowickia > Nowickia ferox. The sequence goes on along the minus strand of OW387023.1, from coordinate 93,865,131 downwards.
ATTATCATGCGCCGCCGCTAAACGCCTATGGTAGACCGCCGTCAAATGAAACGAATTTTTATTCGATAAGACTACCAACAACAAATCAGTCAAACGAGTTCAAAACGAAGCTGTATCATCCTCCACAATTTGATGGAAAGCCAGAAGATTGGCCATTATTTTTGGCAACTTACGAAGACACAATTATGGAATTTGATTACACTAATAGGCAAAATCTAAACAGGCTGCAAAAAGCGTTGCAATGCCCAGCCAGAAATAGTGTAATGTCGATGCAGAGTTATCCGGAAAACGTTCCGCAAGTTATTAATGAGCTAAGGTTTAATTTTGGTCATCCAGAACTGTTGATACGATCGCTATTAGATAGAATAAAAATGTATCCGTTGATAACCGAAGGCCAACCTGAATGCATCTTAGGCTTGTCTGGTTGTGCCAAAAATATTGTCGCGTTTTTTAAATCTGCAGGATGTGAAAACCATCTAATGAATCCAACACTATTGGAGCAATTAGTTTTAAAGTTGCCCTTGTATGCAAAAATTAATGGACTATACATCGTCCATTTTTCATGCCAAAATTTTTTTCATGCAAAAAATATAATAGACTATACATCGTCTTTTTTGCAAAAATTAACGGACTATACATCGTCCATTTTTCACGCCAAAATTTTTTTCATCCAAAAAATATAATGGACTATATATACATCATCTTTTTATGCAAAAAATATAATGGACTATACATCGTCGTTTTTTTATGGCAAAATTTTTTTCACGCAAAAAAAATATATATATATATATATATATTTTTTGTTTGAAAAAAATTTTGGCATGAAAAATGGACGATTTATACTCCATTATTTTTGCATAAAAAAGACTATAGTCCATTATATTTTTTGCATGAAAAAAATTTTGGCATGAAAAAAGGACGATGTATAGTCCATTAATTTTTGTCTAAAAAAGAGGATGTATAGTCCATATTTTTTGCATAAAAAAAATTTTGGCAAGAAAAAAGACGATATATACACTATTAATTTTTGCATGAAAAAAATTTTGGCATGAAAAATAGACGATTTATAGTCCATTAATTTTTGATTTAAAAAAAACGATATATACATTATATTTTTTGCATGAAAAAAATTTTGGCATGAAAATAGGACGATGTATAAATCATTAATTTTTGCATAGAAAAGACGATGTATAGTCCAGTATATAGTATTTTTTGAATGAAAAAAATTTTGGCATGAAAAAAATTTTCCCATGAAAAAAGGACGATGTATAGTCCATTAATTTTTGCATAGAAAAGACGATGTATAGTCCATTATATTTTTTGCATAAAAAAAATTTTGCCATGAAAAAAGGACGTTTTATAATCCATTATTTTTGCATAAAAAAGACGATTATATTTTTTGCATGAAAAAAATTTTGCTATGAAAAATGGACGATTTATAGTCCATTAATTTTTGACTAAAAAAAGACGATTATAGTCCATTATATTTTTTGCATGAAAAAAATTTTGGCATGAAAAATGGACGATTTATAGTCCATTATTTTTGCATAAAAAAGACGATGTATATATTCCATTATATTTTTTGCATGAAAAAAATTTTGGCATGAAAAAAGGACGATGTTTAGTCTATTAAATTTTGCATAAAAAAGACGATGTATAGTCCATTATATTTTTTGCATGAAAAAAATTTTGGCATGAAAATAGGACGATGTATAGTCCATTAATTTTTGCATAGAAAAGACGATGTATAGTCCAGTATATAGTATTTTTTGAATGAAAAAAATTTTGGCATGAAAAATGGACGATTCATTAATTTTTGCATAAAAAAAACAATGTATAGTCCATCCTATTTTTGGCATGAAAAAAATTTTCCCATGAAAAAAGGACGATATATAGTCCATTAATTTTTGCATAGAAAAGACAATGTATAGTCCATTATATTTTGGCATGAAAAAAGGACGATGTATATCCATTAATTTTTCACTAAAAAAAGACGATGTATATTATATTTTCTGCATGAAAAAAATTTTGGGATGAAAAAAGGACGATGTATAGTCTATTAATTTTTGCATAAAAAAATCGATATATAGTCCATTTAATTTTTTGCATGAAAAAAATTTTGCCATACAAAATGGACGATTTATAGTCCATTATTTTTGCATAAAAAAGACGATGTATAGTCCATTATATTTTTGCATGAAAAAAATTTTGGGATGAAAAAAGGACGATGTATAGTCTATTAATTTTTACATAAAAAAGACTATGTATAGTCCATCATATTTTTAGCATGAAAAAAATTTTGGCATGAAAAAAGAACGATGTATAGTCCATTAATTTTTGTATAAAAAAGATTATGTATAGTCCATCATATTTTTAGCATGAAAAAAATTTTGGCATGAAAAAAGGGCGATATATAGTCCATCAATTTTTGATTAAAAAAAACGATGTTAGTCCATTATATTTTTTGCATGAAAAAATTTTGGCATGAAAAAAGGACGATGTATAGTCCATTAATTTTTGTATAAAAAAGACGATGTATAGTCCAGTATATAGTATTTTTTGAATGAAAAAAATTTTAGCATGAAAAATGGACGATGTATAGTACATTAATTTTTGCATAGTTCATCCTATTTTTGGCATGAAAAAAATTTTGCCATGAAAAAAGGACGATGTATAGTCTATTAATTTTTGCATAAAAAAATCGATATATAGTCCATTATATTTTTTGCATAAAAAAAAATTTTGGCATGAAAAATGGACGATTTATAGTCAATTAATTTTTGATGAAAAAAAAACGATGTATATTTATATATATTATATTTTTTTATATTATATTTTTTGCTTGAAAAAAATTTTGGCATGAAAAATGGACGATTTATACTCCATTATTTTTGCATAAAAAAGACGATGTATAGTCCATCATATTTTTTGCATGAAAAAAATTTTGCCATGAAAAAAGGACGATGTATAGTCCATTAATTTTTGACCAAAAAAAGACGATGTATAGTCCATCATTTTTTTAGCATGAAAAAAATTTTTGCATGAAAAAAGGACGATATATAGTCCATTAATTTTTGCATAAAAAAACGATAGTCCATTATATTTTTTGCATGAAAAAAATTTTGGGATGAAAAAAGGACGATGTATAGTCTGTTAATTTTTGCATAAAAAAAAGATGTATATCCATTATATTTTTTGAATGAAAAAAACTTTGGCATAAAAAATGGACGATTTATAGTCCATTATTTTTGCATAAAAAAGACGATTTATAGTCCATTATATTTTTTGCATGAAAAAAATTTTGGCATGAAAAATAGACGATTTATAGTCCATTAATTTTTGATTTAAAAAAAACGATGTATAGTCCACTATATTTTTTGCATGAAAAAAATTTTGCCATGAAATTTTTGCATAGAAAAGACGATGTATAGTCCAGTATATAGTATTTTTTGAATCAAAAAAATTTTGCCATGAAAAATGGACGATGTATAGTCCATTAATTTTTGCATAAAAAAAACGATGTATAGTCCATTATATTTTTTGCATAAAAAAAATTTTACCATGAAAAAAGGATGATGTATAGTCCATTAATTTTTGTATAAAAATGACGTTGTATAGTCCATCATATTTTTTGCATGAAAAAAATTTTGCCATGAAAAAGGACCATTAATTTTTGCATAAAAAAACGATGTATAGTCCATTATATTTTTTGAATGAAAAAAATTTTGCCATGAAAAATGGACGACTAATTATACCAAAAAAATTTTGGCATGAAAAATGGACGATTTATAGTCCATTATTTTTGCATAAAAAAGACGATCCATTATCCATTATATTTTTTGCATGAAAAAAATTTTGGCATGAAAAAAGGACGATGTATAGTCCATTAATTTTTGTATAAAATAGACGATGTATAGTCCATCATATTTTTAGTATGAAAAAAATTTTGGCATGAAAAAAGGACGATATATATATAGTCCATTAATTTTTGACTAAAAAAAGACGATATATAGTCCATTGTATTTTTTGCATGAAAAAAATTTTGGCATGAAAAAAGGACGATATATAGTCCATTAATTTTTGACTAAAAAAAACGATGTATTATATAGGCCATTATATTTTTTGCATGAAAAAAATTTTGGCATGAAAAAAGGACGATGTATAGTCCATTAATTTTTGACTAAAAAAAGACGATGTATAGTCCATTATATTTGAAAAAAGGACGATGTATAGTCTATTAAATTTTGCATAAAAAAACGATGTATAGTCCAGTATATAGTAGTTTTTGAATAAAAAAAATTTTGGCATGAAAAATGGACGATGTATAGTCCATTAATTTTTGCATAAAAAAGACGATGTATTGGACATTATATTTTTTGCATGAAAAAAATTTTGGCATGAAAAAAGGACGATTTATAGTCCATTAATTTTTCCATAACAAAGACGATGTATAGTCCATTATATTTTTTGCATAAAAAAAATTTTGGCATAAAAAAAGGACGATGTATAGTCTATTAATTTTTGCATAAAAAAACGATGTATAGTCCATTATATTTTTTGCATGAAAAAAATTTTGGCATAAAAAAAGCATGATGTATAGTCTATTAATTTTTGCATAAAAAAAATTTTGCCATGAAAAATGGACGATTTATAGTCCATTATTTTTGCATAAAAAAGACGATCCATTATCCATTATATTTTTTGCATGAAAAAAATTTTGGCATGAAAAAAGGACGATGTATAGTCCATTAATTTTTGCATGAAATAGACGATGTATAGTCCATCATATTTTTAGTATGAAAAAAATTTTGGCATGAAAAAAGGACGATATATAGTCCATTCATTTTTGACTAAAAAAAGACGATATATAGTCCATTGTATTTTTTGCATGAAAAAAATTTTGACATGAAAAAAGGACGATGTATAGTCTATTAATTTTTGCATAAAAAAACGATGTATAGTCTATTATATATTTTGCATGAAAAAAATTTTGGCATGAAAAATGGACGATTTATAGTCCATTCTTTTTGCATAAAAAAGACGATCCATTATCCATTATATTTTTTGCATGTAAAAAATTTTGGCATGAAAAAAGGACTGTGTATAGAGTATTAATATTTGCATAAAAAATCGATGTATAGTCCATTTTATTTTTTGCATGAAAAAAATTTTGGCATAAAAAAAGGACGATGTATAGTCTATTAATTTTTGCATAAAAAAGACGATCCATTATCCATTATATTTTTTTGTATGAAAAAAATTTTGGCATGAAAAAAGGACGATGTATAGTCCATTAATTTTTGACTAAAAAAAAAACGATGTATTATATTGTCCAGTATATTTTTTGCATGAAAAAAATTTTGGCATGAAAAAAGGACGATGTATATATAGTCCATTAATTTTTGACTAAAAAATTATATTTTTTGAATGAAAAAAACTTTGGCATGAAGAATAGACAATTTATAGTCCATTAATTTTTGATTTAAAAAAGACGATGTATAGTCCATCATATTTTTAGTATGAAAAAAATTTTGGCATGAAAAAAGGACGATATATAGTCCATTAATTTTTGACTAAAAAAAGACGATAAATAGTCCATTGTATTTTTTGCATGAAAAAAATTTTTGCATGAAAAAAGGACGATATATAGTCCATTAATTTTTGCATAAAAAAACGATAGTCCATTATATTTTTTGCATGAAAAAAATTTTGGGATGAAAAAAGGAAGATGTATAGTCTGTTAATTTTTGCATAAAAAAACGATGTATATCCATTATATTTTTTGCATGAAAAAAATTTTGGCATGAAAAAAGGACGATGTATAGTCTATTAATTTTTGCATAAAAAAACGATGTATAGTCTATTATATATTTTGCATGAAAGAAATTTTGGCATGAAAAATGGACGATTTATAGTCCATTCTTTTTGTATAAAAAAGACGATCCATTATCCATTATATTTTTTGCATGAAAAAAATTTTGGCATGAAAAAAGGACGATGTATAGTCCATTAATTTTTGTATAAAAAAGACGACGTATAGTCCATCATATTTTTAGCATGAAAAAAATTTTGGCATGAAAAAAGGACGATATATAGTCCATTAATTTTTGACTAAAAAAAGACGATGTATATAGTCCATTATAATTTTTGAATGAAAAAAATTTTGGCATGAAAAATGGACGATGTATAGTCCATTAATTTTTGCATAAAAAAACGATGTATAGTCCATTAATTTTTCCATCATATTTTTTGCATGAAAAAAATTTTGCCATGAAAAAAGTACGATGTATAGTCCATTAATTTTTGCATAAAAAAGACGAGGTATAGGACATTATATTTTTTGCATGAAACAAATTTTGGCATGAAAAAAGGACGATTTATAGTCCATTAATTTTTGCATAAAAAAGACGATGTATAGTCTATTATATTTTTTGCATGTAAAAAATTTTGGCATGAAAAAAGGACGGTGTATAGAGTATTAATTTTTGCATAAAAAATCGATGTATAGTCCATTTTATTTTTTGCATAAAAAAAATTTTGCCATGAAAAATGAACGATTTATAGTCCATTAATTTTTGATTAAAAGAAATTGATGTATAGTCCATTATATTTTTTGCATGAAAAAAATTTTGGGATGAAAAAAGGATGATGTATAGTCTATTAATTTTTGCATAAAAAAACGATGTATAGTCCATTATATTTTTTGCATGAAAAATGGACGATTTATAGTCCATTATTTTTGCATAAAAAATCGATGTATAGTCCATTATATTTTTTGCATGAAAAAAATTTTGGGATGAAAAAAGGACGATGTATAGTCTATTAATTTTTGCATAAAAAAACGATGTATAGGACATTATATTTTTTTCATGAAATAAATTTTGGCATGAAAAATGGACGATGTATAGTCCATTATATTTTTTGCATGAAAAAAATTTTGGCATGCCAAAAAAATTTTGCCATGAAAAATGGACGATATATAGTCTATTATTTTTGCATAAAAAAGACCATACATTATCCATTATATTTTTTGCATGAAAAAAATTTTGGGATGAAAAAAGGACGATGTATAGTCTATTAAATTTTGCATAAAAAAAACGATGTGTAGTCCAGTATATAGTATTTTTTGAATAAAAAAAATGTTGGCATGAAAAATGGACGATATATAGTCCATTAATTTTTGCATAAAAAAAACGATGTATAGTCCATCATATTTTTAGCATGAAAAAAATTTTGCATGAAAAAAGGACGATATATAGTCCATTAATTTTTGCATAAAAAAACGATAGTCCATTATATTTTTTGCATGAAAAAAATTTTGGGATGAAAAAAGGAAGATGTATAGTCTGTTAATTTTTGCATAAAAAAACGATGTATATCCATTATATTTTTTGCATGGAAAAAATTTTGGCATAAAAAAAGCATGATGTATAGTCTATTAATTTTTGCATAAAAAAACGATGTATTATATTTTTTGCATGAAAAAAACTTTGGCATGAAAAATAGACGATTTATAGTCCATTAATTTTTGATTTAAAAACGACGATGTATAGTCCATCATATTTTTAGTATGAAAAAAATTTTGGCATGAAAAAAGGATATATAGTCCATTAATTTTTGACTAAAAAAAGACGATAAATAGTCCATTGTATTTTTTGCATGAAAAAAATTTTTGCATGAAAAAAGGACGATATATAGTCCATTAATTTTTGACTAAAAAAAGACGATGTATAGTCCATTGTATTTTTTGCATGAAAAAAAATTTTGACATGAAAAAAGGACGATGTATAGTCTATTAATTTTTGCATAAAAAAACGATGTATAGTCTATTATATATTTTGCATGAAAAAAATTTTGGCATGAAAAATGGACGATTTATAGTCCATTCTTTTTGCATAAAAAAGACGATCCATTATCCATTATATTTTTTGCATGTAAAAAATTTTGGCATGAAAAAAGGACGGTGTATAGAGTATTAATATTTGCATAAAAAATCGATGTATAGTCCATTTTATTTTTTGCATAAAAAAAATTTTGGCATGAAAAATGAACGATTTATAGTCCATTAATTTTTGATTAAAAGAAAATGATGTATAGTCCATTATATTTTTTGCATGAAAAAAATTTTGGGATGAAAAAAGGATGATGTATAGTCTATTAATTTTTGCATAAAAAAACGATGATAGGACATTATATTTTTTGCATGAAAAAAATTTTGGCATGAAAAATGGACGATTTATAGTCCATTATTTTTGCATAAAAAAGACGATATATAGTCCATTATATTTTTTGCATGAAAAAAATTTTGGCATAAAAAAGGGACGATGTATAGTCTATTAATTTTTGCATAAAAAAACGATGTATAGTCCATTGGCATGAAAAATGGACGATATATAGTCTATTATTTTTGCATAAAAAAGACGATACATTATCCATTATATTTTTTCCATGAAAAAAATTTTGGGATGAAAAAAGGACGATGTATAGTCTATTAAATTTTGCATAAAAAAAACGATGTATAGTCCAGTATATAGTATTTTTTGAATAAAAAAAATTTTGCCATGAAAAATGGACGATATATAGTCCATTAATTTTTGCATAAAAAAACGATGTATAGTCCATCATATTTTTAGCATGAAAAAAATTTTTGTATGAAAAAAGGACGATATATAGTCCATTAATTTTTGCATAAAAAAACGATAGTCCATTATATTTTATGCATGAAAAAAATTTTGGCATGAAAATAGGACGATGTATAGTCCATTAATTTTTGCATAGAAAAGACGATGTATAATAGTCCATCCTATTTTTGGCATGAAAAAAATTTTCCCATAAAAAAGGACGATGTATAGTCCATTAATTTTTGCATAGAAAAGACGATGTATAGTCCATTATATTTTTTGCATGAAAAAAATTTTGGGATGAAAAAAGGACGATTATAGTCCATTAATTTTTGCATAAAAAAACGATGTATTATAGTCCATTATATTTTTTGCATGAAAAAAATTTTGGCATGAAAAATGGACGATTTATAGTCCATTATTTTTGCATAAAAAAGACAATGTATAGTCCATTATATTTTTTGCATGAACAAAATTTTGGGATGAAAAAAGGACGATGTATAGTCTATTAATTTTTGCAAAGAAAAATCAATGTATAGCCCATTTTATTTTTTGCATAAAAAAAAATTTGGCGTGAAAAATGGACGGTTTATAGTCCATTAATTTTTGATTAAGAAAAAGCGATGTATAGTCCATTATATTTTTTGCATGAAAAAAATTTTGGGATGAAAAAAGAACGATGTATAGTCTATTAATTTTTGCATAAAAAAACGATGTATAGTCCATTCTATTTTTTTTTTCATGAAAAAAGTTTTGGCATGAAAAATGGACGATTTATAGTCCATTATTTTTGCATAAAAAAGACGATGTATAGTCCATTATATTTTTTGCATGAAAAAAATTTTGGCATGAAAAAAGGACGATGTATAATCTATTAATTTTTGCATAAAAAAACGATGTATAGTCCATTATATTTTTTGCATGAAAAAAATTTTGGCATGAAAAATGGACTATTTATAGTTCATTTTTTTCCATAAAAAAGACGATGTATAGTCCATTATATTTTTTGCATGAAACAAATTTTGGCATGAAAAAAGGACGATGTATTGTCCATTAATTTTTTTATAAAAAAGACGATGTATAGTCCATCATATTTTTGGCATGAAAAAAATTTTGGCATGAAAAAAGGACAATATATAGTCTATTATTTTTTGCATGAAAAAAATTTTGGGATGAAAAAAGGACGATGTATAGTCTATTAATTTTTGCATAAAAAAACGATGTATAGTCCATTATATTTTTTGCATAAAAAAAATTTTGGCATGCAAAAAGGACGATGTATAGTCCATTAATTTTTGTGTAAAAAAAAAAAATTTTGCCATGAAAAATGGACGATATATAGTCCATTAATTTTTGACTAAAAAAAGACCAAAGTCCATTATATTTTTTGCATGAAAAAACTTTTGGGATAAAAAAAGGACCATGTATAGTCTATTAATTTTTGCATAAAAAAACGATGTATAGTCCATTATATTTTTTGCATAAAAAAATTTTGGCATGAAAAATGGACGATATATAGTCCATTATTTTTGCATAAAAAAGACGATGTATATATAGTCCATTATATTTTTTGCATGAAAAAAATTTTGGCATGAAAAAAGGACGATGTATAGTCGATTAATTTTTGCATAAAAAAACGATGTATAGTCCATTATATTTTTTGCATGAAAAAAATTTTGGGATAAAAAAAGGACGATGTATAGTCTATTAATTTTTGCATAAAAAAAACGATGTATAGTCCATTATATTTTTTGCATGAAAAAAATTTTGGGATGAAAAAAGGACGATGTATAGTCTATTAATTTTTGCATAAAAAAACGATGTATAGTCCATTATATTTTTTGCATGAAAAAAATTTTGGCATGAAAAATGGACGATTTATAGTCCATTATTGTTGCATAAAAAAGACGATGTATAGTCCATTATATTTTTTGCATAAAAAAAATTTTGGCATGAAAAAAGGACGATGTATAGTCCATTAATTTTTGTGTAAAAAAGACGACTATAGTCCATCATATTTTTTGCATGAAAAAAATTTTGCCATAAAAAATGGACGATTTATAGTCCATTAATTTTTGACTAAAAAAAGACGATGTATATATATTTTGCATGAAAAAAATTTTTGGATAAAAAAAGGACCATGTATAGTCTATTAATTTTTGCATAAAAAAAAAACGATGTATAGTCCATTATATTTTTTGCATGAAGAAAATTTTGGCAAGAAAAAAGACGATATATACATTATTAATTTTTGCATAAAAAAGACGATGTATAGTCCATTATATTTTTTCCATGAAAAAAGTTTCGGCATGAAAAATGCACGATTTATAGTCCATTATTTTTGATTAAAAAAAAACGATGTATAGTCCATTATATTTTTTGCATGAAAAAAATTGTGCCATGAAAAAAAGACGATATATAGTCCATTATTTTGGCATAAAAAAGACGATGTATTATAGTCCATCCTATTTTCGGCATGAAAAAAATTTTCCCATGAAAAAAGGACGATGTATAGTCCATTAATTTTTGCATAGAAAAGACGATGTATAGTCCATTATATTTTTTGCATGAAAAAAATTTTGGGATGAAAAAAGGACGATGTATAGTCTATTAATTTTTGCATAAAAAAAACGATGTATAGTCCATTATATTTTTTGCATGAAAAAAATTATGGGATGAAAAAAGGACGATGTATAGTCTATAAATTTTTGCATACAAAAGACGATTATAGTCCATTATATTTTTTGCATAAAAAAAATTTTGGCATGAAAAAAGGACGATGTATAGTCCATTAATTTTTGTGTAAAAAAGACGATGTATAGTCCATCATATTTTTAGCATGAAAAAAATTTTGACATGAAAAAAGGACAATATATAGTCCAATAATTTTTGACTAAAAAAAGACGATTATTATTATTATATTATTTTTATATTATATTTTTTGCATGAAAAAAATTTTGGCATGAAAAATGGACGATTTATAGTCCATTATTTTTGCATTATATTTTTTGCATAAAAAAAATTTTGCCATGAAAAAAGGACGATATATAGTCCATTAATTTTTCCATTATATTTTTTGCATGAAAAAAATTTTGCCATGAAAAATGGACGATTTATAGTCCATTATTTTTGCATAAAAAAGATTATGTATAGTCCATTATATTTTTTGCATAAAAAAAATTTTGCCATGAAAAAAGGACGATGTATAGTCCATTAATTTTTGTGTAAAAAAGACGATTATAGTCCATCATATTTTTTGCATGAAAAAAATTTTGCCTTGAAAAATGGACGATTTATAGTCCATTAATTTTTGACTAAAAAAAGACGATGTATAGTCCATTATATTTTTTGCATGAAAAAAATTTTGGGATAAAAAAGGACCATGTATAGTCTATTAATTTTTGCATAAAAAAAACGATGTATAGTCCATTATATTTTTTGCATGAAAAAAATTTTGGCATGAAAAATGGACGATTTATAGTCCATTATTTTTGCATAAAAAAGACGATGTATAGTCCATTATATTTTTTGCATAAAAAAAATTTTCCCATGAAAAAAGGACGATGTATAGTCCATTAATTTTTGTGTAAAAAAGACGATTATAGTCCATCATATTTTTTGCATGAAAAAAATTTTGCCATGAAAAAAGGACGATGTATAGTCTATTAAAAAAGGACGATGTATAGTCTATAAATTTTTGCATACAAAAGACGATTATAGTCCATTATATTTTTTGCATAAAAAAAATTTTGGCATGAAAAAAGGACGATGTATAGTCCATTAATTTTTGTGTAAAAAAGACGATGTATAGTCCATCATATTTTTAGCATGAAAAAAATTTTGGCATGAAAAAAGGACAATATATAGTCCAATAATTTTTGACTAAAAAAAGACGATTATTATTATTATATTATTTTTATATTATATTTTTTGCATGAAAAAAATTTTGGGATGAAAAAAGGACGATGTATAGTCTATTAATTTTTGCATAAAAAAAACGATGTATAGTCCATTATATTTTTTGCATGAAAAAAATTTTGCCATGAAAAATGGACGATTTATAGTCCATTATTTTTGCATTATATTTTTTGCATAAAAAAAATTTTGCCATGAAAAAAGGACGATGTATAGTCCATTAATTTTTCCATTATATTTTTTGCATGAAAAAAATTTTGCCATGAAAAATGGACGATTTATAGTCCATTATTTTTGCATAAAAAAGATTATGTATATAGTCCATTATATTTTTTGCATAAAAAAAATTTTGCCATGAAAAAAGGACGATGTATAGTCCATTAATTTTTGTGTAAAAAATACGATTATAGTCCATCATATTTTTTGCATGAAAAAAATTTTGCCTTGAAAAATGGACGATTTATAGTCCATTAATTTTTGACTAAAAAAAGACGATGTATAGTCCATTATATTTTTTGCATGAAAAAAATTTTGGGATAAAAAAGGACCATGTATAGTCTATTAATTTTTGCATAAAAAAAACGATGTATAGTCCATTATATTTTTTGCATGAAAAAAATTTTGGCATGAAAAATGGACGATTTATAGTCCATTATTTTTGCATAAAAAAGACGATGTATAGTCCATTATATTTTTTGCATGAAAAAAATTTTGCCATGAAAAAAGGACGATGTATAGTCTATTAAAAAAGGACGATGTATAGTCTATAAATTTTTGCATACAAAAGACGATTATAGTCCATTATATTTTTTGCATAAAAAAAATTTTGGCATGAAAAAAGGACGATGTATAGTCCATTAATTTTTGTGTAAAAAAGACGATGTATAGTCCATCATATTTTTAGCATGAAAAAAATTTTGGCATGAAAAAAGGACAATATATAGTCCAATAATTTTTGACTAAAAAAAGACGATTATTATTATTATATTATTTTTATATTATATTTTTTGCATGAAAAAAATTTTGGGATGAAAAAAGGACGATGTATAGTCTATTAATTTTTGCATAAAAAAAACGATGTATAGTCCATTATATTTTTTGCATAAAAAAAATTTTGCCATGAAAAATGGACGATTTATAGTCCATTATTTTTGCATAAAAAAGACTATGTATAGTCCATTATATTTTTTGCATGAAAAAAATTTTGGGATAAAAAAGGACCATGTATAGTCTATTAATTTTTGCATAAAAAAAACGATGTATAGTCCATTATATTTTTTGCATGAAAAATGGACGATTTATAGTCCATTATTTTTGCATAAAAAAGACGATGTATAGTCCATTATATTTTTTGCATAAAAAAAATTTTGCCATGAAAAAAGGACGATGTATAGTCCATTAATTTTTGTGTAAAAAAGACGATTATAGTCCATCATATTTTTTGCATGAAAAAAATTTTGCCATGAAAAATGGACGATGTATAGTCTATAAATTTTTGCATAAAAAAACGATGTATAGTCCATTATATTTTTTGCATGAAAAAAATTTTGGCATGAAAAAAGGACGATGTATAAGTCTATTAATTTTTGCATAAAAAAACGATGTATAGTCCATTATATTTTTTGCATGAAAAAAATTTTGGCATGAAAAATGGACTATTTATAGTCCATTATTTTTCCATAAAAAGACGATGTATAGTCCATTATATTTTTTGCATGAAAAAAATTTTGGCATGAAAAAAGGACGATGTATAGTCCATTAATTTTTGTATAAAAAAGACGATGTATAGTCCATCATATTTTTAGCATGGAAAAAATTTTGGCATGAAAAAAGGACAATATATAGTCCATTAATTTTTGACTAAAAAAAGACGATGTCCATTATATTTTTTGCATGAAAAAAATTTTGGGATGAAAAAAGGACGATGTATAGTCTATTAATTTTTGCATAAAAAAACGATGTATAGTCCATTATATTTTTTGCATGAAAAAAATTTTGCCATGAAAAATGGACGATTTATAGTCCATTATTTTTGCATAAAAAAGACTATGTATAGTCCATTATATTTTTTGCATGAAAAAAATTTTGGGATAAAAAAGGACCATGTATAGTCTATTAATTTTTGCATAAAAAAAACGATGTATAGTCCATTATATTTTTTGCATGAAAAATGGACGATTTATAGTCCATTATTTTTGCATAAAAAAGACGATGTATAGTCCATTATATTTTTTGCATAAAAAAAATTTTGCCATGAAAAAAGGACGATGTATAGTCCATTAATTTTTGTGTAAAAAAGACGATTATAGTCCATCATATTTTTTGCATGAAAAAAATTTTGCCATGAAAAATGGACGATGTATAGTCTATAAATTTTTGCATAAAAAAACGATGTATAGTCCATTATATTTTTTGCATGAAAAAAATTTTGGCATGAAAAAAGGACGATGTATAGTCTATTAATTGTTGCATAAAAAAACGATGTATAGTCCATTATATTTTTTGCATGAAAAAAATTTTGGAATGAAAAATGGACTATTTATAGTCCATTATTTTTCCATAAAAAGACGATGTATAATAGTCCATTAATTTTTGTATAAAAAAGACGATGTATGGTCCATCATATTTTTAGCATGGAAAAAATTTTGGCATGAAAAAAGGACAATATATAGTCCATTAATTTTTGACTAAAAAAAGACGATGTCCATTATATTTTTTGCATGAAAAAAATTTTGGGATGAAAAAAGGACGATGTATAGTCTATTAATTTTTGCATAAAAAAAACGATGTATAGTCCATTATATTTTTTGCATGAAAAAAATTTTGGCATGAAAAATGGACGATTTATAGTCCATTATTTTTGCATTATATTTTTTGCATAAAAAAAATTTTGCCATGAAAAAAGGACGATGTATAGTCCATTAATTTTTCCATCATATTTTTTGCATGAAAAAAATTTTGCAATGAAAAATGGACGATTTATAGTCCATTAATTTTTGACTAAAAAAAGACGATGTTTAGTCCATTATATTTTTTGTATGAAAAAAATTTTGGGATAAAAAAAAGGACCATGTATAGTCTATTAATTGTTGCATAAAAAAAACGATGTATAGTCCATTATATCTTTTGCATGAAAAAAATTTTGGCATGAAAAATGGACGATGTATAATTTTTGCATAAAAAAAACGATGTATAGTCCATTATATTTTTTGCATGAAAAAAATTTTGGCATGAAAAATGGACGATGTATAGTCTATTAATTTTTCCATAAAAAAAACGATGTATAGTCCATTATATTTTTTGCATGAAAAAAATTTTGGCATGAAAAATGGACGATTTATAGTCCATTATTTTTGCATAAAAAAGACGATGTATAGTCCATTATATTTTTTCCATGAAAAAAATTTGGGATGAAAAAAGGACGATGTATAGTCTATAAATTTTTGCATAAAAAAACGATGTATAGTCCATTATATTTTTTGCATGAAAAAAATTTTGGCATGAAAAAAGGACGATGTATAGTCTATTAATTTTTGCATAAAAAAACGATGTATAGTCCATTATATTTTTTGCATGAAAAAAATTTTGGCATGAAAAATGGACTATTTATAGTCCATTATTTTTCCATAAAAAGACGATGTATAGTCCATTATATTTTTTGCATGAAAAAAATTTTGGCATGAAAAAAGGACGATGTATAGTCCATTAATTTTTGTATAAAAAAGACGATGTATAGTCCATCATATTTTTAGCATGGAAAAAATTTTGGCATGAAAAAAGGACAATATATAGTCCATTAATTTTTGACTAAAAAAAGACGATGTATAGTCCATTATATTTTTTGCATGAAAAAAATTTTGGGATGAAAAAAGGACGATGTATAGTCTATTAATTTTTGCATAAAAAAAACGATGTATAGTCCATTATATTTTTTGCATGAAAAAAATTTTGGCATGAAAAATGGACGATTTATAGTCCATTATTTTTGCATTATATTTTTTGCATAAAAAAAATTTTGCCATGAAAAAAGGACGATGTATAGTCCATTAATTTTTCCATCATATTTTTTGCATGAAAAAAATTTTGCCATAAAAAATTGACGATTTATAGTCCATTATTTTTGCATAAAAAAGACGATGTATAGTCCATTATATTTTTTGCATGAAGAAAATTTTGGAATGAAAAATGGACGATTTATAGTCCATTAATTTTTGACTAAAAAAGACGATGTATAGTCCATTATATTTTTTGCATGAAAAATTTTTGGGATAAAAAAAGGACCATGTATAGTCTATTAATTTTTGCATAAAAAAGATGATGTATAGTCCATTATATTTTTTCCATGAAAAAAGTTTTGAAATAAAAAATGGACGATTTATAGTCCATTATTTTTGATTAAAAAAAAACGATGTATAGTCCATTATATTTTTTGCATGAAAAAAATTTTGCCATGAAAAAAGGACGATATATAGTCTATTATTTTTGCATAAAAAAGACGATGTATAGTCCATCCTATTTTCGGCATGAAAAAAATTTTCCCATGAAAAAAGGACGATGTATAGTCTATTAATTTTTGCATAAAAAAGATGATGTATAGTCCATTATATTTTTTCCATGAAAAAAGTTTTGAAATAAAAAATGGACTATTTATAGTCCATTATTTTTCCATAAAAAAGACGATGTATAGTCCATTATATTTTTTGCATGAAAAAAATTTTGGCATGAAAAATAGACGATTTATAGTCCATTATTTTTCCATAAGAAAGACGATGTATAGTCCATTATATTTTTTGCATGAAAAAAATTTTGGGATGAAAAAAGGACGATGTATAGTCTATTAATTTTTGCATAAAAAAAAACGATATGAAAAAAATTTTGGCATGAAAAATGGACGATTTATAGTCCATTATTTTTGCATAAAAAAGACGATGTATAGTCCGTTATATTTTTTGCATGAAAAAAATTTTGGGATGAAAAAAGGACGATGTATAGTCTATTAATTTTTGCATAAAAAAAATCAATGTATAGCCCATTTTATTTTTTGCATAAAAAAAAATTTGGCGTGAAAAATGGACGATTTATAGTCCATTAATTTTTGATTAAAAAAAAATTTTGGGATGAAAAAAGAACGATGTATAGTCTATTAATTTTTGCATAAAAAAACGATGTATAGTCCATTATATTTTTTCCATGAAAAAAGTTTTGGCATGAAAAATGGACGATTTATAGTCCATTAATTTTGCATAAAAAAACGATGTATTGTCCATTATATTTTTTGCTTAAATAAAATTTTGGCATAAAAAATGGACGATTTATAGTCCATTATTTTTGCATAAAAAAGACGATTATACTTTTTGCATGAAAAAAAATTTTGGCATGAAAAAAGGACGATGTATAGTCTATTAATTTTTGCATAAAAAAAATTTTGGCATTAAAAATGGACGATGTATAGTCCATTAATTTTTGCATAAAAAAACGGTGTATAGTCCATTATATTTTTTGCATAAAAAAAATTTTGACATGAAAAATGGACGATTTATAGTCCATTAATTATTGATTAAAAAAAAACTATGTATATATATATATATATAAATTTTTTTTGCATGAAAAAAATTTTGGCAAGAAAAAAGACGATATATACACTATTAATTTTTGCATAAAAAAACTATGTATAGTCCATTATATTTTTTGCATGAAAAAAAATTTTGGCATGAAAAATGGACTATTTATAGTCCATTATTTTTCCATAAAAAAGACGATGTATAGTCCATTATATTTTTTGCATGAAAAAAATTTTGGGATGAAAAAAGGACGATGTATTATAGTCTATTAATTTTTGCATAAAAAAAAACGATATGAAAATAATTTTGGCATGAAAAATGGACGATTTATAGTCCATTATTTTTGCATAAAAAAGACGATTATAGTGCATTATATTTTTTGCATGAAAAAAATTTTGGGATGAAAAAAGGACGATGTATAGTCTATTAATTTTTGCATAAAAAAATCAATGTATAGTCCATTTTATTTTTTGCATAAAAAAAAATTTGGCGTGAAAAGTGGACGATTTATAGTCCATTAATTTTTGATTAAAAAAAACGATGTATAGTCCATTATATTTTTTGCATGAAAAAAATTTTG
The DNA here is from genome assembly GCA_936439885.1 of Nowickia ferox. Taxonomy (NCBI): domain Eukaryota; kingdom Metazoa; phylum Arthropoda; class Insecta; order Diptera; family Tachinidae; genus Nowickia; species Nowickia ferox. Next base: position 93,846,454 of record OW387023.1, on the reverse strand, counting down.
GGATGAAAAAAGAACGATGTATAGTCTATTAATTTTTGCATAAAAAAACGATGTATAGTCCATTATATTTTTTCCATGAAAAAAGTTTTGGCATGAAAAATGGACGATTTATAGTCCATTATTTTTGCATAAAAAAACGATGTATAGTCCATTATATTTTTTGCTTAAATAAAATTTTGGCATAAAAAATGGACGATTTTGGCATTAAAAATGGACGATGTATAGTCCATTAATTTTTGCATAAAAAAACGATGTATTATAGTCCATCATATTTTTTGCATGAAAAAAATTTTGGGATGAAAAAAGGACGATGTATATTCTATAAATTTTTGCATAAAAAAACGATGTATAGTCCATTATATTTTTTGCATGAAAAAAGTTTTGGCATGAAAAATGGACGATTTATAGTCCATTATTTTTGCATAAAAAAGACGATGTATAATAGTCCATTATATTTTTTGCATGAAAAAAATTTTGGCATGAAAAAAGGACGATGTATAGTCTATTAATTTTTGCATAAAAAACGATGTATAGTCCATTATATTTTTTGCATGAAAAAAATTTTGGCATGAAAAATGGACTATTTATAGTCCATTATTTTTCCATAAAAAAGACGATTTATTATAGTCCATTATATTTTTTGCATGAAACAAATTTTGGCATGAAAAAAGGACGATGTATAGTCCATTAATTTTTGTGTAAAAAAGACGACTATAGTCCATCATATTTTTTGCATGAAAAAAATTTTGCCATGAAAAATGGACGATTTATAGTCCATTAATTTTTGACTAAAAAAAGACGATGATGTGTCCATTATATTTTTTGCATGAAAAAAATTTTGGGATAAAAAAAGGACCATGTATAGTCTATTAATTTTTGCATAAAAAAAACGATGTATATATAGTCCATTATATTTTTTGCATGAAAAAAATTTTGGCATGAAAAATGGACTATTTATAGTCCATTATTTTTCCATAAAAAAGACGATGTATTATAGTCCATTATATTTTCTGCATGAAAAAAATTTTGGGATGAAAAAAGGACGATGTATAGTCTATTAATTTTTGCATAAAAAAATCAATGTATAGTCCATTTTATTTTTTGCATAAAAAAAAATTTGGCGTGAAAAATGGACGATTTATAGTCCATTATTTTTGATTAAAAAAAACGATGTATAGTCCATTATATTTTTTGCATAAAAAAAATTTTGGCATGAAAAAAGGACGATGTATATATAGTCCTTTAATTTTTGTGTAAAAAAAACGATTATAGTCCATCATATTTTTTGCATGAAAAAATTTTGCCATGAAAAATGGACGATTTATAGTCCATTAATTTTTGACTAAAAAAAGACGATGTATAGTCCATTATATTTTTTGTATGAAAAAAATTTTGGGATAAAAAAAGGACCATGTATAGTCTATTAATTTTTGCATAAAAAAAACGATGTATAGTTCATTATTTTTTGCATGAAAAAATTTTGGCATGAAAAATGGACGATGTATAGTCCATTAATTTTTGCATAAAAAAGACGATGTATATATAGTCCATTATATTTTTTCCATGAAAAAAGTTTTGGCATTAAAAATGGACGATTTATAGTCCATTATTTTTGATTAAAAAAAAACGATGTATAGTCCATTATATTTTTTGCATGAAAAAAATTTTGCCATGAAAAAGGACGATATATAGTCCATTATTTTTGCATAAAAAAGACGATGTATAGTCCATCCTATTTTCGGCATGAAAAAAATTTTCCCATGAAAAAAGGACGATGTATAGTCCATTAATTTTTGCATAGAAAAGACGATGTATAGTCCATTATATTTTTTGCATGAAAAAAATTTTGGCATGAAAAAAGGACGATGTATAGTCTATTAATGCTTGCATAAAAAAACGATGTATAGTCCATTATATTTTTTGCATGAAAAAAATTTTGCCATGAAAAATGGACTATTTATAGTCCATTATTTTTCCATAAAAAAGACGATGTATAGTCCATTATATTTTTTGCATGAAAAAATTTTTGGCATGAAAAATGGACGATTTATAGTCCATTATTTTTGCATAAAAAACGATGTATAGTCCATTATATTTTTTGCTTAAATAAAATTTTGGCATAAAAAATGGACGATTTACAGTCCATTATTTTTGCATAAAAAAGACGATTATATTTTTTGCATGAAAAAAAATTTTGACATGAAAAAAGGATGATGTATAGTCTATTAATTTTTGCATAAAAAAAATTTTGGCATTAAAAATGGACGATGTATAGTCCATTAATTTTTGCATAAAAAAACGATGTATAGTCCACCATATTTTTTGCATGAAAAAAATTTTGGGATGAAAAAAGGACGATGTATAGTATATTAATTTTTGCATAAAAAAATCGATGTATAGCCCATTTTATTTTTTGCATAAAAAAAATTTTGACATGAAAAATGGACGATTTATGGTCCATTAATTATTGATTAAAAAAAAACGATGTATATATATATATATATATATTTTTTGCATGAAAAAAATTTTGGCAAGAAAAAATACGATATATACACTATTAATTTTTGCATAAAAAAGACGATGTATAGTCCATTATATTTTTTGCATAAAAAAAATTTTGCCATGAAAAAAGGACGATGTATAGTCTATAAATTTTTGCATAAAAAAACGATGTATAGTCCATTATATTTTTTGCATGAAAAAAATTTTGGCATGAAAAAAGGACGATGTATAGTCCATTAATTTTTGTGTAAAAAAGACGACTATAGTCCATCATATTTTTTGCATGAAAAAAATTTTGCCATGAAAAATGGACGATTTATAGTCCATTAATTTTTGACTAAAAAAAGACGATGTATACGATGTATGTATAGTCCATTATATTTTTCGCATGAAAAAAATTTTGGGATTAAAAAAGGACGATGTATAGTCTATTAATTTTTGCATAAAAAAAACGATGTATAGTCCATTATATTTTTTGCATGAAAAAAATTTTGGCATGAAAAAAGGACGATGTATAGTCCATAAATTTTTGCATAAAAAAACGATGTATAGTCCATTATATTTTTTGCATGAAAAAAATTTTGGCATGAAAAAAGGACGATGTATAGTCCATAAATTTTTGTGTAAAAAAGACGATTATAGTCCATCATATTTTTTGCATGAAAAAAATTTTGCTATGAAAAATGGACGATTTATAGTCCATTAATTTTTGACTAAAAAAAGACGATTATAGTCCATTATATTTTTTGCATGAAAAAAATTTTGCCATGAAAAATGGACCATGTATAGTCCATTAATTTTTGCATAAAAAAGACGATGTATAGTCCATTATATTTTTTGCATGAAAAAAATTTTGGCATGAAAAAAGGACGATGTATAGTCTATAAATTTTTGCATAAAAAAACGATGTATAGTCCATTATATTTTTTGCATGAATAAAATTTTGGCATGAAAAATGGACGATGTATAGTCCATTAATTTTTGCATAAAAAAGACGATGTATAGTCCATTATATTTTTTGCATGAATAAAATTTTGGCATGAAAAATGGACGATTTATAGTCCATTAATTTTTGACTGAAAAAAGGCGATGTATAGTCCATTATATTTTTTGCATGAAAAAAATTTTGGGATAAAAAAAGTACTATTATAGTCTATTAATTTTTGCATAAAAAAGCGATGTATAGTCCATTATATTTTTTGCATGAAAAAAATTTTGCCATGAAAAATGGACGATTTATAGTCCATTATTTTTGCATAAAAAAGACGATGTATAGTCCATTATATTTTTTGCATGAAAAAAATTTTGGCATGAAAAAAGGACTATTTATAGTCCATTATTTTTGCATAAAAAAGACGATGTATAGTCCATTATATTTTTTGCATAAAAAAAACTTTGGCATTAAAAAAGGACGATATATAGTCCATTAATTTTTGTGTAAAAAAGACGATTATAGTCCATCATATTTTTTGCATGAAAAAAATTTTGCCATGAAAAATAGACGATTTATAGTCCATTAATTTTTGACTAAAAAAAGACGATGTATAGTCCATTATATTTTTGCATGAACAAAATTTTGGGATAAAAAAAGGACCATGTATAGTATATTAATTTTTGCATAAAAAAAACGATGTATAGTCCATTATATTTTTTGCATGAAAAAAATTTTGGCAAGAAAAAAGACGATATATACACTATTAATTTTTGCATAAAAAAGACGATGTATAGTTCATTATATTTTTTGCATGAAAAAAATTTTGCCATGAAAAAAAGACGATATATAGTCCATTATTTTTGCATAAAAAAGACGATGTATAGTCCATCCTATTTTCGGCATGAAAAAAATTTTCCCATGAAAAAAGGACGATGTATAGTCCATTAATTTTTGCATAAAAAAGACGATGTATAGTCTATTATATTTTTTGCATGAAAAAAAATTTTGCCATAAAAAAGGACGATGTTTAGTTCATTAATTTTTGCATAAAAAAGACGATGTACAGGACATTTTATTTTTTGCATGAAAAAAATTTTGGCATGAAAAAAGGACGATTTATAGTCCATTAATTTTTGCATAAAAAAGACGATGTATATCCATTATATTTTTTGTATGAAAAAAATTTTGGGATAAAAAAAGGACCATGTATAGTCTATTAATTTTTGCATAAAAAAAACGATGTATAGTCCATTTTATTTTTTGCATAAAAAATAATTTGACATGAAAAATGGACGATTTATAGTCCATTAATTTTTGTGTAAAAAAGACGACTATAGTCCATCATATTTTTTGCATGAAAAAAATTTTGCCATGAAAAATGGACGATTTATAGTCCATTAATTTTTGACTAAAAAAAGACGATGTATACATTATATTTTTTGCATGAAAAAAATTTTGGGATAAAAAAAACGTCTATTAATTTTTGCATAAAAAAACGATGTATAGTCCATTATATTTTTTCCATGAAAAAAGTTTTGGCATGAAAAATGGACGATTTATAGTCCATTATTTTTGATTAAAAAAAAACGATGTATAGTCCATTATATTTTTTGCATGAAAAAAATTTTGCCATGAAAAAAGGACGATATATAGTCCATTATTTTTGCATAAAAAAGACGATGTATAGTCCATTATATTTTTTGCATAAATAAAATTTTGGCATGAAAAATGGACGATTTATAGTCCATTAATTTTTGACTAAAAAAAGACGATGTATACATTATATTTTTTGCATGAAAAAAATTTTGGGATAAAAAAAGGACCATGTATAGTCTATTAATTTTTGCATAAAAAAAAACGATGTATAGTCCATTATATTTTTTGCATGAAAAAAATTTTGGCAAGAAAAAAGACGATATATACACTATTAATTTTTGCATAAAAAAGACGATGTATAGTCCATCCTATTTTCGGCATGAAAAAAATTTTCCCATGAAAAAAGGACGATGTATAGTCCATTAATTTTTGCATAGAAAAGACGATGTATAGTCTATTATATTTTTTGCATGAAAAAAATTTTGGGATGAAAAAAGGACGATGTATAGTCTATAAATTTTTGCATGAAAAAAATTTTGGCATGAAAAAAGGACGATGTATAGTCCATTAATTTTTGTGTAAAAAAGACGACTATAGTCCATCATATTTTTTGCATGAAAAAAATTTTGCCATGAAAAATGGACGATTTATAGTCCATTAATTTTTGACTAAAAAAAGACGATGTTATAGTCCATTATATTTTTTGCATGAAAAAAATTTTGGCATGAAAAATGGACTATTTATAGTCCATTATTTTTTCATAAAAAGACGATGTATAGTCCATTATATTTTTTGCATGAAAAAAATTTTGGCATGAAAAATGGTCGATGTATAGTCCATTAATTATTGCATAAAAAAGACGATGTATAGTCCATTATATTTTTTGCATGAATAAAATTTTGGCATGAAAAATTTACGATTTATAATCTATTAATTTTTGACTAAAAAAAGACGATGTATAGTCCATTATATTTTTTGCATGAAAAAAATTTTGGGATAAAAAAAGGACCATGTATAGTCTATTAATTTTTGCATAAAAAAAAACGATGTATAGTCCATTATATTTTTTGCATGAAAAAAATTTTGGCAAGAAAAAAGGCACTATTAATTTTTGCATAAAAAAGACGATGTATAGTCCATTATATTTTTTCCATGAAAAAAGTTTTGGCATGAAAAATGGACGATTTATTGTCCATTATTTTTGAATAAAAAAAAACCATGTATATATAGTCCATTATATTTTTTGCATGAAAAAAATTTTGGCATGAAAAAAGGACGATATATAGTCCATTATTTTTGCATAAAAAAGACGATGTATAGTCCATCCTATTTTCGGCATGAAAAAAATTTTCCCATGAAAAAAGGACGATGTATAGTCCATTAATTTTTGCATAGAAAAGACGATGTATAGTCCATTATATTTTTTGCATGAAAAAAATTTTGGCATGAAAAAAGGACGATGTATAGTCCATTAATTGTTGACTAAAAAAAGACGATGTATAGTCCATTATATTTTTTGCATGAAAAAAATTTTGGGATAAAACAAGGACCATGTATAGTCTATTAATTTTTGCATAAAAAAAAACGATGTATAGTCCATTATATTTTTTGCATGAAAAAAATTTTGGCAAGAAAAAAGACGATATATACACTATTAATTTTTGCATAAAAAAGACGATGTATAATAGTCCATTATATTTTTTCCATGAAAAAAGTTTTGGCATGAAAAATGGACGATGTATAGTCCATTATATTTGTTGCATGAAAAAAATTTTGCCATGAAAAAAGGACGATATATAGTCCATTATTTTTGCATAAAAAAGACGATGTATAGTCCATTATATTTTTTGCATGAAAAAAATTTTGGCATGAAAAAAGGACGATGTATAGTCTATTAATTTTTGCATAAAAAAAACGATGTATAGTCCATTATATTTTTTGCATGAAAAAAATTTTGGCATGAAAAAAAGACGATGTATAGTCTATTAATTTTTGCATAAAAAAAACGATGTATATAAAATTTTGGCATGAAAAATGGACGATTTGTAGTCCATTAATTTTTGACTTAAAAAAGACGATGTATAGTCCATTATATTTTTTGCATGAAAAAAATTTTGGGATAAAAAAAGGACCATGTATAGTCTATTAATTTTTGCATAGAAAAGACGATGTATAGTCCATTATATTTTTTGCATGAAAAAAATTTTGGCATGAAAAATGGACTATTTATAGTCCATTATTTAGGCATAAAAAAGACGATGTATAGTCCATTATATTTTTTGCATAAAAAAAATTTTGGCATGAAAAAAGGACGATGTATAGTCCATTAATTTTTGTGTAAAAAAGACGATTATAGTCCATCATATTTTTTGCATGAAAAAAATTTTGCCATGAAAAATGGACGATTTATAGTCCATTAATTTTTGACTAAAAAAAGAGGATGTATAGTCCATTATATTTTTTGTATGAAAAAAATTTTGGCATGAAAAATGGACGATGTATAGTCTATTAATTTTTGCATAAAAAAAAACGATGTATAGTCCATTATATTTTTTGCATGAAAAAAATTTTGGCAAGAAAAAAGACGATATATACACTATTAATTTTTGCATAAAAAAACGAATATAGTCCATTATATTTTTTCCATGAAAAAATTTTTATCATAAAAAATGGACGATTTATAGTCCATTATTTTTGCATAAAAAAGACGATGGCATGAAAAAAGGACGATGTATAGTCCATTAATTTTTGTGTAAAAAAGACGATTATAGTCCATCATATTTTTTCCATGAAAAAAATTTTGGCATGAAAATAGGACGATGTATAGTCCATTAATTTTTGACTAAAAAAAGACGATGTATAGTCCATTATATTTTTTGCATGAAAAAAATTTTGGCATGAAAAATGGACGATTTATAGTCCATTATTTTTGCATAAAAAAGACGATGTATATATAGTCCATTATATATTTTGCATGAAAAAAATTTTGGCATGAAAAAAGGAAGATGTATAGTCTATTAATTTTTGCATAAAAAAACGATGTATAGTCCATTATATTTTTTGCATGAAAAAAATTTTGGCATGAAAAATGGACTATTTATAGTCCATTATTTTTCCATAAAAAAGACGATGTATAGTCCATTATATTTTTTGCATGAAAAAAATTTTGGCATGAAAAAAGGACGATGTATAGTCTATTAATTTTTGCATAAAAAAACGATGTATAGTCCATTATATTTTTTGCATGAAAAAAATTTTGGCATGAAAAATGGACGATTTATAGTCCATTATTTTTGCATAAAAAAGACGATGGCATGAAAAATGCACGATTTATAGTCCATTATTTTTGATTAAAAAAAAACGATGTATTATAGTCCATTATATTTTTTGCATGAAAAAAATTTTGCCATGAAAAAAAGACGATATATAGTCCATTATTTTTGCATAAAAAAGGCGATGTATAGTCCATCCTATTTTCGGCATGAAAAAAATTTTCCCATGAAAAAAGTACGATGTATAGTCCATTAATTTTTGCATAGAAAAGCCGATGTATAGTCCATCATATTTTTTGCATGAAAAAAATTTTGGGATGAAAAAAGGACGATGTATATATAGTCTATTAATTTTTGCATAAAAAAATCGATGTATAGTCCATTTTATTTTTTGCATGAACAAAATTTTGGCAAGAAAAAAGACGATATATACACTATTAATTTTTGCATAAAAAAGACGATGTATATCCATCCTATTTTCGGCATGAAAAAAATTTTCTCATGAAAAAAGGACGATGTATAGTCCATTAATTTTTGCATTTTTTGTATGAAAATAATTTTGGCATGAAAAATGGACTATTTATAGTCTATTAATTTTTGACTAAAAAAAGACGATGTATAGTCCATTATATTTTTTTGCATGAAAAAAATTTTGGGATGAAAAAAGGACGATGTATAGTCTATTAATTTTTGCATAAAAAAACGATGTATAGTCCATTATATTTTTTGCATGAAAAAAATTTTGGCATGAAAAATGGACGATTTATAGTCCATTATTTTTGCATAAAAAAGACGACTATAGTCCATCATATTTTTTGCATGAAAAAAATTTTGCCATGAAAAATGGGCGATTTATAGTCCATTAATTTTTGACTAAAAAAAGACCATTATATTTTTTGCATGAAAAAAATTTTGGGATAAAAAAAGGACCATGTATAGTCTCTTAATTTTTGCATAAAAAAAACGATGTATAGTCCATTATATTTTTTGCATGAAAAAAATTTTGGCATGAAAAATGGACGATGTATAGTCCATTAATTTTTGGATAAAAAAGACGATGTATAGTCCATTATATATTTTGCATGAAAAAAATTTTGGCATGAAAAAAGGAAGATGTATAGTCTATTAATTTTTGCATAAAAAAACGATGTATAGTCCATTATATTTTTTGCATGAAAAAAATTTTGGCATGAAAAATGGACTATTTATAGTCCATTATTTTTCCATAAAAAAGACGATGTATAGTCCATTATATTTTTTGCATGAAAAAAATTTTGGGGTGAAAAAAGGACGATGTATATATATATAGTCTATTAATTTTTGCATAAAAAAATCGATGTATAGTCCATTTTATTTTTTGCATAAAAAAAATTTTGGCAAGAAAAAAGACGATATATACACTATTAATTTTTGTATAAAAAAGACGATGTACAGTCCATTATATTTTTTCCATGAAAGATGTTTTGGCATGAAAAATGGACGATTTATAGTCCATTATTTTTGATTTAAAAAAAACGATTATAGTCCATTATATTTTTTGCATGAAAAAAATTTTGCCATGAAAAAAGGACGATATATAGTCCATTATTTTTGCATAGAAAAGACGATGTATAGTCCATTATATTTTTTGTATGAAAAAAATTTTGGCATGAAAAAAGGACGATGTATAGTCCATTAATTTTTGACTAAAAAAAGACGATGTATAGTCCATTATATTTTTTGCATGAAAAAAATTTTGGGATGAAAAAAGGACGATGTATAGTCTATAAATTTTTGCATAAAAAAACGATGTATAGTCCATTATATTTTTTGCATGAAAAAAATTTTGGCATGAAAAATGGACGATGTATAGTCCATTAATTTTTGTATAAAAAAGACTATGTATAGTCCATTATATTTTTTGCATGAAAAAAATTTTGGCATGAAAAAAGGACGATGTATAGTCTATTAAATTTTGCATAAAAAAACGATGTATAGTCCATTATATTTTTTCCATGAAAAAAATTTTGGCATGAAAAATGGACTATTTATAGTCCATTATTTTTCCATAAAAAAGACGATGTATAGTCCATTATATTTTTTGCATGAAACAAATTTTGGCTAGAAAAAAGGACGATGTATTGTCCATTAATTTTTGTATAAAAAAGACGATGTATAGTCCATCATATTTTTAGCATGAAAAAAATTTTGCCATGAAAAAAGGACAATATATAGTCTATTAATTTTTGACTAAAAAAAGACGATGTATAGTCCATTATATTTTTTTGCATGAAAAAAATTTTGGGATGAAAAAAGGACGATGTATAGTCTATTAATTTTTGCATAACAAAAACGATGTATAGTCCATTATATTTTTTGCATGAAAAAAATTTTGGCATGAAAAATGGACGATTTATAGTCCATTAATTTTTGCATAAAAAAGACGATGTATAGTCCATTATATTTTTTGCATGAATAAAATTTTGGCATGAAAAATGGACGATTTATAGTCCATTAATTTTTGACTAAAAAAAGACGGTGTATATTATATATATATATTTTTTGCATGAAAAAAATTTTGGGATAAAAAAAGGACCATGTATAGTCTATTAATTTTTGCATAAAAAAAAAACGATGTATAGTCCATTATATTTTTTGCGTGAAAAAAATTTTGGCAAGAAAAAAGACGATATATACACTATTAAATTTTGCATAAAAAAAACGATGTATAGTCCATTATATTTTTTCCATGAAAAAAGTTTTGGCATGAAAAATGGACGATTTATAGTCCATTATTTTTGCATAAAAAAGACGATGTATAGTCCATTATATTTTTTGCATAAAAAAAATTTTGGCATGAAAAAAGGACGATGTATATAGTCCATTAATTTTTGTGTAAAAAAGACGACTATAGTCCATCATATTTTTTGCATGAAAAAAATTTTGCCATGAAAAATGGGCAATTTATAGTCCATTAATTTTTGACTAAAAAAAGACGATTATAGTCCATTATATTTTTTGCATGAAAAAAATTTTGGGATAAAAAAAGGACCATGTATAGTCTATTAATTTTTGCATAAAAAAAACGATGTATAGTCCATTATATTTTTTGCATGAAAAAATTTTTGCCATGAAAAATGGACGATGTATAGTCCATTAATTTTTGCATAAAAAAGACGATGTATAGTCCATTATATTTTTTGCATGAAAAAAATTTTGGCATGAAAAATGGACGATTTATAGTCCATTATTTTTGCATAAAAAAGACGATGTATAGTCCATTATATATTTTGCATGAAAAAAATTTTGGCATGAAAAAAGGAAGATGTATAGTCTATTAATTTTTGCATAAAAAAACGATGTATAGTCCATTATATTTTTTGCATGAAAAAAATTTTGGCATGAAAAATGGACTATTTATAGTCCATTATTTTTCCATAAAAAAGACGATGTATAGTCCATTATATTTTTTGCATGAAAAAAATTTTGGCATGAAAAATGGACGATGTATAGTCCATTAATTTTTGCATAAAAGACGATGTATAGTCCATTATATTTTTTGCATGAATAAAATTTTGGCATGAAAAATGGACGATTTATAGTCCATTAATTTTTGACTAAAAAAAGACGGTGTATAGTCCATTATATTTTTTGCATGAAAAAAATTTTGGGATAAAAAAAGGACCATGTATAGTCTATTAATTTTTGCATAAAAAAAAACGATGTATAGTCCATTATATTTTTTGCGTGAAAAAAATTTTGGCAAGAAAAAAGACGATATATACACTATTAATTTTTGCATAAAAAAGACGATATAGTCCATTATATTTTGTCCATGAAAAAAGTTTTGGCATGAAAAATGGACGATTTATAGTCCATTATTTTTGATTAAAAAAAACGATGTAGATCCATTATATTTTTTGCATGAAAAAAATTTTGCCATGAAAAAAGGACGATATATAGTCCATTAATTTTTGCATGGAAAAGACGATGTATAGTCCATTATATTTTTTGTATGAAAAAAATTTTGGCATGAAAAAAGGACGATGTATAGTCCATTAATTTTTGACTAAAAAAAGACGATGTATAGGCCATTATATTTTTTGCATGAAAAAAATTTTGGCATGAAAAAAGGACGATGTATAGTCCATTAATTTTTGTGTAAAAAAGACGATTATAGTCCATCATATTTTTTGTATGAAAAAAATTTTGGCATGAAAAATGGACGATGTATAGTCTATTAATTTTTGCATAAAAAAAAACGATGTATAGTCCATTATATTTTTTGCATGAAAAAAATTTTGGCAAGAAAAAAGACGATATATACACTATTAATTTTTGCATAAAAAAGACGAATATAGTCCATTATATTTTTTCCATGAAAAAATTTTTATCATAAAAAATGGACGATTTATAGTCCATTATTTTTGCATAAAAAAGACGATGGCATGAAAAAAGGACGATGTATAGTCCATTAATTTTTGTGTAAAAAAGACGATTATAGTCCATCATATTTTTTGCATGAAAAAAATTTTGGCATGAAAAAAGGACGATGTATAGTCCATTAATTTTTGACTAAAAAAAGACGATGTATAGTCCATTATATTTTTTGCATGAAAAAAATTTTGGCATGAAAAATGGACGATTTATAGTCCATTATTTTTGCATAAAAAAGACGATGTATAGTCCATTATATATTTTGCATGAAAAAAATTTTGGCATGAAAAAAGGAAGATGTATAGTCTATTAATTTTTGCATAAAAAAACGATGTATAGTCCATTATATTTTTTGCATGAAAAAAATTTTGGCATGAAAAATGGACTATTTATAGTCCATTATTTTTCCATAAAAAAGACGATGTATAGTCCATTATATTTTTTGCATGAAAAAAATTTTGGGGTGAAAAAAGGACGATGTATATATATATAGTCTATTAATTTTTGCATAAAAAAATCGATGTATAGTCCATTTTATTTTTTGCATAAAAAAAATTTTGGCAAGAAAAAAGACGATATATACACTATTAATTTTTGTATAAAAAAGACGATGTACAGTCCATTATATTTTTTCCATGAAAGATGTTTTGGCATGAAAAATGGACGATTTATAGTCCATTATTTTTGATTAAAAAAAAACGATTATAGTCCATTATATTTTTTGCATGAAAAAAATTTTGCCATGAAAAAAGGACGATATATAGTCCATTATTTTTGCATAGAAAAGACGATGTATAGTCCATTATATTTTTTGTATGAAAAAAATTTTGGCATGAAAAAAGGACGATGTATAGTCCATTAATTTTTGACTAAAAAAAGACGATGTATAGTCCATTATATTTTTTGCATGAAAAAAATTTTGGGATGAAAAAAGGACGATGTATAGTCTATAAATTTTTGCATAAAAAAACGATGTATAGTCCATTATATTTTTTGCATGAAAAAAATTTTGGCATGAAAAATGGACGATGTATAGTCCATTAATTTTTGTATAAAAAAGACTATGTATAGTCCATTATATTTTTTGCATGAAAAAAATTTTGGCATGAAAAAAGGACGATGTATAGTCTATTAAATTTTGCATAAAAAAACGATGTATAGTCCATTATATTTTTTCCATGAAAAAAATTTTGGCATGAAAAATGGACTATTTATAGTCCATTATTTTTCCATAAAAAAGACGATGTATAGTCCATTATATTTTTTGCATGAAACAAATTTTGGCTAGAAAAAAGGACGATGTATTGTCCATTAATTTTTGTATAAAAAAGACGATGTATAGTCCATCATATTTTTAGCATGAAAAAAATTTTGCCATGAAAAAAGGACAATATATAGTCTATTAATTTTTGACTAAAAAAAGACGATGTATAGTCCATTATATTTTTTTGCATGAAAAAAATTTTGGGATGAAAAAAGGACGATGTATAGTCTATTAATTTTTGCATAACAAAAACGATGTATAGTCCATTATATTTTTTGCATGAAAAAAATTTTGGCATGAAAAATGGACGATTTATAGTCCATTATTTTTGCATAAAAAAGACGATGTATAGTCCATTATATTTTTTGCATAAAAAAAATTTTGGCATGAAAAAAGGACGATCATGTATAGTCTATTAATTTTTGCATAAAAAAACGATGTATAGTCCATTATATTTTTTGCATGAAAAAAATTTTGGCATGAAAAATGGACGATGTATAGTCCATTAATTTTTGCATAAAAAAGACGATGTATAGTCCATTATATATTTTGCATGAAAAAAATTTTGGCATGAAAAAAGGAAGATGTATAGTCTATTAATTTTTGCATAAAAAAACGATGTATAGTCCATTATATTTTTTGCATGAAAAAAATTTTGGCATGAAAAATGGACTATTTATAGTCCATTATTTTTCCATAAAAAAGACGATGTATAGTCCATTATATTTTTTGCATGAAAAAAATTTTGGCATGAAAAATGGACGATGTATAGTCCATTAATTTTTGCATAAAAGACGATGTATAGTCCATTATATTTTTTGCATGAATAAAATTTTGGCATGAAAAATGGACGATTTATAGTCCATTAATTTTTGACTAAAAAAAGACGGTGTATAGTCCATTATATTTTTTGCATGAAAAAAATTTTGGGATAAAAAAAGGACCATGTATAGTCTATTAATTTTTGCATAAAAAAAAACGATGTATAGTCCATTATATTTTTTGCGTGAAAAAAATTTTGGCAAGAAAAAAGACGATATATACACTATTAAATTTTGCATAAAAAAGACGATGTATAGTCCATTATATTTTTTCCATGAAAAAAGTTTTGGCATGAAAAATGGACGATTTATAGTCCATTATTTTTGCATAAAAAAGACGATGTATAGTCCATTATATTTTTTGCATAAAAAAAATTTTGGCATGAAAAAAGGACGATGTATATAGTCCATTAATTTTTGTGTAAAAAAGACGACTATAGTCCATCATATTTTTTGCATGAAAAAAATTTTGCCATGAAAAATGGGCAATTTATAGTCCATTAATTTTTGACTAAAAAAAGACGATTATAGTCCATTATATTTTTTGCATGAAAAAAATTTTGGGATAAAAAAAGGACCATGTATAGTCTATTAATTTTTGCATAAAAAAAACGATGTATAGTCCATTATATTTTTTGCATGAAAAAATTTTTGCCATGAAAAATGGACGATGTATAGTCCATTAATTTTTGCATAAAAAAGACGATGTATAGTCCATTATATTTTTTGCATGAAAAAATTTTGGCATGAAAAATGGACGATTTATAGTCCATTATTTTTGCATAAAAAAGACGATGTATAGTCCATTATATATTTTGCATGAAAAAAATTTTGGCATGAAAAAAGGAAGATGTATAGTCTATTAATTTTTGCATAAAAAAACGATGTATAGTCCATTATATTTTTTGCATGAAAAAAATTTTGGCATGAAAAATGGACTATTTATAGTCCATTATTTTTCCATAAAAAAGACGATGTATAGTCCATTATATTTTTTGCATGAAAAAAATTTTGGAATGAAAAACGGACGATGTATAGTCTATTAATTTTTGCATAAAAAAAACGATGTATAGTCCATTATATTTTTTGCATAAAAAAAAATTTTGGCATGAAAAATGGACGATTTATAGTCCATTAATTTTTGCATAAAAAAACGATGTATAGTCCATTATATTTTTTGCATGAAAAAAATTTTGGCACTAAAAATGGACGATGTATAGTCCATTAATTTTTGCATAAAAAAACGATGTATAGTCCATCATATTTTTTGCATGAAAAAAATTTTGGGGTGAAAAAAGGACGATGTATATATATATAGTCTATTAATTTTTGCATAAAAAAATCGATGTATAGTCCATTTTATTTTTTGCATAAAAAAAATTTTGGCAAGAAAAAAGACGATATATACACTATTAATTTTTGTATAAAAAAGACGATGTACAGTCCATTATATTTTTTCCATGAAAGATGTTTTGGCATGAAAAATGGACGATTTATAGTCCATGAAAAAAGGACGATATATAGTCCATTATTTTTGCATAGAAAAGACGATGTATAGTCCATTATATTTTTTGTATGAAAAAAATTTTGGCATGAAAAAAGGACGATGTATAGTAAATTAATTTTTGACTAAAAAAAGACGATGTATAGTCCATTATATTTTTTGCATGAAAAAAATTTTGGGATGAAAAAAGGACGATGTATAGTCTATAAATTTTTGCATAAAAAAACGATGTATAGTCCATTATATTTTTTGCATGAAAAAAATTTTGGCATGAAAAATGGACGATGTATAGTCCATTAATTTTTGTATAAAAAAGACTATGTATAGTCCATTATATTTTTTGCATGAAAAAAATTTTGGCATGAAAAAAGGACGATGTATAGTCTATTAATTTTTGCATAAAAAAACGATGTATAGTCCATTATATTTTTTCCATGAAAAAAATTTTGGCATGAAAAATGGACTATTTATAGTCCATTATTTTTCCATAAAAAAGACGATGTATAGTCCATTATATTTTTTGCATGAAACAAATTTTGGCTAGAAAAAAGGACGATGTATTGTCCATTAATTTTTGTATAAAAAAGACGATGTATAGTCCATCATATTTTTAGCATGAAAAAAATTTTGCCATGAAAAAAGGACAATATATAGTCTATTAATTTTTGACTAAAAAAAGACGATGTATAGTCCATTATATTTTTTTGCATGAAAAAAATTTTGGGATGAAAAAAGGACGATGTATAGTCTATGAATTTTTGCATAACAAAAACGATGTATAGTCCATTATATTTTTTGCATGAAAAAAATTTTGGCATGAAAAATGGACGATTTATAGTCCATTATTTTTGCATAAAAAAGACGATGTATAGTTCATTATATTTTTTGCATAAAAAAAATTTTGGCATGAAAAAAGGACGATCATGTATAGTCTATTAATTTTTGCATAAAAAAAACGATGTATAGTCCATTATATTTTTTGCATGAAATAAATTTTGGCATGAAAAATGGACGATGTATAGTCCATTAATTTTTGCATAAAAAAGACGATGTATAGTCCATTATATTTTTTGCATGAATAAAATTTTGGCATGAAAAATGGACGATTTATAGTCCATTAATTTTTGACTAAAAAAAGACGGTGTATAGTCCATTATATTTTTTGCATGAAAAAAATTTTGGGATAAAAAAAGGACCATGTATAGTCTATTAATTTTTGCATAAAAAAAACGATGTATAGTCCATTATATTTTTTGCGTGAAAAAAATTTTGGCAAGAAAAAAGACGATATATACACTATTAAATTTTGCATAAAAAAGACGATGTATAGTCCATTATATTTTTTCCATGAAAAAAGTTTTGGCATGAAAAATGGACGATTTATAGTCCATTATTTTTGCATAAAAAAGACGATGTATAGTCCATTATATTTTTTGCATAAAAAAAATTTTGGCATGAAAAAAGGACGATGTATATAGTCCATTAATTTTTGTGTAAAAAAGACGACTATAGTCCATCATATTTTTTGCATGAAAAAAATTTTGCCATGAAAAATGGGCAATTTATAGTCCATTAATTTTTGACTAAAAAAAGACGATTATAGTCCATTATATTTTTTGCATGAAAAAAATTTTGGGATAAAAAAAGGACCATGTATAGTCTATTAATTTTTGCATAAAAAAAGACGATGTATAGTCCATTATATTTTTTGCATGAAAAAAAATTTTGGCAAGAAAAAAGACGATATATAGACTATAAATTTTTGCATAAAAAAGACGATGTATAGTCCATTATATTTTTTGCTTGAATAAAATTTTGGCATAAAAAATGGACGATTTATAGTCCATTATTTTTGCATAAAAAAGACGATGTATAGTCCATTATATTTTTTGCTTGAATAAAATTTTGGCATAAAAAATGGACGATTTATAGTCCATTATTTTTGCATAAAAAAGACGATTATAGTCCATTATATTTTTTGCATGAACAAAATTTTGGCATGAAAAAAGGACGATGTATATATAGTCTATTAATTTTTGCATAAAAAAACGATGTATAGTCCATTATATTTTTTGCATGAAAAAAATTTTGGCATGAAAAATGGACTATTTATAGTCCATTATTTTACCATAAAAAAGACGATGTATAGTCCATTATATTTTTTGCATGAAACAAATTTTGGCATGAAAAAAGGACGATGTATTGTCCATTAAGTTTTGTATAAAAGAGACGATGTATAGTCCATCATATTTTTAGCATGAAAACAATTTTGGCATGAAAAAAGGACAATATATAGTCTATTAATTTTTGACTAAAAAAAGACGATGTATATATAGTCCATTATATTTTTTGCATGAAAAAAATTTTGGGATGAAAAAAGGACGATGTAGTCTATTAATTTTTGCATAAAAAAAACGATGTATAGTCCATTATATTTTTTGCATGAAAAAAATTTTGGCATGAAAAATGGACGATTTATAGTCCATTATTTTTGCATCAAAAAGACGATGTATAGTCCATTATATTTTTTGCATAAAAAAAATTTTGGCATGAAAAAGACGATGTATAGTCCATTAATTTTTGTGTAAAAAAGACGACTATAGTCCATCATATTTTTTGCATGAAAAAAATTTTGCCATGAAAAATGGACGATTTATAGTCCAATAATTTTTGACTAAAAAAGACGATGTATATATAGTCCATTATATTTTTTGCATGAAAAAAAATTTTGGCATGAAAAATGGACGACGTATAGTCCATTAATTTTTGCATAAAAATGACGATGTATAGTCCATTATATTTTTTGCATGAATAAAATTTTGGCATGAAAAATGGACGATTTATAGTCGATTAATTTTTGACTAAAAAAAGACGATGTATAGTCCATTATATTTTTTGCATGAAAAAAATTTTGGGATAAAAAAGGACCATGTATAGTCTATTAATTTTTGCATAAAAAAAACGATGTATAGTCTATTATATTTTTTGCATGAAAAAAATTTTGGCAAGAAAAAAGACGATATATACACTATTAATTTTTGCATAAAAAAGACGATGTATAATAGTCCATTATATTTTTTGCATGAAAAAAATTTTTGCATGAAAAATGGACTATTTATAGTCCATTATTTTTCCATAAAAAACACGATATATAGTCCATTATATTTTTTGCATGAAAAAATTTTTGGCATGATAAAACGAAGATGTATAGTCTATTAATTTTTGCATAAAAAAAAACTATGTATACTCCATTATATTTTTTGCATGAAAAAAATTTTGGCAAGAAAAAAGACGATATATACACTATTAATTTTTGCATAAAAAAGACGATGTATATCCATTATATTTTTTGCTTGAATAAAATTTTGGCATAAAAAATGGACGATTTATAGTCCAATATTTTTGCATAAAAAAGACGATGTATAGTCCATTATATTTTTTGCATGAAAAAAACTTTGGCATGAGAAAAGGACGATGTATAGTCTATTAATTTTTGCATAAAAAAACGATGTATAGTCCATTATATTTTTTGCATGAAAAAAATTTTGGCACTAAAAATGGACGATGTATAGTCCATTAATTTTTGCATAAAAAAACGATGTATAGTCCATCATATTTTTTGCATGAAAAAAATTTTGGGGTGAAAAAAGGACGATGTATATATATATAGTCTATTAATTTTTGCATAAAAAAACGATGTATAGTCCATTATATTTTTTGCATGAAAAATAGACGATGTATAGTCCATTAATTTTTGCATAAAAAAGACGATGTATAGTCCGTTATATTTTTTGCATGAATAAAATTTTGGCATGAAAAATGGACGATTTATAGTCCATTAATTTTTGACTAAAAAAAGACGATGTATGGTCCATTATATTTTTTGCATGAAAACAATTTTGGGATAAAAAAAGGACCATGTATAGTCTATTAATTTTTGCATAAAAAAAAAACGATGTATAGTCCATTATATTTTTTGCGTGAAAAAAATTTTGGCAAGAAAAAAGACGATATATACACTATTAATTTTTGCATAAAAAAGACGATGTATAACCATTATATTTTTCCCATGAAAAAAGTTTTGGCATGAAAAATGGACGATTTATAGTCCATTATTTTTGCATAAAAAAGACGATGTATAGTCCATTATATTTTTTGCATGAACAAAATTTTGGCATGAAAGAAGGACGATGTATAGTCTATTAATTTTTGCATAAAAAAACGATGTATAGTCCATTATATTTTTTGCATGAAAAAAATTTTGGCATGAAAAATGGACTATTTATAGTCCATTATTTTACCATAAAAAAGACGATGTATAGTCCATTATATTTTTTGCATGAAACAAATTTTGGCATGAAAAAAGGACGATGTATTGTCCATTAATTTTTGTATAAAAGAGACGATGTATAGTCCATCATATTTTTAGCATGAAAAAAATTTTGGCATGAAAAAAGGACAATATATAGTCTATTAATTTTTTACTAAAAAAAGACGATGTATATATAGTCCATTATATTTTTTGCATGAAAAAAATTTTGGGATGAAAAAAGGACGATGTATAGTCTATTAATTTTTGCATAAAAAAAAACGATGTATAGTCCATTATATTTTTTGCATGAAAAAAATTTTGGCATGAAAAATGGACGATTTATAGTCCAATAATTTTTGACTAAAAAAAGACGATGTATATATAGTCCATTATATTTTTTGCATGAAAAAAAATTTTGGCATGAAAAATGGACGAGCTATAGTCCATTAATTTTTGCATAAAAATGACGATGTATAGTCCATTATATTTTTTGCATGAATAAAATTTTGGCATGAAAAATGGACGATTTATAGTCGATTAATTTTTGACTAAAAAAAGACGATGTATAGTCCATTATATTTTTTGCATGAAAAAAATTTTGGGAAAAAAAGGGACCATGTATAGTCTATTAATTTTTGCATAAAAACACGATATATAGTCCATTATATTTTTTGCATGAAAAAATTTTTGGCATGATAAAACGACGATGTATAGTCTATTAATTTTTGCATAAAAAAAAACGATGTATACTCCATTATATTTTTCGCATGAAAAAAATTTTGGCAAGAAAAAAGACGATATATACACTATTAATTTTTGCATAAAAAAGACGATGTATATCCATTCTATTTTTTCCATGAAAAAAGTTTTGGCATGAAAAATGGACGATTTATAGTCCATTATTTTTGCATAAAAAAGACGATTATAGTCCATTA
Source organism: Nowickia ferox (assembly GCA_936439885.1). Classification (NCBI taxonomy): domain Eukaryota; kingdom Metazoa; phylum Arthropoda; class Insecta; order Diptera; family Tachinidae; genus Nowickia; species Nowickia ferox. Next base: position 93,824,898 of record OW387023.1, on the reverse strand, counting down.
TATTTTTTGCATGAACAAAATTTTGGCATGAAAAAAGGACGATGTATAGTCTATTAATTTTTGCATAAAAAAACGATGTATAGTCCATTATATTTTTTGCATGAAACAAATTTTGGCATGAAAAAAGGACGATGTATTGTCCATTATATTTTTTGCATGAATAAAATTTTGGCATGAAAAATGGACGATTTATAGTCCATTAATTTTTGACTAAAAAAAGACGATGTATAGTCCATTATATTTTTTACATGAAAAAAATTTTGGGGATAAAAAAAGGACCATGTATAGTCTATTAATTTTTGCATAAAAAAAACGATGTATAGTCCATTATATTTTTTGCATGAAAAAAATTTTGGCAAGAAAAAAGACGATATATACACTATTAATTTTTGCATAAAAAAGACGATGTATAGTCCATTATATTTTTTCCATGAAAAAAGTTTTGGCATGAAAAATGCACAATTTATAGTCCATTATTTTTGACTAAAAAAAACGATGTATAGTCCATTATATTTTTTGCATGAAAAAAATTTTGGCATAAAAAAAGGACCATGTATAGTCTATTAATTTTTGCATAAAAAAAAACGATGTATAGTCCATTATATTTTTTGCATGAAAAAAATTTTGGCAAGAAAAAAGACGATATATACACTATTAATTTTTGCATAAAAAAGACGATGTATAGTCCATTATATTTTTTCCATGAAAAAAGTTTTGGCATGAAAAATGCACAATTTATAGTCCATTATTTTTGACTAAAAAAAACGATGTATAGTCCATTATATTTTTTGCATGAAAAAAATTTTGGCATGAAAAAAGGACGATGTATAGTCCATTAATTTTTGACTAAAAAAATACGATGTATAGTCCATTATATTTTTTGCATTAAAAAAAATTTTGGGATGAAAAAAGGTCGATGTATAGTCTATAAATTTTTCCATAAAAAAACATAGTCCATTATATTTTTTGCATGAAAAAAATTTTGGCAAGAAAAAACACGATATATACACTATTAATTTTTGCATAAAAAAGACGATGTATATTCCATTATATTTTTTCCATGAAAAAAGTTTTGGCATGAAAAATGCACGATTTATAGTCCATTATTTTTTATTAAAAAAAACGATGTATAGTCCATTATATTTTTTGCATGAAAAAAATTTTGGCATGAAAAAAGGACGATGTATAGTCCATTAATTTTTTACTAAAAAAATACGATGTATAGTCCATTATATTTTTTGCATTAAAAAAAATTTTGGGATGAAAAAAGGTCGATGTATAGTCTATAAATTTTTCCATAAAAAAACGATGTATAGTCCATTATATTTTTTGCATAAAAAAATTTTGGCATGAAAAATGGGCGATTTATAGTACATTATTTTTGCATAAAAAAGACGAAAGTCCATTATATTTTTTGCATGAAAAAAATTTTGGGATAAAAAAAGGACGATGTATAGTCTATTAATTTTTGCATAAAAAAACGATGTATAGTCCATTATATTTTTTGCATGAAAAAAATTTTGGCATGAAAAATGGACTATTTATAGTCCATTATTTTTGCATAAAAAAGACGATGTATAGTCCATTATATTTTTTGCATAAAAAAAATTTTGGCATGAAAAAAGGACGATGTATAGTCCTTTAATTTTTGTGTAAAAAAGACGATTATAGTCCATCATATTTTTTGCATGAAAAAAATTTTGCCATGAAAAATGGACGATTTATAGTCCATTAATTTTTGACTAAAAAAAGACGATGTATAGTCCATTATATTTTTTGCATGAAAAAAATTTTGGCATGAAAAAAGGACGATATATAGTCCATTATTTTTGCATAAAAAAGACGATGTATAGTCCATCCTATTTTCGGCATGGAAAAAATTTTCCCATGAAAAAAGGACGATGTATAGTCCATTAATTTTTGCATAGAAAAGACGATGTATAGTCCATTATATTTTTTGCATGAAAAAAAATTTTGTCATAAAAAAAGGACGATGTTTAGTTCATTAATTTTTGCATAAAAAAGACGATGTACAGGACATTTTATTTTTTGCATGAAAAAAATTTTGGCATAAAAAAAGGACGATTTATAGTCCATTAATTTTTGCATAAAAAAATCAATGTATAGTCCATTTTATTTTTTGCATAAAAAAAAATTTAGCGTGCAAAATGGACGATTTATAGTCCATTAATTTTTGATTAAAAAAAAACGTTGTATAGTCCATTATATTTTTTCCATGAAAAAAGTTTTGGCATGAAAAATGGACGATTTTTTTATTTTTGACTAAAAAAAGACGATGTATAGTCCATTATATTTTTTATATGAAAAAAATTTTGGGATAAAAAAAGGACCATGTATAGTCTATTAATTTTTGCATAAAAAAAAACGATGTATAGTCCATTATATTTTTTGCATGAAAAAAATTTTGGCAAGAAAAAAGACGATATATACACTATTAATTTTTGCATAAAAAAGACGATGTATAGTCCATTATATTTTTTCCATGAAAAAAGTTTTGGCATGAAAAATGCACGATTTATAGTCCATTATTTTTGATTAAAAAAAAACGATGTATAGTCCATTATATTTTTTGCATGAAAAAAATTTTGCCATGAAAAAAAGACGATATATAGTCTATTATTTTTCCATAAAAAAGACGATGTATAATAGTCCATCCTATTTTCGGCATGAAAAAAATTTTCCCATGAAAAAAGGACGATGTATAGTCCATTAATTTTTGCATAGAAAAGACGATGTATAGTCCATTATATTTTTTGTATGCAAAAAATTTTGGAATAAAAAAAGGACCATGTATAGTCCATGAATTTTTGTGTAAAAAAGACGACTATAGTCCATCATATTTTTTGCATGAAAAAAATTTTGCCATGAAAAATGGGCGATTTATAGTCCATTAATTTTTGACTAAAAAAAGACCATTATATTTTTTGCATGAAAAAAATTTTGGGATAAAAAAAGGACCATGTATAGTCTATTAATTTTTGCATAAAAAAAACGATGTATAGTCCATTATATTTTTTGCATGAAAAAAATTTTGGCATGAAAAATGGACGATGTATAGTCCATTAATTTTTGACTAAAAAAATACGATGTATTGTCCATTATATTTTTTGCATGAAAAACATTTTGGCAAGAAAAAAGACGATATATACACTATTAATTTTTGCATAAGAAAGACGATATATAGTCCATTATATTTATTCCATGAAAAAAGTTTTGGCATGAAAAATGGATGATTTATAGTCCATTATTTTTGACTAAAAAAAGACGATGTATAGTCCATTATATTTTTTGTATGAAAAAAATTTTGGGATAAAAAAAGGACCATGTATAGTCCATTAATTTTTGCATAAAAAACGATGTATAGTGCATTATATTTTTTGCATGAAAAAAATTTTGGCATGAAAAATGGACTATTTATAGTCCATTATTTTTGCATAAAAAAGACGATGTATAGTCCATTATATTTTTTGCATAAAAAAAATTTTGGCATGAAAAAAGGACGATGTATAGTCCATTAATTTTTGTGTAAAAAAGACGATTATTGTCCACCATATTTTTTGCATGAAAAAAATTTTGCCATGAAAAATGGACGATTTATGGTCCATTAATTTTTGACTAAAAAAAGACGATGTATAGTCCATTATATTTTTTGTATGAAAAAAATTTTGGGATAAAAAAAGGACCATGTATAGTCCATTAATTTTTGCATAAAAAAAACGATGTATAGTCCATTATATTTTTTGCATGAAAAAAATTTTGGCATGAAAAATGGACGATGTATAGTCCATTAATTTTTGCATAAAAAAGACGATGTATAGTCCATTATATTTTTTGCATGAAAAACATTTTGGCAAGAAAAAAGACGATATATACACTATTAATTTTTGCATAAAAAAGACGATATATAGTCCATTATATTTATTCCATGAAAAAAGTTTTGGCATGAAAAATGGATGATTTATAGTCCATTATTTTTGATTAAAAAAAAACGATGTATAGTCCATTATATTTTTTGCATGAAAAAAATTTTGGCATGAAAAAAATTTTGCCATGAAAAAAGGACGATATTTTTGCATAAAAAAGACGATGTATAAAAAAATGAAATGATTGGTGATTGCATATTTAAGAGACAAAGTCGGCAGAAACTTATGATTTAAGTATCATGACGAAAAAAAAATGTCACGTGTGATATGCCAGGTGCGACATTTCAGGTGTGACATGTCACGTGCGATATTTCATGTGTGACATTTCACGTGTGACACGTCACGTGCAACATATCAGGTGCAAAATTTGAAGTGCGACATGTTAAGTGCGAATTGTCACTTGTGCAATGTCACGTGCGACATATCACGTGCGACTGTGATTTTAATTGAATTTAAAAAAAAAATCAATATCATTTTAAAGAGACATCAGCCCACAACATTTTAAAAGTAGTCACATTAAAATATTGATTCATGTTGCAGTAAAATCATCATCATGGTCTACAAAATTTGGAATAAAAATCTACTGCAGAAACGAAGTATGTTTTCTAACTACTCTGGGTGCGCTGAATTCGAATCTTTCATAAAAATTGGGCTATCATGTCTTGTTCATTTTTTATAGCATGCTGGCAATAATGAAAAACATGCAATACTGACACTCCAATTTCACAATTGTTAAGCATGTCAGGGCGTTTGTGTATTACTGATTCAAGCTATTTGGTTGGAAAAAAAGGATATGCAATATCAGAATCATTAAGATATGCTCATTTACATTATTTTCGTTTTGCTGTGGAAACTTGAACAAACCGTGGACATCGACAATATTTTGCAATAGCTGCAGAACTATTTTATACAAATAGTTAAATGGCAAGAAGATCTATTTCGATTTTTCAATTCCAGTGCTTTGGAGAGAGTAAATTTAACCACCAAACCTACTGTTATTTATGTTTAATAAAATTTTTTGGTTTCAATATGAAAAATTTAAAAAAATATTACCTACGCGAAAGTACCATCGATTTCCAAATTAGCTCAACGTCCACCAAATGATCCATTACCAATAATTTCCTGAGCGACGAACAAGGGGAGCATAATCACTAAGATTTTATGAAAGTTTAAAGAAATTATCAAGGATTTTGAGACAAAGGGATGCTGGAAGACTATTGCTTGGACTCCAATACGTGAAACCGAACCAAAAAAATTCAAATTCACTTTTGAAAATAGTCCATCCTATTTTCGGCATGGAAAAAATTTTCCCATGAAAAAAGGACGATGTATAGTCCATTAATTTTTGCATAGAAAAGACGATGTATAGTCCATTATATTTTTTGCATGAAAAAAATTTTGGCATGAAAAATGGATGATTTATAGTCCATTATTTTTGCATAAAAAAGACGATGTATACATTCCATTATATTTTTTGCATGAAAAAAATTTTGGCAAGAAAAAAGACGATATATACACTATTAATTTTTGCATAAAAAAGACGATATATAGTCCATTATATTTTTTCCATGAAAAAAGTTTTGGCTTGAAAAATGGACGATTTATAGTCCATTATTTTTGATTAAAAAAAAACGATGTATAGTCCATTATATTTTTTGCATGAAAAAAATTTTGGCATGAAAAAAATTTTGCCATGAAAAAAGGACGATATATAGTCCATTATTTTTGCATAAAAAAGACGATGTATAGTCCATCCTATTTTCGGCATGGAAAATATTTTCCCATGAAAAAAGGACGATGTATAGTCCATTAATTTTTGCATAGAAAAGACGATGTATAGTCCATTATATTTTTTGCATGAAAAAAATTTTGGCATGAAAAATTGACGATTTATAGTCCATTATTTTTGCATAAAAAAGACGATGTATAGTCCATTATATTTTTTGCATGAAAAAAATTTTGGCATGAAAAAAGGACGATGTATAGTCTATTAATTTTTGCATAGTCCATTATATTTTTTGCATGAAAAAGATTTTGGCATGAAAAATGGACTATTTATAGTCCATTATTTTTCCATAAAAAAGACGGTCCATTAGTCCATTATATTTTTTGCATGAAAAAATTTTTGGCATGAAAAAAGGACGATGTATAGTCTATAAATTTTTGCATAAAAACACGATGTATAGTCCATTATATTTTTTGCATGAAAAAAATTTTGCCATGAAAAAAGGACGATGTATAGTCCATTAATTTTTGTGTAAAAAGACGACTATAGTCCATCAAATTTTTTGCATGAAAAAAATTTTACCATGAAAAATGGACGATTTATAGTCCATTAATTTTTGACTAAAAAAAGACGATGTATATATAGTCCATTATATTTTTTGCATGAAAAAAATTTTGGCATGAAAAATGGACGATGTATAGTCCATTAATTTTTGAATAAAAAAGACGATGTATAGTCCATTAAATTTTTTGCATGAATAAAATTTTGGCATGAAAAATGGACGATTTATAGTCCATTAATTTTTGACTAAAAAAAGACAATGTATAGTCCATTATATTTTTTGCATGAAAAAAATTTTGGGATAAAAAAAGGACCATGTATAGTCTATTAATTTTTACATAAAAAAAACGATGTATAGTCCATTATATTTTTTGCATGAAAAATATTTTGGCAAGAAAAAAGACGATATATACACTATTAATTTTTGCATAAAAAAGACGATGTATAGTCCATTATATTTTTTCCAAGAAAAAAGTTTTGGCATGAAAAATGGACCATTTATAGTCCATTATTTTTGATTAAAAAAAAAACGATGTATAGTCCATCCTATTTTCGGCATGAAAAAAATTTTCCCATGAAAAAAGGCCGATGTATAGTCCATTAATTTTTGCATAGAAAAGACGATGTATAGTCCATTATATTTTTTGCATGAAAAAAATTTTGGCATGAAAATTAATTTTTGCATAAAAAAAAGATGTATAGTCCATTATATTTTTTGCATGAAAAAAATTTTGCCATGAAAAATGGACGATTTATAGTCCATTATTTTTGCATAAAAAAGACGATGTATAGTCCATTATATTTTTTGCATAAAAAGAATTTTGGCATGAAAAAAGGACGATATATAGTCCATTATTTTTGCATAAAAAAGACGATGTATAGTCCATTAATTTTTGTATAAAAAAGACGATGTATAGTCCATCATATTTTTTGCACGAAAAAAATTTTGCCATGAAAAAAGGACGATGTATAGTTCATTAATTTTTGCATAAAAAAGACGATGTATAGTCCATTATATTTTTTGCATGAAAAAAATTTTGGCATGAAAAAAGGAGTATAGTCTATTAATTTTTGCATAAAAAAACGATGTATAGTCCATTATATTTTTTGCATGAAAAAGATTTTGGCATGAAAAATGGACTATTTATAGTCCATTATTTTTCCATAAAAAAGACGGTCCATTAGTCCATTATATTTTTTGCATGAAAAAATTTTTGCCATGAAAAAAGGACGATGTATAGTCTATTAATTTTTGCATAAAAAAAACGATGTATAGTCCATTATATTTTTTGCATGAAAAAAATTTTGCCAAGAAAAAAGACGATATATACACTATTAATTTTTGCATAAAAAAGACGATGTATAGTCCATTATATTTTTTCCAAGAAAAAAGTTTTGGCATGAAAAATGGACCATTTATAGTCCATTATTTTTGATTAAAAAAAAACGATGTATAGTCCATTATATTTTTTGCATGAAAAAAATTTTGCCATGAAAAAAGGACGATATATAGTCCATTAATTTTTGACATAAAAAAGACGATGTATAGTCCATTAAATTTTTTGCATGAATAAAATTTTGGCATGAAAAATGGACGATTTATAGTCCATTATTTTTGCATAAAAAAGACGATGTATAGTCCATCCAATTTTCGGCATGAAAAAAATTTTCCCATGAAAACAGGACGATGTATAGTCCATTAATTTTTGCATAGAAAAGACGATGTATAGTCCATTTATTTTTTGCATGAAAAAAATTTTGGCATGAAAAAAGGACGATGTATAGTCCATTAATTTTTGACTAAAAAAATACGATGTATAGTCCATTATATTTTTTGCATGAAAAAAATTTTGAGATGAAAAAAGGACGATGTATAGTCTATAAAATTTTGCATAAAAAAACGATGTATAGTCCATTATATTTTTTGCATGAAAAAAATTTTGGCATGAAAAAAGGACGATGTATAGTCTATTAATTTTTGCATAAAAAAACGATGTAAAGTCCATTATATTTTTTGCATGAAAAAAATTTTGGCATGAAAAATGGACGATGTATAGTTCATTAATTTTTGCATAAAAAAGACGATGTATAGTCCATTATATTTTTTGCATGAATAAAATTTTGGCATGAAAAATGGACGATTTATAGTCCATTAATTTTTGACTAAAAAAAGACGATGTATAGTCCATTATATTTTTTGCATGAAAAAAATTTTGCCATGAAAAAAGGAAGATATATAGTCCATTATTTTTGCATAAAAAAGACGATGTATAGTCCATGCTATTTTCGGCATGAAAAAAATTTTCCCATGAAAAAAGGACGATGTATAGTCCATTAATTTTTGCATAGAAAAGACGATGTATAGTCCATTATATTTTTTGCATGAAAAAAATTTTGGCATGAAAAAAGGACGATGTAATGTGAGTCCATTAATTTTTGACTAAAAAAATACGATGTATAGTCCATTATATTTTTTGCATGAAAAAAATTTGAGATGAAAAAAGGACGATGTATAGTCTATAAAATTTTGCATAAAAAAACGATGTATAGTCCATTATATTTTTTCCATGAAAAAAGTTTTGGCATGAAAAATGGACGATTTATAGTCCATTATTTTTGCATAAAAAAACGATGTATAGTCCATTATATTTTTTGCTTGAATAAAATTTTGGCATACAAAATGGACGATTTATAGTCCATTATTTTTGCATAAAAAAGACGATATATAGTCCATTATATTTTTTCCAAGAAAAAAGTTTTGGCATGAAAAATGGACCATTTATAGTCCATTATTTTTGATTAAAAAAAAAACGATGTATAGTCCATTATATTTTTTGCATAAAAAGAATTTTGGCATGAAAAAAGGACGATGTATAGTCCATTATTTTTGTATATCATATTTATTGCACGAAAAAAATTTTGCCATGAAAAAAGGACGATGTATAGTTCGTTAATTTTTGCATAAAAAAGACGATGTATAGTCCATTATATTTTTTGCATGAAAAAAATTTTGGCATGAAAAAAGGACGATTTATAGTCCATTAATTTTTGATTAAAAAAAAACGATGTGTAGTCCATTATATTTTTTGCATGAAAAAAATTTTGGGATGAAAAAAGAACGATGTATAGTCTATTAATTTTTGCATAAAAAAACGATGTATAGTGTCCATTATATTTTTTCCATGAAAAAAGTTTTGGCATGAAAAATGGACGATTTATAGTCCATTATTTTTGCATAAAAAAACGATGTATAGTCCATTATATTTTTGCTTGAATAAAATTTTGGCATACAAAATGGACGATTTATAGTCCATTATTTTTGCATAAAAAAGACGATATATAGTCCATTATATTTTTTCCATGAAAAAAGTTTTGGCTTGAAAAATGGACGATTTATAGTCCATTATTTTTGATTAAAAAAAAACGATGTATATTCCATTATATTTTTTGCATGAAAAAAATTTTGGCATGAAAAAAATTTTGCCATTGTCCATTATTTTTGCATAAAAAAGACGATGTATAGTCCATCCTATTTTCGGCATAAAAAATATTTTCCCATGAAAAAAGGACGATGTATAGTCCATTAATTTTTGCATAGAAAAGACGTTGTATAGTCCATTATATTTTTTGCATGAAAAAAATTTTGGCATGAAAAATGGACGATTTATAGTCCATTATTTTTGCATAAAAAATTATATTATATATATGTATATTATTATATCCATTATATTTTTTGCATGAACAAATTTTTGGCATGAAAAAAGGACGATGTATAGTCTATTAATTTTTGCATAAAAAAAAACGATGTATAGTCCATTATATTTTTTGCAAGAAAAAATTTTGGCAAGAAAAAAGACGATATATACACTATTAATTTTTGCATAAAAAAGACGATGTATAGTCCATTATATTTTTTCCATGAAAAAAGTTTTGGCATGAAAAATGGACGATTTATAGTCCATTATTTTTGATTAAAAAAAAACGATGTATAGTCCATTATATTTTTTGCATAAAAAAAAAATTTTGCCATGAAAAAAATTTTGCCATGAAAAAAGGACGATATATAGTCCATTATTTTTGCATAAAAAAGACGATGTATAGTCCATTAATTTTTGCATAGAAAAGACGATGTATAGTCCATTATATTTTTTGCATGAAAAAAATTTTGCCATGAAAAATGGACGATTTATAGTCCATTAATTTTTGACTAAAAAAATACGATGTATAGTCCATTATATTTTTTGCATGAAAAAAATTTTGAGATGAAAAAAGGACGATGTATAGTCTATAAAATTTTGCATAAAAAAACGATGTATAGTCCATTATATTTTTTGCATGAAAAAAATTTTGGCATGAAAAATGGACGATTTATAGTCCATTATTTTTGCATAAAAAAGACGATGTATAGTCCATTATATTTTTTGCATGAAAAAAATTTTGGCATGAAAAAAGGACGATGTATAGTCTATTAATTTTTGCATAAAAAAGACGATGTATAGTCCATTATATTTTTTGCATGAAAAAAATTTTGGCATGAAAAATGGACGATGTATAGTTCATTAATTTTTGCATAAAAAAGACGATGTATAGTCCATTATATTTTTTGCATGAATAAAATTTTGGCATGAAAAATGGACGATTTATAGTCCATTAATTCTTGACTAAAAAAAGACGATGTATAGTCCATTATATTGTTTGCATGAAAAAAATTTTGGGATAAAAAAAGGACCATGTATAGTCTATTAATTTTTCCAAGAAAAAAGTTTTGGCATGAAAAATGGACGATTTATAGTCCATTATTTTTGGTTAAAAAAAAACGATGTCCATTATATTTTTTGCATGAAAAAAATTTTGCCATGAAAAAGGACGATATATAGTCCATTATTTTTGCATAAAAAAGACGATGTATAGTCCATCCTATTTTCGGCATGAAAAAAATTTTGCCATGAAAAAAGGACGATGTATAGTCCATTAATTTTTGCATAAAAAAGACGATGTATAGTCCATTATATTTTTTGCATGAATAAAATTTTGGCATGAAAAATGGACGATGTATAGTCCATTAATTTTTGACTAAAAAAAACGATGTATAGTCCATTATATTTTTTGCATGAAAAAAATTTTGCCATGAAAAAAGGACGATATATAGTCCATTATTTTTGCATAAAAAAGACGATGTATAGTCCATCCTATTTTCGGCATGAAAAAAATTTTCCCATGAAAAAAGGACGATGTATAGTCCATTAATTTTTGCATAGAAAAGACGATGTATAGTCCATTAATTTTTGCATAGAAAAGACGATGTATAGTCCATTATATTTTTTGCATGAAAAAAATTTTGGCATGAAAAAAGGACGATGTATAGTCCATTAATTTTTGACTAAAAAAATACGATGTATAGTCCATTATATTTTTTGCATGAAAAAAATTTTTGGCATGAAAAAAGGACGATGTATAGTCTATAAATTTTTGCATAAAAAAACGATGTATAGTCCATTATATTTTTTGCATGAAAAAAATTTTGGCATGAAAAAAGGACGATGTATAGTCCATTAATTTTTGTGTAAAAAGACGACTATAGTCCATCAAATTTTTGGCATGAAAAAAATTTTGCCATGAAAAATGGACGATTTATAGTCCATTAATTTTTGCATAGAAAAGACGATGTATAGTCCATTATATTTTTTGCATGAAAAAAATTTTGGAATGAAAAAAGGACGATGTCTAGTCCATTAATTTTTGATTAAAAAAGACGATGTATAGTCCATTATATTTTTTGCATGAAAAAAATGTTGGCATGAAAAAAGGACGATGTGCAGTCCATTAATTTTTGCATAGAAACGACGATGTATAGTCTATTATATTTTTTGCATGAAAAAAATTTTGCCATGAAAAAAGGACGATGTATAGTCGATTAATTTTTATATAAAAAAGACGATTTATAGTCCATTATATTTTTGCATAAAAAAACGATGTATAGTCCATTATCTTTTTTGCATGAAAAAAATTTTGGCATGAAAAAAGGACGATGAGTAGTCCATTAATTTTTGCATAAAAAAGACGATGTATATATAGTCCGTTATATTTTTTGCTTAAAAAAAATTTTTGGCATGAAAAAAGGACGATGTATAGTCTATTAATTTTTGTATAAATCGACGATATATAGTCCAGTATATAGTATTTTTTTAATGAAAAAAATTTTGGCATGAAAAATGGACGATGTATAGTCCATTAATTTTTATATAAAAAAACGATGTCCATTATATTTTTTGCATGAAACAAATTTTGGCATGAAAAAAGGACGATGTATTGTCCATTAATTTTTGTATAAAAAAGACGATGTATAGTCCATCATATTTTTGGCATGAAAAAAATTTTGGCATGAAAAAAGGACAATATATAGTCTATTAATTTTTGCATAAAAAAGACGATGTATAGTCCATTATATTTTTTGCATAAAAAGAATTTTGGCATGAAAAAAGGACGATGTATAGTCCATTAATTTTTATATAAAAAAGACGATGTATAGTCCATCATATTTTTTGCATGAAAAAAATTTTGCCATGAAAAAAGGACGATGTATAGTTCATTAATTTTTGCATAAAAAAGACGATGTACATTCAGAACATTTTATTTTTTGCATAAAAAGAATTTTGGCATGAAAAAGACGATGTATTATAGTCCATTATATTTTTTGCATGAAAAAAATTTTGGGATGAAAAAAGAACGATGTATAGTCTATTAATTTTTGCATAAAAAAACGATGTATAGTCCATTATATTTTTTGCTTGAATAAAATTTTGGCATACAAAATGGACGATTTATAGTCCATTATTTTTGCATAAAAAAACGATGTATAGTCCATTATATTTTTTGCATGAAAAAGATTTTGGCATGAAAAATGGACTATTTATAGTCCATTATTTTTCCATAAAAAAGATGGTATATTATAATCCATTATATTTTTTGCATGAAAAAAATTTTGGCATGAAAAAAGGACGATGTATAGTCTATTAATTTTTGCATAAAAAAAACGATGTATAGTCCATTATATTTTTTGCAAGAAAAAATTTTGGCAAGAAAAAAGACGATATATACACTATTAATTTTTGCATAAAAAAGACGATGTATAGTCCATTATATTTTTTCCATGAAAAAAGTTTTGGCATGAAAAATGGACGATTTATAGTCCATTATTTTTGCATAAAAAAGACGATGTATAGTCCATTATATTTTTTGCATGAACAAAATTTTGGCATGAAAAAAGGACGATGTATAGTCTATTAATTTTTGCATAAAAAAACGATGTATAGTCCATTATATTTTTTGCATGAAAAAAATTTTGGCATGAAAAATGGACGATTTATAGTCCATTATTTTTCCATAAGAAAGACGATGTATAGTCCATTATATTTTTTGCATGAAAAAAATTTTGGCATTAATTTTTGCATAAAAAAGACGGTGTATAATAGTCCATTATATTTTTTGCATGAAACAAATTTTGGGATGAAAAAAGGACGATGTATAGTCCATTAATTTTTGCATAAAAAAGACGATGTATAATAGTCCATTATATTTTTTGAATGAAACAAATTTTGGCATGAAAAATGGACGATGTATAGTCCATTATATTTTTTGCATGAAAAAAAATTTTGCCATAAAAAAGGACGATTTTTGCATAAAAAAAACGATGTACAGGACATTTTATTTTTTGCATGAAAAAAATTTTGGCATGAAAAAAGGACGATTATCCATTAATTTTTGGATAAAAAAGACGATGTATAATCCATTATATTTTTTGCATGAAAAAAATTTTGGGATGAAAAAAGGACGATGTATAGTCTATTAATTTTTGGATAAAAAAATCAATGTATAGTCCATTTTATTTTTTGCATAAAAAAAAATTTGGCGTGAAAAATGGGCGATTTATAGTCCATTATTTTTGCATAAAAAAGACGATGTATAATAGTCCATTATATTTTTTTAATGAAACAAATTTTGGCATGAAAAATGGACGATGTATAGTCCATTAATTTTTTGCATGAAAAAAAATTTTCCCATAAAAAAAGGACGATGTTTAGTTCATTAATTTTTGCATAAAAAACACGATGTACAGGACATTTTATTTTTTGCATGAAAAAAATTTTGCCATGAAAAAAGGACGATTTATAGTCCATTAATTTTTGCATAAAAAAGACGATGTATATATAGTCCATTATATTTTTTGCATGAAAAAAATTTTGGGATGAAAAAAGGACGATGTATAGTCTATTAATTTTTGCATAAAAAAATCAATGTATAGTCCATTTTATTTTTTGCATAAAAAAAAATTTGGCGTGAAAAATGGACGATTTATAGTCCATTATTTTTGCATAAAAAGACGATGTATAATAGTCCATTATATTTTTTGAATGAAACAAATTTGGGCATGAAAAATGGACGATGTATAGTCCATTAATTTTTGCATAAAAAAGACGATGTATAGTCCATTATATTTTTTGCATGAAAAAAATTTTGGGATGAAAAAAGAACGATGTATAGTCTATTAATTTTTGCATAAAAAAACGATGTATAGTCCATTATATTTTTTCCATGAAAAAAGTTTTGGCATGAAAAATGGACGATTTATAGTCCATTATTTTTGCATAAAAAAGACGATGTATATATAGTCCATTATATTTTTTGCATGAAAAAAAATTTTGGCGTGAAAAAAGGACGATGTATAGTCTATTAACTTTTGCATAAAAAAACGATGTATAGTCCATTATATTTTTTGCATGAAAAAAATTTTGGCATGAAAAATGGACGATTTATAGTCCATTATTTTTGCATAAAAAAGACGATGTATCGTCCATTATATTTTTTGCATGAAAAAAATTTTGGCATGAAAAAAGGACGATGTATAGTCTATTAATTTTTGCATAAAAAAACGATATATAGTCCATCATATTTTTTGCATGAAAAAAATTTTGGGATGAAAAAAGGACGATGTATACTCTATTAATTTTTGCATAAAAAAATCGATTTATAGTCCATTTTATTTTTTGCATAAAAAAAATTTTGACATGAAAAATGGACGATTTATAGTCCATTAATTATTCATTAAAAAAAACGATGTATAGTCCATTATATTTTTTGCATGAAAAAAATTTTGGCAAGAAAAAAGACGATATATACACTATTAATTGTTGCATAAAAAAGACGATGTATAGTCTATTATATTTTTTCCATGAAAAAAGTTTTGGCATGAAAAATGGACGATTTATAGTCCATTATTTTTTGCATGAAAAAAATTTTGCCATGAAAAAAGGACGATATATAGTCCATTATTTTTGCTTAAAAAAAATTTTGGCATGAAAAATGGACGATTTATAGTCCATTATTTTTGCATAAAAAAGACGATGTATAGTCCATTATATTTTTTGTATGAAAAAAATTTTGGGATAAAAAAAGGACCATGTATAGTCTATTAATTTTTGCATAAAAAAACGATGTATAGTCCATTATATTTTTTGCATGAAAAAAATTTTGGCATGAAAAATGGACGATGTATAGTCCATTAATTTTTGACTAAAAAAATACGTCCATTATATTTTTTGCATGAAAAAAATTTTGGCATGAAAAATGGACGATTTATAGTCCATTATTTTTGCATAAAAAAGACGATGTATAGTCCATTATATTTTTTGCATGAAAAAAATTTTGGCATGAAAAAAGGACGATGTATAGTCTATTAATTTTTGCATAAAAAAACGATGTATGAAAAAAATTTTGGCATGAAAAAAGGACGATTTATAGTCCATTAATTTTTGCATAAAAAAGGCGATGTATAATCCATTATATTTTTTGCATGAAAAAAATTTTGGGATGAAAAAAGGACGATGTATAGTCTATTAATTTTTGGATAAAAAAATCAATGTATAGTCCATTTTATTTTTTGCATAAAAAAAAATTTGGCGTGAAAAATGGACGATTTATAGTCCATTATTTTTGCATAAAAAAGACGATGTATAATAGTCCATTATATTTTTTGCATGAAACAAATTTTGGCATGAAAAATGGACGATGTATAGTCCATTAATTTTTTGCATGAAAAAAAATTTTCCCATAAAAAAAGGACGATGTTTAGTTCATTAATTTTTGCATAAAAAACACGATGTACAGGACAATTTATTTTTTGCATGAAAAAAGTTTTGGCATGAAAAATGGACGATTTATAGTCCATTATTTTTTGCATGAAAAAAATTTTGCCATTAAAAAAGGACGATATATAGTCATTTATTTTTGCATAAAAAAAATTTTGCCATGAAAAATGGACGATTTATAGTCCATTATTTTTCCATAAAAAAGACGATGTATAGTCCATTATATTTTTTGCATGAAAAAAATTTTGGCATGAAAAATGGACGATTTATAGTCCATTATTTTTGCATAAAAAAGACGATGTATAGTCCATCCTATTTTCGGCATGAAAAAAATTTTCCAATGAAAAAAGGACGATGTATAGTCCATTAATTTTTGCATAGAAAAGACGATGTATAGTCCATTATATTTTTTGTATGAAAAAAATTTTGGGATAAAAAAAGGACCATGTATAGTCTATTAATTTTTGCATAAAAAAAACGATGTATAGTCCATTATATTTTTTGCATGAAAAAAATTTTGGCATGAAAAATGGACGATGTATAGTCCATTAATTTTTGACTAAAAAAATACGATGTATAGTCCATTATATTTTTTGCATGAAAAAAATTTTGGCATGAAAAATGGACGATTTATAGTCCATTATTTTTGCATAAAAAAGACGATGTATAGTCCATTATATTTTTTGCATGAAAAAAATTTTGGCATGAAAAAAGGACGATGTATAGTCTATTAATTTTTGCATAAAAAACGATGTATAGTCCATTATATTTTTTGCATGAAAAAAATTTTGGCATAAAAAATGGACTATTTATAGTCCATTATTTTTCCAAAAAAAAGACGATGTCCATTATATTTTTTGCATGAAAAAAATTTTGGGATGAAAAAAGAACGATGTATAGTCTATTAATTTTTGCATAAAAAAACGATGTATTGTCCATTATATATTTTGCATGAAAAAAATTTTGGCATTAAAAATAGACGATGTATAGTCCATTAATTTTTGCATAAAAAAACGAAAAAACGATCATATTTTTTGCATAAAAAAAATTTTGGGATGAAAAAAGGACGATGTATAGTCTATTAATTTTTGCATAAAAAAATCGATGTATAGTCCATTTAATTTTTTGCATAAAAAAAATTTTGACATGAAAAATGGACGATTTATAGTCCATTAATTATTGATTAAAAAAAAACGATGTATAGTCCATTATATTTTTTGCATGAAAAAAATTTTGGCAAGAAAAGAGACGATATATACACTATTAATTTTTGCATAAAAAAACGATGTATAGTCCATTATATTTTTTCCATGAAAAAAGTTTTGGCATGAAAAATGGACGATTTATAGTCCATTATTTTTGCATAAAAAAACGATGTATAGTCCATTATATTTTTTGCATGAAAAAAATTTTGCCATGAAAAAAGGACGATGTATAGTCCATTAATTTTTGCATAGAAAAGACGATGTATAGTCCATTATATTTTTTGTATGAAAAAAATTTTGGCATGAAAAAAGGACGATGTATAGTCCATTAATTTTTGACTAAAAAAAACGATGTATAGTCCATTATATTTTTTGCATGAAAAAAATTTTGCCATGAAAAAAAGACGATATTAGTCCATTATTTTTGCATAAAAAAGACGATGTATAGCCCATCCTATTTTCGGCATGAAAAAAATTTTCCCATGAAAAAAGGACGATGTATAGTCCATTAATTTTTTCATAGAAAAGACGATGTATAGTCCATTATATTTTTTGCATGAAAAAAATTTTGGCATGAAAAAAGGACGATGTATAGTCCATTAATTTTTGTGTAAAAGAGACGATTATAGTCCATCATATTTTTTGCATGAAAAAAATTTTGCCATGAAAAATGTACGATTTATAGTCCAGTAATTTTTGACTAAAAAAAGACGATGTATAGTCCATTATATTTTTTGTATGAAAAAAATTTTGGCATGAAAAATGGACTATTTATAGTCCATTATTTTTCCATAAAAAGACGAAGTATAGTCCATTATATTTTTTGCATGAAAAAAATTTTGGCATGAAAAATGGACGATGTATAGTCCATTAATTTTTGCATAAAAAAGACGATGTATAGTCCATTATATTTTTTGCATGAATAAAATTTTGGCATGAAAAATGGACGATTTATAGTCCATTAATTTTTGACTAAAAAAAGACGATGTATAGTCCATTATATTTTTTGCATGAAAAAAATTTTGGGATAAAAAAAGGACCATGTATAGTCTATTAATTTTTGCATAAAAAAGACGATGTATATATAGTCCATTATATTTTTTGCATGAATAAAATTTTGGCATGAAAAATGGACGATTTATAGTCCATTAATTTTTGACTAAAAAAAGACGACGTATAGTCATTATATTTTTTGCATGAAAAAAATTTTGGGATAAAAAAAGGACCATGTATAGTCTATTAATTTTTGCATAGAAAAAAACGATGTATAGTCCATTATATTTTTTGCATGAAAAAAATTTTGGCAAGAAAAAAGACGATATATACACTATTAATTTTTGCATAAAAAAGACGATGTATAGTTCATTATATTTTTTCCATGAAAAAAGTTTTGGCATGAAAAATGGGCGATTTATAGTCCATTATTTTTGATTAAAAAAAACGATGTATAGTCCATTATATTATTTGCATGAAAAAAATTTTGCTATGAAAAAAAGGACGATATATAGTCCATTAATTTTGCATAAAAAAGACGATGTATAGTCCAACCTATTTTCGGCATGAAAAAAATTTTCCCATGAAAAAAAGGACAATGTATAGTCCATTAATTTTTGCATAGAAAAGACGATGTATAGTCCATTATATTTTTTGCATGAAAAAAATTTTGGCATGAAAAAAGGCCGATGTATAGTCCATTAATTTTTGACTAAAAAAATACGATGTATAGTCGTCTTTTTTCTGCAAAAATTAATGTACTATACATCGTCCTTTTTTCATGGGAAAATTTTTTTCATGCAAAAAATATGATGGACTATAATCGTCTTTTTTATACAAAAATTAATGGACTATACATCGTCCTTTTTTCATGCGAAAATTTTTTTATGCAAAAAATATAATGGACTATACATCGTCTTTTTTATGCAAAAATAATGGACTATAAATCGTCCTTTTTCATGCCAAAATTTTTTTCATGCAAAAAATATAATGGACTATACATCGTTTTTTTCTGTAAAAATTAATGGACTATACATCGTCCTTTTTTCATCCCAAAATTTTTTATGCAAAAATTAATAGACTATATATACATCGTCCTTTTTTCATCCCAAAATTTTTTTCATGCAAAAAATAAAATGGACTATATATACATCGTCTTTTTTATACAAAAATTAATGGACTATAAATCGTCCATTTTTCATGCCAAAATTTTTGTCATTCAAAAAATACTATATACTGGACTATACATGGTCTTTTTTATACAAAAATTAATGGACTATACATCGTCTTTTTTCATCTCAAAATTTTTTTCATGCGAAAAATATAATGGACTATACATCGTTTTTTTTAAATCAAAAATTAATGGACTATAAATCGTCCATTTTTCATGCCAAAATTTTTTTTCATGCAAAAAATATAATGGACTATACATGTTCTTTTTTATGCAAAAATCATGGACTATAAATCGTCCATTTTTCATGCAAAACATTTTTCATGCAAAAAATATAATGGACTATACATCGTTTTTTTATGCAAAAATTAATAGACTATACATCGTCCTTTTTTCATCCCAAAATTTTTTTCATGCAAAAAATATAATGGACTATACATCGTTTTTTTTTTAATCAAAAATTAATGAACTATAAATCGTCCATTTTTCATGCCAAAATTTTTTTTATGCAAAAAATAAAATGGACTATACATCGTCTTTTTTATGCAAAAATAATGGACTATATATCGTCCATTTTTCATGCCAAAATTTTTTTCATGCAAAAAATATAATGGACTATACATCGTTTTTTTATGCAAAAAGTAACGGACTATAAATCGTCCATTTTTCAGCCAAAATTTTTTTTATGCAAAAAATATAATGGACTATACATCGTATTTTTTTAGTCAAAAATTAATGGACTATACATCGGCCTTTTTTCATGCCAAAATTTTTTTCATGCAAAAATTAATGGACTATACATTGTCCTTTTTTTCATGGGAAAATTTTTTTCATGCCGAAAATAGGTTGGACTATACATCGTCTTTTTTATGCAAAATTAATGGACTATATATCGTCCTTTTTTTCATAGCAAAATTTTTTTCATGCAAATAATAATAGTCCATTATATTTTTTGAATGAAAAAATATTTGGCATGAAAAATGGACGATGCATAGTCCATTAATTTTTCCATAAAAAAGACGACGTATAGTCCATTATATTTTTTGCATGAATAAAATTTTGGCATGAAAAATGGACCATTTATAGTCCATTAATTTTTGACTAAAAAAAGACGATGTATAGTCTATTATATTTTTTGCATGAAAAAAATTTTGGGATAAAAAAAGGACGATGTATAGTCTATTAATTTTTGCATAAAAAAACGATGTATAGTCCATTATATTTTTTGCATGAAAAAAATTTTGGCATGAAAAAAGGACGATCTATTAATTTTTGCATAAAAAAACGATGTATAGTCCATTATATTTTTTCCATGAAAAAAATTTTGGCATGAAAAATGGCCGATTTATAGTCCATTATTTTTGCATAAAAAAGACGATGTATATTTTATTATATTTTTTGCATGAAAAAAATTTTGGCATGAAAAAAGGACGATGTATAGTCCATTAATTTTTGTATAAAAAAGACGATGTCCATCATATTTTCCGCATGAAAAAAATTTTGGCATGAAAAAAGGACGATGTATGGTCCATTAATTTTTGACTAAAAAAACACGATGTATATATAGTCCATTATATTTTTTGCATGAAAAAAATTTTGGGATGACAAAAGGACGATGTATAGTCTATTAATTTTTGCATGAAAAAAATTTTGGGATGAAAAAAGGACGATGTATAGTCTATTAATGTTTGCATAAAAAAATCGATGTATAGTCCATTATATTTTTTGCATGAAAAAAATTTTGGCATGAAAAATGGACAATTTATAGTCCATTATTTTTGTCCATTATATTTTTTGCATAAAAAAAATTTTGGCATGAAGAAAGGACGATGTATAGTCCATTATATTTTTTGCATGAAAAAAATTTTGGCATGAAAAATGGACGATTTATAGTCCATTATTTTTGCATAAAAAAGACGATGTATAGTCCATTACATTTTTTGCATGAAAAAAATTTTGGCATGAAAAAAGGACGATGTGTAGTCCATTAATTTTTGACTAAAAAAAGACGATGTATAGTCCATTATATTTTTTGCATGAAAAAAATTTTGGGATAAAAAAAGGACGATGTATAGTCTATTAATTTTTGCATAAAAAAACGATGTATAGTCCATTATATTTTTTGCATGAAAAAAATTTTGGCATGAAAAAAGGACGATTTATAGTCTATTAATTTATGCATAAAAAACGATGTATAGTCCATTATATTTTTTGCATGAAAAAAATGTTGACGTGAAAAATGGACGATTTATAGTCCATTATTTTTGCATAAAAAAGACGATGTATAGTCCATTATATTTTTGACTAAAAAAACGATGTATAGTCCATTATATTTTTTGCATGAAAAAAATTTTGGGATGAAAAAAGGACGATGTATAGTCTATTAATTTTTGCATAAAAAAACGATGTATATATAGTCCATTATATTTTTTGAATGAAAAAAATTTTGGCATGAAAAATGGACGATTTATTTATTGTCCATTATTTTTGCATAAAAAAGACGATGTATAGTCCATTATATTTTTTGAATGAAAAAAATTTTGGCATGAAAAATGGACGATTTATTTATTGTCCATTATTTTTGCATAAAAAAGACGATGTATATATAGTCCATTATATTTTTTGCATGAATAAAATTTTGGCATGAAAAATGGACGATTTATAGTCCATTAATTTTTGACTAAAAAAAGACGATGTATAGTCCATTATATTTTTTGCATGAAAAAAATTTTGGGATAAAAAAAGGACCATGTATAGTCTATTAATTTTTGCATAAAAAAAACGATGTATAGTCCATTATATTTTTTGCATGAAAAAAATTTTGGCAAGAAAAAAGACGATATATACACTATTAATTTTTGCATAAAAAAGACGATGTATAGTCCATTATATTTTTTCCATGAAAAAAGTTTTGGCATGAAAAATGGACGATTTATAGTCCATTATTTTTGCATAAAAAAGACGATGTATAGTCCATTATATTTTCTGTATTAAAAAAAATTTTGGCATGCAAAAGGGACGATGTATAGTCTATTAATTTTTCCATAAAAAAACGATGTATAGTCCATTATATTTTTTGCATGAAAAAAATTTTGGCATGAAAAATGGACGATGTATAGTCCATTAATTTTTGCATAAAAAAGATGATGTATATATAGTCCATTATATTTTTTGCATGAATAAAATTTTGGCATGAAAAATGGACGATTTATAGTCCATTAATTTTTGATTAAAAAAGACGACGTATAGTCATTATATTTTTTGCATGAAAAAAATTTTGGGATAAAAAAAGGACCATGTATAGTCTATTAATTTTTGCATAAAAAAAAACGATGTATAGTCCATTATATTTTTTGCATGAAAAAAATTTTGAGATGAAAAAAAGACGATGTATAGTCCATTAATTTTTGTATAAAAAAGACCATGTATAGTCCAGTATATAGTATTTTTTGAATGACAAAAATTTTGGCATGAAAAATGGACGATCTATAGTCCATTAATTTTTGTATAAAAAAGACGATGTATATATAGTCCATTTTATTTTTTGCATGAAAAAAATTTTGGGATGAAAAAAGGACGATGTATAGTCTATTAATTTTTGCATAAAAAATTTTGGGATGAAAAAAGGACGATGTATAGTCCATTAATTTTTGATTTAAAAAAAACGATGTATAGTCCATTATATTTTTCGCATGAAAAAAATTTTGAGATGAAAAAAAGACGATATATAGTCCATTAATTTTTGATTTAAAAAAAACGATGTATAGTCCATTATATTTTTTGCATGAAAAAAAATTTTGGCATGAAAAATGGACGATTTATAGTCCATTAATTTTTGATTTAAAAAAAACGATGTATAGTCCATTATATTTTTGCATAAAAAAAATTTTGGCATGAAAAATGGACGATTTATAGTCCATTATTTTTGCATAGAAAAGACGATGTATAGTCCATTATATTTTTTGTATGAAAAAAATTTTGGGATAAAAAAAGGACCATGTATAGTCTATTAATTTTTGCATAAAAAAAACGATGTATAGTCCATTATATTTTTTGCATGAAAAAAATTTTGGCATGAAAAATGGACGATGTATAGTCCATTAATTTTTGACTAAAAAAATACGATGTATATATATATTTTTGATTTAAAAAAAACGATGTATAGTCCATTATATTTTTTGCATGAAAAAAAATTTTGGCATGAAAAATGGACGATTTATAGTCCATTAATTTTTGATTTAAAAAAAACGATGTATAGTCCATTATATTTTTGCATAAAAAAAATTTTGGCATGAAAAATGGACGATTTATAGTCCATTATTTTTGCATAGAAAAGACGATGTATAGTCCATTATATTTTTTGTATGAAAAAAATTTTGGGATAAAAAAAGGACCATGTATAGTCTATTAATTTTTGCATAAAAAAAACGATGTATAGTCCATTATATTTTTTGCATGAAAAAAATTTTGGCATGAAAAATGGACGATGTATAGTCCATTAATTTTTGACTAAAAAAATACGATGTATATATATTTTTTGCATGAAAAAAATTTTGGCATGAAAAATGGACGATTTATAGTCCATTATTTTTGCATAATATTTTTTGCATGAAAAAAATTTTGGCATGAAAAAAGGACGATGTATAGTCTACTAATTTTTGCATAAAAAAACGATGTATAGTCCATTATATTTTTTGCATGAAAAAAATTTTGGCATAAAAAATGGACTATTTATAGTCCATTATTTTTCCATAAAAAAGACGATGTATTATAGTCCATTATATTTTTTGCATGAAAAAAATTTTGGGATGAAAAAAGAACGATGTATAGTCTATTAATTTTTGCATAAAAAATCAATGTATAGTCCATTTTATTTTTTGCATAAAAAAAAATTTGGCGTAAAAAATGGACGATTTATAGTCCATTAATTTTTGATTAAAAAAAACGATGTATATATAGTCCATTATATTTTTTGCATGAAAAAAATTTTGGGATGAAAAAAGAACGATGTATAGTCTATTAATTTTTGCATAAAAAGACGATGTATTATAGTCCATTATATATTTTGCATGAAAAAAATTTTGGCATTAAAAATAGACGATGTATAGTCCATTAATTTTTGCATAAAAAAACGATGTATAGTCCATCATATTTTTTGCATGAAAAAAATTTTGGGATGAAAAAAGGACGATGTATAGTCTATTAATTTTTGCATAAAAAAATCGATGTATAGTCCATTTAATTTTTTGCATAAAAAAAATTTTGACATGAAAAATGGACGATTTATAGTCCATTAATTATTGATTAAAAAAAAACGATGTATAGTCCATTATATTTTTTGCATGAAAAAAATTTTGGCAAGAAAAGAGACGATATATACACTATTAATTTTTGCATAAAAAAACGATGTATAGTCCATTATATTTTTTCCATGAAAAAAGTTTTGGCATGAAAAATGGACGATTTATAGTCCATTATTTTTGCATAAAAAAACGATGTATAGTCCATTATATTTTTTGCATGAAAAAAATTTTGCCATGAAAAAAGGACGATGTATAGTCCATTAATTTTTGCATAGAAAAGACGATGTATAGTCCATTATATATTTTGTATGAAAAAAATTTTGGCATGAAAAAAGGACGATGTATAGTCCATTAATTTTTGACTAAAAAAAAACGATGTATAGTCCATTATATTTTTTGCATGAAAAAAATTTTGCCATGAAAAAAAGACGATATATAGTCCATTATTTTTGCATAAAAAAGACGATGTCCATCATATTTTCCGCATGAAAAAAATTTTGGCATGAAAAAAGGACGATGTATGGTCCATTAATTTTTGACTAAAAAAAGACGATGTATATATAGTCCATTATATTTTTTGCATGAAAAAAATTTTGGGATGACAAAAGGACGATGTATAGTCTATTAATTTTTGCATGAAAAAAATTTTGGGATGAAAAAAGGACGATGTATAGTCTATTAATTTTTGACTAAAAAAAAACGATGTATAGTCCATTATATTTTTTGCATGAAAAAAATTTTGGCATGAAAAAAGGACGATCTATTAATTTTTGCATAAAAAAACGATGTATAGTCCATTATATTTTTTCCATGAAAAAAATTTTGGCATGAAAAATGGCCGATTTATAGTCCATTATTTTTGCATAAAAAAGACGATGTATATTTTATTATATTTTTTGCATGAAAAAAATTTTGGCATGAAAAAAGGACGATGTATAGTCCATTAATTTTTGTATAAAAAAGACGATGTCCATCATATTTTCCGCATGAAAAAAATTTTGGCATGAAAAAAGGACGATGTATGGTCCATTAATTTTTGACTAAAAAAAGACGATGTATATATAGTCCATTATATTTTTTGCATGAAAAAAATTTTGGGATGACAAAAGGACGATGTATAGTCTATTAATTTTTGCATAAAAAAAAATTGTGGGATGAAAAAAGGACGATGTATAGTCTATTAATTTTTGCATAAAAAAATCGATGTATAGTCCATTATATTTTTTGCATGAAAAAAATTTTGGCATGAAAAATGGACAATTTATAGTCCATTATTTTTGTCCATTATATTTTTTGCATAAAAAAAATTTTGGCATGAAGAAAGGACGATGTATATATAGTCCATTATATTTTTTGCATGAAAAAAATTTTGGCATGAAAAATGGACGATTTATAGTCCATTATTTTTGCATAAAAAAGACGATGTATCGTCCATTATATTTTTTGCATGAAAAAAATTTTGGCATGAAAAATGGACGATGTATAGTCTATTAATTTTTGCATAAAAAAAATCGATGTATAGTCCATTATATTTTTCGCATGAAAAAAATTTTGAGATGAAAAAAAGACGATGTATAGTCCATTAATTTTTGATTTAAAAAAAACGATGTATAGTCCATTATATTTTTTGCATGAAAAAAAATTTTGCCATGAAAAATGGACGATTTATAGTCCATTAATTTTTGATTTAAAAAAAACGATGTATAGTCCATTATATTTTTCGCATGAAAAAAATTTTGAGATGAAAAAAAGACGATGTATAGTCCATTAATTTTTGTATAAAAAAGACCATGTATAGTCCAGTATATAGTATTTTTTTAATGACAAAAATTTTGGCATGAAAAATGGACGATTTATAGTCCATTAATTTTTGTATAAAAAAGACTATGTATATATAGTCCATTTTATTTTTTGCATGAAAAAAATTTTGGGATGAAAAAAGGACGATGTATAGTCTATTAATTTTTCCATAAAAAATTTTGGGATGAAAAAAGGACGATGTATAGTCCATTAATTTTTGATTTAAAAAAAAACGATGTATAGTCCATTATATTTTTTGCATGAAAAAAATTTTGGCATGAAAAAAGGACGATTTATAGTCCATTATTTTTGCATAAAAAAGACGATGTATAGTCCATTATATTTTTTGCATAAAAAAATTTTGGCATGAAAAAAGGACGATGTATAGTCCATTAATTTTTGTATAAAAAAGACGATTATAGTCCATCATATTTTTTGCATGAAAAAAATTTTCCCATGAAAAAAGGACGATGTATAGTCCATTAATTTTTGCAGAAAAAAGACGATATATAGTCCATCATATTTTTTGCATGAAAAAAATTTTGGGATGAAAAAAGGACGATGTATAGTCTATTAATTTTTGCAGAAAAAAGACGATGTATAGTCCATTATATTTTTTGCATGAAAAAAAATTTTGGCGTGAAAAAAGGACGATGTATAGTCTATTAACTTTTGCATAAAAAAACGATGTATAGTCCATTATATTTTTTGCATGAAAAAAATTTTGGTATGAAAAATGGACGATTTATAGTCCATTATTTTTGCATAAAAAAGACGATGTATCGTCCATTATATTTTTTGCATGAAAAAAATTTTGGCATGAAAAAAGGACGATGTATAGTCTATTAATTTTTGCATAAAAAAACGATATATAGTCCATCATATTTTTTGCATGAAAAAAATTTTGGGATGAAAAAAGGACGATGTATACTCTATTAATTTTTGCATAAAAAAATCGATTTATAGTCCATTTTATTTTTTGCATAAAAAAAATTTTGACATGAAAAATGGACGATTTATAGTCCATTAATTATTCATTAAAAAAAACGATGTATAGTCCATTATATTTTTTGCATGAAAAAAATTTTGGCAAGAAAAAAGACGATATATACACTATTAATTGTTGCATAAAAAAGACGATGTATAGTCCATTATATTTTTTCCATGAAAAAAGTTTTGGCATGAAAAATGGACGATTTATAGTCCATTATTTTTTGCATGAAAAAAATTTTGCCATGAAAAAAGGACGATATATAGTCCATTATTTTTGCATAAAAAAAATTTTGGCATGAAAAATGGACGATTTATAGTCCATTATTTTTGCATAGAAAAGACGATGTATAGTCCATTATATTTTTTGTATGAAAAAAATTTTGGGATAAAAAAAGGACCATGTATAGTCTATTAATTTTTGCATAAAAAAAACGATGTATAGTCCATTATATTTTTTGCATGAAAAAAATTTTGGCATGAAAAATGGACGATGTATAGTCCATTAATTTTTGACTAAAAAAATACGATGTATATATAGTCCATTATATTTTTTGCATGAAAAAAATTTTGGCATGAAAAATGGACGATTTATAGTCCATTATTTTTGCATAAAAAAGACGATGTATAGTCCATTATATTTTTTGCATGAAAAAAATTTTGGCATGAAAAAAGGACGATGTATAGTCTACTAATTTTTGCATAAAAAAACGATGTATAGTCCATTATATTTTTTGCATGAAAAAAATTTTGGCATAAAAAATGGACTATTTATAGTCCATTATTTTTCCATAAAAAAGACGATGTATTATAGTCCATTATATTTTTTGCATGAAAAAAATTTTGGGATGAAAAAAGAACGATGTATAGTCTATTAATTTTTGCATAAAAAATCAATGTATAGTCCATTTTATTTTTTGCATAAAAAAAAATTTGGCGTAAAAAATGGACGATTTATAGTCCATTAATTTTTGATTAAAAAAAAACGATGTATATATAGTCCATTATATTTTTTGCATGAAAAAAATTTTGGGATGAAAAAAGAACGATGTATAGTCTATTAATTTTTGCATAAAAAGACGATGTATTATAGTCCATTATATATTTTGCATGAAAAAAATTTTGGCATTAAAAATAGACGATGTATAGTCCATTAATTTTTGCATAAAAAAACGATGTATAGTCCATCATATTTTTTGCATGAAAAAAATTTTGGGATGAAAAAAGGACGATGTATAGTCTATTAATTTTTGCATAAAAAATCGATGTATAGTCCATTTAATTTTTTGCATAAAAAAAATTTTGACATGAAAAATGGACGATTTATAGTCCATTAATTATTGATTAAAAAAAAACGATGTATAGTCCATTATATTTTTTGCATGAAAAAAATTTTGGCAAGAAAAGAGACGATATATACACTATTAATTTTTGCATAAAAAAACCATTATATTTTTTCCATGAAAAAAGTTTTGGCATGAAAAATGGACGATTTATAGTCCATTATTTTTGCATAAAAAAACGATGTATAGTCCATTATATTTTTTGCATGAAAAAAATTTTGCCATGAAAAAAGGACGATGTATAGTCCATTAATTTTTGCATAGAAAAGACGATGTATAGTCCATTATATATTTTGTATGAAAAAAATTTTGGCATGAAAAAAGGACGATGTATAGTCCATTAATTTTTGACTAAAAAAAAACGATGTATAGTCCATTATATTTTTTGCATGAAAAAAATTTTGCCATGAAAAAAGGACGATGTATAGTCCATTAATTTTTGCATAGAAAAGACGATGTATAGTCCATTATATTTTTTGCATGAAAAAAATTTTGCCATGAAAAAAGGACGATGTATAGTCCATTAATTTTTGCATAAAAAAGACGATGTCCATCATATTTTCCGCATGAAAAAAATTTTGGCATGAAAAAAGGACGATGTATGGTCCATTAATTTTTGACTAAAAAAAGACGATGTATATATAGTCCATTATATTTTTTGCATGAAAAAAATTTTGGGATGACAAAAGGACGATGTATAGTCTATTAATTTTTGCATGAAAAAAATTTTGGGATGAAAAAAGGACGATGTATAGTCTATTAATTTTTGACTAAAAAAAAACGATGTATAGTCCATTATATTTTTTGCATGAAAAAAATTTTGGCATGAAAAAAGGACGATCTATTAATTTTTGCATAAAAAAACGATGTATAGTCCATTATATTTTTTCCATGAAAAAAATTTTGGCATGAAAAATGGCCGATTTATAGTCCATTATTTTTGCATAAAAAAGACGATGTATATTTTATTATATTTTTTGCATGAAAAAAATTTTGGCATGAAAAAAGGACGATGTATAGTCCATTAATTTTTGTATAAAAAAGACGATGTCCATCATATTTTCCGCATGAAAAAAATTTTGGCATGAAAAAAGGACGATGTATGGTCCATTAATTTTTGACTAAAAAAAGACGATGTATATATAGTCCATTATATTTTTTGCATGAAAAAAATTTTGGGATGACAAAAGGACGATGTATAGTCTATTAATTTTTGCATGAAAAAAATTTTGGGATGAAAAAAGGACGATGTATAGTCTATTAATTTTTGCATAAAAAAATCGATGTATAGTCCATTATATTTTTTGCATGAAAAAAATTTTGGCATGAAAAATGGACAATTTATAGTCCATTATTTTTGTCCATTATATTTTTTGCATAAAAAAAATTTTGGCATGAAGAAAGGACGATGTATATATAGTCCATTATATTTTTTGCATGAAAAAAATTTTGGCATGAAAAATGGACGATTTATAGTCCATTATTTTTGCATAAAAAAGACGATGTATAGTCCATTATATTTTTTGCATGAAAAAAATTTTGGCATGAAAAAAGGACGATGTGTAGTCCATTAATTTTTGACTAAAAAAAGACGATGTATAGTCCATTATATTTTTTGCATGAAAAAAATTTTGGGATAAAAAAAGGACGATGTATAGTCTATTAATTTTTGCATAAAAAAACGATGTATAGTCCATTATATTTTTTGCATGAAAAAAATTTTGCCATGAAAAAAGGACGATGTATAGTCTATTAATTTATGCATAAAAAACGATGTATAGTCCATTATATTTTTTGCATGAAAAAAATGTTGACGTGAAAAATGGACGATTTATAGTCCATTATTTTTGCATAAAAAAGACGATGTATAGTCCATTATATTTTTGACTAAAAAAACGATGTATAGTCCATTATATTTTTTGCATGAAAAAAATTTTGGGATGAAAAAAGGACGATGTATAGTCTATTAATTTTTGCATAAAAAAAACGATGTATATATAGTCAATTATATTTTTTGAATGAAAAAAATTTTGGCATGAAAAATGGACGATTTATTTATTGTCCATTATTTTTGCATAAAAAAGACGATGTATAGTCCATTATATTTTTTGAATGAAAAAAATTTTGGCATGAAAAATGGACGATTTATTTATTGTCCATTATTTTTGCATAAAAAAGACGATGTATATATAGTCCATTATATTTTTTGCATGAATAAAATTTTGGCATGAAAAATGGACGATTTATAGTCCATTAATTTTTGACTAAAAAAAGACGATGTATAGTCCATTATATTTTTTGCATGAAAAAAATTTTGGCAAGAAAAAAGACGATATATACACTATTAATTTTTGCATAAAAAAGACGATGTATAGTCCATTATATTTTTTCCATGAAAAAAGTTTTGGCATGAAAAATGGACGATTTATAGTCCATTATTTTTGCATAAAAAAGACGATGTATAGTCCATTATATTTTTTGTATTAAAAAAAATTTTGGCATGCAAAAGGGACGATGTAAAGTCTATTAATTTTTCCATAAAAAAACGATGTATAGTCCATTATATTTTTTGCATGAAAAAAATTTTGGCATGAAAAATGGACGATGTATAGTCCATTAATTTTTGCATAAAAAAGATGATGTATATATAGTCCATTATATTTTTTGCATGAATAAAATTTTGGCATGAAAAATGGACGATTTATAGTCCATTAATTTTTGATTAAAAAAGACGACGTTAGTCATTATATTTTTTGCATGAAAAAAATTTTGGGATAAAAAAAGGACCATGTATAGTCTATTAATTTTTGCATAAAAAAAAACGATGTATAGTCCATTATATTTTTTGCATGAAAAAAATTTTGGCAAGAAAAAAGACGATATATACACTATTAATTTTTGCATAAAAAAGACGATGTATAGTCCATTATATTTTTTCCATGAAAAAAGTTTTGGCATGAAAAATGGACGATTTATAGTCCATTATTTTTGCATAAAAAAGACGATGTATAGTCCATTATATTTTTTGTATTAAAAAAAATTTTGGCATGCAAAAGGGACGATGTATAGTCTATTAATTTTTCCATAAAAAAACGATGTATAGTCCATTATATTTTTTGCATGAAAAAAATTTTGGCATGAAAAATGGACGATGTATAGTCCATTAATTTTTGCATAAAAAAGATGATGTATATATAGTCCATTATATTTTTTGCATGAATAAAATTTTGGCATGAAAAATGGACGATTTATAGTCCATTAATTTTTGATTAAAAAAGACGACGTATAGTCATTATATTTTTTGCATGAAAAAAATTTTGGGATAAAAAAAGGACCATGTATAGTCTATTAATTTTTGCATAAAAAAAAACGATGTATAGTCCATTATATTTTTCGCATGAAAAAAATTTTGAGATGAAAAAAAGACGATGTATAGTCCATTAATTTTTGATTTAAAAAAAACGATGTTAGTCCATTATATTTTTTGCATGAAAAAAAATTTTGGCATGAAAAATGGACGATTTATAGTCCATTAATTTTTGATTTAAAAAAAACGATGTATAGTCCATTATATTTTTCGCATGAAAAAAATTTTGAGATGAAAAAAAGACGATGTATAGTCCATTAATTTTTGTATAAAAAAGACCATGTATAGTCCAGTATATAGTATTTTTTTAATGACAAAAATTTTGGCATGAAAAATGGACGATTTATAGTCCATTAATTTTTGTATAAAAAAGACGATGTATATATAGTCCATTTTATTTTTTGCATGAAAAAAATTTTGGGATGAAAAAAGGACGATGTATAGTCTATTAATTTTTCCATAAAAAATTTTGGGATGAAAAAAGGACGATGTATTGTCCATTAATTTTTACAGAAAAAAACGATGTATAGTCCATTATATTTTTTGCATGAAAAAAATTTTGGCATGAAAAAAGGACGATTTATAGTCCATTATTTTTGCATAAAAAAGACGATGTATAGTCCATTATATTTTTTGCATAAAAAAATTTTGGCATGAAAAAAGGACGATGTATAGTCCATTAATTTTTGTATAAAAAAGACGATTATAGTCCATCATATTTTTTGCATGAAAAAAATTTTCCCATGAAAAAAGGACGATGTATAGTCCATTAATTTTTGCAGAAAAAAGACGATATATAGTCCATCATATTTTTTGCATGAAAAAAATTTTGGGATGAAAAAAGGACGATGTATAGTCTATTAATTTTTGCAGAAAAAAGACGATGTATAGTCCATTATATTTTTTGCATGAAAAAAAATTTTGGCGTGAAAAAAGGACGATGTATAGTCTATTAACTTTTGCATAAAAAAACGATGTATAGTCCATTATATTTTTTGCATGAAAAAAATTTTGGCATGAAAAATGGACGATTTATAGTCCATTATTTTTGCATAAAAAAGACGATGTATCGTCCATTATATTTTTTGCATGAAAAAAATTTTGGCATGAAAAAAGGACGATGTATAGTCTATTAATTTTTGCATAAAAAAACGATATATAGTCCATCATATTTTTTGCATGAAAAAAATTTTGGGATGAAAAAAGGACGATGTATACTCTATTAATTTTTGCATAAAAAAATCGATTTATTTTTTGAATGACAAAAATTTTGGCATGAAAAATGGACGATTTATAGTCCATTAATTTTTGTATAAAAAAGACGATGTATATATAGTCCATTTTATTTTTTGCATAAAAAAAATTTTGACATGAAAAATGGACGATTTATAGTCCATTAATTATTCATTAAAAAAAACGATTTATAGTCCATTATATTTTTTGCATGAAAAAAATTTTGGCAAGAAAAAAGACGATATATACACTATTAATTGTTGCATAAAAAAGACGATGTATAGTCCATTATATTTTTTCCATGAAAAAAGTTTTGGCATGAAAAATGGACGATTTATAGTCCATTATTTTTTGCATGAAAAAAATTTTGCCATGAAAAAAGGACGATATATAGTCCATTATTTTTGCATAAAAAAAATTTTGGCATGAAAAATGGACGATTTATAGTCCATTATTTTTGCATAGAAAAGACGATGTATAGTCCATTATATTTTGGGATAAAAAAAGGACCATGTATAGTCTATTAATTTTTGCATAAAAAATCAATGTATAGTCCATTTTATTTTTTGCATAAAAAAAAATTTGGCGTAAAAAATGGACGATTTATAGTCCATTAATTTTTGATTAAAAAAAAACGATGTATATATAGTCCATTATATTTTATGCATGAAAAAAATTTTGGGATGAAAAAAGAACGATGTATAGTCTATTAATTTTTGCATAAAAAGACGATGTATTATAGTCCATTATATATTTTGCATGAAAAAAATTTTGGCAAGAAAAGAGACGATATATACACTATTAATTTTTGCATAAAAAAACGATGTATAGTCCATTATATTTTTTCCATGAAAAAAGTTTTGGCATGAGAAATGGACGATTTATAGTCCATTATTTTTGCATTAAAAAACGATGTATAGTCCATTATATTTTTTGCATGAAAAAAATTTTGCCATGAAAAAAGGACGATGTATAATCCATTAATTTTTGCATAGAAAAGACGATGTATAGTCCATTATATATTTTGTATGAAAAAAATTTTGGCATGAAAAAAGGACGATGTATAGTCCATTAATTTTTGACTAAAAAAAAACGATGTATAGTCCATTATATTTTTTGCATGAAAAAAATTTTGCCATGAAAAATGGACGATGTATAGTCCATTATTTTTGCATAAAAAAGACGATGTATAGTCCATCCTATTTTCGGCATGAAAAAAATTTTCCCATGAAAAAAGGACGATGTATAGTTCATTAATTTTTTCATAGAAAAGACGATGTATAGTCCATCATATTTTTTGCATGAAAAAAAATTTTGGCACGAAAAAAGGACAATATATAGTCCATTAATTTTTTACTAAAAAAAGACGATGTATAGTCCATTATATTTTTTGCATGAAAAAAATTTTGCGATGAAAAAAGGACGATGTATAGTCTATTAATTTTTGCATAAAAAAAAACGATGTATAGTCCATTATATTTTTTTTTTGCATGAAAAAAATTTTGGGATGAAAAAAGGACGATGTATAGTCTATAAATTTTTGCATAAAAAAACGATGTATAGTCCATTATATTTTTTGCATGAAAAAAATTTTGGCATGAAAAAAGGACGATGTATAGTCCATTAATTTTTGTGTAAAAGAGACGATTATAGTCCATCATATTTTTTGCATGAAAAAAATTTTGCCATGAAAAATGTACGATTTATAGTCCATTAATTTTTGACTAAAAAAAGACGATGTATAGTCCATTATATTTTTTGTATGAAAAAAATTTTGGCATGAAAAATGGACTATTTATAGTCCATTATTTTTCCATAAAAAGACGATGTATAGTCCATTATATTTTTTGCATGAAAAAAATTTTGGCATGAAAAATGGACGATGTATAGTCCATTAATTTTTCCATAAAAAAGACGATGTATAGTCCATTATATTTTTTGCATGAATAAAATTTTGGCATGAAAAATGGACGATTTATAGTCCATTAATTTTTGACTAAAAAAAGACGATGTATAGTCCATTATATTTTTTGCATGAAAAAAATTTTGGCAAGAAAAAAGACGATATATACACTATTAATTTTTGCATAAAAAAGACGATGTATAGTCCATTATATTTTTTCCATGAAAAAAGTTTTGGCATGAAAAAGGGACGATTTATAGTCCATTATTTTTGCATAAAAAAGACAATGTATAGTCCATTATATTTTTTGTATGAAAAAAATTTTGGCATGAAAAAGGGACGATGTATAGTCTATTAATTTTTGCATAAAAAACGATGTATAGTCCATTATATTTTTTGCATGAAAAAAATTTTGGCATGAAAAATGGACGATTTATAGTCCATTAATTTTTGACTAAAAAAAGACGACGTATAGTCATTATATTTTTTCCATGAAAAAAGTTTTGGCATGAAAAAGGGACGATTTATAGTCCATTAATTTTTGCATAAAAAAGACGATGTATATATAGTCCATTATATTTTTTGCATGAATAAAATTTTGGCATGAAAAATGGACGATTTATAGTCCATTAATTTTTGACTAAAAAAAGACGACGTATAGTCATTATATTTTTTGCATGAAAAAAATTTTGGGATAAAAAAAGGACCATGTATAGTCTATTAATTTTTGCATAAAAAAGACGATGTATAGTCCATTATATTTTTTCCATGAAAAAAGTTTTGGCATGAAAAAGGGACGATTTATAGTCCATTATTTTTGCATAAAAAAGACGATGTATAGTCCATTATATTTTTTGCATGAAAAAAATTTTGGCAAGAAAAAAGACGATATATACACTATTAATTTTTGCATAAAAAAGACGATGTATAGTCCATTATATTTTTTCCATGAAAAAAGTTTTGGCATGAAAAATGGGCGATTTATAGTCCATTATTTTTGATTAAAAAAAAACGATGTATAGTCCATTATATTATTTGCATGAAAAAAATTTTGCTATGAAAAAAAGGACGATATATAGTCCATTAATTTTGCATAAAAAAGACGATGTATAGTCCAACCTATTTTCGGCATGAAAAAAATTTTCCCATGAAAAAAAGGACAATGTATAGTCCATTAATTTTTGCATAGAAAACACGATGTATCGTCCATTATATTTTTTGCATGAAAAAAATTTTGGCATGAAAAAAGGCCGATGTATAGTCCATTAATTTTTGACTAAAAAAATACGATGTATAGTCCATTATATTTTCCGCATGAAAAAAATTTTGGCTGAAAAATGGACGGTTTATAGTCCGTTACTTTTTGCATAAAAAAACGATGTATAGTCCATTATATTTTTTGCATGAAAAAAATTTTGGCATGAAAAATGGACGATATATAGTCCATTATTTTTGCATAAAAAAGACGATGTATAGTCCATTTTATTTTTTGCATGAAAAAATTTTGAAATGAAAAAAAACGATGTATAGTCTATTAATTTTTGCATAAAAAATCAATGTATAGTCCATTTTATTTTTTGCATAAAAAAAAATTTGGCGTAAAAAATGGACGATTTATAGTCCATTAATTTTTGATTAAAAAAAAACGATGTATATATAGTCCATTATATTTTTTGCATGAAAAAAATTTTGGGATGAAAAAAGAACGATGTATAGTCTATTAATTTTTGCATAAAAAAACGATGTATAGTCCATTATATATTTTGCATGAAAAAAATTTTGGCATTAAAAATAGACGATGTATAGTCCATTAATTTTTGCATAAAAAAACGATGTATAGTCCATCATATTTTTTGCATGAAAAAAATTTTGGGATGAAAAAAGGACGATGTATAGTCTATTAATTTTTGCATAAAAAAATCGATGTATAGTCCATTTAATTTTTTGCATAAAAAAAATTTTGACATGAAAAATGGACGATTTATAGTCCATTAATTATTGATTAAAAAAAAACGATGTATAGTCCATTATATTTTTTGCATAAAAAAAATTTTGGGATAAAAAAAGGACCATGTATAGTCTATTAATTTTTGCATAAAAAAGACGATGTATAGTCCATTATATTTTTTCCATGAAAAAAGTTTTGGCATGAAAAAGGGACGATTTATAGTCCATTAATTTTTGCATAAAAAAGACGATGTATATATAGTCCATTATATTTTTTGCATGAATAAAATTTTGGCATGAAAAATGGACGATTTATAGTCCATTAATTTTTGACTAAAAAAAGACGACGTATAGTCATTATATTTTTTGCATGAAAAAAATTTTGGGATAAAAAAAGGACCATGTATAGTCTATTAATTTTTGCATAAAAAAGACGATGTATAGTCCATTATATTTTTTCCATGAAAAAAGTTTTGGCATGAAAAAGGGACGATTTATAGTCCATTATTTTTGCATAAAAAAGACGATGTATAGTCCATTATATTTTTTGCATGAAAAAAATTTTGGCAAGAAAAAAGACGATATATACACTATTAATTTTTGCATAAAAAAGACGATGTATAGTCCATTATATTTTTTCCATGAAAAAAGTTTTGGCATGAAAAATGGGCGATTTATAGTCCATTATTTTTGATTAAAAAAAAACGATGTATAGTCCATTATATTATTTGCATGAAAAAAATTTTGCTATGAAAAAAAGGACGATATATAGTCCATTAATTTTGCATAAAAAAGACGATGTATAGTCCAACCTATTTTCGGCATGAAAAAAATTTTCCCATGAAAAAAAGGACAATGTATAGTCCATTAATTTTTGCATAGAAAAGACGATGTATCGTCCATTATATTTTTTGCATGAAAAAAATTTTGGCATGAAAAAAGGCCGATGTATAGTCCATTAATTTTTGACTAAAAAAATACGATGTATAGTCCATTATATTTTCCGCATGAAAAAAATTTTGGCTGAAAAATGGACGATTTATAGTCCGTTACTTTTTGCATAAAAAAACGATGTATAGTCCATTATATTTTTTGCATGAAAAAAATTTTGGCATGAAAAATGGACGATATATAGTCCATTATTTTTGCATAAAAAAGACGATGTATAGTCCATTTTATTTTTTGCATGAAAAAAATTTTGGGATGAAAAAAAACGATGTATAGTCTATTAATTTTTGCATAAAAAATCAATGTATAGTCCATTTTATTTTTTGCATAAAAAAAAATTTGGCGTAAAAAATGGACGATTTATAGTCCATTAGTTTTTGATTAAAAAAAAACGATGTATATATAGTCCATTATATTTTTTGCATGAAAAAAATTTTGGGATGAAAAAAGAACGATGTATAGTCTATTAATTTTTGCATAAAAAAACGATGTATAGTCCATTATATATTTTGCATGAAAAAAATTTTGGCATTAAAAATAGACGATGTATAGTCCATTAATTTTTGCATTAAAAAACGATGTATAGTCCATCATATTTTTTGCATGAAAAAAATTTTGGGATGAAAAAAGGACGATGTATAGTCTATTAATTTTTGCATAAAAAAATCGATGTATAGTCCATTTAATTTTTTGCATAAAAAAAATTTTGACATGAAAAATGGACGATTTATAGTCCATTAATTATTGATTAAAAAAAAACGATGTATAGTCCATTATATTTTTTGCATGAAAAAAATTTTGGCAAGAAAAGAGACGATATATACACTATTAATTTTTGCATAAAAAAACGATGTATAGTCCATTATATATTTTGTATGAAAAAAATTTTGGCATGAAAAAAGGACGATGTATAGTACATTAATTTTTGACTAAAAAAAAACGATGTATAGTCCATTATATTTTTTGCATGAAAAAAATTTTGCCATGAAAAAAAGACGATATATAGTCCATTATTTTTGCATAAAAAAGACGATGTATAGTCCATCCTATTTTCAGCATGAAAAAAATTTTCCCATGAAAAAAGGACGATGTATAGTCCATTAATTTTTTCTTAGAAAAGACGATGTATAGTCCATCATATTTTTTGCATGAAAAAAATTTTGGCACGAAAAAAGGACAATATATAGTCCATTAATTTTTTACTAAAAAAAGACGATGTATAGTCCATTATATTTTTTGCATGAAAAAAATTTTGGGTTGAAAAAAGGACGATGTATAGTCTATTAATTTTTGCATAAAAAAAAACGATGTATAGTCCATTATATTTTTTTTTGCATGAAAAAAATTTTGGGATGAAAAAAGGACGATGTATAGTCTATAAATTTTTGCATAAAAAAACTATGTATAGTCCATTATATTTTTTGCATGAAAAAAATTTTGCCATGAAAAAAGGACGATGTATAGTCCATTAATTTTTGTGTAAAAGAGACGATTATAGTCCATCATATTTTTTGCATGAAAAAAATTTTGCCATGAAAAATGTACGATTTATAGTCCATTAATTTTT
Source organism: Nowickia ferox (assembly GCA_936439885.1). NCBI lineage: Eukaryota > Metazoa > Arthropoda > Insecta > Diptera > Tachinidae > Nowickia > Nowickia ferox. The sequence continues at coordinate 93,784,752 of OW387023.1, read as the reverse complement.
GACTAAAAAAAGACGATGTATAGTCCATTATATTTTTTGTATGAAAAAAATTTTGCCATGAAAAATGGGCTATTTATAGTCCATTATTTTTCCATAAAAAGACGATGTATAGTCCATTATATTTTTTGCATGAAAAAAATTTTGGCATGAAAAATGGACGATGTATAGTCCATTAATTTTTGCATAAAAAAGACGATGTATAGTCCATTATATTTTTTGCATGAATAAAATTTTGGCACGAAAAATGGACGATTTATAGTCCATTAATTTTTGACTAAAAAAAGACGATGTATAGTCCATTATATTTTTTGCATGAAAAAAATTTTGGGATAAAAAAAGGACCATGTATAGTCTATTAATTTTTGCATAAAAAAAACGATGTATAGTCCATTATATTTTTTGCATGAAAAAAATTTTGGCAAGAAAAAAGACGATATATACACTATTAATTTTTGCATAAAAAAGACGATGTATAGTCCATTATATTTTTTCCATGAAAAAAGTTTTGGCATGAAAAAGGGACGATTTATAGTCCATTATTTTTGCATAAAAAAGACGATGTATAGTTTATTATATTTTTTGCATGAAAAAAATTTTGGCATGAAAAAAGGACGATGTATAGTCCATTAATTTTTGTATAAAAAAGACGATGTCCATCATATTTTCCGCATGGAAAAAATTTTGGCATGAAAAAAGGACGATGCATAGTCCATTAATTTTTCCATAAAAAAGACGACGTATAGTCCATTATATTTTTTGCATGAATAAAATTTTGGCATGAAAAATGGACGATTTATAGTCCATTAATTTTTGACTAAAATAAGACGATGTATAGTCCATTATATTTTTTGCATGAAAAAAATTTTGGGATAAAAAAAGGACGATGTATAGTCTATTAATTTTTGCATAAAAAAACGATGTATAGTCCATTATATTTTTTGCATGAAAAAAATTTTGGCATGAAAAAAGGACGATCTATTAATTTTTGCATAAAAAAACGATTATAGTCCATTATATTTTTTCCATGAAAAAAATTTTGCCATGAAAAATGGACGATTTATAGTCCATTATTTTTGCATAAAAAAGACGATGTATAGTTTATTATATTTTTTGCATGAAAAAAATTTTGGCATGAAAAAAGGACGATGTATAGTCCATTAATTTTTGTATAAAAAAGACGATGTCCATCATATTTTCCGCATGAAAAAAATTTTGGCATGAAAAAAGGACGATGTATGGTCCATTAATTTTTGACTAAAAAAAGACGATGTATATATAGTCCATTATATTTTTTGCATGAAAAAAATTTTGGGATGACAAAAGGACGATGTATAGTCTATTAATTTTTGCATGAAAAAAATTTTGGGATGAAAAAAGGACGATGTATAGTCTATTAATTTTTGCATAAAAAAATCGATGTATAGTCCATTATATTTTTTGCATGAAAAAAATTTTGGCATGAAAAATGGACAATTTATAGTTCATTATTTTTGTCCATTATATTTTTTGCATAAAAAAAATTTTGGCATGAAGAAAGGACGATGTATAGTCCATTATATTTTTTGCATGAAAAAAATTTTGGCATGAAAAATGGACGATTTATAGTCCATTATTTTTGCATAAAACAGACGCTGTATAGTCCATTATATTTTTTGCATGAAAAAAATTTTGGCATGAAAAAAGGACGATGTGTAGTCCATTAATTTTTGACTAAAAAAAGACGATGTATAGTCCATTATATTTTTTGCATGAAAAAAATTTTGGGATAAAAAAAGGACGATGTATAGTCTATTAATTTTTGCATAAAAAAAACGATGTATAGTCCATTATATTTTTTGCATGAAAAAAATTTTGGCATGAAAAAAGGACGATGTATAGTCTATTAATTTATGCATAAAAAAACGATGTATAGTCCATTATATTTTTTGCATGAAAAAAATGTTGACGTGAAAAATGGACGACTTATAGTCCATTATTTTTGCATAAAAAAGACGATGTATAGTCCATCCTATTTTCGGCATGAAAAAAATTTTCCCATGAAAAAAGGACGATGTATAGTCCATTAATTTTTTCATAGAAAAGACGATGTATAGTCCATTATATTTTTTGCATGAAAAAAATTTTGGCATGAAAAAAGGACGATTATTAATTAATTAATTAATTTTCCATTAATTTTTGACTAAAAAAAGACGATATATATATTATATTTTTTGCATGAAAAAAATTTTGGGATAAAAAAAGGTCGATGTATAGTCTATTAATTTTTGCATAAAAAAAACGATGTATAGTCCATTATATTTTTTGCATGAAAAAAATTTTGGCATGAAAAAAGGACGATGTATAGTCTATTAATTTATGCATAAAAAAACGATGTATAGTCCATTATATTTTTTGCATGAAAAAAATGTTGACGTGAAAAATGGACGATTTATAGTCCATTATTTTTGCATAAAAAAGACGATGTATAGTCCATTATATTTTTGACTAAAAAAACGATGTATAGTCCATTATATTTTTTGCATGAAAAAAATTTTGGGATGAAAAAAGGACGATGTATAGTCTATTAATTTTTGCATAAAAAAACGATGTATATATAGTCCATTATATTTTTTGAATGAAAAAAATTTTGGCATGAAAAATGGACGATTTATTGTCCATTATTTTTGCATAAAAAAGACGATGTATAGTCCATTATATTTTTTGCATGAATAAAATTTTGGCATGAAAAATGGACGATTTATAGTCCATTAATTTTTGACTAAAAAAAGACGATGTATAGTCCATTATATTTTTTGCATGAAAAAAATTTTGGCAAGAAAAAAGACGATATATACACTATTAATTTTTGCATAAAAAAGACGATGTATAGTCCATTATATTTTTTCCATGAAAAAAGTTTTGGCATGAAAAATGGACGATTTATAGTCCATTATTTTTGCATAAAAAAGACGATGTATAGTCCATTATATTTTTTGTATGAAAAAAATTTTGGCATGCGAAAGGGACGATGTATAGTCTATTAATTTTTGCATAAAAAAACGATGTATAGTCCATTATATTTTTTGCATGAAAAAAATTTTGGCATGAAAAATGGACGATGTATAGTCCATTAATTTTTGCATAAAAAAGATTTTTTTTTTTTTTTTTTTTTTTTTTAATACATATAACTTATTTATTGCATCTTCAAAAAAAATTAACTAACAATAAGTAATCAAATCTTAAGTCTAGATATAATTAATGTGTCCGACCAATGCCGAAAACAATTTTAGTGATAGTAGTTATTAATACAATAATTATGTACTAGCAAAAAAAATTATTCTCAAAAAGTTTCATCTGAGGTATTGCGTATTAGAGCCTTGGTGTCCCTCTTTTTTAAGCGGATGTGTCCAGTAAAGTTCAAGATGTTACGAGCAAGGGGATTAGGATGGGACTCGAGTTTAGTTAAATATTTGCCTGCGTATTTTGAAATTTCTTCAGTCACTAGTGGCATATTTAAATCACAATGTAAATTTGAATTTTTAATGTACCATGGAGCCGATGTTATTAAACGTAAAATTTTGTTTTGTCTTCGTTGGATTTTCTCAACATTTGAAGCTAAAGCAGTGCCCCATAACTGAATTCCGTAGCACCATATTGGTTTCAAAAGCGACTTGTATATTAACAGTTTGCAGTCTAGGCTGAGTGTTGAATTTCTGCCAATCAACCAATGTATTTGAGATAACTTAAGTTTCATTTGAGTTAGCTTAGAGTCAATATGATGTTTCCACGTAAGCCTTCGATCAAGGTGAATACCAAGGTATTTCACGTGAGAATGTTGAGGAATATTCTCATTGTTTATTCGAATGGGGGAACAAGTATCTCTTCTTAGGGAAAACGTTATATGGACACACTTTTGTTCATTTACTTTAATTCTCCATAAGTTCAACCATATTTCCAACTGGGTAATATGTTCCTGGAGATTGCGGGAAAGATGATGTATATATAGTCCATTATATTTTTTGCATGAATAAAATTTTGGCATGAAAAATGGACGATTTATAGTCCATTAATTTTTGACTAAAAAAAGACGACGTATAGTCATTATATTTTTTGCATGAAAAAAATTTTGGGATAAAAAAAGGACCATGTATAGTCTATTAATTTTTGCATAAAAAAAACGATGTACGACGATTTATAGTCCATTAATTTTTGACTAAAAAAAGACGACGTATAGTCATTATATTTTTTGCATGAAAAAAATTTTGGGATAAAAAAAGGACCATGTATAGTCTATTAATTTTTGCATAAAAAAAAACGATGTATAGTCCATTATATTTTTTGCATGAAAAAAATTTTGAGATGAAAAAAAGACGATGTATAGTCCATTAATTTTTGTATAAAAAAGACCATGTATAGTCCAGTATATAGTATTTTTTGAATGACAAAAATTTTGGCATGAAAAATGGACGATTTATAGTCCATTAATTTTTGTATAAAAAAGACGATGTATATATAGTCCATTTTATTTTTTGCATGAAAAAAATTTTGGGATGAAAAAAGGACGATGTATAGTCTATTAATTTTTGCATAAAAAATTTTGGGATGAAAAAAGGACGATGTATAGTCCATTAATTTTTGATTTAAAAAAAACGATGTATAGTCCATTATATTTTTCGCATGAAAAAAATTTTGAGATGAAAAAAAGACGATGTATAGTCCATTAATTTTTGATTTAAAAAAAACGATGTATAGTCCATTATATTTTTTGCATGAAAAAAAATTTTGGCATGAAAAATGGACGATTTATAGTCCATTAATTTTTGATTTAAAAAAAACGATGTATAGTCCATTATATTTTTCGCATGAAAAAAATTTTGAGATGAAAAAAAGACGATGTATAGTCCATTAATTTTTGTATAAAAAAGACCATGTATAGTCCAGTATATAGTATTTTTTTAATGACAAAAATTTTGCCATGAAAAATGGACGATTTATAGTCCATTAATTTTTGTATAAAAAAGACGATGTATATATAGTCCATTTTATTTTTTGCATGAAAAAAATTTTGGGATGAAAAAAGGACGATGTATAGTCTATTAATTTTTGCATAAAAAATTTTGGGATGAAAAAAGGACGATGTATAGTCCATTAATTTTTACAGAAAAAAACGATGTATAGTCCATTATATTTTTTGCATGAAAAAAATTTTGGCATGAAAAAAGGACGATTTATAGTCCATTATTTTTGCATAAAAAAGACGATGTATAGTCCATTATATTTTTTGCATAAAAAAATTTTGGTATGAAAAAAGGACGATGTATAGTCCATTAATTTTTGTATAAAAAAGACGATTATAGTCCATCATATTTTTTGCATGAAAAAAATTTTCCCATGAAAAAAGGACGATGTCCATTAATTTTTGCAGAAAAAAGACGATGTACAGTCCATTATATTTTTTGAATGAAAAAATATTTGGCATGAAAAATGGACGATGCATAGTCCATTAATTTTTGCATAAAAAAACGACGTATAGTCCATTATATTTTTTGCATGAATAAAATTTTGGCATGAAAAATTGACCATTTATAGTCCATTAATTTTTGACTAAAAAAAGACGATGTATAGTCCATTATATTTTTTGCATGAAAAAAATTTTGGGATGAAAAAAGGACGATGTATAGTCTATTAATTTTTGCATAAAAAAATCGATGTATAGTCCATTATATTTTTTGCATGAAAAAAATTTTGGCATGAAAAATGGACAATTTATAGTCCATTATTTTTGTCCATTATATTTTTTGCATAAAAAAAATTTTGGCATGAAGAAAGGACGATGTGTAGTCCATTAATTTTTGACTAAAAAAAGACGATGTATAGTCCATTATATTTTTTGAATGAAAAAAATTTTGGGATAAAAAAAGGACGATGTATAGTCTATTAATTTTTGCATAAAAAAAACGATGTATATATAGTCCATTATATTTTTTGAATGAAAAAAATTTTGACATGAAGAAAGGACGATGTATAGTCCATTATATTTTTTGCATGAATAAAATTTTGGCATGAAAAATGGACCATTTATAGTCCATTAATTTTTGTATAAAAAAGACGATGTATATATAGTCCATTTTATTTTTTGCATGAAAAAAATTTTGGGATGACAAAAGGACGATGTATAGTCTATTAATTTTTGAAAAAAATTTTGGGATAAAAAAAGGACCATGTATAGTCTATTAATTTTTGCATAAAAAAAACGATGTATATATAGTCCATTATATTTTTTGCATGAATAAAATTTTGGCATGAAAAATGGACGATTTATAGTCCATTAATTTTTGACTAAAAAAAGACGACGTATAGTCATTATATTTTTTGCATGAAAAAAATTTTGGGATAAAAAAGGACCATGTATATAGTCTATTAATTTTTGCATAAAAAAATCGATGTCCATTTTATTTTTTGCATAAAAAAATTTTGGCTGAAAAATGGACGATTTATAGTCCATTAATTTTTGCATACAAAAACGATGTAAGTCCATTATATTTTTTGCATGAAAAAAATTTTGGCAAGAAAAAAGACGATATATACACTATTAATTTTTGCATAAAAAAGACGATGTATAGTCCATTTTGGCATGAAAAATGGACGATGTATAGTCTATTAATTTTTGCATAAAAAAGACGACGTATAGTCCATTATATTTTTTGCATGAATAAAATTTTGGCATGAAAAATGGACCATTTATAGTCCATTAATTTTTGACTAAAAAAAGGCGATGTATAGTCCATTATATTTTTTGCATGAAAAAAATTTTGGCATGAAAAAAGGACGATGTATAGTCCATTAATTTTTGTATAAAAAAGACGATGTATAGTCCATCATATTTTCCGCATGAAAAAAATTTTGGCATGAAAAAAGGACGATGTATGGTCCATTAATTTTTGACTAAAAAAAGACGATGTATATATAGTCCATTATATTTTTTGCATAAAAAAAATTTTGGGATGACAAAAGGACGATGTATAGTCTATTAATTTTTGCATGAAAAAAATTTTGGGATGAAAAAAGGACGATGTATAGCCTATTAATTTTTGCATAAAAAAATCGATGTATAGTCCATTATATTTTTTGCATGAAAAAAATTTTGGCATGAAAAATGGACAATTTATAGTCCATTATTTTTGTCCATTATATTTTTTGCATAAAAAAAATTTTAGCATGAAAAAAGGACGATGTATGGTCCATTAATTTTTGACTAAAAAAGACGATGTATAGTCCATTATAGTTTTTGCATGAAAAAAATTTTGGGATAAAAAAAGGACGATGTATAGTCTATTGATTTTTGCATAAAAAAACGATGTATAGTCCATTATATTTTTGCATGAAAAAAATTTTGGCATGAAAAAAGGACGATGTATAGTCTATTAATTTATGCATAGAAAAACGATGTATAGTCCATTATATTTCTTGCATGAAAAAAATTTTGACGTGAAAAATGGACGATTTATAGTCCATTATTTTTGCATAAAAAAGACGATGTATGGTCCATTATATTTTTGACTAAAAAAAGACGATGTATAGTCCATTATATTTTTTGCATAAAAAATTTTGGGATGAAAAAAGGACGATGTATAGTCCATTAATTTTTGATTTAAAAAAAACGATGTATAGTCCATTATATTTTTTGCATGAAAAAAATTTTGGCATGAAAAAAGGACGATGTATAGTCTATTAATTTATGCATAAAAAAACGATGTATAGTCCATTATATTTTTTGCATGAAAAAAATGTTGACGTGAAAAATGGACGATTTATAGTCCATTATTTTTGCATAAAAAAGACGATGTATAGTCCATTATATTTTTGACTAAAAAAACGATGTATAGTCCATTATATTTTTTGCATGAAAAAAATTTTGGGATGAAAAAAGGACGATGTATAGTCTATTAATTTTTGCATAAAAAAAACGATGTATATATAGTCCATTATATTTTTTGAATGAAAAAAATTTTGACATGAAAAATGAACGATTTATTGTCCATTATTTTTGCATAAAAAAGACGATGTATAGTCCATTATATTTTTTGCATGAATAAAATTTTGGCATGAAAAATGGACGATTTATAGTCCATTAATTTTTGACTAAAAAAAGACGATGTATAGTCCATTATATTTTTTGCATGAAAAAAATTTTGGGATAAAAAATGGACCATGTATAGTCTATTAATTTTTGCATAAAAAAAACGATGTATATATAGTCCATTATATTTTTTGCATGAATAAAATTTTGGCATGAAAAATGGACGATTTATAGTCCATTAATTTTTGACTAAAAAAAGACGACGTATAGTCATTATATTTTTTGCATGAAAAAAATTTTGGGATAAAAAAAGGACCATGTATATAGTCTATTAATTTTTGCATAAAAAAATCGATGTCCATTTTATTTTTTGCATAAAAAAATTTTGGCTGAAAAATGGACGATTTATAGTCCATTAATTTTTGCATACAAAAACGATGTAAGTCCATTATATTTTTTGCATGAAAAAAATTTTGGCAAGAAAAAAGACGATATATACACTATTAATTTTTGCATAAAAAAGACGATGTATAGTCCATTATATTTTTTGAATGAAAAAATATTTGGCATGAAAAATGGACGATGTATAGTCTATTAATTTTTGCATAAAAAAGACGACGTATAGTCCATTATATTTTTTGCATGAATAAAATTTTGGCATGAAAAATGGACCATTTATAGTCCATTAATTTTTGACTAAAAAAAGACGATGTATAGTCCATTATATTTTTTGCATGAAAAAAATTTTGGCATGAAAAAAGGACGATGTATAGTCCATTAATTTTTGTATAAAAAAGACGATGTATAGTCCATCATATTTTCCGCATGAAAAAAATTTTGGCATGAAAAAAGGACGATGTATGGTCCATTAATTTTTGACTAAAAAAAGACGATGTATATATAGTCCATTATATTTTTTGCATAAAAAAAATTTTGGGATGACAAAAGGACGATGTATAGTCTATTAATTTTTGCATGAAAAAAATTTTGGGATGAAAAAAGGACGATGTATAGCCTATTAATTTTTGCATAAAAAAATCGATGTATAGTCCATTATATTTTTTGCATGAAAAAAATTTTGGCATGAAAAATGGACAATTTATAGTCCATTATTTTTGTCCATTATATTTTTTGCATAAAAAAAATTTTAGCATGAAAAAAGGACGATGTATGGTCCATTAATTTTTGACTAAAAAAAGGCGATGTATAGTCCATTATATTTTTTGCATGAAAAAAATTTTGGGATAAAAAAAGGACGATGTATAGTCTATTGATTTTTGCATAAAAAAACGATGTATAGTCCATTATATTTTTGCATGAAAAAAATTTTGGCATGAAAAAAGGACGATGTATAGTCTATTAATTTATGCATAGAAAAACGATGTATAGTCCATTATATTTCTTGCATGAAAAAAATTTTGACGTGAAAAATGGACGACGATTTATAGTCTATTATTTTTGCATAAAAAAGACGATGTATGGTCCATTATATTTTTGACTAAAAAAAGACGATGTATAGTCCATTATATTTTTTGCATAAAAAATTTTGGGATGAAAAAAGGACGATGTATAGTCCATTAATTTTTGATTTAAAAAAAACGATGTATAGTCCATTATATTTTTTGCATGAAAAAAATTTTGGCATGAAAAAAGGACGATGTGTAGTCCATTAATTTTTGACTAAAAAAAGACGATGTATAGTCCATTATATTTTTTGAATGAAAAAAATTTTGGCATGAAAAAAGGACGATGTATAGTCCATTAATTTTTGTATAAAAAAGACGATTATAGTCCATCATATTTTTTGCATGAAAAAAATTTTCCCATGAAAAAAGGACGATGTATAGTCTATTAATTTTTGCATAAAAAAAACGATGTATAGTCCATTATATTTTTTGCATAAAAAAAATTTTGGCATGAAAAAAGGACTATGTATAGTCTAGTAATTTTTGCATAAAAAAACGATGTATAGTCCATTATATTTTTTGCATGAAAAAAATTTTGGTATGAAAAAAGGACGATGTATAGTCTATTAATTTTTGCATAAAAAAAACGATGTATAGTCCATTATATTTTTTGCATGAAAAAAATTTTGGCATGAAAAAAGGACGATGTATAGTCTATTAATTTTTCCATAAAAAACCGCTGTATATATAGTCCATTATATTTTTTTTGCATGAAAAAAAAATTTTGGCATGAAAAATGGACGATTTATAGTCCATTATTTTTGCATAAAAAAGACGATGTATGTTCATTATATTTTTTGCATGAAAAAAATTTTGGGATGAAAAAAGGACGAGTATAGTCTATTAATTTTTGCATAAAAAAAACGATGTATAGTCCATTATATTTTTTGCATGAAAAAAATATTGGCATGAAAAAAGCACGATGTATAGTCTATTAATTTTTGCATAAAAAAACGATGTATAGTCCATTATATTTTTTGCATGAAAAATGTTTTGCATGAAAAATGGACGATGTATAGTCCATTAATTTTTGCATAAAAAAAATGATGTATAGTCCATTATATTTTTGACATGAAAAAAATTTTGCCATGAAAAAAGGACGATGTATAGTCCATTAATTTTTCCATAGAAAAGACGATGTATAGTCCATTATATTTTTTGCATGAAAAAGATTTTTGCATGAAAAAAGGAGTCCATTATATTTTCTGCATGAAAAAAATTTTGGGATGAAAAAAGGACAATGTATAGTCTATGAATTTTTGCATAAAAAAAACGATGTATAGTCCATTATATTTTTTGCATAAAAAAAAATTTTGGCATGAAAAAAGGACGATGTCTAGTCCATTAATTTTTGTATAAAAAAGACGATGTATATATAGTCCATTATATTTTTTGCATGAAAAAAATTTTGGGATGAAAAAAGGACAATGTATAGTCTATGAATTTTTGCATAAAATAATCGAATGTATAGTCCATTAATTTTTGCATAAAAAAGACGATGTATAGTCCATTATATTTTTGGAATGAAAAAAATTTTGGCAAGAAAAATAGACGATGTATATATAGTCCATTAATTTTTGCATAAAAAACTATGTATATATTGTCCATTATATTTTTTGCATGAAAAAAATTTTGGGATGAAAAAAGGACGATATATAGTCCATTATTTTTGCATAAAAAAAATTTTGGCTGAAAAATGGACAATATAGTCCATTAATTTTTGCATAAGAAAACGATGTATAGTCCATCCTATTTTTGGCATGAAAAAAATTTTGCCATGAAAAAAGGACGATGTATAGTCCATTAATTTTTGACTAAAAAAAGACGATGTATAGTCCATTATATTTTTTGCATGAAAAAAATTGTGGCATGAAAAAAGGACGATGTATAGTCCATTAATTTTTGACTAAAAAAAGACGATGTATAGTCCATTATATTTTTTGCATGATTAAAATTTTGGGATGAAAAAAGGACAATGTATAGTCTATTAATTTTTGCATAAAAAAATCGATGTCCATTTTATTTTTTGCATAAAAAAATTTTGGCTGAAAAATGGACGATTTATAGTCCATTAATTTTTGCATACAAAAACGATGTAAGTCCATTATATTTTTTGCATGAAAAAAATTTTGGCATGAAAAATGGACGATATATAGTCCATTATTTTTGCATAAAAAAGACGATGTATAAGTCCATTATATTTTTTGCATGAAAAAAATTTTGCCATGAAAAAAGGACGATGTATAGTCCATTAATTTTTGCATAAAAAAGACGATGTATAGTCCATTATATTTTTTGCATGAATAAAATTTTGGCATGAAAAATGGACGATTTATAGTCCATTATTTTTGACTAAAAAAAGACGATGTATAGTCCATTATATTTTTTGCATGAAAAAAATTTTGGGATAAAAAAAGGACGATGTATAGTCTATTAATTTTTGCATAAAAAAACGATGTATAGTCCATTATATTTTTTGCATGAAAAAATTTTGGCATGAAAAAAGGACGATGTATAGTCTATTAATTTTTGCATAAAAAAACGATGTATAGTCCATTATATTTTTTGCATGAAAAATGTTTTGCATGAAAAATTCACGATTTATAGTCCATTAATTTTTGATTTAAAAAAAACGATGTATAGTCCATTATATTTTTTGCATGAAAAAAATTTTGGGATGAAAAAAAGACGATGTATAGTCCATTAATTTTTGCATAGAAAAGACGATGTATAGTTCATTATATTTTTTGCATGAAAAAAATTTTGGCATGAAAAAAGGAGTCCATTATATTTTCTGCATGAAAAAAATTTTTGGATGAAAAAAGGACAATGTATAGTCTATTAATTTTTGCATAAAAAAAACGATGTATAGTCCATTATATTTTTTCCATGAAAAAAATTTTTGGCATGAAAAAAGGACGATGTATAGTACAATAATTTTTGCATAAAAAAACGATATATAGTCCATTATATTTTTTGCATGAATAAAATTTTGGCATGAAAAATGGACGATTTATAGTCCATTAATTTTTGACTAAAAAAAGAAGATGTATAGTCCATTATATTTTTTGCATGAAAAAAATTTTGGGATAAAAAAAGGACGATGTATAGTCTATTAATTTTTGCATAAAAAAACGATGTATAGTCCATTATATTTTTTGCATGAAAAAATTTTGGCATGAAAAAAGAACGATGTATAGTCTATTAATTTTTGCATAAAAAAACGATGTATAGTCCATTATATTTTTTGCATGAAAAATGTTTTGCATGAAAAATTCACGATGTATAGTCCATTAATTTTTGTGTAAAAAAGACGATTATAGTCCATCATATTTTTTGCATGAAAAAAATTTTGCCATGAAAAATGGACGATTTATAGTCCATTAATTATTGCATAAAAAAGACGATGTATAGTCCATTATATTTTTGGAATGAAAAAAATTTTGGCAAGAAAAATAGACGATGTATATATAGTCCATTAATTTTTGCATAAAAAAACTATGTATATATTGTCCATTATATTTTTTGCATGAAAAAAATTTTGGGATGAAAAAAGGACGATATATAGTCCATTATTTTTGCATAAAAAAAATTTTGGCTGAAAAATGGACAATATAGTCCATTAATTTTTGCATAAGAAAACGATGTATAGTCCATCCTATTTTTGGCATGAAAAAAATTTTGCCATGAAAAAAGGACGATGTATAGTCCATTAATTTTTGCATAGAAAAGACGATGTATAGTCCATTATATTTTTTGCATGAATAAAATTTTGGCATGAAAAATGGACGATTTATAGTCCATTAATTTTTGACTAAAAAAAGACGATGTATTATAGTCCATTATATTTTTTGCATGAAAAAAATTTTGGGATAAAAAATGGACGATGTATAGTCCATTAATTTTTGCATAAAAAAAATGATGTATAGTCCATCCTATTTTTGGCATGAAAAAAATTTTGCCATGAAAAAAGGACGATGTATAGTCCATTAATTTTTCCATAGAAAAGACGATGTATAGTCCATTATAATTTTTGCATGAAAAAGATTTTGGCATGAAAAAAGGAGTCCATTATATTTTCTGCATGAAAAAAATTTTGGGATGAAAAAAGGACAATGTATAGTCTATTAATTTTTGCATAAAAAAAACGATGTATAGTCCATTATATTTTTTGCATAAAAAAAAATTTTGGCATGAAAAAAGGACGATGTCTAGTCCATTAATTTTTGTATAAAAAAGACGATGTATATATAGTCCATTATATTTTTTGCATGAAAAAAATTTTGGGATGAAAAAAGGACAATGTATAGTCTATGAATTTTTGCATAAAATAATCGAATGTATAGTCCATTAATTTTTGCATAAAAAAGACGATGTATAGTCCATTATATTTTTGGAATGAAAAAAATTTTGGCAAGAAAAATAGACGATGTATATATAGTCCATTAATTTTTGCATAAAAAAACTATGTATATATTGTCCATTATATTTTTTGCATGAAAAAAATTTTGGGATGAAAAAAGGACGATATATAGTCCATTATTTTTGCATAAAAAAAATTTTGGCTGAAAAATGGACAATATAGTCCATTAATTTTTGCATAAGAAAACGATGTATAGTCCATCCTATTTTTGGCATGAAAAAAATTTTGCCATGAAAAAAGGACGATGTATAGTCTATTAATTTTTGCATAAAAAAAAGATGTATAGTCCATTATATTTTTTGCATGAAAAATGTTTTGCATGAAAAATTCACGATTTATAGTCCATTAATTTTTGATTTAAAAAAAACGATGTATAGTTCATTATATTTTTTGCATGAAAAAAATTTTGGCATGAAAAAAGGAGTCCATTATATTTTCTGCATGAAAAAAATTTTTGGATGAAAAAAGGACAATGTATAGTCTATTAATTTTTGCATAAAAAAAACGATGTATAGTCCATTATATTTTTTGCATGAAAAAAATTTTGGCATGAAAAAAGGACGATGTATAGTACAATAATTTTTGCATAAAAAAACGATATATAGTCCATTATATTTTTTGCATGAATAAAATTTTGGCATGAAAAATGGACGATTTATAGTCCATTAATTTTTGACTAAAAAAAGACGATGTATAGTCCATTATATTTTTTGCATGAAAAAAATTTTGGGATAAAAAAAGGACGATGTATAGTCTATTAATTTTTGCATAAAAAAACGATGTATAGTCCATTATATTTTTTGCATGAAAAAATTTTGGCATGAAAAAAGAACGATGTATAGTCTATTAATTTTTGCATAAAAAAACGATGTATAGTCCATTATATTTTTTGCATGAAAAATGTTTTGCATGAAAAATTCACGATGTATAGTCCATTAATTTTTGCATAGAAAAGACGATGTATAGTCCATTATATTTTTTGCATGAAAAAAATTGTGGCATGAAAAAAGGACGATGTATAGTCCATTAATTTTTGACTAAAAAAAGACGATGTATAGTCCATTATATTTTTTGCATGAAAAAAATTTTGGGATAAAAAAAAGACGATGTATAGTCTATTAATTTTTGCATAAAAAAAAAACGATGTATAGTCCATTATATTTTTTGCATGATTAAAATTTTGGGATGAAAAAAGGACAATGTATAGTCTATTAATTTTTGCATAAAAAAATCGATGTCCATTTTATTTTTTGCATAAAAAAATTTTGGCTGAAAAATGGACGATTTATAGTCCATTAATTTTTGCATACAAAAACGATGTAAGTCCATTATATTTTTTGCATGAAAAAAATTTTGACATGAAAAATGGACGATATATAGTCCATTATTTTTGCATAAAAAAGACGATGTATAAGTCCATTATATTTTTTGCATGAAAAAAATTTTGGCATGAAAAAAGGAGTCCATTATATTTTCTGCATGAAAAAAATTTTGGGATGAAAAAAGGACAATGTATAGTCTATGAATTTTTGCATAAAAAAAACGATGTATAGTCCATTATATTTTTTGCATAAAAAAAATTTTGGCATGAAAAAAGGACGATGTCTAGTCCATTAATTTTTGTATAAAAAAGACGATGTATATATAGTCCATTATATTTTTTGCATGAAAAAAATTTTGGGATGAAAAAAGGACAATGTATAGTCTATGAATTTTTGCATAAAATAATCGAATGTATAGTCCATTAATTTTTGCATAAAAAAGACGATGTATAGTCCTTTATATTTTTGGAATGAAAAAAATTTTGGCAAGAAAAATAGACGATGTATATATAGTCCATTAATTTTTGCATAAAAAAACTATGTATATATTGTCCATTATATTTTTTGCATGAAAAAAATTTTGGGATGAAAAAAGGACGATATATAGTCCATTATTTTTGCATAAAAAAAATTTTGGCTGAAAAATGGACAATATAGTCCATTAATTTTTGCATAAGAAAACGATGTATAGTCCATCCTATTTTTGGCATGAAAAAAATTTTGCCATGAAAAAAGGACGATGTATAGTCCATTAATTTTTGACTAAAAAAAGACGATGTATAGTCCATTATATTTTTTGCATGAAAAAAATTGTGGCATGAAAAAAGGACGATGTATAGTCCATTAATTTTTGACTAAAAAAAGACGATGTATAGTCCATTATATTTTTTGCATGATTAAAATTTTGGGATGAAAAAAGGACAATGTATAGTCTATTAATTTTTGCATAAAAAAATCGATGTCCATTTTATTTTTTGCATAAAAAAATTTTGGCTGAAAAATGGACGATTTATAGTCCATTAATTTTTGCATACAAAAACGATGTAAGTCCATTATATTTTTTGCATGAAAAAAATTTTGGCATGAAAAATGGACGATATATAGTCCATTATTTTTGCATAAAAAAGACGATGTATAAGTCCATTATATTTTTTGCATGAAAAAAATTTTGCCATGAAAAAAGGACGATGTATAGTCCATTAATTTTTGCATAAAAAAGACGATGTATAGTCCATTATATTTTTTGCATGAATAAAATTTTGGCATGAAAAATGGACGATTTATAGTCCATTATTTTTGACTAAAAAAAGACGATGTATAGTCCATTATATTTTTTGCATGAAAAAAATTTTGGGATAAAAAAAGGACGATGTATAGTCTATTAATTTTTGCATAAAAAAACGATGTATAGTCCATTATATTTTTTGCATGAAAAAATTTTGGCATGAAAAAAGGACGATGTATAGTCTATTAATTTTTGCATAAAAAAACGATGTATAGTCCATTATATTTTTTGCATGAAAAATGTTTTGCATGAAAAATTCACGATTTATAGTCCATTAATTTTTGCATAGAAAAGACGATGTATAGTTCATTATATTTTTTGCATGAAAAAAATTTTGGCATGAAAAAAGGAGTCCATTATATTTTCTGCATGAAAAAAATTTTTGGATGAAAAAAGGACAATGTATAGTCTATTAATTTTTGCATAAAAAAAACGATGTATAGTCCATTATATTTTTTGCATGAAAAAAATTTTTGGCATGAAAAAAGGACGATGTATAGTACAATAATTTTTGCATAAAAAAACGATATATAGTCCATTATATTTTTTGCATGAATAAAATTTTGGCATGAAAAATGGACGATTTATAGTCCATTAATTATTGCATAAAAAAGACGATGTATAGTCCATTATATTTTTGGAATGAAAAAAATTTTGGCAAGAAAAATAGACGATGTATATATAGTCCATTAATTTTTGCATAAAAAAACTATGTATATATTGTCCATTATATTTTTTGCATGAAAAAAATTTTGGGATGAAAAAAGGACGATATATAGTCCATTATTTTTGCATAAAAAAAATTTTGGCTGAAAAATGGACAATATAGTCCATTAATTTTTGCATAAGAAAACGATGTATAGTCCATCCTATTTTTGGCATGAAAAAAATTTTGCCATGAAAAAAGGACGATGTATAGTCCATTAATTTTTGCATAGAAAAGACGATGTATAGTCCATTATATTTTTTGCATGAATAAAATTTTGGCATGAAAAATGGACGATTTATAGTCCATTAATTTTTGACTAAAAAAAGACGATGTATAGTCCATTATATTTTTTGCATGAAAAAAATTTTGGGATAAAAAATGGAAGATGTATAGTCCATTAATTTTTGCATAAAAAAAATGATGTATAGTCCATCCTATTTTTGGCATGAAAAAAATTTTGCCATGAAAAAAGGACGATGTATAGTCCATTAATTTTTCCATAGAAAAGACGATGTATAGTCCATTATAATTTTTGCATGAAAAAGATTTTGGCATGAAAAAAGGAGTCCATTATATTTTCTGCATGAAAAAAATTTTGGGATGAAAAAAGGACAATGTATAGTCTATTAATTTTTGCATAAAAAAAACGATGTATAGTCCATTATATTTTTTGCATAAAAAAAAATTTTGGCATGAAAAAAGGACGATGTCTAGTCCATTAATTTTTGTATAAAAAAGACGATGTATATATAGTCCATTATATTTTTTGCATGAAAAAAATTTTGGGATGAAAAAAGGACAATGTATAGTCTATGAATTTTTGCATAAAATAATCGAATGTATAGTCCATTAATTTTTGCATAAAAAAGACGATGTATAGTCCATTATATTTTTGGAATGAAAAAAATTTTGGCAAGAAAAATAGACGATGTATATATAGTCCATTAATTTTTGCATAAAAAAACTATGTATATATTGTCCATTATATTTTTTGCATGAAAAAAATTTTGGGATGAAAAAAGGACGATATATAGTCCATTATTTTTGCATAAAAAAAATTTTGGCTGAAAAATGGACAATATAGTCCATTAATTTTTGCATAAGAAAACGATGTATAGTCCATCCTATTTTTGGCATGAAAAAAATTTTGCCATGAAAAAAGGACGATGTATAGTCTATTAATTTTTGCATAAAAAAAAGATGTATAGTCCATTATATTTTTTGCATGAAAAATGTTTTGCATGAAAAATTCACGATTTATAGTCCATTAATTTTTGATTTAAAAAAAACGATGTATAGTTCATTATATTTTTTGCATGAAAAAAATTTTGGCATGAAAAAAGGAGTCCATTATATTTTCTGCATGAAAAAAATTTTTGGATGAAAAAAGGACAATGTATAGTCTATTAATTTTTGCATAAAAAAAACGATGTATAGTCCATTATATTTTTTGCATGAAAAAAATTTTGGCATGAAAAAAGGACGATGTATAGTACAATAATTTTTGCATAAAAAAACGATATATAGTCCATTATATTTTTTGCATGAATAAAATTTTGGCATGAAAAATGGACGATTTATAGTCCATTAATTTTTGACTAAAAAAAGACGATGTATAGTCCATTATATTTTTTGCATGAAAAAAATTTTGGGATAAAAAAAGGACGATGTATAGTCTATTAATTTTTGCATAAAAAAACGATGTATAGTCCATTATATTTTTTGCATGAAAAAATTTTGGCATGAAAAAAGAACGATGTATAGTCTATTAATTTTTGCATAAAAAAACGATGTATAGTCCATTATATTTTTTGCATGAAAAATGTTTTGCATGAAAAATTCACGATGTATAGTCCATTAATTTTTGCATAGAAAAGACGATGTATAGTCCATTATATTTTTTGCATGAAAAAAATTGTGGCATGAAAAAAGGACGATGTATAGTCCATTAATTTTTGACTAAAAAAAGACGATGTATAGTCCATTATATTTTTTGCATGAAAAAAATTTTGGGATAAAAAAAAGACGATGTATAGTCTATTAATTTTTGCATAAAAAAAAAACGATGTATAGTCCATTATATTTTTTGCATGATTAAAATTTTGGGATGAAAAAAGGACAATGTATAGTCTATTAATTTTTGCATAAAAAAATCGATGTCCATTTTATTTTTTGCATAAAAAAATTTTGGCTGAAAAATGGACGATTTATAGTCCATTAATTTTTGCATACAAAAACGATGTAAGTCCATTATATTTTTTGCATGAAAAAAATTTTGACATGAAAAATGGACGATATATAGTCCATTATTTTTGCATAAAAAAGACGATGTATAAGTCCATTATATTTTTTGCATGAAAAAAATTTTGGCATGAAAAAACGACGATGTATAGTCCATTAATTTTTGCATAAAAAAGACGATGTATAGTCCATTATATTTTTTGCATGAATAAAATTTTGGCATGAAAAATGGACGATTTATAGTCCATTATTTTTGACTAAAAAAAGACGATGTATAGTCCATTATATTTTTTGCATGAAAAAAATTTTGGGATAAAAAAAGGACGATGTATAGTCTATTAATTTTTGCATAAAAAAACGATGTATAGTCCATTATATTTTTTGCATGAAAAAATTTTGGCATGAAAAAAGGACGATGTATAGTCTATTAATTTTTGCATAAAAAAACGATGTATAGTCCATTATATTTTTTGCATGAAAAATGTTTTGCATGAAAAATTCACGATTTATAGTCCATTAATTTTTGATTTAAAAAAAACGATGTATATATAGTCCATTATATTTTTTGCATGAAAAAAATTTTGGGATGAAAAAAAGACGATGTATAGTCCATTAATTTTTGCATAGAAAAGACGATGTATAGTTCATTATATTTTTTGCATGAAAAAAATTTTGGCATGAAAAAAGGAGTCCATTATATTTTCTGCATGAAAAAAATTTTTGGATGAAAAAAGGACAATGTATAGTCTATTAATTTTTGCATAAAAAAAACGATGTATAGTCCATTATATTTTTTGCACGAAAAAAATTTTGGCATGAAAAAAGGACGATGTATAGTACAATAATTTTTGCATAAAAAAACGATATATAGTCCATTATATTTTTTGCATGAATAAAATTTTGGCATGAAAAATGGACGATTTATAGTCCATTAATTTTTGACTAAAAAAAGACGATGTATAGTCCATTATATTTTTTGCATGAAAAAAATTTTGGGATAAAAAAAGGACGATGTATAGTCTATTAATTTTTGCATAAAAAAACGATGTATAGTCCATTATATTTTTTGCATGAAAAAATTTTGGCATGAAAAAAGAACGATGTATAGTCTATTAATTTTTGCATAAAAAAACGATGTATAGTCCATTATATTTTTTGCATGAAAAATGTTTTGCATGAAAAATTCACGATGTATAGTCCATTAATTTTTGTGTAAAAAAGACGATTATAGTCCATCATATTTTTTGCATGAAAAAAATTTTGCCATGAAAAATGGACGATTTATAGTCCATTAATTTTTGCATAAAAAAGACGATGTATAGTCCATTATATTTTTGGAATGAAAAAAATTTTGGCAAGAAAAATAGACGATGTATATATAGTCCATTAATTTTTGCATAAAAAAACTATGTATATATTGTCCATTATATTTTTTGCATGAAAAAAATTTTGGGATGAAAAAAGGACGATATATAGTCCATTATTTTTGCATAAAAAAAATTTTGGCTGAAAAATGGACAATATAGTCCATTAATTTTTGCATAAGAAAACGATGTATAGTCCATCCTATTTTTGGCATGAAAAAAATTTTGCCATGAAAAAAGGACGATGTATAGTCCATTAATTTTTGCATATAAAAGACGATGTATAGTCCATTATATTTTTTGCATGAATAAAATTTTGGCATGAAAAATGGACGATTTATAGTCCATTAATTTTTGACTAAAAAAAGACGATGTATAGTCCATTATATTTTTTGCATGAAAAAAATTTTGGGATAAAAAATGGACGATGTATAGTCCATTAATTTTTGCATAAAAAAAATGATGTATAGTCCATCCTATTTTTGGCATGAAAAAAATTTTGCCATGAAAAAAGGACGATGTATAGTCCATTAATTTTTCCATAGAAAAGACGATGTATAGTCCATTATAATTTTTGCATGAAAAAGATTTTGGCATGAAAAAAGGAGTCCATTATATTTTCTGCATGAAAAAAATTTTGGGATGAAAAAAGGACAATGTCTAGTCTATTAATTTTTGCATAAAAAAAACGATGTATAGTCCATTATATTTTTTGCATAAAAAAAAATTTTGGCATGAAAAAAGGACGATGTCTAGTCCATTAATTTTTGTATAAAAAAGACGATGTATATATAGTCCATTATATTTTTTGCATGAAAAAAATTTTGGGATGAAAAAAGGACAATGTATAGTCTATGAATTTTTGCATAAAATAATCGAATGTATAGTCCATTAATTTTTGCATAAAAAAGACGATGTATAGTCCATTATATTTTTGGAATGAAAAAAATTTTGGCAAGAAAAATAGACGATGTATATATAGTCCATTAATTTTTGCATAAAAAAACTATGTATATATTGTCCATTATATTTTTTGCATGAAAAAAATTTTGGGATGAAAAAAGGACGATATATAGTCCATTATTTTTGCATAAAAAAAATTTTGGCTGAAAAATGGACAATATAGTCCATTAATTTTTGCATAAGAAAACGATGTATAGTCCATCCTATTTTTGGCATGAAAAAAATTTTGCCATGAAAAAAGGACGATGTATAATTTTTGTATAAAAAAGACGATGTATATATAGTCCATTATATTTTTTGCATGAAAAAAATTTTGGGATGAAAAAAGGACAATGTATAGTCTATGAATTTTTGCATAAAATAATCGAATGTATAGTCCATTAATTTTTGCATAAAAAAGACGATGTATAGTCCATTATATTTTTGGAATGAAAAAAATTTTGGCAAGAAAAATAGACGATGTATATATAGTCCATTAATTTTTGCATAAAAAAACTATGTATATATTGTCCATTATATTTTTTGCATGAAAAAAATTGTGGCATGAAAAAAGGACGATGTATAGTCCATTAATTTTTGACTAAAAAAAGACGATGTATAGTCCATTATATTTTTTGCATGAAAAAAATTTTGGGATAAAAAAAGGACGATGTATAGTCTATTAATTTTTGCATAAAAAAAAAACGATGTATAGTCCATTATATTTTTTGCATGATTAAAATTTTGGGATGAAAAAAGGACAATGTATAGTCTATTAATTTTTGCATAAAAAAATCGATGTCCATTTTATTTTTTGCATAAAAAAATTTTGGCTGAAAAATGGACGATTTATAGTCCAT
Organism: Nowickia ferox; assembly: GCA_936439885.1. Lineage (NCBI taxonomy): Eukaryota > Metazoa > Arthropoda > Insecta > Diptera > Tachinidae > Nowickia > Nowickia ferox. The sequence continues at coordinate 93,762,081 of OW387023.1, read as the reverse complement.
TAATTTTTGCATACAAAAACGATGTAAGTCCATTATATTTTTTGCATGAAAAAAATTTTGGCATGAAAAATGGACGATATATAGTCCATTATTTTTGCATAAAAAAGACGATGTATAAGTCCATTATATTTTTTGCATGAAAAAAATTTTGGCATGAAAAAAGGACGATGTATAGTCCATTAATTTTTGCATAAAAAAGACGATGTATAGTCCATTATATTTTTTGCATGAATAAAATTTTGGCATGAAAAATGGACGATTTATAGTCCATTAATTTTTGACTAAAAAAAGACGATGTATAGTCCATTATATTTTTTGCATGAAAAAAATTTTGGGATAAAAAAAGGACGATGTATAGTCTATTAATTTTTGCATAAAAAAACGATGTATAGTCCATTATATTTTTTGCATGAAAAAATTTTGGCATGAAAAAAGGACGATGTCTAGTCCATTAATTTTTGTATAAAAAAGACGATGTATATATAGTCCATTATATTTTTTGCATGTCTATTAATTTTTGCATAAAAAAACGATGTATAGTCCATTATATTTTTTGCATGAAAAATGTTTTGCATGAAAAATTCACGATTTATAGTCCATTAATTTTTGATTTAAAAAAAACGATGTATAGTCCATTATATTTTTTGCATGAAAAAAATTTTGGGATGAAAAAAAGACGATGTATAGTCCATTAATTTTTGCATAGAAAAGACGATGTATAGTTCATTATATTTTTTGCATGAAAAAAATTTTGGCATGAAAAAAGGAGTCCATTATATTTTCTGCATGAAAAAAATTTTTGGATGAAAAAAGGACAATGTATAGTCTATTAATTTTTGCATAAAAAAAACGATGTATAGTCCATTATATTTTTTGCATGAAAAAAATTTTGGCATGAAAAAAGGACGATGTATAGTACAATAATTTTTGCATAAAAAAACGATGTATAGTCCATTATATTTTTTTTTAATTAATAAAATTTTGGCATACAAAATGGACGATTTATAGTCTATTATTTTTGCATAAAAAAAACGATGTATAGTCCATTATATTTTTTGCATGATAAAAATTTTGGCATGAAAAAAGGACGATGTATAGTCCATTAATTTTTGACTAAAAAAAACGATGTATAGTCCATTATATTTTTTGCATGATAAAAATTTTGGGATGAAAAAAGGACAATGTATAGTCTATTAATTTTTGCATAAAAAAATCGATGTCCATTTTATTTTTTGCATAAAAAAAATTTTGGCTGAAAAATGGACGATTTATAGTCCATTAATTTTTGCATACAAAAACGATGTATAGTCCATTATATTTTTTGCATGAAAAAAATTTTGGCATGAAAAATGGACGATATAGAGTCCATTATTTTTGCATAAAAAAGACGATGTATAAGTCCATTATATTTTTTGCATGAAAAAAATTTTGGCATGAAAAAAGGACGATGTATAGTCCATTAATTTTTGTATAAAAAAGACGATGTATATAGTCCATCATATTTTTTGCATGAAAAAAAATTTGCCATGAAAAAAGGACGATGTATAGTCCTATAATTTTTGCATCAAAAAGACGATGTATATTCCGTTATATTTTTTTAATGAAAAAAATTTTGGCATGAAAAATGGACGATGTATAGTCCATTAATTTTTGCATAAAAAAGACGATGTATAGTCCATTTTATTTTTTGCATAAAAAAAGTTTTGACATGAAAAATTCACGATTTATAGTCCATGATTTTTGCATAAAAAAGACGATGTATAGTCCATTTTATTTTTTGCATAAAAAAAATTTTGGCATGAAAAATGGACGACTTATAGTTCATTAATTTTTGATTAAAAAAAACGATTTTTTTTTTATGCATGAAAAAAATTTTGGGATGAAAAAAGGACGATGTATAGTCTATTAATTTTTGCATAAGAAAACGATGTATAGTCCATTATATTTTTTGCATGAAACATGTTTTGCATGAAAAATTCACGATTTATAGTCCATGATTTTTGCATAAAAAAGACGATGTATAGTCCATTATATTTTTTGCATGAAAAAAATTTTGGGATAAAAAAAGGACGATGTATAGTCTATTAATTTTTGCATAAAAAAACGATGTATAGTCCATTATATTTTTTGCATGAAAAAATTTTGGCATGAAAAAAGAACGATGTATAGTCTATTAATTTTTGCATAAAAAAACGATGTATAGTCCATTATATTTTTTGCATGAAAAATGTTTTGCATGAAAAATTCACGATGTATAGTCCATTAATTTTTGCATAGAAAAGACGATGTATAGTCCATTATATTTTTTGCATGAAAAAAATTGTGGCATGAAAAAAGGACGATGTATAGTCCATTAATTTTTGACTAAAAAAAGACGATGTATAGTCCATTATATTTTTTGCATGAAAAAAATTTTGGGATAAAAAAAAGACGATGTATAGTCTATTAATTTTTGCATAAAAAAAAAACGATGTATAGTCCATTATATTTTTTGCATAAAAAAAATTTTGGCATGAAAAAAGGGCGATGTATAGTCCATTAATTTTTGTATAAAAAAGACGATGTATATATAGTCCATTATATTTTTTGCATGAAAAAATTTTGGGATGAAAAAAGGACAATGTATAGTCTATGAATTTTTGCATAAAATAATCGATGTATAGTCCATTTTATTTTTTGCATGAAAAAAATTTTTCCATAAAAAAATCGATGTATATTTTATTATAATTTTTTGCATAAAAAAACATTTTGGCTGAAAAATGGACGTTTTATAGTCCATTAATTTTTGCATAAAAAAACGATGTATAGTCCATTATATTTTTTGCATGAAAAAAATTTTGGCATGAAAAATGGACGATTTATAGTCCATTATTTTTGCATAAAAAAGACGATGTATATATAGTCCATTATATTTTTTGCATAAAACAAATTTTGGCATGAAAAAAGGACGATGTATAGTCCATTAATTTTTGTATAAAAAAGACGATGTATAGTCCATCATATTTTTTGCATGAAAAAAATTTTGTCATGAAAAAAGGACGATGTATAGTCCAATAATTTTTGCATAAAAAAGACGATGTATAGTCCATTATATTTTTTGCATGAAAATAATTTTGGCATGAAAAATGGACGATGTATAGTCCATTAATTTTTGCATAAAAAAACGATGTATAGACCATCATATATTTTGCATGAAAAAATTTTGCCATGAAAAAAGGACGATGTATAGTCCAATAATTTTTGCATAAAAAAGACGGTGTATATATAGTCCATTATATTTTTTTAATGAAAATAATTTTGGCATGAAAAATGCACGAGGTATAGTCCATTAATTTTTGCATAAAAAAGACTATGTATAGGACATTATATTATTTTCATGAAAAAAATTTTGGCATGAAAAATGGACGATTTATAGTCCATGATTTTTGCATAAAAAAGACGATGTATAGTCCATTATATTTTTTGCATGAAAAAACTGTTGGCATGAAAAAAGGACGATATATAGTCCATTAATTTTTTCATAAAAAAGACGATGTATAGTTCATTATATTCTTTACATGAAAAACATTTTGGGATGAAAAAAGGACGATGTATATATAGTCCATTAATTTTTGTATAAAAAAGACCATGTATAGTCCAGTATACAGTATTTTTTGAATGAAAAAAAGTTTGGCATGAAAAATGGACGATGTATAGTCCAATAATTTTTGCATAGAAAAGGAGATGTATAGTCCATTATATTTTTTGCATGAAAAAAATTTTAGCATGAAAAAAGGAGTCCATTATATTTTTTGCATGAAAAAAATTTTGGCATGAAAAAAGGAGTCCATTATATTTTTTGCATGAAAAAAATTTTGGGATGAAAAAAGGACGATATAATCCATCCTATTTTTGGCATGAAAAAAATTTTGCCATGAAAAAAGTACGATGTATAGTCCAATAATTTTTGCATAAAAAAGACTATGTATAGTCCATCATATTTTTTGCATGAAAACAATTTTGCCATGAAAAAAGTACGATGTATAGTCCATTAATTTTTGTATAAAAAAGACGATGTATAATAGTCCATCATATTTTTTGCATGAAAAAATTTTTGCCATGAAAAAAGGACGATGTATAGTCCATTAATTTTTGCATAAAAAAGACGATGTATAGTCCATCATATTTTTTGCATGAAAAAATTTTTGCCATGAAAAAAGGACGATGTATAGTCCATTAATTTTTGCATAAAAAAGACGATGTATAGTCCATTATATTTTTTGCATGAAAAAAATTTTGGGATGAAAAAAGGACGATGTATAGTCCATTAATTTTTGCATAAAATAATCGATGTATAGTCTATTTTATTTTTTGCATAAAAAAAATTTTGCCATGAAAAAAGGACGATGTATAGTCCAATAATTTTTGCATAAAAAGACGATGTATAGTCCATCATATTTTTTGCATGAAAAAAATTTTGCCATGAAAAAAGGACGATGTATAGTCCATTAATTTTGGCATAAAAAAAAAATAATTTTTGCATGAAAAAAATTTTGCCATGAAAAATGGACGAAGTATAGTCCATTAATTTTTGCATAAAAAAACGATGTATAGTCCATCATATTTTTTGCATGAAAAAATTTTGCCATGACAAAAGGACGATGTATAGTCCATTAATTTTTGCATAAAAAGACGGTGTATAGTCCATTATATTTTTTGCGTGAAAAAAATTTTAGCTTGAAAAAAGGACGATGTATAGTCCATTAATTTTTGCATAAAAAAGACGATGTATACTCCAGTATATAGTATTTTTTGAATGCAAAAACTTTTGGCAAGAAAAATGTACGATGTATAGTCCATTAATTTTTGCATAAAAAACCATGTGTAGTCCATCATATTTTTTGCATGAAAAAAATTTTGGGATGAAAAAAGGACGATGTATAGTCCATTAATTTTGCATAAAAAAGACGATGAACAGTCCATTATATTTTTTGCATGAACAAATTTTTGGCATGAAAAATGGACGATGTATAGTCCTTTATATTTTTTGCATGAAAAAAATTTTGGCATGAAAAAAGGACGATGTATAGTCCATTAGTTTTTGTATAAAAAAGACGATGTATAGTCCAGTATATAGTATTTTTTGCATGAAAAAAATTTTGGCATGAAAAATGGACGATGTATAGTCCAATAATTTTTGCATAAAAAGACGATGTATAGTCCATCATATTTTTTGCATGAAAAAAATTTTGCCATGAAATAGGACGATGTATAGTCCATTAATTTTTGCATAAAAAAGACGATGTATAGTCCATTATATCTTTTACATGAAAAAAATTTTGCCATGAAAAAAGGACGATTATAGTCCATTAATTTTTGCATAAAAAAGACGATGTATAGTCCATTATATTTTTTGAATGAAAAAAACTTTGGCATGAAAAATGGACGATGTATAGTCCATTAATTTTTGCATAAAAAAACGATGTATAGTCCATCATATTTTTTGCATGAAAAAAATTTTGCCATGAAAAAAGGACGATGTATAGTCTATTACTTTTTGCATAAAAAAAATTTTGCCATGAAAAATGGACGATTAATTTCCATCCATTAATTTTTGCATAAAAAAAATTTTTGAGATGAAAAAAGGACAATGTATAGTCCATTAATTTTTGTATAAAAAAGACGATGTAGTCTAGTATATTTTTTGCATGAAAAAAATTTTGGGATGAAAAAAGGACGATGTATAGTCCATTAATTTTTGCATAAAAAGGACGATGTATAGTCCATTATATTTTTTTAATGAAAAAAATTTTGGCATGAAAAATGGACGATGTATAGTCCATTAATTTTTGCATAAAAAAACGATGTATAGTCCATCATATTTTTTGCATGAAAAAAATTTTGCCATGAAATAGGACGATGTATAGTCCATTAATTTTGCATAAAAAAGACGATGAACAGTCCATTATATTTTTTGCATGAACAAATTTTTGGCATGAAAAATGGACGATGTATAGTCTATTAATATTTGTATAAAAAAAACGATGTATAGTCCATTATAATTTTTCCATGAAAAATATGATGTATAGTCAGTCCATTATATTTTTTGCATGAAAAAAATTTTGGCATGAAAAAAGGACGATTATAGTCTATTAATATTTGTATAAAAAAACGATGTATACTCCAGTATATAGTATTTTATGAATGAAAAAACTTTTGGCAAGAAAAATGGACGATGTATAGTCCATTAATTTTTGCATAAAAAAGACGATGTATAGTCCATTATAATTTTTGAATGAAAAAAATTTTGGCATGAAAAATGGACGATTATAGTCTATTAATATTTGTATAAAAAAAACGATGTATACTCCAGTATATAGTATATTTTGAATGAAAAAACTTTTGGCAAGAAAAATGGACGATGTATAGTCCATTAATTTTTGCATAAAAAAGAAGATGTATAGTCCATTATATTTTTTGCATGAAAAAAATTTTTCCATTTTTCATGCCAAAAATTTTTTCACGCAGCCAGCAAACCCTTAAACTGTAAAATATGGGAATAAGTATTAAAGAAAAAAATTATAAAATTATATATAACGTGGAAGCCGGAAAGGAGTCTGTAAATTTATGGATTAAAGGCAAAAGAAATTGTTTTTAATAATATCCTAAAGTAATATTAAACTTCCTCTATTCTTATTTATACTCTAGAAGAGTCATTATCTTTTAAATAAACCATTTTTTAAGAAAATATCAACTTTCTATATCAATAACAATAAAAGTGTGTTTCTTGTAAACACCATAACAGTCAGAATGAGTTAACTTAAATTATTTCAAATATCCCCTGTATATTAGCCTCGTACTTTATTACAGGAAACTTTTTGCTTTTAGCTAAAATAAAAATAAAAATTTCCATTTTGGAATTTCATAATAAAGTTCTATTGTTTTTTGTTACATTATTAATTTCCTGCATACATTTGAAATTTTATTCAAAAATATTGATATAAAATATTTTATAGCATAAAATCTTGTAAAACGTTAATTAAAACTTTTAAAATTATTAATTTATATACATTTATATGCTTTTATGTATGTATGTATATAAAATTTGTCTTTTATTGGTGATTTGTATACAACATTTTTATACATATCGTTACCTAAAATCCAAAAAGCGATAAATATACTTTATAAATTTACTGCTATTTATTTTTAAGTAGCAGAATTTTAAAATTAAGCTTAGAAAACTAATGCGGTTGTGATGCAATAAAAGAAGTCCGTTTTTGGTTAATTTTTGTTAGAAGTTATTTTTGTTTCTTTGTTTGGTTTCGATTAGGCTAAGGTGCATATTTTTAGGAAGCCAAATTTTATGAGATAATTTTTAAGGAACATATAGCAGCAACGTTAATTGTAAATACTCTGACCAATAGTAGTAGAACGGAACAACATGCTGCTTTCGAAGGCCGCCGCATCTTAATCATCAGGCTTCTTGTGTGTTTGATCCACTATGTGTAATGTTAGTAATGCAACTTTCAACTTTCTATACATATTGTTATGAAATGTATATAAATATTGAAAAGTAACGAATTCAAATACAACATGGTAGAAACAACTCTGCACAAATCGTTACATTGCAACTCTGAAATTCAAAATAACGGTAAATAGAACTATCCACAAAACAATTGTTTAATTTACAAATTCAGTCGTATGGTTTATGATTTAACAATTAAACGATATTTTTTATACACTTGTGAATAGACAAATATGTTGTACCGTTATGTTATTTTATTTTTAAAGTTAAAACTTTAAATTGACATTAATTTTATTTGAAAGTATGAAATTAAACCAGGTATGGGAACTCTAATTATATGTGAAATGGCTTTAAGCGGTTTTGTTTAAATTTTTTGGAAATTTTAATTGAAATTAAATAAATATATATTTCTCACTAAGATGAATTTGTTTTCTGGTGCTTGTTATTACATAGTCTAAAGATTTTTAAAAATTTGCTTCAAATAAAGAATGTTTCCTGACCTGGCCTCAATACATTTTTTTAAACTTAGAGGTATACATAGAAAATAAGTTTGTATGCAAATTATTAAGAAAACAAATACCATATTGCATAATTAGATGATAAGACAACGCATACGAAGATAATGCAAGCTTGTTGATTGTGTTTATTCAATAATATACTATAAATTAATTGAATTTTCTTTTCGGTCTACATTGCGTAATTTTTTGAGAAACTATGAAAGGAAGAATATAAAGCAAAATGATTTTAATTATTTTCTTCAAGATGAAAATTTGGGGATATTGCCAATAAAAAATACAAAAAATAAAATAAACTTTTTTTCAATGTATTTTTAATAACAAAATATTTTACTGAATAAGTAAAATAATAATTTGGGATTATTAGTGCGTTGAAAACACTAATTATTAACTTGACTGCACCCGATCGAAAATACTTGTGTGGCAACAGTCTATTCTTGAGTTAACTGTTGCTGTTATTTACTTCTTACATCTAAAATTCGAGCTAAAAAAAAAGTCAGACAATGTAGCAATGGTAAAGTAAGAGAATAAAAAAACATGTTGATTATTGAGTTCTTGTTTCAACTTTGTTATTTGTTGAGCTTCTCATTTATTTCAATAAAAGTTTGCATTATAACTCTAGTTGTTCTAAGATTTGTTTGGGTAAAGGTTCCTTGATGATCTGCATTAGCAACAGTGAAATGCGCATAGGATCCAGCTTAACACCTCAATAATCCATTTCAATGTATTTTTAATAAAAACAATATTTTATTGAATAAGTAAAATAATAACTTGTATGAGTTTTTTATCATTGCACCGTTAAAAATGTTAAACTTGTTCGAACTTTGTTTGTTTCTATATCTATGATTTGGTCAGGCTAAAGTTCGTATCGCTTTGTTTGCCAAATTACATGTGATAATTATTAATGAACAAATAACACCAAAGTTAATTGTAAGTATTCTGACAAACATAAGTAGAACGGAACAACCGGCTGGTTTTCATTGAAATACATACACGAGTATGTGAAAACTTACAGGCTTAAAGAGGAAGAAAAAAATTCTTAAAAAATAAATTCCTAGTTTTTGTAAAATGAGAATTTTTCATGTTTGTCATTCACAAAACAAAATTTACAAACAATACAATGAAAAAGATTCCAGTTGTTCCTCTTAAACAGTTTTTTATTTTAATATCATTATATAGGATTCTGAACAATTTATATTTTGCATGTGGATAAATTTCCTCTTTGATATTACGGCATCTGCATGACACAGCGATAACAAAATTTAGTTTAATGTTGCTAAGAAAATTGGAACAGAAGAAGCATGATATTAAATTTAATTACATCTTGGCAAAAGTTGTGCTAAGAATGCCAAGACTTTTATGCTGAAGAACGTTTAATATTAAAGCAATTACACAATTTTAAGGCTTAATTACAGGCAGATCTGTGGGACGTTTTTAAGGGAACAACATGTAGTTATTTATACTAGGTTTTAAATTGTTTGTTTTCCTTAATTTCAATATGCAACAAACGAAGACTTTTGAAGAAACACACGAACTGAAAAGTATAGGTTCGATAGTATTAGCAAAGAATAGTACAACCCTATTTTGCATTATTTTTTTATTTGGAATTGACAACCTGCTGCCAAACAGCTGTTTTTTCAGGTTTTTTAGTGCTGCCACAATATTTTTTATTAAACTACACATTATGTTCCTGTTAAGCTTAAATTGCATACAAATTTAAGTTTAGTTCAACTTAAATTGAGTTTAACCCTGTACTGATTTTTTCGCCTTAAAGGAAATGCTCCTTCCGCCTCTAAAATACAAAACAGCAACCTTTATAATGGCTCTCACCATAAAAAGGTTTTCAAAGCTTAATTAAATCACAAATATATTTAATAACAAGTTACATAAAGAATTCGGCTGAGAGACCTTTTAGTTGTTAAATAGTAGAATAATGACTGAAAGAAAAAATTTAATTATAATTATATATTAGATAGAAGCAGGAGCAGACTCTTTTATGTTATCCTAAAATAATATGAAACTTCCTTTATCCTTATTTAGAATTGTAAGAAGAAACTAATTTAATATATTGTTAATTCATTCGACCTTTAGCAGTAGAGACAAACTCCCTCATAGCAAACGGACAGCAGCAACTTATAGAAATTTTTGTTAATTCCACAAAAAGTGTGCTTGCAGCAAACGTCTTTTGTTTGACAGGTTAAAAGCGCTTGTTTACACATGGTTTAAGATTTTACAACAGGCTGCCTTTTGTCCTTAACCCGATGGCAACTAACCTGCATTATTATACCTGAAAAAAATTAAATAAAAGGAAATAATCTAGCTTTGTTTATAAAACGTTGATATTTAGCGAAATGTTCATTTAGGTTTTTAATTAAGAAAAATTATTTAATATAAAATATCTTAATAATAGTAATAATATTTAAATGACGTTAAGCTTAACGTAATAATATGAAACATTTCTGGTTTGTTGTTGGTTAAGTACGTGTGCGTACATTTCCTTGTTGCTGAGGAAATTCAAGAAAATTTTACAACTACTTATACATATATGAAATTGTAAGTGTGCCATTACTTTAATACTTTCCGGTAATGCAAACGGTGTGTAGTAAATTTTTAAGAAGTAAGTTGCTGGGCAATTACAAGCCATTACCCAGGTACTGTTCTTTATTGAAATTTTTCAAAATTATTTGAATAATTTTGTATTGGTTGGAATATTTGAAAAATATTTAAAATTTGTTACTTTGAGGGAACAAAAAAATAATTCAGAAATCTCAAATCATTTGGCAACACTGAGTACACAGAAAAAAGTATTCAATTAATGTTTTCAATTAATAATTTAATTGATTCAATTAAAATTTTTAATTGTATTAATTAATTTGAGTGGAAAAACTTAATTGATATTATCAAATTGTTTATATGTGAAAATTTAATTAATTTTTTAATTAATATTACAAATATTTTAATTAATATTACAAACTCATTCATATTACATTTTTGTGTGTATATTCCACACACTACAGCCAACTAACGATTTTGTTTGTTTTTAAAATAATAAGTTTATTTTATTTTGACAAATTTTCGATGGGGAGGAACTGAAGACAATTTTTTTTTTACATAAGAGAGATGGCTATAATTCACAAGACTTCACGTACAACTATTAAAGACGTTTGATTAGTTATCTCTTGAAAGAAATTTATCAACAAACAAAAATTTTGCTGGCTCGTGGTTTGTTAATTGCGAATGAAATCAAAACCGATTGTTGCGTTTACAAGCTGGTGGCATCATTGAACCTTATTTATTACCAAATTAACCCGTAGAACCGTAACGGTCAATAAAGATCGTTACCGCACTATAATCAATGATCTTTGTTTTTCAATCTGGATGACATTGATCAGGGTTTCAACAGGATGACTTATTGAAATCAAAATTTGGCAATAAATTGATTTCGAGAAATGGATCTGTCAATTAATCTACAAAATCATTGCGATTTGACACCCCTCGTAAATATATGTTTTCAAAATTCAATTACTTGTAATATTCTTAAACATATAAAGTTCTATTGGGTTGAGAAGAAAACTATAGCAATTGATAAGAAAAACAAATTTCTGGAATTGCACGTTTTTAATGTTTTTTTTCTTTTGTAAAAATATAAAAAATATTTTAACAGCCTGGCTCACGATATCGAAATAAAATTTTGGATCGAAACAAAAAATCTTACGTTATTATCGATCGTATGCTTTCTGTCGACATCGTGAGTCAGGCGGCAAAGAATTTACTTACTTGCACAGAATTTAAATTATTTTCAATGCCGTATTTAAGCAAAATTGTTTAGACTTTACTTTGGGATTAAAAATCGCAAACTTCTTGTTTTTGCGTTTTGCAAATCTAATGCAAAATGCTATTTCCAAAATTACAAAGTAAGTATTGGTTTCCTAAAAAGTAATTAAATTAGACTTGAGTTGATAATTTCTAATTCCATGTTATGGTGATAAATGTTTTTAGGAGTGCAAGGAGAATTTTATTTTTCTTAAAATACAAACGAAAATACTACGTGCTTGGCCTTTTAGATGATATCAGATACCATAAGCATCATCTATTAAATTACATCGTTAACGTAAAGGGAATACGAAAGTAATTTTTTCCACTCACTTCAACATCAACATGTTCTGTGAGATACAAACTCTTTTCAAATTTACTTTTCCTCTTTGCTTCAATTTTATTTTAATTTAATTTACTTTTTCATTTTAAAAGTGAAATCAAATACTTGAACGCTGGCAAACAGAGTGTGTAATTCCGTTGGGCTGGTAAAAATAATTAAATTTATCTTATGGCATTAAAATATTTAACACATTCCCTGACACATTTTCTAATACAGTTTCTTACTTTGCCCAACGAAAGAGAGAAAAAACTAATAATAATTTCATCTTTATGTTTAATTTAGTTATTAATAAAAATATTAATAAAAAAAACTTAGATGCCATAAAATAAGTCGGTGATGATTTTTGCTAGATTTTATGAGATTTTTTTAAATCAGGTTTTATAAAATCGAACTCGTTCATGAAGGCATTTTCCATGGATACGAAGGTAATATTAATACAATAGTATAATATAATTTAAATATTCATATTTATTTAAAAAACTTTCTAATACATATGTATATATGTTTTCCCTCAAAAATATTTTTCCCAACAATTTTGATATCTATAAAAAATAAAAATATCATTGTGTCTTAAATGTGAAAGCACAACAAGTAAAAAATGGAAAAAAAATATTTTTTGATGTAAATTAATTTGCAGTAGCAAAATTTTTTTAGTGTAGAAATTGTTTTTCCAGCGGTCTCTTTGACAGAAATTTAAAAGGCTTTAATCATAAAAAATATTTTTGAATTATAAAAGGTTTACAAAACATATTTCCATAAAAAATTTGTTTCATAAACATATGAAAAGCTTTAAAAAAAATTTAAGCCGAAGGTTTGTGTCATTACAAAATCCAAATTTTCACAGCACTCGGATAAGTAAGTTTACATTTAATCGATGGGTGTTATCCCGCCCACAATATGACGGACGAAATTTATGCTGTAGTCTAACAAAAGAAAAAAATTTAAACCGGTCTGCAAGTGAGGTAGTTGTGAAGTAATACATAAAAGATACAACTGAAATCTATAACTCCTCCGGTGATAAAGAAATTGATTTATAATAGTTAAATTACTATTGTTTGAACTTTATTTATTTATTAATTTCTATTTAGTTTAAAGTTTTTGGTCATAATAATATTCTATAAATGGTTGGTCAGTGTTAATTCTTTCTTAGCGTACTTTCGATTTAAAAAGTGAATATAAATATGTATATACTATCTGCCTTAAGGCTGGTACTCTGTTCAAAGTTGTTAAAAATTTTCAGCACCATTGATTATTTCGCGTGAAAAATTTGACATGTACTAAATGTAGCCCAACTCGCGGTTTTTTTATAAATTTCTTGCTTTTATTGCTTGAAAGTATGCAACATTGTTAAAATTCCGTGCGAAAACAGCACTGCTCATGTTGTTTCGCAGCTAAACTAAAATGATGCCAGACTAATTTTGCATGGAAAGACATGATTTTACGTGGTTTTCACAACAAGAACAGAGTACTACTTTTGCGAATTTATTTCGCAAATATTTCACACCAATTACTTTTATATGTAGTTTGACAGCATTTCGCACGAAATTGTGAACAGAGTACCAGGCTTTATTCATAAAAAATATTTGAGGTTTATTAAGCGCTTATTTGACATATTTCTATGGGAAATTTGCCAAATAAACCTGTAATAAACCTAAAATATTTTTTATGAATTAGACCGTATGTATGTATAATTATGAAATATTTTCACTATATGGCAAAATTAAGGAAATCATTGTTGAAACTACTGTGTGTTTTATATGTTTTGTCACACAGTGTAATTAAATGAAACACTTTTTTACATCTTCTTTAATATTACATGATTTTCAAGTAACCACAAAAGTACATTCTAGAAGTATAAATATGCTTTAATGAGTGCAAAGGAACATAAACTTTTTTATTGCTACCAAAAATTCAATATTTTTTTTATTGCTATCAAAAATTATCACAAGCGTTGTTTTTTTTATTTGGGGAGCATAATGCCCAATTTTATTTGTATTTTAAAGTTTTCTTATTGCTTTCCAGGAATTTTAAATAATATTATATGCAGATGACAAATTAATTTTATGCGGATGCAAGCACAGAAAAACAGAACGTAAAATTTTACATTAAGAAAACAAATATTTCGTTCAATATGAATAAAGTCAAATTAAATAAAAATTAATAAAAAATACAAGTATGAATACATTGAAAATATAAAATTTGTGGAATTAACTTCTATAAAAAAATAAATTTGCAAGAAAAATGTTTAAAACATATTTTTTATATAAGTCAGAAATAAGGCAGATCATTGAAATTGGTTGAGAACTGTTAAAGTTATTAAGAATTTCGAAAAGTCTATTAGAATTTTGTTTTTGCTGTTGCCTGTGATATGCAAACATTTCACTCTTGGTACTTCTGTGCTGTGATTGAAGCAACAATTGACTCACTATCACACAGTGGGAGATTTCGTTAAAAGTTTAAATAACTCTGCAGTTTCGAAACGAAACAAACTGCCTGGCTCACGATTCTTATTTGTTTTTGTTTTCCATATAAATAAGGGAAAGAAAATTTGTTGTCGATATCGTGAGCCAGGCCGAAAATAAATAGCAAATAGAATTAGCTTTTGAGTTCCCGGCAATTTGCAACAAAAAATTCGTTAAATCCCGAAATGGGCTTTTTTCAGTATTTTTGCTGTTTTTTCTTATCTTTCGCCGGGCGCAGATAATATTTTTGGAAACGTGTAAAAACATATCATGTCTTAAGTTGGCATGATAATTTTTTTATTTTCACCTTTGGAATTTGAGCAAAAAAGTCCTTAAATTTGATATTAATAACAAAAATAGGTCTATTTCGAAACGATCTGGCTCCTTCAATAACGAAAGTTTTGCACAAAAGCTCTTTGTAATATTTCTATTAGTATTATCTTTGGAATAAATGAAATTATGAGGTTAATATTTTTGCAAAATTTTTTATAACAACGAAATAATAAACGCACTTTTTTCTGAAAAAAAAAACGGCGGAAAATCGACTTTTTCAAGAATTTATTTTTTATTTTATGTAATTGTGCTTTTGATACCTAATTTTTTCCTAAATGTTAAAAATTTTGTTCTTAACTTATAATAAGTTTATATTTCTAAATCAAACAAGACTTGACTTCTCAATTAGCAGAACAGTGAAGCAAGGTTGCTAAAAAAACCAAAATTTTAATTTTTTTTTCTCGAATATTCCCTAAACTGTAAGCGAAAACCTATAAATGTAGCAGATTTTTTTTAGCTCTTGAAAAAACATCAACTTGACAACGGTATGAATTTTTCATTAACCCGAAGTTGCCCACTTTGGGCAATTTCCTTTTGTTTGAAAATTTTTTGGAAATAATTTTTTTTTGTGTAGTTAACACTTGTACAGTATTATATTTTATATATAAGAAAATATTTTCATTATCAAAGAACTTGTTTAGATGTAAAAGACACCTAAATCAATATTGTTTACGTTAACACAATAACCATATTTAATATAGAATTTCTATTCCATAGACCAACAAAGAATGTTAAATTTGGTAACAAATTAATTCGGTAGAAATTTCGTTTGAAATGTTAATGCAATTTAAATGGAAATTCGAAAGCCCTTAATATGTATTTAAACTATTTTCAAGTTACAGTTGATGACATATCTCTTAATGTTATTTATGTTTCTCTTTTTTTGTTCATTAATGTTGTTTTTATGTTAATATTTTCGATGAGTAGATATATTATTTTGATTAAAGATTATTTTTTTTAAGTTTTCAAAATCTTGCCGGAATATATTTACATCACTTTATTTCTTGTTTGTGTTTTTTCGTACATAATCAACAGCAAGCATTTTTTCTATAATTCTGGTTTTCATAGTTACCGAAATATTATATATTTATGTAACTTATATTAGTCAAGCTTAATAGAAACAATTTATTTCTATATTAGTTTATAATAATAAAGCCTAATAATATCATATTTTATAAAAATAGAATTTAAAATACAAGTTAAAGCAAATGTTGAGAAAACTTTTTCAGTTAAAACCTACACTGACTTTCTTAATTTTCTCACACATTATTGACTTTCAATGTATAAATTTTTATTTATTTTAACTGGTCTTATTTAATCTTTCACGAAATCAAAAATGAGAAATTTTCCTTAATATTTTTATGACTTAAAATATATCAGTTTGTATTAAGTTCCAACTTTGGTTATTTTTAAATTTTATTACATTTGATTTATGTATTTCCCTATAAATCATTTTAATCTGCTTAATTATATTTTTGCTTACACTTGTATGTACGTACTAGAAGTATGCAGAAGCTATGAAAAAGTGCACAGTATTGTACTTTTTTCAAGAGCGAATATTGTTTGTAGTGGTGATCGTAATTGAGTGTGAAGCAAAAATAGAGAACAAGGAAACGAAAAACACACAAAACCATTGTACAACAGTTGAATAGACAGTTGTGTCAAGTGTGCAATATTTTTATAGAACACTTCATAGTGCTCCATACTTCATTTCACAAACTCAAAATTTCATAAAATATTAAGTGATAATAAAGCTTTTTACTCTAATACCCATTGTGAAAGATATTATTTTTATAGATATTTTATTTTTTAGTCTTAATCAATAAATTATAAAACTTAGAGCAGTATCGCACGCGAAATAACACGCTCAAACAATCTACGTTGTTTGTTTTTTCTTTTACACATACACATATTTTTACACTTGTGTGCTCATTTTACAATTGTCATTCGGTGTGCACTATTAAAATATGCTTAGACACTACAATAACTAATGCCTTCGCTTGGATATAAACAAATGCTGTTGCATGCTTTTGATTAAATTGAGTACCAGTTTCAGTTTTTTCATAAAATCAAGATCACTAAAAAGAGAGAACAATTCAATCATGTACACCATGAAGATTAAGCAAGCAAACATCTTTTGCTCAGCTCTAGTACGTAAATCCACACCAGTTGAAAAATTATTTCAGAAAAATAAAAACTTTAGTACACAAACTTTTTGTAACGGACTAAAAACTCGAAACTTATTTGTATTAAATCATACAGATTTCCCTATTACTACAAATAAACCTTTTTTCACTCTTTACCAGTTATTTGAAAAAATACACGTTATCAATAAAACATTTGATTGAGTCAATTAAGTTAAAAATTTAATTCATTATAAGTTTAATTAAATATTTAACTGATTTTCGTTATTTTTTATTAATGAAATTTTTTGATATTTTTCTGTGAAACTTCTTATGTCTGGAAATGTTTATTATTTATTTGGAATTTCTAAAAAAAATATCATTTGTAACATGACAATGCATAACAATCATAAATAAATAGAAAAATTATCTGGTAGATAATTCCCGCTCAAGACACATTTTTGCACTGACAAATAAAATAATCTTTTTAGATAAACAACAATGCATAACTCATCCGCTGCCACATTCCAAAGTCCAAACATAAATTTCTATTAAAATATGGAAAAGGCTATAGCAAAATGCAAACAAAACAAAGAAAAATATTTTCTAATTTTCCATATAAACATATACGCTTAACTGGTGTCGACTGTATATCACATAAGAAACTATTCACCTTACTGTTAACAATAATGAAGAAACACTTACCTAGTTAATGCAATATGTTGTTAACAACTGCTTGTTTGTTGGGTATTGAGCACATTCCCAAGTGTGAAAAGTTTTATTCACAATTAAACTATAATTAATTATATTTAAATTGTAACTGTTTTACATAATACACATTTCTATTCATAATATATATTTGTGTATATACATGTATATTTTTTTAAACCACTTGTGTAACGGACAACTTTTATTTATTTATTTATTTTAATAAATACAATTGCTTTCTTTTGTATTTGTTATTATTATAATTTTCTTCTTCGTCAAGTAGGCATTTAAGTTTAAATACTATTAATGGCTTTTTAACTTAAAACGACACATAAAAAGACTTTGGTACTGCATTTCTTTTTGCAGAAAAGTTGCAAAAATATTTACATTTTTCTATGTTTAATATACATTTAAAGGTCAATTAAATTATGTGTATATTGAAGCACTGTGTTGTTAGGAATTTTAATAAATTTATTTATTTTTAACTTTAGTTGTTAAGAAGGGTGGGTTGTGTTACATTTTTTTTTCATTTAAATTATTTTAATAGACTTTTTTGTAATTTCTTTTTGCATACACTTTAGGTTTACTTGAAATATTAGTTGTTACTGACATATGTGTAAATACTTTTACATTTAAAATAATACTTGTGTATATATTTTGCCGGTTAAAGCCCATACATGTGTATGGTCGATTATATTTTTTACTCAATTGTTTATCTTAAAATGTATGGTGGTTTTAAGTTGTTGTTATCTCTTTATTAAATAATTTTGTTTTTTAGTTTTTAAGAAACAACATATTTTTTGTAAATACAAAGGTTGCAAAAATCACTAATTTATTTTTATATACACATTTTTTTACATCGAAATCTTTAATACAGCTCGTTATTAAAACTCAGCTTCGTAAAGCACTACTTATAAAAACACTGTTCTTTATCGAAATATATAGAATTGTTTTCAACACGAACCGCATGAACATGAGTTAAAGTATTTGAAAAAATTCCATATGATTTAGTTGTAAGTTTAAATGCCTTACAACAAGTTTTAAGAATTTTTTTTATTAACTTTTTAACTGCGAAATATGTATATTAAATATTGTTGTTTATAAGATTTTTGAATATGTAATTTTTAATTTATTTAAATTAATTTATTAAAGCCTTAAAAATATTGCTTGTCAATGATTTTTGATAAATCTGAGCACTTTTTCTTATAGATTTTTATTTAACATAATTTAAAGATATATTTTTAGATGTTTTTAATTTAAATAAATTTTGTAATTTTTAAATGAATGACTAGTTGCGTTGCTTTTCTGGTTACTATCTGGAAACACATGTAATTATTTTCTTAGGTTTGATGATTATACGAATTTTAATAAAAAATTTCTTAAAAATATTAATTATCATTTTGGTTATTTTATATACACAATAATATTTTTTTAAAACTTGTAAAAATTAGCAAATAGTTTGCTTTAAAAATAATTTAGATTTTAACATTGGAATTTTTTTAAGTTTCGTAGTATGTGAGTAAATTTATTTATTATTATTCTAATTCTATGGAAAATTGCATTAATTTTTTTATTATTTTTTTACTATTTGCTTGTATCATATTATATGTTCGATAAAAGAAGTTCCATTTTAGTTAAATTTGCAATTTCATTAACCTAATTTTTTTTTAATTATTTCTTAATTTATATCACTTACTTAATAACTTAAATTTTCTGTTTCTTTAATATTTTGTTTAGCTATTATAGCAAGCATTTACTACTTCCCGCGCGGTTTCTTATTTAAACTATTTTATTCTTCTCTATTAACCAAACATTTACTAAACACACTTGCACTTCACCTTAAATTTATGTTTGCTTTAGTAGTTGTAAATGTGACAAAACAAAAGTGAGCAGAAGAAGCCTTTTTTTAAAAGAGTTTGCCTTCAAACTCATATCTTGGCTAGAGGTGAAATAAACAAGGAAAAAACACAAATTTCAAAACGTTGTTTCGCATATCCGCTTTACAATTGTATTTCCTCACGCGCGCACGGTAGAAATTTAACTGAAATCGTGCCATGGCTTTCACAACATCATAACAGTAGTCGTAGTCATATTCAATGCTGTATAGCCATTAACAGTAACGACTTTTAACAGTAGGAGGCAAACATGTATTAGTGTAAATTAACAGTGTCTGAATGATAACATAAAGAACACCTACAGTGTACTTTAACACGAGACTACACAAGAACATAAACACATGCAAACACACAAACATCCACTCATATACTTTCTTTCCTATAATAAAAAAAAAACTAAAAAGAAAAAGAAAAATAAATCTGTAACATAAAAAAATCTGTATAAAGCTCTCATATTTTCTCTTGCAAACAGTCTCAAACATAAACACATGGACTATATTTGAACAGTGTGGTGGCTTTTAATATCTTTCATAAACAAGTGCAAATATTTCTCTCGCTTATTTTCGTTCTCTCATTATTTCACTTTCTTTTATTGGTGCAAAAAACGTGAAAAGCATTACAAATGCATTATAATAAATCATCACGGGTACGTATAAGTTATGCAATATTATACAACATACACATACGCCCTCAATTTATATATTTTGCTTGCACACTGTGTCACTAGGTTTGTTTATGAAATATTGTCTGCAAATTTTAGCTTACACCACCAGTATTGCCAAATTTTTATTTTTTAAAAAACTGCAAGTCGACCAAAAAATCCTTAACGGACATATAAAAAGTTGTTCATTTTTACAAATATAATTTAATATACCATGTAGGATAAACTTGCCTTTAACTATCGATCACTTTAGATAATTTTAAAATTCAGTTGTACTAATGAAAAGCTGTTTATACGTGCGATAACATCCTATTTTTAACTATCTTTAAACTGTAATAATGGCCTTTACTCTTTTTACTCAAGGTATGTAAAGGGTGTTTTTTATAGAGTGACACAAGTTTAAATCATAATAAAACAAAGAAATATATTTTTAAAATCAATGGAACGGGCTTTATTGGAAAGAAAATTTCATTAAATTATTGTTTTAATATGATTTCTGCCATGTGGCGAGTAAATCAATTGTAGCGCCCGCTCTGTTGCATGTGCCTCCGTCCTGTTGGAACCATATATCAGCAAGATTAATGCCACGTAATTGAGGTACGAAAAAATTTTGAATCATATTCCTATACCGTTCACCACTGGCAGTAACATTCTGACTATCATCGTTTTTAAAGACATATGGGCCAATGACTCCGCCAGCCCATAAAGCGCACCAAACAGTAATTTTCTGTGGATGTAATGGTGTTTCGACTAAAGCTTGTGGATTATCCTAAGTCCAAATGCGACAATTCCGCTTATTTACGTACCCGCTCAACCAGAAATGGGCTTCATCGGAAAATGGAAGAAGTGCACGACGATTTTGACGAATAGAATAATTATTTTGATTAAAAATTTCAGCAATTTACACGCGTTGCTCTGGAGTTAGTCCATTCATAATGAAATTTCAAAGCAAACTGAACAAAAGGCAACTAGCAGTTGTTAAATGGGTGCTTTTAATGTATTTTATTCTTGAAAATAGTACAACTATTATTAAAAAAGCTTTTTCTTTTATTAAAAACTTTTTTTATTACAAAAAATTTTAAATTTATAACCACCATATGACCATTTTTATCGATATCATAGAAAATATAAAATTTAATAATTTGCCATCTTTGGCTATCAAAAACAACTGACCTCTTTTCATGATGCATGCGACGGATACAAAAGTAAAAAGTAAATCTACGTCTATACGTTCTATGCGTTTCGCTCTGTAACTTGCCACATACAATTACACTTATTCTACTTTTTTGACACATGCATAAAACGCAACAACGCATGGAACGGATGGTGTGGACCTTCAGCTTTAGTAATTTTAACATCTCGAGAAAAAACCTTTACATATGGTAACCCTTCTATCCACTCATTTATCTCATTCTCTTTGGCTTTGTGTGTGTTTATCTTCCAGTGTAACCATATTAGCTTTTTATCATCTAAGTTTAAGTTTATTGTTTTTTAATTAAAGAAATCATTTTTTAGTGAGACAATTTTAAATTTTTAGTTGAACTATAGTGAATTTTAATCAGAATTACTGAACTTAAGCCCAGCTAAGAAATTATTTCTGATTAGAAATAATTTTTCTTATGCAGTGTTTCTAGTTCAGTATACAAGACTGTTTTTTTTTCATTACCACACAAGCGACTGCAGTATTGAAAAAATTTACCTTATATTAAAGCTAAAATTTATATATTATATAAATTTCATTTAGATAGAGCCATTAGAAATGCCAATGTTCCTTTTAGTTAATGTGATAGTACTTAATAAGGTAATAAATAAACCTTAATTTGGACTGGTTGGGAAAATTCACCATTTTCTATATCAACATGAGCTTCATCAACATCCATATCTATCAACATGGGTAAAAATCAGTTATTACCGTCAGCTTTTTAACATGCATTTTGGAATATGAAATTTTTTGGTTCTTGCGTTGCATGAGTAATTATTCAAATTGTTTTAAATATTTTCTTATAAGAAAATATGTTCAAAATATAAGGCATATTCCAAAGCCTTGCTTATGGCTTTCGTTTCAACTTAAAGTTTTAGCAAAAAATAAAATATTGCGGATACTATTTATACAAAAGCATAAATCAAAATATTAATGTTTTAAACAACAAACATAATTTGAACGGCATTGCACACATAATGCTTCAAAAAATGCATTTTTTTATTATACATAATTTGTAAAATCTATTCGTATTTTAACTATTTGACATGAGTAAAGCTAAATTCAACAAATAAATAATAAACTAAAAATATAAAAAAAAAATACATGAATATATAATAAAACCTCCTTCTTTTCTTAAATCGCTTAATATAACACTTTTCAATTGCTTTTATCGGTTGTTTAAAAACTTGTCGAAAAAATTTTTGTAACTGAAAACGTGTTACTGTATGTTAAATTTTCGAACTTCAAAAAATTAAAGTACTTATATTTTAATTATTATTGTTCGAACTCAATTGTTTCTATATTTATGATTTGATCAGGCTAAAGTTCGTATCAAATCATAAATATAGAAACAAATGAAGTTCGAATAATAATATTTAAAAATATACTTATAGTATCAAACCAAAAAAGTTTGTCTTAAGTAGAACAAAAAATAAGCAAATTAACTAACGTGTGCATAATTAGTAAAGAACAAACGACAATGGCAAGACTGTTGTAAATTTAGTGATGGTAAAAATGAGCTTTCATTACAAAAAAGCTTTCAGCAAATTGTAATACAATGAATCAAAACAATTCACATATTCCATTTGCAATAAAAGTTGCGTATATAAAGAAGAAATTTACATCAACTAACACCACGCACAGTGGACCAAACACAAAGAACGCTAATGATGAAGGTGTAGTGGCCTTCGAAAACAGCAGGTTGTTCCGTTCAACTATGTGTTTGTCAGAATATTTACAACAAACTTAGGTGTTAGTTGTTCATTGATAATTATCACATGTAATTTGGCTTACAAAGCGATACGAACTTTAGCCTGATCAAATCATAAATGTAAAGTACTTATAGTTTAATACGGTTTTGCATGTTTTTTCTGTTTACCTGTACGTAGTAATATTTCCACTTACGTACACATATAACGGTAACATTACATATCGTTACATTAATATAGAAAAGCCCTAACTAATTATTTTTGTAAAATCGAAATTTTTGCATTTTTGATACATTATTCGATACGTATCTTCTATCAAAATATACGAAAACCTCGATTACAAAAAAAATCTGAGTTAAGGCCTTTTTATATTAAGGTATCACAAAACGAAAATCTCGTATTTATATTAATTTTATTTTTTACTTAGCACAAAATAAACATCAAAAATTAAAGGAACTAAATAACAGTTCACAAAAAATTTTAACAAAATATGTTTATACGTACATACGTGTTTACATTGTAGTTTGTACATAAAATTACATATTAATAAGATATTGAACACTTTATCAAATTAAACTTTTCCGTGTAGTTATTCCGTCTGGAATATCATAATAATATTCTTCTTATTCGAAAGGCCATGACTCACTATCATACAAAGTCGTCCGATCTACGAAAAAGTACAACCCTGGTGTGATGAATTGTTATTGTCTTTTGAAAATTTTCATAAACTCCATCATACCAGGGTTGTATTTTTTCGTAGATCGCACGACTTTGTATAATAGTGTATCACGGCCTTAAATTATATTCTCCGCTTTTTTTGTACGAGATCATTGAAAATTTAAGTTTTAGCAAAATTTTTTTTATTTGTTTCAAGCATTATATATTTAAATTAATTTATTTTTATGCAGTATCGCTACAAATTATTTATTATGAAAGAAAATTATAGGATCCATCTAACGAGTTTTGCACTAATATGTAAATATGTAAATTAGTACAAAAATGCTAACACTGTCACACTGGTCGCCAGCTCTCTTAGTTGTTCTCCTTATTCAGCAATTTAACTCATTTAAATTGATTTTTACACGAACATTTGACTGTTAAATAAATATTTTTAATAGCATGACATATATTTTATAGACCGGCACGAAAAAAGGCTAATTTTATATTAATCCGACTGAAACGTATTCATATTAGAAAAAATTTACTATGTTAGAAGATACATTTATACATTCATGATATTTGTGTATAAACATCCATATGTAGCTTATGCCGAGTACACATCTGGCACTAAATAAGTTTATGCTTATTTTCATAATGGTCTAACGAAACAATATTGTATTTTTATCGTTGGTAATTGTAGTATGAGTGTGTGTTTAATTTTACAATTGATTTTAAGTTTATATTTTTCAAATAGTTGTATTGAGGTCTGAGGACATTCAATTTGTTAGATTATAGATATCTATTTGGGTCAGATATCTAACGTGCGAATTAAATTTTATAAGTCAAACTTGTAGGTAAAAACCTTAGGTAAATTACCTATATGTAGAAATGACTGACATTATTTATAAAAATATTTTAAATATGTGATAACAAGCACGAAAAACATATTATTTTAAAAGAAAAATAAACATTTAATTAATTTCAATTTATTTTTCAAACTATTAAAATCAAAATTGCTTAAGCTGCTTTCACATGGTCCGTATTTTACGTCTAAATTTCCACCTCGGAGACTGTGCTGTTTTGCATTTTTTCATAAGAAAGTTGTGCTGCGTTCGTATTTATTATTAATTTTTTATTATATTTTATTACTATTAAAAAAAGTTAAGTTCTATAATTGCTCACACTGAAATAATCATCCTTAGTTTTTTTTTTTCAATATGCGCTGTTATTTGATATAATATCGAAATTTAATTAAATCATTGATGCATTCCATCTTTTTCTTTAAAAAAAAAAAATTATAACAATGTAAATATTGGTTGAATCAATTCCTCGGTTAATGAAAACGAAATATGTAGCAACATTTGTTGATGTCTTATATTTTTTCGCGTCTCATATTTAGTAATTCTCACTTATGTTTTCGCAGTTTTAGTATAACGATTTTGAGTATTTAAAAATTTTTTCGATTTCAATTCAATTCTAATTTCAATTCAAAATGAATTGAAAACATTTTTATTCAATAAAATTTCAAGTTTATTGTGGTTAGTGTTTTTCATACGGGATTTCCCGGGAAAATTTTTCGGGATCCCGCACAATTTCCGGGAAAGAAATTCCGGGATATATTTGCGGGAATTCCCGGTTTTTTTTTAATTTGATTTTATTATGGCAACTTTAGTTCATATGTACACATTCCTTGATGAGTGCCGTTATTCACTTATGAAGGTGATGGTGCAATAATAAGGTGATGGTACTAGCACAATAGCTAAAATTTTACAACAACAACTTATATTGTGTTGATTTTGTAGTAAAGAAAACGCTGTTTCGATAAAAAAAATCATTTTCATTAAAAAAGGAATTGCAATTTTTTGAAGGAAGTGAAAAAAACTGAAAGTGCCCAGAGATTATATAATGCTCTTCTGACTATAAGGATAACATCCGTAGAAAGTGAACGTATTTTTTCATTAACAGGAGTTTTTTTTTAATGAATTTAGAAATAGACTGTCGAACGATTCTATTAATGCTTATTCTGTACTAAAGACCTATTTTCAAAGCAAGATTTTGTAATATTTTTTTTAGTAATGTAATTTTTTTTTTTTTTGCGTTATATCAATGCACTTGATTTTCCATTTACATATAATATTGGTATTTATGCATTACTATTATATAAAGAACTGAAATTATATTAGTTTTTCGACTAATGTATTTATAAAACGTTATTATTTAATCGATCTCATGAATTGTTATTTGTTTTGTGTCGAAATAAATTAAAATAAAAAATATTTTGTATAGTTTTGCACTGGGCGGGAATTCCCGGGAATTCCCAGGAAACTGAAAAGTCGTTCCCGCTTTCCCGGGAAATAAAAACTCCGGGAAAAGAAAAACTCTAATTGTGGTCAACATTCATAATTAGAGATGAGCGATCCTGTGATTTTTTAATAAATAATGTTGCTCCTTGTGAACGTGATTTCTAAATCACTGTTCTTTTAAACTGCGACTGTGATCACAGTTTAGCACTATTTTCTTCGTAACAGCTCTGTTATTTTGAGAAAAACTAATAACAAGAGTAGCAGTGAAATTAAACAGTGTCCATGATTTTAACACATTTCGGCACTTAAAAGTGTGTATTAGCCTTAGTATTTTGAAATACTAATAAGAAGAGCGACAAGAACAAACAATTAGCAATCAACCCCATCAAAGTATTGAAAATTGTCGTTTAAGAGGCAGAGAGACAATAAAATTGCAAACCCAAAAATGTGAGAGCTGTACATATGTAGTTGCCAGAAAAGGCGATTTGACACGATTTGACAATTTTTTTACGACAAAAGCTGAAGGTATAAAAAAAAATTATATTGTAGCTTTATTTATTATAAAGTGAGTACACAAGAACAATCACAGTTTGCGTGAAAGAACTATATTTCCAAAACCTGTTACTTGATAAATTCAGTCACAGTTGTGATTAGTGATTTTTCAATCACTGTGGAAAAGTAATTGGTTTCGAAATATCGCTCATCTCTATTCAAAATATTGTACTGCTTTAATTAAATTATTAGACAACTTAAATTTGAATTCATTTTCAATGTTTGATGGGAAAAATCATGTTTTATTATTTCCCATTACTTTGTTGATATCATCATTTTGGTAATATAAATAGGTGGAAATTGTAAATTTGTTTATTGATTCAAGATGTTTTGATAATTAAATTCAATTGTGCATGATAGCTTTTTTTGTTATGGATGATAGCTACTTTAAAGTTTAAGTGTTTTTGTGATATCTTGTGCTTAGGTAGCATTTATCCTATACATTCTATCCACTGTTGCCTTCAACCAACTGGGTGATTTAATGAAGCTGTGGATTCAATTCAAATCAACATTGCAAAGACAAGTTTTGTTCACCAAACCTTTTCGTCCTTAAAACATCCTCTTAGTTATCATTGAACTTTGACAAAAGTTGTTGCAAGGGAGCTGCACTTATATTCACACATCCTTTATTTGATTTTTCTGAATAAAGCATTAATTAATTGTTGTCTAAGAGAAGTAACAATCAGGCAATTAAAACGCCTACCGACATATGTACATATATGTATGTATATGTAGGTTTGTTATAGTCTCTAGTAAAGGGATAGTGAAGGAAGCGCAGATGGTGAATAACAAAATTATTACGTTTAACTCGTTTTTTATAGCATCATTGCTGCGCCTTTGGCGTCAATTAGGTGCATTAATTTAAGCTCGGCTAGCCTTGGAGGCGCGAGGGATTTTAAAAAATTTAGAAAAATTACAGAAAAAATATCGCAAAACAAGAGACAATTGTCAACGAAAAAACCCAAAATAAAAATTTCCCGAAAACAAAAACATTGCAAACCAAAAAAAAAACTAAATCGACAAAAATTGCCAACATAAAAAAAATCATTCTCAGATGAGTATGAAATCGGATATTTGTGAACCAGAAACATATTTATCAATATGAGTCTCAGATAGAAGGGCTTCACGAGTACATTTAAAACATTAACATGAAAAGTGTCGCTGGTGACTACAGTATCAAAACGAAGGATATCGTGTACAAACTACAATTGAACTCCATCACAATGGAGTTCAAATAAATGTACTTGATTAGTGCGTTACTAAAAATAGTAATAAGAAATTCAGAGATTACCATAAAAACAAAATGGCTGATAAAAATTTATATTTTTGGATATAAAACCAGACTTATAAATAAAACGGCTGCACCGCACAATATAAATATGGCAGATAGCGTGCACAATGTGCACTGCACATATTACTTTGGAAATCTACCAATATGGGTCTCAAATGAAAAGTCTTGTTTAGTATTTTTCAAATATCCTCCAATAAAGTAATGAGCAATAAGGCAGCAGAATACAATTTTGCTATAAATCTTTTACCGTATTTAGCATACAAAATTATAAAAAGCAAGAACTAAAAAACTTGTTTCAAAAATTGTAGTTGAATCTTTATCGAATAACAATTTGTGCACACAACAAACACAAATATATTATTTTCGCTATAAATATTTAAAGTACGATATAAAAATAAATTCATGAATAAACTAATGGCTTTTATATTTATTTGTAAATATGTGCGACAAAAAATTAATAAGTGCAAAAAGCAAATATTTTCAATTGCAAAAAAAATATTATATTTTATAAATATAAACGATTTTTTTGCATTAATCTATTTGACATTTTCAATTTGACTTTTATTAATTTATTAAGTAGAATAACTTCGTAGTGGTTGAATGCTAAAATGAAATTATAGTGAATTTTTTCTTCCTGTTTTCGTTTCACGTTTGAATGATTTAATGTACAAGCAGTGAATGCAAAATATAACAAGAATCGAAAGAAATGAATAAAACCAGAAATTATTAATTTATGTTCAGGTTGTTGTGCTGTATTTTTTCTTCTTCTTATTTTTATATTCATTAAGCAAAACAAGATGGCAAAACAGATGTTGACGGTAGGCCATATATTTGAAATGAATAAAAAAGAATCAGGAAAATAATGTTGGTTGTTCTTCATATTGGCTATTGCGGTAAACAACCTTTATATACTCGTATGTATATCAGTTGAGAAAATTTACAAGATTTCAAATGCAGCCCATATTGACTTTGAAGTAAAACATGGAAATACTTTTGTTTATTTTCTTCTATTTTATGTTATAGTAAAATGTCAAGTTGTATTGTAGTATAAATATAAAAAAATAATAGGAATAGGAGAATAAATCTTAGTCTAGTTGCTGTTGTGACTTCATACGAATTAATGTGTTCGACAATTTTATTGATCCATTTTTGTATGTTGGTCATTTTAAGTTGAGTGTGTATTAAAGAGTTCCTTTTCTGAATATTTGGTCATCTTAGAGGAATTAAAGTATCTTATCTCTTATGTAAATAGTTTCTTAAAAGATATATAAAAAGCGGTTTATTCTGCAGATCATTTTTGGAATTTCCCACTAATCTTAACAGACACCGAAATTGCTGCGAATGGCGCCGAATCGATAATTTACGGTCATCAACAACACTCGCGAATACAGCAGCGATAGTTTCCTCTTTGCACACTCTACGTATGCTTGTTGGTGGTTTAGTGTTCAATAACGTAATTTTGATGCGAAATTTAATCACAAAAGATTCCGAATAGCCGCCTCAGATGGTCGCCCAAAGTGACCATAAAATGAAAGAAATGCACAGATACTTTTTCTTAACCGAGCATGAATTTTTATAATAAAATACGAGTATAATGATCCGCAAGCGTTGTTCATTTATAAAACCATTCACGGTTAAATTATAGACCAAACCCAACATGTTTATCAGAAAACAGCTGAGTTGCCAAACACAGTGTTGGCAAAAAGAATTTTGCTAAAAAAATCACCCGTTATTAGCATCACCTTCAAATGAAGAGATTTGCGGAAGACTCGATTGTCGTAAATTTGGGTGAAATCAGTAATTTCTCTATTTATGACAGCCAGAAAAATAGTAATTATTAAGATATTAAGTATGTTAACATTAAATGTTAACATAAATAAACGTCAGTGGATGCTGGCTTAATAAAAATCTTTCATTCTGGGAAATCAATAGTAAAGTATTAAAAAGAATGTTAAAAACAATCCGTAGTTGAAATCACTGCTTTAAATATATGTACAAGTATGTATATAAAAAAATTGTGTGAAACAATCTCTTCTTTTACATTTTAGATATTTCTAAAAATTCTGCACCAAGATTGAAATAACGATTTAGTGCAATTCAATGATTGATACTCGATCCATGCAAATGACTGTGCGTATTAATATAGCACCATGACTAGACATGCATAAATACTCGTATGTACTTACGTTTGACCCAAAGCTAATTTGAATGCTGCCAATATATAAAAAATATTTTCTGAATGTGCTTTGTACTGTTACTAAAGCTGCAGCATATTCATTGGCTTCTTTATGTATTGCTGGACACGTGGCCTTCAACAATATTGCAATACTTTTAGTATACAAAGAATCTCTTAAATTGTGAAGTCTAGGGCGAATTGAGGATGATGATTGATTGCATGTTGGCTTCTGCTTTATTTTAGTTCAAGTTTTCTAAATCATTAAATTTTATTGTATGTTTACTTATGTATAAAATTTTCTATATTTGCTCTTTAAGTTTAGAGCAATAAATAAAATAGCATCTCTTGTGTATGAAATCGTAAATCAAACATTGAATATATATAAAGACCCTAAATGAATGGTACGTGTTGAAAATGAATTATTTTCAAATGTTTTTAATGCAATTTATTTAAATTTATATTGGATTTTTATGAACAAAAACACTTGTTGTTTCTTCTTTTCAATGTAAATTTTTTACGTGAAAAGATTTGTGTTCTACCAGAAATGTCGTAGAATATTGCGATTGGGTACTGGGATTACATGTGATTACATCATTTGAAGATAGTGGCTCTCTTTGAGAAAGGAAATCCACATATGAGAAGTCTTGAGTGACAGGAAAATTCGCTCTATAGGAAAGGATATTCTAAATAGCTTATAGTAGAGGCCAATGTAAAACATTTAGTATTACTTAAGATGATTACAAAGAATTAATTGGGAGTGTAAAACGCAACTTCTGCAAGCTTTTCTGCAAAAAGGATTCGGAAGATAAAAAAGTTTCTCTCAAAGTTTCTCAGAAGAAAGGTTTCTGAATCAGAGAATTTTAAATATATTCGTGAATAATTTTTCACCAGAAATTTTTTCCCTTTGTTTTTGATTCCCGTTATCATGAATAATATTTTTCAAGTGAATTTGTTCATTTTTTCCTTGGTTTCCTTCGCTTTATTTTTACAGGCGAATTGAATTGTTATATCGAATAATTTCGATAGTTTCCTTTGAATTATATATTAAAAATTAAATATATTTACTTTTAGGACAAGATGAGTAAGTACAATTCATGCTTCTTAACAATAATTCCCTGCAACACCTTTTTTCATGGAGTATGAATCTCTTTGGTGAACACACAGTAGATTTCAAGGTGGTGCACCGCGGTGATAAACTAAATAATTTTTTTCCACTGCACCTAGAATATTTCAAAACACAACCTTAAAATTAAAAAAAAAATCATTTGGAATCTAAAATTTGTGTATTTCTTATTATTTAACTTAAATTTGTCTGATTTTCAAGTAATTTTTAAACTTTACAAATCTATTTCCCTTTTTTACACTCACTGGGACTGATAGCGGGAAAAAATTTCACAGGAGATTCACGATAGTATTTTTCCCTTCTATGGTAATGAAAATTTCACGTGAACGGAAGGGGTGATTATTTTTATTTTAATATGGTTAAATTTCAGTCAATATTTTATATGAAAGAGAGACAAGTCAATTAAAAAAATGAGCTAATATTTTTTAAATGCTAATATAATTTCATGCACATGCATGCATGGTGGTGAGTATAAAAAATATCACACCAGAATTTAATACATAGAAATAATTGTCGCTTTAATACATATGACATACGGTGATACTCATATAAATAAAATATGTTGCAATGTTAAAACTGTTCATATGAGTATGAGTCCTAACATCTCTTTTTATTATTAGTGAATTCCATGCTTCCCTTACATTTATTTTGCTTAAAAAATAAGTACCATGTGGAGCCTATTTTGCTGAAAGTAAAACTAAATGCATGTTCATTAGCAAGAAACAATTATTACAACTTAATTTAAATAAAATTTAGGTCAAATTATTACATTAGCATTGAACTTGTTTTACAAAAATGACAGAGGCAATAAGAAAAATGTCACTTCCTTGTTTGTGTTTGTTTTTTTTTTTTTAGTTAAAGCGTCATCAACAACATCAGCAACAGTGAAATAAAAATTTATGAAATGACTGCAAAAAAGGCCTTTTGTCAGTTGTGAAAACAAACAGTCGTTTTGTTGCAGCAAAAAATTAAAACATCTGTTATCTTAACAACAACAACAAAAAAAACAAACGAATAAATGCAATAGTTTTTATTTTACTGTTCTACAGTGTGTGTTTGTGCATGTGCGTGCGTGTATGTGTGTTTGATTGTGTGTTTGCTCTATGCACATCAAGCGTTAACAGTCTCTTTGCATAAATTAAACATCAATCAAATAATGGAAGGGGGTCCAAGAGTGAAACCTTAGTTGCATTTTGTTTTTTACTGTTGTTACTATTATTATTGTGCAAGTTGTTGTTTTTTTCACTCAAACTAAACACACAGCGAGCGCGTTTCCAGTGCAAGTGTGCAAAATAAATTTATTGTTTGTTAGTGTTACATTCTTTTTGCATGAAATGCAAATTCAAAAGGGTGTTTATGCAAGTGGTTTTAATCAGATAAAATTTTATTAAATAAAACATTTTAAACTAAAGACAAATAACTGATATAAATTATCACTGGGGAGGTAATCTGGAAAATTTATTATGGTAAATCTGTTTACACTACATATATCGCACTTGTTCCTTCAAAAAAGGGTCCACTCAAAATTTGCAAATTCTTAGTAGATGCAAAATACAGTTTTCTAATATACTCTGATATCAGAAAGAGGAATACAACTGTATTTTTTTTTGCGGCAGAGTTTTGACTTTTACAGTTAATAGATATGACCACAGTGCATCGTTTTCTTGCAAAAAGTGATAATTACAAAATTTTTCGTTAACCTCCTTTTGTATTTGATTTCTTACTTTCTTTATTAATTTACAAAACCTAAAATACAGATAAGTAGACATGGGTGCTGATGAAGTGCGTGGCGGCACAGAAAAATTCCTGTGTTTTCGCCCGCTAAAGTCTAGTTTGATTTTCTTGTCTTGTCATAAAAAATATTTTATTCTATAAAATAGTAAACTTAAGCCCGATTAAGCAATTATTGCTGATTATAAAACATTATTTTTATAATTTCTCTATAAGTGCACTATTCTTGTTATTTGATGGTACAAACAGACAAGCACTACTGCACATCTATAGTGGCGAATTCTCTTATTTTATGGTCAATTAGATACTATAAAAATTAATGTACAAATATCGAGGAAATAAGTTAATATAATAAAATCAATTAAAATGAAAATATTTAAAAATATACAAATTGTAAGTCGACTCATGTTTCAAACTCCGTTTAAATATGATAACGAGGGTGGCATCAAGGGTGAACTTATTTTTGCGTTTTGCTTTATAAATAAAATAATAATAACTTATATAAATTAATGCATAATTAATATAATTAAATTATTATATTAGCAGTTTCGTCGCACAGTGGGGGTTTTATGCTCATGGTTGATTTGTTAGAAGTTATTTATAATATAATTTTATTTTTTGTTCAGTTAGAAAAACTGAAAAATAAATATTAAAATTTTATTAAATATATTTTAATCCTATTTACACCAGCCACTCAGCCGACTTGTTTAGAAAATTTCTATGGACATCATTACAGTAATTAATAAAAATATTTCATTCAATAAGAATTAAAAATACTGATCTTAAGCCCAAGTAAGTCTAGGTCAGTAACTAACTAGAAAAATCTGAAAACCCAAAAATTTTAGGCATGCAAGAGAGAGTGGGGGGAGGCTACACTCATAAAGCTCAGAATTAAAAAAGAAAAAATAAAGTGTTTAACTGAAGCAATTGTATATTGCAATAATCCAAGGCTATAGATTTTCGTTTAAAAAAGTGGGCGCAAGTTGCCCTTAAAATTTAACCCTTCTGTTTCATGTTCTTCGGCTCAGCTAAATTAAATATACTATTTATGTATTTATTATTAAACGTTTCGACATGAATGATTATGATGGTCAAAATAATCTTGAGTTTAAAATGGTGGGCAGAATTAAGCCCACCTACTGCCCACTAAAAAAATCTGAAAACCCAAATATTTTTAGCAGCGGGGTGGGTCTACGCTAACATTGCTCGGAATTAAAAACTTAATGTGCCATTTTAATGAAGCCTTGCATAAGCGTTGCACGCATTCAAGGCTTTAAACTATTATCTTTTAAAGTAGGCGTGATCACGCCTTGCGTTTTATTTACTTCGGCTTAGTAGATTTTAATCTATTATTTACGTTTTTCGAATCAGCACGAAAACTAACATGAATGAGAAGCGGTGCTCACAACAAAAGCTGAAGTTTTAAAAAGAGGGCGGGAGTAACGGCCACAAAATTTAAAGCTAGCATTAGCGCTAGACAGCTGAAATTTTATACATCAGTACGTGTGGATGTGTGAGCCCATGGAACATTTTAAAAATCAGAAGTTTTATATGGTGGGCTACG
Organism: Nowickia ferox; assembly: GCA_936439885.1. NCBI lineage: Eukaryota > Metazoa > Arthropoda > Insecta > Diptera > Tachinidae > Nowickia > Nowickia ferox. Next base: position 93,727,414 of record OW387023.1, on the reverse strand, counting down.
CTCTTAAATTTAAATTTGCACTATGGAGTTGAGATGTAGCAGCTTTGTATTTTAATGGAATTAAGTAAATCCTAAAAATTAAATGACGTATATTTTTTTATTTATGATAAGCTTCAGAAAAATTATTCCAACTTTGGTTTCTTGAATTGTGAGAGTTTTACGATGAACATTCGAGGAAGAATGCGGCTATTGTAACTTTAACTCACTGTCATTGCTCAAAATATTGTATAAGCTGAGACTATAAGTATAATAGAAATAATTCTGGCAAAAAAAAACACTTCAATGCAAAGACCTGAACATTTCCGAAAAAATTTATGTGTTCGTGCCTTCGCCCATTTTTTGAATACAAGATTTTCGGTTTTTCAGAGCTCAGGGTGTGTGCTAAGTTTTGTAAAGCTCAGTACAGTAGAACCACTTAAAATATAATATTAAATTTTAATGGGCGTGTCTCCGCCCATTTTTTCTAAAGGAAGATTATGTCTATTTTTAGCTCAAGGTGTGTGGTAAGTTTCGTAAAAATCGGTTAAGTAGAACCACTTGAAATATAAAAATAGATTTTAATGGGCGTAGCCCCGCCCATTTTTTCAACTTTAAAATTTTGTAATTACAAGAACCAAACGTGTTTGCTAGCTTTTGCAGTAATGAAATAAGTAGAATATCATAAAATCAAATAAAAAAATTTGTGGGCGTGTCCTCTCCCAATTTTTTTTTTGCAATGGGATCAATGGGAAGCTATACCCTTTCAGACAATAAAATAATTATTACAATCTGTCTAATATGAACCGGGTCATGAGGCATCACCGCAAGAAAAAAATTAAAAATAGAGACGAATTTATAACCTGCTCCTTTTTTTGAAGTCGGTTAAAAATAATATATATAAAAATTGTTTCCAATATGTAGATATTTGAAAGCTTGCAGAGCAGAGTATTGAAAATTAGAATAGATATTGGTACTGCACAGCAAATTGAGGACTTTTATTCAGTTCTGTTAACACTAGATTTACATTAACTCGAAAAAATAGTTTAAATTTGCTTTTCGCTTAACACTTAATTCTTAATAATTTTTCACATATTCGATACAAAATTTTGTTCGATAATAAACCCATTGCTCGACAAATTTTTTGACGGTACTGGCAGCTCATACTATGAATTTTACATTCGATACTCGATCTTTAATAGCCAGCGATAATAAGAGCCATATAAATGTACGGTTCATTTGTTGGATTCGCTTTCATATGTTTATAAATATAAATAATTAAACATTGATAGAAAAAAAGAAATATTTTAAACCCTTTGATTTCTATGCCCGCTATAAGCCGTTTTCAAGTTTCATTTATATAAAATTTAAAAATATTTTTTTGTAACGAGTTCTTGACATTTATTTCAAGTTCACGGTATTTGTATGCGGGACGTCTTACCCCTAAACGACAAATATTTACTTTGTAGAAATACTTTATTTAAACAAATGCGTTTGGTATGTGAGCTCAATATATGTTTTGCAAATAACATGTAAATATTAGGGCTAAATAGTCTTAGGAAATTTTTCCACAAATGTAATAAAAAATAAATAAATATGTAAAAGAAATTGTTTATGCAAAATGCTATCAAAGCTTCATAACATTTGCTCTTATTGAAAAATTTCAAGTTTTAATTTAATTTTTTTTAAGATTAAAAGTTTGAATTGTGTATTCAAAAACCTCCCTAATTCACATGTATTGCGTGTGTGTTTTTATGATTACTACATATGCCACGAGTCACACTCACTGCACACCCTCAGGCGTCGAATGTGGTAATGTGGCACTTCAGTAAACAAAACTTAATTCTCCATGGAGCTCATTGATTTTTTTCTTTTGGTTCATTTTTACAGTTCAAATATTTTTTATTTAATTTTTATTTCAATGCTTTTTTAACTTTTTAACATGAAATATTGTTCTTAATTGGAAATTCAAATGTATGAGAGTGAGAATATATTAAATAAAAAACAACACAAAAAAGTATTTCACTTCAACATGTTCTTGAATACTTCATGTTGAGAAAGCACATTTGAGGAAACTTGTTACAATTAATAATTATGCACAATCGATAATACGCTATAAAAAATTTATTTAAATCTTTACAAGACGGAGCCCACAACCAAGTAAGATTATGTATTTCTTCATTAAAGTTTTGGTCCATACCAAGAAAGCATTTACAAATGTATAAATCACGGCTGACTGGATTTTTCAGGATTTTGGGAATATGTGTGAAAACTAAGAAACTGAATTTCATTTTGAAATTTTTTAATTTAAAGCAATGTAAATTTAAATTAAAACCAGGTTTAAATGTAAAACAAATATGAATTTTTATAATAATTTTATAATCTATATATATATATATATATATACATATGTACAGCACAGATTTTATATAAAAATAGGTTTAAACTTGCTTGTTTGTGTGTTTGTTTGACACTTTTTTGTTACGACATCACGCCAGAAGGGGTTGAAATATTTTGATGATATTAAGTCCACAATTATCTATCTTTGTTTTTTTTTTAGGTACAGAAATCGTAGTGTTAAAGTAAAAATTAATGCAATAGAGTATGCTAGGAAAATAGTCACATTGCTCATACGTTTGATGAGTAAACAAGGCTGCCAGAGAGTGTTGCCAAAAAATGATGATGATAGAATGCTAAATCGCTCAAAAAATTCTGCTAAAATGTTTACAGAAGAAAAGTATAATGCCAGACTTAAATACAGAAAAAATTATTGAAATGGCTTTGAATTTTATGTTTATACAAACTTATTAGTGTTTGCAGGTATTTTTAGAGCACATACAAATATAAAATAGTAATTGGTGTTTTTTGGAAATATTACAATTACGTTTAAAATTTTTTTACGCACTATGATCCCAAATTTTTTTTTTATCGCATGCGATATTTTTTATTCTTCTTTTATTTGGTACGCATTTTGTACTGAAATTAAGGGGTTTCTTCATAAAAACGTTCACTGCGGCCAAACCCTTCTTCCTCAGCGAATCAAACATAGTGGAAAATGAGGACAACGACCCATATTATTAAACTGCATTTACAGTATATCTGAATTGTATTTGTGAAAATTTTTGGAAAATTTGGAAAAATATGACTTAGTGAAAAAATCTTAATTTTCGAGTTCTGAGGGAAATGGCCACTGTGGCCAAATCCTTCTCCCTCAGCGAATCAAACATAGTGGAAAATGAGGACAACGACCCATATTATTAAACTGCATTTACAGTATATCTGAATTGTATTTGTGAAATTTTTTAGAAAATTTGGAAAAATATGACTTTATTTTATTTTGCTGCTTAGCTATAATAACAGCGCTGTTAAATAAAATGATCGATCCCAACAGGTTGTCTAGGATGTTCCAAGGAAGTCGGCGCTGTCAGACTTGTATGCAGCGTTACTATATATATTTTTTTTAAAACTTCTTGTATCTGAAAAAAACTCAAAAAATTCAGATATACTGTAAATGCAATTTAATAATATGGGTCGTTGTCCTCATTTTCCACTATGTTTGATTCGCTGAGGAAGAAGGGTTTGGCCGCAGTGATCGTTTTTATGAAGAAACCCCTTAATTTCAGTACAAAATGCGTACCAAATAAAAGAAGAAGAAAAATATCGCATGCGATATTTTTGAACAATGCATTTAACTCACACTCATAATATTTTTTAAATTATAAATACATTGAAATTGATTATTGAGGGGTTAGCTGTATTCTATGCTCATTTCACTGTTGCTAGTGCAGATCATCAGGAAACCTTTAGCTTGCCATACATGTACATTTATGAGAAAAATCCTCTATACAGAAGAATTTTTTTAACAAATTACAATTTTTTATTTTAACAAAATCTGCCAGAAAGCATGTAGCAGAATTTTTTAACGGCAAATTTGGCAGTGAAAATGCTAAAATGGCAACAATGGGTAAGACAAACACAAAACCACTCTCTTTGTCTCTCTCACCAACAAACTGGCATGTTATGCCAGCACAATTATGCCCATGTAAATCAGCGCAGTGGTATTTTTTTAGCAAGCAGGTGAACCCCAACAATATGCTAAGGAAATTATTGAGAAAAATGTATGGTGCATGCACGAATGCCATATTTTTATTAATTTTCTTATAACTTATATTATATTATCAATATGCAATAAATATTAAATAAAAAAATGCATAAAAATTTACAACTTTACGGCTTTAGTAAAAAAAAGAAAACTTTTAAAATAAATATAAAAAATTTATAAAATTAAATTTAAAATTTGTAATATTATAAATAGATTTTTGCAAATATATTTCTAATATTGATTTTATTTAGATTTATTGAACCACATATTATTTGATTGCCCTGAGAAACTATATCGCATATTTAAGAGAATTTTATTAAATCGAAATATTACAAATTACTTTTTAATAAATTAAATATGGGCAATTAGAAAAGAAAAATTCTTTAAAATATTTCGTAAAATCTTAAAGCAAAAACGAATTAAAAATATGCACTTGAGGAATTTATAATATATAAATTAAATGCTTAACTTTGATTTTATATCACAAAATCCAATGAAATGGAATATTATATTTTTTATTAAGTAGAGAAATAAATAAATAAAAAAAAATTTATTAAATTATAAGTTAAATTGATTATAAGTTTAGCTTTTTCTTTTATAATTCGAGTATGACAAACATCAAAAAAAAAAAAAAATTAAACATATTAAACATTATTGAATTTCAATCAAACATTCAATAGCAGTGTGCAAATATCTTGCATGAAGTTTAAATTTATATAAGATATAAAAAGGGTTTGCAGCTATTAAAATTTTACACAATAATAAGATGTAACAATACAGGTAAATACAATCTTGTTCAATTTATTAATTTCTGGTAATTTTTGTTATTTATGGATTGAGCAAAAATTATTTCACCAGCAGAATGGAGTTCAAGAGCATTTTAAGAATATAAAAAATTTAATACTATGTGTATAATATACTTTGTATATCCTTTGAATATACGTTCTCTTACTGATTCATTAAGATACTTCAAGATACTATTTGCCATTGGATTGTTTTCCTCTTTAATTTACTCCAAACATTTAAAATTATTAATTGTTTTTGAAAAATATATTGAAACTGTTTATTGAGGTTATACAGAAAATTTGTTTTGAAACCTTTTGTTAACCAAATATTTTTTGTTTTTTTTTTAGGAAGACGGTTGCTCTGACGTGGTCGGTTATGTGCAGATTTTTGAAATTTTTTTATTTCTCCATTATAAAACTATATAAGAGTAAGAAGAAGAACTGTTAAAAATATACAATAACAAACAATTATTGCGTTTATACAAAAATTTTAATAGATTAATAATCTACATTACATGTAAATTTAATTAAAATAATTAAGTACTAAACTATTGTTGAATATAGACCATCATTAGCGTTATGAAATATTTGGATTGCTACCAAAAATCTTTTAAATTTTTAAGCGCCAATATTATATACCACTCTCAAATCATTATTAATTATTGATGAAAAAATTGATGAACAAATAAACAAGAAATAAAAAGCCTTAAATCGATGTTTTTATTGGCAGTTTTTTATTTCGAATATTTGGTATAAAAAATCGCTAATTCGACTTTGGTTAAAACCGAACAGCAAACCCTAAGCACTATTCTAAACAAATGACATGATTACAAGTGACTAAATGTTGCTTTTAGCACATAAATTAGTTTTTTTCGCATCATTTGGGTGTTCTTTTCAAACTAGAAATAAGATTTTGTCTGGCGCTTTGACAAATCTGAATTTAAAATTGAATATTGAAACAAAGCTGTGAAAATTAGAAAAGGAACACACTATGATGGAGGTGGATAGCATCCATTCAACATTAGAAAAATGTTTTCAAGCTCCAATATTTAGACTGCAATGGATTGTATGAGCATGCGACTGCTCCAGGCCCGGTCATAACAGCCTTAAAATATGAAGTACTTAGATTAATAATTTTTTAAGAATTCGCGAATGCTGCCGGAAATTTCCATTCAATCAGACCAGTTTAGCAAAACCTGCTGCTAATAGTATTCGAGGAAAGTTGTATAGAGATAATAAAGCCGGAACAAAATGTTTGTCCAGATAAAAAATTTTTTTCTGAGAGTTTTGCAGCACGATTCATCCATTTCAAAAAAAATCAAAGCTACCATATGAAGTACTTGTGCAAACGATGCGTATTAATTTTACAAGTGGCAACACAGCGCCAAATGATTCCAATTTGCTGTGTCACACACATCTTTTAATTGTTTAATGCAATTCTTTCGTTTAACTCCATATGAATATGTTTTATTTTTCAATTTTTTTTTTATTTCTATTCTAATAAATAAAAGTATACTCTGTTCTTTTATTATTCATAAAACATGATGTGGCACCTCACTTCAACTTTAGCTGAAAAAATAAAATAGTTGGCATCTCAGCTCGATTTTTTCAACTCAAGAAGAGAGACATCAAACTACATATCCAAAACATTTTGTTCGGAAACAATGGGTGAATCCAGCAACAACAACTTAGTTTGTGTTTGAAGATTTTGCTGCTGATTATACATAGATACATACGAGTATGTACATCTGTAACAAATAAAAATGTAATATAAAGCATAAAAAAGTATGTATGTATGAAAATAAAAACTTTTATTCATTTTCAAGAAACGCTCTTGTCTTTTTACGTAAACCCCTTGGATGATTTATACGGGTCATGAGGGCTGCGTGACCCCACAATTTGGAACTGTTTCTCCAAGCAAACCAGAAATTGGATATGGTAGCACTTTCCTGAGATTAAGTTTTCAAAGTTGGTAGTTGAAACAAACGCAGATTTATAAATAGCGATCACAGAAATGTGAGCTGAATTTAGTTTATTTAAAATGGTAAATACAAATTTTAATTTTCTGCATCCTTATATCCATTGGAAGTAGTCATGAAGGTTATTCTATAATTTGATTCGGAAAGAAAACTGCTCGAAAGTTTCGAAGAGAGTAAATATTACCGTGTCAGTCAGCAGAATACCACAAAAACTGTAAAGTTTGAATTGTTATAAAAATGGGACATTTGTACCAACTTAATCGTATTTGGTTGCCAGCGTGCCTGGCAACAAAAGCAATTACTTACATACTTAAGTGATTACAATCGAAGTAAGCTGTGGCGTGTGAGTAATACGTAATTGCACTGCAATATGAGAATATCATTTTAGTTACTACCAAAAGTGCAGCATACTTTTGAGAGATTTTTAATTAGGATAAACATAGTAAGGCGTATGAGTGATAAATTATAAAAACATTAGACTTTTCGAGGAAACATTTTCCAGTTTTTATACCATTCCCCAAAAATTTTAAATGTTTATGTAAGTTTGTCAATTCTTGTGAGTAGGGTAGTCGAATAAACGATATCCGCGTGTCCACCTGTCCGTCTGTCTGTACGTGAAATCAATTTTCCGAGGCCCTTTAAAAGCTACAGACTGGTCTTCGAGTCATGATTAAAAATTTGTTTTTAGTAGCTTTATATTTATATAAAAATCTACAGAATCAAAAAACGGTTCCAAGACTAGAACATTTTAAAACTAATTTTGCTTCATTTAGTAATTAAGTATATTTTATATTTGAGAAAGATCTTTTTTTACTCGCACAATTTCGTTGCTGCTATGTAAAACATGGCACTCATTGATTGTGATATTTTGGTTATTACTACGTTTATACGCACGACTTATTTGCAAATATAACTGTTAATTGTTGTCACACAACTTTTTTATTGCGACTTTCTAACTCACGAAAATAAAATACAAATAAAATGCTTGATGTTGCCACGCAACAAATGCTTGCTAATAAAAAAAAACAATAAATAGATAAATATTACACAAAACAAACATTGATTGAAGAAAATAATGACGATTAAAACAAATAATTATTTTTTCTATAAAAGTGCTACAAAATTTTTGCACTTACTCTATGCCGTATTTATTATGCTCCTTCCACAATTTAACAAGTACAGTTCGAAATCGATGGTCGTACGTTGACAACAGCAAATCGAATTTGGAACGAGCATAACTTCATCACTTTAGATGTAAGGAGTTGAAATAGTAGATGAGGCGCAATCACAAATATTTTTTTTTTGTCTAGATGAGGCTGGAAGGAAAGCATTTAGGGCAACGTAGCTGTTAGCTAAACAAAATCATTCTCTTGCATATTCACAATACTAGCGTTAATTTTGCTGACATGAATATTTTTTAAATATTTTCCGGACTAATACAGAGCTAAGCCTGCTTTTCAACAGTTAGCCTTTTACTTCTTAAATACTTTATATGCTTTTTACCATTCGGTATTCTTGTAATATATTTAAATTTATACATACATATATATTTAAATTATTTTGTTTGTGGCAAAAAATTAAATGTATGTATGTGTTTGTAAAATATCCTTCACATATCCATACATTAAATATTTTGTATATATTCTAAACTAAGCTTGTTATTCCAATAATTTTTTGGCATTTAATTTGTGTCGCTTAAAGTTTTTTTTTCTACTTTTTCAAATATCATATTATTTATTTTTATTTTTTTTCGTATGCGTACTTTGATAAAATGATATTATAAAGCGATTATTTTTTATACAAATGTGTTTATTTGGGAAAATGCTTTTAGAAAAAAATATTTAAATGTTCTTGCCAAGCACCACTCATATATTTAAAACTCTATTTGCCATGAACGTTTCAAAGTAAATACGAGTAAATTTATTTTCATTTATATATGAGTACATGCATGCTTATCTATCTGTAATAAAATTTTCCTTCTTTCTGAGTTTTTAAAATTTGTCTTACACCTGAAAAGATCTTAACTTTTTTTTTCTTTTTTAATTAAAAATTCGATTTTTTTTTTGTTATTTGCATAGCTTAGATTAAATGTAATATACTTTTATTTTCATTTCCTAGAAATAATGTATTAAAAATAAATGATGCATAAATGATATGGGAGGGAAAAAAATTTTAATGCGCGTCACAAGTTTATCTTTACGCTTTTACACTTTTTTTAGGGTTCTTATAATGATTTATTGGCATATTTAGATTACAGTCTTAGTAACACTGCAAAGAATACCCTGAATATATTATTTTTTTTGTTATACGAGGTTAATTCAACAATTATTCGGTTTTAGTAACTTTCGAGTTTCATTCAGATGAATTTCGCTGTAGTAAACACTTTTCCTATACGTGCCTTTTCACAAAAAAGTCCATTGAAATATCGTAATACAAATATTTAAATTTTACGATATTAAGAAGAAAAAAACGCCTCGCTTTGCTGTCCTTAAAAAGTTTGATTTTGTTGTAGATGTAGAGTTATTTATTGAATTTTAAATATAGAAATATTCTAGTCAAAGTAACGCTTGCTTCAATGCAATTGTACACAAAAGGAAAAATGCGTGCTAAGATTATTAACGGTTGACATTTAAATAAGGATGAATCGTGAACAATATTTTGTTAATTTTCGGTGTCAAATCAAGCTTAATGCCTGATTAAATTCAGAACGAACAGTACAAACATACCATAAGTTAATAAATCAAAAACAATCTGTATTAAAATTTTAAACAAATTGTACAAAGATAACATAGGATAGTAAATTAAGAACTACCTGTTATCAAATTAAGAACGATCAATAACAAAATAAAACGAATATGGTAATAACATAAGAATAACTAGTGAGAGCATTGCGTTATCAAAGCAAAATGATGATACCAAGCTTTTCTTAAAAAGCTCATTCCAACCGTTACCAAGGTAACTATAAACGGACTTAACTTAATTTTGATACAAAATGGTATCGATTTCGGTATTTTTCTACAACATTTATCCCTCTCTGTTCATTTATCTAAACCTTAAAGTTTATAGTGTGTTTACATGTGAGCAACGAGATTTTGGGCAAAATCTTGTAAATTTCCCATAGAAATCAAAATTTACTTCGTCAATAGATTTTATCAAAATATCTTAATCGTAGTTTTCAATTAGTATTAACTCGTATGTTTCATAATTTTTTTCATTTTAATCTACTGAAAAGCCAATTTCCATTCCAACCGAAGGAAGAATTTATACAATGTTGTGATGAGTGACAATAAGTTACTTATAAGAAAAAACAAAATAATAAAATGAGTTTATTTAAAATAAAGGTTAGGTTAGCAGGCTGCTGGTAAGGAAGGGTGAAATTTAGAGTCCAGCTCACTTGGGTCCAATACAATGCCTGTTAGTTGTAGAGAAGATAGTCAGAGAGGGTGATAGGGAAGAGATAGTGATAGAGTAGACAGGTGATGAAGGAAGAGATGGAGGAGGAAAGCTTCATTCTTTTAAAACTGTGCTCTTTTTTGCACGCTTTTTGATAATGCAGTATTGCAGCGCCTTCTGGTGTTAAATGAGCCGTATTAAATTTTGAAGCTGTGTTTAGTAGCCATTTTTATTTTATTGGTTATTTTACTTCGCCAATGATTCTGCTACACAACGAAGGAGGGTGCTCTGATGTTACATTATGATTAGTATCTGATGAAGTCGGTGTAGTTTTTAGTGACCAGTGCCTTATGCCTGCATCACTAGAACTTTCCCACAACAACTGATACAAAAGACACTAATGCACATCAGAAAAATGCGTGGTGTTGTTATTTTAATGACTGTCAGAGACCGGGCTCGAACCCAGGATATTCGGTTTTGTAGTCAACGTGCTAACTACTCAGCCAACGCCACCCTCATTATTTAAAATAAAGGAGCTGAAATCATTGTTTAACAAAAATCATGCAAAGTGAAGCTAAGCGAATAAAAATCAAGTAATACGTAAGCAGGTCTGCAAGGTCCAATAACAATACTCTGTCTTACTTACAAACATCCTTCACCATGAAGCAGCAGTTTTTGCTAAATTTTTAGTAACCTGAAGTTTTCTGTAAGCTTGAACATTTTTCTAATCAATATTAATATAAAGTTGCTAGCCTTTATTAACTTAAATTAGTTCAGTGTTTAAATACATGAAATTATACTTATTCATTGCAGTTAAAAACTAGTATTTCAATATAATTTTTGTTTTTATGCTGTCTTCAATTATACATGTTTCAACAAAATACGATTACTGTATAATCAGCTTGAGTTATTGTTATGAGATGATGGTAATTGCTTCTAAAAATTACATTTAGCAGTGAGTGAATTGTACCAATATTCCAGAAGGATAGGAAAAGCCATTATAGTTTAGCGAGCTTATTTACCATTATCCAATGATTAACTTAAAAAAGTTTTTGTCCTCTGAACCAGTAATCAAAAATACATTAATTAAGTTAACATAAGATTTCCCTTATGCATTAGTGATCCATCAAAATGATAAATTTCTAAGAGAATAGAAAAAGAAATATGAAAACATTTGGTAGACGATTCACAAAAAACAAAACAAGTTTTATATTAATACAAACTTTTTACCATCATACATAAACTGTGTAAGTACGCACAAAACATTTGTGTAATATTAAGTAAAGACTGTTTTTCTCTGAGCATTTCACTCCAAATATTTTCACAAGCTGATGGATTAAAAAAAAAATATTGTTTTTTTTTTAAATATTTGTTCTAATATTTCTCACGTTATGCAAGCATACCCTTATTAAATGTAATTAACATCAATAACCGCTTAAGTCGACTGATTAGTTGGTACAAAAGAGAAAACTACTTATTCTCGAAGAGGTGATCAGAAGAAATTCATGTATCGAAGTTTGAAAGTTTACATTTGGATCTTATTTAAATTGGGCTTAAAGTTCTCAGCCAATTTTTGCAAAATTGTTTGGTTGATCGACATCGGAAACCATGTCATATTTGCATTTTGAGTATAATATATAAGTATATATTCAGCATCAGGAAAATTTTTATGGCACATATTAACTCTATATCTCTTTTACGTATGGGTTTTTTATACCTTTTGGGAAAAGGTACTAGAACCTAACTCTAGACAAGGGCATCGCGGGCCAAGATCTTTAACAAAAATACTCGTAATGAAATCCCACTACAAATAATCCTCTAAGCATACTTAAGCTCGAAATTTAAATGTAACACTATAAACTTGTTGTAACTTCAATTTTTTTTTTGTAATTAAATTCAAAATCTGTAGCCGTTACGATCTTTCGCAGATAAAGTTCTTTAAGTCCGCCAAATTTCATCAAATGGCCTTAGAAAGTTGCAGAAAGGGAATAGGACATACATCCAGGCATAGTATTAAGAAGTCACATATATAGTCCATTAAATCTTTTTTATAACTTTTTTTGCATGAAAAATGGACAATGTATAGTTCATTTAATTTTTGCATGACAAACGGACGATGTTTAGTCCATCAATTTTTTTTTTCATAAAAAATAGATAATAAATAAATAATAAATCGATATTAACCGTAAGTATGTACCAAATACAACAGCCACCTATATATATCTACATAAAAGACACAAAACATCACACTAAAAACACCAACAAACAAATAAAAAATGTTGTAAAAACAATATTTGAACTTCCACCTGATAATTTTTTGCATGAAAAATTGACGACGTATAGTCAATTTAATTTTTTTTGTAAGTAAAATAGACGACGTATAGTCCATTTAATTTTTTGCTTGAAAACGTGACGATGTATAGTCCAATAAATCTTTTCATAAAAATGGACGATGTATAGTCCATAAAATTTTTTGCATGACAAACGGACGATGTTTAGTCCATTAAATTTTTTTGATAAAAAATGGAAAATGTATAGTCCATATAGTCCATTTTATTTGTAGCATTTAAAATAAACATTTAATTTTTTTCATAAAAAATGGACCATGCATAGTGTATTACATTATTTTCATAAAAAAAATTTTTGCATAAAAAATTTACGATGCATAGTCCATTTAATTTTTTGCATGCAAAATAAACTTAATTTTATGCCTGAAAAATGGACGATGAATAGTACATTTTATGGACGATGTATAGTATATTTATTATTTTCCATAAAATTTTTTTAATGAAAAATTTTTTTGCGAAAAAAATGGACGATGTATAGTCTATTTAATTTTTTGCATTCAAAATTTAATTGTTTGCATGAAAACTAGACGATGTATTGTTCATTTAATTTTAGACGATGCACTCGTATAGTTCATAAAATATTTTTTCTTAAAACATTTTTTGCGTGAAAAATGGACGATGTACAGCCCATATAATTTTTTGCATGTAAAATAAACGATGTATAGTCCATTTAATTTTTTTGCATTAAAAATCGACGATTTATGGTCCATTTAATTTTTTGCATTAAAATTAGACGATGTATAGTAAATTTAATTTTTTGCACGAATAATGGACGATGTACAGTCCATATAATTTTTTTCATGAAAAATGGACAATGAATGCATAGTCTATTAAATTGTTGCATACAAAATAGACGATGTATAGTCCATTTAATTGTTTGCATGAAAGCTAGACGATGTATAGTCCATTAAATTTTTCCATGAAAAATGGACGGTGTATAGTTTATTTAATTTTTTGCATTCAAAATTTAATTGTTTGCATGAAAACTAGACGATGTATTGTTCATTTAATTTTATACGATGCACTCGTATAGTTCATAAAATATTTTTTCTTAAAACATTTTTTGCGTGAAAAAATTTTTTTGCATGTAAAATAAACGATGTATAGTCCATTTAATTTTTTTGCATTAAAAATCGACGATTTATGGTCCATTTAATTTTTTGCATTAAAATTAGGCGATGTATAGTAAATTTAATTTTTTGCACGAATAATGGACGATGTACAGTCCATATAATTTTTTTCATGAAAAATGGACAATGAATGCATAGTCTATTAAATTGTTGCATACAAAATAAACGATGTATAGTCCATTTAATTGTTTGCATGAAAGCTAGACGATGTATAGTCCATTAAATTTTTCCATGAAAAATGGACGGTGTATAGTTTATTTAATTTTTGCATTCAAAATTTAATTGTTTGCATGAAAACTAGACGATGTATTGTTCATTTAATTTTAGACGATGCACTCGTATAGTTCATAAAATATTTTTTCTTAAAACATTTTTTGCGTGAAAAATGGACGATGTACAGTCTATATAATTTTTTGCATGTAAAATAAACGATGTATAGTCCATTTAATTTTTTTGCATTAAAAATCGACGATTTATGGTCCATTTAATTTTTTGCATTAAAATTAGACGATGTATAGTAAATTTAATTTTTTGCACGAATAATGGACGATGTACAGTCCATATAATTTTTTTCATGAAAAATGGACAATGAATGCATAGTCTATTAAATTGTTGCATACAAAATAGACGATGTATAGTCCATTTAATTGTTTGCATGAAAGCTAGACGATGTATAGTCCATTAAATTTTTCCATGAAAAATGGACGGTGTATAGTTTATTTAATTTTGTTCATAAAAAATGGACGAATTTTTTCCATTAAAAATAAACAATTTATAGTCCGTTTAATTTTTTGCATAAAAAAACGATGTATAGTCCATAAAATTTTTTTCATACAAATTTTTTTGTATGAATAAGGGATGATGTGCAGTCCATATAAATTTTTGCGTGAAAAATTTACGGTGAATTTTGCATTTAATATACGATGTATACTCCATTTATTTTTTGGCATGATAAATGGACGATGTATAGTCTATTTCGTTTTTTACATGGAAAATAAACGATGTATAGTCCATTTAATTTATTGTATGAAAAAAAACGATGTATATACATTTAATTTTTTTCAATAAAAAAATTTTTTTTGTATGAATAATAAAGTTCATACAATTTTTGGTGTAAAAAATTGACGATGATTAGTGCATTTAATGGACAACGTATACTCCATTTATTTTTTGCATGAAAAATGGAGTCCATTTAAATTTTTTAGTGAAAAATAGACGATGTATAGCCCATTTATTTTTTGCATGAAAATTGGGCCATGAACTCGTATAATCTCGTATATTTATATTTTATAAAAATAGATGACGACGTCCATTTAATGGACGATGTATAGTCTTTTAATTTTTTTTTGCATGAAACATTGCATGAAAATTGGACCATGGACTTATATATCTATTTAATTTTTTGCATGGAAAATGGTCGACATATAGTCCATTTATTTTTTTTAAGAAAAAATTGACGCGTATAGTCCATTATTTTTTTTCATAAAAAAGGAGGTTTAGTATATTTAAGTTTTTACATGAAAAATTTACGATGTATAGTCCATTTAATTTTTTGCGTGAAAAATAGACGATGTACTCGTATAGGTGATCAAATTTTTTTCATAAATAAAGTTTTTTCATGGAAAAATGGACTATGTATGGTCCATTTAATTTTTTCCATGGAAAACGGATCAATAAATTTTTTTCATAAAAAAATTTTTTGCATTAAAAAATAGACGTCTATTAAATTTATTGCATGAAAATATTTTTTATGAAAAATGGACGATGTTCATTAAATTTTTTTCATAAAATTTTTTTTTGTATTTAATATTTTATATGAAATAAATATACATACATATCTTTAAATTTGGAGAATATATATGCGGCTCCGCTCTTGTTGATATGTTTAAATAATACATAAAAACTGGTTTTAAAAGTGCCTAAAAATGTGTTTTTCGAACGAAAACTCCATGCCAAATTAAGAAGAACCCGTTCCGAACCGGATAAAAAATATATTTTACTTGACACTGGTAATGTAGTTTTCCATTGGTGAAAGAATCGGTTTAGCGGTTTGGGCGTGAAGGCGTAGCAAACAAACAAACAAACAAACTAACTCACTTTCACATTTATAACATTAGTGAGGATATATGATTATAAATAAAATACAGATCATCTTTGATGAATTTCTCGCATATGAGAGCTTAAGTCAAAAGTAAACGTAAGCAATATTGATAATGGAAGTCTGCGCAAAAATATTTACTAAATGAGTTTTCAATTGTGTGCAATTTTTTTTATTTTTTTTTTCATTCAAACTACGAGGAAAAGCGAAATTTTTATTAACATAATTGCAAAATTTTAATTTCTACGAACTCATTTACTTTCGCACTTAAGACGTAAAAAAAATTATGTGAGATATTTATGTTAAAATATAGCATTAATGATTGATTACAAAAAAATTTCAAGTGACGACTTAGACATATTAAGGCTTAAGAACACACACCACATATGTATACGAGGTGTAATCAAAATGTATCGCGAATTTTGAATTTTTGCGGGTTACGTATAATCGAATTTTGATCTTTTTGTGGCGTTATGTTGGTACTCATAGTTCGTGCGGCAGCTTCCATTGAGATGATTGAGCTTTGGTTTCCACGTCATAACCATAAGCCCACGATTCGTCACCATTTATGACCCTCTGGAGAAAATTTGGGTCGTCGCTGTTTTTGGTCGCAATAGAGCAATTTTGGTACGAATTTCGCGGCGAACTGTCTCATGCCCCGAGCGTTGATAAAAATCGATTGGCACTTAATCTCGTTTTTCACACAAAATTTTGATACAGGTTCTTTGTTCCATTTTTTTTAATAGGTAAAAATCGAAGACGAGCCAAAACACGTGCAAGCAAAGCAGCTGTCAACAATTAACTGAACATTCAAAATGGCCGAAATTGTCGGCATAAGTGAGAGACCCATAAAAAATCAAAATTCGAATACACGTAACTCGCGAAAATTAGAGTGTTTCAGTTCACATGTGGTTTAGTATCGCCTCAAATTCGACGAGATTGTTTGTTGACATGAAAATGACACCACAAAATGACAATAAAAGAAATGTCAAAGGTGTACTCAGTGTTACAGAAATGTCCAGGAGCTCTTTGTGTTCAAAATAATTCTTTGCAAGTCTTAAATATTAACTAATATTATATGTAAAATTTTTTTATTTAACAATAAATTTAAAAAAATGTGTGTATGTACAATTTACTGCCTGGCCCACGATGTCGACAAGAAAGTTTCTTTCGCTTACTTATATTGAAAACAAAAACAAAATAAGAGAATTTGTTTTTGTTTTCAATGTAAGTAAGCGAAAGAAACTTTCTTGTCCACATAGTGGGCCAGGCCGTTAATTGTCATGTGCTGTTTATGCAAGTGACAGCTTTTAAAATGAAATGAAATAAAGCAGGATTTAATTTCAAATGAAGAACTGTAGCTGCCACAAACGTAGTAAGTAACACAAAATATGAGATTGATTTGGGTTGAAAATAGCCTTCTTAATGAAGTGAATAAAATTGTTATATGATAGAAAATCAATATTATACCTCCCAAGGTAAAATCATATAGGACATGGACAAATATCGTTAAAAAAAAGCTTACGCCTAAACGTGATGAAATTTTAAATATAAAGAGTATTTTTTTCTGAAATCATATAATAGTTATGTCCAAACACTTTTATTGTCATGATTTGTAGTTATACATAGATACATTTGTAGTATATACATATATTTACCATAAGTCCGATTAAAAAATTATTTATTTATTTATTTAAAAATACTTTACAAACTAACTTTGCAAAGTATTGTTGCACAAATATGGGCGGGGTAACTAGACCATATGCCCAAGATGGTATATAACAGTATTTTAAAAAAGTTTTTGTGACTGACTATATACGACCTATGCCTTAACATAGGAAGTAACAACGTGGTTGTTAAAGAAATTCCATAAAAGAACCGCAAGAATATACGATTATCCGTGGCAGATCAGTCAACCAGTGCGACCGAGACGCAAAACTCTCGACTTAAGAGATAATTGCCAACGACGCTTGATGTTGACTCGCCCAGAGCTTCTTTATTTATGATTAAAATCCACTATATTTCAATTAAATTTGAAATGTCTCACCTATATTAACAATATTTAATAAAAAAGTTATTTAAAAAATCAAATAAAATAAATGCATTTTAGAAGTTGTTTTTGGTGCCTGAAGCTTTTTCGCCAAATTTAACTAAAAAAATATTTTAAGTTATCAAAACAATATTACCCGTAAGATAGACCCTTGCGAGACTGAAGTCCAAAATAAGTTATAATCCTAATGTACATATAGATACAAACTCATATTTATACTGATATCAGATACTTGTTTCACTGTAAGAATAGTTTAAATGTAAAAACACGTATTTTAGAGTTTTGCCACAATGTACAGTCCTGCTTGACATTTCACCTTCTTCAAAATTAGAAATACAGGATGCTTTGACTTTCAACTGTTGGACACTAAAAACATTTTGAAAAAAAATAGCCAAAGTTCTTTTTTAACTAGAATTTTTTTAATGTGTTGTAATTTCTACAAAAAGAAGATGTCTTGACTTTCGACTATTGGACATTAATCTAGCAACATCAAGGAGTAATTTTAAAATAGTTGTTTGCTCTCCATATCCCACAAATACTAAAAACTAGCCAAACCCCATATTATGACAGTGGGTTAAGATATGAACTTATTGAATTGTATGTTAAATTGTATATCTAAATCAAATTAACATGTAGTTTTCACAATGCAAACAAGCGGCTCTTGTGTAGAAACCTTATATGAAAAACACTCAAATTCTTGAGTGATTCTCATAAAAATTTTCTAGAAAAGCCCTTTGCTTGAATTTTGGAAACTACACATAAATAAAATCAAATCGGGTATCAAGCAAACAAACATCAACATGACAAAAGTATCGTTTTAAGAACTTTTTGAGTGTTGGCCGTCAAAAAACTATGAATGCGTGTAGCTAAAAATAAAAAACATGCAAAATGCAAATACACGTATTAATTTTAAACCGAATACGTATAACTATGAACATCCAACCACTGTGTTAATACACATTTTTTAAATTACGCAGCATAAACGACAGCAACTAAAACTTATAGACTGTTTGAGCTACAATCATAAGCATGAATATAAAAATATTCTAACTATTAAATCGATGACACATGCCTGCATACAGGGGTATTTTATTTACACACACACTTAACGCATGTTTTCAAAAAGCCTCACGCACATTTTATGTACAAAACTTTGGTGAATGATGAATAAATATCCCGAGTGTCATGTGCATATTTTTTTTTTGTCCGACTAAATATCCATAGCCTGAGTATAAATATACTCAGACTATAAGAATGGGAGAGAATCAATGCGTTTGATACACATGTTCTTTTTAATTTTTAGTTGTAGCGTATTTGGGTGTTTTGCATAAACGAAGTGGAGATGCTCTTGTATGTTGTAATCGGCTATAGTCATAGTTGCTTGAGAGAAAATATGTGAAATTGTTTACGCCACTATTAGGATTATACTCAGTTACTAAAATTATGACTATTTACTTATGTATATTTTCTTTAAAGTACCCATTGTCATTCTCTGATCTAAATTAGCAACAGCTAACCCCTCAATAATCAATTTCAATGTATAATTAATAAAAAATATTTTACTGAATAAGTAAAAAATAATAATTTCATCATCCCAACAAGGACTTTTATAATAATTAATTTAAACAGTAAACTTAAGGACAAATAATTTCGAAACAACCTTTTCTTCGAACAACCTAAAAACCTTTTGTTCACAAAGTTTACATTTATTTTAGGAGCTAAAAAGTGTTGAGTTTTAACTGGCCTTTTTTATCTAAAATATATTGTTATATCATATAAAAACGCTTCCTTTGATTACATACATATTTCCTTATTTGTCTACACGAACAAATTTTAAACTTAATTAATGTAAATTTCATTTTGAAAAGGGTCTATGGTAGAGTTTATCTTAAAAAGCAAAAGCAGGCAAACCAAATGAAAACCATACATACACACACAAATGTTTAAAAATATTTTTAACAAAATAAGTGTTAGGAGAAGTGTGTATATGTGTGTATGTGTATTGGTATATTTACTGTGTGTGTAGGTACACATGTACGAGTATGTGTATGTTTACCTTTGTTCACCTTAAACATTGATACGTTTGGAATTCTAAAGTCAACTTTGTTTGCCATTTAATTTGTTGAATTTGCTAAATTGGTTTATATGTTTTGGTATGAAATAAACTTACACGTGCACAATTTAATTAGTTTAATATTTGCACACGCGCACACACATATAGACGTATAAATGATATTTCATTTACTTATAAATTAACAAGGGCAGGCGTTTCAAATATTATATATTATATATATGTATGTATACTTTGTTATATGTAGACCTTTGTAGCAACATTTTAGTTTCTATAGTTTATAAAATCATAATTTTAATATGTTTTCAGGGGTTCAAAGTTTAGCAGCAGAGAGAATGTTTATTTGAATGGTAAAATAATTAGGATTAGGTAGTTTATTTATGAACTTTTTCAATTTAACCAGTTCATATCAAGGGGATGTGGGGCTATAAGTGCATGATCTGGTTAATAGAATGACTCCAGATGAAGGCTTTTAATTAACGAAAGGACTTGATATTGTTCCATTGTAACAAATATATAAAACACACATCTTCCACAAGAATTATGTTCAATAAAACCATGTTATTAAAAAAAAAATTAATTTGAATAATATTTATGATTAACTTAATATTATCAATAGAGTTGGTGTTTATCTTGCTTGTTGATTGATCCACCGTACTGTTCTGCTTTGTTGTTGTTTATTTTGCATGATCGTGTTGTATACGACTAAATGCCGATAAGAAGCCGACAAACGTCGTCTTTTATTTTCACATATACTATGTATGTATGTATGTGTATATACATATATATGTCAAAATATACGTGTACATTAGCTTAGTGAATATAGATGTTTGCTTGTAAAGATTTTTGTTTGATGCTTTTAAATTTATTATGTTTCTATATTGTGATTCCTAATGATGTATTAAGAGTCTTGCCATAAACACACAAAGTTTTGTAGCTAATTTTGAAATCTTTTGGGTTAATGCATATAGACACTGATTGACCAAAAAGCAAATTTTCAAATGAAATATACATTGTGCCAAATAAATATACTTCGGTATCTTATATAATAATAATTTTTATATATATATAATTTTTTTATTTCAATACAAATTTTGTTGAGCTAAATAATGCAATTGTTGAAAATTTTCTTATTTCCAATAGTATTTTTATTAATTTAAATAAAATTAAGCTGAAAATTGCGAGAATTTCAACGACATATTTTATTGAATGTGAAATAAATTTTATATCAAAATTTCCTTAAGTTTTAATAAAAAAAATTACTTAAATTGGAAATAAAGTTCATTTAAAAAATCATAAATTATTGATAAGATATTTTATTCATTCAAATATATATATTATTGAAAAAAAAAAATAAAAAAATATTATTCTTTTACAATTTTTATTATTAATATAGCGGATTTCTTTATCACAGGAAATTCGAAAATAAAAATTATTCAGTACCGGGATTGTTGTTATCAAAAATTAAATTTATTTTTTTCTGTGCAGTTAAAAATATGTATGTAATAAAACATCATCACAACATTTTTTTAAGAGAAGTGACACTCAGACAATTAATATGGCTACTTATATATATATATATATATATATATATATATATATATATATATATATATATATATATATATATATATATATATATATATGTTTATATGTATATATATGTTTATATGTATATATATGTTTATATTTATATATATGTATATATGTGTGTTACCTTCAGATGGCGAATTAATAAATGCATCGCTGCAACGCCTCTGGTATAAAGTAATCTCATTACTTTAAGCTATGCAGCAATCTTATTATTTATTATATTACACAACCTCACGATGGTTTTCCCCTTAAGAAATTAATAAGCAGTTGGGATAGGTGTTACGTATTAAGCTATAAAAAAAAAATTAAAAAACTACCATCACGTAAAAAAAAATTTTTTTGAGCCTACCTAATGTTTTTCGAAGTATACCGTTTTAATACTTTAGAACTCGAAGGTAGTATGTGAGACGCTGATTATAAACACGACATCGGCTAACTAACAAAATTTGCTTGAAATCATATATATGTGATAAGCTAAAAAAATCAATGGTTTCTTAGTTATTCGTATAATAAAATTAAAAAATTATTTTGTTTTTATAAAAATTTAAAAATTTTCTTCTTCTAAAAGGTCATAAAAAATTCAAAACTGCAAACAAGTAAACTTTTGACCACTGCTTGTAAAGGCGAAGATATTAAGAATAAAATAAGCTAAATGTTATGAAAATCGGGTAAAATTTGTAGACTTAATTAGTAATTTAGTGAAAATACCCAAACTCACAAAAAACATCACTTTAGTTAATAACACAGGTTTTGCTTTTTTCTAGCTCTGAACAAACTTATGGTTTCTTAATCAGTTTTTTTTCACTAAATTACTAATTAAGTCTACATTTTTTTTTACCACCAAAGTCTGGAATTTTTTAAGAGGTTTAGAAGTAAAGGGTCCGCCAGATAACTTTTTTTTTAAACAGGGCGCAAAACATCGAGTGTAGCTTCGGCTGTGTGGCACGTAGCGCCGTCCTGTTGAAACCAAATGTTGCCAATATCCTCCTCTTCAATTTTTGTGAACAAAAATTCGTTCAACATGGCCCGATAACGATCGCCATTGACTGTAACGGCCACTCCTTGCTCATTGGCCCAATTATGCCTCTGGACCAAAATCCGCACCAAACAGTGACTCGTTTTGGGTGCGTCTGCTTTTCAATGTATGCGTGCGGGTTTTCTGTGCCCCAAATGCAACAATTTTGCTTGTTTTAGATCAAAATGAGCTTCATCTGAAAAGATGATTTTTTGGCAAAATCGGAATCTTCTGTAAGTCGATCGCAGGCCCACTTAGTGAAGCGAAAACACAACATATTCGTTCAGCGGAAGGATAAAACTAATTATCTGTCAAATCAGACATGAGCTAAGTGTTACCATTCACGAAATAAGCACTAGTTGAAAAAAAAAAACGCTAGATGGCGGACCCTTTATATGAAATTATAAATAGTATGATAAACTTTTGTTTCTTAAAGTTGTAATGAAACTGTATTATATAAATATATAATGAGTGAATTTTAAATTTTTAGTTGAACTATAGTGAATTTTAATCAGAAATAATTTCTTAGTCAGGCTTTCATTTCAATTCTTGTTGAATGAAATATTTTTATTAATTAATGTGAGTTTCTAAAGAAGAGAAAAAAAATTAAATTAGACTTTATTAGCTGGGGAAAATACCGATATTTTTCTGTGCAGCCACGCACTTCATCAGCACCCAAGTCTATCTACTGGGGTAGAGATTGTTATTAACATCAGCTATTTAACGCAAACTTTCAATGAAATGGAATATGAGAAATATTGTGTATACAATTATTGATTTACCTTTGGTAAACACATTTGTAAGTATCACTATTCACTATTTCCCCCAGCTAATAAAGTCTAATTTAATTTTTCTTCTCTTTGGAAACTCACATTAATTAATAAAAATATTGCATTCAACAAGAATTGAAATTACTGAACTTAAGCCTGATTAAGAAATTATTTCTGATTAATAAATATATAATTTTTTTCTAAATAACACTTTTTTGTTTTATTAAATGAAACGAAGCAGAAAAAACGTTTGGGAATATTATAAATCTAAAACAGTTTTAGTTTTAAACTCATTGGGATTTATGCAAATAAGTTAAACAAATTACAGGGATTTATGTGCAAGCGACAAAATCGCAGAAAGGAAAGGATTTAGTATCAGCTTCAACTTGTTTGTGTTATTTATACTTTTGAACTTTCTAAAATATTTCTAAAGCACAAAATATAGCATAATTTTCTTAAACTCCTCAAAGTAGTTTAATAAATTTAAAGAGTTTTTCTTATAATCCTATGGGCTTAATATTGCGACAGCCTTCAGCAAAATGTGGCCAAATCGTTTTTTTATTTTGTGGGTGGTAGCCCAAACTTTTAACCTCATTTTTGTGTGTTTCAAAAAAAAAAAAGAGGAAAGATTTCCATCAAGGCAGCAAAATAACCAAAGAAAATTTAAATTATTATCACAAGTATTCTGCTAAATTTTCATCTAAATTTACCCCACAGACAAAAAAGTATTTTTAAGTTCGCTCTGGGGAACAAAAATAAAGCATATTTTACATTTTGCCAGTATAATTCTTTCAAATTAAATTATTTTAGAAATTTAAATGTGCGTAAGTGAACAAATAAGACTTACAACTTAAACATGAACTAAAACAAATACAAGTAGAACAACAAAAACAACAATGTGTTAACACTTGTAAATAAAATTTGAATTTCAAAGCAACAAAGGATTGTTTACTTTACGTGAAAAAAATTGCAGAATAGAGGCACGAAAGAAAGCATGTGTAAATTTAAAAATTTTTTTAAAACGTTTAAAACAGACTCAAATAAAAAGTTATTTTGTGTTACAAAAGGCTGTGATTTGTATAAAAATTAACAATTTAATAAAAAAAAAGTAAAAAGTATTGTAAAGAATAAAAATTAATTAATTTTTTGTTAATCAAAATATGGTGGTGAGTGAGTGGATCTTTTGAAAGACGCTCTTAATTTTGGGATATACGTCTGTACTTGCGTTTTGCTATTTCAGGTATAAAAAACACCGCTTTTAACGATTTACCGCTCATAACATAGAAAAATAAATTAATCATCAAACTGCATGAGTCTGTGGAAAAATTTAATCTTGAACCTTTTACAAAAATAATGTAGTCCATTATTAGAATTTAAAAAATTCAAAAAAGAAGATGTTTCCCAGAATAAAAAAAAAATTCTATTACCACTTTTAAGTAAACACAACTGCAAATAATGAATTAAAAACTTTACTTGTGACAATGAATTTATGTTCCGAACACATAAAAAAATTGCACCCATCTCTAAATCGACTCCTAAATTTTCAGTTGCAGTATATAAAATGTTGAAGTCTTTAATAACTTTAATAATAAAAAAAGTACTTTTAGCAGAAAAAAAACTACATAACGATTTTGTAAGCTTCTTGTGCAGAATATTTAATATTTTTATACACATAAAAGAAGCAATATTTTATACAAATTACATTCACACATTCATTTGAATCTTCATGCAACTACAAAAAACAAAAACAAAAACTAAGAAACTTCTATAATATTTCGGATGAAAAGTATTCTCAAAGATTTAATTGAGATTGTAAGTGAATACAATGTTGTTGTAATTATGAGCAATTGATTTAAAAGTTAGAAAACTTAAATGGAAAAGCAGATAACACCAAAAACTTTTTCATACCAAAAACTTATTTAATCTATCAAATGAAGGATGGGAAGATTTCTTTAAAAAAAAAACAGGGTAATACATAATGAGAAAGTTTACTAAATTAATCCACGCTGATGGAAATATGTTATTAAGCCTATCAATAAATAAGTTTGAGATATGAAATATAAGTATAAAAATGCTTAAGGGTCTTCATTAGAAAAATGTTATAATATATATAAATATTTACAGAAAAAAAATACTTTTATATTTTAATTTTAATTATTTTCAACTTAACATCATCTTTTCTAGATACAGGCAAATCCCGGTATAAAGAACGATATAATGTCAAGCCCATTCGTTATACCGAAAAATTCGTTATATCGCAAAGCTTTTTTCAAATGTTATTTTAATTATTTTTATTGTAGACATGATACAATACAATAAAAGGAATGACTACAATTTGTTTTCAAAGAAGATATCAAATGCCAACTAACGATTTCATGCTTTTTTATGCATTTACATTGCTACTGTAGGTTTTGTTTAATATTTTTTTGCCGTTCGTTACACACACATGTATCAAAACATTCGCTATATAAAGTAGAACTAAATGTTAGAAATATGGTTCTAGCAAATTTTTGCTTTTATTTTGCGATTTTTTCTTTATCATTCGTTATATCCAGTATGAAAATAAGATAGTATTCGCTATATAAGGTTGTTAATGTAAAAAATTTGGACGTTCGTTATATCGGATTTTCGTTAAAGAGAGATTCGTTATACCGAGATTTGCCTGTATATCGGGGATTTTTAAAATTTTTAATTCTTATTATTTGTATTTTTTTTTTTTTATTAATCCAAAAATTCATCTATAAATTTTTTAGCGACTTGAGCTGAAAATGACGTCCTCTTCCCACGGCTTGAGAAACTAGGAGTGTTACAAAAAGTAGCCAGTACTGTATGATGAAAAAATACCAGTGGACTTTCTTCAACTTTTTATTTTTCGACTTCCCAATCACAACCTGTTTGTTGCTCATACTTCTGCTACTGAAATTCAAAGAGTAGTAGTCAAAGTTAACACAATAAACCAACAGATATACACAACGCAGAGCTCCAGCTTTCGACATGTTCGTACAGTTTTCGGTTTGACTCATTGTATACTTTAAATAAATACAAAGTTAAAGAAGCAGAAGTGTTCGTGTGTATGTGTTTGAATGTGTGTTTTGTGTGTGTATGAGTGTTTTTTCCTGTATGTGCAAATATAATCGTAAAACAAACAACAACAACATTTCTTCCCACAAGCGATTAAATACGCAATTGATACTGCAAAATCAAAAAGAAAAAAACATAGCATCTTTACTACGTTAACTTCCGAATTTATTTAAAGCAGCAGTCATACAAACAGAAAACTTGTCAAGCATGTCGACAGCTGAAGCTCTTCGTTTTGTATAGCTTTTCATTTATAGTGTTAACTTTACCGCGACTCTTGCATTTTCAGAGGCATAAGCAGAAGCAAGAGAAAATATACAAATGAGAAGTTTTTAAACGCTGAAAAATACATATCGTGCAAATTTATTTATTTATTTATTTATTATTTGTCTATGGAATTGAATTCCTTACAGACGATTAATGATATTATTAACTGATATTAAATAATTGAACTGTATACAATAGAAAATAGTATCGACAAATAAACAATAAATAATTTTATTTCAAAAGAGTTTTCAAAGCCTTTTTCCATATAGTCGTATACTACACAGAAAAAAATATTCACCAATTAATGTTTTCAATTAATAATTTAATTGATTCAATTAAATTTTTAATTGTATTAATTAATTTGAGTGGAAGAACTTAATTGATATTATCAAATTGTTTGTAGGTGAAAATTTAATTAAATTTTTAATTAATATTACAAATATTTTAATTAATATTACAAACTCATTCATATTACTTTTTTGTGCGTACCTAAACAAAATGGTAAAATTTTAAAAACCCCCGATATATCTAGAAAAGATGTGATATCTTCTAAACGGCTGGACCGATTTTCTTAAAACATAGCTATGAACCCTCTTGATCAAGTCACCTTTTAAACAGAAAAAAATAAATCAAACTCCGCCAAGCTGTTTAGTCTGTTCGTGGGCACGGATACACAGATACACAAATACACACACACTACAAACTTATAAATTACAAAAATATAAAAAAAATATAAAAAAATATTAAAAAAAACAAAAACAATGTTATTGTGAGTTTAGAAAATTTACAATCGCATTCTTTACTACATTAACATAGAATAAAAAGTTTATAAATATATACAAATGATTAAATTCGTAACACATTCTTCTAAGAGGATCGACATCAGCATAATTGGCTCTAAAAACTTTTACAGATAGAGGAATACAATTACGGGATATACGTTGAGGAGCATTAAATGAAATTTCGTTGATCAAAAAGCCAGCACAGATATCACCTTTAATAATATTGAAGACAAATGATACGTCCGGCATAGTTCTACGACTGTTTATAGTAGGCAGCTTAATAAGGGCAAGTAGAGACGAGTAAGAAGGCAAGTTTACTGGGTTAAATCGTAATCCTCGAAGACAAAACAACAGGGGGTTATTGTGTAATCCGAATCGAACGGAAATGTGTTCGAATTTTAATGTTAATAACATACAAATTTAAACAGTTTTCTTTTCGAATCGAATTACATAATAACCCCCCAGGTATTGCTTTTGCACCGATTCAATAGCATCAGTGTGAATTTGGTGAATAGGAAGGATCCCATATTATTGATCCAGAATCGGACGTACCAGTGACATGTACAATGCTTTCATCATAGAATAAATATAATGTTAATTGTTTTCTACAATGCGACCGCCAAGTCACTCTGAAAAAAGTCAATAACTTTACTTAGATATTAACCCAAGATTAACTGGTATTTATATTGTTGATATACGAATGCCCCCGTGGCGTATGATTTATGTTATAATTTGAAATTGCAAAAATATTACGCATACGCTAAGTATACAAATTTACATTTTCAATTGTATTGTAAAGGCTCTATTCATAAAAAATATTTTTGGTTTATAAAAAAAGGTTTATGAAACTGATTTCTGGATGCGTATTTGTTTGCAAGCTGGGGTAGGCGTAAGCCTGACGAGAATTTTAGCAAAAGCCAGCTCCTTTTCTTAAATAAATACGCAAGGATATTTCGTGTTTTATAATTTAATCATCACAGTACGATTTTTACGAACTGTCCTCTGTTAACAAAATTTAATACTTGTGCTTATAAATTTCATCAAGCAATTTAAGTAAACTAAAATATCATTGAACAAGTTATACTTTTTTAGCATTATTATAATTCTAGGACTAATTATAGTAAATTGAACTCAAGATAGAGTAAATGAATGAACACCAAAACTTGGCCAAAAATTTGCTGCCTTATTAAGCGCAAGGAAAAGCTACAGCCAACTAGTTATAGAATCCGATTGTTTTCAATTTACTTCATCCTATGCTCTATGCTCTGTACCTTTTATGAGAACTTTTCCAAACGAAAAGTTGTTACTCTGTGAAACACAGCCTGATTAAAAGGAGAGAGAAAAAATGTATGTTCCTTATAATAATTCTTGTAAGCTTATGTCAGGTTTGAAATAAATCAGCCTGTGTAAAACAGGGCAACTTGTGATCTTTCTTGATGCGAAAGATTTTCGCAAGTTGTATTCTACAGGTACACGGTACATAAAAATAATCTTCGTTCAAACACGTTTTTAAAATTTGAAGCTGTGTTCGAGAGTGCCAATGTATTGCTCCGATTCTCCAGCTGCCATTTCATAATCTGCGATATCACTTGAACTTAAATAAAAAAAAATAATCCTAGTTCCATGTTTACATTTGTAAATCCGAATTATATTTTAAAATTATATAATACATATTAAATTTAATTGAACTAGAGTGAATTTTAATCAGGAATAATATCTTAATCGGGCTTAAGTTTAGTATTTTCATTTCTTATCGAAGGAAATATTTTTATTAATTAATGTGATTTTCCAAAGAAGAGAAGAAAAATTACTTTAATCGTATCGCATGTTTATATAAAAAAAAAAAACTTTTCTTATCCAATGAATGAAAGAAGAGAAGAAAAATTATTTTAATCGTATCGCATGTTTATATAAAAAAAAATTTTTTCTTATCCAATGAAATATTTTTATTAATTAATGTGATTTTCCAAAGAAGAGAAGAAAAATTATTTTAATCGTATCGTATGTTTATAAAAAAAACTCCCAAAATGGTATTGAGAATTGTTGCTATAAAAATATGAAGCTTTTTAACTTTTTCAAGCATTTTTTTTGGTAGAAGTCTAGGAATAAGTTTCATAAGTAGAAATAAAATGCATATACACAGAAAAAAAAGATTTGTGAATACAATTAAAATATTATTTAAAAAGGCACCTACAACGATTTTAGTAAATACAAACACACATTTGTAGCATAAGAAATCAAAATCAACTCAATTATTTCTAATTAAAATGATTGTGTTATTGACAATTGAGTTGTTAACGGAAAACAAAAATTGTTAATGGATTTGTGTTTTTCAAATTCTAATGTGTGTTTTTTTGTTTGTTTTTTTTTATTTTTTATTTAGAATTTGGTTTTTTGTTAAATTTTAAAGTTATTTATTTTTCCACACAACCTTCGAAACTGAATGTGTTTAGGATGAGTTGAACCGGCAACCTCTTGACTGATAGACTAACGTGCTTACCACTCAGCTAAAGAGCAAATCGTTTTGATTATGCAAATAATGAATACGCGCAAACATGATTTCTATGTTTCTTCTTGTTGATATAATTTAAAAATAACTTTGTTGAGTAAAAAAAAACACAAGCCAGGACGTTTTCCAGCTTCTTGTCGTAATTCACACGTATACAACAGGAGCAATCAAAAATAAACAAGCAAGATAAACACCAACACAAAGAAATTAAATTAAATGATATTTTAAAATGCGAGGTATTGTTAAATATTGTATTAAGTTAATCACAAATATTATTGAAATAAAACTTTTTTTCAATAACATGGTTTTGTTGAACATAATTATTGTCTATTTTTTTTCTGTGTACTCCGTTTCAAAAGATTAGGTCAAAATCAAGAGATATTCTATTTTTAAGTTTGTATTCTCGCGCAGGCTATTTTTATACTATATACAGAAAAAGGCTTCGAAAGCTCTTTTGACATAACATTATTTATTGTTTATTTGTCGATACTTAACTCTAGCAATGATAGCCGGCTATTTTCAAATGGGTACAGTTCAATTATTTCCAGTTTGTGGCAGTATTTACAGCTTACGATGTCGACAAGAAAGTTTCTATCGCTTATTTATGTATATTCAAAACAAACAAACAAAAAACCAGAAAATTTGTTTTTTTTTTGAACATAAAAAAATTCATAAAATTTTTTAAAATTAGATTTAATAGTAGCACACATTAAAAATAAATGAACTCAGCTAGCAGGAAGGTGGAAGACCATCATCATAAGAGTTGAATTGCGATAAATAAATAAAAGCTAGTAATTTCAAAAGAGATTTTCCTTAAAACACCAATAAATCGCTTGAGAGATTGCACAAAATTTTGACCTAATCTTTTAAAACGGAGTATACGTAACCTCACCAGACATCCCGCTTTATGCTGGATTATCCCTCTTTTGGTAGTTCGATCCCGCTTCGAATTTCAATCCCGCTTTATACCGATTTTTAGAGTTTTGAGCTTTCTAATATCTTATTCTATTTTTATTAAAATGTAAGTCATAAAAATCCAAATATTTTTCTATCAGCTGCAGAACCAGAAAGAATTTAAAAGATTACCAAGATATTGAAAAATTAAGATATAATTTACTTAGGTGACACACATTTTGCTCCATTTGTGACTCCTTTTTTATAATACTTTTATCTGAAATAAACGCTGCCACGACAACTTTAGGCATTCTAGACCATCAGTAATATGCTTTGAGCAAATCAGCAAGATCAGTACTTTGATTGTTAACAGAGTAAACCCTACAAAATTTCACCCTTCTCCCTATATTAGTAAAGTAAATATTTGTTCTTTATGGGAGGTTTCACACCCACATGTCTAATTCGAACTTTTTTTTAAGAAAACTCAAATAATAAAAATCGCTACTTTCACAAAATTTCACGTTTCCTGCTGAAAAATATCCCGAAATAAAGAAAAATTTTATATGGGAGGTGCCACATTAAAAAAAAAATAGCGAAATCGATGCGATTACAAACAAACGACATTTAATTTTTATTCATATAGATCTTTTTTTTTAGTTTATTTAAAAGCGTTTCTATTGAGTTGAAAACTGTGTTCCCTAAGCACATACGAAACTGTGTACTCGTAAGTGCATATTATACATGCCGCTTTCTAAAAAGTATTTATTTTAAACTCCCGCTTTTTGATCGATCATGTCCCGCTTTTTGCAAAACCATCTGGTCACGTTAAGTATACCACACTGTTCTACTGTTCCACGGCCCAAAATTAAGTTGGGGTGTGCCGGCGTTTATCTTTGTCATTTCGAAAGATAAAATTTTACTTACAGTGTAATTTTTCTGCATTATTTAAATTTTTAGTTCATAAACTTATTTATTTTCAACTCTAAAAATTAACAAAAAGGTCTATTATTTAAATTTAATTAAAATCCACACAACAACTTTCAAGTTATCTTTACTTAAAGCAATGCAAAGAGTAAGAAAAAGCAACTAATCTTCTAGAGTTGCAAAAAGTTCTTTGATTTATTTGCTAAACAAAAATCACTGATAAACAATATATGAATATATATATAAGAAATGAAAAAGCACTAGCGATTATTCTATTATTTCCATCATAAACTGAACACAATGAAAAGGTAATTCAATTCTGTAAAAGAGCTATAGATAATATATACAAATACACTATAAAGCATTTTACATACATACTCGTATAATGCAGCAATCCCTAAGGGTATTTGGCGTCAACAAGACCATTAAGTTTGTCATAAACTGTCGCCAATAATGGACAAAAAAAAGGTACATATGTATATTTTTTGTAAATAAAAAAAAATCTTTTGAGCTCAAATAACAATACACTTGCTTTTGTATTCAAGTCAACTGAAAAGCATGCAAGTCAAGGTCACAGGATTTGTTTAATACAATTTAACACAAGCAAGTTTTTCTGGCTTTAACTCTTTTTAAATATTTCTCAAAGATAAAAATTTATTATTGCTATTATCATCTATTATAATTTTCTTTAGCATTAAAAGCATCCAGAATCCTTTGCTAGTTTACTGCAATCTCTCTTAAAATTAAGTAGAAAAACAAGTAAAACCAAACTCAGCATGAAACCAACACCTGCGCCCAAACAAAATAATTTGCAAACATTTCTCATCTGCTGTTTTAGGAGTATAAAAACTTAATGGCAACAAGAAAAGCTGCATGCCCATAAAGTCGAATCAGCGATGGAAAATGCTATATTCTTGTAAGATTTTTATGTGAGTAAATTGGTGTTGCAGTAGTCAGTAGTCATTTGGGTTTATTTATAACATATTGTATGTAACATGAACTCATAATTTAAGATTAAGAGAAAGCCCGCTAGAATTTAAAAAAATAGGAAAAACTAAACAAACTATAAGTGAATATATACGTGTAATCGCAGTGAAAGAAATTTGGATACAAAGTGTCAATATGTTTGTTTTTAGTTAGGTAAAAATTTTGATTTTTTTAAAGCTTGCCAAAAATTAAATAAATGAAAAAAAAACCACAAAAAGAGCTATAAATAATTATTACCAATTGCCACTACTAAAATTGCATTGAGCGAAATTTGCAAAACTAACCAATGTAAAGTGGTTTAATATATTATTGAATGAAAATTTTGTTACATATATTTTCAGCGGTTTCAAGCATAAACTTTGTGCATGTGAAAAATTTGGTTCTCAAGAAACAAAGTTTGGCGAGCACTGTTGTACCCATTTTATACTTTACTTTATACTGGAAACTTAAATACACAGAAAGCGCATAAATAGAACGCGAAATACATCATGCAGGTCGTTTTTTTTTTAACAAAACGACTTCTAAATAATTTTTAAGAACTCAATAAATTTTTAAGGAATTTTTTAACACAAACCTGCGAATAGATCTTAATCAATTATGTTTTAAAAAAGACATAAACCGTATGGTTCCAGTACAAAAAAATATTACCTGAGAACGAATCAAAAGTATAAAAGTGGCGAAAAAACCCGAAAAAATTATATTTGGTGAAAAAATACGGACATATATCTTAAATTTACTGAATCGAAATCTATATGGTTCAAAAGGTCTTGGTGTCTTCTTTTTAAATACATTTAAAAGTTTAAAATCAGTTGATATTTAAGTTAGTTATAGGTTGGTAAGTGCATACGGGTACGAAAACCCGGTTTTTACCCGTAACTCAAGATTTTGGGGGTGTTTGGAAAATTTCAAATACAGATTGTTGCTATGCTCGGGAATACCTATCAGAAAAATAATAACACGTCCGAGGTATTTGGATTTCATTAAAATATGTCACGCAGTGTTATTCTTTGTAATTAATTTGATTTCAGTTTTTTTCTATTTAATTAAGTAAACTTTTGCCTGAAACTCTCCTTCACCGAAGCAGGGGTCTAATCGTCGCTCTTTCGATAACGAGCTGATTCGATCACATTTTTTCAATTTGAGATTATAACACTCGATATCGAGCCATATTACATTTTTCAATAGCGAATGCCATAATCTCAAACTGAAAAACGTGTTCGAAT
Organism: Nowickia ferox; assembly: GCA_936439885.1. Taxonomy (NCBI): domain Eukaryota; kingdom Metazoa; phylum Arthropoda; class Insecta; order Diptera; family Tachinidae; genus Nowickia; species Nowickia ferox. The sequence goes on along the minus strand of OW387023.1, from coordinate 93,693,440 downwards.
CAGCTCGCTATCGAAAGCGACGATTAGACCACAGGTCTAGAAACTTAGGCTGAGTGGTATCCTTATTTCAAATACGCTTGCTTAAGATTTGATTTATGTTCTTGATGTCTCACTTTGAAGCTCTTTTTTTTATGTTAAGCTACATTTGTTTCAAAGCATTAAACATACACATTAATATTTAATGTACAAATGAGTGTTGCGGTCGGTTTACTGTGCCGCCAAGTTTAGGGGTAGAGTACCAGGATACAGCATCTAAATTATACATAAAATTAAAAGTAAGTGCCCTCGGTTACTCTAAGGAAATACCAAATACAAAAATGAATAAATCAAATTAATCAAAAACTGAGTGCTAGTTTTAAATACCGGCTAACCTCGGCATGCTTGCAAAGAGATTGAAAAAAAATCTGCTTTTGTTTGTCTGGCTGATTTTGATTAAATTAATTAATTTTTTTAATTTAGTCAATATGATGCTCGATGCTAACTTTCAACGATTCTTACAGTTTTTAGTGCGATGTGTCAGAAAAAAGCTTTGGCAAGCCAAATTGTCTTTCTTTCAACAGTGAAGCTCTGAAATTAAAAAATTGCTATTTTTATTTAGTTTGTTGTCATGTATAAATTATATTTTCATATTTAACTGTATTTTTTATCTATGTGTGTATGTAAAGGGTCCGCCAGATACCTTTTTTTTGAAATCAGGGCGCAAAACATCGAGTGTAGCTTCAGCTGTGTTGCACGTAGCGCCGTCCTGTTGAAACCAAATGTTGCCAATATCCTCCTCCTTAATTTTTATGAACAAAAATTTGTTCAACGATCGCCATTGACTGTAACGGCCACTTCTTGCTCATTGGCTTAATTATGTCTCTGGACCAAAATCCGCACAAAACAGTGACTCGTTTTGGGTGCGTCGGCTTTTCAATGTATGCGTGCGGGTTTTCTGTGCCCCAAATGCGACAATTTTGCTTGTTTACATACCCACCAAGATCAAAATGAGCTTCATCTGAAAAGATGATTTTTTTTTTTACAAAATCGGCATCTTCTGTAAGTCGATCACAGGGCCACTTAGCGAAGCGAAAACACGACATATTCGTTCAGCGGAACGATAAAACTAATTATCTGTCAAATCAGACATGAGCTAAGTGTTACGATTCACGAAATAAGCAAAATAGTTGAAAAAAAACGTTAGATGGCGGACCCTTTATATATCTCAAAATTAATCCTTGTTTCTTTGTCACGCGTGAATGCCTGGACCTGGATTCCCCAGTTTTTTTTTTTTTTTTTTTTGTTATTCTCTGAAAAAGAAATTGCGCGGAAGAGGTAAGTTACTTCATTTGTGAATATTTGTGAATTCTCAAATAGTTTATGAAAGTCTGTGCATAAGATAAGAGGTTTGTGACTGTTCAAAATGTGTGGTTGAAGTCTACTGACGATTTGTTAAAGCAACAATGAAATGCATATAGACATCGCTTAACCACCAGCAAATAAATTTCACTTATAATAATTTTTTTTTAATTATAGATATTTTGCTGCAGCTTTGTGTAGCTTATTCAGGAAATCATAAAACTATTTATTATTTTATAAAATGAATACGAAATTTCATGTAAGAGTTATCCCTATATTATCACTCTGGTCATATGAGAGTGAACGCGACTTTCACACAACCCAATAAATTTTTTAATACTGTGAATCAAAAAAATTTTACTTAAAATTGTTATGCCACAAGACAATTAAAAATTCAATAGCTATTTAAATAAATTGTGAATGGGAGTGTCAGTGTAAAAATTGGATTGACTCTCAGACAATAGAGCCCTGCATAAAGCAATTTGAAAGAACTCTCAATACATGAGGGAGTTTTCAAATGCTTAACTGTGGTGAAGTCTTCAAAAACAAACACTGACAGAAAGGGTTTGCAAGATATTTGCTTAAGAAAAAGAAAATACTTCGTAAAAAAAGAATTTGTGGTGTTTACTTCTTCCTACGCATGGGCGCGTATACAAACGTCATGCAATGCGTCTGACAGACAACCATACTGAATAGAAAATATGAAAACTTGTTTTGAGTTGTATAAATTTCCACAGCAAATATTTCATTCGTTTACCTAAAACAGGCACTAAATTTCACAACAAAAATTTAAAATATACAAGGGCCTTCAACAAGGTTTTTGCAAGTGATAGATGGAAAGTTTGTTGCTAGCCTTATTTTCCTCTTCTGCGTACAAAAATCAAAGATACAATCAAGCATTAGGTTTTGATCTCAAATTGAGAATGCTGTGAAACAAAATGTATTATCAACTTGAGAAATGTACATATTTATTTCTGTAAAAAAAACTTAAAAAGCATGACAACATTAATCTAGGACTAAGGAAAACTATAAAATGAAGCTTCTGAAATAAAATCTGTTATCAAAAAAATACAAATTGCAATCAAATTTGAGGCTAAATTTATATAAAAATGTTTAAATAAACATCACAACTAAAGCAAATTTAACTTGAAGAAGTGTTTAATATTAATTAATTTACCTGATACTAAAAGAATAGGTAGACATACTTTAATATGATAAGAATTTAAATGAAACATTATCATAAAGAGTGTGCACAAAACTAATGAAAAGGCCACGAGCTGTGTGATTCAATGATATGGAAGAAATAAATAAAATTTAGTTAATTTTTTTTTTCTTTCTTTCTCGTTTATTTTTGCATCATCATTATTACATTGCAGGAGTGTAATAGAGTATGTAACAAATTTGTTTTTAATGACAGGAGGTAAATGGAATTCTGGTTGCCATGAAAAAAAAAACCAAAAACATTAAAAGTGCTAACAAGGTCATCTTATATTTATACCATCAGATTGGAAATTTTTTTACACAGCAAGAAAAACTTATTATAAAGATAACTACACAATATATTTGAGTACTTTATTATTCTTATTATTGTCGGTTCGCTCCACCATATTCAATAAGCTGCACCATATAAAGAAATATATAAGACGCAACTTCGCTGACAACATATTGCTACCGTAATATAGAAGCGCCCTAACTCATTATTTTTTCAGATAGATTTTTTTTATATTTCGATAGATTAGGGGCTCATCTGTCGAAATAGGCAAAAAAAAATTGTTTTAAAAAAATAATGAGTTAGGGCGCAAAAATAAACAATACCATGCACAGTATAATACAGTAGGCATATTTATTTAGACATGTAGCAATATTGGATTTTTGCTAATTATTTTCATTCGATATCGATATAACGGAACTTTTGTTGTTTTACTTTTTGCATTTGTGAACTTTTGAATAGCAAGATAATCAGGTAAGTAAAGAATTTTTAACGGCATCAGTAAGCATTTTGACATTTTCAGATTTAATTTTTTTTTTTTTGTTAAACCTTTGTATTATCATATTCATACTCGGTTAAGAAAGTGCATCCGTACACTTCTTTCATTTTATGGTCAGTTTGGGCGACCTTTTGAAGCGGCTATTCGGAATCTTGTGATTAAATTTTGCACCAAAATTATAGTATTGAATGCTAAACTACCAATACGCATACTTAGAAAGTGGACAAACGGAAATATCGCAGCTGTATCCGCCACAGTTGTTGATGACGGTGAATTATCGATTCGGCGCCATTAGAAGCAATTGGGCCTCTGTTACTTTTTCTTTGCCCAAAATGGAAGAGCTGGACTTGGCTGATAATTGGTGTCAGCAAGACGGTGCCACAGGCCACACATCACGTGAAACAACGATCCAATTGAGAGGAGAGTTGGGTGAACAGTTTATTTCATGTTTAGGGACGGTCAATTAGCCACTTAGATCTTACGATTTAAAGCCTTTATACTATTTTTTGTGGGGCTATGCTAAGGCTCATGTCTATAGGGACAAGCCCGCAACAGCTGGCACACTGCAACACAACATGGAAGAATTTATTCGTGAGATACCGGCGATATGATGGAGAAATTATGCCAAAATTGGACCCAGCGTATAAACTATTTCAGACATATCAGCGGTCAAAATTTACATGAAATCATCTTTAAATATTACATAAGATAGATCGTTCTAACGACTCAAACAAAAATTTTATACATTTCTCAAAATTTTATGTGTTATTTTATCAATCAAATCCGAATCATTAGCTTTTAAAAACTCACCCCTTATTCTGAAGCGAATTATGGTGCGCTTTACTGCCTTATTGCTTCAAAAACATGAAAGTTTTCATTGGGATCTTACAAAAATTTGCCTTATGTTTGAATTAATAAGTCTTTTTGTTCTTTTTATCAGAAAACAAGAAAGGGTAATTGGACATCTTCGTGGTTTCTTTCACTAGTATGAAAACTACTGCAATAATTTGCACAGCTGGTTATTGGATGCCCGCTTCAAGTATTTTTGAAAAAAAAAACAGCTTGTTGGAACAGGGACTAATTTTTTGGTCTTTAAAGAGCCAGCTAAGAATATATGTATGTACATTTGCAAGTCTATAAACGCATAACATATTAAGAATATAAGAATATAAACATACGTCCCAGTTATATTTGTTATGAAATATTTTACCATTTAAAATTTTTTTTTTTGTTTGTTTTTTATTTATATTCATAAATTAAATATTTATGATATTTATTAACTTACGTTTTTTTAGCTTTAATATGAATTTTATTTTATTTATGAAATCTATTAGATTTGTGTATTTTGTTTGCCTTACTTGATTTTCCATCTTCATATTAAATTTTAATGCGATTATTTCCTCGTTTCATTATCAACCATAATCCTTCATAAAAATATAAAATTGATTTTTACTGAATATATAAAACCAACATATACGATATTTGCAAATTGTATTTACTTTACAGTAATTTAAATTCATTTTATTGCAATTATATTTACCATAAAGTGAATTGAGACTCAATGGCAGTAGTTTGATAACGTGAATGGAATACAACTGAAGAAAATCTAAATTTATTAAAATTACTTGAAAACAAAGTTCTTAGAGTTTCAGTTATACTAAAAGCTTTTGATACCCAGATTGCGCGCGGAGTTTGTGTTTAGTATTTGGTTAGAAAAAAGTTTTCACAGAAAAGTCCAGCTGTTGTCACGTTACTTCAGCAAACAAATAAGCTTGCATTTTAGAGCCATGCTGTATTGACAGGCACATGTGTGTCCATATCTTTTATAAGTTTAATTGAAATTTTTAGGAATATTGTGCTGTTTGAAAGAGCTCTGCTTGATATAGTTATGTACTTACAAAAAAAGCTTCAATTTGGTTTTCAAAATTATAATAAGATATCGATTGTTATGTTTTCTTTGCTTCCTACAGCTTTAAAAAATAAGTTTAAAATTTGTTAACGCACTAGTAATCCCAAATTATTATTTTATTAAAAATACATTGAAATTGATTATTGAGGGATTTAGCTGGATCCTATGCGCATTTCACTGTTGATAATGCAGATCATCAGGGAACCTTTACCCAAAAATTTCTTAGAACAACTAGAGTTAATATGTTAAACTTTCATTTAAGCAAATGAGAAGCTCAACAAATAACAAAGTTGAAACAAGAACTCAATAATCAACATGTTTTTTATTTTCTTACTTTATCATTAATTTTGAATAACAAATCTGATGAAAATAAATTAATGCAATCCCCTTACCCTTGTCTATTTTATTTATCTATCAATATTTATTCTAATTACATATTTTACTTATGCAATACAAACATTCTTCCTCTTCTTCAAAAAATGTGTCTTAACTACTTCGAGTATATTTCATACGTTTTGCTTCTAGTTATTTTGCTTAAATGAAATCACTATTAAACTAAATAGAATCGCTTGAAGAAAAATAGAAGGACGTTAAGCAAACAATTTCATACAATTGCAAGATGCAAGAGATGAGGAAAGAAAGGGGGGAGAAGAAATAACAGAATGTAAGTAAATTAAATAGCTGCTGAATTCCAGAGTACTGCCACTTGACTTAACCTAATATTGACTCTGGTTAACAGTTGTTGGTTGGAGAGATATGAAAATGCAATGCAGACAATTTAAATGGTCAGGATTAAGCAGAAATTGTGAATGAATATGTAACTGGGCAATGGAGTTTTAATGAATGAATGTGGCTTATCATTGGCACAGTTGGTTCAGCATGACATTGGAGGCTTCACATACATATTCTGCTGAACGAAATTGAAATCTAAAGAAAATTAATTGAGACATTTTTTTAAATTAATTGAATTTAATTAATTTTAAAATTCTTAATTAATTATTATACTTATACATATTATTATTTAAAGTGTGTATTTGTTATAACCTGGATTAGCTTAGGAAAATTTAAAACGAAATTTACCGAAAAAGAAAATAATTAAAGAATTTTGCCAGAAATCATTTAATACGGAAACCTTGAATTTAATTGCTAAACGTAAAAGTATTGAAATGAAATAGCTATTACTTTTTCTAGTGTTAAGAAACCTTACAATATAAATGAACAGGAGATACAGAAAAATGTTTAGCATATTTTTGACATTCTAAAAATTGTAAAGGCAATTTTATGATTTTATTATTTGAATATTATAACGAGCTTAGTTAGCTATGCCGCATAATATTGCGGTCGAGTTTTCACATTATTATCACACTAAAACAGTTTGCGTTTGTATAAATAATTCATAAAATATTTCGTTTAGTAAATTAAATTTATGGTTAAATTTTTTTATTTAAAAAATAATAATATCTACCTAAGCAGTTAAAATATGAACGTATTGTTATTATATAGCTCCAGTCGTTGTTAATATTATGAACACTGATATTTTTTTATGATATTGAAATATAAAGCACATGTACATTAGGGTAATAACTTTTTTTGGACGTCATTCTCCATACTGCCCAAGTCAGATTTATATACGCTTTTTACAAAATTATAATTGCTAAGCACTTACCTTATTCTAAACATACTGTGAGCGCCAAAAGAAAGTAATCAGTTATTTTATTTGTATAAAAGCGTTAAATCATAAGTATTTTTCATTAACTCTTTATACAGAATTAAACTCTTATTATACATATAAGCCTCTTAAACTACAATTAAACTTTTTAATTTTTATTAATTACTGTACTGTACAAAGTTCAGTAATGTTGTTACCCACAGACGCACTCTTCGCAGCCTTTAAACCTAAGTCCTATTAAATATTTACGGGAGTAATTTGACAGCTTGTATGAAAACACGTTTCATTTTAAATAGATCTGAGCTAAAAGCCGAAATATTGCAAGAATGGCTTTACCATGACATTCCATTTGTCACTAATTTTCGCCATAAAAGTGATTTTTTAGACAAATCTTAGCTTTTTTTTACCATTTTACCTATTTTTAATCCATCTATCTATTTGATGTTAGCGCATTTGAGCGAATTTTTGTCCTGTTGGCATTCCTTAGATCTTTAGGTATTTGCAAGTTATTTTAGGGCTTTTTTGCAAGTTTGTAATTTATTGCGAATTTTCTATTTTTTTAGCAATAGAAGTGATTGTTCCCAATTCATTGTTTTTTGACAATTTTAAATATTTTCATTCCATATCAGACTTTGGTATTTTTTTAATGTTAATGTAATGTAATTCGCAAAAATTTTCGACATCGTCGCAAATTTGTCCAAGTTTTTGGCATGCTTTATAATTTAAACGCTTTTTAATAAATTTTAAGACTTTGTCCGATTAACAAATTCTTCGCGAATTTTTGCAACCTTTTGTACGTGAGATTGGTTTTGATTCTTAAAATTCATTGCGTGATTTCGTCTACATTTTTTGAGGTTTTAGACATGACATTAATGACATTCGCATATTTCCAAGTTTTCGCGATTATTATTGAGCGACAAAAATTAAATTTTTCAGAAAACTTTTATTTTAAATATTAAAATATGTTTTTTTGTGCAAATTCTCGCTTACGATAAAATTTTACAGCCCGTATCTTAAAAGTTATCAGCATGGGTAGGCTCATAAAATTTTAATTTCAATAAAAAAAATATTTTGGCTATAAAGCAATTTTCGAGTTATTATTTTTTTTTTTTTGTTTTAATTTTTGCAATATATAATTTTTTAATAGAAATTTGCTTAAGAAATTGTTTGTATGAAAATTTCATTTGTCGATAGTGGGCCTGGAGAAGCAAATTAGATCAAAAAAGTTATTAAAAATGCTTCAGAGATTCATTTTATGTATGTCATTTTGTATATATCACTATTTTCTATAGCGCTGCAATTAGCAAATGGAAAAGGTTACGTGAAATAAATTTCATGAAAAAATGCATAATAAAATTAGTTATTTGTTAAATTTATACACAACGATTTTTCTTATATACATTCGTATTTGGTAACATTGTTTGTAAAGTCATAATCGTCATTACATGCTTATGCGCATACATATTGATACGAATATATATAGCACATTTGTTTGATCGAACTAGCACCTATCGATATGCGCACTTATTTGTGTTGATAGCTATATACATTGATAGCAGCAGACTTCCGCGTGATTTGAGAGGAAAATGAAAAAAAATAATTAAGTGTTATTATTAAGGATGAAGCTTTGCAGAAAAAACATCCTTTAAACCAGGGAAAATCTTATAAGATATACGCACCATATATTTCAATGGTAAAAAAGTCAATCTTTTGCGGCTGTACAAGCACGAAAGACGCTGAACGTTTTGGACGACCAGTTGAGGTCTCTGCACCCGAAACAATTCAACATATTCACGATATTGTGTTGGCCGAGCGGAGAATGAAAGTGAGAGAGATTGTGGAAAGCTTTCGCCAAGATGGGTGCCACGTCTGCTCACAATCACGCACAAATGTAATCGTGTGATAACTTCGGAGCAGTGTTTGGAATTGTTCAACTCTAATATGGGTTTGATATCCACTTTTTTGCAATGATCAATTCTTAAAAATTCAAGGGGTTTTATTTTTACGTACGCAGAGAAAAGAGATTTGTTGTGATAACCGAATTTGTAGCCAATCGAATTTTGTCGGTTCCAACAACTAATACAGAATTATGTTGTAATGAACGCATATAGCTTTTGTAAGCACGAATTTTTCAGTAGCGATATGTGAATTTTTAAAATGAAATTTAGTTGTGACTATAGAAATAATTAATTGATGCAACCAATATAATTGGTATTTCTAAAGGAATCATTGGTAGACATGGCTCATATACATACATATGTATATAAAAACAATTTCTGCAGAATAAAAAAGGTAAGTACATTATTATATTTATCGCATATTATTCTAAGTTTTTGGTTATATTCTGAAGTGAATGAAATGTGTAAATTTTTGGTCCGCGTGCTCCATTGTAACATCCGTTGCCGGTATTGGGCTTTATTACACAGAGATATTTGCCTATCAAGAAACCACATATTATTTGCACAAATAATTTCACTTCATAATACTAGTAATAACACTCCGAATATTTTGCGATATATATAATAATGTCCTTATCTTTTTTGTTAAATAGGGATTTTGTGTAATTATTCTTTAAAAAATATTTTTTATATGACATTTCTATCTAATTTTTATGTTTTGATTATAAAACATTCAAATTGGTCCACAAATAAGGAATAATTCAATTGCGACAACAAAATATGTTTTTCGTTTTGTATGCAGAATAAAAATTTCGGTTAGGAGCATCAATAAAGTATTTTATTTTCTTTTGTTTTATTGCAATAGAATTTCAGTACGACGGCAAATGATTAGTTAGTTACAATAAACGATTTTTTTTTTTAAATTAAATATTGTTTACAGAAATAGTTTTTTTTTCATTTCAAAAGCCAATATTCAGTTACGTTACTTTCTAACTTGAATTTAATTCAGTTGCGTCTACCAATACTTTAAAATGGTTATTAGAAAAAAACGACATCAATCGTTATTACTAATGAAACTATTGCGAGAATTCTATTTGTATTGTAGTTATGGTTTTTTGTTTATAAATATGAAAAAATCGTACAATTGATGGATAATTGATAGAAAATATAGAATATTGGAATAAGTAATTAAATATTTGTTGCTCCAACAGATTTTTAACCAATCTATTCTCTCTGTGTACCGTATTCTTGGGTTTACAAACTGTAAGTATTTTTACATGAAAAACATACAGAGACAATCAGAACAACGAAAGAGAAGACAAAAACATATAAAGGCCCAATTAATTATAATTATTTAGATGATCTCAACAAATTTTTTTTTTTTTTTTTGAAGGAATAACAAAATTGGAGTACGTTGAAAAATAAAAAAATTTATTTCTTATCCAAAAATCTGTTATTTCAAAAATTTACGAACTTATTGAGCCACATGATAAATATCTGTGGCAATATGGAATAGTATCTTAAGTAGAATTAAAGAAACTTAGCTTTGTTACGATGTATTCTGTTCCAGTTGGAATTTGGACTTTATTACAGTGGGCCGACGAAAATCGGTACATTGGGCCGATACTGTGATCCAGGCTTTAGAATATATTTAAAATGTATTGTAAATATAAAGCAACTATTACAAAATAATATAACAAATTATAAAATGTAATGAAAACCATGTCTATAACGTGCCATAACCGCCAAAAAATCTTAATCGACATAATTTTCGAGCTTAACTTGTTTTACGAAAATCGATTATTACGATCATACGTAGTCGATTTTCGTCAAAAACCAAAGTTCAAAATATATGTCGCTTAAGCTTTTTTGGCGGTTATGGCTCGATATCATCCCAGAAAAAAAAATTAATGAACGCGTTCAAAATTAAATGTGTTTTCATGATTTTTTAAAGCACTTATTTCTTTGAATCCTAAATTTCATCGTAAATCGTCAGTAAAGTTATAGTTTTTGAAGTCATTAAAAACGCATGCGATATTACTGGGTAATATATTGAAATAAGTATCCAGCGAAAAAGGCATGCAAAAACATGTTTATATAAAACAAGTTTTATCTCCAACAAATAATAAGAGAGCATGCCTTAACACTCAGAACGGTACGTTTCGGCTGCGGGATTTTTAATTTTTTTTTTTTTTTTGTATAGACCTGAAAAAACGTCATCGAATCAGGGAGCTTGCATTAGGTTAAATCATTAATTTTAATGAAAATCAAATTAATTTCGCGCACATGCATGTTTCTCCTAAATCGAACCAGTTCGTCATCCCTTCAACTCATGATTGAACACATGATTTGTAATTTTTTTTTATTTTTTTTTTTTTGCTGTGACGAATTGTAAAAATTTATTAATTTTTTAATTTGGTTTTACTTTTATTATTGAAAATTTAATTTTCCCACCTAGTATAAATTTTTGTAGACATTCATGGGTTAAGATGCATGAAGCTTAAGCGTAAAATTGTTATATATGTACTTGTTTATTTTTCTAAACACTTTGATGCGTAAAGTTGAACTGCTTAGAGAGCTATAAAATGGCAAAACTTTTCTATATTGATTTTGAAGTTGCTGTGGCAAGTGAAGGGAAAAGAAACGATAAATAGACAAAACTACAGACACCCACTTCAACAACCAGATATAACAAAAGTAAGATACCAGCAATAGATAAACCAGCAAAAACAAAAAACAAATAATTGGCATTGTTACAAGTATAAATACTTAATATTGCCATGACTACTTTAATCAAATAAAAGGAGTTGCAACAAGAACAACAAAATGTCCTGGTGGCCTAAATTTTCCATTTCTTTTACTCCGTGATTATTTTAAAGAACAGCTATTTAAGTGAGGGCAAAGGAAAATGTAGGAAAAACTTCTAAATTCTAAAACATACACAGAAACGTTTACGTTTATTTATAAATCTAAGGAAAAGAAGAAACACACAAAAGAATGTTAATAAAACAAACAAACCCAGTAATCATCATCCACATAAATAATAAAAAGAAGACGTTCTTGTCACTCATTTTCAGGGGAAAAAAAAGAAACATTTTCTAGTTTTACTACTCTAACCATAATAATAATATTTTTATTTCTATTCACAGCAAGATTTATTATCAAATACTAGAAAATTCACTTTTCTTATTTAAGTAACAACCAATAAATATTTTTATAGCAGCTGATTATTAACAGAAACGAAGTTCATTTATTTAACAAAATCATAAATAATTATATTAAAAAACTTTTACATTCATTTTTCAGTTTATGTTTTTTCTCTCTCTATCTCTCTCTGTTTGTATTCACTATTTTAATATTTCATTCTCATTCAAGCGGAGTTTCAAACTTTTCATATTATCTTCGAAAAACAATAGGAAAAGTTTGTTTGAAAAATTGTTAACAACTACTTGTGCTGGTACTCTCGATTCATTTTGAAGCATTACGCAGATTTAACTTTAAATTCATGTAAAAAATAATGTGGCGTTAAGTATACAGCTGTGAAAGTTCTAATATTAAAGTGAAACAATAATTCGAGAAGGAATTTTTAATTTAAGAATAAGTTTACAAAATTTATAAAAAAAAATATTTTACTTACTGCAGATACACTGAGGGGAAAAAGACGTTGCAAAATCAACAAAGCCTGTGGTCAATATTACACTCTACGTTGTCACTTGTTTTTTATCCGACTGAAATTTACAGATATTTTTGCTGATGAGCTGGAAAAAAACAGGGTCGACATTAGATGAGGGAATGTGTGACAGAATGTGAAATTACCGATAAGTCATTACTACAAGGAACTCAGTAATTGGGTAGAGAGCAGGACCAACAGTTCATGGCGAAATAGGAAAGACTGTAGAGTATCGATGGCTGTGTGGCCAAAACTTCACTCAAGAAAATCCAAACCGCTACTGACTTTGAATAGAAAGGCAAGTCGAATCGTGATAGGTGCGTTGACGGTCCACTGCACTCCATATTTATGTAGGATATGCGGGCATGAAGATGAGTTAGAAACCATCGAACATATTATCTGCCACTGCCCGAGTTTGCAAGGTTATAGGCTTAAGGCAGACGCTTTCATGAGAGCATTCCTGATACCGGCAAATGTAAACGAGAGGACATCAGGGAGTTCATCATGGGAATTCAGTGGATTAATGACGGGTACAAATAGGGGGTAAATATTACTTATTAATAGAAGGGAATCACAACGGACCCAACTGATTATTCGAGTGGAGCTGCGTTATAGCACCACCCTTCCTAAACAAACCAAACCGAACTAAATATATGTTTGAATTTAAATTAAACATTAAAAATTTGTTTTGTTGATTGCATTTTGCTGATAGTTTTTTGTTTCTGTGTAAAATCATAAATAATTGTTCATTGTGTGAATGAAATTTTTCATAAGTTTATTGAAAGTTTTCATTTAAATTTCATAATATACGAGTACATGAAAGGCAAAAAATCATTCTTCATTAGTGTAATGAATTATTACGTTAACTCGTTATTAATGACAAAATTCATTGATCCAATTTAGGTTTTTCCTGTCAGTGTACACTCCCAAAAAAAATTGGCTGGTGCCACATTTTATTTTCTTGAAACTTGATAGAACTTTTATTTAAATTATAATACTCGTAAGTTCAATAAATACATAAAATGTTTTTTTTTTAAACTTAATTACTGCTTGAGAACTTCTCTAACAAATAAAACAAACAAAAAATAATTATGGCAGACATTTAAATTATCACGTCATGTTTATTCAATTGATGCGTGATGTAAAAGCTTAGTGAAAGAAAACAGTTGCTCGTTCTCTGTAATTTTTGCAAACTATTCAAGTTCTGTGAAGGAAATCACCCATTTCCTCTTTAAGCAAATCTCTTAGGCACCAAAAGTAGATTTTTGCTTCAAATTAAATTCCAAATGAAGACATCTTCTTATCAATTGTAAAAGTTAGACACAAGCAGACTAGTAATAATTTATAATTAGTTAAAAAAAATTCCCTTTAAAAAATCGACTTCAATTCATATCTTAAGTTGACTACAAACAATTTATGAAAAATCATTTTAATCAAGCATTGCAAACACTCTGCAAACAAACACATTCCATCACTGTCTTGTCTTGTATGCATTCAAATGGTATTATTGATTTCTCTTTGATATTTTAATACTATGAAAAATGTACATAAATATTTTAATGGTTACAATTGAAGATAGAAAAAATGTCATCATTTTCATAACACCAAAAGTATGTTTGATCACGTACAGGTTGTACGAGTATCCTTGTGTATTTGTGTTGTACGAGTATAGGTATGCAAATAATATGAGTGTATTTCTCTAGAGAAATTCCATATGTGATGTTAAAGATATCAAAGCTTCTACATTTAAAATAAAAAACACTGAGAACTAAGATTACATATCGCTGGCTTAAATGCGAAATCAAATCAAAGCTCAGAAAGTAGAATAAAAGCAAAGCAATGTTTTTAATTAAGCTTTGTAGGCTTAAAAATTTAAGAAATTTTACAAAAAAAAATTGTGTCACAGACCAGTTGAAACGGCGCACATGAGGGTCAAATGCGCTGATTTCACGTATTAATTAAAAAAAATCAAGTACCGTGAAAATTGAAAGTACTTGCTTAAAAAGCAGAAGGCTCTAAATCACTAGGAAAAAAATAAATATCAAATATGTAACTTTGCTTTTGTAGTGACGTGGTAAAGTGGAAAATTGTGAGAGAAAACTAACAAAAAAAAGCACAAAAAAGCTAAAAACATTGCGTAATTAAATCCTATTTAATTCAAGTTACTTTGAACAAGTAATAAATCTAAAAATGCACAAGCATCAAGTTCAGTTATCAAATGTTTTGCTTAAACTTGTACTACAACTTATTTGTGGAAGTGCTTTTGTTTTAAATGTTTATATTGGAAATGCACTAAAATATATGGATTTTCTCATTTGAAGTGGACATAAATTTTGCTGAAGTAGGCTAAGATTTTAATTTTATTTTACAGTTTAAACGAATGAGCGTTAGTTTAGAAAAATGTATGTTGTGCATGGTTGCTCCTCAGAAGTTATGCGCGAATTGGTAAAAGGCAATGAGTTTACCAATAATAAGCGCTTAACGACTTATGCTAACACTTTTAATGCTGTTGTTTTTGTCGTTGTTTTATACTCTCACTAGAGATTTACAAATGTCATGATTTACTGCGCATTAGTCACGCATGAATCACGCATGATCGTGGTTGTACGGGGTGTCTGGTGGCAAATTTATATTTTTAAATACGATTATTTTAAAAAGCAATAAACGGTGCGGACGGAGGGTGACGCCGTTGGAATTATCGACTGTGCGGATTTGCTAGTCACGATGTCGCAGTAGTCGAGTGAGCATCGCGCAATTGCTGTGGAGGAATTTTTTAAGAGTAATGATTCTTACGTAATTGCTCGTCGACAATTTTTTTCAAAGTTCGGTATTCGGCGAATACGTGATGGGTGCAGAGATTCCGCGCAACTCCTTCGGCTACGAATGTCTCACAGCCAGGGCCCAGTCGATCTTCAAGGACTACCGAAAACATTGAACTGCAGTTTACGTGAAAATCCCCCACTTTCAAGAGCAGCCTCACTGGCACTTCCAAAAGCGATTATCATGAAATTTTAAAAAAGGATCTGAAGTTGCATTCTTTTAAAATTCAAATCGTTCAAGAACTGAAAGAAAGTGACTTTGATTTACGCAAAAAAATTTTGTGGAACGATGTTGGAGCGCTTTCGCACTGTAAATCCCATTTTTTGAAGCGACTAAGCTCACTTTCACTTAAACGGCCACGTCAACAAATAAAACTGCAGTTACTGGTCTCCAAGAACCCGCAACTCTCGATTGAAACATCCAAAACTATTGCATTGCCCCAAGGTAACTGTTTGGTGTGCCTTATCCATGCATGAGATAATTGGACCATTGTTTTTCGAAAATTCTCGAGGCCAGGCGACAAATGTCAACTGTGAAAATTATCGACGCATGACTACGAAATTCTTTTTGCCAAAAATGCGAGGTCATCTATCGTACTCTTCACACACGTGGTTTTAACAGTATGGGGCAACTGCAGACACAGCCAGAGCTTCGATGAATTTACTTCGGGAAAATTTCCCCCAAAAACTGATCAGTCGCTTTGGGGACATCCCATGGCCACCAAAGTCGCCTGATTTAACTCCCATGGTTTTTTTATTGGGCTACCTCAAAGAGAGAGCTTATAATGACAGTCCCCAATTTCAAATATTCATCGATAAATCAGCTCAATTGAACCAAGTTTACTGCAGCGTGTGGCGCAGAACAAAAGGCTCAGTTTTGAACAGTGTGTTCAACTCGATGGAAGACACGTGAATCACATATGTACTCCTTAAAAAATAAAATCCGCATTTCCATTCTATCGTACAATGCTCTTAATAAAACTTTGTATTCATTATTACTTTTTTATTTAAGTCTGAAAATCTAAATCTGCTACCAGACACCCTGTTTTTAAATATTATAATGATTTGAAAAATATATTATGTAACTTTGGCTAACTTTCTAAGGCTTATTAAAAAGTCTATTTTTGGATAATTCGTATCCAAAGTCAGTCAATGGCAAGCAATTCATCAGGAACGTGCATGAATAAAAAAATTATAAATCTTAGCTTATTTTGTTAGTTAAGCACCGCTGATATGCATTTCGTTTCTGCTTCGGTATTTGTATGGGGTTTGTCCGTCTCTACCTCCTATTGCTCTATGATTTTGGTGAAACATGTAGTTTTTCCTAAAAGTTATCAAATTTACTATGCGTCACTATTGTAGATCTGAAGATATATATGAAAAATAATAAGTGCTTTGTATGTGGTACTCGTCTCCATTTTTCTATACTTTCAAGATTTTGTTGGAGCATGCAGTTTGTTCTAAGAGCTACCCGCATAAAGTTCAGTGATCCGTACTATCTTAGTTGTGGAGATATGAATTGATCAGGAAATAAAGGATTTTTGGACCCACTGTACGGCGAGGCTTCCGATTAGCTGAATTTTCCCAAGGACATCTCAACCCTTCCTACCGGCCGCGTATACGTACACAAAACATACAAATCATGCTATGCACAAAACTTTTACCTATGCACTATACACCACAACGTAGGAAACGGATGATATTTATTCCTCTGCCCTCCAAACCATGTCGCTGTTCTCAACACTTAATTTTTTCTTTTACGATTTGTAAATTATCTAACTTTTCATTTCTCTTACGCTCTTCCATCTTTCTGGTCAAAGGTGAACTCCGCCTCAAAAGCAATATTAATTTTTGGATGCCAAGAACAGTTTTAAACTGGTCTTGCAACATCTGGCCAGCCGTTGTCATGATGGAATTTAACGTACGCATATTCCGACTGTTTTTCGGCTAGTACTCGCTTCAAACAAATTAATTGTATTTGGTGCAGGTCTCTTATTGTCTGATTGTCTTACTTAATTTTAGCTGGTGATCACAGATGGAGTGTTTCCGGTCCCAGCAAATGTAGTTCATCATCTTGGAGTCATGAATATTCAGTTTTGGCAATTCCTTGCATTTTGGGTTATTTATAAGGATTACTTTTAGATTGCAGGTAATGACTCAATGCAAAAATTGAGCAAGCATTTTGAAATTGTTGCTTGAGCGACTCTTAGAAAAATAAAATAGATTCATATCGAATAAAAATTATTTGCTGGGTTCTGTATGAGTTTCTAAGCCTACTACGCTTATTTTGCTTTTGTGATTTTCAAAAATATTATTATTTGTGAATTCTCAAATAGTTTTTGGAAGTTTGTGCATAATATAAGAGGTTTGTGACTGCTCAAAATGTGTGGTTGAAGTCTACTTACGATTTGTTAAAGAAACTACAAAATGCATATAGACATCGCTTAAACACCAGCAAATAAATTTCACTTACGACTCTTAATAAGTTTGCAAGTTCTTTTTAAGTGTTATACAAATCTTCATGGAGTTATGCCCCATCGTTTTCTTTTCAGGCGTCTTCAAAAAAGAAAGATGTTCTCAATTCGGTTGTACTTTTTATATTGAAATTTGTATTTTTGAAGCAAACTCTTTATATCACTTCTACTCAAAAAAAAAAAAAATAACAAACAAAAAATCTTTCTTTTTCCTCTCAATTATTATACAAAAATTCCTGCCAAAGGCTTCAACAGCTTACCAACAAATCATATTCTATCATCACAAACACATAAATTGTTTTGTGAATTAATTTTAAAACAATTTCATTCAAAATTAAAAAAAAAAAACAGTTGTCTACCTACCTTTACATTTAAGCCAACGATATGCAAATGTGTATAAAAACAACTAATTTGTTTAAGGAAGAATGACAAAAAGAAATGTCAATTTGAATAACAAAATCGTATGCATGGTCCAGTAAGTAAAATGGATTTTAACATGCTTACATTTTACAAGGAAAATAGATTAATGCTTAAAATAAATATTAAACACGAATTACTTGAGATTAATTGCAAAATAAAGTTTATTATATGTCAAAGTATTTTTTTAAACTGGTATCTTGATTGTAGTACTTCAGCAAATATGATATTAACACACTTATTTTTGGCTTAATTAATAGTGAGTATATATTAGGGATGCCAATCTCGAAATCCCGATCCCAAAAGTTCCGCATTTTGAACGCTTTTAAGAATTATGAAAACATATCGCACATAGTCAGGTTAGAAGCCTAGTCTCTTTAATATACTTTCTTAAGTGTTTTCCACTTTGAATAACTAAGATATTTCACATCGTGTATGAAGTGTAAGATTGGGCTTCTAATTTGAGTGAATGCTGGACAATGGCACAAGTAGTGCTGGGGAGTTTTGTCATCTTTCCATATCGTCGCTGATTTAACTAACTGACCTAACTAACATTTTGATTTTATGGTTGTTTTATACACTCATTCTTATGGCTGCGTTTGAAATCTTTTTACTTATATAGGCACAGCGGTAATGCTTACAGTCATGAAAATTGAAGACAAGCTGTATTATGACTTATAAAGTCTAGTAAAGCACTTAACTCATTTTTCAAAAAAATGCAAGTTTGGTCCGTTAGTTAAAAAACCGACGATATAAGCCAGTTGATTTTTAAATCTGTATGTGCAATTACTATGCCAACCAAATTTCAAAGTGTTGGCCTTTTTAAACTTAGAATCCCTTTTGTATTTTCACTAATTGGGTCACTCTTTCAAAACCTAGTTTAATGGTGGGCATTTTTTCATAAAAAAATTATTGCAAACTTTTACATTCGGTCGAAAAGTTCATGTAGCAAGAACATTATTGTTTGTGAATATTAGACAATTGTAGTGTAAATTAAATCACAATATAGACCAGCAAATCGGATCCATCGCCTGATGGGGTAAGTGACGCAATATGCTCACCACTTCTTCTTATTGAACAAGATATACTCATATGAAAAGCAGAAAATGTACCTTGAAAAAATTTTAAAGCATGCCTTGCTTACCTTGGTCAAGTATATCACTTGGCTAAAATCAATTGAACGTTTCAGCTAGACTCGCACCATTTGAGAAAGACTGTAAAATTTTACGCATTTTGTACGAAAAATGTTCTTGCCTCACACCATTGGCCATCTTTTGCTTCTTCTTTTCCATATCATCCATACTAGAGGTTAAACTGGCAAGTAAAAAATATAAGACAGCCATCTTCTTGAAAACTGATCTTCGCCGAGGATGGGGAAATTACCATCAAGCCACGTGCTAGGCCTTTTAGAACACACAAGATGGCATCGTCTGCGTTAAAGTTGTCTACAGCAAATCAGTACAAAGTACTTATAAACCTCCTTTTATTCATAAATGCATAAAGAAAAAATTTAAAAAATATTGGAAACCCCAAAATCGGGCGATCATGATCATCACGCACCAGTATAGCAGTAAGAGACTTGACTTTCCTCGAAAATTGATCTCCGGAAGAGGTGATATAACTTGGTCTCCAAGCAGTTCTGACTGAAAAATACTCCTTTGATACTTTTAAGAGTAAATATCGTTCATGAAATGGCAGCCATAACGGAGTATACCCATACGTCAAAAACACACAATGTTAAAAAGCTCACTGCTAGAATACCACGATGTTAACTTTACTCAATTCGCCTATACTAACTGCGCTCCTTAGCTGCTACATCGCTCTTTTTAAATCTAACATGAAGCTTTCAGAATAATTTTGGCAACATTCAAAAATTCACAGCACATTTAGCGGTAATACCTGATTTACATTATGCATTTTTTGTTTTGCGAAACTTTTTTTATTTGCTAATTGCAGTGATAGTGTAGCATGTATAATTCTATTATGTATCTGGCATCAGAGGCGTTTTGTCTGATTTGCCTCTCCAGTCATGTTATTGACAAATGAAAGCATTTTCATGCAACTACCTTCATGCACAAATCATAACCACCCCCATCGTGAACAGTTTTTCCCTCAAAATTTTTCCCTATTCCCCAAATTCCACTGGTGAATAATTTTCCCTAGAAATGTCTTACATTTTGTTATTTCCCGTATCATGACTATTTCTTCACATGGATTTTTTCTTCACTTTCCCTTGGTTTTGTTAACATTATTTTTGCAGGCTAACTGAATCAATACATCACGTCATTTCAATAGTATACTTCCAATTAAATATTAAAAGTTATAGGTGAATATTTTTAGGACAAGATTAGTAAATAATGTCCACGATTAATAAAAATAATTCCCTGCAACACCTATTTGTTCATTGCACCTGAACCTCTTTAGTTCACATGTAGCAAATTTAATGGCATTTAAGTATTCTTAAGAATTTTTTCCACGGAATCTAAACTATTCAAAAAAAAAAACAGTTTACACTTAAAAACATTTCATTTGAAATCCAAAATTTCTTTACTTCTTCAAACTTACAGTCTGTACAACGATATCGAAACTGGGCATTCTTTTGCGTTCACAGCCAATGAAAATTGATTTGGGTTCATATACAACGAACATTTATTCAAACGGCAAGTCGAAAGAAAACGTAAGTGTTTTCATATAAAATACAGTTCAGCTACATTGAAAAGACTTTTAACAATACCACTCACTTGCTATTCTGCTTTTGACTGATACAATTTATTTGTCAAGAAACCAATAAAGTTTTTTAAGATTTATTTATCACTTTATAATTTTTTTTATTCATAATTTTTTAGTATATTTTTTATTTGTACACAATAGACACAAAATATGAATTAAAATATTAATGAACATTTTTGTTTTGATTATTGTTTTATATTCATTATAAAAAGTACTCGCACATTTCAAACAGAACGAATGTAGTTGCAAAAGAAAACAGGGTTGTTGTGCGATTATTTTATTCAATGGTTTTTCATTGTCCAATATGGTTGTATTTATTTTCATGCAAATTAATAGAATACCTTTTAAGTTTTAAAGAAATTGGCCAAATGTATTGAAAATTCCTATCTGGCAATATTTTGATTCATTACCACGTAAGAAACATCAACTGACAAACGTAAGTGCATGCGAACGAGCACTATTGACATCGTTGCATCCAAATTGACGCGAAATCGAGCGACCGGCTTTCGATACTTTTAAGAGAAATTTTGCGACATCGTTGAACAGGCAGTTAAATTTGTCTGTCATTAATTTTTTAGCTTTACAAGTCTTCTTAACGTTTTTTTACATTCACTACGCATTGATAGCGATCACAAACGTTCCCATGAAATTCTCGATTGCAAAATTTCCCTCTATGGGAACAATAATGTAAGTAAGTATAACATTATAGTTGTAATTGCTGGCATATTCCGTCTG
Source organism: Nowickia ferox (assembly GCA_936439885.1). Taxonomy (NCBI): domain Eukaryota; kingdom Metazoa; phylum Arthropoda; class Insecta; order Diptera; family Tachinidae; genus Nowickia; species Nowickia ferox. Next base: position 93,671,793 of record OW387023.1, on the reverse strand, counting down.
CATGGGCTTAAGTGTTCTGTGGTTTTTTATTTCTTAATAAGCTTCAAAATCGAATTTTAAGCTCAATTATAAGTTTTAGAAGTTTTAAATTCTTTCCAAGCAGAGTTGAAGTCTCTGCATCAGCAGTTTAAATATTCGGACCATTGTGTTGTGGCAGTACTTGGGACATTTCCTTATCATAAATAAATAAAATACCATATTCTTGAAAACACAGCGATTGATAAATGTATCTATAAAATTCAGTGCATACTTGTTGCTTCATCTTTGTTTATTAAATTAATTTTATTTATTACTGGTAAATATCGCCAAAATCAATCACTCTAATGATAATATTAAAACATTTCACAACACAGCATTAATTTCATCAATAAAACTGCCGAATGTTAATAAAAATTAATATTTAAAAAAGCACATATGCCAAGAAAAAAACCCAAAAGTATAAATTTTTGGAGAAAGTAAAGCCAATAGATGAACAAAAAAACCACTTGAATACCATTAATTGACAAAATATATGCTGCAAAATTTACAGGCTATAAAAAGAGTTCAAACTGAGATAATCCTGCAATATAAATTCTTTTGAATATGCTGCTGTGTAACAACTTAATGAGCAGCAATATTCTTCACTTTTTCCAATCATTTAATCCCCATACTGTGCTTAAGCAATATGGCAAATGATAGTCAATACAATTTTAGTTGGCTACAAAAATTATAAATTTTGCTGACATCAAAATATGAAACATAATAAAAGAGAATAAATTTTGAATAGAAAAATTAATAATGAGTGTCTTATCCTGACGCTGCTTAAAACTTTTATGCAATTTACGATTAGTTGCAATCAGTCTAAAACATAGAAAATATCAACATTTTATTAACACTTTCTTCACAATGTGTGTACAACACATTGTCATAAAACGGGTTTATTACTGCTTTTGACAGCTTTTTATATCCTTTTTTCTACTTTTACGAGCACTCAACAGGAATGGGAAATCGAAAAGGATGTTAAGCCTAAATTGCGCTTTTGCAAATGTTCTATTTGCAAATGATTGGTAATAAAAAAAGTATTTGCTTAGGGTGATGAGGAAAACGTGTGAATGATTAATGTGAGTTTCAAATAAACGAAAGATTTTTCTCGTCTATTCACATTAATACTTAACATGTTTTTGTTTAAGAAAATTTTACTTTCAAATTGTTAAGTTTCGTTAAATGGTGGATGTGGTGTCTCAAATTTGCAAAAAGAATAATCTACCAATTAAACTATGAAAATAAATTAATAGTATGTTTCCATCGACTTTAAATCAAGTTGGTTTAAGTAAATCAATTCAAGTGTTTCCAGCGAGCTTGTGAGTGATTTGTTGTTCGAATTTTCATATTCAATTTATGCACGTGCTTTATAAGGTGGACGCAGCCGCAGTATTGTGAATTTTATTCACATGTAGTTGACATTTAAAATTGATTAAATATTCCTTAATGTCATTTTTTCGAAATCGTCAATCAGTATTGATGGCTGGCCCAGGGATGGTGTTTGTAATTTTAAAAGCAACGCAGGGTTGCATATATAAATTGAGTTCGAAAAATAGTATTTTCGACATTATTTAAAATAAATCAACTACTTTGAGGTGATTTATCCATATGAAAAATGTATGGTAAAACATGTACAAATTAACATGATTTGTACAAATTATTATGATTTGTCTAAATCATGCCGGTGGAAACATACTGTAAGATCCAATCAAGTAGAATTTGTTGATGCTACTTGATTGCTTTTCAAGAAAAAGCTACGACTTACGAATTATTTTTTTATTTTCAGAGTACCGAAATAGGTTTTTTAATGTTGAGCAAATACCTTCGTCTAACATGACGTTTGAAACTGTCTTGGTTGACTGTATGCTACATATAAGCAATCAAGTGTAATCAATAGATTCCATTTTTAGGGCTCCGTTCACCCAAGTCTTATGGGAACCCTATTGTTTTCGCTACGATGTTTCTCTGTCTGTCACTGGCTGTTTTCTCGAAAACCGTAAGAATTACAGACCTGAAATTTTCACAGAATATGTAAAACTTTGGCCGCTACAGCAGCAAATGTATGAGACTTAAAACTTAAAGGTGTTCTTAAGCGATAAACGTAACATGTTGTGTAATTGTATGCAGACTACACCAATTAACACTGAAATTGAAAAATATCAGAATTAAAGGGAATTCTATCAGTTCGTATTATTTTGACCACTTGCAGCATTTTGGAAACCATAAGAGGCAAAGTATTGAAATTTTCAAAAAAGGTTAAATTAAAAAAAAAATCCCAAAATAAAAAAATGCCGAAACGAAACATCGTGCTTAGATGAAAAATATTACCAAATATAAAGTAAATCGCTAAAATGCAAAAAAAATTCACCAAAAATTAAAAAGAAAACAAAAGTCGCTGAAACGGAAAAAAATCGTCAAAACTAATAAAAAGCACCAAAATGAAAAAAAAAATCGTCAAAGCTAAAAAACAATCGAAAAAACAAACAATTTATACTGAAATTTAAAAATTAAAGGGTATTCTATCAGTTAATGTAAATTGACTATGTAATTTTGACAACTTGATGTATCTGCGAAACCGTAAAAGACAAACTCTTGAAATTTTCAAAAACACTAAAACTAAAAAAAATTTCAAAAATACAAAAATACAAAAATGTTGTAACGAAAAATCGTGAAAATGAAAAAAGCGCTTAAATGAAAAATATATATCTCTAAAAATAAAAAATTGCTGCAACCCAAAAAAAAATCATCAAAAGTATGAAGGGACCAAAAAACTGTATTATTGCCAAAATAGCCAAAACAAAAAAATCGCCAAAACGAAAAAACGTGAAAACTAAAAAACATCGCTAAGAAAAAAAAAACAGTCGAAAAAATCGCAAACAAAGCTGAAAAAATTGCCAAAAAACAAGAAAATAAAACCCCAAGCAAAATAAAAAAGAAATTATACATCAGTACCTGGATTCTGTAACTTTTTGCGAACCGAAAATTGTAACATTAATCGACATTTTTAGTCGATTACGTTACCGCTAATGTGATTCCGTAATTTCTTTTTTACGATAGTCTTCAGCTGTGTTTTAGTCACCATTTAATTCTATATCTTGTGGTATCTCTGTATAGAGAATTTTAAAATGAGCGAAAATATTAACAAAGAAAAACTAATGTATTTGACTTTATGATTTATTTATTTTTACTTCAACCGATATCGAAAATCGTTAATTACTGAATAGCAAAGTCGATAAATGTTCGTTATATATATTATAACGATACGATTACTGTAATAAAAGTTACTGAATCCAGGTGAAGGTGGCATTGGCTGAAGTAGTTAGCACGTTGACTACGAAAACGAAGGTCATGGGTTCGAGCCCGGTATCAGACAGTCCTCAAATAAAAACACCACGCATTTTTCTGATATACATTAGTGTCCCTTTGTATCAGTTGTTGTAGGAAAGTTCATGTGATGAAGGCATAGTCAGCGGTCACTGAATTATACCGACTTCAGTAGATACTAATACTAATGTAACATAAGAGCGCCCTCCTTCGTTATCTAGCAAAATCATCGGCGAAGTAAAATAATCAATAAAATGTCTACTAATCATAGCTTTAAAAATTTAATACGCCTCATTTAACACCAGAGGCGCTGCAACACTGCATTATTAAAAAAAACGTGCAAAAAGCAGAGTCGTAAAATCATGAAGCTTTCCTCTATATCTTCCTTCACCACCTGTCACCACTATCCCTTTTCCTAAAGAAGGTAACACCTAGTAATAGTAGTATGCATTCATTGCCTGAGTGTTACTTCTCTTTATAAAAATAACATATAAAAAATAAATAAAAGATATTCCATTATATTGTCCGTACGGAACCCTTCGTGTGCGAGTCAAAGTCGCACTTTAGTAAATTTATTATAAGTTATAGTTAATACTCGTCGAAGTCAATCTATGAAAGACTGGATGCAAGTCTGTATCCAAAGACCCATCCCGTCACATTTAGGTATCTCTAAAGGGCAATATTACCTATAAGTGATACCTTTGAAATGCTATCCAGCACATGCTCTTGTCTAGCATTTTTTTTTTTTTTTTTGCCTTACAAAATGGTAGGCTGGGTATTGACAGAGCGAGTGAAAGACTGTCTGTTGGCTGTGCTGCTTTCGACAGACATAATAACTGTAGAGCAGTCCTGGCCTACTAATATGTCTGTCGTTAGTAAAGTGCGATATGTTATTTCCTTTATTTTATTTTATCTTTTGTTATTGTTTGCGCTATGGCGAAGAATTTTTACCTCATTTTATTTGTGGCCGCGCAGAGGCCCGTTTCATCTTTACTCTGTTTTCTGAAGATAGTTCGTGAAAATGTTACTTCTAATGGTTATTCTTTTGCATTATAAGCATGGATAGCAGACCCAGCTTTGGACAGTTCACCGGCATGCTTATTACCGAGCAAGTAACAGCCTTCCGACCCTTTTAATATATTTCTATTGCATACACAAAAATTATAAATACGCCTTAGTACAATATTTTTCTGCTTTTATTATCTATTTAGCAACGGTCAGCTAAATGCATCCTAAATAATTGTATTTTACGTATTAAATATTTTCTTTTTTAATTTGGTCTAGCTAAATGGCCCTTAGCACATTTCCTTTATTTAAAGAGTACACCAGACTTTGTAAAAAACCAATTTGTTTTTTTATGTCATTTTACTGATGGTCTTTTAACTTATAAATTTTTTTTAGTATTTTGTATTGTGGTGTGCTCAAAATCTCACCGGGGCGTCCTTATTCCAGGATATAGAACTGAAATGTCTTTCAGACTTTTGAGCGAATACAGCATCTTCACGCTGGTATGCACTGCCCTACACAATCGTTCGACTTTTGAGAAAATATAACCCTGACCTTTACGACTTGTTGTTGTCCTTGACAAAATTTTTATGAACTCCATTAGATCAAGGTTGAATTTTCTTAAAATTCGTTAGACTATGTAGGATAGCGGGTACAAGCATTTACAAAGCAAAAATATAAGCCATTATAAAGAAGCGGTCTGGCCAAGGTTTTATGGCATATCAATTAGAGATGTCTATATCATATCCGACAGTCAGTATGCTATCAGGTCCCTCACAGGTTTGTATACTACATCCTTTCTTATCCAAAAACGTCGCAAAGCCCTTAACAAGCTTGCGGAGCATTCACGCATCACTTTTAATGCAGTGCGTGGAAATGAGATGAGTTTGGGCAACGGACTTCTGAATGATCTGGCAAAGAAGGAAATCCTGCTTACAAATGTTGATATCAATTTCACCTGTGGGCTTTTACTCTCATGCTGCTGCAGACGCTTTGCCGTTGCCTTTTTCAAAACAGCTCAGGACAGATGGCACAATGAATCCACTTTCTGGTCTGGCCTCAACTACTTTCTGGTCTCGCCTCAACATTAATAAAATTAAAAACCGCATGGACTTTACAAAAAAGCACTTGAGGAGTCTCTTGGCCACACTGGCCGGACACTGCGCTGCGTCTTCCATAAAATGGTTACTGTTTCAGCTGCAATGACGAGAAAGTGGATGGAAGCATTATCAATCTATTCTGGCTCTGCCCGGCTGTGGACAATCGTTAAATGCACGTCCTTGGCAGAATATCCTTCAGTGGCCTTGCCGAGTTATCTAAAGTTAAGAGCTGGAGGCTTGTGACTTTATATAAGTACGGCCGCTGACTCCCCTGAGGCGTGTATACATGCATGAGCCATCTTCTTTTTTAATATTTTTAATGTTTCGTTACTCATCTTTCAATCGATCATTCAGCCTTTTCTGCCTTGGCTGCTTTCTTTTCTTCTTACTTACAGCTAGTACAAAAGGGATAATTTTTGTTGGACACAAGTGGGCTAGATTTTTTTTTTCTTACCAGCAACCTTCTAACCTAACCGATGTTGTGTCCTACGTATCAGTTATGAAGTAGAATCATTAGGTGTCTTTTGAACGAACACTTATCCTGTAAACTCCTAAGTAAGGCATCTGTTAAAATCAACTAGACCAATCTGGTTTAAACACTTTTCTATGCTAAATCTTGCTGGCAGCTGCAGCTATATTTATTGGAACTAAGACTGGCCATATGAACAATGACCCGAGATTAGTGCGATTTTTTAGGACCAACTCTATATCGAGCAATTTGTTTTTATAAGCACTTCTCAGATTTATGGGTTGCTCATTATGCTTCATCAAGTTGCTGAAATCAGCATAGAGAGCAAGTTTGGCAACTGTTGCTTAACAATTTAGAGCAATAAATAAAAACACATGTACGGTATCTTATGTTCGCACTGGATCGCCAATATTTTCTTCTAAGAATTTAGTTTGCAAATATCTTGAAGTAAGCAGACATTTCACTTTGATAAGCTCTTAAGGTTTATCATAGTTATTTCGATTTTTTTATAGGCATCTAAAATAATAATAGAATAGTAATAAAATAGAAAAAATTAAAACGAAATGATAAAATGGAAAAAGAAAACCACCCAAGTAAAAAACAACCAATACCAACACACAGATAATCGCATTAGTATGATTTCATAGAGAAGAAGCATTTTGTCTGATCTGGACATATCAATTTAGTGCTTAACGTCTTATTTGTTTCTTTTTTATTTTCATTTGAGAAAATGATTATTTTTCTTTATAAATGCTTTTGTTGTGTCTTCCTTTTTTTGTGACTAATTTAAATCAATTTTTAAGTCCTTTTCTTGTGAACTAAAAGTATTGTTGGATACAAAGAAAAATGTCTTAGATATAAATAATTAAAGCAATATATACAAGTATGTAGTTGGTTTGTGTTTTTAAGTTTAAATTAAGTAATTGTTTGAAAATGTTGAAGCTTTCAGTTTCTCTTGTACCCCAAAAAAACCTGCAGCAAGACCTTAATATGTCAAGCTCATTAAAGTTTAAGAGAAAGTGAAAGCAAAAAAATATATGATACATTTAAATATCTAATTTTGAAACATTTACATTTCTATTCCAGGGATATAAAGTAACAGTTAACATTTTTGAAAACAAATTAAATGAAAACGATTCTTTCATAAGGCAATTGGATAACACATCACAACAAGGGCCGTCAGATATGGCGATTTCTCGCCGAACGTGGCGATTTTTGAACTTCTTTGGCGTCCAAATTTTTGGTTTGGCAATATGACGATTTTCCTGGCGATAAATAAATTTGTTGGCAATTTTATGGCTGCTTTTTTTAACAAAATTGAACTTCAAAATTTTTGTAATTCAGAAAACTATGCAGTTTGTTGAAGGGGTAGTTTAAAAAAAAATAAATCCTACCAAAACTGGTCTGCCAGAAATTAAAACAAATTGATTTTGATGTTTTTCAGATATTAATTATCGCAATTAATGCCTTTTGAATTTGGATGAGAAAAATTTCCAAAAAAATTATTTATGGCGAATTTATTTATGCTTTAAGCGATTTTCTGCTAAATTTTTAGATTATTATAAATTTATATTAAAAGAATTTCTATACAAAAACACATTTATTATCAAATATATTTTGAAAAAAACTACATGAAACTGATTTTGGCGACTTTAAGCGATTTTTAAAATCAATTTGGCGAAATAGGTCGGAAAAAATCTACCAACCCTGATCACAATACATTTTTACTTTTAACTTAAAAAAAAATTAACAGAAAATCTCAGTTTTTTCGGGAAAAAATTAAGGTTAAAAATAAAATCATGCTTTTTTGGTCAGAAATAAAAATTATAATTTCACCAATGTATTTTCAACCAAAAATAAAAATTATAGTGTTACTTTAATTTTTTTCAATTAGAAATAACTTTAAATTCAATTCAAATTTTTTTGATTAGATATAAAATGTTAAACTTGTTGTGATATTATGGGTAAGTTTTTAAATTTAAGGGTTTGTATCTGCTTTAATCATTACATTTTGCTTAAAAGCCTAATAGATCATTTAAACCTGCACGAAATCTATCAAATTTCAATTAAAATCCTTTAGTAAAATTTTTATCAAAAAAAAAACTGATAATTTTCCAAAACTACAACCAAACAATTGCAATGTAGCCAACTCACATATCTTTTTTAAGTACAAACGCTGACTTTTTTATATAAATTTAAAAAAACACACAGTTGCATTACTAAGTTCTACTAGATTTTAAGTAGATTTCAACAGAATCTTCGTAACTGGATTCGTTCATTATATTCGACGCAGTTTTGTCGTAAATAAAGAATTCTATAACTTACCCAATTCGAGATATAACTGAGGCACTGCTTATAAAAATGTTGTTTTAGGACCAGTGGAACTTAAAGTTAAAAAAATAACACAAAAAATTTAAGTTTAATAAAAAAAATTTATTCGAATGGGTGTTTCTTCCTCCACAAAATTTGACATTATAAATCGGCGCACAATGCAGTGTTTAAGCCACTATTAAATGAAAGTGTGATCTTAAATGTAAAATTTTATGGCACAACTCTTACGACCATGTTCACTATGCATGGAGTTTTATAAGGTACATAAAGGCTGATAAAATTGAATCGTATAATGAGAACGCTTCTTGTGGAAATAAGTACGTATGAGTAATGCTGATGTAGACTGACGCATTACTCATACGTAGGTAAATCATTAGGGTAAATGGTGAACAAATTTGACAATAAGAACATGTTCTGGAAGGTTTTTTTTTTTATTACAGCAAAATCTCGAAAAAGTTAACCGAAATGTCCAAAAAAATTCTTACTTTGGGTATTGACTAACTTCAACATTAATTTCAAGTTAATGTTGAGTGTAGACTTAGAATTACGTTCAGAAAAGTAAACCTCTTTCTTAGAGTTGAAATTCAGTTAATCTATCTGAGCGATTAACTTTTACTCGAATTAACTTCTTCGAGATTTTACTGTATTTCAAACAATACATATGGCCACGTTATGAACATATGTATGTCCTTTTTAATTAGTAATTAAGTGCTTTTTAAAAATTTTTATAAAATTTATATACAAGTATGTTCTATATTCCACGTGAAAATAAATCGTTCAGAATTGCCATAGCATTGTTGTTATAAATTCCCATTTCCAACAACAATTCTATAGCAATTCCGCACGTTTTAATTTCACGTGGAATATAGAACATACCCGATAAACTATTGGGATAACAAAAATAATTATCTATATATATGATTTTATTAGGCTAAAATTCGTATCGCTCTGTAAGCCAAATTACATGTGATAATTATTCATGAACAAGCAACACCAAAGTTAACTGTAAATATTCTGACAAACACTAGTAGAACTGAACAACCAGCTGTTTTCATCATCAGAGTCATCAGTTAGAGATGAGCCATATTTCGAAACCTGTTACTTTTTCGCAGCGTTTGAAAAACCACTATTCACAGCTGTGACCGAATTTATCAAGTAACAGGTTTGTAAATATAGTTCTTTTATATAAATTGTGATTGTTCTTGTGTGTTTACTTTACAGTAAATAAAGCTACCACATTCATTTTTTTATACCTTCACCTTTTGTCGAGAAAAACCATCCAATCTGTGTATAGCTCTCACATTTTTGTATTTGCAATTTTATTGTCTCTCAGCCTCTTACACGACAATTCTCAATATTTGCATAGCGTTGTTTGCTAATTGTTTGTTCTTGTCGTTCTTCTTATTACTAATACACACTTTAAAAGCAGAAGTGCTTAAATGTGTTAAAATGACGGTCACTACTTAATTTCACTGCTATTCTTCGAATCAGTTTCTCTCAAAAGAACAGAACTGCTACAAACAAAATTCTGCTAAACTGTGATCACAGTCACAGTTAAAAAGAACAGCAATTTATATATCACGTTTACAAGGAGCAAGATTATTGAAAAATCACAGGATCGCTCAACACCAGTGTCAGTTGATGTTGATTTCTGCTTCATATATTCAAGTTTTCAGTGCAAATGCAACATTTGAATTTCTTTGATATATGTAATGATAAAATATATGTTATGTACATATATATATATATATATAAATCTCTGTGTGTGTGTGGATTTTTTATATACACATATAAAAAAAAACTTTTTATTGTTGTCTTGCTACAGCAAACTTTGTTTTTGGCAACATCGATTTAAAGAGTTTTTATAAAACATTGTCTATTCGAATTGCAAGTTTTTCATTACCCAGCTGCTTGTAACAATTATATTTTAAAATTTTTTTTACAAGGTCGACACCCACAATGTGATTACAGCGCCAAACACAGAACACAAAGAAAGAAAATTCAATAAAACGCCAAAAAAAACCAAGAATAATAATAATAATAAGAAATGTTTGAACGAATTAAACTTTTTAGAAAGCAAAATTGAAAATGTAACAGTGGCAGTGACACAGAAATTTAAGTGTGTTAGAGGAAAACCAAATAGTGGAGTGATTGTATAAACAAAAGAACTTACATATAAACCTGAAAATTTAACTCTGGGATACGAATTATCAAACCGTACGATGATTTGTTGTTTGTGCATTACAAATACTATAGAAATAAAATGTCAAAATCAGTTAAAGTGAAATTATTCTAGCTCGCAGTCTTGTGTTATAACAGAAAAGAGTTACATTAAAGGCTGCGTTAGAGAATCGTGTTAAGTTTAAGAAAATTTTTCGGGGTTGGCTTACTTTTTATAAGCAATGAATTTTTCTTCCGACGGGGTTTGCTTTAATTTGAAATGATTTTTTGTCAGCTCAGGTAAAATTTGGTTGATAGGCATACTGGAAGAATAATAAATGAGCAAATAAGTTTTTAACCATTGCTTATTTGCTTATTTCAGCCTTTGAAACATTTTTATTCAAAAGAAAATAGCTCGATGAATACAACCAAAATAACAAAGAAATATCAAAACAAAAATGATAATTTAAAGCGGATAATCACAGATTAGTAACTACAAAGAGAAAAACCAGTTGATAAATAACTAAACACCTTCCTAAGGGGGAGGAAGAGAGACAAAGGTAGGAGAAGACAAAATAGGTAGAGACCAGAGAATCGCAAAAGTATCGTTTTAAGTACTCAGAGTATTGGCCGTCAAACAACTGTGAATGCGTGCAGCTAAAAATAAAAAAAAACACGCAAAATGCAAAGCACGCATTAATTCTGAACCGAATACGTATAACTATAGACATCCAAGAACTATGTTAAAATACATTTTTAAAGTTACGCAGCACCAACGACAGCAACGAAAATTTATATAGTTTGTGAGCCACAATCACACCCATATAAAAAGATTCTGACTATTAAATCGACTACACATGCCTGCATACAGGATTATTTTAATTACACACACACATAAAGAATGTTTTTAAATTACAGCCACACACATACCCACACATTTTACATTCCATTTTATATACACAGATGATTGTATACGGTGGCATATAATGCATAAATATGCCGAGTATCTCTGTATTTTTGTTTTTAACTAATTAAACGTTTATAGCCTGAGTATGAACATACTCACACTGAAAGTATGAGAGAGAGTCAATTAGTTTGATGCGCATGTGCCTTTTTTTATTGTTAGTTGAAGCGTAGTATTTAAGTTTTTTGCATAAACGAAGTAGGGATGCTCTTGTATGTTGCAATCGACTTTAGTCGTAGTTGCTTGGGAGAAAATATGTGAGCGCTACAACAAGGATTATGCGCAGTTGCTAAAATTAAGGGCCAATCCCACGATGTTGAAAACGTTCGACTTGTCGCACATTTTGTTGTTGTTTCAAATGTACATATGTAAGTGTGCGACAAGTCGTACGTTGACGACATCGTAAGAATTTGCCCTAATGTCGGGTTTACATCTATGTGCCATGTGCCACACATGCGTATAAAAAGCGTAACCAATAATTACAAATGAAAAACTATTTGATTCAGACACGTATTTATTAAGTTAAACAGTTTCATACATAAATAATAGACAATTTTATAGAATCCAAAATGATTAGAAACAGTTTAAATCAATAAATACATGTCTGAATCAAACGGTTTTTCATTAGTAATATTGAATTATGTAGCATATTACTTTTTTTTCTTTGAGTATCCATTGTCATTCTCTGATAGGAGTATGATATATCAAATTATAACCATATTAAGTATATCCAAGAGATCCATTATTCGACATATTGTCATAATTATATTATAAGTGAAATTTATTTGCTGGTGGTTAAGCGATGTCTATATGCATTTCATTGTTGCTTTAACAAATCGTCGTCAACCACACATTTGAACAGTCAAACAAATATTAACATTTTTGAAAATCACAAAAGAAAAATAAGCATAGTAGGCTTAGTAACTTATACAAAACCCAGCAAATAATTTTTATTCGATATGAATCTATTTTATTTTTCTACACCTTTATACAATTAGAAATCCATTGGATAACAATAAAAGTGAATTCTCAAATAGTTTATGAAAGTCTGTGCATAAGATAAGAGGTTTGTGACTGTTTAAAATGTGTGGTTGAAGTCTACTGACGATTTGTTAAAGCAAAAATGAAATGCATATAGACATCGCTTAACCATCAGCAAATAAATTTCACATATTAAGTATACGTCATGACTAAAATTATGAGTGACGCCAAAAACTATGCAACACTGTTTATACAATAATTTAATGTTAAGTCTAATAATATTATTATTATTGCTATTACTTGCTATTATGAAAGCCTTGCTTGCAAAGTAAAAATTTCAATGGAAGTATTTGAAGGTGGGAATATAAGAAATTCAATTTATTACTTGTTGTAATATTGGAAACATGTCTTCACCAGGTTATCTTTCAGTTTGAATAGCCTTCCTAATAAGCTTCTAGTTCTATATCAATTTCATATTTATCGAAATATTATCTGTTAAAAATTTATATTAAGCGATGAAAATATTTGCTTGAAAAAAAGAGTGACTTTTGGTTGAGAATTTTTGGATCAACACAATATCTAAAATGATATAAATTTCATCATTAAGTCAAATCTTGATACTAATTTGAGAAACTATTTTTAATCTAAGATTCTATAAAATTTTCAAATATAATTGTTCTTTCCACATCGAAACAGAATGACAAAGACTCGTAGGCCGAAATTTTAATACCTTTCAGTGTGCTTTGATGGGCTCAGTAGTCACAAGCTTGAGATGGGCTCAAAAAAGTGTTCTCAAAATCTACCGGAATTCATCACACCTTTTCAAATAAAAAAAAATAAAAGTTTTTGATTTGCAACAATCATTAATGATTATTCTTACGTGTAGCCTAAACAACACGATTGCATGCACACAACCATGTGATTAATGAGTTGCTTTGATCGTCTTCAGGGCAGTGAAGCGCAAGGGGAAGCAAAAATTATTCAGTATGCAATAATATGGCTTAAAGTCAAAACTTTTTTGTTTGTCGACCCTTATTATTTACCTTTAGATACGAGTATCGAAGTTTATGTTTAAGTTGACCGATTTGTTTCAGTTGCATTAAAAGTGCCCAACAAAAGTTGTTTGCTAACTAAAAGACTGCAAAAAAAACTTTATAAGAAGAAATACGACAGTGTAGGAAAAAACTTTTTGTACATAGAAGACAGTAATTACAAAGTCTTTAAGTTGCTTAGCTCCGGCACTAAAATATGATATTGATTTGTTGGCTTTATATTTAAGAATTTCGGTTGTGTTCAATTCCCACTCCAAAGACTTTAAACTGTTTCACTACAGAATTAAGACCAATTGTTAATGTTCTCGTCAAAACAAGTTACTTTATTATTTCTAATTGTATTTGTAACTTTTAATAAATAAAAAAAATATTATTTTAATTCTGTCCCATTTTAATTTTATTGTTACATTTGCCAGCTTTTTATATAACAATACTAACATTATTAAATTAAAAATTAGCTTGTTATACATAAAACAAGGCTATTTTTCATTTCAGCTTGATATGACATGCAATACATAAATTAAAATTAAACATAAACATAATCAAAAGCATCGAAATATAAATTTCAATTTAACATGACTACAACATCGAGTGTCAATAACAACTTAGTGTTCAATAGCAATTGTTAAATTATTATTATATTAGCAGGTATGTATGTATGTACATAAATATATGTATATGTATGATATACATTGTATGTACTTCTACACAGAAATATAAACAATTAAATAACGTGTTTATTCTAACATAAAATGCAATGAGACAGGGTATGTGTTGTAACAATATGAAGGAATAATTCTATTCATACTCATAATATTTGGACAATTCACAATTGTGTGCACTTGAAATGACAAATTTATGCAATTTCAAAAATTTCCTATCAATTGTGCACACTGGTTTTTGGTTAAGCCTGCCATTCAAGCTACAAAATTCGAGGCTCGTTATGTTATTTGCATAAGAAAAGCTTGAAAGATAAACTAACGAATTAACTCTCTTTAAAGCTAAAGCTGCAGAAGAGATAAAAGACAACGTCCTCCTTAAGGCTCAGTTAGCCGACTGTAATGTAATGTAACTGCAACAGTAGGAAACAGCTGATAGATATTATTATATGAAAAGTAATGTAAATGGTTATAGAGATGTAATGTAACGTAACCTACTTTTCATGTAAAAATACCGATTAGCTGTTTCCTACATTACAGCTACATTGCATTACAGTCGGCTAACTGAGCCTTTAGTCTACATTTAAACCATTGGTGGGCGCTGTGAATGTATTGGTGTACTGTCCATGTATTGAGGTTGCGAGCTACCCACCAAACACAAAGCCATACCGTTAAAATATTAATTGAAAATAAAACATTTTCTAAGCAAACAGTCAATTGTAAAAAACTTTTTCAAACTTTATTTTGGTATGGTCCACTGATACAAACTATTTTTTTCAAAATAAATATTTGCATTTTTATTTAAAATTTCTCTCTTTCCCTACCATTAAACTTATGAATATCGCTATGAAAAGCATCATCATGTCTGTTTTTCTATAAATCTTTGTATGTTACCAAATGCGTTATGTTTGCTGGACAAATATTCTAGAAAAAAAATATGTTACGCATTCGTCGCTGTGTCATCGACGACTAAATTAAAGAGGGTAAGAATGCGTGTGAATGCTCTCAGCACAATTGTGCAAAGAAAGGCCCTTGTTTGTTTTATGTTTTAAACCAATGATGTCCAAAAATGTTTTGCAGCTGTATTGGTGAGAGAATTTGAAGTACAGTGTGCTTACGATAAGTAAGCACAAATATTTTATTTACAATTTAATTAAAACAAATTGTTTTGTTTATCAAAAAGAAAATAGAGTGCAGTTCGCACTGAGATGGCTATTTGTTGACTAGGTAAAATGATAAAGTTTTCAATACATTTTGCTGTTTTAAAATTTATCTTTTAAAAACAAAATATATTGAAAATTTTCCGTCTATCAAATAAAGAAATAGTAGATTCCTTAATAAAAACCCCATCGGCAAGCGGTCTACTCATCAATATATAAGGGCACTACGCTTAAAATTCCATTTTTTAAACTAAAATCCAATTTTCTTTCACTATTTTTTTACCACTAACCCTCGCTTTAATTTTTCCTCATCATTATACCTAATCATATTGATATTAAAAGAATAATAATGCCTTTAAATAACATTTTATAATGCCTCTTATATGTTTAATAACATAAAAACATTGGGCATTATCAAAAACATTATATATCGAAAAGTATTTTCTTAGGTCCATCATATACTTTACGCACTGTATTTAAAAAATCTCAATACAGCCGCTACGCATGTTCACTCGTTGATGTCTCATGAACGACTAAATTAAAGAGCATAAAATAAAATGATGTGTGGCTTCTAAACAATTGTTTGGTGAAATGGACAGCCATGTTTTAAACCGACTTCAAAAAAGGAGAAGGTTATCAATTCATCCGTTTTTTTTTTTTTGGTATTGTTACTTCATAACTCGGTGCGTTTTAGACCGATTGTAAAAATTATGTTTTGTCTGAGAGGGCATAGCTTCCAATTGGCTACATTGTAAAAAAGTGGTCGAAGACACGCCCATTAAAATTTAATTTTATATTTCACGTACTTCCTTTTAACCAACAGATTTAAAAAAAAAAAATTTTTGTATGAAAGAAAACTCTTTCCAGTTTGGTGCCATTAATTTTTGGCATTGAAGTCGGTTTTTTGGCAGAATTATTTTATTCGGAATTTCTCTTTTAATTGACTTTTTTTTTATTTTCTATTTTGTAACGTGAAGTAAATATAAGCTGCGGTGTTGTGTATATACACAACAGTAGCGACATTGTTTGCACTAGATTGAAAGGCTTTTATGTTCGTTTAGTTCATTTAATCTCACAAAATTATGTTTTAAAACACTTTTATAACTCTTTTCTACACTTTGCTCAATTTTTCTTATAAAAAATCTTATCTTGCTTTAAATAATTAATTAATAAACTAAAAAATTCGCTTTTGAGTTTTCATGTCTAGACTTATTTTTGTCTGTTATCTAACTATCAGCAGAGTTATTGTGCTTCACATTTAATTTAACTAATACATCTACAAATAAATTCGTGTTCAGTGGAAAAACAAAAGGCCAATCGAAACACAAAACTAAATATTAGAATAATAAAAATGTTATAATTAACAAATGCGTGCTCTGGTTATGGTGTGATATGATGGTGCATAAAAATATTATAAATTTTGTAAACACGTTTCAATTGTTTCAAAATTGAAATGATAATGTGCATCTTAAGCCTATAGTACACGGCATGTAAAAAACCATATGCGCATGTGTTTCTGACGTAATTTTGATGGCATCACTGAGCTACATTTGCTACATGCCGTGTACTAGTAACATATGCACATTTAGATATTCACATGCTTAGAGATGTGCTGCCTCAGAAAATGTGTTTGATTTGGCTACATGTGCCACATTTGTATTTTGGAACAAAAATACTATCAAAATTTTGCGGCGTGTAGCCACTACTAGTAATTTAAAAAAAATGCAACCCACATGCCGAAAATTCCCGTGACGTCATCGCCACATACGTATGTGGCTTTTTACAAGCCGTGTACTGTAGGCTTTATAACAATATGCATGCACTTAAAGAAAAAAAAGGACATTTCCTTTCTGCTTTCAATTTTTGTTTTATTTACTGACTGAAAATAATTAAGAGTGTCTTATTCGGCTATGACGAATCTTTTGATTTTTGATAAAGACTTGAATGTTATATCCCGCACTAGGGTTTTAAAAAATTTTTTGCCGTACTAATATTTCATATCTTTAAACTAAATAATGAGAAATTAATTAGAGAGGGCCTTTTCCCCATGACAATTTATTAACCCACATTTAAGATAATAATAACAATTTTGCTAGTCATTACCATATTAATACCGACACAGAAAAATTAATGAAATAAGTTTACATACATAATGATAATAAATTTTTTTTGAATTAAAACATATTCTGATTTCTGCATTTGAGGTAAACAGATTTGAAGGCTCTTACATTCTGAACTTGTTTCTTTGCAAGGTAAGCAGCAGGCATTGTTTTCTTCGAGACCTGATTGGCTATTGTGCTCTCGTAGGTGTGAAAGTAAATACAAAGCTGTGTTGTAAAATCTTGCACATACATATATACAAGCATATATACATACATATGTGTACCGTGTCATTTTTTGGCAGCACAATTTACCACAAGGGCTTAGTGCTGTGCATCTATTTTTGATGATCAACGTTTGATTGTGTATGTGTGTGTGAGAACGAGAGAGAGAAAGTACTATATACCTTTGGTATATCTGCTTTTTAGCTTTAAATAAAATAAAAATTTTTCGCAACAAAAACGAAGGCATGAAAAATTGTAATTTGTTAATAAATCACAGTAAAACAGACACTCCAAAGAAGTCACGAAAATGCAGAATTAACGATCCGGAAGTAGTGCTAATTTGGATCATTTCTAATGATTTCTACATAGGGTTGTCATTCCAAGAAGATCTCTTCTTCGCTGCCTAGCCATAGACTTGGAAGCGATTTTAACAAAAATATATATATTTTTTTAAATACTTAATAAGAAGAGGAGGTTGTCAATTCTTCTGTTTTTTTTTATTTATTTTTTTGTCATTGTTATTTCATAACTCGATACATTTCAGAACGATCTAAAAAACTTTTCTTTTTGCTTTAAATTGATCCCATCGTAAAAAATTTTTTATTTGATTTTATGATATTTTACTTTTTTGATTTTAGTGTTGAAAAAATGGGCGCGGCTACGCTGATTAAAATTTATTATTATATTTCACGTGGTTCCACTTAACCGATTTTTATTAAACTTACCTTGAACTCTAGTATAGACACAATCTTCCATTTTAAAAAATTTATTTTATTTTAAATAATTCTACTTTACCGATTTTTACAAAACCTAACACACACCCTGAACTCTGTAAACACACACAATTTAATTTTATATTTCACGTACTTTTTCTTAAACAACAGATTTTGAAAATTTTTTTTTTTTTGAAGAGTTTACTTGCGTTCGAAAACAGAATTGAATCCACCTCAAGATGCCAAGCCCCAGCAGGAGCATAAGTCAGCATACTAGCGCCCCCAAAAGTCTGGATCAGGTGTGTGCAGTATTTTAGTTTTGTTTTTTAGACACCATTTCCTACAAAAATGGGGTGGATGGAATTCCGTTTCCGAAGGAAATTGAACTCTCTGACAGGGCCGATTGATTTTAGTTATCATTGTTATTGCCACAGACTTTGAAAAGCATTCTATAGGGTCCGCCGGATAACTTTTTTTTTGAAAACAGGGCGCAAAACATCGAGTGTAGCTTCGGCTGTGTGGCACGTAGTGCCGTCCTGTTGAAACTAAATGTTGCCAATATCCTCCTCTTCAATTTTTGTGAACAAAAATTCGTTCAACATGGCCCGATAACGATCGCCATTGACTGTAACGGCCACTCCTTGCTCATTGGCCCAATTGTGCCTCTGGACCAAAATCCGCACCAAACAGTGACTTGTTTTGGGTGCGACAATTTTGCTTGTTTACATACCCGCCAAGATCAAAATGAGCTTCATCTGAAAAGATGATTTTTTTGGCAAAATCGGCATCTTCTGTAAGTCGATCGCAGGCTATATTTCCCAGCGTTGTTCAAGCGTATACACAACCATAATCGTTCAGCGGAAGGATAAAACTAATTATCTGTCAAATGAGACATGAGCTAAGTGTTACCATTCACGAAATAAGCACTATTTGAAAAAAAACGTCAGATGGCGGACCCTATATATAATATAAATTATTTTTATCTATTTAGTGCTCGTTATTAAGCTTTAGTTGTTAATTTTGACTGCCAATTTTATATTTTTGCGGGCGTAGGCACGCCTTATTTCGCATTTATTAATGTCCGCTCACTTTTCGTAATTCAACATCGAAACACTTTCAGATCTCGTAATAATCGGTCAAATTAGAGCCACAGCTGTTTGCCAAGTTTGTTTAGTTTTTAATAAATTTAAACGCGAAACAGTGTTTTAATATAAATTTAAGTAAATAACTTTTAATTTAAGGCTAAAGTTAGTTCATAAATTTCTTTAAAAAAAAATTGAGTATTTTCTAAAACTTTTAAGGAATTATAATGGTTTGTATGACTAAAATTAACTTCTACTTGCTTTTCTGCAATTATCGGCAAATTAAATATATTCACTTTGTTGCAGCTATGAAAATGTAGTTCCTTCAGAATGACTTTCGATGGTTGTTTACTGGGCATATGATGTGATGTTCAAAAACCTTGTAACTATTTGATGCTCTTAAGCAAGCTTAAGTATTGATGTGTCGTTTGTGCATGAGACAAAACAATTTTCACACAACGTAAGAGATTTATAGACTTTTCGTATGGGAGGCGGATGATAGTATTTTACCCTTCCCTAGATCCAAGCATGACTATTATATACAAGCCAAATTCCTCCAAAATGGTCTTTAGAAAACTTTTCTACACATTCCTTGAGAACTTTTGCTTTGATGTTTTAACTATTTATATTTAAACATGCATGTAACTGAGACATTTATTTTTATGTGCAGCCATGGACTACATCAGAACCCGTGTCTATCTACTTGGCTAGAGATTGTTATTAACATCAGCTATTTAAGTACATAGACATGGGTAATGATGAAGTGCGTGGCTAATAAAGTCCAGTTTAATTTTTCTTCTCTTCTTTAGAAACTCACATTAATTACTAAAAATATTTCATTCAATAAGAACTGAAAATACTGAACTTAAGCCCGATCAAGAAATTATTATTAAAACTTTAATTCAAAGAGTTTAAATGATCCAAAAAAATATTGGATTATTTTGTTTTTGCTTAAATTAATGTAAGCACCTTTATCTTTTTTTTTTAATTCGTGTAAATTTTTAGCTAATAAATGCAAGTAAATATTAAAAAACAAAATCTTGTTTTCCATTAACAATTATAACTTCATAGAAAAAGCTAAACTGTGATGGCTTATAATTAAACGGTCCATTGATGTTAACAAATACAAAATGCATGGACAACTAGATTAATATAACCAGGGCAACCGCAAATATTCAATTGCATGTTTTTTCTTGTCTAACGTATCAATGCGGAAATAAGATATTTATCCGTTTCAGAACTTTTTGTGAATTTTGGCATCGATTTGTTAGTGCATATTTTTGCATATTTTACTCTTTAAGGCATGTTTTTGCTTATTTTAGTCTAACAGGCATGTTTTGAGCATTTTTCGAATTTTCAGAGCATATTTGACGCTTTTAGGGCATATTTTGGCACTTTATAAATAATTTTTTATTTTAACATTTTAATAAAAAAAATGTTTGGTAAAACTTTTTACTTTTCTCCGCTTAAATTTAATTTTCAACATTCTATGCATGTAATGAAAGAAACAGTAGTATGAGCAAGCAATATTTTGCTACCATTATGAAAATAGATTTTAAAAAAAACCATTCTGAATCGTCTATGTTCTGGCTTCCACATCGTTTTCACATGTTTTCTTGTGAGTTCGGATCTTAAAACACATGCTTCACCTGTTTAATGCCCTAATTCAGTACGAAGATTTAGAACGTTTTTGTTTGGAAATACTTTTGAGTTCTTGTTTTTGAATTCTCTAAATTATTTTCTTCAAAAATGGTTGTTGTCTTTGATAATGAAAAATAAAAATATTATTACCATGTTTTTAAAACATAAAAACAATATTGAAGTATTATACAATAGTTTGAATAATATTTGAAAAAATATGTGTTGAATATAATGTTTAGAACAAAATCATAAAGCAAATACACGAACCTTCTAGCACGGACAATAAATAATAATTGTTTTAAAGAATCACCACTGCAGCTTTTTTTTCTTCCATAGACAAGACGATACAGTCGTCGAACAGAATTAGGGCATAATTTGAAATTTAAAAAATACAAATTTATAGTATGTGTTCTACTAGCATCCGAATTTAAAAGAAAACAATTTGGAAATAAACGATTTCAAACTTTTAGATTTTTGTAAACAGTCTTGTGAAAGAAAAAAGCAACAAGAAAATTAAAACAATTTTAAATCGTTCATTTTCAATATTTTGTTTTTTTTCTACTAAACTTTAACGCTGGAACTAATACTATTGATTTATATTTTTCAAATTTCAACTTAAACAGGTGTAACATGCGTTTTAGCATCATCATTGGACGTTAATTTCAATAAAAAACTTGGTTTGGCCAGTGTGACCGATTGCATCAGTTGAGGTTGAAAGAACATTTTCAATGTATAAAAGTACAGGCAGTGAATATTTTTTTGCTTATTGCAACAACAATTATAACTGAAAAGCTTGTCTTATTCTTCAAAATACAGCTCTAAAGTTTTGGTTTTGACATCGTGATTCCTTTTGAAGTTGAAGTTAAATTTTTGTTCTTTATTAATTTTTTTTTATACTTGTGATATGCCTGTGAGCAATAATATCCATACCTCTACGTTTGCCGACGATACAGCCTGTATGAGTATTCACGAAAACCCTTCTGAGGCATCCCGCAATCTCCAGGAACATATTACCCAGTTGGAAATATGGTTGAACTTATGGAGAATTAAAGTAAATGAACAAAAGTGTGTCCATATAACGTTTTCCCTAAGAAGAGATACTTGTTCCCCCATTCGAATAAACAATGAGAATATTCCTCAACATTCTCACGTGAAATACCTTGGTATTCACCTTGATCGAAGGCTTACGTGGAAACATCATATTGACTCTAAGCTAACTCAAATGAAACTTAAGTTATCTCAAATACATTGGTTGATTGGCAGAAATTCAACACTCAGCCTAGACTGCAAACTTTTAATATACAAGTCGCTTTTGAAACCAATATGGTGCTACGGAATTCAGTTATGGGGCACTGCTTCAGCTTCAAATGTTGAGAAAATCCAACGAAGACAAAACAAAATTTTACGTTTAATAACATCGGCTCCATGGTACATTAAAAATTCAAATTTACATCGTGATTTAAATATGCCACTAGTGACTGAAGAAATTTCAAAATACGCAGGCAAATATTTAACTAAACTCGAGTCCCATCCTAATCCCCTTGCTCGTAACATCTTGAACTTTACTGGACACATCCGCTTAAAAAAGAGGGACACCAAGGCTCTAATACGCAATACCTCAGATGAAACTTTTTGAGAATAATTTTTTTTTGCTAGTACATAATTATTGTATTAATAACTACCATCACTAAAATTGTTTTCGGCATTGGTCGGACACATTAATTATATCTATACTTAAGATTTGATTACTTATTGTTAGTTAATTTTTTTGAAGATGCAATAAATAAGTTATATGTATTAAAAAAAAAAAAAAAAAAATTAATTTTTTGATTGTTTCCTTTTTCTTTTTATTTTATTTTTGTCTTCTTTTATTTGCAAATTTTATGGAATTGTTGAGTTAAGACTAGGTTTTCGTTTCCAAATAATCCAATTTATGTTATTTTTAAGAGCATATTTTTCAAGTTTTTAGTGCATATTGAATGCGCATAAAACATCTTTTTTGCAGCATATTTCTGGTTTTTTTTTAATGCATAAATGAATGAATTATTAAGTCAAACGGGAAACACAGGACACTGCGACCAAAGTAGATCTATTGTATCCCTTGCCAGTTGCTAGAGCACCTCATCTAGACCTACTCTCCTTACGAATCTCAGGATTGCCAGTGCGTCTAGTGTTGGCAGGTCCCAATCATCCAATTGGATATATCTGCTGTGGCATAACGCTTCACAGTTAGTGGCAGTAATGGAAAATAAGTTTTTAAACGCTACTTTCAGCAAAGAAATGTTTGCATTTTATTGTTTGGCAAAAAGCAAATGCAAAAATATAAAATAAGCTGTCTATGGCATGTGGTAGATTTACCATTATATTAATTGTCATGTATTAAAAATTCAAAACACGTAATAATGAAATCATGTTTATTTATACCAATAGTTTTATAAAGGAATCTAAATATAGGGTCCGCCATCCGACGTTTTTTTTCAACTAGTGCTTATTTCGTGAATGGTAACACTTATCCTTCCGCTGAACGAATATGGTTGTGTATACGCTTGAACAACGTTGGGAAATATTGCCTGCGATCGACTTACAGAAGATGCCGATTTTGCCAAAAAAATTATCTTTTCAGATGAAGCTCATTTTGATCTTGGCGGGTATGTAAACAAGCAAAATTGAATGAATGAATTAAAGTGAGGCAAATTTTTTTTTTCTTTCTGAAATCAGTGATATTCCAAAATCCAACTTTCACTTACAGTGAACGGTACAAAATTACATTTTTATTTCTTACGATAACATGCAACAAATGATGTTGGTAAATCAAAAAGTTCATACCTAATCTTTCACTTGATAAGCATATGTATGTATGTATATGTGAATTAATACCACAATAAATTTTTCCAATCACGTTTCACACGTTTTACTGAAAAAAAAACTAAAGATTAAGCTAAATTTGATTTTATGCTAGACCACAAGAAAAGTTTTTGATGAATGAGAAACAAATCTTTGGAATTCTTGCAAAGTTTTGAAAAACTTTCCTTTTTCAAAGCAATTCCCTTTTGACCCATATTTCTTTCAGTGCAGCATTTTGCACGTACATGGATGGCCCACCAATATGCCTGTTTATTTAAATACAATTTATGTGCTTGCAACAGCAAACAAACATATGTATCTACATTTATTGTTAATATATATAAATGTCAGTTTTCGCTCTTTTTTTTTTGTTGTTTTTTGTAGACTTTAACACAGTAGCAGCACAATCCTTAAACAACGTGCAATAACTATGTGGCTCTGCTTTTCACACCAATAACGTGAATTTTAATTTTATTAAGTTAAAGTTGTTAGCTATTGTTTGCATATTATTGCTGCTTTTGTTATTTCTTTGGGGGTATTGTTATTATTATTATCGCATCTTCTTCTAAAAGTGTCAAGTGCTCAAATTCATTTACCGCCATAAGGAGTACATCCATACATCTTTACATCCATGTCTGCAAATTCTGCAGACTCAATAAATGAAGATAAAGATTGTTTAGTCAACTCGTTGAAAATATAACTTTCTAACATGATTATTCAAAATATACTCGTATAATCGGTAATTTATGATAGACATGTAGTACAGTTGGGAATTTTTAGATAAAACGAAAATGTGAATAGTTTTTGCATTGAAAATATCAATGCTTTTTGTTTTGTAAAAGAAAATAAGCACCCAGAAGTATTATTAACTTAATCAATGATGGTAATTTGTTTCCTGTCTTTGCACTTAAATAAATTTTTATATACTTTTCTTACCCCTTTGGTAACGAGTCTACTTGAAAAACATTCCATTCCTCGAATGGACGCCAACGTCGTTTTGCAATTGAAAGTCAATGACAAATCATGATTTTCTTTTTAAAAAACAAACAGGTAATTTTTCAATTTCAGATTCTTAATAATCTTCAAAAAAATTTTTCAAAAATCGGTTCATTTTAGTTTTAAAACTAATTCTTTTCTTTCATTATTAGAAACATTTACTTACTCGCTATGACAAAGGTTATATGTAATGCCTTTCTACACACCAAAAACTCAGCTTCCCCGAAGTAATTTTCGGCAAAAAAACAAACATACTCCCATTCTACATTAAAAATTTATTTCAGTGCTGGTTAGTAATAAGCGACTACTCATAGAAGCTCCCAAACAGGGTTCCCAGATTTATTTATACTGACATCACCAATTTTAAAATTTGTATCCCCAAAATTCCCCAAAAAGGCAATTTGTACTCATTTTACCACTTCTGGAGATGGATCTGAAGTGTCACAACAAATTCAATTATTTTTAAAATGTATTTTAATTCGTAACAGAGATTTAAGCACTGCATTTTATTTCTAATTTAATTTTTTATTGACTCCATTGCCGAAAAAACTCGTTCAATGCAAGCGTTGCTCGTTGATACACAAAGTAAATTTAATATATACAATACCCCCTCTACCCCATCGTCACTTAAGGTTTAAGTTGCGTGAACTACAAAAACTAATTGCTGAACTCGACACGAAGAAAGCTCCAGGTATTGATGGCATTAGTAACAAGATGCTGATGAACTTGCCTCATATTGCAATAAGAATCTTGCTATTTATTTTTAATGCTATTTTACGAATGCAGTATTTTTCAAATAACTGGAAACTTGCCAAAATAAAAATGATTCCAAAGCCGGGCAAAGATCTTACCAAGGCTGAGTCATATAGGCCTATAAGCTTACTATCAACAATCTCAAAGCTTTTCGAAATGCTGCTCATGACTAAATTGTCCAAAATTTTAGCTGATAATGGGTGCATCCCCGACCATCAATTTGGTTTTAGAAGTCAGCATAGCACCATTGAACAAACGCATAGATTGGTCCAAGTTGTAAGAAGAACATTTGAAGAAAAGAAGTATTGTTCTGCTCTCTTTATTGATGTCTCTCAGGCATTTGATAAAGTATGGCACGAAAGCCTAGTTTTAAAATTGAAGACGTACCTACCAATAACAAAACATACAAAAGCTTTTGGAAAGTTATATTATTGATAGGAAGTTCACTGTTGTGGAAGGAGAGTTCACGAGTGTGCGCGAATCTATATCTTCCGGTGTGCCACAGGGCAGTATTCCGGGGCCAGTCTTGTATCTAATATATACTTGTGATATGCCTGTGAGCAATAACATCCTAACTTCTACATTTGCCGATGATACAGCCTGTATGAGTATACACAAAAACCCTGATGAGGCATCCCGCAATCTCCAAGAACACATTACCCAGCTTGAAATATGGTTGAACTTATGGAGAATTAAAGTAAATGAACAAAAGTGTGTCCGCATAAAGTTTACCCTAAGAAGAGATACTTGCTCTCCCATTCGAATCAACAATCAAAGTATTCCTCAACATTCTCAAGTGAAACACCTTGGCATACACCTTGATCGAAGGCTTACATGGAAATATCACATTGACTCTAAGTTAACTCAAATGAAACTTAAATTAACTCAAATATTTATATTGGTTAATTGGCAGAAATTCAACACTCAGCCTAGACTGCAAACTTTTGATATACAAGTCGCTTTTGAAGCCAATATGGTGCTATGGAATTCAGCTATGGGGCACTGCTTCAGCTTCAAGTGTTGAGAGAATCCAAGGAAGGCAAAACAAAATTTTACGTTTGATAACATCGGCTCCATGGTACATCAAAAATTCAAATATACATCGCGATTTAAATATGCCACTAGTGACTGAAGAAATTGCAAAATACGCAGGCAAATATTTAACAAAACTCGTGTCACACCCTAATCCGCTCGTTCGTAATATCTTGAACTTTACTGGACATATCAGCTTAAAAAAGAGGGACACAAGGGCTCTTATTCTCAACACTCCAGATGGGACTACTTGAAAATACTTTTATTTTTTTTTCCTTTTTGATTATCACTACTTATGTATTACTTATAACTATCACTAAGTTTATGTCCGACACTGGTCGGGCCTAATAATTATATTTAGATTTAAGATTTGATTACTTATTGTTAGTTCATTTTTGAAGATACAATAAATAAATATATGAAAAAAAAATATATACATATATATATATATACAATACTCTACCAGTTCTTTACACAACCGTGATCCAGCGGCATCTTGATATGAACAAGCTTCTGCCCAAAAAATTTTTTTAAGTTGCTTGTTAGTTGTACGAGTATATAAATTTGTTAGTGCGTGGCTGCACAGAAAAATATCCGTATTTGCCCCAGCTATTAAAGTCTAATTTAATTTTTCTTCTCTTCCTTAGAAACTCGCATTAATTAATAAAAAATATTTCATTCAGCAAGAATTGAAATTACTGAACTTAAGCCTGACTAAGAAATTATTTCTGATTAAAATTCACTATAGTTCAACTAAAAATTTAAAATTGTCTCACTTAAATAATCATGGGCACGTGACAAAATATATGTTCACTTGTCAATAACAGTTTCATATACTGGAAAGTAAAATCAACTCTAGAAAGCAAAAACAATGTAACATAATCCACTATATTAATACTTACATGTATGTACCGACGGTACATCGAATAAGTAAAAATAATTAATTTGATGATCGTAAAAGAAAAGCAAGAATAGTTAAACATGCTTAAGTAGAGTGACATAACTTCGTGCTAACCTGAATAGAAAAATGAAAAATCGGATAAACAGAAAATGAATAGTGATACTTACAAATGTATTTACCAAGGGCAAATCAATAATTGTATACACAATATTTCTTATATTAAATTTCATTGAAAATTTGCGTTAAATAGCTGATGTTAATAACAATCTCTACCCCAACAGATAGACTTAGGTGCTAATGAAGTGCGTGGCTGCACAGAAAAATATCCGTATTTCCCCCAGCTAATAAAGTCTAATTTAATTTTTCTTCTCTTTCTTAGAAACTCGCATTAATTAATAAAAAATATTTCATTCAGCAAGAATTGAAATTACTGAACTTAAGCCTGACTGAGAAATTATTTCTGATTAAATTCACAATAGTTCAACTAAAAATTTAAAATTGTCTCATTTATCATTTAATATTATTTATGAACTAAAAAAAGAGCAATTCAAATATATATTGAAATTAAAATATTCCGAGAAATAAATAAAAAAAAAACATATATAAAATACAAATCCCCAAGAAAATCTCATAAAATCCCAAAAACATAAAAGTTATCCCAAATTAATTCCTCAATCCCCAACCCAAAATTCTTATCCCTATTTCGCAAAAAATCCCCGATTTGGGAAAGAATACCCTAATCTGACAACACTGCTCCCAAACAATACTAAATAATTTTATTTGCTTTTGCTCTCTTCATTGTTGTTGTAGCAACCGCACGCGTGCGCTACTTTGCGGGGCTCTGATATAGAGACAATTTATATATAAGCAAATGGGGAGAAAGAGTACATTAAGATAATTTAAAATAAAACTATATTTGAATTTGCGAATAATATTACAAATAATAACGTGTGGCCAGAAAATCAATTCACAAAAGTTTCCGCTGTAAAATATTGGTGTGCTAAGTGAAGAAGCAAGAAATAAGGGCGTGGCCGCTTTTGGTGAAATTTAATTATTTTCTTAATTTAATCAATATTATGTTCGTATTTTGTACAAAAGTTTATAAAAAAATTTATAAAAAAAATTTATTAAAATTTATATAGTACATACTTGCGTAGCCTAGTATGCCTTAGCAATTATTTGCCTTCATTATTTATTTATTTTATTGAGATTTAAATATCAATAAATTAAAACTCTATGCAAATACATATTTTAAACTGTGAGTTTGTGATAATATGACTTCTTTTTATACATACTTTTTGTACGTATTTGCTAGACACATAATATGCAACCTGATGTAATACGATGTATGAATGTTTTCATTGATTGATTAAATATTTCATAAGCACACACGTACTACGTACAAATACACATGTACATATGTACATACTAAATGTGATTGTATGCATGAATAAGCACGACTAGGGCTCAAAAAACAATAATGACTTTCGAAGTTGCTGACAGCTGAAATGTGTGGACATGATCAAAAAAAAAAAGAAAAAAAAAAATATTAAATGTTTGTTTGTTCTACAAAGTAAGGTTTTACAAAAATCTGTTGCAACATTAATTTTTGATTATGTGCAAACATTTTGCTCGTTAATGCAACAAACTCATATTTCAAAAAGCTTAATTTTGTGGCAATATGGAATAATTGTTTAAGTCGGCTCAAGTAAAAAAGTGTTTGTTCAGAAACTTTTACACTACCGCTAAGTATTAAAAGGATTTAATTCATATCGCTCCTATATTGCAACATAGTAATATCTCAAAAAATTTATTTTTCGAGTTAACGGTGCAGAATTAATCCTCATATCGTTATTATTATTATTGTGTAAAAATATCATACAAATTTCTTGTTTACTCAGCTTTTGAGAGAAAAATAAAATTCTTTATCCATTAAAGTTGTGTGTAAATTGAAAACTTTAAACTCGTTTTCTGACGAACTAGTTTTTTCGAGTTATGACTATGTTGCAATAAAGGAGCGATATGTACTTGTATGTAGCATTGTAACCAGTGCATATTTTAACTGGGTCATAATACAGGCATAAGTCAGACGACTTAAGTGATTATCCCACAGATTTCACTAATTATTTCACTCTATTTACTCCAAAAAACGCTCCATATAACCCGCACTCCCCAGAGGAGAATGGCTTCAAACATTTTTGTGCAAAAACTATAGTTTTATATATAAGCAGTGATCCCAGATCATTAAAAGTTGACATCGAGCATTATATTTTCGAAATATTTTGGAATTTTCTTAGTAAATTTTTAATGCGGTGTTACACTTATTTAAAGAAAAATAACCTGCTTAGGGACGGTAATTTTCCCTTTTTTATAGGTTGCCAAATTAAGTGCACTTTTCTTTAGTAATATAACAAATAACCCATTCAGAGCCGATGAACTTGTATATGGTATTCAGGAAATTTTTAGTAATAGGCGCCGTGCCGGGAATTCCATAGTGAAGAATATCCTTGATTGAGCACAGCCAAAGTTCGGTAATGAAGAAATGGTTTCGAAAGTAAGGCATATAGCTCAGAGTAAAAAATACTTTGGTGCTTTAGTTTGGCGCTTGTTGTATTGACAGTTTTTTCGGTTTTTTGCAATTTTTTTTGGTTTTGGCGATTTTTTTTAACTTTGGGATTTTTTAGTTTTAGCGTTTTGAGAAATTTCAATTTTCTCACGGTTTCCAAGATACAGCAAGTTGTCAAAATGACATTAATTGACAGAATATCCTTTAATTTTGATTCTTTTAATTTCAGTGCTAATTGGAGTAGTCTGCACAAAAATACAGAAACTATGAAAATTTCAAGTGTCTACTTATAATTGTCTTTATATTAAATATGATTTTAACATGTTTCCTTGCTCGCTTTAGAACACATTTTAAATTTTAACTGAATTGTATTTGTTGTTGTAACGGTTAAAGTTTTACACAGTCTCTAAGAATTTCAGATCCGTTGCTCTCACGGTTCTTGAGAAAACAGCTTGCGACATATAGATAGAAATCGTAGCGAAAACCGTAGGGTTCCTTTTAACTTTTGGTGTCCGGAATCCTAAAAATGGAATAAGTCCCAAAAAACTTAAATATCTCCCAAATCGTATCGTTATGGAAATCTACTAATTTTTTGGAGAGCGAAATAAATCCCAAATAAAATTAAATAATTCCCAAATTTCTTCGCCGATGCAATAACCCCAAATTTTTTTTTAGGTATTTCATGTTCAAGTTTTTTTTATAATGAAATAACTCTAAAAAATAAATAATATTATTTTCAAAAAAAAAAAATAATAAATAAATTCCGAAATGTTTGGAGTTACTTCATGATGCAAAAATTTTCTAAAGGGTCCGCCATCTAACGTTTTTTTTTCAACTAGTGCTTATTTCGTGAATGGTAACACTTAGCTCATGTCTGATTTGACAGATAATTAGTTTTATCCTTCCGCTGAACGAATATGGTTGTGTATACGCTTGACCAACGCTGGGAAATATTGCGACATTACTTTGAAAATCATGGTAATGTTGCAGAATGTGTGCGAAAATTGCGTACGGATTTTGGAAGAAGAGAAGCACCGTCAGCTCCGTATGTTCGTTATCTCGTGAAAAAAGTGAAAGAAACTGGCATATTCATCGATAAACCAAAGCGTGAAAAGCCAAAAACAGTGCGTACACCCGAGAATATTGCTGATGTGGCAGAAAGTGTGCGTGAAGCTCCATCAACATCAATTCACCGTCGTTCTCAACAATTGAACATTTCGGAGACATCATTGAGACGAATTTTGCATAAAGACCTTGGTATGACGCCATACAAAGTCCAATTGGTTCAGGAGTTGAAGCCAACTGACCATCCAATGCGTTTTCGCTTCGCTAAGTGGGCCTGCGATCGACTTACAGAAGATGCCGATTTTGCCAAAAAAAATCTTCTTTTCAGACGGAGCTCATTTTGATCTTGGCGGGTATGTAAACAAGCAAAATTGTCGCATTTGGGGCACAGAAAACCCGCACGCATACATTGAAAAGCCGACGCACCCAAAACGAGTCACTGTTTGGTGCGGATTTTGGTCCAAAGGCATAATTGGGCCATTTTTTCGAAAATGAGCAAGGACCATGTTGAACGAATTTTTGTTTACAAAAATTGAAGAGGAGGATATTGGCAACATTTGGTTTCAACAGGACGGCGCTACGTGCCACACAGCCGAAGCTGCACTCGATGTTTTGAGCCCTGTTTTTGAAGATCGCATTATCAGCCGCAGAGCAAATGTCGTTTGGCCACCTCGGAGCTGCGATTTGACACCGTTGGACTATTATTTGTGGGGTGCCGTCAAAGATAAGTGTTACGCCGACAAGCCAGAGACAATTGACACTTTAAAGGACAATATTCGTGAAGCCATTGGTGAAATACAGCTGCACACAATCGATAATGTGCTTAAAAATTGGACCGATCATGTAGGCTACTGCATGGCCAGCCGAGGCAGCCATTTGAATGAAATTATTTTTTATTTTTAACCGGAAGGATTGGACTCCCTTTATGAAAAATTTTCGTTATTATTTCATTTGTTTTGGGCGCAATTGTACACAGCCTTTGAATGGTTGCAATATGTTTTGTTCAACAATATAAAAATTTTATTTGAAAGCAAACAAAAAAATCTAATGCCTCAAGTACAAATACATCTATAATATAATTAGCACAAGCTGCCTTGTAGACATTTCGTTTCATTAAACACCCTTGACCTGCAAACTGAACATAAACAATAATTTCGAACACTTTTAAAAGATACATAACTTATCAAGAGCTTAAGCAAACTTATTGTTTTCGTTAAACTTTTCTTAAAATCTGTAAAATTTTCAACCAAATGCTTCTTAAAATACACACAAGTGATTACAAAAGAAAACGAATTTTGTCATTTTGAAAGCCATAAACTGAGTTAAATCGTTTTAATGGATTCTTTTTTCAAACTGTCACTTTGTAATATGCTATTAAAATAATTTATGGATTTAATTCAATGCATGTTTATTTCCTGAATATATAATTTCAATAAATTGTATACAATTTTTGTTGAAAAAATGCATAAAAGAAAAACTTTGTATTTCTTGCACGAAAAGTGCGAAATAAAACTTTTTAAAGGATTTTCATTTGGCTATAATTTAGAGCCATCTTTTAAAATAAATACTTTTTAAAATAATTTTTTTTATTACATAAAGGTTTCAATTCATATTTGAGTCGTTCCTTTTAAATTTTGTAAATAGATATTTAGCTTAACTGCATAATTTATATCATAAAAATATGAAACCAAAAGAACTATCTGTAAACATGTATTAATTGCAAAAGGAACATTAACACATTAATGCACACTGTACATTAACAGAGAAGTGTTACATACATACGTATATGTGCTCGTATGTATGTATGTATGTAACTGTATATGGAAGCTTTTGTCGTTGTATTTCAATAAAATTTTTAGCATAAACGTTTTATGTTACTTTAAATTGAAATTAATATTGAATACTTTATACTAAATAAATAAATACAAGAGGTTTAATTTTTATGTGTAAAAAATGAGAATTTCTAACCAAAATCATCGTATGTTTATTTAATTGCAAAAGAGATGAGTAAGCCCTTCATAGTGTAAAACGATATCAGCCAAATGGTCGCCATTTGTATTTGGCTGTCGCAGCAAAAATAAATTTAGTACAAGTAAGCACTAAGACAAAAAGAAGTCCTTCGGAAGCGCGGAAAAGCACACAGTGCATCCCTTCTGCCTTAAGAGGATGCAATAAGCAATTAGTCGGCTATACTCAAATACTCAAAGCTCTTTACAGTACTTCTTTTCTCGCTTACCTGGATATAAATTTGGATGCGAATGAAACTTTTACATCGAGTTTTTATTTTTTATTTTTTAATTGAGTTGTGTACGAAAATAAATATGTGCTTCGGTAGTTAAGTGTGTGGTGTTCTAGCTTAACATACGGAAATTCTGGGATCGACTCTTGACTCAACACGAGAACAAAAAGTATTTGATGTGATATTGTATTTAATACATAATAAATATAAAAACAAACTGAAGTATTGGAAGTTAATCTAAGAGTAAGTATGGGCTTCTTTTTGCACATCATATATGCATTCAGAAGCTCATACCTGGAGACCAACCAAATGGGACATCACGAACAAAAATCATCGGATAACGCAGCAGGTTGGTAAGGCAGAGTTGTGCTCTCTCTCTCTTCCTTACCAACCTGCTTACAGGTAGACGAATATTTTTGCTGTGGAATATACTCGATAACTTCACGAATTCTATCTTTGAGGTCTTGAGTTAATTTAACCTATTCCCACAGAAAATAGTCTAAGGGTATTAAATCACAAAATCTTGGTGGCCAATTGTGGTCACCTCTTCGAGAAATCACAAGGTCAGAAACTTTTCACCCAAAAGAGCAAGTGTATCGTTAATTTTTTTTGCACGATGCGCCAGCTTGTTGAAAATAAACGTAGCCTACATTATATCTTCCAACTTCGGTCATACAAAATCGTTTGTAGAATATCCAATAGCAAATATCAACGAGAAAAAGACAAACCTGGGTTTTCTTCAACACTATGGGCTACAACAGCAAGATTCTCATGGGTTCGCTTCTTTAATTTTAATTTTTAAATTTAATTTTTTCAAGACCAAAATGTGCTTGACGACAGCATAACAATGATTTAGGCATAACAATGATTTTTTTCACAATTTTCGAAGTGAATTTTTATTATTTAAATGCTTTGTTGCTTTTTTAGGGTTCCTTACACCAAAGGTAAGAAGAAACGCTTCGCCTGTTTGCCTGTCTCTCTGTCTGTCTATTACAAAGTGTTTTCTCGAGAACCTCAAAACTAACGGAGTTAAAATTTTCACAGAATATATAAAGCTTTGGCCGCTATAACAACAAATAAAGGGTGTTTTTTATTGAGGTATAGAACTTTAAGTTGGCATCACTTTTTTAACTGGCGGCCATTTTGTCAGCTGTCAAGTGATTAATATTTAGTTTGGTTTGCCATTTCATCATGAACAGGTTGACAAAAGAACAACGCTTGCAAATCGTGCAAATTTATTTCGAAAATAATGGTTCAGTTCGCGAAGTTTACCGCAAGCTCCGTCCATTTTATGGTCGACCGTTGGTTACCGTTAATGGAGACCGGTATAGAGCCATGATAACCGACTATTTTGTTCCCGAATTGGATGGCATGAATGTGGATGAGTTGTGGTTCCAACAAGACGGCGCTACATGCCACACAGCGCACGTCACAATCGATTTATTGAAGGAAACATTCGATGAGCGCATAATTTCGCCCCATATGCTCGAAAAAGTGGTTGAAAATTGGACCTGTAGAATTGGCTTTATTCGAGCCAGCCGCGGCGGCCACATGCCCGAAATCATATTTAAACGTTAATGGCATAAAATTATCCTTCCAATAAAGCCAAATTGATGGACATTAAAACGATTTTCTTGTGTTTTATTTCAATTCGAAGTTCTATACCTCTAAAAAAAACACCCTATATATGACAGCTAAACATTAAAGGGTATTCTAAAGCGAGAAACGAGAAATGTGTAAATTCTAATGTAATATACAGACAATTATATACAGACATTTGAAATGTTCAAAGTTAGTATTATTTCATGCAGACTACACCAATTAACATTGAAACTTAAAAAATCATGTTATTTATGTTGTTATGGTATTTTGAC
The DNA here is from genome assembly GCA_936439885.1 of Nowickia ferox. Classification (NCBI taxonomy): domain Eukaryota; kingdom Metazoa; phylum Arthropoda; class Insecta; order Diptera; family Tachinidae; genus Nowickia; species Nowickia ferox. The sequence continues at coordinate 93,636,537 of OW387023.1, read as the reverse complement.
ACCTTGCAGCTTCTTGGAAACTGTGGGAGGCAAACTCTTGAAATTTTCAAAAACGCTACAGCAAATAAATTACAAAATTAAAAAAAAAATTACGAAACGAAAAATCGTGAATATTAAAAAAGCGCTTAAATGAAAAATATCACCAAAAATAAAATAAATAGCTCATATGCAAACAAATCACCAAAAGTATAAATGTCGGCAAAATACTAAAAAAAAATCCCCAAAACAAAAAAGGTCTAAAACTAAAAAATATGTATTGTAAAAGGCAGAGAAAAAAAAACAAAAAATAGCGCCATAACGAAACAAAATCGCTAAAACCCTAAAAAATAGCCAAAGAAAAACAAGCGCCAAAAATAAAAAAACGAAAAAAGTGCGAAAACTAAGAAACAACAAAAAAAGCGCCAAAAGCCGAACAAAATCTAAAAAGCTAAAATAATTCGCCAAAAACCGAAATAATCACCAAAATTAACAATAAAAAATACAGGGTACTTAAAATTTTTTTAAATATGTCTACATCAGTTGAGAAATTCGATTAATAGGCTTAACTTCGTATGATATTTATTTATTTTATATGTAGTGCCCGTAGGGAATTATTCGTGTGCGTGTGAAAGTAGCACTTTACTGAATTTATTATCATTTGATTATATTATTAATTTATTTTAACTATCTTTTATACATAAAAAAACTTTAAAAATTCACCCTCAAGGTATGTAAACAAGTTTCGTAAGAATCCGTCGAGTACCAGGGCGGATCAATAAGTCCGTGACCTTTTGAATGAAACACACGTTTTTTTTTTGCAAAACAAGAATTTATTTTTCCACATAATCTCCTTTAACTCAATACACTTACTCCAATGTTTCTCCAGGAATTTCGAGGACCTTGAAATAGGTCCTTGAAATAGGCAATAATTTCATCGTTGAAGTTAAATCTCTTTCCACTGAGCCATTTCTTTAGGTTTGGAAATAGGAAGTAGTCACTAGGGGCTAAATCCGGAGAATATGGCGGATGAGGTACCAAGTCGTAGCCCAATTCATAGAGTTTTGCCATTGAGACTACACACGTGTGCACCCGTGCATTATCTTGATGAAAAAAAACTTTTCTCTTGGCCATATGGGGTCCTTTTCTTCTTAAATCCTCATTAAATCGGTCTAATAAATTGGCATAATATTCGCCGTTTATTGTTTTTCCTTTTTGACGGTAATCGATGTGGATTATCCCATGTGCATCCCAAAAAACTGTTGCCATTACCTTATTGGCCGACAAACTTACATTGACCTTGACTTCTTCGGAGCAGGTTCACCCTGAGAAACCCATTGTTTAGACTGTTGCTTGGTCTCCGGAGTGTAGTAATGTATCCATGTTTCACCCACAGTTACAAAACGCCGCAAAAACTCATTCGGATTGTGGTTAAACAAATCCAAACAATCCTTTGAAGTTGTCACACGTTTACGTTTATGCTTAATTCAGAGCAAACGCGGCACCCATCTTGTAGACAACTTTCTTAAATCCAGCTGATCACTTAACATCGAAACCACACTGCCATATGAAATGTATGTGGCATCAACAATCTCACGCCCTTTTACTCTTCGATCGGCCAATACTATATCGTGGACTTTTTTGACATTTTCAGGTGTACTGACCTCAATTGGCCGTCCAGAACGTTCAGCGTTATTTGTACTTGTGCGGCCGCAACGAAATGGTGCAGAGTCCATATAGTATTTATTGAGCTTTTCCTTGGTTTGATTGACGGATTTTTTTTCGCAAAAAATAATGTTTAATGAGCAATCGAAATTCACTTTTTTCCATTTTTAGAAAAATGCACAAGGTTGTATGTTTTGAACAGAACAGCTGTTAAACGCAAATTAAATGACGACACTTGCTCAAAATTTTAAAGTAGTCTATTAACAGGTGTTACTTGATGGGAACAGTGTTGCATTTCATATGACTAGGAGGGAAGGTCGCAAAGTCAAGGACTTATTGAAATTTCAAGAGCTTAAACTGTTTGCCAAGTTTCGTGGAGATCGAATAAGTAGAAGTACATATATATAAAATAATACTAAACGTTAATGGGGGTGTCACCCCGCTCTCTTTTTTAAATGTCAAATATCGTAGAATCGCTTAAGTAGAAGCAAATGAACAATGGCTATGTATAGTAATGGGCATGGCTCTGCCCATTTTTAAGTTTGAGATTGTGTAAAAAAATATTCTACCAAAGGGAAAAAATTAATACGCATGTTACAGCCCACTTTTTTGGCAATGGAACCGAATAAAAGTCTTTTAGACAAACCTTTTAATACGAAGGATTTATAAAGTAACACTTATAAAAATTAAAATAAAACAGACAAGTGTTAATAACCTTCACCTTTTTTGAAGTCTCTTAATAAAATAAAAATTCTTCTATTCCTATATTGGCACACTCGATAGTCAAGAGTGGACTTCTACATTTGCTCAAGAAATATCCCAGTAAAAAATTTTCATGTTTTTTGAAGCAATAAGGCAATAAAGCGCATCATAACTCGCTTTAAAATATGAGCTGCTTAGAAGCAGTGAACATATATGAAGCAAACTATAGAAAAAATAATGCAGGTTTTAAAGCCAGAAATTTTGCTAATGTAATTTCAAAAGGCGCTTTTTAAATAAGTAAATACGTTTATATTATTAATCCTTTAAAGAGCACTTGAGATATCTGCTATATTTGCATGTTTTATTATATTCAAAAAAAGCGCTTTTGTGAGCAAAAAATGTAGTACTCCAAACCGGGAACTCGCCATACAAAAATCAGCAGGGATATCAGCAGGTTTGTCAGCTCAACTTTTGCTCTCTCATAGTAAAAACCTGCTTTATTTGAAGCAATTTTTTTGCTGGGATATTAAGTTATTCAGTAGTTAAGCTATCGCTACTAAAGCGTAAGCGAACCAAATTTTATTCTTATTTACTTTTCAATAATAAAAATACATAATAAATGCGAATGTTATAATTTCCATGTGCTATGGTTTGTTTCCTTTAATGTCATCAAAATTTCTGTGTTGTTATTGTTGTTTTTCGTTTAGGCGCATTCATTCGAATAATTTGAAATTTCATAAATTTAAAATTAAATGTTTTAGTTTAACATTATTTATTATATTATCACCACCTCTTATTGAATTGTTTGATGCTGAAATTAAACACGTTTAGGGAATTAAAATTGTAACAATAAATGTGTGTTTTTATTCTCAAACAATTGTTCACTAATTTATTATTTTAATTTTTCTTATTTAGTTTTGGTGTAATTTATTTCCATTTAAGGCATTTAAAAAAATCATTCAAGAATTGTAATAAAGATTTCATTAAATTAATTTTATGACGAATACACTTTTTTTACTTAATTATTAAGAGTTAGAAGGTGCTAAGTACTAAGCTTCTTAAAAAGGTTTAATAAATCGAAAATTAAACTAAGATCAATCGTAGAAATAACTTTAATTTTTTAACAATATTGTTTGAGTTTGAGGAGAATACGTGCGATATTTGGAAAATCAACTCACGTACAAATCACTCACGGTTGTTTAATTCTAACTTCGTTAATTTTTAATTTAATTAAAAGCATGAATGATTGAAGTATTAGTCGTGACATTTGCATGACTGATAGAATATTTTTATACTCGTACTCGGTCAGGAGCTTACAACATAAAAATAATTTGCTTCTGCTGAAAAAAACTTTATTTTCTTACTTCTGAGATTATTCGTAAAAGCCATAGAATTGTTTAAACAATTTTAAACTTTTATCTACGAAAAGCTTTAGAAATTGCTGGTGTATGAATTGGATGAAACAAAAAGCTTAAAAGCTTTCAAAATGGCCTATTTAATAATATTACAGATTATGCTATAAAAGCACTAGACATCATTAAAGAGTATACAAAATACAATTTAATTAAGAGAACATACAATAGGCTGTACTCTGGTCAAAAATTAATAAATTTTGAAATTAAACTGAAGCAACAAACACAACTGTATGGTTTAGGAGGAGTATCCCATATTCAAAGCAAATTTGTAAGCAGTTCAGAAAATTTTGCTGATGGAGTTTACAAACCTGCTACGTATTTTGGTTGATGTAGATTTATTTTTGATTAGACTAAAATCATCAATATCAAAGTATCTTATGCTTCAATTTTTTTAACATATTATTTAAGCACATAATTAGCCAGTTTCTATTTAATTTTAAATTGTATTGAAAGAGGATTTCATGTTTTGAGTTCTTATTAAATTACGTTTAAAGTATGGCAGCACTAAAAATTTTGCAAACATTATGGAAATCTTTCCGAACAACAGCTGTTTAACATATTTAAATAAGAAAGTTAGGTTATCAAAATGTAGAGAATTAACATTGCATAAGAACATATTTTATGAAAAAAAAATTACGAATTACGTTGTCTCGCCTATATATCCCACCCTGTGGCAAAACGTTATGTTGCCAACATGTCCAAAAATAATTTTTGTTTGAAAAAGTGGAAACCCTTGTCCTTGTGGTAAGAAAAAAACACAACTGACAACTGTATGAAAAATTATATTTATATTTTTTTATTATTATGTTGTAAAAAAATTAATTGATCTTCAAAATTTCTGTTGTTATTTAAAGAAGAAAATGTGTGATTTGTATGCAAATATGCAAAATTCATGTGAGTGAATGTGTATTGTCAGTATTTTACTTATTTTGGTGCACTTTTTGTACACGATTAGAATTTTTGGATCGTCCATCTTGACGTTTAGAATGAGCCAAACCGCGATACACAAACTTAAATAAATTGACAGTTGTTATGTTTTGTTTTTATTAAAATCGTCAATAGTCGCCATCTAAAAACCAAAAAAAAGAATGCTGAACGACGAAATTGAGTTTCGTAACTTTTGTTATAAGCTTTTCACCTCAGAAAGATGACACTGTAAGTATGTACGTCAAAATAACACAGAAAAACACCGAGACACCCCCAAATTAATTTTTGGCCGTAGAACAGAATGGTATACTTCGTTTCAAAAGATTAGGTCAAACTCAAGAGATATTCATTCAATTTTTAAAAAGGCTTCGAAAACTCTTTTGAAATAACATTATTTATTGTTTATTTGTCGATACTTAACTCTTTACAATGATATCTGTATATTTTCAGGTGGATACAGTTGAATTATTTCCAGTTTGTGGCACTATTTTAGGCCCACGATGTCGATAAAAAAATTTCTGTCACTTCCTGATGTATATTGAAAACAAAACAAAAATAAATAAGAAAAAAAAAAATTTTTTTGTTTTCAATATAAAAACAAAATTTATAAAATTTTTCAAAATTGGATTAAATAATAAATGAACTATGCTAACAGGAAGGTGGAAGGACTTCATAATGAAATTTGAATTTTGACAAATAAACAAAAGCTGAAGTTATTTCAAAAGAGATTTTCCTTGAGAGACCACACAAAATTAAAAATGAAATATCTCTTGATTTTGACCTAATCTTTTAACACGGAGTATACCACTGTGTTGTACGGCCCGAACTCGTTTACTAGTAAATTTTCGACTCAAACTCATGTAATTTTAAAGCAGACGGGAACTGCTACTTATTCAAATCAGTTGCGCCTGTGTATAAATAAGGGAAAACCAGTGGTACTTTGTTTTCATTGAACGATAATATTAAATTGTTTTTTTTTTAATTCTTTATTTTCGAACAATGCTTTACGTAGCCTGCAAATATAAATAGATGCAAATATCTTTAGAAGCCTTTCTTGAAGTGTATTAATTCTTAACATGCAAAGCCATAAAACTCTGAATGAAGCTAAATTAATAATGAGAAAATTTTTGTCAAAAATACATAATCGGGCTCGTGTTCATCACTTAACAAAGTTATCACTACAGATAACAGCAGTTCAAAACTCAAAGTCCAAGTCGGTATGGACAGATATATAACTGTGGTAAAGCGTGGCCGAAGCCCAAAATCTTCTAAAATTTCATCTGCTCCAAAAATGTCTAGGGATAACAGCGCGTCCTCTATTAATCGTCAAAATCGTTTTTCAATATTGCAAGACAATAACGAGAAGCCCGCTGCATCATCGCAAAAGTCTTTTAAGCCACCACCTATCTATCTGAGAGAAAAAAATTCTAACGCGCTTCTAAAAAAACTGCTGTCGGCCATTGGTGAAAATACTTTCCACATCATTCCAATTAAACGAGGTAATATTGATGAAACTAAAATCCAAATTTATGATGAAAAAAATTTTCGAAAAATTGTTAGCGAATTTGAAAAAAACAAAACAAATTTTTACACTTACCAACTTAAGAGTGCTAAAGGCCTACAGATAGTATTAAAGGGCATAGATTCATATGTTGACCCCGAAGAAGTAAAATGTGCACTTCTTGAAAAAGGATTTAAGGTTAAAAATGTAACCAATATAATTAACAGAGAAAAGGTCCCACAACCCCTATTTCGGGTTGAATTGGAGCCGAATGACATGCAGTTGAAAAAAAATGAAACTCATCCTATTTATAATGTAAAGTTTCTATTACACCGAAAAATCACAGTTGAAGAGCCAAGTAAGCGTTCAGGTCCCGTACAGTGCCATAATTGCCAAGAATATGGCCATACAAAATCCTATTGCAATTTACCTACAGTTTGTGTTATCTGCGGTGAATTGCATGGTACTGCTAGCTGTACTAAGCCAAAAGAACAAGCAGAAAAAAAAATGTAGTAATTGTGGAGGCAATCACACCGCTAACTACAGAGGATGCCCTGTGTATTCTTTCGTTAAACAGGCTATGGGTCAAAAACCTAAATTAGTTCCAGCTCAATCAACTAACTCTGTCACTTTTCCTCCAATGAGCCAACCTAGTACTTCACGTGTATCGTATGCCGATGCTGTTAAAATAAATTCTATTCCCACGCAGAAAGTGTCCCCACCAAGTAATTCAACAAATGCGAACACAAGTTTTAATTTCAGTCGCCTTGAAGCCACTATTGATAATCTGGTGCAAACTATAAACAATTTCACAACAAATATGACTAATATGATGCAAGAAATGCTTCGAATGCAGAATACTCTGCTTCAAGCATTAATTAACAAGCCATGAACACGTTAAAAATATGTTTCTGGAACGCAAACGGCATTCGCCAACACAAAAATGAGCTCGAGCACTTCCTTACGGAAAAAGATATTGATATAATGTTGGTCTCTGAGACTCATTTGACTTCGAGAAGCCTTTTCAAAATCAATGGCTACAACTTATATGATACAAAAGACCCTAGAGGAAGAGCATGCGGTGGATCGGCAATTCTAATAAAGTCAAGACTCAAGCACTATATTCTTGACAACGTTTGTGAAGAAAATCTACAAGCAACAAATATTTGCATCGAAAATTTTTGTACAAATTTCGTTATATCATCAATTTACTCCCCTCCCAGATTTTCAATCACTGAGGATCAATACGAGGATTTCCTCAAATCTCTTGGACCTTGTTTTGTAGCAGCTGGCGACTACAATGCAAAGCATACGTTCTGGGGTTCGCGTCTTATTACACCTAGAGGTAGAGCGTTGTTCACCACAATTTCAAAAATGGGTTTGGACGTCATTTCGAGTGGGCAGCCCACTTACTGGCCTACTGACATACAAAAAATTCCGGATGTTATAGATTTTGGCGTCATGAAAAATATTTCTAGAGATTTAGTTCATGTTGAAGCTTCTCTAGATCTCTCCTCCGATCACTCTCCCACTATCGTTACAATCTGTAATCCACTAAGAAGTGACTTACCTCATCCATATGTGAAGATGGTCAATCGTGTTAATTGGCTGAGATTCAAAAAATATCTTAGTAGTCATTGCACAGAAAACATAACGCTAAGTACATCCGATGATATTGAATCTAACATTGCGAGTCTTAACGGAAATATTAAACAGGCTGCTGAACATGATACTACCTCCCACCCGCAGACTGGGTTTAATAGAATTTATTCTACGGATATTGAACGCCTCGTAAGTGAAAAAAGAAGAGCTAAAAGGGAATGGCAGCAACACAGATCACCCCAACATAAAATCAGGTTTAAAGAGTGCACTAAACGACTCCAAGAGTTGCTTGCATCTGAACAAACTGCATCTCTTAAAAATTATCTGGAAGGTCTTGATGTTACACCAGCATCTAATTATTCTTTGTGGCGCGCTGCGAGGAAGCTTAAAACACCCGTTGAGTTTAAACCACCCCTGCGCACTTCTACCGGAGGTTGGGCAAGAAACGATACTGAAAAAGGTAACATATTTGCTGAGCATTTAAAAACCGTATTTACCCCAAACACATGTATGGGTGTTGCTGATTTGCCATGTGTAGTTGCTCTACCCCCTCGTCCCTTAAAGTTTAAGATGCGTGATGTACAAAAACTAATTGCTGAACTCAACCCAAAAAAAGCTCCGGGTATTGATGAAATTAGTAATAAGATGCTGATGATGTTGCCTCGTATTGCAATTAGAATTCTGCTATTCATTTTTAATGCCATTTTAAGACTGGAGTATTATCCACACAGCTGGAAGCTTGCCAAGGTCAAAATGATTCCAAAGCCGGGCAAAGATCTTACGAAGGCTGAGTCATACAGGCCAATAAGTTTACTGCCAACAATGTCAAAGCTCTTCGAAAAGTTACTCATGATCAAATTGTCCCCAATTCTAACTGATAATGCGTGCATACCGGATCATCAATTTGGTTTTAGAAGTGAGCATAGCACCATTGAACAAACGCATAGATTGGTTCAATTTATAAGAAGAACACTCGAAGAAAAGAAGTATTGTTCTGCCCTCTTTATTGATGTTTCTCAAGCATTTGATAAAGTGTGGCATAGAGGCCTAATTTTAAAATTGAAGACATATCTACCAATAAACATTGTTAATCTTCTGCAAAGTTATATTTTTGCTCGAAAGTTCACTGTTGTGGAAGGAGACTTCATGAGTGCGTCCGAATCAATCTCATGCGGTGTGCCACAGGGGAGCATACTGGGCCCAGTCTTGTATTTGATTTATACTTGTGATATGCCTTTGAGCAGCAATATCCATACATCTACATTTGCTGATGATACAGCCTGCCTTAGTATGCACGAAAACCCTCACGAGGCTTCCCGATATCTACAAGAACATATTACACAGCTGGAATTATGGTTAAAATTATGGAGAATTAAGGTAAACGAACAAAAGTGTGTTCAGGTAACATTTACTCTGCGAAAAGATACCTGTTCACCCATTCGAATCAATAATCAAGTTGTTCCTCAACATTCACATGTAAAATACCTTGGTATACACCTTGACCGACGGATAACATGGAAACACCATATTGACTCTAAGCTAACACAAATGAAACTAAAATTAACTCAGTTACATTGGCTGATTGGTAGAAATTCAACCCTGAGTCTAGATTGCAAACTTTTGATATACAAGTCGCTTTTGAAACCTATATGGTGCTACGGAATTCAGCTATGGGGCACTGCTTCAGCTTCAAATGTAGAGAAAATCCAACGAAGACAAAACAAAATTTTACGGTTAATAACATCGGCTCCATGGTACATAAGAAACTCAAATTTACATCGTGATCTAAATATGCCACAAGTGACTGAAGAAATTGCAAAATACTCAGGCAAATATTTAACTAAACTCGAGTCACACCCTAATCCGCTTGCTCGAAATATCTTGAACTTTACCGGACACATCCGCTTAAAAAGAGGGACACAAGGGCTCTAATACTTACCACACCAGATGAAACTGTTTGAAATTATTTTTTTATTTTTATTTTTTGCTTTGCACAACTCTTATGTATTATGAATTACTATCACTAAGTTTATGTCCGACACTGGTCGGGCCTAATAATTATATTTAGATTTAAGATTTGAATACTTATTGTTAGTTCATTTTTGAAGATACAATAAATAAATATATGAATGCATAAAAAAAAAAAAAAAAAAAAAAAAATACATAATTTTGTAAAGCAAAATTTAATATCTTGATTTCAAAAATTGCCCATCACAAAATTCTATTCGCATTAAAATCTAAAAAAAATCCTCGTAAATCTTTTATATCTTCTTATTTACTCTTCAACAAATTAAAGATCTCTCAAATTGGTTCTGCAATTGTATAAAGGTTCAATCAGACGTGGCATACCCATAACTATTGCCATAACCATAAATACATTTGCTCTATCTTTAATTGCTGCCATAACCACAAACCGCTGTTTATGTGTTCATTTGTTGTATTAATTTCAAAACCAAAAATATGTCAAACCAGCAAACAGCTGTTCATGGTTACGCCGAAAATCAAAATTCAATGAATTTCTATGATTATGGTTATGGATATGGCGTTATGGCGAGTCGCCTGTAATTATATACAGTGTTGCCCATTAGTTTGATTAGAACTGCTGTTTTGTATGGCTGTTGTTATGATACGTTTAATTGAACGTGAAGTTATGAGTAATACGTGATTTTAACTCTCTCAGGAAATACAAAAAAAGGGTATTCCAACAGCATTGTTTTTCAAAGATTGGGTTTCGATATTCGATAATTTAACTATTTTGATACATCAAAATGTAATCGGATGACCAGTTCACATTTTATTTGTTTTTTTGTTTTTTTTTTTTGTTTACTAAAGGTACTACTGTCACATGTCAACAAAAATAGCGCAATTAAATCACGAACTCTTGCACCTATTTATATATTTATATACGAGACATGTCTCGTTACGCATTCTTATGTGTGATATATACTAAAGAAACAATGGCTTAGCTGCTATTCTAGGGATTACTGGTGCAATTTTAAAAGAAATATAATTTTTCCTATTGTATTATTTACTCAACTGTTACCACGGTGCTACATTTGCCGATGTCCCACTGCAAAAATTGTTTTTTTTTCTAACTTTTCTTACAAAAAACAATCAACATTGAATCCGAATGAAAGCTGTGAAAATTTTAATTAACCGAAAACTCATTTATCAAAAACAAAACAAAACAAAATCTATTTTATCTGAAACAAAAACAAATGCTTAAAAATATTTTATAAACATTATTTTGATTGAAAATCGCTGTCAAATTGTCACTTTCGGATGTTGTTTAATTAAAAGGACATTTTTCACAATTTAAGTGAATAAAACGCACATGCTAGGTTCTATTTCCACATACGAGTATGTAGATTCTTTTTATTTGATTTTAATATTTTATGTGATTTTATCCCAATGTATACATACATTGTTTCTATACACACATTTCAAATTGCTCATGCCAACTTGATAGAAATATAAAAAGGTGAAATTACGTTTAAAAACAATGCCTTGGTGTTAAATTTTTCTCTACATCGAAATGGCACCTGTTTTGGGTAATTTTTTATCACGTTTATGATATATTTTTTAAGTAGTACGACCGAATCAAGAAATTCCGTAACGAAAATAAAAAAAACTAAGACTATTTGTATTTGAATCGCCCAGTGTATGTTAACACCTAAAGTATGCTATTGATTTCATTAATATAGAGTATTGCCATAACAGATTTTTACATGTAGGAAAATACTTACGAGCAGTGTTGTCAGATATGGCGATATCTCGCCAAACGTGGCGACGAAAATTTATTTTTGGCGATGAAAATTTTCAAATGGCGATTGGCGATTTACTTGGCGATATTTGAACTCCTTGGCGATATTTTTGGCGATATTTTTAAGATTCCAATAAAATAGAATAATGTTAAAAACATAAAACTTTTTTTGTAAAGAATTTTTTCTACAACATAAAATATTTCGTGTATGAAATTCTAAATGTTGTGACTCTTATCTCAAACAAAATTTTCTGAAATTCAAGAAGTTTAAAAAATATGGCCCACAAAATCGCATTTGGTGTTTATAAAACACAGTGGGGAAAACTTTCTTTTATTAATTGGAACCAACATTTTGATAATGAAGCGCTACACAAGTTCAGTGCTCAAGTCTGGCACTGAGTAAAATAAGCTTGTGACACACACTATACAAGTAAACTGTGCAGTTTTTATTTTAATGCTCCATAATGCAGGCGATTCTTTGTATAATTCTAGGACCTATCAAAATCGTTTTAATATTTAGTCAGGTCACTACGTAAATAGCACAACCACCCCCATACACTACACAGACGCTCTGTGCAGTGCCAGACGTGTGCAGTGAACTTGTGTAGTGTATGGCTGGCACTAGAGTGTATGAATACAACGATTCTGATGGTACTTAACACTTCAAGGACATGATATGTGTACTTAAATACACATCTAAGTAATTGTTACTTCAGTTTTATCACAAAATTTATATGTATAATAATTTTTATCTTGGTGTTCAAGTTTAATTTATCCTATTCGGATTGATCTTTTGGAATAAGTTATTTTTAATTATTTTTTGTATTCCACTATTTATATATTAATGCAAACAATTTTCTTAAATTTTCTTATATAGTATAATTTTTATGTTTTACGATAGACGTTACCTGCTGAATTTAAAATTTAAAAATATTTGTAATATAATTACAAAATGAAAAAATATTTTTGTAGCTATAATTTAATGTTTTATTATATTAGCGATATTTGGCGATATTCGACAAGTCATTTGGCGACAAAGCTCAAAATAAATCTGACAACACTGTTTACGAGCAATCGTGGTTGACAAAAAATAATATACATAAACTGAAGAAGGGTCGAAAATACTTGGTACAAATTGTAATAAATTTCCACTTATCTTGGCTGGCGATTTCAACATCAACTTCGTTGATAAAAAATCAGAGCGGTTGACAACTTTTCTTTCGGAAAAATTGAATTTGAAAATGAATAATGATCCACAAGAATCCACAACAAAATATGGGACCACCATTGACGCGGTATTTTCCAGATATTTAGCGGATATCAAGTCTCAAACTTATGTTTCTTATTTCAGTTGCCATAAACCTATAGTTTCAATGATAAAAATTCTTGAATAACCTACATGTATTGTAAGATAATAAAAATATTTTAAACGATATTAACTTCTCATTTATTCAATAAAAGAAAAAAATTTGTTTTCTTATCGGTCACCACGCTCAAAAAGTGTAACTTAAATTAATATCAAAGAAAAAACTTGAATTAATATCAAAGAAAAAAAAACTACTACATAAATAAAGAAAGTATTATTATAATTGCATGAGTTGATAAAAAAACTGCTAAGCAATAGCTTTACCGCGGCAGTCCCCTAATGCCACACGTATTTTTTGTTTGTTTTTTTTTTTTTTAATTTGCTAGACAAATTCAGAAGTCAATTACAAAACTAAGGCACATATTCATAAAAGGCAGACTCGCCTCAATTCGTTTTGAAAAATTTAAACTCCAAATGGCTAAAAAAATTAATCTAAGGCACTTGTTCTGTTTGAGCATTAAGTCTGCAACTTCACACAAAATCGCTGTCAAATTAATAAACCCCTTAATAATATCTACGGCAGTAACTTCAAATGCTCTTGAATTTTTGTTTTATTTTCTTTTGTGGGTATTTTTCTTTGTAGTTTTGTTTACTAAATGTAAGAAATGTACTAAAAGTATGGCAGCGTTGTTGAGAGAATATTTATTTATATGTGAGAAGATATAAAAAAAATATAATAAATCAAGGATGAGAAATTTAATTTTCGAATTTTTTTTTCAAGGAAAATTTTACTTTTTTCAATACTAGTTTACCCAAAATCCTTTATTTTTATTTATTTTTTTGATATTTTTTTCTAATTAACTAAAAACGCACCTAAAAATTCATTTGTACGTAATGTATGTATTAAAATTAATAAAAGGGCACTTTCAAGTTCAATTATTATGTTATTAATTAATATTATAATTTAATATTATTAATTAATATTAAACTTTAATTTGAGAAGGTACACAAAAGACCATCAGTTGTTGAGATCTGAATATAAAAGTAACATTTAGGTTATAATTTTCCATCGTTTATTTGGATTCGATTAGAAAAGCAAAGCCAAAGCAAATAGTATGTTTCTCACTTTGGTACTGAAATACACTTTTGACATTTGTAGATGAATTTAAAAGAGGCAATGTTCCTCTAGCAGTTCTTGAAATATTAATTATTTTATTTTTGATAACATCGACCTTGTCTTTCCTCAAGGACTTAATAACTTTTATAACAACCAACCCTCGAAACTGGTTATTTATAGATCAAATATTTTTTGGGCGATTTTTGACTGTAATTTAATAAGAAACATTTTTTAATAATTTTTTTTGACATTCAAATAGCGCTGGAAAAAAGTACAATTGCACAAACTTTTCCATCCCTGTAATAAATTCTATTTCTCAACTGCTTTTTTGAGCTGGGTTTTTGTGTAAATTTGTATGGAAATTTTGTTTATGCCGCAAGTCTCTTTAATCATTAAGCCAATATAGCAAAGGTAAAATACGAAAATAAAAAACATGTCGATTATTGAGGTCTTGTCTCAACTTTGTTTAAATGAAAATTTAACATAATAACTCTATTTGTTCTAAGAAATTTTTGGGTAAAAGTGCCCTGATCATCTGATTTAGCAACAGTCAAATGCGCATAGGATGTAACTAAACCCCTCAATAATCAATTTTAATGTATTTTTTATTTAAAAAATATTTAAACGAATAAGTAAAATAAAAATCTATTATTATTAGTGCGTTAACATATTTAAAATTTCCAATTTTGTTTTAGAAAGTACTCACTATGCTTTTTAAATAATCGATTATCTTTTTTAAAGATTTATGATTTAATATTCATCTAAAATTGCTTAGCTATTTGCTGAAATTTACTTGATAACAAGAATTTACTTTCAAATTCGCACAAAAAGAAATGAGTTGGGAAAATACCCATTTCACACATTTGCCCAAAGAAAAATATTATTATACGAGTAGTTTGCCAAAAAGGAAATTTTTCTTCACATCATTTCCATTTTAATAAAAAGGAATCGTTAAAGAGAACTTCCTGTAATGACAAGCCTATATAAAAATAATTAGAGACTATACCAATTTGCACTAGTTTCGGATCGCAAATTCCAGATCTTGATGACTTTTTGGGAATGTCTTTTTTTACTGGGCAGCTACTATATTTATTTCTACTTCGACGGAGATCATTTATTAATTATATTTAACATGAAGTTTTCGTGTCACGGAATGCGAGAATTTCGGTTCTTATATTACGTGCGCCAACTGCAAATTTATTGTTGGTGAATGTACTTTTGAAAAAATTTTAAATAATTCATATAATTAGACAAAAATACAAAAAGAAATATAAAAATTACTATATTTTATTTTCTTGGGAACCTAACCTAACCTAAAAGTTATTGTTCGTTCTATTTAATGACACTTAAAAAAAAGGAATACATGTACTTATTCACATGAATTTTAAATATTTTCCGCAGTCTTTTTAAATGCTATTAAATGTGATTTTATATATACTTTTAATACAGACATTTTACTATAATTTTATTCATAATTACTTATACGTATTTATGTCTTAATTGTAGAAAACAATGGGAAAATAATGAAATTTGTAGAATTCTATGGCCAACAGATGTGCAAATATTATGTATGGTGCCTTTTGGCAGAACGACTTTTTTTTACAAAATTACATGTATGCATGTAATTCATTTAATTTTTGTGTGTAACTTGGCTAATTTGACTTGTAAAAAAAATCTCTGTGTTAATTAATTGGACTCTGTAAACTTAAGATTTTATTTAATTTTAAATTTATGCATTATCAATGAACACACAAGCAAATGTGCTAAATAAAAACAATTTTCTTCTTATTCTTTTCATTAGCAATCTCACACAAACTATGCCTCAGTTAAATTTAAATTTAGTTCGTTTATATTTATATGTAAATATGTACATATGTATGTATGTACATATGTTTGTATGTTTGTATATCTTAGCATGTTTTTGGCATAAGTTTGTTAGTCGAATGGTCAATGTCAGCTGTTTTACTTTACCAATCGGCTGTATAACAACAACTTGTACATACAATTCATTAGTTATATATATGTATGTGTACGTACACTTATACAAGCAAATAGTTGTATGTATGTTTATATAAATATTTGTTAATAGGACAATAAAAAAATATATATGATTTTTTTATGTATTTATATACGAGCACTAATTTAGATAAAGAATTATCTGACTATTCAAATGACTAATAGCAAGAGAAAAAATAAGTCATACAAATCAAAGTTTAGCAAATGTCAATGCTTGGAAAAAAGCGCACTTAACCTCGAAGAACAAACAGCCTGCGACTAAAGTAAGACCACAGAAAATTCAACCCAATGCCACAGGACCAATATATCATACTAAATTTCTGATGTGTCCTTTAAAATATGGCTCTTCAGTGCCACTCAAAATTTTTCACATCATGGCCAGTGACTCTACTTTGAGACACTTCAGGTCTACAAGAAAACTATTTACTAACTTGAGCTTGGGAGCTTGGGAGCTTATAATAAAATTTAATTACTAATGTAATGAAAACTGGGCTGCATAGGAAAATTCCTAAAAACACTGATTGACAAAAATGAACTTTTAATTTGTCACATGAACTTTTTTGGTATTTTTTTACTTTATTTTGACTTCCCAAGGTGGAAAACAGAGGTAGGAAAAATTTGACACCCATATTTTTTTTACAGGAATTTTATATTTCATACAAAATACTGATACTTTACATACAATTATACTTGATAATATGTTTTTTAAAACTAAAAGCTATGATTTTCTAGAGTATTTCACCTGAGGCTGGCCTCTTGCAAGTGTTCAACAATAATCTGCCAACATTCGAGGACTCCATTTGACCTGGTATCGTTTTTCCATGCTGGAAATATCATGAGCGAACCTTTAGCCGTGTTTGTCGCTAACGGCTGCTATGGTCTCGGGAAAGAAATCGAGGTGGGAGTGTAGAAAGTGTATTTTGAGTGACATATTGCAACCCAATGCTTGATACGTCGAAAGTAGTTCTCCTATCAGATTTTTGTAGTTACTTGCTTTGTGGTTGCCAAAAAAATTGTGTGCGAAATTTTTAAAACTTTTCCAAGCAGATTTCTCTAACAAACTTAACTTTTCTTCGAATTTGTTATCCTTAAACAATTCCTTGATCTTAAGTTGCATCACTAACTTTAGGAAACTTTTCTCTCAAGACTTTTGAAGTTAGTTCACCACATACGTAGCAAAAAGAGTTATAATGATTGATGCACTTCCTTTGCATGTTGAGAAAATAACAACGCTTTGCTAAACTCAAAATATTACTCTTTTTTACGTACATTACAGTAGTATTAACGGAAAATAAGCTACAATCATAGCTGGGTGTCACAACAAATCTGTGCGTGACAGAAAAAAATTAGTTTGTGTTTTACAATGAGAGCATATAGTAAAGTAATAATTAGCATACAGAGTCCGTGTGGCAAAAACCTTGTTGATCAGTGAAATAGATATATTTATAATTTTTTTTTTCATTTATTTGCTCGAATTAAAAAAAGAGAAAACACATAACTAACATTTGTTCAAAAATTTTTGAATGCAAAGTTAAATAACAACAAATGTATAAACACATTGCAAACACGTTTTTATAAGTTTTTTTTAGTTTTTCTTTATATGAATTATGTTATAAAATGCAAGCATCAACAAACTGCAGCTGTCAATGGTGACGAATACGTAACATGAGAAGTAATTAAATATTGTTCATACGTCATGCACTTGTGTGTGTGTACATGAACATTCAAAGATATAAATAAATACAATATTCAAGTTTTGATACGCGCAGTTTATGTAAATATATGTATATTTTCTGTAGTTATAGAACGCAAAACACATTGAACAATTTCCGTTTGTCTGCCTATAATTGTTTTTTGTGGGACTATAATATTTATAGTTGCGCTACAGTTTTTTTAGTAAACTAATAACTACCAAATATTAAGGGTTTTAATGAGAATGTTCAATAGTCTCGCAAACTGTGCAATTGTGCATTTTTACACTCTCATAAATAAAATGTCAAAAATGTTATAGAAATTTATTTACCCAAACCTGTTCAGTTTGCCGAATAATTTGGACTCGTAAACTTAAGCGGTGCAATTGTGCATTTTATAAACAATAATTTCTTGTTTTTTTTCGATTTCTTTAGGCATTTTTAGATACGCACACACACGCACTGAACCAAAAAAGCATTCTTAAAACAAGAATCTTGCGTTTTTGTTTTAAAAATGCTGCATTTTTAAAAATCATTTTTAAAATATGAATGTTTCTTATAATATTAATATACAACATTCTTATTTTTATAACGAAACAGTTCTAAAACAAAAATGTGCGCTTTCATTTTAAAAATTTCAAAAACTATAATGTTTTCTTATTAAAATAAAAATTATAATTTTTGAATTTTTGAAATCATAATAAAAAAGAAAATATATTTTTAAACATTCTAAAAACAAAAATATTTTATTATTATATCAATAATTTTAATTTTTTTAAATAAAAGAATATATTTTTCCCCGAGTAACATTTTATATTTGTGTCGTGTTGAAAAAAAAAGAATTAATCTGTTATTATGACCAAGTGTATATTATTGTCCATTATCCTGTATGATCCTTGCGCACAAAATCTTAAAATTATTGCGAAATTTAAAAAAACACGGTGTTCATAATAGCGACATTTTTTGTTGAATGCTCGTCATGACGCAAATGAAAATTCGTTCGATTAGCGCTTTGGACTACAGTCGAAGACCGAAAATTTTTCATAATAAGGGCATTTTGATTCCAAACAAAATTAACATTTTTAGTTTTAATACGAACCATCCGTAATTTCAAAATTCTTTTTTATTAATTTAAAACGTTTCATTCTTAATTTAAGAAGTCTCCATTATTAATTCAAAACATTTAATTTTTTATATAAAAATAATTCGTTTTAAAATAAAAATGCTTCATTATTACTTCAAGAATATTTCATTCTTAATTCAAAAACATAAGTTCTTAATTTGAGTATTTTCAACTTTATATCAAGGTTGTTGTTTCTTAAAACAAAAATAATAATTTTTCATTCCAAAATAGTTTTAATTTTTAAGCAAAGAATGAAAATTTTTAAAATAACACAAAACAAACTTAGTTATATTTCATAAAGGTTTCGTTTTTAAAATCAAAATGTTTCTTCTTGATTTTAAAACTTTATATTTTGGGTGCACACACTCTCTTTTATTTTTATAGAAATATATATGTAAATATGTTTTTAAATTAAAAATTGCTCGAAATTTTTTATTTTTTTTTTATTAAATTAACTTTTTGACGTTTGTTTCAAATGTACATAAACTGTTTGCGCAAATGTTTAAAAGGGGCTTCTTTAAACAAGTCTCGCAAGTGTGCCCAATTGCACAAATGGCAATTTTAAGAAATCTCATGAAAACCCCTATTATTATTTTTTTAAACAAAACAAAACAAAACAAAAAACTATATAATTCTCAATAAGACAAAATTGAATCAATAAAATGCAATGTAAGCACCTGTTCCACGATGCACAGTGCAAAATAAATGGTAATAAATCTGAAACTTCTAAACTACTGATTGGATTTATATGAAACTGCGAACATCCATAGAGGAGGACTTATTTATTTTCATAACACATGTCTTGGCAGTCTTCTGACTTAAGCTGGACAGGAGTTACACCACATGGGACTCAAAAAACACTTTACAAAAATTATCCGATTTTTATTGGAAAAAGCGTTTTGTTTTCAACATGTTTAATTAAGATTTTAGAGAGCCTTTTCATATCGTCTAATAAGAGAAATACTTTTTATTGTATAATATTCTAAATTAATTTTTGTTTTTCTATTTAGGTAGAATTTTAGAAAACAACAACAACAGTTGTAAATAGCTGATGTGTGAATAAAGGGAACAAGTTAAGCGCATTCTCTATATTTTTTGAATTGCGCCCTATAATCGGAATATCTCACGATTAGTTATATATATTGGAATAATTTTTTCAGGCGAAGTAAAAAGACTCATATAGAAGTCAAAAATGCCAATATAAGAAAAGAAAATTATTTTACCATACTATATATTTTATGATACAAAACAATATTTTAACCAAATTTTTACTTTTTTCCAGAAAATCTGCGCGTATGTCCGCATTTGTGAAAAAAAACTCTCTAAGGTCTTAATTAAATATGTTAAAAACTATCTACATAATAAAATGTTATAGTTGAAACTTTTAAAATCTACCGTCACAACTTATAAAATAAGCGCTTAAACACAAAAAATATTTTTAAAATTGGCGATTTTCGAATACTGCTGAATGTAGGGCACATGTACAAAATACAAAAAAAATTGGCTCTTAGCACATTCTGAATAGATTGTTTGTCTTTAGCTCTATGTGGTTTAAAAGTGCATGTGTTAAACAAAGTTTTTCACAAAATTGAAAATAATGAAGATACTTTTTCTTAAAAAACATGCCTTTTTCATGAAAATTTAAAAATTTTTAAGTGCTTAGCCTTTTGCCGATTTCATGAATGCAGATATTAATAAAGTTTTTTTTTACTTATTCTTATTTAAAATTTTGTCAAAAATTTAATGCTACGGATGTTCGAAGTTTCCTATAAATGCAATCAGTGGTTTAGAAGTTCCAGATTTATTACCATTTATTTTGCCAAAAACCCCACTGTGCGATGTCGAAAGAAAACATTTAATCGAAAATTTAAATAATATAACAATAAAAGAAGATTTTCTCTAAATATTTCGGAAAACGCACTTAATGCAAAAGCAAATGCAATAAACAAAACTGATCTGTCCGGATTTCTCTCAAGATGACAAGCTATTTAACATTGTACAATGACCACGTTTATTTCAAAACAGGGAAGCTAAAATCGCTTGACTATCCAGTCTGCGCAATTGCAAAAAGCTTCTGCTCTATTTGTCATATGCAACATTTCAAAGGAATACCGACTAGTTTAATGGTATAGCAAATTTTTTACTAGCGCCCGTCGTATTTGGCTAGCCCGTCCGCTATATCGTTTCCAAGTACAGATTAAATTTAGGTTAGAATATCTCGCCGTCTTATAAAGAGACATAGAGACATGTATACATAGAGATTTAATCATGACTTCATAGTCGGTACATATGCGAATATCTGTATTGTGTATTCTGCAGTACCTTAGCTAATTAAACGCCTGTACTATACTACACTGATTGTCTAGATTGAAACTAATATCTTGCCTGAAACAGGGAATAAAAACTAAACCAGCCACACCCTTATATTATTTCGATGTGTCTTTAAAACCATCAAGCACACCGTGACACCAATTTTTCTACCTAACAAGGGTTTCGATGAGCCATAGTCTCCTAGTTGTTTCAATATCAACGCATGTCCAGTGAACGCCTCTATCCAAACATTGGTTGCCGTAATCTTATCGCTGAATTCATTCCCATTTGTTTGATCATGACTTCAGCTGACAGCCAATAGTGTTTGAGCCACCAGTTATCAACAAATCAGAGACACGAAGGATTATTTCTATTATCTATTAGCCACCTATTGAGACTTTTTAAAGCTTAGACCAGGATAATATTGCACCATAAATGACCATAGGTAATTAGTCGATTAATTAGTTTCTAATCGATCAATAATTAATTTCTTATTTATTTATTGTTTTTATGCCACTAGTCAAGGTGAATACGATACTTACTGTTTTTGTATATTGGGATTCTCAATAATGTATTAAGATACGAGTTTTTTTTTAGCTAATTTCAAAATCTTTTGGGTTAAAGTCTACTGACAAGTTTTACGAAGCAGTAACGAAATGCTTAATAAAAAAAAATCAAAAAAAAATTGGCATATTGTAATACAGAGAAGAAAGTTTCTAAAATTACTAAGAAATTATTCAAATTGCTGAAAAATATCGTCGGAAAACTTATGAAAACCTAATTCCGTACATGCAGAAAAAATTTACAATCAACATGCAAAAATGTGGATTGTAAAAATTTTAGTTGGAAATCATATTCAATTTCTGAATTTTTTGGTGTATACTTGCTTTGTTCGTATCCTGAAATTGTAGTGATTTAGTAGTGACATTGTCAGTAGTACTACTGACCAGGTGTACCCCAGCTAATGTAATCATCTATTGACATTTAATGTTAGCTTGTCATTGAAAATCCACCACAAGACTGTAGCACTATTGACTAAGTAGTTCTTTTGGGACCACATGGAGACATTGGCACCAAAGATTCACTAGTAAATTTTAGGTTCTCTAGTCTACAATATCGATATTTCCTTGCTCAATGTCAACAGTAAAATTTTAGTGATTTACTAGTGACATTGTCAATAGCACTACTGACTAGCTGTACCCCAGTCAATGCAATCGCCTATTGACATATAACATAGGGTTGTCATTGAAAATATACCAGTAGACTTTAGCACTATTCTTTTACGACCATACGTTTTAGTGACTCTCGTTAATAATTTTGTAAGGGTTGGAGCAACAAACTTAAACACATACATACATGTGTATTTGAGGGTGCCGTTGGCTGAAGTAGTTAGCACGTTGACTACAAAACCAAGGGTCCTGGGTTCGAGCCCGGTCTCTGACAGTCATTAAAAATAACAACACCACGCATTAGTGTCCTTTGTATCAGTTGATGTCGGAAAAGTTCTAGTGATGCAGGCATAGGCACTGGTCACTAAAAACTACTTCATCCTAATGTAACATCAGAGCGCCCTCCTTCGTTGTGTAGCAGAATCATTGACGAAGTAAAATAACCAATAAAATAAAAACGGCTACTAAACACAACTTCAAAATTTAATACGCCTCATTTAACACCAGAAGGCGCTGCAACACTGCATTATCAAAAAGCGTGCAAAAAAGCAGAGTTGTAAAAGAATGAAGCTTTCCTCCTCCATCTCTTTCTTCATCACCTGTCTACTCTATAACTATTCTTCCCTATCACCCTCTCTGAATATCTTCTCTTCAACTAACAGGCAGCACAAAGGGATCATTGTATTGGACCCAAGTGAGCTGGACTCTAAATTTCACCCTTCCTTACCAGCAGCCTGCTAACCTAACCTAACCTAACCTACATGTGTATTTTAACAGTATTGCACAACATAATAAAAAAGAAAACCACACTATTGATGCGTTCATTGACAATGTCTCTAACGTAACTCTACTCGCGCATAAAAGGAAAGTTGTCGACATTTCAACTAGTGCAATTGTCGCTGTAGAAAAGAGTGTTGACATAGAGACATATGGTTCTAGGCTGACTATAGGGTAGCTACAAGCACTGTTGTGCTCAGTTGTGTGACTTATATTTGCCGATAAACTTCTCATTACTGTGGAAAACATTCTGCTGCTGGCTAACAGGCAGTTTCCTAGTCTTGTAGTCGGAAGACCGCAAGTTTGAATCAATCAGATAAGCAAAAGTAGTTTTTCAGCTTGAGTTTTTTTTTTTTTTCTTAAAGATAACTTTAGTTTCAAATAAATTTTATGTTAAATGATCAGTTAAATATATTATATTAAAATTTAATTCATTTATGGTGGTATGCATTGAGTGTGTATCTAATTAATAATATTAATAATAATTAAGGCTACGCGTTGACTATCACGCGATGAGTTCGAAATTAAATTTTTGCGGGGGAAGGCAATTTTTTACACACAATATACAATTTTCCTGATAGTTGTGCCAACAAACACAATCACGTAATTTAAATAATTAATAATATAAGATGACCACATTAAATTAAATTCATGTTGTTTCAACTCGAAATAATATTAATTCAATATGGTTGTTCATGATATATCTGAATGCAATCAAATTCACGTTCTTTTAACTTGAAATAACTTTGATTTAAAAAGGAAAACATTTTTTTTTATTATAATTACATTTAATATTATTACTGTAAATCATATTGAATTAACATGAAGCACATATGAAGGAAAATCATTTAGTATGAATTTTTTCTGTGTGTAGTGTAATATTTAGCAGAAATTAGTGCAGTAAAGGTATTTTTTTTTTTTTTTTTATATAAAATATTTTTAACAATTAAACTGATAATTTTATATGACGTGATTCCTTATGGCCAACTGTAGTAGTCTGAACTTTGTTCTCTTTTTCGCTGCCTCTTACTAAGCCTTCAAAATAATTAAATCCACTGATAAATAGTGTGATTTGCGATAACTTAGTCGCACTTTTGTATAAAAAAGACCGAAATATTGTTGCGCAGTGTGCAAATTTTGACAAACAGTCAAACAAACCTGCACATATAAATATACACTTAATTTTTAATACATACGGACACGGACACACATTTAAATATTTATAGCAACAGTTGGACATGTGAGCATTTGCGAACATTTGCCAAATTCGTTTTTATGCAGATCAGACAGTCTTTATATATTTGTATTTATTTTTTATATACATACATACATATTGATGCGTACATATATAAGCACACAGTAAAAGTGACTTAATGCTCAAAGAGAATATTAAAATTGTTTGCAACTATTTGAAAGATCATTTTGAAAGTTTATAATAAACACTTGCTAATGACCTGCCAATCATTCGCTGTTCTGTAAATGCAGCTGCTTGTGCTTTTATTGCTTTTCTTTTTTTACTTTTAATTTTTCGTTAAGCATGATTACACCGTGCAACAAATATCAAATTATGTATTTATGTTAACATTTCTGTTTTTCTTTCCTTTAATTCTCGTCGTCAACTACTTTTGAATGAAGGGAATGAACTAAAAAAAACTTGCACCGACAAAATGAAATATGAATTATAGAATTGTTGAATATGATTTTAATAGAAGCTTTAAGCTTATTAAGTATGTTATACTTCTACCAAGAAAAAAGAAATAAATTTAGTTTCAAGAAGTAATTTCCTATCACTTCAGAGTTTCCCAACTAAACCAAAACTACAACTAAACCAAGAAAGTCATATTTGTTAATTTTGTGGAAAAAATAACTTGAGCATTCTTCGACATATTATGAATGAAGTACTATCCATAACACTATTCTTTACCCAAAATTATTGTTGGATCGAATATTATTAGCATTACCAGCGAAAACTTCCTGCTGCTGGCTAGTAGGCAATGTACTAGTCTTGTAGTCAGAGGTAAATGAAATTCATGTTATTTCAACTTGAAATAGCTTTGATTCAACATGACTCTTCATTTTTATTTAAATGTACTGGAATATTAAATCAACAAAAAAAGTTATTTGAAAAGAAGAACTTTTCTTTGAAGTTTACTGCAAATGTGAAGCAAAAAAAAGTACTTAAAATATTAAATTTACTTTTTTCGTAGATTTTCATATGAAGTTTTTTTGTGTACATGTGATGGCTTTTTGTTATGTGGTGCATGGGCACATGAAAACGTTTTATTTTAGTTCAAGGATCTTATCAGCACTTTTTTAAATTATGAAGCATTTTTCTATCAGTTTCTATATCGCACACTAAATCATAAACAATCAAACCCAAAAAATCCCAGAGGTTCAGTACTGACAAGAAACAGGAATTTTATATTCTTCTTTGTGGCAAAGAAATTTTGCCGATCGTTAGAGATTTGTTGAGTAAATTTCGTTTATAAAAAAAAAACCAATCCATTTTGATAATTTTGAGTTGTGACTGTTTATGATTTAGTAGGCGATATGTTCAACACATCCGTATGTCACTTTTATAAAAAAAAGGGTTTCAATATAATGCATTGTATTCAAACATTGCGAATTTAATTTAGTTTGTGGTGTATTTTTATAGAAAATATAGAATTCATATAGAATTAATTCATATAGAGTAATTCGAATTGAAATGAAAACTGTTCAAATTTGTATGTTATTAACAGCGTAAACTCGCAATATTTTAGGCAAACAAACAATAACATAAAAGATCAGCCATAAAACAATCAATTTGTTATGTTTGTAGTTTAGTGAAAACACACATATGTACATACACGTGCTTATATGTATGCTTATTTATGCTTATTAGACCCCTGCAAAAGACCACTTACAACAACTTTTAATACATGAGGGATTTTTCAAATGCTTACTGCAGCGAAGTCTTCCAAAACAAACGCTAAACAACACTGTTGGCAATAAATTTATTTCAGTTATTGCAGGCATAAGAGTAAAGAAGAAAGTACTTCGTGACGGAAGAATTTGTGATGCTTGCTTCTTCATACGCATGGTCGCGTATACAAACGTCATGCATGTTCATACATACGCACACTCGTTGTGTGTATGATCTTTTATTTTTCTGCGCACATACAAACGCACCCATGCATTGACATTATTTGTGTGCGCTTGCTTTAGAAAACCAACCTTGAACACATAATACCCTGCAGAAAATGCGAATAGTTAAAATGTAGTGATTTACTGGTGACATTGTCAGTAGCACTACTGACCAGGTGTACCCCAGCCAATGTAATCGCCTACTGACATTTAACATTAGCTTGTCATTGAAAATCCACCACTAGACTGTAGCACTACTGACTAAGTAGTTTTTTTGAGACCACATGGAGACATTGGCACCAAAGATTCAGTAGTACATTTTAGTGACCCTCATCTACAATTTCATAATGTGTATCTTAACAGTATTTCCGAACATAATAAAAAAGAAAACAAAACTATTGACGCGTTCATTGACAATGTCTCTAACGCATCTCTACTCGCGCATAAAAGGAAAGTTGTCGACATTTCAACTAGTGCAATTGTCGCTATAGAAAAGAGTGTTGACATAGAGACATATGGTTCTAGGCTGACTAGAGGGTAGCTTACCATTTACATCTTACACACACTCTAAAAACATATATGCAAAATAAGAAGCATACACGCATGAACACTATTTCTTTTGAGTGTTCGTTAGGAACAAGAAGTCTTTGCGACATCGTTTGTAAACACTCATATACACGAACATCAATACATACATCGTGCTTCGCTTATTAAACGACAGCATTTGTTGATGGTTTAGTATAATACATGCCACGAGAATACATTTAAAAAACAAGACGTTTTACATTTCAAGACTGTTTACGCAGGCCTCTAATGTTTATGCATCGAATTCCTGGTGACCCAAATTTTTTTAAAACGGTATTGTTTATTGATATTTAGTTAAATTTTTAAATATATGTATGCACATATATGTACATATATATACATACATACATACATATGTACATAAAAACAAAAGTGTCAAAATCAGGTATAATTTATGAAAAAAGTTTGATTGATTAGAAGCTTTCGCTAGGATTAAATTTTTTCCATGCATAATTTATGCTAACAAGTTCCCACGGCAAATCGATAATTTAATACGCAGCTAATTTATAGTCCAATTTGTTTTTTTTTTTTTTTTAATTTAAAAATAAAATTTTCTACGTTTATGAAATCAGTTCAGTTCAATCGTCCTCAAAAACCAAATTTTGTGTCTCTTTTATTAATATTGTTTTTTGTTGTTGTTGAATTTTTTATTATTTATATTTATTTTTTTAATAAACTTAAATGTACACAAATATGATTTCTTTTTAATTTGCCAAAATAAAATCAGTTTGTTTTTTTTTCACTGAAACACAAATATGTTTGTATGTCAGCACAACGATTGATGAACAAATAAACGAACGAACACAAGAAAATAACAAAATAACAAAATAAAGGAGTAAAAATATATTTAGAAATAGTGAAAAATATATAGAAAACAAACACAGAGTAAAAACGAAAAAGCGAAAACAGTGGCATTGTCACAAATTATAATTTCACCAAGCGAACTGAACCATTTTCCACGCCAACGCTAAATAGATGAGGCGTCTCACTCGTTCTTGTCCGCATACAAGGTAGAATAAAAAAAAGCCATGTGAAAACATCTCAATTTCATTATATTTTTCTTTTCAACTTAATTATCTTAAGTCTGAAACCAAAAGAAAAACTAATTTGGACTACTTTAGCACCCACATAATTATTTATAGGCAGACACGAATAGTTGTACTCTTTTTCACATAAAAGACAAATCATTTTGTTTACACTGTCAGTGCTTATATGTACTCGTACATATGTATGTTACATATGTTCATAACACATGTACATTTATTTTGAAAAAAATACCTGTGAAAACATGGAAATTATTTATTATATGCTAACATTGACATTGATTTCTTGTTTCAGAAATTCATGTATAACATTTTTATAACAAAATGCTTCTTAAAGACGAGTACACACTATAGTAGGTAATAAAGCGGGGTTTTTTATATTACTCGAGTCGATTGGAAATGTATACGAATTTTAATGTTAACAGTTTTCTTTTCGAAACATAAAATCTCCCACCAGGACATTGTATTACTGCAACATTTTTTATTTAATTAGTAACTATAGTAAATTTTGCTTTATTTCTCATAAAGCAGCACAATAATTAATGTGTACACACGATACTTAGACAAAAAAAAAACAGAAAACATGTGCACATAGAAAATTTATGGGTAAATCTAACGAATTCTTACGGTTCAAATTGCATCAATTGGTTAAATTAACTACTTCAAAAGATTATTATACATAGTACAAAAAATCAATAAAAATAAAATCAAAAAATGTTTTAAAATGGGTAAAAACTGTTGTTGTTTTAATAATTTTTGGTACAAAAATTCAATTCAACAAAATTTTCGGTAAATCAATTGGCGTATTTCAACTGCGATTTTGACGTTTTTGGAATCGAGTGAAGAGCATCGCAATAGCTTTTCATTAATCTGGGACCAAACTGTCGTAGTCGAAGAAGACGAAATACGCTAACCATGATTTGCCTAAAACTTTGCTGATTTGATTTTTATAGAATTTTTAAGTACAAACTATTAAAACAACAACAACAGTTTTTACCCTCCAAAAGAACAAACATTGAAAAAAAACCAAACATTCATGCGTTTTTTTTTTCTCTTTCCTCGCACTTAGCTCCGTATCTATAAATTTAACAATTTTACCCGTTTTTGTCGTTTTGGAATTTTCAAGAATACCTTCTTAGTCAGGCTTATTATGAACAGCAACATGCGGTTGATAAGCAGAAGAAGAGAAAATTTTACAACAAAGTTGATAAATCGGTATTACGAAATCTAAGCGGTTGAAAAGAAGTATCAACCATAATTTATCAACCATCAACTACAAAATCACTATTGTGAATGGCAATTAATTTAAATTTATTCTCTTTTTTGTAGTAAATAAATAGAAATATATAAATAAATATCGTTAAAAATAAACAAAATAATTGATTTTATGCACAGGTCGCATATTATGAGCAACAAAAAGCAAATTGAAAGGTTTGTAGGTTTGATGGAAGCAAACTCGGACATTGCAAAGGCCTCTCAATGCAGCTTATTTCCGTCATTTGTCAGCTGTTATGTTTTTTCCTTCGAATGCATATTCACAATTGCGACTACCTACTTAATCATTCACAACTTTGTCAACTGGTTTTCGTAATATGTCCATATTTACACTATGCAAGTCTTATTGCTAAGCTGATTAGTTTGAAGAAGAGAGTGACGAGGGGAACAGCAACGTTTCTTTTCCCCTCGTCCCTCTTTCCTAACAAACTAATCAGCTTAGCAATAAGACTTGCATAGTGTAAACTAGGACTATCTATTTCAACCATAATTGACAATTTTTTTACTTTTCAACCAGTTGATGGTTGCTGTTCATACTCGTAATAAAAGCCTGAGTGTGTCTATATATCCGCTGATTGGCTGGGCGATGGTGAGTCAGTGAGTGAGTGGGTCGTGACTTGTACTGGATATCTAACACGAACGAAACACGCATGGGAAATATTTTCTCAGCACGATATCACACAACTTGTACGAAATCAATTTGAATAGCAAATGATATTTTTATGTCTGTCTTTATTTAAGAACTTTTGCCGCATTTATTAATATCGCAGAGCAGTAGGAGTTGAACACAAACAGGAATAAAAAAAAAATAGTACATTAACTACTCACAATGGTTAGATGACCCGTTGTAATTTTTCTTCTTTTTTTGTACTCTATATATAGGATAGGAATTTTATTATATTTTACATTGCAACAATAATTTACATTCACTTTAAATTAACAATTAAAATTTGTTAGATTAAAAGGGCAAACAGTTGGTTCTTGTTTACAGTAAAATTAACAACCGAAATACGTTATGCTGAGTGCACATTATGGCATTTTGTTACATTGCAATGGTGTATATACATATGGAAACGTTTGTCGTTTATGATATTTTTCGTTGCCGCCGCGTTGCAAACAAAAAAAACAAAATTGCTTAATTCACAAAACCTCTTGTATCTTTGTATCGATTGTATTATCATATTAAATACAATAGTGTAAAATTTGTTATTGTAAATTTTCATATAAAAATGAAATACACTGTTACACTTTTATTTCATATGCTTTTAAAATGTTGTACTTAGAGAGAAGCTCTCTGAGAGAATTTGTATGTAGCTTGTTCTTCTACTAAGGGCCTGGCCTTTCCCACGATGTCGACAACGCTCGACTTATCGCACACTTATATTTGAAACAAAAACAGGGATAGGCTCTAAGTCAATGAAGTGCTAATTTTGTAATGCAAGATATGGTGAGAAAAGGCAATACTTTAAGTAATATTCAATGGTTGTAAGTCACTTAAGTTAGTTTTGTGCAGCTCTCTAGTGGGCCAAAACAAGTCATCCGTTGTTTGTTGTTTGGCTCTCATTTTTTTTTTTTTCTAAATGAAAAACTTCGATTCTGTTTTTTGATTATGTTTATTTAAACCTTTAGAATTTTATTGGTCAAGTCGAGTCAGCCAAATGGGCGCCGTCACAATTGATTGCTATACGGGCTCGCTTTCTGGCGTTTTTCATAATTTTGGCGAGCACTTTGGGCGACAGATTCTAGCACTCGTGTCGAATGTTGTCCTTGAGGGCTTCCAGGATCTCGGCCTTGTTCATGTAAACACGGGACTTCAAAAAACCCTACAAAAAAGTCTGGAACGGTTAAAACGGGCGATCTTGCGGTCCAGTGTAAATCGCCAAAACGAGAGATGAGGCAACCCGGAAAAAATAGACACGATTATTCCGCGTTCTTGGGTAGTGTATCGCTCCAAGGCTTGTTCACTTGTATTCTATAACTGTCTAGTTCACAAATGTCAAAACAGATTTGACATTAGCCACCATTTGCAAAAATAAGAGCGTGTTCCAATAGGGTGGTTTCTTTTGGCCCACCTGTATCAACCCCTATATTCATAAAAAAAAATTATTTAAAATCCATTTTAGGAAAATTTTATATGAAAAATTTTAAATAAAATATATTTCAAATTCATTTTGAATTTTATGAATAATAATCTATAGACCTCTTTTTATATTTTTAAAAAATATTGTTCAATCAAAATTATCTATTGAAATACGTTAAAAAGTATTTATTATTACAATTACAAAAGTTTGAAAAATGTTCATTCAAAATATTTTGAAAAAAAATAGTTTAGGCAATACAAAAAAAATAAAAATAAATATTCCTCTCTTCTTTTGAGAATTTGTTATCTTTTGAAATAACAATGTTACCACATATAGTTTTCCAAAAATTTTGCAATCTTTATCACACTGAAGTAAATGGTTTTCTGCCATGCAAAATATCTACACTGAAAAATTACTCCGAGGGAACTTTCAACCCTAGGTTACATGTTTGCTCCATAAACTATAAAATATCAGGCAAGCACAAATTTCAAAATCAGCCACTTGCATTGTGGTTGTCAACAGAGCCACAAGCCATTTTCATACACAAGTATTTATATACAGAGTTACAAACATATATTAATATGTAAGTACTTCCCAGTGGGAAAAGGTAATGGATAGTAAAGGAGAAGGTAGTGCACAGCATGTATAATTTTTCATTCCAGAATTAATTACTGTTAACATAGAACATGTCCTAGGAAAGTAATGAATTATTTTAATACGTCCAAGGAATGAATTCTATAATTCATAACACTCGTCACGAGCAAAAACTATACATTCTTCTTCTGCAGATGTGGTAATGCACGTGGTAAGCAATGTACAATTTTTGTGTTTGGTCAAATTACCCTCTCGTTTCTTAGGGAATGCATTGTCTTGGTTTGGAATATAATTCATTATTTCTCCCATTATTTATGTAATTAATGCCTACTTTTTCAGCTGGTTTACTGCTTTAATGGCATATCCAGAACATTGGAATTATCTCGCAAATGTCTGAGAGAAATCTGTTCCTCATCCACATTTTTATTCAAAAAATTAACTGCGACGGACAAAAACATGTTGTTACACAGACGTAAACGAAACAAGAAGAACACTATATTTTTTTTTGGGGTTTTATTACGCTAAAGCTCGTATTTTTTGGAAACTTTCGAGGGCCGCGATACCTTAATCATAAGTGGTCTTGTGTTTGGTCTACTGCGTGTGGTGTCAGTGGTGTCTTAAAGAGAACACAAAATAACTTTAGCCTGATCAAATCATAAATATAAAAATAAGCACAATTTGCATAAACTGACACCACGCACAGTGGACCAAATACAAGAACGTTGATGATGAAGGTGTGGCGGCCTTCGAAAACACCGTGTTGTTCCATTCTAATAGTATTTGTCAGAATATTTCAAATTCACTTTTGTAATAGTTGCTGCTTCTCAAAAATACGAATTTAAACCTTATCAATACTTAACACTATATCAAGAGCTGGTGAACAAAACCAGTTTTGTCCCGTTAACTGTTTTTACAGCACAGTCAAATTACTGAAGTCAGTTTACGTTATTTTTAAAGGTAGAATCGAACTGGTTTTAAATAAAACTACTTCGTGAGTGTGTACTTGGAGAGCCCAAAAAAATAAAAAAAAAAATTATTTACTGAGAACATTATAATAATATTTTTTTAACACCGACTCAAAAAAAATACTATTTTTACCCGACTGCGCGTTGCACGTAGGTATGTATGTACATATGCATGTGCGTGGGCCGATAATTTTTACTCGATTTGTCTGGATCCCGGGACTGTCACTACAGACAAAGTTCAATATGGACGCCAACAGACGCCATTTTGTGAATACGAAATATATTAAAAGTCCGCGAACTCTTATGATTTTTCATTTATAATTACGATTTAGGATCTTTACCGGTTTAAAGTTGGTCGTAGTCGGTTTGTTTGATTTTTTTTTTAATTTTGACTTGTACAAAATATTTTTCTCAAAGCTCAATTGTTAAAAACAAATGTTTTGTGTTAACTTGTTTGCTGTCATTCGTAGCAAGTTTGAAGTAGCATAGAGTTGCATTTTTACTACCGTTTAATTTGAGAAATAATTGGTGTGGTAATATAGTCATTTGTCAATTAGTAAATGAATTACGTTAAAAATGGTGAAAAAAATAACGAGAGACAACTCGTTTATTATGGGGACGCTTATAATAATAATGAGTAACTTTTATTCGCTCTACATCGTGAGCTGTTAAAGTTTCTCATCGAAGCTCAATGAAAATTTACTAAATTGTAGTATATATTAAAAGAATTTAACTTAATTTAAGAAAATAATTAGTTTTTAATGATGCTGTTCGAGTACGAAAAATCACAACAATTCACATATTCTAATTGCATTGAAAAATATGTACATCAAATATGCAGTTTACATCAATTGACAGCACATGGTGTGGCGTGATTTGTATCACAAAGTAGACCAGAGTTGTAGAAAGTGACTTATGAAAAAAGCTAAAATCCGCTGATTTGTTCACTGTTAAAAAGGGACAAATATAGTGTGTTTGTTATTGAATATTTTTAGTACAATAATCAAAACAAACAGCAGAAATGTATACTTAGTGAAATGAACAATTTAAAATTTTTACAAAATTAAATGAAAGATTTTGCAGTGTTGAACTAAATAAAACAATGTGTAAAATATTATTAGTATTATAAAAGTGATTAAAATTAGTTTCCAAATGCTTACAAACTCAATTTTAAAAATGTTCCTTCAAAAATATTAATTTTTAACTTCAACTTGCAAAAAGCATACAACGAATGAAATTGAAAATACACTTGAGCACATGAACATTTGCACAAAATTAAATGAAGGAATTTGTAGTATTGAATTAAAAACCACAATGCGAAAAAGATTATTAGTATTAATAAAGTGATTAAAATTTGTTTTCAAATGATTAGAGACTTTGTTTTAAGTATTTTCGTTCACAAATATTAATTTTTACCATTTATTTATAGACCACAAGGAATAAAATGTAATTATTTTAAAATAATACCACGCGAAAGAAAAAGTAAAGAGGATTTAATGACTGTGTGAGCGAGACCTCTAAAAACACCACAAAAACACAATTATCTTCCGTCCTGTGTCACCTCTGGTCTACTTTGTGATTTGTATTACAGAGCGATACTAACTTTAGCCCAATTGAATTATAAACACAGGATTAATTTGAGACAATTTACAAAGTTGAAGTGAATATGCTTGCATTCAAATAAAATTTTTAACTGTTTTTATTAAAACTTTTTGAAGTAATTTTAGCATTTTTTCTATACACCTCTATCTATCATTAAAGTTTTGTTATGCTTTAAATATTAGTTTTATGTGCAGTTTCCACAGGTCAGGCAGACGACTCGTCTAGAAAATTTTTATGAAAATCACTCAAAAAAATGAGGGCCTTCCATTTCAAGTCGACCGTTTGTGTTGTAGAAACAGGGGGTTATAGTTTTAGGAAACATTTCCTTACTCAAAAAAAACTTGAAAAATAAGTGAAATTTATTTGCTGGTGGTTAAGCGATGTCTATATGCATTTAATTGTTGCTTTAACAAATCGTCAGTAGACTTCAACCACACATTTTGAAGAGTCACAAACCTCTTATCTTATGCACAGACTTTCATAAACTATTTGAGAATTCACAAACATTAATATTTTTGAAAATCACAAAAGAAAAATAAGCATAGTAGGCTTAGTAACTTATACAAAACCCAGCAAATAATTTTTATTCGATATGAATCTATTTTATTTTTCTACACCTTTATACAATTAGAAATCCATTGGATAACAATAAAAGTATTTATAGGCAAAATGAAAAATAATATTTTAATGAAACATTCAAGAGATTTATTATTCGACATATTGTCATAATTATATTATAAGTGAAATAAATAAAATAAATTTCACTTATAATATAATTATGACAATATGTCGAATAATAAATCTCTTGAAAACTTGAAAAAGATTTAAACTAACTCGCACATATGGAAACACTGACCAAAATTTGTTAGAGAGATAAAATAAAAACAATTTTATTTCGTATAGAATTCAAGGGCAACGAAATGTTGAATATTTTCTTTTTTGATTGTTGGCGTTGCGAGAGAGCGGAGCCGTCCCAATATTTAATGAGATCTTTTTTTTCTGAAAATTTCTTTGCGAAAATATGAACGCACAGTCGCATCATTTTTTTCTCGTAGACAAACCGCGAGTCTTTGACGGGATGCGTGCGTGTTGAAACAAGCGAAATACTTTTAAATATTTACAAAATAATTAAAACTAATGAGTGGAAATAAGAAAAAATTACAAATAATTTTGTATTAAAAAGTAAATCTGGTGGTGGAAAAAAATGCAAACAAATTTTTATATTTGTATAAAATAATTTTAACAAAAGAAAAGCGTACAAAAATTTCAAGTTCAATATCCTTAGCAATTTATAACAAAAGCATTATTATTAATTACTTTTTTCTTTAAAATAATGTATTGTATTTAAATATTTAGTGAGTGCAATTTATTTAAAATTTGTGTAAATAATAGAATTTGAAAATATATGCACATGGTTGGCCTTTGAATTTAAATAAAATTTAATTTCTTTACACTGACACAAACTGTCAAATGTGTGCAAAAAAGGCTTCAACATCTATTGTATGTGATATAAAGATAAATGAATGAGTGGATTGGTTAAATTATCAAATGACCAGATAATCATTGTGACAACACCTCATAGTCGTTTGCAAACATTTTCTTGGTCTTGGAAATGTGGAAATGATAAATTTGTCGAGAAAATATGAGAATACAAGATTACAAAAATGAATATGAAAAGTGTTTAATTAATTGTTTAGTGTAAAATTTTAATTACTTTAAACGTGAAAACGTTTAAAGTGTAAAGAAAACAAATATAATCGTATGCAGCATATGTATGAGCGTGTGTTTTTTTTTTGAGTGTTATGTAAAATTTATTCAAATCAAAAAAAATATATATATACAAATTCTTTTAAAATTAATTAAAAAGTGTAATTAATGTTTTGAAAATTGTATATGAAAAATTGTATACGTATCCGGAAACAAATAAGAAATAAGAAATAAAAATAAAAATAAAAAAAATATTATGTAAACTAAATAAAAACTATATTAATAATGTGATTCCATATTAAAATAAATCTTTTTTTGTTTTGCCAGTATGTTTCGTAATGGAAAAGCAACTTTGTCACAACAAAATGTGTTTGCCGAAGATATACATAAATTAAATTTTCAAATATTTAATCAAGTGGCCGGTTTTTATTTAATTTTTTTTTTTAAATTATTAATTTCACATGAAAAATGTTTTTTATATGTGTCGAGTATTTCATGTCCACCTACAAAAAAACTGTTGTTTTTTAAATAAATTACAAATTTTTATGGTTGAAAATGTCCATGAATTCACTTAGAGATGGGCCGCGGGCCGCTTTAATGTGAGTGGCGTGAATCAAGCATGATCAAGCGTGAGCACACATTATGATATATACTCACAGCTTTGTGGATCAATAAATTGATTATGGAAAATCATTTCAAACTTTAGCAAGAACCTATAAACATTATTGAATATTAAATGGTGCATAATTGATATTTAGCCAGTGATTTGAAAGCTTTGGTAAATTCAACTGTGGCGCCTAAAAACTTTTGCAATATGAGAGGTTTTCAGCTCTTAAATGATGTGCCAAGCATATCCCTCATTGGCTCAAGATAATGGTATGACATGGGAAAAGCGAAAATCGGTCCTAATCTTTCGCTAAGGCCGAGTTTTAAATGTACATGTGTCCTCACTGCTTTGCATTGTACACAAAAGCCTAAAGCTGCATACTTGAAAAATTTATCTACACACTTAGGGAAAAGCAGCGGCAACTTAAAAATAAGAACGCGTCACATTAATTCAATAATTTTCAATATAATAGAAAATGTATATAGAAATACTGAAAAATAAATAAAATTAATAAATAAGTACTGTAAATTAATATTTTTCCATTTTGAAATAAGAAATTTCAACATTACTAGACTTTCGTTAATGTTCATTATTAATTCAATATGGTTTTTATTGATTTTAAGCTGTTTTCTCTCTGGGTGCAGACATAAATTTGTCGCCAGGCAATCCTGATTGAAACTCTATGAAGTTCCCCTTTGAGGTTATCTCAAATCTAACAGAATAAGCAATTTTTTGAAAATCAAGTGTAAAGCAATTAAAGCAAAGCCGCGAATAACATTGTAAATGACAAATTTTGCAAAAACCCGTTTTTTACAGATTACCGTTAGCATTACTCTCTTGCATTGTTTAAACGTCAAATCATCCAAAATACAATTACAAAGAGGCAGTCAGTAGAAGAACTTTGTAAGTTAATAAAAAATTGACATGAACGGAATTGTGGAAAGTAATTGATAAATGTAACAGAGGTATAAAGAGAAAAGTTAATATTGATTATAATTATTTTTGATAACCCTAGAAAAAATATCAAATCAAATAATATTGACTTTAAAATAAGTTTTTTTGCTCTCCTGCATAATTATTAGTTTGTCGCTTAAGCCGTTATTCGCGGCTTTGCTTCAATTGTTATTCAAGTTACGGCCCTTTTCACAATGTATGATTAAGGGTTAACGTTAACTTCAACTGCAGGTTCTTCATACAAAACTTACCCTTAAGGTCCCTGTTAGCTTTTAATCGTACATTCTGAAAAGTGCCGTTAAACATTAAATATTGTATTTTAATAGTATTCTAAAGTGAACAGGAAACTTGAACTCAATTCGAACAATTTAGTTGTAGCACAGTTCTATCAAAGTCTTGAAATACAATTTAATACAATTTACTTTAAGCTTTGAACTAAAGTTCAATTAAGCCTTGTATTACAATTAAATTCAAGTATATTTCAAGCTTCAAAGACAATACAAGTATTGTTTTCTTATTTTTGCGTAAAAAGTGCAACAATTTTCTGCGCATTTTTCTTCGCTTTTCTTTTCACCACTTTACTCACCTTTTTCAAAAATGTTTGCAAACTGAAAAAGTAAATGAAAAAAAGTTGAGTGAAAATTTCTAGTGAAATTTCTAGTGCTTGAATTTAATTTTCTTGAGTGCTTTACGCCAATAAACCGACTCTCTCTTTGAAATGAAAAAATATTGCTTTGAAATCTTTCTAGAAATATAAGCTTGTTTTGAGGCACCCTGTAATAATCAAATTTTAGGTTGGCAATATAATCAGAGCAATCACTAATAAAATTCCGCAAGAAATTTCTCCCTTTTCCGATTAGAATTTTTTGGTTTTACTTATTACTTGCTATTGCTTGAAACTATTGCCCGGGGAAAAAGTTTTCGCGGAATTTTACTCATGATTGCCCTTAATAGCTTGCAAACTGAAAGTGCAGAGAAATATTAAGAAATGCGTTCCTAGATTATACAAAAGAAGCATTCAGTGTTGTGTAGAATAATGAAAATTATAGTGTGAGATCTTCGTGAATCGAAGTACTGACGTGTGAGTAACGCTACAGCCACAGGTTTAACAAATCGCTTTCAATTTCATCACACATACTGTGTGTCAAAATTTCTTGAAATTCATAGTTGTGACACAAATTGATAGTCAATTTCATTTTTTAAATTCCACGGACGAAGATACAACTCAAATTTGTAGCTTCAATCAAGGTGAGCTGTGACTAGCTGTTCTAATTGAAAATTAAATTGCCATATAAATGGATAGGTGAATTTGA
Organism: Nowickia ferox; assembly: GCA_936439885.1. Classification (NCBI taxonomy): domain Eukaryota; kingdom Metazoa; phylum Arthropoda; class Insecta; order Diptera; family Tachinidae; genus Nowickia; species Nowickia ferox. The sequence continues at coordinate 93,597,625 of OW387023.1, read as the reverse complement.
AAGCAATCTAGTTTTCAATTTAAAAAGTTTAAGTGTGTTAGTAAAAAACGTGTGAATGTATTTCAAAATTGAAAGGCAAAAATTGATTGTGTGTGTGTGCCCCTTGGGTTAGTAAGAGTTTCTGGTCATTCGTGAATTATTATTTATTTTCGTTTCTTTCAAATCATGACCAATCCTTCATAGACCCGTTGGAGCAGGCATTAGATGAAAAGTATAAGTAGTCCACGGCCTGCTCTAAAAAAAACACAAATATTATAATATATAAAATGTTAGATTTTCGAAATAATTATTTCGAAAATAACTAATTAATTAGTTTTTACAACTAAAATCCAAAAATAAAATTCATTTAACTTCGCTCTTTCTTTTTGGGAAAATTTCTTCATACAATGATCAAAAACAAAGAACAACAACGAAAGCAACACAGAGAAAAAAAACAACTTTATTTTGTAGACTATTCAAGGGCAACAAATTTATATGAAAAAAAAATTTAAACATTGTACACAGTCTGTCAAGAATGAGTTTGCACATTATTTTATTTAAAAAAAATAATTTTTATTTAAAAAAAAAAAATTTATTCATTTTAATTATTTAAATTATTTAAAAATATTTAAAATAAAGAAAATGTCGGCTTTGATTAAAAAATAAAAACAACAAAAAATATTCACACATCAATTGCTACTCAGGTTTCTTTTTTTATGTCAAGAAACTCTTTTTCACAAAATAACGGATGGGTCATCTAACGGTTTAAATTTGAAACAATGGTTATTTCGAATCGTGCAATACTTTTGTCATTCTATTCTGTCACAAAATTCAATATATTATCTCCGCTGAAATGAATAGATTTACGATTGAGCAAGGTTGGGATTTATTGGAAATTTATTTCCAAAATAAAGACAATTTGTAGGAAATTGCACGAAAATGTCGTACAAAAATTGGTCGCAGAGAAGGACCAACAGTGCAGTTCATTGTTGATGCACCAGGACCATGATGCACCCATTGCGAGTGACTGTTTGGTGCGGTTTGTGGAGCGGAGGCATCATTTGCCCATATTTCTTTGAAAATGAGGACGGCGCAACCATTAAGGTCAATGGAGACACCTATTATAACCGATTTTTTTGTGCACGCTTTTTTTCATGGTATTGATTTCAACAGGATGGTGCAGCTTGACACACATCTCATGCTACAATCGATTTATTACGTCAAACGTTTGATGGCCGTTTAATTAGCAGTAATGGTGATGTCAATTGTCAATTGGCCACCAAGAAGCTGCGATTTGACACCGTTGGACTATTTTCTGTGAGGCGCCTTAAAAACAAGTGTTATGAGAGACAATTGAGCATTTGAAGGCCAACATTTGTGATACCATTACCGAGATACGACCCCATAAACTCGAAAAAGTGCTCGAAAATTGGTACGATCGAATGGGGTACTGTGAGGCTAGCCGTGGCAGCCATATGAATGAAATGATATTCCAACTCTAACCGAAACAAGTGTAATTCACAACAAAAAAATTAATGTGACAAAATTTCAAACGGTTTTTGTTTTTATTTATTTATTTATTTACTTATTTAGTACTTACTATGGCCACCCTTTGCGCCTGTCATGTCTTGTACTATCTCTTTCATCAACTGAATTAACTTCTTCAAGTCATAGTTGTATTTCACGAATCCCCCAGTATTGAGGTCCTTTGAGCTGTCTTATTAGTCGGTTGATGTTTAGCGAACTTAAATCCGTATTTCACGAATCCCCCAGTATTGAGGTCCTTTGAGCTGTCTTATTAGTCGGTTGATGTTTAGCGAACTTAAATCCGTACTTTAAGATGGTATATATATATAACTTTATCATTGCTAGTCGCTAACCGACTTTTCAAAGAAGAAAAAAAAATTATTTGTTTTTGCTTCGAGTATTGTAAATATAGGATCTATGAAAATAAGTATGTACGAGGTGTGTTCAAAAAGTATCGCGAATTTTGTGAGCTTTCATAAATTATTTATTTATTCATGAATATCTATTTTGTCCCTTTCAAAGTAATCCCCCTCAGATATAATGCACTTATGCCAACGTTTTTTCCAATCTTCGAAGCACTTTGATTTTATCTTGTTCAGCTCCTCCTTCGATGCCGTTTTTATCTCGTCAATTGTAGAGTAGCGTCGTCCTTTCATGAGCCTCTTCAGTTTCGGGCACAAGAAAAAGTCACAGGGCGCCAGATCTGGGGAATACGGTGGCTGTGGAATCATTAGTGTGTTGTTTTTGGCCAAAAGGTCGCGTACAAGCAACGATGTGTGAGCATTGGCGTTATCGTGGTGCAAAAGCCAATTTTTGTTCTTCCACAAGTCCAGGTGTTTCTGGCGGATTACTTCTCGCAAATTGCGCATAATTTGCAGGTAATATTCCTTATTAAACGTTCTACCATGTGGCAAGAACTCATTATTCACCACGCCCCTGCAATCGAAGAAAACTGTAAGCAAAACCTACACATTCCACCGAACTTGGCGCGCTTTTTTCGGACTTGGTTCGTGCGGCAGCTTCCATTGAGATGATTGAGCTTTGCTTTCCACGACATAACCATAAACCCACGATTCGTCACCAGTTATGACCCTCTGGCACAAATTTGGGTCGTCGCGGACAGAGTCCAACAGCTCATTAGCAATGTTCATGCGATGCTGTTTTTGGTCGAAATTGAGCAATTTTGGTACGATTTTCGCGGCGACCCGTCTCATGCCCAAATCATTGATAAAAATCGAATAGCACGAGCCAATCGATATATCTAGGTCCTCAGAAACTTCTCTAATGGTGATACGACGATAGGCCAATACCATTTTCTTCACTTCATCAATTTTTTTCGTCTGTTGTTGAAGTTCTCGGGCTTCCGGCACGCTCTTTCTCGTTCATATCTCCTCGGCTTTCTGAGAATATTTTTTACTACCGATAAACGTTGCTTCGGTCCAAAGTAGCTTCTCCGTATGCCACAGTCAACATTCGGAATGCATCCGCACACTAAATTTCGTTTTTCACACAAAATTTTATACAGGTTCTTTGTTCCATTTTTTGTAATAGGTAAAAATCGAAGACAAGCCAAAGCACGTGCAAGCAAAGCAGCTGTCAACAATTAACTGAACATTCAAAATGGCCGAAATTGTCGGCATAAATGAGAGACATGAGTACCAACATAACGCCACAAAAAAACAAAATTCGAATATACGTAACCTGCGAAAATTCAAAATTTGCGATACTTTTTGAACACACCTCGTATATGAGTTGAAAAACATGTAACAAAAGAGAATTGAAATATTTCATTCGATAAGAATTGAAAATACTGAACTTAAGCCCGACTAAGAAATTATTACTGATTGAGAATTGAATTTGTTTATGTCTAATTTTTTCAATTTGCAAAATCTTTCTTGACAAACTGTATTTATTTTATTTAAATTTTTTTTTTTTTGTTATTTTCTTTTTTCTTGTAATTTTGGCAAATTTTATTTTTGTTTATTTGCTTTTTGTTTTGATTTATTTTTATTTATCACTTTAAAATAAATACATGGGAATAAAATCATATTGAAATATGTCCAGAGAAAATATGTTTTAATTATTTCCCCTTATGCTGCAACTATCGGTCGACGACACGTCAATACAATATAAACATTTTGACGCTCGTCTACGCGCTCTGGAGCACAATTGTAAGTTTTTGACAATCTATTCATGTTATCATAGGGCTAAAAAAAATAGCATTGGTATTGTATTGACATGACGTCGACAGATAGTTGCAGATGCTTAGTTAGAAGTACTAATTAAAAAATGAAATACAGTTTTATGTGTGATATACAGTATGCTACAGAAAGAAAATTCTTAATTAGTATGTTAAATATATTCAAATCTTAGAAGCATTAAGAACATCGTGGAAATACTTTTAGTAGCACTAAATAAATATTTTCTATTGCATTTGTGTGATAAAAATTGTTTAAGTTGTGTATGTCCCAATATGTGTGAAATTTTATTAAAAAAAAAAATTATTCACAGATGAAAGTTGAATAACCAAACCCAATCGCTTTGATTTCGCTCAAACTCTATGGCGGGTTCTGATAAAACAATTTAATAAATTTTTGTCGCAAGTAGCATCAAAGATTAAAGAATTACTTTAAACAAAAAATCGCATATATATAAAATAGACCAGTAATAATAAGGCATTATATGTAAAAAGTGAAAAAAACAAATCTCAAAACTTCTCAATTATTTGTTTCAAAATAGCAAACAAGAAAAATATAAAAATAACACAACATAATTAAGACAAAAATTAAATAAATAAGAAAATATACAAAACAATATTTTTTGACACATAAAATATAAAATAGAAATGTCTTCGAAAACGAGTTCAGTCAAAAGATCTCCCTCATCATCAGCGACGACAACACCATCATCAACAACACCCTCATCAACAACACCATCATCTGCCGAAACAAATTCAACATCTTCCGCGACGTCAGTCACGTCCGGAAATAAACAAAAGTATAAATATGCAAACACCAAGGATCGAATTGTTGCTGGTAAACAAAAATTTTTTTAATCAATATTTCTATTACATTTTAATTAAATATATGCATGCACACACACATACATACATACATATATAAATATATATATATATATGTATGTATGTTTATATTTCTTTGTTTATTGGCTTGGTTATATATACAAGCAAATCATTTGAAATACTTTGTATTATTTTATTTTTTAGCTTAAACATAAAACAAATTAATGACCAATTTTATTTTAAATTTATATCGTACAAGCATTCTCAGTCAATGTCAAAACTTTTGTTTAATTTAATGTTAAGAAGAAAAAAACCATATAATCTCTTAAATAATTTTATAATAAATTATTTACCGAAATCCTAATGGACATAAATCAAAAGAACAAGTGGTTTCTTTACAAATATTCTGCCACGTTGAAGAAAAAAATATATAAAAAATAGAACAAAACAACACAAAATATTTACTGCCGACTTCCTCTTAATTCCACAAGGAAAAATTTAGTTCATTTTAACCAGACACATGATATAGAAATAGGAATGGGTTTTAAAGCTTTTAATTATCAATCCCACAGTATAACGATTTCAAATATATGTAATACAAAAACAAAGGAACCTTAGGCCTTAACAAAATGTCAAACACCACCCTCTTTGACAACCTCATGCTGGTAAAACTTTTCAGAAAAAATCACTTTTGTCTTAAATTCCACTTTATTATAAGAAGTTATGAATAATGAAGTATACGACAGCGGACACACAGTTTTTTTTTTTGCAAAACAAAAATTTATTTTTCAACATAATCTCCTTTTAACTTAATACACTTAGTCCAACGTTTCTCCAGTTTTTGTATCCCTTCCAAAAAGTAGGATTTTTCGAGGTCCTTCAAATAGGCATTTGTTTGGTCAACAATTTCATCGTTGAAGCTAAATCTCTTTCCACTGAGCCATTTCTTTAGGTTTGGAAATAGAAATTATTCACTAGGGGCTAAATCCGGAGAATATGGCGGTTGAGGTACCAATTCGTAGCCCAATTCATAGAGTTTTGAGACTGCACACGTGTGCACCCGTGCATTATCTTGATGAAAAAGAACTTTTTTCTTGGCCATATGGGGTCGTTTTCTTTTTAAATCCTCCCTTAATCAGTTTAATAAGTTGGCATAATATTCGCCGTTTATTGTTTTTCCCTTTTAAAGGTAATCGATGTGGATTATCCCGCGTGCATCGCAAAAAACTGTTGCCATCACCTTATTGGCCGACAAACTTACCTTGGCCTTCTTCGGAGCAGGTTCACCCGGAGAAACCCATTGTTTAGACTGCTGCTTGGTCTCCGGAGTACAGTAATGGATCCATGTTTCACCCACAGTTTCAAAAAGCCGCTAAAACTCATTCCGATTATGGTTAAACAACTCCAAACAATCCTTTGAAGTTATCACACGTTTACGTTTATGGTCAATTGAGAGCAAACGCGGCACCCATCTTGCAGACAACTTTCTTAAACCCAGCTGATCACTTAAAATCGAAACAACACTGCCTTATGAAATGCCAATGGCATCAACAATCTCATGCACTTTTACTCTTCGATCGGCGAAAAACCATATCGTGAATTTTTTTTACTGACCTCAATTGGCCGTCCAGAACGTTCAGCGTCATTTGTACTTGTGCGACCACAACGAAAGTCAGTAAACCACTTTTTGCCATTGAAATCGATGGTGCAGAGTCCATATAGTATTTATTGAGCTTTTTCTTGATTTGATTGACGGTTTTTTGTCGCAAAAAATAATATTTAATGAGCAGTTGAAATTCACTTTTTTCCATTTTTAGAAAAATACACTAGGATGTATGTTTTGAACAGAACAGCTGTTAAACGCAAAGTAAATGACGACACATTCTCAAAATTTTGACAGGTGTTGCATTTCATATGAATAGGAGGGAAGTTCGCAAAGTCACGGACTTATTGATCCGCCCTCGTATTTATTGTGGAGCTTTTTAAAGGCTCATGTCTATATGTCTAATATTGAAGAATTTATTCGTGAGATACCGGCCGATATGTTAGCCAGAGTATGCTAAGAGAGTACGGACATACGCTTGGTGTATACACAAGCTGAAAAAAAGTCAGCTAATGTAGCAATGATAAAGTAAGAAAATAAAAAATATGTTGATTATTGAGTTCTTGTTTCAAATTTGTTATTTGTTGAGCTTCTCATTTGTTGGAATGAAAATTTAACATAATAACTCTAGTTTTGGGTAAAATTTCCCTGATGATCTGCATTAGTAACAGTGAACTGCGCATAGGACCCAGCTATACCCCCCAATAATCAATTTCAATGTATTTTGAATTAAAAAAAATATTTTACTCATATCATTTCTCATATTCCATTTCATTGAAAATTTGCGCTAAATAGGTGAAGTTAATAACAATCTCTACCCCAGTAGATAGACTTGGGTGCTGATGAAGTGCGTGGCTGCACAGAAAAATATCGGTATTTCCCCCAGCTAATAAAAAGTATAATTTAATTTTTCTTCTCTTCTTTAGAAACTCACATTAATTAATAAAAATATTTCATTCAATAAGAATTGAAATTACTGAACTTAAGCCCGACAAAGAAATTATTTCTGATTAAAATTCACTATAGTACAACTAAAAAATTTAAAATTGTCTCAAAAATATTTTACTTAATAAGTTAAATAACAATTTGGGATTATTAGTGCGTTAACAAAGTTTAAACTTAAATTGCAACAATTCCCATAAAAAACACTAAGGTCTTGAATTTTGCATGAAAATAAAATCAATGTTATGAAGTACTTATTAGATTTTTATTTATAAAAAATACCTTGATTTTAAATAAATTTAGTAAAAGAAAAAAAGAACTGCAAAAAATCAAATTTACTCAACATCATGAACATAACTTTGGATTCACTGAACATGGATCAAAAAAGAAAACTTCTTGCAATGACAAGCCTGTGTAAAAATCATTAGAAATTAACCAAATTTGCACTACTTTAGGAACATGACTTCAATATCAGATATTATTGATTTCCTTGGAAGCTCTTTTTTTACTGGCATAATTGCATAAAAAATAAGTTTAAGGCCACAGAATTGGCTATTTTAACAAAAATTAAATAAATTTTAAATGCAACATTATCCTGATGATATGATGCACTTTAACTATTAACGTGGTTGTTTTCAATAAAAAAATTGTTCTTTTGAAACGGCAATTTGTGCTCTCAGTAATTATTTCAAATTAGTTTTTTCACCAAAAAAATATTAGTTCGTTCAAAGAAAAGATATGATTGTAGCATGGTTGAGAAAACAATATTATGTTCTCCGAAACAAATGTGTAGTCGTTGAAAATAAGTTATTGTTATTTAAAACATTAATTGCGTTACGATAAACAAAGTAATGTTTGAATTTAATAATTACATTATTATATTCATAAAAAGTGTGATATGGTTAGAATTTAACAATATAGTTTTGTTAAAAATTTATGACTAAAACATAATTTGTATTATTATGTAAAAATAATATGATGTAAATAACAATATAATGTTATCCAAAACCATACTATATTTAGTTTAAAAAAATCTTTTTCAGAAATATCTTCTGTCAGTATTGCACGCGTAGTGTTAAATAAATTAATAAATAAATGGATTATAAACAAGAGGATAGATCAATAAAAATATATATTCATATATTTCCTTATACATGCGTGTCTGCATTTCGTGTATACGAACATATTTGTGTAAGTACACGTCCACATACAATATATATATTTTATTTCAACACTGTTATTTTATATTTATTTCGGCTTTGACACACAGCTGTTTTAAGCAAATGATCTACCAATATATGGTTAAAAAACAAAATATTATTATTATATAGAAAAATACTGTGGTCGTATTTAACAATATTAGAATATGGTATGGTTAGTCTTAATTATATTTTCCACCACCTTTTTACCATTAGCTGCCGCATTGGGCAACAATAAAAGTATTAAGAGTTTTACTATAAACATACGAAGTTTGTTAACTAAATTCAAAAATTTTTTGAGTTGAAGTCTACTGATGAGTTCCAAAAGCAGGAACGAAATGCATATAGACAATTGCTTAACCATAAAAACAAGCCAAATCTATAAATTAATTAAATAAAGACTATGTCAAATAAATATACTTCGGTATTTCAAATTATATTTTAGTCACATCAAATAATAGTATTGTCATATTTAACCAAAATGTGATAACTTTGAACAATACTAAGATTAGGTTTAACAAAGTTAATTGTTATTGTAGATAATATTATTATTAACTCAGATAATAATAGGTATTGCTAAAACTGTGCTTTTATATTGACCATAATATGATTTGACTGCATGCATAAATCAATAATAGTACGTTGCTGTTTGATTATGGTTACCTCAACCATATTTTTTCTTTGCGTGTAGAGCTTTGCTGTCTTCAAAAAAAAAAAAAAATGTAGATAATTGCAATAATTCCATTAATTTATTTTATTCCAGATACATTTGTGAAGTATGTATGCCAATTTTGTTTTGTTTTGGTTTTTTTTTAATTTTTTTTTTTTTTTTGTAGACAACAAATAAATTTAAAAATAAATCAAATAAAGTGAATAAAATATTTAAAATTAAACTGTTATCCATTTTTTTTAATGGTACTGAGAGAAGAGCGGTAAACCGAAACGTTTGTTCGCAATTCCACAAAAGCAATTTTGATTGCAATGAGTGAATTGTTTAGGTTTTATTGTTTAATTACTTTTAAAGTAAAAAAGCAAATCAAATTTTCTATTCTACAATAAAAAGAGGAAAATAAGAAAGCAGTGAGTGCATTGCTTTTTATACAAAAAATTTTATATTTCATATTGTTATGCGACCCGTAAAGTACATATATATATATATATATTAGATCCTTATGAATAGGGAAGGCGAATAAGCGATGTTCGCCCGTCCAGCTGCCTGTCTGTACGTGAAATCAGTTTTCCGAAGCTCCCAGAAAGCTAAATGCCTAGGTCTTGAACTGGTATATCAGAAATGGTTCGAAATAGATTCGTATTAAAAATCAGCAAAATCGAGCAGACAGTTTCAGAGCTGGAAAACTTAAACTCTATTTTGCCATACAAAAGCAAATAGTTAAACCTAATTTTGGTTTTTTTTTAATTAAAAAATAAAAAAAAACAAAAACAAAAAGGCTTTTTCAGGGTTGTAAAACTTTAACTTTTTTTGGAAAACTTTCAACTAATTTTTTCTTTTTGTCTACAAATTAGGCATATCTTATATTCTTTAAAAAAAAGGATGATTCCAGGGTTGGGAAACTTGCACTTTCTGTGATATATAGCACAGCAGCTAGATCTAATTAATTTTTTTCGTTTTCTTTATAAATTAAATATATTTGGCATAAAAGATTGAAAATATAAAAATCACAGCTCCAGAGCTGGAAAATTAAATTTTTTTTTAATATTAAAGTAACGAAATAAAACTAATTTTGTCCTTATGCATTTCCTTTTTTTTTTTTTTGTTTTGTTCTTTGTTCACTTAACATATTTTCTGCTTTTAAAAGAACTAGATTGGTATGAGGAATCAGAAAAATATAAAAGGATGAACATTTAATTTTTTTTTTGTATGTAAAAATAACTGGTCAAGTTAATTTTGTCTTTTTGTTTACAAATTAAATATATTTCATAGAAAGCAATAGTTTAGTATAAAAAATTAGAAAAATAAAAACAATAGCTCCAGACCTTGCAAATTTAAACTTTTTCTGGTATATAAAAGTTTTTTTTATGCGTATCAAAATATGAACTAACAATAAGTATTCAAATCATAAATCTAGATATAATAATTAGGCCCAACCAGTGTCAGGCATAAACTTAGTGATAGTAATCAATAATACATAAATATCGTATTAAGCACAAAAATATTTTCAAGCTGTTTCATCTGGAGTGTTGAGTATTAGAGCCATAGTGTCCCTCGTTTTTAAGCGGATGTGTCCAGTAAAATTCAAGATGTTACGAGCAAGTGGATTAGGATGAGACTCGAGTTTTGTTAATTATTTGCCTGCGTATTTTTTAATTTCTTCAATCACTAGTGGCATATTTAAATCACGATGTAAATTTTAATTTTTGATGTACCATGGAGCCGATGTTATTAGTCTTAAAATCTTGTTTTGCCTTCGTTGGATTCTCTCTATACTGGAAGCTGAAGCAGTGCCCCATAGCTGTATTCCATAGCACCATATAGGTTTCAAGAGCGACCGGTATATCAAAAGTTTACAATCTAGACTCAACGTGGAATTTCTACCAATCAGCCAATGTACCTGAGTTAATTTTTGTTTCATTTGTGTTAGCTTAGATTCAATGTGGTGTTTCCATGTCAGCCGTCGGTCAAGGTGTATACATACCAAGGTATTTCACATGTGAGTGTTGAGGAACAATCTGATTATTGATTCTAATGGGGGAACAAGTATCTTTTCATAAGGTAAATGCTACCTGAGCATACTTCTGTTCGTTTACTTTTATTCTCCATAAGTTTAGCCATAGTTCCAAGCTGAGTAAAATGTTCCTGAAGATACCGAGATGCCTCGTGAGAGTTTTCGTGCATACTAAGGCAGGCTGTATCATCGGCAAACGTAGATGAATGTATATCACAAGTATATATCAAATACAAAACTGGGCCGAGGATACTCCGTATACCGGTACACCGGCTGAGATAAATTCGGGCACAGTCATGAAGTCTCCTTCCACAAACAGTAAACTTCCGGCCAAGAATGTAACTTTGCAAAAGATTAAGAATGTTTATTGGTAGATATGTCTTCAAATTTCAAATTAGGCCTTCATGCCACACTTTATCAAATGCCTGAGAAACATCAATAAAGAGGGCAGAACAATATTTCTTTTTTCCAAATGTTCTTTTTATAAATTGAGCCAATCTATGCGTTTGTTCAATGATGCTATGCTGACTTCTAAAACCAAATTGATGGTCTGGGATGCACCCACTACCAATTAGAATTGGGGACAATTTTATCATGAGTAGCTTTCCGAAGAGCTTTGACATTGTTGACAGTAAACTTATTGGCCTGTATGACTCAGCCTGGGTAAGATCTTTGCCCAACTTTGGAATCATTTTCACCTTGGCAAGCTTCCAGTGGTCAAAGTCCAGTAATCAAATAAAACAAATTTTTTCTTTCATAATATATGTATATACGAGTATAGTCTATATTTTAGAAAGACAATGAATAGTATTAGAAACCAGAAAAATTTAAATTATGCTTCCAGGTTGGGAAATTTTTTTTAAAAAAATTACCAAAAAATATTTTGTTTTCAGTTAAGCATAATATTTCATATTTTAGGAAGATCTTAACTCAAGAATTTTTTACATTTGTGCAATTTTTTTATGAAAATCTGATTTAAGTATAAACGAAGGTTTGTGCCATGTTGCTTATTATACTTCCAGCACAGTTATGTTTGAAATCGATGGTCTTTAGTTGAAAGCTTGTAATGTAAATGGAGGTAAAAATAAAATTCATCGCTGAAGAACAGTCATAACTGTAAAATAAATTATAATAATTTAAACAGTTCCTTTCTGAACAAAATCGATAAATTCTTTAGGAATAAACCGTTTATATAATACCGCGATATATTCCATTTGCAATGGGATGTTTAAATTGAGACACTAATCATTTATGCAATATCAAAGATTATTAAATACGGGAAAATATAAACTAAGTCAATTTAGTTCGTGTTGGTCACTTGCACAAGAACAAAAAATTATAAATTTTTTCACAAAATCAAATAATCATTAACAAGTAATAGAATTTATTTTAATACACTTAGCAACTGCTACGAAAATGCTTAAAAAATCGTACTTTTTATGGAATAACTCATTGCTGATGGTACGAATAGTAAAGTTTAATACACCATTGGAAGCGGCTTGAAAAAATCTTTCAGATGATGTACTTTTTTTAATATGTTGTCTTAGGACAAAATACGAAAATATGCAAAAAATTTCAAAATTTTCAAATTTCAAATTTTTAGACACGGTCCAGCTCACGAACGGTCATCGCTAGGCCCCTCAAATGTTTTGGTAGTCCCCATTAAAAAGACCAATCTTTGATTTGAGACGGGTAACAAAAACTTTTTTTCAGTGAGTCGGTCTAATGTATATAAGACTTATTCCATATAAAACCAACCAAAAAATCAAGATTTTGGGACCGACCCCTTCCAAATCGAACCAAACTCGATATGGTGGTTAAGTTTTGCACAACTAACATTTCATCAAAAAATTTTGAATAATATTGCCAGTAGTTCCCAAATTATGATGCATACAATGTACGAAAAAATACAAAATTTTCTTAAAACTGCCTTCATATAAATTGTTATAACTTTTTTAATATCTAGGCTAGCCCAAGGACTTAATCCTTGTTTCAAAAGTATTACAATAGTGCTTCAACGGGTATAAAAATAGAAAAAGTTATCACAATTATAGATGTTGTTTTTTTGCAATCCACGATTCAGGATGCTGTAACTAAAAAAATGGTACTTTTAAAAATTTTAATAAAATATATATTATTGTTTGCCCACTTTTATACAGTGCTCCGACCGAAGTCTAAGCACTGCTTCAAAAAGTTCCGACTGACGTCTCCTTGCGGCTACATCAATCGGGAGCAACTTTCCATTACTTCTGGCACTCTTACAGGTTTCTATAAGATATAAATAAAACTTTCAGCAAAGTAAGAAAAATAACTAAATTTTGTGTATATTGCAAATATATGTTTATTAAAAAAAACTGCTTTAGCAGGCTGGTGTTATATAAAATTCATTTGGCTTTATTGGTGTAAACGAATTTCAGTATTGGTTAACATTTTAAAATAAAACCCGTTGAAAAAATGTCATCAATTGTTAACTGCCCTGGATGTCTAAGCTTATAGATGATAAAAGTATTTCGACTTATTATCGAATTTATACTTCCTGCAGGATTCACCTATCAAAACTTAAAAAATCTGAAGAAATACATATTTATGACAATTTGGACACAAGGGATATTATTGAAAATACATTAAGTGATGATGAAGATGCCGCTTCTATTAAAAATGTTGCAGTATCAAAGCTAAATGAGGCCCTTCCTTATCTCGAACAAATGAAACTAAAAAGATTGGTAAATAAAATTTTACAATATTGTGTTATCAAATCAGCGTGTTATTTTGTTTTTTATTAAGCATTTTGTTCAAAACAATAAATAAATAGATATTTTTAATATACACAAAATTTAATTATTTTTCCTACTTTGCTGAAAGTTTTATTTATATATCAGAAACCTGTAAGAGTACCATATAGAGATTTGGTGATGACATGGCGAAGTGGGCAAACAATAATATATATTTTATTAAAAATTTCAAAAGTACCATTTTTTTAGTTACAGCATCATGAATCGTGGATTGCAAAAAAACAACATCTATAATTGCGATAACCTTTCCTATTTTTATAGCCGTTGAAGCACTATTGTAATACCTTTGAAACAAGGCATAAGTCATTCGGCTAACCTAGATCTTAAAAAAGTTATAACAATTTATATGAAGGCAGTTTTAAGAAAATTTTGTATTTTTTCATACATTGTATGCATCATAATTTGGGAACCACTGACAATATTATTAAAATTTTTTTTGGTGAAATGTTAGTTTGTTCAAAACTTAACTACCATATCGAGATTGTTTTGAGTCAGAAGGGGTCGGGCCCAATCACTCGTTGGTTTTATATGAAATAAGTCATAAGTACGTCGGTGAAGGGTATATAAGATTCGGCGCAGCTCAATATAGCACTCTTACTTGTTTTTTATTTATAAAGTGAAGAAGTGCTTGGAAATTAAGTTATTATAAATAAAAAAAAATTACAAATACATTATAAGCTAAACCTTTTTTTATCAGCAAATCGATGTTAAGCATTAAACACATTTACCACGGCAAACTACCAGCTACAAAATGCCAAGGATAGAATACACATGTTCATATCAGAATGAATATTTTGAAGGCAACAAGGCAACAGACTACAGGTTAATGTCCGTGCTACATTTATCGTTGTAGTCAAATTAAACTAATGCATTAAACACATTCACCACAGCAGGCTACACGAACACACGACTTTAAATGCCGCTAGCAGCATTTGTCGCCTCGTAGCCAGCTACTTACTTATTTTGAAGACGGCAGCAGCACCATCTGCACCTCATATTTAAGTATAAATACATAGTTCAGTATTGCCACCTTCAAATATTTCGCATTTATAAAAATTAAATTACTATTTCAAAATGTACTTATATGACGTAAAAGTATAAAAGTGAATCAATTTATGCTTTACACCATATTTTTAATATTGTTTCTGCTAAATAATATGAAATAATTGCACGATAACATTCATTCAACATTTTGAATTATACTTGCAACACTGAATTTTCTCATTGTAGCCAAAGAAATAGAAATTAGTTTAATTGGACTACAACGACAAAATCAGCATAGACAACAACCTGCCGCCATGTTGCCTTGCTGTCTTCAAAATAATTACTCCCATATAAACATGTGTATTCTATCCTTGACATTTTGTAGTCGGTAGACTGCTGTGGTGAATGTGTTCAATGCATAATTTCTATTTTTGAGGGCTGCAAAACAAAAATAGTGTTGACAATATAGCAAAATGTGTAAATCAAATTAGAAAAAATTTGTATTGCAAAATAGAAAAAAAATTTAAAACTTTTAATGCTAATTACAAAACTAATTATACTTTTATAAAGCGAAAACCACTATTATTCGCGAAAAGTTGAAAAATGTTAGACAAGCCATAATTTTGAATAAAAATCGCTAAGACTATAAGGAATGCAAAAAATTTGGTAAAATTTGCGAAAATTAGGACAATTCGCAAAACTTACTAAAACAAAATCTTATATTGTATAAAAATCGACAAAACTGCTAGGAAGCTGAACACATACAAAAATTCGCTTTTATCGCGAACTTTGCAAAAAATGGCGAAAAGTTGCAAATTTTAAACAAGTTATAATATTGATTGAGAATCGTTAAAACTGTAAGGAATGCAAGCAAATCGCGAAAATGACGAAAATTACTAAGAGCGGGATGATAACAATCTAATATTGATTAAAAATCTTAAAACCTATTAGGAAGCTAAAAAAAATCAGGCAAAAAGCCTCTTTTATTGCTAAGTTTGCAAAAAAATAGCAACAGTTTGCAAAATTTTAAACAAATCATAATATTGATTAAAAATCGCTAAAACATTTAGGAATGCAAAAAATTTGGCAAAAATCGCAAAAATGAGGAAAACTCACAAAAAGATTACTAATAGCGGGATGATAACAAAGTCTAATATTGTTTAAAATCGGCAAAACTTTTAGAAACTTTTCAAAAAAATCACGAAAAGTTGCAAAATTAAAAAAAACAAGCCATACTATTGATCAGAAATCGCTAAAACTGTGAGGAATACAAAAAATTAGATAAAAATCGCGAAAACGGCGGAAATGCCAGAAAACTTACTAACAGCGAGATAATAACAATTTCTAATATTGTTTAAAACCCCGTCAGGAAGGTTTATAAAACAGTCGGAAGCAGGCCCTAAAATTTATTAGAAATCGCAAAAACCATTAAGAATGTAGAAAGTTTGTAAAAAAAAACGTGAAAAAATCGCAAGTTAGCGAAAAAATTTCTAAATGTATCGAAGAAATTACTAAACCTAGAAATAGTACAATTCCCAAAAAAAAAATATATAAAGAAATAAACTGCTTTGTTTTTATATTTTTTAATAAACTATTTCATTTTTATAAATGTGAAATATTTGAAAGTGGCAGCACTGAAATATATATTTATGGTTTTCAAAATAATTAAGTAGCTGGCTACCAGGCAACATTTGTTGCCAGCGGCACTTGCAGCCGTGTAGCCATGTAGCCTGCTGTGGTCTATGTGTTTACAGCATCAGTCATATCGTCGATTTTCACTTCTACTTCATTAGCCGAAAAAAAATTAATTAAAAATTAATTTAAAAAAAATCAACTGAAAAATCAGCCTTTCTCATTTATGCAGAAATAATTTACAATAATATTGAATGAATTATTACACTTTCTAATTTATTTAATTTTTGTAAATTGAAAAATCTCCCATGTGCTTTCAAAACTTTTCATAAAAATTTGCAACATTGTGTCCTTTTTGTTGTTGTTGTTGTTGTAATATATAAAAATTATATTATATGGGCACTGAAAGTACAACCAAAGCACATGATAAAATCAAATGTAAAAAATTATATTTTGTGTAGTTTTTGGTCATGAGACTGACTTGTAAGAGAAAACAGTTTTTATTAATAGAAATATTTATATGCATTAAAATATATTATTTTGACAACATTTATTTCAATTAAAATATTTTGATTAATGTGGTGGAGAAAGAAATGTGAAAAGCATAATGAATGGCTGCAGGTAATCACACATAAACTTAAATGAGAACGCTTATAATTTTAGTCATTCATAAACAATATTTAATTGCAGTTAAATTTCATTTAATTTAATTATGCTTAGTCAAACTAAAATTTCAAAAATAAAAAAATGTTTAATTTTTAGATGTACCACTACCACCAAGTCACAAACTTACCATAGACGAAGTATTCGATGCTAAAACTAAAAAGCCCAATTATGAAGCTTTGAAACAACATTTTCTCAAAGAGGGTCGCATTGAGGAGGAACCTGCCTTAAGAATAATCAATGAGGGCGCTGCCTTGTTGCGCAGTGAGAAGAATATGATCGATGTTGATTCACCCATAACAGTGTGTGGTGACATACATGGACAGTTTTTTGACTTAGTAAAACTGTTTGAAGTCGGCGGACCACCAGAGTCGACAAATTATTTATTTTTGGGTGATTATGTTGATCGTGGCTACTTTAGCATTGAGGTGAGTTTAATTTGCAGCTTATTTTTTACTATTAAAAATAAATATTTGTATTATAGTGTGTTTTATATTTATGGTCTTTGAAAATCTGCTTCCCGGAGACATTACATTTACTGCGTGGAAATCATGAGTGTCGACACTTAACGGAGTATTTCACTTTTAAACAAGAATGTAAGTAACAAATAAATTCTGAACTATTTTTTATATGAACAAAAATGGTTGTCACATAAAAGTTACTTTCGACCTGTACTACGATGTCAACAGAAAACGTACGATCTATTACTTATATTGAAAACATAAACTACTTTACTTAATCCATTTTTTTTATCGACGAACGTTTTCTGTCGGCATCGTGAATAGGCTGTTCCAGATAATATACTGAACAGGTAATAAGGGGCTGCTAAACGATTTCGACGACTTTTATTCTAAGATCTAAAAGAAAATGTTGTCTGATTCAGAACAATATATAAAAAATTCCATAAATTTTAAAATGAAGAACAAGACGGTTTCAATTCGTTAATGAACACATGAAAATTGCCAGACATTGAAGAATCGAACACGAAATTTGTCAAATCAAAAATAGGGGCCTAATCGTCGCTTTCGATAACGAGCTGATTCGATCACGTTTTTGTAGTTTGAGATTATGGCAATCGATATCAAACCATATTATTGGATTGTTCGATAGCGAATGCCATATTCTCAAACTATAAAACGTGATCGAATCAGCCCTTTATCGAGAGCGATGATTCGACCCCAGATTGTTTTCAGAATACCCTGTTGTTAAATAAACAACTGTAAAATAAAAATACGCGGGAAGTTATGTTTATCCAAATCTGTAGCTTTAAATTAAAAACTGGTGCTGCAACTTTTATGTTTTTTTATTAACAGCCATTAAAAGTGCACAATAGATTGGTTGCAGCTTGTATTGGATTATTTTTTTTAATTCTTCATACATGCTCTGTCTAAAAAATGAGGTTTGCTGTCATAAATGCGGTCTTAATTTTTAAGCTCCATCGGACGGTACCTTCTGGTGCCAAGTGGGGTCTAAGCTAACCGATACACAGTGGAGAATTTTGTAAGCAAAAAAATTAAAATAATTTGCGGTTGATGTTAATTGTC
Source organism: Nowickia ferox (assembly GCA_936439885.1). NCBI lineage: Eukaryota > Metazoa > Arthropoda > Insecta > Diptera > Tachinidae > Nowickia > Nowickia ferox. Next base: position 93,579,054 of record OW387023.1, on the reverse strand, counting down.
ATGAAATTTCATAAAGCATTTGAGGACGTGTTACAGAGCTTAATTCTGGAAATTTGATTATATATTTCGTTAAAAGGGGGCGGAGCCACTAAGCCCCAAAATAAAATGGACAACCTTGGGTTATTGAAAAACTAAAACCGATGCCAAGCTGATGTTTTTGGTATTTTTCTATCCCAAGAGATAAAAAACAAGTCTGCTACATTTATGGGTTTTTGCTTACAGTTTAGGAAATATTCGAGAGAAAAAAAATAAATTTTGACTTTTTTACCAACCTTTGTCCACTGTTCTGCTTATGGAGAAGTCAAATCTTGTTAGACTTATTATGAATTAAGGACAAAATTTGTAACATTAAAAAAGAAATTTGGTATTAAAATTAACAATTAAGTCAGTCAGTTTAAATTAATTTTTCGATTTTTCGCCGTTTTTTGCAGAAAAAAAAATGGATTAATTATTTCGCACAAATTTTGCACAAATACCAATCCCATACTTTTAGTTATTCAAATGCTAATAGTATAACCCTTTGTGACGCAACATCGAGAAAATAATTTTTTTCTACAAATTCTAGGAACTCGAAGCATAAGTAAAAATTTTGTTCTAGGATTTTTTTTTTAATTTTATTTCTTGGAGTGAAAAAGGGTAAAGAATTAAGAGGAAAGAAAGTCAGATATCTTGGCAATAAAAGCTCCAAACTAGAAATAATTTTACTAATAACATTCTAACAATAACACAATAATTGACTTGCATATTCACAAAAATGTACATCGAAAAAAGCTGGAAAGATAAGATTTTAAAAAATTGCACCACGGTAACATTGATTTAGTAAGATCGCAGGGTTATTTTAAATCTGTTGTGATGTAAGAGATACAGTTTTTTATAAAGAATGAATTTTACAGTTTGAAACTAGATCTTGTACCAAAGTTATTGCATTAAAATAAAATTTACAATTGCTTGTACTTAATGGTTTTTAAGAGGATCGAATGGTTTGTTGCATATCTGCAACATGGCGTCACAAAGGGATAAGAAATATTGCAAAGAAATTTTTTGTTCAAAACAGATCGTTTCGAAATAGACCTATTTTTGCTATAAATATCAAATTTAAGGCCTCTTTTCTCGAATTCCAAAGCTGGGATAAATAAATATTTCCAATAATTTTATCTGTACCCGGCAAAAAATATGAAGAATACAGCAAAAATACTGAAAAAATTCCATTTTGGAACTTTGCTATATTTTTATTTTTGGGAATTGCCGGGAACTTAACCCTTTCGCCCCTATTGGAATTATATGTCGTCTCAGCAATGTTCCTTACGTCCTAACGTTTCTTCTACGCTTTATATTCTAATATATATTGTATTCCAACTTCAGTGACTCCGAACCCAATTTTACTAGATCAGGTGAGAAGGAAGAGGATAGTATAACCGACCCATATAATCAATCTGGTGATTATTTTGTTACTGCTGTTACTCTTTATGCAGCTAAGTTACTTGGCAATTGTCTGTGTGTAATGCAGAGAAACACTAGTTTTCGAAAGACAATTGGAAAGTTAACAAAGTCAATTTCAAGTAAGTGCTGATTTTTTGTCGACTGGTGGAATCTAAGGAAGTATAGTGTATGTCCGAATGCCACAAATCAAAGTTGCTCAATTGCTTAGAAAACGAAGCATGTGAACTGTCCTTTGGTCATAAGCTACTAAAATCGGATGATGGTCGATCCCATCGGACAAAAAAAGCAGTTGTTTCCTTTTTAGAAAAAAGTCCAGTAAGTAGTGGATTAAAGTATTTTCCGAAATACGTATGCTTTGTGTTTGTGTGTAAACGCAACAAGCTACGAAGTGCATATTCCTATTGGCTGAAAACGTGATAGCGGAGGGAGCAAGAAACCTGTCGGACAGCACATCGCGACGTCGTTGCATTCGATGCACTCCCATAGGAAAGGAGACAAGAACAGATTAATGTTTTGAGCCATTCCCCCAATAAAACCATTTTTTATATTTATTTATACCTTGAATTTGTAGTGTCATTATTTTCTTGTTTATATTCCTTTGCTTAAAAGTTTTGAAAGAACAAAATTAAAATGTAAAATAAAAGAAGTAAATTCGTCAAAGCCATTTTTATTAATTTCAGCTTTATTGGGACATCATGTCTTCCCGTAAAAACATATTGAGATTATACATCCCAGAATAAGGGTAAGGATATTCGACTTCTCATGTATGCCCAACGTCTTATATTTTTGCCTAAAAAACCTACCAGATTTCAAGAAAAAACTCAGGGGTTCAAAGGGTTATAAGCAAATTCTATTTGTTCTTACTTTGTGTGTATTAATTGCGTCATTTTCCACCTTAGAGAGACTATTCAGCCGAAAATATTGTTATATACGAATTTTATAGCATACCTTTGTGTAATACTTCTGTTTTCTCGAACAACTCTTCATACGAGTATGTTGCAAGCGGATGCAGGTAATCACAAAAAAATTAGTACATATTTGGACCAAATGCGTGTCATCTAATAATATTAGGATCAAAAAAAAAAGTCACATACTAGCTTATTATAGACTTTGTTATGTATTTAAAAATTATTTTTATTATTACCTGCATCTGGTTTTCTATATATACAGCTGCAGCGCGTAAAGCTCTTTATTGAGTTTAGTAAGTGAATTTTAATTTGTGTATTTTCATCGAGATATACATATGTAACTTTTTTCACACAGCCCTGCTGTTTGCTTTAGAAAACTATTCTACATAAATAAAATCATGATGAACAAGTGTAAAATCATCTAGTATAATATATTTAGGCAAAATAATTTGTAAAGAAATACTCGTACTAATACAATTTGGTTCTTAAGTTTCAAACAAATAAAAGTTTTGTTTATTTTTTCAATCTCTCGTTTAGGTCAAATAAAATATTCTGAACGAGTCTATGATGCCACCATGGAGGCATTTGATTGCTTGCCACTGGCTGCTTTATTAAATCAACAATTTCTTTGTATACATGGCGGTTTATCGCCGGAAATTTTCACACTGGACGATATCAGAAAGGTGATTTATTTATTGTACATTGTTATAAAATTTTATTATCTCTTTGTTTATTTATTAAACATCTTGATCTATGGTATTTACAAAACTTTTGATTGCAAACTCAAACAATTAATTAATAGCTTAACAGATTCCGTGAACCACCTGCTTTTGGTCCAATGTGCGATATGTTGTGGTCAGATCCTTTAGAAGATTTTGGCAATGAAAAAAATAATGATTATTTTACACACAATTCAGTGCGTGGTTGTTCATATTTTTTCAGGTAAGTGAATAGGCGTAAAAAGATGGTCTGTTTCATGATATCGAATGAAAACTTTCGACTGAAAATTTACAATAAAATATGAACAAATTTTTTTTACTTTCAATATAAATTTTCAGGAACTGGTGTTGCTGTATTAAAAAAAATTAATACGAATATAATTGTCTTTCTATTTTCAGTTATTTAGCTTGCTGTGAATTTCTGCAAAAGAATAATCTTTTATCCGTTGTCAGAGCTCATGAAGCACAAGATGCGGGGTAAGATAAAAGCGCTTCATTTTGAAAGTGAAGCAATTCCAATTCTAATGGACTTGCCTTACATTTAAAATTAACGGCTCAAATGTTTCTATATTTTTCAATAATTTTTTTAACAGATATCGCATGTATCGAAAAAATCAAGTCACTGGATTTCCTTCGCTAATAACAATTTTTTCGGCTCCCAATTATTTGGACGTTTACAATAATAAGGTATTTAAAAATACTCACTTGGAGGATTGTTTGCATTTGCTACAAATTATGAACTTACGTTGAAATACTAGAAAATGAAATTTATTTGCTGGTGGTTAAGCGATGTTTATATGCATTTCATTGTTGCTTTAACAAATCGTCAGTAGACTTCAACAATGAAATGCATATAGACATCGCTTAACCACCAGCAAATAAATTTCACTTACAATATACACGTAAAAATGAATATGAATGAGTTTGTAATATTAATTAAAAAATTAATTAAATTTTCACCTATAAACAGTTTGATAATATCAATTAAGTTTTTCCACTCAAATTAATTAATACAATTAAAAATTTAATTGAATCAATTAATTGGCGAATACTTTTTTCTATGTAATTATGACAATATGTCGAATAATAAATTTCTTGAATACTAGAAAATGTTTCACTCAAAAACAAATTTTTAAAATTTGTTTTGGTTTTGAATGTAAGCGTGTGATTGTGTGAAGTAAAAACAAAATTTTTAATTTTTTGTTTGCTTTGAATGTAAAGCTGTATTCACCCACTGTTTCCGAACAAATTTTTTGTGCAGACAAACAATTTTTTACTGAGAGTTTTCTGCAGCACGATTCGTCCATTTCGAACATTTTTTCTGGAAAATCAGAGCTACCATATAAAATACCTGGCAGCACAGCGGCAAATGATTACAATTTGCTTCGTCACACACATATTTTTAATTGTTTTATGCCATTTTTCATGCAACTGCATATGATTATGTTTTATTTTTCAATTTTCCCTTACTTCTATTCTAATAAATACAAGTATGCTCTGTGCTTTTATTATTACGATGGCGGATCAATAACTCAGTGACTTTTTGAATGAAACACAGTTTTTTTTTTTGCAAAACAAAATATTTATTTTTCAACATAATCTCCTTTTAATTTAATACACTTAGTCCAACGTTTCTACAGTTTTTGTATCCCTTCCAAAAAAATAGGACTTTTCGAGGTCCTTAAAATAGGCATTTGTTTGGTCAATAATTTCATCGTTGGAGCTAAATCTCTTTCCACCGAGTCATTTCTTTAGGTTTGGAAATAGGAAGTAGTCACTAGGTGCAAAATCCGGAGAATATGGCGGATGAGGTACAAAGTCGTAGCCCAATTCATAGAGTTTTGCCATTGAGACTGCACACGTGTGCACCCGTGTATTATATTGATGAAAAATAACTTTTTTCTTGGCCATATAGGGTCGTTTTCTTTTTAAATCCTCATTACTAAGTTGGCATAATATCCTCCGTTTATTGTTTTTCCCTTTTGAAGGTAATCGATGTGGATTATCACGCGTGCATCCCAAAAAACTGTTGTCATCACCTTATTGTCCGACAAACTTACCTTGGCCTTCATCGGGCAGGTTGACCCGGAGAAACCAATTGTTTAGACTGCTGCTTGGTCTTCGGAGTACAGTAATAGATCCATGTTTCATCCAAAGTTACAAAACGCCGCAAAAACTCATTTGGATTGCGGTTAAACAACTCCAAACAATCCTTTGAAGTTGTCACACGTTTACGTTTATATCAAGTGAGAGCAAATGCGGCACCCACCTTGCAGACCACTTTCTTAAACACAGCTGATCACTTAAAATCGAAACCACACTGCCATATGAAATGCCTATGGCATCAACAATCTCACGCACTTTTACTCTTTGATCGGCCAACACCATATCGTGGCTTTATTCGACATTTTCGGGTGTACTGACCTCAATTGGCCGCCCAGAACGTTCAGCGTCATTTGTACTTGTGCGACCACAACGAAAGTCAGTAAACCACTTTTTTACCATTGGAATCGATGGTGCAGAGTCCCATCCATTGGTTTGATTGACGGTTTTTTTTTGCAAAAAATAATGTTTAATGAGCACTCGAAATTCACTTTTTTCCATTTTTAAATAATATTTTAATTGTATTCACAAATAAATTAATACAACTCTATTTTTCTGTCAATGCATCATAACAAAAGGGACGGGAGGATCAAAAGTAAGCTTTCAACTTTCCGATATACATTTATTTCCTTAAGTCTTCTCTGCCAGGATCCATCGTCAGAATCTTTTTTTTTTTTTAAGTTTAATTATGTTGCACAGTGTTATTATAATATTAAACAACGACAACCATCAACTTTGCATACATACATATTTATATACCGTTTTCTTTTTTCAATTTCTATTTATATGTAAAGTTTTTTAATATTTTAATTTTTTATGATTTATAATAGATAAAAAAAACATTAATAATTTTTCTTGTATATATTTGTATCTTTTTTTACTTGTATGCACATCTCCACATTCTCCACACAATGACAACAAAATAATAAATAAATTATTGTCATTTAACAAAAGGCAGCTGTACTTAAATATGAGAATAATGTTATGAATATACGACAATTTAATTGTTCACCACATCCATATTGGTTGCCAAATTTTATGGATGTCTTTACATGGTCATTGCCATTTGTTGGGGAGAAGGTAAGTTAAATGAAAATTTATTATAATGCAAGGAATGTGTTATTTATGAAACATTTTTTAATTAAATAAATAAACAAATCTTACCTTAAATAATTTCAATATCTTCAGCCGGTGTTTAGTTAAGAAAAAAAATGCATTTTGTAGCCATTTTCAAATCTGTAAATAAAATAAATCTTTCTTAAGATATTTTGGCATGAAAATTTAATTTGTACATTTACTGTGCTTCGCTACACACCATATAATACGTTTTGTGATGAAAAGCAACATTTTTTATATAATGCATTATACACATTCACCACCGCAGGCTACACGAACACACGACTTTAAATGCCGCTAGCAGCATTTGTCGCCTCGTATCCAGCTACTTACTTATTTTGAAGATGGCAGCAGCACCATCTGCACCTCATATTTAAGTATAAATACATAGTTTAGTATTGCCACCTTCAAGTAATTCGCATTTATAAAAATTAAATTACTCTTTAAATGACGCAAAAGTATAAAAATGTATCAATTTATGCTTTACATAAATTTTTGGATATTGTTTCTGTTAAATAACAACATTTTGTATTAAACTGGCAACACTGAATTTTCTCATTGCAGCCAAAGAAATAGAAATTAGTTTAATTGGATTACAACGACAAAATCAGCATGGACAACAACCTGCAGCCCTGTTGCCCTGCTGTCTTCAAAAGAATCACTCTCATATAAAAATGTGTATTCCATCCTTGACATTTTGTAGTCGGTAGCCTGCTGTGGTGAATGTGTTTAATGCATAAGAAACAGAACATAAATAGTCATGAAAAGTTTCAAAATTCTCACCACATTAGTTTGTAAGATATTTTTTCAAGTAAATATTTTCTCTATTTGAGAGGATCTATTTTATCAAATCTCGATTATTTTCTATCATCAGCAGAATAAGCGGAATTACAGGTTTGTGTTTGCAGCAGATATTAAGATTTAAAAAAATAATTTACTTAGGAGGTGACACACTCTTCGCTCCAATGTTGACTCATTTTTATAATACTATTCTCGTTATTGGCGTTACTGCTTAAGAAAAAATATAAAAATTTTAACTGTTTTGGCTTTCAAGATATCTTCGAATGAATGTTGCTTCTTTCTATGTGGGAAGTGTCGCCATAACTTTTGGTTTTTAATGCCTAGTAAAAGGCCACTCAGGCTATTATACTTTGTATTTATACATGTCAAAAATTCAAATAATACGTGCAAGTGCGATATTGTGAATGCAAAATGTCATAACGAATGGTAAATAATACGATAAAAATCTGACATCCCATAATACTTGACCATTTTTCGAAAATTTTCTAAACGATAATACTTTTCATCTGATCAGAGTTGCATTATTACAAAATCCAAACTAACAAGTCGCCTGTTTCGACGCCGATGCCGTGCCGTCGTTTATGCTATATGTCTTTGTCTTAAACCCGATATAAATATTGAATATGCTTATCGTATTGAATAATTTTTCGTGTAAGGCATGTCTGAAAGTTAACAAAACTGTCGTATTTTCATTTTCTTTATCTTATTTATATCAAGTACTTTAACCGCCGTCTATTTTCGAAGGCCGGCACGACCACAGCTTGCTTGAAACTGCTCTGCCGCCGAAAGTAAAAAATTAATGTAGGCATGTTAATTCTACACAGCTGTTTGCTTTATACTCGTGTTTTTAATGTAATTTGAGGTGTGATCAAAGCATATTTATATAAAGTATATGCAGGTCTACAACAACTAAGAAAGTACAAAAACAACAGGCGATTTGTTTGTGTAAGAATAATGGATGAATGTCAAAAACAGATGAATACAACCAGACCTGGGCAACTTGCATCACTTTTGCATAAGCACTGATTGAAAAACAAAAATTTTAGTGCAAATTTAAATTTAATGCTTGTAGTGCACTATTTTTTTCACTTCAATAAAATCTCTTAAAAGTAATGGATTAATATTGCATTATCATGGCGAAAAACGCACTGATTTTGTATTGATGTGCTTAGTCATCATGAAGTAATGCAATATTATTGCATTATCAAATATTGTACACAGTAATATTGAATAAAACGTTAACCTATTTTATCAGATAGCACAAATAATAAAATAAAAAATACAGTAAATTTCATTGAGGGCACCTTTATAAGTATGTACGTACAAATTAAAGAATAGGAAAACTGTCAATATAAATACAAACTAGATTTCAGAACCAATTGAAAAAATTAAAAAGTTTCATACTTCAAGTACGTTGCATCTCGACCTTATATAGAAAACCGTGCAATTGACAAAAGATCAGAACTTAGGTTTTCATTTATTGTAAAGTTATATCTTAAAAAATGGTGATTTTATAAACGAAAAATACTACCGCTTGGAACAATTACATCTCGAAAAAATTATAAAAAACGTAGTGATATGATTTTTCGTCTTGGGTGTACATAGGAAAAAATTTACATATTTATGTATGTACGTATGTTTTTATATACATATGTACACATTTACGTTGTATTTTGCACTATAATGCAATAATACTTTTCATAATGTGTGAAGTGGTGAAAAAATAGTGAAATAAAAGTAACAATGCAATATTCATAAATTACTTTGAAGGGATTTTAGTTTAATGAAAAAAAAATGCACTAATATTATCAAAGTTAGTGCTAATGTAATAAATTTGTATTTGCATTGATTTGGTTTAGTATGGTAAAACGGTCAATGCATTTGCTTATTTAATGCAATAGTCCCAGATCTGCATACAACAAAAAGGATATGTATGGATAGACAAAACCAAAGTAAATTTATTAATTGATAAACCTTTAATATGTGAAATAAGTATATTAAATAATTAAATATAATTATTTTTAAATGTTTTGTAACACATTTTTTAAGTAAAAATTTATTTAAACTTTTTCACATACGTTTTCAGTATACACAATTGTGTATAACAAAGCAAAAGAAAACAAAATGGCGTACGAACATTGTAAACAACTTTTGACATTCAGGCATTGCCACGAAACGAGAAAAAAATGAATCACCTGAGCAGTTGCATATACTTGATATAAATTTACTTTGGGTGTGATGGTGTGAGAACAAAATGTAACTTTACGTTGGATTTTTTGACAGTCGAAACAAATGTCTTTAGATTTTTTTCTCGTAAAGTGTGATGAAAGTCTTTATATAGGGTGTTTTTTATTGAGGTATAGAACTTTAAGTTGGCATCACTTTTTTAACTGGCGGCCATTTTGTCAGCTGTCAAGTGATTAATATTTAGTTTGGTTTGCCATTTCATCATGAACAGGTTGACAAAAGAACAACGCTTGCAAATCGTGCAAATTTATTTCGAAAATAATGGTTCAGTTCGCGAAGTTTACCGCAAGCTCCGTCCATTTTATGTTCGACATAATCGTCCATCAGAGCAATTAATTCGGTTAACCGGTCAATTGGCCACCAAGATCGTGTGATTTGACACCATTGGATTATTTTCTTTGGGGATATGTGAAGTCGCTCGTCTACGCCAACAAACCAGAAACGTTAGGGGACATGGAAGCCAACATTCGTGGCGTTATTGCCAACATACGGCCCCATATGCTCGAAAAAGTGGTTGAAAATTGGACCTGTAGAATTGGCTTTATTCGAGCCAGCCGCGGCGGCCACATGCCCGAAATCATATTTAAACGTTAATGGCATAAAATTATCCTTCCAATAAAGCCAAATTGATGGACATTAAAACGATTTTCTTGTGTTTTATTTCAATTCGAAGTTCTATACCTCTAAAAAAAACACCCTACATGTATCATCAGTAATACGCTGTGAGCAAATCAGCAAGAGCGGTAAGCACAGTGGGTAATTTGACCCGAAATCTTGCCCAAAAACAACTTTTTGCACCAACAATAACAATGTTTTGTTAATAAAGTTCGATTAAGAATATATCAAAGCAAATAACTGCAAACATTGTTTTTGCAAAGAATATATGGGCAGTCAAAGTTGGCATAAGCTTTTGATAAAATGTTGTGAGTGAATTGCCGCAGTTTTCCTTGATAAAGTGTTTCGAAAATAGTTCTGAATTCATTTTTGTTATTTTTCGTTTCGGTTTTTGATTTATATAATCAGGGAAACCAGAAATATGCTCTAAAAAAGTGTTTTATTCGCATTCAGTTTGCAATAAAAACTTGAAATATGCACTAAAACTCAAATAAAAAATAGAATAAGTTGATTTATTTTTAAATGAAAATATATGTTTAATTCTAAAATTCAAACAACATTTGCATATAAAATAAGACAAAAATAAAATAAACCAAAAAAAATTACGAAGAATAACTGCGGTATTAAAAACAATAGTTTGTATTTGAGCTGCACATTAAAACAAAATTTTCATACAAACTTAAAACTTAAACTTAAAACTTAGCTTCAACTTCAAAAGCGAGCACGATATCAGAATTAAAACTGTTTAAATAAGACAAGATTTTTATTTATAATTTTTATTGCAATAAGCAACAAAATATTGATTCAGATTTTCAAATAAAAATCGTTGCTGTCACATCTAAAAAACCTTTTATACATTAACAATGTTCCCTCAAGGTCTTCTTGGGGCAAAGTCCCTCACAAATAACAAAACCGAATTCTTATTGAAACTAACGTCCGTAATAACTGCGTAATACATAAAAAAAACTATACACTACATGGAACATTGGAATTAAGATTTCGATAGCGAAAAATAAAAATTTCGACCAACACATAAGCTTGTAAACACATTAAAAAAAAATTCTATAAAGTAGCAAAATATGCTCTAAAAGCATTAATTATGCTCTAAAAATTCGCAAATATGCTAAAAATATGCGTGTAAGACTGATATATGCAAAAACATGCCTTAAAGGGTAAAATCGATGTCAAAATTCATAAAAAGTTCTGAAACGGAAAAATATCTTGTCCTTGTATTAATACGTCAAACAAGAAAAAAAACATGCAATTGCATATTTGCGGTTTCCCTGTATATAATTTTCTTTCAGACAGCCTCAGCTTGAAATGTAGTGAACTTTTTAATATTTGGATTTATGAAAAGAATTAAAAGGAAGCAAATGATGCTGTTTACAATTTTATTATCACTAAAGTTGATATAAATAATGTTTCAAAACAAGATTTGGCGTCGTTGAAGCAAATTATTCTTAAGGTGGCACAAAGCCCATGGAAAATTAACAACTTTTTTAAGCAAGTTTTAGCTACTTGGCTTATACGCCATTTTGTCAGAACCTTTGCGTATTTTCATCCTGCGGAATATCAAAAAAATTTATCAGCTCCTTTTCGAGATATTTAGTTTTTTAACTTTTTTTTTAATACGGTGGCAACTATTAAAATTTCCACTATTACAAAAATCAAAAAACCCAGCTGTGCATCGCTCCAAAACTTTTGGGTGAAATGTAGGTCAAATTACCCAATTACTCAATAAATTTCTACAAGCAACAAAGAGTATTATCCACACCACAGGAAGCTTGACAAGGTCAAAATGATTCCAAAGTCGGGCAAAGGTTTTACCAAGGCTGAAGCATATAGGCCAATAACTTTACTGTCCACAATGTCAAAGCTCTTCGAAAAGCTACTCATGATAAAATTGTTCCCAATTCTAACTAATAATGGGTGCATTCCGGACCATCAATTTGGTTTTTGAAGACAGCATAGCGCCATTGAACAAACGCATGGATTGCTTCAAGTTATAAGAGGAACATTTGCAGAAAGCAAGTATTGTGCTGCCCTGTTTATTGATGTTTCTCAGGCATTTGATAAAATAAGGCATGAAGGCCTAATTTCGAAATTGAAGACATATCGATCCATAAACATTCTTAATCTTTTGCAAAGTTACATTCTTGGCCGGAAGTTTACTGTTTGTGGAAGGAGACTTCATGAGTGTGCCCGAATTTATCTTAACCACAAGGGAGCATCCTCGGCCCAGTTTTGTATGTGATATATACTTGTGATATACATTCATCTACGTTTGCCGATGATACAGCCTGCCTTAGTATGCACGAAAACCCTCTCGACACATCCCGATATCTTCAGGAACATATTGCTCAGCTTGGAACTATGGTTCAACTTATGGAGAATTAAAGTAAACGAACAAAAGTTTGTTCAAGTAACATTTATCTTACGAAGAGAAACTTGTTCGCCCATTCGAATTAACTATCAAGTTGTTCCTCAACGTCCATATGTGAAATACCTTGGTATACACCTTGACTGACGGCTGACGTGGAAACACCACATTGACTCCAAGCTTACACAAATAAAACTAAAATTAACTCAGATACATTGGCTTATTCGTAGAAATTCAACCCTTAGTCTAGATTGTAAACTTTTGGAAACCAATACGGTGCTACGGATTTCAGCTATGGGGCACTGCTTTAGCTTCCAATGTAGAGAGAATCCAACGAAGCAAAAACAAGATTTTAAGGCCAATAACATCGGTTCCATGGTAAATCAAAAATTCTAATTTCCATCGTGATTAAAATATGCCACTAGTGACTGTAGAAATTGCAAAATACGCAGGCAAATATTTAACAAAACTTGAGTCACATCCTAATAATAATATCACATCCAAGGCGAATCCACATCAGGTGATCTTAATTCACCAGCTGACATAATTTCTCTGCTGTCAGTCAAGGCAAAGCGCTAGGAAATATTCTGACAGCAGGAAATTTTATACTAACAAATATACAAGGCGAATACGAAGAGTTGCAAATTAAGACCACCTGGTATCAATACGCCTTGATCACATCCCAATAGTAATACGTATCTTGAACTTTACTGGACACAAGGGCTCTAATAAGCAATACTTCAGATGAAAATTATTGAAAATAGTTTTGTGCTTAGTACGACATTTATGTATTATTAATTACTATCACTTAGTTAATGGATGTTGCCACATCCATTATATGCGCAGAAGTGACAATAACTAAATTTAAGTTAAGAATTATTTTATTTATTTTTTGTCTTGAAAATAAAATAGAAATATTGAGTCATAACGGCCAAAAAAAATAAGCTTAATCGACACATTTTTCGGACCTCGTTTTTGACAAAAATCTGTTATTTACAATCGCCAATAGTCGATTTTGGAAACAAAAAATAAGTTCGAAAATTATGTCACTTAAGCTTTGCTGGCGGTAATGGCAAGATATATATATATGTATGTATGTATGTATATATAAATTTCATCAACAAATTTTGAATATCTTTTCAAATTTCTCTTTAGGTTACGGATATGCTGGTTAATATTTTAAACATTTGCTCAGACGACGAACTTGTAGCTACTCCCGACGACGAACTAGAAGAAGGTGAGTTTCATAATAAATTATTTATAATACACAAAAAAACAAAGTAAAAATTTGGGGAAACACAACCACATTTTTTAGATCAAAGAAAACTAAAAAAAAATTGATATTTTTTGCGTTTGGCATTAAAAAAAAAACAAACAGACAAAGATTTCGAAATTCATGTCAAAAATACTTGTTTTCGTTGTCAATCTTAAGAAAAAAAAAAGAAAAATCAAATCATAATTCTTGTAAACATTTCAATAATTTTCTGAAAACATGTTGTCTTTATTGTTGTGTTTATTATTGTATTTAAATGTTGTAACCAGCGCCATATAGCAAACTATGTATCTATAAAAACAAACAAACAAAAGAAAAAATGTCTACATTTTATTTATTAGTTTCTCTTTTACTACTGATTTATTTTATTTATGGATATGTCGATGAGTGTAAATGTGTTTTGTAAATTAGTGATTAATTTACGTACGTAAATATTTGTATTTGTATTGCATGTGATGTATTTTTATATTTTCTTTTAATCAGAACTGCGTAAGAAAATTGTGCTCGTACCAGCAAATCCGAACGCTAACAAGACCCCACCGAAAAAAGGTAAGAGTATGTCAAACATTTTGTTGAAAAGCCTCATGCAATATAAGTTTTGCTTTAATGAATTATTAAATATTTATGTGTGTGTTTGTATATAGACGCTGCGTTGCTGGTAGTTTATTGCTTATACGATCATTAATTTTATTTCAATGATTTTTTTCATTTTGTTCCAACAAATTCAATGAAGAAAGTGGTTGTTGCAAAGATCATAACTTAAGAGCATCGTATGATAACTTATGAAATTATATTAAATTATATTATCAATCTAAAAAGTCACTTCAAAATGTTTCACCCATATTAGCATAATACTACATATTGTTACATTAATATAGAAAAGCCTTAACTCATTATTTTTTGCATTGCATTTTTTGGTATATTTCGATAAAAGAACATCGAATTTATTGAAAAATTCAAAAAATTCCAATTTCAAAAAAAAAAATAACGAGTTACGGCTTTTTCTGATTATGGTAACAATATGTATATAATATTATCATGATCAAATGTAGATAGTCAAAATATGAATTATGTTATGTCATTATTTGGCGTAGGATGGCATTTTATAAATCATCTAGGAACAAAACTTACACTGTGTGACAAATTTTAATCAAATCGAAATACCTGGGAAGTAGTGTTGAGCGAAACTGTGAATTTTTAATAATATTGCTACTTGTGAACGTGATTTCTAAATCGTTGTTCTTTTAAACTGTGATTGTGATCACAGTTTAGCAGTATTTTGTTTGTAGCAGTTCTGTTATTTTGACAAAATCTAATAAGAAGAGCAGTTGTGAAATTAAACAGTGACTGTGATCACGGTTTAACACATTTCGGCTCTTCTGCTTTAAAAGTATGTATTAGTATTAGTATTTTGATAAATACTAATAAGAAGAGCGACAAGAACACACAATTTGCATCAACCCCAACTAAATATTGATAATTGTCGTATGAGAGTCAGAGAGACAGTAAAATTGTAAATACAAAAATGTGAGAGCTGTACATAGTTGCCAGAAAAGACGATTTGACACGATTAGACGATTTTTTCTCGACAAACGGTGAACGTATACAAATAAAGTCATGTGGTAGCTTTACTTACTGTAAAATAAGCATGCAAGAGCATTCACAGTTTGTATGAAAGAACTACATTTGCAAAACCTGTTACTTGATAAATTCAGTCACAGTTGTGATTAGTGATTTTTCAAACGCTGTGAAAAAGTAACAGGTTTCGAAAAATAGCTCATCACTACTGGGAAGTGTTACTATTTTTCTGGTGGTTATTGCCGCGCATAACAACAATCTGTATTTGAAATTTTCCAAACACCTCCAAAATCTTGAGTTAACTAGGCACATGGGCACTTTTTGAGCCTCTAAATAACTTAAATATCAACTGATTATAAATTTAAAAACGGCTTTAGAAAGAAGATACTAAGACCTTTTGAACCATGTACATTTTGCTTTAGTAAATTTCAGATATACTCGTATGTGTGTATTTTTTCACCGAATATAATTTTTTCGGTTTTTTCCGTCACTTTTCTACTTTGGATTCGTTCTTAGGCAGTATTTTGTTACTAGAACCATAGTGTTTATGATTTTATTTATAAAACATAATTGATTCAGAGTAATTCGCAGGTTTTTGTAAAAAAAAATTCCTTAGAAATTGCCTGAGTTATTAGACATTTTATTAGAAGACTTTTTGTGAAAAAACTAAGTGCATGATGTTTTTCGCGTTCTATTTATGCGCTTTCAGTGTATTTAAGCTCCAGCGATGATAACACACACAATTTAATAGACGTTTATCAACACAAAATATAAAATTGGTACAACAGTGGTCGCCAAACTTTTATGATTTCAATTTGATATATTTTAAATGCTTTTTTAAAAAATATCTTAATTTTTATGAAAAAAAAATGGACCAAATCATCTGTTTGCTTAAAAATTTTCAATTTACACACAAATTAATGAAAAAGAAAATTAAATTTTGCTTTCAAGAGTTGAGTAAACAAGATATTGTATGAAATTTTTACACAATATGAAGAAAAATATCTGGATTGATTCTGCATCATTAACTCAAAAATTCCATTTTTTTTAAGTTATCACGTTTTTTGAGTAAATGAGCGATATGATTTTGTTGTTATTGTACTTTTTTATAAAATTAATTCAAATCATTTTAAACTATAGTGTGTTAGCAATATCATTTGATGAGGGGACGAAAGTCCATGCATTTTGTTAAATTTATGGAATGTTTTTCAAGGGACCTGGGAAAAAGTTCAAATTATTGAGAAACTCAATTTAACGAGTTTCAAATTATTAAGAGTCTACTTTATTTGTACAAAAAACGTAAAAATTAAAATTTATTTTTCGTCATAGATTCAGCTGAAATGTATGGCATTCGTTCAAGTTTACGTAAATTTAAGCTTGCAAAAGCAATTTTGTTCCATACGCATATTTATTTATTTAAAAATGTAACTGCTATAATAAAAAAAGCTTAAGTAGCTAAAACTGCAACCATAATATATTTTAAAAATAAAAGCTTTGTTAAGCTTTCAGCTCAATGTTAACACTAGCAGTAAAAATAAAAAAGATATACGAGTATATAGCACACAGCTTTTTAGGAAAACTTTTTTTAGAAGCAAAATGTTAACACCTGTTACTTAAATAACCGTTATTTTTTTCTCTTATTCAAATAATATTTTAGCTTCTACGGTATCGGCTTTACGTAAAGAAATCATCAAGAACAAAATAAGGGCTATAGGAAAGATGTCAAGAGTTTTCTCAGTACTAAGGTAGTGAATGTGAAAAAGCTTAAAGTAAAACAAATTTAAAACTGAACTGAATTTATCATTTTGTTCTCTCTTACAGAGAAGAATCAGAATCTGTTTTACAATTGAAAGGACTAACACCAACTGGTGCTTTACCCTTGGGAGCTTTATCTGGTGGCAAAGACTCATTAATCAGTGGTATGTACTTATGTTCATTTCAAACTTAATAACAAACTAATTTAACTAAGCAAAAATATTTATAGTTAGTTTTTGCACGTGGTACTTTCTTTCATTCAAGCTTATGAGCACTTATGTAAATATATTAAAATTTATATGTTTATATATTTTCTGTAGCTTTGCAGGGTCTCGGTGCCACACCGCAAATTACCTCATTTGCTGAAGCCAAAGGTCTGGATGCCGTCAATGAACGCATGCCTCCCAGACGCCCTTTGCTAGTTGGCCTCGCCAACAACAACAACAACTCAGCGACACCTAAAAGTAATAACAGCCCTAGCGACAGCAGTAGTGTGCCCTCGGTGAAGAAAAATGGCGGCGCCCCCCGACGTTCTAGCACCACCAAGAGTTCATAGTGTTAATTTTGTGTTTGATATTTTTAGTTCGTTTTTACTTTTATTTTAAAATTTTTTTTTTCAGTTTTGTAAAATTAATTTAGTTTAAAAAAAATTATGAATTTTTAGCAAATTAATCATTTTTTTATTCAGTTAGCTAGCGCTCATCAACAAGTTGTTAAATATTTATTTAATTAAATAAACTTAATTAAAGACAAAAATTAAAGCGTTCTTAGTTTAAATTGGTAAATAAAGGGTTTGCCGATAAGACAGGCAGGTGAAAATTGTTTAACTAAAGAAACTACAATAAGAGAAAAAGCTACATTTCAGATTTTAATATCGTAATGGTATTAATGAATTGTATCATTAATAACACTGGCCAACAGCTAACTCAGACTTGGTAATACCGCTTAACTGTATATCGTCACCTTAAATGCAAACGGGCGTAACTAAACAAAAATTCGAAATCGAGTTTTTAATTGATTATGGTTCATTTTATCAAACTACATGTTCAGGCAAATATTTAGACCTCTGCGATTAAAAATTACGCCTTCATTAAGGAAGTTCAAGCGGACGTAATTATAAATGCATCTATTTTTTATTGCAATGAACCTAACTAATATAAATGATTAAACAAATATAAAAAGGAAATAAATGGTTAAAAACATATAAGTATCCATACTACAAGTAAATTTCAAAGAACATTTTCAAGAACACTTTATTATTATTGATTTTGAAACGTTTTCTGTGTCTCCTGTAAAAAATATAAAAGTGTAGTTACGTCCGTTTGCATTTAAGGTGACGATATGGAAATAATGACAGACTCTTTGTCTAGAAATTTTTTTTATAAAAATGTCTTAAAAATAATAGCTATAATATTTCTACTTAAGTCGCCCGTGGGTTGTGGAAATAACAGGTAAGTGTAATTACGAAAAAAATTTAATTATTTAATAATTGTCAATCTTATATTGGCACTTCTACAGTCACGCTACGTAATTGTCATGTTACATACATCACTAAGCAATTAAGCTTGTACTTTAGAGCCATGCTGTTCGATTTGTTCCTATCTTTTACTAAATGTAGGCCTAACTACGTCCTAAACTAATATCAAAAAAATATATAAAACATATGTTTTTCTTTGAAATCACATATCGTCAGCCCACGCACCATTTTAAAAAAAAAGTGAGTTAGGTATGGGGTATATACATACATATATTTCGAATATCTCCTTTCTGAATCCAAAACATGTTTCGCGAAATATTCATTTTGCTCCATTTCAACTATTTTAAGTTTTAATAAGTATTGTTTTGCTGTACATGCCACAGTTTGGAGTTTGCGTTAAATTCTTCATACAAAAACATGCGAAGTAAAGTTAACTCTTGTTTTGCTTCATTTCTATAAGAAATTAGTAAAAAAAAGAAGGTAACGTAAGCAAAATTTATCGGCGACTGTTAAGCAAAAACATCATCACCCAGACACGGCCGCCGATTAAATGTTTTAATATAAACTTATTAAACACTAAAATAAAATAAAATAAACCTTAATTATGCATGTTAGAGTATAACAGAAATCATTTAATCTCATTCTTTATATTAAATACAATTACTGGTTTTTTTTTTGTGTATGTGTGTAAGCGGATCGATAGTTAAAAATATTACGGCGGCGGCTTCTTGGTCGGCGTTAAACGATCGACTTAGACAGCAAGAAAAATAAACAAAACATCAAAATTCTCAATTCACAGCAGTAAAGTATACGTATGGAGCACAAAAAGCTACTTTTTGAAAATAATTAAAGAAAAGTGGTGTATGCCGCACAAAACGTATTTTTACTTTTGAAATAAAGTAATATTAAGTTCTAACTTTATTCGTGAAAGTTCACTAAAATTTACACATTTCTTTCAAACATGTCGTCGTCGGGTGGTTACTGGTTTGCCGCACATATATTAAGAACACAGTCTTGATGCGGCAAACAAGGTGAAAATACAAACAAATTCTATCGGGTATACTTTGAGAAAACTTCATGTAAACCTTCTTTGCCGTTTTTCCTCATTTGCTCTTTTTATCATATGCTCCAAGCCCATAATGGGCTGACGATATGTCTCCAAGTAACGTAAAGTGGAAATACCCACATGAACCCTGATGATGAACGTGTAGCGCTCTTCCTTCACTTTGTTCAATTTTCCTACAGTGTGTCTATTAAATGTCCGATCATACTTAAATACAATACTAAAATGCAATACGATTGCAGTAGCTAACACCCATTTTCATAACAAACTTGCGGCTCTATATTTCAACAACTTTCAATGTTAATTTCGCATCAGCAAATGAATAATAAACAACATGTATTTTAAGAGTCTACAGAAAAAGCAGACATTTATTACAAGCAAAAACTACTTTTATTTTTTAACATACCTGTTGGTGCCATTCACACTGTGTGACAAATTTTAATGAAATCCAAATAACTGGGACGTGGTATTATTTTTCTGGTAGGTATTCTTGAGCAATAACAACAATCTTTATTTGAAATTTTCCCAACACCCCCAAAGTCTTTTCGTACCCGTATGCACTTATCAATCTCTAACTAACTTAAATATCAACCAATGTTAAATTTATAAACGGATTTAGAAAGAAGATACCAAGACCTTTTGAACCATATATATTTAGTTTGTTTCAGTAACTTTCAGATATATGTGTGTATTTTTTTACCAAATATAATTTTTGGGGTTTTTAGACACTTCTACTTTGGATTCGATCTCAGTCAGTATTTTTGTACTGGAACCATACTGTTTATGACTTTATTTATAAAACATAATTGATTCAGAGTAATTCGCAGGTTTTTGTAAAAAAAAATTCCTTAGAAATTGCCTGAGTTATTAAATATTTTATTAGAAGACTTTTTGTTGAAAAAAACTACGTTCATGATGTTTTACGCGTTCTATTTATGCGCTTTCAGTACATTTAAGCTTCAGCGATGATAGAAATACAACTTAATAGACGTTTATCAACACAAAGTATATATAACTTCTTTTCCTTAAGAGCCACAATTTTCACATACACCAAGTATGCATTTTGCTAAATTACACCAAATTAAAATTTATTTCGGTGTGGGTATCGTTGTTTGAAATAATGCAATGAAAAATAAATGGTATTTTATTTGCATTGTGTGTTAATATCTAGTTAGTACCCTATATCTATATGTATGTATGTACATATGCATATTCAAGAACTTTTAATTTGTTGGTGTCGGTGGATCTTTCGGTGGAAATGCCTCTATACACAATTGCAAATGAGTTATTTTACGTAGACTTTAGGTTTTATTATTAATGAAATCTATTTTAGATCAATTATGCATGGTTGTTTTTCTCATTGGCTATAAATTTAAAAAAAAAAATTAGATTTTCTTAAAAACCTTTACCGACTACTCGATTGGAATCAAATTCTCTAACGAGAGTTATAGGATGCTGTAGTAGAGACATTAAAAAAAATTTAAATTTTTTTACGGAATACCGAATAACAAAGCATCTAGCTATAATTCAACCCACTACTTTTCAGTGTTAAATTCCTAAGCAAAAATTATTATGTATTAATTTTGTGTTAATGAAAGCAAATTAATAAAATTGACATATTTTACGCACTGTCCAAATTATAATACAGATTTGAATTATTTGCACAACAGACAAATAAAGGCGGTAGTGTTGACATTGTGCGGGCATAAATAAATAACTATTTTGTAAGCTCAGCAATTGAATGTTCTTTTTCAAATATATGTACATATGTATGTACATATTAGAAGTGTGCCCAAGCTATGAAAAAGCGAATATTGTTTGTAGTGGTGATCGTAATTGAGTGTGAAGCAAAAACTGAGAACAAGGAAACAAAAAACACACAAAACCATTGTACAACAGTTGAATAGACAGTTGTGTAAAGTGTGCTATATTTTTATTGAACACTTCATAGTGCACCATACTTCATTTCACAAACTAAAAATTTCATAAAATATTAAGTGATAATAAAACTTTTTACTTTTATTTATATCCATTGTGAAAGATATTATTTTTATAGATATTTTATTTTTTAGTCTTAAGGCTGGTACTCTGTTCAAAGTTGTGAAAAATTTTCAGCACCATTGATTATTTCGCGTGAAAAATTTGACATGTACTAAATGTAGCCCAATTCGCGGTTTTTTTATAAATTTCTTGCTTTTATTGCTTGAAAGTATGCAACATTGTTAAAACTCCGTGCGAAAAAAGCACTGCTCATGTTGTTTCGCAGCTAAACTAAAATGATGCCAGACTAATTTTGCATGGAAAGACATGATTTTATGTGTTTTTCACAACAAGAACAGAGTACTACTTTTGCGAATTTATTTCGCAAATATTTCACACCAAATACTTTTATATGTAGTTTGACAGCATTTCGCACGAAATTATGAACAGAGTAACAGGCTTTAATCAATAAATTATAAAACTTAGAACAGTATCGAATGCAAACTAACACGCTCAAACAATCTACGTTGTTTGTTTTTTCTTTTATACATACACATATTTTTACACTTGTGTGCACTAGTGAAATATGCTTCGACACTACAATAACTAATGCCTTCGCTTGGCATATAAACAAATGCTGTTGCATGCTTTTGATAAAATTGAGCACCCAGTGTTGTCCGATTTATTTTGACCCTTGTCGCCAAATGACTTGTCGAATATCGCCAATATAATAAAACATTAAATTATAGCTACAAAAATATTTTTTAATTTTGTAATTATATTACAAATATTGTTAAATTTTAAATTCAGCAGGTAACGTCTATCGTAAAACATAAAAATTATACTATATAAGAAAAATTAAGAAAAGTGTTTACATTAACATATAAATAGTGGAGTACAGAAAATAATTAAAAATAACTTATTCCAAAAGATCAATCCGAATAGGATAAACTGAACTTGAACACCAAGATAAAAATTATTATATAAATCTCTTCATAAAACTGAAGTAACATTTACTTAAATGTGTATTTAAGTACACATATCATGTCCTTGAAGTGGTAAGTACCAGCAGAATCGTTGTATTCATACACTCTAGTGCCAGCCATACACTACACAAGTTCACTGCACATGTGTGGCACTGTACAGTGCGTTTTTGTAGTGTATGGGGGTGGTTGTGCTATTTACGTAGTGACCTAAGTAAATATCAAAACAATTTTGATATTTCCTCAAGTTTGTAAAACTGTACAGTGAACTTGTGTAGTATATGTTGCAAACGCTCAGTTGTGTCGTGATTTTTTAAGAGTTCAAAACTAGAAATGAGCGCCGAAAAAATATTCTGGACAGAGTTTCTAGAATTATTATACAACGAATCGCCTGCATTATAGAGCATTAAAATAAAAACTGCACAGTTTACTTGTATAGTGTGTCACAAGCTTATTTTACTCAGTGCCAGACTTGAGCACTGAACTTGTGTAGTGTATGGCTGGCATAGGCGAGAACTCGTGCAGGCTTTTTGGTGCTTCATTATCAAAATGTTGGTTCTAATTAATAAAAGAAAGTTTTCCCCACTGTGTTTTATAAACACCAAATGCGATTTTCTGGGCCATATTTTTTAAACTTCTTGAATTTCAGAAAATTTTGTTTGAGATAAGAGTCACAACATTTACAATTTCATACTCGAAATATTTTATGTTGTAGAAAAAATTCTTTACAAAAAAAATTTTATGTTTTTAACATTATTCTATTTTATTGGAATCGTAAAAATATCGCCAAAAATATCGCCAAGGAGTTCAAATATCACCAAGTAAATCGCCAATCGCCATTTGAAAATTTTCATCGCCAAAAATAAATTATCGTCGCCACGTTTGGCGAGATATCGCCATATCTGACAACACTGTGAGCCAGTGATGCCAACTATTTATAACTCAAACGCGCTAGAACGCGCTAAGTTACAGCATTGTCAACTGTTTATAGCCAAAACGCGCTATTTTGCTACGCGCTAAATTTAATTTTAATAAAAATCGTTGTATTTACATTATTATTATTTATTATATTAGTAAATACAATTGATTTTTTTTAGTAGCTCTTTTCAGATTTTATAATATTGTTTTTTCGAAATTATATCCTAAATAACTAAAATCATTTAATACAGAATCAGAATTGCCTTCCAAATAATCGAAATCCTTAGTTTTTATTTTTATTTTATTTGTCAGACTTTTTGACAACTTATATAAATTGCCGAATAGTTTTCGCATTCAAATTCTTTTTGTACTTCAGCTAGAATAGATGTTTAATAAGTTATATGTATAAATTTTTTTGGTCAAGAGTACGATTACACATTTTTAGCTGTGAAATTTAAAAATATTTGCCATTTACAGTATTGAAATGCGTTTTTAAGTCTCACCACAGGCAAGGGAATTTTATTTGCGACAGCAGAATCATTAAGCAATTTAAAACATTTTATGAGTTTTGAATACTAGAAAATTGTTAAATTTATTCAAAAAAAGTTTTAAAAAATATTGAACTGAAATAATGATGACTTTATAAAAAACGCTCTAATTTAGCGCTTTTTTTACTAAACGCGCTAAGATGAAAAAAAGCGCGTTTGGCATAGTTAAAACGCGCTAAATCTAGCGCGAAACGCGCTAAATTGGCATCGCTGCTGTGAG
This sequence comes from Nowickia ferox, assembly GCA_936439885.1. Lineage (NCBI taxonomy): Eukaryota > Metazoa > Arthropoda > Insecta > Diptera > Tachinidae > Nowickia > Nowickia ferox. The sequence goes on along the minus strand of OW387023.1, from coordinate 93,554,930 downwards.
CACCAGTTTCAGTGTTTTCATAAAATCAAGAGCACTAAAAAGAGAGAACAATTGAATAATTAATATACACCATAAAGATTAAGCAAGCAAACATCTTGTGTTCAGGTCTAGTACATATATGTAATTATATACGTATGTATATTAAGTTATATATACATACATATATGTATGTAAGTACATATGTATATAACACAAGATTAGTTCTTTATCTTATTTAATACAGGGTGGTTAAGTTTGCTGTCAAATAATGAAATGTCGAAAATTGAGGTGTCATCCTTTGACATTTATTTAGTAAAAAGTTGGCAAATTTTAACCATGGAACACTACACTCTTGAACAAAGAACCTTAATTGTGAAATTTGTGAATTTTAATTGGAAAGATCGGGTTTACGTGAACAAACCAGAAACAACTGACTCTCTGAAAGATGAAATTCAGCACTGCATTGACGAGATCAGCGAAGCTTTGTTACAAAATGTGGTTAAAAAATTTGTGAAAAGGGCGGACGTCTGAGGTAGAAGACATTTGCCCACTATCATATTTAATTATTAATTCCCATATTTCTACTTTACATTGGTATCAATAAAACTGAACTCGTCAACTGAACTCGTGTGTTTTAAGCCAATTTACTTTCTTATCTTACAATTGCACACCCTTTATGTTTTCATATCACAATGTTTTTTAGGTCAGACATGAACACGTTTAGCTTTTTATTGTGACACGAAATTTCTTTTTAAATAACATAGTTTATATACAGCCTTATATTCGACCAAGACGAATATAATATACCCTTTAACGAGCGAAGTGATACTTAACATGTTACTAAGAAAGTTGCATATCTAGGTTAAGTTCCTGCCCATACATGTAGTGTAAATATTTCCAAGAAACCATTAATAATTATAAAACAAAAGAACACCCCGTTGAGGTAACTTTATATACGAAGCTTAAAAGTTCCACAATGAGAGACTTATGCTAATAAAAATAAGAGAGCTTTCAGAGAAATCTATGAAATTTAATTTGTATATTAAGGGAATCTATTCAGGTCATTCTCATTCAAATATTTGTTGGAATCAAATCTCTTTCGGCTGAGACATTTCAGCACATAGAAAGCAATGGATTTTTGCATTGGCTATTGCACATGTGCGCACTCTTGCATTGTCTTGGCGGAAAGAAATTGTTTTCTTGGCAAAATGCGTTCGTTTTTTACACGTTTCGTCTGCGGTTATGGAATGGCAGAAAAACTCATCCATATTGCAGTTGAGCAACGCCAACTACTCCAGCGCAGTTGTCATACAATTGCGTTTGTGGTCGATATAACCGACATGGCATACATCATGCGGAAAGATTTGTCATACCCAAGTGAATCATTTCCCTCGCATTTATAATAAAACCCTGCTGATTTGAAAATAGTTATCAACAAAAACCTCTAATCTCTTTATTTCATTTCACTATTATAATTATCAGATTGTGAGCAATTATAATGACCAGGGAAACCGCAAATATGCAATTGCATGCTTTTTCTTGTCTGACGTATCAATCCAGGAATAAAATATTGATCCATTTCAGAACTTTTTATGAATTTTGGTATCGATTTGTTAGTGCATATTTTTGCATATTTCAGTCTAACACGCATATTTTGAGCATTTTTTCGAATTTTCAGAGTATATTTTCGCTTTTATGGCATATTTTTGTACTTTATAAAAAAAAAAATTATTTTAATAAACATTTTTTACTTTTCTCCGTCTTAATTTCATTTTCAATATTCTTTGGATTTAGTGAAAAAACAGTACCACTATAAAGTTAGACTTTGCGAATCGATTTCACGTTTTCTTGTGAGTTCTGTTGGTAAAATACATGCTACACCTATTTAAGTTGAAATTTAGAAAATACTACTTATTAGTATGTGTTGTAACATTCAAATTTAGAAGAAAAAAATTGGAAATGAACGATTTAAAATTTTTTGATTTTTTAATTTTCACTCACAGTCTTGTGAAAGAAAAACGAAACAGGAAAATTAAAAAATTTTTGTTAATTTTAATTATTATTATTCGAACTTCATTTGTTTCTATATTTTATGATTTTATTAGGCTAAAGTTCGTATCGCTTTTTAAGCTAAATTACATCTGATAATTATTAATGAACAAAAAATAACACCAAATTTAGTTGTAAATATTCTGACAAACACGTAGTTGAACGGAACAACCGGCTGTTTTCGAGGGCCACTACACCTTCATCATCAGCGTTCTTTTGTGTTTGGTCAACTATGTGTGGTGTCAGTTGATGTAGATTTCTGCTTTATATACGAAACTTTTATATCGTCCATGTCCAACGTTTTTTTTACTAAATTTTAGTGCTGGAATAAATACTATTGATTTGTATATTCCAAATTTCAACTTAAACAGGTGTAACATGTATTTTAACATCCTAACTGGACGTTAATTTCAATAAAAGCTTGGTTTGGCCATTTTGACGAACGCTGCTCCGATTACATCAGTTCAGGTTGAAAGAACATTTTCATTGTATAAAAGGCAGCAATTTCTATTTAAAAATCTATAGTAAGTGAATATTTTTTTGTTTATTGCAATAACAATTATAAATAAGAAGCTTGTTTTATTCTCCAAAATACAGTTCCAAGGTTTTAATTCTGATATCGTGATCCCTTTTGAAGTTAAATTTTTGTTCTTAATACATTTTTTTATTGTTTCCTTTTTCTGTTTATTTTATTTTTGTCTTGTTTTATATACAAATTTTATTGAAATGTTGAATTAAAACTAGATTTTCATTTCCAAATAATCCAATTTATGTTATTTTTAAGAGCCTATTTTATTAATTTTTAGTGAATATTTTCAAGTTGTTAGTGCATATTGAATGCGCATAAAACACTTGTTTTGGAGCATATTTCTGGTTTCCCTGATAATGACCATTCTACTTGCCGATAGCCCACCACTCTTTTTTATCTATCAACAAGATTGGTATGTAACCTAAAATACTCCCCCTTATTGTGAGTGGCGTCGTCGACGTCACAACAAGGCGACAGTAAAAATTGTCACTTGTCTACTCTTTGTCGACAAGAATTGACTGCTATTAACATGATACGAGTACATTAGTTTACAAAGCCTTAGAGATTAGTAAGAGATTGTCAATAAGAACCAATTTACGCCGATAAAAAGTAGACAAGTGACAATATTTACTGTCGTCTTGATGTGACGTCGACGACGCCATTCACAGTAAGGGGGACTAATTTATATGTTTCCTCAAAAATGTACCGATTTCTTTATTAGCTGTTCCTAAATTTCTTACTTACAGGAATGCTGATCAAAATGAAGAATAAAAGTTTTATATACTTAACTGAACACGCATTCCAATTTCATGATAAAAAAAAAATTTGTACTATTATCATGATGTGGCAAATAAAGGGTGTTTTTTATTAAGGTATAGAACTTTAAGTTGGCATCACTTTTTTAACTGGCGGCCATTTTGTCAGCTGTTAAGTGATTAATATTTAGTTTGGTTTGCCATTTCATCATGAACAGGTTGACAAAAGAACAACGCTTGCAAACCGTGCAAATTTATTTCGAAAATAATGGTTCAGTTCGCGAAGTTTACCACAAGCTCTGTCCATTTTATGGTCGACATAATCGTCCATCAGAGCAATTAATTCGGTTAACCATGGATCGTTTTCGCACTACGTTTACTCTATGTGATAATACGCATCCGCTGAAGTCGCTCGTCTACGTCAACAAACCAGAAACGTTAGGGGACTTGGAAGCCAACATTCGTGGCGATATTGCCAACATACGGCCCCATATGCTCGAAAAAGTGGTTGAAAATTGGACCTGTAGAATTGGCTTTATTCGAGCCAGCCGCGGCGGCCATATGCCCAAAATCATATTTAAACGTTAATGGCATAAAATTATCCTTCCAATAAAGCCAAATTGATGGACATTAAAACGATTTTCTTGTGTTTTATTTCAATTAGAAGTTCTATACTTCTAAAAAAAACACCCCTTATAAATAACTACTTTCAATTTTAAAAAAAAAAATTCCAAAACAAAATTATAAACATGTTAACACGGCGAATAGATTAAAGTATTCTAAGTATAAATAAATAGTGTCTAAATAAAACAACTATAAAAATTTAACTATACTCGTATGTACAAAGAGATTTTTTTTTCGCTAAGCACGAGATGATAAAATGAGGACAAGTTTATATATTAAATACTAATTTACTCATACCTAACTATCGCAAATTTTTTTATTTCGTTTTTTAAGTGCTAAGAGCAAAGTTATAAGCTCACGTGCTTAACACGCTCTATTCGACACTATACTAATAAAATTATAAAAACAATTATTTTATAATACTTCTTTATGACCCACATATACGAATATATATTTTTGCAATTAAAAAAGAACTATTGTGAGACCCTACTTTAAGCATATGCTGGAATGCAGAGCAAAATGCCTGCAATTAAATCCTCTTCATACATAAAAATTGTTGGAATAATGTGGCCATAACCGCCAAAAAAAAAGCTTAAGTGACATATGTATGTATAATTTGAACTTTGACGAAAATCGAAAATAATCGATTTTCCTCAAAAAGCAAAAAAAACCTTGAAAATTGTGTCGCTTAAGATATTCTGGCGGTTATGACACGATTTGTGCAATAACTTTCTACTACAACGCATGAGAACGCAGTTGACTTTAGAAATATTTTAAATTAAACATATTGACTTAAGTCAAGGTGTATATGCAATATAATTATATACAAAGTTTTCTACAACCTATTTTCATTGTTAACATTACTCCAAGCATGTTCCACTTGCACACGTCACTTTAAAAGCATATTTTGTCATTTAAAAGGCGTGTGATTTTTATTTGTAGTGTCAATTTATGAACATAAGTCAAACCTGTATATTTTTTGTTGTCTCGTGATAACAAACGTAAGAGAAACTACTATTTCATTGTAATGTTCTTCGAAATTCATTAGTGCAGACGCAAACGAAAATGCTTTCATAGAAAAGGTGTGTGATTTTTTATTATCAATTTTATAATTTATCTTTTGTTTACAAGTGTGAGTATAAATATAGCACCAACTATCACAAAAAAAGACCTTGCGCCAGTTACCTCATGGGATGACAATTATTTCAATGATGATTCCAAGACCATAAGTTTTTACTAGAGATGTGCAAATGTCGTGATTTGATCGTGTCACGCGTGAATCACGCGTGATTCTGATCAAATTTATGCTTAATCACGCGTGAGTGCGTGACTGTGACTTAAAAAAAATTACTCGTGCGTGATCGTGCGTAATTTTTTTTTTAAAGAATTACGCACGCTCTCACTCCTGCGTGGGTATATAACTGTATTGAAAATCTTAAATTTTCTTATAATAAATACTACAATCTATGTCTGAGCTGGCCAAAGCAGCACCAGAGTGCCGAACATCAATCGGCTTCTTATATAGCGAGTGTAGCTTCGGCTGTGTGGCATGTAGCGCCGTCCTGTTGAAACCAAATGTTGCCAATATCCTCCTCTTCAATTTTTGTGAACAAAAATTCGTTCAACATGGCCCGATAACGATCGCCATTGACTGTAACGGCCACTCCTTGCTCATTGGCCCAATTATGCCTCTGGACCAAAATCCGCACCAAACAGTGACTCGTTTTGGGTGCGTCTGCTTTTCAATGTATGCGTGCGGGTTTTCTGTGACCTAAATGCGATAATTTTGCTTGTTTACATACCCGCCAAGATCAAAATAAGCTTCATCTGAAAAGATGATTTTTTTTTGGCAAAATCGGCATCTTCTGTAAGTCGATCGCAGGCAATATTTCCCAGCGTTGTTCAAGCGTATACACAACCATATTCGTTCAGCGGGAGGATAAAACTAATTATCTGTCAAATCAGACATGAGCTAAGTGTTACCATTCACGAAATAAGCACTAGTTGAAAAAAAAGTTAGATGGCGGACCATATACAAATGAATACACATACGCGAATACATTACTCTCGTGTTTCTACATACATATGTATATACATACATATAAGTAGAATGAGCCTGCAAACATAATGCATACGTATGTATGTACATATGTATGTGTAAGAACCTATTTTTCAACCAACAAACATAAAAAATGAATTATATATTTTTCGTAAGCGTGTGTGATCGTGATAAGTTGTACACCCCTCGTGCGTGATTCAGAATATTTTATACTTTAAAAAAATTGAAGCCGTTCAAATATTATTTCTGAGTCGGCACAACAGTTTCGGCGATATCGTAAAAGTTTTGGCGAAAGAAGATAATTTTTTAGAAATTTTTTTTTTAATTTTTTATTTTGAACAAAACAAAAGAAAAATACAACAACAGCCCAGTTTGTTGTTCAGCAGCATGTAGCTAAATATATTCCGAAAGAATTGAATCCTTTTGCATTGAAATTGTTGCATAACTTTTGATTTTATTTACAGTTTAGTAACAGAACAAAACTGATAGAAATTTAAATTTCCATACAACAGTACCACACAGTGTGTGTGTGGCACACACAAGCACAAATTCAAAAGTTTTAAAGTTTCAAAGCTGTTGCTTCGAACTGTGTTCAGTTCTCTTTCTAAATTGTAAATAATATCAAAAGATGTACACCTATTTCAATGGTTAAACTTGTATGCTATCTCTGGGTTTAGAAACAATCAAAGAACTGATGCCAAATTTGCATATAGGGAAAATTCATAAAAATAAAAATTTTTAATTAAAATTTTTAAAATAAAATATACATTTGGCATAAACATGTTTATATGCTTGCTACCGATGCCAATTTAGCGCGTTTCGCGCTAGATTTAGCGCGTTTTAACTATGCTAAACGCGCTTTTTTTCGTCTTAGCGTGTTTACTAAAAAAAAGCGATAAATTAGCGCGTTTTGAACAATGTTATCATCACTTCAGTTCAATATATTTTTTTACTTTTTTTTCATAAATTTAACAATTTTCTAGTATTCAAACCTCATAATATTTTCTAAATTGGTTAATGCTTCAGCTGTCGCAAATAAAATTCCCTTAACTGTGATTAGAATTAAAAACGCATTTTAATACTGTAAATGGCAAACATTTTGAAATTTCACAACTAAAAATATGTACTCGTGACCAAAAAAAAATTATATTACTTATTAAGCATCTATTCTAGTTGAAGTACAAAAAGCATTTGAATCGCAAAACTATTCGACAATATATATAAGTTGTTACAAAATTTGGCAAATAAAATTAAAATAAAAAAAAGGATATCGATTATTTGGAAGCAATTCTGATTCTGTGTTGAATGATTTAAAAGAAAGAAAAGAGCTACTAAAAAAATTAATTGTATTTACTAATGCACATGTACATATATTGAATTTTATTAAAATTTAATTTAGCGCGTAGAAAAATAGCGTGTTTTGGCTATAAATAGTTGACAATGCGCGTTCTAGCGCGTTTTGCGAAGGGGAACAGCGCGTTTGGGTTATAAATAGTTGGCATCGCTGATGCTTGCATTTCATTGGCGCTTTAACAAATCATCAGTATACTTCAATCATACGTTTGAAAAGTTTCAAACCTCTTATGCACATACTTTCAAAAATCATTTGAGAATTTACATAAGCTTTTCGGAAATTCCAATACCATAAGCGAGAAGGCTCAGAAACTTATACAAAACAGAAGAAACAATTTATATTCGGTATATTTATTTTATTTTCCTACACATTTATACAATAAAAATATTATAAGGCAAAATGATATATAAAATCCAAATCCATATTTTTTATTCGGTTGGCAGATACATAAGTGCAGTTTGTCTTATTTTGAGACCTCGCATTATTACATACACATACATACATAGTTATAAGTAGGTGTCCCCACCTGATGAATTTATATCATGATGACAGAACAACTTCATTTAAAAAAAACGGTATAAAAAATGCTGGTTTTTATATGAACTTGTTCATTCATTATGATATGAATTCATCAGGTGTGCATACAAAATTAAATAAAAAATTAATTAAATTAAAGAAATATACTTCGTCCTGGAAAATATTGATTTCCCACAACAATTCGTATTGTTCTGATACTCATAAGTTCTGATTTATGAACTTCATTTTACATGCTCTACAATTTTTTCAAAATGAAAATATAACTTAATTAAAAATGAGACAATTTTTTTTTAAATTTGTAGTTGAGCTATAGTGAATTTTAATCAGAAATAATTTCTTAGTCGGGCTTACATGTATGTACCCATGGTACGTCGAATAAGTAAAACAATTAATGTGATGATCGTAAAAGATAAGCAAGAATAGTTAAACATACTTAGGTAGAGTGATATAATATCGTGCTAACCTGAATAGAAAATGAAAAAACGGATAAACAGAAAATGAATAGTGATACTTACAAATGTATTTACCAAAGGCAAATCAATAATTGTATACACAATATAATCTCATATTCTCATATTCCATTTCATTAAATAGCTGATGTTAATCACAATCTCTACCCCAGTAGATAGACTTGGGTGCTGATGAAGTGCGTGGCTGCACAGAAAAATATCGATATTTCCCACAGCTAATAAAAAGTCGAATTTAATTTTTCTTCTTTTGTTTAGAAACTCACATTAATTAATAAAAATATTTCATTCAACAAGAATTGAAATTACTGAACTTAAGCCCGACTAAGAAATTATTTCTGATTAATTGAAAAATTAAATTAAAACGCGAACTCAAGACAAAATAAGTATGTATATTAACAGGTGGGCCAAAGAAGTCATCCGATATTAATTGGCTCTCATTTTTTTTCTATGTAAATGAAAAACTTCGATTCTGTTTTTTGATTATGTTACTTGAACCTTTAGAATTTTATTGGTCAAGTCGAGAAGATGATATCGGCCAAATGGGCGCCGTCACAATTGATTGCTATACGAGCTCGTTTTATGGTATTTTGCATCACTTCGGCGAGAACTTCGGGCGACAGATTCTCGCACTCGTGTCGAATGTTGCCCTTGAGGGCTTCCAAGATCTCGGGCTTGTTCACGTAAACACGGAACTTCAAAAAGCCCCCAAAAAAGTCTGGAACGGTTAAATCGCCAAAACGAAAGATGAAGCGACCCGGGAACGCCACGACACGATTATTCCGCGTTCTTGGGGGAGTGTATCGCTCCATGGCTTGCTCACATGTATTCTACATCTGTCTAGTTTACAAATGCCAAAACAAATTTGACATTGGCCGCCATTTGCAAAAATAAGAGCATCTTCCAATAGGGTGATTTTTTTTTGCCCACCTTGTACATACAGTTCGACTAAAACTCATGACGCAATTAATTTTGATTCTAGTAAAAATTATAATAGTATTGTTTCTTGACTAATCGCTATTAACCTATAATCGCGATTAATCGCATATTTTTTACCCGTAGTCGCGATTATTTGCAAACCCTATTCAGAAGTTATGCTACTATATTTAGGGAAAATGCCTTTATTTTTTACATAAAGCTAGAGCTGATAACAGTATCGATCAGCTGTTTCCTACCGTTGCATTTACATTCCATTACAGTCGATTGTTAAACGATCCACATTCATTAATGGTCAACCTTTCACTAAACTAATGACACTTCAGATGAAAGACATTCAACAGCTGACACCCTTGCAAGACCGGTGGTTTTGAAACCACTGTATTTCTTTAACCTAAGTGGGCGTTCGAAGATGACATATTTAATACAATGACATTTTTATTTCCACAAAATGTCAGGAAAACTTGGCATGAGCTTTACAAATATTTATTACTTATGGGCATTAAATATGCTGCAAACCCATGAAAAATTGCTCCTACAATTAAAAAAATTGCTAACAATAATATTCATTTTAAAAATAAAACAAAAAATATACAAAAATTACACTCATTTGAATATAAAAAAAAATCTGCCATTATTTTTATAATACATCAATGTTCAGTAATTACTATAAAATATTTTTATTACTGCAAAGGTCTTTGAAATACTCCAGAAATTTCAAAATTCACATGAAGTATTCCTTCAGGAACAATAAATAATATAAATAAATAAATATGATGTTAAGAATTAAATATGAACTCACACATCGAGGGAGAAAATCTTAATAATCTCTATTCCGTTAAAATATTTTGTTCTTTCTTATGTCGTAATTTTATTTTTATTTTATGTAATTTGTGTTGAATATAAAAACATTCATCGAATCTTTTGTCTCCTAACACTGAGTAGCAATGCTGCTATTTGTCTAAACATAACTGCTGATTTTAATACGTTAAATGACAATAACCACTTTTATTACTAAGCGGTAATATAAGTTTATTATGCCAGCAAACGTTTTATATTTAATTTTTGTGAAACAAATTTGATGTGCCCACATACAATAATACTTAATGGTGTGATTTTTATATTTTTTTATCAACTTGCCATCACGTGTACTGAATTTGTGTTCTAAAATGACAACTCAATTTGCAACTATGTATTTATAATTTTGATAGTTAACATTTTAAGTTAAAACAAAATTTCCTTATTTTTGATACCTTTGATGTTCTGTTCGATGCATTTGATATTCTTGCGGTCATAAACAATTTGTGTGTTCGAATATTAATTTCGCTAAGCTGGTATCTCGTACAACCAAAGTTATTGCGTGGTAATTAAAAAGGTGTCTTATCGCAGATTAATTTTTATTTTTGAAAAATTTTTCAAAACGTAAAAGTTCAAATAATTATAAATTAATCTGTGGTAAGGGGTTCTTCGTGATAACACAAACGCATGTGGTTGCTCACACCCATCGCGTGATTTCCAAAAGAATTTCTCAGCCATTACACTGCGCAACAGTGAAAAAAACACACACGAACTTGACAGTATAGATTCCATAGTATAATAAAACCATCTTTTATTTTATGGGCCTCCAAAGATTTCGAAAAGAATCAAGTTGCCTAGAAATGATATGACACCCTAACGATTACAATTTTATATAATGCAGACTATAGTGAAAGGTATTGTGCCAAACAAATGTTTTTGATTGAGACTTTTGGATTTTAAGTTTTATATCGAGTTTTTGAAAATTAATATATCCTTCGATTTGTTTTTTAATTTTAAACTTCTATAAAACCAACAACTTTTAAGGCAGGTCTGATAGTGAGCATTCTCTAACTACTAGTTTTTTCCAATTTTTTTTAAATTTGGGGGGCACTAAAAAATATCAAAAAATTGGGAAAATCAAAACAAAGAAAATTTTAAAACGTACGATTTGGAGTGGAATGTCCCATATGTACATATATGAAATTACGGCATTCGATATTGATCGAAATTTTCAAATGTTTTCTTATAAATTGCGTTTAAATATTTTGAAATTTCTTTCAATATCGAGTGTCGTTAGGGTTTCGAACAATGTTGTGGTACCGAATGTGATTTAAGCAGTGAATTTTGATTCCACAAGCTACAATGGAAACTTAACTACCAACCAATATTTTACATTTCACGTATGCAGTTATTGCAAGTGTTGACGTCGAAAGAAACTTTTCAGTTTATACAAATATCTTAACAGACTTAAGTAGATCATTTCACTTGGAAAATAAATAAAAATTATTGATACATATTAAATTTAATTGAACTGGGGTGAATTATAACCAGCAATTATAATCGGGCTTAGGTTTGGCATTTTCAATTCTTATTGAATGAAATATTTTTATTAATTAATGTGAGGAAAAGAAGAAGAAGAAGAGAAGAAAAATTAAACTAGACTTTTTAGCTGGGGGAAATGCGCATTTTTCTGTGCAGCCACGCACTTTATCAACACCCATGTCTGTCTACTTGGGCAAAGATTGTCATTTATTTAACGTGCATTTTTAACGAAATGGAATATGAAAAATGATTATTGTGTATACATTATATATGTATATATATTATTATTATCATATACATATAAGGTGGGCCAAAAGAAGTCATCCGATGTTGTTTGGCTCTCATTTCTTTTCTATGTAAATAAAAAACTTCGATTCTGTTTTTTGATTATGTTTATTTGAACCTTTAGAATTTTATTGGTCAAATGGGAGCCGTCACAATTGATTGCTCGTTTTCTGGCATTTTTCATCACTTTGGCGAGAACTTCGGGCGACATATTCTCGCACTCGTGTCGAATGTTTTGTCCTTGAGGGCTTCCAGAGTCTCGGGCTTGTTCACGTAGACACAGGACTTCAAAAAACCCCACAAAAAAAGTTTGGAACGGTTAAATCGGGCGATCTTGCGGTCCAGTGTAAATCGCCAAAACGAGAGATGAGGCGACCCGGGAATGCCACGACACGATTATTCCGCGTTCTTGGGGAGTGTATCGCTCCATGGCTTGTTCACTTGTATTCTACATCTGTCTAGTTCACAAATGTCAAAACAGTTTTGACATTGGCCACCATTTGCAAAAATAAGAGCGTCTTCCAATAGGGTGATTTCTTTTGGCCCACCTGTATTATATATATATATATATAACTCTGTAAGCCACATGCAATCAAAAATTGATTTTATGTGCTCAATCTATTGCTAGGTACCATAGCTTTATATGCTAAAAACATTTTAAGTAAATTCGATTATTTTGGCGGTATTATTATAAAATCTACTTCTTCCAAAATGATATATTTTTATTTTGTTTTCCTCAATAACTCTGTAAGCCACACTAACTTTACTTGTTCTTTTTTACATCGATAGATTTTGGTGAAACTGGAAGCTTTTTTTCAAGATCTTCTGATATTTCTGTTAAATCAATAGTTATTACCTAAGAAGTCTTCCCAAGAGGCATGAAATTTATGTATATCAGAGAACTGTATCAGTATGATTTTTTTAAGTTTTTGTAGCATACGCATTTATTGCACAAAAAATATAATTATTTTTATTGATGTGGCTTACAGAGTTGTTGCTGTTTATAAAAACGTGTTTTAAGGTTTCAGAAGAATAAAACAGATTTTTCGGGTGCAATGACATTTCATTTTACAGCTGAAAACAGTGCATCTACTCGTATGTTTATTAAGTCCTAGTTTACACTATGCAAGTCTTATTGCTAAGTTGATTAGTTTATTAGGACAGACAGAGAGACGAGGGGAACAGAAACGTTTCTTTCTCAAACTAATCAGCTTAGCAATAAGACTTGCATAGTATAACCTAGGATTAAACACTCCATTGATGAAGAGTGCCCGGAAATAAACACTACAAAAAAAGGAAGACCAGCATAACACATTAAGTGGACTTACACTGAACATATTCAAATAGCGGGTAATAGGATGATTAATATAAAATCATTACTGCCGTACATTCCACCAGTTAATCGCAATTTTTTTAATAATTTGGAGGCTACACAAACCGGAAGTGAATTAGATGTTGTAGAAATTATTTAGATATTGTTATCATTATTTTCATTTGCTTTTTGGTATAATTTTTAAAATCTTTGCATTAATAAATTTGATAAATATTTGGAAAATAAAATAATGAGGAATTTTTTATTGCAATAACTTTGTAAGCCACAGAAAAATATTAGAAATGTTGTTTTTGAAATTAAAAAATTTTTCAAATAAATTTAGGCAGTAACAATGTAAGGCACAATTTTTAATTAAAAATGGTACTTCCAATGGGTTTTAAGCATTCATAGATGGACATGTCATAGTTATCCTCCTAAAATCTTTCTTAAGGGTGTTTATAGTAGAAAATATTAAAACCCCGATTTCTTAGATTTATTTTAAACTTAAAAGTCGATTTATTCAATATTTTGTTTTTGTGGCTTACAGAGTTATTGCACGAAGCGTCTCATACATATATTTGTTTTTACTTTTTCTGATTTTTAATCCTTATGTCTTTCTTTCTTTAATATAGAAAATATGTATTTAATTAACAACGAAAACAAAAAGTTTTATTTAGTTACGTTTATGTACCAAAAAAATTCAGTTTTTTAGCTCTGAAGCTGTGCTTTATATTTCTCTAATTTTGTAAACCGAACTTTTCTTTCTAAGACATCAATTATTTTTAATTTCTAAACAAAAAGAGAAAATTAATTTGACCTTTTTTATACCAAAAAAAAAATAAAATTTTCCAACCCTGGAATCATCCTTTTAATTTATCCTAATTTTTTTTAGCAAAATATTTCTCTCTGAATATTAAATATGTTTTATTTATAGAGAAAAAGAAAAAATTAGTTTTCGTAGGTTACTGTTACATATATACAAAAAAATAGTTTCAATTTTCCAACTCTGGAATCGTCTTTTTGATTTATTTAAATTTTTAATACCAATTTAGTTCTGAGTGAAATATAAAGTAGGTTTAATTAACAAAAAAAAACATAAATTAGTTTCAGTTAGTTACTTTTATATTGCAAAAAAAAGTTTCAACTTGCCAGCTCTGAAACCGTCTTTTCATTTTTGCTGATTTTGGTAATTTTTGATACTGTGCTCTAGGACCAAATCCTATAGCATTTCTGGCGTTTCACACACACATAAAAATTTCAACTTAAAATCTACGTAAACAAGGTTAATTTAATCTTTTTCGACAATGATTTTGCTTCATATGTGTTTCATATTAATTTAAAATGATTTCTAGTAATTTTCAAAGAAAATTTTTCTTTTTGAAATAACTTTATTTCACATTTATTTATCAGTTATGTAATGTTAAAATCAAAATGAAAAATCATGTTGAATCAAAGTTATTTCAAGTTGGAACAACATGAATTTAATTTAATGTAGTAATTGTATTTTATTAATTATTTAACTTACGTGTGTTTGTCAGAGGCATCAGAAAAATTTTTGTTTGTACATAAATTGACTTTTCCGGCCAAGATTTGAACTCGGAACTCATCGCGTAGTAGTCAATGCGCTTACCCATGCAGCTACAGCAACTTTAAATATTCTTTAGATACACACTAAATATATACCGTCATGAATAAAATTTTAATTCAACATTATTTGGTGGATAATTTAGCATACAATTTACTTGAAAAGTTTTAGCTAAAAAAATACAAAATACTATGACTTGTCTCCACTATTCGTACCTGCGATCCTCCGACTACAAGACCACTGCCTACCAGCCAGCAGCTGTCTGCTGTTTACAAACGTCAAAAAAAAACAATACAAAAAAAACTCACACAACTAAGCACAAATGTGTTTTGCAGCTATGAACAAAGCAAATAGACACCAACACACTTAAACATCATATTATTTCTTGTAAATTTAAATCAAAATTTTTGCATGGTGATTTTACATTGGTATTTTTGATGTGTGCGTACAGACATACGGACTGACGGACAGACGGATATCGCTTACTCGGCTCCCCTATTCATAAGGACCCAGAATATATGAGTACATATACATATATATATGATTAATAATATAATGTGACACATATTAATATTAGGGAAATTACACACGGAATGACAAACCAACATATACCCTCCTTTACCATTTTTGATGAAGGGTATAATAGTGATTTTATATGTATATACACATGGAAAGAAATTGTTATATTATAATTTTAATATTTTATTATTGTTTAATATTTTTTTTATTTATTTTGTACGCACCTTATATATAATGCAAACATTTAAAGACTAAGAGCTATTAGTACATTATTATGGGCATAAGATAATTACTATTGACTTTGTCTAGTCTTTGAAGTTTCACGACTAAATTTAGATCTGCCCTTATCTTTGCCCGGTATGTGCTTTCAACTAAATTTTGTTTTTAAGATTAATGATTTTATTATTTATAGCATAAGTTAAATTAAAGAGACTAATAAACACACATTTTAAGTTTAGTCTACTTAACATTTAAAGTCAACTTGTATTTATGTGACAGTAGTTTTAACTGTTCAGCGACGACGCTACAGCTCTGAACAAACATACATATGACAGATCTTACAATATTTTTAGTAAAATGTGTTAAAAATTTCTAACAACTGTGTGTACTGGCAATTTTGGTCGGACAGCGTCTCCAGAAAAAGCATTGTCAGTCAATTGTAAAAGGGGACCAACTAAAAATTTTGCAATTTTCACTTTTTGAAAGAAAACGACATACAGTGGTGATATCTACCCACTATAAACATTTTGCATAATTTTCTCTAGTTATTTCTCTCTAATGGTAAATTTGTTACCCCCTTTAGGGGAACAAGGGCGATATCATGATATTTTCATTATACCTTGATAAGTCACGTTAAATTATTTGTGCTTTCATTTAAAAAATGCAACTGTATTAAATGACAAGGAATAAAGTTTTATTGGCAAAACTAGTAAGAAGTTTTAAAGCACTTTCTTTACTGCACTTTTATTGAAATAAAATCAAAAGTGAGTTCATTTGCACTCATTTAGCAATGAAAGCAAATAGATTAATAAAAAATAATGATAAATATACGAGCATTTCCAAAACGTTCTAGTAATTTCGATTATTTACTTTCAGATCTATTATTGAAAAAAAACAACTCTTCGGAAAATTTACTTTACCAACAAGTGCCATAATTATTTGTTATTTTAAAATTTAAATGGCAAACAAAACTGCCCTGCTAATTGTTTTTATTTTTTTATTTTAACATAGCAATAAATCATGATTTGAGTGTTAATCGTAGTGCTATTTTTCGATAAAATTTAAAAAACAGACATCAACCTTTTTGAAAATTTATTTCTAACGCTCAACATCAATAACTATAAGCACTATTTTACTTATTAATTAAAATGCATTTTTCCATGTTGATAATGCACATCATTAGGGAACCTTCTTAAAAAAATTGCTTAGACAAAACTGATATACTATATTAAACTTTCATTTAACCAAATGAGAAGTCCAACTAATATCATAGTTGAACTAACAATTCAATAATTAACTATGTGTTTTTATTTTAAGTTTTTTATTTTCTTTTTCACAAAATATTTGTAGTATTCATCAGCTCTGAACACGTTTGCAAGCAGAAGGTGGTAAACTTTGACATCTAGTATCTCGCCATTTACTTGACGGGCACAAATTGCACGCTAATGCCGAGTACACATCTGGCACACATGTTTGATTCAAACCAGAGATCTGCATGACTACGAATCAAGCGGCATAATTTTGCATTTTCTAAAATAAATATTGAGCTAGCACTTAACATTAAAAAAATTAAAGATGCTATTGCATGATTCATATCAATGAGACTATTGTTAATAAATGGATGCCACTGCTTGCATATTCCAATCATCCATATGATTCAGTGAAGCAATGAATCAGTATAATTGTTTTGAAAACTTCTTAAAACACCTTCGGACAAATATAGTTTTATGTAATACTAGCTGTACCCTGCGCACGTTGCTATGCCGCCAACTAAAATTAATTTGAAGGAAAGACAGTACACAAATATTCAATTCATTTTGAGTAATTTTATTAATTTTGAACGTTTCGGAGGGGAAGAAACTTCCCCCTAGCGCCCTAGTTTTAAAAATTTACATGACCTATATAACTTTCTAGATGCAGATCTATCTACGTTCCAAATTTCATGAAAATCAATTCGAACTTGGCTGGTCCTTGTTAAACAAATCTGCATAGACCATGTGACTTTTTAGACGCAGATCTATCAATGTGCTAAATTTCATTAAAATCTGTTCGAACGTTTTGGGGGGGGCTGATATTTTCCCACTATCGCCTAACTGGTCCTTGTTCGAAAAATGTACATAGAACATTTGACTTTTTGGACGCAGATCTATCTACATTCTAAATATCATTAAAATCGGTTTGAACTTTACGGAGGGGCAGAAATTTCCAACCTTTTACCCTTCTGGTCCTAGTTTTAAAAATCTACATAGTCTATGTGACTTTTTGGACGCAGATCTATCTACATTCTAAATTTTATTAAAATCGATTTGAACGTTTTGGAGGTGCAGAAATTTCCCCCGCATCGCCCTCCTAGTCCTAGTTGAAAAAAAAAGTTAATACCCTTAACTTTCCCGGAGTTGCATAGACTAATTGAACCAAATTTAATTTTTTGGCCACTTGTGTGCCAGATGTGTACTCCACATAACACAGAAAAGAGGTTATACATGAATCTAACAAAGTTCGGAGATTAAAATTAAACAAATGAGCAAAATTGATTTAACCAATGGAAAGGGTTACATAAAATGTAATCCAAAAATTTATTATTGTGCAAATCCTGCAGTTAAGTTACATGTAAAAAATATTTAACCAATTTTTTCGATGAAAATATAATGAAAACCCATTTTAAAACAAAGATTGTAGGTAAGCATACCAGCAAAATATTAGGAATATGTTGCAATTTACTAACAATATACTTTTAAATAATATATTACATAACGCATTACCATGAAGTAGTCAATTCATGACATAGACGTTAATATTGATATTCCCCTAATCAATTAAAAATATTCTCTCTTAAACGCTCAGTAGTCTTTAAATAAATAGTAGAAATCTTTTTATTTAGTTTTATAAAAATCTTTCAATTGACTGGTTATTTGATCGGTAGTGTAATATAAAGCTTGTCACGGCTACGCGACTTCGCAACCACGGTTGTAGCTGTCGCCAATTTATATTTTTACTGGCGACAATAAGCAAATATAGTGCAGCTGATAGTGGCGTTGGCTAAAGTAGTTAGCATCCAAAACGACGTACGACGACTGCAAATTTTTACTAACCATTGCTTACGAAGGATTATTCAATATTTTTGGCCCAACTCAATAACTAACACTGAGCTCTTCCGAAGCGCCAACCAATCCAGTACGACATATTGAAAACATACATATTGAATAACAAGGTAGCTAAAGCAGCGCTGCAGTACAACCGCCAAGGTTTTCTACCAGGTGGACGTCCAAAACCAACTTGATGCATCGCAAACCGTACGTGAGCTGACTACTGCAGGGTTTTCATGGAATGAGGCAAAAATAACAGCT
Source organism: Nowickia ferox (assembly GCA_936439885.1). NCBI lineage: Eukaryota > Metazoa > Arthropoda > Insecta > Diptera > Tachinidae > Nowickia > Nowickia ferox. The sequence continues at coordinate 93,536,034 of OW387023.1, read as the reverse complement.
CACAAAAGAATTCGCTGAAAGTCATTAATTGGAACCGTCTGCTCTCCGGAACATCGTTGTCAAAAAGATTTTAAATATGATACTTTAAAATCAGCTGTTGCCGTTTCCAAAATAATCAATTAGCTAAGTATACGGCAACAATTGTTGTAGTCGTGTAGTCCGAAGCCTGCTGTCGTGAATGTGTTTAATGCATATGCTTGTTATAATTTTTATATTTGCGACAGTTTTCAAATCTACTTAATTTATTTACTATAATTATTTTAATAATGTTGATAACACATTAACATTTTACTTTTAGTTTCATAAAAAAACCCCTTCCAGCAGTCATAAACATCACATAATTATGAATGCAGATCACTTTATCAAAAAAAAAATAAAAAATTAAAACGTAAGTCTATCACGAGATTTCAAACGAAAATAAATAAAATACATTTGTTTGAACTCTCTCTCCGGCAATCGTGCATTTACTCAACGTAGACCAAGTCTTTAGAATGAGTTTGAATCAGGGATGGCAAAGTTGCTACACTAGTGCATTTTTCAACTCGGAAAGTACAATAGTACACCAATGACTAATTTAGTACGTTTAAGGAATCTCCCCAGTTTTACTCCGCATTTCTTTCCAATTAATTGCATATGTTAATTTTCATTTTCGAACAATGAAACTCATATTATTCTCACTTGAAAACAGTATTTTTAAAGCAAAACGCAGCGGGAAAATAAAAAATTTGAACTCGTCCATTTCCAAATCATTTTTCTTCTAAATTCGGATGCTAGTGCACTTGCAATTAATTTGTGTATTTTAACTTTCAACTTAAACAGGTGTAACCATATGCTTTAACATCCCAACTTACAAGCAAATTTATGAAAACGATTCGTCGATTATTTTAATAAAAATATGTGACCTGCTCCACGAAAAGGGACCTCTGCGCCGAAAAAATTTTTTTTACTTTTTGAGTGATTCTTATAGGAAAAAAAACGCTCTTTCAAATGCCGCAAACCGCAAGTTTCTATGTCTTTTAGTTTTTTTTTACAAATCACCTGCAAAGATGAACATAATTAATGAAAAAATTTAAAAATGTGATATGAACAGATAATATATATAATATTTGAAATTTAAAAAAGTTCAATATCAAAGTACAAAGTACCAGAGAGTCGAAATACATCGCCAGATGATCAGGTTGAAGGAAGAGTTTTTTAAACGCGTTTTTCTCAATAACTTCTTTTCGGCGCAGAGGTCCCTTTTCGTGGAGCAGGTCACATATGTAATTTGAACTAAATAAAATCTTTTAGTACCATTTTTGAAAGTTATTTGTACAATTTTAAAATTCTCAATGCCGTCCCTGGTTTGAATATCTCAATTCTTTTAAATACAATATTCCACAATAAAGTAAAAGTATCTGAGAATTTTTTAAATATGCACGAGTACTTAGTGCGTAAAAATGTATGTGTGCATTAAAAGATACATCATATACATATGTATGTGTGTATGTACGTATGCATGTGTGTGCATGTGGTTTTGCACGAAGATGAAGGCAAATGTGTTAAACGTTTTTAAGTAGTAATAAATATATATGTATATATAAATCGTCAAAACCAGTCAACTAAATATAGTAATTGTTGTTTTGTTGTTAATGCTGTTGTGTTTTATTTTATTATACTATATTATTGTTATTACTTTATTGTTATTGTAATTTTAAATATACTATAGCATGTTGTAGATATATTGTTGTCACTTAGAAGTTTAGCTAAAGTATTAATATAACATCACTGTAAAATTAGAATCGTAGTCTTAGCAGTAGATTCATTAGATACACAACATCGGGGTATTTATTGCATTTGGGCAACAGTTCATTGTGAGAAGTAACACTCACTAAAGTTTATTTTTTTAGTAGCGGGAAACAGTGAAATTCATTAAAATTTGTCGTGTTATTGTGGAGAGTATTGCAATTTAAGTGTTAAATTATAAACCGTGATATTAATTATTTCCGTATAACATTAATTAAAATGTTAACTCTAAAATCTGTGTGCATTTTTGTTGCTCTGACACTACCCTGCGTATTTGGAGCCGTTACGGCGACCAGTTTACCTCCCATAGCTATACGCACTATAAACGCCACCGATGTGGGTCCTGAATTTGTACCTGTTGGTCTACCTGCTTCAAAAGCAAATACTGATATTAGAAATGACAAGGAAATCGAAGGTAAGATACAGTGCAAAATGAAATCCATTTGCTGGTGGTTAAGCGATGTCTATATGCATTTCATTGTTACTTTAACAAATCGTCAGTAGACTTCAACCACACATTTTGAGCAGTCTACTGACGATTTGGTAAAGTAACAATGAAATGCATATAGACATCGCTTAACCACCAGCAAATGGATTTCACTTGCAATATAATTATGTCAATATGTCGAATAATAAATTTCTTGAATACAGTGCAAAATTAATCACCCTTATACCAGTTGGCGACATCGACGTCACGACAATACAACACCAAAAAGTTGGAGCTAGTCCAGCCGTTGTCGAAAACAACTGACTGCTATAGACTGTCAATGGCACAAAAATTTTCGTTAGAGCGAGTAGACAAACGCTGGGTTTTTGTTATTGTATTGACGTGACATCGATGTTGACAACTGGAATAAGGGTGATTATAATATTTCAGCATTTAATTTGTTATAAGCGAAGTTGTCTAGAAAAGAGTTTATACTTCGTGATTATAATTTAAATAAAAACTTGCAGCTGCTGAAGTATAAAAAGGATTATTAATAAAGTTTTATTACAACAAACAAACTGTATCCAAAATAACCAGGCCAAACCGCCAAAAAGGCTTAACTGGCACATTTTTTGGACCTCGTTTTATTTACGATCGCAAATGATCGATTTTGGTCAAAAAATTAAATTCGAATATTGTGTCGCTTAAGCTTTTTAGAGGGAGTTTAAGTTCCTCCTTTTTATCCGATTTATTGTGGTAAATCGGCATAGGAAACCATTTAGGTTAGGCAGATGATATGTTTAATGATTTCTGGTTCCTCTTCATTCCCGCACATTCGACAGAAATCGGGAGAGCCCAAATGCTGGTTCTTGCTCTGACCGAGCAATGACCAGTCAGCGCGCCTATAACGATTCGCATCGCCTTGCTATTCATATCCAGTAGCAGTTTGGATCTGCCTGAGCCAAGTTTTGGCCACATAGCCCTCCAGACTCTACAATCTTCCCTACTTCGCCATGAACAATTGGTTCTGCTCTCTACTCAATTACTGAGTTTCCTATAGCAGTGACCTATCGGTAATTTCACCGATTTGTCACACATTGCCTCATCTAACGCCGACCCAATTCTTGTCAGCTCATCGGCAATTTCATTTCTCTCAACACTGCTGTTGCCAGGAACCCAACATAGTCTGACCCTATATTTGCTTATAAGCAAGTTGAGGTCTCTTCTGTAGTCACTAACAAATTTTGATTTGACATTGTGTCAACTCAAAGCTTTTAGCGCTGCCTGGCTGTAGACGTAGAAAATTACCGTCTCACCTTCAGCTAGATTCTTGGCCACTAGTTCCTTGGCCCAGGAAACCATCTAACTCTTGCGTTTAACTTTTGTTTAAATTAGCTCTTAAGTCTATACAAAAAACAAACTCGAGAGATATCATTGACGAAAATTTTTTTTTTTGAATAAGTATAAAAATACAAGTCAAATCGATTTCCATATTTAATTACTTTTCTGAACTACAAAAACTAAATCGTATGCTTAAGATATTACCCAAACGCTTAAATGATTCAAGAAATGTCATTCTCAAAAATTTATATTACTCCAAAAAAAATTTTAGAAAAAACTAAAACCATTTTATTATTTTTTTATATCTCTGATAACATACCGATTTATAAAATTTAACACATTCTCCAGATATTAGTTAAAAGGTTTAGTGACGAAATATTCGTTTGCAATTTTTTTCTATATTATCTAAGTTATTTATTAACTAACTGTTAACGTAAAAATATCTCATTTAAAACTTAAAATTATTATTGGTAATAATTTTAAATTAGCTAAGTAGACAAAAATAAAACAAACAAAAAACGCTATTTTCATATCAGCAAACGAATTTGTTCTTCAACCTCAGCATTGATTGCGATGCCAGATTTATAAAAATTTTGGACGACAAAAAATAAATATATTGCAAACTTTTTTTGCTGTAAAATGCCGATATAAGCAAGTGCTTAAGCACTCTAAGCACTCCAAGCACTGCTCCAAAAACTTCCGACGATATCTCCTTGCGGCTAAATTATTCGAAATCAGCAAATATAATATATAAAATATAGGGTTTTTTTTAGAGGTATAGAACTTCGAATTGAAATAAAACACAAGAAAATCGTTTTAATGTCCATCAATTTGGCTTTATTGGAAGGATAATTTTATGCCATTAACGTTTAAATATGATTTCGGGCATGTGGCCGCCGCGGCTGGCTCGAATAAAGCCAATTCTACAGGTCCAATTTTCAACCACTTTTTCGAGCATATGGGGCCGTATGTTGGCAATAACGCCACGAATGTTGGCTTCCAAGTCCCCTAACGTTTCTGGTTTGTTGGCGTAGACGAGCGACTTCACATATCCCCAAAGAAAATAATCCAATGGTGTCAAATCACACGATCTTGGTGGCCAATTGACAGGTTAACCGAATTAATTGCTCTGATGGACGATTTTGTCGACCATAAAATGGACGGAGCTTGCGGTAAACTTCGCGAACTGAACCATTATTTTCGAAATAAATTTGCACGATTTGCAAGCGTTGTTCTTTTGTCAACCTGTTCATGATGAAATGGCAAACCAAACTAAATATTAATCACTTGACAGCTGACAAAATGGCCGCCAGTTAAAAAAGTGATGCCAACTTAAAGTTCTATACCTCAATAAAAAACACCCTATATAAGCAAGTTTTAAAAATGTATAACGGTTTTAAAAAAATATGGCCTAATTAAATTATTATAATTTAATTAATTATTATAGAAACATGTACTCTAAATTAACAGATTTAATTGAAAAAAAAATGCAAATAATAAATTACAAATTTAAATGAGTCAATTGAACTATTGTTTAATTTAATTGATAATCTTTTAATCAATCAATTTAAAATTTATTTTAATCGATTAAACTTTTGTTTAAATATTTAATTAATTGTAAAAAGGTGGTGGAAAATCAAATAGATGAAAAGGCGAGTAGAAAGAATGCTTGTTTTGTAAAGATTTTTGTTTGATGCTTTTTAAATTATTATGTTTGTATATAGTGATTCTCAATAATGTATTAACAGTCTTACTATAAACATACGAAGTTTTTTTTTAGCTAATTTCAAAATCTTTTGGGTTAAAATCTACTGACGAGTTACGTAAAGCAGGAACGAAAAAGCAAAATTTTCAAGTTAGTTAAAAAGTTTAAGTGATATAATTTAATTTTTAATTCAGTTTTGTTTTTGTTTCAATTAAAGTGTTGATTAGAGAAATATATTATTTCTTTGTAGATAATATAATATGTATCTGTGGAAGAAAGAAAAAAGTGCTTAAGTCGAGATAAGCCAATTTTGAGTTCATATCATCTTCTCAATAATTTTGTGCGGTTTTTCAGGAAGTTATATCGCAAGGATTTCCTGTTTATATTTCTTCCAGTTTGAAAACAAATACGAATTTTAACAATTAATTAAATATATTATCATATTATCAAAAAAGAAGTTACTTTTACATTTTGTCAGCTGTCAAGTGATTAATATTTAGTTTGGTTTGCCATTTCATCATGAACAGGTTGACAAAAGAACAACGCTTGCAAATCGTGCAAATTTATTTCGAAAATAATGGTTCAGTTCGCGAAGTTTACCGCAAGCTCCGTCCATTTTATGGTCGACAGAGCAATTAATTCGGTTAACCATGGATCGTTTTCGCACTACGTTTACTCTATGTGATAATACGCATCCGCTGAAGTCGCTCGTCTACGCCAACAAACCAGAAACGTTAGGGGACTTGGAAGCCAACATTCGTGGCGTTATTGCCAACATACGGCCCCATATGCTCGAAAAAGTGGTTGTAAATTGGACCTGTAGAATTGGCTTTATTCGAGCCAGCCGCGGCGGCCACATGCCCGAAATCATATTTAAACGTTAATGGCATAAAATTATAATTCCAATAAAGCCAAATTGATGGACATTAAAACGATTTTCTTGTGTTTTATTTCAATTCGAAGTTCTATACCTCTAAAAAACACCCTGTACTTATTTAATATTTTTTAATTAATTCTTCACTTATAGTCCATTCTTCGAGCTCTGATTCGGGCAAATTGAAAGAGAAAAGCATGGACTCACAAGTTTCTAATTTAAGTTTGTTTGTAAGTTTATTGTTAATCAGTGATAGTTTTGAAAAAATTCTTTCATGTTTTTTTTTATTTCAGGCCATGTGGTGTTGCTCGTGCAGCGCTCTAATATTTAATATAGTGTGTATATAAATCAGAGCCTAGTCATAGTTGATCATCAGTTCATTTTACACAATTGATAAACATTATATGAAAAAAATAGGTATGAATGGAATATAACAGTTTCATAAAAGCCAGTTGTTGTAATAATAATATCGCATGCAATTTTTATACGAGTATCTACGTTCACAAGACTCATGTATGGAAATATTTATACAACACACATGCATAAAAGTGTACTAAGAACTTTCGTGAGGAATATTTTTTTCAAAAAGTGGCATTCATTTTGTTAAAATGATACAAAGGGATAAAATAAAAAAAGGTCATAAAAAGTGTCATTGGCACGAAAAGGGTCAAAAGTGATACTTTAGTGTCACAACGGCAACGCTGATCATGAGATGTATTAATTTTGATTTTTTTTAAGTTTTGAGTAACTAAAGTAACTACCGATTGCTTTCTAAATTTTATTGATTCCTCAGAAATTAAAATTTATTTCTTACTCACAAAATAAAGGTTATTTTTTAATTTTATTTATTCCTCATGAAACAAAAATTACTTTTTGAGTTTTATTCTTTAATTAAACAATAAGTTAAAAGTTTTATTTTTTTTCTTAGAAAATAGTATACAGTTAAGAATCATTCCTAGGAAGCTCATATGTTTTAGAAAGTTGTTTATTGAGATCTTAGGTATACTTTTGTAGTTGATTGCGATTTTGCGATTTTGATCTTGAAGATGAAGTTTATTTTTGATTTTTGTTCTTTATGACAGAGCTACAAATTTGCCTCAGATAGTAAATCAAAATTCCGAACAGTTTGCAAGATATGAGCCTGAGAAAATGCAAAAATGACACCGAGGCCCAAAATCTTATCGCCCATAAAAAAAGTGCATGAAGGGCAAAACTGGGAGACACGGGTCTTTTTTTTTTGTGCTTTGTCATGTAGTGGTGTCCGTATATGGTTATATTTTTTCGTGTTGCACTGTGTTATTTATATTCGTTCATTTATATTAAAATAACACGAATTAAAAATTTTAAAAACCCCCGATATATCTAGAAAAGATGTGATATCTTCTAAGCGGCTGGACCGATTTTCTTCAAGCATAGCTAAGAACCCTCTCGGTCAAGTCACCTTTCACACAGAAAAAACTAAATCAAAATTCACCCACCCGTTTGGTCTGCCCCTTTTTTCGTCGGGGGTTAATGAAAGTAAGAACCCCGAAATGCAAGTAAATAAAAACATATTTTTCTGCAAAAAAAAAAGCACACTAAGCTTAATTTTTAATGACATGAATTGAATGAACTGAACTAATAATCCTGACTACGAAAAACGATCCCTTAAATTAATTAAAAATTTACAAGTGGTTCAAATAAATAAAAATCTGAAATACTACAAAAATCATAACCAACAGTAAAACCGAAAGAAAAATCTCAGAAAAAATTTAAAATGTAAATAGTTTCAATTTAAAACCGTTTGCCCTCATTAAAAAAATATTTTGTATTTTGAAAGGTGTACATGATTCGGCATGGCTGTTACTATTGATTGTTTCATTGATACTGTGTCACGTTTTCTTTTAAGAAATGTAAAAATTTGCAAATTATTCAAGGGGGATTACATTTTTAATTTAAATTAATTAGTTTTTTTTTATAAAACTGAGCAACTCGGCTTATGGAATGAGTGTGTATTAGTGGATAAAAAAAAACTTGATCACGTGTATGCCACAATATTGTTATGGATATTATTTCTAAAACACTGTGAGAGACCAAAATATCAATGTATAAATTCTGCTAATTTTTGGACTTTATTATGAGCTGTATGTTCCGTCTGTCTAGATGATCTGAATTTTAATTATGTAGCTGCATTAATTAATACAATTCGACACTATTTCTTTATAGTTGACGTGAATCATTATTTAAACAACTGGTACTGACGTAAAAAATAAACACATACGCACACATCTCGTATGTACGTCTGTTTAAGTTCCCTATAGTCAGCCTAGAACCATATGTCTCTATGTCAACACTCTTTTGCACTAGTGGAAATGTCGACAACTTTCCTTTTATGCGCGAGTAGAGATACATTAGAGACAACTAAACAAAGTTCTAGTTTATTTCTGGTGACACTGTCAATGAACGCGTCAATAGTTTGTTTTTCTTTTTTATTATGCTATGCAATAATGTGAAAAAAAATACATACATAAGTACGTACGAGTATGTAGCCCCAACACTTTTAAAAAATTGTAGACGAGGGTCACTAAAATGTACTAGTGAATCTTTGGTGCCAATGTCACTGGTCTACTGGTAAATTTTCAATGACAATGTTGGCGCACGTTTTAAGCACTTAGCCGGTTTGAAATAAAACAAAATATTTAATAGCACCTCTTGTGCAATGTAATTTTAATTTAATTATTTTTGAATAACTTTTACGATTTGCGATAGAGAAATACAGAGCTTTAAAAACAATTTGTTTGATTTCGGTGAATAAAACCAACTGAACTCTAAAACATCTTGCCGGTCTAAAAAATATGGTATATGTGACGCATAAACAAGAACCGTTTTTCTTTTTTTTTATGTATCTTAACAAATCATACGATCAATTGGTTTTAAATTAAGAAATACGGTACATATGTAAATTCAAGTAAGTTCGAACCATGATACAATAATACAGGTAACCTCGAAGCGCCAGCTGATGGAGTTTGTTTGTGATGTGATCTGCCACTTGTTGTTTACGTCTTACCTATGTCTATAGTGCCTATTAAACTGTAAGAGAATATATGCATACTTACATATGTACATACATATGTAAGTATGCATATGTATGTACATATGTATATATGTATGTGTAATAATTGAGTTGAGACTTTCCCTGCAGAAAACGCGAATAGTGAAATTGTAGTGATTTACTAGTGACTTTGTCACCAGTACTACTGACGAATTGTACCCCAGACAATGATTTTTGCTATAGACATTTAGCATGTACGTGTCATTGAAAAGCAACTACTGACGTTGGTACTACTGAGTAGGTACATATTTTTTTTGGGACCATATCGAGACATTGGAAAGAGATAGTCACTAGTACATTTTAGTAATTCTAATGATAATAAAACTGAGTATTTTATTAAAAAATTTTTGTTTTAATAAAAAGGGAACATTCGTCAATCAAGTAAGGATTTAGTTTGCTGTTTGTATTAAATATAAATGAAAAATTCAAGGTTCCGTCGAATTATTAAAATCAAACACTTATGTATGAATCTGGACTTACTGGACTGGACTTTTTAACTGATCCCACAAAATCTTCTATAGGTTCATAAAAGTTTCCACAATTATTTCATTTTAAAATATTTTTATTTTAATAATTACAAAATGGATTGCTTCTTATTTGTCTTTTGCAATTTCTTTTTGTTTGATTTTTTGAATTATTTTTTAATAAATTTTTTTATTTGCCTTTTATATTGATTTCGTAAACTAATTTTCATAAAAACTTGAAGTTTGCTTGAAGCCACTTGTATTTTCAACAAACAAATAAAACATTAAGAAGAAGCATAGTTGTGTGTATCTGACAAAATGTTTTCTACGCATCAAAAACAATGTTAATATGTAGACGCTCATTTGACAATGTCAATGGACACTTAACCCCATGTTTTCTGCAGGATTCTTAAGAGAAGTTTACAAATAATACATACTTATGTGCATAGCAATAAAAAAATATAAAAATATCATGTAGATAACCCTGCAGAAAACATGGGGTTAAGTGTCCCCAAGTCACCACTTTTGTCGACTATATTGGTGACATTGTCAACAGATCGTCTAATAATAATGGTTTTAATGCGTAGAAAATATTTTTTCAAATGCACACAACTATGCTTCTTCTTAATGTTTTATTGGTTTGTTGAAAATAAATTAAATTAAATTAAGCAAAATTTAAGTGTTTATAAAAATTATCTTAAGAAATAGAATTATAAGGTCAATATACATATATAAATGTATTTAACAATAACTAAAAACATAATACACAAAAAGAAATAAAAAAAAAAAATAAAATAACAATCAATATTGTATAAAAATATAAAATGTGAAAATTGAAGAGTTTTAAGTGAAAGGTACTAATTATGGAAATTTTTACCCTGTGGAAGATTTTGTGCCATCAGGTAAAGATTTGTCACATTTTAAGATACATACGTAAGTAGAGCGAGGATACATCGATATTGTAGACTAGAGCCCCTAAAATTTACTAGTGAATCTTTGGTGCCAATGTCTCCATGTGGTCCCAAAAAAACTACTTAGTCAGTAGTTCTACAGTCTAGTGGTGGATTTTCAATGACAAGCTAATGTTAAATGTCAATAGGCGATTACATTGGCTGGGGTACACCTGGTCTGTAGTGCTACTGGCAATGTCACTAGTAAATCACTACATTTTAACTATTCGCATTTTCTGCAGGGAAATGACGGCAACAGACAAGCTAATGTTAAATATCAATAGCTGATTACATTGCCTGGGGTACATATGGTCAGTATTACTACTGACAATGTCACTAGTAAATCACTACAATTTTACTATTGACAACGAGCGAGGAAATATCGATATTGTAGACTAGAGCCCCTAAAATTTACTAATGAATCTTTGGTGCCAATGTCTCCATGTGGTCCCAAAAAAACTACTTAGTCATTAGTGCTACAGTCTAGTGGTGGATTTTCAATGATAAGCTAATGTTTAATGTCAATAGGCGATTACATTGGCTGGGGTACACCTGGTCAGTAGTGCTACTGACAATGTCACTAGTAAATCACTACATTTGCACTATTCGCATTTTCTGCAGGGAAATTACGGCAACAGACAAGTTAATGTTAAATATCAATAGATGATTACATTGCCTGGGGTACATATGGTCAGTATTACTACTGACAATGTCACTAGTAAATCACTACAATTTTACTATTGACAACGAGCGAGGAAATATCGATATTGTAGACTAGAGCCCCTAAAATTTACTAATGAATCTTTGGTGCCAATGTCTCCATGTGGTCCCAAAAAAACTACTTAGTCATTAGTGGTACAGTCTAGTGGTGGATTTTCAATGATAAGCTAATGATAAATGTCAATAGGCGATTACATTGGCTGGGGTACACCTGGTCTGTAGTGCTACTGGCAATGTCACTAGTAAATCACTACATTTTAACTATTCGCATTTTCTGCAGGGTTATTGTAATTTTTTTCTTTGAGTTACACATTTCTTTCAATGCGTTAAATTTCTCAAACATAATTAACGTACTTGCACACAAGAAAAGTTTAATTATATTTTCATTTACGAACACTTCATGCTGAAGCAGTGTTGCCAGTAGGGGAAAATTCGCACATTTATGTAGTTATCTTTGTCGCTCAAATAGGAGCGCAGGGAAAATCGGACAGATATTTTATTATTTTATTTTACAATGGCGTCATTGTAAGAGACTTCTGTTTATGGGCAACACTGCATACGCTTGATTTTAAAGAAAAAATATATAATGCAATATATGCCGACGAAATCATTGCAATTGCTTCTTTATGGTCCATAATAATTTATATTTTTACTTTTTGCATTTAACACAACCAAAAACGATTGATGTTCAACAATTTCCCACAAATGCTTTGAGTCTGGCAACGCATAACAACAGATCTGACAATTTTTGCATGTGATAATCGTGTGAACTGACAATTTTTCGACTGACGATTCTGTCAGATGAATTTATTGTCATACATCCGTCTGGCAAATTGTAAGATTTTCTGACAAATTTGATACAACCGTGTGAACTAACAATCTACCTTGTGCTGGCAGTTTTTGATTGCCAGTACATTGCCAGATCTGGCAATATTGTAATATCTGACAATCGTCTGTACATGAGCAAAAAAAAAAAATCCCGAGTCCAAAACCAGAGTAAGATACATATGTACGTATGTGCAATATGTTGAAAATTACCTAAACTACTGTCAGAAAAGACAGCGTTGCAATTGTTAAGTTCTTAGCTCCAAAAATAAAAGTATGTGGTGGCTTTGATCTAAAGAAGAAATATTTCTTCACATATTTGAAATTCTTCCGCTATTCGTTTTTCTTATTGTGACTATGAAAATGCAATTAAAAATTTTATCCATTTTACTTGCTCAAGGTTGTTTTCATTGCATTTAAACAGTTTCCCCTTAGCGCCTTTTAATTACTGTGCAATTTGGCCCATCCAGTTTGTGACAATTTAAATAAATTTCTGCTGGATTTTACTGGATTGTCCAGATTGGTTTTGTAATTAGCGGACTATAGAATATTTAGTGATAGTTGAATTCTAAACAATTTGTAATAAAAATAGAAGTTTATGTACATGCATATACATATTTTTATTTATTTGTACTCGTATATGCAGAATTTATATTTTCATAAGATAATAGACAAATTGTAAAATAATTAGATTTCTTTTAATGTTGTAAAACTTACCTAATTTGCTGGAGCAAATTAGGTATGTATTAGGTATGTATCTAGAATCATCAAAAATAATGTGAAGTTTCAAGGTATTCGGGATATTTTTTTTTTAACAAACACATCCCGCAAAGCGATTAGCTTGTCTGCAGCAAACACCCAGGGTCTATGGTGGGAATCGAACCCACGACCTCTGAACTGAGAGGCTGGCATCGCTACCACTCAGCCACAAAGGCACCCTAACATCAATGAGAATGCGGTTATCATGCTGGATCATCCTCACGTAAAAGTGACTGGTCGACTTTATAGGAAGTTTTAGAACCTAGGACTGGACCCTTCCACTTGGGGACCAGTCAGCTGACTAGTCGTATATCAGTTCCATTTGACGCACGGTAGTCAAAGGTTTTCATTGCTAATAATAGAAGATTGAACTTGTTCATTGACTAAAAGTGTTATTATCAGAAGTTTTTGAAATGTAATAAATTCTATGAATATACTCGTATATATATATATATATATATATATATATATATATATATATATATATATATATACATATATGTATGTACGTACTATACTATACATGCATGTATCGTGATTGAAAAAAATCATTAAAATAATTCTTCCGGATTCCAAGTTGCATATTTAGACAGCAGTGTGTGAAGGTTAAAACACAAGATACATATTTAACAATTTTTTTTTAAGTTTCAACTATCTACATTAGAGTGGCCGTTATTTTTATTTTTTTCTTATATTCTCTCCTCCCAAATCGGTTCAGTTTTATGAAAAAAAAATTTAAAAGCGATAAGTTGTGTTTTAAGGGGTGCGTCCGCCCCTCAAAGTTAGCCTTCAAGCCCATTTTTCAATGCAATTAACGGTTTTTCGAAAAAAATTGATAATTCGTAATTGCAAGGGACCGGAGATTTCTTACGAATTATAGGGGTTTTCGATTTAGCGGACTTTCGATTTAACTGGGTTAAAATAAAATAAATACGAATTATCGGGGTTTTTCAATTTATTTACTAAAACGATAAAAAAAAAACATAAAACACTAAAAATTTTTGTTTTTGTAACACCGACAGAGTTTTATGCGTGCGCTTTGACATTTTTCTTTATTATTCATGTAACAAACTGATCTTTAGAAAATAAACACACACACAAAAAAACCCACGCAAAAAAATAGCGGTAAACAGAAAATCATTCATTCCATGTTTCTGTTGTTTTTATTACGAATTATAAGTGGTAGTTAGCATACAATTACGATTAATAAGAGGTAAAGAAGATTTTATTTGAAAAAAATACGAATTAGCGAGGGGACCAAAATGTATGGAAATTTTACGAATTAACGAGATTTTTTCAAGGGACCGACAGTTTATTACGAATTATCGGGGTACGAATTATCGGGATTTGACTGTAATTTATACACAGCCCAATCATAAACAAAAATTCCTCACGAGTTTTTTCACTTTTCCCTTTTCTCCTATCATGAATTTGTTTTTCCGTTTTTTTACCAAATACGGGAATAAAGAAACTGGTATTCAGGGCAATCAGGAATAAAATTCCGCGAGAAATTTCTCCCTTTTCCAATTAGAATTTTTTGTTTTCCCTATTACTTGCTATTAGTTGAAATTGTTCCCCGGGAAAAATTTCCCGCGGAATTTTATTCATGATTGCCCTGATTATGAACGCAGTTGAACTTGCTTTTTTCACTAAAAATCTTTCTCTTGTAAAACAGAAGGGAGTTTGCATAAAAACATGGTTAATACTCCATTAAAACTAAATTTATATACATAAACTTGTATTTTATAGTTCTTTTATCTGGAAAATCACAAATAATGCCCAAATAAATCATTTATAAACCTTTATTTTACATATTTTTTCAAGTTGGGGAATTTTAATAATTTTGTTTACTCTCTCACTCAAAAAAAGGAAGAAACAAAATGTCAACAAACAAGCAAAAAAAGAACGAGCTTCATAATGCGGTGATGCCACGTATTACTCTTTTCTCTTCCCAAGGAACTTATGATTGGAGGAACGTTTTCTCGAGAAAATTATTTTACGTGAGAAATAAATTCCGAGGGAATAGTGTATTTTTTATTGACAAAAAATTTCAATAAATTTTTAATTTTCCATTTCAAATTTGGCGCCCTATATCCATCACATCACCATCTGAAATGCAAAACAACGTAACTCACAAAAAATTCAAAATCGCATTTTACCCAACTTGAGCGTGTATCCAAAATTTAAAAAAAAAACTTTTTTGAAGTAGTGATAACTAAAGTCTATCTTATGAGCCAACTGATATTGTTAAGACCTTAAACGGCATTTACATACATACGAGTAAATATACATACATACATACATACATATAAATAACTATGATATAAAAAATTTTGTTTGGCAGTGCTTTTGTGAGCTCGTAAAAGTAATTTATGGTACATAATTAGTATATTCACGCGATGCTTTTATTATTTTTGTAACCTCTCCCAATTATTGACATTTTGAAACCGTTTTGAAACAAAAATAACTAAAGTTCCATGGTTATATATACATATATATGTACATTGTATTTATAAGTCTCCAACTGATTAATTTATCAGTATTTTTCGTATATTTACTTATATGTATTTAGAAGACAAGTAAAAATTCTCGTCTGTCTATTTACATTGAAAACAAAAACAAGCACTCAAATTTGTTTTTATTTTCAATATAAATAGACAGACGATAATTTTTTACATGTCTTCTGTAAACTGGCAGTTAATCTTTAAATAAATTGAATAATCTTGAAAGTGAATAGACAAGTGAAAAATGTTAATTGTAAATAATTTCGTATGTGGAAAAACAAAAAGTCCCTTATGATAATATTTATGGCACTTACGGGTAATAATGTTGTTTATTGTTAATTAATGTGATATTTATAAAATTATTTCTACCTGTTTTTTTACGTTTTTATTTTTTTCATCATACATACATACACAATGCAACTGGGAACGTGACCTCCATTTTTCTTACCAGGTACTAAATACAGTGCGCTCTCGATAACACAGGCAATAGAACATTTTAGGCATTTTGAATTAAAGCGATTCGTTTTCGTAAATTCTTTGAAATCGTATGCTAGTTGTGCTTTTTGTTTAAATTTTGCTTTACCAGTGCCTGTACCTGAATTCAGTAACTTTTATATATAATCGTATCGCTATAATAAATAATCGTTAGTTAATTTTAATTATTATTGTTCGAACTTCATTTGATTCTATACTTATGATTTGATCAGGCTAAAGTTCGTATCGCTTTGTAAGCCAAATTACATATGATAATTATTAATGAACATATAACACCAAAGTTAGTTGCAAATATTCTGACAGGCACATAGTAGAACGGAATAACCGGCTGTTTTCGAAGGCCACTACACCTTCATCATCAGCGTTCTTTGTGTTTGGTTCACTGTGTGTGGTGTCAGTTGATGTAGATTTCGGCTTTATATAAGCACTTTTATTGCAAATGTAATATGTGAATTGTTTTGATTCATAGTATTACAATTTGCTGAAAGCTTTTTTGTAATGAAAGCTCATTTTTACCATCTCTAAATTTACAACAATTTATCGACTTTGCTATCCACCAAAATATATTTTAACGATATTCGATGTCGGTTGTAGTAAAAAAAAGCTCAAATTCATTAAGTTTTTCTTTGGTTATTCTCTGTGCTTTTCGCTTATTTTGACATTTCGCATGCAAGGAGGCCACATGATATACAATTAAATGGCGAGTATAACACAGATGTACACTATCGTGAAAAAAATATTACAGCATCGCATTATCTTTACCGCAAACGAATAAACATTGCGATTTTCGATTCGCAAAAGGTTACAAAATCCAGCTATAGACTTGAAGTTTTAAGCATAGCTCTCACTCTAACCTCAAACAATCATATTTCTACAACTACAAAGTAAAGATTTCTAACTTCTTTTCCAGATGCAACATTTTGGTTCACTTCGGCCTTAAAGAGATTGTCGAAAACCATTGAAATGGCCCAAAAGAATAAGGAAACCGAATTCAAACGTAAAGCCAAAAACATCATTATATTTGTGGGTGATGGCATGGGTCTAACGACAATTACAGCTGGCCGTATATACAAAGGACAACTGCTGAAGCATGGTAGCGGTGAAGAAGAAATGTTATCCTTTGATGAATTTCCCTACACCGGACTTGCAAAGGTACGAATACAAATTCCAATCAATTACATACATAAATAAAAACTCTTAATAAAACATTTGCAGACTTACAATGTGGACAAGCAAGTACCAGATTCTGCTGCTACCGCAACTGCTATGTTTTGTGGCAGCAAAACGGACTATGGCGCAATTGGCATGGATACAACACGTTCGAGAACAAATGCCCAACAAGGACGTTTAACCTCTATTATGGATTGGGCTCAAGCTGAAAATAAACGTACCGGTATTGTGACCACCACTCGTATTACACACGCTACTCCCTCTTCTACCTACGCCAACATCTATCATCGCGATTGGGAGTGTGATACAGAAGTTCCAGATGAATCTAAACCCTATTACATGGACATTGCTAGACAGCTTGTTGAAACAGCTCCTGGTAACAAGTTTAATGTTATAATGGGCGGTGGTCTTAAGCCTCTTGGCGCCATGAACCCCATCGAAGTTCGAACTGTTCAATTTGAGGGTAACACGGAAAAAATATGTAGTCGTGGTGATGGCATTAATTTGCCACAAAAATGGTTGGAACATGGCAAATCCATCAATGACAGTCGAGTGTTTGTTAAGACTTTGAATGAACTAAAGGAAGTAGATTTGGATAATATCAATAGTATAATGGGTTTGTTCCGCAATAATCACATAACATATTCAATAGCAAAAGAGGAAGGAGAGCCCTCATTGCAGGAAATGACAGAAGCAGCTATTCAAGTTTTGGAGCGAGGAAAAGATTCTAAAGTGAGTTATTAATCCACGAATTAAAAGAAAAAAAAATTAATCATTTTTGTTGCAGGGCTACGTTTTGGTAGTTGAAGGTGGTCGTATCGATCAGGCCCATCATCAGAATTATGCTCATGCTGCTCTTCATGAGGTCTTTGAATTTGATAAGGCAGTTGCTTCCGCAGTAGAAAAAACCAATCCTGAAGAAACTCTCATACTTGTTACAGCAGATCATTCACATTCTGTCACTCTTAATGGCTATCCCAAGCGTGGTGATGATATTTTGGGATTTGCCAATAAAGCAACAGACCCAATAACCTATGAAACAATTATGTATGCTAATGGTCCCGGTTTCTATGATCATGTATCCAATCATACTGTAAATGCAAACTCATCTGCTGACATTTGGCGTCCATTCTCACAATTTACCAAGGAGCAGCGTAATTCCCCCACCTATCGCCACATGGCCACAGTGCCCTTAAAGGATGAATCTCATGGTGGTGAGGATGTTATTGTATTTGCTCATGGTCCCGGTTCTAGTTTGGTGCGTGGTGTATTTGAGCAAAATTATATAGCGTTTATAATGAGTTATGCCGGTTGTATGGGACCAGCAAAAACATTCGACGACACTTGTAAGAGTGGAGCAGCGGCTGTTAGTATTCCAATATTTTTAATTTTGGCTGTGTGTTTAATTCAATTTATTTATAAATTCTAGTCTAGTATTATTAATTATAAATTGTTTTCGTTTATGATTCCTTGTAATCGTAATTGTAATTGTAAATAAATGTTTAATAAATATTAAGATGAAGGCATGTTTCAAATTTAATATCAGAATAGTAAATGGTTAGGTTAGGTTACTCTGGGTGGTCAAGGACCTCGCATAGACCAGGATTGATCCTTAGCGACACCAGCAGATGACAAGAAACCTGTAAGTATGGCAGCCTAGTTCGTGGTGCCTATATCGAATAACTCCCATAGAGATTTAACAAACCTTAATAATCTACACAGTACCATTCGCGATACAAGTTCACGACTCCGAAAAGTGTGATCACCAAGACAGTTATATTTAGTGGCACAGTAGATGTTGTACTGTCTACGGGTTCCTTACATTTTCTACAGGTTCCGTCAAGTATTTGTCCTATTTTGACGGGTGACGGCCGTACAGCAGTATCCAGTTAATACCCCACTTCACCCCCCCCCCCCACCCCTCTCTTAGAAATGGATTTGGGATCATAGGAGCTCCACATGATTTTTTCCTCCGCTTATTCTTTCATTTTAGAGTCTGTGATCCATTTCAGGTGTTGAATTGGTTTCCGGACATATACCGATTCCTTCACCGGTAATTGGATTTCCCTTTTGGCCAGTGTCTCTGCCATTTCGGACCCGGACCCAAAATATATGTACTTGTCTGTCAGCACATAAAATACTTAGGGCATTCCTATACATGATTACAACCGAGGAGTAGTTGCAGTCTGCTGAAATTGCCTTAATTGCTGCTTGACTGTCTATATATATATTCACACGCGCGTTCGTGGTTTGAGGGGTGAAAGCTAATTCTGCAGCCATTTTGGCTGCATAGATTTCCGCCTGGAAGATGTAATCAGTAATCAGGAAGTTTATAAGATTCCTCTATACTCATCTCCGGGCATTAACCGCAGCTCCCACTCCTCCATCCATCTTTGAATCATTAGTGAAGAAATTAAAACTAAATCCACTATAGTTAAGAACTTCGAGATAGCCTTCTGCCCTTATAGTGATCTGTGGTTTGGCAAGGAAGTTTATTTCTGGAATGATGTGATCTGAGCTACAATCCATGTCTTCCAGCAATTTATCGTTACCAAATGGATTGTACGACATCTGTCCTGTTGTCCTGAGTCGGACAACGGATTTGCATGCCGCGTTCACTGCAGTTAGTTTTATTACTTTAAGGTCCAATATAACGTCTAAAGCTGCATTAGGTGTGCTTTTTAGAGCTCCAATGATGCAGAGTTCTGATAGTCTCTGAATATTTTCGAACTTTTGTAGGTAGGCTTTTGTATTATTCCGTAGAGTAGAATTGGTCTTAGCTACCGCTGTGTAGGTTCAATATATAAGATTAGGCGAGAGGCCCCATGTCTTGCCCAGCATCTTTTTACATGCGTATAGAGCAATGGTGGCCTTTTTAACTCTATCCTCTATATTGGGTTTCCGCGTCAGTTTACTATCCAAAATAATACCCATCTTATTTTGGTGTTTTCCATTCCTTGACTTTCCTTTTAGTAAAAAGTACAAGGTCTGTTTTTTCAGGGTGCAAGTTCAGAAATACCCTGGCTGCCCATGTATGAATATCCTTTAACGAGGTCTCCATAATGGACCTAATTGTGTCGAGGAACTTACCAGTTATGATAATCGCTATGTCGTCGGCATATGTTGTAATCCTAGCTACTTTACCCTCGAATTCCATGAGAAAAGAACTTTTCCTTTTTTCCTTCTTTATTATTATTATTATATGTATATAATAGTAAATGGTGATGTTTTTATGCTTTAACTTTTTAAAGCAGCTTTCTGAGCGATATTAAAAAAACATTTGCATTAATAATGAAAGAGAGGTCTGAAAAATTTCCCGCTCGCTGTAATTTATTATGATTTTCAGCTCGGAATAACTCAACAATAGTGTGTCAACTGGTATCAACTGTTGTGAATGGAGCATTGCGTGTGGCCACAGAGAAACTCAATCGTCTAACCGTTAGCTCTATGGCAGATGGTTTTGGCATGATCGATCAAAAAGCGGGATAAAAAAATAAATCTTTTAGAAATCGTGATGTATAATATGCACATACATAATTTCGTATATATTTAGGAAACACGGCTTTCAACTCAAAAGAAACGCTTTTAAATAAAAAAAATAACCGCATTAAGGCTGGTACTCTGGTCGAAGTTGTGAAAAATTTTCGGCAGCATTGATTATTTCGCGTGAAAAATTTGACGTGTATTAAATGTAGCCCAACTTGCGTTTTTTTTTAAATTTCTCGCTTTTATTGCTTGAAAGTATGCAACATTGTCAAAATTCCGTGCGAAAAAAGTACTGCTCATGTTGTTTCCTAGCGAAACTAAAATGATGCCAGAGTCATTTTACATGGAAAAACATGCTACCAGATAGAAGAACAGAGTACTACTTTTGCAAATTTATTTTCGCAAATATTTCATACCAAATACTTTTACATGTAGTTTGATTTCGTTAATTTTTTTTAATGTTTGTCATATTCCAACTCAGGTTTAAACGGAAAGAAAAATTGACCACACCCACTCTTTCTAATTTATCTAAAATCGGAAATTGGCTGGTCCCAATTATCTGATTTTTTAATATTCATAGTAATTTAAAGAAATAGTATTAAGGAGTGCACAAGTGGGAGTGGCATAGTATATACATATTTTGAAATATCTTGGGAATTAATACGACAAAATACCTGTGATTTTGTAGGAGTTACTCCATTGACCTTATAAGTTGCTAAAAAAGAAAAAGTCGTAATGAAACAGGTGTTCGTGGCACCTTTTTTAGTTTTGGAATATCTTTGCATTTCATGCTTCAAGAAGCGTGAAATTTTGTGTAAGTAACGATTTTTATAATGTACGTTGTTTTAAAAAAACAATTTGAAGTGGACATGTTGGTGCAGCCCCTCCCACAAAAAGAAAATATTTTCCGTTGAAATTTTGTAGGTAGGGATAACATTGTTGATAATGTGCATTGTCGCTGGAAATAATTTCAGAGTTGAAAAGCAGCTGAAATTTTAACGAGAACAGTTTTATAAAAAGGACTCAAAGTGATGTGGAACAAAAAGTGTGTCACCTTGCCAGTAAATTAAATATTATTTTTTTTTTTAATTTTGGTATTTGCTACCAACACAAACTTGAAATTCCGCTGATTCTACGAATGATAGAAAATAATCGCCTCTCAAATAGAAGAAATATTTACTTAAAAAATATCTTGGAAACTAATGCGTAAGAATTTTGAAGCTCTGCATTACTATTTATGGTAATAATGAAAATTGTATTCTACAAAATAGTGAAGGGTTGAAGCGTTGCACTTCTAACATAAAAAATTTTTCGTTTCATATCAAAACGTATATGGGGTGTAGCGAAGCACACAGAGTTTTGGTATAGTTAAGCAATAACTAAACTTAAAAAATATTTGGAATGAATTTTTATCAGTTATATTTTAATAAATATCGAAAAAGAGATTGAAATTATTTATTTACTTATTTATTTATTGATTTCAGTCTATGGACAGAAAGTCCTTTCACACACCGATATAATGGTAACATTTAAAGGAGCAACAAAAAATAAAGAAGGCTAATTAATTTCTTAATGAATGTATAATAAACAAAGTTATGAAATTAAAGCAAAATTTCAAATAACAATATTATTTTATTACATTTAGGGCCATTTTCACAACTTGCCTTTAGCTAAAGGTAGGATTTTGCTTGCCCGATAAACATCTTTGCATTATTACAATTTAATTTTTTTATTGTTATTATTATCAATAATAATAATATTTAATGGATAAAAAAATAATAAAAGAAGGTTTTATAATGCAAAGCCATTTATCGTGCGGACAAAATCCTGCCTTTAGCTAAAGACAAGTTGTGAAAATGCCCCTTAGAAGAACAAGTTTAAAATCATTTTTCGCAGTGCTGAACTCTATCGGCCATGTCACAGAGCTCAATTCCGTTCGGAAACGGAATTCAATCGACCCCATTTTTGTAGGAGATGGTGTCTAAAAAATAAAACTAAAATACGAAAATTTGTCAGGTGTGTCAAGACTTTTGGGGGCACTGGTTTGCTGGGATATGCTTCAGTTAGGGCTTGACATCTTGAAGTGAATTCGATTCCGTTTCCAAACGGAATTGAATTCTGTGACATGCCTGTATATAAGACTTTGATTCTCTTTGAAATTTAAAGTTAATTTCATTGAGAAACGCAAAAGCAATAAAAAGGCACTTAGATTCATAAGGAACAGAAATTAAATATGGTAATGAGCGTGTAACAAATTTAAGAAAGATGTGTTGAAGTCTCTCGATACGAGAGATAAGATTTGAGACATGAGGATTCCATATAACAGCAGCATATTCCAACTTTGATCTAACAAAGGACGTATAAATGTATTTATGCGTGTACGGATTAACAAACTCAGAGCAGTTTCTCTTCAGAAAACCAAGCATACTCAACATGGGCTACAAACGACATAGAACTGTCAAAAACAACACCTAAAACACCTAAATCAAGTTTAGAATTCGAAGTGTTCAAATTAATGCCATTAATATTAAATATCAGTAAAATGGTATTCATGGATGTATGAAATGAAACATGTAAACATTTTTTTATATTTAGATGCAAGTAATTAAGTTGGCACCAATTGCTTAAATTATTAAGCTCATTTTGCGTAGTGCGAATGTCACTCAATGCATCACATTTCATGAAAAATTTTAAATCATCGGCATATAACAGATATTTTGGTTTAATAAAGCAGCCACCAATATCATTAATATATAAATTAAATAATAACGGGCCAAGAATGCTCCCTTGGGGCACTCCAGATGTTTGACAATAGGGCGTGGATTGAAAGCCTTCAATATATACTGAGCAAACTCTATTAGATAAGTATGACTTAAGACCGTGATACACTATCATACAAAGTCGTGCGATCTATGAAAAAGTACAACCCTGGTGTTGAAAATTTGAAAATTTGAAAATTTTCATAAGCTCCATCATACCAGGGGTGTATTTTTTCGTAGATCGCACGACTTTGTATGATAGTGTATCACGGCCTTTAAGCCATAACGAAAAATTGGAATGGAATCCCATTAAGCTCAATTTTGACAAGAGAATGGAATGAGATATTTTAGTCAGTGTAAATAACTGCTACCTGGCTACCATGCTCGAGAGCATCTAGACAATATTCACTGATTCAGATTAGTAACAGTTGATCGGCCGGAATAAAAGCCGTGCTGATACGGAGAAATCCAAGGTTTAATTTGAAAAAAAAAAACTTTTTATGCACAATATGCTCAAAAATGTTAGAAACGCAAGAAAGCTTAGAGATAGGCCTGTAACATTTTACATCATTTCTGATGCCATCTTTAAAAACTGGAGTGACTATGGCAGACTTACACCTACTTATAAATTCCCCTTCTTTCAGAGACAGTTTAAAAATAAACGTTAGAGCTGGTATTAAGGAGGTACCCGATTTCTTTAGCAGATAAGTACAGAGACCATCACAATCAGATTTTAATGAATTCTTTACCTGAGTAATAGCGCCAGGTACATCAGTCTCAGAGAAAACTAGGCAGCCAATATTTAATTTGCTAAATCCTCCCGAAGTAGAAACATTATAATTGAACGGTTCAAAAATTGAACTAAAAAATGATGCAAACATATTTACCGCCTCCTCACAAGAATTAGAGATTTTGCCATCTAGACTGACTATAGATGGAATGTCTGAACGATTTTCTTTTAGATTTGACAAAAGTCCAAAACGCTTTGGGGTTACGTATAATTTATTGTTCTTTCGACAGGAGAAACTGCTTATACAGAAATTTATTTAAAAAGTTAAATTCTCTGCAAATTTAGCTTGAGATTCAGAATCACCCATTTCCAAAAACTTTTTATGGAATTTGTTACGCAAATTTTTTTAGCATTTATATGGTTTATTGCATTTAATTGGAATATTAGCTGAACAAACTCACTCATGGGTTTTTAATCCAGCAAAAAGATTTATCCAATTAATGGAGTCAAACATAGCGTTCAGCACATTAAAATTACAAGCATTAAAGTTAAAGTCATTAACCGTGGAGCGTATAGAATTGTTAAAAAACATTAAATTAGCTATTTCTAATACCAAAGCTTGGTGATAAACATTAGGCAGAGAAATCCACAGTAGAGGACTGAAGACCTCATATTTAAGAACATCAGCTACAAATATAAGGTCCAAAAAACGATTTAATCCATTAGCACAATTATTTACTTGACACAAGTTAAGCGCCAATATACTATCAATTAAGTTAATTTCATGACTATGATTTACATTGCTGGGCATTAGAAAAGCACTGTCAGACACTTTTGACCAAAGAATAGTTTTTAAATTAAAATCGCCTAAAATACAAATATTACCATCTACTGTGAAATTCTCACAAAAAGATACCATATTAGATATATGCGCATCGTAAAGCTCATCAGTGCTATTGGGTGGTATATATGATACACGTAATAAAAATGAAGAATTTAAATCAGAAATCAAGCAAACCATTTTGGTAATCAATATTACATAAAGATGACTTAATTGAAGTTTTTACGGCAATTAATACTGCTCCACCCAACGATAAGCCAGTAGAAACATTATAGAGTTTGGTATCGAAAAATTCAGCATCGTAGAAATCGGAGTGGAGCCAAGTTTCAACCAATAGAAAAACATCATATTCATTTTGTGATGAAAAATCAAATATGGTCTTGGATTTGGTTCGCATTCCGGACTGATTTTGATAATAGATTTTAAAATGAGTATCGCTATTAATTATATTGGATTTGTATGTGGCGACTGATTTCGAAAATTTAGGAAAGGTCGCACTTTAATATCAGCTGGCCAGAATTTTTTTTAATCTTTCATCATATCTCTTTTCTATCGCCTCAAGCAATTTCATTATTACCTTTTCATTTTGTACTAATGATGATTTAAATTCATTTTTATAGTCAGCTAAGTAAGTGTTGTTTGTTTTTGTTTACACCATCATGAATATCACTTAGGACCAAATCAACATTGTGAATATATTGTAAACAATCATCACATATACATAAATCGAATAAAATTCTTTGCCTCCAGAACACCAGTGGAATATTGATCCAGGTTAGAACACTTCATAGCGGAGTGATAAACCTTTCCACAGACACCACTACATCTTATTCCAGATTCACCTCGAATAGAGCTTTTGGATTTAAAGCACTCATACATATTTTATTATACAAGCTAGTTGATAAAGTAAAATAACGTCCAAATTGTGTCAAAAAATTTCAGAAACACCCTCATATTCAGAAGTTGTTAAAAAATTTTGTAAAAATTGTATAAACGTACATGCATAAATAGTCTGTGAGAATTGTAAATTCATAGACTTAGTACATAAATAAATTTTGGAAAAAAACCGTTTTCAGTGATGTTAAACTCATCGACCCGTAACTCAGTCAGATTTTGTAAGATTTAAATTTTTTTAATGGATGTGTGAACTACCGCAGCAAAAAAATTTTGATTTGGAAGCACTAACAACTGAGAGAAGCAATGCATTGCTTACTTGATAAGAAAAGCTTCGAAAAATGCTCCTGAAAAGCACTAATGTAAGAGAGCCCGCCTCTCTAACAAAGTAGAAAATTTTGCAAACCAGTAACTTTTGCATTTGAGTATTACTTCTGTGAAGCACTTCGCTTCTCGAACAAAAAATGCCTAATTCATGCGCAACAGCAAGTCATTCTGTAACATTGTCTCTCTTACAAAAACGCTTCTGGGAAGCAGTAATTTTTGCTGGAACGCTTTCAAACTATGTTTACATTTGGATACATTTGTAAGTTTTAAATATTCTTTTTGTTAAGAATATCAAAAAAAAAAACATTTATCAACTTTTTGGTGTTATAAGCTTTTCATTG
The DNA here is from genome assembly GCA_936439885.1 of Nowickia ferox. Taxonomy (NCBI): domain Eukaryota; kingdom Metazoa; phylum Arthropoda; class Insecta; order Diptera; family Tachinidae; genus Nowickia; species Nowickia ferox. Next base: position 93,509,546 of record OW387023.1, on the reverse strand, counting down.
CCTATTTTTATATGAAAGCTAATACAAATTTATACTAATTTTTCTATTAGGATGAAAATTTTAAGAGTTATTCAACTTTTTTCTAACACCTTTTTTAGTATTTTCTCTTCCATTAACTCAAAATGAGCTTATCGCGACTTACTCAATTTTCCCTTTTTGCCACAGATTTTTTGAAACGACACTTTTTTGTTTATAAAAACTGGAAGATATATTTTCTGTAAGACCATTTCCTTATACAAATGTGCCCTGAATTATGAAAGTGGTCTAAATCGTATGCATTTTTGCTACGAAATATTAAAAAAATCTTTAAAAAACTGCAATAAATAGTTAAAAATATTAAATAAGTTTATATGTCCTCCGTGGCATTTACAAAATGATACGTTAAATACCTCTCTTAGCCTATATCCCAAGGATAACACCTCCCCCGAAATTTATAGAAAATTATTCCTAGAAACATCCTCCCTTTATAAAAACTATACTTTCATATACACTGACGGACCCAAAGATGACACGAACGTGTCATATAGCATCACAACTGAAAACACTATAATAAAAAGGTCCTTACTACCAGAATACACATCCATCTTCTCCGCAGAACTAATTGCCATATTTGAAGCCATAAAACATATAGGACATAAACCCATAAAAACCGTGATTTGCACTGACTCCCTTTCATCCATCTATGCAATAAAAAATTTACACAACGATAATTATTACGCCAATTACATTAGAAATTACCTAATTAACAATTACCCTCGAACTATAATACTTTGGACTCCAGGGCACGCCTTTATCACTGGCAATGAATTCGCCGATAAATCCGCTAAAGAAGCCCAAAAATTCCCACTTGTACTTACCGATAATATCAATTCTAACGATATACTCACATACGTTTGCAAGAAATTTACCCTCCTAAATAACACATGGACTAAAACCTCACAATGGTACAAAGAAATCAATAAAAATAAAATCAACATAAACCATTACCTAAATTCAAATATAAATCTATTCTCTAACAGCACAGACTGTAAAAAGTACATAAGACTCAGACTGGGTCATACATTTATATCAAAAAAATTTTTAATAGACCCAAACACTTCAAATATATGCCCCTACTGCGAGATAAATACAATATCTATTAAACATATTCTAATACATTGCACAAAACTCAGCACAAACCGAAATCGTTTTCTTTTGATGAATCCTACCATATACCTCACTAATCCTTCCATCCACAATATTCAAACTATCATAGCATTTCTTAAAGCCAGCAATATATACAAAGACATCTAAAACCACGCACACTCATAAAAACTTATTTGCACATCCTTTTTAATTTTACCATTTTCTTTTTTTTCTCATCAAAAAGCTGAAGGCCTTAGTAGCCATTGCTTTCAAATATAAGTTATATTAACTAGTTCCTTACTATAGCTTATAATGTAAATAAATAAATAAATAAATAACTCTTCAGTAAAATGTAGTACAATATAAAAATATTTTTTCATTTGTTCAAATGTAATCTAGTAAATATTTGAGACAAGAGAAAAACATGACTTAGACCACTTTCATAATTAAGGGCACATATGTACTTGGTACCTTTATTAGTAATAAGCAGAGGGACAGGGATTTCATGCAAATGCATGTTTTTTCCCTTAAACCTGGTAATGTAAAAGGGTTTACATTTGAAAAAAATATTTTCAAAATAATATTTACGTTTTATGAAAAATGTGTTTGTAAATCGAGTTTTCATTCAAAAGTTTGTTTTTGTTTTACACACATACGGCATGAAGTTACTATAAATGGCAAAATGAAACATGTTTTAACGTATTTTAGCATACAATTTTACATCAAATTGTAATCGTGAGTTAAGACTACATTATGCGACCATTTTAATGTCAAATTGTATGGAGGAACTCGTTAAAACGTAATTCAATTTCGTATCGTATGCTAAATTCCTTACAGTTTTGCAATATACTCGTACATACATAATGTCGCTCAAAACTTAAGTAAAATATGTATATGTATATATACATATTTGTTAATAGAGCAGTTACAAGTTGCGACACAAAACTTGCCTGATTAAAATTTCAGAAATCAAAAACATTTTTCTACAAATACAGTCGTGCCATATCAGTAAAAAAATTTGATAGAATAAAAATTATGGTTTAAACTACTTAGTCACTTACGTGTTTAAATATGGAATCTGGTGTTCATTACAAAAGACGTATTCTTGAATTGCCTTAAGCGATATTCTTTAACATTATTCCGGCTTGGATTCCCCAAGATTCAATCGCTAATGCTAAACTCTCTCAATTGGATTACAAGTTTAATAAATCACATATTTTTAACCTTCTCAGTAGTTTATTCAAAACTGAAAACATCTATTGTCTATAAATTACATACAAATCAGTTTCTCTTTCGTTAAATTACTAAGTTGCATATTTTAAATTACCTTTTATGTTTATTCAGCTTTATATATTAATCATTAATAAACACGCAGCAGAAAAAATAATTAGGGACTGAAAAAATTAAATTAAAATCAACCAGGCTGCCACAAGAGTTTTTAATTAAGATAAAGGACCGGGTTTTTACTAAATTATATAGAAGAATTAGGAAACTGTTATCTGACAATAGTCCATTATGAAAACAGCAGCGACATACACGTTTTTATTACGTTTAAGAAATTTTTGTTATTGGTTAAGCCGCTTTAGGTGGTTGTGCTGGTTGATCTTGTGTGGCAGCATCAAGTTTTTTGATACGATTTAAATTAACACAGTTACGAAAGGCAGCCACTTCTTCGGCGCATTTAAGTGTCTCACCGGGATAAGCACGGTAGCAGGCAATGACTTGTGCTTTAATATCCTGGCAAGGAGGCAATTGATGAACAGGTGAAGCTGTGGCAAAACGTTTGCGAACATCTTCAACCGCCGAGGAATATTCAGTTTCCATGATGGAGTTGGTCTTTTTTAAAGTTTGTTCTAATTGTACCATACGTTGGCGCCACAAAGCGTCATTTTGCTGAAGTTCAATTTCTTTTTGACGATGAATATCCATTGCACTCAATGTATGACCACTTGGTGTAGTATAAGCCACTGGAGGAGAATTTTTATATACAACGGATGGCTGTTTAGCTGGTGAAGCAGCTGTAACAGCTGCTGGCGCTGTTTTGAGTGGAGATGCTTTTGGTGAAGGTTCTTTCTTGGGCGAGGCAGCAGCTTCGTTAGCATTTTCTTTAACTGAAATGAATATATTTATATGTATGTATATCATTATGTATTTATTTAAAACATATAACAAATTCTTTAGGGACCAAGTGAATTTAACCTTTTCTAATTTTTCATGGCATCACTTGATTGAATTTTCTGTTAACAAATTTTGTAAATATGCAAACAAATATGTATTTTTTTAAGTTTTTCTACAAGATTGCATAATCACAAAAACTTAAAACGCTGTTATTAAAGATTTATTTATTGATTTTCTTGTTGTGACTAACATTAGACTTGGAACAAATTAAATATTTAATCCATACCTTGCTTTGTTATGCCTTGTTTCAAACGATTTACCACATCGTCGGATATATCAATGACACCAGCCGGTGAGGGATTGTCCATGGATACAGATCTGGGTTCTGATGATTGTGCTGCTCCCATGTTTCTTACTTATCGTTGAACTTTATTACAAATGAATAGAAGAAGCACATTTATTATAAGTAAAACTATTCAATTGTTTAAGTTTAGTTAACTCAAAATTAAACAACCTTTGGAAATCCAGCAAAATCACCTCCTTTATGCAGATTTACCAAGAAGCCCATCAAACGTGTATGTGTCAAATAAAATAATTGCAGTTTTTACAGTTTTCCAAAATAATGAGTAACAGGGTGTGTCGTGCTATGCTTATTTTTTCATGTAAAAATGTTGCCAGCATATATTCTGCATATCTCAAGTGCGGAATGTACACTAAGCAAGTAGTACTAGTTTATTTAATACCCGACTGCCAAGAAGATTTAAGGCGGTGTCAGATACAACTTCACATTGGCAACACTAACTTTTTGTTTTACTGCTTTGTTTAATACATAAAATACAGCACAATTCGATTATGTACTTCGATGCCCCTTATTCGTTTTTTATGTAAATTTACCAAGAGTTTAACAAAACTTCTTATTAACATGCGAGTTTGGCCAAACAAATTAAGATAATTATATCAACTGATTATCAAAGCACGCAAAAAGTACTTTATGTGACATGTTCCATATAAGCATATACATTTCATCTTAGATGTCAAAGCGAATCTTCAAAGCAACGCGAAGGAAAGGTTGTATCTGACATTACCTTTATGCAAGGAACACAACTGGGACGAATGACGAATTTACTCAGCGAATTCTGCTCTTATAATCAGTGCTGCCAGAATGACGATTTCATCATATTTTTTATGATTTTTTTAACAAAATATGACTTTATGATGTTTTTTCTCGAATGATGATTTTCAATGCTAAAAATTATGATTTTTACTTTATGTACATCCATAATATGTACTTATTATGTACAACTTTATTGTTCTAAAATTTTTATCAATATGAAATACCGAACTATATTTATTTGATTTGAAAATTTGGCTTGTTTTTATGGTTAAGCAATTGTCTATATGCATTTCGTTCCCGCTTTTGGAACTCATCAGTAGACTGCAACCCAAAAAATTTTTGAATGTAGCTAACAAACTTCGTATGTTAATAGTAAGACTCTTAATACTATATTGAGAATCACAATATACAAACATAATAAGTTTGAAAGCCTCAAACAAAAATCTTTACAAAACAAGTATATTTATTCGATTGAGCTTCTATTTCATTGTTGCCTAATGTGGCAGCTAATGGTAAAAATTTGGTGGAAAATAAAACAGATTATTCATTCTATTATGTACAAAATAGTTCTTATTGCGCAATCTAAATCAAAAGACTTTTAATTTTATCCAATATATTGTGGCATATACAAATATAATATACACACAGGAAATTTTATTGTACAATATCAATTAATCCACAATGATATTGCAAAAGCGCGGGTACCTTTAAATAATAAATTTCTTGTTCAAAACTCCGTGGGTAGTATGAATATAAAAAGTATTTGCTTTTTACTTAAAAAGTTTGTTTTAAAGCCCAAAATTTTAAGTTTTATATTCAATTGTTTTCAAAATATTGTGTGTTTTAGAACAAATTTTTAAGTGAAAAGCAAATATTTTTTTAATCATACTACCCAATCTAACTATATACATATGTATGTAATACTAACCAAAAAAAAATCAATTTATTGAGGATTGTGTTACATTTTACATCGAGTTATGTAAGATTAAATTTTAACGATATTTTCCTAATTTAATTGATGAAAAGGATATTCAAAACTTGAATGACGAGTTTAGAGAACTTTGTTTGATCAAACTTATTAAACATTTTACAAGTATGTATAGTTAATCTTAGGTGTGAAGAGTTTGGTCAATAGTGTCAAACATCACTCGTGCTGATAATGTCCCAGCTTTTCTGATCCTTTTAAAATTTATTTTCTTTTCCAAGATATTGGAAATTGCAAATGTTGAAATTTGATTTTATGGAAATTGGTGTTGCTTTTTTATTTTAAAATAAAATTGGACTTGTGATGATATTTTTCTTCAAAATATGATTTTTTTTTCACGGCAAATGATGATTTCGATTGCCTTGATTTCGATATTAAAGCTTCTGGCAGTGCTGCTTATAATTGATAAAGTTGGTTATTGTTTGTGTGCAGAGAGAGAGAGAGAGATAAAATTGTTTTTTCGTCGTTCGTCGGCGTGAAAAATATAAATAAATCTATCGGAGAGTTCGTCGCGCATGACAAATTTCGTTCGAGTGTTGTGTTCATTTGCATATGCACAAATGTGTTTTGTATTTTATGAGGAAAGTTCGCATTGAAAAATTCGTCGTTCGTCCCAGTTGTGTTCCTAACATTATGTTTTCGAGCATTTCTTGTATACATATATGTTTGTAAATGTCTTTATTACCTCGTATCTTCCAAGCGGCTGCCCGAGTCTTGTTAAATAGGTCTTCAAAAACATGCTGGATATTTCGCGCGAAATAGTAATACGTTAATTTTTTTTTAATAAAGGAAATTAAAGGGGGATTACGAAAATGTTTATATAAGTTATATGTTTAAATTTAATTAGTAATTCAAGAGATTTATTATTCGACATATTGTCATAATTATATTATAAGTGAAATTTATTTGCTGGTGGTTAAGCGATGTCTATATGCATTTCATTGTTGCTTTAACAAATCGTCAGTAGACTTCAACCACACATTTTGAACAGTTACAAACCTCTTATCTTATGCACAGACTTTCATAAACTATTTGAGAATTCACAAATATTAATATTTTTGAAAATCGCAAAAGAAAAATAAGCATAATGGATTTCTAATTGTATAAAGGTGTAGAAAAATAAAATAGATTCATATCGAATAAAAATTATTTGCTGGGTTTTGTATAAGTTACTAAGCCTACTATGCTTATTTTTCTTTTGTGATTTTCAAAAATATTAATATTTGTGAATTCTCAAATAGTTTATGAAAGTCTGTGCATAAGATAAGAGGTTTGTAACTGTTCAAAATGTGTGGTTGAAGTCTACTGACGATTTGTTAAAGCAACAATGAAATGCATATAGACATCGCTTAACCACCAGCAAATAAATTTCACTTTTAATTAGTAATAATTAATTGGTTCGAAATTTGATTGATAAACTGAAATTAGTTTAATAAAAAAAATTAAACAAACCTACCGAGTGTCAAAATAAAGAAAATTAAAAGGGAATTACAAAAATTGGTACATACAAGATATATGTTTGTGCATAAGATTTGCCAGGACACTAAAAAGTTCAAAATAATAAAGTGCAAATAAATTTAAAAAGTCCAAAAACCCGACTACCTAAAAATACTGAAAAGAAAAAAAAACAAGTCCAGTAGTGCCAAACATAGAACATACCATGGTATAAATATAGAAAGTACTTCCATTCTCTCTTTGTTTTGAAAAATAAGGATTTTGAATTTTTTCTTTTTTTTTTTTGAGAGAGAAATAAAGAAAAATGTTCCCATATAGTAAAAAATTTAATTCTTCCCCCAGAAATTTTTTACAAAATTGTGTTATTATCTTAACAAAAATTTGCGAATAAATAAATTGATATGCTTAAAGGCCATGATTCACTATCCTACACAATCGCGCGATCTACGAAAAAATACAACCCTGATCTGATGAATTGTTTTTGTCTTTTGAAAATGTTCATAGACTCCATCATACCAGGGCTGTATTTTCTCAAAAATCGCACGATCGTGTAGGCTAGTGTATCACGTCCTTAAGTACATATCTGTGAAGTTTGAAAAGTGGTTATGTATGTAATAACTTATTTCATATTTTTAAGTTTTCTGCCTAATAAAAATCCTTGAATTATATTTTCATTTAAATTTGGCGTTGAGAAACCAAATTGATTGTTGATTTTATTTAGTTGACAATGAATTTTCATTAATTTTAACAAATATTGATTGTTATTGCATTTTGTTTAATGTACATAATTCGTTTCTTGTTGATTGTAACATTCTTTTCTAAAAAAATTGGTTTAATAACCGATCAGATCACTTGGCAAGTCTGTTTCACATATTTTGCAGGCTCTTAGCCATTGTTGACGAACACTTGAAAATTAAGGGAACTTAAAAAATGCTACACTCATATGTTTACTTTCTGTATTTTATAAAAACAATTTTGAAATCATTTTTAAATAAAATTTTAAACCAAACAGGAAACAGATGGAAATATTAAACTAATACGGTAGCACGATTTGACCGGAAACTTCATAATCCTCATACTTGACAGATGGTGAATGTCAAGAAAAAATGAGAGAATGGAATTACCTTCTATATTTATATCATGGCACATACAGTCGGGAGCCACTATTAAAAAGATTTGAAGATTAGATTTTTTAATGCTTTTCGACTGCAAAAGTCACTATGTTCCGCACTACTGGACTTGTTTTTTCTTTTCAGTTAACAGTCAGTTAATAGTAACAGTTACTTTATTTCATTGAAAAGTGGGAGCTAAAATCTATTTTTAGTGCTGATTTCGATAAACGTTTTAGCATCTTTTTGCAGATTAAGATAAGTTTCATTTAACTGAGTGAATGCACGAGTTAAGTAGCTGGCTACGAGGCGACAAATGCAGTCAGCGGCATTTGAAGTCGTGCGCTCGTGTAGCCTGCTGCGGTGAATGGGTTAAATGCTTTAAGCTGTCCGACACCTCAACGTACAACGTACCTACACATGTATAACTAAAATTATGCTTAATACTTTTAAAAATAACTGCCAAATCAACAATTCATAAAGTTTTTCGGTTTAGTTTATTTTGTTTTAAATTTTATTTGTTAGTTAGTAATGGTATTTTTACTGTGTTCTAATTTAGTTTTATTGGTTTTATTTTATTCATACATACAAATTATTAGATAAATAATTTTTTATTTTGTTTCATTTTATTTTTACACGTAAGAGAAAGAAGCCTTAAAAATTAAAATAATATATGTATGGATGTATATTAATTTAATTATTTACCATCTATTAGTATTTATGACGACTTAATAAACAATACATGTAACTTAACACAAAATATTTATAACGTAGTTATTTGTTTTTACTCGTAATATCTAAATTGGTTGAATTTAAATGGAAAACTATAGCAAGTTTATTTATGCTTTTGTTTAGAAAGTTTTCCTAAATTGGTTGATTTTGTGTGTTTATTCTATTTTATTTTATTAAATATTTTATCACGGTTATAATTTATTTATTATTCAATTTAAAATTTGTTTTGTTTTTAAGTAATTTACACTAATATTTAAATTTTACGTTATAATATATACACCACATATTAATTCGTATATAAATAAGCAAATAATTTAATTATAAGTAAATTAAAATTTTGTTTTAAAGTAAAGAGTACATACGCACCAGTGGAAGAGAATCCTCGGGACATGATTCATGATAGAGCCAAAGTTGGAAACGTAAATAGATGTTCAGCGATTATCCGTCATCCCACGTAAAATATCGGTTTCGGCTATGCGCCATCTTTAGCATTTTTTTAAGTATTGTTTCGGCTATACGCATAGCCGAAACCAAATAAGACGTGGGATGACAGCAAATCGATCAATCTAAACAAACGAAAGCAAACTCGATCGAGCGAAATGCATATACGAGTACATACATACATACATCACTCAGAAAATAGAGAAGTTTATTGAAGTTTCGTAGCGTTGGATACTTTTTTACATTTTCATAAATGTTTAATGTACACCTAAGATTTCTATTAAACCTTTGCAAATTGTGCACTTAACAACTTGACTTACGCTAACTTCATGACAATTTTTCATTATACATACGGCTGTAGATGTTTACATACATACATACACACACAAACACACATATGTTTATACAGTAGTCTCGCCGTAGAGGGAACTAATTCATGCAAGGCCTATTCTCTCAACCCAACCAGACTGTTACCCTCAATGGAGATCGGAAAAAAATACAAAAGTTTTTATTTCAGAAGTATTTTAATGTATTTCGAAAAATAAATACTATTTTAAAGACTCCAACATAGAACGTTGAAATTTGTCGACTTTTTGAGTAACGCACCATGGAAGCTAGGCTAACATACCAGAAAACTCACTCTGCTTCATAGATTTTCGTTTTGTACTGCATGCTAGCGCTATTTTTAAGTTTTTGTTTGCCATTTTTAATTCGTGATATGGTTTATTTGGTCAAACCATATTGTTCCGAAAACGATTTTAATGTGAACCCTTTACCGAGCTTGTCTATTATTTCACACTGCGTTTTAAGAGTTAAAAATTTGTTTTTCTTTAATTCGGGCCTGTTCTAAGAATCACGTGATTTCAAAAGTAAACTACTAAAAACTGACTTGATAGTGAGTTTTTATTGTATTTTAAATTGTTGTCATTTATAATAAAATATTTTCTTCCAACTTCCAACGCTATAAATGGTGCAATTTACAAAAGCAATGATTTAGCATTCATTAATTTTTTGAAATCACCGTGAAACAATTCACCGATTTATAAATATGTCACGCAAGCGCCCAACTACTGTAGCTAAAATTCTCTTAAGGCTATAACACACGACATGTAAAAATCCACATACGCATGTGGCTACGACGTCACGAGAATTTTCAACATGTTTGTTGCATATTATCAAATTAGTAGTAGTGGCTATATTCAGTCAAAATTTTATACTATTTTTGTCCCGAAATTCAAATAAGACACATTTAGCCGAATTAAACACATTTTCAAAGACAGCACATGCGTAAAGCTGTGAGGGCCTGACCCACGATATCGACAACGTTCGACTTGTCGCATACTTACATTAAAAAAAAAACAGATTTTAATCAGGTCCTGAATTTCTACATTTACATGTCGTCGGTTGGTTATTGGTTTGCTGCAATCATAATGTATTTTGAATATACTGTGCCGCAAACCAATAACCAACGATGTGCTACTAGTACGCGACACGTAGCTTCATGATGACGTCAAAATTACGTCGGAGTCACATGCACATGTGGCTTTTTGTATGCCGTGTACTGCAGGCTATACATTGAATAATAAAAAAAAATTAAGAAAACAAGCAAAAGTAACGTATTTAAAAATATACATATTTTTTTCTACTGCATAGATAACTGTAACATAAATATGCACATGGGTTTTTATTTCTTTTTGTTCCAACATATTTTGCTTTTTGCTGCGAAGTTCCCTCTATTCAGTACTTCATCAGATTGAAAGTTCCCTCTATATAGTACTAAATGATGAAATTTTGTCTCTTCCCTCTATCGAATAGTTCCCTTAATTCTAGGTTCCCTATACCGCGAGTCTAGCGAAAATAGTCAGAATAGATAAAGCGTCAAAATATAATGAAACCTCAATTTTCAAAGAAAGAAAAAAAAATACATATTATGGCGGGAAGTTAAAAAATCGTTATTATTTGGCGAACGTTATAATAACTTACTTAAATAAGTTGCTCAATGCCTTCATTATCAGTTTCCTCCAACATTGTGTTTCCACAGTAAATGACTCCTTACAGTAACGAATTTTTTAACGGTCAAAAAAGTATTGAAATAACATTTTTTACGAAGAAGATTGCTTAATTGTGGACCTACGAAGGTTCAAGCATCGGTAGCAACCGAAAGAACTCATAAAAAAAATTTAATTCAATAATTTTTTTCCAGTTAAAAAAGTAACGGTCTTTACTGTAAGGGGTCTTTACTGTGGAAAACCCCAACACTTGTTTTATATAAAAAAAAAATTCAAATTTAGACAAATCTAGAGACACCTTTTCTGCTGTTAAAAATATTGGGTCTTATCGTGGTTGACGTATTTCGACTTCAACTACCTCATTTTGATCATATATTAAAGAAAAATGTTGCTTGATTTCTTTAATCTATGCCAACCACATTAACGTTGTCCAAAAAAGAAATTAGCAGCCTATATTTTTAATGAATTGAACAGGCTAATGTTCGTATCGCCTTTTAAGCCAAATTACATGTGATAATTATTAATGAACAAATAAGATCAAAGTTAGTTGTAAATATTCTGACAAAACATAGTTGAACGGAACAGCCAACCGTTTTCGAAGGCCACTAAACCTTCATCATCAGCGTTCTTCTGTGTTTGATCCACTGTGTGTGGTGTCAGTTGATGTAGATTTCTGCCTTAATTATACGCGAAACTTTTTTGCAAATGGAATATGTGAATTGGTTTGATTCATCGTATTCCAATTTGCTGAAATGTGTTTTGTAATGAAGGCCCAAATTTACCATCTCTAAATTTACAACAGTCTTACCATTGTCGATTTTTCATTACTAATTATGCACATGTTAGTTTATTTTCTTATTTTTGTTCTACTTAAGACAAACTTGTGTAAGACGTTGGAGTTAGCAATTTTAGCGTTTTTATAATAGATTTCCATCTTCAACATTTTAAAGAAACAGGCTGTAGATATTTTGTGTGCGTTAAAATTAAATCGAAATATACAACACAAGCTAATTTACAAAATTACACGAGTGATTTCAAAAAGGCATGTGATATGAAATCACATGATTTTCAGAACCGGCCCAAATGTTTCATATGTATATCAAAATTTTATGCAATATGTAGTTACGATTTTTTCTAAAAAACTTCTTCAAATGCGATTACAGATTAAAAAGAAAGCGTGTTAGCTAATTTATTTTAAATAAGATTGAAAAAAAAAATACAAAAAACAATTCAATTAAAATCAGCTACCGATTGGGATTGAATAAAAACAAAAGTTTTTTTTTGTTTGTTTTGTTTTTTATATATAGAATTTTATATTTAGGCATTAAGTTTATATTTACGATTTATCATTACTTTAATATTAATATTTTACATCGATTTCTTTGTTTTTAGTTTATTATTAAATAATGTGGTTGCTGTTTCTTTGCATTAACTTTACTTTTCCTTTTAAGATAATTTTCTTTCTTGTATTAATTTTTAGATAAGTTTCCTTATTTTAATTTCTTTTTGTTGTTCATACATATTTTTGTTTCATTTTGTTTTTTTTTTAAATATCAAATATTTATTTAAAACTAAATTTTTTTAAGTTTAAATTAAAAACAATTTCAATAATTACTAATTGCCAATGAAACAGATGATGAAAACTTGAAACTTTTTAAATGGAAAAATTAAAATAAATTACTTATGTAATAAAAAAAAACGTTAGTAATTCAATTGTATTAATTGCTTAACAGCAAGAATTGGAATAAAAGGAGGGAGAGGGAGGGAAAGGATTTAATTAAGTTTTTTTTTAATTGAAAAAGGCCTAGAATTAAAAAATATATATAATTTAGTTTTATTTTATATGTATATAATAAAAACTACAAATTTATTAATTTATTTTAGTATTTTTTTTATTCCACGAATAAAAACTTATTTTTAGGGCTTTCTCTATAAAATATTAAAAATTAAAAAGCAAATACATATTTATAAACTTAAAAAAATTAATGAGTTCATTTCTATATATGTATGTATGTATGTATGTATATGTATATAAAATATACAAAGAAAACATATAAAAATGATAATTTTTATTGCAGCAAACTAAAAAAATTACATCATTCAATTACCAGGAAGAATTTTTCATATTGCTCTTGAAAATCATAGTTCTGTAATAATTTTGGTGCTAGTTGAAGAGACTCAAACACTTGCGGACCACAGCTGACAATTTATTTTAAATTAAATAATTTTTATATTTTATGGCACTGTTTCCTTCGTACTCCATCAACCACAATTTATTATTACATATTGGAAAAGTTTAATTTTTGAATTTTAAAGCAAACTAATGATGGATTGTTAATTATGAGATATACAGGCATTTACATACATATTTATATACATATGTGTATGTAAATAATTTTTTGTATTATTATGATTTTTTTTTTAATGGAAATTGTCAATCATTCTAAATACAAGTACCGAGTACCGTATTTGAAATTCGACTGCGACACTCACTCGTGTGGCCGTAACAACAAACTAGTGGCAGCTCTATGCGTGTTAAAGAACAATAAACAAATTTTCCTGAATCAAATAATCTAAAATACAAATCAATGGCCGTAACAACAAACTAGTGGCAGCTCTATGCGTGTTAAAGAGCAAGAACAAATTTTCCTGGTCATAAATTTCGGTTTTTGGCCTTAACAGTAAAGCAAACTAAAAAATAATATTTTAAGATTTTTCTTAAGAAAAATTTTTATATTAAATTTATGTTTAAAATCTATAATGAAATATATTTGTTATATTTATTTTAATTAAATATTTAAGCTTTTGTTGTAAAGAAATTACAAATATATTTTATTTTCCTTTTTTGTTTGTTTTGTTTTTATGCTAACTATAACATAGTTTTATTTAGCTTATACTAAATTCTTGTTTTTTCTTAGTTTATATATTTTTAATTTTAATTACTCATTTAGGGCCATTTTCACAACGAATAAAAGTATACTTTAAGAGTTTTAAAAATAGTATTTCAATAGAAAATACATGTTTTAAATTCTTAAAGTTTACTTTTGTATCGTTGTTAAAATGGCCCTTAGTTTTTAAATTTCTTTCTTTCTTTTTTTTTTGTCTTAATAAATTTGTGAGTTGTTGCATTACTAAATTTTTTTTTTTTTTACTTTGCAAATATTGCATACATAGTTTTTTTTTAGTGTTTTTCTTTTTTAATAAAATCACTTCTTTTTTTATTAAACAATTATGAATTTAATTTGCATATTGTTTCTATAGTCCACGCAATAAAAGAAAATATAGAAAAAAGAAAACTAAATAGTGACATTTTGAACTTGTTGGCTCAGTTAAATTAGGCCAACGCAAAATAATTTTCTTTCAGAATCTTATTTATAAAAGAGAAGACATATTTTTAAATATAATAATACTGCTGAAATTTTTATTTTAAATTACTGTTTATTTTTACTTATTTCACCTTTTTACTTTCTGTTTTATTGATATTTAGATATCTTTTTATGAAAAAAGGAAACAATATCGCAATACGGTAGAATAACTTATTTTATTCATTCCAAAACATCGCCACCACATTGGGTAGCTGTTACAAAATAATTTGTTATTTTTATCATATTGTTATATAACGCTGACGGAGCTAACCACCCAGCGTGGCAGCGACATTTTAGCATAAATGATAAAACAGAATAAAGTCTGCAACTTCAGGAAAATCGCTCACAAATTAATAAAGCCCATAATAACATCGTTGGCAGTAACTTCAAATGCTCTCTAATTTTTGTTTTATTTTCTTTTGTGCTATTTTTCTTTGTAGTTTTGTATACAAAATGTGTGAAATTTATTGAAAGTATGGTAAAATTATATGTATGGAAAATGTGCTTATGCCGGTATTCTGTTTAATCATTAAAATAGATTTTATCTCTCGACTGCTTTCTGGGGCTGATTTTTTGTGTCAATTTGCATGGAAAATGTGTTAAAGCCGCAATACTGTTTGATAATTAACTGTTGTTTATATAAAATAAAGATATCTAAGTAAGTTCAATAGATAAAAATAAAATATAAATAAAAAAAATTTTAAATTATTGTCAGCAGAAATTGTTGTTTTCAATACTTTTCTCGTATTCAATATTGTCCAAATGTCTTATTGATAATCGTTTGTTAAATTTTTCCATACAAAAAATGTTGCATGCTTCTTTAATCTAGTACTGCAAGTCGAAAAATTCGATGTTTTGATATTTAAAAATGTTTTATTTAAAGTTAGTTTAAAAATATTCACCGAAATTCCAAAATTGTTCACATAGTACATATTAGTTTTCATCTGAAACACAAAGGGACCTAATTGAATGGACCCAAGTGAGCCGAACACTTTCTCTTTCCTCGGCAACCTATTTAACTAGTTTTTATCTGAGTATAATGAAAAAAAATAAATAAATTTACAATAATATAAATGAGTAACTTGAACGATTTATTCTAATTTAAAGATGGCTTTAGTTTAATATTTATGTATACTGTTTCAGAACAACATTTAAAAATCGAAAGAATTCCTTTCGAACTGCAATTATGTATGTATAAACATCTTGATCTTGTAAGTTGCGTCGAACTTCATCTACAACCTCGATTAAAAATACTTGTATACTTTTTCTTTATGCTGAGTACACATATGGAATTTCTTGTAATGTCATTCTCAAAATGTGTGCAATGCCGTTCACATTATGTACTTTAATTCACAGCCTTTTGCAAATGGTCTTGCATTGTTGCATGTGCAAAATGGTACAGTATATTTATACTCACCATTAAAAATTTTTAAGTGGTGAGTATCAATATACTAGACCATTTTGCACTTGCTTCGATGCAAGACCATTTGCACAAGATTGTGAATTGGGCTATTGTAACCATGAGCATCAACTTTGAAACCGATGCGCTGCTTGCTAGCGGCGTTCTTAATACTTTTCCAAGACATTTTGCATTGTTTTATGAAACAATAAACTTTGTTCGAAAACAAAGCAATTGAAGTTTTGGAAGTCAGCCTTTTACTTTCGAATTGAATTGCAGCGTTATGCCTCTGATGAGTTAACGAACTTGACTACCTTGGACTTTCAAAAAGCAGCCCATTGAGTTTACAACTAGGTAAATCTATTCGAAAAAAAAAATCTCGCGTTTGTGTATTTCTTACATCTCAATTCCAAAGTGATTTTTTCAATTTAAATTAAAAGCTAAATGCTTAGAAGTTTAAATGCAAGCATTTTGTAACAAATTTTTCAAATAAGTTTATCAAAAATTATTGAGAAAGTATTAAAGACCACAATGCAGACACAACGAAATTACGATCGAATCTCGATTTGAAGTATTACGTATTTAAATTGGATGTTCATCAAATGGTCAAGACTAAAAAAAAATATACATACTAAATATATACATACGGGTCTGTTCTGAAAATCACGGTGATTTCAAAAGTAAACTACTAATAGCTGACTTGATAGTGGGTTTTTATTGTATTTTAAGTTTTTGTCATTTATAACAGAATATTTTCTTCCAACTTAAAACACTATAAATCGTGCAATTTACAAAAGCAATGATTTAGCTTTCATTAATTTTTTTAAATCACCGTGATTTGCAGAACAGGCCCGATATATAATTTTTCTTTAATCTGCTACCAACTATCGAATTACAATATAAAATCATATACAATTTTATTTTCGAATCGATTTACAAGTAAACCCCCCGCCTGATTTTTAGGAAAAACATCTTCTAAACAGCTGCTCTTGTTGTTATTTGTGCGCAAATGTATTAGAAATGATGAATATCTTGGAGAAATCATATGATTTAAAATCACTCTTCCATAAATGGAATAAATGAAATGAAATGAAATGAAAAGAGCTTAACCGCCAAAAAAGCTTAAGCGACCTCGTTTTTTTTTTACGAAAATCTATTTGTTTACGATCGCAAATGATCGATTATGGTCACAAAAATTAAGTTCGAAAATCATGTCGCATAAACTTTTTGAGGGTTATGGCACGTTATTATTTATATGGAAAGCTTGACATATATTTTGTTTTAATCTAAAAAATAGTCCAACTATCGTGGTTGGCGTATTTCGACTTTCACTACGACTACGACGTTTTTGTAAGATATTAAAGAACACTTCAACTAATTTTCTTTAATCTATTACCAAATTGTCGTAGTCGAATAAATGAATAAATAAATATTTTTTACATGAATTCTTGCTCCTGGTTATTATTTAGCGGACAACTTTGTTATAATGGTGGGGGGGGGGGGGGAGGCAAGTTATGGCATTCGATATCGGACAATAGAATTAATTGAAGCGAAAATGTTCTGAAATGTATTTTCTTTCAAATTTTTTATAAAAATTTTTCTTAAAATGGATTTCAAATACCTTTTTTTTTATATTAATATGGGGGATTATTGAAGTTGAAATTTGATATCCATATTATGTAAATCTTTTGAATGCGAGTTCACTTGTTTTATAAAAACAGAGAACATATTGAGCAATTTCATCAATACATTTCGAATGGAAATATTCCAGCAATAAGTCTATGTTCAGACTATGCAAGTCTTATTTTTAAGCACACACGTCAGGTTTGACCGTACCAGTCAAGTTTGTTGTTTCGTTTTTTTTTTGTCATTCGTAATAATCTACGACAACGCAAATTGATGAAGCAAACTTGACGGTGTGTATGAACAGGAATGCAGGTTCAAAAGAAAATTTATCAAAAACTGA
Organism: Nowickia ferox; assembly: GCA_936439885.1. NCBI lineage: Eukaryota > Metazoa > Arthropoda > Insecta > Diptera > Tachinidae > Nowickia > Nowickia ferox. Next base: position 93,491,728 of record OW387023.1, on the reverse strand, counting down.
TCAGGTAAACCTGACATGTGTGAAAGAGGACATATTTTTATGCATAGTTTTGTGTGTGCATGTATGCTTTTTTTTAACATTACGAATGAGAAAGCAAAACGTATCGACTGTACATAAAGCTGAGTACTCTCATCGTCTGAACATGGACTAACGAATATCGCTTTGCTCAATATTTTTTGTAATACTTTCAGGCAGCGCTTTTAAAATACATATGTACACATCTGAAAAAAAATTTTTAGTTTTAAAATTAAAAACAAAAAGCTCTAAATACATTATTTTATAAAAGATTAGCAAAGTTGATGTTTTTTCTAAAAAATAAAAATCAATTAGTAATTCCTCTTTAATACCCTGCTTATAATAACATAATTTTTTTTTTTTCATATATTATTAAAGCAAGAGCAAAAACATTTTCTAAGAATAAAACTATAGGCGCGAAGTGCCCTTGAAAGATCATGCTTTCGTCTTCTCTGTTCAGTTTAAAAGTCACTATGAAATTTTTCTTTCCATTTTCTTTCTGTTTGTTTTGCTATTTGTGTATTAGGAAATTTATATTTAATTATTATTATTAATATTATACACAACAATTTAAATACAAGACAAAAATTGTTTTATCTGATTAATTTTTCTTACTCTTTTTTCTTTTTCTTTTTGTATATATATGTATGTATGTATATATATATATTTTTTTTCTATTTTGATTTTTGTATTGTATATACTAAAAATAATTGTTATTTAATATTTATTATTTATAGCATATCATTCAGTTAGTATATAGTTCACTTTAGATTTATCAGATGAAATTATATTTAAGAATAATGTATTATGCGTGTATGTATGTATGTATGTATGATGTATAAGAAATTATTTTTGTCCCAAAATGTTGATACACAAAAAGTGGTAAAAAATACTCTTAAAAAAAAGAAAAAAAATTTTGTTTGTTTACTATGAAAATTAAAAAAAAATATGAATAAATATTGTTAACAATTTTATACAAAAATGTTTCGAAAGATATTTTTATGTTAAAGAATATATCAAGAATTTATTTCCAACATACGACTCATACAATGCGCCTAATTTGCGGTTGTAGAATTTTTCAACAATTTGTGATAGATTAGCATTATTAAGATTGTCGATTCGCTTCGGCTTTAGCTTGCTTTTTTAATATGCATGCAAAATTTAATCTATATTACAATCGAATCGAAAAATTCGATAACCGTGATAAGGCAGAATGTTGAGTTAGTTGTCTTTGGCCCTTATTATGAGTTGCATTCGATTTTAGATCTTCAAGAGATTTATTATTCGACATATTGTCATAATTATATTATAAGTGAAATTTATTTGCTGGTGGTTAAGCGATGTCTATATGCATTTCATTGTTGCTTTAACAAATCGTCAGTAGACTTCAACCACACATTTTGTATAAGTTACTAAGCCTACTATGCTTATTTTTCTTTTGTGATTTTCAGGAATATTAATATTTGTGAATTCTCAAATAGTATATGAAAGTCTGTGCATAAGATAAGAGGTTTGTGACTGTTCAAAATGTGTGGTTGAAGTCTACTAACGATTTGTTAAAGCAACAATGAAATGCATATAGACATCGCTTAACCACCAGCAAATAAATTTCACTTATTTTAGATCTTCGCTCTCTATCGAACATCGAAAGTCAAATTCATATTATGAGCATCGAAAATTTCGTAGAGCATCAAATTTTCTACGGAACAGAATTTTTTGCTTTCGTTGCATTATTTTAATATGAAAAATTATTCACCCTTATTCCAGCTGTCGACATCTACGCCACTTTAACACAATACAAAAAAATTGGGGCTTGTGTAGCCGTTGTAGAAATCAACTGAACCCAGTTGGCAGGTGTACGCTATTTTCTAGACCTTAGGGAATAGAAATAGATTGTCAGTAGCACAAAATTGTACTCGAGAGCGAGTAAACAACCCAAATTTTTTAGGTATTGTGTTAAAGTGACGTCGATGTCGACAACTGCAATAAGGGTGATTAAAAATCTATGTTTTAAGCGATTGTTTTATATTTTTAGGCACCCAAACATAAATTGTAAAATACTTTTGTCGTTTTTATGTAGATCTAATTAAAGCCGTAAGGACTAAACAATTCGAAATTTTCATTTATGTACGAAAATCCTTTAAAAAAAATCACGGTGAGAGTTATTCACAATAACATTTTTTGGCGAATGCTCGTCATAATACCAAATGAAAATTCATTCGATCAACACTTTCCACTGCAGTCGAAGATCGAAAGTTAATCATAATAAGGGCTTTATTCTATTACAAGAAATTCGACTCCCTTAATAAATCAAAATAGGTTGCGAGTTAAGATCTGTAATCTCTTTTGCTTTCCAAATAACCTCGAAACAGGGGGTCCACTTTGTATTTAGAAACGAAAGAAAATGCTTTCGAATTTGTATGTTATAAACATTACAATTCGAAAGCATTTTCTTTCGTTTCAAAATACAGAGTACGAGTAGACCTCCCAGTATTTGACCTGTGACTTTGAAAACATTATGGAATCCGTATTTATTAGCAAATGAAAAATTATTTATATATTAAAAAACTTCATTTGAAATCATCTTGTTTGTTCAAAAATTGTACTTATTGCAATTGATATAAGATAAAATTATTGGCAGTGAGAAAGTTATTGGTTTGTCTTAGGCCATTATTAATTAAAAACTTTTATTATGAGATCGACTTTTTGAAAAAAACTTATTGTATTTATTTACTTTTTTTATTATTTATTAATATAAAAACGTTTATTTTTTCATAAGGATATCTTAAACCCGAAAACTTTTACAATTATAGTAAGGTGTGCGAAACATAAGGATAAAGTAATCTAATGTAATTTCTTAAATTTCACGAAAAAAGAAATACTATATTAAAATTTTGTGTACAATCTAATTTTGTAGCTTCTTAGTTAAGGTATGTTGTTCAAACTAAAGGAAATAATTAAAGTAGCGGCCTAAAACTAAACGCAGTCAAATACGATTAAAACGAACGGTATTGGAAGTTGTTAAATACAGTTTTACAAAGTTATCCGAATGAATTTTTTCATGATTCGATATCGAACGAAGTTAAATGGAAATTTGGAAATTTCGTTCGATATCAGCTGCTATAATTTACCTTCATGCCTGCTCTGCAAACCACGTGATAGCAAATCTTCGGTTTTGTAAATCACATGATTTCTAAATTCGCTATTAAACGAAATTTTAAAATATTTTCATATACATTGTCTATCGAATTTCGTGATTTTTAACGAATTTAGAAAGTAAATAATCTAAAATTCTCAATTTGCATGATTTATCACTAAAGCAAGTATAATTTTAATGGAAAAGGAATTGTATAAAAATACTAATTTGACGTTAAGTCTGTTATATATTAACGTGAAGAATTTTTGTTTATTGTTGGCTAAGTACGTATATAAGAGAAGAAAAAAAAAAACAAAAATTTTTATATGAAAAAGAAGTGTCTTAAAAAATTGCGCTTTCACATGATTTTTATTTTTCAATACTAAATACCTAAATGCATTACATAAAACTTTAAAGAAATTTGTTGTAAGATACGTAACAAATTATTTGCAGTTAACAAGCAAGTGATTTGAAATTTTAAATGTATATTTGAAAATTGCGATTCACTATTGAAATTCGTGTGTATCAACATTTGTCCATCCGATATTATTCAAAAGATTTTTTTGAAGCTTCTTTTCTTTTTTTTAGAGAGAGAGAGAGAGAGAGCAGCTTTCGATTTAACTCATTTGTGTTAAATCTTGTCAAATTGAAAGTCAGAATGAGAGAGAGAGAGAGATGGAGAGAGAGAGAGAGAGAGAAGATTGTGTTTTTTATATTTAAACTTCATTTATTTGTATAAAATTACAATTATCATAATATAGACAGTGTGTATGAATACATTTATATTTCCGTTTCTTGCAAAATAAATCATAGTATTATTACCACATATATTTTTTGTTTGTTTGTTTTTTTTTTTTTTTTTTTGGTTAAGGAAATTAGAGTTTCGGTTGAAATTTTCGTTTTTGTTTTCCTTTTCTTAGCTGAATGTATTATACTAACTAAAATAAAGAAAATAAGCATAAGAAAAAGGATATAAAGTTGCTTAGATTCATACTCTCTCTTATATTGCATATTATTGAAAGATGTAATAAATTCGTAGACCAGGCTTCTTTCTAAAAGCAATTTTTTTCCTGAATTTAAATCAATACTTTCTTTTGTATAAATTTTTTATTAGTAATAATCAAAACATACATACATACATACGTAGATGTACATATTTCTAAGTAAGTGTTACTCGTAAAAAAGTTTCATGTTCTTCTCTCTACAAAATAAATCTTCATTTCATTATTTAACAAAAAATAATTCTTATAAATTCTGAGGATGGTGATGATGGTTATGAAAGATTATGAAACGATTGATTTTTTTTAGCATTCTAAGAAAAAAAAAGGGAAAACTTATAATTGCATTTTGTTATAATAATGAAATTAATAAGAGAAAACATCTAAAAAATATACAAGTTCCTACAAACTAGGGCGATGAAATGCACACACATATACACACTGAAACTTGCGCGTGCTTTTTGTTGCCGAAATAATATTTGTGTGTGTGTGTTCTTTTCCAAACATAGAGACGTAAATAAAAAAGAAAAACATACGTATTTGAAATATCGATAACAAGAAAGAAGGGATCTAGAAGATAAGATATTATTTTGCATTTCTTATGTCGGTAACTATGCCGCCCGGCTGTACACTGCCACCGGGCCGCATACGAATTGAGGGACGACGTTCGGGTGTATCGAAGGGAGGACGCGATGAATTCGTGGCTGCCATTGAGTCATCCATTGTGAGGCCACCGTTACCTCCAGCTCCACCGCCAACCAGCATTTGGGAGCCAGTGCCCATCATACCTCCACTACTGCTTACTAATGTCTGGCCGCCAGCACCTGCGCTACTCATCAGTTGAGTACCACTGGCGCCCGCCGTAGCCACAGCACTGCTGATTTGATTTTGACTGTGTTGATGCTGTTGCTGATTCGTTTGTTGTTGCTGCTGCTGTTGTTGCCCAGCACCATCCTGTTGTTGCTGTACATTATTGCCGTCTTGTGCCTGCTGTATGGCCTGAGGGTTGCGCGGTCCACCAAACTTGAGTAGATTCCAATCGAAGACATAATCGTATGTGAAACCCAAGCGATGAAATAGATTACGGAACATTTTCCGTAAATAGCAGTAGTCTGGACGCTGTTCGAAATGCAATTGGCGGCACAAATTCAAGTAATTTATGAATTCACTAGGGAAGCCCTTACACAGGGATATGATCGTAGTTGAGAGTTTCTTTTCTGAAATACGCTCATATTTTTGTCGTTTATTGGCGGCTTTAAGTCCTTGCCAGGGCAGTGCTCCCAAATTGAAATACATTAGCACATAACCTAGTGACTCTAAATCATCACGTCTTGACTGTTCAATCCCCAAATGTGTATTGATCGAGGCGTATCTTGCCGTACCCGTGAGATTTTTATTTTCCCGATACGATATGTGTTTCATGGTTCTTGAATCACGGAACTTTTTCGCCAGGCCAAAGTCAATTATGTACACGAGATTGCCTTTCTTGCCCAAACCCATCAGGAAATTGTCCGGTTTAATATCTCGATGTATAAAATCACGTGAATGTATGAAATCGATGCGTGATATCATTTGGTCAGCTAACAGCAGCACGGTTTTCAGTGTGAAACGACGATTGCAGAAATTAAATAAATCTTCCAATGAGGGTCCCAATAATTCCATAACCATCACATTGTAATCACCTTCGCTGCCACACCATATTATGCGCGGTATCCCAATGCCGCCGCGCATTATTTTATAGAATTTGGATTCAATATGCAACTGTGGGTGTTTGGTGCGTATACATTCTAGTTTAATGGCAACCTCTTCGCCTGTGTTTATTGTTGTGCCTAAATAGATATCGCCAAACGAGCCGGAACCTATTTTGCGACCCAGGCGATATTTATTACCCACACGTAACTCCATTGTGTTTTTCTGTGTGTGAGAGCTTATTTTGAGTTTTGTTTATTTCTTTTCAAAGGGAAGGAAAAGAGTGTGGTTTTTTACTAAAACAATAAGAGTTATCATACATATGTCGAATTTATATTATTTTTCAATATCCTTCTTACCTTCTTTTTATGCAACAAATGTGCTAATATTTTATATATTTGTGTTTCCAGCAAATTTTGTTGTTTGTGAAATTACTATATTTATATATTTTAGTTCTACTAATTCTATATGTTGTGTGTATATGATCAAAGCGATGATGGCGATGACGATGGAGGAAATTTTGTAGGGCTGATTATAAGAGATTTCCTTGGATTTTGTAATCTGAAATATAAAAACGAAAGTATATAGTTAAAATTATTATGGAATATTTATGTTATAAATGTCGATATGTAAATACTATTAACCTTAGAAAGATAATCTGTGTAAAATTTATGCATACTCTTTCAAAAAATTGTTATTTCTCTTTATTTACAATGAATTCGTATTTGTAGTCTTCAGACATTTCACTCGTTGATCAGAGCTTTCATCATGAGACACACATGTCGCTGCGGTTTGTATTTCTACTTTTACGGTCTAATTCATAAAAAATATTTTAGGTTTATTACAGGTTTATTTGACATATTTCCCATAGAAATATGTCAAATAAGCGCTTAATAAACCTGAAATATTTTTTATGAATAAGGCAGTTAAAATATAAGTTGTATCTGAGTCAAAATTACGCATGATTATCTTTAGAGTGACTTTCAAGATTTTTATTTATATGAACATTCGTGTTTGTTTTTTCAATTTTATATAAAAGCTTTTTAATTTTCGATAACCTGACTGGAAAAAAATCGTACGCCGGAATTAGGATGAACATGGTATCCCAGCCGCCCTTTTAGAGACTGATGACGAAGTGACTTGTGAAGAAACAGATATCGAGATAGAAAATCACTATAGCGAAATTGATGCACAGAGAAACATTGAAGAAGCTTTCGAACAAGTAAAGACCGAAAAACAGTTGACGCCTATCACAGGAGGGTATATAGACGAAGTTAATGTAGGGCAACCAGCTTCGTTGTTAGCATCTCTCTGTCACAGGGAGCTATAGAGGAAATAATATAAATTGTTGTTGACATCGAAATCAAGTAGATGCGGCCGAATCCCAGCATTGAATATTTTTAGATCTCAAAGGGGTCCTACAGGGATGTGTCGCAATCTACATGATCCCCTTTCTTCTTCAACAAGTTTTTAGTTGGCGAGATAATTACGAAAATCGAAAAATGGACTAATACCGCCGAGATATCTTTCAAAAGAAGTAAATCTATGACCAGGGCTATATTTTTGGATACGTGCGAAGTTGAAATTCGCGCTTTGATTGAGATTCTGGTAATGATATCAGTGAGAAAGGAGTTGATAAAATTGTCATCTGCCTAAGTTGTGTCTGACTAATTTTATAAAATCTTTACATATGTATCTTATAAAAAATTCTTTGTTCAGTATATCCATTGAAATGGCTGACTATAAAATGGGTGATAAGTTTTCAAAGAAATATGAGTTTTAAGTTTAAAATTTGTTACCGCACTAATAATCCCAAATTATTATTTTACTTATTAAGTAAAATATTTTTTTAATAAAAATACATTGAAATTGATTATTGAGGGGTTTAGCTGGATCCTATGCGCATTTCACTGTTGCTAATGCAGATCATCAGGGAACCTTTTTCCCAAAAATTTCTTAGAACAACTAGAGTTAATATGTTTAACTTTCATTTAAGCAAATGAGAAGCTCAACAAATAACAAAGTTGAAACAAGAACTCAATAATCAACATGTTTTTTATTTTCTTACTTTATCATTTATATGAGTTTTGTTAATTACTGAAGTTGTTCTTTTGTTTGTTTTTTCTGATCATATATATGTATTTCCATATTTAAAACTCACAGCTATTCTTACTTCAGTTATTAGTTTATTTTAAATTAATCAACAAAACGCCAAAATTTATATCAAGGTTGTTGTTTCTTAAAACAAAAATAATAATTTTTCATTCCAAAATAGTTTTCATTTTTAAGCAAAGAATGAAAATTTTTAACATAATACAAAACAAACTTACGGCTTGTCCCAGGATGTCACTAGAAATCGTTTGAAAACAACATCAAATTTGCTAATGTTATTGTTGTTTTCAATACAAGTTGTCGATCGAACGATTTCGAGTGACATCGTGGGACAGGCCGTTAGTTCTATTTCATAAAGGTTTCGTTTTTAAAACCAAAATGTTTCTTCTTGATTTTAAAACTTTATTTTTTGGGTGTATGGGCCTTCTCTTAATAAAAAAAAACGGAATGTTCTACATTTTATAAATAGTTACAAGTCTTTCAAGTAGAATGCAGAACATGCCCGAATTTTTATTTTCAACATACAAATTTTTCATAAATATACAAATATGGTCCTTTGAAAAATATTGACCCTTATCGGGAATAAAAGTTTACGTAAATATTTCACGTGAACAATTCAGCTAGAGCAGTTGCAGAAAACGCATTTTAAGTTTTCAATTTGCATACAACTCAAAGAAGACGTGAAAAATATTCTTCTCTCAGGAGGTGATGGTACAAGGTATTTACGATATATGAAATTTTTACACAAGATAAAATACGAAATGCTGCATTATTAACTCAAAAGTAAATGAGCGTATCTAATGTTTTGCAATTGTGGTTATCACAATGGATAAAACCTTCATCGTTTAACAAAATGACATATATGTACATGCATACCAACTAATAATCGTGTTTTACACACATCATTTTTTCTTGAAGCAACTCTCTTAAATTCTCTTCCAAAACTACCCGTTTGTTTATACAATTTTCCTATTGTTTTAATTCAGCGACTGAAAAAAAGAAGAGAATTGAAGTGACTTTTCGGTGGAAGCAAGTGTGTACCCCTCTTCTTGCTTCTTTCCTCTCTCATCCATCAACTGCTTGAAAAAATACTATTAACGCAGTCGCGAGTGAAATTTTGGGAATCAATGCATCAGGGATAATAAATTAAGCTTAATTTTTTAACTGTTAATTTGTTGCTAGTAGTAATATTTTCGGTCAATATAGTTAAGTTTGAGCTTATCATACAGGTATGAATTTTACATATGTACATACATAAGTGTTGATTGCTGCAGTTTAGTTTGGCACTTGTACCACTTCGCTTTTAAGCCTCTAAATTATATTCGTAAAAAATTACTGGTGCTGAATTGTACATATCCAAATGGCCGTAACAACCAAAAAATTCAAAATACACTTTTTGATTGATTATGATGTGGTTAAGCAATATTTCACCTTACAAATTAAGACTATTCATAATGGTGGCTATTCTGGAAAACGCGTCGAAGAAATGAAACTTTACATTAAAACAAAGACAAATTTTCAAAAATTGTTTTTGTTTGCCATACATTTCTCGCTGAACCTTCATAGTGAACAGACGTCTTAGCGGAGTTTTTTTTTTCATATACATATTAAACAAACAAAAAATCCTAAAAAAATATTCGTAATACATATGTAATAACCGTAATACATATTAACTTTGATAAATAAGCAAAGCAAATATTGCTGATATTTTTTTTACATAGCAAGAAACAAAAACAAACAAAAGCCGCAAACAAAGTGCCCTTGAGGAATACTCTACATGAGTACCTCAAAAACAAAAAATTGTGAAGTGAGTTCAAACGGCAGAAATGCATATTTTACTGTGAGTTCTGAAGCTCTCAATGTTAACAATAAAAATAAAAAATCTGATGATAGTATTTTTCTAACGGTAAAGCCACTTTTTCGTCAGCGATCAACTTCGCTTTGTCCAATGCCAACTAGTGATTCGTTAACATTACAATTGCCTAGTACTTCTTCATATAAGTCAGTGATATCATCCCCTTCGGGCTCGTATACATCACTTAACAAAGTTATCACTACAGATAACAGTAGCACTAAGCCCAAGGTCCAAGTCGGAATGAACAGGTATATAACCGTGGTAAAGCGTGGGCGAAGCCCAAATTCTTCTAAAATTTCATCAGCTCCAAAGATGTCTAGGGATAACAGTGCATCTTGTACCAATCGTAAAAATCGTTTTTAATTTTTGCAAGACAAAAACGACAAGCCCGCTACATCATCGCAAAAGTCTTTTAAGCCACCACCTATTTATCTGAGAGAAAAAATTCTAACGCGCTTCTAATAAAAAAAACTAATGTTGACAATTGGTGAAAATACTTTTCACATCATTCCAATTAGACGAGGTAATATTGATGAAACTAAAATCCAAATATATGATGAAAAAGATTTCAGAAAAGTTGTTAGTGAATTCGAAAAAAATAAAACAAATTTTTACACATACCAACTTAAGAGTGCTAAAGGCCTACAGATAGTATTAAAGGGCATAGATTCATATGTTGAGCCCGAAGAAGTAAAATGTGCACTTGTCGACCAAGGATTTAAGGTAAAAAATGTTACCAACATAATTAACAGAGAAAAGTTCCCCCAACCCCTATTTCGGGTTGAACTGGAGCCGAATGACATAAAATTGAAAAAAATTAAACCCATCCAATTTATAGCGTAAAGTATCTCTTAAACCGAAAAATCACAGTTGAAGAGCCACGTAAGCATTCAGGTCCCGTACAGTGGCATAATTGCCAAGAACATGGCCATACTAAAACTTACTGCCTATTTACCTACTGTTTGTGTTGTGTGCGGCGAATTACACGGCACTGCTAGTTGCAATAAGCCAAAAAATCAAAGTGATAAAAAATGCAGCAATTGTGGAGGTAATCACACCGCTAACTACAGAGGATGCCCTGTATATTCTTTCGTTAAACAGGCTATGGGCCAAAAATCCAAATTAACTCCAGCTCAACCAGTAAACGCGAACTTCGCCACTTTTGCTCAAATGAGCCAACCAGTTACTTCACGAATATCGTATGCTGATGCTGCTAAGACTAGTTCTATTCGCACACAAAATGTTCCAACGCCAAATAATTCAACGAATGCAAACTCAAGCTTTAACTTTAGCCGCCTTGAAGCTACTATTGAGAATCTGGTGCTAACTATAAACCACTTTACTGCAAATATGACTAATATGATGCAAGAAATGCTGCGAATGCAGAATACACTGCTTCAAGCATTAGTTAACAAACCATGAACACGTTAAAAATATGTTTCTGGAACGCAAACGGCATTCGCCAACATAAAAATGAACTTGAGCACTTCCTCATGGAAAAAAATATTGATATAATGTTGCTTTCTGAGACTCATTTGACCTCAAGAAGCTTGTTTAAAATAAATGGTTACACTTTATATGATACTAAGGACCCGAGAGGGAGAGCATGCGGTGGATCAGCAATTCTAATTAAGTCAAGACTCAAGCACTATGTCCTTGACAACGTTACTGAAGAATGTATGCAAGCAATAAATATTTTCGTAGACAATTTTTGTGCGAATTTCGTGATATCATCAATTTACTCACCTCCCAGATTTTCAGTTACCGAAGATCAGTATGAGAAGTTCTACAAATCGCTTGGATCTTGTTTCCTGGCAGCTGGTGACTACAATGCAAAACATACGTACTGGGGCTCGCGTCTTGTTACACCTAGAGGTCGAGCTTTGTTTAATACAATTTCAAAAATGGGCTTACATGTCATTTCGAGCGGGGAGCCTACTTACTGGCCTACTGACGTAAGAAAAATTCCAGATATTATAGATTTTGGCGTTACAAAAAATATTCATAGAGACTTAATTCACGCAGAGGCCTCTCTAGATCTGTCCTCCGATCACTCTCCCACAATAGTTACAATTTTCAACGCACTAAGGAGTGATTTAACTAACTCATATGTGAAAATGATTAATGGGGTCAACTGGCTAGGATTCAGAAAATATCTTAGTAGTCACTGCGTAGAAAACATTCAGCTAATATCATCTGATGATATTGAATTTAACATTGCCAATCTTAACGAAAATATTAAACAGGCTGCTGAACATGCCACTACCTCCTATCCACAGACTGGCTTTAATAGAATTTATTCTACGGAAATTGAACGTCTTGTATGTGAAAAAAGGAGAGCTAGAAGGGAATGGCAACAACACAGATCACCCCTAAATAAAATCAGACTTAAAGAATGTACTAAACGACTCAAAGAGCTGCTATCGTCGGAAAAACTGCATTACTGGAAAAGTATTTAGAAGGTCTTGATGTAACGTCAGCATCTAATTACTCTTTATGGCGCGCTACTAGAAATCTTAAAAGACCCGTTGACCTTAAATCACCACTGCGTACTTCGACCGGAGGCTGGGCGAGAAGCGATAGTGAGAAAGGTAACTTATTTTCTGAGCATTTAAAATCTGTATTTACTCCCAATTCATGTACGGGTGCTGCCGAATTACCGAGTGTAGTTTCTCTACCCCCTCGTCCCTTAAGGTTTAAATTGCGTGAACTACAAAAAATAATTGCTGAACTAGACCCGAAGAAAGCTCCAGGTATTGATGGCATTAGTAACAAGATGCTGATGAACTTGCCTCATATTGCAATAAGAATCTTGCTATTTATTTTTAATGCTATTTTACGAATGAAGTATTTTTCAAATAACTGGAAACTTGCCAAAATAAAAATGATTCCAAACCCGGGCAAAGATCTTACCAATGCTGAGTCATATAGGCCTATAAGCTTACTATCAACAATCTCAAAGCTTTTCGAAAAGCTGCTCATGACTAAATTGTCCAAAATTTTAGCTGATAATGGGTGCATCCCGGACCATCAATTTGGTTTTAGAAGTCAGCATAGCACCATTGAACAAACGCATAGATTGGTCCAAGTTGTAAGAAGAACATTTGAAGAAAAGAAGTATTGTTCTGCTCTCTTTATTGATGTTTCTCAGGCATTTGATAAAGTATGGCACGAAGGCCTAGTTTTAAAATTGAAGACATACCTACCAATAAACATACAAAAGCTTTTGGAAAGTTATATTATTGATAGGAAGTTCACTGTTGTGGAAGGAGAGTTCACGAGTGTGCCCGAATCTATATCTTCCGGTGTGCCACAGGGCAGGGCCAGTCTTGTATCTAATATATACTTGTGATATGCCTGTGAGCAATAACATCCTAACTTCTACATTTGCCGATGATACAGCCTGATGAGTATACACAAAAACCCTGATGAGGCATCCCGCAATCTCCAAGAACACATTACCCAGCTTGAAATATGGTTGAACTTATGGAGAATTAAAGTAAATGAACAAAAGTGTGTCCACATAAAGTTTACCCTAAGAAGAGATACTTGCTCTCCCTTTCGAATCAACAATCAAAGTATTCCTCAACATTCTCAAGTGAAATACCTTGGCATACACCTTGATCGAAGGCTTACATGGAAATATCACATTGACTCTAAGTTAACTCAAATGAAACTTAAATTAACTCAAATATATTGGTTAATTGGCAGAAATTCAACACTCAGCCTAGACTGCAAACTTTTGATATACAAGTCGCTTTTGAAGCCAATATGGTGCTATGGAATTCAGCTATGGGGCACTGCTTCAGCTTCAAATGTTGAGAAAATCCAACGAAGGCAGAACAAAATTTTACGTTTGATAACATCGGCTCCATGGTACATCAAAAATTCGAATATACATCGCGATTTAAATATGCCACTAGTGACTGAAGAAATTGCAAAATACGCAGGCAAATATAGGGTGTTTTTTTTTAGAGGTATAGAACTTCGAATTGAAATAAAACACAAGAAAATCGTTTTAATGTCCATCAATTTGGCTTTATTGGAAGGATAATTTTATGCCATTAACGTTTAAATATGATTTCGGGCATGTGGCCGCCGCGGCTGGCTCGAATAAAGCCAATTCTACAGGTCCAATTTTCAACCACTTTTTCGGGGCCGTATGTTGGCAATAACGCCACGAATGTTGGCTTCCAAGTCCCCTAACGTTTCTGGTTTGTTGGCGTAGACGAGCGACTTCAGCGGATGCGTATTATCACATAGAGTAAACGTAGTGCGAAAACGATCCATGGTTAACCGAATTAATTGCTCTGTCGACCATAAAATGGACGGAGCTTGCGGTAAACTTCGCGAACTGAACCATTATTTTCGAAATAAATTTGCACGATTTGCAAGCGTTGTTCTTTTGTCAACCTGTTCATGATGAAATGGCAAACCAAACTAAATATTAATCACTTGACAGCTGACAAAATGGCCGCCATTTAAAAAAGTGATGCCAACTTAAAGTTCTATACCTCAATAAAACACACCCTCGAGTCACATCCTAATCCGCTCGCTCGTAATATCTTGAACTTTACTGGACATATACGCTTAAAAAAGAGGGACACAAGGGCTCTTATTCTCAACACTCCAGCTGGGACTTCTTGAAAATACGTTTATTTTTTTTCCTTTTTGATTATCACTACTTATGTATTATTTATAACTATCAGTAAGTTTATGTCCGACACTGGTCGGGCCTAATAATTATATTTAGATTTAACATTTGATTAGTTCATTTTTGAATATATATACATACAATAAATAAATATATGAATAAAAAAAAAATACATTTCTTAAATGAAATAAACGTGAGAAATTCAACGCGTTTCTCTCTCTCTTTTAAAAACGGTTAATTTTGTATGAGAAACAAAAACAAATTTTTTACATTTACATACATTTTGTTTTTGTTTTCCATGTAACTTTCACCAAGTCAGCGCGTGTCCCAGAATAGACACCAAAGTTTTTTGCTTCTGCTGTAAAAAAGTAAAAAGTGTACTTACGGCATTTTGGATTTTAAGTGACGATATGTACATATGTAGGTGCATTTTAATTTTAGATTTTTTTAATGCGTCTAACTGTTTGATATGCTTTGATTTTTGCTATAAATTTTTTTTTACTTTTTTGCGTCCATACAATTCGAGCGACCGTAATGTAAACTAATTTTAACTTCCCTAGTTATTTTCGAGCAAGTTTTTAATAGAAAGATAAACTCTGCTTGACAGTTAACAGTAGTTTAAACTTAAAATTCTGTTTTTCAAATAAAGATTATCTAGTTAACAATCTAGGTTTAACCGTGCAACATTGCTCAGTTAAACTTTAGTTAAAACTGTCAAATGATAAATATATGAAATAAATATTACGCAAATGAAAAAATCTGTTTACTAAAAAGTTTAATAAATAAATATATTCATACATAAATAAAATGGATGCTTGTTCATAACAAGTTCTTACGAATATTTTAGTGATTATGAAACCAGAATCATTTACACGTCCAAATAATTTTTATGTGTATAATGAATTCCAGTTCTTGCAAAGATTTCGTTTAACAAAGATTCGTTGGATTTAAAACTTTATGATCTCTTTTGATTTTATTTTTGGAGTCACTATTTTTTAAGTCCAAATTATTTATTTTTTTTTTATTTTCCAAAAACTCAGAATTCAGTTATTGAAGTTTTTTTTAAATAAATTTAAAGAATTGTCACATCGCTTTTTAAGTGTTTTCCTATTTACGAAAATATTTTCAATAATGCCACATCTATGTTGAAAATAAAGTATGACATTTCTAACTAAATTGACAACTGTTAATCCACTACTGAAAACAGAATGGGCGGTTAAGCCCCGTTTAAATTTGTTTCTTGGTTAACTCAAACGTATTTTAAACTAAGTTTAAATAATTAGCAAAAAAACTAGCCCGCAAAGTTTAAGATTAATCATAACAGGCTTTGAGGTCAATTGAGTTTAAACAACGATAAAAGCAGAACAATAGTAACAACACATATGTATGTACATATTAGAAGTGTGCGCAAGCTATGAAAAAGTGCACAGTATTGTATTTTTTAAAGAGCGAATATTGTTTGTAGTGGTGATCGTAATTGAGTGTGAAGCTTTTTGCTTCAAGCAAACAGAACAAGGAAACAAAAAACACACAAAACCATTGTACAACAGTTGAATAGACAGTTGTGTCAAGTGTGCAATATTTTTATTGAACACTTCATAGTGCGCCATACTTCATTTCACAAACTAAAAATTTCATAAAATATTAAGTGATAATAAAACTTTTTACTTTTATATCCATTGTGAAAGATATTATTTTTATAGATATTTTATTTTTTAGTCTTAATCAATAAATTATAAAACTTAGAACAGTATCGCATGCAAACTAACACGCTCAAACAATCTACGTTGTTTGTTTTTTCTTTTAAACATACACATATTTTTACACTTGTGTGCTCATTTTACAATTGTCATTCGGTGTGCACTAGTGAAATATGCTTCGACACTACAATAAGTAATGCCCTCGCTTGGCATATAAACAAATGCTATTGCATCATAGATGGAAAAGTTGGTACAATTGTACCATTTTTAGCACTATTTGAATGCCATAAGTACCGTAGCACCTCAATGACCATTTCAGCACTATTTTTTTTCTATTATGTAATATAAATACAAATAGCATTAAAAATATAGAGGATATAAATAACCAGTTTGGAGCGCAGGTTGATGTAGAAGTTATTAAGTCCTTAAGAAACGACAGGATATGTATGTACCTTTTGTTCGAAGGTATTAGAAATGAAAAATTAGGTAAATGAAGCAATGTTTTCCGATATTTCAAAAATATGTTTGAGGAATGTTATCTACTCCAAATTCATCTGCAAATGTGAAAAATATATTTCCAAAGGATGGAAAAGTATATCCTAAATGTTACTTTTATATTCAGATCTCAGCAACTAATAGTCTTTTTTATACGTTCTGGCATTAAAGAATAATATTAATTAATAGTATTAATTAATAATATTATAATCATTGAACTTCAAAGTGCCTTTTTTTAATTGTTAAGCTTTTACACATATACTATGTGTGCCTTTTCAGTTAATTAATAGAAGTATTAAAAAATTAAAACTAAAGAATTTGGTACAATCGTACTGAAAAAAGTACAATTTTTCTTGAAAATTAGTACAATTTCTAAATCTGATTTCGCATCCCTGTGTTGCATGCTTTTGATAAAATTGAGCACCAGTTTCAGTGTTCTCATAAAATCAAGAGCACTAAAAAGAGAGAACAATTCAATAATATACACCATGAAGATTAAGCAAGCATACATCTTGTGCTCAGGTCTAGTACATATCAGGCGCGGATCCAGCTTAAGCTTTTGGAGCGGGAAATTTTTTTGGTGACATTTTTTTAATGTTTATTAATTTGTAGTGATTTATTTGGCTACGTATGTATATTCCATATCACATTAACATGTTTCACCAGTTTTCCGATTAGAAAATACTTACATACATACCGTCGTTGGCTTAATTAGCAAACTTTGGAAGTCCACTTTTTATGAAAATTGAGATTTTCAACATGGTAACCTTTCTTAAAAAAGGAGAAACCAACTAATTTTTAGCGGCGATGTAGTGGACTGAAATAATCTGCAAAAATATTTTCCATACGTATCTACTATAGGTGATTAAGGACACCTCAGCTCCATCATACTCAATTTGAAGGCATAAATCATTCAAAACTTAAATTAAGTTTAAGGATTAACTTCTTAATTTCTACGATAAGTGTTCGACTTAGGAAATCTTTCTCAGCGAATAAAAATAAGATTGTGTAAAACCGGTCGTGTTATATGGATCTGAGACTTGCAAACAACTTCAAGTATTTTTCAATATACGCCTACCCAGCAAAAAAAAAAATCTGGTTTGGAAGCACTAAAAACTGAGGGAAACTATGTATTGATTATTTGATAACAAAAGCTTCGAAAAATGCTTCTGAAAAGCACTAATGTAAGAGAGCCTGCCTCTCTAACAAAGTAGAAAATTATCACATAAAATGTTGCAAACCAGTAACTTTTGCATTTGAGTATTACTTCTGTGAAGCACTTCGGTAAGGCAAAAGATTCATGTCTTTTTGGAAGCTGAATGTATTGCTTCCAGCTGGCTCATGTCGAACAAAAAAATGTCTTATTCATGCGCAACAGCAAGTGATTCCTTAACATTGTCTCCCTTACAAAAATGCTTCTGGTAAGCAGTGTTTTGCTGGGTACGACGTACAAATATCCTTTTTCCCCTTCCCTGATTCCGCGTGTAGTACATACATACATATGTACGTACAGTTAGCAAAATCTTTTCAAAACAAAATTATGTTAAACATTTACGGCCTTATGTATAAGAAAAAACTGGCATGAAGTTAGCATAAGTGGCGAAATTGAACATGATCTTCAAGAGTTTTGCCATAAAACTTCACATTAAAAATCACGTTGGGACTTAGTAGTGGGTTCAAACTACGTAATGCGCCCTTTTTTAATATCAAATTGTATGGAGGAGCTCGTTAACACCTAATTCAATTTTGTCACTTATGCTAACTTCATGCCAATTTTTTCTTATACTCGTACATAAGGGCGTTATGGTCTTATTTATAAAAAAATATTTTTGATTTATAAAAGATTTGTAGATTTGTTTTCATACAAAAAATTTTTTATTTCTTTATTAAGACGGCTATACAAGTACACTCTGTGATAGATGCCATTTCGTGAAAGATATTTTCTTTCAAAAGCTGCAAGGGAATCGGTTCATTGGCCTAAGCTTCGGTTCATTCCTAAGCTCTGGAGTTCGAATTCAAATTTGTATGTTTATAACACGCAAATTCGAAAGCATTTTCTTTCGCTTCGAAGTAGACCCCCAGGACTGCGCAGACGGCAATTTATGTCTTCTTCTGGAGATCACTTTTCCTCGAATTGATTATTGTACCAATTGAATCATGTAAAGAAATTTAGAATGCGCTGTGATGACGATTTATGAACTTTTAACGTACTTGCGTGCATAATAATTGAAAAGTAAGGATTGTCACGAACAGACTGATTAACTTTGGGGACTAATTTAAGTGGTTCAAAATTCTAACTCGCACTTTAAGACGAGTAAATTCTAATGAGGCACTCTAATGGTTGTTATATCTCACACGTCCCTAAAATTCTTTGCGTTCACATGCCGTGAAACAAGAATTGTGAAATTAAATATATTAATATAGGTTAGGTTAGGTTAGGTTATAACAGGCTGCCGATTTATAGTAAAAACCAGCCCACTTGGGTCCTTTGAGGTCCCGTTGTGCTACCTGGGCGGATTGAGGTGGACTGCCCATCCTCATTTTATTTATGATTTGCTGAAACCAACCCGAAAGGCGTATGAATGAATTCACACCGCCGATGTCACATTCCGACAGACTCTCCAAACCTTGCAGTATCGGAGCCCCCATGTAGAGTGACCACACCTCCGCAAGTGCTGGGCAATGACAGGGAAAACGCTCAACAGTTTCCTCCTCTTCCTCGTCCTGACAGCTTCTGCAGAAGTCATTATAAGGTAGATTTAATCTACCAGCATGTATACCTATATAGCAGTGTCCTGTTAGGACTGCAACCAAAGTACGGAGTTGTCCTCTTGGAATCCTCACCAATGTTACGGACCTCCTCATATCATAACAGGGCCATGTCATTCTAGAGGCAGAGCAAGTGACCTCATTTAACCATCTAGCCTGTGCAACTCTGAAAAGGTTCTGCTGTATTTGCATTTTGCAGCAATACATCGGAACACCCACCAACCGATCAGTGTCCTCATCCTGCATTTGAGCTCCAGCCTTAGCCAGCTCATCCGCAATATAATTTCCAACATTATTCGCATATCCTGGAAGCCATTGTAGCTCCAGGTCAGCATGCATTCCCAGTTTGTTAAGAGACATTCGGCAGTCATATACCAGATTCGATGTCGTAAAGACACCCGCAATATTTTTAAGGGCAGCTAATCTATCTATTTGCTATCTGTGAAGATACGGATATCCCAATTGTATATCCTGTAATACCTCAACCAGTTAGCCGCTCTACTTATCGCTGAGATTTCAGCCTGTAGTATACTACATCTACTGTCCAGCTTAAAGCTTATCCTCTTTTGAAAGCGAGGAATAAAGATTCCTCCACCCACGCCTCTGTGTGACTTCGATCAGTCTGTGTACACCTCGAACACATCTTCCTCTGTTCCTATAGACGAGTTAGATACGCCCGATGTGTTAGATTTGAATGTACTGTCAGGCAGAGGTATGGGTGATCGGTAATCTATATTGGCCGGTAGATCATTCAATTGATCTCCTATTATAGAGTGACCACAAGTCAGCTTTTTCCACGCATTTGCCGACTGTAGTCTAGTTGCAGAGTTCATAGCATTTTGCTTTACCATGAGATCCACTGGCAGCCAGTGCATCATCATATTATTATATTAATATAACTATTGAAAAAAATCAAATATGAAATGTACATTAACAGCGTCATTTGAAATAATTTGAAAATGTCTATAAAAGAAAACATACATAAATTTCTATTGTTAATTGTATATACATATATTTTCAAGCGTTTCTTTTGATAACACAAATAATTGAATGTTTGAATATGGAGAGTATCGTACCAAGAATATAAACATTTGCGACAACTATCATTATAATTTTTTTTAAACATAACTATTGGGAAAGAAGTTCTGCTTTATTACGGTTGTCGAACTTTTCGATTCGACATTGACAGTTTGCACTAGATTAAATGAAAATATTGTATGCTTCTTTAATCTAGTATGTAATTGCGACATACACACATACATAATTATCGACGATTAAAAAAATAATCGCCCAGGTTCTACATTCCACTACAATATAGAACTGAAAACTTATGGACTTAAAACGACGCACATATAAAAAAAGTACACAAACTAACAGGAACTCAATTTCCCGGGAATTGTTTCCCATTTCCCATTCCACCTATTATGAATTTAAATTCTCTGAGAAAAAGTTCCCGGGGAAAAAGTAATTATTCTAAGTTTTTTCACATTAATTTTTTCAAACTCCCAAAATGATTTCAGAAATGCGACTTCATTTGCTCTTTAAAGAACCATCAGAAGCACCCTTTCTATACAGTGGGATATACATATGTAGAATTCTTCTGTTTCCTACAATGACCACTACTCTTCTCCAGAAATTTTGCTTCAAAAACCACTTTTTTCAAATTAATTTTTCCAAACTCCCAAAGTGATTTCGGAAATGCGACTTCATTTGCTCTTTAAATAATCATCAGGAGCACCATTTCTGTATAGTGGGATATAGTATGTAGAATTCTTCTATTTCCCACAATGACCAATTTTCCTATCAAAATAGGACCTTTTTTAAAATTAAGTTTCTGTATTATTTATGTATATATCTGTTGTATATTCAATTAGTATAATTTCATTATTCAGATATCGGACCATATTTTCCATTAATTGTCGGATATAATATCAGTCCCCGTTCCTGGATTTCGCAACCGAAATAATATTCCTTTATTTTACTAGAACTGTTAAGTGCTTAACAGTCCGCTGATTATTGCAAAATGGGCTCGGTATCTTTTTGGTTTTTTTTCTGCTATTTAGATTTAAATTTATCTTGACACACATTTTTAAATTCATTAATTTTTTATTGTGTAACTGCAGATTTCAACAGCAACGAACGAATGAATATCACTAACTAACTGACCTGTCTTCTTTTTCTGACTCTATCCTTTTCCAATTTTTCTTCTTCCTCGTAAAAAAACAAAACTATTAACTTGTTTGAAAATTCAAACATAAGATACATACATACATATATAACGTAGATCTCAATTAGAAAGGCCCTAACTGAAATAATTGTAACTTTACAATAGAAGGTAAAAACATAATAGAAACTGTACAAATTGCTTGTACAACTGCTTGTAAGAGCGTTATTTTTACAATGAAAAACTAAATTTCGTAAAAAAAACTAGTTAGGGGCTTTCTACTTGAGACAATCGATAAACACTTTGCAGCGAAGTGACATACCGCTGGTGTTCCAATGTAATATCTTAAAAACGTCAGTTTGGTCTTCACTGTCGTAGTTAATTTAAAAATAACTACGAAAATAATATGCACATATGTACGGGTACATAGATATGTATGTACATACATATCGTTACCTTAATATATAAAGGCCCTAACGGCCCTAACTCATTATTTTTTTGAAATCGAATTTTTGTGTATATTACGAGAGAAGAACATCTAATGTATCGAAAAATGCATAAATCTCGATAAAAAAAATAATGAGTTAGGGCCTTTATATAATAAGGTAACGATATGTATGTATACCTTGATATTTTAGATTCACGATTGATTGAATTTTAAACTATTTAGAATCGACTGCATATATAAACATGTGTATATATGTACATACAAATAAAATCCTCCGATCTTTCTTCGATTTGAACAATTTTAGCGATTTGAATTGTATTAAAAAGTATCTACAAAGAACAAGATGCAAATAATATTCTCATAAATATTTAAAATGCAAAACATGGAATGGCAATGAAGAGTTTGTGCTTAGCTTTCGTTGTGACAACACAAAGATATTACTATTATTTTGCTGGATTTGTTTACAAAACAAGAAAATTGAAAAGTTTACACCCATAAAAAGTAAACTTTTTAAATTAAAGGTGACAACCAAGGCTCGGATGTTAAGGATTCACCCTTATCGGGAATAAAAGTTCATGTGAAATGTGTTCCCTTTCCCTAAAATTGTGATCGCCAATGTTTGCGTTGTTGTTGTGACAATATACTATTCTTTAATTTTGTTCACCATTTTTTGTTCACGGAAGATATTTTACGTGAACAAAATGTTCGCCATTTATTCCCGATAAGGGTGATTATGTATTTTTTTCCTCAGCTGTTTTTAAGAATTGGCGAATTTCGATGATGTGTACGACAATTCTGTAATGAATTTAAGAATACCGCAAAATTATTCCTTTAATTTAAGACCAAATTGTCGTACTTGAAGTCGAAATGCGCCAACCACGGCAAGCCTTAATGAGCATGGTAAAGATTTGAAATTGTACTCTAGCGTATTTCAATATGAGGTTTCATCCTGAATACTCCATTATTTTAAGAGTTGTGAATGGCTCAAGCTGTAAGTACTTGATAGATGACAATTAAAAACTACGTACCATCTCGGAAATTGAAATTGTAAAACTGGTGTGAAAGTCTTTGCTGTTCGCACAAGTTAGTGATGTAAGAAAATTCAGGTTTATCCATATTTCGGATTGGCATCCATCCTCTTTTCTCCGCGGGGTAGTCCTACACAGAGAAACAAGTCGATCAGCTACAAGTCGGCTAAAAGTCAACTTTGAGCCGCCGCCGAAAATTTTCTGGCAACCTAGCCGCCGCCGAAGCCGATAAAATTTTAATCGAAATATGATATTATAAATGTAATTTTTTTTAACCATCACCATTTACCATCGATTACGGACAACTAACAAATTTTTGTTCGCACATGAATGTGTCTAATGTGAACGGCTGATGTTCATGTTTTGTTCTTATTCGAACAACTTAAAATATACCCCTCATAGAACGTAATTCTGCCGGATCTATGTTCACGTACGAAAAAATTAACGGCCTGGCACACGATGTCGACAAGAAAGTTTCTTTCGCTTACTCTCTTATTTTGTTTTAGTTTTCAATATAAGTAAGCGAAAGAAACTTTCTTGTCGACATCGTGGGCCAGGCCGTAAGTCTATTGTCCTACATAGCATTTTTTTAAATCATGGCCTATTCTGTTATTGGTTAATGTATAGGTATATAAACATGAACATTTTGTTGTTTTTTTGCCTTTTAAATACTTTTATTGTTACCCTATGCGGCAACTATTTGGAAAAAGGTTGTGAAAAATTTAAAATATAATCAAAATCGAATGAAGACGTTTGTTTTCCAAAGATTTTTTAAAGAAAATTGAAAATGCATAATCAATAAAAAAGAATGTAAAATAGCTAAAACTAATGTACATATTTTTCATACAAAATTTTCCTAAAATAGATTTCAAATGAATACTATTTTTTATGAATTTGGGGGATACAATTTAAAACAATAAATGAAAATTTTAAAAATAAGAATGTTTCATATATTTACTTATTTGATGCATTTCCTTAAAAATTAAAGTCAACGGCTGAAAGTCACTCAACGGCTCTTGCCGACTTTTAGTCGCCGCCGACATTTATTTACCTAAGCCGCCGCCGCTGAAATTATTTATCAACTTGTTTCTCTGGTCCTACATCTTTTTCAACAAGTGTTTGCTTATGTTTATGTTATACATTTATGCTTGTAGCTCCAACACTTGTGGTAACACAAAATTGTCATGTTAAGATCAACGGATAATGGTGGAGTCATTGGTATTTTTTTTTGCAGTTATTGATTTTCTAAATATATATGTATAAGGAAAATAATAACACCACCTGAAATAAGCATTTTTGGTGTCACATACTTTGCATTTGTAACAAATAGTTTCGGAAATATCTTATTATTATTATTATAATAAAATACAAAACGTATTTCTTAGTTAATAAGAAAAATTTGTATATCGTAGTCTGAAAGGAATTTCTGTTCATGACTGAAAACAATTAAAGAAAGAAATAAATTGTATTAAAAATTAGAGAAACTTTAATCTACATATTTTGCAAAAAAAAAAAAAAAACTGGAATTTGTTAAAACCAACTATATTAATATTTCAATTAAAATGTAAAATGAAATGTTACAAAATGGACGATTAGACACAATAAATAACATATACTTGATGAACTTATCAACAATTTCAGACTTCTAAAATATCAACATTAACCGATGCGGGCGATACTAAAATGTAAGCTGGGGTATAATCGTCGCATCCAATAACATGTTGATTCGAACACGTTTTTTTAGTTTGATATTATGTCCTTCGCTATCGCATAATGTCATAACACTTTTCGATATCCAAATCCATAATCTCACCACCATGCTTTACTTGAGGTAAAATTAAGTCATTATTATACATGATGAGGAATTGATCCAATAGTGTAGTGGAGATTGTTTTAGATCATTTCGGAGTTAATGTGAACTATTGTAGGAACATATAACATCATATTCGAATGTCATTTGTTGACGGCTTGGTACCGCAAATCAGCAAATTTTCTAACAAGTTAATACCCCAAGGATTTTGCACG
This sequence comes from Nowickia ferox, assembly GCA_936439885.1. Classification (NCBI taxonomy): domain Eukaryota; kingdom Metazoa; phylum Arthropoda; class Insecta; order Diptera; family Tachinidae; genus Nowickia; species Nowickia ferox. The sequence continues at coordinate 93,466,640 of OW387023.1, read as the reverse complement.
TATTTTTTCAATGTATTTTATGCCTGTACAAATACTTTTGTCCAATGACTTTTTAATGTTTTTGTTATTATTGTTGTTATGTTAATTATAAATTATTTATTTATTTTTTTTTATTTTATTTTTTTGTATAAACATATTTTTTAGCACTCTAAATATCGCCATTTTATTTTTTAAATTTCTTCTCAATTTGCCTCAAACCACGAAAATTATTGGTGTACAAATAGTTTCGTCCTTATTTGTATATAAAATGGTACAGTATAAAGCAAATCAATACAATCGGAGCGATCAATAGAGCCATTGATATCATACACAAGTAGTGTCGATTGAACTCTTCTGTGCGATTCCAAAGTACCTAACCCTAAAAACAGCATTTAGACTCATAAGGAACGGAAGATAATTTCATCATAATATATTTTTGCCGTCAAAAATTGGCATACCCTTCTCTTGTAGTCTTTAATCGCCCGCCTTTTAGAACTGTTTTGACTTATTTTCGAGTCACTTATTGTATTTTCAATAAATCATTTTTTTAAATGCAAGCATAAATCATTATCGAATCTTTTTATTAGTGCGGAAGGGAATAAACAAGTTTTGGTAGCCAAAAGTACACGAAGAAGACTCAGTTAAATGATTTTTGCAAGAACAGGCTCCCAAATGCTATATGGGTTCTTTGTAAAAAATCAATTCTAACAGCACCAAATTACTGATTTTGATTTTTAATGGAGAATGATCATACACAATAAAGGTTAGTTTTTGTAGAATATTCAGATGGAAACAATTTTTGGTTTTGAATGTTTATTTTCAATAAACGTCTTAAAATCGAGTTTTAAAAGAAAATTGCATTTTGTATTCAATGCATGTGCTTCACGTGCTTCCTAATATTTTTATAGAATTTATTTGGTATGCCAATATACACTTTTTGTGTCCAATGTCTCACCTTTGTTCTGTATGGTGGAATGTGTGCATTTACATATGCAAGTATGTATGGATATACTAAAGTTTGTGACGTTTAATGTTCACGCAGTTTTCTGTAATATCCACATGTTTTTATTTTTTACGCAACATTTTTCACACTTCGAGCAACTATTTCTTTATATTAATTTAAACACAGATTTAAGTTTTTCTATTTCATTGTTAAAACAACAAGCCAATAAAACGCTCAACTAAATTTTACACTTTTTTAAAAACACACACACATGCATACATACATATGTTCATATTCCAAAAACAACAAAGGTAAAAAAAGAAAAATTCGAAATCACCTCGTCTTATTCGACACTCAAGACGATTTTGTCCGTCCGGAAGTTTCGTTTTCGACTTTTTTTATTTGGAAATCGAAAATGTGATTTTTGTGGCAGTCACTCTACAGTTGTCTCTTTCTTACTCATGTAACAACTGGCAAAAAGTTGTTGACAATCAGACTATTTAACACTTTTTGACACAAATTTTTATTGTACGTACAAAGAAATTATAAATCACTTTCGAACTTTGTTGACGAAGTCATATTAATATATTTATTTTAATTTTTTAAATGTAACTTTTTCTATTTGGCTTTAGAACTTTATAGTATTTCTTGTTAATCTTTCTTTTTATCTCACCTTCACCTTTTTTGCTCTTTTACTTATTGAAGAGCAACCATCATCACTTTTTGCATATTTGTATTTCTTTTTATCTTTGGACACTGATTGTTGTGTGTTAATTCTTATTATTTTTCTTTTTTGACAATTCACATTTATTGGTATTACTTGCAAAATTTTTTCTGAAGATTTGTTAAAATAAAAAAACTAATTTTTTCTTTTAATTTCCGTGTGCTATGAATTTTACGTTCGCCATTTTGCTCTGTCGTGTAAAAAAATTGTGTGGTATTTCGAAGATCGAATTTTCGTTTGACATATTTTCGCACTCGGCTACTGCTACACAGTGTTGTATAGAAGTGTATAAAGCAGCAGCTGAAGCATTGCCAGGTTAAGCGAGATATGAGAAAATACAGAGTGGTATTTATTAAAGTTTTTAGCAATAAAATAAACTACAGCTAAACGTTAAGATAATTCATACCTATATACATGAAATACCGAAGTATATTTATATGACATAAAGTCTATTTATATAATTTATGTTTGTATATTGTGATTCTCAATATAGTATTAAGAGTCTTACCATAAACATACGAAGTTTATTAGCTAAATTCAAAAATTTTTTGGGTTGAAGTCTACTGATGAGCTCCAAAAGCGAGAACGAAATGTATATAGACAGTTGCTTAACCATACAAACAAGCCAAATTTATTTTAATTTATTGACTATAAACTTATGTTGTGATGCCCAGTTTTATTTAATTTAGTTTTACATAATTAATTGTGCCGTGATGTCCAGTTTTTATTAATTAAAAACTGTTACAAGTAATATGCAAAATAGTTAAACTAATTATATATAAATAAAAAGCTCCTGAAGAAGTTGGAAAAAAGCCAACGAAACGTCGAGAAAATGTTTTTTAAATACTAATAATAATGTAATATTGTTTTATTCATGATTTAAAACATAAACTGATCAAACAATCAGCTTAAGGTAACCCCTAGTAATACTAAAAGAATTCATTGGTCAAAAAACACCGCTAACACCCTAAATATAATTTTTTGATAAAATCAAATAGTTGTATGTTTCGTTTTATATACTCACCAGTGCTGCCATTAGGATACGAAAGATAAATTTTTCGTATCTTTTGATGACTTCAGGTACCATGTGTAATCCCGACATTTTTCGTATCTTTTGAATTTGTACGCAAAATGTACAGAAAATATGAACATCTATTTTTTTGAGGAAATATGAACATCTTTTTTATTTTCAGGAAATTTTTATGAACTTTTTGATATAATCGCCTTAGTATAAGCGAACTAGCTCGTATATTAATTTTTACAAAAATTAATTTGTTGTGATAACATCCAAAGATAGTTATGTACATATAATTAATTTTAAAGTTTTAAAATTACATGACTTAATTAAATATAAAAATGAATTTATATGATATCACTTTCTTTACAATATTCATTAAATATGAAATAAAAATGTTATGTTAATAAATGTTAAACGTTAAAAATGAACTTTAAAATATTTTACAAAATGTATCTTGTTGGGAACATATGTATCTTTTTGGAAACTAAAATGTATCTTTCTCGAAATTTCACTGGCAACACTGATACTACCCATGTTCTAAATTGACTGCCACATTGTTCACAGAAAGTTTTGCCAGTTAACTACAGGTGGCAGCAGCTAACATTCTTATAACGGTTGCATAGTTGCCAGATGAAATTGGGATGAATTCATCAAATTTTGAGAGCAAGGCCGTCACATCAGTGATGCGAACTATTCATAACACAAACGCGCTATTCACCTTTGTAAAACGCAAGAAGGCGGTAAGTTACAGCCTTGTTAACTGTTTATAGCGAAAACGCGCTATTTTCCTAAGCGCTAAATTAAATTTTCATATAAGTCGATATATGTACATAAATGTGTATTAGTAAATACAATTGATTTTTTTAGTAGTTCTTTTCACATTTTATAATATTGTTTCTTCGAAATTATATCCTAAATAACTAAAATCATTTAATACAGAATCAGAATTGCCTGCTAAATAATCGAAATCCTTAGTTTTAAGTTTTATTTTATTTGTCAGACTTTTTGACAACTTATATAAATTGTCGAATAGTTTTGCGATTCAAATGCTTTTTGTACTTCACCAAGAATAGATGCTTAATAAGTTGTATTAATTTTTTTGGTCACGAGTACGAGTACATATTTTTAGTTGTGAAATTTCAAAATATTTGCCATTTACAGTATTGAAATGCGTTTTTAAGTCTAACTACCGTCAAGGGAATTTAAAAAATTTTATGAGTTTTGAATACTAGAAAATTTTTAAATTTATTAAAAAAAAGTTAAAAAAAATATTGAACTGAAATGATGATGACTTTATTCAAAACGCGCTAATGTAACGCTTTTTTACTAAACGCGATAAGACGAAAAAAAGCGCGTTTGGCAGAGTTAAAACGCGCTAAATTGGCATCGCTGCTTCACACACATGAACAAATAATTCCGAAAACGTGAGAAATGCGGCAAAATTAAAACAAGGTAGAGTTTACATCTGTGTGTCATGTGCCCAAGGCAAAAATTTTCTGTTTTGAAGAGTGGGCGTGACATCGCCCATAAATTATGGCCTTCTCTTTCATGTACGGGCTTATGGTTAAAGTGCACGATCTTGGAGGCCAATTCACGTGTCCGAAACGTGAAACTATGCGGTTGCCAAACGTTTCCTTTAATAAATCTATTGTGTCACGGGCTGTCTGACATGTTGCACCGTCTTGTTGAAACCGCAGCTCCTGTACATCATGGCACATCCATAAAGAGGATGGATACATATCCAATTCCTGTGCACGCTGACGGATAGGCTGATTCGGGTCTTTCTCTATGCTACGCTCTACAGCAGCAATGACTTCTTCTGTACACATTGTATGACATCTCTGTGGATGCGTATTATCATTTAGAGTAAGTGTGGAGCGAAAACGTTCGATAGTTAATCGAATTAATTGCTCTGATGAACGATTTGGAAGCGTTTTTTAGGCGTCAGTTGAAATGTAAGACCAATCTAAAAATAAATCACTTTACAGCTGAAAGAATGGCCGCCGGTTAAAAAGTGTTGCCAACTTAAAGTTTTATACATCTATAAAAACACCCTATAGTGACCTTTCATCAGCGTATCTACGCCCACTTTATTAAATGTAGGATTAAGTTTTTTCAGAGCTTCAGGTGTGTGCCAAGTTTCGTGAAAAGCGGTTATATAAAGCACGTGAAATATTATATTAAATTTTATTTGGGGTGCCCCCACCCGCTTTATTAAATGCAATATTGAGTCAATTTCAGAAGTCAGGGTGTGTGCCAAGTTTCATTACTATTACTACATTACTAGAACCCAAGGTGTGTTTTTAGTTTTGCAGTAATCGGATTAGAAATAGATCATAAAATAATAATAAAAAACAATGACAAAGCGACCAAGTTGAAGCTATACCCTCTGAGACAAAAAAATAATTTGTATAAAATTGGTGTAAAAGGCACCGAGTTATGAAGTAAAAATCAATTGATAACCTCCTCCTGCTTTTTTGAAGTGGATTAATAATCATAAAATAATAATAACAAGGTGTAGTAATGAAAAAGTAAAAATTTTAGAACCAATTATTTACACTTAAAATGCTGGTGCGTTAGACTTGAAATTTTGCAATAATTTTTTGGATATTTTATAATGTGTACTCCAATCATATCTAGAAGTATTATTTATAACTAAATACATCTAAAATCTAATTTCACCCCTTAAATAAATATTGCAAAATTTCATTTGGTGTCTTGTCAAAAAACACATATCGTCAGCCCATTATTGGTTTGGAGCATATGCCAAAAAGTCGGAATGGAGAAAAACGACAAGGAAGGTTTACATGAAGTTTTCTCAAAGTATATCCGATAGAATTATTTTGTTTTTTCACCATTGCTTCCGACACATGTTTGGAAGAAATGTGTAAATTTTAGTGAACTTTCACGAATAAAGTTAGAAGTTAATATTACTTTATTGTAAAATGAAAAATACGTTTTGTGCCGCATACACCACTTTTCTTAATTTATTTTCAAAAAGTATCTTTTTGTGCTCCATAAGTATACTTTACTGCTGAGAATTTTGTTGTTTTGTTTATTTTTCTTGCTGTCTAGAGAAATAAGTCGATCGTTTAACGCCGACCAAGAAGCCGCCGTCGTAATATTTTTAACTATCGATCCGCTTACACACTTTCACAAGAAAAACAAGTAATTGAAGTGCATTTAATACAAAGACTGAAATTAAATAATTTCTGTTATACTCAAACATGCATAATTAAGGTTTATTTTATTTTATTTTATTTTATTTTATTTTATTTTATTTTATTTTTTATTTTATTTTATTTTATTTTATTTTATTTTATTTTATTTTATTTTATTTTATTTTATTTTATTTTATTTTATTTTATTTTATTTTATTTTATTTTATTTTATTTTATTTTATTTTATTTTATTTTATTTTAGTGTTTAATAAGCTTATATCAAAACGTTTAATCGGCGACTGCGTCTGGGTGATGATGGTTTTGCTTAACAGTCGCCGTGGAATTTTTCTTACGGCACCTTCTTTTTTTATTATTAATTTCTTATAGAAATGAAGCAAACCAAGAGTTAACTTTACTTCGCATGTTTTTGTATAAAGAATTTGATGCAAACGCCAAACTGTGGCATGTACAGAAAAACAATACTTATTAAACCTTAAAATAGTTGAAATAAAGCAAAATGAATGCTAAATATCTCAGAAACCATAATTAATTTCGCAAAACATGTTTTGCATTCAGAAAGGGGATATTCGAAACATATATACCCCAAATCTAACTCATTTTTTTTAAATGGTCGGTGGGTCAAACCAATAATGGGCTCACGATATGTTCATATTGTCTTACATGCACATATCCATATAAGAGTATGCACATTTATACGTACATATGTACATACATACATACACGTTTATTTATTTCTTCAGTACAGATAAATTTTTTTTCTACGACTCTATTTCACAGACCCCATATAAATAAAGAATAATTGCTAATACATATTTAAGTTCTAATACGAGTAAATAAATACTTTGTGTAAAAGTATTGCTGTTTCAAAATAATTTTCATTATCATTAAATTACACTGTACAACAAAACCAAACTTATTGGGGAAATAACAAAATTGTAAGGCCTGATGCTGGCGAGGAATTCAACAAAAATGTACAGGGGATTGAAATAGAAAAGGAAATCATGTAACCTTTAAATTTTATGTTACGCATATATGTAATTAGAAAATTTATGTGAAATAGTACGAATCAAATTTTTGTGAAACATTTTAGCCCTCTAGAATTTCTCTGTGTGGCTTTTTTTGTCTTCCTTATAAAAAAAAGGGCAAAAATATCCGTCAACAAGGATATAAAGGTTAGGCCGGGTTTACATCTGTGTGCCATGTGCCACACATGCGTAAAAAAAGCGTAACCACTAATTACTAATGAAAAACTGTTTGATTCAGACACGTATTTTTTAAGTTTCATACATAATAATAGACAATTTTATATAATCCAAAATGATTGGAAACAGTTTAAATCAATAAATACAGGTCTGAATCAAACAGTTTTTCATTAGTAATTAGTGGTTACGCTTTTTTGGGCACATGACACACAAGACAATTTCAGATGTAAACTCAGCCATAGCTGGAAAGCCAGGGCCGGATTCCACAACAATTAATTTTGAAGAGTTTATCAATTAAAGTGTTCACTTGTTGATTAGTGCGTTCGAAAAGGTGAGAATGAATTATTTTGACAGTTATATTGAACATGCGGTGAATTGTGAACACTGAAATTGGTGAACACTTCAAAACTCATCGTTGCGGAAGCCGGCCTCTGAAATGAAAATTGGCGTAAAAAAGCCCGAAGTTTATGGTATTACTTTCTAGGGTTAAAAAAAATTTTAGGTATCTAAAAATTCGCTATAATTCACTATAAAGCTTTAGAAATATTTGATGTTCCTCCCTCTATTTTACTGAAATCACCTTCACTAAGAATGTAAGATTAACATGGTTTTCAATGTCCATTAAGGCCACGATTCACTATCCTACACAATCGCGCGATCTACGAAAAAATACAACCCTGATCTGATGAATTGTTTTTGTCTTTTGAAAATGTTCATAGACTCCATCATACCAGGGCTGTATTTTCTCAAAAATCGCACGATCGTGTAGGCTAGTGTATCACGGCCTTTAACAATAACAATGTGCAAAAGGGGGGGTGAAATTCAAACGTAAACTTTTGAAACGTTGATACAAGAGCATTTATTTCTCTTTAACCAGAATGAGTCGTTAGAACAGATTTTTATTTTGTGTTGCCCAGTGTAATTTTTTCACGCATGCAAGTATTTACCTCCTGTCTATATCTATACTACTATATATGCACATACAAACATACATATGTATCATCAATAGAGTGTTTTAAATATTTATTTTTTACCTATATTCTTATCTACCCTCTGTTCTGAAATTGTTCCAAGATTCCGTAATGTGTTAAAAAATTTTTGCTTTCCTGGTGAAAATGCGCTTCTTATAGTAATAAGGGTTTTCACTATATTGATCGGTTAATAAATATGCTGAAGTATCTTCTTCATCCCAAGGCAGGCTAACTTTTTCTTAATTATGCTTTATAGTCCAGGGGTGTAATCACCGCATACGATATCGAGCGAAATTGATAGATATTTTTCAAATTGGCATCATTGCATTCGATATCGAATGAAATGTAATTAATCGTAACTTAAGATCATGGAATTCGACATCGAGTAAGCAAATATCTATATCAGCTACATACGTCCAAGCACACATATACTTACATATCGTTACCTTAATATAGAAAGGCCCTAACTCAATATTTTTTTGAAAGCGAAATTTTTTAATTTTTTTATACAATAGATGTTATTCTATCGAATTAAACAAAAACTCGATTAAAAAAAAAAATATAATGAGTAAGGGCCTTTTTTTGAAAGCTCTTACAATTTGTTCTTGTTTCTTTGCACAGTAAAGATCGAGTCACATAGAATCCGTCATACGTTATACATACGTCGCCTTTTTTTTATCTGACAGCTAAGTTGAAATACTGGATGGTAAACAAAGCATATTTATATAAAGTATATGCAGGTCTACAACAACTAAGAAAGTACAAAAACAACAGGCGATTTGTTTGTGTAAGAATAATGGATGAATGTCAAAAACAGATGAATACATCCAGACCTGGGCAACTCGCATTACTTTTGCATAAGCACTGATTGAAAAACTAAAATTTTATTGCAAATTTAAATTTGATGCTTGTAGTGCACTATTTTTTGCACTTAAATAAAATCTCTTAAGCGGCCCATCCATTATACAATATTATTGCATATGTTGTTGTACATATTATTGTTATTTTGCCCTATACTATGCAATAAATGGCACAATATTTGTAAAGAAAATATTGCCCAATTTTCCTGTACAAATATATTGCAAGTGGGTGGGCCGCTAATTGCATGGCGAAAAATGCACTGATTTTATATTGCCACTAAGCACATCATGAAGTAGTGCAATATTATTGCATCAAATATTGTACACAGTAATATTGAATAAAACGTTAACCTATTTTATCAGATAGCACAAATAATAAAATAAAAAATACAATAAAGTTCATTGAGGGCACCTTTATAAGTACGTACATATATACAAATTAACGAATGGAAAAACTGTCAATATAAATACAAACTAGATTTCAGAACCAATTGAAAAAAATTAAAAAGTTTCATACTTCAAGTACGATGCATCTCGAGCTTATATGAAAAACCGTGCAATTGACAAAAGATCAGAACTTAGGTTTTCGTTTATTGTAAAGTTATGTCTTAAAAAATGGTAATTTTATAAACTAAAAATACTACAGCTTGGAAGAATTTCATCAAGTTTTGTCTTTCTCTCGAACAAATTATAAAAAACGTATTGATATGATTTTTTGTCTTGGGTGACGATATGTACATAGGAAAAAAATTACATATTTATGTATGTACGCATGTTTTATGTATGTACACATTTACGTTGTATTTTGCACTATAATGCAATAATACTCTTCATAATGTATGTATTTTTTAATAATGAACTAAAAGTAACAATCCAATATTCATGCTTTACTTTGAAGGGATTTTAGTTTAATGCAAAAAAAATTGCACTAATTTATCACAGTTAGTGCGAATGTAATAAATTTGCATTTGCATTGATTTGGTTTAGTGTGGGAAAATGGTCAATGCATTTGCTTATTTAATGCAATAGTCCCAGACCTGCATACAACAAAAAGGAAATGTATGGATAGACAAAACCATTTGTTAATTGATAAACCTTTAATATGTGAAATAAGTATAATAAAGAATACATACATATGTACTTTAATAATTAAATATAATTATTTTTAAATGTTTTGTAACACATTTTTTAAGTAAAAATTAATTTAAACTTTTTTACATACGTTTTCAGTATACACAATTGCGTATAACAAAGCAAAACAAAACAAAATGGCGTACAAAAATTGTAAACAACTTTGACATTCAGGCATTCACACTACACGAGAAAAAAATGAATCACCTGAGTACTTGCATATACTTTATATAAATTTACTTTGATGGTAAATTAACTGTGTGCAGAAATTATGGGCATTAATGTGCTGCATTTTCGGTGCCTTCACGCCCTGCATCTATTTGAATGGGGATCAACTATGAACATCAGTTATTTAAAGCAATTTAAATCTCTAATAAAATACCTCAAATATTTATTTTAATTTAATAATTCTATTCGACTAATTTAAGAAAAAGGAATTAATTTGGAAAAAATATTTCAATAATAAAATTATTAAAAATTTTTTTCAATTATTCTACCTTCTACTTTAAAAAAAAATGGAAATATTTTCATATTTATTCCTTGAATATTTTTATTGCGGTGCCTCTCACTCAGAATCTTTTAAAATAATTTTTAGTAAAAGTTCTAATTATTCGCAAGTATATTCTGTAGAAAATTTGCACTAAACTTATTCCCATAAAAATATATTTTATACATACATACATATATGAACATATTTCATTACCTTAATATATAATCATATATTAAGGTAGATGTATCAAAAAAGGCAAAAATCTCGATTTAAAAAAAATAACGAGTTGTATAAATGTATATAAAAAAGCTTTAATAAATAAAAAACTAACACACAGAGAATTAATACCTACCATTCAACTAAGGTATTACCATCATGAATACCCCTAATATTTTTTTAGTAAACACTTTATGACAAAGAAATGAAAGCAATATATTTACTATCTGTGGCGCGACTGCTTTAGGGAGCAATACAAACATTTTTGAGATAAGAAATCTATAGCGAAGAAACCCCAAAAGCATTCGTCATATTATTTTAACAGAGGCACCTGGATAAGGATAAGAAATAATTATAAAAACAAATAAATTTATATGAAAATATATGATATAATATTTAATTACGATGACAAATTTAGAACACAGCTGAAGTGATGGCTAAAGAAAACTCATAGCTGACTTAAATCACTAAAACCTGGTGATTTAAAATTAAAATCTGGAGAATTTCTTGCAAAAATATTCGTCCTTGATTATGCATGAATGTTTTTATACCCTTCACGAAATCAGCACCCATGTATATCTATTTGGGCAAATATTTTGTATCAACATCAGCTATTAAAGTGAATTTTTAATGAAAAGGAATATGAGAAATGATTATGAAATCATCATTACAATCTATTACAAAAGTGGCAATTCAAATCTCTGATAAATTTGTCTATTTCATTAGGAATACCATATTTAGCAGCAGATACTAAAATTAACTCAGTTACATTGGCTGATTGGTATTGGTTGAATTCCACCCTGAGTCTAGATTGTAAACTTTTGATATACAAGTCGCTCTTGAAACCTATATGGTGCTACGTAATACAGCTATGGGGCACTGCTTCAGCTTCAAACGTACAGAAACTCCAACGAAGGCAAAACAAAATTTTACGGTTAAACTGAAATTTACATCGTGATTTAAATATGCCACAAGTGACTGAAGAAATTGCAAAATACGCAGGCAAATATTTAACAAAACTCGAGTCACACCCTAATTCGCTTGCTCGTAATATCTTGAACTTCACTGGACACATCCGCTTAAACAAGAGGGACACAAGGGCACTAATACTTAAAACTCCAGATGAAACTGCTTGAAAATATTTTTTTTTGCTTTGCACGATTCTTATGTATTACTAGCTACTATCACTAGTTTATGTCCGACACTGGTCGGGCCTAATAATTATATTTTTTAATCATGAAAATGAACTTTGAAAATAAAGTAGATTTGTACTTTAATTTTCAATAAATTAACTTTGGTTTTACATTTATATAATAATATTTAAAAAAAAAATGAAGTAGTTTCGCATATCTTGGGATATATATATTTACATATTTTCTTTATAAAATTGTGATTTTTAACAATCCCACAAGAGGTATACGTTTTATAATTTTGTTAAAAAATTTAACTTAGGGCCTGTCCCACGATGTCGACAACGTTCGACTTGTCGCACACTTACATTCAAAACAAAAACAAATTTTAATATTTTGTTGTTGTTTCAAATGTAAGTTGTGCGACAAGTCAAACATTGTCGACATCGTGGGACAGGCCCTTAAAATCACCCACTAACTTTCGAATGCTCGTACTTTTAGGCAAAAAGAAATTTATCAACTGTTGCATATTTGTAGGCATAAAATAAAATTTGAATACTTTTAGGCAAGCAGTAATCCATTAACTTTTCGATGCTTGTAAGCAAAAAATAAAGGGTGCCCTATACTTTTTGAACTTCTCAAATAAAAATAATGGGTTATACAGTCAAATTGTAAGTACTTACGTGTACATACATACATACACTTTTCTGCATTCTAGTAAGCAACGTTTTTTGCTGGGATAGTCCAAATAGTTTAAAATTGCTTACGAAGCAATTTACAATACGCACTAAAAATTAAAAATTTTTATTTAGCAAAATTTAAAATTGTAAAAATATTTTCGAAATTTTCAATTCACGCCATTTTTTATTCAAATATTTGCTAATTAATACTTATTTGTGTCAAACTTTTACACACTGTAGTCGATATTTATCGCTTTCACAAATCAAAAAGTAACAAGTACCAAGTTTTATTAGACAATATTTTTATAATCTGTTGAAAAAAAATCATATACATACATATGTATCTATGTACACTCGGTCGGCTTCATATCACCAATATACCCTCTAATTATAACATTTTATGGATTTTATTTCTGCTTCGTTAGAAATATAAAAATTCACACAAATTCAAATAACTTTTCATAAATACGTACTCGTACATACGTGTGTATGTGCGTATGTAAGAAATTTTTTAAATACAAATTAAATCTTTAACCATTAAAATCTGAAAAGTACAAAATCATGGGAAAATATTTCAGTGGCCCATTAGCACTACGATAAAAATGACAACAAAAGCAGCGATAACAACAAGAAATAACAAAAAAAAAAATATCATATAATAAAATAAATAACAAAAAACTAATAACCACAAGTAGCTTGTGTATCTATAATAGTTAGTAACTGTGTGCAGTAGAGAGCAAAACTTTTACAACTTTTTTCATTTACTTATAATTTTTACGAATTTATTTACATTACATTACGGAATCACATTATCGTTACCGCAAACGAATAAATATGTTGATAAATATTACGATTTTCGGTTCGCAAAGAATCCAGGTGCAGGATTGCTAATAAGTATAATCTTTTTTATTTAATGGAAACAAGAAAATACTTGAAAAACTAAACTTCACCAAATAAGAAATTTAAAATCTATTGTTTGTCACAAAAATAAAATATTAAAAATGTTTAAACAAATTGACTGCATAGGAGGAGAAGACGAATGTTTTCATCATCACTGTATATAGACATCTAACAGACATACATACATATGGACATATGTGTGTACATGTGTACAGATATGTATAAGAAAAATTATAAAAAGTAAATTATTTTCGCTTTGATATTTGCGTTTCGTTGACGATTGTATTGATATTTAATATAAATACAAGATACAAACATGCAAATACGTGGACACATGTGCAAGTATTCATACAAACTCATAAATAAGATAAACGATCTCGTATGGATGATTAACAACTTGGAATTAGTTTGCTAATAGGGAAGGTATTCTCTAAAGTTTAGGAACTGAAGGCAGAATTAGTTTGTACTTTCTGTTCTGTCATAAATCAGCTGTTTTGTTTCTGTGGTTCGTTTTCTTTGTGTCATAACCATAACCACAACCATACAACCATAATGGGAAACACTGTATTTGGTTATAGGTGTCTCGCCATAATGTTGAATTAAATATGACATAAGGGTAACCGTAAAAAACAGCTGTTCATTCAAATATATGCGTAGAAAGGCCATTCTGGGGAGGGCATTGCCGCCCGAGAGTTGTTGTTGCCCCCCCCTTCACCCCTCGAATTAATAAAAATTTCTTTTAATAATTAATTTTAGTATAACTCATGAAAATCATCAGTCATAATATAACCCAGTGATGCAAATGTCGCACAATTGGGCCATTTGTGGCACTTTTGGATGTTTGATGGCCCTGTGGCACTTTCTAAGCTATTTTTACCCTTTCAGCTCAAAATTCAACTAATTACTTCAAACCTTTGATTACATTTTTTAATATAGCTTTCTCCCTGTTTCGAACACTTCTTTTATTTGTGGAGATTTTTATTTAAACTGGTTTCCGAAATTTGCGCAAGATCATGCTTTAAGCAGGGATGCGAATAGTATTGTATCACTTGATATTGAACTTTTTGCAAACGAAACAGAAACAGAACAAATATATACAGGGGTGTTCTGTAAACCGCACGTTTTGAAATCGCCTAATTTCCAGGAAAGAACTTAATTAAAAAGGTGACTTGCTGCAGCTTTTTAATTGGTTTTAATATTTTAGATGTTTAAGATATTTTATACGAACTGACCTGCGAATACGCTAAGTCGTTTTCGTTTTTGAAATCGCACGATTTCAAATCGTTTTGCAGAACACCCGTGATAATGTATATAGGGCACTATCAGAAGTTCCAGAATTTAAAAAGTTCAGAGATTTAAGTAGCATCACATTTTTTTCTACAATTAAATAACGTTACAAACTTAAACAGAATTGTTCAAGGAACTGTTGCTATTTCACACTTCTCAACATGTATGGGAATAATCTTTTTTGCCCAATATATGATTAAGACTAATATAAGAAATTGTCTTCATGTAAATAATCGAATGGAAATCTATGTATATATAAGATCGTAGTGGTGTATATTTGTTCGTAGCGCATGATCTCTGGAACTATAAGAGGTATGGAGCTGAAATTTTCAACATACGATTTAGTCAATACCCGTAGGTTTTCGTTCTGTTTTTGACCCGACAAGAGACCACTGTGTGGAGGAATTTGTAGTTAAAAAAAAAACAAATAATTACTGAGGGTAAGACACGGTTGCCGGGCTCAGCTAGTATTTAATAAAATCTAATCTAAAATCTAATTATTGTTATGATTAAGATATTTTAAAACTGAGCATTAATGTTACAAGTAGCAATACATCATTGGTTTGTTATTGGTTTGCGGCACAGTGTATTCAAAATACATTATGACTGCAGCAAACCAATAACCAACCGACGACATGTGTGCACTAAAATTAGAATTACATATAGAATATGTTTTTGAACTAAAACTTTATTTTTTAAGCAACATGCATATAGGGCTAGTTTTTTTTACTAATTAGTTAAACTTAGTTTAACATACGTTTGAGTTAAACAAGAAATAAATTTAAACGGTGTTTAACCGCCCATTCTGTTTTCAGTAATGGATTAACAGTTGTCAATTTAGCTAGAAATACCATACTTTGTTCTCAATATAGATGTGGCATTCTTGAAAACATTTTATGTAAATAGGGCAACACTTAAAAAGCGATGTGACAATTCTTTAAAAAATAACTTCAATTGAATTCTGATAGTGATGCTCCAAAAATAAAACCAAAAAAGATAATCAAATTTTAAATCCAATGAAATTAATTCTAAAATCATCCTGCAAAGACCTCTTTGTTAAACGAAATCCATTTCATTAAAGGTTTGGACATGCTTTTATCTCTTTTATTTTTCTCACAATTTTGCTATCCAAGTTATTCTAGCTAAAATTTTCGTCGTCATAACAGAAATCCATTTTTAAAACTGTTTTTATTTCCACTGCGTATTATTTTTTTTTCATATACATACATATTTATCATTTGACAGTTCTAACTTGAGTTTAAATTAACTTGAGTTTAAATTAAATCTTTATTTGAAAAACAGCATTTTAAGTTTAAACTACTGTTAACTGACAAGTAGAGTTTATCTTTATATAAAAAACTAGCTCATAAAGTGTGTATTTTACTTTAATTTAACAAAAAATACTTTAAAAAAATTTGAACTGTTGTCGCTAATTTTTATTTTTGCTCTAAAACACATGTACTCGTATTATATCACTACTTATCTACACATTTCCCTACAAGAAATGAATGACTGAAACTAACACAAACGAAATTTTTTCACTAACACATTTGCAATAACTTTCCACCGAATTTAAGAGTGCCAGTCAATTGACTGGTCATTTTACCGGTAGTGATGACCGACACATATATAAATTATATTTGCTCCTCTCTAACATGTATGTTAGAGTGAAACATATAGTGTGCATATACCAAAACTTTTAAGATATCGCATTTTATTGTAAAATATACAATTCGTTCGGTCTGTGCAATTAAAATTTATACAAGTGCTAAGGAAGTTAAGTAGCAACAATAGTGCATAAAATAAATTGAAAAGTTTCATTTAATTAATACATTTATGCATTTCTTTTTAAAATTTTAGATATTTACAAAAAGCAAGGTTTGCTGGAGCTGGAAAAAAGCATGAAGAAGACTAGAGTGGTACCACCTATATTATTTTGTGTTTTAGATTGTTTATATAATTGTATATTAATTATTTCTTTATTTTCTTATAATAAAAAACAATTAAAATAACATAAAAATTATGTTTATTTATTTAAAAGTTTCATTTTACCAGTTTCTATGTAAACATTGACTAGTAATCGTTGACCAGTTTCTACGTAACCATTGACTAGTCATAGTTTACCAATGCTTATGTAATCAGTGACTGGCAAAAAAGAAGCAGAGTAAGCAGTTCAGATATATGTGTTTTAATTGAGTGAAATTAATAAGTAAGAGAGAGATAAAAAATCACACGTACACAAATGTTTTGGTCATTTTTTTCACCAAGCCCTTAATAAACTAACTGGGGACTGTGACCACAGTTTCGGTGATCGCTACTAGTCAAATGACTAGTCAATTGACTAGTAGTCTTCTTGTAGGGTTGTGTTTATTTAAATAAAAAAAATTAATCAAATTCATTAAGAAATTTTTGTTCTTCCACTATTAGGAGACATTCCTATAAATCGAAGGGAAATTTGAGAATGTATGGGAGTTTGCTGTATCGTGTGACCTGTAAAAGTTGCATGCTGCCTCTTCCGTAAGTTATTCGCTACTTGCTTTTAAGGCGTTAATTGGTTTCGTTTAACAAATGTCGCAAATAGCATTTACACAAGCGATTAGTGGAGTCAAACCATATGGTGGTGGAGTGCCATTTTTTATGGATAAATTTTCCTCATTTTTGTTTTTTGTGTTTTATACAGATTGTTTATATGTTCATGGATGGCGTGAGAAAAGAAAAGTTTAAACTATTTTTTGTATAAAGTACAATATATCTGAAACTGGAGGTGGTAGAAAAAATATTAAAACTACTTTTGCAATCAGCGGACAAAAAAAAACAAGAATCAGTTATTTCAATTTCAAAAAAAATTTAATTTAAAAATATTTATAAAGACTAAACCAAAAATACACGATTTTTAACATACTTGTGACAACATAAAGTCATCCTGATATACTCAACAATACGGTTCTACTCAAATGAAAGAGAATTTTATGTATATTAATAATCCATGTAGTATTTTAATGTTTGAAGGACCATTCTTAAATTATAAAAATACGTAAGGATCGGCCATTTTTATTTATTTAAACATCATAAAAAACCTCTATTTTGTTGTGCAGTGTTATCTTATAAATTGAAATTGTGTTATACTTCTGATTGAAACCCCAGCAACCCATTGCGAGCTTTGAGACTATACCCTGCAGAAATATCGTCACAATTGATCCGAATGTACTCGTCCCATGACTTGAGAAAATTGGGTTTGTTACCAAAAGTAGGGAGTAGTGCATGGTGAAAAAAGACAAATCGTGTAAATGGTTACATATTCACAATTTTCGTGATGTGTCGTCTAAATCTTCAGTCAATTTAATTGGGACTCGGTCTAGTATTGTAGTAAACGACACTGAACAAATTCAATGTGGTTGAACCCAGGACTTATTTAATAGTACAGTTAAGCCTCGATTATCCGTGATGGTCGGCACCAGAAGCATTCTTGATAATTGATTTTTTCGGTTAAAGGGGTAACAGCTTCTATTGTTTTTCCCCCCTATTTTTGTATACAATAAAAGAATAATTCATAGATTTTATGCTTCTGTTTAATCAAAAAATTCATAAATTATGTACTATAAGGAAACAAATATTTTGGCTGAAAACGGTTGCATGGTTGCAATCCCGGATAATATCGATGCAAACAAAATGAAACGGATGGACAAAAAGAAAACAATTACAATATTTCTTTCCCGAATAATCGAAGTTGCGGGTTAATCGAATCACGGATAATCGAGGCCTTACTGCATAAATATAATGTTATCCACGAGACTGCCAAATCACTCTAGAACCAGTCCCGTAACTAAATTTACATATTAACCTAAGCTTAACTGATATTTATACTCTCGAAATATGAGTGCACCTGTGGTCGAGTGCAATGTAAATGCCTGTCATGTTGCTTTTGTAACAATAAAAAAATTATAAGTTTTCATTGTTACAGTTAAATGTCAGAATGACATTTATATATAATTTATATTATTATACACCGACTAGGTCCCTATAAGATAGTTCAGTGACATGTCACAAGGTGTATACAAAGTATCAATTAACCCCATCCTGGGACAGCCCCATGAAAAAGTGACTAGTCCGCTTCATAGGAAGTGTTAGACTCTGACTGGTTCCTATCACTTGGGGACCGGTCAAGTCACTGGTCTTGTGTCAGTTCCATTTCCTGCACAGTAGGGTCTAATGAATCAGTTTTTTTAAATGCGTCCTTTAAGTTTTGTCACGTTGTAAAGAGCTTTGTACAATTTCCTCATTGGCTTTGCCATGATTATATACCGCTCTCAAATCATTATTAATGATTGATAAAATACATAAAAAATGTTAAAAGAAAAACAAGAAGTAAAAATCGTAAATCGACGGTTTTCTTGCCGGTTTTCGGTTTCGAATATTTGGCCTAAATAGCAACTGTTTCGATTTCGGTTAAAACCGAACGGCAAACCCTAGTTTTAAATGGTTACATAAAATCATTTATAGCAAAGTCAGCAGGCAACCACATACATATATTATATAAAAGAGTAAAATGCATACTTGTACGAATGTACGTGTAAAAAAGAGCATAACGAAGTGCCCACGGGCGGCCTTTTGCTTATCTCTGATTTATAGCAAAACTGGCCACTGAGAGAACACCGAGAGTAATGTATGTATATGCGTGTGTGTATTCATTTGATTATGGCTGTTTTGATTTATGGCTGAGCTGCTCAAAGTAGTACCAAGGTGCCGAACATCAATCGGCTTCTTATACAAATGAATACACATACGCGAATACATTTCTCTCGTGTTTCTCTCGGTGGCCAGCTCTGATTTATAGGTACTTCAATGTATTTGTTCATACACATATAAATACATTTGTATGTATGGATATGTAAATGTACATACCCATACACAGCTGATATGCAAAACCACATAAGTACCAACAAATTCAACATCACACTTTTAATTAATTATTGGGCATTACATAAAACCACATGTGCCTGCAAATGATCAAACTTTTATCACAACAATCAGCCGACTTAAAATGAAAATAAAGAATCTTTTCTTCAGTCAAACTTGAATAATTTTGTGTAGTTTTTTCTGTCTCCTATAAAATTTAAAAAAGTGAAGTTATGCGATTTTGCATTTCAGTTATAATGATATGACCCCTTTAAGTTATGCAAGTCAATATTTGAATAAAAAAACCTAATACGAATAGTACATACATATGTATGTATGTGCTTATAGATTAAACTTGTGTGATTTTTATTTGTCAAAAATTTACGAAAAACACTAATACACACAAAGCTGTGTACTCGTATACGTATACATTTTAGGCCAGATGAATTTGTCTCTTGTTATTTGGAAAAGAACAAAAATTGTGCGGCTTAAAAATTGTTCTCTTGTAATTTACCTCACTCACATGAAAGTGGTTGAATGCTACAAAAACGTAAATATGGTTTCGTTCGTTATTTTAATGTAAATATATGCTTATTAATTTTATAAAAACAGGCTGTAATTCATCTACACACAGCTTTGTGTGTATTGGTGTTTTTCGTATTCATTTAACATTTGCTGTTGATCAAATTGGCATCAGGTTGGGCATCAGGTTGGCAACGAATGATAACGAATAACATACGAGTGCATAAATACATATGTATGTTTGTATGTACGTATTTGAAACATTTGCCAAGCACCTTTCAGCTGCAAGTTGAACAAAATACGAGTAACAGAAAACGATCAACGATCTTGTACACTTCGTACCAGTTAACAAAATACATAAACAACTTACATTTACATATGTGTGTACGTATGTATGTATGTATTTAAGTCTCATTTGGCTCTTTAGCATTCTGCACGTGTGTTTGTTTCACACTTGTTTTCTTTTGTTATCAAAAGAGTGAGTAGTGGACCAATCAACAACATCTTGAGGCGGTTCTTTACCAAACCACACTTAAGGCAATTGAGGTGTGATACAAGTAATAAAACAACCAATCACAGTCAGATTGGTAAAATTTTATATTAAATTTACATTAACTAATTATTTACTAAATAACATCATGTAATATCCACCTACTGGTGACAGTTTTATGTCTATTTTACACTTATTTAACGGGTGTTCCAAAAAGACGTCTCATTTTCTATAGCTCGCAGAAACTTTAAAAAGGCGACAAAAAAAATAATATGTACATATATACATATATTTTTCGAAATTGCTTGCAATATTGCCTCATATTCGAAGGTATACGGCACATTTAATTTTTTTTGCCTGTAAGGTGGTACGCTATAATGCACATTCACTGCCTTATGCCTATGCCAATATATTTTTTTCAAGAATGCACTATTTTTGTCTATAAATATCTAAAAATTAATGAATTAATTTTGCCTACAAATATCAAAAAAAGAAAAATAACATTTTAAGTCTATGTTCACACTACACAAGACTTATTGATAAACTTATCACTTTTTCTTCTTCGAACTATGGCTGATTTACATCTGGCATTTCTTGCGTGTCACGTGCCCAAAAAAGCGTAACCACTAATTATTAATGAAAAACTGTTTGATACAGACATGTATTTATTGATTTAAACTGTTTCCAATCATGTTGGATTCTATAAAATTTTCTATTAGTTATGTATCAAACTGTTTAACTTAATAAATACGTGTCTGAATCAAACAGTTTTTCATTAGTAATTAGTGGTTACGTTATTTTTACTCATGTGTGGCACATGGCACACGGATGGAAACCCGGCCATAGTTTCAAGGGCTAGTTAATATTGTTTACTGGAGTACAAAAAATATTTAAAAATTACTTATTCCAAAAGATCAATCCAAATAGGATAAATTGAACTTGAACACCAAGATAAAAATTATTATACATATAAATATTGTGATAAAACTGAAGTAACATTTACTTAAATGTGTATCATATCCTTAAAATGGTAAGTACCAGCAGCATCGTCGTATTCATAAATTCTAGGCGAGAATTCATGCAGGCTTTTTGGTGCTTCATTATCAAAATATTGGTTCTAATTAATAAAAGAAACTTTTCCCCACTGTGTTTCATAAACACCAAATGAGATTTTGTATGCCATATTTTTTAAACTTATTGAATTTCAGAAAATTTTGTTTGAGATAAAGAGCCACAACTTTTAGAATTTCATCCAAGAAATATTTAATGATTTTATGTTGTAGAAAAAATTCCTAACAAAAAAAATCATATTTTTAACATTATTCTATTTTATTGAAATCGTAAAAATATAGCCGAAAATATCGCCAAGGAGTTCAAATATCGTCAAGTTAATCTCCAATCTCCATTTCAAAATTTTCGTCGCCACGTTTGGCGAGATATCGCCGTACCTGACAACAGTGACTCTCATCTCTGAACATAGACCAGTGGTCGGCAAATTAAGAGAGCCGCGCCTTTTAATATACTCTTCTATTACGTATGTGTACACAGTATTGTTGAGAACAAGTTGTGTGTATCGCATACTTTTAAGAATCAGCGTTGCCAGAGAAAAACTTTTTCCCCAACGAAAAGAAAATATGTGTGATGAGAATTTACTACATTTTTTATTTTCAGAAAATGATTATGACAAACCAGAAGGTTTGGCTTGTCATCGTATGTTGTCATGCATGAAAAAATATGACATGCAAAGGCGTTTTCTAGCATATATTTAAATCATTTAAAGAAAATTTTCTACAAAACTATCTCTTTACTCAACATTACATTGATGTAGCAACAACAAAAGATTCCTTTTTTTATTAACAAAACTTGAGTGTTTCTTCTGACCATAATAAAATAAAGTTTGGTTTTGGAGATTTAAAATTTCAAGTTACGGAAATGACAATAAAATTTCACTGGCAACACCGGGTCGTGGTAAGAGTATTGCATTAAACACATTCACTACAGCAGGCTACCGACTACAAAATGTCAAGGATAGAATACACATGTTTATATGGGAGTAAGGCCGAGTACACACTGTGGCATTTTGTGACAAATATGGCAAAAATAGAAGTGGGAACTAGTGGCAACGATTGTCATTTCCAATATTTTTCGTTGTGTGGCATTACCACACATGACATGACGACATAGCTTATTCAACTTGTGGAGGTTCGTGAAGCTGTATGGAATCATCTATGTGACATTTATAAGGATAAAAATGCAAAGGCAACTGCATGGACAGAAATTTTGGTGGAATTAGGCTTCATTCATATCAAATTTTTAAACCAGCTTGAATCCTGCTTCCGTAAACTGGTAGCGCGCATATTAAGCCCTGGTCTTTGCACCACTTTCTTTGCTGTTTTTTAGATTTTCTTAATTTATTTCTTATTATTGATAAACACACGGTGGCACTAGCCAATTGAATAATTTTGCGATTATCCATTTGTATAAATATTAATTAACAAACAATACGAAAAACAAAGTCTCACAATGATAAAGCAAACGACACTAAATGTCGTTATGTCAAAATTAGTTCTTGATTTAGACAATGATACCGTATTGCAATGTTTTAGGGATGAGACTTTTTCCTGTCACAATCACACAACAAAATAGTGTGTCATCGAAAAATTTGATGGGAACGGCACTGCACACACATGAAAATGACACCACAAAATGACAACACATGAAATGCCAGATGTAAACTCGGCCTAAAGGCTCAGTTAGCCGACCGTAATGTAATGTAACTGCAACAGTAGAAAACAGCTGATCGATATTGTTATGTGAAAAGTAATGGAAATGGTTATAGAGATGTAATGTAACGTAACCTACTTTTCATATAAAAATATCGATCAGCTGTTTCCTACATTACAGTTACATTACATTACAGTCGGCTAACTGAGCCTTAATTCTTTTGAAGACAGCAAAGCAACATGGCGGCAAGTTGTTGTCTATGCTGATTTTGTCGTTGTAGTCCAATTAAAGTAATTTCTATTTCTTTGGCTACAATGAGAAAATTTAGTGTTGCAAGTATAGTACAAAATGTTGAATGAATGTTATCGTACAATTATTTCATATTATTTAGCAGAAACAATATCCAAAAATTCAAGTAAAGCATAAATTGATTAATTTTTATACTTCTACGTCATATAAGTACATTTTGAAAGAGTAATTTAATTTTTGTAAATGCAAAATATTTGAAGGTGGCAATACTGAACTATGTATTTATACTTAAATATGATCTGCAGATGGTGCTACTGCCGTCTCCAAAGCAATTAAGTAGTTGGCTAAAGGTAGAGGTCCATAACTTGCTTTTTGCGCGTTACGCTTTCTATGCATCTGTCAAAAAAGTAGAATCAATGTAATAGTATGTGACAAGTTACATTGCAAAAAGCACAGAACGCGTAGGCGCGTTCAAAGCAAAAAGTAGGTCTACTTTCTACTTTTGTACGCGTTACAAGCACCATGAAAGAAAGTCAGCTGTTCTTGAATGCTAAAGATGTTAAATAATACTTTATTTCTTACGTTATCGATAAATATTATTTTGCCGTTGATAGTTTTTTTCTTTTTTTTTCAATAAAAAAAAATTCTTAGTAAAAAAAAATTGTTTAATAAAATATGTGAATATTTTCATTAATGCGATGTATTTTAATTAACTTTTCACCACACTTTTCTCAGTAACAAATTTTGCATATTAGTTATCGATTACTTTTACGTACTGAGTGTCATCTCCGCTAAATCTGTATTAAATAGCTGCTTAGAAAAGTTATTGCTTAAGCCAATAATGTGCATACATTTATATGTAATTTTCAATTTACTTACATTAAAGTCAACAACAGCCGACAATCTGCTGGAATAGCCCTGGCCGAGTTCTTCTCAAGACTATCTTTTAAAATGCTGAATAAATAGTCAAAGACATCTGCAGACATTCTTTTCGCGGTTCGAAATTGCTCAGGGTCAGAAGTTTTAATTTTTTAAATGTGGTTTCAAAAAACCCACTTAAATTCCGTTCTAAATACAACGGCCGTACCCAAAACCTTTTTTTTTTTTTGAAATTGTTCATAGGCATTTTTTGCACATAAAATTAAATATACAAACTCGACTAACTCCACAAATTCTTTTAAAAACTCGATTTCACTCTCTATTTTTTCTTTATAAGTATTTATAAACAAACGCACACAGCTGATCAAAACAAAAATAAAATGGCGCATGAAAAGCAGTGCATGTAACTCAACGCGAACAAAGTATAGAATGAAACAAGAGGATGAAACGCGTGTGAAACACAACGCGCAAAAAGCGAGCTATGGACCTCTACCTTAAGTCGTGTGTTCGTGTATCCTGCTGTGTTTAATCATTAAACTTTAATGCAATAGCCTAATAAAGAAAATACATACATACATACATACGTATATTATAGGATATGCAAAAGTCATTATTATACATATAAAATAACTATAAAATAAGTAGCGATCATTATTCTGTAAGCTATTAAAAGCTTACTTACTACCATTTACGAAATTTCGAAAATATTTTGTCAAATTCGAATTGTAAAACGTGGACATTCGACGAAGATGAAGTGAAGATTTTTTTGATCTGACGCAAATCAAAAAAATAATGAAATGAATGAATTAATAATAAAATAATATTTATTATAAAAAGCACTTAATTACTTTTAAATAACCAAGCTAATGAAACATTTAAGCATGTACGCATTTCAGATAAATATCACAAAACTATTCAAAAATGTAGCTTAGAAAGAAATATTCTCCGTTAAAATACATATTTTGTGAAAAACCATTTGGTTTCATTTAAAATCATAAATTATGAGAATTAAAAAAAAGGAATAAAAAAATATGCTGATCCAATTTCACATGCAAAACTAATATGCATACGAAAGCAAACAAATGTATCTACAAGTTGTAGACTTTCATATGCAATTTAATCGCCAACAAATATAATTTTCAAAGAGCCAACCAACCAAGCGCCAAATACTCGTATGTACTTCGCGTGTAAGTGGATGTGTATTTTGTGTGTTGATAATTCGGCATAGATCAAATAGCAATATTTTGTGATTTCATGGCAAGTCGCAAACTGTCAGTAAGTCTATACATACATATGTATGTATGTCCGTCGGTATTTCATGTTAAAAGCTTAATACTTCTTTTAATATGTTTATTGTGCAGATAATTCACTTGCTCTCTCCCCATATGACTAAAAATACTCGTACTATACATACACATTTCCGTTTTAATCAAAACTTTATTTTTATATTTAACATTTGTGATGAAAAAATCAAATCCTTTGGTGTGTCAATACCAGCAAAGGAAAGTGTTTTTAGGTTTTAATATTATGTTTAGTTATTGTAAAATCCCACGCCGAAAATAAAGAAGATTATGCATATGACAATCAGTGATGCCATTAGGATACGAAAGATAAATTTTTCGTATCTTTTGATGACTTCAAGTACCATGTGTAATCCCGACATTTTTCGTATCTTTTGAATATGTACACAAAATGTACAGAAAATATGAACATCTTTTTTTTGAGGAAATATGAACATCTTTTTTATTTTCAGGAAATTTATATGAACTTTTTGATATGATCGCCTTAGTATAAACGCCTTAACTCGTATATTAATTTTTACAAAAATGAATTTGTTTTCATAACATTCAAAGATAGTTATGTATATATAATTAATTTTAAAGTTTGCTGACTATATTTTTGAAAATTACATGCCTAAATTTATGACTTAAATAAATATAAAAATGAATTTATATGATATCATTTTCTTTACAATTTTCATTAAATATGAAATAAAAATGTTATGTTAATAAATGTTAAACGTTAAAAATGTACTTTCTAATTTTTTTACAAAATGTATCTTTTTGGGAACAAATGTATCTTTTTGGAAACTAAAATGTATCTTTCTGGAAATTTCACTGGCAACACTGATGACAATGTGTTAAGAGCTGGTACATACATACATACATCCGTACATACAAATGTATATTGTATGTATGTATTTTATGGTATGAAATAGAAACTTCATGAGGAAGTCAAACATATAATTAAAGCAAACAAAATAATAATTATATTAATACGGAATTTACATTGTGAAATTTTTAATGAAATTTGTTGCAAGTACCAGTGCTAGTGAAAAGATTGATATAGAAAATACGTTGTATTATAGAGCTGTGTCGTTCATGAACAAACGAGTACAATTGAACGAATCAGTCAAATGAGCGAAGTGAGCCTGTTACTTTAATGAGCTGTTTTGGCTCAGCAGTACTGATAAAAAGTACAGTTGAACGAAATGAACGACCGAGCGCACTTGGTTTTTTTTGTTTTGTTTGACTTTTTTTGTTCATGGGAGATTTTTTGTCATGTTCTTGCTTTCATTAGAATTTTGCTTGCTTTTAGTAACAGTATGACTATTATAAAATTATTTATATTATTATTTATTTCTTAAGGATTTAGAATATATTAAGTGCTTTTTTTTAACAAATTTAATTTTGATATTGTATATAATTTTTTTTAGTGTTTCTTATATTTTCTGTTGTTTGTTTTGATTATTTTGCTAAAAAATTCATAGCACACATACTGTATTTGTGCCTTCTTATTGACCGAGTCAACTGTTTGCTTTCATTTCGTTCTATTTCTTGAAAAGAGCGAATGAAAGAAATGTACGAACTCGTTCTTTTTTAAAAAATGAACGAAAATGAGTGGTCACTTGAATGAACGATTTGGCACAGCTCTAGTGTGTTATAATTCTCTGAAGTTTTTTTTTGCTATGTTTTTGATCTGATTTTCTTCCTAATGCCTCCTCTTGACAAAAAAATAACTTCATACAACTAATTTTATGTAAAATCTCATAGTGGAAATTCAGAGAAAGAGTGTGAAATAAAAATTGCTACATTTATAAAAATAAAGGCTAAGGCTAAAGATATTATACTATTCGGCTGAAGAATAAATAAAATTTTAATAAAAGAGGCCCAAAACATTTGTTTGATTGGCTTTACATCCAAGCATCCTATATGTATATATTAGACAGAGATGAGCACACCTCGTGTGTGATTTGCTTGAATGACAAATTATCAAACAGGTTATTGTTTTATCAATCACATGAAGAGGAGAGGAACACCAGCGTATGTGGGAATCACGTAATAGCAAAAGTATAGTTTTAAGTACTCTTTGAATATTGGCCGTCAAAGAACTATGAATGCGTACAGCTAAAAATAAAAAAAACATCCCCATATGCAAACACACGCATTTATTTTAAGCTGAACACGTATTACGCAGAAAAAACGACTACAACTAAAATTTATAGATTGTGTGAGTATATCTTCAATTCCATTTTATATACATAAATGTATGCATACGGTGGCGAATGATGAATAAATATCCCGAGTATCATGCGTATATTTTTTTTTGTGCGACTTAATTAATATCAAAACTCTGAGTATAAGCATAACCCGATTATAAAGGTGGCTGGGGTACACCTGGTCAGTAGTGCTACTGGCAAGGTCACTAGTAAATCACTACATTTTCACTATTTGCATTTTCTGCAGGGTATTTTAATGTGCAGTCACATTTTATCACAAAATGTGCTCTTTACTTATTTTGTTCACAGAAAAAAATTATTTTGATATTTGAATATGAAAATCGTTGATTCAATAAAAAAATCTTTTGAATTTTCTGTGATGACGATTTTTGCATTATTGATAAATAAAATTGTATGCATGTTTATTGAAAATAAAGTCAATAAAGAAATTTAATGAATCAAAGAAAAAGTTGTTGACTGAAATTTTATTTACAGTGATGTGTGTGTGGATGAATGTCACATTTTTCAACCCTTTTTGTTTTTTTTTGCTTGGCTGCGATTAAAACTAACGGCCTGGCCCACGATGTCGACAAAAAAGTTTCATTCGCTTACTTATATTGAAAACAAAAACAAAACAAGAGAATTTGTTTTTGTGTTCAATGTAAGTAAGCGAAAGACACTTTCTTGTCGACATTCTGGGCCAGGCCGTAAATGTATTTGGGATGAGTCGAACCGGCAAACTTTTGACTAATAGACTAACGTATTTACCACTCAGCTAAAGAGCAAATCGTTATTAAATACGCAAATAATGAATATAGGCAAAACATGATTTCTTATGTTTATTCTACATGTGCGCTTTGTATTATGATATAATTTAACAAATAAGTTTGTTGAGTAAAAGAACAAGCCACGACGTTTTTCGGCTTCTTGTCTGAATTCACACGTATACAACACGAGCAATCAAAATAAACAACAACAATAGGAGATCACCGCGTTGAGTCAATCAACAAGCAAGATAAACACCAACACAAACAAATGAAATTAAACGATACTTTAAAATGCGTGATATTGATAAAATATCGTATTGAGTTAATGCCAAATATTATGGAAATAAAAATTTGTTTTCAATAACATGGTTTTGTTGCAAATAATTCTTGTCTATTTTTTTCTGTGTTAGTAGCAACAATAACTGGGGAATAATGGCTTTCAGATAAATATTGGTATTTCCACCAGCTAAGAAAGTCTAATTTAATTTTTCTTCTCTTCTTTAGAAACTCACATTAATTAATAAAAATATTTCATTCAACCAGAATTGAAATTACTGAACTTAAGCCCGACTAAAAAATTATTTCTGATTAAAATTCACTATAGTTCAACTAAAAATTTAAAATTGTCCCACATAAATATATTTATAAATAAATGCGTGCTTTATTAGAATACTTTTTAATTCATACAAAAATAATGAGCCAAATGAACATAAACTACTACATTGTCATTCACTAAAATACTACTACTCATTACCGAAATTCCCAAACTTTTTGCTATTCTGAGTTCAGATGATGAAATTTTTCTTTAACAAAGTTTTACTTTCCTTTTTTTTTGTTCACGTACTTCAAATTTATGTCGCAAGAAGAACTTGTTCGTGTGAGTGCAAGTTCAAGTTTAAGGAATTAAATGAAAAATTTCTGCAATAAAACTTTTATAATCGGAAATGAGACCTAAAGTCAATTGCGATATGGGTGAAATGTCTGGCTGATTATTTTTCGAGTAGAATGTATTGAGATTTAATGTGAAATTGCTGGAAAACAATTCCATTACCTGGATTCTGTAACTTTTTTACGAACCGAAAATCGTAATATTTGTCATCATAAAAGATAATGTGATTCCGCAAATTATTTTTTGAACAACCATTTAATTCAATATCATGTGGTATCTCTATATAGGAAATTTCAAAATAAGCGAAAAACACAAAGAAAAGTAAGTAAAAGCTAAATGAATTTGAGCTTGTGGCTTAAAATATATTACTGAATAGCAAAGTCGATAAATTTACGTTACATTTATTAAAGCGATATGATTGTCGTAATAAAAGTTACTGAATCCAGGTACAGAATCCTGAAATAGAACTAGAAATTAGGCATATGCTCGCAGCTCTTTAAAACATCGGCCTAATAAGTTTTTTAAAGGAAACTTTTGTGCGTACTTCGCTATAGCGATTTTTCATGATCCTTATTAACTTTTATCTACACGTCTGTAAGAAAGCAACAGCGTAAGCTAAAACGACAAAATTTTGCATGGAGCGTGCATGAGAAACGTATGTATGTATTTTATCATTATCGATCGTGAGTGAAAAATGACTGTTGATCCCATCTCTGGTCTGGGCTAAAAATATTTCGGTTAAATGTTAAATATAAATTGCATACCGAAACTATTTGATGTTTTCCGCCCCTTTTAACAAGCTTAAAGCATAAAACTACTTGTTTTATGTGCTACTTGTTGTATTTGCTTGTGGAATAATTAATGCAAAATTTAACATTTTGTTAAAGTTGAATGAAAAAATGCCAACAACAAAGACTCACAACATTAGACAAAATCTAAAAAGAAAAAAAAAAACTAAATGAAAATAATATTAAATTTTCATCATGTTTTTTGTTTGAGAAACTTTTTCAATCTAGTGTTTTCTTGTTGTGCGCCTTTTTCTTGTAGTTCAAATAACTTTAATGGACTCAAGGGAAATTTTTGCTTGTTGTTTAGACGCTCTTTCTTGTTGCTGAAGTTATTGTGTTATTAGTTCGTGTTACAGCTGTTAAAGGCGGTTTATTTTAAAGGGGAATGTTTACAAAAATATATAAATATTTAATAAGAATGGTTTCAATAAATTGAGTTTGTTAGCAAAGCATTTAATTTAAATTTGTACGTCTTGTTTTCTCTGAATTTTGCCTACAAAATCTACTTTTTTTATGAATTAATGTTATCACTATAAACGGCATGATTGTAAACAGAGGCATGATTGTTAGGAGTTTATTATTTCTATGAAAACAATAGTAACACTGTAAATATTTGCAAATATTTTGATTTTAGTATTTAGTTCTAATTACAAATGGGTTTAAAAAAATCAAACTGGCTAGTTTGTAGCGTGGTAGTCTGTCTGTCTGGCATGAATCGCTTTAACGTATGAAGGTCTTTGTTACTATGCCAGACATACACTCATACATATAAACTAATGTGCAATTACCCACTTGGCCAAATAACCGTATCGATTACATTGCCTTTATCTAACAACGAGGTAATTTTTGTTTGAAATTTAATTTGACTGGAAGCATATTTCACTTTAAAAGGTTTTATTGTGAATTATGATTTTTTTTTAAGTGTACATATCGCTCATTTACTCAAACAACATCATAACTCAAAAAAACTAAGTTTGGCAAAAATCGAGTTTAAAGTCTTCAATTTACACACAACGTAATGGAAAAAGAAAATTTTATTTTGCTTTCCAGAGTTGAGTATGCAATTTTTACACAATATGAAGAACGATATGAGGAATTAAATTTTTTTGAATTATCTTGTGTAAATGAGCAACATGTAGCAAGGGAAAGTGATGTTTGAGGCGAACAAAAAGCAAAGCCATAATCAAAATTTATTTAATTTGGGACCAAAATGATTGAACTAAGGCAACAAAAGAGAAGAAAATAAAAAAATATGGGAATCGATTGATTTTGCAGCCCATTCCTGAAACTTCCCGCTAAGGTATAGAACTATGAAAACCAGTTATAGCTAAAATCGATTCGAAGAAGACTTTCAAAGTATTTAATTGAAAAGAAAAAAAGATTTACTTGAAAGTTTTAGTCAAATTTGCAGTAATTGAAGTTCGTTTTTGAGGTTATAATAGATCATTAAATTTTGAACTTGATCAACTTACCCAATATGCAATTTTGCCTGAAATAAAGTGTAAAACTAGTATTATTCAAGTCACACAAATCAATTGTCTAGGGTTGAATTATAATTGATTTACAATTTAATTCAATATTATTCTTCAGTGAAAAGGGTACTTGAATTCAATTCAAACAATTCAGTTGTATTATAGTTCAATTCAAGCCTTGAATTATACTACAATTCAGCCATGCATTACAATTGAATTCAAGTATATTTCAAGCCTCACAAAACAATGGCGTTATTCGATGTTTGATGCAAATTGTCTTGCGTAAGTGCAAATGCAAACTGTCGTAGATTTTCTTTCAAATTCAACAACAAAATACACACACAATCCAAAGAGAAGCTACAATATTTTGCATTTGCACTTACGCAAGACAATTTGCATCAAACATCGAATACCGCCAATGTTTTTAAAATAGAAAGGAAAGTGCAATTCATTTGTTTGCCAATAATAATTTTCTGCATATAATAAAATTGAAATTAAGGTGAAAAATATCCAAGACATATTAAAAAGGGAATTTTCAAAAAACAAATGGTGATTAAAATCGTGAAAACAATAGCTACCTCTACTACCATTCTACCATTCTTTTCATGATGCTATAAATTTTTTTGCAATGGACCCACATGCCACCATGTAAACAATCCCGCACCGCAATCTACTTTGTGGAAAATTTTTTTAGCTGCACAAATTTTATTTTAGCTTGAAACTGGACAGGTACTTAAAAAGCTGGACAATCCAGCCAAAACTAGTCCGACTGGCAACCCTAGCCGGAATACATAAATTAAAGAATAAATTATAGTGGGAGTGGTCCGCCCATTTTGTTGATAATAAAAGTAACCTAGAAAATATTTTTTAAATCGCTTGACAAATAACAAAGAAAGATGTTTAAAAACTTTTAAGTCGGTTAAAAATACAATAGAAATTGATCATTTCCGTTTTTATGAAGTAAATTAAAAATTCGAAAGGATAGGTCTTTTGAACTAAGTTAAATCGCCCCAGCATATACATACTCGTACATACATATGTAATTTGTGATCGTAAAAAATATAATAGAAAAATATGAGTACATAATTTATTACAATAAAGAAACAAATTAAAATATTTATATGTACATATGTGCAATAAATATACATATATAAAGTAAATGTATGTACATATGTATATGCACATGAATTTTTATGTAGCAAACGATTGGCTATTTATTTATTTATACTCGTACTACTAATAAATAATTTAACATCACATTTATTTCAAATAAAAAAACATATTGTGTACAAAATACTTTTTTTAATCCAATAAAAAAACTTTTAAATTGCTTTTCATTTCATTTTTTTTTTACGTTCACAAATTCAACAGTAGTGTCGCTATAAATAAACTGAAATTTGAGAAAATAAAACGAATAAACTGAAGAAAGTATCGAACGGCAACAACACCCATAAATCTTAATGATGCATAAAAGATCAAAGGCTACAAAAATGCATTCACATATATGTTTTTTATTTTGTTTGTTTGCTTATTTGTTTGTTTACATATTTGTTTACATGTATAGTAAACATTTACACATGTACACATGTATAACGTAAAGCATGTGGAGTCTTCATTTAAATACAACAACAAGTAGTAAAGAGCAACAAGTGTTTATTTGGATGAGGGAGTAAGAAAAACAAATGTTTGGATACATTTTTTTTTCATGTAAAGTGTTATCGGCAAAATCTGCTTAATACTCGCATTTGAAAAATCATCAGAAAATCTATGTTTTTGGTGTTATTTGCCAAAGCAATGAATTAATATGTATATATCAGAAAGTAGTCAATAGTACTCGCATTTAACGGAAGCAAAAATATTAACAACATGTCGAAGGAGTTGAGTTCACTTTTATCAAATCGAAATTAAGCAGGAATAACGTTAAATTTTAAAATGTCTGCAAAATTATTTTGCTGAGCAAACAATTTCTATAGTTCATATAACAAATCTGTAATACTTTTACTGAAACAAAGACTTTAAGATAATTATTTAAAAGTAATCTTTATGTTAAAATATCCAATTCAAGGTGGAAGAGGCTGAGGCTACACGTAGTAGAGTCCAAAAAAAATTTAGCTAGACTTTCACAATAAACGCTCAAAAAAAAAAAATAATAAACAAAAATAGCAAGCGGTATTGACGGGCCACTTGAGTAATACGAAGCGATTTAATCTGAACTTATGCATTAAACACATTCACCACAGCAGGCTACCGACTACAAAATGTCAAGGATAGAATACACATGTTTATATGAGAGTGATTCTCTTGAAGACAGCAAGGCAGCAGGGCGGCAGGTTGTTGTCTATGCTGATTTTGTCGTTGTAGTCCAATTAAACTAATTTCTATTTCTTTGGCTACAATGAGAAAATTCAGTGTTGCCAGTATAATACAAAATGTTGAATGAATGATATCGTACAATTATTTCATATTATTTAACAGAAACAATTTCCAAAAATTGATGTAAAGCATAAATTGATTCATTTTTATACTTTTACCTCATTTAAAGAGTAATTTAATTTTTATAAATGCAAAATATTCGAAGGTGGCAATACTGAACTATGTATTTATACTTAAATATGAGGTGGAGATGGTGCTGCAAGCGGCACTTGAAGTCGTGTGTTCGTATAGCCTGTTGTGGTGAATGTGTTTAATGCATTATGCAAAGAAAAAGTGGACAGCTGTGTATTATTTCTTGTTTTTTGAACTTTTAAGGGGATAAAACAAATGAAAACCATTTTTTGGTACTTTTTTGTATCATATTTATCCTCGAAAGCAATAAGCAAAAAAATTAAATTCAAATTGACACTTTCCTTAAATTTGAACGTATAAGATGTCAATTCCTCTTTTTGGTATTTTTTTTACAAAAATATTTTTTATGTACATTAATATGGCAAACAAATTTTTAATATATTAATAAATAATGTGTTTTTTATACATAGGGGAAAAATTACCAAATATACGGGTCAGTTACATGGTACTTTTTGCGATATAATGGCTCCTGATTTATTAGTTTTCCTTCGTAATAAATAAAATTATTTTTTTTTTATAAATAAACAAATTCAGTTTATTTTATAGCATAGTAGCAGACGATGGAAAGCCATAGAATTATTAAGGTAAGAAAATTTAAAATTAAATTTTAATTATAATTGCTTATATATATTTGCTTATAATAATTTTCTGTAATAGCACATACAAACAAAGATAATATTATGCATCATCATCAGTGAATATGCTTCGGCGAGCTAGGTTAGGTTAGGTTAAGTTAATCTGGGTGGTGAAAGATCTCGCATAGAACGGAATTGATCCTTAAAGATACCAGCAGTGAGGGTTCCTTACATTTCCTGCAGGTACCGTCGAGTATTCATCCTATTTTGACAGCATACGAAGCCGTCCAGCAGTGTCCAGTTAATAACACCACTAGAAGTCTACCGTTGCTTCTAGTTAATGATAAAAGGAATTTAGTCGATTTGGGATCATAAGAGCTCCACATGATTTTTAAAAGTTTTGCAAGTTTTCGTAGCACGCCAACATTTCTCCACTTCTTCCCTCATCCTAGAGTCTATGATCCCTTTCAGGTGTTGAATTGATTTTCGGACATATATCGTTTCCTCAGCCGATAATTGATTCCCCTTTTGGCCCCGGTATCGGCCATTTCATATATACATATTTACAAAAGATTGCTGTATACTGAGCTCCGGACAGTAAACTGCACTCTGCGACATGGCCGTATATAT
The DNA here is from genome assembly GCA_936439885.1 of Nowickia ferox. Classification (NCBI taxonomy): domain Eukaryota; kingdom Metazoa; phylum Arthropoda; class Insecta; order Diptera; family Tachinidae; genus Nowickia; species Nowickia ferox. Next base: position 93,430,982 of record OW387023.1, on the reverse strand, counting down.
GACATTTTTTCAGCTGATGAAACAATTTTCGTAATGGAAATGAGGCGTTGGAATGGTTGAAAAATAATCATAAATATAATGTAAAAAATCATTTCATTTACGAAGGCTTTTTTTCTCTTTCTGTGGGTGAAAATATTTTATTGCGAATTTTCATTGAAAAGTGCAATAGATGTACATAAATTTTTTTTCCTAGAAAAGAAAACGTCATTAGTGCTTTCTAAGGACTTGAAGTTTTAAAAAATTTCTTTTCGATGAAATAAATTCAAATCTGCATTTTGATATTTTGGTGATGTCAAAGGTGCAATGTTTTGCATAAATCTGCACTTATGAAAACAGTGTATGCAACACACTTATTATGCGTGTTCATGAACATACATGTGTATGAAAGTACAGTACGAGCTCGATTTGTGCAACCACTGATCAATGCAACACACCGATTAGGGCAACAGGTAATTTATTTAACATTACAGTCCTTACAAGTTTAAAAAAAACAGTGTCGATATTTAAATTTTAGTTTTTACAAGTACTTTCAGTTTCAACAAAAGAACAAATCCCAAAAAGTTTATTGCACGCCAGTGCTAGCACTTTTTATTTATTTTTAATTTTAAAATTTGCATGTGTAGAAAAAAAATTGTTTATTTACACTGAATTTGCATTGAATGGAATACAGAAGTGTATTCAGATGCAAGGGAAGCTATAGATTTTCCAGACGAAGAAACTTGAGAGTATATACAAATTAAAAACACACAAAAAGTTATGAAGTGGGCAACAGAGAATAATATGCCTTATGAAAAATTAGTTGCCGTTCCAAAAATTAAAGAACTGGCAATATCACAAAAAATTATGTATCCAAAAAGTTAAACCAAATAAGTATTATTTTCCTCAAACTAGATTCTATTTATAAAAAAATTAACTTACGCCGAACTCAAATACACAAAAGTACAAAATATGGAGCCTTGGGTCTAATCGTCGTTTTCGGTACCACGTTTCTTCAATTGTCCGATATCGAATGCCATAATCTCAAACTGAAAAAATGTAATGGAATCAGCTCGTTATGGAAAGCGACGATTAGGCCCTTGGTTTTAAGTTTTAGTTCAAATATAAAATATTATTTTGTAACTTTTTTATTCACATGTATGCATTTTTTATGTTTAATTATTAAAAATAAATTATTTTATGTTTAATAATAGTTTGGTTTATATGACCACTAAGCAACAATATCGATTTCCTTTCGGTTGCGCAAATCGAGCTCGTACTGTATGTAAATGTTATAAGCATAACATAGAAAAAGCATTTATGTAAACACATGTCATAATTTGATCGACAGATGAACCAATCGGTAGTATACTCTATAATATTTATTCTTGCATTGGTATGCTAAACATACGTACATATGTATGTAGGTATATGCTCAGCCAAACAAGCACACATCTAGCCATACATGAATTCACACAAACATACATACATACATACGTACATATATGATTTATCACAGCAAACTTTCATAAGTTATAAACACGAGTTCCAGTCGGCTTTATTTTGAACTGCGAAATAATAACACACACATACATACTTATGCATGCATTTGTGTATGTGTCTAAGCATTCGCTGATTCGTGCGCTTGTTCGTTCTGCTCTAAGTTCGTGCAGTTCTTAGCAAGTTCGATTCGGCTGTATGGTGGGTGAAGTCAATTTGTCATCAAGATCAGTGAAATTAGTATTCGTTGACTCTTCGTGCGGTGCGACTTAAAGCTATGGTTTGTTTGAAAATCGTTTAGGAAAGCTTCTAAACAACAGTTACATATTAAATAAAAGTAAAATAAAAACCAAAAAAGAAAAGCCGACGGCAAATAAAATATTAAGAAAAAAAAAATAAATACACATACATGAATATTGTAGTGCGAGAGTGTTGGTGAAATAACGGTTGTTAAACTTTTACCTGCAAGTGTAACAGTAATAAAATTGTATGCCCATTTTGTGTGGTTTCTACTAATAAAATGGCAACGGATATAAATCCTTCTTTAGTAACGAATAAAACTGAACGTGTTAAGCCAGTTGAAACATTGGTTTTAGCAAATATTGCCTTGAAAGCGGAACAAAAACGTCTAAATGGTGAAGGTGGTTCCGGCCGCAAAGAAGACGAACGCATTACCAGTGCTGTTATGAAAGTTTTAGAAGGATACGATTGGAATTTAGTTCAAGCATCGGCAAAGTGAGTGTAAAAATAATACAATTACAAAAGGACTAAGGGAATAGTAACAGACATATGCATGTACATATGTATGTATGTATGTATGTGTGTACAAACACAAATGCAATATTATTCACTAAAAAAGTTTAAATTTAACTTTCATACATACATACATACATATATGAGTATATATTTGTGTGTATGTAAATGCCCAGTAAAAACTTTACTTAGTCCCAGTCCAGACTTGCAATTTTTGTTGCAGCAATTCTTGAATATGTGTGAGAGTGTTGAAATAGTAATATATACATTTTGTATTCCTCTCTCGCTCTTTTGCACCAAAAAATAAAAAGTTGCTGCAACAAAACTTGCAAGTCTGAACTGGCTACTAATTTCCGAAAACCAAAAAGTATGTGCATTAGTATTTACTACTGTTGTTATTCGAACAAAAAATATTCGAATATTCGAACATTATGATTATGATTTTTGTTCTAACGAACAAAAATTTTCAATTTAGAATGAAAAATTATTTGCATAATTTTTTTCGAATATTCGACTTTGTATAAAAAGTATTTAGCATTTCATAACTTTTTAATTTGTTGGCAATAGGGTGTTAAGTAATCAAATTAATCCAAATTATATTAAATACTTGTGTAAATTTGTTTGCATATGTTCGCTGAAAGCATCTTTGGTTTTCTTGCTGGGAAAAGATAATGAATGAATGGGCCAGTCCCACGATGCCGGCAACGTTCGACTTGTCGCACACTTGCATTCAAAATAAAAACAAATTTTTTATATTTTGTTGTTGCTTCAAGTGTAAGTGTGCGACAAGTCTAACAATGTAGACATCGTGGGACAGGTCCAATGTCTCTTTGATGGAATTATAACATGTCTTACGATTTCTGATAAAGAGTTTAGAAAAAAGTAACTATTTTTCTTCAGATCTAATCATAAGCTTTAAAAATCGAATTAGTGAAATACTTCAATAATATTCATGAGCTTTCCTAGCCAATACTAACTTTTTAAAATCAAAATATCACAAATACTAACTTTTTAAAATCAAAATATCACAAATAATCTCAAGTACTATGAAGCATTAGATGACATTTCTGAACTAATCCCTAAAGTTAGAAATTGATTTTAAGTATTTGTAAACATCAAAGAAAGGACTACACATACAGTTTCTATTTGATTTCTAATGCTATTTTAACAATTTGAAAGAAACTTTTCTACTGTTTTTTCTTTATTAAGTGTAAAAAGAAGAATCGTCTACAAGTTAAAAAGTGGGATTATCTGCGGTTTTAAAAGAAATCAATGACTCAGTAAAAAATGTTTGTAAATGTGCATAAATACGTATACTTTTTAACTTCCGACCAAAAACCCCTTTTCCGTTGCGAGTATAAGTTTCTAGTGTGCGTCTGTGTATCTGTTTGTCTGTACAAGTCCACATACAGACCAAGTGGCTAGAATCATTTTGATTTTTGCTAGTAAAATTAAAAATTTAAAATATTATTTATTGCCCTAGAGGGAAAATAACCTGTCACAGGACACGTCACTGATTGGTTCTCACAGACTAGCAACCGATTCGAGCTGCAAAATTTTATATGAGAGGGACCGGTAACTTTTACACGGAGTTTTGATTGCAGGGGGTCAATTGACATAATTAAGATACTCGGCGATAGGTTCTGGGCTTAAACTTAAGGTTGTTGTAATGTGGTGTTTCTCTTAGTACCAGTTTCAGTTATTTTTTTATAACAACTTAAAAAATATAAGTATAGGAAGTAAATTGGCTCAAAAACACAATTTTTTTGAACAAATTCAGTTTTATTGATACCAATGTAAAGTAAAAATATGGAAATAAATCATGAAATATGATGTTGGCAAAATTTGTAACCACATTTTGCAACAAAGCTTCGCTGATCTCGTCAATGCAACGCCAAATTTCATCTTTCAGAGCGTCAGTTGTTTCAAATTAAAATTCACAAATTTCACAATTAAAATTCTTTGTTCAAGAGTGTTTCGTACGTGTTGGTTTAAATTTCCCAACTTTTTACTAAATAAATGTCAAAGGATGACAGCTCAATTATTGACGTTTCATCATTTGATAGAAAATTTACTTCTCAACCTCATATCTGCCCACCTTTGACAAGTCTTCCGATAAGTTTTAGCACTTTTGTTCTAGTTTTGTGATATATCCTCCTTTCACCAGTCACGACTCAAGATCTCTTTGTACCAATCCAATTTTCATCATAGAATCATCAAAATCGGTTAAAGCGTTTAGCCGATAAAGCGGCACAAGCAAACAAAGCTAATTTTTCATTCGAACCGATCTAACTGACATATTTTTGAAAAATGAGTTAAGTCCTTCACTATAAAGTCATAATACACCTTGTCTATAATTTTCACAACTGTAATCGTTACTGTTGTGCCTATATAAGTAAAAAGATTTCAGACGCAGCCATAAGCATGAATGTATAAAACAACCATAAAATCTGCTCTCCTACTAAATTGTTAAAATGTTAGTTAGGTCAGTTAGTTAAATCAGCGACGATATGTAGATGGCTGGACGGGCAAATGGACTGGGAGGGGGTGGGGGAAGACAGATGGACTGGAAGGCAAACAGCATACTCCCATTAATAGGGTTATTTTTATTTTTTGTTGAATACGGAGCTTTAAAAGATCTTGCTTTAATAGATATCCGCTAAAACGATATTTAACCTTTTTTTGGTGGAGGAGGCTTACGGCGCCACGATCCTATTCCTAGCACTTTAATGGGACATTAAGTATCTAATGTGTGTTGAAAGACCCCATTCTATAATTTGCTGAAAAAATTTTAGAAATCCATCAGTGAAGCAGGAGATTATCTCCCACAAACATACAAGCATACAAACTTCACCTTTTTATAATATTAGTCTAGAAGTGAAATTTATTTGCTGGTGGGTAAGCGATGTTTGTATGCATTTCATTGTTGCTTTAACAAATCGTCAGTAGACTTCAATCACACACAATCACAGTATAGATAAAGACTGCACACGCGTAGTGTTAAATAAATCCTCACGAACACATAAATGTAAAAAATGGCCAAGTTCCTTTCCAAAATTTTGGTTATCAAAACTAGTGAGATAATTTTTTTTACCAGGTTCTTGTTTGGCACAATACCTATCACTGCAATATGTTAGGCATTATATAAATTTTTAAGCGTCAGGGTGTCATTACACTATAATGAGATAAATAAATAAAACATATTAAATTGTAACCAATTAAAAAACTTTCACCCATTATCACAATTCCCGAAGTTTTTGCTGGGTATTTATGAGTGCATTAGTTTTGATAAAATATGTATCAATATACTACAATGAGAATAGTTGATGGAAAAATAGTTGCAATATATTTTTGAAACATGTATTCAACTTGGCTATAAACACACCCGCTTCCTTCAGCTATTCCTGTTTACATGTTTTTGCATGACTGCATTATGTTCCATTTATTAATATTATTATTTGATGAACAAATTGAATTTATAGTTTAATATGTCGTAAATGGAACTGCGCTACAAACACAGTAAGGTATTATAAGTTTAAAGTTTGTTTTTGACATCGTAACTTCTCAGCTGCAATAAATAGGTGACTGCATAACTAATACAATTACATATAATTTATTTTGATACCAGGTTGTCGCATTGCATATGTGAACAATTTAGGAAAAGATTGCTTTATTTTAAAAAGTGCACTAAACGACTACAAGAGTTGCTGGCATCTGAAAAAACTGCATCTCTTAAAAAACCCGCTGAGTTTACACCAAGGCGACGCACTCCTACCGAAGGTTGGGCAAGAAGCAATACTGAAAAAGGTGGCATGTTTGTTGAACATTTAAAATTCGTATTTACCTCAAACACATGTACTGTTGTTGTTGGTTTGCCGAGTGTAGTTGCTCTTCTCCCTCGACCCTTAAAGTTTAAAATGCGTAATGTATTAAAACTAATTGCTCAACTCAACCCGAAGACAGTTCCAGGTATTGATAGAATTAGTAACAAAATGCTGATGAAGTTGCCTAGTATTGCAATCAGAATTCTTCTATTTATTTTTAATGCCATTTTACGACTGAAGTATTATCCACACCACTGGAAGGAAGCTTGCCAAGGTCAAAATGCTTCCAAAGCAGGGCAAAGATCTTAACAAAGCTAAGTCATACAGACCAATAACCTTACTATTAACAACGTCAAAGCTCTTCGAAAAGCTGTTCCTGACAAAATTGTCCAGAATTCTAGCTGATAATGTTTCTCAGGCATTTGATAAAGTATGGGATTAAGGCCTAATTTTAAAATTAAAGACGCACCTTCCAATAAATGTTCGAATGCTATTAGAAAGCTTTAATGTTAGCCCAGAAGCTCACTGTTGTGGAAGAAGACTTCATGAATGTGCCCCAATCTATATTATCCGGTGACGCAGGCTGCCTTAGTATGCATGAAAACCCTCACGAGGCATACCGATATCTTCAGGAACATATTTTCCAGCTGAAACAATGGTTAAATTCATTGAGAATAAAAGTAAACGAACAGAAGTGTGCTCAGGTAACATTTACCCTATGAAAAGATACTTGTTTCCCCATTAGAATCAATACTCAAATTGTTCCTCAACGTTCACATGTAAAATACCTTGGTATTACATGGAAAAACCACATTGACCCTAAGCAAACACAAATAAAACTTAAATGAGCTCAGATACATTGGCTGATTGGTAGAAATTCAACTGTCAATCTAGATTGTAAACTTTTAATATACAAGTTGCTTTTGAAATTCATATGGGGCACTGCTTTAGCTTTCAATGTAGCGAGAATCCAATGAAGGCAAAACAAAACTTTCATGATACATCAAAAAAATGAAATTTACATCGTGATTTAAATATGCCACATGTGACTGCTGAAATTGCAAAATACACAGGCAAATATTTAACAAAATTTGAACTTCTAATATCTTAAACTTTACTGGACACACCTGCTTAAAAAAGAAGGACACTAGGGCCCTAATACGCAACACTCCATACGAAACTTTTTGAAAATATTTTTGAGCTTAATACGATATTTACATACTCGTATATATTATTAATTACTATCACTTATTGTTAGTTCATTTTTGAAGATATAATAAAAAATATTAGTGTGTAAAAAAACAAAATAAAAATACTCAATTTCTATATTATCTGTTATATATTAAATTTAAAAATTTATAAATTTATATTACTGAAACCATCATCTGATAATTGCATTGTATTCACTGCATACAGTACCTACCTTTTAACTCATTTACAAACTGCATGGAACACATATTACAGTATGAGCTCGATTTCCGCAACTGAAAGGAAATCGGGGGAAATAATCGACCACTAAAAACTTTATACAAACCAAACTATAATTAAACATAAAATAATTTATTTCTTATGGCTAAACATAAAACATTCATACATGTGATTTAAAAAAAGTTCTAAAATAATACTTTATACATGAATTGAAACTTAAAACCAGTCTTCATATTTTGTATTTGCGTATATTTCAGTTCTTCTAATGTTATTTTGATTATAAACACAATCTAGTTAAGGAAAATAATGTTAAATTCATTTAATTCAGAGAGAAAAGCGATTTAAATTTACTAAAATAAAAAACGTTGCGTTTACCGAGACTCTTTTTAAAAAAAAGTTGCACTTATAAAGACTGTAATAAAAAAAAATTACCTGTTGCGCTAATCGGGGTGTTGCCATAATTGGTGGTTGTTCAAATCGAGCTTGTACGGCATAACGTACTGTTAAAGCATTGTGGTGGAAAAATGTTAACATATTATTTTAGCATTTACGCCATGTTATGTTTAAGACATATTAGAGTACAAATAACTGTGAATTTTCAATATTAAGTTTTTTTAGTTTTTGCCAAAATAGGGATAAGTTTCCTATAGTGCGATGGCAGGTTTGAATTCGGAAAGTTAGTTGTAAAAACGATTAAATTCTTGCCGCATAATCTTTCACATATTGTTGCTATAATTTAGCGCAATATATTTGAAAATCTCATATTAACCCATCTGCTAGTACTATACATAACATAATTTTTAAATGCTTTTCTAATTTTAGTACATCCCTCGCATTCCTCTCGTTGATTTTATATAAAAAATTAATACATTTTTCATTTTGACCTGCGTGTACAACATATTTATTGTCATCGACTCAATTGTGCCACCATTCCGAGAAAAAATGCAATTATTCAAATTGACTTATAGAAAATGAAATGAGTTTGTTAACTTAACTTTTAGACCACACTTGTCTTGTAGATAATTAATTTTTTGTTGCTCTTTTGTTCTTTTCTGCACCCAAATCGCTCCTTTTTTACAACACAGGCATAACTCAGAAAAACCTAGTTTTACAGAAAATAAGTTCAAAATTTTAAATTTACATACAGCTATAAAAATATTCTCTTTTCTCAAAAAACAAGTGCACAAGCCTTTGTATAAAATTTTTATACAAGATCAAACATAAAATAACAAATTTTTCTGCATTATTAACTCAAAAATAAAAAAGAAAAACGAATTTTTCGAGATATGACTATATTGCATTAAAGAAGCGATATGTATGTATGTATGTATGTATGGATATGGTCTGTGTGTTAGTGTTTGCTTAAAAGTTGAAGCCTGTGTGCAATACAAATGCGAAAAACGTGTTCATCAAATACACGTAACAGGAGATTTTTATTCCATATGGAGTTACACATACATAAACATATACTCGTATGTACCCTCTAGTCAATCTAGAACCATTATGTCTCTATGTCAAAACTCTTTTCTATAGCCACAATTGTACTAGTTAAAATGTCGACAACTTTCCTTTTGTGCGCGAGTAGAGATACGTTAGAGACATTGTCAATGGATGCGTCAATAGTTTGGTTTTCTTTTTTATTATGTTGTGCAATACTGTTAAAATACACATGTTTGTATGTGTTTAAGTTAGTGGCCCTAACATTATGAAATTGTAGATGAGGGTAACTTAAATGTACTACTGACTCTTTGGTGCCAATGTCTCCATATGGTAGTAAAAGAATAGTGCTAAGGTCTACTGGTGGATTTTCAATGACAAGCTAATGTTAAATATCAATAGATGATTACATTGGCTGGGGTACACCTGCTCAGTATTACTACTGACAATGTCACTAGTAAATCACTACAATTTTACTATTGACAACGAGCGAGGAAATATCGATATTGTAGACAAGAGCCCCTAAAATTTACTAGTGAATCTTTGGTGCCAATGTCTCCATGTGGTCCCAAAAAAAACTACTTAGTCAGTAGTGCTACAGTCTAGTGGGTGGTGGATTTTCAATGACAAGCTAATGTTAAATGTCAATAGGCGATTATATTGGCTGGGGTACAACTGGTCAGTAGTGGTGCTACTGACAATGTCACTAGTAAATCACTACATTTTCACTAGTCGCATTTTCTGCAGGGTATTAATGTATGCATATGAGCACAAAAACATACACATACATATGTATAGGGCGATCATTAACAATTGCTAGTCCATGTGATGTTGAGCGTACATACACACATTGCACAAAAACTGCGTCGTCCATTCGACCACACTGGTATGACCAAAAGGGTGTTCGCTTTATTTTATTGTGAGCAATATAAAAATTGGAAATTGTCTGGAATTTGTTCCTCTTACCAATAGCTGGAATGTTTTCCAATTAATATTTTTTTTAGCATAAAAATTATATAATAAAAAAAAATTTAAAAATTAAAATGTCCTAAGTTTCATAAGTTGACTTCCCAAATTATCGAAAATTTGATGTAAAATTTCAGCAACATTGATTATTTCGTACGAAAAATTTTACCTGTAAACAATATTAACCAGCCCTTGAAACTATGCTACAATTTCTTAAATCAAATTAATTTTGAGGATTTCAAATATGTGTTTGTTTTAAGCACATTTTGCTAGATTGTTATTGAAGGACACTCGTGCAGGCCTGCTTCCCTTGACTCCTTACTGTTATCACCGTTTTAAATATTATACTTGTAGCACATTCAGAGTTTGTGTACACATTGTTTTTTTTATTTACTTATTTTCTAACTTAAATATTGTTTATGGCTTGGAAAGCAGTATATGACTTATTGCTTTTCTGCTTCGGTGCGAATGTTAAAAATACCGCAACAGAAAAAACAAAAAACTTTGTTATTTAATTTCAAATTGTTTGTCCTTGTTACATTTTGCTAATGTTGTTATGCGACAGGACACAATTTTATTTATATGTTTAATGTGATTATTTTTCCAGTATTTCACTTTAACAAGTGGGTGGGCGACGATGGTAAAAAGTGCCACTATGCGACGCAAATGCAATAAATTTTTTACTTCTATTTTCATAAAATTGAAGTTGATTATTTTAGCATCACACTTTTAGCCATAATCCAGTGAGATGCTGCTTTAGTTTATGTGTTCGCCAGATAATGTAGTTGTCTGCTTGACTTTACTGACTCAACGATTTTTCACATTGTTTGAACTACTTAAATTGATATGTTTAATTTTAAACTATCAACTTGTCAAAAACTTTTACATCATTATAATTTTTAAAAGATGTGACTGTAAAGGCAAAAGATAATTATTCCCTTTGGTTGGATTTTATTTTCAAAGTCGTACCTTAAATTTAAATTTAGCTTTATAGTATAAAATACATTTTTTAATGATTTGTTGCGAGGGAGAGAGAGAGGGAGAGAGAGAGTGCTAAAGAAATAATAATATAAATATTTACCCTCATATTTAAGAATAAAATTTAAAATGTATTTTATTTAAAATTTTTCATACAAAAGTTTCCTAAAACGGATTTCAAATTCATTTTATTTTTTATGAATATGGGGGTTAGTTGTTTATATTAAATTCGTTCAATGCATACATATTTACATTAGAGTGGTAGCAAACTTTTTTTAATTGACATATTTCCACTCTCTCAAATATAAGGTTTGCTGCCATAAATGCGGTATTTATTTTTTAGCTCGATCTGACGGTACCTTCTCGTGCCCTGTGGGGTCTAAAGTACCCGATACACAGTGGGGGATTTTGTTAAAAAAATTTATATAATTCTGCAGTTTTTAAACGGGCCATCCGATTTTTATAAAATTTCATACGGCATATGAGGAGGTGTCACATAGCTCAAGTTTGGAATTTGGACTATAAAGTTTTAAAGGAGGGGGAGCCCAAAATCCCCATGCAGTTTTGTTTATAGGGCTATAGGCGGCTGGCTGCTGTTCGTTATAACGACACAGTACTGTACATGCATACTAATAGAGCTCGAAATTTATACACGGCTACAAAATAAATCAATTGAAACAAACTTTTTTAAGCTGAATTGACAAAATACTGGTTGGTAGTATATTTGCCACATCAAGTCAATCATAAAACATAATGTATGTTGTCAGTTGAAATTATTTTCAGCCAATTTCAATCCAAAAATGTAAGGCATTTTTTTCATAATATTTTCACAGTCCAAAGGAATTTTACAGAAAAATTTTCAATGGAATTTCTTAAAATTTTTGTTATCATATATTTATGTATATTCCAAAAGAATTTTATGATTGAACTTCATCATAAATTGTAAGATTAATCAATACTCATGTTAAGAATAATATTTTGAGGCAAAAATATAAAAAATAAATAAAAATAAATACGTTGTTAATTCTAACTATGGCGTTTTTCCCAGCAATTTTTCATACGTATACATTTAAATAAAAAATTCAATTGGGAATTAAAGGAGACACATAACAGTTCTAAAATATTTAAATATTTTATTTGCCTTGCTACTATAAGTGCGTAAATAATCCACTGAATCAACTAAGCTCAACATCGATTTGCATTCAAAATGAATGTGACAATGCTTGTCATAGAAACACACAGTCAGCACACGCGGGTCTGTTCTGTAAACCAAATAATTTTTAATAAAGAAACATTTTCAAAAAACGTGTAAATGGCTGTTTGGTGTTCTACGTTAATTTAATACGTAGTATTTGAATATATTTTTTTATGAAACAAATAATCATTTCTTTTTATGTACTAAAGGTATGTAAGAAGTATGTAGAGTGTTCTAAGTCAAGTTATATATGAACTAAAGAAAATTCGTTTAAAAACTATTTCAAAAGGATTACTTTTAAAAGATCTTTTTAATCTATTAGACAATCTAAAAAATTATCTTAATTACATATGTATACTGGTATATGTACTTTTTATATTCATGCAAAAAAATTTTTGCTCGTCTAATTTATGTAGTTCGAAAATGGTTATATTTGTTATTTTATATTTTTTTTATCAAAACAAGAATATCTTATTAATTTTTGTTTACTGAAATTAATAAATTTATTAAAATTATTTTTATTCAGTTAAACGATTAATACAAAATTAGCCGATTATTAACTGATTAAGCTAAAACCTCGTCTAATTAACCGAGCGATTATAATTGTTTTTGAAAAGGAGAAATTTACTAGCATTCGACTTACAGAACAGGGCCGAATATTAAAAAAATTTAATTCATACATAAATACATACTACGTTTCAACTGATATTGCTGAAAGCAAACCAAGGCAAAATAAATATGTTTGTATGTACGTATAAATAAATAAATAAAAATCAAATAAGACATTCAAAAAAAATAAAAATTCAAGCAATTGAAAGTGTATAAGTGTGAAAAATTTTGTCTATTCACATAAATACTTGTAGCAAGGGAGAAGAATTTTAATGAAAAAAAAAAAATATTTGGGCTGGAAACAGAGGCAGCAGTAGCAGCAGTTACCAATCATAGTTGCCAGATGAAATTATTGCGAAAGTGTGAAACCTCGTTAGAAAATTCTTTGAAATAATAAATTATACTTTTACTAATAATAAATTATACTTTTACTGCCTTATTCATAAAAAATAATTCAGGTTTATTAAGCGCTTATTTGACATATTTCTATGGGAAATTTGTCAAATAAACCTGTAATAAACCTAAAATATTTTTTATGAATTAGACCGTTAAAATATACTTTTAAATTTTATTTTAATTCTGTATAAAAAAAAATTTTTAAGTTTGAAGTGTACATATATTCAAACAAAATTTCGATACAAATTGAAAATACATATTTGGGGTATTCACACGATGGTGTCAAAGTCATAATGTCCTAAACTTTTAAACTAGTTTAAAATATGACTGCTGTGAGCAACCCCTCATATCTTAGTGTGTTAGTTGAAACATAAACCAGAGAAAAAATATTACAAAAAAAAAAATACTTGGTATTCAACGGCTTCTATCTGTATCGGAAATTTTTTTGCGAATTTTTGTAATTTTTGCAATATGTAAAATAAAAGTTTTTCGAGCATTTATCCTTTTAAAATTTTAAGGCTTTGGAATTTATTTGCAAATTTTAGCAAGTTTTGCGAATCAGATAATTTTTGATAAAAATTATTTCTCTTGTGCGTAATTTTAACAAATTAAGGGTTACTCAAGCCATTTCATTGTCTGATAAAAGTATTTCTTGTTCTTGCATTTTTTGCCCTTTTTACAGTTCTGGCTACTTTTAACTAAGATCACATTCCTCATAATTTTACTTATTTTTAAAGAATTTTATGGTTTATTTGCAATTTTGCAATTTGCTGCCAATTTTCGCTATTTTCGCGATAAAAATTATTTTTAGCCAAATCTTGCCTTTTTACTAGGAGAACAGTAAAGAGTCTTTTCCACTCGTCTCTCTTTCCTAACAAACTAATCAGCTTAGCAATAAGACTTGCATAGTGTAAATATGGACAAAGTAAAGTGACAGTAACCTGTTGACAAAAGCAGTATTACCTTTTCAGTTACGAGCTGGAAAATTCAAAAACTCACGGATTTATTGATCCGCCGTCAAAATAGTTTAAATATTTAAAATTAATTAATATTACATCAACATTTTACTTATCGTACTAATTAATACAAGAAATAATTACTACAGAGAGAGTTTCCGGGATTCTCGGGAAATTTAATTTATATTTTCTTATTCATGAGCGAAGTCATGTACATCGTTTGCCTTCCCAAGTCTTGTCTACTATCTTTTCGAAAAATTTTTTAATTCGTTGAAATAAAGATAATTCGTCAAATCTGGCAACCATGGTGATAACAACAAATGACAGTCGTTCTTTCTTTTGATTACAACTGACAAGATTCTCTCTATTTTGAGTTCATACGCATAAAATATTCATATCCTATTCTGTGACATTCAAACAAACCATATTTGTTCCTTAAAAAAGCAAGTTCGTAGAAAAAAAAATCCGAGGTTAAATGTCTTCGTCTTTAAAAAGGTTTAAAAATACATACATATAGAAAATAAATAATTTTTGAAGCAGTGCTTTGTAGTAATCGCTTATCTTTATCATTTAGCTCAGCGGTCGCCAAAGTGTTTGGTATTCATACCCAAGAACGAGTGAATATTTTGAGGGACACATATTTATGAAACTCATGATGAGACAGCTGGTTTTAAATATAATATATAGTTCAACATGATGATCTGCCTTAACAATAGTGAAATTCGCATAGGAAATAGTTAAAAATATTATTTAAAATAAAACTCAAAAAAATTAAACCGACTTTAAAATTAATTTTTAAATGGGTCAAATAGAAGCATGGGCGTGGCTCCGCCCATTTTTTCAACTTCAAGGTTGTGTCGTTACGAGAACCCAATGCGTTGGGTAAGTTTCGTAGCAATCGAACAAAGATATCATCAAGTCAAATAAAAATATTAGTGCTCCTGGCCCCGCCATTTTTTTTTCTTCTAAAATAAACAGAGTTATGAAGCAACATAACCGAAAAAGATACGGCAGAATTTATTACCCCTCTTTTTTTTCTGATGTCAATTAAAAAAAACTAATATATCATTGTTTATTTTTTATTTAGAAGTAAAGTATTAATTTTGAAATAAACTGCAACCGAAATGTCAAACTGAAAAATACAGTTGTTATTTGACAGTTGCCGTCGCTAGCGCAGTTTCCAGAAACTGGCAACGCAGCTGTAGTTCGGTTGCCATCCGTAATCGAACTATGAATGTCTTTTTTATATAAAGTATTTTATTATATGTTTTTAAAGCCCGTTCGGAAATTGTACCTCAAAATTTTAGTTATTTATAACTAAATCAATAATCAATAAGTCCGTGACTTTTCGAACTTCCCTCGTAGTTATATGTATTGCAACACTGTTCCCATCAAGTACCAAATGTTAATAGACTACTGTCAAATTTTGAGCAAGGGTCGTGATTTACTTTCCGTTTAACAGCTGTTCAAAACATACAACCTCGTGTATTTTTCTAAAAATGGAAAAAAGTGAATTTCGAGTGCTCTTAAACATTATTTTTTGCAAAAAAAAAACCGTCAATCAAACCAATGGATGGGACTCTGCACCATCGATTCCAATGGTAAAAAAGTGGTTTACTGACTTTCGTTGTGGTCGCACAAGTACAAATGACGCTGAACGTTCTGGGCGGCCAATTGAGGTCAGTACACGCGAAAATGTTGAAAAAATCCACGATATAGTGTTGGCCGATCGAAGAGTAAAAGTGCGTGAGATTGTTGATGCCATAGACATTTCATATAGCAGTGTGGTTTCGATTTTAAGTGATCAGCTGGGTTTAAGAAAGTTGTCTTTAAGATGGGTGCCGCGTTTGCTCTCACTTGACCATAAACGTAAACGTGTGACAACTTCAAAAGGATTGTTTGGAGTTGTTTAACCACAATCCGAATGAGTTTTTGTGGTGTTTTGTAACTGTGGATGAAACATGGACTTATTACTGTACTCCTGAGACCAAGCAGCAGGTCCGGGTGAACCTGCTCCAAAAAAGATCAAGGTAAGTTTGTCGGCCAATAAGGTGATGGCAACAGTTTTTTGGAATGCACGCGGGATAATCCACATCGATTAAAAAACAATAAACGGCGAATATTATGCAAACTTATTAAACTGATTTAAGGAGGATTTAAAAAGAAAACGACCCCATATGGCCAAGAAAAAAAGTTCTTTTTCATCAAGATAATGCACGGGTGCAGTCTCAATGGCAAAACTCTATGAATTGGGCTACGACTTGGTACCTCAACCGCCATATTCTCCGGATTTAGCCCCTAGTGAATAATTTATATTTTCAAACTTAAAGAAACGGCTCAGTGGAAAGAGATTTAGCTCCAACTATGAAATTATTGACCAAACAAATGCCTTTTATAAGGACCTCGAAAAATCCTATTTTTTTGGAAGGGATACAAAAATTGAAGAAACGTTGGACTAAGTGTATTGAGTTAAAAGGAGATTATGTTGAAAAATAAATTGTTGGTTTGCAAAACAAAAACTGTGTTTCATTCAAAAAGTCAAATTTCGATTACCGACGGTAATTGGAAAATTTAAAAAACATATTTTCATGTTCAATTTAAATTATAGGATATATGTACACACAAAAAAGTAATATGAATGAGTTTGTAAAATTAATTAAAGTATTTGTTATATTAATTAAAAAATTAATTAAATTTTCACCTATAAACAATTTGATAATATCAATTAAGTTTTTCTACTCAAATTAATTAATACAATTAAAAATTTAATTGAATCAATTAAATTATTAATTGAAAACATTAATTGGTGAATACTTTTTTCTGTGTATGTATATATGCCAAGTTTATAGAGACATTTAAAGTTAAAATTGGTGTTTCGACATCATCTTTAATATTAAAGCAATAACTGTGAATAAAAAAAAAGTTTGGTAATCTCTGCTTAACCAAATGGAAATAACATTAAAAACGTCGTGCAATTGAAGGAATGAACAACATTTTCATTTCCTTCCATTTAGCACGTTCACAGAAGTGTTTTTGTATGAGTAAGAAGCTGTGGAAATTGGGGAACAAGACACGTAATGGATTACAAAGAGTACATCTTTCATACAAGTTCATAGAAAAAAAAATTTAATTTTAAAGGATTGCAGAAGATTTTTGTTCCGTAGAATTTTCTTCACGCACGATACCGATAAAAAAAAGGGAATTTCATTAAGCGCTTCATATCTTTAAATTAAGGTTTACTTCAAAATTGGATGTAAGATATTGTTGAAATTTTTTATTCGTTTGAAAGGC
The DNA here is from genome assembly GCA_936439885.1 of Nowickia ferox. Taxonomy (NCBI): domain Eukaryota; kingdom Metazoa; phylum Arthropoda; class Insecta; order Diptera; family Tachinidae; genus Nowickia; species Nowickia ferox. The sequence goes on along the minus strand of OW387023.1, from coordinate 93,413,673 downwards.
CAACCGATGCCATTATATATGGAAGCCAAGATCGTGCTCCTTATGGAAACAAACGGAATTAATACCCATTTGTAGGATTTTAATAAAGCATCACACATTTATTTAGTACATCTTATAATTTTACGTAACCTAACCTAATTATTTAGTTTTGCTTATTTTAACTTAATTATTATCTTATTTTAATAGACTATGCTTTCTTTCTGTGTTCTTGTCTTGTATATTATCTGTGTCAATGTTGGCACCCGTTTTTGTCTTGTCATTTGTTCGCTGGGTGGCGCGCATCTGAAAGATAAAAATGTTCATGTTTCGGTTGCATAAATCAGGCTGAATTTGACCAACCGTATGGGTTGTGTTTAATTTCGGGACCTCTGTGGCATATTTGCATAGATCTGCAAGTTAAGAAAACCCCACTAGAAATAGTTTAACGGTGTCCAATCGCATGGCCTTCTCGGCGAGTTATGTGAGTTATGTGAGTTATGTGAAGTCGTTTGACGGCGCACCGTCCTGTTGAGACCACATATCGGTGGTGTAAATATAAAATAATTCTGGAGAAAAGAAGTTGTTAATTATCGACCCATAGCGATTGCTATCGCAAAAACAGGTGAGGCACACGCAACAGAAAATAAAATTTTACCATTTCTTCAAAACTATACCACCTGTCCATTGTGATTTGACCAAATGAATAAATTAAAGCCAGTTTGACAGATTCGTCTTCAACAATATGTCTGCTATCAACTGCCAAAGTTCAGACGTCTCTATTGCAAGACTTTTTATTATAAATGTCTGTATGTACGCAAGAATTTGTGACTACAGACATACATATTTTATACATATTATTTCAATCAACATTGGCTGAACTTGTGAACGATGAGAAATTGAATCACTTGTACAACTCAACCACGTTTTCATTAAGTACGCGCTTTAATGAAAACATGTCTGGTTATTTTGTTTTCCATATCACTAATCGAGTAAATAGAAAAGTTTAACTTAACTGAAAAAACTTTTATGTGTTATAAACAAATTTGAAATAAATCGTATAAAATTTAACTAACTAAAGAAATTGGTTAAACCAACCAATGTGAATCAGTTAATTTTCTACAGACATTAGTTGTATGTTAGGAAGAGCACCATTTTATACGATTTTCACCACTTTATAGAATTTTTGATCCGGTAATTCAATAAGTGTTTCAAATACTTGCGGTATTTATTTTTTTTTTACCAAATACCTCTTCTACTTTTAAAGCCTTAAATGTGTTAATCTTACATTTTCTTTAATGTAAACAATTTTATATAAATTGAATTAACTTTCATTGCATTTTTTTAAATTAAAAGTAGTAATAGAAGAGAAATTTTTTAATACTTTGCCAGTCTTTATAATAATATTTGGTTAAGTTTGCATAATTTTTATATTTGAATATTTGATATTAAATGATTCCATAATTTTTTTTCAGTTGAAACACTTACTTTTCTATATATTATGGACATCATCGCTTAAAAGTTTTTTTTACAGCACTTTTATGCTAAAACTAGCTCATGATTAGAAATCTTTAGTTAAACAATTTTAGAAGGAAATATTTATATTTAATTTGCTTTATCTTCAACATCAAATTATTGAAGACTTTCACATAATAATGCGCTATTCCTGATTAATAACCGGAGTGGTTTTTCACAAATATATGTACAGGGTGGGCCAAAAGTTACCTTGGGTTTAAAAGTTTAATAACTTTTTCGTTTATTAATTTTTTTTTTATTTTTTTCTCAGATTATATAATATATAAAATGGAAAATTTTTTACACTAAGTATAAAAAATAATGTCTCTTAAATTACCCCTGTTTTCAGCTTCGCACTGATGGGCTCGTATCTTCCAAAATTTCTGCAACAATGTTTGCCTTGAGTTCAAGGATTGTCTCTGGCTTGTTTACATACACTCGCTACTTCAAATAACCCCAAAGAAAATAGTCGGGTGCTGTCAAAACTGGCGATCGCGCTGGGCCAAATTATTTCCGAATTTCTGGAAATTATTCGCTCTCCAAAAATTTTACTTAAAAGTGCCATTGTGTCTCGGGCAGTGCGGGCAGTGGCTCCGTCCTGCTGAAACCACATACCAGGTATGTTTTCAAGAGCAAGACGTAAAAAATTTTCTATCATAAACCGATACCGCTCTCCATTTACGGTTACAGCACTTCCATCATCATTCTCGAAGAAGTAAGGCCCAATGATATTTTCAGATGTGATCCCACACCATATTGTACACCTAATGGGGTGCAATTGGCGTTTATGAATGGCTCTTGGATTTTCAGAACTCCAGAACCTACAGTTCTGCTTATTAACAAAGCCATTCAAATGAAAATGAGCTTCATCACTCATAATCATAATCGCCCATCAGTGCGAAGCTGAAAACGGTGGTCATTTAAGAGACATTATTTTTCATACTTAATGTAAAAAAATTTTCCATTTTGTATATTATATAATCTGAGAAAAAAAATAAAAAAAAATTAATAAACGAAAAAGTTATTAAACTTTTAAACCCCATGGTAACTTTTGGCCCACCCTGTAAAATTTTTTTATTAGATAAAAACTCTTTCTATCAATGTTTTTAAAATCATTTGATTAATGATTTGAAAGCAGGCATGATCATGTGTACGAGAATGGGATCCTGATATTTTTATTTAAATCATATCATATACATATATTAAATATCATTTAAAAATTTATTAAAAATATCTCAAGTGTTCTCTTAACATTGTAAATCCCAAAAAACAAAACAGCTTCCTTCTTGTCTTTACCATTTGCTGTACACATTTCATTTTTACAAGGTCGCTGTCCTTAATAAATAGAAAACAATAATAAGGTATTGACAATAAAAAATTTTGTTTTTGTTTCTTAACTTGTATTGAAGTAAATGAACTTTTCATAAGGATTTAATCCAATGAACTTTGAAATTAAAAAAGTTTATTTTCGTTTAGCGAAATCATCCATTTTAATCTTCTTACAGTCTTCTACTAAATATAAATAACAATTATATTTGGGAATAACTAAATAAAAGTGTGTTTCTCAATTGTAGTGCCAGCCACGTTTTGCTTAGAAAATATAATGAAAAACAAGTAAGAGTGCTATATTCGGCTGTGTCGAATCTTATATATACCCTTCACCAACGTGCGTATATGGAGTGTATACATACTTACATAAGTACATACATCAAGACTGTCGAAACTGGCACCAGAGTGCCGAACATCAATCGGCTTCTTATACAAATGAATACGCGAATACATTTCGCTCGGTGTTCTCTCAGTAGCCAGTCTTGACATACATACTATTTGTCTTGTGAAAAAATTTATCATTTATTTTTTGCTCTAGTGGAAAGTAAATGACCTGTGGATATTTTTCGAATATCCGCAGGCCACTTAAGTCGTCCGTTTATATTAAATTAAACCCCTGTTTCCACACAAAAATCACTAATTTTTTTGAGTGATTTTCATAAAAATTTTCTAGGCGAATTGCCTGCCTGAATTGCAGAAACTGCACATAAATTAAATTCTTTTGAGTGATTTTCACACAAATTTTCTAGACGATTTGACTGTCTGGGTTAAAAGTTATATACAACTCTTTAAATTTTTTTATTGTTAATAGTTTTTCAACTTTATTTTATTTATAAAAATTTCTAGATATGAAGGACATACTTTCTCTTTTAGCGCGTAGTGTAAATATTAAAACTTGCCAATTTATTATTTATTTGGAGCACTTGGTAACAGATATTAATCTAGATTATAAAATTACTTAAATATGAGAAGAAATGTTATATTTCTCATTAAGAAAGGGTGTTATGAAGCTAGTAACCTTTATCTTAAAAAAAAAACATTATTAAAAGTTTTCCTTTCTTTCATTATGAAACACAATTTTACCAAAAAGTTGTTTAAGTGTGAATTTGAACATTTTGATAAGAAATGTGTAGAACAGCAGAGTTTTAAAGCTTTTGTTTTTTTAGCTGGACTAAAAAAAAGGCAAGGTCAGAAGAAAATAAAATAAAAAATATTAAAATTAGTTTGAAAGTAATTTATTTAAATTTAAAGGGAACAAACCAGTTGCTTCCCAACCTTTCAGAGCTTTGGAAGTCTAGATAAAACGTTATCTTATGCGTAGTGTTTCTTAAATAAAATAATGCTAAGAATAAAATAAAGGGGATGAATTTATTTAAAGGGAATGCTTGCTTATCTTGCGAAACTTTATACAAAGTAATTTAAGTCTTACTTCTTTGAGGTGGGGAATTGTAATTATACAGGTAGGTATGTATGTATGTATGTGATGTAAATTGTTATGGATTTGAAATTGATTGAAAAATATTAGAAGTTGCGATGCACATATTTATGCAGATTTAATTATGGTTTTGCTTTAAATCGAAATCGATTTCATTTCATTCCTCGTTCTATGACAATTGGACAAAAAACAATTAAGAGTGCTATATTCGGCTGTGCCGAATCTTATATACCCTTCACCAATGTACGTTCATGGTATATATACATACAATACATATATAGAAACATAAACCCATACATACATATTTTATTTGTGAGAAAAATAGATCATTTATTTTTTGCTGTAGCGCAATTTATAGGTATAAGTACTTTTCCACTAAAAAATTTCTTGCAAAGATTTTATTTTCAATATTAGCTTTAGTTTAAAATTTTCCCTTTTTTAAAATGAGTGAGCGGAGATGAGTTTAACAAAGATCAGCAATTTCTAATGACTTTTTATTGACCCACATCTAAAGCAACTTGTATGTGCATATATATGTGAATTAAAACTTTTGACATCCTTTACCATATTGATACCGACACCAAAAACTGAACAAATATAAAAGAAAACTCTTGGTTAAAGATCTTCCTAATATGTAAAATATTTTTGATTAACAAAAAAAAACTAATAATTTTTATTTCGTTACTTCTTTTTCCAGCCCTGAAATCATATTTTTGATTATATATATTATTATTATTATATTTTTCTACTCCTTACAATTAATTTATTTCTTTTTACAATATAAAATGTGAATAATAAACATAGAAAAAAATTGTTTTATTTAGTTACTTTATATTCCAAAAAAAAAAGAAAATTTAATTTTCCAGCTCTGAAGATGTTTTGTATTTTTCTAATTTTTTAAATTTTTTTCCTCTAAAACATAAAATATATTTAGTTTATAAAGAAAAAGGCCTGGTTACTTTTATATACCAAAAAAAAAAGTTAAATTTCCAAAAGTCACTGAGAAAAATTTCATACTAATGCAGCACCCATTAAGCCGACAGTGAAAAGCTGCAAGGTGATTGACATGTAAAATCTAATGCGTCTAATTTTTTATGAAATTTTTGTACTTTGGCTCTATTAAATATACTCGTACACACAAAGAGTGCGTGGGAAAAGTTTGTGTGAAAAGTCATAGTAGCTGTGTGCTTTTTATATTCTATGAGCTTAAGTTACTTACGAAGCTTATTGAGTATCTCACACATTTTAAGACCAGTCATGACATTTACTAAAGAGTTGACAAATAGAAAAGTAAATAAACTTGTAACTGCAGCTAAAAAGTAAATATTTAGCATAATGTACATATATATGTACATACATATATATATATGTGTGTACGTAGTAAATCATTGTGTTAAATACACATTTTCCTTTACTCTTTGAAATTGTGGGATTTTGAAATAGCCTTCTGTCCATTACATTAGTAACAAACAATTTTATACTTAATGCTAGTATTTACTTTCATGTATTATAATGTCACATTGTGACTATATTTTTATTTATAAATAAACATTTCTTTATGGTTTTTATTCGTGTATTATTTATGCAAGTTATTTCTTGCTCTGGACCATAGTCACCCAAGGAAAATTTTCAAATCGGTTTTGTTTGTTCTAACAATTCCAACATACTTACAAATATTTATTAAATATCATGTAATAACTTTATTATATTTTTGCATTAAATCATATCACATAAAGAAACACATCTTTTATGTACAATACATACAAACATCTGAACACACATTAAGATTTGTGTGCAAGCAAATATATTACAAACACATGTCCACTAACAACTTATGTTTTCATTCAACAGGGTGAGAAAAGCTTGTTCGCACAATATTTTATTTTTACCAAAAAAAAAAAAAAAAAAATAAGAAAAAAATAAAAAAATTATAATCAAGCTTATCATGAATAAAATTTCACATGGAAATTTCCGCACGTGTGAACAAATGGTATCAAAAACTTCATGAGATTGCGAAATATTTTGAAAATTTATGTAGAAAATTATTCACAAGGATTTGTCTGTCGGAAAAAGAGGAAATATGTAAGTTTTTAATTTTATTGGAATTGATGATACGAAACTAAAATCCATGTGAACGAAAAATTTGATTCGCAAAATTTTCACATGTGGAATTCATGATAGATAAGGCTGAATAAATTTTTTATTTATTTTTAAAACAACTACTAAGATCAGAAGATATTGTTTTAACGTAGTATCTTGTGGGTCTTAGGTCAGAACGATTTTACAATTTTTGGAATCTTATGTTTTTGGTAAGCAAATACTTAGTGGGCTGAGTATCGATTCCACGACTTGTTTTGCTGTTGGAATTTTATTTAATAAGGCTTTCCAAACCTTCAATCATTATTTTAGATTTTTATGACTTCTTATACCAATCTATTCCTTTTAAAAATATAAAATATGCTTAATTTATAGGGAAAAAACAAAAATTTAATTTAAAAAAAAGTTCAAATTTTCCAACCCTGGAATAATTATTTTGATCTTTTTGGATTTTTATTACTAAAATAAAAAACAGGTTTATTTAACAAAAAAAAAACACAAAAATTAGTCTCAGCTAATTACTTTTATATGGCAAAATACAATTTTAAATTATCCAGCTGTGAAACCGTGTTTACTGATTTTTTAAATTTTTGTCGCAGTATTTCTGATACAGCGGTCTAAGGCCGAAGTCTTTAGCTTTTCTGGAAGCTTCGGAAAACCGATTTTACGTACAGATAGATGAGCGGACGGACGGGCAGACGGACATCGCTTATTCGTCTTCCCTATTCATAAGGACCCAGCATATACGTGAAAATTACACACGGAATGACAAAGTTACCATTTTGGTGAAGTCCAAGAAATGTGTCATTTAAGCTAAGGAACTTAATAAGAATACAGACAAAATAAATTGCTTATTATTTAGAATTAAATCACTTGATATATTTTGCTTTAATCCTCGCAAAGATATGCTTACTAAGGTTAGAGTAGAAATAGGCTTAGGATAAAGAAAAAATATTATGAATATTAACATCATGTAATATAAGATTAACTAGCGGAATGAAGAACAATTAAAATATACTGAAAAACGGCATATCGATCTCTTAATTGTATAAGAATGACTTGACAAAAAAATATTTCTCAGAGGACGCTATTGAGAATTCCATATATTCACTGACACCAAATGCAACTGCTATTGCCCAATCTCTGTAAGAATCTAATGCATATAAAATTATTTATGACCATTAAATGGTTTAAATTTTTTCTAAATATAATATAAAATAAATTTTCCTATACCAACTAAAATTGTATTGAAATTTAAATAATTTAATATCATATACAAAGAGTATTTGTAGGAAGTACTAATTTTCCCACTGTTTATATAAACAAAACTCATATTTACATGCATGTGTATTGTGTTTATGTGTCGACATTTGTTTATGAACTAAAGCAAACAATCATTTGCTAGTAAAAACTTTTAACAGTCACGTTTGAAATAAATAACAATTTGTTCTAATAACATAATGCTTGTTTAAAATGTTTGTTTGCTCGTTGGTTTAGTTTATCTGTTTATATAAAGCCAAAGGGATATGGTATCCTTCAAAATCACACCGACTAACAAATATGCCCAAGGAATATAAATTAAAAATTTAAAAAGAAAAATTTAATATGTGTATTTAATAAACTCAAAACTGAAAGCAGCAAAATGTGTAAAGGTTAAGGATATATGAATGAATTTGTATTTAAAATACGGCGCATTTACATTAGACTGGAATGAGTTAGATGAGAATTTGAACATTAATAAAAACTTTAAATGAGTAACATAAGCCTTTGCCAAAGGGGGGGGGGGGGGGGTGGCATGGGCCTTACAACTGGTGACTTTCATGAGTAATACTAAAATAGATAATTACAGGTAATTTTTAATAATTTAAGGGGGTTAAAAGCAATTCTGGGGTGGGCAATCGACTCTCCCAGAGAATGGTCTTTCTACGCATATGTGTGTGTAGAAGCATATTCAGAATCTATGAAAACAAAGGATATTCAATCCTCTGGCAAAAAAAATATGTAATAAATAATTTAACTTTTAATTTTTAATTTTTTTTTTAATTTAAAATAAAAAAGTAAATTTCAAATAAATTAAGAGCACAGAGAAAAGTTTCATTTAATAATTAGGAGTCCCAGGTTATGATAGAAAACATAATTAACACAATTATATAAGAATTTCTAATAAAATAGATTTTAATTTAAATTACAAAACTTTTTTTTCGAACTTACGTGAGCATTGTTCATATGTAGGGAAAGGATTTTCATGCATTTAAAATCGCGTTTTATGTACATAAAATATACATTAAAAACATAAAAATATGTATTAAAAACTTATAAAATATGCATTTATTAACTCTTTGTTTTCAACATTTAATAACATTAAAAAATTAAAAAAAATTGTTTAACAAACATTTGTATTCCATATACAAAATGCAGTTAAGAAGAACTTTTATTTACGTAAATGAATAACTATTTTTATAAATTGTCAAAGGTAAATCTCTGACTATTTTTTCTGAAAAAACATTTTTATTGTAAAAATTAACGTTTCACGTCAGCAAAAGTTATCGGTGCATATTTAAATGCTGCTATGTCGTTTGTGGAATATTCAGTTTCTAAATTTTAGCTGTTTGAACTATAAAATATTGATGCAATTTGTTGCATTGCTTAAGTTCATAATTTTTTTGTATCGTTTTATCTAATATATTTATTTTTTAGTTTCTTCACTTATTCTGTCTTTCAGAGCTCAATTTTTTTTACCACATCTTCAATTAACTCAACTTGAGCTTTTAGAGAATCGAAACCATCTAATTAGGCTATACTGTCAACATGAACGCCATTCTTTGGCTGCACAAATATCAATTCAGTGGTTAATTTTTTTTTTAAATAAAATTTCTTTAACTTTGTTAATATAAATAAAGTATTCGACAGCATTCACTCACGCTCCCCATCTAGTTACTATAGGCTATGGGGGGAAATCGTATCCCTGAATATTTTCCTTTAAAGGCTGCAACACGCAAAGGAGTTTTTAAAAACACTTTCTATCCATATGAAATTAATACGGAACCGGTAAAGAGCACTCAAATAAAATTACACAAACATCTTTGGGCTTAAAAGGGCTTTTATCCCATGCTATTTAATTTTTTTTTTTGGATTGAATTTTTCCAATGAATTGAGTTCTCATCCCAGTTGAAATTGTTTTCGTTTTCCTCTTTTTTGTTTTTACACAGTCGTAAGAATTGCAAAAATACTTTGTAACTAATCAAAAAACAACAACATTTGTTTTATAACATGAAAAAGATTAAAAAAATTTATTAAAAATATAAATTTTTAATGAAATATGCAAAAATATGTATTTATTATAAAATATGCAAAAATATGCACTAACAAAGCGATGCCATTTCCTTGCAAATTTGTTGATTCGCAAAGATATTGTATTTACGTTGAACTACGATCAATGACATAAAACATGTATTTACATGAAAATCCTTTCCCTATTCATATGTATGTATGTGCACATTAGTGATGTGCGAATATTCGCATTCGTATTCGAATTCCCAAATATTCGGCAATTTTTAAATAAATATTAGTTTGCAATAAACTTAAAAACAAACAAAACAAATTTTTTGTACAATTAACATTAAAAAAGTTAAAGTACTTTTATTCACCTCAGAGAGGAATGCTTGACTTCAAAATAAAAGTTTATAAGCTTTTTCTTCATCAAGACTGTTACGAAGAAGTGTGTGAACAAGGCTAGTTATTGGCTATTTATTTTGAATCATGTGATCGACGTCATTTGCTTTATTTCGCCGAGAAAAATTTTAAAAACTAAGATGATAAATGCCACTAGCTACACCGTCACCCTCACTAGTGTCCATAAAAGAAATCATCGTGGTTCTTACTTTCATCTAACTTTGAAAAATGTGCCATGAAATTATTAGAAAAAAATCACTTATAGCTTGGATCAATAAAAGAGGTTACTGAGTTAAAAAATCTTAAATTTTTTTAAAAGTAATTTCAACTCTCATTAATGTGAGTTTCTAAAGAAGAGAAAATATGTTAAACTAGACTTTCTTAGCTGGGGGAAATACCGATATTTTCTGTGCAGCCACGCACTTTATCAGCATCCATGTCTATCTACATACTTGGGTAGAGATGCTGTATGAATTTCCTAATAGTTCAGACAATGGTTCTTGTTTTGGATAAGAAATCTTGATAAATGTCAAGTGTAAACGGTATAGGTTTTGATAAAAATTTTAATCTGCTAGATTTCGTGCAGGCGTAAATGACTTATGAGTGATTTTTATTGAAAATAAAAATTTATTTTATTATTTTGTTGTTTTCAAAACGAAAGTATTATTGTGCCATCGTTGAACAGAACATTTTATTTTTACGTTTAAAACGCATTGAAAGAAATTCAGTCATTGCTTTATATAATAAAAGTTTTCCAAAATTCTTTTAATTAGGAATAATTCAATTAAACTAATTATTTTTATTTTAAAAAGAAATGCTCAAACTATTGGTTACCCCTTACAATGTTTAAAATTTTTACATTTATTTTGACAAGAGTTTGTATTCTTTGCTCTAAAAACATGTTTACCAATTGTCTTACTGTTTGCTTAGCATTAAAAAAAATATCATAAAAAAATATCTTAAAAATATCTAATAAAAATTGCTGAAAATTTATCTTCTTCTTGGCTCAAAAGAAGTCATTACAGCAACCTTAAAGAATATAATTTATGAAGTAAATTTATAACGAAAATATGAAAGAAATTTAAAATTATAGACTCTGTGGATACAACGAAAAAACTTAATTTTATGATAAGAATAAAAAACTCATAATAATTGTCTACGAAATCCTCCATTACATTCTGCAATTATATTTAACATTATTAAATGATAAAATTAAACTGATAAACTACAGAATGTAATAAAAGTCCGCTGAATATTTGCATTTAAGCAAAGATATATGTACTTACTCATGTATATTTAACGCATTTGTGAAAATAAAAAGAAAAAAATAATAAAAATAAAATTAAACAGATCAAGTACAGGGTGTTTTTTTAGAGGTATAGAACTTCGAATTGAAATAAAACACAAGAAAATCGTTTTAATGTCCATCAATTTGGCTTTATTGGAAGGATAATTTTATGCCATTAACGTTTAAATATGATTTCGGGCATGTGGCCGCCGCGGCTGGCTCGAATAAAGCCAATTCTAAAGGTCCAATTTTCAACCACTTTTTCGAGCATATGGGGCCGTATGTTGGCAATAACGCCACGAATGTTGGCTTCCAAGTCCCCTAACGTTTCTGGTTTGTTGGCGTAGACGAGCGACTTCACATATCCCCAAAGAAAATAATCCAATGGTGTCAAATCACACGATCTTGGTGGCCAATTGACCGGTTAACCGAATTAATTGCTCTGATGGACGATTATGTCGACCATAAAATGGACGGAGCTTGCGGTAAACTTCGCGAACTGAACCATTATTTTCGAAATAAATTTGCACGATTTGCAAGCGTTGTTCTTTTGTCAACCTGTTCATGATGAAATGGCAAACCAAACTAAATATTAATCACTTGACAGCTGACAAAATGGCCGCCAGTTAAAAAAGTGATGCCAACTTAAAGTTCTATACCTCAATAAAAAACACCCTATACATCTGCATTCTGTGTGCTGAAGGAAGATGCAATGCATTGAAGCGCAATCGTTTAAATATTGCAATTTTTTATTTTCTGTGATTTTTGCTGTTTCTGGTTACAAAATACCATGAATTTCTTCCGTTGCTCTTAAAACATATTTGCTTGTATTTTCATTTTTTTTATTATTTCTCAGTTTTCGTGGATGCGTTAATTACAGTGTAGATTTATTTTGCAGTTGTATGTGTATGTATGTAAATATGTAAATACATTTTAATTTTTTTTTTGATTGTGTTTTGATTCGTTCATATCAATTTTTTATATCCCAACTCTTGAAAGAAAAAAAAAAATAAAAACAACCTCTTCAAATCACAGTGAAATGCTGCTTGTAGCTCTGTGTGACTGACAGATGACAAAGTAAAGTGTATCCGCACCAGAATCTTTTTTATTTGACTGTCTGTTTGTTTATTTATGTATTTTTGTTTCTCCAGGCATACTTTGGCACTTTATACATACAAATGGATCTTTAATGAAAGCTTAAATGGGGAAGGAAAATAATTCCAACACGAGCTTAAAATAAAATATTGTTGTATATTTGAAAGTTGAATAACAAATGAATTGTCATTTGTAAAGCTTGTGCTGATGGAAGATTCAACCTAAAGCGCGAACTAGGGTCTGTCACATTCAGTACGTCTCCATCAATGCAAAATATAAAAGTTGGGCAACTTTTAACTTTTACCGTACGTTGACTATCTAGTTTGAGAGCTATTAGTTGATTTTCTTATAAAATAAAATAAAATAAAATAAAATAAAATAAAATAAAATAAAATCAAATAAAATCAAATAAAATCAAATAAAATAAAATAAAATAAAATAAAATAAAATAAAATAAAATAAAATAAAATAATATAAAATAAAATCAAATCAAAAAAAATAAAATAAAATAAAATAAAATTAAATAAAATAAAATAAATTTATATACATTAATATCAAAAAAAAAAAGAAAAAAATAAACAAAATAAATAAAACTACTTATAATAATTTTAATAAATAAAATAGAAAATAAACCTAATGAAGCTGTTCGAATGCTTCCGAAAGCGAAGTAGTCATAATGTCAACATTATTCGTCGTTGCATTAATGGCAGTTAAAAAAAAACGACGTATAACGTATAACGTGTTTTATGTGACTCGGCCATTATTCTTAATAATAGTCCTCAATTTTACACGTAATTTATACGTAAATGTGAGATATATGGCGGATGGATGGATGCCTGACTTAGATGTACACAGAAAGGAATATTTTTTCAAAATTTAATTTTTCTTCTTAGTAGTTTAAATATGAGTCATACTTAAAAATTCAATTCAAGATTATTTGCTGTAAGTGTATTGTTCCTTGTTCCTCAAGAAGATAATTCAGTGACAAGTCACAAAGTGCATACAAATTGTCAATTAACTCCTGTTTCATAGAAAGTGTTAGGACTCGGACTGGTCCCTATCACTTGGGGACCGATCAAGTGACTAGTCTGTGTCTGTTTTATTTCCTGCAGGGTAGGTTTGATATACGTGGTCTGTGTCTGTTTTATTTCCTGCAGGGTAGGTTTGATATACGTGATTATCAATCCTCAATATTAGTACGAAAATTTAAATCGCGAAAATAAAAAACAGCTTAATATGAAATTTAGGGCATACTTTTAGGAATGAAAAAAAGTTATTGACTCCAAATATTTTGTGTGTTAAAAGGTGTATATGGTGAAGTGTTAAAATAGACATATCGCTCATTTACTCAAACAACATTAAAGCTCAAAAAATCCTCATATTATTTTTCATATTGTGTAAAAATTTCATATAAATATCTTGTTTACTCAATTCTTGAGAGAGAAATAAAATTTTCTTTTCCATTAAATTGTGTGTAAATTGAAACTCAGTTTCGTGCAAAACGGGGGCAAATTACGGCACTCGTTATCAAACGAAATTACGAAATATTTCAATAGAGTTTATATGGAAATATTTTTAAATTTCGAATCATATCGAATGCCTTATTTTTTAAGTTACGACTTTGTTTAAGTAAATGAACGATATGTCAACTTTGTGCAAGAACAATTCAGAAATAAGGGTGTCCGCCGAGAAGGTATACTAGTTTGCCTAAACCTTGCTTTTCAGATATCTCCACAAAAAAAGTCCGGAGCAGTCAAATCAAGCAACCGCGGAGGCCAATCAACATCACCATTTCTTGAAACAACTTGTTGTGGAAAGAGGTCTCGCAGTAATTCCATTGTAATCACAAGCACAATAATAGATGATTGATTTTAATAAAATGTTTTAACGATTAACACGCGTTGGTTTATCGAATACTTTTCCATAATAAATTTGCCACGTGTCTTCTGCACGACTGCCAAATATGAACTGTCAAGACTAATGTTTACTAAAATGGCGGCCGACTTCCCGGCGGATACCCTGTATTTGTTCAATTCACGACTTACGACTCCTACAACAAGTTTGAACTGGACAATTTTATCTGAAAAATTAAGCCAAAGCGTTACAAATAAGAAATTTTTTTTTTTTATTGCTGTCAAACATTTTGGTTGTAACTTTTATTACTGTATCCACTGTTTAAAAAAGAATAATTTCGCATAACATAACTACGCCTGTACGTATGTCAATTTCGTTGAGTGCATGCTGCGAGAAATGCAATTCATTTTTATGTCTCTGTGTCTGCATTGAAAAATCACATTCGTATGCGCCTGGTTGGTATATGCTTCATATCACACTAATCAGTATCTGCAAGCAAGTACGAATAACTAATGTGTTTTATGCACTTTTTTAATGTCGTTTTCATTTCATTTAATATTTTCCTTTCGCAATGCATTTTCCATTTTTATTTCCTTTTAGCTGCTTTACTGGTAATTAGTATTGTTGTTAAAAATTAAATGAGTTGAAGAAAATCTTATTAAGACGATGCATCATGACGATGCTTGTAAACTAATGGGGTGAAAGCAATGTAAAATTATTTGGAAAAACTGATAAAAAAACAAATTGATTAAAACTTAATAAGTTTTTTAAGTGCTAATATAAATATATTAATGTAATAGTTGTTTATGTAAATATTTTAATACTCTACTGCTTAGTTTTATACAAGAACTTGTAATGCAACAGAACTTATTACTTACAATTCTGCAGCAAAACATTTGGACATGCAAGTTATTTCATGCGTTTGCTATATAATGAGTTGTATTCTTTTTTGTTTCATTGTTTTCGTAGAATAAAAACTAAATGTTTCGTCATCAAAAAAGTAAGTATTTATTTATGTCATTATGTTAAAGTAGTTGTTTGACTAGTTTCTTGTTAATAATAATCAAATAAGTAAGCAATACATTTTGAGTGAAGATGTATTGCTATTGAAGTGTAAAAAATGAGGTGTGAAAAAATATAAAACCAATATGAATATGTTTTTTGTAAATGTAATACAACTTTTCGGTTGGGAATTTACTGCCAGTTTATAGAAGCCATGTAAAAACTCTCGTCTGTCTATTTATATAGCAAACAAAAACAAATTGTGAGTGCTTTGTTTTTGTTTTCAATATAAATAGGCAGATGAGAATTTTTACATGGCTTCTATAAACTGGCCGTTAAATTGAAAACAAAAACAATTCATTTAATTTTAGTGGGGCGTAAAAGTTTTATAATAATTATCATAACAGAGAAAACATACTGATGTATGTCAGTGACATCACAATAGGTTATACTAGTTTCAATCATTGCCGATATTTTTCATTGCGTGGCATTGCTTTCCATATAAAATCCATAATGAGAACGGCGTTGAAAATGATACCACAAAATGACAACACAAGAAATGAAAAATAAAACTTGTCTGGTGAATAGTAATATCAAGTTAGCAGTTGTTTCTGTATAATTCCAAATTGCAAGATATTTTTGATTTATTCATACAACTCTTCCCATCATTATACTTTTCGTATAATTCACTTTTGTTTGAGTTTTAGGAAAAATGCTGTTCTTAACATGCTGTTCTGACCTTAATTAATTATTTTTTTTAAATATGAGATTTTTGCATTTTTCAATACATTAGATGTTCTTCTGTCGAAATATACAAAAAATTCGATTTCAAAAAAATAATCATTTAGGGGCTTTCTATATTAAGGTAACGATATGTATGTTTATATACATATTTTTGTACGTCAAGTGTTATTATTTCAAACCTGACCTTAAAATTCCATCACATGAGTTTCTAGTGATTTTTCGAATATTTTCAATGCTATTTCTAATTTTCGAAAACTTTCGAAAAATTTCGAAAATATTCGAAATTCAAAATTTTATTGCAGGTCTAGGTGTTGGCTTTTATTTTTGAACTTTCCACCATAATCAAACTTTTTTAATGTTTTTACCAATTTTCGAAAGCTTTTGATTTTTTTGACATAAAATGATTTTTCCAGTTTAAACGTTTTTTTTTCGCTTATTTAAAGTCATATGGATTTAGATAGTGATAGTTGGGAGTAATTTCAATTTTCGAACATTTTCGAAAATTTTCGCAATTCTAGAAGCCAGGTGTTTATTTGTCTTCGCGCACTTTTGACCATATTCAAACAAATTTACAGTTTTCCCAAATTTTCGAAAACTTTTGAAACTTTTGATTCACAACTGCCAACAATTTTCCCAAAAAAGCGCAACCAGCAAATGCTAATGAAAAACCTTTAGTGTGTGCTTTCGATATTGCAAATTGTGTTGCTAATTTTAATTTTTTTTTACAACTTCAATTGTTTTCCAACAATTTTCAAAGTTCCCCGATTTTATTATGACATTCGTTCTTGTGTGATTTAAATCTCCAGCTTTAACGACTTCTAACCATATTTTAAATTCTTTTACATGTTTCGAAAATTTTCGAAACTCTTGTTCTTTACAAGAAAATGCCAATTTTATTTCTGTTTAAAATTATTAAATATTTTTAAAGGTATTTTTTTAAATTTCCATGAATTTGGCTTGTAGAGAGGTTTTAAATTTTCCTCTTGGTTTTAGTGTTTAAAGAAGATGAATCTACCTTAACAAAAAAGTTAATTTATTTTTTTATATCCCACAACAGAAAGCCAACAAAACAGTATTAAAAAACCTTATATTGCAACTTTTTATATAAACTTTCGCTTGGCTTGCTATTTTCAGGCGTAAGAGCAAATATTTTTCCAATTGTTGCGGTTAATGTCAAAACTTGTGCTAGACGGCAAACAAACAAAAGAAACAAGTTATTTTGGATCTAGTTTTTGTAGGATGATAAAAGAAAACATAAATATCATTTGGTCTATAAATTTAAAAGCATAAACATGTTCGGAAATTTAAGACGCACTGAGTGATAGATGATTATCTTTTGCTTTTAAAGAGAAGCAGGTGTAAAATTTGTTTGCTGTCAAAAAAAAAACTGCTGCTGCTAAAATTTTGAGCTGAGATACTTCAATATTAATAGAAAATGTAAATAAAATTGTCTCGATATTTCAAATAATTATATTGTATATAAAGGGTGATTTTTTAGCAACTTTCTTTTTGGCAACATTATCAAAATTCATGTTCGGTAGAAGAAAGTAAAGCAAAATTTACCCTCCGACATTCGTAAGCTCTTAGAAAACTATTTAACTGGACAAAAATTTATCATCAGATAAGTCAATTTTCTAAACACACCTCAGGTGATCCATGCGGGGGTTCCTCAAGGTAGCATTTTGGGTTCTGTATTATTCCTGATATATACCTTCGACATGCCAACAGGCTATTCATACATCAACTTTTGCTGATGATATAGATTTTCTAAGCGTAAACGCAAGTCCTCTAGAAGCATCCAAGACATTGCAGGAATATGTATCGCATCTGGAAAGATGGTTAAAGCAGTGGAGAATAAAAATAAATTAACAGAAATGTGTACATGTTACTTTTATATTGCTCAGGGAAACAGGTACGCCTATTTATATCAATAAACATATGATATCGCAGCAGTTTGAGGTTAAATACCTAGGAATTCACTTAGATAGCTGTCTAACATGGAAGACCCATATAAATTCAAAGCTGACCCAAATGAAACTTAAAGCTGTTAAACTTACACTTAGTCTGGATTGTAAACTTCTTCTATACAACACGGTTTGCCAATTTGCTACACCAATTTGCTGCTATGATATTCAGTTATGGTGCCCTGCCGCCGCATCAAATTTAAGGAAAATTCAACGGCAACAAAATAAAATTCTCCGTTTGATTACAGCGGCACCTTGGTATGTCAGAAACCAGCGCATCCATAAAGATCTTGATGTTCCATCAATAAAGTCTGTATTTTCAAAACATGTGTCAACATATATATAAAAAAAAACTCGAATCGTATCCTAATCCACTAGCCCGTAATATCATAAATTTGAGAGGTCACACTTGAGTGAGAAGGAGAGACACTATTGCTCTCAGCCAATCACAAAGAAGAATTTGCTGAAATTATTATTTTGTCTAGCAGTGACTGGACTAATTATTATAATTTAGTTTTAAGATTTGTAAACTTATTGTTAGTTCAAATTATATTAATAAATAAATTTAAAGATAGAAGAAAAGCTATGGTCAGTTTGTGCGACCTTCTGAGGCGGCTATTCGGAATTTTGTGACTTAATTTCGCACCAAAATTAAATTTTTTTTTACCATTAAACCACCAACACGCATACGTAGAGTGCAGAGAGAGGAAAATATCGCAGCTGTATCCAGCCAGTGTTGTTGATGACCGTGAATTGTCGATTCCGCGCTAAACGCAGCAATTGGGCCTCTTTTACTTTTTTTTTTCCAAAATGGAAGAGCTGGATCTGGCTGACATGTGGTTTCAGCAAAAAAGTGCCACATACCACGCTAAACAATGGCCCAATTAAGAGACGAGTTCGGTGAACAGTTTATTTCACGTTTGAGGCCGGTAGATTGTCCGCCAAGATCGTGCGATTTAACGCCTTTAGACTATTTCAAGAGCCATATTTATAGGGACAAGTCGGCAACGGCTGACGCACTGGAAGACAATACTAAGGAACTTATTTGTGAGATACGGGCAGATATGTTGGCGAGAGTTTGCCAAAATTGGACCCAGCGTATGAATCATTTCAGATGTATCCGCGGTCAACATTTACATAAAATCTTCTTTAAACATTGAATTATATAGATAGTGCTACCGTCTCAAATAAAGATTTCATACATTTCTCGAAATTTTGTTTGTTTTAAATCTAATCCGAAAGTTCTTAAAAAATCACTCTATATTATAAATAAGAAGAAACTTAGTTTCAGTTTATACTTTCTTAATATAATTCTATTCTTTTTTTTTAATTTTTGACTTATGAATTATAGTTTATTTTGGTAAAAAAGTCATCTTATTCCTTTTAGAAACGCGCATTAGAAATAAAACTCGTAAAATGTTAATATATTGAGTATTTAGATTGAAGCTCCTTTTGCCATTCTCAGCTAAACTCAGTTTGGTTTTCTAAGAGTCAACGGAACTTACACATTGTTTGTAGCCGTCTTGTACCACAACATTATTTTCAAGTAAACATTCACAATACTAAAATATAATTAGGTTGTGTCAAGGTTGGGTTGATTCTCAGGCTACCAACCTGAGTTAAGTTGTGATAAAATAGTCTGTTCGACTAACAAAACAAAGCTTACTGCAGAAAATTTACCTTTATAAGCAAGAGAGCACAAGCAATAGAGATTACAAAGAAATTAGAGCCATAAGTGACACTAAAAAATTATATGCAAAAATAAGAATAAGAAAATCATCTTTTTATTGCCTTTAACGTAAGTAGTTTAGGTTTATTGAAAGTAGATATACCTCCTATTTCCACAAGCCTCCTAGACGAATCGACGTCTAGAAAATTTTTATGAAAACCACTAAAAAATGAGTGCTAGACTCTACAAAAGTGAAGGAGGTACGGATCCTTGTAGATATTCCCTCATCGTCCTCACTACAAGAGACTCTTAACCATTTCTTACCTCATAACCAGTCTTACTGCCGAGCAAAGTCCATAATCATATTGTGTTCGTCAGCTGTCGCAGAAGCAAAGAGTCTTTACACAAGATAGTAGTTCGAATAAAGTCATCAATTATTTTTTCCATCATCTTAATGATGAAAGAAGTTAAAGTGATGGGTCAAAATGACTTTGGCAGCGTAATATCCTTCCTATCTATCTTACCTATAAATATAACTCTGACCGTGCTTCTTAACTGTGGTATAATATAGTCTAGATAAAGCTGCTTGTACCTAATTTTACAAGGTGGAATATAAGCTCTTTTCCCTTGCTGGATAAATATTGGGTGGATATCGTCCACCCTTGGAGATGTGTGGTGTTAAAAAGTACCATACTTTACCTTGTAAGAATTCATTGCAAAGATCTATCTTTCAAAACATCTATGTCAAAATATTATCAAAAAAAAATTATTTTGGCATACAAAAGATTTGTAAGGAAATTTCCAAGCAACATGTTTTTTAAACTTATTTTAAATCCAAACTTTTATTTATCAATACGATAATAAATAAAATAAAATACTGATGAAGAAAATAACATAATAATATTCATACACCAGTGATCAATCGTCTCCTTAAAAAATGAAACCAATTTATTATTAAAACGTTTAATACGTATCGTCAGCCCATTATTGGTTTGACCCACCGACCATTTTTTTTAAATGAGTTAGTTATTGGGTGTATATATTTCGAATGTCTCCTTTCTGAATCCAAAACGCATATCGCGAAATTAATAATGTTTTCTGAGATATTTAGCATTCATTTTGCTCCATTTCAACTATTTTAAGGTTTAATAAGTATTGTTTTGCTGTACATGCCACAGTTTGGCGTTTGCGTCAAATTCTTCATACAAAACCTGCGAAGTAAAGTTAATTCTTGTTTTGCTTCATTTCTATAAGAAATGAATAATAAAAAAAGAAGGTGCCGTAAGAAAAATTCAACGGCGACTGTTAAGCAAAAACATCATCACCCAGACGCAGCCGCCGAATAAATGTTTTGATATAAACTTATTAAATACTAAAATAAAATAAAATAAATCTTAATTATGCATGTTTGAGTATAACAGAAATTATTTAATTTCAGTCTTTATATTAAATACACTTCAATTACTTGTTTTTCTTGTGAAAGTGTGTAAGCGGATCGATAGTTAAAAATATTATGACGGCGGCTTCTTGGTCGGTGTTAAACGATCGACTTATTTCTCTAGACAGCAAAAAAAAAAAAATAAACAAACAACAAAATTATTAAAGGTAGAGGTCCATAGCTCGCTTTTTGCGCGTTAAGGTAGAGGTCCATAGCTCGCTTTTTGCGCGTTAAGCTTTACACGCGTTTCATCCTTTTGTTTCATTCTATACTTTGTTCGCGTTGAGTTACATGACCTTTTTTTCATGCGCCATTTTATTTTTGTTTTGATCAGCTGTGTGCGTTTGTTTATAAATACTTATAAAGAAAAAATGGAGAGTGAAATCGAGTTTTTAAAAGAATTTGTGGAGTTGGTCGAGTTTGTAAATTTAATTTTTTGTGCAAAAAATGCCTATGAACAATTTCAAAAAAGAAAAGGTTTTGGGTACGGCCGTTGTATTTAGAACGGAATTTAAGTGGGTTTTTTGAAACCACATTTAAAAAATTAAAACTTCTGACCCTGAGCAAATTCGAACCGCGACAAGAATGTCTGCAGATGTCTTTGACTATTTATTCAGCATTTTAAAAGATAGTCTTGAGAAGAACTCGGCCAGGGCTATTCCAGCAGATTGTCGGCTGTTGTTGACTTTAATGTAAGTAAATTGAAAATTACATATAAATGTATGCACATTATTGGCTTAACCAATAACTTTTCTAAGCAGCTATTTAATACAGATTTAGCGGAGATGACACTCAGTACGTAAAAGTAATCGATAACTAATATGCAAAATTTGTTACTGAGAAAAGTGTGGTGAAAAGTTAATTAAAATACATCGCATTAATGAAAATATTCACATATTTTATTAAACAAGTTTTTTTTTACTAAGAAATTTTTTTATTGAAAAAAAAGAATAAAATTATCCACGGCAAAATAATATTTATCGATAACGTAAGAAATAAAGTATTATTTAACATATTTAGCATTCAAGAACAGCTGAATTTCTTTCATGGTGCTTGTAACGCGTACAAAAGTAGAAAGTATATCTACTTTTTGCTTTGAACTCGCCTACGCGTTCTGCGCTTTTTGCAATGTAACTTGGCACATACTATTATATTGATGCTACTTTTTTGACAGATGCATAGAAAGCGTAACTCAAAAAGCGAGCTATGGACCTCTACCTTAATTCACAGCAGTAAAGTATAAGGTATGGAGCACAAAAGAGATCACTAAAATTTACACATGTCTTCCAAACATGTGTCGGAAGCAATGGCGAAAATACAAAAAAATAATTATATCGGGTATACTTTGATAAAACTTCATGTAAACCTTCTTTGTCGTTTTTCTCCATTCCGACTTTTTGGCATATGCTCCAAACTAATAATGGGCTGACGATATATCAAATAATTTTTAGAATTACTCCTTTAAATTTTTACTTGATACACTTACGTATGCACATTTTTTTTTATTTCTTTTTAGACAACCATCAGATCGTAAAAAGGAACACATCAAACGTCCCATGAATGCTTTCATGGTGTGGGCTCAAGCAGCCAGACGTGTTATGTCCCAACAGCATCCACATTTACAAAATTCCGAGTTAAGCAAATCTTTGGGAAAATTATGGAAGTAAGTAATTTTGCAAAAATAGCAATGTTGCCACTAAAAAAACTTAAATATGTAAAGAAGCTTAGCACGAAATAGCACAAAATCAAATAAAATGGTATCAAAAAGTTTTAGACAAAACATATTGAGCCTGATTTTGTAAAACGCAACGCAAAGCGTTGACACATTTTTTATATATTTTGTTTTAGTAATTCATATTTTTTCTATATAAAACTTTTGCTTTTTATGAAATAAGGCCCATTCTTTTTTACAATTCATAAATAGGAATCATTTTAAGTATTTGCACTTGAAAGCATATGGTTGGTATAGAAACGCCCTAACTTGATCAGTACACGTGTGTATATTATAAGCATTTAATGATTAATGAGGCCTAAAACATATTCATTCCCTCATCAACCGATATCCATAAAAGATTGTTAAAACTAAAGCATTCTTTAAACTGGCTTTCTCATACCAAATGCCTATAGTTATGAATACTGATGTTACTATCTAAGTACATATACATACATACATACATATGTATGTGCGTATATATTTTTTATATACTCGTAAGTTTTTAACATCGAATTTGACCCCTGCTCCAAATCAAATTCATGTTCTTTTTTGCAGAGTTCTCCAAATCAAAATCACTATTTTACAAATTAAATTTAGCTTTTTAGTAAACTAACTTCGCTTCAGTATCAGGTTTTCTTTTTATTTTTTTTGGAAATTAATAAAATAGTATCTTTTTAATAATTTTAGTTAATTTTAAATATTATTACTGTTCGAACTTCATTTGTTACTATGTTTATGATTTGATCAGGCTAAGGTTCGTATCGCTTTGTAATTACAAATCAAATTACATGTGATAATTATTAATGAACAAATAACACCAAAGTTAATTGTAAATATTCTGACAAACACGAGTAGAACGGAACAACTAGCTGTTTTCGAAGGCCACTAAACCTTTATTATTATCAGCGTTCTTGTGTGTTTGGTCTACTGTTTAAGGGCCACTCAGACTATTATACTTTGTATTAATACATGTCAAAAATTCAAGTAATACGTGCAAGTGCGATATTGTGAATGCAAAATGTCATGACGAATGGTAAATAATACGATAAAAATTTGACATCCCATAAGACTTGACCATTTTTTGAAATTTTTCTAAACGATAATACTTTTCATCTGATCAGAGTTGCATTATTACGAAATCAACTAATAAACAAACTGATAAGACGTTTGTTTCGACGCCGTTGCCGTGCCGTCGTTTATGGGAATATGTGTTCGTCTGAAACCGGCTATAAATATTGAATATGCTTATCGTATTGAATAATTTTTCGTGTAAGCCATGCCTGAAAACGAGCAAAATTATCGTATTTTCTTTTTCTTTATATTATTTAAACCAACTACTTTGAATGCCGTTTATTTTCAAGGGCCGGCACGACCACAGCTTTCATGAAACTTCTCTGCCGCCGGAAGTCAGCGATTAATGTAGGCATGTTAATCATGAACAGCTGTTTGCTTTCCAATTGTGTTTTTAATGTAATATGAGGTGTGATGGTGTGAACACAAAATGTAACTTTACGTTAGATTTTTTGACAGTCGAAATAAATGTCTTTAGATTTCTTTCTCGCAAAATGTGCTGAAAGTCTTTATACATGTATAATAGTCTGAGTGACCCTTTAGTAATAAATACTATTGTTAGTCCATGCTCTTCTCCATATTTAAAAATAATCATAAGGAAACTGATGTTTTTTTTTTTGTCAATCAGAGTTAAAAACGATCAAAATATCAGCTGTCAAATAAAAAAATAAAAAATTTTTAGTTTTCATCAACCATTGCCGAACCTGTATATGAGTTACCGAGAAAATTCGACTGCATGCACACAATTATGTTATTGACGAGCTTATTTGATTGTATCCAGGGCAATTTAGGATGTATGGAAATTTATTCTAGCAATTGTACTATGTGTTTGTATGTGTATACAAGGGCAAGAATAAAATTCAATATGTATGTATGTTTATATTACAATATATTTGTAGAATTATTCTAAAGCACACACATACTTTAAGCTGTAACAAACTGACAATAAAAGTTCAGATTTTTTTTTTTAAATTCGACTTTTGACATTTGATTTGTGGGTAAGATAAATAAAGTTTTGTGCAATTAAAACAAACGTGTGGCAGCTATTACAGCACGAAAAATATATTAAGTTACATGGCAGATACGAGTATACACACGTTTTATAATTATTTAATAACATGAGCATATAGAAGCGTAAACTGGAGAGTAATGATAAAATATTGTTGGCAAAAACGTTTCCTTTTTGATACTAGTGCAAAATTATGTAGATAATATTCCTGGCATAGATTTTAGCTGGTTCAAAATATAATGCTTGAGTTCTAAATAAATGTTGAGACACATAATTCGCATGCACATCAAGTGCAAAATCTTATAGTTGACAAAATTAATTAAATTTTTTAATGGTATAATGGGCTATGAATTACAGCTTGCTGTGATGGCTTTTGTAAAATTTTTCTAATATACATATATTTTTTTAAGAGCGTCATACTTGGGGCCACACGTTCCATTTTTGCCTTTCAATTCCATTCAATTTGAAATACACTCACACGTTTTTTACTAACACACTCAAACTTTTTAAATTGAAAACTAGATTGCTTTCAAATTCACCTATCCATTTATATGGTAATTTAATTTTCAATTAGAACAGCTAGTCACAGCACCCTTTAATTGAAGCTACAAATTTGAGTTGTATCTTCGTCGGTGGAATTTAAAAAATGAAATTGACTATCAATTTGTGTCACAACTATCAATTTCAAGGAATTTTGACACACAGTATGTGTGATGAAATTGAAAGCGATTTATTAAACGTGTAGCTGCAGCGATAAATAGGGAAACCAGAAATATTATTAAATATGCATTAAAAACTTGAAAATATGCCCTAAAAAATCAAAAAGTATGCTCAAAATAATAATAATAATATATATTGATTTATTTCGGAATAAAAATATATTTTTAATTCAACAATTCAATATTATTTGCATATAAAATAAAACAGAGATGAAAAAAATTTCAAAGTTAAATAAAGATAAAAATTTAGCTTCAGCTTAAAAAGAGATCACGATATCAGACTTAAGACTTTAGAACTGTTATTTTGGCTAAATAATACAAGCTTTCTATTTATAATTGTTACTGCAATAAGCAACAAAATATTGGCTTAGATTTTTAAATAAAAATCGTTGCCTTTCACATCTAAATAAGCTTGTATACATTGAAAATGTTCTGCTGCACAAGAAAATATTATTCGATTTTGTGACTCAGAACTCACTTTTCACTTTTTGTTTTTTTTTAACTGAAAATGAAATTTAGATGGAGAAAAAAATAAAAAATAAAAAATAAAATAAAAATATCAATAAAAATTGTTACCAACATATGGCTTGTAAGCATACACACAAAAGAGTATATATATATATATATAGTATATATAGTATATATATGAATAATTTTTTAATATCAATTAAAATATTTGCAATATCAAATGAAAAATTAAGTAAATGTTCACCTATAAACAATTTGATAATATTAATTAAAGGCCTGTCCCACGATGTCACCAGCAAACGTTCGATCGACCACTTGTATTGCAAACAACAATAACATTAGAAAATTTATTGTTGTTTTCAATATAAATATTCGATCGAACGATTTCTAGTGACATTGTGGGACAGGCCGTAAGTTTTTCCACTCAAACTAACTAATATAAATAAAGATTGAATTGAAGTGAATACTTTTTTTTTGTGTATTAATATAAAATATTATCTTAAGTATCAAAATATGCCCTTAAGCGTCAAATATCCTCTAAAAATTCCAAATAATGCCAAAAGTATGCCTGAATGATTCAATTATGCAAAAATATGCTTTAACGGGTAAAATATGCAAAAATATGCACCAGCAAATCGATGCCAAAATTCATTAAAAGTTCTGAAACAGATAAATGTCTTATCTGCGCATTAATAAATCACACAAGGAAAAACATGCATTTGCATATTTGCGGTTTCCCTGGTCAGAAATGTGATCAATGTTATAGAATTTGTAATGAATGACATCAATGTGATGACAAAAGCCTTCAACATTATGCCTTAAGCTGGTTTCGCACGATATAATTTCCCACTGCAAAATATATACATACAAACATAAGTCTGTATATACATACCACGTTAAAGCATTCAAACTTTGCTGCTGTAAAAATTAGCCGTCAATAATGTGAAGTGGCAAAATTTCAATTAGAACGCTTTCTATTTGAAACTAACACAAGGCATGTGACACCGGCTGTTTTAGTTTAACTACAGTTTGTGTGGTGTTAAAAATATATGTATGCAAAGAAAGGGGTTTTATGTCACTTGCGGTCTCCACTGACATGAAATGACCAACTCAAACACTAAGTTCAAGTCATCAAATGTTCAATGTAGACCGCTCAAGTTAATGCTTTTCTTTCAGCAAATTGTAATGCGATGAATCAAAACAATTCACATATTCCATTTGCAATAACAGTTGCATATATAAGGCAGAACTCTACATCAACTGACACCACACACAGTGGACCAAACACAAAGAACGCTGATGATGATGAAGGTGTAGTGGCGTTCGAAAACATCCGGTTTTATTTACATTTAACTTTGGTGTTGTTGGTTCATTAATAATTGTTACATGTAATTTGATTTACAAAGCGATACGAAATTTAGAATAATCAAATCATATAAATATAGAAACAAATGAAGTTCGAACAAAAATAATTAAAATTAACTAACATTATGGTTGGTGCATTTGTTTTAACATTTCAGTTATACAAGTTCAAGTTCAAGTTGCAACAAAATTTCCTGTCAGTTGGAGATGTAGAGTCAGAGTGACAGTCAAAAATTCATCAGTTTTGAATGAAAGTATTCACTGTTCAGATTATCGATCATGTTGCACACTCAAACCATCGATAGAGAAAAATATTTGACACACAAACGTAGAAAATATAAAATTGGATTCGCCCTAAAACTTTGTCTTAACATTTTGTTTTAATATTTTTGCGTCCAAGTTGTGCAGTTTACGATCTTATCGGTTAAGTTATCTGTAAATTCATGACTTTGACATACATTTGAAGTTCCATATGAATCGCATGGCAGACAAGCCAGATGTGTGAAACCGGCTTTAACAGCTTTCCATCTTTAATGTAGGCGTCAGGTTGGATTCTGGTTTTAAACAAAATTTTAATTGCCACCGCAAAAGGAAAAATAATTCTATATGCAAGATAATACTCTACAAAATAATTTAAGATTTTTCTTAAGCTTAAATAAAATTTCATTAAACTTAAATAAGTTTTATTTAAAATAAAAAATGTTAAGCCAAAAGCTTAAAGCTGAAATTTCTCTAACAAACCCAAGACTGGTCAATCTTTTCAAAACCAAGCTCATCTATGAATCAACATTAACGAATGAATTATAAAACTTTTTTATTTTACTTTTTTTTTTGTCAATATACATGACATTCAAACAATGTTTTTTTTAGGGGAATTAAATAGTGCAACTCTTACTTTTCTTCCCAATATAAAAGTTTATAATTTTATACATATTTGGGAATTTTATCCTTTTTGTTTTAGTTTCACAAAATCTTATTTCGTTTGCTCTTCATGTGCATGCACATGTTTCTGCTTCTGTTTCATCTTTATGTCAATTAAAATTTAAAAACACATTTTTCGGTTCATTGAAAAGTTAAAGATAAGAATAAAACAAATTGGTGTGTGATCTTTTATACAATAATTTATTTTCAAATAAATTTTGTATTGATGAATAGTTTATGGTATTCGACTGATTGGTGATAAGGCATTAACAATATTTTATTCAGACATTCATATTCATTAGTTTTAGGTTTCTTGGATGATTAGTCATTATTTCCAGCTTGAAATAAAAAAAAAAAAAAAATATTGAAAAATAATTAAGCATTTTTATTAATAAATTTTCAGTTCTAATCAGGAAAATCCTTTTAATTTAATTGCAAGAAATTATTTGAGTTTCTATATTAATATATGTATTTATTAAATTAAAAAAATGTTATTGATTAAAATAATATGGTAAAAAAGTATAATTGGCTTTGAAGGGAGTATATAATTTAAGAAGGAAAAAATAATAAAAAATATTGTTTCAGCAAAACTCATAAAAAGGTAATATGAGAAATTTTGTAATATCAATTAAAATATTTGTAGTACCAATAAAAAAAATTAATTAAATCAATTAATTTAATTAAATCAATTAAATTCTTCATTGAAAACATTAATTGGTGAATACATTACATTACATTACATTATTGAAAGCCTTACTTTAAATAATAGCAAAGTTCAACCAGATTCAATTTGAGCTTGATAAACTTACATTTTTAATTGCATTTTAATCAAATTATTTAATTATAATGAAATTAATTCATTATATATTGTATGATAGAAAATATTTTCACTGAAGACAAGTTGGATAAGTTGGTTGCAATGAAAATTTTGGAAATTGTACGACTTAAGACTCATGCAAAAGGTTGTGAATTGTCCCAATTTACCAAAATTATTGTTTTTTTTTCTCAAAATATAATTTATGGCTACTTTGTGTTTTTGGCTTGACGCCATTTTGTATGAAGTCATTCAACCATTTTCCTTTTGTTTTCGTAGAATTCACTAGTTTGTATTCATTAAGGATTGCAACAGAATTTAGTAACTAAATAACTTGAAATATTTTTTTTTTCATTGTTGTTTTAAAGTTGTTTGAACATGTTTTCCTAACTTTATTGTTCTTCTTGCACTACTTGTAGAAATCTAAAGGATTCCGATAAACAACCATTTATGGATGTGGCTGAAAAATTGCGAAAAACTCATAAACAAGAGCATCCTGACTACAAATATCAGCCAAGAAGAAAAAAGGGTCGTTCTATCGCAGCCAGTGCTGTGCAGTGTGGTGATGGCTTAAGTGCGGCTGTGGGTGCAACTGCAACAATAATGGCTTTGACCAACGGCAGCAATAATGGCATTAGCAATTGCAAAAGCAACAATAATGCAATAATAGAAGTTAAGTCCAACAGTGGCCACAATAGAAAAACAACAACAAAGACTCCAATGCAGACCAGACTTAATAGAAAAAACAATAATAAAAATAGTAGTGAGTTGACAACAATGAAACAAGTGAATGGAAAATCACAGCACAACAGCATGATGGCCATACACGAAACAGTAAAGAATGCGTACAAAAGTGCGGGGTTATTGGCACAAGGACAATCGTTGTCCACTAACATGGCAATGGCTGATGATACCACTGACTTCATGCTTAACCGCTACGACTATATAAAACGCTTAGACAGTCCATGCTCAACTGCCAGCTCCTTACAGTCCTGTGGTACAGCGGTAAATGAAAGCCAGCAACCACTTACTCCACCAGCCACACCATACGCACGTGCTGTCAACCAGCAACAAACACCACAACAATTTCAACGTGCAATGATACCATCACAAATGAACGATACTGGTACCTTAAGTGATTATAGTTTACTTAATATTGAGGGACGGGAATTCATCTCTTTGGACGATTGTTCCTTTGGCAGCGCTGGTAGTGGTGCTGGCATGCATGTCAACGGAGAGATGATGGAAAATCAAAATCAATTACCACCATATGCTTTGCAATTTTATGCGAATCGTCCCTCGTACGAACAGCAAAATTCCTTAGAATATCAAAACTACAACAGCACCAACAGCAATAACAGCAACAACAGCAACAACATCAACATCAACAATATTGGTGGCACTGTCTTACCAGAATACACAGCACATCGGCGCTTTGATTGTGCATCATCTCCCACGATACACACCACTGAACCGTTAAATTATTTTAACATATCTTCACCGCTATCCAAATCATCTTATGTCATGGCAACAACATCTTCCCTGAAGTCAGCTACAACAAATGGAAACAATTACGTGGCGCCATATGCTGCTATTTCAAATACTAACAGTGCACCGACGATGGCAAATGAAGATGTTGAAGTCAATATCGAACAATACTTTATAGATAACTTAATGCCTTTAGAGCCCAGTAGTGCCTCTTTGCAAGCACACACAGCATTGACCAACTCTGCAGTAGCAACTTCCACTTGTCGTTCGCCTCTAATGACAAGGCAACATGCAGAAACATCTGCTTCATTTGTTGCTAATAACAATTCTGCGAAATCTTTACTGTACGCCAAAATGACACAACAACCTCATATGCTACAAGCAATTACTGCAAATACTACAGCTGCTCTAACACCACCTACAACGGCAACAGCAACTGTAAGTTGTATACCTACACCCCTGAACTCTTCCATATCCTGTTCATCGTCTGCAGCCACTTCATCGCTATCATCTTCGCAAAAAATTTTGTCAACATCGCCAACCTTAAAGGCTTGTGATTCGGCTTTATTAAAATCACATATTCATGCTGCTGCTGCTGCTGCTGACAACTTGAATTGCTTTTATGTGTCTGAAGAGCATACAGTAAACACATTAGCTTTGACAGCAAATGTAACAACAGCAACCACAATAACAGAGGCGTCCACTTTGCAAGAAAACATGCCACTACAGCAAAATCAAGCACAACATACACCTGAATTTTCCTTGTTTAACAATGCTGATGATGAACATCATCATCATCATAATCACCAGCGTCATCGTCATCAACATCGTCATCCCCAACACAGCAATCATCACACTTACACGATGACACAGCATTCAGATATATCACCCCAATTACAACATCAGCAGCAGCAGCATCAGCAAAATCCTCATCTGGCGTGGAACAATTATAATGTGCAATAAAAGTCCTCTAAATTAAAGTTCAAAAGTGACAAGTATTTGACGACTTTTATGCATTTCATTTCAAGTTGTTACATGCATATATGGTTGAAGAAACTGTTTATCGTTTTATCTTATATTTAAAAAATTTTACAGCAGAAACATAAACATACTACTGCATATGGAGATTGTATTTATTTACTAGTTCGAAATTTTTCAAGGAATGGTATTTTGACTAAACAGAACGGGTTCAAAAACGGGCATACCTTTTAATCTTTTTTAAATCAAATGGCCAAGATTTTCTAATCGTATGTCATATAATTTTGTCTGGAGATGAAATTTCATGATTTCTGATTCGTGAAGCCTATTATTCTGTAAAAATTTTTGAAAATGGTTCAGTAACATTTATTATTTGGTACGAATAATTTGACATGTAAACAATATTAACGAGCCATTGAAACTATGCTACAATTACTTACATTGTTTAAAAAATTACATTACCTGAACATTTGTTTGCTGCTGCTAAAACTGGTACTCCAAACAATTATAAGTAGCGGCAGCAGGAGCAGTTGTCTTGTTTTGCAGCATTACCTTTTTTTTAACTACTGCTACATGAAAAAAAACAGAAAACTAAGCGGCAGCAATAAAAACGAAAATGAAGTAGCAGCTTAAAAAGCTAAATAGTTTTTTACAGTGTTTAAAAAAACTGTCATGATTTTTATTTCATTTGATTTTGCTTCTGCTTTCGCTTTTGAAAAATACAACAGTTTCAGTCAAAGTAAAATCACAAAACTATTTATGACCAATTGCGCACTACTTTCAGCAGTCGACGATTTCAAAAGTTTGAATTTGATTTGCTGTTGCTTTTGGTTAGTTTCGGTAGTAAAAGCAGAAGCAGTCTACGTGCTTTTATAAGTCGCAACCAAATGTTAAATGTTATTTTATAGCTACTTCAATGTTATTCTAAAACTACCTTAATGTTATTAAATTACTACTTGAACTAGTGATGAGCTATTTTTCGAAACCTGTTGCTTTTTCACAGCGATTGAAAAATCACTAATCACAACTGTGACTGAATTTATCAAGTAACAGGTTTTGCAAATGTAGTTCTTTCATACAAACTTTACAGTAAATAAATCTACCACATGAATTTATTTGTATACGTTCACCGTTTGTCGAGAAAAAATCGTCTAATCGTGTCAAATCGTCTTTTCTGGCAACTATGTATAGCTCTCACATTTTTTTATTTGCAATTTTACTGTCTCTCTGACTCTCATACTTGGTTGGGGTTGATGATAATTGTTGGTTCTTGTCGCTCTTCTTATTAGCATTTATCAAAATACCAATACTAATACATACTTTTAAAGCAGAAGAGCTGAAATGTGTTAAACCGTGATCACAGTCACTGTTTAATTTCACAACTGCTCTTCTTATTAGATTTTGTCCAAATAACAGAACTGCTACAAACAAAATACTGCTAAACTGTGATCACAATCACAGTTTAAAAGAACAGCGATTTAGAAATCACGTTCACAAGGAGCAACGTTATTTAAAAATCACAGTTTCGCTCAACACTAACTTGAACATTATTTACTAAGCTGCTCCAACTGTTTAATTTTTTCTCTACTACTACCACTACTGCTACCAAAATTTGCCGTTGGCGGTAGTAATAGCAAATGAACGGCTACAAGTCTTTAACATTTTCTTGCCCGAATATTTCATGTTTTTCCGTTGCTACAGCTAATTGGAGTCTAGATTTTTTAACACTCTTTGTTACAAATTCCATGCGACACAACACTCATTATCTATATATGCGTATACATATAAAAATATAATATTTTCAAACATATATATACATATTAGAGCGACTCAAGTTGTATGGAAGAGAAATTCGTGCAAGGTGTACCCCCTCAAAATGAACATTGGTATTTTTATGATGACATCTAAAATATTTATATTTATTTAATATCTCTTTCCTAACCAACATATACAATATGGGTATCATAAGAAAGGTTTTTTTATGTGACCTGCTCCACGAAAAGGGACCTCTGCGTCGAAAATTTTTTTTTTTACTTTTTGAAAAAAACGCTCTTTCAAATGCCGCAAACCTCAAGTTCCTACGTCTTTTAGTTTTCTTACAAATCACCTGTAAAGATGAACATAATTAATGAAAAACTTTAAAAGTGTGATATAAACAGATAATATATATAAAATAGGTTTTTAACTGTTAGAAATAATTTTCACTGCATAGTGAACATCGTACAAAGTACCAGAGAGTCGAAATACATCGCCAGATGATCAGGTTGAAGGAAGAGTTGCATAACCATGCGCAAAACACGGAAAAACGAAGCGCTTTTTTTAAACGCGTTTTTCTCAATAACTTCTTTTCGGCGCAGAGGTCCCTTTTCGTGGAGCAGGTCACATATACAATTTGTCTAAGGACGATAATCCATGTCCTTTTTTAGAGGATATTCTGTAAAAAAGAACGGTTTTTGAATTTTTTGTTCGGGGTTGTTTGTAATAAAAATGCCAAATTAACATATTTTAATCTTTAGTCGATTTAATTAAATACGGGTCTCAGCTTTTTTTTTGGAAATTCGTGACAAAAATGCAATGGGGTGGTAACCCTTCGTTTTAAATAGGGCAATATGGGTATCAAATTTTTCTTTTGCCAAGCACATCATCTTTGTATGTATATAATTTAGATTTTTGCAAATTACATGCATTTTACACGGTGCTCTGGAATATATATGTACATAAATGCAATCTTGTGGTAACTCTAATATGATGGCGGATTTAGTCTCTAGATCATGTATGGATGAAAATAGGACTAAAGAAAGAAAAAAAGTAATAATCTACGACTTTTTGGCGGCATATTTTTTTTCTCAAATTAAAAAAAGTTATTAAATTTTATTGTTTATATTTACAAAACTGTCCACAAAAACAAAATCTTAATTATATACATACATACAAAGATGATGTACTTGGCAAAAGAAAAAATTTGATACCCATATTGCCTTTTTCATAATGGTTCAGCTCACGAGAGGTAAAAGCTGGAGCCGAAATATTTTAAATGTCATCTTAAAAAAGTCCAAGGTTAATTTTTAGGAGGGTACATCGAGCACTTTTTTTGGTGAGTCGCTCTAATATATATATATATATTTATAATTTATCAACATATACATATTTATTTAAATATTGTCATTTATTGTTATTTTTATTATCATGACTTAGATCCATATACGAGTACATAAGTATGTATGTAATATGTGCCTTTTTAATGTATAAAATTATAAAAATAATTACATACATATGTATGATATGAGTTTGCGCTGAAATATTTATATCAAATTGCTTTAATTAGAGTTAATTTAGCGTTAAGTATTTCCCAAAGGGAAATGTTTAGGAAACTGAAACTTACAAGTCATATTTCCGGGAATTATTAATAATTACTTTAAAATAAGCTAAGTTTGTTAACTAAATAAATAAATTTAAATAATAATCTATTTGTGCATTTTATTGGAAGTAGTTTTTTTTCACCAAATTAGTATTTTACTTATTCCTTATTCCTTCATAGTCATACAGCCTTATTTATAAAAAATATTAAGGCTTCATAAATGCTTAATAATAAATATTAATAAAACTTTAATTATTTTCTCTAATTCAGGGCGGATAAGTTTTCATATAGAATCTCCTTAAAATAGATTTCAAATACCTTTTACTTTTTTATAAATATAAGCCTAAGTATATTCATTGTGCATATTGATGTATTTTAATGAACTAAAATCAATTAAAATATTACACTCAACTCTTTTTTTACACGGTCTTTTCCACACGATTTTGAAATAACATGGCTCATATATAAGAACAAATAGTTTTTTTTTGCACGGTATCTTTTTTGATTTTTACATGTAGATAAAGAAGCCCAGCAAAAACTACTATTACGACGCTGTAAGCAGGTTTGTAATTGAATGCCAAGCTGTTTTGTCTGACAAACGTTTGGAGCATTTCGTTTCATAAGGTGCATTCATGGAATATTGAAGCTTCCAAACATTGGTATTGTCGTCGTATTATGTTCGTAAAGTTATAATTTTAATCAGCGCCTTACATTAGTACTTTCTATTATGCGCTAGTGTAAGGGAATGTGTGTAAATATTATTTGCCTTAATGATCACTAACTATTTGTTTTTATTTCTATATTGCTGCAGCAAAGTTATCAAACAAATTACATTTCCTGCCATACATTTCTGCATTTGGTAAACTAGTACTTATTGCTCATAACTCAAAGTAACTAGTTTGCCAGCAATCGACTTTAAGGTTTTCAATTTGCACACAACTTAATGGAGAAAGATAATTTGATTTTGCTTTCAAGAGCTGAGCAAGCAAGATATTTGTATGAAATTTTTACAAAATATAACGAACGATATGAGGATTAATTCTGCATCATTAACTCAAAAGTTAAATTTTTGAGTTATGACGTTCTTTGAGTAAATGAGCTATATGTGTTTACTGTGAATCACGTTCTTAATGCAGAAAAACGTATGTACTGCTTCCAAAGCCATGACTATTTTTTTTTGCTGAGATGTTATGTGTTTCCAAAGCAATTAAAAATGTATTAAAGCCCAATTCACAATCATCTGCAAGTGGTCTTGCATCTACGATGCATGTGCAAAATGCTGTAGTAGATTTATACTCACCACTAAGAATCGATAAGTGGTGAGTAGCAATATACTATAGAACTTGACTTTTAATTTTAATCTTTCAAGTTTGGATTAAAAGTAATTTTATTTTATTTTTCTAATGCAAATTAATTGTTTTTGTTATTTAAATTGTATATTTTTAATAAAACTTTTGGATATTAAATTTTTTCCTCGTTTTACTCAGTATTTGTTTGGTTTTTTTTTCAACTTGAATTTTTTTTTTTGCATATGCTGCATGTACTTTTTTACGAAATATTTTTTGTGCGATTTCCTTAGGAACGTATCCACAGTGTAAAAACAGAGTTCTGTGTTTATACAATCTAGGGCAAACTCTGCATGCAACACTCAATTTGATAATTAATAAGGAAAAATAATGAAATTTTTTTGTTTATCAATGTTAAGAATAAAATGGGTAAATACAAATTATTTTAATAAATTATAAATGGACGCAAAAAATATACATACAGTACACTCTTGATTATTTGAAATTCATTGATTTGATTTTGCCAATAATTTGAACTGTTGCGCAGGTGCCTTGAAAATATTCAATAAACTAAAAGGATCCATGTAAAAATTAAAAATATTTCAATTGATCCCCAAAACGCTTTAATTTGCATTTATTCGGGTCTACGCTAAATACTTTGAATTAGTTTCATCTAGGCGAAGCTATATATATATAGGTAGTCCCTATTGCTCAGGTGAATATTTTCGCCTCTTGTAACTTTAATATACTTTGGGTTTTAACTATAGTTTTTCTTTTCCCGGACTTTTTCATTTTCCGGGAAAGCGGGAGCGACTTTTCAGTTTCCCGGGAATTCCCGCCCAGTGCAAAACTATACAAAATATTTTTTAATTTAATTTAATTCGACAAAAAACAAATAACAATAACGTTTTATAAACACATTAGTCGAAAAACTAATATAATTTCAGTTCTTTATATAATAGTAATACATAAATACTAATATTATATGTAAATGGAAAGAAAAGATATAACGCAAAAAAAAAACAAATTACATTATTAAAAAAATATTACAAAATATTGCTTTGAAAATAGGACTTTAGTACAGAATAAGCATTAATAGAATCGTTCGACAGTCTATTTCTAATTTTATTAAAAAAAAACTCCTGTTAATGAAAAAATACGTTCACTTTCTACGGATGTTGGCCTTATAGTCAGAAAAGCGTTACATAATCTCTGGACACTTTCAGTTTTTTCA
The DNA here is from genome assembly GCA_936439885.1 of Nowickia ferox. NCBI lineage: Eukaryota > Metazoa > Arthropoda > Insecta > Diptera > Tachinidae > Nowickia > Nowickia ferox. The sequence goes on along the minus strand of OW387023.1, from coordinate 93,376,173 downwards.
CCACTTCCTTCAAAAAATTCCAATTCCTTTTTTAATGAAATTTTTATTTTTTTTGAATTGAAACAGCGTTTTCTTTACTACGAAATCAACACAATTTGAGTTGTTGTTGTAAAATTTTAGCTATTGTGCTAGTACCATCACCTTATTATTGCACCATCACCTTCATAAGTGAATAACGACACTCATCAAGGAATGTGTACATATGAACTATAGTTGCCATAATAAAATCAAAATAAAAAAAAAAAAATTCCGGGAATTCCCGAAAATATATCCCGGGATTTCTTTCCCGGAAATTGTGCGGGATCCCGGGAAATTTTCCCCGGGAAATCCCGTATGAAAAACACTAGTGTTAACACATATAATTCAGTGCATTTCTTTTGCCATCCAAAGCGTAATAAAATAAAATAAAATAAAATAAAATAAAATAAAATAAAATAAAATAAAATAAAATAATATAAAATAAAATAAAATAGAATAAAATAAAATAAAATAAAATAAAATAAATTAAAATAAATTAAAATAAAATAAAATAATAATACAGCAGTGCACAAAAATCAACAAAATATTTGGCAAATATAAAAAATTAAAACAAATATTTTAATAATTTTGTACATGAGCAGAACCAAAACAAATACTGGACAAAGAATGCAAAGAAAACAATTGGCTTTTCATGCATCTGCATGCTTTAAATATTAATAAAATTGTATGCTTGTCCTAATTTACACTATGCAAGTCTTATTGCTAAGCTGATTAGTTTGTTAGGAAAGAGGGACGAGGGGAAAAGAAACGTTACTGTTCCACTCGTCTCCCTCCCCATCAAACTAATCAGCTTAGCAATAAGACTTGCATAGTGTAAATATGGACTTTGCGACCAAACAAAAGCTGAAGCGTATGGTTTTGAATAATTCATAAATTCTTACTAGTATTGCAGTGGAAATATCTCAATAATAATAAAAAATAGTTGTTTGATTTAATAAAAAAAACTTACTGACATGAAGGCTTTTAAGCAGCACTATAAATTTTAATACAATTAAAAATTCTTATGTGGCTGTTAAATAATTCTTCATGGTTAAAAAAAAAGAAGAAAAATCCTTTTGAAAGCTTTTTTGTTTTAATTCAATTTGAAACTACTGGACTGAAGTTATTTGAAATTCTACCTGCTAAAATTTTATTAAATTCTATTTGAACCAGCTAAAAATTATTTAATTTTTTTCAACAAGTTTCTAAAATTTTGCTTACATTTGGTTGCCTTAAGCAAACATACATACATACTTGTAGATACAATCTACCCTCATGTAAAGGATGCATGAAGGCATCAGAAAGAAGGACATTTTGTGTGTTTTGGAAAAAAGTAAAGCGCAAAAATAAACATGAACTTTGTTCGTGTTCAGGTGTGGCATTAACAACATCACAAAAGAAAACTTTTGTCTGCTTCTTTGTTGAAATATATTGACGCTGATGTAAAATTGTGATTGATTTTGTGTATATCTTAAATACATTATATATTGATAAAGTTGTTTGCTATAAATCATGTGGAAAATTGTTTGACAGCTATCTTCATCAATATGAATTCTTAAACAGGAGGAAGACAACTCTTGGATTTTTTGAAGATTGTGGAAATAACTGACATGTAATAGTAAAAAAAAACTGCCTGCATGATAAACAATTTGCTCTTTAAAAAATAATTTGAATTTTAAGGGCACGTTAAAACAAAATTTCCATAAAAATTTTTGCTAATGCGCACTTGAAGTATAAATCAATTTTTGTTGTATAAGGGGGTTTGAAAATAAAAATATTTTAAAAGGAATATCTGCTATCAAAAGAGCTTATTTTTTCATAACCGATAGCTTAGCTTAAATCTGGTTTCTGATGGATGTGAACACCACATTGTCTTAATGAAATGTCGGACCATTCCAACAACACCCTCAAACCGGAGCGTGAAGCAATGAGTCACATTTTTCTAGCAGAAACCAGGGTCCTTGCCACTTTTACAAGAACGTGAGAGTGTTACCTCATGCCCAGTGTTGACAGAAAATAGAATCATCACAGTTTTTTTTTATTATTGAAATTTACGCATTTCATCATATAATCTGTGGTGTAATAAGAAAATAATATCAGCCTTATTATAAATGTTGATTTCGATTTTGTCCTAGATTAAAGAGTTCCTTTCTTGAAGCTTCAGTTCTGTCTCTTTTATATATAAAAATTTGCATTCATGTATAAGCAGGAAAAAATATATTTGATGGGTTATAATGTATGGAATATAAATATTAAATATAAAATAAAATATAAATATTTAACTCATTTCCACAAGAGAATTTGTCATTGTGAAAAAATTAAAAGTAAATAAAAATTTTTCTATTTTCATCAGTTTGGAAACCTTTTGAAATGAACATACATATGTAAGTACTGCTCACTCCCTCTCTGCATATTTAAGGCCTAATTCAGAAAAAAAATGTTTAGGTTTACAAAAGCTTTAACAAAAAATATTTCTATACAAAATTTGTGTTGTAAAGCCTTTGTAAATAATTTTTTCTTTACAAAACATTTAACCAACAACAATTTGTTTCGTAAACCTTTTGTAAACCCTAAAAACCATAATTGAATACGGCATTTAGTTTTTATTTTGCGTTTTCTTTTATTCTTTTTTCCTGAACTATTGGTTGGTTGGTTGGTTTACGTGGCTGCCCACTACACGTAGGCATTCAAGTAGAATCTAGAAGATTCCATTTTGAAAGGACCACTACACTCATCGGTGTCAACCTATGTAGAACCGTACCTGAGTATTCTGATACGATGATCGTTACTAGATCCAACCCGTCGCGCTGAGATATCTGATAAGGTCATTCAACCCAATCTCAGATAGATCTGATAGATCATCTAGTACATGACTGCCTAAAAATTTGTGCAAAGCTGATCATTCGCAAAGAAAGTGAAAGACTGTTTCTTCCTGAATTATACTCTTGCTTGTTTTTTCGTAGAAGTTTGTTTAACTTATAGTAGCAGTTTTGTGAATTTATTGATATTTTAAAATTTTCGGTAAAAAATTTAAAAGTTTAATAAAATTGTTATTGCATAAATACTTCACACTTTCCAACAAAAAAGTAAGAGCAATTAATCATATAATAAAATATTGTGAACCCTCCTTACACACAAAAAAGTAATATGAATGAGTTTGTAATATTAATTAAAATATTTGTAATATTAATTAAAAAATTAATTAAATTTTCACCTATAAACAATTTGATAATATCAATTAAGTTTTTCCACTCAAATTAATTAATACAATTAAAAATTTATTTGAATCAATTAAATTATTAATTGAAAACATTATTTGGTGAATACTTTTTTCTGTGTTACTTTTAATATTAGTAATTAGTTATAGGAAATATTTGACAATATTGGTTCGACCAACGCTGAATGTCAATGGATGTCAAAAAAAGGCTTTGGAAAGAAGGAAAAAACCTAAAGAAAATGAAGAGCAATAATAACTGAATCTAGTAGCTGTGGAGGCAGAGAGAGAGAAATTGACAAAGAGAATGTAAGTGAAGAAATATTAACATAATTATTTTGGATAAAGAGAATCATTAAAGGTTAGATTAGGTTATGAAGAGTGGTGCCAAAAATGTACCTCCACTCGGAGACCCAATTGTGATTCCGATTGTGATTCCCTGCTTTTGCCCATTAAAAGTAAAATAAGGATATAGGGAATTATTTAAAGAAAAAATATAAAAACAACGAAAAAGACAATGAAAGAGTACGCAGTGGAAAAAAGATGAAAGTTATAATAGGGCGGATCAATAAGACCGTGACTTTTTGAATGAAACAAATTTTTTTTTTGGCAAACAAAAATTTATTTTTCAACATAATCTCCTTTTAACTTAGTTTTTGTATCCTTTCTTTAAAAAAGACGTTTGTTTGGTCAATAATTGCATCGTTGGAGCTAAATCTCTTTCCACCTTATTACAGATAAGGTCCCACAACGAAAGTCAGTGAATCACTTTTTTACCATTGAAATCGATGGTGCAGAGTCCCCATAGTATTTATCAAGCTTTTCCTTGGTTTGATTGACAATTTGTTTTAGCAAAAAAATAATGTTTAATGAGCACTCGAAATTAAATTTTTTCCATTTTTAGAAAAATACACGAGATTGTATGTTTTGAACAGAACAGCTGTCAAACGCAAAGTAAATGACGACACTTGCTCAAAATTTGACAGTGTTGAATTTCATATAACTACGGGGGAAGTTCGAAAGCTCGCAGACTTATTGATGCGCCCTCGTATTAAAACCATTTTGAACACTTCATTTATTCACATTTTTGAAAAAGTTTTTTTTTTCCAGCTCGTCGGCAGACGTCCTTTCTTTTCACAAAATTTTGAACCACATGTTGCAACAAAGCTTCGCTTCTCTCATCAATACAGAGCAGAATTTCAGCTTTGAGAGCGTTATTTGTTTCTGGTTTATTCACGTAAGCCTAGTCTTTCAAATAAAAATTCATACATTTCACAACTAAAATTCCTTGTTCAAGAGTGTAGCATTCTATGGTTTTAATATGAAATTTTTAAAGCCCCTGACGCAATTGACACTGTTGCATAAATTTATTAGAAAATGTATGTGAACTTCAAAACGGCTGGACTGATTTTCTTTAAGTGTAAGTTAGAAGATATTATAGCAAGATCTCGATTTAGTCTGTACGTGGAGTTGTAAAGACACATACACACAGTCACACACACACCAATTAAATATTGTTTTAAAAGATGTAGAAATTTATCTAACATAAAATCTTTGAAGAAGTCCATAAAGGTCGAAAACTCCGAACACGTTTCACTGGGAAACGATTCATAAATTAGCCAACCTGAGTTTCTAAACGTTGCTTTTAGATGCAACTTTGCGAATATGTAAATTTCGATATACCATCATATTTACATTGGAAAATCGTAAACAATATGCCGATTCATCAATTCTGGCAACGCTGCTCATTAGTACGATCATGAGTCCATAACGGCTGTCTGTAACCCTAGTAGGTGCTAAAATATTTGGTTCTACTATTGACTCTATTTATATGAAATACTCATCACATCTCCCTAATGCAATTCTACTATCTATTACCACGTTTATACGCAAATCTTATTTGTAAATAAAACTATTTGTAAATACTGAACTCTCCGTTTATACTATCTGTGTACTATGGTTGGTTTACATGGCTGCCCACTACACGCAGGCATTCAAGTAGAATCTGGATGATTCCTTTTTGAAAATTTGTGTACTATATTGCCACACATTGTTATTTGTGTATTATATTTCTAACAAAACAAAAATAATTGGTAACATTTTCCATCTTATTTGCAAAAAGCTGCGTTATTTAAAATTCTTTTGTGAGTTATTAACTTACAATAAAAAATTTATACGGCAAAGCTTTCGACTTTTATTTGCAAAAAACAAGTGCGTATAAACAGAATATCTTCTTCTGAACAAGAAATTTCCAAAATTCATCAATTTCCGTGTGCCTTGTTTGGAGAACGCCTGCTGTAGACATCAAACGTAATAATAGTTCCTTTAATTTGCACTAACAACAACCTAAAGTCAGAAAGTTTTCAAGAGAACACTGCAGTTGGCTCATATCCAAAAACGATGTGTTTAGCAAATAAATTTGACACGAGACGAGGGAAAATTAATTTAAACCAAAACAATCCCCGTAGGAAGAACAATTCATTATTATTTCAAAGACTTCGAAACTGATTCGGATTTGCTCATTATTTAGATCTTATTGAGTTATTTGAAATAACTAAAGCCATTCATCGCAATCATTTTCATTTCAATTCAAAGCAACCTTATTTTTAGCTTATTGCCATTTTGCGTGGCTGCAGAGGAAAAGTATACAAATAGCTTGTATTTTCAATAGATGAAATAAATACAAAAACTAATTGAAACCAGACTAATATAATGTCCATTTAATTAAATGAATAATAGTATTAGGCCAGCGACTGCTACTAAGTGAGCATAAAAATATGAATATCATTCCATTTTATGCTAATCGGCCATTATTTGTTAAACCAATTAACAGTGAATTAGTTTTTTTTTTACAAATTTGAATCTACTTAGCTCAAGATTTTTCCTTTAGATGATGTAAAGATAAAAACTCTGTCTAATCATGGAAATTTAATTTGTGTTTTCTTTCTCTTCCTTATTTTTCGTGTTAAATATTCAACAATTTAACAAGTTTAATTTTGAAGAAACTGAAAAAAAAATGTATTTGAAAGAACAAGAACAGCTGTTGAATCCCAGCACACGTTTCATATTGAAGTCAGAGGTTCAAGGTAGAGGTTTTTTTTGGGAATGGACAGGGCTCATTTAGAGTATAGTACATGTATATGATATTGAAAATTGTAGGTAAGTTACACTGTAAAATACACTAAGACTTTCTTTTAAATACCAAAGTTACACAGACACACTAGAAACTTTCTTTCAGCTACGCCCAGCGGGAAAAGGAAGGATTATGGATGCCTTCTAAAAGCCCTTTGTACTCCTTCTTTTGCATATACAAGGCCTGCTCGCTCCACCACATATTCATGTCTTTTTTACACACGTTGTCATTGCGAGGTAGGTCTTACATTCCCGCTTCTTGCGCAGATATTCTATAAGGCCTTCAAATTAATGACTCTTAAAGGCCATCCAGAGAATGACTATTATAAGGCCTTCAAACAAAGATCATATTGAAAGAGTTTTAATAAAAGTTTTCAACTGCTGGGGCCTGTATCTCAAAGCTTACAAGTGTTGAAATACAAGTAAAATAGTTGTGCAGATATATTTTCTATATGAATATAAAATATTTTCCCAATTTGTATTATAGCACTTGTAAATTTTGAGAAACAGACCCGATATATTTAATATACACATCCATACATATAGTCTTTTGACGTTTATTTTGTGATCAAAAAGTTCGAACATATTGGAAGCAAACTTCTGAAAATAACAAGAACCCACACAGTACGTATTTAAATACATAATAATGATCGAACAACACAACTGCCTTTTTCAACGTACAAAACTCAACTAAAATTATTTACGTTCTGTATTTGGTATTTTTATATGGAATTTTGTTTTTTATAGCGGCATCTGAATGTTTTTGGCAAAAAGGGTAAAAAAAAATGCTTTACTCCTTCTGTTCTCGCTTCTTATAGAAGCGTATATGAATGTGTATCCCATCTTTTTTTACTAAAGAGTGAAGTCTTCTATGAGTTTTTTTTTCAGAAGTTACATAAGAATGTCAGCTGAGTGCAAAATATGAATTCGTTTGCTTTTGTTTTGGCAAAATAGCAAAATAAAAAATTTTACTCCTTCTCTTCTGCCTTCTCATAGAAGGGAATATGGAATGTGTACCTTGTATTTTGTGCGGAAAAGCCGAGGCCTTTTATAAAGCATTCTTTGACAGTTTGATAAGAATGTTAATGGAATTGAAAAAAAAGTAAGAAGGTCTTCCGAATTTTACCGCTGGGCGTTCGCGCAAACATACTCTCATATTTGCATTTGCGGTAAACAGCTTTGAAAGCTCTTAAATTTCTTCTTGTTTCTTTGCAGAGTACGCAGCAGTCATTGTTTTCGCCGATATCTGATTAGCTGTTGTGCTCTCGTCGCTATAAAAGCACAGAGTTTACAAATTGTGCATATGGCTTGGATGCAACTGCTTTAAGATATTTTAAATTTATTATATATCTTTACTAATTACAGAAATTATGGTAACATCATAAAACGTTAAGGAGATATGCCCAAATCTACCAGCATCTATCTAATCATCTAATTAATTTATTTTTGATTTTCAATGTAAAACCATTACTTAGCTGCAATTTCCCTCAAGATGTTCTTTCAATGCAATAAAAAAAAAATTAAAAGGAAATTAACACTCGGAAATTTCCGGAAAAAGCAGAAAAATATAAATTTCTTGTAAAAGTCACGACACTTGGCATGATATTGTGGCAAAAAACTATTGCATACTTTTAGTTCAAGTATGGAGTTAGTTAGTTAGTTAGTTAATTTTATTGAGACTTAATTTTTTTCATATTACAGGGTTGTTCCAACATACATTTTGTGCAAACTTAAAACTATAAAGTATTATTTTAATAACATAACTTTGTTTCGAATATGCTCCATGCTTATGAAAATTAAATGAAAATTTTTTAGTTTTTAAATAAAATTAGTATAGGTAAAAACAGTATTTGCTTTACTTTATTCACAAAAAATATACTTAATACTAAAAAAATAAAAAATTAAATTAAAACTAAATCTTAAACTAAAAAAAAAACTAAGAATACAAGTTAACAAATTGAAAAAAACAAAAGAAGAAGAAAACAATAATAATAATGGGGGCTATTCTGGAAAAAGCGTCGAAAAAGTGAAACTTTACATTAAAATAAAAACAAATTTTCAAAAATTGTTTTTGTTTGTAATACATTTCTAAAATGAAATAAACGTGAGAATTTCAACGCGTTTCTCTCTCTCTCTTTTAAAAACGGTTAATTTTGTATGCGAAACAAAAACAATTTTTTTTTACATTTACACAGTCTTGTTTTTGTTTTGCATGTAACTTTCACCAATTCGACGCGTATTCCAGAATAACCCCCAATATGTACAAATTAAATTACCCTCTGTGAACACCGGGAGTATTATTTAAATAAAAGTTTTGACCGACAAAACCATTGAAATTCTCTTGCAAAATACCAATGCAGGAAATATATTGCGTGTTTGACCAACTAAATCTTGCTCACTTAATAAAATATTTTGAATAACATTGCCTTCAAAGTAGGACAATTTTTCAACAAAACCCCTCAGCAGCTCAAAGACATACTGAGATATGAGAGATAATTTGTCAGTATCATAAATAAATCTATTTGAAAATCTTTTGTTTAAACATTGATAATTCTTTTCTATGCATTTTCTCACAATATGCCGTTCGAAAATCTCCATTTTCCTCATAATTGTCTTTGAGATGCTGAACCATATCTTATACAGAAGTAGCTTTGTCCTAACTGGTAAAAATTTACTATTTACTAAATAGCCCCCCTAAGGCTCCTTTCACACGATTTGCTTGTTCAAGTATAGAGTGAAAATGGAATACGACAATAATTTAATAATAATTAAAGCCCAGTACGGAGTTCTTACGGAATTTCACGTTTGGAAATTTACATTTATTTCTACACGGAAAAATAATCGTATAGTCTTTTGTGTAGAATTATGTTTGCATACACACAAATTCATTTATTTATGAATTTACAACACAAAAACATTAAAAATTAATTACAATTTGATGAAAACTAAAAGTGTCAAGTATTCCGTGACCAAACAATTGCATGAACATTAATTTTGGTTTCAGTTGACTTAAAAAAGTCGTTTATTATACATGTTTATAACATTTGTAAGATAGGCAATAAATTTCAAAAATTCCGGGTACTTATCTTTTCAAAGTCTGTACTAGCAAATGGAAATTTCTGAACACCTGAATTTCCATAAGTTATTTTTTCATGCAGTTCACTTGAGAACCTGAATATCCGTAAGAACTCGGTACCAGGCATTAATTGAATAATTTCTCGTAGGTAATAAAACCATTATGAAATGAGTCCAAAAAAATTGGATTATTTATTATCAAGTTAGTGTGGTTGGTATTATCCAATACTACTGTAATGTCGCCGGCAACATTTTCGTCTGCGTGTCAACGCGAGGGAATTAACGAAAAAGAATTCTAGATATTTTTCTTCTAAATGTTCTAGACGTAATTTAATTGTTTTTGTCTAATTTAAAGAAATTTTGTTGGATATTTATTTCGTTGAAACTAAAGCCTCCATCATTTTTTAAATGATACAAAAATATTTCCACAGAGAGAAGGCTAATCTATTTAATCTATAACACACAAAAACATTGTGAAATTATAAAATTTTCACTTGGACCCCGCTTATGTTGATTGGGATACTCCACACTTTGCAAAAATTGGAAATTGAATGAATGACAAGTCGAAAAATTTTTGCAAAAGAAAAAAATCGCAAGCATTTTTTTTCTAACAAAAATAAATGAGATTCGGAGGAGAAACAAAACAGCAGCTTCTTTTCATTTAATTTCTAGTTGCCTTAAAAATTGGTTTCTTTATTGGTTTTAATTAGTTTTCTTTCTTATGATTGTTTTCAACGTTGCTTCGAATATTTTTTAATTTAAAACATTTCATTTTTACTTTCATTTTGGAGCAAGCAAGCAGTGAGTGTACAAATGATTCTTTAATTAGTTTTCAAAAGATGGCTAAAAGTTGAGTGGGAAAAATGCAACAGGGACAAATTAATTAAGAATTCGTAAAAATAAAAGAGTATTGGATTTTTTTTTTGAGGAAGAATAGAAAGAAAATGTTGTTTAAAGTGTCAAAAATCTTTGTTAAAAAAAAAGAAAAAGAAAACATAAATAAAAACACCATTTCGCTGTCAAAATATTAAAATGAATTGTGAATATTTACATATTATTCGTTGCAGCAATCCTGTCACTTTTTTCTTAAGAAGGAAACAAGATTTATGGAAACATATGTTACTTAGTACTTCAACCTTTTCCATTCAATTAAAAAAAATCCCCATTGAATATGAGTACTAGACAAGATTGCTTTATTATTTATAACAAATTATTGTTTCAGCATTCGATATCGATCGAAACTTGAAAATGCTTCAAAAATGTTTTGAAAAGATCAGACCAATTTCCATCAAAGGCAGTTATATTAAAAATTTTGTTTTTTATATTTTTAAGTTTGAAACAATTATTATTATCACAAATTCACAAATAAGCATTAACAAAAAATACTTTGTACATACACATTCATATCTGCTAGAAGTATATCTGGCACAGATATCAAGTAACTTCGGAAAAAATATTTTTGGGTTGTATGTTTCACAAGTTGTACTTCATGTATTTGAAATTGATTAGGATCACAGACCGCGTCATTAAATAAGGAATATAATAAAAGTTAGCAGCTTTAGCTTTGTCCAAATGGGCAGCGATCTATGCACACGAGCAGCAATAAGAGGATTGATCAACCAAAACTTATACAAAGAGCGATAGCTCAGCTCAAGAAGTTTAAGTCTGGCGTTTAAGAAAGCTTTAAGAATATCTTAGATTTCCAGTGTGTATTTGAATTTGCTTAGATGAGAAAATCACATCTACTTAAGTAGCCCTGCCCTGCAAGCTTTACAAAATTTCTTGGAAACATTTATTATTATTTTGTCACACATTGTCTTTCATTAAAGTTTACGATATTTAATATTTATATAAATTTTATTTAAGAGTAGAGTAGACAACAATTGCCTTTCTGCGTCAATGTTTGTATGCATAATGTTTGATACAATTTGATACAAGTACAGGGTGGCCCAAATGAGACCTAGTGTGTAAAGCGAATAGCGTATTGTAGTCGTTGTTGGGGGTCTTGCGGTAGAAGTTGTTGCACAATTTGAACTTTGTATGGATACATCTTAAGATCCAACTTTAAAATTATCTGTAATTATGTTCTGGGTATACCCAATTGGCCAGAACGGCGACGAGTTGAAACATATGGATCATTTGCAACACTCTGCTGTACTCTGCTTCCACGTTGTCTACAGTACGAATATTTCGATGAGCACCTCTTCCTGGACGGTCGGCAACTGAACCCAGTTCCTCAAAACGGCGAACTAAACTTGTAATCATGGAAGATGTGGGCGCTGACCTTACGTTAAAAAATGGCCATAATAGAATAATAAAAATCGATAATTTTAATGCGTTCAAGAGTTCAGTTATAATCTGCAAAAAGAAAAAATAAATTATGTTAAAAAATAAAAAAGTTATTTGTGTTTCACATCAGCTGGTCTTATTTGGGCCACCCTGTATTTACGTCACACATTTTGGTAAAAAAAATATTTCGTTTTATTTATTATTAATATTTTTAAAATTCTTTGATATTAGAGATTAATAATGTCCTGCAAATAAATCATAACTAAGTGTGTATGTTTTGAATTCCCCAGAGCTTAACCTTTTTTAGAGAGTATTTTACCGGCTTATGGCTTTTGTAATACAACTATATATTCTCTTAAGTTCACATGCAAGACAAATTCTTAAAAGAACTCTGTTGTAGGAATAAAAAGGGCTTTTAGTCTTACATCAGATAAGCCCAAAAATTGATGAGACAATTTAAAGTACAGTGATATGAAAAAGTAAGCACAAGGGCTTTGATTAAAATTTAACCACAAGAATTTGTTTTTATTATAAAATAGGTAAAATAGTTTAATTCGCATTGAATTTACTATTTTTTGACTTGGTAAAATAGGAAAGTTTTTAAAACATTTTGCTGTGTTAAAAATAAGCTTTTCAAAAAACAAAATTTATTGAAAATCTTTTGACTTAATCAAGTAAACAAATAGCAAATTCCTTAATAAAAAAAGTCTATCGGTAGACTGTCTACCTCTCCTAATAATATATAAGGTCACTAGGTTTGAAATTTTTGTACTTTAATTAAAATCTGATTTGCTTTCAATAAATTCTTTCCCCTTAATCATTTCCTTAATTCTTCCTCATCATTATATATAATCATAATAATGTGAAAATAATAATAATGCCTCTGAATAAAATTTTATAATGGCCCTTATATGTTTGTTAAAATAAAAGACATTGGGTATTATTAAAGGCACTGTACGAGTATATCGAAAAGTATTTTCTTAATTCCATCATTGTATTTGAAAAACATCAGCATGTTCATTCATTGTTGTCTCATGGACGACTAAATTAAAGAGCATAAAATAAAATAAGATGTGGCTTCTAAAAAATTGTTTGGTAAAATGGGCAGCGTTGTCTTACATTGCAAAGATTAATGTTATTTCAGCAGAAAACAAAACATCCCAGTAATAAAAATATACATGCAGTCAGTGAAGACTCTTTCGCTTATTTTACTGTTAACATGCAACATAAAATTGTCATGAGATGTGAAAGTGTTGCCCTCTTGTTAGCACAATACTTACATTGACAGCCGAGGTGTAAGTGTGAGACATTATGATGATCAATTAAGCCTAAGAGTAGGCAAATATTTTTTATTTTATTAAAAAAAATTTTTGAATGTAAACTTCATATCAAAAATGCATTTTTGGAGCTAAAGCCCAGTACGGAGTTCTTACGGAATTTCACGTTTGAAAATTTACATATATTTCTGCACGGAAAAATAATCGTGCAGCCTTTTGTGTGGAATTATGTTTGCATACACGCAAATTCATTTATTTTCAAATTTAAAACACACAAAAACACAAAAATTAATTACAATTTGATAAAAATTAGAAATGCCAAAAATTCCGTGACCAAACACTTGTTTGAGCATTAATTTTTATTTCAATTGAGTGAAAAAAGTCTCCACTTATATTTATAGCATTAAATTTAAAAAATGCCGTGTGTTTTTCATTTGAAAGTTATTACTAGCTGGGTAGTTACATTAATACTCTTCTTTGTTGTAGTAAGAGAAATAAAACGTAACACAGTTTTACGTAATTTCAACAAATAAAATTTTTCGCTCAGAGTAATTCTAATTGCTCTCTTCTAATGTAAATTTTATTATTCTGTTTCGTTCAGAGTTACGATTACAACTGCAAACCTGTATGTGATTGCGACTGAAGATTTTATTTTTGAAGGATACTGAGATTTGTATCTCGACAATGTGGAAACACTTTACAGATATTTTTTTTCACTTAAACTTGTTGTTTATTTATTGAGTGAAAGTTTTTAAAAAATAACTGAATACCAAGACTATTATATTAAGGTTTCTCATTTCCCGCATTTTGAAGTTGCATTTCGTTATAAATTCATTTTACTTCTCGCTACATACACAGACTTATGTATCTACAACAGATACGTGCAAGCCATATGCAAAATGTGTAAACTTTTACAAAAGAGTTTTTGTGCTTTCACACCGACGCGAGCACAATAGCAAATCAGATCTCGGCGACAACAATGCTACTTCTTACGGCACAAAATCATTCGTCCTACCTATGTCCCACTCAAAATTTTGTACTTTGTAATCACGAAATGATGACACATAAAACCAAAAAAATAATATTACCTCACCGAGCTGCAATTCGTTACCTAAGCAGGCTCAGGAGAGTAAGTAACTAGAAAAATTTACACTAAAAAAAACATGTACTATTATTAAGAAAAAAATTTCTAAATTTAAGTAACAAAAATCTAAGTTTAAGTAAATTTTTCCGAGTCCTTGTAAAGTTTTACAAAAATCTACTAAAAATTAGTAATAGTTCATAAAAATACGCAAAAAATTTCTTACTTTTAAGGAAATGTTTACTGACTTAAAGGAAATATTTACCAAAAATAAGTAAATGGTTTAAGGCTTACGAAAATTGTATCCCAAGAACTAGTTAATTTCGTTTTAAATCAAACAATAAATTTTAGCAATACTGAGAGCTAACCAATTTCAAATATTGGATAGCAATCTATTGAAAACAGAAGTCAAACTGCTAAGGAAACGAAAAACTAAATCAAAAATAAAGTCATCCCTGACCGCTTTATGGAATATAAGGACTGTTATGCTCCTTGGATGTTAAATAATACGTCTTTTATAGACATTCTGACCAAATTCCGAAAAGAAAATACAACGGCACAAATATACAAACAACTTTGCAAGGAATTACAATACCAATGGTTAAGAAATAACTGGAAAATTATATTTACAGACGGATCCAAGACAATAAACGGAAAATGCTTCGCAACTGTTGAAGCAGACGGAACCCTTATAACTTGTGGCCACAACTTTTGACGCAGAAGCAGTTGCCGTATATGAATGTTTACAGCTAATAAAGGCTGGGCTAGCCGAACGTTGCTGTTACGGTAGTGTACCGTACCGTACTGTTAGCACGTTTATGCACTTATAGAACATTTAAAGACGTGCGTACGCTTTACTTTACTTTGTTGTTTTAGGGCCATTTTCACAACGAATAAAAGTATACTTTAAGAGTTTTAAAACTAGTATTTCAATACAAAATACTGGTTTTAAATTCTTAAAGTTTTCTTTTGTATCGTTGTGAAAATGGCCTTTGATATGAAAAAGAAACAGCTGTTCACAAAACAGTGATGGGAATTAAAAAGAGTTCAAATAGTGACTGTAGCTAAGAAAAAGTACCTAAACTATTTAAATGCTGCTTGAACTGCATTGGTGTATGGACATAAAAATAAATCTATATATGTTATACATTTATAATAAATAAATATATGCATATATCTGTGCATATGTATGTGTGTAATGAAATATTTTTATACCAAAATATGTGCATACACAATAAAATGTTTTGATACTATTTAAATATTTTCATATATTTTTTACATTTATACTGAATTTATATATTTTTTTATTATGTATATGCACATAAATCTGTATGTATTTATGTCCGTAAGTATGTATGTGTATACAAATGCAAATATTTATGTATTATTCTAAGTTGTCTATCACCCCCATTCCATTGAACATAAAATAGTACCATCACTGGTATACAAACGTCACTTGACAACGTTAGGAAATTCTATTTTATGCAGGTTACAATAAACTTCAGCTGTTTCGTTAGGGAACGGAAACGTTCGGCTAATTCTACCTTAAAACAAAAAAAAAAAAAAAATGGCTGAAATAATTTATATTCAAAAAACGAAAAAGTAAAACGGATTCAGCAAAAACTAATACCCACCTCAGATTAAATCAAAATTTTATTTATCCCTGACACTGCTCTGCAAAAAGCACGATTTTATCCCCGACTCTACTTACAAATAATCAAACAGCAAAAAGCACAATAAAATTAATAAAAACTAGATGTGTAACAGAAATAAAAACGAAATGGGAGCAATACAGTCACCCCTACAAAGAAATCAATCCCAATAGAACTCTTTTAACTCTTCCCGCAGATACTGAGGTTAATAAAAATTAAATTTTCGTACGACTACGTCTTGAACACACTCGCCTTACTCATGGGTACCAACAACCTCTTAATATAAAGCATATGCTAGATGAATGCAGAGCCTTACGGGACAAAAGAATAAACGTATTTGGAGAGACAAAACCAACAGACAGTCTTAAAGTACCTTCACGGTCCAATATACAACAATTAAATAAATTTCTAGAAATAACTCTAAAAAGTAAATTGAAAAATTAAAACTCAGATGTATATATGTAAAGACGATAGCCTCAGCTGCTAGTGCTAACTTTATTTTAGTAATAATTTTATATTAGTCCTGTTTCATATATGTACATATATAACAACGTTTCTTTGCTCTTTGTTTGCTTTGCCCTAAGATTTTTTCTTATTAATAAGAACACATTAATAAAATTTAATGTAAAACAAATATAACAAGTATTTTGGCAAGGAAAATAGTAAAAAAAGATCATCGCAAATAATAAAAAATATGCAAAATACTCTTTCTTAGTTGTCAAAACAAAAGCTTAGTTAGCAATTTTTGCCCATATTGTCTTTAGAAAATAAATGTATGAACGCATGGTATTTGCTACACTATTGAGGAATTAAAGTGAAATTTTTTCTGAAAGAAGGTGGGTAAATGCTTTTTTTTAGAATAATATAAATAAACATACATACAAGCATGTGAGTGTACATTAAAAATAAAAGTAAAACACGAGAGAGCAACAATTATGTGTAAGAATTTTCTTATTTCATTAAACGTCTCCTAACATTTGCCTTATGAGAAAATGACTTTAACTGCATATAAGTATGAAAAAAGCATAATAAAAAGATAATAAAGAAACTGAATTCCAGCTGAGCGTTGAAACTAATTAACCTTAATAATAGAAATAATGGAAGCAAAAGATATGAGAAATGTCAACTGCATTTAGCCCACTAACTGTTGGCAACAATAGTTATTGTATTTTCAGTGTTAAGTTGCTTACTTTGTTTACTTGCAGCACAATAAAACTTTATTTCCTTCTGCTTTGCGTTAGGGGGAAAAATTAGATATTTATGGTTAATTAAAGCAATTAGTGCCGTGTTTAGTTCATCTGTAGTCTTGTCACCAGAAATGTTGTATTAAGAATTCTGATAACTTTAAAAAAATAAAGTCTAAAAAATGCATGTATGTATATCTGTTAGTCTGTTTATATTCTTTTATTTGAAAACTAAAACAGTGAACTTTTCACAGTTTATTACAGTATACGGTTTGAAAGTAACAATAGTCAATATATTTCTATAATTTATTCAAAAGGTCGTGGCAGCTCCCATACAAAGTACTTGTGTTTGACCAATCTTCCTGATATTTCAGGGTATAGTAGAATATGACAATAATACGTTTCATAATAAAACAAAAAATAAACTAATTATGCTGCTTTTTAAGTTATTCGCGATAATTATTTTTAATGGTTTCCGTAAAAGTTTTCAATTTTTTAATCAACAGCGTATGAGCAATATGCACCATTTGACAATAAGTATTACTCATACGCAAATGTTGTGCGAAAACTATTGCATACTTTTTTGGATTTTCATCATTAGTAATAAATAAATATTACTCATACGCAAAAATTGTGCAAAAACTATTGCATAATTTTTTGGATATTGCATTAAAGTAAAGTTTTCCTTTTTCCTAAAAACACATATTTGGGTTGGTTAGGGTAATTTTCGTTTAGTGTTTGGTTGTTTAACCGGGTGTAGTAGAATATGCCTGGAGTTTTGACTATTGATATTTTTGATATTGTTGCGATATTTAAAACTACATATTTTTAATCTTTGTGAAAGTATTTCAACCCATATGTTATATTGCATGAATCAATATGTGTATGATATGAAAATTAGTTCTGATAGGTTTATGAAGCATAGCGGGCTTAAAACTTGTTGTTTAACATAATTATCTTATTTAGAAAACCAACACAATAAATGTAAGGATGATTTGCAATTTCATCATATTTTTTAAAATGTAATTTAATGGTTAAGACCTTGTTATTTCTTAAAGTTTAATGGATAATAATAAAAAAAAACATATAACCAAATTTATATTTCTCAGCTGTACCAATAGCAACCCCAGCTTTTCTTATTTCATTATGAATTTAACATAACTGAACTGAACGCATCAAGTGTAATGAACATTTAATTCACTGCATAATATTTGAGTGTTTTTAGAACTCATGTACGTTTAATATTTTCTTTTGTTAAAATTTTGTCTGTTTTGATTTAATTAAAAAAAAAATAATTGCTTAAGAGTGTCTAACTTTATAAAAACATTGAAAAAGCAAAATAATTCTACAAAAATAGATACTTTTAAACAAGAATATTGTCTACTCTATGGAAAGATAAATTTTTGCTGAAATAAGTTCTCAAACATTTTTTTAATTTCAAGTAATAAAATTTGTTAAATTTGATGAAATAATTTAATGCAGAGAAAAGTAATTTAGTAACTTTAAAAGGAAGTAATAGTAAGATAAAAATTATTCAGCTTTCTTTTAGTGAGACCTTTTTATGCTGTTAGCTAGAAAATTGGCCATTGTTACTTGGGCAAATCACTTGATTTGCAGTGGCTTGGAAGAGGTTTTATGCTGTTGTATAAGAACTGGAATTACAACCAGACAATTTTTTTCTGGTTGATATTATTATATTAAGGCCGAGTATACGTAAAATCTTATTAGCTTAAAAAAGGCAAATTTTATTTATTAAGACCTTATTTAATTTGTCCTCGTCCAGACTTGCAATTTTTGTTGCTGCAACTTTTTTAAAATTCTGCTTAAAAATTGCATTAGTGTCCACATTATAAAGTTCTAGTTTTGCAATTATGTATTAAAAAAAATTCTATTACACATCAAATTTCCCTGAAAAATTAACAATTCTTTTTACTTTTTGTAATATTTTGTGTTTTTCATACAACTGAAGAAATAAAATAAAATAAAACGTCAAATACACCTACCAACATTTAATTATCAACAATTTCAAAACAAAAGATAATTGCAGAGCACATGTAACTGTGCACCCCTCCCCAATCTTCTCACCCCTCTCACCGATAAACTCAAGAATTTATGCAACAATAATTGCAAGTCTGGACGAGGACTTTCAATTTTATTTCAGGAAAATCAACGCATATTTCTATCAAGTACATTCAAAGCTTTCACAGCAGATATTTTGGACAAGATGGACAACAAAAATATGAAGAACAATTTTTTTAGAAATAATAAAAAAAAAAATTTGCCAAAAATCTTATTAAAAAATTAACCAATCAGTCAACCAATCAATTCGATAGACCTTGAGAAATATCAAAGAATTAATTAATAAAACAACTTTATCTAACGCCTTTTCTAAAGCTTTGATATACTAACTATGCAAAAGCTAAGTTGTTTAATTGTTTTAAGATTTGCTGTAAAATTTTTCATAAATTTTTTTGCCACTAAGTTTTCTTCTTATTTTTATTGTCTTTTCTTTTTGGAAAACTGAACACTTTATCACACTGCTTGTGCTGCACTATCGTAGTGCGACCTGTACTTGATATAAATATAGTTTGAAGAAAACAAAATATTTTGTGCAAAGCTAATTAAGTAATTAAAGTTTTAAGTTGATTAAAGTCAATTAAAAAGTTAAACAACATTAAGAGGCATTAAGAAGATTAAAAACCAGCCAAAGGAATACAAGTAAAAATAAAATTATTATTGAAAAAGAAAATTACTTTTGTTGCAAGATCTTATCTATGTTTCAAAGTTCAACAGACCAGCGAGCTGTCCACTAAATCATGCGGTTGTAGTTTAATAAAGAAGTGTGTACTAGTGCATACAACAAGATATTGTCTACAAAAAAAAAATAATTTTAGCCAAATGTAACTTAAAACTGCAATAACGCGGGATAACTATTAAGAATTAATCCTGCTTTCGCAATAATAAAATAATTTTTAAGAAATGACGATATACTAATTTTTCATTAGTTTTGTCACTAATCATATGGCTGCCTCTAAGTACGGAATGGATAACAGTTTAAGTACACAAAAAAGCTTTTTAAATTAAACTAAAAATTCTCATAAAAATGTTTTTAATGAAGATATTTGCAATATTTTATTCGCATACTGATATTTTTAATTTTCCGCTATAACAAGGTCTTTTTTCTGTTCTTAATAAGCACATTACTTTCAAAGTAATCTACACCGATTTGGAATACTCACTCTGCTGCAGTTTAGTAAAAATAAGTAAATGTTTTTTTTTATGAGGGGCATTCTTCTTGACGTTGACTGACTATGACATGTTATATTCAAAGTAAGTATTAAACAACTTAACGACTCCCACTGTTGGCTGTACTTGTCAACAAATGTGATAATTAATATTTACTTATTATACGAGTAAGGGATGGACTTTCCCACACAGCGTCAAAAGATATAAAATAAACTTGTGATTTTAGTTGAGTGTTTGCAACGTTGCAGTTTTTTAAGGCTGAATTGTGCATCTCATAACAATAATAGGTTTCATAATTTAAAAAATAAAACCAACTACGCTGTAGTTTTTAGTTATTTTTTAAACTTAGTCTTTAAGCTGGCGATATTTATTTTTAATATTTTCCGTAAAAGTTTTTAATTTTTTACCCTTTGACGATACATATTACTCATACGCAAATAGCATTAAAAAACTGTTGCATATTTTTTTGGATTTTCAGTATTAGTAATAAATAAATATTACTATTAAGAGAACGTCGGTGTACTGTAGCTGTATCTCTTGACGTTGAAAAGGCATTTGACGAAGCTTAAAACTTTCAAAGCTGTTTTGATGGCAGGAGATTTTGCGTACAAATTGGAGATCTGGTATCAGATCAAGGTGAGGTTTCTTGTGGTGTTCCGCAAGGATCTGTTCTGGCACCTCATCTATATAACATTTTCATTCATGATTTTCCTCATGAATTTAAAGATTCGAGGAGCATACTTTATGCTGATGACTCACTTCCTAATACCGCAAAAAGTAATGCAATTTGTATACGCAATGCCTCCGGGAAGTGCAAGTATACTGTTGTTCCGGAAAGCAAGTGTTTGAGACTTACGTTGAATGGCAACGAAATCGAATTTAAAAAAAGTATTAAATATCTTGGAGTGAATTTTGATAAGCTTTTGAAGTTTAATAATCATGTTGTGTACAACTTGGCAAAAGCAAATTGTGTTAAGGGGGCCTTTGGAAGATCATTTAATAGTAAGTTTTTGCCAAAGAAAACTAAATTGCTTTTGTATAAAGTAAGCATCAGACCAATTCTTCTTTATGCATTTCCTATTTGGTTTAGTATTTCAAAAACGGCATTCAAGCGAATGGAAATGCATAGAGAAGAATTATGAATCCTTGCACAAAAGATTTTCAAATAGATTCGTTTATGAAAAATCTAAACTGTCACCGATACCTTTTTATGGCCTGGATTTGATGAGAAAGTTTGTGGAAAAACTGTCTTATTTTGAAGGGAGTGTTATTGAGGACATTTTAACTCATGAACAAGATTTTAGTTGGTCAAACACTGAATATATTTCCAGCATTGGAATATTAAAAGAACCTTGCAATAGTTATCCTGGTCAAAACTTTTACTCACATGTTACTCCCGGCATACATAGGGGTTAAATTTTTTATTTTTTTGCTTTTTTTATTAATTTTGTTTGTTTGTTTTTTATGGATGTCTTTTTTATTTATTTAATTTAGTGTAAGTCTTAGGTGTAAAATTTAGTTTTAAGTTTTTATTAGTTTTAAGTTCTATTTTTGTAGATATAACTCTACTAATTTAGACAAGTGCTGGGAGCAGGCACTATATTCAAAAAAAACTGATGTTAATATATTATGTAAATGTTAATAATTCTTTTTATTCAAATAAGCAAGTTGCATTATCAGAAAATGTTATTAAAATAATACATAATAGTTTTAAGTTTCCTATAAAATTATGTTGGCTAATCTTGTTATGTGAAAAAATTAAGTCTCTCTAAATAAATAATAATAATAATAAATAATAAATATTACTCATACGCAAATAGCAATAAAAAACTATAGAATAATTTTTCCGATATTGCATAAAAGTAAAGTCTGGGTACGTTCGTACATTCAGCAAATTTATGCATCTATTCAGCAATTTTGCCAAGTTTTACTGCGTATGAGTGATCAGCTGGTGCATGTGCTTTGCAACTGCTCAACATTTGTGCATAGTTGACACTTTTGAACGAACTGCAAACAATTTTTAAGTCCACAACTAATTTGATTTAAGAAAATCATAATAACAAGAGTGACAATTTTCATTTAAATTCTAGTAGGAAACTGATTGGAAAGAAAATACAAGCGGCTATTTCTTATAAGAACACATTTGGCCGTAAAAAGAAGACAACTAACATAAAAAAAAACTCCTTTGAAGTATTAAAAAATTACCAAGATTATGTGCTTCAAAGACATTTTCGAGTATAACAATCTTTTTTTTTTTTTGTTAAATTCGAAACATGTAATTTACACATATTGAACTTATTGTTCCACTGCAACTTTTTGCATCTCAAAATAATTTGAGGCGCCATTTGCAGAGATTTGTAACTAGTATGACGATTAAATGCAATAAAAATTGTTTGACGCTAAGCAGTGCTTTGAAAACTTTTCTTTTGAATAAAAAATTTCTTAAATATGTACATATTTTATACTTTTTTTACCGTATACATAAAAGTTTATGAAAGTATAATCACATCAAGACACAAATATATATTACACTTAAGATAAATGTTTTTTTATTCTTCTAAAATGCTTTTACTTTGTTGGACAGAAAAGTAGTAGCAAGCATTTTATATTACAATAAATTTTCCACACAGCAGCAGCTTCTTAAAAACAAAGTGAAGTTTAGAAATATTGTGCTTATATTTTGAATAAAAAAAATTAATAAATAACAATAATATGTAGTTCAGTCAAACCGTTTGTTATTTAAATGCTGATGTGTTTTACTCTTAGAGCTGAATAAATATTGCAAAGTAAATTTATGATTCATAAGTCTGCAGAAATGTATTAAGAAAGGAATAGACGTAAGTACCCCACCCTTATTAAATTGTTTTTGCAAATAATGTTTTTTCATGCCCTTGTGTCTGTTACCAGATTTATATTTTTACACTTAAATTAAAAACGTAATAATTGGCACAAAGTTTTATTAAGAGCATTGAACGATAGAATGGAAACGCGGATTTTATTTTTTAAAGAGTATGTCTACCAGATGTCTTTCGTCGAGTTGAACACACTATTCAAAACCTGTTCTGCGCCACACGATGCAGTAAACTTGGTTCAATTGAGCTGATTTCTCGACCCTCTTTTTGAGGTAGCATCATAAAAAAATCTTTTAGAGGAGTTAGATCGGGCGACCTCGGTCCCCAAAGCGACTGATTAGTTTTTGGGGAAAATTTTCCCAAAGCAAATTCATTGAAGCTCTGGCTGTGCGTGCACTCGCCCCATTCTATTGAAACTACGTGTGTGAAGAGTACGATAGATGAACTCGTAAGTTTGGTAAAAAGAACTCCGTAATCATGCGTCAATAATTTTCACCGTTAACATTCGTCGCCTGGCTTCGAGAATTTTCGAACAAAAATGGTCCAATTATCTCATGCATGGATAACGCACACCAAACAGTTACCCTGGGGCAATGGAATAGTTTTTGATATTTCAATCGAGGGTTGAGGGTTTTTGGAGACCAGTAAGAGTTGTTTTGCTTGTTGACGTGGCCGTTTAAATGAAAATGAGCCTCGTCGCTCAAAAAAAAAAATTGCATTTACAGTGCAAAAACGCTCCAACATCGTTTCACAAATTTTTTTCCATAAATCAAATTAATTTTCTTTCAGTTCTTGAACGATTTGAATCTTAAAAGGATGGAACTTCAGATAATTTTTTAAAATTTCTTGAATCGTCGCTCTTGGAAGTCCCAGTGAGGCTGCTCTTTTATGTATTGAAAGTCGTGGATTTTCACGTAAACTGCTTTCAACCAGTTCAATGTTTTCAGGCATCCTTGAAGATCGACTGGGCCTTGGCCGTGGGACAATCATAGCCGAAGCAATTGCGCTAAATCTCAGCACCCACGAATGAATTAAATTTACACTCGGTCCAAAATGTATTCGCCGAATACCGAACTTTAAACAATTGTCGACGAGCAATTACGTAAAAATCATTACTCTTAAAAACTCGCGATGCTCACTCGACCACTGCGACATCGTGACTAACAAATCCGCACAATCGATAATTCCAACGGTGCCACCCTTCCTTCGGACCGTTTATTGCGTTTTTAAAATAATCGTATTTAAAAATACAAATTTGCCACCAGACACCCGGTATTAAAACCTTTAATTGAAAAAAAAATACAAATAATAATTTAAAAAATTTAATTAAACCAATTAAACTTTTGCTTAAAATATTTAAGTGTTTTCAAGCTTAATTAAACAGTTAATTAAGTGAATTAAAGTAGTGTTTAAAAATTTATGAAATTAAAAAGTTTGATTAATTTAATTAAAAATTTTATAATATATTTGTATAATTTAAATAAAATGTCAAAAAAAAAAATTTCTTCTGTGTATATTTTTTAAAGGATAAAACCATCAATACTCTCCTCATTTATATTGATGTAGAAGAAAACTTTATTTATTTTATATGAAGATGTTAATGACAAAGCTAAATTTTGTTGGAGTAATAAAGGGCAGACATAAAAAGTAACAAACGCAACAATTAATTGTAATGTACGAAAGAAGAGAAAAATACAAAAATGACCTTCAGTGGTCATAAGTTAAATTAAGAAACAAATAAAACTAAATATCAAAAGAATAACCTACGGCGAAGCAGTTAATTAACTTCTTTTTCTGGTTTTATGTGGTGCTGCAAAATCATAAAAATTTATTGCTCGCAGAGTACTCTTCCACTCTTAATAACATATGAACATAAAAGCACAGCAATTTGAACTAATGTTAGTGGGAATCACTTGGAAAATGTTAATAAAGAAACTTGAATTTGCTGTAAAGACAACATAACCAGAAGAAAGACCATCTATGTCCAGAGTTTTTTTTTACATTTCCTCATTGTATTAGTTTGTAATAAGAAGTCTCTGCCCAAAAAAATAAATTGTCTTGAAACTAAGAAGAATGTGTACTGTAATATGTTAATGATGCATATATTTTCAAAAAAAAAAGTAACTTCGAAACAAATTTTCTTAGCAAACTCAGGAAAAATTAAGGTTAAGTGAGTACTTTGCTTTAGGCTGCAAGCAACGGCGGCACGAAATAACTCACCACGAAATAAGTCCCCAAAAAAATGTACAGAAAGCAACAACAACGTTTTCTGGGTAGTTATTTCGTTATTTTGGGCACTTATTTTGTTTTTATTTTGACGAATTATTTCATATGAAATAACACCCCAAAAGTATTTAATGAAATAAAGCCATAAATAATTTTTGGGAAATTATTTCATTTTCTGACAATTCACGCTAGAAAAATTAAAAAAAATCTCCATAAGGTAAAGAGAAATACAATAATAGTTTTATTTCTTTATCGTCATATACATACATATATGTAGATATATAGTTATATGTTGTGCACTGTATCTGAATTTTTGTAAATATGGGACTTTTTTCATTTTTAAAATCGGGAACTTATTTTATATGAAATAAGACCCCACAATTTGGGGACTTATTTCATTTTGTTTTTGGGGACTTAATTCATGCCGCCGCAAGCAACAATGTGGAATAAATGAATAAATAAAATAATACCTTAATTTAATTTGAGCAAAGGAAAACGTTTTACGTTGAGCATAATTATTTGGTTTGATACTCATGCGAAAATAAATGTTTTTTTCTTAAATCAAATATCTACACCCAAAAAATAAAGTTTTAAAATCAAGAAGAAACATTTTGATTTTAAAAACGAAATCTTTATGAAATAGAACTAAGTTTGTTTTGTGTTATTTTAAAAATTTTCATTCTTTGCTTAAAAATTAAAACCATTTTGGAATGAAAAATTATTATTTTTGTTTTAAGAAACAACAACCTTGATATAAAGTTGAACATACTCAAATTAAGAACTTATATTTTTGAATTAAGAATGAAATATTCTTGAAGTAATAATAAAGCATTTTTATTATAAAACTAATTATTTTTATATAAAAAATTAAATGTTTTGAATTAATAATGGAGACTTCTTAAATTAAGAACGAAACGTTTTAAATTAATAAAAGAGAATTTTGAAATTACGGATGGTTCGTATTAAAATTAAAAATGTTAATTTTGTTTGGAATCAAAATGCCTTTATTATGAAAAATTTTCGGTCTTCGACTGTAGTCCAAAGCGCTAATCGAACGAATTTTCATTTGCGTCATGACAAGCATTCAACAAAAAATGTCGCTATTATGTTATGAACACCGTGTTTTTTAAAATTTCGGAATAATTTTAAGATTTTGTGCGCAAGGATCATACAGGATAATGGACATTAATATACACTTGGTCATAATAACAGATTATTTTTTTTTTCAACACGACACAAATATAAAATGTTACTCGGGGAAAAATATATTTTTTTATTTAAAAGAATTAAAATTATTGATATAATAATAAAATATTTTTGTTTTTAGAATGTTTAAAAATACATTTTCTTTTTTATTATGATTTCAAAAATTATAATTTTTATTTTAATAAGAAAACATTATAGTTTTTGAAATTTTTAAAATGAAAGCGCACATTTTTGTTTTAGAACTGTTTCGTTATAAAAATAACAATGTTGTATATTAAAACAAAAACGCAATATTCTTCTTTTAAGAATGCTTTTTTGGTTCAGTGTAATAGCTTTGATCAGGCTAAAGTTCGTATCGCTTTACATGTGATAATTAATTATGAACAAATAACACCAAAGTTAGTTGTAAATATTCTGACAAACACATTGTTGAACGGAACAACCGGCTGTTTTCGAAGGCCACTAAATCTTCCTCATCAGTGTTCTTTAGTGGAGAATAAACCTATTAAAGCTGTTCAAATGTTTCCGTCCATAAAGTACTCATTATGTCAACTTTATCTGTCGTTCCGTTAATGTGAGTTGAAAAAGGCGACGCATAATGTAAGAAAGAGAAACAAGATTTTTGCAGAGTTCCCGGCGTATAGTGAATTTTCAACAGCGTGATGGGGTGTATGTTCATATAACCAAAAATGTTTTATTTTTTGCGACGAATATGCGAGGACAAACACTCGTCGTGCGGCCCAGAGGTGTCCCGAGCATAACACTGTAGTTCAGCGATGCCAACTTGGTGCTTTTGGCACTATTTTTAGAGCTTTTTGAAGACTCAAAACGCCAAATTTTTAGCGTTAGTGCCAAACTAAGAAAAAGTCTCAAGCATACTTTGAGAATAGCTTAGAAAATATTAAACATCATTAAACTTCACTCGTTTGGATCTTGACTCGTTTTTCACTTTAGTGCTGCCAAAAAAGTTGGCATCACTGCTATAGTTTGCTCTCAGACCGTTTCCTATTCCAGTGGCTAGAAGTGTATTTAAAAAGAAAGTTCAAAATCGATAATGTACAAATATTCAATACCTTAGATACATTTCCAAGAACTATTGACTACTTGTATAATTTTTTATACTCTGGCGATTGTAAATTTCAATATAAGCTTCTTATCCAGTGATTTTTCTTACAAACAATACTTTGTTGAAAATAAATTCTTAAATTTTTTACAACAGCACAAGTCTGTGCGCTTTGCATCAGTTAAGTTTTTAAGTTTTTTTTTGTTGTTGTTGTAAAATTTTTTTATCTTTTGCATGTTTTTACGAACAACTGTCAAGCGAAAACTTCTAAATGGAAATAAATTGTTTGTAAGCCTTTGAACCTTCTACCAAATTTCATAGCTCAATGATTTAAATGTTGACAAGAATATGTTGGTGGTGGGTTTTACTTCTAACAAGATAGCAGAGAAATGTATTTAAGTTGTTATGTTTCTATTCAGGGCACACTTTACTTATTTTTTGTGTATTATTTGCTTTGTTAACTTAAATCCACCTTCAGATGTTAACGGATTTTGTGAGATACTTTTTTTGCGTTCTCTTTCAGTCGTTTTAGTTGTACAGCAACTGAAATTTTTAGGCAAGCAAGTATATATATACATACATATGTACATATGTATATGTATGTATTTAAAGCAAAAAATTTGTGCGATTATCTGTTCTTTAATCTTTTATTAAAGCTGTTGATATATACTTATAAACTTTGTTTAACTGTGGCCTTGTATTCAAGTTACTGGCTGATGTATTATAAATTATTTATTTAAATTTATGTTTTGTGTAGAAATCCACTTCAACAAAGTGTGCATTAAACTTTTAGAAGTTTCTGGACTGCGAGTAATATTATAAGTGAATGTTTGGTGCTTGAAAATTGTACTTGCTCACTTCATAAATTGTGTGAAAACTTTTATATAATTTTTGAGCTTATACGCTTTTATACTAAAAATTGTAATTATGCCATGTGTACATAAGTCAAGGTACAGCCGTTTACAGTAAGTAAGGATTTTTTAAGCAAAGTGCAATATTTTCAGGAGATAAGCTTTTCGTTTAGTTGCTAGGCTGGAATGATTTTCAATAAAAATTTCATTCATAAAATTCTAAAATTGCTGCACGATGTATGTGGATCCACAACTCGGAGCTGTTGCTATTCTGTCTTCCTTTAAAATTTTTGTTTGAACTGGAGAGCTGAAATATCCAAATGCGAGTTATATTTGCTTATTAATAGTACGGACTCGATCATTCACTGTTACATACATCTCATGCTTGCCAGCGTCTCACTACTTACGTTGCAGTTGCAGTAATTAAAAAATAATTTTGAATGCAAATGTTATAGATTAAGTGTACTAAGGAAGTACATTAAGGATCAATTTCACCAACTCTATTTAAATATCAATTCATATTTAAAGGTTGTTTGTCATTTATTTTATTTTATTTTTTTTCCAATGAAAAACAACTTTTGATATTTAAATAGAATTGATGAATTTGGCTCAAAGTACTTAAAAAATAATATTGGAAGTGGGCAAATAGTAGAAATAAGATCTCCGGAGAACGTCCAATTAGAAAAGGCTAAATTTAAGAACTGTCTGATGACTGTCAATCCATTGCCGTCGATAATGGATAAAATTTAATTCCCAGCTACTTTTTCAATGAGGGTGACATTGATTGAAGTAGCTAGCACGTTGACTACAAAATCGAAGGTCCTGATGTGCAATAGTGTCCCTTTGTATTAGTTGTTGTTGGAAAGTTCAGTTGATAAAGGCTTAGACACTAGTCACTGAACAACATCGGCTTCAGCGGATACTAATGCTAATTTAACATCAGAGCGCCATCCTTCGTCGGTATTGGTTAGCAATAAAATGGCTATTTAGCACAGCTTCAACATTTATTACGCCTCATTGGCACCAGAGGCGCTGCATCACTGCATTATCAAAAAAGCGTGCAAAAAAGCAGAGTTGTAAGATAATGAAGCTTTCCTCTATCTTTTCCTTCACCAACTTTCTTCTTTTTCACTATCCCTTGCCTATCACCCTCTCTCATTATCTTCTCTTCAACTCACAGGTAGCACAAAGCGATCATTGTATTGGACCCAAGCAAGCTGGATTTTAATTTTCACCCTTCCTTACCAGCAGCCTGCTAACCTAACCTAACATAACTACTTTTTCACTTTGATAAAAAATATTTCAGGAACCGGTTTTAGTTTTTCAGACCTTTTTGTACTCAAAATGAAAGCAAAAAATATTTCCAGATCAAGAAATTACGAATAAAATAAAAAGTATATCACGTTCCCAAATAAAGAAAAAAGAAAACATTCTCGATTCTCATCTCCAGTCGCTTGCGATGTCCAAAAATATGTGTAGTAGTGTGCGTCGACATTTGAGGTATATACAAATTACAAGCAGCGAAAATAGTCTTATCTGCTATTGAGATCACATGATATGGATTCGCCTTGCAATTGAAAGTAATAAAAACTCGAAGAAATAACGAAAGCAAATCAAACTACGTTTGTTTTTATATAAAAATCGTGCTGTGTATAGCAGATTTAATTTTTTATATGGAAATTTCGCTGTTTATAGCACATTTAGTTTTTCTGCATGAAAAGTGTGCTGTGAATATTGCTTTAAAATAATTATGCTGTGCAATGCCCATTAAATTTTTTCTACTTGACAACTGTGCATTAAATTTTTCTATGTGAAAAATGTGCTGTGTATAGCATATTGAATTTTTTTTTATATGAAAATTGTTAACATGTAATTTTGAATAGAAATTTGAGCTGTGTATAGCCACATTGTATTTTTCAATTTAAAAAGTGTGCTGTGTAAAGCCCATTGATTTATATATATATATATGTGAAATGTGCTGTGTATAGCTTATGAAACGTTTCTATATGAAAATTATGAACATTAGATTTTTCAATATGAAAAATGTGCTGTGTATAGCCCATTGAACTTTTCTGTATGAAAAGTGAATTTTTCTATTTTAAAAATTGCGACAATTGAATTTTTTAATAGAAATTTGAGCTTTTAATGTGAAAAGTGTGCTGTGTATGGCCCATTGAATTTTCCTTTATAAAACGGTCGCCCATATCTCGATTCGCTGACACGAAATCCTTGACCTTCTTTAGCGTCAATTCACCCTGACAAAACCCACTATTTGGACTGTTGCTTGCGTTATGGTAGATTAATTTTTAAGTGCACGATTACTAAGCAGTAACAAAAATTTAATATTGTGGTCAAACAACGCCAAACACTCTTCAAAAGTTGCCAGACTATTGAATTTTGTAGTCGATTGAGATCAAACGCGGCACCCATCTTACGCAAAGCTTTCTCATATCCAACTGGTCATTCAATAATGAAACAATTGATCAATATAAAATGCTTATGGCAACCAAGCTCTCTCTCATTTTTAAATTCCAATCTGCCAAAAGCTTATAATGATTTTTTTAAATTGTTTCGGGTGTAGAGATAACAGCTGGGTGTGCTTTAGTTTCGGCATCTTCCATGCTTGCTTCCATAGCTACAACCAAATTAAATATAGTACTTTTTTACCAAAGAAACTGGTGGTACAAATTCATCAAACTTATGGCCAACTTCAGCAAATCTATTTATATAACAATTCATATATAAAATCATATTTTTTTTAAAGAATAAAACCTTTTGTATATAAATTAATATATACATAGAATTGGTAAAATTGGCCCTTGTCTTGGATTGTAATGAGTAAAGTTCACTCAAATTTCACTTTTCTTTTCCAATCACGCAGTAAACTTCTATCAATGGTTGTCAAACACAAACTCAATGACGCAAGTTGCTTAAGTTTTGACAAGAGTAAACTGATAGTTGCCTAGTGAAAGCAACAGTGTTTCCTTCTCATTTAAGAGAGGGAAATTGAAAAATAATTGTAAAAATATTGATGAAGTGTTATTGTCAAATTAATTTTTATATTATTGTTCAATATCTTTGACTAAATAAGCATTACTGGTGCTATAAAAGACTAGTTTAAGCAAAGGAAGAAGACGAACGTCATAAAAACTGGTACGAGGCCGAAAACGAAGAAATTACATCAGCATCGTATATACATACAAACCAGCAGAAGCCTAAACAAATAAGATAGTCATTGAATTCAGTGTATATATACTTTTTTTGTTTTAAGAAAATTTTTATAAAGTTAAATTTATGAAATTTAAAGACATCAGCAAAATTATGAATAACTAAAGTTTTGAGAAATCTCCTACAACACCTAGAGCATTTCAAACTGAACGCCTAACCTTTTATATTTAGTTTAAAGTCTTCTCTGTTTTGTCTTAAGTTTCTTTTATTACTTAATAGAACCTTTTTTTAGTATAAAACTCCCACATTACCTTCAAATACTTGTAATGCTTTTTATGTTCTTGTGCTTAAAAGCCCAAAGCATTTGGGATTGTTTGCTATAAAGACTAATTTAAGTTACATGTTTTGTCATAAAGTGTGCAACATAAAAAAAATATGTTACACACATTTTAAAAGAAATATTTTGAGGCATAGAAGTTCTTAATATTATCAGCCCAATTATGAATATTCCCTCGGAATTCATTTCTCACGGAAAATAATTTTCTCGCGAAAACATTCCTCCAATCTTAAATTTATTGGGAAGAAAAAAGGGTAATACGCGGTATCACCGCATTATGAAGCTCGTTGTTTTGCTTGTTTGTTGACATTTTGTTTCTACCTTTTTTTTTTTTTTGAGTGAGAGAGCAAAAAAAAATTATTAAAATTCACCAAATTGAAAAAATATGTAAAAAAGGTTAGAAATTATTTATTTGGGAATTATTTGTGTTTTTCTAAAAAAAAAGAACTAAAAAATACAAGTTCTTGTATATAAATTTTGTTTTAATGGAGTATTAACCATGTTTTTATGTAAACTCCCTGCTGTTTTGCAAGAGAAAGATTTTTAGTGAAAAAAGCAAGTTAAACTGCCTTCATAATACCTACTTTTTTCCCGGGGAGATTTTTTATTTCCGCATTTGGTAAAAAAAGGCAAAACCAAATTCATGATAGGAGAAAAGGCAAAAGTGAAAAAAAACTCGTGCGGAATTTTTGTTTATGATTGGGCTGTTAATATTTTTTTATTAATTCACCATACATACATATTAATTCTTTGAGAGGAGGCAAGTATTTAACCAACAACCTTCTGTCTAATAGACAAACACTCTAACAGTCGGCTAACAGGGCAGCCTGAATAAGCATTGAAATTATTGAGTTTTAATATTTAATTTTATTTCCAAAAAAAAAAAAAATATATTTCAAGTTCAAATATTCCTCGAAAATATGAAAAAAATGTACTTATTTTTATTTCTAAATGCAAATAAGTAATATATGCCATAATTCAAAGAAACAATACCTAAAACTGGTAAATATTTTTCTAAGACAGAATACCTTTTTACATCTTTTAAATAAGTCAATTTTCATGAACTAATCACTTAAGTAAGTCCTTTCCTAAGATTTATGTTTTGATTTAGAATGAAATTGACTAGTCCTTAGTATACAATTTTCATAAGCTTATAACAATTTTACTATTTATCGTAAATATTTCCTTTAAGTCAGTAAAAACTTCCTTAACTCTAGAATACTAACCCACTTAAATTTTATGTGTAGTTTTTTTTATTATTGTTGCTACAAGCAAAAGCATCACAACGGTACCTAATTCCACAAGTGCTTTTAATAAAAATTTGTAAACTAACGCCAAGGTATGAAAAAATTAACAACGTGATCATTACAAGGTTATACGTAAAATTTATGCGATGTTAGTAATAATAGTATAATTTGTATACGAAAATTATACACGCAAAGAAAAAATATGGCTGAGGTAACCATAATCAAACAGCAACATACCATGATTGATTTATATGGTTGCAGTGAAATCATATTATTGTCCATAGAAAAGCAAAGTTTTAATAAAATTATTATCTGAGTTAATAATAATATTATCTACAATAACAATTAACTTTGTTAGACCTAATCTTAGTATTGTTCAAAGTTATCACATTTTGGTTAAATATGACAATACTATTATTAGATGTGACTAAAATATAATTAAGACTAACCATACCATATTCTAATATTATAATAATATAGTTAAATATGACCACAGTATTATACTATATAATAATAATATTTTGTTTTTTAACCATATATTGGTAGAACCTTTGCTTAAAATAGCTGTGCGTCAAAGTCGAAATAAATATAAAATATTGTTGAAATAAAATCTACACAAATATGTACGTATACACGAAATGCAGACACACATGTATAAAGAAACATACGTATATATATTTTTATTAATCTATCCTCTTGTTTATACTTCATTTATTTATTAATTTATTTAACACTACGCGTGCAATACCGATAACTTACAAACGAAACACTGAACTGGCAGAAGATATTTCTGAAAAAGATTTTTTTCTTAACTGAATATAGTATGGTTTTGGATAGCATTATATTGTTATTTACATCATATTATTTTTACTTAATAATACAAATTATGTTATAGTCATAAATTTTGAACAAAACTATATTGTTAAATTGTTAACCATATCACACTTTTTATGAATATAATAATGTAATTGTTAAATTCAAACATTACTTTATTTATCGTAACGCAATTAATGTTTAAAATAACAATAATTTGTTTTTAACGACCACACATTTGTTTCGGAGAACATAATATTGTTTTCTCAACCATGCTACAACCATATTTTTTCTTTGCGTGTACGTGGCGTTAGCAATAAGAATACAAAATTGTAGAGGTATTTCATGTAGCGATTGAAAAACGCAAGTAAAAAACCGATGAATTCCAAGCGTGGTCTCAAATGTGAAGATATTGTGACATTACTAAACTCCAGCGACTTTAGCAACAGCAGCGATGTTACTCATAAGGAGCAGGATTTTGATAGCGACGATAGTTCCGCTGATAAAAAGTGGTGCCCCACAGCACCAGATGAAAATAATAGGGAAAAATTTGGCAAAAAGAAGCGGAAAATAACATGTTGACGAAAATAAGCTGCAGAAAAACAAGCCTAACAGAAGAAATTACTGTAGCTAATGCAGAACCAGAAAATAGTGTAATTTTAAGTAAGAATGACCATGTTTGAAATAACTCCATTTTGCAATGATGGCTAAAGGCGCGGCATCAAATGAAAGTATACAAAAACTGCATTAACCGGTACTGATGATATATTTCTATGTACCTATAAGTATTAATTTTATTTGAACTTTGATTTGATTCCAAACATGAATTTTTATTTAGCTTTTAAAATTATTTTTGATTGCTTTAATATAAATTATAAGCTTATATCTGTTATATAATTAAACACAACTAATAAAATAAAAATATTAACAGAAATAACCAAATTAATTGAAGCGCTTTAGGAAAAATTTTACAGAACGTAAAATTTGCGTGGCGTTAGTATTGGCGTTAGTATTCTAAGGTTAAATTTAAGAAATTTTTTTGTGTATTTTTATTAACTATTTTTAAGGATATGAACTATTTATTTTTCGCTCATATAAAGTAATTTTTACTAAATTTTTGTAAAACTTTACTTGCTGCCAGTTCATAGAAGCCATGTAAAAATTCTTGTCTGTCTATTTATATTGAAAACAAAAACAAATTGTGAGTGCTTTGTTTTTATTTTCAATATAAATAGACAGAGGAGAACTTTTCTATGGCTTCTACAAGGTGGGTCAAAAGAAGTCATCCATTGTTTGTTGTTTGGCTCTCATTTTTTTTCTATGTAAATGAAAAACTTTGATTCTGTTTTTTGATTATGTGTATTTGAACCTTTGGAATTTTATTGGTCAAGTCGAGAAGATGATATCGGCCGAATGGGCGCCGTCACAATTGATTGCTATGCGGGCTCGTTTTATGTCATTTTTCATTACTTCGGCGAGAGCTTCAGGCGACAGATTTTCGCGCTCGTGTCGAATGTTGTCCTTGAGGGCTACCAGGGTCTCGGGCTTGTTCACGTAAACATGGTATTTCAAAAAACCCCCAAAAAAAGTCTGGAACGGTTAAATCGGGCGATCTTGCGGGCCAGTGTAAATCGCCAAAACCAGAGATGAGGCGACCCGGAGAAAAAGACACAATTATTCCGCGTTCTTGGAGAGTATATCGCTCCATGGCTTGTTCACTTGTATTCTACATCTGCATAGTTCACAAATATTAAAACAGATTTCTCATTGGCCGCCATTTGCAAAAATAAGAGCATCTTCCAATAGGGTGATTTCTCTTGGCCCACCTTGTTGTTTTAACTTAAATTTAGAAATTTTTTTCTCTTAATAATAGTACATGTACGAGTACCCCCAATTTGTTGCTAACAATGTAGCAACGGTAAGGTTGAACTACTTTTGTCGACATAAAAATATAAATACCTCATTAAGACCACTTTGTACTCTGGAAATGTGCGTAACCTAAGTGGGTATAATACATCCACACATATATACATACAAGCAGACATACATACATATAAGAACATAGTCGTATAAATGTTTTTAAGAAAACTCGACTATCGAAATCGAAAAGGCTTGAAATCACTTGCCTCATTTAAAAGCGGTAAGAAAAAAATAAATTTATATGCACATATTTACAAAATCATTAAGCTTAATCCTAATTTATGGGCATAAACAATTTGAACTGATGTAACTTTGTGACTGCTTTACAAAACTATGATATTTGTTAAAAAGTTCCTGTGTAGTACATTATAAAAAAAAAGAACAAAGTCTTGTCATGAATTATTCATAAAATTATTAAAAAGGAAAGTTTATTTCTGCGTGGCTGAATGTAGCAGAAAGTCGCTTAAAATTTTAATGCGTTTTAAAATGCTGTCAAAAATGTAAAAGACTTTTCAGTTCCACAGAACAAAGTGCACAAGCAAATGTTGTAACACGTGTGCTGCATAAATTTCAGTTACTTAAATTTTCTTCAAATATTATATACATATATTTACATTCATTATGGTAACTAATCAGCTGAGGTTTTTGGTTTTCTTTGTGTACAACAAATAAATTTTACGGAACATAAAATTCTTCAAAAAAAAAACTCGTTGATGTTGAGCAACATTGAACATGGACTATAAAAAGGAGAACAAAAAACCAATGAACCACGGCACTGAATTGGATTGATAATAAAATTTCTAAAGCGTGATATGTAGAAGGTTTAGAAACAAAACACATGCTGCCACCTGGCAATGAACTTTTTCTAGGAGCTTTAAATTACTTTTTTTTTTTACTGTTGGAAGTAAAACTACGCTAAAGTTAAACTTTTTTCACATAGTCATACTAGTATATAGTCATACATACATAAAAATGGTTTCCAAAAGCCATAATTAAGTTTATTAGAACAAGGGATGCTATCGGTCCTCTATGCAGCGTAATAGGCCGAATGAGGTTCTAGTTATCTTGTCTTATTTAACGTTAGCATTGGTTATATAACAACGAAAAATGACGGGAAGACTTTCTTTACAAAAGACATAACATTTATAAGTATATAAGACTTACTTTTTATGTTTATTTATTAAGTCCTGTGATTCCTAGGTGAAACAAAGTGCCATTAAAAATTTTTTTTCACTGAACTCTATCTTCCGCTATTATTTTTTATTCTCTTCACGTTATTCTAGCGCTACGTAGCACGAATTCAAACTGGCACCTCCACGTATTTGCTGGTCTCCTTCTTGGTCGGCTGCCTTGGAAAATAATTATGACAATATGTCGAATAATAAATCTCTTGAATGTTTCATTAAAATATTATTTTTCATTTTGCCTATAAATACTTTTATTGTTATCCAATGGATTTCTAATTGTATAAAGGTGTAGAAAAATAAAATAGATTCATATCGAATAAAAATTATTTGCTGGGTTTTGTATACTAAGCCTACTATTCTTATTTTTCTTTTGTGATTTTCAAAAATATTAATATTTGTGAATTCTGAAATAGTTTATGAAAGTCTGTGCATAAGATAAGACGTTTGTGACTGTTCAAAATGTGTGGTTGAAGTCTACTGACGATTTGTTAAAGCAACAATGAAATGCATATACACATCGCTTAACCACCAGCAAATAAATTTCACTTATAATATAATTATGTCGAATAATAAATCTCTTGAAGGTTTCATATAATTTTTTTTTCAAAGAAAATATTTCGTCTACTGGGATCGACACTCGAAGTGTTAGCAATTGCTAGTCCTATTTTGTATACCCTTCAGCAATATTCATATGCGAAACTATAAAACGTTTGCAAAGATATATTCTGGATCCTTATGCATATTGTAGTCGAATAAGCGATGCTCGCCCGTTTCTACGTGAAATAAAATTATCGAAGGACCAAGGAAAGCCAGAGACTTTGGTATTATACTGACATGTTAGGGGTTTTCTTAGCTCAATGGATATTAAAAAAAAAAATAAAAAGACGGTTCCTCACATTTACATTAAATTATCATAAGCCAGGTATGGAAAATTTAAATATTTTTGCTTTATAAAATTTTTTTCAAATAGTGCCAAAAGGATTTAGAGAAAAGGATTTAAGAAAACTGAATTTTCTTAAATGTATGCCTGTTAGTTTTATCTTTGTTTTGCTTAAAATCGGCTATCGTGGATCTCTTGAATTTATATTCTCTCTATAACTGCAGGTCAATGAAGTAAACTCATCATATCAAAGAATGAAAGAGTGACTTCAATTGTACGGATACTCAGGCAACTGTGGCCGAAATGATCTACAATGCTAGAACACCGCATCAATTGAGGAACATTAAGACTACCATTGGATCTAATATTAGCTGATCGCAATCTTTCTACAGGTTCTTTCCCAATTGGCTTTATAGTCCTTCACAATGTGCTCTGGGGTTTCATTATCATAATAAAAGAATCTGAACCAGCTGTAACGTTCAATACCAAGTGTGTTGAGGTATTTTTTCAATCTACGAAGGCCACTAAAAGAAGCCAGATGAAATAAGTTTTACGCTAGGACATGACAGCTTGACAACGATTATGTTTATACGTCTCTTTCATACCCGTGGATTGAAGCAGAGTAGCATTTGTAGGCATTTGTTATTTTCATCTGTATATCTTCTCAGATTCTATTTGATCCGAGTCCACAAATTAGTTCTTATCCAAATAAAAGTGTGTTAGGCCTCCCCCGATCAGTTTGGTTATATTTTTACTTCCTCCCACTCCAATGTGTCCGGGAACTCAGTACAGTATTACTTTATATGTGTTGTTCAGATTATAAAGCTTTACGTGGCATTCTCGAGTTAACTTAGAGGTAAACTCATATAAACTTAGTGCCTTAATGGAAGCCTGAATATTCGATAAGATGGTTATTTGTCTTCCACGTTAACGTATAGGAAATTTATACCTGCACAAAATCTAGCAGATTTTAAATAAAATCTTTATAAAAGTCTATACGTTTACACTAGAGATGGGCGAGTGTCGTGTTTTTTTCATGACACGAACACGCACGACTCAACACGAAGTGTTCGTGACAAAAAAAAATCTGATTTTGTGCGTGTTCGGATTGTTTTGTGTTGAATCAAATTAACACGAAAAATACGAAATGATTTTAGGTGTAAATTATGTATGAAAGAATTTCCAGTAGGGAAAAAATTTAATATTTTGGATCGTCAAACACACAACACCAGCATATTAGTTGATATTGTATGGACCTCTGAAGCTTAAAGTTCTGTACGTAAAAAAATATGTAGTATCAGCTGTGGTGGCAGAGTGTATCAGCAGTCAGTGCCAACTCGGTGCCATATTTTGAAAAGCGACTCTTGAAAAAAAAAAAATTTAATTTTCTTATCTTCAATACTATACCAATAATATTTCGTGCGTGTTGTGCAGCATCGTGTTGACAAAATTTTTAGCGTGAGTGTTTCGTTCTTGTTGAGCGTCTTGGTATTCGTGTTCGTGTCGTGTTGGAAAAATTCTACACGCGCCCATCTCTCGTTTACACTCACTAACTTTTTTTTTGACATTTATCAAGACTTTTTTATTCAAAACAAAACCCATTAATACTGTATTTACACTGTCTCAAAATCTAGTACATTTGATTAGAAATCTTTAACGAACTCTATATCATTTACATTAACCTTTTTTGAAATTTTCCAAGATTTTCCTTTGTCTGAAATTTAGTCTCAATTAAAAAAAAAAAAATGCCGACTTAGCTCATTCACACACCTTCAATAGCAAATTTTGTAAAGCGTAGCTAATTCACCCACCTTCTATACGAATTATGTTGTACAGGGTAGTAAAAAATAAATAAAAATATTAGATTTTAAGTAGATTTCCTGCAAATCTATTGAAAAATTAGATTTTGTTTTCTATGGGGAATCTAGTAAAAAGCAACTAGACTTAACTCGGAATCTCGTACATAATAGATTTTGAGGCAATGTGAAAGCCCTATAACTGAAAAATATCTAAAACTACAACCAAACAACCGCAATATAGCCAATTCACACACCTTTTTAAGCAGACCGTACCTAATTCACTCATGGTTTTTATAAATATGTTGTACAGGGTATTGAAAAATAAATAAAAACATTAAAATATTTTTTGGGTTGAAGTCTACTGATGACTTCCAAAAGCGGGAACGAAATGCACATAGACAAAATATTAGATTTTGATTAGATTTCCTACAAATCTACTGACAAAATAGATTTTATTTTGTAAAAAAATCTACTAAAAAGCAGAAAGATTTAGTTCAAAGTCTTGTAAGTAATAAATTTCGAGGCAATGTAAATGCTTTATCAGATAAAATTGTGCTTGAGGGTCTGAAAGCCATTTGAAAAATGAAAATTGTCAGTACGTGAGCTTAATTTTTTTAAGTTCTATTGTTGAATTGAAGTTAATTATACGACTTTCGAGAAAATGCAACCCTGGTTTATTGGAGCTTAAGAATATTTTCGAAAGACAATAACAATTCGTTTAGGGATTAGAGTTGCATTTTTTCAAAAGTTGTGCGATTGTGTACACTCAAAAAAATAATTAACTAAAACTTTGGAAAATGTTCTAAATTTCAGTAAAAAAAACTGTCGTATGGCGGCAAAGCTGTTTTTTACTTGAAACCAAAGAAATATTTATTAAATTTCTAGTTCATTAATGAACTTGCTTATAGTAATTATATTTTTATAGTTAAGTAAAATTTTTCCAAAATTAAGTAAAACTTTCCCATCAAATTCGGAGCTTTGCAAAAAGTTTTTTTCATCTTTGGTCTCAAATTTACAAAATTTTCCAAAGTTTTTTATGTCTTTAATTCGGGTGATTATTTTGATTTTTAATTAAATTCTGTAGCACATATTTATTATATTTTCTTATTATCATCTTAATTAATTCACCATACATACATATAAATTCGTTGAGAGAAGGCAAGTATTGAACCAACAGCCTTTTGACTGGTCTAACCAATTTTTTTTTGACATAAGCATTAAAATTATTGAGTTTTAAAATTTTATTTTATTAATAAATTTCAGGTTCAAATATTCCTCGAAAATATACTAAATGATTTTGATTTTTTTTTGCTAAATGCAAATTAATAATAAATTCTATAATTCAAAGCAAAAATGCTTAAAATTGGTAAATATTTTTCTAGAATTAAGAATACCTTTTTACATTTTTTAAGTTAGTAAATTTTCATGAACACATCAGGAGTAATTCACTTTTTAAAATTCATTTCTCGATTAAAAACGAAATTAACTAGTTTTTAGGATACAATTTTGCTAAGCTTAAAACCATTTACTTCTTTTTGCTAAATATTTCCTTTAAGTCAGTAAACATTTCCTTTAAAGTAAAAAATTTTGTGTGTATTTTTATGAACTATTTTTAAGAACATGAACTGTTTATTTTTTACTCGTATTAATTATTGTTTAGTAGATTTTTGTAAAAATTTACTAGGACTCAGAAAAATTTACTTCAACTTAGAAATTTTTTTACTTAAATTTAGAAAAAATTTGTCTTAATAATAGTACATGTATTTTTTTTGAGTGTAGGATAGTGAATACCAGCCGTTAGTTGAACGTTTCTAGTTGAATTCTTTTAAAGTGAAACATATTACTATAAAGAGGGAAATTCTATATCTAGTTTCGGCAGTTGATCTTTAGTCACTCATTTAAAACTAAAATACTTATTTACAGTCATTAAGATTAAGCTGAAAATTAAATTTATAGTGCTGACTTTATATTATTAGTTTACTTAAACCACAATTGTTTTTGGTTTCAACCAAAAAGAGATTTTAGTGGTGACGTGTTTTGCAAAATACTTCCAAGAAAAAAGGTTTAGATGTATAAACAAATTAGCTGAGAATTCATAGAAATCATTAAATGTTCTATAACACAGATTACTTTGTCCTCAGCTCAAAGTCAATTTTGTTAGTTAGTTATCTTGAGGGACATGGTACGATACGACAGATTAATATTCCCAGAACTAGAAAACATCTCATTAAATAAAAAATCTCCAGCAAAGTTTCACTGAAAACGAAAATATATTTAATTTTTTTCATGTAGTTTGATTATCTTGATTATAAAGTTAATTTATGTAGCACACTCATACACATGAGCTGTGCAATTATTTTATAAATCTCATAAAGTTTTATGAAACTGTGTAAAATTGTTAAATTTCTTCGAATAAGTTAATGAAACTTTTAAGTCAATTAAATATTATGCCCCAAGTTTATAATTTAATGTACACAGATACGGGTACTATGCAAACAAGACTTTGGTTTGAAAATACACACATAGAAATATGTATGTACATAAATGTGTACGTATGTATGTGTACATACGAGTACATATATTTGCATTCATGTATGTAAAAAGGCTTAAGGAATGTTGGCATATAAGATTAATATTTTTGCTTCTAGTTTGTCGGTTTTTGGGCACAAATTCACATAAATTTATTTATACGTCATGTAAGCGTTCGTTTTATTTGTTAAACAAAAATTGTCACACAATACTAAATACTTAATTACTAGCAGTTTCCCCAGGCAAATACTTTACATTCAAGTCACACTTATTATCAGCGTTGGCAGAAACTTTGGAAATAAATCAACTTTTGACAAAAAAAAAAAAAAAAAAAGAAAATTATATGTTAATTAATAAAAGGCATTATACTTTTTATTGCAAGTTTTATAATTTCATATTTTCAGTTATGGCACATCTCTTATCATCAAATTTTTCTTGTAGATAAAGCAGTTTGTTTGTTAAAGTAGAAAAAATTGCAGTGATCCTAAATTAAAATGCTGGTCGTAATGTAGCTGAGGGCGTTATCAAATAAGGCTAAAGAAAATATTGCCCAAATAAGAAACTGAAATAAGGTACAATAAAATTAAGGAATTTTTAGCTAAGAATTTGGAATTTATCTCATCTTGAGTTTGGTTTCATTGGTCTTCTTTAATTGGGTTTTATTTTATTTAAATTCGCTGTTGTTTCATAAAATTTCTCTTGGCCTTGTTTAATTTTTTTTCGGTTTTATTTCATGGTGCTTTATTTTCTTATTGCAGCCTTATTTCATAGCGTCGAGAAGTAATATTCTAAAATTGATTAAACTTTGAACCTATATGCAAGATTTGTACTTTTCAATTGATTACAGCTTGTCACAGACAAATTTTAACTTTTTCTTTTTAGAAGCAATACATCCATTAATCTTGGTACAAAACATTACCAATAACGCACATGGTTTTTTATTTCCTCATCTTTTGTCCTTTTAAAATGACTTTACATTTTTCAAGAGATAAATCTAAATATTTAAAAAAAAATCAATATCATTTAAAGAGAATATCCTTGCATATCCCTAAATGACTCCACATACAAAGTATATTAAAAAATTAATGCTGTGGCCTTAAGTCCTTGTTATAAGACTACGAAACTTTATGATTTTATCTCTCTTAGATTGAAAGCTGTGATGTTTTTTTTTGCGTAAAAATTTAAGGGGTTACAAAAGGCACCAATGCTA
Organism: Nowickia ferox; assembly: GCA_936439885.1. Classification (NCBI taxonomy): domain Eukaryota; kingdom Metazoa; phylum Arthropoda; class Insecta; order Diptera; family Tachinidae; genus Nowickia; species Nowickia ferox. The sequence continues at coordinate 93,332,717 of OW387023.1, read as the reverse complement.
AAGCAACCCTTATGCAGCATAAGACAAAGCCTTGCCATAATTGACTGGTAGATGAAGTAGCTGATACCATTGACTTGCTAATGTTATCTTCGTGCAGCCAAAAGAGTATTAATAATTTGTTTTTAAAGCACATGACGGCATATCACTTTTAAACAGGGACCGTAACGGTTATAATTTTTATTTTAAAAATTACTTTTTAATAGTTATTTCTTGAGTTTTATTTATTCCTCACAAAATAATAGTTATTTTGTGAGGAATAAATAAAAGTCACAAAATAACTCTTATTTTGTGAGGAATAAATAAAAATCAAGAAATAACTCTTATTTTGTGAGGAATAAATAAAAATTAAAAAAATAAAAATCATTGCATCTATAGGTAGTCCATGTAACATGGAGTATTGTGGTATATTCCTTGTGCCCGTAGCACTTCTCTATTATTGTGATTTTTTCAGTTTAAATTTGGAAAATAATCGTTATTTGCGATCCCTGCTTTTAAACAATAATACGCACCTACAGAAATTGCGATTACTAAAGAAAAATATTCTATCGACAACTGAACACAGTTTTAAATGGAACTCAAACTCAACGCGTGAGCCTATTACATATTTGCACATTACTTCTGAGGCGCAATTTTATTGTTTTCTTTTCAAATAAAATTAAAATTTCTGCTTAATTGTGCCCCATTATTAATAACTTTATGTCCACTTAAACTAAAAAGATCCATATTTTTCTTGCACTTCCAATATAAACATTAAAAACAAACGCACTTCCTTAAATGATTTTGGTAACAAATTTGACAAAAAACATATGAAAACATAGCTGAGCTTGCTGGGTTCAAGTTTAGATTTATTACTTTTGTAAAATTACTTGAGATAAACAAGATTTAAGTAAGCAAAGCTTTTAGTTGTTTTCTTCTTATTTTTTCATTCTTCTCTCACAAAGTTCAAATTTAAGGCATCCTTACAAAAACACACCGTTAACTATTTGACATTTATGTTTGCTAAGTAATGAAGAATTTGGTGCTCTTCAAGTGAAGTTTTGCAGATTTCACGGTAATTGAACTTTTTTGTTTTTGAATTATTATGTGAAATTGTCGCACCTATGTGCGACGGTTGTTATTTTGCTCGCATTCATGGAACAATTAAGTATAAAATCGTAATTTTTTTAAATTATTAGAATGTTGTACAACTATGTGCACTCGTATCTTGCTGGCAAATAATAAAAATGTATCATTATTAACTATTGTATAATAGAAAATGTGAATGCAAATTTTTATGTACAGGGTGTCTGGTAGCAAATTTATGTTTTTTAAATACGAGTGAGCGTCGCGTGTTTGCTGTGGAGACATTTTTTAAGAGTAATGATTCCTTCGTAATTGCTCATCGACAATTTTGTTCAAAGTGCGGTATTCGTGGGTGCAGAGATTCCGTGCAACTGCTTTGGCTATGAATGTCCCACGGCTAGGGCCCAGTCGATCTTCAGGGACTCCTAAAATCATTGAACTGATTGAAAGCAGTTTACGTGAAAATCCGTGACTTTTAATACGAAAAAGAGCAGCCTCAAAAAAAAAGGATCTGAAGTTCCATCCTTTTAAAATTCAAATCGTTCAAGAACTGAAAGAAAGTGACTTTGATTTACTCAAAAATTTTTGTGAAACGATGTTGGAGCGTTTTCGCACGCCAAATCCCGTTTTTTGGAGCGACGAGGGTAATCTTCATTTAATTTGAAAATTTACATTGACGTGTATAAACGTCACTGCTGAAATTCAAAGCTTTTTATATTTTATACGTGCCTAGACGTATATATCTGTCTGACGGCAATCGACGTCATGGTCTCTAACGTCATCGCTGAGGTACAAAGAGCATCATGACGGAAATAAATGTCAAAAATTTTATGTCCTTTTTATACTTTAGATAGATTATATTTTTAATTTCGCTATTTAGAAAAATGACGTAGATATAGCAAAATGCCCAAAGGAAACCCTTCGGTAAAAGGGGTGTCCACGAAAGGGTTAAGCGGCCACGCCAACAAGCAAAACTAGCGTTACTGTTCTCCAAGAAGCCGCAACCTTCGATTGAAATATCAAAAACCATTGCATTGCCCCAGGGTAACTGGTTGGTGTGTTTCGAGGCCAGGCGACGAATGTAAACGGTGAAAATTATCGTCGCATCATTACGGAATTTTCATTCATTGTACTCTACACACACGTGGTTTCAACAGAATGGGGCGACTGCACACACTGTCAGAGCTTCGATGAATTTGCTTCGGGCAAATTTCCCTCAAAAACTGATCAGTCGCTTTGGGGACATCCCATGGCCACCAATGTCGCCTGATCTAATTTATGGGGCTACTTCAAATAGAGGGTTAATAACGACAATTCCTAATCTCTTGTGGCTTTAAAGGAAAATATTCGTCGGGAAATTAGCTTAACTGAACCAAGTTTACTAAAGCGTGTGGCGCAAAACACGTTTTGAACAGTATGTTCATGTTGTGTCGGAAGACATCTAGACGACATACTCTTTAAAATATAAAATCCGAATTTTCATTCTATCGTTCAATGCTCTTGATAAAACATTGTGTCAACTATTACGTTTTTTATTTAAGTTTTAAAATATAAATATGCTACCAGACATCTCGTACATGTAAGTACGAGTGTGTGGCATGGTTTTGTTAAATTTTTGTTCTTGACAATTTACAGTGGATTATATTTCACACTACTCACAATATCTTTTACGTGGGTCTTTTAATTTCAAAATTTATAAGAGTCAATTAAATACCTTCTCAGAGAAATTAAAATTACATAAAACAAATTATAATACTGTATGCAGCTGTGTCGAATCTAAGTGATTTACATATGGGGTATATAAATACTTACACCTACAATTATATATAGATATATAAAAAGAGGAAGCAGTCGTAAAGCAGCTCTGGGCGAGTCAACATCAAGCGCCGTTGGCAATTATCTCTTAAGTGCAACCAGGCCACTGTTGTTTATTGGCCTTCGAGAGTTTTGCGTCTCACTCGCACTGGTTGACTGATCTGCCACGGATAACCGTATATTCTTGCGGTTCTTTTGTGGAATTTCGTTAACAATCACGTTGCTACTTCCTATGTGAAGGCATAGGTCGTGTACAGTCAGTCACAAAACCTTTTTAAAAAACTGTTAATAACATCTTGGGCATATGGTCTAGTTACCCCACCCATATTTGTGCAACAATACTTTGCAAATTTACTTTGTAAAGTATTTCTTAAATAAATAAATAAATAAAAAGAGGAAAAAAGTGGCACACAAATATCGGAATTCAGCGATTTCTTAATACAATTTTTCTTGTTTGAAAACTCCCACTGTGCAATGCACTTGACAACAAGCAAGGAAAACATTAACTAAAATTGATAACGATTAATGAAGTGATGCTTTTATTACACTCAGGAACAAATATAAAATAAATTTTATAGCAGCACATATGTATATCTACACATATGCGTGCAAGTGTATTTCTAATGCTTAAATGTCATTGATAGATAAATAATAATATCCTGCACAAAACAGGCGTAGCAACAAGCAAAAATAAAACGTGTGTGTGTTTTTTTTTTTTAAAATTAAATCAACAAAATTATCTGTATCTTGTTATTATTGTATATTGAAAAAGAATTTCATTGGTAATATTATATTTGCTGCAAGGTTATAAGAGTACTTTGTTATTGATTTACTATTCATAACGTTATTCATGATTCCTGATGCTGGTGTTGTAATATTCAAATAACAAATAACTTATAGGTTGCATTATGTAATAAAATAGACATTTAGTACAATTTGATTTGTCACTTTAAAAATATTTGCATCAAATTATAATTGATAGCAAGCATAACTTTTATTTTAATTTTTCGGCAAGTTTTTATCTACACATTCTTGAAGAAATACTTATTTGAGTACATTCTTAATTACCATTAAATTATAAAGGGTCCGCCAAATAACTTTTTTTTTGAAAACAGGGCGCAAAACATCGAGTCTAGCTTCGGCTGAGTGGCAGGTAGCGCCGTCCTGTTGAAACAAAATGTTGCCAATATCCTCCTCTTCAATTTTTATGAACAAAAATTCGTTCAACATGGCCCGATAACGATCGCCATTGACTGTAACGGCCACTCCTTGCTCATTGGCCCAATTATGCCTCTGGACCAAAATCCACACCAAACAGTGATTCGTTTTGGGTGCGTCGGCTTTTCAATGTATGCGTGAGGGTTTTCTGTGCCCCAAATGCGACAATTTTGCTTGTTTAAATACCCGCCATTTATATATTTTATTTGTTGATTTTTTAAAAGATTTCTTAACCTGCTACAATTGTAGTTTTGTAATTTTCAATGATCTGCAAGAGTTTGTTTATGATCTTTGGAGTTTTGTAACCTTTTTGAAACTCTACTGCGGAGTTACTTCAGCAGAAACGAAATGCATCTAGATGAGCTTAAATGATCAAACAGAATAAGTCTGCAACTTCAGGACACATCGCTGTCAAATTAACAAATTCAAAGTAAATTGAAATGCTTTCTTTAAGGCTTATTTTTCTTTCTAGTTTGGCTTACAAAATGTATAAAATTTAGCATTGTTGAGTGAATATTTATTTATATGTGAGAGCACAAAAAACGCTGTCAAAATAAAATAGATTCTATCTCTTGACTGCTGGTTTTTTGTGTCAATTTTTATGAAAAATGTGTTTAACATACAAATATGATAAAGTGCGTACCTGCACAGAAAAATACCGGCATATTCCAGCTAAAAAGTTTAGTTTAATTTTTGTTTTCTGCGTTAGAAAATCACATTAATTAATAAAAATATGTTATTCAATAAGAATTGAAAATACAGAACTTAAGGCCGATTAAGAATTTATGCCTGATTAAAATTCACTTTAGTTGCACTAAATTTAATATGTAAAGTAATTGATTTTATGCAAAGGGCGCATATTATGAGCAACAAAAAGCAAATTGCAAGGCTTGTAAGCCTGATGAAAGGGAGCTCGGGCATCTCAAAGGACTCTCAGTTTATCTTATTTTTGCCATTTGTCAACTACAATTTTCCCCCCTTAAAATTGGTTTTTATAATAACTATTTACACGTTATGCCGAGTACGCACTATGGCGTTTTGTGACATCACAATAGTGTGTACTAGTGGCAACGTTTGTCATTTCCAATAATTTTTGTTATGTGGCATTGCTTTTCATATAAAAAGCATAATGTGATCGGAGTTGAAAGTGATACCACAAAATGACAACACCCGAAATGACAGATGTGTACTTGGTATTAGTTGAACAATTTTTGCAGTTTTCAACCAGTTAATGGTTGCTGTTCCTAAAAAACCTGAATAATTTTACTAGGCTAATTAACTAGGGAAAGGATTTTCATGTAAACACATGTTTGCTGTCGTTGGTCGTAGTTCAACGTAAATAAAATATCTTTGCGAATTATCAAATAAGCGAAAAAATGGCATCGATTTGTTAGTGCATATTTTTGCATATTTTAAAATAAATACGTATTTTTGCGTACTTCATTATAAATATATATTTTTAATAAATTGTTTAATTTTTTATGCTATAAAACAAATTTTGGTGTTTTTTGATTAGTTGCAAAGCAATTTTTACGACTGTGTAAGAACGAAAAAGAGGAAAACGAAAACAATTTCAACTGAAATAAAAATTCAATTCATTTAAAAAATTCAATACAAAATCATGGGATAAAAGCCCTTTTAAACTCAAAAATGCTTGTGTAATTTTTTTGGGCGCTCTTCACCGGTTCCGTATTAATTTGATGTGGATAGCAAGAGTTTTTAAAAGCTAAAAGCGTGTTGCAGCTGTTAAAGAAGAATATTTAGGGATACGAATTCACCCACAGCCTGTAGTAACTAGATGGCGAGCGTGGTTGAATTCTGCCGAATATTATATTTATATTAACAAAGTTAAAGAAATTTGAAATTAAAAAAAAAAAACTTAGCACTGAATTGATATTTGTGCACCAAGAGAATGGCTTTCGTTAGATCGTTTTGATTCTTTAACAGCTAAAGTTAAATTAATTGAAGATGCGGTAAATAAAATTTTACTCTGAAAGACAGAATAATTGACGAAATTAGATTCGAATTAGAAGTTATAGAAACAAATTATGAACTTAAAAAAAGCAACAAATTGTAGCATCAATATTTTATAGTTCAAACAGCTAAAATTTAGGAACTCAATTTTCCACATTTAAATATGCACCAATAGCTTTTGCTGACGTGGAGTGTTAATTTTTACAATAAAATTTTTTTTTCAGAAAAAATAGTCAAAGATTTATCTTTGACAATTTACAAAAATTCTTATTCTTTTAAACTTTCTTTTGTATTCCATATGATTTGACAAAATGTTTGTTAAGAAAGCAATGGCATTGATTGTGTTAAGTTTTTAATGTTATTAAATGTTGAAAAAAGGGTTAATAGGAATTCATATTTTATTAGTTTATAATAAATATTTTTATATTTTTACTGCCATATTCATAAAAAATATTTCATAAATATTAATAAAGTTCTTATTTGACGTATTTCTATGGGAAATTTGTCAAATAAACCTATAATAAACCTAAAATATTTTTTATGAATTATACCGTTAATGTATATTTTATGTACATAAAATGCGATTTTAAATGCATGAAAATCCTTTCCCTACTAACAAATATATGTATAAATACTGTTGCATACTTTTTGGGTTAACTCATTGCGTGTGATTAATATGATTATATATGTATACATATTACTCATACGTCTATTGTAAGCGTGTTTGGTATTGTCCGATGGAATTAATGTTTTAAAGCAGATTTTTCACAGTTTTATGCAAAAAATATAAGAAGTGGTGTTCAATAATTGAACGTTGGCACAGACCATTATATTTACCCGTATTGCGTATATCGAGTCGAATATTCTTCTTGTCCTGGTTTAAAGAAACCTTCTATACGTTTCCTTTAATCTAGTACAAAATTCTCGCAAACGAATATTCGACTCGACATATGTAATACGGCCAAACTCTCCACCTCCATAGTATTCAAGGAGATTTTTTTTGCTTAAAGTTCTTCTTAAAATTTGATACACAGTTTCTAAAATTAAAAATACAAATTTTTTTTTTTAGTACATATATTTATTTATTGTATCTTCAAATATGAACTAACAATAATTATTCAAATCTTAAATCTAAATATAATTAATTAGGCCCGACCAGTGTCGGACATAAACTTAGTGATAGTTATTAATAATACATAAGTAGTGATAAGCAAAAACAAAAGTATTTTCAAGCAGTTTCTTCTGGAGTGTTGAGTATTAGAGCCCTTGTGTCCCTCTTTTTTAAGCGGATGTGTCCAGTAAAATTCAAGATATTACGAGCAAGCGGATTAGGATGAGACTCGAGTTTTGTAAGATATTTGCCTGCGTATTTTGCAATTTCTTCAGTTACTTGTGGCATATTCAAATCACGATGTAAATTTGAATTTCTTATGTACCATGAAGCCGATGTTATTATCCGTAAAATTTTGTTTTGTCTTCGTTGAATTTTTTCTATATTTGAAGCTGAAGCAGTACCCCATAGCTGAATTCCGTAGCACCATATAGGTTTTAAAAGCGATTTGTATATCAAAAGTTTACAATCTAGACTGAGGGTTGAATTTCTACCAATCAGCCAATGTATCTGAGTTAGTTTAAGTTTCATTTGCGTTAGCTTAGAGTCAATGTGGTGTTTCCATGTAAGCCTTCGATCAAGGTGTATACCAAGGTATTTCACTTGTAAATTTTGAGGAACAATTTGATTATTGATTGTAATGGGGGAACAAGTTTCTTTTCGTAGGGTAAATGTTACCTGAGCACACTTCTGTTCGTTTACCTTTATTCTCCACCTGTTTAACCATAGTTCTAGCTGGGTAATATGTTGCTGAAGATATCGGGAAGCCTCGTGAGGGTTTTCGTGCATACTAAGGCAGGCTGTATCATCGGCAAATGTAGATGTGTGAATATTACTGCTCAAAGGCATATCACAAGTATAAATCAAATACAAAACTGGCCCCAGTATACTCCCCTGTGGCACACCGGATGAGATAGTTTCAGGCATACTCATAAAGTCTCCTTCCATAACAGTGAATTTCCGGGCAATAATGTAACTTTCCAAAAGATTTAGAATGTTTATCGGTAAGTAAGTCTTTAATTTTAAAATTAGGCCTTCATGCCACACTTTATCAAATGCCTGAGAAACGTCAATAAACAGCGCAGAGCATTACTTCTTTTCTTCAAAAGTTTTTCGTATAAATTGAACCAATCTATGGGTTTGTTCAATGGTGCTATGCTGACTTCTAAAACCAAATTGATGGTCCGGTATGCACTCATTATCAGTTAGAATTGGGGACAATTTTATCATGAGTAACTTTTCAAAGAGCTTTGACATTGTTGACAGTAAACTTGTTGGCCTATATGACTCAGCCTTGGTAAGATCTTTGCCCGGCTTTGGAATCATTTTAACCTTGGCAAGCTTCCAGCTATTTGGATAATATTCCAGACTTAAAATAGCATTAAAAATTAATAACAGGATTCTAATTGCAATACGAGGCAACTTCATCAGCATCTGGTTACTAATTTCATCACTAATACCCGGAGCTTTTTTCGGGTCGGGGGGGGTCGCAACTACACTCGGCAAATGAACAGCAACTGAACATGAGTTTGGGGTAAATACGGATTTTAAATGCTCAGCAAATAATTTACCTTTTTCAGAGTCGCTTCTTGCCCAATCTCCGGTAGATGTGCGCAAAATACAAATGTATTGTTTTTTTTCAAGAGAAGTAACACTCAGGCCATGAATGCCTACTACTATTACTGGGTTTCAGCTTCTTAAGAAAAGGATTAGTGATGGATAAGACAGGTGGCTAAGGAAGATATAAAGAAAAGTTTCATTCTTTTTACAACTCTGCTTTTTGCACGATTTTAATAACGTAGTGTTGCAAAGCCACTGGTGTGAGATGTATTAAATTTTCGAAGCTGTGTTTAGTAGCCATTATTCGTTATTTTACTTCCCCAATAATTCTGCTACACAGCACCGACAAAGGAGGGCGCTCTGCCACTACATTAGGATTAGTTTCGGCTGAATACTGTATAGTTCGGCGACCAGTGTCCAGAGTGTATTGAGTTAAAAGCAGATTATGTTGAAAAATAAATGTTTGTTTAAAAAAACATTTAAAAAATTCATTCAAAAAGTCACGAACTAATTGAATCAATAATTTTTTCCGTGTATTTATGTACCTTTCTTGGGTTCAGTGTACGTTATTTGCAATAACGTATTGAAAATCTTTCTATGGCCATATAAGCTGTTTTAGCTTGTTTCAAAAATATTTTGCTGAGTTTTTGGTGTCGAAACGAAATTCGTATAGACATTGCTTAACCAGCATGAAAACATAACTTGCTTGTCTATTGGTTTACTGAAAACAAGAAATATTTCTTTTATAATTTTTTAATAAATGAAAAAAAAAACTTATAACAGCATATTTAGGCTTGTTATCAATATCTACTTAAGCTTTATGCATAGAGTTTTTTTTTGGTTTTGGTTTTTTTTATATTTTTTCTTAATTACAGACGAAATAATAGATTAACGTCAATGAAATTCCGTGACTGAATAATAAGCTGTATACTTATTTCTGTCTTAGGTAATGGAAAAAGCCTCCATTTGTTGTTACAATATACTTTGCATGTACAATAAATATAAAAAGTCCATGTACTTTTCATTTCCTCTTGTTATTATACACCATAAAATTACTTAAGAAATCAATCAAGCTAAAGTTATGCAGTAATTCCCATAAAAAACACAAATTATTAACTTTACTGCACCCGGTCAAAAAAATACTTGTGTGGCAACACTCTATTCTTGAATAGCTGTTGTTGTTATTTACATTTATTTTCTTTAGTCCTAATTTACACTATGCAAGTCTTATTGAAAGAGGGACGTGGGGAAAAGAAACGTTACTGTTCCCCTCGTCTATCTCTCTGCATCAAACTAATCAGCTTAGCAATAAGACTTGCATAGTGTAAATATGGACTTACATACTCTTACAACTGCAATTTGAAGCTGAAAAAAAGTCAGCCAATGTAGCAATGGTAAAGTGAGAAAATAAAAAAAACATGTTGATTATTGAGTTCTTGTTTCAAGTTTGTTATTCGTTGAGCTTCTCATTTGTTTAAATGAAAGTTTAACATAATAGCTCTAGTTGTTGTAAGAAAATTTTCAAGTAAAATTTCCCTGATGATCCGGATTAGCAACAGTGAAATCGGCATAGGATCCAGCTAAACCCCTCAATAATCAATTTCAATGTATTTTTATTAAAAAAATATTTTACTTAATAAGTTAAACAAATTTGAAACTTAAATAGTGTAATAATTCCCATAAGAAACACTAAAACACTAATACAATTTTAAATTTTAGTCATTCTACTTTCAAGGGGTTGTCTGCAAATGTGCATGTTTTTAAGAAAGGGAAAGTTAGCTTGTGCACAAGCACGTTTCATAATAAAAAGTAATTTATTGCAAATTTGGAAAAACAGTGCTATTGATGTAAATTGAATAAAATACTCATAAAGTTTTTTTTATGACAAAACGTGCGTTTTAATCACCAGTTGTTCCATTTCAAATTTGTGAAAATCTTTGAAAATTTTTAACCGATATGAAAAAAATAAAATTATTAATTTTTATATATAATTACAATATAGTGTTTATAAAACAGTAACACTTGAAAATATTTGAAATAATGAGGAGAACAAGAACCTAATAATGCTATTGAAAAGATGAAAGTAACACAATAACACTATTTCTTTAATTAAGGAAAATTGCGATACAAAATTAAACTTAGCGTCTATTACTCGCTAATAAGTCTTATTTTTTTCATGTTGAACTTTTCTTAATATAAAGTAGCAAAATATAGGCAAAAAGATTAAAATGCAAGGTTTTGGTTTTATTTTTTTTCAATGTTGGCAGTTTTATTTGCTAGAAAGTGCTTAATCTAATATATAAAAATAAGTCGGGTTTTCCTTCCTGACGCTATAACTCCATAAGGCACGAACCAATTTCCACGGGTTTGCATTCGTTGGAAAGGTATCGGACTCCGTGAGGTTTATAGCAAAGAAAATTCAGGGAAAATTTCAAGAGAAAAGCAGGAAAACAGGGAAAATCATTTTTCACATACAGCGCCATCTCTGATTTTGACCAGGGATACTTTCAAATATGCAGATTATGGAGGTGCCATTATGAGTGATTCACTAGTCAGGAGTGAGTGATTTACTAGTAACGAAAATCGGACGTAGGAAAATAGTTATTTCCTTGTATCTCCACGTAAGAAATTTACTAATAGATTTACAGATAATTAAATTCAGAGTCTCGTTTGATCACGTGAGTGACTTATTAGTAGCAAAAGTGGACGTAAAAAGATAGTTATATGTGATTGGTTTACTAGTCAGGAAAGTGGTCGTAAGTTTATAGTTATCTCCTGTGTCTCAGGTAATTGCGTATATGATTTACTAGTCACGGAAGCACACACCAATAGATATTTAATTTTAGTGTCACGTGTGATCACGTGAGTGATTTGTTAGTAATGAAAAGCGGACGCAAGAAGATAGTTATAACATCCGCCTCGTGAGTCTACGTGAGTGGCTTATTAGTCACGAAAGTGGGCGTAAAAATATATAGTTATCTCCTTTGTCTCGTGTATTCACGAGCATGATTGATCAGTTAGTAACGATAACGGACGTATGCAAGTCAAACAGTTGGACATAGCTCGGGTTACTGATTTCCTAGTCACAAAGCAGACGTAAGTTTAATAGTTTCAACCAAAAGTATTTAGATATCATCCGAGACGAGCAACAAAGAATTACAATAGCTTGTAGTTTAAAGAGAATATTCTGAATCAAGTGTGAAGTTTAAAATATTTATATTAAATATTTATTATATTGAAAATAAGAAGCTGCAATTAAATGAAAATGATTAATTAAAACACCAAGTTTCAGTTGTTAGTCTTGTGGCGACCTTGAAGTTTAAAGAATAAGTATAAGACTGGAGAAATAAGTCGTTATAAACTCTACAGTTGACATTTAACTAGTTGCTTTTTTTGACATGGGCCGAAGAGGAGAAGCGGAAATTCTAGGGTCATTATAGCAGCTCGACAAACACCTCTCTGACTGGTAAAAACTTCAGTGATCCAAAAGTCACTTTGCAATACATACGAATATGTAATGTCCTGATTAAGCTCAGCAAACCACTTGTACTTTAGATTTGCAAACATCCAGATTCAACGTCTCTTCTTTTACCTGAAGTGCTATTTCTTCAAGCTTCTCTCGATGGCATCCGAAGTTGTTGCATATACGTTCATGAAGTATAGCAGGGGAAGTTTCCAACAGACGGATTTGCAGAAATTGTTGCTATCTCCTTGCTTACTAAAGGAAATGGTAGCAGGGGGTCGGTCTACTCTGTAATTCGAAACAAAAGAAAATACTTTCGAACTAGCATCTTATAAATATAAAAGTTCCAATGAATGTTATTTTGTTTCGTATTACAGAGCAGGACCCCGGTTGTAGAAGGATACCCAATGCAACCGTGGGAATAGTGCAAAGAGCACTAATTATATATAATAAAGCAAGTAGATACGTCTACTTCGCCAAGAAAGGCCATCACACAATGATGCCATACATGAGAATTGGACTAACAATGATTGCATAGTCCTCTTTCACACACGTCAGGTTTGAGTCGTCAAGTCTTGAGTTTTTAGGAGAGAGAGAGAGGAAAAGAGAATGGAGTACAGATTTGACCGTATCAGTCAAATTTGTATTTTCGTTTTGTTTTATCATTCGTAATACTCTACGACAACTTAAATTGATGAAGCAAACTTGACGGCGTATATGGTTCAAAAGAAAATTGATCTAAAACTGATCAGGTAAACCTGACGTGTGTGAAAGAGGACATAGATGCAGTAAACGATTTTCAGGGTGAGAGCCAAGCTTTTACCAATGCATTTCTTGCAGAAATAAAGTATTTATCTTAAAACTCAAGTTACAGTCCAGCATAGCAGCGAGATATTTTGCAGTAATAAACACTTTTATTTCCATTTTGTTTAGGTAATGGCTTGTAAATCATTTATCTTATACTTCCTTGAGAAGAAAATTATGTAAGAGATAAATTTCTAAATAAAGTTTTTTTCTTAAAGTGTTTACTTTAATAATATTTGTGCTAAATAAATGTCACCAGACAATTAATTTCGGTGAGTTGGAAAATGCAGGAAATATATTTTAAGTTTATTTACTTGCTTACTTATGAAACTGCCTTAAATAAAAATTAAGGTTTCCAAAGCAAATGAAATATTTAAGTCAAAACAGATCAGTTTGAGTACAAAATATATTCTTTTTTTCTCTCGCATGCACGCCATCATCAGCCATTTCAATGTATTCCTTTGGGCCTATTTCACTACAAGCTTTATCTATTAACCTTAACAATTAATGGAAAAGATACAAGAGGGAGAACTATTTTCGTAATAGATTTCTCATCCCCCATTGTGTGTTTGAATGAAACTATATTTTACTCATGCCAATAAAAGCTTGTTTACTGTGCTTGTTATTTAGTGGGGCCAGGGACATGACAGTGAAATTAATAGAACGCAAACTTCAATTTGTTGTGAAAAGTATTTTCTTTATATACATACATACATATTTAAGCCTTAAATTAATGATTCACTATTGCTCAATATCTAAGGCTCACACAAGTTTCTTGTACTTCATTTCCACCAGCAGCATAATGCGGCTGTTTAAATTGTGTGTAATTGTCTGTTCTCTAATACGAGCAATAAGATTTTATTATTGGAAATAATTAGTGAATTTCATTATGTTGATAGGAACTTGATTTGAGATAAAACCAGCATCTAACAAGTTTGTTTTAGTGAAATTTGTAATTATACAGAGGAAATGCTTAACAGCGAAAAATAAATCGTTTTTGTTTTAGTTCTTCGAATAAACAACACGAACTAATTGGAATAATTGATTTTCACTTTTGTTGGGAGCTTTATTAGATATAAAATTATATTTCAAGGCTGTTTTGCAGTATTTAATTTATATTTTAAATATTATTTTAAATCAGATTAGAGATGAAATTCGTGCTATGTAACGTTCAGGAAAATTGATAAAAGTAAAAAGGTTTTGCTTAGATATTTTTTGTAATCAGACAGTTTTAAAAAAGATAAAATTTCTTTTCTTAGGGAGAACCAAATCTATAACAAAACCTTAAAATTAGTAGTAAAACTTGCAAAAAATAACACAATATATTCCAAACGAATTCAACGATATTTTTTTTTTCGCTTGACCTTATACAACAACTCAAATTGCTGAATGAAATGATGAAACGAATAGATTATATTAAGTAGTTCATTTATTATTTATAAAAAATATGTTTACAGTTCGTCGTCGTTTGAGGAATTACGTGCCCTATATGACAAAAATGCAATTTGAATAAATCGAAGTTCAAGTTTAACGCAATTTTTCTCAAAACTACTCGATAAGATTTTTATACCATATATTTGTTTTAAAAAGATGATTCAGAGGCAACATATTTATCTCCCGCTGACATTTGTAACGGGATATTTTATAACGGCAATAAAAATCCTGTTTGATCTATACGCCTGCTCAAGCATATTTCCTTGCAAATACATACACGTAGAGCAAAGTAACATTAGCAAAGCAATAAAACACACCTAAAGATTTTATTGAAAAAAAAAACAATGTATTAATTTACAAGAAACCAAAAATAAAATTTATTCACAAAGTTCATACAAAATACATAAAAATTATAATAAAACATCAACACCTTAATTTATGTGTTTGTGTTAGGTAATAATTTTTGTCTGTTTCAGATGTAAATTTGAACAACAACTTTAAATCAGAAATTTTTTTCATTCTGAAGTTTTGCTTTCTTCTTAACAATACTGTACTATCATTCAAAAATATTTAACAGTGCTTGTAATTGATGGCGGCTACCTTTTTTTATTATTAAATTTTGCTGTTTGTAAATGAGGCTGAAAAATTGAGTTTTTAAATTTGATTGGGAATAAATTATTTTGAATATATTGAAGGACTTTTATTTAAGTAAATGGAAGAAATGAAAAGTTTTATTGGTTAGATATCTTAGTTAAATTCTTAAAAGTTTAATTGGTCAGATATCTAAGAATAATTCTTAAAATCGGAGGATTCCTTTTCTACAACCTTTAGTTTTATTTTAATTGTTTTGAAATTTTTCAATTAATTAACGAGAGATAAAATACCATAGATTTCTAAAAGTCTCAGATGTTTATCTAATTTGGATTTGTGAATCACCAGGCTCACACTGTAAATTGTCTGACAAAAATTTCAACATTGCTGTGGACATAATTTTATTTTTATTTTAAATAATGCATGAATTACTTCACATAACTATACTTTTAATAGTTGTATGTTCTATCATCAGAGTGTTTAGTATTTTGTATATACAACTACTAATATCGTTAACACCACGACTGTTATTAAATTCATTCTAAGCGCAACAAAAAGTAAATTTTTCCTTATTGGAAAAAATAATTGCAGCGGTCATGCAGAGTGTCTGTTGGTAAATTTATATATTTAAATACTATTATTTCAAAAAGCAATAAACGGTGCGGAGGCAGGGTAGCGGCGCTGAAATTATCGATTGTGCGGAGTCGCGATGTCGCAGTGGTCGAGTGAGCAGCGCGCGTTCGATATGCAGAAATTTTTTAAGAGTAATGATTTTTAAGTAATTGCTCGTCGAAAATTTTGCTGAACATTCGGAATTCGGCGAATACGTGATGGACCGAGTGTAAATTTAATTCGTTCGTGGGTGCTGAGATTCCTCGCAACTGCTTCGGCTATGAATGTTCCACTGCCAGGGCCAAGTCAATCTTCAAGGATTCCCGAAAACATTGAACTGGTTGAAAGCAATTTACGTGAAAGTCCGCGACTTTCAATACGGAAAAGAGCAGCCTCACTGGAAATTCCAAGAGCGATTATTCATGAAATTTTAAAAAAGGATCTAAAGATCATCCTTTCAAAAATTCAAATCGTTCAAGAACTGAAAGAAAGTGATTTTGATTTATGCAAAAATTTTTGTGAAACGATGTTGGAGCTTTTTCGCACTATAAATGCAATTTTTTGGAGCGACGAGGTTCATTTTCACTTAAATAGTCACGTCAACAAGCAAAACTACTCTTACTGGTCTCCAAACACCCTCAACCCTCGATTCAAACATCAAAAACCATTTCATTGTACCAGGATAAGTGTTTGGTGTGCCTTATTCACGCATGAGATAATTGGGCCATTTTTTCTCAGAAATTCTCGAGGCCAGGCGACGAATAAATTATAGACGCATTATTAAGGAATTGTTTTTGCCACAACTGTGAGCTCATCCATTGACATTGACATTTACACAAGTGTTTTCAATAGGATGGGGCAACTGCGCACACAGCCAGACCTTCGATGAATTTGCTTCGAGAAAATTTCCCCCAAAAACTGATCAGTAGCTTTGGGGACATCCCATGGCCACCGAGGTCGGCCGATCTAAGTCCCATGGATTTTTGTTTATGAGGCTACCTCAAAGAGAGGGTTTATAATGACAATCCCCAATCTCTTGTGGCTTTAAAGAAAAATATTCGTCGAGAAATCAGCTCAATTGAACCAAGTTTACTGCAGCGTGTGGCGCAGAATACAAGGCTCCGTTTTGAACAGTCTGTTCAACTTGACGGAACACATCTGGATGACATGCTTTTAAAAAAATAAAATCCGCATTTCCATTGTGTCGTTCAATGCTCTTAATAATACTTTGTGTCAATTATTACATTTTTTATTTAAGTTTAAAAATATAAATCTGCTACCAGACACCCTGTATTATAAACATTTATTTTGCGCTTATAATAAAATAATGATGCAAACCCTTTGGGAAGGTTTAAAATGCTTTTCAAATCAGAACATACAACAATAGAAAAAGGGTGTGATTTTCGGCTATCTACGTCTTATTCCACTCTAAGGACTTTTGTTTCATTTCTGTGAATATCGAACTCTTCAATTTCATCCTGCGTTCGATTATTTTTTATTCAAAATTGTACGTAACGATCGCATTGATTTTTTTCTTAGGTTTGTTAACGACAAATTAAAAATGTGGCTTAACTGATCTCCTCCATATACGATTTCTTTTGAAATAAAAACTCAACTTGACTTTTGATCTAGCTATTTTAAATTTATATAGTGCCTTAAGAAAGTAACATATTTTACAGAAATAGTAACAGTATAAAAAAATTATCTAAAGTTTAAAAGTGCTAAATCGGGCTTAAGAATATTTTCCTTAATGCCACAGATATTTTTACATTCAGCAATATTAACTGCAGGTTGAGCAAAATGTCTATCAGTAATCAATATCCGGAGTTTGTATTGAAATTTTGCTCTATACACCATGAGAGCAAAATTACACAAAAAAGTTCTGTTTCCAAGGATATAGAGCATAATAGACATGATTTATTTTAGCAACGAGACGAGCAACCTAAAAACGGTTTGCAGATTTGAAAAATTTGAGTGAGTGGAAGAAACTAAGATGGCATCCTTAACTCAAAATTGTCAAAATGGCGTATGGAGCACTTAAGCCCCCGAAGGACGATTTGTTAAGAAATTTCTTTTCATTTATTTATTTTTTGATCACTTGCAAGAAGGGAACAAATCCAAGAGGTTTATTTGTGTACACATTGGTAAAAATTGTTATTTGGCAATCTGTTCCATTGTTATGCAATCATAATTAAAAGTATCTTTAATCCATTCAAATATTATTAAAAACTTTGTGAAGAAAATAAAAAGTTATGCAGTCTTTTTTTATATGTCTCCTTCTCCCAACTAGTGAATCAAATACAAAAATACATTTCTTGTTCATTTACATTTACATTTACATTTACATTTGTATACTTATTCAGCATATGCCTACACAATACATATTAAATAATAAATAAAATAGGCTTAAAACAGAAAATGTGTTTGTGTATGTATTTAGACATTTTGTTGAATATTTTTTTCAAGCTTACTATTTTCCATTATATACATGTGCGTATACTTTATAAGCGTGGTAGAGCCTTTAGCATTTGTGCGTACACGTGCAACAGAAAGCAATAAATTATTGTCATCAGATTTTACGCAATATATCTCTTTTATAGCCATTTCATTTACAATTTGAAATGGATTAGCCGACAGGTTATATATCAGCCCATTTGAAATGTTTTTATTTCTATCTAAAATCTGTTAGAAAATATATTATAAGGTGTTAACTAAATTAGGAATATTTCTTTGATTTTCTCAATGAATTTCATTATTGTTTTTTGATTAGGCCTGAGCCAGATGATACAAAATATATATGTTGATGATGAACATGCATCATTGCTTGCTGTTCGCTATAGTTTTCGCAAATATCCACTCAATTGCAAGTAAAATCTTTAGCATTATTTGCATTTTATATTAAGTTAATGTTGGTTGAGTTCGTAGAATTTACTTAAAGTTAAATTTAATTTTCCTTCTTTGTGAGTTGTGAGATGTTTTGTAAGTACAGGGTGGGCCAAAAGTTACCTTGGGGTTTAAAAGTTTAATAACTTTTTCGTTTATTAATTTTTTTTTTATTTTTTCTCAGATTATATAATATATAAAAGGGAAAATTTTTTACACTAAGTATGAAAAATAATGTCTCTTAAATTACCACTGTTTTCAGCTTCGCACTGATGGCCTCGTTTTAGAGCATTTTCCATAATATCTTCCAGAATTTCTGCAACAATGTTTGCCTTGAGTTCAAGGATTGTCTCTGGCTTCAAATAACCCCAAAGAAAATAGTCGGGTGCTGTCAAAACTGGCGATCGCGCTGGGCCAAATTATTTCCGAATTTCTGGAAATTATTCGCTCTCCAAAAATTTGACTTAAAAGTGCCATTGTGTCTCGGGCAGTGCGGGCAGTGGCTCCGTCCTGCTGAAACCACATACCAGGTATGTTTTCAAGAGCAAGACGTAAAAAATTTTCTATCATAAACCGATACCGCTCTCCATTTACGGTTACAGCACTTCCATCTTCATTCTCGAAGAATTAAGGACCAATGATATTTTCAGATGTGATCCCACACTATATTGTACACCTAATGAGGTGCAATTGGCGTTTATGAATGGCTCTTGGATTTTCAGAACCCCAGAACCTACAGTTCTGCTTATTAACAAAGCCATTCAAATGAAAATGAGCTTCATCACTTATAATCATAATCGCCCATCAGTGCGAAGCTGAAAACGGTGGTCATTTAAGAGACAATATTTTTCATACTTAGTGTAACAAAATTTTCCATTTTGTATATTATATAATCTGAGAAAAAAATTTAAAAAAATTAATAAACGAAAAAGTTATTAAACTTTTAAACCCCATGGTAACTTTTGGCCCACCCTGTATTTATCTCACTTCAATAAATAATAATGTTAGTTCAATTTAAAAGCAATTTCACTTTAAAATAAATGAAAATTGCCTGAACAATTATATTCATATACTATTACAACAATTGAAGCGCAGCCGCGAATAATGTTGTAAAATACAATTTTTACAAAACCTTTTTTTTCACAAATTACCGTTAACATTACGCTCTTCTGTTGCTCAAACCTCAAGCCATCCAAAATTATGCATATTATCGTCATCAAAATACAAATACAAACAGGCAGTCAGTGGAAGAACTTTGTAAGTAACTAACAAAATCGTGCAAACGAAATTGTCGAAAATAATTGATAAATGTAATAACAGAGATACAAAGAGAAACGTTAATACTAATTATCATTTTTTTTTCGAAAAGCTAAAAAAAATTTAACGCAAAAACAATCTGGCTTTAAAATACGTTTTTTGGCTCTCCTCAAAAGTTATTATTTTGTCACTTATAACGTTATTCGTCGCGAACCTTCAATTACTAATTTAAGTTTTCATTCAAATGTGGGTACACACCTAGTTTTATTGAAAATTAAAATGGCAAACGGATATGTTGCGCTTTACCTGTTTTATTTTTAATAAATTACAAGCTTTTATAGCATACCTTTTTGCCCTCCCTTTTTTAACTTTCCGCCTTATCAGTATATTTTCTAGCTTTTTGCTTTTAACATTTCCAACCCTTGTTTCAACGTTTTTTCTTCGTCTTTTAATGGCCCAGAGAAGAAGCACTAAAATACTTCATAATTTATTTGCAAACAAAAAGTTTATTGCGCTCCTTTGGGATTTGTACATTTCATTTAAATAATGCAAAAGCGAAAAGTGAAAGTTCATATATTATTTTTATTTATTTTTTTATTGCTTGTGTGTTAAAGTGGAAAGCAGAGTTATTTTGTAATAATTTAAAGCAATTGTAAAGGTTTTCAGTGAGAATGTGTTGCAAGCCAAAAGTTAACTTAACTTTAATACATAAATAACAATAAAAAAATTTGCCAATTGACTGACACAAAACAAAATTAAAACTAAACTAAAAAATATTTTCTCTTCAAAAAAACGTTTAGTGAAATTAGTTGATGTATTTCTTAATGAAAAAATCAAGTTAAAACGAAAACATTATTTACTGAATCAGTTAAGGTTATTAATTATTGTCTTAACATGTTTTTTCAATATCAATTAATTAATTTTTAAATTTTAATTTTAGTTTAAATAAATTTTTCAATATAAAGATTTACCGGGCTTACACAAGGCAATCTTAGTTGAAGAACGTTTGAGCTAATGTAAGAAGGAGGAGTAAGAAGGTGGTGTGCCCCTGTGGCTGGGTAGTACCTATGCTATCCTCTTAGTCCGGAGGTCATGGGTTCGATTCCCGCCATAGACCCTGGGTGTTTCTGCAGACAAGTTAATCGCTTTGCGGGTTGTGTTTGTTAAAAAAAAAAAAAAAATAAAGATTGTGAAGACTGGAGTCATTAAATTTTTCTCTCTTGCCTATGAACTAAAAAGTTGCTGCGTGTGATGCTGGAAACACAATTGCGAAGAACGACAAATTTTTCATTGCGAACTTTTGTCATCAGAAATAAAACCCAATTTATGCATATAAAAATTAGCACAATACCGCAGTAGAAAAAAATTCGTCGTATGTGACAAACTACGCGTTAGATTTATTTCTATTTTCTACGCCGAAGAATGATGAAAACACAATTTTTCTCTCTTTTTTCTCTCAGTTCAGATCAGATAAGTTCTTTATTCGCCGTTTTTGTTCTTCACCCAACGAATTTACTCAACGAAACTCATTGTTCTTCCCAGTTCTGTTCCTAGCATGAAAGTGAAGAGAGAGGAGAAGATAATACAGAGTGGAGACCTTGAGTTTTCCTCTCTTGCCAATGAACTAAAAAGTTGCTCAGCCAAAGTTGCTGCGTGTGAGACGTGAGTCAGTAACGTCTGTACTCAGGAGGTTTTTGTGCATGATTTTAAATATCGCCGGTTTATTTTTTTTTGTTATTTTTCTTTTACGCATTTAAATTGTTTTATTTATCTTTTGACTTTCTAATGAAATATTTAAATGCAAATAATTGTATTCGGCATAAATAACTTAAATTTTCTTTTTTAAAAAGTCTTGACTTCCCTTTATATCAAAAGTTAAATACCCTCGAGTAAGATTATTCTTTATTAAATTATCTACTTTCATTACTCTGAGAATTGTAAGCCAAGAAATACACAATCATTATAATGAGTCTAAGTTAATTTGATAAAAAAAACTGATGTTATTACTATGGGGGAAGTACTAAGCTGAGAGAATATATTCATACACAGACCATTAAATTATTTTCTACTTTAAGATGATAAAGTTAAGGTCTTTAATATGAGATGATAGCTGCAGTGAAATAAGAGAAAATTCATTGAAAGGAAAGGAGGGGCAAATACTTACTAACATAAATAAATTGAAAGAAAACAACTAAAATTCCAGAATGTAAGAAACAATATGGCTATACTAATTATCATTTTATTATATTAATATCTTAATCGATTTTAAGTTAAGTGTTTTCAATTCTTATTTTATAAAATATTTTACTTATTAATGTGATTTTCTTA
This sequence comes from Nowickia ferox, assembly GCA_936439885.1. NCBI lineage: Eukaryota > Metazoa > Arthropoda > Insecta > Diptera > Tachinidae > Nowickia > Nowickia ferox. Next base: position 93,310,605 of record OW387023.1, on the reverse strand, counting down.
AAGAAGAGAGGAAAAATCAAAGGCGATAAAAGTTATTGGTTGAATTTTCCTCTTTATCTATAAATCCTGGTCTTGAAATCTACAGTAAAGCACATATGAAAATGTTTACTTCTAGTTTAATTTAACAAAAAAAAATTCAGTTTATTACAAAGAACTGAAGTGACAGAAGCGTGAAGCCCAATTAATCTAACACAACAGTCAGCTCTAACAAGTCTTAAAACTGTCCAGTTGTCACACATTCAATAAGCTGCCAATTTCCTTAATATATCAAGATGACATTGATTCTTATTTGAATCCTAGTGTATTAAACTTTTATTTCAATATAAGCTGATGCCATATTACAAATAACTTTTTGTCAAGGATTTTTGTGAACTCTTAATAAAATGGTTTCATATGAATAAGTTATTGCATAATATTCTAAAGAAATTGAAATTATCTCTGGCAAATTATTTCAACATTAAGGGCATTCACATGGTGGTCTTAGAAGTCATAGTGTCAAAATTATATTAAAGTAATTTTGACACTATGACTAAGACTAAAGCCAGAATTAGTTTTTACTTTCTGTTCTGTTACGAATCAGCTGTTTTTTGTTTATAGAAATCTAATACAAGTCGTAAGTTTTTCTGTTTCGTTCTGTTATGTTTCGGTTCAACCTGTGAAAATCAAAAAATTGTTAAGTAATTGTAAAATTATATTGAAACTTAGCAATGGACGAGGCAAAACTAATCGCTTTAGTGGAAAACTGCGACTCTTCTGGTCAGAAACAGCTGATAAGTTACTATAGAAAAAGTAAGTACTCAAATTTAGAAGCAGAACGGCACAGCACAGAACAGCAACAGAAAGTAGAGACTAATGAAGCCTTAAGACTACTGTTTATATCCCCGAAATATTTTTTAAATTTAGGCCCTTTTAACATAATTATATCCCCCAAATATTTTTTGAAATTTTGTCTCTTTTAGCACAATAATTGTAACTGAATCTCCTAAAAAAATTGTATTGATATTTTTCAGACGTTAAGGGAGTGTAAAAAATTACTCAATGAAGCAATCAAGGTATTATTTTTTATTGAAAATTGTATGCCCTTTCAGACTGTGGTCTACTTAACTTAATACAAGTAATAAAAAAATTGTGTCATATATATAGAAATAAATAAGGCCCGAACAATAATTTGAAATTACCTTAAAAACAAAAAACAACATGGAAAACATGTAAGTTACACACCGATTAACGGACATCGTGTTTTACAAAATAAGGCCTTTAACATTTTTTTTCATTGTGCGCATTCATTCATTTTAAAATTTAAAGTTTAAAATTTATTCTCAGAAATTTTTCAAACAAACGTTTACTTAACGTAAAATAAAGTCTCAGTAAATATTTTTTACTCTTCCAATAAATTATATATCCAATTTAATTTTGTGCAAAAAAACGCCTGTATAGTCAGAGTGAATAATTCTCTTTTGCACAATACATATAAAATAACATTTATAAATAAATTGCTTAGAGACGATTTCTGTTGCAATATGGAAATGGTATACTTTACAGATATATTAACGGTCTAATTCATAAAAAATATTTTAGGTTTATTACAGGTTTATTTGACAAATTTCAAATAAGCGCTTAATAAACCTGAAATATTTTTTATGAATAAGGCAGTAAATGTTTGATTTGTTTTTAATATCAGTACAATTTTTTTTAGAACTAAGTAGTTTATCAACTAAAAAAATTATAGTTTTTCTTCAAACAAATTATTGAACATTTCTTGCACTTGATTTTCCAGTTTTTTTGTAGGATTTAATTTAAATCTTTAACAAACCATTAATTTACGCACTTCTGTATACTTAAACATTATAAAAAGGATATTATTTACAAATCCTTCATTTACTTCAACTGCATAACTCAAAAAACTAATTTTGCAGACGACAACGAGTTTAAAGTTTTTTTTTCTCTCATGAGTTGAGTAGACAAGTTATTTGTTTGATTTTGTTTTTTAGGAATTGTTTCTGTACTATGAACTCAAAAATACTATATTTTGAGTTGTTCTAATGTTTCAGCAAATGAAGTATACATAAAAATTATATTTATTGTTTTTGTTTAAAAATTGTATATTTGTTTTGCAATTTAGATGATACCATGTTATGCATTAAATAGATACAAATCTTGAATATCTTATTTCAATACTATTGTTATAAAATAGAAAATAATATACAAACCACAATTTTATTGTCGACATTGAAAGGGCTATTGGTTTTATATACAAAAGCGGAAATTACTTTTACCGAATAACATAAACATAATACTAAGCAAGTATTCACACATCCTTTTAATTTTAACATCACACTCTGCTAACGCAAATGAATGAATGTATATGTATGTATATTTTAGTGAATAGAAAGCTTTATTTCACAAATAAACTAAATACCTATTAAGGCCAGTGCTTGACCATATGAACCCAAAGCTTACACATTGTGTGCATACAAAAATTAGCATGTGAAAGTGTGAAGAAATAGAAAAGTCAACATTTATTTTGGGATTTGTTGTATATAATAATTTTCTATTCTATAGCAAAATTTTAGCTTTATGTTTTTTTTATATAAATATTTATAATTATTTGAATATGCGATTTTTTGACAAGTTGACTTTTGGCATAAATCTAATATAATTATTTGCAGGCATCTAAATATTATTTATTTGAGTATTAAATTGATGCTGTATTAAAAAAATTACTTCAGAATAAAATGCAAATACAACAAGCCTTTACTTCAAGCATATTTAAACAATTTTATTTAAATATCAATTCATATTTCATGTATAGTGTAATTTTTTCTCTGCGTGCACTGTTAAAGGATAAGGGAAAGTGATAGGACATGGCGCTTTCTCAGAGGGAAAGTTTTCGCAATAAGCTTGTCAATTGATATATAAAAAGTCAATATCAATATTGATACTGCAACCGAAAGTGGCGGCAGAGATTAAGGTTTTAACCGCTAGTGGCGGGAACAGGGACTCCTATTTTTGTGAACACAAACACAACAAAATTGCTGAAATTAAAACTATAGTTTTTGTTGTTGCTTTTATTTTAAATCTAATTAGCTAAACTTTTAATACCAGTATTGTGAAGATTGTGATATAAAGAAAGATTTATAAGAATTATTTTTATTTTTTTTTTTGATATTTTTATGAAATAAATAATATTTGTTTGACTTTTGAAAAAAAAAATAGTTTCTCGATTTGGTTGTAAGGCCCAATTCATACGAGGATTTAAAAATCTTATTTTATTTGAAAATTCTTTTTAAATATAGATTCCAAAAACATTTTACATTCGTACGATGATTTTTCCATGTTTCTAGTTTCTATTTATTTCACAGGATTCAGAGGATGAAATTTATGACGTCTATTTTTCTTAATTCTCTTTTGAAGTTGTTACCAACAATTTCTTGCATTCATACGATAATTTTTTTTTTTTTTTTGATGCCTAGTTTTACTTCTCTTCAGCCATATAGCCCATAAGCTAGAAGGATAACAATAGCAAATAACAATAAGCTGGAACAGTAACATTAAAACGTAACAACAAGAATAACAAGAACAGTTTAAGGAGAAATATGATGTCGAAAAATAGACTTCATAAAAGTCACCTTGTGAATCGGCAGTTTGCCTTCAAAAATCTTTTTAGTATTGCCAGTAGATTTCAAAAAGAAAATCCATTTTCCCTACATACTAAAAAATTTTCCGTCAGTCGATCAATCAGTGTAAATTAGGAAATAGTAGAGTCAACATCGTTGAAAGTAAAGACATAGTGTGGTGGAAAATAACGTTAAGAAGTAATTAAGTAAAGGCAGTGAGTCTCTAGTGATGTATAAACAGCGAGCATCAGCAGAATAAGTTTTGTGTGTGACAAACAGCTAAAAAAGCAGTGCACACAACAGCGAGGAAGACGTATTGATAACCAGTTGCGGTATATTTAAGTAGTCTATTTTTGTGTATTTAAGCTCTTCAATTGAATTAGTATAAGTGCATTTATTTGTAAATGAAGTGTCATTCTTAATCCTAATTAGTACACTGGGGTCTTTTATTAATTTTTAAATTTTCGAGTCCACCTAAAAGCGTTTTTAAATAATAAAAACATAACAATATTATGAAGCCAAGCCTTGAACGTATACGTAATGGAAAAAATTACTCATACGTTTGCTTTTGTGGTTACTTGTGTATTACATCCGAAAAGTATGCTTTAAAATTTAAAAATAATTTTAATATGCTTCAAAATATTTAAATTATTACTTTTGATGACTGAAATTTTTGATAAGAACCACGCCTTTTTTTTACATTTATGTTTTTGTGAGGATATTCTTTTCATGAAACTTTCTATCACCAATTGTTACATGTCCTGAGTAACTGCAGGAATTCAACGTTTGGGGTCTTCCATTGATTGTGGAACATTAGCATTGATCTTAATTCTCTCATAGCTTTAACAAAAAAAAAAATATAAAGATGTTAAATCACAAGATCGCCGTGGCCAGTTGTAATTTCCTCTTCGTGAAATCATACAGTCAGGAATATTTTCAGGCAAAAAAGCGATGGTATCGACTCTTTGTGTGCCACGTAAAGCCGTTTTGTTGAACATAAACTTCCAGCATATGAATATAGTCCATTTACAGCCATACAAAATTATTTGTGTACCGAAAAACTCATTTTCCAATTCAAACACAAAATTAACTGAATCCAATATAAATTTGATCTGTTTAGATTCCACAAATAAATTTTAAATTTGTAAGTCCCAATGCAAAAATTGGTAATAATTTGTTGCCAAAATCATTAAATAGCTTCATTCTAAAAATTTTTTTACTATAATTAACAATTAAATAAAACGAGTAACGTATCCGTATAGTATGCCATTTCCATATTTGAACAGAAATCCTCAGCCGGTTTTTAAATTGTAAAAAAACGGACTATACGACATTCGAAAAATCAACATTTTGAAAAAGCCGACAACCATATTGTGAAACTTTGTTATTTGTTGAGCATCTCATTTGCTTAAATGAAAGTTTAACATATTAACTCTAGTTGTTCTAAGAAATTTTTTGGTAAAGGTTCCCTTATGATCTGCATTAGCAACAGTGAAATGCGCATAGGATCCAGCTAAACCCCTCAATAATCAAATTCAATGTATTTTTATTAAAAAAATATTTTACTTAATAAGTAAAATAATAATTCGGGATTACTAGTGCGTTAAAAAAATTTAAACTTATAATTTTTATCTTTCAATATAAATTTATGATGACTTATGCTTTAGTTGAAGTATTCATCGCACCATTGCCTTTTAATAATAAATGTTGAATAATTGATTATAAAATGTTTAAATTAACGCATGTACTTAAAGCATCTTCTTTCCTATCAACACTTCATAAAATTTTGTTATGTCACTTTACATAAAACTGCTGTTTTATTATACTATTGTTTATTTTAAAATAAAATAACCATTTAAATTATACAATATTGTTGTAAATGAAAATGGCATGTGCGTATGTTAAAATATTAAAGGATTTTAAATTTTGTTTTATATCGTACATACTTTGGATTAACGCGGTTTTCCCTTAGTCACATGATAAAATAATGTTTGTTTAAAATTTGGACGATTACGTGTTTATTTCACAAGCAATTTTTCAACACCAAGCAGCTGATTTTATTAATTGAAAAAGTTGTAGCAAGGCCAATGCCTCTTAAAATGTTGTGATGAAATGTATACAAAAATAGCAAATAACAATGTTATTATAAGCAAAGAAGTGTAAAAAAATTGAAGTATGTATATTTATAATAAAAATAAAAAGAATCATTTGAACAAAAATCTAAGGCATTGAACTTGGCTATATATTTGAGTGGATGTAATGTAGTATACTCGTAAATCTGTTAAGATGGTAATTGTTAAATTGTACGAATTATTTTTCGTTACTGCTCAAAGTTCTGCTCATTTTACTGCAACGAAGTCGTGAAAATGTGGAGTTTGCTGTGCGGAAATTGTGCAAATTCGAAACATTTGTAATGATTTTTAGACAGGCTTAGTACTGAAAAGAGTTCTCTCTTTTGATTCCCAATCACCGAATTGGAAACGATCTTAAGAAAAATTTCCTCTTTAGCGTTTTGCAATAATATTTTGCTTTAGGACAAAAGTTAAAAGTTAAAAATTTACCCAATTTGTTTCTTTTTGCACGAATTTAAGCGCAAAACGTTATTTTCATATAAAAATATTTTTTAATTCTTACACGAGACTTTCTTTATAAATTCCTTTAAAAATTCGATTTTTTAAAAAGAGTGGTGACTCTTTTTTAGAAGAATAAAGGAATTCCAAATTTATGTAAAGGGTGACTTTTTAGCAGCTTTCTTTTTGGCAAAAAGTAAAAAAATGAGCATAACAAGATTTCTTCTTGATTTTATGTAGTTTTTTTCGTGATTAAATTAAAAAGATTTACAACATAAAATAATAGGGAATCTATATTAAAAAATCTTCGCTTCTTTCTGCTGGAATAATCCTTATCCTAAAAACGTTTCATAGAGAAAGTCGTCTTGATTCTATTACGCATTTTTTTTCTCTGTGTATAACATCTCTAGTTGTACTTGGAAGATTTTGAGTAAAGGTTCCTTGATAATCAGCATAAGCAATAGTGAAATCCAGCCAAACCCTTAATAATAAATTTTAATGTATTTTTAATAAAAACAAAAAAAAAATATTTTACTGTATAACTAAAATAATAATTTGGAATTTTTACTACTTTAACAAATGTTAAACTTAATTGTAGCAATTCTAAAAAAAAGAAACCAATTAAATATATTGTAAATATTTGCTTGATATAAACTGCACCAGCAAAACAAATATTTTTAACACAAATATTTCATTTAATTAATCTTATAAGAAACTAAAAACTATACCGAATTCAGCAGATACTAATCCTTATGTAACATCAGAGCTTCCTCCTACGTTGTGTAGTAGAATCATCGGCGAAGTAAAATAATAATAATCACAACTTCAAAAATTTAATACGCCTCATTTAACACCACAGGCGCTGCGGAGTTGTAAAAATAATAAAGCTTTCCTCTATCTCTTCCTTCACCACCTGTCTTTTCTATCACTATCCCTTTCCTAAAGTAGATAAATCCTAGTAATAGTAGTAGACATTCATTTCCTGAGTGTTACTTCTCTTTATAAAAAAAAAGACCCGCCAATTCAGGTATAAGCTATCCAAAGCCAGACACATCCATATATAAACTGAACTGCACTTTAAATCATGTAAAGATTGAACAATTAAAGTTATTTTTAATGAACTTAATTATGTGATTGAGCGTGCTATTTTCTGCAAATGACAGTGCCTTACTTATTGTTAAAAATGCTTTATGCATTTTAAATTACTTTCAAGAAAATTTGTGGAACTTAAAACGAAAAATCAGCCATACATTTATTGATAACAATAAAATTCACAATGTGATTGTTTGTTAAATGTCAATTATATAACAGGATAACAGTGCATTTTTATGAACTTAAAATAAAATGAGGAAAATAATTTAACTCAAAAGGAAAGTTATAGGTAAATTTATCAACTTCTGGGTTGGTTAAAATAACTAATAATAAGAAATTAATACTATATAATGCAAAAATTTGTTGTATTGCATTTATTAAGCAAAAAGTTTTGGGGAAGAAAAAAATTCATTTTATAAGAATTTAATAAAGAGACTTTGTTTATTTTGCACCATTTCTGACACATCAGTCCAAGACCAAAGTCTCTAGTTTTTTTGTTGGGAGCTTCGGAAAGTTGATTTCATGTACAGACAGACGAACATCGTTTATTTGTCTTCCCTATTCATATGGACCCATTAAAGAATATTAATATTGTGGAAATTGCACACGAAATTACAAATCAATACATGTATTCCCATTAACATTTTTGGTGATTGCTAAAATAAAATTTTATGCTATAAAAAATAAATTTAAGTAATTAATAAATCAATTTAGTAAAAATTTAATATATTTTTTTTTTATATTTTTCAAATGATGACATCCTTTTCCCATTTATTTGATGGAATAATCAATTAACTTTATTTTCTCATTAAAAGCATTACTGCAATCTTTTTTCGTTTAATTTTTACGGCAGCATTAAATCATTTTCACGGCTGCATAAAATAACTTTTTTTTTATTTGCTAGACAATAGTCTGAAAGGAAAAACATTTTGATAAATATTAAAATCAGCGAAAGGAAATAAACATAAAAAAGTATTAACAAAAAAGGTATTCTTTATAGAACAAATGCATGTATTGAATGGAATATACGTGTGGTAAAAGAAAATTTATCATGTCTGTCTGGAATAATAAAGTTGTGTGAGAGCAAAATAAATTATTTTGTCTAAATACACTACAAAGTCTTCAAATATACAGCAACGCTTTGCAAGGTACATTAATCATCACATCACTTTTATATTGTTCAGTTGTTTGTGTGGAAATCAATTTAATAATTAAATCTATTAACTGCAAGTAGAATATTTTTTTTTATTTCGAATTTTTATTTTTGGTGTACGAGTAAATCAAACATACTTATGCTATACATAAGAATGAATCAGTTTTATTTTAATTAAGAAAGAAATGGGAATTGAAGAGTTATACATCTTATTACAGCGTAAAAATACCATAACGTGCTGGTATATGAACTATTTTCTTTAGAACTTTTATGATAAAAATAAAATATTTATGGTCTAATTCATTAAAAATATTTCAGGTTTATTACAGGTTTATTTGAGAAATTTCCCATAGAAATATGTCAAATAAGAGCTTAAGAAACCTGAAATATTTTTTATGAATAAGGCAGTTAAAATATTTCATCAAAAATTTCATAACTCTAAAATTTTATTTATTAAAATTTTTCATATAAATTAGGGAAACGCAAAGAGTTTAGTATATATTTTAAAAATTAAAAGACTTTAAATATTATGATTTAATTAAAATATTTGTAGTCAATATCGTAAATTGAAATTTGTCATCAACTCTTAAATTGAAATACAAAATTTATATTCAATTAATATTATGCACTTAAAGCACTAATTTCTAATTTGTTTCTATATAGAGAAAAGCACAAAACAGAATTTATTAAGATTTGCATAAAATGTATAAATGAATTTTAATCCTGTGACGACAATGGCACAAACTATTAAAGTATGACAGACTAAATGGTAACAAATAGTTATACAACAACTTGCAAGAACATTACATACATATGTATGTATTGATTATTTAGAAATTTGTTTGCAAGGATTTGTAAAGTTTTGCGTACATGCGTATCTATACACAAAGTGTAGTGAATCGATAATTGGGTTTTGAACAATAAATTATTGATGACTCTATTATTTTATGGAGATTTCTAGCGTATAATGAAACTTTACTTGCGCTGAGTTATGAGCAGCCATTTATCAACTGTCAATGTATAAGTTGGTATATACCCTGTAGGAAGTTTTGGGGGTAAGTGTCTCTCAGTCACCAATTTTTTTCGACTAGTTTGCTGACTTTTTGTCGACAACGGATTAATATTTGCTTTTAGTTCCTTTATATCTTTTATAAGTTTTCTTAATATAACATCATATGCGAACAATATATACATGTTCATTTTCAACATTTGCCTTAAAAGAAGTACTTTCAATCCTAGTATTGACTATATATGGTCCTTAAAAATAACCTTGTGAATAAAACTAACTTTATGGCATGCACAGGTTAAATGTCTATAGCAAAAAGAAAAAATATATATAATTCGTTAGTATTACAGGTGACAAAGTCAACAGTAAATCAGTACTGTTCTATGATTGACTCTTCCTGCAGGGTACATACCCATATATAAATACATATGTGTATGTGTTTACGTGTGCTTATGTGCATGTTTGTATATACACTTATTTCAATTTGGATGTGCATGCTGTTCTGTACATATTTTCGATAGATATTGCAATGTACAATTTCAAATATAATAAGCTTTGAATAATACCAAGCACTTAATAAGATAAAACTTGTTTCATCGACAGTGCACCACCACCCAGGTGGGTGGTATATTTATAACATGTGTGTAATATTTTACTATAGGTCACCCCTATTGAGTATTCATCTTCGTTGGCCGTATTACATGTGCCCAATGAGGGAGTGTGTGTATCTGATGGCAGAAAACGAGTTTAAGGTTTTAAATTTACCCACAATTTAATGCAAGAATAAAATTGTTATAATAACACAGCAAGAAGAAATCGGAACTAGTTTCAAGAAATTTACCACTTTCACTGCATACCAATCACTACAGGTACTGTATTTAATATTCTAAGGCTGTTGTTTCAATAAAAAAAAAATTCTAGACAACCTTTTAAGCGAATACCACTCAGCTATTTGGATGACTTCAGTCCTATGACAACTATGGGTTAAATTCATTGATGTTTCACCAGAAATGGAACTACTTTGAGCTCAATAGAAAGATCTATTCTATATTATTAACTCAAAAATCGAAGTTTTCACTTAATTTAGTGCAAAAAGAAAATTTTAATAATAATAGAAGAGATCAATTCTCTATTAATAACTCAAAACGCGAAATTTATCGGATAGAACGTTGTTCAAGTAAATGAGCGATATTCTTGCTCAATTTTCCTTTCAAGTGTTGCGTATGAATACCATACAATTTAAAGTTTATAATAATCATACGCACCCCTTATACATACGATTGAATAGTTGAGAAAATGAACAGAACATACAGAATTTTTTCATGCTATTTGCTTAATTCAATAGTCGAGCACTTGAATTCAACAATTGTTTAAGCATTTTAAATTCAATCATGGCAAATATCACTAAAAAGTTGCAAAATTTAAAAACTGTACCTAAATTTGATGGAATTGCACAAAAACTGTGAGAAGTAACAAAATATAGAAATAAAGTCGTAAAAACAAAATCCAAAAATAATGAAAATTCACAGATGAAATGGTGTTTCGACAAAAGCTTGAGTATGCTCCTCACTCCAAATGCGACAGTTCTATTTATTTACGTGCCCATTCAACCAGAAATGGGCTTAATCGGAAAATAAAATTTTGAATAAAAATTCAAAATCAGTATCAATTTGAGTTTGACGAATAGAACAATTACTTTGATTAGAAATTTCAACAATTTGCAGGGGTTGCTCTGGTGTAAGTGGATTCATAATAAAATTTTGAAGCAAACTAAACAAAAAAGCAACCATCAGCGGTTAAAGTGATGCCAACAACAAAGAAACAAAATTTTTGATGGCACAGGTGTGTTTTTTTTTGTCACACGTTGTTACTATTGACTTAAAACTGAATTCACAAGCAATAAAAAAATCTTCAGTACATGATACACGATGGAATGAAGGCTTATAAGCTCATGCATCTAAAATATTTAGAAATATTTTATTATTTTAAATTCCATAACAATTTTAGCATTGACTAAATTTATATAGTAAAATATTTTATGCAATTCGTTGAATAATTTTTTTCAGTGTCAATAGCATGCGTGAAAAAATTAATCAGATTAAAAATTTTTTTGAAAATGCTTGAGAGGTGCATGTTGAGCTACATTTTCTTTGTCACTCTCTTCTCTAGCGCTGCTACCAAAACTTCAGCAGAAAAAGTTTCACGGAGCACAGTGCAAATTCTGTTTTGTATATTCTACCCTACAAGCAAATATTAAATGGACGAAATAACATTAAAAAAAACTCCAAAAGTTTTTAAAACAAAAATATTTGTCTACAAAAAATCAGTAACGTTTGAAAATGACTTTGGGAAATTGGCCACCGCGTCGATTTGGGACAAAGCACGTTCGAGACGTACAGTTTTGATCCAATTTTCGATAATTGTTGGGCGTGTGTCACCCCAAGGTGTTAATTGTAGCCGGTTTATTTGCATAAAAATAGTGACTTCATGTGGCTGAAAGGTATGAAATCGCAAGACGGTCTTAATTGTTAATAAAGCAATTTTTGGCTTAATTTTTGAAGAAATAAGAAGTATAAGGTTAGCACAATTGGATTCAGCCTACTTGAATTATGTTTATCCACTGGATCCCCGGCGTGTTACAAAAAAAAGTTTCGAATTCGAGCAGCACAGTGTTAATTATCACATGTAATTTGGTTTACAGAGCGATATGAACTTTAGCCTGATTAAATCATAAATATAGAAACAAATAAAGTTCGAACAATAATAATTAAAATTAACTAAAATTAATTTAAAAAAAAATGTTTCTTAAAAAAAGCTCTCATAAATTTTCTGTGCAAGTTGCGCGATTTGATGACTGATTTTCAAAATTAATCTAGTTTATATGGTGACATTGTTCAAACATCAATCTATACATCACGACTTGCCAGCGAATACTGTTCATAAAGGTCATAAAGTGAGCGATGTATGTCCGTTCGTTTAAAATATCACATCTGAAGTGCTTCAAAGCTTTTGGTGTAATTTATTACACACAATTTGGCCTATACTTATTGAATGCCAACGCCATTAAAAAAATTTTCACTTTGGTTGTCTATTTTCCTTTAAAGCTATTGACTTACAGTTCCTTTCTGTAACAAATAAGTTTAGTTATTGTGGAAGTGAAAAAAAAAAGATTGTTAGGCGAAGAGATAATAAAGAATATATAAAAATCTATTGAGCTATAATCACTATAAATCAAAAAGATTTTGTACGATTTTGCTAAAAAAAAAATACTATTAATTATTTTGGTGCCAAAACTCGTTTGGTACAAAGCGCAAACACTCGCTGACTATTCAGGGTTACATTTCAAATGAATTTTTGTCATATAAAAGTGATAAATAAATGAAATTTCTTTTTATATATCCATTAAAATACTTCCTTTTTATGAAAGTTTATAAAATTTATCTGACCATTAGGCGGCTTTGTTAAAAGGTAAAAAATACTTCTGCAGTTTTTTCTTTATCATATTAGAGCTTGTGTTGGCAGAGGACCTTCTTGTCTAAGAATAGGTATGTCACATATATAACTACTATGTACTAGAGCAAGTGAAGCAAATAATCTTGGTGTCAGCAACTTAATTTGTTAAACTTGTGTGTATAATGCTTCAGTAAGTGAGAAATCTACCATACAAAATAGAAATAATCTGTCTGTAATCTTGTCATTACACTGCACAACAACATAAATCATGGCATAAGCATTGTTAGCTAACAAACGCTTCTTATTTTTTCTAGCACACACACTTAACTTTTTTTTATTCTTTTTTGTAAAGAAAAAGGAAAGGGAAACTTAAAAGAAAAAACCATATAATAGTCAAATGACAAAAAAAAAAAAAAAGAAATAATTTAACAAAGTTTTAGCGAGATTACAAAAATGTGGATAATGCTCCAGTCGTAAAATGGCATTAAAAATGAATAACAGGATTCTAATTGCAATACGAGGTAACTTCATCAACATCTGATTACTAATTTCATCAATACCGGGAGCTTTCTTTGAGTTGAGTTCAGCAATTAGTTTTTGTACCTAATGCATCTTAAATTTTAAGGGTCGAGGGGGTAGAGCAAATCAAAAACGTCCGTGCATGTGTTTGGGGTAAATACGGATTTTAAATGCTCAGAAAATATGTTACCTTTTTCAGTATCACTTATTGCCCAACCTCCGGGTGTTTTAAGCTTTATCGCAGCGCGCCACAAAGAGTAATTAGATGCTGGTGTGACAGCGAGGTTTTAAAAATAATTTTTAAGAGATGCAGTTCTTTCAGATGCAAGCAACTCTTGGAGTCGTTTAGTGCACTCTTTAAATCTGATTTTATGCTGGGGCGATCTGTGCTGTTGCCATTCCCTTCTAGCTCTTCTTTTTTTCACATACGAGACGTTCAATATCCGTAGAATAAATTCTATTAAGCCCAGTCTGCGGGTGGGAGGTAGTAGCATGTTCAGCAGCCTGCTTAATATTTTCGTTAAGATTCGCAATGTTAGATTCAATATCATGGGATGTTCTTAGCGTTATGTTTTCCGTGCAATGACTACTAAGATATTTTTTGAATCTCAGCCAATTAACACGATTGATCATCTTCACATATGGGTGAGGTAAATCACTTCTTAGCGGGTTACAGATTGAAACAATAGTGGGAGAGTGATCGTAGGAGAGATCTAGGGAAGCTTCGACATGAACTAAATCCCTAGAAATATTTTTCATGACTCCAAAATCTGTAACATCCGGAATTTTTTGTATGTCTGTAGGCCAGTAAGTGGGCTCTCTACTTGAAATGACGTCCAAGCACATTTTTGAAATTGCGTTGAAAACGCTCTTCCTCTAGGTGTAATAAGGTGTGAACCCCAGAACGTATGTTTTGCATTGTAGTCTTCAGCTGCTACGAAACAAGGCCCAAGAGATTTGTAGAAATCCTCGTATTCATCCTCAGTGATTGAGAATCTTGGAGGGGAGTAAATTGATGATATAACGAAATTTGTACAAAAATTTACAACACAAATATTAGTTGATTGTAAATGTTCTGCACAGATGTTATAAAGAATATAGTGCTTAAGTCTTGACTTTATTAATATCGCTGATCCACCGCATGCTCTTCCTCTCGGATCCTTAGTATCATATAACGTGTAGCCATTCATTTTAAATAAGCTTCTGAATTTAACTCAGTTGTGTCTACCAATACTTTAAAATGGTTATTACACAGAAAAAAGTATTCACCAATTAATGTTTTCAATTAATAATTTAATTGATTCAATTAAATTTTTCATTGTATTAATTAATTTGAGTGGAAAAATTTAATTGATATTATCAAATTGTTTATAGGTGAAAATTTAATTAATTTTTTAATTAATATTACAAATATTTTAATTAATATTACAAACTCATTCATATTACTTTTTTGTGTGTAGAAATAAACGGAATAAATTGTTATTACTAATAAAACTATTGCGAGAATTCTATTTGTATTGTAACTATGGTTTTTTGTTTATAAATATGAAGAAATCGTACAATTGATTGATAATTGGTAGAAAATACTTGTTGCTCTAACAGATTTTTAACCAATCTATTCTCTCTGTGTTCTTAAAAAACAAAAAATGTTAATTTTTTTTCTAAAATTGTTTTTTTTTGGGATAAAATTTTATGATATCTCGGAAAGTACTGAGCAAATTTTTAAACAATGTTTGCACATCCTCAAGATTATTTTGTTGTCGAATTTCGGTTTTTTCTTTCCTGCATAGGGAAACTCCTTCTCAAATTATGCTACTATATGTGGTGAAAGTGCCTGCATTTTTCGCATAACGCTATATCCCGAAAACTAGAACTGCTAGAAAATAATCAAGTTCAGCAAATAAAATAACTAGAGAAACAACTTTAATTTTTAGCGAACGAATTTTTTTTTTCGAAATTTGTAAACTTGTGTTATCAAATCAGTCTGGTTCATTTAAGTACACTCAGGGAAAAAGTGGAACTTAAAAATAAGTACGCTTCACATTGATTCAATAATTTTCAATATAACAGAAAATCTATATTAAAATACTTAAAAATAAATAAAATTAATAAATAAATACAGTAAATTAATATTTTTTTGATATTAAGAAATTTCAACATTACTAGAGTTTCCTTTCGTTAATGTTTCTTATTAATTCAATATGGTTTTTATTGATTTTTTTTGATTGTTTTTTCTCTGGGTGTATGTATCTGAATTATATTTAAAGTTGTTATGGCTGCTGCGGTAAGCACTTTGACTATACTGCGATGACTTTTAGTTGAAATCAGAGCCGAGAATTCCAATACACACGCATTTTCTGGATGCCTGTTCCAACACAAACAATCATGTAAGTTAAATAATTAATAAAATGAACTGACCACATTTGTTTAAATTCTTGTTGTTTCAACTTTTTCTCAGTATCATTATTACTTTATTTTAACTTGAAACAACTTTGGTTTAACATGATTCTTCATTTTCTTTTAGCAGTACTGGAATATTAAATCAACACAAAATAAAATTATTTTAAAAGGAAACATTTTAAGTTTACTGCAAACGATGTTCAAAAATGTGAAATTATTTATTATTTTCGGATCTGTGACTATAAAATTTTCCTAAATGTTTTTACTTTTTTTTCTCTTTTGCAGGTATTTTTCCAACAAATTACTATGATACAAAAAATTTTATTTTCGATATTAGCAATAATTAAATATTTTATTCTGCACTTTGCCTCTTAGAACTTTTATTTAAAATTTCATATTATTTAAGCAAATAATAAATAAAATTTAATAGCGATAATTTTTTCTAATTGCAAACTATTCACCCACATCTAAAGCAACTGGAACGCAATTTTATGTAGAAGTGCTTACATATTCGCTTCCGTAAGATTTTCATTATATTTGTCGTACTTGTAGTTGTTACTGGGAAACAAAACACATGTTTGTCGTGAGAAATATCGGCGAACTTTAGGTTAGGTTAAAAAGGGTTGTGCTATACCGCACCCCCACACGGAGACACAATTGGTTCCCTTCTGTTGCACAAAAAAGTAATATTTACCCCCCATTTGTAGCCAGAAGTGACTCTATTATCCGTCCCTGAGCCACCATATTCCCATTATAAAGCCCCTGATGTCCTCTAGTTTACACTTCCCGATATCAGTCATCTAAGCCTATGACATTGCAACTTCGGGCAGTGACAGATAATATGTTCAATTTGGCTTAGAAAGCGATACGAACTTTAGCCTGATCAAATCATATATATATATATAGAAATAAATGAAGTTCGAACAATAATAATTAAAATTAACTAAAGGTTTCTGGTTCTTCTTCATCCCCACACATCCAACAAAAATCTGGAGTGCCAGTTTCCCAAATGCTGGTTCTTGCTCTGACCTGCGAACGCGCCTATCACGACTCGCATTGTCTTCCTATTCATATCCAGTAGCAGTTTGGATCTTCCTGAGTCAAGTTTTGGCCACAAAACCATGCCATGAACTGTTGGTCCAGCTTTCTACCCAATTAGTGAGTTCCCTATTGTAATGACCTATCGGTAATTTCACCGACCTGTCTGACATTCCTTCGTCTAATGCCGACCCTATTCTTGCCAGTTCATTGGCAATTTCATTTCTCTCAACACTGTTGTGGCCAGGAACCCAACACAGTCTGTTACAATATTTGTCCATAAGTAAGTTAAGGGCTCTCCTACAGTCACTAACAAGTTTCGATTTGACATTGTGTCTCTTCAAAAATTTTAGCGCTGCCTGGCTGTCGACGTAGATGGTCACCTTTTCACCTTCACTTCCTAACTAATCATTTTTTTGGCGTTAGCCATCGTACAGCCATTCCTAAATTATTTTATACATCTATATCTCTTTCAGGCAAAATTAGTCATTGACATTTTTTTTTTTTTTGAAAATCAAAGCTTTTAAAATGTAATCTCATATTGTTGGATGCAGCTACACTGATTTAGAAAATTAACATGAAAATAATAGGAAACCATAGCTACTGCCACCCTTTAGCAACAAAACTGGTATTAATGTCTAAATGCGAAAGTGGGAAACTATTTAACTACTTATCAAAAGCTCATTAACTTGGCTATTAACATAAATAAATCATGACCTGGTAATAATATTATTTCACCATAGAAAAAATATTCAAAGCACTAACATCCTCATTAATTTATTTTCCTACAGCTGCAATAATTTATTAAAAAAACCAATCTGTGTTTACGCTTCAAGCAGTATATAAAATAGTACAATAAATTCAATTAAAATAAATTTATACAAAATTGATATGTTAATGTTTAGAGTTAAATAAATGCCTTTTTTTTTAAAGCAAGTAAAGCAACAGCTTCCTCAAGGCACATTATTTTCTATAATGTACAAGCACATTGACACGAAAAATTTGTATGTAGACACAAGCCTCATTGATGAGTTAATTTTATTGTTGCTTCTGTACTAAGAACCCTGTCGACTTCTTTAAAAACCAAACCGATACACAATAAATCAAGGACACACATATTTCTCTCGAAATAAATGATAAAATGGGGTGAACTTATAACGAAATAATTTGAATTCTTTTTGGAACAAAAAGTCAAGGGTTCTTTAACTTTAGAAAATAATTTTAAATAGATAAATTAATACTGATTAATCAATTAATTAATCTACTACTTAAAGTGAAAGCTTTTTCTGCACAAGGAATTAAAGGAACGTTTGAAATTGGGGGTATTCACAGGAAAAACAAGTTCAATGTCAGTTGTGCTTCACTTAACGTTGTTGTTTAGTTTTGTAAATAAATTAAATTTTTTAAAGAAAATTAACTTGTATTACCTAATTTACATAATGCATTTTTTCATGAAATTTTTTGCTCGAAAATTGTTCTATTTGCTTACAGCAGCGGTAAACACATATGGAAATTTTTATTATGTCAAACGTGACCATCGTACACATTTAAACGGATTTTTATTTTTACAATAAGCTTAACTTATAGCAGCAAATCAGCCTGATAATTGGAACTAAGTTTGATTTTGAGCAATTTTTCGTTTTTAAGATAATTGCGAAATACCAAAGAATTCGCATGTGACAAAAACAGAAGTTTTTTAAGAACAGCGAATAAAGCTCTGATTTCAGCAAAACCTAAAACGATATTTTAATGTGACTTATATTGGAATGTTGTGCTCGAGAATGATTTATAAATTTTATATTAACTTTTAATCACAGTCGCACGTGACAGTTTTTTCCAGCATGATATTTGTATTGTTTCTGTTCTTCCTTTTACAAAATCATATATAGACAAGCTTAGTAAAGATGTTTTCAAATTAACAAACATATTAATTAGTGGCTTAACATAGGGTCTACACCTAACATAATATGTAAGATGAGATCGTCAAATTCAATCGCAGAGCGAGTTATGTTACGTGTAGACTTCATATTAGTGTTATCTCAATCTTATAAGATTTTTTATGAGAGAGTTGTTATAAGAAATCCCATAACAACAATCTTATGAGATGAATTGTCAAAAAACACACGTACATGAAAATAAATTCGTATGCATGTGTGAGTGTTTCTTAAAATAAATGAAAAACAATGTTTTGGACAATATTTCTGGGATTTTATATGTTCAAATGTGTTAAATTTAATTTGTGAATTAAAGTTTGTGCGAAAAAGTGAAAACAAAATATATAATTATACAAAAATAATACATGTTAACTCGATGAGAATTTGCATAAAATGAAATGTTATAAGAAAAGTAGAATTACGTTGTCCTGTTGTATGAGATGAAGAGAAATATCGGCATTTTATTTTTGTTATTCTGCCGACGTTCTCTCACATATTATGTCAGAGTTAATCGCAGTTGTAGACGCTATGTAACAAATGTTAAAAACCACCAATTATTATTATTATTGACTGCAAAAGCAATGAATAGTAAGTAGTGGGTTTTACATTCAATTTCATTCCATATTCGAACTGAAAAAAAGTCCGCCAATGTAGTAATCGTAAAGTAAGGAAATAAAAAACATGTTGGTTATTCAGTTAATATCTCAACTTTGATATTGGTTGAACTTCTCATTGGTTTAAATGAAAGTTAAATATAATATCTCTAGTTATTATAGGAAATTTTTAGGTAAATTTTCCCTGATGATCTGCACTAGCAACATTAAAACGCTCATAGGATCCAGCTTAATCCTCAATAATTAATTTCCATATACTTTTAATAAAAAATATTTCACTGAATAGTTTAAATAATAATTTCGAATTATTAGTGCTTTAACTAACGTTAAACTTTTCAATATATTTAGCTTAGCATAAAAACATCAATCTTAACAAAAATATATAATATAAAAAGAAAATAGTATGGGTGGTAATCTAAAACAAATTTAAATAATAAATACCAACAACTTTTATTCAAAATAGGCAGTTCTAGCTGCTTTTACTGTTTGACTTAGAATTCTTATTATTTCCTTCCATTTTTCGTCTAAATTATATACCACTTATGTTAAATTTTTTTCCGTCAGCAAATGCATTTCACTTTTTCCCTAGCATGCTAAATTCTATCTTACCTTAGGTTAGGTTAGGAACGCACCTCCATTCGGAGACTCAGTTGGGTCCATTGTGATTCCCTTCTATTGCCCATGAAAAGTAATATTGACCCCCCTTTCGCACCCATAAGTGACCCTATTATCCGTCATTAAGCCACTGAATTCCCATGATGAAGCCCCTCATGTCCTCTAGTTTAAGCTTCCCGATATCACTAGTGCTCTCATGGAAAAATCTGCTCAGCCATCTAACTATATGATGTGGCAGCTTAAAGCAGTGGCAGATAGTATGTTCAATGGTTTATAGTTCCTCTTCATACTCACACATCCTACAGAAATCTGGAGTGCGACTTTCCCAAATGCTGGTTCTTACTCCGTTACCGAGCAGTAGCCAGTCAACGTGCCTATCAATTGTCTTCCTATTCATATCCAGTAGCACTTTGGACCCTTTTGAGTCAAGTTTTGGCCACAAACCCTTCGAGACTCTACAATAATCCCTACTTCGCCATGAACTGTTGGTCCTACTCTCTACCCTATTACTGAGTTTCTTGCAGTAATGACCTATGGGTAATTTCATCGATCTGTCACACATTCCCTTATTCCAACGTCGACTCTTTTCTTGCCAGCTCATCGGCAATTTTGTTTGCCTCAACACTGCTGTGGCCAGGAACCCAACATAGTCTGGTACAAGTTGAAGGCTCTCCTACAGTCACTACAAAGTTTTGATTTGACATTGTGTCTCTTCAAAGCTTTTAGCGCTGCCTGGCTGTCGACGTAGAGGTAACCTTGGCTACAAGTTCCGTGGGCCTGAGGATCAACAAGATCTCAGGTTGGAGAACGCTGCATTCATTCCGCAGTCGGAAAAAAGTATTAATGTTCGTTCCCAAGATATAGATACCAGCCCCTGTGCCTTCATCCATGATTGACCCGTTTGTAAAGACAGCACTACCCTGATATAGCTTATCGGATTTGATCCAATAGTTTCTATACAGAATTACCAGTGAGATTGTTCTACTAAAATCAATTTCAGCGACTTTATAGTCCGTGAACCCAGGGGTTGCGGATCTCTAATCACTACAACTAATCTCATTTCAGATTGATATGTGACCTGTTATTCCTGTCTTCACCAAGCCTGTTCCAACGAGTCTAAGAAGACTTCGAGTCAACGAAGTAGATTCAGAATGACTTCCAAGGCAGCTTGAGGTGTGCTCCTCTGAGCACTTGTGAATTCTGTCTCTGCTTTTTAATTTATGGTTTTGTAATAATATTTATACTCCTTTTTTTACATTTTCGCTCTCACCTAATGGTAGATAATTTAAAAGTATATCAGTTTTTTTGTAGTAATAGTAGTAGGCATTCATTCCCTAAGTGTTGCTTCTCTTAAAAAAAAAATATAAGTTTTATGTCAATGCACAGTGTGGACTTTTGGAATATAAATGAAAATAAATCTGGAACTTCTAAGCTGATTATTGGATTTATCTGAAACTGCGAACAACTTTAAAAGAGAATCTAAGCTTTATAACACATGTCTTTATGGACTTCTGGACTAAGCAGGAGATCAGTTACAGTGGGTCCAATTTGACCACCTGAGTCGAAAAAAAAATTCTGAGGCATGTAACTTTTTTAAATTCTATACGCGTTTGATAGGAAAAAGCACTTTGAGCTAAGCAAAAAATCACACTATGAAATATATGAAACGTTATAATAAATATCACAATATATCAGCAAAATATTTTGACAATACATCAATTATAAATTTATTTATTTGCAAATCCCAACTTTGTTGCTATAAAATTTCTTCATAGGCAAAGGAAATGCTCGACTGTTTGCTTGGTTGGCTGTTTTAGCCGAAGTGAATATTTTGCCAATGGTTTCATTAATGAAATGAAAAACGGTGACTGCTACTTTCTTAAATTGCTTAAAAGTAAACTCCTGACAGAAATTTGTATTTGGTACGGCCTTTCAATAGAAATAGCTGTGATATGAAAAACATTTTAGGCTTGTAGCAAATTCATTCCAAGAACTTAGTTACAACATAAAAATAATTTTTCCCATGAGCTTTTGTTCGTAAGTGTTATTTTTTTTGTTGTACGTTAAATGCTTAGTAAAAAAGGTTGTTTCTGTAAAACCAAAAAAATACGTAATTTTGTTACCATCAATAACATGCCATCAAATTAGTTGCTTTTGTGTACATTTAGCCATTGGAAACCTTGAAAGTACAATTTCCGTTTCAGCAGGCAAACCGTTTCCTTTGACATTTTTGTAATGACTGTTAAATGTCCCAGCAGCGCTTCCTTGTTTAAATGCTGTACAAATATATGTAAGTATTAAATTTAACATTTATGTGTATCTTTTATGTTATTTAAACTCTCTTTAATACTCTTCTCTGGCTCAACACTCTTTTAAGATTGCAAAATTTGCTCTTACTTTAGTCAGAGCACAAGTATTTCATGCATAAGCTATTATCCTTGCTTACGTTATAACGCAATCCTGCCAAAACTATAAGTAAAAATACAGCAACCATTACAACTGAATTTTCAGTTGTCACAACATTGTCGAAGAGTCAAGTCGAACAAGCGGTTGTTAAAAATTTTGCGCAATGTTTTTGTTATTGTAAGAAGTTTTTGTTGTCTAGTCTCAGGCTTTTGTTGTTATTTCTAACAAAAAAAGCCATAGTTTCGGTTTGTTTTATAACGAAATTACAACAAAACAGAAACCCCGGCGCTGGTAAATTGAAACTTTGTTGCTGCACACCTTGATTATTTGTTTGTACAGTAAAGAATTTTCTTTCAGCGGTTTCGATACAAAATAAAAAAACAAAAATATCTATACAAAATTATTCTAAAAATATGTGCATAAAATTTAAAATTACCTGAAGTCTTTAAGTGTGTATTTAAAACATCAAAAGCGAAACCTGTGAGTCGATTTCTTTGTATCCTTGAGTGAAAGAATAAAAAAAAAACAAGAAATGTAATTGAATCAAAATAACTTGTGGAAAGTGAAAACGTTTCTTGTTGCTAATGTAAACTGAAGAGTGAGTGTTCTTGTAAAGTTCTTAGAAATGTTCGCTAAGTTTAAGCGGTTAAAGTGTTTTACTTTTAATTTCATATCTGCTATGCTTATAGGAACTTTAGCTGGAACTAGTAAAAAGTTCAAGTTTATATTTCCTTAGAAAACTTTTTTTGTTTGCGTGCTTTGTTATAATAAAATTTGTTATAATAAATTTTTAATGATATAAATAATTGCTACATATGAAGAAAACTTTAAACAACTAATTTAAAAAGATATACAATAAGTAATAATTATAAAACTACGTTTTATTTGTGCCAGGAATAAATGCATAAGCCGTGTATTGTGAAAGAAACTTAAGTCTATTTATATAAAAAATATTAAAAATGAATATGGAATAAGTTTAGAAAAATGAATTATTGAAATAATTTAACATAATGATTTAATATGTTATTCACATTAATCACGCTACTTCCTTAGAAGCTATTAACAATCAGATTAATTATCTGTTTATCGACAACATGCCATGAAATCGATTGGATTATTTCTGATGCTTTTTTTACAGACAAAATACACTAGAGATTGTATCTGACAATTACACTGGGAAACAACTATCATCATTTTTTGTTTTTAAATTAAAATCGTTACTTGAAACAGCATTTAGATTTAATTTATTAATTAATTCAAATGCTGCGTGATCGAAATTTAAATTTAAAATTTTAGTTTTCTTAATTAATTTTAAGAAGATGTTAAATTAAAGAATTATTTGTGTCAAACAAACACTAAATGTGTCTCAAAAGGAATGTGCTCTGATTTCTTTGAAATTTTGTACCTTGTTATATTAGCTAATTCTCAATTATGTTTTGATAGTTTATGTATATCTCCCTTTTCAATTTGAAGCAATTTGAAGTGTCCTAGTACACTCGGTTAAAGCTATGCTGCTTGGTTATATAAAACAAACTTAATGCGTTAAATAACAATGCAATAAAATTATATTATATGATGATTTAAAATTCTGTGCAAATATTTCAAAACGCTTCCATGTATTTCCCATTATTTTCTTTTCTAATGGCGTACGGTTAAATTAATGTGTTGTTTGTGGCCGGCGGCGGTTGTTTGCCAGTTTACAAACGATCGGCTGTGTTCTCTGGCTTATGCATTAAACACATTCACCACAGCAGGCTACACGAACACACGACTTCAAATGCCGCTAGCAGCATTTGTCGCCTCGTAGCCAGCTACTTAATTATTTTGGAAACGGCAGCAGCACCATCTGCACCTCATATTTAAGTATAAATGCATAGTTCAGTATTGCCACCTTCAAATATTTCGCATTTATAAAAATTAAATTACTCATTCAAAATTAAGTACATAAAAGTATGTAAAAGTATAAAAGTGAATCAATTTATGCTTTAAATCAATTTTTGGATATTGTTTCTGTTAAATAATATGAACTAATTGTACGATAACATTCACTCAACATTTTGTATTATACTTGCAACACTGAATTTTCTCATTGAAAGCCAAAGAAATAGAAATTAGTTTAATTTGACTACAACGACAAAATCAGCATAGACAACAACCTGCCGCCATGTTGCCTTGCTGTCTTCAAAAGAATCACTCCCATATAAACATGTGTATTCTATCCTTGACATTTTGTAGTCGGTTGCCTGCTGTGGTGAATGTGTTTAATGCATTATGCTCATGTGCAAAAAACGAAACAAAAATAAATTGAGCAATCGTTCTCATTGTTTTTATTTCTCTCACTTCAAAGAACTAAACAAAACAAAATCAAACAATTTCTTTCGTTTATTTTCGCACTTTGCTTTTAAGTACAAAGAAATCAAAACAAAAATAAATTTATAACTTTAATAGTGTCGATTATATTTGTTACCAAAATCACGTCCTAAGTCCTGTATCGCCCCATAAATAGCATAGCTACAAAAATTTAAGTTAATATAAACGTCATTTGCTTTATCTTCGAACATGGTATAATGTTAGTTGGCAATGATCACCTTAACAAAATGACGCACTATGGTGTCAATACCAAATTTAGCGCAAAAATTTATTTATTTTTTAATGGCACAAAAGTGAAAATTTTTTATGGTTTTTTAATGACAAGGCCTCACCGAGCACGAGGATATAATTTTTTTTTTGGTATATTTGCAATGTTGTCACTGCAGTATTCTTTTAAACCGATTTAATGGATTAATTTTGTTTTTAATAAGAAACGAATCGATAATTCTGTGTGATTTTGAGAGGTCATAAAATAAGGTAAAACCATTTTCTGTACTATTTCTTGGTTTGAGATATACAATGGAGGTTTGTATTTTTTTAATTCTTGATGTCCAGTTGATTTAGTATTCCGCTTAGAAAAAGATGTATGAAAATTCAAATGCATTCCGTTATCCTTGAATTGTATCTGTATTAGGATTTGTGCTAGACTTTTAAAAGTGAATTTCACCAACTTTTGCTCCAACTTTTGAGTCGTTATATTCTATAGCATGTGAATTGTTAAATATTTAAGAAATCAGCTGCCGATATTTGCTTTAAAACTTTATATGGCATCTTTAGGTTGAAAAGTTTAGCACAAAAAAGGATTTGTTCAATGGTTGGTATGCTGTAAAGGAGCAAACTAAAAAGAATAAATAATGTTCAAGTCTGCTTATAAATGTTGGTTGGATGATATTTTTCTATTTCCCAGTAAAGCCTCGTGTATGTTTTTGGAAAAAGATTCGGCGGACGAAAATGAAATCTCTTGTGAACACTTACTCCTCACAAGAGTTAACATTTAGTGCTGCTAAAAACGACAGCTTCTTTAAGAGGCAGGTAAACGAGTTGCAGTAGATGTTATTAGAACAATCCCAGCAAAAATTACTGCTTCCTAGAAGCGTTTTTGTAAGAGAAATAATGGTACGGAACCACTTGCTGTTGCGCTTCACAGATGTAATAATATATAAAATTTGTGTACTCAGATACAAAAGTTACTGGTTTGCAAAATCTTCTGTTCTACGTTGGTGCTTTTGAGAAACATTTTTCTAAGCTATTGCTGTAAAGTAAGCAACACATTGCTTCCCTGAGTTGTTAGTGCTGCCAACTCAGATTTTTTATTTTTTTTGCTGGGATAAATGTGAAATGCCACATGTTAATATTTTTTTTTTTAAATACGAAGCATCTGAAATCACAATAAAATTATCATCTTGTGTATTTTTTGATTATTTCTTATTTTTTGTGTTTGCAGTGAATATTTACATAGTTTGACTATACAAAACATAAAAATCAATTTTCAGTGATTATGAAATGATTTTGCATGTCTTATGTCACTTAATTGTTATATACAAAGTGCTTCACCCACTCAATAGAATTCACCTATTTTTTTCGTGAGAGCGGGTCATGTTAAGTTATTTAATTATAAAAACTTTTATGTACTTTTAAAAGAGAGTTACAACAACTTTTTTCGCGCTAAATTTGTCATTGGGACCACTGTGCGATGTCGAGTATTAAGAACCCGTAAAAAAAAAAACTTCAAGCGCATCGGTTGACTTTTTTCAGTATTTTATTGTATTTAATTATCAAATTAATTAATTTATAGGTCTTAAACTAAAGATTTTAATTTTTAGTCTGTATTAAATAACGCCCAAAAGAAATACCTGCCGAAAGAGAAACGTGAACTAAATACGATAATTTTTTCATAGAGTTTCAAAATTATTTTATTCCACCTCTTTAGGACTTTAATTTTTTAAATGTCTTTGAGAATATGAAAATAAAATAATTTTAAAAAATTTATACGAGTTGTAAGTATGATTTATCTAATTTTTTCACAGAAAAAATTCTTGGAAAATTTCAAAAACATTTTCACCTTGTCATCCTTAGGCATGGCGCAAAGACTTCTTCCTTCACGGTATATCCGAAAAGGGATTAAAATATTTGCTTAAGCTTTCTTAAGGTAGTTTATTAATTCGTGGTGGTGAATTTGAACATTCATTACACAAAAAGGTTTCAATAAATTGTGACACGATTAATATAATTTACGAATTCCTTTTTCATTGAAAAATTTTAATATAAGACTGAATTTTTCTATTTTTCATATACCACACACACTAGAACAAAACATGCAAGCACTGCTGATGAAGGTAAAGCGATATTCGAAATTATCGTGCTGTTTTGCTTTGCTAGAGTTTGTTGGAATAAAGACAATTGTCTAGGGTTAATTTGGTGTAATTTGTTCCTTAAAGCTCATAATATGTAACCGCACGTCGTGAAATATTGAAGTCATAGCTTATTTACATCCGATAAAGAAACAAAATAGGGTCTTTGGGAAATAAAAACTGACTAAAAATATTATGTAATTGGTATGCAAAGTATTCTCCATTACAGTCTAAATATTTTTGGACCTAGGCAATGAATGCCTACTACTATTACCAGGTGTTACCTTCTTTAGCAAAGGGATAGTGATAGAGAAGACAGGTGGTGAAGGAAGAGATAGAGGAAAGCTTCAATATTTAACAACTCTGCTTTTTGCACGTTTTTTTTTATAGCAATGCAGTGTTGCAGCCCCTCTACTATGATTGAGTCTTCTTAAAAAATTGATATGGCTGGCTTAACACGCAAAGGATCTAAAAATTGAGATTTTAATGCACATACGAGTACAATAAGTAAAAATACATTGATTACAAAGAAAAATATTATAGTTATCTTGTTTTTTTTTCTTGTTTTGTAGTGATGAATAAAAGGACTTAGTCCAATTTATCACAAGAAGAAGCTTTGAAAAGTACAGTGTAGCCATTTCTATCAAAATGTTCAATTAAATGTTAAATCAACTAACTAGTTTATAATTATTAATGTATACTAATTTTTTTTTTAAATATCAATGTGTCAGTAGGTTAACCCTGTAAAATTTTAATATATGGACTTAGAGCCCTTGCATGTTCAGCCAGCGATATACATATATATAAAGATGGAAAGAGCGAAGCTGAAGGTATAGTGACCTTCGGAAATAGCTGATTGTTTCGTTCTACTACACACAAATAAATAATTTTTTTTTTTTTTAATACATATAACTTATTTATTGCATCTTCAAAAAAATGAACTAACAATAAGTAATCAAATCTTAAGTCTAGATATAATTAATGTGTCCGACCAATGCCGAAAACAATTTTAGTGATAGTAGTTATTAATACAATAATTATGTACTAGCAAAAAAAATTATTCTCAAAAAGTTTCATCTGAGGTATTGCGTATTAGAGCCTTGGTGTCCCTCTTTTTTAAGCGGATGTGTCCAGTAAAGTTCAAGATGTTACGAGCAAGGGGATTAGGATGGGACTCGAGTTTAGTTAAATATTTGCCTGCGTATTTTGAAATTTCTTCAGTCACTAGTGGCATATTTAAATCACGATGTAAATTTGAATTTTTAATGTACCATGGAGCCGATGTTATTAAACGTAAAATTTTGTTTTGTCTTCGTTGGATTTTCTCAACATTTGAAGCTGAAGCAGTGCCCCATAACTGAATTCCGTAGCACCATATTGGTTTCAAAAGCGACTTGTATATTAACAGTTTGCAGTCTAGGCTGAGTGTTGAATTTCTGCCAATCAACCAATGTATTTGAGATAACTTAAGTTTCATTTGAGTTAGCTTAGAGTCAATATGATGTTTCCACGTAAGCCTTCGATCAAGGTGAATACCAAGGTATTTCACGTGAGAATGTTGAGGAATATTCTCATTGTTTATTCGAATGGGGGAACAAGTATCTCTTCTTAGGGAAAACGTTATATGGACACACTTTTGTTCATTTACTTTAATTCTCCATAAGTTCAACCATATTTCCAACTGGGTAATATGTTCCTGGAGATTGCGGGATGCCTCAGAAGGGTTTTCGTGAATACTCATACAGGCTGTATCATCGGCAAACGTAGAGGTATGGATATTATTGCTCACAGGCATATCACAAGTATATATTAAATACAAGACTGGCCCCAGAATACTACCCTGTGGGACACCGGAAGATATAGATTCGGGCACACTCATGAAGTCTCCTTCCACAACAGTGAACTTCCTATCAACAATATAACTTTCCAAAAGTTTTTGAATGTTTACTGGCAGGTATGTCTTCAATTTTAAAACTAGGCCTTCGTGCCATACTTTGTCAAACGCTTGAGAAACATCAATGAAGAGGGCAGAACAATATTTCTTTTCTTCAAATGTCTTCCTTATAACTTGCACCAACCTATGCGTTTGCTCAATTGTGCTATGCTGACTTCTAAAACCAAATTGATGATCCGAGATACACCCATTATCAGCTAAAATTTTGGAAAATTTAGTCATGAGCAGCTTTTCGAAAAGCTTTGAGATTGTTGATAGTAAACTTATAGGCCTATATGACTCAGCCTTGGTAAGATCTTTACCCGGCTTTGGAATCATTTTGATCTTCGCCAGTTTCCAGTTATGTGGAAAATACTGCAATCGCAAAATGGCATTAAAAATAAATAGCAGGATTCTTATTGCGATTAGAGGCAAATTCATCAGCATCTTGTTACTAATTCCATTAATACCTGGAGCTTTCTTCGGGTTGAGTTCAGCAATTATTTTTTGTAATTCACACAGCTTAAACCTTATGGGACGAGGGGGTAGAGAAACTACATTCAATACAATAAATAATATGAAACATTTTGTAATATTGATTGAAATATTTGTAATATCAATTAAAAAATTAATTAAATTTTCACCTATAAACATTTTGATAACATCAATTAAATTTTTCCCCCTCAAATTAATTAATGCAATTAAAAATTTAATTAAATCAATTAAATTCTTAATTGAAAACATTAATTGGTGAATACCGTTTTCTGTGTAAGTGTTTGTCAGAATATTTACAATTATCTTTGGTGTTATTTATTCATCTTATCACATTTAATTTGACTTACAAGGCGATACGAACTTTAGCCTAATAAAATCATAAATATATGAAAACAAATAAATTTCGAACAATAATAATAGAACTAACTAAAATAAATATCTTGCATTTGAAAGAATGTTTTTCTTTGCTCTCCTGAAAAATTATTATTTTGTCACTTACAGCCTTATGCGCGACAAAGCTTCAGGTGAAAAAAAATATCAGCTGTGGATATACTTAACTCATTAGTTTGGTTTCTGTGCTGTTTTAATCGATCACTGAATAAGCCTTGAAGCTGTATATTGGAACACGAGCGATTTTATCAATGGAGTAACAGTATAGTTCTGGGGTTAATAGAACATGAGGAAGTGTGTGCACAAATAGAGATGATTAATCGGGACAAAACCTATCTTTATACGTCTTTGTTAAATTGTATATTTAAGAATATTTAATTTGACTCAATTTAAGAAATTTAAAAAAATTTATAAAATTAGCACAATAATTTATTTTCTGCATTCTAGGCAAACCAAAATATCTCTTACCAAATCATATCAAAGACTCAATTTATTTTAATAGAAAAGCAAACGACAACCATAAACTTATTGAATAAAACATGTCTAATCAGCAGACATTTCCCATTTACTAAATTAAATGTAGTAATTTAGAAAAAAAAGGAAATAATTTTATTACAACGGCAGAATAAAAGTAGAACCCTGCACATCCTGCACAACAAATCATATCAATTTGAAATATATAATAAAAAATACTCGTAATCATAATAATAAAAATAATAATAACTGTAAATAAAAAAATAAAAAATCTGTGGCAAGGAAAAATCCTGAAAAAATGTTCTGGATATTACGACGTACTGGAGCAGCAAATTTTTTCAATTCGTTGAACAACAATTGCGGCACATCCAAAGGCCATGGCTCAAATGCACAGACAACTCAGGGTAAGTCTATATTTAAAAGTATATGTATGTGTTTGTATGTATGTCTAAGTATATATATATAACAACTACATTTTTGTGCAAAATAACTAGCATAGTTAAGTGAATGTGAGTTTTTTATTTGTGATATGAAAAGGAAGAAGAAAAAATGTTTATACAGATGTTAAGCTGTATACATAATATATAAAAAGTATATATTTATATCTTCTAGGCCATACAAAAATACTTCCTTTTTACATATCTTACTTAGCATTTATATTAAAGACGTTCTTTAATATAAATTTATTTTTATCTGCTACGTTTGCACTGTCTTTATTGTTGAAACTAGCAAGTGCTTTCTGGTTCATTATGGCTACAGTGCGAAGGATAATTTTAAACATAAACACGCCCCATTGCCAATATATTTTGTATAAAACGATTGCTTTAAATTTTTATTACATACTTTCAAATATTCGTCTAATGCCACTTAAAGCTATTTATTTATTTTATCACTTTAACAGGAACGTATTTGCAAAACCAAAAAAAAAAACTTAAAATTGAATTCATTAAACAGTTCATTTGTTTACTTAATGCGACAATATTTTATGGATATTTGTTAGATTTAAAAATCACTTTACACTTGTGTCTTACCAGCATTGAATGATGAATTTTATTTACTGGCACGCAGATACATTAAATGTAATTTTTTTTTCAAGCTCGCAACTTGTAATAAACAATTTAATAATAAAAAAATTGTTTTAAGTAGGCCAAGTATTAACATTATTATTTTATGGCTTTTATGCATTATGTTTCTGTATAACGAGTATTTTAGCATACCATCGAGTTTGAGTAAAAAAAAACAAGAATTCACAAGAATGTACTTAGTGTTGTAACGGCTGCAAGTTTTAAAGTATGTACATAGAATTGTTATTTACTTACATATACAGGGTCCGCCATCTAACGTTTTTTTCAACTAGTGCTTATTTCGTGAATGGTAACACTTAGCTCATGATAATTAGTTTTATCCTTCCGCTGAACGAATATGGTTGTGTATACGCTTGAACAACGCTGGGAAATATTGCCTGCGATCGACTTACAGAAGATGCCGATTTTGCCAAAAAAAAATTCATCTTTTCAGATGAAGCCCATTTTGATCTTGGCGGGTATGTAAAGAAGCAAAATTGTCGCATTTGGGGCACAGAAAACCCGCACGCATACATTGAAAAGCCGACGCACCCAAAACGAGTCACTGTTTGGTGCGGATTTTGGTCCAGAGGCATAATTGGGCCAATGAGCAAGGAGTGGCCGTTACAGTCAATGGCGATCGTTATCGGGCCATGTTGAACGAATTTTTGTTCACAAAAATTGAAGAGGAGGATATTGGCAACATTTGGTTTCAACAGGACGGCGATACGTGCCACACAGCCGAAGCAACACTCGATGTTTTGCGCCCTGTTTTTAAAAAAAAAAGTTATCTGGCGGACCCTATACTTATGTCTATACATTTAACTGTACTCGTAGAACTTTTTGTTTTGCAGATACAAGATTTTCTTTTCATCACGACTGTAGTTAGTAATCTCTCGCGAACTTCTTCACAGTAATAAGTAAATAAAAAAATATATTTTGGTGCAATTTATCTACTTCTTTATATTTATTCTGATTGTATTAATTTGAAAATATTTGGGGTATTCACACGGATGTCTTAAGTATCATAAAGTCATAAAGTTCTAACATTTTAAAATTATTTTTATTTTCTTTCATATGAAAAGTGTACTATATTTCTACAATTCTTCATCCTAACTAATTATTTTGCTTTTCCTTTTGTTTTTCGATAAAAAGACCATTAATTTTTAAAAACATGGCGTATTTTTTTTAAGCAAATTTCTACTTAAATCATTAAGTATTGCAAAAAATATAACAATTCGCAAGGGATTAAAATAATGGATAAAATCTCCCAAAGCTGATTATATAGACCGCAAAAAAAGCATCAACTCGAGAATGGGCTGACGTATATAAATCGCAAAAACTTGCAAAAATGTGAATATCTCTGAAAAAATTCCACAACCGCAAAAACTGTAAACGAACACATAAAGTAGATTTTAAGAATCAAAAATAATCTCATGTGCAAAAAATTGCGAAACTTGGTAACATCAAAAAGATATCAAAGTCTGATACTTATTAAAAAAAAATTAAAATTGCCAAAAAACAAAGTATTGGGAACAATCACTTTTATTGCAAAAATTCGCAATAACTTGCAAAATTTATCGCCAAAAAAACATCTAAAATTATTTACAAATATATAAAGATAAAAGAAATTCCAAAAAATCGCAGAAAATAAGCAAAATAGATGGATTAAAAATCTTTAAAATGGTAAACAGACGAAACATGGCTAAAAATAATTTTTATCGCGAAAATAGCGAAAATTAGCAACAAATTGCAAAATTGCAAACAAGACCTATTTTTTTTTTTAAATAAGTAAAAATAAGCGGAAATGACGAAAATTTGCAAAAACTTGCTAATAAGAAAAAGATATCAAATGTGATATTAACTAAAAGTCGCCAGAGCTGTAAAAAGGGCAAAAATTGCGAAAAATAAAAAATACTTCTATCAGACAATGAAATAGGTTGGTTGAGTCACTTTTAATTTGTTAAAATTACACGCAAGAGCAATAAGTTTTATCAAAAATTACCTGATTCGCAAAACTTAATACAATTTGCAAATAAGTTCCAAAGCCTTACAATTCTAAAAGGATAAATGCTCGAAAGAATTATGTTTTACATATTGCAAAAATTATAATACAGACAGAAGCCGTTGTATAAATAAATTTCACATAATTTTGCATTTTCGTACCAAATATTATTTTATTTTTGTAATATTTTTTCTTATTTGTTTTGTATCATCTTGTTTATGTTTCAACTAACACACTAAAATATGAGAGCTTGCTCACAGCAGTCATAGGACATTATGACATTATAACTTTAACACTACCGTTTGAATACCCCAATTATATTATATATTATAATAGAAATGCTTTAATTTTTTTTGTAATCCATATAAATAAGTTTTGCAATATATTCAATTACTCAATTAATACAATAACCCAATTCACAATCTTGTGCAAATGGTCTTGCATCGTAGCATGTGCAAAAAAATGATGTATTACATTGATACTCACCAATACACAGAGAAAACAGATTTGTTGTGATAACCGAATTTGTAGCCAATCGAATTTTGTCTCTTCCAACAACTAATATACAATTCTGCTGTAATGAACGAATAGAGCTTTTGTAAGCACCAACTTTTCAGTACCGATATTTGAATTTTTATAATAGAAATAATTAATTGATACAATCAATATATTTGGTACTTCTAAAGGAATCATTGCTAGACACGGCTCATATACATACATACATACATACATAAAAACAATTTCTGCAGAATAAAAAAGGTCACATTATTTTTAATGCTTGCTTATGTTCTGAAGTGAAATGTGCAAATTTTTGATCCGCGTGGTGCATTGTAACATCTGTTGCCGGTATTTGGCTTTATTACACAGAGATATTTTCCTATCAAGAAACTACTATTTGCACAAATATTTTATTTGGAATATTTTGCAATATATATAATAATGTCCTTACCTTGTTTGTTAAATCTGAATTTTGTGTAATTATTCTGCAAAAGATATTTTTCATGTGACATTTCTATCTAATTTTTATTTTTTGATTATAAAACATTCAAATTGGTCCACAAATAAGGAATAATTCAATTGCGACAACAAAATATGTTTTTCTTTTTGTATGCAGAATAAAAATTTCGGTTAGTAGCATCAATAAAGTATTTTATTTTCTTTTGTTTTACTGCAATAGAATTTCAGTACAACGGCAATTTTTTTTAATAGTTACAATAACCAATTTTTTTTTTTCAAACTAAATATTGTTTACGGAAATAGTTTTTTTAATTTCAAAAGCCAATATTCAGTCACGATACTTTCTAACTTGAATTTAATTCAGTTGTGTCTACCAATACTTTAAAATGGTTATAAGAAATAATCGGAATCAATTGTCATTACTAATTAAACTATTGTGAGAATTCTATTTACATTGTACAATTGATTGATAATTGATAGAAAATATGGAATATTGGAATACATAATTAAATATTTGTTGCTCCAACAGAATTTTAACCAATCTTTTCTCTCTGTGTAAGAATTGTTAAGTGATGAGTATCAATATACTATACTACTTTGCACATGCTACAATGTAAGATCATTTGTACACGACTGTGAATGATTGCAAATTAACAATGAACAAGTATATCCTTGTGCCGCACGGTGGTTCAGAATCACTTGACATTTGCCAAAACCGAAAAGCGAAATATATTCTTTTATATTTTATATTCTTACTCCATCAGAAAGGAAACACATTAAAACTAAGGTAACCGAAAACTAAGGTCAATATGTTTGTAGTAGAATTTATCTTATCTCAAATATCGATGAAGAGGAAAGTGTAGAACATTTTCTTTGTCACTGTCCTGGACTTGCAAGAAAGAGAATGGCCACAATGGGCGCTTTCGAGTTCAGGGAACTTTCTGACATTGCTAGTGTTGAATTGCAACGTATTAGTAGCTTTATATTTAGCTCTGGTTGGTTCAACGGTGGGGACTCCGCATAAGCAGAGTCTCCGTGGTATCACAATGGACCAAAACGGTCTAAGTGAGTCCGGGCTTCTGACTGCTACCCCTACCCTACCTAACCTAACGTAGGCTCATTGGCAAGCCAACGAGTAAGTCTTGATGCGAATAGTGCATATTGGCCAGTTCGGGGTGCCAATATCTTTTAAAGCCTTGGCTCGTAAAGCTAAAAAAACATACATACACACATACATGGGCTTATAAACACAAAACACGATACGCTTCTTAACATTTGAATTTACAAACTGTTTTGTAGGGACTAAGTTAAACAAATTAATATTTCATTCAGAGAATTTGCTTGAATCGGAATATTAGTTTTTTCTTTGTGCTCTTAAGACATGTATTTTTGCCAAATATCTTAAAAATAATAATGTTTTTTGCCAGATGATATTCGGCTTTTATTTACCACCTTATTATTGTAGAATGTTCGAGGATAAACGAAAAGTACATACTGTTATCGTTATATAATTGAAACGCCATCTATATCCTGCTAATGGCAACACTATAATTACCTGCTTCACTACAGCATTGTAATTTTCCTTTATAATTAACAAATGTGTACTGATATGTAAGCTGAAGTTTCTAAATGCAATTACTGATGTCCATTCAATTTTTTTTTAAATATACAATTGCTCTTATTTTTAGTTTCATACCCATTTAATTAAACTGACGACAGCTTTATGCTGTTAAACTAAAATGTTGCATTTAATTTTTTTCATGAAATTGAAATTTGCATTTCAAATTCTTAGCAATATAAGCTTTATGTGTCGGAAAATATATTTAACTCATTTGTTTTAAGCACAAACAACAGAACCTTAAGATTGTTAACAAAACAATTTATTTTCCAATAAAGTCATAAAAAGCACAAAATTGCCTTCAAAACTTAAACTTAATTAAAATTTTAGCACATAGCGCTGACAACCTTATGATTAAATATCCCAATACAAAATATAAAGAAGAAATAAAACTTAAAAAACTTCAATCTTGTGTATTTATATTCATGAAAATTAAATACATATGTATGTGAAAGTTTCAGTTCTCATGAAGGCTGTAAATGGCTGGTATGTACTCTGCATGGGCTTAAGGAATGCTGCTTGTATCACAAAAACTTACACAACGTGTGCACAAAGTTTATAAGACTTTGGTTGAATAAAAGAATATTATATATTATTTCCTTTTCCTATTTTTAGCTCATAACCATTAAATAGTAGTAAAAAATATTTTTACACAAGCTCATCAAACAATTAATGTCCATACATATGTATGTATGTATGTGCATCCATACGCACAAATGTAGGCAGCAAGCTGGCACAAATTACAAGCCACACGCATATACACCAGTCGACAGTTACACCCACACATACACACACACACACATACACTACTTGCATACATAGTTCTGTATTAATCCATCAGAGCGTATGAGAGATGCTTCCGCATATTTACTTAATATGTTCGTAAGCTTTTTTGTATTGATGGGGCATGTGTTTCTTTTTTCTCTGCCTTCCTGGTTATAAATCCTACTCGTTTTTAGAAATTCTTTGCCGCCACCTTTTCAATCATGAAGTTGGCCGGCATGTAAGTTGCAGTGTTGCCAGCATAAGAAGAAAGCAGAAAAAAATTAACAACTTTTAATAAGAAATAATTTTAGAGTAACTTTTTGTAAAATCAACCTTTGTGAAAACATTTCACAAAAATTTTTTTTAAATAACAAGCAACTCATTTAAAAATTCCCATGAAGTAGTGAAGTGATTTGAATTGATGGCAAAAGTATTGCTCATTAAAATAGCTTACTGTTTTATCTTTACGGTTTCCTTCTGAACAGAAAGATTTCCTTATTATATATTTTCAAAATACATACATCAGTTTTTGGCAAGTAAAGAAAAAATTTTAAATATCTGAAATGTGACAATGTGACAATACAATTAAATTGTTAAGTAATTACCAGTTCAAAATCTTTATGCCTCGCTGTATCCCAAATACCTTTTATGATGAAAAGATATTTTGCCACGCTTTTGGTCCAACCTTCACTATTAATAACGCAAATAGTGATGAAGAGTTTCAAAATTCTCCCTGCATTAGTTTTAAACATATTTTTTAAATAAATATTTTGTCTATTTTAGAGGAGCCATCCATGCTCACTTGCCCAATCGCCATTATTTGCTATCATTGGCAGAATCATAATATTTAATTTACTTGGGAGCCGACATACTTTTTGCTCCAACGTTGAATCAATTTTTTGGTGAAAAGGGGGCACCCTATTGTTTTCGCTACGCTGTCCGTCTGTCTGTCACAGGCTGTAAGAGCTACGAACCTGAAATTTTCACTGAATATGTCAAACTTTGACCGCTACAACAACAAATATATGACAGTTAAAAATTAAGGGATGTTCTGAAGCGAGTAACGCAAAATATTGAAATCTTAATGTAATATTGAGACAATTTCCAAAATAAGTGTATTTTTTATGCACTCAAATTAAAAAAAAAGAAATCAAAATAAAGGGTATTCTATCAGTTAATGTAATTCGGACTATGTAATTTCGACAATTTGCTGTGTCTTGGAAACCGTAAGTGGCAAGCTTTTGCAATTTTCAAAAATGCTTCAAGTACAAAATCGCCAAAATGAAACAAATCGCCAAAATAAAAACTAATAGCCGAAACAAAAAAAAAAACCCCAAAACGAAAAAAAAACTCCAAAAAAATTCGAAGAACCGAAAAATCTCTAAAACGAAAAAACGCCAAGACTAAGAAAAAGCGCCATCAATAAATTCATGTAAATATATAAAGTGATTCATATAGTTTTACTTGATATAAGCACATTTTGCATATTTTGACATCGAACTGGTCTTTAAATTTCCTTTATAACGCAGTGCACAGGAAACAAAGCATTTTAAGTATCGACCAATTGACGCAACAGCAACCTCTTTCTATTTTTCGTATGCAATAATGCAAAAAACCAGACAAGTTTAAAATAATTATTTCGATACTAACTCGAAAATACTAGGCTGGTAACACTGACAAGAACAAAACCACACTATAAATATATTGGAAACGCACAACTAAAACGTAAATTAATCTGTGTTGGGTTATTTTCTTATTTTCTTCTCAAATATATGTGGCACGTGTTTTATAATGACAATGTATTGATGCTTCCCTGCGGTATTTTTATATGTTATAGAAAATAATTAAAACACTTAAGACTTAATTATTATTTCTATTTACATATATAAATAAAAATGAAAGGAAAAAATATAAATTATTGTTACTTTATGTTTGCTCATCAATAGTTTCTTTAATCGTCATAATATTTGATTTTTTCTGATTTTTTTCCATGCATTTTTTCCTTGAAATTGTATGAAATTTGTTGTACCGTATTTTGATCACGTTGCCTGTTTTTACCCGACTGTGCGAGGCAAAGAAGTGTATTGTGTTTATCAGCCTACATATGTATGTATGTATGAATGTATGTATGAATGTATATATGAATGTTTGAATGTATGTATGTATGAATGTGTGTTACATTGCGGCACTATATATACCGAACACTTGGACCGATTTTGATGATTCTTACGTCAATCGATCCCGGAAGTGTCACTAAAGATATGACAGTAGTAAAAATTCAATATGGCGCCAACAGGCGTCATTTTGTAAATACGAAAAAAATAAAAAGTCAGCAAACTATACCAATGATACCCATTCATTTGACATGTACTTTAAAATCACCTTTAAGTTTCTCTTATGATTTTTCATTTCGAATAACCGTTTAGGATATTTAATGATTCAAAGTTGGTCACAGTCGGGTTCATTGATTTTTTATTTACTACTTGTTCAATATTTGCGTCAAAATGATTCACTTTGTTTACTTTTTTCGGTAAAGAAAAAAACTTTGTGCATACCTTAAAGTAAAATGCGAGGATGAAAAGAAAAATTAATAGGAAACAGCTCAATTTTGGTTATTTAAATATATCTGTCGCAATAAGGAAAAAGTGCTTCAGTCATATTTTACTGTTTTGCAGGAGAGCTACTTTTAAGCGTTCAAGTCGATTTTCAGAAATTTATTTCTTTGAAAGTTAAACTGGGCAATTCTCTGTAAGCCTTCATTTTTTTAAGCAAACATCGTTCTACACACTGTGAATAACACATTGAAGTTGAAATATACCAATGTATAACCTACATTAAGCAAGTATTCCAAATGAGGTTGGAAGACTGAAAAAGATAAGTCGCAAGTCATAGTGCTATATCTTACTGAAAAATCACAAAAATTAATTGAGATTTTCACCAGGTATACTTTCGAATATGCAGATTACGGAGGTACCATTAACTCAAAATGAGCTTATGTCGACTGAAGCACTTTCTGTTTTTGCCAACGATATTGTACCCAGTAGCTTTGCACTCTGCCATACTTGCAACCATTTTCAAATTAATGAATTTTTAAATTTTAAATTCCTAGATTCCTTTATTTTGAACATTATTTCAGGCAACCCTAACAATTATTGTATATGTAGTTTCGCTGCATTAGCTTCAATAAAAAAATACATCCAACTTAAGAAATTGGATCTGAGATTTCATTGCAATGAAAGGAATGGAAATTGCCTTTTTCAAGATTCATTAGAAGTATCTTTTCCAGAATTTGCTTGCAAATAAATTTTCTTCATTGTGAATTGTGAGCAAAGGATTTATTTAAATTCAAAAATATTTCTATGCCAACTGCATGTGCTAAGAATTTGTTGTTGTACATGTTCTTATATATTTTTGTTCTTGCATTGACTGCACAGATTGCAACTTGTTCTGACTGTTTCGTTTTTTCATTTATATTTTATTTGCAAGAAAATTCTATGCCTTATGTTTTCCACTTGCAACAATTCAAGGTAATTTTAAATGTAACAAAAATTTACTTGCAGCACTTTTCACAGCAGATAAGTACTGCTCTTACTTGTGCTTGCGAATATTTTTTGCATGTGTGTCTGTTTGTAGGTACATATCGTTAGATGACATAAAAAAAAACATTTAACTAAGAACATATACAAAATAATTGCTTGGCTTATTGTTGTCTATTACTTAGTTCTAAATTTTTCAAGTCCACTAGTTCTCGTGTGGAATTTCTCTACTATTCAAAATTTTGTTTGCAGTTTTTGCAGTTTTTCTCATTCGTATACAATTTAAGAATATATATATAGATCGTGTTCTATTGAAGCTCACGATATTCATGTCAATACTAACTTGCTGTTTTAAACTAGAAAATTGTTTCGTTTGTTTTTCAAGTATTGAATTCTTGGACAAAAATTCTTTATTCAGTTCAAGGACGAACAATTGAGACTTTTTTTTATTATTTTCAAATAGTGTTGCCAGGTTTAATGTGCTTAAACAAATAAGAGACATGCCTGGTTTCCATTATGAAATTTGTGATAAAATTTTTTGCACGAAAGTTTTGCTATTAAATAGCAGGCAAATTTAAAACGGATATAAGCAAATATAGGATGCTTTTATTGAGGTATAGAACTTTGAAATGGAATAAAACAGAGAGGAATTTTTTAAATTGACATGAAATTTACTTTATTCAAGAGATTATCTTCTGGCATTATAATATAAATATGATTTCTGGCATATGACCGCCATGGCTGGCTCCTACGTAGTCTAATCTGGAGGTCAAATTTTTAGTGAGACTTTTTCCATCATTTCTGGCCGTATATTGGCAAGAACGTGGCAAATGTTGTCCTCCAGGTTGTCAATCGTTTTGGTCTTATCGGCGTAGACTACCGATTTCACATTTTCCCACAGAAAATAGTCTAGCGTCACTAAATCGCATGATCTTGGAGGTTAATTCACAGGTCAGAAACGTGAAACTATGCGGTTATCAAACGTTTCCTTCAATAAATCAATTGTGGCTCAAGCTGTATGACATGTTGCGCCGTCTTGTTGAAACCACAGCTACTGCACATCATAGTTGCTCAATTGATGAACGAAAAAGTCAGTAATCATGGCTGTGTAGCGGATTAAGGGCTTCCTCTACGCAACAGTCAGGATGCTTATTATCATTTAGATCAAATGTGGTGCGAAAGCGTTCGAATTAATTGCTATGATGGACGATTATGTTGACAGAAAAATGGACTTATTGCGCGATGCGTATGTCGAAAACGTATCAAAATAAATTTGCATGATTTGGAAGCGTTGTTTAAGCGTCAGTCTATGCATGTTGAAGTGCCAAACCAAACTAAATTTAAATCACTTGACAGTTAAAAAAGTGTTGTGTCTATAAAAAACACCCTGTCGTTCGATTTGGTTGCAACCACACACCGCCACAGAAGAGGTAAACTCAATCTTGTAATAATTATTTCATTAAATTCAGCATAGGTGAGAGAGGTGGAGAAAAAGGTTTTTTCTTCGTATAAAAGTTTAACACTAAAGGCCGACTGACACTAACGTAATGATGAAGGAAGTCAACACAATGAATGCTTTGTTGACGGAAACAATTGAGCAGCTTCAAATGGATTGTTCTCCATTTCATTAATTAAACTTAACGGAAAGGCCTACAATGTCGACAAACAACTTTCGATCGAAGACGTGTACTGAAGACAGAAATGAAATAAGAACAGTTGTTTTTATCTTCGATATAAGTAATCGGTAGAATGTTTCGTGCCGACCTCGTGGGCAAGAGCGTTAGTTTTTTTTCATTTATTTATTTTCTTTTATTTTATTCTTGTTCTCACAAAATGCAAAAACCTGATTCAGAAAATATAAAAAAAATCAACTGATAGTTGTTATACCACCCAACGTACGCTGAAAGTTGCCCAACTTTTGGATAATTTTCCTTTACGATTATGTTATCACAACTTTAAAAGTCAAACAATTTATATTTATTTAGATATACTAAAATTGTTCAATTTGATCACACAGTATTATTAAATAAAAATATTAATATTTTACTTACAACTTTCTTCCAAACGGCCTGAATTAAATCAATTACATCAATTCTTTATATTTTTTTATGTAAAAGAGCGAAATGTATTTTACCAAAAAAATAAAATATAAAAAAACAATTTCGAATTTTATGCCAAGTACACAAATCAAATGCAGACTCTGCAAAAATATCAAATAAGTATTCATTCAGGTGAAAATTGTTTACGATAATCAAATTGTTTACTCATAAGAAAGATTTTTAGAAATATGTATATGTATTTATGCAAACAATATTTAAAAGTTTATGCCTGGCAACAATGTCAACAACAACAACAAGTTAGTTTAATACAAATTGAAATTGAATAAATTAATTTGCTTGAGAGTCCTTGATGAAGCCAATTGGTGTTGTGTGTTGTAAAAAAATCAAATAATAATAATAATAATTGTATAAAGGAAAATTTTATTTATTAACCTTAATTTTCAAATTTCAATTACAAAAGTGAAGAAAAAAATATTCTAGGAAATGTGTGCTAGGGAAAGCGATTAATTATTACTTAATATTTTTCAGTTAAAAGCAAAATATATATACTTGATACTCTACTAATTTAGTCGCAATCGTAAATAGTCAATATATTTTCGTTTATTTCAAGATTTAATACGTCAATACCTATGAATTTTACTGTGTAATTATTTTCTAATATAAGACTTTAACATATATTAATTAACACATAACATAGATTTCCTTGTTTTTTCAATCAATTGTTCATTTACGTTGTATGGGTTGTCCAAGCGTCTAATTATTCAATATTGTATTTTTGTTGTTGTTAATTATCATACAAAAGTGTGATCTAATTTTGATTTTTTAAATTTTTACTTGTTTATTATAATAAGCATATGGTTTATATTTTATTATTATTTTACGTATTACTACACGCAAAGAAAAAATATGATTGAGGTAACCATAATCAAACAGCAACATACTATGATTGATTTATATGGTTGCAGTCAAATCATATTATTGTCCATAGAAAAGCAAAGTTTTAGTAATATTATTATCTGAGTTAATAATAATATTATCGACAATAACAATCAACTTTGTTAAACCTAATCTTAGTATTGTTCAAAGTTATCACATTTTGGTTAAATGTGACAATACAATTGTTAGATGTGACTAAAATATAATTAAGACTAACCATACCATATTATAATATTATAATAATATTGTTAAATACGCGTACAGTATTATTCTATATAATAATAATATTTTGTTTATAATAATATATTGGTGTTTTGTTTGTAATAATATATTGGTAGATCTTTTGCTTAAAACAGCTGTGCGTCAAAGCCGAAATAAATATAAAATAATATTGTTGAAATAAAATGTATATATGTGCACGTGTACGTACACAAATATGTATGTGTGTATACACGAAATACAGACACGCTTGTATAAAGAAATATATTTATATATATTTTTATTGATCTACCCTTTTCTTTTTACTTCATTTATTTGTTTAACACTACGCGTGCACTACCGATAACTTACAAACAAAACACTGAACTCTAAGAAAATAATTCTGAAAAAGATTTTTTTTTTTACCTAAATATAGTATGGTTTTGGATAGCATTATATTGTTATTTACATCATATTATTTTTACTTAATAATAAAAATTATGTTGTAGTCATAAATTTTGAACAAAACTATATTGTTAAATTGTTAACCATATCACACTTTTTATGAATATAATAATATAATTATTAAATTCAAACATTACTTTGTTTCTCGTAACGCAATTAATGTTTAAAATAACTATTACTTGTTTTCAATGACCACACATTTGTTTCGAAGAACATAATATTGTTTTCTCAACCATGCTACAACCATATCTTTTCTTTGCGTGTATTTATTTACAGCCTTAAGTTTAAAACTTACAAAGGCTTTAAGCAAATATTCACAATTTGATTTTCTTTTTAAGCCTTTATAAAGCCTTACCCGCTTATTTAAAAAAATTATTTTACTTTAGCTTTAAAATTCATGGTAGTTGCCAAGCACTTTAAGGCTAACATTGCTTTGTTAAGAAATTACATGCAAAAGACAACTTTAATTATTTTGTGATTCAATAATAAATACTGGTAACACCACGCCGTGTTCAACAACCACTTCACAGCTTATGATGTACAAAATCGAATACAATTGCATGCGAGTATTCAAATAATTTTTTCTTTTATTAA
Organism: Nowickia ferox; assembly: GCA_936439885.1. Taxonomy (NCBI): domain Eukaryota; kingdom Metazoa; phylum Arthropoda; class Insecta; order Diptera; family Tachinidae; genus Nowickia; species Nowickia ferox. Next base: position 93,265,977 of record OW387023.1, on the reverse strand, counting down.
ATAAATTTTTATTATCTTGAAGTAAAGCAACCTAATTTAAAAAATATGAGCTTCTGACATGGTAGGAAAAACAGATAAACATTTCTATGAAGTAAATGTAAAAAAAATATGATGATCAAAGAAAAAGTATCACAATTTATTTAAATCGAATGAAATGAGTATCTGAACATCCAGCTTTTTTCGATTCATTTTGGTTGTATGTAAATCACTCAAACATTTTTGTATAATTGTATTTATTTTAATATTTTTCATGGATTTTGCTATGTGTTTTGAATCAGTTGGATAATTTGGTGACATTTTCCACCACATGACAGAAATAATGAGTTTAAGATAAGAGCTAGCACTTCTAGCTTCATTTTCAGATGTAACATGAATCAATATGTGCTATACGAGTATTAACAAAAATATTTGAGGTACAAAATACACATATTGGAAATATCAACTTAAAGTAGTCGTAACAAACGTATGTAAGTGCCTACTTTAGAATTTTGATTGGTCTCAACGCAGGACTACTAATTTGACTCTATTTGGACTTTTTCCTGTGGAGTTAATTCAAATTTAAAATTTAAGCCAATATACGTATTTTCTGAGTTAAAAATAAAAATAAAATATCTGTCACAAAATAATGCAAGTAACGATTAAGTAATCCTCCTGCCATAAAATGCTGAGAAATTTGAATACACTGTTAAGATCTTCTTACTACTTATACCAACTAAATTTGGCCGAAAGTGAATTACAAACTCTCAGGTGCTTCAAAGTATATTTTGAATTGCTGGGGATGTGTTTAGCTGTTTTGCTGTTTTTGTTTTGTTTTGTTTGAAACTAAAAAAAACTTCTTTCAAAGACCCAATCACTAAGAGCATACCTATATAGTATATTTGTATACAAATTTCTTAGAGAAAAGTTGACTTTGTCACAGATCACTTTTTTTTATGAAAACTCGACCGTGTTACAGCGCAATTTTTTTATGTAAAAATCGATTGCTTTACAGCTTTTTATAGAAAATTCCACCCTGTTATAACACACTATTCGACTAAACTACAGAACACTTTTATTATAGAAACTTTTCATAAAAAAAATTTACTGTGTCACAGCATATTTTTTACAACAAAGTTGATTTTCTCACGTACCTTCAAATTAATTTACAAATTATATGGTTAGGTTAGGTTAGCAGGCTGCTGGTAAGGAAAGGTAAAATTTAGAGTCCAGCTCACTTGGGTCCAATACAATGATCCCTTTGTGTTACCTGTTTGTTGAAGAGAAGATAGTCAGAGAGGGTGATAGGGAAGGGATAGTGATAGAGAAGACAAGTGGTGAAGGAAGATGGACTTCTTTTCATTCTTTTACAACTCTGCTTTTTTGCACCCTTTTTTGATAATGCAGTGTTGCAGCGCCTTCTGTTGTTAAATGAGGCGTATTAAAATTTGAAGCTGTGTTTAGTAGCCATTTTATTAGTTATTTTACTTCGCCAATGATTCTGCTACACAACGAAGGAAGGCGCTTTGATGTTACATTAGGATTAGTATCTGATGATGCCGGTGTAGTTTTTAGTGACCAGTGCCTTATGCCTGCATCACTACAACTTTTCCCACAACAACTGATACAAAGGACACTAATGCACATCAGAAAAATGCGTGGTGTTATTATTTTTAATGACTGTTATATATTTAAATAAGAAATAAGAATTATATTGAAAGAGGGCTATTATATTTTAGTTATTATTTATTCGAAATGTTGATGTGGTCTATTTACTCAAAATTAACAAATAGAAATTCCAATGCTTTTTTTTGTATGTTTAAAAGGATTCAAACAGTGTTGATCTTTGTATTTATCAGCGTAGCTTTGATTAAATAAAAATATTTGCTTTAAATTATTTTGGGCATTACAGCGAATTTCATGAGTCTTTAATTGAGAGTCAGACTGATATGAATTTATTAACGTATCAAAAAAAGTATTTCTAAAGAAATGCGGATGTCATGTAAATGCTAAGTTTTGTTTTCAGAATCTTATTGCTTTAATAACCCAATTACTTTCTAGCTTGAACTAAAAAACGACTTGTTTCGTTGATTTCAAAAAGCATAACTAACATAATTATTACATAATTATAATTATATAATTTAGTTTTTTTTATATTGCAGTAAAAAAGACATTAAACAAAATAATCTCCAATCATCAATTATTATTTTTTTCTTGCTTAATTCTTAAATTAATTAATATAAAATGAAAAAATATTATGTGCATAATTAAAATAAAAAAATCGAAAATATTTATGTATGTAATTGTTTTGTTAAGATGTTAACTCGTTTATAAAATACACAGTTCATAATTATTTTATTTTTTCTTTTATTCAATTAAACTGTTATTTTGAGCTTTAGGTCTATTTGTATTATAATTTTATTAGTACGATATTTCGTTAACCTTTGGTTAACTTCTTCAGGATATTTTTTTATTTTTGTTTCTTTGAAATTAAATTTTTCTCTTTTCTTTTTTCTTTTCTCCTTTCTATTACAAAATGTTTTTATATTTCTAAATAACAATGTGTGTCATAAAAATTTTTTTTACATTTTTTTTAAAAGTTTTGGTCATAAAACAAAATAGGTATAAGTCTACAATATTTGTTCATGTTAATAATAATAAAAACATTAATTGAAAAAAAGCTTTTTAACATACACATTTTTTGAATGGTTTTTAGAAATGATAATAAATATTTTTAACATTGTATGTCTTAAAATTTTAAAATTTTTAAAAATGTGAATGTTAAGCCTAGAATATTTTATCATATTAATGAATATTTACAAAATATGAATTAAAAAATTTTCTTTTACACATATGTTTAAAAAAAAATAAGTTTTAACAAATGAAAAAAAAAACTTATGCAGTAACAAGCTGTAAATTATTCCTGTTGAGATCCAGAATACTATTTTATGAAAATGACTGCATCATTGATTTGGCCTGTCTTAGACCAAAAGTGTCATCTCTTATGATCAGGGATGCTATAGTCGCCCGACTTATGTCACAAAATGATTCTAGGCTCATAAGCGGCATAGAAGAGACCCACCTGGCCAGGTCATTCGTTTTCTCATTCCCCAGATGACCCCTGTAAATGGGTATCCATTAAATGGAAACTTTGTGCCCTATGAATAGCATTTGTAATGGGTCAAAGCACTCTAAAACAAGCCTATAACGGATTTCCCATGAAAGGAGTGACTTAAGAGCTGTCTGACTATCAGAGAAGATAGCTATATGTGCGTATCTAATGCCCCTATTTAAATTAATGTCAAGAAATTTGGTGATTTGGCCTATATTTTCGCTTTGCCATGGGCAAAGAGATTTCTATGCTGGGCCCAACAACTCTAGCACCGACTCTATATTCCTATTTGGATCCATCCGTATACCGACATAAGCTTCTGGAATCCACCGCGGATTCGTTTACGTCCCACACTGCCCTTCGTCGGATTGTGACATTGAATCTCCCATTGAACCTCAGCTTGCAGTTCATTCGGTCACTAAGCATTTCTAGCAGCACTAAGCTGGGCATTGTACACAGCACCGATGAGTGCTCGTTGCCAACATAACAAGCAGATCTCTCGAGACTCATCCTATAAAGATCTTACAAAGATTGGAATGGGTGGTAGTCCAATAATGGCCTCAATGGCTAAGGTTGGCAATGACTTTAAACTTAAACTTATAAATATGTACATATATGTATGAATATATTGCACCGAATTACAATAACTCTATAGTTATGGTATATAAAAAGTTTTAGTTTCATTATTACAATTTTACTTTAACTTAAAGTGAACGATAACTTAAAGAAAAGTTGTACCTGTTAAGTTAAATTAAATTTATAATAGCAAAAAACTTTTAATACGTCCGACAATTTCCTATTTTTAACGAATTTTAAGTTGTAATAATGGCCATCATTTCAATTAATTTTTTTTTTTACTTTTTAGTGCTTATTTTTTAAATTGGTTCCATTTTTTATAAGATTAAAATTTTAGTTGATTCTCATGTATTATTTGTATTATTCTTTATGAATTGCACTTACACAATTAATAGGATAATATTGTTAAAAACTTTAAACTTCTTCAGCAGTTTGCTATATAAGAGTACTCGTATAATATGGCTCTCAAAAAATGCGATTCTCAACTTAAGTTATTTGCCATGAAAACCGCAGGATCAAAAGAATATATAGAGTACATACGAGAGTATATAAAATAGTGTCTTAATCCAAGAATTATACCAAAAGTGTAAATATTTCTATTAAATTTTATTGCATTAAATTCTAAGTGTCTATAAAGTTGAAAAACAGAACCGTGAATGATAATTTCTTCACTAAAATATTTTAATATATGCATATACTCGTACACACATTTGATTCAAAAGTAAAAAGTGAAATCAAGCAAAATCGTAAACCAATTGGAAAATCAAACAAGAAAATTATTTTCTGTAAATAAAAGTTTTACGTGCGTAAATGTGTCTGTACAGGGTAATAATTCAGTCAAGCAAATAATTTTTTATTTTCTGTTTATTTATGTTAAATAAAAAAATTTATACATTATTTCACATCTCATATTCATAAAATTTTTTACGTTTGTTTATTTGGTATATCTTCTTGGTATTTGTGAGCAAAAATTCATTTTAAATAAATAAATAAAATATAATATATATTATGCAAAATATACAAAGTAAAACCTTAAATTATTATAAAAAAATAAACAAAACATTAAATTATTTGGTTGAAGGCATCTTCCGTTTTATTTCCGAAACAAACAGAGCAGTTTTAAATTTTGAACAATTATCGTACTGAATTAAATTTGTTTTAATACAATGGAACCTAATAATGGACACAAGTGAGCTATTGTTTCTAATTCTGCCATTTTTTTTAACTAAATGCCGTATTCTAAAACAAAAATTTGTGTTTGAAGTCTATGTTAAAATTTAATTTTCTTAAAAATTTTTAACGTGAAATAAAAACCAATTTTTTTAGAACACGGCCGGAAAAATTTAAGATTTGCCGTATATTATTAATAAAAAATATATTTCATACAAAAATATTCAGGTATGTATATGATGAAAAACGATTTGGACACAAATCCAATTTGAAAACGATAATAGATGTGATGTGTTTTCTATAGCCGTTTTGTCAATAATTTTAAGTTTTTTAAATAGGTTTTGCAATATTTTTTGGTAAATTTTTTACATTGCGACTATATTAGTTATATTTGATCTTCTAGTGTGGTTTTTCAAAGTCAGTAGCTTAAAAATGATGCATAAAATCGATACGAATACATTACACCTTTTGAAAATGACCGGCTTGAAGAAGATCGTTTATCATCACAAACCTGATTAACTGAATTTTTTTCAGAACAGCAAGAGAATTTAAAAATGTTTCCATTTTTTGTAAAGATCCTAATAGTTTTTGTTCATAAAATTCAAAGTAAGTTGGAAATGTATTTTATTAAAACATTTTCATATACATTTTTTTAAAATTGATTTCGAATAAATTATTTATACCCTTCACCAAAAATTGTAAAGGGTATATACAGGTTTCACACTCCGTGAGTAATTTTACCAATATTATTATGCATTAAGTATATTTATTCTGAATCGTTATGAATAGGGAAGACGAATAAGCGATGTCCGTCTGTTTGTCCGTCCGTCTCTCTGTAGGTGAAATATATTTTCCGAAGCTCCCAGAAAAGGTAAAGACTTCGGTCTGAAACTGTATAGAAAATCAGCAAAATCAAGGAGATGGTTTCAGATCTGGAAAATTTAAACTTTATTTTTCCATATAAAAGTAACTAGCCAAAACAAATTTTATTCTTTGTTAAATAAACTTATTAACCCCCGACCAAAAAAAAAATTGGTGTTATAAATTTGTAGTGTGTGTCTGTGTGTCTGTCCCTGTCCAAGTGCAGACCAAACGGCTGGACGGATTTTGATTTAGTATCTTCTGTTTGAAAGGTAATTTGATCGAGAGGGTTCTTAGCTATCACATCTTTTCTAGATATATCGGGGGTTTTTAAAAGTTTTAATTTTTATTATTTTACATTTTAGTATTAATAAAATTGATTTTTTTTTAATAAAAAAACTCTTTATTCAGGTTAAGAACTATTGATTTATAAGATTTAATAGACTAGAATATAACGAGGAAGATAGTTATGTTTAAAAACGTTTAGAACTGGACGGGATATAGCGATAAAAATAAACTCATTTACAGTACCAGTAACAAGTAGCAGATGAGTAATTAAAGAAAAATTATTTAAATTAAAAAAACCATTTACAATATTCACAAAATTGATACTAAGAATATGAAACTTATAAGTCTTTTAGTTCAAAGTTTCACAATATCTGGTTTCGAAAAATATTCGTTCAAAGTCGCCACAATCAAATTCCTTACTTAAGTGAATGAGCAACGTATATATTCCTTCTCAAATACGTGCCCTTAATTATGATGGTGGTCTAAGTAATTTGCATTTTTGCTTCGAAATATTAAATAAATCCTGAAGAAATTTTAATAAATAAATTTACATGAAGCAATACTAGCATAAATCTGAATTAAAATGTTGCATAGTATTAAAAACAAAATATAAAACTTCTTCAAATATAATCTACGAGTACTAAATATCTCGACCTAAGAAATACATGACTTAAACCACTTTCACAATTATGGGCACCAACTTTTATTTTCTTCTATTATCTTCACTTAGCAATTAGTAGAGATAATTTATTTCTTTTGCAAACAGTCTCGATCATAATAGCTGAATATTTCTTTACTTTGTATTGTAATTAATATTGCGGTTGGAATGTTCCGAAATAGTGATTTCTGTGCCCAACAAGCGTATACTTAATTTATTGTTACTAATTAAATATTAATCATACGCAACGAATACACTCTCAAAGCAATACAAATCTAAAACCACACTGTAGATACGTTGCTGAGAAAGTCGTGTTAAGCGAAAAGGAAAATATTGCATTTATTTATTTTATTATTTGTTGAACGTTAAACTAGAGAAACGTGTGCTACATTTTTCTTATTTAATTAAACTAATCGGGCTCAAATTCAGTATAAGTTTTTTTTTTGCAAATGTGATTTTCTAAAGTCAAGAAAAGTTAAAATATAATTTAGCTGGGGGATATGCTGTATTTCTCTGAGCCACCAAGCACTTCTTCAGCACCCTTGTCTATCTACTTTTGCTGACATTGTTTGTTAATATATCACCAAACCTTAAGTTGCGTGTTCTGAAAACTTTCATTACCAGAAGTCACACTTTTATTACCAGAACCCTGACCACACCTAAGCCGTTTCCAGTCTCTTAAAATTTCTTTATAATCTTACCAATTCCTTGGTTAGTAGGTACATTATTACAACCATATTTACCGTAGTGCTCGAAAATGGCCACCACTCTTGCAGTAAGTTTTAACTATTTTTATGCGTTTTCCGAGTGTTAAGCGATACATTTGTGAATGAAAGAACAAATGACAGTTCAAATGACAGATATTTACCAGCTGGAAGCACTACCCGACTGAATGTTTTAAAACCACTAATTGGATAACACTGTAATTATCATCACTTTAAGGAGTTAATTTGATTGACTGATTAATTTTATGCCAAGAAAATATTTTTTTAATCAATTATTTTCAACGCATTTCCCCGGGGCATAAATTAAACACAAAAGCTTTTTGAGATCAAATTGAACAAAAAATAATTGTATCATAAAAAAATAACTTAAGCATGCGTTAACATGGATTTTTGCTTGAATAGCCAGAAATAATAAGTACTTTGTAATGATATCCTTTTAGTCTTTACTCATGCCGATGACTAGTTTGTTCATTTGTTTGTATTTATTGTATTATTTTTATACAAAAAATATTAACTGAAGTTGAATTGATTTTATATGGTTGTTATTTTTCTATCGATTTCTTGTTATTCCAAAAATAATAATAAGGATTTCATGGGAATGTTCAAAAGTCTCGCAAACTGTGCGATTATGCATTTTTTACACTCTCATAAATAAAATATCAAAAATTTATAGAAATTTATTTACACAAACTTGTTAAGTTTGCCCAATAATTTTGACTCGTAAACTTAAGCTGTGCAATTGTGCATTTTGTAAACAACATTTTTCCGATTTTTTGGATTTTTTTTAGGAATTTATAGACACACACACACTTTTTTATTTTTGTATAAATATATACATATGCTTTTAAATTAAAAATTGCTTGAAATTTTCTTATTTTTATTAAACGAACTTTTCGAAGTTTGATTCAAATTAAATAAAGTTCAGAAAAGGCTTCGTGAAACAAGTCTCGCAAATTTGCCCAATTGCACAAATGGCAATTTTAAGAGTTCTCATGAAAACCCTTAATATTTCATATAAATAAGAAAAGAAAACATATTTCTTTAATAAAGGTAGTTTACTTTTGTTATATGTTTTATGTTGCATTTCAATACACTGCAGCAGAATATTTTTTACCTTGAAAATCTTTAGAAAAGTAAATAAATACACATTTAAATTGAAAAACGTTAACCCATTGTATGACATTTCCGCAAGGACTTAAATTCTTACAAAACTTTTTGTCAAAGAAAAAAGATTACAGCTTCACTAACTGGTGCTTAATGCATAAAGTATTATTCTTCTTTGTAATAAACCAGCCAGCTAGAAGCAATAAATTTAAATATTTCACTGCTTTCAGTGGTAAAGCTAGAGCTGAAGAGAAGGTTAAAGGTTATGTTATTGAATAGCAAAGTCAATAAATTTTCGTTATATTTGTTAAAGCGATACGATTATCATAATAAAAGTTACTGAATCCAGATAAAGGTCTTACAAACATCGAAATATAATAACAACTTGATTTTTGAATATTGGGGTAAAGTCATAAACTGCCTATAGCAAGTTAAAAAAAAAAATTATTGAAAAAGAAAAATGTAAGAAGGCATTCACTCCTGCACGAAACCGAGCAGATTTGGATTTCGTATCCAAAACAAAAACCATTAACTAAAAATTGGACTAAACTGCAATGTAGCTAATTCACAAACCTTTTTAAGTAGAGTCCCATTTTATTTGTATACCCTTCATTAAAAATGGTAAAGGGTATGTAAAGGTTTTGTCATTCCTTTCGTAATTTCCACAATATTCATACGCGACCCTATAAAATATATATAATTATATTCTGGGTCCTTATGAAAAGTAAAGTCGAATCAGCGATGTGCGTCTGTCCTTCTGTCCGTCTGTCTGTACAATAAATCGGTTTTTCGAAACTTCCTGAAAAGCTAGAGACTACAGTTTTCAATCAATGTATCAGAAATGGTTCAAAATAAATTCGTTTTGAAAATCAGCAAAATCAAAAACGGTTTCAGAGCTGGAAAATTTAAGCTTTTTTTTTGTATATAAAGTAACTAGCTAAAACTTATTTTTATTTTCTCTTAAGTAAAAATTTTTTATAATTTATAAAAAAGATTGCTATTGAAAGTCTCAAAAATTAAAAAAAAACTGTTCCAGGGTTGGAAAATGTTAAGTTTTTGTGTACTTAATTAATAATTTGTTTTTTTTTGGTTAAATAGACTTAAATTGTATATTCTAAAGAAATAGACTATAATTTAAAATTTTAAATAGACCATAATTTATATTTAAACAGAAAAATATTAGTTTTGAAAGTCCAAAGAACCCGTACCAGGGTAAGAAAGTTATAAATTTTTTTTATATTTAGAAGTAACTAACTAAAATAATCTTTTTTTTTAGATAAACACATATTTTATTTTAAAAAGCTTAAGACTAGTGTTAAAAATCACCAAAATCAAAAAGTAAATATGGAAGCAGAGCTGGAAAACTTTAATATTTTTTTTGGGAATATCAAATTAAGCAACTAGGAATATATTTTTTTAATTAAACATATAATTTGAAATTTATTTGCTGGAGGTCAAGCATTGTCTATATATTTCATTGGTGCTTAGCCAAATCATCAGTAGACTTTAACCACATTTTGAACAGTCACAAACCTCTTATCTTATGCACAGACTTTCAAAAACTATTTGCTGGGATTTTGTTATAGTTTCTATGCCTATTGCTTGTGTTTCGCTTGTGATTTTCAGAAACATTATTATTTGTGAATTCTCAAATAGTTTTTGAAAGTCTGTGCATAAGATAAGAGGTTTGTGACTGTTCAAAATGTGGTTAAAGTCTACTGATGATTTGGCTAAGCACCAATGAAATATATACACAATGCTTGACCTCCAGCAAATAAATTTCAAATTAAAATAAACTTATGACAATATGTCGAATAATAAATTTCTTAAATATTAAACATATAAGAAATATGTATAATATATACGGAAAAAAATATACATTAACCATTTTTCTTTCACAAAATAAATATTTGTATGTATATATACTCCATACGTAAGTCGGTGAAGGGTATATAATATTCGTCACAGCAGAATAAAGTACCATAGTTTCATCACTAAAATCTAATAGATTTTCATAACAAAATCTAGTGACGAAGTAAGTGAACTATTAGGAATTTCGAATAGTCTAATCTTATGGGGAGTGCACACTATGGCATTTTATGACATCGTAATAGTGTGTACTAGTGGTAACGCTTGTCATTTCTGAAATTTTTCATTGTATGGCATAAAAGTAATAAGACAAATAAAAAAAAACAAAAACAACTGACAGATATTGACCAGCTCAGAATATTAATATAATTATAAATTAGCGAATAAAAATAAACTGTCAATAGCATAAAAATTTTCTAGAAAGAAATTAGACAAACGAAAAATGTTTAGTAATTTATTGACTTCACGGATTTTAATAGTTACAGGATAATCTGTTAGTTAAAAAATTTGCAAAAAATCAAACAAATAAGATATAAAATATGAAAAAAATTACTTAAAAAAATAATAATAATAATGTTGCTTAATAAAAATAACAAAATAAAAAATGTTTAGCTTTAAGAAACGTCTTCGTCATCAACTAAAAGTGCTTAAGTATTAAAGCAATCAATGAAAAATGAGCTTGACTGTGTTTTGCTGAGAAAAGAACAACTTAAAAACACACAAACAAAATATTTTTGTGTTACTTCTGGAAATAAGTACGTGTGTGGATTTATTTATTTTTTTTTACATAATTAAATGTTAGAAGTTGGAAAAACTTTTCCACCAAAAAAATAAAAAATAAATAAAAAGTTTTTTTCAGTGCGGTTTAGGGGAACTTATGCCACTGATGTCTACATACAAAACTTTCTGCAGGCAACTTTCGTGTAGTTTAATTTTTTTTATACACTCAGAATATTTGAGTTAAATTGTATGTGATTATTTAGCTGCTATTTTTATTGCCAAAAGACCAATTCAATTGTCTAATTTGCTAATCATGCATATCTTTGTTGCAAATTTCTTTTTGTAAAATTTGGTTAGGTTAATCTAACCAATATCAATTTGTTATTTTATATTTAGGGCAAATTGTTGTTTTAATTTACATTAATAAACTTTTTCTCTACTTTAAATAAACAATTTTGAGTAGGTAGAGTGTTTCCTTTTGTTCCAAAATAACAAATCTTATTTTGGTTTAAACAACTAAATAAAATTGTTACGGTTTATATTAAAAGATGATGTTGTGTTATAAACCAGTGATCGGTAATGCATCGTTTTTTCACTATTCATACTGACTCATGAAATTTTAAATCTAAATGAGTAGACATCGTTTAAACTCAACTACTCTGACGTACGCACACTCACTATAAGATTGATTTATAAGTATAGGTTGCAATAAATATGAATATGACGTTGACATCATACTCATATCACACTCACGCTCATAATCACCTCAGTTTGATTTCCAATTTCAGAAAAATACTTATACTTATATACAACTACAACTAGTATAAAATGTATAAAGCAACACATTTGTAACCTCATAATGAGCAAACACATAACCTCATAATGAGTATTTTAATACTCGTATGCGAAGTTCGCTTGGCCATACCATATTTATTTTGCATCGTCTATAAACATTGAGTTAAGGAGAGTCCAAATCAACAACGTCATAAATGTTGCTAAGTATGAGCGCGATGAGAAGTTTACACTTGCAATTGAATAAGAAGTTGAACAACATTGCAACAAGTATGAGTGCGCATTAGTACAATAAATTATAAGCCATGATTCAAATCTACTCACTTTACACTACTCATTACTGATCACTGTTATATACCCACTTGTTTGTTGTTAATATAACCAATTCTTTTACTATAAGTTCTGTGGCAATAAGAAAAAGGGCTGTTTTGCTGGAGAGTAATTTTAAGCGTTCAAGTTGAATTTCAGAATTTTATTTCTTTTACAGTTAAACTGGGAAATTCTCTATTAATCTTTATTTTTTTAAGCAAACATCGTTGTACACACTATTAGTAATTCATTTAAGTTGAAAAATATCAAAGTATAACCTAAATAAAGATATTATTCCAAATGAAATTAGAAGACTAAAAAATATAATTCGCAAGTCATAGTGGTATAACTTCCTGAAAAATTCCACATATTAAATAAGATTTTGACCAGAGGTACGTTGAAATATGCATATTACGGAAGTACCATTAACTAAAAATCAGCTCATCTCGACTTAAGCACTTTTTCTTGTTTGCGGCAGAATTATTATTAAGAAAACTTTAAATGAGCATTGCCCCGTCCACCCTTTGTAAGCGCAAGATTAAGTAATTGTATTTTTGTATTTAGAAACTTAAACACCAAGATTAAATATTTTTCAGACGTTAAAAATTTAAAAGTACGTGAAATATAGTAATAAATTTGAACGGGCGTGGCCCCATAACTTTTTTGCAAGCCAAGATTGAGTTGTTTTTAAGAGCTTAGGTTGTGTGCCAAGTTTCATAGAAAGCGGTGAAATAGAAGCAAGTAAAACATAATATTAAGTTTTAATTGGCGTGGCTGCACTCATTTCTTTGCTTCGAGATTCAGCCTTATCATGAACTACACATGTGAAAATTTCCGAATCAAATCTTTCGTTCACAAGGATTTTAATTTCGTTGAATCAATTCTAATAAAATTAAAAACTAACATATTTCCACTTTTTCCAACAGACAAATCTATGTGAATGATTTTTTTTTTCATAAACTGTCAGGTTATTTCGCAATCGTATGAAGTTTTTTGATACCGATTTTTCACATGTTCGGCAATTTCCATGTGAAATATTATTAAGGATAGCCCTATTAAGTTTCCTTTTCCAATAGTGGACATAGCTTGGTAAAAAAGACAACATTTAAATTTTTTTCACTAAATGTGAGCAAAACCCATAAATGTAGCAGAATTCTTTTTTTTATAAGATAAGCCTGAATGTCGATACAGGAGCTTAATTTTTTTCCAAGCTCCGTAGCAATCGGACAAGTTAAATATCATAAAACAAAACAAGAAATTATTGAGCGTGTCCTCGCTCCTCCTTTTTTTTTGAGCTAGGTTAAAAATATTTGTTGAATACAATAGTATGGGTTAATATAGTAAAGCATATACACGAACCTCTTAGCATAGACAATAACTAACAACTGCGATCTTGTTTGGTTCAAACTAGAGGCCTGCGTAAGCAGTCTTGAATTGTGAATACGTCTTGTTTTTTAAATGTTTTGGTGTTGCATGTATTATACTAAACCAATAATAAATGCTGTCGTATAATAAGCGAAGAATGACTCATATCGTGTACATGAGTGTTAATAACCGATGTCGCGAAGACTTCCTGTTCGTAACATCAACTCAAACGAAGTAATGTCTTCACCTTAGATGCTTGTGTATGCTTGTTCTTTTGCATATTGTACGTTTGAGTGTGTGTGCAAGATGTAGATGGTTAACTATTATATTGTGTTTAAAAGTGGTTATTTTTAAGGAAGCAAGCACACACAACAACAACATGTGTACGTTTGTATGTGTGCAGAAAAATAAAAGAGCATACACACAATGTATGTGTGTATGTATGTACCCTGTCGGAGAATGTTTGGTTGACTACAAAAATAGTTAACTTATAGTTAACTTTTCTTAGACTGACTAAAAGCTAACTGCAATGTCATTCAGAACAAATCCAAAATTATTTCTTAAGTTGAGTACGTAAGCGAATTTGGTGAGAGCCAACAAATTTATTCTCAGCTACTTTGAAACTCATTCCAGTTTTATATTAACATTTTGTTGTTATTATTTTAAATGGTACCTTGGCTGTGTAGTTAGCGCGTTGAGTACACAACGTGTGATGATACATGTTCCAACCCCAAAAATTTTTTTTTAATTTACTGACTACCAGGTGATTTAAAAAAGCCAACTATAAGTTAGCTGAAAGTAATGCAGAGTGAGATAATTGACTACTGCCTAGGTCATCGCAATATTAAAATAGTCAGTTGATTACATTGAAAAGTAATCCAAGTGCCAGTCAGTACTAGTTGCGAAATAGTTAGCTTAAAGTTAGTTTAAAGTTAACTTAATTTCCGATAGGGTATGTACATACATGACGTTTGTGTACGCGCCCATGTGTATGAAGAAGCAAGCATCACAAATTCTTTCAACACAAAGTATTTGCTTCTTTACTTCCACATACAATACAATAACTGAAACAAATATTTTGCAAACAGTGTTGTTTGTTCAGCGTTTGTTTTAGAAGACCTCGCTGCAGTAAAGCATTTGAAAAATCCCTCATGTCTTAAAAGTTCTTGTAAGTGGTCTTTTGCAGGGGTCTAGTTCAAACTATACAATTGTCGAACTGTATTGGTGCATAAAATACTATAAAGAACTTTTTAAAAAATTTCATGCTTTAATCTTAGCTTTTATTTTATAATCTAATGTTAAGCTACATTGTATTTTACCTTTTTTCTTTTAATTTATCTAATGCCATATTTAATTTTTATAACAATACGAAGTAAATTGAAACTTTTTAAACATTAAAGCAATTTAATAAATAACAAATAGTATTGTATGAGCTTATGTGTTTTCCCAACAAAAAAAAAATTAAAGTTTCTATTTTTTTATTTTTTGGGCAAATTCTAAAGGTAAAAGTTGGATAAACTTTTTCATAGAATAAAACAAAGTTATTTACCGTAGCTGAGTTAGAAAATTTTTCATGTAGATGAAAGTTGAAAAAGTTTTAATTTTACCATTTGGTACCATAAATTTAAATTCATTGAAAAAATTTGATTTATGTATATTTCTTCTAATTTGAAAACAAGTGGCTTAGGTACTAAAATTATTGAATAATGCAAAAATTTAAAGCCTTTATTTCATTAATTCTATTAAAATATTAATAAATTTTTAAAAGTCGTTTTTAATTGAAAAAAAAATGATTTAAAACACATCTTTTAAATATGAATTAGTATTTAAATATAATTGGTAAAATAGTCTCTTAAGTTACTTGTTTTTGAAAAACCAATTGGTTTAGTAGTCAGACAGAATAATATGTTCCAAATTTTTTAATGTCATCTCGCGCTTGTAATTTGAATCAATAAAAATTGTTCGCTGTATTTTTTGACATTCCAAGTATGCGTTTTTCAAAAGCTTGCGAAAAACAGAAAAGTACCAAAAGTACAAACTTTTACCCGTTTTAATACCTTAGTACGTTATGTTTTAGCTTGGACCGTGTTCGACTTTTCATTTATAATAAAATTTACTTATAAACTGTATCTACGCCAACTTCAGCAAAAACAGAAAAAGTACCAAAAGTATAAATTTTTACCCGTTTTACACCCTAAGAATGTTAGATATATTTAAATGTGGACCAAATTACAATTTTCATCCAAACTGAAACTGACCTATAAACAATATTTATGCCAACTTTAGCTAAAAGAGAAAAAGTACCAAAAGTATAAATTTTTACCCGTTTTACCCCTTGGTACATTATACTTTATTTTGGACGTTATATTTAATTTTGACATACATACAAACATGCCAGCTTTCACATACATACATACATACATAATATCAGTAGGATTATTGGCCATTAATGGGTTAATTCACTTAAAAAATCTTGAATTTTTTTCTCTTTTTATCTATTTCATTCTGTTACCAAAAATACTCTCCTGATTGCAATTTTTAGAATTTTTAAGAACAATATACCATAGGTTAAACCACGCAATTTTTTCAATAAAGAGTATACTCTTTGTCAGTCTAGCATATAAAAAGAAGGTTTTTTTATCTCGTTATAAGGCAACAAAACATCCAAATATCCAAACATACAAACCTTCAAAGTTATAATTGGGGTCTATTGTGGAATACGGATCAACTTGGAGAAAGTTACATGGAAAACAAAAACAAAACTGTCTGTATAAATGTAAATTTGTTTTTGTTTCTCACACAACATCAACCATTTTGAAAAGAGAGAGAGAGAGAAACGCGTTGAAATTTTCACGTTTATTTCATTTGAGAAATGCATGGCAAACAAAAGAAATTTTTAAAAATTTGTTTTTGTTTTAATGTAAAGTTTCACCTCTTCGATGCGTTTTCCAAACAAGCCACCAATATTATTATCGATTATTAAAAAGATTTTGTTAATCGAATTGAAAATTACTTCACAACTTTTATATATTGACAGGTCCAGAAAAGGTGTTAATATTTAAATTAATATTTTTTTTAAGAACTGATCTATAAACTCTTGTAAATGTTTTCATTTCATTATACAGATATAACTGCATTGTCATTTGGTGCAGAGTTGATTTTGGTAAACTTTCGGTGCATTTTGTTTGGCGTGGCAATGCCATTAAATTTTGTGCAACTTATAGACCAACCTAAATTACGACACAAAGCGTTGTCTGGCTGTCAAAATTTCTCATGCCCATACAAAATGTATGACACCAACTGAAATAACGCGGCGTCAACGCTTTGCAATTGGAAAATCCAATTTTGACAGCGCGTAAAGAAGTGAAGTTGGCTGCAAAAGTACTGTTGGTTTTGTTAAGTAATGTAACTTTAGCTTTTTTCAGGTCAATTTAGCGTTTTTATTTTTTTTCATATTTCTATGTAGAGTTTTTTATTAATCAAAGTGAGTAAACATTACTATTTCTAGCGCAATGTTAACGCTCTAATTTAGGTTACTCATTTCAGCGTAAAAGCTAAGCGCTAAATTACGTTGCGCTTTGTGTCGTAATTTAGGTTGGTCTGTAACACTTACACTTGTACTTGTATTCTTCGAGCCTGATAGTTTAGCATTATTTAAGCAAAACTGAGAAGTTCTTAAAAAATCTAACAACAAACCATTTTTTAAAAACTTATCAGCCTTTAGTTTTCGGCAATAGTGAAAGTTTTCAAAACTTTTCAAAATATCCGATGTGGAAGATAAAATTTTATGTAGCGATGTAACAGCTGTACAAATTGTTTTAGTGTTTATTTTTATCTGTTTACCTTTCCTTTTTGGGAGATTTTTAAATTATTGTAAAATTTTTTTCCTGCTCACGTTCCTCATGTTGTCTCTGTAACTGCTTACAAACGAGTTTAGGGAAAAATGTCTTCTATTGCGTCTTCAAGTTGAATTTTTTTTCGTTATTAAGAAGGCAATTTTCTTGTAAAGTTAATGGTGTACGTGCTTTTAAAAGAAACAAAAATAAGCTTTTTTTCCAAATAAAATATACAAATGCACAAATTCAAAACAAAATTCAGTAAACTTGGTGTGGTGGCATTTAATACAAAAACGCAAATAAAAACTAATTAAATTTCATTGATTTTAATTAAATTAAATTTATTTTACATTAAATGTATTTTTTAAGATTTTTCGAAGAGAAAGTATTTGCAATCTTAAATTCATTTACTTAATAAATGACATATAATATTACAAAGGCTCAATGGTATAAATCAGGTCACCAAGGTGATTTGTTTATGAAGGAAAATAAATTTTTTTTTGTAGATTTGTTTTTGTTCTCATGCATGAAAGGCCAACTACGAGTATAGCCTGAATTTATTTGCTTTTCATTTGTGAAGAATTTTTTTATGAAAAATCTTTTTTTCGTTTTCCTGTAAATCCTTGTTTTGAACTTATAATTTAAGTGCGTAAAAAGCTAATTTTTATTTAAATATAAATTTTATTTAAATACGATTTCATTTCTTCACTAGTTGATTAAGGTTCACATTAAAAGACGTTTAAAGTACGGCAGCACTAAAAAATTTCCAAATATTATGGAAAGCTTTTCAAACAACAGCTGTTTAATATAAATAAAAAAGTTAGTTTGTCAATGTTTAGAAAACTAAAATTGCATAAAAAATATATTTTATGAAACCAAAAGAACATCACAATGCATTGTATTGTATTTATATATTTTTTAAAAATGGTATTCATGTATATGTTTTCAATAAAAACATACACGCACAACAACATATGGTACTTAAATATAATTTAAATACACAAGGTTGGGCATTTAAGTATTATTTAAATGTGCACTGAAAAGCACAATTTTGTATTTAAATAGAGCTTCAAAATAATTACGCTTTATTCAATAAGTCAAAAATTGGCCCTTAGACAATTAGGGTCCAAACTAAAAAACATGTAACTGATGAAAAATACATATATGTTTTTTTTTTATTGTTATATACCCTGTAAACAAGATTTTTTGAGAACTTATTTGATATATATCTCTTTTCCTAGATATTATTGCAATTGAAGTTATTCATTAAGTCGAGAAATGTACTATGAACTTATTCTTAAAAACGAATTAAGATTGTAAGAGACGCCATTTTATGAAAATTCTGCCTTTAGTAAGAGTGGGAAAAATGCATGACTAACAATGAATATTGACAGATTAATAATTTTTGGTCTTTTAATATTTTTTACTGTCTTTGTGTACATTTTATTAAAAATTATTGAAAATATGTTGCTATTCCATTACAGATAAATACGTTAAACGGCCGCCCAGAAAGGCATACGGACGTCTGAGTGTTGACTCAGATGATGCGTCCTCAGTTAAACAAATAATCGATGATCCTTTTGATGATATTGATAACTTTGCCTTGATTGCAGCGGCAAATAGAAATGGCAAAAGCAACAGTACAACTGCTGGTAAAACAAATAAAAGTACGTCAGGGCAAAAACAGCAACAGCAGCAAAATGATTGTCTGCATCGCAACAATTCACATATAAATGAAGAAGACAGTAGTGGTGGTGGTAGTGCATGTAATGGAATTGGTTTCAGTGGAGACGATAGTGGTTGCAGCGGCTTGAATTGCTGTAATGGTGATTTAAATAACTCCTGTATCGATGATGGTGGCCACTGCACAGAGACCGATTGTCAAGGAAACTATGCCGATAGCAATCCATGCCAGTACAATATAAATAATGTTTGTGGCGGTGTAACAACGACAATGGTGACGGGTAAGGGAATATTAAAAGGAAACTCTGCTGTATGTCATCTTTATAGCAATAAGGAGGTGAATGAGAATACAATAAATCGACTACAAGCAATGGCCATGTCTGATGATGATGACTACGGTAAGTGCTTAAATGTGTTAAAAAAAAAAAAAAAATGTTTAAGTAAACGATACAACGGTAATTTCTTGCTATGTTGATTACGGATTTGTTAAACTTTATATTCAAAGAGATACAACTGTTAAAGGAAATTTAAACTTATTTAACTTAAATATTAAAAAGGAACAGGGGATAATCTTTAAAATGAGAATAAATATATAATAACTTAAAAAAAATAAATAAATATTTCAATCCTCAAATTGCTGTAAAGAAATCATAGTTAATCGAAATTGATTTCAATTTTGTAGTAAGGTTCTTAAAAAAAAAACGAAAAAGAAAAGATTTGATCGAAATTAGAAAACTTACATTTACTTACATTTAATACTCGGAATTATTATTATTATTTTAAATTATTTAAAATTTGCTTGAGGAATTTTTGCTAGTTTTTTAATGTTTTCACTACAAAGTCCGTCCGTCCGTCTCTCTGTATATATGTCTGTCTGCTACAGGCTGTTATCACGAGAACTGTAAGAGCTACGGACCTGAAATTTTCACTACAACGGCTACAACAATAAATATAAAACAGTAAAATTTAAAGGGTGTTCTAAAGCGAGCAACGAAAACTATTGAAATACTAATGTTACATACGGATAATTATATATATACTTGATATTTTCAAAGTTAGTGCATTTTTATGCGCAAACTACTTCAAATAATACTGAAATTTTAAAAAAAATTTAAAGTCATTCTAAAAGTCATGAACTAATATTTCCATGTAATTTTTACTATATAATTCTGACGACTTGCTGTGTCTTGGAAACCGAAAAGCTGGATTCAATCATTGTTTCCGAACAAAATTTTTGTCCAGACAAAAATTTTTTTACTGAGAGTTTTCTGCAACACGATTGATCCATTTCGAAGATTTTGTCTGGAAAGTCAAAGCTACCATATGAAGTACTTGTGTAAACAATGCATATGAATTTTACAGGTGGCTGCCCAGCGGCAAATGATCTTTTTAATTGTTTAATGCAACTCTTTCGTTCAATTTCATATGAATATGTTTTGTTGTTCAATTTGTCTTTATTTCTTTTCTAATAAATACAAGTATATTTTTATTATTCATAAAACGTAAAATAGTTGGCATCTCAGTTCGATTTTGTCCGAACAAAATATAAAATTAAAACAATTCAAGCTGAGAGTTGTTCGTAAAAACTATTTTCCCTCTCTCAAGAAGAGAGATGTCAAACTACATATAAAAAAAATTTTGTAAGGACAAAAATTTTATTCTGAAATAATTGGTGAATCCAGTAAGCCCCGTTCAGACTATTATACTTTGTATTTATACTTGTCAAAAATTCAAATAATACTTGCAAGTGTGGTAGTCTGAACGCAAAATGTCATCAAAGTGTCAAATAATACGATAACAATTTTGACATCCCATAAGACTTTTTCGATTTTAGAAAATTTTCTAAACGATAACACTTTTCATTAGATCAGGGTTGCATTTTCACACAAACCAAATTTCCAAGTCGGCTGTTTCGCCGCCGATAGCGTGTCGTCATTGATGTAATGTTTTGTCATATGTATATCGGCTCAAAATTTTGAATAAGTGAATCGTATGGAAGTATATTTAGTTGACGTAATTTTTTAACGTTTTTGTAATATCTTTTCTTAAATTTTTTCTGTTATTTACATAGAATATTTTTAACTGCTGAATTTTTTCAAGTGCCGGCACGTCCCCGCCTACATGAAACCGCTTTGCCGCCGCTAGTCAATGAATAGTACAGACATTTTCATTGAACAGCTGATTTGTTTTCTGCTTGTATTACATATTTTATTTGAAGTGTGATGGTCTGAACACAATATGTGATTTTACGTTAGATTTTTTGACAGTCGCAACGAATGTATTTTGATTTCCGTATCGTAAAATGTGATGAAAGTATTAATACTTGTATAATAGTCTGAAAGGGGCTTTATGAGCAAAGCTCTTGAAATTTTCAAAAATGCTAAAACTAAAAATCCCAAAATTAAAAAAATGTCGAATTTAAAAATCTCCAAAATGAAAAATCCGCTATAGGGTGATGTTTTTAAGTGTTTTCGGATTTTATTTCGAAAGAAACCAAATCAAATTTACAAAAGTTTATTAAATGTTTATTTGAGTCGATAGAACAATCTATATAATTCAAGATTTCATGTAAATGTTGACCGCGGCTACATCTGAAGTGGGTCATATGCTGGGTCCAATTTTGGTATGCTCTCGCCAATATATTGGACGGTAACTCATGAATAAATTCCTTAATATTGTCTTCCAGTGCGTCTACCTTTGTAAGCGTATCCCTATAGACATGCGCCTTAATATAGCTCCACAAAAATAGTCTAAAGGCGTTAGATCGCAGATATAGGCGACCAATTGACCGGCCCCAAACGTGAAATAAACTGTTCTCCGAACTTGTCTCTCCATTTTGCCATTTTTTGAAAACAATAATTTTACTTCACATGTGTTTCATGTTAATTCAACATGATTTACACTAACCCTCAAAGAATACTATTCCTTTTGAAATAACTTTATTTCATATTGATTTAATTTTCCAGTACTATTAAATCAAAATGAAAAATCATGTTGAATCATAGTTAGTTCAAGTTGAATTAAAGTGAATTTTATATAGAAATAACACGATGAATAATATTAAATAAAAGTTATTTCCAGTTAAAACAACATGAATTTAAGAAATTTTTGGATATGGATTCTCTAAAAGTTTGCATTCTACATAAAAAAACTCAACTAATTCGACTAACAGAATCTGAACATACCAAAGCTCGAAGCTTAAATTTTACACAGTCAAAGCTTGAATTGCGTTCAAGGGTTATATTCGCACTTATCCATGGTTTGCTTTTTAGTTGTAGGGTTTGTTTGGCAGTTTTGTGTTTAATATTATAAGAAATACTAGATTTTGTTTGCATTAATTTAAAAAAAAAAATGAATAAAAACTGGTTAAAAACTTGTTATATAATCTAACCTGAAACGCAAATTACCCTAACCAGCCCAAAAATGTGTTTTCAGAAACAAAAATCTGAATCAAATATAAAAAGTCAGTTCCGACCTTGATATTGCTAATGTAGCTTTCCATTGATGAAAGAAGTTATAAAATCGGTTTTAGCAGTTCAAGCAAACAAAGAAACAAACAAACTTACTTTCACTTTTATAGTATTAATAAAGATATTTGTGGGATATTCTAATCCTTCAGCTGCTTTTTTGTATGAGTCTTTTATGTCCTTTTGACAAAAACTTGACCCCTTAAACAGTTATGCGTAGTAAGATGTATAATGTTATTCATTTAATATTTTAAAGCATGAAAATTAACTTATTCTTAAGCAAAAATATTTAATAATTTTTATTCCACAAAAATATTTTATCCAAAGTTGAAAATGGCTTTCCTTATTAAACGAAATAAGTTCTCTCTCATTCACCCGCATTGCATACGTTGGTCTACGAGAATTGTGTCCTTTATTAAAGAAAACTAGTTCACTTTTCCTTTAATTTATAACGAAATTATCGTGGAGGAATATTTGACTCTACATACGCAATACGGGTGATTAATTTTTGCATATTTTTCCAATTTTTTTCGGTCTTGATTTGCAAACAATTGAAAATTAAGCATGTGTTTCCTTTTTTGTTACGAACATATAAATATTTTTCATACATATAAATTTGTATTAGCATGTGTGAATTAGGACACCCCATGAAGTTCAATTTTTCTTTTTCAACAAACCACAAGTAATTTTTATGTTGCTATATACATATATGGTTATTTTAAAAACCCACACGAGTTTTCCATTTTACCTCACTCAAGTTCTGTGACTGACATGACAAATTTTTGTAAAATTGAAATTTGATATAAATACAACTTTTCTCGTCCATTTGAAAGTCTTATTATTTATTTATTTATTAAAGTTCATTTACCTACTCTTGGAATCAATTTAACAAACTGACATTTCCTGATACCATTTTGTTGAAAATAATTGAAATGTTTTTTTCATCTTTAGAATTTTCTTGCAATAGTAAAGAGAAATGAAATACTTTTATTATTATTAAAATATTTGAATTTAATTTCAGATGAATCTCTGACGTGCAATGTTTGTGATAGAGCGTTTCATTGTCACCGGCAACTGGCGTCACATCAACAAAAGAAGCGGCATTTTGGGTAAGAAGAATTTGAATTAGATAAAATATTTGATATCATTTTTTTTTAATTTTCTTATACTGTTTAAAAATAAAATCTTATTTTTGATTGACACTTGGCAATAGATCTCTAACATTAATTTAAGAAATTTTATTTTAAGATTTCAGAGGGATGTACATAAATAGTTGATAAATAAACTTTAAGGAAACGCTTGTTATTCGATTACAATGTAAATTGTTATAAAAGTAGGGCAGGTAGCTTTCTTTTTGCCATAAAAATATACATATGTATGTATAAATATGTTAAGGAATCTGAATATTTTCCATATTTACAAAATGTTAAATGAAATTTCTCGTTTACGGTGTAGGGGAGACACTAAAATGCTTGAAATATCTAAACATTTTTTGAAGGTATTGTTTATCAAAAAACTTTTATTTTTAGCAAGCAAAAATGTCAAGTTTGGTCGTTGTTTCTCTTTCTCCATATGAAATGGCTCCCATGGAAATCATACACAAAGAAAATATTCATGCATGCATATTGATGGCTTAATATAAGAAAGGCGTA
Source organism: Nowickia ferox (assembly GCA_936439885.1). NCBI lineage: Eukaryota > Metazoa > Arthropoda > Insecta > Diptera > Tachinidae > Nowickia > Nowickia ferox. Next base: position 93,241,814 of record OW387023.1, on the reverse strand, counting down.
ACTTGAATTTTTGATATTTTACAGGAGCAGAAAATAAATTTGAATATAAACCAAACCGTTTACATGCAAGAATAATTTTTTAAGCGACCATAAATCTTTTGGGGTGTAAGTGTTACTTAACGTTAAAAATGCGATTTCGAAAAAAAATGGAGATATGTCTTTTTTACATAAAACCAGATACTACGTTTATACGCATGTCTTATTTGCAAATATAAGTTGTTGCTATAATGTTGTTGCTATTACGACTTACTAATTCAGAAAACTATTCACGATTAATGCGCTATTCGCAAATAAAATGCTTGAGGTTGCCACACTTACAAATGTTTGCTAATAAAAAACTATAAATTGATAAATATTGCACAAAAAAACCTTGATAGAATAACATAATGACAATAAAAAGAAATAATTATTTGTTATTTTATATATTTGCAAAATATTTTTTTGTAAACATAAGTAACATTTCTATAGAAGTGCTACCAAGTTTTTATACATTTACAGTGCCGTATAAACAGCGAGTTAATTTATCTGCAAATATGCTTATTTGCAAACAGTGCGCATATAAACGTAGTAAGAGAAAGACAATCAATACAAAAAATTTTGTATACTCTAGCACATATCGAACAAATTTTTATGCTGGTGCATTTTGATACCCATTCATAATTATACTTGAGTACTTGCACTTTATTTCGTACCTGTAAGTATCGATAACACAGGTCAACAAAATGAAATTTATTATGTAAGGTCAAAGGTTTTCTAGACAATTTGTATATACTTGATACTGAGTATCAAGTACCTATAAATAATTTTTTTTTATTTGAAATGACTCTGTATCTCGAAATTTTCCGTTATAAAGAAAAATGGGGATGTTGCATCACATAATTTTTTTTTTTTTTTTTTTAAAGGACAAGTACCATCAGGCAATGAATGCCTACTACTATTACTAGGTGTTAGCTTCTTTAGGAAAGGGATAGTGATAGAGAAGACAGATGGTGAAGGAAGAAATAGAGGAAAGCTTCATTATTTTACAACTCTACTTTTTGCACGTTTTTTAATAATGCAGTGTTGCAGCGCCTCTGGTGTTAAATGAGGCGTATTAAATTTTTGAAGCTGTGATTAGTAGCCGTTTTATTGGTCATTTTACTTCGCCGATGATTCTGCTACACAACGAAGGAAGGCGCTCTGATGTTACATTGGGATTAGTATCTGCTGAAGTCGGTATAATTCAGTGACCAGTGACTATGCCTTCATCACATTAACTTTCCTACAACAACTGATGCAAAGGGACACTAATGTACATATATCTGATACCGGGTTCGTTTTTGTAGTCAATGTGCTAACTACTTCAGCCAACGCCACCCTCAATTTATTCGAGAATTAGTTCTTCGATTGGATAAAAAAATACACAGAAGCATAGGCAACAAACTGATTTTTAAACTATGTATTGATTAATTTTTTAGCAGTCTTACAGTTTCGGAGATATTCAGAAAGTTTTATAAAAAATATAAATTTTTTTAAAAATATTAAAAAAAAATAGTTTTTTAAAAGACTCATTAAAATTTTAAACTTTTAAATTTTATTCTTAATTGTAATACATCTTTGTGTTAGAAATAAAATGAACTAAATTTATTGAAATCATTGCATTAATTCTTATTTTATTCACAACTTAGTGGTGGCACATATTATCGCACGGCCAAATGACCGGCTCCAAACGTGAAATAAACTATGCATCGAACTTGCCTCTCAATTGGGCCAGTGTTTCGTGTGTTGTATGGCATGTGACACCATCTTGCTGAAACCACATGTCAGCCAAGTCCAGCTCTTCCATTTTGATAAAAAAAAGTAACAGAGACCCAATTGCTGCGAATGGCGCCAAATCGATAATTTACGGTCATCAACAACAGTGGCGGATACAGTGCAATATTTTTCTGTCTGTCCACACTCTACGTATGTTGGTGTTGGTAGTTTAATGTTCAATAATGTTATTTGGGTGCGAAATTTAGTCACAAGATTCCAAATAGCCGCCTCAGAAGGTCGCCCAAACTGACCGAGCATGAATTTTGATAATAAAATTTAATTATAACAAATTAGAGACCAAAACAGCTGAGTTGCCATAAACAGTGTCGCCAAAGAGAAAATTGTTAAAAAATCACCCTTTATATTAATTTCTTTTTTTTTGTCAGTTTGCGAAACAACATTTTTATTGTCATTTAAATAGTTGATTGATTTGATACATATTTTGTGCTTAATATCCTTTTTTCTTTCGATTTAATCGTTTTCATTTCTTAACAGATGCGGCGGATGTGATAGTTTATTTCCATCGCTTATGCTGCTGGAGCATCACAAAGAGGAATTTGAGCATTGGAGTGATGACGAGATAAATCGGCGCGTGTGTTGTCGTCGTAATCGTGGTGATGATTACTTTACGGATACGGATTCTTTTACTAGTGAGGCTGAGAGTGAGGATTTGGAAAGATTGCTTTAAGCAAATATACTTATAAATTAAACAACAAAAATATATAAAAGAGCTTTCTAAGATAATCATAATTGAGGGAAATAATAACATATCTCGGCATCGATATTAATTTCTTACTTCCTGTAGCTAAACTCTGTACATATTAGACATGTTTTTGTGCCAATTTTAAAATTATGTATGCAAAAGTTTATTTTATAGTTTTTATTTGAATTTTTTCATTAATATAAAAAAAGTTGCAAAATAATAATTCCTGTGAAAACGGAGCTTGTATAATTCCTCGGAAATATTCACTTATGTCTAAGAAGATTAGACTAAGTATTGGCTTAAGTTATCACGAAAAAAACTGTTTGAATTTTTTTTAATTCGTGCTTATTTTTTTTGAAATTTGTTTATTTTGAAAGCACGAACTGTGTTCATGAAAAATGTATGTGTTTCTGTGGAAATAGTAATTTACATTTAACACAATTACATTAATGTTACATGAACACAATAACAATTTATAAAAATATTATCATGAAAAATTTTAATTTTTAAAATTTAAGTTTTTTGTTTGTTTGCCCAGAGCTTAGTGGCACTTTTGATCTCTGTACTTTTGGCAGCCGGAATTTTGTATAGGAACTTGACATTTTTTTATATTAATAATTTTGTGGGGATATGACTGTTTATAAGTTTTTTTGTTGTTGTCATTTGAAAAGTTTTGAAATTGTCCACTTCCTGGGTGTTAATGAAAATCAAGTAAACAGCTCCTGTGTTTTCATCACATGATAGACAATCGTGTACAAAGAGAAAATATCTAACTTAAATTATGATTTTATAGATTTATTGTATTCTAATACAGTATGTTTTACTTAAGTCTTAGCACGGCGCACAGTGGAGCTAAAGACTCTTTTTTCGCTGATCATTTCATATCACCACAACTACAATGTTGAGGGTGACTAAATTGTAAATGAGTGGCTCTTAGAACAAACTGCATGTTCCAATAAAATCTTGGCGGTAAAGGAGGGCAGTTACGGGTATCCCTCATACAAAATAATTATTATTTTACCAATATCTTCAGAACTACAATGTTGAGGCACTTTAAATTTGATGAGGATAGCTCTCCAAACAAACTCCATATTTCAGCAAAATCTTGTGGGTATAGGAGGGCGAAAACGTGTACCCCCATACAAAGTAGTTATTGATTAATTAATAAACATGATTTTTTTCATTTCAAATACACCGAAGCAAAAATAAAATGCATATAAACGGTGCTTGGCCAACAAATTAAGAAAAAACTCATGATTTTTTTATTCACACACGCTCCTGATGACATGCCACTTTCCATTGAATGAATTTGGTTACGAAATATTCAAAAATAGATTTTTAGCATGCGTAAGAAGGCTAGATAAAATATATAGGCTATTTTTTTAATTCATTATTATATACAAATACAACCACGAACACGCGTGACTCTCACATGACTAATGCGTTACTCACGCATTACAAATTATGACATTTATGCATCTCTAATAAAATAATATAAGATAATGGCAGAATGACAGAAACGACTGCAATAAAAGTGTTAGCAAAAGTCGTTAAGACTAGAAGTACAAGGTGGGCCAAAAGAAGTCATCCATTGTTTGTTGTTTACCTCTCATTTTTTTCCTAAATGAAAAATTTCAATTTTGTTTTTTGATTATGTGTATTTGAACCTTTAGAATTTTATTGGTCAAGTCGAGAAGATGATATTGGCCAAATGGGCGCCGTCAGAATTGATTGCTATACTGGCTCGTTTTATGGCATTTTTCATCACTTCGGCGAGAACTTCGGGCGACATATTCTCGCACTCGTGTCAAATGTTGTCTTTGAGGGCTTCCAGGGTCTCGGCCTTGTTCATGTAAACACGGGACTTCAAAAAATCCACAAAAAAAGTCTGGAACGGTTAAATAGGGCGATCTTGCGAGCCAGTGTAAATCGCCAGAAAGAGAGATGAGGCGACCCGGAAACGCCATGACACGATTATTCCTCGCTCTTGGGGAGTGTATCGCTCCATGGCTTGTTCCCTTGTAGTCTACATCTCTCTAGTTCACAAATATCGAAACAGATTTGACATTGGCCGGCATTTGCAAAAATAAGAGCATCTTCCAATAGGGTGATTTCTTTTGGCTAACCTTGTACGTCCGTAGAACACAGTGGTATACTCCGATTTTAAAGATAAGGTCAAAATCAAGAGATATTTCATTTTTAAGTTTGTACTATCTCACAGGCTATCTTTATACTATATGTGGAAAATATCTTCGAAAACTCTTATGAAATAACATTATTTATTAAGTTAATTTTTATTTTATTTTTTTGTTGACGCGCTAATAACCCCAATTTATTATTATTTTACTTGAGATAATTTTTAAATATTTAGTAGAACTATAGTGAATTTTAACCAGAAATAATTTCTTAGTCAATTCTTGTGGAATGAAATATTTTTATTAATTAATGTGAGTTTCTAAAGAAGAGAAGAAAAATTAAACTAGACTTTATTAGTTGGGGGAAATACCGATATTTTTCTGTGCAGCCACGCACTTCATCAGCACCCAAGTCTATCTACTGGGGTAGACAATGTTATTAACATCAGCTATTTAACGCAAATTTTCAATGAAATGGAATATGAGAAATGTTGTGTATAAAACTATTGATTTACCTTTGGTAAACACATTTGTAAGTATCACTATTCATTTTCTGTTTATCCGTTTTTATCATTTTCTATTCACGTTAGCACGAAGTTATGTCACTCTACCTAAGTATGTTTAACTATTCTTGCTTATCTTTTACGATCATCACATTAATTATTTTTACTTATTCGATGTACCGTCGGTACATACATGTAAGTATTAATGTAGTGGATATTATGTTACATTGTTTTTGCTTTCTACAGTTGATTTACGATCCAGTATATGAAACTGTAATTGCCAAGTGAACATATATTTGTCACGTGCCCATGATTATTTAAGTGAGACAATTTTTAAATTTTTAGTTGAACTATAGTGAATTTAACGCTAATTTGTTCAAAACCTTTCGAATATAAATAAGATCTCTGCTTAATTGATCCCAGTTAACAACTTTATGTCCACTTAAACTGAGAAATCCGTTTTTTTGCACTTCTAATATAAACACTAAAAAACAAAAGAACTACCACAAATAGTTTTGGCTACAAAGTTAAGCAAAAAGTTTGAATAAATACCTTTAACTTGATGGTTTCACGGTTACATCTTTTACTTTTCCAAAACTACTTGAGATAAACTGGATTTAACTACACAAATTTTTAGTTTTCTTCTGCTAGTTTTTTTAATTTTCTCTCTCTTGAAGTTTGGTGTTAATTAATCCATGAAATGGCCGCATTTGGCTGCTATATGTGACGTTTGCTCTAACGTTAGAAATGAAAGAAAATGCTTTCACTTTTTTCGAATTACAGCGTAGAACACTAGATATTGAAATATAACTTATGTAGATCACATATAGCATTAACAATGAGCATATAAGATTTAAACATTTATTGTAAATATTTCTGTTAACTATTACTATACTATCAATGTACTTATTATTGATTTAGTTATTTAAAATAAAGTAATTATGAAAAAACTAGTTGCAATACAGTTCCTAATGCATATTATAACTTTTACATGCACAATTTTAAAATATTATTTTTATTAAGCCCCCATAAATAAATAGAAATAAAAACAAATAGTAATATTGTAAGATCATATTAATAAAAAAACAATCTGTTAAATTAAAAATAATAATGAAAAATAAGAAAATACCCTAAAGAAATTTAAATAGAAATTGTTCATTTTTCTGAAAATAAGAAAATGCAAATGAAAACAAAATCATAATATCACTTTATTAACAGGAAGTAAAATCCATGTCGAGTATAATTTTCCATTCCAATATTGTCTAAAGCTTTCACTTACATAAATTCACCCATGCACAAAACTTGAAGCTCTGTATTACATACAGATATTTAAAAAAAATCCAACTGGGTTTTTCTTTGTAAAAAAAAAACAAATCAAATCGTTAAATATCTTAATAACCAAACATATCCGGAATTGCTAAATATTAAAAATATTTAGTTAAAGCGGTATTATCATCTATAAAAATAATATAATAAAATTTTCTATGATATTTTTTTATATTTATAATTTTTTTTACCAAGATATTTTATTTTGATCTACTTTTTCTAACAATCCGCAATAAATGTATTGTTTTTTGTACTCATTTATTTATGTTATACAAAATATAAAATGAAATATAATTACATGAAACAAAAATCCCAAATTTGTATATGTATGTAATTAAAATTGTGTATGTCCAAATAAAATATATAATTTCCTAAAAAAAATATTACACCCATAATTGCTTAAAATCTTAAAGAGGATTTCTTTTTCAGCTGAGGTAAGCTCAATCTCTCCAGGTTTGTTGTGGCTCTTTAGTCCTATATACTCAAATAGGTCGGTATCACTTTAAGTGAGCCACTCTTTATACCCGACGCAAATTGGGTTGAAATTGATAAAAATGGCTCTTAATTCAGGCGTTAGAGATAGAACTTATTTTTTAGTTTCGTAGTATTAAAAAAAAAATCATTTAAAAAAAAAAGTTTTTTTTTAAACTCCAGCGATATCTGTTTGTCTGTCCGTATTAATATTTAAATTGATTTGCAAACTCCATTTTTAAAGATAAATGAATGAAATTTGACCCATATGATTTTTTTAAGTTAGTAACTCAACATAAAAAATTCAACAGAATCGGTAAATGAATTCGTATATCCCCCATACAAAATTTTCCCGGATATAGGCCATACTAATCTTTATTTATTAAAAGAGTTTTTATTAATATTAATATATATATATAATAAATTTACATTTTATTTTTAATTTTATTGATCTTCATATCATCGAAATTTTGTTCAGAATTTTGAGGAAATATTAGAAGGTCCAATATCTGCTGTGGTAACACGCTACTTTTCTTTTTGTAATGTTTGCTCATATTACTAACAATAGGATCGAGCTTATTAAAAATCTATTGAAAATTTCTTCATTGGGCTTTTCGCTACTGCATTTCCGTGAAAAATGTTCTCTGAATGATTTAAAATCTTTATTAAGAGCTCACTGCGCTACCTCCGATAACTGACCAATAGGTAACAGTGCATGAGTAATAATCTCCGAACCATATGTGCACCCGTGTGCACACGTGCATTATCTTGATGAAAAAGAACTTTTTTCTTGGCCATAGGGGGTCGTTTTCTTTTTAAATCCTCATCAAATCGGTCTAATATGTTGGCATAATATTCGCCGTTTATTGGTTGTCCCTTTTGAAGGTAATCGATGTGGACTATCCCGCGTGCATTCCAAAAAACTGTTGCCATCACCTTATTGGCCAACAAACTTACCTTGGCTGTCTTCGAAGCAGGTTCACCCATTGTTTAGGCTGCTGTTTGGTCTCTGGAGTACAGTAATGGATCCATTTTCCATCCACAGTTACAAAACGCCGCAAAAACTCATTCGGATTGCGGTTAAACAACTCCAGACAATCCTTAGAAGTTGTCGCACGTTTATGTTTATTGTCAATTGAGAGAAACCGCGGCACTCATCTTCCAACAACTATTTTAAACTCTACTGATCACTTAAAATATAAACCACACTGCCATAGGAAATGCCTACGGCATCAACAGTCTCACGTACTTTTACTCTTCGATAGGCCAACACCATATTGTGGATTGTGACCTCAATTGGCCGTCCAGAACGTTCAGCGTCATTTGTACTTGTGCGACCACAACGAAAGTCAGTAAACCACTTTTTTATCATTGAAATCGATGATGCAGAGTCACCATAGTATTTATCGAGCTTTTCCTTGGTTTGAGTGACGTTTTTCGTACTATCGTTTCGTACTATCGTTTTTGTATCGAAACCAAATCGAAGAAAAATACATTACTCAGCTGATAATATCCATATGTACTCGCATGTATGTATTTATGTAGGCTGGTCGCTTACTTACGATTTGGCTATCCTTCTGTATAAAACGGTAGTCTAGTAAAAAATTTTTAATTTTTTTTATAGGCATACTTTGCTTCTGATTATGGTTACGATTCATAATGCTTAACGCATGTAGATCGAGAACTGATTCTCAATTAATATACCCTCCACAGTATTTAAGTATGAAAGTGCTACATATGTACTCGTATGTGTATATGAGCATGTGTGTGGAACATTTTAATTTGAACTTACTTTCTTTGAAGTTGTTTATTTTAAGATACCATTTATTTTTTATAAGAAGCTAAGTATAATAACAATTTTGTTGTTTTATTCAATTAATTTAGTGTTTTATTGTCAATTGTTAAGTTTAGTACTCGTATAATAAAAATTTTGTTATTTTACAACAGTTACAACAGTAAGCTCCTTGCATTTCATTGTTCTATATAAAAGCTCTATAAAACTTTTCATTAAAGTTAACCTTTTGTTAAATAATATTTCATAAGCTTTTTTCCACCAGCGACATCTACATAAAGCTTTCATACATTGTTAACTGAAAAAGTTTATACAATATTTTATATCAACAGTGTTGTCAGATTAGAAATTTTAAGCGCGATTTGGTATTTTTTTTAAATACTCGTAATGGAAAATTTGGCTAGGGATTGAGGAGTATGTTTAGATTTTTTTTTGTTTACTTTATAGTTTTATTTTGTCTTTTGATTTTAAATTTAATTTCGTATTATCAATTCCAATAAATTTAAAAACTTACATATTTCCACTTTTTCCAACAGACAAATCTTTGTGAATGATTTTCTTCATAAATTGTCAAAATATTTCGCAATCGTATGAAGTTTTTGATACCAATTTTTCACACGTTCAGAAATTTCCATTTTAAATTTTCTTTATGATAAACCTAAATACCATTTAATGAAAAAAAGGCAGATACATTAAAAATATTAACGGTCTAATTCATAAAAATTATTTTGGGTTTATTACAGGTTTATTTGACAAATTTCCCATAGAAATATGTCAAATAAGCGCTTAATACACCAGAATTATTTTTTATGAATAAGGCAGTAATTATATATCAACAAATCACAAAATTAAGCAAATGGTATTGCAAAAATACTATTAACGGTTCAAATAGCGTTGAAATAAGATACCGGTATGATTAGCGATATCGAATTCTATTTGGTTAGAAAATACCGGTATCCAAAATATTGTTTACATCCATACCAGTATTTAATTAAAAAAAAATAAAATTGCAAATAAAAATTTCAATTAACTTTCATTGACATTATAGGGGGTGAATTTTTTAAGAGCTTTCGGATTTATAAAAAAAGCACAAAAAATGTAGAGAGATGTATGAAATTTTTATTTGAATTGTTAGCGCGATCTATATAATTAAATATTTTAAAATGATTTCATGCAAATGTTAAATGCAGTTAAGCCTGAAATGCTTGATACGCTGGGTCCAATTTTGGCATACTCTCGCCAACATATCGGCCGGTATCTCACGAATAAATTCTTGAATATTGGCTTCCAGAGCGTCAACTGCTGCAAGCTTATCCTTATAGACATGAGTCTTATCATATCCCTGCAATAAATAGTCCAAATGCGTTAAATTACACGATCTATGCAGCCAAATAACCGGCCCTAAACTTGAAATGAACTGTTCATCGAACTCACATCTCAATTGGTCCATTGTTTTTTGTCAGCCAAGTCCAGCTCATCCAATTCGCGCAAAAAAAGTAACAGATTTAAAAAATTATTATGCCGATATCAAGAGCAATTTCCATATTCTTTTTGGCTTCCAACTTTGGTATCAATTGAGAATTTTAATTCACAAAAGTTATTATTTTCATGAGGATCCATTCAATTAAATTTTCTTTTGCTCTTGTGAGCATTTGATAGCATTAAATTAAATTCCCATGCCTGGTTAGGGAATTTTAAATTGAAATGAATGAGATACATATCTATATTTAAGAAGAATTTATTTTCTGGATACCTGTGCCACGTTTCTATAACTTGTGAGAAGTTCTCGCATATAGAACATTTTACTTTTTTATTTTAATACGTATATTTATTTATTGTATCTTAAAAAATGAACTTACAATAAGTATTCATATCTTAAATCTAAATATAAATATTAGGCCCGACCAGTGTCGGACGTAAGCAATAGCACAAAAATATTTTCAAGAAGTTTCGTTTGGAGTAATGGCTATTAAGGGACACTAGGGCCCATTTTTTTAAGCGCATGTGCCCAGTGAAGTTCAAGATATTACGAGCAAGTGGATTAAAGTGTGACTTGAGTTTTGTTAAATATTTGCCTGCGTATTTAGCAATTTATTCAGTCACTTGTGGCATATTTAAATCACGATGTAAATTTGAGTTTCTTATGTACCATGGAGCCGATGTTATTAAGCGTTGGATTTTTTCTACGTTTGCAGCTGAAGCAGCGCCCCAAAGCTGAATTCCGTAGCTTCAAAAGCGACTTGTATATCAAAAGTTTACAATCTAGACTCAGGGTGAAATTTCTACCAAACAGCCAATGTAACTGAGTTAATGTAACTGAGTTAGTGTCTACAACTGACGATTTTATATCATAACTACTAATATAACGCCGGCAGGACAACTGTCATTTTTTCATTAATATCAACACAAAGAATTAGAAGTTGATGATTTTATATCACGATGAATCAAACAAATATTTTACAAATACTTGCCAAAAATATCTAATTTCCGTGTTGTTTAATTTTTTGGTCACAAATAATTGTTGTGACGCCTTTTTTAATCCAAATTTTTTGGTTAAATACACAGTAAAACATAAAATGACATTTGATATCAAGATGAATTTATCAGGCCGTGAGCTCTGATGATTATATCATAACGCTGCCATAATATTAATAAATTGAGTCTATACGTGATGAATTTTCATAATGATATCAATTTGACATTCATCATGATATAAATTCATCAGGTGTGGACATTATGTTACAGAAACGAGGCACTGGCTTCGATACAACTATTTGATAGTCACATATATAAAATTCAATCGAATGATTAGAACACACTTTTGTATTAAAATTATCAATAACATGCCATGTTGAGTAACTAGATAATTAAACAACGTATATATTGGTAGGTTCTAAAAATCGTCTGAATAATATTGTTTAATAATAGTGCCATATTGTTTTAAATTATTTTAATATAATTATTTTTGCTATTGTTTTTTTTTCAAACATTATGAAAGCTAAGACAAGCGTTTGAATTCCCCAAATTAAGCTTTTAAAATATTTTCTTTAAGAAAATTCTTCTGTCAGTTTAGTATTTGGCTTGTAAGTTATTTCGAAAACAAAAGTAATATAACTCATTCTCTATTAAAATAAACAAATTAATCAGCCAACGTTTACGAAACGTTGTCCCTCAAAAGAAATCAAATTTTTTTTAATTGTTTTATTTAAAGCAAATATTTCGTGTTATTTTTTTTCGCTCCCTGGAATTTACTAAAGTAAACATCTGTTCCGGTTTTGCAGAACTTATAAAATTTAGCTTTAAGGCTCAGTTAGCCGACTGTAATGTAATGTAACAGCAACAGTAGGAAACAGCTGATCGATATTGTTATGTGAAAAGTAATGGAAATGGTTATAGAGATGTAATGTAACGTAACCTACTTTTCATATAAAAATATCGATCATCTGTTTCTTACATTACAGTTACATTGCATTACAGTCGGCTAACTGAGCCTTTACCCGTAGTATTTGGCTTAAAACGTGACATTGGTCGTTTGTTGCTTTTTGCATATTTGAATAAAATATTAAAGAAAACAGAAACTTGTTAAGTAAAATCTTTCTACTTTTAATTTACGGAAAAATATTTAAAAGCTTTTACAGCCAAATATATGTATGTAAATATATAATTTTATTCCACACGAACAACTTCAAATATTAACAGCACATCTTTGCAATTCAATAGTGACTCGCTAGTTGCATTTTTATTGACATGTAAAGTAACGCAAGTAAAAGCACGCACCGCTGTACTGAAAATATTTCTTCGTCCTCCCCTCACGCCTTTTGTGAGCGGCGTTGAGATTCTAAAAATCAATTGCCTAACCTTGGCTAATATTCTCTATCGCATGAAAAATCTCTAAAATAATAATCTATGAGATTTAATTCTAAAATCATACAAAAGAAAAAAAAATAAACTAAATAAAACTGTTTTGGAATTGTCAGAAAAATTAAAATACATAAACAAACAATTCAATAATGTTTTCTCTGAATTTGTAAATATTTTCTTTAAGCTTATTTTAAATCTGTTTGAGTTTATAGTTTCTAAAGTAACTGCCGCAGTAACTGCATTAAACAAAGTAAAAATGCTTTTCTTCGAAAAGTATTTAAAATTTTATGGCCAAGCATTTTTCAAAGTACTCGTATTTTAAAATAATACAATTTCGCTGACACTGCTGATAAGATACGGTCAATAAACTAATAACACAGAAAAAAAGACAATCTAAATATAAAATTTTTATTTAACAAAAAAAAAAGTGTACATGCCTCATTCATGTAAATGAATCATGCCATAAACAGAAAATGGATATGTAACACATGATCGTATCTTTTTGGTTTGTTTGTTAGTTTGTTTGCGTTAAGCATTTGTTTATGATTAGAAATGAACGGGGGAACGTTAAAACAAATATTAAATACAGGCAAATCCCGGTATAACGAACGATATAACTTCAGGCCCATTCGTTACACCGAAAAATTCGTTATATCGCAGTTTTTTTCCAAGTGTTATTTTAATAATGTTTTGATAAATGTGTGCTCTGTATAACGAACGACAAAAAAATATTAAACAAAATCTACAGCAGCAGTGTAATTACAAAAAAATGTGCTACCGTTAGTTTGTATTTGGTTGCTTATTTGAAAACTAATTGCCCTCATTCTTTTAATTGTATTGTATCATGTCTACAATAATAATAATTAAAAAAACTTTGCGATATAAAGAATTTTTCGGTATAAAGAATGGGCCTGACATTATATCATTCGTTATACCGGGATTTGCCTGTATAAAGAAGAACTAAATGTTAGAAATATGTTTCTAGCAAGTTTTTGTTTTATATTTTGCGAATTTTTCTTCATCATTCATAATATCCAGTATAAAGTTGTTAATGTAAAAAATTGGATTCGTTATACCGAGATTTGCCTGTACTCAGACTTTTGCATGAAAAAATAAAATAAATAATGCCAAACAATTTAACAAGTGATTTACTGTACACTTATCGATAATATTTAAAAAATAATTTTACAGAGGTGTAAAGGAATAAATTGTTTAAATAAGAAAATCTTCAGAAGACATTTCTAACTTTTCTATGCAAAAGGTTGAAATAAGAAAGATGGCAGGGCGCTAGATACAATTTAAATTTGCACATTATAATGACTATCAGTGTTGCCAGCTCACTAAATTTAGTTTAGCTAAATTTATCTTTCCTTGCTTTTATCCTTAAGGTGTATTTTTTATATTTAATTCTTATTATATTTAGGGCCATTTTCACAACGAATAAAAGTATACTTTAAGAGTTTTAAAACTAGTATTTCAATACAAAATACTGGTTTTAAATTCTTAAAATTTACTTAAATAATTGCCAAAAAAATTTAATAAAATCAATCCAAACAAAATTTAATCAGTCCCAAGAATTTTGACTGGAGTTCTTTAGGCTCAAGTGCTAATGAGTTATCATGAAAAAAATGCGCAATTGGCCCAAATACATTATAAAAAAAACTGTGCAGGACATCTTTGGCAAAGCCTAAAAACTTCTTGAAAGACAGGAGAGTGTAAAACTTTTGCATAATTTTTGACATACCGTTGAATGAAATATCTACAGGAGAGAATTGAAATTGTTTTAAACAATTTTATAAACATACATATCATTACTTTAATATAGAAAGTATGGATTAAATAGAAAAACAAAATTAAAAATAATTGAATTGTGCCAGCCGGAAGGTGGAAGGCCATCATCACAAGAGTTGGATTTCGACAAATAAGCAAAAGCTAAAGTCATTTCCCACCCAAAATTAAGTTGGATTGTCTCGGGGTTTCTTTGTGTCATTTCGAAAGTTACAATATTATTTACAGTGTAGTAAGTGAACATTAAAAGAACAATAGTTTTGCTTATAATGGCCAACATAATGCTGTGACGGGGGTGACCTTATAAACTTCAGTTTTTACAGAATCATTTCTTTAAGGCTATGATTCGCTATCCTGCACAATCGCACTACTTTGGAGAAAATAAAACCCTTGTACAATGCAGTTTATGAAAATTTTTCAAAAGACTACAAGAATTCATTGGATCAGCGTTGCAATTCTAATAAAAAAAAATATACGAGTTTGTAAAATAGTGCGTCTAGCCTTTAAGAATATATTTTGTAAAATCTTGAAAGACTTTCTGATTATATTGAATATTTACTGCCTGAAGAATTTTTTTAACTTTTTTCAAAATGTGACGGATGTGAGCTCTTAATGTGACGGGTGTGACCTATTAGGAAAACCCGTAAAGATTCGAGCAATAAAACTTTTTGTTGACTTGATTCATATAACTAATGTAAAGAGACTGTGAGGGAACTTCCTTGAAGATTTGCCTAATAACAGCTAATATTTTTGTTGGACTACAAGGAAGGTTACGGTTAACTTTAGTGACTGCTTTTTTTAAGACTAAGATGTATTCAAAATGGTTAAAATTTGACTTTTATGCTTTTCCCATTGGGTATTATGAATAAAAAAAATTTGCTTAAAAAAAAACAAAGTTATAGAATAAAAAGCTACGAACTTTTAAAACTTAAAACAATTTTTTTTTTATTAAAAAGCAAATACTTTTTTTATTTATACTACCCATTCTCTAATCTAATCTTCTGTTTCCTTTCTCGATATTTTTTTCGTCCAATAATTTTTTATCCGTCATAATTTTCTTAGCATATCATCGTTTCCAATACCTTAATCTCTCTAAAGCTAAATTTGATATATTTCTTTATTTTCTTTCTAAGTTTCTTCCTTAATTTCCGGTTTCTATTGCGCTCATCTATTGCAAAAATAGCTCTTCAGCTTTGGTATGACCTAAGTTATATGCTATAACTAATTACTGGAATATTAAAATGGAGGGTGTCGTATTTTGACCTGGACTATGTCAAATTTTTTTACTAGATTAAAGAAAAAGTTTGGCAATGTGCTGAAGTCTAGTACAAAAGCGTCTTAGTCGAAGTCAAATTAAGACACTCGTAATTACTCCCATTACATTTTTTTATTATTGGAAAGTATCAAGTACTTACTCGTATTATGTACAGTAGTAATTTTATTAAACTTTTTAAATTTTTTTACTATAACGGGTGAGACCGAAAATTTCCATATTGCAATACATCCACAAAACTCAAAGCAAACATGGGTCATTTTGAGGGAAGTTGCCTAAGTTTTATTTTTTTTATTTAATTTAAAGAAGATAATCTATTTTCTCGATTTACGTCGTGAATGACTCCAAAAAGTGACAACGTTAATCGGAAAAGCTTTGGCTTACAAAGTGATACGAACTTTAGCCTGATAAAATTATAAATATAGAAACGAATGAAGTTCGAACAATAATAATTAAAATTAACTGAAAGCGACAGTTGCACTGGAAGTTTCTCATACCCACGTTCACCTTGTACCAAAATGAAAAAAAAAACTTCAAAAAGGACAGTCGCATGTTTTTGATTGGAACGCTTAATAAATTTATTCAAATTCAGAATGCAGGAACAGATTTAAATTTTTTGCTATATATTAATACCATACCATAATACCATTTATTAATACCAAATATTTATTAATACCATAAAATTATTGATTTAAAAAATTATTTTAATTATTCGACTTATTCGATTAATTGAGCAATATCATACATACAATCTTCAATTCCTTACTCAAACAAAACAAAAAGTCGAATATTTAGATACTATAATATTTATGATATTATCATACGTCAAATATGTATTGAAATTTAAAGTTAAATGCGTCATGTCATGTGCTTTTACGCGGAAAAATGTGTATGTGTAAACATGTCGTTTGTTATCTTTAACTCCTACATTGCACAGTGGGTGTATTTGTGAATACTGTGGTAATATGTTACTGAAAAGGACTTACGTCATCAATGTTGGAGCATCTTATAAGCTAAGGCGTTTCCAATTTGAAATGGTGAAAGTTTAAAAAAATTGCATCTTAATTGATTTATAACACGAATTCATTTATGAAAAATTCTTACTAAATAATGCGAGGCGTAGAATAAAAAATGGATTATACTAAAAAAAGTCCACCATAGATTTATTGTATTAAATTTTTTCTCTTCTTTTCCATAGCTAATAGGAGACAGAAAAATTCAGGCTAAGAGTACACAGAAAATACTTTTCACCAATTAATACTTTCAATTAAAAATTAAATTGATTCAAGTAAACTTTTAATTGCTTCAGTTAGTTCGAGTGCAACTGTTTACCTGTAAAAATTTAATTAATTTAATTAATTAAAAAGTCTTTCAAATTTTTTTTGTTTTAGTCTATAAATTCAGTAAATCTTGATGATTTATGAGGAGAAATAAAAAGTTTATATACTATATAAATATAAATTTATAGTTTCAAAATTTATGACAAATTAATTAATGATTAATTTAAATAAAACCATATTCATAATTCTATATGAATATGATTTTATTTAAAAGTGGAAAAAATTAAGTTTTACTTATTTAATTATGAGTATTTTGAATAAAAATAGTTCAACTGGTGCCCACAAGAAAATAAAAATTATGAACAAATTAGAAATAAATAAAAATATACCTACATACATACAGACATAATTTTTTTTTAGTTTGCAAAGGATTTGGAATGAGCATATTCCAAACTAGAGATGGGCTTGTGTTTTTTTTTAATGACAATAAAGGTTAAAGTTCTATAATAAAACCGTTAGTATCAGATGGCAGGGCCAACTTGATGCCATATTTTGAAAAGCGACTCTTGAAAAAATTAATTAAATTTTCTGATTTTTCAATACCATACCAATAACAACTCGTGCGTCTTGTGTGCAGTATCGTGTTGACAAAATTTTTCGCGTACGTGATTCGTTCGTGTTTATCGTCTTCGTATTTGTGTTCGGGTCGCGTCGTGTTGGAAAAATTCGACACGCGCCCATCTCTATTCTGAACACTCTGCTCTGTCTCTTGTTATGTTTTCTTCTTTATTTTACATTTTATTTTGATTCCCTCTCCCATCTTTAATATAAACAGTTGTCCCTGAAAATTGTATACTGTTGCTTGCTTTTGGCTAAAGTTTTGACGTGTATGTCTTATAGTGAGAGTTGTGTAGATTAATTGAAATATTAAGATTTTCAGTCAAGCCCGTCACAGGAAAACTTTAAAAATTTTAATAAACTTGTGATACTTTCAAAAAAAAAAAAAAAAAAGAAGATATAAAAACTAATAATATAAAAAATGTTGCGAGTCTTCAGTTTAATATTTCAGTACTTAGTTATAGGTCACACCCGTCACACCAACACTGAAGTGGTTTTTTCAATGGATATCGATAATCGAAAACGGCAAAAAAATTGAGACAAGTGTGAACTACATTTAGCTTTAGAGGGAGAAGAAATGCTAAGAAATTTATGATGTTTAAAGAGTCATTGGCAGAAAAAAATAATTGAGAAAGAAAACGAAAGAGCAGACAATGGAAAAAGAATAAAAGTCAAATTGTAAGTGTTTGGAATTTATCTAAAATTAGTAGATTTAAGTGAAAATTCTCACTTAAAAAATATAGCTTTCTAAAGATAAACGTCAGCTTTTTTATAGTCCATTAAAAATAACTGCTATTATTAAGAAACTGTTCAAATAGGTCCCTTCAGAGTTTCTTTACATTAGTTTTATGAACAAAGTCAACAAAAAGTTTAATTTCTGAAATCTTTTAAAGTTTTCATGCCAGATTACATTCGTCGCATAAAGAGGTCACAACCGTCAGACTTTTGAAAAATTAAAAAAATAAATTTTCTGGGCAATTAAAATGATTTTGAACAATTTACTGCACCAAAATTATTGCGTACGTTCTTTCAGGGCCGCTTTACATTAGTTATATGAATGAAGTCAACAAAAAAAAGTTTTATTTCTGAAATTTCTTCTTCTTGCATTTTAGGTCACACCACACTCGTAACATCCGTTACACCCGTCACAGCCTTCACAATTTAGAAAAAGCTAAAAAAAAATAGAGCTGCCAAGAATAGGGTCGACGTTTAAATCAGGGAATGTGTGACAGATCGGTAAAACTACTAATAGGTCATTACTCCAGAGAACTCAGTAATTGGTTAGAAATCAGGACCACCAGTTCATGGGGAACTAGGGAGGATTGTAGAGTTTCGAGGGCTATGTGGCCAAAACTTGACTCAGAAAGATTCAAACTGCTACTGAATATGAATAGGAAGGCGATGCAATCGTGGTAGGCGCATCACTGCTCGGTCAGAGTAAGAACCAGCAATTTGGAAACTGGCACTCCAAATTTCTGTAGGATGTGCGGGGATGAAGAGGAACCAGAATCCATTTATTATATTATCTGCCATTGCCCTAAGCTGTGACGTCTTAGACATAGATAGCTGAGCAGACGTTTCTATGAGAGCATTTGTAAAATTGGGAAGCGTAAGCTGGAGGATATCAAAGGCTTCATCATGGGAATTCAGTGGTTTAGTGACGGATAGAAGGGGCACTTCTGGGTTCAAATCAAAGGTAAATATTACTTTTAATGGGCAATGGATGGAAATCACAATGGACCCAACTGGGTCTCTGAGTGGAGGTTATAACGCACCTAACCTTATCTAAAAAACATTTCTGCGCAGCAAATATTCATCAGTCCATCAAAAAATACTTTAAAACATAGTCGCCAGGAGTATTGTGCTCTTGATTATAGTATTGGCTGCAAGTAAGCTAATTTGTTATTATTTTCCTATTACTTTAGCTTTATAATGCTTATAAGATTATAATTTCTGAGTTTTCTGAGAGGTCACACCCGTTCGATAAATAGGTCACACCCGTCACATATCAAAATAGTTTTTTTTAAAGAAAAATACGTTTTTCTAGACATTAACTACGGTATTCTTGAAAAAATTTAGGTTTGGATTGGAAGTGTACGTCAAGGAAAAATTTCTTTAAACATTTTAAATAAAGCAAACTTGAAGTAAAAATTATTTTTTAGGTTATTCATACAACCAAAAAGACTTGCAACAATTTACTTTAAGAAAATATTGTTTGGGATCTGCGGAAGATTTTTTTTAATATATATTTTTGAAATAATAAATAGTTCTGTAAAACTTAAAATTTGCAGGGCCACACTCGTAACAGCCTTCTGATGGCCATTGTGAGCAGACATAATGTTCTTTCAGTGTCTAACTATTTTAAATTATTTTAAAGATTAACATCTCTAGGAACTGCACTCTTTTTGGATTCTTTATTTTATATTTTTCAATTACAACTAAAAATGTTACCATCATGGTCACAACCGTCACAGTGTACTAACCCCTTAATGGGGTAAATTTTTTCACATTCTTTGAAAAAGCAAAACGAAAAAAAATTCTTTCAATAAATTTTCACAGAGTTAATTTTAAATTAATTAAAGAAATAATTTTTCTTTCCCTAGTCTATATAAAAAAAACTGCGTTCAAATATATGAGACCACAGTGCTGTGTGTATTGTTTTATTATCAACTCGCTGACTCGAGATAAATAAACAATTTGTTGGAAATGTTTGGCATATTTTTGCGTGTGTTATTTGATCGAGAAAAATTTGTTTTAGTTAAAAAACACCAAACTAAAATTACATTTGATTTCTTTGTTTGTTTACAAATCATTTGGGCAGACTATAAAAGAGTTTATAATTAAACCTACATAAATATTTTCAGGCCGATAAAAATCCCACGAACTTCAGTGACAAACAAACATGTACATCGTACATATATATACGTGCATATAAATCTACCAGTTCCTGTGTTTTAATATTTTTTAAATAAGTAGGAAACTTTTCCGAGAAAAAAAAAACTGTCTACACTGAAAATATATGACTCCTGCTAAGCAAATTATTTTAATTTGATTATTGGAAGTCAAGAAAATCTAGTGATACATACATTGAATTTGTATGTGCTTAGAAAATACCAACCTATTGTTTATATAAAATTAGGAAAATATATTACTTAGAAATTTTTATTTATAACAATCCAAAATTCGTTTGATTAATAAGTAATTCAATCAGTTACCGATGTGTTGAAAACCAAAACTATTGTTCAATTCATAAGCCATTTGTAATGTTGCACAGTAGAATGTTTATAAAAAAAATTTAATCACGAATAGTTTTTTTAATCGGGTGCAGTATTTCCAGTTCTTATAGAATGAAATATTTTTACTAACTATACATTAATTAATGTGTATGAAAAATATAAAAAAAAATTTCAAAATTTTTAAAATTTGGTTCCGTTTGCATGTAAAAATCCATTTGGGGACGTGATTTAGGCAATGAGAGACTAAAATTTAATAAAAAAAAAAATTGTTCGAAAGATCAACTAAAAATAATTTCAGGCACAAGATACCCGCGGTTTTTCTTGACAAAGCACATAGGACTTCCAATTTGCCATGAACAGTACGAAAAATGTTGACCTGGTTTATCAGCATAAATCACTCACTCACTCACTTTAGATATTTTCATGCAACACCTTTTTTCCCTTACGCTTTTACTATAAAATCCAGCGAGTTTTTTTTATCAAATTAAATAAATATTCCTTAAACTAATTGTGTATTACTATTTTTTTCTATGTATAATAAAAATTTTATGTGGAATTAAACGCGTCTAATATTATATATCTTGGCAATTGGTATGCAAACTACGCACCACAGCAAAATAAATTTATTCACACAAAGTGTGAAAAGCAGATGTTGTTATTTTAAGTAAACTGTAGTTAATATTCAACTTGTATAGACAAATAACGCTGATAGTTTTGTAATTTTTTTTGTAAGTCCACGCATATAAGTAATAGGAAAAAATTCACTAAAAAAGTTCTTACTATTAAAACTATTTGGCTATTAGATAATAAATATGTATAAGTTTTGCATGAAAAATGCCACGCCCATTAATTAAATCTTATTAATTGATATGCGGGCACATGCACACCTTGACAATTTAAATGGTCACAAAAAGTTTGAGCGACTTTTTTTGATGCATGCTTAGAGGGAAATTTTAAAATATCGATATAAAATTTATATTGAGTGCGCCCTGTTTGACTTCAAAAACTTCCCCAAAGATATTGATGTGCCAGGAAAAGCTGGCATCCCCAGGGTTTGATTTTTTTTATAATTTCAAAAGAAAGCTTTAAATTTTAGCGGGATCAAATTATTTATTTGGTGGCCAGGAATGTAGCTGAAGGTGAGAAGGTATCTGTCACAGCTGCAACGTCATAGGCTTAGATGGCTGAGCAGACGTTTCCATGAAAGCATTACTGATATTGGGAAGAGGACATTAGGGGCTTCATCATGGGAATTAGGTGGCTCAAGGACGGATAATAGGGTCACTTTTGGCTACAAATGAGGGTAAATATTATTATAATTTTTTATTTTTTTTTGGCAACAGAAGGGAATTGCAATGAACTCAATTGCGCCTCCGAGTGGAGGTGTGTTATAGCACCACCCTTTCTAACCTAACCTAACCTAACTTAACCTAGCCTTCCCGCCCTCTGTTCAGTGCAGATCGATATTGCCTAAGTACAAATAGAACTCGTATAAATGGAAGCTTAAAAAAATTTACTTAATATGTTCTCTAGTCACCAATCATGACTTGTAACTCTTTGTGTATCCTCCACTCTCTCGAGTCACAGCAATTCAGGGTTCTAAAGTATTTATGGTTGGTCTGGAGTAGAAATGCCCAAACTCGAATAATTGTAACTTTACAGGAGAAGGTAAAAATATAATAATAAACAACTGCTTTCAAAAGCTTCATATTTTACACTTTTGCAATAAATTTTTGTGACGAGGTGTATTTGTGTGAAATGAATTGAAAGCACTGAAAAACTCAATTTCGTAAAAATACGAATAGGGCCTTTCTTCTGTGACCACCGATATGCATGTTTAGGTCAAATAACACATGAAAGTAAAAGCACTGTTATCTTTGAAATTCTAGAAATATTGAGAAATTTTCATACTCCACTAAAGAATATTTAAAAAAATCAATTGAATTACGAAAAAATTTAATTAATAGTATTAAAAGTTTAATTGATTTAATAAAAAAATAAAATATATTAATTTAAAATTGCATTGATTTTTTTTTGAATTTAATAATTTTAATTAAAAGTGTAATTATATTGAATAAATATGTCATTGATTTTATTAAAAGTTTAATTACTTTAATTAATAATTTAATTTTATTAAATATAAATTATATATTAAATTTAATTATTTATACAGCATAAATATTTTATGTTTTCCCAAAATTATATTTTTAATTAAAAATGTATTTTGTGAATTAAAAATTAAATTAAACTACAAATTACATAAGATAATTATTAATGAACAAATAACACCAAAGTTAATTGAAAATACTCTGACAAACACGAGTAGAACGGAACAACTGGCTGTTTTTGAAGGTCACTATATCTTCATCATCAGCGTTCTTTGTATTTTGGCCACTGTGTGTGTTTGTGTCAGTTGATGTAGATTTCTGCTTTATATACGCAACTTTTAATGCAAATGGAGTATGTGAATTGTTTTGAGACATTGCTTTAAAATTTGCTGAAAGCTAAAGCGAACTTTAGCTCGATAAAATCATATAATATAGAAACAAATGAAGTTTAAACAATGATATGAAAAAAATGTTAATTTATAAAACGAATTATTTTCGTTTCTCGATCATTTTCTCGGTTTTAAATTAAATTTGATGCGATCCAGCTGAGAAAAATAATTCAGCAGCATATTTAGTTTCGAGTTACGAGATCTTGTGGAGCAATATGACTTAAACAAATAGACCTTCCCGTCATCGTAAATTTATTTATAGTATTTTAAAGTAATTAAATTTTGTTTTAAGCAAACACTATGAATATTTTACATTTTGATGGTATTAGAACATATACAAATTCGCCAAACTAATATTAATTTAAAGCTTTTTAAGAGGAACATTAAAGTGTCAAGTAACACTTTTGTTTTCATTTCAACAATTCGTCAAACAGCGATGTAAGCAATTACTGCGTGCATAACGCAAAGCTTAAGTTTAGCTTTAAGCAATGTTATAAATTATAAAGTCTTAAACAAAACTCACAAAGCAACAAAATTTTGTTGAAGTGCAAATATGGCAATTTATTATTTGATTCGTGCTCTTTATATTAAAGGGTCTTCCAATAGTAAGTTTGAGATATAAATATTAAAGAGCAATCCTGTTATGTTTTTTGGTTTTAAGGGAGAGAGTATGAAATTAGTGATGGAAAACAATATCAGGCGAACGGCCACCGCAGTTTCGCTTGCAGGAGCTTGTTATTTGCTTGAAATTTTCCTTCATCCAATCTTACATTTGCAGTTGTACATCTTGGATAACTTTAAAAATTCTATCTTTGAGGTCTCAAACCGATTGTAAGCCATTGCAATAGATTTTATTTTTACCGTAGTAGCCCCAGACAGAAGCATCTTAAGGTGTTCATCACAATCGTCTATGTTCTGGCTTCCACATCGTTTTTACATGTATTCTTGTGAGTTCGGATGTTAAAACACATGCTACAGCTGTTTAAGTTGAAATTTAGAAAATATAAATTAATAGTACAAATTAATAGTAATAGCAACCAAATCTAGAAGAAAACTATTTGGAAATAGGCGATTTCAAACTTTTAGATTTTTTCGTTATCAGTCTTGTGAAAGCAAAACGAAACAAGAAAACCAAAATATTTGAAACTCATAAGAAAACATGTGAAAATGATGTGGAAGCCAGATGATTATTTCGTTGGCCAATTATGATCGCCTCTTTGAGAAATCACACGTTTCAAAAAATTTGCATGCAAAAAAGCGATGGTAACGTTACTTGTCTACCACGTAGTGCCGTTTTGTTGAAAACAAACGTCGTCCACATGTATTTATATCTTCTAATTTTGGACGTAAAAAATCATGAGCCATTAATTCCAAAGAAACCTGGCTTTTCCTCAACACTGCGGCAGAATTACCGTCTAAGCCGAATATATGTGTTTTATAACAATCTTAAACCATAATGATATTTAAATTGAATGTTGTAAAATTGATTATTAATTGAAAATTGACGTTGTATGATTGACATGTCCAGTTTTTGTAATGCTAGGAACACAACTTTTATTGCAACATGCAGCTTTTTCTAAGAGTTACCTACATATATAAAATTTAGTAACCCTCAATATTACAGTTGTGGAGATATAAATTGTACCGCGAAAAAAGGCACTTTGACCCCAATGTGCGCTGTTATAAAACTTATAGCTTTATTTGACATACAAATTTAAAAATATTTCAACAGAGTTTCAATGGAATTCTTTTGAAATTTCGTTCGATATTCATTATCGAACTAGCCCCCTTCCTTTTATAAATTTTCAAATAAAAAAAAAGATATAACTATACAGGGTGTCTTATTATATCGAGTCTGAGGGTATGACAATCGATTAAGTAGAACTGCCACTACTGGCGTTTAACAAATCAGAAAAGGAAACACCTGAAGCGCTTTTATTTGCTTAAAGTTACTGCAACTTTTGGCCATTAAATTAGTGAGGGAATTATTTTTCGGATGTAAAAAGTAATATGCTTATATTTTCAACAGCTCTCGAAACCGTGTGGCATTATAAATAAAATGAAAACACATTAAAAAAAAAACAATAATTAAAAATATTAAAAAAAAACAACTAAAATTGCACTCTTCTTATAGCTGAGAGATTTAATACTTTTAAACTCTGTTCCAAGAGAGTATAACTATTTAGCGATCGATAAGCACCATTCACATTTATTTTTCCGAAAATCAGTTTAGTATATTTTTGAGAATGAGCTCGTTACGTTGAAAATGCAAATACGCCGGCAGTAAATGAAAAATAAATTTTAAACGAACGAAAAATGTGCACTAAAGACATTAAAAAAATTAATTAAAAAGAAAACTGAATTTTCGTCACACAACAAAATGAAATTATTGCATTTCTTAGTGGCAATTAATTTATTATTAGAACAATTTAATTGTGCGGTATTGATACCTCCTCATCATTATCCACTGAAATTTGCTAAGAAAGATCAGGAACAAACTACTTATTTATCCAATGAAAGTGTTAATGATTACGAGTCTTGCCAAGATGAAGAATATCTGCACAAGTTCATCAGTAATGATAACAAGTCACAAACGATTTGGGTAACTTGGAATCGAACTAAAGCAGGTGAACGTGCTCTATTGCCCAATATTTGTACCGTCGAAAATGGTCTACCACTACAAAGACGTTGTCGAAATTTAGGCATAAGCAGGGAGTGGGAGGAGTATAATAATCAAACGGTTTTAATAGATTGTGGCATTAGTATGTTTTGTAAAGCAGAAGAATTCGATCATTATATTGTACTTAATAATGGTGAAATACAGGCTCACAAAAACAGTTGGAAGCAGGTTAAAATTGGAGAGTATTCCTGCCTGCGCGACTTATGTCTGCAGCCAAATGGTCTACATTTAACGCGAAAATGTTACTATAATGCTAAAAAGCAAAGAGCTCAGTGGGCTCCTATTGACCATTTGCAAGATATTAAATGTTTTCAGCATATACGACAGCAGGCCATAAGTAATGATCTAAATATTTTACATGGAAATATAACCATATCAAATTCTTTTACAAGAGACTTGACTTCACGTCGTCTTACCGCCAGAAGTTTGTTGGACTTATTAAGGAAACCAAAAATAAAATTGTTGCCTGCTGATGTGCAGTTGGTTGGTGATATTTTGAAAGCTTTAGTAATCGATTTCCCTGACCTACAACTCTCTAGAGACATTTTAAGTATAGCCCACAGTATAATGTCCACTGATTCCGTAGTGCTGCGTATGTCAGCTGAAGTAAATGCCACAAATAGTTTTTTGGAAACTTTTGAAAATTATTTCGATGCCGTAAGTGAAAGTCTAGTACAAGAAGTTTATTTGGAAAATGTCTCTAATGGCAATGACAAATGGGTAGAAACTTTAAATTTAAGAGATATTGGAATTTACGCTCATATCACCCGTAACATTAGTGTGTTTTATGTTAACCCTTCCCGCGCCGGCATAACTGGCATAGCAATTTACAATGCTAATCAGCAGGAAAAGTACAAGACAAACCCACAACAAAATACAGGAGCTAATGAAATACGTTATGATTCATTGAACGACTTCTATTACCGTTTCATCTATATGAATGAGTCCGTTAGTGAGCTGCTGCACGAAACCGATTTGGAATTGGCCTCATTTGTTCCCATGCATATATGGAGTAATTTAGAGGATAGATTTTATAAATCACATTTTTATACAAGCTTTATAGTTTTTAAAATCTACGCTAATGACGCTTTCTTCGTTGAACAGAATCTATTTCGCTCACGAAAACCGTTTAGCAAAGTATTATCAATATCGATACCGGGATATAATGGTGAGTCGGTTAAAATTGTTTAAATTTGTATAAGAGCGTTTCCATTTCCATTTTATAACTCTGCTTGTCACGTATCGTGGAAAGCTGTCATCCAATTTATTCAAAAGCATGAGAGTAGCTGAATAGTATAAAGGCGCGGTTACATTTGGCAAACATTTGCCCAAAAAAGCATAACCACTAAATATTAATGAACAACTTTTGATTCAGACATACATACATATGTTTTTTAAACAAAATATTTTTCATACGCAGAAAAATTTTTTCACTAAGTAATATTTTCAATTAAGAATGTAATTGATTTCATTAAATTTTGAGTTGCTTTAACTAATTCGAATGGAAAAACTTTAAATGATATTATAATATTGCTTACAGGTGAAAATTTAATTAGTATTTTAATTTATATTGCAAACTTTTAATTGATATCAAACAATTTTTCATTTTAATTTTTTCTGCTTTTTGACCTTAATTTAGAACCTTTTAGAACTTTGCATGATATACCCCAGATATACATATATAAATAGATATTTATGAAATTAAATTTTTGTTCCCTATAATTACTTATCACATGGCGAAGTAAACAGGAAACAATTTTCCAATCAACACCTTTAATTAATTATTTGAATCCATTAATTTTTTATTTAAATATAAAATCAACTAAAGTTTTGCTTTAAAATTCAATTGATGAAAAAAGTAATTAAAATTATTAAGGAAGTCAATTAAACTTTTTGCTTATGTTGTTTTGTTTTATTTTTTAATATGTTCTCCATTTATTTTCCTGTCATTGTATTGTAGAAAAAATTATTGTGAAAAAAAATTAGTTTTTGGTATATGCTGAGAACACAACTGGGACCAAGGACAAATTTCGTCCACGATACCCCAACGACGAATAAGTAAGAGATCTTGTAATTGATAATTGGATAATTCGTTACTGATTGTGCAAAGAGAGAGAAATAGAAATAAATTTTGTCATGCACGACGAATTTCGTTCGAACAAATGTGTTTTATTTTCTATGACGAATGTTCGCAAAGCCAAATTTGTTGTTCGTCCCAGTTGTGTTCCCAGCATTCCCAGTTTGATTCGTGAGTTTTAGTGCAAAATATGTACATATGTATATGATGTATGAGGAATACAGAGGCTGTAACAATTCCTTTTAAATTATCTTTTTCTTTTCATAATTATTACAACCTTCAATTCCAAGAATTACAGATTATTAAAAAAATTATTCTTCAAATGTAAGATAATATATTTTTTTTTGCAGATTTTTATATTTTAAAGTTTTTAATTTTACACAAAATTGCGTATATAACACAAACTTGCTTTTCATGATTCACGAATTTATTTCGTAATTTAAACATTGTTTTTAAATTATTTTTTTTAAATTTAGGAAAAAAAAAATATTTTAAATTCAAAATCTTGCTATTTTCAGACAAAAAGTATTTCGTAAAACAAACAAATACTATTTCTTTAATTTACTAAGCACTTCGTACCGTAAAAACATGTAATATTTTCGTAAAATAAACCACATTTTTCGTTTATTTTACCTATGAAATATTTTGAGTAACGCTGCAGCCACACGTTCAATAAATCGCTTTCACTTTCATCATATCGCTTTCAATTTCCTTGAAATTGATAGTTGTGACACAAATTGATAGTCAATTTCATTTTTTAAATTCCACCGACGAAGATACAACTCAAATTTGTAGCTTCAATCAAGGTGTGCTGTGAATAGCTGTTCTAATTGAAAATTAAATTACCATATAAATGGATAGTTTTCAATTTAAAAAGTTTGAGTGTGTTAGTAAATAACGTGTGATTGAATTTCAAATTGATTGGAATTGAAAGGCAAAAATTGAACGTGTGGGCCCCAAGTAAAGAAAATGGCCTCACGATTTGTATATATTCCAGAAGGGATAAACGTTTTTAAGAAGGTATAATATAAAATTGTAAAAATTGTGCAATACATACAAAGCGTTTAATGGAAACATATATAAAAATAAAAATTTTACTGAGAAAGTAAATAGCGCGAGCAAAAAAATCGTGAAAAGAAAATGTTGCTACAATAAAAAGTTGCTATAAGCGTTCAATATGCTAGCTTAGTATATAAAAATATGATTACTTTTATTAAAATACCCCTGTTTAACTCTTTTGCAGATAAACTTCCCGGACCCATACCATTTATTCTTCGCCATCAAAGCTCCACGCAATACTTAAAGCCGGACTTAAATACCGGTTGTGGTTATTGGAACTACAGCACCTGGACTAGAAGTGGCGTGTATACTAATACTTCCGAGTACTCAGCAACAGAAGACTTAATATTGTGTTCTACAAATCATTTAACACAATTTTCATATTTGCTGGGAGGCAGTTTTCGACAAAGTGATTTAAGCGAAGAGATCTTGGTCACCGTGACTCATCAACAAGCCTTAGATATAATATCACTTATTGGCTGTTCTCTATCCATGTTGGGCCTGCTGGGCATATGGATCACGGCCGTGTTATTTAAAAGTTGGCGTTCCCAGTCTTCTAATAAAATTTTGCTAAACATGTGCGTGGCTCTCACGCTGCAAATGGTATTGTTTCTCTTTGTCAACACGGATAATATATCCAAAGCCTTGGTGGAAAATCATAATTATACAAAATGTATTGTACTGGGTGCTCTACTGCAGTATTCACTTTTAGTTTTATTCGCCTGGATGTTAATAGTGGCAGTCTTACAATTTCAACGTTACGTGACAGTGATTGGCATATATCGCCCCAAACACTATATCATAAAGTCAGCTCTTATTGCTTGGACTTTGCCCTTAATACCCACACTTTTAGTAGCACTATTAGATTCTAAGTCATACATACCAAGTGTCTATCAGCTGGCTACTAACACTGGTATATGCTATCCCTCTGGCAAAGGCTTACATTTCGGTGTTGTATTGCCAGCCTCTTTGGTAATAGTGGCTAATTTATCCATATTTATTTATGTATTTTACAGTATTTCACACACGCTCAGTATGTCTATGCAACGCCATGAAAAGCAAATGGTTGTCAAGCAAATACGTTTGTCCATTTTGCTATTTTTCCTACTGGGTCTCTCATGGATTTTTGGTTTATTTGCTTTTATGAAAGCAGGCATCGTATTTTCGTATCTGTTTTGCTTAACAGCCACTCTCCAAGGATTTGTCTTGTTTATATATTTTGTTATTATCGACGACAATGCTCGAAATTCTTGGCAAAATATGTTGTGTTCCAATTGCGTTCGAAAGTCTAGTGTGAAGAAAGCAACTGAATTGCAATCCATGACAACAGCTTCAACATCATTGACTCACGATATTAGTACGTCGAGAGAACGTTAGATTTTTAACTAATTTTTTATCAAGTTTATTTATATTTTGGCCTTATTTTATAATTTTATTTTAATTTATTTTTATTCTTATTTGTACATGTTATTTAATTCTTTAGCTGATTAAGTTATTAATATGAGAAAAAACTTTACATGAATAAACTCGCAGAAAATAATTGTTTGTTGTCATTTAAAGTCAAAGAAGCCGTAACTGCACTTTTTACCCGACTGCACGACGCAAAGAATGGTATTATGTTTATCAGCCTTCGTATGTGTGTTACTTTGCACGTCAATCGGAAGTGTCACTAGGGATATGAGAGTAGTAGAGTAGACTCCAAGATTTGGTTCAATAATCAATATAAAATATGTAAAATTTACTACAAATATTGAAAAAAAAAAATTGGTGAAAAATGTAAACAAAAAATTATTGAAAAATTAGTTCAGGCGCTGCATTCCGTAATGATGAATTTTTAAGTGTTAACCAATTTCAATGTTCGCAATTAATCGCACTTTTTCCAGAGAAAAAATTTAACTCTCAAAATAATTAATTTTTGAACGTTGTGGACGCACAAATTAAAAGTGAATACCGAATAGTTAGTTCTAAGTTCATCGTTATGCGACCCGGCCCTACAAAAACAATTTCAGCTGTATTCATAAAAAAGAATTTGGGCTTACAAAAGGTTTACAAAACGAATTTTCTATGGACATTTATTTAAAAAGTGTTTTTTAGGTCTAAATTATTTTTAACGAATACGGCAGTTTGTGTTTGAAAGCAACACGGATACGGAATTTTGAAGTGTTCAAGTGTTCGCAATTCAAAATAAAAATACTTCACTCTCACCGCTAAACTTATGCGTGTAAAATTTTATGAAAAGATTTATTTTTGTTATTTGTCAATCAAAAATTATATTTTAATTTTTTGTTGTCAGTTACGTTGCTTGTGCTAAACGCCTTTTAAACCTGATCGATCCGAGGTCTACAAGTATTTTTTCGAGGAATTAAATCTGAATCCTTAAATATACTTAATTGTACTGTGCTAATAGACAAGATATCGCTCATTTACTTGAACAATGTAACAACTCAAGAATTGTGGCGTTTAAATTAAAAGTAAGGAATGAATCCTCACATCTTAATTCCTATTGTGTAAAAATTGCAAGCAAATATCTTGTAAAATTACTCAACTCTTGACTTAAGAGAAAAATAACGGCCTGGCCTATGATGTGAACAGAAAACGTTTTATCGACAACTTAACATTCAAAACAAAAATAAAATAATAAAAGTTCGCAAGCGAACGAAAGACAATTATGTTTTGGATTAATCTTCTATATATCAAAAAATTTAATAGACAATTTTGCGTTAACTCCAATGTGCTGTCTCCACCAAAAGTTCCACCGATACCAAAAAATTAAAAGTTTTTGAAAACACTTTACTTTCATTGAGAAACTATCAGATTTAGCTAATGCAAAAAATATTAAAATTTATATATAAGTCATTACGAGATATTTGAATGCAAAATCACAAAAGCAAAATTTTTTTCATTTGGATACAATTTTTTTACGTTTTTTGATGTTGCAAAGAGTCAAACAGGAATGTATAAGAAACTAAGCAATTGCAAAGATGTAACTGTAAATTGCTGCTTTTAAAAATTGCATATTTTGATGTCACGTGCGACATTGTTATATAACATTTGTTATCAGTGCATCGAAAGGACATACAAAAAGGGCCTGTTTGGAAATGCATCACTGTCCCGCATCATGAGCATGAGAACAAACTTTAATTTAATATGCCGTACAAGTTCGCTGATAATCAGTTTTACTTGTAGCCATGTTTTTCCCGCATATTTGAAATTTTTTTAAGCGATATCTAATTCAGTGAAGCATTTAAGGACATTTAAATTTCTATTTGCAGCGTAGTGATGCATTTTCGAACAGGCCCAAGCTCATTGAACGTTCACCACATACAGAGATATTTAATACAATGAAAATAAAAAAAAATTGCTCAAATATTTAAATTGGTCCCGTGCGAGAATGCAAATGTAAAATTAAAAAAAAATATAATGCATACTTTTAATTTATTTAAATTGAGATGAGAAAAAATCGTAAAAAATAATGAAAATTGCAAACGATACAGGGAAAAATTTAAGGAAAATGTAATATTATTATGCAACCTGTTTTAAGTAAAACCTACTATTTGAAATCTTTTAAACTACTTTTTTTATAATTGAATTGTTAAAAAAAAATCAAAAATTAACCTAGGGCCTGTTCATCTAAATGCGAACGATAGATTCGATGGAACATTTATATTAGAAACATAAACAAAAAACTGAAATTTGTGCTTGTTTCCAATATAAATGTTCGATCGAATCAATCGTTCGAATTTAGATGAACAGACCCTTAATTTTTATAATTCAATAATCTAAATTTATATTATATTTTTGTAAATTATACTTATCTTTTCTATTATAAACTAATCATTCACAATGTATAATTACATTATTTCCAACTATTTTATTTCAATTGAAAATTATTCATATTTTTGTCAATCAACTTAACGAACTTAACTAGCCGTGTAGCTAAATTTTGTTAATTCATTCATTCATTTGAACTCCGAAGAACACACTTAGATTTCTTATCTGTAACCTTAAATAATATATAAATTTTTTAAATATTTAATTAATTTTTATATTAAGAAATAAAACTGAATGTAAGTTTAATTTGCAGAATGCTTGGAAAAAGTGAAAAGCGTTTGCTGAAGGAAAAAATTAAATGAAATGATAGAAGCGACAAAGTCAGAAGATGCTTGCAGAAATTAGAAACGTGGAACAAGTAGAAAACAAAACCAATAGAAGCAAAAGTTTGGAAAAGCTTAAAAAAAGCGGAAAGCACATTGGCAAGAGTCTCATGTCTGCAAAATTAAAAGTAGTTGGATACTTCAGTCAATTTGACAAAATTTTTACTAACCATCGTGATTGTATCGACAATCGTACGAAAACAAATTAAGTGACACGCCAATCGTATAAGCTGAATGGGATTTCAATAAGTTCACGTATGTCATAAACCGAAAATCCTGTTTTAACGTGACGAGTTGTACGTTCACGGATAAGACGATTCGACCCCTGGTTTATTTATAGCTTTGTAAAAAGAGAAACAAAAGCAATAAAAACATTATGATAGAAAATAAGGTCACGTGCGACATGTCACATGTCACTATGATTTTTTCTGACTAAATTCACACATCAGTGTACAACAATTTTAGAATAATCACATTAAAATATTGCTTCAGGTTTGGCTAAAATCGCGGGCTGCAAGAATAACTTCTCTGTTTGTCACATGCGTTCGTTTTTGCAATTATCTTGAAAACGATAAAAAAAATTTTGTTTAGTGGCACCAGCACTCAGGGAATAAACCCTACTCATGCAGTGCATTGTGCTAGAACTAGAAAAATATGCTATAGAAAGGAGGATAGAGGGAGTAGTGTCTGTGGACATTCGATTTCAACTTTCCCACTTTGAAAGTGACAGGAAAGACTTGCGCAAGAAGTTCATTCCACATACGAACAGTACGGCTAAAAACTAATTATCTCTGTAATACGTACAATCGAGCACAAAAGGATGCGCCCTCAATGAAGCACGCATTGTGCGTAAAAATGTTCGGGTTTCAGGAACAAGTTCCCTAATTTCATTAGAACACATTCCATTGTAGTAACGATAGAACAAGGAAATACACCTCACATTGCGTCGATGCTCCAATGAATCAATAGAGTTGAATAGCCTACAGTCACCGATGAGCTTCTTCGCCTTGTCCTGTACACGGTCAAGCA
The DNA here is from genome assembly GCA_936439885.1 of Nowickia ferox. NCBI lineage: Eukaryota > Metazoa > Arthropoda > Insecta > Diptera > Tachinidae > Nowickia > Nowickia ferox. Next base: position 93,207,538 of record OW387023.1, on the reverse strand, counting down.
GCCGCGCCCATACATGAGAGTTGTATTCCACTTTCAGTCGGATATAAGTGGTATAAATAGTAAGAAGATCAGATGGGGTGAAGTATCGCTTGCACCGTTTCAAAAGTCCTAGACACTAGAATGTTTCTTTTGGTACTTGAAAAATGTGTTCAGTTCATCGAACATCGCATCGCACTGTATTTTCTGTATTTTCATGCCAAAAACATCAAGGGCTTCCGATTCCTTAATATTTATGCCACTATAGTTACACAGACAGCAGCATTTCGGTCATGCTTAAAATCTAAATTAAGGCTAGTTTGTTTCATTTGACTTTTTACACTTTATAAGTATACGAGGGTGAAGTTTGACATCATGAAGATAACCATAAGTGTGTTATAATTTTTGTGTTTCTATTAGTTGCTGTGGCAAAAACCGAGATAATGCGTTATGATCGTACTCTGCTCTGTTGCTCATAAAAATACTTCTTTTTATTTTAAAATATAGATAACTATAATTAAACATATTTTTTTAATTTTATTTCATTATTGTGGTCAATGCACAAACGTCTGTTAGTTCTAATAAGAGCCTTGCATTAGTAGGTTCATTTATTGTGTGAGCGGATATATATAATTTTTATAATGAAAATAATTTCATTTGTGCTGCTGGTTCATGCAACCCTACAAGTGCTGTGTGCCCAACAAAGATGTGAAAAAGACTTTTTTAAGACCACATATCACAGCAATAATGGGGAAATACCTGTCTTGCTAATATGGTTTCCCACCACTGTTGGAAATCACAGCATTTTAAGCCTTTGCTCTAACGAAACGGGCCTACCCTTGCAACGACATTGTGGTTATGATCGTTTTGCTGGCGGCAGCAAATGGGAAAAAATCAATGCAAATGTAGAATTAATCAATTGCAGCTTAATTTCCCAGTTTTGCATGGAAGAGTCTTTCGAGCATAATTATGTTATGAAAAATGGCCTAATAGAAACCCACAAAAACAAATGGAAAATAGCAAGAATAGGGGAAATAAGAGACTTAGAAGAGCCGTGCTTACAAAGTTCAGGTTTGCCGCTAACACGGCGTTGCGAGTATAATTCTGTAATGCGTGTGACACAATGGGAACTACTAGCGCCAGAAATGAGAAATATTTCCTGTTTGCGCGAAACGCGAGAGCAAATTATAACTTATGATCTGAACACTCTTTATCAGAATGTTAAAAAGGACATTGAAGAAGACAAATTAGAGCCGAAAAAAATGTTGCAGCAAATGTCGGATTTGTTGACGAAATCCCAAATCGTACGCATACCAGCGGACATTAAAATATCCAGTGATATTTTGAAAATCATTACTGAAAATAACAGAAATCCTGACATTATGCAGGAAGTTCTAAATGTCACCGATATCATTATGGCTGCTAATCAGAACACAATAATAAAATCTGAAGAAGTTAGTGCCTCGACGTCATTATTAAAAACCATTGACAGATATTTTCATAATATGGCTCAGATATTGGTGCCCAGCGATCACTGCGAGAATATAACGGATGGCATATTTTATAAAACACTTAAAAGAACCAGTGTTTTTTATATAAATCCCACTTGTTCAAACATATCAGGTGTCGCCATTTATAATACGAATAAACATCATCGTCAAAGGCGTCATCTGCGTTATGATAAACATACCGGCCACCATTATAGTTTTTTGTATTTAAACCAAACCATGGATGAGATTGTAAAGGAGCCCGAGCTACGTTTGGCCACCTATTTTCCACTATCTTTGTGGAATAAGTTGAGAACTGAGACGCAAAGTGTTGACAATCAAACAGTTTTGACTTTTATAATTTTTAAAAATGATTTTCTGTTTGTTAATCGTACCAACATGAAGAAGAGGCCCGATAAAAATATTTTGGAAATTTCCATACCTAATTATACGGGTAAGTGCATTTTAATTAGACTTTGCGCAAAGAACAAGGTTTGCTGCCGTATTCAAAAAAAAAATTATTTGGATTTGGAGTGTATGTTTAGTTCCTTATGCCGAGTACACACTATGGTATTTTGTGATGAGCGATCCCGTTATTTTTTAATAATGTTGCTTCTTGTAAACGTGATTTCAAAATCGCTGTTATTTTTAACTGTGACTTTGATCACATACGCAGGGCTTATTTGCACATAAAACTGTTGTTTTTATTGCGACTTACTAATTCAGAAAACTATTCACTATTAACGCAAATAAAATAATTGAGGTTGCCACACTTACAAATGTTTGCTGATAAGAAACAAAAAATTGGTAACTATTGCACAAAGAAAACATTGATAGAAGAAAATAATGGCAATGAAAACAAATGATTATTTGTTACTTTATAGATCTATACAATTTTTTTGTAAACATAAGTAACTTTTTTATAGAAGTGATACCAAATTTTTATACATTTACAATGCCGTATAAATAGTGAGTTTAATTTATTTGCAAATATTTTTATTTGCAAATAGTGTGCCTATAAACGTAGTCACAGTTTAACAGTATTTTGTTTGTAGCAGTTCTGTTATTTTGAGAAAAACTAATATATAGAATAGCAGTGAAATTAAACACAGTGACCGTGATTTTAACACAGTTTAGCACTTTTGCTTTAAAAGTTTGTATTAGCATTAGTATTTTGAAATACAAGATGAAAAAATTAGAACAAGAGGCAGCGAGACAATAAAATTGTGAGAGCTGTTCATAGTTGCCAGAAAAGACAATTTGATACGATTTTACGATTTTTTCTGGACAAAATTTAATTTATTAGGTTTTTTTTTGCTGTAAAGTAAGCATAAAAGGACAATGACAGTTTGTATGATAGAACTATAGTTCCAAATCCTAACAGTTATGATTAGTGATTCCTCAATCGCTGCGTAAAAGTAACAGATTTCGAAATATCGCTCATCTCTAGTGTCAACGTGTGTCATTTCAGATATTTTTCGTTGTATAGCTTTGCTTTCCATATAAAAAAATATAATATGAACTCCGTTACGCACAGTTTGGAAATGACACCAAAAAATGACAACAACTAAACAAACATACAAACAAATTTTGTATGAAAAACTGTTTTATAAACCTCTCATAAGTCATAAATATGTTTTATGAACAAGGCCTTTATTCTTTTAAAAATTACTGTACGGAATAAATTACATTATTTTATGTAAAATTATCCCTTTAAGACTCTTGTACTGGTCTCACACCAATAAACTCTAATAGTACGAGAACTAGTAACTTCTCTGAAGAGATTACTTTAGGCAGGCTGATTTCTTTTTAATATCATTCCCCTCACTTTTTTGAATTGCGTTAGCGTTTGCATTTACTTCTCGTCATCTTTGCATGCAACCTCTGTTGTAGTCTAGATGTCACTCTGACACTTACCAAAATGAAGGGTAAACAGATATGTAAAAATTATAATTTCAGACTCTTTAATTTGAGTAAATCTTAATAAGAAATTGCTGTTTTTATTTATGTTTTATTTTTCAAGGTGAACTACCAGATGACATACCATTTGTCTTTAGCTATCGAACATCTGTTTATGGTACGAATCAATTGCCAGACTGTGGCTACTGGAACTACAGCACCTGGATTACAACTGGCATTAGAGTAGAGTACAAAAATGTATCGAATAACAATTTGATTATATGTCACAGTTCCCATCTTACACATTTTGCGGCAATATTTGGCATTTCCTTTGACTCATCACTATCTCTAGGCGACTCGATTATGCTGAATATATCGCATGACTTAATGTTGGAATACATTTCTGTGCTGGGCTGTGGCATGTCTTTAATGGGTCTCTCTTGTATATGGCTAACGGCTGTGTGTTTTAAAAGTTTTCGCCTCCAATCGTCAAACAAAGTGTTGCTGCACATGAGCTTTGTGCTATCCTTGCTAATGTTATTCTTTTTAGTAATAAACCTACCACAACTAAAGACGTCCTTCATCGATGTGAGCAAGTCTTGGCACTGTAAAATAATGGGCGCATTTTTGCATTATATTGTTATGGTGCTCTTCTGTTGGATGCTGATTGTAGCTGTTATGCAATATCAACGTTATGTCAAAGTACTGGGCTACGAAAGGCCCACTAATTATGTTACCAAATATGCCATTTTAGCCTGGGGTTTACCACTTATACCAGTCAGTCTGGTGGCCTACCTGGAGCCCGATACATACATGTCAAATTATGAGCGCAGACTTCAGAGTTCTGGTATTTGCTATCCAACCGGCAATGGTCTGACATATGGCGTCATAATGCCCTTGGCTGTAATAATGTTGGCGAATTTGGGTATTTTCATTTACATCTTCTGCAGTCTGCGTCGTTCGCTAGGCCAGTTTGAGGAGCAACGTCGTGATCGCAAGAAAATCATTGTACAAATTCGTGTTTCAGTTTTACTCTTCTTTTTATTGGGCATTTCATGGCTTTTTGGTCTGTTATCACGTTTGGAGAGCAGTCCGGTATTTTCCTATCTGTTTTGTTTGACTTCAACTTTACAGGGATTTGTTTTATTTCTATACTCCATCATTATTGACAAGTCGACACGTGCGTCTTGGATGCTGTTATGCTGTGCCAGAAGTTACAAAACCATGGAGGATAAGAGACGAGTCAGGTATATTAACCCCAGTAAGCGTTGAATGCAAAAATTATTTCAAGGCAATAATAAAATAAATCTACAATTAAGCTACAGCCACAAATATTAAAATAAGCTGAGAAATTAAAATCACATCACCAAGTGTAAAAAACAAATCTTTTACACTCAATTGTTTAAAGAAAACCGCAAGAAGATTTTGTGGTTTTCTGGCTCTGCAAGAAATCATTAAAACATTTTAAAACAAACTTTTAGTCACTTAGAAGTGATATTGTATTATTTAATGCGACCATAATTGAGCTGTTAAGATAGAGCAAAATTCTAAATATATTATTGGAAGTGGGTGCTGATGAAGTACGTGGTTGCACAGAAAAATGCGCATTTCCCCCCCGCTAAAAAGTTTAGTTTAATTTTTCTTCTCTTCGCAATGAAATCTTATGAATTAATAAAAATAATTCATTCAATAACAATTGAATATACTAAACCTAAGCCCGATTAAGAAGTTATTCCTGATTATATTATTTTAATATATTTTAAAACATATTATAAAGATTTTAAGATAATGCCAGGAACAGAACTGACATGAACGACGAATTTCGCCTACCACGACGAAGTTGTCGATACACACAATCATATTGATACACTTGGTTGTGTGTGTCCGCATATAAAAAAAATCGTTTTATTCAAGAAATTTATTATTCGACATATTGTCATAATTATGTTGTAAGTGAAATTTATTTGCTGGTGGTTAAGCGATGTCTATATGCATTTCATTGTTGCTTTAACAAATCGTGAGTAGACTTCAACCACACATTTTGAACAGTCACAAACCTCTTATCTTATGCACAAACTTCCAAAAACTATTTGAGAATTCACAAATAATAATATTTTTGATTGAAGTCTACTGACCATTTTATTAAAGCAAGAATGAAATGTATATAGACATCGCTTAACCACCAGCAAATAAATTTCACTTACAAAATCGTTTTATTTTTGGCGCCGTATTTTCACGGCCAAAAACTCGTTGTTCGTCCCAGTTGTGTTCTAAGCACAATGAAATCTCTCTCAAAAGAAGGCTTATATGTGTTAAGCCTACAACGCAAATGCAAAGAATTTGGGTAACATGCAAAATATGTCAATCTACAGCAGGAGTCGTGGTAATTTAGTTGCTATGGAGAGTTTCTCAGGGCTGGGTAATGCAATGTATTATCTAGAGTTTTTAAAAAATTTTAATACTGCGACTGTAATGCGTAGAAGATTTTGCACTATTCGAAAATGGAACAAAAAAATTTAAGCGCCAGTTACCACATTGCCAATATTACTAATTAATAATGATAGCAAAAAAGAAAAGTGTCAATCTGTCAGTTTGTGACGATTTTAATGTCTCAATAAGAAAGCGCATAAGTGCTTTAAATGAGCGCAGTTCGTCATTCCAACACATTTTACACAAAAAGCCACTTTTTTTTCTACTAAATATTTAAGAATTATAGTCACTTAATGACAGGCAGTGGTTTGATTTCGTCGAAAAGTTGAATACTGATTTAAGTTCTATATAATCTGTTCTACAGAAAATATCTGGTACTAAATTGACCACTCAATTAAAAGAATATTATCAATTCAACATTTTATAATTGAACGATAAATTACAAAATTGTGTATTTGAATTAATAAAGCACTTTTCAATATAAGGACCCAACTTATTATATTATAATTATTTATACCTCATTATTCATATGCTACTCATAAAGTATATATATTCTGGGTCCTTATGAATAGGAAGGACGAAGAAAGGCTGTCCTTCCGAAAAATTTTAGGCTCTCAGAAAAATTTTAGGCATCGGTCTTAAACTGGTATGTCAGAGATGGTCAAAATAAATTAATAAATTGGTATCGAAAATCAACAAAATCATAGAAACGATTTCAGAGCTGGAAAGTTTTAAATTTGTTTGGTATATAGAAGTAAGAATTAAATTGGTATTTAAAATCCAAAAAAAAAACAAAATAAATTAAATATTTTTTATGTTATAGATATAAAAAGTTTGGTAAAAAAATTAGAAAAATATAAAACACATCTTCAGAGCTGGCAAATTTAAAGTTTCTTTTGCATATAAAAGTAACTAAATAAAACGAATTTTTTTTCATTGTTAATTAAATATATTTTATACTTCAGAAAGAAAAAAATTACTATTAAGAGTTGGAATATTGACTCTTTTGTGGTAAAAATAGAAGCCATTAAAACGCAAATGAAAGAAATAAAATAAAATACTAAATACATGAATTAAAAACTTGTCCCAGCAAAAAAAAAATGAAATAGCTAAATCTTCAGCTAAAGATGAAAAAAGAAAACGCTAGGTCTAGCCAGAAAATGTACGAATTGTCGACAGTGATTTAGACATGTACGGGTATTGCTCAGCTTTTAAAAACTTTTTCGGTGTGTACTCTTTCAGTATTTATTGTCTTTTAGTTTGTTAAGCTTTTAACTAATACACAAGAGACAACAGTGCTTCATTCTTTATACTTGCATAATGCTCTTATCACTTACAAAAACCTTTTCACGAGAAAAGTTTTGGAAGCTTTAAGCAAATTTTTATACCATGCATAAAAAATGGCAATGTGGGTGCCATTTCCACAATATTCATATGCGACCCTATAAACAAAACTAAAGAAAAAACTAAGTAACATGTACCTAATTTACATTAAGCATTTGTTCATGAAATTTCATGAATTTAGTTGCACGAAACTTTTTCTGTTTGCTAATTGTATTTCTATAGAAGAGAATTTAATATAAAAAAGAATGTATAATGAATCTCTGATGCATTTTTGGCACTTTTTTTTTTGATATGAGTTACTCCCCCAGGCTTCCTGTTGATAAATGAAAAATTTTCATGCAACTAATTTCATGAAAAAAAATGCTTAATGTAAATTAAATAATTCTCTTTCCACAGGTCGAGCAGGTGACTCATCTAGAAAATTTGTATAAAAATTGCTCAAAAAACTGAGTGATTTTCATATAAATTTTTTTTTAATCAAGCTGATTGTTCATGTTGTGGAAATATGGGGTAAACAAAAAGTTATCAATAGTTGAAATTGAAATATTTATTTTTGTATTCAATTAAAATTTTACTAAAACTAGCTCAACGGTATTCTATTTTGGTTCATGTCCTTAGGTTAGGTTAGGTTAGGTTAGCAGGCTGCTGGTAAGGAAGATTTGAAAGTTAGAGTCCAGCTCACTAGGGTCCATTAGAATGATCCCTTTATGCTACCTGTATTAAAAGTATAAAGAACGAGAGAGAAAGAGAAAGGAGGGTGAGATGGATAGAGGTGAAAAGATATGAGAGTTATTTTTATAGAGGTTAGGTGAGGTGAAAGTGGTTGCATGTCCTTAATTCTACAACTTTTCCAGTTGTAATCCATAAAGCGTCAATTACAATTCAGATTAATCAATTGTAATTTATTAGACACATACACATACTAAAATCAGATTTTTTTTACTCAAATTTAGGAAAAAATATTTTACTTAATAAAATTATTCCATTCCACAGTATATCTCGTATGATAAAAAATCGATTAAGCTTTTATTGCAGAGAAAATTTAAATTTGTCTTTATTTTTTTCTCATGTACTTTTGAGGAACATAAGTAGCGCTTACCTTTGTTAAAGGATAGAGAAAAATTTAACCGCATTGATCTCAAATGTCAGCTTAATTGATTAGTCATGGTACGTGACTTCGTATATGACATTTTGTGGACTTGCCTATATGTATCTTTTTTGAGCGTACCCAGGTGAAATTACACAACATATTTATGATACAAAAAATTTGTTTATCCCGTTTTTGGTTAATTATACAGCATTCGGCAGCATTGCATGTGACACAGCTAATAACTGCGGTGCTTTTTATTTTTTTTTTATATACGATCTGGCATTTCTGTTTCATTACTTCTACTTACAAATTTTTTTTATCTCATACAAAAACCTTTTACAGAAAAAAGCGTCAAAAGCTTTAAAGTAAATACTCTCTCTATCTATATCTTTAATAGTCAGCTGATAGTCTAAACCACACACTGACATTTTTCTTAGGTCCTGCCAGGCAAACTAACAAAAACAGCTGTCATGTTTACTAATAAATAATCGTAAGCGCCATTTATATTACTGTATGTAATTGGGAAAAATATCCTTTTAGTCTGAAGCGATTCCTCGTAGCGAACGGAAGTTAAATACGGACAAAAATTTATATATAAAAAAAGTTCAAGTTCAAAAAGAAAACGGAATATACACACATAAGTACATACATAAATATGTACATGAGTATAACAAACGGCTCTTCTTTAATATTTTTAAAGGAAACAAAAAAATAATAAAAATACACAAGAAAGAAAATCATAAAATTTATATACTAACATACTTACATATATGTACGTTATATGTATGTATGTGTATGTAATATACCGTTATATACAAGTACATAGTATTTGCTTTGCCATAGTGCATTTATTCATGTGTAGTGGTTGAGTAAAAACATACAGAATCTTGTTTTTTAAATGTCTGTGTATGTGTTCCCGAGTTTGATTAAATATTGGGTTTTTTTTGTCATTACTGCTGTTGTTGTATTTTATTTAATGTGAATTTCTTTAAAGTAATAAAAAAAGTTAAATTAAAAAGTTCAAGACGTTATTTGGGTGTATGTGTGTGTGTTTGTGCATTTATGTGTATGCAAATGTTTATATGTATATGTGTACATACATATAAATAAATATTTAAGTGTAATAAAATATGGCAAAATCCTTTAGAGAATTAAGATTTTCATTTTTGACATGTTTGTGCACAATTATTCTTAAAAATAATCCCAACAAAATGATAAATTGTTAAGAAATTAAGAAATAATGATGAAATGTGAACCATAAGTTGAATGATCCTTTAAGCAATAAAATAAAATAGGAAAGAAGTAAAGTGTTATATTTCTGCTGTAGAAGTACGGAAGGCTTTTAAGCAATCAATAAATCTTTTTTAAAGACAATTTTTTTAATACTTTCCTTAAATATTTTATGTTCTTTCTTAAAATTTTTATATTTCTGCATACTTTTGTTTTGTATATGTATGTATATATATATGAACCTGTTGTAAAAGTGCTCTCAAATTACAGAAGTATGTATGTGTCTGCTTGTACGAGTATTTAGTGTTCGGCTTGAGTTGCTTGAATTTGTGTCCCTTAGTTATTTCATAAGAATATATTATTTATCAGATGCTTTTAAAGGCTGCCTTACTATTTTGTATGTTCTCTAAGATTTATATAAATAAAGAAATTATTATAATGAACGGTTTGGTAGAATTTCTTGGTATATAAAGCATTTAGATATCTCTCCTTTGGTATCCTTTTGAACAATTTTCAATAGATTTTATCAATTAGGCTGAATGAAGATTATATTTTACGTCTAACTTAAGCAACGTAGATTTATATAAATTGTCGCGCTACATTATTTTTATGCCACTCAACCCTGATTACATCAATTTTCTTTAAAGAGATTTTATTACTTCCTTTATTATCTGCTATTATTATTATTTTCATTTTATATGCAAATCATATGCGTGTTACATTTTTAAAGCCTTTATAAAAACAGCTTACTAAAGATAGTCTGAAACTCACTCGAGATTAAAATTAACATACTTTGTATTGACTGTTTTGAATAAAAATATTTTATTTTTTTGTTTTTTTTGTTTTATTTTTTTCAGTACATTAGTTCTACTTTTTTAGATGTTTCTTCTTCAAGTTTATTTCTCTTGCAATAGAAAGTGTTATATTGCTGCTTATTTTCCATTAACTGGCAAGCTTGATATATGTATTTCAGCAAAGGAAAAAACTCTGCTTTTCTTTAGTTTGTATCATATAACACCTTTAAAGAATTTAAATTTATAACAAAACCGAAAAAATCAGTTATGCCTTCTGATAAACACAATTGATTATGTGGACAAAAATATAATTTCAATTTCCTGAATAGGCTATTTGCATATAGGCACAGAGAGTTTTACTTTGGGCTCAATAACTCCACCACCAAGTCCACCTTCCGTTTTGAATCCATTCGTATAAAAACATAAGCTTTTGAAATCCACCGCGGGACCGTTTACGCCCCACACTGTCCTTGGTGGGATTGTGACATTGAACCTCCTGTCGAACCTCAGTTCAGAGTTCATTCTGTCTCTAAACATTCGTAATAGCCCTAAGCTGGGCATTGTACTCAGGACCGAATACTCCCCATTGCCAACACAATGAGCAGATCTCTAGAGACCCATTATATAAGCGGCCATTGCCGCAGACGATCTTATAAAGATTTGTTTGGATGGTAGTCCAACCAAGGCCTCAATGGCTAAGGTTGATTAGGACCTCATTGTGCCTATTGCAAGAAGACACGCCAATCTCTGAACTTTGCAAAGTTCAGTTGTCGCCACAACCTGCCGAGTCTTTTGCTGATGTTAATAATAATCTCTGCCCAAATGCATAGACATGGGTGCTGCTGAAGTGCAAGGCTGCACAGAAAAATGCGCGCTTTCCTCAGCTAAAAAGTTTAGTTTAATTTTTTTTCTCTTTTTTAGAAAATCACACTAATTAATAAAAATATTTTATTCAATAAAAATTGAAACTACTGAATTGAAACCCGATTAAAAAATTATTCTAGATTATTTTTTTTTTTTTTGTATCGTTACGAGGCTTATCACACTCCTTGGATTCTTATCATAACACAATCTTAAACTTAAAACAATGGGCGGAGCCACTCCTATAAAAATTTAATATTATATATCAAGTAGTTTTGCTTAAGCGATTCTTAAAAAACTTCGATGTGAATAGTAGATGATTTTGTTATTAAAAATATTGGCGGAGCCACGCCCATTAAAAATAAATATTAAAGCATTTGTATTTCTGCTCATCTGCTACCCATGAAACTTGGAAAACAGTTTGGACTCTTAGAATGACATCTTGTAATAGTCTTGGTAATGTTGTGCTTAAACAAGTGGGCGGGGCCATGCTCATTTAAATCCAATATTATATTTCGCGTTCTTCTACTGAACCGATTTTCGCTCAACTTGGCACGCAGCTTGAGCTCTGAAAGTGGCGATATCTTGCATTTAAAAAACTGTGTAGAACTTGTAGAATATTTGTAAAAGTGGGCAAAAACACTAACCTGAACATTTACAATTAGGGCTTATATTGATAGTATAATCGGAATATACCTTAAGGTAAAACCAGTATTTTGTATGGTAATACTTGTTTTAAATTTTTAAAGTATACTTTGTTTTGACTATGAATATGCGTTAAATCCTTTAAAAAATTCAGTTACACTTAGTGCTATTCGAGGAATATAGAGTTTGCAAACCTAATTGAAACCTACTCTGAATAGCACACAATATACACTAATAATAACGCTCAAGCAAACATGCTTTAGGCATTATGTTTAATACTTCGTGCGGCTGATTTTGATCGAGAAAGAAAACTTTCTTTAAGAAAACTGGTTAATTTCCAAGAAAACCTTCAGCTATTGATATACATATGTACATACATACATAGCACCTGCAAAGTGCATGCATGTGTTACAAACTATGTATGTATATACTTATGTATGCATGTGCACTTTCAAAGACGTGCAAAAATTTGTGGGTATAGTAAGTAAATTTATTTATTGTAATTAAACACATATGTATGCATGTGTGTTTCTGTTAGCAGCAAGTGTGTTTGGGTTCAATTTATTTATTTTTGTATGTTGTGTAAACGTGTATTAAACACGCAATTTACTACTAATACATTTGTATTATACGAGTATATGACTCTTTGCTTATGAAAGCACATCGATAGGTTAAAGAAATTTAAATTTAAGTTTAAGTAAAATGTATATAACATTAAGACTATATAAAATATTTGAAAATAAGCTGCTTTCTTGACCTGAATGTTGACATATTCATAATAAAATTTAAATTATATGACCTTAGGAAAGCTTAAGGATTAATTCCAGTATATTAAATTTTCCTTTCTTTGTCAATCATAACTTTTCATGGAAGTGTTATAAATATACAGTAACCTGCTACCAGAGCAAAGAGTAATACTTTGTGATATTAACTTGTCTTGAAAGCTCGATAGATATATTTTGTTTCAAATGAAATTTAATTTAAATGAGAAAATAGTATACTTAAAACTTTAATACAAAAGAAACTTTAAGCTAATATTAAGGCTTCACTTCTTTGAGCAACAATAACTGCCGTATTCAGAAAAAATAGTGTTGGTTTACAAAAGGTTTACAAAACAAATTTTTTATAGAAATTTGTTTAATAAACGTTTTCTCAATAAGGCCTTAAATGTTTAAAATCTTATACAATAAAATATATTTATATTAAAACAATAGATTGATAATAGAAACGTAATACGAGTGCCGTATTACGACTTTGACTACGAAGATTTTGTACTAGATTAAACAAAAACTCTTGCAATGTTCTTTAGTCTAGTACGAATTCGTCGTAGTCGAAGTCGTAATTAGACACACGTAAGAAGGCCTAATATTTTTCCAAACGAGTACTTCGTGAATTAATAATCGTTCTTTTGCAGAACTAAGATGCAAGTGAAAAATAGATAATACAGTGTTGCCCGATATTTTAAAAATGCAAGTTAACTGATTTGTAGTTAAAATACTGATTATGAATACCAATATTTAAAAAAACCTTTTTTAGCCTCAAAACGTTTTTTAACTATCAGGCTTTTGAAACCTCAATCAACTTTTTTTTATGCATACGGCTGTTGTTATATTAGTCTTTTCCTAGGCCATATTTTTTTATGAATACTGTTCATAACATATTTTTTAAAGTGGCGCCTTAAAACATGCAAAGTTTTTGTGCAAGTAATTTGTAATGAATACATATAAAAGCTGGAGATGCAAGCCAGCGTTACAAACTGCATGGAGTTTATTGCTTATATTATACATAAATTTATTGTCCTTGCAGGCTATAATAAAACTAACTACAACAATAATTTGTATATTACAAAAAAAAAAACATTAACTACTCGTATATTGCAATAAATTATAGAAGCGATAAATTCTACTAGATGGATCATCACATAAACTATTATAAATAAAAACTTTAAAATTAATGCATGCAAATATCTGCAAAGAAAGAGTTACAATGAAATTGGTTAAACTAACCAATTTTAAGCGGTTAAAAAATTTGCATTCAAATTTTTTTTTTATGGCAATCCGACAATTCATAGAAGTTGTTAAAAGAAGCGTTATAAGTATCCATACTTTTGGGAGCGCTATGAATTAGACTAGGCAACAAAATCAAAAAAAAAATTAAAGCCTTATACAATCACTATACAATTTCGAGTACATCCAAATTGTATAGTGATATTGTGGTTCCAAATTTTTTTTTTTAATTTTTAAGTAAAATTATAACTCTTTTACACGTTTCTCAACATTCAATAGTGCGGTAGTGTCATCTACGATAAGACAAACATACAATTTGGAAAAAAATTATAATTTTCGCAACGATGGAAAACAAACGATAAAAAAAACAGAGCAAACAACGAAATATATTTTGGGGCTTTATTATTACGTTGTGTGATTCATAATATTTAAGTTTTGTGCTATGAAAAACAAAATATAGCTTTCGTTTGCTTTTTATTTATAAAACTATACAGTTCCCTATAAAGGACGGTGGCAAAATAGACTACCTTTAACATTATTTTTTTATATAAAACAGATATATGCGAAAGCCGTTAACTCTGAATCAAATATTGGAAGAGGTAGAGAATTTGAGCAGCGAAGATCAACCTGATGAGATTGATTTATTGCCACCAGGAAATTGCAATAACGAAGGTACAGATGAAGATAGTGGCGAAGAAAATAATGTGGATTTGTACAACTTGCCAGGTGCTCAATAGCGGTCCGAAGCTGCTGTGAATAATGTATCCGAGGAAGACGACGACAGCGAAAAGGATATATGCTTAGCACACTTGGCTAAACAAATAAAAACAACAAAACGCATTTACAAAGCATCTGAACCAAAGAAGTGTACTTGGGAAAAGAGAGATATTGAAGCAACTTTACCTATTTGGAAAGAAGTATCTTCGACGATGAAATCATAGATTTATTCGTGAAAATTACAAATAAATACGCAGCAGATCAAAACCCCGAAGGTAATGTACACGGTGATGAGATTCATTGTTTCTTCGGAGTTTCGCTATTGAGTGGATACATTATTGTTCCCAGGCGGGAAATGTATTGGAAGAGTTCATCAGATGTTCACCATGAACTCATTTCAAGCGCCATGACAAGAAACCGTTTTCGATTTATTATGCAAAACATTAGTTGCTGTGATAATAAAAATTTACAGCAAAACGACAAGTTTGCAAAACTTCGTCCCCTTTTCAACATACTTGGAAAAATTTTCATTGAATTCACGCAAATTGAAGAGCATCACTGCGTAGATGAATCCATGGTACCATATTACGGAAATCATGGCAGCAAGCAATTTATCCGAGGAAAGCTAATTAGATGGGGGTATAAAATATGGATGGCGACGAACCGACTCGCATATATAGAATGGTTCGAGCTATACACAGAAAAATCTACACCTCTTCGCAAAAGTTTCAGGCACCTTGGCTTATGAGCAAGCGTTGTCCTAGAGTTCACGGATGTATTGCAAAGTAAATGGCCCGATATTCCATTTGATATATACTTTGATAATTGTTTTACTTCTACCAAATTATTGGAGGAACTAAAATATAGAAATTGGAAAGGCACTGGAACAATCCGTGAAAATCGGCTTGGAAAAGCATTTCCTTTACGGAAAGGACGGGAGCTAAAAACAGAGAGTAGAGGTTTTTATGACTATGTTTCATCTTCTGATAATACGGTTGTTGTCGCAAAATTGGTCCATAACAGTGTAGTGACTCTATTCTCCAACAATAACAGCCAAAAGATATTCACAAGCAGAAAAAAGAAAATAATCGTTCAACGACCAAATTTAATTAAAAAATACAATTAGGGAGTTCACAATATCATTTTAAAATGTGTCTTAATATTGCAACGTTTCAAATTTAATACTTTAATAGGGTCTGGCAAGTTTGTTGTTTTTGTTTGTGTGTAAATCAAATTTATTACTAGGTGGCAAATTTAAAAGTATAAAAAGCATGTCATTTTTTATATGGCAATATGGTAATCTTAAACTAAACATTTTAAAAGTCAGCGCAGCTGTAGTTGGTGAAAAAATATTTGTATTTTTCGCAGAAAAAAAGTTATTTTGAAAAATTTATCCAACTATAATTTCAAGTTTAACAAATTTTGTTATTTTA
This sequence comes from Nowickia ferox, assembly GCA_936439885.1. NCBI lineage: Eukaryota > Metazoa > Arthropoda > Insecta > Diptera > Tachinidae > Nowickia > Nowickia ferox. The sequence continues at coordinate 93,191,626 of OW387023.1, read as the reverse complement.
GTACATACGGAAGAAAATAATTCAGTCTCTCATAAGCATTCGTACAAACATGCATTTTACTCTCACTCTCTCATATTATAAACTAATATGTAAATAATATAAAGATGTGTGTGTGTTTGCCTGTCTTTGATATACAAAGTATGTGTATTTATATCGTTGCCTGCTCACAATAAAAAATTAAGATGGCTCAATGTGGCCAAATTAAAATTTTAATATACTCATTGTGAATTCTTTAAATGATAACAAGAGTGGAGTTGACAGAGCCGATCAAACATGGGGTTGTATAGAACTAGCATACGCGGGAAAAAATGGTATTTCCCTCTTATAAGTCACTGTCTTGAGATGTCGGCGCAAAATGGTTGGCACATCTACCGTAATAATGGCGGGAAACTGGATGGTCTTGCCTTTCGTCGACAAATAGCAACAGGTCTTTTAGAAACTTTCAAAAATCCATGCACTAAGGCATGGTACAAGTTTTCATTCGCACTCCCGACTTGATGGAAGAGATCATCTAATTGTTTTTAAATAACGGCAAAACGGCAAAATGTACATTGACATTGCACCCAAAAGATTGTTTTGTATTATACCACACGGAAAAATAATTCTGAAATTCATATTACCTTGTTTTTTTGGATTTTATAATAATTTTGTAATGAGTTGAATTTATATCAGTTGTGTTAATAAAATTAATTTAAAATAGCCAATAGTAGTTTATTTTGCCACAGTCCTTTTAAAAGAACGGCATTTTCCTGGAAAACTGTGAAAAATTCAAAGAAACGTCAGTAACAATATTTTATCAGTGTCGCATTTTTAGAATAAATCAAAAAAAATAATTTTTTCCAAAAATTTTTTTTGGCACCAAGTGGATAAAAATTTTTTTATTAAAAATCGAAAACTGCAAAAAAATTTCAGATTTATTGCTTAGCAGCTACATGGCGTACAATTTTTATAGTATTTTTGTTCCAAAATACAAATGTGGAACATGTAGCCAAATCGAACACATTTTCTGAGGCAGCACATCTGTAAGGATGTAATTATATACATGTACATGTCACTAGTGCACGGAATGTAACCAACGTAGCTTCTTGATGACGTCATGCACATGTACTTTTTACATGCCGTGTACTATAGGCTTAAAATCTAACTGTAGAAATAGTGGTATGGTTTTGTAAGTTGTTTGCTTCAAGGAATCTTAATTTTAGCACTTTTCCTTTAAGTTTTGTTTTTAATATGTTTTATGTAAATTCATCATCTCTGGATAAAAACGATCCTCCTCACAGCCATGCACCGCACGCTTTAATTTATTTGCAACAGTAATATATACAACTGTTTACTTAAAATTAAAAAAAAATAATAATTTAAATATCCACCTTTATCTTAGCAAATATTTTAATTGCTTTTTTGATAGTTTTAATTTATTCTTAAATTCCTTTTGATCTGTATATTTTTTAATATTAAAACTATAAAACACATGTTAGGCCAACTGCTAAAAAGTAAAAACCAATTTTTTCATTATATACTCGTATGCATGTGTAATATTTTATTTTTCAAATTAAAGTGTAATTTTAGAGTTTTAATTGCTACTCCAGCTAAAACAGTATTTTACAAATTTTAATAAAGCTGCACTTTTATTTTCACAGCAACGGCAGTAAAACAAATTAAAAGTCAGCCACAGAGAAGTTAAAAAAATTTAAAAATTAAATAAAACTGTATTTAAGTGAATAAAGTGTTAATTAAAAAATAATAATTCATTTTATGTTAATTCCTAGAAGTGCACTTGCAGTGATTTAATAACTTTATTATAATATACCTGTTTTATAAAATACAAATTATTAAAAAAGTTATTTTGAAACGTGTTGAAAAAAATATAAATTTAAATATAAATACAACAGCAGCTACAACAACAAACACAGCAGAATGGTAAGTTGAAAACGTTTCTGATGGCGTATGATTAATAAAAACGAAAGAAAGTGCACATACGCATACAATACACATACTTGTGCAAATACAGTGCAGTTCGGTTATAACGAATACTGATTGCAGCTAATTATAACTTACATATGTAAATTACATTATTACATTTGCATTATTATTTCATACAAATTTATAAAATTCGTTTATAGCGAATTTTTTCTCATAACTAACAATTTTTAAACGGCTGTACATAAATATGAATTGGAGTATATACACCCTTATTTCGGTTGTTAACATCGACGTTATTGGGCTTGTCTACTTGCTCTCGAGAACAATTTTGTGCTATTGATAGTCTATTTCTATTCCGTCAATTTTGGTATTGCATTGACGTGACGTCAATGTTGCCAACTGGAATAGGAGTGATAAGCTTATAACAATAACACAAATTACTACTCGTAATTCATAATTTGTGACTTTTTTTTTAAAGTCTAGCTCAGATTCGTAGTTTTTTGGATAAAATGGAAGAATGTTTTATATATATTTTAACGTTGCTCGCTTATCTATCGAGAAAAAAAATTATTAACTCATATTATATTTTATAGCAAAAAAGCTTTAAAGCTTTACTTTAGTTTAAGTGTAGTTCGTTATAACAAAACTTAATTGTGTACATATTTGCATCGAAATATTAATGTCAACTAAATATTAAAAAAAAATCCTAATTCATACTAATACGATCATAAATATGAATGTTGCATATTATAATAATTTTTTTTTAATTTATTCAAATGCAATTCATCAAATATCCTAGAAAAAAACTTTATGACATAGACTTTAATTAATATGACCAGCTATAGATAAAATTTACGATAACAGTTCATTGTGCTCCATTTTGCATGCATCTTTTATGATGATCAAATTTTAATATTGTGTGTATGCGTGAGAGTGAGAGAGAGTTAAAGAGTGAGGGAGAATGAGAAGGATAGGTATAAGGAGAGGTAGAGGGAGAGGTAGCAGTAGTGTGAGAGGGAGTGGGAGGGGGAGAGTGAGAGGGAGAGGGAGAGGGAGTGGTCGAGGGAGAGGGAGAGGGAGAGAGAGAGAGAACATATTAACTTGACTTTTGTTTTCTCATTATAAAATCAAAATTTGAGCAAAAAAAAAAACTGATGCATGTAAAATCTGACTGAATTTCTAGAGGCTTTGGAAAATTGATTTCTACATCATAGTTTGAATATCACTTTCTTCTCTACCGCTCCTGTTAGCAAATAAAAAGTATGTTATTCGGTTGACCTTACAGGCCATATCTGAATCTTACCGCTAAGCGACAGATTTTGGTAAAATTTTAAGGACGCGCTACATATTTTAAGTCAATTATAAATCAGTGAATTCTAAAATCAATTTGACAAAGATTCTTGAAGTTATTAGACAAAAAATTTTGTGGACATTTTTCGTCAACTTTATGCTGGGAACACAACAGGGACGAACGACAAATTTAGTTCACGTCAATTAATTCGTCGAATTCTTAGCTGCGTCAATTCTTCGTGTGAAGCACAATAACGACGAATTTATTAGAGAATTCTGCTTTTATAATGGAAAAAGATATTTATTGTTTGTGCAGAAAAAGAGGGAAAATTGTTTTTTCGTCGTTTGCCGGCGTAAAAAATAGAAATAAATCTATTGAAAGCTCGTCAATCATGACAAATTTCGTTCGACGGAGGTGTTGTGTTCATTTTCATATGAGAAATGTGTTTTATTTTTGATGACGTAAGTTCGCAACGAAAAGTTCATCGTTCGGCTCAGTTGTGTTCCTAACATTATTTGAGAACGAATCACTGTATTTTAAACGATTTGTATTTTTAAAAGTTTATTAGATTTTGATCCGTTAGTAGTTAAATTTTATTTAAAAAAAAACCAGTTTAAAAAAGATTTTATTTTTGAAATCTATAAAACCAAATCGATTTACTATCTTACGACATCTAAGTGAACTCAACAGCTTTTGAGTGCGGCAAATTTGTTTCCAATCTGTCGATTCCTTCTTAAGCTATGATATGCTTACATACATACACACATACATACAACACAAACATATAAACATTCATTCATGTGAACATTATCGCGTTAATAGAAGAGAATCCCAGGACACCAAAACGTCGAAATACGAGGAACACATTGGGGTAAAATCCGTAACTTTCAATAGTGGGAAGTTAAAGGTTAAATGTAAAGGTTTCGTGAAAAAGTTTTGGGTTTGAGCTTGACATAAAAGTTGATGAATAAAATTGATTTTACGTAAGCTGTCATTCCTTATTACCTTTGGGAGTCGGTCTTAAGTTGACCAAGGTATCGACAGCCATATTATGCTTAACTACTGTGTTAAACAGTCGGTTCGGGACGATCCTAAACTATCAATTAGAAAGCAAATTGTGCATGGAGCATCATTACGCTGCATATTAATTTAAAATATAAGGCTGTAACCCTAAAAATTTCAATTACTTTAAGAATTTAATTGTTTATCATTGCAGTGTATTTTAGTTAATGATCTAGTTAAAAAATAAAATTGGTGCAAGAATTAAAGCCCCAAGATACCAGCCAGGAAATTTATCTCAAAAGAAGGTGACATACATAAACTGACCTCTACAAAGTCATGATTCAAACCAATAAACCGACTTCCTCAGATCTTTTAAACGAAAGCATTAATCACAAAGTAGCAGTCAGCAAAGCTGGCTTAAGACATTTTACTACTAAAAACTAAAAAATTAGCGCCAACGCAATGACTTACACTCGGACGATATAATTTTTTAAGAATAAAATTGCCAAATTCAGCATTTACATAAATAGTACACATTGATTCGATAAAGAGCTTACTTACCTTTTAACAGACTTAAAAAAAAGAGGAGGTTATGTATGTATTTTTTTATATATTCACCGATTTCTCCGCCATTTAAAAATTCTTTTTTATATGAAATGGTATACTCCACGTGTGGTCCCATTTTCATATATATTCGATAAGAGCAGGGAAATGGGTACTTCCCATACAAAGTAATTATTAATTATCGCTTATCTCGAATACTATATTAGTGAGAGTCTTCAAACTTGGTGAGAATTCCTTTCTAATCAATGCGCGCAATCTAGCAGAAAAGTGGTGCTGTAGGATCAGGGGAAGGGGTCTCTGCATAAAAAGTTATCATCAGTGAGAGTCTTCAAACTTTGTGATAATTCTTTTATAGTCAAAACTTCTTATCTATCATAAAACTGGCGGTGTAGGTGCAAGGGAAGGGCTACCTATCATACACAGTAATTAAATTCAGTGTCCAAAATCAATAAAAAGCTAAACAAAACTATTAATATTTATAACTTAAGCGTTTAAATAAAATTTAATTTACAGTGAGGCAATGGTATGAGGAGTTGCATCGGACACTCTTTTTAATAAATTTATTTGGTAGAAGGTATAAGTGCACTAAAAAGTAAAAATAAAAACTTAAAAAAAAATTAAACCGACTTTATGCACTAAAAAGTTAAAAATAATAAAATTATTACATGAATTAACTATTTAATTATTAGCAGTCGGTTTCAAGAACGCTGTTAACTAAACCCAGAAATTAATTTCTAGGTTTTTAACTAATAAGATACATTTTTCTTTCTTGGCATCGACTGCAAATAGTTAAATAGTAAATGTATGTAATAATTTTGTTATTTTTAACTTTTTAGTGCATAAAGTCGGTTTAATTTATTTATTTTTTTAATTTTTATTAATCGCTACACCTTTTGAGATACTCTGTACAAGGCGCTCAGTCAAAAGTGAATTACAGTCTTTAGTAGGTCTACTTATGTACAGTTTGTCAAATATCTCCTTTCGAGATTAAAATATTTCAACACTACTTAACTACTGGTTCCTTGTAACAATGGAAAGCCACATAAGTCAACTTTTGTTCATAAATTTTAAAAAGTTAAACAATAAATATTTCGCTTTGAAACTAAATTGTTTCTTCTTGATTTTAAAACATATTCTTAGCCGTACTGTTTTCTAAAACAAAAAGGAAAATATTGGTAAAATTTTAGGCTAAATTTTTTATCATGTTTGGTTACAGATCAACTGTCAATACACTGGTCATGCTAGTGATACGTACTGACATCGAGGCTTATTTTGTAAGCAAGAGCTTACCACTTACGCGTACTGTGACACCTTCATGTTATATGTACTCGTATCTAAAAAGTAACATAAGCGAAAGAATCACCACTGACTGCTACCAAGTACTACTTATATCATCGATTACGTACTGTTGTATATGTTTATTACTGGGGAGTTACTCTGCACCAATTACTGCATAATACTACACTTTACTAAACTAAAAAAATTTAATTTTAATATTTTAAAATAATAATTTTCAATCTGTAAATTTTTTCTTGACATACTGTAGTTTAGAGAAATCAGTTATCAAAAATGGTTTCACAAGCAAATTTTTGATTTTAGATTAGATGTGCTAAAAACTCAATAGTATGTAATTCCATTTTCTAATCCATCACTCATATAATTTACAACACGTCCCACAACATCAGTAAAATAGCTACGACTGCAAAACAAAATAAATTGCGTATTAGAAAATAAATCATGCGTGTTAATATATTCAATCATTTGTTAACATGAAATTCTCCAAAGACTTGACAAAGACAAATTTACTTTGAGTTAGTATTCCAGCTTCAACTTCATGAAGAAATTTTTGACATTCTTTTCGAATTGACGTACAATAAAGTAAATATGTAGTATGTTTGTGTATGTGCACGACATAATAATAAAAAAGGAGGCAACATAAAAAATAGATAAAAATATCCTCATTAAATGTGGGTTATTGATTTAAACAAAGAGAAAGCTGAAATGATGTCATAAAAAGGAACATAAGAAAATTAAAAATATTTAAATTTTAACCCTTCCCTCCATATTCATGAAAAAATAAAATGTATTTAAAATCCATTTTAGGAAAATTTTGCATGAAATAATTTAAATAAAATACATCTCAAGCCCATTTTGAATTTTATGATTATAAGGGTTTATACTTTCGAAATCAGACATATAAAAGCTGCCACATTGTTGTTGTATTTCGTTAAATTATACATGTACCTCTTCTAGCATATCCTTAATTTTAAAAATTTAATAAAAATATATGCACAGTGTCCACAATATTTTTGAAAAAGTGTATGTTCGATTTGCATAAAGCAAGGACATTTCTGCCTTCCATACATCCTTCAAACCAAAAACTATATTTAAGATATTTCTCTTTATTTTAATTTGTAGCATATTATGCGTATTAATTTTATATTCAAATATTTCATTTCAGTATGGATTTGTTAATTATGCTTTGGAGCTGCTGGTGCTCAAATATTTTGGCGAAGAAATATGGGAGCAGATAAAGTAAGTAAAAAGTTTCTTGGTTTTAATATAAATGTTTTAATATACGAGTACATACATATGTTAAAAAATTAATTAATTAATAACACATCGACCGTTTGTTGCAAAAGGGACATAACTCAAGAAATTGGTTTCAAAGTTAATATTAGAGAATTAATTATTAAAACCCTCTTGAAAGGAAAATTAAATTTTATTTAACCATTAAGTCAATATTAAAGCGTAGTAGACCCCTATTAAAACTTGTTAAAAATGTTGAGGCAACATTGTCTGATGCATTTAATACACGAAAAGTAAAAACAATTAGAATTTGCTTTTGATTTCCAAGCAGTTCCCAAAAAAACTTGGTAAAATCCCAAAAATGTGATTTTTCAGTATTTTTGCTGTATATTGAAAATATTTTCAAACATCCCAGCAAAAAAAAAAAAAAAAAATCAGAGCTAGTTCCAAAGTTTTATCACTCTCATTGCATAGCAATCATTATAGGTACTGAATTTAATATTCTAAGGCTGTTGTTTATATCAAAAACTGTTCTAGACAACCTTTTAGGCACATACCATTCAGTTATTTAGATCACTTCCGTTCTATGACAAGCATGTGTTAAATTCATTGATGATTCACCAGAAATGCATCAATTGGAGCTGAGTTCATCAGTGCTGTAACTAATGATTTGTATTGTAATTTTTTGCTGGCATATCATGTCTTAACGTAGAATGATAAATTTTTTGGTTCTAGCCTTGGAATTTGAGAAAAAAGGACGTACATTTTATATTCATAAAAATAGGTATTTTTTAAAACGACCTAGAAATCTTCAATAACGAAAATTTTGTACAAAAAATTTCTCTGTAATATTTCTTAAAGCACTTCCTTTTAAAAAAATAAAAAAAATGTGGTTGGTACTTTTGCAATATTTTTGAATAATAGCAAAATAATTATCCTACTTTTTTTGTGCAAAAAACTCCGAGAAATAGAATATTTTCTAAATTTTAATTTAAATTGCGTATAACTTTTGACTAATTTGGTCTTTTCATACCAACTTTTCTTCGAAATGTTAAAAATTTTGTTCTTAACTCATTATAAGCTTATTTTTCTAAATCTAACAAGATTTGACTTCTCCTTCAGCAGAACAGTGGACCAAGGTTAGTAAAAAATCAAAATTTTAAATTTTATCTGGAATATTTCCTAAAATGTAATAGAAGCCCCATAAATATAGCATACTCTTTTTTGTCTTTTTTGCTGTTGCATAGAAAAAAATTCACTTGCAAACATTTATTTTATCAGATCAAAAACATCAGCTTGGCATCGGTTTTAATTTTTCATTAACCCAAGGTGAATATAACATAACAATCGGACGGCCCGCTTAAAAACTGCAATTTTCTAACAAAATCTTCCACTGTGTATCGGGTACTTTAAACCGCATTAGCCACCAGAAGGCACCGTCGGATCGTGTTAAAATTTAAGACCGCATTTATGACATCAAACTTCATATTGTAGGCAGCTAATATATTAAGAATTAAAAAAAAAATCTCACACAAGCTGCGCCCAGTGTAATGTACATACATATAAATTAGAGATTTTTTCTTTAAGTTATTTTTCAACAATAAAAAGGATTAAACTAGGATATTGGTTAAAATAACTAATACCAGACAGTTAAAAAAAATAGCCAACGTTTTGTCATAGACACTTCAATTGCTGTGTTAACTTTACCGTCAACAGCAAAATTATAGACAAATCAATAAGAATGGTTGAAATGTGGAGGAGAGCATATTTCTAGGAGCACTATGCACTATTGATTCTAAATCTATTTAAACAATATCATACTTGGTTGAACTTAAATTTTGTAACACCTTCTATATATAAAACTTATGCTTTCAAATCTGTCAGCAAACTGCTTTGTACATGCTACTTCATACAACGTAGGGTATAATAAAACTGTTGGTTTTTTACCTTTGGTAATGAGTTAGACAAACTACTCAACCGGAAGTGTAAACTAACACAATGAGATATAAAATCTCAACTGTTTAAAGTAAATACAATACATAAAGATTTTAACTACTAAGACATTAAAGCAACAATTTAAATTTCTTAATTACATAGTATCAACTCAAGCTATTTAGTTTTTTAATTGAATTGTAAATTTGTTATTTAGTTTGTTCAATTGAATCATAAAAAATTTTTCCAACAGTAAAATTAACAACTTAAACTGGTTGGAATATTCTTCTTGACTTTTTTCTGCTTAGTTAAGTCAACTGTGTACATTTAGTAGATTCAACAAGAAATTAGTAACATGCAGACCTTTACTTCTGTACGTACTACGTAGTACAGCATAGTCCTCGTCCACACTATGAAGCATTTGCTGCTAAATTTTTAAGCTTATGAATGAAGGGGGAAAGAGAAATGCGAGTTATATGACAAAATGTATTAAACTACAAAAGAAAAAGTTCACAGTGCCGACACGAATGCAGTTTCAAAAGAGAAATCAAAAATGTTTCGCAGCAAATGTTTCCGTGCATGGACGGGGACATATGAAACAGACAAACAACATCAAAAATATTTATTCATGTCAACATGTTTACGATAGTGGGTGTGTTATGTTGATAGTATATTTATGTGAATAATATATGAGATACATACACATTTGGTTTTACCATGCACGTGTCCGTGTTAAATTTTATTGGCCATCTTCAAGTTGCATTAAATATTTATGTGGACGTGTGTGCTTTAAATTATATATAATTATCCCATAAACAAATGTTAGACACAATAAAGCAAAAAAAAGAAAAGAAAAAAACTTGCAGGAAACATAAAACGTTTACTTATGCATGTTATTATTATATGCGACACTTGTGTTAAATGTTTTATTTAATTTTTGATTTTATTTAGTTTGTTAAAAAAAAAAAAAACAAATTGCTTAATTGCAAGCGGACATAAAATAAGAATGTAAAAATATTATTCATATATGTATGTATATCTGTAAAAAAAACCAAAACGGACTTAAGTCGAGATAAACTGTTTGAAAGTACCTCTGGGCAAAATTGCATATAAAAGGTGGTTCAATTTTAAGGGCCGATGTTGATTTTGAATAAAACACAAATTAGTTGGGAAATTATTGTCATTTCTTTTTATTATGATTATGGTATGATTCAATTATGTATAAAACAAAATATCGGCCAAATGGCCGCCTCGACCTCGGCGGCACACCTACATCCGATGGAATAAATTTTCGATGATGCTGAGGCATAAATGAGGTTCTATGCCGTTAATGTGCCGAATTATCTCATCCTTTAGCTCTTGAATTTTTGCTGGCTTATTTCAAATAACCCCAAAGAAAGAAGTCCAACGGTGGCAAATCACATGATCTTGGCTGCCACTTCACATCGCCACCACGACGTGAGATAACACAGCCATTGAATTTGTCGAGCAAAAGAGCCATTGTTTTATTAGCTCTGTGGCTAGTGGCACCGTCCTGTTGAAACCACATATCGTCCACATCCATATCTTAAAATTCGGGCCATAAAAACTTCGTTATCATATCACGATAGCGAACACCATTCACATTAACTGCCTGAACGGCCTCATTTTGGAAAAAATACGACCTGATGATGCCCCCTTTTTGTGGGTGCATTGGTTTTTCGACAATCACTCTTGAATTATCATTCGCCCAAATGCGGCAATTCTGTTTATTGACGAATCCACTGCGGTGAAAATCTGCTTAATCACTGAAGACGATTTTCTTTGAAAATTTATCATCCACTGTTGCCATTTCTTGCCACCATTCTGACCATTGACGACGTTTCATCAACGACGAGCGTGAGAGGTGCATTGTTGGGCATGACGACGACTTGAGGTGGACGGCTCTTCAGCAGTACGAGCTGTACGAATATGCACTGGTGTTTTCACATCTCCAAATGTACGCACATTTGGACTATTAAATTGACCAAAAAAATTACAAAGTGCATGATATGCATCAAATAACTTTAATGCGTAGCTCGATTGTGTATCTTTCCATAGTTCAAATTGAGTTAGTCTGAAATGCAGAAAAAAAACTTGACGTTTAGGTGTGGTTCACATTCAACATCGGCCCTTAAAATTTAAGCACCCTTTATTTTGTGCGCTTTTTGAGGAAGTTATAGTGCAATGACTTGCTTCTTATCTTTTTTTATTTTATAATCTCATATCGAATAATAGCTTAATTTAGCTTATAGTTTGGTATATTTCAAATCAAATGTTTTATTTGTAGTGTGTAGAATGGGGGTTTTCCAAAAAAATAATTAATGAATACAAAATTTGCTAATTTAACTGTAAGAGAAGCAAGTTTCTGAAAGCCGACTCAAAAGCTTAAAAGTGCTTTACTGCAAAACAGTGAAATATGACCTAAGCGCTTTTTCCTTTTTGCCACAAATATGTTAAATTAACCAAAAATAAACAGTTAATTTTGTAAAAATGTCTTAGTAAAACATTAACATATAAGATAATGGTTTAAATTAACTAAATTGGCTTTTAATATAAGAAACGTTTGAAATGCAGCATCACCATGCATTATAAGCTATAACCACTTATTGTAATTCTGTTTTACTCAAAACTGTAACTGTTTCAAAATATTTATCTCAACCAGAATTTTTTTTTTTTGCTTATCACTGTAACTAAAATGACAAGTCCAGACTGGTTATATTAACCAGGCGAAATTTGATAGGCTGAAACTGTAGACTTGACAATTGCAATCGGTTAGACTAACCTAAGAGTTTTGTTTCTGTATGTTAAGGAGAATTATGTGGAAATTTAAATTTGTATTTTGCTTAAATGCTTTTAATGAAGTTAGTGGTGCCTTGTATATAAGAATGTTAAAAGCAAATTATAAATAAAAAACTTAAAGTGATAAAACAGCGCTAATAAAGATAACTAATACCAAATTATTATATCAAAGTATTTGTCGGCTGCTATAACAACCATAGTTTTTTAATATGTGACTTAATATCCTTTAATCCTTCCTACTTAGTCACATAACAAGCCATTTTTGATTTGATTTAATACTAAATGTGGCTAAAACTCAGCATCTAGAGAGAAATTATTAAAAACAAAAATTTGTCGCCGTTGCAGATTTTCCTCCACAAAATTTTATGTTCCAAAAGGCTCTGATAGACCATTTAGAGTCACTTTAACATCATCATTACCCTATAGATGTATGATTGCAACGTGTTCCTCAATTTTGTTTTATGTTAATTCGTGTTGATTTCGAAAATACTAAAGGAAACAATACTATTTTGGGGCAATTTTTCCTATGAAAATACAAGAGTGGGTAGTAGCAAATATTTGTGACAAATGTCAAGATTTGCTTGCTTTATTGTAGAGTTTTAGAAAATTCTGTGCTTAGCAAATTACTCGAAATGATTATTTAATGTGCCGCCTTGGCTTAGAAAATCTTGAACATCTTTTAAATAACTTTTTCGTGACGTGCTTACTTGAGTTAGGTTGAGACGTGACACAAACTTAATGGAATAAGTTTAACCAATTTTTGCAATTATATGTACATTTAATATTCGAGCAACAATCACACAAACTAGAGTTGAATGTTATAAAAATGTACATATTGTATACATTTGTTGCATTTCATTTCAAATGAAATTACCAGATGCGGAGTTAACGTCTGCTTTAAATACCGGAACAAATCTGTAGACTTTTGTATCTTTAAAAGAATATGTTGGCAGTTTTTTTTTTCTAAAAAAAAAACATTCAAAAATGGGTTAGCTTAAAAAAAATATATACGAGTATACATATTTATATTTTGTCTCGTCAGTATTGGATATAAATTATTAAAATCTTTACCGTAGGCAATATACATAAAAGTGTATTGCAAAAAAAAATTCGCCTTGCATTACCAAATATAAGGTAGTGTTGCAAGGCAGTTTCGAAAAAAAAAATAATATTTTTTGCCGAACGTAGAGGTCGCCAATATACATTTTTCGTTATATCATTGACATTTACAGTCGGACTTAAAGTATGGTATATCGATGTTTTTGTCTCAATAAGAACAATTTTTTGCCTTAATAGTCATTGATCTCAATGATCTCGTTCTAGTATTTACCCACCAGATCTCAGTTCCTACCACCTTAATATACAACACTAATTTCAGAAAATTAAAGCTCGTAAAGAATCATTAAACTTTTACAAATGAAGTATTTCAATATTTCCAGCAGAACTATTTTAATTTTTTTTTTTAATTAAATGCTCTATTGAGATTATTGCTTAGCACACAGAAAAAAAAGAAACAGAAGGAAGTATAGGAGAAGGCATTCAGAATTGCATACACTATTCTGTAAGTTTATATTATATTAACAAATTTTAACTAGAATCTAAGTGTAAGCATTTAATTAATAATTCGGCTCTTTAATTGCTTATTCCGTTGGATCAGTTCAATAATAATTTCGAACGCATTCCAATGGGAGAAATGCCCGCAAACATAGAAGGCTTGAATGTTGAGGCGATCAGTTATATTTGTATCGTATGGTACGAGCTATTCATACCGGAGAATGCGATAAGAGATTAGCCAGCAAAAAGCCATGGCTATGACCGATGAGCAATGCACGGCCCTAATTCGAGAACCGCCAAAGATACTGAAAACTTCAATCGTGAAAACTTCAATCGTGGAAAGAAGTGCCAAAAATGTGCAAGTTTGCAAGTTTTTTGTCATTCGTGACTTTTTAATATTGATTATTTTTATTAAATAAATAATTTCAAATGCAAACAAAAAATTTATTAAGAACATTAAAGAAATTAAAGTGTTTATTGAAAAACTTATGGTATGAGTTTCATCAATTTGCTAAGAATTCGCCATGCGTTACTGGAATATTTATTCCAAATATTTAATAAAAGCAAAAACTTTTCGGAAAAAGCAAATGATGTTTCAATTGAAATATTTATAGAAAAATTTGTAATGTGAGTTTTATAAATTTACTAGGAGTTCGTTATTCGTTATTTTTCGGCAAAAAAACATTTAATATTAAATTGTAATAGCTTGACTTGTAAATAATTTTTAGCACAAAACTTGATTGCGAAAAAAAAAGAAACAAGTAAAGAAGTTGTAATTCGTGATTTGCCTCTATATTTTGTTGCGTTAGTTTTTTACATCTGATTTCAGTGGTTTTGTTATTGTTTTGGGAAAAGAAAACTAACTTAACCAGAATAAAGATCGAAAAGAGCGTCAGAGAAAAATTAAGACTAGACAAAGAACGATATAAATGATATAAAAAAGGCAAGGGAAATGAAAAAGAATTAGTCTTGAAAAAAAATTATTCCATTTATTTATTTTTTCGCTTTGACTTAAAGGAGCTCTAAGCAATCAAAATGAGGAGAAATCACAGCGTCCTAAGTTAGGTAACGAATGACAAAAAAAAAATTAAACGATGACATAGTAAAACAAACAAAAAACATAAAACATAAATGTTTTTAGTGTTTTGGCCAACAGCCCAAAATCTACACCAATCAGAGACTTTTTCAGAATCATTGAACACTCTTGAATCTCATGCGGATAGATATCGCACCAAATTTCTTAATTCTGTTTGTTGACATATGTATTCAACGGGAAATGAACCTCATCACTGAAGATAATTTTTCGCTAAAAATTATGGTAAGTTGGCAAAACATGACAGCCAATTGTATAGGAGTAGCTATATATTTATTTCATCTCTTGTTCCAGAGTTTTAAATCAAATAAATGAAATTAATATTCTTGCTGTCGAATACTTTAAAAGTTTTTTCTATTATATTTGTTCCTATTGTTTTTTTTTTAATAAGATTTTGTTTTTTATTCTTTCAGCACTTTTATTTCTTTATTTAAATAAGTTCAACTAAATTTCTTTATTGCTGCCATCAAGTGTTTAATGCTTATGATGAGAAACAAAAATACCAATAAAATAGCGTTCATAATCAATTATTTGTGTCCATTAAAATGGTTCGTAGACATAATAAATGCAAACAATAATATCGCTAGAGACTGTCATGAAAAGAAAAATATAAAAGTATAAACTTGTCTACTTCCGGCAATGATTCAGGACATTTCAAAACCGTTTTATTATTAAGCCATAAACAATGGGAATAAATAATTTTAATATTTTAATAAATGGTGGCAAAGTGTTGTCGTTTTAATTTTAATATGATATCAGAATATGCTAAAGTTGTTGAATTAATTTTCACCACCTTGTTGGTATTCCAGCACCTAAAGAAAGCGTTAATTATTATCTGTCAATCCTGAAGCATAATTGATAATTGAAAATAAAACTTTTTCTTATTGATTAGTTTCTTAAAAGTTGAAAACTGACTGCAAAATTCGTATAATTGATGGTAAGCAAATGCCTTTACCATCTTAGTCACAACAAAATTTCAAATCTCAAGAATTCAATGTTAATATAAAGGATAAAGAGATTGTAACTAATAACTATAGTACATGAACAATTTACGTGGGTTATTTCAATAGTAGCAACTAAAATTTATATGATAGTCTTTTCAATTCAATCTGATAATTACAAACAAATTTAATTACAGTAAAATTAACAACTCAAATTGGTTAGATTAACCTATGTTTCTTTTTTTGTTTAAAATTTGTTAAGTATATGTATACATATCTATCAGTCTAACCAAGGAAAAACTAAACTAAAAACTGTTCTATCTAATAATAATAAAAATTTACAGTAAATTAATAACTAAAATTTTTTTAATTAACAGTTTGTTCATTTAAATTGTAAAACGAACTTTTATTTATAGTTAGGTTAACAAGTGAAATTGGCAATATCGACTTTACTTACGACTTAAGGTCTGGTTTTCTTTAATTGTGTATATATCGCACATTTACTTCAACAACTAAAAAAAACATGAAATTTTCGAGTAAATAATGCAAAATTAATCCTCATATTATTGCTCATTTTGTGTAAAATTTTCAGGCAAATATCTTTGCTTAATTAACTCTTGAGAGAAAAAAACTTCTTCTTCCATTTAATTGTGTATATGTTAGTTGAAAAATTTAAACTTTAATAAAAACAAAAATAAGTTTGAGATACAATATCATTCAGCATAAAATAACAGTTTAAATTTTTCTGACAGGCAAAAAAATATCTTCACGTATTTTTGCGATGTTCATTAATTTGACTTTGTGTCAGTTGTTGTAGGAAAGTTCAAGTGGCGACACAGTTTTTTGTTCCCATATAACGAGGGGCAAAAATCGAAGGTGCTAACTTAGGCATCTGAAATTTCCTACAATATTTACATTTACCATAGTTAAGAAAAGTTCCGGTTTTTAAAAAATCGGACCACAGATACGCCCACCGCCCATATTCCAAGAAGTAAAAAATTTTGTGAATAAAGCAAATATTTTGAAAAATAAAATTGTAGAAACTCATACTTTTAAATGCCCATCATAATGGCATAATTATTGTGAAAAGTACTTTTGATCCTGTCAAGTGTCCTTTGAAGAAAATATGCAATAAATATTACAAAAATAAACCGAATTTCACGAGAGTACAAATTTAAAACCGAAGAAGTGCAGCGCGTCAGTTTTTGACTTACTGTCACGCAAGTGAGCGTTACAGTCACGCAAACTTACTATGAGAACATATTTACTCTTGAATTATTTCGCACAATTAAGTTAAATATGCTTCAGTTTCACACACTCTTACGCATGAAAAACATGCATTTTAGTTGTCACTCACTTTCACGACAAAATAAAAATACTCTTTTTGTATATTTCATAAACAAGTTTAAAAATAACATAAAAGTTTGTGAAACAAGTTCGTAAATAAAAAAAATTTTAAAGCTTGCAATCAATTTTGTTTGAAAGCAAACACAAGACCTTTTGTCATAATTTCTTATTTTCAAATTTAAATTTTTGTTATTAAAAGTGATAATCACCACTTTAACTGATCTCAACATTATTAGCGATGTTGTATAGAAAATGTTTTGAGTTTAGTAACAAATGAGTTATTGAATCCTTATGAGTGTCTATCCGATAGGCTTTTCTAGTATGCGACAACTGCACATTAACTTTATTATCTCTCCTCCTGTTGGCTTCAGAATACAACAAACTAACTTTTTTTATTACTATTTTTGATTTAAAAGCAATTTCCTTCTTTTATGCATAACTCAAATGTATTTTTATTTAATAATTTGTTAAGGTTTTGTTGTCATTTATTGATTCAAAATTGTTTAATAGTGTTATTTCCAGGTATTTCGTCATTATGAAATATTTCCAAAAAATTTTAATTGATTTATATCTTTTTTTATATTTAAGCTTAAGAGTCGTTCTTGCAAGATATTTTTTTATTTATTTGTTGTTTCTATTTATAATATTCCAGTAGAAGCATTATACGTTGAATGACTATTTTCCTCGCAAATGTCGAAGAGTATGAGTGAAGTATTACAATTTTATTATGCCCATGTTCTTCTGTTTTTTTCACGATAAAATTTATCTATGTACATATATAATACAAATTTGTAAATATGTACATATATAACATCTAATAAAAGAGATTCTCATTAATCATTCATGAAATGTAAATAAAAAATTCAGTTGTCAGCAATTTGTTTATTGTTTTTATCTTTTTCTTTTTTTCTTTAGTAGACAAAATGGATTTTTTTACTCCTTTCGGCAGTCAAACTAATTTCTATTATTTATTAGCTCTTGTATACACGTGTGGATAGCAAATGATAAATATTCATAGTAGTAAATATTTATAACTATTTATTCAAGTTCAACTTATAAATACTTTATTATAAAAAAAAAACTTTTTTATTTATATTAGTAAACTTAACTTATTAACAAACAAAAATATGTTATTCAAGGACCTAGGCTTCATCCCTGATAATATTTTAAAAGCACTTAGTGTTAAAATATTTCAAGTCGATGCTGTTGTAATTCTTAAACAATTAATCTTATATTTCTGACGCTAAACTATTCATAGGGTATAACTAAAGTTAACTACAACTGGTGCTATGTGGCAAAACTGCACTATATAACACAGAAAAAATAAACAAAAATTAAAATTACGAGGGTCTAAGACTGATTCTAGAGAAGACAAAAATATTAATACATTTCAGTTAGATATGAGATGTGTTTAAAATATTTATGTACGATCCTACGAGGAACATTTTTGTGAAACACTTCATCCTCTAAATTTTCTTGCCAATTTTTTACTTAAACATGAAGTCAAATCATATGCTTGAAAAAAACAAAATTATTCCACATAAAATTTTGCTCATTGCATATTTTATTTTTATACTAGCTGATAATAATAATAATAATAATTTTTTTTTAACTATAAATAACTCCACATAGTTTTCATTTGTTAGATCAGAAACAAAACGAAAACCTATCGGGTGTTGACCCGAACCTGTGTTAAAAATTTCAGCTCTACAGCTCTTATACTAGTTCCAGAGATCATGCGTTACAAACAAACACACAAAACGATTTTATTACGCTGGCCGCAGCTTGTATAAGATTTTTTTAGATTTTTAATTCTTAATATGAAATGAGGCAAAAAGTTAAAAGAAATAGAACTTGCTTGTGAGTTCGCGGCAATTCCCAAAAAAAAAAAAAATTCGCAAAATCCCAAAAAGGGTTTTTTTTAGTATTTCTGCCTCATTTTTCTTATCCTTCGCTGGGCGTAGACAGTACTTTTGAACATATTTAACCTTTAACTTACTAGGTGAATTTTCTTGACACTCAGCAGGAGGTGGTAGTGAAATTAACACCACAATTTTTTTAATATAAGTTTTAATGTTTATATTTTATGATCATTATTTGGCTAGATTATTCTAGATTAAATACTTTTAAACCAATTTCTTGAAAAAAATAAAGAAAAATTTAAAAATAATTGTACTTTATTTCATCACCATCTTTTACATAAATGAAAATTTATACATTTGTATTGTACTCATTAGAACATTAAAAAAAGTTGAACAAAAAATAAATGGCATTTTTCCACAGCCTAACGTATGAACTTAAAAAAATAAAATAACATTTCTATAAAATTAATATTCATAAAAAAATAAAAATCAGTATTTTATTGAGAAATAATCATTCTTAAAATTCAGTCTTCGCAAATTAATACGTAGCCGCTTGCTACAGCCCATGCGAATTGACCTATTACACTATAGGCGGGTGTGTGTAGTATTTCTTTTTAATTTATTTGGGGCATATGTAGCATAATTTTCTTGTAGTCTGAGCAGGTTTTTGAGCAACGGGCGGGGGAAGAGGACTAGATGCTAATATTGTATGAATAATATCACGTAGAGAACGAGTTAATCTTTGACTGTGTTTTATTTTTTGCAAGTGAGGCACAATTAAAAAGATTAATTTAATTTGTTCTGTTAGTGACTATATTTCTCATTTTATGCTGCTTCAAAAACTCTTTTCGATGATACCAAATTTTATTTATGTCGTCTTAGAGCAAAGTATAAAAATTTCGAAAAGATGAAAAAATACCTTTTTTAAAAATGGTGCAGCTCACGGATGGTCAACGTTAGAGCCAAAATATTTTGCGAATCATCATAAAACATATAAAGCTTTATTTTCAGAGGGGTAACAAAATCACTTTTTTTTTGAGTCGCTCTAACATGCATACGTATATACAATTAAATATAAAATGAGACGACTTTACAAAAACATTATTTAATAGTCTGCCTCCAAGGGGCTCAACTTTGTTTGCTCTTGAATGTGCACACTCACACACATACACAAACACCCGCCTCATGCTGACTGTTTAATGTGAATACTTTAAAAACCTCATTCAGGTCAAGTTAATTTTGTGTAATACTTTCATTAAAATAATGAACGCCAGTAAAAACATAACAAAAGGATGTATGTAAGCACTCTGTAAAAAAATTCTTTAAATTATTTTCATCGCCACAAACATGTGCTTATGTGTTATTTAACAGAATTAAAAAAGTCTGCAAATAAATATAAAAGCTTTTGTTATTTGTATAAAAATATTACCAGTGGTGCGCTTTTGTAATTAACGTTCAGTTAACAAAAGATTCTTATTCGTTTGACTTACTAATTATACTCGTATGTGAAAGAATTAATACAACATTTACATTTGTATTCACAAGGATTACATGAACTATGCAGTGTGTAATTCCAAGGAAAAGGCATTTTCAACTTCACGGGAAATTTTCTACTAAGTTCCAGTTTATAATGAACACTTTTGTATTTGTATAACATTCGGCGGAAATGGCTGGACAAGTATTTATGTGTATATTTAATAAAGTATGTATATATTTAATTTAAACATTATTAAAAATATATTATACTATTTCACTATTTGTTTTTTGTGAACTCAAAAATATAGATTGGAGATGGGCGACATTCTCAAACCTTTAACTTTTTCACAGCTATTAAAAAATCACTAATCCCAACTGTGACTGAATTTAACAAGTAACAGCTTTGGGAAATATAGTCCTTTCATATCAACTGTGAATGCTCTTGTATTCTTACTTTTCAGTAAATAAAGCAACCACATTAATATTTTTTATACCTTCAGCTATGACGAGAATTGTTCGTTCGAACTTTCGCGGTCACTGTTTAATTTCGCTGCTACTGTTCTTATTACTATTTCTCAAAATAGAACAAATGCTACAAGCAAAATAAAAGTAACAGTTTAAAAGAACAGCGGTTTGGAAATCACGTTCATTAGGAGCAGTTATGCTAGAATTCTTTCACCAGTAATGGCTATATGTAGACACAAAACTGGCTAAAAAATGGCTAAGAGAGATCGAATGCAAAAATCATGAGTATTAAACAATAAATAAGAAGATAATTCATATATTATATTTTTTGAGACAAATTGAGACGAATTTGTAAAGCAAGTAAAGGTAAAAATAATAAATAAATTAAAGCAATAAATCATATCATCAATTACTCAAAAAGCAAACGAACACAAAATACAGAAATATATACAAATGTATATATTTATGTACATACATGTGTATGTATGTAGGTAATATTTTAATTAAACAATTATATCATCATTAACATCATTGTTGTTTTTGTCATAGCTGTCGTGTTTGTACCAATAAATTTTAAGAAACTCTCAGAAATTTCATAGTCTCAGAAACAACTGCGTGATGTTTTCAATCCAAAGCATTTTTGTCCATTTTCTATTTTTAAAACTTTTATTTCAACTTTATTTTCTATTTTATTTTCACTTGCGTAAAACAAACATGACACATGTAAACCACTAATTAGACCCGACAATTTTCAATTACTACGATTATAGGACAGGAGTAGCAAATCTAATTATTACCAATTTAACTAACTCCTTCATATTATGATGTTACTTGAAAATTTTGTATCTTTAAATGCATAGAAAATTATTATACACTTTTCTGAAGGCAATTTTTATATATTTTGTTACTGATAATTGTTGCGAGTTAAAATTTGTTATGAAAAATCGCAAAAAAATTCATGTATGGAAAAATTGCTAAAAATAGATAAAAAATAAAATAAAAGTGGCTGAAAAAATGGCTAAAAGCTAAATTGACTTTTCTTCTGACTAAATAGGATGATAAATGGCTAAATTTGCCACACAAGGAATAGTAGCAACATTAATAAAAAATCACGGGATCGCTCATCTCCAATATAGATATCAAATGAAAAGATTTCAAAAAATTAACTGATGTCATTTTAAGGACTAGGGATGGCTGACAATTTCTTTTTCAAGAAACCAAATGCCAAGTGCGGCCTATAAAAGAATTTTTTTCATAAATGGAAAGAAACCCCTCTACCAAGTCCGCTAATTGTTTAAGAAAATACTCAAACCTTTACTCATATTGGTTTTTTGATATTACACAAGCATTTAGTTTTTAGTTCGTTAAAAACTGTGCTATTTAGACATTCAAGGTTTACTTTGCAGCTATACATAATATTAAAGAAATACGATTTCATTCCCTCGTCATTCCCTATTACATTCTTTCAAAATTTTGCAGAGTAAAATTTTCGAATCTCTTGAACATTCTCTCTAACTACACAGAAAAAATTTCATCAAAATGCGACCAACAAAACAAATTGTTAATATTTAATTTCAAAATTAACAATCACTATTATTGACATAACAAATTTAAATTTTTCTAGTCAATTAAATTACGAAACAAAAGTATTTGCTAAATTACATCATAACGGAATGCTCACATGTAGAAGAAACATTTTTTAAGTGTATCCATTATTTGCGTATTTAATAACAAGTTGCTCTTTAGCTTAGAGGCAGGTACTCTAGTATGTCTAGTGTGTTAACGAAATTCATTGCATGTTCAAAGTCAATTAACTATTTCATTCATTTAACAAAAATAATAATTGTATTTAAAAAAAATTTTTTCTGTGTAGTTTTCAATTTGAAATATAATTCTTAGGTAAAATTATCAAGATCATATTTTATTACGATTTTCAATAATAAACAGTTTTCTTCATTTAGGAAGTACTTTTACCGGGAATGCCTAATATTCCCGGGAGTTGTAATAATGTTTTATTGTTTTCCGGGAAGTTAAAAATTACACGAAATACCAAATCCTTAACACAACAAACTTTCTGGTTTCTTAGGGCTAATTCTGGTAGACATTATCGAAAGATATACCTGAAGCGTATCAGTAAAACGGCATTTAGCATGCTTCCTTTTATTTTATATATAAGGTAAGTTCAGAGCTTTTGGGAATTTATAGGCTTTTATAAAAAAAAATGTTAATATTTTTAAAGAACGTTGTAAATTTGTTAAACTTTGTCTAAGATAAACTAAGTTGATCCCATGTTATCAAAAAGATAAAAACAGAACCTTTACCAAGAAAGGAAGGGGCCAATAAATTTTATTTAGTTATAAAGAATCAATAAAAGTTTGAAAAATGCAAATGAGGTATTATTTCTCATAACTACGTCCACATACGAGTACCTATGTCCACATGTAAGTGGATTTCAAAATTTGTCCAAATAATAAAAAAATGATTTTCCAAAATAACACCATTTTAAAAATAGTTTTAAAAAAAAATTTATATACATGTTCAAAATATTGCGAATATCAATTCAAAAGTAAGAAGCAGTGAATAAATAAAAAGAAAAATTACTTACCCAACCTTATTTCCCATGTAAAAACATCTCATACGGCTTCGATTTTTAAGTCTTCTTTTACCTTGATTTCATACCAAATACGGTTTATTGCGTTAGTGTCTAATTTTTTTTTTATATTCACAGTAATTAATATAAAATAGCTTTTAAATACAAAGCAACAGCATCTTTTAAGAGATATACGTTTTTTTAACTTAACGTGTTTTTAATTAAAGAAAATCAACTCAAACACACTTAGCAGGCAGATTTATAAGACAAAAAACAATTTTTCGAAACCAAATATGTATGAGTCGGTAAACTATATTCCATAAAGTTACTTCTAAATTTTTACTACAAATAGACAGATTTCCAAAATTTATTAGCAATGAATTTCAAAACGTAGAATTATACAGCATGAGGTGAATATATAATTTAAAGAATATATCATGATTATAAGGTGAAATTCACTAGGGGAAGTTGAATTTAAAAAACAGTTTTAAATTTTTCTGTAGCTTGAGATGCACTGCACTCATTTATTCAATAGAAACACTAAAGCTGTTTCCTGGAAATTAAAGCTCGCTCTTTGTATAAGATCGAAAAATAAAACAACAAAATCCGTTTCCAATAAAAGCTTGAATACTATTAAAAATAAACTCCACAATTGGATGTTGAAACCTGTTTTTATCTAGCTAGAGAAAGAAGCAGTGAGTATATAAGATAAACGAAATACTTGCATCTCTTTTGTGTGTTGTTGATTTTATTATTTTTTGCACAAGTAGATACATACACATTAAATTTTCACATTTCTATGTAACTTCTTTCTTTTACGAAATCTACAAAAATATTTAATTAAATGCACAAAAACTAAGCACAACATTAAAAACTAGTGAATCACAATATAATTAATTAATTTTCTTTAATTTAACACAACACTCTCACTTCAATTAAACTACTTTAAAACACTTTCTCTATCGTCCGAAAAACGCGACCGCTCTGTTGAAAATAATGACACGAACTGAATAAAAAGATGAGAGTGATTTCATTAGAAGCTTAGAGAAACAGATGGCCAATTATGCGTACCAATAGTTCAAATGAGATAAAGCTCGATCACATTTGGTATCAATATATAAAAAGGACACAATAACTGTTTAATGATTTATTAAAGAGATTTTCAGATAAAAAAATACGTTTTCAAAGATATTTAATTACGGCAGTAACTTATTATTAAACAACGGTATGGGCAACAAATATAAAGTAAAATCATAAGATTAAAAGAAATTAATTTTAATAATTAGGAACCACAAGAAATTGATTTTTTTCAAATAAACCTTAAGACGTAAAGGAGGCAAAACTCAATTAATAAGTTTATTAACATTTTTGATTCTCTTTTTAAGATGTTGTTTAATATGAAGTGCACAATCATTTATTTATTTAATACAATTACTTAGCCAAAAGAATGTGCTATTTTTTCTGTGCATTACTAAGACTTTGCTAAGAGAGTTCAAAAAAAATGTGCATCTCTTTAAATTCTGTGGGGTCTACACTTTAAGCTGGTATATATTTCGCCGAGTTTTATCTCATATGCATTCTATAAGAAATCGAATTATTTCAATGAAGAAAGTTTGAAACTTGTTTTTATTTTTTAATAAAACAAGGCGCATTAATATTAATACAGGACGTAGCACATCCTCACACTTAAATGTGTTTGAATTCCCTCTTGCTGTTTGAAAAATACTAGCAAATCTTATCTCTGTTATATTAAGCAAAATTGGTAAAAAATAGCTTCTGAAATTGGAATTAAAATAGAAATATTGAGATTAAAAAATAAAAGTGAAAAAACACGGCACAATTTACAGAAAAACTGCTCAATGCTTAGAAAAACTGCTAAATGCAAGGAAACCTTCTTATTTGGCAACGCTGCATATGCACAATGTGCAAACTTTTACAAAAGAGCTGCTGTACTTCCACACCGACTAGAGCACAAGAGAGCACAACAGCCAATCATGGGGCAAATTATGGCATTCGATATCGTAAAAATTTTCATACAATTTTAGTTGTGTTTTTATGGAAATTTTGCTCGCTATCGAATGCTGTAATTTACCCCAGGTATCGGCAAGAACAATGCTTGCTCTTACTTTGCAAAGAACATGCAAATAACAGAGTACATGTGTTTGGACGTAGCTGTTTTAAAACATCAGAAAATACATGGCATTTCTTAAAATTTTAATGCTCCATCGCCTTTAGATGTTGCTTATTTTCTGTAATAAAAAGTATTTTTGTAATTAACCTGCAGAAATTTTTGGGGACTTGAGAAAATGAGAGTGGTACCAAAAGTAGGGAGTAGTGTATGGTGAAAAAAGGACATATACACCATTGTCTTGATGTATCGCCTTGATCTTTTGTCAATTTAGTTGGGACTTGGTCTAGTATTATAGTAAATGGCTTTGAACAAGTTTGATGTGGTTGGATCCAGGACCTATCAAATAGTGTAAATATGGCAAATTG
Organism: Nowickia ferox; assembly: GCA_936439885.1. Lineage (NCBI taxonomy): Eukaryota > Metazoa > Arthropoda > Insecta > Diptera > Tachinidae > Nowickia > Nowickia ferox. The sequence goes on along the minus strand of OW387023.1, from coordinate 93,165,741 downwards.
GTTTTTCTCTTGAAATGCGCTGAATATATAATTTTAATCGCATTATTTTTCAGGTTTGTCTTTCATGCATATGCATACATACATACCAGCAGTATGCATATTATGTAGATGTTAAAATTAAACTAAAACAATTTATGTATTTTGAAAACATTTGATATGTCCTCTTACTATACCACAACTCTAGCTGCATATCAATATCGATAGTTTTTTACTGCAAAAAGCTCTTGTTGGTTGCTTAAAAAAAAAAGCAAACTTAAACTCATAACCTTTTCATAAGAAATCAATTTATTTAAATAGAGTAGGCGGAAAAGTTTCTTTGCGCACTATAATTGTAAAAAAAATTTGTTTCTTGTTTTAAATAACAAACATTGTTGGGAAAATTTTACAATTCGACCACATAGAAAGGGCAATCCAAATAAGGCAGCAATAAAGAAACTAAAGCAGCCAAAAAGATAATGTACATATGTATGCTCATAAAGACCTCATTTTGGCAAGTAGGAAATACCCTAATACCAATATACACAAAAAAAAAATAAAAAATATATGACAAAACCATTACAAAGCCAGCAAAATATAAATAAAATAAACCAACACGCCTACACATTTACAAGCCAAGAGGAAAAACATATCAAAACAGAAAACTATTGCTATTGAACCAATTGTTACACGTGCACACAAACTTAAAAATTTTATTATGGTTTGTATAAAATATGGTCGTCTATATATTTGTAGTCCAATGCGATAACAGTATAAGTCTACTTAAGATCGATTTGAGTTCCAATACTTGACTGAACACCTCTTCATAAATAGGTGAAAAAGCTAATATCAAAATAAAAATTATATTGAATTAAATCTAAAAGTCCTTTCAATTTTACAATGAACATCAAACTACGAGGGCGGATCAATAAGTCCTTGACTTTTCAAACTTTCCTTGTTGTTATATGAAATGCAACACTGTTCCCATCAAGTACCACCTATTAGTAGACTACTGTCAAATTTTGAGCAAGTGTCGTATTTTACTTTGGGTTTAACAGCTGTTCAAAACGTTGGTATGTGTATTTTTCTAAAAATTAAAGAAAGGGAATTTTTAGTGCTCATCAAACCAAAGAAAAGCTCGATAAATACTATGGAGACTCTGCATCATCGATTTCAATGTTAAAAAAGTGGTTTACTGAGTTTCGTTGTGGTCGCACAAGCACAAATGACGCTGAACGTTTTGGACGGCCAATTGAGGTCAGTCAGTACACCCGAAAATGTCGAAAAAATCCACGATATGGTGTTGGCCGATCGAAGAGTAAAATTGAGTGAGATTGTTTATGCTACAGGCATTTTATATGGCAGATGAGGTTTCAATTTAAAGTGATCAGTTGTGTTTAAGAAAGTTGTCTGCAAGATAGGTGCAGCGTTTGCTCTCAATTGACCATAAACGTAAACGTGTGACAACTTCAAAGGATTGTTTGGAGTTGTTTAACCGCAATCCGAATGAGTTCTTGCTGTGTTTTGTAACTGTGGATAAAACATGGATCCATTACTGTACTCCGGAGACCAAGCAGCAGTCTAAACAATGGATTTCTCCGTGTGAACCTGCTCCAAAGAAGACCAAGGTAAGTTTGTCGGCCAATAAGGTGATGGCAACAGTTTTTTGGGATACACGCGGGATAATCCACATCGATTACCTTAAAAAGAGAACAACAATAAACGGCGAATATTATGCCAACTTATTAGACCGATTCAAGCAGGATTTAAAAAGAAAACGACCCAATATGGCAAAGAAAGAAGTTCTTTTTCATCAAGTTAATGCACGGATGCACACGTCTGCAGTATCAATGGCAAAACTAGTAACTATTTTCTATTTCCAACCCTAAAGAAATGGCTCGGTGGAAAAATATTTAGCTCCAACGATGAAATTGTTGACCAAACAAATGCCTTTTTTAAGGACCTTGGAGAAACGTTGGACTAAGTGTATTGAGTTAAAAGGAGATTATGTTGAAAAATAAATTAATAAATAAAAACTGTGTTTCATTCAAAATGAAAACAAAATTTCATAAGATTTTATGTGCGTTCATAAAGCCTATAAATCTATATTCAGACTATACAAGTCTTATTGATAAGCTTATCACTTTTTTTTTTGAACTATCTTCAGCGTTCACACAATACAAGTCTTATTCAGGGCAATTATGAATAAAACTCCGTGAGAAATTTTCCCTAGGAACAATTTCAACTAATTGGAAAAGGGAGAAATTCCACGAGGAATTTTATTCATGATTGCCCTGATTATTGACGACATGTGTTTTGTGTATGCATGAGTGCGTTTTTGATATAACGAATGAGAAAGCAAAACGTGTTGACAGTACATGGAGCTGAGTACTCGTTTTCCCCCCTTGTCTCTCTCCCCAATAAACATAGACTAAAATTGATTGTGAGTGTATTTTGTTGCAAAAATATTTTTTTATCACACTGAAACAAAATTGTGTTGAACTTGCTTTGGTGTCACCAAAAATTAGAAAGCACACCGACATTTAAAAAAAGTGCTCTGCGCACCACTTAAGGAATTTTTCTCGCAAAAAAATTAAGAAAGCACCAAACATTGTGCGAAACGCACCAAGTTGACAACGCTGATTGGTACATATAATTAGCCATCTGTTCCTTTAAGCTTCTAATGAAATCACTCTCATCTTTTCATTCAGTTCGCATTATTTTCAACAAAGCGGTCGTGTTTTTCGGACAATAGAGAAAGTGTTTTAAAGAAATTTAATTGAAGTGAGAGTGTTGTGTTAAATTAAAGAAAATTAATTAATTATATTGTGATTCACTAGTTTTCAATGTTGTGCTTAGTTTTTGTGTATTTAATTAAATATATTTATAGATTTTGTAAAAGAAAGAAGTTGCATAGAAATGTGAAAATTTAATGTGTATGTATCTACTTGTGCAAAAAATAATAAAATCAACAACACACAAAAGAGATGCAAGTATTTCGTTTATCTTATATACTCACTGCTTCTTTCTCTAGCTAGATAAAAACAGGTTTTAACTTAAAATTGTGGAGTTTTTTTTTAAGTATTCAAGCTTTTATTGAAAACGGATTTTGTTGTTTTATTTTTCGATCTTATACAAAGGGCGAGCTTTAATTTCCAGGCAACGGCTTTAGTGTTTCTTTTGAATAAATGAGTGCAAACTTTCAAAAAGCTTTTGTTCCAGTGCATCTCAAGCTACAGAAAAATTTAAAACTGTTTTTTTTGAATTCAAATTCACCTCTTACAATTTTCACCTTATAATCATGATATGTTCTTTAAATTATATATTCACCTCGTGCTGTATAATTCTACGTTTTGAAATTCATTGCTAATAAGATTTTAACCCTCCTAATATTCTTGGCATTGGTTTTGATTTTGTCTTTTTCTTAAAATGAGTTCAAATGAGTTTATCTTGGAAGGAGTTTTACAAATTTACAAAGTTCTTTAAAATTATTTATTGATTTTTTTTTATAAAAGCTTATAAATTCGCAAAATCTCTGAATATACCTTATGTTTAAAATAAAAGGGTGCATCTAATGCCGTTCATGGGCAGAATACACATATCTGTGGCAAAAAGGAAAAAGTGCTTCAGTCGAGATAAGTTTACATTGAGTTAATGGTTCTTTCGTAATCTACATATTCGAAAGTACCCCTGGACAAATTTTAATTAATTTGTGTGATTTTTCATGAAGTTATAGCACTATGACTTGCTAGTTATCTGTTTAAGACTTCTAACCTCATTTGAAAAAAAAAATCTTAATTTAGGTGATATTTTGGTATACTTTGACTTAAATTTACGAGGGCAGATCAATAATTCCGTGACTCTTTGAATGAAACATAGTTTTTTTTTGCAAAACAAAAATTTATTTTTCATTATAATCTCCTTTTAACTCAATATACTTAGTCCAATGTTTCTTCAGTTTTCGTATCCTTTAAAAAAATAGGATTTTTGGAGGTGCTTCAAATAGGCGTTTGTTGGAGCTAAGTCTCTTTCCACCGAGCCATTTCTTTAGGTTTGGAAATAGGAAATAGTTACTAGGGGTTAAATGCGGAGAATATGATGAGGTACCAATTCGTAGCCCAATTCATAGAGTTTTGCCATTGAGACTGCACACGTGTGCACCCGTGCATTATCTTGATGAAAAATAACTTTTTTCTTGACCATATGGGGTCGTTTTCTTTTTAAATTTCCATTAAATCGATCTAGTAAGTTGGCATAATATTCGCGGTGTATTGTTTTTCGCTTTTAAAGGTAATCGATGCGGATTATCCCGCGTGCATCGCAAAAAAACTGTTGTCATCACCTTATTGCCCGACAAACTTACTTTGGCCTTCTTCAAAGCAGGTTCACCTGGAGAAACCCACTGTTTAGACTGCTGCTTGGTCTCCGAAGTACAGTAATGGATCCATGTTTCACCCACAGTTACAAAACGCCGAAAAAACTCATTGCAATTGCGGTTAAACAACTCCAAACAATCCTTTGAAGTTGTCACACGTTTACGTTTATTGGCAATTGAGATCAAACGCAGCACCCATCTTGTAAACAACTTTCTTAAAACCAGCTGATCATTTAAAATCGAAACCACACTGCCATATGAAATGTCTATGGCATCAACAATCTCACGCAATTTTACTCTTCGATCGGCCAACACAATATGGTTTTTTTTTGACATTTTCGGGTGTACTGACCTTAATTGGCCATCCAGAACGTTCAGCATCATTTATACTTGTGCGACCACAACTAAAGTCAGTAAACCACCTTTTTACCATTGAAATCGATGGTGGAGAGTCCCGTAGTATTTATTGAGCTTTTCCTTGGTGTGATTGGTTTGAACAGCTTTTAAACGCAAAGTAAATTACGACACTTGACAGTAGTCTGTTAACAGGATGTACTTGATGGGAAAAGTGCTGCATTTCATATAACTACGAGGGAAGTTCGTAAAGTCACGGACTTATTGATCCGCCCTTTTATTACTTACAGTGTATAGAACGATATTTGCTTAAAAAAAAAGGTTAGCGACGAATCAGAAAAAAAATTCGGAACTAGTTCCAAAGGTTTATCACTTTCATTGCATACCAAGCATTACAGGTACTGAATTTAATATTCTAAAGCTGTTGTTTATAACAAAATATTTTCTAGATAACCTTTTAGGAACATACCCGTCAGTTATTTGGATTACTTCTGTCGTATGACAACCATGTGTTAAAATCATTGATGTTTCACCAGAAATAGAATTATTTGGAGCTGAATTCATCAGTGCTGTGACTAATTATTTGTTTGGTTATTTTTTGTTGGGTATGTAATTGCATGGAATATTCATTGAGGCATATAGGAATATTGCATATGCTGCAGTTTTATAGAGTATTAACTTGCTTTTTGGAAGAAAATGCGCAAAGATAGCACATTGGATGTGTGGAGGCTACTTCCACATATGTTTGTGGCTCTGCTACACTTGACATTGATGGGCATGAGTCCGGTACCTAAGTAATGAAATACTTATTTATTTGAAAAGTCTCAATCATATAGATTTACACAGGATTCGTAATTTTGTTAAGTAAACTGAACGGGTAGATAATGCAGACAACCCAGAAATTTAAAACAAAGTGGTATTGTAAATACTTCGCATCACCATAGGACCTAGTCTTAGGTCCAAAAAGCTATGATTAAGGCAGCTGCCAATTCAACATAATCTACATCTCTATATATGTACATATGTACGTTTTATTATATTTATGTATACCATGCTGTCTTCGTTTTTAAGAATGCTTGTTGATTTCATTCATAGTTTTGTCAGTGTAATGAAGATGTTCATACGTGAAGTGTCATATTTCATATATATTTAGGGCCTAATTTTGGCAAGCTTTGACGAATTCTATATGGAAGAAATTTAAGTTACAGAAACAAAATACATAAAAAATTTGTCAACGCGTTTTACAAAATTAGGCCCTTAAGCTATTAAAAATTATATGATGACATTTGTCATCAGATTAATGTCAGTTTTGATTTTATGAAGTTTTTGATCAATGTAGTTTTTGATTAAAAGCAAAATTATTTTATCTAGTTTTTCAATAAAATGGTTTCATATTAAATGGGGTTTTTTTTGGAAAATTTTTTTTGGTACTTAGGCGTTTTTACTGCTCATGTATAAATCGTAGGTCACAAGTAAAAAGGTCCTAACCCAAATAATTGTAACTTTACAGGAGAAGGTAAAAACATAATAATAAACGCTGCAATTGCTTATACAAGTGCTTTGTAAAACTGCTTGTAAAAGTATTATTTTTTAAACTATTACAATAAATTTTTATGAAGAGGTGTATTTGTGTGAAATGTATTGGAATCACTGAAAAACTCAATTTTGTGAAAATACGAGTTAGGGCCTTTCTACTTGTGACCATCGATATGTGTGTATGTAAGTAAGCTTACAAATAAATGCAATAAATTTTGCTTATAATAATAGAAGCTGTGCACATATTCGCTTGTTCTTATATCACAAAAAAAAAGTTTTTGCTATTTACTAAATAGTTGTACTATAAATATACGAGTAGTAAGTTCGTTTAAATATACTTAATAATGGTAATATATTTACATGCTGGTTTCAAATACACAAATAAAAAACAAATGAGGTCAGTTGGCAAAAAATTTTATTTAAATTTTATTACGATGCTTAACAAGCACAATCAAATGAAAATAAATAAGCAATGATGTAAAACGAAATTTGCAAGCATACTTTGCAAAGAAGGAACTTTATTTAGTTGGAGGAAGTAATAAAAATAAATCTTTAACTTTTAATTAAATAATTTTATAATATTGTATGTTCTGTTAACAAATTGTTATAAATCTAAAATTAAGTTAACTAAAAGTTTTAATATTTTAAATTGCTTAGTGTGCTCTAGTAGCATAGTGGGTAGTGTGCTGGGCTATTAGTGCGGTAGTTGTAGGTTCAATTCCCATCAACGACTCTAGTATTTTTTTATTAAAACGTTTAAAGGTCTTTGTTACTACGCTCGTTAAAATAACTTACTATATAATTTTTAATTCTATTTGTAACATAATTAAAAATATTATTTAACATAAAAATAAAATGTAATTTGTGCTAAATACAAGTAGTTATACCCGAATGGGAGAATAGAAAAATTATTTAAATATAATAGCTGGGATCACATTCCATCCCATATCAACAACTTTTAAGCTTTTAAGTTGATTTTCAGAAATTTATGTCTTTTAAAGTTAAATTGGGAAATTCTCTGTTAATCCCTATTTTTTTAGGCACACTGTAAATAATATATTCAAGTTGAAATATATCAAAATATAACCCAAATTAAGCTTTTATTCCAAATAAGATTGGAAGTCTAAAAAAGATAAGTCGCAAGTCATAGTGCTATAACTTCCTGAAAAAACACAACAATTAATTGAGATTTTGGCCAGGGGTATTTTAAAATATGCGTATTACGAAGGTACCCTTAACACAAAATCAGCTTATCTCGACTTAGGCATTTTTAATTTTTTGGAACAGGTGTTAGGAAAGGCATAGTGATAGAGACGACAAGTGGTGAGGGAAGAGATATAGGAAGGCTTCATTCTTGTACAACTCTGCTTTTTGCACTTTTCAATAATGCGGTGTTGCAGCGCCTCTGGTGTTAAATGAGGCGTATTAAATTTTTTTGAAGCTGTGTTTAGTAGCTACTTTTTATTTTACTTCGCCGATGATTCTGCGAATCCTAATGTTATATTAGGATTAGTATCTGCTCAAGTCGGTATAGTTCAGTGACCAATGCTTTATATCTGCTTCACTAGCATTTTTCCCACAACAACTGATATAAAGGACACTAATGCACTTTAGAAAAATGCGCGGTGTTGTTATTTTTAATGACTCTGACACAGAGCTTGAACCCAGGACGTGCTAACTACTTCAGCCAACGCCATCCTCGCCGACTTTAATTACAATAAATATGTTCGCTAGTATGAAAAAAAGACCAGATTTTTCGCTTTAAGTCTGACCTAAGGTGCTTAACAATAGCAAAGAAAGAAATATTTATGACACATACGGGTTTAAGTATTGCTAATAAAACCTCTTACTTTGTTTGTACCCTAAGTGTTTCACTAGGGTACTACACAAACATTACAGATTTAATACAGTCAAATCCCGATAATTCGTACCCCGATAAATCGTAATTCCCGATAATTCGTAATAAACTGTCTGTCCCTTGAAAAAATCTCGTTAATTCGTAAGATTTCCATACATTTTGGTCCCCTCGCTAATTCGTAATTTTTTTTTTAAATAAAATCTTCTTTACCTCTTATAAATCGTAATTGTGTGCTAACTACCACTTATAATTCGTAATAAAAACAACAGAAACATGTAATAAATGATTTTTTGTTTACCGCTATTTTTTTCCGTGGGTTTTTGCTTTTGCTTGTGTGTGTGTTTATTTTTTTAAGATCAGTTTGTTACATGAATAATAAAGAAAAATGTCAAAGCGCATAAAACTCTGTCGGTGTTACAAAAACAAAAAATTTTTGTTTCTTATGTTTTTTTATCGTTTTAGTAAACAAATTGAAAAACCCCGTTAATTCGTATTTATTTTATTTTAACCCCTTTAAATCGAAACCCCACTAAATCGAAAACCCCTATAAATCGTAAGAAATGGCCGGTCCCTTGCAATTACGAATTATCGGGATTTTACTGTACTTAAAATTTGAGCCTAGAAATTGTTTATAAAGGCATGATGATGTGCTCAGTCATGATGTGCTCAGTCTTACGAAATAATTTAATAAAAAAAGTCATCTAACTTCTTTTAACATTTAAATAAATTGAAGAACTTTATTTATAAGGATCTACATACATATTTCAATAAATTGATAAACTAAAAGAAACTAACAACCTTTTACAATGACAAAGGTTTACATACTCGTACATATCTTCATATCCTTAAAAATGGCAACGAGTGTCCAAAAAGGGTTGTCAATAATACTAAATAACTCATTTTATCTTACTAATAATATTACGTTGAAAAAGTAAAAGGTCTTGCCAAGAAGGCTGTAAGAAAACAAACCAAACACCAGATGATGTACTTAATGTCTTATTAATCTTATTGTTGTATTTGGCGATTGTTAAGCTTTTCATGCCAAATTTTGCTTGAAGTTTTTCCTTTTTTTTCAAGTAAAAGTTCTTCATTTTTACTTATACATAATACTCATTCAACAAAGTCGATCATACGTTTAAATGTGGAACATTAAATTTTTCCTAAGATTTATTTTTGCAATATGTATTATAAATAATATTACACTGGTTAATAAGTTAATCCCAGTAATTTTATTAATCAGCTTCACAGGACTACGAATATTATTCAAGTTAAGTTATTACATACCTTATTTATACGCAAATCTTATTTGTAAATAAAAATTTTGTTAATACTGAACACACGTAGATAGCATACACTCTATCTCTATACTATATTGCCACACATTGTTATCCGTGTGTTATATTTCCTACAAAAAAAAGAAACAAGATGCGTCATTTGGTTTGTGTTTGATAACAGACTGATGCATGATTTAAGAAGAAAATTAAAAAAATTTAACAAATAAAAATATATATGATACATCTCAAACCAAGGTTAAGCTTGGCATATACTATAGGAACTCCTCACCATCAAATTTAAATTTGTTTATTAAAGTTCATTGTGGCCGAAAGTACGAAATATGCAGACAGGATGTACGTTCTGAAAGCTTAGTTTATGTCTCTATAGCAGAAAAATTTAAAAAAAAAATTAGGAAATGGTCTTGACCGTTCAGAAATTGAAGGAGTGAGAGAGAGAGAGAGAGGGGGGGAGTTAATGGAAGCTATAGATATCTCAAATTGCTCAGTGGCTTAAATTTCAAATGATCACTTGGTTATGAGGAAGCTTTCAGCAAGATGGCTGTCACGTTTGCTTCCAATCGATTACAAATGTAATTGTGTGACAACTTTTTAAAACATCTGGCGTTGTTCCAACGCAATTTTAACGAGTTTTATGCTATTTCGCAACCGTGTGCATAAGAGACCAAACAGCCGTCAAAACAGTAGGTTTTTCGGGGTGAATCTGTGTTCAAGAAGCCAAAGGTAGCTTTGTCAGCCAATAAGTTCATTCCGAACTTTTTGGGGATTCACGGGTTATAATCCATATTGATTTTTTTTTAAGGTTAAAACAAGCAATGGTGAACATAAACACAAGTTCTGGGGTCAATTGAAAGAGGAGTTGTAAAAAGAAGACCGCAGTTGACCAAGTAAAAAGTTATTTTCCGTTATAATAATTGCAAGAGTGCACACCAGAAAATGACAAAAGTATTGTTTTAAATATTATTTGAGTATTGGCTGTCAAAAAACTATGAATGAGTTAAACTAAAAATAAAAAGCACGCTCACACGAACACTTAGAGAAAAATCAGCTTAAAATTAGTAAAAACTATATTGAATTGATAAGAAACATTAACGAAAGTCTAGTAATGTTGAAATTTCTTATTTCAATATGGAAAACTATAAGTTTACAGTATTTATTAATTTTATTTATTTTTAAGCATTTCAATATACATTTTCTATTATATTATAAATAATTGAATTAATGTGACGCGTTCTTATTTTTAAGTTGCAGCTTTTCCCTAAGTGCAATGTTTATACACACTTTTTAATATTTGAGATGATATTATATGCATAAGTTTAAAAGTACTCTAACTATTAATCGGCTACGCAGGCGTGTTTTATTAACACATCCACCACAAGCATCTTTTCAAATATCCAAAACACATTTTCCATTCCAATTTGTATACATTACCGAATGATAATTAAGTATCCCGAGTATAATGAGTATAGTTTTTGTTGTCCGGTTAAATATCCATAGTCTAAGTATAAACATATTCCGACTATAAATATGACATGTAGTAGTCAATACGCTTGTACTTTTTTCACATAAACAAAGTACAGATGCTCTTGCATGTTGGAATCGGCTATAGTCATAGTTGCTTGAGAGAAAATGGAAAAAATCAATGGATTGGGCTACGATCCGATTTATTATGCGGACTTAGCCCCACTCTCAAACCTGAACAAGTGGCTCGGCGGAAAGAAATTTAAGTGCAAAAATTAATTCATCTCACCAACAATATTTTGATTTTTTTTGCGGCATATCTTATTTTTTTTTGCAGGGGATAAAATCTAACCAAACATTTGACAAAATGCATAGGGCTGAAAAGAGACTACTCACGTTGAAAAACAAAATAATTTTCTATTCAAAAGCCTGTATTTCATTCAAAACTTCATAGAAATTTTGATCAGCAGAATCATGAAATGTTACTAAAGTTAGAAAGTATTAATATAAAGATTTGTTATTGGTTAAGCCATGCCTATAAGCATTTTGCTTCTTCTGAAGTAACTCGTTATGATGAAGGCGCGACGGTCTTCGAAAACAGCACATGTTGTTCCATTTTCCTAGTGTTTGTCATAATAATTTACAATTGTTTTCAGTGTAATTTATTCCTCAAAAATTATCACATGTGATTTGGCTTACAGGATGTTACGGACTTTAGCCAAGTTGAATCATAAATATTTAAATACTTATTGCTTTAAAAAAACATTTCCATAATCATTATATTAGACATATACATATGTATATTATTCGGTTCTCTTGTGTTATCCAGCAAAGAAAAAATTAAACAAATTGAAAACTGGCCTCTTCAATTCAGCACTGTGTTTATTGGGGTGTATCCAAGGGCTGGTGTAATATAATATACATTTTTTGCTTTCTTTTATTTTATTCAAAAATCGATTATGGCTCGTCAGTGTTTTTGGTCACAAATTTTATGTCTGTATGTAAGATGAACTTGCTTGAGTATTTTCTTGTTGCAGGCTGTCTGGCGATTTAATCTCAAAATTTTTTTCTTCTACAAAATTGATGTAATATTACATTTGGAAAAAGTTTGGGGAATAAAAAAGTTATCAGATGGCCACATACTCACTATTAAGCAGTATACGTATCTACATATAATGTATGACTGTTTTCAGTTTCTTTTTATCTAAAGTGGGGACAGGGATGTCTTTTCTTATTTTTAAGCTTAAGTATTTTAGACAAGTTTGCAATTGCCTGGGGAATTGTTATCCTAATTAGCAATTTTACTTAACCCTGCACAATCATACTTCGTCGAAATGAGGACACGCGATTTTATTTTCGATTTTGCTTTTGTTGCTTTTTTAGTTTAATAGAAACTACAAGACTTAATGGAAAAAAAGGTGTAATATTTCATACAATTGATGCTATAAATACTATGTCTTAACAAAAAAAACTGCCAATTGAAAGAAGGCTGTGAAATGTTAATTTTACGTTAAACAATTAAAAGAAACATTTGAATTTCGTTATATGATAATTAAAAACTAACTAAGTATCAATAATAAATCCATTTTGGTACTTATTTTTGGTCACGGCATTTTTTATTGGCTTTTGAAATAGATTGTAGTCAAAATGACGAAGGATGACGTTAGTGTACAAAAAATAAGTATGAAGTTCTAGGGTTAAGTAACAACTTTAATTTACCATTATATGGTCATTTACAGTAGACATTTCAAATGCTACCGGCTGTTAAACAGGTGATAAACCTTAGAACATTTGTAAAAAACAAAAACTTTGGCTACGTTTCTTTTAAATGGTTTTATAGTTTTAGGCTTTAATTTATACCATAATTTAAGCCAGCGTTCTCTAGCATTCTCTCTCCAGTTAGTCTGGCATGTCATTCTAAGGCCATTAATTTCGTAAATGTGATGTGAAAACTTTTTATTTTATATACAATACTTTTGTGTAAATTCGTGTATTTGTGGTAAATTATATTTGCACACGTTTGGTGTTTCTTTTAAAACAAACCAGCTTATTGATATGGCAGAATAGGGAAGAGATAATAGCGGGCCAATCTATAAGTAGGTTTGGTAATTATAATTTCTCAATAGAAGAGCAATTACAATTAGGGGTTGGAAAGATAAAAGCAAACAATATGGGTTAGATTTTGTCTTTTATGCTTAACAGGCAAGTATTCGAGAGACTCACCTTTTTTAGGGTATCCAATGGAAACGATAATTTTAGAATATTCAATTTCAATTTTAATTTTATTAAGTAATACAAGTATACTGCTCGGTAGCTAAATTACAAGTGTCTTTAAGTTTTTGATTAACAGTTTAAGGGACTTCGTTTAGATGTACCGATTCAATAAAATGGCGATAAATTGTATTTACGATATTACAATTAGTGTTGATAAGTTCATTAAAGGTTATCTTTTCCGTTAAAAAAAAAGTATTAATTCAAATAATTCAATAGTTTTTATTTATTTTATTATTGTCCAAAAGTACTTTGGACATGGCGCCGCCTCAAATTTAAGCATCATTGTTAACTTGGCTGGTTGGAACGGATGGCTTGCAAAATTATTTTGTCATCTGGTGTAGCAAATGTTGGTTGAGACTTATCAGCTGTTGAAGTTGATGGTTGTTGGTTGGATCGTTGTGCTGCAGAAAATTCTAGTTTGGCTTGTGGTTTCTGTCTACCGAGGGTTTTTGTTGCAACTCGATGTTTTGCCTTAGGTCGTTGAGCTTTGTGGTGTAAAAGCGTGTGGTGGTATTTGTCGCAGTGTCGGCACGTATTCATGGACGGGCAAGCTCTTAAATCATGAGTTTTTGCAAGGCAATTTTCGCAATATCGGTATTTATCAACTACTTTCTCCCTTTTCTGGGTTGTTATTTTAAGAAATTTCTAGCAAAAACGTAAACCGTGGAATCTCTTACATAAGGCACATTCGTATGTATCCAGATCCATGCGATTAGATCCACTACGTTGCTTTGACTCAGGACGTATTGCAGTGAGTTTTCTGTTGTTCCTAGTATTCAAAGAAGAAAATATAAGACATAAATAAAGTTTTGTACGAGGATGTTAGGCGCTTATAAATTTTATAGGCAATTGCTTATGGCAATTATTTCACAAACGATATATGTAATGTGAATAGAATAAATAAATAAATAAATTTATAATGTTGTTCAATATACATATAAAGCGTTAGTTAGAGTTTTCATCATTTAGAAAGGATAGATAACAGAGCTTGACGATGGGTCGCGTTATTACTCCAGAGGCTGTGCGCACATCTGCGGTGCGTATGTTTTTGTTTGGTCTCGATTCTTCCTAGTCGCCACTAATGCGGCGGTAGCAAATCATCTATTACTACTACAAGGTTCCCGACTCGAATGTTAGTGATTGGATTCTTCCACTTGTAGCGCTTGTGTAACGATTTCAAGTAATCCTCCTTCCATCGAATAGAGAATTGATGGTGGATTGCCTTCAACTTCTCCCATCTATTGATTAGAGACATGTTCTGGAAGTTTTGTTCGGGAAAAGCCATTAAAGGAGCGCCTCTTAAAAAATGGCCAGGAGTCAGTGCAGTTATATCTGCAGGGTCTTCTGATAGAGCGGATATTGGACGAGAGTTCAATACCCCCTCAATTCGGGTTAAAATAGTAACAAATTCCTCGAATGTGAATTTTTGCGCACCGGCAACTCGCTTGAAATGGAATTTAAAACTTTTTACGGCTACTTCCCATAAGCCGCCCATATGAGGAGCGTGGGGTGGAATAAACTTCCATTCAAAGCCATGAGTAAGGTATTTTTGAGATATATCTTGAGATGCATTATTTACAAACGTGGTAAATTCTCGTTCGAGTGTTTTGCTGGCGCCTAAAAAATTTCTACCATTATCGGATACTACCCTTTGGGGGAGCCCCCGCCTTCCAACAAAACGAGAGAGAAAATGCGGCTTGGAAAGCAGCTGAGGATAAGTCTGAGCAGAGTTCTAGGTGTATTGCTTTAGTGCTAAAACCAACAAATACGCTGACATATCCTTTTACAGTGGGAGCTTTTCTTAAGGTAGATGTTTTTATTTCAAAGTGACCTGCAAAATCAACACCGGTTATTTGAAAAGGAAGCGAGAAATTGCACCTTGCTGGTGGTAAGGGAGCCATAATCTGTGTGCACGGCTGCTGTCTGTAAATAATGCATGTCTTGCAACTCCGTATTATTTTCTTGACACGTGAATATGAAAAACTCAGTTTGAGCCATGCGACATATTTGACTACATTCAGCATGATATAAAAACTGATGCAAATGAGATAAGTATAATTGGCAAATTCGGTGCCTGGTAAGATAATGGTATAACGCTCCTTATAGGGAAGGGACGATTGCGTTAGTCTACCATTTACTCTTAGAATTGAGTTTGGATCAAGAAATGGATTCAAAGTTTTCAGTGAACTTTTATTTGGAATAACTTGTGAGTTTTCTAAGCAATTGTATTCCTCTTCATAAGAAACTTTTTGAGCGAGAATAATCAGTCGATATTTTACAAATTTCATTTCTTGTTGAGTCAAACTATCGGATGTGGTGAGGCGAGTGTCTGCTCTTATCTTTTTTATAGATCGTTTGAAGAATCTAAAAACGTAACATATAACACGTAGGGCTTTGGTATAAGATGAAAATTTATTCAGAACATCTTCCATTTTGACTTCCACATGAAACGATTGCATTTTCAGAGAGACTTTTTGAGATTTTAGCGGGTTTCTTTTTGGTCATTCTGTTGATGGTTTGGTCAACCATGATGGTCCATGCCACCAGAGAGAATTATGCGTGAGATCTTGTGGTCTGCATCCACGAGTCCCAAGGTCTGCCGGGTTATCATGAGTGGGGACATGTCGCCATGTTGCGTTGGTCACTAAACTATGAATTAGAGAAGTTCGATAAGCTACATAGGTTTCCCATGACGAAGGAGGTTTTGACAACCATCCCAGCACTATTGAGGAGTCAGTCCACAGATTTATTTCACTAATGTTAAAATTCAAAGACATAGTGATATATTGTACGAGTTTTGCTAGTAGGACTGCGCCATTGAGCTCCAAGCATGGAAGGCAAACTGTCTGTATGGGTGCGACTTTGCTTTTTGCTACTAGTAAATTGGTAAATGTGTTGTGCTTATTATTCTGACACCGAATGTATATTGTTGCGCAGTAGGCTGTTTTAGAAGCGTCAGAGAAACCATGCATTTGAATCGTGTCTGTGGGTTTGTATTGCAACCAACGAGAAATAGAAATTGTCTCTGCTTGCGAGAGATCTTGCACCAGATTATTCCAAGTTTGTAATGAGTCTAATGAAATCTCGTCATCCCAATACAACCCTTCTAACCATAGCTGCTGCATAAGTATTTTAGCGCGGATAACAATGGGTGCTAGCCATCCTGCGGGGTCAAAAATTTTCGGGAATGATGAAAGGATTTGGCGTTTTGTGATTTTTGTGGATTTGTCGAGTGGTGCAAAATTGTACGTAAAGGAGTCAGTGACAGCATTCCACTTAATTCCAAGAGTTTTGGTAGAGCTTGTATCGTGGAAGCGGAGGAAATCTAAATCATAAAGATCTTCCTTTGGCAAGTGGGTGAGTAATTGCGAATCGTTTGCAGTAATCTTTTTTAATGGCAAACCGGCTGAATTTAGTACCTTTATAAGTTCAGTCTGAGACGAAAGGGCTTCTTCTATGGAGTGTCTCCCAGAAAGTATGTCATCGACATAAGTTTCTGCGCGTAGAATTGAAGCTGCTTTCGGGAACATGGATTCGGAATCTGAAGCTAGTTGTAAAAGTGTCCGAATCGCGAGATAAGGAGCACAGTTTACCCCGAACGTTACCGTTTTTAGTTGGAAGTCTTGAATAGGACCGTTTGACTGTGGTTGAAATAAAATTCGCTGAAAGGGTCTATCAGCAGGGTGCACCAGTATTTGGCGATACATTTTTTGAATGTTGCCACTGAAAACGAAATTTGTATTTTCTCCAATTTAGAATTATGGATATTAATTCGTTTTGTAGTGTAGGGCACTTGTGCATGGTCCTTTCGAAGCCGCAAAAAAAAAACAAACTCTCTCATTGAAACAAGTATTCAACAAGCTAAAAAACAAAAGGAAATTCAACACACTCACTCCATCCATAAGTCAACATAATGAGGTAAATTAAAAAATCGAGTCATCAGTACCAAACGTATCATCAAACCGTGAGTAGTTAAAAGTGCTAATTGTGTAAAAAATAAAAAAATAGCTTAAAAAATACATACATAGGTACATATATATGTAAGTGTACAAAATACAGAAGTACAAACATAAAGGCAAAGTTTAAAAAAAGAAAAAAAATTAATTTATGTATGCATGTAACCTGTGATACAAAACAAAAAAAAAAAACAAATTAACGGCCAAAAACAGTTTTAGAAATAAATACATATGTACCTATGTACCGAAAACAAAAATAATTTTACATACGTACATAAGTAAAAAAAAGCCGTTTGTTTCACAAAGTGCATTTGCACAAAATCCATACCGACATGCATACATACATATATACATATATGTATATAAAAATATGTACACATAAAGAAACAAAAAAAAAGCATAAAAGAAATACATAAGGATAAATCTATTTGTGGAGATTTAACAGGTACATACGCACATACATACATACTTATTTTGAAGTTTTTATATATTGTGGAGAAATAATAAGTGAAAATTAAATACATACATATTAAAGTTATATACATATGTATGTAAAAATAATTATTTATTTTCATAATATATTTGAAGTTTAAAATTTCGCTTTATTTATTTTAACTTTATATAAATCAAGCAAAACTAATAAATATCCCCTGATTGAGTTACATACTCTTAGTTCGAGAAATTCGGTTTTGCTTATTTGTTTGAGTCTTCTCCCCGTTCAGACAGAACCATGCACACGTTTGGTGTTTCTTTTAAAACAAACCAGCTTATTGATAAGGCAGAATAGGGAAGAGATAATAGGGGGCCAATCTATAAGTAGGTTTGGTAATTATAATTTCTCAATAGAAGAGCAATTTCAATTAGGGGTTGGAAAGATAAAAGTAAACAATATGGGTTAGATTGTGCCTTTTATTCTTAACAGGCAAGTATTCGAGAGACTCACCTTCTTTAGGGTATCCAATGGAAACGATAATTTTAGAATATTCAATTTCAATTTTAATTTTATTAAGTAATACAAGTATACTGCTCGGTAGCTAAATTACAAGTGTCTTTAAGTTTTTGATTAACAGTTTAAGGGACTTCGTTTAGATGTACCGATTCAATAAAATGGCGATAAATTGTATATATTTACGATATTACAATTAGTGTTGATAAGTTCATTAAAGGTTATCTTTTCCGTTAAAAAAAAGTATTAATTCAAATAATTCAATAGTTTGTATTTATTTTGTTATTGTCCAAAAGTACTTTGGACAATATTCTATATTTATTTGCTTCTTTACAATAACGTAAATATACTTTTACATTGTGTGCCAAAATAGTGTTTTTAAAAAAAAAGGAAATAATTTAAGTGCGAGGTGCGTCTCTGTACTTTCAGGAACTATAAGCCATAGAAAATATTTTTTATACTGTTGCTGTGAAAATATGTTCGTATTCATATAAACTCGTGTTTATTATAAAAATTAAATATAAATTGTGAAAATGGTAAAAATAACTCTGATCATGAAAAAAACTACAATAAACATATTCTTATTTATTTAATGGATTTTATTAATTGCCTTCTATACTTAAATTTAAAAGGTGGCCATTTCGCGGTTTAATTAAAAACAAGTTCAAATACCGTGAAAAATAAAAGTAATCGCTTAAAGTGCATAAAATTAAACATCATTAGGCAAAAAATAAATGTCAAATAGCGAACGGTGCTTTTGTAATCAGACTTTGAGATTAAACATTGTGGGGGAGTACTGAAAAAATACAGAAAAATCTTAAAAACTTTTCGTAATTAAGTTAACTTAATGCTATTTACCTCAAATAATTTTGAAAAACTATTAAATCAAACCATGCAACCATCAAGTTCAGGTATTTATACAAATGCTTAGCTTTAGTTTGTCACAAAAATTATATATGGGTAAACAACAAATCGATTAAGAGTTGGATGAAATTTAGTCAGATGGTCTCTTTGATCCTATATCAAGGGAAAAAAATTAAGAATTTAAATTTTTACATTGGAGTTAATTTTCTTTTAAATGACATAAGATTCATTATATAAGATATTTTTTGAGAAACTGAAAAAATAAATTGAAGACTTCCGGAAAATTCTGTGAAATTATCAAATTTCGAATATGACATAACTTTTGAAAAAAAAAATTCTAATTTTTTCTGTTGATATAGGATGAAAAAGACCATCTGACCAAATTTCATCCAAATCGAAAGAGGTCGTGTCTAACTCTTCATCGATTTATTATGGAATTATGTGCTTTCATTTTTTAGCGTGCAAGAAAAAATGGATTTTATCAGTTGAAGTGGACATAAAGTTAATTATTGGGCTATTGGGCTCAATTAAGCAGATATTTCAGTTTTATTTTCAAGGTCGCTGCGCATCATTGCTCCTTATTATGCTATTTACGATTTAGTAATAGCCTCACGCGTTCAAAAAGTGCTTCGCGACTTCTGGTAACACTTTTATTGCTGCTGTTGTTGTCATTGTTTTATGTGTTCTCATTACATATGGGCAAATTTCGTGATTTATTACGCGTCAAGGCTGGTACTCTGTTCAAAGTTGTGAAAAATTTTCAGCACCATTGATTATTTCGCGTGAAAAATTAGACATGTACTAAATGTAGCCCAACTCGCGGTTTTTTTTAATAAATTTCTTGCTTTTATTGCTTGAAAGTATGCAACATTGTTAAAATTCCGTGCGAAAAAAGCACTGCTCATGTTGTTTCGCAGCTAAACTAAAATGATGCCAGACTAATTTTGCATAGAAATACATGATTTTACGTGTTTTTCACAACAAGAACAGAGTACTACTTTTGCGAATTTATTTCGCAAAGATTTCACACCAAATACTTTTATATGTAGTTTGACAGCATTTCGCACGAAATTCTGAACAGAGTACCAGGCTTCACGCGTTACTCACATATAAGTCACATACATATATAATAATGGTTTAAACAAGTAACGTGAGTGATTTTAGAAATTTAATTATGACGCACTCAAAAAATAAATTTTTCCCGATTGTTAGAAAAATATTTATTTATTTATTTATTTATTTATTTCATAAATACTTAACAAAATAAATTTGCAAAGAGTTATTGCAAAAATATGGTCGGGGTAACTAGATCATATGCCCAAGATGTTATTAACAGTATTTTAAAAAAGTTTTTGTGATTTAACTATACACGAAAAGAACCGCAATATTATATGGTTATCCGAGGCAGATCAGTCCAACCAGTGCGAGTGAGACGAAAAACTCTAGCAGGCCAAACAACACACTTAAGCCTGCCCGCACTTAAGAAATAATTACGATGACACGAGAGCTGTTCTTCAGCCCAGATCTGCTTAACGAATAATTTTGATAATTTGGAATAATTCGTAGTTTCTGAATAAAAAAATGTTGAATGATTGCTTGCATGGATGGTTAAGCACCGTACATATTTATTTCGTTCCTGCTTAAGGAACTATTAAGACATTTTAGATTTTCTGTTCATCGAAAACGTTTACTGAAGAGTTCCTTAACTGACAAAACAAACAAAACATTAAAGCCTGAATGTCAAATAAATATACATCGGTATTTCTTATATAAAAAAGTTTATTCATTGTATGAAGGATACTCATGACCCCACCAAGATTTTGTTGAAACACACATTTTTCTTTGAGAGTTACCCACGTTAATATACGAAAAATAGCCGTAGCCACCTCCCTCCTCTTATATCACCAATACTTATTTATTTTTTTTTAATTAGCAATTTTATCTAAGAGTTACCCATATAAAATTTAGTAAGTTGTTCTATTGTAGCTATGGAGATGTGAATTGAAAAAATGGCTTTTGGCTTCACTGTGCGTCGTGCAAATGTTTGCAGTGTCTTCGCCGTTCTAATGAAATCACATATCTTATTTATTATTAGATTATTGCGTTCTTGTTTCATTTTTTATATTTGTTGAGCTTCTTATTTGTTTAAATGAAGTTTAACATAATAACTCTAGTTGTTTTAAAAAAATTTTGTATGAAGATTCCATAATGATCCAGGATACAGCTAATACCTCAATATTTAATTCCAATGTATTTTTAATAAAAAATATTTTACTGAATAAGCAAAATATAAATTTGGGATTATTAGTGCGTTAACAAATGTTAAACTTAAATTGTAAAAATTCCCATAAAAAGGAGTTTTATTTATTTTGGAGCTTAGTGAGCAGCTGTTTTAAGAAACCATAAATTGCCATGCTTTTTTTCGTTATACTCATAAGCGTATAAATTTTCATGAAAAGGAAAAATTTAGTTAGAAGTGAAAACTTGCTATGACAGGACTTTGGCGATCTGCAAATAGGAACTGAGAAATGATCTTTATTAGTGCTTTAACAAATATTAAACTAAAATCACATATCGTTGCTGTCCATAACATTCAATTCTGGCCAGATGAAGTTTGTAATTATCGACCAATAGTGCCCACGATCGAAAGATGAGCAAAACGAGCGAACACCCGTCTTGATGAAACAATTTAATAATTTGCACATGTTGTTAAACATTTTGTCTGTCTCTGGTGATTTGAGAAAACAGGGTGACTAAACAACGAACGATTTGACAGATTTGACAAAGTGGACTTGGGTAAAACTCGTTCATTAGTTCATTTTTGACACAAACCGATTATCAAATACATGTAAATTACGTGGGTTTGTGTCAAAACTAAACGAGTGAACAAGTTCGACCTAAGTAGCTTCAACAATTGTTTGTGTGATTAACTATTTTGATAAAACTACCTTAAAATTTAATTAAGTAAAATGCTCTTATGCCATATTTTGTATTTCTTTATCTTCATCGAAAAATTATTCCACTAAACTAAACATTTTTTACTATATATAATAACATGTTCTTTTAATATTTACTTTTCGTATGTTTTAAAGCTTTGTTTACATTATTTTTAATTGGCAACCTGTCATAATTGCATTTTCGATAACTTTTAAGAAACTAAAGAAAGTTGCAATACAATGTACTAATTTTAGTTTCGGTTGCTTTGCCAATTCACAAGGCAACTGAAATTCGGTTGCCATCTATAACACATGATTACAGTACATCGCGTTTCATGAAAAGTTTAGCCGTCACCGACTACATATGCTTTGCAGATTTTATGTATATAACTCGAATTTTTTTATCAGTTCTAGTTTTCGAGATAT
The DNA here is from genome assembly GCA_936439885.1 of Nowickia ferox. Lineage (NCBI taxonomy): Eukaryota > Metazoa > Arthropoda > Insecta > Diptera > Tachinidae > Nowickia > Nowickia ferox. The sequence goes on along the minus strand of OW387023.1, from coordinate 93,143,487 downwards.
ACCGTTATGTCAAAAATGCAGGCACTTGCAGAACATATATAATCATAACTTGAGAAGGTCATGCTCTATTCAGTTAAATAAAAATTTCGAAATTCGACCAAAAAATTATCTTTAAGTTCTTGGCATTTGAATGCCAGTCTTCTAAAATCTTAACGTAACTGTCACTCCAATTAAAAATATATCTACGATATTAAATTTTAAACATAATACTCAGGAGCATACTCATTAAGATTTTAAATAGAAAATTTTTCTAAAGTTTTTAGGGTAATTTAAACAAAAACGACCAAAAGTTGTGACTTAAAAAATTGTCTCGTCAATTTCTAAATCTTTTTCGCTTTTCTTAAAACTCTTGTAGTTTATGAAACTGAGTTTGCTAAATTTCTACCCTCGTCCCTTGAAACGAACAATATTTTTGCACACAAAATTTATGTAGGCAAACATGTTTTCGCAGACACATGGAAGTATTGCTGAAATTTAATGTTTTATAAATAAATTAAATTATATATTTTAGACATAAATATAACAGCGTCGGATATAATATATTCAGTTCAACATTGTGTATGCGTGAAGGCATGATAACAATAACAAAATTTATGTTCAGAAACTTATCCTTGATTTATTTTTAAGCAACACACCCACTGCATATTAACGCGCACGCACACACAGCCAACCACTTGTTTATGTAATACGAAAAAATATTCTACGTAAGAGTGAGAAACTGGGTGTGAGTGTTAGTATTAATTTTGACATTAAGCACACATGTCCTTTTGACACTAAGATCTATGTCACATTAGTGAAAAGAATGTGCTAAAAATACATTAAAGTGATTTTATCAATTATTTTAAAATTTTTAGGAAAAGAAGAGACAAAAAGTATATTTTGTTTAAATGAATAATGATTATATCGGAATAAGATTTTTATATAGATCGATTGTAAAAATACTTTAGAAAAAACTTATTATAGTGGCTCAGAAAATATTTGCAAAAACAACATACAAATTATAACATTCCAAATTAAAATTTTATACCCAACATTAGTTTTTCTGGCATTTCAATCTTGTGAGAAAAATCAATTGTTTTATGTCGTCGCCTTAGAGTTTAAGCCTGCTAAATCTACTTTTTATAACATGTGATATTTTAATGCCATTCGAAAGAGAAAAAGACTACTCATCGAATGACTAAAATATTTATATTAATTTAAAAAAAGTCTATTTGTCGAAAAAACTCAATGAATTACGCTAATTTCTTAAGCTATGTATAAGAACTGTTAACAGTATTTTGTCTTCCTTGTAAAATTTCCTTAAAGTGAGTCTGCAAGTTTGTACTTTAAGCCAACGATATGTATATTATGTATGGGCATATCCACCGAAAGATCCAATGACATAAAAAAACTAAAAGTTCTTGAGAACATTTTTTTAAAGTTATTCCGTTGACAAGAATTCATTCAAATTTGACTAATATAAAAAAATCTTACATTTATATAAACCCATTTTGAGATACTCGTATTTAAATGTTGTTTTGATAAACGTTTTTCAGCAGAGGCATTATCCATTGACTTTTGCTCTCTAAAATTTTTTTGAGGGTACTAGGAGTCAAAAAAGAATGCATAGAATGCCCTATGCAATTACAAAAAAAACTATAGGTTTTTGCTTGACAAAACCACCTGTTTCGCTATCACGTTCGACATTGAAAAGCAAGATTTGTTATCAGTGCGACAAAAGTATATGCAGAAAGCTCACCAAATATTAAAAACAAACAGAAATGTTTATGCATAACAAAACTTGCTCAAAAGTATAAAGATATTTAGTCACGTGTGACATCTTATGTGTAAAATTTAAAAAAAAAATACTTAAACATATTTTGTATTTAGATGAGCAAAAATTTGGAAACGAGTAAAGAGGCTTACAAATGGAGGAGAGAAAAATTGAAGGGAGATGAAAAATTTATACAAAACCATAAAATAATAATAAATAAAAAACAAGGATAGAATGTGAAATGCTTGGAAAATTGGAAGGCCTTGGCTGAGGGAAAAATTAAATGAAGCGAAAAGGCGGAATGACTGAGATATCCGAAATGCCACGCAAGCACAAAACTAGCTTTACAACGTTTACTAAAGTTGTAAAAAAAAGTTAAGAATACATTGCCAAGCGAATGAAGAAAATTAAAAAGTTGTTGAATGCTTTTGTTATTTAATTTGTTGGATTCTTTTTTTATAATTTCGTTACAAAAAAAGCAACAGAAAGACTATTAATGTCATGATGGAAGATACTTCAAGTGCTAGAGGTCACGTGCGACTGTAATTAAAATTGAATTAAAAAATATAAATAAATTTTGGCTTAAATCAAATTAATTTTAAAGAGACATCTGAGCTCAACAATTTAAAATTAGTCACATAAAAGAACTGTTTCATATTTCTGTTATTATTACATGTATATGTCTTGGTTTCTTGCAATTATCTCGAAAATGAAAAATTGCTCAAAATCAAACTAAGCACTAATTGCAGCGCTATATAAAAGCTTTAAATTACGCTTATTGTAAAAAATAAAAATGCGCTTTATTTTATCTTATTCATTTTGAATGTGTAGTACGGTCACGTTCGACATCATAAAAATGCCCATATCTTAATATTACTATATTTTCATCTATTATACTTTAAATACCAGCTCGCAACAAGAATTTGTAATTCTAGTTAATTTTTATTGATTTACGGCCCTTTTCACGATGTAAAATTAGAAGCTAACAGCGACTTTAACCTGCAATTTTGTATGAGGTTCACGTACATTCTGAGAAGGAATGTCAATTGTTTATTTAAATTCAGCATCTTATATTTTAATATACAATAGTCAATGTAAATATTTCAAAGTTCACACTTGTTCCAGAATATTTTACTTAAATTACAAGGCCCCTCTTCAGTGCTCTGCCGATAATGTTATTTGACTCCTTGTTCATATGCTCGAAATAGTCTTGGTTGGAACTATTCTACTCACGTCGGCTTAGTAACTAGGAAATCACTTACTCGCACTATATTCAAATTAGGGATGTAACGATACGCCATTTCGCCGATCCGATACCGATACCGATATTCAAAAATAAATATCGCCGATACCGATTCCGATACCGATACGCATATTGAAATTGAGCTCAAGTAAAAAATTAACAAAACTCAAGTAGAGTAATTCTTCTATTATACAAAATAAGTGTTTATTAATGAGCCATTCAAATCATCAAAATTTTCAATACATTTCAGTTTCTAAGATTCAAACTGCAAAACGTCTGCAATATTTATGATTTTACAAAATAAACGATGGCATTCAGTTTAGATTGGCTCAAGATTTAAAATTGATATTAATAAGACTTAAAAAAACTCTAAAGAAAAAAAATATAAGAAGTATCGGCGTATCGACAGTAAAATATCGCCGATATCGATATATCGGAAAACCAGCAGTATCGCCGATATATCGGTATCGGTATCGGTTGAATCCCTAATTCAAATATTCTATTCACTTCCATTTTTAGGCGTGGCAAAAAAATGAAAAAATATTTTTGGAATTGCTTTAGATCATTTTTAAGCCTAGGTGGTGACTGGCCCCATTTTTTTTATATGGAAGGCAAACCACTCTAGTGTGCACTAAATAAAACGTTCTGATTCATTAAATGTCTTAAACTTGTGACAAATATTTTCTTGCAATTTCGAACCTACAAACATTAGTTACATAACAATATTATCTTACGCACAATCTTACTTGCTTGTCCCTAAAATATTTCCTTTTTACAAAGTTTTAAATTCAAAAACTTTTTGTGCATAAAATTACCTGAACATTTTAATGATTATTTATGTCTTGCCTGACAATGATGAGCATAAAAAATTTGTTAACATGTTATTTAAATTTGTGTGTCAGTCAGTTTAAGTCTTGAACTTAATTGTTCTTACTAAGGAAAGTAATTTATTATTTTGTAGCAAAATTTGTTATTTTATCCCAAAAAGAAATCATGGTTTAAATGTTGAAGAGCCTTTGGAAATATTTTAAGTAAAAGTGAATGATGTTGAACGACGGCCGGTCTTATTAATTATTCTAAGAAAAAATTCTTTTGTTATTCTTTGCAAAAAAAGCTATTAGATTAGTTAACGGAAAAGGAAAACAATTAAAAATATTTACTTAAAATATTTTGTTATGTCAAAAACTTATTACTGAATTTATAAAAAGGTCTGTTTTTTGAGATTCGAATATTTTTAAAAGATTCTCAATATTAAAACTGCTAATATATGGTTGTTTCCTTTAACTTTTGTATCCGAACATTTCTTTTATACTCTTAGTTTTTAAATTTTTCTATAGAGTTTAAAATTCACAATCACAAGAAAACTAATAGCTTACAAAGTCAAATAAATATACGGTAGGGTTCGGTTATAACGAACAGCAATTTTAACGAGCTGTAACTGATAATGAGCACTCAAAATTTTTGCAATTATTATAGCATACCCATCATAACGCTTCTAACAAACAAGTATGTTTCCATGATTTCTTTTACATCCACAAAAATTTTAATTGTCCTTGAAAAGTAAAATTTGTAATATTAGCAGAATTTTCGCTTGTGACGAATGAAAATGATGTTTTTAAAACAAAACTTAACGCAATAATAATATTTAAATAATAAATTTATAGAGCTCTTTTGATAAAATACAGTGTTTTTTGTTTTGTTGTAGTTAATTACTTCGATAACGAATCAACGTGTGCGATGCCATGGAATTCGTTATAATCGAACTTCAATATGGTTTTAAAAGCCAAGCTGCAAGGAAATATAAATTGTAAAGTTTCCGCTTGAATTGAAGAAAATAAACTAAATTTCCTTTTTAGTTCTTCATGGAATTTAAATTACAAAAACAAGACACATAAACAATTTGCCTTTTACAAAATAAGGCTTTTAATAAATTATTTGTCTAAAGCTGTGACAATAAGGAAAAAGTGCTGCACTTTCTAGCCCTTCTAGTTTCAGAGATATTGTGCTTTACATAAACAAAACTACTTTGAATTTTGCTTTTCGAACGCCATCCAAAAAAATTGTTTCTTATATTACATTTGTCAATTTACAACTCATTAAAGCAATTATTACGCAAAAAAAAAAAAAAAATGTTGTATGGACCAGTCCAGAAAATTTTTGTGTTATTTGTATATATGTATATATATATACAAATATATATAAAAAACGAATTGAAAGAGATTGTATTTTGATCAGGAATCGTTCTTGATTAATCGGGTTTAAGTTCAGTATTTCCAATTTTAAGAGAATGAAATATTTTTATTAATTAATGTGATTTTCTAGAAAAGACAGAAACACCTAAACTAGACTTTAACTGGGGGATAACCAGCATTTTTCTGTGTCATATAATAACCAGCAACAACATCAACTTTTTTTCAAGTATTGTTAATGGAATGGAATACGAGAAATGATTATATTGTGTATTAAATTATTGATTTATGTACCATTGGTAAATGCATTTGCAAGTTAAAGTAGTCTTTGTGTGTTTTTCTGCTTTTTTGCATTTTTGTTCATATCAGCACGAAGTTATATTACTAAAGTTTTAACAATTTTTAGGAATTGCTTTTACAACAGGATGGTACTGTATTGCCTTGCTGACTCTTTGACTTATGGCGATTTCTTTTCGACAAAAAATGCAACATTTCCATCTAAAAATCAAATTTTATGTTTGTTTTTAAGAATGTTTCCTCTCTAAAACAAATCAGCCTCTCAAAGGGTGAAATAATTTGATCTTTATGTCCCCTTATATATCGACATGGTTGATATTTACCCTAAATTATTACAGGATTGGCAAGACATTTTATACATGAACTTTTCACCAAGATGAAACTTTTAATGAAGAAAAGAAAACACCATAAAGATCTTAGTTGTAAAGAATTTATACATTTAACAAAGGATTTTTGAAAAATATTCAAAGGAAACAATTTGTTTTTCACATAAATTTTTTGCATTTAATTAAAAATTTTTTTTAATTTGGCTTACAAAGCGATATGAACTTTAGCCTGATTAAATCATAAATATATAAATAAAATGAAAGTTCGAACAATAATAATTAAAATTAACTAAATAGATGGTCATGGGCCAGTGGCAAAAACTAAAAATAAAAATATACTTATAGTATCAAACCAAAAAAGTTTGTCTTAAGTAGAACAAAAATAAGCAAAATTAACCAACATGTGCATAATTAGTAATGAAAAAACGACAATGGTAAGACTGTTGTAAATATAGTGATGGTAAATTTGGGGCCTTCATTACAAAAACACATTTCAGCAAATTGAAATACGATGAATCAAACCAATTCACATATTCCATTTGCAGAAAAGTTTCGTATATAAGGCAGAAATCTACATCAACTGACACCACACACAGTGGACCAAACACAGAAGAACGCTGATGATGAAGGTTTAGTGGCCTTCGAAAACGGCTGGCTGTTCCGTTCAACTATGTGTTGTCAGAATATTTACAACTAACTTTGATGTTATTTGTTCATTAATAATTATCACATGTAATTTGGCTTACAAAGCGATATGAACTTTAGCCTGATTAAATCATAAATATATAAATAAAATGAAAGTTCGAACAATAATAATTAAAATTAACTAAAAAAAATTCTTATTGTTTGAAACATAAAGATCAATCTTAAATTTATTGTACATACATACAATATAAAATCAACAAAAATGTTTTGATTCATATCACTTATAGAAATCCTTAGCGATTATTGTATATTGTTTGTGTTTTTTTAGGCTTATGAGCGATTATAATATATTTATCTTTGCTCTTTTGAAAAATGTAACAAACTATTTTTCATGTCCCTTTATATATCCCACCACCTGAGGCATTTCTATATATGAAGTGTTTTTATCTTATCAGCGTGTGTACAAAGGAATTTCAATTTCAAAATGCCAAAAGGGCAAAATATTTTCTTAAATAAGGATAAAAACATATCTACAAGTCTTACAAGCAAAGAGGTTTTTGTTGGTGAATGGGAAATTACAGTTGCAATCAAAACAAAATTTAAACAAAATAATGAATTTTCTCTCAATAAAAACAAGTTTCTTTAAAATCAAGAAATTAAAGAAACATTAAGGATTCTTGTTGATTCTTTCGGGAATTTTTATTAAAACACCAAATATTATCCGACAATATTTTTTTCGATTTATAAAGAATCCAGACATAGTACGGTTTGTACGAAATCTATTTCCTGACGTACTTTTTTCATTAACCTTTTTTTTTTTTTTTTTTTTTTTTTTTTGAATTTATGGTAAGTTAACATACATTTACTTATGTAAATATATTCAATCATTCAACACAAACAACCCTATAAGAAATTAAAGACTGAAACTAACAAAAACAAACAATTTTATATCAGCCCAATTCTCAATATTGTGTGCATGTGCAAAATGGTATAGTACTCGTATATTGATACTCACCACTTAACAATTCTAAGTGGTGAGTATCAGTATACTATACTATTTTGCACATGCAATAAGATGCAAGACCATTTGCACAGTATTGTAAATTGGGCTATTGAATTCAATAGTGACAGTCAATTGACTAACCATTTGATCGGTAGTGATGACGGATTTTTTTTATTATATTTGCCCTATTTGACTTAAATAAAGATTTCGTACATTTACATAAATCAAATTCGAAAGCTCTTAAAAAATCACTCATTATGCATTTATTCCTTTAACTCTCACTCCCATTGGTTTCGAGAAATGGCCTTATCAATTGACCTCCAAGGTTACACGATTTGACACCTCATGACCATTTCTTGTGGAAGCCACGTGAAATCAAATCTTTTGGCTTGTGCAAATAAACCAACAGCAATCGACACTTTCCTTGGAGGCCCAACAGCAATGCTCGAAAAAGTGGCCCAAACTGGACGACCAAGAACAGTTACGGTGGCCATGTTCTCAAGAGTTAATCCTTAGATTGATGTAATTGTAGCATTAAAATTAAATCTTTTGTGCTATTTTTAACAATTTAATATTCTTTTGGACTCAAAACTACTCTCTATTTGTTATAGTGTAAATAAGCTTTAGAATTTTCCTCTTATTAGGAATTAATTTTAAATGTGTTTTACTGTTGTCGATAACAATTTGCCTGTAATAAGAAATGAACCACAAAAAACATGCACATGTGCTTTTTCTTTTGCATAACAAACATTTTGGTATTTCAGTATACAGCATAAGAAACAAGAGGGACATTTAGAAAGACAGAAGTGGAATGGCAGAGCATAAGAATACATCATTTTAAATTATACAGTTAATTAATTTTCCTTAAAATACGAGTAATACAAACACGTACCACAATACAATTATCAACCGGCATAAACTTGTTTAAATATACAATTTGCAAAAAGAATACATCAGCATTATTTTATTTTGCTTCTAAAATAGCTTTTTATTCATTGAAGATTTAATGGTTTGTTCGAAACCTTAAGGAATAATTTTGCTTTTAATAACAAAAAGATCCTGCAAAATATAAATGTGTACGTGAGAAAGTCCATAAGTTTCGGAACATTATAATAATGGTATTGCTATGGTAGCATCTATTTAGATAAAGTATCTTTAACGTGGCGATACAGTTCTAAACTCCTTTCCTAATTATTGTACTTAATTTTAAATTTCTTCTTTAATACAAATTAAAGATATTGAGATAACCGGATGGGAAATCTGTTACATTCGAAGTCGATACCGGCTCTAAGTATACCTTGATACCCAAGAGTAAATTCAATGAATTACAACTCTCATTTAATATTTAGTACATACTTACATGAAAAATTTGTTTCAACCGGCATAAGAATAAAAATCAACATTAAATACAACAGTAAATCAATTAAAGATGATCTGTATATTATTCCTGATGGTTTTGTGGCCCTAATGGGCTTTAAAATTAATTTAACAGATTTAGATAAAATAAACTCGACAGTGAACTCTTTAAATGTTTTAAACAAATCACATGAAATCGATTAACTAAAGTCAAAATACGCCAGTCAAGTATTTGAGGAGAAAATTGGATGTATTCCAGGCTATTGCGTTTCACTAAATTTACGTAAAAAAATGCAACTTCACTGTATACAAAAGAACATTCAATTTCTTATGTTTTACTTGAGCGACTTAATAAGGAAATGAAAACATTAGAAAAAGCAGGTATCATCACGACAACATCACTGGGGTTCACCCCTGTTGTCATTCGAAAAGCCGGTGGTAGATTCGCACTACGCTATAAGTAAAAGACATCACATATTTAATAGTCTTAGCGGCTCGAGATATTTTTGTTGATTAGATTTGTATGAGGTGTAGTTACATGTACCTGTAACCTATACGGTAACATATCGTATGAACAGGTTTTCGTTTCTCATCAAGGTATCTCCAGGTGAATTTAACAGGATAATAGATCAGATTTTACGCGATATTCCAAAACCCGAATCTTATTTCGACGATATTGTCATACACGGAGAATTGATGGCTGAATGCAAAGAAAATTTGAGAAAATAATTTTCACAACTACAAAAATTTGATCTACACCTACTGGTTACGCTTTTTTGTGCACATGTGTGCCAGATGTAAACTCGACCTCATAATCGATCTGAAAAAAATTACAAAGCCTACAGAAGATCTTGACTGTAACAAAATGTTTAGCAATGACACACATCTTTCTCTGCTACGGCAGAAGAGATTTTAAATCATTGTTGCCGTTGTGCAGTTTTTAAAATATTTATAAATTTGGCATTTTACTTCATTAAATTTTGTGAATTGCGAAGTCATTTATTGTTTTAATTTCTAAAATATTGTGAGTGAAAATATTTTTAGTTTTAAGCTCTTATTGCCAACATATTTGAAGTTCTTCACATATCCTTTTTTAACCATTTTTGCCATAAAAATATTAAATTCTGGAAGAAATGTTTTGATTTATGCTACGAGTTCTCAAAATCTTTTCAATAAAAAGAGTTTCACGATGTTGACTTATAACGGGTTAAATTAGTAAAACTAACTAGTTTCCCATAAATATTTTCTAGCTTCCTTTTGAAGTTGAGTTTGGCTTAAGATGCCAGGAAGATGCTGATATAATTTCAAGGTTTTTTTTGATTATCCCTGGTTGGAAATATTTTTCGAAAATAAATAAATAAATTTGTCATCACATATTTATACTTTGCCGTGAGCTAGTTGAAAGTCAAACAAAACATCACACATTTTATCTTGCCATTATTATTTTTTATTTTTTTAGAAGAGTTAAGCCATTTTAATAAACATTAATGCCTTAATTCCATTACACATACTCGAAATAACAATAAACGATCAACAAAAAAGAGTAAAAAAAATAAATAAATAAATAAAAATAAAATCGTTACACATACTTGCACTCTCGTATGTTATAATTTATATCTTCAGTATTTGTATATGAGAAATACATGGAAAAGTAGAAAGTATAATAATATATTAAATCCCTATAAGACAGTTTTTAGTTTAAGCACCTGAGGAACACATGGGTGTGTAGGCATAAACAGAGATGTGAGTTTATTGATTTATCGGAACTGTTGGAAATGCTAGAGCTTATACGGAAACCGTAAAATGAATTGTTATTAAGCGTTTGTAAAGTTTTTAGTTTTGTAAAAGTTTACTATCATTGCCGATTTATTAGTTCTTCCAAACAAAACAAAACTATGAGGGTTTCATCAATAACGACGTATGTTCAAAAAACGAATTTTTTCAGCAAAGCCATAAAAGTTATTTTTGAAGCTTAAAAAGGTAGAAGTTATGTTGTTGTTTTAGAAAAATATGATGTACATGCATTCATGTACTCGTATTTGAAAAATGTATTAGACTTTTCTAAAAAGCATTTGAAATTTAATAATTTGATATCATAAACTCTAAACGAGAAATATATGACATACGTTGTTATTAATGAGAACAACAGATATTTATGTTCCTTGAGAAATTCCCTATTATTACATTTTCTAATTTGAGATGAGTTTTGCTAAATCTCATATTCTTATCTTTCATAATAATTTTTGAAAAATTAGAACTAATAACATTATAAAGTTTTTTGTGTTTTAAAGATAAAACATCTTTGTTTTGCTGAGCCATCATGTTTGGTTGCTTATAACAACATTTTAGGCACACACAATATGTATACCAATGAACTTAACTACACATAGATTCATACATACTCGTATGTACTTGCGTATACAAGTGAAAAAGTGTAGTACCCCAGTTGGCCACCATTTGGCGTAACCTTTAACTTCATTTTCTTGTTCATCAAGAATGAGGAAAAGAATGAGATAAAACAAATAAAACAAATAAATAAAATTATTTTTATATTCCTTAAGAGAGCGGTACCGCTCACTTTTGCAGACATCGGATCGGGTTGAGTGGAAGTGCACACAATATAATGCTAAATGTTAATTGGCGTGGCCCCATCCTCTTTTTTTTTAAATGGCAGATCAAGCTTCATTCAAAACTCAAGATATGTACTAAGATTATGAAGAATATATAAAACTAAATTTTAATTAGCGTCGTCAAAATGGGATAAAATAAATTGATTAAATGTAAACAATGGCATACATACATAGACATAAACATAAAGGGTGGGCAAATTTGAGGTTAAAAAGTAAATTGGCTGTCAAATGATGAAATGTCAAGAATTGAGCTGTCATCCTTTGATATTTATTTAGTAAAAAGTTGGGAAACTTTAGCCGTGGAACGTTACACTCTTGAACAAAAAATTTTAATTATAAAATGTGTAAATTTTTATTTGAAAGAACGGTTTTACCTGAACAAACCAGAAACAACTAACGCTTTGTTGCAAAATGCGGTTCAATGTTTTGTAAAAAGAGCGGACGTGTGCCAACACACTAGAGTTGGTCATTTGGCCGACATCATATTCCATTGTTAATTTCCATATCTCTACTTTACATTGGTATCAATAAAACTGAATTTTCAAAAAATATGTATTTTTAAGTCAATTTGCTTCCTAACTTTAAATTTGCCCACCCTATATATGTTTATATTAATAGAAAATTCATAGTTATATGTTTTTTATTCACGAGTCTGCATACATACATACATATGTATATGAATATGAATTCACGTGCTTAAACCCCACAACAAACAAACCTTTTGTAAACTTGTACTTAAATATGGTCAGTACTGAAATGTTGCAAGTATTATATAATGAATCATATGTAAATATTTACATATATGCTAATTTTCTAAAACCTAAAACATTTCATTAGAAAAAGTCATATACTAAACTAACTATGCTCATATGAACAATAAATATATGAAAGCCTATACAGTTTACACATTTGTAAAATTGAAAAAAAAATCATGTCATGTCGTTCACAACTTGCTTGTCACATGTCTTTTGTTTCAAACAGAATTTCATTTTAACAAAAAGATGCAAATTAGTTTTTGTCAAAAAAAGGTTTACTTACCAAAGCCAGCAAGCACAATGCCACTAATACGACTATTGTAAGGCGTATGATTAATATTGCAGTCAAAAAAATTGCTCATGCGTTCTGCATTTGGGAAGAAAAATTTCATTTTTCGTTGTTTGGAGATTTCTATACTAAACGATATTCTAATCAGAGTAGGATTATAGATAAAAACTAAGTTTTGCTTTCATTTTATTTTATTCTATGTAATGACAATAACAAAACCAAATTCTATCTTATTTTAAACGTTAAAAATTTGCAAAAGAAAAGATGAAAGTTCCAGCTATAATGAAATGTTGCTGGAAGAAAGCTTTTCTCTGTGGGTGAGACGGGGAAGTGCAACAAAAAAGTTGCTTATATATGTATACTACGATTGCCAATCGGGACTGATTTTTACGATCCCGGGACTCGCGATTTCAAAAACTCAAATTCCAGGATTTTGGGATTTTCCGGGATCCCGAAATTTTTTGAAATTCAGGAATTATTCGGGACTCTGAGTTTTTTGAACATTAGATGACACATTCTTTTTATAGGTATTTACAAACATAAGTTTTATAATTAATTCATATTATATAGTCAAAAACTATTTAAAACAACACAAATAATATATTTGAGAACCACAAAAGAAAAATAAGCGTAGCAAGCTTAGAAACTTTAACAAAACCCAGATTCGTATCGAATAAAAATTATTTGCTGGGTTTTGTTGAAGTTTCTAAGCTTACTACGCTTATTTATCGTTTTTGATTTTAAACAATATTATTATTTGTGAATTCTCAAATAGTTTTTGTAAGTATGTGCATAAGATAAGAAGTTTGTGACTGTACAAAGTACGTGGTTGAAGTCTACTAATGATTTTTCAAAGCACTAAGGAAATACATATATAGACAATGCTTATCCACCGGCAAATAAATTTCTTTTATAAAAGAGATCAATATTGTGTTGCCACGGTTAATATCTTCACATGGTGGAAAGTCATGATGAATTTATTTTAAAAAACCAAACAAAACTTAGTAAACAATTTCGGGATTGACTGAATCCCGAAAATTCCGGGATTAAAAATTTAAATCCCGGGATTTTCGGGATCGGGTTTTGGGAATTGGCATATGGGCAATTCGCAGGCGACGGATGCGATATTCGTAAAATTTTAGTTAAGCAAAAAAAAATACTGGAAAGATCCAATATATATCTTAAGCGATTTAAAGCAATGAAGGCCATTTGTTGTTGATAGATTGAGAATAACATACTTGTTTCTAATATTTTTGGCTATGGATAGCCCTTCAAGAGAAGCTTCATTTCTTTCAACTCGCATTTATTTAACTTAAGGCTTTATCATACGCAAAATATATTAATATTTATGCCAATATGGTTAATTTAAGAATACAAAAGTAATTTATATTTTTTTTTTTTCTTATTCATTTATTCAATATCAAAACATGAAGTAAAAAACTTTTTCGGAAAATAATTTATCGTATCCTTCCCTTGACACGTAAATTTTTATTATCTTCACATACGAAGCAAATAAATTTAAGATATATGATTGGTTTTCCAAACAAAATTTACCCAATGTGTATTTGTTTGCCACACGAACGAAAGTTGGCAGAAAAGGTAATAATTTATAAAAGTTTATGCTAAATAAGCCCGGCAATAAACTTACATATGGCACATATTAATATTTTTACATAAATTTTAGGATTTATGAACACAACACGCGTAATTAATATTGAATGTTTTTATGTTTCAACTTAACGATTTTATGGTTTATGTATATTAATATTTAGATTAGGCATGTTGTGTTAGTGGCATGCAAGATAAGCAGTGAATTTATTATACATACTTACATATGTATATTATAATTAATTGATTTGTATTAATTTAAAATTAGCATACATATGAAACAAAACAACTTTCAATTACCAAATTGGTTAAAACGATTACTTTAGGGTTTCTTAAAGCACATTAAATGCGAAGCATTGTGTTGCTTATAAAAAAAAAAGGCTGAAGCTTGTAAATGGGAAAGAAAAAGAAAGACAGTAGATCATTAACAACGTCTTGAAATCTGGTACTTAGAAGATTTCGAGCTAAATCTGGTTGCGTTTTACTAGACTATTTATACAAAACGAAATCTAATTTGTCTAAAATTTTGTGTTAAACTGTAAACCAAAAAGTGCCGGCTTAGCTCATTCACACACCTTCAATAGAAAATTTTGTAGAGCGTAGCTTATTCACTCAGTTCTTACGAGTATGTAAAGGATTTTGTCTTGGATACAAAATCTTGAAAAATATCGAATAAGCTTACTGTACACGATATAAATTTCGTTAAGGATTTTTAATCAGATATACTAGATTTCGAGACTCACATTGTCAGCTTAAAAGACAGACTTTGTAAATAAAAATTTTTTTAATACTGTATTTACATTGTCTTAAAATCCAGTATATTGGGTTTGAAATCCTTATCGAAATCTAAATCGTTTACAGTAAGCTTTTTTGAAATTTTTCAAGAATTCGTGTCCAAGACAAAATAATTTGCCTAAAATTTGTTTTAAGCTGTAACCCTAAAAGTGCCGTCTTATCTAATTCACATACCTTCAGTAAAAAATGTTGAAGAGCGCAGTTAATTCAGTCACGTTTTATGTAAATGATTTTGTCTTGGATATAAAATCTTGAAAATTTTCAAAAAAAAGCTTACTGTAAATCGTTCACAGTAGATAGATGTCGATAAAGATTTTAAATCAAATGCACTAGATCTTGAAACATTAGTTTTGACTGAAAACATTTGGAAAAACCATTTCGGTAGGAAAAATTCTGTTTTTATTGAATATATTAACTACGCCTTTAAAAAGTACCGCCACCCAGCAATATTTTTGGCCATTGATTTACTCTCAAGTGGTAACTTGAAGTCTTCCAACCGTCAGTTTTTAGTCAATGTGCGGTATTTTATATTATTTATATATAGTAAAACCAGCAACTAAAATTGATTAGATTAACATTTCTTGTTATTTTTGCTTAAATGTTAATACTCTAACACACTCAAAATATTTCATGCTTAAAAATACGAAAAACTTTTTCGTAATTTGATTTTTGTGCAATAAACGAAAAATTTGGTACATTTTACGAAATATTTGTAGCTTATGCAGGAAAACAGATTTCATAATTTTACGAATTTCGTTAAGTTACAAAAATTATTTCGTATAATTATTTTTTTATATAGTGCCAAGTACCATACTTTTCGTTTATTTTATGAAATTTAGGAGAAAATAAAACATTTTTATAAAATTGGAAATTTCGTAAAATAAGCAAATTTTTATTTGTTATCATTTTATTTACAGTACAAAATTATTCTTAAATCTACACAAGTTTCGTGAATTTTACAAAAAAAAAACTTTTAACAATTCTTACAAATACGAGTATGTTAACATAAATGCCCATGTAACTCACTAGACAATATAGCCAGTTGTTGGAATATTTCATTGTTGTAAAAGGTCCACACGCATTGCTTATTTATTTCAATAGTGTCATAACTCCAAAAATGATTTTTTTTAGTTTCTAATATTAATTCGTTTTTTATCTTTTATTAAAATTTCATATCAATTCTGTGGCAATAAGGAATATGTGCTTAAGTCGTATTTTACTGTTTTGCAGGATAATAGTTCTAAACATTCAAGTCGATTTTCAGAAATTTACTTCTTTTGCAGTTAAATTTTGAAATTCGGTTTTCACTTGAATACTTTTTAGAAACACATCGTTGCACGCACTATAACTAATAAATGTAATTTGATATAATATAAAAGTATAAGTTTAATTAAGCTTTTATTCAGTATGAGATTATAAGTCAAAAATAGATAAGCACCAGTTTATTGCGCTGTAAAATAATAGAAATTTTTGTCAGAGGTACTTTTGAATATGAAGATTACATAAGTGCCACTAATTTAAAATATGCTTATCTCGACTTAAGCACTTTTTCCTTTTGCCACAGAATTGGTTGTACTACCACCTCCTGCGTGAGGGATATTTTGTCATGTGTGCATTCAATTGAAAACTTTGAACACAATTTCTGCACAGCTAGTTTTCTTGAGTTGTGAGACTATTGAAGTAAATGAGCGAGATGTACTCCTACAAACGTGTTTATAGCATATTCATACATACATATATATGAATGGATGTATTTGAACAAAACGTTCATGTTATCACATTTACAACCAAATTTTTATGCCTGTTTTTTGTTGTTTTTTCTAAGTTAAGTCAAATATATGTAGTTCTTTTTCGTGTTAGGGTTTATTTTATCTACAGGCATTTGTACCATAACTTTAGCATGCTTACCTTCAAGTGGCCTTTGACCTACAAACTTACACTTTGAGAATGAGTTGTGTTTGTTTGTAATTTTTACGCCAAGCACACATACTAATGGCGTTGCTTTACGACCCTCTGGGCAGTTAAATTCATTTATGAATTAATAGTTCCAGTTACTTGGGGAAAATTACTTCAAGCCTTTGTATTGTAAAATGGTATTAAATAGATAAATGCTTATTACAAGCTGATATATAATATGCAAATGTGTTAATGTTTATATTATTGGTTCAATTTGCGGATAAGATTTGATTATATTTTGTAATAAAAATATAATTTTTTAGGAAGGGAAAATGAAAGCTTTATATATTAAACAAAAAGTTTTCATTTCCCAATTTAAAAAACAAATTAAATAAATACATAAAAACCTAAAACGTATTATATAAACAATTACTCGTTTGTGTTAAATAACTGAAGCGTAGCCGCGAATAACGTGGCAAAAGACAATTTTTACAAAACCAGTTTTTTCACAGATTACCGTTAACATTTCTCTCTTGCGTTGTTCAAACATCAAACCATCCAAAATTGTTCAGTTAGTGGAAGAACTTTGTAAGTAACTAACAAAATCATGCAAACGAAATTGTCGAAAATAATTGATAAATGTAACAGAGATACAAAAAGAAAAGTTAATGCTAATTATCATTATTTTCGATAAGCTAAAAAAAAATTAAACGAAGAAAACAATAGTGCCTTAAAATACGTTTTTGGCTCTCTTGAAAAATTATTATTTTGTCACTTACAACGTTATTCGCATCTAATCTTCAAGTATTTAAAGTCTTAGTTACTGCGTGGCAATAGTTGACAGGCTTCCCTTACAAAAACAAACTAAAGTAGCGTATTTTCATTGAAATAAGTCACCAATTTCAAATATTTATTGGATATTAATTTATTACAAAAATCATATAAACCAATTATTTAAAAAGAAAATTGAAATATGTTACAGCTTAATTACAAAAATTTAACGTCCCTTTATGTTATTTTTTGAAGCAAAACCAGTATCGATATTGTAAGGGGTAATTTTTTAAGAGCTTTCGGATCTGATTTACGAAAAAATATATAAAATTTGGAGAAATGTATGAAATCCTTATTTCAGTCGGTAGAACAATCTATATAATTCATTTTTTAAAGATGATTTCATGTGCATGTCTTGCTGAAACCACATGTCAGCCAAGTTTAGCTCTTCCATTTTGGGCAAAAAAAGTAACAGAGGCTAAACTGCTGCGAAAGGCGCCAGGCATCAACAACACTAGCGGATATAGGTGCGATAGTTTTCTCTGTACTTAATCTATGTATGCGTGTTGGTGATTTAATGTGCAATAATGTAGTTTTGGTGCGAAGTTAAGTCACAAGATTCCGAATAGCCGCCTCCGAAGGTCGCACTTTCTTAACAGAGCACAAATTTTGATAATAAAATTTAATAATCTGCAAGCGTTCTTCATTTGTAAGTAGATTCATAGTTAAAATATAAACCAAAAATGATATACGAAAACAGCTGAGTTGCCAAAAACAGTGTTGACAAAAAGAAAGTTGATAAAAAATCACCCTTTGTATCCAATTACATAAAGACACATTTTCTAGTATATTTTTACGTTATTTTGGTAGGTTCGAATTTGCAATCAAATAATGGTCATGAGCACAAAACACTTTAGACCTGGTTTACGATGTCAATGTTCGATGGATAATTTGCATAGAAAACAACAATAAAATAAGAAAATTTGTTTTCTTTTTCAAAAAAGTATGTCATCAATCAAACCCATTTAACCCATTCACCGCAGCAGGCTACACAAACACACGACTTCAAATGCATCTGGCTGCATTTGTCGCCTCCTTGCCAGCTATTAATTATTTTGGAGATAGCAGCAGCACAATCAGCACCTGATATTCAAGTAATACAAAAACATATATCAGTATTGCCATCATCAAATATTTCGCATTTAGTGCCGTTGTACATTTGAGCAATTGAAAGGCAGACAGGCGAAGTTTGTAGAAGAAGGGGCGAAGATGCAGAGTAGTACACGAACCTTTGTACTGGACATTTCCTTGTTTCTCTTTTCCACTTTTCGCAATTTATTCTTCCTGCTTCATATGATTTTTCTCATTTCAGCGGCTGTGTGTATACTTGATGTGTATTATCAAGGCAAATGGTATGTATGTATAAGTGTATAAGTAGCAAACGCGAAAAAGAAGTAAATAAACCAGAAATAATTTCTTAGTCAGGCTTAAGTTCAGTAATTTCAATTCTTGTTGAATGAAATATTTTTATTAATTAATGTGAGTTTCTAAAGAGAGTGGAAAAGTTAAATTAGACTTTATTAGCTGGGGGAAATACCGATATTTTTCTGTGCAGCCACGCACTTCATCAGCACCCAAGTCTATCTACTGGGGTAGAGATCGTTATTAACATAAGCTATTTAACGCAAATTTTCAATGAAATGGAATATGAGATATGTTGTGTATACAATTATTGATTTACCTTTGGTAAACACATTTGTAAGTATCACTATTCATTTTCTGTTTATCCGTTTTTTCATTTTTCTATTCAGGTTAGCACGAAGTTATGTCACTCTACCTAAGTATGTTTAATTATTCTTGCTTATCTTATCAGAAAATGAATGTGTAAGTTAGGTTATGTTAAAAAGGATAAATCCATTGCGATTCCCTTCTATTGTCTGTTAAAAGTAATATTTACCCACCTTTTTACTCAGAAGTGCAAATTATCCGTCATTAAGCCGCTAAAGTCCCATGATGAAGCCCCTGATATCCTCCAGTTTACACTTCCCGGTATCATGAATGCTCTCATAAAAACGTCTGCTCAGCCATCTAAGCCTATGACCTTGCGAATTCGGGCAGTGACAGATAATATGTTCGATGGTTTCTGACTCATCTTCATGACCGCACATCCTACATAAATATGGAGTGACAGTTTCCCAAATGCTGGTTCTAGCTCTGACCGAGCAGTGACCAGTCAACGCGCCTGTCACGATTTGACTTGCCTTTCTATTCAAATTCAGTAGCAGTTTGGAATTTCTTGAGTCAAGTTTTGGCAACACAGCCTTTGATACTCTACAATCCGTCCTACTTCGCCATGAACTGTTGGTCCTACTCTCTACCCAATTACTGAGTTCCCTGTAGTAATGAATTATCGGTAATTTCACATTCTGTCACTTATTCCCTCATCTAATGTCGACCCTGTTTTTTCCAGCTCATCAGCAAAAATATCTGTAAATTTCATTCGAAAAGAACTCAAGTAATCATCTCAAAACCTCTTCACCAGGCGTCGCCTTTTTTTCTTATTTTATAACTATCCATAAATTTCTGCCCCGATCTAATAAAAATATGAATGTATATGTAATTTAAAAAAAGAAAATGTTTTTGATTAAGTCATTTATTTTCTTAAAATATTACAAGGACATTTTGTCCCTAAATATTATAAACATAAAAAGCAAACAAGATATATATGTTTTTTTTTATTAGATTAAGTCGTTAAAGTTTTTATAAAGCTTCAACTTTTAAATAACTCAAACACAAACACAAGCACACTTCACAACCACACAACCAAACGCAATAAAATCTACAATAAAATTGTTTATCTAAAAGTTCTTAACATACTTCAATATCTCAACAAGGCATCTTTAGGACTAATAAAACTATATTTTTATGAATCTTCAAGAGATGTGGCATAGCAAACGTGAAAGCAGTACTAAAAAAGAAAAGTCAACAAAAATACTAAAGGTGAGAAAAGTTAACCTTCAGCAGAGAATATTTAACCTTCTAAATACTCATAACTATAAAAACTATATTTACAAAATGTGCCAGTACAAAAGAAAATTTATTTATAGAAGATTTGTAAGACTACATACTTATGCAGTACAGAATTTGTAAGATGTCAACCACTTAATATTTTAACATGTAGAATTTACTAAGTTTTATAAAAAATTATACATTCGCATAAAGATTGTTGCCAAGCAAGAGGAAAAAAGTAGAATATACTCTTAACCCTTTCACGACCATAAGACTATTTGAATAAAAGTTATCTTTTCATTTAATTAGTGTGAACGAATTAGTGCCAAAAAAACTTTATTTTGAAAGTAAAATACGAAATTTTCTAACGGTTTTTCTAGAATTTTTTTGGGACAAATGTGTCCCTATGGCCGTAAATAGTAAATTTTTATTCAACATAATCATGTTTACTTTTTTATAGTTATTCATTGCAAATCGCATTTATTAACATTCTTTTGCATATTTAAAAAAAAATTTGGTAATAGCTATGGTATGAAGCAAAACAATTTCCATCATTATTTTAACAAAAGTGAACCTTACGTATGGTGCAAGTATTGTTTGTGCAATTTTCTTTTCTGAACTCGGCTCAAAAAAGACACCGCTTATATACAGGCAGTTATCTTGCTTGTATATAAGTCAAATTCAAAGAGATAATCAGTAGTCGCATCGCATCTGCTCCATAGTTTGAAGCACCATTTAACAGGCTTATCTTTTATATATTGTTTTATCACATTATGCTCTTTGAACGTTATCATGTGCTCATCGATTTATTGCTGTCTAGTGTTGTTGAGAGCACTTTGAAACGATAAATTGAAATAATCCATTACTGGCCGAATTTTATATACTAAAATCGTGTTATGAGCATAACATTTTATATCTGGTTCCGTAGACCGATAATACCTGAGTGACTGCAAAGTATGGTAGCCCATAAAAAAGTTCATACCAAGAAATGCGCTCATTTCATCACTTTCAACTGTGAATTCTCGTCCATTTGGATGAGCGTATCTTACCGACTCTGAAGCTATGTTTTGAACTAAATTGTCAAACTTTGTTACTGAAAGAAATATTTCGAAAGGAGTCAGCACACCAGCTTTAACATCTTGATGAATCTCCACCTTTCTGAATTCATATTCAACACTAGAAAAAATATTCCGAATGTATGACCTCTGGTTCCACTTGAAATCTGGTTGATAGTTGATAAGTTGTTTGCCACCAAAAGTTGACGTTGAAGATTCAGATGAATCTTTTCTTGATTCGTGATATATAAGGGTTGCATCTTCAATTTCTTCATCAAATATACCTTGGTCATCATCCTGCGTTAAAAGTATTTCATCTTCTTCGTCAAGCAGTAAATTGTCTTTGTCGCCACTATCGCCACCCATAAAAATTTGTTGGACTTTACTTTCCTTAAGTTGGCCAACTCCGCGTTCTCTACGAATCATAATTTGCAGCAAAACACTAAATATGTAAAAGAAGCTGTAAAAAATCATCACTTCAATAAGTAAATAGAATCACACCCTCACGTACCATAGGGAGACAGTACCAAAAAAATGCAAATTTTCAACGACAATAAAAGATAAATGTGGTAGCCAAAGTTATTTTAATATAAATACATTAATAACGGATACGTTCACGAACTAATTAAAATTAAAATGACACCCATTCGTTTCTTTGTTCTTTAGATATACAATATTTTTCTTTTGGGACACTGGTGTCTCCGTGGTTGTCAAAGGGTTAAACATACAGAATTTATAAAAGAAAAATTCAAAATTCTTAAAAGGATTTTTTTTAATTTTTACATTTCATTTAAGGCTCAATGCAGCCTATTTTTATTAAATAATCCTCATACCGCGAGAAGACTATTAAAGTTGTGGTGGATGATCTTGAGAGCATTGGCTCAGTAAACAATCAACCAACATATGTTCGGCGACAAAACGCAAATAAAAACATCGGCTCTGGTCGTGCGAGTGTGCAAGAGAATTCGTGCTATACAACTTCTCATCGCTCTCAAAGACTCTGGCGTTTACAGACCATAACTTGATGAATTTGAATTCATGACTTGGGCCTGAAAAAACGAGTCCACTAAGCATCTAAACCAAATCAAGGTCTATTGAATACAAAAACACAGAAAACAGCTTTATGTTTAAGTTGTCAGAAATACACTCAAACATTTTTTGACAGTTTAAACACGAAAACACAGAATATCATCAGGACGATTGCATTGACCTGATAAATAGGCCTTGAGCCAAATATTAGTGTGAATTTTGTTTATTTTTTTTTATAAGAAATTTACTGACAACTAATTATTTTAACTAAGAATACACAAGTGTACAAAATATTTCATATCCCACCAAAAAATAACAATACAAATCATTAGTTACTGCATTGATGAACTCAGCTCCAAGTAGTTCAATTTCTGGTGAATCAACAATGAATTTATTAAATCGTTGTCATAGGAAGGAAGTCATCCAAATAACCGAATGGTATTCGCTTAAAAGGCTGTCTAAAAGAATTTTTATATAAACATCAGCCTTAGAATATTAAATTCAATAACTGTAGTGATTGGTAAACCTTTGGAACTAGTTCCGATTTTTTACTAACATATAATGCATAAAACTATGAAAACTTTGATTTATTTCTAAAGACATTGTTTTATCACACATTGTGATATCCATAAATTTTCCACATTTTCCTATTTCCTTCCACAAGGAAAACAATAAATTTTTCAAAACTCAATTAGAAATTTATAATGCTGCAACAATAATATGTGCTCCAGAGAGTAAATAAATTTTTACAAATAAATTCGTTATGTTATTATAATTTATGACATTAAATTAGACATTTTTAATGTTCTTTTACTCATTGGATATTTTGTACATAAAAGTGACTTCCCTTGGAAATGCACTTCCGTTGTATTTTGTTTTGTGGCTGCTTTCCGCAACAGCGTGCAAAACAATACAATATTCACATTAAACAAGAAGTTTTAGTGAAAGAAAATCGTAGTATGAAAATGAAATAGAAAAAAACTTATTAAGGTTAATTACTAACAACTAAAGAGAAAGTTATAATTTTAACATTGAAAAAATTAAAAAAAAGGCGATTATAATTAATGGAGAAGGAAGAGCAGCTCCTTACCAACGAGCTGCACTAATAAAAAATATATAATAAATGTTTCAAGAAATTTCCTAACAACCCCAACAGTTTCAAAGTTTAAACAGAATAAAAGTAAAATACTCGTAGTTGTGGTTTGTCAACCCAGATTTGATGATGCAGCTCTTCATGCATACATTTTTCTTTATCATATTTAAATTTAAATAAAGGCAGGTATTTCTGTCTTGCTGATATTGTGTGTGTAAATTTAATATTTACATCAAACTATAAAATATACCAATGAGAGTACAAAATATATTTCCGGTTCACATTGGTGTATGCTAGAGAGAATCGAGAAAAAATGTGTGACAATCACTACTTGGTTCCAGCTTTAAAGTCGGAGAAAAAAGGTCTTAAGTTTGATATTTATGACAAAAATAGGTCTATTTCAAAACGATCTGATGCCTTCAATAACGAAGACTTTGAACAAAAAGTTTCATTGTGATATTTCTTATTCTATTACCTTTTGAATATACAAAAATTTGGGGTTGTTATTTTTGCAAAAATTTTTATAACAGCGAAATAATTAACCCACTTTTTTCTGCAAAAAAGGCAAAAACTGTAATTTTTTTCAAAATTTTAATTTAAATTACGTATAAGTTTTGACTTAATTGTGCTTTTGACTTAATGTTAAGAATTTTGTTCTGTATTGATAATAAGTTTCTCTTTCTAAATCGAACAAGATTTGACTTCTGCATTAGCATAACAGTGGACCAAGGTTGGTAAAAAAGCCAAAATTTTAAAGCTTTTTTCGAATATTTGCTACACCGTTAGCGTAAACCCATACATATAGCAGACTTTGTTTTAGCTCTTGGATAGAAAAAAAGTCTATTGGCAAAAAATCTTTTTTATTAGATGAAAAATATAAGCTCGGATCGGTTTTAATTTTTCATTAACCCTAGACTTGCCACTTTAAGGCTTTGTGGCTATGCTTTCTTCAAAGAAATTGAGAATTTCAGCCTTAAGCATTGTAACACCTTTTCAAATGCTGTGTGGAATTACATAATAATCGCACGAACCGTTTAGAAACTGCAGAATTATTTTAATTTTTTTTAAACAAAATCCGCCATTTTGTATCGGGTACTTTAGGCCCCATTAGGCTCTAGAAGGCACCGTCGGATTGAGCTAAAAAATTAAGAACGCATTTATGACAGCAAATTTCATATTTTATACAGCGCATATATTAAGAATTAATAAAAAAAACCCATACAAGCCGCGACTATTCTAATGTACATAGATACATATCGTAATTTAAATGTAAAATAACGTATCATCAAAAAATTCAAAATTCATTTTTTTATTGATTTCGATTTACTACATCATATTACATATGTGTGCACAATTTTACAGGTATTGTATAAAAAATATCAAAGTTGTAGGCAAAATTCAAAATAAAGTATCATCCATCACTCATACGTATTTAAAAAAAAATACAGATCATTAATTTTCCTGCCTTCAGTTGAAGTAAGCATTGACTTCTTAGTGATGTATATTCAATTTAGTTTAATCTTACTAGCCGTCCACTCGAGCAATAATCTTGGCAATTATTGCCTTGGAAATTGTCAAATTCGATTGGCGACGCAAGATATTAGCGTGTAGACCGTATGAATATGTGTTCGAATATATATTCAGCAACAAATGTTAAAATACATTGCTGAGCAATAATCTCTTAACACATGTTGTCAAATTGAAATAATATTGGTTTTTTTACGCAAAACAGTAAGAAAGAAATGTTTTAAATAAATAAAATAAATATAATTTCAATTTACAATTAGCAAAAGATCTAATAAAGGATAATTTAGGTATGTATATGCAAAAACATACAAATATATTTGAATGTACGTGTTCGCCACCTCTAGATACAGTGTTAAACACAAGCAATTTGACATCATCATTCTGCCGACGTTAATGCTTGTGTTAAGACACAAAAAATTGACCGTGTTGTCGTAGTGTTAGTTTTAGAACAAATTTTTAGCATTCTGAAAATTTTTTCAAAAGTGGAAAGACACATAACACTAAGCTTACTTTGATAAACGCATAAATTTTATCCAAAATGAATTTTTTGTTTTATTTAAGCCGTGGTTGTAAAATTGTGACTTAATATCTCTAATAGTTCCCATTTTATGAAGTTTTTTGCTTCTCCTGTAAACTTACGAAAAGTGATGTTACGTTATTTTGCATTTTAGGTGACGATATGTACATATGTGCCCTTAATTATGAAAATTGTCTAAGTCATATATCTCTTTGGTTGTAATATTTAGTAGATTACATTTGAAGAAATCAAAAAATATTTTTATATTATGCAATACTTTAATTTAGAGTTGCACTAGTTACTCTCGATTAATATAAATTTATTTGATATTTATTAAATATTTATCGAAGTTGTTTTAAGATTTTTCGAAGCAAAAATGCACCTGACTTAGACCACTTTCATAATTAAGGGCACAAATGCACTTCTATGCCAATATGAAAAAAAAATCTTAACAGCAGCTTAAATGTTATGCCATTTTCTATTGTTTTCTTAAGATTTTTCCTCTGCACTTTGTTGTTAACCTAACTAACCTCACCATGGAAATGTTATTAATAATTCACTAGGATACAATTTGAGTTTTTCATTAATATATTCCTTATCACATCATAAAAGTTATGACAATCATAATATAATAAGTATTCAATTACACTTTTTTTTCATATATGAATCAATTTATTCAACTCTAATAATAAATTCATAAAGTTTAATCGAACTTTATATAAATAAGATTTCCATAAAAATTCTACGAAATGAATAAAATTGAGTGTTGCCAGCTGGGCACTTTTAGCTTTTACTTTTGGCACAGAAAAAAACATCATCAGAGTACGAAAATAAGCAGAAGGAAACGTTTGCTAGCGGCTTCTTAAGTATTACAGTGAGCCAAATAAAAACAATGAACACCACTTAGTTATTTGGTTTTGTAAAGTTTTTGTCCATTTAATAAATTTCACTTTATTTCAAACGTAAGTAGCGAGAACAAAGTTGAATGATTTTGAGAAAAAATGTTTCTCGCACGTTTGCTAATTGAGTTTTGCTTGTTATAATAGAGAATGTTATAGCACGATATAAGTGAAACTTTGCTTTTGAGTGACATTAGAAAAAGGCCTATAAGCTTTTATTTACTGAAGACATACAGCGAAAATATTATCTTAACGAGTTTTGTAATTATACTCGTACACCAAAAATCAATAGTAAGTGAAAACTAAAGTGCAATTTTTTAGCAACACTGTTTTTGGCAAATCAGCTGTTTTCCTGTATCATGTTGCAGTTAAACATTTTCAGTTTGATCTAAAATTTAACCACGAATTGCCTTACAAATGAACAACAATTTCATATTAATAAATTTTATTATAAAAATTCATAATCGGTTAAGAAAGTGTATCATGTACTTTTTCTACTTCTATTTTATGGTCAGTTTGGGCGAGGCGGCTATTTGAAATCTTGTAATTGAATTTCGCACCAAAATTATATTACTTAACAGTAAATAGCCAACAGAGTGCGGACGGAGTACAATATCGCAGCTGTATCTGCCAGTGTTGTTGATGACAGTGAATTATCAATTCGGCACCATTCGCAGCAGTTGGGTCTCTGTTACATTTCTTTTTTGCCCCAAAATAGAAGAACTGGACTTGGTTGACAGATGCCATATACCACGCGAAACAATACCCCAATTGATAGGCGAGTCCGGTGAACAGGTTATTTTACGTTTGGGGCCGGTCTATTGGCCGCCTTGTTGAACTATGTTAAGGCTCATGTCTATAAGGATAAGCCTGCAATGGTTGACTCATTTAAATACAATATTGAATCATTTATTTGTGATATACCGGTGGATATATGGAAGAAAATATATGAGATCAACCTTTAAACATTTAATTTCATACATTGTTCAAAATTTAATGTGTTTTTTGTTTTAATAAAATCCGAAAGCTCTTAAAAAACCACCCTATACATTAAGCGTCGATTTTTAGTGTCACATTGTATGGAGGAACTTATTTTGTTTTTGCAGAAAAATTTTGTCCCATTAGCGCCTTCAATTGAAAGAAAATACAAACAATCTATAACAATTTGTTCAATCAAATTTTTGATTACGCTTTCAATTCTTAAACAAAATCAAACAAAACTTTAATGGAATCTTTTAAATTTTAAATTACTAATTTGAATTTTTTTTCAATTAACGATTTTAATAGAAAAAAATGTATGTCTTTGTAAACTAATAGCTAAAAATCTTAATTAGCAGCTATTTTTATTATAATAACTCCTGTTTGGGACTGACTTCATATTTACAAACAGCTTTTGAATATAAATTTCGATCCTTTAACAGCAGCACTGAGAGATAAGATAAATAAAACGTATAGCAAATGAAGAGATAATATAAGTCTATTTAACTTTAGATACCATTTCTACCACTAGATGCGAAAAAAACAACAAGATAAAAGAAAATATTGCGCCATAAACTTGAAAATATGTTTCACTTGTGAGTGTCTAATACACGTAAATGTATAATGAAAATCTTTGTCTGTTTTTAATGAATGAGTGAATGAGTGAATGAAAGTACAAACACTACATTTTTGTGGAAGATCCGCTAAATTTAATTTATGTTTTGCATGCATTATAGCAAAGTTTTATATTCATTATTAAAAAAGAAATAAAAAAGATTAGAATTCCTTTCCTTTTTACTTTAAGAATTTCAATGAAAGTTTATTAATGATGTTTGCTATCGGATATCGCCGTAGTTCGATAATTTGCAATTTATTTTATTTTTGCCACCAATGACAAGTGTTTTCCATAGAAAGATGCTAAGTGATATACTTTTTGTGTACATTCCGCACTAGCACTTTTAGAGCCTGGCCAGCTTTCATGGAGGCGAGGTGGGCACATTACGGGGAGATCATGCAAGCAGACTCCAATGGATTTTTTTTTATAGGACTTTATTTAAGTCGCAGGGCAATACATAAGGTTATAAGCCACAAACCATACTGACCTAAAAAATTTAACATGTTGGGTGTGCGCCACCCAAGGAAGCCTCAGCAGCGGTCATTTTCACGTTGTTATATTCCATACAGAATGGCATCGATAGGCAATTAAATACAATACAAAATACAAAAATTTCAAACAATACAGGGACTATAAAAACAGTTTCGTTTTTTCATTCCTTATCAAAAAATATGTAAAACGTTTGGACTTGCAGGACATCCCTGGAACTTCACAGTGCTGGAAAATTCATTAAATTTTGCAGTAATTTAAATAAAATTACAAACTTTGTACAACGATATCTGCATTTGTATTTTTATTTAATGTATACTAATTTGTTACTTCAATCAGGGCTACCACTTAAATCTCTGACAATTCAGATGTGCCGGTTGTTTAGTCGCTTGTTACTAGACAACAATGGATGCTTTTTAGATTAGTTTAATTTTAAGGTTTTCTATTGTTTAGGGCTTGAAATATCATATCTGAAATTAATTTACTATATACAATTTAAAATACATCAAATATAACATTATTCTCTTTTTAAACACTACAAATTTACTCGAATTAGTGTTTTAGTGTTTTACAAATATGACCCAAAATATGTCTTGGCAGCCCTGGTATTATAAGAGAAAAATATATATATATCAAAACGAACCACAAACACAAACATAAATTTAAATGTGTGAGCGTTGACATCACTGCTCTAGAATCACTTAACCAATTTACATAGAATATGCGATATTTGAAGCAGTTTTCTCAAGTTCTAAAAATCAAATTAAATGAATCTTGCAAGTCGATTTGATAAGAACTTTTAGAATTATTGAAATAAAGCGAAAGAATAAATTAATTTTAATTAGATTTGTTCGAGTCAACCTTATTTTTCGAGCTTAAGAGCCAGGGGTTGTTTGGCTTTATAGTGTAAAATTTATTAAAAAAAAAATTATCTTTAATTTTTTTATTTGCGAAAATTCTCTAAATCTATCGAATCAAATGGATTCATTATAACATGAAATCTAAATAAGGTCAATATCTTTTGATTGCCGTAAATTTGATTATGCCATTATAAAGCTATAAGAGCTTTACACATACACTCACACACACACTCACTCACACATATGCATAGATATCACCGTACGAATAGTCAGAGTATAGTCCCATAAGATCTTATGAAATCTCGATTTTCCAATGATATCAATAACTTCCTAGTTAAATTAAACTTTATTATGAGGGGTACAAAATAAATAATAATAATAGTAATAATAATTATTATTATTATAAGAATAAAGGTAATAAAGAAATCTATTAAATTAAATAAACAATTTTATTAAATTTACAATTTTCTTTTTCAAACAAATAAAATATATCTTGAAAAGCATCGGATAGAGGAATTGTCCGAAATTCTTATTTCAACAATAGTGATTGAATTTGTGAATTAAAATTTGAAAGTTAATTACATACCAAATGTTTATGGGAAAGTAAAACAAATTCGCTAAAATGCGACTTTGACTCCCACACAAGGAGTTCCGAACGAACACTACATCATAATTAATACTGTACGAACTTTAGCCAACATAA
Source organism: Nowickia ferox (assembly GCA_936439885.1). Classification (NCBI taxonomy): domain Eukaryota; kingdom Metazoa; phylum Arthropoda; class Insecta; order Diptera; family Tachinidae; genus Nowickia; species Nowickia ferox. The sequence goes on along the minus strand of OW387023.1, from coordinate 93,113,156 downwards.
TCTGATATCTTATCTGACATTTTTCTTAATTTTAAGTAGCTGGTAAATTTTCTTTGGTTTTTGTCGATTTTTTCTTGTTTTGGCGTTTTTTCTTAGTCCTGGCACTTATTTGGTTTTTGGAACTTTTTCGGTCTCTGGCATTTTTAGTTTTGGTGTTTTTTGTCGTTTTGGCTTTTTTTTTGGTGTTTGTATATTTATATTAGTTTTAGTGATTTTTTAGTTTTGGTGCTTTATTTCATTTTGGCGATTTTTTTATTTAGGAATTTTGAATTTTAGCGTTTTTAAACATTTCAAGAGTTTGCATTTTATGGCTTCAAAACTATATAGTCAAAATTACATTAACTGATAGAATATTCTTTAGTTTTGAGTTTTTAAATTTGAGTCTGCATTAAAATACACTAACCTTGAAAATTCCAAGTGTCTATATTATACTTTTCGTTGGTCGCCTTAGAATACCCTTTCATTTTTAACTGTCATATAGTTTTTGTTGCAGCTTCAAAAGTTTTACATATTCTGTAAAAATCTCAGGTTCGTAATTCTTACGGTTCTCGAGAAAATGGTTCTGTGAATAAAAGCCAGACAAACAGACAGACATCGTAGCGAAAAGAATATAATTTTCTTTGGTTTATGTAATAAAGAAAACTTTAAGGTAATTCTTTATATGAAAGCTGAGTTTGCTTAATCTTTCAAAATATTTAAGATTATTACAAAAAGAAAAAGAAAAGAGGTATCTTAGGACACCCGGCTATAGCTATACTGCTTATTTATATAAAAAAAATTTCATGTGTGAAATAAAAATGGAATAAAATTATATTATACGAGTATGATGATGTCAAATTCTCTGCAAATAGTTTAAAACGTTTCCATTTATTTTCTCTTCTAGCGTTTTCCGACTAAATTAATGTATTGTTTGTGGCCGGTGGGGGCCATCAGCCGGTTTACAGCCGATTGGCTGTATCAGCCGGTTTACAGCCGATTGGCTGTGCTCTGTGGTTTGTGCTCATGTGCAAAAACAAAACCAAAACAAATTAAGAAATCATGGTTCTTTGGTTTTGTTTCTCTCACTTCAAAGAACGAAATAAAACAAAATGAAACAATTTGTATCGTTTATTTTCGTACTCGGCTTTTAAGTACAAAGAAATAATAAAAAAAATTTATAACTGTAATAGTGTCGACTATTTTTGTTACAAAAATCACGTCCTAGCTCCTGTATCGCGCAATAAATAGCATAGCTATAAAAATCAGAGTAACTATTTTACTGTGCTCTACAATTATTAAATATCGAGAAATTTTTCCCAGTGAAAAATTTCAAACAATAGCAAGTAATAGGGAAAACAAAAAAATTGTTTTTGGAAAAAAGGAGAAGTTTCTAGTGAAATAATTTCACGACCAGGGTTGCCGTTGACAATTTTGAAAAAATGTTATAAAAAAATTATTTAAGAAAAATAGGGTCAAGTTTCTTGTGGACAACAAAAATAAAATTTATTTCCATTAATAAAAAAACAAACATGAATTTTAACAATTAATTAAATACATTATCATAGTATCAAAAAAGAAGTTACTTTTACAAAAACTTTTGATAATGTTTATCACTTTTTAGAAAAACTTATTCTATATTTTGTAATTAGTTTTTCACTTGGAGTCCATTCTTCCAGCTCTGATTCGGGCATGGATAATATCGCATGCAATTTTTAAATGTACGTTCATAAAACTCATGTATGGAAATATGTATAAAACACACATGCATAAAAGTGTACTAAAAACGTTCGTGAGGAATATTGAAATTTTAACTCTTTTTCAAAAAGTGGCATTCATTTTGTTAAAATGATATAAAAAGGATAAAATAAAAAAAGGTTCATAAAAAGTGTCATTGGCACGAAAAAGGGTCAAAAGTGCTACTTTAGTGTCACAATGGCACGCTGTTCATGACTGCCCTGATCATATTTTTATTCTTTAACGACCCTTTTCACAATGTCCAATTAAAAGCTAACAGGGACTTTAACGGCAAGGTTTGTATGAAGAACTCGCAGTTAAAGTACACGTTAACTCTTAATCATACATTGTGATAAGGGATGTAAGTCCAACCTTCTAAAAAGAAGCTTATGTACGAGTATATTATCATCATGGAAAGAAATAAAACTGAAAGGTGATTATGATTCAGAGTCAAGTATTTACTTTGATATTTTATCCATAATATAAATTTTCTTCTTATCAATTAAAAAAAATCCAGCTGTTTCAAAGAGTTTCAAATATCAAAGCTACAGTTTCTTGTTGTAGAGTCTAAGAGGTGCGTCTGCAGCCAACCTACAAACAATTTTATTTCACTAAACCAACGTATTGTTGTTATTCTTGTTAAACCCCCTCTTATTTGCTTGAGATTTTTTTTGTGGGTGGTGGGGGGTTTCAAAGGGATGGTTTATGTATGAGTTTTATGTCACTGTCAAGGCTGTTCACTATTTACATATTTTGTTGTTGTCGTTGTTGTTATTGCTGCTGTTATTGTAAAAGTTTATGCGTTTTGTTTGGTTTGCTACAACGTGTACTCCTTTGTCTGTTGGTCTGGTTTTGGATATTTTGTTTTTACACGTTTCACATTTATTTTTCTTTTGAAATTTTGTCCCACTTTTTCATTATGTATGGTATGTATGTGCTTATTGTATACGACCACTCTTCTGCAATGTTTAAAATTGTTCTTTATATCGTCACCTAAAATCCCAAAGCCCGTAACAACACTTTTTACTTTTTTACAGGGGAACCAAAACATCTTATAAACTTAAGACTATTTATCTGTTAGGTGCCAAATTTAATAACAAATAAAATCGGTATTTTTGAGCATATACGAGTATGAGTAAAATTTTAAGTAAAGATGTATCATCATCATCATAATCAATCAAAAAGTATATTTTGAATTTTTTGGTTGTTGCGGCATTTAGGATTTTAGATGACGATATGTATGTATGCATGTACATACGATTTATAAGTATTTAAAACAGCACATACATACTTTTGCATTTTATATATATTTTTTTTATTATTTAACATGAAAACTTTCTTTTATATTTCAACGCCTGTCAAGTCTGGCTGCTGTTGAATTTATAAAATTTAGCGTTGTAATTTATGTATGTATGTATTTTCAGATTTGACAAAAAAATTTTACAGTTTTAGCTGGTTATGTTTTTGAATTTTTTATGAAAATCATGTAAATTTATTCAGATTTGATAGGTGTGAATGCATGTGCTGTTTTATAACAAAACACTAATCTTTCAATCATAATATATATTGTCTGAGATTGTCTGAAGTTTAGTTAAAGAACTCTTTATCTGTATTATATGAGCCTTTTAATATATCGTTTTGAGCGCATCACTTTAAACATTGGAATAAGTTTAAAGGCAGAGTACTGAGCGGGTATTATATTACTCATAATTTTAAGAAAATTGCCTGTAGTAAGGCAAAGTGCCCTTTGATTTATATTTTAATTCAACATAATTTGAATTGATCATTTCACATGAAATTTATTTAAAAAGTTATAATTAAAAAAACACAAACTGCTAAGCTACGTTGACTTCTGTCCACACTCCGACTACAACTTTACCTATTAAAAATTACACATTACCATCAAAACTACTTGTCATATAATGACTTACTTTTCTGATTGCCAAATTTCATTAAAAAATGTAGAAAAATTATGTACAAGTTGGTAAATGAAGAGTATTATTATTTTAGATTTAATAGATTACGTGAACATGTTTCCAAATAAAAAAAAGTAAGTACTTCTCAAGAATCGATTAGTTTAGTCTCACGTCTTATTAAAATCATTAAGTTGGTAATCCAGTAGGGAAGAGTTTCCACCAAAAATTCTCAATTCCAAACCCCAATACCTTTTTTGACCTTTTTTTTTGTTGGGTAGTTAAGTACACTGTCTTTTAAATGGTAATGCGAAGTTTGTCGGCTATTTACTAACATCAAAATAAACAGCAACAAAACCAAAACAAGTAACACAACTTAGCACAGCAGTGTATCGCAACTACCCTGCAGTTTTAAAAGTAGAAATTACATAACTCAAAATCGTTAGGTATTTCCCTAACGAAAAATCGAATACCTACTACAGTTGCCACGAGTAATGCAAGAGTTCGCCTTTTGACTCTCTCGCTCATGGATATGTTAATGTCTTCAACCTGAAAATTTTTTTTGCGAGTGTAAAGAAACTCTGCTGTTATCAGCATTTCCATTTTGGTGCTTATCGGGTATTTTTCTAAGTACCCGAAACTTACTTAACTACCCGTTTCAGAAGAACGTGTATCTATAGTGCTTTTTACAATTTCTCGCAGTGCTTTTTAGTGGTATTTCAATCATCAAAATTTTTCAGACTTGAACAAAGCAATGAAGCAAACGCTCTCAATAAATTTTTTTTAATTCCTTATATGAATTTTTTTTATTCATTTGTTAAGCAATGGTTTTACTATTTCAACTTGCATGCGTGAATAAAGTTGAACAATGTGAATCTGTCACTTGTGCAAATTGAAGAAATAGCAAAAAAAGGTCTTAATTCCTATGAAATTAAACATATTTTAAAAGTAATTTTGGTATTAACTTTTTGTTAAATCTTATTAACTTATTATTATTCTTTTCTTGGAAGAATTATCGAGTGTTCAAAAGATGGCTTAGACCAGCAAAAGATTCGTTTAAGTCAATATGCATTTGATGTAGTTTTAAAATAATTGCCAAGGGTATAACGATTTAATATGTCATAGTCAAACAAAAAATAAATGCTGATTTATATAAAAAACAAACACAGATAATATTTAGCTTAGTTTTTTTTACCCGCAGTTTTTTAATTTTTTTTTGATGATTCAAGTGTTGGCATCACTGGCTATTATTCCAAAGAAATTTAACAAGAAAAAAATTATTTTAATTATACTATAGTTATTTTGATTTTGTGTTGGCGTCAGTTACAGTTGGAACTTCGTGAATGTGTAATTTGTATTGAATGTGTAATTTTTATTGAAGAAAGTTCGTTTTTTTTAGAAAAGCAAAATGAGCAGCAGAAGTAAATTAAAACGTCGCATAAAAAAAGAACAATTCACTGAAAAATGTATTAAGAATTAATTGTTTTATCAATAGAAAAATTATTTGTATTGTCTAGCGAAATCACTGATGAGGGGTTATGCAGATGGTGGCAATTGACTACCGCCAATGTCATGCCCATGTTAGAATCGTAAGTTAGGTGCATTGCTAGTAGTTAGGCTGGTAGTAAACAATGTGGCTAGACATTCGCTAGCTGCGCCGACTGCAGGATATAAACAAAGCAAATACAAAAAAACCAATACACTTCTACAACATATTATTTTTATTAAAAATTAATATGAATTGTAATCAACATTTTTGCATAATGATTTTACAATGGTATTATTTTATGTGTTATTGGATCGATTAATTGAAAACAAATAAAAAATTTCTAGTTTAACGTTTTTAAAATGGGAAGATTAATTGGCATGAATTGTTCGAATTATTCGTTAATCAAAATTGGCTTTTTTCATTTGTCATTGGCTTGAGATTTTTCTTAATTTCTTAAGGAATACTTATAATTAATATAATATTCCCGATATAAAGTAACAACTGTACACCTAGACAGGAACACTGAGCGTTGGCTTAAGAGCAGGTTATATTTATGTAGTACATTGAAATTATATTTTACATACATATTTAAATGTAATATAAAAACGCAAAGCTCGATAATTTTGTTTAAGGATGAGTTAGTCACATAAGTTTTACAATTTACGTTATTCTTAGGTTGTTAGGTTTTCAAATGAATTTATTAAGATAAAATAGAATTTAGACAAAAATGTCTGTACGTCTGAAGATATTTTAAAAGTTTACGTCAGAGTTGTATTCAAACTTTTGCTTATTTTGCTCATTTTGTTGTTTTGTATCTGCATCAGAAATAATACGATGCTTCACAGAAAAAAATTAGGACAAACTTTTGTTTTAACAAACAGGTTCTGACTGATTTTAAGTCTTGATTTTATTATATTTATTTGTTTTGCTTATTTTAAGAAAGTGAAAATTTATTTTTCATTTTATTTAACTTTTACAAATTTTTGGTTTTTAATTTTACGAATTTTGTGGTGGGTCCTATTTCAGTAAAATTATCTTCTGAATGAAGAAGAGAAAAAGTTTGCTTGAACAAGGATATCAAAGATCAAAATGCTCTACTTCAACATTCATCATAAAATTCTGCTATGAATTTCTTAACATACCAGAGCTCTTTTATTCAAAATAAATATCACAATAAATGCCAGCAGTAAAAACTCATTTCAACTTTAAAGGTACATTTTAACATTTACATTTGCCCAAAAAAACGTAACCAATAAATATTAGTGAAAAACATTTTGATTCAGACACGTGTTTATTAAGTTAAACAGTTTCATAAACAAGTAATAGAGAATGTCATAGAATCCAACATTATTAGAAACTATTTAACTTAACAAGCACGTCTCTGAATTGAAAGCTTCTTCATTAATATTTAGGTGTCACGGTTTTTGGGCAAATATTTGCCCAAGTGTGACCATACGTTAAGTTTAATTTGCAGTCATTTTAAAGCCTGCTGATTGCGAGTGGCAATAAAAATAACCCTAACTCTGAAAGTATAGAAGTTTTGTAAGATTTTGTGTAAACTCACACTTAAATTTATTTTACAAATTAAAAATAACTCTTAACAAGGATACATACTTGAGTGTAAGGGTGAAAATTCCCCGTCAATGCGTAGAAGTATTGCTTTATCAGCATTTTTTTTATATCCTTGTAAGAACTTGTTTGAGATTTAACAGCTTTTTTTTTCTAAATATTGTATACCCTTTGACGAAAAAGAAATGAAGTTGAAAATTGTGTTATCTCATTTCCTCAGGATGTTATGTCATAAATTGTATAAATGATAACAAGCAGCATTTGAAAGTTCAATAGATTTTATGGATTTTTTAGCATCTTCACACTATTTGTGCGTGTGGGTGAGTTTAAAGAAGATTTAAATTTTGCTGAGGCTTAGCAATAAAAAAATTTACTAAATGGTATTCGTATCTTGTAGGCAGAGCTTTACTACGTTATAAATGGTTTATTGCCACCAAAATGAGATAGAAGTTTAAAATGGCATCGACAGTTTTTATTAAAAATAAAAATATGTTTTTATATTCGCTTCTTGTTTTTGTTTATATTCGCTTTTTCTAAACTCATCGCGAGACAGAATGTAAAATTTTTTCAATTTAATAAAAAAAATTTCAATTAATATAAATGTGATCTTATGCGTATTAGCTTTTAGAAGTGATAAATATGGAACCATGCTTTTGATTTTTCTGATTTCTAATACCAATCTTTTTCTTTTTCAAATATAAAATATGTGTTATTAGTAAAGAAAATAATTGGCTGTGACCAATAAAAGTTTAAATTTTCCAGCCCTGAAATTGTGTTTTTGATTTCTTCATTTTCAATTACTATGCACTAAGAACCGATGGGAAAGTGATACGAATACAAATATTACATTTGTAGCCAATCTTATCCAACTGTCAACCTCACGCACTGTCCACCCGAGACTTACTGTCCTCTGTCACGCTAACGAGGCTCTGATGACCGATCAGAGGCGGTGTAACCCTAAACGCAACATTGAGTTAAAACCTGCAGCAAGTCAGCACGCCTGGATGGATAGCTGGCAGCCGCAACATCAGGTTCGGACGCTACGGCCTAATCAGTCACTAATCTTAAAACAAACTGATTATCAGAACCGTTTCAATAAAAATTACGGCTCTATGCTCCTTGTAGATGCTACAAGGAACAATTATATATATATAGATCTGATACATCAGTCTAAGATTGAACTCTCCAGCTTTTTTAAGGGCTTCGGAAACTTTTTTAAACATACAGACAGACGGTCATACAGGCAGATGAACATCGCTTATTTGACTACCCAACTGATAATGGAAAAGATTAAATATACGTTATGGGCTCACATATAAAAATTATTGAAATTGCACACGAAAGTAAAAACTTAACTTTAAATCTCTGGCAATAAGGAAAAAGTGCTTAAGTCATACTTTACTGTTTTGCAGTAGAGCAGTTTTAAACATTCAAGTAAATTTTCAGAAATTTACTTCTTTTGTAGTTACATTTTGAAACACAATGTTCACTTGAATTTTTTTAGAAAAACATCGTTCTAACAAATTCAATTTGAAATAATATCAAAGTATAAGCTTAATTAAGCTAATTATTCCTTACGAGATTATAAGGCCAAAAAAAGATAAGCACGAATTTATTGCGCTATAACTTCTTGGAAACATACACAAAATAATAGAAATTTTTGTCAGAGGTACTTTTGAATATGCAGATTACGGACGTGTCACTAACTAAAAATGTGCTTATCTCGACTTAAGCAAGCTCATCATCAACTTTTAAAACACAGAATAAGAAAGAAAAAACTGATTGGTGTTTGATGCTTTAGTTTAACAAATACACCTCAAGAAGGTTAAAATAAACAAACGATACATTAAGGGAAAGATGAAAATGAAGTTATTTTGTGATATATATTTCCTGCAACTGCAATGGAGGTTGCTTAAGTTTAAGTTGCTGGATGTATACAAGGGAATACTGAAAGTGGTGGATAACACAAACCGGTATTCATGCTTATCAACCAAATTTGACGTTGCGTGGCGGAAAGTTGTTTAAAATTGAATTTGTTCTACTTATTTTTGGATTGATCATTATCAGTACGAACGAAGGTAATATCTTTGTTAAAATTTGCATACGGATTTCTTTCTCTTTCAAAATTAAAGCTATCTCCAAATCCAATGTTGCACTTTAATCAATTAAAATAAATTTAACTGCTAAATAAAAGAAGTAATGACGCTTAATTATTTATTGCAACAATTAAAATAATTTTTCCAACCATAAACTGCATGCAATAGCAATTTTTATATGCATTAAATGCACAGCCATATTAATGCTCATAAAGAAATATTCATCTGTATGTTTTTATGTCTACACACTCATGTGCACAATTGGGAAAACTGGAAGGCCTTAAATGTTAATTAATTTGCTGGCTTTATTGTATGATATGAAATTTGGTAGTAAATCTTTTTTTTTTATTAGTTTTTTAGAAACATAATACTAAATACATAGAAACAAGCAATATTGGAAAGCATATACAAATTATATGCAAAGATATTAATTTTTAACCCCCGACCAAAAAAGGGGTGTTATAAGTTTGTAGTGTGTGTCTGTGTATCTGTGTGTCTGTCCGTGTCCACGTTTAGTCAAATTCTGGATGGCCTTTGATCTAGTTTTTTTCTATTTGCAAGGTAACTTGATCGGGAGGGTTCTAGCTATGTTTTAAGAAAAGCGGTCCAGCCATTTAGAAGATATCACATCTTTGCTAGATGTTTCGTGTGCACTTAAATATAAATATAATTACAAATATAAGAAATCAAAGTTTCAATTTGGGCTGAGAGCTTTTGATCTTGTTTAAATATTTTTATCGATAGTATGTACAAAAACTCTTTGTTCTTAATATAGTTATAGAGAACAATATGTTTTCTATCGTCCTTCCAAATCTTAAATATGGGCTAATTCTATCCTTTATTTGAAGAAACCATTTTATTTTTATTTTACTGATTTTAAATACCAATCTATAGTTTCCTAAATATACAAAATGTTTAACTAATAAAAAAAAATAATTTGAAAAATTTGCTTATTTTTATTGTCTATATGCATTTCGTTCCCGCTTTTGGAACTCATCAGTAGACTTCAGCTCAAAAATGATTGTATTTAGCTAAAGAACTTTGTATGCTTATGGTAACACTACTGGGATAATACGTTTTATTATACCATTTTTGGATTTGCGGTTGAAATCATAAATGGTCGTTTTCTGGTCGGCTAAGTCGACTCCTCCCATAATTTTATTATAGTCTCTGCCACTTTCTTCTTCGAGCAGTCTTTTTGCTTCCTTTCATAGTCTACAAGGGATGACGCATGACATTTAGAAGCTACGAGAACTTCTTTTGAGTCCATCCATCGAGCTGCCAAAATACCACTAGAATTGGTTTGAAGTTGGCTTTCTCTAAATTTAGGTGTATTTTTTCGAATTTGCATATATGTTCCAAGTGCGGGATATCCTATCGTTTCCAATAAATGCATTGAAGTAAATAAGCGGTCAAAGGCCAGACATACAAATTTCTTTTTCTCCAAGTGCGGCGACTTTGGACTGCGCAGCATTTGCTTCATTTCCAGTGTAAATTTTTGAATATTGAGAATCACAATATACAAACATAATAAGTTTGAAAACCTCATCTTTATCCGATTGTGCATTCGACCATCGGACAATACCAAATAAGCTGACAATAGACGTATGAGTAATAAATGTATCAAATTATAATCATATTAATCATACGCAACAATCAAATAACCCAAAAAGTATGCAACACTGTTTATACATATATAAATAATAAAAATAAGAATTGCCAACTTTTAATTTAGAAAACATCTGCTTTCACTTTGGCATTAGTGAAAATTTATTGTGAGAAAGATATTTTTATCCGACTTAAAAAAAGGAGGAGGTTATCAATTCGTCTCAATTTCTTTTCGTTTTTTTTTTGCAATGCTACTTCATAACTTGGTTTATATTAGACCGATTGTAAATTTTTTTTACTATCAGAGAGGGCATCCCATTGGTCCCATTGCAAAAAAAAAATAAGGCGAAGACACGCCCACAAATTTTTTTATTTGATTTTTTGATATTCTGCTTACTTGCTTGCTACGAAACTGAGCAAACACCTTTGGTTCTTGTAGTTACACAATTTTAAAGTTGAAAAAATGGGCGGGGCTATGCCCATTAAAATCTATTATTATATTTCACTTAATCGATTTTTACGAAACTTACCACACACTTTGAGCTCAACAATAGACACAATCTTCCATTTAAAAAAAATTGGCGGAGTCATGTCCATTAAAATTAAATATTTTATTTTAAGTGGTTCTATTGTACCGATTTTTACAAAACTTAACACAGCGCAGGGTAAGCTCTGAAAAACACAAAATCTTCCAATTAAATAATGGTCGAAAGCACTCCCATTCAAATTTAATTTTGCAGTCCATAATTTTTTTCGAAAATGTTCTACTAGAGATCTTGGCATTGAAGCCGGTTTCTTTTTTGCAGAATAATGTTAAATACATTTATTTATATTTTTTTATTCATAAGAACTATTTTAGGTTTATTAGAATCTTCTTGAACATATTTCTATGGCAAATTTGTTAAATAAGCCTGCAATAAGCCTGTAATAAACATGAAATACTTTTCATGTTTTAGTGTTTTAAACTTTCTTATCAAATTTGTGTTAATGCCAAGCAAATTAAATTTTTATTATTTCCATGTTGTGTAGTCCGAGAAGAAATTACCCGCTCTCCAGGGAAATAAAAAAGAACGGGAAAAAAACTCTAACTGCACTAGTCAACAAGGTTTTAGACTGAAGCAACCAAATATCTGTCCTACGGTAATTTGGTGCGCTGAATTCGAATCTGTAATTGGTATTTTTCTATCAAGTCAGGTTTTCGAGATACGAAAAAAAAGTTTTATTCGTTTTTTTATAAAAAATCATTAGTTTATTTCAAAATCAATGAATTTTCAAAAATGAATGGTGTTATTTAAACGTCGTTTGCATTTTGTTGGTTCGGTTTCATGTATAAGAGTTCAACAATTGTCTCCGAGCCTGCTTTTGTCCCAAAATCCTTGATAATTTCTTTAAATTTTCATTAAATCTTGGTAAGCATGCTCTCTTTGTTTGTGGCTCTTGAAATGACTGGTAATGTATTATTTGGTGGACGTTAAAATGGTTTGACAATCGGTTCGCGTAAGTAATATTTTTTAGATTTTTCATATTGAAATAACAGTCGGTTTGGTGGTTACTTGACTCTCTCTGCAAAGTACTGGAATGGAAAAGTCGAAATAGTCGAAATAGATCTTCCTTGCCATTTGACTACTTGTATAAAACAGTTCTGCAACTATTGCAAAATATTGTCGGTGTCCACGGTTTGTTCAAGTTTCGGACATCAAAACTAAATTAATGTTAATATGCATATTTTAATGATTCTGATTTTGCATATCCTGTTTTTCCAAGCAAATATTAACCACACACACAGCAAAAAAAGCTTGTATCAGTAACAGACATGCTGAGATGCTACTATTATGAAGATTTAGAATGAATGTGGGTGTCAGTCAAATTAAAAAATTTCAAATTAGAGTGTCAGTATTGACTGTTTTACAGTACTGCCAGCATGCGATATAAAATTAACAAGACGTGATAGCCCAAGTTATATGCCAAATTAGAATTCAGCGACCCAGATTAGTTAAAAAACATGCATCGTTTCTGCAGTCAATTTCGTTTCCAAATTTGTAGACCAGTATTAAAATCCAGTTTTACTTTAATAAAAAATCTTTCAATGTTGCTTACACATTAGGAAAGTTAGTTCCGAAGGAAATTTTTTATTAAGAGAATTGCATTTAAAACAAAACAAATTGTAAAAGTTTGTTTTTGTTGCAAATGTAAATGTAAGAGAGAAAGAATTCATTCGACATCGATAAAGAAGCAGTAAAATGTTCAAAAAAGATTTTTTTTATACAATATAAAGATGTGAGCGGTTCAAATTTATACGGAAATTTGATAAAAATTCCAGAATATCATACTATTTCTCCTTATTCGTCGTATTTATTGCTTGATTAGAAAACTACATCAACATTAATTTAGTAAGAGCTGTTTCAGATGATAAAACAAGTATGAATACTTTTGTGGAAAATGATACTCTGATATGTTGAGTTATTATTGTTTTTGAAATTTTTGTAAAAGAAATTCAATTATGGAAGAATTTTTGTCAAAAGTATTAATACTTATATTATAGTCTGAAACAGCCTCAATGAGTGCCGTTCAATCACAATAACCGATTAAAGTTGAATACTTTATTCGTTTCGATGCTGAACAAACTTCTAGTAATTTTTCGTCGCGTTTGTGAATAAATTTGGAAAGTATAGTGGAAATTTTAAGACCATAGAAGCTATGAAAACTTTGAGTTGACTTTACTTAAGTTTATTATAAGTCAACGCTTTTATTGAGACCCTGAAGGAAATATTTTAAAAGAAACAAAATGAAAAATGGAAGACATTTAGACAGACTGTTGCTATGAAAATCGGCACAGCTGAGTATAGTACTGTAACTTGCTTGTACTTAATGATGAGAATACTCCTAGAATTTTTTCATGAAGAATGAAAAACATGCAAGGCAAGTCCCTAATAAACTAATATGGAGGCCTTATAATAAAATGTTTTACTAATTACAGCAGTGGTGGTCAATTAGTTTTTCTATCATCTCTTACTGTGTAATAGGCATAAACTCTATTTGCTTGAGTTGACTTGACAAATTGATTAAGAACAGCTTTTACATTAACTTTTATATTAAATTAATAAAACAATCGAATTTTCGCCAATTTTCATTTAATAAATGTACATAACCCGGATTTTTTTCCGTTTACCAGGAAGTGTAAAAGTCCGGGATATCCCAAACCCAACTCTATTGAAAAAAATTTTAGATATCTACATACAATGAATTTAACTTGAATTTAACTTTAAATGTTTCCACAACAATTCTATGAATATATTGCAATAAGCCTATTTTGAAGTAAATTAAATTGTTTCTTTCATTAAATTTCAAATCAGTTTCTATTTATGTTCTGAGCAAAATAAGGCCTACTGAAAGGCCCTTTTGCTGCATTTTATCCATAGTGGACATAAATAGATAATGTGTTTGTACAATAATACGTGTAATACGCAGTTGACATTAAAATTCAGCTCAAACTTAAACAAATCCGTTTATATAACCACACATACATATAAACTTGTGTAACAGATAACTGAACATGTTTGCGTGTGTTTGTTAGCCTTGTTTTGCGTGTTGGACACGTATGACAGCAATAAATAAAAATTAATTGTACATTGTGTATTTAAGTGAATCTGTTTATGTTTTTGTGTATTTAAAAAATTATAAATGGTGTTTTTGTACAAAAGTAATGATAACGAAATCTGTCAGTATTGTTGGCAACAAAAGGAATTATTATATTAATAAATGTATACGAAGGTAGTCTTTCCCATGCATTATAATAGAAATTTATAAAAAATTATTGAAGTGTATTTTGCTGTGACAAAAGAGACCTAATGAGATTTAAGTGATGTGATGCTCTACGCATCCTGCGAAACCAACATCCAAGTGACATACATATCATTAGCTAAAATACAAAAAGGGGTCCTTTACAAAAAAAAATAACAAACAAAAAAATGAAAAATAAAAATAAATAAACACAGTGAAGAGAAGTATATCAATGTGTTTTAAATAACAAATTTTTGTTTACTTTTTTTTTTTAAATAATTCAAGTGATTTTTTCGTTAATTTACACAATAAAGGCTATTTTTTTTAACAACTTTCTTGTTGGCAACACTGTTTTGGGCAACTCAGCTGTTTTCGTGTATCATGTTACTGCTAAACATGTTCAGTTTGGTCTAGAATTTAACCATAAATCGACTTACAAATGACCAAAGCTTGCAAATCATTAAATTTTATTATTAAAATCACTTCTTACATTTTTTGGTCCCTTTGGGCGACCACCTTAGAGGCTATTCGGAATCTTGTGAAAAAATTTCGCCCCAAAATTATATTATTGAACAATAAAAAGCCAACGCGCATACGTAGAGTGTGAACAGAGGAAAATATCGCAGCTGTATCCGCCAGTGTTGTTGATGACCGTGAATTATCGATTAGGCGCCATTCGCAGCAATTGGGCCTCTGTTACTTTTTTTTTGTTTCTCCAAAATGAAAGAGCTTGACTTGGCTCAAACAATGGCCCAATTTAGAGGCAAGTTCGATGCACAATTTGTTTCACGTTTAAGGCCGTTTAATTGGCCATGTAGATCGTGCAATCTAACGCCTTTAGACTATTCACTGTGAGGTTATGTTAAGACTCATTTATATAAGGACAAGCCCGCAAGCCCGGTTGACGCACTGGAAGACAATATTAAAGAATTTATTCTTGATATACCGCTCGTTATATTGGCGAGAGTATGCCAAAATTTAATACAGCGTATGAAGCATTTCAGGCGTAGTCGCGGTCAACATTTACATGAAATTATTTATAATCATTGAATTATATAGATCGTTCTACCGACTTAAATAAAATTTTCATACATTTCTCTAAATTTTGTGTGTTTTTTTTATAAATCAAAACCGAAAGCTCTTAAAAAATCACCCCTTACATCAAAGGAAACGTGCGCAAGTTTTCTTTAATCGAGAGGACAAAATTCTAATAGACTATACGACATACGCAATACGGGTGATCATTTTGCTGAAGTAATTTAGACAATTAGGACAGAAATGTTGTTTAAAAAATTTTTGGAGCTTAAGTCAAGCTCACGAGTGTTTCGCAATATTTATCATATAAAATTATAATTTTTCTTTTATAACTTTATATTAACAAAATGTCTAGAGATTTGGATGACTTTTCATTCTTATTCATGAAATTTCTGAAATACTTATATATTCTAATTAAAATTTATTTGTTGGTGTTTAATCATACCAACAAAAAAAATCTGATTTGGAAGCACTTACAACTGAGAGAAGTAATGCATTGCTTACTTGATAAGAAAAGCTTCGAAAAATGATTCGAAAAGCACCAACGTAACGCGGGCTAACTAACAAAATATAATATTATCACAGAAAATTTTGCAAACCAGTAACTTTTGCATCTGAGTATTACTTCTGTAAAGCACTTCAGTAAAGCAAAAAATTCATGGATTTTGGAAGCCAAATGCATTGTTTCTAGCTGTCTCATTTCGAATAAAAAAAATGCCTTATTCATGCGCAACAGCAAATGATTCCTTAACATGATCTTCCTTACAAAAACGCTCCTGAGAAGCAGTAATTTCTTCATTCGTGCTTTGACAAATCATCACTAGACAATATTTCAAATAATAAATTTCTTAAACATTTGTACATATATATATATTTTAAAATATTTTTAGAACATACAAATGCCTGAGGAGTTGTACAAATCTAACAAGTTTACATTCCACTCAACAAGTCTAAAGTGAAATGAACTATTATTTTATTTTTTAGTTTTTTTTCAATTCCTCATATAATTTATTATAGATTAATTATACGAACGAAATTAAGGCATATAAATGTATTGCATGCACGTTTAAAGCATAAATTTCCCAAAACCATTTATGCAGCAAATTACTTAAAGCAGTACATGCAATTGCATTCCCATTTATATTTATTATTCTCTATTTTCTTTTTTCTTTTTGCAGAAAAAGAGCCATGGTCATAATGGAAGGACAATTTTTAGTGCGACAAATTTATGACGATGAAATCACATACAATATAATTGGTGCAGCAGTGGAAATATTGAGTAAGTAAATAGGAAACCATAAATATTTATTGCCTTTATTACACTCATTGTTTTGTAATGAATTTTGGTTTAATTAAGAAGCACAATGTAATTAACTTTTCGATAATTACATGAGGTCTCTATTGTCTTAATGTGGAATAACAAAGTTCCCACAAAACAAAAAGAAGCCAGAAGATAATCTTTTTATTCTTGAACTTGAAAATTATCAAGTCAAGTCAAGTATGAGTGGTACATTCGTCTATGCCAAATCGTATATACTCTACACTGGCGTACGTATGGAGTATATACATATACATATGTCTATTTATAAGTATTTGTTTGGTGAAAGAAAATCGCTTCCTTAATTTAATTCTTCACTCGGAAAATTTCCATAGATCACTACAAATTGCAATAGAGCATAAAATGAAGGAAGCTCTTATTTCGGTATCCAACTATCTCCTCCAAGTATGAGAAGTACCTGGATTCAGTAACTTTTATTTCGATAGTCGTGTCACTATAATATATATAACTAGGGTTGCTATTTCCATTCTGATAAAAACCGGACGACAAATACAAAAAACGAGGACATTTGGACCAAAAATGAGGACAATGTTTTTATAAAAAAATAAATTTATAAAAACACGTTTGGCAGTCAAAATAAGTGATGCCGTCTCATTTGAAATAACAACGACAATATACTAAATTAAACATCCAAAAAACACATCACCTGGGATGTTTAATTAAGATTTTATTTTTCATTTTGCCTTATAAATACTTTTATTGTTATCCGATGGATTTCTAATTGTATAAAGGTGTAGAAAAATAAAATAGATCCATATCGAATAAAAATTATTTGCTGGGTCTTTTTGTATGAGTTTCTAAGCCTACTACGCTTACTTTTCTTTTGTGATTTTCAAAAATATTATTATTTGCGAATTCTCGAATAGTTTTTGAAAGTCTGTGCATAAGATAAGAGGTTTGTGACTGTTCCAAATGTGTGCTTGAAGTCTACTGACGATTTGTTAAAGCAACAATGAAATGCATATAGACATCGCTTAACCTCCAGCAAATAAATTTCACTTATAATATGATTATAATAATATGTCGGGTGATGGGTTTCTTGGATAAAGGGTCAAATAAATGAATTCACACGATTGTTATATAAAATGAAACAATAATTGGTGCATTGTGGCAGTTGTGGCATTCTACCTTAATATTAAAAATAAAATCTGTGAATGTAATTCGTTACTTGTAAAATGCATTAAGGTCACTATTAATTTGCAATAAAGCAAAATATAGGTAAACAAGTGTTCTTTCACAAAACAAATTTGTATGTAATATGATTACATATACATTTATGTATATACATTTATACTTCATACGTACCTTGGTGAAGGGTATATAAGATTCGGCACGGCCGCATTTATGTAGTACCCTTACTTGTTATATATCGTACTGTGTATTATTATTTATTTTGTGTGCTTAAATATTATTTGTTTTTCAGATATTCCAGCTGATGATATTTTGGAACTTTTTGGTAAAACGTTTTTTGAGTTCTGTCAAGATTCTGGATACGATAAAATATTACAAGTGCTGGGTGCAACACCAAGGGATTTTTTGCAGGTGAATTTCCTTTCATGTAAAAATATATATACATAAGTACATACATATATATAGTATATAATATATACTGTATATATGTATGTACTTGTACATATTATGTACATGTGGTATCCCAACATATCAAATGCCTTGTGAATAACACTATAATAATCTTACTAAGATAAGCTTAAGCTTAAAAACTGATTCAAAAATTATATATATATATATATATATATATATATATATATATATATATATATATATATATATATATATATATATATATAAATTGTAGATATATCATTATAACATTTTTTATAATCATATAAAATTTAATCCAAGTTATTCGACCTTTATACGTACATAAAAATCTTGCCTAATTCCTTTAAGTTCGAGGTCAGGTTTTTTTATTCTTAAATCGTCAATATGAATAAAATATTTTAATTTTGCCAATTTTTAAAATAAGTGCCAATATTTCGATATTCTTTGAATATCATCTTCAGGGCTTAATTAAAAATCAAAAAATAAGAAAAACTAAAAACATTAACATCCACTGTTGTACTTAAAAATTGACAAAATTAAAATATTTTATTCGTATTGACGATTTAAGAATAAAAAAACCTGACCTCGAGCTTAAAGGAATTAGGCAAGATTTTTATATTTTTTATAATCTTGTTCTCAAGTTGTATTGAAGTTTGATTATTTTATGGTATATTGGGAATGCACTAAATTCTAAATTATTTCTCTCCTTTTACTCTAAAAAAGTTCAGGTGTTTGCTTTACTTTAATGCTTCTTCAAACTAGATAATAATATAATTTATTTGACCTTTTTTATTATATTTTGTTTTTAAATATTTATTTGGGCTAAAAAAACAATTTTTGGTTTAAAAATAAAAATTAAAATAGTTTTTATTTATTAATAACTCGATATTTCGCTACAACTTTGTGTAGCTTCTTCAGGAAATTAAAAAAAATGAGTTCAACTACAAAAATTAAAATTCTTTGTCGAATTAAAAAAAATGTTTAAATATCAAAAGCTTTTACAAATAACAAAATTTTAAAGGAATTAAAACATATAACTATTTGATATGCACTATTATATATATACAAAAAGTATACAAAAGCTTACAATATACTAAGTACAAGTTTATAACTACTAAATAAATATGTATGTATTTTTTTAAGAAACAAATACACCTAAACATATAGGGTGTTTTTTTTAGAGGTATAGAATTTCGAATTGAAATAAAACACAAGAAAATCGTTTTAATGTCCATCAATTTGGCTTTATTGGAAGGATAATTTTATGCCATTAACGTTTAAATATGATTTCGGGCATGTGGCCGCCGCGGCTGGCTCGAATAAAGCCAATTCTACAGGTCCAATTTTCAACCACTTTTTCGAGCATATGGGGCCGTATGTTGGCAATAACGCCACGAATGTTGGCTTCCAAGTCCCCTAACGTTTCTGGTTTGTTGGCGTAGACGAGCGACTTCACATATCACCAAAGAAAATAATCCAATGGTGTCAAATCACACGATCTTGATGGCCAATTGACAGGTTATCCATGGTTAACCGAATTAATTGCTCTGATGGACGATTATGTCGACCATAAAATGGACGGAGCTTGCGGTAAACTTCGCGAACTGAACCATTATTTTCGAAATAAATTTGCACGATTTGCAAGCGTTGTTCTTTTGTCAACCTGTTCATGATGAAATGGCAAACCAAACTAAATATTAATCACTTGACAGCTGACAAAATGGCCGCCAGTTAAAAAAGTGATGCCAACTTAAAGTTCTATACCTCAATAAAAAACACCCTATACTTACACACATGCATATGTTCAATAATGTAATTATAGTTTGAGATTTAGTCACAAGATTCCGAATAGCATCGGAATGTTGCCCGAACTGGCCATAAAATGGAAGAAGTACACGATGCACTTTCTTAACCAAGAATAAATTTTGATAATAAAATTTAATAATCTGCAATTGTTGTTCATTTATAAGCCAAAACTGAATATGTTTAACAGTAACATGAAACACGAAAATAGCTGAGTTGCCAAAAACAGTGTTGCTAAGAAATCACCGATTTTATTATTAATCAGTGGCTTACGGCCGTTTTAACAATATACAAGTATAACAGGGACTTTAACGGCAAATTTTGTATGAAGAACTTGCAGTTAGAGTTCATGTTAATTTTTAATCACATATTGTGAAAAAGGGACATTAAACATTATCAGCTGTGCTTTTAACTTGGCAGCACTGAATTTAGTGTACTGCCAAAACAAGGTCTCATTTCACAAAGCCTACTTAAGTCCAATTGGAAAAAAGTTTAAATTTGTTTGAAAAAAAAAACATTTGTTAGAAGCATGTTAGTGTGGTAAACTTTTAAAGTAATTACAGTATTTTTTAATCAATCTCAATTGTTAGTAGAAGTCATTAATTTATCTGATAATGTTGTTTGAGTAAATTTTTTCAGTAAACTTATACTTCATCAGTGTGAGTTGAGTTTGAGTGAATTCGTTTCTAGCCAAGAGACTTTTCTCTGGCCCCCTTTTACATTTTTATATTCACATTAAAAATATTACTACTAAGTTACGGTAAAATGGCGTGTGAATTGTGCAAATATTTGTCTGTCATGCCCTCGATAATTCTGATGTACATTTTGTAAATTTGTATGTTGTTTTTCAAGTCCGTTTTGAGTAATAGAATTCACGTTAGATTTGTTTTCAATTTGATTCGTTTATTTATAAGTTCCTGTATTCTATTATTTATTATACGAATTTATACATATACGAGTATGTTTATTAATTTTTGTGTGTATCTTTTTTCTTTTATCTCTTTTTTTTCATAAAAAAAATTAAAAAAAAAAACCAATGGCTTCTGTTGCAATGACTGTGTGTCTGTGTGCATGCGTATGATTTCTTGTATATTTCTACTGCTTCCTGTATTAACATCGAAATCCTTGTTGCTGATGCTATTTATTGATGCTGACATAATGCAATGAATATTTATTTTTTTGTTTCCATCTACCACCTCTGCATCGAAAT
Source organism: Nowickia ferox (assembly GCA_936439885.1). Classification (NCBI taxonomy): domain Eukaryota; kingdom Metazoa; phylum Arthropoda; class Insecta; order Diptera; family Tachinidae; genus Nowickia; species Nowickia ferox. The sequence continues at coordinate 93,092,038 of OW387023.1, read as the reverse complement.
AATCATGCAACAACTCCTGTCATATCTCTGCTTGCTGCCCCTTAAACAATTATAAATTTGAACAATTGTCGACGATTTCATTTTGTACTGCAACAAAATTTTATTTCTTGTTGTTCGAAAAATGTAAAATATTTCATACTTTTTTTGTGGACATTCTATCAAATGCAATGAATGCCAATGTGGGTGCTTTAAATGGAACAAACATATGATGTTGCTGCTGGTGACTGACTGTTCACATTATTGATACTTTATGGATTCCTTTGTCGTACGGCAAATGTAACAATATTTCTATTGTGTATGCTGATGGATGGTGACCTTCAATAATTCGATATAATAAAATGCTTACAAATGAATAAATACAATTTTGCTGGACTTTGTGTTTGTGTGTTGAATGACATGCATGCCTTTGGCATTTGTATTTTTGTTTCGATGGCCTTTTGTTAAACTACTTGGCAAACATTTGTAATATTATTTTGCTGCAATGGATAATGGATAATAAAAATTTATAAGAATTTGGATGCCCTGCATGATCATTTGGGCACATTGTATCCAGGCATGAGAGCGCCATCATTTCGTTGCACGGAAAAGGATGGCTTATTGTTATTGCACTACTACTCAGAACGTCCAGGACTCGAGCATATAGTTATCGGTATTGTCAAGGTAAGCGGTTTAGTAAAAAACATATAAAAATAATATCCTAAATACATTTGTTTTAAATTAATAACATAAGTTCTTCAAAAATAAAGTTAAATTTGGTTAACATCAAGCAAGCTCTTCATCAAAAACACTAGTTTTTACAGGTCAAACAAAGGAAGGTAGAAATTATTTAAGAGTAGTTGGTTGGTTTGTTTATGTAGCTGCTTACTAATTACAAGCCATCAAGTAGAATAATTATCCCTTCTTTGTCCTATTCTTGATAGCTGCAATATAATGTATTATAAGAAATACCGAGCATACTAGCATGTGTGCCAATCAATCAGTGCCCCAATAATATCGCAAGCAACAGCGGGATGCTCTTCCTATTTTTGTTTAGTATTTGTTCTGAGTATTTATCGTGGCAGTATGGTCATAGTTGCTTCTGAAATTGACAATCCGTCTGCTCATTGAAAATGGTGTTACTATGCACAGGAACCCATACAGGAGTTGACAGGATTGAGACTCACGACAAAGTATGGATCTCACATCCTTTCATTGTTTAACTAAACTTGACAGACATGTACATGATTAGTAAAAAGCAAACAACACAACAGCAACATTATTACAAAGTAGTAACGTTAAAATTTTAGCTCTCCTTACATAAAAAGCTTTCAAGAAGCTGTAATACGATGAATCAAAATAATTCACATATTCTATTTTCATTGAAAATTATGTCTATAGAGCTGAAGTTTACAATAGTTGAAACCACTAATAGTAGATCCAATACAAGAATGCTAATGCATTATGTTCCGTTCTACCAGTGTTTGCCATAATAATTTACATTTTTATCATTTCAAATTAGCACGTTTAATTTGGTTTACAGAGCGATACGAACTTTAGCTTAATCGAATCATAAACAATAAAACTGAGGAGGTACCAAGTGATCTTTGCACAAGAAGTACTGACTGGGTATCGACAAAAATGCCTATTATTGCCTACCGTTTCTAACGTACAGTATACTACCTGATTTTTTAAGGCTATTTTCGAGCCTCAAAATAGTTGCAGCCTCGGGGAGAGGGTGCTATAGCCGTACGCCCAGATCACTTGAGAAAACTCCAGACCCAACACCTCAGATCATTCTTGATCCGTCAGTGTAGACTCTGATGTCATTATAATTTATCACTTCGTTCTTTTTTATTGTTTTCTATATAGATAAGAAAATGATTTTGAAAATTCTAGCAAAGTCTATAGTCTATATACCATATAACTTATGCTTTTCTCAGTCCTGGAGGCAGCCCACTTAAAAATTTTAAAATGAGAGGGTGAAAGAGAGAGCAAGAGTAAGTGAGTTAAGGGGAGAGTAAGATAGATACAGGGAAAGAGAATGGAGAAAGATTGAGAGATTTGAAAGTAGAAAGAGATGCAGCTAGGTCCTCTGATATTTTCTTTTTCATTTTTTTATAAAAAAAAAATTGCAGATTTTCTCTTAACTTGCGGAGTTAACTTTTAGAAGGAGTAAGAGTTTTGGAAAAGCTAGTCTACTCATAAGGTCATAAGCAAAGATCACTACATTTTATATTTTAAAATAATTCGCTTACAAATAAGATAACTATATATTTAAAATTTGTTTCTTTCGAAAAACAGGCTGTTGCCTCCAAATTGCACGGTGTTGATGTTGAAATAGATATCGTAAAACGCAAAGGTGATCCGGTGGAAGATGACGAAAAAGATGATGTGTTTTTGCATCAGACGAATCAGCCACAACAACAACCGAGTGATACCTGCTCAAATGAAGAAAATAATAATTTAAGTAACAACAACGATGAATATGCAAGTAACAGTAGAAAAGGTTGGTATGGAGTTTATGTATCAATAAATTTAATAAAAAAAGGTACAACGAAAGACTTACATTTACCTTTGAAAGCTGTATATTTAATCAAGTTCGTAATTGCAAACAAGATAACAACAGTTTTATATAATTTAGAACATTTTATTTACACAAGACCGCAGAGATTTTACACAATAACTGTGTTTTCTTTGTTTATTGTGTTTCTCATACCAAAAGACTGACTTTCTTAAGCGTCCCAAGCACTTGCAACATAATTGTGCAATTTATTGTATTGTACAATAATATCGCTAATGTGTACGTAAATATGGCAGGTTGTACAATATTTTGGCAAAACTGAAAATACTTTTGGTTTCTATTGTACAACCAAAAGACATATGTTCGTGAAGTGAGAGATGTGTTTGTAATATTGTACAATATTTTCTTACTTAAAAATCTATTTCTTTAATTACTTAGGGCCTCATTTTGTAAAAATAAAATGTTGTGCGTCGACAATTTTGTATGTATTTTATTTTTGTAATTTTTATTTTGCCAAACAAAATCTGTCAATGCTTAACGTTTTCATTTTACAATATGTATTACGAAAAATTTCTTAAACGCACATGTGTGTGTAGCTTTTGCTCACTTTTACATTGCGCCATATTTTTGTTTTTAATATTGTGCAATTTATTGAATAGTCTGGAGCAAAGCAACAATAATAATAGCAATAAAATACTCAAAAGTATTGCTTAGTCTATGAGTACCTTTAATTGATGCTATAATTTTTTTTTATTTTAATTTTTTTTTAATTTTTGGAACTTAGCAAGCTTTAACTTTTAAGAATCAATACCATCTTTGTATACATTCCTGAGGCGGTATTAATATGGTGTATAGATACAAGTTCGTGAATAGTTTCTTGACACAAGAGCATAAACCTAAAAACCGTTGTACTGATTGCTTGTCTGCGGAGTTTTCAATACTTTGTTGACAACGGTTTGAAAACATCTGCATTATCAACATTTTATGCTGCGGAAATATGAAATAGTGCACTTTCTTTGTTTACCAGACTGAAAGTTCGAAGATGAACTGTATGTGAATCCTATTCATAGAATGTACATCAAAAGCATTGCAATACTATTTTGTCTCATTAGTTACTAGGTCTTACCAACCGACAGAGCTCATATCGAACAATCTTATAGAGTATTTTCGTATTTCCTATTCCAGTTATTTAAATTTTTTTGCTGGCAGCCCAGCTTTCTTGAGTCAGTCTTACATTTTGCATTGTTGTATTTCGTGTTCTTTATTATATTTAAATTTATATTTTAATATAAATATATATGTATATTTATTTGTAGAACAATGTCCATTTACACGAAAGCAATCACACTCCACCTCATCTATGACTGCCACAATTAAGGATAGTTTCGATAATGAGGATAAAGAACAGAAATGCTTACGTTTGCTGAAAAATAAAAGTGATGATATTGAACGCTACGATCATGTACAATTTTTGATACGAGAAATAGCATCCAATAACAAACTAGATAGCGAAATAGCGGGAGCAAAAGAAGAAGCGACCAAAGAACCACCGGATGAAATAGAAAATTTATTTGGAGGTAAGTTTTTCTAGTGGCATAATGCGTTGCACAGTGGGCCTTTGTTATAATGAATAATGGATAAAATTAATTACTGTGTGTAAAAAAACATTGGTTTACATTAATATTTTTTTACGAATTAACGAACATATTTCTTAAGTGCTGTAGAAACAACAGCACGGACATATTTCTTAAGTGTTGTAGAAACAACAGCACGAAAATTCATATATTTATATTTACGCGCGACTTTTGGGAAAATACAACCCTGATAAGTTATTATTGTTTTTAAAGAGTTATTATAAAGTGCCTGATATATGTAAGAGTAGATTTTTTTTTTCAAAAGTCTCACTATTATGTTTATTTTTTAAGAGAAGTAACATTAAGACAATGAAGTGCTATTATTACTTCCTTAGAAAAGAGATAGTGATAGAGAAGGCAGATAGTGAAAGAAGAGAGAGGAAGCTTCATTCTTTTACAACTGGGCTTTTTGCACGTTTTTTTAATAATACAGTGTTGCAGCGCCTCTGGTGTCAATGAGGCGAATTAAATTTTCAAAGCTGCATTTAGCAGCCATTTGACTGGGAATTTTGCTTCATCGATGATTCTGCTACACAATACGGACAAAGGAGAGCGCTGTGATGTTAAATTCGGATTAGCATCCGCTGATGCTAGATTATTTCAGTGACCAGTGTCTATGTCTTTATCACTTGAACTTTTCTACAACAACTGGTACAAAGGGACACCAATGCACATCAGAAAAATGCGTGGTGTTGTTATTTAATGACTGTCGGAGACGGGATCGAGAACAATAGTCTCGGTTTTGTAGTCAACGTGCTAGCTACTTCAGCTAACGCCACCCTCATGTCGGAAAGTGTCTGGTGTGTTTCATACAATTGTTCTGTTCACCCAGAAAATACATAAATATTTATTTGTCTTGTATTTTTTTAACACAGAAAGTGTACTTGCCTACTCTTGAGAGTGACGCAGGGCCGAACCAGAGAATGACAAAATTATAGTTTTAAGTACTCTTTAAGTATTGGACGTCAAACAACTATAAATGCTTTTAAACATCCAACCACTATGTTTATACACATTTATTTAATTACACAGCACAAAGCACAGCAACTAGCTCACACAAACTGTATGAGCTACAATTACACACATGAGTGTAAAAATACTCTGACTATTTTATTTAAACAGGCATATAAAGTATGTTTTCAAACAGCCACACACACACATTTTCTGTCAATTTTTATATACATAAATATATGTATATGGTGGCGAATGATGAATAAATATCCGGAGTATCACGCGTATTTTTTTTTGTCCTATTAAATATCCATAATCTGAGTAAAAACATACTCAAACTGTAAGTATGAGGAAGAGTCAATGCCTTTGATACGTATGTGCCTTTCTATTTTAAATTGTAGCGTATTTTAGTTTTTTGCATAAACGAAGATGAGATGCTCTTGCGCTACAATTATGATTATGCGTAGTTATTTAAACTAACACTATTTGCTTATGTATATTTTTTTTAGCACCTTATATTTGCTAAAAAAAGTATTGACACAATGAAAAAAAATTCTTCCCTCGGAATTCGGTTTAACAAAACTCCAAGTACTTTAGTAAGTACGTAAATATATATCATATATCTGGTTGTCTGGCTGTCTATTTATTTCTCTAGCTGCTGAAATCTGTTTGTCAGTCAGTCTTGTTGTCTGTCTACTTATTTGTCCTTGTATCTGTTTATCTGTCTGTCACTAAAACCTTCGTACTGTCATATTATTTGCTTTGTGGAGGTCTTCTTAAATTTTGAAAAATTTAATATTATTCCTACATAATCGGGGATTATTTAAGCCGAAACTACTGTACAGATATAAAATTTAAAAAAGGCATTTCGATAGATATTCAGAAAAACGTTGTAAGTGTGGAAATGATTTTGTGGCGAGTAAAAGGCGAATTTGCCATAGAAACAATAATTTCTGCCTGCGGAATTTTTTCCAATGATTTTGGTAAAATGTGCAACATTTATGTAACATGATTATTTATATTTTTCTGATTTTATATCATATTTTATATATAATATATGGACGTAAAATTGTTTTTAAAGGCTTTATTTTTTAAACTTGTATGTGTATACTTGTATTACTTGTTTTCCTTTTTCAGATCCTTTAATATCACCAGCATCTTTTTGTAAAATATTTCCCTTTCATCTAATGTTCGACCGTCAAATGAAAATCGTACAAGCAGGCAAATCAGTGTCAAGAGTTTTGCCACGGTATGTATTCAATCATAATATTCTAAGTTAAGTATGCAGTACTAGTCAAAAGTAAGTACACGCAGCAAAACATTTAAGATTCTGGCAAAAAATTAATTTTTTGCTGATTAATACATGGTGGGCCAAACAAAATCACCATATTGGAAGATGCTCTTATTTTTGCAAATGGCGGCCAATGTCAAATCTGTTTTGACATTTGTGTATTAGTAAACAAGCCATGGAGCCATACACTTCTCAAGAAAGCGGAATTATCGTGTCGTGGCGTTCCCGGGCGCCTCATCTCTCGTTTTGGCGATCTACGTTGGCCCGCAAGATCGCCCGATTTAACCGTTCCAGACTTTTTTTGAGGGGTTTTTTTGAAGTCTCGTGTTTACGTGAAAAAGCCTGATACCCTGGAAGCCATCAAGGACAACATTCGATACGAGTGCGTGAGTCTGTCGCCCGAAGTTTTCTCCGAAGTGATGAAAAATATCATAAAACGAGCCCGTATAGCAATCAATTGTGATGGCACCCATTTGGCCGATATCATCTTCTATACTTGACCAATAAAATTCTAAGGGTTCAAATAAACATAATCAAAAAACAGAATCGAAGAAAAATAATAATAATAATAAACAACGGATGACTTCTTTTGGCCCACCTTGTATAAAGATAAATTCTTCCACTGACTGCTAAATAAAGTAAGACATTACATTAAATCTAACACAAGTGCTTGAAAACATTATTTTTAACAAAATTTATAATTATTATTTTTATATAAAATTTTTAGATGAGTTTTCTTTTAACTTTCGCCCAAGTTTTCGTTTTGCTATAAAATCTGTTAGCAAGCAATTTTCAAGAAATTTCGCTGTCTTTAAATACTTTTGGCTAGAACTTTAACACACAAGAAACACAATTTATAACACGCAATTATCACATATTGTATACTGAGTACAATTTCTATCCCTTAATTTAAGAAATAATTGAGAAACACTTTCACATTTAGGCAAACAAAAATTGAATGCTGGCAAATGTGTGAGCATGAGCGCCATAACATTTATTTGCACATACATACGTACAACTACGTCTGTATAATATTAACATACATACCCACATACACATACTTAGACCCAGTTACATCTGCATGTTAAATGCCTTTGCATTGCAGTATACACAAACGCACTTATAACGATATTAAATGACCATATTGACTTCAAGTTTATGATTAATCTTTTTCTATTTTCTAAAAAAAATCTTCCTTTTAATTTTTACTAGAGTGGCCGATGAAAACTGTTCATTATTAGAAGTGCTCGAAGCTATACGTCCTCATTTACAATTGACATTCGAGAATATCTTAGCCCACATCAATACAATATACGTACTGCAGACACGTCAAGGAGCCATGGGCAAGCACGAACGTTACCTTAGACTTAAGGTATGTATATAAAATACAATGCAAGTATCTACCAAAAGCATTCAATTTCTGACACTTAAATGAAAATTAAGTGCGAAAGTATGACCCTCAAAGAAAAGCTTGTATTATTATTTTAAACAACAAAACATTTTCAAAAGCTTCTACAGGGATGCCTGTAAGCAATATATTTTTAAACTACAATATATTTTCAAAAGCAATTATTTTCTTCTTATAATGAATATTTTAGGACACAAAATATAAGTTATTTTAGTAAGTGTAATAGTTTTATCGCTTCTTGTTGCAGATATGTTACAAACCATTAAATTTCTACAAAAACCATTGATTTAATGCAACTATGATTTTTTAACCCAATAACTATGATACCAATGTATAGTTTCAAGCTTTAAAATTCGTCCTTAATAAAAAAGGTGTATCTGCTGCAGGAGAAAAGATTTAAAGTAATCGAACATTTTTATTAAATCAATGTTGCCGTAGTGCAATTTCAGGCAAATTCAGGCTTCCAAATTCATTAAAATTGATTTAAATGCAACTAAAAGACAATTTTATTTCATTTATTCATATCTGAAAAACAAATTATTTTACCCACGTTTAAATTGATTAAATTTTGTGAATGTCGAATTAATTATTGTACTTTGTTGCTTAAGTATTGTGAGTCAAATTATTTTACAGCTGAAGCTATTATCTATATAAGCTATTATATTATATCTTCTTCCTATTTCCTTCTTTACACGTTTTCAGCACAAAAATATTAAGTTTTAAAAAAATCTTAGAACAGAATTTCTAAGTTGCGTTAGGAGCTGTTAAACTCGACTAAATAAAATGAATTTTACGAAAAAAAAACTAGAAGTTTTGAATTAAATGCAGAATTTATTATAATATGGTTCTTCATATTGTTTAAAAATTTCATATAAATATCTTATTTACTCAACTCTTGAAAGCAAAATAAAATTTTATTTTTCAATTAAATTGTGTGTAAATGAAACTCCTTTTCTGGCAAACTACTTTTTGAGTTATGACGTTGTTTGTGTAAATGAGCGATATAACATATGTATCCAACCGAAAAAACTTTACCTTAAGTAAAACAAATATAAGCAAATTAACAAACATGTGAATGATTAGTAAAGCGTCCCACCCACTTGTAATATAATTGTGCAATATTTCGTATTGTGCAATAATATCGCCAATGTGTATGTCATATTCGAAGGTGGCACAATATATTGGTAAATATCAAAAGAATTGGTAAATATCAAAAGAATTTTGATTTTTATTGTACAATCATGACCAATTGTGTAATGTGATGGCAATATTGTTCAATGTTGAAATTGAGCAATATTTTCTTTGAAAATATTGCGCCGTTTAGTGCATAGTATAGGTCCAAACGAAAATAATATGTACAACAACACATGCAATAATATTGTATAATGGATGGGCAAGACTGATATAAATTGGTGAAGTTAAAATTTGAGCTTTCATTACATAAAAAGCTTTTAGCCAAATTGTAATACGATGAATCAAAAGAATTCACATATTCTAATTTAATTGAAAGTTGTGTATATAGAGCTGAGGTTTACACTAATTCACACCACACACAGTGAAGCAAGCACACCAAGGCTGATAATGAAGGTGTGGCGGCCTTGAACAACAACATGTACATAGTTGCCTTCTGCTAGTTCTTGTCATATAATTTACAATTAAATTAAAATTAGATCCCTTTCTTTATTAATTTTATATCATTATTTATTATGCTTTTACAATACATACATTTTTACCATATTAAAAGAAAAAGCAATTTTACTCCTTTTTTAGAAAAGTAGCAGATTTTATATTTGAAATTATTTTAGAATGCCTACATATCAATTTAAAAGTAATTTCTTTGCTTATTGTTTTCGGCTCTAGTGGGAAACAAAAAAGTACCAAAATTCACTTTTTGCTTGTTTTGTCCCAAAAAAAAAATAAAAATACAAAAATTAAAAAGTGGCATACACCTTTCAACTACGTTTGTTCATAAAGTCAAATTGATTTGGATTTTCGGTTTAGCTTTTAGTTTCGGAGATATAGAGATTCTAATTTCACCCGTTTTAACCCATTTTAATCCTTTTAAAATTTGAATTTCCCAAAAATACCTTCTTAGTGGAAGAAAAAAATTCAAGGCATAAAGAATTTAGAAAATGGTCTTCACAAATCTACGGAATTTACTCAATGCAGTATTTTAGGTGTGTAAGGGTATCCTCACAAAATTGCCTCTTTAATGCAGCCAGCTGGGAGCTCATCAGTTAAACGATTTCAGAGTCTATAACGGACATGGTAGGACAATTTTTTGTGTTTTATGTGTGGATTTTAATTCGTCAATTATTATGCTACACAATGCCGATGAATGAGGTTGCTATGATGTTATATTAGGGCTGGTATCCATTGAAATCTGTACTGTTCAGCGACTAGTGACTCTGACTTTATCACTTGAACTTTACTGCCACATAAGCGCACTTAATCACATCGAAAGAATGCGTAATAATGTTATTATAGCTATGCTATTTATTGCACAATACAGGAGTTAGAACGTGCTTTTCTTAACAAAAATAATCAACATTATTACAGTTATAAATTTATTTGTGTTTTGATCTCTTTGTACTTAAAGCAGAGTACGAAAATAAACGAAAGAAAATGTTAATTTTGTTTCGTTTCGTTTTCTGAAGTGAGTGAAACAATAACAAAACAAAAACAATGATAACGATTGCTCAATTTGTTTTTGTATTGTTTTTGCACATGAGCACAAGCCAAAGAACATAGCTGATCTGCTGTGAGATGGCAAATATCCGGCCACAAACAATACATTAATTTAACATTTGACATCATCATATAATATAATTTTATTGTATTGTTATTTCGCACATGACATTTATTTTATATACCTAATCAGCATAGCTATAACCGGGTGTCCTAAGACACCTCTCTTCTTTTTTTTACTACTGGACTTGCAGCCAGGACCTTCAGATTTGTAATCAACGTACTAACTGCCTCAGCCAACGTCAAAATGGAAGCCAATAGTAAATCTTTTATATTTGAAAGGCAAAATTTTGTGGTTATTTTTTTGTTGCTGTGTGGTTATAAACTTTGTTTGATTTCACGCTAATTTCTAAAATGAAATATGATTAAACTTTTGTTCTATCTAGAAATACTCACACTAACATGATCGAAATTCTTAACTCCAAATAAAGCCAGATGGCGCTTAATCGTTCTTACGAAATATTATTGTTTGTAAAACTATTCATCATCCCATCTCTGCTTAAAAGCTTATAAAAGCAATATAAACTACAATTACCTTCACTAAATAACAGTTTGACAAGTTTATTAAACTAACTTGACACAAAATATTTAATTGTTTACTTCTTCTTTTCTAATAAAAAGTTCCTTAACTTTCTCATGATGTCAATTGTATGGGCAATTTCTTATATCTTTTTTTTATAAACTGTTGCTTTGCAATAATTTGATATCTTCTTTTTTACAGTTTTTCACATTACAGCTTCGAAGAAACATGAAATTCCTTTTAAGGCTTGGAGATAAGAATAAGCATTTCCTAATATGAAAAGTACTGAAATATTTTAAACAACCGCAAAGTGGTGAACGAAGTTGATAGGAAGGAAATATGAAATTTCAATAACATCAAACCACAAAATTTTGCCACAAAGTAAATCTGCTTTCATTAAAATCTTTTTTTTTTGTTTTTTGTTTTTTTCTAACAATATGCTTTCGAGGAACTCGAGTCATGTGATATGTTATTGCTTTTAAGAAAAAAAATTCCTGAAAGTAAATTATGGTTTAAATATGACTCTCGCAGGAATATTTGGTTTGTTGTTCTTTTAAATTAATTTATTCTTAAAGAAATCACAATGATGTTGTGTTCATGACACACTGAAGTTTCTAGTCACGTTTTATGCGCAAATAATAATCTACCCCTGAACATAAAAAGTGTTAATGAAGAGAGTTTACTTGAACTTAATGAGGGGGGCAGGGTTTTATAAATATTTTATTTTGTATTATATACAAAAATAATTCTTGTTATCTATTACCAAGTTAAATTAAAAATATACTTTTAAGTGCAGATTGTAGACATAGTTATGTGGTTAATGTTGCCATTTTTAGAAACTCCCACATTACGACGAGGGTGCTCCAAAAAATTAATTTAAAAAAAAGTGGGAAGCTTATAAAACACGTCTTTTAAATAACAAGGTGGCATGTGGTTAGTATTTTGTTTTTGAAGCATCAAAAATAAACGATTTCAGGGAATTTCTAAATAAAGAAAAAATTTTTAATTTTTATGTAAATAGTTAGCTTCATTTGAAAGGTGAGAGAGTCAGCGCCTTCCATTACGACTATAAAATACTAGCAAATCATCTGCATACTTCGCAGTGCAAAACATAAAAACAAAAATCCATTTCAAACTCATTTAAATTGATAAACAGTTTTTATTGTAATGTTCCGTGCTATGGAGACATTTTTGGTTTGGAAGCCGATGGCTTCCGAGTATCAACACGAGAGCAAGGTACATCCAACTGTCTAAGCGAGAAAACTGGATGCTCTAAGTCATTACACAAATTTCTAACAATTGTAACCGCAAACGCGAGACAAAAAGGAAAGGGTGCGTGTTAAAATTTAAGGGTGCATAGCGGATGGAATCCCTGCAAGCCTTTGCGATTGCCGATTGCGATGAGGCATGATACTGTGTAGTGGGGCAGTATCAAAATATTTTGGAAATAAATCAACTATTCCAAAATGTATTGTTTTGTCAAAACAAAATTCCGCATGGACAAAGCAAAGAATTATTTCCATTTGTAGATTTTAAATACGAGCTGTACAAATCATAGTTCACCATTTTTTGTTTGTTTCTTATACGATTTTAAAATATTTCTACCGCTGTATAGCTGCTAATAAGATCTAGTCGAAATATGTTTAGTTTTCCGTTTATATTTATGTAGCTAAGCTATTTGTTGCGCGATACAGGAGTTAGGAAGTGATTTTTGTAATAAAAATAATCGACACTATTAAAGTTATAAATTTATTTTTGTTTTGATTTCTTTGTACTTAAAACCAGAGCACGAAAATAAGCGAAACAAATAGTTTGATTTGATAGGTTTGTTTCGTTCTTTGAAGTAAGTGAAACAAAAACAATGACAAGGATTGCTTAATTTGTTTTTGGCGATTATGGCATTATTAGATTGCCGGAGTTTAAACGATGACGTACGAGCTGCCAAGATGAGCGCCGTAGTAGTCGACGACTTGAGGTGAAAAACAAGAGATACTATGTCAAGTTTTCATTTTGGTTTTAGTTTGTTTATGTGAGAGTCCACCCAATCTACGTACTGTTATTGCCATTCACAACTTAAATTGCGATTGAGTTTGTATTTGTCTTGTGCCATAACTTTTTCAAGTAAACACCTGTTGTGATTCTTAATAACAAAAAATAATTGGGTAGTGTGAAAATTGGCTCGACGCTCAAACGATTAAACTGAGTGGAGTTTAGAATGGCAATAGAGGCATTAAGAGTTTTTGAAAATTGTTTGGTATTTGGTATAATCCCTGTAAAAACTATTATTGCGCCTGAAGAGCGCTTCTCTATGATAATGTTGATCATTATATTCCATTCGAAAGCTTGCTTTTATTATGAGAAGCTTATTTTCTTTGAATGCACTTAAAATTTCAGTCAGTTTTAGTCAATTTTAATCGTTCAAGCCTGGTACTCTGTTCACAATTTCATGCGAAATGCTGTCAAACTACACATAAAAGTATTTGGTGTGAAATATTTGCGAAATAAATTCGCAAAAGTAGTACTCTGTTCTTGTTGTGAAAAACACGTAAAATCATGTCTTTCCATGCAAAATTAGTCTGGCATCATTTTAGTTTAGCTGCGAAACAATATGAGCAGTGCTTTTTTCGCACGGAATTTTAACAATGTTGCATACTTTCAAGCAATAAAAGCAAGAAATTTATAAAAAAAAACCGCGAGTTAGGCTACATTTAGTACATGTCAAATTTTTCACGCGAAATAATCAATGGTGCTGAAAATTTTTCACAACTTTGAACAGAGTACCAGCCTTAAGACAGAATTTAATAAATGGGAGGTGATATGATGAACTCTTAAATGAGATATTCCTCTGATACATTTTTATTTAATAAACTTGAGGGACTAAACAGGAAGCTAAATGATTTTTCTCTTTTTTTTGCCATTCACAAATATGCTTCAGAAAAGCACATCTGGAAAATATTTTAACTTTTTACTGCTGGCAAAAGTCCAACACACTTTTGTTGCTGGACTACCAGTAGCTGGTTTTAATTTAATAAAAAGAAGAAATTTAAATGTAATGCTGAATTAGTTAAGAGGCGAAAGTAATATTTCATTAGTGAGTGTATAATAAATAAATTAATATAACGCAGGCCTGCTTGACAGACAATATGGCCTCACTGTGAAAATTTTTTAAACATTTTAAGGCAATCTTTTTGGCAAACTAATTAAATCTGACTCTCGCATGTAAATTGGTACTAATTCCGCAAAAATTTTCTGAGAGTCGAGTAAGCAAATAGAAACCCCTTTTTTCACTGTAATTATTTGATGCCTTAAGGAAAAAACTCTAATAAAATTCAAAGCAACATTATGAACTTTTTTGTCTTTTTAAGAAGAAACGTACAAATTAAATTTAAAAAAATTTTTAACAAAAATAAAGTATTTGCTGTTGAAAACTAACTGTTTCTTTTTCCATTGAACGGAATTTTCATGACTTTCTTTGGAAAACCATTAAGTTTTCTCTTCAAGTGAAATGAAATTAAATTTTAGCAATTTCTTATGTTTCCTGCTTTTATTTATTCTTACAAATTATAATATTCTTCAATGTGTTTTCTTAATTATGTTTTAAGGGTCAAATGATGTACATACCCGAGTCGGATCGTATACTCTTTCAATGTTACCCAAGCGTTATGAATTTAGATGATTTGGCCAAGTAAGTATTAAATTATTCTACTTTCTTAAGACAACATAAAGTTTTGCTCAAAAATTTCTTTGATACATAAATGAAATGTTTATTCTTTCTGTTTGGTATTATTATGCTCTGTTACTTCTGTTTGAGAAAATTAATTTCAAATTTAAATTATATTTTGTTTAAATAGACTCAATATTATTGCCCAAGTTATTTAAAGACTTTGGAAATTATTCTGCAGATATTAAATAAACTTTATTTAAAATAACAAAAAATAAATTAAAAAAAAAGATGTACAGAAATTTATGTTTAAGAGATTTCAACTTTCCTATAACGAAATAACGGGTGTGTTTTTATTTGCATGAGAGCTTTCGATATCGATAACTATGATTTGATGAGAATGTCAACACAGTTTGGTCGACATTCCCCTGTTAAGTAAGGTTTGGCAATCCATTATGAACAATTTATCACTAGAAAAAATATTTCTAAATTAAGGAAATTTACTTTAAAAAAAAATAAATCTATTCGCAAAGCTCATACAGTACTTCGTTATTTTGCGGTCAATATAATCTGCCTAGTGAGCAAGCAATTATTGCAGTTATTGAACGTTACCGCAGTAATTTTACTTTTCTCGATCCAAACAAATAAGTCAACAAGTCAGAGAAATGTGCATACCGAAGAGATTATTACTGATGTCGCGCATAGTATCGAAAAAGATGCAGGAGCTGTTCATATGGTGAATGGCGAGCGGTATCGAACCAAATCAGCTAAAAACCAACGACATTTTGTTTTAACAAGATGGCGTTACTTGCCGTACAGTGAGCTTAACTAACGATTTATTGCAAAATCAATTTGGCCAGCTAACACTGCTAAAAGTCATAGTGTGTTTTGGCGTTTTTGGCGATTTTTTCGGCTTTGGGCGATTTATTTTAGTTTAAGCGATTTTTTCAGTTTTGGCAATTATATATTGGAATTTTTTTGTTTTTGCGCTTTTGAAAATTTTAAGAGTTTGCCTCTTACAGTTTCTAAGATACAACAAGTTTTCAAAATAACATAATAAAAATAACATTAAAGAATACACTTCAATTTTGATTTTTTTAAATTGCAGTGTTAATTGTTGTTGTCTGCATAAAAATATACAAACTTTGAAAATTTCAAGTTTCTATATATAATTGTTTAATTTGAAGATTTGGCTTGTTTTTATGGTTAAGCATTGTCTATATGCATTTCATTCCCGCTTTTGGAAGTCATCAGTAGACTTCAACCCAAAAAATTTTTGAATTTAGTTAACAAACTTCGTATGTTTATATTAAGACTCTTAATACTATATTGAGAATCACAATATACAAACATAATAAGTTTGAAAGCTTCAAACAATCATCTATTTTATTATGCAAAATATTTAATGGACTATACATCGTTAAGTTTTCATGAAAAATTAAACGGACTATACATCGTTAATTTTTCATGCAAAAAATTTAATGGACTATACATCGTTCATTTTTCTTTCAAAACATTTAATAGACTATACATCGTCCATTTCTTATGCATAAAATTAAATGGACTATACATCGTTAATTTTTCGTGCAAAAAACTAAATGGACTATACATCGTTCATTTTTCATGCAAAAACTTAAATAGAATATACATAGCAATATTTTATGAAAAAATTAATTGGACTATACATCGTTCATTTTTATAAAAAAAATTTAATGAGCTATACATCGTTCATTTTTTATGCAAAAAATTTAATGGACTATACATCGTTAATTTTTCATGCAAAATATTTAATGGACTATACATCGTTAATTTTTCATGCAAAAAATTTAATGGACTAGACATCGTTAAGTTTTCATGAAAAATTAAACGGACTATACATCGTTAAATTTTCATGCAAAAAATTTAATGGACTAAAAATCTTCCATTTTTCATGGAAAAAAATTTTTCAAGCAAAAAATTAAATGGACTATACATCGTTCATTTTTCATGCAAAAAGTAAATGCACTGTACATCGTTCATTTTTCATGCAAAAACTTAAATACATCGCAATATTTTATGAAAAAATTAAATGGACTATACATCGTTTATTTTTATGTAAAAAATTTAATGGACTATACATCGTTAATTTTTCATGCAAAATATTTAATGGACTATACATCGTTAATTTTTCATGCATTATTTTAATGCATCTATTTTATTTTGCACCACCTTTTCACCATTAGCTCTTACGGCTCTCGAGAAACAGCCTGTGACGGGCAGGCGGACAATGTAGCGAAAATTTTTGACCGGGTGCACTCAAGTTAATAATTGGTGTTTAAACTATTATTAAATTATTGAAATTATTTTGTTGTCAAAAGTTTCTTTGTGTGGCATGTGGTTCCGTCGTATTGGAACCACATTTCAGCAAGATTAATGCCACGTAATTGAGGTACGAAAAAATTTTGAATCATGTTCCCATTACCGTTCACCATTGACAGTAACATTCTGACCATCATTTTGTTTTTGAAGACATATGGACCAATGACTCCGCCAGCCCATAAAGCGCATCAAACAGTAACTTTCTGTGGATGAATTGGTGTTTCGACAAAAGCTTGTGGATTCTCCTCACTCCAAATATGACAATTCAGCTTATTTATGTACCCATTCATAAAATATAAGAAGTGCACGATGAGTTTGATGAATAGAACAATTATTTTGAATATTGAAATTGAAATTTTAACAATTCGTACGCCTTGCTCTTGTGTAAGTCGATTCATAATAAAATTTTAAAGCAAATTAAACAAAAAACAACTATCAGCTGTTAAATGGCTGCTCAAACAAAGCAGTGATGCCAACTCAAAGTTGTGACACTCTAAAAAAAAATCACGCTTAATAAGGTCTGCTGGACTACAAACGCAGAGAAACCCTGACTAATATCCATTAAATACGTTTTCATTCAATTTAAGTGCACAATAATAAAATAAGGTTTTTAAAAAATTTAATCTGAAAGCTCGTAATTGAATACAAATATTAAACTTTCCCACCGTGTATAACCATGAAATAAAATATACCAAACTATTGACTTTAAAGGAAGAAAAAGGCATTAGCAAAATTCAAAAAGGATGTTATACTAATCAAATAAATTTTTAAGCACTGGAAATCATTCTCAGTATATTTAACACTATTCAAAATTATGATGTCATCAGTTGCTCTCTCTCTGAAAATATTGTCTTGGCACTGTTAGTTCTTTGTAAAATAAAGTCACTTGGTTCTTTGCTGGTTCTTTGTTGTTGTGAAACAAGTTTTCTTTTCATGCATTTTCTGTTAAAAATTATATGAAACTTGATCCCGAGTAAATCTGTCATAATATTTTCCGACAGTTATTAACTAAAAGAAAGCTGGAAGAAAGTGCGTTGTACCTATTTTTTTCATAATATAAATTATTATATTAAAACGAATTTAATATTTTAAGTAAAGAAGAAAAAACTTTAAACGAAATTAGTTAAAATCATAGTTATTTCCATAAGAAAACTTATTATAAGTTGCTATGCGTTGAAAAAAACCCGAAATAATTTTGCTCTGGGTAAAATATGAATGAAAATAATGATTATTGATTTCAAATGGAAACACTTTCTCTATGGCATATGATTTTGAATAGTAAGGATAATAAATGCCTACAAACGGAAATGCGTAATATTTTTACATTGTTTAATAATTTCATAACATGCATATGTAAATGAACAACTTATATGTGCACAGTCCTTAGAAGCTGCTGAATCAATTTCAAAATACTGCGAACATCAAATATAGAAAGGAATTAAACTTAAAGAGTTTTCTTCAAATAACATGATCAAATTATTTGTAAGAAATTTTAAGAGCTCAAAACTTAAGTATATTCAGTGAACTGACAAGCATTACTAAAACTGTTGTTATTTTTTATTAATTTTTTTTCTTCACATACTGCTCGCAACTACAATTCGCGCTGAAAAATCAGCTAATGTAGCAATGGTAAACTAAGAAAATAAAAAAACATTTTGATTATTGAGTTCTTCTTTCGACTTTGATATTAGTTGAACTTCTCATTTATTTAAATGAAAACTTTAAAAAAAATTTAGATAAAGCTTCCCTGTTGATCTGTATTAGCAACAGTGACATGCGCATAGGATCCAGCTAAACCCCTTAATAGTGAATTTCAATGAATTTTGTAATAAAATAAATTATTTACTGAATAAGTTAAATAATAATTTGGTATTATTAGTGCGTTAACCAAATGGTTGGTTGTCTTCTTCCCCGAGGCATGCATTCAAATAGAATTTGGATGATTTCTTTTTGAAAAGACCACTCCACTTGTTGATATCAAACTATATAGAACCGAATCTTAGTATTCGGATACGGTGATAGGTACTAGATCAAACACGTCACGTTGAGATATATGATAAGGTTACTCAAGCCAATCTCAGATAAATCTGATAGGTCTCTTCTTTGCTACCGACTAGCATATCTACCGACCCTTGAGTGCACCGTCCTGACTGCAACGAGCCTCGTTCCTAATTGTTAATTGTACTGAGGGCCTACACTCACGGAAATGCTGGAACTTAATAAGAACGTGTTACATTAATTCAATAATTTTCAATATAATTGAAAAATTATATTAAAATACATTAAATGAATAAATTTTAATTTTGGATTAAGGAAGTTTTTATTTATTCCGTGAATTGAATTGAATCAATATTGCTTCAAAGTTAAAATAAATTATTTATTTTATTAAATTTAAATTAAAAAATATTAAATTAATAAAAAAAAACATATGTAAATATGTAAATGATATCATATCAATAAGACGACAACATTGTTCTAAAAGATTTCAATATTAATTCAATGCAGAAAAATATTGTTTCTTTATTGTTTCCATTTTAAAGTTATAAAAATAGGGCAACTTAAAATTAATTATGTAACTTATTGAAATAAAAAATTTCAATATTACTAGACTATTGTTAACACTTCTTATTGATTCAATATGATTTTTATTGATTTTAATATATTTTTCTCTGGTTGTATGATTTTAGCAAGGCCACATTTTCTTACCAGCCTTGAGCTATCTGCATTAAAGCCTTATAGAGATATTCCTTGAAGATGCAGTTTCTGTTATGTAGTACCAAACGGAATAGCTACTGATTTGGCGTTGGAGGTATTCATAGCTGAGCCAGCTCTAGCTAGCTTATCTGCCCGTGCGTTACTTGAAAAATTACCATCTGCGGGAACCCAGATGTGGGCGATAGCAACCTCTTAAACTGCCCAACTAGAATAGAGGAAGTGGTATATGTATGACCTTATAAATTGAAACGCAGCTTGGCTGTCATTAAAGATACTGACTTTACCCTGTGCCTTCCTATCAATCAGCACTTTAGCCGTTTTCCTTAACGCCAAAACTTCGATCTGATATACTGTGGCAGATAGTCTAAAAATACTTCAGAATCGACAACGCAGACCATTCTTGCTTCATTAGTGTATACTCTAATGTCGTATTAGCTTACTATTGTGCCACCCTTCCACTCTTGCCTAAATAGAACACAAACTTTAGACACTTTATCAAAATTCAGAAGAGGCACAATTTAATGAGCAGACTTCCTCAGCGTTGCATGACCATAAGGCCTTGATCTCCACTATGCCAATACACAAGCTCCAGTATAGTATTCAGAGCTTCCGATGGATAAGTACTTAAACATACTGTTATTCATTTTGCCTCATTTAGATCTAAACATTCTATGACAAGTAGTAGGCAACCGCTGCCTTTCTAACCCTGTGTTGAATATTCAGCTTCCATGAAAATGTTTAGTTCAGCTTAAATCCAAGATATTCTGCATTGTCTAATAGGGACAGTTTAAAAGTACATACAATAACTACTTTTTGTCTAAAAATTTTTTTTGTGTATTTTTTCACATATTTTCGAATGTGTTTATTGTCGTCAATAGTTTCGTGGTAAGACGCAGGATAGTCCAAAGAGGCGTTACTGTCAATGCAGAGCGCTATGACTGTATGATTGCCGACTTTTTTTGGCCTATAATTGAAGAGTATGAGCTGGACAATATGTGGTTTATACAAGATAGTACCACGAGACGCATAATACGGCTGATTTCAAGTTTATTTCATTGAAAGTTTCCATAACGTTTAGGTTGACGTTTCGGCGACATCAATTGGATATCAAGATCATGCCGTTGGATTGTTTGTTAAGGCTATGCCAAGAACTTTGTCTCTGTGAATAATTCCCTGACATTGGAGCATATAAGAACAAACATTCGTCAAGTTTCCACCGAGATACTGCACTAATTATGCGAAAAAGTGCACGAAAACTACCTTAACGGGAATAAGCATCATAATGAAAAAAAATTTTCATATGAACCATATCTTTTTTTTGTGTGCTTGTAACTTTACTATTGAAACCGAAAAATGGATAGCCATATCGAGCCATAACCACCAAAATAACCGACACATTCTTTAGATCTCGTTTTGTTGACGAAATTTACGATAGGAAATAATAAATTTTGATAAAAAAATCAAGTTCGAAGTTCGGTTATGGCACAATATATTAAGCTCTTCTTAGCTCTCGATTAGATTTTTCAAGAATATTTTAGTTGACATCAATTTGCTGTTTTGGATGTATTCTCACACTCATAAGAGCACAACATATTAAACTGACATTAACCGACACAAAGCCTAGTTAAGCTCACCTTATTACGTTAAAAAGTTGGATATATCTTCTGAGCATTTTAATGATGTAAGCAAAAACAAAACCAAAAAAAAACTAAGTCTTTGCAATTTGAAATAAGTCCTGACACAATAATATGTGACAGCAGATTGCCAACAAAACATTGTCGTTAAATAAAATGCCACACAAGCCGCAGGTAGAAAAAAATTTTGAGCAACATTTGGGTCATTGTGATAATGAGAATAAATTTGTAAAACGAGTTCCTAATACTATTGCAAAACAAATTATAATTGCTTAATTCACAACCTTTTATATGGGTCGTAGATCTTACAAACGTTGTTGGTAATTTCTATAGAAACATTACTTATAAGTAAATGTTTCTACAGAAATTATCAACAACGTTTGTACGATCTACGACTCCTACAATAGGTTTTGAATTGAGCAAATTAAAGTAATTTTGCATATTTAATTTGTATAAAGATCTTCAACACACATAAATTACGTTTTTTAGCAGTTGGCCTCAGAATTTAGTGGTTCTATCCATATTAGTAAATAAATATACGAGGGCGGATGAATAAGTCAGTGACTTTTCGAGCTTCCCTCGTAGTTAGTTGAAATGAATCAGTGTTCCCATCAAGTACCACTGTCAATCTTTGAGCAAGTGTCGTCATTTACTTTGCGTTTAACAGCTGTTCAAAACATAAAACCTCGTGTATTTTTCTAAAACTTAAACTTAAACTTAAAGTTAATTTCGAGTGCTCATTTAACATTATTCTTTCGAAAAAAAAACCGTCAATCAAACCAAGGAAAAGCTCGACAAATACTATGGGGACTCTGTACCCTCGATTTCAACAGTAAAAAAAGTGGTTTACTGACTTTCGTTGTGGTCGTACAAGTACAAATGATGCTGAACGTTCTGGATGGCCAATTGAGGTCAGTACACCCGAAAATGTCGGAAAAATCCCCGATATGGTGTTGGCCGATCGAAGAGTAAAAGTGTGTGAGATTTTTGTTGCGATAGGCATTTCATATGGCAGTATGGTTTCGATTTTAAGTGATCAGCTGGGTTTAAGAAAGTTGTCTGCAAGATGGGTGCCGCGTTTGCTCTCAATTGACCATAAACGTAAAGATGTGACAACTTCAAAGGATTGTTTGGAGTGGTTTAACCGCAATCCAAATGAGTTTTTGTTGCGTTTTGTAGCTGTGAATGAAACGTGGATGCCGTCTTGTACTCCGGAGACCAAGCAGCAGTATAAACAATGGGTTTCTCCGGGTGAACCTGCTCCGAAGAAGTCCAAGGTAAGTTTGTCAGCCAATATGGTTGATGGCAACAGAAGAGAAGGGAAACAAAAACTGGAGAAACGTTGGACTAAGTGTATTGAGATTGTATTAAAAGGAGATTATGTTGAAAAATAAATTTTTGTTTTGCAAAAAAAACTGTATTTCATTAAAAAAAAGTCACGGACTTATTGATCCGCCCTCGTATACTCGTATTACGATCTGGATTATATTATGTTCTGTCTGATACTGTTATTTGTTAGCTTATATTTTGAAATGCTTAACTCTTATTTCAGCTTAAACAAATTCAGATTGTTTAAAGTTTGCCACTTCTATTATTTGCCATTAAAGCATAAAAAGAACTCCTTAGGGAGGATTCTCATTTCTTATTTATGTGTATATACGAGTATGTGGAAAATGTTATACTACAAAAAATATTTATCATCAAGCAAATATATTCATATATTTAAGGGAAACAAATGTCTTGTTTTTCTTGCTGATGCTTACAATTGTTCGGAAAATACATTAAAGGATGTGTCACAAAATAAAAATAAAAGCAACTAAAAGTAATAATATTAACATACATTTGAATGTTCAGAGTTATATATAGAGTTAGCTTAGTAGACACTATTAAGGTAGAAAAATATTACAACATTATTTTTGGTAAATTTTAAGGGTTATACCGACTTAAGTCAACAGCTATCGCCACATGTGCACATGCAGATAGTCTGATTGTTCAATTTTGCTATTGATTTCATTTTAAGTCTTCTTTACTCTCTTCTTCATAAGCTCAGACTTGTTAAGAAAAAAAAACTGATGTGTCTAAAACATGACTTAGAGGCGAGTTACATGCAACAAATAATTTACTTGCTTATGGTTGAATTAGACGATTCGTATTGTGTTACTTTTGAAGTTGTCGTATCGTTTAAATCTGGATGTTAGTTAGTAAATATGTGAGGTTGCAAGTAAACGTGTCAGCTGTTTTTGTATTTCTCTTTGCTTTATTTTATGCATGTGTGTGTATGTATGTGAGGTAGAAGTTATCGTTTGCTCCGTAAATATAGGGTGTTTTTATTGAGGTATAGAACTTTAAGTTGGCATCACTTTTTTAACTGGCGGCCATTTTGTCAGCTGTCAAGTGATTAATATTTAGTTTGGTTTGCCATTTCATCATGAACAGGTTGACAAAAGAACAACGCTTGCAAATCGTGCAAATTTATTTCGAAAATAATGGTTCAGTTCGCGAAGTTTACCGCAAGCTCCGTCCATTTTATGGTCGACATAAACGTCCATCAGAGCAATTAATTCGGTTAACCATGGATCGTTTTCGCACTACGTTTACTCTATGTGATAATACGCATCCGCAGAGACGTCGAACAGTGCGCAGCGAAGAAACAATTGCCGCTGTAGAGCAAAGTGTTGAAGAGGACCCGAATGAATCGATTCGCCACCGTGCACAGCAATTGGAGCTTTGTCCATCAACTTGAAAATTGGACCTGTAGAATTGGCTTTATTCGAGCCAGCCGCGGCGGCCACATGCCCGAAATCATATTTAAACGTTAATGGCATAAAATTATCCTTCCAATAAAGCCAAATTGATGGATATTAAAACGATTTTCTTGTGTTTGATTTCAATTCGAAGTTCTATACCTCTAAAAAAAACACCCTATATATATTTTCTGTAGATTTCTACCACTCACATACGTTATGATACATATTATATAAACATCAACATGTTTTCTTTATGTTATAGATTTTGTCAGCTGATTCGTAAACTCACGATACGAATCTACTAATTCTACCATTACTTAGCTATAGTTACATTTATTATTAACCATTTAAAAGAATTCAACAATGTTGATTATGTTACAAACAAGTGACCTAGCTAAATATGCCTTCCCGTTTTTTGTGATGCAAAAAACTGTTTTATAAATTATTCTCTTTGTGTAGTTTTGCTTGGCTGTAACACACAATTTTCAGGAAGAAAATTGAAAATTTACGTACGTACTACAAACAAGTATCAAGTAAGTGGCATCTGCTCATTCAAACAGTGTGATTGGGGAATTTTCTAACAGATTTACGTAAATATTTATAAATATTTTTAAGCTTACAATAGAAAAACCTGCACTTAAGTTCTTAAGAATCTCACTTTGCCGCAGTTACGTGACACTTTGTCATTATAAACGATGATGATTAAAAACGAAAATAACACAAGATTAATTTATAATTTTTCGCACTGTATTTCAGGCTTAACAACACTCAACCGAATAATTTAATTTCTCTTGGGAAAAGCATCTTCTTAGTATTTTGTGGCCATAGTTTTCACAAAACGTCGCCCACATTAGCTTTATCCGTTGCTTACTCTGGACATTTATTTGAGTAACTTAACGGAACTATTTAATTTGTAAATAGCAAAATTGGAAAAAATTTTCTTAAAGAGTAAAAAAATTTTTAATGTTGTGGTTTAATACATTAAGTAAGCCAACACTTTTAATCTGGTTAATTAGTTGAAGCAAAATGTTATTCTTTAATGTCCTGTTCTTCTTTGAGTTATGTTTGTTCTTTATTTAGCACAACATTATTCAATTATTTATGCGATCCCTAATGTGACTTAAATTAAAGTACAATTTTTTATTTTTGCGCACAATTTACTGTTCATATGAATAAAGTCAGAATAGAAAAATCTGGCGATAGTTAAAATAAAAGTACAAATACATGATTTACGAATTAAACAAATTTCAACTTTTAAGTTCAACACCAAAATGTATATGCAATATATGTTACACTTATACAAAAATGTTTTGTTTAACTGAATCTCAATTACTTTTAACTTGTAAGTGCTTATTTTTAAATTGGCTCAATTTCTTTTTTAAACTTTATTATAACCAGGATATATAAATTTGAATGGTACCAAGGACTAATTTTCCCGTAAGTCACAACAGACAAATTTGTACAAAAAACAAGTAGGTAAGGTTTGGTTAGGTAAGGGTGGCAGTCAGAATCCTGAACACACTGAGATCGTTTTGGTCCATTGTGATAGCACGAAGACTCTGCCTATGCGGAGTCGCCACCTTCGAACCATCCAGAGCTCAATATAAAGCTACTAACACGTTGCAGTTTAACATTGGCGACGTCGGAAAGTTCCCGGAATTCCAGAGCGCCCATTGTAGCCATTCTCTTTCTGGCAAGTCCAGAACAGGGACACAGAAAATGTTCTACACTTTCCTTTTCATCGATATCTTGACAACTGCGGCAAAAATCATTGTGTTCGACCTGTAAACTTTGTGCATACCAACCCATGAGACAGTGTCGGAGTTAGCACAGTCACTAGAATCGAGATTTGTTTTCTATTTCTTAAAATCAAGGGAGCTGTATTTTTTCTATTTAGATGAGTCTATAACTACTTACAGATTATGCAGTAATTTCTGGTGACCCACCTTCTATTTGTATCATCTTCTGTTTTGCGCCTAAGTCTGAGTTTGCAAGAGAGTAGGGGTAAGCCCACACATTCCGGTGGAACCTGTAACGTTTGTCCTAGTTTCATCAAGCTCATCAGCCCTAGAGTTCCCCTGAAAGCTTATATGCCCGGGGATCTAGATGATTCTAATAACAAACTGCTCTGTCATCTCGTTTAGAGATTATCAGCAGTAGAAGGCAACCAATCCGCAGCTTCTTTTACAGCAAGGATCTCTGCGAGGAATACACTGCAGTGATATGGAAGCTGCATTGCAATACGAAGGCCGAAAGTCCCTGAAAAGACTCCATAACCCACACCTTCTTGTGTTTTGGAGCCGTGCGTATAAAAATCAACACTTTTTCTTCTGCCTGGAGTTCCATTCATCCACAATTCTGTAGAAAGTATCCAGGTTTTATTAACACGTTTGTGTAGTTCAACTGGGGAGGTTTGTTCAATACTCCATCCCCAAAAAACACGTAAGAGTGCTAGATTCGAAAACACGACCTTTGAATATTTTATTCTGCACTCTATTTTAAAGAAGCTTTTGCATTATTAATATTTTCCCTTTCTAAAATGAATACGGAGAAATTAATTAGAGACGGACCTTAACAGAGATCAGCATCTTATAATGGCAATTTATTCAACCACATCTAAAGCAATTTGAACTGCAGCTAAAGATTTTCCAGGCCTTTACTACATTGATCCTATTTGAAAACGTCTGCAAGTAAACTAAAGCAACTACACAGAATTATTTTTATTTAGTTACCTCTATATAGCAAAAAAAAATTTAATTTTCAAACCCTGTATTTTGATTGTAATTTTTCGGATTTTTAATTAACTTAATAAGATGTATCTAAATCAAGCAGTTTTTTGTTTGTAATTAGTGGTTACGCTTTTTTGGGCACATGTGTGCCAGATATAAACTCATCCTAAGAATAATGCCATAGTTTCGAAATAAAAATTAATTTTAACTTACCTCTACTTTTATTGCAGAAAGGGCTTACACATATCCGATGTTCCACTTCATGATGCAACTAGAGATTTGGTTTTGTTATCTGAAAAATTTGAAGCTGAATATAAATTAACAAAAAATTTGGAAATGCTGACCGATAAGTTGCAACAAACATTTAGAGATTTGGAAAGTGAAAAACAAAAAACTGATAGGTAAGAAAATTGCAGCATTTTAATTTAATTTTACCCTCTGTTTCCATAAGCCGGACGGTCAAGTATAGTAGAGAATTTAAATGCAAAGCTCTCATTTTTTAAAGATTTTCACAAAAATTTTCTAGACGAATCGAATTGAGTGGAAAATTTATATGAAAAGCTTTAGTTTTTCGAGTGATTTTCATTAAAACTTTCCAAACGAATGACTTGCTATGACTTATCAGAATAGGGGTTATTCTTTCTCTTTTCTTCTAAGCACATACACCTACTAACATTTATTATTTTTTAATCAAAAACATAGACTTTTATATTCAGTGCTGCCTAAATCTGTTGCCAATGAACTGCGCCACCAACGACCAGTTGCACCAAAGAGGTAAATTGAAAAATTAATCTCATATACATATATTTGAAAAATATAGTTCTATATGATAAAACATAAGAGCCGTTCATTTTTAAATGCGAGCAAATGAATTTTTGCCTATTGTTTGCAAATAAAAAAATAGAAAATCATAATGAGTTTAATGTAAGGGGTGATTTTTTAGCAACTTTATTTTTGGCAAATCAGCTGTTTTCGTGTATCATGCTTCTATTAACATGTTCAGTTTACAGATTATTAAATTTTATAATCAAAATATTAATGGCCAGTTAAGAAAGTTCATCGTGTACTTCTTCTATTTTATGGTCAGTTTGGGTGGCCTTCTGAGGAGGCCATTCGGAACCTTGTAACTAAATTTTGCCTCAAAAATACATTATTAAACATTAAAACACCAACACCCACACGTCGATTGAGGACAGAGGAAAATATTGCAGATGTGTCCTCCAGTGTTGTTGATGACCGTGAATTATCGATTAGGTGCCATTCGCAGCAATTGTACGACCTCTGTTTCTTTTTTGTATCCAAAATGGAAGAGCTGGACTTGGCTGATATGCGGTTTCAGCAAGACGGTGCCACATGTCACCACGCGAAAAAATAACTCAATTGTAAGGCAAGTTCGGTAAACAATTTATTTCACGTTTGGGGCCGTTTAATTGGCTGCTTAGATCGTATGATTTAACGCCTTTAGACTATTTAATATGGACAAGCCCGCAACGTTTGACGCACTGGAAGATAATATTGAAGAATTTATTTGCAAGATACCGGCCGATATGTTGGCGAGAGTATACCAAAATTGGACCCAGCGTATGAACCATTTCAGACGTAACCGCGGCCAACAATTACTTGAAATCATCTGTAAACATTGAATTATATAGATCGTTCTACCAAATTAAAAGAAACAATTTAATAGATTTCTCTAAGTTAAATGAAATCTGAAAGTTCTTAAAAATCACTCGTTATAAATATCTAAAATATTATTAAAGTATTTTAAATTTTTTAAAAATTTACTTGATTAACTTTTTATAGAAAATCTTTGCAAATAATTTTTCGACTCTTTTATACTTATTACAAATTTCTAATTATTTTGGCTTTCCCACAGATACGACTCGGTGACCCTTATGTTTTCTGGCATCGTTGGTTTTGGTCAGTATTGTGCTGAAAACACCGATCCGGAAGGTGCCATGAAAATTGTTAAAATGCTAAATGAACTCTATACCGTATTTGATGCTCTTACAGATTCAAAGCGAAATCCAAATATATACAAGGTAAATAAAAAGTTTTTATTTAATTAATCATGTGGAAAAGAATTCAATATTATTTATCTAGAACAGTAATTTTTTCACAAATATTAAGCGAAATTCAGCCATTTGCTTTAGATGAAGTTTTTGTTTAGACTTAAATTTTCTTTATGTAGTTTGACAAAAATATTTATTTAAAAAAAAAAAAGTTACGGACAAAATAATTTTGTCTGAAACAAATTTATGAATTCAGCTTTAAAATGGCTTTATAAAAACTATATATAATTTTTTTTTAAATATTTTAATTGTAAAGTACTTTCCTGTTGAAAACATACACAAATATAAAACTTTTAGTTAAGCATAAAAAATGTTTGTGAGTGATATTTTTTCATCGCAAATGGACACTGCAAAACTGAAAAAAATCATGAAAATTATCTTTCAGCATTAAAAGTTCCATTTGCAGATTTTGTTGCTTGGGTTTAATTTTTTCTGCAAATCAAGTGCCAGTTGACAGACTCGTTGCTGCTTGTGTGCGCGCCATTTGCCAGGAAACTCTTTTAATATTTCATTTTGCAGTGTTTTAGTATTTTATATGACACATTTTTATTTTAAGCGTAGTGAGTTTACTTGTTTATTAAAATTTTTCTCTTGTGAGACATTTTAAATTGAATTGAACTAGAATGATTTTTAATCAGGAATAATTTCTTAATCGGGCTTGAGTTCAGTATTTTCAATTCTTATCGAATGAAATATTTTTATTAATTAATGTGAGTTTCTAAAGAAGAGAAGAAAAATTAAACTAATTGTATGCAAAATATAATAATTTCTCATATTTTAATTCATTAAAAAATTGCGTTAAAAAGCTGATGTTGATAACAATCTCTACTCCTGCAAGTAGACAGACATGGGTGCTGATGAAGTGCGTGGCTGCACTGAAAAATATCGGTATTTCCCCCAGCTAATAAAGTGTGGCTTAATTTTTTTCTCTTCTTTAGAAAATCACATTAATTAATAAAAATAGTTCATTCGATAAGAATTGAAAATACTGAACTTAATCCCGATTAAGAAATTATTCCTGATTAAAATTTTTTTTCTTGTATAAATTTTCTTGGAATTGAAGCCGGTTAACTCTGTAAACTCTGTAAATTTTCTTTGCATTAAATCTGAACTTCATGTAGTGAGTACGGCTATAGATGTTATTCCATATTTTTCTTAAGTGTATACCGCTCATATTAATGATTGGTTACAATTTTAACATTGTTGTTAATTAATCTGCTTTAATATCTCAGTTTAAACTTGAAATTAAAAAAAAACGATAGCACAAAAAAAAATATATAATTTGCAAAATAAAATGAATTGTCTGGCCGACGGGACGAGTTCCACCCAAGTCTAGTCATGCTCATACATTATTATAATAATATAATCTTCTTATTTTCAGGTGGAAACTGTTGGTGATAAATACATGGCTGTTTCTGGTTTACCCGACCACTGTGAGAATCACGCCAAATGTATTGCTCGACTGGCTCTCGATATGATGGACATGGCTAAAAATGTGAAAATGGGGCCAAATCCTATGGTGAGTTTTTTTCGATATTATTAGACGCCTACACTCAAAAAAAAAAAAGACGTGCTATTATTAAGAAAAACAATTTCTAAATTTACATAAAAGAAATTTCAAAGTTTAACTGCCAGTTTATAGAAGGCATGTAAAAGTTCCCGTCTGTCTATTTATATTGAAAATTAAAACGAATTGTGAGTGCTTTGTTTTTATTTTCAATATAAATAGGCAGACGAGAATTTTCACATTTTTCTGAGTCCAAGTAAATTTTTACAAAAATCTAGTAAAAATTACTTAATTGTGGCTATTCTGGAAAACGATTCGAAGAAGTGAAACTTTACAATAAAACAAAAACAAATTTTCAAAAATTGTTTTTGTTTACCATACATTTCTCAAATGAAATAAACGTGAGAAATTCAAAGCGTTTCTCTCTCTTTTAAAAACGATTAATTTTGTATCAGAAACAAACACAAATTTTTTACATTTACACAATTTGTTTTTGTTTTCCATGTAAATTTCACCAAATCGGCGCGTATTCCAGAATTGACACCAATATGAGTAAAAAAATAAAAAGTTCATATCCTTAAAAATAGTTGATAAAAATATAGAAAAAATTTCTAACATTTAAGAAAATATTTACTGGCATAAAGGAAATATTTACCAAAAGTAAGTAAATGGTTTTAGGCTTAGGAAAATTGTATCCTTAGAACTAGTCAATTTCGTTTTAAATCAAAAAACCAGTTTTAGGAAATAATTTATTCCTGATTAGTTCATGAAATTTGAATTACTTTAAAGATGTAAAAAGGTATTCTAATTTTTTAAAAAATATTTACCAGTTCTAAGTACTTTTTCTTTAAATTATATTATTTATTTGCACTTAGCAAAAAATCTAAGTACATTTTTCATATTTTCCAGGAATATTTAAAATTAAAATTTATTTTTTTGTAATAGCCCAGTTGGTTGGTTTTCCCAGAGTTTTGAAAATTGGCAATTTTATAGATTTTGATGTGCTCTTTCTGAATTTTAACTTTGCCACCTCGTATCTTTGCCGCTCGCGCCGCCATATGAAAGAAATAGCGCCTAAAAGCAGTTTTTTGGTAATAACTCCTTTCCGACGAATTTTAAAGGAAAACATATCTATACAAAATATTTGTATAGAAAATTTCCTACAATTTATGTTATAATCCTTTTTCCTAAAATCAATAGTTTCGGCGTACGAGAGCCCTAAAGTGTAATTCAACACACGTTTCAGCAGTAATACTCATTTCCACACCACCATGAGGTAGAGAAAGAGCCGCGTTTTTTATCGTGGTATCCCCAGTAGGCCTGATCCACATCTGACTCACTATTTCCAAATTTAGTTCAATTTCCGTCGCTTCATTTTTGTTGACGGAGCAGCTATTGTGCATTCAGCGTCTTCAGTACTGATTGAAATATCAAAGACGGAAGTTTCTTTTGCATCATCGGTGATGAGATCATCAGTTTTATCGCGGTTCTCTTCGTTCTCGAACCTCTATTTTTTCAACCAAATGACTGTACTATAAATAAAGTAAAATTTTTAAACTCAATAATTTTAATGCTTATTCAGGTTAGAGTGCTTGTCTATCAGTCAGAAGGTTTTTGGTTCAATACTTGTTTCCTCTCAATGAAATTAGTATGTATGTATGGTGAATTAATTAAGATTATAATATAATATGAAGATATAATAAATAACATATCATGTGCTATAGAATTTAATTAAAGACATAAAGTAAAAAAAACTTAGGAAAATTTACAAAATTTGAGATCAAAGATGAAAAAGATTTTTTGCAAAACTCCGAATTTTATGGGAAAATTTTACTTAATTTTATAAAAAATTTTACTTAAATATAAAAATATAATTCCTATAAACTACTTCATTAATGAACTAGAAATTTAGTAATTATTTTACTGGTTTGAAGTAAAAAGCAGCAATTTTTTTTTAATCAAATTTAGAAAAAATTTTAAAAGTTGTAATTAATTTTTTTTGAGTGTACCCTGTACAACATATTTATAAAAAAAAGATGAGTTAATTTGCTATGGTCTGCTTTAAAAGGTGTGGGAGTTAGCTACATTGAAGTTAATTGGTTGTAGCACTGGAAATTTTTCAGTTATTGGGTTTTGTTTGGGGTAAAACAATCTTGATAAATGTCAAAAAAAAAATGGTGTAAAATATAGAGATTTTCATAAAGATTTTAATTTAAATCTACTAGATTTTCTGCAGGTTTAAATTGTATATGAGGAAGCGTTTAGAGCTTCCTACAGCTACAGCGAAAGTCACTCACTGGTATACATAAACGATTGTTAAAGTTATTGTTGAAAAAACAAATTCAAAGTATGGTTTCACTTGAAAAACCATTTATGAATACCGGTTTAAATGATTAATTGTACTGAAAACATGTTTTCTGCAGCTGAAGCATCATAGCTCAGTACTATAATATATGTTTGGGTATTATTTTTCTAAATGGTCATTTATTTAATTTGAATAACTTTAAAGGTTCACAACAAACAAAGCAGCATTTAATTCAAGCTTAGAAATTGTCTACTATTAAAATATTATTACTAAGTTATTGTGTACTTAGCAACAATCTTAGAAAAGTTTATAGGAAATATGAAAGTTTATAGAAAATAAGTTAAAAATTTTATTGTTGGCCATTAAGAAAATTATATAAAATATAAATATAGAAAACGCACTATTGATAGATAAATATATTTTATATTGCTTGAGTTTAAAGTGCCTCAAGTTTCGCTATGTGATGCGGGTACAACAGGTGAAAATGTACAAAATACTTGTAACGAGGCTGGTGTAATAAGTGTGTACGGAAAGCGATGAAAAAAGCTTTTAAGTTTGTTTGCTGTAAAACTTTTATCAATACTAAAATCTAATACTGTACTATTTATATAAAAGAAAAAGTTTCTAAAAATAACAAATAATAATATCATATTAAACTATTGTTATGAAATATTTTTTATTGCTAATTAGTGAAATGTATTTTTAATAGCAGCTGAATAATGGCAATAATATTTATTAACAACAATAATGCATTGAAATTTAAACAATGGCAAAACAAACTTTGATGGTCATTATTCCAAATGAGATTAGAATTATAAAAAACATAAATCGCAAGTTATAGTACTATCACTGCCTGAAAACCCACACAAATTAATTGAGATTTCGACCAGGGGTACTTTTGAGTGTGCAAATTACGGAGGCAGATTTAACTCAAAATCAGCCTATTTCGACTTAAGCACTTTTTCCTTTTTGCCACAGAAATTTACCTCTTTTGCTTCCATGTTACCTATTCCAGGAATATGTGGAACATGTAAATATATCAAACAACATGCATTCCAGTTTCAATGTCTTAGAACACTGAAAGCGTGTCACTCTTTCCAATGCCCTATTTCTGTTTTCATTGAAAGCTATTAACTCATTTAAAAAGGCAACAGCATCGTCGTACTATTAAAAACCAATTTTCTGCCAACTTGACAACATATCATATCATACATACATCAAATAATTCGTTTTTCAATCATCTGCTACGCTTATTTTACCTCTCCAGTACTTGCATACTACAGAACTAAAAAGTTTTAAGCAAACTTTTTACTTGATGGCAGAAAAAAGTCCAGCAAAAGACTAAAGTGCCAATACGAAAGCAAACAAAGAGTTTATAAATTTTTATGCAAGAAACTTTGGCTTGCAGTTGCTTTGAACCTGCATTTCCACTGTTCATGAATACAACATAATTTTTTTTCCATTATCATTTATGAATATTTAAACAATTATTTAGCAAATAAATTGCAAATTGAGAGAGAGAGAGAGTCGAAACTTTGATAATTTTTTAATATGCTTCGAAGTATTATGAAGAGAAAAGCAAAATAAGAATAACCATTTAAACTACCATTAAACTTAAAAAATATACAAGAATTCAGAGAAACTTGTTAAGAACTAAACAAGGGCAAAAATAACAGCACTACTTTTGATATTGCAGAAAACTATTTAAAAAGTTTTTCTTTACAGTATTACAAAGAATTTATCTATGGTGATTTTAAAATAAACAAATCGGTTATCTTTCTCAATAAAATCTAGACAATTTATATTTGGGCGATTGTTGTTGTTGAATATTTTAGAGAGTGAAAATATTGCAAAAACAACAATAGGAGAAGAGAAATGTGTGCATATATGTATGTATTGTAGTTCTCAAAATCACTGTCTGGGTCAGTGTTGTCAGATTAGGGGATTTATTCCCAAATCGGGGATCTTTTTTTCGAAATGGGGATAAGAATTTTGCTTTGGGGATTGAGGAATTAATTGGGGATAACTTTTATGTGTTGGGGTCAATAAGAAATTAAATTTGAAACAAAATTCAGTACTCTGTTACAAATTAATATACAATTTAAAAATAATTGAATTTGTTGTGACACTTCTGATCTATCTCCAGAAATTAGTAAAATTAGTACAAATTTTCTTTTGGAGAATTTTGGGAATGACAATTTTAAAATTGGGGTTGTCAGTCGAAAGAAATCTGGGAAATCTGAGTTAAAGTTCCTTTCGCTATTGACGATTA
Organism: Nowickia ferox; assembly: GCA_936439885.1. Lineage (NCBI taxonomy): Eukaryota > Metazoa > Arthropoda > Insecta > Diptera > Tachinidae > Nowickia > Nowickia ferox. The sequence goes on along the minus strand of OW387023.1, from coordinate 93,056,986 downwards.
TATAATTCTTGTATATTATAAATAGAGTGCGTTCAGCACTTTTATGTGTAATTTTCGTCGTGAACTTGTTCTGGAATACCACGACGTTAACTTCGCTGTTCTTTCTACAAGGCAACTCGACTGATGCATTGCCCTTACAGAATAATGTTCGCAATATTCAGAAAATCTCAGCACATTCCACAGCTTCCCATACTATCTTCCGATTACGCCATTAGCTCGTATTACAATTTGTTCTGCTTGTGTTTGTATGTTTAAACGCTGACATTAGAACATCACTGTGTAGCAGTTATAGATCTTATTGTTTGTGTCTTTCAACTCCATTGGCTTACGTGTTTGCGTGGCTGTATATTTCTAATAAGCAGAAGGTATAGCATTATAGTTGTTGTTATGCTCTGAATGATTACTTCAACATCGTCTTGTATATTTGTGTATTATGTTCTTTAAATAAAAATATCTGGATTATTCTTCTTGTTTACAAAACATTTACTATATTAATTTTTCTTCACATACATACATATATTTTTATAACAATATGTAGACAGTCTTGGACAATGACAAGTAAACAAGACAAAACAATATATTTTTGTGTCGATGGTGACAAGTAGAATAAGGGTGATTATATGTGATGATTTCAGTGTTCTGCACCATTTGAGCCAGTACAATAAGTTGTATTGTTCGCAGCTTTTAAACTTCAACAAAGTGTTTTAACCTGTACCTGGATTCTGTAACTTTTTGCGAGCCGAAAATCGTAATATTTATCGACATAGTTCTTCGTTTGCTGTAACGATAGTGTGATTCCGCAATTTATTTTTTCCGATAGTGTCCATCTGTATTTTAATCACCCTCAATATCATGTGGTATTTCTGTATAGAAAATATCAAAATAAGTGAAAAATACAAAGAAAAATAGAGAAAAACTAAATGAATTTGATCTTAAAATATGTCACTGAATAGCAAAGTCGATAAATGTTCGTTATATTTCTTATAGCGATAGGATTGTCATAATAAAAGTTACTAAATACAGGTACTGGGAAGTATGAAGTGAACGATAATACACCTCTAACTCAGCAAAAAATACTGCTTCCCCATAAGCAGGTTTGTAAGGGAATGTCAAGCTGCTTTGGCTTACAAACCTGCCTAAGTATGGCATGATATTTCTTCGCGATGTCCCACTTTGAAGCATTTTGTTTTAAGTGCTTATTTCAGTGCAATTAATTTGTAGTGAATTCGTGAAATATTAAAGCTTCCAAAAATTCGTACTGTGGTAGTATTATACACTTTGTAAGTTATTATTTTAATCCTTTCCTTTTCTTATCCAATAGTGTAAGGGAATGTGTGTAAAAATTATTTGCTTTAGTGATCACTAACTATTTGTTTGTATTTCTACATTGATTTGGTAAAACTATCTAAAAATTGTACGTTTTCCTCTATACATTTCTGCACTTGCTAAAGTAAGAAAAAGTATGTATTGCTTCCAAAACCATAAATATATTTTGCTGGGAAGTTTTTTTAGAAAAGCCAAGAACTTGTATATGATTTTGAGCCGTTTGACTGTATAATAATTTATTATTCTACTATTTAAGTATAAGGATAAAATTTTATGTACAGCAAAACTTTCTTAAAATTCACAAAAAGTAAGGGCCTTGATACGCAAATATTGAGCAACAATAAAATTTCAAGTATTTCTATGCAAAAAAAAAAACATTAACTCCCAATTTCCCAAACAATATAAAAAGTATGCAAATGTATTGTATTCAATCAATTAACAACTGCAGTTCATGTTTAAATGGCAGACAAAGAATCTTTTTAATTCAGCAAAAAGCTCAATCATTGAACTCCCAATCAATTGTTTGTGAAATGAAAAAGAAAAACTTTGCTTAACTTTATGTGTTCTTCAGTTACTTCGTTAGTTTCATTGTTTCTTTTGCTATGATTCTCTATGAAAGAGTTTAGACAAGAGTGAATGAATGAATGAACGAATAAATGCAAGAAGTTGTTAGTAAAATATTATTTATTGACTGCAATTTTCAATTTCCTTTTCGCAACTGTATGTGAAAGTAGTGTGAATGTACATACATACATATATATATATATATTTTATTTTTGTTAAAGTGGATGCACAAAGTTGAAAAGTTTTTAAATTAAAATGGAAAACAATTTAAAGTAGGAAATAAAAAAAACATGAAAAATAAGGTATAAAATTTCCACATGCAAACAAATGTATATAGAAATATAAAGTTCATGTTCAAAATTTACGGTCAAAAAAATTTTAGATCTCAATCTTTTTGTTTTGAGGAGCTTTTGTAGGTGCTTTAATAAAAGGGAGAGTCATTAATAGCTCATTTTTCAATAGTTGGCTAAGAACTTTAAATTAATACATACATTGATATTACGTTTCTTTTCGTTGTTTTTTTTTTCTTTTTCTATTAAACAAAGCTATCAAAAGATTTAATATCAAAAAAGCAGCAAATTAATTAATTAATTAGTATGCTTATGTTTTTATATAAAATAAGCTCAGGAAAGTGCGACTTTGACTTGCACACGAAGAATACTGAAGGGACACTGCATACGAGATCTGATCAAAAAATAATTGTTATTTTCAAATTTCGTGAGTTACGTATGTTCGATTTTCGCATTTTTTTTTTCAGTTGGCAATATCAGCCATTTTGGATTGTCAGTTTGTTTTTGACAGATAAAAAGGTTAGTCGTGTTTTGGTGTGCTCATCGAATTTTTACTAAATTTTGAGCAAAAACAACGTCGCATGGACATCGCTCAGGAGCTGTTGAACATCGTCAACGACGATCCAGATTTCCTCAAAAAGGTCATAACTGGTGACGAATCATGGGTGTATGGCTATGACATTGAAACCCAAGGCCAATCATCCCAATGGAAGCGGCCAGAAGAGACAAGACCGAAAAAAGCACATCAAGTTCGGTCAAATGTGAAGGTTTTGCTAACTGTTTTCTTCGACTGCAATGGCGTGGTGCATCATGAATTCTTGCCACAAGGTCCTACGGTCAATAAGGAATACTACCTTGAAGTTATGCACTGTTTGCGTGAAGCAATTCGTCAGAAACGCACAGAATTGTGGAAAAAACAATCATGGATTTTGCACCAGCTCACACATCGATGCTTGTGCGTGAGTTTTTGGCCTAAAAACATTTTAAATGTTAATTTAAAATGATACAAAAACGCAATCCAGTTATAAAGGAGTTGTACTTCTTTTGCTGCGATGATCAAGAAGTAAAAGCAGCTTGAACTGCCTATTCTGAAAAAAATACGCTTAATATTCCTGAGACTATTTTTATTTGTTTCAGTTTATTACTGATACAACTTTATGCATACTTCATATTTTTTTTAAGTTTATTGTAATTTTGTTAAAATAAATACGAGTACGCTGAATAATTTTATTTATTTAAGCATATTTATTAAAAAAAATTATTTATTATCTCGTAAAAAAGGGCAATAGAAACTATGTAAATATCATGATCGATAAAATGTCACGTGCGACTGTGATTATAATTGCATTGAAAAATAAATCATTTTTGGACACCATCAAATTCATTTTAAATAGACATCACCGCAAAATATTCTAAAATTTGTCACATTTTAATATTGCTTCGGGTTGCGCTGAAAACAGGATCTTAATTGTTGGAGTGAAAAACAATTTCTGTTTTTTGGAAATTGTCTTGAAAACAATAAATTGCTCTAAATAAAACTAGGCACTGTTAAGGCTTAATTCAGAGCTATAAGTTATGCTAGTTGTACTTTATAATGTGTATTACGGTCACGTTCGACATCACGGAAATGCCTTTATTCCTTAATAGAAACTTGACACCAGTTCAATGAAACAATATAAATTTTAGTATGTAAATACTTTCTAAATGTGCAAGATAATTGAAGTGAAACTAGAGAAATAGTAACTTTCATTACAAGACTGGAACTTATTTTAGTGATAAATGCTGCAAAATATTTTGGAGAAAATGTTTTAAAAAAACAGCGGTCACTAAAAAGTAGAGAATTACTTTGATTGGATATTCTAATTACACAGAAGAATATAGTATTTTCTATGTCATCATGCACATCAATGTCGCTTTGAAATAAGGCCCAAGAAAATAACGCCCAAATAAGAAAATTAAACAACGCCCAATAAAACTAAAGGATTTTTAAGTGAAATTTATTTGCTAATGGTTAAGCGATGTCTATATGCATTTCATTGTTGCTTTAACAAAGGATTTTTAATTTGGACGTATTTCATTTATTTTGGCTTTTATTCCTTCTTGAGATTGGTTGGGCTTTATTCTTCTTTTGTTTATTTCATGTTGAGTTTGGTGTCATTTGGCTTTTTTCATTCATTTTATTTATATTGGGTGTTTTTTCATATATTTTCTCTTGGGCCTTATTTCATATTTTTGGGGTTTTTGGGCCCACTTCATCAGCAGAAATCAGTTATTATCATTAACGATTTGACATAATAATTAACCGTCGTTTATTTTTTTCTCTCACCTTAGTTTTTTTATTGTTATGCAGAGAAGTTTCAAAAGTTTCTTGCAACTTCCGCAACATCCTGGAGCAGAAGTCTTAAAACTCTTCTTTATCATATTGTTATCATTTTCCATGTTTTATGCGAGGTGAAGGCCTAGTAGTATATGGGAGAAAAAAGCTCATTTTAGTTAGATAAAGCTGCAGTAAAACTTTGTATATGTTTTTTATACAGTGGAGCTAAGTTATAACGAACATCGCTTATAAAGAAATATCGTTTATAACGAACAACTACTTCAGTCCCAATACTTTTGCATTTATATTTTATGAAAATTTGTATGATTCAAGGAAACTGTAGTTGTTTACAATATTCGCTTTAAATCTTATAAAAAATCATCCAGGGAAATTTATTTGAGAAAAATATTTTTTTTCTGTGATTTTTTGTAGAACATAATTTAACTCGATTAAATTATTAAATTTGTATTATTTAATAATGTTTTTATTTTTTATTAGTTTTTTTTTTGATACTTTTTTAAAATCATTAGTAGATATTATTGTATTTAGCTTATGCACCATTTGAGGATGTTAGTTTTAATCATATATCTTATTAATAGCTTTCAAAAATGAACCATTCCTGTAAATCGTTTCTGTAAGGAATGTGAAAAGTTTTCGGGTGGCAAAAAGGAAAAAGTGCTTAATTTGAGATAAGCTGATTTTGAGTTAATGGTACCTCCATAACTTTCATACTTGAAAGTACCTCTAGTCAAAATCTCAATTAACTTGTGTGATTTTTCAGAAAGTTATAGCACTATGACTTGCGACTTATCTTTTTTAGACTTCTAATCATTTACAATAATGACTTAATATACGTTACACTTTGATATATTTCAACTTAAATGTATTATTTATAGGGTGTAGAATAATGTTTGATTAAAAAAATAAAGATTGACAGAGGATTTCCCAATTTGATTGTAAAAGAAATAAATTTCTTAAAATCGACTTGAACGCTTAAAACGTATCTACTGCAACCCATTAAAATATGACTTAAGCACTTTTTCCTTATTAGCACAGGTTTTTTTTGATTTGCTGATATTTTCTGTAAATTCATTTAAGTTTTTATATGCATATACCGAGGTAAAATATGACAAGCAATATAATTACTTAATTTTTCTCACAAGTTATAGAAACGAAGCATTTGTTGTCAAGAAGAAGAAAAAGTCGTTTCTAAATTTACTTGAGTTAAGGCTTCATAAGTCTTTACTTTCTGTTGCCGTTCTGTCTCTAAATTTGAATACTTACTTTATCTTTAGTAACTTATCAGCTGTTTTCCACTAAAGTGATAAATTTTGCATCGTCCATTGTTGCTTCAATATAATTGTATGTTTTTCTTTTCAAAATTAAATTTTTTAAATTTTAAACGCACAATCATAACTTATTTCATAATGTTTTTATTTAATTTATACTGTCACTTACATTTACTTAACAATTTTTTGATTTTCACAGGTTGAACCGAAACAGAACAGAACGAAACAGAAAAACTAACGACTTGTATTTGATTTCTATAAACAAAAAGTAGTCAGTTGATTAGTAGCAGAACAGAAAGTAAAAACTAATTCTGGCTTTACAATCGTCTTAATTCAAAAATGTTTTCCTATGTGAAGAGAATGTAATTCTAGGACAAAAAATATAACTTCAAAATTCCACTTAATTACATATTTTCGGAGTTACGAATCCACAAAGTTCTTACAAATCTTTAGGAATTTTCTTGTTAAATTTATTATTAATTACCACATTGTAAATGTAAAATATATTGGATTTACTTCACCAAGCAAAAATCACACTTTATTTTAGCGTTTTGTAGCCCCTGTTTTGTTACGAAATTAATATTATTAGCTTAAGGGTTAGCAACGACAAACCACTTTGCTTCAATGACAGGCTAATGTAAAATTCACTACATTATTAGTTGTGGTGCTTTTTCTACTTCTTTTTCATCATTTTTTTTGCGCCTTTAAAGTTGCTATATTTTCTTTAGTTATACTGGGAATTTGAACACTTTGCACGAAGTGCGTTGTAACCAAACTTCAGTGTGCTTCCCAAAAGAGCTTTCAGTGTTCAACATTATGGCATACACATATAAATTTAAAGATTTTCTAATGGTTTATTTGTAATTGCAGTGAAAGACAATAAAAAAAAAAACAATTAAGCAAATCCATTTTAGAATTTAATGGCTGGAAATAACCCAATTTTTCAACAAATAACATTTAATGGAATTGAGAAAACTTTCTACAAATATGTTTAAAAATCACACATACTTGTACTTTTATACCACAATGGATACATTCATACGAGTATAAGCACAGATGTGTAAACAACTTTCACATTAACACTTGGTTCACACTGGGGCTAAAAGTAATGTTATTTCACGATATGAATTGGTTGCCATAAAAGAAAGAAAATTAGCTCCTTATATACAATCCAAAGATACTTATTCATGCGATAACAGACAAACTTTAACTATTAACAAGTGTTAATAATGGGCTTAAAAAGTAATTCATACATAAATAATTACTAATAGTGACATGTGTAATGCTAAAGTATTCTAATACCCGACTTTTGACATGAATTGCGCAATAACATAAAATTTTCCCAAGTTTAGTATTTTATTAACAATAATTAGCGAATCGTTTAGAATGAAATCACCTTATGTGATTGCTCCTTTTGCTTTGTTTCGTTATTATATAAATATATATATATATTTCAATATAACGCTGGCACCCGGGCAATAAAATTTTCTTTGAAACTGTTATCCGTTTTCATTCAAACTTATGTTCATTATGAGCAGGGCAACCGCAAATAAGCCTTCTTTTCTGAACTTTTTATGAATTTTGCATATTCTACCCTTACAAGTATTTTTTTTTTGCATATATCAGTCTTACACGCATATTTTTGGCATGTTTTCGAATTTTTAGAGCATAATTTACACTCTTAGGGCACGTTTCGATATTTTATAGAATTTCTTTATTTTATTATGCTTAAAAGACTTATGTCTTGATCAAAATTTTTAATTTTACCTTACACCATCTATATCTCATTTCCATGTAGTATACATTTTTCGTACATTTACATTTTTTTTCTTGTGGTGTATAAATTTTTCTTATATATTGCGCAGTTATTGCGGCCGCTAGTTTCAATACTAATTCGGTTTTGCTATTTGTGACGGGCTCTGCCACGAGTGGACGTTGAAGGAAATTTGCCAATGTGTATAGAAGTTTATTTAGATGTGACAGCAACGATTCTTATTTGAAAATCTTGTTTATATAAGATGCAATTGCAAAGCTTTAATTCTCATATCGTGATCTCTTTTGAAATTGAAAAGAAATTTTTACGAGAGTATCCAAAAAAAAAAATAATTGGAATTATTTGCTTTAGACAAAATTTGTATGGCAATTTTGTTTTAACTGGTTTCCCTGATTATGAGCAATATATCTCTAAAGGGAGTCAACTTGAAAACTTGCAATTTTTTGCCAGAAAACGATATACGTTGGTTACATCTAACTACTGTAAAAATCTTACAACATTTTATCAACTCCTTGGCTAAAAAACTACAGTTGCTCCATCCCTCTTTATGATATAAGAAAATAAAAAATGAAAATTTACTTCTAATATATCTGTGGCAAAAAGGAAAAAGTGCTTAAGTCGAGATGAGCAGATTTTGAGTTAATGGTACTTCCGTAATCTGCACATTTGAAAGTAGCCCTCGGCAAAATCTCAATTAATTTGTACGATATTTCAAGTAGTTATAGCAAAATGACTTGCGGTTTATCTTTTTTAGACTTCTAATTAATTTGGAATAATGGCTTAATTTAGGTTATACTTTAGTTTGTTTGAACTTGAATATATTATTTAATGCGTGTAGAACCATGTTTGCATAAAAAAATAAAGGTTTACAGAGAATTTCCCAATTAAACTGTAGAAGAAATAAATTGCTGAAAATCGACTTGAAAGCTTAAAAGTGTTCTACTGCAAAACAGTCAAATACAAGTATGACTTACCCCCGTCTAGACTGGCAATAAATTAATTAACATATATTGCAGCAAATGTTAAAACATTGATATTGCCAATGGAGACAGCTCATTGCCAGTGCTTGCAATAATTGCGGCAATAATTGTCAACAGTTTTTCGTTGACATGAAACGTCAAACCCGGTGTTAATTTATGTTCGACTTTTGTGTATTGCGTTTGACATTTAGATAATATTAGTGAAATTGAGAAAATAAACATATACGAGTATGTATATTAAAAAAGGAAAATAGTATCTTAAAAACGTGTGCAGTGAAATAATTTGTGTTGTTATAAGTTTATAAAAATAAAAATTTATTGGATTAACCAGATATTTACAAGTGAATTATGTTTTTGCTCTGCACCTTGCTTGTTGACTTCTTCCATTTTATGGGTACGATTTCACATAGCCTTAACATAACTAAAGCAATCAGCAATATTGTTCCGCTATTTTGCCGGCGTTATTGCTATATTGCCAACATATTTATTGCCAGTCTAGACGTGGGTTAAGCACTTTTTCCTTATTGCCACAAATATATAAATATATATAAATTTGAGTTGATCCTGTTTGGAGGAACAAGTACGGTATGTACTCCTCAGTCATGAGAATTTCTCTCGCGCGCTTTATACTCTTTCTTTCTTTTCTTAATTCGTGTGTGCTAACTTAACTGTAAATATTTATATATGGCTGTGCATATACTATAATAGTGTGAAAGACTATTGTTATGGCTATATGTCGTTTGGTGTAAATAAAATTGTGTACGAAGTTCTCATTTCTTGGTCCATTAACTGTTACACATTTAAAACTGCTCGTTCCATTACTTTTCACAACAGAAAGTATTAAGAATGTTTTGTAACATGTTGAACTTCTTGTTTACTTCTTATTACACAAATTACATGACCACAATATTTTTTATGACCTCAACTTATTTCCAAGACATTGATACTTATACATATGCATACGAGGTATGTTCAAAAAGGATCGCGAATTGTGAATTTTCGCGGGTTACGTATATTCGAATTTTGATTTTTTTGTGGCGTTATGTTGGTACTCATGTCTCTCACTTATGCCGACGAATTCGGCCATTTTGAATCTTCAGTTAATTGTCGACAGCTACTTTGCTTGCACGTGTTTTGGCTCGTCTTCGGTTTTTACCTATTAAAAAAAATGGAACAAAGAACCTGTATCAAATTTTGTGTGAAAAACGAAATTAAGTGCGCGGATGCATTCCGAATGTTGACTGCGACGAATGTGACAGACGGAAAAATTGATGAATTGAAGAAAGTGGTATTGATCAATCGTCGAATCAACATTAGAGAAGTTGCTGAGGATATAGACATATCGATTGGCTCGTGCCATCCGATTTCTATCAATGATTTGGGCATGAGACGGTTCGCCGCAAAATTCGTACCAAAATTGCTCAATTTAAAAATTTCTTGTACGCGACTTTTTGGCCAAAAACAACACACTAATGATGCCGTAGCCAATGTATTCCCCAGATCTGGCCCCTGTGACTTTTTCTTGTTCCCTAAACTGAAGAGACCCATGAAAGGATGACGCTACGCTACGATTGACCAGATAAAGATGGCGTCGAAGGAGGAGCTGAATAAGATAAAAAAAATGATTTTTTGAAGTACTTCAAAGATTGGAAAAAACGTTGGCGTTGCACTTACATTATATCTAAATAATTTTTGACAAAACACAAAATTCGCGATACTTTATGAACACACCTCTTATTTATATACGTACAGGCTATCAAGTTTAATTTTTATTACAAGTCTAAAGAGCAGTTGGTTGGTTAAATGAACATGGAGTTGGGTTTATTTTCTGTGTATAAATTTTGGCATATACATATGTACATACGAGTAAGTACTCGCATATAAAAGCACTTAGGAAACATATACATACATATGTACATAAATATAAATGCAATTTAGTAATATTATATTAGTGGCATGACTGTAGTGTGCAAAAAACTATAGAAATTATATCAATAATACATACATACATCCCAACTAGCATTTTTAGTTGTAAGAGGCTACTGAGAGTCTCATAAAGAGCGCTTTTGATCGTCAACGAAAGCAATTTTTAATCTCAAAAAATTCCGCGTACGGAATAAAACAGTTACATGAACTGATTCTTCCCTAAAACAGCAAAAAATGTTTTATTAATCGTAGAGGAAACCTTTTGAGCTGAGTTCAGAGATTATCTAACGAGTTTTTAATAAATCATGTCAAGAATCGTATGAGTATAAACTATTTTACATTTCATGAAATTATCAGCAAACTAATTCTTATATGAGTCATACAGAGATTCGCAGAAGGCTCATTCGATGATGGTTTGAATTTAATTTTTTTAAACTAAACTAAAAACGCTTCAAACCACCTGCATTTTTTTTAAGCCTGAGTTTTAAATTTTAGTTTTCTTACTTTTAAACAAAAGCAATAAGCAACATATTTAATAATCACCCATTAAACCTTTAAAGATTAAAATCTGAGTGTTTGCAAACAAAAGCTTGAAAAGAGATAAAGAAAGTATAACATTGATGTTTTACGTTGTCTACATTAGAAGATTTTTTCAGGACTTGCTTATTAAAAAAAAATCGTAACCACTAAATACTAATAAGAAATTATTTAATTTAGACACATGATTTTTAAGTAAAACAGTTTCCAACAATATTAAATTCTATGACGCTCTCTATTCGAATAGAATAGGTGGAATATCTTGTCCAAAGACCGGCCATAGATTTGTAAATAAAGTTAAAACAATATTTTTTATGACTCTTCTTATGAAAGTCAGCACAGTTATTGGAGAAGCCCGCCTAATATCATCTGACCACAGAAACTCAGAATGAAAAACACGCCTTCTACTGTTACATAAGATGATACATTTGCAAGGAATGTGTGCCGTTGTCTCGTCATCTTCTAAGCATAAATGACACAAGGGTGAACGAACTTGGTTACTTTTCCACAGGGGATAGTTCAGTCCAAAGAGACCAGAATTAAAACTAGTAACAAGCCGTACATTATTTCTGTTGAGTTGTAGGATGCCATTTTATGAAAATGGCTGCATCAATGCTTTGGCCTGCCTTAGACCAGAAGAAGTCAGCCAGATTTTGTTAGGGGTTGAAGTGTCAGTCGCCCGACTTACGCCACAAAACGGCTCTGGACCCATAAATAGCAGAGGCATTTCTGGCCAGTCTGCCAGATTTTCTTAGCGGTTGAAGCGTATGGATAGCTTTTGTAATGAATCAAAGCACCCTAAAACCAGCCTGGAATGGAATTCCCATGAAAATAGGAACTCAGAAGCTGCCTTACTATCAAAAAAATATAGCTATGTGCGGGCCTCTTATGCCCCTATTTTTAATTAATGTCAATACGTTTGGTGATTGCCTTATCTCCGTTTAAAATACCGTAGGCCATTTTCCCATGGGCAAAGAGATTTTTAAGTTGGACCAAACAACTCCAGCACTAACTCCATCTTCCGTTTTGCATCCATCCGTATACCAATATAAGCTTCTGCACTCCACCGCGGGGTCCTTCATGGGATTGTGACATTGAATCTCCTGTCTAACCTCAGTTCACAGTTCATTCTTTCACTAGACATTCCTAGAAGCCCCACGGTGGGCATTGTACTCAGAACCGATGAGTGCACGTTGCCAACACAACGAGCATATCTCTTCCTCTTCAGACCCCTCATATAAGCGGCCATTGTCTATTAGTTATATATGGAGATTGTTTAACTGAATCAACAAAAAAATTCATGAATGTTTGATGGTTACGCTTTTTTGCGCAAATGTTTGACAAGTGTGACCGTACTTTCAAAGACAAGCGTGCTAGGAAAGATTTAAAAAGGCAACTATTAAAAAAACAATACCTGTTGTTGTTTTATCACTCGTCAGACCATAATCAGAAGAATCTTTTAGAAGTTTTTTTTTAACAAAATCGTTAAACAAACAGTTTGTGCTGGCTGGGATTTGTTTATACTTATAAATATGTGTGAATGTAAGAATTCGTATTAAGTTTTCGTGCATGCGATGTGAGGCATATTTTTTCTCCTGCTAATTTCCATTAGCAACCATCAATTAGAGTTGCATTAATTTAATTCTTCCTTGGTCATTAATACGTGAAGGAATGTGTTAAATTGAGTAAAAATTATATTCTCATAAAGCACTTCATATTTAAATGCATATATAAGAATATAAGAAGAGAGTCAATATTTCTGTATGATATTGTAAGCGTGTAAGAGATGTCCTAGGAGAAAAGCAAGTGTCATAACTGTCATGTGACTAAAGGTTCCTAAAGGCCATGTCTCACTCTCCTACAAAATCTACGAAAAAAATACAACACTGATTTGATGAATTGTTATTGTCTTTTGAAAATTTTTGATAAACTCCATCACACAAGGATTGTATTTTCTCAAAAATTGCACAACTGTGTGGGATAGTGTATCACGGCCTTAAGTGATAGGGACTAGTACAAGTTCTAACACTTGCTATGAAGTGCACTATACACATACACAAATACACAAAAAAGGTGTGTAAATAAGTTATATTGCAGTTGTTTTGTTATACTTTAGGAAAACATTTAGTAAATAGCTTTTGTTTAGGATAAGAAATGGTGATAAATCTAAAAAGAAAACTTATTGTAAGCGGTATAGATTTTCATAAAGATTTTAATTGAAATCTGGTAGATGTCGTATAGCAAGATTTCTTGTCCAAAACAAAAACCGTTGAAATTTTTTCTACGCTACAACCAAACAACTGTAATGCAATTGACACACCTTTTTAGTACATCGCTTTATTTTATTTTTGCTCAGAAGAAAACGCTTTATTGTTGAATTAGGGCTGTAAGCTATTTGAGTGATAGGCCATCTTTTATTTTCCTAAAATACGGTGTGAACTCATTCGGAATAATTAATACATATTTTTCGCTTCAATATCTTATTATTATAAACATATTCTTAAAAATAATAAATCAGTTATATTTCAATAACATTATTATAAAATTTAAATTAAAAATATTTTTTAACTTTAACTGAAATTATTTGTTACAGAAAATCACCATTGGTATACACTCCGGTGAGGTGGTGACCGGCGTTATAGGCAATCGAGTGCCACGTTACTGCCTTTTCGGTAACACGGTAAATTTAACCAGTCGCACTGAAACAACAGGTGTACCCGGCTGCATAAATGTCAGCGAAGAGACTTACAAGTGAGTACATTTTTCATGCACTATCCTTAGCATCATTTAAATGATAAATTTATTTAAATTTACATTAACTAATATTAAACTAAATAGTGATTCTTAAATCATTTAACATATTTGAGTAGAAATCCATTTTACATTTTATCTAAGTAATAACTGACGTAAAAGGTATTTTAAAAATATTTTTGAGAAGCCCAAAAATTTTCCATAAAGTCAAAGTATCAGAGGTTTTTCCACCATCATTTGGGCAACATCTTCGCAAACTACAGCTGGCAGGTGTGAGCTAGAAGGTGATAACTCTATTGATGTCATCATCGATGTTATTGCTTTTTGCTGTTCAATTCCTGCATCCGTTGTTGGCTCTGTAACTTCTGCTAGTGTTGCTAAATTTTGCTCAGTTGTAATTGTTACTTGTTTCTTTTTTGTACTTGTTTTACACTTTTTGGCATTAGTTTCGCTGGTGTTCAGCTTTGTGGGTGTTTTATTACACTTATTATGGTCTTCATTATTATATTTTGTATCTTCAATTTCTTCCATTAAATCGATATAACGTTGCAGGCGTCTTGGCAGGCGCAGAGTATCAATACCATCTGGTAATTGTCCATTGTTTCGCAACAAATCACGTATACGACAGCTGAAAAACAAAACAAGAGAAAAATAATTTAATTTTAGTTTGGGTTTTGTGCTATGCAAGCAAAAAATATATAGCAGAAAAATTTAAGAAAGAGAAAAAGATTTTTAAAAATGCTTTAAAGTACTTAAGTTTTTGAAGATAACTTTTTAATCTCGTAAGCACTAGATTTCGAGACAATATAAATGCAATATAGTATATATTAAGAAATACACCTGAAATAATTTGTTTTTCATCCTTTTTAAATAATGCAGGTAAATGATTTATTACAATCAAATTTACATGCAAAAAACAAAAACACACATACATATACACAGATACATAGGCCAATCGCATTTATTGTTTATTGTTCACATTTTAATATTTTTTTTTTATATTTAATATTAAGCCCATCTGCTGCAAACCGCATTTCTTAATCTCTTGATCTTCTTACATTGAATGTCAGCCATATCCTTTTTCACAATAGTGCTTCAAATCATACCTTAATTATATTCCTTTATGTACAATTGAACATCAACATGAACATTGCAGACATTTCTCGTCTACGACAAATTGGGATAATTGATGCTGCATAAAAGCATCAATCATGAATAAATTTATTATAAATTTATAAGAATGTAAATAACTAAAGGATGTATATATCAGATAAATGTCTGCAAACAAACGAGGAATATTTCTGTATTATGAAATGTCTTTAATATACATATGCATTAATTTTTTTATATATCATTGATTACATTTGTTTTTTATACTTGTTCTATATGAATACATATTGCAAAGTTCTACTCTTACAATGACAAATCTTTATATTTTATATTTTCACAATAAATATTGCTTTTGCATTGTTTCATAACTTAAACCCATAAAATTTATATGAGAATAAAATAAAATGTATTTCACTTGAGCTGCTACATTCGCTATAAAAGTTTTTCTTTCCTTTCGTTTCGCTTCATATCAAGCGTTTGGCAATGACAGCATACAGATTTCTGTTTTACAGCCATTAGCTGTTACTTTATGAATTAACCCTCATGATTTAACCCTATGAATCATCAACCTCTAGAGATTGCCGTTGTCATGGATCAGTCAAAACTCCATAAAAAACATTAACTTTTTTGGGATCTTTGGACACTATTGAGTCTTATGTGTATTGTTATCATCCCATCAATAAAGATGATTTATCGATGAAAATTAGGTTTGGATTCCAGCTGCTTTAGAGACACTTCAGCGCACACGCGTCGTTTTCTATGATCGTTTACCTTTAGCATGCTTTTAGTATGCTTTCATGCACAGCGGCGATGTTTGCGAAATAAATTTTATTTAACACATTATCAATAATTTTCTCTATAAGATGATTTGGACGACCATAATATAGGCAAAGCACGCAGAATATTTCCCGAACAGAACATCTATCTTGATAAAAATAATTTTAAAGTGCCATTTTGCACGTTTTTAATAATGCAGTGTTGCAGCGCCTCTGCTGTCAATGAGGCGTATTACATTTTTAAAGCTGTCTTGTTATTTGAAAAAAAAATTATTTGAATTTTGGAACAACTTTTTTTAATTTTTCTTGAAACGAATAAGAATTTTCAATTTAGAATAAAAAATTGTTCGAATAATTTTTATCGAATATTTGAATGTTCGAACAACTTCCTAATATTTAAGAAATTTATTATTCAACATATTGTCATAAGCTTATTTTAATTGAAATTTATTTGCTGTTGGTTAAGCATTGTCTATATATTTCATTGGTGCTTAGCCAAATCATCAGTAGACTTCAACCACATTGAAAGTTTTCAAAAGTCTGTGCATAAGATAAGAGCTTTGTGACTGTTTAAAATGTGGTTGAAGTCTACTTATACTTTGGCCAAGCACCAATGAAATATATAGATAATGCTTAACCAGCAGCAAATAAATTTCAATTAGAACAACTTCTTAAGTTTCATAACTTTTTAATTTGTTAACAAAGGATGTCAAGTAATCAATGTGGAGTATACATTAAAAAAACTTGTGTAAGCTTGATTGTAAAGGGAGTTTTTTTTTAGAGTAACACAAGTTTAAAACATAATAAAACCAGGAAATATATCTTCAATATCAATGCAACGGGCTTTGTTGGAAAGAAAATTTTATGAAACTAATGTTAATTTTTTCATTGTGAGCAGGCAACGATATAAATACACATACTGTCAGCCAGGCAAACACACATACATCTTTATATTATTTATATATTAGTATATAATATGAGAGAGAGAGAGAGTAAAATGCATGTTGTGTGAGAGACTGAATTATTTTCTTCCGTACGTATTAATATAAAAAATTTTTTAAATTAGAAACTATTGGATAAATTTTTTTAAATAACTTTTGTTCTGCGAAAAAAACAAATATTTGTTCATCAACTACAGCTGCGCTGACAGTTTTAACATGTTTAGTTTAACATTACCATATTGCCATATTGTAAATGACATGCGTTTTACACTTTTAAACTTGCCAGCTGGTAATCAATTTGATTTACACACAAAGAAAACAACAAACTTGCCAGACCATATTAAAGTATTAAAATTGAAACGTTGCAATATTAAGACATATTTTAAAACGCCATTGTGAAGTCCCTAATTTTGTGTTAAACATCATTTGCGCCAAGAATGTGTAAACTTCTTTTTAAGGCAACTGTGTTTATAAAAAACACTAACATTATATCACAACAAATTCTTTTAATACATGTTTCTTTAATTATACTTTGCGAAAATACACATTAATATTTAATTGTTCATAGACATCGACTAACTATTAACGATTACATTTAATGCCACTCTGATAAGCCTGCACTTCATTTTCATTCATTTATTGTTCTTGTAACATATTCGATTTCAATGACGTGACCTAAAAATGTTATTTAGTGCTAGAGAAAATTAAGTGAAAGTGAAGGGTTAAATATGCAACACAATGTGTCTGTATGAATACATGCAACACTAAGTGTAATTGTCTATCAGGATATTGTACGAGTACATAAATGGTTTTACGAGATTTTTATATACACATATTTTTTTCTAACGGCAATAACTTAAAGGTCATTTGTCAACACTTTCAAAAGTGTGAACTCGGTGCAGAAAGGGGCACAAGGCTGCTACAGAAAAAGGAGGTTAAATAAAATAAAGTATAAAAATTATTGACTAAATAACAAATTTATGTTCAGATATACAAACATGCACATAAATTGTCCTCACTTTAGTGAAAGAATAAGACAGGGGATATTAAATGGCAGTAAAAAAACATACACAAGTGCATGCATAGGTAAAATTTATTACTTTAAAATACGTTCAGGCTTTAACAAATGTTGGTTGAATACAAAATAATAGCTACGTTGCAATAACAATAAAATGAACTTAAAGTTTTCAAATCAATAACAATGCAGATCTTATGCGAAAGTTGTGAATTATTTTATGATTAGAATTGCGTTTTATGTTATTGTAAATGCTTTAAAGAAAATTTTATAATTTTATAGTTTTAATTGTCTAATTTGAAAAGAAATTCATTAAAATAAATTTAAAACAGATAAAATGAGCACGTCACAGTGTTTGCTTCCAAAGGTATTCACGTCAACTCTAGTAACTGTGTAAAATGCATAATTGCATTTTCTGAACTGAGCAAACTATTTGTTTAGTTGGCTTTAAAGCATTCGTGCTCGTTGATAAAAATATACTCGTATAGATGCATTTATTTGTTTTAGAACTTGATTGAAGTTCAGCTCACTGGTGTTGATGTGAGTGACATTATTTTTAAGTCAAACACATTACCTGTTTCCTGATTAATAACAATTTTGTTAAAGCTCCGAACAAAAGTCTGAGAGCTTCGTTGATTAATCCTGTAATTTATTATATAATAATATCGTACTTTAGATTTTGCCACATACCAAAAGTTATTAAATTCTTTTAAATAAAATTGTTATACCACATTCTAGCCTTTGGTCTCTTGCAAGTTGTAAAACTATTGGCTGAAGCATTACAAATTTTAGAAAACATTTATAAATGCAATTCTATGAATGAAGCCTCAAGTTTATTAGGAAGTAAGTATTCAAAAAGTCAAAGCTGTATATTATATGAAAATACACCTTTAAATAAGTTTAGTCTTTCTTTCTTTTCTTATAAAATCGTAGTGTGTGTGAGCGAAAATTTTAAACACAGGTTCCGATCAATACCCAGCAGGACCTAACAATTGACCACTGGGTATAGTAATTTTTAGTTAAAACTTATTTAAGGGTAAGACAAAGTTTGCCGGGCTCAGCAAGTTTAAAATAAAACTAAAACTGTTTGCAGTATATTTAAAACACCATGAATCGTTGTAGGAAAATATTTAATACAATTTTGAAATAATTAATAATTATCTAACTTTTAATTTAGATACATACATTATTTAACCAGACGAAAGAACAAAAAGGTGAGACCATTTTGTAACAATTCCAAACTCGAATTCAATATAAGTACATACTACAAAGAATGATTTGTCTACGAAACAATAAATGTAATATGAACCTAAATTTTATAGGCCTTATTTATGAAAATTATTAAGGCTTTATAAAGGTTTAGTTAGAAAAACCTTGTTAGAAAATCTGTTTTATAAATCTTTTATAAAGCCTTAAAGCGGCCCAGCCACTTGTAATATAATTGTACACATTGTACAATAATATCGCCACTGTGTATGTCATATTCGAAGGTGGCACAATATATTGGTAAATATAAAAAGAATTTTGATTTTTATTGTACAATCAAGACCAATTGCGTAATGTGGTGCCAACATTGTTCAATGTTGTTTACTTTTTCACTGTCAGGAAAATTGGGCAATATTTTCTTTAAAAATATTGTGCAATTTGTTGCATAGTAAAGGTCAAAATTAAAATAATATGTACAACATCATATGCAATAATATTGTATAATGAATGGGCCGCTTAAAAATTTTAATAAATAAAATTCCAAATTTTTGAATCCAAGTGAAGCGTATACGTAATTTTTAATTTCACCCAATTGCATATCAAGTATACGTACATCGTAATGAAGGTCAACAAAGAAATATTAAATTTTCCTTTTTAAAATTTTTTAACGCACTAGTAATCCCAAATTATTATTTTACTTATTAAGTAAAATATTTTTTTAATAAAAAAACATTGAAATTGATTATTGAGGGGTTTAGCTGGATCCTATGCGTATTTCACTGTTGCTAATGCAGATCATCAGGGAACCTTTACCCAAAAATTTCTTAGAACAACTAGAGTTAATATGTTAAACTTTCATTTAAGCAAATGAGAAGCTCAAAAAATAACAAAGTTGAAACAAGAACTCAATAATCAACATGTTTATTTTTATTTTCTTACTTTATCATTACTACATTGGCTGACTTTTTTTCAGCTTCAAATTTTAGTTGTAAGAGTATGTACAGAAAATAAATGTAAATAACAACAACAGCTATTCAAGAATTTTCTGTTGACAATATTTTCACGTTGTGATCCGATTACAAAAGATGTACATATATAAACAAGTTAGAAGAGAACCTAAGCTCTTAGACACAGAAGTCATCGATTCACGACATCGGGCACTACAGAATAATGGACTTTGAAGCTTGGGTTGCACAAACCTCCTCCGCTCTTTAGCATGAACGTTTTTGCACAGAAAACTTATTCTCGAAAAATTTTCAAACATACGTTTGTTTTAAATAAAATTTGCAACCATATTTTCAGCTCTGTGATAAAATCAAAATTATAACAAATGGCAATTTTTACATTGCTTGAATCCTAGTAATCTGTTCGAAGTTGTGAAATTTTTTTAGCAACATTGATTATTTCGCGTGAAAAATTTGACATGTAACAAGTAATGCCCATATTACTTTTTCAAACAAATAATCTCTTTTAACATTGATCGACTGTTGTAAACAAAACCATCAGCTGTCAATATTTCACGCGAAATAAATGCCAATCACATTATTTTGCAGATTGCAAGAAAATTTTGCCAGATACATTTCATACATGTTTCACCAGTTGAACAGAGTACAAGTTTTGCAAAATTTTTTAATGGATATTTCATGTGAAATTTTTTTAAATGCATTATGTCAACATTTCGCGTGAAAATTTGAACAGACTACCAGGCTTAAAATGTAAAAATTGTCATGTATTATAATATTTTTATTTGTCACAAAGTTCAGTTTCAATAAATATTTTTTAATATTCTATATAGAGTGAACAATTATAATTCATACAATTAACATAAAGTAGCAATACATAATATAAAGTAGTAATATTATATAAATTTCACACTATACAGAACACTTGTACCTAATTTTAATTAAGCATTTTTTTCATGAAATAGTAAGCATGGAGAAGCTAATCAGATCACAAAAATTGAGAGGATGCTTCAGAGACTCATGCTATATATAGCATGCGCTGCAATTGGCAAATAAAAAAAGTTTCGTGCAAAAATTTTAAATGTATATAATACCTAATTTACATTAAGCATTTTTTGATGAAATTTCATGAATTTTGTGTTGCTTCTTCAGGCCTTCTATTGACAAATAAAAAATTTTACTGCAATTTATTTCATGAAAAAATGCTTAATATAAATCAGGTATTAGTTATTTCTTAGTTTCAGTAAAAAAAACTTTTTTTAATGAAACAGTTACAGTTATTATTTTCAAATTTGTAGATGTGGGTAACGGAGCTTAGTCAGAGCCATTAGGTATTCGTAGTTCAAAGTGACTTTCGTATCACTGCAGGTGTATAACAGGCAGAGATACTTACTATCAATAGGTTGTGGATTCAGCTTAAATTATTAACGAAAACACCGATAAGCGAGCAGCTATCATACCATTAGAATCCTTTTTTCTAAGCAAAATAATACTCCTTGAATGCCACTAAAAATTTATAAGATTCCTCTGCTATCTTATATTATGTTTAAGATGAGAATCATTTAGGTCCCGATGTAAAGCTGTTCAAATTGAAAAAGCTGGAACAACTTTACAGGCTCCATTGGAAATGGAATGTGGAGGTTTATTTTTACTATCGCGCAAGCTAAGACTAAGTCAGAAAACTTTTGCGACAAAATCTATTGATGGTTCTTCAGCCAACTCGACAACAACCGACTCAATTGAAAATTTAATTGAATCGTGTATGGGGTGCTTTATAACTTTTCAATAATCCACAAATTGTGAAGAAGACATTCTCCTTTTTCAACTATTTTATATATTATAAAAATTTTTATAATAAAATACCTCTAAAGATGAGTCAAATAACGTTTAACATTAATAAAATCATTTCATAAGAATTTATGTTTCCAAGTCAATTCTTTTACTCCGACACATAATCATATCAAATGAAGTATTATTACAAAAATAAATTTAAATCGAACGAAAAGTAACGACCGTAAAAATTCCAATATGAGACATCACCTGGCACATAAAATACGGTTTGAGTGTGTTTGTGTATGTTTGAGTGTGTGTGTGTGTGCGTATGTGTGTTATTGTTTCAAAAAAATAAATAAAAACAACATGAAAAGAATGCAACATAAAACAACATTTTAAAAATATACATAGAAACTTTTAAAAAAGAAAACCATTTTTATAACCGTTTATGACAGCATAAAATCGTTACAAAAAAATGGTGAAATTGTTAATTCTTTAAACACCTTAAAGCAGTGGAAATATAAAATAACATCAAAAGAAATAAACGAATTTTATTGTACCAAAAATAATTGGAATTCTTTGTAACTTTTTGTTTTTGTTTATCGACATCCTGAAGTAATTTAAAATATTTTTAATTTCTTAAGAGTCCATGTAAACTTTATCTTTCAGTTTCTTTAACGGAACTGAAAATAATTTTCTTGTATTGTCATTTGTTATTTTTGTCAGTTTATTTTAAGATTTATTTATCATATTTAATTCCAGTCTATTTGTTCAATAGAAATAAATAACAAACTCATTGCCAGGTTTGTTAAGAAATTTCGCCTGAATAGAAGTTTTTTTTCTTTAATATTTAATTATATTAGAAAAGTAAATATTTTGGTCATAAAAGAATATTTTTGTGTTATAAGATTATAAATATTGAGAAAACAATTTGTAAGAAAACATATTAGTAATTAACTTGAATAAATATAATAATGTTTATTTTTAGAGATAATGCATTTTAGACTTCCTAATGCATTAAACACATAGACAGTAGCAGGCTACACAATAACACAAGTACAAAAACTGTTGCCTGCTGCCATTAATGTGTAGTCGGCTAATTAGTTATTTGGACAATTACAGCAATATTATAAGCACTTGACATTAAAGTGTTTCAGTGGTGAAGCTTTCCAATATTTGACATTTATAACAACAAGTTAAATTTGTCAAATACATTTTTATTATATAAACATTTAACAATTCATTAATTAATTTTTTTTATATAATTTATGGGGTTTTCTTTCAGTTAAGCATGATGTTATGTCAATACAATGCAAAAATACTACCACTTACTTACTAACTATCATAAGCAACCGACGGCATTTTCTAGACCTTAGAGAAAAGAAAGGTAGTAGTCAAGTGCAAAATGTTTGGTACTGAATTGACGTGACGTCGACTGATACTTACAGAATAACGGGAAATAGGTAGTTACTTTAATCTATCATTTATTCTTTATTGTCACTTACAAAAATAGAAATTAACCTATCTTGCCGACGGCGACAAAATTGGTATGTGCTTAAAATAATTCTCGTATTCCATTTGATTTGAAAGCTCTGTAAATAAAACTCAAATTTACAAAAGCAGATACTAAAACTAAGTGGAGCAATATCATTCTTTGCTGCTAACTGCTAATGCAAAAATTACAGGTGTAACAAATTTAGGATACATGCTGTATTCTGCGATACCACAAAAACAAATCATATAAAATTTAAATTTCATACATTAATAAAAGGTGCTTTTTATATAGAGGTATGAAACTTTAAGTAGTCAACACCTTTTAACTGGCTGCCATTTTATCAGCTGTCAAGTGATTTATGTTTAGTCTGGGTTAGCAGTCCAATATATATTGACTGACGCCTGAATAGCTTTCAAATTGTGCAAATTTATTTTGAAAATTGTCAACATGATCGTCTATCAGAACAATTAATTCGATTAACTATGGAACGTTTTTGCATTACGTTTAATTTAAATCATAAAACGCATCCACAGAGACGTCATACAGTGCGTACAGAAGAATTCATTGCTGCTTTAGAGCGTAGCTTAGAGGAAGATCCGAATCAGTCCATCCGGCATCGTGCACATGAATTGGATATGTGTCCATAAACTTTATGGACGATTTTGCGTAAAGATCTTGGTTTGCAACAATTGTAGCCACAGCTCCAATTGTTTATTGAAAGAAATTTTTACCAACCGCATAGTTTCACGTTCTGGACTTGTGAATTGGCCTCCAAGATCGCAAAATTTAAAGCCACTAGACCGTTCTCTGTTGGAATATATGAAACTGATTGTACACGCCAATAAATCCAGACCGATTGACCACTTGAAGGACAATATTTGCCGCGTTATTGCCAATATACGACCACACCACAAATGTTGAAAATGTACCTCCAGATTAGATGGTTATATGCCAGAAGTCATCTTTTAATTAAAATGCCTGAAGACAATCTTTCGAACAAAGTAAATTTCATGTCAATTAAAAAAATTCATCTTTGTTTTATTCCATTGCAAAGTTCTATACCTCTATAAATATTGTTACAGTATGCAATACTAAACAGACTCAGAACTACAAATGCCGACAGGAAAAGTGCCACCAGACACTTAAATTTTATTCAATGACAACTGCTAAAATTAAAATTGCAGTTGTATTAATTTACCAAAATTTTAATAAAATTATTAAAAATAGGAATATTTCTATCAGGTTAAGATTTTTTTGAGGGCGGCATTAACTTTCAAATATTGTCTAGTGCTTAGCTTATGTCGGCTTTGTTTATTTATTATATACTGAAATACTTTAAGATTTAACTCTTACTGTAAGTTTGTTAAACACAGCTACACAGGTTTGCAGCTGAAAGTTGTTGCATACATTAAAAACTTAATATACAGGCTGGCATCGAAGAGTGATTTCTGCTACTGCAGCTGATTACGAATTATGATTATAAGCCCCCGAATTACTTTCTTTTATTATTTGTTGAATAAATAAATATTCCTTGGTTAGGTTAGGTTAGGAAGGGTGGTGCTATAACACACCTCCACTTGGAGAGCCATTTAGGTCCATTGTGATTCCCTTCTATTGACAGCCGTTAATAGAAATATTTAAACCCATTTGTATCCAGAAGTGCCACAATTATCTGTCACTAAGCCACTGAATTCCCATGATGATGCTTGTGACATTCTTCAGTTTACACTTATCGATATCACTAAAGCTCTCATGGAAACGTCTGCTCAGCCATCCAAGTCTATGGCGTTGCAGCTTCAGGTAAGGGTACGTCCTACAGTAATCTCGACTGTCAGTTTCCCAAATAATGGTCCTTGCTCTGACCATTACCAGTCAACGCGCATATCACGACTCGTATTTCCTTTCTCTTCATATTGAGTAGCAGTTTGGATCTTCGTAAGTTAAATGTTGGCCACATATCCTTCGAGACTCTACATATCCCTACTTTGCCATGAGCTGTTGGTCCTGTAGTAATGACTTATCGGTAATTTCACCGATCTGCCACACATTCCCTTATCTAACGCAGATCCTTTTTTTCCCGCCAGCTCATCATTTCCTTTAACACTGCTGTGGCCAGGAACCCAACATAGTCCGACACTATATTTGTCCATAAACAAGTTGAGGACTCTCCTACAATTTCTTACAAATTTCAATTTGACATTGCCTTACTTCATAATCCATATGACGAAGATAACTCAAAAAACCAGTTTTGCAGAAAATTACTTAAAAGTTTTAAATTTTCATCCAACATAGTGGAGATATTAAAAAGTTTATTTTCCCAAAAGGTGAGTTTACACGCTATTTAGATGATTTTTTTAACACATAATATAATACGACATTATGAAATACTCTACATCACTAACTCGAATTATTATATCTGTGGCATAAAGGAAAAAGTGCTTAAGTCGAGATAAGCTGATTTTAGTTAATGATACCTCCGTAAGTTTCATATAGAAAGTACAGGTGGGCAAAATCTCAATTAATTTGTGCGATTTATAAGGAAGTTATAGCAAAATGACTTGCGGCTTATATTTTTTAGACTTATAATTTCATTTGGAATAAAAGCTTAATTTATGTTATACTTTGGTATATTTCAACTTAAATATGTATTACTTATAGTGTGTAAAACGATGCTTGCTTAAAAAATAAAGGTTAACAGAGAATTTGCCAATTTAACTGTATAAGAAATAAATTTCTGAAAATCTACTTGAAAGCTTAAAAGTGCTCTCCTGCAAAATAGTCAAATATGACCTAAGCACTTTTTCCTTATCGCCACAGATATATTGAGTTATGATATCAATTGAATAAATGGGAGATATGTTAGTTTTCTAAGATATTTTTACCAAAAAGATAAATGCCTCAAAATCAGTAATAAAATTCTGGCATTCACGAAAGATTAGAGGAACACAAAATAAAACAATTTTTTGATAGAAAAGAATACAAAACAATAACAAATCTAAAACCATAGAAATTACAATATCTACAAAGGTTGCCTTTTTCTACTTTGTTAAAATAAACACGTATTGTTTTAGAATTTCATGATATGATATTAATGACTAAAAGTTGCAAATAATGATAGTTTGCTTAGAATAATAAAATAAAAACTGAAATTTCCAATAAAAGGGTAAAACAGAAATAGAAAGAAAGAAAGTGTATAAACAATTGTTTTTTATGTATGATAATCTCCTTTACTACGCACGTCTTCTTTATGAAACCATAAGTTTTTATACACAATGCTACACAGAAAAAATTTATACACCAATTAAAATTTTCAATTAAGAATTTAATTGAATGAATTAAATTTTTAATTGCTTTAATTAATTCGGGTGCAAAAACTTAATTATTAAATTGTTTATAGATGAAAATCTTATTACTTTTTTTAATTTATGTGACAAAATTTTAATTGAAAGTACAAAATTGTTCATATTAATTTTTTCTGACCCGCATGTCTCGCTCCTGGTACTGTTAAAAAAAACAGATACATAGCTTATGTGTGATTTTAGATTCTGATCTATATGTTTTTTAAATTTCATGAAAACCACTTGCATAATTTCGGGGAGGCAGAAATTTTTTTAGTATACCAGTGTTGGATTTTGTTTTTAATAAATATAAATTGTTCAATCGCTCCTCAATAGCGGGTTGTCATAGTTTTTGCAAATATGAATCCTGTGGGCCCTTTTATATAAATTTTAAATTTTATTAAAATTGTTAGATAGTTTCGGTGCAGGCAGAAATTGACCCCTGCCAACACTTGAAGCCGGTTATTATAATATATAAGATTTGTGTATGTCTTTTTATATGCAGATTTATACATGTTTGAAATTTCAAAAAAATGGTCAAATAGTTTCAGCGAAGCTCAAATTGTCCTCTCTCCTGCCACCGTATTAGTCCTATTTCTTAAAATATACAAAGCCATTGTGCTCTTTTATACGCAGATATAATAAATCTGTTTTGTGTTTCATAAAAATCGGTTGGATAGTTCCGGAGAGGCAGGATTCGTCCCCTTACTTCCATAGTTTACCAGAAATACGAGGCTTGTGTGTTCCTTTAGACACAGATATAAATATCTATGCTTTGAATTTCATAAAAATTGGTTGGATTTTTTCGGAGAGCAGATAATAGCCCTTGCTTCATTTGGTCCTTTTTTTATTTAGAAAGACAAGCTCCAGGTTGGACTGATGGACTAGACGGCATACACACGGACTGTAGGGTGGTCAGGTGGACTGAATGGCAGTCAGACGGCCTAATGGGTCAGACGTATTTTAGGGTGGACAGCACACTCAAGTTAATAAGGTTCTGTTTTTCTTTCTTCTTGTTTTAATAAATCTCTCCTAAAACGAAAATAAATATTTTCTGGGCATCCTAAGCTCTGTAACGGGATAAGAAATACCTTCAGGCTTATCTTTAATAAAATTTCACATGGAAATTTCCGAACGTGCGAAAAAATTTTATCAAAAACTTCATACGATTGCGAAATAATCTGACAAGTTTTCAAAAAAATCCCTTACATAGATTTGTCTGTTGGAAGAAGTGGAAATATGTTAGTTTTTAATTTTATTGGAATTTATTAGACGAAATTAAAATTTTTGTGAACGAAAAATTTTATTCAGAAATTTTCACATGTGGAATTCATGATAAGGCTGCTTATGGCTTCTTTTAAATTTTGCAGAAATAGTTTTAAATTCAGACCAGTGGTTCCATGGTATTTTCCACTTTAAAATATCTATAATTATATATTCGTTTTTAATTAAATGTTATTTTTAAAACCAACTGATTTGACTATACGACTATGGTTAGGGGCCAATATTTTATAATATTTTACTTTGCAGATATTTGCTAAAGCAAACGACACTGGTGTAAATTGCTTTCAAAGTTATAATTTTACTTATTTCCGCATAGATGACAATTATTTACACTATTTTAATGCTACTTTCTTGCCTTGTCTATATTGAATATCATTTTTGAGTATTTTTGTAATTTTACAATAAAACGCTTAAAAGTTCTAAGCGATGAAAAAGTTCTGTGTGCTGATTCCATGTTTATCTAGGTTTTACATTTGCTAAATTAACAACGTATTGTAGAAATTACAGATTGTACAAATGTTATGGAAAGTTTCTGTTTAAAGATTTGTTTATAAACATTCATTTCATTTAAATTACCAACAACTCAAGTACGAACAATAGATTTATATAATTTTTATAATAATTAAACTAGTTTAATTTGTATTAAATTTTTAATTCAAAAGAACATAAATTATTTGCCACTTACCGACATAAATGCCTTAGGGACATAACGCCAAATACTTGTTCAATTGGTATAATATTATCGCGTAGCAAAGAGCCATAGCGTTCTACAAACATTTCATGTCGGGTGTCGAACATAATAATGGGCTGGAATAAAATGAAATGCAGACAAAAAAATTGTTATAAATGAAACAAGGATATAAAAGTAAAAAAGAACAGTGCCAGCATAGAATTCATTTTATACTTCAAGCGCCAAGTACTAATTAAAATTAATTAAAAGAATATAAAAAAGAGCAATGAGATTTACTGCGATAATTATCAAAATAGAAAAGAAAATACAAAAAACTTGAGTGTGAAAGCAAGTAAAGGAAAAATTTATGTAAAGGGTGTTTTTTATTGAGGTATAGAACTTTAAGTTGGCATCACTTTTTTAACTGGCGGCCATTTTGTCAGCTGGCAAGTGATTAATATTTAGTTTGGTTTGCCATTTCATCATGAACAGGTTGACAAAAGAACAACGCTTGCAAATCGTGCAAATTTATTTCGAAAATAATGATTCAGTTCGCGAAATTTACCGAAATCTCCGTCCATTTTATGGTCGACATAATCGTCCATCAGAGCAATTAATTCGGTTAACCATGGATCGTTTTCGCACTACGTTTACTCTATGTGATAATACGCATCCGCTGAAGTCGCTCGTCTACGCCAACAAACCAGAAACGTTAGGGGACTTGGAAGCCAACATTCGTGGCGTTATTGCCAACATACGGCCCCATATGCTCGAAAAAGTGGTTGAAAATTGGACCTGTAGAATTGGCTTTATGCCCGAAATCATATTTAAACGTTAATGGCATAAAATTATCCTTCCAATAAAACCAAATTGATGGACATTAAAACGATTTTCTTGTGTTTTATTTCAATTCGAAGTTCTATACCTCTAAAAAAACACCCTATATATAAAGCCTGCAGGCAAATTATGACAATCGATAAAAAACAAAATTTCAAATTTTTTCTATTTTTAAATTCTACGGAAATGGTGAAAAAAAAATTTAGGTTTGATAGAAAATTTAAATTTTTATTTTAAATTTATTGCGAATTTCCACATTCAGCCATCTGTATGAAAACTCGAAGTTGTTAGTGGTAGAAGAATCCTTTGAAAAGTTTAATATTTTCGTATATATTTGGAAGATTTCAATGGTAGTCGTGAGCGTCATATTGTCATAATGCTTTAAATTATTTTAATATAATTGTTTGTGCTTCTGTTTTTTTCTTTCAAAAAAAATCTTACAGCGTTAGCACAATATGGCACTTATGAATACTAATTGAATCCCCCAATTAATTTGCTAAAATATTATATCAAACTTAAGCTTTTCTGTAAAGTTCTTACTGATAATGAATAAGAAAATATTTATGTTTGTTATTTAAAAAATTCATAACTGTACCTGCAAGACTAATTTTCTACGAATTTTCCAATATTAAAATCAAAATGGAGATTTATTTATTTATTTATTTTTTATTTAAAACTCTTCTGGAAATGAGTGCGTATGAGTAACAATTGCGAAGAATAAGTCTTGTTTTAGA
Organism: Nowickia ferox; assembly: GCA_936439885.1. NCBI lineage: Eukaryota > Metazoa > Arthropoda > Insecta > Diptera > Tachinidae > Nowickia > Nowickia ferox. Next base: position 93,027,091 of record OW387023.1, on the reverse strand, counting down.
CTCGGCAGTTTTTCTTGAAACAGTTCTCTTCAATTCTCTTTTAAAATTGCTCGTTTGTTTACACACAGACGGTTTCTTGTTCAATTTTGCTGTTGTTTTAATACAGCGAATAAAATAACAAAAGAGAATTGAAGTAACTTTTCGGTACAAGCAATTCAGTACCCCTATTCTTTCTTCTTTTCCTTCTCCCCCATAAAATCAGACTTGCTTCAAGAAAAACTGCTGAGTCTCAAACAAGACTTATTCTTCGCAATTGTTACTCATACGCACTCATTTCCAGAAGAGTTTTAAATAAAAAAAAAATAAATAAATAAATCTCCGTTTTGATTTTAATATTGGAAAATTCATAGAAAATCAGTCTTGCAGGTACAGTTATGAATTTTTTTAATAACAAACATAAATATTTTCCTATTAATTATCAGTAAGAACTTACAGAAAAACTTAAGTTCGATATAATATTTTAGCAAATTAATTGGGGGGATTCAAGTAAGAGAGTAAATGGTGAATAAGTTTGATAATCGGACATTTTTTTAAAAAAATCTACTCAACAAAGCCTTGACAGAGCAGTAATAATTTTTTTTACTAATAAAACATTTAAATCATAAAAAATACATTATTGTCTACATACGTAAAAATAAAGCATAATATACTACGTACATACATACGAGTGCATACCTTAAAGGGTATTTCAATTAGCGGTATATTACGCAGCAGTATTTGTAAACACGAGACATTTTGGTACACATAATTTCGACCATTTTCAATTAATTTGTCAAGTAAAGCAAAAACAACCGAACTGCCACCATCCGGAGGATTGGGTGCCGCACCGTAACTAAAAGAAAAATAAGAACATGTACAGCAGATATTTAAGTAAAAACAAATATTTAATTCAATCACATTTTATTGAATTCATACGAAAAGAAATAATCAAACAAATATTCAGTTTATATTTTATACATTTATATGACTTTCTAAGATAAACTCTTATCATCAATATGCAAATGAAGTGGTTATGAAAAGGCTAATAAACTTAGATTATTTTTACCGGCGCCAAGATTGCTAACTACATTAATAGATACATATGTATACACGTAAATATTTAAATATGTTTATGCCAAAGCGTGAGTTTCAAATTAGCAAGAATTTTATTTGCAAATATTGTATTTGTATGTATAAAAATATTTTAACCAAATTTTATTATACTCGTGCAATTGTTTCCCTTTCTTTTAGGCCGAATGAGAATAAATTCATTTTCTCTAGATACCCGTAAATAAAAATTTGGCAATTCCTTTTTATTTCAAATAAAAAATAAATCTGTATATATCTAATGTAAAATACATTTACAAATTCAAATAAATTAAAACAAAAACTCTTCAAGGATTCAAAAGGAGATTCTCTAAATTGAATGTACGAGTATTGTCTCCAACAGTGTACAACACACAAACTAACAGAACAATATTGTTACGAGTGATTTGGACATAAAACAGAATAAAATATGAAACCATGTATAAGCAGGGGAATCGATGTTTTGAAAGTTTAATTTTGCCCTCTTTCGCAGGTGTATGTATTAGACCCCTGCAAAAGACCACTTGCAAGAACTTTTAAGACTTGGCGGATTTTTCAAATGCTTTACTGCAGCGAAGTCTTCTAAAACAAACGCTGAACAACACTGTTTGCAAAACATTTGTTTCAGTTATTGTATGTGTAGAAGTAAAGAAGCAAACACTTCGTTTGGAAAAAATTTGTGATGCTTGATTCTTCCTAAAGGCTGGTACTCTGTTCAAAGTTGTGAAAAATTTTCAGCACCATTGATTATTTCGCGTGAAAAATTTGACATGTACTAAATGTAGCCCAACTCGCAGTTTTTTTTTATAAATTTCTTGCTTTTATTGCTTGAAAGTATGCAACATTGTTAAAATTCCGTGCGAAAAAAACACTGATCATGTTGTTTCGCAGCTAAACTAAAATGATGCCAGACTAATTTTGCATGGAAAGACATGATTTTACGTGTTTTTCACAACAAGAACAGAGTACTACTTTTGCGAATTTATTTCAAATACTTTTATGTGTAGTTTGACAGCATTTCGCACGAAATTGTGAACAGAGTACCAGGCTTAAGCATGGGCGCGTATACAAACATCATGAATGTACATACACACACACGTTCTGTATGCTCTTTTATTTTTATGCGCTTGCTTTAAAAAACCAGCCTTAAACACAATATAATAGCTTCCCATCTACATCTTACACACACATTCAAACGTATAGTATGCAAAATAACAAGCATACATGCATCAAAGGTGAAAACATCACTTCTTTTGCGTGTTTGTTATGAACAATAAGCACACACAATACAATATTGATCAGCTGTTTTCTACATTACAGTGACATTGCATTACAGTCGCCTAACTGAGCCTTAAGTCTTCGAAACATCACTTGTTAATACTCATATACACGAACATCAACACATCCATCGTGCTACGGTTATTATACGACAGCATTTATTATTGTTTAGTATAACATATGCGACCACAAAACAATACGTATTTACATTTCAAGGCTGCTTACGCAGGCTTCTAGTATGTATTGAAGTGGCATTGCAAATCATGTAACCCTTTTGTTAACCGTATAAAAAATCTTATGAATTTTTATGTAAAATTTTGCAAGCATAAATTTTGTAGAACATTTTAACCATCTCACTGTTCTTAGTATGTTTAGTTTTTGTCCCTCTCGAAACAAGAGTAAAAAAAGAACTTTTAAATAAAGTCATGACTTGTAAAAAGATTCTAAGAAAATATTTGTCATAAAATTGCACTAAAATGACCTAAATTTATATTCAGATTTTGAAGCTGAACTTTAATACGAGTACAAGATATTAGTCAAAACCTTAAACACATTTGAAGGTACATATTGTACTTATTCACGTAAGTCTCATACGAAGAAGGAATCTTTATGTCATTTGCTTAAAGGGCAACAAAAACAAATACAACAAATATGTTTGCCATTAAATTCTACTACGGGTTTTTGAATTCACGAGTTACCTCAAATCTGCGTTATATTTAGACCGATTTTAGAATTTTTTTTACTAAAAAGTTGTAGCATTCATTTGCTCCCATATTAACGGTAGTACTCCCACAGAAAATCTTCGACTTTCTTTACAAATATCCAGCTCTCTCGAGACTTCAGTTCTTAGGCAGTCATTTACTTGAACACTTTTTATTTTTATCTTAGATTGAGTTGAGTGGCCTTATCAGATATCTCAACGCAAAGGGTTGGATCTAGTACCTAATACCGTATCCGTATAATTAGATACGATTCTACCTAAGTTGATACCAATGAGTGGAGTGGCTTTTTTCAAAAAGGAATCATTTTGATACCAATGAGTGGAGTGATTTTTTCAAAAAGGAATCATCTAGATTATATTTGATTGCCTGCATGAAGAAGGCAGTGGCTGCCTTCTAACCAACTAACCAACCAAGCACGCTTATTAAATTTTCTTCTTTCATCTATCGATTCTCCGCAAAACTTAGCACAGCTTAGGTTAAAAAACTTGACACAATTTTAAACTTAAAAAAATGGGCGCAGTTACTCCAATTAAAATTCAATATTATATATACCCATATATACTTTATGTGTCCCTCGTGAGACCTGTTCTAGAGTATGCATCTATAGTATGGGATCCTATACAACAGTTACATTGAATCTGTACAAAAGCAATTTTTGTTATTCTGCCTTCGTGGTCTACAGTGGAACCCATTAGATCTTCCGTCTTACTCTAGCCGTCTGGCTCTCATCAAACTTCCAACTCTTGAAAGCCGAAGGACTATGTTGAATGTGTCGTTTATTTTTAATTTAATCAATTAATTCCTTATTTTAATTAATTTCCTGCTTGATAACATTTCATTTAATGTTCCTCACCGTCCATCTCGACACTTTGAATTGCTATCAATTAAATACTTCATATGCAAATGCTAAACCATTTACCCATAGATTTTTTTTTAAATTCAAGTGTCATTAAATGTAAAATTATCGTCTTGTTAAACACTCAATAACTTTCTATTTTATTTGTATATATTTTATTGTTTAATATATTATTATATTCTTTAACTGTCCGCAAAGATTTGATATCCATAGACAAAATTGTAAATAAGATATCAAATACTTGCACTCAACCGTTTCTTAAAAACAAACTTGACGTACACTCTAAGCTGCTAAAATTACTGGATCCTGCATTTAAAAAAATTGGTGGATCCACGCCCTTTAAGATTAAATATTTAATTATATGGACTTCTACTTATCGAATCCCCAAAAAAACTTTGCAAATATTTTCGCCTATTGAAAGCGCTTAATTTTGTATTTAGAAAAGTGGGCGAGTTCATGCCCATTAAAAAGTAATCTTATATTTCAAGCTTCTGCTGATCCAATTTTTACAAAACATGTTACACACTTTGCACTCCCAAAGTGGTGATATCTTGCATTCATAAAAGTGAATAAGACCACTAACATTTCCGAAATTAGGCGTGACCACACCCTTGAAAGTTTTAAATTTACACCAAAAATAAGCCATTAAATATTAAAAATAATTCAGATTCAGTTAAAAAAAAAAACACTTTTTTGTGCGTTACCTATAGATTTAAGCGAAGTATTTGACAAAAATAATGATAAGGCAAATGTAGAAACTGATTGGCACGTGCTTGCCGTAATATTTTGAAGCAAAAATTTGTTGTGATTTACAATGTGAAAAAATAATTGCGTTGCGTAAAATTTGGTTTGGCCTTCAGATGACGAAACTGAGTTGAGTTTAGAATGGCACTAGAGGCATCAATCAAAACTCAAAAGTCCCTAATTAAAGGCCTTTTGTAGTCGCTTCTAAAATTTGAAGTTATTTTATATTGATATAAACATGGAAAATTATTAAAGATTAGATATATGTATGTCAGTACTACATATGGCTAAGTTCCAAAAAATTAAGCAGCACTCAAAACTAATGAGTGGCCTTAATGAAACCATAAAGCATAAAGCAAATAAATTTATTTTCTATATACATACATATGTGGATATTCTTTTAATTGTTTGCCTTTCGATAAGAGCTGTGCAAAGTATGCAAATAATGTTTAGATTAGATTTGAAAACACGTTTGGCACGATACCAGACAAATGTAAAATATATGTTTATACGAGTACAAACATATGCATTCACCCTGAAGTCAGCAAAAATCTATAATTTAACCAGACAGCCAAAATTTTCAAAAGAAAAATCTGAGACATTTAGGAAATCTTATTTCCATTTCGTCCAATATTTTGTAACATTAATAAGAATTTTTCTTCGGACTAAAAAGTTCGCTCGCACAATTCCACAGTAAGAATTCTTACCGATTTCAAAACTAATACGGAGTTTCTGACAAAAGGGTAAGGGCAATCTGGGCCTTGTTAGGATGGTGGGGAACATTTTATAAAAGTATATTTGTATGGGAACTCCCTTTAACGAGGGGAGATAGAGGCTTAGTGTATTTTAAAAAATAATTGGGAATAAAGAAAATAAAAGTTCACTATTCAGGAAAAATTAATATAGAAAACAAAACCGTCCTCACTATAACAATGACTGCAAGCAAAAAACTTTAAAATTTAAAATCTATTAGAATCATTTATGTACGAGTTTAATAAGCAATCCCTAAATTATTACTAAATTTTTGTAACGATTGCTTATTACGGTCTTTTTATCCGATTGAGAACCGGTTTTATATATTTGGTACAGATTTTTTCAGAAAAACGCATTTTTGGGCTGGTTAGGGTAATTTTCGCTTCAACAACAACACATTCTATTAAATATGGCAATAAATTATATCAGTGAAATTTACTTAAACATAAAATAAGGTGCGGAAGAACAGAAGTATCTCATACACATATAAATTTGCATAAATATTCCCGCACATGTACGTGCATGTGTGTTCTCATGTCTAACTTTCAGATGTTCATTATTCACCGGCTTGTGCATAAAAAATATTTAAATTAAAATCTGGAACTTTTCTGTCATCTCTTTTAATTTGAAATTTCTGCAAACATGTGGTTTGACTTATATGACTTCTGAGGTTTTGCCATTTTCACTTGGTTTGATAAGATATTTTTGCCAAAAATAAACTTTAATTTTGAGGCAAAGAAGAAATTTTTCCGTTTACTACGTTGCTTTATTTTCTTTATAACAAATTTCTTTTATAACAAATCAACGAATGTTTCCAAAAGTCTTTTCTTTTTTGTCAAGATTACGTTATAATTAAGAAAAGGTTGGCTTGTGCAAAGTGGTCATGTCAGTGAAGCGCAAAAACAAAATTTACCAAAATTTACTTATAAAAGTTCTTCTTATTTAAATAAAATAAAATGATGTTGGACTTTAAGATATTTGCATAAGTATGTAACTTGTTTTTATGTTTTTAAATTTTATAATTGTTGGCAGAAATTAGTTTTCTGTGAATTTCACAAGGTCTTTAATTAAACTACAATTTCTTAATGGAACTTTTTATGCAATAGATTTCAATGGAACTGTAGTATTGAAGTAACTTCTGATGTGTAGCGTAAACAAAATATTACTTTGTATAAAGGGTCTTCCAAGAGCCACATGTGAAGTTGAACAGTTGTTAGCGGCTATACTTTTGAAGCTACAACTGCCAAATTCACTAGCGTTTATACCGTGCCGATCGTACCTTTGCAGCAGTAATTCAAAAATGTTGTTTTGCAGAAAAAAAGTTTGAAATTTTGAATTTACTAATAATGCACATTGGGCAAATTCAGCTACTTTTTAGGGCAAAATTAATTTCAGGCAAAGTTTTCGACAAATATGGCTAAAATGTCGAATTTGAAAACTTTTCAGTAGTACGCACAGCTGGGTTTTTGAATTTTGTAATAGTGGAAATTTTTAGTTTTGCCACCACATGAAAAAAACTTAAAAAACCTAAATGTCTGGAAAACGAACAGATATTTTTTTTAAGTCGCCACGATGAAAATTCTCAACGGGCCATACAAAATATCGTATAAACCATTCAGACAAAATCTTGCTTAAAAAATCTTTAATTTTTTCATGGGCCAGCTTAATGATAAATTTTTACAAAATATTTGTACCGTTTTGCTTCAATGAAGCCTTGTTTTGAAACATTACTTAAATCAATTTCACTGATAATAAAACTGTAACCAGCATCAGTTTTTCCTTTTTATTCCTTTCACAAATCCAAACATTAAAAAGTTCATTATATTTCAAGATGGGTCTGTTTGAAAGAATACGATACAAATCAAAAACGGAAAGAAACGAAAAATAAAACAAAATATAATAAAAATTAATGTTAACTAAAAAAAATTAATTCAGAACTATTTTCTTAGCACTTTTCATTCAGGAAAAATACGGCAGTCTACGGCCGACGTTATCTAAAGCTTGTGCTAATTTTATATCTATGGAAAAAGCCATTAATTTGGAATTAAGTTAGAGTTACAAAAGCAATAACGTGAATCAAAATATTTTGGTTTTAATAATTATCACCATATTATGCACGATTTTCTTCTTTTTATGTCATAACTTATAAAAAAAAGTTTTAATTTATATAAAAATTACACTTTTTGTGACACACTATCCTACACAAGCGCACGATTTACTAAAAAAAACTCAACCCTGATCTGATGAACTGTTATTGCCTTTAGAAAAATTTCATAGACTTCATCATACCAGGGTTGAATTTTTTAGTAAATCGTGCGGTTGTGTATCACATCCTTAAGCACATTGCTTGCAAATGTCAACTTTCACTGCCCATAAATCGTGTGATATTTGATTTTACAAAAGCCAAATATGCAGTTATTTGTTTCAAAATATTCTTAATAAAACAACGAATTATTAAAAACATTATTACGCTTAGTGCAAATAATGAGTTTTTACCAAGATTTCGGGTAAAATTACCTGCTGTGCAATGGAAATGGAACCGGCCACTGTAGAATACTCGATAATGAAGCTTGGGGATGGAGGATTGACCAAAGCTCCCCTGCTCTACTACACGAACGTCTTTATAAAACCTGGATACCATCCACAGTATTGTGGATGAATAGAACTCCAGGTAGAAGAAAAAGTGTTCATTTTTATACGGAAGGCTCCAAAACACAAGAAGGTGTAGGTTATGGAGTCTTTTCAAGGGCCTTAGGTCTTACAAAGCGACTTCCGATCCTTCCTATAAGAGAAGTTGCGGATTGGTTGAAAGTAAATGTCACTTCAACTATTTTGTCTAACATATACACCGATAGTCGAGCAGCTATTACGGCCCTCAAATCCCCGCTTCTAAGAACAACAACAGCCCTCGACTAACGATCCTCTCAAAATGAGATGGCAGAGCAGTTTGATATTAGGATCATCTGGATCCCGGGGCATAGAGGCTTTCAGGGGAACTCTAGGATTGATGGGACAACCCTACAAGTTCCACAGGATTTAGAACTTGCAAACTCAGACTTAGGCGCAGGACAGAGGATGAAGCAAATAGAAGGTGGATCACAAGAAATGATTGCGTGAATAGGAAAGAAATCTTGATTCTAGTGTCCGTGTTAACCGGACACTTTCTCATAGGTGGGCATGCACAAAGGTTAAAGGTGTAGAACATCTTCTGTATCACTGTTATGGACATGCAAGAAAGTATGGCTACAATGAGTGCTCTTGAGTTGAAGAAACTTTCTGAAGTTGGAAGTGTTGAACTGCAAGGTATTAGTAGCTTTACATTGAGCTCTGGTTGGTTCGAAGGTGGAGACTCCGCATACGCAGAGTCTCTGTGGTATCACAATGAACCAAAACGGTCTAAGTGAGTCCGGACATGATAAAACTGTTTTATCCAAATAACTTTCTACAGTCTTTTCCTATGTCGCATTCACGAGCACTATAGTTCGAATTTACCATTGTTGTTTGGCCAAAATGAGAAGACAAAGATACCAATGACATATGATTTCAACAGGATGGCGCTACGTGTCGCACAGGCATGCCACATTGGACATTCTGTACGATTTAAAGGCCTGGTTATTTCACATGGAGTTGATGTTATTCAAAAAATTGCAAGCGCTTAATGAAAGACCTTTTAGTTTTGGGAAAAATTCCAACAGCAACCTATTTGCAAATTTGTATGTACACATGCATGTATGTGTTTATTTTTAAAATGTTTGCAATACAAACAAAAGGCGTCGAAAGGACCCTTCTAATAGTATCACCCCCTCCCCCCTCCACGACTTCTAGAATTATTTAAAACTTCATGTAATTAGTTATTTTAATATAACTTATGAAAATCACCAGTCATAAGGCCCCCCCCCCAAAAAAGGAAAAATTTTCTCGCTACGCCGATGATTACAAACGCATTTCTGCAAATTTGAATAATAATTCCTTATACATATATGAATATAAATATACACATAACAACAATAACAAGTATGTGTACATCTAAATTTTTTACAGTACAACATTTTACAACATTATTTTTTCTTGTTGTCGTAAATTAGAGTGACCCGAAAAATCGTTTTTGATTTTTTCCTGTCTTGAGATGTTTTAAAATTTTCGCACTTGATCTCACAGAACAAAATAATTTGTAAAGTAGACTTGGACTGCATAAAGTCTCGGGGCTCTATTAATCTTCAACATCATTTATATGGTCATATGTTTCAAACAGTAATCGTAACAAATATATTTACTTTATGTCTAATTTAAGTTTATTATCATGTCTAAGTTACAGGTCTTGCTGAGCATCAACCCCACAGTTATATTCAACACATAGATACATCAGCTTTTAAAAGAATACATTCATATGCCTTGTGTGTTTTTAAAACTAGAACCAAAAGCCATCTAAATGGACATGCAGGATTCATGTTTTTTATAATGTATGACCAAGGTGTGAACGAGGGGAAGTTTTGTCACTCTGAAACTATTCAACTGATTTGAATTAATTCTAGAACAAAAGTATATAAATATCGGTTTTAAAGGAAACATAAGATTCCAGTTATCGTGATTTTTTAGACATTGCGATGATTTCTTCCATAAATGATGATCGACATAACTGGAATCATGTGTGTCCATTGAGACCCACTTTTTTAGCTACGCTATTTATTGCGCGATACAGGAGTTAGGATGTGATTTTCATAACAAAACTAATCGACACTATTACAGTTATTTATTTTATTTTATTATTATTATTTATTTAATTTTGTTTTGATTTATTTGTACTTAAAACCAGACCACGAAAATAATCGAAACAAATTGTTTGATTTTGTTCTGTTTTGTTTTTTGAAGTGTATGCAACAAAAACAATGATAACGATTGCTCAATTTGTTTTTGTATTGTTCTTGCACATGCGCACAAGCCGGAGAATGAACCCTAGCGGCTGTAAGCCGGCAAACAGCCGCCCCAAACCACAAAAAATACATTAATTTAATTGTACGCTCCTAGAAAAAAAAAATATTAGGAAATAAATAGAAACATTTTGAAATATTTGCGGCAAATTTGACATCATCATATAAAAGAATTTTATTGCGTTGTTAATTGACACATGAAATTTATTTCATAATGCTAAGCAGCATAGCTCTAAGCGGGTGTCCTAAGACACCTCTCTTCTTCTTTTTTTTATATACATATCTGTGGCAATAAGGAAAAAATGCTTAAGTCATATTGTACTGTTTTGCAGAAAAGCACTTTTAAGCTTGCAAGTGGATTTTCAGAAATCTATTTTTTTAGAGTTAAATTGGGAAATTCTCTGTTAATCTTTATTTTTTTTAAGCAAACATCGTTTTACACACTATAAGTAATACGTTTTAGCTGAAATATACCAAAGTATAACTCAACTTAAGCTCTTATTCCAAATGAGATTAGAAGTCTATAAAAGATAAGTCGCAAGTCATAGTACTATAACTTCCTGAAATATCAGACAAACTAATTGAGATTTTTACCAAATGTACTTTCAAGTATGCAGATTACGGAGGGGCCATTAACTCAAAATCAACTTATTTCGACTTAAGCACTTTTTCCTTTTTGCCACAGATAAGTTTTAATATTCATCAAAATCGGTGCCGCGAAATAAGTAATGATAGTTCTACTCAAAAGCAAAAATTTAATTTTAATTAAAGTGAATGTAATATGTGATGGCCCTATGCTTCTTGCATATGTAATCTAAAAGGTAAAATATTATAATTAACTTTTTGTTAACCGTATAAATATGTAAATTAGGATGAGATACCTCTTGAGATAGATTAGCTAAAAATAGAACTTGTTTCTATATAATGACGGGATACACTATCGTACATATGAGATAAAGACACTATTGTTACTTGCTCATTTATACAAACATTCAGGTTTCATTTTTGTTTACTTGTGCATATTTCTATACAAACAGAACAAACAAGACTTTCTCGCATACAAGCAAATACTTGAACAAATTCCCTGAACCGTGAGATATTTTGAAAACTATGGAAGGAAGACACAAATAATAGAGATGTACTAGTTTTTGTTTAATTTGTTACATTAACGCTGTTAAGCAGCGGGTTGTTGGATAAGTGTTTCTATTTAAAAGGGAAGAGTCTTAGCTAATACTTAAGCACTAAAAATAAATTTCGCTCTTTGGAAAGAAATAGTGCAGAAAGAAATCACTTGTTAGAAAAATTTCAACTAGGATATGTGTGGTCTTTTTCCATTCACTTAACTCAAAGCGGGGTGTAACTATACTTTGTTCTCGTATTTTCTCCAGCAATTTAATCATTAAAGCTCATCAGCAGCCAGACAAACAAATTTGTCCTTGGAAAGCTTAAAAATTTAATAAACATTTATGTATGTAAGTTTATACCTCGTGTCGCTACACAGAAAAAATAAGCAGAAGTTTTTTTAAACCATTAAATTAAAAACCATTAAAGCCATTCTTTGGAATGGTACCCCTAATTTAAATAAATTATCAATTTACTTAATTATTTTTTAAAGAAAATTTTGAACTTGCATATAGCTAACATGTGCATTGATTCCGCCATTTTTGGCTCAATATGTTTATTTGTCTGGTAGCAAATTTTTATTTTCAAACTTAAATAAAAAACGTAATAACTGATACAAAGTTTTATTAAGAGCAATGAAGGATAGAATGGAAATGCGGATTTTATTTTATAAAGAGTATGTGATCAAGATGTCTTCCGTCGAGTTGAACACACTGTTCAAAACGGAGCCTTGTGTTCTGCTCCATACGCTGCAGTAAACTTGATTTCTCGACGAATATTTTCCTTTAAAGCTACAGGAGATTGGGGATTGTCATTATAAACCCTCTCTTTGAGGAAGCCCCATAATGGGTGGCCATGGGATGTTCCATGTATTTGTATTTGTATTTTTATTTAATATGTAATAATTTTTTACTATAACCAGGGCTACGAAGTATTCATACATGATGGTTGTGTAGTCGCATTTTACTAGACAACAATGAATTCTTTATAAATTTATTTAATTTCAAGGTTTTCTCTTTTTTAGAGCTTGAAATAATGTTTCATATCTGAAATTAAGTTGTTATATGCTATTTAAATTACATAAAATTTTGCATTATTCTCTTATTTTTAGTCTTGGCATCCCTGGTATAGTGAAAAGCAAATATATTACGCTCAAACACGAACCACCAACCCAAACACAAATGTGAATGTATATGTGTGGGGATCACTGATGTTGAGCAGTGGCCATCAAAAAGAGAAAATGCTTAAAAGTAGAACAGCAGTATTAGTGTTTAGTGGCTGTTCCACTGAAAAAAATCGCTCTTGTAAATGTTTAATTGGATACATATAAAATATTTTAAGGGCTCATTTTATATGAATGAACGTTTTTATGTAGTTGTGCCTTCGACTGTACGCACTAGTTTTTTAAATTTCTGGATACATACATACTAGACACTCAGTATCTGTAAAAGTATTTAAGCCAAATAAAAACTTATTTTCCATTTCTATATTCCACATATTTTTTCTCTTTTCTACAGTAATAAAAAGTGCTGTTATAAAAAGATTTAAATTAGATAATTTATTTATATCAATAATATCAGAAAAAAAATTAAATAATTTTGGTGGTGTTTGAATACTCTCGGTGTATTTGTTGATAATAAATGCGACAGAAATCTGCTCTTTTTGTGTGTTTTATGCTCTTGCTTTAGATTTTTGTTAGTAGTTGTATACGTATGCAAAGCACAATATTAGCAGAGATTTCAGGGCAATGGGATGTCATCATCCCATCCCAGTAATACTGGCCAACGAGAGAGTACCGAGAGAAATGTATTCGCGTATGTGTATTCATTTTTATAAGAAGCCAGATTGATGTTCGGCACTCTGGTACCAGTTTGGACAGCCGTGATGTAGAGACTTAATTTAATCTCTTATAAATATATCATGTTAACATCATAAAGTAATAAAAGCTTTCACACTAACTCAACTTTTAATAAAAATATACCTTCTTATGTAAAAAATATAATTCGAGTTGAAAGTGTATGTTAAAACATTAATTTGGCTAAATTACACACAAATTGATTTTTTTATCATAAAGGGGATACTGTTTTATTCATAAAAAAGATATATTTGGCTTATGATTGATAACTATTTATTTGAAGTGTTTATAATTCTATCAGGCTTCAGGTTTCTGAATTTTTATTTTTATCTTTTTGATATTTCTTTAGCCCTTCCTTGGCTAACTTCGTCAGGAAATTATAGCCCAATTCACAATCTTGTGGAAATAGTCTTGCAACGTAGCATGTGCAAAATGGTATAGTATATTGATACTCACCACTTAACAATTCTTAGTGGTGAGTATCAAAATATTACTTTTATACCATTTTGCATATGCTACGATGCTAGATCATTTGCAGAAGACTGTGAATTGGGCTTATATATTATAAATTTTACAAACTTTATAATTTTTAATTTACTGATGAAGCTTATCAAAATATAACAAAATATACGAGAAAATATTAAAATAAAAAAGGCTTGATAAAAAAAAACTTAAAAAAATTGAAGCTTGATAAAAAAATATAATCAAATATATTTGGTTTATATAAATCTTTTATAGACAGCATTTGTTTTTAAAGCAAATTCACCTTTTAAGTATTTTATAAGAAAATAAGAATATTTTTTAGGAACAAGGCCCATAGTTTTTGTAAATGTTAAATAATTTTATTCCAAAAAATCATAGAAAATGCTAAACACCTAAAAAAAGGATGTTCTGTTTTGTTATTAAGAACACGCGTCAAGTTTATTTTTTAGTGTCTAAATTTGTTTGTCTTTTCTGAATCTTGCATATGTATCTCAAGGTAAGATTTTTCAACTTGTTCTTGCAAAAGTTGGTTTATTTTCTCTTTGCTTGCACTTTCTATGTATGTATTCTTATTTCATTTTATTTTATGTTATTTTGTTTTAGCAGAAGTGATAATTTTTAAAGATTTCATTTCACATTGTCAACGGAAAATATAGATAAAATTTTGTGAAATTTAAAATGTGTATTTTAAGAGAAAATTAAATATATTATTTTGTAAATATTTTTTATTTACTTTATGTTGTTCTAAAGCAAAAATAAATGAATTTATTGACAAACACAAAAAACAACGTTTCCCAAAACTCATTAACTGTGACTTACCGCAATAAAATCAACAGCAAATCAGGTGCACTCGCTTGTAAGGCAACGCGTAATGGCGACGAACGACCACAGGATTCAATGGGAATATCAATGAACCTTTCAAATACATATAAACGACATAAGATAAATTAAAACTTGTGTAATAATAATAATACTTAATTAAACTCGCCACTCAAACGGAAGTACAAATATAAACAACTTCACAAAATGAAATAAAAAATAATTGAGCAAATAAGTAAGATAAACATTTATAAAAATTCAAATAGTAAAATGAATTTGCGTTATTGATTGAAAATTAAATGTACGTATGTGAGGAACAAAAAGCAGTGGAATTTTGCACTTAAATTGCAATTTTATGCAATTTTAAGCTAATTTTGTTTTGTATACGTATGAATTCTAAATACTATTCAAAATCATGGTTAGAAGATTACTTTTTTGTAAACTATAAAAATTACACGGAACTTGGTTAGACTTTACAATTTATTTTTTAAGTTCCGCAATAGTAGAACTTCGCTAGGAGGGAATGTTCCGCTGCGGTCAGAAAAAAAAACTAAGATTTGTATTTACTTATGTATATAACAGCAGTGCGTTAATCTTGTGACACAGGAAGAAGGCCTAAAGAAACACTAACTTAAGTATATATATATTTGTATGAATACAGTGGTTTGAAAGAGACCTGCAACTATTTAAACTACCATCCCTTACTTTTTCTGTCTACCAGTTTAAATATATAAACACATTGTAAGAACAACCAAAAACTATTTGAGTTCTTAAATGTTGGTAGATTTTATCAGGCTGAAATTGCTACAAACTTAAAAAAAAATCTTTTGTTTGCTTAAGTATCAAACCTGCTTTTTGTCAACATATTTCCCAAACTATAACACATTCGAGTGCAAACAAATAATATCAACATTCAAGCTCTGTTGCCACTCATCGCACTCTTATACAATTACACGTTTATTTTACCTTGTTGATGTGAAACACTTTGGTAAAGAAAAACAAACAGTGCATAAAGTCAGCAGCTTTTTATTTTGTTCGCCATGGCGCGAAACTATTAAAATCGATTCAGTTTCAACACTAAAAGGGATTGCAGTTTTCTCTATAAATAAAGAAAACAATGAAACATGTTTGTACTTTAAATCCTTTATCAGAAATATATCAATCATTTAATAAATAAATTTACATACATTTTAGAGAAATGTACGAAATCTTTATTTGAGTCGGTAGACTGATCTATTTAATTCAATGTTTAAAGATGATTTCATGTAAATGTTGACCGCAGCTACGCCTGAAATGGGTTCAATTTTGGCATACTCTCGCCAATATACGAACAAATTCTTCAATATTGTCTTCCAGTGCGTCCATGTGTTGCAAGCTTGCCCCCATAGATATCAGCTTTAACATAGTCCCACAATAAATAGTCTGAAGGTGTTAAATCAGACGATCTAGACGGTCAATTGACCGGCCCCAAACGTGAAATAAACTGTTCACCGAACTCGCCAAAAAGAAAGTTGCTAAAAAAAATCACCCTTAATAAGCCCTTTTGTGACGCTATAATGAATCGCTTAGACAATTGTTAGAGTAAAATCACAGTTTTATTTGATGGTTTTGCGAGTAAATTTTAACGATTGTTAGAAAAGTGAGTGTGTTACGTCTTTTGGCCAGCATTTTAAAATTTTTAGTGGTAAACAATCGTATTTGACTGTTCCAAATTATATTTTCGATAGTCATTTTGTTTTTCATGTTATTCCACCAGAAACGTAGTTTACTCTTTTAATTATTTTAAGACTTTTAAACGATGGCTGGAGGAGAGAATCAAATCAATATTTTGTTGTAATTTATAAGCATAAGGCCCAAAGAAAATCGATTATTTGTGTTCGTAAATAGTCGATTTTTGTCTAAGAAAAACGAAAATCAAAAACATGTCGCTTAAGCTTTTTTGGAACTTATTGCTCGATATAAGACCCTTCAACTAGTATGGTAACACCTTTTACAGGCATAGAAATGAGTGTTATCAAAATTCGTGCTGTGTGAGAAATAAGTTTCGTAAATTATGCCCATTGTATGAACCTTTTTCGTTTCGGTAATTTCAGCGCTACTCGTATGCAAGCGAGTGATTAATAAAAAATTATGTGACATGAATCTCTGAAGCATTTTCAGCAACTTTTTTATCTGATTTGTTTTCCGGCCTCCTGTTAACAAATGAAAAAATTTCATGCAACTAATTTTGTGAAAAAATTCTTAATGTAAATTATATATTACCGTATGCGATATGTTGCAATTTTTAATTCAAATGTTTCATTTTCAACATATTTTTAGTTGGTTCAAAATGGTCCCCTCAATATTTTCCTATACCTTCACATGCAAAAAAAAAATATTGACACGATGGAACCACACGACAATTTATTCTCCATATAAGTTTTTTTTATTTTTAATTTGCTGGAAAATTTTTCTACTGAACAGTTCGAAAATAAAAGAAATAGATAATTTCCAAGACAAGTGCAGACAAAAAAAAAAAAAAGAGATTATAAAAATGTTTATTAGTAAATGTACGGCGTAAAATTCTTTTGAAATAAAAAAATCTTTAATTAAATAATTTACTTGTGTATAATTTTGGGATGAAATTACACAAAAATTACACAAAAAAGTGTATGGTCCCAAAATAGTTCAAGAACAAATTTCTTGTCCCATTTTTGGATAATTACACAGAAATCGGCAACGCTGATAGGAATAGTTAAAAAAAAATATTTAAACTTTAAAAGTGCTCTCCTGAAAAACTTTTAAATTAGACTTAAGCATTTTTTTTTCCTTATTGCCGAAGATATATTTTCGCAAAACAATTTAATAAAAGGTTAGGTTAGGTTGGGTTGGGTTGAAAAGAGGAGCCATTACGCTCATATTCGGGGACATACACATAAGCCAGTCCAGGCCTGTTGTGCGCTGTCATGTAAATTAACAAATGAACCCCAACTTTGTAGGAACTCAGTATATTACACGTAGTCTCTCAAACTTTTCCAGTCAATGCCTCTAAGCTGCGTAATGACCGGTAAGGTGTCATCACCAAAATAACGGGATCTCGGCTGGGCGAAAGCTGCACAATGACAAAGGAGGTGCTCCATTTCTCCATGTGATCCATGCATGCCTCGGACTGGTTTAGTTTCAACAGTCCCCTGGGTCCGGATCGCTAAATAGAACCTTGGTTAGGTTATCCACGCGTCCTTTGGGCCATCTTTCCCCAATTTTGTAACTCAATCTTCGCTGCCTTAAAAGGCTTTGCAATAATTAGAGTTACTGTCCGTAACGTTCAGACTTTTTTGGCCAGTTCCTTTGCACCCATACAAAACGAATGTTGTCATGTACTACGTAATTTTTTGTCATGTTCTTGCAATCTAAAACGGTCCTAGAGCATTAATATATTAATATAAACAGCTACAACTATTCAAGAGATTTATTATTCGACATATTGTCATAATTATATTATAAGTGAAATTTATTTGCTGGTGGTTAAGCGATGTCTATATGCATTTCATTGTGACTGTTCAAAATGTGTGGTTGAAGTCTACTGACGATTTGTTAAAGCAACAATGAAATGCATATAGACATCGCTTAACCACCAGCAAATAAATTTCAGCTACAACTATACTCTCACAGAATTACAACTACGGGTAATATCGAATACTGGTTCTTATTTATTTTAATAAATAAATTATTATATTAATATTTTTGCCTCGTAAAGTTAACTCACTTAATCAAACGTTCCTCTTCATAACGTGCAATCCATACGGGTAGTGACATGTCAAGACTGGTTGCGTGATGTAAAAAATATACCATGGCTCTGGTGTTTTCATCCTGAAAGTATTTGTTAATAAAAAAATTATTTAACACACTTGTATGCCAAAGATTAAATCCACAAAAAAAAAACAAAAAAAATATAATTTAAAAAAATAAATTAAAGAAACAACCTTGCTTAAAACAAAAAGGAGAACATAAATCCTTGTTCATAATAAAAATAACTTTTTTCTATTTTAAAAAATGTGTTAAAGCTGCTTAACTTGATCTCTAAAGTCACTACGCCAGCCAGCTATGAAATGTGGTGCATTTGGCCCAAACAAAGCACCCAAGAAAATACGTTCGAATGTTCTTTCGCACGAGTAAATCTCCTCTATAAGAAAAAGAAAAGCCGATAATAAAATTGTTTAGAAGTGTAGTGAATGAAAAAAGTTTATTATAAAAAAGATTAAGTACATTTAACATGTTCATTAACCTTTTTTTATGTTTTAAATTAAAAATATAAGTACATTTGTTCATATTACATACGTATAAGTATTCAGTTGCTTTTTTTAATACTTTGTTTTACGTATTTCTGTAGATGATATATTTTTATCATGACACAAGTCAAAGTTTGACTATATTCAAAAATAATATTTTTGCGAGCTGGTTTTTCCATATGGATTTTGTTATTTGTCATAATAAAAATATATCAGGTTTAGGTATAAGGACTGAAGTGTAGTTGCATTGTCAACTGACCATACAGCTCAAATTAATATTATAGAAAATATGATCATGACAGAAATAATATAAACAAAGTTTTAAAACATAAGATATATAAGGATAATATTAGGAAAATTTTCAAGTTAAAGTGCCTAAAAGATTCCTTATCATAAAGATAATTAGTTCAATGGAATTATTATACAATTCAAATCAGGAATAAAATGACGCATCTCTTAGACGAGACTTAAGGGATAATTCAAATCGTTTAAATGGCCGTCTATTACTGAAATTAGATATGCCATAACCATAACCATAATTATAGGTGGTATGCCATAACGCCATAGCAAAAACCAATTGAATTTTGATTTTGGTTATGGCTATGGCAATATGGATGCTAATCTTTTTACTTTAATTTAATTTTGTAATAATTTTTTTGTTGCCAGCTTTTTGCTTTAAAAACTATGCAAACCTAAAAATTTCTGGTGGCCAATATTATTGCAATATGGCAACTGATTTCAACAGCTGTTATGCCGAGTACATATCTGGCATTTCTTGTGTTGTCTTTTTGTGGTGTCATTTTCAAAATGTGAGCAATGCAGTTCACATTTTACATGGAAAGCAATGCCACGCAACGGAAAATATTTGAAATGACTTGCGATGTCATAAAATGCAATGTCGTCTCAGAATTACTTTTGAGTAACTACTTAAGAAGTAAAAGTAAAATTGAAATATATTTATCAGTGTGCTTAGTCCATATTTACACTATGCAAGTCTTATTGCTAAGCCGATTAGTTTGGTGGGGGGAGAGACTAGGGGAACAGTAACGTTTCATTTCCCCTCATCTCTCTTTCCTAACAAACTAATCAGCTTAGCAATAAGACTTGCATAGTGTAAACTAGGACTTGACAAATTTGTCGTGCGATAATCGCGCGCATTAGGTTCCCTACCACTGTCTCATTTTGAAAGTTAATTTGTTGTACTAAATTGCTTCAAAAAAGCTTTTATAGATAAAAATCATGACTTATGACAAAAACCTTGAAATTTAAAAAATCGTAAAATCTTCAAAAAAAATTTAAAACTGCAAGAACGTATGCCTGCTTGGACGCATACCTATCAATGTCTTCAATTTCATCCAAATCGTATTTACAAATTCCACTCTACCGCATGCTATTGTGGGTCATTTACTCAGTGGCTTTTCGAATTTTCCGCCTCCTAATTGAAATGGCAACACTGTTACTGCGAAGAGAAAACTATCAGTTGATTCCTGTCTGAATTTAAAAAAGCTGCGTCATTTAGTAGCAGCCGTTGATAGCAGACTACCGTATGTCATATGTTTTGAGGAGAAAATTAAAAAAGTGAGGCACTATGAAATAAGGACCAAGGAAATATGGGCCAAATAAGAGAATGAAACAAGGCTCAATAAAACGAAAGAACTTTTAATAAGGCCTTATTTTATTTATTTTGGGCTTTATTTCATCTTGATATTGGCACTGCTTTATTTAATTTTTTGGGTTTTATTCCATCTTGAGTTTGGTTTCATTGGGCTTTAAAATTGGGATTTATTTCATTTCTTTTTTCATAAATTTTCTCTTAACTTAATTCATTTTTTGGGGTTTATTTTATTGGGGCTTATTTTATTTCTTGTTTGGAGATTTCCATGGGCTTTATTTCATACCGCAAACAACAACATCACTCAAGCCAACACTAAGCTTGATAAATAATATGAAGACTCTTCCCCATCAATTTCAATGGAAAAAAGTGGTTTACTGAATTACGTTGTGGCAGTACAAGCCGAACTTTCCGTATGCCTAGGTAAGGTCTATACATACGCAACAATTGAAAAAATTCACGATTACAGATATCAGATTGAAAATGAGAGATTGAGGAAGCCATAGGCATATCACATGGTTCAGTGGTTTAAATTTTTAATGATCACTTGGGTATGAGAAAGCTTTCCGCAAGATGGGTGCCGCGTTTGAACACAATCAATCAAAAACGCATGTGCAGTTTTTAAAGTAAAAGTCAAAAAATTTAGCTATGAATTGCCCCCTCTTCCATCCTATTCACCCGATTTATATTATTTCATATATAAAAATATAATGGACTGTACATCGCCTTTTTTTGCACAAAATTAATGGAGTATACATCGTCCATTTTTCATGCCAAAATTTTTTCATGCAAAAAATATAATGGACTATACATCGTCTTTTTATGCAAAATTAATGGACTATACATCGTCCATTTTTCATGCCAAAATTTTTTCACGAAAAAAATATAATGGAATATATATATATACATCGTCTTTTTTATGCAAAATTAATGGACTATACATCGTCTTTTTTATAGAAAAAATTAATGGACTATGCATCGTCTATTTTGCATGCCAAAATTTTTTTGATGAAAAAAATATAATGGACTATACATAGCCTTTTTTATACAAAAATTAATGGATTGTACATCGTCCATATATGATGCCAAAATTTTTTTCATGTAAAAAATATAATGGACTATACATCGTCTTTTTTATGCAGCATTAATGGACTATACATCGTCTTTTTCTGCAAAATTTAATTGCACAAAATTAATGGAGTATACATCGTCCATTTTTCATGGACTATACATCATCCAGTTTTCATGCCAAAATTTTTTTCATGCAAAAAATATAATGGAATATATATATATACATCTTCTTTTTTATGCAAAATTACTGGACTATACATCGTCTTTTTTATGGAAAAAATTAATGGACTATGATCGTCCATTTTTCATGCCAAAATTTTTTTGATGAGAAAAATATAATGGACTATACATCGTCTTTTTTATGCAAAAATTAATGGACTATACATCGTCTTTTTTCTTGGCAAAATTTTTTTCATGCAAAAAATATAATGGACTATACATCGTCTTTTTATGCAAAATTAATGGACTATACATCGTCCATTTTTCATGCCAAAATTTTTTCACGAAAAAAATATAATGGACTATACATCGTCTTTTTTATGCAAAAATTAATGGACTATACATCGTCTTTTTTATGCAGCATTAATGAACTATACATCGTCCATTTTTCATGCCAAAATTTTTTTCATACAAAAAATATAATCGACTATACATCGTCTTTTTATGCAAAAATTAATGGACTATACATAGTCTTTTTTATGCAAAACTAATGGACTATACATCGTCCAGTTTTCATGCCAAAATTTTTTTCATGCAAAAAATATAATGGAATATATATATACATCGTCTTTTTTATGCAAAATTAATGGACTATACATCGTCTTTTTTATTCAAAATTAATGGACTATACCTCGTCTTTTTTATGGAAAAATTAATGAAATATATATCGTCTTTTTTCTTGCCAAAATTTTTTTCATGCAAAAAATATAATGAAATATATATGTATATATCGTCTTTTTTCTGCAAAAATTAATAATTAAATTAATCGTCCATTTTTCATTCCAAAAATTTTTCCATGCAAAAAATATAATGGTCTTTTTTATGCAAAATTAATGGACTATATATCGTCCATTTTTCATGCCAAATTTTTTTCCATAAAAAAATGGACTATACATCGTCTTTTTTATGGAAAAATTAATGGACTATACATCGTCCTTTTTATGCAAAAATTAATGGACTACACATCGTCTTTTTTGTGGAAAAATTTTTTTCATGCAAAAAATATAATGGAATATATATGTAAATATCGTCTTTTTTCTGCAAAAATTAATGGACTTTACATCGTCCATTTTTCATTTCAAAAATTTTTCCATGCAAAAAATATAATGGACTATACATCGTTTTTTTATGCAAAAATTAATGGACTATACATCGTCTTTTTTCTTGACAAAATTTTTTTCATGCAAAAAATTTAATGGACTATACATCTTTTTTTATGCAAAAACTAATAAACTCTACATCGTCTTTTTTATGCAAAATTAATATATTATACATCGTCCATTTTCCATGCCTAAATTGTTTTCATGCAAAAAATATAATGGACTATACATAGCCTTTTTTATACAAAAATTAATGGATTGTACATCGTCCATATATGATGCCAAAATTTTTTTCATGTAAAAAATATAATGGACTATACATCGTCTTTTTTATGCAGCATTAATGGACTATACATCGTCTTTTTATGCAAAAATTAATGGACTATACATCGTCTTTTTTATGCAAAATTAATGGACTATACATCATCCAGTTTTCATGCCAAAATTTTTTTCATGCAAAAAATATAATGGAATATATATATATACATCTTCTTTTTTATGCAAAATTACTGGACTATACATCGTCTTTTTTATGGAAAAAATTAATGGACTATGCATCGTCCATTTTTCATGCCAAATTTTTTTCCATAAAAAAATGGACTATACATCGTCTTTTTTATGGAAAAATTAATGGACTATACATCGTCCTTTTTATGCAAAAATTAATGGACTACACATCGTCTTTTTTGTGGAAAAATTTTTTTCATGCAAAAAATATAATGGAATATATATGTAAATATCGTTTTTTTTATGCAAAATTAATGGACTATATATCGTCCATTTTTCATGCCAAATTTTTTTCCATAAAAAAATGGACTATACATCGTCTTTTTTATGGAAAAATTAATGGACTATACATCGTCTTTTTATGCAAAATTAATGGACTATACATCGTCCATTTTTCATGCCAAAATTTTTTCACGAAAAAAATATAATGGACTATACGTCTTTTTTATGCAAAAATTAATGGACTATACATCGTCTTTTTTATGCAAAATTAATAGACTATACATCGTCCAGTTTTCATGGCAAAATTTTTTTCATGCAAAAAATATAATGGAATATATATATATACATCGTCTTTTTTATGCAAAATTAATGGACTATACATCGTCTTTTTTATAGAAAAAATTAATGGACTATGCATCGTCTATTTTGCATGCCAAAATTTTTTTGATGAAAAAAATATAATGGACTATACATAGCCTTTTTTATACAAAAATTAATGGATTGTACATCGTCCATATATGATGCCAAAATTTTTTTCATGTAAAAAATATAATGGACTATACATCGTCTTTTTTATGCAGCATTAATGGACTATACATCGTCTTTTTCTGCAAAATTTAATTGCACAAAATTAATGGAGTATACATCGTCCATTTTTCATGGACTATACATCATCCAGTTTTCATGCCAAAATTTTTTTCATGCAAAAAATATAATGGAATATATATATATACATCTTCTTTTTTATGCAAAATTACTGGACTATACATCGTCTTTTTTATGGAAAAAATTAATGGACTATGATCGTCCATTTTTCATGCCAAAATTTTTTTGATGAGAAAAATATAATGGACTATACATCGTCTTTTTTATGCAAAAATTAATGGACTATACATCGTCTTTTTTCTTGGCAAAATTTTTTTCATGCAAAAAATATAATGGACTATACATCGTCTTTTTATGCAAAATTAATGGACTATACATCGTCCATTTTTCATGCCAAAATTTTTTCACGAAAAAAATATAATGGACTATACATCGTCTTTTTTATGCAAAAATTAATGGACTATACATCGTCTTTTTTATGCAGCATTAATGAACTATACATCGTCCATTTTTCATGCCAAAATTTTTTTCATACAAAAAATATAATCGACTATACATCGTCTTTTTATGCAAAAATTAATGGACTATACATAGTCTTTTTTATGCAAAACTAATGGACTATACATCGTCCAGTTTTCATGCCAAAATTTTTTTCATGCAAAAAATATAATGGAATATATATATACATCGTCTTTTTTATGCAAAATTAATGGACTATACATCGTCTTTTTTATTCAAAATTAATGGACTATACCTCGTCTTTTTTATGGAAAAATTAATGAAATATATATCGTCTTTTTTCTTGCCAAAATTTTTTTCATGCAAAAAATATAATGAAATATATATGTATATATCGTCTTTTTTCTGCAAAAATTAATAATTAAATTAATCGTCCATTTTTCATTCCAAAAATTTTTCCATGCAAAAAATATAATGGTCTTTTTTATGCAAAATTAATGGACTATATATCGTCCATTTTTCATGCCAAATTTTTTTCCATAAAAAAATGGACTATACATCGTCTTTTTTATGGAAAAATTAATGGACTATACATCGTCCTTTTTATGCAAAAATTAATGGACTACACATCGTCTTTTTTGTGGAAAAATTTTTTTCATGCAAAAAATATAATGGAATATATATGTAAATATCGTCTTTTTCTGCAAAAATTAATGGACTTTACATCGTCCATTTTTCATTTCAAAAATTTTTCCATGCAAAAAATATAATGGACTATACATCGTTTTTTTATGCAAAAATTAATGGACTATACATCGTCTTTTTTCTTGACAAAATTTTTTTCATGCAAAAAATTTAATGGACTATACATCTTTTTTTATGCAAAAACTAATAAACTCTACATCGTCTTTTTTATGCAAAATTAATATATTATACATCGTCCATTTTCCATGCCTAAATTGTTTTCATGCAAAAAATATAATGGACTATACATAGCCTTTTTTATACAAAAATTAATGGATTGTACATCGTCCATATATGATGCCAAAATTTTTTTCATGTAAAAAATATAATGGACTATACATCGTCTTTTTTATGCAGCATTAATGGACTATACATCGTCTTTTTATGCAAAAATTAATGGACTATACATCGTCTTTTTTATGCAAAATTAATGGACTATACATCATCCAGTTTTCATGCCAAAATTTTTTTCATGCAAAAAATATAATGGAATATATATATATACATCTTCTTTTTTATGCAAAATTACTGGACTATACATCGTCTTTTTTATGGAAAAAATTAATGGACTATGCATCGTCCATTTTTCATGCCAAAATTTTTTTGATGAGAAAAATATAATGGACTATACATCGTTTTTTTATGCAAAAATTAATGGACTATACATCGTCTTTTTTCTTGGCAAAATTTTTTTCATGCAAAAAATATAATGGACTATACATCGTCTTTTTGATGGAAAAATTAATGGACTATACATCGTCTTTTTTCTTGGCAAAATTTTTTTCATGCAAAAAATTTATTGTACTATACACCTTTTTTTATGAAAAACCTAAAAAAATATACATCGTCTTTTTTATGCAATTTTTTTTTTTCATAAAAAAAATATAATGGACTATACATCGTATTTTTTATGCAAAAATGAATGGACTATACATCATCTTTTTTATGCAAAATTAATGGACTATACATCGTGCATATTTGATTCCAAAATTTTTTTCATGCAAAAAATTAAAATTAATAGACTATATATCGTTCATTTTTCATGCCAAAATATATATCATGAAAAAAATATAATGGACTATACATCGTCTTTTTTATTAAAAAATTAATGGACTATACATCGTCTTTTTATGCAGAAATTATTGGACTAAACATCGTCCATATTTGATGGCAAAATTTTTTTAATGTAAAAAATATAATGGTCTATACAACGTCTTTTTTATACAACATTAATGGACTATACATCGTTAATTTTTCATGCCAAAATTTTTTTCATACAAAAAATATAATCGACTATATATCGTCTTTTTTATGCAAAAATTAATGGACTGTACATCGTCCATTTTTCATTCGAAAAATTTTTCCATGCAAAAAATATAATGGACTATACATCGTCTTTTTTATGCAAAATTAATGGACTATTCATCGTCTTTTTTATGGAAAAAATTAATGAACTATTCATCGTCCATTTTTCATGCCAAAATTGTTTTCATGAAAAAAATATAATGGACTATACATCGTCTTTTTTATGCAAAAATTAATGGACTTTACATCGTCCATTTTCCATTCGAAAAATTTTTCCATGCAAAAAATATAATGGACTATACATCGTCTTTTTTATGCAAAATTAATGGACTATTCATCGTCTTTTTTATGGAAAAAATTAATGAACTATTCATCGTCCATTTTTCATGCCAAAATTGTTTTCATGAAAAAAATATAATTGTATTCATATAAAAAATTAATAGACAATACATCGTTTATTTTCATGCCAAAATATATTTCATGAAAAAAATATAATGTACTATACATCGTCTTTTTTATTCAAAAATTAATGGATTATACATCGTCCATTTATCATGCCAAAATTGTTTTCATGAAAAAAATATAATGGACTATACATCGTCTTTTTATGCAAAAATTATTAGACTAAACATCGTCCATATTTGATGCCAAAATTTTTTTCATGTAAAAAATATAATGGACTCTACATCGTCTTTTTTATGCAAAAATTAATAGACTATACATCGTCCATTTTTCATGCCAACATTTTTTTCTTGGAAAAAATATAATGGACTATACATCGTCTTTTTTATGCAAAAATGAATGGACTATACATCGTCTTTTTTATGCAAAATTAAAGGACTATACATCGTCCATTTTTCATGCCAAAATTTTTTTCATGCAAAAAATATAATGGACTATTCATCGTCTTTTTGATGCAAAAATTAATAGACTATACATCGTCCATTTTTCATGCCAAAATCTTTTTCATAAAAAAAAATATAATGGACATCGTCTTTTTTCTTGCCAAAATTTTTTTCATGCAAAAATTATAATGGACTATTATCGCCTTTTTTATGCAAAAAACTAATGGACTATACATCGTCTTTTTTCTTGGCAAAATTTTTTTCATGCAAAAAATATAATGGACTATACATCGTCTTTTTATGCAAAAAATTAATAGACTATACATTGTTAGTTTTTCATGCCAAAATATATTTCATGAAAAAAATATAATGGACTATACATCGTCTTTTTTATTCAAAAATTATTGGACTATACATCGTCCATTTTTCATGCCAAAAATGTTTTCATGAAAAAAATATAATGGACTATAATAATACATCATCTTTTTATGCTAAAATTATTGGACTAAACATCGTCCATAATTGATGACAAAATTTTTTTCATGCAAAAAATATAATGGACATACATCGTCTTTTTGATGCAAAAATTAATGGACTAGACATCGTCTTTTTTCTTCCAAAATTTTTTTCATGCAAATATTTTAATAGACTATATATCGCTTTTTTTATGCAAAAATCTAATGCAAAAGACATAGTCTTTTTTATGCAAAAATTAATGGACTATACATCGTCTTTTTTCTTGGCAAAATTTTTTCATGCAAAAAATTAAATAGACTATACATCGTTTTTTTATGCAAAAACTAATAAACTATACATCGTCTTTTTTATGCAGCATAAATGAACTATACATCGTCCATTTTTCATGCCAAAATTTTTTTCATACAAAAAATATAATGGACTATACATCGTCTTTTTTATTAAAAAATTAATGGACTATACATCGTCTTTTTATGCAGAAATTATTGGACTAAACATCGTCCATATTTGATGCCAAAATTTTTTTAATGTAAAAAATATAATGGTCTATACAACGTCTTTTTTATACAACATTAATGGACTATACATCGTTAATTTTTCATGCCAAAATTTTTTTCATACAAAAAATATAATCGACTATATATCGTCTTTTTTATGCAAAAATTAATGGACTGTACATCGTCCATTTTTCATTCGAAAAATTTTTCCATGCAAAAAATATAATGGACTATACATCGTCTTTTTTATGCAAAATTAATGGACTATTCATCGTCTTTTTTATGGAAAAAATTAATGAACTATTCATCGTCCATTTTTCATGCCAAAATTGTTTTCATGAAAAAAATATAATGGACTATACATCGTTTTTTTATACAAAAATTAATGGATTGTACATCGTCCATATTTGATGCCAAAATTTTTTTCATGCAAAAAATATAATGGACTATACATCGTCTTTTTTATGCAAAAATTAATGGACTATACATCGTCTTTTTTCTTGGCAAAATTTTTTTCATGCAAAAAATATAATGGACTATACGTCTTTTTGATGGAAAAATTAATGGACTATACATCGTCTTTTTTCTTGGCAAAATTTTTTTCATGCAAAAAATATAATGGACTATACATCGTCTTTTTGATGGAAAAATTAATGGACTATACATCGTCTTTTTTCTTGGCAAAATTTTTTTCATGCAAAAAATTTAATGTACTATACACCTTTTTTATGAAAAACCTAAAAAAATATACATCGTCTTTTTTATGCAGCATTAATGAACTATACATCGTCCATTTTTCATGCCAAAATTTTTTTCATACAAAAAATATAATCGACTATACATCGTCTTTTTATGCAAAAAGTAATGGACTATACATAGTCTTTTTTATGCAAAATTAATGGACTATACATCGTCCAGTTTTCATGCCAAAATTTTTTTCATGCAAAAAATATAATGGAATATATATATACATCGTCTTTTTTATGCAAAATTAATAGACTATACATCGTCTTTTTTATGCAAAATTAATGGACTATACATCGTGCATATTTGATTCCAAAATTTTTTTCATGCAAAAAATTAAAATTAATAGACTATACATCGTCCATATTTGATTCCAAAATTTTTTGCATGCAAATAATATAATGGACTATACATCGTCTTTTTTATGCAATTTTTTTTTTCATAAAAAAAATATAATGGACTATACATCGTATTTTTTATGCAAAAATGAATGGACTATACATCATCTTTTTTGTGCAAAATTAATGGAGTATACATCGTGCATATTTGATTCCAAAATTTTTTTCATGCAAAAAATTAAAATTAATAGACTATATATCGTTCATTTTTCATTCCAAAATATATATCATGAAAAAAATATAATGGACTATACATCGTCTTTTTTATTAAAAAATTAATGGACTATACATCGTCAATTTTTCATGCCAAAATTGTTTTCATGAAAAAAATATAATGGACTATACATCGTCTTTTTATGCAGAAATTATTGGACTAAACATCGTCCATAATTGATGACAAAATTTTTTTCATGCAAAAAATATAATGGACATACATCGTCTTTTTGATGCAAAAATTAATGGACTAGACATCGTCTTTTTTCTTCAAAAATTTTTTTCATGCAAATATTTTAATAGACTATATATCGCTTTTTTTATGCAAAAATCTAATGCAAAAGACATAGTCTTTTTTATGCAAAAATTAATGGACTATACATCGTCTTTTTTCTTGGCAAAATTTTTTCATGCAAAAAATTAAATAGACTATACATCGTTTTTTTATGCAAAAACTAATAAACTATACATCGTCTTTTTTATGCAGCATAAATGAACTATACATCGTCCATTTTTCATGCCAAAATTTTTTTCATACAAAAAATATAATCGACTATACATCGTCTTTTTATGCAAAAATTAATGGACTATACATAGTCTTTTTTACGCAAAATTAATGGACTATACATCGTCCAGTTTTCATGCCAAAATTTTTTTCATGCAAAAAATATAATGGAATATATATATACATCATCTTTTTTATGCAAAATTAAAGGACTATACATCGTCTTTTTTATACAAAAATTAATGGATTGTACATCGTCCATTTTTTATGCCAAAATTTTTTTGATGAAAAAAATATAATGGACTATACATCGTCTTTTTTATACAAAAATTAATGGACTATACATCGTCTTTTTTATGCAAAATTATTGGACTATACATCGTGCATATTTGATTCCAAAATTTTTTTCATGCAAAAAATTAAAATTAATAGACTATACATCGTTCATTTTTCATGCGAAAATATATATCATGAAAAAAATATAATGGACTATACATCGTCTTTTTTATTAAAAAATTAATGGACTATACATCGTCAATTTTTCATGCCAAAATTGTTTTCATGAAAAAAATATAATGGACATACATCGTCTTTTTGATGCAAAAATTAATGGACTAGACATCGTCTTTTTTCTTCCAAAATTTTTTTCATGCAAATATTTTAATAGACTATATATCGCTTTTTTTATGCAAAAATCTAATGCAAAAGACATAGTCTTTTTTATGCAAAAATTAATGGACTATACATCGTCTTTTTTCTTGGCAAAATTTTTTCATGCAAAAAATTAAATAGACTATACATCGTTTTTTTATGCAAAAACTAATAAACTATACATCGTCTTTTTTATGCAGCATAAATGAACTATACATCGTCCATTTTTCATGCCAAAATTTTTTTCATACAAAAAATATAATGGACTATACATCGTCTTTTTTATTAAAAAATTAATGGACTATACGTCGTCTTTTTATGCAGAAATTATTGGACTAAACATCGTCCATATTTGATGCCAAAATTTTTTTAATGTAAAAAATATAATGGTCTATACAACGTCTTTTTTATACAACATTAATGGACAATACATCGTTAATTTTTCATGCCAAAATTTTTTTCATACAAAAAATATAATCGACTATATATCGTCTTTTTTATGCAAAAATTAATGGACTGTACATCGTCCATTTTTCATTCGAAAAATTTTTCCATGCAAAAAATATAATGGACTATTCATCGTCTTTTTTATGGAAAAAATTAATGAACTATTCATCGTCCATTTTTCATGCCAAAATTGTTTTCATGAAAAAAATATAATGGACTATACATCGTCTTTTTTATGCAAAAATTAATGGACTTTACATCGTCCATTTTCCATTCGAAAAATTTTTCCATGCAAAAAATATAATGGACTATACATCGTCTTTTTTATGCAAAATTAATGGACTATTCATCGTCTTTTTTATGGAAAAAATTAATGAACTATTCATCGTCCATTTTTCATGCCAAAATTGTTTTCATGAAAAAAATATAATGGACTATACATCGTTTTTTTATACAAAAATTAATGGATTGTACATCGTCCATATTTGATGCCAAAATTTTTTTCATGCAAAAAATATAATGGACTATACATCGTCTTTTTTATGCAAAAATTAATGGACTATACATCGTCTTTTTTCTTGGCAAAATTTTTTTCATGCAAAAAATATAATGGACTATACGTCTTTTTGATGGAAAAATTAATGGACTATACATCGTCTTTTTTCTTGGCAAAATTTTTTTCATGCAAAAAATATAATGGACTATACATCGTCTTTTTGATGGAAAAATTAATGGACTATACATCGTCTTTTTTCTTGGCAAAATTTTTTTCATGCAAAAAATTTAATGTACTATACACCTTTTTTTATGAAAAACCTAAAAAAATATACATCGTCTTTTTTATGCAGAATTAATGAACTATACATCGTCCATTTTTCATGCCAAAATTTTTTTCATACAAAAAATATAATCGACTATACATCGTCTTTTTATGCAAAAAGTAATGGACTATACATAGTCTTTTTTATGCAAAATTAATGGACTATACATCGTCCAGTTTTCATGCCAAAATTTTTTTCATGCAAAAAATATAATGGAATATATATATACATCGTCTTTTTTATGCAAAATTAATAGACTATACATCGTCTTTTTTATGCAAAATTAATGGACTATACATCGTGCATATTTGATTCCAAAATTTTTTTCATGCAAAAAATTAAAATTAATAGACTATACATCGTCCATATTTGATTCCAAAATTTTTTGCATGCAAATAATATAATGGACTATACATCGTCTTTTTTATGCAATTTTTTTTTTCATAAAAAAAATATAATGGACTATACATCGTATTTTTTATGCAAAAATGAATGGACTATACATCATCTTTTTTATGCAAAATTAATGGAGTATACAT
Organism: Nowickia ferox; assembly: GCA_936439885.1. Taxonomy (NCBI): domain Eukaryota; kingdom Metazoa; phylum Arthropoda; class Insecta; order Diptera; family Tachinidae; genus Nowickia; species Nowickia ferox. The sequence continues at coordinate 92,994,216 of OW387023.1, read as the reverse complement.
CGTGCATATTTGATTCCAAAATTTTTTTCATGCAAAAAATTAAAATTAATAGACTATATATCGTTCATTTTTCATTCCAAAATATATATCATGAAAAAAATATAATGGACTATACATCGTCTTTTTTATTAAAAAATTAATGGACTATACATCGTCAATTTTTCATGCCAAAATTGTTTTCATGAAAAAAATATAATGGACTATACATCGTCTTTTTATGCAGAAATTATTGGACTAAACATCGTCCATATTTGATGCCAAAATTTTTTTAATGTAAAAAATATAATGGTCTATACAACGTCTTTTTTATACAACATTAATGGACTATACATCGTTAATTTTTCATGCCAAAATTTTTTTCATACAAAAAATATAATCGACTATATATCGTCTTTTTTATGCAAAAATTAATGGACTGTACATCGTCCATTTTTCAATCGAAAAATTTTTCCATGCAAAAAATATAATGGACTATACATTGTCTTTTCTATGCAAAATTAATGGACTATTCATCGTCTTTTTTATGGAAAAAATTAATGAACTATTCATCGTCCATTTTTCATGCCAAAATTGTTTTCATGAAAAAAATATAATGGACTATACATCGTCTTTTTTATGCAAAAAATTAATAGACTATACATCGTTCATTTTCATGCCAAAATATATTTCATGAAAAAAATATAATGGACTATACATCGTCTTTTTTATGCAAAATTAATGGACTATTCATCGTCTTTTTTATGGAAAAAATTAATGAACTATTCATCGTCCATTTTTCATGCCAAAATTGTTTTCATGAAAAAAATATAATTGTGTTCATATAAAAAATTAATAGACAATACATCGTTTATTTTCATGCCAAAATATATTTCATGAAAAAAATATAATGTACTATACATCGTCTTTTTTATTCAAAAATTAATGGACTATACATCGTCCATTTATCATGCCAAAATTGTTTTCATGAAAAAAATATAATGGACTATACATCGTCTTTTTATGCAAAAATGATTAGACTAAACATCGTCCATATTTGATGCCAAAATTTTTTTCATGTAAAAAATATAATGGACTCTACATCGTCTTTTTTATGCAAAAATTAATAGACTATACATCGTCCATTTTTCATGCCAAAATCTTTTTCATAAAAAAAAATATAATGGACATCGTCTTTTTGCTTGCCAAAATTTTTTTCATGCAAAAATTATAATGGACTATTATCGCCTTTTTTATGCAAAAAACTAATGGACTATACATCGTCTTTTTTCTTGGCAAAATTTTTTTCATGCAAAAAATATAATGGACTATACATCGTCTTTTTATGCAAAAAATTAATAGACTATACATTGTTAGTTTTTCATGCCAAAATATATTTCATGAAAAAAATATAATGGACTATACATCGTCTTTTTTATTCAAAAATTATTGGACTATACATCGTCCATTTTTCATGCCAAAAATGTTTTCATGAAAAAAATATAATGGACTATAATAATACATCATCTTTTTATGCTAAAATTATTGGACTAAACATCGTCCATAATTGATGACAAAATTTTTTTCATGCAAAAAATATAATGGACATACATCGTCTTTTTGATGCAAAAATTAATGGACTAGACATCGTCTTTTTTCTTCCAAAATTTTTTTCATGCAAATATTTTAATAGACTATATATCGCTTTTTTTATGCAAAAATCTAATGCAAAAGACATAGTCTTTTTTATGCAAAAATTAATGGACTATACATCGTCTTTTTTCTTGGCAAAATTTTTTCATGCAAAAAATTAAATAGACTATACATCGTTTTTTTATGCAAAAACTAATAAACTATACATCGTCTTTTTTATGCAGCATAAATGAACTATACATCGTCCATTTTTCATGCCAAAATTTTTTTCATACAAAAAATATAATCGACTATACATCGTCTTTTTATGCAAAAATTAATGGACTATACATAGTCTTTTTTACGCAAAATTAATGGACTATACATCGTCCAGTTTTCATGCCAAAATTTTTTTCATGCAAAAAATATAATGGAATATATATATACATCATCTTTTTTATGCAAAATTAAAGGACTATACATCGTCTTTTTTATACAAAAATTAATGGATTGTACATCGTCCATTTTTTATGCCAAAATTTTTTTGATGAAAAAAATATAATGGACTATACATCGTCTTTTTTATACAAAAATTAATGGACTATACATCGTCTTTTTTATGCAAAATTATTGGACTATACATCGTGCATATTTGATTCCAAAATTTTTTTCATGCAAAAAATTAAAATTAATAGACTATACATCGTTCATTTTTCATGCGAAAATATATATCATGAAAAAAATATAATGGACTATACATCGTCTTTTTTATTAAAAAATTAATGGACTATACATCGTCAATTTTTCATGCCAAAATTTTTTTAATGTAAAAAATATAATGGTCTATACAACGTCTTTTTGATTCAACATTAATGGACTATACATCGTCCATTTTTCATGCCAAAATCTTTTTCATAAAAAAAAATATAATGGACATCGTCTTTTTTCTTGCCAAAATTTTTTTTCATGCAAAAATTATAATGGACTATTATCGCCTTTTTTATGTAAAAAACTAGTGGACTATACATCGTCTTTTTTATACAAAAATTAATGGATTGTACATCGTCCATATTTGATGCCAAAATTTTTTTCATGCAAAAAAAAAATGGACTATACTTCGTCTTTTTTATACAAAAATTAATGGATTGTACATCGTGCATATTTGATGCCAAAATTGTTTTCATGCAAAAAAAATGGACAATACATCTTTATTTATGCAAAAACTAATAAACTATACATCGTCTTTTTAATGCAAAATTAATATATTATATACATCGTCAATTTTTCATGCCAAAATTGTTTTCATGAAAAAAATATAATGGACTATACATCGTCTTTTTATGCAGAAATTATTGGACTAAACATCGTCCATATTTGATGCCAAAATTTTTTTAATGTAAAAAATATAATGGTCTATACATCGTCTTTTTTATACAACATTAATGGACTATACATCGTTAATTTTTCATGCCAAAATTTTTTTCATACAAAAAATATAATCGACTATATATCGTCTTTTTTATGAAAAAATTAATGGACTTTACATCGTCCATTTTTCATTCGAAAAATTTTTCCATGCAAAAAATATAATGGACTATACATCGTCTTTTTATGCAAAATTAATGGACTATTCATCGTCTTTTTTATGGAAAAAATTAATGAACTATTCATCGTCCATTTTTCATGCCAAAATTGTTTTCATGAAAAAAATATAATGGACTATACATCGTCTTTTTGATGCAAAAAATTAATGGACTATTTATCGTCCATTTTTCATGCCAAATTTGTTTCCATAAAAAAAATGGACTATACATCGTCTTTTTTATGCAAAAATTAATGGACTATATATACATCGTCTTTTTTATGCAAAAATTAATGGACTGTACATCGTCTTTTTTATGCAAAATTAATGGACTATACATCGTCCATATTTCATGCCAAAATTTTTTTCATACAAAAAATATAATCCACTATACATCGTCTTTTTATGCAAAAATTAATAGACTATACATCGTCTTTTTTATGCAGAAATTAATAGACTATACATCGTCTATATTTGATTCCAAATTTTTTTGAATGCAAAAAATATAATGGACTATACAATGTCTTTTTTATATAAAAATTAATGTTTTGGACATCGTCTTTTTTATGAAAAAATTAATGAAGTATATATCGTCTTTTCTCTTGCCAAAATGTTTATCCTGCAAAAAATATAATGGACTATACATCGTATTTTTTCTGCAAAAATTAATGGACTATACATCGTTTTTTTCTTTGCAAAATTTATTTCATGCAAAAAATTAATAATCGCCTTTTTTATTTATTTTTTTATTTTACTATACATCGTCTTTTTATGCAAAAAATTAATAGACTATACATTGTTAGTTTTTCATGCCAAAATATATTTCATGAAAAAAATATAATGGACTATACATCGTCTTTTTTATTCAAAAATTATTGGACTATACATCGTCCATTTTTCATGCCAAAATTTTTTTCATGAAAAAAATATAATGGACTATAATACATCATCTTTTTATGCAGAAATTATTGGACTAAACATCGTCCATATTGGATGCCAAAATTTTTTTCATGTAAAAAATATAATGGACTATTCATCGTCTTTTTGGTGCAAAAATTAATGGACTAGACATCGTTAATTTTTCATGCCAAAATTTTTTTCATACAAAAAATATAATCGACTATATATCGTCTTTTTTATGCAAAAACTAATGGAAAAGACATAGTCTTTTTTATGCAAAAATTAATGGACTATACATCGTCTTTTTTCTTGGCAAAATTTTTTTCATGCAAAAAATTAAATAGACTATACATCGTTTTTTTATGCAAAAACTAATGAAGTATATATCGTCTTTTGTCTTGCCAAAATTTTTTTCGTGCAAAAATTAAAATGGACTATATATATATCGCATTTTTGATGCAAAAAATTAATGGACTGTATACCGTCCATTTTTAGTGCCAAAATTTTTTTCATGAAAAAAATTTAATGGACTATACATCGTCTTTTTTATGGAAAAATTAATGAAGTATATATCGTCTTTTGTCTTGCCAAAATTTTTTTCATGCAAAAAATATAATGGACTATACATTGCCATTTTTATGCAAAAAATTAATGGAGTATGCATCGTCTTTTTGATGCAAAATTAATTTACTATACAACGTCCATTTTTCATGCCAAAATTTTTTTCATACAAAATATATAATATACTGTACATCGTCTTTTTTATGCAAAAAATTAATGGACTATTTATCGTCCATTTTTCATGCCAAATTTTTTTTTCATGAAAAAAAATATAATGGACTATACATCGTCTTTTTTATGCAAAAATTAATGAACTATACATCGTGCATTTTTCATGGCAAAATTGTTTTCATGGAAAAAATATAATGGACTATACCTCGTCTTTTTTATGCAAAAATTAATGGACTATATATCGTCTTTTTTATGGAAAAATTAATGGACTATACATCGTCTTTTTTATGCAAAAATTAATGAACTATACATCGTGCATTTTTCATGGCAAAATTGTTTTCATGGAAAAAATATAATGGACTATACCTCGTCTTTTTTATGCAAAAATTAATGGACTATATATCGTCTTTTTTATGGAAAAATTAATGGACTATACATCGTCTATTTTTTACGCCATAATTTTTTTCATGCAAAAAATATAATGGAATATATATCGTCTTTTTTATGCAAAAATTAATGGGCTATACATCAACCATTTTTCATGACAAAATTTTTTCATGGAAAAAAATAATGGACAATACATCGTCTTTTTTATGCAAAAATTAATGGACTATACATCGTCTTTTTTATGAAAAATTAATGGACTATACATCGTCTATTTTTCATGCCATAATTTTTTTCATGCAAAAAATATAATGGACTATATATCGTCTTTTATATACAAAAATTAATGGGCTATACATCGTCCATTTTTCATGGCAAAATTTTTTCATAAAAAAAAATAATGGACAATGCATCGTCAAAAATTAATGGACTATACAACGTTCATTATTCATGCCAAAATGTTTTTCTTGCAAAAAATATAATGGACTGAACATCATCCTTTTTATGGAAAAATTAATGGACTATACATCGTCTTTTTATGCAAAAATTAATGGACTATACATTGTCTTTTTTTATGCAAAAATTTTATTCCATATTTGATTCCAAAATTTTTTTCATGCAAAAAATTAATAGACTATTCATAGTCTTTTTTATGGAAAAATTAATGGACTATGCATCGACCATTTTTCATGCCAAAAATTTTTTAATGCAAAAAATATAATGGACTATATATCGTCTTTTTTATGCAAAATTAATGAACTAAAATCGTCCATTTTTCGTGCCAAAATTGTTTTTATGACAAAAAAAATAATAGTCTATACATCGTCTTTTTGATGCAAAAATTAATGGACTATACATCGTCCTTTTTATGCAAAAATTAATGGACTATACATCGTCTTTTTTATGCAAAAATTTGATTCCATATTAGATTCCAAAATTTTTTGCATGCAAAAAATTAATGGACTATAAATCGTCTTTTTTGTGCAAAAATTAATGGACTGTACATCGTCTATTTTTCATGCCGTAATTTTTTTCATGCAAAAAATATAACGGACTATATATCGTCCTTTTTATGCAAACATTAACGGACTATGCATCGTCCATTTTTCATGCCAAACATTTTTTAATGCAAAAAATATAATGGACTATACATCGTCTTTTTTATGCAAAATTAATGAACTAAAATCGTCCATTTTTCGTGCCAAAATTGTTTTCATGACAAAAAAAATAATGGTCTATACATCGTCCTTTTGATGCAAAAATTAATGGACTATACATCGTCCTTTTTATGCAAAAATTAATGGACTATACATCGTCTATTTTTTATGCCATAATTTTTTTCATGCAAAAAATATAATGGACTTTACATCGTCTTTTTGATGCTAAAATTCATGGACTTTCCATCGTCTTTTTTATGGAAAAATTAATGGACTATACATCGTCTATTTTTTATGCCATAATTTTTTTCATGCAAAAAATATAATGGACTATATCTCGTCTTTTTTATGCAAAAATTAATGGGCTATACATCGTCCATTTTTCATGACAAAATTTTTTCATGGAAAAAAATAATGGACTATACATCGTCTTTTTAATGCAAAAATTAATGGACTATACATCGTTCATTATTCATGGCAAAATGTTTTTCTTGCAAAAAATATAATGGACTGAATATCATCCTTTTTATGGAAAAATTAATGGACTGTACATCGTCTTTTTATGCAAAAATTAATGGACTATACATTCTCTTTTTTTATCCAAAAATTTTATTCCATATTTGATTCCAAAATTTTTTTCATGCAAAAAATTAATAGACTATTCATAGTCTTTTTTATGGAAAAATTAATGGACTATGCATCGTCCATTTTTCATGCCAAAAATTTTTTAATGCAAAAAATATAATGGACTATACATCGTCTTTTTTATGCAAAATTAATGGACTACATCGTCTTTTTTCTTGGAAAAATTTTTTCATGCAAAATATTATACATCGCCTTTTTTATGCTAAAAATTAATGGACTATTTATTTATCGTCAATTTTTTATGCCAAATTTTTTTTCATGAAAAAAATATAATGGACTATACATCGTCTTTTTGATGCAAAAATTAATGGACTATATCGTCTTTTTTATGCAAAATTAATGGACTATACATCCTCTTTTTTATGCAAAAAATTAATGGACTATACATCGTCCATTTTTTATGCCAAAATTGTTTTCATGAAAAAAATATAATGGACTATACATCGTCTATTTTTCATGCCAAAATTTTTTTTATGAAAAAAAAGTGGGACTATACATCGTCTTTTTTATGTAAAAATTAATGGACTATACATCCTCTTTTTTATGCAAAAAATTAATGGACTATAGGTTAGGTTAGGTTAGGTTAACAGGCTGCTGGTAAGGAAAGGTGAAATTTAGAGACCAGCTCACTTGGGTCCAATACAATGATCCCTTTGTGTTACCTGTTAGTTGAAGAGAAGATAGTCAGAGAGGGTGATAGGGAAGGGATAGTGATAGAAAAGACAAGTGGTGAAGGAAGATGGAGGAAAGCTTCATTCTTTTACAACTCTGCTTTTTTTGCACGCTTTTTTGATAATGCAGTGTTGCAGCGCCTTCTGGTGTTAAATGAGGCGTATGAAATTTTGAAGCTATGTTTAGTAGCTATTTTATTAGTTATTTTACTTCGCCAATGATTCGCTACACAACGAAGGAGGGCGCTCTGATGTTACATTAGGATTAGTATCTGATGATGCAGGTGTAGTTTTTAGTGACCAGTCCTTATGCCTGCATCACTACAACTTTTCCCACAACAACTGATTCAAAGGACACTAATGCACATCAGAAAAATGCGTGGTGTTATTATTTTTAATGACTGTCGGAGACCGGGCTCGAACCCGGGATCTTAGGTTTTGTAGTCAACGTGCTAACTACTTCAGCCAACGCCACCCTCTATACATCGTCCATTTTTCATGCCAAAATTTTTTTCATGCAAAAAATATAATGGACTATACATCGTCTTTTTTATGCAAAATTAATGAACTATACATCGTCTATTTTTCATGCCAAAATTTTTTTCATGAAAAAAAATTGGACTATACATCGTCTTTTTTATGCAAAATTAATGGACTATACATCCTCTTTTTTATGCAAAAAATTAATGGACTATACATCGTCCATTTTTCATGCCAAAATTTTTTTCATGCAAAAAATATAATGGACTATACATCGTCTTTTTTATGCAAAATTAATGAACTATACATCGTCTATTTTTTATGCCAAATTTTTTTTCATGAAAAAAAATGGGAGTATACATTGTCTTTTTTATGCAAAATTAATGGACTATATATCCTCTTTTTTATGCAAAAAATTAATGGACTATACATTGTCCATTTTTCATGGCAAAATTTTTTTGATGCAAAAAATATAATAGTATACATCGTCTTTTTTATGCAAAATTAATGAATTATACGTCGTCTATTTTTTATGCCAAATTTTTTTTCATGAAAACAAATGGGACTATACATCGTCCATATTTGATTCCAAAATTTTTTCGTGCAAAAAATATAATGGACTATACATCGTCTTTTTTATGCAAAATTAATGGACTATACATCGTCAATTTTTCATACCAAAATTGTTTTCATAAAAAAAATATAATGGACTATACATCGCCGTTTTATGCTAAAATTAATGGACTATAAATCGTCCATTTTTCATGCCAAAATTTTTTTCATGCAAAAAATATAATGGACTATATATACATCGTCCATTTTTCATGCCAAAATTTTTTTCATGAAAAAAATATAATGGACTATACATCGTCTTTTTTATGCAAAATTATTGAACTAAAATCGTCCATTTTCGTGCCAAAATTGTTTTCATGACAAAAAAATAACGGTCTATACATCGTCTTTTTGATGCAAAAATTAATGGACTATACATCGTCCTTTTTATGCAAAAATTAATGGACTACACATCGTCTTTTTTATGCAAAAATTTGATTCCATATTAGATTCCAAAATTTTTTTCATGCAAAAAATTAATGGACTATATATCGTCTTTTTGATTCAAAAATTAATGGACTATACATCGTCTTGTTTATGCAAAAATTAATGGACTATACATCGTCTATTTTGCATGCCATAATTTTTTTCATGAAAAAAATATAATGGACTATAAATCGTCTTTTTTATGCAAAAATTAATGGACTATACATCGTCTATTTTTCATGCCATAATTTTTTTCATGCAAAAAATATAATGGACAATACATCGTCTTTTTTATGCAAAAATTAATGGACTAGACATCGTCTATTTTTCATGGCATAGTTTTTTTCATGAAAAAAATATAATGCACTAAACATCGTCTTTTTTATGCAAAAATTAATTAAAGATATATCGTCTTTTTTCTTGCCAAAATTTTTTTCATGCAAAAAATATAATGGACTGTACATCGTCTATTTTATGCACAATTAATGGACTATACATCGTCCATTTTTCATGGTAAAATTTTTTTCATGCAAAAAAATAATGGATTATACATCGTCTTTTTATGCAAAAATTTAATGGTCTATACATTGTCCATTTTTCATTCCAAAATGTTTTTCTTGCAAAAAATATAATGGACTGTACATCGTCTTTTTTATGCAAAAATTAATGGACTATAAATCGTTTTTTTATGCAAAAATGAATAGACTATACATTGTCTTTTTTATGCAAAAATTTTATTCCATATTTGATTCCAAAATTTTTTTCATGCAAAAAATTAATAGACTATTCATAGTCTTTTTTATGGAAAAATTAATGGACTACACATCGTCCATTTTTCATGCCAAAATGTTTTTCATGCAAAAAATATAATTGACTATATATCATCTTTTTGATGCAAAAAATATAATAGACTATAATCGTCTTTTTTATGCAAAAATTAATGGATTGTATATCGTCCATATTTGATGGCAAAATTTTTTTCATGCAAATAATATAATGGACTATATATCGTCTTTTTTATGTAAAAATTAATAGGCTATACTTCGTCCATTTTCATTGCCAAAATTTATTTCATGCAAAAAATATAATGGACTATATATCGTCTTTTTATGCAAAATTAATGGACTATACATCGTCGTTTTGATGCAAAAATTAATGGACTATACATCGTCCATTTTTTTTGCCAAATTTTTTTTAATGAAAAAAATATAATGGACTATACATCGTCTTTTTGATGCAAAAATTAATGGACTATACATCGTCCATTTTTCATTAAAAAATTTTTTTCATGGAAAAAATATAATGGACTATACATAGTCTTTTTGAGGCCAAAATTAATGGACTATATATCGTCTTTTTCTTGCCAAAATTTTTTTTATGCAAAAAATATAATGGACTATATATCGTCTTTTTATGCAAAATTAATGAACTATACATCGTCTATTTTTTATGCCAAATTTTTTTTCATGAAAAAAAAATGGGAGTATACATCGTCTTTTTTATGCAAAATTAATGGACTATATATCCTCTTTTTTATGCAAAAAATTAATGGACTATACATTGTCCATTTTTTATACCAAAATTTTTTTGATGCAAAAAATATAATAGAGTATACATCGTCTTTTTTATGCAAAATTAATGAATTATACGACGTCTATTTTTTATGTCAAATTTTTTTTCATGAAAAAAATAAGACTATACATCGTCCATATTTGATTCCAAAATTTTTTCGTGCAAAAAATATAATGGACTATACATCGTCTTTTTTATGCAAAATTAATGGATTATACATCGTCTTTTTTATGGAAAAAATTAATGGACTATACATCGTCCATTTTTCATACCAAAATTTTTTTTTCATGAAAAAAATATAATGGACTATACATCGCAGTTTTATGCAAAAATTAATGGACAATAAATCGTCCATTTTTCATGCCAAAATTTTTTTCATGCAAAAAATATAATGGACTATATATACATCGTCCATTTTTCATGCCAAAATTTTTTTCATGAAAAAAATATAATGGACTATACATCGTCTATTTTTCATGCCAAAATTTTTTTCATGCAAAAAATATAATGGACTATACATCGTCTCTTTATGCAAAATTAATGTACTATACATCGTCTATTTTTCATGCCAAAATTTTTTTATGCAAAAAATATAATGGAATATATATTTATGCATCGTCTTTTTTATTCAAAAATTAATGGACTATACATCGTCTATTTTCATGCCAAAAATTTTTTCATGGAAAAATATAATGGACTATATACATCGTCTTTTTTATGCAAAAATTAACAGACTATACATCGTCTTTTTTATGCAAAAAATTAATGGGCTATACATCGTCCATATTTGATGCCAAAATTTTTTGCGTGCAAAAAATATAATGGACTATATATACATCGTCCTTTTTTCATGCCAAAATCTTTTTCATGCAAAAAATATACTGGACTATACATGCAAAAATTATAATGGACTATGCAAAAAATTAATGGGCTATTAATCATCCATTTTTCATGCTAAAGTTTTTTTTATGAAAAAAATATAATGGACTCTACATCGTCTTTTTAATGCAAAAATTAATGGATTGTACATCGTCCATATTTGATGTCAAAATTTTTTTCATGCTAATGAACTATACATCGTCTATTTTTCATGCCAAAATTTTTTTGATGCAAAAAATATAATGGACTGACTATACATCGTCTTTTTATGCAAAATTAATGAACTATACATCGTCTATTTTTCATGCCAAAATTTTTTTCATGCAAAAAATATAATGAACTATACATCGTCTTTTTTATGTAAAAATTAATGGGCTATACATCGTCCATTTTTCATGCCAAAATTTTTTTCATGCAAAAAATATAATGGACTATACATCGTCTTTTTTATGCAAAATTAATGTACTATACATCGTATATTTTTTATGCCAAATTTTTTTTCATGAAAAAAAAATGGGACTATACATCGTCTTTTTTATGCAAAATTAATGGACTATACATCCTCTTTTTATGGAAAAAATTAATGGACTATACTTTGTCCATTTTTCATGCCAACATTTTTTGATGCAAAAAATATAATAGAGTATAAATCGTCTTTTTTATGCAAAATTAATGAATTATACATCGTCTATTTTTTATGCCAAATTTTTTTTCATGAAAAAAATGGGACTATACATCGTCCATATTTGATTCCAACATTTTTTCGTGCAAAAAATATAATGGATAATACATCGTCTTTTTTATGTAAAAATTAATGGACTATTTATTTATCGTCAATTTTTTATGCCAAATTTCTTTTCATGAAAAAAATATAATGGACATATATACATCGTCTTTTTGATGCAAAAATTAATGGACTATGTCGTCTTTTTTATGCAAAATTAATGGACTATACATTTTTTTTCTTATGCAAAAAATTAATGGACTATACATCGTCCATTTTTCATGCCAAAATTGTTTTCATGAAAAAAATATAATGGACTATATATACATCGTCTATTTTTCATGCCAAAATTTTTTTCATGAAAAAAAATAGGACTATACATCGTCTTTTTTATGTAAAAATTAATGGACTATACATCCTCTTTTTTATGCAAAAAATTAATGGACTATACATCGTCCATTTTTCATGCCAAAATTTTTTTCATGCAAAAAATATAATGGACTATACATTGTCTTTTTTATGCAAAATTAATGGATAATACATCGTCTTTTTTATGGAAAAAATTAATGGACTATACATCGTCCATTTTTCATACCAAAATTGTTTTCATAAAAAAAATATAATGGACTATACATCGCCGTTTTATGCAAAAATTAATGGACTATAAATCGTCCATTTTTCATGCCAAAATTTTTTTCATGCAAAAAATATAATGGACTATATATACATTGTCCATTTTTCATGCCAAAATTTTTTTCATGAAAAAAATATAATGGACTATACATCGTCTTTTTTATGCAAAATTAATGAACTAAAATCGTCCATTTTTCGTGCCAAAATTGTTTTCATGACAAAACAATAATGGTCTATACATCGTCTTTTTGATGCAAAAATTAATGGACTATACATCGTCCTTTTTATGCAAAAATTAATGGACTATACATCGTTTTTTTATGCAAAAATTTGATTCCATATTAGATTCCAAAATTTTTTTCATGCAAAAAATTAATGGACTATATATCGTCTTTTTGATTCAAAAATTAATGGACTGTACATCGTCTATTTTATGCACAATTAATGGACTATACATCGTCTATTTTGCATGCCATAATTTTTTTCATGAAAAAAATATAATGGACTATAAATCGTCTTTTTTATGCAAAAATTAATGGACTGTACATCGTGTATTTTTCATGCCATAATTTTTTTCATGCAAAAATATAACAGACTATATATCATCTTTTTTATGCAAAAATTAATGGACTATACATCGTCTATTTTTCATGCCATACTTTTTTTCATGCAAAAAATATAATGGACAATACATCGTCTTTTTTATGCAAAAATTAATGGACTAGACATCGTCTATTTTTCATGGCATAGTTTTTTTCATGAAAAAAATATAATGGACAAAACATCGTCTTTTTTATGCAAAAATTAATTAAATATATATCGTCTTTTTTCTTGCCAAAATTTTTTTCATGCAAAAATTATAATGGACTATACATCTTTTTTATGCAAAAATTAATGGACTATACATCGTCCATTTTTCATGCCAAAAATGTTTTCATGAAAAAAATATAATGGACTATATATCGTCTTTTTATGCAAAAATTAATGGTCTATAGATCGTCCATTTTTCATGCCAAAATTTTTTTCATGCAAAAATATAATAGACTATACATCGTCTTTTTCATGCAAAAAATTAATGGACTATACATCGTCTTTTTTATGCAAAAATTAATGGACTATACATCGTCGTTTTGATGCAAAAATTAATGGACTACACATCGTCCATTTTTCATGCCGAAATTGTTTTCATGAAAAAAATATAATGGACTATACATCGCCTTTTTTATGCAAAAAATTAATGGACTATACATCGTCCATTTTTCATGCCGAAATTGTTTTCATGAAAAATATATAATGGACTATACATCGTCTTTTTTATGCAAAATTAATGGACTACACATCGTCCATTTTCATTGCCAAATTTTTTATCATGAAAAAAAAATGGGACTATACATCGTCTTTTTTATGCAAAAATTATTGGACTATATCGTCTTTTTTATGCAAAATTAATGAACTATACATCGTCTATTTTTCATGCCAAAATTTGTTTCATGAAAAAAATGGGACTATACATCGTCTTTTTTATGCAAAATTAATGGACTATACATCCTCTTTTTTATGCAAAAAATTAATGAACTATACATCGTCCATTTTTCATGCCAAAATTGTTTTCATGAAAAAAATATAATGGACTATACATCGTCTATTTTTCATGCCAAAATTTTTTTCATGCAAAAAATATAATGGACTATACATCGCCTTTTTTATGTAAAAATTAATGGGCTATACATCGTCCATTTTTCATGCCAAAATTCTTTTCATTAAAAAAATATAATGGACTATACATCGTCTTTTTTATGCAAAATTAATGAACTATACATCGTCCATTTTTCATGCCAAAATTCTTTTCATGCAAAAAATATAATGGACTATACATCGTCTTTTTTATGCAAAATTAATGAATTATACGACGTCTATTTTTTATGCCAAATTTTTTTTCATGAAAAAAAAATGGGACTATACATCGTCTTTTTTATGTAAAAATTAATGGGCTATACATCGTCCATTTTTCATGCCAAAATCTTTTTCATGCAAAAAATATACTGGACTATACATGCAAAAATTATAATGGACTATGCAAAAAATTAATGGGCTATTAATCATCCATTTTTCATGCTAAAGTTTTTTTTATGAAAAAAATATAATGGACTCTACATCGTCTTTTTAATGCAAAAATTAATGGATTGTACATCGTCCATATTTGATGTCAAAATTTTTTTCATGCTAATGAACTATACATCGTCTATTTTTCATGGCAAAATTTTTTTGATGCAAAAAATATAATGGACTGACTATACATCGTCTTTTTATGCAAAATTAATGAACTATACATCGTCTATTTTTCATGCCAAAATTTTTTTCATGCAAAAAATATAATGAACTATACATCGTCTTTTTTATGTAAAAATTAATGGGCTATACATCGTCCATTTTTCATGCCAAAATTTTTTTCATGCAAAAAATATAATGGACTATACATCGTCTTTTTTATGCAAAATTAATGAACTATACATCGTATATTTTTTATGCCAAATTTTTTTTCATGAAAAAAATGGGACTATACATCGTCCATATTTGATTCCAAAATTTTTTCGTGCAAAAAATATAATGGACTATACAACGTCTTTTTTATGTAAAAATTAATGGGCTATACATCGTCCATTTTTCATGCCAAATTTTTTTAATACAAAAAATATAATGGACTATAATTGTCTTTTTTATGCAAAATTAATGAACTATACATCGTCCATTTTTAATGGCAAAATTTTTTTCATGCAAAAAATATAATGGACTATACATCGTCTTTTTTATGCAAAATTAATGGACTATACATCGTCTTTTTTATGGAAAAAATTAATGGACTATTAATCATCCATTTTTCATGCTAAAGTTTTTTTTATGAAAAAAATATAATGGACTCTACATCGTCTTTTTAATGCAAAAATTAATGGATTGTACATCGTCCATATTTGATGTCAAAATTTTTTTCATGCTAATGAACTATACATCGTCTATTTTTCATGGCAAAATTTTTTTGATGCAAAAAATATAATGGACTGACTATACATCGTCTTTTTATGCAAAATTAATGAACTATACATCGTCTATTTTTCATGCCAAAATTTTTTTCATGCAAAAAATATAATGAACTATACATCGTCTTTTTTATGTAAAAATTAATGGGCTATACATCGTCCATTTTTCATGCCAAAATTTTTTTCATGCAAAAAATATAATGGATTATACATCGTCTTTTTTATGCAAAATTAATGAATTATACGACGTCTATTTTTTATGCCAAATTTTTTTTCATGTAAAAAGAAATGGGACTATACATCGTCTTTTTTATGCAAAATTATTGGATTATACATCGTCTTTTTTATACAAAAAATTAATGGACTATAAATCGTCCATTTTTCATGCCAAAATTGTTTTCATGAAAAAAATATAATGGATTATACATCGTCTTTTTATGCAAAAATTAATGGACTATAGATCGTCTTTTTGATGCAAAAATTAATGGACTATACATCGTCCATTTTTAATGGCAAAATTTTTTTCATGCAAAAAATATAATGGACTATACATCGTCTTTTTTATGCAAAATTAATGGACTATACATCGTCTTTTTTATGGAAAAAATTAATGGACTATTAATCATCCATTTTTCATGCCAAAGTTTTTTTCATGAAAAAAATATAATGGACTATACATCGTTTTTTTATGCAAAAATTAATGGAGTATATATCGTCCATTTTTCATGGCAAAATTTTTTTCATGCAAAAAATATAATGCACTATATATACATCGCCTTTTTGATGCAAAATTAATGGTCTATAGATCGTCCATTTTTCATGCCAAAATTGTTTTCATGCAAAAAATATAATGGACTATACATCGTCTTTTTTATGCAAAATATTAATGGACTATACATCGTCCATTTTTCATACCAAAATTGTTTTCATGAAAAAAATATAATGGACTATACATCGCCGTTTTATGCAAAAATTAATGGGCTATAGATCGTCCATATTTGATGCCAAAATTTTTTGCATGCAAAAAATATAATGGACTATATATACATCGTCCATTTTTCATGCCAAAATTTTTTTCATGCAAAAAATATAATGGACTATACATTGTCTTTTTTATGCAAAATTAATTAACTATATATCGTCTATTTTTTATGCCAAATTTTTTTTCATGAAAAAAGAAATGGGACTATATATCGTCTTTTTTATGCAAAATTATTGGACTATACATCGTCTTTTTTATACAAAAAATTTATGGACACTAAATCGTCCATTTTTCATGCCAAAATTGTTTTTATGAAAAAAATATAATGGACTATACATCGTCTTTTTATGGAAAAATTAATGGACTTTACATCGTCTTTTTTCTTGGCAAAATTTTTTTCATGCAAAATATTATGCATCGCCTTTTTATGCTAAAAATTAATGGACTATATATTTATCGTCAATTTTTTATGCCAAATTTTTTTTCATGAAAAAAATATAATGGACTATACATCGTCTGTTTTATGTAAAAATTAATGGACTATATATCTTCTTTTTTATGCAAAAAATTAATGGACTATACATTGTCCATTTTTCATGCCAAAATTGTTTTCATGAAAAAAATATAATGGACTATACATCGTCTTTTTATGCAAAAATTAATGGACTATAGATCGTCTTTTTGATACAAAAATTAATGGTCTATACATCGTCCATTTTTCCTACCAAAATTTTTTTGATGCAAAAAATATAATAGACTATAAATCGTCTTTTTTAAGCAAAATTAATGAACTATACATCGTCTATTTTTCGTGCCAAAATTTATTTCATGCAAAAATATAATGGACTATACATCGTCTTTTTTTTGTAAAAATTAATCGTCCGTTTTTCATGCCCAAAATTTTTTTCAACCAAAAATATAATGCACTATACATCGCCTTTTTGATGCAAAATTAATGAATTTCTATTTTTTATACCAAATTTTTTTTTATGAAAAAAAAATTAAACTATACATCGTCTTTTTTATGCAAAATTAATGGACTATACATCGTCTTTTTTATGCAAAAAATTAATGTACTATACATCGTCCATTTTTCATGCCAAAATTGTTTTCATAAAAAAAATATAATGGACTATACGTCGTCTTTTTTATGTAAAAATTAATGGGCTATAGATCGTCCATATTTAATGCCAAAATTTTTTCCTAGAAAAATATAATGGACTATACATCGTATTTTTGATACAAAAATTAATGGACTATATATCATCTTTTTTATGTAAAAATTAATGGACTATACATCGTCCATTCTTTGTCCATTTTTCATGCCAACATTTTTTTCATGCAAAAAATATAATGGACTATACATCGTCTTTTTTATGTAAAATTAATGAACTATACATTGCCCATTTTTCATGCCAAAATTGTTTTCATGAAAAAAATATAATGGACTATACATCGTCTTTTTATGGAAAAATTAATGGACTATAGATCGTCTTTTTTATGCAAAATTAATGAACTATACATCGTCTATTTTTCATGCCAAAATTTTTTTCATGCAAAAATATAATGGACTATACATCGTCTTTTTATGCAAAAATTAATGGACTATAGATCGTCCATATTTGATGCAAAAATTTTTTTCATGCAAAAAATATAATGGACTATATATATATCGTGAATTTTTCATGTCAAAATTTTTTTGATGCAAAAAATATAATGGACTTTACATCGTCTTTTTTATGCAAACTTAATGGACTATACATCGTCCATTTGATGCAAAAATTAATGGATTATACATCGTCCATTTTTCATGCCAAACTTTTTTTCATGCAAAAAATATAATGGAATATATATTTATACATCGTCTTTTTGATGCAAAAATTAATGGACTACACATCGTTTTTTTATGCAAAAAATTAATGGACTATACATCGTCCATTTTTCATGCCAAAATTCTTTTCATGTAAAAAATATAATGGACTATACATCGTCTTTTTTCTGGCAAAAATTTTTTTCATGCAAAAAATATAATTAACTATACATCGTCTTTTTCATGCAAAAATTATTGGACTATACATCGTCCATTTGTCATGCCAAAATTTTTTTCATGGAAAAAATATAATGGACTATACATCGTCTTTTTGATACAAAAATTAATGGACTATACATCGTCTTTTTTATGTAAAAATTAATGGACTAAACATCGTCCATTCATCGTCAATTTTTCATGCCAACATTTTTTTCATGCAAAAAATATAATGGACTATACATCGTCTTTTTTATGTAAAATTAATGAACTATACATTGTCCATTTTTCATGCCAAAATTGTTTTCATGAAAAATATATAATGGACTATACATCGTCTTTTTATGGAAAAATTAATGAACTATAGATCGTCTTTTTTATGCAAAATTAATGAACTATACATCGTCCATTTTTCACGCCAAAAATTTTTTCATGGAAAATTATAATGGACTATACATCGTCTTTTTTCTGGCAAAAAATTTTTTTTATGCAAAAAATATAATGGAATATATATGTATACATCCTCTTTTTTGTTCAAAAATTAATGGAGTATATATCGTCTTTTTGCTGGCAAAAATTTTTTTCATGGAAAAAATATAATGGACTATACATCGTATTTTTATGCAAAAATGAATGGCCTATACATCGTCCAATTTTCATGCCAAAATTCTTTTCATGCAAATACTATAATGGACTATACATTTTATTTTTTATACAGAAATTAATGGAGTATTCATCGTCCATTTTTTATGCCAAAATTTTGTTCATAAAAAAAAATATATTTGACTATACATCGTCTTTTTATGCAAAAATTAATGGTCTATAGATCGTCCATTTTTCATGCCAAAATTGTTTTCATGCAAAAAATTAATGGACTATACATCGTCCATTTTTCATACCAAAATTGTTTACATGAAAAAAATATAATAGACTATACATCGCCGTTTTATGCAAAACTTAATGGGCTATAGATCGTCAATATATAATGGACTATATATACATCGTCCATTTTTTCATGCCAAAATTTTTTTCATGCAAAAAATATAATGGAATATATATTTATACATCGTCTTTTTTATTCAAAAATTAACGGACTATACATCGTCTATTTTTCATGCCAAAAATTTTTTCATGGAAAAATATAATGAACTATACATCGTCTTTTTGATGCAAAAATTAATGGACTGTACATCGTCTTTTTTATGTAAAAATTAATGGGCTATACATCGTCCATTTTTCATGCCAACATTTTTTTCATGCAAAAAATATAATGGACTATACATCGTCTTTTTTATGTAAAATTAATGAACTATACATTGTCCATTTTTAATGCCAAAATTGTTTTCATGAAAAAAATATAATGGATTATAGATCGTCTTTTTATGGAAAAATTAATGGACTATAGATCGTCCATATTTGATGTAAAAATTTTTTTCATGCAAAAAATATAATGGACTATACTTTGTCTTTTTGATGCAAAAATTAATGGACTACACATCGGTTGTTTTATGGAAAAAATTAATGGACTATACATCGTCCATTTTTCATGCCAAAATTCTTTTCATGTAAAAAATATAATGGACTGACTATACATCGTCTTTTTTCTGGCAAAAATTTTTTTCATGCAAAAAATATAATTAACTATACATCGTCTTTTTCATGCAAAAATTATTGGACTATACATCGTCCATTTGTCATGCCAAAATTTTTTTCATGCAAAAAATATAATGGACTATACATCGTATTTTTATGCAAAAATTAATGGCGTATACATCGTCCATTTTTCATGGCAAAAATTTTTTCATGGAAAAGTATAATGGACTATACATCGTCCTTTTTCTGGCAAAATTTTTTTTTTTAATCAAAAAATATAATGGAATATATATGTATACATCCTCTTTTTTATTCAAAAATTAATGGAGTATATATCGTCTTTTTTCTGGCAAAAATTTTTTTCATGGAAAAAATATAATTGCCTATACATCGTCTTTTTGATGCAAAAATTAATGGACTATTTTTCATGGCAAAAATTTTTTCATGGAAAAAATATAATTGACTATACATCGTTTTTTTATGCAAAAATGAATGGCCTATAGATCGTTTTTTTATGCAAAATAATAGACTATACATCGTCCAATTTTCATGCCAAAATTCTTTTCAATCAAAAACTATAATGGACTATACATCGTATTTTTTATACAGAAATTAATGGAGTATACATCGTCCATTTTTCATGCCAAAATTTTGTTCATAAAAAAAATATATTGGACTATACATCGTCTTTTTTATGCAAAAAATTAATGGACTATATATCGTCCAGTTTGCTTGCCAAAATTGTTTTCATGAAAGAAATATAATGGACTATACATCGTCTTTTTATGCAAATATTAATGGACTATAGATCGTCCATACTTGATGCCAAAATTTTCTTCATACAAAAAATATAATGGACCATACATCGTCTTTTTGATGCAAAAATTAATGGTCTATACATCGACCATTTTTCATGGCAAAAATTTTTTCATGGAAAAATATAATGGACTTATACATCGCCTTTTTAATGCAAAAATTAGTGGACTATATATACATCGTCCATTTTTCATGCCAAAAATTTTTTTCATGCATAAAATATAATGGGCTACACATCGCCTTTTTTATGCAAAATTAATGGACTATACATAATCCATTTTTCATACCAAAATGTTTTTCATGCAAAAAATATAATAGACTATAAATCGTATATTTTATGCAAAAATTATTGGAGTCTACTTCGTCCAGTTTTCATGCCAAAATTTTGTTCATGAAAAAAATGTAATGGATCGTTTTTTTTATGCAAAAACTAATGGAGTATATATCGTCTTTTTTCTCGCCAAAATTTTTTTCATGCAAAAAATATAATGGACTATATATACATCGTCTTTTTATGCAAAAATTAATGGACTATACATCTTCCATTTTTCATGCCAAAAATTGTTTTCATGCAAAATATATAATGGACTATACATCGTTTTTTTATGCAAAAATTAATGGCCTATAGATCGTCTTTTTTATGCAAAATAATAGACTATAGATCGTCCATATTTGATGCCAAAATTTTTTTCATGCAAAAAATTAATGGACTATACATCTTCCATTTTTCATGCCAAAATCGTTTTCATGCAAAAAATATAATGGACTACATATCGTCTTTTTTATGCAAAATAATGGACTATATATCGTCTTTTTTATGCAAAAAATTAATGGACTATATATCGCCTCTTTTATGCAAAAAATTAATGGAGTATACATCGTCCATTTTTCATGCCAAAATTTTGTTCATGAAAAATAATAATGGACTATACATCGTCTTTTTTATGCAAAAATTAATGGAGTATATATCGTCTTTTTTCTCGCAAAAATTTTTTTAATGCAAAAAATATAATGGACTATACGTCGCCTCTTTTTTGCAAAAAATTAATGGGGTATACAACTTTAATTTTTCATGGAAAAATTTTTTTATGAAAACAATATAATGGACTATACATCGTCTTTTTGATACAAAAATTAATGGACTATACATCGTCTTTTTTATGTAAAAATTAATGGGCTATACATCTTCCATTTTTCCTGCCAAAATTTTTTTTTATGCAAAAAATATAATGGACTATACATCGTGTTTTTAATGCAAAATTAATGAACTATACATCGTCTATTTTTCATGCTAAAATTTTTTTCATGCAAAAAATATAATGGACTATTCATACATCGCCTTTTTTATGCAAAAATTAATGGACTCTACATCGTCCATTTTTCATGCCAAAATTTTTTTCATGCAAAAAATATAATGGAATATACATCGTCTTTTTATGCAAAAATTAATGGTCTATAGATCGTCCATTTTTCATGTCAAAATGTTTTCCATGCAAAAAATATAATGGACTATACATCGTCTTTTTGATGCAAAAATTAATGGACTGTACATCGTCTTTTTTCATGTAAAATTTTTTTTGATGCAAAAAATATAATGAACTATATAACGTCTTTTTATGCAAAAATTAATTGTCTATAGATCGTCCATTTTTCATGCCAAAATTGTTTTCATGCAAAAAATATAATGGACTATACATCGTCTTTTTTATGCAAAATTATTGGACTATACATCGTCTTTTTTATGCAAAAAATTAATGGACTATACATTGTCCATTTTTCATACCAAAATTGTTTTCATGAAAAAAATATAATGGACTATACATCGCCGTTTTATGAAAACTTAATGGGCTATAGATCGTCAATATATAATGGACTATATATACATCGTCCATTTTTTCATGCCAAAATTTTTTTCATGCAAAAAAAAAAAAAGGAATATATATTTATACATCGTCTTTTTTATTTAAAAATTAACGGACTATACATCGTCTATTTTTCATGCCAAAAATGTTTTCATGGAAAAATATAATGAACTATACATCGTCTTTTTTTATGTAAAAATTAATGGTCTATACATCGTCCGTTTTTCATTCCAAAATTTTGTTCACGAAAAAAATATAATGGACTATACATCGTCTTTTTTATACAAAAATTAATGGACTATACATCGACCATTTTTCATGCCAAAATTTTTTTTATGTAATAAATATAATAGAATATATATGTATACATCGTCTTTTTTATTCAAAAATTAATGGAGTATATATCGTCTTTTTTCTGGCAAAAACTTTTTCATGCAAAAAATATAATTAACTATACATCGTCTTTTTCATGCAAAAATTATTGGACTATACATCGTCCATTTGTCATGCCAAAATTTTTTTCATGCAAAAAATATAATGGATTATACATCGTATTTTTATGGAAAAATTAATGGCCTATACACCGTCCGTTTTTCATGCCAAAAATTTTTTCATGGAAAAATATAATGGACTATACATCTTCTTTTTTATGCAAAATTAATGGACTATACATCGTCTTTTTTATGGAAAAAATTAATGGACTATACATCGACCATTTTTCATGCAAAAATTTTTTTTTATGCAAAAAATATAATGGAATATATATGTATACATCGTCTTTTTTATTCAAAAATTAATGGAGTATATATCGTCTTTTTTCTGGCAAAAATTTTTTTCATGCAAAAAATATAATTGATTATACATCGTCTTTTTGATGCAAAAATTAATGGACTGTACATCGTCTTTTTTATGCAAAAAATTAATGGACTATACATCGTCCATTTTTCATACCAAAATTGTTTTCATGAAAAAAATATAATGGACTATACATCGTCTTTTTGATACAAAAATTAATGGACTATACATCGTCGTTTTTATGTAAAAATTAATGGGCTATACATCGTCCATTTTTCATGCCAAAATTTTTTTCATACAAAAAATTTAATGGACTATACATCATCTTTTTTATGTAAAATTAATGAACTATACATTGTCCATTTTTCATGCCAAAATTGTTTTCATGAAACAAATATAATGGACTATGAATTGTCTTTTTATGCAAAAATTAATGGACTATAGATCGTCTTTTTGATGCAAAAATTAATGGACTATACATCGTCCATTTTTCATACCAAAATTGTTTTCATGAAAAAAATAAAATGGATATATCGACTTTTTTCTCGGAAAAATTTTTTTCATGCAAAAAATATAATGGACTATACGTCGCCTCTTTTTTGCAAAAAATTAATGGAGTATACAACTTTCATTTTTCATGGAAAAATTTTTTTATGAAAGAAATATAATGGACTATACATCGTCTTTTTGATGCAAAAATTAATGGACTATACATCGTCTTTTTTCATGTCAAAATTTTTTTCCTGCAAAAAAATAATGAACTATATAACGTCTTTTTATGCAAAAATTAATGGTCTGTAGATCGTCCATTTTTCATGCCAAAATTGTTTTCATGCAAAAAATATAATTCACTATACATCGTCTTTTTATGCAAAATTAATGGACTATACATCTTTTTTTTTATGCAAAAAATTAATGGACTATACATCGTCCATTTTTCATACCAAAATTGTTTTCATGTAAAAAATATAATGGACTATACATCGTCTTTTTTCTGGCAAAAATTTTTTTCATGCAATAAATATAATGAACTATACATCGTCTTTTTCATGCAAAAATTATTGGACTATACATCGTCCATTTGTCATGCCAAAATTTTTTTCATGCAAAAAATATAATGGACTATACATCATATTTTTATGCAAAAATTAATGGCCTATACATCGTCCATTTTTCATGCCAAAATTTTTTTTTATGCAAAAAATATAATGGAATATATATGTATAAATCGTCTTTTTTATTCAAAAATTAATGGAGTATATATCGTCTTTTTTTCTGGCAAAAATTGTTTTCATGGAAAAAATATAATTAACTATAATCGTCTTTTTCATGCAAAAATTATTGGACTATACATCGTCCATTTGTCATGCCAAATTTTTTTCATGCAAAAAATATAATGGACTATACATCGTATTTTTATGCAAAAATTAATGGCCTATACATCGTCCATTATTCATGCCAAAAATTTTTTCATGGAAAAGTATAATGGACTATACATCGTCTTTTTTCTGGGAAAAAATTTTTTTCATGCAAAAAATATAATTGACTATACATCTTCTTTTTTATGGAAAAAATTAATGGACTATACATCGTCCATTTTTCATACCAAAATTGTTTTCACGAAAAAAATATAATGGACTATACATCGTCTTTTTTATTCAAAAATTAATGGAGTATATATCGTCTTTTTTCTGGCAAAAATTTTTTCATGGAAAAAATATAATTGACCATACATCGTTTTTTTATGCAAAAATGAATGGCCTATAGATCGTTTTTTTATGCAAAATAATAGACTATACATCGTCCAATTTTCATGCCAAAATTCTTTTCATGCAAAAACTATAATGGACTATACATCGTATTTTTTACACAGAAATTAATGGAGTATACATCGTCCATTTTTTATGCCAAAATTTTGTTCATAAAAAAAATATATTGGACTATACATCGTCTTTTTTATGCAAAAAATTAATGGACTATATATCGTCCAGTTTGCTTGCCAAAATTGTTTTCATGAAAGAAATATAATGGACTATACATCGTGTTTTTATTCAAATATTAATGGACTATGGATCGTCCAAACTTGATGCCAAAATTTTTTTCATGCAAAAAATATAATTGACTATACATCTTCTTTTTTATGGAAAAAATTAATGGACTATACATCGTCCATTATTCATGCCAAAAATTTTTTCATGGAAAAGTATAATGGACTATACATCGTCTTTTTTCTGGCAAAAAATTTTTTTCATGCAAAAAATATAATTGACTATACATCTTCTCTTTTATGCAAAAAATTAATGGACTATACATCGTCCATTTTTCATACCAAAATTGTTTTCACGAAAAAAATATAATGGACTATACATCGTCGTTTTTATTCAAAAATTAATGGAGTATATATCGTCTTTTTTCTGGCAAAAATTTTTTCATGGAAAAAATATAATTGACTATACATCGTTTTTTTATGCAAAAATGAATGGCCTATAGATCGTTTTTTTATGCAAAATAATAGACTATACATCGTCCATTTTTCATGCCAAAATTTTGTTCATGAAAAATAATAATGGACTATACATCGTCTTTTTTATGCAAAAATTGATGGAGTATATATCGTCTTTTTTCTCGCAAAAATTTTTTTAATGCAAAAAATATAATGGACTATACGGCGCCTCTTTTTTGCAAAAAATTAATGGAGTATACAACTTTAATTTTTCATGGCAAAATTTTTTTATGAAAAAAATATAATGGACTATACATCGTCTTTTTGATGCAAAAATTAATGGACTATACATCGTCTTTTTTATGTAAAAATTAATGGGCTATACATCGTCCATTTTTCCTGCCAAAATTTTTTTTTATGCAAAAAATATAATGGACTATACATCGTCTTTTTTATGCAAAATTAATGAACTATACATCGTCTATTTTTCATGCCAAAATTTTTTTCATGCAAAAAATATAATGGACTATACATCGTCTCTTTGATGCAAAAATTAATCGACTATACATCGTATTTTTCTTGCCAAAATTTTTTTCATGCAAAAAATATAATGGACTATACATGGTTTTTTTGATGCAAAAATTAATGGACTATACATCGTCTTTTTTCATGTAAAATTTTTTTTGATGCAAAAAATATAATGAACTATATAACGTCTTTTTATGGAAAAATTAATGGTTTATAGATCGTCCATTTTTCATGCCAAAATTGTTTTCATGCAAAAAATATAATGGACTATACATCGTCTTTTTTATGCAAAATTATTCGACTATACATCGTCTTTTTTATGCAAAAAATTAATGGACTATACATTGTCCATTTTTCATACCAAAATTGTTTTCATGAAAAAAATATAATGGACTATACATTGCCGTTTTATGCAAAACTTAATGGGCTATAGATCGTCAATATATAATGGACTATATATACATCGTCCATTTTTTCATGCCAAAATTTTTTTCATGAATATATATTTATACATCGTCTTTTTTATTCAAAAATTAACGGACTATACATCGTCTATTTTTGACGCAAAAAATTTTTTCATGGAAAAATATAATGGACTATACATCGTCTTTTTGATGCAAAAATTAATGGACTATACATCGTCTTTTTTTATGTAAAAATTAATGGGCTATACATCGTCCATTTTTCATGCCAACATTTTTTTCCTGCAAAAAATATAATGGACAATACATCGTCTTTTTTATGTAAAATTAATGAACTATACATTGTCCATTTTTCATGCCAAAATTGCTTTTATGAAAAAAATATAATGGACTATACATCGTCTTTTTTTATGGAAAAATTAATGGTCTATAGATCGTCCATTTTTCATGCCAAAATTTTTTTCATGCAAAAAATATAATGGACCCTACATGGTCTTTTTGATCCAAAAATTAATGGACTATACCAAAATTTTTTTCATGCAAAAAAAATAAAATGGACTATACATCGTATTTTTTGTGCAGAAATTAATGGAGTATACATCGTCCATTTTTCATTCCAAAATTTTGTTCACGAAAAAAATATAATGGACTATACATCGTCTTTTTTATACAAAAATTAATGGACTGTACATCGACCATTTTTCATGCCAAAATTTTTTTTTATGCAAAAAATATAATGGAATATATATGTATACATCGTCTTTTTTATTCAAAAATTAATGGACTAGACATCGCCTTTTTTCTTGCCAAAATTGTTTTCATGCAAAAATTATAATGGTCTATAATCGTCTTTTTTATGCAAAATAATAGACTATACATCGTCCATTTTTCATATCAAAATGTTTTTCATGCAAAAAATATAATGGACTTACATCGTAATTTTTATGCAGAAATTAATGGAATATACATCGTCCATTTTTCATGCCAAAATTTTTTTCATGCAAAAAATATAATGGACTGTACATCTTCTTTTTTATGCAAAATTTAGTGGAGTATATATCGTCTTTTTTCTCGGCAAAATTTTTTTCATGCAAAAAATATAATGAACTATATATACATCGCCTCTTTTACCAAAAAATTAATGGAGTGTACAACGTCCATTTTTTATGCCAAAAATTTCTTTATGCAAAAAATATAATGGACTATACATTGTCTTTTTTATACAAAAATTATTGGATTGTATATTGTCAATATCTGATGCCAAAATGTTTTTCATGCAAAAAATATAATGGACTATACATCGCCTTTTTGACGCAAAAATTATTGGACTATTTATCGTCCATTTTTCATGCCAAAATTTTTTTCATGGAAAAAATATAATAGAATATACATCGTCTTTTTGATGCAAAAATTAATGGAGTATATATTGTCTTTTTTCTCGCCAAAATTTTTTTTTATACAAAAAATTAATGGACTATACATCGTCTATTTTTCATGCCAAAATTGTTTTCATGAAAAAAATATAATGGACTATACATCGTGTTTTTATGCAAAATAAATGGTCTATAGATCGTCCATTTTTCATGCCAAAATTTTTTTCATGGAAAAAATATAATGAACTATACATCGTCTTTTTGATGGAAAAATTAATGGACTATACCAAAATTTTTTTCATGCAAAAAATATAATGTACTATACATCGTATTTTTTATGCAGAAATTAATGGAGTATACATCGTCCATTTTAATGCCAAAATTATTTTTATGCAAAAATTATAATGGACTATACATCGTCTTTTGTATTCAAAAATTAATGGACTACATCGTCCATTTTTATGCTAAAATTATTTTTATGCAAAAATTATAATGGACTTTACATCGTCTTTTTTATTCAAAAATTATAGACTATACATTGTCCATTTTTCATGCCAAAATCATTTTCATGCAAAAAATATAATGGACTATACATCGTCTTTTTGATGCAAAATTAATGGACTATACATCGTCTGTTTTATGCAAAAAATTAATGGACTATAGATCGTCCATTTGTCATGCCAAAATTTTTTTCATGCAAAAAATATAATGGACTATACATCGTCTCTTTGATGCAAAAATTAATCGACTATACATCGTATTTTTCTTGCCAAAATTTTTTTCATGCAAAAAATATAATGGACTATACATGGTTTTTTTATACAAAAAATTAATGGACTATACATCGTCCATTTTTCATGCCAAAATTGTTTTCATGAAAAAAATATAATGGACTATACATCGTCTTTTTATGCAAAATAAATGGTCTATAGATCGTCCATTTTTCATGCCAAAATTGTTTTCATAAACAAAAATATAATGGACTATACATCGTCTCTTTGATGCAAAAATTAATCGACTATACATCGTCTTTTTCTTGGCAAAATTTTTTTTATGCAAAAATTAATGGTCTATAGATCGTCTTTTTTATGCAAAATAATGGACTATACAAAATCCATTTTTCATACCAAAATGTTTTTCATGCAAAAAATATCATGGACTATAAATAGTATTTTTTATGCAAAAATTAATGGAGTCTACTTCGTCCAGTTTTCATGGCAAAATTTTGTTCATGAAAAAAATATAATGGATAGTCATTTTTATGCAAAAATTAATGGAGTATATATCGTCTTTTTTCTCGCCAAAATTTTTTTCATGCAAAAAATATAATGGACTATACATCGTCTTTTTTATGCAAAAAATTTTTTTCATGCAGAAAATTTAATGGACTATACATCGTCTTTTTGATGCAAAAATTAATGGTTTATAGATCGTCCATTTGTCATGCCAAAAATTTTTTCATGCAAAAAATATAGTGGACATACATCGTCTTTTTTATGCAAAAAATTTTTTTCATGCAGAAAATATAATGGACTATACATTGTCTTTTTGATGCAAAAATTAATGGACTATGCATCGTCTGTTTTCTTGCCAAAATTTTTTTCATGCAAAAATTATAATGGACTATACATCGTCTTTTTCATGCCAAAATTTTTTTTTATGCAAAAAATATCATAAACTACACATCGTCTTTTTTATGCAAAAATTAATAGACTATACATCGTCCATTTTTTATGTAAAAATTTTTTTTTGCAAAAAATATAATGGGATATATATGTATACATTGTCTTTTTTATTAAAAAATTAATGGACTTACATCGTCCATTTTTCATGCCAAAAAATTTTTCATGGAAAAATATAATGGACTATACATCGTCTTTTTTATGCAAAATTAAAGGACTTTACATCGTCTTTTTTATGCAAATAATTAATGGACTATACATCGTCCATTTTTCATGCCAAAATTGTTTTCATGAAAAAAATATAGTGGACAATACATCGTCTTTTTATGCAAAAATTAATGATCTATAGATCGTCCATTTTTCATGCCAAAATCATTTTCATGCAAAAAATATAATGGACTATACATCGTCTTTTTGATGCAAAATTAATGGACTATACATCGTCTGTTTTATGCAAAAAATTAATGGACTATAGATCGTCCATTTGTCATGCCAAAATTTTTTTCATGCAAAAAATATAATGGGCTATACATCGTATTTTTGATGCAAAAACTAATGGACTATACATCGTCCATATTTGATGCCAAAATTTTGTTATGCAAAAATTAATGTACTATACATCGTCCATTTTTCATGCCAAAATTTTTTTTATGCAAAAAATATAATGGACTACAATCGTCTTTTTATGCAAAAATTAATGGTCTATAGATAGTCCATTTTTCATGCCAAAATTTTTTTCATTCAAAAATATAATGGACTATACATCGTCTTTTTATGCAAAAAATTAATGGACTATACATCGGCCATTTTTCATGCCAAAATTTTTTTCATGCAAAAAATATAATGGGCTATACATCGTATTTTTGATGCAAAAACTAATGGACTATACATCGTCCATATTTGATGCCAAAATTTTGTTATGCAAAAATTAATGTACTATACATCGTCCATTTTTCATGCCAAAATTTTTTTTTATGCAAAAATTGTAATATACATCGTCTTTTTTTGCAAAAAATTATTGGACTATACATCGTCCATTTTTCGTGCCAAAATTGTTTTCATGAAAAAAATATAATGGACTATACATTGTCTTTTTATGCAAAAATTAATGGTCTATAGATCGTCTATTTTTCATGCCAAAATTTTTTTATGCAAAAAATATAATGGACTATACCTCGTATTTTTGATGCAAAAATTAATGGACTATACATCGTCCATTTTTCATGCCAAAATTGTTTTAATGAAAAAAATATAATGGACTATAAATCGTCTTTTTATGCAAAAATTAATGGTCTATAGATCGTCCATTTTTCATGCCAAAATTTTTTTCATTCAAAAATATAATGGACTATACCTCGCATTTTTGATGCAAAAATTAATGGACTATACATCGTCCATTTTTCATGCCAAAATTGTTTTCATGAAAAAAATATAATGGACTATACATCGTCTTTTTTATGCAAAAATTAATGGTTTATAGATCGTCCATTTGTCATGCCAAAATTTTTTTCATGCAAAAAATATAGTGGACTATACATCGTCTTTTTGATGCAAAAATTAATGGTCTATAGATCGTTCATTTGTCATGCGAAAATTTTTTTCATGCAAAAAATAAAGTGTAGTGTAGTGTAGTCTTTTTTATGCAAAAAATTAATGGACTATACATCGGCCATTTTTCATGCCAAAATTGTTTTAATGAAAAAAATATAATGGACTATAAATCGTCTTTTTATGCAAAAATTAATGGTCTATAGATCGTCCATTTTTCATGCCAAAATTTTTTTCATTCAAAAATATAATGGACTATACCTCGTATTTTTGATGCAAAAATTAATGGACTATACATCGTCCATTTTTCATGCCAAAATTTTTTCATAAAAAAAATGTAATGGACTATACATCGTCTTTTTTATGGAAAAATTAATGGACTATACATCGTCCATTTTTCATGCCAAAATTGTTTTCATGAAAAAAATATAATGCACTATACATCGTCTTTTTATGCAAAAATTAATGGTCTATAGATCGTCCATTTTTCATGCCAAAATTTTTTTCATGCATCGTCTTTTTCATGCAAAAATTAATTGACCATAGTTCGTCCATTTGTCATGCCAAAATTTTTTTCATGCAAAAAATATAATGGACTATACATCGTCTTTTTGGTGCAAAAATAAATGGACTATACATCGTCCTTATTTGATGGCAATATTTTTTTTATGCAAAAAATATAATGGACTATACATCGGTTTTTTCATGCAAAAATTAATGGACTATAGTTCGTCCATTTTTCATGCCAAAATTTTTTTTTATGCAAAAAATATAATGGACTACACATCGTCTTTTTATGCAAAAATTAATGGTCTATAGATCGTCCATTTTTCATGCCAAAATTTTTTTCATGCAGAAAATATAATGGATTTTTGATGCAAAAATTAATGGACTATGCATCGTCTTTTTTCATGCCAAAATTTTTTTCATGCAAAAATTATAATGGACTATACATCTTCTTTTTTATGCAAAAATTAATGGACTATACATGGTCCATTTTTCATGCCAAAATTTTTTCATAAAAAAAATATAGTGGACAATACATCGCCTTTTTTATGCAAAATTAATGGACTATACATCGTCCATTTTTCATGCCAAATTTTTTTCCATGCAAAAAATATACTAGATTTATACTTCGTCTTTTCTATGCAAAAATTAATGGAGTATATATCGTCTTTTTTCTTGCCGAATTTTTTTTCATGCAAAACATATAATAGACTATTATACATCATATTTTTCATGAAAAACATATAATGGACTATACATCGTCTTTTTATGCAAAAATTAATGGGCTATACATCGTCCATTTTTCATGCCAAAATTTGTTTCATGCAAAAAATATAATGGACTATACATCGTCTTTTTTATGCAAAATTAAAGGACTTTACATCGTCTTTTTTATGCAAATAATTAATGGACTATACATCGTCCATTTTTCATGCCAAAATTGTTTTCATGAAAAAAATATAGTGGACAATACATCGTCTTTTTATGCAAAAATTAATGATCTATAGATCGTCCATTTTTCATGCCAAAATCATTTTCATGCAAAAAATATAATGGACTATACATCGTCTTTTTGATGCAAAATTAATGGACTATACATCGTCTGTTTTATGCAAAAAATTAATGGACTATAGATCGTCCATTTGTCATGCCAAAATTTTTTTCATGCAAAAAATATAATGGGCTATACATCGTATTTTTGATGCAAAAACTAATGGACTATACATCGTCCATATTTGATGCCAAAATTTTGTTATGCAAAAATTAATGTACTATACATCGTCCATTTTTCATGCCAAAATTTTTTTTATGCAAAAAATATAATGGACTACAATCGTCTTTTTATGCAAAAATTAATGGTCTATAGATAGTCCATTTTTCATGCCAAAATTTTTTTCATTCAAAAATATAATGGACTATACATCGTCTTTTTATGCAAAAAAATAATGGACTATACATCGGCCATTTTTCATGCCAAAATTTTTTTCATGCAAAAAATATAATGGGCTATACATCGTATTTTTGATGCAAAAACTAATGGACTATACATCGTCCATATTTGATGCCAAAATTTTGTTATGCAAAAATTAATGTACTATACATCTTCCATTTTTCATGCCAAAATTTTTTTTTATGCAAAAATTGTAATATACATCGTCTTTTTTATGCAAAAAATTATTGGACTATACATCGTCCATTTTTCGTGCCAAAATTGTTTTCATGAAAAAAATATAATGGACTATACATTGTCTTTTTATGCAAAAATTAATGGTCTATAGATCGTCTATTTTTCATGCCAAAATTTTTTTATGCAAAAAATATAATGGACTATACCTCGTATTTTTGATGCAAAAATTAATGGACTATACATCGTCCATTTTTCATGCCAAAATTGTTTTAATGAAAAAAATATAATGGACTATAAATCGTCTTTTTATGCAAAAATTAATGGTCTATAGATCGTCCATTTTTCATGCCAAAATTTTTTTCATTCAAAAATATAATGGACTATACCTCGCATTTTTGATGCAAAAATTAATGGACTATACATCGTCCATTTTTCATGCCAAAATTGTTTTCATGAAAAAAATATAATGGACTATACATCGTCTTTTTTATGCAAAAATTAATGGTTTATAGATCGTCCATTTGTCATGCCAAAATTTTTTTCATGCAAAAAATATAGTGGACTATACATCGTCTTTTTGATGCAAAAATTAATGGTCTATAGATCGTTCATTTGTCATGCGAAAATTTTTTTCATGCAAAAAATAAAGTGTAGTGTAGTGTAGTCTTTTTTATGCAAAAAATTAATGGACTATACATCGGCCATTTTTCATGCCAAAATTGTTTTAATGAAAAAAATATAATGGACTATAAATCGTCTTTTTATGCAAAAATTAATGGTCTATAGATCGTCCATTTTTCATGCCAAAATTTTTTTCATTCAAAAATATAATGGACTATACCTCGTATTTTTGATGCAAAAATTAATGGACTATACATCGTCCATTTTTCATGCCAAAATTTTTTCATAAAAAAAATGTAATGGACTATACATCGTCTTTTTTATGGAAAAATTAATGGACTATACATCGTCCATTTTTCATGCCAAAATTGTTTTCATGAAAAAAATATAATGCACTATACATCGTCTTTTTATGCAAAAATTAATGGTCTATAGATCGTCCATTTTTCATGCCAAAATTTTTTTCATGCATCGTCTTTTTCATGCAAAAATTAATTGACCATAGTTCGTCCATTTGTCATGCCAAAATTTTTTTCATGCAAAAAATATAATGGACTATACATCGTCTTTTTGGTGCAAAAATAAATGGACTATACATCGTCCTTATTTGATGGCAATATTTTTTTTATGCAAAAAATATAATGGACTATACATCGGTTTTTTCATGCAAAAATTAATGGACTATAGTTC
The DNA here is from genome assembly GCA_936439885.1 of Nowickia ferox. Taxonomy (NCBI): domain Eukaryota; kingdom Metazoa; phylum Arthropoda; class Insecta; order Diptera; family Tachinidae; genus Nowickia; species Nowickia ferox. Next base: position 92,958,661 of record OW387023.1, on the reverse strand, counting down.
GTCCATTTTTCATGCCAAAATTTTTTTTTATGCAAAAAATATAATGGACTACACATCGTCTTTTTATGCAAAAATTAATGGTCTATAGATCGTCCATTTTTCATGCCAAAATTTTTTTCATGCAGAAAATATAATGGATTTTTGATGCAAAAATTAATGGACTATGCATCGTCTTTTTTCATGCCAAAATTTTTTTCATGCAAAAATTATAATGGACTATACATCTTCTTTTTTATGCAAAAATTAATGGACTATACATGGTCCATTTTTCATGCCAAAATTTTTTCATAAAAAAAATATAGTGGACAATACATCGCCTTTTTTATGCAAAATTAATGGACTATACATCGTCCATTTTTCATGCCAAATTTTTTTCCATGCAAAAAATATACTAGATTTATACTTCGTCTTTTCTATGCAAAAATTAATGGAGTATATATCGTCTTTTTTCTTGCCGAATTTTTTTTCATGCAAAACATATAATAGACTATTATACATCATATTTTTCATGAAAAACATATAATGGACTATACATCGTCTTTTTATGCAAAAATTAATGGGCTATACATCGTCCATTTTTCATGCCAAAATTTGTTTCATGCAAAAAATATAATGGACTATACATCGTCTTTTTTATGCAAAATTAAAGGACTTTACATCGTCTTTTTTATGCAAATAATTAATGGACTATACATCGTCCATTTTTCATGCCAAAATTGTTTTCATGAAAAAAATATAGTGGACAATACATCGTCTTTTTATGCAAAAATTAATGATCTATAGATCGTCCATTTTTCATGCCAAAATCATTTTCATGCAAAAAATATAATGGACTATACATCGTCTTTTTGATGCAAAATTAATGGACTATACATCGTCTGTTTTATGCAAAAAATTAATGGACTATAGATCGTCCATTTGTCATGCCAAAATTTTTTTCATGCAAAAAATATAATGGGCTATACATCGTATTTTTGATGCAAAAACTAATGGACTATACATCGTCCATATTTGATGCCAAAATTTTGTTATGCAAAAATTAATGTACTATACATCGTCCATTTTTCATGCCAAAATTTTTTTTATGCAAAAAATATAATGGACTACAATCGTCTTTTTATGCAAAAATTAATGGTCTATAGATAGTCCATTTTTCATGCCAAAATTTTTTTCATTCAAAAATATAATGGACTATACATCGTCTTTTTATGCAAAAAAATAATGGACTATACATCGGCCATTTTTCATGCCAAAATTTTTTTCATGCAAAAAATATAATGGGCTATACATCGTATTTTTGATGCAAAAACTAATGGACTATACATCGTCCATATTTGATGCCAAAATTTTGTTATGCAAAAATTAATGTACTATACATCTTCCATTTTTCATGCCAAAATTTTTTTTTATGCAAAAATTGTAATATACATCGTCTTTTTTATGCAAAAAATTATTGGACTATACATCGTCCATTTTTCGTGCCAAAATTGTTTTCATGAAAAAAATATAATGGACTATACATTGTCTTTTTATGCAAAAATTAATGGTCTATAGATCGTCTATTTTTCATGCCAAAATTTTTTTATGCAAAAAATATAATGGACTATACCTCGTATTTTTGATGCAAAAATTAATGGACTATACATCGTCCATTTTTCATGCCAAAATTGTTTTAATGAAAAAAATATAATGGACTATAAATCGTCTTTTTATGCAAAAATTAATGGTCTATAGATCGTCCATTTTTCATGCCAAAATTTTTTTCATTCAAAAATATAATGGACTATACCTCGCATTTTTGATGCAAAAATTAATGGACTATACATCGTCCATTTTTCATGCCAAAATTGTTTTCATGAAAAAAATATAATGGACTATACATCGTCTTTTTTATGCAAAAATTAATGGTTTATAGATCGTCCATTTGTCATGCCAAAATTTTTTTCATGCAAAAAATATAGTGGACTATACATCGTCTTTTTGATGGAAAAATTAATGGTCTATAGATCGTTCATTTGTCATGCGAAAATTTTTTTCATGCAAAAAATAAAGTGTAGTGTAGTGTAGTCTTTTTTATGCAAAAAATTAATGGACTATACATCGGCCATTTTTCATGCCAAAATTGTTTTAATGAAAAAAATATAATGGACTATAAATCGTCTTTTTATGCAAAAATTAATGGTCTATAGATCGTCCATTTTTCATGCCAAAATTTTTTTCATTCAAAAATATAATGGACTATACCTCGTATTTTTGATGCAAAAATTAATGGACTATACATCGTCCATTTTTCATGCCAAAATTTTTTCATAAAAAAAATGTAATGGACTATACATCGTCTTTTTTATGGAAAAATTAATGGACTATACATCGTCCATTTTTCATGCCAAAATTGTTTTCATGAAAAAAATATAATGCACTATACATCGTCTTTTTATGCAAAAATTAATGGTCTATAGATCGTCCATTTTTCATGCCAAAATTTTTTTCATGCATCGTCTTTTTCATGCAAAAATTAATTGACCATAGTTCGTCCATTTGTCATGCCAAAATTTTTTTCATGCAAAAAATATAATGGACTATACATCGTCTTTTTGGTGCAAAAATAAATGGACTATACATCGTCCTTATTTGATGGCAATATTTTTTTTATGCAAAAAATATAATGGACTATACATCGGTTTTTTCATGCAAAAATTAATGGACTATAGTTCGTCCATTTTTCATGCCAAAATTTTTTTTTATGCAAAAAATATAATGGACTACACATCGTCTTTTTATGCAAAAATTAATGGTCTATAGATCGTCCATTTTTCATGCCAAAATTTTTTTCATGCAGAAAATATAATGGATTTTTGATGCAAAAATTAATGGACTATGCATCGTCTTTTTTCATGCCAAAATTTTTTTCATGCAAAAATTATAATGGACTATACATCTTCTTTTTTATGCAAAAATTAATGGACTATACATGGTCCATTTTTCATGCCAAAATTTTTTCATAAAAAAAATATAGTGGACAATACATCGCCTTTTTTATGCAAAATTAATGGACTATACATCGTCCATTTTTCATGCCAAATTTTTTTGCATGCAAAAAATATACTAGATTTATACTTCGTCTTTTCTATGCAAAAATTAATGGAGTATATATCGTCTTTTTTCTTGCCGAATTTTTTTTCATGCAAAACATATAATAGACTATTATACATCATATTTTTCATGAAAAACATATAATGGACTATACATCGTCTTTTTATGCAAAAATTAATGGACTATACATCGTCCATTTTTCATGCCAAAATTTGTTTCATGCAAAAAATATAATGGTCTATACATCGTCTTTTTGATGCAAAAATTAATAGACTATTCATCGTCCATTTTTCATGCCAAAATCTTTTTCATGCAAAAATTATAATGGACTATACATTGTCTTTTTTATGCAAAATTAATGGACTATACATCGTCTTTTTTATGCAAAAAATTAATGGACTCTACATCGTCCATTTTTCATGCCTAAATTGTTTTCATAAAAAAAATATAATGGACTATACATCGTCTTTTTATGCAAAAATTAATGGGCTATAGATCGTCCATATTTGATAATAAAATTTCTCCCCTGCCAAAAATATTATGGACTATACATCGTCTTTTTATGCAAAAATGAATGGACTATATATACATCGCCCGTTTTTCATGCCAAAATTTTTTTTTATGCAAAAAATATAATGGTCTATACATCGTCTTTTTGATGCAAAAATTAATGGACTATACATCGTCCATTTCTCATGCCAAAATTTTTTTATGCAAAAATTATAATATACATCGTCTTTTTTATGCAAAAAATTATTGGACTATACATCGTCCATTTTTCGTGCCAAAATTGTTTTCATGAAAAAAATATAATGGACTATACATCGTCTTTTTATGCAAAAATTAATGGTCTATAGATCGTCTATTTTTCATGCCAAAATTTTTTTATGCAAAAAATATAATGGACTATACATCGTCTTTTTTATGCAAAAAATTAATGGACTTTACATCGGCTATTTTTCATGCCAAAATTGTTTTCATGAAAAAAATATAATGGACTATACATCGTCTTTTTATGCAAAAATTAATGGTCTATAGATCGTCCATTTTTCATGCCAAAATTTTTTTCATGCAAAAATATAATGGACTATAACATCGTCTTTTTGATGCAAAAATTAATGGACTATACATCGTCTATTTTTCATGCCAAAATTTTTTTCATGCAGAAAATATAATGGATTTTTGATGCAAAAATTAATGGATATGCATCGTCTTTTTTCATGCCAAAATTTTTTTCATGCAAAAATTATAATGGACTATACATCGTCTTTTTTATGGAAAAAATTAATGGACTTTACATCGGCTATTTTTCATGCCAAAATTGTTTTCATAAAAAAAATATAATGAACTATACATCGTCTTTTTGATGCAAAAATTAATGGTTTATAGATCTTTCATTTGTCATGCCAAAATTTTTTTCATGTAAAAAATAAATGGATTATACATCGTCCATATTTGATGGCAAAATTTTTTTTATGCAAAAAATATAATGGACTATACATCGTCTTTTTGATGTAAAAATTAATGTACTATACATCGTCCATTTTTCATGCCAAGATTTTGTTCATGCAAAAAATATAGTGTAGTGTAGTGTAGTCTTTTTTATGCAAAAAATTAATGGACTATACATCGGCCATTTCTCATGCCAAAATTGTTTTCATGAAAAAAATATAATGGACTATACATCGTCTTTTTTATGCAAAAAATTAATGGACTTTACATCGGCTATTTTTCATGCCAAAATTGTTTTCATAAAAAAAATATAATGGACTATACATCGTCTTTTTGATGCAAAAATTAATGGTTTATAGATCTTTCATTTGTCATGCCAAAATTTTTTTCATGTAAAAAATATAGTGTAGTGTAGTGTAGTCTTTTTTATGCAAAAATTAATGGACTATACATCGTCCATTTTTCATGCCAAAATTGTTTTAATGAAAAAAATATAATGGACTATACATCGTCTTTTTATGCAAAAATTAATGGTCTATAGATCGTCCATTTTTCATGCCAAAATTTTTTTCATGCAAAAAATATAGTGGACTATACATCGTCTTTTTGATGCAAAAATTAATGGACTATACATCGTCCATTTTTCATGCCAAAATTTTTTTCATGCAAAATATATAATGGACTATAGATCGTCTTTTTGATGCAAAATTTAATGGACTATGCATCGTCTTTTTTCTTGCCAAAATTTTTTTCATGCAAAAATTCTAATGGACATATATATTTCGTCTTTTTTATGCAAAAATTAATGGACTATACATCGTCCATTTTTCATGCCAAAATTGTTTTCATGAAAAAAATATAATGGACTATACATCGTCTTTTTATGCAAAAATTAATGGTCTATAGATCGTCCATTTTTCATGCCAAAATTTTTTTCATGCAAAAATATAATAGACTATACATCGTCTTTTTGATGCAAAAATAAATGGACTATACATCGTCCATATTTGATGGCAAAATTTTTTTTATGCCAAAAATATAATGGACTATACATCGTATTTTTGATGCAAAAATTAATGGACTATACATCGTCCATTTTTCATGCCAAAATTTTTTCATAAAAAAAATGTAATGGACTATACATCGTCTTTTTATGCAAAAATTAATGGTCTATAGATCGTCCATTTTTCATGCCAAAATTTTTTTCATGCATCGTCTTTTTCATGCAAAAATTAATGGACTATAGTTTGTCCATTTGTCATGCCAAAATTTTTTTCATGCAAAAAATATAATGGACTATACATCGTCTTTTTTATGCAAAAATTAATGGACTATACATGGTCCATTTTCATGCCAAAATTTTTTCATAAAAAAAATATAGTGGACAATACATCGCCTTTTTTATGCAAAATTAATGGACTATACATCGTCCATTTTTCATGCCAAATTTTTTTTCATGCAAAAAATATACTAGATTTATACATCGTCTTCTCTATGCAAAAATTAATGGAGTATATATCGTCTTTTTTCTTGCCGAATTTTTTTTCATGCAAAACATATAATAGACTATTATACATCATATTTTTCATGAAAAACATATAATGGACTATACATCGTATTTTTGATGCAAAAATTAATGGACTATATATACATCGTCCATTTTTCATGCCAAAATTTTTTCATAAAAAAAATTTAATGGACTATACATCGTCTTTTTTATGCAAAAATTAATGGACTATACATCGTCCATTTTTCATGCCAAAATTGTTTTCATGAAAAAAATATAATGGACTTATACATCGTCTTTTTATGCAAAAATTAATGGTCTATAGATCGTCCATTTTTCATGCCAAAATTTTTTTCATGCAAAAAATATAATGGACTATACATCGTCTTTTTGATGCAAAAATAAATGGATTATACATCGTCCATATTTGATGGCAAAATTTTTTTTATGCAAAAAATATAATGGACTATACATCGTCTTTTTGATGCAAAAATTAATGTACTATACATCGTCCATTTTTCATGCCAAAATTTTGTTCATGCAAAAAATATAGTGTAGTGTTGTGTAGTCTTTTTTATGCAAAAAATTAATGGACTATACATCGGCCATTTCTCATGCCAAAATTGTTTTCATGAAAAAAATATAATGGACTATACATCGTCTTTTTTATGCAAAAATTAATGGTTTATATATCGTCCATTTGTCATGCCAAAATTTTTTTCATGCAAAAAATATAGTGGACTATATATACATCGTCTTTTTGATGCCAAAATTAGTGGTCTATAGATCGTCCATTTTTCATGGCAAAATTTTTTTCATGCAGAAAATACCTCGTATTTTTGATGCAAAAATTAATGGACTATACATCGTCCATTTTTCATGCCAAAATTTTTTTCATGCAGAAAATATAATGGACTATAGATCGTCTTTTTATATTTAATGGACTATGCATCGTCTTTTTTCTTGCCAAAATTTTTTTCATGCAAAAATTCTAATGGACATATATATATCGTCTTTTTTATGCAAAAATTAATGGACTATACATCGTCCATTTTTCATGCCAAAATTTTTTCATAAAAAAAATATAGTGGACAATACATCGCTTTTTTATGCAAAATTAATGGACTATACATCGTCCATTTTTCATGCCAAAATTTTTTTCATGCAAAAAATATACTAGATTTATACATCGTCTTTTCTATGCAAAAATAATGGAGTTTATATCGTCTTTTTTCTTGCCGAATTTTTTTTCATGCAAAACATATAATAGACTATTATACATCATATTTTTCATGAAAAACATATAATGGACTATACATCGTCTTTTTATGCAAAAATTAATGGACTATACATCGTCCATTTTTCATGCCAAAATCTGTTTCATGCAAAAAATATAATGGTCTATACATCGTCTTTTTGATGCAAAAATTAATAGACTATTCATCGTCCATTTTTCATGCCAAAATCTTTTTCATGCAAAAATTATAATGGACTATACATTGTCTTTTTTATGCAAAATTAATGGACTATACATCGTCTTTTTTATGCAAAAAATTAATGGACTATACATCGTCCATTTTTCATGCCTAAATTGTTTTCATGAAAAAAATATAATGGACTATACATCGTCTTTTTATACAAAAATTAATGGACTATAGATCGTCCATATTTGATGATAAAATTTCTCCCCTGCCAAAAATATTATGGACTATACATCGTCTTTTTATGCAAAAATGAATGGACTATATATACATCGCCCGTTTTTCATGGCAAAATTTTTTTTTATGCAAAAAATATAATGGACTATACATCGTCTTTTTGATGCAAAAATTAATGGACTATACATCGTCCATTTTTCATGCCAAAATTTTTTTTTATGCAAAAATTATAATATACATCGTCTTTTTTATGCAAAAAATTATTGGACTATACATCGTCCATTTTTCGTGCCAAAATTGTTTTCATGAAAAAAATATAATGGACTATACATCGTCTTTTTATGCAAAAATTAATGGTCTATAGATCGTCTATTTTTCATGCCAAAATTTTTTTATGCAAAAAATATAATGGACTATAATCGTCTTTTTTATGCAAAAAATTAATGGACTTTACATCGGTTATTTTTCATGCCAAAATTGTTTTCATAAAAAAAATATAATGGACTATACATCGTCTTTTTGATGCAAAAATTAATGGTTTATAGATCTTTCATTTGTCGTGCCAAAATTTTTTTCATGTAAAAAATATAGTGTAGTGTAGTGTAGTCTTTTTTATGGAAAAAATTAATGGACTATACATCGGCCATTTCTCATGCCAAAATTGTTTTCGTGAAAAAAATATAATGGACTATACATCGTCTTTTTATGCAAAAATTAATGGTCTATAGATCGTCCATTTTTCATGCCAAAATTTTTTTCATGCAAAAAATATAATGGACTATCGTCTTTTTGATGCAAAAATAAATGGACTATACATCGTCCATATTTGATGGCAAAATTTTTTTTATGCAAAAAATATAATGGACTATACATCGTATTTTTGATGCAAAAATTAATGGACTATACATCGTCCATGTTTCATGCCAAAATTTTTTCATAAAAAAAATGAAAATTAATAGACTATTCATCGTCCATTTTTCATGCCAAAATCTTTTTCATGCAAAAATTATAATGGACTATACATCGTCTTTTTATGCAAAAATTAATGGTCTATAGATCGTCCATTTTTCATGCCAAAATTTTTTTCATGCAAAAATATAATGGACTATACATCGTCTTTTTTATGCAAAAAATTAATGGACTATACATCGGCCATTTCTCATGCCAAAATTGTTTTCATGAAAAAAATATAATGGACTATACATCGTCTTTTTGATGCAAAAATTAATGGACTAGACATCGTCCATTTTTCATGCCAAAATTTTATTCATGCAGAAAATATAATGGACTATAGATCGTCTTTTTGATGCAAAAAATAATGGACTATATGGACATCGTCCATTTTTCATGCCAAAATTTTTTCATAAAAAAAATTTAATGGACTACACATCGTCTTTTTATGCAAAAATTAATTGTCTATAGATCGTCCATTTTTCATGCCAAAATTTTTTTCATTCAAAAATATAATGGACTATACCTCGTATTTTTTATGCAAAAATTAATGGACTATACATCGTCCATTTTTCATGCCAAAATTTTTTTCATGCAAAAATATAATAGACTATACATCGTCTTTTTCATGCAAAAATTAATGGACTATAGTTCGTCCATTTGTCATGCCAAAATTTTTTTCATGCAAAAAATATAATGGACTACACATCGTCTTTTTATGCAAAAATTAATGGTCTATAGATCGTCCATTTTTCATGCCAAAATTTTTTTCATTCAAAAATATAATGGACTATACCTCGTATTTTTGATGCAAAAATTAATGGACTATACATCGTCCATGTTTCATGCCAAAATTTTTTCATAAAAAAAATGAAAATTAATAGACTATTCATCGTCCATTTTTCATGCCAAAATCTTTTTCATGCAAAAATTATAATGGACTATACATTGTCTTTTTTATGCAAAATTAATGGACTATACATCGTCTTTTTTATGGAAAAAATTAATGGACTATACATCGTCCATTTTTCATGCCTAAATTGTTTTCATTAAAAAAATATAATGGACTATACATCGTCTTTTTATGCAAAAATTAATGGACTATTGATCGTCCATATTTGATGATAAAATTTCTCCCCTGCCAAAAATATTATGGACTATACATCGTCTTTTCATGCAAAAATGAATGGACTATATATACATCACCCGTTTTTCATGCCAAAATTTTTTTTTATGCAAAAAATATAATGGACTATACATCGTCTTTTTCATGTAAAAATTAATGTACTATACATCGTCCATTTTTCATGGCAAAATTTTTTTTTTTATGCAAAAATATAATGGACTACACATCGTCTTCTTATGCAAAAATTAATGGTCTATAGATCGTCCATTTTTCATGCCAAAATTTTTTTATGCAAAAAATATAATGGACTCGTCTTTTTGATGCAAAAATTAATGGTTTATAGATCTTTCATTTGTCATGCCAAAATTTTTTTCATGCAAAAAATATAGTGTAGTGTAGTGTAGTCTTTTTTATGCAAAAAATTAATGGACTATACATCGGCCATTTCTCATGCCAAAATTGTTTTCATGAAAAAAATATAATGGACTATACATCGTCTTTTTATGCAAAAATTAATGGTCTATAGATCGTCTATTTTTCATGCCAAAATTTTTTTCATGCATCGTCTTTTTCATGCAAAAATTAATGGACTTATAGTTCGTCCATTTGTCATGCCAAAATTTTTTTCATGCAAAAAATATAATGGACTATACATCGTCTTTTTTATGCAAAAATTAATGGACTATACATGGTCCATTTTTCATGCCAAAATTTTTTCATAAAAAAAATATAGTGGACAATACATCGCCTTTTTTATGCAAAATTAATGGACTATACATCGTCTGTTTTATGCAAAAAATTAATGGACTATACATCGTCCATTTTTCATGCCTAAATTGTTTTCATGAAAAAAATATAATGGACTATACATCGTCTTTTTATGCAAAAATTAATGGACTATACATCGTCCATTTTTCTTGCCGAATTTTTTTCATGCAAAAATTATAATGGACTATACATTGTCTTTTTTATGCAAAATTAATGGACTATACATCGTCTGTTTTATGCAAAAAATTAATGGACTATACATCGTCCATTTTTCATGCCTAAATTGTTTTCATGAAAAAAATATAATGGACTATACATCGTCTTTTTATGCAAAAATTAATAGACTATAGATCGTCCATATTTGATGATAAAATTTCTCCCCTGCCAAAAATATTATGGACTATACATCGTCTTTTTATGCAAAAATTAATGGTCTATAGATCGTCCATTTTTCATGCCAAAATTTTTTTCATGCAAAAATATAATGGACTATACATCGTCTTTTTCATGTAAAAATTAATGTACTATACATCGTCCATTTTTCATGCCAAAATTTTTTTTTTTATGCAAAAAATATAATGGACTACACATCGTCTTTTTATGCAAAAATTAATGGTCTATAGATCGTCCATTTTTCATGCCAAAATTTTTTTCATTCAAAAATATAATGGACTATACCTCGTATTTTTGATGCAAAAATTAATGGACTATACATCGTCCATTTTTCATGCCAAAATTGTTTTAATGAAAAAACTATAATGGACTATAAATAGTCTTTTTATGCAAAAATTAATGGTATATAGATCGTCTATTTTTCATGCCAAAATTTTTTTATGCAAAAAATATAATGGACTATACATCGTCTTTTTGATGCAAAAATTAATGGTTTATAGATCTTTCATTTGTCATGCCAAAATTTTTTTAATGTAAAAAATATAGTGTAGTGTAGTGTAGTCTTTTTTATGCAAAAAATTAATGGACTATACATCGGCCATTTCTCATGCCAAAATTGTTTTCATGAAAAAAATATAATGGACTATACATCGTCTTTTTGATGCAAAAATTAATGGACTAGACATCGTCCATTTTTCATGCCAAAATTTTATTCATGCAGAAAATATAATGGACTATAGATCGTCTTTTTGATGCAAAAAATAATGGACTATGCATCGTCTTTTTTCTTGCCAAAATTTTTTTCATGCAAAAATTATAATGGACTATACATCGTCTTTTTTATGCAAAAATTAATGGACTATACATCGTCCATTTTTCATGCCAAAATTGTTTTCATGAAAAAAATATAATGGACTATACATCGTCTTTTTATGCAAAAATTAATGGTCTATAGATCGTCCATTTTTCATGCCAAAATTTTTTTCATGCAAAAATATAATTAACTATACATCGTCTTTTTCATGCAAAAATTAATTAAAATTAATAGTTCGTCCATTTGTCATGCCAAAATTTTTTTCATGCAAAAAATATAATGGACTATACATCGTCTTTTTGATGCAAAAATAAATGGACTATACATCGTCCATATTTGATGGCAAAATTTTTTTTATGCAAAAAATATAATGGACTATACATCGTATTTTTGATGCAAAAATTAATGGACTATACATCGTCCATGTTTCATGCCAAAATTTTTTCATAAAAAAAATGAAAATTAATAGACTATTCATCGTCCATTTTTCATGCCAAAATCTTTTTCATGCAAAAATTATAATGGACTATACATTGTCTTTTTTATGCAAAATTAATGGACTATACATCGTCTTTTTTATGGAAAAAATTAATGGACTATACATCGTCCATTTTTCATGCCTAAATTGTTTTCATGAAAAAAATATAATGGACTATACATCGTCTTTTTATGCAAAAATTAATAGACTATAGATCGTCCATATTTGATGATAAAATTTCTCCCCTGCCAAAAATATTATGGACTATACATCGTCTTTTTATGCAAAAATGAATGGACCATATATACATCGCCCGTTTTTCATGCCAAAATTTTTTTTTATGCAAAAAATATAATGGACTATACATCGTCTTTTTGATGCAAAAATTAATGGACTATACATCGTCCATTTTTCATGCCAAAATTTTTTTTTATGCAAAAATTATAATATACATCGTCTTTTTTATGCAAAAAATTATTGGACTATATATCGTCCATTTTTCGTGCCAAAATTGTTTTCATGAAAAAAATATAATGGACTATACATCGTCTTTTATGCAAAAATTAATGGTCTATAGATCGTCTATTTTTCATGCCAAAATTTTTTTATGCAAAAAATATAATGGACTATACATCGTCTTTTTCATGTAAAAATTAATGTACTATACATCGTCCATTTTTCATGCCAAAATTTTTTTTTTATGCAAAAATATAATGGACTACACATCGTCTTCTTATGCAAAAATTAATGGTCTATAGATCGTCCATTTTTCATGCCAAAATTTTTTTATGCAAAAAATATAATGGACTCGTCTTTTTGATGCAAAAATTAATGGTTTATAGATCTTTCATTTGTCATGCCAAAATTTTTTTCATGCAAAAAATATAGTGTAGTGTAGTGTAGTCTTTTTTATGCAAAAAATTAATGGACTATACATCGGCCATTTCTCATGCCAAAATTGTTTTAATGAAAAAAATATAATGGACTATACATCGTCTTTTTCATGCAAAAATTAATGGACTATAATTCGTCCATTTTTCATGCCAAAATTTTTTTTTATGCAAAAAATATAATGGACTACACATCGTCTTTTTATGCAAAAATTAATGGTCTATAGATCGTCCATTTTTCATGCCAAAATTTTTTTCATGCAGAAAATATAATGGATTTTTGATGCAAAAATTAATGGACTATGCATCGTCTTTTTTCATGCCAAAATTTTTTTCATGCAAAAATTATAATGGACAATACATCGCCTTTTTTATGCAATATTAATGGACTATACATCGTCCATTTTTCATGCCAAATTTTTTTTCATGCAAAAAATATACTAGATTTATACATCGTCTTTTCTATGCAAAAATTAATGGAGTATATATCGTCTTTTTTCTTGCCGAATTTTTTTTCATGCAAAACATATAATAGACTATTATACATCATATTTTTCATGAAAAACATATAATGGACTATACATCGTCTTTTTATGCAAAAATTAATGGACTATACATCATCCATTTTTCATGCCAAAATTTGTTTCATGCAAAAAATATAATGGTCTATATATACATCGTCTTTTTGATGCAAAAATTAATAGACTATTCATCGTCCATTTTTCATGCCTAAATTATTTTCATGAAAAAAATATAATGGACTATACATCGTCTTTTTATGCAAAAATTAATGGACTATTGATCGTCCATATTTGATGATAAAATTTCTCCCCTGCCAAAAATATTATGGACTATACATCGTCTTTTTATGCAAAAATGAATGGACTATATATACATCACCCGTTTTTCATGCCAAAATTTTTTTTTATGCAAAAAATATAATGGACTATACATCGTCTTTTTGATGCAAAAATTAATGGACTATACATCGTCCATGTTTCATGCCAAAATTTTTTCATAAAAAAAATGAAAATTAATAGACTATTCATCGTCCATTTTTCATGCCAAAATTTTTTTCATGCAAAAATTATAATGGACTATACATTGTCTTTTTTATGCAAAATTAATGGACTATACATCGTCTTTTTTATGGAAAAAATTAATGGACTATACATCGTCCATTTTTCATGCCTAAATTGTTTTCATGAAAAAAATATAATGGACTATACATCGTCTTTTTATGCAAAAATTAATAGACTATAGATCGTCCATATTTGATGATAAAATTTCTCCCCTGCCAAAAATATTATGGACTATACATCGTCTTTTTATGCAAAAATGAATGGACTATATATACATCGCCCGTTTTTCATGCCAAAATTTTTTTTTATGCAAAAAATATAATGGACTATACATCGTCTTTTTGATGCAAAAATTAATGGACTATACATCGTCCATTTTTCATGCCAAAATTTTTTTTTATGCAAAAATTATAATATACATCGTCTTTTTTATGCAAAAAATTATTGGACTATACATCGTCCATTTTTCGTGCCAAAATTGTTTTCATGAAAAAAATATAATGGACTATACATCGTCTTTTATGCAAAAATTAATGGTCTATAGATCGTCTATTTTTCATGCCAAAATTTTTTTATGCAAAAAATATAATGGACTATACATCGTCTTTTTTATGCAAAAAATTAATGGACTTTACATCGGCTATTTTTCATGCCAAAATTGTTTTCATGAAAAAAATATAGTGGACTATACATCGTCTTTTTGATGCAAAAATTAATGGACTATACATCGTCCATGTTTCATGCCAAAATTTTTTCATAAAAAAAATGAAAATTAATAGACTATTCATCGTCCATTTTTCATGCCAAAATTTTTTTCATGCAAAAATTATAATGGACTATACATTGTCTTTTTTATGCAAAATTAATGGACTATACATCGTCTTTTTTATGGAAAAAATTAATGGACTATACATCGTCCATTTTTCATGCCTAAATTGTTTTCATGAAAAAAATATAATGGACTATACATCGTCTTTTTATGCAAAAATTAATAGACTATAGATCGTCCATATTTGATGATAAAATTTCTCCCCTGCCAAAAATATTATGGACTATACATCGTCTTTTTATGCAAAAATGAATGGACTATATATACATCGCCCGTTTTTCATGCCAAAATTTTTTTTTATGCAAAAAATATAATGGACTATACATCGTCTTTTTGATGCAAAAATTAATGGACTATACATCGTCCATTTTTCATGCCAAAATTTTTTTTTATGCAAAAATTATAATATACATCGTCTTTTTTATGCAAAAAATTATTGGACTATACATCGTCCATTTTTCGTGCCAAAATTGTTTTCATGAAA
Organism: Nowickia ferox; assembly: GCA_936439885.1. Lineage (NCBI taxonomy): Eukaryota > Metazoa > Arthropoda > Insecta > Diptera > Tachinidae > Nowickia > Nowickia ferox. Next base: position 92,943,136 of record OW387023.1, on the reverse strand, counting down.
AAAATATAATGGACTATACATCGTCCTTAATGCAAAAATTAATGGTCTATAGATCGTCTATTTTTCATGCCAAAATTTTTTTATGCAAAAAATATAATGGACTATACATCGTCTTTTTCATGTAAAAATTAATGTACTATACATCGTCCATTTTTCATGCCAAAATTTTTTTTTTATGCAAAAATATAATGGACTATACATCGTCTTTTATGCAAAAATTAATGGTCTATAGATCGTCTATTTTTCATGCCAAAATTTTTTTATGCAAAAAATATAATGGACTATACATCGTCTTTTTTATGGAAAAAATTAATGGACTTTACATCGGCTATTTTTCATGCCAAAATTGTTTTCATGAAAAAAATATAATGGACTATACATCGTCTTTTATGCAAAAATTAATGGTCTATAGATCGTCCATTTTTCATGCCAAAATTTTTTTCATGCAAAAATATAATGGACTATACATCGTCTTTTTCATGTAAAAATTAATGTACTATACATCGTCCATTTTTCATGCCAAAATTTTTTTTTATGCAAAAATATAATGGACTGCACATCGTCTTCTTATGCAAAAATTAATGGTCTATAGATCGTCCATTTTTCATGCCAAAATTTTTTTATGCAAAAAATATAATGGACTCGTCTTTTTGATGCAAAAATTAATGGTTTATAGATCTTTCATTTGTCATGCCAAAATTTTTTTCATGCAAAAAATATAGTGTAGTGTAGTGTAGTCTTTTTTATGGAAAAAATTAATGGACTATACATCGGCCATTTTTCATGCCTAAATTGTTTTCATGAAAAAAATATAATGGACTATACATCGTCTTTTTATGCAAAAATTAATAGACTATAGATCGTCCATATTTGATGATAAAATTTCTCCCCTGCCAAAAATATTATGGACTATACATCGTCTTTTTATGCAAAAATGAATGGACCATATATACATCGCCCGTTTTTCATGCCAAAATTTTTTTTTATGCAAAAATTATAATATACATCGTCTTTTTTATGCAAAAAATTATTGGACTATATATCGTCCATTTTTCGTGCCAAAATTGTTTTCATGAAAAAAATATAATGGACTATACATCGTCTTTTATGCAAAAATTAATGGTCTATAGATCGTCTATTTTTCATGCCAAAATTTTTTTATGCAAAAAATATAATGGACTATACATCGTCTTTTTCATGTAAAAATTAATGTACTATACATCGTCCATTTTTCATGCCAAAATTTTTTTTTTATGCAAAAATATAATGGACTACACATCGTCTTCTTATGCAAAAATTAATGGTCTATAGATCGTCCATTTTTCATGCCAAAATTTTTTTATGCAAAAAATATAATGGACTCGTCTTTTTGATGCAAAAATTAATGGTTTATAGATCTTTCATTTGTCATGCCAAAATTTTTTTCATGCAAAAAATATAGTGTAGTGTAGTGTAGTCTTTTTTATGCAAAAAATTAATGGACTATACATCGGCCATTTCTCATGCCAAAATTGTTTTAATGAAAAAAATATAATGGACTATACATCGTCTTTTTCATGCAAAAATTAATGGACTATAATTCGTCCATTTTTCATGCCAAAATTTTTTTTTATGCAAAAAATATAATGGACTACACATCGTCTTTTTATGCAAAAATTAATGGTCTATAGATCGTCCATTTTTCATGCCAAAATTTTTTTCATGCAGAAAATATAATGGATTTTTGATGCAAAAATTAATGGACTATGCATCGTCTTTTTTCATGCCAAAATTTTTTTCATGCAAAAATTATAATGGACTATACATCGTCTTTTTTATGCAAAAATTAATGGACTATACATGGTCCTTTTTTCATGCCAAAATTTTTTCATAAAAAAAATATAGTGGACAATACATCGCCTTTTTTATGCAATATTAATGGACTATACATCGTCCATTTTTCATGCCAAATTTTTTTTCATGCAAAAAATATACTAGATTTATACATCGTCTTTTCTATGCAAAAATTAATGGAGTATATATCGTCTTTTTTCTTGCCGAATTTTTTTTCATGCAAAACATATAATAGACTATTATACATCATATTTTTCATGAAAAACATATAATGGACTATACATCGTCTTTTTATGCAAAAATTAATGGACTATACATCATCCATTTTTCATGCCAAAATTTGTTTCATGCAAAAAATATAATGGTCTATACATCGTCTTTTTGATGCAAAAATTAATAGACTATTCATCGTCCATTTTTCATGCCTAAATTGTTTTCATGAAAAAAATATAATGGACTATACATCGTCTTTTTATGCAAAAATTAATGGACTATTGATCGTCCATATTTGATGATAAAATTTCTCCCCTGCCAAAAATATTATGGACTATACATCGTCTTTTTATGCAAAAATGAATGGACTATATATACATCACCCGTTTTTCATGCCAAAATTTTTTTTTATGCAAAAAATATAATGGACTATACATCGTCTTTTTGATGCAAAAATTAATGGACTATACATCGTCCATGTTTCATGCCAAAATTTTTTCATAAAAAAAATGAAAATTAATAGACTATTCATCGTCCATTTTTCATGCCAAAATTTTTTTCATGCAAAAATTATAATGGACTATACATTGTCTTTTTTATGCAAAATTAATGGACTATACATCGTCTTTTTTATGGAAAAAATTAATGGACTATACATCGTCCATTTTTCATGCCTAAATTGTTTTCATGAAAAAAATATAATGGACTATACATCGTCTTTTTATGCAAAAATTAATAGACTATAGATCGTCCATATTTGATGATAAAATTTCTCCCCTGCCAAAAATATTATGGACTATACATCGTCTTTTTATGCAAAAATGAATGGACTATATATACATCGCCCGTTTTTCATGCCAAAATTTTTTTTTATGCAAAAAATATAATGGACTATACATCGTCTTTTTGATGCAAAAATTAATGGACTATACATCGTCCATTTTTCATGCCAAAATTTTTTTTTATGCAAAAATTATAATATACATCGTCTTTTTTATGCAAAAAATTATTGGACTATACATCGTCCATTTTTCGTGCCAAAATTGTTTTCATGAAAAAAATATAATGGACTATACATCGTCTTTTATGCAAAAATTAATGGTCTATAGATCGTCTATTTTTCATGCCAAAATTTTTTTATGCAAAAAATATAATGGACTATACATCGTCTTTTTTATGCAAAAAATTAATGGACTTTACATCGGCTATTTTTCATGCCAAAATTGTTTTCATGAAAAAAATATAATGGACTATACATCGTCTTTTTATGCAAAAATTAATGGTATATAGATCGTCCATTTTTCATGCCAAAATTTTTTTCATGCAAAAATATAATGGACTATACATCGTCTTTTTCATGTAAAAATTAATGTACTATACATCGTCCATTTTTCATGCCAAAATTTTTTTTTTTATGCAAAAATATAATGGACTACACATCGTCTTCTTATGCAAAAATTAATGGTCTATAGATCGTCCATTTTTCATGCCAAAATGTTTTTATGCAAAAAATATAATGGACTCGTCTTTTTGATGCAAAAATTAATGGTTTATAGATCTTTCATTTGTCATGCCAAAATTTTTTCATGCAAAAAATATAGTGTAGTGTAGTGTAGTCTTTTTTATGCAAAAAATTAATGGACTATACATCGGCCATTTCTCATGCCAAAATTGTTTTCATGAAAAAAATATAATGGACTATACATCGTCTTTTTTATGCAAAAATTAATGGTTTATAGATCGTGCATTTGTCATGCCCAAATTTTTTTCATGCAAAAAATATAGTGGACTATATACATCGTCTTTTTGATGCAAAAATTAATGGTCTATAGATCGTCCATTTTTCATGTTAAAATTTTTTTCATGCAGAAAATACCTCGTATTTTTGATGCAAAAATTAATGGACTATACATCGTCCATTTTTCATGCCAAAATTGTTTTAATGAAAAAAATATAATGGACTATACATCGTCTTTTTGATGCAAAAATTAATGGACTATACATCGTCCATTTTTCATGCCAAAATTTATTTCATGCAGAAAATATAATGGACTATAGATCGCCTTTTTGATGCAAAAATTAATGGACTATGCATCGTCTTTTTTCTTGCCAAAATTTTTTTCATGCAAAAATTCTAATGGACATATATACATCGTCTTTTTTATGCAAAAATTAATGGACTATACATCGTCTTTTTGATGCAAAAATTAATGGTTTATAGATCTTTCATTTGTCATGCCAAAATTTTTTTAATGTAAAAAATATAGTGTAGTGTAGTGTAGTCTTTTTTATGCAAAAAATTAATGGACTATACATCGGCCATTTCTCATGCCAAAATTGTTTTCATGAAAAAAATATAATGGACTATACATCGTCTTTTTGATGCAAAAATTAATGGACTAGACATCGTCCATTTTTCATGCCAAAATTTTATTCATGCAGAAAATATAATGGACTATAGATCGTCTTTTTGATGCAAAAAATAATGGACTATGCATCGTCTTTTTTCTTGCCAAAATTTTTTTCATGCAAAAATTATAATGGACTATACATCGTCTTTTTTATGCAAAAATTAATGGACTATACATCGTCCATTTTTCATGCCAAAATTGTTTTCATGAAAAAAATATAATGGACTATACATCGTCTTTTTATGCAAAAATTAATGGTCTATAGATCGTCCATTTTTCATGCCAAAATTTTTTTCATGCAAAAATATAATTAACTATGCATCGTCTTTTTCATGAAAAAATTAATTAAAACTAATAGTTCGTCCATTTGTCATGCCAAAATTTTTTTCATGCAAAAAATATAATGGACTATACATCGTCTTTTTGATGCAAAAATAAATGGACTATACATCGTCCATATTTGATGGCAAAATTTTTTTTATGCAAAAAATATAATGGACTATACATCGTATTTTTGATGCAAAAATTAATGGACTATACATCGTCCATGTTTCATGCCAAAATTTTTTCATAAAAAAAATGAAAATTAATAGACTATTCATCGTCCATTTTTCATGCCAAAATCTTTTTCATGCAAAAATTATAATGGACTATACATTGTCTTTTTTATGCAAAATTAATGGACTATACATCGTCTTTTTTATGGAAAAAATTAATGGACTATACATCGTCAATTTTTCATGCCTAAATTGTTTTCATGAAAAAAATATAATGGACTATACATCGTCTTTTTATGCAAAAATTAATAGACTATAGATCGTCCATATTTGATGATAAAATTTCTCGCCTGCCAAAAATATTATGGACTATACATCGTCTTTTTATGCAAAAATGAATGGACTATATATACATCGCCCGTTTTTCATGCCAAAATTTTTTTTTATGCAAAAAATATAATGGACTATACATCGTCTTTTTGATGCAAAAATTAATGGACTATACATCGTCCATTTTTCATGCCAAAATTTTTTTTTATGCAAAAATTATAATATACATCGTCTTTTTTATGCAAAAAATTATTGGACTATATATCGTCCATTTTTCGTGCCAAAATTGTTTTCATGAAAAAAATATAATGGACTATACATCGTCTTTTATGCAAAAATTAATGGTCTATAGATCGTCTATTTTTCATGCCAAAATTTTTTTATGCAAAAAATATAATGGACTATACATCGTCTTTTTTATGCAAAAAATTAATGGACTTTACATCGGCTATTTTTCATGCCAAAATTGTTTTCATGAAAAAAATATAATGGACTATACATCGTCTTTTTATGCAAAAATTAATGGTCTATAGATCGTCCATTTTTCATGCCAAAATTTTTTTCATGCAAAAATATAATGGACTATACATCGTCTTTTTCATGTAAAAATTAATGTACTATACATCGTCCATTTTTCATGCCAAAATTTTTTTTTATGCAAAAATATAATGGACTACACATCGTCTTCTTATGCAAAAATTAATGGTCTATAGATCGTCCATTTTTCATGCCAAAATTTTTTTATGCAAAAAATATAATGGACTCGTCTTTTTGATGCAAAAATTAATGGTTTATAGATCTTTCATTTGTCATGCCAAAATTTTTTTCATGCAGAAAATATAATGGATTTTTGATGCAAAAATTAATGGACTATGCATCGTCTTTTTTCATGCCAAAATTTTTTTCATGCAAAAATTATAATGGACTATACATCGTCTTTTTTATGCAAAAATTAATGGACTATACATGGTCCTTTTTTCATGCCAAAATTTTTTCATAAAAAAAATATAGTGGACAATACATCGCCTTTTTTATGCAATATTAATGGACTATACATCGTCCATTTTTCATGCCAAATTTTTTTTCATGCAAAAAATATACTAGATTTATACATCGTCTTTTCTATGCAAAAATTAATGGAGTATATATCATCTTTTTTCTTGCCGAATTTTTTTTCATGCAAAACATATAATAGACTATTATACATCATATTTTTCATGAAAAACATATAATGGACTATACATCGTCTTTTTATGCAAAAATTAATGGACTATACATCATCCATTTTTCATGCCAAAATTTGTTTCATGCAAAAAATATAATGGTCTATACATCGCCTTTTTGATGCAAAAATTAATAGACTATTCATCGTCCATTTTTCATGCCTAAATTGTTTTCATGAAAAAAATATAATGGACTATACATCGTCTTTTTATGCAAAAATTAATGGACTATTGATCGTCCATATTTGATGATAAAATTTCTCCCCTGCCAAAAATATTATGGACTATACATCGTCTTTTTATGCAAAAATGAATGGACTATATATACATCACCCGTTTTTCATGGCAAAATTTTTTTTTATGCAAAAAATATAATGGACTATACATCGTCTTTTTGATGCAAAAATTAATGGACTATACATCGTCCATGTTTCATGCCAAAATTTTTTCATAAAAAAAAATGAAAATTAATAGACTATTCATCGTCCATTTTTCATGCCAAAATTTTTTTCATGCAAAAATTATAATGGACTATACATTGTCTTTTTTATGCAAAATTAATGGACTATACATCGTCTTTTTTATGGAAAAAATTAATGGACTATACATCGTCCATTTTTCATGCCTAAATTGTTTTCATGAAAAAAATATAATGGACTATACATCGTCTTTTTATGCAAAAATTAATAGACTATAGATCGTCCATATTTGATGATAAAATTTCTCCCCTGCCAAAAATATTATGGACTATACATCGTCTTTTTATGCAAAAATGAATGGACTATATATACATCGCCCGTTTTTCATGCCAAAATTTTTTTTTATGCAAAAAATATAATGGACTATACATCGTCTTTTTGATGCAAAAATTAATGGACTATACATCGTCCATTTTTCATGCCAAAATTTTTTTTTATGCAAAAATTATAATATACATCGTCTTTTTTATGCAAAAAATTATTGGACTATACATCGTCCATTTTTCGTGCCAAAATTGTTTTCATGAAAAAAATATAATGGACTATACATCGTCTTTTATGCAAAAATTAATGGTCTATAGATCGTCTATTTTTCACGCCAAAATTTTTTTATGCAAAAAATATAATGGACTATACATCGTCTTTTTTATGCAAAAAATTAATGGACTTTACATCGGCTATTTTTCATGCCAAAATTGTTTTCATGAAAAAAATATAATGGACTATACATCGTCTTTTTATGCAAAAATTAATGGTATATAGATCGTCCATTTTTCATGCCAAAATTTTTTTATGCAAAAAATATAATGGACTCGTCTTTTTGATGCAAAAATTAATGGTTTATAGATCTTTCATTTGTCATGCCAAAATTTTTTCATGCAAAAAATATAGTGTAGTGTAGTGTAGTCTTTTTTATGCAAAAAATTAATGGACTATACATCGTCCATTTTTCATGCCAAATTTTTTTTCATGCAAAAAATATACTAGATTTATACATCGTCTTTTCTATGCAAAAATTAATGGAGTATATATCGTCTTTTTTCTTGCCGAATTTTTTTTCATGCAAACCATATAATAGACTATTATACATCATATTTTTCATGAAAAACATATAATGGACTATACATCGTCTTTTTATGCAAAAATTAATGGACTATACATCATCCATTTTTCATGCCAAAATTTGTTTCATGCAAAAAATATAATGGTCTATACATCGTCTTTTTGATGCAAAAATTAATAGACTATTCATCGTCCATTTTTCATGCCTAAATTGTTTTCATGAAAAAAATATAATGGACTATACATCGTCTTTTTATGCAAAAATTAATGGACTATTGATCGTCCATATTTGATGATAAAATTTCTCCCCTGCCAAAAATATTATGGACTATACATCGTCTTTTTATGCAAAAATGAATGGACTATATATACATCACCCGTTTTTCATGCCAAAATTTTTTTTTATGCAAAAAATATAATGGACTATACATCGTCTTTTTGATGCAAAAATTAATGGACTATACATCGTCCATGTTTCAAAATTTTTTCATAAAAAAAATGAAAATTAATAGACTATTCATCGTCCATTTTTCATGCCAAAATTTTTTTCATGCAAAAATTATAATGGACTATACATTGTCTTTTTTATGCAAAATTAATGGACTATACATCGTCTTTTTTATGGAAAAAATTAATGGACTATACATCGTCCATTTTTCATGCCAAAATTTTTTTTTATGCAAAAATTATAATATACATCGTCTTTTTTATGCAAAAAATTATTGGACTATACATCGTCCATTTTTCGTGCCAAAATTGTTTTCATGAAAAAAATATAATGGACTATACATCGTCTTTTATGCAAAAATTAATGGTCTATAGATCGTCTATTTTTCATGCCAAAATTTTTTTATGCAAAAAATATTATGGACTATACATCGTCTTTTTTATGCAAAAAATTAATGGACTTTATATCGGCTATTTTTCATGCCAAAATTGTTTTCATGAAAAAAATATAATGGACTATACATCGTCTTTTTATGCAAAAATTAATGGTATATAGATCGTCCATTTTTCATGCCAAAATTTTTTTCATGCAAAAATATAATGGACTATACATCGTCTTTTTCATGTAAAAATTAATGTACTATACATCGTCCATTTTTCATGCCAAAATTTTTTTTTTTATGCAAAAATATAATGGACTACACATCGTCTTCTTATGCAAAAATTTATAGATCGTCCATTTTTCATGCCAAAATGTTTTTATGCAAAAAATATAATGGACTCGTCTTTTTGATGCAAAAATTAATGGTTTATAGATCTTTCATTTGTCATGCCAAAATTTTTTCATGCAAAAAATATAGTGTAGTGTAGTGTAGTCTTTTTTATGCAAAAAATTAATGGACTATACATCGGCCATTTCTCATGCCAAAATTGTTTTCATGAAAAAAATATAATGGACTATACATCGTCTTTTTTATGCAAAAATTAATGGTTTATAGATCGTGCATTTGTCATGCCAAAATTTTTTTCATGCAAAAAATATAGTGGACTATATATATCGTCTTTTTGATGCAAAAATTAATGGTCTATAGATCGTCCATTTTTCATGCCAAAATTTTTTTCATGCAGAAAATACCTCGTATTTTTGATGCAAAAATTAATGGACTATACATCGTCCATTTTTCATGCCAAAATTGTTTTAATGAAAAAAATATAATGGACTATACATCGTCTTTTTGATGCAAAAATTAATGGACTATACATCGTCCATTTTTCATGCCAAAATTTATTTCATGCAGAAAATATAATGGACTATAGATCGTCTTTTTGATGCAAAAATTAATGGACTATGCATCGTCTTTTTTCTTGCCAAAATTTTTTTCATGCAAAAATTCTAATGGACATATATACATCGTCTTTTTTATGCAAAAATTAATGGACTATACATCGTCCATTTTTCATGCCAAAATTGTTTTCATGAAAAAAATATAATGGACTATACATCGTCTTTTTATGCAAAAATCAATGGTCTATAGATCGTCCATTTTTCATGCCAAAATTTTTTTCATGCAAAAATATAATAGACTATACATCGTCTTTTTCATGCAAAAATTAATGGACTATAGTTCGTCCATTTGTCATGCAAAAATAAATGGACTATACATCGTCCATATTTGATGGCAAAATTTTTTTTATGCAAAAAATATAATGGACTATACATCGTATTTTTGATGCAAAAATTAATGGACTATACATCGTCCATTTTTCATGGCAAAATTTTTTCATAAAAAAAATGTAATGGACTATACATCGTATTTTTGATGCAAAAATTAATGGACTATACATCGTCCATTTGTCATGCCAAAATTTTTTTCATGCAAAAAATATAATGGACTATACATCGTATTTTTGATGCAAAAATTAATGGACTATACATCGTCCATTTTTCATGCCAAAATTTTTTTCTTGCATCGTTTTTTTCATGCAAAAATTAATGGACTATAGTTCGTCCATTTGTCATGCCAAAATTTTTTTCATGCAAAAAATATAATGGACTATACATCGTCTTTTTGATGCAAAAATAAATGGACTATACATCGTCCATATTTGATGGCAAAATTTTTTTTATGCAAAAAATATAATGGACTATACATCGTCTTTTTATGCAAAAATTAATGGACTATAGATCGTCCATATTTGATGCCAAAATTTGTCCCATGCCAAAAATATAATGGACTATACATCGTCTTTTTATGCAAAAATTAATGGACTATAGATCGTCCATATTTGATGCCAAAATTTGTCCCATGCCAAAAATATAATGGACTATACATCGTCTTTTTATGCAAAAATTAATAGTCTATAGATCGTTTTTTTTTCATGCCAAAATTTTTTTATGCAAAAAATATAATGGACTATAATAATACATCGTCTTTTTATGCAAAAATTAATGGTCTATAGATCGTCCATTTTTCATGCCAAAATTTTTTTCATGCAAAAATATAATGGACTATACATCGTCCATTTTTCATGCCAAAATTTGTTTCATGCAAAAAATATAATGGACTATACATTGTCTTTTTTATGCAAAATTAATGGACTATACATCGTCTTTTTTATGCAAAAAATTAATGGACTATACATCGTCCATTTTTCATGCCTAAATTGTTTTCATGAAAAAAATATAATGGACTATACATCGTCTTTTTATGCAAAAATTAATGGACTATAGATCGTCCATATTTGATGCCAAAATTTGTCCCATGCCAAAAATATAATGGACTATACATCGCATTTTTAATGCAAAAATTAATGGTCTATAGATCGTCCATTTTGATTGCCAAAATTTTTTTTATAAAAAAAATATAATGGACTATACATCGTCTTTTTGATGCAAAAATTAATGTACTATACATCGTCCATATTTGATGGCAAAATTTTTTTTATACAAAAAATATAATGGAATATATATTTATACATCGTCTTTTTTATTCAAAAATTAATGGACTATACATCGTCCATTTTTCATGCCAAAATTTTTTTCATGCAAAAATATAATAGACTATACATCGTCTTTTTCATGCAAAAATTAATGGACTATAGTTCGTCCATTTGTCATGCCAAAATTTTTTTCATGCAAAAAATATAATGGACTATCGTCTTTTTGATGCAAAAATAAATGGACTATACATCGTCCATATTTGATGGCAAAATTTTTTTTATGCAAAAAATATAATGGACTATACATCGTATTTTTGATGCAAAAATTAATGAACTATACATCGTCCATGTTTCATGCCAAAATTTTTTCATAAAAAAAATGAAAATTAATAGACTATTCATCGTCCATTTTTCATGCCAAAATCTTTTTCATGCAAAAATTATAATGGACTATACATTGTCTTTTTTATGCAAAATTAATGGACTATACATCGTCTTCTTTATGCAAAAAATTAATGGACTATACATCGTCCATTTTTCATGCCTAAATTGTTTTCATGAAAAAAATATAATGGACTATAGTCTTTTTATGCAAAAATTAATAGACTATAGATCGTCCATATTTGATGATAAAATTTCTCCCCTGCCAAAAATATTATGGACTATACATCATCTTTTTATGCAAAAATCAATGGACTATATATACATCGCCCGTTTTTCATGGCAAAATTTTTTTTTATGCAAAAAATATAATGGACTATACATCGTCTTTTTTATGCAAAAATTAATGGACTATACATCGTCCATTTTTCATGCCAAAATTTTTTTTATGCAAAAATTATAATATACATCGTCTTTGTTATGCAAAAAATTATTGGACTATACATCGTCCATTTTTCGTGCCAAAATTGTTTTCATGAAAAAAATATAATGGACTATACATCGTCTTTTATGCAAAAATTAATGGTCTATAGATCGTCTATTTTTCATGCCAAAATTTTTTTATGCAAAAAATATAATGGACTATACATCGTCTTTTTTATGCAAAAAATTAATGGACTATACATCGTCCATTTTTCATGCCTAAATTGTTTTCATGAAAAAAATATAATGGACTATACATCGTCTTTTTATGCAAAAATTAATAGACTATAGATCGTCCATATTTGATGATAAAATTTCTCCCCTGCCAAAAATATTATGGACTATACATCGTCTTTTTATGCAAAAATGAATGGACTATATATACATCGCCCGTTTTTCATGCCAAAATTTTTTTTTATGCAAAAAATATAATGGACTATACATCGTCTTTTTGATGCAAAAATAAATGGACTATACATCGTCCATATTTGATGGCAAAATTTTTTTTATGCAAAAAATATAATGGACTATACATCGTATTTTTGATGCAAAAATTAATGGACTATACATCGTCCATTTTTCATGGCAAAATTTTTTCATAAAAAAAATGTAACGGACTATACATCGTATTTTTGATGCAAAAATTAATGGACTATACATCGTCCATTTGTCATGCCAAAATTTTTTTCATGCAAAAAATATAGTGGACTATACATCGTATTTTTGATGCAAAAATTAATGGACTATAGTTCGTCCATTTGTCATGCCAAAATTTTTTTCATGCAAAAAATATAATGGACTATACATCGTCTTTTTGATGCAAAAATTAATGGACTATGCATCGTCTTTTTTCATGCCAAAATTTTTTTCATGCAAAAATTATAATGGACTATACATCGTCTTTTTTATGCAAAAATTAATGGACTATACATGGTCCTTTTTTCATGCCAAAATTTTTCCATAAAAAAAAGATAGTGGAGAATACATCCCCTTTTTTATGCAAAATTAATGGACTATACATCGTCCATTTTTCATGCCAAATTTTTTTTCATGCGAAAAATATACTAGATTTATACATCGTCTTTTCTATGCAAAAATTAATGGAGTATATATCGTCTTTTTTCTTGCCGAATTTTTTTTCATGCAAAACATATAATAGACTATTATACATCATATTTTTCACGAAAAACATATAATGAACTATACATCGTCTTTTTATGCAAAAATTAATGGACTATACATCATCCATTTTTCATGCCAAAATTTGTTTCATGCAAAAAATATAATGGTCTATACATCGTCTTTTTGATGCAAAAATTAATAGACTATTCATCGTCCATTTTTCATGCCTTAATTGTTTTCATGAAAAAAATATAATGGACTATACATCGTCTTTTTATGCAAAAATTAATGGACTATTGATCGTCCATATTTGATGATAAAATTTCTCCCCTGCCAAAAATATTATGGACTATACATCGTCTTTTTATGCAAAAATGAATGGACTATATATACATCACCCGTTTTTCATGCCAAAAATTTTTTTTATGCAAAAAATATAATGGACTATACATCGTCTTTTTGATGCAAAAATAATGGACTATACATCGTCCATTTTTCATGCCAAAATTTTTTTTTATGCAAAAATTATAATATACATCGTCTTTTTTATGCAAAAAATTATTGGACTATACATCGTCCATTTTTCGTGCCAAAATTGTTTTCATGAAAAAAATATAATGGACTATACATCGTCTTTTAATGCAAAAATTAATGGTCTATAGATCGTCCATATTTGATGCCAAAATTTGTCCCATGCCAAAAATATAATGGACTATACATCGTCTTTTTATGCAAAAATTAATGGACTATAGATCGTCCATATTTGATGCCAAAATTTGTCCCATGCCAAAAATATAATGGACTATACATCGTCTTTTTATGCAAAAATTAATGGTCTATAGATCGTTTTTTTTCATGCCAAAATTTTTTTATGCAAAAAATATAATGGACTATAATAATACATCGTCTTTTTATGCAAAAATTAATGGTCTATAGATCGTCCATTTTTCATGCCAAAATTTTTTTCATGCAAAAATATAATGGACTATACATCGTCTTTTTCATGCGAAAATTAATGGACTATAGATCGTCCATTTTTAATGCCAAAATTTTTTTCATGCAAAAAATATAATAGACTATACATCGCATTTTTAATGCAAAAATGAATGGTCTATAGATCGTCCATTTTTAATGCCAAAATTTTTTTCATAAAAAAAATATAATGGACTATATAAATGTACCTCGTATTTTTGATGCAAAAATTAATGGACTATACATCGTCCATTTTTCATGCCAAAATTGTTTTAATGAAAAAAATATAATGGACTATAAATCGTCTTTTTATGCAAAAATTAATGGTATATAGATCGTCTATTTTTCATGCCAAAATTTTTTTATGTAAAAAATATAATGGACTATACATCGTCCATTTTTCATGCCTAAATTTGTTTCATGCAAAAAATATAATGGACTATACATTGTCTTTTTTATGCAAAATTAATGGACTATACATCGTCTTTTTTATGCAAAAAATTAATGGACTATACATCGTCCATTTTTCATGCCTAAATTGTTGTCATGAAAAAAATATAATGGACTATACATTGTGTTTTTTATGCAAAATTAATGGACTATACATCGTCTTTTTTATGCAAAAAATATACTAGATTTATACATCGTCTTTTCTATGCAAAAATTAATGGAGTATATATCGTCTTTTTTCTTGCCGAATTTTTTTTCATGCAAAACATATAATAGACTAATATACATCATATTTTTCATGAAAAACATATAACGGACTATACATCGTCTTTTTGATGCAAAAATTAATAGACTATTCATCGTCTATTTTTCATGCCAAAATCTTTTTCATGCAAAAATTATAATGGACTATACATTGTCTTTTTTATGCAAAATAATGGACTATACATCGTCGTTTTTATGCAAAAAATTAATGGACTATACATCGTCCATTTTTCATGCCTAAATTGTTTTCATGAAAAAAATATAATGGACTATACATCGTCTTTTTATGCAAAAATTAATGGACTATAGATCGTCCATATTTGATGCCAAAATTTGTCCCATGCCAAAAATATAATGGACTATACATCATCTTTTTATGCAAAAATGAATGGACTATATATACATCGCCCGTTTTTCATGCCAAAATTTTTTTTTATGCAAAAAATATAATGGACTATACATCGTCTTTTTGATGCAAAAATTAATGGACTATACATCGTCCATTTTTCATGGCAAAATTTTTTTATGCAAAAAATATAATGGACTATACATTGTCTTTTTATGCAAAAATTAATGGACTATACATCGTCCATTTTTCATGCCAAAATTTTTTTTTATGCAAAAATTATAATATACATCGGCTTTTTTATGCAAAAAATTAATGGACTATACATCGGCTATTTTATGCAAAAATTAATGGTCTACAGATCGTCTATTTTTCATGCCCAAATTTTTTTATGCAAAAAATATAATGGACTTTCTATGCAAAAAATTAGTGGACTATACATCGGCTATTTTTCATGCCAAAATTGTTTTCATGAAAAAAATATAATGGACTATACATCGTCTTTTTCATGCAAAAATTAATGGACTATAGATCGTCCATTTGTCATGCCAAAATTTTTTTCATGCAAAAAATATAATGGACTATACATCGCATTTTTAATGCAAAAATTAATGGTCTATAGATCGTCCATTTTTATTGCCAAAATTTTTTTTATAAAAAAAATTTTAATGGACTATACATCGTCTTTTTGATGCAAAAAATAATGTACTATACATCGTCCATATTTGATGGCAAAATTTTTTTTATACAAAAAATATAATGGACTATTATACATCGTCTTTTTGATGCAAAAATTATACATCGTCCATTTTTTATGGCAAAAATTGTTTCATGGGAAAATATAATGGACAATACATCGTCTTTTTTATGCAAAATTAATGGACTATACATAATCTTTTTTATGCAAAAAATTAATGGACTATACATCGTCCATTTTTAATGCCAAAATTGTTTTCATACAAAAAATATAATGGACTATACATCGTCTTTTTGATGCAAAAATTAATGGACTATACATCGTCCATATTTGATGCCAAAAATTTTTTCATGGAAAAATATAATCAAATTCTTTTATCTAATTTTTCGACCTTTTTCAATATGTTGAATTAAACTAATTTTTTGAGCTTTAGGTCAATACACCGTCTTTTTTATGCAAAATTAATGGACTTTACATCGTCTTTTTTATGCAAAAAATTACTGGACTATACATCATCCATTTTTCATGCCAAAATTGTTTTCATGAAAAAAATATAGTGGACAATACATCGTCTTTTTTATGCAAAATTAATGGACTATACATAGTCTTTTTTATGGAAAAAATTAATGGACGATGTATAGTCGTCTTTTTGATGCAAAAATTAATGGACTATACATCGTCCATATTTGATGCCAAAAATTTTTTCATGGAAAAATTAATGGACTATACATAGTCTTTTTTATGGAAAAAATTAATGGACTATACATCGTCCCTTTTTCATGCCAAATTTTTTTCATACAAAAAATATAATGGACTATACATCGACTTTTTGATGCAAAAATTAATGGACTATACATCGTCCATATTTGATGCCAAAAATTTTTTCATGGAAAAATATAATGGACTATACATCGTCTTTTTTATGCAAAATTAATGGACTTTACATCGTCTTTTTTATGCAAAAAATTACTGGACTATACATCCTCCCTTTTTCATGCCAAAATTGTTTTCATGAAAAAAATATAGTATACAATACATCGTGTTTTTATGCAAAAATTAATGGTCTATAGATCGTCCCTTTTTCATGCCAAATCTTTTTCATGCAAAAAATATAATGGACTATACATCGTCTTTTTGATGCAAAAATTAATGGACTATACATCGTCCATTTTTCATGCCAAAATCATTTTCATGCAAAAAATAAGATGGACTATACATCGTCTTTATGATGCAAAAATTAATGGATTATATATCGTCTTTTTTCTTGCCAAAATTGTTTTCATGGAAAAAATATAGTGGACTATACATCGTCTTTTTTATGCAAAAAATTAACGGACTATACATCGTTTATTTTTAATGCCAAAATTGTTTTCATAAAAAAAAATATAATGGACTATACATCGTCTTTTTATGCAAAAATTAATGGTCTATAGATCGTCCATTTTTCATGCCAAAT
Organism: Nowickia ferox; assembly: GCA_936439885.1. Classification (NCBI taxonomy): domain Eukaryota; kingdom Metazoa; phylum Arthropoda; class Insecta; order Diptera; family Tachinidae; genus Nowickia; species Nowickia ferox. The sequence continues at coordinate 92,925,530 of OW387023.1, read as the reverse complement.
TTTTTTCATACAAAAAATATAACGGACTTTTTGATGCAAAAATTAATAGAGCATATATCGTCTTTTCTCTTGCCAAAATCTTATTCATGCAAAAAATATAATGGAATATATATTTATACATCGTCTTTTTTATTCAAAAATTAATGGACTATACATCGTCCATTTTTCATGGAAAAAATTTTTTCATGGAAATATATAATGAACAATAAATCGTCTTTTTTATGCAAAATTAATGGACTATACATAGTCTTTTTTATGCAAAAAATTAATGGACTATACATCGTCCATTTCTAATGCCAAAATTGTTTTCATAAAAAAAATATAATGGACTATACATCGTCTTTTTATGCAAAAATTAATGGTCTATAGATCGTCCATTTTTCATGCCAAATTTTTTTCATACAAAAAATATAATGGACTATACATCGTCTTTTTGATGCAAAAATTAATGGACTATACATCGTCCATATTTGATGCCAAAAATTTTTTCATGGAAAAATATAATTATACATCGTCTTTTTTATGCAAAATTAATGGACTTTACATCGTCTTTTTTATGCAAAAATTAATGGTCTATAGATCGTCCATTTTTCATGCCAAAATCATTTACATGCAAAAAATATAATGGACTATACATCGTCTTTTTGATGCAAAAATTAATGGACTATACATCGTCCATTTTTCATGCCAAAATCATTTTCATGCAAAAAATATAATGGACTATACATCGTCTTTTTGATGCAAAAATTAATGGAGTATATATCGTCTTTTTTCTTGCCAAAATCTTTTTCATGCAAAAAATATAATAGACTATACATCACCTTTTTCATGAAAAAAAATATAATGGACTATATCGTCTTTTTATGTAAAAATTAATGGACTATACATCATCTTTTTCATGCAAAAAATATAATGGACTGTACATCGTCTTTTTTATGCAAAAATTTATAGACTATACATCGTCCTTTTTTCATCCCAAAATTTTTTTCATGCAAAAAATATAATGGACTATACACAGTTTTTTTATGCAAAAATGAATGGACTATAAACCGTTCATTTTTGATGCCAAAATTTTTTTTTATGAAAAATGAATATTGGACTATACATCGTCTTTTTTTGCAAAAAATATAATGGACTGTATATCGTCTCCTTTATGCAAAAAGTAATGAACTATACATCGTCCATTTTTCATGCCAAAATTTTTTTCATGCAAAAAATATAATGGAATATATATACATCGTTTATTTATGCAAACATTAATGGACTATACATCGTCCATTTTTCATACCAAACTTTTTCCATGCAAAAAATATATTGGACTATACATCGCCTTTTTTATGCAAAAATTAATGGAGTATAATAAATCGTCCATTTTTCATGCGAAAAATTTTTTCATGCAAAAAATATAACGGACAGTACATCGTCTTTTTTATCTAAAATTAATGGACTATTCATCGTCCATTTTTCATGCCAAAACTTTTTTCATGCAACAAATATAGTGGACTGACTATATATCATCTTTTTCATGCAAAAAATATAATGGACTCTATACATCGTCTTTTTTATGCAAAATTAATGGACTATACATCGTCCATTTTTCATGCTAAAATTTTTTTCATACAAAAAATATACTGGACTATACATCATCTTTTCTATGCAAATATTAACGGAGTATATATATATCGTCTTTTTTCTTGCCAAAATTTTTTTCACGCAAAAAATAGAATGGACTGTATATACATCGCCTTGTTTTATGCTAAAAATTAATGTAGTATAAATCCAACATTTCTCATGCCAGAATTTTTTTCATGCAAAAAATATACTGGACTATACATCATCTTTTTCATGGAAAAAAAAATATGGACTATATATCATCTTTTTCATGCAAAAAATATAATGGACTGTACCTCGCATTTTTTATGAAAAAGTTAGTAGACTATACATCGTCTTTTTATGCAAAATTAATGGAATATACATTGTCCATTTTTCATGGCAAAAATTTTTTCGTCTTTTTTATGCAAATTAATGGAATGGAATCGTCCATTTGTCATGCCAAAATTTTTTTCATGCAAAAAATATACTGGATATGCATCGTATTTTTTATGCAAAATTAATGGAGTATATATCGTCTTTTTTCTTGCCAAAATTTTTTTCACGAAAAAAATAGAATGGACTATATATATATACATCGCCTTTTTTATGCTAAAAATTAATGTAGTATAAATCCAACATTTTTCATGCCAAAATTTTTTTCATGCAAAAAATATAATGGACTATACATCGTCTTTTTTTGCAAAATTAATGGACTATACATCGTCCATTTTTCATGCCAAAATCTTTTTAATGCAAAAAATATAATGGACTATACATCGTCTTTTTGATGGAAAAATTAATGGACTATAAATCGTCCATTTTTCATGCCAAAATTTTTTTCATACAAAAAATATAAGGGGCTGTACATTGTCTTTTTTATGCAAAATCAATGGAGTATACATCGTCCATTTTTCATGCCAAAATTTTTTTCATGCAAAAAATATACTGGCCTATACATAGTTTTTCATGAAAAATGAATATTGGACTATACAGCGTCTTTTTTTGCAAAAATTAATGGACTATACATCGTCCATTTTTCATGCCAAACTTTTTGTATGCAAAAAATATATTGGACTATACATCGTCTTTTTTATGCAAAAAATATAATGGACTATACATCGCATTTTTTATGCAAAAATTAATGGAGTATACATCGTCCATTTTTCATTCCAAAATTTTTTTCATGCAAAAAATATACTGGCCTATACATAGTTTTTCATGAAAAATGAATATTGGACTATACATCGTCTTTAATTGCAAAAATTAATGGACTATACATCTCCCATTTTTCATGCCAAACTTTTTTCATGCAAAAAATATAATGGACTCTATACATCGTCTTTTTTATGCAAAATTAATGGACTATACATGGTCCATTTTTCATGCCAAAATTTTTTTCATGGAAAAAATATATTGGACTATACATCATCTTTTTTATGCAAAAATTAATGGACTATACATCGTCCATTTCTCATGGGAAAAATTTTTTCATGCAAGACATATAATAGACTATACATCGTCTTTTTTATGGAAAAATTAATGGAGTATAATAAATCGTCCATTTTTCATGCGAAAAATTCGTTCATGCAAAAAATATAATGGACTGTACATCGTCTTTTTTATCTAAAATTAATGGACTATACATCGTCCATTTTTCATGCCAAAATTTTTTTCATGCAAAAAATATAGTGGAATATATATACATCGTTTTTTTATGCAAAAATTAATGGACTATACATCGTGCATTTTTCATACCAAACTTTCTCCATGCAAAAAATATATTGGACTATACATCGCCTTTTTTATGCAAAAATTAATGGAGTATAATAAATCGTCCATTTTTCATGCGAAAAATTTGTTCATGCAAGACATATAATAGACTATACATCGTCTTTTTTATGGAAAAATTAATGGACTATAAATCGTCCATTTTTCATGCCAAAATTTTGTTCATGCAAAAAATATACTGGACTATACATCATTTTTTCTATGCAAATATTAACGGAGTATATATCGTCTTTTTTCTTGCCAAAATTTTTTTCATCTTTTTCATGCAAAAAATATAATGGACTCTATACATCGTCTTTTGCATGCAAAATTAATGGACTAAACATCGTCCATTTTTCTTGCTAAAATTTTTATACTGGACTATACATCATCTTTTCTATGCAAATATTAACGGAGTATATATCGTCCTTTTTCTTGCCAAAATTTTTTTCATGCAAAAAATATAATAGACTATACATCATCTTTTTCATGGAAAAAATATAATGGACTATACATCGTCTTTATATGTAAAAATAATGGACTAAACATCGTCCATTTTTCATGCCAAAATTTTTTTCATGCAAAAAATATACTGGATATGCATCGTCTTTTTTATGCAAAATTAATGGAGTATATATCGTCTTTTTTCTTGCCAAAATTTTTTTCACGCAAAAAATAGAATGGACTATATATACATCGCCTTTTTTTATGCTAAAAATTAATGTAGTATAAATCCAACATTTTTCATGCCAAAATTTTTTTCATGCAAAAAATATACTGGACTATACATCGTCCTTTTTATGCAAAATTAATGGAGTATACATCGTCCATCTTTCATGCCAAAATTTTTTTCATGGAAAAAATATAATGGACTATACGAGTATATGGTCCTTTTTATGCAAAAATTAATGGAGTGTACATCGTCCATTTTTCATGCCAAACTGTTTTCATGCAAAAAATATACTGGCCTATACATAGTTTTTCATGAAAAATGAATATTGGACTATACATCGTCTTTTTTTGCAAAAATTAATGGACTATACATCGTCCATTTTTCATGCCAAACTTTTTTCATGCAAAAAATATATTGGACTATACATCGTCTTTTTTATGCAAAAATTAATAGACTATACATCGTCCATTTTTCATGCCAAAAATTCGTTCATGCAAAAAATATAATGGGCTGTACATCGTCTTTTTTATGCAAAATTAATGGACTATACATCTTCCATTTTTCATGCCAAAATTTTTTTCATGCAAAAAATATAATGGAATATATTTACATCGTCTTTTTTAAATTAATGGACTATACATCGTCCATTTTTCATGCCAAAAATTTGTTCATGCAAAAAATATAATGGGCTGTACATCGTCTTTTTTATGCAAAATTAATGGACTATACATCGTCCATTTTTTATGCCAAAATTTTTTTCATGCAAAAAATATAATGGAATATATTTACATCGTCTTTTTTAAATTAATGGACTATACATCTTCCATTTTTCATGCGAAAAATTTATTCATGTAAAAAATATAATAGACTGTACATCGTCTTTTTTATCTAAAATTAATGGACATCGTCTTTTTTAAATTAATGGACTATACATCGTCCATTTCTCATGGGAAAAATTTTTTCATGCAAGACATATAATGGACTATAACATCGTCTTTTTTATGGAAAAATTAATGGACTATAAACCGTTAATTTTTCATGCCAAAATTTTTTTCATGAAAAATGAATACTGGACTATAGATCGTCTTTTTTTGCTAAAATTAATGGACTATACATCGTCCATTTTTCATGCCAAACTTTTTTCATGCAAAAAATATATTGGACTATACATTGTCTTTTTTATGCAAAAATTAATGGAGTATACATCGTCTTTTTTCTTGCCAAAATTTTTTTCATGCAAAAAATATATTGGACTATACATCGTCTTTTTTATCCAAAAATTAATAGACTACACATCGGTGGCGTGACATAATGTCCAGTGTCATAGTGTCCATGGACATTATGACGCACTTTAAAGTGACATAATGGCCATGGACGCTATGACACTCTGCAAAGTGACATAAAGTCCACTAAAAAAGTGTCGTAAAGTCCATGGACATTATGACAATTTATGGTGTGTCTTAATGTCCATATAATGTTTTAATTCAAATATTGATGTATTAAAGACATTTTTTAGTACTGTTATAGTTTTTAAATTTCGGTAAAATTTAATGTTAGTATGTAAGTGATCTTCAAATGTTAAAGAAGTAAAAGTAAGACCTAATATGGAAAAGAAATCATATGAATATGAATTCATGAGCGGCTTTAGGAAAACTTCAAAACTTTTAGTGCTCACGGATCAAATGCAGATATTTCGCCAAAAACATCACTTTGTGAAATTCACGAGATATACTTGCTATTTTAATAACTGCAATGTAACGGTTGCTCTTAGTAAAAAAGGAATATGTATAAGTTAAAGCCTTCTAGTGCACTAGTGGATCTAATCGGTTCATGGTGGACAGAAAATTTGTGGGGTGTTATATGTGAATTTACAAAAGCAAATTTGTTTATCCGTTACAATATAAATTTAAAGAATTGGCATTAGAATGCTGAAACAAATATGTGCATACATATGCATGTACATACATATGTGTGTATGTTTAAGGAAAGTTGTGAAAAAAGAAGAAATAATGTTTTTGTTGTCTTGAAAATTATTGAAAATTTGCGAAGGTGAATGAGTCTTAAAAACGGAATTCAAAGGGAAAAATAACAAAAACTCGGCGCCGACTCAAAACTTTCCATGGTAAATTTTTTACATTCCTTGACGCAATTCGAACTGAAGATTTTCAATTCTCCTTTTCTTTAAGTAAAACTGTTGCAGGAGCTTTGTCCATTCTTCCAACTAAAAGCAAGCCACAGAAGGATAAAGATAAAAAAATTTATCAGTTACCTCAACAGCTAGATAAGGGAGACATCTCTTTGCCTGACTTCTTTACTTTTATTATAAATAAGGACAATCGAATTGTAGATGGTGATGAAATTTTGAAGGAGAATTGCGAACAAAAGGAGCCAGAGTCAGAAAATGAAGAAGACGAGATACACCTCAGCCAGGCGACTGAGGTTTTAACATGTGTAATATGTGTTACGGAGCCAAGGAATGTTTTATTGATGCCTTGTAAGCACTTCAAAATTTGCTCAAACTGCTTTCACAATTTGGAAATAAAGTGTAAACAAAATAATTCAGTTTTACTTTGTCCATACTGCCGCCAATTGTTAAAAATAATATAAATATATATCAATAAATATATGATTTTTTTTTTATTTTCAAAGACTGGATATTCTGACACATTTTAGAGTGTCATAAAGTCCATAATGACAGTGTCGTATTATCCATGGACTTTATGTCACTTTGCAGAATGTCATAGCGTCCATGGACATTATGTCACCTTAAAGTGCGTCATAATGTCCATGGACACTATGACACTGGACATTATGTCGCGCCACCCTATACATCGTCCATTTTTCATGGCAAAAATTTTTTCATGCAAAAAATATAATGGACTGTACATCGTCTTTTTTAAGCAAAATTAATGGACTATACATCGTCCATTTTTCATGCCAAAATTTTTTCATACAAAAAATATAATGGAATATACATCGTCCTTTTTCTGCAAAAATTAATGGATTATACATCGTCCATTTTTCATGCCAAACTTTTTGCATGCAAAAAATATATTTGACTATACATCGTCTTTTTATGCAAACATTAATGGACTATACAGCGTCCATTTTTCATGCGAAAAATTTGTTCATGCAAAAAATATAATGGACTGTATATCGTCTCTTTTATGCAAAAATTAATGAACTATATATCGTCTATTTTTCATGCCAAAATTTTTTTCATGAAAAAAATATACTGGACTATACGAGTATATGATCTTTTTTATGCAAAAATTAATGGACTATACATCGTCTTTTTTATGCAAAAATTAACGGACTATACATCGTCCTTTTTTCATGCAAAAAATTTGTTCATGCAAAAAATATAAAGGACTGTACATCATCTTTTTTTGATGCAAAATATACAATGGACTATACATCGTATTTTTTATGCAAAAATTAATGGAGTGTACATCGTCCATTTTTCATGCCAAACTTTTTTCATGCAAAAAATATACTGGCCTAGACATAGTTTTTTTATGCAAAAATTAATGGCCTATAGATCGTCAATATATAATGGACTATATATACATCGTCCATTTTTTCATGGCAAAATTTTTTCATGCAAAAAATATACTGGCCTATACATAGTTTTTCATGAAAAATGAATATTGGACTATACATCGTCTTTTTTATGCAAAAATTAATAGACTATACATTGTCCATTTGTCATTCCAAAATTTTTTTCATGCAAAAAATATAATGGAATATATATACATCGTCTTTTTTATGCAAAAATTAATGGATTATACATCGTCCATTTTTCATGCCAAACTTTTTGCATGCAAAAAATATATTGGACTATACATCGTCTTTTTTATGCAAAAATTAATGGACTATACATCGTCCATTTCTCATGCCAAACTTTTTTCATGCAAAAAATATATTGGACTATACATCGTCTTTTTTATGCAAAAATTAATGGAGTATACATCGTCTTTTTTCTTGGCAAAATTTTTTTCATGCAAAAAATATAATGGACTATACATCGTCTTTTTTATGGAAAAATAATGGACAATACATCGTCCATTTTTCATGCCAAAATCTTTTTCATGCAAAAAATATAATGGACTATACATCATCTTTTTCATGCAAAAAATATAATGGACTATACATCGTCTTTTTTATGCAAAATGAATGGACTATACATCGTCCATTTTTCATGCCAAATTTTTTTTCATGCAAAAAATATATTGGACTATACATCGTTTTTTATCCAAAAATTAATAGACTATACATTGTCCATTTTTCATGCCAAAAATTTGTTCATGCAAAAAATATAATGGGTTGTATGTACATCGTCTTTTTTATGCAAAATTAATGGACTATACATCGTCCATTTCTCATGCTAAACTTTTTTCATGCAAAAAATATAATGGAATATATATACATCGTTTTTTAATGCAAACATTAGTGGACTATACATCGTCCATTTTTCATGCCAAACTTTTTTCATGCAAAAAATATATTGGACTATACATCGTCTTTTTTATGCAAAAATTAATGGAATATACATCGTCCATTTTTCATGCCAAAAATTTGTTCATGCAAAAAATATAATGGGCTGTACATCGTCTTTTTTATGCAAAATTAATGGACTATACATCGTCCATTTTTCATGGCAAAATTTTTTTCATGCAAAAAATATAATGGAATATATTATACATCGTCTTTTTTATGCAAAAATTAATGGATTATACATCGTCCATTTTTCATGCCAAAATCTTTTTCATGCAAAAAATATATTGGACTGTACATCGTCTTTTTTATCCAAAAATTAATAGACTATACAACGTCCATTTTTCATGCCAAAAATTTGTTCTCTGCAAAAAATATAATGGGCTGTACATCGTCTTTTTTATGCAAAATAATGGACTATACCATCGTCCATTTTTCATGCCAAAATTTTTTCATGCAAAAAATATAATGGAATATATATACATCGTCTTTTTTATGCAAAAATTAATGGATTATACATCGTCCATTTTTCATGCCAAACTTTTTGCATGCAAAAAATATATTTGACTATACATCGTCTTTTTTATGCAAACATTAATGGACTATACATTGTCCATTTTTCATGCCAAACTTTTTTCATGCAAAAAATATATTGGACTATACATCGTCTTTTTTATGCAAAAATTAATAGACTATACATCGTCCTTTTTTCATCCCAAATTTTTTTTCATGCAAAAAATACTATATATCTGACTATACATCGTCTTTTTTATACAAAAATTAATGGACTATAAATCGTCCATTTTTCATGCCAAAGATTTGTTCATGCAAAAAATATAATGGACTGTTCATCGTCTTTTTTATGCAAAAGTAATGGACTATACATCGTCCTTTTTTCATCCCAAAATTTTTTTCATGCAAAAAATATAATGGACTATATATACATCGTCGTTTTTATACAAAAATAATGGATGATAATGAGTGCATACCGGACCATCAATTTGGTTTTAGAAGTCAGCATAGCACCATTGAACAAACTTATAGATTGGTTCAATTTATACGAAAAACTTTTGAAGAAAAGAAGTATTGCTCTGCGCTGTTTATTGACGTTTCTCAGGCATTTGATGAAGGCCTAATTTTAAAATTAAAGACTTACTTACCAATAAACATTCTAAATCTTTTGGAAAGTTACATTATTGCCCGGAAATTCACTGTTGTGGAAGGAGACTTTATGAGTATGCCTGAAACAATCTCATCCGGTGTGCCACAGGGGAGTATACTGGGGCCAGTTTTGTATTTGATTTATACTTGTGATATGCCTTTGAGCAGTAATATTCACACATCTACATTTGCGGATGATACAGCCTGCCTTAGTATGCACGAAAACCCTCACGAGGCTTCTCGATATCTTCAGCAACATATTACCCAGCTACAACTATGGCTAAACAGGTGGAGAATAAAGGTAAACGAACAGAAGTGTGCTCAGGTAACATTTACCCTACGAAAAGACACTTGTTCCCCCATTACAATCAATAATAAAATTATTTCTCAAAATTTACAAGTGAAATACCTTGGTATACACCTTGATCGAAGGCTTACATGGAAACACCACATTGACTCTAAGCTAACGCAAATGAAACTTAAAATAACTCAGATACATTGGCTGATTGGTAGAAATTAAACCTTCAGTCTAGATTGTAAACTTTTGATATACAAATCGCTTTTAAAACCTATATGGTGCTACGGAATTCAGCTATGGGGTACTGCTTCAGCTTCAAATATAGAAAAAATTCAACGAAGGCAAAATAAAATTTTACGGATAATTACATCGGCTCCATGGTACATAAGAAATTCAAATTTACATCGTGATTTGAATATGCCACAAGTAATTGAAGAAATTGCAAAATACGCAGGCAAATATCTTACAAAACTCGAGTCTCATCCTAATCCGCTTGCTCGTAATATCTTGAATTTTACTGGACATATCCGCTTAAAAAAGAGGGACACAAGGGCTCTAATACTCAACACTCCAGAAGAAACTGCTTGAAAATACTTTTGTTTTTGCTTATCACTACTTATGTATTATTAATAACTATCACTAAGTTTATGTCTGACACTGGTCGGGCCTAATTAATTATATTTAGATTTTAGATTTGAATAATTATTGTAAGTTCATATTTAAATATACAATAAATAAATATATGCACTAAAAAAAAAAAAAAAAAAATAAAAATTAATGGACTATACATCGTCCTTTTTTCTTTTTTCATGCAAAAAATTTAATGGACTATACATCGTCTTTTTTATGCAAAAATTAATGGACTATACATCGTCCTTTTTTCATGCATCGTTTTTTTTATACAAAAATATAATGGACTATACATCGTCTTTTTATGCAAAAATTACTGGACTATTATACATCGTCCTTTTTTCATGTCAAAATTTTTTTCATGCAAAAAATATAATGGACTATACATCGTTTTTTTATGCAAAAATATAATGGACTATACATCGTCCTTTTTTCATGCAAAAATAATGGACTATACATCGTCCACTTTTCGTGCTAAAATTTATTTCACGCAAAAAATATACTGGACTATAATACATCGTCTTTTTTATGCAAAAATTAATAGACTATACATCGTGCATTTTTCATGCCAAAATTTTTTTCATGCAAAAAATACTATATACGGGACTATACATCGTCTTTTTTATACAAAAATTAATGGACTATAAATCGTCCATTTTTCATGCCAAAAATTTGTTCATGCAAAAAATATATTGGACTATACATCGTCTATTTTTGGAAAAATTAATGGACTATACATCGTCCATTTTTCATGCCAAACTTTTTTCATGCAAAAAATATATTGGACTATACATCGTCTTTTTTATGCAAAAATTAATACACTATACATTGTCCAATTTTCATGCCAAAATTTTTTTCATGCAAAAAATATATTGGACTATACATCGTATTTTTATCCAAAAATTAATAGACTATACAACGTCCATTTTTCATGCCAAAAATTTGTTCATGCAAAAAATATAATGGGCTGTACATCGTCTTTTTTATGCAAAATAATGGACTATACATTGTCCATTTTTCATGCCAAAATTTTTTCATGCCAAAAATATAATGGAATATATATACATCGTCTTTTTTATGCAAAAATTAATGGATTATACATCGTCCATTTTTCATGCCAAACTTTTTGCATGCAAAAAATATATTTGACTATACATCGTCTTTTTTATGCAAACATTAATGGACTATACATCGTCCATTTTTCATGCCAAAAATTTGTTCATGCAAAAAATATAATGGGCTGTACATCGTCTTTTTTATGCAAAATTAATGGACTATACATCGTCCATTTCTCATGCCAAACTTTTTTCATGCAAAAAATATATTGGACTATACATCGTCTTTTTTATGCAAAAATTAATGGAGTATACATCGTATTTTTTCTTGCCAAAATTTTTTTCATGCAAAAAATATAATGGACTATACATCGTCTTTTGTATGCAAAAATAATGGACTATACATCGTTCATTTTTCATGCTAAAATCTTTTTCAAGCAAAAAATATAATGGACTATACATCGTCTTTTTTTTGCAAAATTAATGGACTATACATCGTCCATTTTTCATGCTAAAATTTTTTTCATGGAAAAATTATAATGGAATATACATCGTCTTTTTTATGCAAAATTAATGGACTATACATCGTCCATTTTTCATGCCAAACTTTTTTTATGCAATAAATATACTGGACTATACGAGTATATGGTCTTTTTTATTTAAAAATTACTGGACCATAAACCGTTAATTTTTCACGCCAAAAATTTTGTCTTTTTTATGCAAAAATTAATTTACTATACATCGTCCATTTTTCATGCCAAAATTTTTTGTTCATGCAAAAATTATATTGGACCATACATCGTCTTTTTTTTGCTAAAATTTATGGACTATACATCGTCCATTATTCATGCCAAAAATTTGTTCATGCAAAAAATACAATGGACTATACATCGTCTTTTTATGCAAAAATTAATGGAGTATATATCGTCTTTTTTCTTGCCAAAATTTTTTTCATGCAAAAAATATAATGGACTATACATCATCTTTTTCATGCAAAAAATATAATGGACTATATATCGCCTATATTATGGAAAAATTAATGGAGTATATATCGTCTTTTTTCTTGCCAAAATTTTTTTATGCAAAATTAATGGACTATACATCGTCTTTTTTATGCAAAAATTAATGGAGTACATATCGTCTTTTTTCTTGCCAATATTTTTTTCATGCCAAAAATATAATGGACTATACATCGCCTTTTTTATGCTAAAAATTAATGGAGTATATATAGATCGTCCATTTTTCATGCCAAAATTTTTTTCATGCAAAAAATATATTGGACTATACATCGTTTTTTATGCAAAAATAATGGACTATACATCGTCGATTTTTCTTGCCAAAATATTTTTCATGCAATACTGGACTATACATCGTCTTTTTTATGCAAAAATTATTAGACTATACATAGTCCATTTTTCACGCCAAAAATTTTTTCATGCAAAAAATATAATGGAATATATATAAATCGTCTTTTTTATGCAAAAATTAGTGGACTATACATCGTCTATTTTTCATGCCAAAAAATTGTTCATGCAAAAAATACAATGGACTATATACATCGTCTTTTTTATACAAAATTAATTGCAAAATTTTTTTCATGCAAAAAACATAATGGACTATAAATCGTCTTTTTTATGCAAAAATTAATGGAGTATATATCGTCTTTTTTCTTGCCAAAATTTTTTTCATGCAAAAAATATAATTTATGCAAAATTAATAGACTATGCATCGTCCATTTTTCATGCTAAAAATTTTTTCATGCAAAAAATATAAGGGAATATATATAAATTGTCTTTTTTATGCAAAAATTAATGGACTATACATCGTCCATTTTTCATGCCAAAATTTTTTGTTCATGCAAAAAATATATTGGCTATACATCGTCTTTTTTATGCAAAAATTAATGGACTATAGATCGTCCATTTTTCATGCCAATAATTTGTTCATGCAAAAAATACAATGGACTATGCATAGTGTTTTTTATGCAAAATTAATTGCAAAAATTTTTTCATGCAAAAAACATAATGGACTATACATCGTCTTTTTTATGCAAAAATTAATGGAGTATATATCGTCTTTTTTCTTGCCAAAATATTTTTCATGCAAAAAATATAATGGACTATTCGTCTTTTTTATGCAAAATTAATAGACTATACATCGTCCATTTTTCATGCCAAAATTTTTAATATGCAAAAAATATACTGGACTATACATCGCCTTTTTTATGCTAAAAATTAATGGAGTATACATCGTCCATTTTTCATGCCAAAATTTTTTTCATGCAAAAAATATAATGGACTATACATCATCTTTTTCATGCAAAAAATATATTGGACTATATATCGTCTTTTTTATGGAAAAATTAATGGAGTATATATCGTCTTTTTTCTTGCCAAAATTTTTTTATGCAATATTAATGGACTATACATCGTCTTTTTTATGCAAAAATTAATGGAGTATATATAGTCTTTTTTCTTGCCAAAATTTTTTGTTCATGCAAAAAATATATTGGACTATACATCGTATTTTTTATGCAAAAATTAATGGACTATACATCGTCCATTTATCATGCAAAAAATTTGTTCAAGCAAAAAATACAATGGACTATACATCGTCGCAAAAATTTTTTCGTGCAAAAAACATAATGGACTATACATCGTCTTTTATATGCAAAAATTAATGGAGTATATATCGTCTTTTTTCTTTTCTTATACATCGTCTTTTTTATACAAAAATTAATGGAGTATATATCGTCTTTTTTCATACCAAAATTTTTTTATGCAAAATTAATGGACTATACATTGTCTTTTTTATGCAAAAATTAATGGAGTATATATCTTCCATTTTTTATGCCAGAATTTTTTTCATGCAAAAAATATAATAGACTATACATCATCGTTTTCAAGGAAAAAATATAATGGAGCATACATCGTCTTTTTGATGAAAAATTAATGGACTATACATCGTCCATTTTTTATGCCAAAATTTTTTTCATGACTATAAATTGTCTTTTTTAAAAAAAATTAATCGACTATACATCGTCCTTTTTCATGCCAAAACTTTTTTCATGCAAAAAATATACTGGACTATACATCGTCTTTTTTCTGCAAAAATTAATGGACTATACATCGTCCATTTTTCATGCCAAAGTTTTTTTATGCAAAAAATATACTGTACTACACGAGTATATGGTCTTTTTTATGCAAAAATTAATGGACTATAAATTGCCCATTTTTCATGCCAAAATCTTTTTCATGCAAAAACTATAATTGACTATATCGTCTTTTCTATGGAAAAATTAATGGACTATAAATCGTCCATTTTTCATGTCAAAAATTTGTTTATGCAAAATATATAATGGACTATACATCGTCTTTTTTATACAAAAATGAATAGACTATACATCGCCTTTTTTATGCAAAATTAATGGACTATACATAGTCCATTTTTCGTGTCAAAATTTTTTTCATGCAAAAAATATAATGGACTGTACTTCGTATTTTTATGCAAAATTATTGAACTATAAATCGCCCATTTTTCACGCCAAAATTTTTTTCATGAAAAAAATATACTGGACTATACGAGTATATGGACTTTTTTATGCAAAAATTAATAGGCTATAAATTGTCCATTTTTCATGCCTAAATTTTGTTCATGATAAAATATATAATGGACTATATATCATCTTTTTTATGCAAATAAAGTTGTTAATTTTTCATGCCAAAATTTTTTTCATGCAAAAAATATTAGATACTGGACTATACATCGTCTTTTTTATACAAAAATGAATAGACTATACATCGTCCTTTTTTCATGCCAAACTTTTTTTATGCAAAAAATATACTGGACTATACGAGTATTACGTCTTTTTTATGCAAAAATTAATAGGCTATAAATTGTCCATTTTTCATGCCAACATTTTTTTCATGCAAAAAATATATTGGACTATACATCGTCTTTTTTATGCAAAATTATTGGACTATAAATCGTCCATTTTTCATGCCAAAATTTTTTTCATGAAAAAAGATATAATGGACTATACATCGTCTTTTTTATGCAAAAATTAATGGACTATACATCATCCATTTTTCATGACAAACTTTTTTTATGCAAAAAATATACTGGACTATACGAGTATATGGTCTTTTTATGCAAAAATTAATGGACTATAAATTGTCCATTTTTCATGCCAAAATTGTTTTCATTAAAAAAATATAATGGACTATACATCGTCTTTTTTATGCAAAACTTTTTTTATGCAAAAAATATATTGAACTATATATCGTCTTCTCTAAGGAAAAATTAATGGACTATAAATCGTCCTTTTTTCATGCCAAAATTTTTTTCATGAAAAAAAATATAATGGACTATACATCGTCTTTTTTATGCAAAAAATATAATGGAATATATATACATCGCCTTTTTTATGCAAAAAAAATGGACTATCCATCGTCCATTTTTCATGCCAAACTTTTTTCATGCAATAAATATATTGGACTATACATCTTTTTTTTTATGCAAAAATTAATGGACTATACATCGTCCATTTTTCATGCCAATAATTTGTTCATGCAAAAAATACAATGGGCTATGCATAGTGTTTTTTATGCAAAATTAATTGCAAAAATTTTTTCATGCAAAAAACATAATGGACTATACATCGTCCTTTTTTGCAAAAATAATGGACTATAAATCGTCCATTTTTCATGCCAAAATTTTTTTCATGCAAAAAATATAATGGACTATACATCGCCTTTTTTATGCAAAATAATGGACTATACATCGTACATTTTGCGTGGCAAAATTTTTTTCATGCATAAAATATAATGGGCATTGTCTTTTTTATACAAAAATTAATGGAGTATACTTCGTCCATTTTTTGTGCCAAAATTTTTTTCATGCAAAAAATATAATGGACTATACATCGCCTTTTTTATGCAAAATAATGGACTATACATCGTACATTTTGCGTGCCAAAATTTTTTTCATGCATAAAATATAATGGACATTGTCTTTTTTATACAAAAATTAATGCAGTATACTTCGCCCATTTTTTGTGCCAAAATTTTTTCATGCAAAAAATTTAATGGACTGTACATCGTCTTTTTTTGCAAAATCTAATGGACTATAGATCGTCCATTTTCCAGGATAAAATTTTTTTATGCAAAAAATATACTGGACTATACATCGTCTTTTTTATGTATACATCGTCCATTTTTCATGCCAAACTTTTTTTATGCAAAAAATATACTGGACTATACATATGGTATTTTTTTTGCAAAAATTAATGGACTATACATCGTCCATTTTTCACACTAAAAATTTGTTTCATGCAAAAAATATTATGCAAAAATTAATGGAGTATACATCGTCCTCTTTTCATGCCAAAATTTGTTTCATGCAAAATATATAATGGACTATACATCGCCTTTTTAATGCAAAAATTAAAAGACTATAAATAGTCCTTTTTCATGCCATAATTTTTTTCATGCAAAACATATAATGGACTATACATCGTCCATTTTTCATGCAAAACTTTTTTCATGCAAAAAATATATTGGACTATACATCATCTTTTTTATGTAAAAATTAATGGATTATACATCGTCCATTTCTCATGCAAAACTTTTTTCATGCAAAAAATATATTATACATCGTCTTTTTTATGCAAAAATTAATGGACTATACATCTTCCATTTTTTATGCCAAAAATTTTTACATGCAAAAAATATAATGGACTGTACATCGTCTTTTTTATGCAAACTTAATGGACTATAGATAGTCCATTTTTCATGCCAAAATTTTTTTCATGCATAAAATATAATGGACATTGTCTTTTTTATACAAAAATTAATGGAGTATACATCGTCCATTTTTTGTGCCAAAATTTTTTCATGCAAAAAATTTAATGGAGCATACATCGTCTTTTTTTGCAAAAATTAATGGACTATATATAGATCGTCCATTTTCCACGATAAAATTTTTTTATGCAAAAAATCTTTTTTATACAAAAATTAATGGAGTATACATCTTCCATTTTTTATGCCTAAAAGTTTTACATGCAAAAAATATAATGGACTGTACATCGTCTTTTTTATGCAAACTTAATGGACTATAAATAGTCCATTTTTCATGCCAAAATTTTTCTCATGCAAAAAATATAATGGACTATACATCATCTTTTTCATGCAAAAAATAAAATGGATTATACATCGTCTTTTTTATGTAAAAATTAATAGACTATACATCGTCCATTTTTCATGGCAAGAAGCCCATCGCACAAAAATTCCGACTAGTTTGTTTTGCCGCTATCCTTTCCAATCTACGAACGCTGCTAGTTGATGGTAAATTTGTTGTCTCATATATGTTTGGTGACCTCTCTTCATCTACAGATTCAATTGGTTCTGGTAAGTGTGAAGATCATTCTGCTGAATCATCATATAGACTTTCATCGGTATCACTATTCTGAACATCATCACTTGGCTGCATCGATTCGTTGTCTTCTTCTATCGTATAGATTCCTTCATTATAAGAAATTTTAGTTGGCAATTCAAACTGATTAATACTCGCTCCTGAATTGACATTTTCGTGTTGTATAAGTTCCGGACAATAAAAATCTCCACTTCTTTTCATAAATGACTTGTTTTGTTCTAAAAATACTACATCTCGACTTATTATGACTTCATTATCTTACGGATTGAATAGTCTATAGGCTTTATTTTCAGAACTGTATCCTACCATGATACACTCAATCGATTTCGGATCTAATTTACGACGTTTTTCTGTTGGTACGTGAACAAGAGCAGGGCATGCAAAAACACGAACAAATTTCAAACTTGGACGACGACCAGACCATAATTCTTGCGGACTTTGACTTTCACTACGACAAGGAAGGGATTCTGTTTATTAAAAAACAAGATGTATTTGCAGCTTCCGCCCAAAATCGACCGTCTAAACCGCTATCAATTAACATACATCGTACTCGTTCGATTATTGTACGGTTTAATCTTTCCGCCACACCATTTTGCTCAGGAGTACATACATAAGTTTTTTGATGTACTATGCCATTATCTTTTAGGAATGAAGTGAATTGTTTATTTAAATACTCTCCTCCATTTTCAGTACGTAGTATTTTGATTTTCTTCGAACATTGATTTTCCACCAGTTTTTTTAATTCAATAAAAGATTTAAAAACATCGGATTTGTTTTTTAAAGGATATGCAAAAACTTTTCTTGAAAAATCATCAACAAACGTTACTAAGAATCTTGATCCCGCAAACGATTTCGTATTTAAGGGTCCAATGACATCAGAATGAATTAACTGTAGTAATTCTTTTGCTCTTTCTCCTTTATCTGTACTTGGCCTTCGGGTTTGTTTTCCTTTCTCACATATTATACAAGGTTCATTTCTTTCTTTTTCAAAATTAACGACATTACTAGCTTTTCTAACCTCTCGCAAATTTTTGTTGCAAATGTGGCCCATTCTTCGATGCCATAATTCAAAACTTTTTGTAGATAAAAATTAAAATTCTTTTTTTATATTTATTTTAGTTTCGATTTGATAAAGATCATCAATTATCTTGGATTTCACAACTAAATTGCCATGTTCATCAAAAATTTTACACGAATCCTTTTCAAATACTACTTTTTTGCCGTTTTGTACCATTTGCTTTACAGATAATAATTTGAACATAAATTAGGAACATATTCCACATTTTAACCGTTAGTTGTTTATTGGAATTTTGATTTAATATCGTTAAATCGACATCACCAACGCATTCAACATTCAAATCAGTGTTATTTGCTATGATCACCTTTTTATTTGATATATTTTTCTTTTTAATTATGTAATCACCATTAATAATCATATGATTACTGGCACCACTATCGATAATCCAATTTATACAACTAGTTTTATTCACCTTGTTTTCATTATTGAAACTATTGGTTGTGAATGCTACTAATGTTGATGAAAAATCTTTTCTGTTGGCCTCTTTATTACTATTAGTTTTAAAATTTCTTTGGCAGTTTCTCGAAATATGCCCAAATTCCTTGCAGTTATAACATTGAACTTGCTTTTTCCTACGATTTTCTTTCGAATACAAAACCGCTTCCTTATCGGTTTTCTCATCAAACTTGGCGTCTTGCAATAACAGATTTTTTACCATGTCTATAGTTAATTTTTCCTTCGAATTCTCTACGGCCTTACCAATGGTTTGTATTCATCTGGTAAGCCCGCTAACATCAAAGAAGCTGTTAGTTCGTCATCTATATTTAGGCCAGCATTTTTTTACTTTTAATGCAACAATTACCCATTCATTTACGAATTCTTGAATTGAATTGTAATTCTTCAATTTAATATTTACTAAATGCTTTAGTAATTCCACTTTTCTTGTGAGACTTGTGTCTTCATATGCACTCATCAATGCATCCCAGGCTTGTTTTGCTGTTGTCGCACTAGCGATGTGCCCATAATTACTTCGATGAATCATTAACGTTATTTCCGCTAATGCCCGTTCATTTAGAACTGTATCATCTGCTTCAATCTCTGCTTTTTCTACTACATTCCAGCATCCTTTAATGATCAAACACGATTTTCCTTGTCTTTTCCAGACATCAAAGTTCTCCCTTCAACGCAATCTTTCTATTGAAAAAGCTCCTGGGAGGTTTGTCATTTTCGTTTATTGAATATAGAAAAAGGAATCTTTTCAGCCAAAATTCAAATTAAAAAATTAAAACTTTTTCTGTATTTAATGAATTGAACAGGCTAATATTCGTATCGCCTTTTAAGCCAAATTACATGTGATAATTATTAATGAACAAATAACATCAAAGTTAGTTGTAAATATTCTGACAACACATAGTTGAACGGAACAGCCAGCCGTTTTAGAAGGCCACTAAACCTACATCATCAGCGTTCTTCTGTGTTTGGTCCACTGTGTGTGGTGTCAGCTGATGTATGTTTCTGCCTTATATACGAAACTTTTTTGCAAATGGAATATGTGAATTGGGTTGATTCATCGTATTTCAATTTGCTGAAATGTGTTTTGTAATGAGCAAATTAACTAACATGTGCATAATTAGTAATGAAAAAACGACAATGGTAAGACTGTTGTAAATTTAGAGATGGTAAATTTGGGGCCTTCATTACAAAACACATTTCAGCAAATTGAAATACGATGAATCAAACCAATTCACATATTCCATTTGCAAAAAAGTTTCGTATATCAGGCAGAAATATACATCAACTGACACCACACACAGTGGACTAAACACAGAAGAACGCTGATGATGAAGGTTTAGTGGCCTTCGAAAACGGCTGGCTGTTCCGTTCAACTATGTGTTGTCAGAATATTTACAACTAACTTTGATGTTATTTGTTCATTAATAATTATCACATGTAATTTGGCTTAAAAGGCGATACGAACATAAGCCTGTTCAATTCATTAAATACAGAAACAAATGCAGTTCGAATAATAATAATTAAATTAACTAAAACTTTTTCCTTTTTTTAATTTTTAAAATATTTTTTTCACTTAAGACATAAGGCCCATAACCTATTGTGATAAATTTATTGAAAAGACTAAAAATTATTAATATTATACACATTCAGTACAATATGAAAATCATGGCCAACTATAAATAATTATAACAAGTGGTTATACGAATAAAGTGCATGAGTAAATAAAAGACGTTATATATAATTTTCATTCACTTTTCAACATATACATCGTCCATTTTTCATGCCAAAAATTTTTTCATGCAAAAAATATAATGGAGTATATATCGCCTTTTTTATGCTAAAAATTAATGGAGTATACATCATCCATATTTGATGCCAAAAATTTTTTCACGCACAAAATATACTAGACTATACATCGTTTTTTTTTATGCAAAAATTAATGCACTATACGTCGTCCATTTTTCATGCAAAATTTTGTTCATGCAAAAAATATAATGCACACATCATCTTTTTCATGGAAAAAATATAATGGACTATATATGGTCTTTTTTATGCAAAATTAATGGACTATAAATCGTCCATTTTTCATGCCAAAATTTTGTTCATGCAAAAACAATAATGGACTATACATCATCTTTTTTATGGAAAAATTAATGGACTATACATCGTCCATTTTTCATGCCAAAATTTATTTCATTCAGATAATACGATATACTTGACTATACATCGTCCTTTTCATACAAAAAAAATGGACTATACATCGTCCTTTTTTCATGACAAAATTTTTTCATATTGGACATCATCTTTTTCATGGAAAAAATATAATGGACTATATATCGTCTTTTTATGCAAAAATTAATAGACTGTACATCGTCCATTTTTCATGCAAAATTTTTTTTCATGAAAAAAATATAAAGAACTTTTTATATGCAAAAAATATTATGGACTTTACACCATCTTTTTCATGCAAAAAATATAATGGACTATACATCGTCTTTTTTTGCAAAAATTATGGACTATGCATCGTCCATTTTTCATGCCAAAATTTTTTCATGCAAAAAATATATTTATACATCGTCTTTTTATGCAAAAATTAATTAATTAATCGTCCATTTTTCATGCCAAAATTTCTTTCATGCAAAAAATATAATGGAATATATATACATCGTCTTTTTTATGCAAAAATTAATGGACTATACATCGTCCATTTTTTATGCCAAACTTTTTTCATGCAAAAAATATAATGGACTATACATCGTCTTTTTTATGCAAAAACTAATGGACTATACATCGTTAATTTTTCATGCCAAAAATTTGTTCATGCAAAAAATATAATGGAATATATATATATCGTATTTTTTATGCAAAAATTAATGGACTATACATCGTTCATTTTTCATGCCAAAAATTTGTTCATGCAAAAAATATAATGGAATATATATACACCGTCTTTTTTATGCAAAAATTAATGGAGTACACATCATCCATTTTTCATGCCAAACTTTTTTCATGCAAAAAATATAATGGACTATACATCTTTTTTTTCTTGGAAAAAATATAATGGACTATATATGGTCTTTTTATGGAAAAATTAATGGCTATACGTCCATTTTTCATGCCAAAAATTTTTTTATGCAAAAAATATATTGGACTATACATCGTCTTTTTTATGCAAAATTAATGGACTATACACCGTCCATTTTTACTGCCAAAATTTTTTTCATGCAAAAAATATAATTGACTATATGAACATCGTCTTTTTTATGCAAAATTAATGGGCTATACATCGTCCATTTCTCATGCCAAAATTTTTTTCATGCAAAAAATATAATGGACTACATCGTCTTTTTTATGCAAAAATTAATGGACTATAAATCGTCCATTTTTCATACCAAATTTTTTTTCATGAAAAAAATATAATTGACTATATGTACATCGTCTTTTTTATGCAAAAATTAATGGACTATACATCGTCTTTTTTATGCAAAATTAATGGACTATACATCGTCCATTTTTCATGTTAAAATTTTTTTCATACAAAAAATATAATGGACTACATCGTCTTTTTTATGCAAAAATTAATGGACTATAAATCGTCCATTTTTCATACCAAATTTTTTTTCATGAAAAAAATATAATTGACTATATGTACATCGTCTTTTTTATGCAAAAATTAATGGACTATACATCGTCTTTTTTATGCAAAAATTAATGGACTATACATCCTGCATTTTTCATGGAAAAAAATTTTTTTTTGACAATACATCGTCTTTGTTATGTTAAATTAATGAACTATACATCGTTCATTTTTCATGCCAAAATTTTTTTTTATGCAAAAAATATAATAGACTATATGTACATCGTCTTTTTTATGGTAAAATTAATAGACTATAAATCGTCCATTTACCGTGCCAAAATTTTTTTCATGCAAAAAATATAATTGACTATATGTACATCGTCTTTTTTATGCAAAATTAATGGACTATACAACGTCCATTTCTCATGCCAAAATTTTTTTCATGCAAAAAATATAATTGACTATATGTACATCGTCTTTTTTATGCAAAAATTAATGGACTATACATCGTCTTTTTTATGCAAAATTAATGGACTATACATCGTCTATTTTTCATGTTAAAATTTTTTTCATCAAAAAAATATAATAGACTATACATCGTCTTTTTTATGCAAAAAATATAATGGACTATATATCGTCTTTTTTATAGAAAAATTAATGAACTATAAATCGTCCATTTTTCATGCCAAAATTTTTTTCATGCAAAAACTATACTGGACTATACATCGTCTTTTTTATGAAAAATTATTGGACTATACCTCCTGCATTTTTCATGCAAAATTTTTTTTTGGACAATACATCGTCTTTGTTATGTTAAATTAATGAACTATACATCGTCCATTTTTCATGCCAAAATTTTTTTCATACAAAAAATATATTGGACTATACATCGTTTTTTTATGCAAAAATTATTGGACTATAAATCGTCCATTTTTCATACCAAATTTTTTTTCATGAAAAAAATATAATTGACTATATGTACATCGTCTTTTTTATGCAAAAATTAATGGACTATACATCGTCTTTTTTATGCAAAATTAATGGACTATACATCGTCCATTTCTCATGCCAAAATTTTTTTCATGCAAAAAATATAATGGACTACATCGTCTTTTTTATGCAAAAATTATTGGACTATAAATCGTCCATTTTTCATACCAAATTTTTTTTCATGAAAAAAATATAATTAACTATATGTACATCGTCTTTTTTATGCAAAAATTAATGGACTATACATCGTCTTTTTTATGCAAAATTAATGGACTATACATCGTCTATTTTTCATGTTAAAATTTTTTTCATCAAAAAAATATAATGGACTATAGTCCATTATATTTTTTTATGCAAAAAATATAATGGACTATATATTGTCTTTTTTATAGAAAAATTAATGAACTATAAATTGTCCATTTTTCATGCCAAAATTTTTTTCATGCAAAAAATTTACTGGACTATACATCGTCTTTTTTATGCAAAATTAATGGACTATACCTCCTGCATTTTTCATGCAAAATTTTTTTTTGGACAATACATCGTCTTTGTTATGTTAAATTAATGAACTATACATCGTCCATCTTTCATGCCAAAATTTTTTTCATACAAAAAATATATTGGACTATACATCGTTTTTTTATGCAAAAATTAATGGACTATACATCGTCCATTTTTCAAGTGACTATTTCTTATTCCCAAAGTTGAGGAAATGCATTGGCGGAAAGAGATTTGACTCCAACGACGTATCATCTCCCAAACAAATGTATATTTTGATGACCTCGACAGATCATAGTTTTCGGAAGGTATACAAAAATTGGAGACATGTTAAACTAAGTGCGTAAAATTCAAAGAAGACCTTGTTGAAAAATAAAACAATTTTTTACATAAAGACCTGTGTTTCTTTAAAAAGTCACTGAGTTAATGACCCACCCTCGTATGTAGGTATATTTTAATTTGGATAGTTTCGGCAAGTCAGACCTTGCCCTTGTGCCTACTTCTTGGTTATAGTTTTCAAAATACATAAAATGGGTGTGCTTGTAGACGCAGCTGTATTCATCATCGGTTAAATAAGAGAAGCAGAAATTGCCCGCATGTCCTTTTCTTGGTCCTATTTCTTTGTGAAATATTTAACCTATATGTTTTTTTGACGTGGATCTATCTATATATGTTGAATATCATAAAAATTCGTAGGATAGTTTCGGAGAGGCCAATATTTTCTTGCCCCTCTTGGTCCAATTTTTTTTTAATATTTAGCCTATTTAACATATATTCAGATGTTTCTATGTTAAGAGTTTCATAAAAACCGCTAGCATAGTTTTGGAGAGGCAGAATCAGTTTATTATCTTTGCAGGGCAGATAGTGCCCTCTGGCCGCTTTTGATCCACCTTTAAAAAATTATAGCTTATGCATAGTTTTATATATATTGGTTCCTTTGGCTCCTTATAAGGAGCATAGAGCCTCAATTGTATTGTATTGTCTTAGACGTATTTAAATTATATATCACCATATCTGGTTCAACCGTTTTGCTAATAAAGATTTAAATTTTTTTTCGATCAGTTAACGGTGGGGCGGTCTGGAGGGCAAACACCATACTCACTTTTAAAGGGTTCTGTGTTTTTTATGGGTACGGAACCCTAAAGCTTTTGCTTTAATTGATATTTGCTAAAATTATAATAAACATTTTCTTGGTATAGGGGGCTTACAATCCCACGATACTATTCTAAGCACTTTGATGGAACAATGAATATCATTCTCTATTGGAAGTATGTATTACACATTTTAATAAAAGAGGTATATATGTATATAGGACATGGAAACACAACTACAAACTCTACGTCTTAATAATATTATAGTAATATAGTATATATACTATATTTACTATATGTACTTAATATATGTGTATATAGTACTATATTTTGTTTAATATAGTGAAATCATTTAAACAGGAAAATTTTCCATCAAAAGTTCACAAAAGAAAAAGTGTCTTTTTTAAATACTAAAAATTATTTGAATTAAAAGCATCATAATCAAACTCATTTCTATTCACCTCGTCACTCAGGACATTTTTAAAAGAAGCCTTAATATGGAAATTATTTTTGACACACACACACTAAAAAGCACACACAACTTGTTGCCACATTTAAACGCAGGACGAATTATTTGAACAAAAAATATATGTATAAATATTATTTATTTTTACCATTAGAGTAAAACTAATTTTTTTTTGTATTAAGCACTTGTGCACAAAACATGGGTAAATACGATTATGTAAATATGAATTTAGATAAACAAGTATTAAATTTTTTAAATAGCGTGCTTGGGATAATAAGTTTAAAATATGTATATTATAATTTAATTTCTACATTTACACATGAAATTTCAAAGAAAAAAAATATGAATAAACTGTTAGAGTACACTTATTATAAACTTTTTGTGACCGGTTATAATATAAATAAATAGCATAATAATTGTCCAATGATTTTGGTGGCAAAAAAGCAAAATTACCAATTTTCAATGGTATTACACTTTCGTTATACACGTAACTTACCAAGCAACACTACAACAACCGCTGAGTCTCTGACACCCCAATCCCAGCACGTACGTAAAGCAATGTATAAAATATTATGGAATTTACCCATCAAACAGACCTAAAAAGAAAAAAAAAGCGAAACCATTGAATGCCAAAAAACATTTGAAAAGAAGGCGACAATTAGAATCATGTGTTACATAGAATAATTTCGGATTTTATTTAAAAAAAAACAATTGATAGAACGATGGATCGCGTGCTGTGTCGCATGTGGCAACGTCCTGCCAAAACCACATATCAGTCAAGTCCAGCTCTTCCATTTTGGGCAAAAAAAAAAGAACTGGAGTAACAGAGGCAAAATTGATGCGAACAGCGCCGAATCGATAATTTAAGGTCACCAATAACACTGGCATATACAGCTGCGTTATTTTCCTGTGTCCGCATATTTAAATTTAATTGTTCTAAAATAAATTTAATCAGCAATAATTTTTTAAACAGTCTTAAATTCAGTATATTCAATTCTTATAGAATGAAATATTTTTATTAATTAATGAAATTTTTTCAAAATCGACATTTTTGCCAGCAAAAATCTATTTTAATTTTTCTTCTCTTTAGAAAATCACATTCTTTAATAAAAATATTTCACTCCATAAGAATTGAAAAAAATAAACTTAAGCCCGAATAAGAAGTTATTTTTAACTTTTTAAGAATGTTTTCGGATACTGGATCTGATAACAAACAATAATAACTAATGGAAATGATCAAATCCGTTTATTTTTTATATAAGACCTTTTGCCATTTACTGAAGATGAATTTTTTTAACATGTAAAATTATATATCCGCCAGATAACTGGGTCCGCCAGATAACTTTTTTTTGAAAACAGGGCGCAAAACATAAAGTGTAGCTTTGGCTGTGTGGCACGTAGCGTCGTCCTCTTGAAACCAAATGTTGCCAATATCCTCCTCTTCAATTTTTGTGAACAAAAATTCGTTCAACATGGCCCGATAACCATCGCCATTGACTGTAACGGCCACTCCTTGCTCATTGGCCCAATCCGCACCAAACAGTGACTCGTTTTGGGTGCGTCGGCTTTTCAATGTATGCGTGCGGGTTTTCTGTGCCCCAAATGTGACAATTTTGCTTGTTTACATACCCGCCAAGATCAAAATGAGCTTCATCTGAAAAGATGATTTTTTTTGGCAAAATCGGCATCTTCTGTAATTCGATCGCAGGTAATATTTCCAGCGTTGTTGAAGCGTATACCCAACCATATTCGTACAATGGAAGGATAAAACTAATTATCTGTCAAATCAGACATGAGCTAAGTGTTACCATTCACGAAATAAGCACTAGTTGAAAAAAAACGTTAGATGGCGGACCCTATAGTAACTGAAGTACAGTAATATACTGGCTTAACGAACGATATAAGTCAAGCCTATGCTTTAAAAAATCGTTAAATCCGATACACCGAAAATAAAAATTTTTTTATTTACGTATAGTTAAGAAAATCTATATAAAATAATCGAATATTAATGTTATCTTTATAAAAAAAATAAGCAAAACTGCCACAGCAAAACAGAAAATAACAATTTTTTTAACTGCATCGTTCTTTTCTATAGAAGATATATTGCAATTAGTTTTCTGTGAAATGCATCAGCTGTTAACCTGTAGAGTTTCCTAAACTTGTTACACAAAATATCTCCTTCTTCCGCTTCGAAAAAAACGTATTCGAATTTTGATTTTTTTTTTGTGGCGTTATGTTGGTACTCATGTCTCTCACTTATGCCGACAATTTCGGCCAATTTGAGTGTTCAGTTAATTGTTGACAGCTGCTTTGCTTGAACGTGTTTTGGCTCGTCTTTGATTTTTAGCTATTAAAAAAATGCGTGTTTGCATTCCGAATGTTGACTGTGGCATACGGAGAAGCTACCTTGGGCCGAAGCAACGTTTATCGGTGGTACAAAATGTTCTCAGAAGGCCGAGAAGATGTAAACGACGAAGAGCGTGCCAGACGCCCAAGCACAATAGTCAAAAAATTTATGAAGTGAAGAAAATGGTATAGGCCAATCTTCGGATCGCTATCAGAGAAGTTGCTGAGGACCTATACATATCGATTGGCTCGTGCCATTCGATTTTTATCAATGATTTGCGCATGAGGCGGGTCGCCGCGAAATTCGTACCAAAATTGCTTTATTTCGACCAAAAAGCATCGCATGAACATTGCTATTGAGCTGTTGGACTCTGTCCGCGACGATCCAAATTTGTTCCAGAGAGTCGTAACTGCTGACGAATCGTGTGTTTATGGTTATGACGTGGAAACCAAAGCTCAATCATCTCAATGGAAGCTGCCGCACGAACCAAGGTAAAAATCGAAGACGAGCCAAAACACGTGCAAGCAAAGCAGCTGTCAACAATTAACTGAACATTCAACTTGGCCGAAATTGTCGGCATAAGTGAGAGGCATGTGTACCAACATAACGCCACAAACAAATCAAAATTCGAATATACGTAACCCGCAAAAATTCAAAACTTGCGATACGTTTTGCACAAACCTCGCATCTTCCATTGTTGTTTAATTGACAAAGTTATATCACTTTTAAGAAAATCTTTAAGTAAAGCAAATTTTTGTAGCTTTAAAAAAAAACAAATTATATTTTTAGTTTTTTTTTGTTGGAATTGTTGCAATTTAAGTTTAAAATTTTTTAACGCACTAGTAATCCCAAATTATTATTTTACTTATTAAGTAAAATACTTATTTTACTTAAAAAAATATATATATATAAGTGTGAATATGTAAGTTTTTTGTGGTATGAAAAAATATAATTTGAGGTTAAAATTTGTTAACGCACTAGTAATCCCAAATTATTATTTTACTTATTAAGTAATAATTAATAATTAATAAGTATTAATAATTAATAAGTATTTTACTTTATTAAGTAAAATACTTATTTTACTTAATAAGTATTTTACTTAATAAGTAAAATAATAATTTGGGATTACTAGTGCGTTAACAAATTTTAAACTTAAATTATATTTTTTCATACCACAAAAAACTTACATATTCGCACTTATAGCTTTTACTTAACGCTGATTCATAACAGAACGGAACAGAAAAAGCAAACTAATTCTGCCTTAAACGTCATCGATATTAAAAACGAATCTATTTTAAAACGGGATAAAGTGGTGATGTGCTCATTATTTCCACCAACTGTGTTAATAAGAATCTTTACATCCCCCCTCCCTCTGTAATAACCATTTATATGTTGTGTTTATTTTGCTGAACATGGACTGCAAGCTAATTCACACAAAATCTTAGCTGTCAAGCTCTAACATTCAAATTACTTTCTCCTAAGCCACAAATATCTCTGTCAACAAACACTTAATTCTTAAATACATAATAACGATAGGAAAGAGAAATCATTTAAATAAATTACTTACATCACCATTTCCATCCTTTTTGTCACGATGATAACGAACGGCAGCCAAGACAGCAATACGGGCCACTTCTTCAGTATGCATATTTTGTCCTTTTGAATGAATCATATTTATGTACATGCATACATACATACAAATATGTATTCATTTAAAAACATAACAGAAGAAAAATTTAAATGCAATAAAAATTTATAGCAAACGCTATAACAGCAATTACCACTTACCATCACTGCAACCACCAATTATGGCATTTAAATGATCCAACACATCCCGTCTGGACGATCTGTCCTGTAAGCCATTGCGACACAATTTATCCAAAGTATCCTCATAAAAACATTCAAATATAAATTCCATGTTGTTGTCCAACACACTACTGTGTTGTGTTGCTACTAAAGCCGTTTAAATATTCTAAAGTCTGTCTGAGGCCACCGCATAAAGTGAAATTGTGAAATTGAACATTTTACATTTTTAACATTTATTATTTTTTTAAACGCGTTAACACTTGTACGGCCATTATCTCAACAAGAAGCCATAGAAAATTAGTTAGAAATTGTTTTTGTTTTCAATTACGTATACAATTTTATACAACTATACAATTTCTTGTTTTTCACCACATGCAAAACATGGTGTCATTAACCTTAACGAAAGTTAAGAAAGATTAGTAGTCAAGTTTATATGTATTTGTATACCCTGCACCAAAAATTGTAACGGTATTCATAGCTTTATTATTCAGTTTGTAATTTGCACAATATTCTTATGATATGGGAAGTCGAATAAGTTTGGTATTGAAAATCAGCAGGGCTGACAAATTAAAACCAGCAACTACCTGAAACAATAGTTTTTTCTTCATTAACTACACCTATTCTAAATTAAAGAATGGAAAATATTGGTATTGGAAATGAAACAAATAAAAATAGCAGATGTTTACAGGGCTGGAAAATGTAAAGTATTTTTTTTTATAAAACTACCTAAAACTTATTTTTATTTATTTCTTGTGTTTTTTATTAATTAAGGAATAAATAAATTGCTATTGAAAATCAAAAAAAAAATCAATGAGACGGTTTCAGAGTTAGAAAACTTAAAATATTTGTGTACTTAATAAAAAGAACATAAGATAAGAAATTTTCTATCACTTACTTATATTGGGAATAAAAACAAATATTCTCATTTTGGTTTTGTTCTCAATATAAATGAGTAATAGAAACTTTCTTGTCGACATCGTGGGCCAGACCGTAAAACTATTGAAATTTTAATCAGGAATAATTTCTTAACTTTAAGAATAAAATGTTTTTATTATTAAAATTAAAATTTTTTAAAGAAGACAAAAACTTCATTTAATTCAGATTCATTTCGTTGCATCAAAGCAATTGTTGTTATAGAAAAACTTTCAAGGAACTTTAAAAAAAAACTAAAATAGTATTATCCATCATGTGTTGCATATTTTTTTTTCTGCTTAAATGCAACGAAATGCATCTATATATGCTAACCCATCAACCAATAAATTTTTAAATTCATATTCATTTTGACATGATATACATAAATAAAAATCAAATCTTGAAATAAAGACAAAAAAAATCAACTAGACCTTAGTATTTCCCTAGCTAGCCGATATTTTTCTCTGCCGCCACGCACTTTATCAGGAATTATACGTGCTGCAAAATTCCTGCACTTCCCCCAGTTAATTTAATTTTGATTTTTTATATTTTCTTTTGACAATCGCATTAATTAATAAAAATATTTCATTCCAAAAGGATTGAGAATATTTGATTGAGTTTAATTATTGTATTTGGTTTGATAAGTATATGGTATATTATTTTCATTAAAAAATTTTGCCATTTGGTTTTACAAATTCTGTGAATTTATTTATTATTATTTGCCATAATGTTTTAAAATTTTTGTTTGAAAAAAAAACAATCAGAGCAACAACAATTATTTTAAAATAATTTAAAACATGTCCTGAAAAGCAAATTTTTCATATTACGTTTGATTTTAAAAGTAATAATGGTCCTGCAGACATTTTTAAAGTCATAAACGGGAAATTCCTTGCAGAAATTATATTTGATGATCTGTACTATAGAAAAATTAAAAAGATGTAAAAAATATCTGCATGAGCATTAATACATTTGAAATCATATGTGATTTGGAAAATGTGATTTTCAGAACATGCGTGCTACAGCGGAAGACTATGGCACTTAGACTATTGTCTGAATCTCCCAATAATTTAATTTTTTTTTCTTTTAGTCTTAATAATTGACTACAAAATAAAGTTTTTTCTCTGCGATTAAGAATTATAATGGTGTGGTGTTTTGCGAATAGCCTGCCTTAAAATATTTCTTAATGAGAATTTCGGCATTTTGGAACCAGGCATATTATATAAATTAGGGTACCAAGACAACGAATCTTAAAAACGAATTTTACATATTTATTATGCCATAGGAACGATATGTTGCCTGAGTCAAAAATTTAAATATTAAAAAAATTTAATTTAATGCCCATTTTTTAAAAAAACCAATCTCATAAACTTCTTGATTTCTTAAACTTTACCAGATTTTTTTCAAATATGCTGCCTTAATCAAAATTTAAGAATTAAAAAATAAATTATTTTTTTTTCAATTTTTTGCAAAAAAAAACAAAGTACAAGTGCCATTTTTAGTTAAAATAAATTACTTTCAAACATTTAAAAATTTTACTTTTTCGTAAAAGGGGAAAAAGCTAAACATTTTTAATAGACCTATTATTTTAATAAAATATCCAATTTAACCCATATTTTTTTCCAATCGCAAAGAGAAGATAAAAAATTCAAAACTTGTTTTTTATATTCTAATTGCCTTATTCATAAAAACTATTTCAGGTTTATTAAGCGCTTATTTGACATATTTCTATGGGAAATTTGTCAAATAAACATGTAATAAACCTAAAATATTTTTTATGAATAAGACCGTAATAATTTTTTTTTTATTTTATACAGACGCAATTTTTTTGTCCAGACAATAGAGGAAAAAAGTTAAAAATACCGATTTTGGAATATTTCAAAACCTTTTTAGGAATTATGCGCATTCAAGTTGCTTTAGATGTGGGTGAATATAGAAACTTCATAAACTTCATAAAGTGTATAATAATATGTTTAACTATACTATTGATAATATCGAGAAAAAGGTCTTTTCTTTAGCCAAAAAATACCCAGCAAAAACTTTGCTTACTAGAATGTAAAAAAGTGTATGTACTTTCCTATCGTAAGTAGAATAATCCATTATTTTTGTTTGAGAAGTTAAAAAAGTATAGGGTACCCTTTATATTTTGCTTACAAGCATTCAAAAGTTATTGGATTATTGTTTGCCTAAAAGTATTCACAACTTAATGGTTAATGTTATACCTGCAAATATGCAACAATTGATACATTACTTTTTGCTTTAAATTACGAGCATTCGAAAGTTAATGGGTGCTTTTTTTTAATAAAAACAAGTTAATTTTTTTAACAAACTTATAAAACTTGTAGCTTTTTTGGGATTGTTAAAAATTATTATTTTAGAAAGAAGATATGTAAATATGCGAAAATACTTGATATTTTTTAACAAAAATTTTTAATTATGTAAAAGTAAAACAAAATTTAATTTATTGAAAATTAAAGTACGAATCTTGTTTCTTTTCAAAGCTCGTTTTCATGATCGATAAATTTTTGTCCAGATATATTTCATTAATAACTGAAAAGTACGGTAAAAAAACTCTCACATAATGCTATAAATAAGTGCTTATTTTATTCATTTTGTGGCAGTCATTTTAATACACATAAAATAATTAGATAAATAAGTACCACTCATTACTTTGTAGGCCATTACAAAATCTTAAAAATTTTTTGCTGGGTACCTATAGCTCAACACGAATTGTAGTGGAGCAAAAAATAAATGAATAATTTCTCTTTTAGAAACTAAATATATATAAATTTATGTATGCAATTCGGTGAAGGGTATATAAGATTTGTCACTGCCGTACATAGCACTCTTACTTGTGGAAGCTATTCTCGTAACTCATAAAGAAATAAAAGTCTGTTAATTTAAATTTTTTTTTCTTAAATTTAAGGAAATTATGCTTTAAAATATAAAAGAAATTCGCTAATAGGGAATAAAAGTGTAACGTCTTAATAAAATAAAAATAAAAAAAAAATTAAGCTTACAACTTAACAAATTCACACTTTTAATTTTTAAAAATATAAATAAAATAAAATAAATTAAAATACAACAAATAATAGAGCACTGATATTTGAGATAAAACCGCAAACTTTTATTCAACATAATAATTAAATAGACATGATAGCTATTTCTGAGCATGTTTAATAAAATATATTTAATTTATTTTTATCTTTTATAAATTAAATAATGAGAGAATTTATTTATTTTTTTTTAATATTGATGTGTGGTCATTAATTCGTTTTTATTTGTTTTTCGAAATTTAAAAAGAGGATATTTATCAATTTAATTCCTCTTAAACAAACATTTAAGTTTACTTATTATACACAAAAGTAATTCACCGACTAACTAACTGGTTGTTAATTTTCTAAATAGGAAAATGTGAAAATACTGTTATCTCCTTATCGCCCTTTTCTTTCTTACCCACCATGCTTCGTAAAAAGACATGGACATGTTAAGCTGAAAGTGATTTACGTGCACGCACACAAATTAACTAAATGAAAAAAAAAATGTTTGGTTTGATTACCAAGGTGAGCACGGTAATGGTAATGACGAAGTGCTGAAGACGGAAGTATAACGTAATTTTACTACATTATAGTTAATTAAGTAAAATAAAGATTGTATATAGAAAAATCTTCATTGAAATTTATTTGTCTAAATATTTCATTGGTGCTTTTCCAAATCATCAGTAGACTTCAACCACATATTTTGAACAGCCACAAACCTCTTATCTTATGCAAAGGCTTTCAAAAACTATTTGAGAATTAACAAATAATAATATTTTTGAAAATATTTTAGAAACTTCAACAACATTCGATATAAATCTATTTTATTTTGCTACTGGCAAAGCACCAATGAAATATATACACAATGCTTAACCACCAGCAAATAAATTTCAATTAAAATAAACTTACGACTATATGTCAAATAATAAATTTCTTAAATAGAAAAATCTTTTATATGTTTTGCATTCAGAAAGATACATTTTTGGATTGTAATGTATAATTAAGTTGATGCTAATACAGGAAAAATTTTTAAAATTACATCCTAAAATCTGAAATTCTTAAGCTAAATTGATTGCTTATACATTTTCTAAACAAAACCTCACAAGAAAACTATTGAGCTGCACAAACACGAAACAAATCAGCAGAACTGAAGATCTTTATTCGCGAGTTGGTTTCTGTTAAGTTTAAAATATACATTGAAAAGGATTTTAATAAAGAAAATGGAAACTACAAAAGGATTAAAAGTGCACAAAATCATACTTATGTCTCCACGTGCTGTAAAGAAAATAAAAAAAACTTTTAATATGATATAAATTTCCTGTTGTAATTCAATTCGATCTCTTTTTGAAAATGTTATTCATTTAACTACATGAATAACATTTCAACTGTTTGTAAATTCATATTATGGCATTAAATTTTTCTTAGCATACAAGTAATACAAGTTTTTTCTCATTGCACTTGGAATTAAACGAAATAAATTTTAGCTGCTTCACAAAACTGACGTCATTTTAGCATTTAGTTGTTGCATTCCGAAATCATTTTCTTTACTATTTCCTTATGACTAGAAAAATATAAGCTTTTAATTAGAAACCTAAAAAGAGTGAGCAACGTGTTCCCTTCAATATTGTGGTTGAATATCCCGTTTTGTTATCAATTTATGAAAAAAAAAAAAATTAACGGAAAAGCTTCACTTAACTCAAAGCACAATTTTAAACCTGGTGGCAAATTACGGCATTCGTAATTTAAAAATATTTCCACATAGACTCTGTTGAAATATTTTTAAATTACGAGTCGTATCGAATGCTGTAATTTGCCTCTTGGTTTTTCACCCCCGAAAGTATGCACAAAATATTGCTTTATCTATTACTAAGGGCTGGTCTCACAAAGTCGATAACGTTCGACTTGTCGCTCGCGTACAATTGAACCAAAAACTAACAGTCTAATTGTGTGAGACATTGACGATGGAAATCTTGACGCTTCTGTAATATATTAAAAGGAAGTTGTTCAAATTTTCTTTAATCTATTACAAAAACGTCAAGATGTCTAACGTCAACGTGTTACACAAACAAGCTGTAAATTTTAAAATTTGTTTTTGTTTTACTTACATTTAAGTGTGCGACAAGTCGAACATTGTGGACATCGTGGAACAGGCCTTAAAATATCACATCATAATCTCTACTTTAATTTTAAAAAAAGCGCGTTATTTAAGTTTCTATTTTTTCAGCTCAAATAAATAAACTACCGATTTAAATTTTTCCGTTTTCTCAAATAGTTTTTTGTAACAGTTTGATTTGCTTCTGTCCTTACACAGCACAAAGTGATTTTGCTAAGAAAAGCTATTTGTTGCTGTTTTACTAAGATCATTGAAGTGCATGAAAATATACTTAAACAAATCGTTCCGACAACCGTGTGCACAGTAGTCTACTTTGCCAATGTATGAGAAAGTTTTTTTTTATCGAGCTACACTATCTCAAAAGTTATCAAAATTTACGAAATTTTACATAAATTTTAGAAAAGGAAAAGAACTTCAGACTACCTTAAAGTTTTTTTTAAGTTTTTCTAGCAGTGCAATAATGTAATTTAAGTCTTTGATGGATATTCCTTGGTTTTGCTGTCACAGTTCAGATGATGGAACTTTTCTTGAATTAATTTTTCAATTTATTCTTTAAGCCTATATGAACTTCGAAATACAGGTAGCTTCAGCGTTAAAACAGCGAACAAGAGAACAAAACAAAAATTCAAGTACATGAGTATGTGAACTCTTTTTTAGTTCTTTTTTTTGCTGGCAAAACAAAGTCATCATCTAAGCTGGGACTTAAATGGAAATGCAAAGGGAAAGCGTATATTGCAGTTAAGTGAGTGAGCCAGGAAGCCAAATAATATGTGATAATTTTTAAGGGATAAATTACACCAATGACAAATGACGGGCTTAAAGGCAAAAAGGTACATGCTGTAAAACTAACAAATATAGGAAAATTATAGTGGTGTCGTTTTGTAAATTAAAGCTTAACTTGACGTGCCACATATATATTTTCCAACTAGATTAAAAGATGTTCCATCTAAAATTAGACCGAAAATTCTGCTTCAAGGCGGCTTAACTCAATATCGGCAACTGGTAAAATAACATCTAATTTTTGGCCTTCATGCATCCATAAATACTATCAATACTTTAATTTCTATTGATACTATAGCTGCTATCCAAAGCCATCAGTGCTCTAAAAATATTTTCAAATATTACCATTTATTTTTTTACAGTGACATGTCTCATGAATGAATGAAGGCATTAAAAATGTACATATTTATCTATGTACGTATGTTTGCGTCGGTACATTTAAGTTTGCACATTTATATATTTAGCGAATGGAATGCAATACATTTAAAGATTCAAGAACACACACGTGCAATAGCACTGCGAGCATTTTCAATTCAAGAAGAAACTTCTGCGATCGGAGCGAGTGTTTAAATTACTCGACCGCAATGTCGTACTTCGGGGTGGCTGATTCAGTACAACTTGAGGGTGGAGAAATATTTCTGTGTTATGATGCTGCCTTTTACTTATGAGTTCTCTTAATTCGGCCAACACCACCATAAAATACACTGATTTTATTCACTTGCTCAAAAATGGTAAAAAAAAGGTCGTAAAAGCATAATTTACAAGAGTAAAAGGAGATTGCAGTAAATTAAAAATATTTTTATGGTCGTTAGAATATTTAATTGACAATTATGGAGTAACATATAAAACACTTATGCAACAATCAGCAAAATGGCTCGCAAAAACGTTACCTGAAAGAGTCAAAGACTAATAATAGTGCAATACTAATAAAATTCTAGGGCCTTATTCATAAAAAATATTTTAGGTTTATTACAGGTTTACTTGACAAATTTTCCATAGAAATATGTCAAAGAAGCACTTAATAAACCTGAAATATTTTTTATGAATATGGCAGCTAATGTTTGCCAAAATACGTAACCGACGACTGCCTCACTCTTCCCATAAACGTCAAAATTACTCACAAAAGCAGCATTTAGAAGAGCAAAATTTAGTTTTACTCCAATAATCGTGTGGAAGATTAAAAAAAGATTCGCGAAATGATCGCGGTCCTTAAATAATCTTCCAAATGTCAGCTGGTATACTTTTACTCAAAAATCACTCATACTTGCGCATCTTTTCTGCTGCATAGATAGAAAACATTTTGCTTTGCTACTTACGAAACGAGTACAATAATGACTGCATTCACTACTACATAAATTTTAACTTACTTGAAATTGTATGTTCACAATCTCTTCTTAGAGTTTTTTTTTATGAACAATGTATGTATATACACATTTACTCCTACATGCAAAACTTAGCACATTAACTGATAATTTAGGAGAAAATTATGCCACATCAGCACATCTGTTTGTGTCTGTATTAAAAATATTATCAGAATTATTCTGCAACTTATTATAAAGTGCAATGCATACTCGTATTTGGTATGCATAAATTTGTCATTATTCCTTGACTTTCAGTTAAATATGCACCGACATGCTTTGAAAGTGTCATGTCTTAATTAAGGTGTGTGATAAAAGCGAGTTTATATGCTGTGACGTGCAGAAAAGTTTGAAATGGAAGAGAAGAAGAAACTCTCTGAAATAGTTTTTTTTTCTTAATTTCATGGATTAAGTAAAGTTTTTAAAAAAGGAACTATTGAATTTCTAAAGGAGAAGTTTAACACGTCGTTTGTAAAACAGTGTAACATATCAAGAACTAATAGGACTAATTTCTTATATTAAATAAAACAAGAAGTTCTCCACTTGAACACTCATTAACTGAACCCAAAAATATGTATAGCTCTCTACTATCTGCTTATACATTTGTATGTGCATATAATTTTTATGTAGTCACTCTAATTCTATTTTGAGTAGTCAGCCTCATTGTCAATTTTGAATCAGCAGCACTTTAACACAACATCAATGCTGGAATAGCAGTCTTATGATGACATTTCGTGTTTATCGATAAATACAACACACATACATATGCGCTCATAATTAATTATCTTGTGTCGTGATATTCAGCAGATTACGTTTGAACAAATCGAAAAATGTTTTTTTTTATTATTTATTATGCAACATTTTAAATTAGAGTTGTACCAGTCTCGATTAGTATAAATTTATTTAATATTTTTAAATATTATTGAAGAGTTTTTTTTTCAGATTTATTTAATATTTTGTAGCAGAAATGCACATGACTTAGACCACTTTCATAATTAAGGGCACATGTCTCATACTTGAGTCAGCTGATTCATTTTGTTTGATATTTTTGTTTAAAAAAAAGTGTTTTCGAAAGCTAAAAGGTTCCTTCGTGTGATTCTTTCTATCCATATGTAATATTTTTAACACTGTAAATTCCAAATGAAACTAAATGCAACATAATAAAGTTGAATTATCTTCAGAGTACGAAAATAAATAAAACGAAAGGTTTGGCTCCTTTATTTTTCGCAATGAGTAAAATAAAAGTAATGAAAACGATTACGGTATTTAGTTTCATTTTTTTTTTTTGTGTACGAGCATAGGAGCACAAGCTATATATTAATTTAAATGCAACTTTATATAAAACAAAACAACGAGAATAAAATGTAATTTTAAATGTTTTGTTAATTGTTTAAATTGCAATAATAATAAGAAGTATATGAACCACTACAAAGAGACGTTTTAACTTTAGCTTTATTTCGAGTTGTATGACTTTAATGCAGCTACGTCCAAGCCATATGCACAATGTGCAAACTTTTAAAAAAGAGCTTTTGTGCTTTCACATCTTTGTTTCGAGTTGTATGACTTTAATGCAGCTACGTCCAAGCCATATGCACAATGTGCAAACTTTTAAAAAAGAGCTTTTGTGCTTTCACATCTACGAAAGCACAACAGCCACAACAACAACACAACAGCCAACTATGCTTGCTCATACTTTGCAAGGAAACAAGCACAAATTCATGAGCTTTTAAAGCTGTTTACCTCAAATGCAAGTATCAGAGTATGTGTGTTTGGACGTAGCTGCTTTAATGGTATATTTAAGTTGCATAGGTCCTGATTATGAGCAGCTTTCGATTTCCGACTGTAGGAGCTGGTCGAAAGAGCTTTTTATTTTAAAAAGTTTGGCTATTGTAAATTTTACTCAGTGTGATTTTTAATATTTGCAAAAATTTTAAGATTTTGCTAACAAGAATCAAACAGAATAATAGAAAATAAAATACACTTGAACCTTCACAATGGAACCTTTCGATTGGTTTAGTCCTTGCGACTTTAGATCTACATAAAATCGACAAATATAGTTTACAGTTTGTGTTTGAGTGCTTAAAAGTAATAGAACAATCGTCCAACAAAATACAAAAAAAATTGTTTTTGTCCGACCAGGCAGCAGCACCATAAGTGATGATAGGTTTCACTATCATGGTGTATATCCATCTCAAGATTTTGGATGTGCAACCCCATGTTTTTCCTGCGACAGATCTACATACCATTAGTGCTTTTGTTGCCTTGTCAACAGTCGCCTCTAAATGCTGCTTAAATAGCAACTTTGAGTCTAATATCACTCCCAGATACTTGACCTCCGATGAGCTTTCTATTTGCACGCTGTCTACTCGGATGCTTTGCCAGCGTGGAATTGTTCTTCTCCTTGTGAAAGGAACAATGGTAGTTTTTGCAGGATTGACCCGTTCTGTATTATATCACACAACGTCTCTTCAAATTTTCCTCTTGCAATGATAACAATGTCATCGGCATATGATTGACATTCTATGCCATTGCTCTTTAGTATATGCAAGAGTTCATCAACTACAAAGCTCCACAGAAGTGGAAACAGTACACCACCTTGTGAACATCCCCTGGTCGTCTTTACTGCAAGATATTTCTCCCCAACTTGGGTCTCCGCAGTCCTACTCTCAAGAATGGCCCATATCCATTTGGATATGGTGTTCCCTACTTCCTTCCTTCTAAGCGCAGATGCAACGGCAGAGTGCTCTGTGTTTTCGAAGGCCCCTTCAATATCCAGAAATGCACAGATCATGACTTCCTTAGCGTCCAGATAACTACGTATTGCGTTCGTCAGTTGATACTGCGCAGTGTCCGTTGAACGACCCGCCCTGTATGGGTCGGAATGACTTTGGAAGTGTAATATCCCTCTAACATATCTTAGGTATAAAGATCACTCTTGCCCTGCTCCATACCTGTGGTATGTAGTCTAGAGCTAGGCTACTCCTGGTTAATCTTATTATGTGGCGCATTAGCTCCTTTTTCCCCTGCTGGAGAAATATAGGGAGTATACCATACACCCCTGGAGACTTGTACGGTTGAAAGGTTTCAATAGCCCATTCTATGCGCTGTTCCGTTCATAGTTTCCGTGCAAAGTCCCAGGATTCTTTGCTCCCTCTATGTCCTGCAGATGGTTTTGGT
Source organism: Nowickia ferox (assembly GCA_936439885.1). NCBI lineage: Eukaryota > Metazoa > Arthropoda > Insecta > Diptera > Tachinidae > Nowickia > Nowickia ferox. Next base: position 92,883,743 of record OW387023.1, on the reverse strand, counting down.
GTCAGCCCCTCTCAGCGCCTTCTCTTTTTCACCTCTTGTGTAGGTCCCATCCGCCTTTTTTAGTGTTAATGATGAATCCATATGGGCTTTGGCCATGATTTTATGTAATCTGGCCGCTATCGGGGTGGTTGACATCTTCTCACAAAAGTTCCCAAAGTCATTTCTCTTCGCCTTCCTAATTGCGGCGTTGTAGGCCGTTAGATTTTTGGTATAGGTTCGCCAGTCTCCAGTACGCTTCACCTTATTAAACAGCTTGCGCGTTTTTCTCCGGAGGTCTGAAAGCTCCCATTTCCACCATTGTGCCTCTTTATTTCCATTAGATGAGGTAAGAGGCAGCTAGATTCATATGCTCCAATGATTGTCCCGTTTACCTTGTCTAATAAATACTCTAGCTCTAACTGGTGCCTTGGTGCCCTGTTAACACTATCAGTATACATGCTCTTGGATGGTCTATTCTAAGATGGTATATTAACTGTTTCCGCAGTATAATCCTTTGATTTTACCAGGTGTTCCCTGGTGAACATCCGTGCTATTACTGCCGAAGCAGCCTTAGCGTGGTGTATGTTCACCTGGGCTATTTTGGCACTTATCCCCCTTCTGCTTGCTCGAGGATTACTCATTGTTCCTCAAGCAGTATGGCTTCTTCATCCACTGAAATCAGCTCCTGGGAGGACGAGACGACAAGTGTGGAAAAGGCATCACACATCTCCGTAGGAGTCGGAGATGTCTCACTATACAATCCTATCGTAGTCGCTCCCCCAGGGACATCTGTTTTAATTTAATACCCAATAATTAACTATTTTGATTTTTTTGTTAGTTACGTGGTTTTGCATTTCAGCTGATGATATATAAAATTTAAAAATAGAATAAAATTGATTACAAAAACAAATGACTGCTTGATTTATTTACAGTTCATGTTAAATTCTGTTTGAAACCAACAGTGTTGCCAGTGAAATTTCGAGAAAGATACATTTTAGTTTCCAAAAAGATACATTTTGTAAAAAAACTTGAAAGTCCATTTTTAACGTTTAACATTTATTAACATAAAATTTTTATTTCATATTTCGTCGGTTGGTTACTGGTTTGATGTGTGGAACATTTCAAAAAAAATTGAGTTATTGATTGATTATATATGAATAATGTGTCCTCTTTCCAAATTCGTTATCAGTTTTCTGATATCTTGAGTATATCACGATATATAGAGCTGCAGTATTGCGTCATTTCCACAATTGTTGAACATTTAAAAAATGGTTTTACAGCAATCGTCAATTTTTGGGATATGTGGCACATTTCCAACGTAAAAGTATTAATATTGTTATTCGCAACTGTTATGATGTATATCAATGCACATCTACTCAACGAACGTGATTCAAAGCAAAATACAAAAATTTTATTATTGTGTTATGTTTTAATCAAATGAAATTGATATTTATTTTTTATTAATAAAATTTCTTTTATTAAATATATTCAAACTGCCTTTTATTTCTTCCGTTGTTTTTCCATTAAATATCATGTTGCATGAATAAAATTGATATTTTCTACTTAAATATACACAGTAATTTAACCTGCTGAACAAGTAATGAAGAATATTGTTCTTATGATTGGGACATGCCTTAACAAAGATTTTTGTAATTCTTTCTTTAAATACTAATAACTTTTCATGTTGGATGTAAAAAGTTTATCAACTTTAAGTTTGACTAAAAAACATATGTATCTATTTCTTTTATTATTAAACAAAAAATTCTATCGTGCATTTTTATAAAACTAATGAACTAAAATTCTTCATCGATTTTCTCGAAAACACATTTTTGTTCCATACATCAAACAAGTAACCAACCGACGATTTAATGAATATTGTAAAGAAAATGATATCACATAAGTTCATTTTTATAAATATTTAAGTCATAAATATTAGGCATGTAATTTTTAAAAATTCAGTAAGCAAACTTTAAAATTATTTATATGTACATAACTATCTTTGGATGTTATCAAAACAAATTAATTTTTGTAAAAATTAAAATTATACTAAGCAGATTTTATGAAAAAGTTCATATAAATTTCCTGAAAATAAAAAAGATGTTCATATTTCCCCGAAAAAAAAGATGTTCATATTTTCTGTACATTTTGCGTACAGATTCAAAAGATACCAAAAATGTCGGGATTAGACATGGTACATGAAGTCATCAAAAGATATGAAAAATTTATTTTTCGTATCCTATTGGAAACCAATATTTGCCCAGTTTCATTGCATACATTTTTACATATGAAAATAATAATAAATTATTCATTTTATTCTCAATGTAGTTACTCCCTCTGTGTTGTACATATATACGTACTGTCAGCATCTTCTCTTACTAATTCGTTCATATACAAACAATTTACTAAATGCCTCTATATCATTGTATATCAACCACTGCCAGCTGTTAAGTCAGTCAATAAACCATGTTGTTAAATCTAATCCTTTAAAGCTGTTGCTATTATATTATATATTATCTGTAAAATTTTTCCATTTTTTCTTACATTGCATTTGCAGATTACTTTGCCAGGATATTAACCAGGATGATTCATTTCATCTTGAATACCGTGGGCCAGTTGTTATGAAGGGCAAACCAACACCCATGGACTGTTGGTTTCTCACCCGAAACACAAATGCTGCCAGCAATACTAGTGGCAGTACTAGTGGCCCCAACGACTCACCTCTGCCGCCACAAACACCCACAATTACAGCAACGCCATCAGCATCTCAACTATTAACCTCGGTGCACCCATCATCATCATCGTCCTCGTCTACAACTTGTGTACAACAACAGCCACATCGAAAACCAGCTGCGCGCAGTCATGTCGCAGCTGCAACGTCATCAGTACCATCAAGAAAAGCATCCCGTGCTAGTACAACATCTGCATCTTCTTCTAAAAACTCACAACTCACAGCAGCTTCTGTTGCCGAGCATGCAAATATTGAGACAACAACAGAAACATAGGAAATGTGTAAAGAACCGTCCTGTTGCTGCTGAAACATACTCTAAGGATGCGTTCGTGTGCTTATAAAATTTCTAGTTTGTTGGTAAGTACACAAGTTGATTTTTTTTTTGCTTCCCTTATTTTCTTTCTTTAACTAGTACATGTTAAGGATGTGGTTAAATACAAAAACAATCATAAAAAAAAACATTTATATTCATAGTTGCATTTATCCTTACACAATGTGTGCTCGTGTTTGTAATGTGCATCTAACTAAAGGTAATTTATTTTAATGCACATCCAAACTACAATGAATAAACACATGTATATACATTGTCCTTACAAGCGCTTGTGCAAATATTGTGCAGTGTGTATATCAGAGAAAATGCAAATTCTATTTGTCATAGCCTAAACATTAATGAGAAAAATGTGAGCATTATATCGACAAAAAAAATTTTTTTGAAAAAGGAAATGCAGGGTGTCGCAGTACATCAGATAAAAACAAAAAAAAAGTACTGCTGCAAACAATTGCAACAACAAACAAACAACATCTGAGAGAAATGTTTTATATTTGTGTTGTGTTGTGACATGCTATTATTTATTATGTTATGTTGTGTTATGCTCTGTTACGCTGCTTTCATATGCTATATTCTATTATGTGGCACTGTCTTCTATTGTGCTGCGTTGTCTGGCATTATGTTGGGTTGTGTTGGAGCCCGGAGTTTACTTGATCATTCCGTCATCACACCTGTAAAGCAATGCGTTTTCAGGTAGAATCCTTTAAAGTTCACATTTTCATGGTATTTTTCTAATGTAGGATAATAAAACTAGATTTTTTAAACTTATAATTGAATTTATCTAAAACTTCGGTGTTCTGGCTTAAGCACCAGAGGAGTTACAGTGGCCCAAGTTGACTACCTGGGTATGAAAAGAAAACTTCTGAGGCCTGTAACTTTTTAAATACTACCCCATTTTGATCGGATAAAGCACTATGAACTAAGTTAAAATTCTTTAAGACATAATCTTCCAACATGTGTTTCAGTAAATCTCAAAGCTTAGAAGATATTTGATAGAGCTGTGTCGTTCATGAACGAACGAGTACAATTGAACAAATCAGTGAAATGAACGAAGTGAGCCGGTTACTTTACTGAGCAGTTTTGGCTCGGCAGTACTGATAAAAAGTACAATTAAACGAAATGAACGACCGAACGCGCTTGGTTCTTTTTTTGTTTTGTTTGGCTGTTTCTTCGTTAATGTCAGATTTTTTGTCATGTTCTTGTTTTTAGTAACAGTGTGACTATTATAAAATTAATTAAATTGCCATTAGTATTTCTTAAGTATTTACAATATATATTGAGAGTTCATTTTTAACAAATTTGATTTTGATATTGTACGAGGTTTGTTCCAAATGTAACGCGAATTTTGGATTTTCATGGGTTACGTATATTCGATTTTGATGTTTTTGTAACATTGTGTTGGTGCTCATGTTTCTCACTTATGCCGACAATTTCGGCTATTTTGAATGTTCAGTTAATTGTTGACAGCTGCTTTGCTTGCACGTGTTTTGGCTCATCTTCGATTTTTACCTTGGTTCGTGCGGCAGCTTCCATTGAGATGATTGAGCTTTGGCTTCCACGTCATAACCATAAACCTACGATTCGTCAGCAGTTATGACTCTCTAGAACAAATTTGGGTCGTCGTGGACAGAGTCCAACAGCTCATTAGCAATGTGCATCGCATGAAATTGAGCAATTTTTGTACGAATTTTGCGGTGATCTGTTTCATGCGCAAATCATTGATAAAAATCGAATGGCACGAGCCAATCGTTATGTATAAATCCTCAGCAACTTCTCTAATGATGATCCGACGATTGGCCTATACCATTTTCTTCACTTCAAAAATTTTTTGTCTGTTGTTGAAGTTCTCGAGCGTCCGGCACGCTCTTCGTCGTTCACATCTTCTCGGCCTTCTGAGAACATTTTGTACCACCGATAATCGTTGCTTCGGTCCAAGGTAGCTTCTCCGTATGCGACAGTTAACATTCGGAATGTATACGCGTACTTAATTTCGATTTGCACACAAAATTTGATACAGGTTCTTTGTTCAATTTTTTTTAATAGGTAAAAATCGAAGACGATCTAAAACACGTGCAAGCAAAGCAGCTGCCAATAATTAACTGAACATTCCAAATGGCCGAAATTGTCGGCATAAGTGAGAGACATGAGTACCAACAAAAAAAATCAAAACTTGAATATACACAACCAGCGAAAATTCAAAATTCGCGATACGTTTTGAACAAACCTCGTATCATATATAAAAGATTTCAAAAGTTTCATTTGAAATTAATCCCCTGTTTGTGTAAGATTTTGATGTTAGAAATCACGGCGTTTTTGTAATAGATTAAAGGAAATATGATGTTGGTAATCGAATTTTTAGGATAATTATAAGTGTTACGTAATCGCAGTATTTTTTCCTTATATTAACATTCACTACATTTTTAAACGCCACTGCAAAGTATTAATGCCTGCTTATACCATCGTTGCAAGTCTAATGCACCGTATTTGTAAAGATTTCATTTAAGATGAAGCTGCAATATGAAAATTCTTTCTTTTTTTATTACAGAAATACAGCAAATAGATGGATCATTATGATGTATATAAAATGCAAATGTATTCCCATTTGTTGAGTGATTAGCAGCAATAGTTTTCAGTTTTTATATTTTTTTTAATGCAACGTACTTTTAATGCTTAAGAAAGATTAAGTTCGATTTAATATAAGCAATAAATTAAGCATGTATGCAATGTATGTATTTCAACTACAATGCAAAAATTATATCATTTGTTTTTTTTTTTTTGAATCATGAAGCTAAATTTATTATATACATATATTATTATATACTGTTAGTGCACCGCTTCACAGCACACTTTTCTTATAGTTGACTGTTGCTGAGCACACCTTTCTTATAAAAAAAACATTATATTTTCTTATGGAAAATTGATCTCTATCACACCAAATTTTCTTAATAACTAAGGTTTACAATATCACACACAATTTTTACAGAAAAATTTAACGTGTAACAGCGTATTTTTCTTATAAAAAAGTTGGATGAATCATAAGAGACTCTGCTTTTTCACAGCATACTCGTCTTATAGAAATGTTGACTTTTGCCATTGCTGACTTGTCTTATAGAAAAAATTATTGACTGTGTGCAAGCTCACTGCTCTTATGGAAAAGAAAGTTGGCTACTTGAGATCTTATTGTTCTTAAAAAGCAGATATTTCATCTCACGCTCATCTTTAATTTTAACCTTTAAAAACAATCATGAATGAAGTCTTAAGTACAATAAAAAATTTTTACATTTTTTTAATTTTGAATTGTTAAAATAGAATTCAAAGTAAAATTTCTTTCCATTGAGATTGTAATTTTTCTTTACAAACGGCAAATACAGTTGAAGGACTGTAAAGTAGCATATTCAGTAAAAGGAAAAGGAATTCAAGTTAATGAGCACTTATAAATGTTAAAATATAAATTAAAATTAAATAATTTTGTTGCACAAAGTATGGGTCTTGTGCTTGTACTCTGCATTCTTAATTTGAAAAATTTCGCTAGATACTCGTAGTATTATATAGTTAGTAAAAGAAGATATTTTTTTAACTCTGCTATTGCATTTAATATAAAGTTCAAAATAATAAATGAAGTGAAATAGGAAAATGCATTAAGAAAGAACAAAGTTTGAGACCATTGCAAATACATATTAAGCCAATTAAAATAATTACTAACGAGAGTGCATGAACGCAAAGATTTTACACACTTGCTTAATAATTCTTTTTTGTGGCTGTAAGTTTGTTGGTTTTATTCCCTGCTTCACAAATTATTAAAAAAGAAAACAAAATTTACCCTTTAAAAAAAGTCCTGCAGTTGATTTTAGCTAAGCAAACAAGACAAAATGCGAATAATTTAAAATTAGTGAATACGAAAATATGCGTGAAGCGGACAGCCAACTAAAAAAAGCTTCGAATCGCACTGTTAATTACACTTATTATAATTTCTTATTCGTTTGAAACTTAATTACTTTATAAGACCTAAGTGAGGTTCTTATAGGGCGGATTGTTTAAACATAAGATTGATATTTTGGGAAATAAATTAACCATGGAAAAATTTATTTTTTATTATTATTATTTTTTTGATACATATTAAATTTAATTGAACTTTGTATTTTGTTAATGAGCAGAACGAAACATTTTGCTGTGTTTTCAGAGTTCGCTCAATCCCTTTATTAAGCATTGGAATATTAAAATTTGTGGGAAAATGTCATAACATCATAATGTGCTAAACTTTTAAACTAGTGTAAAATATGACTGCTGTGAGCAACCCCTCATATTTTAGTGTGTAAGTTGAAACATAAGCAAGGTGATACAAAACAAATCACAAAAAATATTACAAAAATAAAATAATATTTGGTACGAAAATTTAAAATTATGAGAAAATTATTTAACGGTATTCGAAAATTATTCGCGAATTTTTTTAACTTTTGCAATATATAAAACAAAAGTTTTTCGAGCATTTATTCTTTTAAAATTTTCAGGCCTTGGAATTTATTTGCAAATTTTAGTAAAAAATTATTGCTCTTGTGAGTAATTTTAACAAAGTAGGGTTAACTCAAGCCATTTCATTGTCTGATAGAAGTAGTTTTTTTTTAATTTTTTCCCCTTTTTACAGTTCTGACGTATTTTAATTAATATCAATCACACTTTGCTATCTTTTTGATATTAACAAGTTTTTGTAAATTTTCGTCATTTTCGCGGATTTTTTCGAATTCCTTGTAATTTTATATATTTTTCCTTGTAATTTTATATATTTTTAAACAATTTTAAAGCTCGTTTGCAAATTTGTTGCCAATTTTCGCTATAAAAACGAGTTTTAGCCAAATCTTGCCTTTTTAACATTTTACCGATTTTTAATCCATCTATCTATTTGATGTTATCAAATTCGTGCGAATTTTCATAATTTTGCCAATTTTCTGCGATTTGTTGGAATTTTTTATAACTTAATGTACGAGTATTTGTAAGTAATTTTAGAGGTTGTTTGCAATTTTGCAATTCATCGCTAAGTTTTGCAATAAAATTGATTGTTCCAAATTCTTTGTTTTTTGGCAGCTTTAATTTTTTTTAATAAATATCAGACTTTGATATATTTCTGATGTACCAAGTTTTGCGAATTTTCGTGTAATTTTTGAGAATTTTTCCAAGTTTTTTGCAATCCTTACAATTTAGCGTTTTTTTTTATAAATCTTAAGTTTTTTTAAATTAAAAAATTACTCGCAAATCTTTTCACATGAGATTATTTTTGATTCTTCAAATCTACTTAGTGTATTTGTTTACATTTTTTGCGGCTTTGGAAATTTTTTAGAGACATTCGCATTTTTGCAAGGTTTCGCGATTTATATGCTCTAAGCCTATTCTCGAGTTGCTGCTTTTGTGCAGTCTATATCATCACCTTTGGGAGAGTTTTCCCATTATTTTAATTCCTTGCGAATTTTTATATTTTTTGCAATATATAATGATTTTAGTAGAAATTTACTAAAGAAAAACGCCATATATTTAAACATAAATGGTAATTTTGTCCGAAAACGAGAAAATAAGCAAAGTAATTAGTTTTGACAGCAACAAATACACCAGTGCACCTTTTATAAGAAAATAAAAATAATTTCAAACTGGCTTAAAATGTTAGAACTTTATGACTTCATGACACTTAAAACACCCGTGTGAATACCCCAATTGTTATAAAATCCTATATATACGGTGGGCAAATTTAACGTTAAGAAGTAAATCAGTTTAAAAACACACATTTTTGACAATTTCAGCTCTATTGATACTAGTGTAATATATGCGAATTAATAATGAAATATAATGTGGGGCAAATGGTTATCTCTAGCACGTCGGCAGACGTCCGCTCTTGGCACAAAATGTTGTTGCATTCACAACACAGTTGTAAGTTTGCCACTCCAACTGGAGCTTCTAGCAACAGTTCGTATGTTCCAACATCCGATTTTTGTCCTTGTTCGATAGCCAATTTGTTGTGCCATTAAATCCGGTCCATTATTGAATATTATTTAGGTTGTTTCATTAATCAGTGGTATTTATATTGAGCGACTGATTAGGCCGCTGTATTAAATTTTAGTATTGGTGCTGCCAATAACCTCTAGGGAGAGAAGTGACGGTATTTCATCGGATGTCACCTAATTACCTGAGACGCATCAAAATTTTCATGCAATTCAGGCTACTCAATACTATTCGCTTTCTTACTTTAGCTGCCTTACAAGCGCATGCATGAAAGATATTACCACGGAATGCTTGGTATAAGATCTGAAGTCGTGACCTGTTTAGAAATTTCTTAAGGAATAATCGGTTCTTGCTATCTCCATGTGTGAAGCAAACAGAGAGCCTCCGAGAAATACCTCATTCCTCTTATTTTTATTTAATGCGTATCAAAATGAATACGAATTCAAAATTTGTTTGTTGTTGGTTTCGTACGTCTAGATGAATTTCGTTGTTGCTAAGACACACATTAATATGTTACAAGCACAATTCCAAAAAGCTTGCAAAACTCCAAATATGTATGCATGAAAGCAAAAACTATAAGTTTTCTCAAGTAAAATACAGGCTGTGTGAAAGCAGCTTTAAGAAACTCATAAATAGTTTTCAACCCTTAAAAGCTTTTCTCAGGAATTTTATATAGAAATGCTAAACTACCAGCAAATAAATTTCAATAATAAAAACTTAAAATTATTCAACAATGGAAATAGAATGATAATTTTTTCGGTCAAGAATGTTCAATATATTTAGCCAAGTATTTATTTAAAACCCAAACTTTATTTAACATATCGTGAGCCTGAAATCTACGATTATATTGAACATTAGAAAGTTCTCATACGCAAACAAAATCCTTGCTCATCACATAAGAATTGCACCATTTAAAAATAATTCTTTTTAATAATTATAAACATTAAATTTTAGTTCACATTAAACCTTGAGAAAAAAAGTTTAAATTTTTGCTTTTGGCCATTTGGCCATTATGTGTTTGTAAAGTGTTTGTCTTTATCAATAAACGAGTAAATTATAAGACTTTCTATTAAATTAAATGTTTACAAATTGATTTGATTATATTAAATTGTATTTGTTTAAGGCAGAATATGCAAACAGATTTTTCTTTAGTTTCTGATTCAAGGACATTTTGTTGGGCTCTAAAGCCATATTGAGGCTGTTAATACTAATTGTCTCAATATAAAATTTTGCATACATACACAAATTTAATAGAATTTCTTATGTGAATGTTTGGCCAAAAGATAAAATGTAAACATAACTGTATGTATGTTCTGTACTAAGAATATTGCATATTGAAACCACCTACGGCCTTTTGGTAATATTGACTTTGTAGCAAAATAAAATAAACGTAACGAATACAAGATCAAGTAACTGGAATTTGTGTGTACAAAAATGCATTAAATTTACAAAACATTGAAAAAGACAGTAACAAAATATTCAAACATGAGTGAAATTTAAACAAAAAACAACAAGTAAGAAATGCCGAATCTTATAAACCCATCACCGAAGTGAAAAAATAAATTATTTATTTTTTCCTGTAGTGCAATTTATAGTAAGTGACTCATGGGTATCTTTTGTTTAGAGAATTTGGTTGAAAGATTTTATTTTCGGCAAGTTTTTTACATTATTAATATTTTTCCTTTTCTAAAATACATGAGGAGTAAGTCCGTGACTTTTCAAACTTCCCTTGTAGCTATATGAAATGCAACACTGTTCCCATCAAGTACCACCTGTTAGTAGACTACTGTCAAATTTCGAGCAAGTATCGTTCTTTACTTTGAGCTTAACAGCTGTTCAAAAGATACAACCTCGTGTATATTTCTAAAAATGAAAAAATTTAATTTCGAGTGCTCAATAAACATTATTTTTTGCGAAATAAAAACCGTCAATCAAACCATGGAAAAGCTCGATAAATACTATGGGGACTCTGCACCATCGATTTCAATGGTAAAAAAGTGGTTTTCTGACTTTTGTTATGGTCACATGTTCTGAACGGCCAATTGAGGTCACGATATGGTGTTGGCCGACGAAGAGTACAAGTCCGTGAGATTGTTGATGCCATAGGCATTTTATATGGCAGTGTGGTTTCGAATTTAAGTGATCAGCTGGTTATTTTTAGTTAAGTTATTTTTCATCAAGATAATGCACGGGTGCACACATGTGCAGTCTCAATGGCAAAACTCTATGAATTGGGCTACGAATTGGTACCTCATCCACCATATTCTCCGGACTTAGCCCCTAGTGACTATTTCTATTTTCCAAACATAAAGAAATGGCTCGGTGGAAAGAGATTTAGCTGCAACCATTAAATTATTGACCAAACAAATGCTGGAGAAACATTGCACTAAGTGTATTGAATTAAAAGAAGATTATGTTGAACAATAAATTTTTGTTTTGCGAAAGAAACTGTATTTCATTCAAAAAGTCACTGACTTATTGATTCGCCCTCAAAAAAAAAAATTAATTTTAAGTAAAATTCTAAAATTCTAAGTTTAAGTGAATTTTTCTGAGTACAAGTAAATTTTTACAAAAATCTAGTAAAATTTACTTAATATGAGTAAAAAATAAAACGTTCATATCCTTAAAAATAGTTTATAAACATATAAAAAAAATTACCAGCTTGGAAAGCAGTTCTTGGAAGCAGTTTTTAAAGAAAATTCGGCTTTTGGTGAGGAAATTCAAGGCAGAGGGGAGACAAGCAGCAATTTCAATGATGAAATAACAATATTGGAGAATATTCCGATAACAACGAATTTACATTTGAAACAGCATTCTGCAATCAATTCCGAACACGAGATGGATCACGAGATGGACTCAGATGACGATTTCCAAATAATAAAAAACAAGAAAAGGAGATATCAAGGTGATGTAAAAATAGATTTATCGAGATGTCAGTTTGGGGGTATTGATAAGTGTGTTGAAAATGTTAACCGTAGTAATAAGTATTCTATATTAGGAAATTTGAATTTAGAGGCTGAAGCGCCAATAAATGACATGAGTTTTGAAAATAGAAATTCTAATATTGACAAAACTTCACCTCAAGTTAAGACCAGGACTTCTTATTGCCCTCCTATATTTTTGGAAAATGTTAATGTTAAGTCCTTAATTGAACAACTATCTTCTAAGAATGTAGAGTTTAAGATTAAGAATCAGTCCCAATTCAAAAGCAAATTGTATTTCAAGGATTCGTCTGCGCATTCTGAGATGATGCAGTTGTTAAAAGATAAGGAAATTTCATCTTATAGCTATACTCCCAAGGAGCAAAAACGTCAGACAGTGATTTGTAGAGGTCTCTACTTTAAGTCGGACATAAGTGAGATAAAATCTGAACTAGATAAAATGATTCCAGAAACTGTTGATTTTGTTTCAAAATTTTCGACAGAGTATTCTAAAAAACGTGGTATAGATACTGGGCTATTCTTAATAACTCTTAAGCCCAATCGTAGAGTAGGAGAGTTGCTCGGTCTAAAGTTCATCCTAAATCAGGTGGTGTCTTGGGAAAGGCCGAAGGCTAGCACAAAAATTCCGCAGTGTTGGAGGTGTCAGAGTTGGGGTCATTTCTCTAGGAATTGTAGTCGCCCATTTGCGTGTTTGAAGTGCAGCGTAAAGCACGGTGTAGGAGAATGTTCATTCAATTCAGATAGTAATGAATCACCATTTTGCGTTAATTGCAATGAAGCTGGCCATACTTCAAACTATAGGGGATGTCCCGCTTACAAAAGGTATGTTTCTTTTAGGGAAAAATCTTCCCAGGTTGCAAGAAATAGGAAAGAGCAGGCGGTAAGCAATGTTTCTAAGGCACTTAATCTGTCTGCGGTTGTTAAAGATAAACCATTTGCTAGCTTGTTTAATGATGTGCCAATACACGACAAACCTATGAAACCTCCTTTGATACAGGAATTTATGAAGATAGCACAATTATTATGCGCTGCTACCACCATTACGTTGGAAGATAGGGTTCGGGATTTTTTGGGGTCTTATAAGTCTCTAACTAAGTTTCAGGCTAGGAAAGAGTGCTTGGATTTAATTAAAGACATTCAAGATGTATATGGCTCGTAGTTCTCTCAATTTAGTTACGTTTAATGTTGGTTCTCTTGTCCGAATAGATAGGAGAACTGAACTGAATATGTTATTAGAGCAATGTGATATTGACATTGCTTTTATACAAGAGACGCACTTATCTGCGGGTGTTAATATATATCTTGACAGTTATTCTGTTCTAAGGGATAATAGTGCATTAGGTATGGCCATTGCTCTGAGAAAGCCAATGTCTTTTGCAAGGATAAATATTTCTGGTCTTGAATTTCCAAATTCATTTGTGGAGGTTAAAGTTTCATTGGGGGGTAGCATTAAAAAAATTCTTTGCGGTTCTATTTATTTCCGGTCTAATTGCAATCGTCAAATAATTTGCAGGGGTCTGTCTTTAATATTGAATCTTTCCAGAGGATATCATTGATTGATTTTGGGTGGTGATCTAAATGCGAAGCACTCTTCTTGGGGTGATGCTGTAAATAATTTTAATGGTGAAGTGCTTACATCATGGCTTCAGAATGAATCTATGTCAGTTACAAGAATTTGTGACTCATTTCCTACATACCCGGGGGGTTCGTCGCATTTAGATCACTTCATAGTAAGCAATGACATTTTAGATATGTCCCTTCCAAATTACGAGACATCTACGCTTCCTACATTCTCTGACCACATTCCACTGGGTTTGAGGTTGAACTTGTCACTTTTTAACTTTATGTTAAATACTCCAGATAGTTTTGTATCTTATAGAGATGTGAATTGGAATGCTTTTCGATTGGATGTGACTAACACCCTCTTGAATCATTTTCCGCCAAAAAATGTAAATTTAACTAACGCTGATATAGATAATTTTCTTAGAGAATTTAATAATACAGTTAGTTTTGTCACGCGAACTCATTCCAAAAGAATAGAGTGTAAGAGACAAAAGTTTGTTGCCTCTGATAAATTGAGAATAATGCTCAGGATTAAATATAGCTGGCAAAAAGATTTAAAGACGATATATGCGAGGACTTTAAATAGAAAACATCCCCAGTATTTGTTGATTTCGAAACAAATTGAACTTATTAAGATCCTTATAAAAGAACAAATTGAACAGGAGCAGGCAAGATTTTTTAATGACAGATTAAAGGGCATTAAACCCGGCCCTTGGGCTTATAAAGAGGTATTTAGGATTATCGGGAATAAAAATCGTAAATATGTTAAAGACGTTTCCATTAACGGCGTGAAAATAACCGAAGCAAATAACAAATTGTCAGTTTTTATGGACCATTTCGCCAATGTTTTTCAGGGTTCTTCAACTAATAGAGATGCGTCGGAGATAGCTGAGGCAATTAGTGATACAATATTTCAAGCTGGTGATCCTATATCATTTAATGATGATAACACATCATTGAATAATTTAAACAATGTAGAATTGACTACCTTGAATTATGTGTCAGAAATTTGTAAGATTATTAACAGCAAAAAGTCGTGTGGCTTAGATAATGTTTCCAATTATATAATAAAAAAGTTTCCAATAAAAGCTTTGGAGTACCTTACGATATTGTTCAACAATTGTTTGAATAACTGTTACTTTCCGCGTGAATGGAAAATGGCTAAAATAGTACCGATTCCTAAACAGAAGAATAATTGCGACATAAACAACTTTAGGCCAATTTCATTACTTTCCAATATAGGAAAGTTATTTGAAAGGATAATCAGGGAAAAAATGGATATGGGATTGAATGGTTCGTATATTCCTCAGGAACAGTTTGGCTTCAAAAAGGGTAACTCTACGGTGCATGCTCTCTTGAAGTTTCACTCTGATATAATTCGAAATTTAAGAGAACGTCGGTGTACTGTAGCTGTATCTCTTGACGTTGAAAAGGCATTTGACAAAGCTTATCACGAGGGCATTTTATATAAAATGGTAAGAATTGGATTCAAAGCGTCCATCGTTAAACTCTTTCAAAGCTTTTTTGATGGCAGGAGATTTTGCGTACAAATTGGAGATCTGGTATCAGATCAAGGTGAGGTTTCTTGTGGTGTTCCGCAAGGATCTGTTCTGGCACCTCATCTATATAACATTTTCATTCATGATTTTCCTCATGAATTTAACGATTCGAGGAGCATACTTTATGCAGATGACTCACTTCTTTATGCTCATGATGAATCTCCTCGCGTTGCTCTTCAGCGTGTTTCATCACATCTAGAAAGGAAGAATCAGTTTTATTCTAGTTGGGGTATAAAAATTAATGCCGCAAAGAGTAATGCAATTTGTATACGCAATGCCTCCGGGAAGTGCAAGTATACTGTTGTTCCGGAGAGCAAGTGTTTGAGACTTACGTTGAATGGCAACGAAATCGAATTTAAAAACAGTATTAAATATCTTGGAGTGAATTTTGATAAGCTTTTGAAGTTTAATAATCATGTTGTGTACAACTTGGCAAAAGCAAATCGTGTTAAGGGGGCCTTTGGAAGATTATTTAATAGTAAGTTTTTGCCAAAGAAAACTAAATTGCTTTTGTATAAAGTAAGCATCAGACCAATTCTTCTCTATGCATTTCCTATTTGGTTTAGTATTTCAAAAACGGCATTCAAGCGAATGGAAATTTTCGAACGTCATATTGTTCGGAAGTGCATAGAGAAGAATTATGAATCCTTGCACAAAAGATTTTCAAATAGATTCGTTTATGAAAAATCTAAATTGTCACCGATACCTTTTTATGGCCTGGATTTGATGAGAAAGTTTGTGGAAAAACTGTCTTATTTTGAAGGGAGTGTTATTAAGGACATTTTAACTCATGAACAAGATTTTAGTTGGTCAAACACTGAATATATTTCCAGCATTGGAATATTAAAAGAACCTTGCAATAGTTATCCTGGTCAAAACTTTTACTCACATGTTACTCCCGGCATACATAGGGGTTAAAATTTTTTATTTTTTTTTTGTTTTTTTATTAATTTTGTTTGTTTGTTTTTTATGGATGTTTTTTTTATTTATTTAATTTAGTGTAAGTCTTAGGTGTAAAATTTAGTTTTAAGTTTTTATTAGTTTTAAGTTCTATTTTTGTAGATATAACTCTACTAATTTAGACAAGTGCTGGGAGCAGGCACTATATTAAAAAAAAAACTGATGTTAATTTATTATGTAAATGTTAATTCTTTTTATTTAAATAAGCAAGTTGCATTATCAGAAAATGTTATTAAAATAATACATAATAGTTTTAAGTTTCCTATAAAATTATGTTGGCTAATCTTGTTACGTAGAAAAAATGAAGTCTCTCTAAATAAATAATAAATAATAATAATAAAACATATAAAAAAAAATTTCTTACATTTAAGGAAATATTTACCAAAAGTAAGAAGATGGTTTTAGGCTTAGGAAAATTGTAATTTCGTTTTAAATCAAAAAATAAATTTAAAGAAATAATTTACTCCTGATTAGTTAATGAAATTTTACTAACTTAAAACATGTAGAAAGGTATTCTCAATATTCGCAAAATATTTACCAGTTTTAAGTATTTTTTGTTTGTTTTTGAATATAGAATTTATTATTAATTTGCATTTAGCAGAAAGTCTAAGTATATTTTTCATATTTTCGAGGAATATTTGAACTTGAAACTTATTTTTTTGTAGGTTAGGTTACGTTAAGAAGGGTGGTGCTATACCGCTTAAACAGTAATATTTACCCCCTTTTATAGCCACAAGTGACCCTATTACTCGTCCTTGAGCCACCGAATTCCCATGATGAAGCCCCTGATGTGCTCTAGTTTACACTTCCCGATATCAGTAATGCTTTCATGGAAACGTCTGCTCAGCCATCTAAGCCTAGCTTCGGGCAGTGAGAGATAACATGTTCAATGGTTTCTGGTTCTTCTTCATCCCCGCACATCCTACAAAAATCTGGAGTGCCAGTTTCCCAAATACTGGTTCTTGCTCTGACCAAGCAGTGACCTGTCAACGCGCCTATCAAAATTCTCATCGCCTTCCTATTCATGTAGAGTAGCAGTTTGGATCTTGAGACTCTACAATCCTCCCTACTTCGCCATAAACTGTTGGTCCTGCTTTCTATCCAGTTACTGAGTTCTCTATAGTAATAACCTATCGGTAATTTCACTGACCTTTCTATCATTTCTTCATCTAATGCCGACCCTATTTTTGCGAGCTCATCGGCAATTTTATTTCCCTCAACACTGCTGTGACCAGGAAGCCAATATAGTCTGACACTATATTTATCCATAAGCAAGTTGAGGGCTCTCCTACAGTCGCTAACAAATTTCGATTTGACAATGTGTCCCTTCAAAGTTTTTAGTGCTGCGTGGCTGTCACCGTAGAATGTTACCTCCTCACCTTCAGCTACATTCTTGGTCATCAGCTCCGTGGCCCTGAGAATCGCCAAGATCTCAGCCTGGAAAACGCTGCATTCATTCGGCACTCTGAAAGAACTACGAATGTTCGTTCTCAAGATATAGACACCAGCCCCTGTGCCTTCCCCCATTTTTGATCCGTCTGTAAAGGCTGCACTTCCCTCATATAGCTTATCGGATTTGACCCAATAGTCCCTATCCGGAATTACCATTGAGGGTGTTCTACTAAAGTCGATTTCAGCGACCTTATAGTCCGTAAACCCAAGTGTAACGGATCCCTGATCACTAAAACTACTCACCAAACCTGTTTCTACGATTCTAAGGAGACTTCTAGTCGCCGTTCCCACCACAAAGTCCTATATATGAAGTAGATGAAGAATGAAGTCCAAGGCAGCCTGAGGTGTGCTCCTCTGAGCACCTGTGATACCCATCGAGGCACATCTCTGAACCTTAGCTAGTGATTTCCTGTGACTTTCCTTCCTCAATGCCTCCCACCATACCAAACAACCATAGGAAATAACCGGCCTGACAACCGATGTGTAGATCCAGTTTACAATCTTCGGTTGCAGACCCCAGTTCCTTCCTATGGAGTTCCTGCATGCGTAGTAGGCATTGAGCCCTTTCTTTAGCCTTTCAAGCGTGTTCCTTTTCCATGAAAGCTTGCTATCTAGGAAAGCACCCAGGTATTTAGCTCCTTCTGCAAGTCTCAGCTCCACCTCTCCCATCCTGGGCAGTACAAAGCTTTCTACTTTGTATCTCCTGGTGAAGAGGACTAGCTCGGTTTTCTCTGGGTTGACTCCCAATCCTTTACTGCTGGCCCAGAAGGATAGATCGCCCAACACCGACTGCATGACTGCACTGATAGTGGGAAGAAACTTTCCCGTTACCAATAAAACCACGTCATCCCCATATGAAACTATTTTCCTTCCGCTCCTGTCAAAACGCCTACGAATTGCGTTCATTGCCAACAACCACAATAGAGGTGATAAAACTCCTCCCTGTGGTGTACCTCTTGTAACTAATTTCTTCAGTTTTCCTCTTCCTATACTCGAGTTG
The DNA here is from genome assembly GCA_936439885.1 of Nowickia ferox. Lineage (NCBI taxonomy): Eukaryota > Metazoa > Arthropoda > Insecta > Diptera > Tachinidae > Nowickia > Nowickia ferox. The sequence continues at coordinate 92,865,247 of OW387023.1, read as the reverse complement.
ATGATTCTGCTATTAAGCATGATAATTATCCACTCCACTAGAAAGTTGTGCACCCCAAATGTTTCCAGCGACTCCCTAATAGCCTCTATACTTATATTGTTAAAGGCTCTCTCAATGTCTAAGAATGCAGCCAGTGTGTAGTCTTTGTGCTGCAGTGCTCTCTCTATAACACCAACCACGTCATGAAACGCACTTTCAATTTTATGTAAATTTAATTTAATTATAAATTTCAATAATTTCAATGCTTATCCTGGCTGCCCTCCTGTTAGGCAATTGGTTAGAGTACTTGTGTATTAGTCAGAAGGTTGCTGGTTCAATACTTTTTTCCTCTCAATGAAATTATTATTTATGTATGGTGAATTAATTAAGATTATAATATAATATAAAGATATAATAAATAACATATCATGTGTTACAGAATTTAATTAAAAATAAAAATAAGTACCAGAATTAGAGACATAAAAAACTTTGGAAAATATACCAAATTTAAGATCAAAGATGAATACAATTTCTTGCGAAGCTCCGAATTTGATGGGAAAATTTTACTTAATTTTAAACAAATTTTACTTAAATATAAAATTATAATTACTTTAAACTAGTTCATTACTGAACTAGAAATTTAGTAAATATTTTACTGGTTTCAAGTAAAGAACAGCTTTCTCGCCATACGACAACTTGTTTTACTCAAATTTAGAAAATTTTCCAAAGTCTTAGTTAATTATTTTGAGTATGAATCTGCATATTAAGATATAAATTAAAAGTTTTGCCAGCCTTTACCATATTGATCCCGACCCCGAAAACTGAATTAAATAACTATTTATAACGGTACTTAAAAAAATTTTTATTATAAAACAAACTAATTACACATCTGTAATAGTTATTATATCACAAAGCTTCGTAAGACCAATCAATGAGTGCCAATTTTTATAGCTAACTTAGATTTTCGTATAAAAATGGAGTAACAGCCCTTCTAATACATAAAATGTGTTTAATCAAAAAGAAAAAAATATAAATCCTAATTATTTTATTTTTCTTTTTTTTTTTTTTTTTTGAATTGTTACAATAATGTTAAGTTCCGCATTTCTCAACGCAATCCCAAATTATTATTTCACTTATTCAGTAAAATATTTTTCTAATAAAAATACATTGAAATGGATTATTGAGGGGCTTAGCTGGATCCTATGCGCATTTCCTCTGCCATATGCCTTTACATCGGAAGTAGCAAAGTGGTTGTTAACGAAATTCCACAAAAGAACTGCAAGATTATACGGTTATGCGAGGCAGGTCAGTCAACCAGTGAGAGCGAGATGAAAAACTCTCCAAGGCCAAACAACACACACAAGCCTGACCGCACTTAGAAATAATTGCGATGAGGCGAGAGCTTTTCTTCAGCCCAGAGCTAGGACGATGTATAAAGATACTTTATGTGTCGAATATTAATATTGAGGAAATTACACACGGAATGACGAACTTATATATAACATTTAAAATTTTTGGTGAAGAGTGTCAAATAGAGGAAAAAACGCAAAAATAAATAAATCGTTTAAGTTACTGAATAACAAAAGCAGCGTTTTGTAAACGACAATTTCAGAATACACACGGAAAAAATTTACTAGCCAGTAAAATTATAACACGCAGCAAAAAAAAATCGAAACTAGTTTCAAAGATTCACCACTTTCATTGCATACCAATCACTACAGGTGCTGAATTTAATATTCTAAGGCTGTTGTTTATATCAAAAATTGTTCTAGAAAACCTTTTAAGCTCGTACCATTTAGTTATTTGGATCACTAACGTCCTATGACAACCATGTATTAAATTCCTTGAGGATTCACCAGAAATAGAACTACTTGCAGCTGAGCTCATCAATGCTAAAACTAATGATTTGTTTTATAATTTTTTGCTGGGATATAATTAAATATTTGCAGTCATCAATGAAAGTGTTCAAATATAAATATATTTATTTATTTATGAAAGCGCATGAGCAAGTAAAAATTAAAACTCTTCTAATAAAAAGCTTTTTATGGTTTCAACAGTTAATGCATGTATGAAATTATAGCAGTCATAAACCGTTTAACACTGAATTAATTTGCTTGAAGTGTTAATACCAGTAAATGACGGGTAGTGACCTAGAACTTTGCTATCACATCTTACTTATCCTCGAAATGTGTTAACTCTATGTATGTGCACCGTGTGTAGTTCAATAGCACATATACTTATTTTTAATTTATGAAGAATGTTACGTATATATACAGGGTGTCAGGTAGCAGATTTTATATTTTCAAACTTGAATAAAAAACGTAATAATTGACACAAAGTTTTATTAAGAGAATTGAACGATAGAATGGAATGCGGATTTCATTACTTAAAGAATATGTCATCCAGATGTCTTCTGTCGAGTTAAACACATTGTTAAAAACGGAGCCTAGTGTTCTGCTTCGCACGCTGCAGTAAACTTAATTCAATTGAGCTGATTTCTCGACGAAGATTTTACTTTAAAGCCGCTAGAGATTGAGGATTGTCATTATAAACCCTCTCTTTGAGCTAGCCCATAAAAAAAATTCATGGGAGTAAGATCGGGCGACCTCGGTGGCCATGGGATGTCCCTAAAGCAAATGATTTGTTCTTTGGGGAAATTTTCTCATAGCAACTTCATCGGAGCTCTGGCTGTGTGTACAGTCAGTCACCCCATCCGGTTGAAACCACGTGTCTGAGGAGTACAATGGATGAGTTTGCAGGTTTGGCAAAAAGAATTCAGTAATTATGCGTCGTTCATATTCACCGTTGGCATTCGTCGCCTGGCCTCGAGAATTTTCCAATAAAAAATAGTCCAATTATCTCATGCGTCGATAAGGCACACCAAACAGATACCCTGGGGCAATGCAATGGTTTTTGCTGTTTCAATCGAGGATTGCGAGTTTTTGGAGACCAGTAATGGCAGTTTTGCTTGTTGACGTGGACGTTTAAGAGAAAATAAGCATTGTCGCTCCAAAAAAATGCCATTTACAGTGCGAAAATGCTCCGACATCGTTTCACAAAAATGTTTGCGTAAATCAAAGTCAATTTCTTTCAGTTCTGGAATGATTTGAATTTTAAAAGGATGGAACTTCAGATCCTTTTTTAAAATTTCATGAATAATCGCTCTTGGAAGTCCCAGTGAGGCTGCTCTTTTCCGTATTGAAAGTCGCGGATTTTTAACGTAACCTGCTTTCAACCACTTCAATATTTTCGGGAGTCCTTGAAGATCGATTGGGCCCTGGCCTTGGAACATTCATACCCAAAGCAGTTACGCGGAATCTCTGCTCCCACGAATGAATTTAAGTTACACTCCGTCTATCACGTATTCGCCGAATACCGAATTTTGAACAAACTTGTCGACGAGCAACTACGTAAGAATCATTACTTTAAAAAAATGTCTTCATAACGAACGCGCGACCACTGCGACATCGTGACTAACAAGTAAGATAAGATAATATAATTCCAACAGTGCCACCCTTCGTTCGCACCGTTTATTGCTTTTTGAAATAATCATATTTAAAAATATAAATTTGCCATTAGATATCCTGTATAAAAATAAATAATATGTTTGTACAAAAAATGGGGCTTCAAAGTAAATGATGCAGAATTAATCCTGACATGATTATTAATATTGGGTAAGAATTGCATACAAATATATCGTATAGCCAACTCTTGAGTTAATGATAAAATTTTCTTTTTTCCTTTAAGCTGTGTATAAATTTGAAACCTTGCACTCGTTTTCTGGTAAACTTGTTCTTTTGAGTTATGTTATTGTTTTAATAAATGAGCGATATATTTTCTTGATTGGTTCAAAAAACCTCTAATGTAGCTACATGCAGCATTTTAATCTTTATTTTTAAGTTGGTTTATTTAAACTTTCTGCTACTTTTTGCATTAAAAAATAAAACTTTCACTTTCATAGTTTAAAACGGTTTCATTATGAAGAAATTTTTCGTTTTTCGTTTTCGAACAAATCACCAGCTCCATTAACTTGCACCAAAACGTCGAGCACGTACAAATCAGATGTACAAATCATACATATGTTGGTTATGTTTGACGTCAAATATCGACAACAGTAGGATTTTTTGTTTGTTGAGTTACCATAACTTATATATAATAAATTTAAGCATTCACAAGTAATTTTGTACATGTAGATATTTCGTCCTTACGAACTCAAGTAGTTATGTAGTCAAAGTTAAATTGTTCCATAAGCAAACACATTAAACCAAAAGGATATTTTGAGGAAATACTAATGCATGTATGGCACGTACAATGTACAATTAAAAACTCATGAAGACAATAATGTTAGAAGTGAAAGCAAAATAAATAAAAACAGCACAACAATAACAACAAACAAAATCTTGCACACAGTTTAGCAATCATATAGAATGTTCGCACTAATAAAGATGGTAATGATCATGACGACAATGATGGTAGTGGAAATGTACGGAAGACAAACTTGAAAAGAAATGAAAAGTTGTAGAGCACATCGGGCGAAAGAAGAACAGAAAGTAAGAAATATTGTTGTCAGAAAAAATATTCAAGTTCATGAATAAGTACCACACCTAATCTAAGCAAGCAAGTTTTTTTGTAAAATTTTTTGACTTTGTTTTGCTGATAATAGAATTATAAATGAGTGATGCATAACAAAAAATTGTTTGTTATATTATAAAACAGAAAAAATTATGATTACTTTTTGTTTTAACAACATGCTTTTAAGGCTGATTTTAAGTTTTATTATTTTATTTATTTTAATAAAGAGAAAATGTGTTTTTCATTTAATTAATTTTTTATGAATTTTGGTATTTGGTTTTGCCATTTTTGCGGTAGGTCCTATTTTAGTAAAGACAACTATTTGATTATTTAAATTAAGTAATAAAATACAAAATAAAGTTCTTTCTGTGAATGTTTTCATAATAGTTTTTTGCACCAAAATGCATGCAACTAATGCTATGAAAATATCATGGCGTATATTAAAAGTTAATGGAAAAAATTGATCAAGTTCTGGAAAGGACATTTTTATAACAAAAAAAAAATAAGTAAAGGTTGAAGACTCATTTTGAATACATATCTATTTTTCTTTAAATTATTGTAATACCTCAGCCTGTACAAATCATGTAATAATAATGAGCATAACTGTATTATGTTTGTAGCAAATAATATATTTCCACAAAAACATAAATGTGAAAAAATACCAAGCTCCTTTCCAAAACTTTGGCCATCAAAAGCAGTGAGATGAAAAATTTTACCAAGTTCTTGTTTAACACAAAATCTAACTCTACAATATACTTTGAATTACTATGCACTTTGTACTCGTCAGAGTGTCATATCATTCACAAGCAATCTGCTTACCTGGCAACATTTTTTCTCAAATAAAAAAGTGAACAAATATCCATAATTCTCTCCTTTTTTCGAAAGGTAAAAATATTTGCCAAGTTAGCATATTGCCTATAAATGATATGCCAATGCCAATAGCATGGTCAATGTCAGTTTTCTAGGCGAGGTAACGCCTACTTCTTTGAACAAAAATTTAAAGCCTTGCATTATCGCAATGTGTGTGCCAAATTTCAATAAAATCGCTTTTGTTAAACGCTTTAAGTTTGCTCTTTTAATTCAGACATTTATGGGCGTAGCCCCGCCCCCTTTCTCAAATTTCCAGGTTTTTAGATTTTTCAGATTTTGCTAGTTATATTTTCTTGCTTATACCTACTTGTATATCAAATTTCAGCTCGTTACGCCTCGATCTGATGCTAACAAAAAGCTTATATCATGCTTAACATGACATCAGGCACAGTTTGTTTTGCCATTTTGAGTATTTTTCATTTTCATTTATGCAACATGAATGGGAAATAAAATAATAAGAATAAATTATTCAAATTAAAAACAAACTTATATTAGTAAGTTGTGTATGTCACAAAGAATAGTTACAATAAGGTAACAAAAATTTAGATTAAAATTCATTGCAGCCATATTGCCACAATAAGTATGCTAATATTATGTGAACAGTATAGTACTCAATGGAATATCACTTGTACGTACATATACATACATATGTATGGATGTGTGTGTATTAAAAACCATTTCATCTTTATCACCAAAGAACATATTATTATTCAGTGCGTATGAGCAATATTAAAATTAATAGAACATTAGCATTACAAAAGCATAGCATGCTTTTTGGGTTTTTTTTAATGAGTTTAAATTTCGTGAGTGCGTATGAGCAATGATTTTGTACCGTCATTCATTCTATTTGAAATAGAAAATATACATACATACATATGAATAAAATATTATTTTTATTTTGGGAGAGGGATGAATTATCTATTTTTTGAAATAACAAAAGCATTTAGGATAAGGCAAATTATAATTAATTTATGAAAAAAATATTTTATTCAGGTTTCATATATTCATATATTCAAACTGCACTTGTCATACGATCCTTAGATAATATTTTGATATTATGTATGTATTTGTGTCCGAATCACTTTTTCAGCTTTCTCGTTCAACTGCTATTTATTTTACTAAACGACTTTTGCCACATAAACTTCACATATCTAGAGACTTCTCTTTAATAATTAAAGGAAAAATAAAAATATGTGCTTGCATTGAAAATGTCACTTCTAAATATTTTATTTGAAATCAAATACCGAAATTTTATTTTTTTTAATCTAATGCTTTTTTTATTTGAATATGAAATGGCAATCTCTGTTATATCTTAATGGCTTTCAAGTATGGAATTTGCATATTCATGTAATAGAGTAAAGGCTCCATTAGTCTTTACTCTCTGTTGCTGTTCTGTGCTGCGCCGTTCTGCTTCTAAATTTGAGTACTTAATTTTTCTGTAGTAACTTATCAGCTGTTTCTGACCAGAAGAGTCGCAGTTTTCCACTAAAGCGATTAGTTTTGCCTCGTCCATTGTTAAGTTTCAATATAATTTTATATTTTTCTTTCAAAATTTATTTTTTTTTTTAAATCTAAAAGCACAATCACAATTTATTTCAAAATATTTTTATTTAACTTTCGCTGTCACTTACAATTACTTAACAATTTTTTGATTTTCACAGGTTGAACCTAAACAACGACTTGTCTTAGATTTCTATAAACAAAAAAAATATCAGCTGATTCGTAACAGAAGAGAAAGTAAAAACTAATGCTGGCATAACGCAACTTGCTGACTGGGTGAATAACTCACATATCACCAATCAGCCTAGACAGCAAACAATATATTTTTATATTTTAAAATTAATGCACAGTTCTATTAGAAATATTTTGGGAAATATTAATTCCAAGTAACAGTAGAAAACATTAAAATGTTCTAAGTGAAAATGTCTGCACGCACTACAATTAAAAAAAGTTAACCGATCCATTCTTAATATTTATAGTTTGTCCAGCCTATCTGCTTTCGCATAAAAATTAACACAAATATTGGTTCAAATGGTTTTTCTGATTGCGAATATTTTTCTAATATTTTGATCTACTAAGAAACAATTTTGTTTGAAATATATGTGGCATGGAACTCAAATACGTTATCAAAAGTATATCTGCTTAAAATAAAAAAAAATAAGCCAAACTAATATTCTCTATATCTTAAAAAATAGCGAGTAAGTTTTAGTAGCTTCTTAGAAATTCAAACAAATAAAGGGTAAGAACAGTAAATTTTTTGGAACATTTTCTATGCCCGTCCCATGAAAAATTTTAGTATTTTAAATAAAACAGAAAAAACACTAGTGAATGTTTTGTTTCTTTTTTTTAAGCCAGACACCCTTTTTGGCGGTATCATTTAAGAAATTGTATGACCTCAAGCTCTTACTACCTCCTGATAAATTTCTAAGAATTTTATTTTTTCACTTGGAATGGCCAAAAAATGCTGCATTGTACTAATATAATAAATGGTCTATTAAACGAATAAAAAAACTAAGGGCCTAATTTTGTAAAACGTAACGCCAAGATTACAAGATTAGGCCCTAAAACTGAAAAATAACGACAAAATCCGGAAAAGCCATTGAAATCCAAATTTTTGAAACACGGAAAAGATTTTCCACACAAAAAGTATACAAAACATACATTCAAAAGTAAAAAAAGCGCTTTTAATATTAAGAAAACTAAACATAAAAAAAGATTTAACTAAATCCACAAAAATCCGAAAAAAACTTCACAAAAAAGAAACGACCCTAAAACAAAAAAAATCGTATCGGGGAGAAAATATAATAAAGGAGATTATATATAAGATTATAAGAGGTTTCGTTTTAATATGCAAGCAACAAGGATCAAGTAAAATCATCGACTGTAAATTAAACGTAGAGAGGAGAGTGAGCTTTTAATAATGGGAAACAATAGCAAGCAAATGGCAGCCACCGTATTCTTTTCATGAAATTTTTCATCACCCATTTGCATATTTGCGGTTTTACAAATTTCATCTTTAGTTAAGTTTGGAAAGTTAACATAGATGTTATCTTATTCGATTAAAACTTTTTAAAATTGCTAAATTGCCAGAACTTCGTGGCCAATTCTGATCACTGCTTCTTGAAATCATAGTGTCAGGTATATTTTCAGGCAAAAGACTGCTAGAATCGTTACTTTTGTGGCCGGTAGTGACGTCTTGTTGCAGATAACTCTCGTAGTCATTAATCAATGCACAATTCCAAAGATCGACAAAGAATTAACACATCTAGCTTTTTCTCTATACTATGTGCTACAAGAGAAATATGCTCAGTTAATATTGAATGACGTGCACAAGTTCGATTATTCGCCTTAAGCCAACAGATCAAGTTTTTCAAGTTCAGAACAATCACAAAAACAAAAAATCGTCCGCAACGCAAAAACTTAAAACAAACAGAAATCTCGAAAAAGAAATTGAGTAACACTGAATTACTAAAAATTCCCCCAGAATTAAAGAACAAAAATGTCCAAGCGTTGAACAATCGTGAGGTGTAAATTGTAGTAAACACCTTTACTAATACTAACCCTCATATTCATAAAATTTAAAATGAATTTGAAATGTATTTTATTTAAAATTTTTCATACAAAAGTTTCCTAAAATAGATTTCAAATTCATTTTATTTTTTTATAAATTTGGGGGTAAGTGTTTGCTAATCTACATTTTTTAAATATTTCTTACTTAAAAAAGTATCTTCACAAACAAAGTATTTTGTAAATGGATTTTATTGAAAAGGAATTTTTTGTACAGATAATTTTTTCACATTGAATTTAGTTTTTTATTCATAAAATTTTTAAATTATTCAACAATTTGGGCAATTTAACACGTGCGATTCCTTATCAAAAACACACACATAACATAAAGTGTATTTATTTTTGTGGATACATTTATAATTTGTAGCTATTTTATAACTTTTTGTTATTATTTGAGTATCATATAGTTTTATGTGTGCGAGTATAAATTTTCATGCAGTACAAATATTTATTTGTAACAAACATTTATTTGTATATATTAAAGTTAGTTTTTTTAAAAGCAAATTTTAAAATATTTTAACAACCACACTTAAAACATACATATGCCCTTTAAAAGTTCGCTGTAACTACTAACAGTTGCAAATAAAATGTATCTTAATTTTTAAATATATCTGCGGCTATTGCAAATTAAATATAACATTTTAAATAAATACATTGAACTTTATGGTAAAATTTAACAAAACCACATGTATTGGAAATTTTATAAATATTTTCCAAAACTATGCAAACAAGCACTAAAACAATGTAACTACGCATCTTAAATTTATTGTTAACATGCGGCATATAACACCATTTTACGTAACATAGTTTGATTATATAAGCAAATCTATATAAAAAAATGCGATTTTTTTTGCTTTTTAAGAAATTATAGCATTTTTGATTTTCGCGCCAGATTACTCTCGGTCTTGACGCGCTATCACCTACTTACACGTTTCTTGTCATCTCCTGGCATTGCTAAGGATCAATACTGGTCTATGCGAGGTCCCTGACCAACCAGACTAACCTAACCTAACCTAACTATCGAAAGAAAGGTAAGAGGCTGGGATGCAGTGTTTCTTATGTTTTCGCTATGCACGGTAGTACGTGTTTGCATATTACAGAGGAACAATGTATTTTGTTTTGTTTTGTTTTTTTTTTGCTGTATTAACCTCTCCAAAATGGCTTCGATATATAGTATTGTCAACGAAATGCTGACGCGTTTTGCTATATTTGCGGCGAATTTATTAAAGTAAGAGACAAAAAGTATGATTTGAGTATAAATTTAAAGATTTGCAAGGCATATCAAGCTGGAATACTACTAACTACTCCTACTCCTGTTATCTTTGCCTGTGGGATAGTAGAAATGATGCCGCTCACTACAGTCAAAAACATTGGCCTGTACGTACTGTGTATAAAGTTGGGAGTCAATTGTCGATTCTGAAACTATATTAATGCCGCCATTACATATTAAATTAAGTCTGATTAAACAGTTTGTAAAGGCTCTTAATCATGAGTCTGAAGGCTTGAAATATTTAAAGAGTTTTTTTTTCCAAAGCTCCCAGAGGCGAAAATTAAAGCTGGAATCTTTGTAGGACCTCAAATAAAAAAAATCATGGATTGTGATATTCCGGAAGACTTACAATGACGAGAAAAAAAAGCTTAGAACAGTTTTAAGACAGTAAGTAGTTCATGGTTTTCTTGGAAATCATAGAGCGGAAAATTATAAAGAACTGATCACTGACATGATTATGAATTTTTGCATCATCGGATGTACATGTTACATTCTCATTTGGATAAATTTGAGGGTGGCGTTGGCTGAAGTAGTTAGCATGTTGACTACAAAAACGAAGATCCTGGGTTCGAACCTGGTATCAGATAGTCATCAAATAATAACACCACGCATTTATCTGATATACATTAATGTCCCTTTGCATTAGTTGTTGTAGGAAAGTTCATGTGATGAAGGCATAGTCACTGGTCACTGAATTATACCGACTTCAGCAGATACTAATTCCAATGTAACATCAGAGCGCCCTCCTTCGTTGTGTAGCAGAATCATCGGCGAAGTAAAATAAGCAATAAAATAAAATTCCTACTAAACTAAGCACAGCTTAAAAAAAAATTAATACGCCTCATTTCACACCAGAGGCGCTGCAACACTGTATTATTAAAAAACGTGCAAAAAGCAGAGTTGTAAAAAAAAAAGAATGAAGCTTTCCTCTATCTCTTCCTTCACCATCTGTCTTCTCTATCACTATCCCTTTCCTAAAGAAGGTAACACCTAGTGATAGTAGTAGGCATTCATTGCCTGAGTGTTACTTCTCTTTAAAAAAAAAAAAAAATAAAGATAATATGAAAGCTTATTCAGAAGAGCAAGAGGAACGCATACATCACGATATAATGGAATTTGAGAGACGTTACCAAGGCCAGTATACCGAAAGCATGATGCAGGACTGCATTTGGGGGTTAATAAGAGAACCTTCTACTGAACATGACTAGAAAAGTAAAACTGTTGATTTTTAAACGTTTGGACTTTATTTAAACACTTCTATTGATGGGTGTCTTTTAATAAATCATCTTTAAATCCATTTTTTTATGCATTTTCATTTAACTGAATTTTCCATTTTTCACAACTAAAAGCAAATTCAGAACTATTTCTTGTTATCTTTCTAATTTGTAGATATAAAAGGAATAAAAATTAAGTATGTACAACCCGTGCGCGAAAATGTTGTAGACCGGTGTTATGTTAGCATTTTTTTAGTCGTAATAATACACAATGGGTAATTGTAAAACAAAAAATACTTGTCTTCAAAGAGATACTCTCATATTCAAAGAAACACATCCTTTTCTTTATTTGTACTTGAGATTTCAAAGAAATCCAATTATTACAAAAGTACTAAGTAATTATGTTCTACACATAGAAAAATTTTATAATGAAATCGTTGAAAACAAAATTAATTTAATGAATTGAACAGGCTAATGATAGTATCGCCTTTTAAGCCAAATTACATGTGATAATTATTAATGAACAAATAACATCAAAGTTAGTTGTAAATATTCTGACAACACATAGTTGAACGGAACAGCCAGCCGTTTTCGAAGGCCACTAAACCTTCATCATCAGCGTTCTTCTGTGTTTGGTCCACTGTGTGTGGTTTCAGTTGATGTAGAACGGCTGGCTGTTCCGTTCAACTATGTGTTGTCAGAATATTTACAACTAACTTTGATGTTATTTGTTCATTAATAATTATCACATGTAATTTGGCTTAAAAGGCGATACGAACATTAGCCTGTTCAATTCATTAAATATAGAAACAAATGCAGTTCGAATAATAATAATTAAACTAAAATTAATTTAATATTTTTCGGTGACAGTTTCCTTAACCGACAAAGCGAAACGTTTTTTGCCGAAATTTTTTGATATTTAGCGTAACTATTCGAAATAGTACTCGTCGATATGAATGCGTGTGCCAAATATTTTGTGTATGATGTATATTTCTCGAGTTGTGGGCTGCTTAAGTGTTGCCGTTTTCGAAAGTTTGTTTGTTAGTTATTATTTCAAATTAAATTAAAATATGTGATTCTGTATAACAAATTATATTTAGAAAAAAAAATTCATCTGCAAAATCGGAAATGACCAATTGATAATAAAATTTTTCAAACTTGGACATGTTTTTTTTATTTTTCTTAGCCCAAGCTGTTCTTATTATACAGTTAAAATTAATTAATGTGCTGAGCATAAGTTTAAAAGTTATTAAAAGTTCTTTACATGCGCACCAAACCAAACCAAAAATTATAAATTCACATTAAAGGTTTTTTTTTGCTTTTTAAACCAAAATGGTATACGATAATTTCATTATATTGCAAAAGCTTTAAAACGGGATCCTTAACTCATCCGTGCAACTCCTCAAATCAAAGCTGAAAATAAACATTTTGAATTCCAATTTGTCTCAATTTGTCAAAATTGATATTTGTTTCTCAATTCGTAATTAGTCTAAAATATACTCATACTACAAAAAATGAGTTTTTAATCAAAAAAAAAAATTAAATAACCAAAAACTGACCCAAAGTTAGAAAAATTATTATTAAAAAGTTAGTATTACAGTACATTTAAAACATCCCCAATAAGCACACACAAAAATTAAAATCCAAGCACTTGAAATTTAACTGGAAACAAAGTTGAATTTAAGCATTTTTTCAAGTAATATTCAAGTTTGAAAATATTTTGAAATAAAATATCAAACCTTGTCAAATACGTAATTTATTCATTGATAAAATTTAAATTGTGGTGAAAAATATCAAAGATAAATAAAAAAAAGTGAATTTTTTCGTCTATCTCACTTTCAAACCCATTTTAGTGGCATGAATATATTTCAGACGAATTTTGAATTAAAAAAAATGCGACATATCTAGACAGATTAGAATTAAAAATGTTCATGTTGAAGTTTGAAAAATTTTATTATCAATTGGTCATTTCCGGCCTTGCTTTTTTTTAATTAATTTAATTATTATTATTCGAATTGCATTTGTTTTTATATTTAATGAATTGAACAGGCTAATGTTCGTATCGCCTTTTTAGCCAAATTGCTTGCTTTTTTTAATTTTTTCAAATAAAAATGTTTTCAAGATTTTTTTTTTAAATAATTTTTTTGTTAAGATCAGACGCTCTTGTATTAGAATCACACATTTTAATTTTTTTTTATATAATTTTTTTAATTTGAAGCAATAATTAAAAAAGTATTTATTACTCAAGTAGTGTGAAATGAAAATAATAAAAATTATGAATCAATATTATATCAAGTTGAAACAACATGAAATTAATTTATTAATACACCCAGTCTTATTATTAATTATTTCAATTGCGTGATATGTATTGGCACGTTCAGCAGGAAGATATGTTTGTGTGTTGTATTGTAGTTGGCTTTTCTAATAAAAGTGCCTACTGCTGCAGCCACAACAACATAAAATTTACTTGAAACTGTGAATTGTGAACTGTGAAGCAGCTTTGGCTTTCCTGCAGAAATAGCCAGAGCTTATGACAGGAATCGAGCCTGCGATCTTCCGGCTACTAGACTTCTAAATTACCTACTAGCCCGCAGCAGTAAGATTTTGCAGGTAATTCGCAGTTTGTCGGCTATTTACACAACATGAACATCAAAACAAACAACAACAAAATAAAAACCAGTAACGCAATTGAGCACAACAGCAAATATACTTGTAAACCAATACACTTAAACAATCCCCCTTATCCTGAATGGCGTCGTCGAAGTCACATCAAGACGATAATAAATATTGTCACTTGTCTACTCTTTATAGGCAACAATTTGCTCTTATTGACAATCTCTTACTGATCTCGAAGGCTTTGTAAATTAATGTAGCATGTTAATAGTAGTCGACAATTTTTACTGTCGTCTCGATGTGACGTCGACGACACACATTCACGTATATTACAAAATCAAAAACAAAAATTAGATAAGACCACTTTCTGGGGTAAATTTTATAGAACTATGAGTATCGAAAATGAGATCAGTTGTAGTGATCAGGAATCCGTTATCCCTGGGTTTGCGGACTATAAGGTCGCTGAAATCGATTTTAGTAGAATACCCTCACTGGTAATTTCGGATAGGGACTATTGGGTTAAATCCGACAAGCGATATGAGGGTAATGCAGTCTTTACAGACGGATCAAAAATGGGGGAAGGCATAGGGGCTGGTGTCTATACCTTGGAAATGAATATTCGTAGTTCTTTCAGACTGCCCAATGAATGCAGCGTTTTCCAGGCTGAGATCTTGGCGATTCTCAGGGCCACGGAGCTGGTGACCAGGAATGTAGCTGAAGCTGAGAAGGCAACATTCTACGGTGACAGCCAAGCAGCACTAAAAGCTTTTAAGGACACATTGTCAAATCGAAACTTGTTAGTGACTGTAGGAGAGTCCTCAACTTGCTTATGGATAAATATAGTGTCAGACTATGTTGGGTTCCCGGCCACAGCGGGAAATGAAATTGCCGATGAGCTGGCAAGAATAGGGTCGGCATTAGATGAGGGAATGTCAGACAAGTCGGTGAAATTACAGATAAGTCATTACTTTAGGGAACTCAGTAATTGGGTAGAAAGCAGGACCAACAATTCATGGCGAAGTAGGGAGGATTATAGAGTCGTGTTTGTGGCGAAAACTTGACTCAAGAAGATCCAAACTGCTACTGTACATAAATAGGAAGGATGCGATGCGAATTGTGACAGGCGCGTTGACAAATCACTGCTTGATCAGAGCAAGAACCAGCATTTGGGAAACTGGCACTCCATATTTTTTGTAGGATGTGCGGGGATGAAGAAACCATTGAACATATTATCTGTCATTGCCCGAAGCTGCAACGTCTTAGGCTTAGATGGCTGAGCAGACGTTTCCTTGAAAGCATTAGTAATATCGGGAAGTGTAAACTAGAGGATATCAGGGGCTTCATTATGAGAGTTCGGTGGCTCAAAGACGGATAAAACGGTCACTTCTGGCTGTAAATGGGGGGTAAATATTACTTTTTTTTGGGCAGTAGAAGGGAATCACAATGGATCCAATTGGATCTGTCAAAGAACGTGCGGTACAGCACCACCCTTCGTAACCTAACCTTACTTAACGAGTATCGATCTGCTATGTTTCCAGGTCTCTATCTTTTATTTTTTATTATTTTTTTTTTTTTTTTGTTTTTTTGTGATATTATGGAAGCGTTTTATTGTATATCCCCTTTTGAATAAATTAAACTTGTTATTGTAAAACCATTTATATACTTACAAGTGTGCCTTGATAAATATTTAAAATTTATTTTATTCACTTTACATAACTTAAAACATACACTAAGGCCATAAAAAATGTCCTTCCAAATTCATTATATATTAATTTAATATTTATCTTCATTTTTCTTTCTAGCAATGGACGTATTTATGTGGAATGGAATACAAAAGAATAGTCTCTTAGGATTAAAGCATACACATGTTTGAAATATTTGTATAATTAAAAACAACATGTACCACTCAACTGCCTTCAATTCTTTTTTTGTTAAAGCATTCCGATGCTTACGCACACACACTCCAGCACACAAACATATTGAATGTTACAAATATTATAAAGATGAAGTATATAAATGTATGACTACAAGTATGTTAAGAAATTGACGAAGCTTTTGTAATGGATGTTTTATATGTATGTTTACGAGTCAAATAATTTTGTATGTCTGCACTGTGTACGAGTATAGATTTAGTCAGTAGCTAAAGGATATAAGAAACTTTATAATGTGAATATTTTAAGTATGTAATTAATTTTCCTAAAACAAATTATTATGCATAGATGAACGTAATCGAATCAACATAAAAACCAAATAAGGTAAGTAAATGAAAAAAAAAAAATACATTTTTTACCCTAAATAAAATAGCAGCTTTGAACACTATAAAAATTTCGTTCTCTTGTCTGTTTGAAATTTTTAAGACAATCGTGTATATTCTGGCTTCTGAGTCATTTTCACATGCTTTCTTGTGAGTTTGGATGTTAAAACACATGCTAGACCTGCATAAGTTTAAATTTAGAAAATACTGGGTAACTGGGCAACTTTCCATGAAAATTGTTTGCCTTAATTTTCATTTATTTTATTGTTTAATTGTGCTTAAATAATTGCACCAATTGCAAACATTTTTAGTTTTTATTAAGAAATTTTTTACATTTTAAACACCTGTGTATAGTTTTGAATAAAAACATATGTGCCCTTAATTATGAAAGTGGTCTAAGTCATGTGTATTTTTGCTTCGAATTTCTAAATAAATCTTAAATAAATCTTCAACAAATATTTAATGAATATTAAATAAATTTAATTTAATCGATACAAGTGCAACTGTTATTTAAAATTTTGTATAATATAAAAATTATTCTTGATTTTTTCAAATGTCAAATGTAATCTACTAAAAAATATCACTAAGACTACTTTCATAATTAAGGGCACATATGTATATCCACTTGTGTTTCGAAGTGAACAAAAATCCGCGGCAAATTTACAATTGCAAATTATTGCTTATAATAAAATGTTTCCCATTTTCCGCTATAAAACTAATAATCATTCTAGAGAGAAGGCTATTTATTACAAGAACTAGTTCACAATTATGTTTAAATTTCAGAAAAGAGTACCAGCAATTTGATAAAAAAAAATTATTTTTTTTTCTGATATTGTTTGAAAAGTGTTGGCTGTAGTTTTGCTAGAACTGTTTAAGAATCTTTGTATTTTTTTTTAGAAATATTCTTATATCCCTTAACTACTGCAACAACAGCAATAATACTTTAACTCATATTAATTTTAATATTCATATAAAAATTTTTCTAGAACCTAAGTATTTTTTTTTTTATTTATGTTATAAATGTACGTATGTATGTGTTTTTAAGTTTGTATTAAAATCGATATTGAAAAATTATTTCTAATACTTTTGTTTTAAATTGTTCATATCTCAAATGTTTCATCATAAATGGTTTCCCCAACAAACTTACTTTACTTACTTACTATGTAAACGAAAAAACTTGTTAATTTTTTTCAGATAAATTGTAAATACATAAAAAAATCCCTTTATAAAGTCTATCGATAAAAACTTTTGCAATCACATTTTAAAGAAAAATAATATACATAAAACGTAAAGCAAATATTCTAACCAAAAAACAAAAATATAAACAAAAACTATAATTCTAAACCAATAAAAATATTTACTAATCCTAAAAACAAAATGATTTGTAGAATATTATATGTGAACCAAAAATATGTTAAACTAAAGGCACCAAGATATCTATACAAAATTATTGAGAGAAAATATATATAAAGAAAAATACTAAATAAAATGATAAACATAATACAATAATCCAAAATAATTTACAACAACTAGCACATTATAGAAAGTAAATAAATTATGTAATAAGCACAGTGGGATGAAGAGGCTAAAAAGTTTTATGATTTCTAAAGACTCAATCGAAAATGATAAAGCTCAATATTTAATTAGAAAAGTTGAAACAAAGTGCAAACAATATCAATATAATAATACTTCTTAAAATCTTAAAATCCAGAGTGACTATTTCACATTATTTTTTTTTTTTTATAAAAAAAAAAGTCACAGTATTTAATGCTGGAAATGAAAGCAGATGGGGGGTTAATATATTCTGAAATATTTTTGGAGAGAAAGAATAAGTGGTGGGGAAGTTATGAGACTTTTTGTGGATGTTGAGCCCTTTGACCTCGATGCGCACGTTTTATTATTAGAAAACCGACTTGAAATTTTTAAATAATAATTTTTTTGCAAAAAGAAACAATTTAAGATATTTCTGTAGTAATTATTGTGACTTTTCGAATATTAGGACCAGTCTTGTGCACATATTGTATTTTTTGTTTCCATAAAAATTAATTTTAAACACTGCTTTTATAATAAAATGCTGAAGAATGTATAATTAACATTAAATCTGTAATGTATTAACATGAAAACATTTTGTCTGTTGTAAATGAAGCGTCATCTATAAGTGTTTCTTTTCTGCTTAAGAAACTTATCGGTAGGCTTCAACTAACAAATTATTAAGGAAAATCATAAACAGAAACGAACACAAACACAACCCGCAAAGCCCTTAGCTTGTCTGCAGAAAACACCCAGGGTCCATGGTAGGAATCGAACCCACGACCTCTGGACCGAGAGGCTAGCATCGCTACCACTCAGCCACAGGGGCACCCATGGGCCTAGAATCGGATAAATATCCTTGTTGTAAAGTTTTCATTTGGGGCTTTTTAACTTAATATATTTGTGCACATATGCTATAGTTCTCAAAAACAGTTGGAGGGTTTTTTTTATAAGAATACGAAGTTTTTTAGATTACCTCGAAATTGTGTTGGTTAAAGTCTACCGATTAGTTTCTTGAGGGTGACGTTGGCTGAATTACACATCCTAAGTTAAAGGTTAACTGCTGTATTCATAAAAAAATATTAAAGGTTTATTAAGAGCTTATTTGACACATGTATTTCTATGGAAAATTTGTCAAATAAATATGAAATAACCTAAAATATTTTTTTTAATGCGGCAATAAGCATTTTTAGCCTAAAACGAACATTCGACCTTGGCTATGTTAAATTACTTTTTTTTGCCGTACAGGTACGCTGTACATTGTACATACACGAACTTAAAGTATAGCCACACTCGAACCTGTCCATTGTACATGTACTTTTATTCGATGTACACGAACACGAACTTAAATTATAGCTACACTTGAACATGTGTGGTTCAAGTGTGTTCCGATCGAACAATACGTGTACTGCTCATGTACGTGTACGCAACCAAATATTAAAACCAAACACACATAATTGATATGAAAATAAAAATATGTGTTGGTTGCTTCAGCTGTGTTTGTTTACATTTATGTACGAGATTTTAACACAATGGGTCTCATGAATAAAAACGAGTAAAAGCACTGAGTTGAGTCAGGTGAGCAATTGCTCGTAAGTCGAGTTCGATCAAACAGCAAGAGCTTTTGCTCAATTTCGTATGCATAAAAATGAGTTCAAACCTATTGCAATTACTTGAGCAAAGGAAGATCAAACGTCTAATGGTTATTGAAGTGCAAACATGTCGTCAAGTGAAAGTGAAGTAGAAGTAGAATCAAATAATAATAATACAATACAAACTGACGACATTTCTAAATTTTTAGTAGAAAAACTAAAACAAAATAAATATTTACTAGAAAAAAGTCAATTTTGTATTTAAGTTCCCTTGTAAACACTTTGTTGAATGTTTTTTCTATGTCACTTGTTGGGTTCCGGAATGGTGTCATTAGCCGTGGGCATATTCCATAGCCCTCATCCCAGAGAAGTAATGCATCGTTCGTTGCATTTTACATTATTCTACATACCTCGCTGTTTCGTAAGATGCGTGAGTCGTGAACTGAACCAATCCAGGATATGTCAACGCTTGTAAAAAGTTATTTTCCATCACAAGTTGCCTGCACATTTATAGAGTGGAAGCCTTTTCTACAAATATACTCATCGCTTTGATTTGTGGGTTTTTTAGTTTTTATATGAGTACAATCATTTCAGCATCTTTTTTTAAACTCGCTTGCTTTGGCAGAAATAAGTTTCACAACTTCCGCAATAGTTCGCGACACAGTTGATTGATGGACTCCAATATCTGTGGCTATACCATTTTGGAATCTAGGATCTGCACAAAATCTTAAATACAGTCGAATTTTATCAATGTTGCTGAGGGCACCACCACGTGTTTCTTCTGACTGCTCAAAAAAATAAGTAGCCAACCAGCAGATGCTACTATCATCGAACCTATGAATTTATCTTTTTATTATTAATTATATAAAAAAAAAATTAAATAAAATATTTTTTATTAAAAATACATTGAAATTGATTATTGAGGGCTTTAGCTGGATCCTATGCGCATTTCACTGTTGCTAATGCAGATCATCAGGGAACCTTTACCTAAAAATTTCTTAAAACAACTAGAGTTAATATGTTAAACTTTTATTTAAGCAAATAAGAAGCTCAACAAATAACAAAGTTGAAGCAAGAACTCAATAATCAACATGTTTTTTATTTTCTTACTTTATCATTACTACATTGGCTAACTTTTTTTTCAGCTTCAAATTGTAGTTGTAAGAGTATGTAAAGGAAATAAATATAAATAACAACAACAGCTATTCAAGAATAGAGTGTTGCCACACCCGGTCAAAAATATACGACCGGGTGCTGTCAAGTTTTTTTTTTTTTTTAAATATCTTACTTAATAAGTAAAATAATAATTTGGGATTACTAGTGCGTTAAAAAATTATAAACTTAAATTGTAACAATTCCCACAAAAAACACTAAAAAAATTAATAATTAAGAATACAAACCTGTATAATTTTTTATCCTTACCTGCTAAATTTGTTTGACGCTGTTGATAATATTTTGTATTTCTTCGTGGCACAAAATATTCAGCCATGATTCCTTTTTAGTATACGCGAGTCAACTATAAGGCAGGCTCAACAAAATTTGAGCAAGAGCTCACAAAAGAAAGCAAAAGCTTGTTTTTATGCATATGAAAATGAGCACAAGCTCATCTAACTTAGTTCAAACTGAGCAAGACGAGATCAAACGTGAGCAGTGAGTAACAGCAAATACATCAAATTTTATTATGCATACCACAAGCACCTTTTACTCAAACAATCGAGTCCGAGCTCCAGCTCACGTTTTATGCATTAGACCAAATGTGTGTACTTTTCTGAACTGTGGTAATAAGGATCTATGCTTCTTATAGAAACAAAAGGAATTGTGATCGCTTCATCAAAATGAAACTTTTGAAGCAAAACAGCTAGCAATGGTATCGTTACTTACATACGTAAGCCGTATCGATGTCTTGTTGAAAATAAATGCCGTCAATGTCAATATTTTCAAATTCCAGCTAAACAAAATCATTACTTTGTTTTTAAAAAGTGAAGTGCAATTACCCCGCCAGACCAAACACTACACCAAACAGTCACACATTGAGGATGTAGATAATTTTAAACAAGCTGTGGGTTTTCTGAGCCCAAGTTTCGATATATTGAAGCAACTGCATTAGCAAAATATTAGAGTTGTGTCCAAGAGCTCTTTTGAACTAAAATGAGCTGTTGGACACAAGTCCGGTCAAAAACATCAATATAAATTAAATGGGTTAGAAACAACTTTTGATTCGAACGCTCTCAAACTAGTCCAAAAAGAGCTGTTGGACACAACTCTATTGATTGTAGTATTGATAATATAATTTAGTAATAATTCTATAAATTCAATAAAAATAATTTAATAAATGCATTTTATAAATAATACTACAAATGCATTTAAAATCAATTAATGTGTGGCAAAAAGCAATAAGTGCCTAAGTCGAGATAAGCTGATTTTGAGTTAATGGCACCCCTGTAATCTCCTTATTTGAAAGTACCTCTGGGCAAAATCTCAATTATTTTGGGTGATTTTTCATAAAGTTATAGCACTATGACTTGCAACTTATCTATTTTAAACTTCTGATCTCATTTCGAATAATAGCTTAATTAAGCTTATACTTTGATATATTTCAAATTTAATGTATTATCAAGACATTAGATTGATGGTTTTCTAAAAAAAATTTCATGAATATCTAATTTGCCAATTTAACTGTAAAAGAAACAAATTTTTGAAAATCAACTTGAAAGCTTAAAATTTCTCTACTGCAAAATAGTAAAATATGACTTAAGCACTTTCTCCTTATTGCCACAGAAATATAAATTAAATAATTCAATTTAATAATAAAAATACTTTGTTAGCTTAAACAAGCCTGCTTTCATCTGTGGCAAAAAGAAAAAAGTGTTTAAGTCGAGAAAAACTGACTTTGAGTTAATAACACACCTGTTATCTTCATCTTCAGAAATATAAATTATTTCCAAGTTTTAGTGGCTTCTTATATTCTCTTTTTTTCTTTTTTCATTTTCTTCTGCATGGCCACTCAGCCCACTGTATAATTCTTACAAATAAATAGTTATTAAGGTAAATATTTAACACTATAACTTTGAATTACTAATACAAGTATAAGAAATAAAGTATGTAACGCAATATAGACCAATCGAACAATCTCTTAAGTACTAAATGTGTACGTGTAAACAAATTTAATATTTATTAACTAAGTAATTACTACGACCGTAATCATCTTATATAACATTAAAAAAACCTTTGCTGAATTTCTTTAAATAAAAAAAAAACATTGTATCAGTATAAGACACACAAAAAACTACAAAAAAATAATGAATCAGTTAAGCAGAATAAAGAATCTCTTGAATTATGTAACTGAAACTGAATAATAGCTTTATAGTGTTTTAAGTCTAAAGGAAAATATTTAAACAAGTCTAAATATAATATAAATTTACTAAATACTAAAATAAAATCACAAATTTTAGATATAACAACAAATATTTAAAATAAATATATTGCGCAAATAAAGATATTGTTGTAGAAAATGTGAGTATTAAAAACGATGATGTTTATATTTGTTAATAGTAAAAATTGGAAATAAAATGGATGATTGTAAGTATTGTTGTGTGTTAGAAAAGTTATTGACAAAAATATATGTATAATTTTGGTAGAAAAAAATTTTGTTAAATTTTTATTTCACATTAGGACTTTCAAGAGGGTGGCGTTGGCTGAATTAGTTAGCACGTTGACTGCAAAACCGAAGGTCATGGGTTCGAGCCCGGTGTCCGACAGTCATTAAAAACAACAACACCACGCATTTTTCTGATATACATTAGGGTCCTTTGTATCAGTTGATGTGGGAAAAATTCTAGTAATGCATGCAGGCATAAGGCACTGGTCACTAAAACTATACCGACTTCAGCAGATACTAATTCTAATGTTGTATCATTAGAGCGCCCTCCAGCGTTGTGTAGCGAAGTAAAATAACCCATAAAATGGCTACTGAACACAGCTTCAAAAAATTTAATACGCCCCATTTGACACCAGAAGGCGCTGCAACACTACATTGAGTTGTAAAAGAATGAAGCTTTCCTCTATCTCTTCCTTCAGCACCTGTCTTCTCTATCACTATCCCTTCCTTATCACCCTCTCACACCATCATCTCTTCAACTCACAGGTAGCACAAAAGGACCATTGTATTTAGACCTAAGTGAGCTGGACTCTAAATTTCAACCTTCCTTACCAGCAGCCTGCTAACCTAACCTACCCTAGAAGTTTCAATATGTCTTCAAATTTCTTCATAATCCTGCCCGATTATAAAAACTTTTTACTCAATAAGTAATGCAAGAAAAGTGGTCAGCAACTTGTAACCTCCACTTTTGTAGTAAGATTTCACTATTTTTACGCCTTCTTCAATTGTTAAACGATCCATAATCGGAAATGGCAAATCTTTCACGAAATAAATGACACTTCAGATTACAGATGTTTAATAGCTGACAGCCTTGCCAGACCAGTGGTTTTGAAACCACTAAATGGACAACCCTGTATTTCAGCAGAAATTATATTTTTTTTAAATAACGGGTCTAGTATTTTAAATCAATTCGTAAAATTTTTGCCTAACTGGAGGAGAGCTGGTGGTTAAGCGATGTCTATATGCATTTCATTGTTGCTTTAACAAATCATCAGTAGACTTAAACCACACATTTTTGGAAGTTTGTGCATAAGATAAGAGGTTTGTGACTGTTCAAAATGTGTGGTTGAAGTCTACTGACGATTTGTTAAAGCAACAATGAAATGCATATAGACATCGCTTAACCACCAGCAAATAAATTTCACTTACAGTATTGCTTAAATGTTAAATTTATTTAAAAATATCGTCGTGACGAAGATATCCAGATGATATCGAAATATCGACAATAAAAACTAATTTATTTAATAATAGTAATTACAAATTATTTATAACGTTATAAAAAAGTGACCTAGAGCTCATTAATTATCTACCTACATAAAAACAAGTTATACTTACAAATTCATTAGCCAATGGTAAATCAATAATTTTATTCGCATTATATATAATCATTTCTAATATTATATTGCATTAGAAATCCTTTTTAAATAGCTGATGTTAACAAACAATCTCTGCCCAAGCAGATAAAAATGGATGCATGGATGGCATAGGAAATTTTCGAAATTTCCCCTAGCTCAGGTCAGGTTTAATTATAATTCTTTTTTTTTTTTTGGAAAACCACATTAATTAATTAATGTATTTCCATTCGATTAGAATAAAAAATATTGAACTTAAGCTCGATTAATAAGTAATTCCCGATTAGCATGCATTCCAGGTCACATAAAATTATATATAATTTTAATTTTTCATGTGCTTTTATTTACAAACATATGTGAAAATTTAAATATATTCAATATACTTTAAGGCTTTTTGAACTAACTTGAAAATAGGAAACGAAAATCAACTAAAAAATAATAATAATAATAATTGCAAAGAAACATGATGGCATGACAGTGCTTTATTTCATGATTGTTATTTTATTATTTTTTTTTTCAATCATATCAATTTTATTAATCTCATTTCATTATCACAAACTAGTTTACTAGTAACCACACATATATTTTTTTATTTTTTTTTTGTTTTTTTTTTTCAAAAAATATATTCACCCTCATCATTATAAACGATAAAATTACGGTAGTGAGATTAATGGCCGTCAGAGCAATACATTCAGTTATGACAGTAGATTTTCTTTGTTGAGCAGCCATTGTATTTACTTTGTCCTTTTTATTTTAGTTTACTTTCCTGTGTTCCCAGCAGAGCTCCAGCAGCTTCTTCCTGTGCAATTTTCTCTCGTATCCAGTAGTGTGCGCCACATACCAACAACAATAGAGCTGGTATTAAAACCAGCAACACCCAACCCAAAGAAACACTTGCCATACGAGCATGATGCTCTTCTTTACCTAGATTTACATATTTTTTATTAAAAAAAAAAAAAAAACTAAAGATTTAAGAAAAATATGCAAGCAGGGTCATTAAAATAAGAAATAAGAAAAAATCTTTAGAAAATTTTTGTTATAATATTGAAATGAAATGATTTATTGTTCTCTCATACACACAATTAATGAACTGCTTTGGGGGGATTTCTGAATCACATATTAAATATATCAAGCAAAACAAAATTTGTAAATATTACAATTCATTTTCTTGGTTTTTTTTTAATTTAAAGCTTTTTATCTGAAAACAAGCACTTTATTAAGTAATGGGTCAGCTACGAATAACAATCTAACTCCATTTGCATTGAAAGTTATCAAAAATATGTGACTGACAAATAACTGAAGACATTTTCAATAAATGTGATTTCTGACCGCTAAGTTATGGTTGCTGGCAGTCTTGTTAATTTTCTTTGATATTCATATAATCGAAAACTTTTAGTTGCTTAAAAGTAACAGGAATTTGCAGAAATTTTCTTTTTAACCTTCAATTCAATTGCTACGTTTTTAACTTCTCAAAATGTTTGTTTATTCAAGTTCAATATTGTGAATAAAGCAAAATTCCCAGGCATGCAGAATTATTTATCAATTGTGGATTACAACGGCAACTAACAAATAAAATCTATAACTACTTCTTTCTTGCATCCAAGAAAACCAATCTTCAGTTGGCAAAAAGTTATTAAAAATACGACTGTGATAGATTGGCAACCGAAACTAATGTTAACAAAACTTCAAAATATAATAATTATAAGTTCTAACAAAATTGTTATATAACGATGATTATTTTAGCGAAATTATCTTTCGATTAAGTTACAGTTCAAATCCTAAGATTAAATGTTACCTGCTTGAAATAATTTTTAACCAACAATTTTATTTTCAACATTAAATCATATTTTCGCCTTCCTTAATAAGGACTATTTTAGTTTTGATTATTTTTTTAACTAACTAAACATTTGTAGTTGAAACAACCAGCTGCTAGCTGACGCAACTAAAGTGCAGTTGGCATCCATAATGGATTCAATAATTGGTATTTTTTCTTTGTTTCTGGCAATAGAGACCTTTTGGTTGCCAACTCAAGTTTGGTTGCGAGCAATAATCAACCCACTTATTTAGTTAAAATTAAATGCTTCGATTATAAATGACACAGCAACATTAAAATATATGAAAATTCTTAGTAAAGTTTACTGTGTAATAAAGCATTGCACATTTTAGTTGCAACTCAATTCGATAAGCTCTATAACAATTAGTATGGGCATTCCAATAAGACGTTTCATCTTCAATAGCCGTCTATTTTAACATTTATCATGACTCAATATGTAACTGCTTGAGGGATGAAAAACTAAAGCTACGACATTTATAAATATATGCTTCAACAAAGCACTGAAATTGTTAAAATTCACTGCGAAAAAAGGAGAATAGAGCATTATTGGGGCGTCATGAAACACCTTCTAGGTGAAATATAATTGTGAAACTGGTGGAAAAATTTGAGCTGTAAGAACAAGTTAGGGATGTGAAGAATTGAACTCGTGCAGGTCGCTCAACATCAATTGCACATATTGTAAAGGAAAACACATTGACCACAGCAGGCTACACGAACGCACGAATTCAAATGCATTTGCCGCATTAAAGCCAGCTACTTAATTATTGTGGAGATGGCAGCACCATTGCCAGCACCTGGTATTCAAGTATTAATAAATACATATTTCAGTGGTGCCATGACAAAATCAGCATACCGCCGTATGCTTTTATGTCGTCAAAATAATCATTTTCATATAAAAATGTGAGTTCTATCCTTCACATTTTGAAATCGGTAGCTTGCTATGTTGAATGTGTTTAATACTTTACGGTGAAGTGAAACTTCTCTTTAGGAGAGAGAACCTGATAGAGAAGGCAGGTGGTTAAGGACCTCTACTTTTGCAGGTTTTTTTTTGTTTTTCAGGGAAGTGTTGCAGTGCCTTTGATGTCAAAGACACGGTTTGTTTTTAAATTGCAGCCCTTAATGATTGTTTTGCTTGGTCGATGGTGTCCTGATATTATATTTGGACTTGTGACTATGCCTTCTTCATCTGAACAATAACTAATGCAAAGTCACACTAATGCATATCAGAAAAATGTTTGATGTTGTTAACTTGTGACTTTATCAAAGACTGTGCTCAAGCTCAGGTACTTCGGTTTTGTAATCAACGGGACATATATTTTTAACAACACGGCTCTATGTGTCACACGATTAACGGTACTATAGGTCTTTTGCGATGTGTTACTTCTCAAAGAGGCGAATACAACTGATTTGTGTAATCTGTTTTTAAGAATTTTTTTTTTGGACTGCATGAAAAGTAAGGTATATGCCAATCGCCTAAAATCCATTCAAAATAGTTTTTGGCTATGTATACTGTGTCATGTTGAGTTGCGTTACATCATCCTTTGACGTCTTGCCTTTAAAACATCTTGTTAAATACACTTTTTGTAGTGCGACTGGCCTCTTTAACTTTTGATATTTCACATAAGGTTGCTAGAATATGTTGGCAACTTCTACAAAATTTAAAAAAAAGGTATTGCTAAGGAAATAAATTGGCAACTTTAAAAGCAGGAAATATACAACAAAAAGACATTCTTATTTAAAATATAAAGGTTTGAAAGCTCATATGTACATAATTCAGTTATTTTTACAAAAGATATAAATAATAACAATAGTTAAAAAAGAATACTTGTTGCCTTATTCATAAAAAATTATTTTCCTTTATAAAGGGTTTATCAAACTAATTTTATATGAAAAATTGTTTACAACCCTCTTATAAAACAAAAATATTTTTTAGGAATAATAGCTTTAAAAATTAACTGCCTTATTCATAAAAATATTTTCGCTTTATAAACGGATTATAAAAAAATTATTAAAAACCGCTTAATAAATCTAAATAATATTTCATATGTATAAATAAGTCCTTAAATCTCTCATGAATAATAAAAATATACATATGTGTGGGTAACGTTTTTCATTCTATATGAAATCCAGACGCTTGGAATTTTTAGGGCAAATCCGAAAATTTTGGCCATCTAAAGTACCGAGTACAAAATTTCGAAAAAATTTTTGTTTGCCACAATATATATTACTGCAATCTGCATTTCATTTTGTCATCGCCATCTCTTCTTTTTCGGTGTGTTAGCCTCTTAGTTAATGTGCATGCAGAATATTGCAATTGTTGTTTCCTACGAAAGTAAGAATTTTTCTTATAAAAAATATATTTTCCTAGCAATCTTGCAAATGGCGGATATAAACTGATAGAGATATTAAACAGCATCTGTTTATTAAGGTTTCATAAAATTTTCTTTTAATTCGCTCCGAAATCATTTTAAAGCACACACAGAAAAAATCAATGTAAAATCACCATGCAAAAATTTTGATTTCAAACTATATTAAATTTACAAGAAATAATATGTTGTTTAAGTGTGTTGGTATTTATTTTCCTTTTTCATAGCTGCAATTTTGATGTTCTTAAATAGCCGAAAGGCTACTGCTGGACAGTAGTAAGTAAACTAGTCTTGTAGTCGGAGAGTCGCAGGTTCGAATCCTGGAGACAAGTGAAATTAGCTTCCCAGTTTGTATTTTTTTTTAACTATAACTTTTCAAAGAATATTTATGTTAAATGATCAATTAAATAATGCTGAATTAAAATTTTATTCATGATGGTATATACTTAGTGTGTATTTAAGGAATATTTAAAGTTGTTGTGACCGCAACAACTTTAAGTTAAATAATTGATAAAATACCACGACTACATTAAATTAAATTCATGTTGTTTCAACTTAAAATAACTTTGATGAAAACTGATTCTTCGTGTTGTTTCAGTATCCAGTTTACGTTGTTTCAACTTTAAATAACTATGATTCAACATTATTCTTGATTTTGATTTAACAGCACGGGAATGTTAAATCAATATGAAATAAAAATATTTTAAAAGGAAAACAATTCTTTAAAAGTTATTCTTAACCCTGTTGGATTAACATGAAACACATATGAAGCAAAATCATTACAGAAAAAGGTTAAATTAATTTTATTTACGTAGATTTCAAGTTGAAATTTGTCTGTGAGTAAATATATACATATATATATGTATATGTTTGCTCGTTGACCAGTTTAAAAGATAGATATTCTAAATTTTCTCTATGAAGACAAAAAGTGCTGAAATATAAATAAGACTAAGTTGTGGCAAAAAAGAAATCCTTTAAAAGGCAAGTTATCAAAAAATATTCACTTAAAAAGCCATGGCAAAAATTACAAAAAGTTTTAAAATTATCCTGGCAAAATCCTCGTAATGAAACGTTTGACTTCAACAACAGAAATCGTGACTTCAATGCAGCAACTGGGGAAAGTTAAATTAAAATTGATGTTGTTTATGCAATGACTTCTAAGCACTGTCAGGGAATAACAATGAGCACTCAAAATAATATACATAATTAAATAGTCTTAATTTTAGAAACTGCGCATAATCCTAATTGTAGCGCAAGCAATTTGTATCCTCACTTATTTTCTCATAAGCAACTATGACTAAATGATGAAACAGAATTAAGTCTGCAACTTCAGGAAAATCGCTCCCAAATTAATAAAGCCCATAATGCTCTCTAATTTTTGTTTTATTTTCTTTTGTGCAAAGACAAAAAAATCTTTGTAGTTTTGTTTACAAAAGATATGAAATTTATTGAAAGTATGGCTACATTTTTTAGAGAATGAGTATTTTTATGTGAGAGCATAAGAAGAAACGCTCTCAAAATAAAATAGATTCTATCTTACTAGAGTTGTGTCCAACAGCTCTTTTTGAACTAGTTTGAGAGTGTTCGAATCAAAAGTTGTTTCAAACCCATTTAATTTACATTGATGTTTTTGTTCGGACTTGTGTCCAACAGCTTATTTTAGTTCAAAAGAGATGTTGGACACAACTCTATATCTTACGACGCTTTCTGCGGCTACTTTGTTGAGCCAATTTGTATGGAAAATGTGTTTATGCCGGTATTCTGTTTATTCATTAAAGCCGATTCCAACATACTCGTATAAGAGTATTTCTACTTTGTTTATGAGCAAACTGGAATACGCTATAACTATAAATAAAAAGGCACTTGATTATCAAATGAATTGACTCTCTCTCTCTCACTCTCTCTCTTGGATGTTTAACTGACCAAACAAAAATACGCTGATATTCGGTATATTTATTCATCATTCGCCACCATAAGCAATCACTTGTTTATATAAAATGCAATGGAAAATTTTTTTGTAGGTGTGTGGTTGGCTGTTTGAAAACATGTTTTATGTATGTGTATAAAACAAATCACCCTGTATACATGCATGTGTAGTCGATTAATAGTCAGAGTATTTTTATATGCATGCGCAGCAGTGTATAAAGCTCACTCAGTCTATAAATTTCAGTTGCTGTCGTCTGTGCTGCGCAATTTAAAAAATGTGTATAAGCACAGTTGTTGAATATTAATAATTATACGTATTTAGTTTAAAATTAATGCGCGTGTTTGCATTTTGGGTGTTTTCTATTTTTAGCTGCACACATTCATAGTTGTTTGAAGGCCAATATTCAAAGAGTACTTAAATTGATACTTTTCTCATTCCCTGGTTAGCACTTGCCTCCACTGACATCATCATGTTAAATTGATGTGTCAAAAAGCCAAAGTGGAAGTATTATGCAGTATAATATTTTTATGGTTTTTAGCAATTTAACTTATTGCTATGGCATAGAAATTTTTGCTTCGATTTTTTATGAATGTATGTATGTATGAATGCAAAAAAATATTCTATTTATAACACCTCATAATCCCCTTTATATGTGCCAAAAAAAGCGTAACCACTAATTACTAATGAAAAACTGTTTGATTCAGACACGTATTTATTAAGTTAAAACGTTTCATACATAACTAATTAGACAATTTTATAGAATCCATTATGATTGGAAACAGTTTAAATCAATAAATACATGTCTGAATCAAACAATTTTTCATTAGTAATTAGTGGTTACGCTTTTTTTGGCACATGGCACACAAGAAATGCCAGATGTAAACTCAGCCATAGTCAAATCCAGTATAAAATATGACACAACATTTTGATTATTTCTTCAATATTTGTGGCAAAATATATATTCTTACCAAAATTAGAAATATTGCTGGGATGAATCCATAAAACTTCTACCAATTTGCTGTTGCAATAAAAGCTAAAGGACATCCTAAAGCAGACTAAAATTTAATTTTATACCTAATTTCATTACAATGTTCATGAACTTAAGGCTTCTACTTTTTTTTTTAATTTTTTATACATTATATTCCAGCCGTATTCATACTAGTTTAGAGGACAAGTACGTAACCGATTCTTAAATTCATTTTTCCATTTATACTTTCAGCTCTTTGTGGGCCATACCCATTGCTGGCTGAGTGGCAATAAATATTGTAATCTATCTTCCCTTTGACAGATTACAGCGTTAACGAAAAAATGTTTAGGTTGTTGGAAAATTGTATAAAGGCGTTAGTTTTCCTAGATGCTACATAATTTTTTTGCACAAACAGCAGTGTAAACTTTTACTGGCATTTATCACACTGAAAAGATTATAATTAAGTTTTGATTGAAATTAAAGTTGTTAGATAATGACATATTTGTACAGAAATGGAAAATGACTAAAATGAATAGTAGACAATTTAATTAGATGGAAAAGGACAAGCGAACAACAAAAGTGTTTCGTTATTTTTGCATGCCAACTAAGGGTGTGCATGGGCTGTGACTTTTGTCACTATATAATTTTTAGGTATATAAATTTCTTTGCATTAATTTTATATGAGTGTTATAAGCCAATTTATCAAACGAACAAACAAGATACACATGTCGTTTATTTTATAATGAAAATGCATACAATGGAACAGAAAACTCACTTCTCCATGATTATATCACTGTTTTAATACAACTTAATTTGAAATAATGTTCGTTAGAAAATTTAAAGCGGAAACATAATCAAAAAAAAGCAGTTATTCAAGCCGGTTATTATCATAACTTTAACGGTGTATCAAATAAAGCTACTCAGCTTTTCCAATTACAACGCCGGTAAGGTATACTACTTTGTTTTGCCACCTTTTTGTTAAACATTAGTCTTGACAGTTCATATTTAGCAGTCGTGAAGTAGACACGTGGCAAATTTATTATGGAAACGTGTTGTAATCGTTAAAACATTTTATCAAAATCAAATCATCGATTGCAGTGACGATAAGAAAGTTACGTGCAATTTTTTGGAGAAACAACATGCCAACAAAACGCACTATTTATCGTGTAGTGAATGATTTCGAAGAAAAAGGGCCTGTAGGTGATAAGATCAAGCATGGATCACAACGTACTGCAAAATTGGCTGAAAACATTACTGCTGCTAAAGAAAGTGTTCAAAACAATCCATCAACCTCAATTCGACGCCGTGCTCAGAAGCTTGGTCTTCAAAGAACAACTTTGGCCACAATTTTGCGCATTTGTTTCGATATAAAATTCAGTTGACACAAGAGCTTCTTCCACAAGACCATTTACGCCGCCGTACATATGCCATTTTATTATTGTAGTAATAGCATAAAACGTAATACACAGTATTATGTTGCTGTGTTTGTTGGAAACAAACAAAAGGGATTTTCCCTCATCAGACCACTGGCCGCGCTGGTATTCTGGCGTATTGCTCCGGCTAGAGATCGCCGTCTTGCCAGTCAGTCTAAGTGTTCCAGCGGCTACAATAAATAAAAAGAAATACCAGCATTGATGTGTCAGCTGTTCGACACTAAATTAATCTTGTATACCTTCCCAGTGGACACCCTGTATTATTCTTTAAACTAGGCTTTGCCTATAAAATATACATATATTTTAACAATCGCTTATAAAGGGTGATTTTTTAGCAACTTTCTTTTTGGCAACACTGTTTTTGGCAACTCAACTGTTTTTGTGTAACATGTTACTGTTTAACATATTCAGTTTTATCTATAATTTAACAATGAATAGACTTACAAATGAACAACGCTTGCAGATTATTAAATTTTATTATCAAAATTCATGCCCGGTTAAAAAAGTGCATCGTGCACTTCTTCCATTTTATGGTCAGTTTGCGAGAGGCGGGTATTCGGAATCTTTATTGAACATTAAACCAACAACATGCATACGTATGGTGCGGACAGAGGAAATTATTGCATCTGTATCCGCCAGTGTATTAGGAATTCGGTGCCATTCGCAGGAATTTCTGATATATTACTTTTTTTTACCCAAAATGGAAGACCTGAACTTGGCTGGCATGTGGTTTCAGCAAGAAGGTGCCACATCTTACACAGCAAACGAATTAATGGCCCAATTGAGAGGCGAGTTGGAAGAACCGTTTATTTAATGTTTGGGGCCGGTCAATTGCCCACCTAGATCGTGCGATTTAACACTTTTACACTATGTTAAGGCTCATGTCTATAGGGACAAGCCCACAATAGTTGACGTACTGGAAGACAATATTGAAGAATTTATTTGTGAGATGCCGGGCGATATGATGGCGAGATTATGACAAAACTGATCCCATCGTATGAAACATTTGAGGCATAGCCGCGGTCAACATTTACATGAAATCATCCGTAAACATTGAATTATATAGATCGTTGTACCGACTCAAATAAATATTTGATATATTTCGCTAAATTTTATGTGATTTTTTTAAATTAACCCTTAAATACCGGTGTTAATGTTTGAAGTAATTAATTTATATTCTAAAATCTAATACAAAGTGAATTCATATATATATAATATGTAACACTAATAATACTGCTTAAGGATAAATGCAATGTTTCAATAAAATTTATCGAGTTTGCACGCTTTAGCTTAAATTCTTAATTTTAAGTTTAAAGGGCGACTCCCCGCCCCCTGCTTGAAACTTACGGGGTTTTTAATTTCTCAATGTGATCTCTGAACTCAGCTCTCCAGCGCGAGTTTGAAATTTAAAGGCGTGGACTTGCCCTCTGAAAAAAAAATTTTACAGTTTTGAAATTTTTACAATTTCTGAGTCTTCAAGTCTTACTTGTGTATCAAATTTCAACTCTCTAGCGCGAATTCTAGCTTTCAAAACTGTGCACTTACCCCGCCCACTGTTTTAAAGTCAAGATTTTATTGTAGGCAGCTTTTAGCATTCATGTAAATTTTCGTAGGAAACGGCTTAAAAGAAATACATAAATAATAGATTTAAATTTGCTAGGCCAAAGTAGCTGAAACACGAGGCGAAAATGTTATGGGAGTGACCACGCCCACTTTTTAAGGCGATAGTTTCAAGGTTTCAGTAAACTGCCCTGATTTTAAAGCTGTATGAAAAAATTCTCCGGGTTTCAGATATTTCTAGTTGGTTTCCACCTAAATATTACTTTTTAATTTGTATGAGCGTAATCCCGCCCACTTTTTTAAACTCAAACTTGTTTTCGGCCAGTATTAATGATTCGAGTCAAGTTTTGTTGGAAACGGATAACAATATATAATACATAGATAGTATTAAACAGGAAGCTTAAATTGTATGATTGTGCTACCGCAACATTTATGCAAAATTTAAATAAAATCGCTTGAGATCAACGCTTTAGATTTGCTTTTTAAATTTTTTTTTGCTTTATGGACGTGGCCCTAACCCTCCTCCCACCCTCGCTGGCGCTTTAAACTGCCGGGTTTTAAACTTTTTTTAGATCGTTACTCACCCATATCTACTTGAGTGCCTAAACGAATTATTTAAATAATGCCAATATGTTACAACAAAATGTGATTGATTTTTATTTGTAAATACATTTAGCAGCCTAGAGGAAGAAAAAAACTCAGACAATAGAAGAAAAAATATAAAAATGCAAGTTTTCTCTTATACCAGACGACTGAATGGACTCACTTTTGTGTAACAATTGGCATTATCAAGGCTGGAAGAAAAAATTGAAGAACTGAAATAAAGTTTAAGACTTCATAAGAAATCAGTTTATTTATTTTCATTTAAATTTATTATTAATTAAAAATTGCTGGTTTTGAAAGGTACATAATAATTTGTTTCTTATTTTTGATTTGCAAGCAAAAAAAAAACAATAAAAATAAAGCAGTTAAAGAGAATTAGCAAAAACTGTTAAAACTACCCAGCCAATATACAAAAAAAATTAAATTTTTAATTAAAAGGACAAATTTTTTAGAAAATTAAATATTTACACAAACTTCTTAACAGCAATGTAGGCATAGAATTTTGTTCTTTCAAGACAAAAAGGTACAAAATTTTTTAAGAGTAAAAATAAAAATGGCATGTAAAAGATAAAAGAGTTTTTTGTGTTATGGCTCGTTTGACAGGAAACTCGATTGGGTGGATTTATTGTCTAATCTGATGGATGTCATGGCTTAATGGGCAAACAATGTTACAATTCATAGTGATTTACTAAAAGGTAAAGAAATTGTTTAAATATATATGATAAAATGCTGACGTTCGTTTCCAAACAATGAAGAGTTTTTAGACGCTGATTTATTGTTGAACATACTTAAACGTAAATATTATGAACAAAAGGATAATTGATGGCTGGAGTTTGAACTTTGTGCTTGCTGGGTGTCTTAATGCGCATTAGTTTGTTACGAATTTTGCAGAATGTGAAGCCATTAGACAATTAGCAGGCGACTGAAAATGTGATATTGTGTTAGTCTATATTACAGAAATGTGGTGGCTGGTGGTTGCATGTTTGGGTTAGAATTTGCTTTGAATTGTTAGTAAACAGGAAAATTAAACTTCGGTGGATCTTTGATTTGATGGAGTTGGTGAGGCAGCGTGAGGTGGTGCAGGCAAACCATTGTCTTGCATTAAAGCCGAGCCTACAAGTGGAGCTGGTCGTGTGGGCATAGCGGAGGGAGGACGACTAAAGAATTGACTGTTGGCATTTGGCAGCACGGGAACACCTCCATAGCGATTTTGAGACGCAGAAGTGGGTCGGTAAGTCATTGTACTCTCCGCACTATTGGGGCTATCCACCCCACTAAATGTGGGACTGTACTGTTGAGCGAAGGGCACACCACGTTTATTACGGTCATCATTTTCGGGCGACGGCGGCTGATGATATCCTATGGGATGTAAATTACCTACACCATCATGTTCATCATCTTCTTCTGCTCCATGGCCCTGTTCTTCATGTTCATCTATCGGTGTGCCCGTTCCCAATTTATCCAATTCCGTTCCAGAGGCTTCACGCAAAGAACGCCTTCCCATTTGCTTGGGCCTATCACCTATTTTATTAATGTATTCAATATCCTTAGCTAATTTTGTATCTTTATTTTCACTACCTTCAGACGATGTCACATCCTCGTCATCCAGATCCCATTTTTTAGCTGGAAAGTCAATACGGGGTTTTCCCGGTAGTGGTTCATTCGTACGATATACTTTATCATATGACCTACTTTTCTTTATAGTTCCGGTATTATCCGTATCGCTATCATCGTCTAATCCAGTACCCACGGCTCGCAAGTTGGTGCGCGAAGAGGCTCTCGAACGCGGCAAAGTCATCTGCCATTGAGGATCATCCTTCAGCTGCTTCTGGCGATAGCGATACACACCACAAATAATACACAACATGAGCGGTAAAATGACGGCTATGATAATGCCAATTGCTATAAAAGCTACACGTCTGGTATAGTAAACCTCACCTGAACAAATAAGGCAATAAGGAAAGTCAATAAAATTAATACAACAAATGAAAAATAAATAACTATAAACTTAAGAAGATGGCAAGAATACTTTGAGTTGATTAATTGTGTGTTCAGGAATGAAATTGATTTTCTTTGTTTTTTTTTTTCATTTATAAAATTGAAAAAATTACTTACGTAAGCATTCAGTGTAACCGTATTCAGGTAAATTCCAAAGACCGTTTGATAGACATTCACGTCTTTGGTCCCCAATCAAAACAAAACCTTCATTACATTCAAAGGACACTTTAGCGCCAGGCATAAAATCAAATGACAATTTACGACCGAAACGTGGAGTTTCCAAAACTCCACAGGATACCACACGTCTGCAAAGGTGAAAAAAATATAAAAATATGTTCTTAATAGAAGTGTTTATTTAAAAGCAAAAATATCTTTGCAATCAACACAACATTAAGTACGTGTTTGGATAATTAAATCAAAAAGGAAATCGCACAGCACATGTAGGCATTTCTTTCATTAGTTTTTTTTTTTACTTGCTGAATTCTTGAGCATAGAAATGAAATCAAATAAAAATATTTGTAAAATCTTTTACGAAAATTATTTTCTCACGCAAAACCTTACCTTTATTTGGGAAAATTATTTTATTACAAAAATTTGAACAAGTTTGTTACCCAGCAAAAAAAAAAGTTGTAGTAGTTCCAAGACCTTGTCTTTTTCACGCCTTCTTAATCATTGCAAATGGAAATTAATTCATGTTTAATGCTTTCCTAAATCCAAATAAATTTCTCATTACTCAAGTGATGAAAATTGGGGAACATGCACAGGTTCACCAACGATTTATACAAAAAAATTTCAATAAAAATAGTATCACTGAAGATGTTGAAAAATCCCAACGAAACGTCGGATATGAATAAATGAAATAAAATTGTTTTTTATTTGCATTTAAATCAATTTGAATGACCTTGGAAGCTTGAATAGAGTAATTCTATAAAAAAATTTATTTTTAACCTTTGAAAAAATGTCTTCGAATCACCGAATATGCATTTATTCGATTTATTCATTTTAATTAAGAACAATTTACTTTATTTCCTGCACAAATACATGAAATCAAACTATTTCGTAATGACTTCAATCCATGATTCAATCCCATATTTTTTTTGGAAATATTAAAATCAAAATGTAATGCCGAGTACACACTATGGCAGTTTGTGATATTGCAGTAGTGTATAATGGTGGCAACGTTTGTCATTTCCGATATTTTTCGTTGTGTGGCATTGTTTTCGTTTTCCATTTTGAAAATGACACCACAAAACGAAAACACAAGAAATACCAGATGTGTACTCGGCAGAAGTATTATCTGCGATCAAATCTCTAACAGGCGTATGGACAACATCTATTTTTGGCTTACCAATGTCGAGCTTACCTGCTCTACCACAAAATTAACTTGGCTACGATCAGTGTTGCCAAATCTGCAGATTTATCTGATTTTCGCAGATTTTTTGAGCAGCTGAGTAGTCGCGCAATTTTTTGTTTAAAAACCAGACTTTCTTTGAAGCAATCAGTGAAAAATCCACACGGCTCTGACAGTATAGATTCGATCGTACTACAAAAGGGTTATAAAACTCTATAATTAGTTTGGTGATTTTGGTGATGAATTTTTTTCATTGGCCTCTAAAGACTTCGAAAATCGGGGCCCCCTCAAAAACAGGTGTCATCAGTTTATTAAAAATCACTGTTATAGTTTTGAAGAAGCATAAATTGCCCTTTCCCCCACTCCGCTTCCCTTCTTGGTACTAGTTTTAAATTTTAAAATACACAAGACGTTTGAGTCCTTTTTTTTCATAAAAATCAGTTGGATAGTCTCTACACCTTTACCAGCTGTTATTCAGAAAGCATGAATTCTAATTTATATTTATCAATTTTAATTCAAAAAGCAGCAACTGCAATTCAGAAAAAGTCAATTGTAATTCAGAAACCGTTAATTATAATTCAGAAAATAATAAATATTATAAAGAAAAATCACTGCACAAAAATTTTATGGCCAAAAATTATAGAAAAACATACACCACTGTTGTATATAATGCTTGGCCTATCTGCAGAACAGTAATTATTGAAAAAGAAGTAATGTTTTTGCGATAACAAAATTATAATAAATTCATATTTAATAACAAAAATTTAAAATTTTAAAACCCCCCGATATATTTAGAAAAGATGTGATATTTTCTAAACGGTCGTACTGATTTTCTTCAAACATAGCTAAGAACACTCTCGATCAAAACTTTTTGGAGCAGTGTTTAAACTTCGGTCGGAGCACTGTCACCTTTCAAAAATGAAAATAAAAAATAAAAATCGGTTCAGCCGTTCGGTCTGTACGTGGTCTCGTACAAACACACAGATGCACAGTCACACACTACAAACTCTTATAACACCCCTTTTATTTTGGTCGCGGCTTAATAAAATTTGTTCTTTTTCTGAATTACAATTTACACCTTCTGAATTACAACTGATTCTTTCTTTAATTGACGCTTTCTGAATCATAATTGACTTAATTCTTTATTATAACTGGAAAAGGTGTAGTATTACAATTGAGAAGCTAAAAAGCGAAGGGGTACAGGTGCAGAAATGAAATTCTGAGTAATTAAGCTTTAAAGCTTTTTTAACCGACTTCAAAAAAAGGTGGCGATTATCAATTTGTCTCTATTCCTATTAGACCGATTGTAAAAGATTTTTTATTACCCATTGGTCCCAGTGCAAAAAAACATTGGGCGGGGATATGCCCACAAAATTTGTTTATTTGATTTTATGATATTCAACTTATTTGATTGCTGAGAAATCTAGCAGACACCTTTGGTTCTTGTAATTACACAATTTAAAAGTTGAAAAAATGGGCGGCTCCCCGCCCATTAAAATTTATTAGTATATTTCACGTGGTTCTACTTAACCGATTTTTACGAAACTTACCACACACTTTAAGCTCAAAAATAGACAAAATCCTCCATTTGAAAATATGGGAGGAGTCACTCCCATTAAAATTTAATCTATTATTTTAAATGGCTCTACTGTACCGATTTTTACAAAACTTTACACATCATGAGCTCTGAAAAACACAAACACGCTCATAAAAATTTAGTTTTGTATCCCATAAATTTTTTTCGAAAATGTTCCGTCAGATCATTGCATTGAAGTCGGTTTTTTTTTGGCAGAATTATTGTAGTATTAATTAAGTTATTGCTAGTAGTAAAATTTTCGGTCAATAGAGTTCAGTAGGGTATTTGTAGTTTTGGCACTTGTAGCCCTTTGCCTTTAAGCCCCTCAATTGTCTTTGATGTAATTTGTTCCTTCAAAATTTTCACATGTAATTTGACTTTCTCAAGACATGATCTTTAGCCAAATTAAATCAAACAAAGAAACACGAATAAGTTTGAATATAACTGTATTTAAATTAAATACTCATTAACTTGAAAAACATTTTTGTTAAGAAAACAATGTGAAACGTATTGCAGGCTCTCTCCATCGCAAGTAAAATTCGACAATGTAAGCCAACTTTTTACAACAAATCTTGGGAGGAGCAAGCAATAATGAAATAGAGTCTTAAAAAAGTGATATTGAAAAGTTTGTAACTGTGAGCTAAAATCGTAAGGTAGTATAACTAATTTAATATTGCATGATATGTCTAATGCAACGATGTTATAATTTTATAAATTTTTAATAAAATTAAAACACTGTAAGTAGTTTTTGGTGGCATTTTTTTCTTACAAAAAATATTTCTTTTGCTTGACATTTTTCTCAAATGTACATGGCAACACTGGCTGCCATACACATTTCATATGGTACGCCATCTTGAATGGAAGCCCGAGTCATCAAATTGAAGTTTATTCTGGATGTAGTGTTAACAACTTCAATAGATGCTCTTTGCTTTTCAATAGAATAATACGTTTTGTTTTTAAATTATAGCTTCACGACCATGTTTCACCACACGTGATGGACTTTTTGGGTTGCAACTTCAGGAGTTTCGTTAACATACGACTGTTGTTCTTCTACTACAAGGTAGTGGTAAATAACTGCCCAGATTACGTCTGTAGACATTTTGTATTTTTACGATCTGAAAGAACCCCACAACTGTTATTTCCAGTAAGAAACCATGTTATTCATGAAAGATCATTTCATGTGCGAGTTATCAAGTTATAGAACTCTTTACCCCGTTCTCTAAAAGAATTTCACGTCGTCCCGATAACATTCAAGAGAAATTTTGTAGCATATGCTTCATCGAACAGTTTTTAACAATAAAATTTTTTTTTCTATTTAATTTTTAGATTTAGACATTTTTACTTAAACAATTTAAAGTGTATTACATATTGTCATTTTGGAGACTTTATTTATTATATATATATACCTATGAAGATGCAATTTTTTTTTGTTTTTCAAAATCTTTATTGTTTTAATAGTTGTTGCCTACAACTATACATATATGGCTCTATGAGCTCGGTTGGGTTTTTTGAAATAAATCAATAAATAAATAAAATAAATAAATTTGTGTGCAAGTGGGAGTACCAGCAGGACATTGTCATACAAATGTATAGGGTCCGTCAGATAACTTTTTTTTTGAAAACAGGGCGCAAAACATCGAGTGTAGCTTCGGCTGTGTGGAACGTAGCGCCGTCCTGTTGAAACCAAATGTTGCCAATATCCTCCTCTTCAATTTTTGTCAACGAAAATTCGTATTATGCCTTTGGACCAAAATCCGCACCAAACAGTGACTTGTTCTGGATGCGTCGGCTTTTCAATGTATGCGTGCAGGTTTTCTGTGCCCCAAATGCGACAATTTTGCTTGTTTACATACCCGCCAAGATCAAAAGATGATTTTTTTGGCAAAATCGGCGTCTTCTGTAAGTCGATCGCAGGCAATATTTCCCAGCGTTGTTCAAGCGTATACACAACCATATTCGTTCAGCGGAAGGATAAAACTAATTATCTGTCAAATCAGACATGAGCTAAGTGTTACCATTCACGAAATAAGCACTAGTTGAAAAAAAACGTGTTAGATGGCGGACCCTTTATATGCCAGTAATAATAAGAAGAAGAAGAGGAGGAAACGCTATACCGTTTTTCATAGGCTTTTCATATCTGCAGGATCTTGCAAAGATATCGGCATGCGATATAAATTTATTCTTACAAAATTATGGCTGGTGGACTTAGTATCGAGCAAATGGGATGATGAAGGCAAAATTTTTTCATGTGCTTTTCATCGGCACAGACAGATAGTGGGTCTTGTCAAGACCCAAGTAAGCCAGTTTCTAATTAAACTTGTAACCTGTGAAATCTAACCTTACCTAACCATTTTATGTTTCCTGTTTAATAATTAAAGAATCCCACTTAATTAAAAATTAATCAACTTCCGCTTTTAATATCATCAAATCAATGTAAAAATTGAAGAAAATAGTTTTATTCTTTTTAGAATGCAAATGACCGATGAAGTTCATAAATATGTACAATAAAATATTTTGCATTGAAGAAATAATTAGCACATATTCGATGGCAAATTTGATTGATCCAATGTAAAAATTTATATGCTGAATTAAAGCTTTGTTTGCGGTTTACGTATTTGGAAAAAAATTTAAAACCTACATTTACATGACAGTGATTCTGTCATCTTTTCTGTGGTATAAAGTCCTAAGAAAAAAATAATATGAAAAATATTGTAATAGCAACTTAAACTTTGTTATATCAATTAATAAATTAAATTTTCTCCAGTGAGATATTTATTTTATCAATTAAGCATCAATTAAAAATTTACTGGAATCAAATAAATTCTTAAATGAACAATTTTTATTGCAAACTTTACAAGTATCCCAAAGTTTTGGTGTAATAATAGCCAACCATGAAGAGAAACATAAAACATAAGTAAACACTCACTCTGTATTAAAACTTCTGATGTTCACCAAGCTGTCATAGTAGTTCTTAGTAAAGTGAGCCAAGTCTCGATTCAGTGTCATGCCATAATCATAGCGACACTGATAACTTTCGCCACACAGTTCTTCTGCCCGCTCTATATCGTACGATCGATTCGAGGGCAGGAAATCTTTCGGTTCTCGTTGATAGTTCGGCACAAATGAAGCATTCGAATAATAACTGGCAGAGCGTCCAAATTCTCGTTTAAACAGAGCAGAACCTAAGCCGGGTAGATCACGATCTGCTAAAGCCCATTTTATGGCCCATTCACGGTGAATGACCTTAAAGTCATTTGTGTTGGGATTCAACTTCAAATCTTGGCCATCAGGCAAAGTAAAATCATCTAAAGGATTAAAGCTCCAGTTACCAAACAATCCAGCAGTTTTATTCTTTGAGCGACGGAAAAGAAAGAAGTTAAAAAGTGTATACTTGTAGTGAAATGAACCCTTCACTTACTATAAATTGCCAGGGCAAATAAACACGTCCCGTCATAAAGCCTTCATTTTCTACAACCTCGACACCAACACCCGAGTCAAACATAACTATAACTTGCGACTGATTTAACAAATAGGTGGGCGTATATACCGTTACACCATCAAAATGTTGAAATTTCAGGCTGTCACGGTCGAAATAAATGCGTCGTTTATCAGCCAACACATCCAATCTATAACGCCAACGAGCATCTTTCGGACGCAAACGCAC
This sequence comes from Nowickia ferox, assembly GCA_936439885.1. NCBI lineage: Eukaryota > Metazoa > Arthropoda > Insecta > Diptera > Tachinidae > Nowickia > Nowickia ferox. The sequence goes on along the minus strand of OW387023.1, from coordinate 92,821,497 downwards.
CTCAATGGTAGTAGTGGTATTGCCTTTCATAGCCATAGCTGTGAGTTGGGTGGCTGGCACTGCACCATACATATTATTGGGCAGTTGTTCAAAACGTCCCTGCACCTCGAACTGTTGATCGGCATCAACACTACGTGACAATACAAACTCTCCCAAGCCATTAAACGTGTATTGTGTGCCATCGAATGTTATAAAATGTGGATCACCGAAGACGCCAGCCACACCGGGTGCCTGGTAGGCCACACAGTCTTGGGAAGGGCGACGTTCAAAGCGATAGGTTTCGCAGCCGACAGCTTGTTCGTGCTGCCACAAGCAACATGAGTAGAAGGGGCGCATGTCATGGAACCAGGTGGAAAGAGTGGGCACTTTACTGGCTTCATTCCAAGGCATCTTACCCAAATTGTGAATACGACGAGGTCGTGAACCCCACATTTGATCATAAGTCAGCATAAGGAAGCCATAACGGTCGTAGCAACATTGTTGTTCAGCACCTTGGGGCCTGCAGGCGAAATAAAAGTTTATTTAAAAAAAAGCTAATTAAGCGTGTTTTCTTTATTTTTGAAAAAGTGCAACGTTTTTAAATATTTGTGGCTAAAACTTTTAATTCCACTGAATTTTTATGAACTACAATTCATTTCCTACTCATTGAAAATGCAACAATAGTTGCTTTTACAGTGTTTTCTCTTCTAAAAAGTGCACATTTTATTTTAATATTATTATGCCAAAATATAATTATTTTGCAGTTACGAAGAATATCTCCCTCTTTTTGAGAGGGCAAACATTTTTTCACTTTACTTCTACAAAAGAAAACGTTGTTGCTTTTAGAGAAGAAAAAGAGCTTGATTTTTTTTTAATTTTCGGTATTACTTACGTTGGCGTACCACTAACAACACAATGTGTGGCACCCTTATGACGCAAGCAAGATGGGTTCGAGTCTTTGTCGCACTCACGATCCGGTCTATAACGACCCTTGTCGTTAACAGCCTGCTTCAAATTACAAGGACACAAGGGTAGGTCAGCAGCAAAATTTCTGAAAAAGAAATACATTTAAAACTTTTGATATAAAACCGAAAAATGATAAAATAAAAATACAAAATGAATGCTCTAATTTTCTTAGACAAGTGAGTTGCAGCTGGTGATTCTTCAAGACAATTATTATTTGTTGTTTATGCAAGGAGGTATTTCTAAGGGAATCATTGGTGGACACGGCTCCTATACATACATACATACAGAAAAATAATTTCTGCAGAATAAAAAAGGTACATTATTATATTTATCCCAAATTATTCTTAATTGTTTGCTTATATTTTGAAACTAGTACAATAGCCGATTCTATTATATAAGAGCATCTATACTTCGTTTATGCATAAACTTAAGTATGCTACAACTTAAAATAAAAAGGCACGTGCGTATGAAACGCATTTACTCTCTCTCTCTATCTCTCTCTCTCTCTCATTCTTACAGTCTGACCCCCATATGCAAAACAAAATAACGTGTGCTTGAAGTGTACGTTAAAACAAAATTTCCATATAAAAACTAGTTTTAACGTACACTTAAAGCACACGTTATTTTTTTGTATATGGGGGTGGACAAAAAAAAATAGTCATAATACTCGGGATATTTATTCGCCACAGTATAATTATATTTGTATATAAAAACTGAAACGGAAAAAGTGTGGGTGTATGTATGGCTGTATGAAAACAAGCTTTATGGCTGTGTGTAAATAAAATAGCCCTCTATATACGCATCTGTAGCCGATTAATAATCAGAGCATTTTTATACTCTTGCTTATGATTGTAGCCCATACAGAATATAAATTTTAGTTATAGTTGCTTGTGCTGCGTAATTTTAAATATGTGTTAAGCATAGTTGTTGAATGTTCATAGTTATACGTATTCAAATAAATGCGTATGTTTGTATTTTGCCTGTTTTTTTTTTATTTTAAGCTGCACGCATTCGTAGTGGTTTAAGGGCCAATACTCAAAGATTACTTAAACCGATACTTGTCATTCTCTGGTTCCAACTCATTCTATCCATTACAAAATATAATAGTTTAATTTAATTTTTGTGTTTTAATAATAATTTTATTTTTAATTATCAAAGACAACAACCATTTTTTTCAAAAAATTATATAAATAATTCAAAAATAAACACTCAAAAATATTTTCAACCAAAAACATCATAAATCTTCTTACTGATGCCCTAATTCTGTTCGACGATTGTATCGTCTTGTCTATGGACGAAAATAAGTAAGCAGCAGTTGTGATTCTTTAGAACAATTATTATTTATTGTCCTTTCTAGAAGGTTCGTGTATTTGCTTTATGATTTTGTTCTAAACATTATATCCAACACATATTTTTTCAAATAGTTTTCAAACTATTGTATAATGCTTTAATTTTAGTTTTATGTTTTAAAAACATGGTAATAATATTTTTATTTTTCATTATCAAAGACAACAACCATTTTTGAAGAAAATAATTTAGTGAATTCAAAATCAAAAACTCAGAAGTATTTTCAAACTAAAACGTCCAAAATCTTCTTACTGAATTAGGGCATGAAGCATATATCCCTGTTTAAGCAACCTAGACGGACGTTTGACTTTAATAGAATATTTTTATGAGAAGAACTCATTTTCGTGAGTGATTCTCAGCCTGGGTTCTGTAAACAGCAGCTGGAGCAATATAATTTTACATTTGCTGTGTGCAAGTTGAAACAAATTTCTCTAATGAATAAAACATAAAACACTTTACGATTACATAAACGAAACACATGCAAATTTTATTACACATTAATGATGTTTTAAAGTGTATTCGTGTATGTGTGTGTGGCTGTTCTTTGTGGCAATAATTGACAGTTTTAACTGCCACGTGAGAGGATAAATGCAAAAACCTGTGTTACATAAACAACATTATTGCCATCAATAATAACAATAACAACAGCAACATTACTCACGGCAGCAACTTATCCGAGAGACACATGCACATATCGTCATAAAAATTCTAAAAAGCCGTAAGTTACATTTAAGATATTTTACAGAAGAAGCAAAACAAACTAAAAGTTTAGTCTAGTCTTTTAGTTTAGTCTTTTGAATTTCGTTACGAAATTTTATATATTTGAGCATACTCGCATAAAAATATAGTGGTTAGATGTTTTTTATATAATAACATCATAATCAATAAAAAAAAAATGATTTTGAACTTTTTGTAAGTTACGCCCTTTTTGAATTTATATGACGATATGTAAATGCTGGGGAAAACACATAAACTTTTTAACGCAACAAATTTTAATTAGCAAATTTACAAATACGTGTGTTACGTTACATGCGACTGTAAACATTTAATTTTTGTATGCAGTAATCAGGCACAGGAATTATTAGATCGTAAAATATTTTCTAAAGTACAACTTTTAGTGTTTAATAAAAGCCGCTTTTAGTTGCAATTAATAGCACATTACACACAATGGGGGAATAATATTCTGCTGCTCATTTAGAAGTGTAGAATGTCATTTTGGAATGCTGCTGATTTTTAGCACGAAAGAAAAAATTGAATTTATTCTTAAATTTTTTTATATATTTTGTATATACACACATACTCGTATGTATCGCTTGTTTCTCCTTCAGGTTTTTTTATTTTTTTCCCCCAACTTTCGTGATATTGTTGGCTTTTATTTAAACCCTGTCCCCACAAGTCAGGCAGGCGACCTAACTGGAAAATTTGTACGAAAACCACTCAAAACAATTATTTTCTTTTCATATAAATTTTCTGCTCAAGTCGACCGTACGAGTTGTGGAAACAGGGGCTTACAATTATAGCCAGTTTGACTTTCTTTTTCTAAACTTTATTCTACTCGTTTGCGTTTCAAACGAACAAAAAATTTTGTTAATAGCTCAGACACACTTGGCTTTATTTAAATTTAAAGACGAAGATCACCAAATAAAAGACATAAATACAATAAATAAAATTAGCACGGTCTCACAGAGTTCGTTATGATAAAACTGTACTGTACAATAAAAAGTGTGCGGAATTGTTCAATAAAAAATACAGTGAAATTAATTTGCATAAGATCCAGCTTAACCCCTCAATAATCAATTTCAATACATTTTTAATAAAAAATATGTTACTGAATAAGTAAAAAAAAAGAAGAGAGTTGTCGTAAGGTAGGATCACACGATTGCCGCAAATACAACAATCTGACCCAATTTTTATTGTGCTATATTGGTGTACAATAATAAAATTGCCCCAATCAAATACGTTGCAGTCACATGATTGCCCCATTTTATAAAAATTTGATTGTCGCAGATTGGCGAAGAAATAATTTGTGGTAATAATTGCCGCAGCCCAGTCACACGATTGTTCTCCGGCAACAGAAACAAACAGCTTTTTTGGTAGTTTTTAGTTTATTTTGTTTTACTTGCAAACGGTTTTCTTTTAAAAAGAAATGATTTTTTGTCTGTTTTATTTTGTACATGAAAATGGTTTATTGTTTTAAAACAAATGAAATTGCATCTGCTTTGTATATTTTGTGCTCCTTAAATATACAAAGCAGAGGCAATTTTCGTTCTTTTAAACGAATAAAAACTAAATATGTATATGGGTTAAGATTGGCTCACAGTTCCATGCTAACGTTTCAAATAAGTTATAATTACATATAAAAGTAAGTTTAAGTCGATACTTATGACAACACTTAATATAATAAATAATAAATTAATTTAAGAAATTGTCGCGTATTTGCTACTTTGATTGCCGCTCGAGAACACAATAAATATTGGTAAATTTTTAACATTTTTATTGGGGCATGGTTGCCTATCAACCGCTCACACGATTGTCGCACCAGAGTTGCATTTGATTGCGATAAATCAGCACAATATTGTTTTCGATTGTCGTATGAGGCAATAAATTGTGAAATCACACAATTGGCGTATAAAATGAATCAATAATTGGTGCATTGCGTCAATCGTGTGATCCTACCTTTAGGACACTTTTTTTTAGCTTCGGCTGTGTGACACGTAGCGCCGTCCTGTTGAAACCAAATGTTGCCAATATCCTCCTCTTCAATTTTTGTGAACAAAAATTCGTTCAACATGGCCCGATAACGATCGCCATTGACTGTAACGGCCACTCCTTGCTCATTGGCCCAGTTATGCCTCTGGACCAAAATCCGCACCAAACAGTAACTCGTTTTGGGTGCGTCGGCTTTTCAATGTATGCCTTTAGCTATGCTTCTTAGCTATATAAAACAAACAGTGTTAAATAACAATGCAATAAAATTATATTGTATGATGATGTCAATTCGCCGCAAATCTTTCAAAACCTTTCCCTTTATTTCCCATTATTTTCTTTTCAAGGGTCGTATAATTAAATTAATGTATTGTTTGTGGCTGGCGGTGGCTGTTTGCCCCCACTGTGTATCGGGTACTTTAGGCCCCACTGGGCACCAGAAGGCACCGTCTGAACAAGCTAAAACATTAAGACCGGATTCATGTGAGCAAACCGCATACTTTGGACAGCGCATACATGAAAAATTAAAAAAATCTCATACAAGTTATGACCAGTCTAATATACACATATCGAGCCTTTGCTACAATAGAGTAAGAAATCATAAGTTTTAGCTCATAATGCAGAATTAATTCATTAAGTAATTAATAAAAATTACATGCAAATATCTGGTATACGCAACTCTTGAGAAAAGAATAAAACTTTCTTTTTAAGTAAAGTTCAAAACTGCAAAACAACTATTTTTCTTGGAGTTATGACTCTGTTGAAGCAAAGACCTCATATGCAAAAGGACGTAACTACAATTTTATATTTTTTACAGGAGAAAGAAAAAACGTTTCAAAATCGATAATAATAAAGTGTTCTTGAAAATTTTCTTCAAAACTTACTTGTATTATGGATTCTTATATGTTTATTAACCATTTATTTTCTTTTTATATATTTATAAACTTTTTGATAAAATGAACTATAATCAATCAAAAACTTGATTTGGAATTTTTGTGTAGTTACGTCCGTTTGCATTTAAGGTGACGATATGTATGTATATGTAAATCTATATGTCTTTGAGAATAAAGCCTTTGATAGCTTCCTAATTATGATTTCCAAAAGTCAATTTCTAAAGTTATTGTTTTACAAATATCAACTTCTTTCAATGAATAAAAAACTCTCAGCTCGATCGAATTACTATTACATTGTTTCATTTAATTAATATTATTTCCTTTTATTTGCTTATTTTGAATCGCACACTTTGTAATATAAATGAGCTCAGTAGCACATGGGAGTACTAGTGCAAAAAATTGCGGTTGCAGTGCTTATAAACCAGAGCTGGTCACCGAGAGAAACACGAGAGAAATTTATTCTCGTATGTGTATTTATTTTTATAAGAATCCGATTAATGTTCATCACTCTGGTGCTACCTTGGACAGCTCAGTTATACACACATGTACATACGAGTAACTATTTTATATTATTTGAACTTCTGATACTGTTATAGCTGCAAACATTATTCAATAGCATGGCGAGAGGGAACGATAAACAATAGTGTAGTGTATAAGAAACAAGCAAACTTTAGGGTTTGTTTTCTTTGGTAAACTTACCTGAGGTATCTATCGGTACGTATCCAATTATCGCACAAAGCTCTAGGCCATTTATAACCATATTTACGCTCCCATTGAGGCTTAAAATACCATCCCAGTGGTATTGGCTTAGACCACAGAATACTGTAAAAAAAATAATAAGCAATTATTTACATCAGCATAAGTTTAATAAAATTGTGGTTTGTTAACATATTTATATAATAAACGTAATCAAGGCAGCAGTTGTGTTAATAATTGGTAATTTAGCTAAAATTTCATAAATTCTTATATACTCCTACTAAAATTAATTTTTGTATGTTTCAAACCAATTAAAATTCTACTAAGTTGCTCTAACACATTAATTTTGTTAAATTTTCTAAATATCTGTAGTAGTAAGTTTCTAAAAAATTAAGTAAAAAAACTGCTGCAAACAAAGTTAATAAATTTAATAAAAAATTTCACAAAAACACCGAAGTTTAAATTTTTTTATTATGTGCAAAAGATTTTGTAGAAAAAGGTTTTAAGCTACGCTAATAAAAAAATATGTGTATAATGATTAACCTAACCAGACATCCGCTTTTTGTAGTTCGATCCCGCCTCGAATCTATTCTATCACGCTTTATACCGCTTTTTAGAGTTTTGAAGTTTTCCATCTCTTATTTAATTTAAGTAGCCAGAACCCGTTTTGAGAGAAACAAAAATTTATTAGAACTGCCACGCCTGCGGCTCAACCTTCACTAATTTATAGAATATAATTCTCATTATTAACATAAATAGTCATGAATAGTTTCAAAATTACGATGCAAAGTATTGTCTGGCTGCCAAAATTTCTGATGCCCATACAAAATGTATGCGATCAACCGAAATAACGAGGCGTCAACGCTTTGCAATTGGAAAATCCAATCCAATTTTCACTGTGCGTAAACAAGTGTAGTTGGCTACAAAATTACTGTTGTTTTTGTTAAGTAATGTAACTTTAGCTACTTGCAGGTCAATTTAGCGCTTTCATTTTTATATCTTATTTCTATTTAGAATTTTTTATTAATCAAAGTGAGTGAATATTACTGTTTCTGGCGCAACGTTAACGCTCTAATTAAGGTTACTCATTAAAAAAAAAAGAGCTAAGCGCTAAATTACGTGCGTACACACAAAAAAGTAATATGAATGAGTTTGTAATATTTATTAAAATATTTGTAATATTAATTAAAAAATTAATTAAATTTTCACCTATAAACAATTTGATAATATCAATTAAGTTTTTCCACTCAAATTAATTAATACAATTAAAAATTTAATTGAATCAATTAAATTATTAATTGGTGAATACTTTTTTCTGTGTAAGTATTTTCTATCGCCAGCACCATCAGCGGAATTTCAAGTTTGTGCTTGTAGCAGGTGCCAAGATATTAAAAAATTAATATGTAATTTACTTAGAAGGTGACGACACACTTTTTGCTCCATAATTGACTTCTTTTTATAATATAGTTTTTTGTTATTGGCGTTACTGCCCACGAAAAAATTTAAAAAAAATTAGCTGTCTTGGCTTCCAAGATATCTTGAAGTAAATGTAGCTTCTATGTAGGAAGTCCCACAATAACGTTAGACATTAAAAAACTAATAGCCTATTGCCTATTCTAGACTTAAAAACTACGGTATTGTTCCTCTAAGGGGAACTTTTTTCTCTTAGTCCGATTAATCTTATTTTTAAGTTTCAAAAGCCTACATTTGTTAAACATATTTTTGCCGAGTTTCATTAATCTCAGAGCTCTCAATGACTTTTCACCAGCAATATAAACTTAAAAAAAGTAATACCCGGCTAGATTGGCAAAATAGATTGGCAAAAAGACAACCCAAAATTTACACTCTTTGAGAGGCACCACGCAAATTGGTGCACAATATCAACCGAGTTATCCCTAAAAAATTTCGAACTCATACCCATATTAGTTTTCAAGATATCTCAAAAAAAAATATTTCCTCTGTATGGCAGGGGTTTCACCCACATACCTAATTCGAACTTTTTTTTTTGTAAGACAACGCACATTATAAAAATCCTTACTTACACAAAATGTCTTATTTCTTGCTACATAAGATGCAACGATATTTCAATAAGAAAATTTGTATATTTGATGGTGCCACTACCAAGTATTTTACTTGCATTTTTTCTTCTTTAACAATTTATACCGTCAATGGAGTAACTGCTATAAAATTTTAAGTGTCTTACTGTATTAGTTCCCGAGATATTGCAAAATAAATATTTGCTATATGCATGTGGAAGTTGCAACGCCCCTTGTCCATTATTTAATACTATTTCTTTAAATTTACTTAATATTAATGAAACTAGACAAATCGGTCCGGCCATTCCCCGATTTTAGATACACAAAAAATGAGCGTGGTAAATTTTTCTTTCCGTAAAAGGCTACCCAACATAGGTGGCAAACATTTTAAAAAATAGCGTAATCGGTGCAGCCGTTCTTAATTGATGCTTTTACCAACGAACGATATTTAATATTTATTTATACAGCTAAATATTTCAACTTAAAAGTAAGAAAACATTTTTGAGTTGAAAACTGAGTTTCCAAGTAAATACATACGAAAATGTGTATGTGCATATTACGCATCCCCTTTCCAAAAAAATATTTATGTTTAAATCCCGCTTTTGGCGGTGTTTTCTTCAAAATTCTCCTTTTTGATCGATCATGTCCGGCTTTTTGCAAAAACCATCTGGTCACGTTAAGTATGATTAATATTTTATTCAACACAATTTGGTTTCATATTAATCATACGCTACTTTTTCTCATGGGTTTCAATATCCATTAAAGACGTGCACAGTTACATTTGAATACACAATCAAGTTCAACTTTATTCACAAAAAACATTTTTGAGTTAGAAACGTTTTGTAAGTTCCCGTGAAATATTTGCTGCGAAACATTTTTGATTTCTCTTTTGAAACTGCATTCGTGTCCACACTGTGAAGTTTTGGTTTTGCAGCTTAATACATTTTCTCATATATTTCTCATGAGAATGAGACGAGAATGACGTACTCAACAAGAACTGCAGGTACATGAAACAAAGTACCCATTTCTGTTCTTCTTTCCCCCTTCATCAACAAACTAAAAAGTTTTGCAGCAAATGTTTCACTGTGTGTATGGACGGGGACGAAGAGAAATTATTTAGGAAAAATTTTTTAATTATCCTTTTATAAAATTTTTTTTTACATGCTTATATTTATTTATTATATATTCAAAAAATGAACTAACAAGTATTCAAGTCTTAAATCTAGATATAATAATTAGGCCCAACCAGTGTCAGGCATAAACTTAGTGATAGTAATTAATAATACATAAATGTCGTATTGAACGCAAAAATATTTTAAAGAAGTTTCGTTTAGAGTGTTGGCTATTAGGGCCCTAGTGTCCCTTTCTTTTAAGTGGATGTGTCCAGTAAAGTTCAAGATATTACGAGCAAGGGAATTAGGATGGCACTCGAGTTTTGTTAAGTACTTGCCTGCGTATTTTGCAATTTCTTCAGTCAATAGTGGCGTATTTAAATCACGATGTAAATTTGAATTTTTAATGATCCATGGAGCCGATGTTATCAAACATAAAATTTTGTTTTGTCTTCGTTGGATTTTCTCAACTGTACGCCATAACTGAATTCCGTAGCATTATATTTTTTTTAAAAGCGGCTTGTATATTATCAGTATGCAGTCTAGGCTGAGTGTTGAATTTCTACCAATCAACTAATATATTTGAGTTAACTTAAGTCTCATTTGAGTTAGCTTAGAGGCAATTTAAGCCTTCGATCAAGGTGTATACCAAGGTGTGTCAGTTGAGAATGTTGAGGAATGTTTTGATTGTTGATTCGAATGGGGGAACAAGTATCTCTTCTTAGGGTAAACGTTATATGGACACATTTTTGTTCATTTACTTTTATTCTCCATAAGTTTAGCCATAGTTCCAGCTGAATAATATATTCCTCAAGATATTAATACTAAGGCAGGATGTATTATCGGTACATGTAAATGTGTGGACATTACTGCTCACAGGCATATCACAAGTATAAATCAAATACAAGACTGGGCCTAGAAAACTATCCTGTGGGACACCGGAGGTTCGGGCACACTCACACTCGCAACAGTGAACTTCCTATCATAATATAACTATCCAAAAGTTTTTGCATGTTTATTGGTAGATATGTCTTCTATTTTAAAACTAGACCTTCGTGCCATACTTTTTCAAATGCCTGATAAACATCAATGAATAGGGCATAACAATATTTCTTTCCTCAAGTGTCCTCCTTATAACTTGCAACAATCAATGCCTCGAAAAAGTAAATAATATACATATGTATGTCGATATGCATAAAAACTTTCTGAGTGTTACTTCTCTCAACAAAGAAACACCAACATGTCCATAAAGCAAGCACTCGTCACATCTCAGTAAGCAAAACATTTACATAACTTAAATTCATCACATCAATTTTAGTCATTTGAAATATGTTTAATTTCCATATCATTAGTAAGATTAGCAAGAATTTAATAGTGTAATGAATAAAACATCATCTTCTTTTAATTCTTAATTCTTGTTATTCAGGCGACTGCTACTAACCAAATTTTTCAATACCAACAACATAAATCTAATTCTCTTTTTATAAAATGAAAACCTTTTAATATTAACATCAAAATGAAATACCAGTGAAAATGCCTACTAACGCATATTTAACTTGTGGGCCTTTGGTTTCTATTTCGAATTACTGAATGGTCGTCGAATGTTAAACGCAAAAGCACCCACATAAAAATAATGCTAATGACACCCAAAGGTAATACCATTAAGTTGCAAGGAAACCAGCATAGTTATCTTTAAACTGAAGAAGAATTAAATGAAAACTACGCACACATCTGAATTCTCCTGCCATAGCAATACATTAACATAAAATAAATGCTGCCGATTCAAGGATCCCGGGAATCAACTTCATTTTATAATTTGATGTTAAACGGCATTACTGCTTGCCAGCTAACAAAAGGAGGAATAAAAGAAAAACCAAACAAGTTCACTTAACAAATGCGGAAAAGCCAAAGAAATCTTATAGCAGAAAAATAAAACTTAAGTATTTTGACAATAAGAAAATTCAATATTAAAAAGCTTTGAAAACAAACACTTCAATTAATAAAAGGCAGCGATAACTTTAATATTAACTAATTGTTGATTATTTTGCTTAACATCCAATAAAACTTAATGTCATTGTTCATCAACTTCATTCAAGAATGTTAACTGTTAATTGTTTTTAATTGTTGTTTATTTTAAATTATTAAGAACAGAATAAGTGAATAAGAATAAGAGAGGAGAACCTTATGTAACTTTAAAATTAATAATACAAAGAGAACTATCTATGAAAAGTGTGCTCTGTGTAGCATAAATATTTAATTTTTCTATATGAAAATTGTACTCAGCATACTTTTCGTATAGAAAAATTAAATGTTCTTTACGTGGTACACCTTAAATATAGAAAAACTAAAAGCGCTATGCACAGCACACTTTTCTTATAGAAAAATTTACTTTGTCTAGTAGATTAAATTTTTTCTACAGGCAAAGTGTGCTGTACACAGCACATTTAGTTTTTCTGTACTTAAAATGTACCACGTATAGCATATTTAATTTTTGCTTATGAAAAGTGTGCTGTGTACAGCACAATTTAATTTTTCTATACAAAATGTGTGCTGTGTATATCACTTATAACTTTTCTATATGAAAAGTGTGCTGTGTACAGCACATTTAATTTTTCTATACAAAATGTGTGCTGTGTATATCACTTATAACTTTTCTATATGAAAAGTGTGCTGTGTATAGCACATTGAATTTTTCTACATGAAAAATTTCACAAAATTTTTAATATTTTTCTGCATCTGCAGTTTATATAACTTTTATGTAAACAATTTTATATACAAATTTATAAACTTAAATTACACAATGATTCATTACATATTTATTTCAAAAACTTTTTTTTATCGTCCTTTTAAGCAAATGCAAGCAAATTTATGCAATAAATTTAGTAAACAAGAATTCATAATAGATATAAAATTTTTTTTTTTTTTGTAGGCTGTACTTGACATTTGCACTTCCAGTAATTTCCTTTTAAATATGCGCCAGTGGGAGTGGTACGAGTATCACAAATATTTCTTCCTTTTAAAATATTGAAAATAAAAGGTGTTATATTTGGAAGTGTAAGAATGTGACATCTAGTTATTCTTGTTTTGGAAAAGATAATTTCAAACAAAATTTATCAAAATAAAAAAAATCCGCTTTAAACATAAAAATTAATTTGGTTTTATAAAGGCTTTATAAAACCAATTTTATATATAATCTGTTTTATAAACCTATATTGGAAAAAATGAACCTCTTAGTACATCACCATATAATAACTCAATGTCAATAACAAACGTGTACAGCAATCTGCGTGGTGCAGTGAATCTCATTATCTGCATGTTTTCTTTCAATTCAAATGACGCACTTCTCCCTTTGGTTTAGCTTAGATTATAGTACTCTTCTAGTACACTTCTTTGTATTTATTATTTATTTTTATTGCATTTAACTATTTTCTTTTTACACACAATTGATTTAAAATTGAATTACTTCTCAATGGGATCTACATGAAATGGAATGTATAAAGCGCTTTCCCAGGAAACTGGATAAGAGTAATAAGACTATGCATGGCTTTCATCTCTACAGAAGGACACTCTGCATGTACAAAGAATTGCATTCATTATTGTAATTACTATGTAAAAACTTATTCTGTATTCATTAGACTACAAGTTGAATTGTTGTATTCAAGTGCAGAATTTTAAAACAAACAAAAAACACTTGTTTTTACTACGATTCTGGACCCACTGTGCAAATTAAATAAAATCTGTAAAGTTATGTTTACAATAATTAGTATGAAGTACTTCCACTGTTATGGTAAAAAAAGAAAATATCTTAAACTTAATGCAAACTTAAAGTGTTTAAAACTTATGAGCAGAACAATAATGTTTTGAATATAAATTATTGATATCGTTGTTATTATTGATTTCAACTTCAGAAAAATAAATAATAGGAAAAATTTATTAGTCCCTTTAAGTTATTCTGAAAAAACTGAAAAAAAAAATTCTTAATTTTTGCATAAAAAAGTGCACGAAGAAATATTTTTTTTTGGCATAAAATGTGAGCAAGATTTGTTTGGTGGACTCTTTAACTACATTATTGCCAGATATAGAAAAGCGGTATCGCTAAGTCTGAATTAGCTATTGGCCAAAAACTGATGACACCATTCATTGTTTGGAGGTATACCGATTTTCGAAATATTTGGAGGCCCATAAAAAAGCTGTTTTACTATACGTTAGTAGTACTACCGTGTGTTTTTCTAAAATTCTCAATTTGTTGCATAGTGTTATTAAGTAAACCGCTCCTGATTTAAAGCTAAAGACTGTCGCAAAAGCCCTGAATGGACTCATGCAGCACTCACGTATCTTATTAAACTAAGAGCTAGAACACGGGACTATTTCACCCAATATAAATGCGGATGACCTAGCAAAGAGGTGAACCCTACTAAGGGAAGTCGATATCGATAATCTCTGTGGTCTCCCACTATCATCCTGCTGGAGACACTTTGATGTTGCCTTTCTTGAATTAGTTCAAGACAGATGGCGCAATGAGCCCACCTGCGCAATAGCGAGAAACGTCTGGCCTTAGCTAAACTCCCATAGAACAAAAAAAATTCATGAGAAGCACTGAGGAACCTCGTTGGCACTTTGAGCAGTCACTGCGTTTTCGGAACATATGCTAAATGTCTGGCCCTTATTTATAATGACTACTGCTTCAGTTGCATTGATGAGGAAGAGGAGCAAAGTATCTTGCATCTCTTGTGCTTTTGTCTTCCTCTGGAGGATCTCCGTCTTAACCTCCTTGGCAGACTAGCCTTTGCATCATATCCGAGTTATCCAAAATAGGACTCAAAAAAGTGGGCCAAAAAAAATCACCTTTTTGGAAGATGCTCTTATTTTTGCAAATGTTGGCCAATGTCAAATTTGTTTTGATATTTGTGAACTAGACAGATGTAGAATACAGTTGAACAAGCCATGGAGCGATACACTCCACAAGAACGCGAAATAATCGTGTCTATTTTTATTGCTTAACAATGCCTCTGTATTGTTGGCGCTGCGCGAATTCCGTCACCGATTCCCCGGTCTTCCGGCACCGACTGCACAAACACTGCGCCATTTGGCCACCAACCTTGAGGAGTATGGGACCACACAAGACGCTTCCAAGAGTGGCCGGACCCGGAGCGCCCGTTGTGCCGGGAATATCGTCGCTGTGATCAACCTTGTATTAGGATGAGTGGCTGGTATAGCCGCTGACTTGCCCTTGTCCAAATCTTGACTTACTCTCAACTACTATATATAAAACTATTATCTCTTTTCTACATCTACCCTTCTCACCCTTTTCCCCTCCCTCACTCCTTTCTCTATCTCTCCCTCTCTCTCTCTCCCTCTCTCTCTCTTTCTCTCTCTATCTTCGCTTTAACTCGCAGTTAGCACAAAGGTATCATTGTGCTGGAATTCAGTGAGCTGTACTCTACTTTTACACTATTTCTTACCAGCAACCTGCTCACCTAACCTAACTTAGGTAACTGGAGCAAGTTGCCACACATAAGACAAATTTGAATTTAATTAAAAATTAAGTTCGGTTAACACACATAGTTGAGCCATTAGTTTTGCTTGATACAACATCGATACAAGTATTTTAATAATAAAGGGTTTTTGTCAAGATTTGTTTGTATTATTACATTATTTTGCAATAAATGCACTTATGCAATTTTAAAAATAAAACGCTTCAATACTATTCACTTTCGTCATAACTATTTTTATTAAATTTTTAAATCTTTGCTGCTTTTAATGGTCGGCAATATATGTAAGAGTTAAAAGTCTCGGCGAAAAGCTTCTAGATTTTACAGCTTTTGCAACTTACTTTTCCGCTTGGCAAAGGCAGTGATATCGTTCTTATGCACAACAAAATACATAAAAAGCGCTAAATATATACACACATACATAAATACATACATACATACATACACACACATACATACATACATTCATACATACATACATACATACCCACATCCATGTGCCTGTATATAGTAAATCTTTGTAAAACTAAATATTTTTGTTGAATATCGTGGCAATAACTGTGCCAGTCAGACAATCGGAGTGCAGAAATAGCAGTAAAGAATTTTTTTTATTTTTTATGACAAAATGGAAATTCAAGGATACAAATATGGGCATCCATTATAGTTTATATTGAGTGGAAACATTTTTTTTTTCATAAAAATTAAAAAGAAATAATCGCACAACTGCTGCACAGGCAGCATTTGTTCCGGCTTATTGAAGATATAAAATATCGTTATTGTTTTTTTTTTGTCTTCTGCAATCAACTGACTTTATTGATTTACGAGATTTTTGTTGCCAACAATTTGTTTAGATTACATTCATTTCAATTTAGCGTAAACGGAAGCATGGAAAAAACACTACTTGAAATTTTTACATACTTATTTCATTGTATTTTAGAAATGCAATTAGTGCTTGTTGGAATGTAAAAAATAAAATTTCCATGTGTCGTGCAGGATATGGATGTTAAACGAGAGCAACAGTTTGAACACAATCCCTCAATACGGTCATTCATTTGTCTTTTTAATTCAAAGTTGCAAAATTGGTTTTTAGCAGAAAAAGGAACACAAGCACAAATGTTTATCATACAATTGCAAATTTAGATCAAACGGCATTTTATTTATTCAAAATTAGTTTGTATGTACAGAGGGTTTATTAAACAGAGTTTTATAGAAACGTTTTTTAATACTTCATAAAACAAAAAATTATTTATCGAATGGTTCCCAAATGGGAGTCCACGGACCCCTGGGGGTTCATACTAATCATTCAATTTATCAAACAAATTCTTGCGGAAAGGAACAACATATTTTGTTCGAAGCCCGCTACACCTTTATCATGGGCGTTTACACGTTTGTTACACTGTGTGTGGTGTCAGCTAATGCAAACTGCATTCAGCCTTAACATAGTGTCCACACCTGACAAATTTATATCATGATGAACGTCATCATTGATATCATTATAAAAATTCATCACGTATAGACTCAATTTATTAATATTACGACATCGTTATGATATAATCATCAGAGCTCACGGCTTGATAAATGCATCTTGTTATCAAATATCATTTTATGTGTCACTGTGCATTTGACGTTTAATGGTTTCGTTAGTCAAATCGCATTGACTTACTTTTGGAGTTGATGCATCGTTTAAGTTTGGATGTGACAGCTGTTATTTTATTTATCTTTGCTTTATACGTGTATATGTATGTATCTTAGCCAGAATTTGAAATTTGCTAAGTAAAAATCTATTTTCTGTAGATTGTTACGTAGCGAACGTTGCCAATACATTTTCAATAAGCATCAACATGTTAATTAAATGTTACAATAATTAGACAATAGTAATAGACAATAATTAATTTGTTCAGGTAAAGCTTTAAACAGTTTCAATTACCTTATTCTTTTTTTTATTGATTTATTTTATTTTATTTTATTTTATTTTATTTTATTTTTGCTACCACGAAACATAGAAACCTAAATTAAACTATTTTACATACATATATTAAAAGTTAAGAGTTGCCCACCTTTTGTACTTTGCATTGACGGTGACGTACTGAATGCGACAGAGCTTTTAGGAAACCCTGTATTTAAATTTATCTGTCAGTTGGAAAAGGTGACTTATAACGTGCAGAAAGGTTTCAGTGCAAATAAAATACTTAAACTCTTTCGATATTATATAAAGGTTCAATCAGACGTGAAATACCATAATGTCATAAATATATTTGCTTTACCTATTAGTGCTGCCATAATCATAAACAGCTGCTTGTGTTCTTATTTGCTTCTTCATTTCAAAAGTGCAACAACAAATATGCCTTACCTGCAAACAGCTGTTTATGGTTACGGCAAAAAACCAAAATTCAATTGGTTTCTAATTTTATGGCTATGACGTTGTGGCGAGTTACCTATAATTGTTCAAAAGTTTGGTTCAAACACCTGTTTTATATGATTATGGCCAGTTCAATTATTTAAACTTAACCCTACGTCTGCACGAACCATCGACTTTTATTTTTTTTTTTTTTTTTTTTTTTTTTTTATATAAAAAAACACAACCCCGCAAAGCGATTAGCTTGTCTGCAGAAGACACCCAGGGTCTAAGGCGGGAATCGAACCCACGACCTCTGGACTGAGAGGTTAGCATCGCTACCACTCAGCCACAGGGGCTGACATGACATGAACATGACAGTTTGATGCGAACATCTGTTTTTTATGATTATGTTTATGACACGTTTAATTGAATCTTTACAGAAAATCGAAACATTTTACGAACTTTGTTTGCACATAGAGTCCATTATACGTCGTCTTTTTCAACTGACAGAGTTTCTTATGAGCGCTGTCATATTCAGTATGTCACCGTCAACGCAAAGTACAAAAGATGGGCAACTCTTAACCATTAATATGCGTCAAATAGTTTGATTTAATGAAAGCACAAATTTACCATCACTAATTTACAACAGTCTTAACATTATTAAGTCTGTTCCAGATGCATAAGAAAACAGTCGGAATTTGTGCAAAGTTACCCGGGGGCGAATGAGAGAGTAATTTTTTTTCATTTCCTGTACAAACTAGTACGAACTTTTTCTTGTGGGTAAGTTTGGACAAGAATTAAATAATCAGCTGTTTTTTGTTTACATATGAAACTGAAAAAATAATCAGAAAATTTTCAAATATAAGAAAAAACAGTTTTTACACACAAATTTACTAAAAAGCAAAATGTGATGTTTTTCTGCAAAATTTTGGTTTTTATAATGTTACGCGTTTCAAGCGACTGAAATCACTAAAATAAAATTTAATTTAAAAAGTAAGCAGCACTAGTATTTCAAGATGAACAGTTAGGGTTTTTTGCGTTCCAACAATTTTGGATAACTCTTGCATATTCAGAGAGTAATTTTCTTTTTACTTTCATTAGTCCGAACTTGTACGAAATCTTGTGGAACACAACCATTGTGATGATCAAACCGTATTTGGCTTCAAAATGCACTTTAATTAAATAACACAACAAAGAAGCAAAACTAAATTCGTGCAAAAATTAAAAGCTAATTTATATTGGCCTTCGTTTCCCTGCAGAAATATTTCAAATAATCTAAATATATTGAAAACAATACTTACGGGCTAATCTGCAAGTTGTTGTACTGCTGTGGATTGGTCAAATTGATTTGCAAGAAGCCAAATTGCATATCATTGTTAATGTTATTGCGGTTAATATAATTCTGTGGCGATATGATATAGCTGCCTCTGTTGGTAGTGCCGGCCTCTATGATATCAATATATTCCAATTGAGGACTGCAGGAGTACAATAAGCATAATTACATTAATAAGCCATATGCAGCAAACTTGCATACACAAATACACATACATACATAGCGTTAGCATAATAAAGAAAGGTCCTAACTCAATTTTTTTTTTATATCGAGTTTTTTATATTTCTATAAAAAAAAAAACATGAATGAAAAAATGCAAAATTGTTGATTTCAAGAAAATAATGAGTTAGGGCCATGCTATATTAAGATAACGATATGTTTATGTTCAAGGATATAAATTGAAGCAAACCGAAATGCACATTCATTTAAATCATTAACAAAGCAATTAAAATATATCGTTACAGCGAAGTGTAACATTAACAACTTACTGTATGGTAGTTTCGCGATAACCCCACAGTGAAATCATAACATTAGCATTTAAATTTGAGGTCAAATTGTATGCATTCCAATTAATGCGTATTTCCTTGGGTGCCTTCTTATGAACATCATCGGTTTCAAAGAAAATCTTCTCTGTAGCGGCTTCCGGTGTTTCTGTTTTTTATAATTTATGCAAAATAAAAATGAAAACAAATTTGATTTTATTACTATTAAATACTCTTATTATTATTAGTATTAAATACTCTAAGCTAAAGAATAAAAAATATTTTGGTTTCATAAAAGGTTTATTAATCAAATTTCCGTAGAAAATTTGTTTTACAAACCTCTTATAAAACAGAAATATTTTTTATGAATAAGGCAGTATGTGCATATTTTTATTTGTTTATTTTTTTTTTTTTAATTTTACTCACCTACAAAGTATTTGCCGCGCCATTTGAAACGGTCATTGCCCACAGATATTTCGAAGCGTATGTAACCTTCCGCCTTAAGGAATGGCTGTACACAAATAACACGATTCCTGTCCACATATTTGCCCAAAACATCTTCCGTATCAAAGTGGCACATAACACGTTTATTGGGATCAAAACAAGGACCTGTAATATTTACCACCGTACCACCCAACATATTGCCAGACTCCGGAGCAAATGTCAACGGTAAGTGCGAGTCATCTTGATAATGTTAGAAAGCAAACAAGCCGTGCAGACGTTAAGAATTTATTTATTATTATTTAATTTTTTATTTTTATTTTTTTGGTTCTTTGCGTACAGCAAACTTACTTACCAATGTCTTTGTTACAAGAGCCTATTAAGATTTGTTCATCAATGCGGAAAATGTGTCGTCCTGGAAAACCATTACCCCAACCACGTCCTGTTAAATCACGCAGCACCATATTTTGGCTGTAAGGTTTGTATTCGTAAGCTTGTGTGCCATTGCCAGCATTGAAACCAATCTATTATTCATGGAATGTAATTATAATTATAACGAATATGAAATAGTTCATAACATTAGACTCCCTTTAGTCATTGTGTTATCTTCAATGTTTATATTTAATTCAATTGACATTTTGCTTGGTAAGTATTTCCATTAGGAACCAGTCATAAAATTAGTATTCTAACTACCTCAATTCTCTTAGAAAACTGTAAGCGTAATTGAAAGTAAAGTTTTTGGAAAAAACATTTAACTAACTTCAAAAATAAGCACTCAAATATGTTTTTGGTTTTCAATATAAACAGGCAGATGTCTTCTATAGACTGGCTTTCAAACTTATTGTGTTTGTATATTGTGATTCTCAATATAATATTAAGAGTATTACTATATAGTAAACATACGCAGTTCGTTAGCTAAATTCAAACATTTTTTTAGGTTGAAGTCTACTGATAAGTTCCAAAAGCGGGAACCAAATACATATGGACAATGCTTAACCAGAAAAACAAGCAAAATTTTCAAAATGCTGGTGCAAACTAAAGATGAAATAAAGCCCAAAAAAATCAAAAAAGTCCAATTCAAAATTCTTTAATTGTACAGGGTGTCTGATAGCAGATTTGTATTTTCAAACGAGCCTTATTTTCGGTTTTATCTTAAGCGACAAAAGTTAAAGTTTTTAGCAGAAGGTTTTTTTTAAATATTCAAATGTGTTTTTGTACATAAATTGTCGCTTATGAGAAAATTTTACAGTCAGTATCTTAAAAGTTATCAAAAATTTTGGCATTTTGATAATTCTAAACTAAAATTGTAATTTCAATAGAAAAGTCTATTTTCGATAACATGTCGCTTACGATAAAATCGAAAAAAAAGGCTCGATATGTACATATAAGAATACCTGGCAATACATCTATAATAAGAACTAAAATTAAGTTTTATTTTATCTTTGCTGCCACAAAACATACAAACCTACTGTTAGTTGAAAAAGGCGACGCATAACGGATTCTGTGGGACGCAGCCTTTATACACAATTTTAAATTTAAATTTAAATTTCACACAAAATTTTCAAATTTCAAAATTAAGTTCTTTGCAAATTAGTCGGAGTTTGTTATTAAAATTTAAAGTAGAAAAAATTTTAAACATTTCAAATATGTTTAATTTAAATATCTTATAAGAATATATCGTTGGCTTAGAGTGTCAACCTGCAGTTAACTCACTTGCAGCAAATTTTACCGGAGAGACAAAATACTGTTAACGGTTTCTATACAAAGCTTAGGAAATTAGTCTAATACATTAAGTTTCCTCGACATTTAGGGCTTGAAATTAAAATAAATATTTAAGCAAATCGATGAGGCGTATCTTTCTCTTTAGAATGGCATTAAAATGTCATATGCTATTAAAAGTGTATTTAGCAGGTTTACACTCTAAGCCGAGGACGTGTATTATTATTCAGTGCTTGCTAATGCATTTTTCAGCATTTAGTATATCAAGTTCCAATATTTGTGGTTTTGTTTCAATTATGAATTAAATTCAATATGTTAGCAGCATACAAGCACGCACCCACACACATACACACACTAATATACCCGCAGAGATTAAATCTCTGCTAAGAATTAATGTTTACGACAAGCTTTTAAAAGCAGATGTTTAAAATGTGGTTGTAAAAATAGAGCGAAAAACATTTCAATTTATACATATATTGCAGTTAAACTTTTCTTCCATTGCGCGTATGATGTCCAATACACTGAAAAATAAGCTGTCATAATGCTAATTTTAATTAAATCTCTTCTTCTCTTGGCTGAAAGAAACTTTTCATCATAATGCATTAAACATATTGACCACAACAGGCTAAACGAACACACGACTTCAAATGCGGCTAGCTGCAGTTGTCGCCTTGTAGCCAGCTACATAATTATACTGCCGATGTGACAGCAGCATTATCAACAGCTGGTATTCAAGTGCTGCCATTTCCAACTATAGTATTTTATATTTATAAATATAAAATTATTCTTTTAAAATGTACTTCCATCACGTAAAAGTATAAAAATTAATCAATTTACTTCTTTACAAGAATTTTGGTATGTTTTTGAATTCTTCATTCTACATTTGGTAATATATTCGCAGCACTATATTTGCTCATTGTCACCAATAAAAATAGAAATAAGATTAATTTGACTACGATGGGAAAATCAGCACGGACGCCAACCTGCTGCTAATAAATCAGTGCAAGTTAATCTCTATTTTTGGTTTAAAATATGTTTAAACCAGCAAACCTATAAGTCAGTACAGTACTTAAACCAATTGTAAACGCATAAAACTACCAATGCAGGCCATATGGTTGTGTTACTTAGAAACCATATGTTTTGCATTAAAAGAGCACTCGACTTTTTTCCAAGCCTCTACTTTTTCTTCAGATTTTGTTCGACCTGTTATTCTTTTATACTATTCCATATCGCCAAGCATAAATATAATTTCTTTCTCAGTAAAATTTGGCGACCTTAAATAAAATTTTTTAAATATTTTGCCTTTTCGATTGTGCTAAGAATTGATAGCCTGCTGCAAAACAGCTGTTTTTCGGCATTTTTTCTAGTGCAGCCACGATATTATTTTTTAAACTACTTATAATGTATGGTTCACTGATTTACTCCTGTTAATTTTAAACAACATACAAATTTGAGTTTTGTTCAACTAAACCAGTGTTTAAGCTTTCACTGATTTATTAGCCCCCAGTATCATATAAACATGTGTATTCTATTTTTGACATATTGAAGTCGGTTGCTTGCTGTGGTGAATGTGTTGTCACAATGATATCATAAAAATGAGCAATATAAATCAATTTGATGGAAAAATGTCCCTTTGTTGCTTTAGTATGAATGACTATCAGATCAGTGTCAGCTTTAGTCTTATTGATTTCCTTTACCATGATGTCAGAGCATCATGCATTAGTAGATGAGTTTTATATTAGCATAGAAATATAATTATGTTTGATTTATATGCAAATGTACGATAATATACAATTAGGACAAGAATGTATCTAAAATCAGTATGATAATAAAAAACTAAAGCAATGCCAAAAATTTTTACAAAGTACCCAGCCCGCATACTAGTCCGAAATGGTCTCACTTCATTCTTAGAGACTTTGTATAGATTTCTCTTTGATTTTGAATGTAAGAATTGTCTCGCCACTATCTGATATATCGGGGAAATTTTATGCACTAATATGTCTGATAGATTTCTGACTGAATATGTATAAGTTAATGAGCCTTATTATGAGTGTCGTCTTACAACTTCGACTATGACGATTTTGTACTAGACTAAAGAACATTGCAACATTTTGTCTTTAATCTAATACAAAATCGTCGTAGTCGTAGTCGTAGCCGTAGTCGAAATACGACACTCGTAATTATGCCCAATATATGTCCTTTTTGTTGTGTGTTCTTTTTAAATATTAAGGGGATTTGTCAAGTTGCAAATACGTTTAACTACATTTTATATCACATTTACATCTGAATGAAATCAAGTTGAATTTAGTCAAAATCTCTCTGCAAATCTGTGTTGTTTACACTTACATTTTTTCCTAGATTTCATTTGTGTAAAATTAACAGCTTTCTAAAATAATCAAGAAGAAGTGCTGTTTTCAAATACCTCTTAAAGTTCCATTTAGCTTTCTATCACATTTCTATAAGAGCAGAAATTCTTTTAAATTTCTATAAGAAATCTGTAGGACTAATCGATTAGAAATGCATTCAACGTTCTTTATCTATAAGAAAATAATATGAATATCACCTAAAACATAATAATTTCCCCTGATTTTTTATAAGAGCTCTTTCAGATTTCTAACAGATATGTCAGAAAAATACTCAGAATTCGTTTGTAATTCGAGTTTTATAGTCGACTTTTCTCTCGGATGTCTCACAGGCGTTTAACTATTTTTTCTTGTATATACAAATTTGGTAGAATCAAACGATAGTGTTTAAGGTCATAATGGCATAGTCTTTTAATTATTTAAATATATTCGTTTGAATCCCTCAACTATATCGTATGAGTATTTGGATTATCACATTTTAATGATACTTTCAATACAATATTTCTACCAAAAAAATCTTTTCCTTGTACAACATAAAATTAATATATTAACGGTCTAATTCATAAAAAATATTTTAGGTTTATTGCAGGTTTATTTGACAAATATCCCATAGAAATATGTCAAATAAGCGCTTAATAAAGCTGAAATATTTTTTATGAATAAGGAAGTAATAATATAAAATTATATTTTGAATAGTTAATATGCACCAAAGTATTTCTCATACGCACTCACATATTATTCACTCATCAAATTCCCAAAAAAGTATGCTACGTTTTTGTACTGCAAATGTGCTTTGCACGTAATTGAGAGTATTTGCATATTGCTCATACGCATCGCATAACAATCAGTTCAAACGAAATAAGTATGCTATAGTTTTCTTGTGAATCTTTACGTATGAGAAATATTTCATTAAGGGTTTTCATTGAAACTCTTAAAATAGCAATTTTTGCAAACTTCAACTTTTGCGTATGAATGAAAGGTCAAAAAAATTTATTTCATACAAATAAGCAATTTATAAATTTAAATACATATTTGTATATTTCTATACAAATTAAAAACTGTGAATTGTATCGAAAAATGCCTAAAGAAAGCTAAAAAACCAAATTGCTCTGATCATCCGAAGAAATTGTTGTTTACTAAATGCACAATTACACCGCTTAATTTTATGAGTCAAAATTGTTGGGCAAACTTAATAGGTTTGTGTAAATACATTTCCATCAAATTTTTTAGTTTAAGTCTCCCAAATGCACAATTGCACAGTTTGGGAGACTTAAACAGGTCTTGCAGGTATGCCCAATTGCATAAATGGCAATTTCAAGAGTTCTTAATGAAAACCCTTATTATTCATTTGTACATACATATTATGTCTATTTTTAAAATTCATATAAAACCGAGTTCGAACGATAATGTAGTCTAATTCAATATAAGTACGATATGGCAAAATTTCATATACAAACATATGTATATATGGACAAATATGATTCTCATGTTTTCCCTTAATGCTTTCTTCAAGCAGCTTATAATTCAAATCAAATGTATAATTTTTGTCAGGCTAAGAGGTTATTTTTGCAGTTCTAAAGAAAAACAGTGGAGCGGCAAATATAGGTATATGAGTGACGAAAAAAAATTTTACGAATATGTGTAGTTATAATTTGTATCGGTTGTGATCTGAAGAGTATCATCCTAGAATTAACACAAAGCTGCGTTACTTATCATTTAATTGCACACCACTACAACGTTGCTCTTGAAGAAAAACAGAACAGTTTATTAGTGCCGCGAAATATACTGTTCTGTGATTTTCTGTTATATTCTGTTCTGTTCTTTTCTGTTCTGTTATTTTCTGTTCAATTATATTCTGTTCTTTTCTGTACTGTTCTGTTGTTTTCTTCTATGTTCTGTTTTGTTCTGTTCTGTTCTGTTCTTATCTGTTCTTTTCTTTTCTGTTCAATTCTAGTCTGTTCTGTTCTGTTCTGTTCTGCTATGTTCTGTTCTGTTCTTTTCTGTTCTGTTCTGTTCTGTTCTGTTTTGTTCTGTTCTGTTCTGCTCTTTTCTATTCTGTTCTGTTCTGTACTGTACTGTTGTTTTCTGTTCTGTTATGCGAAAAGTGTATCAAGCTAAAAAGAGTTAAGTTTAGCAATAAAGAAAATATTTCTCAAATTATTTTTTTTTGTTTTTCTTAGATTGCTTATGTTTTGGAGCTGAGAATATTTTTGTAGAACTTTTTAAGGCGCGATATTATTATCTTTTGATAGAACTTTTTTCCACTGTTACAAAAGGGACAATATAGATTCGCACTGATAAGAGTAAGAGTGCTGAAATGTTTCAAAAAAAATTTTCTTGTAAAACTTTACACAAAACTGCTGAATACATTTCATCAGCCTTATCATGAATTCCACATGTGAACATTTCCGAATCAAATTTTTCGTTCACAAGGATTTTAATTTCGTTTAAACCATTCTAATAAAATTAAAAACTAATATATTTCCACTTTTTCCAACAGACAAATTTATGTGAATGATTTTTTTCATAAATTGGAATTTCGCAAACGTATGAAGTTTTTTGATACCGATTTTTCACACGTTCGGAAATTTCCATGTGGAATTTTATTTAGGATAAGCCTGAATATCTAAGAGCTAAGGCTACAAGGATGCACTGCAAAAACCTGCAAAAGGGATTAACAGCAATACGCCTATAAATAGAGCCGTGATATCAGCTTTCAAAGCGCCTACACTTTTATATTTGTATCTCCTCAGCCATAGAGAGTATTAAAAACTTTTAGTTTGGAAAATTTTATATTGCTGTACAAGATAATTGATATCATACATGCCAGCAATTTAATTTAAATCAAAAAATGTATATTAATAATTTATGTAACATTTTTTGTTAAATAAAAGATTGTTTGTGTGTAGAAAAGTTTTCTTTCCCAGGGTTCACGTTTGTTTTTATCTGCTTATACTTACATATTTTACAGAAACAATTTATTAAAAAGTTTTTCTGTATAATTTGAAAAACTTCTAAAAATACACAAGTGATTATGAGAAAGTAAGTGTGGAAGGGTACACAAACGGGCACACACATGATTATACACATATATACATATGTATATGTTAGAATTTTTCTGTGTGGGTGTGTGTGTAGTTACAGCACATGCTTAGAAGTTACTAATACGTTACAGCGAAAGTGGCCAGATGTTAAGTTTAAGCATAAAATACAAGCATTATTTAATATATTCCGTATTTAGCTATTCTCCATGGAGTGGGTAATTTTGAATGATTTATATGAAAACTCCTTTATAATTTGCCATCATAAACAGCAAGGCTGAGATACATAAATCTTTTGTGTATTAGACTTGCCATTCGAACTTGAATAGTTTGTATATTCGAATAATATGCGAATTTTTGAAGACTATTATCAATAAGAAGGCAAACGAATACATAATTTAAATCTACCAAAATTGTTTGTTAAAGCCTAGTACGGAGTTCTTACGGAATTCCACGTTTGTAAATGTACATTTATTTCTACACGGAAATATAATCGAGTAGCTTATTGCGTAGAATTATACATACAAATTCAAAATTAATTACAATTTGCCAAAAATAAAAAATGTCAAGAATTCCGTGACCAAGCAATTGTATGAACATTAATATTTGTTTCAGTTGACTGAGAAAAGTTTCCCCTTATGTTCATAACATTCGAATCCATCCCTAAGATAGGCAATAAATTTCAAAAATGACGCGAACTTTTCTTTTGAAAGTCTGTACTAACAAATGGAAATTTCTTTATGAAATTTACCAACCTGAATTTGCGTAAGTTTTTTTTACATACAGTTCGTATGAGAAACTGAAATCCTGTAAGAACTCCATATCAGCCTTAAAGTTGAAAGCAGCATGTAATACATGTTAAACAATCATAAAATACAACTTGTCATCCCTATTCAAAAGTCCTAGTTTACACTATGCAAGTCTTATTGCTAAGCTGATTAGTAATGTTTCTTTTCCCCTCGTCTCTCTCTCCCCATCAAACTAATCAGCTTAGCAATAAGACGTGCATAGTGTAAATTTGGACAGAGGGTGGAAAATTTTCTTAAAAATTTTAAATGCGAAATTTTAAACTAAAGAACAGGATATGCTAATCATAAAATCTGGGCACTCGTTATGGAACGAAATTACGAAATATTTCAATAGAGTTTATATGGAAATATTTTTAAAATCTGAGTAATAATACTTTGAAACCACTCGATAAATCAACTAAGAAGCTGCGAAAATATAATAAATGCCCTTTTAATTATATGTAAAGTTATCTTACAGTTCATTATTAAAAGTTTAAAAATATATAAAAATTAATCTTCTGCATATTTTTAGTAAAATACAAATCAATAAAAGATGAACAAAAAAGAATAATCACCAATTTGATAAGATTGTACCTTTTTAAAAACGTTGTTTTTGTAAGCTAAAAATGTTGCAATTCATTAAAAAGTCAAGAGAGTACAATTCTTGTTAAACGAGAATACTATAATACTTAACACTGATATTGGCACACAATGTTAAATTATTCACTGTTGGAATACCACGATGTTAACTTCGCTGCTCTTCAACAGCATATCAATACTAAGTTAGTTTTACAGTTCGTTCTGTTGGTTTGTGTCTCTGTACTCCGATAATAGAGCATTATTTTAGAAGCATTATGCAGTTGTTGCTGTTTTTCTATGGTTCTGTGGCATTGGCATATACATTTTCGCGGTTATAATACGAAATAATGACGAGATCAGAAGCTAATATTCCGAGACTGATGTGCTGAGACTGTCTGGATTTTACTTACATTCTTCTGGAAGATTTCTGTTAATTATAAAAAGGGTAATACGTCAGCTCATGGGGCAGTGTAGTGTTAAGAATAGCAAAGTTAACATCGTTGTATTCCAGCAGTGAACAATATAACAACACGTATTTTAAAAGCTCTTAATATAAGTTTTGAGTAAATAAAGTGCTCTGATTTGATCAAAACTGACCACTGGTGACTTTTAATTTATATTATTATGCAAAATTGGTGCCAGAAGTGGGATTTGCAAGAAGCAATTAAATTCCAAACGTTTAAGCAGGAGCAACTTCACAAAGAATTGAATAATCTAGATCATTTTTATAAGATAACAATGTTACAATTGGTATCAAAAGTAGGACTTTCAAAAACTAATTAAATTCCAAACGTTTGAGTTGGAGCAGCTTAGGCACTGGTAATAAGGTGAAACTAAGTTTTGCGGTGTAACATTGACATCAACATTCATGAGTTCGATAAAAAAAAAACAAAAACAGGAAATCGAGGCATTTTTTCATGCAGGGACATACAGTGTGGATATCAACTCATTGTTGGCCATCATGATGAGGAAATTTAGCAAAAAAAAAAAAGTAGACGTTTGGGAGTCATCTAGAGCTACAAATGAGAAACTTGTGGAAATTGCTGAGCGATAAACGGAAAGGTGGATTTCTTTGAGACCCAAATCAATAAATTTGACGAAAAACTTACTGCCTTGACGAAGATGATAATGGCAAATTTTCTGATTTAAAGAAAAATGTGGGGAAAAAAATGTGAATACGTAAATATGGTAGAAACTGATTCCCATTTTTTAATTCAATACTTTCATTTAAAAGGTCTCAGTCCAATCAATTTAAGAGCCCCTATGGCTGAGTGGTAGCCATGCTATCCTCTCAGTCCGGTGGTCGTGAGTTCGATTCCCGCCGTAGACCCTAATCACTTCGCGGGTTGTGTTTGTTTAAAAAAAAAACTAACATAGCTTTGTCTCTGGAGGAGTCTGTTCCTTGGTTAACGACTACAAAATATCGGCTGGCAGAGTTTAAACGAGGCTGTACGAGCTACCAAGATGATCAACATATTGTTACAACCCAGAATCGGTTAAGGAAATCCATAAAATGATATTGCATACTTATAGGCTAAAGGAACGTGAGCTATAATTGCATTTGGACAAAATTAAGATGAGATAGCTGTACGCAAGATGAGTGCCTTATTTTCTCACAATAGCATCCTGAATATGCTTCAATAGACAGTTTGACGATGCTACATTGCAACAAAGTGGAATTTTTACTACGTCGTTTCGAAACCATGGATGGCACTTAGATCCACCACTTTACATCTGATACAAAGGACAAGTCAAAGTAGGGGGACTAGAATGAGAGAGTCGTATCCAAAAAAGGTGAAGACATTTCATATTTTTGAGTTGCGCATGGAATAATTTTTATTGATTATCTTCCAAACAGAAAAACTATCAACTTATTGCAGCATTTAATTAATCAAATTACATCATAAAAAGCTGCATGAAAGTGATATTTTATCAAAACAATACACCGGTTCACATATTCATAATTGTAATGATCAAAATCAATGAATTAAAGATTGAATTGCTTCATCACGCACCACAGAGGATACCAGAGTTGAAGAAAGTGACTTAAGAAAAAAGCTCAAATCATCTGATTTGATCACTGTTAAAAAGGGACAAATATAGTGTGTTTGTTATTGAATATTTTTAGTACTTAGTGAAATGAACAATTGAATATTTTTACAAAATTAAATGAAAGATTTTGCAGTGTTAAAATTAGTTTCCAAATGCTTACAAACTCAATTTTAAACATTTTCCTTCAAAAATATTAATTTTTAACTTGAACTTGCAAAAAGCAAACAACGAATGAGACCACAAAGCATAAAACGAAAATACACTTGAGCACATGAACATTTGTACAAAATTAAATGGAGGAATTTGTGGTATTGAATTAAAAAACACAATGCGAAAAGGATTATTAGTATTAATAAAGTGACTAAAATTTGATTTCAAATGATTAGAGACTTTGTTTTAAGCATTTTCGTTCGCAAATATTAATTTTTAACATTTATTTCCAAAAACTAGGCTGCGAATGAGACCACAAGGTGCTCGTGTTACCTCTGGTATCCTCTGTGTCACGCACATTACTCTAAACATTTAGCTTCCTCAAACTGTTTTCTGTTTCCAAACTTAAAAAACTTGTTAGGTGTTAAAAGATTTACCAACAATGAAGAGGTGTAGTTTGCGATTGATGACTATTCTAAGGAGCTAGAGAGTTCTGACTACAAATAGGGTATCCAACCTGTTGTATGTATAACGCTAGGAAAAGATTATCGAACTAAGAGGAAATAATGTTGAGAAATAAAATCAATATTGTTCAAATTTGTTGTGTTTTCTTTGTAAGGTCGGCTAGTTTTAGGACTGTCTCTATACATTTGAATATAGACAGGAATATTAATTGCAGTAGTGTTCCTTTTTATTTTCAAAAAAAAAATTACAACTTTTGTTTAAACGAACCTTATTTCGAATTGAGTCACAACACTAATAAACATCAGTACATACACATGTATATTGACATATATATATACATACTAAAAAATCACACGCACACCCACATACAAATGAATTTTACTCTTCCATTTTAATGCCTCCTGCATATATAGTCAACAAAAATGTAAAAGCAAATATGGTCAGTCTGCTCGCATATTGCCTTTAGCACTGTTTCTGTTAACAACTTCATTGTTCTCCTTGACGTTGACTTGCAAAAAATAGAAATAATAGAAGAAAACATTACAGCATAGCTGGTTAAAATCTAAAATTAAGTACAAAAGCATAAATAATTCCCTTTTTCCTAAGTAAGAAGACGTGATCAGAATGACGAAAAACTCAATTACAGCACACACGCACAGAGCAAAGAGCTGTCCTCAGCTCAAAAGGCACCAGTCGAAATATTAAGAGGATTAAACTTAATTTCTTTTCCAAAAAAAAAAATCAAATAAAATAACTTTTTCATAGCACAACGAAGAGAAAAGATTAAAAGAAATCCTTGGAGAGAAATTAAAATACTTAGCAAAACTACTTACGAATGCAGGAACACCGCCTTCGCCATGGGTGGTATCACCGCCAGCTTCTGTATGGGCCGACCAATTAATTAGATCGTAATTAAAAATCGCATAAGTATAGACTTCGTCAGTGGCCAAAATCATTTGGAATGTGTTGGTCTGCAAAATAGTCGAAATGAAAAGTATTAATAAAAAATATAAGAATAATAATAATAATAATAATAATAATAATATCGAAGTACATTTATTTGATGATGATGGTGACTTAATGTATTAAAAATTTTTGCTTGTTTTGTTGAAAAATTTAAAGATTTTTGTTAGAGGCTTTTAAACTTGTTAAGAGTCTTACTATAAACATATGAAGTTTTTCAGATAATTTCAAAAATTTTAGGTTGAATTCTACCGCAGAGCGGAACAGAAACGCATATAAATACTGCTTAAACTTAAATGGGTAACTAAACTGATAAAAAAAAAAGATTTCACTCAAATGTCTAATACCCTACTTCCACAAATTGTAAATGACATTATGGCAATTGAAATTAATAGCTGTTAGTTGCCAGCTACCACCCGTTATATCATTTTTGCAATGGCAACGCAACTAAAGTTCGGTTGCCAACCATATTCGAACCATAAATTGTTCATGTTCAGTTTTGTTAACATACTGAGCTAGTCGTGTGGGCTTATCTTATTAAATTTATCTTCCAAAGAAATAAAAATTGAGGTGGTCGTTCCAATATTTTTCAGGGCAGTGGTTGAGCTTTTTGCTCAGATATTTTGCACAGAATCAACATGTCGATATAGCGCATACAACATAGGAAGCGGTAAAAGCATTGAAAATTTAAATTAAAGTTAAGGTTTGTGAAGGTTCTTGTGCTCAAATGTATGCATTTTTTTAAAATGCCATAGAAGTCGAATAACATTAATTATGTCAATATATTTTTCCAAGATTTTCCTGCAATTCGCTGGTAAATAAAGAAATCTCCTAAAAAAAAGGAATTTACATAATTTAAACCGATAAAGATATTGATGTGAAAAATTTAATATCCCAAAAAAATTATATAATCACCCCCTTTTGTGAATAAAAAGTGGAATATTTGGCCAAGAAATGTTTATTCCCCTCTCGAGGCCTCGGAGGGAAAAATTTTATAGTGAACCTACTGTGAAATCGTTCTCCTAGCGTTAGTTATCAGTACATTCATTCAAAAGACGATTTGTAAATCTTAAAATTAATTGAAAATCAAACAAAATTAATTCTAATAACAAGAAATACATGAATTTGGAATCTCCAATAAAATATTTTTAAAAAAAGTTCTGCTTTACCTCTGTTTGACTTGAGTAAATTATTTAAATGAAAAGCACTCATTTTTTGAGTGATTTTTATACCAATTTTCTTGACGTGTTGTCGTCTGCCTGACTTTTGAAAACAGGGTATTAAAATGTTCCAGATGCAGTAAGAAAATTTTTTTAGTATCATACAGTCATAAAACTTACTGCATGTGAACCAATGAACCTCTATTCATATTCTATGCAAAACGTGTAAAGACGATTATCAGATCTTACAGATCTTATTGTCAGATCTGGCAATGTGCTGCCAATATACTAACAATCAAAATCAGTCACACGGTTACATCAAACAGGCCAGAAAGTATTAAAATTTATTGCCAGACGATTGTATGAAAATGAATATGTGCGACAAAATCGTCAGTAAAAAATTGTCAGTTCACATGGTTGTCATAATTCAAAATTGCAAAATCAATAAAGAAGCAATGGTTATAGCTGCAGGTATTTTATTATGTTTTTGTGCTTCTCTTTTTCTTTAAGAAGTAGTGTGTGCAGTGTTGCCAATAGAAAAAATTGGCAATGGGAACGCAATGTGTTCACACGATTGTCAGATGTCTGACAATTAGTTGTCAGTTAGTGGTCTTGCAATGGACCGACAATTTTTTTCTGTCAACGTTGTCAGACAAAAATTGTTAGTTCACATGGTTGTAAAATAAATTTTAGCACATTTTACTGAAAATATTGTACGATCTGACAATCGTCTGCACGTAGCTTTAGTCATATAAATTTTTTTTAATTACGCAATGGTTTTATAAAATATTCACGATACTTTTTAAAATTTCGATTTTTTACCAAGAATTTTATGAATTAAATTTATCTAAAACTGTTTAATTGCTTACTGAAATTTACTTGTAAGCAAACTTTTACGTTTAAATTCGCATAAAAATGAAAGAGCTGCGAAAACGAGCTAAGCAAAATATCATTAAAGTATATCATAAGGGAAACTTTTCTTAACACGGTTTCCAATTCGCTGATTAGGAATCGTAAAAAAGAACTTCTTGCAATGACAAATGTATGTAAAAATCATTAGAGGTGATGCACAAATGAAGCACCATCGCATCGCATTCTACATTTTCATGAATTCTCTCTTGGGAATGATTTTTTCTGTCAAAATAAATATTTATAACTTTTAGTTTTTAATTAATAATTTCAGTTCGCCTAATAAAATAAAATAAACAACATCAAGAAAAGTAAAACAAATTCCGTGAAATGTGTTAACCATGACAAGAAAAATATAAAAAGGGAAACATTTCCAGGGGAAAATTGTTTATTTATTTATTTATTTAGTTCCGGTTCACCCAAGGCAATTTCAGTTGAGCAACTTTTTAGTTAACGGATAAGAGAGAAAAATATGGCAGCTTCCCTCTTCAACAGCGATGCCAACTATTTATAAGCCAAACGCGCTATTCCCCTGCGCAAAACGCGCTAGAACGCGCAAAGTTACAGCATTGTCAACTATTTATAGCCGAAACGCGCTATTTTCTTACGCGCTAAATTAAATTTTAATAAAATTCGATGTATTTACATGTGTATTAGTAAATACAATTGATTTTTTTTTAGTAGCTCTTTTCAGATTTTATAATATTGTAGCTTCGAAATTATATCCTACACATTTAAAATCATTTAATACAGAATCAGAATTTCCTTCCAAATAATCGAAATCCTTAGTTTTTATTTTTATTTTATTTGTCATACTTTATAAACTTATATAAATTGTCGAATAGTTTTGCGATTAAAATGATTTTTGTACTTCAGCTAGAATAGATGCGTAATAAGTTATATAAATTTTTTTGAGCGCGAATTTTGATGAAATTTCTAAATATTTGCCATTTACAGTATTAAAATGCGTTTGTTATTCTTATTTGCGACAGCTGAATCATTAACCAATTTAAAAAAATTTATGGGTTTTGAATACTAGAAAATTGTTAAATTTATGCAAAAAAAAGTAAAAAAAAAAAATATTCAACTGAAATGATACTGGTTTTATTCAAAATGCGCTAATTTAGAGCGCTTTTTAGTAAACGCGCTAAGACGAAAAAAAGCGTGGAACGCGCTTCTCTTCATTATCTTATCCTCTCTGGCCAAGAGAGGAAAATATAGCGACTCCTCTCTTCAATATCTCACTCTCTCCCGCTCTCTCTCTCTATCTCTAAAATTGTCGTGTGTGAAGCCAGTACAATTGCAGTTTTGGTAGAAGTGAAGAAATTTTAAAATATGTTTTCATAACTTTATTAGTCATTTTAAAATTTAAAGTGATCGATGTTATACTGTAGTGTTGGAAAGAATTTGCTTCCCCTGTACCTACAGTATTTAAAAACACAACTTTACATTTAAAAACAGTTAATTTGAAACACAAAATTTTCTTATCATTAAACAAATCTTCTTCCCGTTTTTTAATTCACTGGATACTGATAGCAAGAACAAATTTCACGGTAGATTTATGATCTCATTTTTCCTTTCCAAGAGAATAAAAAGTTAATGGGAACATGAATTCCATGAATTCCATGAATTCCATGAATTGCATGTTATTTATTCAGTTTACTTTTGATAATAAATAAATAACAAATTTGTATGTAATATATAAACAGTAACAGTTTTTTAATTAAAACCAAATAGAAAAATGCTTTTTTTTTTGGAACGCAATAGTCATCATTTTTAAAATTGAAATTTCAAATACGCACACATACATACATACACACATATTGTGTGCATGTCATCATCATAAATCATTTGGTGCAGGAAAATGAATAGTAACTGCATAAACATAACTGGCCAAATAACGTGCTGCCAAATACTTTACTAACCACATGTTTGTATTTTTGAGCCTTTCATGCCACTTACCGTAAATAAAGAATTATCAATACCACCAGCAAATGATACATTTTTCCAAGTTGTGATAACAACATGCTTGGGCACAAAAGTTTCAGCGCCCACCACACCATCCCGTATGTCCCACATTGTACGTTCTCGTACTTCTACACCGAATCTGTCTGTGCGTGTCATCAGATCACGTTCCATGCTGGAAAAAAAATTAAAACGAAAAAGTTTATACATTGAA
Organism: Nowickia ferox; assembly: GCA_936439885.1. NCBI lineage: Eukaryota > Metazoa > Arthropoda > Insecta > Diptera > Tachinidae > Nowickia > Nowickia ferox. The sequence continues at coordinate 92,785,308 of OW387023.1, read as the reverse complement.
AAAGTAGACAATTTCAAACACAACAACAATACACACCCACACACACACACACACACACACATGGAGTGCTCACTTTATGCAAACATCTATGTAGATGTTTGCCAAACAACTGAAATGCAAATGCTTTGCAAGATAAGGCCCCAAAAAATAAGACCTCTAGAGAAAAGTGAAATAAAGTCCTTAAATTTGTATAGAAAACAACAACACGACCCTAGAACTTTTGGTACAATTAAGGATATACTATATACTCGTAGGTTTGTCATTCCGTGTGTAAGTTTCATAATATTTATATGCAACTCCATAAAGTACATGCATAAATATATACTCGTACATATTCCGTATTATTATGAATAGGGAAGACAAATAAGCGATGTCCGTCTGCCCGTCCATCTATACGTGAAATCGCTTTTCCGCAGAAGAGCTACAGACTACGGCCTTGGTCTGATATATCAGAATTATACCTAAATAGATTTGTATTTGGAATTAGGGAAATCAAAAAGATGATTCCAGGGCTGGAAAACTTAAACTATTGTATATAAAAGTAACTGACTTAAAAAAATTTTTGATTTTTTGATAACTTAAGCTAATTTATATTTTAGGAAGAAACAAATTAGTATTGGAAATCAAACAGACGGTTTCATGGTTGGAAATTTGATTTATTTTTTTTTTAATAAAAGTAACTAACTGTAATATATTTTTTTATTAATTAAACATATTATATATTTTAGAAAGAAAAAGATTGATATTGAAAATCAGAAAAATTAAACAGACGATTTCAGGGTTGGAATGTTGAAGATTTTTTTTATATATAAAAGTGACTATCTAAACTTAATTTTTGTCATTTTTATTTATTAAAAAATTTTTATATTTTAGAGTTTTTTATACTCATCCAATTTTTATTTAATAATCTAAAAAAAAGACATAGGCACTCAATAGTTGTATGAAGCCTTGCAATATGTTGCTTATTGTGCTCTTAGCACTATTATGTTTCAAATCAATTATCGTTGGCAGCAGGTAACTGACTTACTTGTTTCATATGTTGCTTCCTGTTAAATAAAATCAAAAGATTCTGTAGGAATAAAATGTTCAATACTGAATTAACCATTAAACAGTTTTTTTATTAAATACCGGAAAATAAGAAACAGGTTATCGTGTTTGGTACTCATTCATATGTCCGTAGAGTAATAAAATTATTACAACAGCAGTAAATAGTAACATGGTTTTTGAAAATTTTACATTTTAATCATATCAACTTTGCCATCCCTGATTTTATAGTAACAACGAAAAAGAAAGGTTTTAAGCAGGTACATATGTACTACTCTATCCTTTTCTCTCCCTCTCACTCTCTCACTCTCCTTCTCTCTCACTGTCTCTCCCTCTCTCTCCTTCACACAAAATCAAAACTTATGCTAGAAACACAACTGGGATGAACACCGAATTTCGAATTTAAGAATTCGCTGTGAAGCACAATAACGAAAAATTTACTCAGCGAATTCTGCTCTTGTTTCTGCGAAGAGAGTAAATTGTTTTTCGTCGTTCGTCAGCGTAAAAAATAGAAATAAATCTATCGGAGATTTCGTCACGCACTATGAATTTCGTATTTTCATGTGCATAAAAGTGTTTTATTTCTTATGATGGAAGTTCGCAACGAAAAATTCGTCGTTCGTCCCAGTTGTGTTCCTAGCATTAAGCATCAAAAATAAATGCATGTAAAATGGCGCGCTATGAGCCGTTTTCGTAAATTATGCGGCCAAAGCATGAAGAGCAATTTTTAAATACATGACACGTGACACACATATGAATGTGTGTAATTATTTGAGGTTACTTGCAGATCCTTATTTCACTCCGTGTTTGGTATCGGTATTACTGTGGTAAGTGCTTGCAAAATTTTTAATTTAACATACATATATGCGCATTCAAGTTTCTTTAAGTTTCTTTTAAAATTTTGTTTAATTAAGTTGTTTTCATTTATTTTAAAAATATCAAATATAAATAATGAAAAAAATTTCTCAAGTTCAGAGTAAAATATTGAACTATTGCTAATAATCGAGAATACATACTATGGGTATGGGTCCACTAAAAATTTCAATACAGCAGAATATAAACAAACCAGTTTTCATTCACAAAGCAAATACTTATGTATGCAAGTCCGCCGTTGAAAAGTCCATATATAAGATTTGACACATCCGAATCCGAGTATATTTTTTTCACTAATCTTGGCCATCTTTTATTTTGTAAGGTCAGTGTTGCTTCGAAATTGCTTTAACACAGCAATAGAGAGTAGCCTCCTCGAATTGAAGGTTTACATGGTTTCCGATGCCGAGCCACCAAAATACACTGTATTAGTGAAGGAACCTTAACAAGATAATTTTTACAGAATCAGTAGTTCCAACATTTTCAGTTGTTATTTCGTGTAGTGCTAATACTGCAAGATGCGATTAAAACAGAATTTAAAAAAAACTACGCTTAAATTAAAAGAGTTAAAAATGCTCCTCCAACCACTAACTGAGATAACGACAAACATTAAAAAATTAACTGAAAGCAGTTAATTTAATTAGGCTAAGACTACTAAAATATTTAATAAATTTTGTTATGTTACAACCAGATACAAATCCCTTAAGCCTTAACTACAATTTTTATATTCAAATTAAACTCATTTTTCAGAACCTGTTACAATATTAAATTTGATTCATACGTACATATATATGTATGTATGTATATCTTTTCCTTATTCCTTTACATCCACACATAATATACTCGTACATACATATTTTGGTGAAATATAAACTCTCCTCATGTTCATGTTCGCTTATTCTCGTCACACTTAAAAGCCAAGCAGACAGCAAAACAATAGTTAACATTTTTCCAACAGCAAGCAACAAAAAAAGGTCTGTAATTTGGGTCAGATGAAAAAAAAAGAATTTCAAATGCCAAAAAATTCATATGTACATACATATAAAAACTTTTTAACAAAAACAACACAAAATTATTCACCTACTAAGCATCAGTTCCAGAAACTTAAACGTTGCCATCCTTTGCAAAAGACAACAGCCCACAAATACACTGACACACTGTATTCGCTTTCATTTCATATTCATATTTTATTCTTAACTGTTTTAGTGGTTACATACGCTTGACAAAAAAAAAATAAAGAAAGAAAGAAAGGGAAGGGAAGAAAACATGCAAGAGATTTTTTGCCAAAAAGGCCAAACAATGTCGTTTATCACTTGTCGACATTTTATCCACATTCACCCGCAACAAAATGAACCCCACACAAAAAATTATTTGAGAGATTAAAAAGAACTGCTTACTGTTTTCTAAATTATTTGTAGGGGAATCCTCAAGGGAGGGCTGGTAGCTTGCAAAACAATAATAACAACAGCAGCAGCAGGAAAAATACTGCAGTGAGCCAGTAAAGGTACAGAAAATGAAATAATAATGTTACTTTAGCCAGTACTTTAAAAATATTAAATTTAAGAAAAATACAAATTAAAAGAGTGCACAATCTTCAATGTAATGCAAGAAAACGCTTTGGACTCTCAGCTTCCATTAACAGGCCAAATTGTATTTTAAATCATGCTTCTACTTAAAGGTTCAATCAGACGTACCATAACCATAACCATAACCATAACCATAACCATAACCATAACCATAACCATAACCATAACCATAACCATAACCATAACCATAACCATAACCATAACCATAACCATAACCATAACCATAACCATAACCATAACCATAACCATAACCATAACCATAACCATAACCATAACCATAACCATAATCATAACCATAGAAAACAGCTGTTCCAACCAAACTTATGGGCAACACTGTATTATTATTATGGCCATGGCACGTCTAATTTAAGCTTAAGGGAAACACTTTTGTGGTAAAAGATCTGCTGCGAGAAAATTTGTACCAATTTTATACCCTTCACCGAAAATGTTAAGGCTATATCGAGCCTTTGTTTCAATAAAGTTATAACCACAAAAGAAAATTATTTTCAGAAAACGAGTTTGAGGTTTTGAGTTTTCAAACAACTTAATGGAAGAAGGAAATTTTATTCTGCTGTCAAGATTTTTGTGTGAAATAAAATATCACGTTTTTTTCCTGAGTTATGACTCTTTTGCAGCAAAGGCTCAATATGTAGTTATACATACATATCGTCATCCCATTGATAGTTTGGAGCATATGCCAAGAAGTCGGAATGGAGAAAAACGACAAAGAAGGTTTACATGAAGTTTTCTCAAAGTATACCCCATAGAAATTTTTTGTATTTTCACCTTTGCCTTCGACGCATGTTTAGAAGAGAAGTGTAAATTTTAGTGAACTTTGATGAATAAAGTTAGAAGTTAATATTACGTTTTGTGCCGCATACAGCACTTTTCTTAATTTATTTTCAAAAAGTAGATTTTTGTGATCCATACGTATACATTACTGCTGAGAATAGAGAATTTTGTGGTTTTGTTTATTTTTCTTGCTGTCTAGAGAAATAAGTAGATGGTTTAACGCTGACCAAAAAGCCGCCACCGTAATATTTTCAACTATCGATCCGCTTACACACTTACACAAAAAAAAACAAATAATTGAAATATTAAATAAACATGAAATTAAATGATTTTTGTTATAGTCAAACATGCATAATTAAGGTTCCTTTTACTTTATTTTAGTGTTCAATAAGTTTGTATTAACACACTTAATCGGCGGCTGCGTCTGGGGGATGAGGTACTTTTTTTCTATTATTCATTTCTTATAGAAATGAAGCAAAACAAGAGTTAACTTTACTTTGCATGTTTTTGTATGAAGAATTTGACGCAAACCCCAAGCTGTGGCATGTACAGCAAAACAATACTTATTAAACCTTAAAATAGTTGAAATGGAGCAAAATGAGTGCTAAATATCTCAGAAACCATAATTAATTTCGCAAAACATGTTTTGGATTCAGAAAGGAGATATTCGAAATATATATACCCCATACCAAACTAATTTTTTTTTAAATGGTCAGTGGGTCAAACCAATAATGGGCTGACGATATATAGGTTTGTCATTTCTTGTATAATTTTCGCAATATTCATGTGGAACTCCATAAAGTATATGTATACATTTTGGGTCCTTGTGAATGGGGAAGTCAAATAAGCCATGTTCGTCTGTTCGACTGTCCGTCTGTCCATCTGTCTGTAGGTGAAATCGGTTTAACGAAGCTTCCAGAAAAGCTAGAGAATTCATTCTTGGACTGATATATCAGTAATGTTCCTTAATAGATTGATGTTGAAAACCAGCATAATGAGAAAGACCGTTCCAGGGCTGGAAAATTTAAAATTTTTTTTGGTTATAAAAGTAACCCAGCAAACAAAAAGGTTCCAAGGAAGCCAATAAAATTCTCAACTTGTGATCCGGAAGTAGTGCACATTTGAATAATTGCTAATTATTTTTACGTAGAGTTATCATAACAAGAAGTTCACTATTTTGATACATATTCAGGGAATCCGAAGTTATGTTCATGATGTTAAGTAAATCTGTTTTTTCGCACATTATTTTTTTCTTTTATAACATTGATTAATTATCTAGATGTTGTTAGTATTTGATTCCTGAAAAGTTAAAAAAGACATACTTATTGATACTTCGGAAGTAGAGAAAAAGTAGTTCCTGATTAATTACTTGCCAGTTTTTCGCTGGGTAACTACTAAAGCTACTTTTTGTTTTTTTTTATTTATTTGTTTATTATACCTATTTTGCGGATAAATTCATTGGTGTTGAAAGTCAGTAAATCAAAAAATGGGTTACAGGGATGGAAAGTTTTAAATTTTTTTTGTATACTCGTATGAAAATAACTAGATAAAACTAAATTTTTGTTTTTATTTTTTTGTTAGTTAAACCTATTTTGTATTTCAATAAGAATTAAATTGGCATTTGAAATTAACAAAATAGAAAATAGAATTTCAGGGATGGACAATTGAAACTTTGGTATATAAAAGCAACTAAGCTTTTTTCTATTATTAGTTATATATATACCTATATTTTACATTTTAGAAAGAAAAAGGTTTATATTGAATATCAAAACAATTAAACAGAACAGTTCCAGAGTTGGAAAATTTAAACTTTTTTGGTGCATAAATATATCTGAGAGCCCCTTCAAGCTGACACAAAATTAAATAATTTCAAGCTCAAATTACGAACGAAATCAAATCAATCATACAGGTACTAAATGACATTTGAGTTGATTTCGCAAACATCTTATTCGTTGCGGCCGGCATTGAAGTACACTTTTCAGTTGAATAAACACTTTGTAACACTTATATAAATTTTTCTTGCAAAAATCATCATAAATATAATAATTTTCAATCTTCTTTTAGTTTCGTATTGAATTTAAAAAATTTTATTTCTTTTATTTGTTGTTCCTCACAGTTGTAAATTTATTCATGTTTGAAACAAAAAAGTAATTGCAGTACAAAAACAGCGTTGTGTATTGTAATTTCATATAAATTTCATCGAAATTAAGTAAATTAACTTAATTTGGAAAATGTCTAAATATATATATGGGAAATTAATTAATTTCAACTTGATTCCGACCGAAATCACCAAATTACTCAATTGCATCAGCCTGAATGGGCTATAACTACAACTAATTTTTTTATTAATTAAACATATTTTATTTGTTAAAAAAATTTATTGGTATTGAAAATCAGAAAAATCCAAAAGAAGATTTCAGGGCTGGAAAACTTTTTTTTTTATATATAAAGGAGTAAGTATTTTTTCTTAATTAATTATATATTTTATATATATGAAACATATTTTATATATTAGAAAAATCTTTACTCAAGAACTTTTTATATCTGTCCAATTTTTATATAAAAATCAAATTGAATCATACAATCATAAGCTTTTGCTGATGTTATGTAAAACCTAAGCACTCATTAGTTTCACAAAGCATTGTAATATGTTCTTATGCTCTCAACATAATTATGTTTCAAATCGATAGACGTATGTTGATAACACTTAAGTGAGTTCTTATTAATTTTAAGTAAATGAAAATAAGATTAAACATATTGCTCACGAACATTCATAAATACAAAACAAATTAACCGACCTCTTCGATTTAATTTCCCTAAAACGAATCCTTTCTGCTGAACAAATTCAATAAATTCTGTGGAAATAAAAAGTTAATCTAACATCGCGACATAAGTGAACATGTAGTATTCGCAAAATGAAATGAATGTAATAGCGCACTATGAGCCGTTTTCTTAAATTATGCGGTCAAAAAACATAAAGAGAAATTTTAAATAAATGATACGTTACACACAAATGCATGTGTGGTATTATGTAGTTTGTTTGCAGATCCTTTAAAATAGAAAATAATTCTTTTAATTATTATGGATACTTAATTCATTCAGCTTCTGGCAAAATTTTTAATTTATTTATGTGCACATTCAAGTCGTAAATTCAATCACAATACTTGATAATATTTTTCAAATGAAATAACTCTTTTAAAAGAAGAATTTTACGAAATGTTAAAAAAAATTTTAATTTAGAAATTTACATACAAAACTTGCAATCATCTCAGCCATTTTTCGCATTGTTGTGCTTCGTATTTCCGGTTAGAAAAATTACTTAATGCATAATTTATGTTGTAACTACAAAAATTTAATTTAATTCAAAATGGACAAAAAATATTTTAATAAATGTTTTGGCAATGACTAAAGACTTTCCATCTAGAAATTCTTTCTTAACAGCTTTTGATGGGTATGTGGCACAATGTCCCTTGGGATTACCACTTCTATCAATGTCTATCACTTTGATGTAAGTGAGTGAGTGTGTGTTAAAATATAAAAAAAATAACTTAGTTATTTATAAACGTAACCTTAAAGCTAATAAATCAGTGCAAGTTAATCTCTATTTTTGGTTCAAAATGTGTTTAAACCAGCAAACCTATAAATCAGTACAGTATTTAAACCAATTTTAAACGCATAAAATTGGGCGTTTAAATTACCAATACAGGCCGTATGGTTTTGTTACTTACAGACCATATGTTTTGCATTAAAAGAGCACTCAACTATTTTCCAAGTCTCTACTTTTGCTTCAGATCTTGTTCGACCTGTTGTCTTAAACTCTATTAGCCTTTTATACTATTCTACATCGCTAAGCATAAATATAATTTCTTTCTCAGTAAAATTTAATGACCTTTAATTAAATTTTTTTTAATATCTTGCCTTTTTGTTTGTGCAAAGAATTGATAGCCTGTTGCAAAGCAGCTGTTTTTTGACATTTATGCTAGTGCTGCCACAATATTATTTTTTAAACCACACATAAGCTATGGTTCACTGATTTACTCCTGTTGAGTTTAAACTACATACAAATTTGAGTTTAGTTTAACTAAATTAAATGAAATCAGTGCATGAGCAGGGGAAATAATATTTTTTATACTAATAATTTAAAATATTACAGATAAATAAGAATTTAGGTAAAAGTTATTTTGTTACATAAGCAGTATTTCGTAATATCAAGTATATTTCATTAGTACGACAGCATGATACACGCAAATAATTTTATACTTGTACGATTTTTTGTACGATTTGTAGTAACGTCTATACTCTGCATTACAAACTCTTTATGTGATGCCGTTATACATCAAGCAATAAAATGGCATGATGACAGACATATGTATGAAGGAATTAAAAACATTCAAACCATTCCACATTAGGTCAAGTGATCACTTTTGCTGTGAAAAAGTAACGATAGCCAAATTGACGTTTTAATTTTTTTGTCATTGTTTTCAACTGTCAATACTTTAAAACAAAGACACGTTATTTTAATTGCCGGAAAATATTAAGCACTGTCACATATTTGCGCATCAAAGTCAATAGATTTAAGTTTTTTCTGAAAATAAACTTGTGAGTTCAGTAGAAATCGGTCAACTTTAAGTGCATATTTCTTGAATTGCGTCGGTACTAACTTGTTTTTTTTTTCAAAATGGAAAATAAAGCGACAAGTAGTTAGTGCTGATGTGATGAAAAGTGATTTATATTTATATCGCTACGCTTTAAAATAATTCGTCAGCTTAAGTAACCTTAAAACGATTTAATTTATCATAAACATTGATTTTAGATTTTATGTAGGTCCCCAAAAATTGTGACCCACTTTCAACCCCTTCAAGTTTAAAGTATAAATTAAGTAATAATCAGTGAGTTTTTTGCAATTTATTTCAAAGTGCGATTTTTAGCGTTTTGCGAATATTGCCTCTTTTTATTAGGTAACCTCTGTATGAAAACAATAAGCGGATCCCTCGTAATTATATGAAATGCAATACTGTTTCCATCAAGTACCACCTGTTAATAGACTACTGTCAAGTGTCGTCAATTACTTTGCGTTTAACAGCTGCTCAAAACATACAACCTCGTGTATTTTTCTAAAAACGGAAAAAAGTAAACTTCGAATGCATGATACAATTATACAAGGTACTTGCACAAGCCCAGCCTGTTAATGTATACAATGCAGAAACTTGTCAAACTTTGTTTACAAGCCGCAAAAATGTTAGTGTATGTGTGTGAATAAAATGCTTACAGTGTTGCCAATGAATTTGCATGTGGCTGTGTCTCCAATTACACATTGAAGAAAATTACACTACACATTCTTTGTGTTGGTTAAAATTAAAACAAAATTAAACAAAAATAGAAGTCAAAGTAGAATTACACACAGATTATACATGAATCTAATTATAGGCCTACACATGTGAGTAGAAATTACACACTCTGTATATTACACACATATTGGCAACACTGAATGACTATAATCATTCATGAATGCCGCGTCTGCAATTGTACTTTAGTTACCCTGTAATTGTTAGTTTTAACAACAAAAGACATCTGTTTTTGACTAAATTCTGTTTGTTTCTACCAACAAAATGCGTGTGTTTCTTGGTGTTGCAATTTTCTTGTAGTCGTGCAAGTACATACCTTGTATAATTGTATCATGTTCGAGTGCTCATTAAATATTATTTTTTGCGAAAAAAAAACCTCAATCAAACCATGGAAAAGCTCGATAAATACTATGGGGACTCTGCACCATCGATTTCAATGGTAAAAAAGTGGTTTACTGACTTTCGTTGTGGTCGCACAAGTACAAATGACGCTGAATGTTCTGGGCAGCCAATTGAGGTCAGTACATCCGAAAATGTCGAAAAGTAAAAGTGCGTGAGATTGTTGATGCCATAGGCATTTCATATGGCAGTGTGGTTTCGATTTTAAGTGATCAGCTGGGTTTAAGGTTGAAGGAAGTCTGCACGATGGGTGCCGCGTTTGCTCTCAATTGATTATAAACGTAAACGTGTGACAACTTCAAAGGATTGTTTGGAGTTGTTTAACCGCAATCCGAGTGAGTTTTTTCGACGTTTTGTAACTGTGGATGAAACATGGATCCATTACTGTGTTCCGGGGACTAAGCAGCAGTCTAAACAATGGGTTTCTCCGGGTAAACCTGCTCCGAAGAAGGCCAAGGTAAGTTTGTCGGCCAATTAGGTGATGGCAACAGTTTTTTGGAATGCACGCTGGATAATCCACATCGATTACCTTTAAAAAGGAAAAACAATAAACGGCGAATATTATGCCAACTTATTATACCGATTTAATGTGGATTTAAAAAGAAAACGACTCCATATAGCCAAGAAAAAAGTAATTTTTCATTAAGATAATGCACGAGTGCATACGTGTGCAGTCTCAATGGCAAAACTCTATGAATTGGGCTGCGAATTGGTATCTCATCCACCATATTCTCCGGACTTAGCCCCTAGTGACTACTTCCTATTGCTAAACCTAAAGAAATGTCTCGGTGGAAAGAGATTTAGCTCCAACGATGAAATTATTGACCAAACAAATGCCTATTTTAAAGACCTCGAAAAAATCTTATTTTTGGAAGGGATACAAAAACTGGAGAAACGTTGGACTAAGTGTATTGAGTTAAAAGGAGATTATGTTGAAAAATAAATTTTTGTTTTGCAAAAAACCATGTGTTTCGTCAAAAAGTCACGAACTTATTGATCCACCCTGATTCCAGTGGTTTTATTTCACTTTTTCTTTTTTTTATTTATTTTTATTTCATTTCTGTAAAATAGGGGAACAAGGAATAGGGAAAAACCTTCTAGATGATTTTCATTCATATAGAGCTGCATATGAATCTTCGCTGTCGCAAACTAGATTAATTAAAATTTATTAATGTTGTTATTAAAGTGTTATTGGGTTAAATTAAGTTTTTTAAGAATTTTTTTCAGAATTTATTTTGACTAATATGATTTGGTAAGCGGTTTTAATTTCGCAGAGAAAAAGTGGCGATTTGACCCTCAGTGCATTTGTTAAGTACTCGTTTCTATCTGTGTGTAAAGAGAATATAAAAATAGTTATCAACCAGCGCAATTTCTCATGTGATAATTTTTAAGGAACAAATAACAAACACCAAAGTTAATTGTAAAGTGCTTAAGTCATATTTTACTGTTTTCTTTGTAAACTTTAAAGTAGAGTTTAAAAAATTTAATTTTTTGACAGAAAAATTTGCGAATTTCGGCGTTCACTTTTATTTTATTTTGGAAAACATTATTCTGCACACAACAAATAATGTACTCAATTTAAAATATACTAAGCTTTAACGGCCTAATGTACTCGTATAATCCAAAATTTAACATTCTCTTAACATGTTTTGCCATACAATTTTACATTAAAAATCATGCTAGGATGTAACGGTGTGTTAAGGCTCAGTTAGCCGACTGTAATGTAATGTAATTGCAACAGTAGGAAACAGCTGATCGATATGGTTATGTGAAAAGTAATGGACATAGAGATGTAATGTAACGTAACCTACTTTTCATATAAAAATACAGTTACATTGCATTACAGTCTGCTAACTGAGCCTTTAAAGTTACATTATGCGACGATTATTAATGTCAAATTGTATAGAGGAACTCGTCAACACACAGTTCAATTTTGTCACTTATGCTAACTTCATGCCTTTTTGATTATACATAAGCCCGTAAGAGTTTGTGAGTCTATGAACGATAAGTCATTGTGCTATAATTTCTTGAAAAAACGCTCAAAATAATTGAGATTTTTTCCAGGTATACTTTTAAATACGAAAACGAACGAGAGTTTCATTAACTCAAAATCAGCTCATTTTTACTTAAACATTGTTTTCCTGTTTGCCACAGATATCTGTAATTATCATAAGAAAACTAACAATTGTAATTTCACTTAACAATTTTTCCAAACACGCACCAAAACCACATTAAATTTTTGTTCAATACAACTTACAACAACATGTACAGAATACCATTCAAACCATTCGCACCATTCGTGAAGTCGTCGCTGCCGTTGGGAGTGCACAGTGGGGGATTTTGTAAAAAAAATGGAAATAATTTTGCCAGTTCTAAACGAGCCGTTTGATTATTATGAAATTTCTTACAGCACTTAAATAAGTATTACAGATCTAACATCTGGAGTTTGGACTATACATCTGTAAAGGTGGCGGATCCACAAAGCCCCTAAGTGGGCAACCTCGGGTTGATGAAAAATTCAAAGCGAAGCCACCAAGCTGTTGCAAGTGGATTTTTCTATCCAAGAGCTAAAAAAAAGTCTCCTACATTTATAGGTTTTCACTTACAGCTTAGGAAATATTCGAGAAAAAAATTAAAACTTTGCCTATTTTGCCAACCTTGGTCCACTGTTCTGGTAATGGAGAAGTCAAATCTTGCTCGATGTAGAAAACAAAACTCTTTACATAGTGTCCACACCTGATGAATTTATATCATGATGAATGTCAAATTGATATCATGATGAAAATTTATCACGTATAGACTCAATTTATTAATATTATGGCAGCGTTATGATATAATCATCAGAGCTCACGGTCTGATAAATTCATCTTGATATCAAATGTCATTTTATGTGTTACTGTGCATTTAAAGTTTATTTATTAAACAAATTTCGTTTAAAAAAGGTGAAACAACAATTATTTGGGACCAAAACATTAAACAACATGCAAATTAGATATTTTTAGCAAGTATTTTTCAAATACTTGTTTGATTCATTATGATATAAAATCATCAATTTCTACCCCTTCGTGTTGATATTAATGAAAAAATAACAGTTGCTCTGCCGGCGTCATATTACGAGTTATGATATAAAATCATCAGGTGTGGACACTAAGTTATGGATTAAAAACAAAATGTTTAACATTAAAAAAAAACAGTGTAACGTAATTAAATTAAATATTTGAAAAAACTCGTTTTTTTGCCGTTTTTTGCAAAAAAGAGTGGTTTAACTATTTCGCTATTATTAAAAAATATTGCAAAAATATCAACCCCTTATTTTAACTTATTGAAAAGTTAATACTATAAGAAATATTACGAAGAAATTTTTTGTTCAAATTTTTCGTCATTGAAGGAGCCAGATCGTTTCTAAATAGACCGACCTATTTTTGTTATAAATATCAAATTTAAGGTATTTTTTCTCAGATTCCAAAGCTGTAACTAAAAAAGTTATCATGCCACCTTAAGACATGATATGTTTTTAAATATTTTCAAATCTATAAAATAGTGAAAACGGATTATGACTATCGCTAATACAATTTAAGGAAAGCCATTAAAATACCCTTACCAAAAAAATAATTTCATGCCATTAAAGGATCATAATAGGACACAGATGGGGCGAAACTGTGTTAAGAAAAAATGTTGTGCTATTTATTTTTAACAAAAATGGTTATAAGCAATTTTTCCGAAAAACACCATATTTGAAAGTTATGGTGCCAAAACTGTTCATAGTGCTGTGCTGATGGGTTATTTTTTGGGCGAAAAATGCAATACAGATGGCCTGTTTGCAGTGCAATTTTTACACTTATGTGATTTTTTATGGACAGCCTATCGGAAACTTCAGACAATGATCGTGTCTAATAATTATATTTAGATTTAAGACTTGAATACTTATTGTTACTTAATTTTTGAATTTACAATATATAAACACATGTATTAAAAAAAATTCTCATGCGAACAACAATGAAAAAAAAATTGTTGTTCGAAAATTCGAATAGTTATTGCTCGAATGAAAATACTAATACAGGGTGTCTGGTAGCAGATTTATATTTTCAAACTTAAATAAAAAACGTAATAATTGACACAAAGTTTTATTAAGAGCATTGAACGATAGAATGGAAATGCGGCTTTTATTTTTTAAAGAGTATGTCATCCAGATGTCTTCCGTTGAGTTGAACACACTGTTCAAAACGGAACCTTGCAGTCTGCGCCACACGCTGCAGTAAACTTGGTGCAATTAAGCTGATTTCTCAACGAATATTTTCCTTTTAAGCCAAGAGATTGGGTATTGTCATTATAAACCCTCTATTTGAGGTAGCCCCATAAAAAAAATCCATGGGAGCTAGATAGGGCGACCTCGGTGGCCATGAGATGTCCCTAAAGCGACTGATTAGTTTTTGAGGGAAATTTTCCCGAAGCAAATTCATCGAAGCTCTGGCTGTGTGTTAAGTCGCCCCATACTGTTGAAACCATGTGTTTGAAGAGTACGATGGATGAGCTCGCAGGTTTGGCAAAAAGAATTCCGTAATCATGCGTCGATAATTTTCACCGTTGACATTCGTCGCCTGGCCTCAAGAATTTTCGAAAAAAAAAATGGTACAATTATCTCATGCGTGGATAAGGCACTCCAAGCAGTTACCCTGCAATGGTTTTTGATGTTTCAATCGAGGGTTGCGGGTTCTTGGATACCAGCAACGGCAGTTTTGCTTGTTGACGTGGCCGTTTAAGTAAAACTGAGCCTCTTCGATTAAAAAAAAATGGGATTTACAGTGCGAAAACGCTCGTTTCACAAAAATTTTTGCGTAAATCAAAGTCACTTTCTTTCAGTTCTTGAACGATTTGAATTTTAAAAGGATGGAACTTTTAAAATTTCATGAATGATCTCTTTTGGAAGTCCCAGTGAGACTGCTCTTTTCCGTATTGAAAGTCGCGGAGTTTCACGGAAACTGCTTTCAACCAGTTCAGTGTTTTAGGGAGTCCTTGAGGATCGACTGGGACCTGCCCGTGTGACATCTATAGCTGAAACAGTTGCGCGGAATCTCTGCACCCACGAACGAATTAAACTCGGTTCATCAGGTATTCGCCGCATACCGAACTTTGAACAAAATTGTCGACGTAAGAATCATTACTCTAAAAAAAAATGTCTTTGCACAATCGATAATTCCAACGGCGCCACCCTCCCTCCGCACTGTTTATTGCTTTTTGAAATAATCGTATTTAAAAATATAAATTTGCCACCCTGTGCAAATGTTGCTTAACTAAAAAATAATTAAAAATTCGTAATATATTTAATAATCAATTAATAATTTAAATTATTTTGGTAGCATAAAAAAAAATTCCTTCGATATTGAAGCACTCAAGCTATTTCTGGTAAATATGTGTTTGAATAAAAAAAATTTACCTCAAAAGCAATAAATGAATAAATAATACAGCTGTATGTAAAATGTATACATATAGGGTGTTTTTTTAGAGGTATAGAACTTCGAATTGAAATAAAACACAAGAAAATCGTTTTAATGTCCATCAATTTGGCTTTATTGGAAGGATAATTTTATGCCATTAACGTTTAAATATGATTTCGGGCATGTGGCCGCCGCGGCTGGCTCGAATAAAGCCAATTCTACAGGTCCAATTTTCAACCACTTTTTCGAGCATATGGGGCCGTATGTTGGCAATAACGCCACGAATGTTGGCTTCCAAGTCCCCTAACGTTTCTGGTTTGTTGGCGTAGACGAGCGACTTCACATATCCCCAAAGAAAATAATCCAATGGTGTCAAATCACACGATCTTGGTGGCCAATTGACATCGAATGTTTCCTTCAATAAATCGATTGTGACGTGCGCTGTGTGGCATGTAGCGCCGTCTTGTTGGAACCACAACTCATCCACATTCATGCCATCCAATTCGGGAACAAAATAGTCGGTTATTGCTGTGCACGGTGGCGAATCGATTCATTCGGGTCCTCTTCAACACTTTGCTCTACAGCGGCAATTGTTTCTTCGGTACGCACTGTTCGACGTCTCTGCGGATGCGTATTATCACATAGAGTAAACGTAGTGCGAAAACGATCCATGGTTAACCGAATTAATTGCTCTGATGGACGATTATGTCGACCATAAAATGGACGGAGCTTGCGGTAAACTTCGCGAACTGAACCATTATTTTCGAAATAAATTTGCACGATTTGCAAGCGTTGTTCTTTTGTCAACCTGTTCATGATGAAATGGCAAACCAAACTAAATATTAATCACTTGACAGCTGACAAAATGGCCGCCAGTTAAAAAAGTGATGCCAACTTAAAGTTCTATACCTCAATAAAAAACACCCTTTACAATTTTTATTTATTTTATTTTTTATTACGAACAATGCTTTTATTATTTCACATAAAACCAATTTAGTTATTATTTGCATTCAACCATCGCAAATAATATACAATTTGACACAAAAACAGACACTTCGTAACAGCAAAAAAAAAATAATAATAAGGAATTGAATTTATTCTGAGCTTTTTTTTCCTTGTCTATGCATGCTCAACTTGCAGTTGCAGTTGTATTCAACACATTTAAATATGACTGTGATTGCGAGAGAATTGTTTATGACCATTATAAAGCAACAATAGCAGAATAATATATTCATTCAGCTACAAAATAAATTACACGGATATACATACACATAACCCAACACACATATTGTACATACATACATACATGCTCGAACTATGCAAGAGTAACAGAAAAAATGCATTTATGTTACGTTGAAATGTTGTTTAACAATTGTACATCGTAAATAACTGATACTTATGGACGTATTTACATATTGTCTGTATGTATGTACATAAACTAACACGCACTTAGGGACTGTATGTATGTGTATGTGTATGTGTAGGAGCAATACCATATTTCATACACATAAACATATCGCATTTGTTCCTCTAAAGGGGGTCAAATCAAAATTCTGCAATTTCTACTTTTTTGAAGAAAACGATATACAATCATATCTTTCTTAAAAATTTACAGCTGTATACCTCTTTGTGATAAAAGAGTAAGTACATAAATAATAAATAAATATTATTTTGCCTTTACTGAGAATTTGTAAATTTTGAGTTGATGCCTTTTAAAGGAAGAAAAGCGATATTTATAAACAACAAGGAAACTGAATAAATTAAAACGCACTTCCATGCTTAATGTTCGTGCTTGGATGCAAACTAATTTTATAATACGAAAAACGTGTACAAACAATACAACTTATATTCACTGCAAATATTCTATGAAACATTTTAGGGGAAAACATTTCATAGTAAAATATTCAAAATTTTTAAATAAATCTGAGAAAGATAGAGTTTAATATTTAATACTCATAACTAGGGAAACCAGTGACTGTTTGCAGAAACACAGGTTTTTATAAAAAAGTTATTTTATCTTTCAATCTAGTCTTCTCTGAGTTCTAGACACTTAGTCCAACGTTTCTCCAGTTTTTGATCCCTTGCAAAAAATAGAATTTTTCGAGGTCCTTAAAATAGGCATTTATTTAGTCAATAATTTTATCGTTGGAGCACCAAGCCATTTCCTTAGGTTTGGAAATAAGAAGTAGTCACTAGGGGCTAAATCCGGAGAATATGGCGGATGAGGTACTAATTCGTAGCCCAATTCATAGAGTTTTGCCATTGAGACTGCACTCGTGCATTATCTTGATGAAAAATAATTTTTTTCTTGGCCATATGGGGTCGTTTTCTTTTTAAATCCTCCTTAAATCAGTGTACTAAGCTGGCATAATCGATGTGGATTATCCCGCGTGCATCCCAAAAAACTGTTGCCATCACCTTATTGGCTGATAGGAGCAGGTTCACCCGGAGAAACCCATTATTTAGACTGTTGCTTGGTCTCCGGAGTACAGTAATGGATCCATGTTTCATCCACAGTTACAAAATTCATTTGGATTGCGGTTAAACAACTCCAAACAATCCTTTGAAGTTGTCACACGTTTACGTTTATGGTCAATTGAGAGCAAACGCGGCACCCATCTTGCGGACTTCCTTCAACCTTAAACCCAGCTGATCACTTCAAATCGAAACCACACTGCCATATGAAATGCCTATGGCATCAACAATCTCACGCACTTTTACTTTTCGATATTTTCGGTTGTACTGACCTCAACTGGCTGCCCAGAACGTTCAGCGTCATTTGTACTTGTGCGACCAGAACGAAAGTCAGTAAACCACTGCTTTGCAATTGAAATCGATGCTGCAGAGTCCCCATAGTATTTATCGAGCTTTTCCTTGGATTTATTGATGGTTTTTTTTTCGCAAAAAAATAATATTTAATGAGCACTCGAAATTTACTTTTTTCCGTTTTTAGAAAAATACACGAGGTTGTATGTTTTGAACAGCTGTTAAAAGCAAAGTAAATGAAAACTCTTGCTCAAAATTTGACAGTAGTCTATTAACAGGTGGTACTTAAAGTTCAAAAACTCATGGACTTATTGATCGGCCCTCGTATGCTCTAAAAAAGTGCTTTATGCACTTAAAACTTGAAAATATGCAATAACAATTAAAAAAATACGCTTCTAAAAATACTGTCGAACTACTTTAAATCGAATCACCATTATTAAAAAAAAAACAATTTCTAGTTAAGGAGACGTCGAGTTACAGATTTTTTTTATGAAAAAAAAAGTGTATATATTATACTTTTTTTATAAAAAACAGGCACTATATCATCGGCTTATAGTGTAAACCTTGCTAAATCCACTTTTAATATCATATGACATTTTAATGCCGTTCGAAAGAGAAAGAGACGCCTCATCGAATTGCTAAAATATTGATTTTAATTTGAAACTCTACATTTCGAAAAAAACTTAATGTATTAGGCTAATTTCTTAAGCTTTGTATTTTGTCTTTCCCGTAAAATTTGCTGGAATTGAGTTAGCACGTTTACACTTTAAGCCGACGATGTACAATATACAAGTTACAAAAAAGTTAAATATCCAGAAATTAGTGACTGAAAATTTACTTATTTTCTATTATTTTCAATACAAAATGACTCAGTACTCAATATTCTTAAACATCGTTGAGACCATACTAGCCGCAATATCATATTTATTAGCTGCTTGTTTTTTCGTTAATCTACCTTCGACTTCTTTTGTTAACTTGTATTTTTCTTCAATTGACAAACACTTAAAAACGCCTTTAGTTGCAATAAAAATAAATAACCACGATTTCAACCTTTATTATCAAGCGCATATGAAATTTATGCATAGAACTAACATGTACTTATACAAAAAAAACACATGATGTACTAAAAGGGATTTCCCCGAAATAAGCAATAGAAAGCGAAGTATACAAACCAGCTAAACATGTATAAGAAAGCAATATACTGGTAAACAAACAAAATCAACAAACCATTTAAACAATCAAAATAGTTCGAGTTATAGAATTGACATAAATGTATTTCGTTCGAGCTATGGAGAACTTCGAGTTATAGAAGTTCGAGTTACGGAAAGAGAATTTTATGTTATTTATTCTATTAACGCTATATCATTAAATTTGATTGTCAAAATTTATGCATCGTGCACTTCTTCCACTTTATGGTAAGTTTGGGCGAGCTTCTGAGGCGGCTATTCGGAATCTTGTGACTACATTTCACACCGCAACTACATTATTGAATATTAAACCACCAATACGCATACGTCGATTGCGGATAGAGGAAAATATCGCAGCTGTATCCGCCAGTGCTGATGACCGTGGATTTTCTTTTTTGTTTTTGCCCAAAATGGAAAAGCTGAACTTTGCTGATATGTGGTCTCAGCAAGACGGTGCCACATGTCACACAGCACACAAAACAATGACCCAATTGAGAGACGAGTTCGGTGAACAGTTTATTTCACGTTTGGGGCCGATCAATTGGGCGTCTAGATCGTGCGATTTAACGCTTTTAGACCACTTATTGTGTGGCTATGTTAAAGCAACGGTTGACATACTAGAAGACTATATTAAAGAATTTATTTGTGTATTTTGGCGATATGATGGAGATATTATGCCATGTATGAACCATTTGAGGCATAGCCCTGGTCAACATTTACATGAAATCATCCGTAAACATTGAATTATATAGATCGTTTTACCGACTCAAATAAAGATTTCTAAATACTCGAAAACTACAACAACAAAAATATACGTATAAGACTGAAAAATGTGGACACGTTTTTATCTTATAAAACATTCCTTTTGTGCCTTCAAATACTTGCAAATAAATAAAAATTTCAAACATATCTAAGCACTTAATTAATCAACACTAACACTAGGAGCTTTTAAATGAATAGTTTTAAGTACACACTGTTAAATTAATTTAGTGCTAGAATACCACGATGTTAACTTCGTTGTTTTTTACACAAGACTCGATTCAACTCGACTGACTCATATTTAGCGGATGCATTCCCCTTTTTAAACTTAACATAAAGCTTCCAGAAGAATGTAAGCAATACCCACAAATTCTCAGCACATTCCAAAAACTCTCGTATTTGCTTTCGATCACGTCATTAGTTCCCCTTAAAAAAATTGGAAGTCATTCTTAAGGAATTACATTTTCCTTGCTTCTAAATAATCTCTATTAAAAATATAGAGATTATTAGCGAATTTAAATTTATATTAATCATGCAAAAATTTGTAATAAAGTTATAATTTTAGAAAATTTTCAAGATGAGTTTTAAAAAATCGATTTCTTGAAGAAAATTATGCACTACTTTTCATGTAAATTTTTTTAAATATTAGAAATTTTTTGCACTTTTTTCCAAAATAAAAATATCATCACAGTACCCCAAAAGTAGATTTTTCTTAATATCACTTCCAATTCAGTGATTAGGAATCCTAAAGGAAAACTTGTTGCAATGACAGGCCTATGCCGAAATGTAATGATAATGAGTATCCAAATTTGCACAACTCTTCCAGATCGCAAGTCCTACATTTACATGACTTTTTAAGGAATGTCTTTTTTTAACTGGGTTCGTGTTACAAATCGTACCGTTTGCTTGAGACAATACAACATCATTGTAGGAAGCATTAAGGTTGTTGTTGTTGAATTTTGTCTCTTTCACCTGCATTGGCTTATGTGTTTGCGTGGTTGTATTTTTCATAGGGACGGATTTTCGATACGACAATGTTCAACTTGTCGCACACTTAAATTTGAAACAAAAACAAAATTTAAAAGTTTGTGTTTCTTTTGAACGTTGTCACCATTGATAAACCGACCCTTAGTAAACAGAATGTTTAGCATAGTAAACGCTGTTATAAAGGGTCCGCCAGATAACTTTTTTTTTTTAAAACAGGGCGCAAAACATCGAGTGTAGCTTCAGCTGTGTGGCACGTAGCGCCGTTCTGTTGAAACCAAATGTTGCCAATATCCTTCTCTTCAATTTTTGTGAACAAAAATTCGTTCAACATGGCCCGATAACGATCGCCACTGACTGTAACGGCCACTCCTTGCTCATTTTCCCAATTATGCCTCTGTACCAAAATCCGCACCAAACAGTGACTCGTTTTGGTTGCGTCGGCTTTTCAATGTATGCGTGCGGGTTTTCTGTGCCCCAAATGCGACAATTTTGCTTATTTACATACCCGCCAAGATCAAAATGAGCTTCATCTGAAAAGATGATTTTTTTGGCAAAATCGGCATCTTCTTGTAAGTCGATCGCAGGCAATATTTCCCAGCGTTGTTCAAGCGTATACACAACCATATTCGTTCAGCGGAAGGATAAAACTAATTATCTGTCAAATCAGACATAAGCTAAGTGTTACCATTCACGAAATAAGCATTAGTTGAAAAAAAAACGTTAGATGGCGGATCCTTTACTTTGAATGTTTAGCTCAACATCGTCTTGTATTTACATTTGTGTGCTTGTGTAGTTGACCAATTCTCATTATTCAAAAATGTTTTTATGGATATCATTTGCATTACGTCTGTTCACACATATTTTCGTAACAATATATAAAAACTGGCGCAACATGAATTTTTCCGGTATTTTGGACAAATTTTCTCATCTAACTTGTTTCTTCACATGTCCTTTTGACAACTAAAGAAAGGTTAGAACTTATTAAAACTTGTCAATAGTTTACTCTGGAGAAATCAAAATCGACTAAAGTTTCGCTATTAATATAAAAGTAAACAATAACATTTCAGTTGTGATAGAAAATATTTCACGTTTTAAGAACTTTTTGAACCACCATCCAATATGTTTTTTTTTAAATATCGACATTTATAAATTAAGTGTTCAAGCGAATTGAGTGTTTACGTGTAGACGTTTGTACTCGTATGTATGTATGGATGTGTGTACGAGTATGTGTGCATGACTATTAGTATGCATTTCTCGAACAAAAGTTAAGGTTTGTGTATGAGTCCATATGTTTCGAAGGAGAGATAATCATAATTCAATATTATTATTGCATTTTATAATTTATGGTATACTTGTACATACATACTCGTATATCATATTGTGGTTGTTATACTATTTATGCAATTGTGCGAATGAGTTTGTATTTATCTCCTTCCTATTTACACTTAACAACCGGATATACAATGCAAATGCAAACACTACCACCATTCGTTCAGATTGGTGTTGAGCAGTGTCGAGCTCAAACTTACTGTTAATATTGTATAAATTGTAAATTTCGAATGCAAATGTTGATTATCATTTCAATACATGTTGAGTTTAAATAAATAAACTGAAACTATTTGTTTGTTAGACGAAGAATGCGCACACATACTAAATTTTCTTCTACATGAATTTTAACAAATAGTACAAATTCTATATAAATTTAATTTTTTTTCTCCTTTGCATATTGTTGTAAATTTATTTCACTTAATAAATGCTATATATTCGCATAGTAAATCAAATGATTCGCATAAATTTTAGTGCCTGGGTACGAGGTGTTACATAAATTAGTGCGTGAGTCAGAGATATGAGTTGTAAATAAGAACTTGTGTAAGTTCGATGGACAGAGATAAGTTTTAAATTATAAACTTATTAATAAAAATTATTCTATTGTTATTTTATCATAAAAATAATAAAAATAAGCAAAGAGCCATTTTGGAGAAAGGCATTCCGCAGTGAAATAAATTTTTTGTCAAAAAAATGTTAAGTTAATCCCAGCTCTGTATGATATTCTTAATATTGCCTTTTAATACAGATGCATTTTTCTATGTTAGTCAATGAGAACACCCAAATAAATTTTGCATGAACTTGGAGACGTCTTGTTTTATAAAGGGTGTTTTTTATAGATTTAAGTTGGCAGCACTTTTTTAACTGTCAGATGTCAAGTGATTTATGTTTAATTTTTCTTTTGGCATTTCAACATGAATAGACTGACGCCTGAAAAACGCTTCCAAATTGTGCAAATTTATTTTGAAAATCATGGTTCTGTTCGAAATACAGTGCAAATTTTGCTAACGCAACCTAAAATTCTTAACATTGATGACTTTGTTAATGCAACTTTTCAAAAAACAAGATCTCAATTAATGCAACTTTGCAAAGAATGTTAAGATTTTCTCTTTCGTTTTGTTTTTTTTACTTTAGTTTTTTTATAAATGAATTCAAAAGTATAAACTTTTGTGTATGAAATCGTATGCTAACTGCTATTTTAGAATGACAAAGAATTTTTGCGTGGTGCTTCGGCTTAAAAAATTTTTTGATTGTGAGCGGTTTTTCTAGTAAAATAAACAAAATTCCTGTAGTAATAAAATTTGCTAAACTAACAATAAAGCAAAAGAGCGAAATTTTGAAGAAAATTGAGAGTGGAATGCCTGTGAAAACGATTAGCCATGAATACAAAATTCATAAATCAACAGTATGTAGAATTAAAAAAAGGAGTATGTAGAATTAACTAAAGAAGTTCGTGGCAAATGCATTTTTTTTAATTTAACCTTTGATTATTTAATAAACATTTTATTTGGTTTAAAATAAGTTTTTTAGTGGAAAACAGGCATAAAAATTTATTTACTCGGTTTTCGCAACATCCCAAAATTTCTATTGGTTGCGTTAACCGAATTTGTACTGTATCGTATTGCGCACTACGTCCATTTTATCAACAACATATCATACATCAGAGCAATTAATTTGATAAACTATGGAAAGTTTTCGCACCACGTTTACTCTAAATGATAATACGCATTACAGTGCGTACAGAAGAAGTTATTTCTGCGCATCGTATAGAAAGACGTTACAGTCAATGGTGACCACTATAGAACCATAATTACTGACTTCTTTGCCCATCAATTGAACAAGTATAATGTGCAGAAGCTTTAGTTTTAACACATCTGCGCTACATATCACAAAGCTCGTACCACAATTGATTTATTGAAGAAGACGTTTGGTAACCGCATAGTTTCACGTTGCGGTCCCGTGAATTGGTCTCCAATATCGTGCGACTTAACGCCGCTAAACTATTTTCTGTGGAGATATATTAAAATCGCTAGTCTACAACAATAAGCTTGAAACGATTGACCACTTGAAGGACTACATTCGCCTCATTACTGCCGATATACGGCCACAAATGTTGCAAAAAGTGATCGAAAACTGGACTTCCAGACTACTTCCGAGCCAGTCGTGGCGGTCATATGCCAGAAGTCATTTAAATTATAATGCCAGAAGATTATCTTTCGAATAAAGTAAATTTGTATGTCAATTTAAAAAGACTCATCTTTGTTTAATTCCATTTCAAAGTTCTATAATTCTATAAAAAGAACACCCTTTACTTTCAAGCCGAGTATTCACACTCAAAGTGCATGACACAAGCATCATGTGCATGTGCATGAAGGTCTCATTATATACCAACATGCATTGCACGATAAATTAATATCATCTTATATATAGGCTAAGTGCAACCCAATTGTCAAACTAGATAAAAACCATTTAAGTATAGAATTTGACAGGTCAATGTTAACCTGCTGCTTTAAGTACCTCATCTTTCTGCGTCGGTGTGACGCATACAGACAAAATTTCACTAATATTATTATAATCCAGGTCATGCATTTGACCGTGAGTACTATGCTTACGAAATGATTCGGTTTAATTTGTAGAAATTCGTACCAAAATGCAACTAAGAAATATGAAAATATGAAGTATGAAAAATTTGATTTTCTAAAATCTTATGGCACTTTATTTTGCAATAAAAGGAAAGCATATTCATTGCGAATAAATATCTACAATCACAAGAGTAGCAAACAAATTTAAGTTTTATCAGGTACATAACAAAGATTTTTGTATCATAACCTACAGCAAAGTCTGCTAAAAGGTCTCTTACAGTTCTATACACCACATAAGATCCTGGAATGTTGCATTTCTCTTAAAATCTCAGCCTAAAATTCGTGCGAGGGCATGAGTACATTATTGGAAAATTCATAAAATAATATTTAATACATGAATTGAAACTTAAACCAGTCTTTATATTTTGTACTTGCGTATATTTGAGTTCTACTTATGTTATTTTTTTTTATAAACACAATCTAATTTGAAGAAAATAATGTTAAAAATTTTGGTTTTAATTTTTGGATTCTTAATTTTTTTGTTATATTTGCCATCTATGTAATTTCTTGAATGGCAAATAATTTTTCATATGGAATATTATTTTCTGTTGCCCACTTCATACAAATACGAGAATGAATGACATCATCTTCATTAAACTTTTGTATGTTTTTAATTTGTATATTCTCTGAAGTTTCATCGCCTGAAAACTATATAGCTTCACTTTCATTGGAATATTCTTCTCAGATCCATTCATTGGAAATTCAGTGTATAGAACAAAAATTTTTTTCTCCTCATACAAATTTTTATATTCTTGCACGAAGAGTAAAGAGAGAAAAATAAATAACAAGTAATAATTTAAAAAAATCAAAAAACCCGACTGCGCAAGCTTTAAGCCGTTAAATATCCCAAATGGTCACTCGAACTGAAAAATCATAAGAGAAAGCTAAAGATGATTTTAAAATACACCTGTCGAATAATACCCATTTCGATATAGTTCGCCAACTTTTTAGTTTTTCGTATTCACAAAATGGCGGCCAAGAAACGCCTACTGTGATATCTTTAGTGACACTCTCAGGATTAAGAGAAATCGATTGATGTAAGAATTTTCAAAATCGGTCCACGCGTTCGGTTTATATAGTGCCACATACACACATAGGCTGTCGGGTAAAAAGTGTTAGCACTAGCGTGCAAATAACTTTTTTTATGATGGTTTTTTCTGTGAAACGGAAAGTACTTTTTAAAACTGCGTTTTAAGTTCGGTAAATTCAGAGTCTTAAATTTACTAAACGAGAAAAAGTTGCGCTTATCGAGACTGCGTTTATAAAAAAGTTGCACTTATAAAGACTCGGGGTGTTTCAATAATCGATGGTTGCGCAAATCGAGCTCGTACTGTATTTTGCAGCTATGCATGGTTTGCTGGGTCCACTTGTTCCACTTTAGATACTTCTTTTCAGTTCTTGTTGCTCAAGTTTTGATTTTCTAATGAGAAAGAAAAACAAAAGTTATATACATATTACTCTCTCTCATCTCTCCCACACAAAATCAAAACTTGAGCAACAAAAATTGAAACGTGTAAAACCTGATTTGTTGAGATTATTGCCAGTTAAAATTTGCTTTTCAACTATTTCAAAACGTTTTTTTTTTTCAATAAAACCTGGAATTTATGGTACTTCATTTTGACGGACAGGAGTTTCTTTCAAAAAAAAATTATTTAAGAAATTTGTTATTTCAGATATTGTCATAAATTTATTTTAATTGAAATTTATTTGCTGGTGATTAAGCATTGTCTATGAATATTTCATTGGTGCTTTGCCAAATCATCAGCAGAATTCAACCACATATTCACGTGCTTAACTACCAGCAAATAAATTTCAATTAAACTTATTTTAATTTTTGTCAAAAGAAATTTATATTGTTTTGTTTCCTGAGTGAACTTTATTACTTTAATATTAATAATTACAAAAAAAAGTAGAATTATATAAATTTAGAAACAATGAGTGAACCATGTTTTTCATATCTGGTGTAATACTTACAACTTGATGTAACACGGTGGCATTGAACTCGGCGTGAATGCATTTGTTTAGCACTACCAATTTTCTTTTGGTATTCGATTCCTGGACCCATCAGAAGGTCAGAAAAAAAATCCACCGTAATTCCTAGAGCCGATTTTGAGATAAACGCGTTTTTCTGGACTATAATTTGTCTGGACAATACATGTATTAATGAAAAAATTGGGAAATTGAAGATTTTTATAGCACATCTTCAGGGTGAAGGATGGGTATTTGATTAAAACCAAGTTGTTTTGACATTGTCGAACGCTCAAAACTTACCATGAATACTCTCCGAAATAGTAATTCGACTCCAGAAAACTGGATTTGTGAGGCAAAAATTAAATTACTAAAAAAGTGGTATCTTTTTAATTGTTTTATTTTCTCGGCAACTATTGTTAAATTTTTCTACAAAACACACTTGTGAACACTTTGAAATAAGTTATGTGAGAACAACTAATAACATAAAACAAATAATAACATGAAAATAAACAATAACATGAAATCAAAATTACTCATTTTTCGTCTACCGATTACTGACAAGTTACAAATAAACGCTGTTATATAGCTGGACCGCAGTCAGTAATTTATTACCATAATGGAGATGGTTTTTCCTGTTCGCTAAAAAACCCTAATCCTTTTTTGGTTTTTGCACAAAACTCAGGAACATGAAAAAATACAGCGTGGACTTTTGGGGTTACACGAATCCGAAGATCAAGATAGCTTCTTTTGAACATTTCAATCGCTTCCAAGTAGTTTGGTTTGAGATCATTTGAAAAACACGATTCAACCATTTCTCTAAAATCTTGGAAATATTTGACATGATTCAAGCATTCCTGTCTACAAATTTCGCCCAAAATGTCAACTTTCTCCAACAGCAATTTGCACGAATTACCCGCAAAGGCAGGAGCCCCGTGCACAAAGTCTTGGGTGGCATTGCATCTTTTTGTCCATTTCTGACACTCGACATCGTACTCTTCTTTCATCCGATTGTACAGAGTATTCACAATACCGAGCATTAAATGCAATTCAGGCGGTGCAATGATATCAAGGATTTGTCTCGTGTCATTCGTGCCACTTGACAGAACGGGCGCATTTGAACAGTTTCTGTATTTTTTAGCAAGAGACTTTTTTTGAAGTTAATTTTCTCCCACTCCACATAGTTTTTTCGGCAATTGTCTATCGTTCTTTTTTCACTGGATGCATCCAAGTTTTCTTTATCAGCAAAGCACCAGGTACATGGGAAGCTGCATGAATGAGGCATGATTCCCACTAATATATTAGCAAGTTCTAATAATATATTATATCGTTCCAGGAAAATGATTTATGTGCAAGAGGGACCATAAGTGATGAACATTTTCGTAGTTTTCTTGTGTGCCTGCAACTACTATCAAAATAAATAACTTCTTCACGCCGGAATCCTTAAACTTTTTTGCACCTATGCACTCTTCATATTTTTGGCGGAGATCTCTTACAACAGGATCAGGTGTTTGTACTGAAAGGCAGACTTTCAGAAACCCGCCTCCACCATCTATACCGAATTTTAAATGAGGATCGTTGAGGTTGCGGGCTTCTTTAACGCGATTTATCAAACCCAGAACATCATCGCAATAGACCAATATTTCTGTTGAACTTGTTTTTGCAGAAACACGTGTTTTTCTCAAAATCGGCTCTAAGAATTACGGTGGATTTTTTTCTCTGACCTTCTGATGAGTCCAGGAATCGAATGCCAAAACAAAATTGGAAGTGCTAAACAAATGCATTTACGCCGAGTTCAAGCACACCGTGGTAAATTTGTTTTCATATAAAATATTGTTCCCTGATGATTTCAATGTTTCATGTATTTAATTAAATATTCATTTTGTGTACAATCATTTATTTTGTTACGCAAATATTTTAGTTTTTGTTTTAACACTTTATTCATTTAATATGTATTTAATTGAATAGTTATTGCAAGTTTTGTTTATTGATCCAATTCTTCAATGAAACATTTAAGCTGGCAAGCAAAAAGAAATACAAGGAAATTCTGCATTAACTTATCACAATGATTATTCATTTTAATGAGAAAACTGCATGCAAACAGCTATTGAAATCACATAAAAATTTACAATCTAGTGTAAAAGCAGCTTGACAAACTTTATATTGTGTAAAAAAAAAATTATTGATTTTTTCCCACCTAATGCTGCAGATGTGTATTGAAACTGTGAAATCAAATTTCACAATTGCCCTGTTTTCAATTCATAATTTTAGTTCACAATTGGATGATGGTGGATTAGCAGCCATACTAAAAGCTTTTAAAGAAAATTCCAATAAACTAATATTATATTTAATGGCTTAATGATGATACAAGTATCTTCATTAACACACACTCAATAATAATTCCATTAATAAAAATATAACATTTAGACTTAAGTGGGTGATTATTTTTAATTTTTATTGAGAATTTGCACGCATTCATATTTTAACAAAAATATAAAGAAGTGTTTCAAACAAACAGTGGCGCCGATTATAAAAAAAGTATACATTTGTAATTATTATTGTTAGAGCTCGTTCAATCATTCATTTTAGACACAAATTAAATTACACGGGTTTGATCACAGGTCTGTGTCTAAAATGAAAGAATGAACGAGTTGGACCCAGCTCTAATTATTATGGAAAAATCTTAAAAATATTTTGTGCGATCTGAAAGTTTAAACCATATGTAAGGACAATTCTTTTTTGCTGCAAGAGAAGTCATCAAGAGTAGAATGATTATTTGCAAAGAACTGGCTTCAGTTTCTCATCATGCAGCTTACAGAATAATATATAAATTCATTACAAAATGCTGGTAGTGCGACTGTATTAGAGCCAGCCTAATAAGCCCTGGTGACGATCAAATAAACCCGCCAATCAGTGCATAAGTGTGAGTTTCATATACTTGGTGCTTAAGAGCAGACGCTCAATTTGTATTTTGACTTTGCCGCGTTCGTATCAAAGCATGTGGTCAATGGGATGACGATTTATTGTTATTGACTATACATACATTTGTAAAAAGAAATAATGAAAATACGAAGGTGGATCATTAACTCAGTGACTTTTTGAAGAAACACGGGTTTTATATTTTATTTTTCAACCAACGTCCAACGTTTCTCCAGTTTTTGTATCACTTCCAAAAAAAATTGGATTTTTCGAGGTCCTTAAAATAGGCATTTGTTTGGTCAATAATTTCATGGTTGGAGTTAAATCTCTTTCCAGCGAGTCATTTCTTTAGGTTTGGCAATAGGAAGTAGTCACTAGGGGCTAAGTCCGGAGAATATGGCGCATGAGGTACCAATTCGTTGCCCAATTCATAGAGTTTTGCCATTGAGACTGTACACGTGTGCACTCGTGCATTATCTTAATGTAAAATTACTTTTTTCTTGGCCATATGGGGTCGTTTTCTTTTTAAATCCACATTAAATCGGTATAATAAGTTGGCATAATATTCGCCGTTTATTGTTTTTCCTTTTTAAAGGTAATCGCGTGCATCCCAAAAAACTGTTGCCATCACCTAATTGGCCGACAAACTTACCTTGGCCTTCTTCGGAGCAGGTTTAACCGGAGAAACCCATTGTTTAGACTGCTGATTGGTCTCCGGAGCACAGTAATGGATCCATGTTTCATCCAAAGTTACAAAACGCCAAAAAACTCATTCGGATTGTGGTTAAACAACTCCAAACAATCCTTTGAAGTTGTCACACGTTTACATTTATGGTCAATTGAGAGCAAACGCATCTTGCAGACTTACTTCAACCTTAAACCCAGCTGATCACTTCAAATCGAAACCACACTGCCATATCAAATGCCTATGGCATCAACAATCTCACACACTTTTACTTTTCGACATTTTCAGGTGTACTGACCTCAATTGGCCGTCCAGAACGTTCAGCTTGATTTGTACTTGTGCGACCAGAACGAAAGTCAGTAAACCACTTTTTTACCATTGAAATCGATGGTGCAGAGTCCCCATAGTATTTATCGAGCTTTTCCTTGATTTTATTAACGGTTTTAATCGCAAAAAATAATATTTAATGAGCACTCGAAATTCACTTTTTTCCATTTTTAAAAAAATACACGAGGTTGTATGTTTTGAGCAGCTGGTAAACGCAAAGTAATTGACGACACTTGACAGTAGTCTATTAACGGGTGGTACTTGATGGGAACTGTGTTGCATTTCATATAACTACGAGGGAAGTTCGAAAATTCACGGACTTATTGATCCGCCCTCGTATGAAGAAAAGGAAAAATTGGATAAAAAGTTTCTATAAAAAAAATACAGACGAATTGATAACCTCCTCCGTTTATGAAGTCGGTTCAAGAAGAATTTATCCCTTTTTTAAACTTTAAGGACGGTTATGATAATGTTGAATAAAACGCAATATCAACATTTATGTGTGAGCGCACTGCTCCACTAAGAGTTGGAGGCGAGTTGGAGAAAATCAAATAATTAATAAAAAAAATTAAAACTTTCGTGAAGCCGAAAACATACGATTGCACGCACAGAACTAAATGCTTGATGGGCATATTTGATCGTTTCCATGGCACTTAAGATAGATAGTAGTTTTGATTCTGTGTACTCAGAGTTATGTACAACAGCCAGTAAGTTTTCTTTTAACCCAAAAATTTTTAAGTTTTTTGACACAATCGGAACATTAAATTTCTATGAAAGCTCGCCGATTTGTGTTCTTAACCTAACCTAACCCAATTTCTTTGAAGTCAAGAACTCGATGAGGTCTCCTTAAGTTTCAGAGGCGCAAAGTTATGAGGTGGTACGAACAGGATGAATACTTCATGTAAAATTATATAAACTACATATGTGCATAGGGCAGAACTTGGTACTAGATATAAAATGGGCATTTATGGTTTTTTAAAAAAACTGTATTTTTGTTTCAGAAAACTGAACTAAGGTCCACTTTAAAGACTACTAAGCAAGAAAGTTTATAGATCGTTTCCGTAAAATATTACAAAAATTAACGTGTGGGCAAAAAATTAGCTCACAAATATTCAAGAACTATACTTGGGATACAGCAAAAGTGTTCGTTTAAAATATGGTTGTTATTTCAACCCGGTCACCATCCATAAAATACTTTTATATGGAAAGCATTGCATGGATGCAGCAGTTCTCTTTATTAGTATGCTAAACGAAGAAACTGAAGTAGCAGGATATGGTGACTACGGGAAGGACAAGTTAATATCTTCTATGAAATGCTATAGAGTTTCGACAAACTTCGAACTTTTTTGTCCCTTATTGATTTCATCCGACCCTTTTGTAATCACTTTAAGACACAATCCATCCCAACAAAACTTGAAATGCGACGAAATGGGTAAAAAAATTATACGAGTACATGAAGAACAAATAAAGCTTTTCTCTTATTATAAATAAAATATTAAAAAAAATCGTATCTTTATTTGAAATAGGCGGTGCGGTGCGCATGGTTGATTTTGGTGAAACACGGCATGCGACTTTTCTTTGCTATGGAAAGGGACTGTAGCAAATTTGAAGATTTTTACTTGGACGGGAAAAATTGTATGCTATAAAAATTCATTTGTATGTAATTGGCAGTGGCCAATTTTTAAGAAATTGAGTCAATTTAATGCTCGGTGCCTCGACTTTCAATGATCTAGAACCGCTACTTATAGTTTTTGCACACAAAAATGTCATGTCAAATGAAGTCATCCCACTGTGTGACCCACTGTGTACTACTATAAAAAACATATTAAACTCTATATTTAAAAAACCAAAGCACTGGTGCGTATGAGTGATTTCAACACAAAACCCAAGTACGCAGAAAACCATACAAAAGATTTGACAATGTCGCCTTGATTACTTTGGCACAAAAGTTTTCGAGTTAAATGTTTAAAAAATATAAAAACAAAAAAATTAAATAGAAACATTAAAGTTTCTTTTACGTGAATAAAGTTAAATTTAAAAAAATAATGAAAAACAAACTTACCGGAAATAAACACCAGGTGTACGCTGGTCAACATCGGTGGCATAAATGCGTCCGACGCGACACCTGGAGAAGAAAATGCCAATAAAGGAAGGATCGTTTTTCTTGGGCCAATCTTTGACGGGAAATACCAAGGGATAAGTGTAGTATTCGGGTGGATCAGAGAACTCCAAATAGCCGTTGAGGGAAACCTATGTGTATGATATTTATTTTTATAAAATATTGCGTTATTGCAGCTATTGCAAGTTTTATTCTCACCCTTGTGTAGTTGTAGCGGAAACCATAAAAAGGCAATTGAAAATTGAAATTCTTATGAACTTGTGTGGTTGAGGCGTGTATATCAAATTGATAGTCACCGCGACCGCCGTATAAGTCCCTGTCGAAATACCAATACATAAAATTTGAACGGATCTCAGCCAAACGTTGCGGTGTTAGCACATATCCATTTGTTAGTGAATGTGAGGGCATAGTGGGTGGTGCTATTCTATTATTGGGATCTAACAAATTTAAAGAAGTATATATTAAATTAAAATTGTTAAAATTTATATTTTATTTAAGCTAAAGAATTATTCCATTTAAGCCAGAATTAGTTTCTACTTTATGTTCTGTTACAAATCAGCTGACTCTTTTTTGTTTATAGAAATCTTATACAAGTCGTTAGTTTTTCTGTTTCAGTTCTGTTCTGTTTCGGTGCAACCTGTGAAAATCAAAAAATTGTCAAGTACCCTACAAGAAATGAATGACTGAAACGAACACAAACAAAATATTTTCGCTAGCACATTTGCAACAATTTTGCATTGAATTCAACAGTGGCAGTCAATTGATTAGTCAGTTGATCGGTAGTGATGATGGATTTATTTAATAATTATAATTGCTCCATTCTAGCATGTTATGTTATGTATGTTAGAGTGAAATATCTAATATACTTTCAAAACATCAAGTTTTATTTTAAAAAATACAATTCATTCGGTCTGTGAAAGCTAAAATTTAAAAAAGTGTTAAAAAAGATAAATGAATAAAAGAAATTGATAAAGTTTAATTTAATATATACGGCCATATCACAGAGTGCAATTCCGCTCCCATTTTTGTAGCAGCTGGTGTCTAAAAAAGAAAACTAAAATACGGAAATTTGTCAGGTGTGTCCATACTGTTGGCGGCGCTGGTATGCTGGGGTATGCTCTGGCTAGTGCTTGACATCTTCGGGTGCATTGAATTTCGTTTCCAAATGGAATTGAACTCTGTGACATGGCCGATATATTTTTTTACAAAATCTTAGATATTTGTAAAAAGCAAGGTGCTTTGGAGGTGAAAAGCTGCAAGGAGGGCAGCGTTATCTACCGCTTAGGTTATTTTGTGTTTTTCTTATTTATATGTTTCGTTTAAAATATTTTATTTACTTATGTATATTAAAGTTACTTTTTATAATATAAAAAAAAAACAATTAAAATAATATAAAAAGTGTTTTTATTGTCAGTATATCTATCATGTATGATGGCTCAATTTTTGGGGATATATAAGTCAATTATCATCAATCACACTTGACTAATATTTGTGGTATCATTGATTAAAAAAAGCGGTTCAAATATATGTTATAAAGTCGACGAAATTCATTAGTTTGTCCTTAACAATGTGATAGAAACTTTGTTCTACGCAATGATGAATATATCCTGCATGACTATCGATCAAATGACCGGTCAATTGGCTGATACTATTCTTGTAGGGTAATTAACAGTGACAGCATAAATTGAATAAAAACATTTTGAAATAAACTGTGATTGTGCTTTTCGAATTTAAAAATTTATTTTTTAACAGAAAAACATAAAATTATATTGAATCATAACAATGGACGATGCTAAACTCATCACTTTAGTGGAGAACTGTGACTATTCTGCTCAGAAACAGCTAATGAGTTTTTACGGAAAAAGTAACAATTAAAATTTAAAAACAGAACAGCACAGAACTGCAACAGAAAGTAAAGGCTAATAGAGCCCTTATTCAACCGAAAAAATTAACTTTTTGAAGCTTAATTTTCTTGTACAAAATTAAACTTGTTATGGAATATTGTTTATAGCGTGACTAATTCATAGGCAGTACCGCCATATTAACTTGGAAAATTAATCAAAATTTATGGGATATTGGCTCCTTTTAAGGAGCATGTGTCCTCATTTTTCACCAAAAATAGTAAAAATATAATATATATATAATTTATACATATTATGTTTATAAGTTTTTCATAAATCCCCGCCTTGGACTAATGTGTCAGAACTAGCCCCTAAAAAGATTGGTATTGCAAATCAGCAAAGTCAAAAAGACGGTACCAGGGCTGGAAAACTTAATTTTTTTTTTTTTTTGGTATACAAAAGTAACTAACTTAAACTAATTGTTTTTCTTTATTAAATAAACGTATCTTATATTAAGAAACAAATAAATTTAAATTCTAAATCAGAAAAAAAAACAAAACTACGGTTCCAGGGTGGTAAAATTTAAAGTTTTCTTGGTCTACTAACTAAGCTAGGTAACTAACTAAAACTTATTTCTTTTCTTACTAAATCAATTAGGTTTGTTATCCGTCCTCTTTTTCCCGGACACTGTTCTCTTTTTGGC
This sequence comes from Nowickia ferox, assembly GCA_936439885.1. Taxonomy (NCBI): domain Eukaryota; kingdom Metazoa; phylum Arthropoda; class Insecta; order Diptera; family Tachinidae; genus Nowickia; species Nowickia ferox. The sequence goes on along the minus strand of OW387023.1, from coordinate 92,749,608 downwards.
ACATCTGTCCTCGGAAAAATTATTGTCCAAGAAAATCCTACTTTATAAGGGCAATTTTGCGCCTTTAAATTGCTTGACAAATGGCATTTATTAAAGCCAATCTAAAAAGGGAAATAATTAGTATTGGATGTCCAGCTTATCTTATATATAATACTGCTCATGGGGGTCGTGGTATAATATTTTAAGCCGTAGAATTATTAAGATGTATTTAAAATATCGACGGAGTTGCGTTAAAAGGGCCAAAAAAAACATCGCACAGCTTTAAGCAAGAGTTCAAAATCTTTATTTTATGAATAACTAAGACATTTTAAGCAAACAACAAAAGTTTATTTAAGGTCTTTAAATGATTTTGGGTTCTAAGTTAACGAAGAACTCCTTTTTAATGAATTCTTGTACTACGAGTACAAACCTTTTTTGATAAGTATAAACGACAAAATATAAGTTTAACAAATATTTCCAAGATTTTAAATGATATTTGAAGTGCTATTTCTGTGCCTTAATGTACGCAAATATTCTATAATGTGTATATACTTATGCAGGTACAATTTAGTGAAAACATGTTGGCTAAAAAGTTCCAATATTCTATGTGAAATGATTCGAGATTGACCCGTTTTACGCAACACCATTGATACATATGTATTTAAGATTTTATTGGTAGTAAAATTATAAAAATATTGGAAAAAATCAATCTCGTTTTATTTTTAAGTCCTACTTTTTTAAGCAAATGTACGGATTTTTTCCTTCTGCTGTCCTCTTTTTATAAATAACGCGATAAAAATTTAAACCTTTTCTGGTATATAAAAGTAATTCACTAAAACTATCTTTCTGCTTTATTAAGGTCATGACTCACTATCATACAAAGTCGTGCGATCTACGAAAAAGTACAACATTGGTGTGATGAATTGTTATTGTCTTTTGAAAATTTTCATAAACTCCATCATACCAGGGTTGTATTTTTTCGTAGATCGCACGACTTTGTATGATAGTGTATCACGGCCTTTAGTTAAAAATATTTTATGTTTTCGAAAAAAATATATTAATGTTAAAGGTCAGCAAAATGAAAAAGATCTTTTCAGAGCTTGATAGTTTAGAACTTTTTTTACCCTTCACCAAAAATTTTAAAGGCTGCGTGTACTTAGGTTTGTCATTCCATGTGTAATTTCCACAATATTCATATGTGATCAAGAAAGTATATATATTCTGGATGCTTATTGATAGGGATGTTGAATAAGCTATGTCCGTCTGTCCGTCTGTCTGTACGTGAAATCAGTTGTCTGAAGCTCGCAGAGAAGCTAGAGATTTTGGTCTGGAACCGGTGTATTAGAAATTATCAGAAATAGATTGTTATTGAAAATCCGCAAAATCGGAAAGACGGTTTCAGATCTGGAAAATTTAAACTTTATTTTGCCATGTAAAAATAACTAGCTAAAACTAAGTTTTGTTTTTATTTCAATAAATACATTATATATATATATATATATATATATATATATATATATATATATATATATATATATACATATATATATATATTAGTAAAAATTAAATTGGTATTAAAAACCAATAAAAACCAAACAAAATAAAAGAAAAACGATTTCAGGGTTGCAAAATTGGAACCTACCAAAAATAATTTTTTCCTTTTCACTACAAATGAAATATGTTTTTAATTTTTTAAATAAATAGATTGGTATAAGAAAGCACAAAAATATAAAAGGATAATTCCAGGGTTGGAAAATTAAAATTAATTTTTTATTTATAAGTAGGGAAAGGATTTTCATGCCTTTAAAATCTCGTTTTATGCACGTCAAATATACATTAAAAAATAAAATAACTATTTTTGTATAATTCGCATCCAAAGTCATTACCCAACAAAAAATCTATTTTGGAAGCACTAACAACTGATATAAGCAATCTATTGCTTACTTCATAAGAATGCATCTCAAAAGCACTTAAGTAAGGGGTCCTCTCCAACAGAGTAGAAAAAAATAAAAAAAAATTGCAAGCCAGTAACTTTTGCATCTGAGTACACACAAACTATGTATATATTATTATTCTGTGAAGCATTTTGGAAGGAAAAAAATTCACGACTTTTTGGTAGCTGAATGAATTAATTCTAGCTGGCTCATCTCCAACAAAAAGTAAATGCCTTATGCATGAGCAACAGCAAGTGATTCTTTAACATTGTCTGCCTTACAAAAACGCTTCTGGGAATCAGTAGTTTTTGCGGGATCAATGGCAGGCGATTCATCAGGAGCGTGTGTGAATAAAAAGTCATGAAATTTAGCTTGTTTTGTTGGTTAAGCACCGTTTATATGCATTTTGTTCCAGCTTCGGTGTATCTTATATATAAAAAAATAACTTTTAATAAGTCACTCGCCTCCCCCCCCCTCATTTAAACACCAAAGAACCTGCAGCTATTTTAAGGAGCTATACACATCAAATTTAGTGTTCCTCACTATTGTAGTTCTGAAGATATGGGAACAATAATAATTACTTTTTAATGGGGGTACCCGTCTGGCCCTGCTATACCACCACGATTTTCTTTGATTATGCAGTGTTTTCTAAGAGCTGCTTACATAAAATTTAGTGACTCTCACTTCTGTAGTTCTGGAGCTATGAATTGATCCGCGAAAAAAACGGACTTTGGCCCCACTGTGTGTTGTAAGGAATATGCTAAATAAAAACACGTTTTTTACAAATTTTAAATATATTTATTAATTCTTTATTACATGGAAATATTTTTTTTGAGTTTTTATATAAACATAAAAAGTTTCGGAGCTTCTTTTGAGGAATCGCGAGTGAAATTAGCATTTACACTCTTCACACATTCTTCAGTTTAAGCTTTTTATTTTTATTTAATTTCATTTAAGTTTTCTCTAATTCATTCCATTATCTTATTATTTATTGAAATTTTGTTTATTCATTTCTTATGAATTTTTCTTTTTTTAAATCATTTTTTTTATATTATTTTCATTAAATTTTTTTATTGATTTTTTATTAATATTTCAATTAATTATTTAATTGTATATATTAAAATATTTCATATAATTTTTTAATTGAAAATTGTTAACTTTATCTTAAATCCATATAATATTTTTGAATAAAAAAAAAATTTCGAGAATTTTTCAATAAAAAGTTTCCGTTATAATTAAAATTTTTTGTTAATATATTAATTAAATTTTAGTTAATTTCTTATCAACCTTATTTTCACTTTTGTTTAGAGAAATTAAAAGGGGAATTAATCAAAAAAGTTAATGCTTTTTTTTTTGTCCAGTAGTTGATTATTTTAAAAGTGAAAACAAGGCGTAGAATTTTTTTTCAACTCATAATTACTGAAAAAAATTAAAGTTGCTCTGTTGTTGAGGCTTTTGAGTTCATGATGAAGTTATTCGTGCACTGGCTGCTCAACGCCTAACTTTTCATCTTAATGCGACGCTCATACTCTGCAATACGTAATTTGACTGGTACAACCAAACTTAAGTCTTCCATCATTGAATGCATTTGTGCTTTTGTGCCATTCGTGCTGGCATTTGAGTTTTGACGCACAATGGGGCGTCTAGATTTTTCTATAGAAATTCTACGGCGCAAAGAATTTTTTAGCTGCGTGCTGACAGATGATGCTGGTGATGAAGCAGAACACAAGGACTCTTGCTTTGTAAAATGTTCCGAATCTAGCGATGATTGTGCTGACATAAATTCAGTTTTGTTACAACTGGGTGGAGAGAATAAGTTTGCCATATTATTTTGATGTGCTTGTGTTTGTGAATGTTGTACAGTGTCAGAGAAGAAGAAGTCTTGCTGTTGACTCAAATCCATTTGGGTTGGTATTCTTCTGGGCTTAAGGGGTGTGGGTGGTGGTGATGTTTGTACACTACAGAACGATTGTGTAGTTGCCGGGATGGTAGTCTTGGAGCTTTTCAGTAGATCTATAAATGAGTTTGAACGTGTACTTGTAAGTTTGTTGTAGAAGTCTATGCGATCCTTGACTGTTTGTTTGCTACTTTCGTGTGGTGTGGTCGAATCAACTGCATGTTCTGACTCAGCGGTTCTGAAGAAGGCACCAAATCCACTATTTGTTTTGCAAGGCTCCATCTGAGGTGGGCTGTTTGTTTTACCATTAGTCAAGTTCATTTTCTCATATACATTTGCATTAATAAGAGTTGGTTGGACATTTCTTTGAGTTATTGCAAAATTTTGCATGAGAACTGCTGTATTTGTTGATGTTTCCCACGAGCCTGAATTGCGTTTAGACATTTCCAGTACCTTCTGTCTTATTTCACTGGAGAAACTTGAACGCTTACTGTTATGTTGTGGCTTAAGTTGCAGTGGCTGTTCCTTTGCCTGTGCCTCTGCCAAATGGTTGTTAGTGGCTTTAAAGTTTTCCTCATCATTCGGAATGGCAGAGCCTCGATTTGGCATTTTAAATAAATTGCTTTTGAACTCGGAACACCATGTCTTTTGAATGGCATGTAAATTCGGTGTTAATTGCAATTCAGCTGGCTCTGTGCTGGCATTGATTCTCTCCTGCAGACCACCAGAATAAATAGCTTTTGGGGTTTCATTGGGAACAGCCAAATAGTTTGAAGCTGGTGTAGTTGCTGCTGTTGTTGTTCTCATTGATGTTTTGGTACTTATTGGCGTTGAAGTTACCCACGATAGTTGAGGGGAGCAATTGGCAGGAATGGCATTGTCCTTACTAAATGAAGCGGCAGCTCTCGGCGGTTTAGGTGGCGGTATTGTCATGTCAATGTCATCGACATCCATGCTGCTGTCATTGCATGCAGGTCTGTGCGATGGCATGTTATATGTATAAAATTCAAAATTGTACGCGGTTAAACTCATTTTTATTTCACTGCCCTGATTTTACAATTTCTTTATTTACTATATGCACAAATAAATTTATATTTTCAAAACTTTTCTCTTCTGTTTACTTCTTGATACAATTAACTTGTTGTGGTCGTCTTCAAAGTTGAAATACGTTTGATTGATTTTTGTACAGACACCTGGTACTTATACTAGAGATCGTCATGTCATTAACAAATAAGATACTTGCTCTCTTTTTTATTATCTGCCTAAATGTGTTATAATTTTTCTAATGCTCAGAAATTTTCGCACACTTCCATGCTAAATTTACAGGTACCTGCTGGTGGTGTACAGCTTTAGCTTGTGTGTGTGTGCGTGGATATATGTGTGTGGGAGGATGCGTGGAGATGTGTGTGTGTGTATGTGCATATACAAACTGCTGTAGGTAAGAATTTGGGTACTCTGTGTTTTCAAGTCCTTTTTAAATACTTCTTAAACTGCTAATTATCCTCATTAAATTTGTTAATTTGGTGGGATTTTGAAAACACTTCAAGTTATTTGTGTAACTAATGTAAGCTCTTCTTCATATGTTTGTGTGTGTGTGTGTGTGTATGTGTGCGTTTCTCTCAATTATTGTATTTTAATTTCTAAGAGAACGAATTTAAAACATTTAGGGTTTTCATGAGAATGTTCAAAAGTCTTGCAAAATGTCAAAAATTTTGCATTTTGTAAACGACAACTTCTTGCTTTTTTTGATGTCTTTAGGCATTTTTAGACACGCACACACTTCTTATTTTTATAGAAAATATATAAATATGTTTTTAAATTAAAAATTGCTTGATATTTTCTTATTTTATTTTTATTAAATGAACTTTTTGACTTTTATTTCAAATTTACATAAACTGTTTGCACAAAAGTTCAAAAGGGGCTTCATAAAACAAGTCTCGCAAGTTTGCCCAATTGCACAAATGGCAATTGTAAGAGTTCCCATGAAAACCCTTATTATATTTTTCCAAGCAAACATGTTTATTATTGAAAACGTCTTCAATTATTTTCAAAGCAAATCACTGCGAGAGCAATTTTTCTTAATTTTCAACAAGATTTAATAATCATTTTCCCTCTCACGTTTAGGCTCGGTCAGGTTGTTATCCAGGGACTTAACTCGCATCTGCAGAGAAGTTTTGTAATTTGTATTGTGCTTCAAGGACTGACTTCCAAAACGTATCAATATAAAGTTTGTATACTTTTCGGATGCCATATTTCGTGTACTTCGTACAGTTACAAAATTGCGAAACATTGTAACCATGAGTAACAACTTTGAATCCCATAAGCTGATTGCGTATTTGCGACATTCTTAATAGTTGTCGAGGATCAATTCATATCTCCACAGCTACAATAGTCAAGGTCGCTAAATTTGATATGGGTAGATCTTAGAAGAAACTGCATACAAAGTAAAAAATTTTTAACTCAAAGTAATTATTATTTTTTCCATATCTTCAGATATAGAATAGTGAGGCACACTAAATTTGATGTGGATAACTCTGAAAACAAGCTGCATGCTCTTGGCTGTGTAGGAGGGAGGGGACAGGTACCCCCATTTAAAGTAATTATTAATTAATAAATATGATTTTTTACATATTCAGTAGCGGATTTAAGTTTGATGTCGCCCTAGGCCCTGTGAGATGCACTGCTCTCTTTGCTTTATGCAGAAAATACTATTAAAATTGTATGCAATTTGTGAATATGTAAATTAATAAAAATTAAAAAAAAAATATAGTCTACCTAGTAAAAAATGAAAACTTAACTTTGGAATTTATTTGAAAATGATGTCAGTCAAACCGAAAACTGTTCGAACATGTGGACTGCTGAAGTTCTGCGTTGTGTTTAACTTTTATTTAATTGCGATCGCTTTGACTGCAACTGTTTGCATTTTCAGAAGCAGGAGCGTAAGCAAAAGCAATTACACACTCTTAACTAGAGTGTGCTCTGGTTTCAGAAATTATCGTTAAATATCAACAATGCACAATGGTCCACTCAAGTGCTTAAGAATACTATCATATAAATCCAAAAATAAATTTACACTTCACCGATAAATTAACGGGTAAAGTCAGAATTTTATTTTCCATTTTTCATTGATATAAAGCGAAACTAGTCCACAAAAATTATCAATCTCAAGTTATTCTAACATTTTAACATTTTTACGGTTCCTAATTTTTAGGGTTTTGAAAATTTTGCCGCCCCTAAAATCAAGCCCTATGACGGGCCTCACAGGCCTATACGTAAATTCATTACTGCTTAATCTACAAAACGAGCTCATGATTCGTGATTTTTTTTTATTCCAGCACGCTCTTGATGAAATTGCCTGCTATTGAATGACCTGGGATACGAATTATCCAAAAATAGATTTTTTAACAAACTTAGGAAATTTGGCTGAAGCCACACTCAGAAAAAAAAACAGCTTAAAATGAATAAAAACCATATTGAATTGATAAGAAACATTAACGAAAGCCTATTAATGTTGAAATTTCTTATTTCAATATGGAAAACTATTAATTTACAGTATTTATTTATTAATTTTATTTATTTTTAAGCATTTCAATATACATTTTCTATTATATTGAAAGCAATTGAATTAATGTGATGCGTTCTTATTTTTAAGTTGCAGCTTTTCCCTCAGTGCACACATGGTATTCTTTTAAATCATTATTACATAGAAATACATCCACGGACACGCGTGACCTATGCGTGACTCACACGTGAGTAATACGTGTCTCATGTGCAACAATCATGACCAGTGTTGCCAGTGAAATTGCGAGAAAGAAAGTTCCCAAAAAGATAAATTTTTTAAAAAAATTTAAAGTCCATTTTTAACGTTTAACATTTATTAACATAACATTTTTATTTCATATATAATGAATATTGTAAAGAAAATGATATCATATAAATTCATTTTTATATTTATTTAAGTCATAAATATTAGAGGTCTAATTCATAAAAAATATTTTAGGTTTATTACAGGCTTATTTGACAAATTTCCCATAGAAATATGTCAAATAAGAGCTTAATAAACCTGAAATATTTTTTTTGAATAAGGCAGTAGGCATGTAATTTTTAAAAAACAGTAAGCAAACTTTAAAATTAACTATATGTACGTAACTATCTTTGGATGTGAATTAATTTTTGTAAAAATTAATATACGAGTTAATGCGCTTATACTAAGGCGATTATATCAAAAAGTTCATATAAATATCCTGAAAATTAAAAAGATGTTCATATTTCCTCAAAAAAAAGATGTTCATATCTTATGTACATTTTGCGTAGAGATTCAAAAGATAAGAAAAATGTTGGGACTACACATGGTACCTGAAGTCATCAGAAGATACGAAAAATTTATCTTTCGTATCCTAATGGCATCACTGATCATGACAACATAGGGATGCGAAATCAGATTTAGAAATTGTACTAATTTTCAAGAAAAATTGTACTTTTTTCAGTACGATTGTACCAAATTCTTTAGTTTTAATTTTTTAATACTTCTATTAATTAACTAAAAAGGCACACATAGTATATGTGTAAAAGCTTAACAATTGACAAAAAGCACTTTGAAGTTCAATGATTATAATATTATTAATTAAGGCTATTAATTAATATTATTCTTTAATGTCAGAACGTATAAAAAAGACTATTAGTTGCGGAGATCTGCATATAAAAGTAACATTTAGGATATACTTTTCCATCCTTTGGAAATATATTTTTCACATTTGCAGATGAATTTGGAATAGATAACATTCCTCCAACATATTTTTGAAATATCGGAAAACATCGCTTTATTTACCTAATTTTTCCTTCGAGCAAAAGGTACATACATATCCTGTCGTTTCTTAAGGACTTAATAACTTCTACATCAACCTGCGCTCGAAACTGGTTCTATATTTTTAATGCTATTTGTATATATAATACATAATAGAAAAAAAATTCAATTGTGCTAAAATGGTCATTGGGGTGCTACGGTACTTTTGGCATTCAAATAGTGCTAAAAATGGTACAATTGTAGCAACTTTTCCATCCCTGACATAAAACCATGACAAAAACAACAGCAATAAAAATGTTAGCGGAAGTAGTTAGGCTCTTATTATTGGTAAACTAATAAATTAATTAATTTCAGATTTAAGTTGATTAAAAAACATTAAACATTATCTAATTTACATTAAGCATTTTTTCATGATTGACAAATTTAGCTTCAATCATACATACCAGCGATATGACTAACTCTCATATGAGGGACATGACCTTAGTGGTCACCATGATTAAAATATTTGCAAAGAAATTTTTATAATCAAAAAATTTATAATTTATTACTACGCACAATATTTTTTATACCAGAAGTAGTTAAATTTTACTACTGTAGCTCCATCCCTTATTCAACTACACACTTTACAAAACACAGCTCTAACAGCTTGATTAATCTCCTAGAACTATTTTCAATTTTCAGGCAAATTCATTCAGTGTCTTATAAGTTTTATATAGATATTACTGCTTTTTTCTTATTTCACACCACTGTGCGTTAATTCAAAAAAAAAACCTATTAAAAATCTAATTGTCTAAATTAAACTTTTTAATTAATTAAATGTTTAAACAAAAGTTTAATTGACAAAACTAAATTTTTAATTAAACTTTTGATCAATTAAATATGTAAACAAGAGTTTAGTTAATTCTATTAAATGTCCAATTATTTATTTGTATTTAGTTTTAAATTAAAAGTGTTATTTGGAAAAATAAATTTTGTGCAGAAACTTTCTTCTGCAACATAAAATAAATTAAAATGAGAGTCAACCTTGAAACATCTTTCAACGCTCAACAATCTCATACATCGTTATTGATAGCAAATTCTCTAAAAGCATCCTTAACATTTTTGCAAACCAGAGTATGACATCTAATAAAATCAGAAAAAAAGGACAAAATAATTTTACATGAATATATTGTGTTTTACAGCTTAACACTCATTTCGCCGCTGCAATCATATTACATTTTTGTTTTCTTTTTTCAGTTTTTTTTTCGTTTCTTTATTTGGACATCTCATTAATCTTAGAAATTGTAATAATTTCAAACTGCAGCTGCTATTTTCAAGCCATAAAAGAATTCTACTTGTATATTTATTGCTCTTTGTTATTGTGTTGTGTGCTTTAATTAAAACGCTAAGTTTTCGCTAATGTTTTTATAATTTAAAAGAAATACATTCATAATTCAATTACGAAGAGAAATATTAGTGAAAGAAACAAAAAAGAACACAAGCGGATTAGATTACATATCGATGATAATCCCTTTCTTTTTTTTTTCTTTTGAGACAGTTTCTATAAAACAAACTCAAGTTAATTACATTTTAATAAATGTGTGCGCGCAAGTAAGGGAGTGTGCGGGTGTGTGTGTGCGTGTGTATGTGTATGCTACAACACCTTAGGTAGGTTCCATAAAAAACCCTGCTTCAATTTCCCAAATATATTTCTTGAACTAAATAATGTTAAATAATTAATATTATGTTAAGCCATCAGGTAGTTAAACTTAGAATACGGTTGGGTACTTCCCAAAAATTTTTGCAGCATAGGCTGACCTTGGCATTCGGCTGTGTTGCAATGCACGGCAACTTTTTCCTTAATTTAACCCTTAAAATTGTGACAATGTAATTTGTTAGCAAACGTATCACAATTATTCTCGATGCACAAGGAACAGCGAATTACACATCTAAAAAAATTCACTGAAAAGTGTATGCAATGCATATGCATAAATACATAAATAAACTAATTACTCACTATAAAAATCAGCAAAACGAAACGTTTGCTTTCGTTTCAGTTTTTGTTTGAATAATATAAAAACAAAACAAACAGAAAACTTTACTTCATTTTAGGTAGGAGCAGCTGGCAAAGAAACAATGAGAACGAAATTTCTTTGTTTTGTAAAAAACGTTTAGCAAACGTTCGCTGATTGATTTGCTTATTATATGTAGTAGGCAATATATTAGTGGTTTGTATGTATAATCTATGAATTTTATTTTTGGTTTTGCTGTCAAAATAAAGTACACTTAAGCAGCCTAATTTATAAACATCATTGAGGCTTTGTAAAGGGTTTTTAAACCAGATTTTCATAAAAAAAATTTGTATTAGCTCTATAATGCCTGAATACTTTTTAAAAATAAGACTGTAAGAGTTTAAAACCAGTATTTTGTGTGGTAATACTGGTTTTACATTCTTAAAGTATACTTTGTTTTGACTTTAAATATGCGCCTATACTAAATAAACCAGTACTAATAAAACCAGTATTACCGTATAAAATACTGGTTTTAATATCTTTGTTTTGACTATGAATATGCGCCATAGTTGTTATTATTATATTTGATTTATATTTGGATTTGAACAGTAATAATAACTAAATGAATCATCATTCACAAGAATACGTTTCAGCTTTTCGTCTTGTTTGCACTCTTTTTTGTTGGAAAAGTACTTGTTTTGGCTTTTTTTCAAAATTATTTAAAAAAAAATTTAAATTTGTATATTGCTATTGCACATTTTATTTATTTTGATACACTGCACTATAGGAAATTTTACCCATTTTGTGGCCATAATTTATTACAGCCAAACGGAAGGGCGTTTGAAGTTTGATTTGATGATGTTTTGGAATCAAACTTCGGAAGCCTCCTTTCTAACGTCCTTAAAATTTGTATCACTTAATCTCAAGAAGAAAAAAATATTATAATTTTTTTTTAATTCCGAAAACTAAAAATGTTTATAATAAAGTCCTTGACTACACTCAATCGTTTTTTAAAATCACACGCAAAACATTTGATAACGTGACAATAAATTAAAATTTTTCAAAATTTTAATAAAAGTTATTTTCATTGTTATTCTTTTTATATATTAAAGCAAAATTAAATTATTTTTTGTATTTTTTATTCGCTCACGCTCAAGCATTCCCACGCATGACAGTTTGTAAACCCCCTTTTTTATACCTTTTAATTTGATTTAAGCATGAATTAAAAAAAAACTCTTTTTTCGGGTAAAGCTTCTCTGATGATCTGCATAAGAAACAGTGAAATGCATATGTGACAGCGCATAGAGAAAGGGACCTAAGGGTAAAAAAAAATAAATTTTCACTTTTTTTTTTTTTTTTGATGTGGACAACATCTGAGCATCGAATGAGACCGATCCCATGCCCCAAAAGTGTTCCCTCCCAGAGATATGCGCGTTTTATGAAATGATGGTACACCAAAGATACACGTATTTAAATCTTTAAAATGGCCCTCCTGAACAAAACTGGTTTTTACCCTTAGGTCCCTTTCTATTTTGCGCGTAGCATATAGGATCCAGCTAACCCCTCAATAACACTGTTCTGCAAAAAAATTTGTCCAAAATTCAAATCTTTTTTCAGATTTTATCTATCACGTACAGATTTTTTTAATGGGCGTGGCAAATTTTACCTCCTATATAACTCGATAACGGTTCGTTTGATGTTCATAAATTAAATACTGAGAGATGCAAAATAAAATCATCTTTAAGTAAGAATATATAATTTTTTAAATTTATGGAGTTATTCAGAAGTTGCTGGTGAATAAAAAAAAATATTTTGAATGCAAAATTAAATTTTTGTTTTGTCTTCCAACATTCATAAAAAACATATCGGAAAGTTACGGCCTGACCCACGATATCGACAACGTTCGACTTGTCGCACACTTACATTGGAAACAACAGCAAAATATTAAAATTTGTTTTTGTTTTGAATGTAAGTGTGCGACAAGTCGAACGTTGTCGACATCGTGGGTTTGGCTATAAATATGCTTGGAATAAAATAAGCTATAAATAATGAAAATTTGTGCAAAAGTTTAGATTTTATGCCCAATTAAGGCAGGTAGCCAGCCAATTTTGACAAACATTGTGTAATAGATTTATCCGTAACACACTTGCACCTAGTGGTTCAATTGCAAAGCCATACCAACCAAGTAAAGGAATTATTTTTTATGGTTCCTGGAATTAAAAATATAGTAATAATAGGAATATATGTATTAAATGGCTCGGAAAGCAGTGTGGCTACGTAATGGAAATCAATATCCGTCCGTACCATTAGCTCATGCAGTAATTATGAAAGCGAGGTATGAAAACATGAATTTTTACCTCAATCGAATTCAGTACGATCGCTATTTGTTGAATATATCTGCCGACTTGAATGAAATGGCTATGCTAGGATATGGGCATTAAAAAATATTCTTGCCTTCTTGTGAATTGGTCCTTAAGATCATATGCAATTCCGGGAATCAAAAACATCACAAATGAGCCTTTAGTTAATAGGAAAAAAATATTTTTGCCAGCACTGTGCATCAAATTAGGTTTAATAAACGATTTGATTTAAATGAAAAGTGTATTTCCACATGTAAGTGAAAGCAAATCGAAGGAAGGCATATTTGTTGGTCCTGAAATATGAGAAATCTTTAAAAATATTTAAATCTAAGTTAGTCAGTAAAGTACACCATGATAGTGAGACCTATCATCACTTATGGTGCTGTTTCCTGGTCGGACAGGTTCAGGCTGGCTACGATCAGAGATCAGTAGGAGAAATTACAGAGACTAACATGCCTTTGTACAGAGGCCATGAGGACGTGTCCTACAGCGGCTATGGAAGTCCTCATTGAAGTCACATATCTGACGATTGTGATAGAGACTGCTGCCAGACAAAAAGTAATAAGCATAGCTGGGAGGGGCACAGACAGGGACTGTGTAATAAGCTAATGGCAAGACGATTTCCCCTACTTGCGCAACGTGTATGACTTCGACAAGAGGTTTAGAACTGTTCTGGCCAATAGAAGGGAATGGGGGGAAATAGAACCTCGGTGTACCTTTGAAACTGGCACCATCAGGTGGTACACTGATGGCTCCAGAATGCTTGATTGGGAGTCGTAGGACCAAGGACTAACTACCACAAGTCCTTGGGAAAATCTGCTACCATTTTTCAATCGGAAGTTTATGCCATTGAGAGATGCGCACAATTGAATCTTGATAGGGGCTACCGAGGGAGAGAAATAGCCATTTGCTCGGATAGTCAGGCTGCCAACAAAGCGCTAAGCTCATATGAGTGTACCTCTAAGTTAGCTTGGCAATGCCGCATTAATCTAAATCAGCTAAGCAGCATGAATAAGGTCACACTCTGCTGGGTTCCTGGACACGCCGGGGTGGTAGGAAATGAAAATTGAAGTAATAGGGAACACCTGTGGCTCAATCTCCCTGGGTTGAGGCATGCAAAGCTAATGATTGGAACGTATAAACAAAATCGTTTCATAGTTCTCATGTCCTTGAGTAAAAACAATTTAAGAATGCTCACAGTCTTCCTTACAGGTCATTGTAGACTGAGAAAACACTTCAGCAGACTTGGCATTGAGAGTAACAGTCTCTGCAGATTCTGTGAGTACGACGATGAAACCCCAGAGCACATTCTGAAGGACTGTGAAGCGTTATGCCACAGAAGATATATCCAATTGGGAAAGCACCTATTGGAAGATTGGGAACTGCAATCCTGAGATTCATCAGGAGATTAGGTCTGGATGACGTACTCTAGCACTTTGCAAGGGATACAATAGATCTACTTTGGTCGCAGTGTCCTGTGTTTCCCGTTTGACTTAATTCATTCATTCATAGTCAGTAAAGAAAGAAGAGCATGGGTAGCTTTCGGAAATGTACGTCACTACTTTTTGGAAACAGAAGGGCTTCGAATTACGAAGAACTGGTACAAGAACTTCTTCTTTCATATCAACAACTCAGATGCAACGTGCCATTAAAAATACGCTTCCTGCACTCGCAATGGGATTTTTTTTCGTGGTGCCATGTCTGATGAGTATGGTGAAAGATTCTATAGAAATATTGGGCACCTGCAAAAAAGGTATAACTGGAAGTGGTCCTCAGAAACGTTAACTGATTTCTTATACAAGAAAGCGATCTACTAAAGTGTAGTTGGTTTTTTATGTAATTTAAGATTTTAATTTGTAAGGTTTGTTACTTTTATCATAACAAATAAAAAGAACGTAATAATTAACACAAAGTTTTATTAAGAGCATTGAACGATAGAATAAAAATGCGGATTTTAGTTTGGCAAAAAGAATTCCGTAATCATGCGTCGATAGTTTTCACCGTTGACATTCGTCGCCTGGCCTCCAGAATTTTCAAAAAAAAAATTGTCCAATTATCTCATGCGTGTATAAGGCACACCAAACAGTTACCCTGGAGCAATGCAATGGTTTTTGATGTTTCAATCGAGGGTTGCGATTTCTTGGAGACCAGTAAAGGCAGTTTTTCTTGTTGACGTGGCCGTTTAAGTGAAAATGAGCCTCGTTGCTCCAAAAAATGGGATTTACAGTGCAAAAACGCTTCAACATCGTTTCACAAAAATTGTTGCCTAAATCAAAGTCACTTTCTCTCAGTTCTTGAATGATTTTAATTTTAAAAGGATGGAACTTCAGATCCTTTTTTAAAATTTCATGAATAATCGCTCTTGGAAGTCCCAGTGAGGCTGCTCTATTCCATATTGAAAGTCGCGGATTTTCACGTAAACTGCTTTCAACCAGTTCAATGTTTTCGGGAGTCCTTGAAGATGAACTGGGCCCTGGCCGTGGGACATTCATAGCTGAAACAGTTGCGCGGAATCTCTGCACCCACGAACGAATTAAATTTACAACTCGGTCCATAACGTATTCGCCGAATACCGAACTTTGAACAAAATTGTCGACGATCAATTACGTAAGAATCATTACTCTTAAAAAATGTCTCCACAGCGAATGTGCGATGCTCACTCGACCACTGCGACAGTGTGACTAACAAATCCCCACAATCGATAATTCCGCACCGTTTATTGCTTTTTCAAATAATCGTATTTAAAAATATAAATTTGCCAAACTAGACGTGATAGAATCAATCTGTTAACTTATTTGAATTCAGCACACTAAAGTCCATTAAAATCACATGATGACGTTCTTGCACCCGACTTTTTTATTTTTATTTTTTTTTTTGCAGAACAGTGTAATTAATTTCAAGGTATTTTTAATAAAAAATATTTTAATATAATATTAAGTTTTGTAGTTTTGGCAACAAAAAAAGGGGGAAATTTCCTATAGTTCACTGGCACGAACACTGCATTAATACTGTAATGAAACGTTGTGTACAATCGTTTAGGAAATCAACCAGACATGTACGAGGTCTGATCAAAAAATAACCGTTATTTTCAAATTTCGTGAGCTACGTATGTTCGATTTTCTCATTTTTTTTCTGTTATGTTGGTACACATATATGTTGGCAATATCAGCCATTTTGGATTGTCAGTTTGTTTTTGACAGATAAAAAGGTTAGTCGTGTTATGGTGTGCTCTTCGATTTTTTACTAAATTTTGAGCAAAAACAACGTAGCATGGACATCGCTCAGGAGCTGTTGAACATCGTCAACGACGATCCAGATTTCCTCAAAAAGGTCATAACTGGTGACGAATCATGGGTGTATGGCTATGACATTGAAACCAAAGCCCAATCATCCCAATGGAAGCGTCCAGAAGAGCCAAGACCGAAAAAAGCACGTCAAGTTCGGTCAAATGTGAAGGTTTTGCTCACTGTTTTCTTCGACTGCAATGGCGTGGTGCATCATGAATTCTTGCCACAAGGAATACTACCTTGAAGTTATGCGCCGTTTGCGTGAAGCAATTCGTCAGAAACGCACAGAATTGTGGAAAAAACAATCATGGATTTTGCACCATGATAACGCACCAGCTCACACATCGATGCTTGTGCGTGAGTTTTTGGCCAAAAACAAAACCGTTATCATGCCTCAACCACCGTATTCACCGGACTTGGCCCCCGCTGACTTTTTCCTCTTCCCAAAACTGAAGACACCGATGAAAGGAAAGCGTTTTGCTACGATTGAGGAGATAAAAGAAAAATCGAAACAGGAGCTGTTGGCGATACCAAAAAGCGCGTTTCAGAAGTGTTTCGAGGATTGAAAAAAACGCTGGCATAAGTGTATTATATCTGAGGGGGATTACTTTGAAGGGGACAAGATAGTTATTGATGAATAAATAAATACTTTTTGAAAAAATTTAAAATAACGGTTATTTTTTGATCAGACATCCTATATATATATATATATAAATCAACCAGACATGGAGTACTTGTACATATTGAAATACACCCAAATAGTTGGTGGGTATATGACATATATACATATACATACATATATATGTAACTGTGAGTGCGAAAAACAATAGAAAACAAATATGTACAATCGATTAAATTAAAGTTGCTACCTACCATATAATATTAGTGGTAGGAAATATTTCTGTAATATGTATTTAATTGAAAAGAAGGCAACCAAATCATAAAATACACACGATAAGTTTTTGCAATCTTATATTAATTGATGTAATTATGTATTTTTATTACAAACAATTATTATAAAAAATATTAAGACTTTTCTAAGAATTATTAAATTATATTAACTTTAAATGACAAGGAAAACGCCTATGACTCAAGTTATTACTCATCGATGTTAAAGTTAGTGCTGAAATTAAGTAATAAATTTTATTTTTATTAAATACCATGTGAAATTAAGCAAAAAATATATATATACATATATACATATGTATATAACGAAAAGCTTAAACTTATTGCTTTTTAGGTTGTAAGAGTATGAAAAATAAAACAAATAAAATAAGCAGGTACAAGTACAGCAAAATTGTAATCGCTTACCAGCATGATAAGATAAACAAAAAGTGATAAGAAATATTACTAATAGTTGTCTAAAAAAAAGCTAAAAAAAAACAGCAACATAAAATCAACCTGACGAAGAAAAAAGCAAGAGCACTATGAACAAACACAAAAGTTTGGTATTTGTAAAATAATCAACTATTGGTTGCGGGAAAAAGGATTTTCATTGTTGATGTTTGACATTTTATGCATATTGCCGGGTACTCTGTTCGAAATTTCACGGGAAATATTGGCATAATCCATATAAAAAAATTTCACATGAAATGTTCATGAAAAAATGTTGCAAAGCTTGTACTCTGTTCAACTCGTGAAAAATGTATGAAATGTATCTGGCAACATTTTCTTGCAATCTTCGAAATAATGTGACTGGCATTTATTTCGCGTGAAATATTGGCAGCTGATGTTTTTGTTTACAAAAGTCAAGTTACAAATTTTTCACGTGAAATAATCAATGTTGCTGAAAAATGTTCACAACTTCGAACAGAGTACTAGGCTTATGGCACCGAAATTGGCATTTCGTTACAAAATTTTTATACAATACATTTATAGTTGCATTAATTCTTATGGGGCGGGGCATATAGCAATAAACAAAAATTAAAATTAACGACTCGACAGCTTTCGCCTAGTTGATCAACTTTGTCGCGTAGTGTCGTATAGTTTGCGCTTAGTGTGATATGCTCGATAAAAATTAATGCAACGAATATTTGGGTCGCATTGTAAAGTATGAAAATAAGATACGAAACTCCTTCGCAAATTGTAGAACGAATTATTAGTCTCTCTTAAATGGTTGCTTGTTTGTTTGGAGCGAGCATCTATTAAACAATGAAATGTATAAAATAAAATTTTCTGGAGGCTTATTCTGAATTGCGATGCGAAAATCAATGCGATGCGCAAATGAAATGCGATGCGGAAGAAAATTGGTATTCTGTTAGACTTTCGCAATCGCATTCGCAATTTATTTCAAATCGTGGCAACGCTGCTCAAATAAACGTCAGTGTCAACAAACGTCAAATTAAAAATAAATAAATTGTTTGTGTTTGGCTACGAAAATTGTTTATAAAATTTATTTAGGAAATTCTGTAAGAAAAAAGATAATAAAAATGGATTCTGTGGCACTGTGGTTCGACGACGACGAAGGGCATGAGCAAAATGAAAGGATACAAAGAAGATTGCTTAGAAAAAGGAAATTTATTTTGATGCTTGCAAAAAATAAACGTTTACTTATGCAGAATATTTCTTTTTTGAGCTTTATAAAAAAGTTTAAATTAAATAAAGAAGCATTTGTATATGTCTTAAATAATATTAGCTCGGAATGCAATACTACGAAATCAAGTGCTATTCCGCCAATTATCAAATTAACGGCTGCGTTAAAATTTCTTGGTCAAGGTGGCTACCAACACCTCCTCTAAGGGAGACAGTGGATTACATCTTGATGGGCCACCGCCAGTGCCGCCAATGTCGGTTTTATTTCGTCTAAGCTTCTGTTTGGTGTGTACTTTAAAATCGGCCCAAACCTATTAAAATTAAAGTTGAAGTCAAATATTTTTGAACTGGTTTATATATTTCATTCTTTTCTCTCTAATAGCTGGTCCATTGATATTTAGTTCTTCAGTTAACGTTTGCCACAAAGTATTTGCCGAATGACGTGCATTTGGTGTTTTCAAATGGCCTTTTACCAATTGGCTGTGCTTATTCATAAATTCTATCATTATTTCAAATTGACGCGGTTTGGTGGTCTTATTGCTTGCTTTCCTAAATTAAATAATAAATATATGATGAATAAATAAATAAAATATTATCTTTCACTCACATGTTTGTACTTTGCGAATGCTATTTTGTTGTCGAATAAATTTTGCGAATTTGACATGTGTTTGACATTTGTTTTCGCAATGTAGAATACCGACTTGCCACCTTTTGGCATTTGAAATGCGATTAAAAAAGAACTTTGCGAATATCGCAATACAGAATAGCAATTGTTCGCATTTATGTATTTTCGCATCGCAATTCAGAATAAGCCTCCTGACCTCTTATTGTATTATTCATAAAAAATATTTTTATGGCACTTTTTGCCCAAACATGCTTCTTAAAAATACAATAAGGGATTTCATTAGGACTCTTAAAATTGCCATTTGTGCAATTGGGCAAACTTTTACGCAAACATTTTATTTAAATTTGAAACAAACGTAAAAAAATAAGAAAATGTCAAGCAATTTTGAGCATTTTGTTTTCAAAGCTTAAGCTTACCAGCCAAAATTGTTGGGCAAACTAAACAGGTTTGTTTAAATTAATTTCTATAAAATTTTTGACATTTTATTTACGAGAGTGTGAAGCCGGGTTTCCATTGGTGTGCCATATGCCACACATGAGTAAAAATAACGTAACCACTAATTACTAATGAAAAACTGTTTGATTCAGACATGACAGACAAATTCGCGCGAATTTTTAATTTTGAACATATTAACTCTCAAATAAATTTCTTTAAAACACTAAACATAATGATTAAGTCAAAACAAAGAATACATTGATAACTTTTAACTAAAGGTTTTTAAATTGTAATTTGCATTTTATTTTACTTTTAACAAAATGAACTAACTGCCCAAAAAATTATTTTGGGGAATTAAATAATTTTTTAAAATTGAGGAATTAGTTGCCAAAATGTAACGAACTAAACCCCCAAAAATATGAACAAATTCCTCAAATAACGTTGTTGTTGGCCCTCATGTAAACGTTTGGGGAGTTAGTTCATTTTACTCTTGGGGACTTAGTTCATTGGGGACTTAGTTCCCACCGCCACATGGCTTTGTACCTAAAATGAACGAATGAAGGAGTTGGACCCAGCTCGACAAATAAATAATATTGAAATGTTGAGTTAAAAATATATTTTTATTTCCAAATAAATCAATTTATATTATTTTTTTAAGCATATTTTTTGGGTTTTTAGTGCATATTTTCAAGCATTTAATGCATATTGAATGCGTATTAAACACTTTTTTAGAGCATATTTCTGGTTTCCCTGGTCATAATATTATAAATTATTTTATTAGTATAATTGCTTTTTTTTTCTTTTGATTTTTCTTTAAAACAACAATATTAAAACATTTTGACAATATGATCTTTATGATTATCGTCTGAAGCCCTCAATTCTTTATCCAACAGAAATTATGGGAGTGCATAAGCAACCATCATAAAACGAATACGGCAATTAATAGTTGGTCCAACAAGTCTGTGGCAATAAGGAAAAAGTGTTTAAGTCATATTTGACTGTTTTACAGGAGAGCACTTTTAAGCGTTCAAGTCGATTTTCAGAAATTTATTTTTTATACAGTTAAATTGGGAAACTCTCTGTTAACCTTTATTTTTTAAGCCAATATCATACTACACACTATAAGTAATACATTTAAGTTGAAATATAGCAAAGTATAACCTAAGTTAAGCTTTTATTCCAAATGAGATTAGAGGTCTAAAAAAGATAAGTCGCAAGTCATAGTGCTATAACTTCTTGAAAAATCACAAAAATTAATTGAGATTTTGACCAGGTCTTCTTTCACATATGCAGATTACGGAGGTACCATTAACTCAAAATCAGCTTATCTCGACTTAAGCACTTTTTCCTTTTTGCCACAAAAGTAATATATTACTTTTGGGAAAGAGTGTTATTAAAATATGTTATTCAACTTTAATCTAACAATTCTCAAGGAACAAAAGGAATTTTTTGGTTTTGCAAAACCTTAATATTAATTATTAATACTTCGTTACACTTTTTTTAGCTTTTTAAAATATTTTTTGAAAAACTTTTTTATGTAAACAGATAATTATTTACATACATATGTATATTATTATATTAGACAAATTTCACGATCTTGCAAAAATTTAATATGATACAACAAATAACGTATGTCGGTAAAAAATTGAACCACAAGTGACAATAAATTTCTTTTATGAATTTATTTTAAGTTTTTTATGTCTACAGTTTTGTACAAAGAAAAAAATATTCCTGCAATAAGCAACGTTAATTGAAAATAAAACCAAAAATCAACTAAAATTGTAATTGAGCCAGTTAAACTTTGTAATTAATTAAATTTTTAAACAAAAGTTTAATTGACTTAAACACATTTTTAATTGATTTTTGGTTTTATTTTCAATTAAAGTTGCTTATTGCAGGAATATTATTTTCTCTGTATTTAAATACAGTTTTATGCTTTTCAGTAAAATCGGTATGAACAGCAAGAACAAACGTGATAAGATAAATTCACACATAATTTTTTTTCAGTAATTGTTTATTTATTTTTTAAGTTTGGTTGTAACTTTTGTCAGCGATTTGGGTCATGCCCATGTTAATAAATATTGTGAAACAGCTACGAATTTAACAAAAAATTCAAGAAAAACGTCATGACTACCATAAAGTTCATCATGAATTGAACGTAAAATTTGATTTACATATCGCACATTCAGTTCAAAAGTATCATAACTCAAAAAACTCGTTCTTTGAGCTAATAATGCATTTCGTATTTTATCTTGCGTAAAAATTTCATATAAATAGCTTGTAGTATCACATCTTGAATGGAATAATTTTTTTATGCTTTCACTGAGTTGTATGTAAAATGAAAACTTTAAATGTGTTTTCTGCGAAATTGGTTTTTTTTTGAGTTATGACACTATTAAACTGAATGTGCGAAATGTAAAAAGAAATGCTTTTATTACAATTAAAAAATAAAATATACATAATTAGAAGTATTTGTTTTAGCTTGTAATTTTGTTCAGATCAGATTTAAAATGATATGGATGTGATCTTGAGAATCCATTCGAATAAAATTACCCAAAAGGATGTACAAAGCAAAGCTTAAATTTGATTCTACCTACTCCTCTCTAGAAAAATTTAGGTGTCAGTATTCCATTGTGTTAAGCTACAGCTTACTTTCCTATAGTAATTCATTTTTAGTTCTATATTATATTCGACTGATCATGTCTGAAATTTTGCATAAATTGCACAAAAAAATATTATTTTAATCATCAAATTGCTTGAGGCGATAAAATATATTTAATTTTGCACCCATTACCAAAATGATAATATGAATCATTAGAGTTGCAAAAGCATTTTTATTTTTATGATTAGAAATATCATGGTGTAATTATACAGGTAACTGAGTTAGGATTTGTTATACAAAAATACGGCAACCATAGCTGTGTAAAGAATTAAAAAATGTCAAAAGCACAAAAATAATTGTACCCATGATACAATTATACAAGGTACTTGCACAAGCCCAGCCTGTTAATGTATACAATGCAGAAACTTGTCAAACTTTGTTTACAAGCCGCAAAAATGTTAGTGTATGTGTGTGAATAAAATGATTACAGTGTTGCCAATGAATTTGCATGTGGCTGTGTCTCCAATTACACATTGAAGAAAATTACACTACACATTCTTTGTGTTGGTTAAAACTAAAACAAAATTAAACAAAAATAGAAGTCAAAGTAGAATTACACACAGATTATACATGAATCTAACTATAGGCCTACACATGTGAGTAGAAATTACACACTCTGTATATTACACACATATTGGCAACACTGAATGACTATAATCATTCATGAATGCCGCGTCTGAAATTGTACTTTAGTTACCCTGCGTGTGTTTCTTGGTGTTGCAATTTTGTTGTAGTCGTGCAAGTACCTTGTATAATTGTATCATGATTGTACCTAAACCAAAACAAAGCACATAGAGCAAAAAATTATCAGCTGAAGTAGCGTTGCCACCTGGTTAGTTATACCTTGAGAAATATGTTTGATTAAAATTTATTAAAATGCTGACTTGATGGAATTCAAGAAAAACTAATTGAAAATAAGTTCAAATTATTGAATTAAAGCAACTTAATAATTGAAGTGTTGATCAGAATTAAATGGGAATGGTATTGAATATATTAAGCAGGTTTGTTTGGTTTCGCCACAATATATGCGTCATTTTCACAGTGCTAATGTCAACCCATCAACACGCCTGCAATAAATTTCTAGAAAAGGCCAAGAAACCTAATATCTTTACATATATAAAAACTCCGAAAATAGAACCAATTATTACAAAATAAATTAAGCACAGCAAGCTAAAAAAAAATTTGAATTTTTAGATTTTTTGATAACTCTAGTCATAGTTCTTGGAATCAAACGTTCGTTCGTTAATTCTTTCTTTCTTGCAAAAACATTTAATTTCTTTTCTCAAATTCATAAAATCCAAAATTATAGCAAATTTTTTAAATATTTTCTCTTTAAAGCAAAAAGAGCAAAATGTACTTTGAACTTAAAATTCATTCATACTTACTCCAATCGTAACCATTATCGGTAACTTCATAGCCCAATTCGCCCAAATAGTCATCGAACATTTGCAACGCACCAGAACGTTGTAAAGTTAAAGAAACATTATTTGCAATATTTGAGAAACTGGACTTCTTTTTGGGTTTGGGATCTTCTAAAATCTCAAGCATTTCCACATCTTTATTTTTGCCCAGCACTGTATCTAATATTTGTTTTTCTTCAACATTTTTATCTTTAATTGTTTCAACAGATGTTGCAATACTTTCGGTTTCGGCGGAAATATTTTCATTAGCAATAACGCAAGTAATAAAGCCACAAGCCAGTAAACTGGCTAAAAATAGTTTAAAACTCATCGTTTTTTTTTTTAATTTCTTAGCTTAAATCGTTTAATATTATTCGTTTTTTTTTCGTAAAAAATAAAATTCGTTATTTATATATGAAGCTGTAATTCAGTTTTCACTAAATCAAAAAAAAAGAAAATTATGTAAAAAATTAATTTACAAAATGTTCCAATAATAAATTATGACATCATCACTAGAGTTTTATGTTAATAAATTATTTTTCTGCGAATAATTTATTTTAGGTTATAAATAAAATATAAATTCTTTCAACCCAATCAGTTTGCGACATTAATATTTTCTTATCAGTCAGATAAAATTTGTAGTTTCTTTTATATCTATATGCACTATTTATTTATTTCTTCACTTCTGGTACACTTCACTTTACCGTTAATTGAAAAATACGTTAATACAGCTCCACCGTTAGTTTCAGACTAAAATCAGGTCGTAGCATTTGCCCGAAAATGCTTTTTTTTATCGATAACTGTTTTCCCTTATCTTATCTTATCATTGAAAAGGTTCGTGCGAGTTAACTAATGCCCACATTTAAATGTTTTGATTACTTTTTTTAAGCAATAACCACAATTACGAGCATATTTGTTGCCATTTTAGTTTGAATTGGAGACTTTGTTTATTACCGCTTCATTTTTCGGTAGGAACTTCTTTAACCGGAAGTAGAAAGTAAAGAGGTGCGTCATTATAACCTCTTGCGGCCAATTTTTGTTTTTTTTTTTAAGAAATATTTAGGAAGACAAATTAGTGTTTCTTTTATCTTTTACATGTTGACTAATGCTACAAATCCGTATTTGGCTTACACTGACGTTTTAATCTAACAATGATTTCAGTGACGCCAACAGTATCAGATTTCAAATGTTTTTTTAAGTCTTATGTCTTTTACAGTTTGGCCAATGCTACAATTACGTACTTGTTATACACTGATGTTTTATGGCCCGTTTCACGATATCGAAAGAAAAGTTTCCACCGAAAATTTATATTAAAAACGAAAACAAATTTTTATATTTTATTGTTATTTTCAATATAAATTTTCAGTCGAAAGTTTTTTTCGATATCGTGAAACAGGCCATTAATTGAACAATGATTTTTAGTAAAGCCGACAGTATCAGCTTTCAAAAGTTTTCCAGGTTGTATACAGATTATTGCATATGCAATAAACTTATCGAGTATTCACTTCAATAGAGTCATAACAGACTTGTGTCAAACCAAAACCACTCAAATTATATGGGTTTGCTTAAAAGTTTGTGCCAAAAACAAGCAACAACAAGAAAGAGTTCCATACAAGCCTTAGTCATAACTTGGAAAAAATTGTTCTGCAGAAAACTAGTTTGAAGTTTGGAATTTACTAATAACTTAATAGAAGAGGAAAATTTTATATTCTTTATTTTTTTCTTGAGTATACAAATACGAGTATTTGTATGAAGTTTTTAAACAGCAAAGGCTCGATATGGTTAAGTCACTGTAAATAAAATACGATATTTTTTGACCTAGTTACTTATATATAGCAACACATTTTAAATTTTGCAACCCTGGAATTATCCTTTTAGATTTTCTGATTTCTTATAGCAATCTTTTTCTTTCTAAAATATAAAATATGTTTAATTTATAGAGAAAAAGAAAAATTTACTTTTAGTAGGTTACTTTCATATATCTGTGGCAAAAAGGAAAAAGTGCTTAAGTCGAGATAAGCTGATTTTGAGTTAATGATGCCTAAGTAATTTGCATACCCAAAGGTATTCCTGGTTAAAGTTTCAATTAATTTGTGTGATATTTCAGGAAGTTATAGCACTGTGATTTGCGACTTATCTTTTTTAGACCTCTAATCTCATTTGGAACAAAAGCTTAATTTAGGTTATACTTTGCTATATTTCAACTTAAATGTATTATTTGTAGTGTGTAGAACGATGTTTGCTTAAAAAAATAAAGATTAACAAAGAATTTCCCAATTTAACTGTAATAGAAATAAATTTCTGAAAATCGACTGGAACACTTAAAAGTGCTCTCCTGCAAAACAGTAAAATATGACTTAAGCACTTTTTCCTTATTGCCACAGATATATTACCTTATCACATAAGGCAAATGATTATTGTAGAATATAACCACACAGAGCGTTCATTTGAAGAAAAAATCTTTGTTTTAGGTGGATTTGCGGCGACCTGAAAACTTTTTGCAATGCTACAAATGCTTGGTGAGACTTTTTGATACGATTTCCCATATCCTCACCGATTCCGCCTGTGGAATAAATGATACTGCCGAAATATATACAGGAGTGGACTTCTTCAAGTTCTTCGTTGTTTATTTTGAACCTAAGGTTGTTATTTCCATGTAGACCAACCCCCCAAGAGCAGCTGTATGAACAGCATGAAGCTTGGCTGACATATCTGGATAATAGTGAGCGGGGAGGCAAATATCATCGGCATAATTCAGACCTTCAAGCCATCCTTTTAAGTCCCATGTAATGCCCCGCTTACTGGTGGTTGCTTGTATCATTATTTCATCCAGCACTATATTAAATAATTATAGAGACAAGACACGGCACTGTATAACGCCCACATTTACACTGAAGTCTCATAAACATATATAAACATATATGTATATAATGTATATACTCGTATATATATATATATTCCCTTCAATCGTATAAGGAGCATAAGGCCTTAACAAACTTCTTCCATGCAGATCTGTTCATCGCAATAGTTTTTACTTCACTCCAGCTTTTATAAATTTTTCTAGCCTCGATATCAATTTGCCTACGCCATGTACTCGCATGTGATGATCGGCCTCTTGTGCGACTCCCTTGCGGGTTCCATTCGATGGCATTCCTGACATTATGGGACAGTGGCTCATGGAGTGTGTATCCAATGCAGTTCCACTTTCTTCTCTATCTTTCTGCACACAATAGTAGTTGACGTGTTTCAGCCCACAGACTGTTGTTTGAGATGGTTCGCGACCAGAAGATTCGTAGAACTCTGCGTAGACATTTATTCACGAAAACATACATACCCTTACCATTTTGAAGTGTATAAAAATGTATTTCAAACAAATGCTTGTCTGAAAAGAAATTTTCAAAGAAACTTAGTCTAAAAATATGTGTTTTAATAAGGCACTGCAAGATTTTGAATCTAACGACTTTTCAATTAGAAATCTCTGTGTGGCAGCTCAGTTTTAATTCTATTACATTTATTTATTTTTTTTTTTTTTGAGAATTAATATTAATTTATAAAAATGAGAGCAGCACGATCAAATCTTACGTAGGCTGTAAAAATCTCTCTTTTCTTGACGTTTTCGTTATCAATTGATTAATG
The DNA here is from genome assembly GCA_936439885.1 of Nowickia ferox. Classification (NCBI taxonomy): domain Eukaryota; kingdom Metazoa; phylum Arthropoda; class Insecta; order Diptera; family Tachinidae; genus Nowickia; species Nowickia ferox. The sequence goes on along the minus strand of OW387023.1, from coordinate 92,722,066 downwards.
TTGTGCGTTTAATGAATGAGTAAAATTATGGCACATAATCAGTATTGTTGTGAATTTGCGGGCATACGGTTCACTGTTTGGGACGTGGGATAAAGTGAATTTAAATAGCTTCGATCGAGTAAAATTTATCCGCAAATATTTGTAATTGAAATATCAATATTACTATCATATCTTTTTAAAGTGAAAGTTTTACTAAATAAAATGATACGTCATGTGTGGAATAAGAGTTTAAAAAAGCCTCAATGGATACAACAACAACTGCAACAACGTTGCAGTTATCATAGTGAAAAGGGCGTTTTCGGTTACCGGCCTAGAGCAGCGCGTGAATATAAAGGTATTTTAAGATTATATATTACATTAAAATTCATTTATTCTCAATTGAACTTTCAAAAAAGAACAAAATAATTTCAAACTTAGAAATTAACACCACAATTGCCAAATCTAATCAGCGCTGTCATAAAAATATCATCTGATAACACCATCCTTCTCGCAATTTTTGTGCCTTTGATATCATATTTGCTTCTTAATCTTTTTGTGTTTTAATTTATTTTTGTTTTGTTACATATTTATATATATATAATGAATGTATACAGTTATATGTATGTACGTACATACTCTATAGGAACTCAAACATTTTTATAAGTAACTTCAAACTTGTTTTTAAATAACCACATCTACCAGTTGATTAAGTGACTTTTTTCCTTGTTGTCGGCTCATTCTTTTAACATAGGCATGTCATAGCCGGTAGTCAATTGTCCATCTCTGCATGACTTTTAAATTGACTACTAACTACTTATAGACCAACCTAAAGGCTCAGTTAGCCGACTATAATGTAATGTAACTGCAACAGTAGGAAACAGCTGATCGATATTTTTATGTGAAAAGTAATGGAAATGGTTATAGAGATGTAATGTAACGTAACCTACTTTTCATATAAAAATATCGATCAGCTGTTTCTTACATTACAGTTACATTGCATTACGATTGGCTAATTGAGCCTTAAATTGCGACGCAAAGCGCAACGCAATTTAGCGCTTAGCTCTTACGCTGAAATGAGTAACCTAAATTAGAGCGTTAACGGTGCGCCAGAAACACTAATGTTTACTCACTTTGATTAATAAAAAACTCTAAATAGAAATAAGAAATAAAAATAAAAACGCTAAATTGACCTGAAAGTAGCTAAAGTTACATTACTTAACAAAAACAACAGTACTTTTGTAGCCAACTTCACTTCTTTACGCGCTGTCAAAATTGGATTTTCCAATTGCAAAGCGTTGACGCCGCGTTATTTCGGTTGGTTTCATGCATTTTGTATGGGCATGAGAAATTTTGACAGCCAGACAACGCTTTGCATCGTAATTTAGGTTGGTCTGTTATTTTTCAATAATTTTGAAGTCAATTAATATTATAAAGGCCCTATACTCCTTATAGGAACGACGGGAATATATACATATATATATATATATATATATATACGAGGTTTGTTCAAAACGTATCGCGAATTTTGAATTTTCTCGGGTATCGTTTTTCACACAAAATGTGATACAGGTTCTTTGTTCCATTTTTTTAATAGGTAAAAATCGAAGACAAGCCAAAACACGTGCAAGCAAAGCAGCTGTCAACAACTAACTGAACATTCAAAATTTACGAAATTGTCGGCATAAGTGAGAGACATGAGTACCAACATAACGACACCAAAAAATCAAAATTCGAATATATGTACGTAACCCGCGAAAATTCAAAATTCGCGATACGTTTTGAACAAACCTCGTACTTCTGCCAAGTTAAATTCATCTTAGGTCACTCAATAGCTTTTCACAAGCAATTTCTTAAAAAAAAGTAATTGCCAAGTTTTTGGCTCAAATACTCCTCTGTGCACCGGTAGTCGTAAACGATTGCTAAGGTTATCATTATGTTTCCTTAGCAATACGAGTATTTCTCTAAGTAGCAAGATAAGAATATTAGCGATTAAAGATAAAACTATTTCTCTTAGTTTTTTAGTTTACATTACCAAAGAAAAAAATTGCAGTACATGATTTTCTGTTTATTAGATTTTTCACTTGAATTCATCTTTAAATATTTTTTAATTGAAATCCAACAAATAATACTGCTGTTGCGAAAACCATTCTTTGCTTTAAGAATTTTGTTAAATTTACAGAAGTAAATAAAAAGGCATAGCGATTAATTTTACTTTTCCTCTTTGCGCAGAAGATCTTATTTTCAGTGCAAAATGTTTACGGGACAATCAAATTAACTGCTCGAGGAAATAGCATTGTTAGAAAACGAAATATATAAAAGAGTTAAAAGGAAAATGTGAATTTAATGTTTTATTTTTGTTGAGAAAATGTTACGAAATAAAACTGAAAAAAATACCAAATACCGTCTAATAAATGACTGAAAGAATACTCGTAAGCGTTTAGAAATATCACATATAAATTATTCGAAAAAGACTCAAAAATGAAGTGAAATAACACTGATAAATAACTATATAACGATTCGAAAAAGACTTTATACGAGTATATTATTAGAAAAGAGATGAAAATTATTCTAAAGTAGCAAAAAAAAAGGAATCATAAATGACTCATCAAAAAGAGCCGCGTTTAGCGTAGAGAAAACTATCTCTTATAGTCGAGTCAAAAAAGCCTAGAATTGGTTTAAAAATGTTATAAAATGCTGGCTGGGAATAACCAAAATTTATTTGCATTAGTGTTGGTGAGCAACAAGACCCTGCAGAAAACATGGGGTTAAGTGTCCCCAAGTCATCACTTTTGTCGACTATTTTGGTGACATTGTCAACAGAGTGTCTATTAATAATGGTTTTAATGCGTAGAAAACATTTTTTCAGATACACACAACTATGCTTCTTCTTAATGTTTTATTGGTTTGTTGAAAATAAACGTGACGTCAAGCAAAATTTAAGTGTTTATAGAAATTATCTTAAGAAATAGAATTATAAGGTTAATATATATAAATGTATTTAACAATAATTAAAAACTTAATACACAAAAAAAATAAAAAAAACAAATAAAATAACAATCAATATTGTATAAAAATATAAAATGTGAAAATTGATGAGTTGTAAGTGAAAGGTACCAATTATGGAAATTTTGATCCTGTGGAAGATTTTGTGCCATCAGGTAAAGATTTGTCACATTTTAAGATCCATACGTAAGTGTTTGACTTTACTAATTCAGCGAAACATAAAATTTTTAATTTTAATATACATATGTATTTAATAGAAAAATTTCCTGCAGGTGGCGACAGTGTCTATATAGTGAATCAGTATACTTTTACTACGGACATCGAGTGAGGAAATATCGATATTGTAGACTAGAGCACCTAAAATTTACTAGTAAATCTTTGGTGCCAATGTCTCCATGGGGCCCCAAAAAACTACTTAGTCAGTAGTGCTACAGTCTAGTGGTGGATTTTCAATGACAAGCTAATGTTAAATGTCAATAGGCGATTATATTGGCTGGGGTACACCTCGTCAGTTGTGCTACTGACAATGTCACTAGTAAATCACTACATTTTCACTATTCGCATTTTCTGCAGGGGAGAGACAGGCTACACTGAACGTGGCGAGCAGGGCTCGGATTTTAAGGACTTAAAAATACGAAAAAAAAACTTCCCAAAAAAATACAATATACAAATTCACTTAAAATTTGTTATTTTAATTAATTTGCTGTGAGTTACAATATATTTTTAAATGCCTTTTTTTATTTTCAAAGCAAAAAAATCTACGATTATCTGTTTAGCTATTTTTGTAGTTTAAAAATCTCCTTTCCACATCAACACTTGTAATGGGTTTATTCGTAAAATATGAAAGTACTTAAGGTTTTAATTGTAGCTTGTAGCGTCAAAGTTGACTCTAGAAATGTCTGTAGATATGCTGTACGCAATTTCTGAAACCCCTGATTTATCTCGACCAAATTATTAAATTTTTAAAAAGTCTTTTTACCAATTTCACCATTAACGGAACTTAGAGTTTTCTTTTAAAATCTTTGATCACTGATATACAGGGTGTCTGGTAGCAGATTTATATTTTCAAACTTAAATAAAAAACGTAATAATTGACACAAAATTTTATTAAGAGCATTGAACGATAGAATTATTTTTTAAAGAGTATGTGATCTAGATGTCTTCCGTCGAGTTGAACTCACTGTCCAAAACGGAGCCTTGTGTTCTGCGCCACACGCTGCAGTAAACGTGGTTCAACTGAGCTGATTTCTCGACGAATATTTTCCTTTAAAGCCTCTAGAGATTGGGGATTGTCGTTATAAGCCCTCTATTTGAGGTAGGCCCATAAAAAACTCCATGGGAGTTAGATGGGGCGACCTCGGTGGCCATGGGATGTCCCCAAAGCGACTGATTAGTTTGTGGGGGACATTTTCCCGAAGCAAATTCATCGAAGTTCTGGCTGTGTGTGCAGTCGCCCCATCCTGTTCAAACCACGTGTGTGAAAAGTACAATGGATGAGCTCGCAGGTTTGGCAAAAAGAATTCCGCAATCATGCTTCGATAATTTTCACCGTTGACATTCGTCGCCTGGCCTCAAGAATTTTCAAAAAAAAAATGGTCCAATTATCTCATGCGTGAATAAGGCACACCAAACAGTTACCATCGGGCAATGCAATGGTTTTTGATGTTTCAATCGAGGATTGCGGATTTTTGGACACCAGTAACGGCAGTCTTGCTTGTTGACGTGGCCGTTTAAGTGAAAATGAGCCTCGTTGCTCCAAAAAATGGGATTTACAGTGCAAAAACACTCCAACATCGTTTCACAAAAATTTTTGCGTAAATCAAAGTCACTTTCTTTTAGTTCTTGAACGATTTGAATTTTAAAAGGATGGAACTTCAGATCCTTTTTTAAAATGTCATGAATAATCGCTCTTGGAAGTGCCAGTGAGGCTGCTCTTTTCCGTATTGACAGTCGTGGATTTTTACGTAAACTGCTTTCAACTGCCTTCAATGTTTTCAAGGGTTCTTGAAGATCGACTGGGCCCTGGCCGTGGGACATTTATAACCGAAGCAGATGCGCAGAATCTCTGCACACATGAACGAATTAAATTTACCCTCGGTCCATCACGTATTCGCCGAATACCGAATACTTTGAACAAAATTGTGGACGAGTAAATACGTAAGATGCTCCCTCGACCACTGCGACATCGTGATTAACAAATCCGCACAATCGATAATTCCAACGGTGCCACCCTCCTGCCGCACCGTTTATTGCTTTTTAAATAATGGTATTTAGAAATATAAATTTGCCACCAGACACCCTGCATTTTGAAAATTTGCCAATTAATCATTATTATTAATCTAAAAATGTTGAGTCGCCCAAAGGCAAACAGAAGTTCATTTGGCCACAACTCAATGAAAACTTTAGAACTGGGAAATGATATTCAATACAAATCTTGAGTGAATTTCGAAAACCCCTTAATGTAATTAACATATTGAAATAAGTTCTGAGGGAGAATGTGGAGTGGCAACTTATAATCATATAAATATAATCACCCACCCCATCAATGTTTCAAAATATATACACATTGTAGAAGGGACAAACTACATGATAAAGTTATTATACTCGTATACCTTAAACTTTGTTGAAAGGTATTAAAGTTTATATTTTAAACATTTTGTGGTGTCAACTACATATTAAATAATTAAATTAATCCTATTTTAGTTTTAGAGTGACGAAAAACACTTTTATCTTTACTAATGTAGAATAATTTAGAAAAAATAACTAAACTAATTATAAAAAGCCTACGGAAACTTTTCGGAACTTTTGTTAAACTTTCAACTTTATTATGCACGAGTATAAAGCCTTAAAGTATGAAAGTCCATTTTCATACCTAAAAAAACACTATCATGCCATGCCACATTTACCATGAAAGTTATATCAGTCACAATGTTGCATGCCAACCAACACCTGCACAACTACACACCATAAATATATTAAAATTTCAACAATGATTTCAACTTTTGGTTTTTGTTTTAAACTTTTTTTACTTTTCGAATGAAACAAATAAATATCTTCATCACGAACCCAATTTGGTATTTTCCCACCCCTCTCCCCTAATGGAACTAGTACCGGATGATAAGTTGCAGTCAAGAAATGCCCAAGGTAATGTGTATCGTTGGGTGGAAGCTTATCGCAAATATGGCCACAAATTGGCAGCCGTAAATCCCATAAGCATCAGAAGTCAACAAAGGTAATAAACAAAACAAAGCAAAAATCAGACTTAATAAAAAAAAAACAAAAAACAAAAAAAATCTATGAATGGAAGTGAAATTATTGTGAGCAAAAGAAAAACGCTGCATAAACAAACAATTATTTATTCCCTTTTAAACTTGGCCAAAATGAAAATATTTATGGAAAAGAAAGGATTTTGTTGCTGCTGTTCTTAGTTGATTTTTATTTCTTCATTCTTTACTCATACTCGTACATCTTCATTTTCTTTGCTGGACGAGCAACAAAAGTAAAATGTAAAGTTTTCTTTATATGAACTGTTAAATAAAAAGCAAATAATAACGAAAAATTATTTTTAACCTGAATTGTTCCATAAAGAAGAAAATAGGATGGCAAAAAGTGCCAGCTTATGGCATTTTTTTCCAGAAAACTTCCCTCCTTCTTTAGCGCCTTTGTTAGCAAATGGAAAGAGTTTAACCTGCGAATCTCATGAAAAGTGGCATTAAAGTCCGTCTAGGTCTTTGCGAAATCCTATAAGGAACCCTCTCAATTTAAAATCGAGTATTAAGTCCGTTACTTTTTAAATGAAACACAGTTTTTTTTTTGCAAAACAAAAATTTATTTTTCAACATAATCACCTTTTAATTCAAAAAACTTAGTGCAACGTTTCTCCAGTTTTTGTATCACTTCCAAAAAATAGGATGTTTTGAGGTCCTTAAAATAGGCATTTGATCAATAATTTCATCGTTGGAGCTAAATCTCTTTCCACCCAGCCATTTCTTTAGACTTGGAAACAGGAAGTAGTCACTAGGGGCTAAATCCGGAGAATATGGTGGATGAGGTACCAATTCGTAGCCCAATTCATAGACTTTTGCCATTGAGACTGCACACGTGTGCACCCGTGCATTATCTTGATGAAAAATAACTTAACTAAAATTAATCAGCTGATCACTTAAAATCGAAACCACACTGCCATATGAAATGCCGATGGCAATCTTACGCACTTTTACTCTTCGTCGGCCTCTACCATATCGTGGATTTTTTTCGAAATTTTCGGGTGTACTGACTTCAATTGGCCGTCCAGAATGTTCAGCGTCATTTGTACTTGTGCGACCACAACGAAAGTCAGTAAACCACTTTTTTACCATTGAAATCGATGGTGCAGAGTCCCCATAGTATTTATGGAGCTTTTTCTTGGTTTGATTGACGTTTTTTTCGCAAAAAATAATTTTTAATGAGCACTCGAAATTCACTTTTTTAATTTTTAGAAATATACACGAGGTTGTATGTTTTGAACAGCTGTTAAGCGCAAAGTAAGTGACGACACTTGCTCAAAATTTGACAGTAATCTACTAACAGGTGGTACTTGATAGGAACAGTGTTGCATTTCATATAATTATGAGGGAAGTTCGAAAAATCACGGATTTATTTATCCGCCCTGGTATGCTGGAAAAAGTTTATGAGTGAAATATTTTTCCTATACACAGAATTTAAGTGTGTTGTTAGTTAAGCTTGTGGAGATGATTTCGTTGCGGGTTAGGCAACACATCAGTAGACTACAACGAAAAACTTATTCGAAAAGCTAAGAAAAAAGCCATATACAAAATTGCATAAAAATTTGCTTTATAAACCTTTCAGAAAACAAAATAATTGTTTATGATTTTCAATACCAAAAGAAGAAAGAAAGAATAGAAACTTATAATGCATTTACGTCTGAGCAAAATCTACTACTGACGAGATTTCCAGCAAACTCTACTTGTAGTACATTTCGTGTAGATTTCCCATACAAAACAAAGACTTCTTCGTTATTAGATTTTGTAGAAAATTGACTTAAAATCTAGTATAACCTAGAACTTCATATTGTACTAAAAAATAAACCGGCGGTACGTAAAAGGGTGTGTGAACTAGCTATATTACAGTTGTTTGGTGGCAGCTTAGGAAAATTTTCAGTCAATGGTTTTTGTTTTGGATGAGAAATCTTGATAAATGTAAAAAAAAATGTTGTAAACGGCAAAGGTTTTGATAAAGATTTTAAATGAAATATAAAGATGTCGGGCAGATGCAAATGCCCTGTGCGAATTTTAAATCTCCAATTGCGAATACATACAATGTCATTTAAATGACATCCTCTAGATTGGTTGCAGCAGTCGATCGTTTTGATGTAGTTTTCGATAATTTTGTCGCACATTTCAGGCGGCAAACGTAGAGACGGTATTATTCACGTAGACACGGTCTTTGGTACAATCCCACTAAAAACTCTAACGGCGTCAAATCACATGCTCTTGATGACCAATTGACGTCCCATAACGTAGAACTATGCATCTGAAAACTTCCCATGCAATAGAGCCAAAAACTATCATGTTGTGTGGCTCACGGCAGCGTCTCGTTGAAACACATATCGTTCACTTCTTAATCTTCACTTCCAGCCCAAAAAAGCCGGTTATCATACTGCAATAGCGGTCTGAACTGACGGGAACTGTTCTTCGGTCTATCCGCTTCACTTTCACTAACAGAAGCGGTATTTTTGTGCAGTGCGCACAGTGCGATAATCAGGGGTGTTCTGTAAACCGCACGTTTTGAAATCGCCTAATTTCCAGGAAAGAACTTAATTAAAAAGGTGACTTGTTGCAGTTTTTAGTTGGTTTTAATATTTTAGATGTTTAAGATATTTTATACGAACTGACCTGCGAATGCGCTAAGTCGTCCGATCAGCAGATCACTGTTTTTTGTTTTTGAAATCGCACGATTTCAAATCGCGCAGTTTGCAGAACACCCTTGAATGCCTAGGCCTTACCACATGTGTAACACTTCCAGTCTCTTAAAATTGATTTATAATCTTGCCAATTTCTTGCACAGTAGGTCGATTATGACGACCAAGAAGTAGTGGCCACCCCTTTTGTAAAAGGTTCGATTAGGTTAGGTTGAAGAGAGAAGCCATTACGCTCATGTGCGTATAGAAACTCCGTAGCATTTACGTAGTCCTTCAAACGTTTCCAGTAAATACCTCTAAGATATGTAATGTCCGATCCGGTCCGGATCTAGGCTGGGCGAAAGCTGGATAATTACAAAGAAACTACTTCATTGCCTCGATGTTCTTCATGCATGCAATGCATTTATTGTTATCAGTTTCTTTAATCCGGCACAAGTGCAAGTACAAGTTAAGCCGCCGATCAACTTTCCTAGCTCGGGCTTGATTAGTTTCAACAGCCCCCGATTGACCTAGAAGTGTCTTTCTGTTATTTATGTCTCGCATTCAGTTATAACCCTAGTCTCACGTACCCATTCTGATTTTTTTAGTGTCTGGTCGTATCTACCCAGTGACGTCTACATGTTCTGATGGTGTGGTATTATTGTATTGTCCGATCCATGCTCCCATCACTTTAGACGCTTTGTAGCAAGAGCTGATTCGTATCTAATATGAATGTCTATAAGTTGGGCATAAATTGGATAGCAATACAATGCTCTGGTGGATGTAGTTCTGATAGCGCCACTTATACTTAGGCAGCACATTCGTTGAACCTTCTCCAAAATTTTACTGTTGCACTTTCTTCCCACTGACCTTCACCATACTACCGATGCGTATGTTAGAATTGGGTCTGATCACACTTCTATAAGGCTAGTCTGTCGTAATAGGGCCGAGTCCCCATCTGGACCCAATGGCCCTTCTGCATAGGGACCTGCACGAGTCCTCTATGGGGTGTGTCCACGACAGTGTCCGATCTAGGATCACTCCTAAATATGTAATCCTTAAAAACTAGGACAAATACACTGCATGATCTTTGTATTCCTGGTGAAAAGACCTACCCTGTCCCTGCAAAGTTGGTTAAGGTCCTTGTCCCTTAGAAGTAACATGACATCATCGCATAGCAGACATTTTCATAAAGTTCATTTGTTAGGTCCTTTAGCAGGCTGTGTATAGCCGTTACCCAAAGAAGGGGTAAAATAATTTTTTTTTGAGGCGTCCCACGTTGCATCCTGTTCGTAACGTTTATATGGTGCATACTGCAACTTGAAGCATTAAGTTTATCCAATCAATTATTGATTGGTCAACTTAAAACTGTACTAAAGATTGGATAAGTGTGTCGAAAGCGCCTTCAATGTGAATACAAACGCCAAGCCTATACAATTTGTCATTGAAAGTCTTTTCGATGTAGTGAACTAACCTGTGATGAGCCGTTTCCACTAAACTTTCTTTGAAATAGGCATGTTGTGTAAATCTCAGACTACCACTTAAAATCCTGCTCTCAATGATGCCATCCACTATCATTTTTGTAGTACGTTTTAACTTTTTTTATCAATTTTTTGTCCATATTCGTAAATAACAAACTTTTCACTAAACAAATGACACTTCAAATGACAGATATCTAACAGCTGACAGCCTTGCCACACCGGCTTCTTGTGGTCAAACCTTTACTTCATCATTTATTATAGAAGAATCTTTGATTTAAAACATTAGCGCCTAGTTCACAAAACAAAACTAAGACACCGCCCGGTGCAGCCTGTGTTACTAGATTGTCTAAAGCAAACATTCAATAGCGTTTTTTAAGTGTAATCTCATCACATATACAATTTTAGCAATTAATACAAATCCAAATGCGAATGATCCGGAGCAGCAACATCATAATCTAATTCCTCTTTCTAAATGGCTTTCCATTTCATACATAATGCGCTCTCGTATGCCGTGTAGGTCACATATTTTTGACTCAAGCATCGCACAGTGGGGCCAAATCAATTCATATCTCCAAAATTGCAATAGTGAGGCTCACTAAATTTTATGTGTGTGGCTCTTAGAACAAACGTAAGGTTGTATCAAAATCTTGGCGGTAAAGGAGTGGGAAGACGGGTACCCTTCATACAAAGACACAGGTATTCTCATCAAAGTAATTAATATTGTTCCTTTATCTGCAGAATGAGCCATACTTAATTTGAACAAACTGCATTATTACTGTTTTTAATTCTCAATATTTCGTAATTCTCAATCATTTTTAAAATATAAAATTTAAAAAATATCTAACGCTTCTTTTGAACTAAGCATACAGCTTAAGGTTTAATGAAATTTCTCACAATTTATTTTAATGTGGTTTTTTATAGTTCCTTAGATGAATTAAATCCTGCATTTTATGGTCTTCAAAATCAAGACAATGTACAACCACAGGGTCTATTGCATGTACATAGTAATAACGGTATGGCAACGATGACAGTAGATGAGTTGGAAGCAAAACTAAGAGAAATGTATTGTGGCAAAGCCGTTAGTGCTGAATTTGGATATGTTGAGGTGAGTTTAATGTAAAGAACTGTATATTACTCTTCCTCATTGCAGGCTCATAATATTTTTATTTTATAAGAAAATATGTATGTACATTAGCGTGGCCGTTAATAATTTTTTTTATTTTTTTTTATTTCTTAATTCTCTCTCCCCAAATTAGTTCAGTTTTATGTAAAAAAAAATCAAAAAAATTCAATAGCGATAAGTTGGCCTTTAAGCCCATTTTCAATGTAGTTTGTTTGCATATGACTATTTTTTTAAATCAACATTTTACAAGAATATGATATAAGGCAATATTTTAGATCTTTTAGTCAACAACATTAGTTTCGAAGAAAGTTTTTTGCTAAAACTAATATTTAAGAAAATAATGAAGAAAATAACCAACAACATACCAAAAATTTTATATAACAAAATTATATTTATATGGAAATTATTTATATTAAGCATGTACAATAAGAGCTTATATCTATTAAATTATTTCATACATATACGAGTTTTGTTCAAAAAGTATCGCGAATTTTGAATTTTTGCAGGTTATGTATATTCGAATTTTGATTTTTTTGTGGCGTTATGTTGGTACTCATGTCTCTCACTTATGCCGAAAATTTCGGCCATTTTGAATGTGCACGTGTTTTGGCTCGTCTTCGATTTTTGCCTTGGTTCGTGCGGCAGCTTCCATTGAGATGATTGAGCTTTGGTTTCCACGTCATATGTCAGTTATGACCATCGGGAGCAAATTTTGGGTCGTCGCTGACAGAGTCCAACAGCTCATTAGCAATGTTCATGCGATGCTTTTTGGTCGAAATTGAGCAATTTTGGTACGAATTTCGCGGCGACCTGTCTCATGCCCAAATCAGTGATAAAAATCGAATGGCACGTGCCAATCGATACGTCTAGGTCCTCAGCAACTTCTCTAATGGTGATTCGACGATTGGCCAATACCATTTTCTTCACTTCATCAATTTTTTCGTCTTTTGAAGGACGTCCGGCACGCTCTTCGTCGTTCACATCTTCTCGGTCTTCTGAGAACATTTTGTACCACCGATAAACGTTGCTGCGGTTCAAGGTAGACTCTCCGTATGCCACAGTTAGAATTCGGAATGCATCCGCGCACTTAATTTCGTTTTTCACACGAAGAACCTGTGTCAAGGTTTCTTGTTCAATTTTTTTTTTTTTTTTTTATAGGTAAAAATTGAAGACGAGCCAAAATGCGTGCAAGCAAAGCAGCTGTCAACAATTAACTGAACATTCCAAATGGCCGAAATTTTCGGCTTAAGTAAGAGACATGAGTACCAACATGACGCCACAAAAAATCAAAATTCGAATATACGTAACCCGCGAAAATTTAAAATTCGCGATACTTTTTGAACAAACCTCGTACATATAGTCAAAAAAAAATACATTGAATAAATGGGCTATCGCTATAGCTATGAAATTTTTTTTGTAATTTTTTTACATAAAACTGAACCGATTTGGGGGGAGAGAATATAAGAAATCAAAAAAATAAATTCTCCGTATAACTAACGGCCATGCTAATGTACATACACAATTATTCTTAACAGCGAGCATAATATGTACTCGTATGTCGGTAATTCCATTGTGACGGGTGTGGCCATAATATTTGAATTTTATGGTATACTCGTACATAATTAAAATATATAAAATCTATAATATAAAAAAGGGTGCGGTTGCGTATATGTTAATCTGAGACACTGAAAGAACATCATATCTGCTCAGAGTGGGGTCGTCAGAAACCGTAACGGGTGTGACCGTACAAATCTCACATTTTATAGAATTATTACTTTCACAATATATTCTGTTAAATCTTCCATAGAACTCACACAATAATTTTCACGTAGTAAAATGCTAAAATTCTTTTTGCTTGAAAAAATAAGTTTTTCTTTAAAAACATCGAAAATGTGACAGGTGTGACCTCTTTATGTGACATAGCATAAAAACTCAAAAATTTTGGAGAAATTAACTGAAAGTTCATAGAAGCCATGTAAAAATTCTCGTCTGCCTATTTACATTGAAAACAAAAACAAAGCACTCAAAATTTGTTTTTGTTTCAATGTAAATAGCCAGACGAGAATTTTTAAAAGGCTTCTATGAACTGGCAGTAAATCTGTATAGTTTAGTAAATAGTTCAAATTCTCTTTGACTGTGTTAATTACTTACTGGCTAAAAAAATTAATTTTTCTTAAAAATAAACACTTTGTCGAAAATGTGACGGATGTGACATATTAATAATGGGTGTGACATACAATTAAAACTCGGAAAGTTTGGAAAAATACATTTTTTTGTTGACTTCATTCATATAATCGATATAAAGATAAACTAATAGAAAAATTTTTTGTTTTTGTTTTTTTCATTTGTTTGTGTTTTTTGTTTTTCTGGAAGAAATATCTTATATCTTAGTATATAAACTACCATCATATACATATATACTAAGATATAAGATATTTCTTCCAGAAAAACTAATAGAAAAATAATAATAAATTAATATTTTTGAACAGTTGCTTAATAAAAGCAATTCTTTTTGACGGACTACAACGAAGGTTACGTTTAACTTTAGGGAATGTCCTTTTTAAAACTACAAACTTTAGATGTATTCAAAATGGTTCCAATTTGACTTTCTTATTTGCTTTTCCATTGTCCACTCTTTCGTTTACTTTCTCTATAATTTTTTTCCTTTCTTCTTTCAACGATTTTTTAGTCATCATGATCTTCTTAGCATTTCTTCTTTTCATGTCCCTTATTCTCCCTCTAAAGTTAAATGCAGTTCATAATCTTCTTAATTTTCTTTAAGTTTCTTCCTTTGTTCCATTTTCCATTGAAAAAATAGAACTTCAGCGTTAGTATGACGGGTGTGACCAAATATTTCCTATAACTAATGAATAGTCGAATATCAACTTGAAGGCTCACAAAATTGTATTTTAAATTATTGGAAAGTATCAAATATTTATTATGTACAGTAATTTTATTAAAATTTTTAGTTTTTGGTGACGGTTGTGACCGAAAACCTTAATATTTCAATTAATCACACAAAGTAGAAACTTCAACAAAAAGCAAACAAAAGTACAGTCTTGTGAGGGATAAGGATTTTTCTTAAAGATGAGAAAGAGAATAAAATAAAACGTAAAATAAAGACCAAAACTCTACTCTCCGAGTTTCAAAGCATTTTCACATTGATTTGTCTAAGAGTAAAGTAGTATTATTCGGGTGTGCTCTGTATTCCAAGTGAAATGAAACCCTTCGGAATTGTCATGGTATTGTGGTTATAAATACATATTTCCAACAACAATTTGGTGGCAATTTCTCACGTTTTAATTCACACGGAATGAAGAACATATCCGTCTATAAACTATTGAAAAAGTATTTGTTGTCAAAATATTGGAACAGGGAAAGCCATTAAAAAATTTAACAGTTCTGAAATTTTTTCCAGGGAAAGTTTATGTTACATTTATCTAATTTTTGTAAAAATGACTCTTTAAATGCGATGCTCTGTTCATTTCAGAATCTGGAAGAACGCGAATGGTTGGCCCTGCATTTTGAACAACTTTGTGTAGAGGCACAACAATATCTCAGTGATGATAATCGTAAGCAGATTGCCGATTTACTTATTAAATCACAGGCTTGGGACATTTTTATGGCAACAAAATTTCCTACTGTCAAACGTTATGGTGGTGAGGGGGCCGAAAGCTTACTGGCGTTCTTTTGGCAATTACTGCGCAACAGTGTGCAAGGTAAATTTATTTTTACATTTGTACGCACTTTCACACGACTGCTTACAAATTTACATGTTTATATCAAAATTTAAGTTAATGGTTGTAAAAAAGTTTTTCCATAATCATTTTCAGTCGTAACGTTTCTGACAAATTGAGAAAAAGTTTAAACAGTTTTTTAATTTATTATTCTTACATATAAATTAGATAAAAACTTTTTTACCGTTGCATTTATTATTTAAAAAGCTAAACTTTTTATGTTAAATTTTTACGATTGAACAGACACGCATATTATTATGAAATAAAAAAATAAAATAAATTAAGGGAAATGATAGAAAAGAAGAGAGATGTCTTAGGGCACCCGGTTATAGCTATGCTGCTTAGCTATATAAAACAAACTTAATGTGTTAAATAACAATGCAATAAAATTATATTATATGATGATGTTAAATTTACCGCAAATATTTAAAATCGTTTCCATTTATTTCCCATTATTTTTTTTTTTTTTTCTAGTGGCGTACGATTAAATTGATGTATTAATGTATAGCATGTGGCGGCTGTTAGCCGGCTTACAGCCGATCGGCTGTATTCTCTGGTTTATGCTCATGTGCAAAACCAAAACAAACAAAAAACATTGAGCAATCGTTCTCATTGTTTTTGTTTCACTCACTTCAAAGAACGAAATAAAATCAAAAAATTTGTTTCGTTTATTTCGTACTCTGCTTTTAAGTACAAAGAAATCAAAACAAAAATAAATTTATAAATGTAATAGTGTCGATTATTTTTGTTACTAAAATCACGTCCTAACTCCTGTATAGCGCCATAAATAGCATAGCTATAATAATAATAAAACGACAGTAAATTATTTTCCAAATAAATATTTAAAAAAAATGTGGGTGATGATTGCTTTCAAAGAACGTCTTCAGCAAGATTTAACTTACTTTCTTATATACACCCTTTTAAACACACAAAAGTTTACTTTGCAAAGTCTTACTGCCAGCTTATAGAATACAAGTAAAAATTCTCGCCTGCCTATTTATATTGAAAACAAAAACAAAGCACTCAAAATTTGTTTTAGTTTTCTATATAAATATACAGGCGATCATTTTTAATCGTCTTCTATAAACTGGCAGTTGATTCAGCTGGGAGAAAGACAGAGAGACATAGTATTTCTCCCTCTGTCTCTCACCCAGCTAAATTAAGACTTTGCAAAGTAAAGTTTGTGTATCTAAAAGGGGTGATATGGAATAACTCAGCAGGTAAGTTATTTCTTTGCTGGCATAAGTGCGTCGTTCTATCGAAATTCTTCATGCTTCATGCTTCTGTTGCATGAAAAGTGTTAAAGTGAAATTGTATCTAAAATGTTGATTTCATTGTTGGAATCAAATCTCTTTCTACCGAACCATTTCTTGAGGTAAGAGTACAAGAAATAGTCACTCGCTGTTAGATCCAGAGTATAAGGTGGATGAGGGTGCAGGTCGTAGCCCACTTCATGGTTAAATGCGGCGGGTTTTTGTTCAAATCTTTATTAAATTTATAAAATAAGTTGAAATAATATTTGCCATTTGAAGATAGTCAAGGCGGCTTATACCGGGTGCATTAAAAAAAAAAAATGGTCACCATGACTTTATGGGCTGACAAGCCCACCTTGGTCTTATATGGCGTCGATTCCCGCTGAGAAATCTAGTGTTGCGATTTCTGTTTGGTGTCTGATGTGCTGCGGCGTGCTATGTGTGATTACGAAACGGTGGAAAAAATCGTCCATATTGCGGTTGAACAGCGCCAAGCACTCCTTCAAAGTTGTCATACGACTGTGTTTGTGGCCGATTGTGGGAAAGCGTGGCACCAATCTTGAGTAAAGCTTTCTCACACCAAGTGATTCAAAATTTGTACTACTGAGGCATTAAGGTGCCCTAAGGCTTCCACAATCTCTCTCACCATATTGTAAATTATTTTCAATTTTTCGGGTGTAGAGAACTCATTCGCCTTGTGAGAACACAATGAAATTAAGATAACCCTTTTTGTAAGTTGAGGTAAATTAATACAATTGCGACTAAAATTTTAGCCTTTTTGGCACTGGAAACGTTTCGCTCTTTAATTGGCAACGTTCTTGATCTGAAAATGAAAAATCAAAAACGAATTCATACCAGCTGTTGAACATTTTAAAATCCTTTTATTACTTTGTAAAGGAAGGTAAGTCATTTTTATAAGATTGTCTTATTTACTTCATAAATATAATTTTACACTTTGCTTGGAAATTGCACAATTGAATTAAAAGGGTTGGAAATTTTTTTGGGCAGGAAGT
Organism: Nowickia ferox; assembly: GCA_936439885.1. Lineage (NCBI taxonomy): Eukaryota > Metazoa > Arthropoda > Insecta > Diptera > Tachinidae > Nowickia > Nowickia ferox. Next base: position 92,704,578 of record OW387023.1, on the reverse strand, counting down.
AAATTGACTTAAGAACACACTTCTTTTACAAACTCAGTTTTATTGATACCAATGTAAAGTAGAAACATGCAAGTTGATAATTAAATATGATATCGGGCAAATGTGCACCTCTAGCACGTCGGCTGACGTCTGCTCTTTTCACAAAACTTGGAACCACATTTTGCAACAAAGCTTCGGTTATCTCATCAATGCAGCGCCGAATTTCAGAGCGTCAGTTGTTTGCTCTTTGCTGGTTTGCTCACGTAAACTCGGTCTTTCAAATTAAAATTCACAAATTTCACAATTAAAAGTCTTTGTTCTTTGTAGCGTTCCATGGTTAAAATTTCCCAACTTTTTAATAATCAATGTCAAAGGATTACAGCTCAATGCTTGACATTTCATCATTTGACAGCCAATATACTTCTTAACCTCAAATTTTCCCACCCTTTATAATGCGAATCAATTCATTTTCAAGCGAAAACACGCTTCGCAGTTTCCAATTAGTAATTTTATCTAATTAGACAAAAACAACGTCCTTTAAGTTGGTTTTTTTCTTGCATAATGGAATGAGTATTTATAATTTGTATTATGTTGTAATTTATTTGCATCTAAACGAAATTATGTTTAACTTTGTGAGCAGCATTTGCAATGTTTTGTTCAAAGTCACGCCAAAAAGAAAATAGTATAATTAATGCTATTGCAAGATTCCAGCACTAATAAAACTACTCAACCAAATATACATAAACATTTGCATTTATAATTAAATTTTGTAATCTCAAACCGAAACTCAAGGTTATGACATCAACCATTAATCAGTTACCAAAAACTGCTCGTCCTCCTAAAACCTAAAACTAACAAATAAAACAAAACAAAACGAAACGAAAATGCATAACGAAAAGAATTAGGGAATTCACAATGAGTAACTTATCTTAACTTTTTATTGTGAGCAGGCAACGATATAAATACACATACTGTGTTTTATATCAACGTCAGGCAAACACACATGCATCTTTATATTATTTACATATTAGTTTATAATATGAGAGAGGGAGAGTAAAATGCATGTTTGCACGCAGCGATGCCAAATTAGCGCGTTTCGCGCTAGATTTAGCGCGTTTTAACTATGCCAAACGCGTTTTTTTTCGTCTTAGCGCATTTACTAAAAAAAAGCGCTAAATTAGAGCATTTTGAATAAAGTCATCATCACTTCAATTAAATTTGCATAAATTTAACAATTTTCTAGTAGTCAAAACTCATAAATTTTTTTAAATTGGTTAATGATTCAGCTGTCGCAAATAAAATTCTCTTGACTGTGGTTAGAATTAAAAACCCATTTTAATACTGTAAATGGCAAATATTTTGAAATTTCACAACTAAAAATATGTACTCGTAGTCGTGATCAAAAAAATTTATATAACTTATCAAGCATCTCTTCTAGCTGAAATACAAAAAGCATTTGAATCGCAAAAGTATTCGACAATTTATATACATATGTAAGTTGTTACAAAATTTGACAAATAAAATTAAAACAAAAACTAAGGATTTCGCTTACTTGGAAGGCAATTCTGATTCTGTATTAAATGATTTTAGTGATTTAGGATATAATTTCGAATAGAGCTACTAAAAAAATCAATTTTATTTACTAATACACATGTACTTACATCGACTTTTATTAAAATTTAATTTAGCGCGTAGGAAAATAGCGCGTTTTGGTTATAAATAATTAATAATGCTGTAACTTAGCGCGTTCTAGCGCGTTTTGAGAAGGTGCATAGCGCGTTTGGGTTGTAAATAGTTGGCATCGCTGTTTGTACGAATGCTATGAGAGACTGAATTATTTTCTTCCGTACGTACTAAAATAACAAAATTTGTTAAACTAGAAATTATTGTTGGATAAATTTTTCAAAATAACTTTTGTTCTGCGAAAAATACAAATATTTTTTCACCAACTACAGCTGCGCTGACAGTTTTAAAATGTTTAGTTTAACATTACCATATTGCCATATAGAAAATGACATGCTTTTAATACTTTTAAATTTGCCACCTGGTAATAAATTTCATTTACACACGAACAAAAACAACAAACTTGCCAGACCATATTAAAGTATTAAAGTTGAAACGTTGCAATATTAAGACACATTTTAAAATGCTATTGTGAACACCCTAATTATGTTCTAACAAAATCCAAATGAAACTTTTACTTCATAACTAAATAGTTTCCAAGTTTATACATACATACATATGTATATATGTATGTGTGTATGTATGTATATTACATAATATTATTTTTGCTTGTTTTACAGATAATATCCAACAGATTATTGTAGCAATGCCTCATCGCGGGCGTACTGAGTTACAAGCAATTCTATTGAATATGAGACCGGCAAAAGTTTTTCGCAAGCTAAGCGGAGAGTCTGAATTTGCGGATGATTGTCAAGCCATGTCAGATGTTATAAGCCATTTCCGTAAGTACTAGTTTGTTTCCTTCCCTTTTTATCTCTTTTAGATAACATTAAGCACAGTGGTTATGACTGGTTTATAAATATGTATATGAAGTTCATAAAAAATTGTATATAACAATAAATTTATTAAGAGTTATTCATAAACATATAATAGCCTTAGCAGAAAATTTAAGCTCTGAGAATAGTGTCTGAAAAGTTTTGAACTTGGCCACCTCTGGCAATTGCCCAGCAAAGCAAGTTCCTAGGGAAAGTAAAATAATTAAATAACTAAATAAATCTCATTTCCTTGTGAGCCATTAAAAGAGTACTGCCCATTACAAAGTATTGAAAAGTTTTTGCTGTGTTAAGCTTTTCATATTTCGTAATTTTTGTAGTTACGTGGATACATTTCATATTATGACAAAATTTGTCAAATGATGAAATGTCAAACATTTGGTTGTCATCTTTAGAAATTTTTATGCATAATGAACATTATGGCCATGCATTAACAATGAATGACCTCACTATTACGGGACATCAAGGCGGTCATCACGAGACACTGTCTTTTTGGCATCCACGGTAAAAGGTTGGAAATTCCATCTTATCACGCTTCCGCTCATGGACGGACCGTAACGGTTATAATTTTTATTTTAAAAATTACTTTTTAATCATTATTTCTTGATTTTTATTTATTCCTCACAAAATAACAGTTACTTTTTGATTTTGATTTTTTTCTCAAACAAATTTTAATTTTTAAAATGGCGGCATTCGATGTTTGATGCAAATTGTCTTGCGTAAGTGCAAATGCAAAATATCGTTGCTTTTCTTTCAAATACAACAACAAAATACACACACAATCTAAGAAAAGCTACGATATTTTGCATTTGCACTTACGCAAGACAATTTGCATCAAACATCGAATACCGCCAATAAATAAACTATAAAAAAGTAAATTTTATTTAACATATGTATAAAAGTTTTTTACAGCCTCTGGTGATAAATTCAATTTTAAATCGGTTAATATTAATTTTAACGCAAAAATTACGCTTTCTAGATTTTAAAAATTAAGCAAAAAAATAAAAATCAAAAAGTAACTTTTATTTCGTGAGGAATAAATAAAAGTCACAAAATAAAAATTATTTTGTGAGGAATAAATAAAAATCAAAAAATAAGCGGTAAAGTTAAGTTTTTTAATAAAAATCAAAAATAAATAAATAAAAATCATTGCATCTATAGGTAGTCCATGTAACATGGAGTATCGTGGCACGTTCCTTGTGCTCATAGCACTTCTCCATTAGTGTGATTTGTTCAGTTTAAATTTGCAAAATAATCGTTATTTGCGATCCCTACTTTCGCTCCTTAGGAAGGGAGATTTTCAGTGGGCGCTCGGAATTATCACCAGTTGATCTTAAAGACCTGTATTCCTTTATTGGGAGCAGTGGATGGTTTAATTGCTAACTCCAGCTGCAGAAATTTTTAGCACGCCCATAAACGGATCTAAGCCTCCTCTTCTTTTCACTTCCACCTCTCTTTTCTTTATTTTACTACTCTCTCTTTCTCCCAAAGGTAACACAAGAGGAAATAAATCAAATGGACCCAACCAAGTTAACCGAATACTTTTCTCATTCCTTAGCAACCTGTTAACCCAACCTAGACTTACTTGGAAGGTTTTTGCTTTCTAAGTAAAAATTACTTAGAAATAATTAATGGGACTCACAAATTCCACAAACTATCCTAGAACATCCCAAGGAAGTGGCTAATGGCGGGGTTAAAGGTAGGGCAACATTATTTTACAAAAACTGGCCTTTGATTTTTGTAAAATAAGGTTCAAAGTTTTGTTAAAAAAACGCACGCGTGCCTAGAGTTCTCCTTATAATATTGTATTATGAGGTTTGTTCAAAACGTATCGCGAATTTTGAATTTTCGCGGGTTTTTTTTTTTTGTTGTGGCGTTATGTTGGTACTCATGTCTCTCACTTATGCCGACAATTTCAGCCATTTTGAATGTTCAGTTTTTTGTGTGAAAAACGAAACGAAACTAACGAAGTGCGCGGATGCGCGGACCGAAGCAACGTATATCGGTGCTACAAAATGTTCTCAGAAGGCGGAGAAGATGTGAAGGATGAAGTGCGTGCCGGACGCTCGAGCACTTCAACAACAGATGAAAAAATTGATGAAGTGAAGAAAATGGTATTGGAAAATCGCCGAATCACCATTAGAGAAGTTGCTGAGGACCTACACATATCGATTGGCTCGTGCCATTCGATTTTTATCAATGATTTGGGCATGAGACGGGATTCGTACCAAAATTGCTCAATTTCGACCAAAAAGCATCGCATGATCATTGCTATTGAGCTGTTGGACTCTGTCCGCGACGATCCAAAATTTGCTCCCGAGGGTCATAACTGGTGACGAATCGTGGGTTTATGGTTATGACGTGGAAACCAAAGCTGAATCGCCTCAATGGAAGCTGCCGCACGAACCAAGGTAAAAATCGAAGACGAGCCAAAACACGTGCAAGCAAAGCAGCTGTCAACAATTAACTGAACTTTCAAAATGGCCGAAATTGTCGGCATAAGTAAGAAACATGAGTACCAACCCGCGAAAATTCAAAATTCGCGATACGTTTTGAACAAACCTTGTATTACTTTCCATGTTCTTACCTTGCTGCAGATTCGGTACAAGAAAAAAAATTCATGATCTCAAATTTGTTTCTCCTTTAATTGCGAAAGAAAACCTCGACATCAGTATATAATCTCATAAAGAGTGTTTTTTAAAACCTCCATTACATCTAGCAACTGCACCGCTTGGTGCGGCTGTCTAGAAACGAATTATTATTCGAACTTCGTTTTATGATCGAAACTAATCGATTTTTATGTTTTTAAGCTTTGACACGATATGTCAAATATCGCATAAAATTTATTTTTCTTGTGAAACTTTTAACAAAAACTTTTATCAAAATATTACATACCCGTACCACTGTGCTATGAAAAATAAATTTGATTTATTACTTTTTTTTAAAAGCGCGTATCTTACATTAAAATATGTAATTCTGAAATATTACTCTTGTTTATAAATGTTTATACAGATACATCGGAGGATTTGGATGTTGAAGGTAAAAGCATACGTTTAAGTATGGTCAGAAATCCTTCACACTTGGAGGTAAATTTTAGGAATAAAACCATAATATGTGTTTTGAAAGATTTTTATGCATGATTTTAATAGGCTGCTAATCCGGTGGCAATGGGTAAAACGCGTTCCAAGCAACAAACTTTGAAAGACGGTGCTTTTAGTGAGACAGGTGAAAAACCTTTTGGCTCCGCAGTTCTTAATGTCATATTGCATGGTGATGCTGCTTTTGCTGGTCAAGGTATCAATCAGGAATGCTTAAATATGGCTTATGTACCGCACTTTGAAATCGGTGGTAGTATTCATTTAATTGTTAATAATCAGGTGGGCTTCACAACTCCTGGCGAAAGGGGTCGTTCAACGGATTATACCTCTGATTTGGCTAAAACTATACAAGCTCCAGTTTTCCATGTCAATGGCGATGATCCTGAAATGGTGGCGCTGGTGACAAAACTAGCCTGCGAATATCAGCAGCAATTCCGTAAGGATATTTTTATAGACATGAATTGTTTTCGTCGTTGGGGCCATAATGAGTTGGATGATCCCACATTTACGAATCCATTGGTTTATGCCATAGTAAATAAGCGCAAGTAAGTTTTAACTAATTGTTTGAACTTTTAGTTTAATTTATAGAATAAACATTTAAAATTTTATGTATTTTTGTATATCAAAGAAGTTTGATCAATTCAAACTTAATATTAAAATGCATCTATCAATTCTGTGGCAGTAAGGAAAAAGTGCTTAAGTCATATTTTACTGTTTGGCAGGAGAGCACTTTTAAGCGTTCAACTCGCTTTTCAGAAATTAATTTGTTTTACAGTTAAACTGGGAAATTCTCTGTTGACCTTAATTTTTTTAAGCAAACATCGTTCTACACACTATAAGTAATACATTTAAGTTGAAATATAGCAAAGTATAACCTAACCCTACAAGAATAGTATCAGTCAATTGACCGATCAATTGACTGAAAGTCATGCACGATATATTCATCATTGCGTAGAACAAAGTTTCTATCACATTATTAAGGGCAAAATGAAATATGTGATGGAAACTTTTGTGTACGTGTGATGTTGCATCTCACTCTAATGACTATATAGTCGCACTGCTCACTCTACTTCTTTTTAATAATCAATGATAGCATAAATATTAGTCAAGTTTGAATGATCATAATGAACATATATATCCCCCACAATTGAGCAATGATACATGATTTATAAATATAATTTTTATTATTTTAATTATTCTTTTTTTATTACAAAAAGTCACTTAAATATATAAAATTTAACAAAATATTAAAAACGAAAGATATAGTCAGCAAAACAGAATATCCTATGCGGTTATAGCCCTCTTCACATCTTTTCACCACCAACACATCTTACTTTTTACAAATGTCTAAAATTTTGAAAAGAAATATACATATATTAAATTGAATTTTGTAAATTTATTTTATTTTTTCTTTTTACTTATCTTTTTTAACAGTTATAAATTTTAATTTCCACAGACAGAATGAATTTTATTTTTTTTAATAAAACTCGACGTTTTAAAAGTTCTGGAATATGTACATTAGATGTTTCACTCTAACATATATGCTAGAATAGAACAACTATAATTAATAAATAAATCCATCATCACTTCCGATCAAATGACTAGTCAATTGACTGTCAATATTGATTTCAATGTAAAATTGTTGCAAATGTGTTAGTAAAGAAATTTTGTTTGTGTTAGTTTCAGTCATTCATTTCTTGTAGGGAAATTAAGCTATTCTTCCAAGTTAGATTAGAAGTCTAAAAAAGATAAGTCGCAGGTCATAGTGCTATAACTTCCTGAAAAATCACAAAAATTAATTGAGATTTTCACCAGAGGTACTTTCGAATATGCAGATTGCGGAGGTACTATTAAATCAGAATCAGCTTATCTCGACTTAAGCACTTCTTCCTTTTCGCCAAAGAATTATTAATGACCTAAAGAATGACTTACATGTATATTTTCCTTTCATCTTCAAGAACCGTTCCCGATCTCTATGCCGAAAAACTGAATGAAAAATCTATACTCTCTCACGAAGAGGCTCAAAAGCTACACAACGACTTCATGGATTACCTTAACCAAGAACTTCTGCTGGCGCCCAAATATATACCTGAAACATCATACTTTCAAAAGCAATGGCAACACATAACTTCAGCATCAGACAATGTAACGTATTGGGATACTGGCCTTGATTATGGTCTACTAAATTATATTGGACAGCAAAGTGTGAAATATCCTGAAGGCTTCGTAAGTTTGTTATGTGTAGCATAAGAAAAAAAGTAAAAGTAATAATAATAACAATAATGAAAGTAAAAGAAAATAACGTCTATAAGATAACACAAAATGCTGTAAATGAAGAAAACTAACGACACACAAACTCATACAGAACTTTATATTAACATTTTATTTTCATTTTATGTATTGTACCGAAACAGAACGTTCATCCACATTTGAAGAAAACCCACATTGAAGGCAGAATTAAAAAATTAAATGCTGGTGAAAGAATTGATTGGTCAACTGCAGAAGCCTTAGCAATGGGCAGTCTTATGTATCAGGGCTATAATGTACGTTTGAGTGGTGAGGATGTGGGACGTGGGACTTTCTCACACCGTCACGTTATGTTGGTTGATCAGGCAACAAACGAAATGTTTATACCGTTGAATGACCTCAAAGGTGGCCATGATGGCAAATTGGAAGTGGCTCATAGTATATTGTCTGAAGAGGCTGTGCTGGCCTATGAATATGGTATGGCGATAGATAATCCAAATAATCTAATAATATGGGAAGCACAATTTGGTGATTTTGCCAATGGGGCACAAATAATAATTGATAACTTTATTATCTCTGGAGAAAGTAAGTTTTAAAGAGAGGTTTACTTTTTCGTTTTTCTTTTTATTTATTAAATATATGAAAAACAATTTTTTAGCAAAATGGATGGAGTCTAATGGTTTGGTCTTGCTCTTACCTCACGGCTATGATGGTGCTGCCTCAGAACATAGTTCATGCCGCATTGAACGTTTTTTGCAGTTATGCGATTCGAGAGAATGTGCCGCCGATAGTGATAATGTTAATGTACAAATTATTAATCCTACAACCCCTGCCCAATATTTCCACAGCCTGCGTCGCCAACAAATACGTAACTTCCGCAAACCTTTGATTGTTGTAGCACCCAAGGTCTTGCTACGGCTATCGGCTGCCACTTCAGCGCATACAGACTTTGAATGTGGCACTTGCTTTCAGAATGTCTTGGGTGACGGCACGGTTCATCCGGAGGCGGTAAAACGGGTCGTTTTGTGCTCTGGCAAGCACTATTATAATCTGGCTGATGAAAGACAGGCTCAAAATATTCAAGATACTGTCATAATACGTGTAGAGTCATTGTGCCCATTTCCTGCTAATGAATTGCAACAGGAGACGGCTAAATATAAAAATGCTACAAGTTCGTTTCAACTATGAGTTATTTATAATCCTTAAGTTTTTGTCCTAATTTATATACTTTCCTAGAATTTGTTTGGGCGCAAGAGGAGCATCGTAATATGGGTGCTTGGAGTTTTGTAAGGCCACGTTTTGAAAATCTTGTTGGAAAGCAGGTACATAATTCACACACAATCAGGGCAATCATGAATAAAATTCCGCGTGAAATTTCTCCCTTTTTCCAATTAGAATTTTTTGGTTTCCCTTTTACTTGTTATTATTAGTTGGAATTGTTCCCAGGGAAAAATTTCACGCGGAATTTTATTCATGATTGCCCTGAATGATTGAATGATTGACTCTGGTAAATACGATAGTGAAAAACAAACAGCCTACTCCTTTTTTAAAGTCGGCTAAAGAGAACAAGAGTAAACTTATTTCATTTTGTAATGAAATAACTGCCAACAACATTCCACTTCCTATTTCATAATCAAACATTAATCCCTAACGTGAAAATTGTTCGGCAAATCATGATCGTGAATAATCTTTCCCTAGAAATATTTTCCTTTATTGTATTCCCCTTATCATGAATATTTTTCACGGGCATTATTTTCACTTTTCCCTTGGTTTGGTCACATTCACCCCTATCGTGAAAATTTTTCCCTCGAAATTTTCTCCTTTTCCCCAAAACTGCAATCGTGAATAATTTTAATAATCCTTAGGGGAATCAAAGAGGGAAACATCTCTTTTTGAATTCCCTTATTTTTTCACATTTCCTTCGGTTTTGTTCACGTTAGTTTGACAGGCGAACGGAATTAACACAAGAAGTAATTGCTTCATTCTCCTTCCAATTAAAAATATTAAAGATTATAAATACTTATTTAAATAATGTATAAGGACACTCGCCCCCCCCCCCCCACCCAATGCTTTCTACACTTATGGACGATGGTATTCTACACTGCACCAAGAATAATTAAAAAAGAAAATTTTACACTTAAAAACATTTAATTTGAAACTCCAAATTTGTATTTCTTTGTTATAAGACTTTTAAATTTGTTTAATTCTCAATTCATTTTCAAGCCTTACAAATGCTCTGCCCTTTTTTACATTCACTGAGACTGATAGAAGGGAAAATTTTTCACGTTAAATTCACGATAACATTTTTCCCTTTGAGGGGAATATAAATTTCTTGGGAACAAAAATTCTACTTGTTATTCACGATAGGCGTGATTACCACATATAGAAGTAATGAACTATTCATTCAGCGTATCATCTACCGATTTAAAGTTGTACAGCTGATTTCAATTAACTTTCAAAAGTAATGGTACATACTCATGTCCGCCATACTACCAAGTTTTACTCTATTTAGCCATGAGTATAAAATTTTCCCAGGAACTTGGAGCTCACAGTATGAGCAAATGAAATTATAAGATATCATTAATTTCTTTTTAAGCTTACTATATTTCCTTCGTTACTCGCATTTAAGTTAACGACAAGCATACATACTCGTATCTTAATTTTGTTTGTTTTTCAGCTTGAATATTGTGGACGCGCTGAGGCGGCCACTGGAGCAACTGGCATAGGAAAAGTGCATAAACGTGAAGTTGAGGAAATAGTGCAGAAGCCATTTAAAATTTAAAAGTCAATGCTGTATCTAAAAAGAGCTAATGAAAGGCCAAAAGGTCTGCTGATATAGTCATGCAGCCGGAACAGTCAATTTTCCGCCCAACATTTGTATTTAAACCATTAATAATTAAATTTAGTTTTAACATTACCATTTTAATGTACATGTATGTATTATTGTGTACATATGTATGTGCATATACATATACATATGTATATGTAAGCACGTATGTATTAATATAGGTACATACATACATACATACATAAATCGTATATGCATTTTTTGTAAAGTCCTAGTAGTTTTTTCACTCATTTCCTTCTGCTGCTGCTCTTGTTAAACGGAAATATAATAAATTATGCAAAAAAACAAAAATCTCCTGTAGTTTAAATCAGAAGTGCGCAAACTTTTTCGTTTGAAAATCAAATAATCTTTTGGTTTTTTTTTCAATAATGATTTAGAAAAATATTCTGAGTGAAATGCTACTCATAAGTTAAAAAAAAGGTTGCTGTAATTATATGGTATTTATATTTCTTATATTTAAATTAGGGATGTAACGATACGCCATTTCGCCGATCCGATACCGATACCGATACTCAAAAATAAATATCGCCGATACCGATTCCGATACCGATACGCATATTTAAATTGAGCTCAAGTAAAAATTAACAAAACTCAAGTAGAGTAATTCTTCTATTATACAAAATAACAGTGTTTATTAATGAGCCATTCAAATCATCAAAATTTTCAGTACATTTCAGTTTCTAAAATTCAAATTGTCAAACTACAAAACGTCTGCAATATTTATGATTTCACAAAATAAACGTTGGCATTCAGTTTAGATTGGCTCAAGATTTAAAATTGATATTAATAAGACTTAAAAAAAAAGAATTGAATTTCAATTCATGTTAAAATTAAATTAAAATTATAAAAACATTGCAAAATATTAATATTTAAAATTGATATTAATAAGATTTTTGTTTAAAAAACAACAAAAACAGTTTTTATTCTTTTTTTGCGCAAATTAGAGGTTCGTATGTCAAAATTTGTACATGTTGACGTAGGGGCTGAGATGTCAGTTGTTATTTTAAGTTGTAATTGTTGTAGAATTACCACCACTTGTATTAATGCGCCTTGAAAAAAATCTTAAAACATACAAACACATACAATATTTAGCATTGAGAGAACATTTCATTACTATGGTGCAAAAAAAACAAATAGAAGAAACAATTTCATTATGTATTCTGTTTTGATTTTATGTTCTGCTTTTACGGCCTTATGTATAATCAAAAGTTGGCATGAAGTTAGCATAAGTGTCAAAATTAAACTAAGTGTTGACGGGTTCCTCTATACAATCTGCATTAAAAATCACCGCATAATGAAGTTTTAACACACGATTACATCCTAGCATGATTTTTAATGTAAAATTATAAGGCAAAAGGCGTTAAGACCATGTTCAATTTTGCCACTTATGCTAACTTCATGCCAATTTTTGATTATACATAAGGCCGTTAATATGTTATTTCTCATAGTTGTCATGCAAAAAAAAGAGTTGAAAATTGAATATTTTGTTCAAAAAACTCTAAAGAAAAATATAAGAAGTATCGGCGTATCGACAGTAAAATATCGCCGATATCGATATATCGGAAAACCAGCAGTATCGCCGATATATCGGTATCGGTATCGGTTGCATCCCTAATTTAAATAAAACCCAGAGGTTAAATCCTCACATCCGTGAATGTACAACTCGTCACGTAAAACACCAATTTCGGATTATGGCATACGCAAGCATACTGAAATCCCATACATCTTATACGATTGACGTATCGCTTAATTTGTTTTCGTACAATTGTCGATACGATCATAGATGTGACGATTTAAGCCCAGTATTGTCATATTATAGAGCTTATGTCCAAATTGGGGACTTTATTCAAAAAGAAAAGAAAAAGAAAAAATTGGCCTTATGATTGGGGAATTTGTTGACGATTTCTTTTCATATGCCGTTTTCGTTTCTAGAAAAAGTGTCACTTTTTTAACTTTTTATTAAGAAAAATTGTATTTGGCGTTCGTTTTAAGCAAAAATTTACTTTCGTAAGGTGTGATACAATAATTTCTAATAAACTCTCTAATTCGAAAAACCATTTTATTGTGAAATTTTATTGAAAGGTGCAATATATGTAAAAAAAATTCCTAGAAAAGAAAACGCCAATAATTTAGAGACTTTTATTACATGCGTACGAACAGACGGACATCGCTTTTTCGACTACCCTATTCATGGACCTAAATTATACATACATATCGCACATTCAGTTCAATAGTGTCATAACTCAAAAAATTCGTTTTTTGAGTTAATAATGCAGAAAAATAATGCATTTCGTATTTTATCTTGTGTAAAAATTTCATATAAATAGCTTTTACTATCACCTCTTGAGAGAAAAATATTTTTTCATGCCTTCATTGAGTTGTATGTAAATTGAAAGCTTTAAACGTGTTTTCTGCGAAACTAGTTTTTTTTGAGTTATGACACTATTGAACTGAATATGCGATATATACCTTTTGGGGTCGCATATGAATATTGTGGAAATTAGACACGGAATGACATATCTATTAGTGTTGTTATTCGAACAAAAATTATTCGAATATTCGAACAACTTTTTTTCATTTTTGTTCAAACGAATAAAAATTTTCAATTTAGAATAAAAAATTATTCGAATATTTTTTGTCGAATATTCGAACAATAGAATGTTGAGTTATCACATTACACAAAATTATAAATACTTGTTTAAGCTTGTTTGTATATGTTCGCTAAACGCATCTTTTGTTTTCTTGCTGGACAATGAATGCTTCTTTAGTGGAATTAGTGTGTTACAATTCCTAATATAGTTTAAAAAAAAATAACTGCTTTTCTAAAAATCTAATCAAAAGCCTCAAGAATCGAATTAATGAACGACATAGAAAATCATTAAATGCTTTAGTATTATTTCTGAGCTTTCCTATTCAATACTAACTTTTTAAAATATGCCACCATCAAAAGGGTACGCAAATACTTTGTTTTCATGATTATTTTGTAATCAAAATATCGCAAACAACCTCAAGTACGATGAAGTATCAGATGCAATTTCTGAAGCAACGTATAATGTTTTATTAATTGATCTAAAAAATTTAATAAATAAAGCGGGAAATTGTACTATTTGTTGTATTATTATTGTATTATTTGTTTTTTCTTGTGTAATGAATTATTTTTAGTTTGCTAATAAAAAAAAATTAAGCAAATAAACATGCGTATCGTTTCTTGAAAACTTTTTCAAAATTATTCGATTACATTTTTATATTCTTTGTTTGTTCGAATATTCGAACAAAATTTCAAAATTATTCGTTCGTTCGAACAAGAAAAAAATCATGAAATTTCATTCGAACAAATATAAAACACGAATAATTAACAACACTAATATCTATATACACATATTTACCCTTACCATTTCTGGGAAGACCAGTTATAAAAAATAAATTTGGGAATTACAGGGAGTCTACTGCGAAATTCGAAACGAAAGAAAATGCTTTCGATTTTGTATGTGTATAACATGTATATGGAAATGTAACTGTTAACACATACAAGCGCAGCCAAAGGACAGGATGCAACTCTGACACTGCCACCGTAATATACACACTCACATACATACATACACATTATAGCCCTGCGTAAACATTCTTAAAATGTAAATACGTCTTGTCGCTGCATGTATTATACTAAACCAACAATAAATACTGATGTCGCGAACACTTCTTTTTCGTAACAAAAACTCCAAATACCACAAGTAGAAGTAGTGATGGTGCTGCCGCTGTGGACTTTTTATATTTTCAGTGTTGCCGTAATTTTTCGGGAAAGTGCCAGGGAACTCCTAGGATTTTTGACTAAGTTTTTGGGAATCTGCAATATGGTTTGTGTTTTTGCTAAAAGATTCGTGACTTGTATAAGTGGTTCGTGGCTGTGATATCTGAAGTTGTCTGTGCTGACTAATATAAATGCGAAAGTAAATTTATGGTTTATTTGTTGCGCTTTAACGCGTAAATTATGGAACCGACTTTGATGAAATTTAGAACATAGACAAATCTAAGTCTAGAAAAACACATTGGCTATATGCTTTTCAAAAACTAGGACCATGAGGGGTGGTAGGAGGAAATTTCTGCCTCTCAGAAACTATCTAACCGATTTTGGTGAAATTCAAAACATGGATAGTTCTGAGTCTGCAAGGACACAAACGCTATATAGTTTATCAAAAATAAGACTAGCGGTCTAAGGGGCAATTTCTAACATATTGTTGTCGATACACAACATTTGAAAAAAAAACAACGCATGGCACAATTGAAAGAGATGAGTGCTGCGAATTATGCTTTATATCAAAAGCAACGAATACTCAGTGAATGGTGTGAATACTTTTTACTGTGATTGAACACAACGTAGTATTGTAAACGTATACTCTTACATTATTATTAATAAAACACGATATCGATTTGAAATGTATTTAATCTCAAATTTTATATGAAAGAGTTACATATTATTTACTTTATTTTATTTATTTATTTATTTATTTTTTCTAAAATTTCCTCCCTCACACTGAATTTTTTAATTTATAACCATTAAAATCACTTAAAATAAACTTATTATTTAAACGTGATGTATAAAGGTAGGATCACACGATTGACGCAATGTACCAATTATTGCTCCATTTTATATGAAAATCGTGTGATTTCACAATTTTTTGTCCCATACGACAATCGAGAACAATATTGTGGTGATTTGATGCAATCAAATGCAACTCTGGTGCGGCAATCGTGTGAACGTTTGATAGACAACCATGCCCCAATAAAAATGCTAAAAATGCACCAATATTTATTGTGTTCTCAAGCGGCAATCAAAGAAGCCAATACGCGACAATTTTTGAAGTGTTTTCGTAAGTACTGTAAACTTCAACTTACTTTATGTATAATTATAACTTATTTGAAACGTTAACATGGAACTGTGATCCAATCTTTAACCCATATATTTAGCTTTTATTCGTTTAAAAGAACGAAAATCGCCTCTGCTTTGTATATTTAATGAGCACAAAATATAAATTTATATAAAAAATAAATTTGGGAATTACAGGGAGTCTACTGCGAAATTCGAAACGAAAGAAAATGCTTTCGATTTTGTATGTGTATAACATGTATATGGAAATGTAACTGTTAACACATACAAGCGCAGCCAAAGGACAGGATGCAACTCTGACACTGCCACCGTAATATACACACTCACATACATACATACACATTATAGCCCTGCGTAAACATTCTTAAAATGTAAATACGTCTTGTCGCTGCATGTATTATACTAAACCAACAATAAATACTGATGTCGCGAACACTTCTTTTTCGTAACAAAAACTCCAAATACCACAAGAAGAAGTAGTGTCTTCACCTGGTTGCAAATACTGGTAACAACTACATAAATAACGTGATGGTGCTGCCGCTGTGGACTTTTTATATTTTCATTGTTGCCGTAATTTTTCGGGAAAGTGCCAGGGAACTCCTAGGATTTTTGACTAAGATTTTGGGAATCTGCAATATGGTTTGTGTTTTTGCTAAAAGATTCGTGACTTGTATAAGTGGTTCGTGGCTGTGATATCTGAAGTTGTCTGTGCTGACTAATATAAATGCGAAAGTAAATTTATGGTTTGTTTGTTGCGCTTTAACGGGTAAATTATGGAACTTTGATGAAATTTAGAACATAGACAAATCTAAGTCTAGAAAAACACATTGGCTATATGCTTTTCAAAAACTAGGACCATGAGGGGTGGTAGGGGGAAATTTTTGCCTCTCAGAAAATATCTAACCGATTTTGATGAAATTCAAAACATGGATAGTTCTGAGTCTGCAAGGACACAAACGCTATATAGTTTATCAAAAATAAGACCGCTAAGGGGTAAGGGCAATTTCTAACATATTTTTGTCGATACACAACATTTGAAAAAAAAAACAACGCATGGCACAATTGAAAGAGATGCGAATTATGCTTTATATCAAAAGCAACGAATACTCAGTGAATGGTGTGAATACTTTTTACTGTGATTGAACACAACGTAGTATTGTAAACGTATACTCTTACATTATTATTAATAAAACACGATATCGATTTGAAATGTATTTAATCTCAAATTTTATATGAAAGAGTTACATATTATTTACTTTATTTTATTTATTTATTTATTTATTTTTTCTAAAATTTCCTCCCTCACACTGAATTTTTTAATTTATAACCATTAAAATCACTTAAAATAAACTTATTATTTAAACGTGATGTATAAAGGTAGGATCACACGATTGACGCAATGTACCAATTATTGCTCCATTTTATATGAAAATCGTGTGATTTCACAATTTTTTGTCCCATACGACAATCGAGAACAATATTGTGGTGATTTGACGCAATCAAATGCAACTCTGGTGCGGCAATCGTGTGAACGTTTGATAGACAACCATGCCCCAATCAAAATGCTAAAAATGCACCAATATTTATTGTGTTCTCAAGCGGCAATCAAAGAAGCCAATACGCGACAATTTTTGAAGTGTTTTCGTAAGTACTGTAAACTTCAACTTACTTTATGTATAATTATAACTTATTTGAAACGTTAACATGGAACTGTGATCCAATCTTTAACCCATATATTTAGCTTTTATTCGTTTAAAAGAACGAAAATCGCCTCTGCTTTGTATATTTAATGAGCACAAAATATACAAAGCATAGGCAATTTTATTTCTTTTAAACGAATAAAACATTTTCACGTACAAAATAAAACAGAAAAAAAGTATTTCTTTTTAAAAGGAAACTATTTACACGTAAAACAAAACAAACTAAAAACTACCACGACAGCTGTTTGTTTGTGTTGCCGCAAGTTAGACCAATCGTATGACTAGGATGCGACAATTATTGCCACAAATTCATTCTTCGAAAATTTGTGGCAATCAAATTTTTAAAAAGTGGGGCAATCATGTGACTGCAACGTATTTGATTGGGACAATTCTATTATTGTGCACCAATTCACCACAATAAAAATTGGGTCAGATTGGTGTATTTGCGGCAATCGTGTGATCCTACCTTAAGAGAGCAGCGAATGATGAGTGAATGGTATGAAATAAATCGATTCATTCATACTGCATCATACCATTTCACTGCTTGTATTATAACGGCATTGTAATAACAGAGTGCGTCTGAGCAATCAACAAATCATAATGAATTGCAATTACATTAGCTATTGTTGTCGAATAAATGCATGGCAAAAGCAACTAATTTATGAATTGTTACTAATTGTGAATGGTTTCATTATATTTTCTGATGTAGATGGCATGCTATATTTGTAAGTGCATGTGTACGTTTGTATGGGCACATGTGCATGTGTGTTTGTACATGTACGACTTTTGTAAACGCGCTCATGCGTAGGAAAAAGCAAATATTATAAATTCTTTCGTCACGAAGTATTTGCTTCTTTACTTCTATACCTACAATAACTGAAACAAAGGTCTTGCAAACAGTGTTGTTCATGGTTTATTTTTGAAACTCTTGAAAGTTATTTTAAATGGTCTTATGCAGGGTTCTAATACACATGATGAGCAATCATATAAACCGTACATACACGAGTGTAAAGGAAGCAGTTATTGTGGTGTTTTGTTGACAAAATAAAATAAGTTTTACTTTATTTTTTTTTTAATTTTTATCTTCCGTTTTGTTTATAACTGTCCGCTGCACAATAAGCACTTTTTTGTGTTCTTGTGGTACATTTATGTATATGATGTTTAAGAGAAAAATCCATGTAAATATGTATGTGGTTGTATAATTCCGACAACACTTGCTATCTATGAATTACAATAAGCTAAGTCTTATTATATCCCTGCAGAAAATGCGAATAGTGAAAATGTAGTGATTTACTAGTGACATTGTCAGTAGCACTACTGACCAGGTGTACCCCAGCCAATGTAATCGCCTATTGACATTTAACATTAGATTGTCATTGAAAATCCACCACTAGACTGTAGCACTACTAAGTAGTTTTTTTAGGAAAACATGGAGACATCGGCACCAAAGATTCACTATTAAATTTTAGGGCTGTGCTGATTCACTATAGACACTGTCACCACCTGCAGGAAATTGTTTGTCATTTCTATTAAATACATACACACAAAAAAGTAATATGAATGAGTTTGTAATATTAATTATAATATTTGTAATATTAATTAAAAAATTAATTAAATTTTCACCTATAAACAATTTAATTATATCAATTAAGTTTTTCCACTCAAATTAAAAATACAATTAAAAATTTAATTGAATCAATTAAATTATTAATTGAAAACATTAATTAATTTTTTCTGTGTATGTATATTCAAATTAAAAATTGTATGTTTCGCTGAATTAGTAAAGTCAAACACTTACGTATGGATCTTAAAATGTGACAAGTCTTTACCTGATGGCACAAAATCTTCCACACGGTCAAAATTTCCATAATTGGCACCTTTCACTTAAAACTCTTAAATTTTCACATTTTACAGTTTTATAGAATATTGATTGTTATTTTATTTGTTTTTTTTTATTTTTTTTGTGTATTATGTTTTTAATTATTGTTAAATACATTTATATATATTAACCTTATAATTCTATTTCTTAAGATAATTTTTATAAACACTTAAATTTTGCTTGACGTCACGTTTATTTTCAACAAACCAATAAAAACATTAAGAAGAATCATAGTTGTGTGTATCTGAAAAAATGTTTTCTACGCATTAAAACCATTATTAATAGACGCTCTGTTGACAATGTCACCAAAATAGTCGACAAAAGTGGTGACTTGGGGACACTTAACCCCATGTTTTCTGCAGGGATGTATGTATGTATGTATGTATGGAAACAAGAATTTCGTTGGATATTAAATAAAAACGTTTTGTTTTGGGAAAAATAAAATCTAAGCAAAAATCTTTTTTAAGCAGACAAAGAGCTCAATTGCAAATTTTATGATACCTGCTTATGTATGGTGAAAAAGTATATATCGTGCAAGAGGTTACATATTCACCATTTTCGTGATTTGCCGTCCTAATTTAATTGGGGCTCCTCGGCTTAGTATTGTAGTAAACGGCACTGAAGAAGTTAAATGTTACTGTTTCAATGAATTTAGTTACTGAAAACGAAATTT
This sequence comes from Nowickia ferox, assembly GCA_936439885.1. Lineage (NCBI taxonomy): Eukaryota > Metazoa > Arthropoda > Insecta > Diptera > Tachinidae > Nowickia > Nowickia ferox. Next base: position 92,684,753 of record OW387023.1, on the reverse strand, counting down.
TGTGTTTTCTGTGAACTTCAGCTCGGGAATCGGCTTAAAACAGTGATTTCGGTCAAAAACTAAAGATTTTAAAATATTCGCAACTATTTATGCAAATGTAAAAAAAATTCTTTCAAAATAAATAAAACACTTTTGTAAAAAAAAGTCATTAAAAGCGTTGCATACATATATATTTTTGCTTAAAGCCAATTATACATAAAGTTACCAGAAGCTAATACATCGATAATAGTGGATACAAGGTTAATTAACTTTTGGATACTAAGCTTAATACAAATGTTTAGAGCTAGATACTAATATAAATAATATAGGATTTAGAGACAGAGAGACTTAAAAACTATGATAAGAACAAGAATACGATTTCAACTGTAAAAATATATTTGAAAACATGTGAATGACAGTGATCATTGTTAAATAAAGTGTGGTATAAGTACATATGTATGTATATATTTTTTATAGTGAAGAAAAAATAATGTAATGATTTAATCAGATACGGAGGGTTAATCAAAGTTTATTTTCCAAACATCATTAAAAGAATTTTTAGGTCTTGCTAAAACTCAAACAAACAACTTTTCTTTTCTTTTCTCTTCTTTTTTTTTGAATAAGTAACAACGCGTATTAATTGTTTTCTTCTTTTTCATTGCTTATTACTTACTACCAAATACTACTGCTACCTTTTTAATAAAAATTTTCCTTAAATTTAATATTAAAATCTTAAAGTATTTGATCGCCATAGACCTTTTCTAAAATTTTGTAAAATTCAGACGATGTTTGAAAAACGAAATACAACAGTCACATCCAAAACACAAGACCGACTAGTGAGAATACCAGCAATATCAAAATTTCGCGGCAGCTGGCATTATCCCAACCACATTCCAAATCGGCTTTTAAAGACTACATTGAGTTAAATAAATTAATAAATGTGAGAAGTAAGGTGGTTGCCACTATAATATATACTTGCCTCCATCAACTGTTGTCCGCCTTTGTTATCACAACGTGTTTCACGTAAATCATCATCATGATCATCGCACATGTAGCGGCCATATATCTGACAAGGAGAATTCATAAATGTACGGAACACTGTGTCTGTCCAAGTTTGTGAAGAGCAAATATATTGTCGCCGTTTGCGTTGCCAAAATTCAACCCAACTGTGAGAATTTGTAAAAATATATGTTGGTGTAAGGATATAAAAAAAAATTAGCAAAATAAAAATAATGTTAGGGGTATTCGTTAAATGTGCTAAATAACTTTTAAACATCTGAAATCTGTTAAATAAAAAATTAATTTAGCAGATTAAATGAATATCCCCTTTAATTGTATTGTTTAATTAAATAGAGATATGTACATATTGGCTGACTTCCAAAACGTATGGATATGGATATGGAAGTTTTCGAATGCCGTACTATAAGTACAGATACAAAGTTGCGAAACATTGTAACCATGAGCATCAACTTTGAAACCGATAAGCTGATTGTTTGTTTGCGGCGTTCTAAATACTTGTTGACAACGTAGTGAAAGAGTGTGCGTTGTCATTGTTTTGTACTGTGGTGTTATAAAACACTTTCAGCCATTTTAACGAACTGCACTAACTTTAACAGCTGTACCTGTGTTCAGTAGCTTTTATTAAGATAATCGCTTGTTTTCACATTTTGTAAGCGGAGATGCCACACGATATAGAATTAAATGGTGCGTAAAACATTGCTCTGTATTATCGTAAAGATAAATTACAGATTGACATTATCGTTACTGCAAACGAATACGAGTAAATATAACCATTACTGAATCCAGGTAACGGTATGTGTTAAAATGGTAATATAAAGTACTAATGTTTTAATATTATTCCAAAAATTAAACGCAAAAGAGTTTATGGAAATTTTCAAAATAAAACAATAATTCATTAAATCAGGGTTGATTTTTTTTTTTTAAATCATTGGATTGAGTAGGATAGTGATAGCAGCTCATTACACGGAGTGGTTAATGAGGCTGTAAGTCCTTAATTATTTAGTTTTCTTAAAAAAAAATTTTTTCAGCTCTTTTAACTCACCCCAAATCACAATCACAGTTGAGATCCGAATTTGACATTTTCAATTCCGTCAGAAAAACGCTGTTAGGCAAATAAGGTACTGTGCCCGTATTGGGATTTGGAATTTTTTTTAACATACGATTATTGTAGCGTATATCCAACGATATATTACGCACTCGGCCCATGTTTTTAAAAAAGTTCTTGGGTATTTCAGATATTGAGGTATTGAAGAGTTGAATATACAAATAAGGTGACTGCATGCCCTAAGGAAAGAATGTTAAAAGAATTATAAAAGAAATTCTTTCACACGCATTTCACATTGGGAGCATTCATAAGACGTAACTGTTGTTTGTCTTGGCAGCTGAGTAGTTCCGCTCCACTCAACAGTTGGGAATTGGCTTTCATTTTTTGCATCATAAAATTTTTTCGCTACATAAGTGTAGCCAAAATGTTTACATTCATCAGCTGTTCGTTTGCATACTGCAAACCATCAAGCCGTTTATAAGACCTAACTGTTGAGCTCACTCGTTGGCAACAGTTTTACAACAGTTGAGCTCACGAGCTATGTACGTCTTCTGAATGCGCCCACTTTTTTTTTTTTTTAGTGGAAACAAACTTTTAGAATATTTTCATTTAAGCTTGAAAATTGCGGCCCGCTAAATGTGATATTTGTTAATTTCTGTGGTAAATGACCCTCCATTTGTCGTGCCAAATCAGTTGGCATACCCATTTGTACGGTTTGCATTTCTTGTGTTGGCCCTGAACCTTTTTTCAAAATACGCGTAAATGGTTGTGGTGCTTCAATCCACAATTCACGCACATTGTGATGATGACGCAACAGATGTGGAATATTAAAATGTTCCAGATGTGAATAAGCTGTTAATTTGAGTGACCGTATGTGTGGCAAGGCATCTAGGCAACCGTATTCAAAGTAGTGTAAGCGGAAATTGGAAATGTCTAACATTTCAAGATCTTCATTGACACCATCAAAACTGTTGTTGTTAAGGGACGTTATGGGATTACCAGATAACATCAGTTTTCTGCAAAAAAAAAAACAAAGAAAAGAAAATAAAAATGCATTTAGTTGAGCCATTTCCTTTTAATGGAATGTTAGAAATATTTCGTAAAATTGCAAAAAAAAAATTTTTTATGCAGAAATATTTTGCAGGATACAGTGAAGTTATAACTGCTATATGTTTTTTATAAAATAAAGGAATTTGTTGAAAAACATATTATTATGTTTAACTTTTTGTTTTATTTGCTTCATTTATTTACTTCTCTTTAATATAGCGTAACGAACAAATGCACGTTGTCTTTACTTAATGACTTATTACTTTAACGATATTTACTTCGTTATGATTCACACTGACTCATTCTCAGACACTACACTGCCTTTTTATACCAATAAGAATTCTTCTAGCATTTTCGTCAGGGATTAAAGTTCCCCTCTTTGGCTTGCTCGTGCAGCATATCGACATATGAAACTATTTGTCCTTTACATCTGAGGTGTAGAGTCTGTTCATCAAGTTTGTAGAAAATATTAAGTTGTGAAGCATATAAACTCTCTAATTCCGCCACAAAGCGGGTAAGTGTTGGATCTTTTCTCGCAAATCGTAAAAAATACCCCTTAAACGGAGGATGGCTGCTATGAAACGCTCTACAAAAATTTTGACCATACACACCAAATCACAAAACTTAGCGCAAACAACAAAAAACAGCCAAACTCAAGATTACTCATTTGCGTTCTTACAAATTCCCTTAAATTTTAAATTTTAGTAAATTTCTACCAGGAAATTTGTAAGAATAAAAATGCGCAGTCTTGAGTTTGACTGGTTTTTGTTGTTTGTGTTAAGTTTTGGGCTCTGATGAGTTCTGACGTACACAGTAGATTTTTATGGCCGGCCAACAATTTTCTAGAGTATTTCACATCTTTCTAGATGTGTTTTTTTTTATTTTTTTAAATAAATTAAACAATAATTAATAATTATCACATGTAATTTGGCTTACAAAGCGATATGAACTTTAGCCTGATTAAATCATAAATATATAAATAAAATGAAAGTTCGAACAATAATAATTAAAAATTAACTAAATAGATAGTCATGGGCCAGTGGCAAAAACTAAATAAAAATATACTTATAGTATCAAACCAAAAAAGTTTGTCTTAAGTAGAACAAAAATAAGCAAATTAACTAACATGTGCATAATTAGTAATGAAAAAACGACAATGGTAAGACTGTTGTAAATATAGTGATGGTAAATTTGGGGCCTTCATTACAAAAACACATTTCAGCAAATTGAAATACCATGAATCAAACCAATTCACATATTCCATTTGCAGAAAAGTTTCGTATATAAGGCAGAAATCTACGTCAACTGACACCACACACAGTGGACCAAACACAGAAGAACGCTGATGATGAAGGTTTAGTGGCCTTCGAAAACGGCTGGCTGTTCCGTTCAACTATGTGTTGTCAGAATATTTACAACTAACTTTGATGTTATTTGTTCATTAATAATTATCACATGTAATTTGGCTTACAAAGCGATATGAACTTTAGCCTGATTAAATCATAAATATATAAATAAAATGAAAGTTCGAACAATAATAATTAAAAATTAATTAAACAATTACTGTTATTTATTTTATATTTTCGAAAAAATACCGTAAAACATCTGAAGTTCGTAAAGTTCAACAACCTCCAGTATCTTCTTTGCTATATTCCATCAATTCACCATGAATAAAATAGAGGGAATTCCGGAAAGAATCGGAAGCCAAGGTGAGGATGAAGATGAGCCCGTGGATGTAATAATTTCTGATTATGACAGCTGAGAAACGTACCAAAAAACCAAAAAGCTTTCTCCATAAAATGTTATTTTTTTAATTTTGTGTATTTCTTATTTGGTCGTAATTAGGATTTTTGGGGTACATGTTCATTTATTTACAAATAAAAAAAAATATACCGCAAGGAGTTTAAGTGCAACCTTCCTCACTTCAAAGGTTATTTGTGGGAATCTGTATATGAAAAATTTATATTTTTTAACTTGTTAGATTAGAATATATGTATCTCAGAATATTTCTTGCTAAAAGAAGGTAAAAACCACAAAGTATCTACCATTTTTAATGCAATATAATTTAAAGCTAATTTTTCTCATTACTCAGGGCCTGCCCCACGATGTCGACAACCTTCGACTTGTCCCACACTTACATTTGAAACAACAACAAAATATTAAAATTTGTTTCTGTTTTGAATGTAAGTGTGCGTCAAGTCGAACGTTGTCGACATCGTGGGATTGGCCCTAAATATTAGTCACTTGGATCCCTTGTGATCTAACTCCCTCATACGAAAAGAACACATACATACATATTTTCATATACCGACGAACAGGCCAAGGTTGGAAATTTTACTATAACTAAAATTAAATTCCGATGTGATCTTTCAAAACGGCGACAGACACACTCATATTTTTTTTTTTTTTTGTCTCTTCTACCAGAATTCATTGTCCGTACTCTGTGATTTTGGAAAAAGTTCGAAATTGTTGCAAACTGTAATTAGTATAGCCACATTCTGTTTTTCCCTGAAACTTCAAAGTTACTTTGATATATCAGCCGAATTATAAAAAATGCAGCAAATATATGGATAAAAAATTTTTAAGTTAAAAATAATATGATCTAAACTAAATAAAATTTTATAAGTGTTATCTATAGTGCTTTTCAAAATCGGTTTCAATCAGTTTAGAGGCCCATACATTTATATAATGTTTTATTTATTTTATTGAGGTATAGAACTTTAAGTTGGCATCACTTTTTTAACTGGCGGCCATTTTGTCAGCTGTCAAGTGATTAATATTTAGTTTGGTTTGCCATTTCATCATGAACTGGTTGACAAAAGAACAACGCTTGCAAATCGTGCAAATTTATTTCGAAAATAATGGTTCAGTTCGCGAAGTTTACCGCAAGCTCCGTCCATTTTATGGTCGACATAATCGTCCATCAGAGCAATTAATTCGGTTAACCATGGATCGTTTTCGCACTACGTTTACTCTATGTGATAATACGCATCCGCAGAGACGTCGAACAGTGCGCACCGAAGAAACAATTGCCGCTGTAGAGCAAAGTGTTGAAGAGGACCCGAATGAATCGATTCGCCACCGTGCACAGCAATAACCGACTATTTTGTTCCCGAATTGGATGGCATGAATGTGGATGAGTTGTGATTCCAACAAGACGGCGCTACATGCCACACAGCGCACGTCACATCGATTTATTGAAGGAAACATTCGATGAGCGCATAATTTCGCGGAATGGACCTGTCAATTGGCCACCAAGATCGTGTGATTCGACACCATTGGATTATTTTCTTTGGGGATATGTGAAGTCGCTCGTCTACGCCAACAAACCAGAAACGTTAGGGGACTTGGAAGCCAACATTCGTGGCGTTATTGCCAACATACGGCCCCATATGCTCGAAAGTGGTTGAAAATTGGACCTGTAGAATTGGCTTTATTCGAGCCAGTCGCGGCGGCCGCATGCCCGAAATCATATTTAAACGTTAATGGCATAAAATTATCCTTCCAATAAAGCCAAATTGATGGACATTAAAACGATTTTCTTGTGTTTTATTTCAATTCGAAGTTCTATACCTCTAAAAAAAACACCCTGTATATTTGAAGTCGGTTAAATTTGTTTAGATCATTTTAATATATGAAACTACATGTAACTATAGGTCCTATTCGAAAATCGAATATTAAATTCATATTATGAGCATCGAAAATTTCGCTGAGCAACGAATTCTCTATCGAACGGAATTTAGCTTTCGATGAAGTATTTGAATATAAAAAATTTAGTGTTAAACAACGTTTATTTTTAAGTACACAAACACAAATTTTAAGATGCGACGTTCTTTGTCAAATGCTCGTCGTAATACCAAATGAAAATTCGATCGATCAGTACTTTCGACCACAGTCGAAGATCGAAAGTTGCTCATAATAAGGACCTATATCAGTTAAAAAAATTTTATAAACCGTTTTTACAGAAAACTTAAGACAATTTTGTTGCTAATTCCGTAAGTTTAATTGCTTGCTATGAAAGAAAAATGGACCTGGTTGTGTAAGGCGTTGACGTTGACGTTGACGTCCAAGTCGTTTTTGTTTTATTTTAATTTGGTAAAAAAAAAACGACATAGGCGTTTGGGACAACACATTACACAATCAAGCCCAATCTAAAAAAAAAAAAATATGAAAATCTGAATGCTGATATACTAATTTCATTGGTTGTTTCAGCTAAGCTATGTTTCTCTCTTCGTTACTCACCTTAAATGGGGCAGCGACTGTGTCATCAGCGGTACATTTGTCAAGTCATTATTTGATAAATCCAACATTCTTAAGTTGGACATATTATGTGCCAACTCCTGCGGTATCGATGGCAATTCATTGTAGCCCAAACGGAATTCTCGCAAATATTTCAAACGTATTTCCGGCACCGTACTCAAAGACACATTCTCCAAACCCAATTTAATTAAACTAGTTTCCAAGCCCATAAACGATTTGTCCATAACTTTTAAATCACGATTGTGCGATAAATCCAAAACAGCCAATTTGGGCATTGTTGCAAACACAGCATCGTCAATGCGCAATAAATAATTATAGGAAATATCCAAATAACGTAATGACTGTGTGGAGTGGAAAATGAAATAAAAAGTGTTAAAACATGAACATGATGGCGAATGGAGTGTTAATAGAAGAAAGAAGAGAAGAAAAAGTTCACCCGATATTTATGTGGCTTATTGGTAGGTGGAAAGTAAGTAAGTAATACAGTTTTTGTTTGGAAAGGTTAGCAGATTTACAAATTATTTAGAGGAAACAAAAAGATAGAGAATAAATGCTTTAGATATAGTTTAAAGGATATTATTTGGTTTTGCAATCAGAGCAATCATGAATAAAATTCCAACTAATAGCAAGTAATAGGGAAAACAAAAAATTCTAATTGGAAAAGGGAGAAATTTCACGGGGAATTTTATTCATGATTGCCCTGGATATAATGTTTAGTATGTCATGCGTTATTTCATGTGATTTTTTTTTAATCCATCGTTCATTCAATTTGCTCCTATAAAGTCTAGTCTTGATGAATCGCCGGAAATGACTGCAGAAAGCTTTTACGACTATGAAAGAAAAATCTTAAATATCTAGTTAAACATTTGGCTAATAAAATACTTAACTAAACCTTAAAAATCTCTCAGCTTTAGAAAATTGTATGAGGTTATCAAAATTATAACCTTTTTAGACACGCAAAGTTTACGTTGAAAAATTCTTAATCCAGCTGGGAGAAGAACAGAGGGAGGTAGGAATATTATATTTTCCTGTCTTTCTCTCAGCTGAATTAAGACTTTGCAAAGTAAGTCCCAGTTTACACTATGCAAGTCTTATTGCTAAGCTGATTAGCTTGAGGGAGAGAGAGACGATTGGAGCAGAAACGTTTCTTTTCCCCTCGGCTCTCTCTCCTAACAAATTAATCAGCTTAGCAATAAGTGTAAACTAGGACTAAGGGCGTTAGTCAACAAAATATAGATTTTTTGCTTTTCCATGCCACCATTATAGACGACTAGAGAGAGTTTTATATTTATGTAGCGCCGACATGATATACTAAACATTAACCTTGAAAGGAAATCTATACAACTTACTCTAAACTTATTAGATAAATCCATGCTGTGTATGGTTGAAATGAAATTATTGGATAAATGCAATTCACACAATGTGAGGGCAGCCAGACTGGACAAAGATGATGATGGTATCTTAAGTAACATGTTATGTGAGACATCCAATCTTCAAAATGACAAAAGACATTATAGAAAATTCGTTATCACACAATGCGTGCGCACATGCTATCGCACTTACTTTTCCATGCCACCATTATAGAACAAATTATCGGGTAGACCCCTTAAATGATTATGCGAAAAATCGGCAACTCTCAAAGCCTTAACACTCTTGAAAACTTCTTGTGGTATGTCGGTCAAATAATTGTATGACAAATAAATAAGCTTTAAAGTAAGGAAAATTAATGAATTATTAAAAATTGCACAAGGAATTAAAACTAACTGCAATTTTAGGGATGGTAAGAATACAACCTGTAAATCTCTGGTATTTTTGAAAGCATCAAAGTCCAACTCATGTATGAGATTATGGGAGATATCCAACCATTGCAAATGATTCATATTGCCAAAGACATCGCGAGTAGCGTTCTAGAAGTAAAAAATTTTTCCATTTAATTGACTAAAAGTATTCCGGTATGTGATGGTAAACGATTTAGACACAAAAAGAATTTGAAAACGATAAAAGGTGTGATGTGTTTCCTTTAGTCGTTTTGTCAATAATTTTAAAACTTGTTTTTAATAGTTTATCCAAACATTGTTTACAAATTTCTTCTCACATGTGGATTATATTTTATATTTTAGTGTACTTTTTAGAAGTCGGTAGTTCAAAATTAGCTCAAAAATTATACTGATAATCGATCGGAATTCATCACACCTTTTCAAAACGATTGTTTTGAAATCGTTTTGAAAACGATCGTTTTCCATCACATACCTGATTATTTTATAAAATGCAACACAACGCAAGAAAATAAAGGGACTAATTGCGTAAAACGCAGCGCCAAGCGTTGAGAAATTTTATATGGAACAAATTTCAGTTACAAAAACAAAATACGTACAAAATGTATTAACGCTAAGCGTTGCGTTTTACGAAATAAGCCCCAAAGAATTTTATTGTATAAATCACGTTACCAAAGTGATATTTGTTTTTGTTTTTCATGCAAAGACACGATCAAAATGCTTAACAAGCATATTTATAATGTGAGTGAAAATTGTTTAGTACGTGTGACATCGACGAAGCTTGATGGAAAATCAAAAAAAAAAATTTATTTTTGGCATGCTTGTGTGTAAGCAAACAAAGCCCGAACAAATTTTCCTTATAATTATATTTTCTTTGTGAACATTAACACCAAACGAACGGCACAAAACTTAACTGAAAATAAGTTCTTGGTGGGTCATCGAAAAGCCCTTAAAAATTATGAAAGGCCAAGCAAACCCTGAATTTGCTCGATTTTCTTCGGTGAAGAATTTTTGTGGAAAACAAAAATAAAATTTTTGAAATTTTGTTTTGGTTTTCATATAAATAAATACATAAATATCACTTTGGCCACGTGATTAAACCAATTAAGACCACAAATTTGTGCTTTGGTTTGCATTTTAGACATTAATATCTTAGATTTTTTAATTTTACTCTATTTACCATCAACGAATTATAGCCCAAGTGCAGATGAGTCAATGACATTTCTGCTGATCTAAAATAGCCTGGATGTATTAGCGAAATATTATTGTGTGATAAGTCCAAAATTTTTATATTCGAATGATACATTGAACCTGAAAAATGATAGTCTGAGTTGGAAATATTCTTTAGAAAAAATTTTTATGAATTCATAAACTAATTTACCGTGATCGCCTCGGACATTCCAGGATGAATTGTGCATTAACGTTTTGATTTGATTGTGGCTAACATTCACATTCAGATTTGATAAAGTACCCACCTGAGTTTTATTATAAAAGATTAATTAAGTACATTTAAATATTAATAAAGTTTTTTTATTAAAAGAAAAGAGATAACTGGAGGCAAATCACGGCATTAGATATAGAACAAAATTTAAAATATTTGAAATGATTTTAAATGCAAATATGTATTTTGAAATTTCGTTCGATATGGAATGCCGTTCTTTGTCACCTGAACTTAAAAAAATCAAAACCATAATTCGTAAATTTTTTTTTTTTTTTTTTTTTTGAATAATGTTGATTGTTTGTAAATGTATGATATACAAAACTACTTCTAAGAAAAAATTTGTCATTCCGGATATTATATTTATTTATGACCCTAAAAAATGTTCTGGGTCATTTTATCATGTGGTTTTTTAAAGCAGTTCAGTTTGATTTGTCATTTCATAATGTAGAGGCTCACACTTAAACAACGCCTGCAAGTTAAGACCGTGATACAATCATGCGATTTTTGAGAAAATAGAACCCTGGTATGATGGAGTCTATGAAAATTTTCAAAAGACAATAACAATTCATCAGATCAGGATTGAAGTTTTTCGTAGGTCGTGCGATTGTCTAGGACAGTAAGCCCTGGCCTTTACGCATATTTTTTACAAAAAAAAAAACCCATTGGTTTTTTCTTTTTTTTTTAGTTGATCGTTTTCGCTCGACTTTTACTCTACAGAACAACAAGCATCTTCAGAGAGCTGGTACAGTGCTTACTATACACTTTCAATACTCAATACTTTTCAATGCTACTTGGCACTATGAACAATAATTTTTTTTTATTTGAAGCCTTTAGACTTAAGACTTTTTTCAACTTCTCGCTGATTTTACATCAATTTTCGAAAATCAAGTTTTCATCATATTTCGACGTTTTGAGGTCCTGGCAGACGATTGTTACTATTTTTGCGATAATCGGGCCTGTTCCGAAAATCACGGTGATTTCAAACCACGTGATTTCAAAAAGCAAACTACTAATAGCTAACTTGATAGTGGATTTTTGTTGTATTTTAAGTTTTTGTCGTTTATAATAGAATATTTTCTTCTAACTCCCAACGCTATAAATCGTGCAATTTACAAAAGTAATGATTTAGCATTCATTAATTTTATGAAATCACCGTGATTTGACATGTCGTGATTTGCAGAACGGGCCCGAATATCCGTATGGATTTATGAATGATGCCTAGAAATTAGATGACACCCTGACGATGAAAAGGGCAGAGATGGGTGTAGGCTATTAAACTTTAAACTTGCAGTATTGTATCATTAAAAGTATGTAAGAAATTTCGGAAGAATCCTTTGGGTAGTAAAAATAACATAAATTTTAATGTTCATGATTAAAATCTGCTTAGTCTAAGAATATAAAACAGAAGCTTCTGAAAACGAAAATTACATATATCGTTGTGGAACAGTAACGTTTCTTTTCCCCTCGTTTCTCTTCTCTAACAAACTAATCAGCTTTGCAATAAGACTTGCATAGTGTAAACTAGGACTTACACACGACCAAACTGTGTGTATTATGAATCACAACTGTTTTTTAGTTGAAATTATCATCGCGTTGCCAACTTAAAATATCAAGTTTGACAGAAAACAATTAATTTGTGAGAAAATTTAAAACACTAGGTTTTAGAAAAATATATTGATTTTAGTGTTTTAGTTCAAAGAAATCATATCAATTGAATACAAATATGTACATATGTGTAGATTTATTTTATGACGAAGAAAACGAAGTCGCAAATACAGATGTGCTACGTATCAACAGAAAAATTCGTGATGATTCCATTCTTCTTGAACTACACAATGCAAGGCAAGGAATAATCAAAATAGAGAACGAATTCCTTAAAAAATAATTTGGAAGGTTTTTAGTTATTTCCGGCAGAACAAAGAAACAGTTTGTTGTTTGTTGGATCACCTAAAACCATATTTAAAAAATCTATATGTGCCGGGTATATCGCGGATTTAGTTATTAAGCATAAAAAATACTTCTAGTTACGATTTTTCCATTTTCCCTGCTTTTTATATCGCACCAACCTGTAACTAGAAAAACCCAACCATAGAGCCAACTACTAAAAAGCAGTTTTATATACTCAATGTTTTTCTCAACCAAACTTAAGCAGAGTTGTTAATTACAATACCAAAACACAACTGAAAAGTCAACTGTTAGTTTAGTGGAGAATGGCAATGCAAATTTATTAATCCCAACCAAACTATTTTAAAAGTTTAAAACCGTGATAGGTTCATTAATTTATAATTTTTAGTTTCAAGAGCGTGGCTCCACCATATTGGTTAAGTTTCTTGGGATTTCCGGTTTTTCTAACTGGCCTATTGGTGTACCAACTCACAGCTCTCTAGAGCAAAATATAATTTTAAATTTGTATGTCGCTGACGCCGCCCACTTGTTTTAACCCAGGATTATGCTATGGCGAGTGGTTATGATTCATGTAAAGTTTCATAGGAAACATCTTATGATAAAATCGCATGAATTAAACACCTTAAATTTAGTTTTTGGATCCGAGCTTTGTGGGAGTGGCCCAACCTTCTCTTAATAACTGTCGTTCCGGAGCAGATATCGGAATTAAATTTGTTACGGATAATGTCTATACATAACAGAAGCTTTGTAAAGAAAGTGGGCATAGTCCGCCCACTTTTATTAGTAGCCCCTATACAAGGTGAAAAAAGTGGTCTGTAAAACTTCGCATATAATGTTACCTCGATGTCTCCTCATGCATCTTTTTACGATTAAAGGGGACAAAGTTATGAGGTGATTAACAGCAGCTTTCTGTAAATATACACACTGTGTGCACAGGCCGGAACTTCACCTAGATGATCATCGACCAAAGTTTTTTTAATTTCTTATTTCATACAAAAATTTTGTACGCACGTACTATGTATGACGGAAACAAGATATTGAATAAAATAAAAATAACAAAAATTAAACATTTTAAAAGCCCCCGATATATCTAGAAAACATGTGATATCTTCTAAACGGCTAAACCGATTTTCTTCAAACATACTTAGATAAGAACACTCTCGATCTCAAATCGCATTTCAAACAGAAAAAAACTAAATCAAAATCAGTCCAGCCGTTTGGTCTGTACGTGGACTCGTACAGACACAAAGATACGCAGACACACACTACAAATTTATAGCACCCATCTTTTTGGTAGGGAGCTAATAACGAATTCAAAATTTTTAGCACCATCTATAAGTGAAAAAAAACTTAACGCTCCAGAAAGTGTGACTTAGCTAAATTCTATATAACGAAAATAATTTGTGTAAAAGGTTGTTGGATAAGCTTAGTATTGAATGCAAAATGTGCTTACATCTGCTTTGTATTCATTAAAATTAACTTTGTTTTTGAACGGTAGAGCACAATCTTTGTGTATTTTGGCCTGTTCAACGATTTCGAAAGAGGACGTTTGTTTAACAATTTATATTGAAAACATAAACAAATTTTTCTTGCGACATCGTAGAACAGTCTATCAATGGATGGAATTATTGCTTGACAAGTGAATGAATTTTTACAAGAAATTTTTTTCATAAACATTGGCGCAACACCTTAGATAAGCTTTCAGACGATTTTGCGCCATTTGTGCCTTCCTATATGCATCTGTAAATAAAATATTGCAACTGACAAATTTCTTTCATGCATTTTGGTATTACGGAATGACAAATTTAAATTTATTATTAATTATTTAGATTATATTAACATACCTGATCAAAATAATCAAAATTGAAATTAGGTAAGTTATTAAATGCCATATCCAAAACCTCAAGTTTGGGTAAATTCTGAAAAAGAAAACAGTTGTTAAACATTAGATATTATATAACATCAATATATTCCTATTAAAATCTTTCTTTGCAAATGCATTTTGCTATTTCACGAATACGGTGTTATTGATATACTATTGGGTACGGAATAATTGGCGCTGTTCTGTAAATCGCATCAATTTGCAATTGTACGACTTCCAACATAAAAAATGGTTCCGCAGATGTGTTTAAAATTATATACGATCATTTTCTTTCAATTTTGATTTTTGAGGCTCTACATAATAGAAAAATTAAAAAAAAGTCTGAAAACATGTTCCTATTAAAGGAGTTAGTTTTCTAAAATCGTGCGATTTTAAATTTTCTCGTTTTACAGAATAAGGCCGAATATTTTGTTTTCATCAAAACTATAGAGTTGCTTTTTGGAAAAGTAAATTCAAAAGCTGATAGTCAATGCTCCATGGTTTGTAACAAATAAACAAATTCATAAAGACCTCCAAATTCCCTTTATTCGCGATGAAATAAATAAATTTAGCTTTAGATACTTAAATCGTCTTAGTAATCACTGCAATACATTAGCAATAGCTCTTCTAGATGAAACAGAGGAACTTAAGAGAGTGAAACGGTTTCACATATTAGATTTACCTTATGGAAAATAGTAATAATAATAATACTAATATTTATATGTAAATATAATATTAGGTTTAGTTTAGTAAGCTTGCTGAAGTTTAGTAACAACTGTTAACTTGTTTCTTTTCTTTATCAAATTTACTTATTATAGTTAAATATATTGTAAATAAATACATTGAGAAAAAAAAGGTGAATTCACCCTTTTTTTTGTCCGGGCAAAATTTTCATTTATATGTATTTAAAATAATTTTGTCTGGAATGAATGGGTGAATTCAGATGGGCACCCTTATTTTGTTTTCAATATAAATAGACAGGCGAGAATTTTTACTCGTCTTCTATAAACTGGCAGTAAATAAAAATAAAATGCTAAAATAAATAGTGAGAAATACATTCACAAACAATAAATTAAAAACCTCAAACAAATTTAAATTCATAGCAAACATTTTAATTTCATTTTGAATCTCTTTTTATTTTTCCTACCAAAATTATTCTTGTTAATACATTACAGACATCGTCAAATAAATATATTCCACTATTTTTAAATTAAAATATAAAATAATAATATTTTTTAAAACATTGCAATATTGTCCGGAAAAACATAAATTTTTTCAAAATCCATAACAAAATTATAAAATTTGCTTTATATTTCACTCTTGTGATACGTAGTTTTGTCATTGTACCAGAAATTGAAAAACATTTGTAAAGGGTCCGCCAGATAAGCTTCGGATGTGTGGCACGTAGCGCCGTTCTGTTGAAACCAAATGTTGCCAATATCCTCCTCTTCAATTTTTGTGAACAAAAATTCGTTCAACATGGCCCGATAACGATCGCCATTGACTGTAACGGCCACTCCTTGCTCATTGGCCCAATTATGCCTCTGGACCAAAATCCGCACCAAACAGTGACCCGTTTTGGGTGCGTCGGCTTTTCAATGTATGCGTGCGGGTTTTCTGTGCCCCAAATACGACAATTTTGCTTGTTTACATACCCGCCAAGATCAAAATGAGCTTCATCTGAAAAGATGATTTTTTTGGCAAAATCGGCATCTTCTGTAAGTCGATCGCAGGCCCACTTAGCGAAGCGAAAACACAAAATATTCGTTCAGCGGAATAATTATCTGTCAAATCTGACATGAGCTAAGTGTTACCATTCACGAAATAAGCACTAGTTGAAAAAAAAAGTTAGATGGCGGACTCTTTATATTTTTTAACGGTCTAATTTATAAAAATTATTACAGGTTTATTTGACAAATTTTCCATAGAAATACGTCAAATAAGCGCTTAATAAACCTGAAATATTTGTTATGAATTAGACCGTTAAAATTTTTGACAATTCGCAGCATTAGCACTAATTTAAAACTTAACAGTTTTATTTCTACTTCCAAGTACTGTATTTCCTCTAGTAACGGCGCTAAAACTCTAAGACCCAGCATGGAGGCTTGTGAACAAGCAGCTGTTCTGTCTGTACACCAACAAATAAAATTTTTCGCCATATAAACAAGAAAAAAAAATACCGCATAGGAAAATCTAATTAATCCAAGAATAAATTGTACAAAAGCTAATTTAGCAAAGAAAAATGGAAGTTATAAATCCACATATTGAAGATTTTCGAGAAATAAAAATCTGTCGTCTTTGCGGCAGTGATAATAAAGAAAATGTTGACATTTTCACCAGCAAACCCATTTCTTCCAGAAGTGAAGATTTATTAACAAAAATTTTAACTGTCTACCCATTAGTGGTAAGTCGTTTATACACCTGTGCAATTGGTTTTAGTTTTATTTACTTTTAACATTTCTATTGAAAAGTTGTATAAAAACGATCCGCTGCCGCAGCATATTTGCCCAAAATGCATTGGCAACGTCAGCAGAACATACCAAGACATACAACAAGTTATAAGCCAACAGAATAAATGGATGAATATTACAAAAGCAGTGCAACCAGAACATAAATATTTCCATATACTAGATGCGGTGAAGGTATGTATCGGGTTCTAAATGGCGAGTCTTCGCTACAAGATGGTCATAATTCGAAAAACTAGATTTTTTTTATTTAATTTTACAGAATTAGTCGTCATATAGTTCTTTATATTGTGCATAATATTCTGATACATTGAGTAATTAAGTTTTTTGCTAGAATCAAAATTTAACTCTTTTTTTTTTTTTTTGTAAAACAAGTTATTTCGTGTTATGACTCCCTTGCAGCAATGGCTAGACGCATAGTTGAATTTTTTTATGTTCTACATACATAAATAAGTATCAGTCGTAAAGCAGCTCTGGGCGAGTCAACATCAAGCGTCGTTGGCAATTATTTCTTAAGTGCAACCAGGCCACTGTTGTTTATTGGCCTTCGAGAGTTTTGCGTCTCGCTCGCACTGGTTGAGTGATCTGCCACGGATAACCGTATATTCTTGCGGTTCTTCTGTGGAATTTCTTTAACAACCACGTTGCTACTTCCTATGTGAAGGCATAGGTCGTGTACAGACAGTCACAAAACCTTTTTAAAATACTGTTAATAACATCTTGGGCATATGGTCTAGTTACTCCGCCCATATTTGTGCAACCATATTATGCAAATTTACTTTGTATAATATGTATAAATAAATAAATAATTATGTATGAATAGATGCGTACATACGTATACATTCATGTTCGCCTGTACAGTATCTTTCATAACTTTTCCCAAAAAAAAAAAAATATGAATTAAAAATTAAACTAGTGACTCAAATCTAATGATTTTTTTATGTATACCTGCTTAGTATGCAAAACGGTTCCATTTTTCTTTGCATTTTTTTAAGATTATCGGCCATATCACAGAGTTAAATTCCGTTCGGAAACGGAATTGAATCCACCTCAATATGGCGAGCCCTAGCCGGAGTATACCCCAGCATACCAGCGCCCCAACAGTCTGGACACACCTGACAAATTTCCGTATTTTAGTTTTCTTTTTTAGATACTATCTCCTATAAAAATGGGGTGTATTGAATTCCGATTCCGAACGGAATTGAACTCTGTGACATGGCCGTATATCAAAGTGAATTTCGAAGTCCTTTGATTTTTTTTTTCTAATGCAGTAGAGTTCGGTTAAAACGGACACATGTTATATATAACGAATTATCGCGCGTATAACGGACAAGTTTGGTTCAAAAATTATATCAGACAGATGTTCATATATAGACGGTCATAAAACAGCTCTGCCGTCATCCTAATTACTTTTATGTATTGATCATTTGTGAGAGTCACCAAAACATTTACAAAAATTATGTCAATAACATTATGCGCACATGGTATCCGGCCACTGCGCCCATTTTTGTTTAGTAAAAACATGTTTTAAATAAATAAATATACATATTTTTAGAGAAATGTTTTACATAACTATTACTTAAATTACTTAAAATTAAATGCATATGTATTTATAAAGTATTTCCCCAATATTATATTCATAAAAAATTAAAATGTACTTGAAATCGATTCTGAGACAATTTTTTATGAAAAAATTTAAATAAGATAGAGCCCATTCACACCATGCCTTTTTAGCTTGCCTCGTTTTCACAATTTTCTTTTAAGCCTCCTATGAAAAGTCACGCACATTTACATTAAGACTTTTTTCTGAATGCCTTTTTGACAATTATAAATATATACGATTAATGCTGAGAGTACGAAAAGGGCAAAAAGTCAAAAATTATCTCGAATTTTCATTACGAGTCTTTTGTTTTACCCCTAAAGCTTTTCACCCCCTCTCACCTACAAACTAAAAAATCCTGCCTGCACAGGCAAGCAGAAAAGGCACAGTGTAAATTGTGAAATAATACATTTCAAACTCATTTTAAATTTTATGAATATGGGGAATAATATTTATACTCATTACTTTACAGAACCAAATAAATTTAGTGACAAATGAAAGTTATGAATAAATTCAACATTTGGGCTTTAAGTGAAAAAAAAACTTCTTCAGTACATTTTTTAATTTGGTTGTTAGTTAAGCACTTCTAGATGCATTTTGTTGCTGCATCTAGACCTGCTTAACAAACAATAAACAATTTTCTTAATTCGTATTCATTTTGACACGCATTAAATAAAAATAAGAAATTGCAATAGGTTTGTTCATTTACTAAAAATTGTTACGAATTTGCAAAAATTGTTACTAGAAATAAAATAAATAAATAAAATAAAAAGTTTGCAAGGAGAGAGCGTCAAAAGGAGAGAAAAAAATTTAGAGGAAAAAAATTCTTACAAATTATTACTAGTAAAATTTGTGCTTGCAAAAATTATCCAAACAACTGCAGGTCTACTCTGTAATTCGAAACGAAAGAAAATGCTTTTGAGTTTGCATGCAATTGAAAAATATTTGATAAAGGAAAACTCATAAATGTGCATTTCTTTAATTTAAAAAAATATGTATACTTATGTAAAAAGAAAGCACATTTTCCTAATTTATTGTTTTTCTTTGATTAAGCCACATAAATACAATTTTATGGTCAAAGAATTTTGTTTGTTTATCTGATCTGATCAGTTATGGAAAGTGGCATTTTTGTATTTGTTAATAGAATAGAATTAAAAAATAATGAAAAATTCCTAAAAATAGTAAATAATACATAAAAATGTGTAAAATACTTCATATTAAATGTCGATTTTTAAAAATATTGTAATTTAAAACATTATCAAACAAGATTATCTAAAATACATCAGAAAAAGTACAATTGTATCATGATGAATGAATGAACATGAATAAATTTTTCTTGCAAGTTTTTACAAGTAAAGCGTTCATTTACTTTTTCGTATCTGGGAGAGTAATTTTGTAAGTTTTTGTCTTACTCTCCCGTTGCAAGTTTCTGCTAGGAAAGTAAATAAACACAACTAATCGGCCATGCAGACAAGCTATTCGCTTTGCGGGTTGTGTTTGTTAAAAAAACTAAAAATAAAAAAAATTTCACAGAGTTCAATTCCGTTCGGATACGGAATTCAATCCACCTCAAGATGTCAAGCAGTAGCCGGAGCATAGCCCAGCATATCAGTCTGCACTCAAATGACAAATTTCCGTATTTTAGTTTTATTTTTAGACACCATCTCCTATAAAAATGGTTTGGATTGAATTCCGTTTCCGAACGGAATTGAACTCTGTGTCATGGCCGAATTACTGTAGTACTGAACCAAACAAGTTCTTAAACTTAATATGAAACTTATCACAAATTGTGAATAAACTGAATTGAAACCTAAAACAAAACAATTTTTATTTTAGAACTCTACGAAAGCAACAAAAGACACCATCAAATCGTGGTATAACATTGAGATTAATAATATATCATTAGGAAAGTTTCTAGCAACTACAATAAGGGAAAATCAAAATCAAAATCAAGATAATAATGCAGTCAAAACAAATAACAGAGATAACGTTAACGAAACTGTTGTTAAGCATATACAAAACAAATTGGAATCAAACGGTTTTACAATTAAACGTATTAAAGTTTCCGCAACAAACAACGATAACCAAGACATCAGCGCCATTAATGATGCGGTAGTAAAAAGTGGTAATTTTGTAACTTGTAAATATTGCAAACAGAAATTTTCCGATCCCAAGATATTGGCACAACATCAGCTGACACATTTAAAATTGAGCATGAATAAAGTTTTTCAAAAGCACTTATTACCTAAAAACTTAAGACGAGGACGTCTTATTACCCTAAATGGTAACAAATGTATACGTTGTCTTAATTGTTGGCGTATACATACAGATAATAAATCCATTCTCCAGCACTGGTCTGAAGGTGAATGCGAATTCTATTGCTTTGTATGTGGGAAAGAGTTTCCTCATTCTCCCAAGATGTTGAGGCAGCATGTAACAGAAGCTCATGGCGTTAGTTATCGTAGTATCAAAACTGAATTTATGACAAATAGTTTTCCGCACATGAATCCAGCGTTTTTTGCAGAAACAAATATGAAGCCACCAAATATAGTTCCGACACAATTTAACGCTGGTGTGCTTAAAAAGCCTGCTTATAAGAAACCCCCTCCCAAAGTAAGTAACACCTGTTTATATTTTAAGATAATATTTTAAGATAATATGTATTTCATAGTCTTGCACAAAAAATGATGATGGTACTATAACTTGCAAAATATGCCATAAAGTATTTGACAATTTTCGATCCAGTAATTCCCATATGCGCAAACACAAACCGCCTAATCGGTTTAGAGAACCAATTTATCCATCTGCTACATTGGATAACTATAACATACAAGATGATTATGAAGGACAGCCGTCAACAAGCGGCGCTCAAGTAAAATATACCACTCCAGGTTTTAGAGTGGTTATGAAAAATGATCCTTCATGTGGCATGACAACAAATCGTCATGATTTTCCAAACAATTATGAAACAAACGACTGTCATTTAAGTAAAAGTTCAATGATACGCATACCACACTTGACCGATGATGATGATGATGAAAACCTAATAGTTCCTGAGCTATTGACGTCTGCAATTAAGACGGAACAAATTTCAATTAATAACATTCACAAAAATGACAGCGGCGGCTTAGAATACGCAGACTATGCAAGCAATTCTTTGGAGCAAAATATAAAGTCTGAACCTTTAGATAATTCCGAGTATATGGTGCCGGAAGAATCACGTTTATGTTTCATATGTAATGAAAATTTTTCCAGTAATCGAGAATATGAATTACATGCAATGTTTGTTCATAACATAAACTAATTTAAATTTACGCTAAAAATATAAAAAGCGTACGAATATATTCAATTTTATTTTTCCACATGTGCTAATTGTTTCTAAACAAATGCAGTTAGGTTATTTTTTATAAATTTATTGATTAACTTATAAGCAAAATCACATTTATTTATTCCTTTATTTTATTCCTACAAATATATGATTGTTTGAAAATCATTGAGTATTACACATATTTTTAGCATATGCATTTACATTAAGTAATCATTGAATAAATTTTAATTATTAGAACTAGTTTTGTATGTTTTTCCTACAATCTCAATTATAATTAAAAGTAAGAAAACAAACATGTCATAAAACACGATTTAGCCACAAAACCGATTTGAAAATGATAAAAAGTGCGATGTGATTGCTATAGTTAAAATTTGATTTTAGTATTTTTTTGTTAAATAATTTTTGATATGTGATGGAAAACTAGGCTCTTGTAATGAACAACTTTCGATCTTCGACTGTAGTCGAAAGTTCTGATCGAACGAATTTTCATTTGGTTTTATGACGACAAAGAATGTCGTTATTGTGAATATCACTCGGTCATTTTTAAAATTTGCAACAAATTTAAGATTTTAGGCCCCATAATAAAACAGAGTAATAGAAATTAAAATACACTTGGCCCTGCACAGCAAATTGAGGATGTTCTTCTATAAGGAAACCTTCCCAATTGTTTAGTCCTTACGACCTTAGATCTACCTAAAATCTACAAACATAGCTTTTTGTATTTGAATACCTAAAAAAAAAATCAATCGTTTAACAAACAATGAGATTTTTAAATTCTGTTCGATAGAAAATACGTTGCTCAAAAAAATTTTCGTTGCTCACAATATGAATTTAACATTCAATGTTGGATGCTCGAATGCAACGCATAATAAGGGCCATAATGGATGCCGATCGATTTTGAGAATCGTTTTTAAGCCATTTGAAGCTTGAAATAGACTGGATTTCAATTGTAATACATGGCTTAATTGAACTATAATTCAAGACTTGAAGTTAACTGTATTATTTATGGTATTTGAAATAAAGTCTAAAGCAAGCATAATTCAACCCTTTAGGAGGTTAGGTTAGCAGGCTGCTGGCAAGGAAAAGGAGAGTCCAGCTCACTTGGGTCCATTACAATGATCCCTTTGTGCTACCTGTATGTTGAAAAGAAGATAGGGAGGAGGGTGAGAAGGGTAGAAGTAGAAAAGAGATAATAGTTATTTAAGGGAAATGAGAGTGAGTCAGCGGCTACAAAAACATAGGAGATGAAGGATACTTTCCTCCTCTTCCTTGTCATTGCAACTGTAGCAGTAATCATTACACGGGAGACCCATATGTTTAGAATGGGTTGCGAAGGCACAGCGATCGGTCAACGTGACCACGAGTTTCCTCAAGTGCTTCCTATTGAAGTTCATAAGAGTTTTCGTTTTATGGGAGTTTAGGCGAGGCCAGAGTTTTCTCGCTATTGCACAGGTGGGCTCATTGCGCCATCTGTCTTGAGCTAATTCAAGAAAGGTAACATCGAAACGTCTCCAGCAGGATGAAAGTGAGAGAGCACAGAGATTGTCGTTATCGACTTCTCTTAGTAGGTTCCCCTCTTGGCTAGGTCATCCGCAACTATGTTTCCTGAAATAGTCCCTTGTCAACGCGCCCAGTTTAAAAAGGTATTTGAGTGCTGCGCAAGTCCATCTAGGGTTTGCGACATTCTTCGACAAGAGAACATGTGGTGTACACACATATGAGGGACTTAATAGCAGATTTGCTGTCAGTTATAATATGGATATCTTTATTTGAAATCCGATGGAACCTTAGCCAGTATATCGCTCTTTTAGTGGCAGATAACTCTGCCTTTAATATACTACATTTTTCCTGGAGTCTGAAGGACATTTCAAATCCGTATTCCGGAATATAAACGCCCCCACCAACTCTTACCCCTTTTTTTTAACCGTCCATGAAGACCTGTACCTCCGTTCAGTGGGGAAAGCCCTTCTGTCAATGAAATTTGAAAATTCCTATTGAAGCAGGGTTTCGGAGTGCAATAGTCAATAAGATCTCGTATGTTATCCACTATATCTGAAATGCTTCCATGACTATTGCGTTTACTCTGACGGCGGTACGTAGGGCTAGCTTTCTAGCCGTTAAGTCCACTGAAAGCCAACCCAACATAACGAAGAGCGCTTTTGTTGGCGTTGATCTTAGAGCACCTGTTATCATAAGTGCCTAATTCAACCCTTGATAATTAAATGTTTGACTTGAATAACAATTGTTTTAGACTTAATTTCAAGCAATAATGCTTATTGGTTAAAGCCACAAAATTTAAGTTACGAGTGTGCCAAAAGTTTAATTTAAGAGCATGAGGTCTACTCCGTAATTCGAAACAAAAAAAAAATCTTTCGAATTTACATGCTATAAACATACAATTTCTAAAGCATTTTCTTTCGTTTCGAATTACATAATAGAATCCCAGCATCCAAATTTTAAATTTGTCTTAATCTTACCTGAAACGATTCCTCAGCTAAATTATTGAGTTTATTGCCACGTAAACTTAGATGCTCCAACTCGTCCAAATTCATAAAAGCGCGACGTTCAATGCGTTCGATTTTGTTATCATCCAAATGAAGTTTTCGCAAAGCCTGCAAAGCAGAGAAAATATAAACACTCCTATTTCAAAATCAACCAATGTCCTTCAAAACTTACCTCTAGATCAAAAAATGTATGCTGGGAAACTTGCGCTAAGTGATTAAAACGCAAGGAAATCTCTTCTAATTTCGAATGTATATCACCCTGTAGAAGAAAAATAATTAAAGTTTTCTTTATATGTATATGAAACCCAAAAGGTTGGCTCAAACACTGAACAACTCCGATTTAAAATATACATACATATGTGTATGGATTAGGTTTTATTTTTTTTTTCGTTTTTTAAAATTAAAATAAAAGCTTCATTATTTTTTGCTGTTTCGTTTTCTTTTTCAAATTTTGAAATTGAATAAAAGTACAAAATTATTTCTGCACATTCGATTAGTGGAAAAAAATTCCTAAACTATTTGTAAACTAATGGTTTACCATTAGTTGGTATAAAGATATAAAAACAGTTCTATAGGTCTCTTAGTTAGTTACCAATGGTTTTAGTACTTAAATTTATGGAGTTCATAGACTATCTCCTATTAATAATTTTAAAAAATACCTGGAATGTTCCCTTCATAACTTGTTCAATACGATTGTCATGTAGTTCCAGCAATCTTAAATTTTTCAAAAAATGAAAACTAGTGTCGCTCATACTTTGAATTTTATTATTACTCATATCCAGTTCTTGCAAAGAGGTTAAATGGCGCAAGGGTTCCGCAGGCAATGCAGTACCCGAAAACCCATGAGCGATTTTCAGCGAAATTAATGAATGTCCGATCTAAAAATGCAAATTATGCAAATTATAGTATATATTTTTCTAATTTGTAGAAGTAAATCTTTAAATAAACACAATTTTAATACAAACCTCATCAAATGCATCATTCTCAATACTGGATATTGAATTCTCGCTAAAATCTAAACGCTTCAATCCTCTCACATGTTTAAAAGCATGCGATTGTATATTTGATAATTGAGCACGAGTTATTTGTAAATCTTCCAATTCAACACCAAAATCTTTAAAATCCTCCGGTCCTATAGAAGTTGAACTCATGCGTGACATGGATAAAGAGCGCATATTCCTCATTCTGGTCATACTTTTCACAAATGAATAAAAATACTTTTTTTGGTTTAAAAAAAGTCAAATACTAAACTTACTTGCGTAAAGTTTGTAAATTAGTTGGATCATTCTGATCGCCACTTAAGTCCAACTTCAGCAGGGTATATTGCATGGCATTAAATGTTTCAGTGGGTTGCTCAATTTTAATCTTATTATCGCGCATACTTATTACTCTGGAAATATAAGAATAGAAATTTTGCTTTATGTATCCTCTTTGTATTATATTTTCATTATGTACATACTTATATTATTCATTATTGCATTTTTTTTATTTAGATAAAACGAAAAAAGAATAATACGCCCTGGATAAAACATATTGAATGTATGTATGTAAATATGACCCTCCCACTATAATAAAAACTAAAAAAGTACATACATACATACATGCATTAAGACGGTTTTTATACACGCCAAAGTTTACTTTGCAAGCTCAAGATTTTGCAAAGCAAACTTTGCATGCGTAAGAGCCATCTGACGTCACTTCATACCTTGCACAAAGTCACATGCTAACTTCTAGTTAGTGCTGGGGAATAGGTGGATAAGATGCGGTATGCACAATGTAAACATTAGGAACAGGGTGCAACGTGGGACGCCTCAAGGAGGAATAATTTCACCCCTTGGGTAACCACTATACACAGGCTGCTAAGGGACCTGACTAATGAGGGTTATGAACCTGTCTGCTATGCGGACGGTGTCATGATACTTCTAAGGCGAAAGAACCACCTCGAAAGACGGTAGGGGGTCATTTGACCCATTTTCAAATCTAACTGCCAATATTTTTTTATCAGTTATTTCGCTGTATTGGTATTTCGTGACTTTTATTATAAATGTTTCAAATTTAATTTAAAAGCACTCTTATTTTATTAAAGTGTTCCAAACCAACATAAATAGCACATTTACCTAAAAAGACGGATAGGGGTCATTTGACCCATTGGCTTATCTGACTGTCTATGTTTCTTTTACCAATTACCTTTCTGACCCCGTTATTTATGTTATAGTTCTCTCTGAGCATGTAAAATACGTTTCAGTATGTCATTATTCCATTGCAGTTTCACTATTTCAATTGCAGTTTATTTTTCATCAGTACGCGATAATTTTGCAATATGACTCGATCCCTTTGCGAAAAAGATATTGCAACGTATTTTCAATCTTTATAAGAGGATCAATTCGGCGATGAAAGTGAAAATGAACCACTAGTAAATATGCAAGACAGTGATAGCTACGCTACAGAATCAAGTTCTAGTTATAGTTCAAATAATAACACACCATTAGGTATGCTGTTTTTTATTTATGTATATAAAAATGAAATGTGTGGGTAATTTTTACCTTTTACAAAGCGCAACTCGTCCAGAGCACATGCCTTGAAATTCCATCAATACTGTACAATGAACACAGGCGGAATTCTCTGGAAAGCTTTTTGCCAAAACAACTCTACTCCAGGTCGCCAGCCTGCTCATAATATTTTGGTTGAATATTCAAGACCTACACATGATGCGAAACAACGAATTCTTTTCGAATTTATGACAGGGTGGGGACTGCTGATTAATGATACAATATCATATATCAATATCATATCCAAAAGTGTAAGGAGTCTGAGGCACATAGACAATTTGGCATTAAAACTGGAATATGTCTATGCCAGAGCTAGACAAATGTATCTCTTTTTTATAAATACGTTAGAGGTTCTGTGAAAAAAGGGCTAGAACATACATATTGCACGAAGTCAGGCTCAAGAAGATGGCCATTTAATCTTTTTTTAAACATATTGGACTTAGCTGCAATAAATGCATGGGTGTTAGTTATACCAAGAAATAATCGGGAAAAAGCTTCGTAGAAGAGACTTTATTTTACAAATGGCATCTGAACTCACTCACACTGAAGAATAAGAAACACAAGCCGTGAATACTCACCCGCAAGTTCCACATATTCAACCCATGAAAAGACGACTAAAGTTGCGTTCATTTACTAAAAATTTTTACAAATTTGTAACAATTGTTACTAGAAAGCGTTCATTAATCCAAAAAATTTGCAACGAGAGAGCGACGAAAGAGCGTAAAAAATTGAGAGACAGAAAAATTCTTGCAAGTTTTTACAAGTAAAATTTTTACTTGCAATAATTATTCAAACAGCTGTTTTGCGTTTTGTTTTCAAATTAATTATTTCAAAAATATCTGAAAAAGGAAAACTCAAAAATGTGAAATTCTTTATTGAAAAAATATGTATACGTATGTAAAAAGAAAGCGTATTTTCTTAACTGATTGTTTTTCTTTCATTAAGCCACATAAATGCAATTTTATTGTGAAAGAATTTTGTTTGGTTATCATATTTGATCAGAGACGGAAAATGGGTTTTTGTATTTGTTAATAGAATAGAATTAAAAAATAATGAAAAATGCATAAAAAATAGTAAATAATACATAAAGCTGTGTAAAGTATTTCATATTAAATGTCGATTTGTAAAAATTTTGTAATTTAAAATATTAGCAAACAAGATTATCCAAAATACATTCGAAAAAGTACAATTGTATCATGATTTCCATCCATGGTTCTGACATGAACAAAATTTTCTTGCAAGTTTTTACAAGTAAAGCGTTCATTTACTTTTTCGTATCTGGGAGAGTTATTTTGTAAATTGCTCTCTCATTGCAAGTTTTTGCTAGGAAAGTAAATGAACACACCTATTGTCATACAATTGACTGCAAAAACAGAACAAATAGTGCAAAATCTGTCAAAAACCCCTATGTGGGACATGCAACAAGTCAACAAGAAAGACTTCTGAAGAATATAAAATTTAAATTTAACTTATTCGTTATTTTTAAAAGCAATCACTTTTTTTAATACTAAATTCAATGAATTGGTATTTTTTATATATTTTTTTTTTGTTATAAAAAACCAAAAATTAAAATTTAATTTTTATGATTTTTTTAAATGAATAAACAATTTTTAAATTCCAAATATAAGTTTTAAGTTACTAAAATTAGTTTAAAATAGTTGGGTCAAATGACCCCTATCCGTCTTTCAACGTATGCTGATTTTCCCGTCTTTCTAGTGTTAACCAACTTTGCAGGGAGGCGGAAAAAATTCTCAACATTGCGTTAAGCTGGGCTTGGCCGAGAGGATCCAGGGATGGCCTTTCCCTGGAAACTAGAGGATCCTAGTTCCCAGGGAAAGGCCATCACCTTATTCGATAGGATTAAATATTTAGGAGTGATTCTAGATCGGAAACTGTTGTGGAGACATCACATAGAGGAAAGAGTCAAGAAAGTTAACTCGTGCCGGTCTCTCTGCAGAAGTGCCATTGGGACCAGATGGGGACTTAGCCCTATTGCGACACACTGGCTCTATAGGAGTGTGATCAGACCAGTTCTAACACACGCATCGATCGTATAATGGAGGTCAACAGACAGAAAGTGCAACACTAAAATTTTGGAGAAGGTTCAGCGAATGTGTTGCTTAGGTATAAGTGGTCCTATGAGAACTATATCCACCAGGGCATTGGAGACCATTCTTTATGTCCAATCTATAGACCTTCGTATAAGATACGAAGTAGTTCTTGCTATAAACGTCTACAAGTGATGGGGAATGGATCGGACAAGACAATATACCACACCATTAGAACATATGGACGTCAATAAAGGGATAAGACCAGACTTTGGAAATGTCCGACAGGGTACGTGAGACTACGTTTATAACAGAATGCGCGACATTGATTCCAGAAAGTCACTCCTGAGTCAATCGAACCCTAGAACAAACCAACACCCGTGGGAGTTTTCTGTACACGTTTCTACCGAAGCTAGGGGAAAGAACTGGCCTAGGTTTCTTCATAGAAAAACCGGAGACAGAGACCATAATACAGTCTTCCAGGCGGAGGTTCGTGATTGATCAGTGTGAATATTAGACCCACAGAGTTCAATATATTTACCGACAAAAAGCCGGCAATTAGGGAAATCACAACCAAAATAGTAAACTCTAGGATCGTTTTAGATCGCAAGAAAATGATAAGCGATTACGCAGTACATGGCAACATTCGTCTTGTATGGGTGCCGACCCACTACTGCGTAACCGGAAATGAACTGGCGAAAAAGGCCAGAAAGTTACGAACAGTAACTCTAAATAATGCGAAGCCTTTCAAGGCAACGAAGATTGAGTTACAAAAGATGGCCCACAGGACACGATGGAATTGTGATACTTTGGGTAATATAACCAAGGTACAGGTATTGACTGGAAAAGTTTGAGGGACTACGTGACCGATAATGAGGCTTATGTCTATGTCCCCGGACATGAGCGTAATGGCTCCTCTTTTCAACCTAGCCTAACTTAACCTAACCTACTGAACTGAAGTTAGTTGAGATCATTTTCACTCATCAAAAGTAATTTTCAATCGTTCTAACTACTTATGGTCTTGTAAAATATGGGAGGTGTTCGAGAGTCCTTCAAAAATTTGTACCATCAGTATGATTCTGAAAGAAATTTCACATAATTGGCATATCCTTTGAGACCTTGATAACCATTTCAGTCTTGAGTATCTCAGCAATATTTTTCAATTATTCGAATGAATAACTTTTTATTTAATCTCCCTTATTCTAGTTGTCTAGTTGACATCGACATCACTTTAACACAATACTAAAAAATTGAGGATTGTTTGTGTGTCCGTTGTTGAAAACAACTGACAAATTTAGAGATGGTAAAAATGAGCTTTCATTACAAAAAATTGTTCAGCAAATTGTAATACGATGAATCAAAACAATTCACATATTCCATTTGCAAGAAAAGTTGCGTATATAAAGCAGAAATCTACATCAACTGACACCACACACAGTGTACCAAACACAAAAGAACGCTGATGAGGAAGGTTTAGTGGCCTTCGAAAACAGCCGGTTGTTCCGTTTAACTAAAAAAAAATTTTTGCTTACAAAGCGATGCGAACTTTAGCCTGATCAAATCATAAATATAGAAGCAAAGGAATTTCGATAATATAAAATTAACAATAATAATTAAAATTAACTACAACTGACTCCTGTTGGCAGGATTGTCAGTAGCACAAAACTTTTCTCGAGAGCGAGTAAACAACCCCGAATTTCTTGGTATTGTGTTAAAGTGGTGTTGAAAGTTGAAAATCATTGAAAATGATCCGAATAGATCTGGATTTTATTGACTTTCATGCTTTCTTCTGTTCGTAAATTAGATATGTGTAATATCAAAATAATACCGCGCGCATTCCTGCTTGTGGTGAAGCATTAGTTTTTTGCCCATTTTTATGCCATTATGTGCATGGATGTTAAATAACTTTATAATCCAGAACTATTCACTTCATGTGAGAATTAAGGCCGAGGCACATAGAAGTCGTCATACATTATACGTCGCTTTTTTCTCAATTTGACAACTAAGTTTGAATAAGTACAGGTTTTCTTATGAGTTGTCACATTCAGTACGTCTCCATCAACGCAAGGTAATACAGTCGGACAGCTTTTAACGTACGTTGAGTAGTTTGCAAGCTATTAGTTGGTTTTTTGGTTTGTTTGTTTGTATTTAGGCAAAAAAAAAAAAATAAATAAATTGCTTAAATAAATAAAAAAAAAATTAAATTTGACATTTGTTAACGCACTAATAATCCCAAATTATTATTTTACTTATTGATCTAAAAAAAAATTATTATCCCATATACGATTAGCAAGCTTATGTCTAAAGAAAGTAAAATATACATACACATATTTCAATAAAAATGTATGTACGTAGACAATCTGCAAGAAATATGACTATAAGGCAAAAAAATAAGGTCGTACACTTTTAGAACCACTTAAAGGAAGCCATACAAAACAATATTGACAAGCCAAAAATAAAATTTAAAAAAAGAACAAGAATATGGTATTTCCTACACAATGATTCCAAGTAAAATGCCGATTGTTTTCTACAAATATTAACATGTCTCGCGAACATTTCATCACAACAATCCGCTTAAAGAATAAGAATACGCATACATATACATAGATACATATGCATATATGTATGTACGTACATATATACAAATGTTGCCATACAAATGTATATACATACATGTATATGCACATACGCTTGCACTTTAAGTTTTACGAATCTATACCCAACTTTTATATTTTTTATTTTTATTTTGCTGGCGCCCATCGATAAAGTATAAATACTTAAGACAATGAGAAATTAACAAATATATTTTATTTTATGCATACATAAATAATCATGTAAGTATGGAGTAGGGTTTTGAGGTTTGCGGAATATTTTCATCTCCTAGAAAACGGAAATAAATACATAAGTGGAATTTGCTGTGTTCTCGGGTAAAGTATATAATTCTTCAATTTGGAATAATACCCTGCTTTTATAACAAACAGTTATAAGCTTTCAAAACGCCAATGCACCTACAAATATTTTTTTTGTCTCCTACCAGTCCTATGAACCTCTATCCTTTTTTTTAGTTCTTCCGTGCAATTTGACATTAAAAATTGCCGCATTATGTAGTTTTAACTCAGCGGTGTGACTTTTAATGTAAAATTGACAAATCTCGTCCAGAGCATGTTAAATTTTGTCAGTTATGCTAATTTCATGCCAGTTTTTGTTTAGCGGGCATTCGTCCGAGCTTAAAAACTGCCTTCCCTAGGTACATATGTACATCGAATACCGGCTCGGCTCAGTAAGAATTTTCTGCATAGGTGGATGGCTTGAGGTTTTTTACCTCTGTGTATGTAGAATAACTGCTTAGATGAATAAATAGATTCTAACCAACTGACATTATAAATAACGGAAGGGGTGGTAGGCAGAAAATCTCTACTCATCGAAGCCGTTGTCGCACATAGATACATACATACATACCTAGAGGAGCATATCACAAAGACCAGTCGAAGGATGCAAAACCGCTTATTTACATGCACAGACGTGAGGAGGCCGCCAACGAGCGGTTACGCAACAAATTCATTGTCAGCGAAGCCGATATTCTTTTTACTAAAAAAAACTTACAGCCTGGACTACGATGTCGACAAAAAAATTTCGACAACAATAAAATAAAAAGATTTGTTGTTGTTTTCAATATAAGTAAGAGTCGTAAAGCAGGAACAGCTCTCGCGTCATCGTAATTATTTCTTAAGTGCGGTCAGGCTTGTTTGTGTTGTTTGGCCTTCGAGAGTTTTACAGTTAGTTATTTTGTGGTATTTTCCATTATAAAGTGCAAACATTTTTAATAAGATTTAATTGGTGGAGACCATAAAAAACTCTAGGAGTGGATCTTGGAAACTCCTACTTCCTATACGAAGGTATAGGTCGTTCGCAGCAACCGAAGGAAGCTTCTACACGTGGAATACCCTGGCTCTTTGGCTACGTGCCTTTGCCATTTTTTTTATTCCATTTGGAACACAGAATACAACAACAATATAAGTAAGCGATAGAAAGTTTCTTGTCGCAATCGTGGGAAAGGCAGTTAATATTTTATTTACATATCGCTGGTCTCAAGTAGAAATGCCCTAACTCAAATAATTGCAACTTTACAGGAGAAGGTAAAAACAGAATAGAAACTATATTATTCACAATGTAACTTTTTTGTTCAACTGTTTGTAAAAGCGTTATTTTTTACACTATTGCAATAAATTTTTGTGACGAGATGTATTTGTGTGAAATGTATTGGAATCACTGAAAAACTCAATTTCGTAAAAAAAATAGGACCTTTCTGCTGAGACCATCGATATGTAGGGCCTAATTTTGTAAAACGCAACGCTCAGCGTTGACAAAATTTATATGTATTTTGTTTTGTAATTTACAATTTTCCCATACAAAATTTTTGAACGCTAAGCGTTGCCTTTTATAAAATTAGGCCCATAATTAAAAATAATTTGTTTTATTTTGTCTCATTCGTGACCTATACCTTCGTATAGGAAGTAGGAGGTTCCAAGATCCACTCCTAGATTTTTTTATGGTCTCCACCAGTTACATCTTATTAAAAAGGTTTGCTCCTGATAATGGAAAATACCACAAAATAATTAACTGTTAGCGATACAGTTAGTTGCGGTAACCATTAACAAGTGCGAGTGAGATGCAAAACTCTCGAAGGCCAAACAACACACACAAGCCTGATCGCACTTAAGAAATAATTACTATGACGCGAGAGCTGTTCCCCAGCCCAGAGCTGATCTACGACTGAAGGCTTTTAGTGGAACGCAAAACAGCTGTTTGTCGTTTAAAATGTTTGCGAACGAAAATGAGTGACATCCTGGACATCGTTTTCTGGCAAATTAGTTTTTTTGAGTTATGACATTGTTTTAGGAAATAAGCGATATGCATTTGCAATGAAAAATATTGCATATTTAATTTCCCTGCAATTTAGCAAAAGTTTCACTGAAAGGAAACCTCTATTTCTCAAACCTTAAAATCTCGCACATATTATTTGTACTTATATATACATGTACATATACATTATTACATTTTATGTAATTCAATATGTTAATATGTATTGCAATAATGAAATAAATAAAAGCGAGAGACATCGTACATACAAAAGGTACCATAAATAAGTATAAGTAATATTATTTGTACAATGTATCTGTGATTTTTATGAACATTTTTAAAAGTTCAATACTTTGCAAAGTGTTATTTTGTTAGCAAAGTTAGCATTAATTGTATACATACCTCAAGACATCGAACTTATTAAAGAGTTTGTGATGTAAATGTGTTAAATTATTCCCCGATAAATCCAGTATTTGTAAGCTATTTACTAGACTATCGAATGCCATCGTTGATATATCAGTTAGACCACAATAACGCATGTATATTTCACGAATTTTAGCCGACTTAAATGCATCATCCTGTAATAAGCCCATTTATTTATATTAAAAAGTTTTGCTTAAAATAAGCTATTAATTTGTATAGATAATCTGTTACAAAAGAATCTAGAAAACATTATCCAAAAATATTTAAGACTTTAATTCATTAATTTGTTGCACAATTTTTAAATATAATATTAAAGTTATTTTGCAGAAATAGCGAAACATAAATTAAAGCCTTAGGCTGAGTTTACATCTGGCATTTCTTGTGTGCCATGCGCCCAAAAAAGCGTCACCACTAATTACTAATGAAAATCTGTTTGATTCAGACATTTATTTATTGGTTTAAACTGTTTCCAATCATTTTGGATTCTATAAAATTGTCTATTAGTTATGTATGAAACTTTTTAACTTAATAAATACGTGTCTGAATCATTAGTAATTAGTGGTTCCTTCTTTTACGCATGTGTGTCACAAGGCACACAGATGTAAACGGCTGTACGAATTACCGCCCCAGTGCAGGAACGACCAAAATTGTTGGGTGATTAGTCATTGTGACAAAGTGTTTGCCAAAAAACAAGTGAAGAATAATCCAAAAGTGTAAAATATCGCCCAAAGCTTTTAGAGCTATGCTCTTTATGCCACGACACAGGAGCTAGGACTAGGATTTTCGTAAAAATAATCGACAATATTACAGTTATAAATTTGTTTTGTTTTCTCTTTGTCCTTAAAACCAGAGTACAAAAATAAACGAAACGAAATGTTTGATTTTGTTTTGTTTCGTTCTTTGTAGTGAGTGAAATAAAAATAAAACAAAAACCATGAGAACGATTGCACATGAGCGCAAACAATACACTAATTTAATTGTACGCAGCTAGAAAACAATGGGAACTGTGTAAATGGAAACGTCTATGAACAATAACCCAATTTTTTTTACAATAATGCAACATTTGTTTATCAGGCGATTTTCACTTGGGTTATTATTTATATAAACGTTTACTTGTTCTAATTGGTCTTCATGAAGAATCACGAATATGACCAATATTGGTATCATTGTGAAATGGTAAAATGCAGGCTTGGCGGTCATGCAGGAAAGCTTTATTAGGCAAGAAAACTTTGCAAGGCAGAAAATCTAGGCTGCGCCGCGTCGGGAAACAACATGTTGGAGAAAATGCTTGAGCCGGGCCCAAGGCTGGCAGTGCAGGAAAACGTTATTATGTATTAAAGTATACACACACAAAGATTTCTGCAAAGTCGGCCTTCGGTCAGACTTGTGGGGTTTTTCTTCACGGTATATCGAAAAGCGTCTTCGCTGAGTAAAGATTTCCTCATAGCAAAAAATAAAAATTATTTTTATATGTATGCCCGTATGTACATATTTTTTGCAAAATTTTCATGTTTGACCCTAATGACAGCAAAGGGTTAATTTTTCTAACAAAAAATTTTTATTATAATTTCGCATACTAAAAAGAGCACGCTTGCTGATTTGCAAAAGAAACAGTGCAAAATTAGCGTATTTTCTTATGAATTGAATAGCGAATGAATATTTGCAATATTTCAACTTTGACCCCAATGGAGCACAGGTCGGGGTAGTACGATTTCTTGTAATTGTGTTAATGTAATTATTCAAAGCTTCAAAAAGTAATTACCTTCATCATATGTATTGGATTTCCGTCCAAAAATGTTCGATTTACAATGTCAAAATATTTAAATGAATTCGGTGGCAACATGCTAATATTATTATACTCTAAATGCAAATTGTCCAAATTTAACTTTGTGGTAGACTGTATGTCATATGTTTCGTTGCCACTTAAGGACCAAATGACATTGTGCGATATATCCAGGGTGCGAAGACTTTTCAATGGTCCCAGAGCATCATATGGTATTTCCGAAAGTATATTATCCGTTAATAAAAGTTTCATTAGCCTCGGCATTCCATCCACAAAGACATTAGGATCAATTTCAAATAAATTGTTGCCACTCAAATCCAATGTTTCCAAAATTAGTAGACCTGAAAAACTATGAGGCTGTAATGTAGAAATGCAATTGTCGCGTAATATTAATGTCTGCAATGAGTCTTCGAGGCCGCGAAAGGAGTCATGTTGTATATGTGTTATATGGTTATGCCCCAAATCTAAATATCTTAGTTTTTGTAAATGTCTAAATGATTTCGATGGTATTTCCACTAAATCATTTTGTGGCAGTATAAGTTCCCACAAGGAACGTTCTAGACCCGTAAAAGCATCATCTGGTATCTCGGTTAAATGGTTCCCCGATATTTTAAGACGGTACATGCCTAAAATGTTTTAAAACTACAATTAAGCATTTTTAAGTGAATAATGTTTTGCAATCCAACCTGTAGCTTGTAAAAAGTATGGTTCTATTTCTCTTAATCCTGTATTTTCCATGTGCAGCATGAAAACCTTTGTTTATTGTAAAAAAAATTTAGAAGTGTGTGTCCTGTTCTCACTTCAAGCGATTATATCTTTTCTTACCTTTGAGTGGTTTACCATTCTTGGTAGTGCTGGAAAGGGTACGTTTTTACAGTGAACTATACCCAGGTCTGATGATGATTTTGAGCAAGTACAGAGCGAATTATATGTGCATGGGGGATATCGCATTTCCTCTAATTCTCGATGATTGTACAGTGATCCTCGCGCCAGCGACATCCATATCATTAAAAGCAGTGTTATGATAAGAAAAGCATAGCCAAATTTAAAGAAAAACTCCAGACCCTTAAAAAGCAAAATTAAAAATCTTATATGTATGTATATATAAATACGGCACACATTTTTTTGTTGTACTCTTTTAAGTGTCTTATCGTCCACCACTATTGGTGAAACATATATAAATTAAAAGGTGTTTTCGTATAGATATGCCCAATATATGTAAATGTTTTTGTTCAACATTCTTGACTCCAAAGTGGTAAAAAGACAACTTTCTCTTTTGATTTTGTTTTGCAAATAAAGACATACTACGTGCCATGTGGTCTAATTTAGATCACTGAGCGATCCTAGTTAATATTTAATTCAAATAATACTTTCTATCTAAGCTGAAGTTCAATATTATTAATTAGTGTGCTTATTCTGAAAGAAGACAAGAAATCACATACTTCGTCAGACCTGAGATTCATAATAAGCGAATGTTTGCTAAAGCGAAGAATTATCGAAACAAAAATTTTCTCTAAGCTGTCGTAAATTTAAAAAAGCGAATATTTGCAATAGAGCTAAAAATATTTTTAGCGAATATTTAGCGATGTCGTTAAATATGTTCGTTTTAGATATTGCTAAAGATTCGTTGTTCATATCACAGGCTATTTGCTACCACAAACTGAACGACGAGTGAGCTCTACGAGCTCTTTATTGTGTCACTAGAAAAAGTCGTTTTCGAATGTTTTAGTTTTATCCGAGAAATGTCAAAAGTTCTAAGGCGATATTCACCCCCATCGTGAACATATTTCCTTCGACATATTTCCCCTTTTTTCATAATTTTTCCCTAGAAATGTATTCCCTTTCTTGATTTCCCTTATCATAAATAATTTATTTACGGGGATTTTTGCAATTTTCCTCTGGTTTTATTCACTAATTTTTGCAAGCGAACTGTATGAATACATCGCGTAATTTCAATAATTTCCTTCCAATTAAATATTAAAAGTTATAAATATCTATTTTGAGGACAAGATCGGTTAATAATAATACGAGTATCCACGTTTGTTGACAATAATTACTTGAAAAACATTTTCGCATAGAGTATGAAACTTTTTGGTTCACATGCAGTCAATTTTATGGCGGTGTTTTACTAAGGAATGTTCTCCACTTAAAAACATTCGTTTGAAATCCAACATTTTTGTATTTCTTATTATTAAACTAAAATTTTTTGATTTTAAATTAATTTTTAAGCTTTAAAAATCTTCTTTACGTTTTTTACATTCACTGAGAACTGACATCGGGAGAAAAATTTCACGGCACATTCCCGATAGCATTTTTCCCTTCGAGGGGAATACAAATTTCATGGGAACAAATATTTCACTTGTTATTCACGATAGGATGATTATTCTCGAATGTTATGGTCAAACTGGAGTGGTCGGTCACCGTATGTACAATACTTAAATATTATATTACTCATACGCCACACTGGGCAAGTGAGTGAGTAAAGCTCTACAATGAATTGCTGGAAAGACATTTCAGAACATACACACACAAAAATATAAGAGGTAATATTAACCAGAGAACTGCAATGAGGACATGTTTTTATGATTTAAGCTACTCGCTTAAAAACGAGTTGCGGTGTAATTAACACAGCTTATTGTTTTTGTATCTGCTCGCCATACTCGTAAGAATTTGTGTTTGAACATACGAGCCTGTTACAATCACAATGAATTTTATACACGTTGTCTGTTTAGTATTGTTTCCTAAATATTTTTTTTCAACATTCGGTAATGGTGTTTGTACATCTGATAAACAATACAAAAATGTTTGTGTTGGAATTTTAAAGACACACATTTACATTATTAACTAGAGTTATAGTTCTCAGAGTTCATAAGTATTTACTCTCAGCACTCGTCAATCGTATTAATACTTAAAGCAGCGTTGCCAGAAGGTTTGGGAACAAATCAATGACCGTATATTTAAGTAAATATGTAGGGCTAAATTCATAATGAAATAAAATTTATTTAAAAGGTACTGTAAGAAAATTTTTCATAGAAAGTTTTAATTAAAATATATTACGAATGAGACAGGTTTATGAATTTAAAAGGGGCAGATTTTTATGTAACTTAAAAATCACAATTTTTTTATACGTCGATTTCATTTACATGTAGATATTTTTATAAAAATTTTTACCAATGGCAACGCTACGCAGTCCGTTATTTTATTGTGTGGAGTAGACATAGAATTTACTTTTTATGTATTTATACATATATGCCAACAAATTTTACAATTATATTCTGTGATGACGAAGATGTACACAATTGTTATGCTCTTTAATAACGGTAAATGTCGGCTACGAATTGTGTTTTTTCTTTAAGAAAATCGTTTTAATATCTTATATTCAGTTCATCAGTGTTCGTGACAGCAGATGGTTCAATTTATGTATCATGGCGACAAACAATGAATTGGTTGCGCAAAAAATTGCGAGTGGAACATACAGTCTTTCTTCAAAACATAAAGGAAAAAGTTTCGTTTGGAGTATTTTGGCCGAAATAATAAAGGAAGACGGTACATTGTTGGAAGGTTGGATACATTGCCGCACTTGTCATAAGGTGCTTAAATATTTCAATAATCAAACATCAAACTTAGTCTGCCACAAGTGCTGCCAAAATTTAAAAATCACGCGAATACTGAAAACAGTTACACCTCATGACCGTCAGCTAGCTATTGACGCCTGTGCAGGATGGATGATTGAAGATTGTCGTCCTTATTCATCTGTTAGTGGAACAGGCTTTGTCAAACTTGCAAAGTTTTTTATTAAGATCGGCGCACATTATGGAGAAAATGTTGATGTGACAGACTTGCTACCCGACGCAACAACAATTTCTCGCAAAGTACAAAAAGTAGCGGATGAAAAGAGAGATTCTTTTAGTAACAAAGTTAAAGAAATTGTGAAAAGTGGAGGAGCATCGGTCACGATTGATATGTGGTCTGATCGGTATGTAAATAGAAACTTTTTAGGAGCAACTTTACACTTTCAACAAAACTTCGAAATGTTTGATATTACGCTGGGGCTAAAATCGATGGATTTTGAAAAGTCAACCGCTGAAAATATTTTGGTTAAGCTAAAAACTTTATTTAATCAGTTTGGTGTTGATAATATTAATAATGTGAAGTTTGTTACTGACCGCGGCGCGAATATTGTAAAGGCGTTGGAAAATAAAACACGCCTAAGCTGTAGCAGTCATTTGTTAGCAAATCTTTTAGATAAATCATTTGAGGAGACGGTCGAGCTAACGGAAACATTGCAAACATGCAAAAAGATTGTTAAATACTTTAAGAAAGCAAACTTGCAGCATAAATTGTCAACTTCTGTAAAAACTCCATGCCCAACATGTTGGAATTCCAATTACACAATGCTTAAATCAATAACTGATAACTGGGATGACATAAATAAAATTCTTGTAGAAACTGGAGAGATTAAACGACTTTTCCAATTAAATATATCAACTTTGACAGCCTTAGTTGAACTTTGCAAGGATTTCGAGACAATTTTTAAAAAACTGCAGGTTTGCAGCTCCCCGTCATTATACCTCGTTTTACCTTCAATTTACAAAATTAAATGTATGTGCTCTCCCAGTGAAAATGATATTGCCGCTATTTCAGCTTTGAAAGAAAAAATAATTAAATATACTGAGGTAATTTGGGTACGTAATTTATCAATTTGGCATCGAGTAGCATTCTTTTTATTTCCACCAGCTGTAAACAAACAGCCAAATGATGTCAGTGATATTAAAGAGTTTTGTATTTCCCAAATTACTAATTTTGATGATTGCCCTTCGACTTCAACTTTGCAACCAAATTCATCCGTAAGTAATGACTCACCCGCTACTTCTTATCTCAGAGTTCCAGAAACACAAATATCTTCGCCAAACAGTAAAATTTTTTTATGCGATCCAAGTACTTCAGTCGGTACACCAATTTCTTCTAATAACAGTGACAATCAATTCTTTTTTTCCAACTGGATAAATACATCTTCAAATGCATTGAAAGAATCTTTAAACGATGAAGTAGAAAAATATAGCAGAGAAGCAGTAAATATGACTGATGACTTTGATTTACTGCAGTGGTGGCGCAAAAATGAAAAATATTATCCTCGGTTATGCAAATTCGCTCAGCATGTACACTCAATACCGGCAAGCAGCGCTGCATCGGAACGTGCTTTTTCATTAGCGGGTAATATTCTAACTGAAAAGCGAAGCAGATTAGGGCCGAAGTCATTGGAAAGTTTGCTGTTTTTAAATTAATTTTTAAAAAATTTTCCACAAAATATTGCCTAAAATCATATTTGCTATTTTGTAAACAATCGGTTTGAATTAAATTTTGTTTTAAGATCAGTTTGAAATAATTTGTTTTAATTTTACATTTGTGATAAGTATACCATAAGTTTTGATCGTTGATCTTAAAATAAATAGTCTTAAAATAAAACAGGCACTAAACTAAATCATCAAAACGGCTAAAATCGTCAAACCTACAACAAATTATCAAATCTGGTAGCCGCGGCTGCAGTGAATGTTGAATAGTAGTACACAAGTATATATCAAATGAATATGAGGAAAATGTTGTTGTTACAAACTGATCGTAACACCAAAATCATGTTAGTTGAATACAAAGAAGTTACCTAACACGAAAATAGAAAAAACACGAAACCTTGCTCTCAGTGGTTGTGCTATTGTTGTTACTTTTTTCTGCGCTCTTACTTCTTTCTGTAATCAACACAAGTACAAGTTAAAAAGTTGTTGTGCATATTTTCATACATGATGCTCGCTCTATATGAAAAACGAGCGAATAAAATAACAAATCAGTGAAAGCGAGTGCTTAAAAGTATTCGAGACTAAGAATCATATAGTAAACAGCGAGTGCGCTCGCTAGTGTTATGTATTGTCGCAGATGTCTGATATTAACTAAGCTTGCATAGGTAACTTTTTTTTTATATGAAAGTAAAAATCATGTTAAAATAAACTTATTACAATAAGGTATCTTCTTCGAAATTATTTTTATTGAATTATTTTCTATTTTATTGTCAAAAGAAAATTTTTGAGCTAGAAGGTATGTATGTATACATGAAATTTAAAAAAATTTTAAATTTATGTAAAAATATTGTTTTTTAATTATTGTAGATAAACCAGCTAAGCCCGGCAAAAGTTGTCTCATCTTCTTGCGTTTTTGTGTATAAAAATGAAAGAGGAGGACAAATAGATGAATTTATGGTATGCATGAGTGCTCACTTATTAAGCGCCTATTAGAGCTGGGGCCAACTCGTTCAGTCCTTGATTTTAGACACAAACCTATGATCAAACCAATAAAATTTAAATGTTGGACCAAGATCTCGTGGTTATTAGACGGTCATTCTTGTTATGTGAACATGGTGTTATGAATGAGAGACACTGTGTTGTTAGACTATCATACCAAGTATGTCAAACATCGTATACAAGCAAACACTGAATGGAGACTTTCGCACATTCCAAAAGGCTCTTTTAAAAATGCGCGCTTGAATCAAGCCATCTATATTCTTTGCTTATGAAAAGATAAATGAAATTTGCACTGAGTTTGACAGAAGATCTTTTGAACGATGGCAAACTCAAATTACCAAAATTTTTTGAAAACCCTCAAGTCAAACTGACAAACACGAATTTTGCGCTATTACACGAGTATGCTGGCATGTCATCACATCATATTCACATACCAAGTATGAGCGTCTAATAGCCGATTAGGTCAATAAGAGACCCATAGTATGTATTATTATTATTATTATTATTTATTATTTGTAATGTAATTTAAATGGGTTTGATCATTGGTTTGTGTCAAAAACGAGCTACTGAAAGAGTTCGATACAAGTCTAGTTCAGATGTTCAGAAGTGGCAAAAAACTGTCAATACTGTACAAATGACTCAAGCAAGGCGAATTGATACCAGGTGGTCTCGATTTGCAACTCTACATATTCGCCTTGTTCTGAAGTTTTCAATTTACACACAACATAATGGAAAAAAGAAGAAACTTGTTGCTTTCAAGAGTTGAGCAAACAAGATATTTGTATGAAATTTTTACACAATATGAAGAACGAGGATTAATTCTACATCATTAACTCAAAAATTCTACTTTTTGAGTTATGACGTTCTTTGAGTAAAAGCGATAGCTATGTATATGAAGTTATTTTTTACGTTTCACCTTTAATTTTAATATTATTTTATAGTATTTACATGAACTGTTAACTTTTTTGTTTTTAATAAAGCAATTTACACTCAAAAAATTTTATAATAATTTTCTCACCATAAAACCGGTTGACCGGTTTTATCTGAATTTTAAAAACAAAAACCGGGTTTTTAATAATTACGAACTATTCGAAAACCGGTTTCTGGAAAATGTCGAATAATCGATCACCCTACATTCCACCCTTTCACTTAGTTAAATTTGAAGATTTGGCTGGTTTTTATGGTTAAGCAATTGTCTATATGCATTTCGTTCCCGCTTTTGGAACTCAGCAGTAGACTTCAACCCAAAAAATTTTTGAATTTAGTTCCAAAAGCGGGAACGAAATGCATATAGACAATTGCTTAACCATAAAAACAAGCCAAATCTTCAAATTAAATAAATAAAGACTTTATGTCAAATAAATATACTTCGGCCTTTCATATATTATACCACAATATTAGGAAATATAACCTGTAAACTTTTTTGCACAAATTCAGAGCACACCTCTTGAATTGAACAAGTATTGTTTTTCATTCTGTGTAAAAAATATAATAAATAACAAACAAAGAAAGAGGAACGAAAAGAACCGAAGTGAAGCTACAAAAATACGCTAGCATTCAGACAAACTAAACATAAAAATAAAATGTACAAAATATTTCAAATATTACTCGAGATTTTGGCATTAACGCGAATTATATACTCATACATACATATACATTTTGGGATTATTTGTGAAAACAAAGAAACTGAATTTTGTAATAAAAATTTGTAGTTTAAAGCTATGAAAATTTTAATTAACAAAAATTAAGTTCATTAAATAAAAAAATACAAAGCAAATATTCAATGGTAAGTAACAATGCATACTAATTCAAATTTACATTTTAGTCGTTAACAAATTATACATATCGCACACTAAATCATAAACAATCAGAACTCAAATTTATCAAAATAGATTTGTTTTTTCATAAACCAGTGCGCTAACGACCGCAAAAATCTTCTGCAGCACAGCCTTTTTGAATAGTATAAAATACCGTTATGCCTGTTTTTATGTTACATACTTGCGTCACTTCTGAATATCTGAGATTTTTTGGAGTTGCGACTGTTTATGATTTAGTGTGCGATATGTACATATGTATGTAAGTAATTAAAGCTATCAGCACAAAAGTGGTGTAACCCTAAATTATTTAATTGTTTAATTGCTCTATTTAATTATTACATTCCTATATTTCTTTGTTATGCATATTATATTCTGTGCAACTATGATTTCTAGCCACATCTGCTTTTGAATACCAATGATGACCTACAAGTATACCCAGCAAAAAATAAAATGAGTACTTCTTTATAAACCACTTCTTAATTACTTCCAAAGTAGGTTATGCACTTTTTTCTGGTTTAAAGAAGTTATTTTTAATCACATATCTAAAGTATTGTTAAATCATCTATTTTTTTTTTTTTGTATGTGATGAAAAACGATTCAGTCACAAAACCAATTTGAAAACGATAAAAGGTGTGATGAGTTTTCTAAAGTCGTTTTGTCCATAATTTTAAACTTTGTTTTTAATGGTTTTTCCAAAAATGTTTGATAAATTTCTTTTCACAGTCTCATTATACGGTTTATATTTTATCTTCTAGTGTGCTTTTAAGAAGTCAGTAGTTTGAGGTTGGCTCAAAAATTATACTCAAAATCGATCGGAATTTATCACATCTTTTCAAAACGATTGCTTTGAAATCGTTTAGAAAACGATCGTTTTCCATCACATACCTGATTATTATTCTCTAAAATAAAAACCCAGT
Organism: Nowickia ferox; assembly: GCA_936439885.1. Lineage (NCBI taxonomy): Eukaryota > Metazoa > Arthropoda > Insecta > Diptera > Tachinidae > Nowickia > Nowickia ferox. The sequence continues at coordinate 92,639,836 of OW387023.1, read as the reverse complement.
AAAAAAATGATGAAAAAGAAGAAGAAAAAGCACCACAACTACGGATACGAACCACTTCAAACTCCGAGCCCGTAAGCTAAAAAAAATTGTCTGATTGATTTAAATGCTTAAAAGTACAAATTCTTAAACTTCAAAAATGAACGCAAACTAGAACAGGTTTCCCTTCTTCTTATTTCTTGTGAGACAGTTATTTTAATGAGTAGAATACTTTTAAGAATTAAAAGACTTTACAAGTGGGTTAATAATTCATGAATTTAACTGCTTTGGAAAAGTGGTTAATAAACCACATCCTAAATGTAAAATATATTGGTGAAGTAATCACCAATAAAAAATCACACCTTATTTTAGAGTTTTTATAGCCAATAAAAAGTGAATTTTATTCGCTCACAGGTTGGCAAAAACAAACCACTTCGCTCCAATGGCACGCTAATGTAAAATTCACTACTTTGGAGTGCTTCGAATTAATAGTTGAGGTGCCTTTTCTACTTTTTTTCATTACTTTTATATGATGGGTATTGTCAAGTTTATAAGCCGTTTTTACATAAATCTCATAAGTAGGGAAAGGATTTACATGCATTTAAAATCGCGTTTTATGTACATAAAATATACATTTACTGCCTTATTCATAAAAAATATTTCAGGTTTATTAAGCGCTTATTTGACATATTTTTATGGGAAATTTTTCAAATAAACCTGTAATAAACCTAAAATATTTTTTATGCATTAGACCGTAAAAATATAAAAATATGTATTAAAACCACTCAGTCGTAAAGCAGCTCTGGGCGAGTCAACATCAAGTGTCGTTGGCAATTATCTTTTAAGTGCAACCAGGCCACTGTTGTTTATTGGCCTTCGAGAGTTTTGCGTCTCGCTCGCACTGGTTGAGTGATCTGCCACGGATAACCGTATATTCTTGCGGTTCTTCTGTGGAATTTCTTTAACAACCACGTTGCTACTTCCTATGTGAAGGCATAGGCCGTGTACAGTCAGTCACAAAACCTTTTTAAAATACTGTTAATAACATCTTGGGCATATGGTCTAGTTGCTCCGCCCATATTTTGCAAATTTAATTTGTAAAGTATTTATTAAATAAATAAATGTATTAAAAACTAATAAAATATGCAGTTATTAACTCTTTTTTCAACTTTTAATAACATAAATAATAAAACTTAAAAAAAATCAGTTTCATTGCTTTCAACAAACATTTTGTCAAATCATATGGACTACAAAATAAAGTTAAGAAGAACTTTTATTTATATACATATGTAAATGAGTAAGTGTTTTTGTAAATTGTCAAAGGTAAATCTTTTGACTGTTTTTTCTGAAAAAAAAACATTTTTATTATAAAAATTAACATTCCACGTCAGCAAAAGTTATTGGTGCATATTTAAATGCTGTTAGTTCGTTTGTGGAGTAATTTTAGTTGTTTGAACTATGAAATATTGATGCAATTTGTTGCATTTTTTAAGTCCATAATTTGTTTGTATAACTTTATCTAGTTTATTTTTAATTTCTTCACTGCCTTTAAATCACAATTTTTTTACCGCATCTTCAATTAATTTAACTTGAGCTGTTAAAGAATCAAAACCATCTAATTGGGCTATAGTGTCAACACGAAAGCCATTCTCTGGGTGCAAAAATATAAATTCAGTGCTTAAGTTTTTTTTTAATTAAAAATTTTTTTTAACTTTGTTAATCTAGTTACTATAGACTGTGGGGGAATTCGCATCCCTGAATATTTTTCTTTAAAGGCTGCAACACGCAAAGGAGCTTTTAAAAACACTTGCTATCCACATGAAATTAATACGGAACCGGTAAAGAGCGCCCAAAAAAATTACACAAACATTTTTGGGTTTAAAAGGGATTTTATCCCATGCTTTTATATTTTTTCTTTTTTTTTTTTGGGAATTGAATTTTTCAAATGAATTGATTTTTCGTCCCAGTTGAAATTGTTTTCGTTTTCCTCTTTTTTGTTCTTACACAGTCGTAAGAAAAATTAATTAAACATATACATTTATAATGAAATATGCAAAAATATGTATGTATTTATTTTAAAATATGCAAAAATATGCACTAACAAATCTTAAAACATTACTGATCATAAAAATGCTTCGCTAAGTGGAATTAATTTTTGATGAAGAGAAGGAAGTACAAAAGGTTGAATTTATTAGACGGCTCTTTGGAATTAGCGCCTCTACTGTGAGTATATGTTATTGCCTAAAACAAGTTTTCACAATCTCATTTTTAGCTGTAAAGCATAATTTCTTTAAATATGCATAGAAGAAATTCAAAAATAAAAATAATATTGCAATTACTTTTTAATTTTTTCAATTTTTTCCTTTTAAAACTATGCGCAGCAACTACAAATTTGTGGTTGGCAATATGGCAACTGAAATTACCAGTTGTTAGGTGCCAGTTGACATGCGTAATACCGTTTCGGCAACCAGCAACGCAACCAGAGTTCGGTTGCCATCCATAATCGAACCATAAAATAATTCGCCAAAACCGAAAAAACGCCAAAAACGCAAATAAAAGGCCAAAATTGAGAAACGCCAAAAATCAAAAAATCCCAAAAACGAAAAAAAATCGAAAACCCTCGTGTGCGAGTCAAAGTCGCACTTTACTGAATTTTTTCTCATTGTGTATAAATTTTTAAAAATTCTTCGAACTGCGCGATTAACTAGAATTTTACGAGTGATTTAAAAACCTTTTTACTCGGTTACTAAACCAAAATCAAAATCTCGAAAACCATTAAATGTTTAATCGAACAAAATTAAAACACTTTAGCTGTTATTGTGGTTTGTATCAATAGTTAGAAGTTAGACATATAATTCTATGTGCTTTAGTATTTTTTTGATTTTCTCGTTTTCACTTTTGAGCATACATACTTTTTTGGTTCTAAAAGCACATAAAAATTTAAAAAAAAGCACTAAAGAGCGAAATTTTGAGATCTAAAAAGCTTAAAAGGCACTAACCTGAAAAACGGGTGAAGATCCAATCGAGTGAAGTTTAATAATGTTTAACATTTTCTAAGCTATTCTCTATTTCGGCAATAGTATCATCTTTAATGAAATATATCAGACGAAAAATTTATGCTTTACACTACTTACTTTTACTTACTTTTGCTATTTGCATTCGCTAAAATGTTTGCGAATATTTCAAGCGAATACTTAAGACAAAAAAATTTTGTACTTCTTTTACGAAAATAATTTACGATTAACAAACGTCAAAAACTCGAAAATTGTTTTAACCCAGCATGAAAAAGATACAATACATGCATACTTACAAGTAAAGCATTCCAATCAAAGCTTTAAAATTTTAGCGGAAAACTTTTCTATAAATAAGATCTCATAAGTATCAAACTGAAACCAAAATCCAGCGGTGTTTGGAAATATTTTTAAATTTTTTAAAAAGAAAGTTCAGTGTTGGATTTGCGCGAAACTATTTTCTACTTAAGACTATTCTGTTCAAACTTTTGAAAAATGTTGAGCACCATTCATTACTTCGCATAAACCATTCCTTTTTGTCCCACTCATATTATTGAAAACATAAAATGTTGAAGAAATATTTCATATGTTTTTCTCAAGATGAACAAATTACTACTTCTGCAAAAAAGTTTTTCATATATAATTCATTCAAATTCTTCTTAATATGTATTTTGACAGCATTTCACGTGAAATGTTGAAGAGAGTACCAGGCTTTAGGGCCAAAGTACGAATGGGTGGATTGCCTAACATTTTGTAAATTTATTTTTAATTATTATCTATACTTATTTTAATATACAGGGGTGTTCTGTAAACCGCACGTTTTGAAATCGCCTAATTTCCTGGAAAGAACTTAATTAAAAAGGTGACTTGTTGCAGCTTTTTAATTGTTTTTAATATTTAAGATGTTTAAGATATTTAATACGAACTGACCTGCTAATGCACTAATTCGTCCGGTCAGCAGATCACTGTTTTTCGTTTTTGAAATCGCACGATTTCATATCGCGCGGTTTGCAGAACACCCTGATAATTTCATATATCTTTCTGGTTTAAGAATTTGTATTTTTAATAAATTAATAAATACATGTTTGCTCAATTCAAGACCCAATTTAAATAAAATGGTGTATGTATGTAAAAACATATAAATATGTATAATACAACTTCATGTTCTCATACAAATTTATTTTCATGCGATTTTTTAACATATTGTAATATTTGCATTCGCATTCGCTTTTGCAAAAATTAAAATACATTATTCGCTTTCGCATTCGCTTTCGCTAAACTGGTGTTCGTTACATCCCTACTTTACACTGATAAAATAAATACATCAAGTATTTATTAAAGTAATTTTAAGAAATACACAAATTTCTTAAAAGTACTACATAGTGCTTTTTCTTAGTTTGGCAACAAAGCTCAAAATTTGGCGCTTTGAGTATTCAAAAAGCACTAAAAATAGTGCCAAAAGCACCAAGTTGCCATCGCTCTCAGTCTTCATTCTTGTGCAGTCTTGTGAAAGCAAAGCGAAACGAGAAAATCAAAAACTCTTAAATAGTCCATTTTTAAAATCTTTCCTTCTAAATTCGGTTGGTTGAACAAATGCCATTACTTTGTATTTTATTAACTTTAACTTAAACCGTTGCAGCATGTGTTTTAACATCCGAACTATATTTGTGAAAACGATTCGGTAGCCGAACATAGAAGAGAGTCAAAGAATCGAAAAATTTAGCTTCAAATTGGGTATTTAAATATTTTTAATCCAATATATTTCTATATTCTTGCGGTTCTTTTGTGGAATTTCTTTAACAACCACGTTGCTACTTCCTATGTGAAGGCATAGGTCGTGTACAGTCAGTCACAAAGCCTTTTTAAAAAACTGTTAATAACATCTTGGGCATATGGTCTAGCTACCCCGCCCATATTTGTGCAACAATACTTTGCAAATTTACTTTGTAAAGTATTTCTGAAATAAATAAATAAATATTTCTAATCTTCTACATATGGCTATAACTGTTACAAATACATATGTCCATATGTATGTAATTTTAATTATAAAATAAAATATATGTATGTACATATAAAATCCATTGAAGGAAGTTCTTTGTTTTGCGTTTACATATTCCTACTCCATTTAATATTTATAAACCATTTTTTTACAATAAAAATCCTTTTGTTCTAAGTGCTTAATTTTTGATCCTTTCAACTTCATGCTCACACTTTCAACACCAATCGATTAGAAAAAAAAAAACCATTGGGAAACCATATAAATAAATGCACTTTTACTAATTATTCCAGATTGTATTTGCAATGGATTTATAGTTAATGCAACTTGCAAAAACACACAATTTACGGTCTACTTAAAGTTTGCACTTTTGCGATTTCAACTCAACAAGATAAAATTTTAATAATTTAAAAAATTAAACTATTTATGCAAATTTTTTATAATTTTATTATTATTTCTGGTACTTCTGTTTTTTAAACAATTTAATTTGTATACGCACCATTTTGTTTTTATTTTATATTTGTTAATTGGATTTATACTAAACACAGATATATAAACATTAATTGCACTTTTTCATTATATCTTGCTAACACTGTTTCAATACTTCAATACAAGGTAAAACGGTATCCTTTTCCACGTCCTGATTTTTTTTTTCAACGTTTATATTCCGCTATTGTGCTAAGACACGTCCGAATCGTAGCACATGAATAGTGCATCTGAATTGAATTTTCACAAATTTGAACTCAAATAAACCAAGAAATGTTAAAATGCAACTAATTGGATTGTACTATATTTCAATGAACTAGGTGTTCAAAACTAGATTACAGACTGTAGTCTTCCTCAAACATTTTTTTTTTTTTAGTATTTCCGTTTTGAATTCACCGCCAGAGTTGACTAACCTTTGTACAGCGCATGCTTTGAAATTGTCGGTTTCACGCGCATGTTCGTTGAAAATTGTTTAGAATTGTCTGATCAAAACAAATCGCCTAAATAGTACGCTGTTATTGGCAATGTAAAAATAATTCAAGTTCGAAGTGGCTGGTCATTCATATGTGCAATAAACATTGTCGACTAGTCGAAGACATCAATGACAGTCTTTTTTTAAACCCACGCAATAATTTGTAGGAAAACAACAGAGACGCCAAAACTAAAATAAATGAGTGAGACGCAGCAATCAACATTTAATACAAATATCTATTATGTAGCTTACAAAAATTCAGAACTGCATGATAACCTCAAACTGCCCTATATTGACCAAAAGTTTAATTACTAAAAACAAATTATCAGGAACAGAAAAAGTTGATGCTTAACTACTCAGAATTTTCAATTGATAAAATTGGATTGGAAGCCCCAAAATTATTAAATCAAAAAAATTGTTAAGAAACTGAGAACATTGAAAAAGTATTCGGCCATGTCACAGAGCTCAATTCCGTTCGCAATCGGAATTCAATCCATCCCATTTGTGTATTAGATGGTGTCTAAAAAAGAAAGCTAAAATACGGAAATTTGTTAGGGGTGAGTCCAAACTGTTGGGGGCGCTGGTATTTTGGAGTATGCTTCGGCTAGGACTATATATTTTGAGGTGAAATGGCCGATTATAATAAGAAGATTTACATAAGTATCTAATGGTGAGTACACATCTGGCATTTCATTTTGTAATGTAATTTTCAAAATTTGTGAAACGCCGTTTTTATCAGGGCAATCATGTATAAAATTCCGCGTGAAATTTTTCCCTGGCAACAATTCTAACTAATAGCAAGTAATAGGGAAAACTAAAAATTCTAATTGGAAAAGGGAGAAATTGCACGCGGAATTTTATTAATGATTGCCCTGTATATGAAAAGCAATGCCACACAACGAAAAATATCGCAAATGATAAACATAGCCACTAGTACACGCGGCATTAGTTTCTAAGCTAGTCAAAAATAATGGCTTTTCTGTAAGAACTATTTTCAAAATTTAGTTCCAAGGAAATAAAAGATCCAGATTTGTTTATTAAAAACAAAAAACACTCCGACTAAATTTGAGTCCTAGATTAAAAAGTCCGACAATTACATTCCCCTCGAAGGGAAAAATGCTATCGTGAATCTCCCGTGAAATTTTTTCCCCGCAATCAGTTCCAGTGAATGTAAAAAAGGGAAGAAGATTTGTAAGTTTAAAAATTAATTCAAAATCAGAAAAATTAAGTTAAATAATAAGAAATACACAAATTTTAGGTTCCAAATTTAACTTTAAAGTGGTGTTTTTAAATATTCTAGGTGCAGTGGAAAAAAATTCTTTAGTATACCACCGCAATTCATACCCCATAAAAAAAGTGCTGCAGGGGATTATTGTTAAGAATTATGAACTTTATTTTACTTATCTTGTCCTAAAAATAAATATTTATTACTTTTAATATATAATTCAAAGGAAAATATCGAAATTATTTGAAGCAATAATTCAGTTCGCCTGCAGAAATAAAGTGAACAAAACCAAGGAAAAAATTAAAAAATTCACTTGAAAAATATTGTTCATGATAAGGTGAATCAAAAAAGGGAAAACATTTTTAAGGAAAAATTATTCACGATTCCAATTTTATGAAAAGGGTAAAAATTTCGAGGGAAATATTTTTCACGATAGACAATGTTAATGGACCTTTTTGCCATTTCTCTTATAACTGATATGTAGCTGGCTCGTATAAAATACTCCTGCATATACTATGTGTAGCCGAATAAATACTCGAGAGTATTTTTATACTTATTCGCACGATTGTAGCTTATAAAACGCTTAACAAAGATTCAAAAAGTTTAGTTTGAAGAACACATTTTTTGTAATTTCAAATCAGTTCTTTTAGAACAGGTCTGATAAAATATGTCTGCATGTACTAAATATATCTGTGGCAGAAAGGAAAAAGTGCTTAAGTCGAGATAAGCTGATTTTGAGTTAATGGTACCCTCGTAATCTGCATATTTGAAAGTACCCCTGGGCAAAATCTCAATTAATTCGTGCGATTTTTCAAGAAGTTATAGTAAAATGACTAGCAGCTTATCTTTTTTTGGACTTCTAATCTCTTTTGGAATAATAGCTTAATTTATGTTATACTTTGGTATATTTCAACTTGAATGTATTATTTACAGTGTGTAGAAAAATGTTTTACTTACAAAAATAAAGGTTAACAGAGAATTTCCCAATTTAATTGTAAAATAACTTTTTGAAAATCGACTTGATCGCTTAAAAGTGCTCTCCTGCAAAACAATCAAATAGACTTAAGCACTTTTTCCTTATTGCCATACATATGATGCCGAATAATGAGTTTTGTAATTATGTATCAATTTATTGGGTTTTGTAAACTTTTTTGAATAGTAGTTGAAGTCTACTAGACGTGCTAAGCCGACAAAGAATTTATTTAAATTCGTATTCGTTTTAAATAAAAATAAAATATTGAAATAATAATGGGACTTATCGTGATTAGCGTAATTCGACCTCAACCACGACATTTTGGTCCTAGATTAAAGAAAAAATGTTGCAATGTTCTTTAGCCTATTACAAAAAATTTCGTATTGGAAGTCGAAATAAATCACGATAATTGGGTATATTTTTTAATTTATGCATATTTATTGAGTTGTATGAAAATTGAAGGCTTTAAACTCGTTTTCTACAAAACTAAATTTTTGGAGTTGCGTAGTTGTTTTCGTAAACGGGCAATATAATAGGAGATTTTTTAGCCGTTTGGCTTTTTAAAATTAAAAAAAAACAGAAAATTTCCAAAAGCGAATAAAATATTTATTTGGTGTAATAAATTAATGCCTGCCATTTACTTTTTAGAGGTGAATATTGCCAGCTGGTGCTCCGTAGGACAATGGAGATTAATTGCTAGTTGCGTGCCGTGTGCCATGTGAAACCGTCTTGTTGAAGCCACATATCAACCAAGTCCAATTCTTCCACTTTGGGGTATTCATGAAAGGGTACTCTGCTGCATTGACTTTAACGTAGCGATTTGCTTCGTTCTTGAACAAGTACGGTCCAATAATGCCCACAAACCGCACCAAATAGTGCATCTTTTAGGGTGCATTAACAGATCTTGAACTGCCTCTGGCTTCTCTTCACACCAAATTCGGCAATTCTGTATGTCGAAGTATCCATGAATTTACTGAAAATTTTTGGCATTGCCAAATATCATGAAATCTTATTTTTACACTGAAAAAAAATTGCACTGAAAACGCAAATCGCAAAAAAAAATCACCCGATATACGTATCCATATTTTTTCAATCTTAAACGATGGATAATTATAAAAAACATTTATAAAACATTATTAAAACATTTTTTTTTTTACCTGCGTTAACCTTTTATTTTTCCTTTGTTATTCGAATGCTTTTTAACATTTAAAATAAGAATTGACGCGAGTAATTTAATGCATAGCAAGCCTTTTTTCTAGCTGTTTAAATGCATTCAGTGGCTTTGTATAGTTGTAATTTTACGATACAACCAATTATAATAAACATTCTTTTTACTGTATTCTCTTTCTTCGGCATTAAAACATTCTGCTATATTAGGTGGACATATATTCTCCATATTAAAGTAGAAAGTTGACGTTACTTGGCGTAATTTATTATTAGACTTCATAGATATACGTCGAGAATGGGGATCCTTACCTTCCAAAAGTTCACGTACATAGTCGGCAGATAATTGTATTTCCATTTCATCTGTTAATGAATCGCAGGTCAAATCAGGCATTTGCGGAGTTTTTCGCAGCAATTGCTCAAAAACTTCATAATAAATTCGGCTCAAATTCAAATGAATACGGATCATTAGTAAATGTTCTAATGTGCAATGAATTTGAAATAGTTTTGCCAGAGTTCTTGCACTTTCATTTTCATCAAAGTTGCTATTTTTGAAGCAAATAATTTCATTTTCAATTTTTTCCCCACTACTTTTAATGTCATTGTGCAACAGAGTCTTACGCATGGCAGCATTATCTTGTATTACAGCATTTCTAAGAGATTTCCTAACATTTGGTAGGACTGCATCGTTTTCTTTGTTATCATGGGCAGTACTGAAACGAAATATGAAATAAAATAACTTAAATCAGATTTTATATTAGACTGGCATATTGCATTTTTCTTTAAAAAGTTTGTTGCACAAAACTTTTTCATTAAGCTCTAGAATAAAATTTAAGCAATTCGATTAATAGATATGTAGAAAAAGTTGCATGCTGCAAAAATTTCAGACAAAAATTATTAGTATAAAAGCATTCTTCTATGTTGCAATACCTTTTCCTTTTCAAATCATTAGCACTGCAGACTTTGCTTTCAACAAATATATATTCGTAATCTTTATATAGCTTTTCCATGCCAATTTCTAGCAATAATTCCAAAGGCTCTGAACCCGAAAGACAAGGTATGGCTAAACGGCGGTTTGCGACCTCTGTTATGATTTCGGCTAAACGATTTTTATTTGTAGGCGTATTCTAAATTATTTAAAAACAAAACAATACCTACATCAGTCATTTGTCGAAAATAAATTTGGGGCCATTATTACAACTTGGAGTTATTTCAAAGAGGATTTTGTAGGAAGTATAAAAAGTTTTTCATTACTACAATTTTACCTTAACTTAACCCGATCGGTAAGGTAAAGAAAAGATCATTCTACCTGGTAGCTTAAAGTAAAGTTGAATTAATGAAGAACTTTTTATACGTCCAATAAAATCCTACCTTTAACTAACGCCAATTTGTAATAATGCCCCTTAAACAATTATGTACATCATATAAGATTCTATTGTTTTTTAATTAAATCATATTTCTTACCACAATATTACAACGAGCGGCACATTGGAATAATATATTATAAGCCATTTTCAAATCCTTATAAGATGAACATTCTAAAATATACATAAATACGTATATGAAGATAATATATACGGGCATGTTCTGAAAATCATTTCGTTTTGATATCGGCAACTTTCAGGAAAAAATTTAACTAAAAAGGGTCAATGCTTGCTGCAGCTTTTAAATTGGTTTTTATGTTTTATATGTTTAAAATATTTTATACGAACTTAGCTTTGAATTGTCCAGAACAGTTTTTAGTTTTTGAAACTTGGCGATTTCAAAACGAAATGGGCAATAAATGAAAAATACTTCATGAAATTTAAATGAAAATTAAAGCGTCAAATGTGTATTCGCGCTTTTTTCATTTCGTAAACAATAATTACGTTTTAAAATTTCCCACAATTTGTCGGTTAAGTCATTAAGACGTCTAATTTTCGCATTTTGTATAACATCCTCAATATCCAGTTCAGCTCCACTACTTGTATCTATTTCTGATATCTCCGTCATAACTCTATTAATGTTTTCCCGTAATTCAAGCATTTCGATGCCACTAAAAAATTGTAAAATTATTTAGTAAATTTAATTGTAAATTAATTAATTGTAAATTAATCTTATGATAAATTATCATTATGTTTCGTCATTATGCAAAAACATAAAGCATCATAAAATTAACCGAAATAATACTTACATAAATACATATGTACATATCGTTGGTCACAAGTAGAAAGGCCCTAACTCAAAAACTGTAACTTTACACATAATAATAAACAGTACAACTGCTTTGTAAAACTGCTTGTAAAAGCGTTATTTTTTACACCATTGCAATAAATTTTTGTGACGAGGTGTATTTGTGTGAAATGTAATGGAATCACTGAAAAACTCAATTTCGTGAAAATACGAGTTAGGGCCTTTCTATTTGTGACCATCGATATGTACATTGAACATTATTCCGAGTTAAAAAAAAAAACTAAAAAAAATTCATTTAATTTCATTTATTCCATTCATGTAATATGTGTACATATGTGTCCTATTGACCAATAAAAAAATTGTTGAAGTGAGTTAACAGGTTTGCACTCTAAACCGGCGATATGAATTGTGAAATGGAAAATGAAATTCTTAAGCATAGGAAAGGATATCCGAGAAGATATTGGATTTACTATCGGAATGCCATTTCGAAATACTTTTAAATATTATCAAAATAGAAAAAAGAGCCAATGTGAGACTGATTACTTAATTATGTACATACATATCTTCCGTTCCGATTCGAATCGATTGGTGAACTCCATTTAGTTTATACTAGAGATGGGCAAAAAATATCGATATTTGAGAAAATAAATATCGATATATATCGCCGATATTTCAAAAACCGATATATCGATACATCGATTCTTATTTTCGAGTATCGGGTTTCGATTTTTTAAGAGCTCTATAAATTTTAGCCGTTTTGTAACTGTACTATATTGGCATCACTGCTAGTGATGCGCAGAAAAAAAGAGAAATTTCATAATAACAGCCAAGACGCATCTACATATAAGGTGACCCTACTAATTCAGTGCCTATGTTCTGTAACTTTGGTGAGATCTTTTCAAGACGAAAGGTTAGGAAGGGTGGTGCCATACCGCACCTTCACTCGGAGACGTAATTGGGTCCATTGTGATTCCAGACGAAAAGTTTGATATCATTGTGTGAAACAGAGGATGAGTAACAAGAAACTTAGTTCCCTGCTCATGTTTCTTGTAAGCTTATTTCAGGTTTTATATGAATCAGCCTGTGGGAAACTTGTAATATATATATTATAATTATAATTGTTTGATTTTTCTCGACGAGAAAACTTCTCGCAGGTACAGGTGACTTTTATTTGTTAACTAAGCTTAATGTCAAATTTGGTTTGTGTGGTTATAATCCTATAGGCACATTAGTTTTTACTTTCTGTTCTGTTACGAATCAGCTGACTCTTTTTTGTTCATAGAAATCTTATACAAGTCGTTAGGTTTTCTCTTTCGTTCTGTTCTGTTCTGTTTCGGTTCAAACTGTGAAAATCAAAAAACTGTTAAGTAATTGTAAGTGACAACATAAATTAAATAAAATAAAAATATATATAAAAAAAATATGACATAACTTCGTGCTAACCTGAATATAAAAATGAAAAAACGGATAAACAGAAAATGAATAGTGATACTTACAAATGTGTTTACCAAAGGTAAATCAATAATTGTATACACAATATTTCTCATATTCCATTTCATTAAAAATTTGCGTTAAATAGCTGATGTTAATAACAATCTCTACCCCAGTAGATAGACTTGGGTGCTGATAAAGTGCGTTGCTGCACAGAAAAATATCGGTATTTCCCCCAGCTTATAGTCTAATTTAATTTTTCTTCTCTTCTTTAGAAACTCACATTAATTAATAAAAAATATTTCATTCAATAAGAATTGAAATTACTGAACTTAAGCCCGACTAAGAAATTATTTCTGATAAAAATATTTTGAAATAAACTTTGATTGTGCTTTAAGAATTTAAACAATTTAATGTTTACCAGAACAACATAACAATGGACAATGCAAAACTCATCACTTTAGTGGAAAACTGTATCTGTAAGAAACAGCTGATAATGTATAAAGAAAAAGTAACTATTAAAATTTAGAAACAGAACGGCACAACAAAGAACAGCAACAGAAAGTAAAGAATAATGGAGCCTTAAGGACCTACATTAGATTACGTATAATTTAACATATGTACGTAGTTCTTTTGTATTAAATTTCTTAAAGCGACTACATGTACATTCGAAATTAATGCAGTTTTTCAGAAATTATCTTAGGATGCAAATTAAACATACAGATGTATAGATAAATTTATTTCATTTTTCGATATATATATCAATTTGGGTTTTCTGTACCCATGGAGTTCATTAAAATTGAAGTTAGTTGTGAGCGATTTCTTTCAATATTAAATCCTTGTTTAATGAATGTCTAGTGGATACTTCTCGTATTCCGCAACGATGAATTTGAAGTGTTCAACACTGGGCATTCATTAAACAATGATTAACAGCCTTATTTATAAAAATTATTCATGAATATTCCCTCGGGATTTATTTCTCACGGAAAATAATTTTCTCGATAAAACATTCCTCCAACCATAAATTCCTTGGGAAGAAAAAAGGGTAATACGTGGCATCACCGCATTCTGAAGCTCGTTGTTTTGCTTGTTTGTTGACATTTTGTTTATCCCTTTATTTTGAGTGGGAGAGTAAACAAAGTTATTAAAATTCACCAACTTGAACAAATATGTAAAAAATTATTTATTTGGGCATTATTTGTGTTTTTCCAAACAAAAGAACTATAAAATACTAGATTATGTACATATACATATATAAATTTTGTTTTAATAGAGTATTAACCATGTTTTTATGTAAACATGCTTTTGTTTTGCAAGTGAAAGATTTTTAGTGAAAAAACCAATTTCAATTGCGTTCGTAATACCTACAAATTCATGATAGGATAAAGTGACAAAACTCGTGCGGAATTTTTGTTTATGATTGGCCTAATTAATGCCCAATAATTGAGTCATTTAGCTAATTGCCACTTAAATTTTAGTTGCACTTGAATGCAGTTTAATTTTTTCAGCCGTAAAATTAAATGCTCACTTAAATACTATGAAAGTATGGTAGCACAGAGAAATGTCAATAGTTCTAAAAGAAAACAGATGTTTAATGTAAATAACAATAGGTCTGTTCCACAAGATTTCGTACAAGTTCGGACTAATGAGAGAAAAAAGAAAATTACTCTCTGAATATGCAAAAGTTATCCAAAATTGCTGGAACGCAAAAAACCATAATTGCACATCTTGAAATAGTAATGTTGCTTACATTTTACATTAAATTTAATTTAAGTGATTTTAGTCGCTTAAAACGCATAACATAATAACAAAAATTTTGCATCATTGGCAACAGCTGTAAAAAGTAAATGAAAATAAGTTCCAACAAAGTAAAAGCTACGAGAATAAAAACATATTTTTATATTAAAGAAATGGAGAAATATGCACAATTGTACTTACAACTTCAACTTTGTTCAAAAAACCTTCCATTTTGCATTTTAATAAATTTGTATGTAAAAACTTTTTTCCTATATTTGCAAATTTTCTGATTAATTTTTCAGTTTCATATGTAAATAAAATACAGCTGATTATTTAATTCTTGTCCGAATTTATCCAGAAGAAAAAGTTCGTACTCTCACAATTGCACAAAAATTGCTATCTGGAACGCTTTTGGATAACTTTGTACAAGTTCGGACTGTTATGCATCTGGAACAGACCTAAAGTTAGGTTATCAACATGTAGAAAGTTAAAATTGCATAAAAACATATTTTATGAAACCAAAAGAGCATCCGAACGGATTTTTCTATTTATTTATTTCATGTTATGAAATTATTTACTGCATATTTTATATATTTATGAAAATTAAACGAAATTTGTTTAATACGACCACACGATGTTTTTGTACATGTTTTCAATAAACACATAAAAACATACGGTATGCTCGAAAAACTTAAATAGAACTTATATACGCAAGGTTGGGCATTTAAGTATTATTTAAATCTCTCTCAACTTTGCACTGAAAATATTAATTTGTTAGTTAAATGGCACTTAAAGATAAATAACACATAATTGATAAGTCAATTATTGGGCATAAGGCTTTCTTAAGGCTTAATAAGCAAAATTTTCTATGGAAACCTGCTTTAAAAACCTTTTATAAGTCCCCAATAATTTTTATAAATAACGTTGTTAATATTTGTAGAAATCGCTGTCAGCTAGGTATATAACTTGAATCTTAATTAACTGAATACTTCTGTTTCTACCTTGTTTTTGTTAAATTTTTTGTTTCTATTCTTTTGTTATTTATATTGAATTTTTTATAGTATTTATTGAATCTATTGTTTATATTGTTTTTATTGAACTGTTTGCAAAATTTGTGGGCAAAAAATATCAATATATCGAAATATCTGTTTTAAACAAATATATATCGATACTTCTGACAATATGTCGAATAATAAATTTCTTAAATATATCGATACTGTTCAAAAATATCGATACGATATATATATATATATATCGATAAATTTTTTCATTTGCCCATCTCTAGTTTATTTTCCATATTTGACTTTCAGGGCTTTTAACTTTTTCCTATTTCAAAGATTTACTTGGCAAAACGGTTGCAAGTGAAATGACATTATCAATATTCCACCGAACAGGCAAAACTCATAATAATCGATAAAAGACAAGAAAAAGTTTATTTTTCTTTTTTTCTTAATTCATTGATGTTCTCCCGCATTTAGTTTGCTATTGTTTTTCAAATATAGTAATAAACTATAAACTATTATAAACGGGTATGTTCTGTATTCCACATGAAATTAAATCGTTCGGAATTGCCATAGCATTGTTGTTATAAATTCCAATTTCCAACAACAATTCTATGGCAATTCCGCACGGTTTAATTCCACGTGGAATACAGAACATAACCGAAAATGTAAAATAAATGTATAAATACAAAAAATTCTTTAGCTTACATGCCACATGAGTAACTCGGTTCCTTTGCCAAATCCAAATTTTCCGATTGTTTGTAACAAATTATTTCATCACGAATGGCCATTAGTGTACGTAACTGATTAATGAATTTCTGAGTAGACGTTCCACTAACGTCAAAACGAAATGTTTGTTTCAAATTGACATCACAAGTTCTCAGATCTATTAGAGAAGGAGTGGCTGATGTTGTTGACCAAGAGCATGTTATTGAAATATTGGATTTTATATTATAAGTGTTTTCAATTTGAGTTTCTATACGAACACATTTGCCAACGGAATTATAATGATCTTGGAGCAACGATTGACTCATAACTGCATGCGAAGGTATTACACCTCTATAATTTATAATACCTCTCGTACGTTGACTTTGATCAAACTTGTATTGCAAAAGTTGAGTTTTTGAGACATCCGCACCTGAACACAAGAACCACACAGAGCCGATAGCATCACCGCCTGAGGCACCATTTTGAAAATCTTCCGAAGTCATAATGGTTCTAGCTTTATCCGGCGATATTCCCTTGTGATATTCTTCTTCGGGTTTCCAAGAATTCTTAGGGATGAGGTTAAGATCTAGAGATATGTCGCCCAATGCATCCACTTCACATTCATCTTTCAAAGGACTGCCTGTTAAATCTAAATCAAGATTTTCAGACTTTTTTATGTTCAACTTAGAAGGCGACACAAAATTTAAAGTTTTTCCTGCAGAGCGGTCCTTGAAATATTTCCATGACACGTTTTATAAAAACATAACTTATTTAATTCAGTAAATTTATTTATTCATACCTCCACATAAAATAGTATAATCTTTCCAGGATTTTCAGCGGCACCAACAACATTATTTAAATAAGTGGGTGCATAAGAATATGTTATCATATAATTATCACCATATTTCCGCAATAAATGTGCATATACATTTGCCAAATTTGAAAACATAATTACAAATTTAAGACTTGATAAACAAATTTCTTCTTTATATTTATGAACAAACGAAAGTATAAAAATTTAATATCACGATTTCAAGTTTCAAGCACAGAGTATACTTTGTGGTTTCAAGGCGCTTTATTTGAAAACAAGAAAGACACTAGATGGCCAATGAAGATAAAAATCGTGATGCCAGCTCTTGAAAACCAAAAACGTCACAAACAAGAATGTATTATAAAAAACGTTATGAATTTTTAGGAATTTTAAAATAAATATGTAAAATAAATATGTAAAATGTTTTAGCGTTTCACTCGTACCAAGACTTATTCACAGCCTTAGCCTAAATATCTGATCATATAATGCATATACCTATCAACTCCGACGAATCACACTTGACTAATATATCCCCACAGTTGAGTAATCATACATGATTGATATACTGATCAACTATTTTTTATTATAGAAAGTAACTTAAAAATAAAGAAATAAATACAATATTTTTTCAATATTCAACGCAACTTGACTTTTATAGATGTCTAAAATTTTAGAAAGGTACATATGTGTCAGGTATATTTAATTAAGCTTTCTCTTATTCACTTTTGGTTTTAATTAACCTTTTTAACACATTTATAAATTTCAGAGACTGGACGCATTGTATATTTTACAGAAGAAGAAGTTTATAATACATATGCTAGAGTATAACAACTATAATTGAGAGATATATATCTCATTGCTATCGGTCAAATGGACTGTAAGTTGACTGTCGCTGTTCAATTCAATATAAATCTGTTGCAATTTTAGTAAAAAAAATTATGTTTGTGTTATGTCGACTACACATCTGGCACACATCTGCCCAAAAAACGTAACCACTAATTAGTAGTGAAAAACTGTTTGATTCAGACATGTATTTATTGATTTAAACAGTTTCCAATCATGTTGGATTCTATGCAATAATCTATTAGTTATGTATGAAACTATTTAACTTAATAAATACGTGTCTGCATCAAATAGTTTTTCATTAGGCGTCAGCAAAGTGTATTAATACCAAGTGGCCTTATCATTACAACAACATGCATACAAATTTGTTGTAGGATTATTTTTATTTGAATGTTGACAGTTCGGGTTAAGATTTTATGCTATTTTGTATGAAGTTTGGAGGATGGGGTTAAGTCAGCTGACGATCAGCTGCGCTGATAAGGCCACTTGATATTAATACACTTTGGTAATCAGTGGTAACGCTTTTTAGGGCACATGTGTACTCAGCATTAGTTAGTCATTCGTGACATTGGGCTACATTCTCCATGTCTGGCTTCAGTCTCAGAAGCGTTGCCAACTAAAAACTGGGATGTTTTCTTAGAAAACAACTCTGTTGCTTATATGTCAAAATATCTTTATTTACCTATCGTTAGCTGAAATGCAAAATCCAAAATTAAATTTAATGGAGAAAAATTTAAATAAATTTATTAGTGTCCAAAATAAGGTTTCTTTATATTAATTTTTAATTCGGCTGATTTTTATGAAAAAGGTTGGAAAGTTTGTTTCGATGTAATACCCAATAATTTATTAAAAATTCGATATTAAATATTTATAAATATGCGTAGTATTGTATTTTAGCTGACGATACGTAGCACGTAAGAATATTTATTATTTCTCTGGCGTAGAACGCACGTGTATTTTGATTTTTGAAAACAATAGAAAATGACTGATTTTGAAATGCAAGATAGCGATTCGGAGTACTATTCTGAAGATGAGTCCGAAACAGAGGTAATTTAATGAGAATGTACTAACGTTAAGTATAATTTCATTCATTTTATCTTATATCAACAGCTGCAAGAGGCTTTTGCTCGTGGGGAATTAAAACCTGGCCTGAATATTGAATTTCAAAAGGGAAAAGATAAAATAAATAACATTGTAAGTAATATTAATTTGATTGGCGAATATCTAACAATTAATTACCCAAAAATATTACAGGCAAGAATGTTAGCGAAAACCGATGAAATTAAAACAGATTTGCCCTGGACTGAGCGCATGGATATGACTAATGATTTAGCACCATTGGCGCCTGAGTTAGCTATTGCTTTAGAGAAACATGAGCAAAAAAGAGCCAATTTGTTTAAGGGCAATGCCAAAATACCCTATGTGCGCCCTGAAGAAGATCCTGTACTAAATGACTTTAAACGTGAAATGTTGTTTCATCGTCAAGCACAAGCTGCCGTTATTGAGGGTATAAAACGTTTGCATGATATGGGTGTTAAAACAAAACGTCCGGATGACTATTTTGCCGAAATGGCTAAATCGGATGAACACATGCAAAAGGTGCGTTCCAATTTGATGGCAAAACAGGAAGGTCAAGCAAAATCGGAACGAATTAGGCAAATCCGAGAACAACGCAAAATGGGTAAAATGTTGGCTAAGCAAACGAAGGTTCAACGTGAAATGGAAAAGAAAGATATGTTAGATAAATTGAAAAAGTTTCGCAGAGGGAAACTTAAAAATTTGGATTTCTTGGAAGATGCTAAAGCTTTAGAAGCCAAAACCAAAAAATCTGCTACAAAGAGAAAAGACCGCAATAAGAAATTTGGCTTTGGTGGCAAGAAGAGTGGTTCCAAACGTAATACTAAAGCATCGGCTGCAGGACTTGAAAGAACAAAGACACCCAGAAGTAGAGTGGGCTCTAAAGCTGCTCCAGGCAATAAGCGTGTAGGCAAAGCCAGAAGACTAAAAATGAAATCTAAAAAATAAATTTTAAATACATTAGTATTAGAAAAATATATATATAAACATATATAACTACACATAGTTCCCATTTACATTTCTTTTTTTTTACATACATATTTGCTACGTCGCACTTATAGGAAATCATACTTTAAGTTCAGAAGTTGAGTGTGATATTGATAAATAAGACAAGAAATAAGAATTTCAATAAAAACATGTACTGAGTATATAGCTTTCATTTCCCTTTAACAATTACACATAATTATTCTGATTGACATATTCCAAAATCTAAGTAAAATAAAGTAATTAATTTACTTTTTTACTGCATTGGGTAATAAATACCTTGGTACATGAAACTGATGGACAGTGCGGCTCCAAACTGCAATGAGCTTATAGATCTGTTCGGTATTTTCAAAACAGCAGATAGTGCAAATTACGAGCCAGTTGGAATTTAATTTAATATTTCATATATGCCAATTGCACAAAACGAATATTGAATTGCTTTCTTCGTAATTTGACACATTTTTGAATAATATAGAACAAAACATCTAAAATTTGGCGGAACTCTACTGTTGAAAAAGCGACAGAAAAACTCCCTGGTGAAACACATAGTGAAAAGACAGAATTTCTGTTTTTAAAAGGCTAACACTTCAGAAATTATGCAACATAATAACAGGACACGCGGTGTTAAAGGATCACTTGGCTCACATGGGTGTCGTTGAGGATACAAAATGTAGTGGTTGCCAGAAATATGAAACTCTCGAACACTACTTGCAACACATTCCAGTTTTTAGTCAAATCAGAAGGCAAATCTATTTTTAAAACATACCTCATAATATATCTTAGAGATTCAGACTATAATATTTAAGAAAATATATTGTGGAAACTAGGATTGATTGGTTAATGATTCTTTATTGGGTACTCCCCCCTCCAAAATATCACTCATAAGAGCGAACTATATACTAAAGAAGCATAATGCAAACCGCACTGGATTCTTTTTAACTTTTAGTATTTTTCAGATACTTTTTGTTTAGAGCTTCTTCTCCAATGTTATCGGAATATTTATCCTTAACTTTCTTAACAAGATTTGTTTTGTCATCACTATTCTTTGAACTATGATCTGTACTTGAGGTTTGCGCGTCAATATCTTCCATTTTTGTTTTATTTTTGGAAATTTTTCTTTTACTGCTAGTAACAGTCACTTCCTCATTGGTTGTATCGATTTCGGAACCTATTCTTTTGCAAAACTTACGTTTATTTTTGCTTAATTTATCTTCGGCACACAATGTCTCACATGCTTCTTCTACACATTGTTTTGAACTCTTTTCTAATTTATTCTTACTTTGTTCTGTATCACTACATCCACCACGTTTAGCCAACATTTTAGCTAACAGTTCGGCTTCTTGCTTTTCTATTCTCGACAATTTTCCACTCAATTTTAACCCATGGCGTGCTCCCTTGTGTGCCGTTCTTCTGCCACACGCTTTAAATAGTTCCTCATCTGTTAACACATTCAGTTTGGAAACATCTATGGAATTTGTATCTATTTTGTTAGGATTATCGACTTCTCCTCCAATATTATTTAAGGTGGCAGCTTTTAGGAAATTTTCATAGCTACCCCTTCCGGAACTATCTTCCCCACTATTCATTTTCAGTTTTTTCAACTTTTTTATGGAATAGCCTTTTGTTGATATTTCAACGCCATTATGTTCATCTTTCAAGTTCATTTTAATTTGGTTGCCTTCTGGTGTTATGTTTACATTTGTAGCGGCTTCATTAAAAACCCTTTCCCACCAATGATTATTAAAATCGTCCTTCGCTTGATCAGCACCAAATCCGGCATTATCAAATTTTAAGGTAGCTTTCAGCGGCTTAACAATACCATTTTTGTTTTTTCCCAAGCCATCTCCATCTTTCCAGCCATAACTTTTCAATATTTTACGTGCAAAATCCATTGTTTTTAAAGATGCGTGTTCTTTGACATAAATACAATGTCCTCCAGAAAGAGAACGACGCCGATGGGATGTGAGCCGGCTAATGGCCTTCGCCGGTAATTTTTTCGACTCCGGCTTAGCTTTTTTTATAACAACATTCTTTTTCAAATCAACATAAATGGTAGCTAATGCCAGACATACACTACACAAGTTCTGTGCTCAGGTCTGGCACTGCGTAAACTAAGTTTGTGACACACCATATACAAGTAAACTGTGTAGGTTTTATTTTGATATGCCTTGATGCAGGAGATTCTTTGTATAATTCTAGGAACTCTGTCCAGAATATTTTTTCTGCGCTCATTTCTTGTTTTGAACTCTTAAAAAATCACGACACAACTGAGCGTTTCCAACATACACTACACAAGTGTATACACTGTACAGCTTTACAAACTTGAGCAAATATCAAAATCATTTTGATATTTATTCAGTTCACTGCGTACAGACAGTGCCAGACTTGTGCAGTGAACTTGTGTAATAAGTTTTGCCCATATATACTAGCCGCCGACGGTTTCTTCAGCGCAAGTCGACTTTTAGCCGCCGCCAAATCAGTATCGGCTTGGTTCTCTGTTCCCGGACCAAGGAAATTCAATCAGATTCAATTCAATTTCTCAATTGTAAAAGGGGACATAGGCTGAGTTTACATCTGACATTTCCTTGTGCCAAAAAAGCGTAACCACTAATTACTAATGATTCTATAAAATTGAAAGAAAAGTTGTAAAACTGTTAACTTTAATAAAACCGCACAAATTTCTTAAAGACATATCGTTGGTTGGTTATTGGTTTGTGGTACAGGATATTCAAAATACATTATGTCTGCAGCAAACCAATGTAATGGTTAACCATTACATGACAGCAAACGTCAAATTTTACATTGCGTTCTTTCCTAACCTTGCGGCTACACGTTCAATAAATTGCTTTCAATTTTTTCACACATATGGTTTGTCAAAAGCAATTTGATTTTCAATTTTATGTTCAAAATGCCGTCGTCGAGGAAACAATTAAAAATGTTCGACTGCAGGTACTTCATGAAATAAGTGCAATTGTAGAAAAAGATATACACAAATACAAAAATTATTTTAAAATAGCTGTTAAGTTGAAAGAAAAATTGAATGAAGCGTTGAAAGAAAAATTTAAGTCCACCTGGTATTCAATTCCCAAATGTATGAGTGTGGTAGTAAAAAAGTGTGAATGTATTGAACTTTGAAACATAAATTGAAGCAAAAATTTAACGTGTAGCCCCAAGTAACCGTTTTTGACTTGTAGAGAAATAAGTAATTTCATTTTCATCAGCAAATGAACATTTTTAAGAAGCAAGTACGAACACGAAGCAAGCATAAACGAACACGATATTAGTCAAAAGTTATTTTCGAATTCCAAGTGAAGATCCATTTTATGTTCGCTGAAAACCAGAGATGGTGTTCAAATATATCAGGGGGTCTACTCTGTAATTCGATTGGAAAGAAAATGCTTTCGAATTTCCGTTATAAACATACAAATTCGAATCTTTTTCTTTCGTTTCGAATTGCACAGTACACCCGCAGTATATGTTCAAATAATTTATAAATTCTTCACTCCATAAATAAGAAGTCTAGATATATTCACACGGGGTCTTTTTAGCTTGATTTTATGTTTACCATGTCGATGGCTTAATAAAAAAAGGCGTTACTCGAAATTTCGATACTTTATAGAAGGAACTAACTGAATAAAATTCAAGAGCATTTATGTATATGGAAATATAATTTTTTAAATGATCATACTTTACTTTTAACTGTACGTACTTAAATTCTTCAACGATGTAATTATACGTTGGCTGCCAGAAAAAATAGAGATACGCCTTTTTTCTATATTAACCCATCAAGTTTATGCTTTCAAAGTCTCCGTGCAAATGTTGTTTTAAAAACTTAATGAAATCTTTGATTTTATTCTTAATATTTTCAAACTATTTGTACAGCAAATTATTTTTATATGAATGATTATAAACTGAGTAACGCTAATAAATAAAAAATATACCGTCCACTTTCGAGGTATTTTTTTATGGGTATTATTAAAAAGAAAACGTGTATATGAACTTATTTGTAAATTTAATAACAGATTAGTCTAGTTATTCAGTAGAATTCCATTTACCACCGTAAATTTCCAATCTAACATTATGGAAAATGAGAGCACGCAAGTTCCGTGGTGATATCGACTTCATGGAAATCTACCTGTCTAATTAAAAGGATTTTTGAAGAATTTAATAAAAACTTAAACAAAAGAATATGTACATATATGTATGCACCACAAACGAAAATGCAAATTAGCAGCGATTAAAATCGTGATACTCTACAAGTCAAATCTTTAGTTTCATCTCTTTTTATCTTAAAATCACTTTCCCAATTTTCTTTTTCATCATAGATTTTGTTTTATTTTCTTTTTAAACTTAAATAAAAAAAGAGTTGCTTTTCTTTTTTATTACTCTTGGATGTTTTTTAAAAACAATAAAGATTATGGAGCTGTGGTTGTAGTACAGATGTTATTTTTTGTTATTAAACGATTTAACGCCTTCCTATGACATAAATACACACTTTAAAAAGCGAAGAGAAGCAAGAAAGCCATCATAAGACAGAAAAGTCCCATAGCTTCAGAAAGGGCGAATCCCAAAATAGCGTAGGAGAATAATTGTTGTTTCAATGATGGATTTCTGGCATAACCGATGATGAGGGAACCGAATACTGTTCCGATACCGGCACCTGTAGTATTGGAAGTTATATGCGACAGTATTAAAATGAAAAAAAGAAAAGATAAAGAAAATAATTATGTTGAATAAAATAAAAAGATTGTAGTCACACACAGCTGGTTGTTGTAGTCCAAAAATTCAGGTAATTTACAACAAACAGGAATGTGATGTCATTAATGATTGCAGAAAGTTACCTACTGTACATTATTATTATAGGATTCGATAAATTTAATTAATCCTGAATCGTTAAATTCGCACAAAGGTGCACAATTTTCACATATATATCTACATATTTACTTTTAAAGAAAAGTTGTTTTAAGCATTATAGTCAGTCACAGATTAGTCTGAATTGAGTTCTGTTTTATGGTAAGTTTTTGAAACTTATTTTTAAACAGCAAGCATATCGCACTTAAATTGCTGGTCACAAAAGATTTCAATGAATTTCTTCTAAAAGAAATCCAGGATTTCTTGTCCCTTTGCCTTTTAATTATACAAGTTTCCTGCTAGAAAATTTATTAGTTTAAGTTCACATGTATAACAACATGTTTTTTTCGAACTTTGACCAAATCTCAGACCTTCCCGGGGCAAAATATAGAGTAATCAAATACTCGTCTGTAAGCCCCAGATGCTAGATTGCAACTGACTAAATGAATAATTCAACTTTTTTTAAAGGTTGATTTAGATGTACATGTACATGTATATAAAAAAAAAACTTCCAATACTAACCGGAACCAGCTACTCCGACTGTTGCGGCACCAGCACCAATGAATTTGGCAGCTGAATCAATGTCACGAGTGACTGCGGAGGTCTGGAATGACCTGATTTGTGGCAGTAAAGCAACTGGGGTTGTGTTCTGTGCCGCCAAAGTCTGGCTTTGGCTAATGACTGCGCTGCTCAATGGTCGCAAGTATTGCTTAGAGCCATTAAAGAGCTATAAATAAAACAAAAAATTTTCAATTAATTCCAAAACATATTTATAATAACGATGAATATGTAACCAAAAAGAATTAAATAAAAATGAAATTAATTATCTTATTAATATGATTTCATTTTTATCTTGATTGATATACATATCGCACACTAAACCATAAAACAGTCACAACTCAAAATTATCAAAGTGGTTTTGTTTTTTTATAAACCAATTAATTGAACAAATCTCTAAAGCGGCCCATCCATTATACAATATTATTGCATATATTATTGTACATATTATTGTCATTTTGATCTATACTATGCAATAAATGGTACAATATTTTAAAAGAAAATATTGCCCAATTTTCATTGAACAATGTTGCCACAATTGTCTTGATTGTACAATAAGAATGAAGTCTTTTGATATTTGCCAATATATTGTGCCACCTTCGAATATGACATACACATTGGCGATATTATTGTACAATGCGAAAAATTGTGCAATTATATTGCAAGTAGGTGAACCGCTTAACGACTGCATCAATTTCTTCTGCAATATAGCCTTCTTGAAGAGTATAAAATACTATTATGCTTCGTTTCATGTTCCACACTTGCGTCGTTTCTACAGTATCAACAGTTGTTTGCTACTACTCAGTATCTGAATTTTTTTAGTTGTGAATGTTTATGATTTAGTGTGCGATATGTAAATACATACATACATACATAATCAATAACTGAAAAACTTTTTCAGCACAGAATGAAAACAACTTCAATCTATTTTAAAATAAAATGAAACATGTTCATCTATGTAATTATATAAAAATAGTTAATATTTCTTAAAAGTCCGTATAAGTTACTATTATTCATGTATATGTATATTAAAAACATCTTATTAAATTTGATTTTTCTCATATGAAACATGTACTAACTACCTCCTCCTTGCTCTCATATACATATATGTATATAGTCGTTGTTTTGTTATAAACAAAAATATATTTAATCACACATTAGATAGGTACTTAATTGATTATATCACAATGGACCCAACTGGATCTCCGAGTGGTGGTGCGTTTTAGCACCACCCTTCCTAATTGATTTTATAGATATAAAAATGTATAGGTATAAAAAGATAAACATGCTTAATGGTAATTTTGGACTGGAAAGGCGTTATGCAATACATTTTTTCTTTTGGCCAAATATTTCTTCAAATCTCATACAATTACAATTTTTCTTTCATAGATTTCACAATCAAGGGATGTGTGACCTTTCTCCAGAGAAACTATGCCAAGATACTGAATGAAACAGAAAAAGATTTTGTTTACCCATTTAATGGAATTTATAGAGCTGTTCTTAAGTTATAAATTTAAGAAAGCGACTTCATAAACATTGATGTCCCAAAGTTGTGCTCGGTACGCCTATGTTTGATTTCATTCAAAATTATTTACTACATTCCTACATTATATAAATACAATTTAATAAAATGTTTGATTACTGTCAAAAAGCCTAATTAACCTAACCTAAAATTTTACTTATGTAACCTCTCACTTCTTTTCTATTTTCACATTTTGACAAAAGTGGAAATTCACCTCGTATTGGAATATAAATATATAGAGTGAGAGGGAATAAAACAAGCAGACCAAGAATATGGAATAAAACGAAATGAAAGTAAATACCTGATAATGATGTATAAAAAAAATCGATTATTCTTAAACTTATGTAATGCCGAATTGTAAAATTAATTAATAAATATAATACTCACAGCAGACCTGGCTACGGGAGCAATACGGGAGACTGTTGATACGAACATTTTAATTTGTATCTTTTGAGACGCTTTGATGATCAACAAATTGAAGCTAGCGCACGTAGGTTCTGAAATAAAAAACAAATGCAATTTAGTAAAATTTTAAGATACATACATTAAAAAGAATGTATTTCATCTCAAGTCAGTTAATTACGAGTTATATTATATAAAAAGTTAACTAAAATAAGATGTGTCCCTAGAATTACGTAACCCTACATTTATGACAACTTTAAAAAAGAATTCTTGTTTCTTTTAATAAAGTGTATTCAATTATTTATATTGCTCGAATTTTTTATCAAGCAATCAACTAATTTTATTTTTTATAAGTATAATTAATTCACTTTTGTCTCTAACTTTTATTTATTCCAATTACTAATAGAGCTGCTGAAGCCGCCGAACTCGATTCCAACTGACAACTATTAAAAAATCGTGTCTGCAGATGGCCGTAAAGGAGTTTGACTAGTTATTGGAAGTATAACTATCTCTGTTCAGCAATCCACCTCTATCAAACAAGATGGCCGTGTTTTCACCACTATTTTTTTCAGTGAAATGTACCACGCCAATATTTCTTTGAAAAATGCTCTCTAACATTACTTAATATCTTGAACAAATGTCTACACTTTTAATATGGATTAAATTATAAAATATATTCCCGTAAATTACAATGAAGCACAAAATATTCACTTTTACTTCGAGACATGTGATTATTTAATACCTATGTGAATACTTATGTATGTAATAAAAATATTCAATATCTTGCACCTGATGTGATATCAGAAGTCTTGCGTGTACTCACTTCGAACGAACCCTGACAACAGTGGAAAAATTTAAATGAGAAGAAAAAAATATGTTTGCCGTCCGGTGGTATCGACATCTGCATTGGAATGAAAAACCGTGGTGAACTGGAATTTTGACAGTAGCTTTCCGCAGTGTTGTCAGATTTATTTTCAGCCTCCTCGCCAAATGAGTTGTGAAATATCGCCAATATAATAAAACATTAAATTTTAGCTACAAAAAATATTTTTGATTGAGACAATATTAAATTTAATTGAACTATAGTGAATTTTAATCAGAACTAGTTTCTTAATCTGGCTTAAGTTCAGTAATTTCAATCCTTATTTAATGAAATATTTTTACCTATGTTGTTAAGTAATTTTATACGCTAGTATTTATATGTTAATGTATATGTTTGTAACAGACAAAAAAAAAACAATATAACTTTTATATATTACGATAGACGTTACGGAGTGAATTTTAAATTTAACAATATTTGTAATTTAATTACAAAAGAAAAATATTGTTTAGCTAAATTTTTAAATTTAACAATATTTGTAATTTAATTACAAAAGAAAAATATTTTTTAGCTAAAACTTAAGGCTATGTCAGATACAACTTTTGCTTCGCGTTGCGTTGAATGGTAAGATAATGTACATGCTTATATGGAACATATCACATAAAGTACTTTTAACGCAAAGCGAAGCGAAAAGTTAAGCAACTATCAACTTTTTGCGTGCTTTGAAAATCAGTTGGTGTAATTATCTTTATTTGTTTGGCCAAACTCGTATGTAAATAAGTTCTTTTATTAAACTTTTGGTAAATTTACATCAAAAACGAGAAACGGGCATCGGAGTAATCGAATTGTGCTGTATTTTATGCATTAAACAAAGCAGTAAAACAAAAAGTGAGTGTTGTCAAAGTTTTTATTGTGTCATACACATTTTGCTGTACGCTTTTCTGCCAACGGTAGAAACGTCACGCAAAGCGTTGAAGTTGTATCTGACACCGCCTTTAATGTTTTATTATGTTGGCGATATTCGACAAGTCATTTGGCGAGCTTCCAGCTGAAAATAAATCTGATAGCACTGGGCACGGCGGATTCAACAATAATTCTCTCCTCTTCCATTTACTTATTCACTCTCTTCGTCTTGTATTCACAAAAACAACATGAAAATATCTAAATTTTTTGATTTTTTCACCTCGTTTGCACAAACATCCCATACACGTACAAAAATGTGAATGTATAACGTTCAAACCACAAAGTAGTAGTTCAAACCTTGAACATAACACCAATGGTGCGGCGAAAAAAATGGGGTACGGTGAGACATAAAAGTAAGCGCCAAGGTGTACATTATTTTTTTAAAATTAATATAAATTGATGATATTATATTGTTGGCTTTCCCTTTTTTCTGTATGTATTTGAAAGCTTATTTTATTTACGTGTCTCACGCACGACCACCGACCAAGTTGTTCGATGATGAAAATCCACTTCTGATTTGACATTCCAATAAATACCAAAATGACGTCCCCAGAAGTGTTTAAATTCAGTAGTTAACGTCTATCATAAAATACAAAAATTATATTATTTAAGAAAAATTAAGAAAAGTGTCCACATTAACATATAAATAATAGCGTACAAAACTACTTAAAAATAACTTATTCCAAAATATCAATCTAAATAGGATAAAATCAGCTTGAACTCCAAGATAAAAATTATTATTTAAATCTTGTGATAAGACTGAAGTAACATTTACTTAAATGTGTATTTAAGTACACATATCATATCCTTTAATTGGTAAATACCAGCAGCATCGTCGTATTCGTACATTCTTGGCGAGAACTCGTGCAGGCTTTTTGGTGCTTCATTATCAAAATATTATTTCTAATTAATAAAATAAAGTCTTCCCCACTCTGTTTCATAAACTCCAAATGAGATTTTGTGGGTCATATTTTGTTAAACTTCTTGTATTTCAAAAAATTTTGTTTGAGATAAAGAGTCACAACATTTAGGATTTCATGCACGAAATATTTACGAGTATGTTGTAGAAAAAATTCCTTACAAAAAAATGTAATATCTTTAACATTATTCTATTTAATTGAAATCGTAGAAATATAGCCAAAACTATGCCAATCTCCATTTCAAAATTTTTATCGCCAAAAACAAATTTTTGTCGCCACGTTTGGCGAGATATCGCCATATCTGACAGCACTGGCTTTCCGGTATGTGTCGAAATGAGGAGTATGTTCAGTAGCATGTTTAATTTTTAAATTTGCATCGATTTTTTATGAAGTTTCAATGTTTATTTTTTTAAATGAAGCTATTTACTATTATTAATATTATTGTACTTTACTAATTTGGTACGGCAGCACTGCTTAATTTTATGTTTTCCAACGCTTGGAAAATAATTCCACTTTTTTGTATAGCTTCCAAATTTCACCATCGTAGAGTTGTATTCGTAATAGTCAAGCTTATTTTATGGTGCCCACACACGAAGGAAAATGTTAAGAAATATGTTTCTATTAATCGTCTATGTTCTGGCTTCCACATCGTTTTCACATGTTTTCTTGTGAGTTCGGATGTTACAACACATGCTACACTCGTTTAAACTAAAATTTAGAAAATACAAATAAATAGTATGTGTTCCAGTATCCGAATTTAGAAGAAAACAATTTGGAAATGGATGATTTCAAACTTTTAGATTTTTTCGTTTTCACTTCTGAGCAAAACAGACTCGTATTTTTTTCACATGTTAACAGTCTTGTGGGAGCAAAAGGAAACAAGAAAATCAAAAAATTGTATATCATCCATTCTTAATCCGAACTGTCAACACACAGTTCGGGCTAAGATTTTATGCTATTTTATATGGAGTTAGACGGCCACTTCGTGTTGATCGCTTTGGGTCTGCCCTTTAACACGTTTTATAAAGGGTCATCCAAATCGAAATGAAACGGCATCCCAAAAACAAGTCTTACTCACCATCCTAAAGTAAAATATATATATAGTAGCGCGAAGTGTATCAATACCGCGTTTGTCGCCACGTTTGGCGAGGACCTTATCATTGACAGTTCGGGTTAAGATGGATGCGATAAAGTCAGCTGACGATCAGGTGTGCTTATAAGGCTAGCTGGTACTCCTTGTAGTAGCCATAATAATTTAAATAAATAAGTAATTTAGTACAATGATTTAATTTTGAGGAGCCAAATTTTAAATACTAGGAACCATTTGCACTGATATTAAACAAAACTATCTTATTTTCACCCAACATTCGTATCGCTCATCGTTGTGTTTTTATGAAGATTTATTCACCACCGTAGCAAAGTGGTTGGTTTTATTTCTTGAATTCATTAAAAGTTTGTTTTGCATCGCGCATTCGAATCGCAGCGTCATCAAAAGAGGTCGCGTCGTGAGGTGTCTTCGTCTCAGCAACGCACGGTTCGAAGATGTTCTACTTTGGAAAAAATTGTAAACGCCCTCGAATGTATCTGCAGAAAATAACTAAAATGCTTTAAAAAAAACTACTAAGATTACAGAAACTTAAGTAGATGTGAAAAACATGAATTATGTTTGCTTAACTAGAGTAAATGGTATAGACTCTCAAATAAAATATTGCATAACAGCATCAGCATATATAAATACATATGCGTATCTTTTTGTGTACGTGTTTTTTTGTATCTGTGTTTTTACATTAAAAAAAATCCATAAAGGAGAAAATGGAGAGTGTATTGTGTTTCTTCGGGGAAAAAACGAAATAATTTCAATAACAGTCAGTGAATTCATAGACGGGTGTATGTATAAGTGCTGTAACCAAGAAATTCACCACACCACCTTAGCAACTGTTTTCTTTGTAGAAATTACAAACTAACTATATTTGAATACTAATTTTGAGTGCAACTATCTACTTGACTCATATACATACAAATTACATGCAAACGAACGCATGTTATACTTTGTACATATATGAAAATAGATATCCGTCCGTGATAAGTGTAATTACTTTGTGCTATGTAGATATGTATGCACAAGTTTGTGCGAGTGTGTGGTTGTTTGTTTTGATTCAGAAACAAAAATAATAATAAAGTCTGCAAGAGTATCAAAAAGCTTTTCACAACATAATATTTAGGTAAATAAAAAATTAAAAGAAACAGTTTTAATTGTCTAATTTGTAAATGTTGTGTGTGTCTTTCTATAAATTTATCTTTAGGATAATAAGGTAATTTGTACTCCCATTTCTATATGTAAGTATGTATGTATGTGTATAAATAATGAAATTTGACATGTTTATGTAGGTATGTAGTATGTAATTATATATGTAGAAGGTATTAAAGACCTGCGCAAGCTTCTATAGTTAACACTTTACTACCGCGCATTTGCAAGCTACATACACAAGTATATATGTTGTATTGTAGCATTCCCAGCTAGTCAAGAGCTGTTTAATAGACGATGGTGTTTAATATACAACTCATAAACGAATCTTCTGATTATTATTTGGAGAGTGATATTGTACACTTTGCAATGTTTAATCGGCGATACATTTACCTAAAATATGTTTGTTCTTTTTTATTTTCGTGTTTACTGTTATATATTATTGTCTTTTCTTCATTGCTTCGCTGATGCTTTCATTTGAGTTTTGAATAAGAATCTCGGTTGTTTCAAGTGTCTTTTAATTTTTATAAAAATTAAAGTATATTATAGTGAAATACATATTAATTTAATGTGTTTGCTATTTTACATCAAATATTTATTAAGCGCATAATTTTGTAAAAAGGCAAGCGTTGAAAAATTTTATATGGAAAAATTTTAATTACAAAAACAAAATTTGTCAATGCTATAGAACAATCTAATTTTTTTTTTTAATTGATTGAATTTTCCATAGATTTGTGTCATTCAAGGTTTTTTTTAATTAGTTTTATTCATATTTCAATTGCAAAATAAAAATCCTGCTGATGATTGCACGATTCCTATCGAATGATTCTTTTACAAGTCTCTCAATGGCTCATATGAGATTAACATTGAGGAGCCTCATTCAATTCTTAGGCCCAATAATTGACTTCATAATTAAATGTTATTTAGCTAATTGCCATTTAAATCTAAGTTGCACTTAAATGCAGTTTCAAAGTATGGTAGCACTGTGAAATGTCGATAGTTCTAACAGACAACACATGTTTAATGTAAATAACAAAATTAGTTATCAACATTTAGAAAGTTAAAAATGCCTTTTTCTATTTATTCCATGATATGAAACTATTTACTGCAAATGTTATATAGGTATTTATGAAAATTAAACGAATTTGTTTTAATACGACCACATGATGTTCATGTACATGTTTTCAATAAACACACACAAAAACATATGGTATGCTCGAAAAACTTAAATAGAAGTTATATACGCAAGGTTGGGTATTTAAGTATTATTTAAATGTCTCTCAGCTTTGCACTGAAAATGAAAATTGTTACTTAAATGGCACTTAAAGATAAATGACAAGTAATTGATAAGTCAATTATTGGGCCTTAATGATCTTCATAAAAGACTTGTAAAATACTCCGCCCATATTTGTGCAACCATATTATGCAAATTTACTTTGTATAATATATGTCAATAAATAAATAATCTATAAGTAAATCTCAAATGATTGCATCTACGACTAATAATGAAAGCGCCTTCCGCGTCTCTTGTATATGAATCGTCTACATGAACAGTTTCTCCCATGCGAAGCATCTTCCACGATTAAAATATGCGTTCGACTGCGATTAAAAATGCTCTGCATACGATTCACAATAGAATCTTCTGTGATTCTTAAAAAAAATGCTCTATGTGCTTGTTCACAACAAAACAAGCCCTGCAAATGTTCAATAAGTTTTTTTACCTTCGATGTTAACGCTCGTTTATGTTCTGCTGTAATGAATGTGATGTAAAATATCAGAATAAAACATATGAAAGTACAATACCGTTAAATTATACTCGTATCAAACAAAGCGAGTCAACTTGAATAGAGACGAAAATCTCAATGAATTCAAGCAAAAGAACAAACGCGGTTTAGTTAAACATCTCCATAAAAAAGTAGGCTATGTAATAGAAAATTTAAAACCAAAAATAAAAATTATGTACAAAAATTGGCACGCGGTCAACTCTTTATATGAATTTAAGGATTTTTTCCGCCAATGTCATATTGAAAAACAGTAGCCATCCGACGATATACATATACTTGAAATAGATTTAGCGCGAGTGCATGCTGCTGCATGTCGACTGTATTGCTTCCAAAATTGAAATAGATGTAAGCGAATTTCTTGAATATTAGACATGACAAACCCTTCTGGAATAAATTTTCAGGGGTTAGATGTGTCTCCCAATTGTTTTCCGAATCTGGCTAATTCCAGTAAGATTTCATCCTCATCTTACGAATCATTTAACGACATACCTACATATGTATAGTTCCGCCATAGTCGTATTTTGCATTTATTTAAAATTTTATTTAAATGTCGAAAATTGCTCAACATAATATATGTATGCACAGTCGACTCGCGATAATTTGAAACTCAAGTGCCCAGAGAAAAAGTTCAAATAATCGAGATCATATTAACAAGAGTTTTTGAACTAATTTTAATTAAAACCAAACGATTGAAGATAAGATTAAGACTACGAGCTCACTGATATCCAATGTGTGAAAAATTGGTTAACAAATTCATTGGCAATTTTATTTAAACAAATACAATATTTTGCATTTCCACTTTCGCAATTCATGAGCAAAAGCAAAAAAAAAACCAAAGTAATTTTATTTTTTAATTTAACTGCAACGTTTATGCTGAAAGCAACTTTGAAGTTGTGGCGCGTGCATGTTTCAAAAACACGATCACATCATGATACAATAATACAGGAATCTACAACAAATGTACAATAAATAAAACAACAGGGCTTTTTATTGCTGTTTTGTGATGACAACTGTCAAAAAAACAAGAGAAAACAAGAGACATGTACATGATACAATTATACAAGCTACTTGCACAAGCCCAGCCTGTTTATGTATACAATGCAGAAAGTTGTCAAACTTTGTTTACAAGCTGCAAACATGTTAGTGTATGTGTGTGAATAAAATTATTACAGTGTTGCCAATGAATTTGCATATGGCTGTGTCTCCAATTACACATTGAAGAAAATTACACTACACATCTTTTGTGTAGGTTAAAATTTAAACAAAAATAAATAAAAATAGAACCCAAGGTATAATTACATACAGGTTATACATGAATCTCATTACATGGCACACATGAGAGTAGAAATTACACACTGTGTATTACACACATATTGGCAACACTGAATGACTATATCATGCATGAATGCCACCTCTGCAATTGTACTTTAGTTACCCTGTGATTGCTGTTTTTAAAAACAAAAGACATCTGCTTCTGACAATTATAGGTATGTTTCTACCAACGAAATATGTGTGTTTCTTGGTGTTGCAATTTTGTTGTAGTCGTGCAAGTACCTTGTATAATTGTATCATGGACATGTACTTGCGTTTTCTCTTGTTTTGCAAAGCTTTATTTGTATTAGTACAGTTTTAATAGGCACCATGCACGTGGATTGGTAAAACACGATTACATGTTTTCTTGTATTTGCAAAGCTGGTTTGTATTAGTACAGTTTAATAGGAACTATTGCAGTTGAATAGGCACTGTATTGATAAAACGTAAACAACAATTGGCAGATCACATCACGAAATAAACTCCATCAGCTGGCGCTTCGAGGTTACCTATATTATTGTATCATAGATCATATTCACATTACCTGTTCAAATTATATAGCGTAAAAAAGCAAAACTTTATATATTATTATAGAACGTTAGTGAGCAAGATGACATTCCTATGTACGAGCAATGTATGTATGTAAATATAGAGCAATGCATACATATATCGTTGTTAACAAGTAGAAAGGCAATAATTCGTATTCTCACGAAATTGAGTTTTTCAGTGATTCCAATACATTTCACGCAAATACACCTCGTCACAGAAATTTATTGCAATAGTTTAAAAAATAACGCGTTTACAAGCACTTGTACTGTTTATTATTTTGTTTTTACCTTCTGTAAAGTTATAGTTATTTGAGTTAGGGTCTTTCTACTTCTTAATAGCGATATGTATATACCTACATAGGTATGTATGAAAATTAAATAGAAAATAATTCAAATTATAGCGAGTCAACGATCATTATGCCTCAATATAAAATTACCGAGGGGACCAAATTACATGACCTTTTTTCAATTTATTGAATATTATTCAAGGCACCTGGAGAACAGTTAAAACTGTTCAAGTTATCAAGATTAAAATTAAAAAGTTTCAAATTATCAAGAGTCGACTGTATATGTATAAATATATACATACATATGTATATAAATACATATGTATATAAATACATGCATATGTATTAACTTATTAACATGTGTTAATTAATTTTCTTTTACTTGCAGACTATTTCTACAAAACAAGCCAATATGATGCATATGTAAATTAACTACTATATCCCACCGGTAAAACCTTATAAGTATAAAAAACGTGGAATTCGACTTAGTCATATGTACATTATAAATACATACATACTTATGTATGTACATACATATGTAAGTAGATAAATACTTAACCACTTATGTATCTACTCATTGAACACTTTTAAATGAATTAAATGGCCCAGCACTGATAGTGCAAACTAGTTATGTGGATATGTATGTACATATTTATATGTTAGGAAACCTGCAACTTCAAACATCATTAAATGTACGTACATACAAATGTATGCATATAAAAATAACCACCATCATGCTCGACAATAATAAAAGTAATTAGCCTGTTAGTATGTATGTATGTAGTTGCAATTAAACAAAAAGGTAAGAAGTCGCACCTTAAAATTCACCACAAACGCTCTATCAGGTGAAATGCATTAAATGGACATAATACATACATGCATAATATGTACATGCGTAAAAAAGAGCTAATTTAAAAAATTAAAATCCAATATGAGAGCGTAACACACATTATTATATTCGTTTTATGCGGCAAAAACAGAGCAGAAGATAAAGCAAAGCAAAACAAAACAGAAAATAGAGAGGAGATTAAAAAGTCAAATTAGAATAAGCGAAGCAACCAACAGTATTTTAAAACAAAAAGAAAAAAATCATACACTAAAAACCTTTGCGACAAAAAGAATCAACTATACTGTAGAAATTCAACGTCAACAATTTATACGAGCGCATTTTATTCACCACTTGAAAAACATCGTAGAAAGAGTAAAAGGACTAGGTTGTTGGAATATTACCATATAGAACATCGAAGAAAAAAAAGAAACAACAGCAGTCAGTAATCTACATTAACTCGCAATAGAACAAACAGCGAACGAGGAGATCGACCGACCATCAAACTGAACTGATTGACCGACTGAACGTGCGACGTAAGTTCTGTTTAGTGCGGTAGAAGAGGAAATATCGCAGCAATTGTCGGCGATTCCGCAGTCTGCTTTAGAAGGGACATGGCCGTCTTTTTGCTCAATATTTGTAAATTTAATGGCTGCGGAATCACATTTCCAAGTTTGGGTGATTTAATCCAACACATTGAGGACACACATATTGGTAAGTTAAACTATCAATATGTATACTAAATGCATGCATATTATTTACATATATGATGTATCTGTGTATGTACATATGTATGTATGGATGTGTTCGACTGTGTCTGTGAAAAAAATCCAATTGATTTTCTCAAACATGAAAGTTTTCAGCAAATGTGTTGTTTTTAAGTGTTTAAAAAGAGGATACTTAAATACGTATTAATTGAGGTGGTGCGGTTATGTCGCCTGATTTATTAGTTAAATAAATAAGTTCCTATCCATATGAATAGGTATACTTAATACATTTGCATCCATCCATAAATGTATATGCATATAGTTGGCAATGTATATGCTAAATATATCATTTTAAATACATATGTATTTATACATTCATATGTATTTATACATACATTCATATGTAAATATGTATGTATAAGCATATGAATGTATTAACTCTGTTTTTCGTTTGTTTTACCTAACCAAAAGAAATAAAGAAAAGCATAGAAGTGAATTGATTATTATCCGGTCTGGCATCCATGAAACCGTGGCTAACGTAAGCTTTTTACTTTAATTTTATAAATGTTCATATGTTTTCACATATGAGGAGAATAGAGTGCGTTATGCGTTCGTATGTGAATGCAATGTGGATACAATTGTTTTGCTATGGCAATCAAAATGGATCTGAATATTTGCTTTTCGGAAGGGTTGTTCAGTGAATGCATTGTAAATAAAACAAGAATGGAAATCTATTAGTGAAAATGTTTGCGGCTTCTTGTTCAAGAGCTTAAATTTATTTTCTATACCTATTCCAATCTCAATCCGCATATTCTAACCACCTATAATGCTGTAAAGCTTATCGATTCCAAGTATTGTATCTGTGATTAAACATATGGATAAGTTCGAGTATGTGTGTGTGCATGCATACATATATGCATGTGTGGGTGTAAGCGTCAGCTGGTTTTGGATAATCGATAATGTTATGAGTTTAATTTTGTTCGTTAAGGGTAGTTTATACAGTGATGCCAACTACATATAGCCCAAATGCGATATTCCCCTTCGCAAAACGCGCTAGAACGCGGTAAGTTACAGCATTGTCAACTGTTTTTAGCGCTACTTTCCTACGCGCTAAATTAAATATTAATAAAAGTCGATGTATGTACATGTGTATTAGTTAATACAATTTATTTTTTTGATACCTCTTTTCAGATTTTATAATATTGTTTCTTCGAAATTATATCCTAAATAACTAAAATCACTAATACAGAATCAGAATCGCCTTCCAAATAACCGATATCCATAGTTTTTATTTGTAAGACTTTTTAACAACTTACATACATATATAAATTGTCGAATAGTTTTGCGATTCAAATGCTTTTTGTACTTCAGATAGAATAAAAGCTTAATAAGTTATAGTTATACATTTTTTTGATCACGAGTACAAGTACATATTTTTAGTTGTGAAATTTCAAAATATTTGCCATTTACAGTATTGAAATGCGTTTTTAAGTCTAACCACAGGCAAGGGAATTTTATTTGCGACAGCCGAATCATTAACCAATTTAAACAATTTTATGAGTTTTGAATACTAAAAAATTTTTAAATTTATTTAAAAAAAGTTAAAAAAAAATATTGAACTGAAATTGTGATGACTTTATTCAGAACGCGCTAATTTAGCGTTTTTTTCACTAAAAGCGCGTTTG
Organism: Nowickia ferox; assembly: GCA_936439885.1. Classification (NCBI taxonomy): domain Eukaryota; kingdom Metazoa; phylum Arthropoda; class Insecta; order Diptera; family Tachinidae; genus Nowickia; species Nowickia ferox. The sequence goes on along the minus strand of OW387023.1, from coordinate 92,600,340 downwards.
GCATAGTTAGTCCTAATTTACACTATGCAAGTCTTATTGCTAAGCTGATTAGTTTATTAGGAAAGAGGGACTAGGGGAAAAGAAACGTTACTGTTCCCCTCGTCTCTCTCTCCATCAAACTAATCAGCTAAGCAATAAGACTTGCATAGTGTAAGTATGGACTTAAAACGCGCTGAATTGGCATCGCTGATAAAAATTAAATAAAATGATATGATAAAAATTTACGAAAAAAAATACCAAGGCAAATATTGTAAAATAAATTTAATTTTAAATTTACACGTGTAAGAAATAAGGCATATAAGGTGGACGCACATTGTCAGTTGATTACCTATTTGGTCATATTCTAACCCAAAATAATCTGAGTACATACTTTCATATGAAACAGATTTTGCAATAAAACCACTTGTCTGTGCTTATAGTACGTACTTATTCTAAAACATACATTTAAAATAGTTGACTTACATAATAAATATGTACATATGTACTTACATGTTATGTGTACATATCGTCAGCTGAAATACTAAACCACGTAACTAAAAAAAAAATCACATTCGCATTTTAATTAACTATTGGGTGTTACATCGAAACTAGAGATGGGCGAATTTTTCCAACACGCACGATTCTGACACGAATACCAAGGTGTCCAAGACGCGCGAAACCCCCACGCGAAATATTTTCTTAGCACAGAACACGCACGAAATCAAGTTGAAAAGCAAAAAGCATATTTTGTATATTCAAATATGTAGTATGTATGTAGATAAAATAGGTATTAAATTTTTTCTTTCCTGGAATTACTTTTTCTGTACTAACTTATCAGCTGTTTCTGACCAGAACGGTCACAGTTTTCCACTAAAATGATGAGTTTCTCCATCCTTAGGTTTCGATACAGTTTTAAGGTGTTCTGTTAAAAATTAAATTTTTTAAATTCTTAAAGGACAATCACAATTTATTTCAAAATGTTTCTACTTTACTTATGCTGTCACTTACCTTGCGGCTACATGTTCAATAAATTGCTTTAAATTTTTTCACACATGGTTTGTCAAAATTTGCTAAAATTTAAATTGTGACGTAGGCTGCAAGCAATTTGATTTCCAATTTTATGTTCGAAATGCCGCCGTCGAGGAAACAATTAAAAATTTTCGCCTCACTACATCTACTTCATGAAATAAGCGCAATGTAAGAAAAAGATAAACAGAAGGTTGCAAGAACAAAAAATTATTTTAAAACAGCTGTTAAATTGAAGAAAAATTTAATGAAGCGTTGAAAGAAAAATTGAATCCCACCTGGTATTCAATTCCCTAATGTATGAGTGTGGTAGTAAAAAAGTGTGAATGTATTGAACTTTGAAACAAAAATTGAAGCAAAAATTGAACGTGTAGCCTCCAAGTTACAATTACTTACAGCCTGGCGCACGATGTCGACAAGAAAGTAAGAGAATTTGTTTTTGTTTTCAATGTAATTTCAAAATATTTTTATTTAATTTATGCTGTCACGTACATTTACTTAACAATTTTTTGATTTTCACAGGTTGAACCGAAACAGAACAGAACGAAACAGAAAAACTAACGACTTCTATAAGATTTCTAATAGCAAAAAAGAGTCAGCTGATTCGTAACAGAACAGAAAGTAAAAACTAATTCTGCCTTTACTTTTTACTTTCTGTTCTGTTACGAATCAGCTGACTCTTTTGTTTATAGAAATCTAATATAGGGTGTTTTTTTTAGAGGTATAGAACTTCGAATTGAAATAAAACACAAGAAAATCGTTTTAATGTCCATCAATTTGGCTTTATTGGAAGGATAATTTTATGCCATTAACGTTTAAATATGATTTCGGGCATGTGGCCGCCGCGGCTGGCTCGAATAAAGCTAATTCTACAGGTCCAATTTTCAACCACTTTTTCGAGCATATGGGGCCGTATGTTGGCAATAACGCCACGAATGTTGGCTTCCAAGTCCCCTAACGTTTCTGGTTTGTTGGCGTAGACGAGCGACTTCACATATCCCCAAAGAAAATAATCCAATGGTGTCAAATCACACGATCTTGGTGGCCAATTGACCGGTTAACCGAATTAATTGCTCTGATGGACGATTATGTCGACCATAAAATGGACGGAGCTTGCGGTAAACTTCGCGAACTGAACCATTATTTTCGAAATAAATTTGCACGATTTGCAAGCGTTGTTCTTTTGTCAACCTGTTCATGATGAAATGGCAAACCAAACTAAATATTAATCACTTGACAGCTGACAAAATGGCCGCCAGTTAAAAAAGTGATGCCAACTTAAAGTTCTATACCTCAATAAAAAACACCCTATACAAGTCGTTACTTTTTTTGTTTCGTTCTGTTCTGTTTCGGTTCAACCTGTGAAAATCAAAAAATTGTTAAGTAAATGTAAGTGACAGCATAAATTAAATAAAAATATTTTGAAATAAATTGTGATTGTGCGTTTAGAATTAAAAAAATTTAATTTTGAAAAGAAAAACATAAAATTATATTGAAACATAACAATGGACGATGCAAAATTCATCACTTTAGTGGAAAACTGCGAGTGTCTGGTCAAAAACAGCTGATAAGTTACCACAGAAAAAGTAAGTACGCAAATTTAGAAGCAGAACGGCACAGCATAGACCAGCAACAGAAAGTAAAGACTAATGAAGCCTTTATTCACAAAAAATTAAATTTTAACTTCAAAATTTTTGCTAAGCATGAAGAAAATTTTCAACTTTCAGCTGGCTTTTTGTTTATAAACCACCGTTAGAACGGTGTTGCCCAACCCTTAAAAAGTAATATTTTGCATAGAGTTTGTAATTTGTTAAAGTAAATCCCCATAATATATCACACTTAATTTTTCTGCTCGAGCTTACGATGTTTCTCTAATATTTTTTCTATTATTTTACATTTAAGCTCACAATTTTTTGAGTTACATACATAGTTTATTAACTACGCTTTGCTCTTGTGTTTTTAGTCGTTTTTTGCTGTTTAGTTTTTGTAATAAAAAGAAAAATCGAACTGTATGTACATCATGAAGCAAAAATAATAAATATTTTTGGTAAATGTCAATGATTTCTCAAAGAAACAGCTTATCTGTTAATGAAGATGATACACAAAATTTATTATAAATGCGCAATTTTAACATTTTGATGCATTGTACATGCATATGTATGTAAATATGTACATGTGATTATACATATGTATGTGTGTACATGTGATTATACATATGTATGTATGTACATGTGGTTATACATATGTATGTATATAGGTGTTTCATACAGGTTTTTTAAATTCCTGCTACATGAAGATACGGATTTTACCCTAATTTTCGGAAATTGAGTTTTCGTCATATTACGACGTTTTGAGGTACTGGGAGTCGATTCAGACAATTTTTGCGATGATGTAAAACATCACAGCATAAACATACATAGTGATAACATCCACCCTTGAGGCAATCCTGCAGGAATTGGGCTTTTGCTAAAAGATTTGCCATCAATATATAGGACAATTGAACGGTGTTTTAAAAAGCTCTTATAATTAATATTAATAGCACTGAGTTTAATTAGCATTCCATCGTGAAAGATAGTATCAATAGGTTTTTTTGGACAGTTAGTCCTGACTTTTTTGTCAAGACTAAAAAGACACGTTTTTATCGGATTGACACAGGCCACTTTCAGTACTTCACTTTTTCTTTGCTAATCTTCTGATCGAAGCTCGTCCTATGTTGGATATAATAAGCTTATTGGTACCTAGAGTCCGTATAACTCGAAACTTGAAAAGGCTGAAGTCACCATCTATATCAAGAAATGCCACCAATGCATGTTATTTATGGTCTATCGATTTCTGAATGAAACAATGTAAGTGACAGATGGCAATCTCCATTGATTTGCTATATGAGATGAAGGTCAATCAACTCTTAGTTGATTGCGGTAGATTTTACTGGTGTGCGATGGTAATAATTTTGTCAATATTGGCTGAAGGCGATTGGTTTTCGTGCGTCGTGCAGCTTCCAGTTTTAGGTTAAACTCACAGGAAGGAGGATAAGTGGAAGCCCCTTCCTGCGTCCATTTTCCGTTTGAACTGTTGCGATGACGTCTTCATAGTCTGATTTCAAAATAGTGTCATTCAATGTTTTAAATTTATATAAACTTCACCAAAAATAGATGTCGTGGATCAAATTGGTATAGTTGCTACTATGTAAATAGCAAAGATAAAATGCACTATCAAAAATTAAAATTGTGCACTTTAGTCCGAATTGAACCGTATTTAATTAAAAGGGGTGATCGTCAAAATGAGTTACTGTATAATTTGTAATTGTATTTGTAACATTTAATAAATAAATAAATAAAATAAAATAATTGCATTAAAAGGACACGTATGTATGTAACATATGTACATATATGTATAAATACTTACATACAAATAAAGGTAAATGTCAGTTTGTATTACAAATATTCGGTGATTTTACGTGTTGAATAGTAGGTACAAAATAAAAATACAATTTAATTAATTAATAAACACTTGGTATACTTGTTGTCAAATATTAGTTAAGTAAATATAAATAAACATCGAATATGTATAAGTTAGTTATTTGAATTCATTCGGAACATGTTCTGTAAAAACGCGTGACTCTAGAACTCAAGATTTTGTTTACGTTAAGCAAATTGATTTTCGTTTATTATTCAGCAAAAATATTAGGAAAAATTTCATTGAGGAGGTCTAAATACATACTATGTATGTACATAGTATGTACTATACTCGTACATGTATGTATTTCAATGCATTTTATGTATCATGCACTTATGTAAGTATGAAATATATAGGCGAAAGAAAAATTACGGGCTGTTTCGTGCAAGAAGAAGAATAAGAACATCACTCTCTCAAAAGATCCCTTACTTGCCCAAACTTTGAGTACGGGAACAGTTATCGGTAAAATTGGGATCCCGCGGGTGGGTACAAATGCAAAATAAAGTATGTATCATGAAATTTTTATTTATTGATTATAATTTATTACATCATATTATATTACATATCGTTACCTGAAATGCAAAATCACGTAACTACACTGTTTTAATTTTTATAGGGTAGAGAAAAAATAACAAAACTATTTAAGTGAGTGAAGTAAAGTTTATTTATGCCCCCCCCCCCCCCGCCCTATCACTAAATTCAGTTTGGTGGTCTAAGAGTAGACTAAACTTACACACGACCAAACTGTGTTTTAGTATTATGAACCACAACTGTTTTTTAGTTGAAATTTTCATCGCGTTGCCAACTTAAAATATCAAGTTTGAGATAAAAAAATTAATTTGTGTTTCAAAAAACACAAAGTTTTAGAAAAAATATGGTTTTGAGTGTTTTAGTTCAAGGAAATCATAGCAAATGGATACAAATATGTGTAAATTTATTTTAAGACGACTAAAACGAAGTCGCAATTATGGATGTGATACGTATCAAAAGAAAAATTCGAAATGATTCCAACCCTCTTGAACTACCCAATGCAGGGTAAGGAATAATGAAAATAGGGAACGAATTAATTAAAAAATAATATTGGATGGTTTTTAGTTATTTTCGGCAGAACAAAGAAACGTTCTAAAAACACCCAACCACAGACCCAGCTATTAAAAAGCAGTTGTGTATACCCAACGTTTTTCTCAGCCGAACTTACGCATAGTTGTAAATGACAATACCAAAACACAACTGAAGAGTAAACTGTTAATTTAGTGGAGAATGGCAATGCAAATTATTTGAAAAGTTGAAAACCGTGATAGGGGCATTAATTTATATTTTTAATTCGGCTAATTGTTATGATAAAGGTTTGAAAATGTGTAATAAATAACACTGCACAACAAAATATAGGTTTTTTTAATCATGTTTAAATAAAAATGGCCAATTCTTATGTACTTTTATCTTCTGATTACGATAGCGTCATTAGTTTTTCCCTATCAGCTCTAGTTTTAAAGATATAGTGACATTTAGTATTTTCATAATTTACACCACTTTTTGTATTATCCCGTTAATATTTCACAAATGGTCATCCAAACTTAAAAATTCTTGTAGATAGAGTCACATTAATGAATATATCAGCATATTTTACTGTTATTGTAAGGATGTTAAAAATCGTGTGTTTTCAGTTCAGTCCTTGAAATTTTGTTATTATAATTTTTTTAACCTAGTATAACTAATCCCTATGTATTTTTGTTCGCTGATTACGAAAATAAGTTTATTTTGTAGCCCCTCTAGTTTCAAAGATACTGTGCTTTACATAAAAAATACTTTAAATTTTTCTTTTCTAACGCCATAAAAAAAAAATTTTTTTATATATTACATTTGTCAATTTACAAGTCATTAATGCAATTATTACGCAAAAAACAATGTTGTATGGACCAGTCCAGAAAATTTTTGTGTCATTTGTTAATATATCGTATATTTTAAAATTGCAGATTTTACCAAATGTTTCACCAATGTTGGTAAAAGATAAAATACTTAAGAGTGTACGACAAAAAAATGTGTGCCGTATTTAGCGTTTTCTTTTATGATCAATATGCTGCATTTATTCTGCCTTTTACATTTCTTTGTGTTGTGCAGTATTATATAAGGTTTGTTTCTTTACTCTACTTTGATATCACGTCGAATCCCAATTTGCACGAAAAGCGTTCCCGTACTCTAAAATTGGGTAAATGAGAGAGGTTTTGTGAGAGTAATGTTTTTCTTCTTCTTGCAAGAAAAAGCCCGTACCAAGGCACATTTACTACAGGTACATGCATTAGAGAAAACAGTGTGGCAACTCTGTGCTTCTCACATAGTTTTACAAAGTAATTGTCAAAAAATTGTATGCATCAAACAAGGCACAAAAGTAATTGTCAAATGAATTCTTCGTTATAAACGTGTAAACAAAAAATCAGCGGATGAGCAATTTGCCCGATGCATGTACCTGTTTGATATGCCTTGGCCCGTACTTTTTCTTCGTGCTACTTTGGGCACATAGAAAATCAATCAGCTGTTTGAAAACTAAACAATAACAAAGAAAAATTACATACCAGAAAAATTAAAAAATTTATGAAAATATATTTAAAAGGAGGTAGTGGCGAACAAAGTTTTATAAGTTTTTATATGAAATTAAGACAAATAATCTCTTATATTTGCTGAATCATGCAAGTAAATAAGTACGTGTGTATATACATATGTATGTACATAAGTATGGGTACGTTCGTAAATTCAGAAAATGTATGCATCTATGCAGCAGTTCAGCCAAGTTTTACTGCGTATGCGTGATCAACTGTTGCACATGCTTTGCAACTGCTCATCATTTGTGCATAGTTGACATATTTGAACGAAATGCAAACAATTTTTAAGTCGGCAACTAATTTTATTTAAGAAAATCATGATATCAAAAGTGACAATTTTCTTTTAAATATAGTAAGAAAAAGATTGGAAAGAAAACTAAAGCAGCTAATTTTTATAAGAACACATTTGGCCGTAAAAAGAAGACAACCTAAATAAAAAAACTCCTTTGAAGTGTTAAAAAACTACCAAGATTATATGTTTCAGTCATTTTCGAATATATCAACCTTCTTTTTAGGTTAAATTCGAAGCATGTAATTTAAATATCAAAATACATATGTACATACACACACATATTCAACTTATCGTTCCACTGCAACTTTTTGCATCTCAAAAAAATTGACTGCTCCATTTGCAGAGATTTACGGCAGGTATGCAGTTCACTTGCATTAAAAAACGTTTGACGGTAAACAGTGCTGCCAAGTTAAGAATTTTTGAACGTTAGATGTTCGCGATGCTGCGGACGTGCACTATAAATGCTTTTACGAACGTACCCTATGTGTTTACTTATGTGTGTACGTATGTATATATATGCATACATGCATTGACATTTCCTTTTGTGTTAAAAATGATGGGTTTTTCGCGTTCCCGTACTTTTGTGCATTTTTCTAGTTTATTGAGAGAAATTACAGTTTGCTCTCATTTTACCGAACTTTACTCAAGAAGTAAAGAAACACACCTATAAACAGCGGGTTTTGTTATTGTTTCTGAAGAAAAAAAATAATAACACAAGGCGAATTCAGTATCAGGTGGCCTTTTCCGCCCGGCTGATGATCAGCTATTGATGCCAAATTGAGCAATTTGAACCAAAATGTCAAAATTTGCTTGGAAATCTTTTGACAGATTGGTTTTGTAGCACAGAAGACTACATGTTGTTTTTTGTTGCGTAGTTGTATTGTTGTAGGGAAGAGGTTACTTGCTACTGAATTCACCTTGATAATATAAAATAAATAATAAATGAGACAATTTTAAATTTTTAGTTGAACTATAGTGATTTTTAATCAGAAATAATTTCTTAGTCGGGCTTAAGTTCAATAATTTCAATTCTTGTTGAATGAAATATTTTTTATTAATTAATGTGACTTTCTAAAGAAGAGAAGAAAAATTAAATTAGACTTTTATTAGCTGGGGGAAATACCGATATTTTTCTGTGCAGCCACGCACTTCATCAGCACCCAAGTCTATCTACTGGGGTAGAGATTGTTATTAACATCAGCTATTTAACGCAAATTTTCAATGAAATGGAATATGAGAAATGTTGTATATACAATTATTGATTTACCTTTGGTAAATACATCAGTAAGTATCACTTATTAATTTTTCTGTTTATCCGTTTTTTCATTTTCTATTCAGGTTAGCACGAAGTTATATCACTCTACCCATGATACAATAATACAGGTAACCGCGAAGCGCCAGCTGTTTTGCTTGTTTCGTGATGTGATCTGCCAAATGTTGTTTATGTTTTACTAACACACGCGCACAGTGCCTATTAAAGCTGTACTAATACCAACAAGCTTTATAAATCCAAGAGAAAACGCAAGTACACGTCTCCTGTTTTTTCTTGGTCTTTTGACAGTTCTCATCACAAAACAGCAATAAAAATCACCGTTGTTTTATTGTTGTAGATTCGCGGCTACCTGTATTATTGTATCATGACTCTACCTAAGTATAAAGTACAAAGAAATAAAAAAATATATAAATTTATAACTGTAATGGTAGGTTAGACTTAAGGCGGTGTCAGATACAACTTTAACGCTTTGCGTGACATTTCGAGCGTCGGCAGAAAAGCGTAAAGCAAAATGTGTATGACACAATAAAAACTTTGACAACACTCACTTTTTGTTTTACTGCTTTGTTTAATGCATTAAAAACAGCACAATTCGATTAATCTGATGCCACTAACTCGTTTTTTATGTAAATTCCCCAAAATTTTAATAAAATTTCATACTTACGTACGAGTTTGGCCTTACAAATTAAGATAATTATACCAACTGATTGTCAAAGCACGCAAAAAGTTGAGAGTTGGTTAACTTTTCGATTCGCTTTGCGTTAAAAGTACTTTATGTGACATTTTTCATATAAGCATGTACATTTCATCTTAAATGTCAAAGCGAATCTTCAACGCAACGCGAAGCAAAAGTTGTATACGACATGGCCTTTAGTGTTTATGCAACCGGGCAGGTTTCATTGTCGGTCGCATAGTGTGTAGTCTTGTTTATGTTTGCGTTCGATATCAAAATGTTTTGATGTTTATAGGTTGCATTGTAGGTTGCAGTGTCTGTGCCAAAATATGCAACACGTAATATAAATGTGTTGCGTAAACACGTTGCAAAGTGTGTACCCACTATAATAGTGTCGATTATTTTTGTTACGAAAATCACGTCCTAACCCCAGTATCGCGCAATAAATAGCATAGCTATAAAAAATAAAAATAATATGAAATAAATACATAGCACTTTATTCTTTTATGCCGAAAATTTTTCTTTTATAAACGTAAAATATGCAACACTTCTTAAGCATCAGGTGAGCATTTAAAAATGCTGTCAAATCACATGTAACATATATGTTACTTATATTTTTAGAAAAGAAATCGCCATAAGATTTAAATCATTTAGCATCCTTATAGTCGCAAAATGTACATAATTTTCTTTATTTTTGTGTATTTTTTTCAGATTATGATCCAAAAGTAGTAGAACAAAAAGAACAGGCCCAACCGGCTTGCTTGCCATTGAGCTATGTTTTACGATTTATATCGGACGATGCACGTAAAGAGAGTCCCTTTCTTGCGGCAAATTCAGCGGGCGTTGAACTTAAACGCAAGTTGGCGATCAAGCATCACAGCTACAGCATGTCTTCTTCAAATCGCAGCAATACGCCCACCGGTAAGCAATTTTCAAATTGAAACAAGTCTGTAACGCTAAGTGCCCTACGGAGTAATCAGGTTTTTTTTTTATAAAAAATATGAGAAATAATTTTTTCAATATGTATTACATATGTACACATATGGCCATTAAAATAGGTACGTCTTCTATAATGCATATTTTTTCATTTTATGTGAACAAATAGCCGATCTTCGTTTATATTCATTGCCTGCAGCATTAGACTGAATAAAAATAACAATAAAAAAGTGACATTTTAAATTAATTGACATACTATGCGAAAAAACACGAAATTCACTTAGCCAAAAATAGATCCTGAAAATAAAAGGATTACTAAGTAATTTTGCATAAAAATAACATTGAAACAGCTAAATTACGTGAGTAGCCACTATGTCCACCATTAGTTTTAATGACATTATCTAATCTGTTGGACATAGAAGAGATAATCTTGCGACAGGTGTCAATAGGGTTATCATACCATATTTCATGAATTTTTTGCCACAATTGAGTCTAGTTTTGCATATTTTCTTTTCTAATCCTTGTTTTTAGATCTCCCCACGGATTCTCACTTCGGTTGGGATCGGGGGATTGGCTTGGTTACTCGATGAAACTAACCTTGTTTTGAAGAAACCAACCACTCACTAACTTAGAATAGTGTTTTGTTTCATCCACAGCGTAAGGCTAAAATGGTTTTGTAGAGCTCCTTCGTCATTGTCTCTGAAATGAGATGACGTCATGCCAAGAAAATCATCCCCACACTATTCTATTACTGCCATGTTTGGTTATTTTTTTGTGTAACGTGGGTTGAATTCTTGGCCCTTGGGTCTTCTTGCATTTCGCCCGGGATTATTTACAAATAAATTAATTTTTGTTTCATCGCTAAAGAGCATATTACACCATTTTTTAGATCTTCTGAACCACACCATGTCTTATGACTATTCGCAAGGTATTTTCTCTTCTTTAAATTCACTTTTCGTAACAAGGGAATTTTGCGAGCTATTCGTCCGGGATGATTTTCATCCCATAACCGACGACGAACAGTTCTTGCTGAAATTCGGTTATTTATTTCAGCTGCAATCGCCTTAAGTGACTTAAAAGGATCTCACTTCACTAGCATTACAATGTACGAGGTCTGATCAAAAAATAACCGTTATTTTAAAATTTCGTGAGTTACGTATGTTCGATTTTCGCATTTTTTTCCTGTTATGTTGGTACACATGTCTGTTATATATGTTGGCAATATCAGCCATTTTGGATTGTCAGTTTGTTTTTGACAGATAAAAAGGTTAGTCGTGTTTGGGTGTGCTCTTCGATCTTTTACTATTCGAAAAAATGGATCAAAGAAACTGTATTAAGTTTTGTGTAAAAAATGAAATTAAATGCGAAAGGACATTTGAAATGTTGACTGTGGCGTATGGCGAGTCTACTATGAGCAGAACACAAGTTCAATTGTGGTATAACCGGTTTAAGGAAGGCCGAGAAGATGTCAATGACGATGCTCGTCCTGTATCGTCAAGTTTTCTTCGACTGCAATGTCGTGGTTCATCATGAATTCTTGCCACAAGGTCGTACGGTCAATAAGGAATACTACCCTGAAGTTCTGCGCCTTGAAGTTTGCGCGAAGCAATTCGTCAGAAACGCACAGAATTGTGGAAAAAACAATCATGGATTTTGCACCATGATAACGCACCAGCTCACACATCGATGCTTGTGCGTGAGTTTTTGGCCAAAAACAAAACCGTTATCATGCCTCAACCACCGTATTAACCGGACTTGGGCCCCGCTGACTTTTTCCTCTTCCCAAAACTGAAGACACCGATGAAAGGAAAGCGTTTTGCTACGATTGAGGAGATAAAAGAAAAATCGAAACAGGAGCTGTTGGCGATACCAAAAATCGCGTTTCAGAAGTGTTTCGAGGATTGGAAAAAACGCTGGCATAAGTGTATTATATCTGAGGGGGATTACTTTGAAGGGGACAAGATAGTTATTGATGAATAAATAAATACTTTTTGAAAAAATTGAAAATAACGTTTATTTTTTGATCAGACCTCGTATGCATCCGTAGTTTGGCTGGTTTTTTTTTACAGCGGCACATCTCTCCGTTATGTTTTGGGGCTAAAGGGCATTAGCGACAAGGATTGGAAAAGAAGATATTCAAAACAAGGCTCAATAGTGGCAAAAAATTCAAGAATAATGGTAAAAAACTACTACTGTGCACCTGTCGTAAGATTATCTCTTCTATGTTCAACAGATTAGATAACGACGGACATAGTGGCACTCATTTAATTTAGCTGTTTCAATGTTATTTTTATGCAAAATTACTCAATAATCTTTTTATTTTCAGGATCTATTTTTGGTACCTATTTTAGTGGCCAAGTGAATTTCGTGTTTTTTTTCGCATAGTATGTTAATTAATTTAAAATGTTACGTTTTTATTGTTATTTTTATTTATTCTAAAGGCTCAGTTAGCCGACTGTAAAGTAATGTAACTGCAACAGTAGGAAACAGGTGGTCGGTATTGTTATGTGAAAAGTAATGGAAATGGTTATAGAGATGTAATGTAACGTAACCAACTTTTCATTTAAAAATATCGATTAGCTGTTTCCTACGTTACAGTTACATTACATTACCGTTGCCTAACTGAGCCTTAATGATGCAGGCAATGAATATAAACGAAGATCGGCTATTTGTTCACATAAAATTTAAAAATATGCAAAAATAAAATTTTCATTTGTACAGCTGCCATTAACATGTAAATAATATTAGTTACTAAGTGAAAGGCTATTGTAGTTCCAACTAGCTGAAGGCCCCTGTTGCCATTGCTATATATATAAGGTATCCTAAGTATATTAAGATATCTTATAAATAAATAAATAAATAAATAAATGCATTTTCATAGATTATAGAGCCCGTACCTATTTTATTGGCCATGTGTGTATATAGACATGTACATAGTCAAGGCGATTCCATATCAGATGATCTCAACAGAAAAGGTGACTGACAACCGTGCACACTTACGCTTTTACACAAGAAAGCAGAACGGTTTGCCTCTACATCTTCTGTAACTCACGCGTTTTGCTTGCGGTCTGCCATATTGATTTATATCAGCTGTTTGTTGAAATCGTCATTAATTGCGTTCGCGTACCCAAAAGTTTTTAAAAATTTTTACTGAACTTTACTGCAATTTACTAAATTGCGTTCGTTTACCCAAAATACAGTAAATGAGAACACAAATTGAGAGAGTAAAGAGACAGTTATTGCCTGAGTGTTTCGCAAATTTTTACTGCAGAAATTTGTCGTAATAAAGTTTAGTAAGATAAAAACATATGATTCAAAATGTAAACAAATGAAAAGTAAGCAAATGAAAATTGTAAAAATTTTTGAAAAGGTAAATTAAAAGTGTGAAAGTCATTTCAAAATAGACAATTTATAAAGAATGATAATAATAACTGTTAATATACATATTTTAGAATTTAATTTATTAATACTTTTGTTTTGTGGGTGACTTTAATTATTTCGAGTTGTAAAACTGTAAAGTATCTGGTTACTTAGTACTGCACTTGTTTTTAAGATAGTCAGTAACATTAACAAACAGTCATGTAATTTTTTATAAATTTAACCAATAACAAATCAGAAAAATCAAAAATAAATTAATTGCAAATATTACATAAAATAAATTACAAATTTATTCTTTGATTGGTCGTGTTATAAAAAATATTGTATCGAGTACCAATAAGAAAAAGAGTTGAATAGTCAAAAGTGCATATATTTTTCAGCACTATCTGGCGTTGGAGTCAGCTGTTTCCTTAATCTAACTAATTTTTACTATTTTTCTGTTCGCGTACTTTTTGCGGCAACAACTCTTTTTTAGAGTAAATTTTAAAATTTTTGCAGTAACTACTCATTTACTATATTTTACTACAAAAGTAAAAAAAAACACATCTATTGTATAAATAAACATTGCAAACTACATACTGCTAATTTTTTATTAATATCTTAAGAAAACATTTAATTTTATTTATAAATTATTTTAATGTTTCCTTAAAGTTTGGTTCAGGCTAAATACATCAGGAGGCAAATAAACGCACTTGATATCGAACGAAATTTCATGGAAGAATTTTAAAATTCAATCTGAACATCTATGATGCAATTTCAACTCTCATCGTAAATGTTATGCGAAATGCGATTCTCAGAAATTACGGGCATAAGGCAGAACAACTTTTGTTTTATTTTTTCCATATAATATCAGTATTTAAGAAGTTTCCTTGTAATTTTTTTCAACCTTGAAAATTCTTAAAACTCTTTTAATATTATTTTATTATATCTATCATCTGTTTTAATATATCTACATACTCTTCTCATATGTTAATTAATTTAGGTAGCGAAATGGATGAAGACGAAATGGTTGTTTCTGAATCAGAAGACAGCAATGATTCCTGGACAACCGAAGAATTTAGTTCCGAGTTCATAATGCGCTATGGGAGCAGGTGGGGATTGGCTCTCTGCCATTTTTTATTTAATGGTTACAGTTTTCAATTGTAAAAATTATTTGTAATTATTTTTATGTAATTTTTTGTGTATTGTCTTGGGTCATATAAAGGCATTCCGGATCCGGCAGCAATGGCACACCGGGCAATGAAAAACCATTTGCCTGTCCAGTTCCGGGGTGTAAAAAGCGATATAAAAATGTGAATGGCATTAAATACCATTCAAAAAATGGTCATAAAAAGGATGGCAAGTAAGTCAGACAAAAAAAAAACTAGGCAAAATTACACAATTAACTTATAAATTTATGTACTTTTTATTAATTTAGAGTGCGTAAAGGCTATAAATGTCACTGTGGCAAAAGCTACAAAACTGCCCAAGGTCTCAAGAGCCATGCTTTGGTAGCACACAATTCTTCACCCGAAAATGTGTTAGCAACGCAGAACTTAGGCAGTGTGCTAACTGCTACTGGTGGCGGGATCCTAATGCAACGTAGTGGTTCACCATCACAGTCTTTAGGTTCTTTGAGCCCATCGAGCATAAGTAATATGTCAAGCGGAGCAAGCAGTTGCCATGGTAGTGGTGGACATTTCTCTAATAGTAATAGCTCGAACAATGGAGGCATTGCCTCTACAGCTTGTGTTGCTCAAGCTATAAATGGTACAACATTAAATATACAACCTCAGCAACACCAACAGCAGCAGCATCAATATACTACAACTGCCAATAATCATCAGCAACAAGTTGTTACTGTTGGAGGAATTTCAAGCAGCGTTGCGGTACAGTCAGCTTTCTCGGGTTCCATAGCAGCCGCTGCAGCCTCAGTAACACACAACACAACCGCAACAGGTAACAGCAACAATTTATTACGTAACACCATAAATTTGGTGTCATTGAAAACCCATAACAGTGGCAACGTCAATCATAACGGTAATAATAACATTACAGCTACTCTAACTACGAAAACAGCGGCAGCCAGTAATCTACTAGCTGCTAATGCAGCTGCTAGTAAAATTTTAAAACTAGCCACTAATGTTGCTGCAGCTGCGGCAAATAATGCCACAACAGCCGCCACTAGCACATCATCAATAGTGGTGGATCAACAGCAGCAACAGCAATTCATAAATAAACAACAAACGGTTACAGCGTCAACAACACCTACTAAAATAACGTTACCAAATTTGGTAAATTTAGGTATTTTGACACCGGCCACGTCGCCGACAAAAACAACACAATCGTTGACTTTTACGCAGCAACAACATCATCACCACCAGCAGCAACAACAACAGACGCTCACAAATGCTCTAAATAGTCTAACAACAGCGTCACATATTATGCACCAGCAGCAGCAGAAAATATTGCAAACAAATTCCAATAATTCTTCTAGTACTAACAACAACAATAATAATAACCATATAACTACTACAAATAAAAACAATATATTGCTTGTTGAACATCAGCAACAACAACAACTACAAACACAATCTCAATCTCAGTCAACATCAACATCATCATCATCACAACATCAACAACATCTTCCATTAACTCCCATTAGTCCAAATAGTGTAAGTTTACAGTACCAACAACAACAGCAACCTAAAACCAATGCTGTTGCTGTAGCAAATGTTTTAAGTGCCAGCTTGCAGCAACACAAAATCAAACAGCAAATTGTTGGTAGCATACATTTAACACAGATAACCAGCAATGGCAGCGGCAGCGGCAATAAGCAACAATTAACACAACATATAACAACAGCAGCAGCCTCTTCTACCTCACCACCGCCCTCAAACCTGAATTCCCCTAATAGTTCCAATGGTGGTAGTGGTAGCGGCGGCAGCAGCATAGCTTGTTCCCCAACATCAAACAAGCCTTCAGACGTTGTAGCTTTAGCTGTTGCCGTTGCTGATGCTGGTGTTGGTTCTATTAACGAGGAGACGTAGCCTATACTAAAGAAACTTTTAATGCGACGGAAATTTACATAAAATTTCACCTCTATTCTACATATATGTGACTTTCACATTTTAATTTTCTGCTTTTAATGGGATTTTTCTACATGATTTGTTTTAATAGTATCCACAAGCTGAATGCGATCCACTTAGAAATTATTAAACGATATGCCTGCTTATAATGTTCGAAAAGTTCGTTTTAAACTAAATTATTACCTATTTACTTGGCTGCATTTGATTGCTCTCAAGCAGCACAAAGCATTTCGTATAACATTATCGTTTAATTTCGGTGTTGCACATTTTATTTTCATAACAAAAAGTTTAAAAGCTATTTCACATAGTTGAATTTAGTGGAAATAGAGTTGAAATTTAAATTAAACAAATATTTATTATTACTGTCTTGAAAATCTGCATGAATGAAACATTTGATATCGTTTTAAGTGTTTTTTGATAGTAAATATAAAAAGATATATATACATATTTCCTTACTAAAAACTACCATTGAAATTGCATTTGAAAGCTTAAGTATACGAAGTGTCAACAAGCTTAAATAATCTCAAAAAGGAAAAAAAATATAATTATAAATAATTATAAAAATTACACTCCAACATACATACATATATACATACTTATAAAAATACTATCGTAGACTGCTAGTTTAGATATTTTTCTATATTTTTGTTTATTTTTTGTTTTGTTTTAGACTATTACATACATACATATCGTTACCTTAATATAGAAAGGTCATAACTTATTATTTTTTTTTAAATCTAGTTTTTTATATATTTCGATAGAAGAACATCTAATTTATCGAAAAATGCAAAAATCTCGATTACAAAAAATAATGAGGGCCTTTCTATATTAAGGTAGCGATACACATATATGTTTTTATGTGCAATATTTTTCATTATTTTTATTACAATTTATACTAAAATATCATAATAGAAGACAAAACTGCTGATCTCCAATACTGAAAAAGAGTTATGAAATTGGTGATTTCAAAATTTTTTAATACATTATATTTTCAATTTTAATAATGAAATAAATTATTCTCAAGTATTATTTACTAGGTTTTCCAATTAGTATGTATATTAAATAGGTATAAACAAGTTATGAAAGAATTTATAAAATTCAGTTAAACTATAACGCTTATGAATTTATCAATTTAGAGGGAAAAAACACAATTTTTTTATTTTAAACGCTTATTTTAAATCAAAATAAATACAATTAATTTATTTTATTCATGTTCATATTTTATTTTTTTATTTGTGATTATATGATGAGATTAATCTGTAATTTGGACGATTTTCTACATTTACAGAAGCTATTGTTATGTTAAGAACATTTAATGTTGAATAACTTTTTTAGTAAAACCTATTTTGATCAATATGAAACAAAATTAAATACAATTTCCAAAAATTACAGCTCAGCTCGTTAATTAACAACATTAGAACATCTTATTAAAGTTTTATGTTGATTGAACTTATGATTCATTTATTTAAACACTTTAAGGCTTCAAAAATAAATTGTAATAAAGCAACATTGAAAATCGTTTTTTTAATGCGATTTTAATACATTTTTATATAAATATTTCAAAAGTCTTTGCCACTTATCAAAACTTTAAAATTAATATTCACTTTGCGACAGAATTCTTTCAAACTTGTGTGTAATTAAAAATTTTAGGTTTGAACTAAAACTTTGTATGCAAGATTACTTAAGTTTCAAACTAAGTTCCAGTGGTTTGCATAATTTTCATAAAATTACCGTTTGTAATTAATTTGAGTTGAACATTTTAAATTAAATAAATCCATTGCTCTATGTAAAATTTTTCATACAGTTTCTTTGGTCGGGCATGTTACGAAATAAAATAAAGCTATATATTTTTTTTATTTAAACAATTGCATTGGAAAAATATTGAATGATTTTGTTATTACATATTTAATTATTATTTCTTGTTTACTTATTTTTATTTTTATTTTTGAAGACTGACTACTATCACTTTAATTATAAAATTGTATTGAATAGCCCGGCATACAATTTCATGCATATACATAAATGTCAAGGAATAAAAGTTCATCATGTTTTATTCGAGTAAGCAAACTGGGAAGAAGAAAAGTCCAGACAAGGCATACACATACATACATATATTATGTATTTTGACTGATGGTTTTTAATAGCTTAGTTAGCATTGCCTTTTTAGAATATACTAAAAAAGATATATAAAAATACGGAAGTTAAATCTAATGTATTAAATATTAAGAATTTTAGTTTGTTGTTGGCTAAGCACGTCTTAGAAGTCAACCAACCATTTCTTGAAAAAAGCTAAAAATTTTCATATGTTTATATAGTATAAACAAAAATTCTTCATAAAGAAGATATATAAATGTACATCATAAATGTGAAAAGTATTTATTGAAGAGCGTTTTGCCTAAATTAATCATACAAGTATTTACTAAAAAATTGATGTTTTTGTGACTTGTTTTAATGAAAGTATTTTGACTGTTCGAAAATTAATTACTGTGCAGAATCTTATGGACGTGGTGTTCGTAAAGGCAACACCGAATTTACAAGATGCAGTATATTGTGCACAAATGTGAATCATAAAAATGTTTGATGCAATGGATAACAAATATATAATTTGTAATTTTTACAAAAGCATTGCACAATAATCATATTATGCAGAACTGTGTTGAATTTTCGAATAGGCAAATTTGTTCTTCTTAGAACCCTTTATTTATTACATGTACTACATACATAAGTATGTAAATAAGTATATTAAAAATAGTTTTTATTTGATAAATACCTCAATGACGATTTGAAAATTTTCACAAAATTTTGTAATTTAAAAAAAAGAAGCAACAAACAAACAAACAACAGTTTTCAAAATCAAATAAATTATCAACTGCTTAAGATTTGGTCAGACATGGAAATATTTATATGACAAAGTTGTAGACAGGTGTAAAATTTTTTTATTTCATGCAATTATTTTATATGTACATACATATCTATGTATAATACTGTGATATGACCTATATGTATGTATGTATGTCAATTTAGCGGCGTAACATGTTTGTGTGTGTGTTTCTTTGATTTCATGCAATAATTTTATATATTTCATAATTATGTGAAATTACTTACATGTGTACAGCTGTGTTCAAAATAAGAGGAGTGTGGTTACCTGATATCTTAGCTATTAAAAACTTTTATGTCTCGATTATGGAGGGCAACCGAACTTCAGTTGCCGAGTTATTTAGCAACGCAACTGAAGTAAAAATTGATACTCAGGGCAATCATAAATAAAATTCCGCGTGAAATTTTTCCCGGGGAACAATTCCAACTCATAGCAAGCAATAGGAAAAACAAAAAATTCTAATTGGAAAAGGGAGAAATTTCACGCGGAATTTTATTCATGATTGCCCTGAATATGTGCGGCAACTTCCTTCCAGTTGCCAAAAATTTATCGAAAACTGAAAATTCAAAATATTTGAAATACAAATGTTAAAAAGAAAATTAGTAAGTAAAATTGCTTAAAACATTACTGACCATAAAATCATTAGTTAAGTGGAATTAATTTTTGATGAAAAGCAGGAAGTACAAAATGTTTTTTAGAATTACCGCCTCTACTGTGAGTAAATTTTATTGCTTAAAATAAGTTTTAACAATCTCTCTTTAAGCCTTAAAGCATATTTCTTTTAAATATGCATAAAAGAAATTCAAAAATAAAAATAATACTGCACTTTTTAATTATTCCACTTTTTGTTTTAAAAACTATGCAGCAACTGAAGATTTTGGCAACTAGAAACGCAACTAAAGTTCGGCTGCCATCCATAATCGAGCCACTAATTTATCGACCTTACAACCACGATCATCACTGGGCTGTGATAATTTAAATCTAAAAAGAGGGTCTTGAGCGTATACTTCAGATACAATCGTTTTAGCCATCAATTCTTAAAAAATATACCAAAATATTGCCAAAATGACGTATTCGAGTCAAAAGGCGCCAACGATAAGGCCCATAATTTAGAGAGGCTCTAAGTTATTTACTGTGATAATTTTTCCTTCAATATCAAATCTTCATAGTCGAAGTCAAAATACGACACTCGTTAATAGGCCCAATAAGTGAGTCGGCGGCGTTTTAAAAGAAAACTTAGGGCCTGTTCCACGATGTCGACAACGTTCGACTTATCGCACACTTACGGCCTGTACCACGATGTCACCAGAAATCGTTCGATCGAACACTCATATTGAAAACAACAAAAAAATTTCCTAATGTTATTGTTGTTTGCAATACAAATTGTCGATCGAACGATTTCTGGTGACATTGTGGGACAGGCCGTTACATTTGAAACAACAACAAAATCTTAAAATTTGTTTTTGTTTTGAATGTATGTGAGCGACAAGTCGATCGTTGTCGAAATCGTGGGACAGGCCCTTAATAATTGTTATGACTTTTTACTACAAAGTCAAATGTTAGTTTTCCCGGAACAACAAATCCTATTTTTATGAACACAACTGTA
Source organism: Nowickia ferox (assembly GCA_936439885.1). NCBI lineage: Eukaryota > Metazoa > Arthropoda > Insecta > Diptera > Tachinidae > Nowickia > Nowickia ferox. The sequence continues at coordinate 92,579,178 of OW387023.1, read as the reverse complement.
TATGTCAACTTATGGTGTTTTCTCTTCTAAAAAAATCAATATTTTTAACTTTTTATTAAGAAAAATGCAATTCAACGCTCGCATAAAGCAAAAATTTACGCTCCTAAGGAATGATACAATAATTTCTAATAATCTCAAAAAACTATTTTATTGCGAATTTTCATTAAAAGGTGCAATAAATGTAAAAACTTTCCAGAAAAAAAAACACATTAGTGGTTATTTGATTAAATAAAATACGAGTATTATTAAAAATTTCATCAAATATTTCCATCGTCTGATTTTATCTTACATTTTCTTAGAATTAACTTTATTATTCTCAAATTTATTTAAATTTCTTATATAATTTTTCTTTACTTTAATTTTTGTTGGCTTTTATAGTTCTTTTTTCTCTTTCATTATTACAGAGTCCTCCTCCTCTCCTTTTAGTGGACAATTATTAAGCACAGTTATACAACAGCATAGTCCTTTAAGTGTTCCTGGTGAACGTGGCGGCGGTGGCTTTGGCGGTAGTGGTGGTGGAATCGGCGGAAGTGTAGCAAACAACATGAATTGCTTTTATGCTGCAACAGCACCTTTAATACCCGTAGCAAATTTACCACCTTGCGTTAATACCACTGCTGCAACATTAACATCCTCATCATCGCTACCACCTGCCGCCATATCGCCAACTTTTATTGAACATAAATATTCGGCTAACTCATTTAAGGAAAAGTTTTTTGCCAATTTAAGACAGCAAAATTCAAACAAAGTAAAATCGTTCAGAACGTGCAGCAGTATTAATAAAATAGAATGTGATGGTAACAATGAAATTAATTCTTTAAGAAATCTCGATATTGCCGCAAATGAAATTGGAATCGGTTGTGGTGAAGTTAATAGATGTGATGTTGAAGTTGGCAGTGATGGTTATAGTGGTGGTGGTGGTGGTGGTGGTGGTGGTCATGATGTTGATGCTGGTGTTGACTATGATATTAATGTTGGTGACGGAGAAGCAAATATTAGTAATAATAATATAAATAACCAACAAACGCAAATGTGTTCTACGATACAACAGCAATTATCGGAAAACGTAAAACATAATTTATATAAAAAAACCATTAATTAACGTGTTCTATTTTGTTTGTTTCATGTTAAATAACAAAATACTATCCTATAACCCACTCAAGAACCCTTTAATAACCCTTCCCCGAAACTGATACATGGCTGTGATGTGTGGAATAAAAATAAAATTTAAAAAAAACTAACAAAATAATATTAATATTAGAGAATAAAAGGCTTTAGAAATTTTGTCATACGAAGATAATAAATGACTGGAGAGTGAGGAAATGAAAACCTGCTGTTTTCTGTGAAGTGTGAAGTGAAAAGGGAAGATTATAAAAGCTGTTGCATTACTTTGTGGAGAAAAGCAAGTTTATTTAACAATTTTGTTTTATGATTTATCTTTAAAATGATTGTAATTTTTCTATTTTTTTTTCATCATTATGTTTGTTTTTGTTAAACAGTTAATTTATAACGTGTAAAAATACACTTGAATATTAAAATATTTAGATAAAGAAGTTTTTTTACATTAATTTAAATACGCTTATGGTATTCATATAAAAAAATGGATCACATGTACACATTTGTATACAAAATATCACGAATATGCACGGTTTTGATTGTTAAGCTGTTTGAAAGAACGGGGTTTTTATGAGTTTAATTTCAGTAAAATAACATTTTGGTATTTTTCTATACCAGACTCCCGGAAAAAGTGCAAGTTTCAGCCCTTAGAGCTATGTTGTGCAAATGAACCCAGATAGCTGATAGTGAACTTCACTAGCTGCCGATAATAAATTTTCTAATCATTTTTCGTTTTCGACTACCTTTATTACACTCTAATTTTTTGTTTATATTATGCCTTCTTTAAAAATACGATCCATTTGTATATACCGTTAAAATAAATTTATATTTTCTTAGCCAAAAAAAAAATAAAAAAAAAAATTAAAAAAAGAGTTTGGGTTGTGATAATCCTTTTCGTTAAAGCTATCCCAACAAATGATAGAATTTCCAATTTTTTTTGAAGAACCATAATTCCTAACTTTGAGGAAACAAGCCCTATTAACAATATTAATAAAGAGAAAACTCGTCGTTAAAAATATGTCTATCGTAAACTACCGAAAGGAATGAATAAGTTAAATTATACATACATTTAAGGCTTGAACCTTCTTAAAAAAACCTAAATAAATTAGTTACTAACGCTTAAATAAAAACGGAATATTAATCATTGTCCACTTTAATGTTTCTACATTGTAAGTTTTTTTTTTTTTTTTAGCAAAATATAGTAATTTGTAAAACCTATATTCGAACAAAAAAAAGGAAATAAATAAAAATCATCCTATAAAACGAAAAAAGAAAAAAAATGTAAAAAACAACTCTAGTTAAAATTATGTATATGCTACTACTTTAGCGTAATGTAATAAAAAAATATTTATATAAACATTTTTGAAGATTTATTTTCTTCGCCTAGTCACTATCGTATACATATGTAGTTAAATTAATTTTTTGTAATTATTATATACATATAAATATAAAATAAAAAATAACAATATATATAATCCATATATTTTATTTGATCAAAATAATCTAAATTTTTGATAAATTGAAACCTTTTTAGAATTGACATTGAAAATATTTAGGAATCCAGCAAACATGAGGGTTTGATGAGAAATTGAGAATATTTTCTCACTTATTTGATGTGATGTACCGAATATAAATTTTTTGGATTTGCACGAATTCAAATATCGAACATTGAATTTAAAATGTAGAGATATTTATCTATTTAATTATTTTTATATATAGAATTCTTATTTAAAATCTATAATTCTCCGTCTCTCTCATATTTAGAATCACTGTGCCAGATTTGGCTATTTATAGGCATTTTGCCGATTTTAATCCAACATAAGGTCCGTTTGTTTACACCAAAATTTGTGCAATTTTGTGCAAATTTGTACTGGATTTTACTGAAATGCGTTCGTTTACACATAAAATTGCAAAAGAGAGTGCCAACTCAGAGAGTAAATTGACAGTTGTTGACTGAGAGTCTTCAAATTTTTACTGGACAAATTTTTGCCAGTAAAATCCAGTAGATGAGAATAAACATATGATTCAATAAAATAAACAAAAGTAAGCAAATACAAATTATAAATTTTTTAATAAAAACATTTAAAAGAAGAAAAGTTGAAGTAAAAGTTGAACAAAAAAACTGAAAAGTATTATGTTCAAGGTGAAACAAATTAAAGAATAATAATCGTTAAATTTATCAGTTTTTAAATTAAATTTAATTGTCTTATTTACTTTAATTTTTTAGAGACGTAAGGTTTATGTATATGTGAATACTTATTTCTGCATACTATTCGGGGTAAGGGCTATCAAAAATCAAATATTGATGTATTTTCGTATGCCATTTATCCAGAATAAAAACTAAAAACCAAATACAAGCTAAAACTTTCACAGAACTTCTATTTTAGAAATATATGTATGTATATCGCTTCAAATTTATAATTATAATAATGCATGCATCAATTACCAAAAACATGTATTTGATGGGTAGTCAAAACAACACATATTATACAACACTGATCAGCTGTTTTGATTAACCTGCAAATTTGTGCAATTTTTCCGTTCGCGTACTTTTTTGTGCAAGAGACATTCCTGAGAGTAAAATTTTCAGGAACTTGCTTGTATTGTGGAAACTACACGTTATAGAAAATTATATCAGCGCAAGAGAAAGAAAGAAAGAAGAAATGACCAAGTTCTTTGATTGTTATGCAATGTTTATATATTTAAACATGGCGAAAGAAGTGTATAGTTATTTGTCAAACAATTATAAGGGAGCCGTTCAATATGCCAACCCAGCGAAAATACATAAGGTACAAGTAAGCACTAAAAGACAAAAAGAAGCGCAGGAAAGCACACAGTGGCATCATCTCTGCCTTGGGAGGCTGCAATAACGTAAGCGAATGACGAAATTTAATAATTTAATTTAATGATTTTTTTTTTATTTTTTAATTGAATTGTGTACGAAAGTAAATCACCCTTATTGGGAATAAAAGCCGAATATTTTGTTCGCCTGGTGAACAAAATTAGAAAACAATTCGATATGAAAGCAAATATTTTCTTGAAACCAAATTTGATACATGTGACTGATGTTCATTTAGTAGATTATAAGAATATTTACATTTTGCAGATACTAAAGATGTGTAAATATGTAGTATGTGATGGTAAACATTTAGTGATAAAATCATAAAATCGTCTTCAAATTTGTTTTTTAACTTTTTTTTCAATAACTTTTGATAAATTTTATTTTACAGCTTACTAGTGTGTGTTTTTTTTTTGAAGTCACTAGTTTGAGATTGGCTTAAAAATTATCCTCAAAATCGATCGGAATTCATAGCACCTTTTGAAAACGATCCTTTTCCATCATACACCTGAATTTTTTTATTGTTCCTTTTTTAATAAAACCAAAAATATCTTGAAAATGTATGTCTTTATTTGGTATGCCGATTTTTTGACGATATTTAAAATGAAGTGATGATTTTTTTTAAACTTTTTCATTAAATTTTGGTGATTTTGTATGATTGTGTAGGATAGTGAGTACCAACCAGCCTTTATCGAACTTTACCCAAAAAGTAAAGAAACAGAACTATAATAGTTACGAATTTTTTTTGTATATTTATATTTTTATAGGTACTTATAGCTAAAGTTTTACTAATTTCGAGTGTAAAACGTTATAAAGAAATATATAAACAAATGTTTAAAAAAGCTAAAGTAATGGTGGCTATTCTGGAAAATGCGTCGAAGAAGTGAAACTTTACATTAAAATAAAAACAAATTTTCAAAAATTGTATTTGTTTGCAATACATTTCTAAAATGAAATAAACGTGAGAATTTCAACGCGTTTCTCTCTCTTTTAAAAACGGTTGATTTTGCATGAGAAACAAAAACAATTTTTTACATTTACACAATTTTGCTTTTGTTTTCCGTGTAACTTTCACCAAGTCGACGCGTATTCCAGAATAGTCACCAATATTATATAAAGCACCCCATACACGTTTCAATTCAATTTTCAATTGAGCCTTTAAATTGAATTGATTCTTGGCAACACACTTCATAAACTGAATTGAAAGATTTTCATTCAACTGTCAAAATTACATTTTTTCACAATTACAAATTCAAAAATTTAAGACTTTTAGTGCATTCATTCAAAAGTGTGCAAAAAAGCAGAATTGTAAAAGAATGAAGCTTTCCTCGATCTCTTCCTTCACCACCTGTCTTCTCTATCACCCTCTCTCACTATCTTCCCTTCAACTTACAGGTAGCACAAAGGGATCATTGTATTGGACCCAAGTGAGCTGGACTCTAAATTTCACCTTTCCTTACCAGTAGCCTGCTAACCTAACCTAACCTAACCTTGCATTCATTCATTCATTTTTATATTTTTTTTATTTAAAATGCAATGGAATTAAATACAATTTAAAAAAGAAACTTAACTTTTTTATACAAAACAAAGCCACAAACATACATTTTATCAGCTAATCAAGAGATTCGAACACACACAGCACAATCGAATTGAAAGATTTAATAGTCAACATGAAAAATCAAAATCCTTTGATTTTTCTTCAACCAACTCGACAACTGCCAAACCAATCAATTGACAGAGCCATACACGACTTGATTTGGGTAACAACCGACTAAGTTGCCAATTGAATTGAAACGTGAAGACTGCTGTTTCGTTCGTAATAATTGTTCAATTCATACAGGTACTTGTATTACATTGCAACTTACTTTAAATAAATAAATTTGAAACAAGTTTTTGAATAAATGAAATTTAAATTAAAAAAAAAACTTACAGTCTTACGCATAACGAAGTTAGTATAAGTGGCAAAATTTAACATGCTCTTAACGATTTCTTCCTTACAATTTTACATACTTCCAATAATGTCAGTACTGGTTACTGAATAAACTAATAATAATAGTTTAAATTGGATTTTTATATGATGCTCTATAATACTATATAGTTGCATATACATATCGTAATATAAGGTAAAAAAAGGCGTAACTATATAATACTCAAAATCGTATTTTTGATTGATTATGATAAACTGAAAGAAAATCCATCTACCGACAACATTTTTATCGGTGCACGCCCTAAAATAGTGAATTTATTGACGAAATTAAAAAAAACTACTGAGAACTAAATACAATAAGACATATGTGTAACGAAGTGTTTCCACTTTGTTAAGAATTTAGTTTTAAAATTATTAATTGGTACGAACAGGGCTGAGTTGATCGCCGTTGTTCGTCCTCAATCTGATTGTTAGTCACAGCAGTCCACAAGGGTCTTTCTGCGACTGAACAATTTTAATATTTATTTTATTTTATTTAAATGAATGCGCTCTGGATGCTTAGGTCTTTGCTTGACGATAGCTTTATTTTGAATGAACTAAAATACAAAGTGAAATGAGCTTACTTAAAAATATCCAAATCACACAAGTCGTCTAGAACACAGCTTTATACAAAATCAAATTAATGTTAAATAGCAAATATACAAATAAAAGTCCCGTTGTTCTGCTTGTGCGCAGCCTGCTTATATACATACACATATTGAGGGATGAAAAAATTAGGTACAGAAAAGAGTGGCATGTTCTGACGTTGCCTGTTTTTATCGGTAGTAACAAACTATGAAAATGAACATTACTTAAAGTACAGGAAAATATTTGAATAAGTTATTGTGTGTGTATTAATAGCTATACATGTATAAATATATTTTCTATATATAAAGCAGAGTTTATATAAGTAAATAAACAGAACAGCTTAATATAAGTATATGTATGTGTGAATGTGTATAAATATATGACAAGCAATAAGTGCTACGTACAATTCAATGAAGTCATATAAAGGAATGTAGTCATTATACAAAATAATAAAATATACTAAACATAATAAATAACTAAACAGTCCTGTTACATCCTCCCCCTATGGTGCATTAATCGTCTCGATAATGTGACCATGATTTCATTTACGGCATTTATCCATTAGTCGTTCCGATCTTCTAAGAATTTTGGATTGTTTGTTGTTGTCATCTATTTCAGAAAGATGTATTTCGTCACGGGATGTGTTGACACATAGAGTTGATTCATCTTCTGATTGTTGCGTTGTTCCGTTGTCAAATTGAAGTTTTTGTTTGTTACTCGGACGACCCCTTTTACGCATTGGGTAAATAGGGTTTCCGGATTCGCCTTCGTATGGAGTTAGTGCAGACGTGTGTAGTGTTGCTAGTGGTATATGTGGTCTTTCTTCAGCAGCAATCGTAAAACACGATGAACCTTTAGCCCCGATAATAATGTATGGACCATCTCTGCGTGGCGTAAATTTTGAAGTTATTCCATTCTTTGCCTTGCTCAGTATATGTGTCTCGATCAGTACTCTGTCACCAATTTTTATATTCTTTTGAGGTCTACGTTTCTTGTCGACAATATTCTTATTTCGATCTTGCATCTTGTGTTGAGCTTCATTTGCAGTTTCCAAAGTATCTACGAGTTTCAGTAGATGAGGCGTTATTTGCGGAATGAAGTTTTCTGCTTTTATTATAGCTTTAAAGTCGTAATTAACTTCTATTGGTGTTCTGGGTTCGCGACCAAATGTCAAGTACGCAGCAGAATAACCGGTGCTATCGCATTTAGTCGTATTCATGGCGAATCTGATTGCTGGCAGACTGTTGTTCCATTTAGTGTGATCCTTTTTAACACAAATTGAAAGTTGCGTTTTCAAATCGCGATTTTTTCTTTCTACAGGATTGGCCTCTGGGTGATAGACAGGAGTAAATGTTTGTTTTATTCCCAAACAAAACGTAAGTTTTTGCATTAAAGCCGATATAAATTGGGTTCCATTGTCTGTGTGTATTCTGCGTGGTACCCCATATCTAAGGATGACTTCATTAAGAAGCGTTAGTGCACAATTTTCGGCAGTTGCTTCTTTCAGGGCAAAAAGTTCTACCCATCTGGTACAAATATCTTCCACTATAAGAATCCATTGGAGTCCTTCTGCGGTCCTAGGAAGTGGTCCAAAAAGATCTACAGCAATGATTTCGAATCTTTTGTTGCTGCTTAGTGTTTGCAGTAATCCCCAGGGTTTCAAGTTTGTGGCCTTGTATTTGCTACAGTCCTCACATGACTTCACATGACTTATAACATCCGTTCTTATACCTGGCCAGTAAAATAGGGAAGTTATACGATTTAAAGTTTTATCTCTTCCATAATGACCAGAAATTGGATCGTTATGATACTTAGTCAATATTTGTTGACGATGAGACCTTGGCATTACTAATTGACCATTTTCCGAATCTTGATCAGAATTGTATTTATATAGAATGCCGTCAATCATTATGTAACCACGATTAGTATATCTCGCGACGTTTTCGTCGTTGTTCTCAAAGGACGAAATTATATCTTTAAGTTGTTCATCTTCCATCTGGGCTTTACGAAAATCTTCTAGTCCTTCGCGCGGAAAATCTATTTCAACAGCATTACAATCGCAATTTTCGATGCATATTTCATTTAGACATGGCGGACGTGAAAGCGCATCGGCTACAACATTTTGTTTTCCGGGGGTATAGTTAAAAGTTAAATTATAGCTCTGTAGCAGTAATGACCATCTAGCCAATCTACCAGTTGGAGATTTCAAAGAAAATAACCATCTTAATGGTTGATGATCTGTAAACACCGTTACCTTGGAGCCTTCGATGTACCCCCTAAACTTCTGCACAGCCCATACTACAGCTAGCGCTTCACGTTCGGTGGTTGAGTAATTCCTTTCAGCTTGTATCAGCAATCGGCTAGCGTATTCAATGGGTCGTTCAACATTATTCTCCCCCTGCAACAGAACAGCCCCGATCGCATAATTGCTTGCATCTGTTCTTAGTGAAAACGGTTTATTTTCGTCAACTTGTTGTAATACTGGTGGCGTCGCACAGTGGCGCCATTTGCCTTTTTTCGTTGCAAAAATCATATCTTTTGAACCGAACAAGATAATCGAATAATTTAAATTGCATGTCATAGATAATTGTTCAACCTATAAAATGAGCGGTTGGAGTGGACGCTACACCTTATAGGTGCTTACTTATGGGTTTTCAAAGTTAAAATTTGTGAAAAAATCCAAGTTTTGGTAACAAAAAAATTTTTTTTAAGAATTTTATATTTTTTTGTAGTTCTTTTGTAAGCTTTTCATGTTTTAAGATATTACCTAAAAAATTACAACAAAAGAGTTTTTTTTTAAATGATTTTTTCAATTTTCTGTAAAATATTCATTTTCTTGGTAAGACAAAGTATGTCTAAAATACAAATCATTTCTAAACTCTAATTTTTTTCTAACTCATCTATTTTATGGTAACAAAATCAAATTATTTTTACCAATCTTATATTTCTTAGTTCTTTTGAAAGCTTTTTCTGTTTTAAAGTTATTAGCCAACAAATTAAACAAATTTTTTTTCAATTAATTTTTTGAATTTTCTGTAAAATATTCATCACAATTCGTAACAGAAGGTATATTTAAAAGACTAATCATTTCTAAAGTATAATTCCATTGTAGTTCTTTTCGTGACTTCACATGCCGCAGGGAAGAAATAAGTGGATCGGAAGATGCTGCTAACATGTTGAAGAGGTCCTCATTTTGCCTCACCCTTGATGCTTTGAACGTGTTCTGCAATCTATATTTTTTGTAAAATTTGTTAAGAGACTCCTGCGCTTCTTCAGAAAGCTCTCCAATTGGCAAAGACTGGTACTCAATTATATCTTTGCCATGCGCCAATATTTTATGGACGGTCGGGGTCAACTTCTTCTGTGGATAAATTTTTGCTAAAAGAGATGCAGTTTCCGATGCATATTCTCCAAATTTTGTAGAATTAACACTTTCTTGGCAGTTTAAAACATTCAAGATCGTTCCCAATCTTTTGACGATTTCATTGTCAATTCCAGTGATTCTAGTTACTGCCTCATCATTTGCAAAAAATCTCCTTGAAGTGTTTCCATCGTTTGAGTTACCGTATCCACACTTGGGGCAGTCTACTTTTAGTCCAAGTTGTTTCCAAAAAGCATTCTGTATTTGCTTCTTTCTGATCTTTTCCTTATCCTTAATTGATGTATTTTCATCGATGTTTTCATCTTGTTGTGGTAGGGTATACGCCAGTTTTAGCAAGAACTCCATACACCTTATCCTTGCGTGCAATGGTGACATTCCATATTCGTAATTCTCCTCGTTTGTAGAATCGTTTAAATTACCGAAGTTCTTCTGACTCTTTTTGCAAATCGGGCATGTCAATGTTGAGGTTGTTCCTGTCAGTTCGTTTACGACTTTTCCGTCAACCATGGTCAGGTGGAACTCGTAACTACATTCAATATATTTTCCTTCTCCAATTTGCAATTTTGTATGCTTAATCTTGCTTATTTGTTCTTCAATGTCCTTCACCGTGGTCCTTATGAGTTCTGCCGATTCCTTTGCAAACTGAAACATTATTGGTCGGCAATAATGCACTGATGACGGTCGATGATTTTTCCAGTGTAGGGAAACATCAGATTTTAGCCGCAATGGAACAACAGATGCCATAAACATATTTCCGTCAGATATTGTAGTGTCATCGGAAGATATCCTTTGCTTATAAACGCTTTGTCCGGATGATCCATCGCAGCCCCATTTGCTGATCAATGTTAGTTTCTGAGGAAGAATTTCCACCTCATTTTCAGGAAGACTTTCCAACAACCGTTTTGCTGTATGGTCCATAAGATCCTGCAGATTGGCTTTCGCAGAGACTTCCGTAAACTCCGTACGCAATGGTCGTGAATTTATTTTGGCTTGCGTAATATGCTTGTATCCGGGGAAAAGGTCAGCCCCGTGTCGCATTAAAGATGCCCGTAGTATCTCATATTTCTCTTTGGAAAGTTCTAAGTCCAAAAACAGAGCCAAGGCTTCTTCGGAACTATACTTTTTAATATGTGCGTTTGTGGGAGTGGGAATGCTTTCCTTAATCCTTTTTAGTCGCAGTGGGCTTGCATCAGCAACAGATTTTGTAATCTGCGACCTAACTCGTTCACTATCCTTTATGTATTTAATAGACAGCGCATCCGATAAATCCTTCGTGGTCAAGTCATTGGTGGCATCGGCAAGTTTCCTCTTTCTTGTGAAAATTGAACACTCCTCCATACTTTTTTTTGGCCTTCCTTTTTCTCCTCTGGTTGATGTGGAGGGTTTATCTACTGCCAATATATCCAGGATGGTGTCTTCATTAAGCCAGTCCTCGTATTTGGAGTTGAAGATGTTAATGGTTCGATTGCATTTCACCCATTTTGTCTTAATTTTGGCATGTATCATACAAAGATTATTTTTTATACTTTTGCTTCTCTCAATATTTCCGTATAAGCTATCGAGTTCTTCTAAAGCAGCTTCCGCGAAACACGTTGGTGTAATTGACTTTCTAAACAGTTCAAATAGTTTTAAATTGTTCAACGCCATGTTTTCAATACTTGTTTCGCCAACTTTCAGTCGTAGACTAATGCAGGCATTAAGCTTGTTTTGCAATATATAGGCCTATGCTACCATGTCTACAAATGTACCTGTTACATGCATACATATGCATTTGGGCTGAATTATACAGTTTTGATATTATGCACGTAGCCAAATGAGATTTGTGCCTACCTGTACCATAAGTCAGTATTGTTCTTCACCATATGTACGCCAAAAATAATTTTTAAGTGAGGTGCGTACCTGCTTATTTCAATGAGTAGTTTTTTGTGCATCTTGTGTCTGTAACGGAATATTAGGACCAAATTTTTCGCCAGAGGCTCTCAGGTAGACAACTGACTCAAAATGCAATTTTCAAACTATTACATCAAAGTAACTGTCAGTCAAGGCATGTAAGGGATGCCCGCCATACAATTTCTGCAACCATGTCTTTTTAACGTTTTTTACCTGTAGAAGCCAAATAGGCACGTAAAGGCAGATAAAACCTTTTGAGTTATGTAAAAGACTAGTTAAAGAACATATTTTGAAAATATGGCGGAGGTAAAAAAAGGTAAATTTTTTTTATTTTCCGTCAAAGTTGAAGAATAGTGAAAAAATGGATAGTTTTTAAATACTGATTTACCTAGAGAAACACAAAGCAAACAGCACAATTTTTTTTATTGTTATACATTTAATAAGCACATCAATCACTAAAAACAAAAAAAAATACTATTCGTTGCCTAGTTTTCGTGATATTACACCTGAAATCGGATCAAACTACCTAAAAATTGTGTGTTTTTTTAAATCCGAAAATTGGTTAACTTTGAACAGTTATGTCTTCTAAACTAAAAATCTGATATTGTTAAGAGTAGCATATTTGAGATCGTTGAAAAGTTTACTATAAGATGGATTCATTTAAAATTTCGCAGGCGCACATGAAAATTTTGATTTTTGCAACCTCGTTTGCTCTACGGGCGCCACTGTGCGTCGTGAGGTTTTCTTTTAGTTTCAGGAAAGATTCATTTTCTATCGTTGACCATCTCCACAAAGCATTCTTTTTAGTTAGGTTTGAAAGGGGTTTTGATATTTCAGCGAAGTTTGGTATAAATCTCCTAAACCATGAGCATGCCTGCAGAAATGACATCAATTGCTTCAAATTTTTAGGTGGTGGACGTTTCAATATTGCCAATGTCTTTTCAGGATCAATTTTTATGCCATCTTTTGTTAAAATATGTCCTAAGTACTTAACTTCAGGCCTGCAAAAATAGCATTTTTCCATGTTCAGGTGAAATCCGATTGATTCAAGCTTGTTAAATGTTATTTTAAGGTCTTTTAAATGACCTTCAAAAGTCTTAGAGCAGATAATAATATCGTCAAGATATGCCAATATTAGAACGTTGGGAATACTGCTTTTTATTTTATCGATTGCCCTTTGAAATGTTGCTGGGGCGTTTTTGAGCCCAAATGGCATTCTGTTGAAAACGAATATTCCGAAGGGAGTAGTGAAAGCTGTCTTAAGCTTGTCTTCGTCGTTCATTTCAATCTGCCAGTATCCAGATTTTAAGTCTATCGTGGACATATAAGGCGTAGTTTTTGCCGCATGCAAAAGGTCTTCCATTCTAGGCAACGGGTAAGTATCTGTTACGGTTATTGCATTGAGTTTTCGATAGTCTACACAGAGGCGTATTGAGTTGTCTTTCTTTGGTATCAAGACAACTGGAAATGCCCAAGGTGATTCCTTTTCCTCAATAATGCCTTTCGATAACATGTCATCCAGTTCGAGTTTTAATTTTTTCTTCATTGCTGGGGATATTCTATATGGAGGATTACTTACTGGCTTATTAGTTCCAATATCAATTCTGTGTTTTATTCCTCTTATAGGTGAATATATATTTTCGAATAGTTTTTTATGTGAATTTAAAAGTTCCAAGAGGCATTCTTTTTGTGTCTCTTCCAGACAAGAGTCCTTATCCTCGAATATTTGGAAATCTATAGTATTCAATTGGACTCCGGTTAGTGGAGAATTTGTGTTAGTCTTTCTTCTCTTCATAGGAGGAAACAAATTTGTGTCGTTTTCCTTTAATATCTCAAAGTTATGCGGTAACGAGTCCTCGAAAATTCTAAATATTCCCCCTGGTGAATAATCATTATCTTGGGAGTATATTGATCTTAACGTTGGTGTGTTCCCTGGATCAGCTCCATTATTTAATTCAAACCACGACACAAAATCATTACCTTTATTAGCCTTGTCTGATACCGGCTGGCTGCTTGTTATAATGGTTTGATTAATTTTTACATCTTTAATCTTCGATGGTTTTGATTTAAATTCAAATATTTTTAGAGGTTCATCCTTAAAATGCCATGTTCTTTGAGCAAGGTCCATTACTATACCTGCTTGCTCCAAGAAGTCAATGCCTAGTAATGTCCTGTTGTCCCTTGCGTTCGGTAAGCAAATGAACCTAATTCGCTTAAAACGTTCACCAATCAAAATATCCACTATAGTTGCATATACGTTTTCCTTTCGGACAATGCCATCAGCTAGCGTTATTTCCGCAAAAACTGATTGAAATTTAACCTGTTTTTCTACAAGTTTCTTATATAAAATATTACCAGCTATGCTCGTCCTGGCAGCTGTATCTAAGTATGCTTCGCCATTCAGTCCATTAACATTTATATCCACAGTGGGAACATTCCTACCAACTATATTAGTTTGAATGCTGTGAAAGTCCATTTCCTTGGGGCTTTCTACAACTTTTTTATAATTGCACGTTGGGCAATTTGATCTGTAGTAACCTACAGCTCCACAGCCATAGCAGTTCAATTTGGTTACTTCTGGTTTCTTCTTTTTCTCTGCTTCTAAGCGTTTATAGCAGACATCGGCAGTATGATTCTTTTTTCTACAAAAAGAACATTTGACCTGATGACCTTCAGAGTTTTCTCTGGATACTGGTGGCTTCTCGATTGAATGTCTATTTTCAATATTGTGCAATTCAATCTCTCGAGCTTTCGAAAGAAGATCTTGGAAGGTTTCTATAGATTCACGAGAAATCTTCTCACGTATCTGAATCTTTAATAACGAAAATATCATGTTAACTTTTGTGCTCTCTGGAATCATGTCCTTCAATTGAGCAAACAAACGTCTCTTCCTGCAAATAAAACTATCCGTGCTCTCAAAAGACTTCTGTTTGTCCTGAAAAATCTCCCCATATATCCTCCAGTCTGGCTTAGGAGGAGAAAATGCATTTCGTAATAGCTCTATTGCGTGGTCAAAATTCGTTGCTTCGTCCTTTACTCCTTGCCACCATGATGATGCATAACCTTCTAGCAGTAACGGTAAACTCGTGAGGGCCATTGTATCACTGACACACTCAGCTTCTTTAAAAACTAGGATGGTTGCTATGAAGTCATCCACCTTAGAAGTACTACGACCGCCATTGAAACGAGCACTGCAAGCACCAAATGTTGTTCTAGCAGCCTGACGAAACTGTAATGTTCCCATAAGCTCCGAAAACTGTTGTTCCGTCATGTTTATGTTCAATGGAGCATTAGGCTGACCATTTGTGCGTGGTATGGCGCCTTTTGTTGAGCCTGAAGGGTTAGTCGAAATATGAGCTTCCATGTCACCAATTGGAAGTGAACTCTGCGAATTCGCTGTACTTCTAGGCATTTAAATAGCCGTTAGCACTAATGGCAATGGAATTAAAATTTAAAACTTCTCTTGTACTGCTTACAAAACCACGATGTTGAACCACCACTACAAATGCACGTTTTTACGTTGGGCGCCAATTGTAACGAAGTGTTTCCACTTTGTTAAGAATTTAGTTTTAAAATTATTAATTGGTACGAACAGGGCTGAGTTGATCGCCGTTGTTCGTCCTCAATCTGATTGTTAGTCACAGCAGTCCACAAGGGTCTTTCTGCGACTGAACAATTTTAATATTTATTTTATTTTATTTAAATGAATGCGCTCTGGATGCTTAGGTCTTTGCTTGACGATAGCTTTATTTTGAATGAACTAAAATACAAAGTGAAATGAGCTTACTTAAAAATATCCAAATCACACAAGTCGTCTAGAACACAGCTTTATACAAAATCAAATTAATGTTAAATAGCAAATATACAAATAAAAGTCCCGTTGTTCTGCTTGTGCGCAGCCTGCTTATATACATACACATATTGAGGGATGAAAAAATTAGGTACAGAAAAGAGTGGCATGTTCTGACGTTGCCTGTTTTTATCGGTAGTAACAAACTATGAAAATGAACATTACTTAAAGTACAGGAAAATATTTGAATAAGTTATTGTGTGTGTATTAATAGCTATACATGTATAAATATATTTTCTATATATAAAGCAGAGTTTATATAAGTAAATAAACAGAACAGCTTAATATAAGTATATGTATGTGTGAATGTGTATAAATATATGACAAGCAATAAGTGCTACGTACAATTCAATGAAGTCATATAAAGGAATGTAGTCATTATACAAAATAATAAAATATACTAAACATAATAAATAACTAAACAGTCCTGTTACATATGTATAATGTTTTTTGCTTCTCCTGTGAAATATTTACTGCCTTATTCATAAAAAATATTTCTTTTTAATAAGAGCTTTATGAAACAAATTTTCTATGGAAATTTAATTAATAAACCTTTTAAAAACCAAAATATTTTTTATGAATTAGGCCCTTAAAACGTAACTTACGCCCTTTTGGAATTTATATGCCGATATGTATGTATGTACCCAGCAAACCAAATGCTCCGAATTCTTTAAGAATTCGTAAAGACTAGTCAACAAAATCTTCCGATTTCGGAATCGAAATCGTAACGAGTTTTGTATGAAATGGTTTATACGACTTTGCTATGATATGTAGTTACGAAATCGTAACGACATATCGGTAATGGTAAAATTAGTCGATTCGTATCTTGTTACTTTGGAAGTTGCCGTATCGTTTAAATCTGGATTTTAGTTAGTAAATATTTATTTATTTATTTAAGAAATAATTTACAAAGTAAATTTGCAAAGTATTGTTGCACAAATATGGGCGGGGTAGCTAGACCATATGCCCAAGATGTTATTAACAGTTTTTCAAAAAGGCTTTGTGACTGACTGTACACGACCTATGCCTTCACATAGGAAGTAGCAACGTGGTTGTTAAAGAAATTCCACAAAAGAACCGCAAGAATATACGGTTATCCGTGGCAGATCAGTCAACCAGTGCGAGTGAGACGCAAAACTCTCGAAGGCCAATAAACAACAGTGGCCTGGTTGCACTTAAGAGATAATTGCCAACGACGCTTGATGTTGACTCGCCCAGAGCTGCTTTACGACTGTCTAGTTAGTAAATATGTGTGGCTGCAAACGAACGTGTCAGCTGTTATAGTATTTCTCTTTGCTTTATATAGTACATGTGTGTGTATGTATGTATGTGAGAGAGAAGTTAACGTTTACTCCGTAAAAATCTATTCTGTAGATTTCTACCGCACATACGTTACGATACATATTAAATAAACAGCAACATGCTTTGTTTATGTTACAGATTTTGTCAGCTGATTCGTAAACTCAAGATACGAATCGACTAATTCTACCACCGTTATGTTGCAGCATTTGTCGAAATAATTTGCATAAACATACATATTTATTGCATACTGTTACATTTTTTTAATATTTTTTACAATCTTTTTTATTTGTTACATTTATTTAAAACAAAACTTATAAATCAAAGTTTTAGGGCCAATTTCAAAAACTTGTTTAAATATCAATTTATATTTAAAAGTAATTTTCCCATACAAAAATTAATGAAAATCGGCATTTAAAAAATGTTTGTTAAAAAAATTGTTCAGAAAAACTACCGAAATGTCTTAACGAATTCAATACGAAACGTCTTAACAAATTCGGTACGACAAGTCTGACTTCAGAAAAAATCGAAACATTCGGTTTAGGGGGTAGATACATACGAGTATACATATGTATGTATATTTTAGCATTATATTTTCGGTACTTAATTTATATATGTATGTATTTACTTTATTTCTTAGAAGCTAAAATTGTTATACAAATATTAATTTTATCTAACAATTGACGATTGCCCAGCATAGTAGACTTTTGTTGAAGTGTATATAAAGTACTAAGATCACGTTGTTCAAATGCAGTATCAACAGCTTCTTCATAAAGTCTTAAAAATTGTAACAGTAATTAAAAATTAAATTGTTAGCAGATTCATACATACATAAATACTAAAAACAAAACTTACTCAGCTCTGATATACCAATGAGATTTGCGATCGTCTCGACATTTAATAATAAATTTTCGTGCTTCAGTTAAATTGTTTTGTTTAAGACAAACTTCAACAAATGGTTCATATCCTATAGGGCTTTTTTTACTTTTTGCAAATTTTTCCAGCTCAATCCAGTTGTGTTTATTGGATAAGCTAAGTATGCGTAACCACCAAAATCTACAAATGCAATCATTTTGACGGTTACTTATGTACTCGTATGTATAATATTTTCCTTTTGGGATCATTTAAAATTACCTTCTATCCGGAACTTTAAAATCATTTTTTATTTTTTCAGCTTCTTTTTGTTCTCCTAACTCTAAGAGTTTTTCAATGGTATCATGTATGGACAAACCATAAAAAGTTATTTGGCCAAATATTTTACTGTATCTACAATAATGAAGGTTGTCTTTCAAAATTGACTACAAAGAGAAAAATGTATAAGTACGAATTTACTTACTTGGTGGTTAATGCCTTTTGTAATTTCATTAATTTAGAAGTGTCTGAACAGAGTTCAGCTTCCACATGTTGCCGACCTTGGGTATAACTATTGCCAATAATTGAGAGATTAGCTTCTAAAGTTTCACTTTCGAGGGCATTTCGAAAATGATATTCCGCAATTGATTTATGATCATCTTCAGTATTATAAATTTCATACAAAGCAGTACGACTCCATTCATTCATCATTTTTTTATAAATATTTAAGGCCATGGGGTATTCGCGTATTATCATCTAAAATGAGAAATATAGTTCATGCACGCGCATATCGCTCCTTTATTGCAACATAGTCATAACTCAAGAAAACTAGTTCGTCAGAAAACAAGTTTAAAGTTTTCAATTTACACACAACTTATTTTTTTCTCAAGAGCTGAGTAAAGAAGATATTTGTATGAAATTTTTACACAATGTAAGGATTGATTCTGCATCATTAACTCGAAAAATTCATTTTTTGAGATATGACTAAGTTGCAATATGTATGTATGTATGTATGGTTCAACAAATAGCGGGTGTTTTTTATTGAGGTATAGAACTTTAAGTTGGCATCACTTTTTTAACTGGCGGCCATTGTGTCAGCTGTCAAGTGATTAATATTTAGTTTGGTTTGCCATTTCATCATGAACAGGTTGACAAAAGAACAACGCTTGCAAATCGTGCAAATTTATTTCGAAAATAATGGTTCAGTTCGCGAAGTTTACCGCAAGCTCCGTCCATTTTATGGTCGACATAATCGTCCATCAGAGCAATTAATTCGGTTAACCATGGAATTGGCCACCAAGATCGTGTGATTTGACACCATTGGATTATTTTCTTTGGGGATATGTGAAGTCGCTCGTCTACGCCAACAAACCAGAAACGTTAGGGGACTTGGAAGCCAACATTCGTGGCGTTATTGCCAACATACGGCCCCATATGCTCGAAAAAGTGGTTGAAAATTGGACCTGTAGAATTGGCTTTATTCGAGCCAGCCGCGGCGGCCACATGCCCGAAATCATATTTAAACGTTAATGGCATAAAATTATCCTTCCAATAAAGCCAAATTGATGGACATTAAAACGATTTTCTTGTGTTTTATTTCAATTCGAAGTTCTATACCTCTAAAAAAAACACCCTATATTTACATTAACGGGTATGTTTTGTGCAATTAAATCGTTCGGAATTTCCATTTCCAACAACAATTCTATCCGCACGTTTTAATTTCACGTGGAATACAGCACATATCCGTAAGTTTTAAAAAAATTTACAATAAAAAATAAATAGCTGCCCAACTTCGGCATGTTTAAAAACAAATTAAGAAACCTCTCTTTCCCATTAGACCTCCTCCTATTTGTGCATACTCACAAGCGCTTAAAAACAGCTCATATGGAAAGCATGAAACTTTTTATTGTTTTTAGATAGTCAGCCGGCCATGTTCTGGAAACCATTTAGTTTTTAAATCGCTAAATTTCAAAAACGGAAAACAGTGTTATTTTTTATCGGATAATTCAGTGCATTCGAAATTAAGTTCGGATAAAATATATCAAGCATATGAAACCTTAAAACCAAATAAAAAGTTGCAATAAGTTGAATTTTTTCCCTGAAATTTGTTGATTTCAAATCTAAATGGTTTTCGGAACACGGCCGTATATATTTTTACTGGTTGGTAAATATGATATACATATGTACATACCAGCTTTTTTTTATTAGACCGTGATGCATTGGCTGTGCGGGTGGGTTTTGGTCTCAATATTTTCGCTTCTAATTGACTAATGTCAAATAGACAAATAGGCATGCATCGATTGCTCTGATTGTTCTTTATATTTCTTTCTCACATTATTCCGCTGTTCGATTTAACGTTACTTGAACTATTGCAAAATGCTTGCGTCACATGTCAGTTTTGCCAAAATGAGCCGCAGTTTCAATTACAAAAGTACTTATCCTTAACAAATAGTGAAAGCTAAAAAATTTTAACGAGTGCATCAATTGTGCGTGACCTGAAAATCCCCGGAGGATATAAAAATGGTAAAGTCTAAACATTGATTATAGTTATCGAGATCAAATAACGTATATTCCAAATATTATGAAAAAATTCCCAGTAATGTAGCGTCAGATCTGAAAGTGATAAACCTCGTATCAAAATTCTAAGAAAAAGGCTTATGAAATAATACATACCTATCTTGGGTTAAAATATTTCTATACTGTATCAAATTTAAAAGACTACCAAAAGTATCATCTTATCCTCATTTTTACCTCCATAAAGTACACTGTATTATGTTATCTCTACTATCAGCCTTATTTATAAAAATTATTAAGGCCCTTATTATGAGCAACTTTCGATCTTCGACTGTAATCGAAAGTACTAATCGAACGAATTTTCATTTGTTATTATGACGAGCATTCGACAAAAAAGATTCTTATTGCGAATATCACTCAGAGTGATTTTTAAAATTTGCAACAACTTTACCTAAAAATAAAACTAATCGATATTAATAAGTTTTTCTATTAAAATACTTCATCGAAAGCTAAATTCTGTTCGATAGAAAATTAGTCGCTCAACGAAATTTTCGATACTCATAATATGAATTGAATATTCGATTTTCGATGTTCGATAGCCAGCGGTTTTATAATTATGTATATCAAACACAAAAAGTAGAAATTTTTTACCCGTTTTACCCCCTAAATAGTACCCTACTGGTTTGCCGCACAGATATTAAGAATACATTATTGATGCGGCAAACTACAAAATGTCTTCATCCATATCCATTGAATCATTTTCACGTTAAAGTGGAAGAAACATAGAAACTTTCACATTTATAATATTAGTAGAATGAGAGGCTGAAATACAAACGGGTTAGGTAGGTTAGGAATGATGGTGCTATAACACCTCCACTCGGAGACCCAGTTGGATCCATTGTGATTCCCTTTGTTCCTATTAATTTCATACAAAGTAAAACTTTCAGATTTGAATTTTTCCCGAGTGATGGATATTAGCACTACGTCTTAATTGCTGCATCTGGTGCTTAGTTTTGGCGTTCGTAAGCCTTCCTTCCTTAACAGTTAAAAGGAACGTATGTATATAAATATATGCACATATCTATATATATGTGTATATTATTAACATTAATTAAACTTATGCTGCTCATTTTATTTTCACATCTATTTTAAAGTTGCCTTAATGTTCACACTGAGAAATCAGTTTTATGCAATTTGGTGCATATCATTTATATATTCCTCTAACTCCCACGGAGCATAGGGCGCCTAATCATTACGAATGAGAAAACAAAACGAGTGTCCTACTACAAGCAGCTCCATACTTAACCACTAATCTCTCCTACATACTCAAAAGTTGATAAAAAAAATCTTCAATTGCTTGAATCGGGATTTTCGACTCTGAGAAATACATAAGTAGTTGAATTTAAGTACGAAGAAAAAATTAGAATGACCTGTTGCACTAATCGAGTTGTTGTAATAATCGCTGGTTGCGCAAATCGCACGTACTTACATAGATACATCTTTATATGGAACATGCATATGTATGTAATCCAAAATGTCTACTTACATGGAAATTTGTAAGCATCATTTTCTTTTTAATCTCCAAAAGAACATTTACTATCAGTTCTGTGTCGCCTGAATGAGTAGCACTATGAACAGCTCGGTCATATTTACCCAATTTCAACAATAAAGGCACTTGCAACGATGCTCTGGGCTCTAACTCCAGTAACTGAAATTACAGTAAATAAATGTATATTTAGGTTTTTCACTTCAATTTCAAAAATCAAGTTCAGTATTTTCCATATTACATTGACGATTTTGGAAATCTAAACGAGAATTTTTCGAATCAAATTTAGGACTTATTAATAAACTGTTGAAAATAGAAGAACAAAAGAAGATAGGTGTCTTAGGACACCCGATTAGAGCTATGCTCCTTAACTATGTACAGTGGGGAGCAGAGTTGAGTACATGTTTGTATATGCTGCATTTGAGAACACAAATTGAGAGTGTTTTGCAAATTTTTACTGCAGAAATTTGTCGTAGTAAAGTTTAGTAAGATAAAAACATATGATTCAAAATGTAAACAAATGAAAAGTAAGCAAATGAAAAGTGTAAACATTTTTGAAAAGGTTAAATAAAAAGTGTGAAAGTCATTTCAAAATAGACAATTTATAAAGAATGGTAATAATAACTGTTAATATATGTACATACATATTTTATAATTTAATTTATTAATTGTTTTGTTTTGTGGGTGACTTTAATTATTTGGAGTTGTAAAACTGTAAAGTATCTGGTTACTTAGTACTGCACTTGTTTTTAAGGTAGTGAGTAACATTAACAAACAAACCAATAGCAAATCAGAAAAATCAAAAATAAATTAATTGCAAATATTACATAAAATAAATTACAAATTTATTCTTTGATTGGTCGTGTTATAAAAAATATTGTATCGAGTACCAATAAGAAAAAGAGTTGAATAGTCAAAAGTGCATATATTTTTCAGCACTATCTGGCGTTGGAGTCAGCTGTTTCCTTAATCTTACTAATTTTTACTATTTTTCGTGGATTCACACATTTTCCATACAAATTGGGGAAAAAAAAGAAGACCCAGAAAGCAGTCGAGAGATTGAATCTATTTTATTTTGAAAGCGTTTTTTCTTATGCTCTCACAAATCTTACCACACTTTCAATAAATTTCATACATTTTGTAGAAAAAAACTACAAAGAAAAATAAGCACAAAAGAAAATAAAACAAAAGTTAAAGAACATTTGAAGTTACTGCCGTAGACAGCGATTTTGCCTGAAGTTGCAGACTTATTCTGTTATAATTTGGCATTTTTGTTGTCATTTTTTGGTGTTATTTTCAAAATGTGCGCAATGCCGTTCATATTATTTTTTTTGTTTGGAACGCAATGCCAAAAAACGAAAAATATCGGAAATGACAAACGTTGCCACTAGTACACACTTTTGCGACGTCACAAAATGCCATAATGTGTACTCAGCATTAGAATGAGACTAGCAGTTCTTCCGCCTTATTCTCAAATGGTGAATCCATTTTCTAAAACTATTCAAAGGTAGGGAATTGTTGGTAGATTTTCTCAATAACCCGAAGTTAGTTAATATAATTGTAGAATAAGTAATTACACAGCCACATAATTATTATTAAAGAACAAATGTTGCTGTGCTCTTTAGTCTAGTAGAAAATCGTCATACGAGTGTCGTGTTTCGACTTCGACGATTTTGTACTAGATTAAAGAAAAAATGTTGCTGTGTTCTTTGGTCTAGTACAAAATCGTCGTAGTCGAAGTTGAATTACGACATTCGTCATTAGGTCCATTATTTTTCAATAATTTATTTTATAGCGTTACTTAGTATGTGAATAGCCGGCCCCTTATTGCCTTTTGGTTCACACATTTGCTGTCAATATTAATTCTGTTCACAAAATCGTTATTTTTTAACGCATGCGTGTGAAATTATGAGAAAAATTTATGTAGTTTTGTTATTTACATCATTATCAAACAAAACAAAAACATATACTATATACTTTAAACTTTTTGTCTGTTATGGCATTTTAGTGACGATATGTACATACTTACATAGTATGTATGTATATATTACATATTTTACTTATGTATCTGAGGATTTAGTGTAAAATTCCTTACTTTTATAGCCAATTCATCACGTCCAACTGCATGTGCTTTTTCAGCTATATTGCAAAATGATATGCCCTCTACTGATGGATTTTTGAATTTTTCCGTTATTTTACGTGCAACTTCGTGGTCATCTAAAATTAAAATTGAATACATATTTTTGAATTTTCAATTCATTTTCATTATACTTTTGTCATTTGTGACTTTATGATATGCCCAATGCTCTAGTATCCACGATTCTGGCAGTTTCAAGTGCTTTGCAACTTGTATAGCGATGGCATAGTGCTTGCGAAACACTAAACGACCTAAAATAACGTCTGGCTTCAAATGTAAGAATCTGTAAATAAAAATATCTTAGATAACATAAAATATGTATATAATAATGCAAATACTTACTGCTTAATGGTTAAAGGCATGGCAATTTTAGGATGTCTCAAGCCATTTAAAACTCTTAGGATTCTTAGCATTTT
The DNA here is from genome assembly GCA_936439885.1 of Nowickia ferox. Classification (NCBI taxonomy): domain Eukaryota; kingdom Metazoa; phylum Arthropoda; class Insecta; order Diptera; family Tachinidae; genus Nowickia; species Nowickia ferox. The sequence continues at coordinate 92,554,783 of OW387023.1, read as the reverse complement.
GATGTATTCCTCTGGATTGTATGACTTTATAAATCCTTTGCCAAAATAAGCAGTCTAAGAAAATTATTAATATTTAATTTGGCTCTAAAGAAAGTGGTAATTGGTAATAACAGAAACATAACTTGAAAATAAGGACAATTTTAGTTATGTTTTTTTTTTCAAAGAAACTTATGTTTTATATAGAGGGTGACGTTGGCTGAAGTAGTTAGCACGTTGACTACAAAGCCGAAGGTTCTGGGTTCGAGGCCGGTCTCCGACAGTCATTAGATAACAACACCATGCATTTTTCTGATGTGTATTAGTGTCCCTTTGTATCAGTTTTTGTAGGAAAGTTCAAGTGATGAAGGCATAGAAACTGGCCACTGAACTACACAGGCTTCAGCGGGGATGCTAATTCTAATGCAACAGCAGAGCGCATTCTTTCGTCGGTATTCTGTAGCAGAATCAACCAATAAAAAATTTAATACGCCTCATTGACACCAGAGGCGCTGCCACATTGCATTATTAAAAACGTGCAAAAAGCAGAGTTGTAAAAGAATGAAGCTTTCCTCTATCTCTTCCTCCACCACTTGTCTTCTCTATCACTATCCCTTTTTCTATCACCCTCTCTCTCTATCTTCTCTTCAACTTACAGGGATCATTGTATTGGACCCAAGTGAGCTGGACTCTAAATTTCACCCTTCCTTACCAGCAGCTTCCTAACCTAACCTAACCTATGTATGTTTTATATACGCCGATGTACCGGGAAACGCATTGTCTTCAAATCACTTACATTTTGAAAAACATGCGATTTGATAGTGTTTTGCCGTTTTTCGAAGTTGTGTTCGAGCAATGAAAACTAACTAACAAAACCTAAACAAACTAATAAATTTTACTGCCAGTTTACAGAAGACGAGTAAAAATTCGGGCCTGTCTATTTACATACATACATTGAAAACAAATCACTCACTTTTACTTGTCTTCTATAAACTGGTAGTTAAATTAAATGTCTGCAGTGTTCTTGGTTGCTATATTGGCAATCAAAAGAAGTTCATAAGTTAAATATTGAGACAGCCAATTGACAACTCAAAGCAAGCTCATGGCATACTTTTAATTAAGATCGTGAAAAAATGTACAAGTTGTTCTTCAAATGGAAAGAAAATATATTAAATTTCAATTGTGCATCATTTTATTTTCACTTTAAAGTGCAGTTTAAATAAAATCGACCAGCCAAATTTCTTGCGTTTTCGTTTGTCAGAACACCTGCTTGCCTTTTTCAAATCGAAAACGTAAATTTTAAGCATGACGGTTTAGAACGTAGTTTGCTGTACATTTAGTAAGAGATAGGAACAAATCGAAAACATGGTTCTAAAATGCAAAATTAATTGCTTGGTAACCTAACGCAACAAAAGATGAACTTTTAAGCGGAAGTGCCCATATGTCGCATAGCAATTTGAATAAATCTTATAGTAATAAAAAAGTAATTTAAGGGCCATTATAAGTCCCGCTTCACACACTTCAACTTTTGTTGATCAACTCGTAATTCAGCTGTAAGAAAGACAGAGAAAAAACACAAATATCTCGTTTTTTCTCACAGCTGAATTACGAGTTGATCAACAAAAGTTGAAGTGTGTGAACCGGGACTTACAGCTTCAATTTAGTTAAAACAAAGACATTTCTCTCGGTGGCCAGCACTGATGTAATTACACAATTATACATATATGTATGTATGTATGTGTGTGTGTATGTACAAGGTTTTAGTCCCGCTTCACACACTTCAACTTTTGTTGATCAGCGCGTAATTCAGCTGTAAGAAAGAAAGAGAAAAAAACACAAATATCTCTTTTTTCTCACAGTTGAATTACGAGTTGATCAACAAAAGTTGAAGTGTGTGAACCGGGACCTAGGTGATCTCATTTGTTCATGTGACTTATCATAACAAACTTACCCTCATTAAACTTTTTTGTGTTTCAGTACAAAATTCATAACCAGCAGCTTCTATACATTCTCTCACTGCTTCCTTCATACGGTCACGGAACAAACTCAAATATTCGTCAGACTGGTGCGATTTCTCTTGAAACTTTTTCTGAGCCTCAAACAAAAAACTTGAAGGTTCCTGACTATTAATTGCGAAAATATTCTGAACACATTTCGGCAATTTTTGTATCATTTCGTGCGTATTACTAGTCAAGATCCGAACACCGTCCATTTCTGCAACCAAAAATATAGCTGGATCATAGCTAAAAAGGTTTTTGTCGCCATTGCGATTGACAACCAATAAAAATGAATTATATGCTATAACGACAGCATCCGACTGTGTGTTGTCAACATTCATAATCCATTCTATTTGTTTTGGCATGTCTTTTCGTCCAGTATCGAATTCACAGTATTTTTGTTTCATATCAACATTGCCCAGCCATAAAATTCCGTTGTTAGTATACAAAGCCAAATTTTGATGATTATAAGATACAGACATCAAAATGATACGTTCAAAGGGTTTGTCAATTAAGTTGCGTGTTACTGAACCAACAGATTCGCCCAAAAATAGTTTAATAACTTCGCGGTCCCTTCCCAATAGGCAATAGCTGTTCCTTTCTTCTGTTACTATTTCCCAACAACTGCATTCAGACAGTGATTCTGCAAATGTACAATTCCGAACGTTTTAATTTGACATGGAAATACAGAATATGCCCGATTGTTTAGATATTGAATAGTTAATTACATAAGGGATATACTATTTAATTTATTTAATATTTATTTATTGTATCTTCAAAAATTAACTAACAACAAGTATTCAAATCATAAGTCTTGATATAATTATTAGGCCCAGCCAGTGTCGGGCATAAACACGGCATGTAAAATGCCACATGTGTATGTGGCGATGACGTCACGGGAATTCTCAGCATGTTGGTTGCTTTTTTAAAAATTACTAGTAGGGGCTACACGCCGTAAAATTTTGATAATATTTTTGTTCCAAAATACAAATGTGCCACATGTAGCCGATTCGAACACATTTTCTGAGGCAGCACATCTGTAAGCATCTGAACATCTACACGTACATATGTTACGAGTACACGGCATGTAGCATATGTAGCTTCGTGATGACGTCAAAATTACTTCAGAACCACATGCACATGTGGTTTTTTACATGCCGTGTACTATAGGATTTAGTGATAGTAATTAATAATATATAATAGTCGTGATAAGCAAAAAAGTATTTTCAAGCAGTTTCAAATGCAGCCCAATTATGAATAGCAGATCCCCGGGAGTTTTTTAACTTTTTCCATTCCTCCTATTATGAATTAAAATTTCCGTGCGAAAAAACTTTCCGTAAGAAAAGTAGGTATTCTAAACATGAGGGAGTGGGAGAAAAAACTCACCGGGAAAAAATTAGGTATTCTAAATATGAGGGAGAGGGAGAACATTTTGAAGGGGGAACTAATGCAAAAATTAAAAAATCAAATTAATAAATGTTATAAAACAGTTGTATAAGCATTTATTTAGAACAAAAAGTTTAAATAAGCACCGGAATGTCATATTTCTCTCTTGTTTTAGGCATTTTTATCCAAGCCCTGCGCACATCAACTTCAAAACCATGAACTAAATACTTCTGCCTTTAGAAAATCTTTGCCCGGCTTTTTAATAATTTCGACCTTGGCAAGCTTCCAGCTGTGTGGATAATACTCCAGTCGTAAAATGGCATTAAAAATGAATTGCAATAGCTTAAATTAGAAGTGCCATACCATATTGCCATAGAGATAACCAACACCAAAACTCAATTGGTTTATATGGTTATGGCTGTGGCGTTATGGCGAGTCACCTATGTATAATCAAATACAGCGTTGCCCATTAGTTTGGTTCGAATAGCTGCTATGTATGGTTATGGCAACTTCATCAGCATCTTGTTACTAATTCCATCAATACCCGGAGTTTTTATCGGGTTGAGTTCAGCAATTAGTTATTGTACATCATGCATCTTAAACTTTAAGGGTCGAGGGCTAGAGCAACTACACCTGGCAAATCAACAACACTAGTACATGTGTTTGGGGTAAATATGGAATTTAAATGCTCAGCAAATATGTTACCTTTTTCAGTATTGCTTCTTGCCCAGCCTCCGGTCCGAAGTTCGCAGAAGTGGCTTAAACTCAACGGGTCTTTTAAGATTTATAGCAGCGCACCAAAAAGAGTAATTAGATTCTGGTACGACATCGAGACCTTCCAGATAGTTTTTAAGAGAGTCGTTTAGTGCATTCCTTAAATCTGATTTTATGTTAGGGTGATCTGTGCTGTTGCCATTCCCTTCTAGCTCTTCTTTTTTCATATACAAGACGTTCAATATCCGTAGAATAAATTCTATTAAACACAGTTTGCGGATGGGACCTAGTAGCTTGTTAAGCAGCCAGTTTAATCTTTTCTTTAAGGTAGGCAATGTTAGATTCAAAATCATCGGATGTTCTTAGCATATTGTTTTCCGTGCAATGACTACTAAGATATTTTTTTAATCCTAGGAAATTAACTCGATTCTTAGTGGGTTACAGATTGTAACAATGGTGGGAGAGTGATCGGAGGAGAAATGTAGAGAGATGAATTAAATCCCTAGAGATATTTTTCATGACGCCAAAATCTATAACATCCGGAATTTTTTGCATGTTAGTATGCAGTAAGTGGGCTCTCCACTCGAAATGACGTCCAAGCCCATTTTTGAAGATGTGTTCAACAACGCTCGACCTCTGGGTGTAATAAGGCGCGAACCCCAGATCGTATGTTTTGCATTGTAACCGCCAGCTGCTACGAAACAAGGTCCAAGCGATTTGTAGAAATCCTCGTATGGATCCTCAGTGAGAATCTGGGAGGGGAGTAAATTGATATTACGAAATTTGTACAAAAAATTTAGACGCAAATATTCGCCTTTATTGTGAATGGCATCGTCGACGTCACATCAAGACGACAGTAAATATTATCGCTTGCCTTCCCTTTATCGCCAACAATTGGCTCTTATTGACAATCTCTTACTAATCTCTAAGGCTTTGTAAATTAATGGAGCATGTTAATAGTAGTCAATTGTTGTCGACAAAGAGTAGACAAGTGACAATTTTTACTGTAGTCTTGATGTGACGTCGACGATGCCATTCACAATAAGAGGAATTAGTTGCTTGTAGATGTTCTGCATAAATGTTGTCAAGAATATAGTACTTGAGTCTTGACTTTATTAGAATTGCTGATCCACCGGATGCTCTTCGTCTCGGGTAATTTGAATGATATAGGGTGTAACCATTTATTTTAAAAAGGCTTCTTGAAGCCAAATGAGTCTCAGACACCAGCATTATATCAATATTTTTTTCGTGAGGAAGTGCTCAAGTTCATTTTTATGTTGGCGAATGCCGTTTGCGTTCCAGAAACATACGTGTTTTTAACGTGTTCATGGCTTATTAACTATTGCTTCATGCAGTGTATTGTGCGGGTCCACTCTATCATTCGAAACGAAAGCAAATGCTTTCGAATTGTAATATTAATCATATACAAATTCGAAAGCAATTTCTTTCGTTTCGTAATACAGAGTATACCCCCTGCATTCGCAGCATTTCTTCAATCAAGCTGGTCATATTTGTTATAAAGTTATTTATAATTTGCACCAAACTATCAATAGTAGCTCCAAGGCGACTGAAATTAAAGCTTGGGTTTGCGTTTGATGAATTATTTGGTGGTAACATTTTTTGCATGGAATTATAATTGATCTTCACAGCGTCAGCATACGAGGATAATTGGGGGAGTAAGTTTTTTCTGTCTGAGCTGGAGTAACTTTAGGTTTTTGGCTCATTGTCTGGTTAACGAAAAACTACACAGGACATCCTTTGTAGTTAACAGTGTGATTACCTCCACAATTACTGAATTGCAACTAGCAGTGCCGTGTAATTCACCACACACAACGCAAACAGTAGGTAAATTACAGTAAGTTTTTCTATGGCCATATTCTTGACAATTATGGCACTGTACAGATCCTGAATGCTTATGTGGATCTTCAACTGTGATTTTTCGGTATAAAGGTGTCTTTACATGGTAATACAATGTATTACGACATGTCAAAAAACGCTGTAGATTATACAAAAACTTATCATGTAAAAGCAAAATGTATCGAGTAGGAGAAATTACGCAAGCGGTCGGTAAATGTTTATTTTCTAAACCATTTTAGAAACTTTTTAAGTATTATCACACCAGAGGTATATTTCAAAGTGAACATTGGCAGCACTAAGGGTATCTATTGAAGGTGTTGACACTTTTACAAAAACAACCAAAATCAACTCAGGAAATTTTCATTTTAAATTTTTTTTTTACGTAACTGTTACAGCAAAACCAAATAAAAAATAAACAAACCAAAAAAAAAATATATTTTATAGTAAAATCACATTGAAATTATAAAATGGTTTTTCCAATATTTACTTTTATTAGTACACATCTTTTTTGTTACAATTTTCCAATCTTTGTTATTAACTCAGCAGTTAATATCTTTGCTTGCATTTTACTTTCTCTTACTTATAGTATCAGTGTAAACATGAAAAATACTTACAACAGACTCTTGTTCTCTTTTTTTTTAAACACGGAGAGAATTTCATAATATTTTGATTCTACAAAGTCGTAATACTTTGTATTACCATGTAAAGACACCTTAAGGGATATTTCAAGTTATAAATTGGATGGGTCTCATTTTTCTTCAGTTTTATGTCATTTGGTTCTAGTTCAACGCGAAATAGAGGTTGGGGGATATTTTCCCTATTTATTATATTATTTTTTACCTTAAATCCCTGGAGGACGAGTGCATCTTTTATTTCTTCGGGAACCACATAAGAATCTATGCCCTTCAGTACAATTTGCAGGTCTTTAGCACTCTTAATCTGGTATGTGTAGAAATTTGTTTTATTTTTTTTCAAATTCAGTAACAATTTTGCGGAAATTTTTTTCTTCATAAATTTGAATTTTCGTTTCATCAATGTTGTCACGTTTTATTGGAATGATATGAAATGTATTCTCACCAATGACCGAGATTAATTTTTTAATAAGGGCGTTCGAATCTTTTAGAGCTATGCTCTTTATGCCAGACAAGAGCTAATACGTGATTTTCGTAACAAAAATTATCGACACTATTGTCGTTATAAATTTATTTTTGTTTTGATTTCTTTGTACTTAAAACCAGAGTACGAAAATAAATGAAACAAAATATTTTTTTGTTTTGTTTCGTTCTTTGAAGTGAGTGAAACAAAAACAAAACAAAAACAATGAGAACTATTGCTCAATTTGTTTTTGTATTGTGTTTACAAATGAGCACAAGCAATACATTAATTTAATTGTACGCAGCTAGAAACTAAAACAATGGGAACTAAGTGGAAACGTTTTAAAATATTTGCGGCGAATTTGCAGCATATCGTCACCTAAAATCCAAAAAGCCATAAGTACACTTTTTACTTTCTTACAGGAGAAGCAAAAAACCTTATAAATTTAAGACTATTTATTTGTTAGATGCCAAATTGAATAATGAATAAAATCGGTAATTTTGAACATATGTGAGTAAAAATTTAAGGAAAGATGTATTTTGGTTAATCGCATCATAATCAATCAAAAAGTCTATTTTGAATTTTTTGGTCGTTACAGCCTCTTGGATTTTAGGTGACGACATGTAGGTCTAACCGGGTGTCCTAAGACACCTCTCTTCTTTTTTCTTTCTCTCAGATAGGATTGGTGGTGGTTTGAAGGACTTGTTCGATGATACAGCGGGTTAATTGGTGCGGCGTCGTTATCCCTGGATATCTTGGGGACCGATGCAATTTTTAACGAATTTGGTGTCCGTCCGCACTTTACAACTGTGATATATCTGTCCGTTCCGATTTACACCTTCTGACTACTGTTATCTATAGTTATAGCTTGGTTAAGTAATGAACACGAGCCATGAGCGGATGATGGCACTGACTTAAATGAAGAACTACTATGCAACGGTAATGTTAATGAATCACTAGTTGGCATTGGAGAATTTGATCACTCACGAAAAATTGTGATGATTGTTTACTAAATTTCTTATTGTTTCCAAGTTATATGGAAATACTTTCAATGCTACTACAATGTAATCAATAAGAAACCGAATACTTCTGTTATTTACGGATTAATTTTAATTTTAGGTAATAACTTATGAACTATGTTACTTTTTATCGCTATAAGTTCTTCTCCGCCATGTTTTAGCCAGTTATCATGGTAAGCTTTCTAGCTTCCCATTTGAAGTTTTTTTATTATGAAGAACTTTTTCTGGAATCGATTCTGCAATGTCGCTTTTAGGCTGAAGCTACATGAGCGTTTTAAAAAAGCGCGTTTCTGGATTTAAACTAAATTTATGGCTTAAAATATTTCCTGCTATCTGAGGTGACCATTTTAAGTAAGATAAGAATTTGGGAGATACATCTATATATATAAAATCGCAGTGTGTTTATTACTAACGCATGATTTCTGGAACTACAAGACCTGTGGAGCTGAAATTTTCAACACAGGTTCGGGTCAAGACCGGGTAGGTTTTCGTTTTGTTTTTGGACCATCAGGTGAGTATGTATGTATGGAGTAATTTGTAGTTAAAAAAAAAAAATTGAGTTTAAGATAACGTTTGTCGGGCCCATCTAGTATGTATATATAATGTATATGTAAATCCCTCAACTAAAATACCGAATCCACTTAAAAACCATTTAAACGTTACATTTTACTTATGATATGTATGTATGTAGAGATTTTACGAAAATTTTTTGTTACTTTAGAAGAAGAGGGCAAGAAACTACTCTTAAATATACTCTGCTTAAAAATCTATAAACAAATCGATTGCATTATAGAAATAAAGATTAGAATATTAGTGCTTACTTGGTATCTCAGGTAAAAGGCGAGAACGATAGTCTTTAGTATTGCTTTGTTTTAAGAACACTCGACCGTTTGTCGTCATAACTGCAATACCAGTTCCAGTTGAAGATTGAAATATTTTGGCATCAACTATTTTAGTTAAACTGGCTTCTTGACCCATGCTGTAGGAATCCCTTTCATTGCCAAACATATCATAAATAAAAACTAAAGCGTCATCCTGTACACACACCAATTCTTCCTTATCGGACCAACCCATTGAAATTAGCCTTCCATGATTCCACTGAAATTTTATTAAATTATAGATACATACTTACATATGTATATGCACATTGTAAATACACATACATATGAACTTACCCATATTTTGCTTTGCTCTTGACCTGCAGTGTCAAATATACGTATAACCGGCTTAGCAGTTCCTTTTATTGGAACAATTTGATTGGGGTCTCTGGTTACAGCTATAGGGCCGCCATATGGAGCACATACCACTTTCATGTATTCCAAATCTAAGTCTATTGGCCAGTCTGGTGTATGTAAATCCAGTTTTCTAGTAAAAGAATTTGTTTGTACTTATGTGTAATTTTTTTTTACTAAATATTTACCTGTAGGTAGTCGGTCGTAAAACAAACCAATCACCTGTATTATACATTATTGGCATTTTAATGTCGTTTTAATAACAATAAATTTAGTTCGTTATTGGATTATATGGAGCAAACGAAGATGTTAAAATCTTATATGTATCTGTAGTTAAAATCTTAGTCTATGGTTAAAATGTTTAGCGGGCGTAGTTTTTTGCACAAAATCCAAAAAGGAATAAACATGAAAAATGTAAACAGAAGTAACACAGCTGTGCAGGGTTCGGATTAATTCATATGTTGTGAAGAGATGCTTTATTTAGACGCAATTTACACTGTGCCTTTTCTGCTTGCCTTTAGAGGCATGTTTGTACAAAATGCAGTTTTATTTGCAAACGTTCCAAGTTTATAATACTATTGCTACATATACATACATATATGTATGTATATAATAAGTCATAACTGCAGCCAACAGCTATACGATAATTTTAGTTAATAATAATAATTTGAGATTTTTCTGGCGACGATTTTACGCAAAATTCTAGACTCATGTCTATTTGATCTGGCAACTATATGCCGCTGTTTCAAACAATTGCACGTTTTGAATTGCAGTTTGTTTCTTATATCTGTGGTTTGTTTTGTGGCTGCTGCGAAAATATTTGGGGGATTACTTGTACATTTGTTTAAATTAAAGAAAAAACTCAATATGACGGAGCAAATTGCAGTAGCTGAAGGCGTTGAAGCCTTAACACTAAATTCTAGCGAAATGGAAGAGACGGCAACGGGTGTGGAGGTCACTGTTAATGATGAACAGAATGATATAGTGGATCCTTGGAATGTGGCCAGTAGCAGTGCCACTGGAATCGATTATGACAAATTAATAAGTAAGATATTTTTTTAACATTTTATATTATAGTGATTGCCACGATATCCGGGATATGGTGAATCATTTTGAGTGAGTAAACAGGTCATGTTCTACATACATATGTACATATTATCTATGTACATACGAGTATGTATTTACAAAATGATATACATTTGGTAGTAGGATATGAAACTTACTAAAAAAATATTTATTTTCCTTAGAGCGTTTTGGTTCTTCAAAAATTGATGATGAACTCGTAGCCCGCATTGAGAAGATAAGTGGCAAACCTGCTCATCATTTAATACGACGTGGCATATTTTTTTCACATCGTGAATTAAATACCATTTTGACATTAAAGGAACAAGGTAAACCCTTTTACTTGTATACTGGTCGAGGCCCTAGCTCGGAATCATTGCACTTAGGACATTTAATACCTTTCATTATGACAAGGTATATAACAACACATTCCGAATTTAGTTGCCCTTTTGAATTATCTTGTTTTTTTTTTAGATATCTGCAGGAAACATTTAATGTACCTTTAGTGATTCAAATGTCTGATGATGAAAAAACTTTGTGGAAGGATTTAAAGGTAGAAGATGCCATAAAATTGGCTCATGAAAATGCTAAGGATATTATTGCCATGGGTTTTGATGTAGAGAAGACTTTTATATTTAACAATTTAACATTCTTGGGGTAAGTGCACTAGTATTGTTCACTTTATTACTTCCAATCATTTGTTTTATAAAAATTTTGTTTTGTAGTTGTAATCTTTATTAATATGGTGTATGCTATAAATGGTCAATTATGAATAAAATTCCGCGAGAAATTTCTCCCTTTTCCAATTAGAATTTTTTTGTTTTTCCTATTACTTACTATTGTTTGAAATTGTTCCCCGTGAAGAATTTCTCGCGGAATTTTATTCATAATTGCTTTCATATATATTGATTCCTATGGTTCGAAGGTGGAACCATATCGAACCATATTATTACATTGTTCGATAGCGACTGCCATAATCTCAAACTGAAAAAAACCTCGAATCAGCTCGTTATCGAAAGCGACGATTTGACCCCATGTTATTGTTTTTAAGAGATCGTGTCTGTTACGTAACAAGAGTTCCGTTATTGTATTGAATCAGTAAATGATGGGTGTTCTGTAAATCGCACGTTTTGAAATTGCCTAATTTCCAGGAAAGAGCTCAGTTAAAAAGGTGACTTATTGCAGCTTTTTAATCGTTTTATATATTTAAGATATTTTATACGAACTTGTCCTCAAATGCACTGATCGTCCGATCAGCAGAACACTGCTTTTCGTTTTTGGAAATTGCACAATTCCTTCAATATCGCCATTAAACTCTACCGTTATCATGGATGAGGCTAGCGCAGTAACGATGTGGAATTGGAAAACAGTGTACACGACAGTGACAAGGAAACACCACAAAAGAAAAAAAAAACAAATAAGACGAAGTGGTATTGGAAAACAGTGTGCACTACAGTGACAAGGAAACACCGCAAAAGCCACCACAAGAAAATTTCAAAATAAAAAATATGCTAAATGATCTGCACAAACACGTCTCTTCTAACGGTGTCCTTGCTGAGGACCTTTGCATTCATAAGAAGATGCTAGAAGAGATGACGGAACAGCTGCTTATCCATCTGCTGTACTTCAGCGATTTTCATTTCAGCAAAATTAATCATAAACTTTTTGCGTTTGTAAAAATTATTTGAAAAGTTTTACACAAAAGCTCAGGAAAACCATCTGATTTCGAATATTCGAATTCTCTCTCCCTTATTACTTACTCTCTTCCAAAATGTTTAGAATAGAAGGAATTAATTTTTCTTAAGAATTAATTCCTAACGAACTTTATTCCCTCGGAATATTTATAATTGAGGTGCATCACAAAATTACCGAATCTGTTTTAATTTTTTTTGTAGGCAATGTCCATCAATGTACCAAAATGTTATTCGAATCCAAAAATGTGTTACTTTTAACCAAGTTAAGGGTATTTTTGGATTTGGAGACTCCGATATTATAGGGAAAATTGGATTTCCCGCTGTTCAGGCTGCGCCTGCTCTTTCAAACACATTTCCCTTCATATTTGGTAAACGTAAAGTACACTGCTTAATTCCATGTGCAATCGATCAAGATCCTTATTTTCGAATGTGCCGGGACGTGGCACCACGATTGGGTTATCCAAAATGTGCCCTGATTCATTCAACATTTTTCCCCGCTTTACAGGGTGCGAAATCGAAAATGTCTGCGAGTGATCAAAATTCGGCTGTATTTTTAACAGATACACCGAAACAAATAAAAAATAAAATCAATAAATATGCATTTTCCGGTGGTCGTGCTACCATGGAGGAACATAGAGCTTTGGGTGGCAATCCGGATATTGATGTCGCTTATCAACTTTTAAAGTTTTTTTTGGAGGATGATGAAGAATTGGAAAGAATACGTTTAGCGTATAGCAAAGGTGAATTGTTGACTGGGGAAATTAAAAAACTAGCAATTGAGGTAAAGTAAACGAAACATGTTGGGTAAATGTGACATAACTAAATTTTTTTATAGACTGTTACTCCGATTGTTGAGCAACATCAAACTGCTCGCAAACTAGTTACTGATGAAATATTGCAAGATTTCATGAAAATACGTCCTTTAAAATTTAATGACATCAATAAAATATAATTTCCATTGTATTAGCAAACATAGTTATACATATATGTATATACGAGTACATATGTGGTATAGTATAAATATTCATATATTTGCTTTTGTATTAAAAAATAACTTAAGATCTAATTAAATACATTTATTTTTGTTTTGTTTTTAAGTTTGTAATTTACTATTGTAAAAAAGTCAATGTTTTTTAAGTTTTGAGAAATGGCTAATGATAATAAATAAATTGCTTTGATCATTGTTTTCGTAAACGAAACTAAAATAAGGGTAAAATTTTGCGAAAATATATTACGATTTTTATTTAAATTATTTAAGACTATGCAATTAAAGCAACCATTATCTTTGCGCTGTTGATGAAATAGCAATAAGGCTAAAAAGTTACTGGAATTTATGAATACATAGAACGTACAAGGAAAAAAAGACTAAAAGAATCAGTCATCACAGAAATTACCCATTAAACATTTCTTTTGAAGTAATGTTCAATGTTCAGATTTAGCGTATCGCTTGTGCCATATGCAATGGAGTTACCATAAGAGTAAGCTCAGCATCTTTAAGATTTGCTCCCCTTAAGTTAGCTTCCTGTAAATCACTACCAGATAAATTACAACGTTCTAAGTCTGCACCAGCTAATACAGCTGCTCGAAGATTACAATTTTTCATGTTAGCATTTTTAAGATTGGCTACTCTCAGATTAACGCCGGCCATGTTAGAGCTTTCTAGACATGCTCCTTTAAGATTGACTCCCTCGAGATTAGTTCGCAAACCTGATGGATCCTCAAAATTACATCCTCTTAAATTAGCACCCTCCATATTTGCACACAATCCTTTAACCGAGACAAGTTGAGCGCACTCCAAATTCGCAAAAGCCAAATCCGTGCGTTCCAAACAGCAATAAGTTAGATTGGCGTGTGACAAATTGCATCTTTGCATGCAAGCATACTGAAAGCAAGTAATTAAATGATGAACAATTTATGGATATGTAATTCAAAAAAACCTTAAAATTTATATTGCGGAAGTCCAGCTTTCTTAAGTCAGCACCAGCTAGGTTAACACCCTGAAATCGTATCTCTGCTATATGGGAAGTTTGTATTAAAGCTTTGATAACATCCCTCCGAGTTAATGGTATATTGTCCATTGACTGATTTTGTTGTATAATTTGCGGCTCCAATTGGCTAACCAATGTTTCCAGACCAAAAAATTTTGCTTCCTCTAAAACACCTTCCAGGCTGACGTTTTGGTCGACTATCAATTGACCATGTCTTAAGTAGTTTATAATTGGTTCAAAGTAATGTGGACTACGATCTATTAAAAACGCGCCCTGCTCATCTTGGTCACTGGGAAGCATTGCTCCATCTTGCGAAAACATGCGTGCTAGCATACTCTCAGGCTCTTTACTGACCAATGTCCAGATAGTGGTTAGAAATACCTTGCCGCCAACATTTAGTTTAATCCATTTAGATGAGAATTGTTTGGCCAATTCAGCCGCCGTAGTTTTAGATCCGTCACATGTTTCATCTGGATCCGGGCAGACAATCTCTGGAGCCTTTTCAGTATTATTTTCGTCTGATAGTCTTTTTGAATTGCTGCTGCTTTCTTCAATGTTCATAATATTTAGTTCTTATAAATGTGTATTTAAATATTAGAAGATATAAAAATTTGTTGCCCCCTTAAAAAATTCAGTTGATAATTCTATTTTGCTTCTGCATCAACATATGTTTTTTTTATAAAAGTATAAATTGATATGCAACATATATTAATGATGCCACAAGTTTTTTTTATAGCTGATATACGAAAAAAATTCAATTTTTGCCTTTCAACGTTAAATATTAACATTAAAATCACCAAACTTATGTCACAAAATATATTTATGGGTGAGCCGGTCGTCAAGACCGTGGGTGAGTGGTTCTATTTACTAAAATTCTTATTATTATCGCAAGTAAAAAAGCCTCGAAATTATATGAAAGATAGTTAAAAAATTTCTGTCTGTATTTTATTCTCATATATGAAAGGGGTCCTATATCCTTGATATGATACTAGAAAAGTGAAATTTTTTTTAGCGATTTTTATTTAACCATGCAAAAGTACACCCAATGCGAATTGATGTGAATTCGCCTTGAGTACACTTTTGAATGAAAAATGGGATGTTAAAATCCAGTGATTGTTTCATACAAGAAGCACAGAACGGCAGGTGTGGACAGGTGTATTTGTTTTTTAAATTTTTGTTGCCAAGGATACAAAAATATATAAAACTGCAAGAATGCGAATATATTTGCTTAAAAGCTCATTTTGATATTTAAAATGTATTCAAGTCAAAATAATAATAAAAACTGTGCTCCAGAAAAGTATGCTTTTCACTATTTAAAACCAGTTGATAATGAAAACGAACTTGTTGAAAATTTTAAGAAAGATCCCAAATTGTCTATTAACGAAAATATTCAGATAGGATATGGTAGTGATATATGTACAGAACTGCGAGAGTATAAATTAAATGAAACATTGGAACTTAAGCGCAGGCAACAGTTGCGTGCTAACAGCCATGAGCTGCGCCATTTGGAAAGACAACTTCAGTCTGCCATGGTAGCCAAACAGTTGAGAGAGCAACAACAAAATATTGCTTGTTTAAAAAGGGAAGAACTTCGAAAAAAAAGTGAAGAAAATGCAAAATTTTCAGATGAGTGTGAGTTAATCAGTAAGTCAATAGAAGAACAGCAGGAACGAGAAAGGCAGAAAAAGATAGTTTTACAGGAAATGCTAAAATCTCAAATGAGCGAGAGGCAAGAAAAACGTCGAATGGAATTTGAAGTGGCTCAAAAAGATCGAGATAGAATGGAAAAACTGATGAAACAAATTCAAGCAGAAAAAGTGGCAAAACATAAAGAAGCTGAACTGCTTCGTGATAGAACTAGAAAAGAAATGGAAGAATCTCTGCGGAATATCAAGTTGAAGCAACAACTTGAAAAGAGAAAAAATGCCACTGATATTGAACGTTATTTGTCCTATCAGAAAGAATGTGACAATCTAAGGTCCCAATTGTTAACGGAAAGGAATCGCATTCAAAAAGAGAAGGAGGCCCTAAGTGAACGCATAGGGCAAAAATTGGCTACACTTACTCAGGAGAAAGAAAAGAGAGAAAATTTGTTACTAACACTTATGGTAGAAGAACACAAAGCAAAGCTTGATCAAAGTTTTAAGGATTGTTTGGTTAAAAAGACTAACGAACGTGAAAAGTTTCGAATTGAATTTGAGAACCACCGACGAGAAACTCAAATTCAAAAGGAAAAACAGTTCAAAGAAGAGGAAAAACATTTTGAAGCAGAACGCTTGCGTTATTTGGAAGAACGAGACAAAATAGAACAGCTTTCCGATGAAAAGCGAAGGCGCAAAAAAATTGAACACTTCAAAGCTTTAAAAGAAATGATTGAAATAAGAAGACATCAAAAGGCTAATGAAATTGCTGCTCAAATTGCTAGTTTTGAGGAAATATTAAATAATGGAATGAAAAGGTATGCATTTTATAGTATCTTCTAAAGTACAAAAATATATATTTTATATTTCAACTACAGCGATCGGGTAATTGAAGATGAACGCATTCTTATTCTAAGAGCTGTTCCAAAGGAGCTTTTGAGTTATCTACCTCCTGGTGCTCTAAAACCATCTGATAAAGAAATTCTAACTCTTTCAGGGTTTAATACATAGTTTTTTAAATTTTTATTTAAAAAAAAGCATTCCCTGTTTTATAAATGCATAAATACTATTACAATTCAAAAAGGTTACAAAACCCAATGCTTATAGAAAAACTACAACTTCAATAATCTATTGAGAAATTTTGAATTGTTGAAGACTACTGAAGTGTTGCTTAGCTGCAACGAAATGCATTTAGACATGCTAAATTATCAACAAATAAATTTTTTAAATTTGACAAGATTAAATTGCTTTTTTTTTGTAAATAAAAACCCCATTATCATTTGACAAAACCTTGCTTGAGAACTAATAAGGATTTTCGTTTCATATTCATCCATTGTAATACATGTCAACACATCGAATGATTAAACATCAAGGGTACTGCTACAAAACATCCGCACTCTAAGACGGCAAGAAAGGACACAAAAAGAAATGCAGTTATTGTTGAAGGGACACAATTCATATTCATATGTTCATACTAGTTCTGGACGTTTTAAACTTCATATGTTGGGAACTTTGAATATAGCGTCAACCAAAGTAAACGAGATAATGATCGTCTACTCCAAGGGATTGGAGTTGCCTTGGTCTACTCCAACGAATTTATCTGTCAAATGTATGCGGTAACTTTTCTTGACGTTTCATGTTATCATTCCGGTTTGAATATAATGTGAATGCTAAAAATGAAGAAGCAATTTATTTAATTCGACATTAAAACACGTATTCCAGACATTTTTTTAATAAATTTTAGTTTTTCGTATATAACAGTCATAAAATCTTATAATAAGAATATTATTAACAATAATAAATAACATTTATTCAAAAGTGTCAATTACATCGGGAAATATGATGACAGCATCCGAGACTAAAACGGGTGGTACGGAAACAGGTTTGGGCCGAGTACTGGCTAAATTGGATCGATCCATCGAGGCGGGCAACTATTATGAAGCCCATCAAATGTATCGCACTTTGTATTTTCGTTATTCACTTCAAAAAAAGTATGACGATTGCTTGGAACTACTATACAAAGGGTCAATGAAATTGATTGCTAAGCAGCAAGAATCAAGTGCTGCAGATTTGGGTGTGTTAATTTTGGATACTTTGGAAAAACGGGGAAATTGCAAAGATGCCGATCTATGGATAGAACGTATTGGTGACTTGATAAAAAGTTTAAGCTCTACAACAATTGAACGAGAGACTATTATAGTACGTGAACTATAAAGTATATACATATGTATGTACATGTATGAATAGTAATTAAAATTTTAAATTTTTTAGAATCGATCTATTAAGTGGAGTTCAGAAATGTCTGGTAATTTTCCCGGTGATCCAGCTCTTTATAAAATAATTGCCCAAGTGTATTGGGAGGAAGGCAATACTGAATTAGCAAGACGATATTATATGCTATGTCGAGATGGAAATCTTTGTGGAAGAATATTAATAAAAATTAATGAAATGAAAGGATTTAAAAGCGAAGTGGATCTGTTTTTAGTGCAAGCCGTCTTACAACAAATCAGTGTGAATGACCGCAAAACAGCTGAAGATACCTTTGTAACTTATACGAGGTATCATCCACAAATAAACCGTAAACAGGCTCCCTTCAAGCAACCGTTATTGAATTTTATTCATTTTTTGTTTCGACTTATGGACACGAAAAATTTAGAGGCTTTTCGCTCATTGTGTATACTTTATAAAAATGAGCTGGACCGTGATGCAGCCCTCGAGAAATATTTAGCCAAGATAGGTGTACAACATTTTGGTGCTAATCCTGCGGCTTCACCGTCCGAGAATAGATTTGGTGGCATGTTTGGTGATGTTATATCACGTCTCCTTCAAGGAATAGAGGATGACGACAACGAAGAGCAGGATGAACGTGGTAATGGAGATGGTGCTCAGTCTTTAGACTGACAAGCAAGCCCTGTCTGGTGGGAATAGAAAAAATGTTGCTAAGTTTAATACATATGTATGTATTTATTGTATATGTATAGATATATATATATGCATATATTTTTTACTTTTAATTTAATATTTGTTTCTCACATTGGATTGGTTTGTCTAATTGTGTTCTAATTTGAAAAAATAATTTAGTTGTAAGAAAATGTTCTTATACTTAATTAAAAATAGCGCTTGATCTTTCTTATTAATGAACACACATCCATACGTGCATGTAAATACATGTGGGTATATTTTTTTATTCTAATGGTTTCTTTGGAACACCGACAATTTTATCTATGCATATGAAAGCAACAGTTTTATTCAATTAACGCAATGCATATCTTGGCTCTGTTGACGTAAACATAACATGACGGTTTCAAAGGATGATTGAAGAATACGTGTAATTAAAATACTCAATTATGTACGTACATACGTATTTAGTTGGCATTTTTTAATTTTCTTGCAAATTATGAAATACAAATAGCCGAGTTTTTTTCGTTTCCAATTTATGTATATTACAATAACCATAGTTTGTGTATGTCGACTTCGACTACGACATTTTGGTTCTAGATTAAAAGAAACGTTTTGCGATAGTCTGTAATATATTGCAAGAACGCGGTAGTCGAATTCGAAATACGCCATTCACTTTGGGGGGACAATTTCTACTCACCTGCCTAAGTCTATTGGAAAATGCGTTATTTTAACCTGATATTTTAAATAATCAAAAATATACAGTGAAAATACAATTAACAAGATTAATGGTCAGGTAAAGACACATAAATAAAAACAATGAAACGAGCAAGTCCATGAACTTAGTTGCACAACTAAAATTACCGGGAGTGAACCCAGTCTAAATAGTGCAGTATGCCCCTGAGCAATCATCCCACTGTGCAGGAATGCAAAAACTGGTAAAAACAGCAACTAATTTTAATAATTATCCAAGAGTGGTAACACTGATATGACAACTGAAAACGTCACAGAAATGGAAGACAAATAATTATAATTTTATCCAAGGCGAATTCAGTATCTGAATTCGCCTTGATTTTACCTTTTATTACTTTGTGTTAGTACGACTTTTTTGTGAAAAAAAGCAATGAAGATCTTTTTAACTTTTGTAATTATTGGCTTGGTTAAAAAAGAAATGTGAATTTTTTAAGTAGTAAATTATTGTAACCAACCTAAATTCGTATATTAAATCATAAATTAGTAGAAAATAAGCCTACAATGCGACAAATGACGTAAATGCAAGCATGTAAAATTCTGGCCATAAAAAGAATCATAATTACAAAACAAAAACGAAATATACTACATACACACATATTTTTTTTTGCAAATGATTGTGTTTAAAATTAAATATCAACTAAATTAATTCAAATATACATACATATGTTTGCATATATAAAAAATCAAAATGAATAAGCCAACAACAGATTCAGACAGTTCTGAAGAGTTTTTTGATGCGGAAGACTCTACGCCAAATCGATTGTCCACCTTAAGGTAAAAAGAATATTTGCTAAACATTGATGAAATAATCTATTTAATTTATTTTATACATAAATTACAATTTAGCCGCAAATCCTTAGTAAATGCCTCGCAGATACCACAGGAGTTTATATTTCCTGAGCCAGCAGTACGATTGCAGCCCTCCTCAGACAGTGATGCCACACCCATTGGTACAGTTACACCAGCTACAAGCAGTCCCAGTAGCAGTCTTGGCGCTCGTGGAGTCAAATCGGATATGTTTGTTGAGCCAAAACCGGTGCAGGTCACGGTGAGTAAAACTGAAATAAGTACAATATACTTATTTATTATTTCCACATTATTAAATGTATGACACTTTTTAAGTCACTTTAAGATATGTATATTCACCCGTATTGCGTATGTCGAGTCGAATATTCGTCTGTTTGTTTGTGCGCGATATGTATGTTAAGTTCGGTTAGGTATCGCGATCTTCCTACTCCACGAGATCCGGCTCACTTGTCTCCTGTTGCGTCCCTTTGTGCTGAATGTGTGAGAGAGAAGAACAGAAGAAAATACTTCCTTCATCCTTCCGAACAAATTTATTTTTTATTAGGAATAATTTCTAGACTATATTCAGTATTTTAAATTCTCCTAGAATGAAGTATTTTTATTAATGAATGTGATTTTCCAAAGAAGACTATGAAAATTAAACTACATTTTATTCTTCTTTAGAAAATCACATTGGCGGTATTCAAATACAAAATATCGTAGCTTTTTTTTCAAATCCAACAACGAAATACACACAGAATCCAAAGAAAAGCTACGATATTTTGAATTTGCACTTACGCAAGACGATTTGCATCAAATCGAATACCGCCAATATTTTTTATTTATTTTAATCGATAAAAATATTTCATGATCTTTGAAACTTTTCATTGAACATTTATTATTATATAATAACGTTGCTACTTCCTATGTGAAGGCATAGGTCGTATATACTCAGTCACAAAAACTTTTTTAAAATACTGTTAATACCATCTTGGGCATATGGTCTAGTTACTCCGCCCATATTTGTGCAACAATACTTTGCAAATTTACTTTGTAAAGTATTTATTAAATAAATAAATAAATATAACAACAATTTTTTTAAGCTTTAGGTATTTTTAAATAAAATTTAGAATATTTATTTATTAATAATATTTCGACACAACTTTGTCTTCTTCACCTGAAGAAAAAAAAATTAAAAACGGCTGCACCGACTTTCTTCAAACATACACTAGAACAAGTTTCAAACAGAAAAAATCTAAATCACAATCAGTCCTACTTTTTGGTCTGTGTGAGGACTTGTATAGGCACACAGGCACACAGATACACACTACAAACTTAGAACACCCCTTTTTTTTTGGTCGGGGTTTAAAAATGTGCAAATACAAAATTAAAAGTATTTCAAAAAATCAAAATTTAAATATCAAAAAATATTAATATTCGGGCCTGTTCTGAAAATCAAGGTGATTTCAAATCATGTGATTTCAAAAGTAAACTACTAATTTTAATTTTTTATTGTATTTTAAGTTTTTGTCATTTATAATAGAATATTTTCTTCCAACTTCCAGCGCTATAAATCAAAAGCAATGATTTAACTTTCATTAATTTTTTGAAATCACCGTAGTTTGACATGTAGTGATTTGCAGAACAATCCCGAATATTAAAAAGATAATCTATCTAAAAAGTAGTATTCAGCAGCTCCCAGCTGATCCATGATAATTTCGATCTAACATTGTTAGACAAGCTTACTAAAAGACAATTTATTATCTAGTATAATATCCAGCACTTAAGGTTATCAACAATATCAACACGTACACTCCCCCTATAAATACTTCCGGATTTAAAAAATATCAGTTTGTCAGTTCAAACATAATAGCTTTAGTTTTCGATGGATTAATAGACAAACACTTCCGTGAAGTCCAGTCAAGAATATTAACCATTATTATACCCCTATGTATAAAGTAATCATTAATTGTCTTATATATTAATACGTGGAAACATCAAACATGTGTGATGCGTTGCTTGTCTAAAAAAACAGGAGGCAAATTACGGCATTCGATACGACTCGTAATTTAAAAATATTTCCATATAAACTCTATTGAAATATTTTTAAATTACGAGTTGTATCGAATGCCGTAATTTGCCCCCCAAGTCTTGATTTTTTTAAATATAAAATATGAGATGCACTATCTTACTTACGCCAGTGAACGAAATTTGCAAGGCAGTAAGTCGAAGTTCAGACTACATAAGTCTTATTGCTGAACTTATTGCCTTTTCTTCTTTGAACTTTCATCGGCGTTCACACAATGTAAGTCTTATTTTTCAGTCCATATTTTTTATGCATACTTTTCTGTATGCATGTGTTTTAACATTACGAATGAGGAAGCAAAACGTATTGTCAGTATATGAAGCTGAGTACTCGTTTAATTTCCCCTCGTCTCTCCCTCCCACAAACTAATCAGCTTAGCAATAAGACTTTCATAGTGTAAACTAGAACTAAATACACTAATTTGACCTACTTGAAGCAAGTGAAGAATATTGTTGTCATGATTGGTATATGCGGCAGCAAAGATTTTTGTTTTTTCTGTAAATCCTAATAAGTTTTGACGGTTAGGGTAAAAAGATTAGCAACACACGATGTCGATAAGAAAGTTTCTACGGCTTATTTATATTGAAATCAAAACTAAAATTTTTTTATTTGGTTTTTATTTATTTATTTATTTATACATATTATACAAAGTAAATTTGCATAATATGGTTGGACAAATATAGGCGGAGTAACTAGACCATATGCCCAAGATGTTATTAACAGTATTTTAAAAAGGTTTTGTGACTGACTGTACACGACCTATGCCTTCACATAGGAAGTAGCAACGTGGTTGTTAAAGAAATTCCACAAAAGAACCGCAAGAATATACGGTTATCCGTGGCAGATCAGTCAACCAGTGCGAGCGAGACGCAAAACTATCGAAGGCCAATAAACAACATTGGCCTGGTTGCACTTAAGATATAATTACCAACGACGCTTGATGTTGACACGCTCAGAGCTGCTTTACGACTGATTATTTGGTTTTTGTTTTCAATATAAAGATTCTTGTCGACATCGTGGGTCAGGCCCGTAAATTTAAGTAAAACACATAGTTATGTATCTATTACTTTTATTATTATAAAACGGTTTATAACGCAAAAATTAATATTGACAACGAGTCGTATGAGAAAGTAATGGCAACACAATGAGGTTATGGTTGAAAAAGAAAGACCTGAATTCGTAATTCTATCTGAAAGTCATTTAACTGCAGACGTAGAGGAAGAGAAAGTATCAATCGAAGGATATGGTTTATTTTCAGCAATTTCGGGATCGTCGAAAACGGCAGGTATTACATTGTATTTTAAGAAAGAGTGGAACGTGAAATTAATATCAGAAATAATAGATAACTTAAAATATTGGTTAAGCGCATTTAAAATGAGGAATGGGAAAAATAACCTTATAATAGCGCCAGTTTATCGATCACCCAGTTATAGTGAAGCAGAATTTTGTGAAAATTTTATTGAAGAATTAAGCGAATACAATAGCGAGTTAATAGTTACCGGGGACTTAAAATTTGATTGGTCAACTAGTAATTTTTACAAGAAAAAATTAGAAAGTATTTTTAATGATAATGGCATAAAACAGATTGTCAAAGAATATACAAGAGTCACCAAAAATATAAAGACAATAATTGCGTTCGCGTACGCAAAAGTTTTTATAAATTTTTACTGAACTTTACTGCATTTTACTACTACTACAGGTGTGTTCATTGACTTTCCTAGCAGAAACTTGCAACGAGAGAGCAAGGCAGACATTTACAAAATTCGATTCGATCGATATTTTTATATGAAAAATAGGTTACGTTACATTACATCTCTATAACCATTTCCATTACTTTTCACATAACAATTTCGATCAGCTGTTGTCTACTGTTGCAGTTACATTACGTTACAGTCGGCTAACTGAGCCTAAAGTAAATGAACGCTTTATGCTAGGAACACAATTGGGACGAACGACGAAATTCGCCCGCGTCGACGAATTCGTCGATGAGAGTTCGCTGCGTAAATTCGTCATGTGAAGCACAACAACGACGAATTTACTCAGCGAATTTCTCTCTTATATTTGATAAATTTGTTTATTGTGTGTGCAAAGACAGAGAGAGAGAGAGAAAATTGTTTTTTCGTCGTTCGCTGGCGTAAGAATCAGAAATAAATCTATTGCTACTTTCGAAGCGTATGACGAATTTCGCCCTACGCCATGATTGTGTGCATTTTCATATACACCAATGTGTTATTTTTGACGACGAATATTCGCGACCAAAAGTTCGTCGATCGTCGCAGTTGTGTTCCTAGCATTACTTGTAATAACTTGCAAGAAAATTTTATTCATGTCAGAACCATGGATGGAAATCATGATACAATTGTACTTTTTCTAATGTATTTTGGATAATCTTGCTTGCTAATATTTTAAATTACAAAATTTTTACAAATCAACATTTAATATGAAATACTTTACACAGCTTCATGTATTATTTACTATTTTGTATGAATTTTTCATTATTTTTTAATTCTATTCTATTAACAAATACAAAAAACCCATTTTCCATCTCTGATCAAATATGATAAACAAACAAAATTCTTTCACAATAAAATTGCATTTATGTGGCTTAATGAAAGAAAAACAATAAATTAAGAAAATACGCTTTCTTTTTACATACGTATACATATTTTTTCAATAAAGAAATTCACATTTTTGAGTTTTCCTTTTTCAGATATTTTTGAAATAATTAATTTGAAAACTAAACGCAAAACAGCTGCTGAATAATTATTGCAAGTAAAAATTTTACTTGTAAAAACTTGCAAGAATTTTTCCGTCTCTCAATTTTTTACTCTCTTTCGACGCTCTCTCGTTGCAAATTTTTTGGGTTATGAACGCTTTCAAGTAACAATTGTTACAAATTTGTAAACATTTTTAGTAAGTCCATATTTACAATATGCAAGTCTTATTGCTAAGCTCATTAGTTTGATGGAGAGAGAGACGAGGAGAACAGTAAAGTTTCTTTTCCCCTCGTCTCTCTTTCCTAACAAACTAATCAGCTTAGCAATCAGCGATGCCAATTTAGCGCGTTTTAACTATGCTAAACGCGATTTTTTTCGTCTTAGCGCGATTACTAAAAAAAGGGCTAAATTAGCGCGTTTTGAACAAAGTTATCATCACTTCAGTTCAATATATTTTTTTACATTTTTTGCATAAATTTAACAATTTTCTAGTATTCAAAACTCATAATATTTTCTAAATTGGTTAAAGATTTAGCTGTCGCAAATAAAATTCCTTGACTGTGATTAGAATTAAAAACGCATTTTAATACTGTAAATGGCAAACATTTTGAAATTTCACAACTAAAAATATGTACTCGTGACAAAAAAAAATTATATTACTTATTAATCATATATTCTAGTTGAAGTACAAAAAGCATTTGAATCGCAAAACTATTCGACAATTTATATAAGTTGTTACAAAATTTGGCAAATAAAATTAAAATAAAAACAAAGTATATCGATTATTTGGAAGCAATTCTGATTCTGTGTTGAATGATTTAAAAGAAAGAAAAGAGCTACTAAAAAAAATTAACTGTATTTACTAATGCACATGTACATACATCGAATTTTATTTATTTATTTATTTAGCGCGGAAAATAGCGCGTTTTGACTATAAATAGTTGACAATGCTGTAACTTAGCGCGTTCTTTCCTGAGTATTTACAAATTTTTACTGCAGAAATTTGTCGTAGTCGAGTTTAGTAAGATAAAAACATATCATGCAAAATGTAAACAAATGAAAAATAAGCAAACGAAAAGTGTAAAAATTTTTGAAAATGTATAGTTCCTCATCATGGTTCGCGTAGTTCGACTTCGACTACGATATTTTGTTCCTATGGGCCAATTTCACCAACTTATTTAAATATCAATTCATATTTAAAAGTAATTTTTCCATACAAAAATTTATAGAAAACGATATTTAAATATGAATTGCTATTTAAATAGAGTTGGTGAAATTGGCGCTATGTGGATTAAAGTAAAAATGTTACAGTGCTCTTTAATCTATTACAAAAACGTCGCAGTCGAAGTCGAAATACGCCAACCACGATCAGGGGGATTATGTATAGAAAATCATTAATCTTTCATTATTTTAACAATTTGTTTTATCATTTAATTAATTTTTGGTTTATTTTAATTTTCTGTGTATTTTCATGTTAAACCATCATTCTGATTGTCTGTCTTTCAATATACACCTCTATGAACATTTCTACACGCCCTTGTGACAATTGCCTTTGTTGTAATTATTTTGAAATTAATAAATGAATCGCACAATACAAATAAAATGTATTTAGAGTAATACTACCAGAGATATAAGAGATCGTTTTCGAGAATTGCGTCAGGGAATGCAAAATGATGACGATGAAAATCCAGGAAACACATTAACACCTGATTCTCAGGTATATTTTTAGTACTACCATTAAAAGGGTTTAATCAAATCTATTCTTGTCTTATTTCTTTTTATTTTTATTCTTTGTGAATTGTGCCGTTGCATACAATAGAATAGTTCGACAGATGGGGTGTTTGCGAGGCCAACACATCCATTTAAAGTAGTGGAAAATGACGCTATGAGTGTTCAAAGCATTACATCTTTGGGTCGTGTTGGGCGGATATTAGCTGGTAGTATTGATCCTTCAGCGATGAGTATTGATCGTGAATATTTTGCTAATACAAGCAGTAGTGGTATCAGCCAACAACAACTGCAGCAGCAATTACAACAGCAATTTCCAGTGCAGCAACAACAATTTATACAGCAAATGCAATCATCTTCAACTGCAGCAGCTGCATCGGGAAATACTCTTGTCAGCATTAAATCACCAAGTATACCATCTAGTCTTACAGAAACAAACAGTAGCAAAACTTTGCAACAATCCACTGTTAGCGCTGGTGGTATTGCTAGTCAAGTGCCATTGGAAAATCAATTTATATTGCAGGAACCTGATGTTATTGCTAGCACAAAGTTAGCACATTCTAAGACTACAGATTCAATAACGGCTAGTGGACCTATTGCACCACCCCGACGCAAGAAAAAAGAATCAAAGAAGGGTTCTACAAGTTCATCCGAACACTATTATATGATTGAGGGAACGCGGTTGCCAACCGTCGATACAGATACCGATAGCGATACAAAATCCATAAAGAGCGTACGTGATGTGCAACAGAAATTGAGTGACGACTTAGCTAAAGAAATCGAGAAGAGTTGGAATGAAACCAAATCTTTGAAAAACGCTCGCATGGCTCGTTGCAGCCTTGATGAAGGTAGTAGCATAACAACATCAACAAATATGACCATGTCGCTTGGTGGATTCAGCAGCATTAGTGCCTTAAGCGGTAAAGTTTCCTCTGTTTGCTCTTCAGTAAATGCTTCAAGCAATACAATTGTCTCAGCATCGGGTACTTCGTTAAGTCAAATTTCAGCTAGCAAATCGCGTCCCGTTACAACCGCTGCTGTTACCAGTTCTATCAATCGCATGTCTCACTCTTTGGGTAATAGTTCGACTTCGGTGTACTCTAAACCAAGCCCATCAAATTCAGCCAAAAGTAATTCTGCTCCTGGACGAGTCAGGTACAAATATTAACAATTAAAAAAAAAAAAAAAAATAAATGCTAAAACACAACCATCAATAAAAATTTCATTTATAGTTCCATTGACCCTTCACAAAGCCTAAATCTTTATAAAGCCACCCAAGGTGGTTATGTGGTTAAACCACGTGATGAAGCATCTAATAAAGCTGAAGGACCCTCTCAAGAAGAAATTGAACGTATTGAACGTATATTAAATGAAAATATTCAAAGGCCTAAATTGGCAGGTACTGGCTCCAATAGTTTAGGAAGTGCTACCAGGTACGTTAGTTTTCTAGTTAGTTGTTTTAATTAAAAATAAAAAAATAAAAAAATAGTGGAGATCTGACGAGTTCGAATTTAGATAAGTTTCTTAAAACAATTTCTGAACTGTTTTTTTTTCATATGTAACAATATTAGTAAAAAAACCATCATGTCTGTTTATCA
This sequence comes from Nowickia ferox, assembly GCA_936439885.1. Lineage (NCBI taxonomy): Eukaryota > Metazoa > Arthropoda > Insecta > Diptera > Tachinidae > Nowickia > Nowickia ferox. Next base: position 92,526,557 of record OW387023.1, on the reverse strand, counting down.
CTGATAATTTCAGAGTAAAATTTTGCAAATTGTTAATTTAGATTTAGTGTTCATATAATATTTTGTGACAAATTATTTTGTTAAAGTCAGTGAAATGATTGATACTTTCACTATGAATTAAGTCATAGTTGGATGCTTTCACAAATGCTTTGTGGCTTTGAAATTTATAACCATAAAAAAAACCCGGACTTAATTTAAGATCCTAATTATCGTTTACCATTCTTATTATTATTAATATGTATACAATGTTAATTTATTTCAAATTACGATTAAGACTTACAACACTTAACTTGTAGTATTGTAATTTTAGTTGTCTATGTGAACTTCCTGCTATTATGGTTTTCAACATGTCTTTTTATGTGTTGTTAAAACTGTGAGAAACTTATGGCAGCTCATAGCTGTTGTCTTATATTGTCGTTGGGAGAAAAATTTGTGAGTATACACACTTAGAAAAATAAAAAGCAGATGAAAAAGATGGTGGAGATGATGATACTAACCCAGCAAAAAATAAAGGAACGCGTTCAAAATAGTGTTTCATGCTTTTTTGAGCATTTGTTTCTTCGAATGCATTCTGAATATCATCGCAAAACGTAAATAATGCTATATTTTTTGAACTCATTAAAAACGTACGCGACAAACTGGGTAATATATTGAAATAAATATCCAGCAAAAAAGACATGCAAAAACGGAATTAAATAAGCACATTGACACATTTTCATAAAACAAATTTTATCTCCAACATCATCAGGGAACTTGTTAAATGTGAACCCAAGCTCGTCAATGACACCCCTGTGTAAAAATCATGCGTTCTGCACTTAAATTGAACCAATTCATTTGCAGTAGCACCCATGCATTAACTTCTCGTATTTCTTTTGCATGTCTTTTTTTGCTGAGAAGTAATGAAAATATAAAATGGGATCGGTTTCAAATTAAATGTTCAAGCTAGTGGTGGTGGTCCGACCACAGAAATAACCTGAGCTCAGTAAAGAAAATCACTGTAGAAATTATCTCAATAGAGTCACAAGTAAACGTTGGCTGAAGTAGTTAGCACGTTGACTACAAAACCGAAAGTGCTGGGTTCGAGCCCGGTATCCAACATTCATTAAATAACACCACGCATTTTTCTCATGTGCATTAGTGTACCTTTGTATCAGTTGTTGTAGGAAAGTTCAAGTCACTGGTCAAAAAACTGAGGAGGAGATCTAGCGCACAGTAAAACACTTGGAAATAATTATATACAAAAAGTTTAAAATAAGAGCAAAAAAACTTATGAATTAAAATAGAAAAAGACTGATTTGATAAATTCGAATTGACAAAAGGAGAATTCAGGAGATGTGACGAGCATATCCGCGTTCAAAACTTTCATTTATTTTCAGCAACTAAAAAAGTAATATAGATTTTATTTAAGTTTACATAAAATTCAATTTTCAATCCGCTCGCGTTGAGTTGATATTTTGGAGAATCTACATATGTATACTTAAAATTTATGAATGTTTTGTTATTTGTTACTCATGAAAATTAAAAAAAAAAAACAATAAAAACCGACAAAAAGGCGATAAAAAAATTAAAAAAAAGAACAAAATAAAAACCGGTCCGGTTCCGAACCGGATAAAAAATATCCTATGTTTGACGTTGGTAATGTAGCTTTCTATTTGTGAAAGAAATTTCAAAATCGGTTTAGTGGTTTGCGCGTGAAAGCGTAGCAAACAAGCTCACTATCATATTTATAATATTAGTAAGGATCTAATTTAAACAAAAACATAAGTGGAGAACAACAAACAAAAACTAAAATTAGCGCATTAAAATAAATATGTATATGCGAAAGTCTGCGTACAAAAATTTGTTGATTGCTTTTTTTGGTTTCACTAGGTAAAAAAAAGTTAATATCAGTCATAAAGCAGCTCAGCAATTATTTCTTAAGTGCAACCAGGCCACTGTTGTTTATTGGCCTTCGAGAGTTTTGCGTCTCGCTCGCACTGGTTGACTGATCTGCCACGGATAACCGTATATTCTTGCGGTTCTTTTGTGGAATTTCTTTAACAACCACGTTGCTACTTCCTATGTGAAGGCATAGGTCGTGTACAGTCAGTCACAAAACCTTTTTAAAATACTGTTAATAACATCTTGGGCCTTTGGTCTAGTTACTCCGCCCATATTTGTGCAACCATATTGTCAAGTTAGGAAAACCCTATCAATACAACTCTACTCGTCTGTTACTGAACACACGACGTATAATGACAAATGTCAGTATTTTGAATCTAACGAGCACTCGGCGACGCTACGCAGAAGAAACCAGACGTGTGAAAAAAAACCTAAAACAAATATTTAACTTTAATTCATTTATTTTTAAATAAAAAAAATCATTAAAACAAAAAAACTAAATATCGTTTCATCCTTTGACAATATTATGCAAATTTACTTTGTATAGTATGTATAAATAAATAAAATAAAAATAAATAAATAAATAAAGTTAATATCAGGTTGAAAATCCGTTTGAGAACCTCTACTAAACGTTTTGGCATAAAATCTCTCAGGTCAGCAAGAGTGAAATTGCTAATTTTTGCAATTTCGCACGACAAAATTAATATACTAAATACATTCATATATAGATTAATATATATGTATATGTATGTATATAAAAACAAATTTGCTGGAACCTGCAATAAAAAATACTGATATATGAATTAAACTATTTTGCTCAGTTAAAATTATTCAATTTGATATGTAATAAAAACCTGTATCTTTCCCATTTGTTTACAGAAATCTAGTTGACGTTTTTGTTGTTTATAAATTGACAGCTTTAGTCAATACCCCTTGGATTTTAAAAATCAAGTTCGTGTGATTTGGTTTAACTATAAAATTGTACAGCTAAAGATAAAATTGTTTCATTCATTGCTTTTTTTATTAAAGTTATAAGTATTATAGCGAGGTATACAAGCAATATATATGTATGTAAATATATGTATGTTTGTCTTTGTCATTTCTCTCATAAAAAATTAAAACGTGAGCAAGAAAACTTTTAGTTTGTAAACCTAGGGATCAATTATGCCATTCGACATCGGTCGAGCTTTTAAATATTTCCAAATCAATTCCATTTAAATATATTGAAATTGAAATATGTAGCCCCATATTTATAAAAAACTAAATTGTTTTTGAAATTCATTTTAAGAAAATTTTGTATTAAAAATTTGAAATAAAACATTTCAAACTCATATAAAATTTTATGAATAAGGGGTGTGGTGCCGTAATATGCTGCCTAGTCTTACTTGTAAAAAAGTTTTTTAGCATAAAAAAGTAAAGAAAATAACATAGAAATATTTTTTACGATATTAATATGTTATACACATTGTTCTTGCGCTTTTATTATAATAATAAAGGAAGGAAGAAAACATATGTATGTACGAGTATGTTAAGAAAATACTCAGTTTCAAGAATCAATATATCATTATATCAGTCCCTCACTCAATAGCGAAATGAAGTAATTAAAGCATCTTTGAGGAACATGTAAATTTTTATTGCATTATTTAGGATTTTTCTTTATTTTAATGCAAAATTTTTTCAATGGACGATTTGTTTTTTATGACCCTCAAGCATATTTTTTTATTAAAAAAATACTATGAATTAAAAAAAAATCCCTTTTTAAAAGGTGCCGAAGATAATAATGAAACTTAAAAAAACATTACAGTTTTTTGCCCAGCTAATGTTTTTTCACGGACGTAAACAAGCTGTTTTGTAGAAATTTTATTTCGAACATTTTAAAAATCTATGGAACCGAATCGGTTCAAATAACTTACGACTGCTCAACATCTTTCGAATGCGGCAAATTTGCATCCAATCCGTTGACCCATTCTGAAAGCACCCCATACACGTTTAAATTCAATTGTCAATTTTTTAAATTTACAATTTTTAAATTTTTTGTAGTATCACCCCTTTTAGACACGGAACGTTTACTTTGCAAAGTCTTAATTCAGAAAGACAGACAGAGAGTGTATTCCTCCCTCTGTCTTTCACCCAGCTGAATTATGACTTTGCAAAGTAAACTTTGCGTGTCTAAAAGGGGTATGTACTTGTTTTGGATTATCCTTGACCAATTTAACAATAATGGTTTTAGACTTTTACGGTCATTAGTGAAAGTAACGGTTATAGTAAACGTCCAATAATCTGATTGATGGTTGTCCATAACTACAAAAACTTACATTTCTCAAAACAGATTTAAACCAATATCTTTGTTCAGAAATAATTTATTTGATCCTGAATATAACTTGATGATGTTTTTTAATTTTCTTCCATTAAAATATTTTCAATGAAATTAATTTTTGTTATTTGTATTAAAATTCAGGATTTTCTGTCGTAAAATCAGGTTATTTAGTTAGGATTCAATTATTTTTTAACAATACCAAGACTTCGCAACTCTCATCTATAGTGAACTTGTATTAAACCGTAGTTTTATTAATATTTACATATATTAAATTGCATAAATTAGAATATGTATGTACTTCCAATTGTCGTTTAGTCGCATAAAACTCATTGTGTAGTCTCAGTGTTGTGTTAACTTATACATAATATGTACATATGTATATAATAAAGAACTTTCTTAGTTTACCTTTTTGTCTATCTTACACGCATATATAGATATCCATCTCTTATATATCGAACTAGCAGTGATAAAGAACGTCGTAAATCGGCGGGCGATGAAGATGTGTTAAAACAAATGAATATTGATGTACGTATACGAACAAATTCTGGGAAGCAATTAACGGATTTCGAAATACTCGAACAAGTGCCGGTAAAGAATTTGGAAACTGGGGAAACGATGCCATTATCTGAAGTAAGGCCACCGCCTGTACCCGAGGGTTGGAATCCTTTGTCCTTGCATATACTTAAACTTACATCACATTTGGAAGTTATACAAAAGGAATCAGATGACGAAAGTATTATTGGCATACCACCAAGTAGCGAAGGTCAGCCGCAGGATGAAGAAGAAGGCGAAGCTGAAGATGGCAGTCGTTTGAAAAGGAAAACTGCCAAAATCAAAAGATTTTTCGGTTCAACTATGCGAAAGACAGTCGATAAAGCCAAATCACTGGCATCAGAGGTATCCCATGCACGCCATAAAGAAGATGTGGCCGATATAGTTGATGTAATGAATCCTGAACAAAACATAAAAATTAAAGCCTCGTCAACCAATAAAGGTCCTTATGAATTTACAAAGCTACAGCACGTGCAGGTGTGTATATTTTGCTCACAATTAAATAGTTTAATTTTTTAAACTATTTTGATTTATTTCGCAAAGGATCTATCTGGAGAACATACTGGGGCAGTTTGGTGCATGAAATTCAGTTCATGTGGTCGTCTTTTAGCCACTGCCGGGCAAGATAAAGTGTTGCGAATTTGGGTTCTTAAAGATGCGTACCCGTTTTTTCAAGTAAGCTAACGTACATATACAGACACATACTTACATATATACATACATATACACATACTATGAATTTCATAGAAACTAATTCATTAGAAAATTTTCATTTGTATAAAGTTGACTTGGTTGGCTGAAGTGGTTACCACGTTGACTACAAAACCGAAGGTCCTGAGTTCTCTGACAGTCATTATATAACAACAAGACCACGGATTTTTCTGATGTGCATTCGTGTCCATTTGTATCAGTTGTTGTACGAAAGTTCAAGTGATGAAGGCATAGAACTAAGAACTAACATTGAACTACACCGGCTTCAGCGGATACTAATTCTAATGTAATATCAAAGCGCTCTCCTTCGTCGTTATTGTGTAGCATAAACGTCGGCGAAGTAAAATATGACCAATAAAATGGCTACTAAACACAGCTTAGAAAATTTAATACGCCTCATTGACACCAGAGGCGCTGCAACAGTACGTAAAAAAAAGAGTTGCAAAAAAAGCAGGGGGTCTACTTTGTAGTTCGAAACGAAAGAAAATGCTTTCGAATTTATATGTTATTAATATTACATTTCGAGAGCATTTGCTTTCGTTTCGAATTACAAAGTAGACAACCTGAGTTGTAAAAAAAATAAGCTTTCCTCTATCTCTTCCTTCACCATCTGTCTTCTCTATCACTATCCCTTTCCTACAGAAGGTAACACCTATTAATACTGGTAGGCATTCATTGCTTGAGTGTTATTTCTCTTAAAAAACAATTCAGTAAAAAAATATGTCCATACTTATTACATTACGACAAAAAAAAATAAAAATAAAAAAATAAGAAGTACAAAGAGATTGCAATTTTCACGCCCTCTTAATCATTACATGAAGTGAGTTAATGTTAACGCTTTCCTAAATCCAAATAAATACGTCATTATTGAAATGATGAAAATTGACATCCAAAAAGCTTTGAAATCAAGAAAATTCGTTACTTATGCTAACTTCATGTCCGTTTTTCCTTATCAATAATGCAGAGTACACATTATGGCATTTTGTGACATCGCTAGTGTGTACTAGTGGCAACGTTTGATTTGGTTTCCATATAAAAAACATAATTTGAACTGCGTTGCACACATTTTGAAAATGACAACACAAGAAATACCAGATGTGTACTCAGCATAAGGCTGTTGTTTACTTCGCCGACGATCCATTGCTAGAAGTATTCACGAAGGAGGGGGAGCTGCGTAATGCATCAGCATAGACGCTGATGGGCTTCAGAAAATCTATAATGTTGATATAATTGGGTCTGGCCAGCGATAGAACTTGAGCTCTCGAATAACTTCGTTTGCTTTGTAGTCAACGCACCAACAACTTCTGCAAACAGCACCCTTCCGTCTCACATGAGTTTTGTTTAATTATCATAAAATGTTTTATTTATTATATATTTAACTCGGATATTATTACAATTAAATTTAGAATAAATCTTTAACTATAAAGCACTAGATACAAAGTCTATCGGCTTAATTAAATTAAATTAAAAGCATTTCAATGATCTTTTCTTCAACATTTTTAGGACATGCGTACAAAATACAATGCTGATCAAAAATCCTCACCAACACCTTCACAAGAATCGTTGGTATCTCAGCAATCTGCCGAAGAAGCCATGGCAATGGCAACAGCGGCTGAAAAGTGCACTGGACCGTTTATGCCTAAATCATTTTGCACATATATCGGTCACACGTCCGACCTATTGGATGTGTCATGGTCGAAAAACTACTTTATTCTTTCAAGTTCCATGGACAAAACAGTACGTTTATGGCATATATCCCGTAAAGAGTGTCTATGCTGCTTCCAGCACATAGATTTTGTAACGGCCATAGCATTTCATCCTCGTGACGATCGTTATTTCCTGAGTGGCAGTTTAGATGGCAAGCTGCGTTTGTGGAATATACCGGATAAAAAGGTAGCCTTATGGAATGAAGTTGACGGTCAAACGAAACTAATAACGGCAGCAAACTTTTGTCAAAATGGTCAATTCGCTGTTGTCGGTTCCTATGATGGTCGCTGTATTTTCTATAATACCGATCAGTTAAAATACCATACTCAGATACACGTTCGCTCGACACGTGGAAAAAATCGCATAGGTCGTAAAATAAGCGGCATTGAACCAATGCCGGGCGAAGATAAAATCTTAGTAACATCTAACGATAGCCGTGTTCGTTTATACGATTTGAGAGATTTAAATTTGTCGTGCAAATATAAGGGTTATCTTAATGCTTCATCCCAAATTAAAGCCTCTTTCAGTCACGATGGAAAATATATTATCGCGGGATCTGAAAATCAGTGTATTTATATATGGAAAACAAATCATGATTATTCAAAATTAAGTTCGGTTAGTAAATATTATTTACCAACGAAAGGTGCCGATTAATGTTTTTAAAAATACTTTCAATTTATAATTTTTAGGTACGTCGTGATAGAAGCGATTTTTGGGAAGGCATTAAAGCTCATAACGCTACAGTTACTTGTGCAATATTCGCTCCACATCCTGAGGCCATTATTAAACCAGAACCTGATGAAATATCTCATGAGAAGGTAAATAAAAACTATTTTGTTAAATTTTAAATGTACATACGTATGTATATATAAATTTAAATAAAAAAAATTTTTAACAAAATTTGCAAATAGCGATTTTTTAAAACAAAAATTTTTATTATACTTGTAAATCGTTAGCTGAAATGCAAAATCACTTAACTATACTTTTTTAAATTTTATAAGAGAGAGAAAAACCAACCAAAATTGTTCAAATTGATAAAATTGTTTATGATAAATAAAGGTTTGTAAATTTGTAGGGGAATGTGTTTCGATGTAATACCCAATAATTAATTATGAATAATAATACAATATTTAATTTTACGTAAGTTACGTGGTTTTGCACGAAATTATAATGTACAAAATTCATAATTAAAAAAAAACATATTGGAAATTTTTAAAACCTTTTTCCAGGAAATGAAAACGTCATTAGTATATTTTGCAGTATGTTATAGAAAGTAGTTTCAGAAATTTTCTTTAGAAAACAAACAGAAATTTCAAATACATATGTAACAAATTCCTTTTGTCTTTCAAAGCAAACAAATAATCAACCAGATCCTTTGGTGGAACAACACAAAAAGGGTTGCGGCTATGTTATGGTTAGTGCTGATTTTAATGGAGCCATAAAAGTATTTATTAATAAAACTAAACCTAAGCACAGCAGTCTACCATATACTGCAATAGCCGATTAAATTATAGATTAAAAATAGTAATATGTAATATTATATTCTAAATTCTATGCAATAGATGCAAACATATATTTTGTTAAATATTTAATTTTATCTCTTTCTAAATTTTAACTTGTTTTTTAGTTTTTGAAAATTATATAGTATTAAAAAACAAAAACAACAAACCAATAACGTATGTAACTAAAATGTAACATATTTTTTGCATATAATTAAAACGCATATACATATTTTAATATATTTTTTCTACAATTTTCATAAATTTTCATAACTTATTAATATAATACTATTATGTCTGTTTATTTTTTTATGTGTTCAACTCATTTTCACCTGGATTTATTATTCGCTTCACTTTGTCTTCTTGTTGATATTGATTATACTTACTATTCTACAGTATTTCTTGGTTATTGTGTAATATGCTTTTTTTTATGTAAAAGCTAAAACTATTAAATAAAAATCTTTATTTTGAGTAAAACGAAATGTGTGTAATCTGTCTTCGAAATAGTATAACGGTATTATAAATTAAATGGTGTGTTTATGAACAGTGTTACCACATCAAGAAAAGTGTTGCCACAGCAAGATTGGTATGGTGGTATTGTTTTTGAAGACAAACAAAAATATGCACTACATGAGAGACACCACGACTACTTGTTAAATTATGAAATGTTTCCAGGGACAATGCACAATATAAACATAGTTATCCTTACAAAACTTCAACTTTTCCAGATATCTCAAATTAAACTTTTTCTCTTTATGGGTGGTTCCACACCCAGATGTCCAATTCGAACCTTTGATTGCGAGACAACGCATATTAAAAAAATCGTTACTTACACAAAATTTCACGTTTCACATTTGATTTTTATTTGTATAGATATGTAAATATTTTTGTTTAAAACATGGTTTTGATTTTTTTAAAGCGTTATTTTGAGTTGAAAACTGTGTTTTCTAAGTATATGGTCCGCCAGATAACTTTTTTTTTTTGAAAACAGGGCGCAAAACATCGAGTGTAGCTTCGGCTGTGTGGCACGTAGCGCCGTCCTGTTGAAGCCAAATGTTGACAATATCCACCTTTAAACAAAAATTCGTTCAACATGGCCCGATAACGATCGCCATTGACTGTAACGGCCACTCCTTGCTCATTGGCCCAATTATGCCTCTGGACCAAAATCCGCACCAAACAGTGACTCGTTTTGGGTGCGTCGGCTTTTCAATGTATGCGTGCGGGTTTTCTGTGCCCCAAATGCGACAATTTTGCTTGTTTACATACCCGCCAAGATCAACATAAGCTTCATCTGAAAAGATGATTTTTTTTTGGCAAAATCGGCATCTTCTGTAAGTCGATCGCAGACAATATTTCCCAGCGTTGTTCAAGCGTATACACAACCATATTCGTTCAGCGGAAGGATATAACTAATTATATGTCAAATCAGACATGAGCTAAGTGTTACCATTCACGAAATAAGCACTAGTTGAAAAAAAACGTTAGATGGCGGACCCTATACATACGAAACTGTGTATGTGCATATTACACATCCCGCTTTCAACATATTTATTTTTAAATCCCGCTTTTTGGCCGTATTTTCTTCAATATCCCGCTTTTTGGTCGATCATATCCCGCTTTTTGCAAAAACCATCTGGTCACGTTACGCATACACCACTTTTCTTAATTTATTTTCAAAAAGTAGCTTTTTGTGCTCCATACTCATACTTTACTGCTGTGAATTTTGTTGTTTTGTTTATTTTTCTTGCTGTCTGAGAAATAAGTCGATCGTTTAACGCTGACGAAGAAGCCGCCGCCGTAATATTTTTAACTATCGACCCGCTTACATACTTACACAAGAAAAATAAGTGATTGAAGTGTATTCAATATAAAGAATGAAATTAAATGATTTCTGTTATACTCAAACGTGCATAATTAAGGTTTCTTTTATTTTATTTTAGTGTTTAATAAATTTATATTAAAACATTTAATCGGCGGCTGCGTTTGGGTGATGATGTTTTTGCTTAACAGTCGCCGTTGAATTTTTCTTACGGCACATTCTTTTTTATTATTAATTTCTTATAGAAATGAATCAAAACAAGAGTTACTTTACTTCGCATGTTTTTGTATGAAGAATTTGCCGCAAACGCCACACTGTGGCATGTACAGCAAAACAATGTTTATTAAACCTTAAATTGAAATGGTGCAAAATTAATTAATTTCGCGAAACTAATTTTTGTTCAAATTGTCGGTGGGTCAAACCAATAATGGGCTGACGAGCAGTTATTTGCTAGGTGCCATTCGTAATCGAGCCACTAATTAATTTCTCTCGTAAATTTAATGAAAGTGTGTTTTAAAAATATTCTGTGTTTTTATGATAAAATGAATTATTTTGTTTGTTCTGGTATAACAAATTTGGTTATAACCGAGCTGCACTGCAATTAAAAGTTTTGACTTCTTAAATAACTCAAAGAATCCTGCCGTATTGTTGACGTTCTTATAGTAGGCTTCACATTCGTCGTAGTAGTTGTGGTACGTTTTAGAAGATCATTCGTTTCCAATTCAATTTCGGGGGGTTTTTCTGTGGAAGTCATACTAGCAACTTGATGGTTTGGCTCAACAAACTGAATGCCTCCAGTGCCCACATCCATGCAACCCATTTGAAAGTTGACCAAATTAAATGTTATGAAATTTAAAGTTAAATTTGCACAACCGTGCAAGGTATTGAATTCATGTTGCGCTATACTATGCATTTGAATACATCCGGTCAGGGCTATTGCTGGCCATATGGGAATACAAAATGGTGGTATATTCCAGGCAGAAAATGTATTTGTGTACAAGATATTCTCGTTTAAGCGTACATTAGCCTGTATGTTCCACGAACTGGAAAATATGGTCCAATCGGCACATACTTTAAAAAGAGAAAATAATAAAAATATATGACTGCAGTTAAATTTGATTATTTTTCAATACTTACATTTTTGATGGACATTAAGTAGGTCATTGTTTACTTTGGCACAACACTGGCACTGCCACTGAGTTGAGCAGGTACAGTTTTCTTTAAAAAATTTTGGTGTTCTTTTCAAATCGGCTGGATTTGACCGTTTGGTAGAGTTGGTGGAATTGCAACCGAAAATAAGATTGCTAAATATTATTGTAGCTACTAAAATTGTAAAAAGCAAAGAATTGGATGTTTGAAATTTTCCCGCGAAGAACATCTTAAGCATATGCAAGTATGTGTTGTTTAAATGAACTCTTATTAATAACTGACTTAATTTGAATGCGTTACTTTTGTTAAAATTTAAAGACCTTTCAGGAACGTTGCCAATATTTTTGCAAATTAATTGATTTGCATTTAATTATTTATTCACACATATGTATGTACATGTATATATACTCGTACATACATACATATTTATGTATGTAAGCACAGTCTACTCTCAATAATTTGATGTTTATTAACTTGAATTTTTTTCTCAGAATTTCGAAAAGTGTTCTATAAATTGATGAAAGTGGATGTATGCAATTTGGTGTCTCCTTTTGGGAATTGGAGGTTATATGAATGACATTTTGTTCAGTGGTACTCGATAAATTGAGATTGCGCTTCTCCGAACTGTATAGTTTGAACTATTTTGTGTAATTGCCTGCGTATAGTTTAAGTAATAGAGAAAAAAGCAATCATTTGTTTTAGTTACTGACAGCAAAGCTCAAAACTCCCGTTGTTACTTTTTCCAGTTACCACTGTTGACCGTTTAGTAAAACTGAAGTTAATAAATGTTTTTTGTTTTGTTTTTCTCATCCACTGAATAATATATTGAAATCACTCATTCATTGGCGTAGAAAGACCGTTCTAAGGGCAGTGCGACACCAAGAATTATTAAAATATTTATTGTTTTCATGTTTGAAATTAATATGGGGATTTTGCCGTTATTTACCTGTAATTTATTTAACTAAAATATAATATGAAATATTTTCACTGCGGTTATATTATTAAACACTTTTTAGTGGAATATAACCTTTTCAAAATTGAATTATACGAAATTGCATTTTCTTATTATATTTTTTATGCAAACTACCATTAATGTATTTTAATACCATAATACAATAGAACCACTTTACCAGGAGTTGTTAATAAAACAAAAATTGAAATTTACATAAAAAAAACAAAATTAAAATATTAATAATTTGCTTATACATACAAATTTTAAGAGTTGTAAATTTCTACAAGTTTTTGCTGTAAAGAATTGCTATGAAGAGCAAAAAGAAATTTTTAAAAGCTTTGAAGGTACTTTCTACGATTAGACCCATAATTTATTAATTTATGTTAGTTAAAATAAATTATTGTATAATTTGCCCATTTAGAAAAATTTCTAGCTGCGCTAATGCGCTTATTCTAAGGAAAGTTACAGATTTAAATCATAAGCTTTATATAGCATATGTACATATACATACATATGTATACATACATATGTATGTATATGTAGTTTCTAAACGTGTCGCCTACTTTTGATAAAATCTAGAGAAAGTAGCTAAAGCTGAGTTAAAGTTTTAGATAGCGAACGTCGGCTGAAGACTCCGAAGTGTTGCTTCTACCGTGTATAAGAAATTTAAAATATTAGCACTTATTGATTTGATAAAAACAATTTAATACAAATCGTTACAGATAATACAAACTGTCCTATCAAAGATTTTAAAAAAAATTTCAGCAGAATCATAAAGCAATTGTGCCTAAGGAGTTGTTGAGTTGCACTTTAAAAATAAAGCTACTTTATAGTTTGAAGTCAATTGGACTTCAAAGTACATTTTTTAAAATAAAACATAACAAAACTATACATACAAACGTGTTAAAAATAATTCAATAACTCTACAAAACTTAAGTGTTTTCCTATTCATAAGACCATTTTGCATTTTTAATTCTTTTTGGATTACGTTGTTAAAGTATCCGTTACCGAAAGCATTTACTGTATGTAAATATTTCATTGTTAACATTAGTGTCATTAATGAGGTTAATTTAAGTGAATAACAAAAAAAAAAAAAACGAGAAACAGCTTTGAGTTGGTATTTTAAATTCAGTATGGTGGTTATGACAAACTTTAATTAAAGCTTATTTTAAATTAATGAACAAATTGGGTTATTAAAATAAGTATGTATTTTAAGAGTTCGATTTTGAATTTTGTTTTTATTTTTGTAATTAGATAATTTGAAATTTAGTGGAATTATTACATTTGTCTCTACGTAGGCAATTTTTATGTTGTCAATTATAACATTTCTTATAAAAAATACGAGTATGTACTAAGAAAATACGAAGTGTATACATTATTAGTAAGACTGGGTTCACACTGCAATTTTAGTTGCGCAACTTTTGAGTTTCTTGAAGAGAGAGCAGAAGATAATGAAAAGGGGAGCCATCCTCTCTCAATTGCCGTGAGCAAAAAATGTAATGTGTTGACAACACTGTACAATAATTATTTCACAAAATCTAGCAGGTTTTAATTAAAACCTTTATAAAATCTATACCGTTCACACCAAATTATTTTGACATTTATCAAGATTTTTTTATCCAAAACAAAACCCATTAACTGAAAATTTTCTAAAACTAAAACCAAACAACTAGACTGTAGCCATTTCACACACCTCCTTAAGCAGACCGTAGCTAATTCACTCATCTTTTTTATAAATATGTTGTACACTGTACAGGGTAGTAAAAATAAAATTAACACATTATACTTAGAATAGATTTCCTATAAATCTACTGACAAAAAAGATTTTGTTTTGTATGGGAAATGTAGTAAAAAGCAGCAAGATTTAGCTCGAAATCTCCTCTGTACACTTTGTGACGACAATAATCATAGCAACAAAGTGCTCAATAATATTGTGACCACAGACGATAGTGGTGCCAATTTGCGCATGCAGATGAGTGTGCAATAAGCAAATATGAAAAACTCTTACTCATGTGCGTGTGCATTGAATTTGTTTTTGCATGACTTGGCTCATGGTAAAATTATACAAGGTACTTGCACGACTACAACAAAATTACAGCATCAACAAACACACACATTTTGTTGGTAGAAACAAACGGATAATTGTCAGAAACAGATGTCTTTTGTTTTTAAAAACAGCAATCACAAGGTAACTAAAGTACAATTGTAGACGCGGCATTTATGCATGATTATAGTCATTCAGTGTTGCCAATATATTTGTAATACACAGTGTGTAATTTCTACTCTCATGTGTGGGCCATGGAATGAGATTCATGTATAACCTGTGTGTAATTATACTTTGGGTTCTATTTTTATTTATTTTGGTTTTAATTTTGAACCACACAAAAGATGTGTAGTGCAATTTTCTTCAATACGTAATTGGAGACACAGCCACATGCAAATTCATTGGCAACACTGTAATCATTTCATTCACACACATACACTAACATTTTTGCAGCTTGTAAACAAAGTTTGACAACTTTCTGTATTGTATACATTAACAGGCTGGGCTTGTGAAAGTACCTTGTATAATTGTATCATGCACATGAGTATGCAATGAGTGTGTAAATGCGAACTTGCGAACCCTGGATAGTAACCAGGGAAAAAAGATAGTGGCAACGCTTTCTCTGAAACTGTCACCATGTTATCAACGCAGCTTGAGTTTGTGTAAAGAAGAAGAAGAAACTGTATCAGCTCAATTTTTGCAAGACAATTCTTTTGTTTGTATTAAATGAAATAGTAAAATAACATTAAAAGAGTAAAAATTGATTATATTTGTGTTTTTTATTGTTGCTTATATATAAAAAAGATATGCATGTGTTAAAACTAGTGTTTGTTGTCAGTATTAATGTAAGATTACACCATCACGATTGGCCGCTTAATAGATAGCAAAATCTTATAAAAGCCAACTCAGATTAATGTCGAGCTTACAGGTTAGTAGTAAAAAGATTTAAAATGTTTACGCATTAAAAATTAAATTAAATATCTGAACGTCTCAATATTTTTTCATCGACTGACTAGTTTTTCAGAACAACTTCAGAAAAAACTATTTTAATATAAAAGTATTATAAAACTAATGGCCTGACCCACGATGTCGACAAGAAAGCTTCTTTCGGTTACTTATATTGAAAACAAAAACAAAATAAGATAATTTGTTTTTGTTTTCAGTGTAAGTAAGCGAAAGAAGCTTTCTTGTCGACATCGTGGGCCAGCGACATCGTGGGCCAGGCCGTAAGTAAACAACAATATATATATTTCAACAGTATATATGTATGTACATATGTATATGGGTCTTGAAGTTAAATACATTCAGATACGGCTGAAGGCAAAACGAAATACTGGCATGAGGTTAGCATCAGTGGCAAAATTGAACATGGTCTTTATCTTTCGACATACAATTGTACATTAGAAAGGTTGATAGTGGGTTAAATTTAAATTATGTATGGAGGATCTCCTTAACATCTAGTCCAATTTCGTCACTTTGCTAATTTCATACCAGCAGTTTTTCGATATGCATAATGCTGTTTGTATGTATGTACATATGTACATATATATAGAGTAGGGCAAAATACATGGTTCGCGGTATTTAAAATACAAAATACTTCTACGTTATGTATTTAAAATACAAAATACGTATTTGTATTTTAAATACGTATTTCAAATACATGTATTTGAAATACTGCCCAACCCTGCATATATATCGCTCATTTACTTAATCGTCATAACTCAAAAAACCAGTTTGCCAGAAAACGCGTTTGAAGTTTTCAATTTATACATACACAACTTAATGGGAAAAGAACATTTTATTTAGCTTTCAAGAGTTGAGTAAACAAGATATTTGTATGCAATTTTTACAGAATATGAAGAGCGATATGAGGATTAATTCTGCTTCATATCTTTTTTTGAGTTATGACGTTCTTTGAGATAGGCTGAGTTTACATATGTCATTTCTTGTGTTCCATGTGCACAAAAAAACGTAACCACTAATTGCTAATGAAAAACTGTTTGATTCAGACAGGTATTTATTGATTTAAACTTTTTCAAATCATGTTGAATTCTATAAAATTGTCTATTAGTGATGTATGAAACTGTTTAACTTAATAAATACGTGTCTGAATCAAACAGTTTTTCATTAGTAATTAGTGGTTACGTTTTTTTTATGCATGTGTGGCACATGACACACAGGTTTAAACCCGGCCTAAGTGAGCGATATTTACATATTGATGGTCCCAAGTTAAAATTGAGTTTTTCAGTGATTCCAATACATTTCACAAAAATACACCTCGTCACAAAAATTTATTGCAATAGGGTAAAAAATAACGCTCTTACAAACAGTTTTATAAAGCAGCCTTACTGTTTATTATTATGCTTTTTACATTCTCCTGTAAAGTTACAATTATTTGAGTTAGGGCAAGAGTAGCAAGCCGATCAAAATATTTCGGCGGCAACTGAAAGGCTTAACGCCGATTTTTTAAGCATTTAAAAAATTTTTTGTTTTGGAAGGTTAGTTATTTCCGGCAGAACAAAAAACGCTTTGTTATTTGTTGGATTATCTAAAACCATATTTAAAGAAATCTTTGTATGTGCCGATACTGAAACTGTTAAGAAAATTGTGTCATTAAGCACAATATATATTTGTAGTTACGATTTTTCCATTTTTTCTGCTTTTTATGTCGCACCAACCTGTAACTAGAAAAACCGAACCACAGACCCAACTACTAAAAACAGTTGTGTATACTCAACGTTTTTCTCAACCAAACTTACGCAGACTTGTAAATAACAATACCAAAACACAACTGAAAAGACAACTGTTAATTTAGTGGAGAATGGCAATGCAAATTTATCAATCCCAATCAAACTATTTTAAAAGTTTAAAACCGTGATAGTGCCATAAAATTTATTTAAGCTTTCCTATTTCCCAAACTAAAAACTAATTACTTTATAGCAACACTGTCACGGATGAATGAATTAAAAGTATTGATCAAATCATTATCAAAAAGTCGCCTGAATGCTGCGACAAAAAGTCTTTGGGTAAACGTGCATGGCTTTTTGAAGCGACTCCAAGAGAGAAAGTAAGCATTGTCGCAGCTCTTTTTATGTGGTTTGCAGTCTAAAATTTACGTTACACAACAAAAGCGATAACAACTATCAAGGACGCTCGCTATCATATTCCATACGAAAAAAAAACTATACGTTTGTTAAGTAGTCATAAAATCAAAAGTTATTAAAAAAAAAAGTAAAAGCAGATAAGTCGAGTAGTTCGGCGGCGGCTCGCCTTCTTAAAAGAAATCAACTGGGCGGCTAGCCGCCAGCCGCGCTGATACGGCTTGCTACTCTGGTTAGGGACTACTTGTGACCATCGATATCTTGTTTGCCCGATAAATGATAAGTTATTACTAAAAAAGTATGTCACATCATGTAGGTATAACCATGATACAATTATACAAGGTACTTACTTGCACGACTACAACAAAATTGCAACACCAAGAAAGACACGTATTTTGTTGGTAGAAACATACCTATAATTGTCAGAAGCAGATGTCTTTTGTTTTTAAAAATAACAATCACAGGGTAGCTAAAGTACAATTGCAGAGGCGGCATTCATGCATGATTATAGTCATTCAGTGTTGCCAATATGTGTGTAATACACAGTGTGTAATTTTTACTCTCATCTGTAGACCATGTTATGGAATTCATGTATAATATGTGTGTAATTCTACTTTGGGTTCTATTTTTATTTAATTTTGTTTTAATTTTAATCTACACAAAGCATGTGTAGTGTAATTTTCTTCAATGTGCAAATTCATTGGCAACACTGTAATCATTTTATTCACACACATACACTAACATTTTTGCAGCTTGTAAACAAAGTTTGACAACTTTCTGCATTGTATACATTAACAGGCTGGGCTTGTGCAAGTACCTTGTATAATTGTATCATGGGTATAACAAAATTAGATTTATATAAAGTATATGCAAGTACTCAGGTGATTAATTTTTTTCTCGTGTAGTGTGAATGCCTGAATGTCAAAAGTTGTTTACAATTTTTGTACGCCATTTTGTTTTGTTTTGCTTTGTTATACACAATTGTGTATACTGAAAACGTATGTGGAAAAGTTTAAATAAATTTTTACTTAAAAAATGTGTTACAAAACATTTAAAAATAATTATATTTAATTATTAAAGTACATATGTATTCTTTATTATAGTTATTTCACATACATATTAATGGTTTATCAATTAATAAACTTACTCTTGTTTTATCTATCCATACATTTTCTTTTTGTTGTATGCAGATCTGGGACTATTGCATTAAATAAGCAAATGCATTGACCATTTTCCCACAATAAACCAAATCAATGCAAATGCAAATTTATTTCATTAGCACTAATTTTAATAATATTAGTGCATTTTTTTGCATTTTACTAAAATCCCTTCCAAGACATTAATCAACATTGCATTGTTACTTTTAGTGCACTATTTTTTGCACCACTAAACACGTTATGAATAGTATTATTGCATTATCAGTGAAACATATAGTGCAAAATATAACGTAAATGTGTACATACATAAAAACATACGTACATACATAAATATGTAAATTTTTTCCTTTGTACATATCGTCATCTAAGACGAAAAATCATATCACTACGTTTTTTATAATTTTTAGAGAGAAAGACAAAACATGATGAAATTGTTCCAGGCGGTAGTATTTTTCGTTTATAAAATCACCATTTTTTAAGGTATAACTTTACAATAAACGAAAACCTAAGTTCTGATCTTTTTTCAATTGCACGGTTTTTCATATAAGCTCGAGATGCAACGTACGTGAAGTGTGAAAGTTTTTAATTTTTTTTTTAATTGGTTCTGTAATCTAGTTTTTATTTTTATTGATAGTTTTTTTTTCGTTTATTTGTATGTACGTACTTATAAAAGTGCCCTCAATGAACTTTAGTGTATTTTATATTTTTTATTTGTGCTATCTCCTAAAAATATTTTCACGTTTTATTAAATTTTACTGTGTACAATATGTGATAGTGCAATAATATTGCATCACTTCATGATGTGCTTTTTTTTGTCATGCGATTAGCTGCTAATGCAATATTACTTTTAAGAGATTTTATTTAAGTTCAAAAAGTAATGCACTACAAGCATCAAATTTAAATTTGCACTAAAATGTTTGTTTTTCAATCAGTGCTTATGCAAAAGTAATGCAAGTTGCCCAGGTCTGGTTGTATCCATCTGTTTTTGACATTCATCCATTATTCTTACACAAACAAATCGCCTGTTGTTTTTGTACTTTCTTAGTTGTTGTAGACCTGCATATACTTTATATAAATATGGTTTGGGTATAACTATATTTAAGCTGACTCAAATTATTTACATAAAATATAATATGTACATATGTATAATTAATTAATTAATTAACAGACAAACACTAATGTGTTAAAAGTCGACTGCTATAAAAAAAAACTTGTGTGTAAAATGATAGATGTTGCAATGATGATTCTAAAACTGAATTTTTTCCACTTCTTAAAATACAAACCATTTATTTTTTGATATTCCGTTGTCACTTTAAGTTCAATCGAAAAGTTTTGAATACCGCTGTTAATGGTTCGGATACATCTTCAATTTGTTCGTGATGTTTTTCTTAACGGAGATGAAGTTTAAGATACTGTTTCTGATATGTAGGATGCTGTGTGAGAGCTGTCCAAAGAATGTTGTTATATTTATAAAGAAGTAAATATTTTGTTTTAAATTCTTCTAAATGAGATTTTGTATAAAAATCTAAGGTACCAGAGTGTTATCGTTTTTTTTCTCACCAAGATTCGTTCCTTTATTATTTTTCAACAGAACTTCACCCCCAAAAATTCAGTTTTGCTTAAAACACAAAATAACCTTAAACCTCAAAAAGTAATATACCTACAAGTGCAAGTATGTATTATTGTTAATAGAATTATTTTAGTTTCTTACTGGTGAAATAAATCTGTTTAGTTTCGTTTAGATTTTAATTTTCTAAGGATTCTCTTCCAATATTTAATTTGCATTCGTGTGTAATGTTTGTTTGTTTATGTATTAATTTCAAACTAGACATTAGAAAAATTTCCAACTGCTTAACTTAAAATTAACCGAACAAACTAATGTGGTGTATTACGTTAAAAAAAAGAAAACTTTTTTGTTTTAAAATTTGTTAATTGAAACAGCTCACACTGCAGCCGTATACAGCCACCTAATACATACATAGATATGCAAATATATAATACATACGTGTGTATTTATACATATACATATGTATGTATGTACGTATGTAGTCAGGGTTGGGCAGTATTTCAAATACATGTATTTGAAATACGTATTTAAAATACAAATACGTATTTTGTATTTGTATTTTAAATACATGACGTAGAAGTATTTTGTATTTTGTATTTTAAATATATGACATGCAAGTATTTTGTATTTTGTATTTTAAATACATGACCAGCAAGTATTTTATATTTTAAATACATGACCAGCAAGTATTTTGTATTTTAAATACCGCAAAAAATGTATTTTGTCCAACTCTGTATGTAGTACGCCTTTAAGCAAAAATTTATATCCTGTTAATAACGTTGCTGGGAAAGGCAAAAAAAGAAGAAAACTACTACAAAAAAAATAAATACAACATCAACGACATGAAGTCACAATTACAAACGACCAAGTAAAATATGTAATGGGAAACTAATTTATGGTGGAAGCACGAAAATAAATGAATATATAGAGCCTTCCAATAAGATATGTTAAACAAAAATGAGAACTTTGAAGCGAAATTATCGGCTGCTTATTCAATTGTAAAGGGGAGGAGGGTACGCTTGCAGAACCATATTATTTTCATGAAATTTTCCATCACCAACTCGCACATTTGCAGCTGTATGTCCTTGATAGTTTCACGAATTCCGTCTTCGAGGTCTTGAATCGGTTTTAGCCCAACGAAAAACAAAGTCAAAGTATATTAAATCACGTGATGTCGGTGGCGAGAAATTAAACGGTCAGGAAAATTTTCACGCAACTTCTTACATTGTTGAAGCGTATGTACTGTAATGTAATGGCCCCTTATTATGAGCAACTTTCCATCTTCGACTTCGAAAGTACTGATCGAACGAATTTTCATTTGATATTATGACGAGCATTTGACAAAGAATGTCGTTATTGTGAATATCACTCATTGTGATTTGTAAAATTTGCAACAACTTTATGATTTTAATGACCAATTTCACCAACTCTTTTGTATGAAAGAATTACTTTTAAATATGAATCATACATAGTGATGGAAAATAAAATACACTTGTTCCTGCACAGCAAATTGAAAATTTTCCTCCATAAGTGAAACCTTTCGAACTGTTTAGTCCTTATGATCTAAAAATAGATTTGTAAAAACTTTTCATATTAAAATACTTCATCTAAAGCTAAATTCTGTTCGATAAAAAATTCGTTGCTCAACGAAATTTTCGATGCTCATAATATCTATTTAACATTCGATTTTCGATATTCGATAGCCAGCAAATATCGAAAATCGAATGCAACTCATAATAAGGTCCATGATTTTATTTTTCATTAATGGCGTAATATTTACTTGTCATCTGTCAAGTAGTTACAGTTTGAGTGATGAAAAGCAGTGTTTAAAACACTTAAGTCGAAGTAGCAAAAGTCGTAGAATTTTTACTTCTCGCTGCTTTGGCTTTTTCCAACTGTTCAAAATCAATCAATGCTTTTGCTTGTCTTTATGAACAATAGCGCAGTACTTTCAACAGTCGACGATTTTAAAAGTTTGAATTTGATTTGCTGTTGCTTTTGGTTAGTTTCGATAGTAAAAGCATAAGCAGTCTATATGCTTTTGTAAGTACCAAACAGTCACAGTCGAAGAAGCAAAAGCTCTTGCTTTTAGAAGCTTTCTACAGGTTCAGTCAACTATTTTGTGATGTTTGTCATATTTTGTTGTTATTTTTGCACATCAGACAAGAGGCAAAAACAAAAATCACTTTACTGCGATTGCTTAAAACTTCTACAAGCAAGAGTTGAAATCGGTTCGTGCGTTATGGAGTTATAGCGTCAGAAAGGAAAACCCGACTTATTTTTATATATTAGATGACAAATACTAATAAGTTGGTATAAATATGAAATTCTAGTATATTTCAGTAATTTTTTTAAACTTAAATCTAACATTATACTTTTCTACTATAGAACATTTTATCATCATTTTCTGGCAACACTGGTGATGTTACATTATGCATTAAACACATTCACCACAGCAGGCTACCCACTACAAAATGTCAAGGATAGAATACACATGTTTATATGGGAGTGATTCTTTTGAAGACAGCAAGGCAACATGGCGGCAGGTTGTTGTCTATGCTGATTTTGTCGTTGTAGTACAATTAAACTAATTTCTATTTCTTTGGCTACAATGAGAAAATTCAGTGTTGCAAGTATAATACAAAATGTTGAATGAATGATATCGTACAATTATTTCATATTATTTAACAGAAACGATATCCAAAAATGTATGTAAAGTATAAATTTATTCATTTTTATACTTTTACGTTATTGAAAGAGTAATTAAATTTTTATAAATGCGAAATATTTGAAGGTGGCAATACTGCACTATGTACTTATACTTAAATATGATGTGCAGATGGTGCTGCTGCCGCCTTCAAAATAATTAAATAGCTGGCTACGAGGCGACAAATGCTGTTAGCGGCATTTGAAGTCATGTGTTCGTGTAGCCTGCTGTGGTGAATGTGTTTAATGCATTAGCATTAGTATCCGCTGACATCTTCGTCAAAATGATCTACTTTCACATATTGTGGCGTATGAGTATTATATTATTTACGTGGTATAATCCTCATACGTCACACTATGCAAACGTGTGAATGGCACAAATTGATTTTCGTATGTAATACTGTGTTCAGACATGCATTTTTAATTGAGTCAATTTAATTTCCATTGAGCAATTAAATCTAGTGTTCACACACTCAATTTAGCTGACTCAATTATCATTTGACAGCTGAAAAAAACATTGTTTTTATTTGTTTCATTTATATTCGTGTTTGTAAATTTTCAAAATGGATGAAAATTTTGCTTTAAAAGAAATTTTACTTGCATATAGTAGAAATATGGAACTCTTGGAGTCAGTGCGATCGATTTTTGATTCAAAATTATCAGTGCTTAAAAAAAAGAAAAAGAAAAACTTGATTGCTCTTTGAATTATTCCAGCAAAATGCAACTCAAAGGTCACTCTAGACGTTGGTAAGTGCAACTGGAATAAATTTGTTTACATCCGTAACATTTTTTAATTCATAGAATCGCCAATTTGTATTCTGGGAAGTCACCAGCCATTTCTTTTTTGTTTATTTGTTTATTTATTTATTTATTTATTAGAGTTCAGTCTTTTCAGTTTGTTTTGTTTATATGTATGTGTATTTTTTGACATTTGGATCGCCATTATAGGAAATTATTCTGCTCACTGAACACAGTTCTAAATAAAAAATACTTATGAACAGGGTTGCATTTCGAGTTTTACGCAATTAGTGATACAATTAACTAGTGATTGCTCAATTTATTAATTGACTTATTGTATGGTAAATTGTGTTCAATTAAGACCTTAATTGAAAGAAATGCCCTAATTGCGCAATTAAGGGGTATGTCTGAACAAAGTATAAGCCGACCCGCTCTACTGTACAATATCTAATTGAATTCAATTCTCCAACAAGTCTTGAAAAAATGTACAATGCTAATCCATTGTTAATTTGATTCGAAAATTCGCTAACACTAACTTTCTGCTTTTACACATTATTCCTATTCCTGCTGCAGGAAAAATAAATATTCCTTTATGCTTTTATGTCTTTGCAATAAACATACATATGTACATATGCACACGTGTACATACAAATATATGTATGCAGGTATATACATATAAATTTATGTGCACATGTGCATATTTATGTGTATTTGTATTTTACTGCATACAGAGTGCCATAGTTCTTTATGTCTAGCCATATAGAACTACAGCTGATGGCTGAAAGAAAGCAGGAAAAAAAGTAAAAATATTGGTAGCAAAACAAAATGAACAACATAATTTGGCCATGTGCCAAGATAACAGTAAACGTTCATTTTTGGGCTGTGCTTACTCTTAACTTTAGGGTGGAAGGGAAAATTCTCTTTGAAACGTTTTACTCTTATGAATAACATAAAAAAAAATTTCTGCAAAATGTGCGATATTTTTTCATAAGTCAATTTTAGTTTTAAACGGAACATTTTTACTCTCTAACCTTTCGGTGTATGTGTCTTTTTCCCTTTCTTAGTGAAGGCTTCCATGCATACCTTTAATGGACAAGTTCTAGAAAATTATTCTCCATAAAATTTTACTAAAAGGCCATGAATAATAACACCACAGCTCGAAATCAAACTTAAATCAATAAAATCCAGAGTGTGGGACTTTTTACCACCAATTGTGATAAGTACGAAATTAACCTTTTTGTACTAATTAATTATTGACTTAAATATGTACATATGTATGTACATACAGTAATTTCCCTTTAATTGATTTCCCAAAAATGCAATTAAACGAAAAAATCAATTACCTGATACTCTAATAATCCATTAACTCAATTACAAAATTTTAATTCAGCATTGAAATCAATAATGCGAAACATGCTACAACAAACATGCTGAATTTATGTGTATATGTATGTAAGTACATATCTTTACTTTAATATAGAAAGGTCGTAACTAATTTTTTTTTAATCGAGATTTTTGCATTTTTCGATACATTAGATGTTTTCCTGTCGAAATTTACAAAAAATACGATTTAAAAAAATAATGAGTTATGGCCTTTCTATAAAGTAAATAAAAACATGTGGTTTTAAGAGCTGCCATGACCTTTTGTTTAGTTTTACAAATTACTATATTCGATTTCTGAAAAGGGATTTTAGTTTAGAATCAATGAAAAGTAATAAGTAAAAAAATCAAAAAACCCGACTGCGACCAACTTTGAACCGTTAAATATTCTAAATGGTTATTCGAAATTAAAAATCTTAAGAGAAACCTAAAGATGATTTCAAAATACCTGTCGAATGACGCCCATTTCGCCGATTTCTTATTTCTTTTTTCGGATATACAAAATGGCGTCTGTTGGCCGCCATATTGAGTTTTGACGACTTTCATATCTTTAGTGACACTCCCAGAATTAAAACAAATCGATTGATTTAAAAAGCATCAAAATGGGTCCTCACGTTCGGTTTATATAGTGCCGCAAAGGAACACACATACATACATACATATATTGATAAATATAATACGCTTCTTTGCGTCGCGCAGTTGGGTAAAAAGGCTAACGGAATTGGACGAAACCCATTTAAACGGGGATTTTTTTATGTTTATTAAATGAAATATTTTCATTCAATATTTTTTAGAGTAACTAACCGGATTAATAAATTATGCGGGGAGCAATCAAGCGGAAACTACTGTATATCTCGTGTTTGAGTTGAATTTCGAGTTTAAGTAATTTTAGAAAGCTATACTAGAATTTTGTGGAGAATATTTTTATAAAGCATTTCAAATCGTTGTATTGCCTTTTTAAAAAAGAGACAAAAAATACCCGCACAGTGAAAAATTAGAGGGTTAAAATGTAAAAAAAAAATGTTTGTCGTAGGAGAATTATGCCTCGCCGAAAATATCTAACAAATTTTGACGAAATTTAATTCGATATATCAGTGTAAGCAAAACACACAGGGTAAAAAAAATAATAAATTAATTAAAAGTAAGACAACGTTTGCCGGTATCAGCTAGTACATAACAGTGGGTCGTTGAACGTGTTGATTTCTGATGTTAAGTTTAATTTTGAACTTTGGTGCATTTAAAAAGTAACGCAAGAGTATTCGTAAATGATTGTTAAGGTTAATGTTGGTTTAACTTAATAATTTTTTTACAAGAAAACCGGTTTAAAAAATGCTTTAAGTCAAAAACGCCAAACGGGAAATTCCGAATCCCGAAATACCGGGCAAATCCCGAATCCGAAATTATTTTAAAAATTTTAACACAAAAAAATTTTGCAGACATTAACATTAAAATTGAGGAACTCTTGGGCTAAGAACTTAGGGATTATATACAATAAAATTATAATTCCATTTAAAGTATGTTTTTTACCAAAAAGTTTTTTTTTAAATTTTAAAAAATTTAAATTTTTGTCGCTAATTTTTGTTTGTGTTTTAAATAAAATAAAACACATGTGTTATATTGCTATTACATACTTTTATTTTTATTTAAATAAAAATTGTAATCAAATACAGTTAGGCCTCGATTATTTATTTATTTATTTTCGCCAATGGACTAAAATATCCTTGCAGGCTAAACAATAAATTTTAAATTAAAAATACATTTAATAACTCCTTATTTTCTAATAACATTCTAAAATTATTCTCAGACAACGAAAAATCTATTCTAACAACATTATTTATATTATTTAAAGTACATAAAGCACGTAATATAGGCTCACGCATAGCATAATTAGTAACATGTGTCGCAATATGAAATAAATTATTGTATCTAAGAGTTCTGAAGGGTATACAAACATTAATCAAATTTAATAAGTATTCACAATCTATGACACCATTAATCAAATTATAGATTATCAACACTGAATTAATAGTTCTTCTTAATATGAGGTAGACGACAAGAAAACACGATTGTTACGAAGAGCAAATTTTACAAAATTTCTTTTGAATTCTTTCAATTCTGTCCGTATGGACACGGTAAATGGGGTTCCAAACAAAGGAACTATATTCTAACTTAGAGCGCACAAAAGAAGTATATAAAATTCTCAGAGTTATAGGATCTAAAAAGTCTTTACAGTTTCTTCTTATGAAAGAACATGCAGAATAGGCCTTATGTATTATATAGTCCAGGTAGGCATTAAAATTCAGCTCCGAGTCCAGAACAACGCCAAGATCCAACATTTGGTAGACAACTTTTAAATTCTTATCAAGAATTTTGTATTGGAAAACCTTACGGTTACTAATATTAGGCTTATGAAAAGTCATTTGGTAACACTTATTTATATTTAAAGATAAATTATTAATATCACACCAAGAAGATATACCATGAATGCAATTCTGTAGAGTAAGGGCACCATTATCAGAACTTATTTCTTTAAAAATTTTAAGGTCATCAGCATATAGTAAAAATCGAGAACCTGTAAAAGAGTATCCAATGTCATTTATAAAGATTAAAAACAGCAAAGGATTATCCTCGATTTTGGTCGGGACCCGGAGCATTCTGGATAATCCATTTTACTGGTTAATGGAGTAACAGCTTTTATTGTTTTTTTTTCTTTCATATTTTTTATTCAAATTTTTGTACTTACTTATGTATATATCTGTGGCAAATAATAATGGCTTAAGTTGACATAAGTGCTTTTTCATTTTATTACATATTCTTATTCTCTTCTTCAAGAGCGATGGACTCAGCTAAATTTCAATTAGAAAATGTTATTATTAATAAAACTATACGCACCTTTAACTTAAGTCTTCTTGGAAAATAATGCATAAGCCATAACATCTTACATACCATGGAAATTTCCGAACGTGTGAAAAATCAGTATCAAATAACTTTCTACGAATGCGAAATAATCTGACAATTTATGAAAAAAATCATTCACATAGATTTGTCTGTTGGAAAAATTGGAATCATGTCAGTTTTTAATTTTATTGGAAGTGATTAAACGAAATTAAAATCCTTGTGAACGAAAAATTTGATTCGGAAATTTTCACATATGAAATTCATTATAAGGCTGAATATTAAAATGTTTGGGCATTAAAACTTGTATACACTTAAGTTCAATAACTAACATAATTCAAATTATTCCTCATAAAAAGAAAACCTTATATTTAACCAAACTTTTAAAAAATTATCTTATCTTAGGTACTCCGCATTTTTCAATTTAACCTAAAGCACTTATCTCGACTTACCACAAAAAAAAAATTATTTTGCCTTACAATATAGTATTTTAAGTTCACTTTAGTTTTTATTTTTCTGTAAATGGATTTTTTCATAACATCTTAACTAAAAAACAACGAATATTAACTAATAAAACGTGTTTTTTTTATAAAATTAACATTTTTGTTTTAAATAAATGTGCATCTTTTTCGGTGGCTAAAAATTTTATATAAAAACCAAACACAATTTGTTTTAGACAAACCCCTTAATATCTCAAAACAAGAAATTTCGACTTAAGCCATTATTATTTATTGCCACAGATATCTTTGTATATACCGCGTATAATAAAAGAAAAATGCATGGATTTTATGCTTGTGTTAAATCAAAAAATTCATAAATATGTACTATAAGGGAAAAAATTTTTCTATATTGCAATCTCGGATAGAAGAGGTAATCACGGTTGATCGGTGCAAAAAAAATGAAACGAATGGACAAAAATAAAACAATTACAATATTTCTTTCCCGGATAATCGACGCGTCGCGGACGTTGCCGCTTAATCGAGGCTTTACTGTATATTAATATTTTGCTTGGCCCTAATTTGGTGCTTAACCAAAAAAAAAACTCAAAATCCATCACTGATTCAATGTTATAAAAACGTAAAATTGGTTTCTTTCGTTATCTTAAAGAACGTATGACTTATTAATGTTCGAAAAATAGGCTGAAAATATCAAAATTTAAATAAAATTTCATTTGCATACATATGTAAAGAGCATCTGCATTAACATTAGCCCAATTCACAATCTTGTGCATATGGTCTTGCATCGTAGGATGTGCACAAGATTGCGAATTGGGCTCGTATTGTAAACAAAAAAATATTTTTACATAAAATAATAATAACAAATCCTTGTTCTCATCAACAACTTTGAAAGTTTGTTACAGGTAATGAACTTGAGTATTTTTATAATTAAAAAGCAAATATGTACTGTATATGTACATATGTATTTAGGAAATTGTGCATATGTGTGTATGCATGTACGTACATACATACATAAATATGTGCATAAATTGCTCAAATTGTTTTTTTATTCTCAGTGAAATGTTTATTTTTAATTTAAACTCTCTGCTTTGTATGATACCACTCGTACATGTGCAAATACCGGAACCAATGCCAATCACTTCATTAAAGAGCATGCCACGAACTTCATTATCGTTATTTTTGTTACATACATTTTCCATCATCATCCTC
Source organism: Nowickia ferox (assembly GCA_936439885.1). Lineage (NCBI taxonomy): Eukaryota > Metazoa > Arthropoda > Insecta > Diptera > Tachinidae > Nowickia > Nowickia ferox. The sequence continues at coordinate 92,496,712 of OW387023.1, read as the reverse complement.
ACCATCATCATCATCATGATTATACAGCATTAAGAAAATACATACTACGGCCAATGACACTGAAATTTAAATTTTTGACCATTTTGACTGCCCTTAGTAAATTATAAATAGTTACATGGGAGAAAATAATTTTCATTTGTGCACCGAGCAAAATTATGTGGAGTAAAGTAGATACAGTTTTGTCTTAATTATCAAAAACTTGAATATGTATTGTAAAATATTTTATTTTGAGCTATTACAGAAAAGCATAAAATTGTATGTTTCAATAGGGTGATCAGTAGTTTAATTAACTTTTAACCTTTAAGAGACCTTACATACATATGTACACACATACATACATATGTTCATATTTCTGCTACAAATACATACATATGTAAATATTTTGAGTAGTTATTAGGGTGATTGATTATTCGACTTTTTCCAGAAACCGGTTTTCGAATAGTTCGAATATTTAAAATTATGAAAAACCGGTTTTTTAGGTACGAAAATTATTATACAAAAGTTTTGATTTTAAATTGCTTTATTAAAAAAAAGAGTTAAAACTTCATGTAAATACTATAAAACAATACAAAAAATAAATGTAAAACATAAAAATTAACTTCATATACTTTCATATGTATACGAGTAGTACATATGTACATATGTATATTTAAGAAATTTATTATTCGACATATTGTCATAAGTTTATTTCAACTAAATTTATTTGCTGGTGATTAAGCAATGTCTTAGCCAAATCATCAGTAGACTTCAACCACATTTTGAACAGTCTCAAATCTCTTATCTTATGCACAGACTATATCAAAAACTATTTGAGAATTCACAAAAAATAATAAGCGTAGTATGCTGTTCAAAATGTGGTTGAAGTCTACTGATGATTTGGCTAAGCACCAATGAAATACATGGCAAATAAATTTCAATTGTACAGACATATATATAATGTATGGACAAGGTGGATATCTACCTCTATATAAAATATGAAGCAAAATGTCAAACACTTTTTGCAAAAAAAATTTTTGACATCCACTGCGCACCATAAGGCCAATTTAATTCGCCTCTGCTACCACTTTATAAAAATAATTTCGCTTTTATTTCATGTTTCAGTAATATCTGATTTACAATAAGCATTTTTCATTCATAAAATTTCATGAATTTTGGTGCACGAAACTTTTTTTTATTTGCTAATTGCAGCGCTATAAAAGAGAATGTTATATAAAAAAGGACGTGGAATGAATCTCTGATCCATTTTTGGCAACTTTTTTTGATATAAGTTGCTCCTCCAGGCCTCCTATGGACAAATAAAAAATTTTCATGCAACTAATTTCATGAAAAAAAATGCTTAATGTAAATTAGGTATAAGTGTTGCCATGGTCAAAAAAGGTTTAGAACTTTTACACTGAAAAAAAATACTTAGGAAAATCAACAGAACACGTTGGTCTAAGTTTTGACATATTAAAAACTAATCGAAAAGTATTTGACTCAGCTGGTTTTTAAATTGTAAAAAAGCCGGACTATTCGACATTCGAAAAATCAACATTCTGAAAAAACCAACAACCGTATTGTGAAAAAACCGGGTTTTAAAACCGGTTGAAAAAGCGAGTTGATCACCCTAGTAGTTATTTGAAATAAAATATTTTTAGGCACTTTTTCGGTGTTTGCATTTTTGAGAAAAGTTACCTAAATGTGAGCACTTGTTTTATAGTTTCTCGCTTCGTTGCTTTTGTACATACTCGTATGTATGTATGTACACAAATTATTCTCCAAATACTCTTTTAATTGCAGTGCATTTTTTGCTTGTAAAAGTACACGGCAAATTGTCATGGTTGGGATTGTGTAATTTCTAAACTGCAAATAGCAATAACTTTAAGGTTCAGGCCTCTTCTTAAAGGAATCACTGCGATGCTCATAAATGTTAAATGTGGGGTAAAAGCAGGCTGTTATTAAAAAATATCATCCGTGCACTTGTGCTGCCTTTTCAATTAAATTTTGCTCGTATGTTGCAGAGCAGGGATGCATTCACGGACAGGCTTTATTATTTTTGTTGATTTTATGAACTCATTGGCCTTGTACGACAACTAAAAGTATATCAAGTTTGAAGGGCATACACTCACCCACTTTCATTAAAGCAAGATTGTATCATGTTAAGAGATGATCAAATAAAACCGTCAATCAGTGCATATGTGTGAATGTCGTTTGCTTGTCGCTTAAAAGGAGACGTACAAATAAGCACAACAATCGCCATATCGTTGGTCACAAGTAGAAAGGCCATAACTCAAATAATTGTAACTTTACAAGAGAAGTTAAAAACAAAATAGAAACAGCACAACTGCTTGTATACACTGCTTTGTATAACTGCTTGTAAAAACTTTATTTTTTACACTATTGCAATACAATTTTGTAACGAAATGTATTTGTGTGAAATCGATTGGAATCATTGAAAAACTTAATTTCGTAAAAAATACGAGTTCGGGCCTTTCTACTTGAGACCATCGATATGTATTTTGACTTCTTAGCGCAATATAAACTTTTGTTCGACCGCGCACTTCTCCATCATTAACGAGAATAACATGTGAAACTGAAAGAAACTGATTGATGTTTTTTTTATCAATCAGAGTTGAAGACGATGAAATCATCAGCCATCAAATAAAAAATAAAATCTTTTTTTCAGTTAGTTTAATTATTATTGTTCGAACTTTATTTGTTTCTATATTTATGATTAGATTAAGCTAAAGTTCGTAAAGCTCTGTAAGCCAAATTACCAGTGATAATTTTTAAGGAACAAATACCACCAAAATTAATTGCAAATATTCTGACAAACACTAGCACAACGGAACAACTGCATCATCAGCGTTCTTTCAGTTTGGTCCAATGCAAATATCATTTTTATATACTCAGTTTTTAGTGCAAATGGAATATGTGAATTGCTTTGATTCATCGTATTACAATTTGCTGAAAGCTTTTTTGTAATGAAAGCTTAATTTTACCATTTGTAAATTTAAAAACAGTCTTTCAATTGCCGCTTGTTCTTTACGAACTATTTTTAATTATTAAATCTTTTCGATTTTCATCAACCATTGCCGACAAAGCGTACGTTCAGTAAAAAAAACACTTTTTTTTTAGCAATTTGTCTTGCTCCAAAGCATGTTGACATTTTTCCGTGCAATACTGCATTGTTGGCTGAAAACTTCGAAAAATTAAGCAATATGCTGTAAAAGATGATACTTATAGAAAATATTTAATTATTTTAGCAATCGCGCACAAAATACAATAGTTGTATTTATAACTTGTTTATATATAATTGAGTGCAAATCTGGCTAATTGGAAGCAGTAAGGTTTCTTGCCGACTTGCTGTTTTTTTTAAAACATATTTCATTACGAGGAAGTCATTATTCTACATATAAAATAATTATATAGATTGCTGGGATATGTTCTTAGAAACTTGACAAGATCGCTCACTTTTGATAACGGATCGTATCAACTTTGGTATCCTTCTGAATGTTTCTTACATCAAATATATAATTTAAAAAAAAGTTTGTAGAGTTTTTAGGGTAAAGATTATTTTTCATTTATAACCAAAAAAAAATTCAGTTTTGCCCTACACTCCTATTTTAAAGACAAAAGTACCTGAGTGTAGCGATTTTCTCCTATTTTGGCAACACTGATAGGAGTTCATATAATACGAAATTTTAAGTGTTGTGGGCCATCCAGTTTTGAAAACCGTGATATCTTGACATTTCTAAAGCGCAAGATGTATGCAAAGTTTGGTAAGAATCGGATCTCTAGGAAAAATATTTAGCGGGCGTGGCTCCACCCTCTTGTTTGCAACACGGACAAAACGGATGCAAAAAAATTTTTTAAATCATAAAAATTAATGAAAACATAAAAATTAAAATCGACAAGAACCTCCAACTTTTCCAAAGTCTGTAAATTAAAAAATTATGAATGTTATAGGCAAATAACTGCATGTGCATAAATATATATCGTTACCTTAATATAGAAAAGCCGTAACTCATTATTTTTTTCAAAATCGAGTTTTCGTATATCTCGATAGAAGAATATCGAAAGTATCGAAAACTGCAAAATCTATATTTCAAAAAAATAACGAGTTAGGGCCTTTCTATATTAAGGTAACGATATGTATATCTACTATATGTAGTGTCCGATGAATTGTCTTAGATATCATTAATCGTTAATTTTGTCGAATTTTTAGGCAATTTTTTTAGCCAGATACTATATTTCTTCTAAATTTCAGATTCCCTTAAAAACGTTCAGAAACTCAGATTAATGAATATCTCACTTAACTTTCTATTCCAGTACATTTATTATTTTATGACTTTCCGTCGATTCAAACAAAAATCAATGTGTGTAATTTGAATTTCTCCATCCCTGCACTATGTAGACATGAACTTACAACATTCAGTACATTTATTATTTTATGACTTTCCGTCGATTCAAACAAAAATCAATGTGTGTAATTTGAATTTCTCCATCCCTGCACTATGTAGACATGAACTTACAACATTCAGAATGAAATGGGCAACATGCAATGTTTACGAGTAAATAGCGACAAGTGTGCAAATATCAGAATCCATTGTACTCCCTAGAATGAGAATACTTTTTTTTTGCTCATTCCATTTAAATGTCAGTCGGTGTTTGTTTTTTTTAGCTGCATAAAAAATACTTTTACGACAGGGTAAAAGAAGGCAATATAAACAAATTTGCACACTGGCGCGAACTAATAAAAAGGGATAGTTGATTTGATTTTGCAGATCAAGTAATTCAACAAGGCAACAACAGCTTTTATAGGCAGTTTTTGCGTATCATGCAATCAAGAAAGAAGCTGCTTTCGTTGTTAGCTCGGTATATCAAAATTTCTTATAACAACTTTTTCTCGTTGCCTCGAGAACTTTTCTGCTTTTCTAGTTTGTTCTTCAAAACTCAGAGAAGACGAGGAAGAATTCAGTAAATTAATTATTGTCACTTCTGCACATATAATGGATGCGGCAATATTCATGTTTTTATCCACTTCTTTCAAAAATCTTAAGAAACTAAAAATAAATAGAACGAAGTCATGTTTTTCCCCAATATTGTCTGGTTACCCTCTGCATACGGGGCATAAAGTGAAATATCTTCCACTATTAGCGAGGGTTATCTTTCTTTTTGGAGAAAAGAAAGCACCATTATATGCAAACAACGAGAAAAACAGACTTCATCTATTATTCATCATCTCGATTGAGAACCATAATAGTAAACGTTGTTTGGCAATTTAAAGCTCATTAGATTGAACTACAATTTTCTGCTTGTAAAATCCAGCGCTTAATTTTTATTAACAATTTGCTCTTTCTCAAGCCATTGTGCATTGCCATTATACTCGATGAAGTGAATGAAGTTTGTATGTATTGATGTACATGTTTGAAAAAATTATTAAAGATGTTTTATTTAAATAGCTTGTTGGATTATAGCCAAACGTTATGAAGTATTTTATTTTCCTTGGTTATTGCAGGATAATCGGCTTTCAAATGCGTAGTCATAAAAATTTACTACAACTTAAAAAATAATAAAATAAAAAGAGTAGTTTGGACAAAGGATGTTCGAGGACTATCAAACTAATTTTTAACAGCCAATACGAGTATTATTAAAATATATACGTTCGTATCTACTAGTCCATTATTGCCACTAATTGACTTGAGGGTTACACGTTCAATTTCTCTTTCACTTTTGATTTCAAAGTTAGCTAAACATAAAAAAGAACAGGAATGGTAAGTTGATAAAACAGAAAGAGAAAATTCTTATTGTAACTTTTTTTTGCGATAAATACTTGATTTTCTGAAATTACCTCAAAAACTCTTTTTTTTTAAATCAACTTATAAGAAGATTTTTTTTTAAAAGAAGTAACGCTAAAGCAGTTTATGCCTACTACTACTGCTAAGTGTTAGCTTCTTTAGGACAGGGACAGTGATAGAGAAGACAGGCGAAGGAAGAGATACAGGAAAGCTTCATTCTTTTACAACTCTGCTTTTTGCACGTCTTTATTTTTAAGGGCCAGTAAGGCATTCTGAGCTTATTTCATAATTTTCATACTGCCTTTTTGTGCGTTTTTTGAGAAATAGTATAAGAACAAATAACACAACGGCAATACTGTTGTACATTAGGGAATCTAAATTTGGGCTTTCATTATATAAAAAGCTTTAAACAAATTGCACTATGATGAATCAAAAATATTTATATAGAGCTGAAGTTTATACCAATGAACACCACGCACAGCGGGCCAAACACAGGAACGCTGATGACGAAGACCTGTGGCGGCCTTCGAAAATAGCATGTTGTTCCGTTCTGCTTGTATTTGTCATAATGATTTACAATTGTCCTTAGTGAAATTTTTACCTAAAAAAATTATCACAAGTAATTGGGCTCACAGAGCAAAACGAACTTTAGCTTAATCGAATCATACATAACTAGTAGTGTTTTTCATACGGGATTTCCCGGGAAATTTTTCCCGCACAATTTCCGGGGAAGAAATCCCGGGATATATTTGCGGGAATTCCCGGGATTTTTTTTGTTTGGATTTTATTATGGCAACTTTAGTTCATATGTACACATTCCTTGATGAGTGTCGTTATTCACTTATGAAGGTGATGGTGCAATAATAAGGTGATGCTACTAGCACAATAGCTAAAATTTTACAACAACAAGTTATATTGTGTTGATTTTGTAGTAAAGAAAACGCTGTTTCGATTCAAAGAAAATCATTTTCCTTAAAAAACAAATTGCAATTTTTTGAAGGAAGTGGTGAAAAAACTGAAAGTGTCCAGAAATTATATAATGCTCTTCTGAATATAAGGCCAACATCCGTAGAAAGTGAACGTATTTTTTCATTAACAGGAGTTTTTTTTAAATAAAATTAGAAATAGACTGTCGAAAGATTCCATTAATGCTTATTCTGTACTAAAGTCCTATTTTCAAAGCAAGATTTTGTAATATTTTTTTAATAATGTAATTTGTTTTTCTTTTGTTTGCGTTATATCAATGCACTTGCCTTTCCATTTATATATAATATTGGTATTTATGCATTACTATTATATAAAGAACTGAAATTATATTAGTTTTTCGACTAATGTGTTTATAAAACTTTATAGTTATTTGTTTTTTGTCGAATTAAATTAAATTAAAAAATATTTTGTATAGTTTTGCACTGGGCGGGAATTCCCGGGAAACTGAAAAGTCGTTCCCGCTTTCCCTGGAAATGAAAAAGTCCGGGAAAAGAAAAACTCTAATAACTAGAGATATGTATGTAATTGTGTGACGAAGGTTCTATGGGTCTAAAAAACAGAGTCTCAAATTTCTCAAACAATTTGTGGGTAATCAAAACTTTTGAGGACTTAAGAGGGAGTCTTCCAAAGTTCGAATCCCAAATCGACTTAGCAGTTTGGTTGTAATAAATTTTTGCCTAGAAATCCTTTTCTTGTTATTATTTTTCTTATTTTTCTTTCAAGTTGTATTTCAACTTGAAAGCGATTTATTGAACGTGTACATGCAAGGTAACCATATTTAAATAACTTGTATATATTGTTAATGTTTACCATCCAAATGTTGCAGGATTTTATTTACACCTTTATTTAAATTGTAGGGTGTGAATTATTCTAACTCTATTACAGGTATTCAGGTATTCAATATTTACGTGCTACCATTTACATTTTGGATTTTCCATCAAATGTCGCCAATAAAAGCCGTATATCAGTTTCGTTTTCGTTTTTTTTGTGCTCAACAAAAGAATATTACAAAATAATTGTGTGTTTATGCATGCAAGTGCATACATAAATTTGTCTGCAGATATACATACATACATACATATATGTATATGTACGTATATTTGTAAATTTCTTTATACATTTATTATTTAGTTTTATTATTTATTTCAAAGTTTATTTTAATGTCGCCAATCGTCGTTGCAAAATGTTTGGGGTTTTCGTCATGAATACTAACCACTCCTACCAATAAACCGAAAACAATCTGTATCATCAAACCGTTATTGCAACTTTAGAATTATGTACTTTTTTATAGTTTACGACAGACAGCGGTTATGGGCAAGTTTTATTGGGAAATATATACACACATTCATACATACATGGAAAAAATATGCACTCTTCTAAAACTTATAAAATAATAATGCAAAGTTATTGATACAGCTGTGACAAATTGCAGTCATAATACGAGTATGTATCAGAATAAAATAAAGCAGAGTACCAAATTACGAGCTTAATGTGGCTTACCAGCAACTGAAACAATTATCATCAGTTTTATTTTTCAATTAAAACCCTTGTTTGATTTAATACCTAAATTTAATTATTATTAATATTATTTAAAATATTAATTGATTCAAAGGATCTACGCATGGCACAATGAAGCTTTTTATTTTTGTTGATATTCAGAAACTAGTTTCCGAGGGTTTTTATATGAAGATATGAGCACAATTGACAATCTTTTGCATATGGTCTTGCATCGTAGCATGTGCAAAATGGTATAGTACTCGTATATTGATACTCACAACTTAACAATTCTTAGTGATGAGTATAAATATAATACACCATTTTCCACATGCTACGATGCAAGACCATATGTCCATATTTACATTATGCAAAACTTATCTAAGGTGATTAGTTTGTTAGGAGAGAGAGACGAGGGGAAAAGAAACGTTACTGTTCCCCTCGTCTCTCTCTCCTTCAAACTAATCAGCTTAGCAATAAGACTTGCATAATGTAAATATGGACTATGCAAATTTCAGCAACATTGATTATTTCGCTTGAAAAATTTGACATATACTAAATGTAGCCCAACTCGCAGTTTCTTTTAATAAATTTCTCGCTTTTATTGCTTGAAAAAAGTACTGCTCATGTTTTTTCGCAGCTGAAAAAAAATGATGCCAGAGTCATATTGCATGGAAAAACATGCTGCCAGATATATTTTACGTGTGTTTCGCAATAAAAACAGAGTACTACTTTTGCAAGTTTATTTCGCAAATATTTCATACCAAATACTTTTTAACAGCATTTCGCACGAATTTGTGAACAGAGTACCAGGCTTTACATGATAAGGTTTTGTATAATCTACAGCGTTTTTTGACATGTCATAATACATTTTATTACAATGTAAAGACACCTTAAACACTTAAGGCTGGTACTCTGTTCAAAGTTGTGAACAATTTTCAGCACCATTGATTACTTCGCGTGAAAAATTTGACATGTACTAAATGTAGCCCAACTCGCAGTTTTTTTTATAAATTTCTTGCTTTTATTGCTTGAAAGTATGCAACATTGTTAAAATTCCGTGCGAAAAAAGCACTGCTCATGTTGTTTCGCAGCTAAACTGAAATGATGCCAGACTAATTTTGCATGGAAAGACATGATTTTACGTGTTTTTCACAACAAGAACAGAGTACTACTTTTGCGAATTTATTTCGCAAATATTTCACACCAAATACTTTTATATGTAGTTTTACAGCATTTCGCACGAAATTGTGAGCAGAGTACCAGGCTTTACGGTCTAATTCATAACAAATATTTTAGGTTTACTACCGGTTTATTTGACAAATTCCCCATAGAAATATGTCAAATAAGCGCTTAATAAACCTGAAATAGTTTTTGTGAATAAGGCAGTTAATGAAGATAAATAAATTTGAAAAACATATAGTATTAATTTGTCTTAAGGAATTATCTATGGAAAATTTATAAATTTAATGAAATAAAAAATTGCAAGAAATGCCAAATAGTTTTAAGAAACTAGCACTTAGCATTATCTTCAAAATCTTTAGTGCTAAATGAAAAAAAAAAGTGCTAAATCTAGCACTAAAAGTGCTAAAATGGCAAGCCTGGTTGGCATTAACGTCAACATACATACATATGTATTTCTTTTAAATTTGAAGCCATAAATTATTAAAAATATTTTCAATTGATATCAAATTATGGGCCTGTGCCAAACGGTAGTAAAGTACTATTGTAAGTAAATTTTAGACACTTCCGAGGTGAATAAAATTGCAATAGCTAGTAGAATTTTTGACACAACATATACATTTTTGACAAGCAGCAAATTATAAGCATGGTATCATAAGATTTTATCAAAGCACATTTGCATGAATATGCCTTAATAAGTTATACCAGCAAAAAATTAGTTTTATCGCTGAACAAAATTTGCTTGTTGAATTTTATTATAGTTCATGATGAAATGGTAAACCACAAATAAATAGAAGACAAAAGCTGTCAAAATGGCGTGCATATCAAGCATTATTGCCAGCTTAAAATACTATAACTTTAAAAAATATAATAGTTTAAGCAGACATATTATCGCATTGCCTGTTGTGTGTCAAGGAAGCATACAAGAGCGGATGCATTCTACCCATCAGAAATAAGACAGGTGTCATCATCATATAAATATTGACCATACCCATGAATCAAGAAAACAAGATTGCACACGTCCGTTATTCTAATTTCTGCTTGTGACGTAGACATAGAATTTTGTTGTAAGCAAAGTATGTACATATACATATTTGTTTGTGGAATACGGTGTTGCCAGAAAATGATGATGAGAGAATGCTAAATCGGTCAAAAAATTCTGCTAAAATGTTCTACAGAAGAAAAGTATGTTGCCAGATTCAAATGTAGAAAAAATTATTGAAATGTTTATACAAACTTATTATTATTTGCAGTATTTTTAGAGCACATACAAATATAAAATAGTTAATAATTGGTGTTTTTTGGAAATGTTACAATTACGTTTAAATTTTTTTTACGCACTATAATTCCAAAATATAATTTTTACTTATTCAGTAAAATATTTTTTAATTATAAATACATTGAAATTGATTATTGAGGGGTTAGCTGGATCCTATGTGCATTTCACTGTTGGTAGTGCAGATCATCAGGGAACCTTTAGCTTCCAATGCATGTACATTTATGAGAAAAATCCTCTATACAGAAGAATTTTTTTTAACAAATTACAATTTTGTATTTTCAACAAATTCTACCAGAAAGCATTTAGCAGAATTTCTTGAAAATGAAAATGCCAGATCTGGCAGTGAAAATTCTAAAATGGCAACAATGGTGGAATGTGCTCCCTCTCTCACACTTTTTACAACAAACACACGTGTCTATTCTACAGTAGAATTTCTACTCGTATATTGACGCAGATGCGCAGTGGAAAACTTTTTTGTACGGCTGAATGCGCAATCTTGTTTTCTTGATTCATGGACCATACTTGACTTTCAAGTTCAAGTTCTTTTTCATCTGACATGAGCTTCAGTTTTGTATTTTTTTCCCTTCAGCCCAAGATTTTTTATATTTATTTTACTTTTGTTTTTAGCATCGACATGTTTTATTTTTGTTTTGCGCCCTCCTAATGCATGCACATGTTTTTAAGACTTTTACGAATGTAGGTACTTATTAGCGAAAATTTTAAATTGTTTTTATGGGTGGTTTTGTGAAGAGACGTTTATAGTATTTTTAAATCCTTTTTTATTATCTTATAATCTTCCTTGCTTGTATCTGTTTTCAATGCAATATTTAGCGTCTTATTTTTATGGCCCTTTATTATAGATGAAATTTATTCTATTCTAAAAGTTTTTATTAACTTCATAAACGTTAGTAAAGTTAAATTGAAACAAAAAGTTAAGAAATATGTGGCGGGTCACTTCATTGCAATATTTGATGGCTTTTAATTTGAACAGAAATAAAAGGATATTTCTACTAAAAGCAATTAAAATGTCATTGACCCACACGAGCTTTAAATTCTATAAAAATGCATGATTTAAGCAAAAAAATTAAATAGAGAAATAAAATTACGAATAAATGGATAAGTTTCAAGTATTACAATAATAATGTCGAGGGTTTCAACACTTTTAAGTGTGGGTGGCTTATTTGACTCTTAAAACGATTTAACGATTCCGCATGAAAATTACACTGGGTGACAGAGAAAAAGTACTTTGAAAAACAACTAACGTGGATTATACACTCATTTGATTAGATAATCTTGGAAACAAAAATGTTTCAACCTAAATTAATTTTGCATTGTTTTGAAAGTTCCAAACGGTGCCGCAAAGCGGAGAAGCAAAGTTTCAATTAGTCGTGCCATACCATAACACCATAGACATAACCATTTGCTGTTTCCAGGGAAAAAGGAAATATGCGGAAGTTTTTATGAATGTTGGCATTGATTTGTTAGTGCATCTTTTTGCATATTTTTTTTTTTTGTTTTTGCATATTTCATTCTTACACGCATATTTTTAGCATTTCAAGATTTTTAGAGCATATTTGACGGTTTAGGGCATATTTTGATACTTTATAGCATTTTTTAAATGTTTTTAAATGCTTAAATCTCATTTCCAACGTTCTTTGTATGTAGTGTATAGTGTACGTATTTAGCTTACTTTTACGCCATGCTATATATATATGTAAGTTGTTAATAAACACAGTTGCTTTTAATAAAAGCAATCAATCTTTCCACCAAAAAAATATAGGACGTTAATTTCAATAACAAGTAGGTTCTTGCTCTTTGTGACGGACGTTGCCCCGATTACATTACATGTGACAGGCAACGATTTTGATTTGAAAATCTAAGTGAATATTTATCCACAATTTAATTCTAAATTTTTCATTCTGATATATTTTGAAGTGGAAGTTAAATTTAATTTCTTTATTAAATTTTTTAATGTTTTTTATTTATTTAATTTTTGTCTAATTTTATAAAGAAATGTTATTGAAGTGTTGGATTAAAAATATACATATATATTTTTTCCAAATAAATCAATTTACACTATTTTTTTGTAGGATCATATTGTTTGAGTTTTTAGGGCATATTTCCAAGTTTTTAGTGCATATTGAATGAGCATAATTATTATTAATCATGATATCTGAATCATAAAATTTTAAGTAATTTGGCATCGATTTGTAGTTGCAATAAATGCATATTTTTAAAGTTTTAACATTTTTGTAATGCATAATTCAAAATTTTTAAAACAAATTAAAAAAAAATAATAATTAAATTCTACAAAAAATTAGTGTACCTTTTAATATGTATAAACAATGCAAAAGGTCAAAATGCAGAAGAAATGAAAAAAGTTTAATTATACCATAGAGAAAATAATTGGCTATTTCCAAGACACTTTAATCAGTTTTAAATAATATAAAAAGTGAGATTTTGCCGATAGAAGTATCATCATTAAACAAATGCTTATTTTTCATTTCTCGGTGCATTTGTTTATTGCTTGAAATCAACTTTTACTTGCATGAAAGTCCGAGTGCTACTAATCACACATTTGCATTTGTATTGCCAATAGTTAAAATATTTATGACAAAAACATTTAAGAGATGTGAAATTTTTTTCCATTTTAATACAGTTTTGATTATTTGCATCAAAATTTTAATTTTTGAGAGCATTTTTAGAAAGATGGTAAAACCGGGTTCACACACGACAATTTTAGTTGAGCAACTTTTGAGTTTATGAAATGAGAGATAACCTGACCAGACATCAACGCTTTTCATAGGTCGATCCCGTCTCGGATTTCTATCCCGCTTTAACTCGACTTTTAGAGTGTTGAAATTTTCAATCTTTGATTAGATTTTTATTAAAGTGTAGCTAACAAAAATTCATTCCAAATATTTTTTAAATGTAGTTGAGATTAAAAGGAATATTTTTTTTATTAGAAGTGCCACGATTGCGATTCAATCTTCATTTTGTAGGATACAATTCTCATTATTAACATAAATAGTCCGGAAGAGTTTTAAAATTTTCATTGTATTGGTTTCCAAGATGTTATTTTAAGTAAACATTTACTCTATTTGAGAGGAGCCATCATCAGTTGTCCAAACCCGATTATTTTCTATCATCGGCAGAATCAGTGGAATTTCGAGTTTTTTTTTCTAGCAGGTAACCATATTTCAAAAAATAAAATTTTCATTTACTTAGGAGTTGATACACTTTTTGCTCCATTATTGACTCCTTTTTATAATACTTTTCTCGTTATTGGCGTTACTGCTTACGAAAAAAGTTCATAATTTTGACTGTTTTGGCTTCCAAGATGTCTTGAAATAAATGTTGCTTCTATGTGGGAAGCACCATGCCAACTTTAAGTTTTAACAAATTAAAAGCCATTGCTCCTTCTAGAGCATCATTAATACGTTGTGAGCAAATCAGCAAAGATCGGTACACTGGTATTATTTTTTGAAGACGGACAAAAATTTGAACTTTGTGAGCGGCACCACGCCTATTCTGAAATTTGTTCCAGAGACAATGCACATTATCAACAGAGTTATTTTAACGTTCTCACTATATTAGTTTTCTAGATATCTCAAAGTAAATATTTTCTCTTTGTGGGAGGTGCCACATGTCCAATTCGAACTTTTATTGTAATACAATGCACATTATAAAAATGGTTACTTACATAGATGCAAGGATATTCCAAAATAAAAAAATGCGATAAGAACAAACAATTAGCAATCAACCCCTTCCAAATATTGAATATTGTCTTAAAAGAGGCAGAGAGACAATAAAAAATGGGAGAGCTATACATACATAGTTCCCAGAAAAGACGATTTGGCACGATTTGACGATTTTTTCTCAACAAAAGCTGAAGGTATAAAAAAAATTAATGTGGCTTTATTCACTGGAAAGTAAGCATATAAGAATACTCACAGATTGTACGACCGAGCTTACATCTGGCACACATGTGCCCAAAAAAGCGTAACCACTAATTACTTATGAAAAGCTGTTTGATTCAGACATGTATTTATTGATTTAAACAGTTTCCAATCATGTTGGATTTTACAAAATTGTGTATTAGTTATCTTTGAAACTGTTCAACTTAATAAATACGTGTCTGAATCAAACAGTTTTTCATTAGTTATTAATGGTTACGCGTTTTTAGGCACATGTGTGCCAGATGTAAACTCGGCCTATGAAAGAACTATATTTCCAAAACCTTTTACTTGATATATTCAGCCACAGTTGTGATTAGTGATTTTTCAATCGCTGTGAAAAAGTAAAAGGTTTCGAAATATCGCTCATCTCTAGTCTAAAATGCTGCCAACTTGTTCTCACAATTGTCTACATCGGATGCGTAAACAGTTTGTGAAGTAATGCCACACAACGAAAAATATCGTTAATGACAATTGTTGCCACTAGTACACACTATTATTTTTTGCTTGCGATGTCACAAAATGCCATAGTGTGTACTCTCCAAAAGGCTTTTTTTCCTTATTGCCACAGATTTAGCGGATTCATTTACGTGAACTCTAAATTTAGTTGTAATTTAAATACCTTTAATAAAATTAATATCAAATTAAAATTAGTTTCCTGCGGTTAAGCAAACGTCTTGAAAGAAGTCATTATGCTCGAATGTGGCTTGCAATTTATGGTGAATGAACTTTAGTTTTGGTTTCTTTATTTTATATTTTTATTATTAAGAAATTTATTTTTGTCATTTAATACTTTCTTAATACAAGAAACAAACATGGCTTGATATAATGAAGCTTGTCTTTGTGGTTTTTAATAATTCCATAGTAAAAACGACTAAAGATCTAAAGTAAAAATATTTTTATATAAATTGTAGTTGTTGTAAAGTTCGTAGATCCATTTATTGCATTTTGATTGTGTTACTTCAGTTTGCCATATTTCTTGCGATTTCTTTGAACATCTGTCTTGTCTGAAGCCTGTAAGCATACGTGTGTTTGCGTGTGTGTTTGCTATTTTTAAACGTCATATTTTATGTTGCACATGGACACAACAGAGCGTGCGGGCACATTCGTTTATTTCGGCCTGATTTAGTTTGCGGCTTAAAAGGAAAGTAAACAGGCGGTCTAGCATGTTTGCATATTATTATTATTATTATCATTACTTTAATTTTTTTAAATGTTTTCATTTGTCATTTAATCAATTCAACATAAAGTAGCGAAAAATGTTAATTTTTCCAACTTTCTGATTTCAATTACGAGTGTAATGTTGTTTGTTGTTGAATTTGCCAGGGCTGCCATGCTCTGGAGTTTATGAAATACATATTTAAGAAATAAATCCTTGCTCAAGGGGTTAAGCACAATGTGATTGTAGTTCCCATGAGAAATCTAATTCTATATTAGATATTTCTTCCGACGAGGCTTTGTGTATGGTTAAGGCTGGTACTCTGTTCGAAGTTGTGAACAATTTTCAACAACATTGATTATTTCACGTGAACAATTTGCAATGTACTAAATGTAGCCCAACTTATAAATTTCTCGCTTTTATTGCTTGAAAGTATGCAACATTGTCAAAATTCCCTACGAAAAAAGTACTGCTCATGCTGTTTCGCAGCGAAACTAAAATGATGCCAGAGTCATTTTGCATGGAAAAACATGCTGCCAGATAGAGTTTACGAGTTTTTCGCAATAAGAACAGTGTACTACTTTTGCAGATTTATTTCGCAAATATTTCATACCAAATACTTCTATGTGTAGTTTGACAGCATTTCACACGAAATTGTGAACAGAGTACCAGGCTTTAGGGGCAAATCAAATGGCAAGTAAAACCATCAAGTCGCTCTGCGAAAGCAAGCACCTTCATCAATAATGATTTGGGAAGCGATAAACGCTGCAGAACACTCACCACTCTTTTTCAATGAAAAGGACGAAGAGATAAATCCCCAAATCTTACATGAAAAGATTTTCAATGATGCTTTGTGAAAAATTATATAGAAACATGAAAATAGCGACTTATGAAAAAAGCTGGAATTAACTTTGACACAGACACTGGTATAAAAAGACAAATATCTCTCGTATATTAGATTTGTTATTAAAAATTGGATGAAAAATTCGAAACAGACACTAAAAAATAAAATAGTGTAAAGAAAAATTTTGGTTTATTTTTAAACATGATTTTTAACTTTTTGCCCAAGATGCCAAAGACTTTAACCCTAAAACTCTAATTACTTTTTTTAAAGCACTTGCCGAATCTACTAACAGTTATGTTCCTTATTTTCGAAAAATTACAATATTTAATGCGGTACATTTGTTTCTTTTGGAAATTATTGTGCAAAAATTTCAAGTCGCTATTAATATTAATATTAATTACTATTAATAATTAATATTAACAAGTCCCGCATCGAGAATAAAGTTCGGTAAAAGGGGCTCAAAATCCACGAAAAGTCTCACAGATGACCCTGGGCCGTTGCCAGAAGGTAACCAAAATTTTTTCTGAAAGTATTACCCTCCTTTTTCCCTTCTTTAAGGGGGTTTCCATACAAGCATACTTTTATAAAATTTTCTCCATCGTTTTAACGAGGCCCAGGTTACTGCATTAATGATTTGATTAGGCTACAGTTCGTATCGCTCTGTAAGCCAAATTACATGTCATAATTTTTAAGAAACAAATAACATCAAAGTTAATTGTAAATATACTGAAAAATACTAACAGAACGGAACAACTAGCAGTTTTCGAAAGCAGCCACATCTTCATCATCAGCGTTCTGGTGTTTAGTCCGCTGTGTGTGCTGCCAGTTGATGTAAATTTCAGTTTTATACACTCATTTTTCAGTGCAAATGGAATATGTGAATTGTTTTGATTTTGAAAGCATTTTCGTAATGAAAGCTCAATTTTACCATCTCTAAATTTACAACAGTCCTGCCACTGTCGTTTGTTCTTTACTAATTATGCACATGTCAGTTCCATCGGCCCACATTAATTTTTTTATATTAAAACTGGACTGGGATTTTCGAGAAGAAAACATAAAATATAAATGTTTGAAAATATTTGGAGAGAAAAAAAAACAAACATACCAACATTGCCTCAAATAAAAGAATTTGACGATTAGATTTAGGGAATTAACATCAAAAGTGTGCCAGGTGATAGTGTACACATCTTAGAAATGAACTATATGGGTCTCAAATATAAGAACTTGGTTAGTACATTATAAAAAATGGCACATGAAAATGGATGTTTTCGAACAACAAACACACACAGAGAGAATAGATTGGTTAAAAATTTGTTGGAGCAACAAATATTTAATTATGTATTCCAATATTCCATATTTGCTATCAATTATCAATTAATTGTACGATTTTTTTATATTTATAAACAAAAAACCATAATTACAATACAAATAGAATTCACACCAAAAAAGGAATATGATAATTTTGTAATATTAATTAAAATATTTGTAATATTAATTAAAAAATTTATTAAATTTTCACCTATAAACAATTTGATAATATCAATTAAGTTTTTTCACTCAAATTAATTAATACAATTAAAAATTTAATTGAATAAATTAAATTCTTAATTGAAAATATTAATTGGTGAATACTTTTTTCTGCATTCTCACAATAGTTTTATTAGTAATAACAATTGATTCCGTTTATTTCTAATAACCATTTTAGAGTATTGGTAGACAGAACTGATTTAAATTCAAGTTAGAAAGTAACGTAACTGAGTATTGTCTTTTGAAATGAAATGAAAAAAACTATTCCTGTAAACAATATTTAGTTTGAAAACAAAAATTCGGTTATTGTAACTAATAACAAAATTACCGTCGTACTGAAATTCTATTGCAGTAAAGAAAAGAAAATAAAATACTTTATTGATGCTCCTAACCGAATTTTTTATTCTGAATACAAAAGGAAAAACATATTTTGTTGTCGCTATTGAATTATTCCTTATTTGTGGACAAATTTTAATGTTTTATAATCAAAAAATAAAAATTAGATAGAAATGTCATATAAAAAATATCTTTTGCAGAATAATTACACAAAATCCCGATTTAACAAAGAAGGTAAAGACACTATTATATATATCGCAAAATATTCCAAGTGTTATTACTCAAATAAAATATTTGTGCAAATAGTAGTAATAGTAGTTTCTTGATAGGAAAATATCTCTGTGTAATAAAGCCAAATACCGGCAACAGATGTTACAATGCACCACGCGGATCAAAAATTTGCAAATTTCACTTCAGCATATAAGCAAGCATTAAGAATAATTTGCGATATATACAATAATGTACTTAAATATCTTTTTTATTCTGCAGAAATTGTTTTTATGTATATGAGCCGTGTCTAGCAATGATTCCTTTAGAAATACCAAATATATTGGTTGTATCAATTAATTATTTCGATAGTCACAATTAAAATTTCATTCTAAAAATTCACATATCGCTACTGAAAAATTGATGCCTACAAAAGCTATATTCGTTCATTACAACAGAATTGTGTATTAGTTGTTGGAACGGACAAAATTCGATTGGCTACAAATTCGGTTATCACAACAAATTTGTTTTCTCTGTGGCAGCTATCAGTATTTGTCTCAATTAAAAGGGCTTGATGTGTAGGTTTAAGGAATTAAAACGAAGAGTGTCTCAGTTGAACACAATATCAAAATGACAAGTGGCGTGTACTTTTTATATTTGAGCCCCAATTCAATTTTTTTCAATTTTTTAAAAAAGTATTTATTTACTCATCAATAACTATCTTGTCCCCTTCAAAGTAATCCCCCTCAGATATAATACACTTATGCCAGCGTTTTTTCCAATCATCGAAACACTTCTGAAACGCGCTTTTTGGTATCGCCAACAGCTCCTGTTTCGATTTTTCTTTTATCTCCTCAATCGTAGCAAAACGCTTTCCTTTCATCGGTGTCTTCAGTTTTGTGAAGAGGAAAAAGTCAGCGGGGGCCAAGTCCGGTAAATACGGTGGTTGAGGCATGATAACGGTTTTGTTTTTGGCCAAAAACTCACGCACAAGCATCGATGTGTGAGCTGGTGCGTTATCATGGTGCAAAATCCATGATTGTTTTTTCCACAATTCTGTGCGTTTCTGACGAATTGCTTCGCGCAAACTTCAAGGCGCAGAACTTCAAGGTAGTATTCCTTATTGACCGTACGACCTTGTGGCAAGAATTCATGATGCACCACGCCATTGCAGTCCTCGAAAACTTGACGACCAGGACGAGCATCGTCATTGACATCTTCTCGGCCTTCCTTAAACCGGTTATACCGCAATTGAACTTGTGTTCTGCTCATAGTAGACTCGTCAAACGCCACAGTCAACATTTCAAATGTCCTTGCGCATTTAATTTCATTTTTTACACAAAACTTAATACAGTTTCTTTGATCCATTTTTTCGAATAGTAGAAAATCGAAGAGAACACCAAAACACGACTAACCTTTTTATCTGTCATAAACAAACTGACAATCCAAAATGGCTGATATTGCCAACATGTATAGGGTGTTTTTTATTGAGGTATAGAACTTTAAGTTGGCATCACTTTTTTAACTGGCGGCCATTTTGTCAGCTGTCAAGTGATTAATATTTAGTTTGGTTTGCCATTTCATCATGAACAGGTTGACAAAAGAACAACGCTTGCAAATCGTGCAAATTTATTTCGAAAATAATGGTTCAGTTCGCGAAGTTTACCGCAAGCTCCTTCCATTTTATGGTCGACATAATCGTCCATCAGAGCAATTAATTCGGTTAACCATGGATCGTTTTCGCACTACGTTTACTCTATGTGATAATACGCATCCGCAGAGACGTCGAACAGTGCGCACCGAAGAAACAATTGCCGCTGTAGAGCAAAGTGTTGAAGAGGACCCGAATGAATCGATTCGCCACCATGCACAGCAATTGGAGCTTTGTCCATCAACTTGAAAATTGGACCTGTAGAATTGGCTTTATTCGAGCCAGCCGCGGCGGCCACATGCCCGAAATCATATTTAAACGTTAATGGCATAAAATTATCCTTCCAATAAAGCGAAATTGATGGACATTAAAACGATTTTCTTGTGTTTTATTTCAATTCGAAGTTCTATACCTCTAAAAAAACACCCTGTATAACAGACATGTGTACCAACATAACAGAAAAAAAATGCGAAAATCGAACATACGTAACTCACGAAATTTGAAAATAACGGTTATTTTTTAATCAGACCTCGCATGTACGAGAGTTTTAAATGAAAGAGCTTGGTTAGTACTCGTGCATTTAAATCGCCTGCCTGCTAATAAAGTAATAAAAAGCTTAATGGTAACACTTCGAGCACCGACCCTTGTTTGTGTTTATGTAAATTTTATTTTCGGACGTACGAGTATACTGTTTTAGGGAAGTGCCCTGTTGAGGTTTGTGGTTCACCAAGAGATATAGACTCAAGGACCTCATAATACTTCAGCTGTCAAATGAATGAACTGCGAATGGGTAACGCTACAACAAGTGCCCTTAAAATATATGTATGTGCATATATCAAAGCTTGTAAAATTGTTAGCTTTGTGAAATGTTCTGAATTCTATGGAAATATCCTTAATTAAGCATTTTGGCAATCCTTTTGCCATATTTTACAATCGCCAACTGCGCAGGCGTACAAACTTTCAAAGCAAAATCTATTAGTCATTACAAATGGTTTTGAAATATGATACTTGATTAGACCGCAGTAACAGAAAGTGGTTACAAGAAATTATAAAGGGTTTTATTATGTGTAAATAATATTAATATGAATTGAAAGCTAACAAACATATGGCAATTTAAAGAAAGTTGTTTCTTCGAGCATTTGATTAAAATAATTATACTGTGAATTAAACAAAAGAAAAATTGTAACCAAAATTTATTACAAAAAAGAAAAAAAATATACATAGATACTTGATTCTTTTCTAATGTCGAAAAAAATTATTAATTCGAGCCACACAGAATTTTTTGTAGCTAAACAAATTGTAACAAAAAGAATAAATAAATTAACTTTAAATTAAACTTTGTTCACTATTATTTTTTTTGCATTAGAAGTGGCCTTGAGTAAGTTAGGCTTTCATACAAACATAAACATAATACAAATCACTATACATCTACACATTACATTACATGCATTATATTTATACATGTCCACATGTATGTAGGGATGTATGTACATACATATGTACATATATGGCCATGTGTGTAGATACATATTTTTATTTGCTTACATTTACTTGCAGCATGGTTAGTTTACTAAACCAGAACAGGTGATTAAGAGCGCACTCAAATCCAAATCAACAGACCAATACTTCGGCTCAATATTCATACCGCCAGCATTGTTGAGGTATATATGTACATACACATTAAATCCAATCAAATAATTTATGTTAGAAACATTAAACACGAATTAAAACTTACATAGATACAAAGTAATTTAATTGTTTTTGCATTCATATACAATACTTCAATACTTGTTTACAAAATAAGTATGAATGTGTATTCATAATGTGTTTGTGTAATAAGTAAGCCTCAAGGCGAATTGATACCAGGTGGTCTCGATTTGCAACTCTGCATATTTGCCTTGTATATTTTGTAGTGTAAAATTTCCTGCTGTCAGAATATTTCATAACGCTTTACATTGATTTGACAGCAGAAAAGATATTTCAGCTGGTGAATTAAGATCACTTGATGTGAATTCGCCTTGGTAAGCCTTAAAAGAATTAAATGTTTGTTTAATGGTATTAAGAGATCAATTATTTTGAGAAGCCAAACTATTAACTTTGAAAGAGACCAGTAGCTGGAAAATCGTAACATTTATCGATATATTTATTCGTTTGCCGTAACGATAATGTGATTCTGTAATTTCTTTTTTACGATAGTGTACATCTGTGTTTTACTCCCCATTTAATTTTATATCATGTGGCATCTCTGCATACAAAATCTCAAAACGAGCGAAAAGCACAAAGAAGAATTAAAGAAAAACTAAATGAATTTGAGTAAAACAACTTTTTACTTCAACCGACAGCCAATATCTTTAAAATATGTTACTGAATAGCAAAGTCGATAAATTTTAGCTAAGGATACGACAACAGCTTCACTATTCGTGAAAACACGGGCTAACACCCAACACCCTGTTGTAAATTCTCTTTAATCGTAACGGCTACGATCTCAGTTTGAAAAACTGTGTAATGAAAGGCTAGACGAAAGAGTTTTTTTCTGTCATAGAGGCTGCTTCCCGTTCGGTCTCTATTATTTCTAACCATCTGAGTAAATAACGGTTCCTGGATTCATTAGTGTAAAGTTGAAATCAATTTGAAATAGAATTTTAGTTCATTCGCTGCCAAAAATTTGGTGACAGTTGATCCAAACGTACTCCTCCTATGACTTGAGAAAATGCGAGTGTTACCAAAAGCACGGAGTAGTGTACGGTAAAAAACGACATATCGTGTAAATGGTTACATATTCGCCATTTCCCTGATATGCATATCGTCTTGATCTGGAGCCAATTTAATTGGAACTCGGTCTAGTATTGTAGTACACGGCACTGAGCATGTTTGATGTGGTTGAGTCCAGGACCTATCAAATATTGTAAATATAATGTTAATTGTTCCCTCCAATGTGACTGGGACCAGTCCCGATATTAACCTAAGCTTAACTGGTATTTATACATTTGAAATATGAGTGGCCCTGTGGTCGAGTGGGTTGTGTGCAAGCCTGTCATGCAGAAGGTTGTCGGTTCGAATATCAAAAAAATTCTGATGAAAAATAAAATGTCATTCATTGCATTTGGGACAAGTCACATAGTGCATACAAAGTGCTAATTAACCCCATCCTAGGCAATCCCCATGTAAATGTGACTGGTCCGCTTCATAGGAAGTGTTTAGAACTCGGTCTGGTCTCTATCACTTGGGGACCGATCACGTTACTAGTCTTGTGTCAGTTCTATTTCCTGCAGGGTTGCTTCAAAACTTATTAACAAGACATACTTTTATATGATTTAATTAACTGAGATTTTGTTAAAAAATAAACTAAAGTAGAAAAATTGTATGCATTTCTTACTACAAATTTATTATTTTTAGAATCCCTGCTGTCTAAAATTTGTTTGCATCGTATTTGAAATTGGTAGGAGCAAATATTTAAAAAGCAAAACGTTCTTCTATGGTTTTAACATTAATTTTCTTTAACATTTCTCCAGCAATTTTTATACCAATAGCAGTTTATTCGTGAAGTCATAATTTTCGTTTAAATACCTTAAAGTCTGCATCAATTATTTCAACAATTCTTTTCATCCTTCGGTTGCAGTTTGTTGGCAGTCCTCGAATTGAATAAATTCTGAGAACGTTCAACTTTTACGTAATTTCCTTCATACTGGTTTCTTGCGCTTAAATTGTGTTCTGTTGCAGGTTGAATACAGTTTTCAATTGCTGCAAAATATGAAATCAATATTTATAATCGTCTTTTAAAAGAAAGAGAAGCAAAAATGGTAAAAGTGTATAGATTAATCTAATTATAGGTTTTTAACTCTTTTTTTGTAATATTTCTAGTGGTTAATTGTTAAGGTCAGTCTGTTCTGCAAGTGGAAATGGGAGAAAAAAAAAATAGGGAAAGTTGGAAGAAATTAAATAAGTATTAGAAAAACTTGACTTTGAAATTCAAATGCTTAAGGTCTCTAAAGGTTGAGATTGAATTATTTTACATCTTCGCAACTAAAACAAGTAGGGGTGCTATACTCCGCTGCTCCGAATATTATATGTGCCCATAATTACCCAGGAAAAAATTAATATACAAAGCATTAGCTACAGCATTGATAAACTCAGCTGGAAGTAGTTCTATTTCTGGTGAAACATGGTTGTCATCGGATGGAAGTGATCCAAATAACTGAATGGTATGCGCGTAAAAGATTGTCTAGAATAATTTTTGTTATAAACGACAGCCTAAGAATATTAAATTCAGTACCTGCAGTGCTTATTATGCAATGAAAGTGTGGTAAACCTTTGGAACTAGTTCCGAGTTTTTTTTGTGCATATAAAAGCTGTCTGAGTCATGCATATATTTCTTTGGTCGAGATATTTAGTAGTTTGCATTTGAATGAATCAAAAAATATTTTTTTTTTATTATGTGCATCTCTTTTTGATGGTCAAGTTTCGATTTTGTGAGAGAGTGAGAAAGTAATATACACGTGCTTAAAACCAATCCTTTTCTTTCTCATTATAAAATCAAAATTTAACTCTGGTTTTAGACTCGGCAGGTTTTCTTGCCCAACTTTTGATTTTAACATGAGAAAGAAAAAGATAGGTATACAAAACGTGTATATTACTTTCTCAACTCTCTCATACAAAATCGAAAGTTGAGCAACTAAAACTGCCTAGTCTAAAAGCAGAGTAAGCAACAAAATGTGATACATGTAAAGCCCCAATAAATTTAACTATGGTTCTTACAAAAAGCAACACAAACTCTGGCAGGGATGTAAAACTTGATAACATACGATGTTCAAAAACCGTGTTACTATTTGTTATTCTTAGAATAGCTTTTGCATTGTACTTACATGAATAATGAGTGCCCATATTTGACATAGCAGTAACAAAATCTTATATGTATGGTTAAAATATATTTATATATAAAAATTCGACGAACATAAAAAAACTGTTTGAGTAAAGATCTTTCTAAAATATCAAGTATGTACAAAAACGTTTAAATTTTCCACCCATGGAACCGTGTTTTTGATTTAGCTGATTTTTAATACCAATCTTTCTCTTTCTATCAAATATAGAATATTTTGCATTAATAAAAAAGTAATAAGCTCTAGTTAGTTACTTTTATATATGTGTGTATGTACATACAAAAAAAGTTAAATTTTGCACCCCTGGAACCGACTTTTTGATTTTGCTGATTTTTAACATCAATCTTTCTCTTTCTCTTCAACATACACAAACACACAATATGTGCCGTAACCGCCAAAAACTTAAGCGACATAATTTTCGAATTTTTTGACCAAAATCGATTATATCCGATCGTAAATAATCGATTTTTGTCAAAAAACGAGGTTGAAAAATGTGTCGCTTAATATTATACATGTATGCACGTGTGCAAAATGTAAACTTGCAACCACACTGTTTTTAGCAAATGTTCAAATGTTTATTATGCAACATTTTATTTAGAATTGTTTTAAAATGCCAAACGCTTGTCTCAAGTGTACCACATTTCCCTTAAGCCTAATGGTTTACTAAATTACGTACATACATATGTACGTATCTATGTACGTATATAGTTATTTTTGCAATCATCTTTCGTTGTTATTCCATTTAAGTTCTTACAGACGAGAGCGATTTATATAGCAAACAACTTATTTATTTATTGGTACGAGTATTTTTCATCATAATTGTGGCGCATGGAAAAGAAGCCATAAAAAATAATTTTTTCAAAATTGTAAGATTTTTTCTGTTTCCGTCAACGTACACATATAATTGTTAACAATTCTTTTTTTTTGTTTGTTTGTTTTGTTTTGTCATCCTCTTATCAGAAGCAAAATAAATAAAGGCCCAACTATAATATGAATAAGCTGGCTTAAGCTAATGCCAGAATTGAACAA
Organism: Nowickia ferox; assembly: GCA_936439885.1. Lineage (NCBI taxonomy): Eukaryota > Metazoa > Arthropoda > Insecta > Diptera > Tachinidae > Nowickia > Nowickia ferox. The sequence goes on along the minus strand of OW387023.1, from coordinate 92,470,404 downwards.
AAAGCCTGTCAAATGCTTAAGCAAATTCATTCGAAGAGACTTTTAAGGCCCAACTATAATATGAATAAGCTGGCTTAAGTTAGTGTCAGAATTGAACGATAAGCCTGTTAAATGCTTAAACATTTCAGAGGTGACTTTTAGGTGGCCATAAAGTACTTACATGAACTTAAGCACTGCTTAGCCATAGCTGCACATCTAGGTATTGTTCATAATTTTGCAGTAATTTTGTTTCTTCTCATAACTCCTAAATGAATGCAATTCAATCTAATTAATTTGTTATAATGTGCTTATCTATTAAATATTCACAAATAATTATATCTATCAATTTATCACATGTTTTATTTGCTTTGCCTACTAAAAATTACAACGGTGAATATACATAAGCATATGTATGTGTGTATATGTGTGTTGTAAAAAAATAAGTATAAATTAAAGTTTTGCTTTATTTTCTGAGTTTCAAATTAAAAATCAATAAAAATAATTATTTAAAAGCAATGAATATTTTCTGCTGCTGTTTATTTGAGTTTAAAAAATGCACAAACCGTTGTTTCCGTACGGAACGTGCGTTCAGTTTGGCACTTTACTTAAGCAAATGACATTTGACGAAACTTGACGAAAAGTTTCATTAAGTACATTATAGTTGCACACATACATATTGTATGTAATCGCACAGTTGCTTAAGTTTGCTTATTCATATTATAGTTGGGCCTTTAGGTGGCTATAATAAACTTATTTGACATAAAAAATTATTCATCGTAATTTTTGAAAAATTTTATTTCTTCTTATTTTCCCTAAATTAATTGAATTTTGTTCATTAAAGACTATAAAATGATTATAATTTAAAAAAATTATGTTAAAGTATTATAATCTGCAATTATTTTTATTGATTATGAGAAAAGTTTGAAACCGAAATTATGTACCTAGTACATTTTTGTTTGTTTAAGGGCAAAAGTACTAAATATACAACAATGGCAGGCAAAAAATTTATCATAATAAGAAAATGTCAATGTTTTGGTACGTGTCATTTTGCATCTTTGTTTAAATAATTATATTAGAGTAGAGCAACTTTAACTAAAAAATGTATGCATCATCACTACCGGTAAAATGGCCAGTGAATTGACTGTCACTGTTGATGTCAATATAAAATTGTTGCAAATGTGTTAGTGAAAAAATTACGTTTGTGTTAGTTTCAGTCATTCATTTCTTGTAGGGCTGTTACCCAACGTCAAAACGAGCCATCGACTTGGACATGACATGAAAATGACGCCGGCAGAGCAACTGTGTAAAGTTCATCAACATCTTTGTTGTGGTGAACACGTGCGATGTCCATGGTCAGGCACATCAAAGTATTTTTCGGTAGTGCGCAATAGAGATGGAATATTTACCAATTTTGTTCTGTAATTTTTTCTCTATATTGCAAATGATTTGGACACGGCGAACATTGTTGCACAGACATATGTTCGGGCATCGATGTCAGAGCATGGACAAAACATGGACATGATCAGCCATTTGCAGTTGTTTGGTTGAAGTTTTGGAAATTTTTCAGTTAATGGTTTTCGTTTTGGATAAAAATATCTTGATAAATGTCAAAAAATGTTAGTTGTAAACGGTATAGGTTTTCATGTGCAGGTGTAAATGCCCTATTAAAGAATTCAAAAACAAGCACTCAAAAATAATTTCAAACAAAAACGTCCCAAATCTTCTTACTGAATTATTGCATAAGTCCTTAAGAAACGAAAACATAATATGTCCCTTTTGATCGAAGGTATTAAATTATGAAAAATGAAGCCATTGAACCGATGTTTTCTGATATTTCAAGAATTGCCACAGGAATATTATCTATTCCACATTCATCTGCAAATGTGGAGAGATATTTTCGTACCGAAATATAATAAAAACCATAGAGAAGAACAGAAGGACAAAGAAGAAAAAGTATTTCCTAAATGTTACTTTTATATTCAGAATCTGAATTTCAGATCTCAACAACTAAGTTTTGCGTAACTTCTGAAATTAAGCATTAAAATTAATTAAAAATTAAAAATATAAATTTTTTTATATAAATGAAGAATTTGGTACAATCGTACTGAAAAAAGTACAATTATACTTGAAAATTAGAACAATTTATAAATCCGATTTCGCATCCCTGTCCTGACACCAGTGATCTAATGATGATTAGCGGTCTTGTGTTTGTTTTACAGCTGTGGCATCAGTTAATACAAACATCAGGCTCCAAATTTGTTTTCTTCTATTCCCAAATTTTTCCATTTTGTGCTCTTCCATTTTCAGAACTTACTTTTGAAATGAATTTAAATATTTTATTGGTGTTTTTTTTTTGTGGGAATTATTACAAAAAAGTTGAACATTTGTTAACGCACTAATAATCCCAAGTTATTATTTAGCTTATTTAGTAAAATCTTTTTAAATATTGATTTTTGAGGGGTTAGCTGGATCCTATGCGCATTTCACTGTTGCTAGTGCAACATTGCGTTAACAAATGTTAAACTTAAAATATTTTATATTTTTGGTTTCCCTGCTTATTGTGATCAACATTTCAAAATTATATAATATAAATAAACCAATTCTCACAGTAAGAGTAACACAAATAACTGAAAAAGATGAGGTTTCGTTTAAAGTAAAAGTATTATAAACTTTTATAAAATCTAATTATATTTTAATTTTTATTTTATTTTATAAAAAACTTAAATTATGCGGAAATGCTAAAAGATTTCAGCACACTTCGTTGGGGTTCAAAAGAGTTTTTCGTCTGATATTTTTGATGTTACTTGTGTGCTTTTGTGATGTTTGCGTGTTCATAATTAATTTAATTGCTATAATTTTCATCAAGTATTTTATATTTTATGTCTTTTATTTTTTGTTTATTTATTTTTCATTTACTTTTTTAATTTATATGATCCAATTCACATCTTAAAACAATGAAATCGAAATCTTGGTTATAACAATTAACATTTCATTAAGAAGATGACACCAATGTTGTTGATTTCTTTAACCGACTTAAAAAAAAGGAGGAGGTTATAAATTCGTCTCTATTTTTTTTTGGTGGTGTTACTTCATAACTCGGTTCATATTAGACCGATTGCAAAATTATTTTTATTGTTTTTTGAGAGGGTATAGCTTCCCATCGGTCCCAGTGGGCGGGGACACGCCCACTATACTTTTTACTTGATTTTAAGATATTATACTTATTTGAACTCCTTTGGTTCTTGTAATTACATACTTTTAAAGTTGAAAAAATGGGCGGGGCTACGCAGATTAAAATTTATTATTATATTTCACGTAGTTCTACTGTACCAATTTTTACAAAGCTTTACACACATCTTGAGCTAAAAAATAGACACAATCTTCCATTTGAAAAAATGGGTGGAGTCACGCCCATTAATATATAATATTTTATTTTAAATAGTTCTACTGTAACGATTTTTACAAAACTTAACACACACCCTGAGCTCTGAAAAACTCAAAATCTTGCATTTAGAAAATGGGCGGAGGCACGCCCATTAAATTTAATTTTATATCCCATAAATGTTTTTCGAAAATGGTCTATCAGATCTTTGCATTGAAGTCGGTTTTTTCTTTGTGCAGAATTATTTAAAATGATGGTGTTATTTTTATGCCCTTCACCAAAAATTGGAAGCGTACATATTTAAATCAGGGCAAAAGTGGTGTAACCCCAAACTATTTAATTATTTAATTGCTATATTATGTTCTGGACAGAAACGATTTTTCAGCTGCATCTTCTTTTGAATACCAAAAGGTGGCTTACATCACTTTTTTTTTGATAGCTGGCAATGTAAAGAATGCCTACATCACCAGAACAACAATAACAACAAAAACAACAACAAAAAGAGGGTTACTCTACTTTTGCACTGATAGCGCTGCTTGTTAAGTGCCGCTGCTGTAAGCCCAGCGAACAATTCGCCCAGAAATTTTGTATAGAAATCACAAAAATCAAATTTAAGTGTTTATCATATAAATTTCCTTGGATTACAAAAACAAAAAATACTTGAATATTTTAAGGTCAATACATCACCTCATACTCAAACATACAATAGAAGTTATTGTACAAGAGAGCATAAGACACAAGTGCCAGACGCAACAATTTACTTTCTTATAAGAAGTGTGTGCACGTTCACAGCAACTAAAATGTTTTTAAATACGAGTATTTACTGCCCCCCAACTTGTCACTTACTTCTCTTACATAAATATATGTACGATTCATAAGTATGTTTGTATGTATATATTTGAGTATCTGTGAGAATCAAGCCTGGTGCGTTTTGTCTGCCAGATTAAAATTGCTGTTATTGTGTTAATGTTTAAATAATCATTTTACCGGCCACTTAAAATTCTATAGACATTTGTAAGGAAACATCAAGTGACGAATGCGTGACTAGCGAAAGTTTTTATTTTTTGCTGTTGTTAATTTGTTGATGTCTTCTGACTTATTCTCTTAAAAATGTAACTGAATGATATTGTTTTTATTATGGGTGTATTGAAGTTTTCGCGTTTATTTAGGCTAAATAGTTGGACATGTACGAGTACATGCAGAAGTGTTAATATTTCTTTTTAGAAATTTTCACAAAATAAATATGTAGTCATATTCTTATCAAATGCAAGTTTGAAATGCATGTAAGCAAAATATTTTATTTTATTCAATAACACGAAATCAATAAAAACGCTGAAGCAAAACTGCACAACTTTGTATTCAAAGTGTCAAATTAACTTGAATAAAATGTGACTGCAGCAGGTGGTGGCAGAGAGATTTTACAAAAAAAAAAAAAAAAGTTTATGTGAAATTGCAAAGCAGCCTTCGCAAAAGAATACGTTTTGAAACGTTTTTATAGGGTTTTAACGTTAAATGCATATAAATATATTGTATATCGAGCCATAACCGCAAAAACTCAAGCGATATATTTTTCAATATCGTATTTGGACGAAAATCGATTATAATAGAAACAGATATACGACAGTAAATAATCGAAATTAGTAAAAAAAATAAAGCTCGAAAATTATGGCGCTTAAGCCTTTTTGGCGGTTATGGCACAATATTCAATATATCGTTAGCAAAAATGCAGAAAGGCGTAACTGACAAAAATATAATTTTACAGGAGAATCAAAAAACTGACAACACACTTGTAGTTACGTTCATTTGTTTTTTGTTAATAAAAGCGTAATTTTTCATCGCAGAAGTATAAAACATTGTGAAGACATGTAGTTTAATGGCATTCATAATAATCGATCAAAAACTTGATTTTGAATTTTTTGTTAGTTATGACCTTTTGCATTTCAGTTAACGATATGTACATAAATAATATTTGTTTTCACAGTGCGCTATAATATATTTTCTGCAAAATATGATTCACTCAGTTAATGAAACGGCTAAATGGAGAATTCCTCACTACAAGAAGGAAAAACATAATTTCTGGAAATAATTTTTTGAATTTTAATTAATTAAGGTCTTGTGTTCTTTTAGACGTGTATGATTTCGGAGAGGCAGAATTTAGTCTTCTGCCCCTTCGCGATACTAGTCCTAAAAATGTATGAAGCGGGAGCGCGCTTTCGCAGATGCAGATGTGTCATGTTATGAATCTCATAAAAATCTGTCAGATATTTTCAGAGAAGCAGCAATTTCCTTTGCCCCCTCGCGGTACTCTACTGCTTTAAAAATATATAGCTTGTATGTTCCATATTTTGAACTTCATTAAAGCCGGTTGGATAGTTTCAGAGAGGCAGAAACTGCCTTTGCTCCCTCTTGGTCCTATTTTTAAAATGATATACACATAATCTATGTTTTTTTAGATAAGTTTGTATGTATATATCTATGTTTTAAGTTTCATGGATACCGATTCGTTAATTTCGGAGAAGCAGAATTTGCCACCTTGCTTCTTTTTGGTCCTAGTTTATGTTATGAATTTCATAATTATCTGTAAAATAGTTTCGAGGAGACAGAAATTGCCCACTTAGATCCATATTTTTTCTCAAATTTTAAAAACTTTAAGCCTATATGTCTTCTTAGATGTAGATGTGTCCTTGTTCTGAATTACATATTTAAAATTCGGTTAGGTAATTTCAGAGGGAAAATATTGCCGCCATTCGGTCCTACTAATTAAAATATGTATAGCGTATGTGTGTTTTAAATATTTTCAAAACCGGTCCAACTATTTACTCGATAGAGTGTAACAAACCAAAAAAGTTAAATTTTCATTCGGTCAGGGGAAGAACAAACGGCCTGGAAGTTGGGCATATAGGCTACAGGGAGGGGCTAGCAGCATAGTCACATTAATAGGATTCTGAGACTTAGAGCCCCACGACCCTATTCTAAGCACCTCAGCGATTCAATAAATCTTTTATTTCCGATTGCAGGCTCCATTTTACATGCTGCAAGAATAAAACAACGCCACATGTCAAAAATGCCATTTTGATGATCATTAAAATGTTTACGAATCACGAGTAGCGGTAGCATGCATCAAGGTTACGGCTTTATTTCGTCGAGTAATGGGTGAGTTCATGGCTACTCTGGCTCGATGCTAAAAGAAAACAAACTACAGAGCACACAATTTTATTATGATTGCGATAGAATTCGGCGCAATGGACTAAGTCCTCCCAACCATGTTCATACAGTATTAGTCTTTTTTTTTAAACAAACACAACGCGCGAAGCGATCAGCTTGTCTGCAAAAAACAAACAAAGTCTATTGCGGGAATCCAACCTACGACCTCTGTACTGAGAGGCTAGCATCTCTACCACTCAGTCACAGGGGTACCCAATCCTCAGAATTAATCCTCATATCCTTATTCATATTGTGTAAAAATTTCACACAAATTTCTTGTACAGGACAACTTCACTACGTGTTATCCATACATTTTTCTGACCCCTTCTGGCTTAACCTTTAAGCAGATAGTATAACAGAGTTGAAGAGACCATGCCGAGTTTTTACCTTTGCAAGAAGTGTTTTATAATTACACTGTGTAACGCTGAAAAATTCACACGGTCCTGACAGTATAGGTTCGATAGTAAAGCGTGTTTTTTTAGCGTATCACAACTTTGAGTTTCTTTGAGTAAATCAATTGCAGCGCCCGCTGTGTGGCATGTGGCTCCATCCTGTTGGAACCATATATCAGCAAGATTAATGACACTACGAACAAAATTCGAATCATGTTCCTATACCGTTCAGCATTGACAGTAACATTCTGACCATCATAGTTTTTGAAGACAAATGGGCCAATGACTCCTCCAGCCCATAAAGCCCACCAAACAGTAATTTTCTGTGGATGTAATGGTGTTTCGACAAAAGCTTGTGGATTCTTCTCACTTCAAATGCGACAATTCTGCTTATTTACGTACCCATTCAACCAGAAATGGGCTTCATCGGAAAATAAAATTTTGAATGGAAATTCAAAATCAATATCAATTTGTACTTCAGCCCATTCGCCGAACAATTTGCACGCGTTGCTCTGGTGTAAGACGATTCAGCTCTTAAATGGGTGCTCAAATAAACCAGTGATGCCAACTCAAAGTTGTGACATTCTAAAAAAAACCCTATACTACGAAATGGAGGTAAAAGCCCTTTCCCATACCCAGTTTGGCGAGGTATTTAGGATGCCCAGTCATGTTCAGATTATATTGACATATGCACCAAAGTTGTTCAGCTTTCCCGTGTTGTCAGCAAAAATTTAGGAATCCCTTTAAGTTATGCTAAAAAAAAAAATAATTTTTTCCCTTAATTTTTGCACAAAAAAAGTGCACGAAGAATTGTTCGGTAGACTCTTAGCTACATTATTGCTATATATAGCTAAGCGCTGTCACCAAGTCTGAGTTAACTGTTGGCCAAAAACTGATGAGACGATTTTTTAAGGGTGCAGTAATTTTCGAAATGTTTGTAGGTCCATAAAAAAATTGGCCACCAAAATCGCCAAAATGGGTATTTATTACACTTTAGTAGTACTATCGAACCTTTACTGTGCAGTCCAGTCCGTGTGTTTTCCCAAAAGTCCAAATTTGTTGCATAGTGTTATTGGCATCTTCAAAACTAATAATTTTTAGACTTCTTTTTGGATTTTACCAGAACACATTAACACATGTTTTTGTCATTTAATATTTGCGATCTTTTACGTTTTCCATTGATGGCTTGCTCAGTCTTTTTCAAACAAACTTTTTTTTAGAGGGTGAATATAATGCATTTACTCGTATATCTAAGTGATTATTTGAACTCATGTGTGAGTATATCCTAAAGGTTTAATAACACATATCTGACAATACTTTGACTGCAATAGAAAAAGTGTGCTTGTGCATGAGTTCATTATTTCCACCACCTGCGTAGATATAAGGGCGCCGTATTATTATTTTTATTTTTTAATTTGTTAAAAAAATATATGTGTTAATTAAAAATAATATAACTGACATAAATCTTAATTGGGGGGGTGAATATTCCAATCCGCTTGGAAAAGTTTTTGTTTCATGCACTTTAGAAAATAGAAGTAAAAAAGCAAATATGGGGTATCACAACTGGCGTGTATATTAAATAAGGAAATCGTTTAAGTTAATATAATTTGGGCAAAGGTCGACTTTTTGTTATGCTTAAAAATTGAAGTAAGTTGGATTGATTGATTTCATTAATATATTTATTATTTGTAGGTTCTACAACAGAACATCAGTTTCAGAGAGTAGAAGCAAATATTTTGATGGATGTTTAACATGGATTTGTTAAAATTTTTAAGATTTTATAAAAATCTTTCAGCTCTCATTAGAATTTTATTGTTTTATAAATAAATATATCCAAGTCTCATTGCTAAGTTTATCACTTTCTCTTCTTTGAACTTTCAACGGAGTTCACACAATCCAAGTCTTATTTTTGAGCACATACTTCTTATGCATGGTTTTGTGTATGCATTTGTGCTTTTTTTGAACATTACGAATGAGGAAGCAAAACGTATTGACAGTACATGAAGCTGAGTACTGAGCATGATCCATCTGCTACACGGAGGGGAAAAAAGCGTTGCAATATTGTCAAGGGGTGCTTTCAAATGATTCAAAAATGATTCGTTCTAAGTTTTGTGGCAATCTTTATTTCCAAACGTTGCCAGATCAAGAAAGTAAGAATAAAAATATTATATGTACAGTAACTTCCGTTTAATTGATTTTTTTAAAAATGCGCGGGTTTTGGGGTAATTAAACGGAAAAATCATTTATCCGATACTCTGTTAATTGATCCATTAACGCAACTAAAAGAAAACCCGTTTAATTAAGCATTGAGGTCAATAATCCGAAACATGTTACAACACTCTGCAATGATTATGTATGTATGTATGTGTGTACACATGTGCATATCCAATGAAAAAGGTAAATAAAAATATATGATTTTAAGAGTTGGCACTTTTTTTTATTTAGTTTTACCAACAACCATTTGTGAAAACTTTCAGGTATCAATTAGCGGGCCTCTTTTTTTTGTGATTTCGAAGAGTCAATTAAAAGGGTAACGCAAGTAAACGGAAATCATTTAAACGAGTATTTTTCCATGTGTTTTATATGGAACATTTCATTCAATGTTTCTTAGAGCAATTAACCGGGGATCAATTAAGCGGAAACTACTGTACATTCTAAAATGAAGAAATTACGCTCCTGAAAACAGGAACGTCCCACAGTGGGATTTTTGTATCAAAAGCCCTATTTTTCAACCACTTAATTTCCAAAATCGAATGATTTTTGTTTTTTAGAGATATTTTTATATATGAAATTTAATTGCAAATTTGAGAGAGGTAATTTTTCCAATCGCTGGAATTGCATTTTTTTAAATTTAATTAAAGTAATTGTTTAAATAAATCAAAATATTGATTGATAACGATTAAATTAAACAAGTCAATATTTGAAATGTTGACCAGAATAAACTAAAAATCATAGTTAGGTTAGGTTAGGTTAGTCTGGTTGGTCAGGGACCTCTCATAGACCAGTATTGATCCTTAGCGATACCAGCAGATGACAAGAAACCTGTAAGTATGGCAGCCCAGTTCGTGGTGCCTGTATCGAATGACTCCCACACAGATTTAACAATCCTTAGCAGTCTACACATTTCCATTCCCGATACAAGTTCAAGACTTCGAAAAGTGAGATCACCAAGACAGTCATATCTAGTGCGGCTTAGAGCCGGACAGTGGCACAGTAGTTATTCTACTGTCTCCAATACTCCGGGTTCCTTACATTTCCTGCAGGTACCATCAAGTATCTGTCATATTTTGACGGCATACGAAGCCGTCCAGCAGTGCCCAGTTAATACCCCCACTAGAAGTCTACAGTGGCTTCTGGTTAGTGATAAAAGGAATTTAGTCAATTTAGGATCATAGGAGCTCCACATGATTTTAGAAGTTTTGCAAGTTTTCGTCGTACGCCAACTTTCCTCCGCTTCTTCCTTCATCTTAGAGCCTATGATCCATTTCAGGTATTGAATTGGTTTCCGGACATATACCGCTTCTTCCACCGGTAGTTGGGTTTCCCTTTTGGCCAGTATATCGGCCATTTCGTTTCCCTCAATCCCCATGTGTCCTCGGACCCAATAAACATGTACTTGTCTGCCAGCACATAAAATATTATTAGGGCCTCCCTACACATGAGCACAATCGAGGACTAGTTGCAGTCTGCTGAAATTGCCTTAATTGCTGCTTGACTGTCTATATATATATTCACACACGCATTCATGGTTTGAGGGGTGAAAGCTAATTCTGCAGCCATTTTCGCTGCATAGATTTCCGCCTGGAAGATGCTAGAGTAATCAGGAAGTTTATAAGATTCCTCTGTACTTAGCTCCGGGCAGTAAACCGCAGCTCCCACTCCTACATCCATCTTTGAGCCATCAGTGAAGAAATTAAAACTATACCCGCTATAGTTAAGACCTTCGTGATAGCCTTCTTCCCTTATAGTGATCTGTGGTTTGGCAAGGAAGTTAATTTCTGGAATGATGTATTCCGAGCTACACTCCATGTATTCCAGCAATTTACCCTGACCAAATGGTTTGTACGATATCTGTTCTATTGTCCTGAGTCGGATTACGGACTTGCATGCCGCGTTCAGAGCGGTTAGTTTTATTGGTTTAAGGTCAAACATAACGTCTAAAGCTGCCGTAGGTGTGCTTTTTATCATTGTGCTTGGCATAGTTAGTGTATGTGCTGCCTTTTGATAGTGCTAAAGACAATAATCGAATTCATGAAAATGATTAAAAACCTAATATCTTTATATAAAAGCTTCGGCAACATAATTGAGAATTACTAAATATATAAACATAAAAAATAATACACTTCAACAAAAATAATATACATATATAAAATTTTTTTGTTCAAATTAATAAAATGTTTGAATTTGCTTCAATATACAATTTAAAAATAGATCAGAAAGTAGATTGAAAATATAAACATTTATAAAATATTTTTTGCTAGTTCACAATATTTTTGGATCAATTAATAATTTAATTAAATTTAGATTCTACTTCAGACTACGGCCAAAATAACAAGTAAGAGCGCTATATTCGGCTGTGCTGAACCTTATATACCCTTCACCGAAGTACATGTGGCGTAGATAAATACATACATACATACATACATAAGTGGAAAAAATACATGATTTATTTTTTCCTCTAGTGCAATTTATTGTAAGTGACCTATGGGTATTTTCCGACTAAAGAATTTGATTCAAAAATTTAATTGTTAACATGAGCAATAGTTGAATATTTTATTCTGCACATTATATATTTAAGATTTCTTTTACATTATTAATATTTTTCCTTTTTAAAATGCATGAGGCAATGGCAATTTATTCACCCACATCTAAAGCAACATGAACCTGCATTTATATATATATATATAAATTAAAATTTTTGCCAGCTCTTACCATAATGATCCCGACACTGAAAACTGAATTAAATAGCTATGTATTCATAATGATACTTAAATAAATTTCTATTTGAAAACATCTGCAGGCAACCTAAACTAATTACGCACCTGCCTTTACGCCAATACGCAACGTATCACAAAGCTTCGTAAGACTGATGAGTGCCAATGTTAACGTCAAATTAGAGTTTCATATAAAAATTGAGTAAAGGCCTTTCTAATATATAAAATATGTTTAATTAAAAAGAAAAAGGAAATTGTTTTATTTAGTTTCTTTTATATACCAAAAACTTTTAATTTTCAAACTCTGGCACCATATATTTTTTTTTTGTAAATTTTCCGATTTTTAATACTAATGTATTTCTTTCTTTAAGATAGAAAATATGTATTTAATTAACAAAGAAAAAATTGGTTTTTAATTTTAGTTACTCTTATGTACCAAAAAAATATAAAGTTTTCCAGCCCTGGAACTGTGCTTTTTATATTTCTAATTTTGCATACCGAATTTTTCTTTCTTAAACAATTATTCTAAGGAAAAAGAAAAAAATCAATTGAGCTGGTTACTTTTATATAAAAAATAATTCAATTTTCCAACCCTGGAATCGTCTTTTTGATTTATTTTGATTTGTAGTACCAATTTAATTCTAACTGAAATATAAACTAGGTTTAGATTACAAAAATAAAGAAAAATTTGTTTTAGCTAATTACTTTTATATGGCAAAAAAAATTTAAACTTTCCAGCTCTGGAACCGTCTTTTTCATTTTACTGATTTTCAATACCAATCTATTTCGGACTGATACATCAGTTCAAAGTATAACAAAGAATAATTTATAGAAAATGCATTGGCGTAGCTGGAAATTTTTTTCTTTTGGGTGTGGAGGGGGGGGGGGGTGTTGTTACTGAAAATATTCATGATTAATTTTAAAACAGATAATTACTAGCAATTTTGTATAATTCCCCCGGGGGGGGGGGGAATGTAACAACAAAAGTGGCAATGCCCCCTTCCAGAATGGCTTTTCTACGCCTATCAGAAGCTGGATTTTAAGTCTCTCTGATTTAAATATTATCAGTTCTCATTTTACTTCCGCCGAAAAATTTGTTTTTTTTAGAGGTATAGAACTTCGAATTGAAATAAAACACAAGAAAATCGTTTTAATGTCCATCAATTTGGCTTTATTGGAAGGATAATTTTATGCCATTAACGTTTAAATATGATTTCGGGCATGTGGCCGCAGCGGCTGGCTCGAATAAAGCCAATTCTACAGGTCCAATTTTCAACCACTTTTTCGAGCATATGGGGCCGTATGTTGGCAATAACGCCACGAATGTTGGCTTCCAAGTCCCCTAACGTTTCTGGTTTGTTGGCGTAGACGAGCGACTTCAGCGGATGCGTATTATCACATAGAGTAAACGTAGTGCGAAAACGATCCATGGTTAACCGAATTAATTGCTCTGATGGACGATTATGTCGACCATAAAATGGACGGAGCTTGCGGTAAACTTCGCGAACTGAACCATTATTTTCGAAATAAATTTGCACGATTTGCAAGCGTTGTTCTTTTGTCAACCTGTTCATGATGAAATGGCAAACCAAACTAAATATTAATCACTTGACAGCTGACAAAATGGCCGCCAGTTAAAAAAGTGATGCCAACTTAAAGTTCTATACCTCAATAAAAAACTAGAATTTAGTTTTTGTTATAGGGTATAAAAATCCTAAAAGCTGTCATTACTAACAATTACACTGATAAGAATATTATGTTTTTGCTTTATAGACCTGTATTTTTTATTCGCTTGCTGCAGTCACACTCACCAGCAATCCGTCTACTTTCATTCAGTTGTGCATACGCGTACATGTCATTCTAGCAATCACTCATTCGTATTTCATTTCAATTATTAATTGCTTAGAGAATGCAGTAAATTTCAATGAAAATGAAAGCAAAAAATAAATAAAAAAACCATTAAGATTTTCAACGACTTTCTTTGTCGCCATGCGATTACACTCGTACTCCGTTGATCCAATCACCCACCTCTCAATAACAACAACAACAACAACAACAACAAAACAACTTTTTCATGGTTGCACTAGAAGTGCTTTTTGTGTGTTGCATACTTGAATGTTTGTTTGTACGTTTAGCGGCTGTGTGCAATAATGTCTGTCTGTCCGTCTGTCTGTCTATACGCTTTAGGAGGCATTCTTAACAAGCGCATAATAAACGAAGCCAAACATTGTGTGACGATCCAGTGGAAATGTTAAAATAAATAAACGAAAATTTGTTTTAGGAATGGTATTTATGCTCCATGCATTTAATTATATCCAACTTGTCCGTCCACCGTTCGTCTGTTTCGCTTCGTGTCAGTCGTCATGTCTTACAAATTACGAGAAAAAAAAACGTGAGACAAACTGAATTGTTTTTTTCGCCCAGTTTCGTTTGTGTGTTCTGTCGTTCGTTCTTGTCGTATTATGTCAAACCTCTTGGGGAGGAAGATAAGTATGTATGTATGTATGTATGTATATATGTATGTATATATGTATGTATGTATGTATGTATGTATGTATGTATGTCTGTATGTATATAATTGTCAAAAGACCAAATCAATGCGGAAAGAAGCCAAAAATTCTTCAAAAGCAAATAGACAAGCTTAAATAGGGAGAAGGAAGTCTACTGTCCTCTGTATCATTTATTTAAGAGGCGGCTGCATTTTACTTTAGTTGACATTATGCTTCAGTTTTTTTTAAATTGTTTTCTTTTTCAAGATGTTTTGTGCAAAATAAGTAAAAGTGCTTAATTTTTTTAAAAAACCGACTTAAATGTTCCCTTCAGCAAGAGTTTTGTAGAAGAGAAACTCTATTTGACTTAACTAAATAACTCTTGAAGCAGGTTCATAAGAACAATCAGTCATTGTATACATGATTCGCAGCCGGATTCTATCTGACTCGGCCTTAATAAATTAAAGTTTACCAAAAAGTTTAAAACTAATATAACAAGGTGATTCCATATCAGGTGATTCCACTGATTTTAATTTTCGGCGCTTGTAATTTCTATATTGCTTAAGTGCCCTGGATACGATCAAATAAGTTCGTCAATCAGTGCATAGATGTGAGTGTCGTATGTTTGTCGCTTAAAAGGAGACACACAAATAAACACGTCAACCAGCATTTTTATTTTGGATTCGTAGTGCAATATAAACTATTTTTTCGTCCGCCCACTTCGCCACCATTAACAAGAATAACAAAGAAACTGTAATATATTTTTTATCAATCAGTGCTGGAGACAATCAAATAATCAGCCGTCAAATAAAAAAAACTAAACTTTTTAATTTTCATCCACCATTGCCGAAAAATACGACTAAACGCACACTTCGCTTAATTGGCTGAAGTAGCTAGCACGTTAACTACAAAACCGAAGTTCCTCGGTTCGAGTCCGGTCTTCAAAAGTTATTAAATAGCCACACAACGCATTTTTCTGTTGTGCATTACACCGGCTTCAGCGGATACTAATCCGAAGGTAAAATCAGAGCGTCCTCCTTCGTCGGTATTGTAGAGCAGAATTATCGTCGAGGTAAAATAACAAACAAAATAACTACTAAACACAGCTTAGAAATTTTAATGCGCCTCATTAACACCAGAGGCGCTGCAACACAGCGTTATTTAAAAAAAAACAGGGAAAAGGAAAGAAAAAAAGCAGAGTTGTAAAATAATGAAACTCCTATATTTCTTTCTTCCTGTCTTCTCCGTCACTATTCCTTTCCTAAAGAAGCTAACAGCTGGTAATAGTTGTAGGCATTTATTGCCTGAATGTTACTTCTCTTAAAAATAAATAAATACACTTTATTCAGTTTTTGACATCCCAATTGTGATTTTTTTCAAAGCGAATTGAGCCGAGTCTACCTTATTCGAATTTGCCTTGCTAATAAAGCAAATAAGTTTTATGATTTTAAAAATAAAGGGAAACTATATAAAGGAAGAGGCCAACAAATAAAAATTCATAAATAAATTATTAAACTAAATTAAAGATTATGCTTGCAAAGCGTAGCGCAATAGACAGACAGACAACAATGAAGTTTGTCTGCAAACTTTATGTGTTTAAAATTTGTGGCCAGGAAGTCTTCGAGTTTCCTAGGAAGAAGCATTTACTTCTCTCGCATAGCTGCTGACGTGGAGTGTTGTCTAGTCCAAATTCACCCATCTGCTGCTAAATACATATGAGGAATTCCGAAGCAATGTGCTTGACAATGATTTTAAGTCGATACTTCAAGAGTTGAAACAAAAAGCAGAAGAATAACTTTGGCCTTGTGCCAGTAGTATAAGAAATTTTTGAAGTGTTTGGAAAATGCATGAAAATATTCTCTTAAATTTCTCTTCAGAAAACACAATTGAGTGCAAACATTTTTAGATTCCTGCACCAAATATTTTTTAGGATGAGCAGAAAATAAAAAAAGAAAAACAAAAATAGAAATGAGCACGTGAATATTAATTTTATTGCTCTGACGCACAGTGATACACTTTGGTATGTATGTACGCTTTCTAGAATAAAAAAAAAAATTATGCAGAGTTTCATCAAAATCGGCCCTCCAGGAAAAAACCATAAATTTCCGTTAAAAGTCACAAAACTTGTCATGACTTTTTTGCAAAAAACTATTGCATACTTTTAGGTCAGGTATTTATTGAATACTGAAGGCAAATTACAGCAGTCGGTACCGATCGCAATTTCCATACAAATACAATTCAAATTTTATGAAAATAAAACAACAATTTATTAACAATTGTCAGCCGCCCACAAAAACCCATAAAAATATAAATAAGACATTTTTAATATTTTGCTTATGATTTTTCAAAAAATAGGGGCTTGTTTTGCAAACCACAACATGTCAAATCACGGTGATTTAAAAAAATTAATAAAATAACAATGAAATATTCTATTATAAATGACAAAAACTTAAAATACAATAATAACACCTAACAAGTCAACTGCTAATAGTTGCAAATCCTGTTTGGATGGCTCATGTCTTAAGCTGGTTATAAAACAGTCTGATAAAACTATTAAACTATCTCTTCAACTTCATATAAAGTAAGTTATATATATTTCAACTTCATTGAACTAGAATGCAATTTAAAAAAAAAACAAGTATTTAATAAGTGCCTGTCTCACAATGTCGGCAAGTCGAACGTTGTCGACATCGTGGGACGGGCCCTAATTGTCTATTTCTTTACATACTTCTTCATATGAAACCGAAAAAAATTCATTTTTATTTTTCCTTATTGTTAAGTACAAAATGACTAAATAATCATTTGCTAATTCTAAAAATCATATGGTTTTGTTTTTAGTTATCTCTACGCACTTTTTCTGGTCAATTTCGAATAAATTGTTCAATTCAAAACCAAAACAAATTTTAAGATTTTGTTGTTATTTCAAATGTAAGTCTGCGACAAGTCGAACGTTGTCAACATTGTGGTACAGGCCCTTATTTTCATAAAACTTTAATTGTGTTTGTGTGGCAATTTCGATTGATATCGACTGCTGCAATTTGCCCCCAGTATTTAATAAATACCTGTCCCAAAAGTATGCAATAGTTTCTTCTTTTTTTTTTTTTTTTTTTTTTTTTTTTTTTTTGCAAAATTTCATGACAAGTTTTGTGACTTTTACCAGAAGTGCACAAAATGACTAAATAATCATTTGCTAATCTTAAAAATCATATGGTTGTGTTTTTAATTATCTCTATGCACTTTTTCTGGTCAATTTCGAATAAATTGTTGTAATATTAGGGCCTGTCCCACGATGTCGACAATGTTCGACTTGTCGTACAGTTATGTACATGATACAATTATACAAGGTACTTGCACAAGCCCATCCCGTTAATATATACAATGCAGAAAGTTTGTCAAACTTTGTTTACAAGCTGCAAAAATGTTAGTGTGTGTGTGTGATTAAAATGATTACAGTGTTGCCAATGAATTTGCACATTGAAGAAAATTACACTACACATGCTTTGTGTAGATTAAAATTAAAACAAAATTAAATAAAAATAGAACTCAAAGTAGAATTACACACATATTATATATGAATCTCATTACATGGTCTACAGATGAGAGTAAAAATTACACACTGTGTATTACACACATATTGGCAACACTGAATGACTATAATCATGCATGAATGCCGCCTCTGCAATTGTACTTTAGTTACCCTGTACAAAAGACATCTGCTTCTGACAATTATAGGTATGTTTCTACCAACAAAATACGTGTGTTTCTTGGTGTTGCAATTTTGTTGTATCATGGTTATGTACATTCAAAACCAAAACAAATTTTAAAATTTTGTTGTTGTTTCAAATGTATGTGTGCTACAAGTCGAACGTTGTCGACATTGTGGTACAGGCCCTTATTTTCATAAAACTTTAATTGTGTTTGTGTAACAATTTCGATTGTTATCGACTGCTGCAATTTGCCCCCAGTAATCATTTCCTAATCCTAAAAATCATATGGTTTTGTTTTTAATTGTCTCTACGCACTTTTTCTGGTCAATTTCGAATAAATTGTTGTAATATTAGGGTCTGTCCCACGATGTCGACAATGTTCGACTTGTCGCACAGTTATGTACATTCAAAACCAAAACAAATTTTAAAATTTTGTTGTTGTTTCAAATGTAAGTGTGCTACAAGTCGAAAGTTGTCGACATTGTGGTACAGGCCCTTATTTTCATAAAATATTAATTGTGTTTGTGTGGCAATTTCGATTGATATCGACTGCTGCAATTTGCCCCCAGTATTTAATAAATACCTGTCCCAAAAGTATGCAATAGTTTCTTCTTTTTTTTTTTTGTGCAAAATTTCATGACAAGTTTAGTGACTTTTGCCAGAAGTGTATAGTTTTTTTCCTCTTCCGTAAGCTTTGGAGAATTATTTTTTTTTAATCGAAAGAAGACACTCCCTACCTGTTATTTTATTGATAAAACTGCTTGGATGAAGGTGGAGCTTCATAATTTTTTCCCCTCCAAATTAAAAATAAGTTAATTTTTAGAGGCTTGTAGACTTCTTCTTAACTGTTAATAATATTTTTTTGGTGTTTCTATTTGGGAATTGTTACAATTAAGTTTAACATTTAACGCACTAATAATCCTAAATTATTATTTTACCTATTCAGTAAAATGTTTTTTTTTTATTTATGGAGATATGCTATATTTTCTAAATTTATTTATGTCAAATATTATTATCTAAAAAGTTATACATACATATAAGGGCCACTGAATTGCATGAAAATGCAAGTACATTTTTGCTAAGCACTCTTGCATAGACTTTACTTAAATTTTTCAAAAATAAAATAAAGTTTTTCTAAGAATCCTCACGGGCAGATTTCGTATTTAAACATTTCCTTACAAAATTGTATCATTCGATTTTTTAAGTTGAGTGGTCAAAAAATAGGCACCAACATCCCACTGTGCAACTTCTCATTTCAGCCAGTGTTGTCAGATGTAATGAATTAAAAATTAAAAAGTAACTGTTATTTTGTGAGGGATAAATAAAAATCAAGAAATAACTCTTTATTTCCTGAGGAATAAATAAAAATAAAACAAAAATATATATTTATATTATATATATATTTATAATATAAATATATTTATATATTTTTTATAACTTTATTTTGTATTGTCCATGGTTGAAACTAGTGACAATTAAATTTTATTATTTTGTTTTTAATAACGTGCGTCACGATGTTAGACCTGCACTTGCACATCACTATAAATCTATTTTTCTGTTCGTACCCATACATGCTTAAGTATCCACATGGTGCGCACATATGCATATATACATACACATGTAAGTGTTTGTGTATATTTGAGTTACACCCTTTGCAGATGTAAGCAGACATACATATTTGTGGCATGTGAATTTTAGCACGTTTTCGAAATGAAACATTGCTAATAATAATAATGTAATTGTACTAATAATAAACACGGGATTTCTTTTTTTAAATTGGTCTATTCTTAAATAAATGCAAAATATAATTAATAACCAATGAGATCATGATCAGGGGCAAAAATAAAAAAATTCCAATGAAAAAAAGAAACACATATTCAATGATACTAAAATATCTTTAAGTCTATCATTTCTATTTATTTGTAAAAAGTATTAAAATATGTACTTAAATATAAAGCTACACATAAGAAGTAAAATAAATATAAAAATTAAAACATATGTACGAGGTGTGTTCAAAAAGTATATTCGAATTTTGATTTTGATTGTAGGCATAAGTGAGAGACATGAGTACCAACATAACGCCACAAAAAAGTCCAAATACGAATATACGTAACCCGCGAAAATTCAAAATTCGCGATACTTTTTGAACACGCCTCGTATGTGAGTGTATATCGTCAGTTGAAATGCAAAAATACGCAAGTAACCAAAAACTAAAAATTACATTTTTAATTAGATATTGGATTTCACAACCAAACACTAGGGACTTTCAAATTTATATCATGAAAATTATCTGAATTAAAAATAAAAATAAAACAAGTTTACTGCAGCCACATGAATAACTTCATTTAGTTGTGTCTCTCTCCTGCAAAATTTAAAAAAGTGTCGTTATGTGAGTTTGTACTTCAGCTAACGATATACAAGTATAGTTTAGGTTAGCTTAATCTGGGTGGTCAAAAGACCTCACGTAGACCGGGATTAAGTTTTTGGTTATTTGGTTATGCAAAAATACCCATTTTCTGAAGATTTAGAGGGATAATGTATACCAACAAAATGTTGCTTGTAATGTTCTCAATAAATGTTATGAAGACTTTGTACACCAAAAACTTAAGTATCACACGCTTTTCTAGATTTTTTTTTACTATACAAGGGTGTAAAACAAAACATAATTTTAAGATTAATAACATCGGATCCCATGTACATCAAAAATTCAAATTTACATCGTGATCTAAATATAACACTTGTGACTGCTGAAATTGCAAAATACGCAGGCAAATATTTAACAAAACTCGAGTCACATCCTAATCCATTTGCTCGTAATATCTTGAACTTTAATGGATACATGCTCTTAAAAAAGAGGGACACTAAGGCCCTAATAGCCAACACTCCAAACGAAACTTCTTGAAAATATTTTTGTGCTTAATACGATATTTATGTATTATTAATTACTAAAGCGTATTTTTTTAGAGTGTCACAACTTTGAGTTGACATCACTGCTTTATTTGAGCACCCATTTAACAGCTGATAGTTGCTTTTTGTTTAGTTTGCTTTGGAATTTCATTATGAATCGACTTACACCAGAGCAACGCGAGCAAATTGCTGAAATTTTTAACCAAAATAATTGTTCTATTCGTCAAACTCATCGTGCACTTCTTTAATTTTATGGCGTACATAATTCTGGTTGAATGGGTGCGTAGCAAATAAGCAGAATTGTCGCATTTGGACTGAGGAGAATCCACAAGCTTTTGTCGAAACACCATTACATCCACAGAAAATTACTTTTTGGTGCGTTTTATGGGCTGGCGGAGTCATCGGCGAACATGATTCGAAATTTCTTCGTACCTCAATTACGCGACAGTAATCTTGCTTATACGTGGTTCCAACAGGACGGGCCACATGCCACACAGCGGGCGCTACAATTGATTTATTCAAAGAAACTTTTGATGCAAAAATAATTTCACGTAATGGGCAATTAATTGGCCACCAAGATCGTCGGATTTAACCCCATTTGAATATTTGTTTTAGGGTTATGTTAAGTCACTTATCTACGTCGATCAGCATTCGAAGAGTTATCGGCGAAATACGGCCGCAAATGCTACGAGATGTTGTTGAAAACTGGTGTCTACGCGCCAGCGGTGACGGTCACATGACAAAAATCATATTTAAACATTAATTAAAATTTTCTTGCCAATAAAGCCCATTTAATTGATATTTAATATAAAATTCCTTGTTTTATTATGATTTAAACTTGTGTCACTCCATAAAAAAAAACACCCTTTATCACTAATTTTATACCCGACACTGGTTGATTTGAATACTTATTGTTAGTTAATTTTTTGAAGATACAATAAATAATATAAGCAGGTAAAAAAACAACTTTAAATAGGCCGTAAAATTAGTTTCAGGTGTAAACTTTCTTTAGTTCCCTCTACAAGAATCAGTTGTGAGAACTTTGTTATTATTTTTTTGTGTTGGATAGTGTAATAGATGTGTAAGAAAAAAATATTCAAACTTTTTCTATAGCAAAAATTAAATCAAATAAGAATCTACACCAAGCTTCATGAAAACACCACAAACTATTTCACTGGAGTAATGTAGACCTACGAAGAGTCAATTGAATTAAATTTTTTTTTAACTAAAACCAAAACGAATTGAAATTTTGATAGAAATCTTAACCAAGTGGAAACAAACAAATTACAATTATCTAAAAATAATCGATAACAAACAAACAAAAAAAAAACAGAATTAGCAGCATGATGCGACAAAAAAAAAAGAAAGAAAACTAAACTTATTTTTACAACAATTTACAACTTTAATCATTCAATAAATTGGAGTGTTAAGAGAACAAATAGACTTTGCCGGCATGCAGGGTTCCCAGATTTCTTTCGACTGTCATCCCCAATTTGAGAATTTTGATCCCCGAAATTCCCCAAAAAGTAATTTGTACTATCCCCAAAAATCCCTAC
The DNA here is from genome assembly GCA_936439885.1 of Nowickia ferox. NCBI lineage: Eukaryota > Metazoa > Arthropoda > Insecta > Diptera > Tachinidae > Nowickia > Nowickia ferox. The sequence goes on along the minus strand of OW387023.1, from coordinate 92,447,854 downwards.
TAAAACTAATACTATTTTAATTTATTTAATTATTTTCTTATTAATATTTTATTTGCACTGTGGTTCATATTATTTGTACATATGGTTTATATTTAAATATGTATATGTATATGTATATTAATTCTTAACAGAGATTCGAAAAATTCGCACTGTATTTTATTTCTAGTTTTAGTTTTTATTGAGTTCCTTGATACACAAAGTACATTTTAAATCATTACAGTTCTTTAGACGGCCGTGATCCAACGGCATCTTGATATGAATAAACTTTTACCCAAAACATATTTGAGTTGTTACAAATATATGTATAAAATTTTAAAGAACTAATTGGAAGTTATATACATGTAAACCAAAAAATTAGCTTGAGCAATCTCACCAATGCGATATGTCTTGTAATAAACCTTGTTTAAGTCTTGCCAAAAACAAATGTTAAGAACGACTTCATTGTTACCAGTAACAATTTTTATTTTAAGCGTTTTTGATAACATTTCATATTATTTATGAAATAAAAATATTAAGTAAAATACAAATCCCCAAAACACAAAAATTATCCCTAATGAATTCCTCAAACCCCAAACCAAAATTTGTATCCCCATTTGCAAAAAAAACCCCGATTTGGAGATAAATCCCCTAATCTGACATCAGTGCCGGCATGTAAAACGAATGAACTTGTATGCTCTCTTAGCAATAGATGTAAAAATTGTTTATACTTGAAAGCTAAGAGAAGCCAAGAAATAAAATTACGGGCTAAAAGTGAACTACAACAGCAAATGAACGAGTGAAATGAATGAATGAATGAATGAATGAATGAACGAACGAACGAACCATGAAAACACAAACAAGCCACCGCTGCTGCAATTTGGTTAAGGTGGGCTCAGTTTTTTCATGAGTCAGTTAGTATTGGGCTTTCGTGCGGATTGGTAGCGTAGATTAAATCGATAACGGAGTTGGATTTTTATATTGAAATACAAGCAAACGTTGAGATACAAGATACGCAACATATTTAGTGTGTGTGCGTTTGCCTGTGTGCATATGATTATTATTATTTTTATCGTTTGACATAAAGAATAGTTTTCTCATAAAATTAATCTAAATCAAAACAAGTGCACACAAAAGTAGAAAATTTTGATAATAAAAAATAGAAATCGAATCAAAAAGTGCATGTTTAAAAGATACGAGTACAAGTAATAAGATAATCAGCATGATTAAATAAATTTAAGTAAATCGTGTGCTTTTCAAATAAAGAAACCAAAACTATACAAAAGACAGGCAGTAATAAATAATATAAAGAAGTATCTTGAAATATATACAAACATACACGTGCATACATACATACAAGCATACATACATACCTATGTACGTGGTGCGTGCGTATTAAACTGTTTGCAAGTTTTGTGCCGCGGCCTCAGCTGTCAGAAAGACATTCCGCCAGTCAGACAGACAGTATCAGGCGGCGAATGAGTTTAGTAAGTGAGTTTTATTTTGTGCATTCAAACGAATTCGAGTTGAATAAAAAACATAATCATACTAATTTGTTTCTACGTTGCATTGCGTGGGTGTATGTGGATTAATAGTAGTATAAGTAAACACACACACATGCATACATACATACTGCAACAATAAAAACAACAACAAAATAGTGAAAATATCCATAAAATCAAAACCAACAACATCAGCAGCAAAACAAAAGAGTTAATTTTACTTTTTGGAGTTTTAAAACGTAAGAAAAAATATTTATACAAACATACATACTCGTACATATAAAAAAGGTAAACCATACTTGAAATTTGATTGTTGAAAGGAAACAAAAGCGTTTTTCTTGCGTTTTTATTAAACAAATACAACACAAAACCAACATAAATTATTTAGTGAACAAAAGCGCAAAGTATTTGCAAGAAAATTACAAAAAAAAAAAAAAACATGAACACCTTTTCACAAGCATATGTAAATATAAAAAGCTAATAAAGTAAACTTAACCCAAATTTGTGCATAATACAACAAAAATACAAATACAATATAATACTTTTACAAAACAATTACAAATATACCACAAAATGAAAATAAACAAAACATGAGCAACAATTAAAATATGTTCATTTAAAAAAAAAACGAATTAAAATAATTTTAAGTTTTTGGCTTCATGTGAAATAGGCCCATAATATTTGTTTAAAATCTTTAAAAAATTATGTCTATAATTAATTCACTTAACACAGTGTGTAATAAGTTTCACTGACACGAATTCAAAAAATTCATTTCAATTAAAAAGGAATTAAAAATTGCCCATTAAAAAGGCATACAAGTACAAATATAAAAATCGTTCTTAAGGCACCAAATTTTCATTAACTCCACAGCACCTTTCCCAAGACTTTAAGAAGTACAGTGGTATCCCGGTTTAACGAATTCGTGATTTAAACGCAAGCTCAATTTCTTGTCATTGAGTAACTTCTATAACGAACAAATGCAACAATTGTGTTGTCGATATAATGAATTTTCTAATCACTTGCTTACAAAAAATAAAAATATTAGAAAATAATTTTAAGTACAGTAGTTTTCCGGTTTAACGAACCAGTACTTTGTCAGGCCTGTTCGTTAAACTGAAAAGTTCGTTATATGCCATACTTATATCTAGTACCCATGTTATGAATAAATAAATAACTAGAGCTGTATTATTTGTCGTTTATTTTGAAATATGTTTAGAGATCTGTATAATATATTAAAAAAATTAAACAAGGTACAATTCATTACACTGGTAGCATAAAACATAAAATAATTTGAATGAAAAAAAGATTCAAATTCATCTTGAATTTCCTTGAAAATTTTACATAAAAATTTGGTTGAGTAATGTTGGTTTTTTTTTGGAACAAATAAAATTTGTTCTGTGACATCTTCCCGAAGTTCTTTTAAAAGCAATTAAGTTGACAAATTAACATTATTTTGTTGTCGTAGAAACCAAGAAAAAAGTTGTTTCTCTATTCTTGGAAATTCACCTTGTTTTACGGCTTTCATATTTTTAAAGTTTGCACTTACTGCATTTTTTATAAGACTTTGTTCTGATTTTAAATTGTACATACGGTCGATTTTCTTAAGCCATATTTTTTACACAAATCTACAACTCGCAATCCATTTTGGTACTCATGCACAATTTTTAGTTTTTCTTTTAAAAAAAGTCTCTTTCTTGTACTAATTTTTATGTTTACACCACGAAAGGATATGCGTAACTCATCATTGCAGCATAATCAAACAAAAATGCTACATAAACAGAATCTAAAATAGTGGTACTTTTTGCTATTCACTTTGTTTTTAGTTAAAAATTACTTCACATTATGCTTTTTTAAACTAAAATTATGAATCTTATTTGTTCGCTAAATTGAGTACAAAAAATATTTTTTATTCGCTATATAAGGTACTCTATGGAGCGCACTTGTGTGTTCGCTAAATGCGATGTTCGCAGAATCGAAGGTTCGTTAAACAGGAAAACTACTGTACATACATATGGTTACCTTAATATAGAAAGGCCCTTAACTCATTATTTTTTTGAAAACGTGATTTTTAAATTTTTCGATATATTAGATGTTCCTCTGTCGAAATAAACAAAAAAATCGTTATAAAAAATAATGAATTAGGGAGTTTCTATACTAAGGTAACGATATGTTCAATTCACAAGTTCGAATTAACGTCGCACAGTGACATGAAATAAAAAAACGTGGTAAAAAGTCCGCAACTTTTGAGCTAGTCAATCGATTTCGATGAAACCATTTGTTTTGAAAAGAAGAAGTGTTGAACTTTTGACACAGCATATTTGGAAACGCCCTGTTGTAAGACAGTTAGCTCCAAAATGTGTCGGAGTTGGAAACTGCGGGTGTCGATAATCTTTCGAAGCTTGTAACTTAATAATTTTTTTTAGCCGGACAGTTAACATTAAGAAACAAAAATAAAACATACTTAGAGCACCATTTTATCTCTTACAGCTTCCAAGTTATTTGACTTGATTTTCTTTTTTCTCATTTGGTTTTGTTGTTTCTAAAAGAAAACTTCATAAAATTCATCAAATAAGTCTTTTTTATATCTCAAAAATTGTAGCGGGGAATAATTTAGCAATTTGGATTTTGGAAAAATATGAGAAAATTTTATATTTTTTGTTAAGAAAGTATTCGTAATTTTTAACCGACTTCAAAAAAAAGGAGGAGGTTATCAATTCGTCTTAACCTTTTTTTTTTGGCAGTGTTACTTCATAACTCGGTTCATATTAGGCCGATTGTAAAAATTCTGTTATTGTCTGAGAGGGTATAGCTTCCCACTGGTCCCATTGCAAAACAAAAAATGTGCGGGGACACACACGGTGACAATTTTTTTTCTTTGATTTTATGATATTTTACTTATTTGACTGCTGCGAAACTTAACAAACACCTTTGGTTCTTGTAATTACACAATTTTAAAGTTGAAAAAATAGGCGGGACACCCATTAAAATTTATTATTAAATTTCACGTGGTTCTATTTAACCGATTTTTGCGAAACTTACGAATAGATCGAATAAATTTCAATATGAATACTTACCACACACCTTGAGCTAAAAAATAGACACAATCTTCCATTTGAAAAAATGAGCGGAGTCACGCCCACTAATTTATTTTAAGTGGTTTTAGTGTCTTGATTTTTACAAAACTTAACACACACCCTGAACTCTGAAAAACACAAAATCTTGCTTTTCAAAAATCTGCGGAGGCGTCCATTAAAATTTATTTTATATCAAATCTTTGCATTGAAGTCGTTTTTTTTTCATAATATTTTTGCAATATTTAAAAAAATTAAGTATTTGATAAAAACTTTCATTGTTTCTAAGGAAAGAGATATTAAGAAATACTGTGAAATAAATTTTAGAGCTTTTTGCTGGTGCACCCTACATACAGCAATGGTCGAAAATTAGCATTTCTTTTGCAAAAAATCTAATTTTTGGATGTGGCAAAAAAATTGCACCCTCTTTTTTGTAATTTTTTTGGACTTTTATTATAAACTTATATTAACTTGTTGTCAGTAACTTGTGAGAAACTCTTGATAACCTACATATAATTGTAGGTAAAGGAGGTGATTTCCTAAAGCGAGATTTTCAACGAGTCGTATGCGTTGTCCAATCGTCTAATTATAAACAATATTGTATTTATTTTCTTTAATAATTTTCATGCAAACTTTTTTCTAATTACACGATGGAATTTTTATATGTGTTTCAAATAGTTGTATGGGGGCCAAGTCTGGGCATACTCTGTATGTTAAATTAATTTGTAAAAATCTTTTAACTATGTAGTAACTATCACCAAAAAACAAATTCAACTTATGCATTTCGATTAAATAAATTTTCAAACTACTTTAATCAAAACTAATTAAAGCGAAAAACTTATAACCATGTCGCATAAAATTAGAGTTCCCATTCCTGGTTTAATTTCATGCTTTCCAATGAAATAAATATCAGTTTAAATTTCTGACTTTTAACAAGTAAGGACGCTATATTCGGCTATGCTGAATCTTATATACCCTTCACCGAAGTACGTATGGAGTATATAGTCGTACATGTCAGAGCTGTAAATGAATCATTCTTTTTTGATTTTAATTCGTTACGAATTAGCTAAATATTGAATTAATTCTTTTCACAACAAAAGAGAATTAAATGAAATTTGAATCAATTCAAACGAATTAGGCAGAAATGAATTTCATTTCGTTTCCAATTCAAATGAATTTGTAGAATGAGTTGCAATTCGTTTTCAATTAAAATGAATTTGTTAAAGTTGAATTGCAGTTCATTTCCAATTCGTTTGAATTGAATTGATTTTGAATACATTCAAATGCATTAGATCAATGAATCAATTCAATTCAAATTAGCTGGTAATGAATTGCTAATTATTTTTTCTAATTCAAAATCATTTCATTTCAAATGAATTGGAAATTAATTGCAATTCACTTTGACAAATTAATTTGAATTAGAAACGAATTGCAGCAATTCATTTGAAAAATTCATTTGAATTGGAAATTAATTGCAATTCATTTTTAATAAATTCATTTGAATTGACTCAAATTTCATACAATTCATTTATTTTGCGTGAAAAGAATTAATTCAAAATTTTGCTAATTCAGTGCATGAATGATTCGCGAATTAATTCAAAACTGAGTGATTCATATACATGATTTATATTTTCCTCTAGTGAAATTTATAGTAAGTGGCGTATGGGTATTTTCGGACTAAAGAATTTGATTCAAAGAATTTATTTTCGACATAAGTTAAATATTTTATTCTGTACTTTATATTTAAGACTTTTTTTTAACATTATTAATAGTTTTCCTTTTTAAAATGCATGAGGAGAAATGAATTACTTATTAATTAATTAGAAATTACTTTAACCGAGATCAGCACTTTTTAATGGGAATTTATTCACTCACATCTAAAGCAACTTGAACCTGCATTTATATACAATCAACCCTATTCTGCGTTTCGATTACGTTCCCGCATTCAGTTACGCACAGATCAAAAAATGGCATGCTGCCAAAAACCCTAATCGAAAGAAAAAGAAGAAGAGAAGAGTATGTTTAAACCAGCTGCTTTGCTATGAAACGTGTGAAATTGGAAGAGAAAAAATAAGCAGTTTTGCAAAAATTTTAGCAAAAAGTTAAATTTAGTGCAAGAAACCAGTGATTTAAAAATTAAAACAAAGAAGAATTAAATATTGTGAACATTTTCATTGAAAAAATTACAATTTAACTACTGAAAGGCCAAAAAAGCAATAAAATAAGCAAGAGGTATTTTTTTAGCAAAAATATTCCAATGTGAAGAATCCTTTTGCGGCGGAGGAGATATTTTAATTTTTTATACATAATTTTAACACAAAAATAAAGTTTCTTTATTTTAATTTAATTTAATCTACAGAAAATACGTCTTTCGTTGTCATCACATTTTCTTACTTTTTATACTGTTCTATTGTTGATGATTTCTACTTGTAATAAATGAAAAAAAAATCACATTTCAGTACACAAAAACAAAACAAATTGTGTAGATCATTAATTAAACTATCTATTACATTTAATACTTACATTATTTTTTTAATTAATCACTTTCTGAAGCTAAACAAACAAAAATCGAAAGACGCTCCGTCACTAAAATAACAACTTACAAAAACGTAGTTACGATCGAAATCCAGAATACATATAATCGAAAGAGAAATCGAAGAACGGAACACAGAATACCAAAGTTGCCAAACGGAGAAAATGTCGATCCGAATCGAAACGCAGAATAGGAGTGAATATAAATTAAAAATTTCGCCAGCATTTATCATAATGATTCCGACACTGAAAATAATGGCACTTAAACAAATTTGTATTTTAAAATATCTGCAAGCAATCTTAACTAATTACTTACCTGCATTTGTGCATAATACGCAACATATCACAAAGCTGCGTAAGACCAATGAGTGCCAATGTTTATGGTCAAATTAGATTTTCATATAAAAATTCAGTAACAGCATATAAAATATGTTTAATTATAAAGGAAACAAATCGATTTATTTAGTTTCATTTATATACAAAAAAAAAAAAAAGATTAAATTTTGCAACCCTGAAGCGATATATTTTTCTTAATTTTCTTCTTTCTTTAACATAGAAAATATGTATTTAATTAACAAAGACAAAAATTTGTTTTTTTTATATATTTATTTACTTTTATGTACCAAAAAAAAAATTTCCTGCTCTGCAGATGTGCTTTTTATTTTTCTAATTTTGTATACCGAAACATAATCTAAATAAAAAGAAATATTCAATTGACTTGGTTACTTTTATATTAAAAAAATTAAATTTTCCAACCCTGGAGTCGTGTTTTTAACTTATTTTGATTTTAAGTACCAATATAATTTCAACTGAAATAGGTTTAACTTACAAAAAAAAGTAATAATAGATTCCACAAGTTGCACGGCCTTGTTGGAAACAATTGTGGTTGATGCTTAAATGATTAATTTTTGGATGCAAAAATTCAGTTCGCATGGCAGCTCCTTGCTCATTTTGAAAGAGCTTTCTTGCCCCCTTCGCGAACGGATTTAGATTACCACAGCTTGGAAGCGTTGTTCTGGCGCTAAACGATTCATAATGACATACCAAACCTTACTCAACAGAAATGTCAACACTGTTTGATATTTCCAGCTGTCAAACCATAGTTGTCGATATCGAAAGTTCTCATGTAGCTTAAAAACACCCGGTATTTATATATACATACATATTTTTAAATATGTATACAATCCATAAACCCGGATCAAGTTTGAGCGATAATTCTTTCTCGCAGGGGCCAACAAACTGTGAACATCCCTTAAAAATTCACACTGACACATTAATATCTTACATATGAATATATAATACATACATATATACGAGTATGTACTCGTATGTACCCTGCAGAAAATGCGAATAGTGAAATTGTAGTGATTTACTAGTGACTTTGTCACCAGTACTACTGACGAATTGTACCCCAGACAATGCTTTTTGCTATAGACATTTAGCATGTATGTACCTGTCGTTGAAAAGCAAAAGAGTAGGTTTTGGGACCATATCGAAATACATTGGAAAGAGATAGTCACTAGTACATTTTAGTAATTCTAGTGATAATAAAACTGAATATTTTATTAACAATTTTTGTTTTAATAAAAAAAAAATACAATAAATAAAAAAAGGGAAGATTCGTTCAGCAAGTAAGGATTTAGTTTGCTGTTTGTATTAAATATAAATGAAAAATTCAAGGTTCCGTCGGATTTATAAAATTCAAACACTTACGTATGAATCTGGACTTACTGGACTGGACTTTTTAACTGATCCCACGAAATCTTCTACAGGCTCATAAAAAATTCCAAAATTATTTAATTTTAAAATATTTTTATTTTTATTTTATTTGTCTTTTGCAACTTCTTTTTATTTGATTTTTTGAATTATTTTTTAATACATTTTATTATTTTATTTATTGATTTCGTAAACTAATTTTCATAAAGACTTGAATTTTGCTTGAAGACACTTGTATTTTCAACAAACCAATAAAACATTAAGAAGAAGCATAGTTGTGTGTATCTGACAAAATATTTTCTACGCATCAAAAACAATGTTAATATGTAGACGCTCGTTTGACAATGTCACCAATATAGTCGACAAAAGTGGTGACTTGGGGACACTTAACCCCATGTTTTCTGCAGGGTACGTTTGTACATTTATACATATGTACATGAACACATACATAAATATTCACATAAAATTTTAAGTTTAAATATCGATGGTCCCGTCGGTCTTCTCGTTTGTAACACATTTGCGTACAACTGTTCAATGCTTTGATGCAGTGGGTTGCATTTCATAATGAATTTTCTAAATATTTATGATTTTCTTGTACATATTTTTCACGTTGACTTTTCTTTTAACGTGATGGACGAGTATCTGATGTATCTCCAATAATATATGGAAGATGATTTTGTTTGATAATATTTTTGTCTCAATCTTTAGATGTTGTGGCTGTTAAAACACTATGACTCATTTGCAGTCGTTTGAAAACTTAATTTTTTAGGCATTTAAAAGAATTATTCATAGATTGAGTTTTTTTTTCATTTACTACTACTAGTAAATTAGAATAATGCAAATGTTAAAATAGTTAAAAATAAATATGACAGAATTGTAAAGTCTAAAGTACAAGAGAAATGACGTCGTAAATAGATTTTAAATTAAATTTGGATTAACTATTTACTCTCTAGTAATTTTAAAGGTGAGTGCTTAAGAATAAAAATAAAATTGTTGTTAATTTATTCGGCATACATGGTTAAGAGGAATGAATTTTAGTATGATAATTTTTAGTATTATGTATCATCATGTTGCTGGATTTAATGCAAGGACCACTTAAATTTAAGTTGCACTTAAATGTAGTTGAATTTTTTCAGTGATTCATTAAAGTTCTTATTAAATTACATTGAAAGTACGTACGGCAGCACTACAAAATTTCCCCAGTACGAGTATTATGGAAGGCTTCTCAAACAACAGCTGTTTATCATAAATAAGAAAGTTAGTTTAACAAAATGTATAAAATTAAAAATGCATAAAAACACATTTTATGAATGAAACTATATTGTATTGTAAATGTTATATAAACTGTGTTTTTTTATAGAGTGACACGAGTTTAAATCATAATAAAACAAGGAAATATATTTTTAATATCAATGAAAGGGGCTTTATTGGAAAGAAAATGTTATGAAATTAATGTTTAAATATGATTTCTGCCATGTGGCCGCAGCATTTCGCCGATAACTCTTCAAATGTTGATTTCCAGGTGTTCAATTCAATTGTTTGTGGTTTATCGACGTAGACAAGTGACTAAACATAACATAATCCAATGGGGTTAAATCACACGATCTTGATGGCCAATTAATTGGGCCATTACGTGAAATTATTTTTTCATTAAAAGTTTCTTTGAGTAAATCAATTATGTAGCGCCTGCTGTGTGGCACGTGGCTCCGTCCTGTTGGAACCACTTACAAACAAATAAACAAGATTAATGCCACGTAATTGAGGTACGAAAAAATTTCGAATCATGTTCCTATACCGTTAACCGTTGACAGTAACATTCTGACCATCATCGTTTTTGAAGACATATGGGCCAATGACTTCGCCAGCCCATAAAGCGCACCAAACAGTAATTTACTGTGGATGTAATGGTGTTTTTACAAAAACTTGTGGATTGTCCTCACTCCAAATGCGACAATTTTGCTTATTTACTACCAGAATTATGCACCCCATAAAATGGAAGAAGTACAGAATCAGTTTGACGAATATAACAATTATTTTGATTAAAAATTTCAACAATTTGCACGCATTGCTCAGATGTAAGTCGATTCATAATGAAATCTCAAGGCAAACTAAACAAAAAGCAACTATCAGCTGTTAAATGGGTGCTCAAATAAAGCAGTGAGGCCAACTCAAAGTTGTGACACTCTAAAAAAACATGCTATATATATAAAAAAAAAAAAAATTAAACGAAATTCTTTTTAATACGAGCACATGATGTCCATGTACATGTTTTCAATAAACTTAGGAAGGATTTAAACATACAAGGTTAAATATCTTTCAACTTTGTAATGAACAAATTATGTTGAGTTTCTTGAAATAATTTTGTTTGGCAATTTTAGGCGTAACTTTGCTGTAACGGTTCAGGAAAGAAAAATTCCTGTAAATTCCAGTGTCATAATTTTCTTAATAAACTTGATAAAACTGCACAGCACACTGTGAATCGACCTGGGTGGGCTACAGTCACTCCACATTCGACAATTTTGCTTATTCAATGTGCTTATTTGGAACGAAATAGACCTTGTCTGACACAAAGATATGCTTGATAAACACGAGCAGGTCATGCGGTTAAAATAAAATTAAAAATAAAATTAAACTTTGTCTTTCGCATTTTTTTAAACTGGTTTCTTCTCTTTTAAAATTAGCACAATTAAATTTTAAAAATTGCCCAGTACAAATTTATACTAAAATATCTGGGAAAATTAGTTTTTATATTTTGCTACTATTATTAAATATTTTGTTTGAATTAAGTGTGGCCGCAAGGAAAATATATTTTGCCATGTTTACACATGAGGCTGTTTGAAGACACCAAAACTGTCAAATAAATCAGCTTTCTATGATCACAAAACAATCTTGACTTTTGTATGATTCCATTAGACTGAAGTTCGTATCGCTATGTAAGCCAAATTACATGTGATAATTATTAATGTACAAATAACACCAAAGTTGATTGTAAATATTCTGACAAACGTGTAGTAGAACGGAACAACTAGCTGTTTTCGAAGGTCATTACAGCTTCATCGTCGGCGTTCTTTGTATGTGAGGTGTCAGTTGATGTACATTTCTGCTTTATATACTCAGTTTTTCAGTACAAATGGAATATGTGAATTGTTTTAGATTCATCGCATTGAAATTTGCTGGAACCTTTTTTTTGTAATGAAAGCTCAATTTTATCATCTCTAAATTTACAACAGTCTTTAGTTTTGAAAGTTTTTAGTGGCAATATTTAAAATGATAATTCATGCAAATTTATTATTCAGTGTGAATGAAAAATAAATTTTCCATTTCTCACAAACTTTTTTCTCGTATTTTCTCGTTTTTGTCTAATGATTTATTTCTTTCAACGTTAAAAAAATTTAAAATATTAATGCTTCTGACTAGATTTAGAACTTTTACAATCTATATTTCGTCACACTGTGCCTTGCAATGGAATTGGGCAACGGAGAACTCTAACTGAATGTTTATGATAGAACTAATTTCATTTCTGATCAATTTTAAATTAACCCATTTAACGTGTGAAACGTTTCCAATCAAGTAAAGAATAAAATTAATTATTTTCATTTCTGTGCCAGAGTATGTGCTGAATCTCTCACTCACTATTTAGTGTCTGCCTAGAAAATGGAGAAATGTTGTTTGCCGTTCCAGATCGTAGTAAATAGTTTTGTAGACTGTGTTTAATTGCAGTTGATTAGAAATAAAGTTTTTTAAATGAGATATTTGGTGCTAAGCGGCCTTAATAAATTTTCATTAATAAATGTATTCTTGACGGGGTTATGGTGCGATTAGAACTCAATTAAATTGAAACATTTATTCGTTATGAATGAATCGATAATATATTATATTTGTATGTATGTACAGGGTGGGCCAAAAGTTACCATGGGGTTTAAAAGTTTAATAACTTTTTCGTTTATTAATTTTTTTAAATTTTTTTTCTCAGATTATATAATATACAAAATGGAAAATTTTTTTACACTAAGTATGAAAAATAATGCCTCTTAAATGACCACCGTTTTCAGCTTCGCACTGATGGGCTATTATGATTATGAGTGATGAAGCTCATTTTCATTTGAATGGCTTTGTTAATAAGCAGAACTGTAGGTTCTGGGGTTCTGAAAATCCAAGAGCCATTCATAAACGCCAATTGCACCCCATTAGGTGTACAATATGGTGTGGGATCACATCTGAAAATATCATTGGGCCTTACTTCTTCGAGAATGAAGATGGAAGTGCTGTAACCACAAATGGAGAGCGGTATCGGTTTATGATAGAAAATTTTTTACGTCTTGCTCTTGAAAACATACCTGGTATGTGGTTTCAGCAGGACGGAGCCACTGCCCGCACTGCCCGAGACACAATGGCACTTTTAAGTCAAATTTTTGGAGAGCGAATAATTTCCAGAAATTCGGAAATAATTTGGCCCAGCGCGATCGCCAGTTTTGACAGCACCCGACTATTTTCTTTGGGGTTATTTGAAGTAGCGAGTGTATGTGAACAAGCCAGAGACAATCCTTGAACTCAAGGCAAACATTGTTGCAGAAATTTTGGAAGATATTATGGAAAATGCTCTAAAACGAGCCCATCAGTGCGAAGCTGAAAACAGTGGTAATTTAAGAGACATTATTTTTCATACTTAGTGTAAAAAATTTTCCATTTTATATATTATATAATCTGAGAAAAAAATAAAAAAAAAATTAATAAACGAAAAAGTTATTAAACTTTTAAACCCCAAGGTAACTTTTGGCCCACCCTGTACATATGTACATAAAAAATCGTTTTGTTAAACAAGTGACAGCTAGAAAAGATACCACATCTTATACGAGTACATACATATATACGTCTGTAGGTACGTCAGTACTTTCCTGATAACCATGACAAGCTCTTGATGTACTTGGCCAATTAACTGCTGCATCGTTATTTATTGGGGAAAAAAACGTAAAGCATTCTCATGGAAGCACGTTTCAGCCAAAGGAACCATTTTACGTTTTTGTTGTTCTTTGCAGATTCTTTTTCATTCAGAAATGAATTTAGTAAAATTATCTCGCTCGCTATCTGGCCATGTTTTGTGTATGAATGACAATAGATTATAAAAAATTCAGTAAAGAGCGTCTTTGACGCTCACACGAAAGGTTCCGTACGGATGCTAGATATGTAATACTATATGAACTTTAACCTCAGCGCTTTTTTTCTTTTTCCGAAATTTTTCAGTTTTTGGCGAAATTTTTTTAGTTTTGTCGCTTTTTTCGTTTATGCGATTTTTTTTAGCTTTTTATGTTTTTAATTTTGGCGTTTTGGCAATTTTTTTGGTTCTTTTCGACTTATTTTAGTTTAAGCGATTATTTTACGCTTGTCTCCGTTTTTGGCGATAATTTTTCGGTTGTGCCGATTTTTTACTTTTTCGGCTACCTTTTTCCTTTTGGGATTTTTTTTGCATTTTAGCGATTTATGTAACATTTGTTGATATTTTTCATTAAAGTGCTTTTTTTCATTTTGGCGATTTTTCGTTTCGCCATTTTTTTATTTTAAAATTTTTAAAATATTAACATTAACTAATGGAATACCCTTTGATTTCTTTAAATTTCAGTGTTAATTGGAGTAGTTGGTTTACAAATACACTGACTTAATTCCAAGTGTCTATTCGCCACCGAACATCCAAAAGGCTGTAACAACCAAAAAATTCAAAATAGACTTTTTGATTGCTTATGATGTGATTAACCAAAATACATCTTTGCTTAAAATTTCACTCAGTTTTAAATTTACAAGGTTTTTGCTTCTCCTGTAAAAAAGTAAAAAGTGTGCTTACGGCCTTTTGGATTTTAGGCGACGATTTATATGATTCGTTGCTCGCTTTAGAACACCCTTTAGTTCTTAACTTTCATATACATACATGTTGTTGTAGCGGCTAAAGTTTTACATATTCTGTGAAAATTTCAGGTCCGTAGCTCTTGCAGTTCTCGAGAAAACAGCCTGTAACAAACAGACATATAGACGGCCCGACGGACACACTAACTCAAAATCAGTTTATCTCGACTTAAGGCATAAGTGAAAGCAAACTCAAAAAACTTCAGTTATTACAACTCCATTCTCTTTCTTTAGTGCTAACGCGTAAGGTTATTGTTAGTAGAAAATTTGTAAATTATGAAAAAAATAGCTATTACATATTTTAATCACTAAAAAAAGGCTCAGCAAAAAAATAGTTTTATTTTTACAGTCGCATATTTCGTTCAACAAATTTCAAAAATTAAAAATGCTTTTACATTTAAAAAGTATAGACCTTTCAGCTTTATTATTTTTTTGGTTGACCTTTTGCTGGAATTACCCATATGTATTAATTTTTTTTTTGAATATCGATCGTTAGCGGCAAACTGTTCTTATTAGAGCTGTGCCAAATCATTCAAGTGACCGCTCATTTTCGTTACTTTTCTAAAAAAGAACGAGTTCGTTCATTTCGTTCATTCGTTCTTTTCAAGAAATAGAACGAAATGAAAACAAACAGTTAGTTTTGTCAATAAGAAGGACAAATGCAGTATGTTTGCTGTCAATTGCTTAGCAAAATAATCAAAACAAACAACAGAAAATATAAGAAATACAAAGAAAAAATTTTATACAATATCAAAATCAAATTTGTTAAAAAAACTTAATATATTCTAAATACTTAAGAAATATCAATAGCAAATTAATTAAATTTATAATAGTCATACTGTTACTAAAAGCAAAGCAAAAGGCTAATGAAAACGAGAACATGACAAAAAATCTCACATGAACAAAGAAAAACACAATCAATAAAAAAAAGCCAAGTGCGCTCGATCGTTCATATCGTTCAATTTTACTTTTTATCAGTACTGCTGAGCCAAAACAGCTCAGTAAAGTAACCGGCTCACTTCGTTCAATTTAGTGATTCGTTCAATTGTACTCGTTCGTTCATGAACGACACAGCTCTAGTTCTTAGTAACATAACTGAACTGAACCACAGAATACACAGAAGTAAAGAAAGTGACAGGTAAAAAAGCTTCAATCAGGTTTTTAACATTCGTGGAAAAAAGAAAAAAATATAGTGTATTTGATATTGTAGTGTATTACTACTTACCAATTAACACAGCTAATAAAAAGCGTTGTAGTCAGGGTTCCCAGATTTCTTTCGACCGACATCCCCAATTTTAAAATTTTTATCCCCGAAATTCCCCAAAAGTCAATTTGTACTAATTTTACCACTTCTGGAAATGGATCAGAAGTGTCACAACAAATTCAGTTATTTTTAAAATATATATTAATTCGTAACAGAGATCTTAGCACTGAATTTTGTTTCTTATTTAATTTTTTATTGACTCTATTGCAAGCGTTGCTCGTTGATACACAAAGTAAATTTAATATATACAAAACTCTACTAGTTCTTTAAACGGCCGTGATCCAGCGGCATCTTTATATGAATAAGCTTCTGTCCAAAACATGTTTAAGTTGCTTATTTGTATATAAAATTGTAAGCATCAAATAAGGTAAAGAACTAATTGTCAAAAAATTTAAGTTATATACGAGTAGTACATACGTGTGAACAATAAAATTAGCTGATGAGCAATCTCCCAAATGCGAGTACCTGTTTGTCTTGTACTAAACCTTATTTAAATTTTGCTAACAACAAACGTTAAAGACGAGTTCATTGTTACCATTTATCATTTTAAATTAAACTAAAAAAAGAGCAATTGGAATATGTATTGAAATTAAAATATTCCGAGAAATAAATAAAAAATAAATATTAAGTAAAATACAAATCCCCAAAAAATCTCATAAAATCCCCAAAACATAAAAGTTATCCCCATTTAATTCCTCAATCCCCAAACCAAAATTCTTATCCCCATTTCGAAAAATAAATCCCAGATTTGGGGATAAATCCCTAATCTGACAGCACTGGTTGTAGTCTTATTGCACTAGAAAGAAGAATCAAAACAAAAACGCCGACAAAATTTGAGGGAAAACGCGACAAACAGAGAAATATCCTTATCCTCCGTCTTGTGACACTTCTGTATGTTTTGTGACTGAACTTCCATACATATCGTTACCTTAATATATAAACGCCCTAACTCAATATTCATTTCGAATGGAGTTGTTTTGCATATTTCGATAGACTAGAGGCTCACCTATCGATATGTGCAAAAAATTCGATTTGAAAAAAATTATGATTTAAGGTAACGATATGATATGCTATGATAACTCTATTCATGTTTGAATAAATTTTTCAACTTAACTAAAACGGTCCATATACTACGGTCGTTTCATTTAAATTATTACATACTTCATTTTTGTAACGTGGAAAATTGCATTATTTGATTATTTCTTTTTTAAATCTTCAAATTGATTGTTGCAACAAATGAGGAAATTGTAATTGTCAGTTCGAAAAAGAAAACAACAAAAGAGGATGTCCGTACGATTAAAATTAAGTGCCTAACACTTAAAAAAAGTTCAGTTTTCTTTGCAGAAAATGGTTTATGGAAACAACAAAAGCAAATAACCGCTTCAGCTGCATTTCCTTCTCCTCTTAAAAAACAAAAAGAAAATACTCTAGTGCGTTAGTGGTGGTAAGCAAATACGCTTAAAAAGCATATTATTGACCTCCTACAATAGAAATTTGAATTTTAAAATGTAATCTCATATATAAACAACGGGAATCACCAATGAACACTGTGTAAAAGAGATTTAACATGAAACCAAAAAAAAAATATAACAAACAAATTGTTAAACAAATAAATCGACCAACTGCAAACAGACATATGTACATACATACATACTCGTACATACTCACGTTGTAAATATGTATGTATGTACAGTTATGTAAAAAATAATAGGTATGATATTGGAGCAGAAAGTATATAAAATGTAACAATCGTTTCTGCTTAAATCTGTTTATATATTGCAAACTGCACTTCTGTTTTACTAACTTTGAAAGTACACCCTTAAGGACGATGCCGGCAATATAACGGTGTTGGTACATTTTTATACTACGGTATGGGATCTCTAAATCGCATTCAGTTTATAATGAAGTCAACAGATTATGTTGAAAGTATGTTGGTGAAAACATGCCACTCAAATGCACTATTCAACAAGGTAATAATGCCAAACATATTGCAAAGTATCCACGGAAATGGTTTAGTTGCAACCAAATCAATTTATTGGGGTGACCAGCACAATTCCTGGACGAAAATTCCACCAAAACTTTGTGTAGCCATCGAATTATAATAATAATTTGCATCTTCAAAAACTCCGTGGAATGTAATACCTATTCCCGTTTGTTAAAACTCAATTGACTTAATGCCCAAACGATCTCGAGTACTTTTTGTGAACAAATGGTCGGCAACAAAATATTATACGGCCCGTTAACATTTTGTTTAAGCTTTACGATATCACCATACAAAGAACTAAGTTCATCAACCCCATTCTTGTTGAGATAATCCACGCCGAAAGTTGTGAAAAATAATCCAACGAAAACCTTCTCTAGAAATTTCCAATTTTTTTTTTGTCAAATTGATTTTCTGAACTCACTGTAAACAAAACAAATAGCAGTTGTACATTAAAACGTTTTGAGTAAGTTTATTCAATCAAATGTCAAACTTTATTATGGTCTTGCCAGATTTTAGCTATTGACACTAGTGTTGCCACTTCACGAATTATAAATAGTAGCCCACGTATTCATTTCTTGTTACTATTTCTACGATAATAAGAAAAGTCCTTATTATTTTTCAGATGCCAGATTTGCATTAATGCAAATAAAATGTTGAAAAGTTTTATATTATAACTCAAAGTTAGCAAAACCGATGCAAGATAGGCTTTGTAAAGTTTTAGCAATAAGTAAACACATTCAAGCAGAAATATTTTAAATATTATTAATTAGTGTTTTATGTGGTAATTGTTACAATTTAAGTTTAAAATTTGTTAACGCACTAGTAATCCCAAATTATTATTTTACTTATTAAGTAAAATATTTTTTTAATAAAAATACATTGAAATTGAAGCTGAAAAAAAGTCAGCCAATGTAGTAATGATAAAGTAAGAAAATAAAAAACATGTTGATTATTGAGTTCTTGCTTCAACTTTGTTATTTGTTGAGCTTCTCATTTGCTTAAATGAAAGTTTAACATATTAACTCTAGTTGTTCTAAGAAATTTTTGGGTAAAGGTTCCCTGATGATCTGCATTAGCAACAGTGAAATGCGCATAGGATCCAGCTAAAACCCTCAATAATCAATTTCAATGTATTTTTATTAAAAAAATATTTTACTTAATAAGTAAAATAATAATTTGGGATTACTAGTGCGTTAACAAATTTTAAATTTAAATATTGTTATTTTTCTTTCTGCTCCAATATTGTATTTGCATATGAGTATCTCTATTATTTTTCACATAACTGTATGTACGATATTCCATCGCTCATGCTAACATCTGTGCTTTGTAGCTGGGAGTACGAGTATTTTGTTATCAACCCAACAAACATTTAAAATGTTAAATGATTTAAAACATTTTGTATATCGTGCCATAACCGCCAAAAAAGCATACATAGTTTGCAAACTTTTTTAATTTTGCAAAAAAAACGAGGCCCAAAAAATGTGTCGGTTACGCTTTTTTGGCGGTTATGGCTCGATATATATATTTGATTAGGCTAAAGTTCGTATCGTTCTGTAAGTAAATTATTTTGCAAAACCTATACAGATTTCTTCTGCACAATATTTTTCGTTTAAGTCTAAAAAGTCAAAAAATTTTAAATCGAAAAAAATGTTTGGCATTTTTTTATTGCTTTGCATATTATTTTATTGTTAATTTCTTTTAGCCATAATTTTCTACTGCTGTATTCTTCGTCTGTTTTCTTGAATTCTTATCTACATAATTTTAGATCTAGAAAATATTAAAGAATTAACTTATAGTGGGTTTACACCACAGAATTTCACTTTGCAAAGTTTTAAGGCTCAGTTAGCCGACTGTAATGTAATGTAACTGCAACGGTAGGAAACAGCTGATTGATATTGTTATGTGAAAAGTAATGAAAATGGTTATGGAGATGTAATGTAACGTAACCTAATTTTCATATAAAAATACCGATCAGCTGTTTCCTACATTACAGTTACATTGCGTTACAGTCGGCTAACTGAGCCTTTAGGTTTGTCGAAGAGAACGGAAAAGTAAATGGCGGGGAAGTAAAAGCTTTCTGCTGCTTGCTAAGTCGTATTTAAGGTACTTCAATACTATAAATTATAATAAAGTTTTCAAAAAAACCATTTTCGAAGTAAGAAAATTATTGGGGAGAACTCCTGCACGTGTCTTTTTTCCAATTTCAAAAATGGTTTTACGAAAATTAAGCTACATTTTTGAAAATAAGTTTTAATATTTTTTTGTATTGTCTTATGTTTATTATTGTTTTTATTTTTATTATTTATTTACTTTACTTTAAGTAGCACAGAGTTGCATTTTTTATGGTACACTTTTCACATTTCAGCGCTTTTTATTTGTAAAGTAGCGTTTGATTTGGGAAATTTTTGATGTGGCAATATGTTAATTTGGCAATGAGTAAATGCATTACGTTATCAATGTAAAGCCTGACGACCGACAAGTCGATAGTTAGTAGGTCGCTCAAACGAACTATAATGAGTGACTTTTCGTCAGTGATTCGAGTTGTCGATCGACATCGTGGGTTAGGCTGTAAATGTTAGCACTTGATGTTCGTTTAGTATACTATGTTCCTTGAATGATAGATTAATGTTTATAGCTAAAAACTCCATGAACATCACAAATAGCACGTTTCAAAATTAGTTGTTTATACACAAAAAATTGTTCAGAGGTTATGGATCGAATGGACAAAAAGTGCCAGAACAGGAGCGAAAGTGCCACAGTTAACATCCAATTGTGCCAAAAGTGGCACATGGTTTTGTATAGTTGTATTGTTGTAGCGATAAGGTCACTTGATATGAATTCGCCTTGTCCTCTGTTGTGTCCAACAGCTCTGCTTAATTTACATAGTTCACTCATTTTCGAATCAAAAGTTGTCTTAAATGAATTTTATTTACATTGATATGGAATAGAGATGAGCGCGTGTAGAATTTTTCCAATACGACTCGAGCCGAGCACGAATACCAAGAAATACGCACGAAATCAAATGGAATAGCCAAAAATATTTTTTTTTTTATATTAAAAAAATATAAATTTTTATTTTATTTCATAACCTTAAGTTTAAGACAAATTTGCTGGTGTTGCGTGTTTGACGATACAAAATGTTTACATTTTTCTCTACTGGAAAATCATTTCGTGTCTTATAGCATCAATTTTGCTCAGCACAACACGACCGGGTCACGCACAAAATAAGATTTTCTGTCATGAACACTTCGTATTGAGTCGTGTGTGTTCGTGTGCACTTCTAATATGGCAAAAAAAAATGTTCATATAATTTTTAATTGTGCTTGAATGGAAATTTTGATCGATATCGAATGCTGTGATTTGCCCTCTGAAGCGTTTAAACTAAAATAAAACGAGCTGTTAGACACCAGACTACTTCTCGCACACATTACATATCTTCTGGAAGATGCTATGAAGTGACATTTTTCATTATCTAATAGTCTTTCAATTGCTTACAGGGACGCTTGTATGCATATTGTAATATTGATAAACCACTAATTCAAAAAATATAACAAAATAGAAAAGAAACACTTTCCAAATTACAAAAAACTCTACACACTACAACAGTAAAAAAAAGAAAATTAGAGAAGCACCTACTTATCTGGTTTTATTATCTGAACTATAGTGAAAAAAAACAAACTTGTAGAGCCATAAATAAAATATAATAAATAAAAAAAAACAACTCAGGCACCGATACAACAAAGTTGAATTTACATACACAACCTTTCACTTAAAATTTATTTAATCAACAAATTCACTATTCATTTAATAAAATGAAAATAAAACAAGGAAAAAACTGCAAAAAAACTTTGGTTAATTGTATGGCTGCAAAGAAAATAATTTGATAAAAAAATAGATCACAAGCAGTTGCCAACATTTTTGAAAAGTCGAATAAAAATTTGCAAAACAAACAATAAAATTTGCAACAAAAATTTCATTTGAAGTGGACTCAAACATTTCAAATACAATTAATGCAGATTTACCAAATACAGGGTGTCTGGTAGCAGATTTATATTTTCAAACTTAAATAAAAAACGTAATAATTGACACAAAGTTTTATTAAGAGCATTGAACGATAGAATGGAAATGCGCATTTTATTTTTAAAGAGTATGTCATCCAGATGTCTTCCGTCGAGTTGAACACACTGTTCAAAACGGAGCCTTGTGCTCTGCGCCACACGCTGCAGTAAATTTGGTTCAATTGAGCTGATTTCTCGACGAATGCCTGTTTTCCTTTAAAGCCAAAAGAGGTTGGGGATTGTCATTATATACCCTCTCCTTGAGGTAGGCCCATAATAAAACTCCATGGGAGTTAGATGAGGCGACCACGGTTGCCAAGGCACTGATTAGTTTGTGGGGGAAATTTTCCCGAAGCAAATTCATCGAAGGTCTGACTATGTGTGCATCGCTCCATCCTGTTGAAATCACGTGTGTGAAGAGTACGATGGATGAGCTCACAGGTTTGGCAAAAAGAATTCCGCAATCATGCTTTCACCGTTGACATTCGTAGCCTGACCTCGAGAATTTTTGAAAAAAAAATGGTGCAATTATCTCACGCTTGGATAAGGCCCACCAAACAGTTAACCTCGGGCAATGCAATAGTTTTTGATGTTTCAATCGAGAGTTGCAGGTTCTTGGAGACCAGTGACGGCAGTTTTGCTTATTGACGTGGCCGTTTAAGTGAAAATGAGCCTTGTCGCTCCAAAAAATGAGATTTACAGTGCGAAAACGCTCCAACATCGTTTCAACAAAATTTTTGCGTAAATCAAAGTCACTTTCTTTCATTTCTTGAACGATTTGAATTTTAAAAGGATGGAACTTCAGATCCTTTTTTAAAATTTCATGAATAATTGCTCTTGAAAGTCCCAGTGAGGCTGCTCTTAACCGAATTGAAAGTGGCTGCTCTTTTTCGTATTGTTTTCGGGTGTCCTTGAAGATCGACTGCGCCCTGGCCCTGGGTTATTCATAGCCGAATCAGTTGCACGGAATCTCTGCCGCCACGAACGAATTAAATTTACTTTCGGTCCATCACATATTCGCCGAATACCGAACGTTGAACAAAATTGTCGACGAGCAATTACGTAAGAATCATTACTCTTAAAAAATGTATCCACAGCGAACGAGCGATGCTCACTCGACCACTGCGACATCGTGACTAACAAATTCGCACAATCGATAATTCCAACGGCGCCACCCTCCCTCCGCACCGTTTATTGCTTTTTGAAATAATCGCATTTAAAAATATAAATTTGCCTCCAGACACCCTGTATATGTATGTACATATCGTTACCCTAGTATAGAAAGGCCCTAACTCATTTTTTTTTCAAATCGAGTTTTGTGGTATATATTACGATAGAAGAACATCTAATGTATCGAAAAATTGCAACAATCTCGATTCCCAAAAAATAATGAAAGCTCTAAGCTTTTCTATATTAAGCTAACGATAGGTATGTTTTTTTTTATCGATTTCTTAATATAAAAAAGGCGCATCTATACGTTGGCATTACATCTTTCTTAGAGAACTAACTTAGTAACACCCAAAGATAAAAGATTTATTGCCATGCAAGTAATTGCTTTATGCCCTAATTCAGTAAGAAGATTTAGGACGTTTTTGTTTGAAAATATTTTTGAGTGTTTAGTTTTGAGTTCTCTAAATCAAGGCGAATCCAAGTAGACTATACATACGTTGAATGTCAACACACATTTTTCAGTACATTTTTTTTTACATTTAAAGTATAAATTTCTCAAAGCGAATTAAGCTGAGTATACTTTATATGAATTTGCCTTGCTCTAAATCATTTCTTTCATAATGAAAAATTAAAATATTATTGCCATGTTTTTAAAACATAAAAATTAAAGTAAAGTGTTATACGATAGTTTGAGAAATATATGAAAAAATATGTCTTGCGTAAAGCATATACACCAACCTTCTAGCATAGACAAGAATCAATAATTGTTTTAAAAAATCACAACAGTGACTTTTTTTCGTCCAAAGACAAGTCTACACAATCGTCGAATTAGGGTTTTAATGTGCTTCGTTTCTGTAACTTGTGAGAAGTTCTCCCATCGAGAAAAATTAAATAATTACGAGTATATTGGTTGTGCAATTTTACACAGGGTTATTCATATAAAAACTTAAATAAACTTATAAAAAAAATAACAACAAATATAGTTTTTGTCTTACAGAAAGTTCTCACTTTCCTTGCAGAAACGAGGCACTGGTATATAAAAAAATTAGCAATATACATAGCAGGATGATATATTTATATTTTGCAAAATTTTTAAGAATTTTGTCTACTATTTGTGAGTTTATTAGCCCAATTATGAATTTTCCCGGGGGATTTTTTCTATTCCCAACTATTTGTTTCCAGGAAAAATTCTGCTATTTTAAATCGCCTGGAATTGCCAAATACGGGAAATGGAAAAATCTTGATCGGCTGTTTAAACTTTATAAGAGTTCAGTAATAAAAATAATTAAAAATTGAATGTTTTCATTGTCAATAAGATTGTGTGTTTATAGTTTGAGTTTTTGCTCAAATAAAAAAGAAAATAAACACCTTAACCATCCAAAAGTATTATTGCACATACTTATATTGGGGAAGTGAAGCGATAACTGAGCTACATACATATGTATGCAAGTGTAGATGCGAATGGATTAAATTCCCAGTGATTGTAATAAAGTAATATTGAAAAAAAATTACATTTTGTAATTTTGACCAAACATTATTCATATAATTAAATTAAATTGAATGCTCTCTCATGTAATTAAATTAAGTTGAATAATTTTTGGTAAAAAATTACAAAATGTAAATTTTTTTTCAATATTACTTTATTAAAGACCGAAAAAAATCATATCTTAAAAAAGAAAAAAAAATCTCCTTCAAAATTTTAGTATCTTTAAACAAGAGTTGGGGCTATTACTCAAAAAAAAAAAAAAAAAAATGAGGAAAAAATATAAGTTTTTGAGTAAGTCCATTTTAAAAAATTCAATTTCAAATGTTCTTACATTTTTTGTAGTCCCAAATATTTTCTTTTAAATGACATAAGAATCATCTCTATATGTGACAGCGCATAGAAAAAGGGACCTAAGGGTAAAAAAAAACTTTTTTTTTTTTGATGTGGACAACATCTGAGCATCGAATGAGACCGATCCCATGCCCGAAAAGTGTTCCCTCCCAGAGATATGCGCGTTTTATGAAATGCTGGTACACCAAAGATACACGTATTTAAATCTTTAAAATGGCTCTCCTGAACAAAACTGGTTTTTACCCTTAGGTCCCTTTCTATTTTGCGCTTCACATATATGAGATAGCTTTTGAGATATTGGAAAAATAAACTGAACACTTTCGGCAAATTCTGCGAAATTATCAAATTTTCAATATGACATAACTTTTGAAAAAAAATTTTCTAATTTTTTTTCTGTTGGTATATATATGTTATAGGATGAAGGAGACCATCTGACCAAATTTCATCCAAATCAAAAGGGATCGTGTCTAACTCTTAATCGATTTGACATGGAATTACCCATATACAATACCTAAATACGTAGTTTCTTATCATCGAATAAATAAATTGAAAAATACAATCTGATCCTCCTTTGGTTTCATGCAATTTCAATTCTCTGCATTTTGATAACCTAACTTTCTTATTTATGTTAAACAGCTGTTGCTTGAAAAGCTTTCCATAATATTTGGAAATATTTTAGTGCTGCCATACTTTCAACGTAATTTAATAAGAACTTTAATTAATCGCTGAATAAATGAAATCATATTTAAATACAATTTAAATTTAAATGCAATAAAAATTAGCTAATTATGTACTTGAATATTAAGTTAAAAACTAAGGGTTACTAGTAATATTTATCACTCCATAAAATGCGGACCTGTATGATGACTCAATTGGACTATATTGACCGAAAGTTTTACTACTAGCAACAAGTTAATAGAAAACAAAACATTTGAAAATTTTGCTTGTTTTTATGGTTAAGCGATTGTCTATATGCATTTCCTTCCTGCTTTTTGGAACTCATCAGTAGACTTCAACCCAAAACATTTTTGATTTTAGCTAACAAACTTCGTATGTTTATAGTAAGACTCTTAATACTATACTGAGAATCACAATATACAAACATAATAAGTTTGAAAGTCTCAAACAAAAATCTTTACAAAACAAGCATCTTTATTCGATTGTGCATCTATTTTATCTTTTTTACACCACCTTTTTACAATTAGCTGCCACATTGGGCAGCACTAAGAGTATTAAAAGGCAAATAAATATACTTCGGTATTTAATGTATGAAAACAAAACATTTTAATATAGGGTGTTTTTTATTGAGGTATAGAACTTTAAGTTGGCATCACTTTTTTAACTGGCGGCCATTTTGTCAGCTGTCAAGTGATTAATATTTAGTTTGGTTTGCCATTTCATCATGAACTGGTTGACAAAAGAACAACGCTTGCAAATCGTGCAAATTTATTTCGAAAATAATGGTTCAGTTCGCGAAGTTTACCGCAAGCTCCGTCCATTTTATGGTCGACAGAGGAATTAATTCGGTTAACCATGGATCGTTTTCGCACTACGTTTACTCTATGTGATAATACGCATCCGCAGAGAGGTCGAACAGTGCGCACCGAAGAAACAATTGCTGCTGTAGAGCAAAGTGTTGAAGAGGACCCGAATGAACCGATTCGCCACCGTGCAATTGGAGCTTTGTCCATCAACTTGAAAATTGGACCTGTAGAATTGGCTTTATTCGAGCCAGCCGCGGCGGCCACATGCCCGAAATCATATTTAAACGTTAATGGCATAAAATTATCCTTCCAATAAAGCCAAATTGATGGACATTAAAACGATTTTCTTGTGTTTTATTTCAACTCGAAGTTCTATACCTCTAAAAAAACACCCTGTATAACTATTCACAATTTCCTTTTTTTTGCAATTAAGATCCTCAATTGGGCTGTATTTTTTATATACATACTAGTGTTGTCATTCGAACAAAAATTATTCGAACGAACAAAAATGTTCAATTTAGAATAAAAAATTATTCGAATCATTTTTGTAGAATATTCGAATATTCGAACAATTTCCTTAATCTCTTTGTATAAAAAGTGTTTTACATTTCATAACTTTTTAGTTTGTTAACAATATGATTTTAAGTAATCAAATTACTCCAAATTATAAATACTCGTATAAGCATGTTTGTACAGGGTGTTTTTTTAGAGGTATAGAACTTCAAATTGAAATAAAACACAAGAAAATCGTTTTAATGTCCATCAATTTGGCTTTATTGGAAGGATAATTTTATGCCATTAACGTTTAAATATGATTTCGGGCATGTGGCCGCCGCGGCTGACTCGAATAAAGCCAATTCTACAGGTCCAATTTTCAACCACTTTTTCGAGCATATGGGGCCGTATGTTGGCAATAACGCCACGAATTTTGGCTTCCAAGTCCCCTAACGTTTCTGGTTTGTTGACGTAGACGAGCGACTTCACATATCCCCAAAGAAAATAATCCAATGGTGTCAAATAATACGATCTTGGTGGGCAATTGACAGGTCCATTCCGCGAAATTATGCGCTCATCGAATGTTTCCTTCAATAAATCGATTGTGACGTGCGCTGTGTGGCATGTAGCGCCGTCTTGTTGGAACCACAACTCATCCACATTCATGCCATCCAATTCGGGAACAAAATAGTCGGTTATTGCTGTGCACGGTGGCGAATCGATTCATTCGGGTCCTCTTCAACACTTTGCTCTACAGCGGCAATTGTTTCTTCGGTGCGCACTGTTCGACGTCTCTGCGGATGCGTATTATCACATAGAGTAAACGTAGTGCGAAAACGATCCATGGTTAACCGAATTAATTGCTCTGATGGACGATTATGTCGACCATAAAATGGACGGAGCTTGCGGTAAACTTCGCGAACTGAACCATTATTTTCGAAATAAATTTGCACGATTTGCAAGCGTTGTTCTTTTGTCAACCTGTTCATGATGAAATGGCAAACCAAACTAAATATTAATCACTTGACAGCTGACAAAATGGCCGCCAGTTAAAAAAGTGATGCCAACTTAAAGTTCTATACCTCAATAAAAAACACCCATTATATGTTCGCTAAACGCATCTTTTGTTTTCCTGCTTTGAAAACATAATGCCTTCTTAACAGACCAACCTAAATTACGACGCAAAGCGTTGTCTATAAGGCGGCGTCAACGCTTTGCGATTGGAAAATCAAATTTTGACAGCGCGTTAAGCAGTGAAGTTGGCTGCAAAAGTACTCTTGTTTTTGTTAAGTAATGTAACTCTAGCTACTTTCACATAAATTTATTGCTTTCATTTTCATATCTTATTTCTATTTAGAGTTTTTAATTAATCAAAGTGAGTGAACATTACTGTTTCTTTTTTTTTTTTTTTTTTTTTTTATGCATACATATATTTATTTATTGTATCTTCAAAAATGAACTAACTGTTTCTGGCGCAACGTTAACGCTTTAATTTAGGTTACTTATTCGAGCGTAAAAGCTAAGTGCTAAATTACGTTGCGCTTTGCGTTCTAATTTAGGTTGGTCTGTAATTGAATCAGAAGGTGTCTTACAATTCCTGGTTAAGAGTTTAAAAAATAACTGCTTTTCTACAGATCTAATCAAAAGCCCTACGGGCTGGGTTGGTTATTGTTATAAATAAATAATATAATTAATTAATATTATTCCCAAGCTTTCCAATAACTTTTTAAAATATACCACAAAAAGCTGAAAAAGAGTACGTAAATATTTTGATTTCATGATTATTTTGTAATAAAAATTAGTCAAATAATCTCAAGTACGAAGTAACTGACAATGTTTTATTAGCTGATCTAAAAAATTTTATCAATAAAGTAAGAAATTGTACTAATATAAAAATCGTCAACAATTTTGAAGTTGATTTAAATTATTTGAATATCAGAGAAAAGAACACACAAACTCGATATGCTTTTAAAGGCCATGATTCACTATCCTACACAATCGCGCGATCTACGAAAAAATACAACCCTGACCTGATGAATTGTTTTTGTCTTTTGAAAATGTTCATAGACTCCATCATACCAGGGCTGTATTTTCTCAAAAATCGCAAGATCGTTTAGGCTAGTAATACTTTTATTTATCGGCCTTTAATACTTTTTTTTTATCGGTATCACTAACATCAACAATTTGCGAAAGATATTTTGCTACATTTTCTTTTATCAAAAGTAAAAAATTAACCGTCTACAAGCTAAAAAGTGGGATTATCTGCTGTTTTTAAATTACTATTTTAGAAGAAATCAATGACATATTAAAAATTTTTGTAAATGTGTATAAAAACGTAAGTTTTTTAACTAATTTCCTTTCGGTTTTTAATAATATTTCTGAGTTTGTTTTTAAAACTATTTGTTTTTCTTGTATAATGAATTATTTTTTGTTTGTTAATAAAAAAATTAAACTCATATTAAAACTTATTAAATTTTTTTTTTTAAATTATTCGAATAAATTTTTTTATTCTTTGTTCGTTCGAATATTCGAACAAAAGTTCAAAATTATTCGTCCGTTCGAACAAGAAAAAAATCATGAACTTTCATTCGAACAAATATAAAACACGAATAATTAAAAACACTAATACATACATATCGTGCCTTAACGGCTAAAAAAAGCTTAACCGACACATTTTTGGGACCTCGTTTTTTTTTAAACGAAAATCGATTATTTACGATCGCTAATAATCGATTGTGGTAAAAATAAATCAAGTTCGAAAATTATGTCGCTTAAGCTTTGTTGGCGCTTAAGGCACGATATCGCACATTCAGTTCAATAGTGTCATAACTCAAAAAGTTCGTTTTTTGAGTTAGTAATGCAGAATAATAATGCATTTGGTATTTTATCTTGCGTAAAAATTTCATATAAATAGCTTGTACTATCACCTACTGAGAGAAGAATATTTTTCATGACTTCATTGAGTTGTATGTATGTAAATTGAAAACTTTAAACGTGTTTTCTGCAAAACTAGTTATTTTGTGTTATGACACTATTGAACTGAATGTGCGATATGTACATTTTATCAAATATTCGCATATTTCACAAGAGCAATTTTGAAATTTCAAAAAAATATAATCGAAAAATTTATTTATTTTTTTATAAAAATTAAATTCAAATGTTTCAAAATGTGAATAATTTTTGTTTGTTCTTTGTTAAGCATGTCTAGCACGTCTGCTTAGGAAACTCATCCATCACCAGACTTCAACCAAAAAAATTCTTTAAAAAATTAAAAACTTTTATATGTTTATAGAAAAGCTCTCAAAATGTTATTGGGAATTGAGTTTATAAACATAATAAGCTAAAAAGACTGTAACTTTTATAAATGACAACCGAATGTAATAAGTTTTTAATTAATATCATTAAAATTAAATTATTTATTTACAGCAGCTAAAATGTTTTTTTTTATATTTCTTTCACGACATTTTATGCTTGTTGACATTTTAAATTATTTATTATCTAATCGAGTAGAGATGTTAAAGAATTTCATTTTAATTGTTTTGAAAATTCAAATAGATAGGCAGACCATAAAAAACTGAAATGAAAAATGCATAAAAATTTATTTTAATACATTTTTCAAATTGTAGCAATAATTACCCTACAAGAAATGAATGACTGAAACTAATACAAACAAAATTTCTTCACTAACACATATGCAACAATTTTGCATTGAAATCAATAGTGACAGTCAATTGACTAGTCATTTGATCGGAAGTGATGATGGATTCATTTATTTATTATAGTTGCTCTACTCTAGCATATATGTTAGAGTGGAACATCTTTATACGAGCATATGCCAAAACTTTTCAAACATAGAGTTATATTAAAAAAAAAATACAATTCAGTCTGTCTGTGAAAATTAAATTTATAAGTGCTAAAAAAGATAAGTAAACACAATAGTGAATAAAATAATTTGCAAAATTTAATTTAATATATATTTCTTTACAAAATTTTAGATATTTGTAAAAAGCAAGATGCGTTGGATACTAGGTTATTCGGTTTTTCTTAATTAAATCTTTCGTTTTGAATATTTTGTTTATTTTTATATTTTTTTAAGTCACTTATTATAATAAAAAAAAACAATTAAAATAATAAAAATTATATTTATTGTCAGTAATCAATTGTGGGGGTTATATTATTAAATTATGATCATTCAAACTTGACTAATATTTATGCTATCATTGATTATTAAAAAGCAGTAGAGTGAGCAGTGCAACTATATAGTCGTTAGAGTGAGATGCAACATCACACGTACACAAAAGTTTCCATCTCATTTTTCATTTTGCCCTTAAGAGTGTGATAGAAACTTTGTTCTACGCAATGATAAATATATCCTGCATGACTTCCGATCAAATGATAGGTCAATTGACTGATACTATTCTTGTAGGGTTATTACAATTTAATAAATATTTTTGTACTTTTTTTATACTATATTTTTAGATCAATGAAAACGAGTTAAGTGCAATAATCATTTGTAGGCCACAGCACTCAATCAGAAAAAAGTAAGACACACTGTGAACCTGTATTGAATGCCAAAAAAAAGCCAACAAAATCGCCATCTGTAAAAAGCCTTCGTTAGAATTTATTAAACTTGTGGAAGAGACTGAAAATGTTGAGATTCTGAATGAGATTGTTTTTTTTTTGGTTTTGTTGCCACTAGCAAATAAAAAGTAAACTCATTGAAAGATTTTATTGGAAAGCTTGAAGCTGGCCCAAAAAGCAAACATAAGATATTGAGCTCGTAGTAAAATCAGCTACGATGAAACCAGATTTTGTTGTTTTCATAACTTCAGTCTTGTTGTTGTTGTTTTTGGTGGCTTCAAAGTATGGTATGCAAACTTAAATTAAAAATAAAATAATCTTTTTGTTAAACTAAACAAGCCAGTCAGTTAGCCTAACAGTTCGTGCAAGAGTGTGTGAGTCGAAGTTAGAGATAAAAACCACAGTAATAATAATATTAATAACTTCAATAGCAGCAACAACAATCGCAGCAGTAGCAGCAAACATAAAGGTGAGGAGAGGAGACCAGCGTACAAAGTAGAAGTGACCTACAAAGACAGGTTTATGATTTTGCTGCGCATTTACTGTGGCAGCGAATACAGCAAAGAACCACTTTGCTAGACCCAGTTGAGACAGACAACAAAAAACTCGAAAAAATTGAGAAAAATAAAACAGCGGCAACAACAACAACAAC
Organism: Nowickia ferox; assembly: GCA_936439885.1. Taxonomy (NCBI): domain Eukaryota; kingdom Metazoa; phylum Arthropoda; class Insecta; order Diptera; family Tachinidae; genus Nowickia; species Nowickia ferox. The sequence goes on along the minus strand of OW387023.1, from coordinate 92,415,637 downwards.
AACAAAAAACCAGTCAGTCAGCCTAGCTTTAGCAAAGTAGCAAGAGTCAATTGTGCTGGCAACATACAAAAAAATATTGATAAGCAAAGCAGCAACAAAAAAATGGCAACCACAACATTTACAACAATGATACCTACTCCCCAAACCAAAAAACCAGGACCACCCGTCCCACCTAGACCACAGCAATCAAGTTTATTAAAAACACAGCAACGTGATGCATCATCATCTTCTTCAGCTACAGCGACAACAGCAACAGCAACAACAACAGCAACATCGCAACGTTTAATGAGCAAAGTAGGTCTAGAACAACCACAGATTCTTAATAAAAGACCCATACTGGCAAGTGCCGGCAGCAGCAACACGACAACCGAAACATCAGCCTCTACTTCAGTTACAACAAGTGGCGGTCGCACGGTTATCTACAAATCACCATCATTGAATTCGCAAAAACGACAAGACGAACGTGAGAAACGTAGTGAAGCCAGTACTCAGACAGCAACATCTGCCATTACCAGAACAACTTCGGCAGCAGTTATAACAACAGCAACAACGGCAAAAACAAAATTAGCAAATGGCACGCAGGCACCTAAACCACCGCTAAAATTAAGAAAAGCTCCCGATGTACCCACAAATTTGAAACCACGCATAACAACAACACCACAAGCGGAAGTCAATGAAAATGAAACAAAAGCAAACGGCAACAACAACAACAACGACAACAATAACTCTAATAATCCCAACAACAACAGCAATAATAAAGGCAACAACATTGTAATTGTACAATCATCTCAGGGAGTTGTAACCTTAAACCGCCATCACTCCATGGGCTCAGGCACACCTCAGAACAAGCCTTCAGCTCTGGCAAAGGATACACGTCTCAGCTTAGGTAAGGCCGATTTCGAAAGAGTTGGCAAAATACAAGTACAACAGCTACAGCCCACATCTCAGCCTTTGCCCAAAGCTCGAAAAATTGTTAAAGTCCCCGTAGCTACTTTAGATGTAGAGGATAACACTTCCTCGACCACCACAACATCTTCCTCTTCAAACACTCTTCATGTGAATCTTTTCAAACGATCCAAAACCTCAATCGAAAATTTCACCTCACGTTCGAGCAACACCACTGTTAGTACCAATTCCACTGGAAGCTTTTTATCCGGAAAGACAGTGGAGATAAAGAACAATCTGAAAAATGCGGCCGAACGTTTATTCTCGGAAATAATGATCAATCAACAGAAACCAAATGCTTTTGAATCAACCCTAGCCACCAATACAATCATAACAAAGCATGAGAGAGCCATACAGCATCAAGCGGCGGATTCTATGAAGTTAAATAATGCAAATATTAACAACAATATGAAAGTGGCAAACAACAACAACAACAGCAACAACCAAGACAATAATTGTACGCGTATTAACATCACCAACATCAACGCCAACACAGCGAATAATATAAATAATGGCAGGCAAGTGGTTTCAGCTTTCAATTCTCCGGAGAAAAAATCGGCTGCTTTCCATGAAATGCTAATTTCTGAACTGGCTGCCATGCGCACCAGATCATGCTCCATGGAAAATTTGCAAACAACGAAGCAAACGTTACACTCACAGTCGCCACAAACGATGCAAGAATCATCAGCAATTGACAAACAATTTCAGAATTATAAACAATTCAAAACTCTGGAGACACAATTGAGAACAGTCAATACAAAACAGCAACAACAACAACAACAACAACAACAACAGACAGATCGGCAGCATCAGCAGAAGCAACACCAGCATTCATCACCCCTTAACAAACATCACGATGATGATATTGATGCTGATAATATCGAAGATGCTGATGGTGATATTGAAGAAGATCTCAAGAAGTCTTTGAAAGTTATAACCGCGCAAAATACGCCACGCAAACGTACACCCTCGGGCTGTTCTTCCGACTCTTCGCCCTATGGCACTGAACGTTCGGCACGCATACGCACCTCCGATTGGATTGAGGTCGGCGATAATGGCAAACAAGTTACGCTCACCAGCTGCCATATTAGTTTGGAGGATTCGGGCCTAGAGGACGAAGAGCGTATGGATGAAATGTCTTCGTCGGGTGTTGGCGACTCATGGGACAGTGTTAAGGAGGCGGAACAACAGGAACAAATGCAACAACAGCAGCAACAATTTCAACAGCAGACCAAGAGAACCCGCAATGTGAAGAGGTAAGTGCAGTAAAGTCTTATTTATGCGAATTTTCTTTTTTACTTCTAAGAAACATAATTTTTTAATTTTTATGAGATGATTGATAAAATTAAGCTAAATCTAAAACTTCGTGGGATCTTCTATGTTTTATTGTTTGAATTTAATTAAAATTGGCAAAATGTACCAGAATTCCATATTCTGAAAACTAACCTTTTTCTAACGGAGTATCTAGGAACACTTTTTTAAATTTATTTTTCTAAGTCACTATTTCATTCGTGTTTGAGTGTCCTCTTGGCTAGTAGGCAGTGTACTAAACTAGTAATCAGAATATCCCAGATTCTATTTCTGCTAAAGACTCTGGATGTTTTTGCAGACATGCCAAAGTTAAAAATATGCATATATATATATACATATATATATATGTATCTATATATTTTTATCAAACAATTCCCATTTGATGTTATCTTCACTTAAACATTACTTCTTTATTTCTCTACGATAAGCTTGAGTGATTGTTTGCATATCTTAATTTTTCTCGTGACATTACTGCAGTAATTAAAATTTTTTAGTTTAAAATAAAATTCTCATTGCGAGAGCACTGTGGGCGTGCGATAACTTTTAAATGAAAAAAAATCAAGTGTTAGTTGCAAAAAAAAAAAATATATATATATGAAATATTGTCATTTGATTGTCAACGAAAGAAAATTGCAGTTGCAACAATTATAAAAGCAAAACGTTAAAGCTTAAAAACAATCAAAACCAAACAAAGAAACCTAAAAGGAAATAACTAAATAAAAACTGATTTGCAGTTAGATGCCGATGTGGTGATGGCAGTAGAATAATTGCAGCTGTAGTGCAAAACAATGTTGCAGTTATTCCTACATACAAAAATAGTGGTGATGGAACGGTGTGTAAATTTTCACTCACGATTTATTCACTAGAATGAAAATTTCCTCTTTGATTAATTATGTGAGCGTAACAAAAAACAAACTTCACAAAGCGCGTGTGTGTCTATAGAACTTCTGCTTTACAAATTTTACGGAAACCTTTCTTTTCACTTCCACAGGAATTTGAGAATTTTCACACCATCTCTGCACACATGGCAAAGACATACCATATCAGATGAGGAAAGCAGAAAGAATGTTGCACACTAGAAAAAGGTAGAAAAACTCTCACATTTGTCAGAGATAGAAGTGTTACATGCTTAAGCGAGCACTTGCTGTTACGTGCTTATCTTACGGTGGTCTTATCACCTGGTACAGTTGAGCGTTCGCTAGCGACCAATTCACTAATATAAAGCACTATTTGACTTTCAAGCAACTCATAGGTAACAATTTTTGAACAAAGTTATCGCTGACTATGAACATGCACCTTGCTAAGTTACTCGAGGTCTCTCCACTCTCATTGCTAAGACCGAGGTCAGAGCAGCATCTTTTGAACGGCAATAGAACCAAAAATAGTATCTGGTTGACCGCGTCACACCAATCACTAGCATTTATTTACCACTGGAGACGCAATACTTCACCGTGGTAACACGCAGCGAATGTGGTTGCTCACACTCGCCTTATATCCTCTAAAAAAAGTCTTCAGTAATCACCGACATAGCGTCACTATACCATCCATCAGCTGGTTGCCATTGGTGAACATCAGCGTAGGGTTAGACAAAGTGCACAGTTGGCTTTCCGTAATGGATGACGCGGACACATCTCCACTTATTAAACCCCTAGAGTAAGTCAAGCCTGGCTTCCAAAACGTATCAATACAAAGTTTGTATGCTTTTTTGATGCGATATTTATATCGTGTGATATAAAGTTGAGAAACATTGCAACCATTGGCAGCAACTTTGAAACCTATGCACTGCTTGCTGCACTTTTAATACTTTACGACGACATTTTAAAATTATTTGACGTGTTGGATACCAGGTTAGTTTTTAAGGCGCTGGTTCCCGTTGGTTTGTAGGCTGGTTTACGTGACTACCCGCCATACGCAGGCATTCAAGTAGAAGCAGAATGATTCCTTTTTGACAGACTACTCCTCTCGTCAGTATCAACCTGTACAGTACCGTATGCAAGTACTCGGGTACGATGATTGTTATTAGCTCCAACCCGTCGCATTGATATATTTAATCAGGTCACTTAGAACGATATCTGATAAGTCTGAAAAATCGACTAGTATAACGCTGCTTAAACACTTGTGTCTCGAGAGATGCAAAGCTGAAAATTCGCAAAAAATGTGGGAATCTGTCTCTTTCTTGCTTTCTTCACGACAACTATGGCAGAACTCATTTAAGGACAGGCCTATCCTACTAGCATATCTGTCGGATATCCAGTGCCCGTCGCCTCTGCGACGAGCTACGAGATGCCCAATAGTTTTAATTGTTGCATTGAGCTTCTATCATTGTATTCAGTTGCATTTTCTAATAGTACCAAACGGCATGGCTACTGATTTGGCATTGGAAGTGTTCATAGCAGGGCCAGCTATAGCCAGCGCCTTCGTAGCCTGAAAGTTGCTGTGAGCTGGAATCCAAATGAGGGTAAGATTAGCCTGGTCGCCTCATCTAGATAGCACATACTTGCACTGACTGTCCAACTAGAATGGGGGAAGTGGTATATGATCTTAGGGACAGAAGGGACAGAAATACTGCCTGGCTGTCGGCAAAGATACCGATTTTGCCCTCTACGTTCCTGTTGATCAGCATTCTTCCTGATGCCTTTATAACCAAAATTTCAGCTTAAAATACCCTGGGATCTCTAGGGAAACGGAAGGAGCATGCACTCCCAAGATCGTGTGAGAAGACTTTTCTTGATTCATCAGTATATACTTGAAGGTCGTATTCTCTTGTACCAGTATTAAGACACTGGTTCGAACTCGAAGTTCCACCCTTTTCACCTTTTGAACTGAGGACAGCTTCAGGTTACGCTGAACCTGTAAGGCTGAACCTGTAAAGTCTGAGGGATCGTCACACCTATTATCTAATATGAGATTGCTTCAAGAGATAACTACCAAGAAAAAAAGCCAGCCACGTAAACCAACCCATCAACCATACCTGCATGTAGGGTATAAGTTAGTAGGGCTACATAGAATCAAATTTATAATTAAACCTGAATAATTTCGGCAAATAAAATTGCAACAAGCAATTAAATCAATCCGTGTGAAGCAGTTAAATAAAATTTCCGAGTAAAATGGAAATGGAAATCATCCGCATACATTCTAAAATTGCAAGTTTTTAGTTAGTCTGGTAAGTCTTTGACACAAATTGATTAAAGAAAAGGTTTAAGAGTTGAACCTTGACCTTAAACCACAACAAGGAAGTTTGATGTTTTATATGAGTTTATCTCAACTTGTTCCCAACTGTAAAGGTTTGACTATATCTGATTAGTAGACGTCATCATCATCATTCCGCCTAACAAATTCGAAACTAAATAGCTCTTCAGATACAGTCACGTTCTGGAGGTGTCTATAATACAAATAATTGATTGTGACATACATATATATGGATATTGTAATCAAGTCATGATTTATTAAATTTGGATCTTTTGCCGATATCTGGTTTGTGTTTTTTTATGTTGAGCAACACCGATTTCCCTAATGGTGTTCTAGGTATCGCATGTATTGACCGCATTGGCAAATTTACTTGCACAATATTAACGTTTTTTGTACCTGCACTATATTTAGAGTATGCTTTCACGCTTGTAGAGATTCACGTGATTTGAAGGAAAGAGTTATACATGAAAATACTTACATGTGTAATTACATGGGGGCTGCATCAAATTCACATGAGCGGAGCTCATCTCTAACACAGAGCAATATATTATTTTTACTACTAAAAATTATTTATCGTTCAGCGAAACGCAATATGACATTTTGATGAATAAAATATACTCATAATATCGCTCCTTTATTTCTACATCGTAATATAACCCAAAAATATAGTTTTAACAGAAAATGGATTTTAATCTTTCAACTTCAAAGTTAAAAACAAATTTTTTCTTTAAAGAGGAGAATATACAAGCCATTCATATACAATTTTTACACAAGATAGTCATGATGAAGTGATGAATGATTCCCTAGTGTGAACTCTAAAAATACAGTTTTTCAGATATGTGCAACTATGTTAAAATGAGGAAGAGATATCTATAAAAAAAAGTTTATTAATCTTTCGTTAAGAGAGAGAGAGAGAGGGAGGGGGAGAGAGAGAGGGAGGGGGAGAGAGAGAGAAAGAGAGCACTGTCTCTGTATTTTTTAAAGGAGTTTTACATAACCTCCCCTTCTTAAAATGTCCGTCGTACCACATTTGTGTAAAGCCAGTGTATCCTCTTGTGATTTATTTCCAATTTCGACTCAATTTCTCTTCTACAAAAGTTCTAAACTTTTTGAGGTTTCATTGCTCCATTTTCTGCATGTTCTCTCCAGGTAGTCTTCAATCAAGCTTTACTCCTAAATATTATTTTTTTTTTGGTTATTGGTATTGTTGCATTTCGACGTAAGAGAGATTCAAAAGTTGGAATTTTCCTTGCCTGAGAGTCAACCAAACTTTTTCCGAAACCCAATTATATTTTAGTATTGCGAATTACAACTAATATTTACTTGAGCATTTTATGGCACAAAAGATCTACAAACTCTGCCATTATTTAAGTTGTGAATGGCGATACCAATGCGTAAGTTGCGTTGACTTTCAGATAAGCAAACTAAGTTGAGTTCAGAACGGCCAATAGAAGCTTAAGCTTATTGGTCTGTATGCTTGTGGGTTTGCATAACTTTCCTTGAAAACAACTCCTGCTTCTTTCCATGCCATTGAGGTGTATTCTATGCATATGTATTTTAGACAAGTGGCAAATCACTTAATATACAATACTAAGTTCTATTCATATAATATAAGACTCAGTTTCAATGAGCGTGTCCACCAGATAATGACAATGAGTACTCCAAAAAATATTCAAAAGTAAATAGTAATTGTAGCGCAAACAATGCGTGCGTACTTTAGCCAACATACAAGAGTATCTCTACTTCGTTTGTGCAAAAAACTAAAATACGCTACAACAAAAATAAAACGGCACATGCTTATCAAACACATTGACTCTCTCTCTCTCTCTCATACTTACTCAGGCTGTGGATATTTCATAGAAAAAAAAATAGACTAATACTCGCGATATTTATTCATCATTCGCCACCGTATACATATATTTGTGTATATTAAATGGAAAGGAAAATGTGTGGCTGTTTGTGTGGCTGTTTTAAAACATGCTTTATGTGTGTGCAAATAAAATATCCCTGTATATACGCAGTTGTAGCCCATTAATAGTCAGAGTATTTTTTATACTAATGCGTGTGATTGTAGCTCACACAGTCTATACATTTTAGTTATAGTTGTTTGTGCTGCATAATTTAAAAAATGTGTATAAACGTAGTTGTTGAATGTTTGTGGTTATACCTATTCGGTTTGAAATTAATACGTGTTTTTGTAAATGAGCGTGTTGCTTCTTTTTTTAGATGTTTGACGACCAATACTGAAAAAGTACTCAAAACCATACTTTTGTCATTATCTGATGGCCATGCCCAGTTTCATAAGCAGTTTTAGAGATCAGACCCCGTATTCTGTAACTCGCTAAAGCTAAAGCTAAATTTGATCCCCTAAATGCTGAACAAATACAAAATGTAAAATTTTTGACGATGACATAAAACTGTAAAATTTCGGCAAATTAGATTGCTAAGGCATTGCCTGATTTAGCAATACACGTTTGAAAATTGTATTCGTGGCCGAAAATCGATAAAACAACTTTATAAATTTTTATTCGTAGAGATTTAGCTTAAGCGAGTTACAGAATACGGGGGCAGGACGCAGGACGCAGGACGCAGGACGTGGCTACTTCCACGTTTTAAGCACGAGATTGTGTCATTACAAGAACCCAAGGGTGTGTCAGGACTTCATGACAGCGAAATAAATGAAAGTGCATAAAATCAAGCAAAACATTTGGTGGGCGTGGTCCCTCCCAGTTTTGTGGCAAGGGGACGAAATGGAAGTTATGCTATGAGACAAATATTTATTTTCAAAATCACTCTACAAATGACGGAGTTATAAAGTAACACACCGAATTGAGAGCTTCGTTCGTTTTTAAAGTCTTTTAAATTTTTTTTTTTGACTCAACACTTGACTAAATGATTTCGCTTTTGATTATTTAAACAAGTCTACAATTAATTCTATGTTGCCCAACAATTTCTTCTTTCATTTAATGCAAGCATATAATTTTGCATTTCAGCTAACGATATTCTTTCTAAACTATTTCTAAACATAAAAAAAATGCAATAATGAAAAGGAAAAAGTTGACATGTTTCGCATTCCAAGTAAGGGTAATTATTGTAGTCACAGATGTGCCTGGAAGGTAGTTTGACAAAATTGTGTGCAGTGAGCACAAGTGTTATTATTTGTTTTCTTTTTATTTTGTGTTCGCTTAATGTGAAAAATAATTTTGTGATTTAACTTAAGCTGATATGTGCTATTTACGTGGAAATCTTTAAGGGACATTAAGTATATGTTTGTCCAAAAATGCTGAAATTATTTAAGTGAATTTGTGTTGAAAAAGTATTGTATTTACACTTTATTAGATTTCTCAGAACTTTATGATTTTTTAGCGGGATTAGTTTTTTTTTAGTAATATTCTAGTTTCCGTTGAGTTTTTCTCTTGTGAAAAGCGAGATCATCCCATACTCATTCATTTGAATAAAACTGAAACTGCTAAGTAATTTTTGGAAAGTTTACTTTGCAAAGCCTTAAGTTTAATGGAGAGAAGGGTGAAGAGAAAGGGACCTCTTTTCCCTTCTCTCTTAGAAAAGGGAAAAGATTTGGTCCAAAGACTTTTTGTGCCATAGATCTGTAAATTAAATTATATCAATCTCTGTATGACTCTCCTTATGAAAGTCAGCACAGATATTGGAGAAGCCCGCCTAATATCATCTGAACACAGAAACTCGGAATGCAAAACACGCATTCTACTGCTACATAAGACGATACACTCACAAAGAATGTGTGATGTCGTCTCGTCATCTTCCAAACACAAACGACGCAAGGGTGAACGAACTTGGTTACTTTTCCACAGAGAATAGTTCAGAAAGAAAACCAGTAACCAGCTTGCCTTAAACCAGAAGAAGCCAGCCATATTTCATTAGCAGTCGAAGTGTCATCTTCTTTGACCAGAGATGTTACAGTCGACCGACTTACGCCACAAAACGGCTCTGGGCCCATAAATGGAGTAGCAGAGGCCCTCTTGGCCAGTTCATCCGCTTTCTCATTCCCCGGATGACCGCTGTGGCCAGGTATCCAATAAATGGAAACCTTGTTCCGTATGAATTGCTTCTCGCTTACAAAAAGAAGACTTTGCAAAGTCTTAAGTTTAAAGGAGAGAAGGGGAAGAGAATGGAATCTCTTTTCTCTTCTCTCTTACAAAAAGAAAACTTTGTAAAGTAAACTTTGCGTGTGAAAAAGCCGTCTTTGCAACGTCTTCAGTTTTAAGGAGAGAAGAGAAAAGAGAACGGGACTTTACAAAGTAAACTTTGCTTGTGTAACAGCCGTATTATGGTGGAATTAGTCGATTCGTATCGTGCTACTTTTGAAGTGGTCGCATTGTTTAAATCTGGATGTTAGTTAGTAAAAACTTGAGGCTGCCAGCGAATGTGTCAGCTGTTATTGTATTTCTCTTTGCTTTATGCTTGTGCGTGTATGTATGTATGTACGCCAGAAGGGGACGTAAACATCTGGTTGGTTGGTTGGTTTATGTGGCTGCCCACTACACGCAGGCATTCAAGTAGAATCTAGAAGATTCCTTCTATTTTCTATAGATTTTTACCTCACATACGTTACCATACATATTAATTAAACAGCAACATGTTTTATTTATGTTACTGATTTTGTCAGCTGATCCGTCAACTCACGATACGAATCGACTAACTCTACCATTAGTCTTGAGAAGAGAAAAAAGATGGGATGAGTACAGACTTTGTTGTTCCCGCAAAGTTGCTTTGCTTTCCGTCATTTCTTTCGTTTTTTCCTCCATTACATATACGTATAGTTACTTTGTGGTACATAAGTGAAAACTTGTCAAAGTTTCAAAGACTTTGTCAAAGCAATTTCTTATTTTTATTATTTAATTTTTGATTTACTCTTTATATGAAATACCCCTTAAATGCAATAATACTATATTTTCTACTTGCTCTTTTCTCCTTTCGCTTGTATCGCTACAAGTGTCTTTATCACCAGATCTCTATATTAGGTTTTACCACTATGTGTGTAACCCTTATAGCAAATAATTGGTAGTTATTTACATATAATTATTCATTTTCTTTCACAACACTAATGCATCTACGACGGCAAGTAATACTTTTTATGGTGCAGCAAAGTTTTTTTTTCTTTTCTTTTCAAAGAAGAAAGAGACAATTTCGCGGTTTGTTTGTAATTTGCAGTTGGGTTTTAAATTGCATACCAAACACTGTCAGGCAGGAGGGGGGAAAAGTAGAAAAATAATAGTAATAGAAAATTATTATACGAGTACATATGTAAATTATTTTTTTATGAATAATAATAAAAGAAAAAATAACACAAGCAAAATTTTAAATGTAATTTTCTAGGTACCTAAAAAAAAATTAGTTGCACTTATGGTTTCTTTTGAATATGACATAAATATTAATATTTTGTAAAAGTGCAAAAATTCATTAAGAGCAAGTGAATAAGTGAGCTTTTTGAAGATTGTAAAAATATGGAATATAAATTAAGATAAAAAAATAAATAAATTTGAATATAAAAGAAGAATTTGTTGAAACGAGATATTTTTGTTTATGCAACATTGTGTATTTAATACAAAAAAGTGCCGTTACAGATTAACATCAAGATCTTTATTAAAGAAAAGGTAATCATTAAAAAGTATTGCTTTGCAAAAAATTAATTTGGACAACCACGTTTTTATATGGTTTCAAACATTTTAGTGACAATTATATTTATCTCAAAAACTTTTGGTACTCGTATTATAACTCACAACCTTATAACGCGTACCTTTTGATCCTCGGCTATGGTCGCATAGCTGAATCAAACAAATATTCACTTGGCATTATAGCATTAAACACATTTACGACAGCAAGCTACCGACTTCAAAATGCCAAGGGTAGCAAATACATGTTTATATGCGAATGATAAATCAATTAATTTTTTCACCGAAAAAGCTTAAGCAACATAATTTTCGAGCATAATTTTTTGATGAACATTTATTATTTACAACTGGAGATAACACCATGCAATAAGAAAAAAATTGAACCTCTAAAATGAGATGTTTTCTTAGCTAATTAGGGTCGCTAAACACGAATATGGCATTCATTTATTTTTCTTGAGAAGCGTTTTGGAGATATTCGCGAAAAACGTGTTTTTTTGCAGTTAACAAAGATATTTTCAAAAATCTTAAGAACTGTTTATTTAAATTATGCAAATTTAATTTTTTTATCAGCCCAAATTTTTAATGTGTTGATCTGATAAAAATTCATTGAGTTACGGCCCTTTAGATTTAAAAAACTTTGAAGTTTCTAGGTTTTTTTTTAACCTTTAAGCCAAACAAATTTTTTTTTCAAATTTCTTTTAAAACTGCATCTCAAATAAAATTTTGTAGCTAACTTGTTGTTAAGCTTTAAATTATTATCATCGAACAAAAATTAAGAAGTTACGACATATATATTTACTGAAAATATCCGAATTTAAATTTTCGGATGGTTTTCATAAAAATTTAAATTTATTTTAAATCTAAAGGGCCGTAACTCAGTGAATTTTTATCCGATCAACACACAATAAATATGGGGTTATAAAAGAAAAACATCTTTTTCGACGTTGTAAAATTTGCTTAATTTAAGCAAAGAGTCCTCAAGATTTTTGGAAATATCTTTGTAAACTGCAAAAAAACACGTTCTTCGCGAAAACTCGTATCTCGAAAACACTTCTTAAGAAAAAGAAATGATTGCCATATTCGTGTTCAGTGGCCCTAAAGGTAGGATCACACGATTGCCGTAAATACACCAATCTGACCAAATTTTTATTGTGGTAAATTGGTGCACAATAATAGAATTGTCCCAATCAAATATGTTTCAGTCACATGATTGTCCCACTTTTTAAAAATTTGATTGCCACAAATTTTCGAAGAATGAATTTGTGGCAATAATTGCCGCATCCTAGTCATACGATTGGTCTAACTTGCGGCAACACAAACAAACAGCTGTCGTGGTAGTTTTTAGTTTGTTTTGTTTAACGTGCAAATAGTTTTCTTTTAGAAAGAAATACTTTTTGTCTGTTTTATTTTGTACGTGAAAATGTTTTATTCGTTTAAAAGAAATAAAATTGCCTCTGCTTTATATGTATATTTTGTGCTCATTAAATATACAAAGCAGAGGCTATTTTCGTTCTTTTAAACGAATAAAAGCTAAATATATGGGTTAAAGATTGGATCACAGTTCCATGTTAACGTTTCAAATAAGTTATAATTATACATAAAGTAAGTTGAAGTTTACAGTACTTACAAAAACACTTCAAAAATTGTCGCGTATTGGCTTCTTTGATTGCCGCTCGAGAATACAATAAATATTGGTGAATTTTTAGCATTTTTATTGGGGCATGGTTGTCTATCAATCGTTCACACGATTGCCGCACCAGAGTTGCATTTGATTGCGTCAAATCACCACAATATTGTTCTCGATTGTCGTATGGGACAAAAAATTGTGAAATCACACGATTGGCATATAAAATGGAGCAATAATTGGTACATTGCTTCAATCGTGTGATCCTACCTTAAGTTAGCTAAGAAAATATCTAACTTTTGAGGATATGGCAAAAGGGCAAAAATTTGTTGCATAGTGTAATCGATTTTTGTCAAAAAAATTAAATAAAAAAACATGTCAATTAAGTTTCTTTTGGCGCTTATGGCTCGATATGGTTTTATTGTGCAAATGGATGTGCTCTAATGTACATTTGTAAGTAATTTGTTTTTTACTTTTTAAAAGAGATACAATTTGTATTGCAAATTCAATGACTCATTTGTGCTCTTATGAGGCATATTAATGTATGTAAAGGGTGTCTTAAAGTGTGAATATATTAACTTATATATTTACTAAACAAATTCAATGTGCCGAAAAATTCAATGTGTCGATTGACCATATAGTTTGAACTGTTAAAATACTTGATCTTGACGAAAATTTTAATCAGGTATATTTGAAGTTTCTTCGGGCGAAAACCAAGCTAAGAGTGCTCCCATTACAAAAATGTTTGATTAGTTGTTTCGAAGTAAAAATATCTTGTATACATTCGGTTAATTGCTAATTCTTCATCCTTTCGAAATACAAAGTCACTTACACAAAGTTGTATTGTACCTTTTTTTTCAAAAGCAAAATAAAGAACAACTTTTTCAATTCATTTAATTATATAAGTATTTATTTGCTTTTGTGTGACTCTTTATGCTAATTATTCATTATTTTATTCGCCTTGTGTAAATGCCTGTGTGCCGTTTTCTTTATTTATCAGATATTTCTTTCATATATTGTTTTTAGCGTGGATACAGACAGTTAGAACAAGGTGTTTCATTTAGAGGTGATTTTTATTTAAAATAATTTTTAATCATAGATGATTTCCATGAAAAAATTTTGCATAGCAAGTAGTTCCAAAGAAAATTTTTTTATATGTGTGGTCAGCACCTGGGTTCTGTAACTTTTTGCGAACCGAAAATCGTATTATTAATCGACATATTTATTCGTTTGCTGTGACGATAAGGTGATTCCGTAGTTTTTTTTACGATAGTCTCCAGCTTTATCTTACTCACCCTACGGTCAATGAGCAGGTATCCGGGTACCTTTTTCAATTTGAAAATGCTCGCAATTCTGTAATAATGAAGATATGGCGATGAAACTCTAGATCGTCGCGATTTATACATTTATAAATATTACAGAAAAAGAAAATTTTTATAAAATTTACTTAGTCTATGTTTAAAACGGTTACAAAGTTGACACCTACGAGAGTCAATGACCGGGTACCCCGGTACCTCCATACAATTTCTACTGGTTTTGCACTACAGCTTCCGTTTGCTGGCCTGATTTATTATTAAAAACATATTATTGAATTGTTCTTTATATTTTAAAGAAGGGTTTTGCTTGAATTTTTAACTTTGACGCAGATAGAAAGCACTTTGAAATAGTTTTGGTACGCTGGAAGTATACTGGCTTTTCACACACGTTACATCATTTTCTGTTTTTTTCAGTTTTCTAGTAATGCTAGGCACATGTGACAAGAGCTAGTAATGGTATTTCTGTTAGTCATGTATTGTTACATGAGCTATTGGCATTTGGTGTGGTTTCCTCTACTAGCTCAAGAACGGGAGGATTTTCAGTAAAGTTCTTAACCCTCATCCAAGTCCAACCCTCATCCAGGGCCAGTAGCAACTAGACTGTAGAACAAAAATTTTGACTTACTTGTCTAGACGCATTTCTTCCGACTGCTCTAATCCCATCCTTGGTCATTTTCTTTTATCTTTCATTATATTTAAAATATATGGTTAGTATTTTCGCATTGTACCCACCATTTTTAGGTTTCAGGAAAGAAGATGTTCCCATAAAGCAAGTGTGGTAAAAAAAATATGCATTGCGATGTTGCGCTCACTTCCGTGGGACAGACCTGTTAAGTCTTTGACAACTATTTCGCCTTGCCACTTCACCAGTATATAATTGCTCTTGGAGTGGATAATAGCTATTGACATCACAAATCTTCCAAACTGTAATCCCATATTTCACCGGCTTTGATTTAAATTAGTTCTATCGTGGTAAGGAAGCACCTGGCCATCGATTTTTGAGTTCTCACTTGGCTTGTAATATGCATTAGATAGATTTGCATTAAACGTGAATCAGGGCAGCCTTATCCATACGTGCTATTTTTTTTTTAGTGTTTGCGTTGTTGAAATATATAAAAAGTATCAATGACCATTATCTTTTGGTACCAAACCAAGCCCTATAAAACACTATTTTGACCTACCTGCATTCTAAATAATAACATTTGTGAAAACCAAATAAATGTACATATTGAAATCAAATGATTTTAGCATTTATTAAACACATATAACTTATTTTAAATTAAAAAATCGGAAAAAAGTACATAGGGGTACCCGAGTACCCCGGTACCCGGTTATTGACTAACGTATATTTTTAAATCAATATTATGTGGTATATCTGTATAGAAAATGTGAAAATAAGCGAAAAGCACAAAGAACACTAAAGTTAAAACTCAATGAATTTGAGCTTGTGATTTTATTTATTTTCCTCCAACCGACAGTGAATATCGTTAAAATATGTTACTGAATAGTATAGTGAATAAATTTTAATTAATAATAAATAATAAATAAGTAATAAAAGTTACTGAATCCAGGTACAGGGATTGTGAGGTTCACTTGATTTTTTTAAAATCTCTCATCAATTGTTGTCACTAAAATTTATGTGTCAAAAATGATAATGAAAGCAAGCGGCAGCTCATATTGAAAACCTCTATAAGTGAGTAAACATTTCTTTTGTTGTTCCCTATAAACAATTATTTTTTATTTATTTATTTTTTTAATTTTATTTATTTGTGCAGTAATTATAAGCAGCGTTGTGCAAACTTGAAAATAAAATAGGATTCTAAAAGATATTAAAAATCGCTTAAATCACACCTCCAATTGCAAAGCTTTTACAATTCTTGTTGATAATACTGTAAAGCAGAAAAAATTATAATGACCCAGCAAACATTGTGACGACAAAGCAGTGAATTAAATTGCAAACAAGCATAAATATGTATATGCTTTACAATACTTCTAATTTGGCGTTTTAACTCATTACTTTAACATGGCGATGTCATTGGAGGCAAGTACTTACAACATTGTATTATAATTAATATATTTTGTTTTGTTTTTAAAAAGAAATGTGGGTTAGGTTAGGTTAGGTTGAAAGCCGGGCAGTAATCGTTGCCCCAATCCGATTCCCACTACACTTATGCTATTATAGCATGTTGTGTGCTCTTGATAAAAACCATGAAAACCTATTAAACTTAATCAGATTAGGAACCTAGTCTTCTCAATATACTTTCTCAGGTTTTTCCAGTCTGAACCCCTAAGATGTTCTATATCTGGTATATTTTCAAGATGAAATATTTGTCTTCTAATTTTACTGAATGCTGGACAGTGACACAAGTAGTGTTCGAGAGTTTCATCATCGTCCTCTTTGCGAGCTCTACATGTTGTATCGTCAACAACACCCAGGCGAACCAGGTGATTTCTTAACTCTGTATGTCCTGTTAGTATGCTAACCAAGTTCCGAAGTTGGCCTTTTTAAACGTAGAATTTCTTTCGTCTTTTCACTATTTGGGTTTCCCCAGAGAAATTCAGTCACTCTTTCAACAGTAGAGTTATGCCAATCAATTATGATGTGTTGCTTGCTCTATAGCCCATTGTTTCAATTAATTTTTAAATTCTTGAAAAGATTTGGTGTTTTCGAGTGTGATGTTATTTAGGCATGACATAATCTTAGCAAGTCTATCTGCCTCTTTGTTTCCAAAGCCACCCTGGTATTACGAAACCCATATTATCTCGATTTCTCTACAATACCTGTATGAGTTTATCTAACTTTTGCATTGAAGGACGCTTCGAGATTGAACGTTAAGATTTCATAAGTCTTTGATAACTTTCCTACTATCCGTAAAGATAGGAATAGGTAATTTGTTGCCAACCTCCTTTATGTCTTTCGTTATAGCCGTGATCTCAGTCTGAAACACTGTATTATGATTCGGCAAGTGAAAAAATTTACGTATATTATGACTCATGTCTTAATTTTCGCCACCCCATCGGTTTCCAATTTTTGACCCTTTCATGTAAAGGATAGTTTCGGGAATATTCCCTATTATTGATGCTCGCTCCCATTCCACACTTTCAGGTGTCATGGTGATTGAAATAATGTTTTCCATCGCCTTAACACTCAGACAATGAATGCCTAATACTGAAACTAGGTGTTACCTTCTCTAGGAAAGCAATATTAATAACAGAGAATACAGAAAAAAAGAAATATAGGAAAGCTCCATTCACTTACAAGTCTGCTTTGTTGCACGTTTTTAATAAGGCAGTATTGTAGCGCCTCTGATGTCAATGAGGCGTATTAAAACTTTCAAAGTTGTGTCTAGTTTAGTAGCCCAACAAGTTCCCTTAATGTCATAAAGGCTGAAACCGATAAAATCATTATTTTGGCATTTTTGCCGGCAATTGTTGCAAGTACAAAATTAGCCTTGGCACGCACTTTAAATCCTTGGCTCACCGTGCTTTTCCTTCATATAATGAATCAGAAAAACTAGAGTGGTTATCGTAGAAAGATAAAATTTTAAACACTTCGTCGAAGTGGAAGCTAAATTTAAAGGGAAAGAAAAATCCCTGCAAGGACTGGTAGGCAATAAGTACTAAAAAAAATGTATTTACGTAAATTCGCAAACAATTCGTACGCTCAAATGTTTTCTTGCAAACAACTATGACCCATAGGCATAGAAAAGCCGTTCTGGGGGTGCATTGCCCCCAAAAATTGCTGTTGCACCCCATGAATTATTAAAAGTTGCATTTAATTATCTATTTTATTATTACTCATGAAAATCACCAGTCATAATGCCCCCGTTTCCAACAAACAAGAGTATCTCTACTTCGTTTATGCGAAAAATTGAAATACTCTATAAGTATAAATAGAAAAGCAATTGCTTATTGTGTGTATGGACTGTCTGTCATACTTAAAGTCCTGGTATACTTATACTCAGAGTATAGATATTTAGTCGGCCAAAAAATATACTCATGATACTCAGAGTATTTATTCATCATACGCCATTGTATGCATTTGCGTGTATTAAATCTGCGTATGATCTGCAGCCATTGTAATACAACACCAAGCATTATCTTAAGCTTGCTCCTAAGCTTGGCCAATACGGTTGAACATTGCTAAAGTTTCATCTTTCATAGCGTCACTATTTGTACTTTAGATGATATGAGCTCGCATGTACAAATACTTGATGATTAAGCAGCAGTTAAATATTAATATTTTTTATATTAAATTGTAATTGAGTCTAAAACTTAATTAGCGCTTAGCAAAAATAAATAATATAATATAATAAATATTATTGCTTTTTTTTCTAATAACTAGTATTCAATTAAGATTTCCTTTGCAAAAAAAAAAAAAAAAAATTAAATAAACTAATACAATAAATGTAATGATGAAAACAAAACGACAAAGCAATAAATATTAATTAATTAATTAAATTCACAGTACGTGACAAGACATTGAAAGGTTGCGAATATTTAAAAAATAAAAAATTGATAATTGATATAAAATAAGAAAATTATATTACTGCTTTTTGCTTTTAAATATAATTTATAATTGGATTGAAGAAATTTCAATGCCATTTGAAAAAATAAGAAAAAAATTTACCTCTTTTCAATACTTGTATCCTGCTGGATACAAAAATTAAATTTTTTTTTCGTCTTAAGCTCGTTAATGTCCTCTGTTATGGCAGTAATTCAGGGGAATTTGATTGGCATAAGCAATCATAATCGTTTTACCTTTACTTGCGGTTACTTAAAAATCCTTATTGCTCCTGTGAACTACCAGGTGATAACAAAAGCAAATACGTACCTACATATCTGTGTATCAGTTGCTTTAACAACTCCCAGATCTTGGAATTCTACTTAATTCTATGTTGGTTTCCGGCAAGCATATTATTATTATGGATTGCTCAAAGTGTTAACAAATTCGACAAGAAAAAAGAATTCTTACCATTTACCCAAAAACATAATTGCATGCGCCATATTTAATTCAAAATGAAGGCAATCTATTTTTCGAACTCTTCGCAACAAACTTTTCACTTGGTACCTAACCGCGGAGTGGCATAAAAATATAATTGGTATATAGACATTTCCACAGAAAAGTCCACCTTTTGTTACTGTAGTAGGAGCTAACACGTAATTTGTAAAACTAAAAACCAAAATTCGTAAAAGAATGAAAAACACATTTTTTCTTTATTAAAGTAATTTACTATAATTTTTATTATAACTTATAACTTCATCAAACAAATATATAAAATAATAAAAAGTGCTCGAACAAACCTAATATAGGTTGCTCTTGTCAGAAAATGCAATTACTAATTTTTCATAGCTGCAAGAGCTGATGTGAATAGCTTAAGTTGGGTAACGAAGGGTGGTGCTACAACACACCTCCACTCGCTGAACCAGTTGGGTCGCTTTATACCCGTTAATAAAAGTTTTAAGCCCCGATTGTATCCAGACGTGACGTGAATATTTTTAAAATTATTTTATAATTTTTTATAAATAAAATTGAATGTCAAGCTAAATTTGCAGGCCATAAAAATATTTGAATACATCAAACAATTAAAAAATAAATTTCAGAAAAATTTAAAACTTAATGGATTTTGTGGTGAAATTTCAAGTACGACTTATTAAAAATTTGCATAATTAAAATCTTACTTATAATAAAGTGAAACTGGAAATAAGCCAAATAAAAGCATTTTGTAATAAACATATTCGATTAATTAATAAAGTTGTTTCTTTTTTATTAGTAATTAAATAAAATTATTAAAAAAACACTGAAGAAGCAATAAAATACACAGAGATGAAAATTAAATTTATCCAGTTAAATATAAATCTTCACAAAAACATAAATTTGAGAAAAGCTCAAGTTCCTGTCAAACATTTCACCCATCAAAAGTACTGAGATCGAAGCTTGAACCAAGTACTTCCACAATCTGCTATGCATTCTATAAATATGTCCTATTAGGTTTTAAACTTTAGGTCCTAGAATTTGTGTATTGGCGCTATGTAACCAGAAACCAAAAATTATTTCGGAGCGAGGTAGCATTAGAGATCCCTGCTGCTAAACTAAGCATTTTAAGGAATATGGTAATATTTGATTTTTTTAAGTGTTGTAAAACGTTTGGGTAAAATTTTACTTATAGCTAATTTAAGGAAAACAAACCACTTTTCTAATTCCAATTTTTTACCACTAAAAAGTTTTAAAACTTCATTAAAAATATACACTAAAGAAAAAGAAAGAATTTTTTTTTCTAAATTTAAGTAAAAAAATTTTATAAGTTTAAGTAAATTTTTCTGAGTCCTAGTAAATTTTTTTAAAAATCTAGAAAAAATTACTTAATATGAGTAGAAAATAAATAGTTCATATCCTTAAAAATAGTTCATAAAAATACTCATAAAATTTCTTACTTTTAAGGAAATGTTTACAGCCTTCAAGGAAATATTTACCAAAAATAAGTAAATGGTTTTAAACTTATGAAAATTGTATCCTAAGAACTAGTTAATTTCGTTTTAAATCAAAAAATAAATTTTAGGAAAAAACTTATTCGTGATTAGTTCATGAATTTGACTGACTTAAAAGATGTAAAAAGGTATTCTAAATTTTAGAAAAATATTTACCATTTTTAAGTACTTTTTCTTTGAATTTATAGAATTTATTATTAATTTGCATTTAGCAAAAAATCCAAGTAAATTTTTCATATTTTACTTGAAAATAATTTTTTGTAAATAAAATAAAATTTTAAAACTCAATAATTTCACTACTTATTCAGGCTGTCCTGTTAGGCAATTGGTTAGAGTGCTTGCCTATCAGTCAGACGGTTTTTGGTTCAGTATTTATCTCCTCTCAAGGAATTTATATGTATGTATAGTGAATTAATTACGAATATAATATTAAGATATAATAAATAACATACCATGTGCTACAGAATTTAATTAAAAATAAAAATAAGTACCAGAATTAAAGACATAAAAAATGATGGAAAATGTAATAAATTTGAGATCAAAGATGAAAATTTTTTTTTGCAAAGCTCCGAATTTGATGAGAAAATTTTACTTAATTTTAGAAAAAATTTACTTAAATATAAAAATATAATTACTACAAACAAGTTCAATAATGAACTAGAAATTTAGTAAACATTTTACTGATTTAAAGTAAAAAAAACAGCTTTGGCACCATACGACAACTTTTTTAAAAATTCAACTATAGAAAATTTTACAAAGTTTTAGGTAATTATTTTTTTGAGTGTATGTTTGTGAAGATAAATTCGAATTTAACTATGAGAGACACAAACCAGAATTTCTAACATAAGAAGTTTTAACCACAACAGAGCGCTGTTAAATGTTTAACAGTAGCTGCTAAATGGATTTGGATTTGGAGTCCGAAACCTTGCAACTGGGACGATATTAATGAAGAAATGTATGGAAAAATAATCTCACTAAAGGGCCACTCAGACTATTATAATTTGTATTTATACATGTCAAAAATTCAAATAATACGTGCAAGTGCGATATTGTGAATGCAAAATGTCATAACGAATGGTAAATAATACGATAAAAATCTGACATCCCATAATACTTGACCATTTTTTGAAAATTTTCTAAACGATAATACTTTTCATCTGATCAAAATTGCATTATTACAAAATCCAAACTAACAAGTCGCCTGTTTCGACGCCGATGCCGTGCCGCCGTTTATGGTATATGTCTTTGTCTTAAACCCGATATAAATATTGAATAATTTTTCGTGTAAGGCATGCCTGAAAGTTAACAAAACTGTCGTATTTTTATTTTCTTTATCTTATTTATATCAAGTACTTTACCGCCGTCTATTTTCAAAGGCCGGCACGACCACAGCCTGCTTGAAACTGCTCTGCCGCCGGAAGTATACAATTAATATAGGCATGTTAATCCTCAACAGCTGTTTGCTTTCTACTTGTTTTTTAATGTAATATGAGGTGTGATGGTGTGAACACAAAATATAACTTTACGTTAGATTTTTTGACAGTCGAAACAAATGTCTTTAGATTTTTTTCTCGTAAAGTGTGATGAAAGTCTTTATACATGTATAATAGTCTAAGTGGCCCTTAAGAGGTACTTAGTGAGATTATAATAGTAGGATGTGGGAAGTATTCCTGGCACAGCCAATAAATTAGATCAAAGTAATTCTAGGTAACATTTAAAAGTTTTACATACATATAAATAATGCAATTTTTTTTAGAATATAAATCGCCATAATAGTTCTCAGTTATGTACAAAACGTGATATGGTGGAAATTCTGGTTTGTGTATCTGCAAATTAAATGCGACTTTATCTTCGCACATATGGTGTATGTGCTGTTTAAGCTTATCGCCCTTATGAGAAGAGAAGCTCTTTAGATGACCGAAGTGATGGCTTGCAAGCAATAATATGTTTAAATTCTGTAAGTGTATCTCATATACAATTTAAAACTTTGATATTGTAGCTTAAAAACATTTGTTTTGTTGTTGTTGTTGTTATTTTTTAAAGTCAGTGACTGCGAGTACTTGCTCAAATGTGAGTAAATGATTTAATTTTTTTTTAATTTAAAATCAGTATCACTTAAATTATACATTTAAAAAAAGTTTTTTTTTCAGCATAAAAAATTAATAATAATTTTTTAAATTAAAAAATATATACCAACAATAAGCTGCAGTGTTAGTAATAAATTTGTGCGTTTCGTACTTCTATTCGTTATACGTTTAACTGCAACTATTGCCTTTTGGTTTTCTAAGTTTATATATAACTATTAAAAAAATAAGATTTCTTATTAATCTTTTCTATGAAATCAAGGTAAAAGATTATATTTTTTATTAGGTTTTATTATTGCAATTTTGCTTATGTGAAAAAAAGAAGCGAAAAATATATCAAGGTTATTAATTTAATTAAACCAGATCACTCAGATGACTTTGAAAGACAGCATTTTAATTGCCATTAAAAAGTGTTTTATGTGTTTTACAAAATGTTGCAAAGCAAATGTTTAACTTATATTTTATTATATTTATTACTAGCTGATCCCGCAAACATTGTTTTGCCACATAAATTATTTCTAGGGAATTGCTAAGGTATACAATAATAACCCTGTCGGAAATAAGGTTAACTTTAAACTAACTTTAAGCTAACTATTTCGCAACTAGTACTGACTGGCACTGACTTTTCAATGTAATCAACTGACTATTTTAACATTGCGATGTCCTAGGCAGTAGTCAATTGTCTCACTCTGCATTACTTTCAGCTAACTTAAAGTTGGCTTTTTTAAATCACCTGGTAGTCAGTAAATTTTAAAAATTTTTTCTGGGGTTCTAACATGTATCATCACACGTTGTTTACTCAACGCGCTAACTACCCAGCCAAGGTACCATCTAAAATAATAACAGCAAAATGTTAATATAAAACTGAAATGAGTTTCAAAGTAGCTGAGAATAAATTTGTTGGCTCTCACCAAATTCGATTACGTACTCAACTTAAGAATTAATTTTGGATTTATTCTGGATGACATTGCAGTTAGCTTTTAGTCAGTCTAAGAAAAGTTAACTAGAAGTTAAATATTTTTGTAGTCAACCACTCATTCTCCCACAGGGAATTAACTCATTGTAAGTGTGTGAGAATGTGGTAAAGGCAGGTGATAGAGGCAGGGAGGTGCTGTGAACGATGACGGAATATAAAAATAACAAAACACTAACTGCCTTATTCATAAAAAATATTTCTGGTTTATTAAGCGCTTATTTGACATATTTTTATGGGAAATTTGTCAAATAAACCTATAATAAACCTAAATTATTTTTTATGAATTAGACCACAAATATTTATTGTTTTAAATTTATTATAATTTATACTTATATTAAATGTTTTCAAATTAACTCATACCAAATTGGCAGACTCTTGCTATTATAGCTTTCAAGATATAACATATTTATTTCGTATGGGCGTGGAACAGCCCACTTAGGGGTATGCAAAATAAATGACGACCTATTCTCAAACCTACCGAATACACATGAAAAAAAAATATCGGTCAAGCAGTTTCGGAGAAGTTCACACAAAAATCATGTTATATAGAAGATTACTCTGGTAGCAATTTTTGCTACTAATAAACATTATAAATGGTAAATAACACAAAACCATTTCTAACGAATTTTGTACATATTTACGGGTAATTAAATACACGCAACAACATGGCCGTCACCAAAATAACAAAAAAAACTTAATTTTACTCTTTCAATGTTCTTTCTACAATAAAACGCTTCGTTTTTCGTTCTCCCATGAAAATATCAAGTCAAATGTAATTTTTAGATGAGCACTTTTTAACTTCACATAAAAAAGGTTGTTGCTGTATTTTTTCCCTATACCCTTTGTTAGCATTATTGTATTATCCAATTTATAATAATAATTATAACAAGCCAACCAAGTAAATTACAAAAGAAAGAAAAATACATCAACTAACAACAACTTTACACAATTCAACAACAATAGGTAACAAATTTACAATATGCATACATATCGTTGTTGTTGTTGTTGTTGTGCTGTTTTCTGTGCTTTGTTGTGTTACCATTATTCGTTTTTAAAATCACACAAATGCCAGAGCACTGCATCATAAATTGGATTATAGTTTATGTCAATCTTTGCAATATTAATTATACATACAGCAAGTTTTATATTTATACCCGGTAGTTCGTTTGCTGGTAGAGCAGCTGGAACAAACCAAGCAGTTGACACATTACACAGTGCAACACGAAAAAATATAACCATATACGGATACCACTACGTGATAAAAGACCCAAAAAAAAAAGACCCGTGTCTCCCAGTTTTGCCCCAAGTCATGCACTTTTTTTATGAGCCCCCAAAGATTTGGCGCCTCGATGTCATTTTTGCTTTTTCTCAGGCTCGCGCTATGGAATTTTGTGACATCGCAATAGTGCTTACTAGTGGCAATGTGTGTCATTTCCGATATTTATCGTTGTGTGGCATAGATTTCCATAGAAAAAGCATAATTTTTAAAATGACACAACTAAATGACCACACAAGATATGCCAGATGTCTACTCAGCATAAGGCACTGATTTTGAGGGTTATATGTACTTTAAAATTAAAAATTTTAAATACTTTCGAGGATATTACCGTTTCCTTAAAGGAAATAAATCAACTTCATATTCTAGGAACTACAGGGTAATGTTTTCAATATAAGTACATGCATATGTTAATGTTAACACATATGCTCATAATTACATATGTAAGTATTTGTAAGTTTATGTGGAACTCTAGCTGCAAACATATTAAAAGTCGTGTGCTTATAAATCTTTTGGATTAATAACGATGATGATCCAATTGCAATGATTTCCATTATATACATATAGTTGAAGTATTAATGGTAAATCGTTTTATGTGTGTGCATGTGTATTTTTCTTCTTCGGAAAATAGCTGTACATTTGTACATGAGCAATTTGTTGTTAATAATTGTGAACAATACGCTCTCATCCGTACGTCCGTTTCAAGTCAGCATGAGTTTATTGCAATTAACTGCACGTGAATCTTGCAGGCATTAAATGAGTATGGGAGAAATGAAATATGTATACACAAACATACACAAAGATGTGAATATTGTTTATGTATGCAAAATACATACTCGTACATATAAATATATGTATGTACATGCTGAAATCGAATATTTTGTAAATATAGTTGAAATTGTTTCCAATAAAGTTGTTGTTGCCATTCCTAGAATTTTTACATTATGAAAAAGCTATTTCATTTCGATAATTAATATTAACTTTTAATTTTTATGTAACATATCATATTGATTTTAGAAATGGGAAATAGGAAAATTTTCACGAAACTACTTCATAAATAAATTTCATAATGTTAATTAGTTAGGTACTCGTATGTATTAGAAAAATATTCACAAATATGCACATTGCATTTAATGAGCAGGGGTTATTCCCTAAGTGCTGGCTGGTCCTATTTCAAAACGAAAAAAGAAACAAAAATACCCAATAGTTGTCATTAAAATAAAACAAACGGTCTGCCCCACCTTGTCACGAGAAATCGTTTCATCGACAACTTGTATTGCAAACAACAATAACATTAGAAAATAATATAACTATTCGATCGAACGATTTCTGGTGACATCGTGGGACAGGGCGTAAATTCATAGCAATTAACCCTATTAATCTCTATTTCATTTCAATTTAAAAAAAACCCTGTTTCTTATAACCTTTAGTAAATTTATAAAATGTTAAAATTGTGTTGCCCCGTTCATAATAATCTTCAAGTTACCACATACATACATACTTTTCAAAGCTAAGGCTTCAAGAAGATTTTTAATAGAGCTTTTCTGATTCGTTGCGGCCTCATGTCTCTCTGTCAGTTGCATGTGTACACCTTTTACTATAATTATTAAAGAAAATGTAACACATCACATTTGATTAAATAGCCATTTGGACAACTTCCTTGTTAATGCCGAACAGTGCATAAAAATAATATTATTTTGTTCATATCACATCATATGTATGTACATTGTACATACATGCATACATCACCTTATATCAGAGTAAATTTACACATCACGTTTGATTGATTGATTGATTAATAGATTAATTAATTGAGTGAACAAAGTGAAGTTGATATCAAAAGATTACTACACAATGTCTATTAATTAAAAATTAAAATACATTTTTTTAGTGTTTGTTGTGGAAACAAATAAGACTGTATTGAAAGTCGAATTCGGTTAAGCGAAACAGCAAATATTTGTGAGGTACAGTTCGTGAGGCCAACAACCCAAATTTTTTTTCCTCGAAATTCCTTGATTTTTGGCTTATCTGTACTTCCAGCAGACATTAGTGGCTGTAACAAATAGTTTTTTGTTTTAGGTGTATTTTTATCAAGATGTTTTAACAAAAGAATCATTAATCATTGTCTCGAAATCTAGTACTTACGGGACTTCCAACTAAATCTAGTTGCTCTTTACTGATTCCCCATACAAAACAAAATCGAATTTTTCAGCATATTTGTAGGAAGTCTACTTAAAATCTAATATTTTTATTTAGATTTTACTAACCTATGCAACATATTTATATATACAAGGTCAGTGAATTAGCGAGGCTCTATATTACGAAATGATATGAATGCATGGGTTACAGTTTAACCCCCTCTTTGTGTAAGACGTTGACGTTATAAATCTTGGCGTTTTTGTAATATCACGCAAAGAAAAGATATGGTTGTGGCATGGTTGAGACAACAATATTATGTTCTCCGAAACAAATGTGTGGGCGTTGAAAACAAGTTATTGTTATTTTAAACATTAATTGCGTTACGATAAACCAAGTAATGTTTGAATTTAATAATTACATTATTATATTCATAAAAAGTGTGATATGGTTAGAATTTAACAATATAGTTTTGTTAAAAATTTATGACTACAACATAATTTGTATTATTATGTAAAAATAATATGATGTAAATAACAATATAATGTTATCCGAAACCATACTATATCTAGTTAAAAAAAACATCTTTTTCAGAAATATCTTCTGCCAGTTCAGTGCTTCGTTTGTAAGCTATAGGTATTGCACGCGTAGTGTTAAATAAATTAATAAATAAATGAAGTATAAACACGAGGATAGGCGAATAAAAATATATAAACATATATTTCTTTACACATGCTTGGCTGCACATACATTTTAAATACATACATTTTATTTCAACAATATTATTTATATTTATTTCGGCTTTGACGCACAGCTGCTTTAAGCAAAAGGTCTACCAATATATGGTTAAAAAACAAAATATTATTGTTATATAGAATAATAATGTGGTCGTATTTAACAATATTATTATAATATTAGAATATGGTATGATTAGTCTTAATTATATTTTAGTCACATCTAATAACAGTATTGTCATATTTAACCAAAATGTAATAACTTTGAACAATACTAAGATTAGGTCTAACAAAGTTAATTGTTATTGTAGATAATATTATTATTAACGCAGATAATAATATTACTCAAACTTTGCTTTTCTATTGACACAATAATATGATTTGACTGCAACCATATAATTCAATCATAGTATGTTGCTCTTTGATTATGGTTACCTCCATACCATATTTTTTCTTTGCGTGTCGTATGTTCATACGAGTATGTACGTACTTTGAGTGATGTATAGTTTTATTTATTTTGCATATTTCCTAGTTAACAAAATTTGCTAAACATGTGCAAATTAATTAATTAAGAAAAAAAAAATACATACAACATAAATAAAATGGTGGCAAGAAAACATGATACAAACTACCACTGGCCACATACTTGTGCTTTTAAACTAAAACTTAAATTATGATTGTTATTAATTCCAATTTTCTGCTAAATGCAAAAGTTATAATTTTGTTTTGGTTAATTTTAATTTCTAGGAATTATTAAAAGGAGTTTCTTTGTCTTTTTTCTCCTCTCAGATGTAGTTTAGTTTTGTCTTTTTATTCGGCGTAACGTTAAGTTTTTAAGTATAATTTGCTATAAATTCCAGTTATAAAACTTGACTGTTGCCACTTGGTTTTGTTGGTAGTCAAAGTTGATTATTGAAAGAGCATTGATCGTTAATATAAATGTTGCTTTGTTTTATTTTTTGTCATAATTGGAAAGTTGCTGGTAGTTTTTTGTTTATTTAAATGGAATAAGAAAAACTTAAGCTTTGTCTTTATCTTTCTCTCTCTTTAAAGTTCAAGTCATGTAGATTATTGAAATTTTTATTGCACATTTGATAGCAAACTACTTGTTTTAATGTTGTGCTGCTGTAATTAATATAACTGTTTATTGTTTGGTACACCACATGTTCGAATTGGACTCTCAGTGGATTCTACTATAGAGGAAGTTTCCAAATAGCAGGAAATTAAAAAAAATATATAATAGACGGAATTATTTGTTATTAAATTTAATTAAAGTAATTCACTTTCAAGCACAAGGCCATGGAACATGTGGAATAGTCAATTTATAAGCCTATAGGATACTTTTATTACAATAATCCCATAGAAACAATGGGCATAATTACGAGTGTCGTATTTCGACTTCGACTACGACGATTTTGCACTAGATTAAAGAAAAACTGCTGCAATGTTCTTTAGTTTAGTACAAAATCGTCGTAGTCGAAATCGCAATACGATACTGGTAATAAGGTGCAATATCTTTTTTCTCAATAAAATTAATCGACCTGAAAACTTTAATTTTAAGTTATAATTTGAAAGATAATTATACCGTAGACCACCCAAATTGCAGAAAGTATTTATTTTATGCACTCCACCGGCAGTTTCTAAT
Source organism: Nowickia ferox (assembly GCA_936439885.1). Lineage (NCBI taxonomy): Eukaryota > Metazoa > Arthropoda > Insecta > Diptera > Tachinidae > Nowickia > Nowickia ferox. The sequence continues at coordinate 92,386,261 of OW387023.1, read as the reverse complement.
AGACTGGCCGTAAAACACCACATTTGTGTCAAAATTGCACTGATAGCGTGCAAACTGGCAATGTGCATTGCACTTTTCACCCAAAAAATAATATATATTCACTATAAACGCTTTTGGCCCCATAACTTTTAAATGCGCCGTTTTTCGGAAAAATTTTATTTAAACATTTTTGTTAAGAATAAATACCCCAACATGTTTTCTGTACATAATTTTGCCCTAAGTATGGCCTATCATGGTTCTTTATTGGGATGAAACTAAGTGTTTTTGGAAAAACGTTTTTCAACGGTTCTCGCTAAAAATTGGATTGTGATAATTATAATCCATTATATTATTATATAGCCTCATAACATTTGGATGAAATATGTATCATTGAATAATACAAGGTGGGCAAATGGCGGCCAATTTCAAATCTGTTTTGACATTTGTGAACTAGACAGATGTAGAATACAAGTGAACAAGCCACGGAGCGATACACTCCCCAATAACGCGGAATAATCTTGTCTATTTTTTCCGGGTCGCCTCATCTCTCGTTTTGGCGATTTACACTGACCCGCAAGATCGCCCGATTTAACCGTTCCAGACTTTTTTGTGAGGTTTTTTTAAGGCCCGTGCTTACGTGAACAAGCCCGAGACACTGGAAGCCCTCAAGGACAACATTTGACACAAGTGAGCGAATCTGTCGCCCGAAGTTCTCGCCTAAGTGATGAAAAATGCCATAAAACGAGCCCGTATAGCAATCAATTGTGACGGCGCCCATTTGGCCGATATCATCTTCTCGACTTGACCAACAAAATTCTAAAGATTCAAATAAACATAATCAAAAAACAGAATCGAAGTTTTTTATTTAGAAAAAAATGAGAGCCAAACAACAAACAAGGATCAAGGATAAGGATCAAAGCCTCACATACCAGCTCATTAGTTACAAGCTTTGTTATGTGTTTGGAAATTATGCTACAGCTCGTGATCCATTGAATATATCACAACAAAACTAGACTCAACTATAGACGATACATGAAACTATATTTTTTTTATAAAAAAAATCTGCGTACATACTTGCAAATATTATGTAAATTCACGAACAAATCATTTACATGCTGTTTAATTATTATTATTAGTAAAAAATGTTTTGTGCTAGGAACACCACTGGGACGAACTACATATTTCGTCCACGTCGACTAATTCGTCCATAAGAATTCGCTGCGTAAATTCATCGTGTGAAGCACAATAATGACGAATTTACTCAGCGAATTCCGCTCTTATAACTGATGCAGTTGGTTATTGTGTGTGCAAATAGAGAGAAAAAATTGTTTTTTCGTCGTTTGTCGGCGTATAATATAGAAATAAATCTATCTCAGAGCTCGTCACGCACAACGAATTTCGTTATACGGCGGTGTTGTGTTCATTTTCATATGCACAAATGTGTTTCATTTCTTATGATGAAAAAAGTTCGCACCGAAAAATTCGTTCATTTGCGTGGATTGTACTATTATGGTCAATGTTATAATATAATTTAGTTGCAGTCTCAATATGGAGTTCGATGACAACCATCAATGTTTTTTTCATATTCGCCTTCAACGCATCTCTTTGTGACCCACTGTCTGACCCATGTATTTATTTTAACATTTCTTTTATTCTCTTTTCATTTTTGTTTTATCAATTGCACACACAATAATCAAAGTCGATGCAATTTTCCATTTTCCAGAGAACAAAAATCATTTCTACGCAAAAAAAAGTAAAATAAATATTTTAAATTTATGTAAGCAAAACAAAATTTGCAGACTGGCACTACAGCTGGTTGTTGGTGTTGCCAGAAGCTAAAATAATCTTATGACAGCATTGCAATGCATTGTACTCGTATAATTCTGCGCTAACTAGCGGTAGTCAAATTTGTTTTAAAGGCAACTGTGTAACGACAAACATTTCATTGGAACAATTTCTTTTTTTTTTTTTGCGTCAATTTAGCACAATAAAAATAAAGTCAAATTGCTGGATTGCGGCAGTCATGTGATCCAACCTTCAGATGCATGCCGACTCCATTGTGAATGTCAAAGTTTCAAACCTTCACTACAGTTGTCTTTTTCAGGAAATTATAATTTTCTCTTAGCCCTAAATAATAAACTAAATACATATGTAACTCGCCATAAACTGTATACAAAATAGTATGTATTTAAAAAAGAAAATATTCCCAGCATTTAACAATGAAAACTGTAAATAGACTCTTTTCTTGCAACTAAAATTGCCCCAGTGTCCGTTTCACAAAAAAGAACTGTTTGTTGTTGACTTTTTAATGGCTTCAATTTCCAAAGAATATCATCAAGACGTCATGAGTTCGTAACCGTTAAAGTGTATAGTTTTTTTTATCATTGTTGTTGAATTTTAGTTATTATTTATTCCAGCACTGTATTGCTATTATTTAATTATACAATGTGAATTTAGCGACTCGAGAGTAGTCATCAGTTGCTGCTGCTGCTGCTGGTTACTATTAAACAGTTGTTACCTTTTATGGTGTCACCCGTACATGCTCTATGCGTAAGGAACATACCACTCGCTGTCTTCTCAGCCTTTGTTTGTTACAAGTGCGCGAAAACCCATTTAATTGATTCTCAGACGCTTTCTTGTTTATATAAAAATAATGTGTTAGTATGTTCATAATTTTTATTATCATTTTTCTCTCTGTCGTCTACTTGTATTTTATTATGTTTTATAATAAACTTTGAATAGTGAATAGAGTTTGTTAGTCATTGCTTAGTTAAAGTTGTCTTTCGTTGTGATAGTGTGCAATGATAAAAGTAACATCTTTATATGGAGGTCTTTGAATAGTTTACACAGACAGAAAAATCGTTTTAATATTAAGTTTGTTTCTTCTTTTAACTAAAAATTTTCGTAAGCTACAACCGAACAACTGCTGATATGTAGCAGGCTTACTTTTTAATACAATTTTGGATAAAAAACATAGTTGCATTACTAAATTCTATTAGATTTTAGGTACATTCAGCCAAAATCTAATGACGAACTAGATATTAATTTGTATGGGAAATTAACTTGATTTTTTTCAGAAATCTAAATAAATAGTAAATAGTAGATTTTTTCCAAATGTAAATGCACTATAACAAACAAAGTTTCTTGGTTTGTAAACGTAAATTAAAAACAAGTAAGAGTGCTATATTCGGTTGTATACAGATACATACATAATTAGATACATACACATTTGTTTTGTAAAAAAAATTATAATTTTTTTTCCATTGAAATTTTTAGTAGGAGACCTATTGGTATTTTTCGACTAAGGAATTCAAATATTTTAGTTTCGATATTAGCAATAGTTGAATATTTTATTCTTCACTCTGTATTTAAGAAATATTTTACATTTAACCTTATTCTAGTTGTCAACATGGACGTCACGTCAATGCAATAAAAAAAATTGGGCTTGTTTACTCGCTCTTGAGATGTTAAAAAACCGTGCTACTATTTAATAACCCTAAAATAGTCTTAGTATTGTAGTTAACTAATTTGTTTTAGTGTTTAGTGTCTCAATTTAAACATCACATTGTAAATGGTATATATCGCGGTATTACATTTCCTTAAATTTATTTTATAGTTATGACTGTTCTTTAGCGATAAATTATATTTTTATCTCCATTACTAAAAATTAATAAGAACTCATTAAAAGCTGTCAACAAAAGACCATCGATTTGAAACATAACTGTGCTGAGAGCATAATAGGCAACATGCCACAAACCTTCGTTTATACTTAAATTATATATCCATATAAAAAGTTAACAGATATAAAAAAATCTTGAGTAAAGGATCTTCCTAAAAGATGAAATATGTTCAACAGAAAAAAAAAATATTTTTTTTTATTTTTTTACCAAAAATTATTTTCCAATTTTCAACCATGGAACCATAATTTTGATTAAAAAAAAAAAAAAAATTGTTTTATTTAAAAAGTTTTATATACCAGCAAAAGTGTAGGTTTTCCACGTCTGGATCTATGTTTTTTATTTTTCTAATTTTTTTATACCCAACTATTTCTTTCTAAAACATAAAATAATTTGGCCTAGTTAATTTTTTATACAAAAAAAAATTAAATTTTCCAATCCTGGAATAAACCTTTAAAATTTTTCTGATTCCCTATACCAATCTAGCTCTTAAAAATATATGTATATAAAATGTGTTAAGTGAACAAAAAAAAAAAGGAAATAAGGAAAAATTATTTATATTTAGTTACCTTTATGTAAAATTTTTTTAAAATATTCCAGCTCTGGAGCTGTGGCTTTAATTTTTCTAATTTTCTATACAAAGAGAAAAAGAAAAAAATTAATTTGACCTAGTTACTTTTATATGTATATCACAAAAAGTTAAATTTTCCAGCCCTGGAATCATTCTTTTGAATTTTTCTGATATCTTATACCAATCCTTTTCTTTTTATAATGTAAAATATGCTTATTTTATAAGTAAAAAGAAACAATTAATTTTAGTAGGCTACTTTTATATACCAAAAAAAGTTAAAATTATCCAACCCTGGAATAATTTTTTGATTTTTAATACTTATTTTATTCTTACTGAGGTATAAAATAGGCTTATTTAATAAAAAAACAAAAGTTAGTTTTAGCTAGTTAATTTTATATGGCAAAAAAAGTTTAAGCTTTCCAGCTCTTTTTTTTGATTTTGCTGATTTTCAATATCAATCTATTTCGGACCATTTCTGTCACACCAGTCCAGGGTAGCTTTTCTGTGAGCTTCGGAAAACCGATTTCAGGTACATCAGACGGACGAACGGACGGATGGACAGACGGAGATCGCTTATTCGTCTTTCCTATTCATGAGGATCCAGAATATATATATACTTTATGGATCTCATATGAAGATTGCGGAAATTACACACGGAATAAAGGGTATAATTATGTTGAAATAAACATGAAAAAATAGATTTTTTTTTTAAGAAAGTTCGATCTACAGACGGCAATGATAGTTTAAAAGAGAACTATAGAAAATTTCTTAGTGCAAACCGTGACAAGCATTAACTTATATTCAAAACTATTCTAAGCTTTTTGATGTTTCTATTTAACATGTTGGCAACACTAAAAGGCTACTTACAAATTTTATAGTTTATTTTTGTATCACCGTTATTGTTGCATAAGATTACAGCTTTGAGGGCGCTTAAGTTTGCTACCCGAGTCAACGTTTTTTATCTCTTTTATTCTTGGTTTAATCTTTTAGTGTGTTAACGGTTATAGCGCTTAAGGTTATGAACTGCTAAAAAACTACACTAATAGCTTCAAAATAATAGAAAATAAATAGCAACAACAACAATAAAGAAGAAGAACAGAACAATGATTTTTACTGTCGTTCACCATTAGTGTACTAAAGTGTACGAGTACTACACCTTTTGGCATCTTTTTCTCTCTTCTGCTTACAATTGCATTTTTAAAATAAAAACAAACAACAACAACAACAACACTAACTGCCGATGACTTTTAACATTTTGTGTACGAGTATACACCTGTTGATAATGTTCATTACAGAAAAAAAACAAAAAAAAAAGAAATAATTTTCCAAAGTTCTTTAGAAAGTTTTCATGCTGGGCATTTGAATGTGTCTTAAGCAAAATCGACTAGAATTATTTTACGAAGATGTAAAAGATAAATACTTGAAGGAATAATTTACTTTAACGGTTTGGGACGAGACCCTTCTAAGGTTTTTTACTGAGAAATAATTTTAAGATTTCCAAGCAATCGTACTTTATTACCTGTTACATCTTTCCAGTGCGGCATAGTTAATGTAATAGTTGGTTCTTCTTAAGAGTTTTACTAAATTTTTATAATTTTTTTTCCTTTACCGCTGGGCTTATGCATTAATTTTCATTTAACTTAGCTTATACATATGTATATAAAGATTAAGCTTTTAAAGGCTAAGACTTGGGAACTATAAACGTACATCAGACTTTAATAGTTATTTGTTAACGCATTAAAATTTAATGAATGATTCTTTCCATCATGAAAATGAAAAAATAAACCAAACATTTATTATGACAGTGCCCCAGTCCATTTATCACAGCAATTAGCCTGGGAAGTTTGAATAATCGAAGTTTTGCGTTGTTTTTTCATTTAGATTTCAGAAAAAATTTCTTATTTCCTTCACACTACTCGTAGTTAATTTCAAACGTTTATAAATTTGGGCCTTGGACATACATGCATATGTATGTATATTAAATTGTTTGATTTATTATTATTTCTTTTTTTCATAAGACAGTTAAACATTCAATGAGCCGTTTAATTTAATTGACCCCTGGCGTGTTGGTGCTGATTTCCGTTAATATACTTACTTCAATGTGATCGGACTTCCGACACCGTTTTAGTGAATCTATCCTCAGCACTTGTCTCACATTTTCGACTTACACAATACGTACATTAGCAGGACTTTTTAGCGCATTGTTTGTTCCCTTTATAAATTTTTATCGTACAAAAGGCTGTAAGAGGTGTTGCTATTGCACGTTGACTTTGGTATTGAGCGCGCGAAAGTTGTACAAAAATGCCAGTTTGGCGACTGTAGTAAGTGGAAGATTTTACATTACTACAGGCTTGCATCGGTTTAATAACGCTTCAAATATGCATAGATCTAACCTAGACAACGACCTAAAGTTGCATGCCTACCAAATTTAATTGATGTAAGTCTGATGCTTGACTTCTCTGGAAGTAAAATTGAGTTCACTAAACAATCGACCAACTCCCGTGCATCGACAAAATGCAGAATATGCAGGGGAATCATAAACTGTTGACTTCGGTCGCCCACAAGAACTCTGCTCTTCGCAGACTACAACTTGGTGAATTTTGCGTCGCGACTTGGGCCGACGAAAAAAACTCAGACTGATTCAGGAGCTAAAGGTTAATCAAAGAAAACGAAGTGTACTAGGTAAATGACCCGGATTTTCAGATATTATGTTAAGTGATGGAACCAATTTTTTGGCACCCATTGCCCATTTTAGAGTTTGGGACGAAATCCATCCACATGAGATCCAACACCGTCCAAACCATTCCGAAAAAGCACTGTTTGGTGTGGTGCCATAGGTTCATATTAAGCTGGCCACCGAGATCGTGATTCTAACGCATTTGACTTTTTCTGGTGGAATTTTCTTAGTTCGCATTGTATGCGAATAAGCCACAAACCACAGCGATCCTCGAAGCCAACATAATGCATGCCATCGGCATAATTCAGTCTGATTTATTGAAAATCGGGAATGCTCGACACCTAGCGAAGCCTTCTCGAACCTTTCACTACGTGCCCAAAAGGCGAAATTGCGGCAAAAACAATTTCTAAAAGAGCTAGCATCATAAAACTTGGCTGGCTAATTTTAAATTAAATTTAAAAATTGGCTAAGTAGCTGTAAGACTACAGCACGCGCAATATAATATTAAATTTGAATGGGCGCGGCCCCATCCACTTTTTAACGTAATATTGTATCTTTCTTAGAGTTCAGGGTGTGCTCCTTTTTTCGCAAAAATGGGTAAATATAATGTGAAGTTTTGTACGTGAAATATAATATTTAGTTGTAATGGGAGTGGCTCTGCCCATTTTTAATTTTTAATATTGTCTCATTACGTAAGCCCAATGTGTGTTTCGCAGCAATCTGATAAGCAAGAGATCTTAAAATCCAAAAAATTTGACAATGGGACCAAAATTAAAGCTATACCATTTCAGACAAAAAACGAATTTTCAAAATGTGTCTAAGAAGTACCGAGTTTTAAAGCAAAAAACATTAAAAAAGTATAGACGAATTGACAACTTTCTGCTTTTTTTTTTTGCTGGTTTGGTTAAAAATGTGAGCTTCCACAACTGTTTATATATAAACTGAGTTGCCAACTAGCATTAATTTTTTCCAAAAATGTATGTCGTGGGAAGTGTAGCGGGTTTTTTTAAAGCGAAAGTTGAAAATTTTTGGCATTAAATTGGAACACTGATATATTCCATACATAATGGAGTATATAGATCTTTAAAACAAATAGAGTAATTTTGATAATGTTTCCCATACCATTTGCATATAGTCCTAGTTTACTCTATATAAGTCTTATTGCTAAGCTGATTAGTTTGTAGTGGAGAAAGACGCGAGGGGAAAAGAAACGAGTACGTTTTGCTTTCTCATTCGCAATGTTAAACACAGCACACATGCATACACAAAACTATGCATAAAAAATATGAGCTGAAAAATAAGACTTGCATTGTGCGAACGCCGATGAAAGTTCAAAGAAGAAAAAATGATAAGCTTAGCAATAAGACTTGACTAGTGTGAACTGGGATATTTGAAGCGTTTCATTAAAGACCTTTTATTTCACTTAGATATTGGGGATTTTTAAGCAATTTAAATGATTGTCTTGATTTGCTAATGAAGGATCTTATAGCACTTTCATTTCATATTAATAGTATATATTAACTGTATATTCGAGAAGGCGTTCGTTCATACATACACATCAACCAATCTACAGCATTCTTTGCTAGTTAAAAGATAGTTAGCAAAATGTTATAGGAAAAGTATATAAAATCATTGAAATAATTTTTCAACATAGTTTTTATGTTGAAAAGTTAAATAATGAAACAACTTTTTATTTACTTACGATTTTTTCGGTACACACATGTGTATATGTACCATAAATAATACCTGTTTTTTCGATTTTCTTCCTTAAACAACCTACAATAAAATATACACATACATACATACATATATATTCCACATACTACGTGCGCAACATTCACAAAATACTGACTGACCATGGCAAATTGTGAACAATTTAAAGTCGCCAGTATAGGTGCCACACTACGCCATCATGCATTTTGAATGATTTTGAGAAAATACAAACAAAAAGTGCACAGGAAGTAAAACAATTCAAAATTTATTGAACAATTCTTTTTCGGTTTTTCCTTTAGTCATGCTCTTGATTGAAAATAATTTTTACAGTTTTTACAATATACTTGTAAAAAGAAGAGGAAGAAAAAAAACAAAACTAAAAACATTAAATGTTGTAATCAAAACAAAAACTTTTTAGTGCTCTGCAATGAGACCTAACAGACGTGGATCCAGGGGGTGCGGGGGGGGGGTCCAAAAGAGGTAGTGACCCTCCTCTCCCTGGGCTAGTCGTGTACTGGTATTTTTATTGAAATACGAGTATAAGCTAGTGGAGTCACTTTTTCGACAGAATGCGAATGTGATCCCCTTGAACTGAAGAATGGATCCGCCCTTTGACACATGCAAGTAGGCAGATGAATATGTGCATGAATACTGATGTTTGTACGAATAATGAGTGAATAATATGTGTATGTATGTATATATTATGTGTATGCATGTAAGTATTTATGTATGGGCAATGAGAGCTCATATGCGGCGACAAAATCCGTATCAAGGAAATGATTGCAATGCTGCTGCTGCATGTATTATCCAACAGTTAGCCTGTTTAATATTTCTAATTATTGGGTATCGTGCAAACTATTTTTATTCGTAGAGCTCAAGAGAAATGAAAACATTAAAAATGATATTGGAAATTATCACACTTTACTGTTTTTTATTGCTCTAAAATACTCTATAAAGAAAACATTCAACTAAATAATTATTAAAAGATAGAGCAAAAAGCAATCATCAAACATATGTACATACTTACATTTATTATTTGTATGAAGGCTGAAATACATTTCAGTGGCTGCTTGAGTTCGATGTTAATGGAATTTTTGCTGTCATGAGAGGCTTGTGTATGAAAATATTTCAATTATTTGTTAAGTTAACAGATTAATTTAAATTGATTTTATCTTTCGAAAATTTAAGTAATGCAAGCATATAAGATATATTTTGATTTGTGTGATATCAGAGGTTTTATACTCGTATGCATAAATACCCAAGTACATGCAGATATTTCTTTTGCGGGCTGTAAAACTTGAATTGGCAACGCTGATTTTGGCAGTTGTCGACTCTAGTTGTGGTTTGCGTTGGCTTAAGCTACGGTCACACTTGTCAAACATTTGCCCAAAAAAGCGTAACCACTAAATGCTAATGAAAAATCTTTCAATTCAGACAAAAGTTTGTCAAGTTAAAGAGTAGCCAATATTGTTGGATTCTATGACATGGTGCATTAGTTGTGTTCGAAACTGTTTAATATGATAAACAAGTGTCTGGATCAAAACTTTTTTCATTAGTGTTTCTTGGTTACGCTTTTTTGGGCAAATGTTTGACAAGTGTGACCGTACCTTTAGAGATTTATTCTGATGATATTAAGAGCTATTAAAACACACAATGTTAAATAATTCACTGTTAGAACCGCACCATGTTAACTTCGCTGTTCTTTAACATAAAATTTCCTGAAGAATGTAAGCAACATTCGGAAAGTTACAGCACATTTCGTAGCTTCCAATCATTTATGAATACGGCTTCATTTTATTGCTGTTTAAAAAATGTTCATATATATTATATATAGTATTTGTAATACGTATACTGCGAAGCAGTTCTTATATATAAATTTAATAAAGTTAATAAAAGGGACTATGAAATTTTGTGTTAGCATGAATGTTTGCTAAATTCATGTAAAACTTCATGCACACTTTTTTTTTTGAAACACAATTCATGTTTTTATTCGTACTTCCACTTATTTCTCTAATTGTGTCACGTAAGTTCATGCCAGTGCTGTCAAAAAAAAAAAAAAATAATAACAGCCAAAATATTTGAAAAATTTACCAAATACAAAAAATAACCAAATTTAAAATGCTTTTTTTTACCAAATAAAAAGCAATAAAATTGATTTTAAGTTGCAAAGGTTATTTGAACTTTATAGTTATACGAGTATACATAACATCATAATATTGTGGTTCTCAATAACATATTAAGAGTATTTGTATAAGGATATGAAGTTATTTTTAAGTTTTAGCTTGAAGTCTACTGATGACTTCCATAAGCAGGAACGAAAAAAGAAGCAAAAATTTATACTAGAGTAAATGTCAAATAAATATGCTTGGGTATTTCTTGTAGTGTTAATAATTTTAATGTTAAATTAGCTGTGGAAACACCAATTTGAAAGTTTAACAAGTTAAATAAATAAAGTCATAAATACTACATACTGGGCAAAAAAGTAACCAAAATAAAAAAATATTCGTATCTCCACATTCTAAAATAAATTCAATCAAGAAGTTTATTATTCGATAAGATAAGAGGTTTTTGACTGTTCAAAATGTGTGGTTGAAGTCTACTGACGATTTGTTAAAGCAACAATGAAAGGCATATAGACATCGCTTAACCATCAGCAAATAAATTTCACTTATAAAATAAATTCAGTAAAGTGCGACTTTTACTCGCATATATGTAATACTATATGATCTTTAGCCTATATAATATAGGGTGTTTTTTTAGAGGTATAGAACTTCGAATTGAAATAAAACACAAGAAAATCGTTTTAATGTCCATCAATTTGGCTTTATTGGAAGGATAATTTTATGCCATTAACGTTTAAATATGATTTCGGGCATGTGGCCGCCGCGGCTGGCTCGAATAAAGCCAATTCTACAGGTCCGATTTTCAACGACTTTTTCGAGCATATGGGGCCGTATGTTGGCAATAACGCCACGAATGTTGGCTTCCAAGTCCCCTAACGTTTCTGGTTTGTTGGCGTAGACGAGCGACTTCAGCGGATGCGTATTATCACATAGAGTAAACGTAGTGCGAAAACGATCCATGGTTAACCGAATTAATTGCTCTGATGGACGATTATGTCGACCATAAAATGGACGGAGCTTGCGGTAAACTTCGCGAACTGAACCATTATTTTCGAAATAAATTTGCACGATTTGCAAGCGTTGTTCTTTTGTCAACCTGTTCATGATGAAATGGCAAACCAAACTAAATATTAATCACTTGACAGCTGACAAAATGGCCGCCAGTTAAAAAGTGATGCCAACTTAAAGTTCTATACCTCAATAAAAAACACCCTTTATATAGTTTTGGCATTTTATTGTGTTGTTGGGATTTTTGCTATTTTAGATTTGGCGTTTTTTCCGCTTTGACGATTTATTTTAGTTTTAGCGATGTTTTTAGTTTTGGCATTTTTTTCGTTTTGGCGATTTTTCGGTTTTGGCGTTTTTTAATTTTGGCGTTTTTTTTGTCATTTTGGCGATTTTTTTGATTTTTGGTGATTTATTTTAGTTTTAGAGATTTCTTTTTGGAATGGAGCTTTTTCGTTTTGGCAAGTTTCTTTTCGTTTTTTTTTTGCGATTTTTTTCTATTAGGCGAGTTGTCAAAATCTTATAGTCAAATTTGCATTAACTGTTGGAGTACTCTTTAATTTTGATTTTTTTAAGTTTTAGTGTCAATTGCTGTAGTCTGTATAAAAAGCATTAACTTTGCAAAAATTTTCAAATCTGGAACAGTTCCGTTTTGTAAAAATTATAAACTTTATTCAAATTAATTCACCATTGATATGTTACTCGAATGGTTAGGAATAGAATTTATATTTTTATCTTGTACTTAAAAATTCCAAGAAGATTAACTGCTGCTTGCATGATAGCCAAGCTATCCGATAAAATTCTATTGTAAGTTCCTTAAGGCCGTGATACACTATCATATAAAGTCGTGCGATCTACGAAAAAATACAACCCTGGTATGATGGAGTTTATGAAAATTTTCAAAAGACAATAACAATTCATCACACCAGGGTTGTACTTTTTCGTAGATCGCACAACTTTGTATGATAGTGTATCACGGCCTTTAATACACCAAGGATTGTAATTCAACTCAAGTATCAGGTATAGTCAAAACTTGAAATGCGTACTTATTCACATTGGGTGAACCCAGCCCTGAAACCGTCTTTTTGATTTTGCTGGTGTTAAATACCAATATACATATTTAGTACTAAAGGTGCAGTAGTGTTTTTGCATACGACGAGTTACATACGAAACTCTTTGACGCGTTTGCTGCATAAATACAGTAAATGCAATCAGGGTTGCCAGATTTTTTCCGACCTATTTCGCCAAATTGATTTTAAAAATCGCCAAAAGACGCCAAAATCAGTTTTGTGAAGTTTTTTTTAATAAATATTCGATAATAAATTTGTTTTTATATTGCATTTTTTTTTAAATAATTTTTTATAAAATAATCGTATTTATAAAAATTTAGCAGAAAATCGCCAAAAACAGAAATAAAATCGCCAAAAATTATTTCTTGTAAATTGTTCTTATCCAAATTCAAAACGCATTAACTACAATAATTAAGATTAAAAAAATCATCAAAACCAAATTATTTTAATTTCTTGCAGACGAACAAATCTGAATTCTTGAATTAAAAAAATTTTTAAGTTCAATTTTGTTACAAAATAGCCATAAAAATCGCCAACAAATTTATTTATAGCCAGAGGACGCCAAACAAGTTGAAAAATCGCCAGGTTTGGCAAGAAATCGCCATATCTGACAGCCCTGAATGCAGGTACTTTTTAGTTGCGTTTGGGCAATATCAGTATTTGTACTCGTATAATGCACAAGTGCGTTATGTTTATTTTTTATTCTCTCTGTTGTTTCTAAAATTCACGCTACTGTATACATGAACATAAAGATTCGTTTATTATGTATGTATTTATGCAATTACAAGGTTATTAAACTGTTAATTAATTTTTAATAACGAATTTTGATAATTAAAAAAAGTTATCTTGACCCAAGATTTAATATAAATTCCTTATCAAGAGCCAATCTTATTTTATTTGTTTTCGTTAATATCTTATATAAAACTTTTACCATCATTTACCTGAAACTTTCGCTTTCTTTTCAAAACGTAAAAAAGCTAGAAAATAAATTGATATTTTGAACATTTCTTTTCATTTCATCAGTTCATTGTTCCAGTCAGAAATTGAAAGAAACTCTTTTTTTTGTCATAAACACATTTCTACACATTTTAAGAAACGATATTGAAGGTTGAAATTAATTAAGTATTCAAAACCATGACATTCATTTGAGTTCTTTCTGATATGAAACAACACTGTTGTTTGATTGAAATTTGTGTGTGTATATGTGTGTGCATAAATGAAAACACACACACACATTTAACTTAAGCCATTGCGAACTACGTGAGTTTGTCTTCTGTCAGTGTAAGACAGAGGTGATTTTTAAAAGAAAGCAATTTCCCTTTTCTTTAAATTTCAAAGTTTAAAATAAATTTATTCACTTACTAACAGATAAATACACACACACACATACAACCACCTACTGATTCAATCAGCCATACAAAGTTTTCAAAATTTACATACTAAATATATTTAACAAAATATCGTTATTAAAAATATAGAAAGGCCCTAACTCGTTATTATTTTTGAATGCGATATTTTGCATCTATCTATCGCTACATTAGATGTTTATGTATCGAAATATACAAAAGAATAATTGATTTAAAAAAAAGTAATAAGTTAGGGCCTTTCTATATTAAGGTAACGATATGTGCGTATAAATAAACTTAAATAAATCCACTAGTATATGATGGAAGTAATATAAGGTTTGTTGCTCCGGTGCATATACATATGTATCTGAATAAAAAGAAGGAAAGATAAGACCTTTTAAAAAATGATCACGACTATTTGATATCAAAAGAAAATATTTGTATTATTAATGGCATAAAGAAATTGCTTTTAAAAACCGTTACGGCTAATAAATCAGTGCAAGTTAATATCTATTTTTAAAATGTTAAATGTTAAAATGTTTTTAAACTAGCAAACCTAAAGATCAATACAGCATTTAAACCATAAAATTGGGCGTTTAAACCACCAATACAGGCCATATGGTTTTTTTTTACTTACAGACCATATGTTTTGCATTAAAATAGCACTCCACTTTTTTTCCGTGTCTCTACTTTTTCTTCAAAACTTGTTCGACCTGTTTTCTTACACTCTATTATTCCTTTATACTATTCTACTTCGCCAAGCATAAATATAATTCCTTTCCCAGTAAAATTTGTCGATCTTTAATTAAAATTTTTTAACTTTTTTGCATTTTTGATTGTGCAAACAATTGAGAGCCTGCTGCAAAACAGCTGTTTTTTGACATTTATTCTAGTGCTGCCACAATATTATTTTTTAAACCACACATAAGGTATGGTTCACTGATTTACTCCTGTTGAGTTTAAACTACATATAAATTTGAGTTTAGTTTAACTGAACCAGCGTTTAAACTTTGACTGACTTATTAGCCCTTAATATGTTTAAATAAAGACAAAAATAACTAAAATATATACTTTAATAACTTTAACAACAAGTCTTAAGTCATTAAAAAATTAATTACTTCCAGAACTTTATTTGCATACAAATTAAATTGGCTTAAGAAAATAGTTTCATGCTCAAAGAGCTTTAAGTTTATTCATACAAGTATTTCTTTTCACCAGGTGGTATTTTATTAAGCAATAAAAATCATGAAATCAAGTAAAAAAGAAACGTAAAATTTTGAAATATTATAGTAATTACATTAATATGATTATTTTAATACCACTGCTGTAGTGATTTTTGTAGCAAATATAAAATATTAATGAAAGCCTAGGTAAGAGTATTGATTACACAGGAACTCGGCTGAATCTAATGCAGATCCCAGATGATCACAAATAAATTGGTAATAAATTTATATTTTATAAATAATAAAATACAGGGTTATACATTTTTTGATTTCAAAAGTGCAGTTAAATAAAACACACATAAAGCTTTGATTTCGTTGAAGCTTTTATTTCGTTATAATGCTTGGATCTTGTCACTACGTACGACTTACAATGTCATTTAGATTGGTTGCAGCAGTCGATCCTTTTGAGGTAGTTTTCGACAACTTTGTTCACATCTCAGGCAATATCTCGGCGATAAGTTGATACAGTAGGCCGATTATGACTATAATCACTCCTTAATGCTCGAAAAGTGGTCACCACTTTTGAACCACCCCCTTTTTTTTTAGTACATATGACATATATTTAAATGGATAACCCTGTAATACGCTGCAATAAATAATTTTTAATTCGGTTTTTAATAGACAGACGGGAATTTTTGATTGTCTTCGATAAACTGGCTACATAGATCAAAACCAAACATTTTCTCACACGTAATTCACACGTTGATTTTTCAATGTTTTTTTTGAAACACGATTTTTTGAGGCTGTATTCGAATGGTATAGAAAAGCAAAAATGGGTAGAAATGGTAGAATCATATTTTCCGTCCTCCGAGATTTTTTTTTATTTTTCTTTACACTTATTTCACTTGGTGGTATGTTGCTTATCTTTATTTTTTTCATACAATGTGACAACAGCTTTTTCTAATACAAAACAGTTTTACCTGTAGGTATTTTTTTACTAATATAGTGTAGGAAATATCGGACAAATATTTTATTTTGACCAAAATGTAGGTATTTTTTATTCTCAGATTGTATTTTGAGTGCATAAATGTAAAAAATAATTATACTCAAAATATATTTGTGCTCATGAACCGTTTCAAAATTTGTTTTTGCTCGCAATTACATAGACATTTATCTAATTATTTTGGTGTCGCAGTGCAGATCTTCCCCCTTTTTCTTCTAATGGTAATGGATGTAGAAAAATAAAATAGATTCATATGGAATAAAAATTATTTGCTGGGTTTTGTATAAGTTACTAAGCCTACTATGCTTATTTTTCTTTTGTGAATTCTCAAATAGTTTATGAAAGTCTGTGCATAAGTTAAGAGGTTTGTGACTGTTCAAAATGTGTGGTTGAAGTCTACTGACGATTTGTTAAAGCAACAATGAAATGCATATAGACATCGCTTAACCACCAGCAAATAAATTTCACGTGTGGGAAAACTTTTTAACATGTTGGGAAAATGGATTTCTTTTAAATCTATTGGCAACAACACTGATAAGATTTTTGAAAGCAAAAAAAAAATCAAAACTAGAAAGATGGAAAAAATCATCGTACGAATGTAAAATGTTTTTTGAAGCAACTTTTAAAGAGAATTTAAAATAAAACAAGATTTTTAAATTCTTGTATGAATGGGGCCTTAATTTAGAAACTAATTAAAAAAAAGGAATGCTGGTCTAAAAATTTCATTTTAAAATTTTGTTTCTATGTATTGTTATACCGAATTAATATTACAAAATGTTTTATGAAATTTGTTACACGAAAATTTTTCATTTTCCTAATAGCAAAAGCGAAACTTTGAGTCATACGCAAAAGGTTCCGGACATACACTACATATGTATTACTATACGAATTTTAGCCTAGGGATGGACAAACAACGTCGATGTTTTAAAAACACTCGATGTATTGTGCCGAAATATCGATATAATCCAATGTTTTTATTGCTCCTAAACAATCGGAAAACATCGATGTTGTCTTTCGATGCATCGAAATGACAAATTGTATACAGAATGTGTAGATTGCTGTATAAGAGTGCATACATATCTATATGTGATGGCATGATTCAAGTTTGTACATGTAAACCTGGTAAATGTTATGTGAACAACTGGCAACACTATTATAAGCGACGAATAAGGTAGTGTCTGGCATCTTTAATCCCAACAAACAGCTTGCTAACCACGCGCAAGGAGTATCTAATACTGGGTACATACTTTGCAACGTGTTTACGCAACACTTTTATATTACATGTTGCATATTTTGACACAGACACTGCAACCGTAAATGCAACCTATATAAGCTGACGCCGCCAATTTTTTTTCGGCTAATAAGCAAGCGGCTGGAAATTAGTCGCCGATTGATATTATTTCTTAATATTTAACACTTCTGTTGGAAGACTGAACGAAAATCGGTTGGATATTTAAAAAGATTATAAATCGCAGTTTCTCAAACTTTACAAGATTGCATTTAAATACCTTACAATGGTGGAAATATCGGTTTTTGCAAACGGAATTGAGTAGTGACAGCCTTGGTTAACTTTTATTTCTAAACAGTGTTGAAAAAAAAAATTAGGAGATGTAAATTAATATATAATAAATAATTAAAACAAAAAATAATCGATGTATAAGTGAAATTTATATGCTGGTGATTAAGCGATGTCTATATGCATTTCATTGTTGCTTTAACAAATCGTCAGTAGACTTCAACCACACATTTTGAAATGCATATAAACATCGCTTAACCAACAGCAAATAAATTTCACTTATTATATAATTATGACAATATGTCGAATAATAAATTTCTTGAATATCGATGTATTTTATGAAATATCGATGCAACATCGATGTGTGTTTGTAATGCATCGCATCAAAAAAAAAAACATCAATGTTTTTTTACAGTGTCCATCCCTATTTTCGGTTAAGCACTAGTTTTTTATTTCGACGATTTTCTTCGGTGTTTGGCGATATTTTTATTTTGGGATTTTTTTGTAAATTTCAAGAGTTTGCCTCTTACGGTTTCCAAGATACCGCAACAAGTTGTCAAAATTACATAGTTACAATTATATTAACTGATAGAAATACTCTTTAATTTTTAGTTTTTAAATTTCTGTGTTAATTGATGTAGTCTGCATAAAAATGCACCAACTTTCCAAATTTCAAGTGTCTACATGTAATTGTGTGTATATTACATTAGGATTTCAAAATTTTTCATTTGCTCGCACGTCGCTGTTGTAGCGGCCGAAGATTTACATATTCTGTGAAAATTTCATGTTCGTAGCTCTTACGGATCTCGAGAAAATAGCCTGTGACGGACAGATGGACAACGTAGCGAAAACAACAGGGTTCCTTTTCATCTTTGTTGTACGGAACCCTAAAAATTAAGTAGCGTGAACCTCTGAAACATTTGTTGTAACTTATTATTATTATGTTATGTAATTAAAGTTTCATATAACTAATTTCATGAGAAGTTTCATAATGTAAATTCCGGCTTATAATATTTTTTTGTTTTTCTATTTATATTTCTGGTATTTCTATTTCTTCTATATTTACTGGAAAAAACATCGTCAGCATTTTGAGGAATTCAGCTTTAGGTTGAAAAAGTCTTAGTTATAATTCTTATTAACACATGTTATAATATGATATTTAAAATGATTTTATTTTAATTTAACATATCAAAAAGATGACATAGACAACTATTTATTTATACATTAATAATTGTCAACCATATATACATACATATAAACATACATATGTATATACATAGAATAAACAAGTTATACCTCTAGTTTTTGCGTTTTTAGTTTTAGCATTGACTTAACAGTCGTTGAACAGGGCCTTAAATATTTGTATTAAAATATATATAATTATATTTATGTATAATTTATATATCGAGGGCTTATATTCAATACCCGCCATAAACCAATTTTTGGAAAATGAATTTTTTAACCGCAAATTGTTCATTGATGCCAGCTTAATTTCTGACAAAAATTTCCGAAAAAAAATAATTCATATAAGTCCTTTTTTTTTAAATATTTGTGATATCGCTATCAACCGCACGATTTTTTTTTAATGCAATACCCGCCATACGCCATACATTCAGAATAGGGAACTAATAAATTTCCAATCTGAATTACCTTTTTTTTTAATTATGTTTATTTTTTTGTTATTGAATTCTTTTATGTTAGAAAAACGTTAAACAAATGCTTAATTTAATAAAATTACATATTAGAGCAAAAAAAAAAAAATATTTTTCTTACTGTGCAATAACCGCTATACGCCACAAAAATATTTGAAGATTTCAGTTGCAATACCCGACATCAACCATATCGCTACGAATAGAGTAAAAAGTTCTATTTTTTTTATAAGGGTGATTCAGTAGTCATATTTAAAAAATATTATAGAAGAAAGATTAATTCATACCTTAAGAATTTTGGAATGAAACAGTTTTTTCTCTCTCCTGAAAAATTGTGTTTTGGCGTATGACGGGTATTGAATATAAGCCATCGATATTCTAATTTTATTTATTTTCCAAAAATTTTAGTATTTTTATGTATGTATGCATGTATTTATGTATGTATTTGACCCTCAGAGAGACTCGCTGCTGACAATTACGAGTAAACAAAAACTAAAAGCTGTTAAAAAAAAACAGAATACATAGTTAGTTTTATTACATTGTGCGACAGTGAGAAAGTTCTTTTAAAATCACAAATCGGAGATTGTGTGCCTACTCGATCATTTTGACACTTTTACAATTTCGATAACACCCTCGAAATACTATTTGTACGCACAAATATAAAAGAAATATTTTGAACTATAGCCGCTGTTTTCAAACGTTTTCAAAATTCTATTTAGCTGTATTTATTAAGAAACAATATGACATTATACTCTAAAGTAAAGGGTGTCTACTGTTTAATTCAAAACGAAAGAAAATACTTTCGATTTCGCATTTTAATTACATGAAAATTTTAAAGCATTTCTTTCATTTCGAATTATAGAGTAGTTCCCCCGGTTAAATAATTCATGCAATGTTAAAAAAAAAAATTAAAAAAAAAATCTAGGGATTTTGTAAAAACACATCGAAGTCTTTTTCGCAAACATAAATCGATGTTTTTTATGCATCGATTGTTTTTTTTAATTATTTATTATATTTTAAAAAAATCTTAAGTTTAGTTTACATCTCCCAATACTTTTTTCAATACTGTTTAAAACTAAAAGTTTACCAAGTCCTCCAACACTCAATCGCTTTCTTTTTTGAGTCATCATCTGCTCTGCTTGCTAAAATAATCTTTCAGGCGGAACCGATGTTCCCACACTAAAAAAAAACATGTACTGTTATTAAGAAAAATTTTTTTTTGCTAAATTCCACAAAAAAAATTTCTAAGTTTAAGTAAATTTTTCTGAGTCCTAGTAAATTTTTTTAAAAATCTAGTAAAAATTACTTAATATGAGTAAAAAATAAATAGTTCATATCCTTCAAAATAGTTCATAAAAATACTCAAAATATTTCTTACCTTTAAGCAAATGTTTACAGACTTCAAGGAAATATTTACCAAAAGCAAGTAAATGGTTTTAAGCTTAGGAAAATTGTATCCTAAGAACTAGTTAATTTCGTTTTAAATCAGAAAATAAATTTTAGGAAATAACTTATTCCTGATTAGTTCATGAAATTTTACTAACTTAAAAGATGTAAAAAGGTGTTCTAAATTTTAGAAAAATATTTACCATTTGTAAGTATTTTTGCTTTGAATTATAGAATTTATTATTAATTTGCATTTAGCAAAAAATCTAAGTAAAATTTTTTATATTTTCGAGGAATATTTGAACTTGAAAATAATTTTTTGTAAATAAAATAAAATTTTAAAACTCAATAATTTCACTGCTTGCCTATCAGTAAGAAGTTGTTTGGTTCAATACTTACGTCATTTCAAGGAATTTATATGTCTGTATGGTGAATTAATTAAGAATATAATATTAAGATATAATAAATAACATACCATGTGCTACATAATTTAATTAAAAATAAAAATAAGTACCAGAATTAAAGACATAAACAACTTTGGAAAATGTAATAAATTTGAGATCAAAGATGAAACATTTTTTTTGCGAAGCTTGGAATTGAATGGAAAAATTTTACTTAAATATAAAAATATAATTAATATATACTAGTTCATTAATAAACTAGAAATTTAGTAAATATTTTACTGTTTTCAAGTAAAAAACAGCTTTGGCGCCATACGACAACTTTTTTTACTCAAATTTAGACAAATTTCTAAAGTTTTAGTTAGTTATTACTTGAAAGCGATCTTGTAAAGTTTGGGAAACTGCAGTTTATAATACAAATACCCAACCAATTTTCCTTCAGTCCTGCAACAGGAGTATTAAATATTAAAAAATAATATCAATCGGTGGCTCATTTCCAGCAGCTTATTAGCAAAAAAAAAAAAATTGGCGGCGTCAGCTTATATAGCTTGCATTTACGGTTGCAGTGTCTGTGTCAAAATATGCAACATGTAATATAAACGTGTTGCGTAAACACGTTGCAAAGTATGTACCCAGTATTAGATACTCCTTGCGCGTGGTTAGCAAGCTGTTTGTTGGGATTAAAGATGCCAGACACGTCCTTATTCGTCGCTTATAATAGTGTTGCCAGTTGTTCACATAACATTAACCAGGTTTACATGTACAAACTTGAACCATGCCATCACATATAGATATGTATACACTCTTATACAGCAATTTACACATTCTGTATAAAATTTGTCATTTCGAAAGACAACATCGATGTTTTCCGATTGTTTAGGAGCAATAAAAACATGGGATTATATCGATGTTTCGGCGCAATACATCGAGTGTTTTTGCCCATTCTTAATAAGTAGTACTTCTTTAATGGCTTGCAAAGTAATGAGTGGTAATTATTTATCTGATTATTTTATATGCATAACAATGACTTTCCCGCAATGAATAAAATGAGCACTTATTTATGTCATTATTCGAAAGTATTTATTAGCACCCCCGATCAAAAAATGGGGTGTTATAACTTTGCAGTGTGAGTCTGTGTTTCTGTGTGTCTGTACGATTCTACGTACAGACCAAGCGGCTGGACCGATTTTGATTAAGTGTTTTATGTTTTAAAAGTGACCTGATCGAGAGGGTTCTTAGCGATGTTTAGAAGATATCACATCTTTTCTAGGTGTATTTGATTTTTTTTTAAATGTTGAATTTTGGTTATTAAAAAAATTTAATTTTTAAGTAAATAATATGCAGAATTGGGCTACAAATTGCCCCCTTATCCACTCTATTTTGCGTATTTAAATCCGAGTGACTTTATCTCAAGAAATGGCTCGGCATAAAGAGATTTGATTCCCACGCTAACACATAGTTATTATCAAAATATGACCCAGACAAATCTTATTTTTTGGGAGAGATAAAATATTGGAAATATGTTAAACAAGCAAACTATGTTCAAAAATAAAATGATTTCCTATTCAAAAATTTGTGCTTCATTCAAAAATTCATGAATTTATTGATCCGCCTGTATGTTGCTGGGATTTTTTCAGTGTACTTCCTTCAAATGAATATGCAATTTATTTCCTTCTTTTTGAAAGGGGAAACAAAGGTGAACTTGTTTTTAGATGAAAAATCGCCATCAGAGAGACCAGCCGTCTTAAAAAGTCGGCGACGGCTTAGGAAAAAAATATTTGGCGTTGACTGAGAGCTGTTGGTTTTGTTTTGTACAGAACAATGTCTATTTATGAGGTCCAAAGTATAATTGTACATAAAACGAAGTGCCATTTTTTAACGCAGTTTTGTTTTCCAGCTGAGGTACGCGTCAGCTTTTCCAGCATCTTACCAAAGGTCTGCTTTTTTAGTAATAAAAACACGGAGATGTCTGGTATTTTATTATTTAATTTAACACATTTAGGGAGTTCACAATAGCATTTTAAAATGTGTCTTAATATTGCAACGTTTCAACTTTAATACTTTAATATGGTCTGGCAAGTTTGTTGTTTTTGTTTGTTTGTAAATCAAATTTATTACCAGGTGACAAATTTAAAAGTATAAAAAGCATGTCATTTTCTATATGGCAATATGGTAATGTTAAACTAAACATTTTAAAACTGTCAGCGCAGCTGTAGTTGGTGAAAAAAAATATTTGTATTTTTCGCAGAACAAAAGTTATTTTGAAAAATTTATCCAACAATAAATTCTAGTTTAACAAATTTTTTTATTTTAGTATGCACGCAAGAAAATAATTCAGTCTCTCATAAGCATTCGTACAAACATGCATTTTACTCTCCCTCTCTCATATTATAAACTAATATGTAAATAATATAAAGATGTATGTGTGTTTGCCTGACTTTGATATACACAGTATGTCTATTTATATCGTTGCCTGCTCGCAATAAAAAATTAAGATGGCTCAATGTTGCCACATTAAAATTTTAATATACTCATTGTGAATTCCCTAATTATTCTTTAGATATGAGACTAAACTAACTTAACTATTTAAATAAATATCTATTTTAAACTACAATTATATGATCAAACAGAATTGCGACATAAAAACATTTTCCATACAAACTGACACAAAAACCAACCCCAGAAAGCAGTGAGAAATAGAATTTATTTTATTTTGACAGCGTTTTTTCTATACTCTCTCATATAAATAAATATTCTCTCAACAATGCTACAATACTTTCCATACATTTCATACATTTTGTAAACAAAACTACAAAGAAAAATGAAACAAAAATTGTAGAGCATTTGAAGTTACTGCCGTATATTCTATTATGGGCTTTGTTAATTTGACAGCGATTTTTGCTGAAGTTGCAGACTTATTCTGTTTGATCATTATATCGAACTGGATGGTTTTATTTTTTATGTATTTGCTTTTACTTTATCTTGTATACAGAAAAATTGGTATTTGAAAAAGTCTATATTTAAAAAATTAGTTCAAAAAGTATATAAAAGGAAAATATAATATAATTTTTCTATAAAAAAGTTCAACATTAAAAGTACAATTGATTTTGTTTATTTTATCGCGAAATTTTGAGCCGAAGTCAGCTGCATACAACGGCGGTAGCTTGAAGTTACATTGAAAGTCGGGGGCTGCTCTTTAGCCGTCCGTGAGCCGATCGACTTGTTACTTTGATCGCCATGTGTAATTTCTGCACTAATTTGGAAGTTTTGAAAAAATATGACCTAAAAAAAATATTAGTTAACTATTGTTAACTTTAAATTTTTTAAAATTTGTCACACAGTGTTGCTAGATTTACTTAATTAAATTTTATAGGAATTTTCAAGTTGTTAAGTTATTCCCTTCATTAACATCTTTAAATTATATACTACTGTTTTTATATATATCTCTCTATTAGTTTTCTTTTAATTAAGATTTTTTTGAATTTATAGTTTTAGTCGATAGTGAGCAGTTATCAAGTATTTGCACAAACTTACTTACATTTATTAAATTAGAATTTCATTCAGTAAACAAACAGATAGACGCATAAAATATAAACTTTTGTTGTTGTAAAAAAATGAATTTTAAAATAAATTAAATTGAAGATATTTAAAGTAAGTGGCCGTGTTGAACGTCGATCGAGATTACTTTAAGTTATGACAAATGGTTAAAAGATCACCTGCTACATTTTTTTGTACATTAGAATAAATATATCGTCTGCTTAGAGTGTAAACCTGCTGACTCACTTCCAGCAAATTTTACAAGAGAGACAAATTACTGTTAACGGTTTCTATACAAAGCTTAAGAAATTAGTCTAATACATTAAGTTTCTTCGACATATAGATCTTTAAATAAAATAAACATTTAAGCAAATCGATGAGGCGTCTCTTTCTCTTGCGAATGGCATTAAAATGTCATATGCTATAAAAGGTGGATTTAGCAGGTTTACACTCTAAGCCGACGATATGTATTTTGAGTATTGTTTTAAGCATTTTTTGAGTATTCTGTTAAACAGAAAACTCCACGCTTGAAATAATAATAATTTTTTTGAACATTTAAGAAATTTATTATTTGACATTTTGTCATAAGTTTATTTTAATTGAAATTCATTTTAATTGAAATTTATTTCAATCAAAATATTTCGTAAAAATTAAATAAGTTTATATTAATCGAAGCTACTACAACTATATACTAAAATGTTGCATAATAAAAAAATATTTTTTTGATTTGTTCAAATGTAATCTACTAAATAAGTCCAGACCACTTTCGTAATTAAGGACACACATCGTCGTTGTTTTAACTAACTGACCTAACTGACATTTTTTGAAAAATGAGCTAAGTACTTTACTAGACTTTATAAGTCATACTACAGCTTGTCGACAATTTTCATGACTGTAAGCATTACTGTTGTGCCTATATAAGTAAAAAGATTTCAGCGCAGCCATACGAATGAATGTATTTATTAAACAACCATAAAAGCTGCTCTCCTGTTAAATTGGTAAAATGTTAATTAGGTCAGTTAGTTAAATCAGCGACGATATGTGAAGGATATAAAAAGCGAAGTATTTGTCATAAAGTTCCCTAATACGTATACGTGATATACGAGACATTATTTGCATACATTATCACATCACGTATACGTACGAAATTTAGGAGCGGTTTCAAGTTATTAGTATCCACATAAATATGCTACAAAATAATCGATTTGGAAAATATGTTTAACTGGTATTATTTTCTGGATCCGTTTTAAACATGCATTTTTATTTATTTTAACAAACTTTATATACGTTAATTTTTTTTGGAGATACTCGTGTATGTAAATATCAGGAATGGAATATAATTTACAAAACACCTTTAACACTTTTTTTAATATCAAAAAATTTGTGTTTTGTTAATATTTTCAAAATGCGTTATTTTATTTGTGAAATTCGTGCTGGTGTCTTAAAAATTTTTTATCGGCACTTGACGCCCTGCTTATTTCGACAGTGTTGAAAATCCCCTGTAAGAATAAAAAAAAAATTATTTCGAATTAGAACATCAAAAAAAAAAAAAAAAAATACTCAGCCCAATTATGAAACTTCCCAAGGAATTTTTACCCTTTTCAGCCAATTGTTCCCAGGAAAGAATAAGATATGTATATGGGAGGGATAAAACAAGAATCAGCTGACATTTTATATTGTGTCCATGCAGGCGTACAATAACAATTTTTTTATTAATAATAATAATCTTTCTTACTGACAAGTTAAAAACTGTTTAGCAGACTTGCAAAGTAATTATTTTGTTTTGTAATTGATTATACATTGAATACAAAATTTCTATAATTGCAGTTAAAAGTTTTCAATTACAATTACATTTTGTTGTATTTGAAATTGAAAAAAAACAATTACATTTAAAATTAAATGTGTTCGAAAAAAATCTCAATTACAATTAGATTATATATTATTTTATTTATTTTTTAATTTATATATATATGGTTCATTAATTTATGGTTTTGCATTAAAACTTCTAAAACATTTGTCGCAGCTGGTACGATTATATTTGGGGTTTCTTTGCTTGGTGGCCATAGGTCAAAACTGCTTGCAACTCCTGCTTTAACAGAAGTTTTCATTTAATCCTACAATCTTTTGCATATATTACATAAACTTTTCTGACCCAGTTTAAATTTCGAGCATGGAGTTACATGTTCAGTTTCCCTTTAAATTTGTATTCCAAGTCGCAATACACCTAAACATTACAAACTTGATGACCAGATTGCTAATGATTTTTTTTGGGAAATCACCAATATTGTTAAACAATTTTCCTGTCTGTCTGTTAAAAATATTCTGCCACAACCAATTAATGAAAAAGTTCATTTATTAATTCATTTACTATATCTGGAGTACTTTGAGTAAGGCCAGAGTTTCGAGTTGTTTTCTTGCAACTTGAAAATAGAATTGACTGTCAAGTTGGTAATTCGTGTGAGTATTGACAAGCAGTAGAATGTAAACAACTTGAAAGTGATTTATTGAACGTGTGGCCGCAGCGCAAATTCTTTATTATTTTCAACCATTTATTTTTAAACTTAAAATATGTGAATAGAAAAAAGTGAGTTTTTAAAACAAATATTAAATAATTACATATTTAAAATGTAAACTATTTATTGATACATAATTTATTTTCTTATTTAACTTGTTATAAAAATCGTGCGTTTTTTCACATTGAATCATATTTATAAGTTGAAGTGAAACTTTATGCGAGTTGTAAAGGGTATTTTTTTTATAGAATGACACAAATTTAAATCATAATAAAACTAGGAAATATATTTTTAATATCAATGAAACGGGCTTCATTGGAAAGAAAATTTTCTGAAATTACTGCCCTATTTATAAGAAATATTTAAGGTTTATTAAGGGCTTATTTTACATTCACCAAATAAGCCTGCAATAAACCTAAAATATTTTTTATGAATACGACAGTTAATCTGAAAATATGATTTCTGCCATGTGGCCGCCACGGCTGGCAGGTATAAGGCGCAATCTCGAACACCAATTTTTTTTGAAGACATATGGGCCCATGACTCCGCCGTCCCATAAAATGCACCATACAGTAATTTTCTGTGGATGTAATGGTGTTTCGACAAAAGCTTGTGGGATCTCGTCACTTTCAAATGCGACAATTCTGCTTATTTACGTACCAATTCAACCAGAAATGGGCTTCACCGAAAAATCAAACTTTGAATGGAAGAAGTGCACACGCGCTGTTCTGGTGTAAGTCGATTCATAATGAAATTTCAAAGCAAACAAAACTAAACAACTATCAGCTGTTAAATTTGTGATCAAATAAAGCGTGATGCCAACTCAAAGTTGTGACAATCTAAAAAAACACCCTATATATTTAAAATTCAGCACAAACACTTAAGACGAACAAAGTTAGTTGAAAACCCAAGACAAAAGTTGTTTATACTGACCCCGTTTACTTATGATTAATAATAATAAATAATTCTTACTAAAATAAATTAAAGTTGTTTATTTGATTGTATTTTTATGTACATATACTTATATGTCTGTATATATACACTTACATTTGAGATCAATAGCCTTGAATTAACAAAAAATTTGCAATAGCTTTGAAGGTAGAAGTTAGCATATAAATCCTGTTGGGGAAAAGATAAATTTTATCAAACTGTCTCTTAAGCTGTAGCTTAATTTCCACCCAATATACTGAACATGCAGATCGTTCTTGTGAAGAAGAGATTACGTAAAAAAGTTATGAGAAAGAGGTAATAAGAAAAAATTTTAAACTTAAATGTTTATATACATTCTACCTGAGTCTTTAATGTACGGAACCCTAAAAAGCAGATGTAGCGTAAAAATTACCGTTTTGGCAACACTGGTTAGTTTTGTGCACTAGACTTTTGCAGGAGCAAAATACTTATAAAATACAGTAAAATTTTTATCATCACTTTTGTAATGTGATATATTATAATCACCCTTTTATTCTATTTGGCATCGGCAATATAACACGACGTTGTTTTTAATATTTTTTTTGGCAAATCGGCATTCCGGTAGATAGTATTGCCATTTATCGATGACTTTCAACATATGTTTGGTATTCTGTAAGAAAAATT
This sequence comes from Nowickia ferox, assembly GCA_936439885.1. NCBI lineage: Eukaryota > Metazoa > Arthropoda > Insecta > Diptera > Tachinidae > Nowickia > Nowickia ferox. The sequence goes on along the minus strand of OW387023.1, from coordinate 92,357,339 downwards.
GTTGTTGATGTTGCCGTTCATTTTGTCGTCAGTGTTTTTGATATCGTTTTCGGTTGTGTGTATACCTCAACGAATTTTAAAAATAATTTAAATAGTAAAAAAGTGAAATAAAAAAAAAACTACCACAGTATACATATATGTACGAGATATTTATTTGAAAACAATTTCTTAAAAAAAGTGAAAAATATAATACGGACAAATTTAAAATTATCAACCACAACCAATTTGGAAAGCTTGTGAAAGAATTGGAAAAGAATCCGTCTCCTCTTAGAGGATTCAGCAGGGGCAGTGTTTCTAATAATTTCAACGAACAGTGGAAAAGTGTTGCGACTACACTTAATGCCCTCGGTCCACCAATTAGAACTAGTGGTAAATGGCAAAAAGTAGGGCAAAAAATGTGCTGGGAAAGTATACCGTATGATAGAATTATTTTTACAGATCTGGCGGGACTTGAAGCTGATTGCGAAGTAACAGGAGTACTGAGACCCTTTGGAGGAAGCTCCAATTTCCAATAAACGTTGATCTGATCGATTTTTTCCAAAATTATGCTCTATTGTATCCAATACATGCCTAAATGTAAATAACTTTAAACCATTAAAACGATAAACATTACTCATTAATTACCAAATATATGACTGAATTTATCACTTACTTTTCATCGGGTAACTGACAAATGCTTGAATTTTGTCTGAGAAATCTTCTTTTCATTATTAAATTTATTTTTTTAGTTTCTTTCTTCCCAATCGCAAAGAACAACATTTTATATTAATTTATTTATAAAGCTTTTACTTATTCAAAAACACTTACCAAAAATAGTACGCAAAATGAGTCAACTGACTCAAATACTAGATATGTGTATTGTATTTATCGATAAACAGGCAACGTCGTCATAACACTGTTAGGGAATACAAAAGTTAGCATTGATTTTGTGTTAAAGTGATGTTGTTTCAAAATTGACGACGATGTTGCCGACGCCAAATAGAATAAGGGGGAATAGAAATTATTTTTGACAAGGGTTCAGCGCCATCTGTATGTATTTGTTGCTTCATAGAAGTATCTGGCACCATATAAAAAAAAATTAATATATTTATCTCCTTCCTTGTTTCCTATTTCCAATACGGATGAAAAAGAGATATTTATGTAAGTCGCTTTAGATACGTTTTAAGAAAAAATTTTTGATCACAAAATTTTTTAAAATCTCGAACTCCCATGAGGAATTTGTGGAAAATATAAATGTATTTTTCCCCGCAAAGTATTTTCTTTTCACAACACTGATGCAAAAGCATCTTTAAAACTTATATTTTATTATGAGCCATAAAACTGGGATTGTTTTTTTCACTGTCTTATGCATTTATTTAAAAATATTATTTTTTTTCAATACAAAAATATTTCCTTTCATTAAATCCACACCTACAATGAGGTGCAATCGTGGGCGATCAAATAGGCGCATGGATTTTAAAATAATATTAATAAAATAACAAAACCTTTTTTGATTAAACAACAACAGAGAAAAAAAGTGGTTGCATTGTTAAATGAACCTGTGCGAACAAGCAAATAATTTTTAAACGATTTGAAGTGATCATGCTCATTGTTACTCAATTTTTAGTTAAAGGTCATTCAGAATTATGACAACGAATTGTTTACGTGCAGGTGATTTTCCATATAAAATATTTTTCAATAATTCTTAACATTAGGTGAATTAAATTGGTTTTTAGACGCTTATGAAAATGAATACTCTGTAGAGACAAATGTGGCTAAAAGAAAAGAATTTTTTGAAAAATTTAGGAAAAAATATTTAAGTAAACTATATAAATTATAATAAATGTACTGAAATCGGATGATAATGGAACTGTTTCAAAAAAAGTTTTAAAAATTTAAAAGAATTTTTAGAATAAGTAAATTATAAAGCAATTTTTGTTCATGTTTGTGTTCAGTATTTTCAATACTTATAGAATGATATATTTTTAATAAGTAATACCATTTTCTGTACCGCCACGCACTTCAGCAGCTCCCATATCTATATATATACTCGTACTTGGGCAGAGGTTGGTGGTTAACATCAGCTAATTAACATGAATTTGAGAATATGAGAAATTATTATGTTGTGTAGTGTATACTGAATATAATTGTCAAAAAGTGGCCCCAATATGACAGTCCGTTTGACAGTTAACAATGTCTTAAGTTCTGTCAGGTTTAAAAAAATCAATTAAAAAACATCTGAATTCATCCATTTGTTGCACACAACAATTTTTAACGGAAAAGTTATATATATATATATATATAGTATATATGTAAACTGCTCATAACAAAATTGTCACCAATCCTAATTGGTAGTGGGTGTATGCCGGACCATCAATTTGGTTTTAGAAGTCAGCAAAGCGCCACTGAGCAAACCCATAGATTGGTTCAATTTATAAAAAGAACATTTAAAGAAAAGAAGTATTGTTCTGCCCTGTTTATTGACGTGTGGCATGAAGGCCTTATTTTAAAATTGAAATCATATCTACCAATAAACTTTCTAAGGCTATTATTGCCCGGAAGTTCACTATTGTGGAAGGAGACTTCATGAGTGTGCCCGAATCTATATCATTCGGTGTGCCATATTGAAGCATACTGGGTCCAGTTTTGTATTTGATTTATACTTGTGATATGCCTTTGAGCAGTAATGTCCATACATCTACATTTGCCGATAATACAGCCTGCTTTAATATGCACGAAAACCCTCAACCCCATCAGGCATTCCGATATATTCAGGAACATATTACCCAGCTGGAATTTAGGTTAAGCTTATGGAGAATAAAAGTAAATGAACAGAAGTGTGTTCAGGTAACATTTACCCTACGAAGAGATACTTTTTCGCCACAGTCGAATCAACAATCAAGTTGTTTCGCAACATTCACATGTGAAATAACTTGGTATACAACTTGATCGACGGCTTACATGGAAACACCACATTGACTCTAAGGTAACACAAATGAAGCTAAAATTAACTCAGATACATTGGCTGATTGATAGAAATTCAACACTCAGTGAAACCAATATGGTGCTACAAAAGTCAGCTATGGGGCACTGCTTCAGCTTCCAATGTACGAGTAGAGAGAATCCAACGAAAGCAAAACAAAAATTTTAAAAATTTAACCCTGATTTAAATATACCACTTGTGATTGCTGAAATTGCAAAATACGCAGGCAAGTATTTAACAAAACTCGAGTCACATCCTAATCCACTCGTCATACCTTGAACTTTACTGGACACATCCGCTTAAACACACACTAGGGCCCTAATAGCCAACACTCCAAACGAAACTTCTTGAAAATATTTTTGTGCTTAATACGAATTTTATGTAAAGGGTCCGCCATCTAACGTTTTTTTTTCAACTAGTCTGATTTGACACATAATTAGTTTTATCCTTCCGCTGAACGAATATGTTGTGTTTTCGCTTCGCTAAGTGGGCCTGCGATCGACTTACAGAAGATGCCGATTTTGCCAAAAAAATCATCTTTTCAGATTAAGCTCATTTTGATCTTGGCGGGTATGTAAACAAGCAAAATTATCGCATTTGGGGCACAGAAAACCCGCACGCATACATTGAAAAGCCGACGCACCCAAAACGAGTCACTGTTTGGTGCGGATTTTGGTCCAGAGCCATTCGGCCATTTTTTTCGAAAATGAGCAAGGAGTGGCCGTTACAGTCAATGGCGATCGTTATCGGGCCATGTTGAACGAATTTTTGTTCACAAAAATTGAAGAGGAGGATATTGGCAACATTTGGTTTCAACAGGACGGCGTTACGTGCCACACAGCCGAAGCTACAATCGATGTTTTATGCCCTGTTTTCAAACAAAAAGTTATCTGGCGGACCCTTTATTATTAATTACTATCACTAAGTTTATGCCTGACACTGGTTGGGCCTAATTATTATATCTAGATTTAAGATTTTAATATTTATTGTTAGTTCAGTATTGAAGATACAATAAATAAGTATAAGTGTAAAAAAAAAAATATGTATGTAATTTTTCCTACATAAACAGCTGTTGGCTGAAGTAGTTCGTGCGTCAACTATAAAGCAAAAATAAAGCAACACTGGCCAAACACTAGTCATATCAATATCATGGATTTTCTGATATGCGTTAATGTCTATGTTAATGTAGATCGCAGCAGTCTACTTCGTCGACATTTGCAGCGATTAATCGTCGGGTAAATAATACGCCAACTTAACACCGGAGGCGCTGCAACGATGCTATAAAAAATTGCAAAAACTCACAATTGCAGAGTTGTAAAAAACTATAAAATGGATTAAGCTTCTCTTCTCGCTATTTAGCTATCACTTCACGATCTATACTTGCACTATCGCTTTCCTACTCTCAGGTAACACAAAGGGACCTGTAAGTTGGACCCACGTAAGCTGAACACTTACTTTCTCTTCTCAGCAACCTGCTAACCTAACCTAACCTTCCCGCATAAATGTGAAAATCTTTTTTTTGTTAAATACATACAACATGCGTTCATATAAAAAATGTTGGCCGCTCAAAAATTGTGTCTGAAGCAAATGACGGAATACACTGAAGTTCAAAATTCAGCTTAAACCGATAAAAGCCAGATTTGTGGGAGTTTTGGCGAGCGGCAAAAAAAAGCTATGAACAGGATTTTTTTTTATAATAACATTTATTTGTGCATTAAACAATTTGCCGCTCGGTAAAAAGTACATTCACTTCAACTACACCACCACGCAAAAAATCTAGTGAAACAAAAATTAAACACTCAACTTAATGAAAAAATTAAATTTCATTATAATCTTACGAGTTGAGTATTCAAGATATTTGTGTGAAGTTTTAGCGTAATACGAACAATATTATTAATTAATTAATTCTTCATTATTAACTCAAAAATTGAATTTTTTGAGTTCTAAGCGACTTGCAAACCATATGCACACAGCTGATCGCACACACGCAGCTGACCTTTGCAAAATTGCTACAAATTTACTTGAATTTCTATCAAAACTGGTGTTTGTATTTGTATATAGTTTCCATTTGAAAACAAATATGTAAATCGGAATATAAACGAAAAATAAAAAACTATCAGTATGTATTCAATTAAACTAATTTTTTGAGCTTTAGTTCTATTTATATTATTATTTTATTAGTACGATATTTCGTTAACCTTTGGTTAACTTCTTCAGGATATTTTTTATTTTTGTTTCCTTTCATTTACTTTTGGCCGACACTGTTGAATGTACTTAAGTATTAATAAGTATCCAAGAAAACAAAAAACTTTGCATTTTATTTCGTTCTTATTGCTTCTTTTATTAATATAAAATTTTATTTGTCGTATGACTACGGTTGTGGTTGTTTATATCAAAAACCGCATATGTCTAAAAATTAATACCACACAAACGTCGGAAATTTTCCACCTTTTTGATGCACAAAAGAAATTTGTAGAAGAAATAACTAATGCAAAACCAAGTAAGTTTAGTTTAATTAATTTGAAAAATATCTCCAAGTCTTAGAAATAACAACGTTGTGCTTTTAAAATAGTCCAATCAGCAATTATGTTTCAATCGGCCATGTTACAGAGTTCTATTCCGTTCAACTCGGAAACGGTATTCAATCCACCTCAAGGTGTCAAGCCCTACCTGGAGCACACCGCAGCATACCAGTGCCCCAACAGTCTGGACACACCTGCCTGGGGTAGATTGAATTCCGTTTCCGAACGGAATTGAACTCTGTGACATGGGCGAATATATGTATTTCCAAGTGCTGAAGGCTGTGAAAATAGCAAAACTTTAGCATTTTGCTAAAAAAATATTACACATTTTGAAATTTTTATCTCAAAATCGATTACTGAAGACATACATACTATGTACATTTTTATTTTTGAAAACCGCAGAATATTCGGCCACTCTTAAAATACCATAATATGACGTTTTTTTCTCACTTTTGCTTTGGCATGATATATATACATATTTATATAAATATATATATATATATATTTATATATACATATATATTTATATATACGTACGTAATTTTTGTCAGTATGTGCTTAATAAAACAAAAAAAAAAAAAACAAAATAAAACGTGTGTTTTTTGAAGAAATACCTATGATACAGGGTGTTTTATCGTGTTATGTTTTTAATACGAGTATATGAGCGTTGAGTTTATACAACATGCGATGTTGTTGTTGTAATATCGCTTTTAATCTTAGGAAATTTCATTAAAAAAGTTTGGGAAACACTGATACATAAACATTTCTGCATTCTTTTTTTAAAATAAAATCATAAAATAACCATGTCCATTTGATGTTAATTTTCTCAATAATTTATTAAAATATATTTTTTCAGTATTGCTATTTATTACCTTTTTATGTTTTAAAAACATTTATTTTAAATTGAAATTAATTAAATAAAAAATTCCCCAGTGTATAATTCTTGTCAAATCAGATTACTTTATTTACCCAACACTGTTATTAAGAGCTTTTAAAACACGCAATGTTGAGAAATTATTAACTGGAATTAGTGTTGAGCGAAACTGTGAGTTTTTAATAATGTTGCTCCTTGTGAACGTGATTTCTAAATCGCTGTTCTTTTAAACTGTGATTGTGATCACAGTTTAGCAGTATTTTGTTTGTAGCAGTTCTGTTATTTTGGCAAAATCTAATAAGAAGAGCAGTTGTGAAATTAAACAGTGACTGTGATCACGGTTTAACACATTTCAGCTCTTCTGCTTTGAAAGTATGTATTAGTATTAGTATTTTGATAAATGCTAATAAGAAGAGCGACAAGAACAAACAATTAGCTTTAGTTCTATTTATATAACATCAACCGCAACAAAATATTGATTATTGTTGTATGAGAGTCAGAGAGACAGTAAAATTGCAAATACAAAAATGTTAGAGCTATACATAGTTGCCAGAAAAGACGATTTGACACGATGAGACGATTTTTTCGCTGGGTAGTAGCGAAATCGCAATGTTAAAATAGTCAGTTGATTACATTGAAAAGTAATCCAAGTGTCAGGTCTATACTAGTTGCGAAATAGTTAGCTTAAAGTTAACGGAATTTCCGACACGGTATATAAACGGAATGCGAGGACCCATTTTGATGATTCTTACATCAATCGATTTGTCTTAAACCTGGGAGTGTCACTAAAGATATGACAGTAGTCAAAACTCGATATGTCGTCCAACAGGCGTCGGGTTTTTTGAATTTTTTAATTACGACTTGTTTTGATAAGTTATATTTATTTATGTAATTTATATTAAAAGGAATTTTTCTAGCAAGAAATCTTGTTTTCGAATACTGAAGTTTACTTCTGCGCTGAAATTATAATTTTGCAACTGCAAGCTTTCACAACTATGAAAGACCCTGTAATTGTTGAACACTTTGTTAACCCAAAAACAAATTGTGTTTTTATAAAATAAATGTATATTTTTTTCATAAGTATGTCGGAAGAAAAGATACTTTTTTGCCAAATATTTATATTTAATATTTCAGTTCATTGTTAACATTCGACATGTAGTTTGAAATTCTTTCGGGCAGTTTTTTTAATTTTATTTTTTGATTTGTTCAGCTTACGCGTCATATTTCTGAGTGCAAAACGTGCCAATTTGGTGAAAAATAATTTTTTATAAAATTTATTGAAATAAGTGCCCGTAGAACTAATGCATGTAGGTCAGTTTCATTAAAGTATTTGGCAAATAAAACCAAAAATAGTGTAATTAAATTTAATAATTTGTACAAAAGAATGAAAAGTGTGTTTTCCAGTACAAAAAATCTTATAGCTGTGAAAGATTAAAAAAAAAAAACTGTTCAGAGAAGTGTTATTTATTGGTGTCTTTCAAAATTATTCTCATGTTTGTGGACCAAAAATGCCTTAAATTTTTATGTAGTGTTTATTTTTAGTTTCTACAACCAAAAGAAAAATATATTTTTTATATGATTCAATTATTTGGGTGCATGTTTTTGTATGCATGTGTTTCATTTAAGTGTATATGGTTCTAGGAATCTGTCAGCGTACTAGAATTTAATTTAGTAAAACAAAGAATTAAATGGTTGTATGAACACACACACACTGGAAGAATATAATTTAATGACTAAAATACATTTACTTTTAGAAATAACTTAATTTCTTTCATAGAAAATCAAAGCATTACGTAGACATTTACTAAAATTAACTTGAGTTGTGTGGGAGGCCGCTGATAGATTTGCCGATAAACTCGATCAGATAAAATATAGAAAGTTTTGTTGAAACAGAAATAGAAAAACAAATACTTGAAATTGTGCCCTAAACGTCTCAGATATGCACATTCACATTTGTGTAATCAATTAGTTTTGCTTATTACTACATATAGAATAACATGAGCAATTAAATTTGTGTGCTCCCCTGTCCCGTTTATTTTAAAACTGACATAAGTCACTCTATCAGTTGTTCAGATTTTTATTTATTAAAGCATTTTTTTAAAATAAATTTCTAATGGCACAAAGTAGACTCATGTATTTAACATACAGTTGTGTTCCAAAAGATAGCAGTATTTTTCAATTAGGGACAAACTTTTAATTTTTAAGAAAAAAAAAAAGAATTGTTTTATTTAAGTTTTATTTTTGTTTTTGCACGATTTTTAACTTATAAAAGGTTCGTTAATTTTGTTAAGGTTTAATTATTAATTTATGTTATACAGCAAAAATGGTTTTGATATTTGAAGACGAAAATTCCTGATTCAATAAAAAAATCTTTTGGATTTTCTGTGATGACGATTTTTGCATTATTCGGCCCTGTTCTGTAAACCGAATATTTTGAAATCGCACGATTTTAGAAAACTAACTCCGACAATAGAAATATTTTTTCAGATTTTTTTTATGTTTATTTTATTATATAGATTCGCAAATATCATATCTAAAACACAATTATCCTGTATGATTTTAATCACTTAATCACGTCGGCCGGACCATTATTAATTTTTTTAAAACGAGAAATTCACTCGGATTCGGTTTACAGAATAGGGCCGATTGATAAATAAAACTGTATGTGCGTTTATTGAAAATGTTTTGTTTTTCAGCTAATACAGAAATTTAATGAATCAAAGAAAAAAAGCTGTTGACTGAAATTTTATTTTCAGTGATAATTTTTATTGTGTGTGTGGATGAATTCCATGATTTTCAACATCTTTTTGTTTGTTGATAAGCGATTTGTTTGAACCAAGTACAGAATTTTGTTGAATTCTTTTACAGGTTTTTGAAAATATTTTTGGAATATTTTTTGCTGTGTAAGCATATATAGAAAAAAGTCTGACTAAACAAAATCATGTAAAAGTTAATTTTTCAAAATAATAGGAGTATTTACAGCGCCTCTAAATATTTCAAGACAAAACTAAACAAGCACTTACAATAATTTGTGAAAATGTATTTTCCTTTAATATTTTGTCGAATAGCCACCATTGTAACAACTGCCGCACTCTGAGACACATGAAGTCAGTAAGATTTTGACATCGTTTTAATGGGATTTTCTGCCAGCCAAAAATCGTCTGCATTTAATGGCATCTTTTCTGCCACATATTTTTTAACGTCTCCCCATACATATTGAATGGGGATAAGATCAAGGGATTGAGTAGTCTACAATTTAGCCTGCAGCCTTTTGCACCTAAGCCACTGCTTTAACAATTTACTGGTATATTTCAGGTCGTTAACTTGTTGAAAGACTCATGAATATGGCAGCATCGTTTATTTCATAATTTTCACGTACAAACGCTTATCCATTATTTCTTTAATATGATATAGTGGACAAACTCTAACATTCGATAAGCATCCCCAAAAAATAAATTTTGCCCTACCTTGTTTCTCAAAAAAAATTTTTTTTAGGTACCTTATGCCGAGTACACATTTGGCATACATGTGCCCAAAAAAAGCGTAACCACGAGATCTGTAGAATGCACCTTATTTGATTCCAATCGGTCAACGAATACACGCACACATACACACCCAAACACACACAAAAACACACCCGCTTACACAGACACCACACCAACATACGGAAATCATTCTAAAGATGGTCCGAATAGCTTCCCGTGACCTCAAACTTTCGAAATCTATTACTCTATTGCAGATGGTATTCGAACTTTAGTTGCATTGCCAGTTACCAAAATGTTCTCAAGTATGGCAACTGAATTGACATTGCCAACCACAAATATTTAGTTGCTGCATAGTTTTAAGGAAAAAAGTAGGTAAAATTTTAAAAATTTTAAAAATTTTTAGCTTTATTAAATAAACTATTAAGTTGTTATTTAGGAGGACGCAAACAGAAATTGTTAGTTAAAAATGAATTTAAACAGTGTAATTTACTCACAGTAGAGGCGGTAGTTCTACAGGACTTAAATTGTCCCTTAAGTGTCTTCTAATAGATGCCTTATGTTTTACATACTTCTCTTCATCGAGAAATAATTTCACTGAACTAATCATTTTTAAAATGAGTAGTGCTGCCAGAGAATCATGATGGGAGAATAATATTAAATCGGTTCAAAATATTTGCTAAATTTTCTACAGAAGAAAAATTAAGAATACTAGATTTTAAATTTATATAGGGTTTTTAGCAGTTTTTTTAACTTGAATGCTTAACTGTGATGGGAAATAATTTGAAATATTTCCAATGACTTTTAACTATTTCAGAAAACGAAGTTGTCAATTTTTTTTGTGTTTGTTGCTTCATAACACATTATTTATTAATCCATTGAAAACTGTTTTTGCTCAAAAATGGGGAAAATAAAAATAGTAATTTTTTTTGTAATTAAATGTTGTATGCTTCTGATTCCTAAAAATCTTGGGCACTGGTAACGCCACAAAATAGCGGTTGCAAATATCATTAATATTGAATATCGTGTATCGTGTCGTCCTTCAAATTAACCGCTTCTTACGAAGTTGGGAGGACACCTCCGAATCTTAGGATGACATGAACTGGCTTTGAGAAAAGTGCTCGGGGCCCATCTATTAATACCAATTCTCGTATTTTGTTTACTTTTAGCGAAAGTATAAGTATATAATGAGCTCTTGTAATGGCGCAACTTCATGGTTGAAAAAGTACGAATATTCTCGCAATATAAATGGTAATTACTACATATATCTAGGCAACTGGTCAGATTTCTTGTATATATCAGAATGTGAAGAGTAATGTTTTCACAACAAAGTATGTAAAGATATCTAGGTTAAGCACAGGCGGCGCTTGTGTGGATCCAAATTAAAAATCTCTTAGTTGAAAAGCTTGTCCAGTCGTGTATGTTTGACAAATCTATACCTATTTTATTATTTTATAGCCCAGAAAAAGGTTTAAGCCTTTCAGCTGTGACTTGTAAATACTCCCAACCCATCTAACTATAGAGAGAATATCAGATCTATTTTATTTCTTGTTAGTCCGTCCGTCTTCTCTTCGCTCGTTTGTTATTCTATTTTAGCAATAGTTGTAAAATAATCTAATGTATTAACCAATATATTTCTTATTTTGTTGCACATTGCATTTGGTTGTTTTTGTGTGCATGCAGCAGCTACTCGTACTACGTAGCAATGCAGTTGATTATTAGCGTCACGACATTTTAACATTGCAACATAAATAAGAGTTGCTTCAAGATTATGTACAAGTAAGTTTTTGTGAAAAAAAAAAATAATTGTTTGTTGTTGTTGTTGCAAGTCGAACGAATGGATGGTTGGTTGGTTGGTCGGTTGGTTCATTGGTTTAGTTTTTTGGTTTGGTTTTAATATTTTTTTTCTTCTTAGCTTTATTTTCTAATACTTCGTACATTATGACCCAGAAACCACGTTCAGCTGGCATGATATTGATTACAATTTATGACAATTTTTCTTCATTTTAGAGCAAAGTTTGTTTATTTTTTATTTATTTTTTAATAAGAAAAAATAAAACACAATAGAAACTTTACACCATTGTTTTACTTTGGCTGTTCTTTTTGTTTTTTCTCCATCTATACATAATAGTTTATTATGGAATGCTCGTAAATAAAGATACAAGCAAGAGTGCATGAGGACAGATCAATTGGCCAAATAAGCCAGCCCATAATAAAATATAAATCAATCTTATGTGTTATTTACGTTGATTTGACGGTGGAATTCATTAAAATTCTCGATAATGAATGCTGTAATTCAATGCTGATGCGAAAGAAAATGATCTAGGTCGATTTCTTGGTTGTTTGAAATTTTTTTTTAATTACGACTATTTTTAAGTGTAACATCAATTAGCACAGTTTTTGAAAGATAAATAATTAATATTTGTGCATTTTGATAATAAAAAGTTTCGCCTATTCATCCTCTCCTTTTGAAATTAGAAGAGCTAAAGTGGGGATAATATTTTTTTTTGCTAATTTTATATTTTGGGGGCACCTTTGATTATCAAGATGACACTTACACTCAGGGAAAAACTGCAACTTAAAATAAGAATGCGTCACATTACTTCAATAATTTTCAATATAATAGAAAATGTATGTTTTAGAAATAAATAAAATTAATAAATTAACACAGTATTATTAATATTTTTCCATACTGAAATAAGAAATTTTAACATGGCTAGAATTTCGTTAATGTTTCTTATTAATTCGCTATGGTTTCTATTGATTTTAAGCTGTGTTTTCTCTGGGTGTAAGGATGAATTAAACGTGCCAAATAGTGTATTTGGAAGTCAGTTGAATTTTGGTTTTTCGCCGTACCATAAACAGCTGTTTGCTGGTTAGACATATCTCTCATTTACTCAAACAACGTCATAACTCAAAAAAACAATTTTGCCAGAAAACGAGTTTAAAGTTTAAAATTTACACACAACTTAAAGGAGAAAGAAAATTTTATATATCTCTCAAGAGCTGAGTAATCAAGATATTTGTATGAAATTTATAAAGAATATGACTAACGATATGCGGTTTAATTCTGCATCATTAACTCGAAAAAATCCATTTTGAGAGTTATGACGTTCTTTGAGTAAATGAGCGATATGTATTTGTTGTTGCACTTTAGAAATGAATAAACAAACGAAAACATAAACATATGGCTATGACATTATGGCATAGTCGGCCAAAGTGACACTAGAGTGCTGAACTTCAATCATAATGCACTGCATTATGGTATGACACGTCTGATCGAACCTTTCGGAAGGAGATCCAAATTTTTGGGTAAAATATACCTAAAATGGGGAAGTGTTCCCTCTCTTTCTCCCTCTCTATGTGAACCTGGCCGCTTTTAAGAAAATTTCTAAATACTAAACAGTTAGAAAATGAAAAAGTCCCAATACCATCGACTCTCGATAATTTGAAACTCGTTAATTTGAATCTCTCAGTAATTTGAAGTGTTTCTCAGGTTCCTTGAAAGGCATTCAATAAATTAAAGAAAAAAAATCATGTAATTTGTTTCCCTCTGTAATTTGAAATTTCTTAAATGTTCTCTTGAGGGCCGACTATATAATTTGAATTATTTTAATGTTCATCGTTCCATACGAAATTTCTTCAATTGATTACAATTTCATTCTTTATAAATTAAATTACACATAATACACAACAAATATTAACAATATCATTTTCTTTTTTATATTTTTGCAGAATAATGTCAATCAATGATTTACCACCGTTACCGAAAAGTCTCAGCGGTATAAATAAAATGTTGGCCTCAGATTCGGGTCTAGTTAGTGATGTTGATACGGAAATGAAAAATACAAAAAATAATGAGCTAAATCAGTATGAAAACCAAAAAGAAAATAATAATAATTTAAATATAAATAATAAAAATAGCAACAATAACAACAATGCACTCAAAGATGCATTTAATAATGTGTCTGTCACAGCAACGACAACAGCATCCACATCAGCAGCGACACCGCTAAAAGAAATAAATGGCAATGAAACGATATCGGAAATACCACCAGCGATACCGGGTAGTAAATTGGATACACAAATAGCAACATTGCGTAAAGAAATGGTAAGAGATTTTAGCAAAATATTTATCATTTTATTTTTGTAAGTTTTTGTGCCTCTAAAATTTATTTTTAGCTTGAGTTCTGTGTATTTTTTTTTTTATAAAAATTCAGTATTTAAATTAAATTTCATGCTTGAACTTTAACCAGTCAGTAAGTCAGTCAGTTGCGGTTTTGTCTGTCTGCCTATTTCATTTTTAGTTGAAATGAAAATATTTAGGTATTATTTTTTTTTCTAAATTTACGATTTTGACATTTTGGTTTTTGTGGCTTTAATCTTAACGTTTTTTTTTTTTAGAAAACTATCAGCGGAATTATATGGTAATCACATTTTGCATAGTGATTTAACTGTTTCTTATGTGATACCCTACATAAGGAGTTTTGTTTTGTTTATTATTTTTTTTTACTGCCAGGGGTTTACTTAATAAATGCCATTGAATTTGAGTTAATTTTTTTTTTATATTGAGAGTGTTATTTTATAAGGAAAATATGAGAATACCACTGGAAAATGTCTCTATTACTATTGTTTAACTAATACTTCATATTCACAGTGCATTATTTAACTAAAGTTCCTAATATGAGCAAATAATGGTAACCCTATCAAATTATTAAGTTTCACCATTGGCAGCTCTGCTATAGCATATGGTTTTTGTTTACATTTGTTATATTATTTCTTAAAAATGGATAAGGAACAGTGCTCGCTCGTCTAACTTTACCGTACAAGATATTGAATTTGTATAATAGAAAATAAAAATAAAAAAAAAGGAATATATTGCAGCTAAATGCAAAGAAGATACTTGACAACGTATGTGTGAAATGTGTCTACAATTTTTCACAAAACAACAATACTAATAAAGCTTACAACGGATCAGCTGTTGCCTAACTATTTGTTAACCAATGACATTTGGCGGTTTAACTAATGGCAAACAAAGAGCTGTGAATCAAATATTATTGATTAAACTATTGCCAATAGTTAACTAATGACTGCGAATTTGGGCCTAACTGGTCTATAATTGACAAAGATATCAGTAGACATGAAGTCTACTCTTGTTTTGAAGTGGGTTAGAAGGTTCATTTTGTCAGTCATAGTGAGTGAATTAAGCGGGATTAACAAAACCTTTTATGAGCAAAAAATTAAATAAATGGTGCCAATAATGAATTAACACTGAGCTGGAGATTGCCTCTCTTGTAGGAAATTGCTGTTTCTTTCATTCACTTTCAAGCTTGCGTCTACTGACTATATTATTTTACTGCCTTTAGTGCAAATTTCTATGAACCACATGCAATTCTAAAAGTGGATCTTTGACACCCTTACCGGTGCACAGTGGGATGGTTTCACACCTTTTTGTTCAAAAACTATAAGAAGTGGTCCTACATCATGCCCTCCACCACCGCCCTCACAATCCAAGTCGATTTTTTTGCATTAAATTCTTCCTACTGAAGCAGGTGTCTTCAATACACCAATACACTATCTCGAATAGAAAAATAAATTCAGTGAATTGCGAATTTGACTCGCATACGAAGGGATCCCTGCGAACATTACATGTCGCTCATTTACTCAAACAACGTCATAACGCAAAAAACGAGTTTTAAATTTTCAATTTACACACAACTTAATGTAGAAAGAAAGTTTTATTTTTCTCTCAAGAGCTGAGTAAACGAGATATTTGTACATAATTTTTACACAATATTTTTTTTATTTTCATATATTTATTTATTGTATCTTCAAAAATGAACTAACAATAACTAATAAAATCTTAAATCGAAATATAATTATTAGGCCCGACAAGTGTCGGACATAAACTTAGTGATAGTTATAAATAATACATAAGTAGTGATAATCAAAAAGGAAAAAAATAAATAAAAGTATTTTCAAGAAGTCCCATCTGTAGTTTTGAAAATAAGAGACCTTGTGTCCCTCTTTTATAAGGGGATATGTCCAGTAAAGTTCAAGATATTACGAGCGAGTGTATTAGGATGTGACTCGAGTTTTGTTAATTATTTGCCTGCGTATTTTGCAATTTCTTCAGTTACTAGTGGCATATTTAAATCGCGATGTATATTTAAAATTTTATGTACCATGGAGCCGATGTTATCAAACGTAAAATTTTGTTTTGCCTTCGTTGGATTTTCTCAACACTTGAAGCTGAAGCAGTGCCCCATAGCTGAATTCCATAGCACCATATTGGCTTCAAAAGCGACTTGTATATCAAAAGTTTGCAGTCTAGGCTGTGTGTTAAATTTCTGCAAATTAACCAATATACTTGGCTTAATTTAAGTTTCATTTGAGTTAACTTAGAGTCAATGTGATATTTCCATGTAAGCCTTCGATCAAGGTGTATGCCAAGGTATTTCACTTGAGAATCTTGAGGAATACTTTGATTGTTGATTCGAATGGGAGAGCAAGTATCTCTTCTTAGGGTAAACGTTATGTGGACACCCTTTTTTTTACACAATATGAATAACAATATGAAGTTTAAATCTGCATCATAAAGTCAAAAAATAAATTTTTTGAATTATGACGTTCTCTGAGTAAATGAGCGATATGTATGCTATAAGAACTTTAGCCTATATAATAGAATATCTTATCTGATATATAAATTTTTTTTGCCACTTTTTTCTGTTTTTGGCGATTTTTTTAATTTTAGCGATTTATTTTAGTTTTAGCGATTTATTTCCATTAATGCGTTTTTTCGGTTTTTGACGATTTTATTCGTTGTTTTTTAGGTTTAGTTTTTTTCGTTTTGGCGTTTTTTTGTTTTGATGCTTTTTTCGGTTTTCGGCGATTTTTTTTAGTGTTTTGGTGACCCTCTTTAGTTTTGGTGATTTTTTTTTTGCATTTTAGCTATTTATTTCATTTTTGATGAAGTGTTTCATTCGAGCTTTTTTTTTATTTTAACGAGTTTTCGTTTCCACATTGTTTTAATTTTGCGGTTTTTAAGTTTTAACGTTTTTGAAAATTTCAAGAGTTTTCCTCTTACGGGTTTCGCTGACAGCAAAGTGTAGAAATTACATTGTCGAAATTACATTACAAATTGAAGGGTCAAATTTAAATTTTTTTTTAATTTGTGTGTTAATTGTTGTAGTCTGCATAAAACTTTCAAATTCTCTTTGAAAATTTCAAGTGCCTATATATAATTGTCTATATTACATTAGGAGTTCAACATGTTTCATTGCTCGCTTTAACTGTAATATATTTGTTTTCCTTTTCAACTTTGGTTTATGGAACCCTAAAAAATTTTCTCAGTTAAAAGATTTGCACAACAATGAAGGATTGTAGTACACTGATATTTTAAGGAGCTTGACAGTTCTTACTAAAACATGGCATCTGACCTATTGAATATCCCTGGGAAAAGTATATAGAGATTTGCAGAAGATTAGGTTGAGAAATAAAAAAAATGTTTCTCAAATTTTTGTGTTTTTTTTTTGTTAGTCGGCTACTTTTGGAAACGCCTTCGCATATGAATTTGAAAATATCGAATATTTATTTTTGAGTATTTAGTATCCAAAAGTGTTTGCAAATAGTCCACTACTACTAATGAATATTTTGTCGTAACCCTTGTGAAACTTTTTTTTGTCGCGGACCTCCTTTGAAACCAAGGAAGTATTTTGGCCTTTAGGTTGAGTTCAAAATACAACTAACAATTTTTGCACATTCACATTCTATCAGACTGAATAAAATGGCAATAAAAACAATATCAGCTGTTTTTGATAGTGATGGCAATAACGGTAATTGCAGAGTCTAGATGGGGTACTTAATATTAAGCAGTGAGTAGTAAAAGCTACACCTAACATTTAGTTGTTAGCAACAGGTATAATATATATACAAAAATTGAAAAAAAAAAATAAAACACAAAAAAGTATGTAGAATGAGAATAAAAACACGATTTTTGGCCCTTCAAGCGGACCCCTTCGATGATTGATAGGGAAAGTAGAAAAGCTTTTCACTGCAGCCGTATTAGTGATGTTGTTCTAAAGCTGATTTCACCCATTTGTTTCAAGTAAAATTTTTCTTCCGACATATTTATTTTTTATGCAGTTTGACGATTCGACATACGGGCTTGTTCCGAAAATCGCGGTGATTTCAAATCACTATTAACAGCTGACTGTTTTTAATGGTATTTTAAGTTTTTGTCATTCATAATCTAATATTTTGTTTCAACTTCCAACACTATAAGTCGTGCAATTTAAAAAAGCAATGACTTAGATTTTACCAATTTTTTAACATCACCGTGATTTCACATGTCGTGATTGGCAGAACAGGCGTGATAGTTAAACGTTTCGAGGCAAAATAACCACTTTGCTGAACAATTCGAAAGCCAAATCGTTGCAAGAACCAAGTGTGTAATTGTTAAGAGATTTTGCAATAATTCAACATTCGTCACCAAAGTATTGAAATATACGACTTATCATTGATTTTTCTCCGTTCAGACTCTAATTTCGGTAACATCACAGTTATGCCACCATGTTGAGATATTCAAACAAATGATGATATAGACATAAATACTTCCCTACACAGTTTAATGGAGTAGGGTATTTGTAAACACTAAAATGTCAAACGGTGTGGAAGGTTGAAAACAAAAGCCATAAAAAGTAAAAGTCTTTAAATACAATACTCGTATAATTTAAATGAATAATTCAAGTGATCTCTTCTCACTCACTGAGCATTTCATGGTGATAAATTCATAAAAGTGAAAAAGTGGCAGAGTGCATGATCTCATCATGCTTTTGTTATTTAATTAGTGTTATTTGAAGCATTAATTTAAACAGCTTATAACAGAGTTTATTGGCTGTGTTAGCGCTGGCTAGATTTAAAATTTTTTTTTAACAATTTTATTATTGTTAACCTTTTTCTCTTCTTTGCTTCTTGAGGTTTGATTTTAGCGCAAAGAAGGTGGTCAAGTGTTAAAGTTTTTTTATCTACTCTACTATTTGCTTTTGGCCATTTTATATACATAGAAGAAAGTTAATGAAATATTTTGTTTAAAAGTTATTTAATCTTCTAAATAATCGTTAGCTGTCCAACAGCCATAACAATAATATTAATTTAACAAAAACAACAAGAGCAACCCAACCATACTGTATAATGTTTATAAGAAACTAGTTTTTAACCTTTCACTTTTTACAAAACACTAACTGTTAGATACATAGATAGACATATTGTTTAGATCTTATAAATAAATATTTATTAAGATTTGTTTTGTTTTTTTGTCTGCTATGCAGCAGGTATTGTTTTATTTTAATTTGTAATTTAGCGATACCACTACGTTTTGCAGCTACGGCCGCAAGTATTACGTTAATATAGAACCTGTTTTACATTTAAATTAAACAGAGAGAAATAAAAACAAATAAAACATTAAGCTAACAAATCTAGAAATGTCAAGAGTGGAAGGTGGCAAATTGTTCAGTTCACTTCACTCGCTGCGTTTGTGTTTGCTTGTAGAATGTTGCTTTGGAGTTGTTTTAAAAGCTTACATTTTTACTTAAACAAACTATTATTTTCTATTATTATTATTTTTTGTTTGTTCTCATTTTTTTTTCTTCTTAGTTTATAAAGTTTTGAGGTTTGTTTTTTAACTTATTTCTTGTAGGAGCGGCTGTTATTTAAAATCACGTATTTTTTCTTTAAATAAAATTATACTTATATGTATAAATGTGCAGCGCTATTAACATTCTTATTCAAGCGCCATTTTTACAATCTCATGTACGTTTTTTTAGATCTTTTCCTAACTTGTTGCTTAGATAATTTATCAAAAATTTGTATTTCGTAAGCCAATTAGTTAAAATAAAATGATTGGAAAGAAAAGAAAATTGCAAAATGAACTTTGGAATATACCCTTAATGCGAAATGAATAAAAGTTTGAACTGTATGATTCCAAATAAACTTACTCGAATATCATCAGTAACAATAACATTATACTTGCATCGGTGTCTTAAAAATTTACCTCAAGCTCTTATTTAAATTGCTCAAGTTCCTTCTCTTACGCAAATTCTTCAGGCAAATTGACAGCAGAAACAAAGCTTAAAATAAGACTTAAACGCCAGTAATTAGTCAAAACTTGAAGTCCATTTAATGCTGGAATTCAACTGGGACGAAGGACGAACACTCGGCCGCGAATATTCGTCACCAAAAATAAAACATGTTTATGTATATGAAACTTCACACCGTCCCGGCGTCGCACAATGGGGCCAAATGCCCTTTTTTCGCGGACTAATTCATATCTCCACAACTACAATAATGAGAGTCATTAATTTTTTCTTAGAACAAAGTGCGTTTCCAACAGAATCTTGATGGTATAGGAGGGGGAGACGGGTACCAGCACACAATGTAATTATTATATTTCCTATATATTCAGAACTACAACAGTAAAATACACTTTTAAAGAACTAATAAATATGATTTTTTTTATTCAAGAAATACCGAACTTCATGATTTTTTTTTTATTCACGCACGCTCCTGATAAATTTGCCTGCGATTGTATGATTTCGGATAGCAAATATCCAAGTCATAGAAAGTTTGCTAAAATCACACACGTTATTTTTTTTTAATTATTAAACATAAATACAACTGCTACTATCACGCGTGACTGTTGCGTGACTCATGTGTGACTCACTCGTAATAAATCATGATATTTGGACATCTCAAATGAAAGCAATAACTGAAACAGCAAAAATAAAAGTGTTAGCGGAAGTCGTTGAACGCTTAAGGTGGAGATACATAGCAGGCGTTAAGCGGCAACGCATTTCTGGCTTGTGAAACGTTTAAAGCTATAAAAATGCAAAGTTACACACCACACTTTTGAGTCTTTTTTAGCTGTAAAATTTCAAGCCTCTGTGAATCTGGCAACACTAGCGTGAAAGTTGCAGAATTTTCAACTTTTTGCGAGGTAAGCAAACTTCCTTAACTTGCCTTATGAAAACACACTATTTCAACTTTTTTTTTCGCATTAGCGCATTGAACGCGTGTTATGTACTTCCACCTTTGTTATTGGTAAAAATAACGCGTGAGGCTATTACTATTTTGTACACAATTTCTGCGGAGCAACGATGCGCAGCATACATTTTTCTAATATTAAAATTAAAATCTCTCCTGAATTGAGCATAATTAATAACTTTATGTCCACTTAAAGTGAGCAAATCCATTTTTTTCCACTTCCAATATTAACATTAAAAACCAAAGCACTTCCACAAATAATTTTAGTAACGATTTATAGCAAAACATTTGAGTAAATATCTGAACTTATATATATATAAATATAGTATGTCCTGTGGTTCCTATTGGTAACAAAGGGCCACAAAGAATCTATTCCATTCGGGTCGGTTTGATGATAATTGTTTTACTTCTCTCCAGCTTAGATCACTATGGCTGACTTCAATGTTCAGTTGTAACGGTCTGCTTATTCTTCGTGATGTACTCTGTGGGTTCCAGTCAATGACAATTTTAGCTGTGTCATCTGAAAGCCTGCGCAGCGTGTGGCCAATCCACCGCCATTTGCTGTTCAAGATATCAATATGAATTGGCCGCTGATTTGTTTGTCTCCAGACTTCCGTATTATATATGGTATTATGCAAGAAAACTTTTAATATTCTTCGGAGACACCGATTAACAAACACTTGTAGGGAGCATACGTCGTGTTCTGTCGTATTCCACGTCTCGCATGCACAGATTAGCACAGACTTGATACAAGAGATCTCAGTGTTCTCGGATATGACAAAAGATTTCCACACTGACCGCAGGGTACCAAACGCTTGGTTGGTTTTTGAGATTCGGTACGCTAAATCTTTACTGGAGCCACCTGTGTTTGTTAAGATAATGCCTGGGTAGCAAAATGACGAGACTTCTTCTTGTTCAATACTCTATATGTAAAACTTGTGGGTGTTTACTGTATTGCAGCGCATTATCTGAACTTACTCAAGGTATATATAATTATTACGCAAAGTTTTAAAATTGTTCCGCTTCTTTTTTCAATTTGCTCTCTTTATTTTTAATTAATGAGTGGTGATTTCACGGATTAACTAAGGGGCTTTTGGCACCTATATGCGTCGGCAGCCGTTAGCCGTTCGCGTGAAAATCTGCAATAGCTGTATGTCTTTTTCCTACGCCGGCGAATGATGAACAAATCAGGGGGGTTGCTTTCTATTGCGATGCGAAAGCAATTACGATGCGAAAGCTAAATGCGATGAGATGCCAATTTGGTACTCTCTATAACTTTCGCAAATCCTTTCGCAAAATTCTTTGATAAAGTGGCAGCACTGACTTTGCAAAAGGAAATATGGCAAAGATTGACAGTAATAAAATATCAAAATATGTAAAAAAACGTCTTTTCAGAAAAGGAAAGTTAGAAAAAAGTGATTTGTAACAGTTTATTGAAAAGTAAAATAGTGTTTGATGAGGAAAACGACCGTGTAGGACGACTCTTAAGAGATATGTAAGTCCAATATACTCTCTTCAAAATTTCCGTTTGAATAAGGAAGCGTTTCTGTATGTTCTAAACGCTATTCAACACGAGCTAAAAGTTTCAAGGACATCCAGAGCAATTTCAACTATTATAAAACTAGCCGCCGCATTCAAATTACTTGGCTAAGATGGATGTCAACATCAAATTGGGCAGGACCATACCTTAGGTCTATCGCAACAGTCTCACATTGTTAAGAGGTCTACGTGGCATTAAAAGAATACTGCGTTACAACCACATCAAATTTGATCTAGCTGCAGAAAGGGAACAAGAGGTCAAAAAAGCTTTTTACACCACGTGCGGCATTTCTGGTGTGATTGGAGCATAGACGGTATTCACATACAAACGGTTAGATCGGCCAAAAACAAGTACCTAGACCTCAATACAAAATTGCAGCACAGTATGAATTCTATGGTTTGGTTAATAATATTTCACCTCGATTTTACATTTTTAGATACATATGCATGTGATCACAAAATGAAATGTATTTTTTTTATCTTTCTCTAAAATTAACAATTTCAATATAAAATATAAATATTTGTTTAACGTACGCGCATGTTTTTCTCCCTTTGCGCTTGATATTTCCCTATCGCAAGATAGTTGCGATAATCGGACGATTTTGACAGACGCTTTCGCATTACAGAGTGCGGTGATGCCAGGCTTGCGAAAGAAAAGAAAAATAGATGCGCAAACGCATTAGAGAGTACCAATCGTTCGATTTCGTAGCATTTTTCTTTCGCATCGCATTAGAGAGTAACCCCTCAGTGACAGATAAGTGCCGAAGCGCATACAAATGGTCATAAATTATACATCGCATTTTTGCACTGACAACAAAATTGAATATTGAATAGAGGCTTTCTTATGGGCCCTGGATACAATCAATTAAATCCTTCAATCAGTTTAAATCTGTGAATGCCCTACGCTTGTCGCTTAAAAGGATATATACATAAAAATAAACACGTCAATCACCATTTGCATTTTTACTTCATAGCATTCATCATCGGATAATGATTTATTCTTATTAGCTGCAAGTGCAGTTAAACCAAAATTATTTTTGTGTAGATTGATAATCCATAAATCATTTTATTTAAATGTCACTATATCTTTAAAACTTGAGCTGCTAATAATGATGTTATCGTAATCAGCACTTCTAATTTAACCAAAAACAAAAAGACGTACTTAATTCCGCTGTCGGAAGTGACGAAAGAATATAAACTGGCAAAACTCGAGCCCATCTACTTGCTGAGAAATTACGTCATAAACATGACAAATTAAGAATTTGAATATTCAGTTCGTTCTTTAACAAAATAGTAATTTATTGCGATCATTACTGCAATTAATTCGTCATTTACAACATCATTGCATATCGCATACGAGTATACTTAAAGAATCACTTCAACTGCCCTCCCGCAAAAGACTTTACATAATTGAACTGAACATATTTAGATAGAAGAAACAAATAACGAAAACCAAATATTTTTACTTACAACTTTAAACTAAAATAAATAAGAAACGAAAATAATACTTTAACACAAAAACGTCATTTGTATCCGCTTCATATCTAGTCAAGGTTCGCATTACATTATCTCTCCGGTTCAGTATGTCTATGCACGAATTTGTATTTAATATTATGAAAAATATATATATATATATATCGTCCTATGAAATGCAAAAGAGCCACACATAATGTGCAATAATTTTCATAGAGAAATAAAAAAATGCCAGCTATTGTCGTTAGAAAATTGATTTTTTTCGTTAATGAATTTAATTATTTTTTTTTTTTTTAAAGAGAAAATGCCAGCTATTGTCGTTAGAAAATTGATTTTTTTCGTTAATGAATTTAATTATTTTTTTTTTTTTTAAAGAGAAGTAACACTCAGGCAATGAATGCCTACTACTATTACTAGGTGTTACCTTCTTTAGGAAAGGGATAGTGATAGAGAAGACAGATGGTGAAGGAAGAAATAGAGGAAAGCTTCATTCTTTTTACAACTCTGCTTTTTGCACGTTTTTTTTAATAATGCAGTGTTGCAGCGCCTCTGGTGTTAAATGAGGCGTATTAAATTTTGAAGCTGTGATTAGTAGCCATTTTATTGGTTATTTTACTTCGCCGATGATTCTGCTACACAAGGAAGGAGGGCGCTCTGATGTTACATTGGGATTAGTATCTGCTGAAGTCGGTATAATTCAGTACCAGTGACTATGCCTTCATCACATGAACTTTCCTACAACAACTGATAGAAAGGGACACTACTGTACATCAGAAAAAGGCGTGGTGTTGTTATTTGATGACTGTCTGATACCGGGTTCGAACCCAGGATTTTCGTTTTTGTAGTCAACGTGCTAACTACTTCAGCCAATGCCACCCTCATTAACAAATTAATGATAGTGCAATAAATAAATAGTTTTTGTTTGATTTTTAATAAGTTTCTTATCTGTACTGAATTTTTTGTTTAATATACCGTTTGTCCCTTTAGCATTTTATTTGACGATATATTTATTGAATGTACATGCATACCTTTTAAAGTAACTTGTGCAAAAATGTGTATTTAAATAGAATATAATAAAATGTTTTAACAATTTAGTATGTTAAAAAATTACTACTTTGATTATTTGCTGTGGTTTTTGTTGCAGTTACATGCTTGCAATAGAATTATTTGTAACTGGTTTAGCTAAACTTGCTTCTAAGCATTTTGTTTACTTGTAACTTAAAAATACTGAAAACGAGAAACTGCAACAACAACAATGAAATTATATAATTGTTGCAATTGCAAAACATTGTACAATGTATTTGTGCAGCAATGTCTATTAGAATCCAATAGCAAAAATTTATTGCGAAGTACTAAATAAATAAAAATTAAAATAATGACAAATAAATACCCATTGTGCACAATTATATGACGTATATTTATGGTTTGTTGATAACTGTAATTGTAAATACTTACGCCACTATTAAATAGAATTGTCTTACAGGTAGATAAGAAAAGTAAAAGTATTTAGGTAGCGTTACAGATTAATTGTGCAAAAAGAGTGATAATATTTCGGCTTTATTGAATATTAAAATGGGGCATTTCACATGAAGCCGACGACGAAAAATTAAGATATATGGACATTCATATTACATTTTATGCTTCTAAAGTGTGTGAAAATGAGCTCTCGATCAGATAACACTGTGGAACTTTTTTGGGATTATTGTCTGGGGGGTGAGAAATTCCAAGTCAGGGTGATGGTACTAGGTCAGTATAGTAAAACCCTCAAAGGGTTTGGCGTTCGTATGTGTCAGTTTTTTTTATGACCTTTTAAATTTTTTCTTTTCCCCTTGTTCGATTTTGATGAAACAAATTTAGAAAAATTAAGAATTAAAATTTCTCTAATATGTTTCTATACCGTTTTCCTATATGTGCAACACTTTCGAAGTTAAAAATAAATTTGTGGAGGCAAAAAAATATTTTTTTTTTAAATTCATAAAAAATCCAAAACGGAAAACGTGTTTTTTTGCTCATGAGTTATGTGACTTTACGCGAAAGTAATTAGTTTTGGCACTTTTTCCATTTTGGATTTTTTATGAATTTAAAAAAAAAAATATTTAAATTTTTAGGCAAAAAAATATTTTTTTGCCTCCACAAATTTATTTTTAACTTCGAAAGTGTTGCACATATAGGAAAACGGTATAGAAACAGATTAGAGAAATTGTAATTCTTAATTCTTCTAAATTTGTTTCATCAAAATCGGACAAGTGAAAAAGAAAAAATTTAAAAGGTCATAAAAAAAACTGACACATACGAACGCCAAACCCTTTGAGGGTTTTACTATACTGACCTAGTACCATCACCCTGACTTGGAATTTCTCACCCCCCAGATTGGCTGTTGTACTGTGTAATTAGAACTACTTGAATTTCTGTTTTTATTAGGCCTTTTATTTTTAAAAATTTTGTCGACAGCTAAAATTTCACTATCATTGGATAGTGAAGCTCCTTTTTCAAAAAAAATTCAAAACAAAATTTAAGAAATTTATTATTCTACATATTCAGGCTTATTATGAACAGCAACCAACCATCAACTGGTTGAAAAGTGAAAAAATTTATCAACTATGGTTGAAATAGTTATTACGAAAACCAGATGATAAAGTTGTGAATCAAATTTTTTTATCTACTTTTTCGACCTTTTTCTATATATTCAATTAAACTATTTTTTTGAGCTTTAGGTCTATTTGTATTATAATTTTATTAGTACGATATTTCGTTAACCTTTGCTTAACTTCTTCAGGGTATTTTTTATTTTGGTTTCTTTGAAATTTAGTTTTTAATTTTTCTTTTTTCTTTTCTCCTTTGTAATTGAAATTGAAAATAAATATTCGTAATTGTGAATATGCATTGAAGGAAAAAAATTATAACACCTAACAAATGACAAAAATAAGATGCATTGAATGTGCGGAATTCGTTTAAAAATTAGTAAAAAATTTAATTTAGGTAGACTTAAATTTCTTCCTTGCTTCCATCAAGCTTATAAGCCTTGCAATTTGCATTTTGTTGCTCATAATAAATCATTTTGTTTATTTTTGACGATATTTATTTATATATTTCTATTTATTTACTACTTACATTCCGAGCTAATATTTTGCTCCTACTTTTTTGTAGTTGCAAAAAAGAGAATAAATTTCTGTTAATCACAATAGTGATTTTGTGATTGTTGATTAATTAGGGTTGATGTCTCTTTTCAACCGCTGACATTTTGTAATACCGATTTATCAACTTAGTTGTAAAAATTTCTCTTATCAACCGTTTATTTTAATTAAAATTTATTTGCTGGTGGTTGATTTGCAAAATATTACGAGTATTATTTGTGAATTCTCAAATAGTTTTTGAAAGTCTGTGCATAAGATAAGAAATTTATGACTGTTCAAAATGTGGTTGAAGTCTACTAATGATTTGGCTAAGCACCAATGAAATATATAGACAATGCTTAACCACCTGCAAATAAATTTCAGTCAAAATAAAATAAAATTTTTTTCGTTTCATAAGATTAGAACTTTTTAACTATTTGTTTTTTAAAGAGAAGAAGTAGTGCCTCTTACTATTACAAGGTGTTACCTTATTTAAGAAAGGCATAATAATAAAGAAGACAGATGGAGAAGGCAGAGATAGAGGAAAGCTTCAATTTTTTATAACTCTGTTTTTTGCACGTTTTTTTAAATAAGGCAGTGTTGCAGCGCCTCTAGTGTCAATGAGGCGTATTAAATTTTCGAAGCTGTGTAGTAGCTTTTTTATTGTTTATTTCGTCGATGATTCTGCTACACAATACCGACGAAGGATTGCGCTTTGACGTTACATTACGATTAGTATCCGCTGAAGCCGGTGTAGTTCAGTGACCATGTCTTCATTACTTGAACTTTCCTACAACAACTGACACAAAGGGATGTGCCATTAGCATCAGGAAAATGCATGTTGTTGTTATTTTTAATGACTTTGTCGGTGACCGGGCTCGAACTCAGAAGGGCGCCATCGCCACCATCTTTAACTCTGGTCTTAGCTTCTCCCAGAATAAAGGTTGTTCACATCCCCAAATTGTGAAGCTAATAAGTTTAATGATCTAAGATTTTCTACTACATTGCAGTTTTAAATATGATTCGTATGTAAGCCATAAAAAGCACCCGCCGGAATTTCTGACTTTGATAAGATGGCGTTGTTGTTAGTATATTTTTTTTGGGAATTGTTACAACTTAAATTTAACATTTGTTAACGCACTAATAATCCCAAATTATTATTTTACTTATTCAGTAAAATATTTTTTATTA
Source organism: Nowickia ferox (assembly GCA_936439885.1). Taxonomy (NCBI): domain Eukaryota; kingdom Metazoa; phylum Arthropoda; class Insecta; order Diptera; family Tachinidae; genus Nowickia; species Nowickia ferox. Next base: position 92,329,143 of record OW387023.1, on the reverse strand, counting down.
AAAATACACAGAAACTGATTGTTAAGGAGTTAGCTGGATTCTATGAGCATTTCACTGTTGCTAATGCAGATTATCAGGGAACCTTTACCCAAAAATTTCTTAGAACAACTTGTGCCTTTTCAATGAAATGCTGGATCACTTTGATGGATTTCAATAACCAGCAACTCAGCAAAGACATGACATTGTTGATGGTCGGTAGCAGTACGTTCTAGTATTAACTGAACTTTTAAACCTTCAGAGCTAAAGATATATACAGACATATTGTCAGTAAAATAAGCTAAAGATGTCTTACAGCAGTGTTAACTGGCAAGTTTTCTCTGACAACTTTGCCAGAAAAAGCCACTGTCAATCCATTGTAGCACTACCAGCTGACAACAATTCGTCAGACATCTTACAATCGTGTAAACACATTGCGGTGCTATTGTAAAATTATTGCCAGTTATTTGTCAGACATTTAAATATTGCCAGACATGCTTCTGAAAATGGCGACATTGCAAGATAATTCTTTCCAAGGCAACACTGCACACGCTTGATTTTAACGAAAAAGGAAAGCACAAAAATATAATAAAATATATGCAGGCAAAATCATTGCAATTGCTTCTGTATTATCCATAATAATTTATATTTTCACATTTTACATTTAACACAAGCACAAACTATTGATAATTGAAAATTTCTAGCAAATGTTTTGATTCTGGCAACACATAACAACACATCTGACAATTTTTACATATGACAACCGTGTGAGCTGAAAATTTTTGTACTGGCGATTTTGTCATATAAATTTATTGTTACACAATCGTCTGGTAATACATTGAAAGATTTTCTGACAAATGTGATACAATTGAATTGACAATGTATTTTGTGCTGGTAATTTTTGATTGTCAGTACATTACTAAATCTGACAACATTGTAAGATCTGACAACCGTCTTTATACGAAGTGCTGCGTAATAACGTTTGTGCAATGCATAATTTCAAAGATCGATGAGAAGTGTACAAAACACTATGGGCTACAAGAGTAATATTCTCAGTTGTTCTTCAGCGACGTCGTGCACGAGTTCGATTCTTTATATCACTAACTTCTCCCATTTCCTCAAATTTTCGTACCAAATTCTTTATTTTTGCGAGCGGTGAGCGCTAAATTTGTAGCAGTTTTTATTGAACGTGTGTGTGGACGAGAATATATTCGTAGTTTATTTTTATTAAAGGTGTCGTCTTTACTTGTCATCTGACAATTACCCAGCAAAAAATTCTGATTTGGGAGCACTTACAACTTTAGGAAAGCAAAATATTCTTTTCTTGATAACAAATGCTTCGGAAAATGCCTCTGAAAAGCACTAAAGTGAGGCGGTCTCTCTAACAAAGTAGAAAAAAAGTAAAAAAAAAATTTGCAAGCCAGTATCTTTTGCATCTGAGTACACTAAAACTATCAGGGGTGTTCTGCAAACCGTGCGATTTGAAATCGTGCGATTTCAAAAACGAAAAACAGTGATCTGCTGATCGGACGACTTAGCGCATTCGCAGGTCAGTTCGTATAATATTAAAACCAATTAAAAAGCTGCAACAAGTCACCTTTTTAATTAAGTTCTTTCCTGGAAATTAGGCGATTTCAAAACATGCGGCTTACAGAACACCCCTGTATATATTATCACTTCTGTGAAGTACTTTGGTAGGCAAAAAATTCATGGCTGAATGAATGGGAAGCTGAATGTACTGCTTCTAGATGACTCAGCTCGAACAAGAGCAAGTGATTCTCTAACATTGTTTTCCTTACCAAATTTTTGCTGGGTAGTTGCAAGTTGAGGCATGACAACTGTCCTTAAATAAAATGGCGGTCTATTCAAAATGCAACCACTTATCGAAACACCCTGTTTATTATAATATTACATAAATAAATATTTAATAAGAACCAAAAGGTTGTTTTAAATAACAACGTTTTGAAACTAAGCTAACTGAATAGTTTTATTAGTAATCAAATATGCAGCTGTTGGGCAGGTCTGGATTTGCAATTCGCACAAACATAATTTTCGGTCGACTGAATTTAAGCCACTTTATGTTTTTTTCTTTTATAAAAATTTTTGGCAAAAAACAGCATTTTATAACACATATAAAACTAAATTGTATAAGTTACTTGTATTTGTTAACAACAATATGCTTAACCATATTAAACGTTGCAAAATTTAGGTAATTAATGGCAGTTAAAGCAAATGTTGCAATTTAAATAGGTAACATACATACATAGATAATATATGTGAAAGCTATAAATGATTATATGAGTGCGGTTTCTTAAAGTTCACTCACCTGAAAAGTTAAATAGTATAAATAAAAAAGCACCTTGAGTTATATACATATTTTGTATATTTTTTGCAAAACAAAAAGATTGTTAAAGTCTCAGAACTTTTCAAGCTTATCATTATATTTTATAGAAAGCCATTATTATTTCAAGTTCTTTATGGCTTTCAGATACAAGTTTTTCACAATTTTGCTTATTTACAGCAGTTCTTTTAATTAACATGTACCTACGAATTTTCATCAATTAGCATGTGCTTATAAGTTATAGTTCTTTTTATTAAAAATTTTATTTCATATCTTTTACCAGCGAAAAGCAATAAAAGGGCATTCGTTCTTCGTTTGTGATGGAGTAATAAAGTTTATGTTATGGCAACCATAATAAATAATGATTTGGAATAACATTGAATTATAGCAACATAATCGTAACTCTAAAAAGTTAGTTTACAGAAAATAAACTTAAAGTTAATTATAGTTAATCCTAAGTTTAGCAAAACTGACCTTTAAAACTGTTCCATTACCAGAACTGTTCGATAAAATAAAAAAATAAAATTTTTGTTTGGTGGCAACATTTCTGTAGATATTGTGGATATTGATTGTTAAAAACACTCAGTGGCAACATGCTTCTGTTTATTTGCCAAATTAGAAACATAATGAAACCATTTTTGACAATTCTTTTATTAATTTTTCTATTATTTAATATTTGTATTATATTGTTTTTGTTTTGTGTCATGTTTTGTTCAAATAAAATTTTGCTGTAACATATAAAGTAGAAAGTGTGGCAACGCATGAAATCATGGCAACTTCAAATGACTAAACCTCACGATAAAAGTTACTAGTAGGCTGAAATTGCCTTTAACTTATCGCTCACTTTTGGTTAAAGTGAAGTTGTAATAATGCCAAAGTGCTTATCCATCCAATAAAATCCTACCTTTAACTAACGACAAGTTATAATAATGGCCCTTAATGTGCTAAATTTACATACAACTACATAAATGGTAAAATGAAAAAAAAAAATATTTTCTCAAAAGACGAAATTTCTACACGAGATGAAATGCAATAGATCGAAGTACTCCATTTTTACCTCCAAGAATGCAATATGCAGAATCTTTCTATACAATTTCTTAAAATACAGTGGTTCAGTGAGACGTGTCATACCATAATGCCATAACCATATAGAAATTGCTTCACCTATTAGTCCTGCGATAACCATAAACAGCTGTTTATGTTTTCATTTATTTATTCATTTCAAAAGTGCAACAACAAATATGTGTAACCAATAAACAGATGTTTATAGTTACGGCGAAAATTCAATTGATTCCTGTGATTATGGTTATGGATCAAATGCAGTGCTGCCCATTAGTTTTGTTCGAATAGCTGTTTTGTATGCTAATGGTTATGGCACGTCTAATTTAAGCTTTAGTTGGACCTTAAGTTGGCATGCTACTCAACACTACTTAATTCGTACGAATGAATGCCGAAAAACAGTCGCTATGATTATATTCGCTGACAAACCCTTTGACGCCCGATCTACTCCGAAAAGTCCACTGTTTTGACCACTGGTAGGTCTCTGGTGTGTTTTGGTAGATGCACAATTGGTTTACGATTACGAAACGTCCATATTGCGGTTGAACTACGCCAAACATTCTTGCGAAGTTCTCACACGACTGCGTTATCTTGCCGAGAGCTTTCTCATACCCAAGTGATCATCAGTGTTGCTGAAATCCAAATTAAATTTTACACAGACGAAACTTCAAACTTTTCATAAATTTTATCAACATTTTTAGAAATTCCAATTACATCTCTTAAAAGGCTTATGTGATTTTACTCGTACTCGTACAAAAAAAAAATGTTTGACAACAACTTCAACATACATACATACATACATATGTATCTTTGGTTGGTTAAAAATGGTGACCTCCATTTTATTCTATACTTTCCTTGACAAAATATAAGGACGCCGATGTACCAAAGAGCAATTTATTCCTCATGCCAGCTTTTGTTAATTTGAATTTGCTAAAATTTTTTTCCACTGTACAATCGAATAAGAATATTGGTAAGCCAATTACTTCCAAATAAGAACATAAATAATTAAATTTACAGAGTGAAATAGTTTTGAAGTAATGAAATCGTTTGATTAAACAATTAACTTGTGTATGAAATAGTGTTAAGCCGAAATTATATAAAAATTTTATGATCCAAAATAGTCCAAGAGTAAATTTGTTTACTCATTTTGGGATTATTACACAGAAAATGGCAACGCTAGCCATTTTCATTTCATTTAGCTAGCTCTCTTTCTCTCTTTCTTGCAATATCCGATTGCTAAAACCATATCGTGAATTTTTTTCAATTGTTTGGGGCTTATAGATCAACTGGGCGTCCAGAACGCTCAGCATTTTTCGTGCTTATACGACCACAAAGAAATTCAGTAAATCACTTATTTACCATTGGGATTGATGGTGAAGAGTCCCCATAGTATGGCGTTGGCTGAAGTAGTTAGCACGTTGACTACGAAACAAAGGTGCTGGGTTCGAGCCCGGTAACAGACAGTCATCAAATAATAACACCACGCGTTTTTCTGATGTACATTAGTGTCCCTTTCTATCAGTTGTTGTAGGAAAGTTCATGTGATAAAGGCATAGTCACTGGTCACTGAATTATACCGACTTCAGCAGATACTAATCCCAATGTAACATCAGAGCGCCCTCCTTCGTTGTGTAGCAGAATCATCGGCGAAGTAAAATAACCAATAATCACAGCTTCAAAATTTAATACGCCACATTTAACACCAGAGGCGCTGCAACACTGCATTATTAAAAAAAAACGTGCAAAAAGCAGAGTTGTAAAAGAATGAAGTTTTCCTCTATCTCTTCCTTCACCATCTGTGTCTTCTCTATCACTATCCCTTTCCTGAAGAAGGTAACATCTTGTAATTAGTAGTAGGCATTCATTGCCTGAGTGTTACTTCTCTTAAAAAAAAAAAAAAAAAATAGTATCTTTCAAGCTTAGCTTTGGATTCTGTGAATATTTTTTTCCTCCCAAAAAAATAATGCTTAAAATAATGTTTAATGTTATTGATATCTCCACGCTACATGCAACGTGCCCCTACAAAGATATTTTTTAAGTAAACGAATTTCCTTCTTCTAATTTCCCCCCTGTTATAAAATGCAGAGATAAAAAAAATTATTTTAAATATGTAATCATTTTATAATATTACATTATTATAATCATTTTATTTATCACTAGTAATGACTAATTTCAAAATATGTACAACATTTCCCAACAAACGCGATTAGCTGATGTCAATAGTACTCGCACAGCGCCTTAATCAAGTGTAAAATAAGTTGTTTAGTATTAAGCAGATAAATACATTAAACGTAAAATGGTGTCTTCTATTTTTTTACTGCAATTCTCTTTTGCACAACATTAATTAAGCGCTAACCCAAATGAATTTAGATTTATGTTCTCGTTTTAAGTTTTTAACAGCAGACACATGCAGATAAATGCCATACAAAACAAAATAAAAACGTTGTTAAATGTGTTTTTATTAACTAGTTTTATGGTTTAGTTTTCTGTTTCTTTATTTTCATTTATTTTTTATTTGCAATAATTCTAGCGAATGGCCTTGACTAAAGTGTACTCGTATAATTTGCTTGATTTGTTAAATAAGGCATTTGCAAATGTTATTTTTCTTAAGCTTTTATTTATTTTTTAGAAGTTTCTTTTCGTTTCTTATTCGAATATATGGTCATTGGAGTTAAAAAAGTTATAAAAAATATATAAATTGGACACAGAAGAAAAAGATTTGTAAGTGATTTTTTTTTTGTAAATACAATTAAATTTTTAATGCAACATAAATTCGATTGAATCATAACGGTTTTTTAGACAAACGAGTTGTGACCAAAACTAAATACTCGTATTTTCTAGAAATTTATTTGAAAAATTTCCAAGTATTCTTAATGGAACAAAATAGTTATATTCAGGGCGATTGTGTATGATATTGACGTTAGAAATCTTGAAATCTTTGTAACTCTGTAAAAAGAATGAAGCTTTTCTCTATCTCTTCCTTCACCACCTGTCTTCTCTATCACTATTCCCTTTTCTAAAAGAAAGTAGCATTCCTGACTGAGTGAGTGTTACTTCTCTTTAAAAAAAACTCGGATTTAAACTCGGACTTCCGCAGTGCTTAAGAGTGAATGCTAATAAAAAAAATTTTTTCGGCAGATGGATGTCAGTCATATCATACATTTTCTCCTCCCAGAAGTTTCTTTTTCCCCAGATTTTTTTGTTGCAGCTGTATTAATTTGAAAAGTTGAAAATGTTTCAAACGATATCTATTCTTATTAACTGGCGTAAGCATTATCAGCTGCTTCCATCCATTTCAACTTAACAGCACTGAATTTAAAATAGCAAAAACAACGTTTCATAAAACCTATTTAAAACCAATTCAAAAAAGTTTTCAGATTGGCTTTAATAAAATCATTTTGTATGGGAAAACCAGGTTTTAACAGTTGGTTTTATAATAAACCCAAAAAGTATTTTCATATATTTTAGAAGCTACAAAATGATAATAAAAATTGTATAGCTATCTCTATTTGCTTAGTTATGACAAGTGTCTGCAGTCGAGGTCTTTAAATTAAAAAAAATACGTTTTTTTGTCAAAACTAGAGTTTTTCCGTTGTAAAAATAAATTTGGTTTTACAAAAGGTCTAACAAATAAATTTCCACACAAGGTTTGTTTCGTAAACCTTTTGTAAACTAAAATTATGTATTATACATGAAATAACGAAGTTTATTTATTTAACATAAAGTCTTTATTTATTTAATTTGAAAATTTGGCTTGTTTTTATGATTAAGCAATTGAAGTCTACTGATGAGTTCCAAAAGCGGGAACGAAATGCATATAGACAATTGCTTAACCATATAAACAAGCCAAATTTTCAAATTATTTATTATAAATAGGGCAGTTAATTAAAACAAATGTTAAATGTACAACCAATTGTAGTTTTTTTTTATTGCACGTCACTGACAATTCACAACCAACAAAAATATTTTCAAAAAGTGTCAACACTTTACTTTTTTGAGCTGTGCATTTTTAAATTGTCGATTTATTTTTGCAAAATCCAGGTGAGTTTTTTCCATTGTCCAGTTATTTGACATTTTGTATCTGCCAACCCTATGCCGAGTACACACTATGGCATCTTGTGACATTGCAAGCAAAAATAATAGTGGAGACTAGTAGCAACGTTTGTCATTTCCGATCTTTTTCATTGCATGTCATTGCCACACAAACTGCTTACGCATCTGATGTAGACAGTTGTGATTATAAGTTGGTAGCACTGCAGACACAAAAACAAAATGTCAGCGTGGTGACATTGAGTATATACAGAAAGAATTTTAAATGTATGCGGATATAAAAATTTATAATAAGTATGGACATCGAAAAAGAAAATGGAAAACCACAGGACGCATAACACGGCGACACAGCTTATTCAACTTGTGAAGGTTAGTGAAGCTGTATATAATCATCTATGTAGCATTTATAAGGATAGAAATGCAAAGGAAACTGCAGAGGCAGAATTTTTGTTAGAATTAGGCTTTATGCACACGAAATTTTTAAATCAACTTGAATCCTGCTTCCGTAAATTGGAATGCAGAGTACAATAGAATCCTTTGGTGGAGCGCACATTAAGCCCTGATCTTTTCAATTACTTTGCGGTTTTTTAGAATTGCGAATTTGATAATTAGCGAATTGAATAATTTTGCGATTATTCATTTGTATAAATATTAATCAACAAGCAGTACGGAAAACCAAATCTCACAATAGCTAAAACCACGAATGACACTAAATGTCATTATATCAAAATTAATTCTTGATGTAGACAATGATGCCGTATTGCCATTATTTAGGGATGGGACGGAACAGATGTAAAGTCAGCCCTAATTATATAACATATCCATATGAATTGAATACATGTGAGTAATTTATCATCAGCATTACTCATACCCATTACTCATACGCACTCATACTCAGAAGGATAAATGGTGAATACATTTGAAAATATAAATATATCTGAAGTTTTTAGCCCATGTCCAAAAATCAATTTTTTTCAGTAGAGCCATAAAAGTTCTTGTTCAAACTTATTTAAAAAGGTAGAAGTTGTGTGTCATGGACAAATTTCCGTCCATATATTTCAAAAATTTCTTAGAACTTTTTTCTAGAAATATATAAGGGCGAGCATACATCTAACACATATGTGCACAAAAAAGCGTAACCACTAATTACTAATGAAAAACTGTTTTGATTGCATTAGCAAGAAACTAATTTTCGTGCAATACAGTCGAAATTTCGAACGCCTTAAAAAACAAAATTGTTTACATGCAAGAAAGTTCTATCTCGGAAAATTAATTTTTGCAATAAAAAATCGCTGTATCATATTTAATATGAATTGTGTAAAAATTGCATATGAGAAAGGCAAATATTTTTATACCTTCATTGAGTTGTATGTAAATTGAAAAATTAAAACTTATTTTCTGCAAAAGTGAATTTTTGGAGTTATACCTGTACTGACTAAAGAATAGATATGTATGTATCTGCATATCGCTCGTTTACTCAAAGAACGGTTTAATTAAAAATATGAAGTTTTTGAGTTAATGATTCAGAATTTATTCTGATATCGTTCTTCATGTTGTGTAAAACTTTCATACAAATATCTTGTTTACCTTAAACTCATTTTCTGGCAAACAAGTTTTTTTTTTATTTATGACGTTGTTTGAGTAAATGAGCGATACGTATGAACGAGGTGTGTTCAAAAAGTATCGCGAATTTTGAATGTTCGCGGGTTACGTATATTCGAATTTTGATTTTTTTGTGGCGTTATGTTGGTAGTCATGTCTCTCACTTATGCCGACAATTTCGGCCATTTCGAATGTTCAGTTAATTGTTGACAGCTGCTTTGCTTGCACGTGTTTTGTCTCGTCTTCGATTTTTAACTATTAAAAAAATGGAACAAAGAACCTGTATCAAATTTTGTGTGAAAAACGAAATTAAGTGCGCGGATGCATTCCGAATGTTGACTGCGTGTGGCATACGGAGAAGCTTTCTTGGACCGAAGCAACGTTTATCGGTGGTACAAAATGTTCTCAGAAGGCCGAGAAGATGTGAATGACGGGGAGCGTGCCGGATGCCCGAGCATTTCAACAACAGACGAAAAAAGTGATGAAGTGAATAAAACCGTATTGGCCAATGGTCGAATCACCATTAGAGAAGTTGCTGAGGAGCTAGACATATCGGTTGGCTCGTGCCATGCGATTTTTATCAATGATTTGGGCACGAGACGGGTCGCCGCAAAATTCGTACCAAAATTGCTCAATTTCGACGCGACTTTTTGGCCAAAAACAACACACTAATGATGCCGCAGCCACCGTATTCCCCAGATGAAGAGGCCCATGAAAAGACGACGCTACGCTACGATTGACGAGATAAAGACGGCATCGAAGGAGGAGCTAAACAAGATTTAAAAAAAATGATTTTTTGAAGTGCTTCGAGGATTGAAAAAAACGTTGCCATAATTGCATTCTATCTGAGGGGGATTACTTTGAAGGGGTAAAATAGATATTCACGAATAAAGAAATAATTTTTGAAAAAACACAAAATTCGCGATACTTTTTGAACACACCTCGTATGTATGTATATTAAAAATTTTTTACTTCTCCTAGTTTATTGTTAAGGTCAAGCCAGTTAATTAATTCACTATGTCTAAGGCGAGTTTTGTTCAATATAAAATGTCTTCTATGTGTTAACAAAATTCTTGGCAATAGATTCTATTGCAACATAAATTACGTCAAAATTCAAAACGTAAAATGTGTGTGAGTAAAATACTGCATATTTAAATATGTTAACAAATGTATAGCTGGATATATGTATATTATCGTACCGTTTTCTTGACAAAGGTTTAAGTTTGATTTTCTCTACTTTATTATTCCAAGTCTAACGTTTATGTAATGGAATAGATTTTTAACATTCTTTTTACGCAGTTTTTTTTTTGCATTTTGCTTTAACATATGTATGTATGCATGTTTGCATTTTCTTGGTTTTACATCACTGTCCGTCTGCTGGTTAGACTGACTGTCAATCACTTGTTTAGAATTATGGGAAAGAAGCTGCCTCGAGCTATTGTCATCATAAAAATGTTGCTTCACTTTATCTACATAATAGAATTGATCATGAGGCGAATGTTAACGATTGCATTAAGGAATGTGTTGGCAATAAAATATAACGGCAGTTTTTGGCTCAAAGGCTTAAAACAAACAATATATTGAAAAGTTTTTTATTGTTGTTCTACAACTCACAAGCGAGGGTGTGTAGATAGAAATTAATATGCTAAACCATGAACGACTTTTACCGTAAAACTTGCAAATCAATTAAGAATATAAAAATGTAGAAATGTATGAGATTGTGTGTGCATATGTATGTAGGAGAGCAGCAAATAAGCAAGAAATATATGTAAAAGAAATTTTCGGTTAAATAATTTAATTCACTTTTTGATAATAGTGCTAAAGATATAAAAAAAATTTACGACGAAGTAAATATTTGTCAGAAATCACGTCATTCATGCAAAATATACAACACCAACGAATGAACCACTGCATAGAATAGCTTTTGGTCTTTCATTTTAATGAGTTGAGCGATTGTATGCAAATCTAAAGAAAGTTAGTTAAATTTCATCATACAGATAAATACCTTGTGGCACGTAGCGCCGTCCTGTTGAAACCAAATGTTGCCAATTCAATTTTTGTGAACAAAAATTCGTTCAACATGGCCCGATAACGATCGCCATTGACTGTAACGGCCACTCCTTGCTCATTGGCCCAATTATGCCTCTGGACCAAAATCCGCACCAAACAGTGACTCGTTTTGGGTGCGTCGTCTTTTCAATGTATGCGTGCGGGTTTTCTGTGCCCCAAATGCGATAATTTTGCTTGTTTACATACCCGCCAAGATCAAAATGAGCTTGATCTGAAAAGATGATTTTTTTGGCAAAATCGGCATCTTCTGTAAGTCGATCGCAGGTCCACTTAGCGAAGCGTTGTTCAAGCGTATACACAACCATATTCGTTCAGCGGAAGGATAAAACTAATTATCTGTCAAATCAGACATGAGCTAAGTGTTACCATTCACGAAATAAGCACTAATTGAAAAAAAACGTTAGATATCGGACCCTATAGATACATATCCAAATCAAAACTGGTCACAGAGAACACCGAGAGTAATGTACGAGAATTCGCGTATGTGTATTCATTTGTATAAGAAGCCGATTGATGTTCGGCACTCTGGTGCCAGTTTGGACAGTCTTGATCCAAATGTACAAATGTATCTAACTATTTCTATCGAACTTTATTTGCATATAAATAAATAAGATTTACATAAGCAAAAATTTTTGCTAAATGAAAATAAATACTGACTAATTTTCTGCATTATGAAAATTCATTAAAAAAATACAATCACTGAAAAGTGACTACAAACCTACTTACGATTTCGCATGTTTATGCTTATGGTTGAAGTTTTTTCCTAGAAACCAACAAAACCATTTATGCTGACGAAGCGACTCTCTGGTTGCTGGCTTCGCTGGTGGCGCTACATGGCTAAAATTACACACAAAAAACTTAGATAATCAGCCAGCTTTTTATATTTATATTTAACTGGTCTTCACACGCACAATTTCACACACACAAAAAAAAATTACTTTTCCAAAAAAAAAAAAAAAAAAAAATGGAAAATTAATATCAAGCAACAAAAATGTTGAAAGAAAATTTTCAATGAAATAAAGAAAAAAACATTATCAGAGGCACACGTAAATCAAATAAATTTCCCATGTGTTATGCTCCTCACAATGTGAACCATGTTTACAGTCACTATTTGGTAAAGAAATTTAATTTAATTTTTAACTTATAAAATAAGACAAATAAGAGATTTGTTATATTCACAGATTTGACCCCGACCCCTTCTTCACCCTCATGCAAAAACGTAACGTGTGCTTGAAGTGTGCATTAAAATAAAATTTTCATAGAAAATCCCGTTTTAACGTATACGTTTATCATATTTTTTTTGGCATATTCAATTAGTGTGGCATAACCATAACAATATAAAACAGCTGTTATAACGAAGCAGTGCCATAGGTGACGTGGCATTATGCTGTAGACATAACCATAACCACTGACATATCGTGCCATAACCGCCAAAAAAAAGCTTAAGCGACATAATTTTCAAACTTAATTTCTTGACCAAAATCCATTATTTGCGATCGTAAATAGTCGATTTTCGCAAAACAAAAAACGAAGTCAAAAAAATGTGTCGCTTAAGCTATTTTAGCGGTTATGTTTCGATATATTGAATTTTTATTTTCCTCCATAAATATAACAAATTGCCAGCTGTTATGGTTTTTGCATATCTTTGTTTTTCTAGTTTAAGAACTCGTTTATTGTTTCCTTTTTATGTTTTTACGTCATACATATTTGTTTTTCAAATAAATGAATTCTGTGTATGTGTTATTCTTAAATCAAATAAATCAATTTTATACACATAGAAATCAGCTGTTCCTAATTATGGCACCTCTAATCAACGTCAGAGAACATGGTTATGGGTATGACTATGGTGTTATGGTATGACACGCCTAATTTAGCCTTACTGTAGAATTTTATGGTGAAAAGTTTTATCTTCTTTCTAAAATAATAATTTGGGATTAATAAATATTACACTTAATGATCAAACAGAATTGCGGCATAAGCACATTTTCCATACAAATTGACAACGTTTTTTCTTATGCTCTCACATATAAATAAATATTCTCTCAACAATGCTAAAATACTTTCAATAAATTTCATAAATTTTGTAAACAAAACTATAAAGAAAAATAAGCACAAAAGTAAATAAAATAAAAATAGGAGAGGCTTTATTAATTTGACAACGATTTTTCCTGAAGTTGCGGACTTATTCTGTTCGATCATTTAACATTGTAACAACTCCCAAAAAAACACCAGACAATTTTAAATTTTTTTTAAATTTCAATTGATAAAAATATACCTGCCTGTTCTGTAAATCGAGTCGATTTCAAAATGCTAATAGCGAATTTTTTTCAGGTTTTTTTGTAGTTTTCGATTTTTTAGAGCTTCAAATATCATATCTGAAATTAATTTAGTATATATGATTTAAAACACATCATTAGGGCCATTATTTATTTTTGGAAAACAAGAAATTTACTCGCATTCAGTTTACAGAACATGGCCGATAAATTTTAATTTTTTTTTCAATTTGTCCATAATTGTCGTTCTCTTGTGGATATCAATCAATTGAACGATTTTTATTAAAAAGTAGTTTAATATTTTTTTCTGCGTGGTGTTGTTTTGCGTTGTCTTACCCATAAATTAAATAAAATTATTTCATCTCGGCAGTAAATTAAATTTTTGTTCACTCTGTTAATATTTTAAACTTAACACAAATATTAGAGGGGAAACGATAATTATGTAATAATTTTTATTACTCCGCATATTCGACTTCTAGTTTTTCTTTTTCTTAAAAGTGACAAATTGTAAATAAAAACACCATCAGCAGCAAAAACAATTATAACAACAGCAGCAATTAAATGTTAAAAAAAAATTATGTAATTATTTGTATTAGAGAAAAATATTTATAAAATATTAGGAAAATATATGCCAAACAGCACCTATGACAATGTTGTAATAAATTCAGTTTGCCATCGCACAACTTAATATTATTTGCTTACTTTCCTTATTTAGTAACAGAAACAAAACGTGGTGGCACAAGCCTAAAGTGACTTAAGCTTTTAGAGGCAAAAAATGCAACTAATTTTAATCGTTTTAACTTTTAAGTACAAGCCATCATCATTGGTGTTTTCATTTTGCCTGTGAGGCATTTGAAAACTTACATATGGGAGAAATGAAAATTCACAATTGTCACAATATTTGTCATATTAAGCAATAATCACAGACAAGATTTAGCCATCCTCAGCGAATGCAGTGAGAGAAAGAGATAAACTGTATAATTATTTTCTAAGTGCAGTAAAACCCCTGCGGGTATGACAATGATGTCTTTCGAATAATTTTTCACGAATAAAGTGAAAATTATGATAAAAGCAAAGTACTTTGATAAATTAGACACAATTAGCCTGCAGCGTTTTTCTTATGGCTTCAAAGGATTAAAAACGTTGTCTTAATATAGAAAGATCCTAGCTAATTTTTTTTTTTGAAATCGAGTTTTTTGCATTTCTCGATACATTAGATGTAATTCTAACTAAATATAGTGTACATATTTAAAAACTTAAAGAATTTACATCATGGGGAAATTTACATACACTTGCACAAAATCTAGGAGATTTCATGACATTTCGTCGGTTGGTTATTTTTTATTGGCTTGCGGCACAGTATATTCAAAATACATTATGATTATTATTATTATTTATCAAAATTTTTTATCGAAAACAAAACCTATTAACTGAAAACTTTCAAAAACTTCAACCAAACAACTGCAATGTAGCCAATTCACACACCTTTTCAAGTACACAGGCTGGCTATTTAGTACTTTTTAGTGAAAAGGCCCATAGTTGCATCACTAAGTTCTACTAGAATTTAAGTAGATTTTGACAAAATTTAGATGAGAAGTAGATTTTGTATTGTATGGAAAATCTACTACATAGATTTTGGCAGTAATCTCGTAAGTGCTAGATTTCACTCAAAAGTAAACGCACTTTAATGTTATTTTCTAAATACATACTTCTGTTTAACGCTTGGTATATCGGTATAGGATATATATGTATGTACACACACATACACGAAGAATATTTTTATCGAACATTTTATCACTTCAACTCTTCTCTAAAGGGCGTTAAAAGGTTAAAAATACTCACCAGTGCAGTCGAGTTTTAATATAACTCTGAACTCCGTGGAACCGGAAGAATTTTGTTCGTAAAAGGCAAACTACGTTATTCACAAAAATAATTATTAATTCAATTCTATGTATATAACTTTCATTAGATGAGCAAATAAGAAAATTGTTTTTCCCTGTGTAGGGTGATTTTTCGTAGAATTACCCTTAAGGCCGTGATACAATATCATACAAAGTCGTGCGATCTACGGAAAAATACAACCCTGGTATGATGGAGTTTATGAAAATTTTCAAAAGACAATAACAATTCATCACACCAGGGTTGTACTTTTTCGTATATCGCACGACTTTGTATGATAGTGTATCACGGCCTTTATGAGCATAAAATAATAAAACTATTTTCAATGCATCAAATAGTAATACGGTCTTTGAACATCATATGCTATCAACAAAATTACGATCGTAACCACTTTTCCATCCCAGCATAGTTAGTTTTGATTTTTGTAAAACCACAGTTAAATTAAGACAGATATGGCTTAATGAAATCACGCCCAAAGCAAATACTCCCCTTAAATGAAATAGGACATAAAAAAAATTAAATAAGTCCCACAAAAATTTAATGAAATAAGTCCCAAGAAAATTATATTACTCCCAAAACTGAAAATTAAATAATGTCAGAGGGAAAAAATTAAATAATTCCCAATGAAATAAAATCCAAAAAATATGAAATAAATCGCAAATGCATAAATATTTGAAGAGAAAATCCGTCAGATTGGCCGAAGAAATCCTCTGGCAATCGAAGCCGATTTTAGACATATAGTAAATAGGGAAATCCTTATGCACAGCCAAAGGGCGGCAATGCAGAAATGCTTCGGAAACTGGTCTGGTTTAACTTTATGGGGCACCTCTACGAATAAAAAAAATAAATCTAACTGATAGAAAATTTAATTAAAAAAAAAAAGCTAAGTGTATATTTTGGGAGATACAGATCCCCAAAGTTTTGTAGATGCTTTGACACTTTCTTGGTAAACTTTTAATTCAGTGTAGCAATATGGGTATCATATGAATGCTTATGAATATTAGCTGATAAAAAAATTAAAAAAAATTTACCTGCTTATAGGCAATTAAGAGCCGATGTATATGTATCTAGTACGTATGAAATCTTAAGTAATAGGGGCCGTGTCGTGAAAAACCATGGTGTAGAAAGTCCTTGAGACCGGTTGAAGGCTAGTAATGCAGAAGTGCTTTGGAATGCGAAACCGGTTTCGTACATACCTCAGGGTAGAAAATTCTTGAGGCCTAAAATGCAAAAATCCTTTGGGAAGCAAAATTAAAAAATTTAAATAAGTCAAAAAAAAATTAAATAGCTGCCAAATTATTTCGTTATGAAAATCCACCAATTTATGAAAGAGTGGCATGAGTCCCAAATGAAACGAAGTAAGTCCCAAATTTTTTCACCGATGAAATAACTTCAAAAAAATCTTTTTTTTTGGGGTATTTTAATTTGAGTTTTTTGGTAATGAAATAACTAAAATAAATACTAGAAATCCAAGAAAATTAAATCAATTTCAAGATTCATAATGCAATAACTCCCAAAATTTGTTTAGGCGCATTTGTTTTGGGCGTTATTTCACTAAACCTTTTCTTCTCAAATTTAGATTTTATAATAAGAATGAAAAAGACAGATAGACAAAAGGTATACATTCCTCTCTCTCTTTTGCATAAAATTAAAGCTTAAGCATTCTCCTAGATTATGCGTCCAAAGCAAAAAGAGAATCCTTTAAAAACATGATATTTCACCTACATGTGCATGTTTATAATTATTTTAGGTTGCTTGCAGCTGTTTTATAACAGAAAATTGTTTTATCATCATAATACGAGGGCGGTTCAATAAGTCCGTGACTTTTCGAACTTCCCTCGCAGTTATATGAAATGCAACACTGTTCCCATCAAGTACTGTCAAATTTTGAGCAAGTGTCATCATTTACTTTGCGTTTAACAGCTGTTTTTCGAACCTCGTGTATTTTTCTAAAAATAGAAAAAAGTGAACTTCGAGTGTTCATTATTTTTTTTGCGAAAAAAACCGTCAATAACACCAAGATAAAGCTCGATAAATACTATGGGGACTCTGCACTGACTTTCGTTGTGGTCGCACAAGTACAAATGACGCTGAACGTTCTTGACAGCCAATTGAGGTCAGTACAGCCGAAAATGTCGTAAAAATCCACGTTATGGTGTTGGCCGATCGAAGAGTAAAAGTGCGTGAGATTCTTGATTCCATAGCCATTTCATATGGCAGTGTGGTTTCGATTTTAAGTGATCAGCTGGATTTAACAAAGTTGTTTGCTCTCAATTGACCATAAACGTAAACGTGTGACAACTTCAAAGGATTGTTTGAAGTTGTTTAACCGCAATCCGAATGACTTTTTGCTGCGTTTTGTAACTGTGAATGAAACATGGAGACCAAGCAGCAGTCTAAATAATGGGTTTCTCCGGATGAACCTGCTCCGAAGAAGGCCAAGGTAAGTTTGTCGGCCAATAAGGTGATGGCAAGAGTTTCTTGGGATGCACGCGGGATAATCCAAATCGATTACTTTCAAAAGGGAAAAACAATAAACCTCGAATATTATGCCAACTCATTAGACCGATTTAATGAGGATTTCAAAAGAAAACGACCCCATATGGCCAAGAAAAAAGTTCTTTTTCATTAAGATAATGCACGGGTGTATACGTGTGCAGCCTCAATTGCAAAACTCTACGAATTGGGCTACGAATTGGTACCTCATCCGCCATATTTTCCGGACTTAGCTCCTAGTAACTACTTCCTATTCCCAAACCTAAAGAAATGGCTCGGTAGAAAGAGATATAGCTCCAACGATGTAATTATTGACCAAACAAACCCCTATTTTAAGGACCGGCAAAAATCCTTTTTGAGTTAAAAGGAGATTATGTTGAAAAATAAATATTTGTTTTGCAAACAAAATATTTGTTTCATTCAAAAAGTCACGGACTTATTGATCCACCCTCGTAGATAATTATTTGACTAATTTTTCGGTATCGGTATTAATTGTAACAATCAATCAAGTTGCTTTAGATTTAAAATTAAATGAGCCAGCTTTTTTTCACAAAACAAATACACATAGAAGCTTCGATGAAGAGCACAGCCGAATATATCACTCTATCTTGTTTTATATTCCAATAATAAACATAGTACATATTTGACAAACTTTTATTATTCTTATGTTCATTAACCTTTTCCGTACTTAAAAGTTATTGCACATTTAATGAAAGTTTTAATAAATATGGTGGTCAGTACTTAATAAAATTCACAGCATGGATAATTTAAGGTTGTTATTGTTGTTATGTATGCAATTTAATAATGAAATAAAGGACAGACAGCTAAAGAGTAGTACGTCGGGAGACTGCAAATGTTTGATATTGCTTGTGTTGTTTGCTTCATGCGGCATACAATTCACTCACTTACGCTAAATACGAGTATGTTGCATGCTGCTGTGTGCTTCAGCTGCTGGTTAAGATATGGAAATTTTTTATGATTTTTTATGGTTTTTTATAACGTTATTTTTCTCTTTTTTTATTTTTATTGTCATCAACAAAAAATCATTTAACTTTCACTCATCGGTTCGAAACCTCTATTTAGAGCTTACAACTCTAATACCGCGTCTAAGTGAGTGAACAGGCATATCCGCGCTTACATGATTGCAATATGTATGAGTACTTTAAATTGTTACTAGTATGGCTACAAATAATCGCACTTAGTTTGGCAAGTATTTAATAAAGGCTTTCAAATGGAGCTTAAGTTAAATATTTATGTATGTTTTAAAAAGTAAGAAGAAAAAAAGAGTGTAGAAACTCTGTTGCATGCTGTTGGCAAAGGGTGTTCAAGGAGGAGTTATCATTTTTTATCTGTAGAAATATGGAATAATCGAAATATGGAAAAGTCAACTTAAGCAAATTTAGCTTTAATATTCTGTATTATGCCCCAGTTTAAACTTTAGTGAATGGATCGCACGGATGTAGAATAGTGTATTACAGCCTTCTGATCTCTTAGCTGAAGCGTCAAAACTTTCGAAAACATTTTCGTGCTTAAGTCGACAGATATATAAATTGGAGTTTAACACATCGAGATGTAATAAAAAACCAATTTTTATAGCGGAAAGCTAAACTAATTCAGTTGAGACAAAAAAAGTCAAGTTTAATTTTTCTTCTCTTCTTTAGAAAGTCACAGTAATTAAAAATATTTCATTCTATAGAAAACAAAAAAAAAACAATTTGTTTTTTAATTTTTTGCCAGAAACTCGCTACTTTTTCCACAAAAAAATAATGTGTGACCAAATTATAAAAATTTACTTAATTACTATATAAATATATCTTTTATTATGTCTGTCCAAGTATTGTATTTTGAATACTAAATTAAATGTTTACATTTTAAAATGTATAGTTCTTTATTGACCATTCTCTTCTCTCCATGAGTAGGCGTATGATTATTATATAAATTGAATGCTATAATACTCATACGCCTTCTAGTACTAAAGAGCGACAAATTAGAAAATTATGTATGTACATACATACATACATATATGTAGCAATAAGAAAAACACATTTTATTGTTTTATAGAACAGCACTTTTAAACTTTCAAATCGATTTTTAACCGACTTCTAAAAAACGGTGAATGTTATTAATTCGTTTGTATTTATTTTTTTTTTGGTTATGTTACTTCATACCTCGGCAACTTTTAGACCGATTTTAAAAATTCATCATTTGTCTAAGAGGGTATAGCTTCCAATTGATTCCATTTAAAAAAATTGTTTTCTTTGATTTTATGATAGCTTACATATTCGATTGTTACGAAACTTAGCCAACACATTAGCCTCTCGTAGCGAAACAATACCGAAGTTGAAAAGATGGGCGGAGCTACGCCCACTAAAACTTAATATTACCTACAACGTGCTTCTATTTGACCGATTTTTACGAAACTTGGCACACACCCTAAACTCTCGAAAAGACACAATCTAGCATTCTAAAAAGTGGACAGTGCCGCGCCCATATAAAATTCATGTTATATTTCATGTGCTTCTACTTAACCTATTTTTACGAAATTTGGCACACACCTTGAGCTCTGAAAAATACTTAGGGCTAATTTCACCAAACTCTATTTAAATATCAATTCATACTCCTATTTAAATGTCGATTTTCATTAATTTTTTTATGTTAAAATTACTTTTAAATATGAATTGATATTTAAATAAGTTGGTGAACTAGGCTCTTAATCTTGTGTTTTGAGAAAACTGGGCGGGCCATGCCCATGAAAGGTTAGAAATAAATTATATGTACTTTTACTTATTCAATTCCCACCAAACTTGGGAATTTTGTGCTTAAAGAATTGGGCGGGGCCATAAAATGCAAATTTATTACAGAGGCACAGTGTTAAAAAAACTGCAGTCGAAATAGCAAAAGTCGTAAAATTGTGCTATTTCTTCGAGTTTTTATTTTTTTACTGCCCTATCACAAACTGTTGCTCATACTTCTGCTACTGAAATTCAAAGAGTCGTAGTCAAAGTTAACGCAATAAACGAATAGATATGCACAAGGAAGAGCTCCAGCTGTCTGCCTACTGCTTTAAATAAATACGAAGCAGAAATGTTTGTGTATATGTGTTTAAATGTATGTTTTGTGAGTGTATGAGTGAATTTTTCTGTATGTACAAATACAATAATAAAACAAACAACAACAACATTTCGTCCAGCAAGTGATTAAATACGCTATTGAAACTGCAAAATCAAAAGAAAGAAAAAAAAACACAACATCTCTACTACTGTAACTTCCGAATTTATTTAAACAGAAAACTTGTCGAACATGCCGACAGCTGAAGCTCTTGGTTGTGAATATTCGTTTATTGTGTTAACTTCTACTGCGACTCTTGAATTTTCAGAAGCAGAAGTATGAGCAGAAGCAGAAGAAAATACACAAATGAGACGTTTTTAAACGCTGCAGAAGCCTGAATTTTAATGAAATTCGTTACTTTGTGGTGCGTTTATGTACTTATTTTTCAAGCTGTGGTATGACTCCGCCTGCCCAGGTTCAAACTCAGAGATCGACATGAAATAAAAGATTGGGCCTGTTCTTAAATGAACCACTGCCCTGCAAATGGAAATTGTAATATCCAAAATTGCTTCACTAATGTAGATAACGCACAAATAAATGTCAAATATCAATTGCCCGTTCACCTTCTTAGGTGTTAAGGAAAATATACAAAGCTTTGTTTGATGGAAACTTGTACTTCTTAAGATAGCTTAGAATCGCAAGGAATGATGTATTGATGTTATTATTGAGTGCTTAACATAAAGCTGTTCTACGTTTTAACTTATATATGTATTTATAATAGAAAAGGAAGTATTCGTCTAAGCATATTTCTTTGGCATTCCTATAAATATTTTGTTTAAATTATTTATGTATATTTTAAACATACCCTGTAATCTGGTTTTGATTATTTTTATTTTATTTTTCTTATGCGGGAAATCTACAAATATAAATTGTCCTACTATAAAAAAGGCTAAAAAAATTACAAATGTGCTGTGTAAATATGTTCAACACTTACCAATAGTAACTCGTTAATTCCCCCTACTGAACTATAAACTAAACTTGCTTTGCCACAAATGTGATGAAGTTTGAATAGTTTTAGTCGTGCGAGTGTGCAGATGATGTGGCATATTTGGGTAACTTTACATTGTAAATTTTACTATCAAAAACTTGTGTACATTAAATTTAAGCATAAAATAAAAGTAAAAAATATGCATAACTAGTAACCCACACTTCACTTACAACAATTTTTTGCCACTTTTCTGTTACACACGCCGCGTTTTTGCCTTCACTCAGCTCTATTGTTAAACATTTTTCATAAAATATTTGTAACTTTGTCTTCCCGCCGACTCGACTTTTTCTTTTTTGTTTGGCTTAACTTAAAATGCTTGTACTCTTGGTTTAGTTGAAATACTTCCCTTCTTCTGAGTTAATTTCAAATTTGCATGATTATGTTTGTATTCAATTCAGTTTCTCAAGCAAATTATTTCAGTTTTCTTTGTACAAATTCATTTGTTAGTTTTAATAAGATGTGACATGATTTTGTTTGCTTTCAAGTAATTTTATTGTTTCTGGTACAGCTTTGTAAATAAAAAAAATTGATTGCAAATATTTGATTGGAAGAATGAGGATGAAGCAATTTTTTTCAAATTAAAATCTTGTGAATTTATGAGAAGAAAACTGATGTGGAAAACTTTGATGTACACTGAAAATTATGCATGCTACAGTTCTTTAATATTTTAATAATTGAAGCAATGGACCATTAGAATTCGAAATTAGGGAAAGATAATGAATACAAAAAAATTGGATGGTCTAGAAATTTTTTTTTATTTATTTTTTTTCATATATTTATTTATTGTATCTTCAAAAATGAACTAACAATAAGTAATCAACTTAGTGATAGTTATAAATAATAAATAAGTAGTAATAATCAAAAAGGAAAAAAATAAATAAAAGTATTTTCAAGAAGTCCCATCTGGAGTATTGAGAATAAGAGCCCTTGTGTCCCTCTTTTATAAAGGGATATGTCCAGTAAAAAAAAAATAAATAAAAATTTTTTTTTTTTTTTTTTTTTTTTTTTTTTTTATGCATACATATATTTATTTATTGTATCTTCAAAAATTAACTAAAAATAAGTATTCAAATCTTAAATCTAAATATAATTATTAGGCCCGACCAGTGTCGGACATAAACTTAGTGATAGTAATTCATAATACATAAGAGTTGTGCAAAGCAAAAAATAAAAATAAAAAAATAATTTCAAACAGTTTCATCTGGTGTGGTAAGTATTAGAGCCCTTGTGTCCCTCTTTTTTAAGCGGATGTGTCCGGTAAAGTTCAAGATATTTCGAGCAAGCGGATTAGGGTGTGACTCGAGTTTAGTTAAATATTTGCCTGAGTATTTTGCAATTTCTTCAGTCACTTGTGGCATATTTAGATCACGATGTAAATTTGAGTTTCTTATGTACCATGGAGCCGATGTTATTAACCGTAAAATTTTGTTTTGTCTTCGTTGGATTTTCTCTACATTTGAAGCTGAAGCAGTGCCCCATAGCTGAATTCCGTAGCACCATATTGGTTTCAAAAGCGACTTGTATATCAAAAGTTTGCAATCTAGACTCAGGGTTGAATTTCTACCAATCAGCCAATGTAACTGAGTTAATTTTAGTTTCATTTGTGTTAGCTTAGAGTCAATATGGTGTTTCCATGTTATCCGTCGGTCAAGGTGTATACCAAGGTATTTTACATGTGAATGTTGAGGAACAACTTGATTATTAATTCGAATGGGTGAACAGGTATCTTTTCGCAGAGTAAATGTTACCTGAACACACTTTTGTTCGTTTACCTTAATTCTCCATAAGTTTAACCATAATTCCAGCTGTGTAATATGTTCTTGTAGGTATCGGGAAGCCTCGTGAGGGTTTTCGTGCATACTAAGGCAGGCTGTATTATCAGCAAATGTAGATGTATGGATATTGCTGCTCAAAGGCATATCACAAGTATAAATCAAATACAAGACTGGGCCCAGTATGCTCCCCTGTGGCACACCGGATGAGATTGATTCGGACGCACTCATGAAGTCTCCTTCCACAACAGTGAACTTTCAAGCAAGAATATAACTTTGCAGAAGATTAACAATGTTTATTGGTAGATATGTCTTCAATTTTAAAATTAGGCCTCTATGCCACACTTTATCAAATGCTTGAGAAACATCAATAAAGAGGGCAGAACAATACTTCTTTTCTTCGAGTGTTCTTCTTATAAATTGAACCAATCTATGCGTTTGTTCAATGGTGCTATGCTGACTTCTAAAACCAAATTGATGATCCGGTATGCACGCATTATCAGTTAGAATTGGGGACAGTTTGATCATGAGTAACTTTTCGAAGAGCTTTGACATTGTTGGCAGTAAACTTATTGGCCTGTATGACTCAGCCTTGGTAAGATCTTTGCCCGGCTTTGGAATCATTTTGACCTTGGCAAGCTTCCAGCTGTGTGGATAATACTCCAGTCTTAAAATGGCATTAAAAATGAATAGCAGAATTCTAATTGCAATACGAGGCAACTTCATCAGCATCTTATTACTAATTTCATCAATACCCGGAGCTTTTTTTGGGTTGAGTTCAGCAATTAGTTTTTGTACATCACGCATCTTAAACTTTAAGGGACGAGGGGGTAGAGCAACTACACATGGCAAATCAGCAACACCCATACATGTGTTTCGGGTAAATACGGTTTTTAAATGCTCAGCAAATATGTTTCCTTTTTCAGTATCGTTTCTTGCCCAACCTCCGGTAGAAGTGCGCAGGGGTGGTTTAAACTCAACGGGTGTTTTAAGCTTCCTCGCAGCGCGCCACAAAGAATAATTAGATGCTGGTGTAACATCAAGACCTTCCAGATAATTTTTAAGACATGCAGTTTTTTCAGATGCAAGCAACTCTTGGAGTCGTTTAGTGCACTCTTTAAACCTGATTTTATGTTGGGGTGATCTGTGTTGCTGCCATTCCCTTCTAGCTCTTCTTTTTTCACTTACGAGACGTTCAATATCCGTAGAATAAATTCTATTAAACACAGTCTGCGGGTGGGAGGTAGTAGCATGTTCAGCAGCCTGTTTAATATTTCCGTTAAGATTCGCAATGTTAGATTCAATATCATCGGATGTACTTAGCGTTATGTTTTCTGTGCAATGACTACTAAGATATTTTTTGAATCTCAGCCAATTAACACGATTGACCATCTTCACATATGGATGAGGTAAGTCACTTCTTAGTGGATTACATATTGTAACGATAGTGGGAGAGTGATCGGAGGAGAGATCTAGAGAAGCTTCAACATGAACTAAATCTCTAGAAATATTTTTCATGACGCCAAAATCTATAACATCCGGAATTTTTTGTATGTCAGTAGGCCAGTAAGTGGGCTGCCCACTCGAAATGACGTCCAAACCCATTTTTGAAATTGTGGTGAACAACGCTCTACCTCTAGGTGTAATAAGACGCGAACCCCAGAACGTATGCTTTGCATTGTAGTCGCCAGCTGCTACAAAACAAGGCCCAAGAGATTTGAAGAAATCCTCGTATTGATCCTCAGTGATTGAAAATCTGGGAGGGGAGTAAATTGATGATATAACGAAATTTGTACAAAAATTTTCGACGCAAATATTTGTTGCTTGTAGATTTTCTTCACAAACGTTGTCAAGAATATAGTGCTTGAGTCTTGACTTAAAAAAAAAAAAAAAAAATAAAAAAATCCGTCTAGAACATATCGAATTTTTTTTTATACTTGTACATACTCATTCCCATTCATTCTCATACTTGCGTATACTCCTAAGCACTTTATCGCATACCCGTATGTATCGCTAATCTTTCTTCTTTATAGCCTGGCATACGTACGCTTAGATAACGATATACCAATGACTTGCAATACTTATGTTTTTCATACTTTTTAATAAGTTTATACTTCAAATAATAAGCAACTGACATATCTTACCACACCTCCGCACTCCCCAAACTTCAAACTCATTGAACATTTATGAGAAGAATTGGACCAAAGAGTGCGAGAATCCTCAATTTCAAATAAGTCCAAACTAAAAGCAGCAGTAATAGCAGAATGGCTGCATTGGAGAAAGTTTTAACCAAAAAAAAAAAAGAAATAACAACAATTAGTGCACACAGACTTAAGGCATTTATTCACTAAATGTTAAATGAGGCTATCAGCGCAAAAGTAGTGTCCAAATTATTCAATTATTTCATTGTTCTATTTAATTCTGTGGAAAAAAGGAAAAAGTGCTTAAGTCTAGATAAGTTGATTTTGAGTTAATGGTTCTCCTATATTCTCCAAATTTAAAAGTAACCCTGGGCAAAATCTCAATTATTTTTGATGATTTCTCAGGAAATTATAGCGCAATGACTTGCAGCTTATCTATTTTCTTTTATTGAATAATAGCTTAATTACTTTGGTATATTTCAAATTTAAGTTATTATTTATAATGTCATGAATGATTTTTCTAAAAAAAAAATTTAATGAATACAGAATTGGCCAGTTTAACTTTTAAAAGTAACAAATTTCTGAAAATCGACTTGGAAGCTTAAAAGTGCTCTAGTGCAAAACAATAAAATATGACTTAAGCACTTTTTCCTTGTTGCCAAAGAATTATTTAATAACTTTGCAAAAACGATTTTTCAGCTCTTTGAATATCAAAAGGTGGCTTACTATAGTTTTTTGATAGTTGGTAATCTGAAGAATGTATTTTTATCACCAGAACAGCAACCAAAAAATAAATGTAACCCACACTTCTGCGCTGATAGCCTCCAATGGTTTTCCCAAGTAATTTGTTTTAATTATAACAAAGCAGGTTGTGCCTACACTTTTGTTGAGTAAACGACTCATGTTATTAAATATTTTTAATTTTTATCTAACCGCTGGATAAATAATCTTTAAGTTTTCTGATTAGTTTTCATATTTAGTTGCTCTAAGTCCAGTATATGGAAATAAAATATATATTTTATGTTTCTGAATATCAAAAAAATATGAAATCTTTTTGTACTCATTGTCTTTCTCTGATGTGAGCTTTGCTTAATGTATAAACAAACTTTTTTTTATATACATACATGTTTGGCAACACTGTTCTCACATTGATACTCGTCAATACATACTTAAGTCCGTGATACACTAGCCTACACGATCGTGCTATTTTTGAGAAAATACAGCCCTGGTATGATGGAGTTTATGAACATTTTCAAAAGACAAAAACAATCCATCAGATCAGGGTTGTATTTTTTCGTAGATCGTGCGATTGTGTAGGATAGTGAATCATGGCCTTTATGCACATGTGTACGTACATATTCATACGAATACCATTGGCATATTTGTTTGATCGAACTAGCACCTTTTGATAAGCTCATTTATTTATATTCATACTCATAGATATGCATGCCTGTATTGATGCGTATATACTTTAATACTTACAATCGTTTGAGTATGAATAAGTTATGAACAGGGAAACCAAAAACATGCTTCAAAGAAAGTGTTTTATGCGCATTCAATATGCACTAAAAACTTGAAAATATACACAAAAACTTAAAAAATATGCTCTTAAAAATAAAATAAATTGTTTTATTTTAAATAAAAATATATTTTTAATTCAACAATTCAACAAAATTTGCATATAAAATAAAACAAAAATAAAATAAACCAAAAAATTAACAAAAAATATCTGTCGTATTAAAAAAAATTATTTGGGTTTGAAGTGTACGTTAAAACTTAATTGCAATACAAACTTTGACTAAAGCAAATAATACTAATTAATTTTTTTTGGATACGGCCGTTAAATTTAGAAGCAAATTTTAATTGAAACTAACGTCCGTTACAACGGCGTAATAAAGAAGAAATATGTATACACTACATTCATAGAACATGAAAATAAAAATAAAAATTTTGACCAAAAAAAAAAATCAATGAAATATTAAACTATGCGTCAAATATGCTCTAAAAATTCGAAAATATGCTAAAAATATGCAAAAAACATGCCCTAATTTAAAAAGAGTTCTGAAACGGATAACGGAAACGGATCTTATCGCCCCATTAATATGTCACACAATAAATTTAAAATGTGTGCCCTTAATTATGAAAGTGGTGTAAGTCATATTTTTCTTTGGTCGAGATATTTAGTGGATTACATTTGAACAAATCAAAAAATATTTTCATATCATGCACGATTTTAATTTTGAGTGTTTCTATTACTTTATTGAACATATTTATTGAACATTTATTAAAGTTTTTTCAAGATTAATTTAATATTTTCAAGCAAAAATGCACATGACTTAGACCACTTTCATAATTAAGGGCCATACTCGTATAATTTTTTCTTTTCCTTTATAGGAAATGCTTCGTAAGTTAAAAAAAAATTAAATACAGTTGAACTTCTTTAACTTGAACTTCTATAAATTGAAGTTTCTATAAGTTGAAGCAAATCTTATGGCAACAGCGGCAAGCAGCTAAATTCCTTTAAATTTTTTCCTATTACTTGAACTTCCATAACTTGAATTTCTATTTAACTTGAAGAAAAATAATGGTACAAAGCCTTGCAAAGTTTCTATAAATTGAATTTTTTGTGTTGACATTCATTTTTAGTTAAGCAAAAATTTCCAGATCTGTCGCTAAAAGTCAGCGTATATCTTTTTTTCTAATTTTCTTTATAAACGATAGTTTTAATGGGCAAATACATACCTAAATTAACAACACTGCCGTTATGTATGTGGCAATCAAGGCGAATTCGCCTTGGTGGCAATATGATTTCTGTTTAAAGTTGGGTAAAGTCCCGAAATGACAATATAATTGCTGCATACAAGTTGTTACGATTGACTTTTACACAATTCAGAAAAAAAACAGCACAATAAAAAGGAAATTATTATGGCGTCAAAACGTGTTCATAAAAATTTGTCAATTGAAGAAAAGTTTCAGTTAATAAATGAAATTGACAAGGGATCGAAGAAAAAAGACGTGGCTGAAAAATATGGTATTGCACCGAGTACAGTTTCAATGATTTTAAGAAATAAGGTGAAAATAAGCAATTTTGTTGAATCTGGAGCTTTGCATGAAAAAACAAAAAGAATAAATACTCATTACTTTAATACTCATTACTTTAATATATAATTAATTATATACACTTTTTCAATTCTTTTATTACAAGTAAAAAGGAAAAAAGTTAATAAAAAATATTTTTTGAAACTCCATAACTTGAAGTCTCCCTAACTTGAAGTTATTTATTTGGATAATGGTGATTCAAATTATAGAAGTTCAATTGTAGTTAAATTTTTATTTTGAAACAATGCAATTTTTTTTTATTAAATTCAACCATCTAGCAAAGCGTAAACATATAAAAGTCTACTTTCGTTAAAATTAAAGCTATTTTCTTGTATCATTTGCTATAGAAGAAAATTCTTAATCCATTTTGGAAGTTAGACGGTATTATTATTCTCACAGTGCTAAATAAAATCACTTAAACCTTTATGTTACTGCATACGAGTATATATCAATTTCAATTTATTTGGTAACCAATAGAAGAAGTTTCGCCATATGGTATTGTTGTAATATCAATTTGCTGTTCTATATGCCACCTATGTAACTAAATCTGATGTTGTCACTCTGCTGCACTGCAGCCCATCCCAAAATCAACGAAAAAAAAGTGTTTTTGTTACAAAATTCAATAAATCGGCAATTGCCTATTTCATAGACAAAAAGCTTCAATGCAGTTGTTCTGTCAAAATGACCTCAACATGTACATAAAGCTAATTGTTGTAAAAATCTTTGTTTGAATGTTGTACAAGCATATTGAAAAGAGAAAAAAAAAAACAAAACAAAAATTGGCATTTTATGTCACAGGTGACATTTGCACAAAAATACTTCTACATATTCATACATTTTACATGTTTAATCGGGCATAAAATGATAAATGAGAACGAGCAAATATTGTCACTACGTTGGTATACTTTTGATATTAATGTCAGTTTTTGTCGCAATGAGAAATTAAAACAATTAAGAAAGGAAAACAAGTACATATTCTCTGCAGTGCATTAAAAATATATAATTTAATTTAAATATTTATAGTCAGATGAAAAACTTACATACATACATCCATCTGTACAGACAAAAGTATAAATAATAGAGCATTCTCTTTAATAATGAAATTATGATTTATTCATACTGAAATACGAGGAATTTAGTCAAATTGAAATTGAAATTGTGTGTTCAAAGTGTTGAACTTTGAAGATAAATATTTTATTGCTGATATTAAGAAATATATAATATTTGTTCAATTGACAAGTTCGCATTAACGTCGTGTGCGTTGTCTAATTATACAATACTGTATTTCTGTAGTTGATAATTTTCATAGTAAAGTGTGTTCTATTTAAACAATTGCATTTTATATGGGTTTCAAATATTTGTATTGAGGCCAGGTCTGGGAATGTTCTACTTGTTACATTAATTTGTTAAAATCGTTTAAAGATGTGATAACTAACGCCAGAAAATAAATTGCCCTTATTGATAAATATATATTTAATTCATTTGAATTTAGACTTCAAACTATTTTAAACAAAATTATTTATCGTGAACAACCTATTACAAATTTTGCATTAAATTAAAATTCCCATATCTGGTTTAATTTCATGCCATCAAAATGAATGAGTGTCAACTTGAATTTTTGAGTTTTAAAAATACGATAGAGTATTGAATACATCCTTTTATTGTTGCATGACAGGTACATAGTTTTTTTTTTCGTAAGTCCTAGGTTACACCATGCGAGTCTTATTGCTAAGGTGATTAGTTTGCTAGGAGAGAAAGAGAGAGAGAGACGAGGGGAAAAGAAGCGTTTCTGTTCCCCTCGTCTCTCTCTTCTAACAAACTAATCAGCTTAGCAATAAGACTTGCATAGTGTAAACTAAGACTTAATAACATAAACGAAAAAAGTAGTTGCAGAAAAATTTTAATTTGCTTGCAAATGACAGTATATGAAATGTGATTTTAATGACCTATTAATAAAGAAACACAACATGACAGACGGAGTATGTACACAAAGACAAAGTTTAATGTACATTCCGGCAACCAGAAATGCAGCACATAAAGACAAGTAATAAAATACAAGAAGAGTGCTAAAAACAGTTCAGTTCAAAATATGATGGACATAGTAGAAAATTCAGAAAAATTTCGGATTCGTCACCTGCTTAAAAAGTGACTTCAGTCCACTACTAACTCCTTATAAAAACGTAACTTAGAAATCTTAAACCTAAACAGAAGATAAAATGTGAGAACGATTCTGATCATGACTTATACAAAAGTTGCATAGGAAGATCAAGTTAATGATCTCTCTAATTGTAGTTCTATAAAAAAAATGACTTCAATGTTTGCAGTTCCAACAACTTGTTCAAATTAATTTGTTAGTAAAACAAATGTATTAAAACTTAGTATTTCACCTTTAACTTAATTTTGTGAACGACTTTAAAGCTGCTTAAAGGAATGAAAGCAGATACAAAAATATATATTTTCGTTTGTATCATGAAACCGAGAATTAATGCAATTAACTTTAAAATTTTTTAACGCACTAGTAATCCCAAATTATTATTTTACTTATTAAGTAGAATATTTTTTGAATAAAAATACATTGAAATTGATTATTGAGGGGTTTAGCTGGATCCTATGCGCATTTCACTATTGCTAATGCAGATCATCAGGGAACATTTAACGTTCGTTCTAGTGCTATTGAAGACTGAAAATCGCAAAGATAAACTGACGTTGCATTCTACTATTTCTTCTTAAGAGAGTGTACGCCTAGACAAATTTTTCTTCCTAACAAAATTTTCTTTCAGGTGCTCCAATATGTCACCAACTACACAGGCATGTGTGATATACATATGTATGTAAGATACATTGCTGAGTGTTCCCATTATCATTACATATTGTGGTAATATTTTTCGGTAGTTATCGGTCAGAACATAACTGAGACAATCAGCCCTCCAAGTTTTTCCCCTTTTCACAAAATTACAACCGTGAATAATTTTTCCTCAGCAATGTTTACCTTTTTTTCATCACGAATCATATTTTTCATGGGAATTTTTTCACTTGGTTTTGTTCACTTTATTTTTGCAGGCAAACTGGATTATTACATCCATGATACAATAATACAATATAATAACCTCGAAGCGCCAGCTGATGATGATGTTTCGTGATGTGATCTGCCAAATGTTGTTACGTTTTACTAATACACGCGTAGAGCGTCTTAATATGTAAGACTGTACTAATACAAATGAAGCTTTGCAAAGACAAGAGAAAACGCAAGTACATGTCTCTTGTTTTCTCTTGGTTTTTTGACAGTTGTCATCACAAAACAGCAACAAAAAGACCTGTTGTTTTATTTATTGTACATTTGTTGTAGATTCGCGGGTATCTATATTATTGTATCATGATTACATCGATTAATTTCGATATTTTTCTTCGAATCATGTATTAAAAGTTATAAATATTTTTTTTCGGATAAGATTAATAAGTAAAGTTCACGATTGTTAATAATAATTCCATGCAACACCTTTTTTCATGGAATATGAATCTCTTTGCTTCACACACAGTAAATTTCATGGTGGTGCACCGCTTTGGTATACTAAAGAATTTCTTTCCAATGCACACAACTTTAAAATTAAAAAAAAAACTAAATTTGGGACCTAAAATTTGTATATTTCTTATTATTATTAATCTTAAATTCATCTGATTTTCAATTAATTTTTAAGCTTTAAAAATTTTCTTCTCTCTTTTACATTCACTGGAACTGCTAGTGGGGAATATATTTCATGGGAGATTCACGATGGCATTTTTCCCTTCGAGGGGAATGAAAATTTCAGGGGAACAAAAATTCCATTTGTTATTCATGATAAGAGTGAATAATCGGTATTATATGCTCTCACTATCGACCTATTTTAGGCTGTTCCGTACTTTAAAAAAAATATGTGCGTTCACACTTTCGATACATGAAATGCATCGAAAATCGTTACATTTCATTAATTCATGGAGTTAACACCCTCTGAGTGATCTCAGTATATAAAAGGCTGCCCTTTAAACTAAAATAAGAAACTTTATTCTATGAATTTTAGAATATATATTTTTTCCCCGAATTACGTCTCCAAAGAGTCTGTGAAGAAGTAAGCCTATACACAAGAAAGCATTTACTCAATTTTTATCCTCATTTGTATTCATCTCAGTATCTCTCAAATGTATATCTTTACGAAAGTGAAATGAAGAATATCTTTGTTTAAAAACACTAAGCAGGTGGGTTGTTAATAGCTTCGAAGTTTACAAGTATAAGCTTTCCCACATCTAAGATCGGTCAGTGAAGATAAGGAGATCATTATAAGTTTTTCGTAATTTAAATGGTTCCTACGTCATTGGCCGTAAACTGTGCTGATTTCCATTTCCAATCTGTAAGATTTCTTATACTTTTTTTATAAAAAAATTTTACATATCTTTTTTTTCTCTCGAGAAATTGTAAACATTCATACATACATACATACATACGTATGTACGTACATACATACTGAAATATAAATTTAGAACTATGCACATATTCATATGAGCAACAAACACACCCATTTCCGAAAGGAACCACAGCACGGCAAAACAAAACAGTGGATGATTTTTTTTCTTCTCATTTGGAATACTTACTGGCAAATGAAGAAAACAATCAAGACCGTCATTCATGCACTGCAAATGTTTCATGTCT
Organism: Nowickia ferox; assembly: GCA_936439885.1. Classification (NCBI taxonomy): domain Eukaryota; kingdom Metazoa; phylum Arthropoda; class Insecta; order Diptera; family Tachinidae; genus Nowickia; species Nowickia ferox. The sequence goes on along the minus strand of OW387023.1, from coordinate 92,295,588 downwards.
TTTAATATCACATAACCTTAAGCAATTAACCTCACAAAAGTTTTCATTGCGTTAAACTAATTTTAGCTAAACAACAACAAAAGAAACGAACCAGCATAATAACAACAGCAGATGTAAAAAGACATTGTCGACAATTTTTTATTAATTTTTAATATATACATACATACATACATAATAAATAGTTTTCCTTCAGAATGTCACAAATTTTTGAGAAATGAAATGAAATATAAATTTAAAGTAAAGTTAAAAGCAGGTCAACTTTTGTCTACTTTTAGTAACTTGTGGGAAGTATTTTTTTTTTCCTACCAGCACTCAGGGGATAACCCCTACTGATGCAATGCATTGTTCTAGAACTAGGAAAATATGTTATAAGGAAGGAGGATACAGGGAGTAGTGTCTGTGAACATTTGATTTAAACTTTCTCACGCTGGTAGTGACAAGAAAGACCTTCGTAGGTAGTTGGTTCCACATTCGAACAGTGCAGCTAAAAAAGGAATTCTCTCTGTAATGCGTAGTGCGATTCGTTGGCCAATCGACCACAAAGGGATGTGCTCGGAATGAGACAAGTGTTGTGCATATAAATGTGCGGGTTTCAGGAACAAGTTCCCTTATTTCCTTAGAAAACATTCCGTTGTAGTAACGATAGAACAAGGGTGCATACATTGCGTCGATGCTCCAATGAATCCATAGAGCTGGATACCCTACTGTCACCGATGAGCTTCTTCGCTCTCTCCTGTACGCGGTCGAGCAGCCCCAAAATAGACTTTGCAGCGCCGGCCCATACATGAGAGTTGTATTCCATTTTTGGTCGGATATAAGTGGTATAAATAGTAAGGAGATCGGATGGAGTGAAATATCGTTTGCACCGTTTTAAAAACCCGAGGCACTTGAATGCTTCTTTTGCAACTTGAAAAATGTATTCAGTCCATCGGACATCGCACTGTATTTGCATTCCAAGAACACGAAGAGCATCTGATTCCTTAATATTTATAACCCCCATAATTACAGAGGCAACAGCATTTTCGGTCATGCGTCTATGAGTAACCATACAACATAGGGTCTTAAGGGCGTTAAAGTCGACCCTGTTAGCATGACCCCATTCAGAAAAAAAGTGTGATCTTATGGGTCGTTATTGTATTTTGGAAATTGTCAAAAACTCCATTTGATCTGGCTTGCATTTTCTCAAAAGTCGTTTGAATATGTAGGATAGTGAAGAAAGAAAAAAAAACCAAAAGTTAATCTAAGCACCTACTTCCTTTTTGAAGTCGTCTAATAAAAGCACATTTAGTAACTAAGTTTGTCATTAATAATATTTTACAGTGCAAAAAACATTAAAACAGTGATGCCAAGTCTGTGCTTTTCGCACTGGAATGAAATTTTTTAGAAGCTTAAATATCCAATTTTTTTAATAAGCATTTAAAAAAATACCTTTTGTTTACTTGTTTTTATCAGCGCTTGTGAATTAAATCAGCGAGCGTAAAGTAATATTGTAATAAAAAATATTTACATAAATGGAAAAACCCACACGAAACTGATTTATTTTGGACTCAAGTAAATAATTACAAATATGCAGCGAAAAAACCCATTTCTTCAGCTATCAAATTACGTTACAAATATATTGACTTTTTCACACTCAAACGCTAAAATCGACAAAGTATTTATTGCAATGATTTTTATGTAAAAAAATATATAAATGCTGTTTATTCAGGAAAACATTCATCAAATTCAGGTTAAAGGTGGAAAATTAATGTTGTAATAATTATAAAATTCCCCAACATATTTTTACAAAAATTACGTTAATTCAAATATATAAAAAATCAAGTTTTCAACATAATAATTTTCGAACTTAATTGTTTTACAAAAATCGATTAATTGCCATCATAAATAATCGATTTTTGTAACAAAAAAAAATCGATATGCAAAAATGTGTGGGTTGAGTTTTTTTTGGCGGTTATGACACGATATAAAAAATTTCTGGCATATGTACGAGGTTTGCTCAAAAAGTATCGCGAATTTTGAATTTTCGCGGGTTACGTATATTCGAATTTTGATTTTTCTTGTGGCGTTATGTTGGTACTCATGTCGACAATTTCGGCCATTTTGAATGTTCAGTTAATTGTTGACAGCTGCTTTGCTTGCACGTGTTTTGGCTCGTCTTCGATGTATATAAATTATGAAAACCGTATCATTAAAATTAAGTCATGCAATGTACATCTATGCTTTAGCACGTCGATGTCATAAAATTCACATCTATTGATACTAGATATTTGCTTATGCTGTAATAAGCAAGAGCTTCTTCCGCACCGGTCTGTCTCTATATTTCTAGTCCTAGTCCTACTTTAATAAATTATGGTATAGCGCATTTCTGAACTATTTACGTGTTCCGCGTTTTCTCTTTTTGCCGTTTACGGTTCGCATCGTTAGGTACCACTCCCACTTTCTTAAAATCATGGCACAGCCAAATTTGGAAAAATAATCGCTGCGTCATTGCTATTTTGTCAATGAATAACTATATTTTTATGAATATTAATATTTCAAATTATTATTTTTGTATTCAGAAACCATTAGAAATCCTAATGAAAATTATTGATTTTAGATTTATCTTTATGTTTTAGTTGAAACTCAAGGTAGTTTTCGCCTATAAATATTAATATATGTGCCACCCGTATGTAGATACCATATGTATGCGAATTTTTTCACCATATTTTGAAATATTACTCTTAGAATGAACAGTTTTCCTTTAAAAGTAGTCGCCATATCATTATGTAAATTTTCAAATAACCTGCAAGAAAAAAGTTTATATATTTTATTAATTAGTGTTATGAGTGACTCAACGTGCCGAACAAAAATCTTTGATGTCATAGATGTTATTTTAAATATTTATACGCGAATATCTGCATATTTAGATTGAATGATACAAAAAATGCTTTTAATAATTCCGTGTAAAAAAAACCACACACCATCAAGCCAAACGTTTACAATTTTATTAACATATTGTCGCATTCTTTTTGCACACTTTCTTTCTTTCATTAGTGTTTTTGCTTTACTCCTTGCATGAATCGAAAGAATTAATGAATTGTTTATTTTTATGTTGCTTTTTGTTGTATATATGTATTTGGTTTAATTAAATTATATTGGCTTTTACTCTTCTTAGCGTGTATACTCGTACGTGTGTCTCTGTGGATTGTTGTTGTTTAAAAAACTTTTTTGTTACATCTCTTCCGCATTGAAGATATTTAATGATTTCTTTTTTTCGCACTACGTCAATCCTTGAAATAAAATTCCGACTGCAAGCCGTATGTATGCACCTCAACATAAGTATGATTGTGCGTGCACCAAATGTAAAGTTTACTCAGAAAAATTTGCGGTCAAGTAGTGATAGAATTTATTGAAATGAAAAAAATAAATTGTTTACGTTAAAAAGTAAAGATATACATTTGTATTATGTTCATAATAAACAAACACAGTGTTGGACAAAAAAATAGCATCCATAACTACTTATAATTTATTATATGAGTTTATGTTAGAGATGGCAAATATACAGCCTTGTCATGTATTCCACATGTGAAAATTTCCGAATCAAATTTTTCGTTCACATGAATTTTAATTTCGTACCATCAATTCCAATACAATTGTGAATGATAATCTTCATAAATTGTCAAAATATTTCACAATCGTATGAAGTTTTTTGATACCAATTGTTCACACGTTCGAAAATTTCTATGTGAAATTTTATTTATGATAAGCCTGATTATTTGTGAATTATGATGATACAATACAACTTTCAACATTTCATGTATAATGCTATGTTTCCACTACGAGTTGAATCACATGCTTCGCTTTCTCAATCATCATGTTTATGAATTATGCCGTTTACACTGCTCATTCATGCTTCGTTTTGGCATTTTTTTATGCATATTCACACATACATACTTATCATACGCAAGTATGTTTGTTTGTTTTTATTTGTTCACACACACATATACATACATATATCTATTTTGATTTGAGGGCTAGTTCAGATAAACAGGCAATAATAAACTGCGATATAAGTTAGGGAAAATACCAATTTTACCTGATTCGCAAGTAGATTCATATTGAATCTACTTGATTCGCTCTCATAATTTTGTATTGCGAAGCAAGTTGCTTCGCTTATGATTGGGGTATGAAGCATGAATAGAGAGAGAAGCACGTATAGTGGAAACATACTAAAACGGGTTATCCATTTAGTGGTTTCAAAACAGCTGGTTTGGCAAGGCTGTCTGTCATCTGAAATATAATTTATTTAGTGAAAGGTTTGCAATTTGCAAAGCGCTTTTCGAGCACTGCGAGGTGATTATGGTCGTGAAAATCGACCTACTGTGCAAGGAACTGGCAAGATTATAAGGAAATTTGATGCCTGTGCATCATCGTGGAAGTTTGGCAGATAATTCGAAGAACCGTTAACGTAAATTCGAAGCGCTATGACCGTGTGATAACCGACTTTTTTGGGCCTCCAATTTAAGATTATGAACGCTACACGAGCATTGATTGTTATTGCATTGCAAGTTTCCAGAACACTTAATTTCACGTTTTGGCGACGTTCATCGTTAGAATTTTTTGTAGGACTGTGCCAAAGACTGTGTCTATGCGAATAATCCCGAGCATTATAATGAATCGGAATTGTATCTTTAGATTTGTTTAATTTAACTTTACTTTTGAAACCGAAAAACTCATAACCGTATAAATAGTCGATTTTCATAATTAAAACTCATATTCCATGATAGAAGTATTAAAGAAAACTTGAATATTTTTGTGAATAAATTACAAATTTTCAGTTGGGAATTTATATTGAAAATAACAGCCTTAATTTTATTTTTTAATATAAATTGACAAAAGATATACATTTATTCTTATTTTATTTATAAAAACAAATTATTTATTTTTTAAGACACAAAATTCTTTTAGTCGCTAGTTTTTTGCCCCTCATTGTTGTTTGTCTAATGTTTGAGGTGATGCTTCTTACAGTGCTGGTTTGTCATACGAATAGTATGTATGAGTTGAACGTTCGAAAGATTATTATTATTTTTTTTATATTTTTTATTATCTTATATCCAACAGAAAGAAACATTATTTGCCTTATAAACAGAAAATTATTAAAGCAATTATTGAATATATACTCGTAAATGTTTATTTATGTTCAATTTGCATATAAAATTAATTGTAAAATGCAGATGTCTTTTGAGTGTATTTTATTGGTCAAATAAAAATTTGTTATTTATAAATAATAAACATATTACAATTCAATTGGATTACTATCGTAATTTTTTAATACATATAATAATTGCGCATGTTAATTATTAATTAATTTAAAAACGGCTTACAAAATACTTTTATTGCTTTTACACTTGGAATTTTTAATTTAAGAATTAACTGCCTCAATTAAAGATTTAATTGATTTAGCTCAAAAGGTAATTGATTCAATTAAAAATTTAACTTAAACGTACTTACACTTAAATTTTTTCAATATCAAGGACCTAATTGATATTATTTCATTGTAAACTCAATTAATTTTTTAACATTTATATTTCGAAGCTTAAATTGGAATTATAAAATTGTTATTAGAAATTTTAATTAATTTAATAATTGAAATTAAAAATGTTGCTGAAAATTTTTGTTTTCAACAATCAATTTAAACGTTAATTGAAATAATTTTGAAAATTCAATTAAAAATTTATTCAATAATTTTAAACAGTAAATAAGTAGTTTAACTGCCAGTTTATAGAAGACAAGTAATAATTATCGTCTGTCTATTAACATTGAAAACAAAAGCAAAGTACTCAAATTTGTTTTTGTTTCCAATATAAATAGACAGACGAGAATTTTTACAAGTCTTCTATAAATTTGACAGTAAGACTTCAAATATTAAATTATGTATTTAAAATTTTTTTAAACTTAATCAAACGATAAGTAATTCCCTAATTCAGTAAGAAGATTTAGAACGTTTCTGTTTGAAAATACTTCTGAGTGCTTGTTTTTGAATTCTCTAATAGGGCATTTACATTGTCTCAAAATCTAGTACTTACGAGATTCCAAGCTAAATCTAGTTGCTTTTTACTAGATTCCCCATACAAAACAAAATCTAATTTTTCAATAGATTTGTAGGAAATCTTACTAAAAATTTAATTTTTTGTTTGTTTTTTACTTCCCTATACATCATAATTTATATAGAAGGTGTGTGAATCAGCTACGCTCTACACAATCTCCTATTGAAGGTGTGTGAATGAGCTAATGCCGAATTTTTTTCGTTACAATTTAAGACTAGATTTCAGACAAAGGATTTTGTGTAAACGATATAGATTTCGTTTAAGATTTATATCAAATATACTAGATTTCGAGACAATGTAAATGCAGTATAAACTATTTTCTTTGATAATGAAAAATAAAAATATTTTAAACATAAAAATAAAATTAAAGTATTATACAATAGTTTGAAAAGTATTTGAAAAAATATGTGTTGGATATAATGTTTAGAACAAAATCATAAAGCAAATACACGAACCTTCTAGCATGGACAATAAATAATAATTGTTTTTAAGAATCACAACTGCGGCTTTGTTTTCTTCCATAGACAAGACGATACAATCGTCGAACAGAATTAGGGCATACAAGAAATTAAATGAATATAAAAGAAAACAATTTTCTCGTTATGTTATTAACATTTAAGTTATTTATTAAACAAATATTTTTATATAAATTTTTATATTTTTACATATATGTATTTGCATTAATTTATAATTTCTCCAAAAATCCAAAAATGAAAATGAAAATATATTTGTGTATATGTACATATAAAGTAAATTTTAAATATGATTTACTTGACACAGACTAATTCCTCAAGATCACATACATATTTCATTTAATATCTAAAATTTCTATTTATTAATAATGTATTAACGTTGTTCATATCTTTTACACACTTTCAGTTTGGGCTTCGCCAATTGGATCTCTCCCTCTTATCCCAACTCTGGGCTCTTAATGATTCCATCCAAGAATTTCGTAATATGATACAGGAACAAGAACAGGAAGACGATGAGACCTACTCCACACACTCACGTTCACCCTCACCCTACGACTCTGTATCATCGGATGCAGAAGATGAAATTTTAAATCTCAAAAATAAAAACCGCATGGAATTACCAAACGGCAGTGTTATTACGACCCAGCCAAAACTTAGTAAATCATATTCCGTTGCCGAGAACGAAATGAAAATCTCAACGTCCGCGCCAGCATCAACGTCGCCACCCTCAGTGTCATCAAGTGCACCGTCGACGACATCAACGTTGGTGGATCAACAACAGAAGTCACAATTGTTAAAGCCACCATTGAATGTTAAACCAGTGCCGCGCATGCGCAGCGCACCGCCACCACCACCAACACATCGCAAAAGCCAGTCGGCACCTCCACGACCCACATGATGCTACCTCAGTGACTTCTTTGCCGAAGTCAAGACGGTCATGTGCAAAGTGATTGTGGGCGATGCTAAAAAGATCGATGAATCGACAAATAAATTCAAAAAGAATTCAGATCAGCAAAAATACAACAACAATACGGTCACTAATGAAAACGTGCGGCAGGTGTTACGAAGAAACCATCCCTAATATTATAAACAACGTAGGAAAGCAATATTTTATATTTATAATAAATAAATAATTAATTACACAGGAAAAATAAACAAGTAAAAAAATAAAAAAAAAACATTTTTGCCAAAAGTGAAAATAAATCAAATTTATTGATTAATTAACTTAAGTCTATTATACTTAATTTGCTTGAAATGAGTTGAAATATTTTGTAAATGTTATCAAATGGCCTATTGGCATCATATTTAGAAAAAACACTTATAAGAGTCTTTGTTAGTTTGTGTAAGTGCTTGCGCTTGAGTTTGAGTGTGTGCTTAATTATTTTGTTTAATTAATTATTTTGTTTAATAAATTGATTTTAACTTTTCACTGTTAACTTTTTCGTTCGAGAATAGAAACTTATTTTATATTTAACACTGGGGTCCTGGCTAAAGGTGTCTACACTTAATCATATCACATAAAATATTTAATCTCTCTCAACTAATTTGTATATTATTTTTATTCATCTTAAGAAGTGCTTTCAAAATCAACATTAGATGGCAATAGATTACTAATAAATAAAGAAAAGAAAAATTATAATAAAGAAAGGGCGTTAAGCTCTGTAAAGACGGTTGTAAAATCTTGCAATATTGTGTGCTTAAATTTTTTATAGCCGTGTGAACGGACAAGGTTTGCCCGAGAACGTTGCCGGTCCATTGCAAGACTACCAGCTGACAACAAATTATCAGACATCTTACAATCGTGTCAAAACATTTGTTAACAATGTCGAATTATTGTCAGATGTGTGAAGCTTATGCATCTGACAGTAGCATCATTGTCAGTGAAATATTTCTTCCTTTTTCTGGTAGTACTGCACACACTTGTTTTTAAAGAAAAAGGAAAGTGAAAAAACTTAACAAAATATATGCAGCAAAGATCGTTGTAATTGCTTCTTTATGGTCCATAATAATTTATATTTTCACAACACAAGCACAGACGATTGAATGCCTAACAAGAGGCATTTGAGTCTGTCAGTGCCCAACAGGAGATCTGAAATTTTTTGCATGTGACAGCGGTATGTAATATTTTTTTGGCTGATAATGAATTAATTTACTATCATACAATCGTCTGGTGAATAAATTGGAAGGTTTCTTGACAAATTTGATACAAACGTGTGAACTTAACAATCGATCTAGTGCTGGCAATTTTGTTGTTGTCAATGACAATATTGTAAGATCTGACAACCGTCTGTACAGGGCTTTAAGCTGTTCGTTAGTTTATTTGAACACGATTATAACTACATGCATATAAATACATATACATATTAAACATACATACAACCACACATGCTATACATTTATATACATACAAACACATTTTTTTTGTTGTTTCATAATGCAATTGTAATTTTATACTTGAGTATTCTTTGTAGTTTTTAGTGGCCGGATTCAATCGATTTAATTTAATTGGTACGATCAATTTCTATTGTAAATATATTTCATATTAAAAATAAAGAAAGAAACAAACAAACAAAAATAAATATTTTAGTAATCAACAAATTTAAATGCTTAATAAAAATGAGAAAAAAATTTATTAAATTGCAGTCTTCATTCGTTCATTGTTCAAAACATACAACTACAAGGTAAGTACTGGCACTTTGTGTGCCTTTGAATGCGCTGATGAGGTCAATATAAATTACAAAGGTCAAATGTACAGGGTGGCTTAATCTTCAAATATTATTTTAAACCATTCAAACAGAACGTTTCTAGTTTTCAATGAAAAGTACTTGGTTTATTTTCATTGCATAGCATTTGCTTTGAAAATGCCTTTCAAGTACTTTTCTACGGGCATGCTATTGAATATTACACAACTGTCAAAGAGCACTGAAAAATCTTTTTGAGAATTTGTCATTGTTAAAGATAAAAGTTTTTAAAAAATGTGTTTGTTTTATAAAAAACAAAAAAACAACAGTTAGGATATCATAAGGCCCTGAAGGAACTTAATTTCTTAATTAATAAACGATATCATGAGAGGTGGTTGATTTCAATTGCAACGCTTTTGGCGAAAGATATTGTCAAACTTTTAAGCAGTTATGCTCAATATACACATAAGTTTATTTCCCAACAATTTACGCTGGCAATGCTGGGCGATTATGGGTCATGAAATGGGCAGCACTTATAAAGCTAAAACTCAGTGCATACCTTAAGGATGAATTTAGCGATTCATGTGATCACATTTTTTCTGCTTCTTGAATTGTTTTAGTATTTAATTGTGGTGTATTAGGCATATTGTATAAAACTGGTTGTTTACATTAAATAATTTTTTTGAGAATATAAGCCAATTTTTAATTTTATTATACATATATTCATTAAAACCTTAAAACATAATAAAGATTTAACGTATAAATGTTAAGTCTTTTTGCTTAAATAATTTACAAAATGTAACAAATTCGAAAAAAGACAAAGCGAATTAAGGCAATATTCGATAATGCGTGTTTTAGAATAATGATTTATATACGAGTATGTAGCTCAATTATATCCTGTGATATAACGAACCGATTCGGTTTTATAGATTTTGAAAATTTTAGAGAAAAAAAAATTTAAAAAACATAGTTTCTTTTTTTTAAGGTGCTAAGCAGATCGAATCCGAAATCTATCAGTTCTTAAACTTAGAAGTCACCGGCGCCCAGATTCAATTCGATCTAAATCGATTAATCCATTCGACAGATGTCATTGATGAAAATTTTTGTGAAAAACTTTTTATTTCAAAAACCCTCAATTTCCATAGGGATCGTGAGAAATATTCGAGTTTAAAAAAACTCAGGGCGAGGAAGAAAAAACTTTATTTTTTATATAATTTATAAGTTTATTTACGTTTTCATATGAATAACCCTGTCTAACATAGGAAAGCTAATAAAATTATTTAATTTTTCTCGATGTGAAAACGTCTTACAAGTTACAGAAACGAGATATATATTCTCAAGTCCTGCGTCACACGTCTGGGCTCACACACGACAATTTTAGTTGAGTAGCTTTTTAGTCCATGAACAAGAGAGGGAAATATGGTGATTCCACTATTCATTATCTTCTCCTCTCTCTAAGCAAAGCTAAAAAGTTACCCAACTAAAATTGCCATGTGTGAGCCCAGTCATTTATTTTTTTGCTACATAGGAAAAAAAAATTCAAATCAATATTGAGTTATTTTATTCCTCATCAATCAAAATGAAATTAACGTTCTATCTATCAGTAATATATGTACATACATATGTACATTTTAATAATATAAAAATAGAAGAGCCTAAGTTTATAATGAATAGTTATCATAAAATATGTGATGGAATATGTTAGAAGTTAAAAAACAACAAATAAAAATGTGAAGCACTGCTAAAAGGATATCAAAGCGATCGATAACACTGTTCTGCAAAAATAAGATAAGGTCGGCAGCAAGAACTTCATTATGTGATTTTCATGAACATTAGTGTCGATTCCAAATCTGTACACAGATTGATTCCATCACGTCAAGTTACTGAGATTTTTTTTATTAAAATACTGATATTGAAATATTCAATACGTATCATCTTACACATAAATGGCTTTTATGATATAATTAAAACTTTAAATAAAATTAAATACCAATAACTATAACATAAAAAATAAACTATTGTTTAGTAGATCGCTTTCTTTTATGAGTCTTATCTACTGTTTAATGATTGATTTCCCGGAAGAAATCAGTTAACATTTTGGGGGACCACTTGCCGTTATTTCTTTTTTCCACAGGTACGGCAAAACGTGTATTTTTAATGACACGTTGCATCCGAAAGAAGAAGTTCTTGTACCAGTTTTTCGCAATTTGCATCTCTTCTATTTCCAAGAAAATTGTGACATGCTCAGCTTTCTTCATTGACTAACTTAGATTTGAACTATTCTTTAAGAATTTCTCATATTTGGGGACCAGCGGATATGCCTCCTTTCGATTTGGTCTCACTAACACGTGAAAACATATGTACATGTGATCTGAAGGACCAATTCATAAAAAGCAAAAATATTGTTTATATCCCCCTGGCGTAGCCATTTCTATTAAATCCACGCATATATTCCACAAATAGCGATAGTACTGAATTCTATTGATCTCTCTTTCATACTGCATGAGCTAATGCTGTGGACGGATATTGATTTCGATTATGTAGCAACACTAATTTCCGAGCCATTGGATACATACATATGTATGTATATTCCTTAACATTAAAGAAATTTATTATTCGACATATTGAAGTCTACTGATGATTTGGCTAAGCAGCAATGAAATATAAAGACAATGCTTAACCACCAGCAAATAAATTTCAATTCTGTCTATTCCTATAGATTTCTATATTTTTTAATGCCATGAACCGTAAAAACTAATTTCTTTAATTGGTATGACTGTGCAATTAATTTAACCAAAAGGTGAAAGTGTGTGTTGTGATTTTTTTAATGAATTTTTGAAAACAAAAGAAAAGTTTAGTTTTGCATTAAAACCAATTTTTTTCGCCAATAATTTCTGAATAACTCCGAACCCATTCAAAACCCATAAAGTTCTTTCTGTTTGAAGGTAATTTTATTTTTCATCTTTCAGTATATAATTTATTCAAATCGAAGAAATAGTTGTCGAGTTATATTGAAATCAGTTAGCGTTTCCGCCTTGCTTAAGGAGATATATATATAAGCCATAGACATTAAAAAAAATCTGTACGTGAAACATTAAACCTGAAAATTTTTCACTAATCAGCATAAGTATTTTATAAATTTTAAGATTCTGATTCCGTACATTAAAATGACACAGACAGAAATAATTGATTTACATGAAGCATTTTTTCATGTAGTTTGTTGCACGAAACTTTTTTTATTTGCTAATAGCGGCGCTATTGAAGAGAGTGATATAAAAAAAAATGATGAAGCGTGAATCTCTGTAACATTTTTGATTTTCTTTTTAACTTGATTTGCTTCTCCAGGCCTGCTATTGATAAATTAAAAACTGTTCATGCAACTAAATTAGTTGAAAAAAATGCTTAATGTAAATCGGGTAAAACAGTTTTTTTTCTATTCCGAGTAAAATTTTCTTCTCGTCATCCTAAAAATCATTTTTATATACTTGCAAATACTTTTCCGATGTCTAAATTTTGATTTCGATATCAAACGAGGTTGCAAAACACTTCAATTTAAAGTCTATTAAGAGACTTCGACATCGCATCATGCCATTTCAGAAAATTTATTTCTATGAAATTTTCTTCAAAACGGCAAATAGATGCATCGTTATAGAATGTACTAAAAGCGCTGGGAGCCGTAGGCCTTCGTTTAAAAAGAGTTTTATTGTAGAAGATAAATTGAATATCAAGATTAAAAGTTTTACGGCCTGTCCCACGATGTCATTAGAAATCGTTCGATCGACAACTTGTATTGCAAACAATAATAACATTAGAAAATTTGTATTTGTTTTCAATATAAGTATTCGATCGAATCTAATTCTATTGTTAATTAGAAGTAATAAAACTTCAAAGAATGAGCTAATAACCATAAAACTAAACTTATACTCTTCTATTGATTTTTATGATTTTTTACGTCTGTTCAAAATGTTCCTTTAAAATCATGTTTGAAATTCATTTTTAATTTATATGAGAAAAAGTGAAAGTGATTAACATCTTATTCGTTCAACTTGCTCTTGATTAATACCATAAATATTACTTTGCTGTTCAAAGGTATTTGATAAGTGCCAGCTTCAAACCAGTAGTGAGCTCTGCCCAAGTTTTAGATTTGTAAAATTACTTGTGGGTTTGGTGAATTTGAGTGTGAAATACCGACAGAATAAAATTCCGTCATTCACATTAAAATAGTTTTACAATCAGACCGGTTTTCAGTAACGGATACAGGCTGCTTCCGCCTTTGGCAGTCTTTGATATAACGACCTTTTGGATTATCTAGAAGTGGCTATAAAAAACATACAAATAATTTTTAAATACTTAAATGATTTTTATACAAACATACATACGTACATATACATATACGCTTTTTAATGAACATATAATTATTCCAATCTTTTGGTGAATTAAAATTAGTGTCATATCAATCTTATTAGTTGTACATATTTTAATTAATTTATACATTATATTCCCTTTGAATTATTCCACCTAAGGTCCGGCCTAAATCCTTCACTCCTGATACCATCCTCATTCTTCTCTTGAACATAAAAAAATTTAATGTAGGATGGTGGAAAATCGTTCCGAATTCAAGAATCTCAGTTGACTGTTTGATATCTTAAATCACAAGGAAACAAAGATTTTTCTATCAACTCAAATCAAAATGAATTTTTAAACAAATACTTGATAGCGAAAGCTTTTGACATTTCCTATACTTACGTCTGATCATTAATTTTTAATAATTTTGCATAACTGCAGCACAACTTTTACCTTTCGAAACAAATACAAAATCTGAAATTGTGGCAGAGCAGGGATGCGAAATCACATTCACAAATTGTACTCATTTTCAAGAAAAATTTTACTTTTTTCAGTACGATTGTACTATCAATTTCTTAATTTTTATTTATTTTTTAATATTTGTTTTAAATTAACTAAAAGCGTACGTAATATTCATTTGTACGTATATCAAAAAAGCACTTTGCAATTCAATTGTTGTAATATTATTAATTAATTCTATTACTTCATATTAATATTCAATTTCCGAAGGTACACAAAAGACTATTAGACAAGGGGGTAAATTACGAAATATTTCAATAGAGTTTAAGTGGAAATATTTTTCAATTTCGAATCGTATCGAATGCCATAATTTGCCCCCTGAAAAGTAGCATTTAGGTTATATTTTTCCATCCTTTTTGATTCGGTTGTACACATTTCGAGCAAATAGTCTCTTTCTCTCTTTGGTTCGAAAATGCCCTTTCACCATTTGCAGAAGAATTTGTAATAGATAATATTCTTCTAGCAGTTCTTGAAATATCAGAAGACATCGGTTCATTTAATTTATTTTTCATTTCTAATACCTTCAAGCAAAAGGTAGATATGTTTTCGTTTCTTAAGGATATAAGTCCAATATTTTTTCATGTGATAATAATAGGAAACAATTTTCAATACTGCTAAATTGGTCATTGGGGTGCTAAGGTACTTTTGACATTCCAATAGTGCTGAAAAAAGTACAATTGTATCAACTTTTCCATCCCTGTGGCAGAGTGATAATATCGCTCATTTACTCAAACAACGTCATAACTATATAAAAAAAAAATAAGTTCGCCAGAAAACGAGTTTAAAGATTTCAATTAAAAATTTTATTTTGCTCTCAAGGGTTGAGTAAATAAGATATTTGTATGAAATTCTTATAAAATATTAAGAAAAAAATAAATTTTTTGAGTTATGACGTTGTTTGAGTAAATGAGCCATATGTACATATGTATGTCTTTATAAATTATAAATTTAGATCCTGATTTTGTTAAACGCAAACGCTAAGCGTTGACAAATTTTGTATGTGTTTTGTTTTTGTAATTTATACTTTCTCATAATATTTGCCGATTTTTATCGGTTTTAGGCGATTTTTTTTCGTTCAAACGATTTTTTAGTTTTGGCGTTTTTTTTCGTTATGGTGATTTTTTCGTTTGTTTTTTGTAATTTGACAATTTTTTCCTTTTTTATTTCTAGTGATTTTTTAGTTTTGGCGCTTTTTTTTTTGTTTTGGAAATTTTTGTTTTCGTTTTGGTGATTCCTTTTTTTTAGAATTTTTGAAAATTTCAAGAGTTTGCCTCTTACGGCTTTCAGTTAATGTCAAAGTTACATTAACTGATAGAATATCCTTTAATATTTATTATTTTTAATTTCTGTGTTAATTGGTCTAGTTTGCATAAAAATACACTAACTTTGCAAATTTCAAGTGTCTATATATATAATTGTCTATATATTACATTAGGTTCTCAACATTTTTCGTTGTTCGCTTTAGAACATCCTTTAATTTTTAGCTGTCATATACTTGTTGTTGTAGCTGTCAAAGTGTAGCTCTTATGGTTCTCGAAAAAAAAGCCTGTGACAGACAGACAGACAGACGAACGGACGGATATCGTAGCAAAAACAGTAGGGTTCTATTTCACCTTGGGTTAACGGAATCCTAAAGAGGAATGCAGAAAAAACAGTTAACAAGCAACTTCAAGTTTCTCCAATCCAAAATATTTGAAACATGTTTTATAAGCTTGAAGAATATGAGAAGAAAATATTTTTTTTTATTGGATTTGATTTTAAAAGAATTTTCCATGGGTTTGGTTTTTGCTATACAATTTTTGAAAATTGACCCACCCTAATGTACAAAGTATTAATTATGTATGTTTGTATTTGCAGAAGTATATTTATGATACGATTAATTTATTTTAGAGTAGATTTAAGTGTGGATCGCTATTTATTTTATGTATATTGTTAAATAATGGTATCCAGTGTTGCCAGTAGATTTCTCGAAAAAATACCTATACATGCTAAAAAAATCCGATTTTTCCCTACACATTGAAAAAATTTCCCCTACAAAAATCCCTACGCATTTTTGTCATTAAAATATAATTATTAGTTATAAAAAATATACATGTTTATTAAAGCTTTGGTAAGAAATTAAGTAAAAAAAATAACACATATTCGTACATATGTACTTTTAATTAAATTCAATTAAAACAACAAAAAATTTTTTAAAAATTAATGTGAATAGTTTCTTTCAAATAAAATTTAAAGGGTAAATTCAATTTAGCTACAAGAAAAGGTTATTTTAAAATTAACATATATATATATATATATAGGGTGTTTTTTAAGAGGTATAGAACTTCGTATTGAAATAAAACACAAGAAAATCGTTTTAATGTCCATCAATTTGGCTTTATTGGAAGGATAATTTTATGCCATTAACGTTTAAATATGATTTCGGGCATGTGACCGCCGCGGCTGGCTCGAATAAAGCCAATTCTACAGGTCCAAATTATGCGCTCATCGAATGTTTCCTTCAATAAATCGATTGTGACGTGCGCTGTGTGGCATGTAGCGCCGTCTTGTTGGAACCACAACTCATCCACATTCATGCCATCCAATTCGGGAACAAAATAGTCGGTTATCATGGCTCTATACCGGTCTCCATTAACGGTAACCAACGGTCGACAATAAAATGGACGGAGCTTGCGGTAAACTTCGCGAACTGAACCATTATTTTCGAAATAAATTTGCACGATTTGCAAGCGTTGTTCTTTTGTCAACCTGTTCATGATGAAATGGCAAACCAAACTAAATATTAATCACTTGACAGCTGACAAAATGGCCGCCAGTTAAAAAAGTGATGCCAACTTAAAGTTCTATACCTCAATAAAAAACACCCACCAGGTGGTGCTAAGTTAACAGCTGCTTTTTTTAGGAAGTTTGACTTGTCAAAATTTCATTGCAATAAAATTTGTAGGAAGTTTGATATGTCACTTTTCATTGCAATAAAGTACTAGGCAAATTTTGTTGTTGCAGGCTTGACAGCACCTGGTATATGAATTCGCCTTGGCATATACACACAAACATATAAGTGTCGCATTTATTTAGTGTTTGCACTTATTTCATAAATAATGCGACATGACGGAAAAATCCGTACATTTTGCAGGATATAAAAAGTCTGTCCGATTTTCCCTACGCTTCTATTTTAGCATCAAAAATACCTACATTTAAGGATTTTCTCCTACTTCTGGCAACACTGCCGGTATCAGACACCGGGCGAATTTAATGTTAGAATGGATTTGTGATGATATTTTGTATATTTAAGTGAAAACGTGTTTAGCTAAACAACTTTAACTTAAAACTTAATTCAATAGCTATGACAACTATGATATTATTGCGTTTTAAGAAAGTTTGTTCAAAATATTAGATAACAATGCAATTTAGATTTCATTTGATATACATACATACATACATACATACATACTTACGTACGTATTCAGTTTATATAACCGCATAAGCATTTTTTATAAAAATTAATTCAGTTTTCTTTATTTAAAATGACTAAAAATTTATAAAATAATTTATTTATGTATTTCAATATTTTATTTTTAATTAATGCGTGCTAAAATGAATAATTAAAAAAATTTATTTGCATCTGGACATGTTAAACCATCAACAAATAAATCTTAAATATTTATAAAATCGTAGTGTGTGTTTCGTGGGTTTCGTGTGTTCGTGACGCATGATCTGTGGAACTATAAGCGCTGTGGAGCTGAAATTTTCAACGCCGGTTCGGGTCAATATCCGGTAGGTTTTTGTTTTGTTTTTAAACTAACAAGTGACCATTGTGCCGAGTAATTTGTAGTTAAAAAAAATTATAGAGGATAAGGTAACGTTTGCTGGTCTCAGCTAGTTTTTTATAATGGTTTTATTTTGCATTTTTCCGTGAAAAAAAAGTCGCTTCAACTAGGGTTTGCAAATAATCGCAGATTTTCATAATCGCGATTACGATTAAAACATTTGCGATTAATCGCGAGGAACCGATAATCGCAATTAAGCAAGAAAATATACTACTCGTATCATATTTTTTTTTAAACACACAGAAAAAAGTATTCACCAATTAATGTTTACAATTAATAATTTAATTGATTCAATTAAATTTTTAATTGTATTAATTAATTAATTTGAGTGGAAAAACTTAAGTGATATTATCAAATTGTTTATAGGTGAAAATTTAATTAATTTTTTAATGAATATTACAAATATTTTAATTAATATTACAAACTCATTCATATTACTTTTTTGTGTGCAGTTAAACTGTTGGTTTTCTTTTCTATTTGATTTTGTGCCAGGATAAAACAAACTGCACCTATCTGCCAACCGAGTGGAAAATATGTTTATCAATCCAAATGCAATTTTTGGGATAGTACGACGTTGCAGCAAATGAGCGTTATGTACTTATAGGTATCTTTAAAAAAAATTAACTAATGTTGATTTACTTATTTTTTTTTCAGTAAATCAACGTTAGTTTCATTTCATTGGAGAGACTTTGTTTGGCTATCCAATGAGTGAAAAGTTAAGAACAGGTTGGCCACAAAACCTTTAATTAAATATAGAGAGAATCTAACTGCATTAGATCGTTTTATAAGAACTACGAAAGATAGTGCATGCTGTTTGCAGACGGTAAAACTTTTTCTTACATGAAATCTTAGACTATAAGCGATTTAATTTGATTGCAATATGTTCTGAACGTATTTTATATTTAAAATTTAAATTTAACATTTTTATGAGTAAAACTTGCCCTGTATGAAAGTTTAAACATTTTAAATGAATCTTATATTAGAAAAAAGTTTATTGGCGAAGGCTTTTGACATAATTTATTTGCTTGAAAAAGGGTTTTAGTCGTAATCGAGCGGTTAGTGGCTTCGATTACGATTACGATTAAAATGTGCCATTAATTGAGATTTCAATTACGATTATAAACGCAGTGCAACGATATCGAAATAAAATCTAGCTAAACAAGATCCAGTGACTCAAATTTTGTGTCAATTTGGATTCAATGAAGTCTGCAATGCTCGCTCGCATGCATTGAAGTCTGCCTAGTGATATTTTTACATGATAAAGAGCCAAAACACTTCCAGATAGAAATTTTTTTAATATATATACATACATATGTGTGTATATAAACCTATTCGGCGTTTTAGACTGTCTATACGCTCATGATAAATTCGCGTAAAGCGAAAATGAAAATGTTGCATGAAAAACCATTTAAAACAAAAATATCGAACTATTTAATGATTACTGATTTTAACCAATATCGTTTAGATAATAAAATAAACAGTAATAAATAAGATATATAAAAATAAATGAAGTTCGAACAATAATAATAAAATTTATCTAAAAATAAATTTAATTTGTTCTTTATTGTGAATTTCTTTTTAAATTGTCACACTGTTTCCTAAAATTAATATTTAACTAGTTGAGTAAAATATTAATTATTTTATAAAAAAATACATATATTACCCAAAAATTTCTTAGAACAACTAAAGATATTATGTTAAACTTTCATTGACGTAAATGAGAAGCTCAGTTAATATCAAAGTTGAAACAAGAACTCAATGATCAACATGTATTTTATTTTCTTACTTCACCATTACTACATTGGCTAACTTTATTTTAACTCGAATTGTAATTAATAGAAGATGTAATGTTAATGAAAATAAATGAAAAAAAGTGCGATAAAATATTTAAATAAATTTATTTAGAAAAAAATTATTACAAACATTTAAATGATGATAGAACAAAAATAAACGGGGACATACCCTTAAGAAATTCGAGAGAAGAACGTGTTTGTTTGTATGTAGTGTTCGTGAATCACCTTTAAGAGAAAAGCCTCAAGAAGTGATAAAAAACAATGAAATATTACAAATCCACTTTTTTTTTGTTAGTAATAAACTAATTAAGTAACTTTATTACATTATGATTTGGTGATAACATCAGAGATGGGCAGTGCTCACGTGATTATTATGTTAATCACATATTTCAATAACGAGATGCACATAAATACATATATTGTATGTTGAAGTATAACCATGTGTTAGTGCTTGAGTTTAAATGAGTTTTGGATTGAAAATGTTCGCTGTGAATAAAAGTGAATGTTTAGAATTTTTACTATTGAAAGTTCTGAAATGTAATATAAAGTTTTTATGGCACATGTTTTGAATTATTGGATTCCTTCAGTCAGACTGGTAACAAGTGTCATTAAGTCAACACTCAATTTTCTAATGACATTTGTAGAAGAAAAAGTATCTAAAAGTTTTCTCATATCCATGTGGTGTACGAGTATTTGTGGTGAAATTGTCAACAAACTTGTCAACCAGTAAACGTCTGGTTGATATGGCTCCATGTTGCCATAAAAACTAAGTAGTCCCTACCTAGTCATTTGTTTTAGTGCTACTAGTATATGTTCAATGACAAGCACATGCTAAATGTCTTAAGCACAAAGCATTGTATGAGTAATAATGAGTAATGGTGGCAAAATCAAAAGCGAGTCAATTCATTTTCACTATGGACATTTTCTTCAGGGTTAAAAACAACCAACACAACGGTAAGACTGCTGTAAATAAGTGATGTCAAATTTACGCTTTCATTAAATAAAAAACTTTGAACTATTTGGAGTACGATGATTCAAAACAATTCACATATTCCATTTACATTAAAAAATATGTATATAGAGCTGAAGTTTACACCAATTGACACCACACACATTGGACCAATCACAAGAATGCTGATGACGTAAGTGTGGCAGTCTTCGAAACAACATACTGTTCCGTTCTGCTAGTGTTTTTCAGAATATTTGCAATTATTGCTGATTTTATTTGTTCAATAAAAATTAATTTGGCTTCTTCAAATACGAACTTTAGCCGAAATAAAACCAAGCATAGAAGCAAAATAAGTTCGAATAAAAATAAATTTAAGTAAATTTTTAATTATTATATATATTTATGATTAGCTTCTTAGGCTAATTTGGCTTACAGAGCTATAAGAACTTTAGTCTAATATAATCATAAATAAAATTAATTTTACTTTTTGAATATACAAGGGCGGATCATTAACTCAGTGAGGGCGAATCATTAACTCAGTGACTTTTTGAAGAAACACAGTTTTTTTTTGCAAAACAAAAATTTATTTTTCAACATAATTTCCTTTTAACTCAATACACTTAGTCCAACATTTCTCCAGTTTTTGTATCGCTTCCAAGAAATAGTATTTTTTCAGGTCCTTAAAATAGGCATTTGTTTGGTCAATGATGAAATTATTGAAGCTAAATCTCTTTCCTTCGAGCCATTTCTTTAGGTTTGGAAATAGAAAGTAGTCAGTAGGGGCTAAATACGGAGAATTTGGCGGATGAGGTACCAATTCGTAGCCCAATTCATAGAGTTTTGCCATTGAGACTGGTCGCGTGTGCACCCGTGCATTATCTTGATGAAAAATTAATTTTTTCTTGGCAAATGGGGTCGTTTTCTTTTTAAATCTTCATTAAATCAGTCTAATAAGTTGGCATAATATTCGTCGTTTATTGTTTTTCCCTTTTGAAGGTAATCGATGTGGATTATCCCGCGTGCATCCCAAAAAACTGTTGCAATCACCTTATTGTCCGACAAACTTTCCTTGGCCTTCTTCGGAGCAGGTTTACCCGGAGAAACCCACTGTTCAGACTGCTGCTTGGTCTCCGGAGTACAGTAATGGATCCATGTTTCATCCACGGTTAAACAACTCCAAACAATCCTTTGAAGTTGTCACACGTTTACTTTTATGGTCAATTGAGAGCAAACGTGGCATCCATCTTGCAGACAACTTTCTTAAACCCAGCTGATCACTTCAAATCGAAACCACACTGCCATATGAAATGCCTATGACATCAACAATCGCACGCACTTTTACTCTTCGATCGGCCAACACCATAACGTGGATTTCTACGACATTTTCGGGTATACTGACCTCAATTGGCCGTCCAGAACGTTCAGCGTCATTTGTGCTTGTGCGGCCATAACGAAAGTCAGTAAACCAATTTTTACCATTGAAATCGATGATGCAGAGTCCCCATAGTATTTATCGAGCTTTTCTTTGGTTTGATTGACGATTTTTTTCCCAAAAAATAATTCTTAATGAGCACTCGAAATTTACTTTTTTTTATTTTTAGAAAAATACACGAGGTTGTATGTTTTGAACAGCTGTTAAACGCAAAGTAAATGGCGACACTTGCTCAAAATTTGACAGTAGTCTATTAACAGCTGGCACTTGATGGTTACAGCGTTGCATTTCATATAACTACGAGGGAAGTTCGAAAAATCAGTGAGTTAATGATCCGCCTTCGTATTTCCCTTGCATTTTTGTTCTTTCAGTAAGCTGTAAAATTTTAGAAAAATATCTGTACTATGGAATCAATAATATGGTAATATCGTCACGATAGAGAGGGTAGCGTAACTGCGGGAAAATACCGAAGCAACTTAATTAATTTAAAATTTTACTTTCACATAAAAAATAATGAATAATGAGAGCTACTGTATGTCAAATTTAGTTGGTAATATAAACAATGTCTTAATCATGGTAATAATTAAGTGAGCCTGCATGCATATAATTCAAAAATATAAAAGCATGATGCGTGAGTGTGCATTGTAGCTGGGGATAAGTTGCTCACTACCCGACCACTAATTAAAACAGTTTAAGATGTTATTACAAAAAAAAAAAAAAAATAATATTTACATATGCAAGAGACAGAAAGAAAACAAACAAACTTCCATATTTTAATACAAATTAACACTTGTCGAATATATTATACCGGTTTTGAACCAATAGACTGATTGACGTTAATATTGTTTGACTAAACATTCATACAAGTTGTTATTGTTAATAGATACAACCAACAACATTTATGAAGAATCTTTGCAAATTCTATTTGTCTGTCTTCATAAAAAGACACCAGTAAATAAAATCGTTAGCTGCCAAAGTATTGTGTTAAGCTTAGATTTTCTTCAGCAGTCAGTCTTCATTGTGATCTTTAAGAGTCATCTCACATATTCAGGCATTCCCACTAATTGCTTAAAATTAAAGATGGCATCTTCAAAATTGGTGAGTTGGGAAGGAGATAATTGATGCAGTAAAATTATATTATCAAAATGTTTAAGAGATCGGACTATGTACACAATTATTAAAGAAAATCTTACTTTTTCAAATGTAACGTCTTAGTGAAGACATATTTACTGACGTGATTGTTTGATGATCAACTTTCAATGAAACAAGTATTGTAATAGAACAACATTCTGATCTTTGATAATGTAAATAACATGTTTTGAAATTAATTTTTCAAGGAATCAATAAAAAAAAACTATTGAATAGTTGTTGGAAAGATCGACGAAACAGAAATAACAGAAGCTTTGTAGAAAAAATACACTCAAAAATCATTTAAGATTGACATCCTAGACGTTTGGAAAATAAGATAGAATACAATAAGAATAAGTGCATACAAATTCACTTAATAATTGTGATTATTATAGAATAAAAGATTATAAAATATACGATCAACGTTAAAAATTGTTCAAATGTGCTTAGAAAAAATAATACTAGTATAATTATATAATATGCAATTATTGAAAGAATGCAGTTAATAATAGAGAAAATTACAATAAAAGAACACAAGCTGTTTTTAACGAAAACACAGTATGACGTAGTGATATTTTAATATTAAATTGTAAAAAAGTAACATCTAAGACCTTCCGATATTTTCCATTTTATATAGCTTCATTCAAAACTTCTTATTGAGTGGACATATTACATCATATTACATATAAAACCAGACAAAGATAAATATAACAAGGTTCTAACGAATGATTCTGGGCCTTTTATAGGAAATTCTACCCCCGATATTTTATTATAAGTGTGGTAAATAGGCATGGGAAAGCATGTAACTTTTGCATTTTATGTATAAGTTGTACTTATTACTTTTAAGTAGAAAATTTGTGGAAAATTTCAAACTTTTAACACTTCTTTGTATGGAGTTTCTTGTGCATTTCGAAAGAGGGGTACACCTGTAAATGAGAATATCTCGGGTTAAAATGTCTAACAATAACATCTGCAATGAAATTCTATTTTAACTTTTCAATACAATAAAAAAGTTAAAAATTAAAATGTTTACTAAATTTAGTAAAAAGACGAAAGAGATTCTAATTTTAAAAGGACCAAAAATTGGTGAAAATAATAACAGGATATACAGAGTTAAAGAATCAATTGGGTCGCTTGGTTATTTTTTATAAGGTGACAAGATTTCGGAGAAAGAAAAAGATGACATCAACAAAAATAGAAAAAAAAATATTTTAAGTCAATGTCTACATTTTTTTACATACAACGTGTACATACATTATAAAATAAAATATTAAAAATTGCAAAAACCCATAAGGCACCTGTTCATTTCAACTGTTAACCTCCTTATAATACCAAAATAAACAAAAAAAAATTTATGTATGGAGCTTGGTTGATAGAGAATGCAAATGAAAGCGAGGATGCATTGTTTCATCGATAAACACAAATATAAATCACTCTTTCAATATTAAAGATAACAAAAAATTACATAATTAAAAATATGACAAAAAGAGGGCACAAATTTTATAGATGACAGCGAGTTAAAAAAGAAGATTGTCCTTTAAAAAAGAGAACGTATGGTCACCTTATTTTTTATAATATAACCTATGAAGCATACCGGGAAGATGGTGAAACTCTCGAATGTGACACTTTCCGCTATTCAGTTATATTAGAAGACAAATCTTCTACCTGGAAAATATAACAGATATAGAATCTCTTAGAGATTCAGATTGGAAGAGCTTAAGAAAACTAATCTGACCAACTTTGATAGGTTTCTATCATTCTATCTTATAGCACCCTACTATAAGAGTATAATTGTGATCCCCACTAGATTGGTTCAACATTTATTACTCCTCTAATCAACTGGACCTGACATACATTCGGTGCTAAGAAAGTACCACAAATACGGATTTTTTCAGATTACGTTAAATTTCCAGCCTTGCAGCAAAGTGTATTTCATTAAGCACTTGATATCTTCAAAGTTTGATATAGCAGAGAGAGCGTTAGATATAATTAAACTACTTATTTGTTTGAAAATATTATCAGTGCCATTATTTACGAAATATAATATAATGATACAAATGTATACATTTCGAGACTTAGCGCATTCAAGTACTTGCAGGAAATAGTCTTTCATTAAGCGCTTGCTATCCTCAAACTTAAATATAGCAAAGCGTATGCAAGACATCATGGGTGGAGCATATTAAAAAGTCCAATTTTCCTTGAACCGATGATGCCAACAGCCAAAGATTTGACAATTTTGTTTGCTGACACTGAATTGGGCCAAATTTGCGGAAAACAATTTTATCATTCGAAAACCCCTATTGGAAGAACCTTTACAATTCTGTGTCAAAAAATATTCGTAGACCATTTTAACCCTCTATATCTCCCATTAAAGGTGCTTATTTGAGCTCAGTTTACGAAACAGACAGAAAAATCTAAGCGGAGAAAAGCTAGAAGGTTAAAATGTTTCACGCATATGTAGGATTCTAAATGAAACATTAATCCATAAACATACGAGTATACATATCTCAGCATTTTAGCAATTTTCAATAATATGCATAAGCCTTGAGATCACTGCTGATATATTTGCGTCAAGATGACAAAAGTGCGTAAGTCGAGATAAGATAGTTCCGATTTAACTGCATCCTATAATTTCCATATTCAAAAGTATAACTGAACAAAATCTCATTAATTTTGTGCGATTTTTGAGGAAGTTAGAGCTTAATGATTTCCTAATTATTTTTTCCATACGTAATAATAGCTTAACTTAGCTTATACTTAGGTATATTTTAGATTGAATAAATAATAGAAATAGATCTCTTAGAATCGACCTGAAAGTTTAAAAGTGCTCTCCTACAAAACAGTTTTTTCCTTAGTGCCACAAATACAATATAAAATTACGTCCGCTAGCTGGTATGTTTGATAACAACATTTCATTTTATAAAATAAAGGATACCATAAAATAAGATTCAAACTTTAGAATGAAAAAAGTAAATTATCAAGGGCTGTTTTTATGAAAAGTATTTTTGGTTTTGCATTTTGTAAGTCTTTTGTAAAAATCAAAAAGTTTAGTGCATTAACAAATTTTAAAAAGTTTTTATTTTTATATATATAGTTTTTATTAATTTAAACCGCCAATTACTAAATCAACTGCTTAACAATTTTTTAATTTGTAGGTCTTCTTGTGTGCCGTCATGGCTGTACTTTCTGCCATAGCTTCAGCTGGTTTGTTGGATTCCTTATTTGTACCCAGCATTTTGCAAGAAAAATATCAACTTGCTCCCACCAAAGAGGGCTATCGCCTAAAGTATATTACAAAAAGCTTTAAATATAAAAATACTGCCAATAAAAACTATTTCTTTTCCCTTATCTAAATTTCTAGTTTGGAAGAACCTGATGGCAGCAAACGTGAAGAAGTTGGCATGGTAGTTAATCCTGGCACACCCGAAGAACAACTTGTCGTCATGGGTACCTATTCTGTGTATGATGAAAAGACTGAAACTGATACTATCACAATGTATACGGCCGACAAGGACGGTTACAAGGCCCGTTATA
Organism: Nowickia ferox; assembly: GCA_936439885.1. NCBI lineage: Eukaryota > Metazoa > Arthropoda > Insecta > Diptera > Tachinidae > Nowickia > Nowickia ferox. Next base: position 92,268,822 of record OW387023.1, on the reverse strand, counting down.
TGCTTAAAAATCGTAAGCTGAGTCCTAGCTCCTTGAAATCATTGGCTGGTTAATTTCGTTTTAACTAAACAGATACAAATTAGTGCTTTTAAATTTTTAATTGAATGTTAATAAAATTAGTTGTTGTAAAATATTTTTTATATTTTTTATTATTATTTATTTAAACTGGTTTGCTCTACTCGTATAATTTTTTGGGTTTTTTTCCAGATAAACAATAGAAATTTTAAATATATAATTAACAAAAATTTTTCGATTTATTGTTAATGACCAAAGACTGTTTGGCAACTTTGATTGTTGTTGTTAGAGTTTCTAGTTCAAACATGTTTCATCAAAGTCAAAGTCAGTTGAAAGTTTTTAATGAAATCAAAATTTTGTTTTAATATTGTGTTAATTTTTTTTTTTCACTGATGCATTTTGGGTTGCTATAACCCAAAATAAAATTATTAAATTTATTAATTAAGTTTGATAGCACTTATGACCTCATTTTCAAATAATGATCAGATGTGAAAAATTAAGCAAATCTTTCATGCATTTTCTGACCTCTGGAAATTTTACATTAACAAATTACATATTTTTTGTGCAGTGTTGCATTTAGTATCAAGAAGAGTTCACCAAAATAAATTTTTTTCTTTGCTTTTGCAAAAAAAAGTGCAGGAGGAAATAATTTTTTTGGCGTTAAACGTTAATAAGATTTGTTTGATGAATTCTTAAGTACATAATTGTCCCATACAGTTAAGTGCTATAACCAAGCCTGAATTAGCTGTTGGCCAAAAACTGATGACACAATTTCTTGAGGGAGCACTGATTTTCGAAATCTTTAGCGGCCCATAAAAAAAATTTTCATCAAAATCGCTAAACTGAATATAAGGTTTTACTAGAATTGAACCTATACTGTCAAGTTTTTGTGTTTTTTGCACTAATGCACAGTGTTTATATACAAACTATAACCACGATATTTTTTTGTTTATAATTTGTATGACTTTTTAAGGAAAGAATTGTTTGTTAACAGCTTTATAAGCCCTTTAATTAATTGCAGTAAGCATGCAGTGGGGTACAAAACTCTTCACAAAAAGTTCGACAAAAGATATAATGATAAAGTAAGAAAATAAAAAACATGTTGATTATTGAGTACTTGTTTCAACTTTGTTATTTGTTGAGCTTCTCATTTGCTTAAATGAAAGCTTAACATATTAACTCTAGTTGTTGTAAGAAATTTTTGGGTAAAGGTTCCCTGATCATCGGCATTAGCACCAGTGAAATGCGTATAGGATTAAGCTAAGTCCCTCAATAATCAATTTCAATGTATTTTTAATAAAAAAATATTTTACTTAATAAGTAAAATATTAATTTGGAATTACTAGTGCGTTAACAAATTTTAAACTTAAATTGTAACAAGTCCCACAAAAAACACTAAAAGATATTTTGTTTAATTATTTTTTTCTCGAATTTTATTTGTGTCTATATTTATGATTTGATTAGGCTAAAGTTCGTATCGCTCTAGAAACCAAATTACATGTGATAATTATTAATGAACAAATAGCACTAAAGTTAATTGTAAATATTCTGACAAACACTAGCAGAACGGAACAACTAGCTGTTTTCGAAGGTCGCAACACCTTCATCATCAGCATTCTTTGTATTTGGTCCACCTTATGTGGTGTCAGTTGATAAAGATTTCTGCTTTATATACTCAGCTTTCAGGCCAAATGTAGTATGTGAATTAGATTCATGTTAGTTTGATGATGAATGTTTGATGAATAAAAACAGGTCACATATTCTACATCGAAAGCTATATATGACTTCCTTCGATTTGGTCTCACTTCCGAGAGGATGATGGAGGGATCGATGCCCGGGCAGCATTATTAAAATTATTTTATTTTATTTTATTTTTAAGTAAACTGACAATATAGTGACTTTCAACTGTCTTTGGTTGGTGGTGGGGGCGTTGGAGGGGAAGATGGTCGGTCCGTCACGTGTATCAATTAGAAGTTCAAATATTATTTTTACAACATTTTTTATTTGTTTGTTGGTGTTTTTAGTGTGATGTTTTGTGTCTTTTATGTAGATATATATAGGTGGCTGTTGTATTTGGTACATACTTACGGTTAATATCACTATTGTTTTAATTCCTCTCCATCTCTGTTCATAAGTGATACCAATTAAGCCTAATTTGATGCACAGTGCTGGCAAAAATGTTTTTTGCCTGTCACATAAAGGCTCATTTGAAGTGTTTTTGATTCCAGGAACCGCGTGTGATCTTAAGGGCCAATTTACAAAAAAGCAACAACATATTGTATATCCTTCTAGCATAGCAAAATAATTTCTTTACTTGGTATGACTTTGCAATTAAACCACAATGAGCAAATGTGTTACGGATAAATGTATAACACAATTTTTGTCAAAGTGGGCTACCTCATTAATTGTGAATAAAAATCAAAATTTTTGCACAAGTTTTCATTACTTATAGCTTTTTTTATTTTTTTATTTCCAGCATACTTAGCTCTCTGATAAATTTTGCAAGTTTTGATTTTTTATGAATTTTTGAAGACAAAACAAAAATTTAATTTCACATTAAAAATATATTTTTCGCCAACAATTTCTGAATAAATGTGAAACCGTTAAAAAAAAAAAATAAAATCTTGACTCGAAGGTAATTTAATTTTTTATATTTCAATATTTAACTTATTAAAATCGCGGAAACTATTATCGAATTGCTTTAGGGGTCATATTAGCCTCGCCCATTAAAAAACCTGTAAGTAATAGATAAAAACTGAAAACGAATTTCAAGACATATTTTTATTATAACAAGTCTTTTTGCAGAACAGTGTAATAAGTAACTTTTTTTTACATATAAGAAGATATATAGAATTAAAACTAAATCTATTCGTGAACAATTTTTTCCCTTATTGTATATCCTTCAAAATTTTATCAGCATTTGATTTTTTCTACATGCAAATATGCAGGGTTGTATTTCTTTTACCAACTGAACTATTTATGAACTATATTTTAGTTTCTGTTTTATGAGCAACTTTGGTTATGATTTCAAAATATGCGCTATAATGAATAATTCTCCTAAGAGCATTCCTTTGCTCCAATAATTATATAAAGCTTCATAAAATTTGGTTTGTTTTTAATATATTGGCATAGTTATTTTACAAATATCATAGTAAACGTATTCTAAAATGCAGTATGATTAGCGCTTATACTCGTATATCATATCTATCATATCATATTTATTAATTGTTGTTGTTAGTTGTTTTAGTAATTTCAGCTGATTGCTTCAATCTTTATCGACGAAGCTGTTCAAATTTAATTTTAACTTTTTCTCTGTGTATATTGCCTACACATTTTAATTTTATACGTATGTACACATGTATGCGCACAATTTTATTTACATATATTTATGTTTACTAGAACTTCATGAACTATATTAGCATGAGTCTAAATATTTTTGACCCAAAACTTATTTCAAGGCTTTCAAGTTTTAAAGAAGTTTGATTGAAAAATAGTTGTTAATTTAAGATTTTTTACTATGTGTGTATTAAAAGCCTCTAAGGCAGGGAAGCACAAACTTTTTTTTACCATGAACTTCATAAGATGTACACATATAATTTTTTTATTTTTTTATTTATTGTATCTTAAAAAAATTTAACTAACAATAAGTATTCAAATCTTAAATCTAGATATAATAATTATGCCCAACCAGTGTCAGGCATAAACTTACTAATAGTAATCAATAATACATAAATGTCGTATTAAGCACAAAAAATATTTTCAAGCTGTTTCATCTGTAATGTTGAGTATTAGAGCCGTAGTGTCCCTCTTTTTTAAGCAGATGTGTCCAGTAAAATTCAAGATATTACGAGCAAGGGGATGGGATTAAGTATTTGCCTGCGTATTTTGAAATTTCTTCAGTCACTAGTGGCATATTTAAATCAGGATGTAAATTTGAATTTTTGATGTGCCATGGAGCCCATGTTATTAGCCTTAAAATCTTGTTTTGCCTTCGTTGGATTCTCTCAACATTGGAAACTGAAGCAGTGCCCCATAGCTGAATTCCGTAGCACCATATTGGTTTCAAAAGCGACTTGTATATTAAAATTTTACAATCTAAACTGAATGTTGAATTTCTACCAAGCAGCCAAAGTATCTGACTTAATTTAAGTTTCATTTGTGTTTCCATGTAAGCCGTCGATCAAGGTGTATACCAAGGTCTTTTACATGTGAATGTTGAGAAACAACTTGATTATTGATTCGAATGGAGGAAATAGTATCTCTTCGCAGGGTAAATGTTACCTGAACACACTTTTGTTCGTTTACTTGAATTCTACATAAGTTTAACAATAGTTCCAGCTGTTCTTGTAGACATTGGGAAGCCTCGTGAGGTACACAAATAATGTTTAATAAAATAACAACCAAATGTGAAATTCTTTGATAATTTTAATATTATGTTCGGCTCTTTAAGAAATTACATTCACAAGCTCAAAAGTTCCAATTAAATAAAATATACATATATTCTTGCTCATATGCTACACACACTGTGTGAAGTAATGCTAGACAGAATTTTACTTTTTAAAATTATTATTGTTATAACTACTTTAGGTTGACTGAAAATCGGTTGAAATAGCGCTTTCTGAGAAGTCAAGTTGCTGCAGATCTTCATGATATCTTCCAAGACAACGTTCTTTGCTTCTTATTACCAAAAACTTTTACATATTAAATGTTACTCGAAAGCATTAGCATTTTTGTTCTGTTTCTCTCTCTCCTACTCTCTTGATCTATTGAAAACTTTTAACATTTAATCCATCATTTGCATCAAAAGTTCAAGTTCGGCTTGTGTGTATTTTATTTATTTTTTTTTTAATTACTACTCGTAATTCACATGTGGTTATTTTTTAAATTGAATTACAAGTTTTGCTTTATTGTCTCTTTTTTATTTTGCATGACTGCCAAGTTTGTAGAAGACACCGAAACAATCAACAGCATTCATAAATGTTGTAATTAACAGTTTACTTAAAGCATTTGGGATTGGGACATTTTTATTAAGCAATTGCAAAGTTGCGTATTACAAACCTCGTGAATAAAATGTTGAATTTTTTACATGATTTTAGTTTTTTTTGTGAAATGTTTACGTTTTCGTGACGGTAAAAATTTATAATCATTGTCATGACAAGTTAATAGCAAGCACGAAAAGAATTTTTAGAATAAGCAAGTTATACAGTTTATGTTTGGGTTGTTGTACGGGCAGAAATAACAAAATTTAGTTTTAATCTGAAAGAAAATATTTTCCCAATAAATATTAAAAAAAAGCAACACACACATTAATGCATTTTCTGTATATTAAGTAAAAAATTTAATTGTGTCTTCTTCATTATCTTCTTCTAATTGATCTAAGAATTTTCATAACATTCCACATTCGGTCAAATGATCACTTTTTCTGTGCAAAAGTAATAATAACAAAAGTGACCTTTAACTTTTTTTGTCGTAGTTTTCAACTGTCAATACTTGAAAATAAAGACACGTTATTTTAATTTTCGGAAAATATTAAGCAATGTCACATATTTGTGCATCAAAGTCAATAGAAATAGTTCAACTTTAAGGGCGTTTTTCTCGAATTGCGTTGGTATTAACTCATTGCTGTTAAATGGGAAATAAAGCGACAAGTAATTCCGAGTATACGTTATGGCATTTTGTGTCATCGCTGTAGTGTATTGCTTTCCATACAAAACGAATTTTGAAAATGACACCACAAAATGACAAAATGCCAGATGTGTACTCAGCATAAGTATTGATGTTTTTTATGAAAAGTTTTTTATATTTATATCGCTATGCTTTAAAATAACTCATTAGCATAAATGACCTTAAAACGTTGTAATTTATCATAAACTTTGACCTACATCAAGGTCTCAAAAAATTGTGACCCCATTTAACCACTTTCAAACTTAAAATATAAATAAAGCAATAACCAATGTTATTTGCAATTTTTTGCGTTTTGCGAATAATGCCTCCTTTTAGTAGGTACAACTGAACTAAACTGTTGATGAAATTAATGAAAATGAAGAGGATTTATTTAAATTAAATTTCATAAATGAACTAGATTTAAGCAATTAGCTAATGTTTTGTTAAAATTACAATTTATCAATGCATATACATATGTACTGTTGTTATTAAAGGGTTATTTTTGGGTCGCCAATGGGTTAAATAAATTTTATTTTAATAGAGTTACTCTCACTTATGAAATTCTTTCAGAATTTTGTTTGTTTTAACTTCGCACAGAAAATGTAATGATTTTACTTATAGTGTAATGACACGTTCTGCTTTTCAATTTATTTATTTTATTGCTTTCAAACTATTTTTGTTTAGTTGTTTAGCTTTTCAAATTTTTTTTTTGCAATGTACTACTCAATTGGTATTGGCACCAGCTAGACAAGCTTAACCAACAACAAACAAAAATTCTTCACATGTAACTATGTACATATACATATATACATATATTTATTTACATATTTCTTTTCGAGCAAATGCCTTAAACTGGGTGCTCACAACTGTCCTGGATGTGTTTCCAAGAATGTATATAATTCATAAAATGTTGTAAGTGATCAAATATATTTTCGCAACACGTTTCTATTTCAATGTACGAGTACATGACTGTAGGAGTCGCATAATAAACTTAATTGTTTTCCCGTAGTTGATCAATATCTTTAGAGCAAATTAATCATGATTGTACATTATTTATTTATTCGTTCAGAAGCCTGAGAAATGTTAATAATAAGTAATTAGAATTGTTCAGTGATATTAAATATTTAACATATGCATATAAATAGTATTTAAGACATGTACTGGTATATTTAAAACAATTTTAATAAGTTCATTCATTAAACAACAATTTAATGCCAGAATGAAGAAGCGTGCTGTTGTTTTAAGTACGATAACTAAATAGATTTTGCATCAATTGCAATATGAAATGTAATAACAATAAATAGTAATTATTTCTTAATTGTAGTCTGACTTCCATATTCTATAGTTCACTACAGCTAAGGCTAAATTCGATCACTAAAATGCTGAACTAATACAAAATTACAATTTTTGGCGATTACATAAAACTCTATAAATTGGGCGGAACAAATGTTGCAATACACATGCGAAAATTGCATTCTTAGCCGAAAATCGATAAATCGACTTTATAGATATTTAGCGAGCTGCAGAATAAGGAGTCAGAACGAATATTGTAAGGATTTTCATACAACTTAAACGTTTGACTAACCAATATAGGGACTATATGCCACCACCAGAAGCAGCATCTAGTGAATAGCAACAATATCTAGAATGATATCTGGCTGATCTCATCCGACTAATCACTAGCATTGGTCAGACACTAAATATCCAAGATGCTTATTGCAGCGGTTTTGCTAGCAACTTGTAGATCACTTAATATTACGTTATCACTCAATTTGGCGAAATAGATCGGACAAAATCTGACACTCCTGTTCATAAGACGTAACTGTTGCGCAACCGTTGAGTTTCTAGCTTGGAATCACATAGTTGAGCAGTTCCGCTCAACAGTTGGGTATTGACTGAAATTTTATTCCATAACGATTTTTTTTTTGCTAACTAAAGTCAACATATTGTGCTCAGCCTGAACAGCGCACAGGGGACCATTTCGCGAGATGGCGGTCAAAAATATATAACTTTTGACTGGATTGGAATTTTTTATTGTGGTTTTTTGTTCACTAGGTGAGACCATAGGCTTTAAGTTTAAGATATAATACTTTAAAATCGACCGGTTAGAGATGTAGTTATGATAGATTTAAAATGCATTTTAAGTTTTAGCTGATTTTTGGTACAAAAGGGAGCTATTAATTAAAACTTGTAGATTTGTTTTGCACAAAGTCTTATATTTTGTGTCACATTTACAACTTGTACTTATTAAAAACTTAAATTCTTTCAGAAAGTGCCAACCTTTGGCCCCCGTGAAATTTTTAGAACGAAGAGCCAAAGGTTGGTTTTTGAAGAAGTTTGAGTTAAAAATTAGCTTTCCAAGAAGCGAACATCCAAAATGCAAACACTGTTATAAATTTTCCTTAGATAAAGAAGTTTTAATGAAGAAGACGTTGGTTACTATTTAAATCCAAAAAAAAACATTATAAATATTGTACGCAAAATTTAAAATTTTAATAAATTTGTAAACTTAAAAATTAAAATTACTATTATTTAAACAATTTTAGTAAATATTTAGTTTAGCTTCTAGGTCTAATTCAATAGAGCTAGTTTTGCATTTTTGTCGAATATTGGACATATATGGATCTGATGTGCATAATAAAATAGAAATCAAGTCTTCGTTAGTACAGCATCTGTAAATTTTTCGTGTGTTGTACTCGCGAAAGAATCTGTAGTCTTTGTTTCTTTTTTCTTGCGCTTCTTCAGACAGATCTCCTATTGGTAGCATATTGTGTTGAATTATTTGTTCCCCATGGTACAACATTTTGTGAACTGCGGATGTCATATATCTCCAAGAGTATTTTTCGTTGTAAAGTATAGCTATTTTTTTCGCGTACTCTCCAAATTTTTTTGCATTTATCTTTCTGCTGCAAAGCTAGAACTTTTAATATAATGTTGAATAGTCTTATTAGTTCCAACTCTACAGCTGTAATAGATGCTGCAGCTTTTGGATCTGAAAAAAATTTCCTTGCTGTATTTCCATCATTTGTGTTTCCTTCTCCTTGCTTTGGCTGATCGATCATTAGGCCTAATTCTAAATATTTTTCTTGAATTTGTTTTTTTCTTTGCTTTCTTTTTTCTTCATTTTATTTATCTTTTCTCACTGTTTCGCCTAAAGGACCAAAATCCAAATCATAACCTAATTTAAGAATGCGCTCCATAAAACGAAGTCTAGCATGAAGAGGGACAACCCAAATTCGTATGTTGCCTTAAAACTATCATCTTCAGGAATTGGATGGCTTAATTGACTTGATGTCCGTTGGCATATAATGCAGCTTGACGATGCTTTTGTATCAGTTAAATCTTGTGCAACTTTTCCATCAATCATTGTGAGACACATTTTAAAACTTACTTGGATTTCCTGTTCATCTACTGTAAATATTACAGGTTGAAGGACTTTAATTTGATCTTTTATTTTTTTGACTTCTTCTGTTATGACATCTTTGGTTTCTTTTCTGAATGTAAATTTTATTGGTCTGCAATACTTTGTTGATGAGGATATTTCATTTTTTCATATATCAATTTCTGTTGCTCTACTAGTTGACGGCTTAAGGCCGGTATAACTTTTTGTTAAGCGCAATGGAACGAAAGATATCATAAATAAATCAGCATCTGATGAATTTTCGTCCCCATTTAGAAATTAAAGTAATGCTGCCAGTTCCAAGTATTTTCAAACGATCAGTATCTAGTGTATTTAACAACCGTTCGGCAGTGGTTTCAAGAAGATCTTGTAATTTTATTTCTGCTGAAACAGCGGTATCGTTTTTAATTTTTTAGTTTTACCTGACGAGTGCTTGTTACATGCCTTTATAAACATGATAAATAAATTAAAAAAACAAAGTATATTTGTGACCTTAATTATTTACTTTATTTTAAGTAGGCAAGATATTTTTGTGACCAACTGTACATGATTTAGAAATACGCATATCCATCTAAAAACCGTCTTTCATAATAGCGGTTTGATAAAAAAATTAAAATACTTCAAAAAATAGCATTACAGAAAAAACATTTTTATAACTATTTTACTAAAATTTTTGACCTTGTGTTAGAAAAATTGTTCTGGTGGTCACGGTCGTATCGTCCCAGGTGTACAATGGGGTAAAGGCGTTTAGAGGAGAGTCTGGTGCTAATCTTTTTTTGTTCCCTTTTGACCTGAGGAAGTTATGCTCTGTTAAGTGGAAGAGTTTAGGAATTTTTGGACCTTTTTAAAAGAACAAAAAAAAAAATTAGTTTCTAAAAATTATAAACACTTTACTTTTCTCGTACTGAAAATTTATTTCGATTGGATATCTTATAAAACCAAAAAGTTATAGATGTTTGAAAATCAAAAGCTTACTAAGAAATTTCTCATTTTAGCAAAATACTTAAAATGTCCGTTTTGAGTCACTGTGATATAGTTGAAATAAAGTTTTAAGATTTTGGCTCCCGAGGCTTACTAGTGTCTACTTTCGAATGAACTTTAACATTTTTCAATCAGTAACCATAAGAAAAATGACTTTGGGCCGCCATCTCGTAAAATGGTCCACGGTGGGGCGGCTGCAAATCAATTTCTTAACTTGTACATTACAAGTGCGATAAAGTAGCAAAACGAAGAAACAAAATTAAAATAGCAATTTCATTATATATGGACATTATGGTGACTATTTATCTATACTAATATTGTAAAGCTGAAAATTATGTATGTTTCTATGTCTGTATGTTTGTAAGAGGTAATCTCGTAACTGCCGGTACGATTTTAGAAATTTTTTCAACAAAATAAAGAATGGAATCTTCTATTTAAAGTTCCACTTAAGTGCATAGGATAGGGTTTACATTTTAGAGGAAAAACAAAGCCACTTTAATTCTCCCATTTTAATTTCTCCCTTCATTTTGCCACCAAAAACCAAGAGGAGGATATAGGGAGAATTATTGCCTCTCCGAAAGTATCTTACTAATTTTGATTAAATTTCCATCACAGATAATAAAATACACAAGGTAAAAAAAAGTAAATTAATTAAGAGTAATACAACGTAAGACAATAATTGGCGTTTTTTTATGGGTCTCAAAAGATTTTGAAAATCAGTGCGCCCATAAAAAATGCTGTGTTCAGTTTTTCACCAACAGCTTACTCAGACTTGGTGATAGCTCTAAATTATATACAGCAACAGTGTAGCTAAAAGTCTAACAAATATATCTTGTTACTATCTTACGCCAAAAAAATAAGTTCTTCGCGCACTTTTTTTGCATAAATTAGGGAACAATTTAAGTATTCTCTTTTTTCAGAATAACTTGCAGGGACTCCTAATCTTTTTCTTACAATATTTGGCAAAGTTGTAGCTACGTTAAGGCTGAAAAGCTTTTGAGATTACATTAATATAATCTGATATGTAGAAATGTATATAAAATGGTGCAAACGGATTATAATTATCGCTATCATATTTTAAGCGAGAGCAGTTGAAAAACTTCCCGAAAAACTTAGTAAGAGCAAAATTATGAATAGAAATACTTTTGTACTATTTTTTCTAAATAAAAATGTTTATATAAAATGTTTCCAAAAAACTCGGCATTTGAAAGTTCTGGTGTCAAAAGTGTTTATAGTGGAAAATGCAATGCGCATGGACTGTTTGCACACTATCAGTACACTTTTAAAAAAGTACATATGTACATATGATTTTTTAAGGCCATTCTCTCGTAAACTGCGGGTGGAGCAAATGAAATAAATACTTTTGGCAATTTCTGTGTACGAATATACAAGACTTCTTCTGACCAAAAGTATCATATATTAATAAATAAAAATATGTGTATATACATACATATTAATCCGAGTCCGAAAATATTTATTTTTTATTTATTTAATATAATGAAGTCTATGGATATGTTATCCTTACAGACCAAGAAAAAAATTCATTATATATAAAATTTAAATTTTTAACAATTTAGTAACAAAATAATATTATGATTTACAACATTAATATTTACATCATAATCAATGTGTTGATAAAATTTATTGAAGTCAGCACAAATTCTAGTTAAAGGGTTGGAATTGGCATAATTAGCTCGGAATACTTGAATAGACAGCTCATCAAAATTACGTGTTGGCCGTAATGGGACATTAAAATATATATTGCTTAATAAGAATTAAGAACATATGTACATTTCTTTTTATTAAATTAAGTATAAAAGTAATATTTAACATTTTCGTACGGCTTTTAAGAGTTGGTAACATAATTAATGTCATTTAACATGTTCCACTGCAGACCATGAAGACAAAATAACAAAAACTGTTTTTTGTACAGAATCTATAGTATTATTATGAACGTTAAAGGCTGGGTCCCAAATTATTGAGCCATATTCCAGAATAGGTCTTACCAGAGTGCTTTATAAATCCTACTACTGCACGGGTTTTATTAGCAGTTGTAGATACATTTATGTTGAATACAATTTAATTTAGGATGAAGAAAAATACGAAGATCTAAGATGACATTCACTTTTTCCATTGACCATTTATAACATAATTCACGTTAATGTGAGATCTACGATACAAACAAATTTAGTTGCATTTTTTATAATTTAATTCCATGAGTTTAGCATTTCACCAAGTACTTAAAAGTTAAAAATATTTTCACATCGTCAGCATACATAAGAACATTTGAATATTTTATAAGATGACTTCCTTAATTTAATCTGTTTCAAGTGCTAAGATTTTATTGAAAATTTATGAAAATTCAAAGTTTATAATTTCCCTAGACTGTCAACAGTGTGACATAGAAATATTCGTTATATGAATGTATATTATTCAATAACAACTGGCATACTTTAAGATATCAGCAATATGGCCAAAAGATTTTAAAATTTTATTGCTGAAACATAAAGCTTGTTTAACAAATATTGACACTAGTCTGCAAATAATTTTTATAACATAAACTCATTATTTATTGCCGGAAAAGTAAGAAATTCTTAAAGCAAAGTTTATTTTGGTTTACCAATGGTCGATATCTAGCAAATTTTTATTGAATTTCATATAATATCGACTGATGCCGAATGCCGTAATTTGCAATCAGACTGCAATCAATAAGAAAAAGAAATTTTAAATTGTTTGTTAAATAGCGAGGTTTGTACTTTTATTTTATTTTTATTTGTTTTATTCATTTATTTTCTTTTCGATGTCCCATACATAAGACTTTCTCTAACGATGTCTGCGTACATTTATACATATTTGCATAAACTTTAAAACTTGGAATATTATTAAAAACTTTGAAAAATCATTATTTATTGTAATACGTTGCTAGTCCATTAGATGTGATCATCCCTGAATTATTAATTAAGCATATTTTCAAAAAAGTTTGTATCAAATAGGCAAATATATACATACATATGTACAAAAATACATTCTCACAAAATTAGCAAAACACTTAACTTAATTTATACATTATACTAATATGACAAATAGTTGAGTTTTGTTTTATTGTCATTCTCAAATAAATTTTGCCAGAAAAACAGGATTTCTTCCCACACATCAAACCTTCTGGTGTTATAAACGAAAAAAAGTTTTATATTCGGATGTTTATTACCTAACCACTTTAAAAAATTGATATGAAATTTAAGAATGAAAGTCTGCACACAGATTGTTTTTTTTTATTATGAATTACGCCTTAATTATAAAGTTTAGATTAGAATATCTATTGATTTTTTAAATAAATTACTTTTTAGAATAGAGAGTGTCTTTAAATTTATTTTTGAAAGTTTCAAAAAATAATACAGGCTAATCCCGGTATAACGAACGATATTCTTTCGTTCAATTCGTTATATCTCAAAATTTTTTTAAGTGTTATTTTTTTGCCGTTCTTTATACAGAGGACACATTTATCAACACTTTCGCTATATAAAGTAATACATATTTGAAATATATTACCAGCAAGGTCATATTCAGTATAAAATGATATCTTTATCTGATCTAATTAGTAGATCAAATTTCCGAATGATATGATGTTATATTACCCTGTACATCAAAATCATACTTTCTCCAAAAAAACCAGGTTTTATAGATAAGGATGCACTTAACACTTTGATGAAAATCTTAAAAGGAAAATTTTGCAGGAGTATTTTAACCCTCCAGCTTTTCTCCTTGTATATATTTGTCGATGTTTTAACTACCCAGCAAGAAAGATGATTACATGCATAATGGGAGAAATAATTTATTATTTTCCAAAGCAAGACAATGCATTCCTTTAGAAATGAGACTGTCATTTGATCAAACATAATAATTAAACATTGATTATCACGTGCATTACCACATCTGCAGAAGAAGGTATGTATTGTTTTTGTTTGTAACAAGTATTCTTGTTTTCCTTATAATTTGTTAAAAAAAAGAAAAGTCCATTATTTCTTGCTGCCCTTATGTCGCCTACAAACTTTGTTATTTTTATTGGAAGACCAGTGAATTTCAATGAAACTAAAAGTTGTATACAAAACTTTTGCAAAAATTGTGTTTAAAAATTATGCATTGGAGAAGATGATAGTATAATATAAAAAGACAAATATTGATTTCATTAATTAATGAATAAATAATTAATAACCTATAGGTATAATTAATTATGAATGAATAAATAATATAATGCAATGAATTCATGTCGTCAAAATAATTAATTATGGAATTCATTCTTTGGATGCATTAAAATAATTCATTACTTTTCTGGGACATGTTGTGTGTTAACAGTAATGAATTCTGAAATGAAAAATTAATTATACATACATATGTTTCTTATATGTATATTTAAATTACCCCTGGGTAACTGATATAACTAAAATTTTTAAAGTTTCAGAGGACAATATATGTTATGTTTTATACATGCATTCTATGTACTCGTATTGTGACTTATAAAGTCTAGCATTGGACTGAACTCATTTTTCCAAAAAATGTCAGTCAGATCGGTAAGTTGAGACAGCGACTGTTTCCCCTTTTCAAAATAAGGAGACAAAAAGTATCCTTAAACGTGGATATGGCAAGATCAAATGTTTTATAAACATACATACTCGTCATAAAATTCTAGCTAATATGGTTGTCAAATTGTAGAAGTTCTATGTAAATAATTTACTTTTCATGCATAGTATTTTCAATTCAATTCAATTTAATTTTAATTTTTAACTTTTTTTACTAAAATCCTTAATGTTCTTCTGTAGTTTGTCATCAAAAACACAAAATCGATCAAATTGCTATTTTATTATTATTAAATAAATAGGTATGTTATTTTTTAGCCTAAACATATTTTTTCTGTAAACACTCTGTTAATTGAAAGTTTGTTTCGACTGCTGAAAGCTGTAAAAGCTCAATTATATACCTAAATATTTCCAGTACTATACTAAAAATAACGCTCTGTTTATAACACCATAATAACAATAACACACACGTAATATACATTTTTATAGTTCATTAGTAACTAGCTAGACCTTACTAGATGGCGCACTATATACTATTCAGAAAAAGCTCTGCTGCGAGATTGCAATCAAAAAGTAAGCATAAGACAAATCCATGTTTAATAAAAAAATTTCCATTTTTCATACAAAATTAAATAATCTATACATCGTTAAATTTTCATACACAAAGCTAAACGGGCTATACATTGTCCGTTTTTTCATAAAAAAAATTTAATGAAAATACATCGTCCATTTTTCACACAAAAAATTGAATGAAAATACATCGTCCATTTTTAATACATAAAATAATAAGGGTTTACACATCGTCCATTTTTCGTATAAGAAATAAATGGGCTATACATCATAAACTTTTCATACAAAAAGTAAAATGAACTATATATCGTCCATTTTTCATGCAAAATATTTAATGGGTTAATGGGTCCATTTTTAATACAAAAAATTGTCATACATAAAATTATATGGATTTATATATCGAACATGCAAAAAATTGTTTCATGAAAAAAATTAAATTGACTATTTACATAGTCCATTTTTCATTCAAAAAACCATTTCATGCACTTTTTATGGAAAAAAAATACATCGTCCATTTTTTAAGCAAGATATTAAATAGACTATATATATATCGTCCATTTTTCATGCAAAAAATTATTTCATACAAAACATATAATGGACTATATACACATCGTCCATTTTTCATGCAAAATATTTAATGAGTTACACATCGTCCGTTTGTAATGCACAAAATTTGCATACATACGATTATATGGGTTTATATGGGCAATACATCGTAAATTTTTTATACAAAAAATTAAATGGACTATACATCATCCACTTTTTATGCAAAAAATTAAATGGAATATACGTCTTGAGTTTTTCATGCAAAAAACACATCGCCCATTTTTCACGCAGAAAATTAAATGGAGTTTAGATCATCCATTTTTAATGTAAAAAATTAAATGGACTATACATCGTTAATTTTTCATTCCAAAAATTAGATGGACTATACATGGTCCATTTATAATTATTTAATGCAAAAAATTAAATAGACTATACAAAAAAAAAATTAAAATCGTCCATTTTTATCCAAGAAATTAAATGGACTATCCATTTTTCATGCAAGAAATTACATGAACTATACATCGTCCATTTTTGATGTAAAAAATTGTATGGACTAGACATGGTCTATTTACAATGCAAAAAATTATTTCAAGCAATAAATAAAATTGACTATATACATCATTCATTTTCCAGGCATGAAATTAAATGGACTATACATCGTCAATTTTTCAAGCTAGAAATTATTTTATGCAACAAATATAATGGACTATATATCGTCGACTTTTTATGCAAAAATTTAAATGGATTATACATCGACTGCCGATCATCTCTAAATAAGATGGCAGGGCAGTTTGATATTAGGATCATCTGGATTCCCGGGGCATAGATGCTTTCAAGGGAACCCTAGGGCTGATGAGCTTGCTAGAATTGGGACAACCCTACAAGTTCCACCAGATTTGGAATGTGTGGGTTTACCCCTACTCTCTTGCAAACTCAGGCTCAGGCGCAGGATAGAGGATGAAACAAATAGAAGGTGGGTCACAAGAAATGATTGCGTGATCACAAGGCAGTTTTGGACTCATCTAAATAGGAAAAATACGGCTTTTTTAATTTTGAAGAATAGGAAACAGATCTTGATTCTAGTGTCCGTGCTAACCGGACACTGTCTCATAGGTAGGCATGCACAAAGGTTAAAGGTTGAACACAATGATTTTTGTCGTAGCTGCCAGGATATCGATGAAGAGGAAAGTGTAGAACATTATCTTTGTCACTGTCCTGGACTTGCAAGAAAGAGAATGGCCACAATGGGTGCTCTTGAGTTCAGGGCACTTTCTGACGTTGCTAGTATTGAATTGCAACGTATGTATAAGTAGCTTTATATTTAACTCTGGTTGGTTCGACGGTGGGGACTCCGCATAAGCAGAGTTTCAGTGGTATCACAATGGACCAAAACGGTCTGAGTGAGTCCGGGCTTCTGACTGCCACCCCTACCTAACCTAACATAACCTACATCGTCTAGTTTTCCTGCAAAAAATTAAATAGACTAGACATCGTCCATTTTTCATAAAAAAATTACATGGACAAAACATCGTCAATTTTTCAAGCAAAAACTCAAATGGACTAAACATCGACCGTTTTTCAGCAAACAATAAAATGAACTATACATCGTCCATTTTTCATGCAAAACATTATTTCATACAAAAACTATAATGGACTTTCATGCAACAAAATACAAAAATATCCATTTTTCATTCAAAAAATATAATGGACTATTATACATCGTCCACTTTTTATGGAAAAATTTTTTCATCCAAAAAATAAAATGGACTATACATCGTCTTTTTTTATGCAAAAATTAATGGACTATACATCGTCCATTTTTCATGCCAAAATTTTTTTCATGCAAAAAATATAATGGCCTGTAATAGTCTTTTTTATGCAAAATTAATGAACTATACATCGTCTATTTTTCATGCCGAAGTATTTTTCATGCAAAAAATATAATGGACTATACATCGTCTTTTTTATGCAAAAATTAATAGACTATATATACATCGTCCTTTTTTTATGCCAAAATTTTTTTAATGCAAAAAATAGAATGGATCGTCTGTTTTATGCAAATATTAATGGACTATACATCGTCAATTTTTCACGCCAAAATGTTTTTCATGCAAAAAATATAATGGACTGTACACCGTCTTTTTTTATGGAAAAATTAATGGACTATACATCGTCTTTTTTATGCAAAATGAATGGACTATACATTCTCCATTTTTCACGCCAAAATTTTTTTCATGAAAAAAATATAATGGACTATACATCGTCTTTTTTACGCAAAAATTAATAGACTATACATCGTTCCTTTTTCATGCCAAAAGTTTTTTCATGCCAAAAATATAATGGACTATATATCGTCTTTTTTTGGAAAAATTAATAGACTATACATCGTTCTTTTTTTATGCCAAAATTTTTTTCATGCAAAAAATATAATGGACACATCGTCAATGGATACATCGTCTTTTTTACGCAAAAATTAATAGACTATACATCGTTCTTTTTTCATGTTAAAACATTTTTCATGCAAATAATATAATGTACTATACATCTTCTTTTTTACGCAAATATTAATAGACTATACATCGTCCTTTTTTCATGCCAAAAGTTTTTTCATGCAAAAAATATAATGGACTATCCATCGTCTTTTTTTATACAAGAATTGATAGACTATATATCGTCCTTTTTTCATGCCAAAATTTTTTTCATGCAAAAAAATATAATGGACTATAATCATCTTTTTTTGTAAAAATTAATGGACTATAAATCGTCCATTTTTCATGCCAAAATTTTTTCATGCAAAAAAATATAATGGACTATACATCATCTTTTTTATGCAAATATAATGGACTATACATCGTCCATTTTCCATGCCAAAATTTTTTCATGCAAAAAATATAATGGACTATACATCGTCTTTTTTTATACAAGCATTGATAGACTATATATCGTCCTTTTTTCATGCGAAAATTTTTTTCATGCAAAAAATATAATGCACTATACATCGTCTTTTTTACGCAAAAATTAATAGACTATACATCGTTCTTTTTTCATGCCAAAAGTTTTTTGATGCAAAAAATATAATGCACTATACATCGTCTTTTTTAATGCAAAAATTAATAGACTATGCATCGTCCTTTTTTCATTGCAAATGTTTTTTCATGCAAAAAATATAATCGACTATATATCGTCTTTTTTTGGAAAAATTAATGGACTATAAATCGTCCATTTTTCATGCCAAAATTTTTTCATGCAAAAAAATGTAATGGACTATACATCATCTTTTTCATGCAAAAAATATAATGGACAATACATCGTCTTTTTTATGCAAAAATTAATAGACTATACATCTTCGTTTTTTTATGCCAAAATTTTTTTCATGCAAAAAATATAATGGAGTGTACATCGTCTTTTTTATGCAAAAATTAATGGACTATACATCGTCTTTTTTATACAAAATGAATGGACTATACATTCTCCATTTTTCATGCCAACATTTTTTTCATGAAAAAAATTTTATGGACTAAAGATCGTCTTTTTTGCGCAAAAATTAATAAACTATACATCCTTCTTTTTTCATGCTAAAAGGTTTTTCATGCAAAAAATACAATGGACTATATATCGTCTTTTTTTGGAAAAATTAATGGACAATAAATCGTCCATTTTTCATGCCAAAATTTGTTCATGCAAAAAAAATATAATGGACTATACATCATCATTTTCATGCAAAAAATATAATGGACTATATATCGTTTATACTATAAATCGTCCATTTCTCATGCCAAAATATTTTTCATGCAAAAAATATAATGGACTATACATCGTCTTTTTTATGCAAAAATTGATAGACTATATATCGTCCATTTTTCATGCCAAAATTTTTTTCATCCAAAAAATATAATGGACTATACATCATCTTTTTCATGCACAAAATATAATAGACTATATATCGTCTTTTTTATGCAAAAATTAATGGACTATACATCGTAAATTTTTCACGCGAAAATGTTTTTCATGCAAAAAATATAATGGACTCGTCGCTAATAGCTGCGTTTTACAAAATTATGTCCTTAATTATTTTCGCATATTCTTTAATATATAAATTCACATATTTTCTTTGTAAAACTATAATTTTTAACAATAACAAAAAAGGTACAAGTTTTATAATTTTGTTAAAAAATTCTATTTACATATTTTTATTACAAAAAATTGCCAATTAACTTTTGAATAATTTTAGGCAAAAAGTAATCTAAAAAATCTTGCATTTTTGTAAGCAAAAAAAAACCCATTAAATTTTTAGTACTTTTAGGCAAGCAGTAATCTATTAACATTTGGGTATTTGTAGGCAAACAGTATAGGGTACCGCATACTTTTTGAACTTTTCAAACAAAAATAATGGGTTATTCAGTCAAATTGTAAGTACTTACGACTGGAGAGTACATACAATTTTTTTGCATTCTAGTAGTCAAACTTTTTTTCTGGGTTTGTATAGCTCTCACATTTTTGTATTTGTAATTTCGACATCGTCTTTTTTATGCAAAATTAATGGACTATACATTCTCCATTTTTCATGCCAAAATTTTTTATACATCATGTTTTTCATGCAAAAAATATAATGGACTATATATCGTCTATACTATAAATCGTCAATTTTTCATGCCAAAATTTTTTTCATGCAAAAAATATAATGAACTATATATCGTCTTTTTTATGCAAAAATTGATAGACTATATATCGTCCTTTTTTCATGCCGAAATTTTTTTCATGCAAAAAATATAATGGACTATACATCGTCTTTTTTATGCAAAAATTAATGGAATATGCATCGTCCTTTTTTCATGCCAAAACTTTTTTCATGCAAAAAATATAATGAACTATATATCGTCTTTTTTTGGAAAAATTAATGGACTATAAATCGTCCATTTTTCATGCCAAAATTTTTTCATGCAAAAAATATAATGAACTGTATTCACATCGTCTTTTTTTATGCAAAAATTAATGGACTATACATCGTCTTTTATATGCAAAATGAATGGATTATACATTCTCCATTTTTCATGGCAAAATTTTTTCATGCAAAAAAATATAATGGACTATACATCATCTTTTTCATGGAAAAAATATAATAGACTATACATCGTCTTTTTATGGAAAATTTAATGGACTTTAAATCGTCCATTTTTCATGCAAAAATTTTTCTCATGCAAAAACTATAATGGACTATACATCGTTTTTTGACGCAAAAATTAATAGACTATACATCGTTCTTTTTTTATGCCAAAAGTTTTTTCATGCAAAAAATATAATGAAATATATATCGTCTTTTTTTTGGAAAAATTAATGGACTATAAATCGTCCATTTTTCATGCCAAACTTTTTTTCATGCAAAAAATATACTGGATTATACATCGTTTTTTTACGCAAAAATTAATAGACTATACATCGTCCTTTTTTCATGCCAAAATTTTTTTCATCCAAAAAATATAATGGACTATACATCGTCTTTTTTATGCAAAAATTGATAGACTATACATCGTCCTTTTTCATGGCAAAATTTTTTTCATCCAAAAAATATAATGGACTATACATCATCTTTTTCATGGAAAAAATATAATAGACTATACATCGTCTTTTTATGGAAAATTTAATGGACTATACATCGTGCTTTTTTCTTGCAAAAATTAATAGGCTATACATCGTCCTTTTTTCATGCCAAAATTTTTTTCATCCAAAAAATATAATGGACTATATATCATCTTTTTCATGGAAAAAATATAATAGTCTATATATATGGTGTTTTTTATGGAAAAATTAATGGACTATAAATCGTCCATTTTTCATGCCAAAAAATATAATGGACTATATATACATCGTCGTTTTTATGCAAAAATTAATGGACTTTAAATCGTCCATTTTTCATGCAAAAATTTTTTTCAGGCAAAAAATATAATGGACTATACATCATCTTTTTCATGCAAAAATTATAATGGACGAAATATCGTCTTTTTTATGGAAAAATTAATGGACTTTAAATCGTGCATTTTTCATGCCAACATTTTTTTCAGGCAAAAAATATAATGGACTATATATCGGCTTTTTTATGGAAAAATTAATGGACTTTAAATCGTGCATTTTTCATGCCAACATTTTTTTCAGGCAAAAAATATAATGGACTATACATCGTCTTTTTTACTCAAAAATTAATAGACTATACATCGTTTTTTTTCATGCCAAAAGTTTTTTCATGCAAAAAATATAATGGACTATACTATGTCTTTTTTTATGCAAAAATTAATAGACTATGCATCGTCCTTTTTTCATGCCAAAATTTTTTTCATGCAAAAAATATAATGGACTATATATCGGCTTTTTTATGGAAAAATTAATGGACTTTAAATCGTGCATTTTTCATGCCAACATTTTTTTCAGGCAAAAAATATAATGGACTATACATCGTCTTTTTTACTCAAAAATTAATAGACTATACATCGTTTTTTTTCATGCCAAAAGTTTTTTCATGCAAAAAATATAATGGACTATACTATGTCTTTTTTTATGCAAAAATTAATAGACTATGCATCGTCCTTTTTTCATGCCAAAATTTTTTTCATGCAAAAAATATAATGGACTATAATACATCATCTTTTTCATGCAAAAATTATAATGGACGATATATCATCTTTTTTATGGAAAAATTAATGGACTTTAAATGGTCCATTTTTCATGCAAAAATTTTTCTCATGCAAAAACTATAATGGACTATACATCGTCTTTTTTACGCAAAAATTTATAGACTATACATCGTTCTTTTTTTATGCCAAAATTTTTTTCATGCAAAAAATATAATGGATCGTCTTTTTTATGCAAAAATTAATTTAGTATACATCGTACATTTTTCATGCCAAACTTTTTTTCATGCAAAAAATATACTGGCTTATACATCGTTTTTTTACGCAAAAATTAATAGACTATACATCGTTCTTTTTTTATGCCAAAAGTTTTTTCATGCAAAAAATATAATGAAATATATATCGTCTTTTTTTTGGAAAAATTAATGGACTATAAATCGTCCATTTTTCATGCCAAACTTTTTTTCATGCAAAAAATATACTGATTATACATCGTTTTTTTACGCAAAAATTAATAGACTATACATCGTCCTTTTTTCATGCAAAAAATATAATGGATCGTCTTTTTTATGCAAAAAATATAATGTACGATATATCGTGTTTTTTATGGAAAAATTATTGAACCTTAAATCGTCCATTTTTCATGGCAAAATTTTTTTCATGCAAAAAATATAATGGACTATACATCGTCTTTTTTTATACAAAAATTTATAGACTATACATCGTCCTTTTTTCATGCCAAAATTTTTCTCATACAAGAAATATAATGGACTATACATCGTATTTTTTACGCAAACTATACATCGTTCTTTTTTCATGCCAAAAGTTTTTTCATGCAAAAAATATAATGCCAAATTTTTTCATGCAAAAAAATATAATGGACTATACATCATATTTTTCATGCAAAAAATATAATGGACTATATATCGTCTATACTACAAATCGTCCAATTTTCATGCCAAAATTTTTTTCATGAAAAAAATATAATGGACTATACATCGTCTTTTTTATGCAAAAATTGATAGACTGTATAACGTCCTTTTTCATGCCAAAATTTTTTTCATCCAAAAAATATAATGGACTATAATCATCTTTTTCATGCAAAAAATATAATAGACTATACATCGTCTTTTTATGGAAAAATTAATGGACTATACATCGTGCTTTTTTCTTGCAAAAATTAATAGGCTATACATCGTCCTTTTTTCATGCCAAAATTTTTTTCATCCAAAAAATATAATGGACTATACATCATCTTTTTCATGCAAAAAATATAATTGACGATATATCGTCTTTTTTATGGAAAAATTAATGGACTTTAAATCGTCCATTTTTCATCCCAAAATTTTTTTCATGCAAAAAATATAATCGACTATACATCATCTTTTTCATGCAAAAATTATAATGAACGATATATCGTCTTTTTTATGGAAAAATTAATGAACCTTAAATCGTCCATTTTTCATGGCAAAATTTTTTTCATGCAAAAAATATAATGGACTATACATCCTCTTTTTTACGCAAACTATACATCGTTCTTTTTTCATGCCAAAAGTTTTTTCATGCAAAAAATATAATGCACTATACATCGTCTTTTTTATACAAAAAGTAATAGACTATACATCGTCCATTTTTCATGCCAAAATTTTTTTCATGCAAAATATATAATGGACTATACATCGTCTTTTTTTATACAAAAATTTATAGACTATACATCGTCCTTTTTTCATGCCAAAATTTTTCTCATACAAAAAATATAACGGACTATACATCGTCTTTTTTACGCAAACTATACATCGTTCTTTTTTCATGCCAAAAGTTTGTTCATGCAAAAAATATAATGCACTATACATCGTCTTTTTTTGGAAAAATTAATGGACTATTAATCGTCCATTTTTCATGCCAAAATTTTTTCATGCAAAAAAATATAATGCACTATAATACATCATCTATTTCATGCAAAAAATATAATGGACTATACATCGTCTTTTGTATGCAAAAATTAATGGACTATATATCGTCCCTTTTTCATGCCAAAATGTTTTACATGCAAAAAATAAAATGGCCTGTACATCGTCTTTTTTATGCAAAATTAATGAACTATACATCGTCTATTTTTCATGCCAAAGTATTTTTCATGCAAACAATATAATGGGCTATACATCGTCTTTTTTATGCAAAAATTAATAGACTACACATCGTCCTTTTTTTACGCCAAAATTTTTTTCATGCAAAAAATAGAAAGGATCGTCTTTTTTATGCAAAAATTAATGGACTATACATCGTAAATTTTCCATGCCAAACTTTTTTCATGCAAAAATAATGCTGTACTATACATCGTCTTTTTTATGCAAAAATTAATGGACTATACATCGTCCTCTTTTCATGCAAAAAATATAATGGACTATACATCGTCTTTTTTATGCAAAAAATATAATGGACGATATATCGTCTTTGTTATGGAAAAATTAATGGACTTTAAATTGTCCATTTTTCCTGCCAAAATTTTTTTCATGCCAAAAATATAATGGAATATACATCATCCTTTTCATGCAAAAATTATAATGGACGATATATCGTCTTTTTAATGGAAAAATTAATGGACTTTAAATTGTCCATTTTTCATGGCAAAATTTTTTTCAGGCAAAAAATATAATGGACTATACATCGTCTTTTTTACGCAAAAATTAATAAAATATACATCGTTATTTTTTCATGCCAAAACATTTTTCATGCAAATAATATAATGTACTATACATTATCTTTTTCATGCAAAAATTAATGGACTATACATCGTTCATTTTTCATGCCAAACTTTTTTCATGCAAAAACTATACTGGACTATACATCGTCTTTTTTATGCAAAAATTAATAGACTATATACATCGTCCTTTTTTCATGCAAAAAATATAATGGACTATACATCGTCTTTTTTATGCAAAAATTAATAGATTATAAATCGTCCTTTTTTCATGCCAAAATTTTTTCATGCAAAAAATATAATGGACTATACATCGTCTTTTTTACGCAAACTATACATTGTTCTTTTTTTATGCCAAAACTTTTTTCATGCAAAAAATATAATGGACTATACATCATCGTTTTCATGCACAAAATATAATTGACTATATATCGTCTATACTATAAATCGTCCATTTCTCATGCCAAAATTTTTTTTATGCAAAAAATATTATGGACTATACATCGTCTTTTTTATGCAAAAATTGATAGACTATACATCGTCCTTTTTTCATGCCAAAATTTTTTTCATCCAAAAAATATAATTTACTATATATCGTCTTTTTTTGGAAAAATTAATGGACTATAAATCGTCCATTTTTCATGCCAAAATTTTTTCATGGAAAAAAATATAATGAACTATACATCATCTTTTTCATGCAAAAAATATAATGGACTATACATCATCTTTTTCATGCAAAAATTATAATGGGCGATATATCGTCTTTTTTATGGAAAAATTAATGTTCTTTAAATCGTCCATTCTACATGCCAAAATTTTTTTTATGCAAAAAATATAATGGACTATACATCGTCTTTTTTACGCAAACTATACATCGTCCTTTTTTCATGCCAAAAATTTGTTCATGCAAAAAAATATAATGGACTATATATATATCGTCTTTTTTATGCAAAAATTAATAGACTATACATCGTCATTTTTTCAGGCCAAAATTTTTTTCATGTAAAAAATATAATGGACTATATATCGTCTTTTTTATGCAAAAATTGATAGATTTTACATCGTCCTTGTTTCATGGCGAAATTTTTTTATGCAAAAAATATAATGGACTATACATTGTCTATTTTTCATGCCAAAATTTTTTTCATGCAAAAAATATAATGGACTATACATCGTCTTTTTTATTAAAAAATTAATGGACTATTTATCGTCCATTTTTCATGCCAAAATTTTTTTCATGCAAAACATATAATGGACTATATATCGTCTTTTTTATGCAAAAATTAATAGACTATACATCGTCCTTTTTTCAGGCCAAAAATTTTTTCATGCAAAAAATATAATGGACTATAATACATCATCTTTTTCATGCAAAAATTAATGGACTATACATCGTTCATTTTTCATGCCAAACTTTTTTCATGCAAAAAATATACTGGACTATAAATCGTATTTTTTATGCAAAAATTAATGGACTATACATCGTCCTTTTTTCATGCCAAAATTTTTTTCATGCAAATAAATATAAAGGACTACTCATCGTCTTTTTCATGCAAAAAAATATAATGGACTATACATCGTCTTTTTTATGCAAAAATTGATAGACTATACATCGTCTTTTTTTCATGCCAAAACATTTTTCATGGAAAAAATATAAGGTACTATACATCATCTTTTTCATGCAAAAATTAATGGACTATACATCGTTCATTTTTCATGCCAAACTTTTTTCATGTAAAAAATATACTGGACTATACATCGTCTTTTTTATGCAAAAATTAATGGACTATACATCGTCCTTTTTTCATGCAAAAAATATAATGGACTATATATCGTCTTTTTTATGCAAAAATTAATAGACTATACATCTTCCTTTTTTCATGCCAAAATATTTTTCATGAAAAAAATATAATGGACTATACATCATCTTTTTCATGCAAAAATTATAATGGACGATATATATTTTTTATGGAAAAATTAATGGACTTTAGCTCGTTCATTTTTCATGCCAAAATTTTTTTCCGGCAAAAAATATAATGGACTATACATCGTCTTTTTTAATACAAAAACTGATAGACTATACATCGTCCTTTTTTCATGCCAAAATTTTTTTCATGCAAAAAATATAATGGACTATACATCGTCTTTTTTACGCAAAAATTAATAGACTATACATCGTTCTTTTTTCATGTTAAAACATTTTTCATGCAAATAATATAATGTACTATACATCATCTTTTTCATGCAAAAATTAATGGACTATACATCGTTCATTTTTCATGCCAAACTTTTTTCATGCAAAAAATATACTGGACTATACATCGTCTTTTTTAAGCAAAAATTAATGGACTATACATCGTCCTTTTTTCATGCAAAAAATATAATGGACTATACATCGTCTTTTTTATGCAAAAATTAATAGATTATACATCGTCCTTTTTTCAAGCCAAAATTTTTTTCATGCAAAAAATATAATGGACTATACATCATCTTTTTCATGCAAAAAATATAATAGACTATATATCGTCTTTTTTATTAAAAAATTAATGGACTATAAATCGTCAATTTTTCATGCAAAAATTTTTTTCATCAAAAAATATAATAGACTATATATCGTCGTTTTTATTAAAAAATTAATGGGCATTTTTCATGCCAAAATGTTTTTCATGCAAAAAATCAAATGGCCTGTACATCGTCTTTTTTATGCAAAATTAATGAACTATACATCGTCCTTTTTTCATGCCAAAATTTTTTTCATGCAAATAAATATAAAGGACTATACATCGTCTTTTTCATGCAAAAAAATATAATGGACTATACATTGTCTTTTTTATGCAAAACTTAATAGATTATACATGGTCCTTTTTTCATGCCAAAATTTTTTTCATGCAAAAAATATAATGGACTATATATCGTCTTTTTTATGCAAAAATTAATAGACTATACATCGTCCTTTTTTCAGGCCAAAATTTTTTTCATGCAAAAAATATAATTGACTATACATCATCTTTTTCATGCAAAAAATATAATGGACTATATATCGTCTATATTATAAATCGTCAATTTTTCATGCCAAAATTTTTTTCATGCAAAAAATATAATGGACTCTACATCGTCTTTTTTATGCAAAAATTAATGGACTATACATTGTCTATTTTTCATGCCAAAATTTTTTTCATGCAAAAAATATAATGGACTATTATATATCGTCGTTTTATTAAAAAATTAATGGGCATTTTTCATGCCAAAATGTTTTTCATGCAAAAAATCAAATGGCCTGTACATCGTCTTTTTTATGCAAAATTAATGAACTATACATCGTCCTTTTTTCATGCCAAAATTTTTTCATGCAAATAAATATAAAGGACTATACATCGTCTTTTTCATGCAAAAAAATATAATGGACTATACATCGTCTTTTTTATGCAAAAATTGATAGACTATACATCGTCTTTTTTTCATGCCAAAACATTTTTCATGGAAAAAATATAAGGTGCTATACATCATCTTTTTCATGCAAAAATTAATGGACTATACATCGTTTATTTTTCATGCTAAACTTTTTTCATGTAAAAAATATACTGGACTATTATACATCGTCTTTTTTATGCAAAAATTAATGGACTATATATACATCGTCCTTTTTTCATGCAAAAAATATTTTTTTTTTTTTTTTTTTTTTAATACATATAACTTATTTATTGCATCTTCAAAAAAATGAACTAACAATAAGTAATCAAATCTTAAGTCTAGATATAATTAATGTGTCCGACCAATGCCGAAAACAATTTTAGTGATAGTAGTTATTAATACAATAATTATGTACTAGCAAAAAAAATTATTCTCAAAAAGTTTCATCTGAGGTATTGCGTATTAGAGCCTTGGTGTCCCTCTTTTTTAAGCGGATGTGTCCAGTAAAGTTCAAGATGTTACGAGCAAGGGGATTAGGATGGGACTCGAGTTTAGTTAAATATTTGCCTGCGTATTTTGAAATTTCTTCAGTCACTAGTGGCATATTTAAATCACGATGTAAATTTGAATTTTTAATGTACCATGGAGCCGATGTTATTAAACGTAAAATTTTGTTTTGTCTTCGTTGGATTTTCTCAACATTTGAAGCTGAAGCAGTGCCCCATAACTGAATTCCGTAGCACCATATTGGTTTCAAAAGCGACTTGTATATTAACAGTTTGCAGTCTAGGCTGAGTGTTGAATTTCTGCCAATCAACCAATGTATTTGAGATAACTTAAGTTTCATTTGAGTTAGCTTAGAGTCAATATGATGTTTCCACGTAAGCCTTCGATCAAGGTGAATACCAAGGTATTTCACGTGAGAATGTTGAGGAATATTCTCATTGTTTATTCGAATGGGGGAACAAGTATCTCTTCTTAGGGAAAACGTTATATGGACACACTTTTGTTCATTTACTTTAATTCTCCATAAGTTCAACCATATTTCCAACTGGGTAATATGTTCCTGGAGATTGCGGGATGCCTCAGAAAGGTTTTCGTGAATACTCATACAGGCTGTATCATCGGCAAACGTAGAGGTATGGATATTATTGCTCACAGGCATATCACAAGTATATATTAAATACAAGACTGGCCCCAGAATACTACCCTGTGGGACACCGGAAGATATAGATTCGGGCACACTCATGAAGTCTCCTTCCACAACAGTGAACTTCCTATCAACAATATAACTTTCCAAAAGTTTTTGAATGTTTACTGGCAGGTATGTCTTCAATTTTAAAACTAGGCCTTCGTGCCATACTTTGTCAAACGCTTGAGAAACATCAATGAAGAGGGCAGAACAATATTTCTTTTCTTCAAATGTCTTCCTTATAACTTGCACCAACCTATACGTTTGCTCAATTGTGCTATGCTGACTTCTAAAACCAAATTGATGATCCGGGATACACCAATTATCAGCTAAAATTTTGGAAAATTTAGTCATGAGCAGCTTTTCGAAAAGCTTTGAGATTGTTGATAGTAAACTTATAGGCCTATATGACTCAGCCTTGGTAAGATCTTTACCCGGCTTTGGAATCATTTTGATCTTCGCCAGTTTCCAGTTATGTGGAAAATACTGCAATCGCAAAATGGCATTAAAAATAAATAGCAGGATTCTTATTGCGATTAGAGGCAAATTCATCAGCATCTTGTTACTAATTCCATCAATACCTGGAGCTTTCTTCGGGTTGAGTTCAGCAATTATTTTTTGTAATTCACACAGCTTAAACCTTATGGGACGAGGGGGTAGAGAAACTACATTCGGCAAATCAACAGCGCTCGTACATGAATAGGGAGTGAATACAGCTTTTAAATGCTCAGCAAATAAGTTACCTTTCTCGCTATCGCTTCTTGCCCATCCTCCGGTCGAAGTGCGCAGTGGTGATTTAAGCTCAACGGGTCTTTTAAGATTTCTAGCAGCGCGCCATAAAGAGTAATTAGATGCTGACGTGACATCGAGACCTTCTAGAAATTTTTCTAGTAATGCTGTTTTTTCCGACGATAGCAACTCTTTGAGTCGTTTAGTACATTCTTTAAGTCTGAGTTTATTTAGGGGTGATCTGTGTTGTTGCCATTCTCTTCTAGCACTCCTTTTTTCACATACAAGACGTTCAATATCCGCAGAATAAATTCTATTAAAGCCAGTCTGCGGATGGGAAGTAGTGGCATGTTCAGCAGCCTCTTTAATATTTTCGTTAAGATTGGCAACGTTAAATTCAATATCATCGGATGTACTTAGCTTAATGTTTTCCGTACAATGACTACTGAGATATTTTTTGAACCCCAGCCAATTAACACGACTTATCATCTTCACATATGAGTTCGGCAAATCACTCCTTAGTGGGTTAAAAATTGTAACTATTGTGGGAGAGTGATCGGAGGAGAGATCTAGAGAGGCCTCCACGTGAGTTAGGTCCCTAGGGATATTTTTCATGACACCAAAATCTATTACATCCGGAATTTTTTGTACGTCAGTAGGCCAATAAGTGGGCTCCCCACACGAAATGACATCCAAGTCCATTTTTGAAATTGTATTAAACAACGCTTGACCTCTAGGTGTAACAAGACGCGAGCCCCAGTACAAATGTTTTGCATTGTAGTCGCCAGCTGCCAGGAAACAAGATCCAAGCGATTTGTAGAACTTCTCATACTGCTCTTCTGTAACTGCAAATCTGGGAGGTGAGTAAATTGATGATATCACGAAATTCGCACAAAAATTTTCTACGAAAATATTCGTTGCTTGCATATATTCTTCACAAACGTTGTCAAGGACATAGTGCTTGAGTCTTGACTTAATTAGAATTGCTGATCCACCGCATGCTCTCCCTCACGGGTCCTTTGAATCATATAGAGTGTAACCATTTATTTTGAATAAGCTTCTTGATGTCAAATGAGTCTCAGAGACCAACATTATATCAATATTTTTTTCCATAAGGAAGTGCTCGAGCTCATTTTTGTGTTGGCGGATGCCGTTTGCGTTCCAGAAACATATTTTCAACGTGTTCATGGCTTGTTAATTAATGCTTGAAGCAGAGTATTCTGCATTCGTAGCATTTCTTGCATCATGTTAGTCATATTTGTAGGAAAGGTGTTTATAGTTTGCACTAGATTATCATTAGTGGCTTCAAGGCGGCTGAAATTAAAGCTTGTGTTAGCATTTGTCGAATTACTTGTTGTTGCTGGGGACACTTTCTGCGTGGGAATTGAATTTGTCTTAACAGCATCCGCATACGATACTCGTAAAGTACTTGGTTGGCTCATTGGAGGAAAAGTGGCGGAGTAAGCTTTTGCTGATTGAGCTGGAGTTAATTTAGGTTTTTGTCCCATAGTCTGTTTAACAAAAGAATATACAGGGCAACCTCTGTAGTTAGCGGTGTGATTACCTCCACAATTACTACATTTTTTTCCTGCTTGAACTTTTGGCTTGGTACAGCTAGCAGTGCCATGCAATTCACCGCAGATAACACAAACTGTAGGTAAATTGCAGTAGGATTTTGTATGACCATATTCTTGGCAATTATAGCACTGTACGGGACCTGAACGCTTGCGTGGCTCTTCAACTGTGATTTTTCGGTGTAAGAGAAACTTTACATTATAAATAGGATGGGTTTCATTTTTTTTCAATTGTATGTCATTCGGCTCCAGTTCAACCCGAAATAGGGGTTGGGGGACCTTTTCTCTATTAATTATATTAGTAGCACTTTTTACTTTAAATCCTTGCTCGATAAGTGCGCATTTTACTTCTTCGGGGTCAACATATGAATCTATGCCCTTTAGTACTATCTCTAGGCCTTTAGCACTCTTGAGTTGGTAAGTGTAAAAATTTGTTTTATTTTTCTCAAAATCACTCGGAAATTTTTTTCATCATAAATTTGGATTTTTGTTTCGTCAATATTACCTCGTTTAATTAGAATGATGTGGAAGGTATTTTCACCAATGGCCGACAGTAGTTTTTTTAGAAGCGCGTTGGAATTTTTTTCTCTCAGATAGATAGGTGGTGGCTTAAAAGACTTTTGCGATGATGCAGCGGGCTTGTCGTTATTGTCTTGCAATATTGAAAAACGATTTTGACGATTAGTAGAGGACGCGCTGTTATCCCTAGACATCTTTGGAGCAGATGAAATTTTAGAAGAATTTGGGCTTCGCCCACGCTTTACCACAGTTATGTATCTGTCCATACCGATTTGGACCTTGGGTTTTGAACTGCTGCTATCTGTAGTGATAACTTGGTTAAGTGATGAACACGAGCCCGAAGGGGATGAAATCGCTGACTTATATGAAGAAGTACTAGGCAACTGTAATGTTAATGAATCACTAGTTGGCATTGGACAAAGCGAAATTGATCGCTGACGAAAAATTGGCTTTGCCGTTAAAAAATTACTTTCATAAGATTTTTTATTTTTATTGTTTTCATTAAGAGTTTCAGAACTCACAGTAAAATATGCATTTCTGCCGTTAGAACTCACTTCACATTTTTTTGTATTTGAGGTACTCATGTAGAGTATTCCTCAAGGGTACTTTGTTTGCGGTTATTTGTTTGTTTTTGTTGTTTTGACTATGTAAAAAAAAAATTTGCAATATTTGCTTTGCTTATTTATCAAAGTTAATTTTGTATTACGAATATTTTTTGAATGTTTTATTGTTTTTTGTTTTTGTTTTTTTTTTTGTTTTGTTTGTATGTAAAAATAATCCGCTATGACGTGTGTTCACTATGAAGGTTCAACGAGAACATCAAATCAAATCATCAATCAAATGGCCTGTACATCGTCTTTTTTATGCAAAATTAATGAACTATACATCGTCCTTTTTTCATGCCAAAATTTGTTTCATGCAAATAAATATAAAGGACTATACATCGTCTTTTTCATGGAAAAAAATATAATGGACTATACAAAAATTGATAGACTATACATCGTCTTTTTTTCATGCCAAAACATTTTTCATGCAAAAAATATAATGGACTATACATCGTCTTTTTTATGCAAAAATTAATAGACTATACATCGTCCTTTTTTCATGCCAAAATTGTTTTCATGCAAAAAATATAATGGACTATACATCATCTTTTTCATGCAAAAATTATAATGCACGATATATCTTTTTTATGGAATAATTAATGGACTTTAAATCGTTCATTTTTCATGCCAAAATTTTTTTCCGGCAAAAAATATAATGGACTATAAATCGTCTTTTTTACGGAAAAATTAATAGACTATACATCGCCCATTTTTCATGCCAAAATTTTTTTCATGCAAAAAATATAATGGACTATAAATCGTCTTTTTTACGGAAAAATTAATAGACTATACATCGTTCTTTTTTCATGCCAAAACATTTTTCATGCAAATAATATAATGTACTATACATCATCTTTTTCAAGCAAAAATTAATGGACTATACATCGTTCATTTTTCATGCCAAACTTTTTTCATGCAAAAAATATACTGGACTATACATCGTCTTTTTTATGCAAAAATTAATGGACTATACATCGTCCTTTTTTCATGCAAAAAATATAATGGACTATACATCGTCTTTTTTATGCAAAAATTAATAGACTATACATCGTCCTTTTTTCATGCCAAAATTTTTTTCATGCAAAAAATATAATGGACTATACATCATCTTTTTCATGCAAAAATTATAATGCACGATATATCTTTTTTATGGAAAAATTAATGGACTTTAAATCGTTCATTTTTCATGCCAAAATTTTTTTGCGGCAAAAAATATAATGGACTATACATCGTCTTTTTTACGGAAAAATTAATAGACTATACATCGCCCATTTTTCATGCCTAAATTTTTTTCATGCAAAAAATATAATGGACTATACATGGTCTTTTTTTATACAAAAACTGATAGACTATACATCGTCCTTTTTTCATGCCAAAATTTTTTTCATGCAAAAAATATAATGGACTATATATAAATCGTCTTTTTTACGGAAAAATTAATAGAATATACATCGTTCTTTTTTCATGCCAAAACATTTTTCATGCAAATAATATAATGTACTATACATCATTTTTTTCATGCAAAAATTAATGGACTATACATCGTTCATTTTTCATGCCAAACTTTTTTCATGGAAAAAATATACTGGACTATACATCGTCTTTTTTATGCAAAAATTAATGGACTATATACATCGTCCTTTTTTCATGCAAAAAATATAATGGACTATACATCGTCTTTTTCATGCAAATAATATAATGTACTATACATCATCTTTTCATGCAAAAATTAATGGACTATACATCGTCCTTTTTTCAGGCCAAAATTTTTTTCATGCAAAAAATATAATTGACTATACATCATCTTTTTCATGCAAAAAATATAATGGACTATATATCGTCTATACTATAAATCGTAAATTTTTCATGCCAAAATTTTTTTCAGGCAAAAAATATAATGGATTATATATCGTCTTTTTTATGGAAAAATAATAGACTGTACATCGTCCTTTTTTCAAGCCAAAATTTTTTTCATGCAAAAAATATAATGGACTATGCATCATCTTTTTCATGCAAAAAATTTAATAGACTATATATCGTCTTTTTTATTAAAAAATTAATGGACTATAAATCGTAAATTTTTCATGCCAAAATTTTTTTCATGCAAATAATATAATGGACTATATATACATCGTCTTTTTTATGCAAAAATTAATGGACTATACATTGTCTATTTTTCATGCCAAAATTTTTTTCATGCAAAAAATATAATGGACTATACATCGTCTTTTTTATTAAAAAATTAATGGACTATTTATCGTCCATTTTTCATGCCAAAATTTTTTTCATGAAAAAATTATAATAGATATAATATATATCATCGTTTTTATTAAAAAATTAATGGGCATTTTTCATGCCAAAATGTTTTTCATGCAAAAAATCAAATAGCCTGTACATCGTCTTTTTTATGCAAAATTAATGAACTATACATCGTCCTTTTTTCATTGCAAAATTTTTTTCATGCAAACAAATATAAAGGACTATACATCGTCTTTTTTTCATGCCAAAACATTTTTCATGGAAAAAATATAAGGTACTATACATCGTCTTTTTTATGCAAAAATTAATGGACTATACATTGTTCATTTTTCATGCCAAACTTTTTTCATGCAAAAAATATACTGGACTATAAATCGTCTTTTTTACGCAAAAATTAATAGACTATACATCGCCCATTTTTCATGCCAAAATTTTTTTCATGCAAAAAATATAATGGACTATACATCGTCTTTTTTACGCAAAAATTAATAGACTATACATCGTTCTTTTTTCATGCCAAAAGTTTTTTCATGCAAAAAATATAATGGACTATATATCGTCTTTTTTTGGAAAAATTAATAGACTATACATCGTTCTTTTTCATGCCAAAAGTTTTTTCATGCAAAAAATATAATGGACTATATATCGTCTTTTTTTGGAAAAATTAATAGACTATACATCGTTCTTTTTTTATGCCAAAATTTTTTTCATGCAAAAAATATAATGGACTATATATCGTCTTTTTTTGGAAAAATTAATGGACTATAAATCGTCCATTTTTCATGCCAAAATTTTTTCATGCAAATAAATATAATGGACTATACATCATCTTTTTCATGCCAAAAATATACTGGACTATAAATCGTCTTTTTTATGCAAAAATTAATGGACTATACATCGTCCTTTTTTCATGCAAAAAATATAATGGACAATACATCGTCTTTTTTATGCAAAAATTAATGGACTATACATCGTCCATTTTTCATGCCAAAATGTTTTTCATGCAAAAAATATAATGGACTATACATCGTCTCTTTTATGCAAAAATTAATGGACTATACATCGTCCATTTTTCATGCCAAAATGTTTTTCATGCAAAAAATATAATGGCCTGTACATCGTCTTTTTTATGCAAAAATAATGAACTATACATCGTCTATTTTTCATGCCAAAGTATTTTTCATGCAAAAAATATAATGGACTATACATCGTCTTTTTTATGCAAAAATTAATAGACTATATATACATCGTCCTTTTTTTATGCCAAAATTTTTTTCATGCAAAAAATAGAATGGATCGTCTGTTTTATGCAATTATTAATGGACTATACATCGTCAATTTTTCACGCCAAAATGTTTTTCATGCAAAAAATATAATGGACTGTACACCGTCTTTTTTTATGCAAAAATTAATGGACTATACATCGTCTTTTTTATGCAAAATGAATGGACTATACATTCTCCATTTTTCACGCCAAAATTTTTTTCATGAAAAAAATATAATGGACCATACATCGTCTTTTTTACGCAAAAATTAATAGACTATACATCGTTCTTTTTTCATGCCAAAAGTTTTTTCATGCAAAAAATATAATGGACTATATATCGTCTTTTTTTGGAAAAATTAATAGACTATACATCGTTCTTTTTTTATGCCAAAATTTTTTTCATGCAAAAAATATAATGGACTATATATCGTCTTTTTTTGGAAAAATTAATGGACTATAAATCGTCCATTTTTCATGCCAAAATTTTTTCATGCAAATAAATATAATGGACTATACATCATCTTTTTCATGCAAAAAATATACTGGACTATAAATCGTCTTTTTTATGCAAAAATTAATGGACTATACATCGTCCTTTTTTCATGCAAAAAATATAATGGACTATACATCGTCTTTTTTATGCAAAAATTAATAGACTATACATCGTCCTTTTTCCATGGCAAAATTTTTTTCATGCAAAAAATATAATGGACTATACATCATCTTTTTTATGCAAAAATTATAATGGACGATATATCTTTTTTATGGAAAAATTAATGGACTTTAAATCGTTAATTTTTCATACCAAAATTTTTTTCCGGCAAAAAATATAATGGACTATACATCGTCTTTTTTACGCAAAAATGAATAGACATCGCCCATTTTTCATGCCAAAATTTTTTTCATGCAAAAAATATAATGGACTATACATCGTCTGTTTTATGCAAAAGTTAATGGACTATACATCGTCCATTTTTCATGCCAAAATGTTTTTCATGCAAAATATATAAGGGCCTGTAATAGTATTTTTTATGCAAAATTAATGAACTATACATCGTCTATTTTTCATGCCAAAGTATTTTTCATGCAAAAAATATAATGGACTATACATCGTCTTTTTTATGCAAAAATTAATAGACTATATATACATCGTCCTTTTTTTATGACAAAATTTTTTTAATGCAAAAAATAGAATGGATCGTCTGTTTTATGCAAATATTAATGGACTATACATCGTCAATTTTTCACGGCAAAAGGTTTTTCATGCAAAAAATATAATGGACTGTACACCGTCTTTTTTTATGGAAAAATTAATGGACTATACATCGTCTTTTTTATGCAAAATGAATGGACTATACATTCTCCATTTTTCACGCCAAAATTTTTTTCATGAAAAAAATATAATGGACTATACATCGTCTTTTTTACGCAAAAATTAATAGACTATACATCGTTCCTTTTTCATGCTAAAAGTTTTTTCATGCCAAAAATATAATGGACTATATATCGTCTTTTTTTGGAAAAATTAATAGACTATACATCGTTCTTTTTTTATGCCAAAATTTTTTTCATGCAAAAAATTATACATCGTCTTTTTTACGCAAAAATTAATAGACTATACATCGTTCTTTTTTCATGTTAAAACATTTTTCATGCAAAAAATATACTGGACTATACATCATCTTTTTCATGCAAAAATTATAATGGACTATATATCTTTTTATGGAAAAATTAATGGACTTTAAATCGTTCATTTTTCATGCCAAAATTTTTTTCCGGCAAAAAATATAATGGACTATACATCGTCTTTTTTACGCAAAAATTAATAGACTATACATCGTTCTTTTTTCATGCCAAAAGTTTTTTCATGCAAAAAATATAATGTACTATACATCTTCTTTTTCATGCAAAAATTAATGGACTATACATCGTTCATTTTTCATGCCAAACTTTTTTCATGCAAAAAATATACTGGACTATACATCGTCTTTTTTATGCAAAAATTAATGGACTATACATCGTCCTTTTTTCATGCAAAAAATATAATGGACTATACATCGTCTTTTTTATGCAAAAATTAATAGACTATACATCGTTCTTTTTTTATGCCAAAATTTTTTTCATGCAAAAAATATAATGGACTATACATCATCTTTTTCTTGCAAAAATTATAATGCACGATATATCTTTTTTATGGAAAAATTAATGGACTTTAAATCGTTCATTTTTCATGCCAACATTTTTTTCCGGCAAAAAATATAATGGACTATACATCGTCTTTTTTACGCAAAAATTAATAGACTATACATCGCCCATTTTTCATGCCAAAATTTTTTTCATGCAAAAAATATAATGGACTATAAATCGTCTTTTTTACGGAAAAATTAATAGACTATACATCGTTCTTTTTTCATGCCAAAACATTTTTCATGGAAAAAATATAATGTATTATACATCATCTTTTTCATGCAAAAATTAATGGACTATACATCGTTCATTTTTCATGCCAAACTTTTTTCATGCAAAAAATATACTGGACTATAAATCGTCTTTTTTATGCAAAAATTAATGGACTATACATCGTCCTTTTTTCATGCAAAAAATATAATGGACTATACATCGTCTTTTTTATGCAAAAATTAATAGACTATACATCGTCCTTTTTCCATGCCAAAATTTTTTTCATGCAAAAAATATAATGGACTATATATCGTCTCTTTTTGGAAAAATTAATGGACTATAAATCGTCCATTTTTCATGCCAAAATTTTTTCATGCAAAAAAATATAATGGACTATACATCATCTTTTTCATGCAAAAAATATAATGGACTATACATCGTCTCTTTTATGCAAAAATTAATGGACTATACATCGTCCATTTTTCATGCCAAAATGTTTTTCATGCAAAAAATATAATGGACTATACATCGTCTCTTTTATGCAAAAATTAATGGACTATACATCGTCCATTTTTCATGCCAAAATGTTTTTCATGCAAAAAATATAATGGCCTGTACATCGTCTTTTTTATGAAAAATTAATGAACTATACATCGTCTATTTTTCATGCCAAAGTATTTTTCATGCAAAAAATATAATGGACTATACATCGTCTTTTTTATGCAAAAATTAATAGACTATATATACACCGTCCTTTTTTATGCCAAAATTTTTTTCATGCAAAAAATAGAATGGATGGTCTGTTTTATGCAAATATTAATGGACTATACATCGTCAATTTTTCACGCCAAAATGTTTTTCATGCAAAAAATATAATGGACTGTACACCGTCTTTTTTTATGCAAAAATTAATGGACTATACATCGTCTTTTTTATGCAAAATGAATGGACTATACATTCTCCATTTTTCACGCCAAAATTTTTTTCATGAAAAAAATATAATGGACTATACATCGTCTTTTTTACGCAAAAATTAATAGACTATACATCGTTCTTTTTTCATGCCAAAAGTTTTTTCATGCAAAAAATATAATGGACTATATATCGTCTTTTTTTGGAAAAATTAATAGACTATACATCGTTCTTTTTTTATGCCAAAATTTTTTTCATGCAAAAAATATAATGGACTATATATCGTCTTTTTTTGGAAAAATTAATGGACTATAAATCGTCCATTTTTCATGCCAAAATTTTTTCATGCAAATAAATATAATGGACTATACATCATCTTTTTCATGCAAAAAATATACTGGACTATAAATCGTCTTTTTTATGCAAAAATTAATGGACTATACATCGTCCTTTTTTCATGGAAAAAATATAATGGACTATACATCGCCTTTTTTATGCAAAAATTAATAGACTATACATCGTCCTTTTTCCATGCCAAAATTTTTTTTTATGCAAAAAATATAATGGACGATATATCTTTTTTATGGAAAAATTAATGGACTTTAAATCGTTAATTTTTCATGCCAAAATTTTTTTCCGGCAAAAAATATAATGGACTATATATCGTCTTTTTTTGGAAAAATTAATGGACTATAAATCGTCCATTTTTCATGCCAAAATTTTTTCATGCAAATAAATATAATGGACTATACATCATCTTTTTCATGCAAAAAATATACTGGACTATAAATCGTCTTTTTTATGCAAAAATTAATGGACTATACATCGCCCATTTTTCATGCCAAAAGTTTTTTCATGCAAAAAATATAATGGACTATTATACATCGTCTTCTTTTATACAAAAACTGATAGACTATAAATCGTCCTCTTTTCATGCCAAAATTTTTTTCATGCAAAAAATATAATGGACTATACATCGTCTGTTTTACGCAAAAATTAATAGACTATACATCGTTCTTTTTTCATGCCAAAAGTTTTTTCATGCAAAAAATATAATGGACTATATATCGTCTCTTTTTGGAAAAATTAATGGACTATAAATCGTCCATTTTTCATGCCAAAATTTTTTCATGCAAAAAAATATAATGGACTATATATACATCATCTTTTTCATGCAAAAAATATAATGGACTATACATCGTATTTTGTATGCAAAAATTAATAGAGTATATATACATCGTCCATATTTCATGCCAAACTTTTTTCATGGAAAAAATTTACTGGACTATACATCGTCTTTTTTATGCAAAAATTAATAGACTATACATCGTCCTTTTTTCAGGCCAAAATTTTTTTCATGCAAAAAATAGAATGGATCGTCTGTTTTATGCAAATATTAATGGACTATACATCGTCAATTTTTCACGCCAAAATGTTTTTCATGCAAAAAATATAATGGACATAATGTACACCGTCTTTTTTTATGCAAAAATTAATAGACTATACATCGTCCTTTTTTTCTGCCAAAGTATTTTTCATGCAAAAAATAGAATGGATCGTCTGTGTTATGCAAAAATTAATGGACTATGCATCATTAATTTTTCACGCCAAAATGTTTTTCATGCAAAAACTATAATGGACTGTACACCGCCTTTTTTTATGCAAAAATTAATGGACTATACATCGTCTTTTTTATGCAAAATTAATGGACTATACATTCTCCATTTTTCATGCCAAAATTTTTTTATGAAAAAAATATAATAGACTATACATCGTCTTTTTTACGCAAAAATTAATAGCTTATACATCGTTCTTTTTTCATGCCAAAAGTTTTTTCATGCAAAAAATATAATGGACTATATATCGTCTCTTTTTGGAAAAATTAATGGACTATAAATCGTCCATATTTCATGCCAAAATTTTTTCATGCAAAAAAATATAATGGACTATATATACATCATCTTTTTCATGCAAAAAATATAATGGACTGTACACCGTCTTTTTTTATGCAAAAATTAATGGACTTTACATCGTCTTTTTTATGCAAAATGAATGGACTATACATTCTCCATTTTTCACGCCAAAATTTTTTTCATGAAAAAAATATAATGGACTATACATCGTCTTTTTTACGCAAAAATTAATAGACTATACATCGTTCTTTTTTCATGCCAAAAGTTTTTTCATGCAAAAAATATAATGGACTATATATCGTCTTTTTTTGGAAAAATTAATAGACTATACATCGTTCTTTTTTTATGCCAAAATTTTTTTCATGCAAAAAATATAATGGACTATATATCGTCTTTTTTTGGAAAAATTAATGGACTATAAATCGTCCATTTTTCATGCCAAAATTTTTTCATGCAAATAAATATAATGGACTATACATCATCTTTTTCATGCAAAAAATATACTGGACTATAAATCGTCTTTTTTATGCAAAAATTAATGGACTATACATCGTCCTTTTTTCATGCAAAAAATATAATGGACTATACATCGTCTTTTTTATGCAAAAATTAATAGACTATACATCGTCCTTTTTCCATGCCAAAATTTTTTTTTTATGCAAAAAATATAATGGACTATACATCATCTTTTTCATGCAAAAATTATAATGGACGATATATCTTTTTTATGGAAAAATTAATGGACTTTAAATCGTTAATTTTTCATGCCAAAATTTTTTTCCGGCAAAAAATATAATGGACTATATATCGTCTTTTTTTGGAAAAATTAATGGACTATAAATCGTCCATTTTTCATGCCAAAATTTTTTCATGCAAATAAATATAATGGACTATACATCATCTTTTTCATGCAAAAAATATACTTGACTATAAATCGTCTTTTTTATGCAAAAATTAATGGACTATACATCGCCCATTTTTCATGCCAAAAGTTTTTTCATGCAAAAAATATAATGGACTATTATACATCGTCTTCTTTTATACAAAAACTGATAGACTATAAATCGTCCTCTTTTCATGCCAAAATTTTTTTCATGCAAAAAATATAATGGACTATACATCGTCTGTTTTACGCAAAAATTAATAGAATATACATCGTCGTTCTTTTTTCATGCCAAAAGTTTTTTCATGCAAAAAATATAATGGACTATATATCGTCTCTTTTTGGAAAAATTAATGGACTATAAATCGTCCATTTTTCATGCCAAAATTTTTTCATGCAAAAAAATATAATGGACTATATATACATCATCTTTTTCATGCAAAAAATATAATGGACTATACATCGTATTTTGTATGCAAAAATTAATAGAGTATATATACATCGTCCATATTTCATGCCAAACTTTTTTCATGGAAAAAATTTACTGGACTATACATCGTCTTTTTTATGCAAAAATTAATAGACTATACATCGTCCTTTTTTCAGGCCAAAATTTTTTTCATGCAAAAAATAGAATGGATCGTCTGTTTTATGCAAATATTAATGGACTATACATCGTCAATTTTTCACGCCAAAATGTTTTTCATGCAAAAAATATAATGGACATAATGTACACCGTCTTTTTTTATGCAAAAATTAATAGACTATACATCGTCCTTTTTTTCTGCCAAAATTTTTTTCATGCAAAAAATAGAATGGATCGTCTGTGTTATGCAAAAATTAATGGACTATGCATCATTAATTTTTCACGCCAAAATGTTTTTCATGCAAAAACTATAATGGACTGTACACCGTCTTTTTTTATGCAAAAATTAATGGACTATACATCGTCTTTTTTATGCAAAATGAATGGACTATACATTCTCCATTTTTCATGCCAAAATTTTTTTATGAAAAAAATATAATGGACTATACATCATCTTTTTTACGCAAAAATTAATAGCTTATACATCGTTCTTTTTTCATGCCAAAAGTTTTTTCATGCAAAAAATATAATGGACTATACATCGTCTTTTTTATGCAAAAATTAATGGACTATACATCGTCAATTTTTCACGCCAAAATGTTTTTTATGAAAAAAATATAATGGACTATACATCATCTTTTTTACGCAAAAATTAATAGCTTATACATCGTTCTTTTTTCATGCCAAAAGTTTTTTCATGCAAAAATTATAATGGACTGTACACCGTCTTTTTTTATGCAAAAATTAATGGACTATACATCGTCTTTTTGATGCAAAATGAATGGACTATACATTCTCCATTTTTCATGCCAAAATTTTTTTCATGCAAAAAATATAATGGACTATACATCGTCTATTTTATTATAAAATTAATGGACTATACATCGTCCATTTTTCATGCCAAAATGTTTTTCATGCAAAAAATATAATGGACTATACATCGTCTCTTTTATGCAAAA
This sequence comes from Nowickia ferox, assembly GCA_936439885.1. NCBI lineage: Eukaryota > Metazoa > Arthropoda > Insecta > Diptera > Tachinidae > Nowickia > Nowickia ferox. The sequence continues at coordinate 92,224,539 of OW387023.1, read as the reverse complement.
ATTAATGGACTATACATCGTCCATTTTTCATGCCAAAATGTTTTTCATGCAAAAAATATAATGGCCTGTAATCGTCTTTTTTATGCAAAATTAATGAACTATACATCTTCTATTTTTCATGCCAAAATATTTTTCATGCAAAAAATATAATAGACTATACATCGTCTTTTTTATGCAAAAATTAATAGACTATACATCGTCTTTTTTATGCAAAATGAATGGACTATACATTCTCCATTTTTCACGCCAAAATTTTTTTCATGAAAAAAATATAATGGACTATACATCGTCTTTTTTACGCAAAAATTAATAGACTATACATCGTTCCTTTTTCATGCCAAAAGTTTTTTCATGCCAAAAATATAATGGACTATATATCGTCTTTTTTTGGAAAAATTAATAGACTATACATCGTCTATTTTTCATGCCAAAGTATTTTTCATGCAAAAAATATAATGGACTATACATCGTCTTTTTTATGCAAAAATTAATAGACTATACATCGTCCTTTTTTCATGCCAAAATTTTTTTCATGCAAAAAATATAATGGACTATAATACATCATCTTTTTCATGCAAAAATTATAATGCACGATATATCTTTTTTATGGAAAAATTAATGGACTTTAAATCGTTCATTTTTCATGCCAAAATTTTTTTCCGGCAAAAAATATAATGGACTATACATCGTCTTTTTTACGCAAAAATTAATAGACTATACATCGCCCATTTTTCATGCCAAAATTTTTTTCATGCAAAAAATATAATGGACTATAAATCGTCTTTTTTACGCAAAAATTAATAGACTATACATCGTTCTTTTTTCATGCAAAAAATATAATGGACTATACATCGTCTTTTTTATGCAAAAATTAATAGACTATACATCGTCCTTTTTCCATGCCAAAATTTTTTTCATGCAAAAAATATAATGGACTATACATCATCTTTTTCATGCAAAAATTATAATGGACTATATATCTTTTTTATGGAAAAATTAATGGACTTTAAATCGTTAATTTTTCATGCCAAAATTTTTTTCCGGCAAAAAATATAATGGACTATACATCGTGTTTTTTACGCAAAAATTAATAGACTATACATCGCCCATTTTTCATGCCAAAATTTTTTTCATGCAAAAAATATAATGGACTATACATCGTCTTTTTTACGCAAAAATTAATAGACTATACATCGTTCTTTTTTCATGGCAAAATTTTTTTCATGCAAAAAATATAATGGACTATATATCGTCTCTTTTTGGAAAAATTAATGGACTATAAATCGTCCATTTTTCATGCCAAAATTTTTTCATGCAAAAATATATAATGGACTATACATCATCTTTTTCATGCAAAAAATATAATGGACTATACATCGTCTCTTTTATGCAAAAATTAATGGACTATACATCGTCCATTTTTCATGCCAAAATGTTTTTCATGCAAAAAATATAATGGACTATACATCGTCTCTTTTATGCAAAAATTAATAGACTATATATACATCGTCCTTTTTTTATGGCAAAATTTTTTTCATGCAAAAAATAGAATGGATCGTCTGTTTTATGCAATTATTAATGGACTATACATCGTCAATTTTTCACGCCAAAATGTTTTTCATGCAAAAAATATAATGGACTGTACACCGTCTTTTTTTATGCAAAAATGAATGGACTATACATCGTCTTTTTTATGCAAAATGAATGGACTATACATTCTCCATTTTTCACGCCAAAATTTGTTTCATGAAAAAAATATAATGGACTATACATCGTCTTTTTTACGCAAAAATGAATAGAATATACATCGCCCATTTTTCATGCCAAAATTTTTTTCATGCAAAAAATATAATGGACTATACATCGTCTCTTTTATGCAAAAATTAATGGACTATACATCGTCCATTTTTCATGCCAAAATGTTTTTCATGCAAAAAATATAAGGGCCTGTAATAGTCTTTTTTATGCAAAATTAATGAACTATACATCGTCTATTTTTTCATGCCAAAGTATTTTTCATGCAAAAAATATAATGGACTATACATCGTCTTTTTTATGCAAAAATTAATAGACTATATATACATCGTCCTTTTTTTATGACAAAATTTTTTTAATGCAAAAAATAGAATGGATCGTCTGTTTTATGCAAATATTAATGGACTATACATCGTCAATTTTTCACGGCAAAAGGTTTTTCATGCAAAAAATATAATGGACTGTACACCGTCTTTTTTTATGGAAAAATTAATGGACTATACATCGTCTTTTTTATGCAAAATGAATGGACTATACATTCTCCATTTTTCACGCCAAAATTTTTTTCATGAAAAAAATATAATGGACTATACATCGTCTTTTTTATGCAAAAATTAATAGACTATATATACACCGTCCTTTTTTATGCCAAAGTTTTTTTCATGCAAAAAATAGAATGGATCGTCTGTTTTATGCAAATATTAATGGACTATACATCGTCAATTTTTCACGCCAAAATGTTTTTCATGCAAAAAATATAATATAAAAATTAATGGACTATACATCGTCCTTTTTCCATGCCAAAATTTTTTTCATGCAAAAAATATAATGGACTATACATCATCTTTTTCATGCAAAAATTATAATGGGTTATATATCTTTTTTATGGAAAAATTAATGGACTTTAAATCGTTAATTTTTCATGCCAAAATTTTTTTCCGGCAAAAGATATAATGGACTATACATCGTCTTTTTTACGCAAAAATTAATAGACTATACATCGCCCATTTTTCATGCCAAAATTTTTTTCATGCAAAAAATATAATGGACTATACATCGTCTTTTTTACGCAAAAATTAATAGACTATACATCGTTCTTTTTTCATGCCAAAAGTTTTTTCATGCAAAAAATATAATGGACTATATATCGTCTTTTTTTGGAAAAATTAATAGACTATACATCGTTCTTTTTCATGCCAAAAGTTTTTTCATGCAAAAAATATAATGGACTATATATCGTCTTTTTTTGGAAAAATTAATAGACTATACATCGTTCTTTTTTTATGCCAAAATTTTTTTCATGCAAAAAATATAATGGACTATATATCGTCTTTTTTTTGGAAAAATTAATGGACTATAAATCGTCCATTTTTCATGCCAAAATTTTTTCATGCAAATAAATATAATGGACTATACATCATCTTTTTCATGCCAAAAATATACTGGACTATAAATCGTCTTTTTTATGCAAAAATTAATGGACTATACATCGTCCTTTTTTCATGCAAAAAATATAATGGACATCGTCTTTTTTATGCAAAAATTAATGGACTATACATCGTCCATTTTTCATGCCAAAATGTTTTTCATGCAAAAAATATAATGGACTATACATCGTCTCTTTTATGCAAAAATTAATGGACTATACATCGTCCATTTTTCATGCCAAAATGTTTTTCATGCAAAAAATATAATGGCCTGTACATCGTCTTTTTTATGCAAAATTAATGAACTATACATCGTCTATTTTTCATGCCAAAGTATTTTTCATGCAAAAAATATAATGGACTATACATCGTCTTTTTTATGCAAAAATTAATAGACTATATATACATCGTCCTTTTTTTATGCCAAAATTTTTTTCATGCAAAAAATAGAATGGATCGTCTGTTTTATGCAATTATTAATGGACTATACATCGTCAATTTTTCACGCCAAAATGTTTTTCATGCAAAAAATATAATGGACTGTGCACCGTCTTTTTTTATGCAAAAATTAATGGACTATACATCGTCTTTTTTATGCAAAATGAATGGACTATACATTCTCCATTTTTCACGCCAAAATTTTTTTCATGAAAAAAATATAATGGACCATACATCGTCTTTTTTACGCAAAAATTAATAGACTATACATCGTTCTTTTTTCATGCCAAAAGTTTTTTCATGCAAAAAATATAATGGACTATATATCGTCTTTTTTTGGAAAAATTAATAGACTATACATCGTTCTTTTTTTATGCCAAAATTTTTTTCATGCAAAAAATATAATGGACTATACATCATCTTTTTCATGCAAAAATTATAATGGACGATATATATTTTTTATGGAAAAATTAATGGACTTTAACTCGTTAATTTTTCATACCAAAATTTTTTTCCGGCAAAAAATATAATGGACTATACATCGTCTTTTTTACGCAAAAATGAATCGCCCATTTTTCATGCCAAAATTTTTTTCATGCAAAAAATATAATGGACTATACATCGTCTCTTTTATGCAAAAATTAATGGACTATACATCGTCCATTTTTCATGCCAAAATGTTTTTCATGCAAAAAATATAAGGGCCTGTAATAGTCTTTTTTTTGCAAAATTAATGAACTATACATCGTCTATTTTTCATGCCAAAGTATTTTTCATGCAAAAAATATAATGGACTATACATCGTCTTTTTTATGCAAAAATTAATAGACTATATATACATCGTCCTTTTTTTATGACAAAATTTTTTTAATGCAAAAAATAGAATGGATCGTCTGTTTTATGCAAATATTAATGGACTATACATCGTCAATTTTTCACGGCAAAAGGTTTTTCATGCAAAAAATATAATGGACTGTACACCGTCTTTTTTTATGGAAAAATTAATGGACTATACATCGTCTTTTTTATGCAAAATGAATGGACTATACATTCTCCATTTTTCACGCCAAAATTTTTTTCATGAAAAAAATATAATGGACTATACATCGTCTTTTTTACGCAAAAATTAATAGACTATACATCGTTCCTTTTTCATGCTAAAAGTTTTTTCATGCCAAAAATATAATGGACTATATATCGTCTTTTTTTGGAAAAATTAATAGACTATACATCGTTCTTTTTTTATGCCAAAATTTTTTTCATGCAAAAAATATAATGGACTATAAATCGTCTTTTTTACGCAAAAATTAATAGACTATACATCGTTCTTTTTTCATGTTAAAACATTTTTCATGCAAAAAATATACTGGACTATACATCATCTTTTTCATGCAAAAATTATAATGGACTATATATCTTTTTTATGGAAAAATTAATGGACTTTAAATCGTTCATTTTTCATGCCAAAATTTTTTTCCGGCAAAAAATATAATGGACTATACATCGTCTTTTTTACGCAAAAATTAATAGACTATACATCGTTCTTTTTTCATGCCAAAAGTTTTTTCATGCAAAAAATATAATGTACTATACATCTTCTTTTTCATGCAAAAATTAATGGACTATACATCGTTCATTTTTCATGCCAAACTTTTTTCATGGAAAAAATATACTGGACTATACATCGTCTTTTTTATGCAAAAATTAATGGACTATACATCGTCCTTTTTTCATGCAAAAAATATAATGGACTATACATCGTCTTTTTTATGCAAAAATTAATAGACTATACATCGTTCTTTTTTTATGCCAAAATTTTTTTCATGCAAAAAATATAATGGACTATATATCGTCTTTTTTTGGAAAAATTAATGGACTATAAATCGTCCATTTTTCATGCCAAAATTTTTTCATGCAAATAAATATAATGGACAACATCTTTTTCATGCAAAAAATATACTGGACTATAAATCGTCTTTTTTATGCAAAAATTAATGGACTATACATCGTCCTTTTTTCATGCAAAAAATATAATGGACTATACATCGTCCTTTTTCCATGCCAAAATTTTTTTCATGCAAAAAATATAATGGCCTGTAATAGTCTTTTTTATGCAAAATTAATGAACTATATATCGTCTATTTTTCATGCCAAAGTATTTTTCATGCAAAAAATATAATGGACAATACATCGTCTTTTTTATGCAAAAATTAATAGACTATATATACATCGTCCTTTTTTTATGCCAAAATTTTTTTAATGCAAAAAATAGAATGGATCGTCTGTTTTATGCAAATATTAATGGACTATACATCGTCAATTTTTCACGCCAAAATGTTTTTCATGCAAAAAATATAATGGACTGTACACCGTCTTTTTTTATGCAAAAATTAATGGACTATACATCGTCTTTTTTATGCAAAATGAATGGACTATACATTCTCCATTTTTCACGCCAAAATTTTTTTCATGAAAAAAATATAATGGACTATACATCGTCTTTTTTATGCAAAAATTAATAGACTATACATCGTCCTTTTTTCATGCCAAAATTTTTTTCATGCAAAAAATATAATGGACTATACATCATCTTTTTCATGCAAAAATTATAATGCACGATATATCTTTTTTATGGAAAAATTAATGGACTTTAAATCGTTCATTTTTCATGCCAAAATTTTTTTCCGGCAAAAAATATAATGGACTATACATCGTCTTTTTTACGCAAAAATTAATAGACTATACATCGCCCATTTTTCATGCCAAAATTTTTTTCATGCAAAAAATATAATGGACTATAAATCGTCTTTTTTACGGAAAAATTAATAGACTATACATCGTTCTTTTTTTATGCCAAAACATTTTTCATGGAAAAAATATAAGGTACTATACATCATCTTTTTCATGCAAAAATTAATGGACTATACATCGTTCATTTTTCATGCCAAACTTTTTTTATGAAAAAAATATAATGGACTATACATCGTCTATTTTACGCAAAAATTAATAGACTATACATCGCCCTTTTTTCATGCCAAAATTTTTTTCATGCAAAAAATATAATGGACTCTACATCGTCTCTTTTATGCAAAAATTAATGGACTATACATCGTCCATTTTTCATGCCAAAATGTTTTTCATGCAAAAAATATAATGGACTATACATCGTCTCTTTTATGCAAAAATTAATGGACTATACATCGTCCATTTTTCATGCCAAAATGTTTTTCATGCAAAAAATATAATGGCCTGTAATAGTCTTTTTTATGCAAAATTAATGAACTATACATCGTTTATTTTTCATGTCAAAGTATTTTTCAAGCAAAAAATATAATTGACTATACATCGTCTTTTTTATGCAAAAATTAATAGACTATATATACATCGTCCTTTTTTTATGCCAAAATTTTTTTAATGCAAAAAATAGAATGGATCGTCTGTTTTATGCAAATATTAATGGAGTATACATCGTCAATTTTTCACGCCAAAATGTTTTTCATGCAAAAAATATAATGGACGGTACACCGTCTTTTTTTATGCAAAAATTAATGGACTATACATCGTCTTTTTTATGCAAAATGAATGGACTATACATTCTCCATTTTTCACGCCAAAATTTTTTTCATGAAAAAAATATAATGGACTATACATCGTCTTTTTTACGCAAAAATTAATAGACTATACATCGTTCCTTTTTCATGCCAAAAGTTTTTTCATGCCAAAAATATAATGGACTATATATCGTCTTTTTTTGGAAAAATTAATAGACTATACATCGTTCTTTTTTTATGCCAAAATTTTTTTCATGCAAAAAATATAATGGACTATACATCGTCTTTTTTACGCAAAAATTAATAGACTATACATCGTTCTTTTTTCATGTTAAAACATTTTTCATGCAAATAATATAATGTACTATACATCTTCTTTTTCATGCAAAAATTAATGGACTATACATCGTTCATTTTTCATGCCAAACTTTTTTCATGGAAAAAATATACTGGACTATAAATCGTCTTTTTTATGCAAAAATTAATGGACTATACATCGTCCTTTTTTCATGCAAAAAATATAATGGACTATACATCGTCTTTTTTATGCAAAAATTAATAGACTATACATCGTCCTTTTTCCATGCCAAAATTTTTTTCATGCAAAAAATATAATGGACTATACATCGTCTTTTTTACGCAAAAATTAATAGACTATACATCGTTCTTTTTTCATGGCAAAATTTTTTTCATGCAAAAAATATAATGGACTATATATCGTCTCTTTTTGGAAAAATTAATGGACTATAAATCGTCCATTTTTCATGCCAAAATTTTTTCATGCAAAAAAATATAATGGACTATACATCATCTTTTTCATGCAAAAAATATAATGGACTATACATCGTCTCTTTTATGCAAAAATTAATGGACTATACATCGTCCATTTTTCATGCCAAAATGTTTTTCATGCAAAAAATATAATGGACTATACATCGTCTCTTTTATGCAAAAATTAATGGACTATACATCGTCCATTTTTCATGCCAAAATGTTTTTCATGCAAAAAATATAATGGCCTGTACATCGTCTTTTTTATGCAAAATTAATGAACTATACATCGTATATTTTTCATGCCAAAGTATTTTTCATGCAAAAAATATAATGGACTATACATCGTCTTTTTTATGCAAAAATTAATAGACTATATATACACCGTCCTTTTTTATGCCAAATTTTTTTTCATGCAAAAAATAGAATGGATGGTCTGTTTTATGCAAATATTAATGGACTATACATCGTCAATTTTTCACGCCAAAATGTTTTTCATGCAAAAAATATAATGGACTGTACACCGTCTTTTTTTATGCAAAAATTAATGGACTATACATCGTCTTTTTTATGCAAAATGAATGGACTATACATTCTCCATTTTTCACGCCAAAATTTTTTTCATGAAAAAAATATAATGGACTATACATCGTCTTTTTTACGCAAAAATTAATAGACTATACATCGTTCTTTTTTCATGCCAAAAGTTTTTTCATGCAAAAAATATAATGGACTATATATCGTCTTTTTTTGGAAAAATTAATAGACTATACATCGTTCTTTTTTTATGCCAAAATTTTTTTCATGCAAAAAATATAATGGACTATATATCGTCTTTTTTTGGAAAAATTAATGGACTATAAATCGTCCATTTTTCATGCCAAAATTTTTTCATGCAAATAAATATAATGGACTATACATCATCTTTTTCATGCAAAAAATATACTGGACTATAAATCGTCTTTTTTATGGAAAAATTAATGGACTATACATCGTCCTTTTTTAATGAAAAAAATATAATGGACTATACATCGTCTTTTTTATGCAAAAATTAATAGACTATACATCGTCCTTTTTCCATGCCAAAATTTTTTTCATGCAAAAAATATAATGGACTATACATCATCTTTTTCATGCAAAAATTATAATGGACGATATATCTTTTTTATGGAAAAATTAATGGACTTTAAATCGTTAATTTTTCATGCCAAAATTTTTTTCCGGCAAAAAATATAATGGACTATACATCGTCTGTTTTACGCAAAAATTAATAGACTATACATCGTTCTTTTTTCATGCCAAAAGTTTTTTCATGCAAAAAATATAATGGACTATATATCGTCTCATTTTGGAAAAATTAATGGACTATAAATCGTCCATTTTTCATGCCAAAATTTTTTCATGCAAAAAAATATAATGGACTATATATACATCATCTTTTTCATGCAAAAAATATAATGGACTATACATCGTATTTTGTATGCAAAAATTAATAGAGTATATATACATCGTCCATATTTCATGCCAAACTTTTTTCATGGAAAAAATTTACTGGACTATACATCGTCTTTTTTATGCAAAAATTACTAGACTATACATCGTCCTTTTTTCAGGCCAAAATTTTTTTCATGCAAAAAATAGAATGGATCGTCTGTTTTATGCAAATATTAATGGACTATACATCGTCAATTTTTCACGCCAAAATGTTTTTCATGCAAAAGATATAATGGACTGTACACCGTCTTTTTTTATGCAAAAATTAATGGACTATACATCGTCCATTTTTCATGCCAAAATGTTTTTCATGCAAAAAATAAAATGGCCTGTACATCGTCTATTTTATGCAAAATTAATGAACTATACATCGTCCTTTTTTCAAGCCAAAATTATTTTCATGCAAAAAATAGAATGGATCGTCTGTTTTATGCAAATATTAATGGACTATACATCGTCAATTTTTCACGCCAAAATGTTTTTCATGCAAAAAATATAATGGACATAATGTACACCGTCTTTTTTTATGCAAAAATTAATAGACTATACATCGTCCTTTTTTTCTGCCAAAATTTTTTTCATGCTAAAAATAGAATGGATCGTCTGCGTTATGCAAAAATTAATGGACTATGCATCATTAATTTTTCACGCCAAAATGTTTTTCATGCAAAAACTATAATGGACTGTACACCGTCTTTTTTTATGCAAAAATTAATGGACTATACATCGTCTTTTTTATGCAAAATGAATGGACTATACATTCTCCATTTTTCATGCCAAAATTTTTTTATGAAAAAAATATAATGGACTATACATCGTCTTGTTTACGCAAAAATTAATAGCTTATACATCGTTCTTTTTTCATGCCAAAAGTTTTTTCATGCAAAAAATATAATGGACTATACATCGTCTTTTTTATGCAAAAATTAATGGACTATACATCGTCAATTTTTCACGCCAAAATGTTTTTCATGCAAAAATTATAATGGACTGTACACCGTCTTTTTTTATGCAAAAATTAATGGACTATACATCGTCTTTTTGATGCAAAATGAATGGACTATACATTCTCCATTTTTCATGCCAAAATTTTTTTCATGCAAAAAATATAATGGACTATACATCGTCTATTTTATTATAAAATTAATGGACTATTTATCGTCCATTTTTCATGGCAAAATTTTTTTCATGCAAATAAATATAAAGGACTATACATCGTCTTTTTCATGCAAAAAAATATAATGGACTATACATCGTCTTTTTTATGCAAAAATTAATGGACTATACATCGTCTTTTTTATGCAAAATAAATGGACTATACATTCTCCATTTTTCATGCCAAAATTTTTTCATGCAAAAAATATAATGGACTATACATCGTCTTTTTTATGCAAAAATTAATAGATTGTACATCGTCCTTTTTTCATGCCAAAATTTTTTTCATGCAAAAAATATAATGGACTATATATCGTCTTTTTTATGGAAAAATTAATAGACTATACATCGTTCTTTTTTCATGCCAAAAGTTTTTTCATGCAAAAAATTAATAGACTACAGCGTCTTTTTTATGCAAAATGAATGGACTATACATTCTCCATTTTTCACGCCAAAATTTTTTTCATGAAAAAAATATAATGGACCATACATCGTCTTTTTTACGCAAAAATTAATAGACTATACATCGTTCTTTTTTCATATTAAAACATTTTTCATGCAAATAATATAATGTACTATACATCTTCTTTTTCATGCAAAAATTAATGGACTATACATCGTTCATTTTTCATGCCAAACTTTTTTCATGGAAAAAATATACTGGACTATACATCGTCTTTTTTTTGCAAAAATTAATGGACTATACATCGTCCTTTTTTCATGCAAAAAATATAATGGACTATACATCGTCTTTTTTATGCAAAAATTAATAGATTATACATTGTCCTTTTTTCATGCCAACATTTTTTTCATGCAAAAAATATAATGGACTATACATCGTCTTTTTTATGCAAAATTAATGAACTATACATCGTCTATTTTTCATGCCAAAGTATTTTTCATGCAAAAAATATAATGGACTATACATCGTCTTTTTTATGCAAAAATTAATGGACTATACATCGTCTTTTTTATGCAAAATAAATGGACTATACATTCTCCATTTTTCATGCCAAAATTTTTTTATGAAAAAAATATAATAGACTATATATCCTCTTTTTTATTAAAAAATTAATGGACTATAAATCGTAAATTTTTCATGCCAAAATTTTTTTCATGCAAATAATATAATGGAAAACACATCGTCTTTTTTATGCAAAATTAATGAACTATACATCGTCTATTTTTCATGCCAAAGTATTTTTCATGCAAAAAATATAATAGACTATATATCGTCTTTTTTATTAAAAAATTAATGGACTTTAAATCGTAAATTTTTCATGCCAAAATTTTTTTCATGCAAATAATATAATGGACTATATATACATCGTCTTTTTTATGCAAAAATTAATGGACTATACATTGTCTATTTTTCATGCCAAAATTTTTTTCATGCAAAAAAATATAATGGACTATATATCGTCTTTTTTATGGAAAAATTAATAGACTATACATCGTCCATTTTTCACGCCAAAATTTTTTTTAATGAAAAAAATATAATGGACTATACATCGTCTTTTTTATGCAAAAATTAATAGATTATACATCGTCCTTTTTTCATGCCAAAATTTTTTTCATGCAAAAAATATAATGGACTATACATCGTCTTTTTTATGCAAAATTAATGAACTATACATCGTCTATTTTTCATGCCAAAGTATTTTTCATGCAAAAAATATAATGGACTATACATCGTCTTTTTTATGCAAAAATTAATGGACTATACATCGTCTTTTTTATGCAAAATAAATGGACTATACATTCTCCATTTTTCATGCCAAAATTTTTTTATGAAAAAAATATAATAGACTATATATCCTCTTTTTTATTAAAAAATTAATGGACTATAAATCGTAAATTTTTCATGCCAAAATTTTTTTCATGCAAATAATATAATGGAAAACACATCGTCTTTTTTATGCAAAATTAATGAACTATACATCGTCTATTTTTCATGCCAAAGTATTTTTCATGCAAAAAATATAATAGACTATATATCGTCTTTTTTATTAAAAAATTAATGGACTTTAAATCGTAAATTTTTCATGCCAAAATTTTTTTCATGCAAATAATATAATGGACTATATATACATCGTCTTTTTTATGCAAAAATTAATGGACTATACATTGTCTATTTTTCATGCCAAAATTTTTTTCATGCAAAAAAATATAATGGACTATATATCGTCTTTTTTATGGAAAAATTAATAGACTATACATCGTCCATTTTTCACGCCAAAATTTTTTTTAATGAAAAAAATATAATGGACTATACATCGTCTTTTTTACGCAAAAATTAATAGACTATACATCGTTCTTTTTTCATGTTAAAACATTTTTCATGCAAGTAATATAATGTACTATACATCTTCTTTTTCATGCAAAAATTAATGGACTATACATCGTTCATTTTTCATGCCAAACTTTTTTCATGCAAAAAATATACTGGACTATAATACATCATCTTTTTCATGCAAAAATTATAATGCACGATATATCTTTTTTATGGAAAAATTAATGGACTTTAAATCGTTAATTTTTCATGGCAAAATTTTTTTCCGGCAAAAAATATAATGGACTATACATCGTCTTTTTTACGCAAGAATTAATAGACTATACATCGCCCATTTTTCATGCCAAAATTTTTTTCATGCAAAAAATATAATGGACTATAAATCGTCTTTTTTACGGAAAAATTAATACACTATACATCGTTCTTTTTTCATGCCAAAACATTTTTCATGGAAGAAATATAAGGTACTATACATCATCTTTTTCATGCAAAAATTAATGGACTATACATCGTTCATTTTTCATGCCAAACTTTTTTCATGCAAAAAATATACTGGACTATAAATCGTATTTTTTATGCAAAAATTAATGGACTATACATCGTCCTTTTTGCATGCAAAAAATATAATGGACTATACATCGTCTTTTTTATGCAAAAATTAATAGACTATACATCGTCCTTTTTCCATGCCAAAATTTTTTTCATGCAAAAAATATAATGGACTGTACATCATCTTTTTCATGCAAAAATTATAATGGACTATATATCTTTTTTATGGAAAAATTAATGGACTTTAAATCGTTAATTTTTCATGCCAAAATTTTTTTCCGGCAAAAAATATAATGGACTACACATCGTCTTTTTTACGCAAAAATTAATAGACTATACATCGTTCTTTTTTCATGGCAAAATTTTTTTCATGCAAAAAATATAATGGACTATATATCGTCTCTTTTTGGAAAAATTAATGAACTATAAATCGTCCATTTTTCATGCCAAAATTTTTTCATGCAAAAAAATATAATGGACTATACATCATCTTTTTCATGCAAAAAATATAATGGACTATACATCGTCTCTTTTATGCAAAAATTAATGGACTATACATCGTCCATTTTTCATGCCAAAATGTTTTTCATGCAAAAAATATAATGGACTATACATCGTCTCTTTTATGCAAAAATTAATAGACTATATATACATCGTCCTTTTTTTATGCCAAAATTTTTTTCATGCAAAAAATAGAATGGATCGTCTGTTTTATGCAATTATTAATGGACTATACATCGTCAATTTTTCACGCCAAAATGTTTTTCATGCAAAAAATATAATATAAAAATTAATGGACTATACATCGTCCTTTTTTCATGCTAAAAATATAATGGACTATACATCGTCTTTTTTATGCAAAAATTAATAGACTATATATCGTCCTTTTTCTATGCCAAAATTTTTTTCATGCAAAAAATATAATGGACTATACATCATCTTTTTCATGCAAAAATTATAATGGACTATATATCTTTTTTATGGAAAAATTAATGGACTTTAAATCGTTAATTTTTCATGCCAAAATTTTTTTCCGGCAAAAAATATAATGGACTATACATCGTCTTTTTTACGCAAAAATTAATAGACTAGACATCGCCCATTTTTCATGCCAAAATTTTTTTCATACAAAAAATATAATGGACTATACATCGTCTTTTTTACGCAAAAATTAATAGACTATACATCGTTCTTTTTTCATGCCAAAAGTTTTTTCATGTAAAAAATATAATGGACTATATATCGTCTTTTTTTGGAAAAATTAATGAACTATACATCGTCTATTTTTCATGCCAAAGTATTTTTCATGCAAAAAATATAATGGACTATACATCGTCTTTTTTATGCAAAATTAATGAACTATACATCGTCTATTTTTCATGCCAAAGTATTTTTCATGCAAAAAATATAATGGACTATACATCGTCTTTTTTATGCAAAAATTAATGGACTATACATCGTCTTTTTTATGCAAAATAAATGGACTATACATTCTCCATTTTTCATGCCAAAATTTTTTTATGAAAAAAATATAATAGACTATATATCGTCTTTTTTATTAAAAAATTAATGGACTATAAATCGTAAATTTTTCATGCCAAAATTTTTTTCATGCAAATAATATAATGGACTATATATACATCGTCTTTTTTATGCAAAAATTAATGGACTATACATCGTCCTTTTTCCATGCCAAAATTTTTTTCCGGCAAAAAATATAATGGACTATACATCGTCTTTTTTATGCAAAATTAATGAACTATACATCGTTCATTTTTCATGCCAAACTTTTTTCATGCAAAAAATATACTGGACTATACATCTTCTTTTTTATGCAAAAATTAATGGACTATACATCGTCCTTTTTTCATGCAAAAAATATAATGGACTATACATCGTCTTTTTTATGCAAAAATTAATAGACTATACATCGTCCTTTTTTCATGGCAAAATTTTTTTCATGCAAAAAATATAATGGACTATAATACATCATCTTTTTCATGCAAAAATTATAATGCACGATATATCTTTTTTATGGAAAAATTAATGGACTTTAAATCGTTCATTTTTCATGCCAAAATTTTTTTCCGGCAAAAAATATAATGGACTATACATCGTCTTTTTTACGCAAAAATTAATAGACTATACATCGCCCATTTTTCATGCCAAAATTTTTTTCATGCAAAAAATATAATGGACTATAAATCGTCTTTTTTACGGAAAAATTAATAGACTATACATCGTTCTTTTTTCATGCCAAAACATTTTTCATGGAAAAAATATAATGGACTATATATACATCATCTTTTTCATGCAAAAATTAATGGACTATACATCGTTCATTTTTCATGCCAAACTTTTTTCATGCAAAAAATATACTGGACTATAAATCGTATTTTTTATGCAAAAATTAATGGACTATACATCGTCCTTTTTTCATGCAAAAAATATAATGGACTATACATCGTCTTTTTTATGCAAAAATTAATAGACTATACATCGTCCTTTTTCCATGCCAAAATTTTTTTTATGCAAAAAATATAATCGACTATACATCATCTTTTTAATGCAAAAATTATAATGGACTATATATCTTTTTTATGGAAAAATTAATGGACTTTAAATCGTTAATTTTTCATGCCAAAATTTTTTTCCGGCAAAAAATAATAATATATACATCGTCTTTTATACGCAAAAATTAATAGACTATACATCGCCCATTTTTCATGCCAAAATTTTTTTCATGCAAAAAATATAATGGACTATACATCGTCTTTTTTACGCAAAAATTAATAGACTATACATCGTTCTTTTTTCATGGCAAAATTTTTTTCATGCAAAAAATAGAATGGATCGTCTGTTTTAGCAATTATTAATGGACTATACATCGTCAATTTTTCACGCCAAAATGTTTTTCATGCAAAAAATATAATGGACTGTACACCGTCTTTTTTTATGCAAAAATTAATGGACTATACATCGTCTTTTTTATGCAAAATGAATGGACTATACATTCTCCATTTTTAACGCCAAAATTTTTTTCATGAAAAAAATATAATGGACTATACATCGTCTTTTTTACGCAAAAATTAATGGACTATACATCGTCCATTTTTCATGCCAAAATGTTTTTCATGCAAAAAATATAATGGCCTGTACATCGTGTTTTTTATGCAAAATTAATGAACTATACATCGTCTATTTTTCATGCCAAAGTATTTTTCATGCAAAAAATATAATGGACTATACATCGTCTTTTTTATGCAAAAATTAATGGACTATACATCGTCTTTTTTATGCAAAATAAATGGACTATACATTCTCCATTTTTTATGCCAAAATTTTTTTATGAAAAAAATATAATAGACTATATATCGTCTTTTTTATTAAAAAATTAATGGACTATAAATCGTAAATTTTTCATGCCAAAATTTTTTTCATGCAAATAATATAATGGACTATACATCGTCTTTTTTATGCAAAATTAATGAACTATACATCGTCTATTTTTCATGCCAAAGTATTTTTCATGCAAAAAATATAATATACTATATATGGTCTTTTTTATTAAAAAATTAATGGACTATAAATCGTAAATTTTTCATGCCAAAATTTTTTTCATGCAAATAATATAATGGACTATATATACATCGTCTTTTTTATGCAAAAATTAATGGACTATACATTGTCTATTCTACATGCCAAAATTTTTTTCATGCAAAAAATATAATGGACTATACATCGTCTTTTTTATTAAAAAATTAATGGACTATTTATCGTCCATTTTTCACGCCAAAATTTTTTTCATGAAAAAAATATAATGGACTATACATCGTCGTTTTTACGCAAAAATTAATAGACTATACATCGTTCTTTTTTCATGTTAAAACATTTTTCATGCAAATAATATAATGTACTATACATCTTTTTTTTCATGCAAAAATTAATGGACTATACATCGTTCATTTTTCATGCCAAACTTTTTTCATGCAAAAAATATACTGGTCTATACATCTTCTTTTTTATGCAAAAATTAATGGACTATACATCGTCCTTTTTTCATGGAAAAAATATAATGGACTATACATCGTCTTTTTTATGCAAAAATTAATAGACTATACATCGTCCTTTTTTCATGCCAAAATTTTTTTCATGCAAAAAATATAATGGACTATAATACATCATCTTTTTCATGCAAAAATTATAATGCACGATATATCTTTTTTATGGAAAAATTAATGGACTTTAAATCGTTCATTTTTCATGCCAAAATTTTTTTCCGGCAAAAAATATAATGGACTATACATCGTCTTTTTTACGCAAAAATTAATAGACTATACATCGCCCATTTTTCATGCCAAAATTTTTTTCATGCAAAAAATATAATGGACTATAAATCGTCTTTTTTACGGAAAAATTAATAGACTATACATCGCTCTTTCTTCATGCCAAAACATTTTTCATGGAAAAAATATAAGGTACTATACATCATCTTTTTCATGCAAAAATTAATGGACTATACATCGTTCATTTTTCATGCCAAACTTTTTTCATGCAAAAAATATACTGGACTATAAATCGTATTTTTTATGCAAAAATTAATGGACTATACATCGTCCTTTTTTCATGCAAAAAATATAATGGACTATACATCGTCTTTTTTATGCAAAAATTAATAGACTATACATCGTCCTTTTTCCATGCCAAAATTTTTTTCATGCAAAAAATATAATGGACTATACATCATCTTTTTCATGCAAAAATTATAATGGACTATATATCTTTTTTATGGAAAAATTAATGGACTTTAAATCGTTAATTTTTCATGCCAAAATTTTTTTCCGGCAAAAAATATAATGGACTATACATCGTCTTTTTTACGCAAAAATTAATAGACTATACATCGCCCATTTTTCATGCCAAAATTTTTTTCATGCAACAAATATAATGGACTATACATCGTCTTTTTTACGCAAAAATTAATAGACTATACATCGTTCTTTTTTCATGGCAAAATTTTTTTCATGCAAAAAATATAATGGACTATATATCTTCTCTTTTTGGAAAAATTAATGGACTATAAATCGTCCATTTTTCATGCCAAAATTTTTTCATGCAAAAAAATATAATGGACTATACATCATCTTTTTCATGCAAAAAATATAATGGACTATACATCGTCTCTTTTATGCAAAAATTAATGGACTATACATCGTCCATTTTTCATGCCAAAATGTTTTTCATGCAAAAAATATAATGGACTATACATCGTCTCTTTTATGCAAAAATTAATAGACTATATATACATCGTCCTTTTTTTATGCCAAAATTTTTTTCATGCAAAAAATAGAATGGATCGTCTGTTTTATGCAATTATTAATGGACTATACATCGTCAATTTTTCACGCCAAAATTTTTTTCATGCAAAAAATATAATGGACTGTACACCGTCTGTTTTTATGCAAAAATTAATGGACTATACATCGTCTTTTTTATGCAAAATGAATGGACTATACATTCTCCATTTTTCACGCCAAAATTTTTTTCATGAAAAAAATATAATGGACTATACATCGTCTTTTTTACGCAAAAATTAATGGACTATACATCGTCCATTTTTCATGCCAAAATGTTTTTCATGCAAAAAATATAATGGCCTGTACATCGTCTTTTTTATGCAAAATTAATGAACTATACATCGTCTATTTTTCATGCCAAAGTATTTTTCATGCAAAAAATATAATGGACTATACATCGTCTTTTTTATGCAAAAATTAATAGACTATATATACACCGCCCTTTTTTATGCCAAAGTTTTTTTCATGCAAAAAATAGAATGGATCGTCTGTTTTATGCAAATATTAGTGGACTATATATCGTCAATTTTTCACGCCAAAATGTTTTTCATGCAAAAAATATAATATAAAAATTAATGAACTATACATCGTCTATTTTTCATGCCAAAATGTTTTTCATGCAAAAAATATAATGGACTATACATCGTCTTTTTTATGCAAAAATTAATAGACTATACATCGTCCTTTTTCCATGCCAAAATTTTTTTCATGCAAAAAATATAAAGGACTATACATCATCTTTTTCATGCAAAAATTATAATGGACTATATATCTTTTTTATGGAAAAATTAATGGACTTTAAATCGTTAATTTTTCATGCCAAACTTTTTTTCCGGCAAAAAATATAATGGACTATACATCGTCTTTTTTACGCAAAAATTAATAGACTATACATCGCCCATTTTTCATGCAAAAAATATAATGGACTATATATCGTCTTTTTTTGGAAAAATTAATAGACTATACATCGTTCTTTTTCATGCCAAAAGTTTTTTCATGCAAATAATATAATGGACTATATATCGTCTTTTTTTGGAAAAATTAATAGACTATACATCGTTCTTTTTTTATGCCAAAATTTTTTTCATGCAAAAAATATAATGGACTATACATCGTCTTTTTTATGCAAAAATTAATGGACTATACATCGTCCATTTTTCATGCCAAAATGTTTTTCATGCAAAAAATATAATGGACTATACATCGTCTCTTTTATGCAAAAATTAATGGACTATACATCGTCTCTTTTATGCAAAAATTAATGGACTATACATCGTCCATTTTTCATGCCAAAATGTTTTTCATGCAAAAAATATAATGGACTATACATCGTCTTTTTTATGCAAAATTTAATGGACTATACATCGTCCATTTTTCATGCCAAAATGTTTTTCATGCAAAAAATATAATGGACTATACATCGTCTCTTTTATGCAAAAATTAATGGACTATACATCGTCCATTTTTCATGCCAAAATGTTTTTCATGCAAAAAATATAATGGACTGTACACCGTCTTTTTTTATGCAAAAATTAATGGACTATACATCGTCTTTTTTATGCAAAATGAATGGACTATACATTCTCCATTTTTCACGCCAAAATTTTTTTCATGAAAAAAATATAATGGACTATACATCGTCTTTTTTACGCAAAAATTAATAGACTATACATCGTTCTTTTTTCATGCCAAAAGTTTTTTCATGCAAAAAATATAATGGACTATATATCGTCTTTTTTTGGAAAAATTAATATACTATACATCGTTCTTTTTTTATGCCAAAATTTTTTTCATGCAAAAAATATAATGGACTAATATCGTTTTTTTTTGGAAAAATTAATGGACTATAAATCGTCCATTTTTCATGCCAAAATTTTTTCATGCAAATAAATATAATGGACTATACATCATCTTTTTCATGCAAAAAATATACTGGACTATAAATCGTCTTTTTTATGCAAAAATTAATGGACTATACATCGTCCTTTTTTCATGGAAAAAATATAATGGACTATACATCGTCTTTTTTATGCAAAAATTAATAGACTATACATCGTCCTTTTTCCATGCCAAAATTTTTTTCATGCAAAAAATATAATGGACTATACATCATCTTTTTTATGCAAAAATTATAATGGACGATATATCTTTTTTATGGAAAAATTAATGGACTTTAAATCGTTAATTTTTCATGCCAAAATTTTTTTCCGGCAAAAAATATAATGGACTATACATCGTCTTTTTTACGCAAAAATGAATAGACTATACATCGCCCATTTTTCATGCCAAAATTTTTTTCATGCAAAAAATATAATGGACTATACATCGTCTCTTTTATGCAAAAATTAATGGACTATACATCGTCCATTTTTCATGCCAAAATGTTTTTCATGCAAAAAATA
Organism: Nowickia ferox; assembly: GCA_936439885.1. Classification (NCBI taxonomy): domain Eukaryota; kingdom Metazoa; phylum Arthropoda; class Insecta; order Diptera; family Tachinidae; genus Nowickia; species Nowickia ferox. The sequence goes on along the minus strand of OW387023.1, from coordinate 92,203,347 downwards.
TAATGGACTATACATCGTCTCTTTTATGCAAAAATTAATGGACTATACATCGTCCATTTTTCATGACAAAATGTTTTTCATGCAAAAAATATAATGGACTATACATCGTCTTTTTTATGCAAAATTAATGAACTATACATCGTCTATTTTTCATGCCAAATTATTTTTCATGCAAAAAATATAATGGACTATACATCGTCTTTTTTATGCAAAAATTAATAGACTATATATACATCGTCCTTTTTTTATGCCAAAATTTTTTTAATGCAAAAAATAGAATGGATCGTCTGTTTTATGCAAATATTAATGGACTATACATCGTCAATTTTTCACGCCAAAATGATTTTCATGCAAAAAATATAATGGACTGTACACCGTCTTTTTTTATGGAAAAATTAACGGACTATACATCGTCTTTTTTATGCAAAATGAATGGACTATACATTCTCCATTTTTCACGCCAAAATTTTTTTCATGAAAAAAATATAATGGACTATACATCGTCTTTTTTACCCAAAAATTAATAGACTATACATCGTTCCTTTTTCATGCCAAAACTTTTTTCATGCCAAAAATATAATGGACTATATGTCGTCTTTTTTTGGAAAAATTAATAGACTATACATCGTTCTTTTTTCATGTTAAAACATTTTTCATGCAAATAATATAATGTACTATACATCTTCTTTTTCATGCACAAATTAATGGACTATACATCGTTCATTTTTCATGCCAAACTTTTTTCATGCAAAAAATATACTGGACTATACATCGTCTTTTTTATGCAAAAATTAATGGACTATACATCGTCCTTTTTTCATGCAAAAAATATAATGGACTATACATCGTCTTTTTTATGCAAAAATTAATAGACTATACATCGTCCTTTTTCCATGCCAAAATTTTTTTCATGCAAAAAATATAATGGACTATACATCATCTTTTTCATGCAAAAATTATAATGGACTATATATCTTTTTTATGGAAAAATTAATGGACTTTAAATCGTTCATTTTTCATGCCAAAATTTTTTTTCGGCAAAAAATATAATGGACTATAAATCGTCTTTTTTACGGAAAAATTAATAGACTATACATCGTCCTTTTTTTATGCCAAAATTTTTTTCATGCAAAAAATAGAATGGATCGTCTGTTTTATGCAAATATTAATGGACTATGCATCATTAATTTTTCACGCCAAAATGTTTTTCATGCAAAAAATATAATGGACTGTACACCGTCTTTTTTTATGCAAAAATTAATGGACTATACATCGTCTTTTTTATGCAAAATGAATGGACTATACATTCTCCATTTTTCATGCCAAAATTTGTTTATGAAAAAAATATAATGGACTATACATCGTCTTTTTTACGCAAAAATTAATAGCCTATACATCGTTCTTTTTTCATGCCAAAAGTTTTTTCATGCAAAAAATATAATGGACTATATATCGTCTTTTTTTGGAAAAATTAATGGACTATAAATCGTCCATTTTTCATGCCAAAATTTTTTCATGCAAATAAATATAATGGACTATACATCATCTTTTTCATGCAAAAAATATACTGGACTATAAATCGTCTTTTTTATGCAAAAATTAATGGACTATACATCGTCCTTTTTTCATGGAAAAAATATAATGGACTATACATCGTCTTTTTTATGCAAAAATTAATAGACTATACATCGTCCTTTTTCCATGCCAAAATTTTTTTCATGCAAAAAATATAATAGACTATACATCATCTTTTTCATGCAAAAATTATAATGGACGATATATCTTTTTTATGGCAAAATTAATGGACTTTAAATCGTTAATTTTTCATGCCAAAATTTTTTTCCGGCAAAAAATATAATGGACTATACATCGTCTTTTTTACGCAAAAATTAATAGACTATACATCGCCCATTTTTCATGCCAAAATTTTTTTCATGCAAAAAATATAATGGACTATACATCGTCTCTTTTATGCAAAAATTAATGGACTATACATCGTCCATTTTTCATGCCAAAATGTTTTTCATGCAAAAAATATAATGGCCTGTAATAGTCTTTTTTATGCAAAATTAATGAACTATACATCGTTTATTTTTCATGTCAAAGTATTTTTCAAGCAAAAAATATAATTGACTATACATCGTCTTTTTTATGCAAAAATTAATAGACTATATATACATCGTCCTTTTTTTATGCCAAAATTTTTTTAATGCAAAAAATAGAATGGATCGTCTGTTTTATGCAAATATTAATGGAGTATACATCGTCAATTTTTCACGCCAAAATGTTTTTCATGCAAAAAATATAATGGACGGTACACCGTCTTTTTTTATGCAAAAATTAATGGACTATACATCGTCTTTTTTATGCAAAATGAATGGACTATACATTCTCCATTTTTCACGCCAAAATTTTTTTCATGAAAAAAATATAATGGACTATACATCGTCTTTTTTACGCAAAAATTGATAGACTATACATCGTTCCTTTTTCATGCCAAAAGTTTTTTCATGCCAAAAATATAATGGACTATATATCGTCTTTTTTTGGAAAAATTAATAGACTATACATCGTTCTTTTTTTATGCCAAAATTTTTTTCATGCAAAAAATATAATGGACTATAAATCGTCTTTTTTACGCAAAAATTAATAGACTATACATCGTTCTTTTTTCATGTTAAAACATTTTTCATGCAAATAATATAATGTACTATACATCTTCTTTTTCATGCAAAAATTAATGGACTATACATCGTTCATTTTTCATGCCAAACTTTTTTCATGCAAAAAATATACTGGACTATACATCGTCTTTTTTATGCAAAAATTAATGGACTATACATCGTCCTTTTTTCATGCAAAAAATATAATGGACTATACATCGTCTTTTTTATGCAAAAATTAATAGACTATACATCGTCCTTTTTCCATGCCAAAATTTTTTTCATGCAAAAAATATAATGGACTATACATCATCTTTTTCATGCAAAAATTATAATGGACTATATATTTTTTTTATGGAAAAATTAATGGACTTTAAATCGTTAATTTTTCATGCCAAAATTTTTTTCCGGCAAAAAATATAATGGACTATACATCGTCTTTTTTACGCAAAAATTAATAGACTATACATCGCCCATTTTTCATGCCAAAATTTTTTTCATGCAAAAAATATAATGGACTCTACATCGTCTCTTTTATGCAAAAATTAATGGACTATACATCGTCCATTTTTCATGCCAAAATGTTTTTCATGCAAAAAATATAATGGACTATACATCGTCCCTTTTTCATGCCAAAATGTTTTTCATGCAAAAAATATAATGGCCTGTAATAGTCTTTTTTATGCAAAATTAATGAACTATACATCGTTTATTTTTCATGTGAAAGTATTTTTCAAGCAAAAAATATAATTGACTATACATCGTCTTTTTTATGCAAAAATTAATAGACTATATATACATCGTCCTTTTTTTATGCCAAAATTTTTTTAATGCAAAAAATAGAATGGATCGTCTGTTTTATGCAAATATTAATGGAGTATACATCGTCAATTTTTCACGCCAAAATGTTTTTCATGCAAAAAATATAATGGACTGTACACCGTCTTTTTTTATGCAAAAATTAATGGACTATACATCGTCTTTTTTATGCAAAATGAATGGACTATACATTCTCCATTTTTCACGCCAAAATTTTTTTCATGAAAAAAATATAATGGACTATACATCGTCTTTTTTACGCAAAAATTGATAGACTATACATCGTTCCTTTTTCATGCCAAAAGTTTTTTCATGCCAAAAATATAATGGACTATATATCGTCTTTTTTTGGAAAAATTAATAGACTATACATCGTTCTTTTTTTATGCCAAAATTTTTTTCATGCAAAAAATATAATGGACTATAAATCGTCTTTTTTACGCAAAAATTAATAGACTATACATCGTTCTTTTTTCATGTTAAAACATTTTTCATGCAAATAATATAATGTACTATACATCTTCTTTTTCATGCAAAAATTAATGGACTATACATCGTTCATTTTTCATGCCAAACTTTTTTCATGCAAAAAATATACTGGACTATACATCGTCTTTTTTATGCAAAAATTAATGGACTATACATCGTCCTTTTTTCATGCAAAAAATATAATGGACTATACATCGTCTTTTTTATGCAAAAATTAATAGACTATACATCGTCCTTTTTCCATGCCAAAATTTTTTTCATGAAAAAAATATAATGGACTATACATCATCTTTTTCATGCAAAAATTATAATGGACTATATATCTTTTTTATGGAAAAATTAATGGACTTTAAATCGTTAATTTTTCATGCCAAAATTTTTTTCCGGCAAAAAATATAATGGACTATACATCGTCTTTTTTACGCAAAAATTAATAGACTATACATCGCCCATTTTTCATGCCAAAATTTTTTTCATGCAAAAAATATAATGGACTATAAATCGTCTTTTTTACGCAAAAATTAATAGACTATACATCGTTCTTTTTTCATGGCAAAATTTTTTTCATGCAAAAAATATAATGGACTATATATCGTCTCTTTTTGGAAAAATTAATGGACTATAAATCGTCCATTTTTCATGCCAAAATTTTTTCATGCAAAAAAATATAATGGACTATACATCATCTTTTTCATGCAAAAATTAATGGACTATACATCGTCCATGTTTTATGCCAAAATGTTTTTCATGCAAAAAATATAATGGACTATACATCGTCTTTTTTATGCAAAAATTAATGGACTATACATCGTCCATGTTTTATGCCAAAATGTTTTTCATGCAAAAAATATAATGGACTATACATCGTCTCTTTTATGCAATAATTAATGGACTATACATCGTCCATTTTTCATGCCAAAATGTTTTTCATGCAAAAAATATAATGGACTGTACACCGTCTTTTTTTATGCAAAAATTAATGGACTATACATCGTCTTTTTTATGTAAAATGAATGGACTATACATTCTCCATTTTTCACGCCAAAATTTTTTTCATGAAAAAAATATAATGGACTATACATCGTCTTTTTTACGCAAAAATTGATAGACTATACATCGTTCCTTTTTCATGCCAAAAGTTTTTTCATGCCAAAAATATAATGGACTATATATCGTCTTTTTTTGGAAAAATTAATAGACTATACATCGTTCTTTTTTTATGCCAAAATTTTTTTCATGCAAAAAATATAATGGACTGTATATCGTCTTTTTTTGGAAAAATTAATGGACTATAAATCGTCCATTTTTCATGCCAAAATTTTTTCATGCAAATAAATATAATGGACTATACATCATCTTTTTCATGCAAAAAATATACTGGACTATAAATCGTCTTTTTCATGCAAAAATTATAATGGACGATATATCTTTTTTATGGAAAAATTAATGGACTTTAAATCGTTAATATTTCATGCCAAAATTTTTTTCCGGCAAAAAATATAATGGACTATACATCGTCTTTTTTACGCAAAAATTAATAGACTATACATCGCCCATTTTTCATGCCAAAAGTTTTTTCATGCAAAAAATATTATGGACTATTATACATCGTCTTCTTTTATACCATAACTGATAGACTATAAATCGTCCTTTTTTCATGCCAAACTTTTTTCATGCAAAAAATATACTGGACTATACATCGTCTTTTTTATGCAAAAATTAATGGACTATACATCGTCCTTTTTTCATGCAAAAAATATAATGGACTATACATCGTCTTTTTTATGCAAAAATTAATAGACTATACATCGTCCTTTTTCCATGCCAAAATTTTTTTCATTCAAAAAATATAATGGACTATACATCATCTTTTTCATGCAAAAATTATAATGGACTATATATTTTTTTTATGGAAAAATTAATGGACTTTAAATCGTTAATTTTTCATGCCAAAATTTTTTTTCGGCAAAAAATATAATGGACTATACATCGTCTTTTTTACGCAAAAATTAATAGACTATACATCGCCCATTTTTCATGCCAAAATTTTTTTCATGCAAAAAATATAATGGACTCTACATCGTCTCTTTTATGCAAAAATTAATGGACTATACGTCGTCCATTTTTCATGCCAAAATGTTTTTCATGCAAAAAATATAATGGACTATTATACATCGTCTTCTTTTATACCATAACTGATAGACTATAAATCGTCCTTTTTTCATGCCAAAATTTTTTTCATGCAAAAAATATAATGGACTATACATCGTCTTTTTTACGCAAAAATTAATAGACTATACATCGTCTTTTTTATGCAAAATGAATGGACTATACATTCTCCATTTTTCACGCCAAAATTTTTTTCATGAAAAAAATATAATGGACTATACATCGTCTTTTTTACGCAAAAATTGATAGACTATACATCGTTCCTTTTTCATGCCAAAAGTTTTTTCATGCCAAAAATATAATGGACTATATATCGTCTTTTTTTGGAAAAATTAATAGACTATACATCGTTCTTTTTTTATGCCAAAATTTTTTTCATGCAAAAAATATAATGGACTATAAATCGTCTTTTTTATGCAAAAATTAATAGACTATACATCGTTCTTTTTTCATGTTAAAACATTTTTCATGCAAATAATATAATGTACTATACATCTTCTTTTTCATGCAAAAATTAATGGACTATACATCGTTCATTTTTCATGCCAAACTTTTTTCATGCAAAAAATATACTGGACTATACATCGTCTTTTTTATGCAAAAATTAATGGACTATACATCGTCCTTTTTTCATGCAAAAAATATAATGGACTATACATCGTCTTTTTTATGCAAAAATTAATAGACTATACATCGTCCTTTTTCCATGCCAAAATTTTTTTCATGAAAAAAATATAATGGACTATACATCATCTTTTTCATGCAAAAATTATAATGGACTATATATCTTTTTTATGGAAAAATTAATGGACTTTAAATCGTTAATTTTTCATGCCAAAATTTTTTTCCGGCAAAAAATATAATGGACTATACATCGTCTTTTTTACGCAAAAATTAATAGACTATACATCGCCCATTTTTCATGCCAAAATTTTTTTCATGCAAAAAATATAATGGACTATACATCGTCTTTTTTACGCAAAAATTAATAGACTATACATCGTTCTTTTTTCATGGCAAAATTTTTTTCATGCAAAAAATATAATGGACTATATATCGTCTCTTTTTGGAAAAATTAATGGACTATAAATCGTCCATTTTTCATGCCAAAATTTTTTCATGCAAAAAAATATAATGGACTATACATCATCTTTTTCATGCAATAAATATAATGGACTATACATCGTCTCTTTTATGCAAAAATTAATGGACTATACATCGTCCATGTTTTATGCCAAAATGTTTTTCATGCAAAAAATATAATGGACTATACATCGTCTCTTTTATGCAAAAATTAATGGACTATACATCGTCCATTTTTCATGCCAAAATGTTTTTCATGCAAAAAATATAATGGACTGTACACCGTCTTTTTTTATGCAAAAATTAATGGACTATACATCGTCTTTTTTATGTAAAATGAATGGACTATACATTCTCCATTTTTCACGCCAAAATTTTTTTCATGAAAAAAATATAATGGACTATACATCGTCTTTTTTACGCAAAAATTGATAGACTATACATCGTTCCTTTTTCATGCCAAAAGTTTTTTCATGCAAAAAATATACTGGACTATAAATCGTCTTTTTCATGCAAAAATTATAATGGACGATATATCTTTTTTATGGAAAAATTAATGGACTTTAAATCGTTAATATTTCATGCCAAAATTTTTTTCCGGCAAAAAATATAATGGACTATACATCGTCTTTTTTACGCAAAAATTAATAGACTATACATCGCCCATTTTTCATGCCAAAAGTTTTTTCATGCAAAAAATATAATGGACTATTATACATCGTCTTCTTTTATACCATAACTGATAGACTATAAATCGTCCTTTTTTCATGCCAAAATTTTTTTCATGCAAAAAATATAATGGACTATACATCGTCTTTTTTACGCAAAAATTAATAGACTATACATCGTTCTTTTTTCATGCCAAAAGTTTTTTCATGCAAAAAATATAATGGACTATATATCGTCTCTTTTTGGAAAAATTAATGGACTATAAATCGTCCATTTTTCATGCCAAAATTTTTTCATGCAAAAAAATATAATGGACTATATATACATCATCTTTTTCATGCAAAAAATATAATGGACTATACATCGTATTTTGTATGCAAAAATTAATAGAGTATATATACATTGTCCATTTTTCATGCCAAACTTTTTTCATGGAAAAAATTTACTGGACTATACATCGTCTTTTTTATGCAAAAATTAATAGACTATACATCGTCCTTTTTTCAGGCCAAAATTTTTTTCATGCAAAAAATAGAATGGATCGTCCGTTTTATGCAAATATTAATGGACTATACATCGTCTATTTTTAACGCCAAAATGTTTTTCATGCAAAAAATATAATGGACTGTACACTGTCTTTTTTTATGCAAAAATTAATGGACTATACATCGTCCATTTTTCATGCCAAAATGTTTTTCATGCAAAAAATAAAATGGCCTGTACATCGTCTATTTTATGCAAAATTAATGAACTATACATCGTCCTTTTTTCAGGCCAAAATTTTTTTCATGCAAAAAATAGAATGGATCGTCTGTTTTATGCAAATATTAATGGACTATACATCGTCAATTTTTCACGCCAAAATGTTTTTCATGCAAAAAATATAATGGACTGTACACCGTCTTTTTGTATGCAAAAATTAATAGACTATACATCGTTCTTTTTTTCTGCCAAAATTTTTTTCATGCAAAAAATAGAATGTATATTCTGTGTTATGCAAAAATTAATGGACTATGCATCATTAATTTTTCACGCCAAAATGTTTTTCATGCAAAAAATATAATGGACTGTACACCGTCTTTTTTTATGCAAAAATGAATGGACTATACATCGTCCATTTTTCATGCCAAAATGTTTTTCATGCAAAAAATATAATGGACTATACATCGTCTTTTTTATGCAAAATGAATGGACTATACATTTTCCATTTTTCATGCCAAAATTTTTTTATGGAAAAAATATAATGGACTATACATCGTCTTTTTTATGCAAAAATTAATGGACTATACATCGTCAATTTTTCACGCCAAAATGTTTTTCATGCAAAAATTATAATGGACTGTACACCGTCTTTTTTTATGCAAAAATTAATGGACTATACATCGTCTTTTTTATGCAAAATGAATGGACTATACATTCTCCATATTTCATGCCAAAATTTTTTTCATGCAAAAAATATAATGGACTATACATCGTCTATTTTATTATAAAATTAATGGACTATTTATCGTCCATTTTTCATGGAAAAATTTTTTTCATGCAAATAAATATAAAGGACTATACATCGTCTTTTTCATGCAAAAAAATATAATGGACTATAAATCGTCTTTTTTATTCAAAAATTGATAGACTATACATCGTCTTTTTTTCATGCCAAAACATTTTTCTTGGAAAAAATATAAGGTACTATACATCATCTTTTTCATGCAAAAATTAATGGACTATACATCGTTCATTTTTCATGCCAAACTTTTTTCATGCAAAAAATATAATGGACTATACATCGTTTTTTTATGCAAAAATTAATAGACTATACATCGTCTTTTTTTCATGCCAAAATTTTTTTCATGCAAAAAATATAATGGACTATACATCATATTTTTCATGCAAAAATTATAATGGACGATATATCTTTTTTATGGAAAAATTAATGGACTTTAAATCGTTAATTTTTCATGCCAAATTTTTTTTCCGGCAAAAAATATAATGGACTATACATCGTCTTTTTTACGCAAAAATTAATAGACTATACATCGTCCTTTTTTCATGCCAAAATTTTTTTCATGCAAAAAATATACTGGACTATATATCATCTTTTTCATGCAAAAATTATAATGGACGATATATCTTTTTTATGGAAAAATTAATGGACTTTAAATCGTTCATTTTTCATGCCAAAATTTTTTTTCGGCAAAAAATATAATGGACTATACATCGTCTTTTTTATACAAAAACTGATAGACTATAAATCGTCCTTTTTTCATGCCAAAATTTTTTTCATGCATAAATTATAATGGACTATTATACATCGTCTTTTTTACGCAAAAATTAATAGACTATACATCGTTCTTTTTTCATGCCAAAAGTTTTTTCATGCAAAAAATATAATGGACTATACATCGTCTTTTTTATGCAAAAATTAATGGACTATACATCGTCCATTTTTCATGCCAAAATGTTTTTCATACAAAAAATAAAATGGCCTGTACATCGTCTTTTTTATGCAAAATTAATGAACTATACATCGTCTATTTTATGCAGAATAAATGAACTATACATTCTCCATTTTTAATGCCAAAATTTTTTCATGCAAAAAATAAAATGGCCTCTACATCGTCTTTTTTATGCAAAATTAATGAACTATACATCGTCTATTTTTCATGCCAAAGTATTTTTCATGCAAAAAATATAATGGACTATACATCGTCTTTTTTATGCAAAAATTAATAGACTATACATCCTCCTTTTTTTTTGCCAAAATTTTTTTCATGCAAAAAATAGAATGGATCGTCTGTTTTATGCAAATATTAATGGACTATACATCGTCAATTTTTCACGCCAAAATGTTTTTCATGCAAAAATATAATGGACTGCACACCGTCTTGTTTTATGCAAAATGAATGGACTATACATTCTCCATTTTTCACGCCAAAATGTTTTTCATGCAAAAAATATAATGGACTGTACACCGTCTTTTTTTATGCAAAAATTAATGGACTATTATACATCGTCTTTTTTATGCAAAATAAATGGACTATACATTCTCCATTTTTCATGCCAAAATTTTTTTATGAAAAAAATATAATGGACTATACATCGTCTTTTTTACGCAAAAATTAATAGCCTATACATCGTTCTTTTTTTATGTTAAAACATTTTTCATGCAAATAATATAATGTACTATACATCATCTTTTTCATGCAAAAATTAATGGACTATACATCGTTCATTTTTCATGCCAAACTTTATTCATGCAAAAAATATACTGGACTATACATCGTCTTTTTTATGCAAAAATTAATGGACTATACATCGTCCTTTTTTCATGCAAAAAATATAATGGACTATACATCGTCTTTTTTATGCAAAAATTAATAGATTTTACATCGTTCTTTTTTCATGCCAAAATTTTTTTCATGCAAAAAATATAATGGACTATATATCGTCTTTTTTATGGAAAAATTAATAGACTATACATCGTTCTTTTTTGATGCCAAAAGTTTTTTCATGCAAAAAATATAATGGACTATACATCGTCTTTTTTATGCAAAATTAATGAACTATACATCGTCTATTTTTCATGCCAAAGTATTTTTCATGCAAAAAATATAATGGACTATACATTGTCTTTTTTATGCAAAAATTAATAGACTATACATCGTCCTTTTTTTATGCCAAAATTTTTTTCATGCAAAAAATAGAATGGATCGTCTGTTTTATGCAAATATTAATGGACTATACATCGTCAATTTTTCACGCCAAAATGTTTTTCATGCAAAAAATATAATGGACTGTACACTGTCTTTTTTTATGCAAAAATTAATGGACTATACATCGTCTTTTTTATGCAAAATAAATGGACTATACATTCTCCATTTTTCATGCCAAAATTTTTTTATGAAAAAAATATAATAGACTATACATCGTCTTTTTTAGGCAAAAATTAATAGCCTATACATCGTTCTTTTTTTATGTTAAAACATTTTTCATGCAAATAATATAATGTACTATACATCATCTTTTTCATGCAAAAATTAATGGACTATACATCGTTCATTTTTCATGCCAAACTTTTTTCATGCAAAAAATATACTGGACTATACATCGTCTTTTTTATGCAAAAATTAATGGATTATACATCGTCCTTTTTTCATGCCAAAATTTCTTTCATGCAAAAAATATAATGGAAAAATTAATAGACTATACATGGTCCTTTTTTCAGGCCAAAATTTTTTTCATGCAAAAAATATAATTGACTATACATCATCTTTTTCATGCAAAAAATATAATGGACTATATATCGTCTATACTATAAATCGTAAATTTTTCATGCCAAAATTTTTTTCAGGCAAAAAATATAATAGTTTATATATCGTCTTTTTTATGCAAAAATTAATAGACTGTACATCGTCCTTTTTCAAGCCAAAATTTTTTTCATGCAAAAAATATAATGGACTATACATCATCTTTTTCATGCAAAAAATATAATGGACTATATATCGTCTTTTTTATTAAAAAATTAATGGACTATAAATCGTCAATTTTTCATGCCAAAATTTTTTTCATGCAAAAAATATAATAATCGTCTTTTTTATACAAAAATTAATGGACTATATATACATTGTCTATTTTTCATGCCAAAATTTTTTTCATGCAAAAAATATAATGGACTATATATACATCGCCTTTTTTATACAAAAATTAATGGACTATACATTGTCTATTTTTCATGCCAAAATTTTTTTCATGCAAAAAATATAATGGACTATATATACATCGTCTTTTTTATTAAAAAATTAATGGACTATTTATCGTTCATTTTTCATCCCAAACTTTTTTCATGCAAAAAATATACTGGACTATACATCGTCTTTTTTTATACAAAAACTGATAGACTGATAGAAAACTGATACATCCTCCTTTTTTCATGCCAAAATTTTTTCATGCAAAAAATATAATGGACTATACATCGTCTTTTTTATGCAAAAATTAATGGACTATATACATCGTCCTTTTTTCATGCAAAAAATATAATGGACAATTCATCGTCTTTTTAATGCAAAAATTAATACATTATACATTGTACTTCTTTCATGCCAAAATTTTTTTCATTCAAAAAATATAATGGACTATACATCGTCTTTTTTATGCAAAAATTAATGGACTATACATTGTCTATTTTTTATGCCAAAATTTTTTTTATGCAAAAAATATAATGGACTATACATCGTCTTTTTTATGAAAAAATTAATAGATTATACATCGTCCTTTTTTCATGCCAAAATTTTTTTCATGCAAAAAATATAATGGACTATAACATCGTCTTTTTTATGAAAAAATTGATAGACTATACATCGTCCTTTTTTCATGCCAAAATTTTTTTCATGCAAAAAATATAATGGACTATACATCGTTTTTTTTACGCAAAAATTAAAAGACTATACATCGTCCTTTTTTCAGGCCAAAATTTTTTTCATGCAAAAAATATAATTGACTATACATCATCTTTTTCATGCAAAAAATATAATGGACTATATATCGTCTATACTATAAATCGTCAATTTTTCATGCCAAAATTTTTTTCATGCAAAAAATATAATGGACTATACATCGTCTTTTTTATGCAAAAATTAATGGACTATACATTGTCTATTTTTTATGCCAAAATTTTTTTCATGCAAAAAATATAATGGACTATACATCGTCTTTTTCATGCAAAAAATATAATGGACTATATATCGTCTATACTATAAATCGTCAATTTTTCATGCCAAAATTTTTTTCATGCAAAAAATATAATGGACTATACATCGTTTTTTTTACGCAAAAATTAATAGACTATACATCGTTCTTTTTTCATGCCAAAATTTTTTTCATGGAAAAAATATAATGCACTATACATCGTCTTTTTTTATGCAAAAATTAATAGACTATACATCGTCCTTTTTTCATGCAAAAATTTTTTTCATGCAAAAAATAGAATGGACTATACATCATCTTTTTCATGCAAAAATTATAATGGACTATATATCTTTTTTATGGAAAAATTAATGGACTTTAAATCGTTCATTTTTCATGCCAAAATTTTTTTTCGGCAAAAAATATAATGGACTATAAATCGTCTTTTTTACGGAAAAATTAATAGACTATACATCGTCCTTTTTTTATGCCAAACTTTTTTTCATGCAAAAAATATAATAGACTATACATCGTCCTTTTTTCATGCAAAAATTTTTTTCATGCAAAAAATATAATGGAATATACATTCTCCATTTTTCATGCCAAAATTTTTTCATGCAAAAAATAAAATGGCCTGTATATCGTCTTTTTTATGCAAAATTAATGAACTATACATCGTCTATTTTTCATGCCAAAGTATTTTTCATGCAAAAAATATAATGGACTATACATCGTATTTTTTATGCAAAAATTAATAGACTATACATCGTCCTTTTTTTATGCCAAAATTTTTTTCATGCAAAAAATAGAATGGATCGTCTGTTTTATGCAAATATTAATGGACTATACATCTTCAATTTTTCACGCCAAAATGTTTTTCATGCAAAAAATATAATGGACTGTACACCGTCTTTTTTTATGCAAAAATTAATGGACTATACATCGTCTTTTTTATGCAAAATAAATGGACTATACATTCTCCATTTTTCATGCCAAATTTTTTTTATGAAAAAAATATAATGGACTATACATCGTCTTTTTTACGCAAAAATTAATAGACTATAAATCGTTCTTTTTTTATGTTAAAACATTTTTCATGCAAATAATATAATGTACTATACATCATCTTTTTCATGCAAAAATTAATGGACTATACATCGTTCATTTTTCATGCCAAACTTTTTTCATGCAAAAAATATAATGGACTATATATCGTCTTTTTTATGGAAAAATTAATAGACTATACATCGTCCTTTTTTCAGGCCAAAATTTTTTTCATGCAAAAAATATAATTGACTATACATCATCTTTTTCATGCAAAAAATATAATGGACTATATATCGTCTATACTATAAATCGTAAATTTTTCATGCCAAAATTTTTTTCAGGCAAAAAATATAATGGACTATACATCGTCTTTTTTATATAATATATAATGGAACATTTTTCATGCAAATAATATAATGTACTATACATCATCTTTTTCATGCAAAAATTAATGGACTATATACATCGTCCTTTTTTCATGCAAAAAATATAATGGACTATTCATCGTCTTTTTTATGCAAAAATTAATAGATTATACATTGTCCTTCTTTCATGCCAAAATTTTTTTCATGCAAAAAATATAATGGACTATATATCGTCTTTTTTATGCAAAAATTAATAGACTATACATCGTCCTTTTTTCAGGCCAAAATTTTTTTCATGCAAAAAATATAATTGACTATACATCATCTTTTTCATGCAAAAAATATAATGGACTATATATCGTCTATACTATAAATCGTAAATTTTTCATGCCAAAATTTTTTTCAGGCAAAAAATATAATGGATTATATATCGTCTTTTTTATGCAAAAATTAATAGACTGTACATCGTCCTTTTTCAAGCCAAAATTTTTTTCATGGAAAAAATATAATGGACTATACATCATCTTTTTCATGCAAAAAATATAATAGACTATATATCGTCTTTTTTATTAAAAAATTAATGGACTATAAATCGTCAATTTTTCATGCCAAAATTTTTTTCATGCAAAAAATATAATGGACTATACATCGTCTTTTTTATGCAAAAATTAATGGACTATATATTGTCTATTTTTTATGCCAAAATTTTTTTCATGCAAAAAATATAATGGACTATACATCGTCTATTTTATTATAAAATTAATGGACTATTTATCGTCCATTTTTCATGCCAAAATTTTTTTCATCAAAAAATATAATAGACTATATATCGTCGTTTTTATTAAAAAATTAATGGGCATTTTTCATGCCAAAATGTTTTTCATGCAAAAAATCAAATGGCCTCTACATCGTCTTTTTTATGCAAAATTAATGAACTATACATCGTCCTTTTTTCATGCCAAAATTTTTTTCATGCAAATAAATATAAAAGACTATACATCGTCTTTTTCATGCAAAAAAATATAATGGACTATAACATCGTCTTTTTTATGCAAAAATTGATAGACTATACATCGTCTTTTTTTCATGCCAAAACATTTTTCATGGAAAAAATATAAGGTACTATACATCATCTTTTTCATGCAAAAATTAATGGACTATACATCGTTCATTTTTCATGCCAAACTTTTTTCATGCAAAAAATATACTGGACTATAAATCGTCTTTTTTATGCAAAAATTGATAGACTATACATCGTCTTTTTTTCATGCCAAAACATTTTTCATGGAAAAAATATAAGGTACTATATACATCATCTTTTTCATGCAAAAAATATAATAGACTATATATCGTCTTTTTTATTAAAAAATTAATGGACTATAAATCGTCAATTTTTCATGCCAAAATTTTTTTCATGCAAAAAATATAATGGACTATATATCGTCTTTTTTTGGAAAAATTAATGGACTATAAATCGTCCATTTTTCATGCCAAAATTTTTTTCATGCAAATAAATATAATGGACTATACATCGTCTTTTTCATGCAAAAAAATATAATGGACTATACATCGTCTTTTTTATGCAAAAATTAATAGACTATACATCGTCCTTTTTTTATGCTAAAATTTTTTTCATGCAAAAAATAAAATGGCCTTTACATCGCCTTTTTTATGCAAAACTAATGAAGTATACATCGTCCATTTTTCATGCCAAACTTTTTTCATGCAAAAAATATAATGGACTATACATCATCTTTTTCATGCAAAAAATATAATGGAATATGTATCGTCTATACTATAAATCGTCAATTTTTCATGCCAACATTTTTTTCATGCAAAAAATATAATGGACTATACATCGTCTTTTTTATGCAAAAATTAATGGACTATATATTGTCTATTTTTTATGCCAAAATTTTTTTCATGCAAAAAATATAATGGACTATACATCGTCTATTTTATTATAAAATTAATGGACTATTTATCGTCCATTTTTCATGCCAAAATTTTTTTCATCAAAAAATATAATAGACTATATATCGTCGTTTTTATTAAAAAATTAATGGGCATTTTTCATGCCAAAATGTTTTTCATGCAAAAAATCAAATGGCCTCTACATCGCCTGTTTTATGCAAAAATTAATGGACTATACATCGTCAATTTTTCACCCCAAAATGTTTTTCATGCAAAAAATATAATGGACTGTACACCGTCTTTTTTTATGCAAAAATTAATGGACTATACATCGTCTTTTTTATGCAAAATGAATGGACTATACATTCTCCATTTTTCATGCCAAAATTTTTTTATGAATAAAATATAATGGACTATACATCGTCTTTTTTACGCAAAAATTAATGGACTATACATCGTCCATTTTTCATGCCAAAATGTTTTTCATGCAAAAAATAAAATGGCCTTTACATCGTCTTTTTTATGCAAAACTAATGAAGTATACATCGTCCATTTTTCATGCCAAACTTTTTTCATGCAAAAAATATAATGGACTATACATCATCTTTTTCATGCAAAAAATATAATGGAATATGTATCGTCTATACTATAAATCGTCAATTTTTCATGCCAACATTTTTTTCATGCAAAAAATATAATGGACTATATATCGTCTTTTTTATGCAAAAATTGATAGACTATACATCGTCCTTTTTTCATGCCTAAATTTTTTTCATGCAAAAAATATAATGGACTATACATCGTTTTTTTTACGCAAAAATTAATAGACTATACATCGTTCTTTTTTCATGCCAAAATTTTTTCATGGAAAAAATATAATGCACTATACATCGTCTTTTTTTATGCAAAAATTAATAGACTATACATCGTCCTTTTTTCATGCCAAAATTTTTTTCATGCAAAAAATATAATGGACATCATCGTCATCATCTTTTTCATGCAAAAATTATAATGGACGATATATCGTCTTTTTTTAGAAAAATTAATGGACTTTAAATCGTCCATTTTTCATGCCAAAACTTTTTCAGGCAAAAATATAATGAACTATAATCATCTTTTTCATGCAAAAAAATATAATGGACTATACATCGTCGTTTTTATGCAAAAATTGATAGACTATATATACATCGTCTTTTTTCATGCCAAAACATTTTTCATGCAAAAAATATACTGGACTATACATCGCCTTTTTCATGCAAAAATTAATGGACTATACATCCTTCATTTTTCATGCCAAACTTTTTTCATGCAAAAAATATACTGGACTATACATCGTTCTTTTTTCATGCACAAAATATAATGGACGATATATCGTCTTTTTTATGGAAAAATTATTGGACTTTAAATCGTCCATTTTTCATGCCCAAATTTTTTTCAGGCAAAAAATATAATGGACTATACATCGTCTTTTTTACGCAAAAATTAATAGACTATACATAGTCCATTTTTCATGCGAAATTTTTTTTATGCAAAAAATATAACGGACTATATATCGTCTATACTATAAATCGTCCATTTCTCATGCCAAAATTTTTTTCATGCAAAAAATATAATGGACTATTGTCTTTTTTATGCCAAAATTAATGGACTAGACATCGTTCTTTTTTCATACCAAAAGTTTTTTCATGCAAATAATATAATGGACTATACATCGTCTTTTTTATGCAAAAATTAATAATCGTCTTTTTTTATACAAAAATAGATAGACTATACATCGTCCTTTTTTCATGCCAAAATTTTTTTCATGCAAAAAATATAATGGACTATACATCGTCTTTTTTACGCAAAAATTAATAAACTATACATCGTTCTTTTTTCATGCCAAAATTTTTTTCATGCAAAAAATATAATGGACTATACATCATCTTTTTCATGCAAAAATTATAATGGACTATATATCGTCTTTTTTGGAAAAATTAATGGACTATAAATCGTCCATTTTTCATGCCAAAATTTTTTCATGCAAAAAAATATAATGGACAATACATCATCTTTTTCATGCAAAAAATATAATGGACTATATATCGTCTATACTATAAATCGTCCATTTTTCATGCCAAAATTTTTTCATGCAAAAAAATATAATGGACTATACATTGTCTTTTTTACGCAAAAATTAATAGACTATACATAGTCCATTTTTCATGCGAAATTTTTTTCATGCAAAAAATATAATGGACTATACATCGTCTTTTTTTATACAAAAATAGATAGACTATACATCGTCCTTTTTTCATGCCAAAATTTTTTTCATGCAAAAAATATAATGGACTATACATCGTCATTTTTACGCAAAAATTAATAAACTATACATCGTTCTTTTTTCATGCCAAAGTATTTTTCATGCAAAAAATATAATGGACTATACATCGTCTTTTTTATGCAAAAATTAATAGACTATACATCGTCCTTTTTTTATGCCAAAATTTTTTTCATGCAAAAAATACATCGTCAATTTTTCACGCCAAAATGTTTCTCATGCAAAAAATATAATGGACTGTACATCGTCTTTTTTTATGCAAAAATTAATGGACTATACATCGTCTTTTTTATGCAAAATCAATGGACTATACATTCTCCATTTTTCATGCCAAAATTTGTTCATGCAAAAAATAATAATGGACTATACATCATCTTTTTCATGCAAAAAATACAATGGACTATATATCGTCTATACTATAAATCGTCCATTTCTCATGCAAAAATATAATGGACTTATGTCTTTTTTATGCCAAAATTAATGGACTAGACATCGTTCTTTTTTCATACCAAAAGTTTTTTCATGCAAATAATATAATGGACTATACATCGTCTTTTTTATGCAAAAATTAATAGACTATACATCGTCCTTTTTTTATGCCAAAGTTTTTTTCATGCAAAAACTATAATGGATCGTCTTTTTTATGCAAAAATTAATGGAGTATACATCGTCCATTTTTCATGCCAAACTTTTTTCATGCAAAAAATATAATGGACTATACATTATCTTTTTCATGCAAAAAATATAATGGAATATATGTAGGCTATAATATAAATCGTAAATTTTTCATGCCAAAATTTTTTTCATGCAAAAAATATAATGGACTATATATCGTCTTTTTATGCAAAAATTTATAGACTATACATCGTCCTTTTTTCATGCCGAAATTTTTTTCATGCAAAAAATATAATGGACTATACATCATCTTTTTCATGCAAAAAATATAATAGACTATATATCCTCTTTTTTATTAAAAAATTAATGGACTATAAATTGTCCATTTTTCATGCCAAAATTTTTTTTTATGCAAAAAATATAATGGACTATACATCGCCTTTTTTATGCAAAATCAATGGACTATACATTCTCCATTTTTCATGCCAAAATTTTTTCATGCAAAAAATAATAATGGACTATACATCATCTTTTTCATGCAAAAAATATAATGGACTATATATCGTCTATACTATAAATCGTCCATTTCTCATGCCAAAATTTTTTTTATGCAAAAAATAAAATGGCCTGTACATCGTCTTTTTTATGCAAAATTAATGAACTATACTTCGTCTATTTTTCATGCCAAAGTATTTTTCATGCAAAAAATATAATGGACTATACATCGTCTTTTTTATGCAAAAATTAATAGACTATACATCGTCCTTTTTTTATGCCAAAATTTTTTTCATGCAAAAAATATAATAGACTATATATCGTCTTTTTTGGAAAAATTAATGGACTATAAATCGTCGATTTTTCATGCCAAAATTTTTTCATGCAAAAAAATATAATGGACTATACATCATCTTTTTCATGCAAAAAATATAATGGACTATACATCGTCTTTTTTATGCAAAAATTAATGGACTATACATCGTCCTTTTTTTATGCCAAAATTTTTTTCATGCAAACAATATAATGGATCGTCTTTTTTATGCAAAAATTAATGGAGTATACATCGTCCTTTTATCATGCCGAAATTTTTTTCATGCAAAAAATATAATGGACTATACATCATCTTTTTCATGCAAAAAATATAATAGACTATATATCCTCTTTTTTATTAAAAAATTAATGGACTATAAATTGTCCATTTTTCATGCCAAAATTTTTTTCATGCAAAAATTATAATGGACTATATATCGTCTTTTTTATGCAAAAATTAATGGAGTATACATCGTCCATTTTTCATGCCAAACTTTTGTCATGCAAAAAATATAATGGACTATACATCGTCTTTTTTATGCAAAAATTAATGGACTATACATCGTCCATTTTTCATGCCAAAATTTTTTCATGCAAAAAAATTTAATGGACTATACATCATCTTTTTTATGCAAAAATAATGGACTATACATCGTCCATTTTTCATGCCAAAATTTTTTTCACGCAAAAAATATAATGGACTATACATCGTCTTTTTTATACAAAAATTGATAGACTATATATCGTCCTTTTTTCATGCCAAAATTTTTTTCATGCAAAAAATATAATGGACTATACATCGTCTTTTTTAAGCAAAAATTAATAGACTCTACATCGTTCTTTTTTCATGCCAAAAGTTTTTTCATGCAAAAAATATAATGCAATATACATCGTCTTTTTTTATGCAAAAATTAATAGACTATGCATCGTCAATTTTTCATGCCAAAATTTTTTCATGCAAAAAAATATAATGGACTATATATCATCTTTTTCATGCAAAAAATATAATGGACTATACATCGTCTTTTTTATGCAAAAATTAATGGACTATACATCGTCCATTTTTCATGCCAAAATGTTTTACATGCAAAAAATAAAATGGCCTGTACATCGTCTTTTTTATGCAAAATTAATGTACTGTAATGTACTATACATCATCTTTTTCATGCAAAAATTAATGGACTATACATCGTTCTTTTTTCATGCCAAAAGGTATTTCATGCAAATAATATAATGGACTATACATCGTCTTTTTTATGCAAAAATTAATAGACTATACATCGTCCATTTTTCATGCCAAACTTTTTTCATGCAAAAAATATAATGGACTATACATCATCTTTTTCATGCAAATATATAATGGAATATATATTGTCTATACTATAAATTGTAAAGTTTTCATGCCAAAATTTCTTTCATGCAAAAAATATAATAGACTATATATCGTCTTTTTTATTAAAAAATTAATGGACATTTTTCATGCCAAAATGTTTTTCATGCAAAAAATAAAATGGCCTGTACATCGTCTTTTTTATGCAAAATTAATGAACTATACATCGTCCTTTTTTCATGCCAAAATTTTTTTCATTCAAATAAATATAATTGACTATACATCATATTTTTCATGCAAAAAAATATAATGGACTATACATCGTCATTTTTATGCAAAAATTGATAGACTATACATCGTTAATTTTTCATGCTAAACTTTTTTCATGAAAAAAATATACTGGACTATACATCGTCTTTTTTATGCAAAAATTAATGGACTATACATCGTGCTTTTTTCATGCAAAAAATATAATGGACTATACATCGTCTTTTTTATGCAAAAATTAATAGACTATTCATCGTCCTTTTTTCATGCCAAAATTTTTTTCATGCAAAAAATATAATGGACTATACATCATCTTTTTCATGCAAAAATTATAATGGACGATATATCTTTTTTATGCAAAAATAATGGACTATACATCGTCCATTTTTCATGCCAAAATTTTTTTCATGCAAAAAATATAATGGACTATTCATCGTCTTTTTTAAGCAAAAATTAATAGACTATACAACGTTCTTTTTTCATGCCAAAAGTTTTTTCATGCAAAAAATATAATGGACTATAGATCGTCTTTTTTTATGCAAAAATTAATAGACTATGCATCGTAAATTTTTCATGCCAAAATTTTTTCATGCAAAAAAATATAATGGACTATATATCATCTTTTTCATGCAAAAAATATAATGGACTATACATCGTCTTTTTTATGCAAAAATTAATGGACTATACATCGTCCATTTTTCATGCCAAAATGTTTTACATGCAAAAAATAAAATGGCCTGTACATAGTCTTTTTTATGCAAAATTAATGTACTGTAATGTACTATACATCATCTTTTTCATGCAAAAATTAATGGACTATACATCGTTCTTTTTTCATGCCAAAATGTATTTCACGCAAATACTATAATGGACTATACATCGTCTTTTTTATGCAAAAATTAATAGACTATACATCGTCCATTTTTCATGCCAAACTTTTTTCATGCAAAAAATATAATGGACTATACATCATCTTTTTCATGCAAATATATAATGGAATATATATTGTCTATACTATAAATTGTAAAGTTTTCATGGCAAAATTTTTTCATGCAAAAAATATAATAGACTATATATCGTCTTTTTTATTAAAAAATTAATGGACTATAAATCGTCCGTTTTTCATGCCAAAATTTTTTTCATGCAAAAAATATAATAGACTATATATATCGTCTTTTTTATTAAAAAATTAATGGACATTTTTCATGCCAAAATGTTTTTCATGCAAAAAATAAAATTGCCTGTACATCGTCTTTTTTATGCAAAATTAATGAACTATACATCGTCCTTTTTTCATGCCAAAATTTTTTTTCATTCAAATAAATATAATTGACTATACATCATATTTTTCATGCAAAAAAATATAATGGACTATACATCGTCATTTTTATGCAAAAATTGATAGACTATACATCGTTAATTTTTCATGCTAAACTTTTTTCATGAAAAAAATATACTGGACTATACATCGTCTTTTTTATGCAAAAATTAATGGACTATACATCGTCCTTTTTTCATGCAAAAAATATAATGGACTATACATCGTCTTTTTTATGCAAAATTTAATAGACTATTCATCGTCCTTTTTTCATGGCAAAATTTTTTTCATGCAAAAAATATAATGGACTATACATCATCTTTTTCATGCAAAAATTATAATGGACGATATATCTTTTTTATGGAAAAATTAATGGACTTTAAGTCGTCCATTTTTCATGCCAAAATTTTTTTCATGCAAAAAATATAATGGACTATCGTCATTTTTATGCAAAAATTGATAGAGTATACATCGTCCATTTTTCATGGCAAAATTTTTTTCATGCAAAAAATATAATGGACTATATATACATCGTCTTTTTTATGCAAAAATTAATGGACTATACATCGTCCATTTTTCATGCCAAATTTTTTTCTTGCAAAAAGATTTAAGGGACTATATATCATCTTTTTCATGCAAAAAATAAAATGGCCTGTACATCGTCTTTTTTATGCAAAATTAATGTACTGTAATGTACTATACATCATCTTTTTCATGCAAAAATTAATGGACTATACATCGTTCTTTTTTCATGCCAAAAGGTATTTCATGCAAATAATATAATGGACTATACATCGTCTTTTTTATGCAAAAATTAATAGACTATACATCGTCCTTTTTTTATGCCAAAATTTTTTTCATGCAAAAAATATAATGGATCGTCTTTTTTATGCAAAAATTAATGGAGTATACATCGTCCATTTTTCATGCCAAACTTTTTTCATGCAAAAAATATAATGGACTATACATCATCTTTTTCATGCAAAAAATATAATGGAATATATATTGTCTATACTATAAATCGTAAATATTTCATGCCAAAATTTTTTTCATGCAAAAAATATAATGGACTATATATCGTCTTTTTTATGCAAAAATTAATAGACTATACATCGTCCTTTTTTCAGGCCAAAATGTTTTTCATGCAAAAAATATAATGGACTATACATCATCTTTTACATGCAAAAAATATAATGGACTATATATCGTCTATACTATAAATCGTAAATGTTTCATGCCAAAATTTTTTCCATGCAAAAAATATAATGGACTATATATCGTCTTTTTTATGCAAAAAGTCGTCCTTTTTTCATGCCGAAATTTTTTTCATGCAAAAAATAAAATGGACTATACATCATCTTTTTCATGCAAAAAATATAATAGACTATATATCGTCTTTTTTATTAAAAAAAAAAAAATTTTTTTCATGCAAAAAATATAATGGACTATATATCGTCTTTTTTATTAAAAAATTAATGAACTATTTATCGTCCATTTTTCATGCCAAAATTTTTTTCATGAAAAAAATATAATAGACTATATATCGTCTTTTTTATTAAAAAATTAATGGACATTTTTCATGCCAAAATGTTTTTCATGCAAAAAATAAAATCTTTTTTATGCAAAATTAATGAACTATACATCGTCCTTTTTCATGCCAAAATTTTTTTCATTCAAATAAATATAATTGACTATACATTGTCCTAATTTCATGCCAAAATTTTTTCATGCAAAAAATATATTGGATCGTCTCTTTTATGCAAAAATTAATTGACTATACATCGTTCTTTTTTCATGCCAAAAGTTTTTTCATGCAAAAAATATAATGGACTATACATCGTCTTTTTATGCAAAAATTAATGGACTATACATTGTCTATTTTTCATGCCAAAATTTTTTTCATGCAAAAAATATAATGGACTATATATAGTCTTTTTTATGCAAAAATTAATGGACTATACATCGTCCTAATTTCATGCCAAAATTTTTTCATGCAAAAAATATAATGGATCGTCTTTTTTATGCAAAAATTAATGGACTATACATCGTCCTTTTTTCATGGAAAAAATATAATGGACTATACATCGTCTTTTTTATGCAAAAATTATAATGGACGATATATTTTTTTTATGGAAAAATTAATGGACTTTAAGTCGTCCATTTTTCATGCCAAAATTTTTTTCAGGCAAAAAATATAATGGAATATACATCGTCTTTTTTACGCAAAAATTAATAGACTATACATCGCCCATTTTTCATGCCAAAATTTTTTTCATGCAAAAAATATAATGGATCGTGTTTTTTATGCAAAAATTAATGGAGTATACATCGTCCATTTTTCATGCCAAACTTTTTTCATGCAAAAAATATAATGGACTAAACATCATCTTTTTCATGCACAAAATATAATAGACTTTATATCGTCTTTTTTATGCAAAAATTATAATGGACGATATATCTTTTTTATGGAAAAATTAATGGAAAAAATATAATAGACTATATATCGTGTTTTTTATGGAAAAATTAATGGACTATAAATCGACCATTTTTCATGCCAAAAAATATAATACATCGTCTTTTTTATAGAAAAATTAATGGACTATACATCGTCCTTTTTTCATGCCAAAATTTTTTTCATGCAAAAAATATAACGGACTATACATCGTTTTTTTATGCAAAAATTAATACATCATCCTTTTTTGATGCCAAAATTTTTTTCATGCAAAAAATATAATTGACTATATATCGTCTTTTTTTTTAAATTAATTGACTATAAATCGTCCATTTTTCATGCCAAAATATTTTTCATTGAAAAAATATAATGGACTATACATCGTCTTTTTTATGGAAAAATTAATGGAATATACATCGTCTTTTTTCTTGGCAAAATTTTTTTCATGCAAAAAATTATACATTGCCTTTTTTATGCAAAAAATTAATGGACTATTTATCGTCCATTTTTCATGCCAAACTTTTTTCATGCAAAAAATATACTGGACTATACGAGTATATGGTATTTTTTATGCAAAAATTAATGGATAATATATCGTCCATTTTTCATGCCAAACTTTTTTCATGCAAAAAATATACTGGACTATACGAATATATGGTATTTTTTATGCAAAAATTAATGGATTATATAGCGTATTTTTTATGCAAAAATTAATAGACTATACATCGTCCTAATTTCATGGCAAAATTTTTTCATGCAAAAAATATAATGGATAGTCTTTTTTATGCAAAAATTAATGGACTATACATCGTCAATTTTTCAGGCCAAAATGTTTTTCATGCAAAAAATAATTTTTTTATGCAAAAATTAATGGACTATACGTCGTCTTTTTTCATGCCAAAATTTTTTTCATGCAAAAAATATAATGGATCGTCTTTTATATGCAAAAATTAATGGAGTATACATCGTCCATTTTTCATGCCAAACTTGTTTTCATCCAAGAAATATAATGGACTATACATCATCTTTTTTATGCAAAAATAATGGACTATACATCGTCCATTTTTCATGCAAAAATATTTTTCATGCAAAAAATATAATGGACTATACATTGTCCTAATTTCATGCCAAAATTTTTTCAAGCAAAAAATATAATGGATCGTCTCTTTTATGCAAAAATTAATGGACTATACATCGTTCTTTTTTCATGCCAAAATTTTTTTTCATGCAAAAAATATAATGGACTATACATCGTCTTTTTTATGCAAAAATTAATGGACTATACATTGTAAATTTTTCATGCCGAAATTTTTTTCATGCAAAAAATATAATGGACTATACATCATCTTTTTCATGCAAAAAATATAATAGACTATATATCGTGTTTTTTATGGAAAAATTAATGGACTATAAATCGACCATTTTTCATGCCAAAATTTTTTTCATGCAAAAAATATAATGGACTAAACATCATCTTTTTCATGCACAAAATATAATAGACTATATATCGTCCTTTTTATGCAAAAATTAATGGACTATAAATTGTCCATTTTTCATGCCAAAAAATATAATACATCGTCTTTTTAATAGAAAAATTAACGGACTATACATCGTCCTTTTTTGATGCCAAAATTTTTTTCATGGAAAAATATAACGGACTATACATCGTTTTTTTTATGCCAAAAATTAATAGACTATACAACGTCCTTTTTTGATGCCAAAATTTTTTTCATGCAAAAAATATAATTGACTATATATCGTCTTTTTTTAAAATTAATTGACTATAAATCGTCCATTTTTCATGCCAAAATGTTTTTCATTGAAAATATATAATGGATTATATATCGTATTTTTTATGCAAAAATTAATGGAATATACATCGTCCTTTTTTCATGCCATACTTTTTTCATGCAAAAAATATACAGGACTATACATCGTCTTTTTTATGCAAAAATGAATGGACTATACATCGTCTTGTTTTCATGCAAAAAATATAATGGACTATACATCGTCTTTTTCATGCAAAAATTATAATGGACTATATATCGTCTTTTTTATGGAAAAATTAATGGACTTTAAATCGTCCATTTTTCACGCCAAAATTTTTTTCATGCAAAAAATATAATGGACTATACATCGTCTTTTTTATGCAAAAATTTATAGACTATACATTGTCCTTTTTTCATGAATTATACATCGTCTATTTTTCATTCCAAAATATTTTTCATGCAAAAAATATAATGGACTATACATCATCTTTTTCATGCAAAAATTAATGGAATATATATCGTCCTTTTTTGATGCAAAAATTATAATGGACTATATATCGTCTTTTTTATGGAAAAATTAATGGACTTTAAATCGTCCATTTTTAATGCCAAAATTTTTTTCATGCAAAAAATACAACGGACTTTACATCGTTTTTTTATGCAAAAATTAATAGACTATACATCGTCCTTTTTTGATGCCAAAATTTTTTTCATGCAAAAAATATAATTGACTATACATATTCTTTTTTTTAAATTTATTGACTATAAAACGTCCATTTTTCATGTCAAAATGTTTTTCATGGAAAAAATATAATAGACTATACATCGTCTTTTTTCTTGGCAAAATTTTTTTCATGCAAAAAATTATACATTGCCTTTTTTATGCAAAAAATTAATGGACTATTTATCGTCCATTTTTCATGCCAAACTTTTTTCATGCAAAAAATATACTGGACTATACGAGTATATGGTATTTTTTATGCAAAAATTAATTGATAATATATCGTCCATTTTTCATGCCAAACTTTTTTTATGCAAAAAATATACTGGACTATACGAGTATATGGTATTTTTTATGCAAAAATTAATGGATTGTATATCGTATTTTTTATGCAAAAATTAATGGAATATACATCGTCCATTTTTCATGCCAAAAATATAATACATCGTCTTTTTTATAGAAAAATTAATGGACTATATATCGTCCTTTTTTGATGCCAAAATTTTTTTCATGCAAAAAATATAACGGACTATACATCGTTTTTTTTTATGCAAAAATTAATACATCGTCCTTTTTTGATGCCAAAATTTTTTTCATGCAAAAAATTCAATTGACTATATATCGTCTTTTTTTTAAATTAATTGACTATAAATCTTCCATTTTTCATACCAAAATGTTTTTCATTGAAAAATTATAATGGACTATACATCGTCTTTTTTATGCAAAAATTAATGGAATATACATCGTCTTTTTTCTTGGCAAAATTTTTTTCATGCAAAAAATTATACATTGCCTTTTTTATGCAAAAAATTAATGGACTATTTATCGTCCATTTTTCATGCCAAACTTTTTTCATGCAAAAAATATACTGGACTATACGAGTATATGGTATTTTTTATGCAAAAATTAATGGACTATATATCGTATTTTTTATGTAAAAATTAATGGATAATATATCGTCCATTTTTCATGCCAAACTTTTTTCATGCAAAAAATATACTGGACTATACGAGTATATGGTATTTTTATGCAAAAATTAATGGACTATATATCGTATTTTTTATGCAAAAATTAATAGACTATACATCGTCCTAATTTCATGCCAAAATTTTTTCATGCAAAAAATATAATGGATCTTTTTTTTTATGCAAAAATTAATGGACTATACATAGTCAATTTTTCAGGCCAAAATGTTTTTCATTCAAAAAATAATTTTTTATGCAAAAATTAATGGACTATACATCGTCTTTTTTCATGCCAAAAGTTATTTCATGCAAAAAATATAATGGACTATACATCGTCTTTTTTATGCAAAAATTAATGGACTATACATTGTCTATTTTTCATGCCAAAATTTTGTTCATGCAAAAAATATAATGGACTATACATCGTCTTTTTTATGCAAAAATTAATGGACTATACATTGTCTATTTTTCATGCCAAAATTTTTTTCATGCAAAAAATATAATGGACTATATATCGTCTTTTTTATTAAAAAATTAATGGACTATTTATCGTCCATTTTTCATGCCAAAATTTTTTTCTTGAAAAAAATATAATAGACTATATCGTCTTTTTTATTAAAAAATTAATGGACTATTTATCGTCCATTTTTCATGCCAAATTTTTTTCATGAAAAAAATATAATGGATCGTCTTTTTTATGCAAAAATTAATGGAGTATACATCGTCCATTTTTCATTCCAAAAGTTATTTCATGCAAAAAATATAATGGACTATACATCGTCTTTTTTATGCAAAAATTAATGGACTATACATTGTCTATTTTTCATGCCAAAATTTTGTTCATGCAAAAAATATAATGGACTATACATCGTCTTTTTTATGCAAAAATTAATGGACTATACATTGTCTATTTTTCATGCCAAAATTTTTTTCATGCAAAAAATATAATGGACTATATATCGTCTTTTTTATTAAAAAATTAATGGACTATTTATCGTCCATTTTTCATGGCAAAATTTTTTTCTTGAAAAAAATATAATGGATCGTCTTTTTTATGCAAAAATTAATGGAGTATACATCGTCCATTTTTCATGCCAAAAGTTATTTCATGGAAAAAATATATGGGACTATACATCGTCTTTTTTATGCAAAAATTAATGGACTATACATTGTCTATTTTTCATGCCAAAATTTTGTTCATGCAAAAAATATAATGGACTATACATCGTCTTTTTTATGCAAAAATTAATGGACTATACATTGTAAATTTTTCATGCCGAAATTTTCTTCATGCAAAAAATATACTGGACTATACGAGTATATGGTATTTTTTATGCAAAAATTAATGGATAATATATCGTCCATTTTTCATGCCAAACTTTTTTCATGCAAAAAATATACTGGACTATACGAGTATATGGTATTTTTTATGCAAAAATTAATGGATTGTATATCGTATTTTTTATGCAAAAATTAATGGAATATACATCGTCCATTTTTCATGCCAAAAAATATAATACATCGTCTTTTTTATAGAAAAATTAATGGACTATATATCGTCCTTTTTTGATGCCAAAATTTTTTTCATGCAAAAAATATAACGGACTATACATCGTTTTTTTTTATGCAAAAATTAATACATCGTCCTTTTTTGATGCCAAAATTTTTTTCATGCAAAAAATATAATTGACTATATATCGTCTTTTTTTTAAATTAATTGACTATAAATCTTCCATTTTTCATGCCAAAATGTTTTTCATTGAAAAAATATAATGGACTATACATCGTCTTTTTTATGCAAAAATTAATGGAATATACATCGTCTTTTTTCTTGGCAAAATTTTTTTCATGCAAAAAATTATACATTGCCTATTTTATGCAAAAAATTAATGGACTATTTATCGTCCATTTTTCATGCCAAACTTTTTTCATGCAAAAAATATACTGGACTATACGAGTATATGGTATTTTTTATGCAAAAATTAATGGATAATATATCGTCCATTTTTCATGCCAAACTTTTTTCATGCAAAAAATATACTGGACTATACGAGTATATGGTATTTTTTATGCAAAAATTAATGGATTATATATCGTATTTTTTATGCAAAAATTAATGGAATATACATCGTCCATTTTTCATGCCATACTTTTTTCATGCAAAAAATATACTGGACTATACATCTTTTTTTTATGCAAAAATTAATGGACTATACATCGTCTTTTTTCATGCAAAAAATATAATGGATTATATATCGTCTTTTTTATGAAAAAATTAATGGACTTTAAATCGTCCATTTTTCATGCCAAAATTGTTTTCATGCAAAAACTATAATGGACTATACATCGTCTTTTTTATGCAAAAATTGATAGACTATACATTGTCCTTTTTTCATGAACTATACATCGTCAATTTTTCATTCCAAAATATTTTTCATGCAAAAAGTATAATGGATCGTCTTTTTTTTTAAATTAATTGACTATAAACCGTCCATTTTTCATGCCAAAAGATTTTTCATGCAAAAAATATAATGGACTATACATTGTTTTTTTTTTATGCAATAATTAATAGACTATACATCGTCCTTTTTTGATGCCAAAATTTTTTTGATGCAAAAAATATAATTGACTATATATCGTCTTTTTTTTTAAATTAATTGACTATAAATCGTCAATTTTTCATGCCAAAATGTTTTTCATGGAAAAAATATAATGGACTATACGAGTATATGGTATTTTTTATGCAAAAATTAATGGAATATACATCGTCTTTTTTCTTGGCAAAATTTTTTTCATGCAAAAAATTATACATTGCCTTTTTTATGCAAAAAATTAATGGACTATTTATCGTCCATTTTTCATGCCAAACTTTTTTCATGCAAAAAATATACTGGACTATACGAGTATATGGTATTTTTTATGCAAAAATTAATGGACTATATATCGTATTTTTTATGCAAAAATTAATGGATAATATATCGTCCATTTTTCATGCCAAACTTTTTTCATGCAAAAAATATACTGGACTATACGAGTATATGGTAATTTTTATGCAAAAATTAATGGACTATATATCGTATTTTTTATGCAAAAATTAATAGACTATATATCGTCCTAATTTCATGCCAAAATTTTTTCATGCAAAAAATATAATGGATCTTTTTTTTTATGCAAAAATTAATGGACTATACATCGTCAATTTTTCAGGCCAAAATGTTTTTCATGCAAAAAATAATTTTTTTATGCAAAAATTAATGGAGTATACATCGTTCATTTTTCATGCCAAAAGTTATTTCATGCAAAAAATATAATGGACTATACATCGTCTTTTTTATGCAAAAATTAATGGACTATACATTGTCTATTTTTCATGCCAAAATTTTGTTCATGCAAAAAATATAATGGACTATACATCGTCTTTTTTATGCAAAAATTAATGGACTATACATTGTCTATTTTTCATGCCAAAATTTTTTTCATGCAAAAAATATAATGGACTATATATCGTCTTTTTTATTAAAAAATTAATGGACTATTTATCGTCCATTTTTCATGCCAAAATTTTTTTCTTGAAAAAAATATAATGGATCGTCTTTTTTATGCAAAAATTAATGGAGTATACATCGTCCATTTTTCATGCCAAAAGTTATTTCATGCAAAAAATATAATGGACTATACATCGTCTTTTTTATGCAAAAATTAATGGACTATACATTGTCTATTTTTCATGCCAAAATTTTGTTTATGCAAAAAATATAATGGACTATACATCGTCTTTTTTATGCAAAAATTAATGGACTATACATTGCCTATTTTTCATGCCAAAATTTTTTTCATGCAAAAAATATAATGAACTATATATCGTCTTTTTTATTAAAAAATTAATGGACTATTTATCGTCGATTTTTCATGCCAAAATTTTTTTCATGAAAAAAATATAATGGATCGTCTTTTTTATGCAAAAATTAATGGAGTATACATCGTCCATTTTTCATGCCAAAAGTTATATCATGCAAAAAATATAATGGACTATACATCGTCTTTTTTATGCAAAAATTAATGGACTATACATTGTCTATTTTTCATGCCAAAATTTTGTTCATGCAAAAAATATAATGGACTATACATCGTCTTTTTTATGCAAAAATTAATGGACTATACATTGTCTATTTTTCATGCCAAAATTTTTTTCATGCAAAAAATATAATGGACTATACATCGTCTTTTTTATGCAAAAATTAATAGACTATACATCGTCCTTTTTTGATGCCAAAATTTTTTCATGCAAAAAATATAATAGTCGATTAATTTTGCATAAAAAAGACGATGTATAGTCCATTAATTTTTACATAAAAAAAGACGGTGTACAGTCCATTATATTTTTTGTATGAAAAATATTTTGGCGTGAAAAATTGACGATGTACAGTCTATTAATTTTTGCATAAAAAAGACGATGTATAGTCCATTATATTTTTTGCATGATATAACTTTTGGCATGAAAAATGGACGATGTATACTCCATTAATTTTTGCATAAAAAAGACGATCCATTATATTTTTTTCATGAAAAAAATTTTGGCATGAAAAATGGACGATAAATAGTCCATTAATTTTTTAATAAAAAAGACGATATATAGTTCATTATATTTTTTGCATGAAAAAAATTTTGGCATGAAAAATAGGCAATGTATAGTCCATTAATTTTTGCATAAAAAAGACGATGTATAGTCCATTATATTTTTTGCATAAACAAAATTTTGGCATGAAAAATAGACAATGTATAGTCCATTAATTTTTGCATAAAAAAGACGATGTATAGTCCATTATATTTTTTGCATGAAATAACTTTTGGCATGAAAAATGGACGATGTATACTCCATTAATTTTTGCATAAAAAAGACGATCCATTATATTTTTTTCAAGAAAAAAATTTTGGCATGAAAAATGGACGATAAATAGTCCATTAATTTTTTAATAAAAAAGACGATATATAGTCCATTATATTTTTTGCATGAAAAAAATTTTGGCATGAAAAAAGAACGATGTATAGTCTATTAATTTTTCCGTAAAAAAGACGATGTATAGTCCATTATATTTTTTGCATGAAAAATATTTTGGCATGAAAAAAGGACGATGTATAGTCTATTAATTTTTTCATAAAAAAGACGATATATAGTCCATTATATTTTTTGCATGAAAAAAATTTTGGCATGAAAAATGGACGATTTGTAGTATAGACGATATATAGTCAATTATATTTTTTGCATGAAAAAGATGATGAATAGAGTCCATTATATTTTCTTGCATGAAAAAATTTTGGCATGAAAAATGGACGATTTAATTTTTCCAAAAAAAGACGATATATAGTCCATTATATTTTTTGCATAAAAAAACTTTTGGCATGAAAAAAGGACGATGTATAGTCCATAATTTTTGCATAAAAAAAAACGATGTATATATAGACCATTATATTTTTTGTCATGAAAAACGGACGATTTATAGTCCATTAATTTTTCCATAAAAAATACGATATATAGTATATTATATTTTTTGCATTAAAAAGATGATGTATAGTCCATTATATTTTTTGCATGAAAAAAATTCCGGCATGAAAATAGAACGATTAATTGGCCATTAATTTTTGCATAAAAAAGACGATCCATTATATTTTTTGCATGAAAGAAATTTTGCCATGAAAAAAGGACGATGTATACTCTATTAATTTTTGCATAAAAAAGACGATGTATAGTCTATTATATTTTTTTCATAAAAAAAAATTTGGCATGAAAAATGGGCGATATATAGTCCATTAATTTTTTCCATATAGTCCATTATATTTTTTTCATTAAAAAAATTTTGGCATGAAAAATGGACGATGTATAGTCCATTAATTTTTGCATAAAAAAGACGATGTATAGACCATTATATTTTTTGCATGAAAAAAATTTTGGCATGAAAAATGGACGATGTATTTTTCCATTACATGTCAATTAATTTTTGCATAAAAAAGACGATGTATATATAGACCATTATATTTTTTGGCATGAAAAAGGGACGATTTATAGTCCATTAATTTTTCCACAAAAAACACGATATATAGTCTATTATATTTTTTGCATTAAACAGATGATGTATAGTCCATTATATTTTTTGCATGAAAAAAATTTTGGCACGAAAATAGGACGATGTATTGTCTATTAATTTTTGCATAAAAAAGACGACCCATTATATTTTTTGCATGAAAAAAATTTTGGCATGAAAAAAGGACGATGTATAGTCTATTAATTTTTCCATAAAAAAGACGATGTATACATAGTCCATTATATTTTTTGGCATGAAAAATGGACGATTTATAGTCCAATAATTTTTTTATAAAAAAGACGATATATAGTCTTTTATATTTTTTGCATGAAAAAGATGAAGTATACCATTATATTTTTTGGATGAAAAAAATTATGGCTTGAAAAAAGGACGATGTATAGTCTATCAATTTTTGCATAAAAAAGACGATGTATAGTCCATTATATTTTTTGGATGAAAAAAATTATGGCTTGAAAAAAGGACGATGTATAGTCTATTAATTTTTGCTTAAAAAAGACGATAGTCCAGTAAATTTTTTGCATGAAAAAAGTTTGGCATGAAAAATGGACAAGGTATAGTCCATTAATATTGCATAAAAAAGACGATGTATAGTCCATTATATTTTTTGCATGAAAAAAATTTTGCCATGAAAAATGGACGATTTATAGTATAGACGATATATAGTGCATTATATTTTTTGCATGAAAGTGATGATGTACAGTCCATTATATTTTTTGCATGAAAGAAATTTTGGCCTGAAAAAAGGACGATGTATAGTCTATTAATTTTTGCATAAAAAAGACGATGTATAGTCCATCATATTTTTCGCATGAAAAAAGGACGATGTATAGTCCCCTAATTTTTGCATAAAAAAGACAATGTATAGTCCAGTAAATTTTTTCCATGAAAAAAGTTTGGCATGAAAAATGGACGATGTATATATACTCTATTAATTTTTGCATACTAAATACGATGTAAAATCCATTAATTTTTTCATAAAAAATATTATATACTCGTATAGTCCATTATATTTTTTGCATGAAAGAAATTTTGGCCTGCAAAAAGGACGATGTATAGTCTATTAATTTTTGCATAAAAAAGAAGAAGTCCATTATATTCTTTGCATGAAAAATATTTTGGCATGAAAAATAGACGATGTATAGTTCATTAATTTTGCATAAAAAAGACGATGTACAGGCCATTTTATTTTTTGCATCAAACACATTTTGGCATGAAAAATGGACGATGTATAGTCCATTAATTTTTGCATAAAAAAGACGATATATAGTCTATTATATTTTTTGCATGAATAAGATGATGTATAGTCCATTATATTTTTTGGATGAAAAAAATTATGGCTTGAAGAAAGGACGATGTAAATAGTCTATAAATTTTTGCATAAAAAAGACGATGTATAGTCCATTATATTTTTTGCATGAAAAAAATTTTGGCATGAAAAATGGACGATTTATAGTATAGACGATATAAAGTGCATTATATTTTTTGCATGAAAGTGATGATGTACAGTCCATTATATTTTTTGCATGAAAGAAATTTGGGCCTGAAAAAAGGACGATGTATAGTATATTAATTTTTGCATAAAAAAGACGATGTATAGTCCATGATATTTTTCGCATGAAAAAAGGACGATGTATAGTCCCCTAATTTTTCCATAAAAAAGACAATGTATAGTCTAGTAAATTTTTTCGATGAAAAAAGTTTGGCATGAAAAATGGACGATGTATATATACTCTATTAATTTTTGCATACAAAATACGATGTATAATCCATTATTTTTTGCATAAAAAATACTATAAACTCGTATAGTCCATTATATTTTTTGCATGAAAGAAATTTTGGCCTGCAAAAATGGACGATGTATAGTCCATTAATTTTTGCATAAAAGAGACGATGTATAGTCCATTATAACTTTTGCATGAAAAAAATTTTGGCATGAAAAAAGGACGATGTATAGTCCATTATTTTTTGCATAAAAAGACGATGTATATATAGTCCATTATATTTTTTGGCATGAAAAATGGACGATTTATAGTTTATTAATTTTTCCATAAAAAATACGATATAGAGTTTATTATAGTTTTTGCATGAAAAAGATGATGTATAGTCCATTATATTTTTTTGCATGAAAAAATTTTGGCATGAAAAATGGACCATGTATAGTCCATTAATTTTTGCATAAAAAACACGATGTATATATAGTCCATTATATTTTTTGGCATAAAAAAGGGACGATTTATAGTCCATTAATTTTTCCAATAAAAATTTTGGCATGAAAATAGGACGATGTATTGTCCATTAATTTTTGCATAAAAAAGACGATCCATTATATTTTTTGCATGAAAAAAAATTTTGGCATGAAAAAAGGACGATGTATAGTCTATTAATTTTTCCATAAAAAAGACGATGTATATCCCATTATATTTTTTCCATGAAAAAACTTTTGGCATGAAAAAAGGACGATGCATAGTCTATAAATTTTTGCATAAAAAAGACGATGTATAGTCCATTATATTTTTTGCATGAAAAAAATTTTGGCATGAAAAATGGACGATTTATAGTCCAATAATTTTTCCATAAAAAAGACGATATATAGTCTATTATATTTTTTGCATGAAAAGGATGAAGTATACCATTATATTTTTTGGATGAAAAAAATTATGGCTTGAAAAAAGGACGATGTATAGTCTATCAATTTTTGCATAAAAAAGACGATGTATAGTCCATTATATTTTTTGGATGAAAAAAATTATGGCTTGAAAAAGGACGATGTATAGTCTATTAATTTTTGCATAAAAAAGACGATGTATAGTCCAGTAAATTTTTTGCATTAAAAATATAATTTATAGTCCATTATATTGTTTGCATGAAAAAAATTTTGGCATGAAAATAGGGCGACGTATAGTCCATTAATTTTTGCATAAAAAAGATGATCCATTATATTTTTTGCATGAAAAAAATTTTGGCATGAAAAAAGGACGATGTATAGTCCATTATTTTTTGCATAAAAAGACGATGTATATATAGTCCATTATATTTTTTGGCATAAAAAATGGACGATTTATAGTTTATTAATTTTTCCATAAAAAACACGATATATAGTCCATTATATTTTTTGCATTAAAAATATAATTTATAGTCCATTATATTTTTTGCATGAAAAAAATTTTGGCATGAAAATAGGACGACGTATAGTCCATTAATTTTTGCATAAAAAAGACGATCCATTATATTTTTTGCATAAAAAAAATTTTGGTATGAAAAAAGGACGATGTATAGTCTATTAATTTTTGTATAAAAAAGACGATGTATAGTCCATTATATTTTTTTCATGAAAAAAAATTTGACATGAAAAATGGACAAGGTATAGTCCATTAATTTTGCATAAAAAAGACGATGTATAGTCCATTAATTTTTGCATAAAAAAAGACGATGTACAGTCCATTATCCATTATACTTTTTGCATGAAAAAAATTTTGCCTTGAAAAAATGACGATGTATACTCTATTAATTTTTGCATAAAAAAGACGATGTATAGTCTATTATATTTTTTTCATAAAAAAAATTTTGGCATGAAAAATGGACGATATATATCCATTAATTTTTTCCATATAGTCCATTGTATTTTTTTCATGAAAATTAATTTTTGCATAAAAAAGACGATGTATAGTCCATTATATTTTTTCCATGAAAAAAATTTTGGCATGAAAAATGGACGATTTATAGTCCATTAATTTTATAATAATAAAGACGATATATAGTCTATTATATTTTTTGCATGAAAAAGATGATGTATACTGCATTATATTTTTTGCATGAAAAAAATTTCGGCATGAAAAAAGGACGATGTATTGTCTATTAATTTTTGCATAAAAAAGACGATGTATAGTCCATTATTATTTTGCATGAAAAGAAGATGCTGTATAGTCCAGTAAATTTTTTGCATGAAAAAATTTTGGCATGAAAAATGGACAATGTATACTCCATTAATTTTTGCATAAAAAATACGATGTATAATCCATTAATTTTTGCATAAAAAATACCATATACTCGTATAGTCCAGTAAATTTTTTGCATAAAAAAAGTTTGGAATGAAAAATGGACGATTTATAGTCCATTAATTTTTCCATAAAAAACACGATATATAGTCCATTATATTTTTTGCATTAAAAATATGATGTATAGCCCATTATATTTTTTGCATGAAAAAAATTTTGGCATGAAAAATGGACGATTAATTAATCCATTAATTTTATAATAAAAAAGACGATATATAGTCTATTATATTTTTTGCATGAAAAAGATGATGTATACTGCATTATATTTTTTGCATGAAAAAAATTTCGGCATGAAAAAAAGACGATGTATAGTCCATTATATTTTTTGGATGAAAAAAATTATGGCTTGAAAAAAGGACGATGTATAGTCTATTAATTTTTGCTTAAAAAAGACGATGTATAGTCCAGTAAATTTTTTGCATGAAAAAAGTTTGGCATGAAAAATGGACAAGGTATAGTCCATTAATATTGCATAAAAAAGACGATGTATAGTCCATTATATTTTTTGCATGAAAAAAATTTTGGCATAAAAAATGGACGATTTATAGTATAGACGATATATAGTGCGTTATATTTTTTGCATGAAAGTGATGATGTACAGTCCATTATATTTTTTGCATGAAAGAAATTTTGGCCTGAAAAAAGGACGATGTATAGTCTATTAATTTTTGCATAAAAAAGACGATGTATAGTCCATCATATTTTTCGCATGAAAAAAGGACGATG
Organism: Nowickia ferox; assembly: GCA_936439885.1. Classification (NCBI taxonomy): domain Eukaryota; kingdom Metazoa; phylum Arthropoda; class Insecta; order Diptera; family Tachinidae; genus Nowickia; species Nowickia ferox. Next base: position 92,163,004 of record OW387023.1, on the reverse strand, counting down.
TATAGTCCCCTAATTTTTGCATAAAAAAGACAATCTATAGTCCAGTAAATTTTTTCCATGAAAAAAGTTTGGCATGAAAAATGGATGATGTATATATACTCTATTAATTTTTGCATACAAAATACGATGTATAATCCATTAATTTTTGCATAAAAAATACTATATACTCGTATAGTCCATTATATTTTTTGCATGAAAGAAATTTTGGCCTGCAAAAAGGACGATGTATAGTCTATTAATTTTTGCATAAAAAAGAAGATGTACAGGCCATTTTATTTTTTGCATCAAAAACATTTTGGCATGAAAAATGGACGATGTATAGTCCATTAATTTTTGCATAAAAAAGACGATGTATAGTCCATTATATTTTTTGCATGAAAAAAATTTTGGCATGAAAAATGGTCGATTTATAGTCCATTAATTTTTCCATAAAAAAGACGATATATAGTCTATTATATTTTTTGCATGATAAAGATGATGTATAGTCCATTATATTTTTTGGATGAAAAAAATTATGGCTTGAAGAAAGGACGATGTATATAGCTATAAATTTTTGCATAAAAAAGACGATGTATAGTCCATTATATTTTTTGCATAAAAAAAATTTTGCCATGGAAAAGGGACGATTTATAGTATAGACGATATAAAGTGCATTATATTTTTTGCATGAAAAAAATTTTGGCATGAAAAATGGTCGATTTATAGTCTATTAATTTTGCATAAAAATGGACGATTTATGATATAGACGATATATAATCCATTATATTTTTTGCATGAAGAAGATGATGTATAGTCCATTATATTTTTTGCATGAAAGAAATTTTGGCCTGCAAAAAGGACGATGTATAGTCTATTAATTTTTCCATAAAAAAGACGATGTATAGTCCATTATATTTTTCGCGTGAAAAAAGGACGATGTATAGTCACCTAATTTTTGCATAAAAAAGACAATGTATAGTCCAGTAAATTTTTTCCATGAAAAAGTTTGGCATGAAAAATGGACGATGTATATATACTCTATTAATTTTTGCATACAAAATACGATGTATAATCCATTAATTTTTCCATAAAAAATACTATATACTCGTATAGTCCATTATATTTTTTGCATGAAAGAAATTTTGGCCTGCAAAAAGGACGATGTATAGTCTATTAATTTTTGCATAAAAAAGAAGAAGTCCATTATATTCTTTGCATGAAAAATATTTTGGCATGAAAAATGGTCGATTTATAGTTCATTAATTTTGCATAAAAAAGACGATGTACAGGCCATTTTATTTTTTTCATCAAAAACATTTTGGCATGAAAAATGGACGATGTATAGTCCATTAATTTTTGCATAAAAAAGACGATGTATAGTCCGTTATATTTTTTGCATGAAAAAAATTTTGGCATGAAAAATGGTCGATTTATAGTCTATTAATTTTGCATAAAAATGGACGATTTATGGTATAGACGATATATAATCCATTATATTTTTTTGCATGAAAAAATTTTGGCATGAAAAATGGACCATGTATAGTCCATTAATTTTTGCATAAAAAACACGATGTATATATAGTCCATTATATTTTTTGGAATGAAAAAGGGACGATTTATAGTCCATTAATTTTTAAATAAAAAACACGATATATAGTCTATTATATTTTTTGCATTAAACAGATGATGTATAGTCCATTATATTTTTTGCATGAAAAAAAATTTTAACATGAAAATAGGACGATGTATTGTCCATTAATTTTTGCATAAAAAAGACGATCCATTATATTTTTTGCATGAAAAAAATTTTGGCATGAAAAAAGGACGATGTATAGTCTATTAATTTTTCCATAAAAAAGACGATGTATAGCCCATTATATTTTTTCCATGAAAATACTTTTGGCATGAAAAAAGGACGATGCATAGTCTATCAATTTTTGCATAAAAAAGATGATGTATAGTCCATTATATTTTTTGGATGAAAAAAATTATGGCTTGAAAAAAGGACGATGTATAGTCTATTAATTTTTTTATAAAAAAATACGATGTATAGTCCATTATATTTTTTGCATTAAAAATATGATTTATAGTCTATTATATTTTTTGCATGAAAAAAATTTTGGAATGAAAAAAGGACATTGAATAGTCTATTAATTTTTGCATAAAAAAGGCGATATATAGTCCATTATATTTTTTGCATGAAAACAGGACGATGTATAGTCCATTAATTTTTGCATAAAAAAAGTTTGGAATGAAAAATGGACGATGTATAGTCCATTATAATTTTTGCATGAAAAAAATTTTGGCATGAAAAAAGGACGATGTATAGTCCATTATTTTTTGCATAAAAAGACGATGTATATATAGTCCTTTATATTTTTTGGCATGAAAAATGGACGATTTATAGTTTATTAATTTTTCCATAAAAAACACGATATATAGTCCATTTTTTTTTTTTGCATTAAAAATATAATATATAGTCCATTATATTTTTTGCATGAAAAAAATTTTGGCATGAAAATAGGACGACGTATAGTCCATTAATTTTTGCATAAAAAAGACGATCCATTATATTTTTTACATGAAAAAAATTTTGGTATGAAAAAAGGACGATGTATAGTCTATTAATTTTTGTATAAAAAAGACGATGTATAGTCCATTACATTTTTTTCATGAAAAAAAATTTGACATGAAAAATGGACAAGGTATAGTCCATTAATTTTGCATAAAAAAGACGATGTATAGTCCATTAATTTTTGCATAAAAAAAGACGATGTACAGTCCATTATCCATTATATTTTTTGCATGAAAAAAATTTTGCCTTGAAAAAAGGACGATGACGATGTATAGTCTATTATATTTTTTTTTTCATAAAAAAAATTTTGGCATGAAAAATGGACGATATATATCCATTAATTTTTTCCATATAGTCCATTGTATTTTTTTCATGAAAAAAATTTTGGCATGAAAAATGGACGATGTATAGTCCATTAATTTTTGCCTAAAAAAAGACGATGTATAGTCCATTATATTTTTTGCATGAAAAAAATTTTGGCATGGAAAAGGGACGATTTATAGTATAGACGATATAAAGTGCATTATATTTTTTGCATGAAAGTGATGATGTACAGTCCATTATATTTTTTGCATGAAAAAAATTTTGGCATGAAAAATGGTCGATTTATAGTCTATTAATTTTGCATAAAAATGGACGATTTATGGTATAGACGATATATAATCCATTATATTTTTTGCATGAACAAGATGATGTATAAGGTATAGTCCATTAATTTTCCATAAAAAAGACAATGTATAGTCCATTAACTTTTAATAAAAAAGACGATGTACAGTCCATTATATTTTTTTGTATGAAAAACATTTTGGCGTGAAAAATTGACGATGTATAGTCAATTAACTTTGCATAAAAAAGACGATCCATTATATTTTTTGCATGAAAAAAATATTGGCCTATTATCTACTCTATTAATTTTTGCATAAAAAAGACGATGTATAGTCCAGTAAATTTTTTGCATGAAAAATGTATACTCCATTAATTTTTGCGTAAAAAAGACGATGTATAGTCCAATAATTTTTGCATAAAAAACTCCATATACTCGTATAGTCCAGTATATTTTTTGCATGAAAAAAGTTTGTAATGAAAAATGGACGATGTATAGCCCATTATATTTTTTGCATGAAAAAAATTTTGGCATGAAAAAAGGACGATGTATAGTCCATTAATTTTTCTATAAAAAAAACGATATATAGGTTATTATATTTTTTGCATGAAAAAGATGATATATAGTCCATAATATATATTTTGCATGAAAAAAATTTTGCCATGAAAAAAGGACGATGTATAGTCCATTAATTTTTCCATAAAAAAGACGATGTATATATAGTCCATTATATTTTTTGGCATGAAAAATGGACGATTTATAGTCCATTAATTTTTCCATAAAAAACACGATATATAGTCTATTATATTTTTTGCATGAAAAAGATGATGTATAGTCCATTATATTTTTTGCATGAAAAAAATTTTGGCATGAAAAAAGGACGATGTATAGTCTATTAATTTTTGTATAAAATAGACGATGTATACTCCATTATATTTTTTTCATGAAAAAAATTTTGGCATGAAAAATGGACGAAAAATATATACTCCATTATATTTTTTTCATGAAAAAAATTTTGCCATGAAAAATGGACGATAAATAGTCCATTAATTTTTTGAATAAAAAAGGCTATATATAGTCTATTATATTTTTTTCATGAAAAAAATTTTGGCATGAAAAAAGGACGATGTATAGTCTATTAATTTTTGCATAAAAAAGACGTCCATTATATATTTTTCATGAAAATAATTTTGGCATGAAAAATGAAGAATGTATAGTCCATTCATTTTGCATAAAAAAGACGATGTATAGTCCATTAAGTTTTGCATAAAAAAAGACGATGTACAGTCCATTACATTTTTTGCATGAAAAGCATTTTGCCGTGAAAAATTGACGATGTATAGTCCATTAATTTTTGCATAAAAAAGTCGATCCATTATATTTTTTTCAAGAAAAAAATTTTGCCATGAAAAACGGACGATAAATAGTCCATTAATTTTTTAATAAAAAAGACGATATATAGTCCATTATATTTTTTGCATGAAAAAAGTTTTGGCATAAAAAAAAGGACGATGTATAGTCTATTAATTTTTACATAAAAAAGACGATATATGGTCCAGTAAATTTTTTGCATGAAAAATTGACAATGTATACTCCATTAATTTTTGCATAAAAAATACGATGTATAATCCATTAATTTTTGCATAAAAAATACCATATACTCGTATAGTCTAGTATATTTTTTGCATGAAAAAAGATTGGCATGGCAAAAGGACGATGTATAGTCTATCAATTTTTGCATAAAATTTTGGCATGAAAAATTGATAATTTATAGTATAGACGATATATATTCCATTATCTTTTTTGCATGAAAAAGATGATGTATAGTCCATTACATTTATTGCATGAAAAAAATTTTGGCCTGAAAAAAGGACGATGTATAGTCTAATAATTTTTCCATAAAAAAGACGATGTATATATAGTCCATTATATTTTAAGCATGAAAAATGGACGATTTATAGTCCATTAATTTTTCTATAAAAAACACGATATATAGTCTATTATATTTTTTGCATAAAAAAGACGATGTATAGTCCATTATATTTTTTGCATGAAAAAAATTTTGGCATGAAAAAAGGACGATGTATAGTCCATTAATTTTTTCCATAAAATAGGCGATGTATTATAGTCCATTATATTTTTTTTAATGAAAAAAATTTTGGCATGAAAAATGGAGAATGTACAGTCCATTTAATTTTGCATAAAAAAGACGATGTATAGTCTATTAATTTTTGCATAAAAAAGACGATGTATAGTCCATTATATTTTTTGCTTGAAAAAAATTTTGGCATGAAAAATGGACGATTTATAAACCATTAATTTTTCCATAAAAAGACGATATATAGTCTATTATATTTTTTGCATGATAAAGATGATGTATAGTTTATTATATTTTTGGCATGAAAAAAGGACGATGTATAGTCTATAAATTTTTGCATAAAAAAGACGATGTATAGTCCATTATATTTTTTGCATGAAAAAACTTTTGGCATGAAAAAAGAACGATGTATAGTCTATTAATTTTTGCATAAAAAAGACGATTTATAGTCCATTATATTTTTTTCATGAAAAAATTTTGGCATGAAGAATGGAGAATGTATAGTCCATTCATTTTGCATAAAAAAGACGTTGTATAGTCCATTATTTTTGCATGATAAAGATGATGTACAGTCCATTATATTTTTTGCATGACAAACATTTTGGTATGAAAAATTGACGATGTATAGTCCATTAATTTTTGCACAAAAAAGACGATCCATTATATTTTTTGCATGAAAAAAATTTTGGCATGAAAAATGGACGATTTATAGTATAGACGATATATAGTCCATTATATTTTTTGAATGAAAAAGATGATTATAGTCCATTATATTTTTTTGCATGAAAAAATTTTGGCATGAAAAATGGACGATTTATAGTCCATTAATTTTTCCAAAAAAAGACGATGTATAGTCCATTATACTTTTTGCATGAAAAAACTTTTGGCATGAAAAAAGAACGATGTATATCTATTAATTTTTGCGTAAAAAAGACGATGCATAGTCCATTACATTTTTTGCATGAAAAAAATTTTGGCATGAAAAAAGGACGTGTATAGTCTATCAATTTTTGTATAAAGAAAGACGATGTATAGTCCATTATATTTTTTGTATGAAAAAAAATTTGGCATGAAAAATGGACGATGTATAGTCCATTATTTTTGCATAAAAAAGATGATGTATAGTCCATTATATTTTTTTTTGCATGAAAAATGGACGATTTATAGTCCATTAATTTTTCCAAAAAAAGACGATTCATTATATTTTTTTGATGTATACTCCATTATATTTTTTTCATGAAAAAAATTTTGCCATGAAAAATGGACGATAAATAGTCCATTAATTTTTTGCATAAAAAAGGCGATGTATAGTTTATTATATTTTTTTCATGAAGAACATTTTGGCATGAAAAAAGGACGATGTATACTCTATTAATTTTTGCATAAAAAAGACATTGTATAGTCGATTATATTTTTTGCCGGAAAAAAATTTTGCCATGAAAAAAGGACGCTTTATAGTCCATTAATTTTTCCATAAAAACGACGATATATTATAGTCTATTATATTTTTTGCATGAAAAAGATGACGCATAGTTTATTATATTTTTTGGATAAAAAAAATTTTGGCATGAAAAAATGACGATGTATAGTCTATCAATTTTTGCATCAAAAAGACGATGTATAGTCCATTATATTTTTTGCATGAAAAAAAGACGATGTATAGTCCTTTAATTTTTGCATAAAAACGACGATGTATAGTCCAGTATATTTTTTTCATGAAAAAAGTTTGGCATGAAAATAGGACGATGTAGAGTCCATTAAATTTTTCCAGTCCAGTATATTTTTTTCATGAAAAAAGTTTGGCATGAAAATAGGACGATGTATAGTCCATTAATTTTTGCATAAAAAGACGATGTACAGGATATTTTATTTTTTGCATGAAAAACATTTTGGCATGAAAAATGGACGATGTATAGTCCATTAATTTTGCATAAAAAAGACGATGTATAGTCCATTAATTTTTCCATGAAAAAAAAGATGTATAGTCCATTATATATTTTGCATGAAACAAATTTTGGCATGAAAAATGGACGATTTAAAGTCCATTAATTTTTCCATAAAAAAGACGATATATAGTCCATTATAATTTTTCCATGAAAAAGATGATGTATAGTCCATTATATTTTTTGCATGAAAAAAATTTTGACATGAAAATAGGACGATGTATAGTCTATTAATTTTTGCATAAAAAAGACGATATATAGTCCATTATATTTTTTGCATGAAAAAAATTTTGGCATGAAAAATGGATGATTTATAGTATAGACGATATATAGTCCATTATATTTTTTGCATGAAAAAAAGACGATGTATAGTCCAGTAAATTTTTTGCATGAAAAAATTTTGCATGAAAAATAGACGATGTATAGTCCATTATTTTGCATAAAAAAGACGATGTATAGTCCACTAATTTTTGCATAAAAAATACCATATACTCGTATAATCCAGTGTATTTTTTGCATGAAAAAAGTTTGGCATGAAAAATGAACGGTGTATAGTCCATTAATTTTTCCATAAAAAAGACGATGTACAGGCCATTTTATTTTTTGCACCAAAAACATTTTGGCATGAAAAATGCTATGTCCATTAATTTTTGCATGGAAAAAATAGTCCATAAATTTTTGCATAAAAAAGACGATGTATAGACCAATATATTTTTTGCATGAAAAAAATTTTGGCATGAAAAATGGACGATTTAAAGGCCATTAATTTTTCCATAAAAAAGACGATATATAGTCCATTAATTTTTACATAAAAAAGACGATGTATAGTCCAGTATATTTTTTGCATGAAGAATGTTTGGCATGAAAAATGAATGATGTACAGCCCATTATAATTTTTGCATAAAAAAAATTTTGGCATGAAAAATGGACGATGTATAGTCCATTAATTTTTCCATAAAAAAGACGATAAGTGCATTATAATTTTTGCATGAAAAAGATGATGTATAGTCCATTATATTTTTTGCTTTTAAAAAATTTGGGCATGAAAAAAGGACGATGTATAGTCCATTAATTTTTGCATAAAAAAGACGATGTATAGTGCATTATATTTCTTGGCATGAAAACTGGACGATTTATAGTCCATTAATTTTTCCATAAAAAACCCGATATATAGTCTAATATATTTTTTGCATTAAAAAGATAATGTATAGTCCATTATATTGTTTGCATGAAAAAAATTTTGGCATGAAAATAGGACGATGTATAATCCATTAATTTTTGCATAAAAAAGACGATCTATTATATTTTTTGCATGAAAAAATTTTGGCATGAAAAATGGACGATGTATAGTCCATTAATTTTGCATAAAAAATTCGAAGTATAGTCTATTATATTTTTTTCATAAAAAAAATTTTGACATGAAAAATGGACGATGTATAGTCCATTAATTTTGCATAAAAAATTCGAAGTATAGTCCATGAATTTTTGCATGAAAAAAAAGATGTATAGTGCATTATATATTTTGCATGAAAAAAATTTTGGCATGAAAAATGGACGATTTAAAGTCCATTAATTTTACCATAAAAATTTTTGCATAAAAAAGATGATGTATTGTCCATTATATTTTTTTCATGAAAAATGGACAACAAATACTCCATTAATTTTTTGCATAAAAAGGCGATGTATAATTTTTTGCATTAAAAAAAATTTTGCCAAGAAAAAAGACGATGTATAGTCCATTAATTTTTGCATAAAAAAGACGATGTATAGTCAATTATATTTTTTGCATGAGAACTATTTTGGCATGAAAAATGGACGATTTAAAGTCCATTAATTTTTCCTTAAAAAAGACGATATATAGTCCATTAATTTTTGGATAAAAAAGACGCTGTATAGTCCATTATATTTTTTGCATGAAACAAATTTTGGCATGAAAAAAGGACGATGCATAGTCTATTAATTTTTGCATAAAAAAAAGACCATTATATTTTTTGCATGAAAAAACTTTTGGCATGAAAAAAGAACGCTGTATAGTCTATTAATTTTTGCATAAAAAAGACGATGTAGAGTCCATTAATTTTTGCATAAAAAAGACGCTGAATAGTCTATTATATTTTTTGCATGAAAAAAATTTGGCATGAAAAATGGACGATTTATAGTCCATTAATTTTTCCAAAAAAAGACGATATATAGTCCATTATAATTTTTGCATGAAAAAGATGATTATAGTCCATTATATTTTTTGCATGAAAAAAATTTTGCCATGAAAAAAGTACGATGTATAGTCTATTAATTTTTGCATAAAAAAGACGATGTATATTCCAGTATATTTTTTGCATGAAAAAAGTTTGGCATGAAAAATGGACGATGTATACTCCATTAATTTTTGCATAAAATATAACACATACTCGTATAGTCCAGTATATTTTTTGCATGAAAAAAGTTTGGCATGAAAAATGGACGATGTATAGTCCATTTTTTTTTTTTGTATGAAAAAGATGATGTATATATAGTTCATTAATTTTGCATAAAAAAGACGATAGACAGGCCATTTCATTTATTGCATGAAAAACATTTTGGCATGAAAAATGGACGATGTATAGTCCATTAATTTTTGCATAAAAAAGACGATTTATAATAGTCCATTATATTTTTTGCATGAAAAAATTGTGGCATGAAAAACGGACGTATAGTCCAATAATTTTTGCATAATTAAGACGATGTATAGTCCAATAATTTTAGCATAAAAAATACCATATACTCGTATAGTCCAATATATTTTTTGCATGAAAAAAGTTTGGCATGAAAAATGGACGATGTATAGTCCATTAATTTTTGCATAAAAAAGACGATGTATAGTCCATTATATTTTTTGCATGAAAAAAATTTTGGCGTGAAAAAAGGACGATGTATAGTCTATAGTTTTTGCATAAAAAGACGACTTATAGTCCATTATATTTTTTGCATGAAAAATGGACGATGTATAGTCCATTAATTTTTGCATAAAAAAGACGATGTATAGTCCAATAATTTTTGCATAAAAAAGACGGTGTATAGTCCATTATATTTTTTTCATGAAAAGTGGACAACAAATACTCCATTAATTTTTTTGCATAAAAAGGCGATGTATAATATTTTGCATTAAAAAAAATTTTGCCAAGAAAAAAGACGATGTATAGTCCATTAATTTTTGCATAAGAACTATTTTGGCATGAAAAATGGACGATTTAAAGTCCATTAATTTTTCCATAAAAAAGACGATATATAGTCCATTAATTTTTGGATGAAAAAGATGATGTATAGTCCATTATATATTTTGCATGAAAAAAATTTTGGCATGAAAAATTGACGATGTATAGTCCATTAATTTTTGCATAAAAGAGACGATCCATTATATTTTTTGCATGAAAAAAATTTTGGCATGAAAAAAGGATGATGTCCATTAATTTTTGCAAAAAAAAGACGATGTATATATAGTCCATCATATTTTTTGGCATGAAAAATGGACGATTTATAGTCTATTCATTTTTCCATAAGCAACACGATACATAGTCCATTATATTTTTTGCATTAAAAAGATGATGTATAGCCCATTATGATTTTTGCATGAAAAAAATTTTGGCATGAAAAAAGGACGATTTAAAGTCCATTAATTTTACCATAAAAAAGACGATATATAGTCCATTATAATTTTTTATTATTATTATTATTTTTTGCATGAAAAAAATTTTGGCATGAAAAATGGACGATTTATAGTCCATTAATTTTTCCAAAAAAGACGATATATAGTCCATTATATTTTTTGGATGAAAAAACTTTTGGGATGAAAAATGAACAATGTATAGTCCATTAATTTTTGCATAAAAAAAGACGATGTATAGTCCATTTATTTTTTGCATAAAAAAGACGATGTATAGTCCATTATATTTTTTGCATGAAAAACGGACGATGTATAGGCCATTAATTTTTGCATAAAAAAGACGATGTATAGACCAGTATATATTTTGCATGAAAAAAGTTTGGCATGAAAAATGAACGATGTATAGTCCATTATAATTTTTGCATGAAAAAGATGATGTATAGTCCATTATATTTTTTGCATGTAAAAAATTTTGCCATTAAAAAAGGACGATGTATAGTCCATTACTTTTTGCATAAAAAAGACGATCCATTATATTTTTTGGCATGAAAAATTGACGATTTATAGTCCATTAATTTTTCCATAAAAAACATTATATTTTTTGCATTATATTTTTGGCATGCAAAAAAATTTTGGGATGAAAATAGGACGATGTATAGTCCATTAATTTTTGCATAAAAAACACGATCCATTATATTTTTTGCATGAAAAAAATTTTGGCATGAAAAAAGGACGATGTATAGTTCATTAATTTTGCATAAAAAAGACGATGTACAGGCCATTTTATTTTTTGCATGAAAAAAATTTTGGCATGAAAAAAGGACGATGTATAGTCTATTAATTTTTGCATAAAAAAGACGACTTATAGTCCATTATATTTTTTGCGTGAAAAAAGGACGATGTATAGTCCATTAATTTTTGCATAAAAAAGACGATGTATAGTCCAATAATTTTTGCATAAAAAAGACGGTGTATAGTTCATTATATTTTTTTCATGAAAAGTGGACAACAAATACTCCATTAATTTTTTGCATAAAAAGGCGATGTATAATATTTTGCATTAAAAAAAATTTTGCCAAGAAAAAAGACGATGTATAGTCCATTAATTTTTGCATAAGAACTATTTTGGCATGAAAAATGGACGATTTAAAGTCCATTAATTTTTCCATAAAAAAGACGATCCATTATATTTTTTGCATGAAAAAAATTTTGGCATGAAAAAAGTACGATGCATAGTCTATTAATTTTTGCATAGTAGTCTATTAATTTTTGCATAAAAAAGACGCTGTATAGTCCATTATATTTTTTGCATGAAAAAAATTTTGGCATAAAAAAAGGACGATGCATAGTCTATTAGTTTTTGCATAAAAAAGACGATGTAGAGTCCATTAATTTTTCCAAAAAAAGACGATATATAGTCCATTATATTTTTTGCATGAAAAAGCTTTTAGCATAAAAAAAGGACGATGCATAGTCTATTAATTTTTGCATAAAAAAAGACCATTATATTTTTTACATGAAAAAACTTTTGGTATGGAAAAAGAACGATGTATAGTCTATTAATTTTTTTGTAAAAAAGACGATGTTTAGTCCATTATATTTTTTGTATGATAAAAATTTTGCCATGAAAAATGGACGATTTAAAGTCCATTAATTTTTCCATACAAAAGACGATATATAGTCCATTATAATTTTTGCATGAAAAAGATGATGTATAGTCCATTATATTTTTAGCATGAAAAAAATTTTGGCATGAAAAAAGGACGATGTATAGTCTATTATTTTTTGCATAAAAAAGACGATGTATAGTCCATTATATTTTTTGCATGAAAAAAGGACGATGTATAGTCCATTAATTTTTCCATAAAAAAGACGATGTATAGTCCAGTATATTTTTAGCATGAAAAAAGTTTGGCATGAAAAATGGACGATGTATACTCCATTAATTTTTGCATAAAAAATAACATATACTCGTATAGTCCAGTATATTTTTTGCATGAAAAAAGTTTGGCATGAAAAATATACGATGTATAGTCCATTTTTTTTTTGTATGAAAACGATGATGTATATATATTATATTTTTTGCATGAAAAAAATTTTGGCATGAAAAAAGGATGATGTACAGTCCATTAATTTTTGCAAAAAAAAAGACGATGTATATATAGTCCATTATATTTTTTGGCATGGAAAATGGACGATTTATAGTCCATTAATTTTTCCATAAGAAACACGATATATAGTCCATTATATTTTTTGCATTAAAAAAATGATGTATAGTCCATTATGGTTTTTGCATGAAAAAAATTTTGGCATGAAAAAAGGACGATGTATAGTTCATTAGTTTTGCATAAAAAAGACGATGTACAGGCCATTTTATTTATTGCATGAAAAACATTTTGGCATGAAAAATGGACGATGTATAGTCAATTAATTTTTGCATAAAAAAGACGATATATAATAGTCCATTATATTTTTTGCATGAAAAAAATTTTGGCATGAAAAAAGGACGATGTATAGTCTATCAATTTTTGCATATTATATTATATTATTATATTTTTTGCATGAACAAAATTTTGGCATGAAAAATGGGCGATTTATAGTATAGACGATATAAAGTCCATTATAATTTTTCGATGAAAAAAAGACGATGTATAGTCCATTAATTTTGCATAAAAAAAAGACGATGTATAGTCCATTAATTTTTCCATAAAAAATACCATATACTCGTATAGTCCAATATATTTTTTGCATGAAAAAAGTTTGGCATGAAAAATGGACGATGTATAGTCCATTAATTTTTGCATAAAAAATACGATCCATTATATTTTTTGCATAAAAAAAATGTTGGCATGAAAAAGGACGATGTATAGTCTATTAATTTTTGCATAAAAAAGACGCTGTATAGTCCATTATATTTTTTGCATGAGAAAAATTTTGGCATGAAAAAAGGACGATGCATAGTCTATTAATTTTTGCATTAAAAAAAAGACCATTATATATTTTGCGTGAAAAAACTTTTGGCATGAAAAAAGAACGATGTATAGTCTATTAATTTTTGCATAAAAAAGACGATGTAGAGTCCATTAATTTTTGCGTAAAGAAGACGATGTTTAGTCCATTATATTTTTTGCATGAAAAAAATTTTGGCATGGAAAAAGGACGATGTATAGTCCATTAATTTTTGCATAAAAAATAACATATACTCGCCTAGTCCAGTATGGACGATGTATAGTCCATTTTTTTTTTGTATGAAAAAGATGATGTATATATATTATATTTTTTGCATGAAAAAAATTTTGGCATGAAAAAAGGATGATGTATAGTCTATTAATTTTTGCATAAAAAAGACGCTGTATAGTCCATTATATTTTTTGCATGAGAAAAATTTTGGCATGAAAAAAGGACGATGTATAGTACCATAATTTTTGCATAAAAACGACGATCCATTATATTTTTTGCATGAAAAAAATTTTGGCATGAAAAAAGGACGATGTCTAGTCTATTAATTTTTGCGTAAAAAAGACGATGTATATTCGATTTAATTTTTTGCATGAAAAAAATTTTGGCATGAAAAGTGGACGATTTAAAGTCCATTAATTTTTCCATAAAAAATACGATATATAGTCCATTATATTTTTTGCATGAAAAAGATGATGTATACTCCATTACATTTTTTGCATGAAAAAAATTTTGGAATGAAAAAAGGACGATATATAGTCGCATAAGTTTTGCATAAAAAAGACGATCCATTATATTTTTTGCATGAAAAAAATTTTGGCATTAAAAAAGGACGATGTCTAGTCTATTAATTTTTGCGTAAAAAAGACGATGTATATTCGATTATATTTTTTGCATGAAAAAAATTTTGGCATGAAAAATGGACGATTTAAAGTCCATTAATTTTTCCATAAAAAAGACGATATAAAGTCCATTATATTTTCTGCATGAAAAAGATAATGTATAGTCCAGTATATTTTTTGCATGAAAAAAGTTTGGCATGAAAAATGGACGACGTATAGTCCATTGATTTTTGCATAAAATAGACGATGTATAGTCCAGTATATTTTTTGCATGAAAAAAATTTCGGCATGAAAAAAGGACGATTAATAGTCTATTAATTTTTCTATAAAACAGACGATGTATAATAGTCCATTATATTTTTTGCATGAAATCAATTTTGGAAAGAAAAATGGACGATAAATAGTCCATTAATTTTTGCATAAAAAAGACTATGTATAGTCCATTATATTTTTTGCATGAAAAAAATTTTGGAATGAAAAATGGACGATGTATAATCTATTAATTTTTGCATAAAAAAGACGACTTATAGTCCATTATATTTTTTGCATAAAAAAGACGATGTATAGTCCATTAAATTTTTTGCATGAAAAAAATTTTGGCATCAAATATGGACGACGTATAGTCCATTAATTTTTTCTATAATAAAGGCGATATACTCCATTATAATTTTTGCATGAAAAAAATTTTGCCAAGAAAAAAGACGATGTATAGTACATTAAATTTTGCATAAAAAAGACTATGTATAGTCCATTATATTTGTTTCATGAAAACCATTTTGGCATGAAAAATGGACGATGTATGTTCCATTAATTTTGCATAAAAAATACGATTTATAGTCCATTAATTTTGAATAAAAAAGACGATGTATAGTCCATTATATTTTTTGCATGAAAAAAGTTTGGAATGAAAAAAGGACGATGTATAATCTATTAATTTTTGCATAAAACAGACGACTTATAGTCCATTAATTTTTCCATAAAAAACACGATATATAGTCCAATATATTTTTTGCACGAAAAAAATTTTGGCATTAAAATTTTTGCATAAAAAAGACGATGTATATTTTTGCAAGAAAAAAATTTTGCCAGAAAAAATGGATGATGTATAGTCCATTAAATTTTTTGCATGAAAAAAATTTTGGCATCTAATATGGACGATGTATAGTCCATTATTTTTTTCCATAAAAAAGGCGATGTATAGTCCATTATAATTTTTGCATAAAAAAAATGAAAAACATTTTGGCGTGAAAAATTGACGATGTATAGTCCATTAATTTTGCATAAAAAAGACGATGTATAGTCCATTAATTTTTGCATAAAAAAACGATGTACAGTCCATTATATTTTTTGCATGAAAAACATTTTGGCGTGAAAAATTGACGATATATAGCCCAATAATTATTGCATAAAAAAGACGATCCATTATATTTTTTGCATGAAAAAAATTTGGCATGAAAAAGGACGATGTATAGTTTATTAATTTTTGCATAAAAAAGACGATGTATATATAGTCCATTATATTTTGTTCATGAAAAAAATTTTGGCATAACAAATTGACGATATATAGTTCATTAAGTTTTTGTATAAAAAAGGCGATGTATATATAGTCTATTATACTTTTTGCATGAAACAAATTTTGGCAAGAAAAAAGGCAAAGAAAAAGTCCATTAATTTTTGGAATGCATAGTCCATTATATTTTTTTGCATGAAAAAAATTTTGGAAAGAAAAAAGACGATATATAGTCCACTAATTTTTGCATAAAAAAGGCGATGTATAGCACATTATATTTTTTTCATGAAAAAAATTTTGGCATGAGAAATGGACAAGATATAGTCCATTAATTTTGCACAAAAAAGACGATGATACATTGTCTATTTATTATGCAAAAAATTATACCTTGCAAAAAACATAATTTGCCCACTTTTTATGCAAAAAAATTATTTTTTGCAAAAAATAAAATGGACTATACATCGTCCATTTTTTATGCAAAAAATGTTTTCATGCAAAAAATATAATGGACTATATATCGTAATCACATCACACATTAATAAAAAATTAATTAATTAATTATTTAATAAAAATATTTCATTCAACAAGAATTGAAATTACTGAACTTGAGCGCGACTAAGAAATTATTTTTGATTAAAATTCACTATAGTTCAACTAAAAATTTAAAATTGTCTCACGTAAATTTTTTATGCTAAAAATTAAATAGGCAATATATCGTCGATTTTTCATACAAAAAATATCAAATAGGCTATACCTTTGTAATTCAAGCGGTTGCTTTAATTCAATCTTATTTTATGCAACTGCTTGCATTTTTTACATATGTAGATATGTATCTTTATATGATTCTGACCTTATTTCACTACTTAGATAAAAGTAAATCCTTTATTTTTCTTATTGAGTCTGAATCTCAATCTCTTTACTTCATGTGTAGAAAACAAAAACTTATTTACATATTAACATACAAAAATACGAATATTTAAATGCAGAACAATGAATGAAATTTTAATTACTAAATATTTAGATACTCGACTTATATCGTTTAAACTTTTCTAATATCAAATACTATTGTTACTAATTTTCACTTTTATAAAGTTAAAGTAAATAAAATCAAATTATATTTTAGGCGGAAAAATAAGAATGTCATAATAGAATTTGCAAAATACTTTACGAAGAACTTGAACTATTGAGTGAACAAATACAAAAGCTGGAAAAAAGGTAAACAAACTGAATGAAGTTGGTTATACAAATTAAACAAAAGTTGGTGCGTTGATTTGTTGTATTTTTTAAATATTGCTGTTTTGTTGCCACAGGTAACTGACCACACTAAATACAACCCAAACAGAGAACATTTTGAAACTAAACAATAAGAGCGTTTATACAAAGAGGAAGTTAAGCTATATTATAGGGAAAGTAATAAATAAAATACCCTCACTAAACAACTCAGTAACGAATAAAGCGTTTCCACGTCTGCCTTATAGTTTAAACTACGAAATAATATTTTCTAAACAAGCGAATTCCTTATAATAAAACAATATAAAAGTAATTGAGAGAGAATACAAAAAACAGTCAAAAGCTGATTGCTATCTATACATATAATATGTTAATTGAACCAACCGTGGAAACAGGGTAAAATTAAAACACCAAAGAGGTACAATTGAATGATTGAGGAAATCAGTTTTCGAGCAACACTTGGCGAAGAGAGTTAGTAAAATTTTAAACCAAACTAATAACGGAAAAATTGTGCTTTTGAAAATTTAATTTTTTGCATATTAAATAATAGTTTTAAGACTTACATACATATATCTATACATATGTAGCAAAAAAAATAAATAAATTTTAATGTACTTAGTGAAAAAATTTTTAAAGATATTTTTTCATGTGGTGCAAACATCATTATCAAGTTGTAACTATTTTAAAAGTGAAATATAATTATCTGCTAGTGGATTTAATAAAATTACTTTGCTAGAAGTTGTATTCTCATGCCATCACTTGAAGTTTTTTTTCACACATACTGGCGCATTATGACAATTAAGTTGGGGAAACAATTTTTAAGCACTTACACTGACACTTCATGTCATTTTGTAAATTTTTGACGTCAACATTTATAGAAAAACTTTGTAATAAAAATGCAAGTTACACATAGTTACCCTTAATAAGTAAAAAAAGTTCTATTTTTCAATAAACGTTAGTTCTTTATGATTAACAATTGTAATGATTTCCCCAAAAATTGTGAAAGCTTTAATCATAATTTTTGGAATACTAATGAAATCTTTTAATGATTGTCGAGCAGTTGAAGTTGGATTGCCGCTGATACAAATAAGTCATGGTAGGTTAAACATCACACACTTTTTTTAATACTTTAATATCTACATGTACTTACGTAAAAAATATTAATTCTGTTTTATTATTTAGTTTTTTTTTAGAATAAATATAGTCAACAACTTTAATATCTACATGTACTTACGTAAAAAATATTAATTCTGTTTTATTATTTAGTTTTTTTTTAGAATAAATATAGTCAACAAAAATCACATAGAAGCAGGCATATACATACATATATAAAAATGTATTTTAGAGCGACTCACAAAAAAAGTTTGAGTAATACAAGGAGGGGTAACCGAGTTCTTCTTACCCGTCACTCATTATGGATCGCTTTGTTCTATGAAGATTATCAAATGATATTCTTCATATTAGCGCTTAATCATATATATATATTTCATATGTATATATACTCGTATGTCCGATATGGATTCAAAAAAATTTAAATTTCAACCAAAAGGATATGCACGTAGTTTAAAAATAAAATACAGTGTAGTTCGGTTAGAACGAACAACACTTTTGCATTAATATTTCATTTGAATTTGTACGCTTATAGCGAACTCCGTTTGTAATGAAATATCACATATAGTGTGGGCGAATTTAAGGTTAGGAAGTAAATTGGCTTAAAAATACACTTTTTTTCTCGTCAATGCAGCGCGGAATTTTATCTTGCAGAGTGTCAGTTGTTTCTGGTTTGTTCACGTAAGCCCGGTCTTTCAAATTAAAATTCACAAATTTTACAATTAAAATTATTTGTTCAAAAATGTAACATTCCATCGTGAAAATTTCCCAACTTTTTACTAAATAAATGTCAAGGGATGACAGCTCAATTCTTGACATTTCATCATTTGACAGCCAATTTACTTCCAAACCTCACGCAAACGCATGTTCTTCCCTTAACCCTGATAATGGTAAAAAATTAAATATAGTTACGAAACAATAAATTTTTATAAAAATGACATTGATTTGTTATTTGTTAGTGCCTATGTTTGCATTTTTTCTTGAAAATTCAAGATAAAAATTCAAATAAAAAATAATAATTTTTGACATATTAATACAAAACTATTTGCTTGAGTTGTTGTATAATTCTAGAACGATTGTACAAATACTAGTATTTTATATTTGTTCGAATTAAATTTCTTTGTTTTTTTCTTGTTCGAAAGAACGAATAAATTTGAACTTTTGTTCGAATATTCGAACGAACAAAGAGTAAAAAAATTTATATATATATAATATATGTATATAATAATTCATTACACAAGAAAAACATTGTTAACAAATTAAAAAGAACTTGTTCGAATATTCGAATATTCGTCAAAAAATATTCGAATAATTTTTTATTCTAAATTGAAAATTTTTGTTCGAATGACAACACTAACAAATACACACACCCCTACCAAATTTAATATAAATTGTCATTTTAATGATTTCAAGAAGCAAACATCTGTAGAAGTGAAACAATTCGCGGAAACTAGATACCATTTTTAAAAATAAAAACAGAGTTTAAAAAATTAAACTAATAGCTGGTATTCAGTTCATTATAATGGTTGAGTAAAATTAATATATTACACTATGCAACAAAAAATTAACCTCTAAAATGAGATGTTTTCTCTAATTTAGGGTCGCTGAACATGAATATGGCATTCATTCATTTTTCTTGAGAAGCGTTTTCGAGATATTCGCGAAAAACGTTTTTTTTTTGGTTTACAAAGATATTTTCAAAAATTTTGATAATTGTTTATTTAAATTACGCAAATTTAACATCATTGAAAAGATATGTTTTTCCCAAATTCTCAATGTATTGATCGGATAAAAATTTATTGAGTTACGGCCTTTTAGATTTTAAAAGTTTTGAAGCTTTTAGGTTTTTCTTTTTTAATTCAGTATTTTAAGTTGCGCTCTTCGGCTAAAAAAAAATCTAAAATTTCTTTTAAGCCTGTATCTTAAATAAAATTTTGCACCTAACTTATTTAGCGTTAAAATATTGTCATCGGACACAAAATGAAATAGTTACGACATATTTAATGAAAATTTCTGAATTTGAATTGTCGGATGTTTTCACTAAAAATTAAAATTTTCTTAAATCTAAAGAACTGTAACTCAGTGAATTTTTATCCGATCAACACACTGTAAATATAGGGTGATAAAAGAAAAATATAATTTTTCGACGGTGTAAATTTGCTCAATTTAAATAAAAAGTTCTCAAGATTTTTGGAAATATCTTTGTTAACTGCAAAAAACACGTTTTTCGCGAATATCTCAAAAACGCCTGTTAAGATATATAAATTTCGAGTTCAGCCACCCTAAATTAACTAAGAAAATATCTAATTTTTGAGGTTATGGCATAAAGGCAAAAATCAGTGCCACCACGCACTTCATCAGCATTAATTTCTAGGGTTGCCTTTCGTCCTGTTCTCACCGGACACTGTCCTCTTTGTTGGTCTGTCCAGGCAGTTTTATTTTTGCCCAGGCTTGTTCTACTTTTTGTTTTTATACATAATTGAGCAGATTTTGATGTCATGAAATTTTTCATATGCCAAATTTTATGTTAATGCAAAGCTCATCGAATAATGGTGCAAAATCGTTGGTATTTGTTGTAGTTTTGAATTTTCGAAATACAAGGTAAATAATAACAACCCGCATTGTTTGTATCTGTCTTATGTTACTTGGGACGCTGAACCCAAATTTTTTGTTTGTTTATTTCCATCAGCTCTGATGAGAAATTTCGTAACAAAGTTGCCTTCAACCAGTGGTATATTATTTTCGAATCCGCTTATTAATAGTTTCAGAAATGTTATGTGCATATTTTATTGTTTTCTGAATGCTAAAATGTCTACATATTTTAAATGCATGGAGTCTTTGTTCCTGCTTATAATGAACAAAAAATCGTAAGTTACTGTCTGGTGTTTTTAACGGCCACATACTCTCGTAGCTCAAAACTAAATAAAAGTCTATTAAGTGTTAATGCCTTTTTAAATTTAATGAAAGTATATTTTAAAAAGATTTATATATCTTTTGAGAAATAGTGTATTATATAATCTGGTTAAAACGAACTTCACCTAAAACGAACAAAATTGCTAAGTCAGAGTTCGTTATAGTGGAACACTACTGTAAGATTTAGCACACATACATTTTGAAGTAATTTGATTAATTTTTACTAACTGTATACATATTTCGGAGAGTGTAGAATAGTTTTAATACGTAAAAAACATAAACAAAAATAATCTTTTTTTTCTTATTTAATTTTTATATTTTGCACCTGTTGAGAGTATTGAATTTTTTATGGCCATTCGTGTTGTACGCAACGCGTGAATAATTTATGAAGAAGTAAAGAGTTTCCTATTACGCATTTTTTCATGAAATTTGCTGCACGAAACTTTTTATATTATTTATATAATAGCAACGCTATAAAAAAAAGATTTATATAGGAAGATGACGTAGCATGAATCTCTGAAGCATTTTTGGCAACTTTTTTGATCCAGGCTCCTATTGACAAATAAAAAATGTCCATGCATTTATGTAATATAATATTTATAAACAAATTAAGTACAAATGGAAAGAGTATTGTTACGATTACCTTTTTTATTTGCAGTGAAGTTGACTATGGTCTTTGGCTCCAAATCGAAGATTCCTCAGTTTAAAGATAACGAAATGCAAATATTTCAAATTAAGTTAAATTTAATGATTTTCATTTCATGGATTAAAATATATAATCCATATTATCAAAAAGAACTCGTTTGATAAATTGATCAAACAAACTTTATAATGAAATAAAAATATGTATCATCAATAACTATTTTTATAACGTTGGCAACAACAAATGACTATTTGTCAATAAAAATTGTCTAGAAAATAATACATAATAAAAAAACACATACAGTTGTGCCTAAATATTTTTGTATACACTTGCACAAAAATACCACACATAAGTATATGTACGAGTCCATACATAAGTACATACGTACATAAATATTTTGCTATAAATGCTTAGAAAAAAACTGCAGTAATATTGGTTACCTGAGAATCTCATTATAATAAAATAAATTTTTGTTATAAGTAAAATGTATTTGCTGGTGGTTAAGCGATGTCTATATGCATTTCGTTGTTGCTTTAACAAATTGTCAGTTGCTTCAACCACATATTTTGAACAGTCACAACAGTTGAAGTCTACTGACGATTTTTTAAAACAACAATGAAATGTATATAGACATCGCTGAACCACCAGCAAATAAATTTCACTTATAATATAATCATGACAATATGTCGAATAATAAATTTCTTGAATACATTTTTGTTGTTTAATTTATTTAGATGATGACTTGGGCGATAATTATCCGGAACTGAGGGAGGAAGTGCATTTGGAGGACTTCTTTTGGACGGGCTCCGGTGATGGTCCTCCGGATTATTTGAAAAAGGTCCACACGGGCATTAGCAAAGGCAAAGATGTAGTCGTTAAAACCGAAACAGTTGTGGCCACGGTTTATGTGGATGGTAATAATGTGAGTATTTTTGAGATGAAAAACTCATAAAAAGGGACTAGAAGGAAAAATTATTGGCCCCATTCTGAATTACAATTCTGAGGACGTTTTGTCCCTACACCTTATATGTACATCTATTTTAAAAAAGCATTTGCGAGCTTTCAGGTAAAATAAAACAACATGAAACAAACTAGCTGACTACGAAAATTTTAAATTATCTTCTGTTTAGAACAAGAGGAGTTTATTTTCGAAAAAATTAATTGGGAATTTATTCTGGGGGAATATTTAGAATTAGGCTGTATATGAATAGTTCCTAAAGTAGTGAAAACATATATATTTTGGTCTGTGTAGTAATATTAGCAGCAAAGTCATTTAAGGAAATTAAAATCTGTAGAAACTGGATTAGCATATATAACACTAAGCGACGAATAAAGACTTTTGGAAAAACACATGAACTGGTCAGTATAAATTCAACTCTAGTATCAAAGGGTAGTACGACTATGTACTCAGTTTGGCGATTTTGGTGACCAATTTTATTTTTTTTATTTTAAGGGGCTTCAAAAAATTTTAAAATAATTGGGCCTTCATAACAAGGTATCATCTGTCGGCAGAACAAATTTTTTTAAAAATTGTTTTGCAAAAAATAGTTTTAAAATAGAAATTGACTCAAAATCTTTAGGTGTTTCCCTAATTAAAAATTGACTACCTACCTTTCGACTGCAGGGACACAAATGTACATACATATTCTATGTCTACGTCACACAAGCAGACAAAATAACGGAACTGCGCAAGGAGCAATCTTATTTTTTTTATGCATGGTTCATGTAATTAAGCGACGTTCTTTACCAATTACATAAATTTCACTTGAAAGAAACATTCAACTTAAACAGTTACATGAATAAATTGTTCAGCTTTCCAAATTGCTTAACTGCTCAATTGCAGGAAGTTGACATACCCATTTGCTTGGATTGTTACGGCGAAGGTAACGTTGGCATAGATGGCACTTGGACTGGGGTTAATATGCCACCATTAAATTACTCTGCAACAGATCGACGCTATTGGCTGCTGACAGTACTATCGGGATTTTATACAGAGAAAGATAATCCCATATTAGAAGAAAAATTAGCAAAATTATATCGCTTAGCCTTTACAAGGTACAATGCAATTTAATTAAAATTTGGCAGAAAAATAATTTAAAACGATTACAGACAGCAAACGCGCCATTTGGGCATAAATGGAGCTCAACACATAACAGGGATTTCAGTAGCATCAAGCAGGGATAGAAGGGATAGTGGAGCAACTACCACTAGGGGTAAATAATTTTGAGATGTTACTAAACTTGCATCTAACAAATTTTTTTGATTTTGTAGAACCGTCCGACTTCGACAGCGAACTCATAGATATGCATGCAAATAACGCACCATTTTCTAAAAACTCTGAACCCTCGTATCAAATCAACCAGAATTCCGAATTATTGACTTCATCGGAAGAGAATTACGACGACTCTACTGCAAAAGATTATGATGAGTTTCCATCAACTAACACACAAACTGAGACCACTGGTAGTTTGCCTCATATGACAACTGACATTCCTTGGGAATTAATTCAACAAAATGACAAGTCCCAGAAACTTTTAACTCATTTGCCGTTCAAAACACGAAGCCCAGTGTCCATATTGCAAAGACAAAAAATGACTACTTTAAGTTTTCGTGACGAACAGGTACGAGTTGTCATACACAATGTCACGCAACTGACAGAGGACGATGTGCAACAAAGAGGTGCAGCCGGGATGGGTATGAGTGGTACGATGTTATATGATGAGGATGTCAATAAAGAAATGTAGGTTTTTAAAATAGAATGTGTTTGTGTTGAGGAACTGCTAAAAAAAGGGTTCATTTACTCCTGCAGAGATGAACGACCGGTGGCTAATCAAACTGAACTAATTTATTCCGTGTTTGTTAATGGTCGTCCGGTTTTAGCTCTA
The DNA here is from genome assembly GCA_936439885.1 of Nowickia ferox. Lineage (NCBI taxonomy): Eukaryota > Metazoa > Arthropoda > Insecta > Diptera > Tachinidae > Nowickia > Nowickia ferox. The sequence goes on along the minus strand of OW387023.1, from coordinate 92,138,074 downwards.
ACGGCTGCTAACGATATGAAATTGGTTAGTGATTCTGAGGTTTCAACGGTAATGGGTAAAGAAATATTTATGAAAGCAGAACGTAAGTTTGTTTTTTAAAACTTTTTTTTATTGCGTGTACTTATAATGAATTAAAACCCTTATCCACTTGTCTAGCTTACTTGAGAGAACCCCAGGCCACACCATTGGCGCCGGCTACACACAGCCGGACAGTTGGTTTCATAGACACCATACAAAACAATCCCTTATTAGTGATCGTTAGTTCTATTGCCATATTGTTGCTGCTATTGCTACTCATTGCATTACTATTGATGGGTCGTTCGCACGTACGTCACAAACAAAAGGAGGCGGATAGGTGAGAATATATTTACATACGAGTATATTATACTCTTGCCTCATAATGTTTCACTTGGGTTGTGTACTGTGTCAAAATCAAATTTCATAACTCTTTTCATTACTAACTATAATTTTACTTCTACAGAACTAATAGCCGTAACGAACCTTTATCCGAAACACAATCAGGGCGACCGACTTCAACGATCTCAGGCTTGGACACGGGACGTACAACTTCCCAATCCCGTGATATTGGCATACAAAATTTTTCGTTTGAAAACGATCATGGTGGCAGAGAAGCACACATACATTTTCCTGGACCACCCACCGAACGCACACGTAGATCATCAATTACTTCTTCTGATAACACATCTGATTCATCTGTTTACTGTCCCATAAATCCACCTATCGCTGATGTTCAAAAAATGCTTGACGATAAGGCGGCAAATTTGTTTGATCGACACAAAAAACGAAGACAAAATCAATACGATAGAGCCGAGGGTCATGAAGATGCCGTATACACAACAGTTATTTCGGAAAAGAAACGTAAGCCGAAACGAAGATATCTATCAGAGAATCGTGTGGGTTCACTGGAAACAAGCCCAGTGCAAAGTCAACGTGATTACTCAGAGGACGAAGGTAATGCAGCTGCCAGAAGACACCCTCAGGCTCATTTCGAAAAAGCAAATGAAGCCTATAATCCGCACAACAATTATCATCGCAACAAATTATTGCATCAGAAAACCACTTATGTTGATGACAACGCTGATGAACCTTCCTCAGAAGCCATTAATAAAGAGATTATACGCGCCCTACAGCCAACAGAAAAGTCATCCGATTCCGGTAGTATTGGCTCATTTTTGTCCATGCAGTCTGTAAGAGGTTTTCCAAAAACCACATTGCCGGAACCCTTGACACGTGTTTTAGAACCCGTCTTTGTCACTTATTACGATGATATAGAAAATATCCATTTGTCCAGAAATGTCAAGGCCAGTAACAAAAAGCTCTCTTCGAGAGATGTGCTAGATGCAACTACTATAGCTACCATTGAGGGGTTTCCCACACCCAAAGCCCCGCAAAAGTTCTCTAGGTTTGCCTCTCAAAGTGATAATCCCGATCCAGGAGTGGTTGGTCCTATAGTATGGGAGCGCCACAAGAAACGTTTCAGTGCCGATGATATTTTAGACAATGGTAATTACGAAAGAAGACAACGTTACTGAACCCCTTAATACATATCTTCCTACATAATTTATTCTTTTCGACTTTTCACTTTTATTTGCCCAAATGTCATCTACAGCAAAAGATGAAAATTCGGTATATGAACACAAAATGAAGGATTTTTATAGTCCTACAAGAGATCCAGCTGCCATGCGTAACCATTACGAAGGCCTGCTTGAAGGCGCTTTGCAAATGTACTCCAGTCAAGACGATCTGCCCACGCCATTGCCCACCAAAAATTTCACCAATCAACGCAAGCCGACGAAGCCGGAGTTACGCGGTTCTTCAGCAGGAACTTCCAAGTATTTTTTTTTTTTTAATTTAATTAATTAAACATTTTTGCTTATGAATATATTATTTTACAGTTGCAACCTAAAATCTTCATTTAGTGATAATCGGCCATCTACTGCTCAACCGGAAAAAACTAACAACTCAAATCGCTTTACTCCGCCAGCTTCACCAAAATTAGGGGCTTGGAGAAGTGGTGGCGGCAGTTCACACGGCTCTCATTCACCTTTAGTTAGACCCATGAGTGCAGGGCCTTTTCATCACCCCGTCGATTTTCTTAGCAATAATGTTACCACACGAACTGTTCAAGATCTCTCCACGGCACCTTTAATAGAAGCCATACAAAAAGAATTGCGCAAATTTCAAAAAGATCCCAAGTAGTTTAAGTTTTTTTTACCAATCTTAAATTGCAAACTATATTTTAATTGTAGTATTATTCAAATGAAGATTTCTTTTGTTTAAGAATAAGTTTTTTTTTATGATGGCATTTAAATAAAGTAGAAGTTTAATAAATGAATTTATTTTTTATTTACTTTTTATTCAACTGTGGATAGCGTTATGAGCTTTCAGACTTGGCTTGAGTTTTTCTACTTTCATTAATTTGATGCAATAATCGAATTCATTGCTATTCATGTTATTTTTCGGAAATCGAAAAAATTCTTCTTATTATAACTGAGTTGGATACATATATGTGCCCTTGATTATGAAAGTGATCTAATTCTAAATAAGTCTTAAAAAAACTTGAACAAATACTTAATGAATATTGAATAAATTTAAATTAATCGACACTGGTACAACACTTAATTAAACTTTTTAATAATGAGGGTGGCGTTGGCTGAAGTAGTTAGCACGTTGACTACAAAAACGAAGGTCATGGGTTCGAGCCCGGTATCAGACAGTCATCAAATAACAACACCACGCATTTTTCTGATGTGCATTAGTGTCCCTTTGTATCAGTTGTTATAGGAAAGTTCATGTGATGAAGGTATAGTCACTGGTCACTGAATTATACCTATACCGACTTCAGCAGATAATAATCCTAATGTAACATCAGAGCGCCCTCCTTCGTTGTGTAGCAGAATCATCGGCGAAGGCAAATATCCATAAAATAAAATGGCTACTAATCACAGCTTCAAAAATTTAAAACGCCTCATTTAACACAAGAGGCGCTGCAACACTGCATTATTAAAAACATGCAAAAAGCAGAGTTGTAAAAGAATGAAGCTTTCCTCTATCTCTTCCTTCACCACCTGTCTTCTCTATCTTTTTCCCTTTCCCAGAAGGAAGAAGGTAACACCTAGTAATAATAGTAGGCATTCACTGCCTGCACTCTTTAAAAACAAATAAAAAAAATTTATAATATAAAAATTATTCTTGATTTGTTAAAATGTAATCTAATAAATATCTCGACCAAAGAAATATATGACTTATACCACTTTCATAATTAAGGGCATATACTCGTATATAAAAATATGATACGAAAAAATGTTGTAACAAATTTTAAGTCTTTAAATGTTGGTTGTGGTGGTATTAAAAAAATTAGTAGTCATTAGCTCAGTGACTTTTTGAATTTCCCGTCTCTTAGTTAAAATGGAAACACTGCTTCTGTCAAGAAGCAACTGCCAGTTGACTCCTGTATAAATTTGAATAAACTGCGTTCTTTAATTTGCGTTTGACAGCCGTTGATAACAGAATAGCGGCCGTTTGGAGAAGAAAATGGAAAAAAGTGAATTTCGTGCATTATTTTTTTAGGAAAAAAACCATCACTCAAACTAAGGCTACCCTTGATAAGTAATATGGGGGCTCTTTACCATCAATTTCAATGGCAAAAAAGTGGTTTATTGAATTTCGTTGTGGCCGTACAAGCAGAACGTTCTGGACGTCCAGTTGAAGTCTCTACATCCGAAACAATTGAAAAAATTCACGATATGGCTTAACCTTTTCAGTCTGGATTTTTTTTTAGAGAAGCAGAGATATAAATGAAAAATCTTTTGCATATATTGAAAAAACATATACGTAATTTAAAAGTATTTTGCATTGTTAGTTTATCCGTAGTCTTTGAATTATCCTGGGATATATCATCCCATCGGATTTTTGGGTGCTTTTGTCCCAACCGAATTTTCTGTGCAAATAGGAAAACTTTTCCCACTTGTGATGAAAATATGCACAAATTCTATCACTTTTTTCTGGATGGGACTTATAAGCCCAGTGAAAATCCCAAGTGAGGCAATATATCGCAAACCAACTAAAACGCAAATAAAAAGCAATACAATTTTTTTTTTTTGCACACGCGAACGGTGTAGCTTATTGCAAAAAACCAATTCAAACAATTTTTGTTCCAACACAGCTAAAATTATTCTTTTTATTTCAAATACACTAGAAATTCTCATCAACTAACACAAATATTTCACAAAAAACCATTCGAAATTAGTTACCTTTATTTATTTCATACGTTAAAACTCTAAAGTAAGACTGGGACATTCCAAAATACAATTTATTTGCTTCAGACAGTATATAGGACTTTTCAAACTTTCTCTGGGACATATTGTCCCAATATGTCCGAAAGGGTTAAGGTGATCGGAGTTTGAAGAGATTGTGGAAGCCACTTGAGTATGAAAGAGCTTTCCGCAAGATGGGTGCCGCGTTTGCTCACAATAGATTTCAAACGTATGTGCAGCTTCCAGGGCAAAAATCCATGAATTGGGCCACGAATTGCTCCCACATCCGCCCTATTGTCCAGATTTAGGCTCAAATTAATACTTCTTTGTGTTTGCTTTGCTTATATAAAAAAAAATTAAGGACATTTTAAACGTTTGTTCTTTGCTTTATTTAGTTTGTATCGCTTCTTTTTGAAGAAGAAATGTGTGGTATTTTTTACATTGCATATAAATTCAGTAAAATAACATTATCACGTGTGTGCAAATACTACGAGTAGACAGAAAATAATTAAAAAATATATATGTATTTACATGTTGTTATTTTAAACAATTATAATCAAAAACTTAATTTGTTTAATTGTTTTTGTGGCAACAATTGATAACTTTTAAGATTTTAAGACTTTCAGTAGATATCATTCGAATGATATCCAATGAAAGCCTACACCAGCCCATATAATTTCTTATAATTAATTTTTGTTTATAACATCGACTATTACTGGAGTAAATTACAATTAAAAATTTTGTTATAAGTATTATTTTCGTTTTTATAAGGCTTTATATCTACGATTTATCTAATAAAAAATTTAATAATACATTTTAATTGATCTCTTTGCAAGTACAATTTGTAAGACGTTTAACGGATAAATATATTTATGCTTTAAAATGTTTATAATACATATTTAGTACATATTTAGTCTTGTAATTATTTTTAACTGAAACTAGATATAGTTTATGTTTTACTTGTGTATACATTTCGAAAATTAAGTTTCATTTATTTGCATTAGGATTAGCCGAGGTCGTTTTAGAGGTTTCAATGAATTAATTAATATTCCTTGTTTTGTTTAATAGATACTTTGAATTGTTTGTTATCTACACTGCGTTTGCCGAGACGAGGTCCAAACCATACTCCGGTGGTGGCACTGGGACCGGCACGTTTGTCCAAAGCTTGCTGTAAGGCAAAAACTCTCGCCCATTTGCGCATTTCAGCATCGGGGCGACCAACACGGGGATAGACAATCAAACCAGCTCTTTTAACATCTGACTTGGGATATTCTAAATATGTACATGGGAATTAACAACAAGTACGTGTTAATAAAAATATTTATAAAATATAATACAACACACACCTTCATATTCCTCAACTGATGTTAAGGGATACAGCATATCCAAAGCAGCGGCGGCAGCTGCTGCCGCATTGTCAGCAGCATCAGGATTATGTAAATTGTTGCCATTAAAAGTGGCATCACTGCGGCCAACACGAGGAAAAGCAAACAGTCCAGAGGTGCCTCCCCCACCACGGCGATTTTTGATTTGCTCTAATTCTGTAGAAAAAGATGTCATACATAAATTTTTATATAACTTGGATTGCAACGGTTAGTTACTTCAAAATTAATAATAACTTAGATGTTTTTGAAAGCTTAAAATATGCTTGATGAAATTATTTGCTGCTTTTTGTTTTCTGAATTATTAAGAATTAAAAATGTATTTTTTTTTAAGAAAATTTACTTAACTCTTGAAAAATGTCCTCAACGACAACAAAAAACAGAAAGAAGAAAATAATTGCTATAGTCTTAAAATATTTAGATGGCCTTAAGCTGGCCTGTGGCATGTGGCATGTGCTTTAAAAATTCAAGAATAAAGTTATTTAAAATGTTATATTTACATCAGATTATTATTACACATTTCACTGCATTTTTAACAGAAAATTAAAATATAAAATTATGGCAATTTATTTTGGTAATACATATCGTCATAAGATCATAAATAAATATTTAGTTATTACTTGTGGAAAATAAGTCCCGGTCCTGACTTGCAGTATTTGCCTTAGCAACTTTTAATTTTTTAATTAAAAAAGGCCAGAGAAAAATACAAAATTTTTATATCTCTGTTTCAACACTCTCCCACATATTCAAGAATTGGTGGAACAAAGTTGCAAGCCTGTACCGGAATTAAAAGGAATAAATCAAAGTGAGCAGTATTTGCGTTTATTTCAGTTGCTGTTTTTGAATTTTTATATCGTTCAGCAAAACTGATGAGGGTATACAAGTGTACAAGTTTGTGGTTCAGTGTGTAATTTCCGCAAAATACATATGTGAACCAGTGTTGTCAGATTTATTTTCAGCCTCCTCGCCAAATTACTTGTCTAATATCGCCAAATATCGCCAATGTAATAAAACATTAAATATTAGCTACAAAATATATATTTATTTTGTAATTACTTTAAAAATATTGTTAAATTTTAAATTCAGAACGTAACGTGTATCGTAAAATATAAAAATTATACTGTTTAAGACAAATTAAGAAGTGTTTACATACATTAACATATTAATACTGTTGTATAAAAAATACTTAAAAATAACTTATTCCAAAAGATCAATCTAAATAGGATAAATAGAACTTAAACAGCAAAATCAACGTTAATATTTAAATCTTGTGATAAAACTGAAGGGATAAGTACCAGCGCATCGTCGTCGTAATCATGCATTTTAGATGAGAACTCATGCAGGCTGGCTTTTTGTGCTTCATTATTAAAATGTTGGTTCCAATTTACAAAAGGAAGTTTTCCCTACTGTGTTCATAAGCACCAACTGAGATTTTGTGATCCATTATTTTCTTTGAAACTTCTTGAATTTCAAAAAAATTTTTTTGAGATAATCTTTTGCACAAAATATTTTATATGGAAGAAAAAATTCCTTATCAAAAAATTTCATATTTTTAACATTATTCTATTTTATTGAAATCGTAAAAATATAGCCAAAAATATCGCCAAGGATTTCAAATATCGCCAAGTAAATCGCCAATCGCCATTTCAAAATTTTCATCGCCAAAAACAAAATTTTGTAGCCACGTTTGGCGAGATATCGCCATATATGACAACACTGATGTGAACCCTTAAAGCAGATACCAGTACGTCCAAATACACATACTCTGACAATTGCATTTAAGGCAAAGATAAGCAGAAGGCCGCACGTGGGCACTTCGTTATGCTCTTTTTTACACGTACATTCGTACAAGCATGCATTTTACTCTCTTTTATATTTTATATGTATGTGTTTGCCTAACTTTGATTACAGGTAAATAACTTTGAAAGCTCTAGAATTTATTCTTATTTCTTTGCAAAGAAGAGCACGGATTGTTGTCACCGCTATCTAATTGGCTATTGTGCTCTTTTATGCTCTCGTCGCACAGAGGAGTATTTCACCCAAAAAGCTGGCCAAAAAGGCAAAACTGAATTTAAAGAAATGTTAAGAACTAAATACGCAGCTCGATAAACAACAATATCTTACATTATATTGTAAATTTTGAAGACTTTTAGCTGCGATTTGTAGCTCTGAGACCCTGCTAAAGTCAGGAAAGTGAAGAAAATTATATGTTTTTTTCTAGATATTTATATGATATTTTTTTTCGGCTAAACGAATAAAGGTTTAACAATGATTTTTTTTCGCTGAAAGGTTTGATCAAAAGCTATTAAAAGAAAAATTAGAAATATGTTGAATATTCATGTTGAAACAATTCGTACAAAAAAAAATTATACACTTTTTTGCAAAAAAAAAAAAAAAAAAAAAAAAAGGTTTTTAAAAGTGAGGTCAGCATCTCTACGAATTATGTTTAATACCACAATAAAATTTTTTAATCTCTAATTTTAGAAAAAATAGTGTGCGCAAGTTTTTTTTAAATTTTCACATTTCTTCTATTTTTGCTCATGAGGCACTTTTTCTTATACATTTATATCGACATAAACTTTTATGTATTTTGAGTTATTGATGTCAACTGTTATTCACATCTTTTTTAACACTTCACAATGCGAATACCTGCCTATAATTATAAATTTGAAAAATTCTTTATTGTCGGTAATAGTTATAAGGGAATGTCCCACACATCCCCATAAAAGAGATTTTTATATACCTGCTCTATAAAACATTATTTGTTAAAAAAATAAATGTACGTACCTATTAAGAATAATTTTTAATAGCATTAATCACAAAAATAAGATTACAAAAAATAAATATAGGTACATAAAAAATACAGGTATCAAGCTACCATCCAATTAACGCATAAAAGCATGCGCTTGAAAATACTTATAAAGGGTTATTGCACACAATTTTTATCAAAACCGTTTTGTAACTTCGAGAGTCAACATGGAAAAAGTTTACACAAGATTACAACTACTCCAACTAGTGAAGAAATCTAATGCTGGAACCATTGACGAGAAATTGGATTTTTTGGTCAGAAAATTGAGCGAAATTTCAAAATATCAAGGAGATGGGGACATATTAGCACTGAAGCAGTGTTTGAAAATTTTCAAAAATTGTTTCAAAAGATATTGTGCTTTTTAAGCACAAACGCTAAATGGCTGGAAGGAACTGTAACAATACCAGTATTAGACCGTAAATCGATATATGTACATACAGTCTGTCAAGAATGAGTTTGAACCATTAAAATCAACATTTGTTAATTGAGTTTCACGATTTATACCGTCTTTTATTCCTTAGGAATGTGTCTTTTAGAAAAATTTTAAAAATTTAAACTTTTTGTTTCTTTAATTTTTTTTGTATTGCATTTTGAAAATAAAAAATTTTACAAATTTTGCAGGAAAATTTTTTTTCGCCATAAAATTTTTAATAACTCCGAAATAGTAATAGATAGAAAAGAAGTGTGTTTGGCCATTCATCATTTGCCGGAGCATCTTTTGCTTCTACTCCTATTAAAATCGGAGAACCCGTTTTCAAGTTATGAAAAAATATATTAGTCAATCCAACGATTTAGGGGGTGAAATATGCCACGCCTTTAAAAGAAAATCCTTACGTACTAGAGAGAAACGGAAAACAGATTTGAATTAAGGACATCAAAATCCATATAGTCCACATACTATTATTTCTAGGGTAGACAAAAAATTTTTTTGTTGCGCAGTGTAATTTTTTCAAAATCTGCCACTAGATTTTTTATATCATTCTACACCGAAAACTATCAAAAAACTAAAACTTTTAATTCAAAAAACACGTTTGATAATTTTGTCCAGCTTCTCAGGCTTTCACACTCCTGTGTGCGTCGGTGTAAAAGCATAAAAGCTCTTTTGTCAGAGTTTGCACATTGTGCATATGGCTTGGACGTACAAGTATATGCCACAAAGTATATGTATTATAATCGGGGTAATCTTAGAGGTCATCTTAGAGCAATAAGCAATATCCGTTTGTCTGTATGTGAAATCGATTTTTCGAGACCACCAGAAAAGCTAGAGATCATGTATGTATCTAACTAAAAATTCGCAAAATCAAAATGGCGATTCCAGGGATGAGAAATTTAACCTTGTTTGATATATAATACACAGAGAGAATAGATTGGTTAAAAATTTGTGGGAGCAACAAATATTCAATTATGTATTCCAATATTCCATATTTGCTACCAATTATCAATCATTTCTACGATTTTTTATATTTGTAAACAAAAAACCATAATTACAATGTAAATAGAATTCTCACAATAGTTTAATTAGTAATAACAATCGAATCCGTTTATTTCTAACTACTTTAAAGTATTGGTAGACACAACTGAATTAAATTCAAGTTAGAAAGTAACGCAACTGAATATTGGCTTTTGAAATGATTATTGTAATTAACTAATCATTTGCCGTCGTACTGAAATTCTATTGCAATAATAGAAAAGAAAATGAAATACTTTATTGATGTTCCGAACTGAATTTTTTGTTCTGAATACAAAAGGAAAAACATATTTTGTTGTCGCTATTGAATTTTTCCTTACTTATGGAAAAATTTTAATGTTTTATAAACAAAAAATAAAAATCAGATAGAAATGTCATATAGAAAATATATTTTGCAGAGTAGTTACACAAAACCTCTACTTAACAAAAAAAAAAGGTAAAGACATTATTATACGAGTATATCACAAAATATTCGAAGTATTACTACTATTATTCTGAAGTGAAATTATTTGTGCAAATAATTTGTAGTTTCTTGATAAGGAAATGACTCTGTGTAATAGCAACGGACGTTACAATGCACCACGCGAATAAAAATTTTCCCATTTCTATTCAGGATATAAGCAAAACATGAAGAGTAATTTGCGATAAATATAATAATGTACAATTTTAAATTTTTAGTTGAACTATAGTGAATTTTAATCAGAATTAATTTCTTAGTCAGGCTTAAGTTCAGTAATTTCAATTCTTGTTGAATGAAATATTTTTATTAATTAATGTGAGTTTCTAAAGAAGAGAGGAAAAATTAAATTAGACTTTATACCGATATTTTTCTGTGCAGCCACGCACTTCATCAGCACCCAAGTGGGGGTAGAGATTGTTATTAATTTTTGTTCATGGGCACGCGACAAAATATATGTTCACTTGGCAATCACAGTTTCATATACTGGAAAGTAAAATCAACTGTAGAAAGCAAAAATAATGTAACATAATATCCACTACATTAATACTTACATGTATGTACCGACGGTACAACGAATAAGTAAAAATAATTAATGTGATGATCGTAAAAGATAAGCAAGAATGATTAAACATACTTAGGTAGAGTGACATAACTTCGTGCTAAGCTGAATAGGAAAATGAAAAAATGGATAAACAGAAAATGAATAGTGATACTTACAAATGTGTTTACCAAAGGTAAACATTTCTCATATTCCATTTCATTGAAAATTTGCGTTAAATAGCTGATGTTAATAATAATCTCTACCACAGTGGATAGACTTGGGTAGTGATGAAGTGCGTGGCTGCACAGAAAAATATCGGTATTTCCCCCAGCTAATAAAGTCTAATTAATTTTTCTTCTCTTCTTTAGAAACTCACATTAATTAATAAAAATATTTCATTCAACAAGAATTGAAATTACTGAACTTAAGCCTGACTAAGAAATTATTTATAATAATGTACTTAAATTACCTTTTCTATTCTGCAGAAATTGCAGAATTATATTCGTTGTATCAATTAATTATTTCCATAGTCACAACCAAATTTCATTCTAAAAATTCACATATCGCTAACGAAAAATTGGTGCTTACAAAAGCTATAGTCGTTCACTACAACAGAATTGTGTATTAGTTGTTGGAACCGACAAAATTCGATTGGCTACAAATTCGGTTATCACAAAAAATCTGTTTTCTCTGTGTAGCAACTAGTTAAAACTAAATTTTGCATTTAATAATTAAACATATTTTATAAGTTAAAAAGAGCTTTACTTAGGAGTTTTTTTTTATTGGGCCAATTTTGATAACTAAATCTGGTTTAACCAACCAATCATAAAGTTTTGTTGATGCTTTATAAAACATGGACACTCATTGATTTGACGAAGCATTGTCGTGTGTTGTTTATCGGGAGCGTAACGATTATAAGTTTTATTTTAAAAATTACTTTTTAATAATTATTTCTTGAGTTTTATGTTTCGCTTAAAAAATAAAAGTTATTTTTTGAGTTTTATTTATTCTTTAGAAAAAAATCAAAGTATCTACCCACTCTCGTCAATTTAATTTTCCAATTACATCAACATATTCAAATGTTTTGCAGAATCAATTTCATACTGTAGACGACCACTTGCTGCTGTTAGCATATTTTTCCAATCCATTTTTCCATTAAGAGTGAACAAAGTTTCTTTTCTTAAAAATCATCACATGTTAAACGATTTTCTTTCTTAATAACACAGTATTATTATAATTTAAATTCGCTTGGGATTAAAAAATCTTAAAAATTTCCTTTCTTACTATCACACTATTATAAAATTTAAATCTTTTTTTACAATGTAACACTTTTTATTTTATTTTTTCACTAAAATTTATATGGCGAACAATGTTTTGTTAAGAACCGCAAAAAATATATAAGTATAAATAATAAAAACATATGTACAAATAAATCTATTGATGATGGACTATTAAGCCGTAACAATCAATTGCAATTTAGGCCAATAAAGACACTCACCGCATTTATTTTTCTTTGCAAGAAATTCGTAAAAATGTGGGAAATGGAAATGATGATAAAGTTGCTTTCAGTTACAAATACATATTCATTATAAAATAAATGTGACAAGAAATCAAAGAAAAAAGTTCTTTTGCGTTTTAATGTCTGTCTTGCTTGCTAACTTATTTAAATTTTTGTTCGTATACAAATTAACATAATTTCTCAATACCTCTGTTGAGGGATATTAAAGCTTATTTTGTCATTATTATAAGGTAAATTGTTTTAGATTGTTTTGCAAAGAACATAATTTTTATTTTATGCATATAACAGGTGGGCCAAAAGAAGTCATCCGATGTTGTTTGGCCCTCATTTTTTTTTTTCTAAATGAAAAACTTCGATTCTGTTTTTTAATTATGTTTATTTGAACCTTTAGAATTTTATTGGTCAATGATATGGGCCAAATGGGCGCTGTCATAATTGATTTCTCGTTTTAAGGAATTTTTCATCACTTCGGCGAGAGCTGCGGGCGACAGATTCTCCCACTGGTGTCGAATGTTGTCTTTGAGGGCTTCCAGGGTCTCTGGCTTGTTCAAATAAACACGGGACTTCAAAGAGCCCCACAAAAAAGGTCTGAAACGGTTAAATCGGGCGATCTTGCGGGCCAGTGTAAATTGCCAAAACGAGAGATGAGGCGACCCGGGAAGTGTTCCGTTCCATGGCTTGTTCACTTGTATTCTAAATCTGTCTAGTTCACAAATGTATGATTTGACATTGGCAGCCATTTGCAAAAATAAGAGTGAATAAGAATAAGGTGATTTCTTTTGGCACACCTTGTATATATTTACTACGATAAAAAGAGAATAATTTTAGATTTCCCTGGTTTCTTTAATATATTTTGTCGACAATACTTTAATTTTTTTTGCACAGCCACAGCTTCTTTATAACTTCAAAATTGGCAAATTAAATTAATTTAGTAATTGTAAAGGTAACACGACAATTAATTTTTGCAGTTTAGCATCATCATTTTCATCACTACCTCAATTTACATGTTATTTGTTTTTAAAGCATACAACTAGGGGATGTTAATGTACGAGTACGTGCATGTATTGGTGTTAAACACCTACAAAAGGTTCCTTGTATAACGAACAGTTAGTGTTTCTTTAATCTTCTTTAGTTTACGTTACGTGTCATTTCTGGCAATTATTGAAATCTATGTTTTCATATTTAGAGACATTTTAATTTTACTGTTCATGTGCTATTGTTTAAAAAGAGATCTTAGCAAAATGAAACCCATACACATACACACAACTCGCACAAAATTTGTGGCAAAATAAGCTTTTTATAAACTTGTGTAGAGGTTGTATGTATGTTACACTTTTTTGAGGATTATTTAACTTAAAATTCTTTAGTGTTTTTACGTCATTAGATATGTTCCCCAACATCTTTCTTGTTTAGCGCTGATGACAATGTGGTAAAGTATAGATCTATGTCGCAAGTAATACATCGCACGGATACATTTTATTTCAATACAAGACATCTCAACAATACAACTAAAGAATAAGCTTTTAAAAAATGTAAATTTAAAGCTGTTCTTAATTTCGTTTATGATAATGTTTATAAAATGTGAATTCACAGGCAGTTTTTAACACTGCTTGAGAAACTATTATTCCACACAACATTTTCTAAAGTATGCTTATGAACGACATATGTATATACATATGTACTATATATTTAAAAACACACGATTGAAAATTATTTATCAAATTTATTAACTGCCTTATTCATAAAAAATATTTCAGGTTTATTAAGCTCTTATTTGACATATTTCTATAGGAAATTTGTCAAATAAACCTGTAATAAACCTAAAATATATTTTATGAATTGCATGTATCATTGATTTTAATAAATTTTGTGTATTAATCACATTAAAAAACTACAGTTCGCTGCTCGATTTATACGTCATACCTACATACATATATTCGAAACCGAAAACCGACAAGAAAACCGTCGATTTTTCTATTTTATACTTCTTGTTATTTTAATACTAGTTTTTATTTTTTTTATTCGAGAGCGGCACATAATATTGGCACTTAAAAAGGCAAATCTCATGAGGAAATAGTTCAAATCTCTTTACAACATGGACAAAAATTATTGGATGCATTTGTAAAAAATTTTGCATTAGAGATAATTGTATCACAGCTCGCAATGAAATATAAGATCATCAAATGTAATGAAGTTAATACGAAATAGCTTTGAAAACAAAAAGCACAACGTCTGAGTTATGGAAAATCTCATGATCCAAAATACAGTTTAACAATGGAAAAGTGGACTAGTACTAGAGGTATAGGCGATATATAAATGCCATATTGCACAATTCAAAAGGCAAATGTTATAGTCTGGGCCTAAGTAGAATTTTTAGAACAATATAATTCCAAAAAACCTCGAGACCTTGAGTTCAACATTTCATTGGATTTGGATATTGTAGCTTGTGCTGCCAAGGGAGCAGCAATGTTTATTAAAGTTGGATGAGAAAACTCAACAGAACTGTAACTATTTCGTAACTGTAACTGTTTCGACATCCATCTTGCGGTAATGGGTGGGGTTTATGAAAATATTATTCATAAACCAGAAAAAAAGCTTTCGAATTTCTATGTTGCAAGCATGAATTTGCTTTCGAATCGAATTGCACAATATTGTACAATAACTCTCCAGGTTCAAGAACCCGAAACTGAAACCGGTAGATTTAAGTAAATTTAAATTTAAACTGAAATTGCGTTTTTCTTTAATTTTATCGGTTTTTGGCAAACTGTAAAGAAAATATACAAAAATAACAAAAATTAACATAAATTAAAATAGGTTTGTTCATTTACTAAAAACTGTAACGAATTTGTAACAATTGTCGCTGGAAAGTGTTCATTAACTCAAAAAGTTTGCAAGCAGAGAGCATCAAAAGAGAGGAAAAAGTTGAGAGACATAAAAATTATTACAAATTCCCCAGTGGGAGAAGTGGTCATTAATTAAATAATAATGGTAGAAATAATTTATTATTTTACAAAGCAAGACAATGAATTGCCCTAGAAACGAGAGGGTAATTTAATTGAACACAGTAAATTCACATTGATTACCACGTGCATTACCACATCTGCAGAAGAGGGAATGTATAGTTTTTGCTTGCGACAACTGTTATGAATTAAAGAATTAAAATAATTCATTACTTTCCTAGGCCATGTTCTGTGTTAACAGTAATGAATTCTGGAATGAAAATTAAACGTGCTGTGCATTACCTTCTCCTTTACTATTCGTTACCTTTTCCCACTGGGTTATTACTAGTAAAATTTTTACTTGCACGAATTATCTCAGTTTTGTTTTCAAGTTAATTGTTTGAAAAATATCTGAAAAGGGAAAACTGGAAAAAATGCAAAAATGCATATGTATACGTACTCGTTCTTTGATTAAGCCACATAAATACAATATTATGGACAAATAATTTTGTTTGTTTATTATATCTGATCAGGGATGGAAAATCGATTTTTTTTGCATTTGTTAAAGAATAGAATTAAAAAATAATGAAAAATGCATGAAAATAGCAAATAATACATGAAACTGTGAAAAGTATTTTATATTAAATGTCGATTTTTAAAAATTTTGTAATTTAATATATTATCCAAGATACAACAGAAAAAGTAAAATTGAATCATGATTTCCACCCATGGTTTTGATATACTGCGAAAGTAAATCAACAGACCTAATATGAAAAACACAACTAGTTTTAATAAAATTGAAGTAAATGATTAAAATTTTTATTTTTCAACAGTCAAAAATCAATAAACAAAAAAAATTTAAAAAATAAGCTTTCCTATACAAAAGTTAATATAACATTATTTTTCTAAGCTTATAGCAATCATACACATGTATTACTACCACGAGGTTTCTATTTGATTTTTCTACAATTCGTCAGCCCATTATTGGTTTGACCCACCGACCATTTTTTTAAATAATGTGTTGGGTATATATATTTCGAATATCTACTTTCTGAGATATTTAGCATTCATTTTGCTCCATATCAACCATTTTAAGGTTTAATAAGTATTGTTTTGCCGTACATGCCACAGTTTGGCGTTCGCGTCAAACTCTTCATACAAAAACATGCGAAGTAAAGTTAACTCTTGTTTTGCTTCATTTCTATAAGAAATGAATAATAAAAAAAGAAGGTGCCGTAAAGTTCAACGGCGACTGTTGAGCAAAAATATCATCACCCAAACGCCGATTAAATGTTTTAATGTAAACTTATTAAACATTAAATTAAAATAAAAAAAAACCTTAATTATGCTTTAATTTAATTTCATTCTTTATATTAAATACACTTCAATTACTTGTTTTTCTTGTGTAAGTGTGTAAGCGGATCGATATTTAAAAATATTACGCGGCAGATTCTTGGTCGGCGTTAAAGGATTGACTTATTTCTTGAGACAGCAAGAAAAATAAGCAAAAACAAAAAAAATTCTCAATTTACAGCAGTAAAGTATACGTGTGGAGCACAAAAAGCTACTTTTTGCAAATAAATTAAGAAAAGTGGTGTATGCGGCACAAAACGTATTTTTACATTTACAATAAAGTAATATTCACTTCTAACTTTATTCGTGAAAGTTCGCTAAAATTTACACATTTCTTCCAAACATTTGTCGGAAGCAATGGTGAAAATAAAAAAAAATCTATCGGGTATACTTTGTGAAAACTTCATGTAAACCTTCTTTGTCGTTTTTCTCCATTTCGATTTTTTGGCATATCCTCCAAACCAATAATGGGCTGACGTATTGTCTCAATAACCTGCTTCAATATATTTAAAATTTTTTTCAAACTCAAAGCTCAGTCGGCTCACTGTAATAAAGTCATAGGTTAGGTTAGGTTAGGTTAGCAGGCTGATGGTAAGGAAGTGTGAAATTTAGAGTCCCTTTGATCCCTTTGTGCTGCCTGTTAGTTGAAGAGAAGATAGTCAGAGAGGGTGATACAGAAGAATAGTGATAGAGTAAACAGGTGATGAAGGAAGAGATGAAGGAGGAAAGCTTCATTCTTTTACAACTCTGCTTTTTTGCACGCTTTTTGATAATGCAGCGTTGGAGCGCCTTCTGGTGTTAAATGATGCGTATTAAATTGTTAAGCTATGTTTAGTAGCCATTCTTATTGGTTATTTTACTTCGTCAATAATTCTGCTACACAACGAAGGAGGGCGCTCTGATGTTACATTAGGATTAGTATCTGATGAAGTCGGTGTAGTTTTTAGTGACCAGTGCCTTATGCCTGCATCACTAGAACTTTTCCCACAACAACTGATACAAAGGACACTAATGCACATCAGAAAAATGCGTGGTGTTGTTATTTTTTTAATGACTGTCAGAGACCGGGCTCGAACCCAAGACCTTTAGTTTTGCAGCCAACGTGCTAACTACTTCAGCCAACGCCACCCTCCAAAATATCCTTATTTCTCAATTAATTCCGGAACAAGTCTATCTGGTTTTATTACCAACGCAGTGTTGTGCAATTAGGTCCTTATATTTCAATTAGCTAAAAAATAAGGCCATTTTACCTTATTAATTATGACTTTATTTCAGTGAACCGACGAAAATCGGCACATTGTGCCGATAGTGGGATCTAGCAATGTATTTTTTCATAATTGTAATCGTTTATAACTTGTGGTCTACATGTCACATAAAATGCCTAAGTTTAAAATTAAATCCAAGTTAGTGTTAAGTATAGACTGCTCAAGTTAATGCTTATTTCAAGTTATAACATTATTGATAGCGTATTTGATTTTGATTTAAGTTCAAGTTATAACAGCATTTCCCGCCAGATGGACACCTAGAGTAGTAATAATATATTAGATATTTTTCCTTTTGACGGTTGGGGTTATTTCTTTTTTTTTTTTTATAGGACCAGCACTCAGGGGATAACCCCTACTCATGCAATGCATTGTGCTAGAACTAGGAAAATAGATTATAGGGAAGGAGGATATAGGGAGTAGTGTCTGTGAACATTTGATTTAAACTTTCTCACGCTGGTAGTGACAGGAAAGACCTCCATAGGTAATTGGTTCCACATACGAACAGTGTGGCTAAAAAGGGAATTCTCTCTGTAATGCGTAGTGTGATTCGTTGGCCAATCAACCACAAAGGGATGTGCTCGGAATGAGGCACGTGTTGTTCGTATAAATGTGCGGGTTTCAGGAACAAGTTCTCTAATTTCATTAGAACACATTCCGTTGTAGTAACGATATAACAAGGAAATGCACCCCACATTGCGTCGATGCTCCAATGAATCAATAGAGCTGGATACCCTACTGTCACCGATGAGCTTCTTCGCTCTCTCCTGTACGCGGTCGAGCAGCCCCAAAATAGACTTTGAAGCGCCGGCCCATACATGAGAGTTGTATTCCATTTTTGGTCGGATATAAGTGGTATAAATAGTAAGGATCGGATGGGGTGAAATATCGTTTGCACCGTTTTAAAAACCCGAGGCACTTGAATGCTGCTTTTGCAACTTGAAAAATGTGTTCAGTCCATCGGACATCACACTGTATTTTCATGCCAAGAACATCAAGAGCATCTGATTCCTTAATATTTATACCCCCCATAATTACAGAAGCAACAGCATTTTCGGTCGTGCGTCTATGAGTAACCATACAACATTGGGTCTTACGGGCGTTAAAGTCGACCCTGTTCGCATGACCTCATTCAGAGATTTTTGCTAAATCATAATTTAGAGTCTCATTCATTGTTTGTCGCATAGCTTCAACCTGTGGCAGGCTAGGTCTATTGCTGAATGAGAAAGAATGGCAAATGCTGCTGTCATCCGCGAAAGAATAGATAGGGTTGTAAGTTTTGCATAGAAGGTCATTTATAAAAATAAGGAATAGAGTTGGTGAAAGAACGGAACCTTGCGGTACCCCTGTCTTGAAGCAGACAGAGTTATCTTCGGCGTTAAATCCTCCATTTAACTTCAGTCAAAAAATAGCCTGTTAATATCGTTCAACTACTTTTGAGTATTGAGTTTCGCAAGTACTCGATACTCGGTAACCACTACTCAGTACTTTTCCATGCCTACAAAACAGAGTTAACATTGTGTAGAACTGGGAAAAAAACAGCATGATTTAAAATCGTAAAAAGTACAATCTTCACAAAATCGAAAAAGAAAAGATTTGATGTCCGCAATCCACATAATTTTTTATTTTTTTCAAAAGGCAATTTAGAACGGTTATGCAAGAATACAAGCTAAGTGTCGAACTCAACGTATAAAGTAATTTTGTTTCTATTTTTTGCAAAATTGGTTGATAATGTGGGAATGGTTTTCATATAGGCTTTTTCTTTGTCTTAAACCCAAATATATATTAATTTTAACTTCCGAATTGGATAGATAAGATATCAAACATAATTCCAAAAAAGATTGTTATTAAGTTAAATTAATTTTATTGTATAAAAAAGGAGGTTATATTTGATTTCACATTGTTTGGTGCAGTCGAAAGCAAAACGAAATAATTATTCGGAACAAAAATATGCGGAAAAGTTTCACTTTCACACGGATGTGACAATCATGACAGACACGCTTTCGTGGTTTGATTATAATGCATACATATGTACAAGGTGGGCCAAAAGTTACCATGGGGCTTAAAAGTTTAATAACTTTTTCGTTTATTAATTCTTTTATTTTTTTTTCTCAGATTATATAATATACAAAATGGAAACTTTTTTACACTAAGTGTGAAAAATAATGTCTCTTAAATGATCACCGTGTAAATGTATATAAAGTAAGAATATGGAATAGGAGTAACACAGTAAAAAGTGTTCACAAATTAATACTTCCAACTAAGAATTTAATTTAAATTGTATTAATTAATTTGAGTGTAAAAAATTAATTGATATTATCAAATTGTTTATAGGTGAAAATTTAATTAATTATTTAATTGAAATTACAAATATTTTAATTGATATTACAAAATTATTCATATTATTTTTTTGTGTGAACAAGACAAGTAATATGTTTTGTAAAAAAAAAATTAAAGCCTTAGTAGAGTTAATTTACATTAGTATGAAATTGTTCATAAAATTAATTGCATAAAGCTTATTTTTTTCTATAATAGGAGACGTTAAGAAACGAGTCAGATCAAAGAAGTTGCGAAAGTATTTAAGACATTCATGCTAAACCAATTTTTATATGTCAGTAGTTAAATTTTATCAGGGATAGCTTAAGATAAGCATGAGATTATAAAGGAAGAAGTATCTCCCGTATTGCTCAAAAAGATGACGTTTGTGGACAAACCTGTAAAATTGGGTAGACAATGGATGCTAAAAGCATGTGTAGCGGCACTGGAAATGCACCTTCCCCAATTGAAGTTATCTATTTTTTCTAAAAAAAAAAATGTAAATGTAATACGAATATTCATTAATACAGAATATTTTTATTCTCTGCATTTATTAAATGTTACAAGTTAATGGCTTAATATAAAACGGGCGAAATTGATTATTTTTGAAAATTATGTTATCGTTTTCTGGTTACAGTTTAAAATAAGGCATTTATGGCCGTTTAAAAAATTATTTTTGCTATAGTTTTTATTCAGTTTTTTTCCTTCTTTTATAAAATATCGAAAATTCGAGTTACACTTTTCTTTTATTGAGCCATCGAAATTCAATTAAAAATTCTAAAGTAACATTCAAGAGATTTATTATTCGACATATTGTCATAATTATACTATAAGTGAGATTTATTTGCTGGTGGTTAAGCGATGTCTATATGCATTTCATTGTTGCTTTAACAAATCGTCAGAAGACTTTAAACACACATTTTGAACACAGACTTTCATAAACTATTTGAGAATTCACAATTTTGTGATTTTCAAAAATATTAATATTTGTGAATTCTCAAATAGTTTATGAAAGTCTGTGCATAAGATAAGAGGTTTGTGACTGTTCAAATTGTGTGGTTGAAGTCTACTGACGATTTGTTAAAGCAACAATGAAATGTATATAGACATGGCTTTACCAACATCAAATAAATTTCACTTATTCTATAGTATCTTATTTTGACTAGCATAGTAATAAGGACCTTCACTTGTTGTGGTGAAACGGCATATAATTTCTTCTTTTTTAGATCCGACATGCGTTAATTCTTGAGATAGTACTGCAGCAATGCATAACGTACCTTGAAGACCTGTTGAATTTGGAATATCATATTGACTCATACGTGTACGAGTCCTAAGTTTTGTGGCTGTTAGTCAAATATCAGACTGGAAACCCTTGAGGTACTCTTGGAAATTAATTTGCCGCCCGCACTCCTTATATGAAGGAGCACATGCTGATATTTTCATGAGTGGGTGTTTTATAACTGTTGGTTAAATTCCAGACATGAAACATTTGGGGTACTTTTGGAAGCATATACTCCTTATATGGAGGAGTAGGGGACAAAAACGTCACTCAGTCTTTATTAGCCACAACATACTTATGTAGGAAATAGTTTTAACACCAGGGTCGGTCAGATGGTATTATACCGTCTGCGGTTGACCGGTATTTATCTTACAGTGACAATGAATCGTGAATACATATTTATAAACGTTTAAACATGCCTATACTAAGGGCAAAACAGCAGAGATTTTACAACATCCACTCGTTTATTTTTATAGAAAAATTAAGTGGTCAGAGGGTGCCCCTTTAACAATGTAAAACCCGAAAATACCATACGGGGTTTTATGTATCGATTTCAGTGTACTGCACTGAAAGGCTGAAACCTTAGCGATAAAAAGGCGGATTGATTAACGAATATGTTCGAATACATATTGATATTAAGGCAACACAAAAAAAAATATTGTTGATTTTTTTTCAATTAAGTGATTGCTTTGAAAAAATAATATTCACAAAAAAAATTATTGTTAAATGATTTTTCAAGTAACTGATTGCTTAGAAAAAATAGTATTCTTGTTTAATAATTTAATTGAATCTATGTTTATAATAATTGAATTTTCTGCTCTATCAAAAAAGTGTTATCAACAGACTTTAGCTCTTTTATTGATTTTATAATTTTATATGCAAGCAAAAAATAGAATTGACTTAAAATTTTTTTTAGTCATATTATATTTGACATTCGTTGAATAAAAATAAAATATTTAAATAAAAAAACAGAATTTCAATTTATTCACTTGCTTCTCAACAAGCTTATGGACCGAACATGGATGGTAAAGATATTGTATTGGCGGTATTCGAAGTTTAAGTGAAATGTACATTTTGTTGTCTGATTTTAAAAAAAGCTACAACATTTTTCATTCACGCGTGCGCAAAAATATTTGCATCACACACCGAATACCGCCATTGTACTTTTGTGTACCATTCAAATTTCAAAACAAATAAATATGATACAATTTGTTTTTTGGTACAATAGACTATTGCTTTCTTTTTTGGAAATTTTAAGTTTAAGGATTTTTTTACGAGTATGTACATACATATTCTAAAAAATACTTTACTTGAATCTTTAAAAATATTTTAATTATTATTTTTTAAATGAATCTTTAAAAATCATTCAATTAAATTTTAATGGAATCTTTACGAAAAATTATGGAAATTTTTAGTTAATATAATATTTTATTAATTGAAAAAATTTTAAATATTTTCACTTGAGGTTTCGTGATTGGTTGAAAACTAATTAATGTTTTAATTGAATCTTCGTTTTTATTTTAACTGAAACCAGTTTTGACTTTTTTCTGGGTATTGAACGAAACTTAAAATATTCCCATTTCAAATGTTTTAAAAATTCGTTTGATGTCGAATGTTTTAATTTGTCCGCAGATATGTCATATCTAGAAATCGATTTTTAAAAACAAATTTACTTAAAATAAAAATTTGTGATGTTCTTCTTTTTCCGGCTCTGTGAATGATTTTCAGCACAATTCTAACAGTTTTGTTATCTTTAGTTTTTAATTTATTTTCGAAATTGTTCTATCTTGTTTGATTTCCATTTCTGGTGTACTTTCTTGAAAGCGTTCCATTTCCTTTACATTTTTTATTTATATGATTTTCTAGAATAATGTCCTTAAATATTAAACATGAAACAAGCAATGATGTTGAATTTTTTTATTTTTAATTTTTATAGCACATATAATTTTTTTTTTTTAATTTAAATATCCTTACTTTTTAAAATATTTCGTGAATATTAAAGAATTTTAAAAACGCTTCGTTTCTAGCCTCGTTTTCTTATAAAACAACAGCATGTTACTCATTAATGCAATTTTAGTATATATTTTTTTATTAAATGTAATAAAATTTTATATACAAAATTTCAAACACCAATTAACGCTGGAATTTTCGCCAATTTTAATATAAAAGAAATAAAACTAAAATAGCAGGCATTCGATATCGATCAAAATTTGTAAATATTTCCTTGTAAATTCCATTGACATGATATGACATTTCATTCGATAAGGAGTGAAGTAATTTTCCTCCAGATCGTTCCCACAGCTATTCAAACTTACCTGCTTTGGAAAATCCTACAATGGCTACAACCAACACGGAACAGATAATAAAATCCATACAATGCAGAGATCTCATATTGTTTCTGATGTTCTATTATAAATGTCAAATGACAAAACACGTTGGCACTTCTCTTGTTTTAATCACAAAATCAAAGTCACTTTTCTGTTATAAAATATATTATTAATTATTTTCTTAAAGTTTGAACTAAAGAAGGATGTTTATGGTTGGTGAACGTTCAAACGAATTATGCTTAAAAACTGTAACAAAAATGTCCTTTTATATGAAAATGACAAAAGGTATGGCCCTAAGCAGCGGCATCAACAGTGGGAAATATGACAAGAAAAGAACACATACAACCATACATATATACATTGACAAAACAACAGCAACATCATCAACAACACCATCATCAACAACACCATCCTCAGCACACACATTCTGAAATATATGTACATATCTCTGCAAGCACAAACGCACAAACTCACGCACACACATACTGTAATAATGAAGTGTTACAAACACAGCAACAAAAGTATTGAAATTGTAAACGCAAACTACCAATTGAAATTTGTTTGTTCATGGTTGTTGCTGCTCTTTTGCCATATTCTGTTGTTTTGTTTAAAGCCGCAACAAAATACACACCCGAACAAGCACTAACGCACACATTTACATAACACACACACACATATTACAAACACATTAACACATTTTGTTTTATTTTGACAATAATGAGAATATCATGTTGGCATTGTTATTTCTCAGCTGTTGCTGTTGTTGGTTGCTTGTTCAATTAGTGTTTGGTTTAAATTTGAATATTCAATATTGTTTATATTCTTTTGTTTATCTAAATTCAAATGATGTTTGTTTTCACCACATTTTGCCAATGTTTATTTAATATATTTTTGCATCAATGAAACATTCTTTTTTGCATAAAAAGCGCAGGTTTTTCTTCGACTTAATAGCGTTTGTTTACTTAAAGCAACAGGTGGATGTGTTTATGCAATAACTGTTGATTCCTTGTCAACATGTTGCAGTGACAAAGTAGAATTTGCTGTACATGTTTGTGGTTAAGCAAATGCTTACATTATTTACGGGTAGTTTTATTGTGGATTCGAAAGATAACACAATCATTAATAAAAAAAACGTCATAACTCAAAATATGGTATATTTGAGTTAATGATGCAGATTTATCCTCATATTCATATTGTGTAAAAATTTCATACAATTCCACTCTTGTTGAGAGAAAATAAAATTTTCTTTTTCAAACTTACGGGAAAACATTCATTACAGATCATCCACACATCTGCCCGGCAGAAGAATTGAATTGGAGATTTCTGGAATGAATGCGGTGCGAACTACTGTAAGCTTAATTGAGGTCTGCAAGGACGTATTGAAGTAGGATGAGGAGATATCTTACTACGACCTTCGCTAAAGCTGGAGTGAAATCCCTATCGAGTACCTACACAATATTTTATATTTTGAACGGATTAGCCAAGGCTGAAGCCCAAATGGCTGATTGCGAAACATTAGTTCTCTGTGAATCAAATTCGTATATGTAGTACACGCGAATTCTGCAGAATTTTTCGAAGTTGCTGAGAAGTGCAAGCATTTTAATACATTTTGTTTTAATGTTAAGTTCTCAAGAAAAAAACAGCAGTTGCCATGAATAATTCAGTACTGCAAAGCCATGTAAAAGCGTGTGGTCGGCCGGTAAAATTAAAGATATTCGGAGCTATTCAGGAATATGCGCTTCATTTCTTCGTCGTCTAACGTTCACTTTCGACGTCGATAGATTTTAAAATACGTGCGACAAAATATCGTTTTCAGTAATCGAATTCTTGTAATCTCTTATAAAAACATAAACAGCATTGAAAACAGCTGACTTATATACAAAATATTGAAAGCAAAAAAGAAATAAATTAATAAAAAACTAAACAGTGGAAGTACTAAAGGTATGGTCACACTTAGGCAAATATTTGCCCAAAAAAATGTAATCCCTAAATATCAATGAAGAAGCTTTCAATTCAGAGGCGTGTTTGTAAAGTAAATAGTTTCCAATAATGTTGGATTCTAAGACATTCTCCATTAGCTGTTTATGAAACTGTTTAACTTAATAAACACGTGCCTGAATCAAAATGTTTTTCACTAATATTTATTATTATTTAATTATTGCCCAAATATAACCTTAAGTAACTTCAATATAAACAATAAACAGTAAGTGAAATTATTTAATAACATGTTTGTTTTATAAACGTCTTTACATATTTTTTCGCTAATATTGGTGTCGAAGGAATATGACATTGAATCATGGTGAAAGTGACTTCCGAATAGACCTGATTGACTAGTTTATCCGTAAATAAGTATCGTTTCGCAGTGTCTCCCTCCTATTTCACTCAAATGTTTTACTTTTCTATACCAATTTCAAATAATGAGAACCATATGGAAAAAAATAGATTCTGTTACTACACGCAAAGAAAAAATTTGGTTGAGGTAACCATAATTAAACAGCAATATACTATGATTGAATTATATGGTTGCAGTCAAATGATATTATTGTCAATAGAAAAGCAAAGTTTTAGTAATATTATTATCTGAGTTAATAATAATATTATCTACAATAACAATTAAATTTGTTAAACCTAATCTTAGTATTGTTCAAAGTTATCACATTTTGGTTAAATATGGCAATACTATTATTATATGAGGCTAAAATATAATTAAGACTAACCATACCATATTCTAATATTATAATAATATTGTATGTACAGTATTATTCTATATAATAATAATATTTTGTTTTTTAACCATATATTGGTAGATCTTTTGCTTAACACAGCTGTGCCTCAAAGCCGAAATAAATATAAAATAATATTGTTGAAATAAAATGTATATATGTATGTGCATGTGTACGTACACAAATATGTGCGTATACACGAAATGCAGACACGCATGTATAAAGAAATATATGTATATATAATATTATCGATCTATCCTCTTGTTTATACTTCATTTATTTATTAATTTATGGGGCATTGCTTCAGCTTCAAGTGTTGAGAAAATCCAACGAAGGCAGAACAAAATTTTACGTTTGATAACATCGGCTCCATGATACATCAAAAATTCAAATATAATCGCGATTTAAATATGCCACTAGTGACTGAAGAAATTGCAAAATACGTAGGAAAATATTTATCTAAACTCGAGTCACATCATAATCCGCTCGCTCGTAATATCTTGAACTTTACTGGACATATGCGCTTAAAAAAGAGGGACACAAGGGCTCTTATTCTCAACACTCCAAATGGGAATTCTTGAAAATACGTTTATTTTTTTTTCCTTTTTGATTATCACTACTTATGTATTATTTATAACTATCACTAAGTTTATGTCCGACACTGGTCGGGCCTAATAGTTATATTTACATTTAAGATTTGATTACTTATTGTTAGTTAATTTTTGAAGATACAATAAATAAATATATGAAAAAAAAAAATTATTAATTTATTTAACACTGCGCGTGCAATACCGATATCTTACAAACGAAATACTGAACTGACAGAAGATATTTCTGATAAAGATTTTTTTTAACTAAATATATTATGGTTTTGGATAACATTATATTCTGCCTTATTGTGGTAGGCGTATTTCAAATATGACTACAACTGTTTGGTAATAGATTAAAGAAGACCTCAACAGTTTTTCTTTAATCTATTACCAAACAGTCGTAGTCGTATTTGAAATACGCCAACCACGATAAGGCAGATTGTTATTTACATCATATTATTTTTACATAATAATACAAATTATGTTGTAGTGATAAATTTTTAACAAAACTATATTGTTAAATTCTAACCATATCACACTTTTTATGAATATAATAATGTAATTATTAAATTCAAACATCACTTTGTTTATAGTAGCGGAATTAATGTTTAAAATAACAATAACTTGTTTTCAATGAGGTAGTTTACACAAGAACAATTTTTAAGCCGCACAATTTTTGTTCTTTTCCAAATTACACGGGACTAATTCATCTGATATAAAATATATACGTATACACAGCTTTGTGTGTGTTAGTGTTTTTTTTTATTCATTTGACGTTTGACTTTCGTTATATACGTTATATTCGTTATACACGTTTCGAAACATACGCGGAGGAAATATGGCGATAATAAATGAAGAAGAATTGGCAATTATTTTAGGAGGAATTTCAATAGCCTGTAATTTGGAAGCTGGCTCATTAATTCTGGAAGCAGATAAAAAATAAAGAAAAGCAGATCTTTTTGGGTCAAGCTACAACTTTGTCAATATTGATAGCAAAAAATCAGGAGTCCCTATAAGTTATTCTTAAAAGTGAAAACAAATTTTTTACTTGCAACAAAAAAATGTACGAAATAACTATTTTGTCGGTATAAGATGTTAACAAGATTTGTTCGGTAGACTCTGAGCTACATTATTACCATATATATAGTTTAGAGCTAGCTGAATAAGGTGTTGGCCAAAAACTGAGGACACCATTTTCTTAGGGCGCACATATTTTCTAAATCTTTGGAGGCCCATAAAAAAATTCATCACCAAATTCATGAAACTGTGTATAGGGTTTTACTACCCTTTGATAATACTATCGAACCTATACTGTTCATTCCGTGTGTATTTATTTAATAATAAACTGCCTTATTCATAAAAAATATTTAATGCTTATTTAGCTTATTCAACTCTTAATTGAAATATTTCCATACAAAATACGTTATTTAAGCTTTGAATAACCATCAAATATTTTTTAAAAATAAGACAGTAAATATTTTTTTTAATAAATCCAAATCTATTTACTAAAAATTAAAATTAAAAAATTGTTTTTAATATCTTTTATAAATTCATGTGAAGATATGTTTATAGTTCTAAATAGTTATACTATCCACAATTATATTTTGTAACTTCTTTTTATAAGAATTAAATAAAATCTTGTTCATGTTATTTCCATATGATTTATTCAACACGAAAAAACAATGAAGTAAATAAACATTTTTGAAATAACTTCGATTAAACATAAAAACTATTATTAAATTTAAAAAAAAAATGGTTAAATTAAAAAATTTTTTTGAACCTTAGGTCTGTTTAAAGTTTTTTAGAGTGACCAACCCCCTTCTTCTTTCAAATTCATGTTTCCACGACGATGGTCAACTAAAAACTAAATACACTCTGTTAAAAAAAAACGCCGAACCTGTGATTTCGCATGTGCATAGTATTGGTTTTGTGCTGCTAATGCGGGGTTGAAAAATGATACCAAATACAAAACCACTCTCTTCACCGAATTTGCCAACAAACTGGCATGTTGTGCCAGCATAATTATGCCCGTGGAAACTACCTCAATGACCATACATTTGTTTCTGAGAACATAATATTGTTTTCTCAACCATGCTACAACCATATCTTTTCTTTGCGTGTAGTTGGGCCTCATTGAGCAAAAGCAAAGTCTGGAAAGAGATTCGGACGGTTACAGTAAAGTACTGCCGGTCACATCGGCCCCAGCGAGCAGAATTTGAAGTATAATACACACTATCGAACATGACTGAAAATTTTCTTAAATTTTGGCTTGATCGATAGTGTGGAGAAAAAATTTCGACAATCCACCACAAAAATGTTACAATCAGCTGCCATATTGGTTTTTGACTAATAGTGTGTACCAACAAAGTTAAGTCAAGAGCTAATTTTGGTAGTACAACTTGGAGGCGGAAAATAATTTCTTTAGGAAATTCATATATTTTTATGAAATACAAGGTTGTGTGAAATTTTAAGACATAATTGTACGAGTTCCTAAATAATGAGACAAATTTAATAAAATGTAATTGTGAATATTTTTCCCTCGAAATATTACCCCTTTTAGCCAAATTGCAATCGTAATATCTTTAAGCAACTATCAGCTGTTAAATGGGTGCTCAAATAAAGCAGTGATGCCAACTCAAAGTTGTGACACTCTAAAACACACACCTTATATAAAGTAAAAAATCATTTGAACAAATAAAAAAATTCAGTAGCACTTATCCACTTGAAATGCTAAAAAGGATTTATTGGTAAAAATCATAATTGTTCGATTAAACATGAAAGAATATATTCATATATAAGAAAAACTAAACATCTATTAAATTAAAAAGTATAACGTTAATTACACAAGTCAACTTAAAGCCAACCAGATATCATGCGACCAGTGACCACCGATTTGCCACGATCACCGCCTGCTGCAGCACTGCTTTGGCCGACTTTAATGGCTGGCTTAGCTGGAGCGGGCTTCTTGTC
This sequence comes from Nowickia ferox, assembly GCA_936439885.1. Taxonomy (NCBI): domain Eukaryota; kingdom Metazoa; phylum Arthropoda; class Insecta; order Diptera; family Tachinidae; genus Nowickia; species Nowickia ferox. The sequence continues at coordinate 92,107,859 of OW387023.1, read as the reverse complement.
GTCAGGTTTTTTCTCTTCAGGTTTCTTATCGTCAGGTTTTTTGTCATCGGTTTTTTTGTCGGCAGCTTTTTTGTCGGCACCAGCAGCACCGTCTGCTACTTTTGTAGCAGAATCCGTAGCTAATTTAGCAGCATCTCCTGAGGGCTTGGAGTCAGCATCAGGTTTCGAAGGTGCGGCGGGTGCAGCCGCTTTTGTGGCAGTCGTCGTTGCCGGTTTTGCTTCATCAGTTTTAGCTGTTTCCTCCTTTTTGGCGGCTGCTGGTGGCTTGGTCGCCTCGCCGGGCTTAGCTACAGCAGGCTTAGCAGCATCGTCAGCTGGTTTGTTAGGTGGAGCTGGCGCTGCAGCCTTGGCATCTCCGGGCTTAGCAGCTGCTGCAGGTTTGCCATCACTTGGTTTTTCATCAGTCGGGGGTTTGCTTGCAGCTGGCTTGGCGGTTTCTGGTTTTGCAGGAGCTTCCTGTTTGGCCTACAAATAATAATATAATTCCAAATTATTTCGGTAAGCATGTCCCGTCTCTGCAAATTATAGGCAACAACAATACCTCTGGCTTTTTAATTGTTGATTTTGTTGAAGGTTTTTCATCTTTAGTGGTGGCGGTGGTGATGGTGGTGGGTTCATTTTCAGTTTTTGTCTCATCTGCTTCCATCTTCTTTTTCATAAATTTAACGTAAGCCACACGCGTAGCTCTTGTTACGTCTCCAAGCGTGGGATTATATTCTAATGAAATTTGTCATATAATTTAGAATTTAAGGTATCAGACATAAATAATTGCATAAACTTTACCAATTAGTTGATTCTGATTCATCTTTAGACCTTCATTGGCCTGTTCTATAATCTGTCGCCTTAAGCTGCGTTGTGAATGTCTCTGTACTGAAGAACGTTTCGAGCCAATAGGATTGGATGACATTGTGTTGCGGCGGGCAATGGCATTCCAGTCAGTTTCACTAATTAAAAAAGTTTTATAACTGATATTAGTTTTATGTACATACATACATAAATTTTTGTTATGAGCTTTTATTTTTCAGCCGTTCGACAGATACTTTACCCTTTCTGTGATTTTCTTTTGCCCATAACTTTGGCAATTGTGGAGAATATATCTTTGCCTGCATCACCGGCTTTTGCCATTTCATCTTGTAGAGTTTCAACGAAACCAATTTGGAAATCTTTTAATATACGACGTTCTAACGTCTTACCCTTCTTACCAGCTGCTCCTATAGATACAAAAGTAAAATGCATTCAATTTAAAGCTGCTTTAAAAAAGTCAAAACGCACCAGCACCTGCTGATTTCTTTTCAATATCCGGTACAATAAATTTGTTATTTGTGAAAATATCCAACAATTCGAAACGCAATGAACTGATGTCTTGACGCACTTCAATGATATCATCCTCGGTGATGCCGAAATCATCCCTTTTACTTTGCTCAGCTGTGATATAACGGCGTATCAGAAGCTTCATGACACGCTCATGCAGTGATTGTGCTTTTTCTTTTGATTTGCGCTGCGTGCAGAGAAAAAACAAATTAAGACATTTTTTAAATGTTTCATAAGTATAAAGCTACGGTCACACTTGTCAAACATTTGCCCAAAAAAACCTTACCACTAAATGCTAATGAAAAATCTTTCAATTCAGACAAAAGTTTGTCAAGTTAAAGAGTAGCCAATATTGTTGGATTCTATGACATGGTGCATTAGTTGTGTTCGAAACTGTTTAATATGATAAAAAAAGTGTCTGGATCAAAACTTTTTTCATTAGTGTTTGTTGGTTACGCTTTTTTTGGGCAAATGTTTGACAAGTGTGACCGTACCTTAAGAAACATGTGGGAGTTTATTTTGCTTCACCATTTACTGACAGCCAAACATAGTTGCCACACAAAAGTGGCATTAAGTTTTTAAAATTTATAAAAAGACTGTTAGAAATTAATTCAAGTATTTTCAATCAAATATTTTGCAAAAGGGAAATCTATGAAACAAATTTAATGCATGTATTATAAATAAAAGTAAAATACATTTCTTTACCTTAATACATAAGGGTCTTACCGGTTATTTTTTTGAACTCGAGTGTTTTGTATATTTCGATAGAAGAACATCTAATGTATTGAAAAATGCAAAAATCTCGCTTGTAAGATATAATGAAATAGGGCTTTTCTATATCAAGGCAACGATATATGTATTTTTGAAGCAAATAATGGTATTAAACATAAATAGTTTATTAATTTGAATAATTGTTATTTGTTGATGGTTAAGAGAGTCTACATGCATTTCTGCTTAAGTTTCAATCAAAAAAGGTGGTAACTGTCATGAAGACATAGCTTCAGCCCACTGACCGAAAGGCAAAAGCTGACCATTTCGACCAAAACGATAAAACAAGCAGTAAATGTAGCTTTGAAGCCGTCAACTTGGGATTTAACCATGTTTATATCTTCAACTCTCTATTTTCTAAAATATTAAAAACTGAAGACTTTTTAAAAGAAATTATTGTCGTTAAAAATAACTCTCCCAAAATTTTCAATCTTTTAAATTTGCTTTCAACGTTACATTTGAGCACTGCTTTCTAGTTGGAGCACTTTACTTAAATACTATTTTTATATCTGGTAAAAAATTAAGGGTAAACACATATCCATAGGAGTTTTGAAATTTTTACTTGAAAATGTGTTTTACCCTAATGTTCATATATACTCCATACGTACCACTATTAGGTTCAAATTCACAGCGTATAGTTAATTAATCTTCTTACTTTTTATTTTTTTTTTTTAATTTTTCTCTCATTTAATTAATTGTCTCATTACTTGCATTTATTTCATCAAAAAAATTACAAGCATATAACTTCAATTATCAGTGGCAAATTTAGTTAAGAATTTTTAATTTAGTGAATTTCGATACTGCCTACTTCTATTATTTTTACTTTATAAATAATGTCCTTAATCTTTATTTCACTGTTAGCAGAATTTGTTAAACTGTAGTGCGCAGTTTGATTTCAAATAATGAGTAGTATTTGTTTTTATCAATATCTAAAGCTATCTAAAACGTTTTATTTTAATGTGGTTTTTAAAATGTTACAAAATTTGCTTAGCATCGAAAATAAAACCCAGACAATGTTATTAATTTTTTCCAATGAATTCTCTTAATCTTTTGTGTTGGGGGAACAGCCATTTGTTGGTGCTCGACACAGTATAAATAAGTACAAATATTTTGAAAATAAACCAAATTGTATAACTTCTTTGGCACAGTTCTAAAAACATTTAACTATTTTATGTATATGTCTGAAGCCATTTATTACACTGTACAACAAAGCAAAAAACACATAGACTTGAAAGTATAGCTTCGACTCTAAGACAAAATGGTCTTAATGTGGTATTTAGGCTGCTTAGATAAATTGATATTCTATTGATATGTTCACAAAAGTTGTTCAGCTTTACTGTAACTACAACTTTGCCAAATATTGTTAGCAAAAAATTAAGAGACCCTGTAAGTTGTTCTTAAAGTAGTGAAAATTTTCCTTTACTTTTGCAAAAAAAAAAAAGGTGCAAGAAGAAATATTTGTTTGGCGTAATATGTTAATGAGATTTGTTTGGTGGACTCTTAGGCATATTATTGCAATATATAGTTAGTTAGGAGTGAATTAGTGAATAGTTAATTATAGTGAATTAGGAGACCCATAAAAAAATTGGTCAGCAAAATCGGCAAACTGTATATAAGGTTTTACTACTTCTTGGTAGTATCGAATTTATACTGTCAAGTCCATATCCAAAAGTATTTATTTGTCGCATAGTGTTATTTTTAACATACTTAACGACAGACCTGTTATTTACCCATATTAATATGATTTTGTATATTTTTTTATAAGCTTTTTTGAGCTTAAAATCCACATAACGACTTTTCGCGTCGTTGCATACTGCGCATTTCATACATTCAACGAATGCTAATGGTGTTTTCTTCTCTGCAAAATTTCTATCTTAAAAGTGCAATAAAATGTTCGTTTCTTAAAAACGTTTTATTCTTGAATTTACGATACGCATAAATGGAAAGTGTTGATAGTCGCCTGTAAATTGATATATAACAGGGTTGGCAAGACGTTTTGTATATGTGTCTTTCAACAAGGTGATCTTCTTGGTAGAAAAGAAAACACCATACATCTCAAGTTAGATGGCATCACTGTATATCCAAATCAGCTGGCATATTTGCAAACCTTTTATCAGCTTAAAAAAATAGAATATGAACCTACTCTTTGTGCTTCGTAGTTCGTAAAATACAAATTCACTAATTCTACTGTTTCGGTAGACAGAGAGGATGCGAGAAATCATAAAACGCGAGGTATAAGCCTTAAAGCGGGCCGGCCTCCATGCAAAAAAAAAAATTGTGCCAGTCACCCATACAGATGTATTTCAGATTAATGTGAGAATTTGCCTTTACGGTCTTATCACACCGGGTGAAGATAAGCGTCCAACTATCGCACTCTTAGAAATCACCATGTTATTACTGTGCTAGAACAAGTACCTTGATTTACTGACAGCTATCTAATCTCTTTCTGCTAAGACCGTAGTCAAAACAGCTTCTGTTGTATGGCAACAGCACCAAGAATAGTGTCTGGCTGAACGCTTTATGCCAAACACCAGCATTGATTTAACACTGGGAAGCGACTACTCTCCCAGCGTTTTTGGTAGAAACCACAGTCAACAAGTACAATTCTACGCCGCTAGTGTAATTGCTTACACCGAAGAGAATTCCTCACCATTTACCGGCACAGCTCAAATACTCATAAGAGTCAGACGAATGCCTGAGCTGACACAATCCGGTACCTACTCCACACAGCTCAACATCATCTATTAAAGGATCATGCCGACACCCATCCAACTCTCAGAGCAGCTCGGCTGTCAAGCCACCGCCAACTGTGGTACGAGTTACAAGGCACTTGTTCGACCTCAAATTTCCATCCCAAAAGGTGTCACCTCTATCGTTTTTTGAACTCAGGGCAGTTCTAGGTGACGCTGCACCTGCTCGACAACATATCAAACCTACTTCCTTTTATAAAAGGCAAAACTACGCCGAAGGAAAAAACCAATTTACCCTGGTTGGCATACCCAGGATCGCCACAACCGTAATCTCATAAGAGATCCCGTAAGGGCAGTCACCCCTGGAATGATAGATATATTAATTAACGGCCTGGCTCACGATGTCGACAATAAATTTTCTTTCGCTTATTTATATTGATAACAGAAACAGATTTTCTTATTTTGCTTTTGTTTTCAATATAAATATGCGAACTTTCCTTATTTTGTTTTTGTTTTCAATATAAATAAGCGAAAGAAAATTTCTTGTCGACCTCGTGAACCAGGCAGTAAGTCACTAAAAAATTACATTTTATTTCCAAGCTCCAAAAAAAGGACTTTTAATTTTTTTATATAGCGCTGCAATTCAGTTGGATGGTTTTCGCTGTTTGTGTTAAGTTTTTTATTACAACTAAAAATATTAATTTTTACTCTTTAAAAAATCTCCAATAAAGGCTCTTAAGATATAAAAAAAGAAATAAAAATATCTCACCATAAAACTTCTTGAACGTTTTGGTGGCTCTTTGCCAAATGCTTTGCGCATCAATTTCACCGATGGAAACATATTAAATGGTGGTGGAACAGTGCCGCCATCCTCAAAGTAGCTCATCCACAATTGAGAGCGGGCGAATTTCCATTCAGTGTCGGCACGTTCGGATATAATTTGATATGAGTTTGACATCATGGCAATAAGCATGTTGAGTAATACAATAATATTGATTACCGAGTATGAGCCGAACATGAGCAAGGCCCAAAAGCGAGTAAAACTTTTAATGCCAGCCAAATCGAATGACACTAAGTCCACTAAACCGAAAGAAGCCCAAAATAGAGACTGCGAAGTTTCAAATAGACTAAAATAGACAAGTGACATAGAAAAATATAATTACTAAACTTATAATTTGCAGCCATTAACTTGATTGATCCTACTTGGAAAATCGTCTCCATATGGTGCAGGCCTTTTCTTGGTCATCGAAATCTGCTACATCCGGATGCAGATGATAACATTTATTTTTCTCCAATTCAGCATAATACCACAGCAATTGATTAAGTCCACAGCCAAAAGCAAACAGGACCAAGGTATAGATGAAAAAGAATTTTATAATATCGATAATCATGCGCCCCAGTGACACTTGTAGTGGTCCCAAGTGGGGATTTATAGAGAAAATATGCACTAGTTTCAAATAAGAGAACACCATGCCAGCTGCAAAAGCACCTTCCGATAGCAACATAGGATCAAAGGGATGCCAGTGCTCTCTGGGAAAATAAGGATCGATATTGCGATACCAGAGGTCGCGCTAGAAATATAATACACATTTTCAGTATTCATAAATTTATATTTATCATCAACTTACATGCACTATTATCCAAGCAGTTGCCCTACATAAAATCCAAGTAACATAAAACATATTTGAGATAAAATCCACTATATTCCACAAATCCATAATGTACTCAAACAAACCATCATCGTATAATGTTTTCAATTCGCCCAAGATTAAACCTGTTAACAGAGAAAAAAAACTCCTTCGTATGGCAAAAAAAAAAACTATATATTTTTTCTTTACAAATGCATACTTGCAATGTAGGTGATGATACCCAGTTCAATAGGTCCAGGCAGAGAGCCTCTTTCATGCTTGCGCCAATCTGCCAGCATTTCGATCATCCATGGAAACGCTAACAACTCGAACGTTATTTGAACCACACGCAACGAAGCAGCACCCAGTAGCACTGTGGATAGGGAATGGGAAAGTTACTGGTTAATTTTCTTCTGCATTTTACTTTTACACTTATTGAATGAAATAATGGTCATCACAAAAGAGAAGATGTCAAGCCTAGCCGGAGCATACCCCAGCTATCAGCGCCCCCAACAATCTGGACACACCTGACAAATTTCCGTATTTTAGTTTTCTTTTTTAAACACCATCTCCTACAAGAATTGGGTGGATTGAGTTCCGGTTCGGAACGGAATTGAACTCTGTGACATGGTCGCATATTTTAATTTTGTAATTGATACATTTTGAAAAAGGTACATGTTATAACAACTCCCTCTAGTCAGCCTAGAACCATATGTGACAGCGCATAGAGAATAGGACCTAAGGGTAAAAAAAAATCATTTTTTTTTTATGTGGACAACATCTGAGCATCGAAAGAGACCGATCCCATGCCCAGAAGTGTTCCCTCCCAGAGATATGCGCGTTTTATGAAATCGAAGTACACCAAAGATACACGTATTTAAATCTTTAAAATTGCTCTCCTGAACAAAACCGGTTTTTACCCTTAGGTCCCTTTCTATTTTGAGCGTCACATATGTCTCTATGTCAACACTCTCTTCTATAGCGACAATTGCACTAGTTGAAATGTCGACAGCTTTCCTTTTATGCGGGAGTAGAGATACGTTAGAGACATTGTCAATGAACGCGACAATAGTTTGGTTTTCTTTTTTATTATGTTGTGCAGTACTGTTAAAATACACGTGTTTGTATGTGTTTAACTTTGTTGCCCTAACGTTATGAAATTGTAGATGAGAGTCACTAAAATGTACTACTGAATCTTTGGTGCCAATGTCTCCATATGGTAGTAAAAGAATAGTGCTAAGGTCTACTGGTGGATTTTCAATGACAAGCTAATGTTAAATGTCAATAGGCGATTACATTGGCTGAGGTACGCCTGGTCAGTAGTGCTACTGACAATGTCGCTAGTAAATCACTACAATTTTACTATTGACATCGAGCGAGGAAATATCGATATTGTAGACTAGAGCCCTTAAAATTTACTAGTGAATCTTTGGTGCCAAGGTCTCCATGTGGTCCCAAAACAACTACTAAGTCAGTAGTGCTAAAGTCTAGTGGTGGATTTTCAATGAAAAGCTAATGTTAAATGTCAATAGGCGATTACATTGGCTGGAGTACACCTGGTCAGTAGTACTACTGACAACGTCACTAGTAAATCACTACATTTTCACTATTCGCATTTTCTGCAGGGAATTACTATTTGTAAAAATCTGCAAAAGGTACTTTTTATAAAAAGCACTTTTACATATGGTACTTTTTACCAAACGTACTTTTTACAAAAGCTACTTTTTACCAAAAGTACTTTTTACAAAAGGTATTCACTACAAAAATTATTAAACAAAATCTGCTTTTTACAATAGGTAATTTTTGCAAAAGTTTTCTTTGTTGCAGGTATCTCAATACAAATAATATTTCGTAAAAAGTATCCTTTGTAAAACTATCTTTAGAAAAAAATTAGTTGTTGTAAAAAGTACCTTTTGGAAAAATTACATATTGTAAACAGCAGATTTTATAAAATAATATTTGTAGTGAATACCTTTTGTAAAAAGTACTTCTGGTAAAAAGTACCTCCCGTAAAAGTATCTTTTCTAAGTATGTCTTGTAAAAATTATTTTTTGCAAAAAGTACATTTTACAAAAAGTACATTTTATAAAAAGTACCTTTTACAACAAGTACCTTTTTCAAAAATTGTTTATTTAAAAAAAAATGAATTTGTAAAATAAGTACAAAGTACTTTTGGTAAAAAGTACCTTTCCTAAAATGCACCTTTTTCTAAAAATATTTGATTTTTTTTGTTGTAATTTTCAGACTGACATAATTATGTGAAATAATATTTTAAGAGAAACACTCAAGATGTATTTAAACAGGTGGCATTACAAGGAACCTGACTATTTTTATTTTTCTCTGAATACATTTATGCCCCAGATCGCCAACATTTAATGAAAGAGCTTTAAGCATTCAACAAAATAAATTAATTAATATAATATGTAAATAGTACATTATTGGTTGTAAGAACTATTTTCCCTCCATTCTCTCTTTTTATTCCTTAATATCTTGCCATTTTCCTTTATTTTATGTCTAATATATTTGAAAAGCACTAGCACATTACATAGACAAAATTTATATTGTTATTTAAATACAGCTTGACAAATACTCACTCAAAAAGAACATATAAGAGCACGAGTGTGTTATAAATTTAACAAAAGGTTTTCTCATAAATTTTGCTGCTTCCGATTCGGGAGCCATAAGATAATTCATACTATTGATGGGAAACATACAGCCCAGTTTGACAACTTCGATAATTTGCTGTGAACTTTGTTTGCGTCGAAAGCCTGGTAAACCTTCATACCAAATGGCTGCCAAAAGTTGCTGCACGTTGGGATGGGCAACAAACTAAAACGGAAAAATTAGTCAAATATAATTATGATGTATTATTTTCTAAAATAAAGTGCAATATTTTGTTCGAAGCTTAGAATTTTTTAGTACTCCCGGCTAGTAAGTTAGTTCCCCTTATTGTGAATGGCGTCGTCGATGACAAGACGTCAGTAAATATTGTCACTTGTCTTCTCTTTATCGGCGAAAATTGGCTCGTATTGGGAATCTCTTACTAATCTCTAAGGCTTTGTAAATTAATGAAGCATGTTAATAGCAGTCAATTGTTGTCGATAAGGAGTAGACAAGTGACAATATTTACTGTCGCCTTGATGAGACGTCGACGACACCATTCACAATAAGGGGAATTATTTCATTATAAGCATGGGATTAATTACATTCCCTATTGAGAGGGCAAGATGTTGCCTTATTTTTAGAAAAGAAGAAGTAATTATTCAACAAATTATTTTACATATGCCATTAACTATGTTTTATTTGACTTTTTTAAATATATTATATTTACTTGCAAATTTTGTTATTTTATTATAAAAAAATTTATGTTAAACAAAAAACATTTAACACAATTATTTTATTTTTGCAATTTTAAACAAATATGTTCATGAAGAAGTGACACTAAGTTTAATGAAGTATTTGATAAAATAATGAAAATTTGTTTGTAAAAAAACTGAACTTGGCCTTAATAAAATTTGCACAAAAATTTTATTATTTTACATACTTGTACTTCTTTATATAATTCGCCACTACATGACTTACCGTTTTCTGCTTATACTTGATGGCCAATTTCAATCTTTCCAAAGTCTGCCTCTGGCCCGGAGTCCATATATCACTAGACGCTTCATGGTTATAGTTTAACATCACCTCCAGCTCCGTTGAAGTTCTAGCATGATCTAATAATGATGTTGCAAAATCTTGTACACCTAAACGCATTTCCTATGGAAAGAAATACCACTGAAAAATATTATATTTTTTGGAAATTTTCTCATCTTACCGAGTATTCAGAACGAAATTCGGATTCCATTGCTTGTAAGCGTTTCAGTTCCCACGACAGTTCAAATGCAGTTAGAACGGGATCACGTGAACTAAGTGCTATTAATGAACTGGCCGAAAGAGCACGAAAGGCATTAATACGAGACTGAGAGTAACGTAAGGAGTCGGTTTCCTGTGAAGTTACACATTCATCGCAACCGCATCTGTAATCAAATAATAAGTGGGTGGCTAACTTTGTGGATTTATTCTATTTTAGTTTTTTGACCAACAAATTCAATTAAGCTTAATAAAGGCCATTAGACTTTTTTATATTTACCAGCGTAAGGGGATAAAAAATGCTACACACCCCATATGGTTTCAGCAAAAACGAATTTGCTTAAATAAGCTTTAACTCTTAGAAATTTATTCTGTACTAAAAGTACAAGTAAATATTTTATGAGAGTACATGCACCCTCGCAGAGCTAATTTCGATTTGTTGTTTTTTTTTAAGCGAAGAGCTTTAAATTTGGAAGATATTTTTATAGTGTTAATAATGAAGAAAGATAGATTTCATTGTTTATGAATGCATCATAATAAACAAAGAAATCAATTTTGAATTTTGTTCTTTGAAACAAGCAGACATTTAGCGAGTTCACAAGAGCGTTTTAAAATTGGTCTAATACTGCAACGTTTCAATTTTAATACTTTAATATAGGCTGGCAAAATTGTTGTTTTTGTTTGTGTGTAAATCAAATTTATTACCAGGTGGCAAATTTAAAAATACAAAAAGCGTGCCATTTTCAATATGGCGATATGGTAGTGTTAAACTAAACAAGTTAAACTGTCAGCGCAGCTGTAGTTGATTAAAAAAAATATTTGTATTTTTCGCTGTCTTTAAGCATTTTGCAGAACAAAAGTTATTTTGATAAATCTATTCAACAATAACTTCTAATTTAAAAAATTTTGTTATTTTAATATTTACTTCAATCTACTGTGCCTTATATCGTTGCCTACTCATAATAAAAGTTTCAAGATGGCACAATGTTGCAACATTAAAATTTTCATACACTCATTGTGAATTCCCTAAATGTGTTTTACATCTTTGCCTGCTAACAATGAAAATTTTAAGATTGCACAATGTTGCCACATTAAAATTTTAAGATACTCATTGTGAATTACCTAATTATTTTTTTGCTACGTGTTCAAGAGTTGATTACAACTCGAGAACGAACGTCGTTAGAGTTATTCGTTTCAGATATTTCTAAAGGTTCGTTGAGAGCTCTATGAGCTCTTTTTCGTTTCGCAAGTAATAGTCGTTTTCTAATGTTTCAAAAGCGATATTATTATCGAATTTTATAATTGATCAGTTATGAAAAAAGCATACTTACTTGACATCATGGGGCATTGGCAAGGTGGCGCCACGATCCAAAAGAATTTTTAAAATTTCGTAATTATTACGATGTGCTGCTAAAATTAGTGGCGTTATATCTGGTGTAAATGTCGATTTCGAACGATCTACTGCCTCCCAACTCTTGACATATTAAAGAGAAATTATAAGTATGTGGTTTTGCTTCAAAGGATCACATGTCTTTTAACTTACGTAAGGAGTACCCGCTTTATGATGTGACTCTTCCCACTGCAAGAGTTCTTCTACAGCCTCAACGTATTCTTCTGAAATAGCGTGCAGCAAAGCATCCCCTACTTCTATACCTGACTCTAGCAGAACGATCATTAAATCGAAGTTTTCATTTTCAATAGCCGATTGCAAAGCTGATCGATTCATGGGATCTAAGCAATTAATATTAAATTTTTCCGGTGTTGCCTTATTATCATCGATTATTCTATAATCAAGTGTGAGAAATTTTCAATTAATTAAGGCAACATAAATGGAATAGATTTTTTAACTTACGCCTTAACGCCTGCTATGTCACCACGTTCACAGGCCAATATAAAAGATTTTTCCTCCTCCGATAATACGTATTCATCGCCGAATTGTATATTATAAGTTTCCTCTTTATTGCCTCCCTTTTCGGGATCCGCTGCCATATTATTTTTATTATTATTATTTTTTCTTTATATAATATTTATAAATTTGTTTCTTTGTATTTGTTGTAACATTTGAATTTATTTCAGGTGTGTGAAATCTTTGAGTGCGCAAAATGCTTGTAGAAAAATTTATTTTTTATCTCAAATATTATTATGAAATTCGAACTAAGAGAATGTATTTTCCCTTGGTTTTGTACCAGTTACAATATGTATTGAAATAAAATCTTATCAAAAAATTATATTTATTTTTAAAATTTTCGTTTAAGCACAAGGTAATTTTTTTGTTTAAACAAAATTTGCAAATAAGTATAATTTATAAAAAAGGTCGAAGTAGTTAATCATAATTTATGAAACACATATATGTATTTAATAATTTTGAACATGAACACGGCAAAATTTTTCTTTTTTATGTTCTGTTTCTTAAAACATGTCTATGCAAATGCAGGGTCTTTCATTAAGTGCTTTCTCTCTTTAAATTTAAGTAAAGGAAAGTGAGTCTAAGACATCATTAACTCTTCTTATTCATTTGAAATGCCTATCGGTGCCGTTACGCATGAAATGTCCGCCGCAGATTCGCTTGGTGATGTACATCTGAAATCCACAACTATAAATTACTCTGGTGCATAAATAAGAGTAGATTAGATCCATGGCGTGTATAATGTTGGCTTTGAGGGCCGTTGTAGTTTGGAACTTATTCGAAAAGATCATTGACTTAAGAAAACCCAAAAGAAAAGGATTCTAACGGATTAAAATCGACTTCGCAACTCTGTGGCCAGTTCATATTACATTCACCTGAGATGAGCGTCCCCAGGTTAGCAGGCTGCTGTCAAGGAGTGGAAAATTAGAGTCCAGCTCACTTGGGTCTATTACAATGATCCCTTTATATAATAGAGAGACAGAGAGAGTCCTGCTCGTGCAAAATTGTCGATGTGTCATGAGTTGTATGCAACGTATCCCGTAGTAGTGTAGTGTTCATATCATCCAAGTATGGCCAATACAAGTTGGTAATCATCAACCTGTAGCGATCGAAGTGCTGAATTGACCGATGACGTTCTCAACGTAATATGGACCGATTTCACTCCTTACACTAAACAGTGACTTTTGCGGGATGCATGGATGCTCTTGGATCTCATGTAGATTGATTTCATCTCAAATTCAAAATTTTCATTTGTTAATGATGGTGATTTCTTGATGAAGACTATATTAAGTCTCCCACTACTCTCGGGTCCATTCAGCACGCAGACATCAATGGAATTTTGCAAGGCTTGAGCCTTGTCGCTACGCTAAATTCACTAAGTTGTGGCCTGCTAAAGGTAGACTTCTTGTGAAGGTGCTTAAAAAGTTTTGTTCTTTCGCTTGCCAAATCGTAATACAGTCGTTCAGACTGAGATCACGGTTATAACGGAAGGCATTAAATATCTAAAGAAAATTGACAACGAACTACCGATTCGAATCTTTGCGCATAGTAGAAAAGTGATGGAAGCCTTAAGAAATCATTAAGTTCAATATCAAAGAGTCTTTCAATGCAAAAATGAGGTAATCTCCTACAGGTATTGTAGAGAAATAGAGATAATATGGATTTCAGGATATCATGGTGTCTCTGGAAATAGGTTTGCCAATATCGGATCATTACTGAATAGCATCACACTAGAATATGCTAAACCTATTCAAGAATTTAAAAATTAATTGAAACAACGGGCTATAGAACAACACACCAGTGATTGGCATAACTCTACTGTTAGAAGAGTGACCGAAACTTTTTGGGGAAACCCAAATAATGCAAGGGCGATAGAGATTCTACGTTTGAAAAGGCCAACATTTCCGAACTTGGTTAATATAATAAAGGACATACAGAGTTAAGAAGTCACCTGGCTTGGATGGGTGTTGTTGCCGATACGACATGTAGAGCGTTCCAACATGACGACGATGAAACTCTCTAACACTACTTGTGTCACTGTCTAGCATTCAGTCAAATTAGAAGACAAATCTTTCATTTGGAAAATATGCCATAATGGAAAATATAAGGGGTTCAAACTGGAAAAACCTTGGAAAAGTATATTGGAGAGACTTGGTTCCTAGACTGATTAAGTTTAATAGGTTTTCATGGTTCTTATTTAGTGTTTCCCCAATATTTCTTATCAAGAGCGCACAACATGCTTTAAAAGCTTAGGTGTAGTTCGAAACGGATTGGGTCAATGATTACTACCCCTCTTTCAGCCTAACCTAACCTAACCTAAATATTTGTTTAACATATGAAAAAACGTCTGCAAATTAGATAACACGCATTGATTCGATTTATTCATTTTAATGCAAAGCAATTTATTTAAATTCCTTACAAACACATGATCTGCAATGGCACGCTAATGTAAACATCACGCAGATTTACCCTAAAGTGAACCAGTTCGTCATCACTTGAACCATGGTTTCAACCGCATTTTTATAATGTTGCGTAGATTTTATGGTTGTTCACAATATGTTGCTAGGTTAATTTCCTTTTAACAAGAAGACAATTTATTTCCATTCATACCAATATTTCTGGTTTGCTTATATTTTCTAGTGGTGTTCTCCTCAGCGATCTGTAAACGGCCCTCTTCTCTTTATAACTTATGATGTGCAGCTGTTATTTACAGGTTCGGTTGATTTCCCGGATGTTTTGCAGAATGCTAGTGCACGGAAGTTTAAGGATATTCTGTTTGGAAAGAGAGATACAAGTACTAGTAACTTCTCTGTTACAATGACTGATAATACGATTGAGTTTGTTGACAAAACTAACTGCTTTGGAGTGGTTCTGGGTTCGAATTTATCTTTTCATGTTGAAAAGCTTATTGTTTATGGTATCTTGGTTGGTTTACATGGCTAACAGCTCCACGCAGGCGTTCAAGTATAATATAGATTATTCGTTTTTGAAAGACCACTCCACTCGTCGGTGTCAACCTATGTAGAATCATATTTAAGTAGTCCTCTACGGTGATTGGTACTGTATTCAACCGTTCGTATTGAAATATGAGATAAGGTAACTCAAACAAAACTCTGATAACTCGGAAAAGTCGTCTAGTACATGGCTGCCTAAAAACTTGTGTCTGGAGTGATGGGCATTCGCAATGACTGTTTCTAATTTGCTTTCGTCATGACAACTAAGACAGAACTCATTATAGGACAGGTCTATTCTTGTAGCATATCTGCCGATCATCCAGTGCCCAGTCATAACTGCGACTACCCTTGAGATGTCCCTACGGTTTTTACTTGTCAATTGTATTGGGCGTCTATATTTGTAACCAGGGCACAGTTTCTTAGCAACCTTGCAAGTGTCTATATTGCGCCATCTGTATTCAGCCTCATAGAGAAAATGCTTGATGATA
This sequence comes from Nowickia ferox, assembly GCA_936439885.1. Lineage (NCBI taxonomy): Eukaryota > Metazoa > Arthropoda > Insecta > Diptera > Tachinidae > Nowickia > Nowickia ferox. Next base: position 92,092,262 of record OW387023.1, on the reverse strand, counting down.
CGTTAGCATTCATTCATTCATTAATGCCTATATTTTTATATGGAGTAGAGGTTTATTCTTGCACGTTAGGCTATGTCATGAAGAGACAATAGGTTTGGTTGGGAAGGGCGATTACATAACACACCTCCACTACGAGACCCAGACAATGAACCCATTGTGATTTCCTTCTGTTAATACCCGTTACTGAATGCTTAACGCCCAAGTGCACGCAGAAGAACCTCAATTATCTGTCTTTAAGCCAGTGAATTTCCATGATGAAGCCTCTGATACTCTCCAATTTACATTTTGCGTTATCACTACTGCTGTCATGGAAACGTCTGCACAGCCATCTAAGCCTATGAAGTTGCAGCTTCGGGCAATGACAGATAATGGTTTCTGGTTCCTCTTCATCTTCATCCTCGCACATCCTACAAAAATATGGAGTGCCATTTTTCCAAAATAGTGATCCTTGCTCTGACCAAGCAGTGACCAGTCAACTCAATGCAATGCAGCAATCAGGTATTTTTATTCACTTAGAACCTCGGAACATGTTATTGAATACGTTTTGGATTTTCGTAAAGTTCCTTTTAAAAAAATTTTCATTTTCAGAAATGTGTTAAATTTTTTTATAGGTCATTAAAAACGAAATCGACATTTTTCGAAGACTTGTTTGAATTCTGTAGATATTCCCTTTTTTGTTGAGACTGACTAAGTTTAAAAATAAAATACTTTAGAATAAAAATCGAGAACAATGTTACAGATTTCCAAATGATTCAATATCACAAGTACTCTTTTTTACTTCTTTAAAACTAAAAACTGTAGAATTTTATATTGTAATCAAGTACTTATAGATGGTGCAAATTTCTATGAAATATAGTTCTCCGCCATATTTATGTGAACTGATTTCCAGCAGATGCCCACATTTTCGATCAGTTTTTGCCGCAATGAAGTTCGATCTCGCTGATAACGTGACAAATATTTTTTTTTTTAATCAATCAACTCAAGTCAACCGCCTGCGCCTTACCTGCATTGAACAGGTACTGCCCATAGCCGTACCATACTTCATTCCAGCAAAGTTATATCACATGACCTGGAAGCAGAGTTTAATGATTTAATACTCGAAATCAGTTTGTTTGTGCGTTCTTTTGAGATCAATCAACTGTGGCACGCTCTTTGTTGTTTAGTGTTGTCCATTTTTTGGTTTTAAATGTAAAATTAAGAAAAAACACAAATTAAGCTGTGATTCTTATGAAACTTTTACGAAATACAATTTCATTTAAATGAACGCCTCTAGATTGGTTTCAGCAGTCGATTCTTTCGAGGTAGTTTTTGATCACTTTTTCGCACATTTCTGACGGTATATCGCCGATAACTTAAATAAATTTATTTGTTTTTTAATACTCTAACATTAGGAAATTATCCGCGTAGATGCTGTATTTGGCGTGGCCCCACAAAAAAAAACTCTAACGGTGCTGAATCGCATAAACTTCGTCGCCAAAACGTCAAATTACGCGTTCTGGAAGCTTTCCACGCCATAAAGCCAAAATCGGTTGTATTCTGCTGTTCGTGGAACCGTCTTGTTAAAATCACATATCGTCCAGTTTCAAATCTTCAATTGAAAGGCAAAAATAGTCAGTTATCATACAGCCGTATCGCTCTGAGTTGACGGTAAAAGGGATTATCAGCCATACTTTCAATAACAGAAGTGATATTTTCAACAGTGCGTACATTAAAATGATGCAAAGGCCTGACCACATCTATAACAATTGAAGCCTCTTAAAATATTTTAATAATGTTGCCAATTCCCTGCACAGTAGGTCGAATATGACTACCGCACTCATTAGCACTTCTTAACCACCATTTTGTTTATTAAGTTTTATTTTTATTTTTACGCTTTCTTAAGCAGTGAAACGACCCGTATTCGTAAACGGCAAGCTTTTCACTAAAACAAAAACAAATAAAAGATATTCAACAGCTAAGAGCCTTGTTTTGATTGCTCTACATTGTGCCAAAAAAAACGTCAGTGAGCCAGGACGAATGTTAGTGATCATGCCGAATGGTTCCACTTAATCCATACTAAACGTCAGAGCAGCAACAGCTTATTTGACATGGACAGTACGTGCTGTCGGCCGACTCATCCAGGTTTTTTGTACGAAGTCTGGCCAATTTTTTCAAGTACCAGACTATTCATAATAAAATGGCAAAGGTAGCTGAGCACGAAACACCAGCTGCAAAGCAGGCGCACGTATAGTTCCATACCTAAACACTTTTTACAGTAAATTTTTTGGATATCAAGCAGATTTTAAGTTTATATCGTATTCGGTTTGAATTAAAGTATTTGCTGAGCTTGAAATTTTCAAAGTATTATTATTTTTCTTATGAAAGTGAATTTAAAATAAGTATTCCAAAATTCGTGCCTCCAAATTTGCAACAAGATCGTTCATAAATTTTCATATAACGTTTTGTTATCTTTAGTTTAAAAAAACATTTATAAACTTCACTAATATTTGTTGCAAATTATAGCTTGAGTGTGTAATCCAAATATCTAATTTAATTAATCCAACTTTTTAATAGTAACTTTATGTGGTAAACATTTTTACGGACTCAAAAATTGTAATTAAATTTTTTTTGTAATGATTTTTTTTTACATAATAGTTAGAAAACGGACACTTTTAAGGTTTCTTTTTCTATATATATTTTATAATATTTTTTCTTTATTTACTTTTTATTTATTGATTATCTTTCATCGCAATTTATGCGTTTTTATAATTTTAATCCTTTGCAGTCCTTTTCTAATCCATAAACTATTATTTCAATCACTACTGTATATCCTGGGCAAAACAGATGTTTAAAGGAATTTTATTTTATTTTTAATCTTTTTTTTTTAATTTAGAGAACTGTAAATTGTCCAAGAGTTCGCGAGGAACTGTTCGAATATTGTTCTAGTAGCAGGCTATAAGTATGGTCTTAATTACATTAGTATTCTAGTTGGAAAAATCAACTATTGGAAAACATTTACAAGCTAAAGAAGAGCATGAGAGAGAATAAGAAGGCTTGTTAGACAAAACAAAATGTAAAATAAATGTTCAAGTCACATTTTTTCTATGTAAATTTTGCTCATAATAATATTTTTATCTAAGCTACTTTCTATTTCACTTCCATTGGCCTCTATGACATTTTTAAGGGTAAAACAACAAAAAGCACAATTCAATTCATTGATACATTTATTCGTCATTGTAAATATTTCACGTGAAAGTTTGCACTCTGATTATATTGATCGACTGAAACCTTAGTAGGCGATTTTAAAAACCTCGTTGTAGAAAATTTTATTATGTTTTTAGACTCTTCCTATACAAGAAGATAAGCAACAAACATAAATTATTTGACTTTTTAAAAGTATGAACAAGTGGCTTTTATCGATTGGGATGTTGCTTTAGAATACTTATATTTCTGTATAACGTTTTGTGCTCGCTCGAAATGTTAATAATTTCACACAGCTGTAGACTAACATGCATCAGCGTGTTATACTCCATGTTATCTCAAAGAAGAGCTTAAATAAAGTGCATCGATTAAAGAATGAGTAAGCCGCGTATGGAAACAATATTTATTAGCGATTTATGTACGCAATTTTGGAATTTATGTCCTAATTTAGCGTTCATATGAAAACCATGGTGTGTTAGGCACTAAGTACTCAAACTTCCTATGCCAGCTCAATAGATGGACTCTGAGGAGTTCGGTTCATTGTCATAAGCTTTTGGTATGAGATAATCCCACAAGAAAATTGCCACAGTGATTGTATTGGGACTGCTTGGCGGTGAATTTATGTCACTTCTTCAGATATGTGTATGCTGAGCAGTGTTGTCAATTATTCGAGTTTTATTTTTATTCGAATCAAATTTCATGATTTTTTATTTTTTTTTGGTTTTGCTCGAATAGACGAATAATTTTGACTTTTTCTTCAAATATTCAAACAAAAAATTTTATTTAGAATAATTTTTTCTTGAACAAACAAAAAAAACAATTAGGGAATTCACAATGAGTATATTAAAATTTTAATCTAGCAACATTGAGCCATCTTAATTTTTTCTTGTGAGCAGGCAACGATATAAATACACATGCTGTGTATCTCAAAGTCAGGCAAACACACATCCATCTTTATATTATTTACATATTAGTTTATAATATGAGAAAGGGAGAATAAAATGCATGTTTGTACGAATGCTTATGAGAGACTGAATTATTTTCTTCCGTACGTATTAAAATAACAAAATTTGTTAAATTAGAAATTATTGTTGGATAAATTTTTGAAAATAACTTTTGTTCTGCTGCGCTGACAGTTTTAACATGTTTAGTTTAATATTATCATATTGCCATATAGAAAATTACATGCTTTTTATACTTTTAAATTTGCCACCTGGTAATACATTTTATTTACACTCAAACAAAAACATCAAACTTGCCAGACCATATTAAAGTATTAAAGTTGAAACGTTGCAATATTAAGACACATTTTAAAATGCTATTGTGAACTCCCTAAATTAAAAAAAGAAAGAAAAATAATTAATTATACAGCCTGTTTATAGAACGTGACTCGTCCATAACACATTTCCGAAAAAAAAGTAAGAAAAGTCGGGAGCAAGAACTTTTTTAGTTTACTAAAATCTGCTTAAAGTTTGATTCCATCACGTCTAATTTTGGAGATTTTCTTATTTAAATAAAATACTGATAAATGATAAAAGTAAAAGTTCTTACACATAAATGGCTTCTATGGTATAAATTAAAATCTGAAATGAAAAATACAGGAAATGTATTTTTAAGAACACTTTGTAGCTAAGTTGTTGATATGAAAGAAGAAGTTCTTGTACCAGTTCTTGGTAATTTGCAGTCCTTCTATTTCCAACAAAATTGTGACATACATTTTCGAAATCTATCCATGCTATTTTTTCTTTACTGACCAGCTTATATTTTTTCAACTCAGTAAAGATTTCTCATATTTCGGGTCCAACAAATAGCCCTTCCTTCATTTGGGTCTCACTTACATGTGAAAATATAATTTTTACAAGTTTAAATCTTGCCTTTAGAAAAAGTAATGAGGGAAGTTCCCTTTTATATTCACATCAATTTAAATGTATGAAAAAATTAATTGATTCTTTAGATTAATTGATTCTAAATTTAAGTGAAGCTGAATGTGTTAAGCCTAGTTTGATGTACAGTGCTGGCAATTTTTGCCTCTCAACTAAAGGGTAATTTTTTTTTTTTTTTTTTGCATATATTTATTTATTTTATGTATCTTCAAAAGGCTCCTTTGCAGTGGTTTTGATTTCCAGAATCGCATGTGATCTTAAGGACTAATTCTTAAAGAAGCAACAATATTTTGTATATGCTTCTATGCACATATATTCCACAAATAGAGATCGTACTTAACTCCTTTGAGCAGCAATTTGTTGTATTTGTATGTCTGATTCATAGTTACTGCATGAGTTAATGGTACGGACGGTTATTGACTTCCATTATGTAGCCATACTGCTTTTCGAGCCATTGGGTACATATATTACTATTATTACTATATTTTTTAATTCCAGCAACCATAAAAAAATAATTCCTTTACTTGGTATGGCCTTGCGATTGAACCACAAAATGCAAGTGTGTTACGGATAAATGTTTGTTTTTCGAAGCGGGCTACCTGCCTTAATTGTGAATAAAACCGAAATTTTTGCACATATTTTCATTACTTATTAAGCTATAAATAATTTCAGCATAATTATCTTTCCGATTGACAACAAAAATGTAATATATTTGCCGTTTGGTTTTTTTTTGTTCGCCAATAATTACTGAATGACTACGAAATCGTTGAAAAAATTATATAAGCTTGACTTGAAGGTAATTTTATTTTGCATCTTTTAGAATTTAATTTTTTTTATTGAAAAAACCATTATAGAGTTATATTGAAATAAGTTAGCAGTTAGTAATATTAGCCACGTTTAGATAAAAAATGAAAACGAATTTGAATTTCGGGCATTAGTGTCCACATATAATACATATTTTATTTTCACAGAACAGTGTCATTAAAATGTTAAAATCTCTACATCTACATATTTAATTTTATTTTTAACTCGATGGAAAACAAAATTAATAATCCACCACTTACTTGTCGCTTTGTTGTTGTTCGTTTTATGTTTTAATTCCTATGCGATGCATGTAGATTCTACATTGTAGAACATAATATTTTTGGACATTTCAAAACAGACTTCCCCTAGACATATGAGAACTGTGGCCATTTATATGGCTTCTATGGTATCTAGAAAACATACAAGATACATATGTATATCTGCAAAGGTAAATAAACTATGAAAAAGATAAAAAGTTTGTAGACAAACAATTCAAATATATATGTAAGTATTTTAAAAATTAGTTTGGGTCAATAGGTTTTTCTGTTTTATTGCCTGTTGTGGCGATTGAATGAAGGATTTTTATAGCGCACATTTGGCGTTCTACTTTTATTTTAAGTTATTTTACAAAAAAAATAACGAGGAGAACGCTAATTTTAATTTCAGTTTAAATTATGTCATGCTTAATAAATTTTCGTTATTTTCATTATGCTGCACGTTTTTGTTCGTTGTCAAAGATAAACAACAAATGCAAATGATATAGAAATGCGAAATCAAACGATTTATATTTCAAACTATGTATTTTATACACTGCTTTGTCTTGGAATTACTAATGCTAATGCACTATGAACCACAATATCATAATTAATTTTAATTAACTTTAATTTGCTTTTTGTTAATACAAAAACCAAAAGAACATGTACATTTTTTATTTCTCTATAGATTAATTATCATGAAACGTAATTAACAGTTGAAAATTATTTTTTTCATAAATGATTTGCATAATTCAATGAAGAATTAAATGAAAAATGTCTTCCTCAGATTCACGATTTGTTGGCGAGAGGGCAAAGAGGAATGTAAATTGAAACATTTATAGCATTTCCACAGAAAAGTCCACCTTTTATCAGATTTTACCACCCTTTCATTAAGATACTTGGTGACACAGTTTTTTTTTAATGAAAAACTTATGATTTATATGATTTTTTGCATGTTTTCTTAGAGCGTAGTTGGGCAAAAATCGAACAGCATGGCTCTAAGATATAAGCTTAGTTGCTTGGTGATGTGACAGATATACATACAGATAGATATACATATCGCATTTGCTCCTCTAAAGGGGGTCAACTCAATATTTACATATTATCAGTATATGCAAAAAAAGCGGACTTCCAAAACGTCAATTGCTTTGTCACCAAACAAATCGCAGTGTTTCCGAATGTGAAGTTCAATCAATGTGTTCTTACTCGTAGAAAGCTTTTATACATTTCAAAAGACCTTGCAACGTCTACGACTATGAACGGCTCAAATTCAAATGATTCTATTGATATAATGTTATATATTTATTTAACTGAATCATTACAACGAATTGATTAGCAGCTTTAAGTTTTGTTTTTTTTAAATTCGTTATTTTTAAAAACGTTATTATTTTTAAATTTTGTAGCTCTGTGTTTGTACAAATTATAGGAATTTATACAACAACACAAGCGAATAAATTTGGGAGAAATCACTAATTTGCCAACAATTAAGAAACTCACAATGAGTATATTAAAGTTTTAATGTGGCAGCATTGTGCTGTCTTAAATTTTCATTGCGAACAGGCAACGATAGTATGTAAAACGCAGTATTATTGAAGTATTAAAATAACAAAAAATTTAAATTAGAAATTATTGTTAAATTAAAGTTATATTGATAAATAAATAATAAAACTTTTGTTCTGCAAAATGCCTAAACACAGCGAAAAATACAAATATTTTTCATCAACTACAGCTGCGTTCACAGTTTTAACTTGTTTAGTTTAACACTACTATGTCGCCATATTGAAAATGGCACGCTTTTTGTATTTTTAAATTTGCCACCTGGTAATAAATTTGATTTACACATAAGCAAAAACAACAAACTTGCCAGCCCATATTAAAGTATTAAAATTGAAAGGTTGCATACATATTAAGACATATTTTAAAACGCTATTGTGAACAACCTAATTAAAAACTTTGTGTACGAAATTTGAAGTATTTGTATGCATTTTTCCAATTTATAAGCTCACTGAAAAGTCTTTATAATTAAACACTCAAAAGACTTTTCTAACACTCTTAACAGCATAAAGCTTTAATGTAAATATGGCTTTATGTTAAAAAGCTGTAAATTATATGGAATGCTTTTAGTACTGGTATGTGCCAGACTTATTAATATTGTAAAAGCTCTGAAAAAGTTGACAGTTGTAGCTGGCAGAATATTGTTATGTAAAATTTTGGCAGTGTCAAGTTATATCAACACCCAGCAAACACAACGTAAAACGATTGAAATATCAAAGATTTTTTTAAGCAGCCTAAGTTTTCTGAACACCCAGCAAACATGAAATTCAAGGACTAAAAATTAAAGTATTTTGTTTACTGGGGGGTCTCCTTGCGTAATAAACTTGGAAGACTAAAAACTACCAAAACAGCTGTTTTTTTTTGTTACCGCGGCAATTATTACCACAAGTTCATTCTTTGCCAATCTGCGACAATAAAATTTTTATAAAATGGGGCAATCATGTGACTGTAACGCATTTGATTGGGACAATTTTATTATTGTACACCAATTCAGCACAATAAAAAGTGGGTCAGATTGGTGTATTTGCGGCAATCGCGTGATCCTACTTTAAGAAAATTTATAGTATCAACCCGTCTACATACATACTTAAGATATGAAAACGCTTTAGAAGTGACCGCAAAAAATATGCAACTCAACGTCAATTTAATTTCAGTGGAAAAGATTTTGTTTGGCTTGCAAATCAGTGAAAAGTTAAGAACAAGTTGGTCATAAAACCTTTAATTAATGATAGAATCTAATTATATTTTATAAGTGCTACGAAAAATATTGTACGCGGTTTGCAGACGGCGATCTTAGACTATAAACAATTTAATTTAATTGCAATATGATCTGAACGTATTTTTTATACTTCCTGCCTTATTCGTAAAAAATATTTCAGGTTTATTAAGCGCTTATTTGACATATATCTATGGGAATCAAATAAACCTGTAATAAACATAAAATATTTTTTATGAATTAGACCTTTTATATTTAAACTTTGAATTTAACATATTTATGAGTTAAATTTGCCCTGTATTAAAATTTAAACAGTTTAAATGAATCTTAGATTAGAAAAAAGTTCATTGGCAAAGGATTTTGACATAAATTCTTTGCTTGAAAAAGGCTAAAAGTTTTAGTCGTAATCGAGCTATTAATGGCTCCGATTACGATTATATTTAAAAGGTGCGATTAAGCGCGATTTCGATTACGAATATAATCGCAGTGCGAACCCATTCTCTCAAATAGAAATTTGCTGTTCGTGTGAATTAAACACAAGAAACTTGTCGCTGTGTTAAAAATACGTCATTTTTAATATACATACTCGTACATATGAATAATAAAGCAAATATGTATAAATAAAATAGTTTATAATTAAATTAAATAAACTTAAATAAACACAAAAAACATCGATCCATGCACAGTGAGTTTTTTAAATTTATGTCCAATTGAAATTTATTTGCTGGTGGTTAAGCGATGTCTATATGCATTTCATTGTTGCTTTAACAAATCGTCAGTAGACTTCAACCACACATTTTGAACAGTCACAAACCTCTTATCTTATGCACAGACTTTCATAAACTATTTGAGAATTCACAAATATTAATATTTTTGAAAATCACAAAAGAAAAATAAGCATAGTAGGCTTAGTAACTTATACAAAACCCAGCAAATAATTTTTATTCGATATGAATCTATTTTATTTTTCTACAGTCTACTGACGATTTGTTAAAGCAACAATGAAATGCATATAGACATCGCTTAACCACCAGCAAATAAATTTCACTTATAATATAATTATGACAATATGTCGAATAATAAATCTCTTGAAAATTTATGTCCAATACTACAATATTTGTTCTACAACATAAAGGGTCCGCCAGATAACTTTTTTTTTTGAAAACAGGACGCAAAACATCGAGTGAAGCTTCGGCTGTGTGGTACGTAGCGCCGTCCTGTTGAAACCAAATGTTGCCAATATCCTCCTCTTCAATTTTTGTGAACAAAAATTCGTTCAACATGGCCCGATAACGATCGCCATTGACTGTAACGGCCACTCCTTGCTCATTGGCCCAATTATGCCTCTGGACCAAAATCCGCCCCAAACAGTGACTCGTTTTGGGTGCGTCGGCTTTTCAATGTATGCGTGCGGGTTTTCTGTGCCCCAAATGCGACAATTTTGCTTGTTTACATACCCGCCAAGATCAAAATGAGATTCATCTGAAAAGATGATTTCGGCATCTTCTGTAAGTCGTAATGTCGCAATATTTCCCAGCGTTGTTCAAGCGTATACACAACCATATTCGTTCAGCGGAACGATAAAACTAATTATCTGTCAAATCAGACATGAGCTAAGTGTTGCCATTCACGAAATAAGTACTAGTTGAAAAAAAACGTTAGATGGCGGACCCTTTAGAACATAAGCCTGTATACGCACATTTTTAAACTGTTATTTTGCCGGCATTATTGCTTACGTTCGCAAATAATTATTGCGTGTGAAGACGTGCAGTTATAAATTTAATTTTGTAAATTCTATACATACATATGTATATATAAAATTCTCGTTTCACGGTGCTTATAATTTAACCCTTCCGAAACGGATTGACGGATTTTTATGAAATTTTGTATGTGTATTCGGTTTCATACCCCTTAAAATGAAATGTGCCAGGCCCATACGAACGAAATCACCCTTATTCCAGTTGTCGTCATGAACGTCACTTTACCACAAAACCAAAAAATTGGAGCTTGTTTGCTCGCTCCCGAAAACAATTTTGTGCTACTGACAATCTATTTTCGCTCCCTAAAGTCTAGAAAATAGCAGGTATTAATTGTTTTCGACAATGGGTACACCAGCTCCAAATTTTTGGTATTGTGTTAAAGTCAAGTCGATGTCAACAACTGGAATAAGCGTGAATATCTTTTATTTTAAAAGCTATAGTAGTCAGAGTATTCAAATTTAGTATGGACCCTTTTGATAGCAAGGTGCGAAGTAATTAATTAATAATAGTTTTATATCTTGAAAGCTATACAAATTGGGTAAGGAATCTTGTGAGAGGAAGGCGCAAAATAATTTAAAATAATGGTAGAATAGGACCGGCGGAAGGGGCACCCCCTAAAAAGTAATTAATAATGATCTTATATATTGAAAACTTTAATAGCAAGAGTCTTCAAATTTGGTATGGACTCTTTTGGGAGCGAGGTGCTGAGTACTTCAATATATAAGTAGAATAGTATTGGGGAAGGGGCACCCGCCATACAAACTATTTAATAATAATTTAATATCTTGAAAGTCATAATAGCAAGAGTCTTCAAATTTGTTATGACTTAATTTGAAAACAATTAATATAAGTATAAATTATAATAAATTTAAAACAGTAAATTTTTGGTGGTTTGCTGTTTATATTTATATTCCGTCATCACTCATAGCTCTTCCTGCCTCTATCACTCATATATCACATGCTCACACACTTACAATGAGTTAGTTTTTATTTTCTACCTTAGAAATTCCCTAGAAATAATTTATGTGGCAAAACAACGTTTCCCGGATCAGTATATATAGTATGTTATATTTCTTCTTCAAATTTTAGATATTTATAAAAATCAAGATGCGTTTGAATAAGGCGTGAAGAAGTCTAGATACCCCTTCATTATTTAATGATTTCCTTATATATGTTTTTTTAGTTTTTAAGTATTTTATTTAATGAGTAATTTTTAAGTTACTTTTTATAATAAAATAAAAACAATTATGATTAGTCAAACTTGTCTTATATTTATGCTATCATTGATTCGTAAAAGAAATTAGAGTGAGCAGTTAGAATATATGTTATATAGTCGACGGAATTCATAAGTTAGAGAAAGATGCTACATAACATGTACAGCAAAGTTTCCATCTCATTTTTAATTTTTCCTTAATAAAGTGGTAGAAACTTTTCTCTACGCAATGATGAATTTATCCTTCATGACTACCGATTAAATGACCGGTCAATTGACTGATGCTGTTCTTGTACATACATACACATACTTATTAAAATATCAAAAGCTTTTTCTTCTATACAAGTAGTTTTATTAGTTTATCATTGTCTACCACTTTCCATTGATTTAACGTTATTACTTAATGTTGGTAATCACAAAATGAGCTTTAATTTCTATATAACATATTTCATTATATTTCATGCCTAAAAGCTTTCCTGGCATGCTCTTAAAAATTTATGCGCTCCTACAAATAGTGACATATTCACCACAGTGTTTACACTCCTTGGCAGTAAATGCTAAATTTGTTCACTACAAAATCTCCGTATGTACATAAATGAGAAAATGCGAATTTTTTCAAAAACAACTGTTGCAAATAAAATAATTTTACTCCTTTTCATACCGATTCTCATTAAAAGTTAATATAGACATTTTACTGAATGAAAAAGTAAACAAACTTTTTTGCACTTCACACACATAAAAATGAGCCTGGATAGTATAAAATGCGAACTAGAAACATTATTGGGTGTAATGAAATATGTTTGAGGCATGGGATTGATAAAATTGTTAAAAGAGTAGGATGAGATATTTTTAATGCATATCAGGAAGATTAAAAGTATCATTAGCTAAATGTTTTTTATTGACGCTTTTAGGGGCAATTTTCTCTTACCTTAAGCTAATTTTATAATTTTCCTAAATAACTAAACCTAACATCTAACTTATTTTGTAGAAATGGGCATCAGCAAAAACTTTTGTATGATACAAATACACAAAAAAATGTTAAACCACTTGTACACGTTGTCCTTTTTTATGCTTCTTCGCTGATACACCATCTGAATCAAATTTTTTGCTAGTTACTGAATATAAATAAATGAATTACTAAAAATTAAAATTGTTTAACACAAAATTTTATTTAAATATGATACATCATCTCCAAGGCTATTAAATCCTTTTGAATTCGCTCAATTGCAGCGGTCATACATCAGCTGCAATCAATACTTTTCTTTTAAATTATACTTTTTGCAAAAAAAAAAAGTTCGATGTCATTATAAATACAAACTAAGGGATAAAATGATTCATTAAGGTCCCTTGTAAAGATAAAAATCAATATTGTGTGACAAAAAGTAAATATTTTCTTGCTTTGTATGTTAGTTACAACGCAAAAAGATGTGAGAAATATTTGAAATTTAATAAAATATAATACGATATTTAATATTGTCTAGCAAGAAATCCGCTTCACAATATTTTAATGGACCTTAAATCAGCACTCGAAATTCAAATAATATTCAACTTTTAACTGAGAAGATACCCATCAGATATCTCAAAATAATATGCCCCAACATCTACTTGTTCTATATTGAATATTTGATTTATAGGGATAATCCAAACATTACAACCAGTGGCAGATTTAGACCTAGGCTCATTAGGCCCGGGCCTGGGGCGACATAACTGAAAGGACTTCAAAATTTAAAGATAAAAGAATGTAAGTGCAATTGAAAATTGAAAATCGATTTGCATAAGTTTTTCGTATACGTTTTTTAAATAAGAAATTCCTATTAAATTAATGAAAAATATGATTGATATGACACTGCTTTCAGTTGGCAAAAAGATTGAAAGAATTATATTGGAACTAAGAAAACGTAGTATAAATTATATATGTATATACTCTTATAAAATAAAAATTAATACACAACTAAAATCATATGGGCCTAATTCATAAAAAATATTTGGATGTTATTAAAGGTTTGTTTATTAATCAAATTTCCATAGAAAATTTGTTTCATAAACCTCTTATTAAACAGAAATATTTTTTAAGAATAAGGCAGTATTTTTTTAAAATTTATACTCATGTTTATTTGATAACCACTTTTATATAATTAAAAAGGGCGACATATCAAGAAGTGCCTAGAGCTGGAAGCAACCCTAAGTTCACTAGTGCTTACAACTACATATGTGCCCTTAATTAAACAAATGGTCTAAGTCATGTGTCATGTCAAATTCACAAAAAAAAAATTAATTGTAATACTACAAAATATGAAAAAATTTGTTACGTCAGTTAATCGGTTAATCGACTGAAATTAACCGGTTTAAACGTTAATCGAAAAAAGCCAATTTTAAATTAACCGATCAGTTAAGCGGGTAGTAATTAACCGGTTACCCGATTGAATACCCTATTCGATAAGCAAGTTGTATTGAAAACAACAATAAAATAAGAAAATTTGATTTTGTTTTCACTACAAGTAATCGAACGAACGTTTGCTGTCGAGATCGTGGGACAGACCGTAAATTAGAATATTAAGCCTCTGACGGTTTACTTGAATTACTTGAATTAAAAATGTATATGAATAACACAAATTTTTTGAGTGCGTATAATACAAATTTTCGAGACCAGTCGACTTGTGGAAACAGGGCGTGCATCCTTTAATTCTTCTGTTTATTAAAACGAAATATATTTTTATTTTTGTCGAAGACATTTAGCCTGCTTTGTTTAGATATTATTTGTTGATATATTATTAATTAGTGACCCAGATATTGTATATTCATGCCGTAAGCATGTAAGTATTCTTTTATTTATGATTGAGATAGTGTCAATGATATAAAACTCATCACACAGAAGTTATAAAATATTTCAGATGAAAAATTTGTAAACTAGGAAGGAGGTTGAAAAAATTTTATTGAGGTGCTTACAGCATTCGGTCAATACAAAGTAATGTAAGTTTGTACACATCTGGCTCAAAGGACATGTGCATATTTCTAATGATAGATTAACTCTATTTAAAACATAAATGACTTTCCATAAATAAAACATAAACCTTTGTTACGTTAACTGTATTTAAGAAGAAAAATTTAACAAGAAAAAAATTCAACTCAACAGCTGATAGAGTTTTTTTATAAAATAATTTATCCATATCTCGATGTACATATGTATGTATATGTATGTATGTATGTATGTATGTATATACACGCTATTAAATATTTGAACTTCTGGCAGTTACAAGTTATTGAAATCCTACATAAAAAACTGTCATATGAATAATTGACTGAAGGATGAAGAAATCTGTCAAGGTTTGATAACAAATGCAGTCAGCAGACTCATAAGTTAAGAACAATAAGCACGAGTGTTTAAGTGAAAGTGTATAAGAAAATGTATCTTCATTTTGCCAACAAGTATATATATTGGTATGCGTGTACGCTGTTGAATGAATGTGTAAGTAGAATGTATGACAGATGCTATTTGTATATTTCTTCATACATAAATACTCATACCCACCGACCACTTATTCTTTTGTAACCAGAACAAAAGGAATGATAAATGGGAAAAAGCTCTAAGGCCAATGTAATATTAAGTGGGTGCTTTTAAGCCGGTTTAATGTATGTAAATGACAACAATGCATGCAGATTTAAAATAAATAATATATGTATATCAAATATGAATAATCATATAATTTTGTTTTTTACACCGATATTTTGTGACACAGAATGGTCTCAGACACAGCAAGTTTTCATTTGTTTTGTCATTCGATTTTTCTCACAAAGAAATTTCATCAGAATATGGCAGTATAATAGCTTTTTTTTGAAAATCATTATTGTGAAACACATTTAAAATTTTAAGACCTGTCCCACAATGTCCGCAGAAAATGTTCGATATAGAATGCAAAAATAACAAAAATTAAAAATTTTAAAACACTTCGATAACTTCCAAACGGGTTAGTATAGACTAGATTATATAAGATAAAGTCACCTTTCAAACGAAAGAAACGAAATTAAAATCGGTCTAGCGGCGTTAGAGATAGAATATTCCTAGAAAATGGTTGGTCCCCTATCGTGAATAACAAGAGAAATTTTTGTACACATGAAAGTTTTATTCCATTCGAAGGGAAAAATACTATCGTGAATCTTACGTGAATTTTTTTCACGCTATTAGTGCCAGTGAGTGTAAAAAAGGGATGAAGATTTGTAAAGCTTAAAAATTAATTGAAAATCAGACAAATTTAAGTTTAATAATCAGAAATACACAAATTTTATGTCCCAAATTAATTTTTTTAACTTAAAAATTATGTTTCTAAATACTCTAGATGCAGTGGAAAAAAATTCTTTATTATACCACTGCGGTGCGCCACCATGAAATTTACCGTGTGTGAACCAAAGCGATTCCTACTCTATGAAAAAAGGTTTTGCAGGGAATTATTGTTAAGAATCATGAACTTTACTTACTAATCTTGTCCTAAAAATAAATATTTATATTTTTTAATATATAAGTCGAAGGAAAATATTGAAATTATTCCATGCAATAACTCAGTTCGCCTGCAAAAATAAAGTGAACAAAACCAAATGAAAAGTGAAAAAATTCACGTGATAAATATTATTCGTGATAAGGGGAATCAAAAAAAATCAAGATTGCAATTTCGTGAAAAGGGAAAAAATTTCGAGGCAAAAAACATTCGCGATAGGGGTGATTGTTTTTGAGTTTTTAAATCCAGTAAATCACGATTTAAGAATTTTTGTATATTTTGGAAAAAATATTCCGGGAAATAACTTTTGTTAATATGCATACATACAAATAAAATTTTATAAAATGAATTAAGACAGATGTACATATAGCACAGCAAAGTCAATTTTAGTATTTAGTTTTATTTGAAACAATTTCAATTTTAAAATTTAATTGTATCTAACATCTATTGAAAACACTCAGACTATAATATTTCCACGAGAGTTTTTTATTGTTTTCAAAATAAAAGTTTTTTTCATTGTAAAACAAGATAATTAATATTAAGAAAATTATGCCATTCATTTTATTATTTGCTTCTAATTTTTATGGTCTTCAAATTCTGTTTGTAGCAAAGAAAAATAAAGAAAGCAACTGAAAATGAAACACAGTTGGAATATGAAAACGATACGTTTTTTCCTAATACTAAAGCGACGTCATTTTATTAGAATAATGACCAGCTGCTAGTTTCTCTGGTGTCAAAACCAAATAAAATTTTAATAAAACAAACATCTCATCTCATCAAATAAATATCATTTTTTTTGCAGTGTTGCATTTTATATCAAAATGAGCTCATCTTATTTACTTCGCCTTGCTTTAAAATTTTATTTTCGACATTTTGAACTTACTATTTCACTTCAAATCGAACCAATTTCCATCACATAGCAGATAGAGTTTTTTTTCAATAATTATGCTTTTTTAGCACAAAACTTGCCTTATAACTTAAAATAAATTTTTCATCTTCTTTGTTGATTTTTATTAAAAAGTTTAAAGCAACCAATAACTGGAGTATGCAATTTATAGAACTTTCAATTTAGCTCATGCAAGAATCATTATTAAAAAAAATTGCTGTTAAAGACAAGAGAATTTGTTTTTGTTTTCAATGTAACTAAGCGAAAGAAACTTTCTTGTCGACATCGTGGGCCAGGCCGTTAATATACACATATTAGAGGCCTGCGTAAGCAGTCTTGAAATGTAAATATATCTTGTTTTTTAAATGAATAGTCGTCCCATGTATTATACTAAACCAATAAGCGAAGCACGATGGATGTATTGATGTTCGTGTATATGAGTGTTAACAAGCGCTGTCACGAAGACGTCTTGTTTGCAACAACCACTCAAAAGAAATAATGTCTGCACCTTTGATGCGTGTATGCTTGTTATTTTGCATACTGTATGTTTGAAAGTGTGTGTAAGATGTAAATGGTAAGCTTCCCTCTGATCAGCCTAGAACCATATGTCTCTATGTCAACACTCTTTTCTCGAGAGACAATTGCACTAGTTGAAATGTCCACAACTATCCTTTTATGCGTGAGTAGACATACGTTAGAGACAACAGCTGTAGTGTATTTCTGGGACATTGTCAATGACCCCGTCAATAGTTTGTTTATCTTTTTTTATTACGCTGTGTAATAATGTTAAAAAATGCATATATATGTATGTGTTTAAGTTTGTTGCTCCAACCCTTATAAAATTGTAGACGAGAGTCACTAAAATGCACTAGAGAATCTTTGGTTCAAATGTCTCCATATTGCCGTAAAAGAATAGTGCTAAAGTCTACTGGTAGATTTTCAATGACAACTCTATGTTATATGTTAATAGGCAATTACATTGGCCGGGGTACACCTAGTCAGTAGTACTATTGACAATCTCACTAGTAAATCTCTACAATTTTACTATTGACATTTTCTGCAGGGTTATGTTGTGTTTAAGGGTAGTGTTTTAAAGCAAGCGCACACATCTAATGTCAATGCATGTGTGCGTTTGTATGTGTGCAGAAAAATAAAAGAGCATACGTAACGTGTGTGTGTGTATGTACATGCATGACGTTTGTAATACAAACAAATTTTTGGCAAACAATGCAGTAAAGCATTTGAAAAATCCCTCATGTCTTAAAAGTTCTTTTAAGTGGTCTTTTGCAGGGGTCTAATATGTATGTATGTATGTTTGTATGGATTTTTCCCATCAGCATCTTTATTTACGTGTATGGGAGTATTGTACTCGCATATGTACTCATATTATTAAATAATTTCTTTTTTATTTATTAGATAAAATGTCCACATTTTTTGTTTGTTTTTTTTTTCTAATGTCAACACAGATCATTGCCCTGAGTAAAGATGAAAATGAAAAATACATTTTATCACGTGCATATTTCATTTTTATGCACGTTCCATTCTTCAAAGTTCTTTCAGCTTTGCAGCGTGACCTTCAACATGGTTGCGTGTATTGTTGATTTATCATAGACCCAGTAACATTGTTGATTTTGAAACCATGTGTTCCAACGGCCTAATTCTGTAAACCAAATCCGTTTTTGAAAAAATAATAATTATGTGAAATTCTTTAAAATTAGTGAATTGTTTATATTGTGTTCTCAGCTTCGTTTTAAACGTGAATATATGAGATAAACAAGCAACAAGTTGATGAAACACCACAACTAATGTTAATAGAAAGATAATATTAAATAAATTTAAATATTTATTTCATTAATCAATGTACACTCAGAGCAAAAATCAAGATTCCTGTACCTGTATCAAACCAAAGCGATGCCTAAATTGCGGTAAGTATTGATTTTTGTAAACAAACTGCAAAATACTTGATATAAGTACTGATTATTATTTTTAGACGTTGTTATACAAGCCTGCTCGTCGAGACTGATTTTAATTAAGTCCGAAACTTCAATAAAGATAAGGATGGCGAAGCCATGATAGGCAGTTGCTTTAAAAAATATAAACAATTAAAATGATAAGTGATCATCAGAATGATTAGATTGAAATTTGTTATTTTTGTGCAAGCATTTCTTATAATTTTTAATTTAATAATTCTCAATTATATTTTTGGAGTTTTTTTCATAAAGAGTGTACTAGTCTAGCAGTCGGAAGAATGATTCCTGCCTTACTTTATGTTTGTTAAAGAAAAACGGGTTTATAAGCTTTTTCAAGAATTTTATTATTGGTATTTTGAAGTATTTTCATTAACAACATCTGAACTATTTAGAGCAATCGACCTGGTTAGTTTATTCAATAAGCTTTTAGTGCATTCTCGTTAACATTTCAGTTGTTCAGTTGTTCAATTCAATCATTAGATTTACAGATAATAAATTAATTTTAATTATTATCGTGATTCATATGATTAAACGCGTTCTTTAAAATGTATTAATTGAAAAAAATTCCTTATTATTTATAAAACTTTTTTTTTCGATGCATTCAATCAATCTAATGATTAAAACTAATTTAAATTTTTTTTTAATTTACATACTGCTTGGACCGATGACGTTCCTGACTAGCTCATTTGGTTTCTCATCCCTGTCATCCGGCCAACGAACGAAACACTAAAAAATTTATATTACTACTCTTCTAAAACCAAAATACCACACTCAACTCAGGAGACAAGGTGTTATTAGTCTCTTTATGAATATAGTGGACTTTGGTATCGCCTGCATGTTTGCATGCCACTTATCTACATAAATACATAAAATTTAAAAAAAAAGAAAAAGTTATATGTTATACATATGACTTTGGAAAACAGCTGATAGAGTACCAAGTCATTTCGTTTCTATTTGTTTTAAAAATAATTAAGTTTAATTTTTTCTTAAATATTTCAGCCAAGAGCAAAAACAATTGAAACTTAAATTTAGAACGAGTTTTGTTTTTCCATGTATGTACGTACATACACATACGAAAATTTGAAAATAACGGTTATTTTTTGATCAGACCTCGTATATCACACAACAAATCATAAACAGTAAAAACTCAAAAAATTCCAAATATTCAGGAGTGCAAAAAAACTGTTGATACTGTACAAATTTCGCAAGTATGTAATATACAAACTAGCATAACGGTATTTCAAATTATTCAAGAAGTTTGTGTGGAAAAAAAATACTTGGGGTCGTTAGAGATTTTATCAGTGAACTGGTTTATGAAAAATCAAAAGCATTTTGGTAATTTTGAGTTCCGGCTGTTTGTGATTTAGTGTGCGATATATACATTCAATTGTTGAAAACTGAAATAATCCATATGCTGCATTTCGCTTATGCTAATATCAACTCAACAAAGCACCTTCAACAAATTCATCAAACACTAAACGACTTACTTCACACTTTTATACAAAGAATTTAAAAAAATGACATAATAATATTTTTAATGATATTAGTTGCATGAAAATTTTTATATATATCAATAGTTGCCAAAAATGCTTCAGGATACATGCTGCGTCATTATTTCTACTTCACTAAATTGTCGAAAAATACTTAAAACTTAAAGCTCATACCTATATACACGGATTTAAAAATAGTAATTAATAAGACTGAATTTACATTATGAATATTTCAAAAAAAAAAAAAAATGGCGCATGCAAATTTTTATACTTGTCAATAGGAGTCGTTGAGAAGCAAATAAAATAAAATAAACTGCAAAATGCTCTTAGCAAACACAGCAAAATTCGTTAAATTGCATAAAAAATTCTGTAATCTAAATGAGGTATAAGTTTAAGAAAAATATAACAACCTGAAAAAAACATCAATAAAAATTGCAACCCTGTTTATATAATTAATTAGTTTTGCAACGCTGCGATAATGGAATGTATTATGATGAACTCGGGAAACCTGTTGCCGAAATTTTATGCCGAGTACACATCTGGCATTTTTGTGTTGCCATTTAGTGGTGTCATTTTTAAAATGTGTGCAACGCCGTCCACATTATGTTTTTTTATGGAAGCAATTCCACGCAACGAAAAATATCGAAAATGCCAAACGTTGCGAATAGGACACACTATTGCGATGTCACATAAATGCCACACACTCAGCATTACACATTTTTACGCACACCACTTTCCGCGTAAAAACCACATCCATTTGTGGTCAAAGGGCCAATAAGCCGCACAGTGGGATGGCTGCATATATTTTGGTGCAAAAATTATAGATTATTAAAAGTTGGCACCGAGCATTATGTGGTTGGCCCACCGCCCATGCAATCCAAATTAATTTTTTCCCATAATTTTTTTTCTATCCAAGCTAAAGCCTTCAAATTTGGTATATGCACTTTCTATGGAGCGTAACCGACATGAAATGCCCACCGCATTTATCCATGAACAGTTTTGCTGCCTTTCAAGTACAAGCTTTTGAACTTTTTCTACTTGAAATTCGCATATGATTTTGTTTTTCCATTATCTATACTTTTTTGCCCCAATTTTTAAATAATTGTTGTTACATTCAGTAAATACCTACCCTTAAGGTATGCAATAGTTTTTTTCAAAAATTTCATGGCTAGTTTCCGGATTTTACAGTTTTCCTTCTGACACGGAAATTTCTGAGAAAATTTTTTTAATTGAAAGAAGACATTCCCACTTTTATTACATTGAAAGAACAGGTTGAGGGGGCTGCATAACATTTTTGCAATTGAAAATAAATATTAAGTTAATTTGTAGAGTCTTATAAATTTATGCAGATTGTTTTTTAACGGTTTATGATATCCCAATAATTTTTTTTATTTTGTAAAGAAATACTATAATTTTCAAATATATTAAAGTCTATTTATATCATCAAGAAAATTATATATACACGCCTTTACTGCAATTTTCCAAAAATAAAAATAAAAAATATTTCATATTTAAGCGATTCCATACAAAAGTGTATCATTCATTGCTTAAAAAATAGAGCTTTTACCACCAAAATCCCACTCTGAAGCGGGACTTAAGACTAAGCTTAACAAAAACTTCTTCATATATCGCCTTCCTAATAAGCGAAATGAGCTGGCCCTATGGAAACAATTTTATGTTTAGCCTACAGTCGGTTTTTACCAACATTTTTATTTTAATTCATACTTATTTCCTTTTCGCTTTTATTTGTTTTATTTTTTTTTCTACATACATGCATACATACACACATACATACATATATATATATATATATATGTATATGTGTACATAGTTTGATGTTTATTTGAAAATAAATGGCAGTAAAAAGAATGAAGTAGAATAAAAAAAATTAAAAAAAAATGGTATAAATATTCACATGAGATGTACAAGCTTGAATTGCATGCTTTAGCGAGTGTGAGTAAGTGTTTGCTTGTGTAACATGGAAAACTAAATACAAACATAATGCTTTAAACATCTGTATGTAAATGCATGTAATCCTCGATTTACGCGGTACTTCATTTACACGATTTCGATATAAGACGGATTAATAGTAGCAAGCGTTTTTTTAATTCACGCGATTTTTTACGCGAATTTAAAATAATACACTTAAAAATTATGGCAACACTCATTTTACGCAAAATGCAGTACTGCGATTTATAATAAACCATCAGCAACTTAAATATTTTTACTTTTCTTACAGAAACGGCACCAGCAAAAAAATAATTACCAAACGTAATGCAATATAATTATACGACAAAATTACAAAATCTCTTGATTTAAATGAGTCAACTATAAGAAACATCAAAAGAAAAAAACGAAAACAAAATTCCACCCATTAGAATTCATATGAATTTGCTTTCAAATCAAGCAAGTGAATGTGCCTTGCTTGAAATGTTTGAAGTATTTGTTTGTCCTCTTTTAATTCCAATATTTTATAAAAATATAACAAAAAGCTTTAATATGTTTCTTAACAAATCTTTATATAGAAATAAGCAACAACATACATACTCGTGCAATAGTTTGAGGGGCAATCATACAATGTGTGTGAAAAGTACAAATTAAATTAAAAAAAATTAATTGAATATATTCTTGATTTGGCGCGATTTTTAGGTCCCAAAATGAAATTTTGCATGTATATCATGTTTTGATTTAAGCGAAATGCTAAATGTCTGGTTCCAAACAAAAAAAAAGATTTTTTACGCGAATTTGATTTATACGTACATTGTGCGTTTTCACCAGATCGCGTAAATCGAGGGTTACCTGTGTACACATACTTGGTATGAATGCGCCATGCAAGCATTTTCTATTAAAATTGATTCCTTTGAAATCGTCGTAAGTTGCATTGCTTTATGGCCGCAGAAGCCGAGCCGTTCGGCAGTATTATTTGCAGCGAACATACAAGGCGATACGTTTTAATGTCACTCTGACAGGTAAAAATACTTCCTGTTAAAGATATATAACATATTCAATTATATTTGCGAATTAATATGTTCATTAAACTTTAATGTGCAGTTCTTTTTAATAGTAGACTATGATAAGGTCCTAAATAAAACTTCGGATTTCACTAAATATAGTATCAACTGCAAAATGTTGGCCGGGTATGTTTATTCAAATTCACATTTATGTCTGTATGTGTAAGCATATACCGGTACTTTACTTTCGAGTTTTCTTATTCAGATAAATTGACATACAAACACATCCACACAATTTAAAAAAGACAAATAAATTACATTCCTTTTTGGTGGCAAATGTCACTGATTCTAAGTTCCATACTACGACAGAGCGACAAATAACTTTTCAAACATAATATTTGAAATTTCTGACATATATTTACAATTTTCAACTTTTAACGATCTTGGATCAATTTTTAAAATTTTAATACCAAAATTTGTGAAGCCATCCCAGTGATGACTGTTATATTGGCAAAGCAAGCGGAACGTTACCTAAAGAGGACATCCATTTTTAAAAAAACAATTTTATCATTTGCACATGCTGTTGACCGCTCGGTGATTTCGCAAAACAGACTAAATGAACGACAATAAATTCGACAGATGCAGCTTCCACAATATGGCCGCTTGTTAACTCACAAAGTTTTTGAGTTCCTGTTGGAAACCGCTATAGTTCTGATATTCTAATCCTCCAATTCTTAAAGGAAAAAATGCTACCAAAATCATTTTAAAACTTGCCTACACAGAAAAAAGTGATAAGGAAAATTTCGTAATATCAATTAAAAAATTAATTAAATTTTTGATAATCAGCCTTATCAGTCCAAATGTGATAATTTCTGATTAAAATTTTTCCTTCACATGGATTTTAATTTCATATTTCCAATTATTCCAACAGACAAATACATATTTGTGAAGGAAAAATTTTAATCAGAAATTATCACATTTGGACTGATAAGGCTGATTATCAAAAATTTAATTGATTTCGTAATATCAATTAAAAAATCAATTAAATTTTTGATAATCAGCCTTATCAGTCCAAATGTGATAATTTCTGATTAAAATTTTAATTTCCAATTATTCCAACAGACAAATACATATTTGTGAAAAAATTTTCTTCGTAAACAAATCAACAAGGAATATTTTTTGGACTTAGAAATAAAAACATTCAGACATTTTCACCACACATACCAACTGTTCACACGTTCGGAAATTTCCATGCAGAATTTTATTTATGATTAAGATGACTATAAATTAAGTTATTCTACTCAATAAATTAAAAATAAGTAAATATTAATTGGTGCACAATTTTTTTCTATGTAATGTTTATAATATGAAATATTAACAATTTTATTAAAACAAAAGACTTGTAAGAACTATTTTTAAGTGCACTTTAATTTGTTCATGCAACTAAATGTTGATTGCCTATTTCAAGAATTATGAAGTATCATATGCTCTCTCTTTTAAGTACATTCACATACAGATAACTTCACCATATTACTGAGGCATATACATATGTACATACACACATACATATATACACATCTTCCACTTGTACATATGTTGCGCTGCAACACTTATAACATGTTGAGTTGAATGTCATCAAAATGACATGAATCCATGATGGATAACAAGTGCCACCCATTATCAACGTTAGGAGATACAAAAATAATTAATGAGTAAAACATTATAATCGATCGGAAAATAAATATGTATATATTACACTTTAAATTAATTAAAAGTTTATTTTCTGCAAAACAAAACAAAAAAATAACTTCTATACAATTTGAGATAAAACGAGGATAATTACACATTCTTTTGTTTTCATTTTATTTTATAACAATAACTTTGATGGCTGAAATATAATACTTTAATTTTAACATTTTCCAGCAATAATGTGGCAGTTTTTTTCCTTTTTGTTTTGTTTAAAAACAATAAAAAAACGATAACATTGGATTCTATGACACCTAAAACAGATAAAAATTCAAGTTCGAACAAAAAACCGATAACATTGGATTTCATGACACCAACATAATTTTTTTGTCGATTTTAAATCCAATTCCTTTAAGATTGGATTCTATAACACACCGGAATATTCTATTTATGAGCTTATATATCAGTTAGTCCATATATCAATTCATATTTATTACTTTTGCCATGCATAATCCTATAGATTTCCATATATGATTTCATATATATTTATATAAAGGGTCCGCCAGATAACTTTTTTTTTTTTTTTGAAAACAGGGCGCAAAACATCGAGTGTAGCTTCGGCTGTGTGGCACGTAGCGCCGTCCTGTTGAAACCAAATGTTGCCAATATCCTCCTCTTCAATTTTTGTGAACAAAAATTCGTTCGACATGGCCCGATAACGATCGCCATTGACTGTAACGGCCACTCCTTGCTCATTGGCCCAATTATGCCTCTGGACCATACATATTTTTTTTAGCTGGGATGTCTAATTTCCCAATGTAAAATACATGCATGCCGTGTGAAAGCATTAAAACTTTCCTACTTTAAAGTCAAGCGGCACAATTTCAATTAAGGCTTTGTTATACTCGTAACAACACTGTGTGTGATGACAACACTTTAAAGAAATTTGCATATTTGTGAACTTTCAGCATATATTTTTACGTATGTGCAGATAAATTTAAATTTAATTAGCAGAGACAAAACCCAAAAAAGTTTACAGAGCCCATTTTGCAGTTAACAGGAGACTGTTAAGCAGTTATTATTTTGGTTGCGAAATCCAGGAACGGGGACTGATACTATACCCAACAATAAATGGAAAATATGGTCCGAGATCTGAATAATGAAATTATACTAATTGGATATACTGTTAAGTGCTTAACAGTCCCCTGTTAACTGCAAAATGGGCTCTGTAAATTTTTTTTGGGTTTTGCCTCTGCTAATTAAATTTAAATTTATCTTCACACACAGTATATTTTTTTAAATTTTTCTAAGCGTTTGTTGGTATTTGTTGATTTTATTGATTTTGCACTTTTTTTCTAATGGTTTTCTAACTTAATTATTGAATATATCTTCAAAAAAGTTTTGAACAACATAAATTGTATGCATGTATGTATATTAAGCTCTCGTACAAGTTAACGCTTATACTTCTGCACTCACATCAAAGCTTTTGTCTTTTGTGTTCGTCTTCTTTTCGAAGAAATTTTATAAGACAAGATAATAACGAAATAGTTATAAGTTCCGGCAGCAAGTGCTTGAAATATTTGAAGTATAATAATATCATTGAAGAATATCTATAAGAAATTACGTTGGAAAAGTTTATCCAAAGCATGACGTCAAGTGCTGAAATAATTCTTTTAATAAAGAGAGAGCAGACAAAATCCTAATAAAGTTATTGTCATAAGTTAAGATGATGGGTTTTGTACCTTATTTTATGAATTGTTTTTACTTTTTGTTTTTTTGTACTGTATACATATTTTGTATTGCTATTATGTGTTTAATTACAAATTTTTTATATTTAAATAATTATTGAATTGTTAACGTGTAGTTTCCACAATTCAAACAAGCGACTTGTTTAGAATTTTTTTTTATAGGAATCACTTAAAAACTATAGAGATTTTCATATATTTTTTCTAGAAAAGTCTCTTGCTTGCATTGTAGGTCAGATCCTCATTAAATCTACCCAATAAGTTGTCATATCACTCGAAATTGATTTTTTTACATTTGTGATTATATCGCGTGCATCCCAAACAACGACTGACAAGCTCACCTAGACCTGCTTTGGTGCTCATTTCCGATTCGATCCGAAAACCGAACTGTTTTGATTGCTGTTTGGTCTCTAGTGTGTTGTTGTGTGTCGTTCCGTCTACAGTTACGAAAAGGAACAAAAGCTCATGCATATTTGCAATTGAACAACGCCAAACACTAATGCCAAGTTGTCACACGATTGCGTTTGTGGTCAAATGATCAAAATTTAATGTTTTCTATTGTTTCGGGTGTATAGACCTCCAGTGGATGCCGAAGATGGTCGCAACGAAATTCAGCGAACCACCTTCTTAAAATTGAAATTGATAGTGAGGGGTCCCCATAGTAAAAAGTCTTTCTAACTTTAAATTTAAGTAAAACAAATTATGTGTGGAATATAACATCGTTCAAATGTCCGTCAGGGCTTCTCCGGATGAAGCGCTTCCGAATTGTTAAATTTTCCATGACTCTGGCGCGTAAAACAGGCTGAATTTAACCCATATCATGGGTAATATTGGCTATGAGGACCACTGTGATTTGTTTCTTATTCGCATACAAATTCGACTTAAGAAAACCCCACAAGAAAAAGTCAAGCGTGGTCAAATTGAATAATTGCGATGGCCACTTCACATCACCTCTACGTGAGATGACCATGCCCTCTAATCGCTCGTGCAGAATATCCAATGTGGCATGAACTGTGTGAAATGGAGCGCACTTCTATTGAAGCTAGATATTGTTGGTGTCCATATATTAAATTTTGAAAAAAAAAAATGGTAATCATCGCTTGCCGTTGACGGTAATGGCCAGGATAACGTCGTTCTCAAAGATGTATGGACCGATCCACACGAAAAGGCAACTTCTTCGGGTTCCGTTGCATTTCTTCCAGAAATGGTTTTCATTGTAAAATGGACCGAATATGGTGGTTTTTTATAAAACAATTTTATCATTTGTAAGTGTTGTTTAACTCGACATCCGTCCATGGTGAATAAATGACCTCCAATTATACAGATGTAGCCTCAAAAATATATGGAAGACTCTTGATTTACAAAGCTTGGAAGTTGGAAGACACTTAATTTGTTAAGCTTGGCTTTGCTTTGAGTGATGTATTTGTGCTCAATCACGCAGTAGTTGTATTTCACAGTTTGCTGATATTTCGACAGAAGACAACTGACAGTTGTCTGTTGATAGGAGCAGTATTGTTTTTTCAGTTTCAGGCGCGAAATTCCTTTAGACAAGAACCTAAAGGAAAGGACAATTTACAATACGGCTCTTTAAGATACACAGCAAATGAAAGAAAAGACATTTTGTATGAGTAATTTGAGGATCTTTTCATATCTTTTCTTTGCCAACAAATAATCACTATATACCGTACCCTCGCTACCATTGAAGTGGATAATGACAGTAGTTATTTTATAATGGAGAAAATATTGCCAAATATTTTAATTAAGTTTAATTCCTTTTAAGAATGCTTATTTAACCCCATTTTACAGAATAGACAAGAAAAGCTTATGCGGAAAATACAAAAAAAAAATTGCCTAAGGTTTTATGTAAAAATTCTAAGCACACCCTATACCTAACATGAAATTCTGAATAATAATTCGTTTACATTTGAGCCAAATCTAGTAGTTACGAGATTTCATGCAAAATCCAGTAGATTTCTCATAGAAAACAAAATCTACTTCATCACTAGATTTAGTAGAAATTCACTTAAAATCTAGTAGAACTTAATGATGCAACTATGGTTACTCTCTAATTTGTAGTAAAAAGTAAGCCTCGGTATTTAAAAAGGTGTGTGAATTAGCTATATTTCAGTTGGTTGGTTGTAGTTTAGGAAAATTTGCAGTTCATGGGTTTTTTTGGATAAGAGATCTGATGAATTTCAAGAAAAACTTGGTGTAAGTGGTATAGATTTTCATAAAGATTTAGGTTGAAATCTGATAGATTTCGTGCAGGTGTAAATGCCTTATAACATGAATTAAACTCTTAAGCATGATTCATGTTTTGGTTGATTTCATACGGAGAAGAGTTAGAGGGTTAAAATGTTATTATAACTAAATTGCAGGAGTGGCAATAGAGGGTGAACTAATCCTCCTTTATATAAGACCCTAACAGAAGCTTGGAAAACGACGATATTGTATGTACATATATACATATACTATAATTTCCTTTTGTCTTCTCTGCCAAAGTCATTCATCAGAACCTTGCTATTTTTTCTGTACTGTACTGCGCATATTTTTCTACGTTGTTGACTTCCCATCAGAATGAAAATTCTCTGCTATTTTACCTTGATTACAGTAATTTTTGTTTAAATACATTTAATGATTGCATTTCGTTTTAACAGCCAGAAGCTGCCCAGTTTGTATTAATATTTCCACAGAAATGCACATTTCAATGGGCAACAAATCAAAGAATTACCAAATCAATAGTGTTCGATGAAAGTTTTATGTTGTATTGGAAGTATGTTTGTATGTATAAAGTAACTGGATCTTATTGAAGTTTTTGTTTTTATTTTTAATATTGCAACACCTAAAGTTTTTTTTATATAAGAGGATTTAAACTTCAAAGGAAATGCAAAACTTATAAAATACTTAAAGACTGCAGTAGTGGAATATACAAAAAAAAAAGTATGCACTTCAAAGCACTAAATTTACTATCAACAACTAGAGCTAATCGTTGGCGACATGTCATTCTTGGAGAATTCTTCTTTCAAAGCATGAAAGTACTCGTATGTATGGAAGAAAGTAAAATAAACAATAAATTATTGCGCCGGTTAACACTGAAAGAACACTCTGAGTCACTTGAATTCGTACTTAAGGGCAAATGCAAAAAATCTTGCATTAAGTATATTTTTAAAATAAAAATATTGCACTCGTTCCTCTAGAGAGGATCAAGTCGACATTTTGCAGTTTTTACTGTTTGCAAAAAAGGCGATATATAGTATTTCTCGAACAAATCTAACAGCATTTACTATACTCTCTCGCCAAAAAATACAGTTGTATCCCTCCTAGTGATGTAACCAGTGTATGAAAACTGCCAGGAAAACAGTGAAAGCACAAAAAATCTGCTGCGAAAGAAATATTAATATTGTAAGCTTTTGTTGCTGTGCTTTGCTGCGCACATGTCAGTTTAGCTCTATTCCGCGCTACTCATGACTGTTCTGTTGCTTTAAATTCTAAATTTCAAACTGTTGAGTTAAAGCACTGTTTAAGATGCTCGTGGCTCTCTGTATGCTTCAACTGCCGAAACTATGAATTTTAGTTTGTTTAACTTAAATTTTTTTTATTATATATCAATAATACTGAATAAATATCTTAAATATAAAACTCATATTGTTTTATTTGTTTTTTTTTTAAGAAGTTAAGATTAGCTAAAATAGAGCAACAGCAAAAGCAACAGTCGAAACTCGTGTGCTGTTGCTGATGCTTAGACTTGATCTGCGAAGATCTTCACAACACAGCGACAGTTCAATTAAATTTTTTCGCTTAGCAGCAGAGTCGACAGTCGTGCGTTCGTTTTTCTGTTTTGTGCTTTCGTTTTGCAGATAAATAAATAAAAAACTGAATGACTTTCAATAAATTTAAAAAAAAAAACTTTTTTTGTCCGTACTGAAAATTGAAAAATTTAACCTTATCCTAATTTCCTACAGCATTTAATAATAAAAATTCAACACTGTATACATACTAATGCAGTATGTATATACATAGATATATGTTTACATACATATTTATGCTACGTTAGTATGTCTGTATGTATTTGCAATGTTAATATTAAAATTGTTTCACTGCAACCTTCATAAATATATGCAAATATAAAAACGGCACTCAATATCTCTTAATTTACAGTGATACTTCCTCACTCTTTCTCTATCTCTCTTCCACTATCTAATTTTCTATCTCTCACTTACTTCGAATAGAGTACTAAATTGACATACAGTTAAGAAACTCACCACCATAGTAATAGAAATGATAAGAAAAACAACAAGAAACGTCACAAAAGCTTTCTTTAAAGTCCCCGTTAAATATGCAATACTATTCAGTATTTAATAAGAACCGTTCAAGTACAATACATAAAAAATCTACATGAAGCCGACCGGATACACGCGTGTTTTATTTTTTATATAAACACACACATACATATATTTATAAACATATACATGGGTATCTAACAAGAAAATAACAATTCAAGTAAACAGATACTTGTGTACATATACATAAATACAGTCATAAATAAATATATTTTTTTCTATCTATAAAAGAAGGTATTGTTCTCAAATTTATAAATTAAAGTTCTACAGAGAATAAGAAGAAAGAAAAAGAGTCCAATTGATGAAAGTTTATACGGAAATGTTGGAAGAAATCACAAATACCAACAAATACCAAAAAGTGTTAAAGTGAAAATTGCTATTTACATAATTACACACAAATGCAACACACTCGCATACAAACTAACATTCACACCCACTATAATGATTTCTTTATCAAACTAATGTGTATTTACAATAAATAAACCAACAACAAACAGATATAATAAAATAAAATATAAAAAAAAAACAAACTTATGCCAGAACTGTAAGTGAAAATTCATTATTTTATTTCATTTTCTTTATTATCGTACTAAATTTATTTTGCCTATTTTCTTATTAAATTCGTTTTATAAAATTCTGGTCCCAGCGCACCAAAGTGCACCAAATTTCTATTTTTGGCCAGCATATTGTATAATTTTTTATATTTCGTAGCTTTAGTAATATGTGCATATGTATGTGTGTGTAATTCTACACCACTGTGCTGAAGTTTAATAATTCTTTGAATATATACATGCAATATTCAAGGAATTATTAAACTTCAGAACAGTGGTGTAGAATTAAATTAAAGAATGTAGAATTGAAAGTTAAAAAATTAAAAAAAAAAAAATATATATATACACAAATTTAATGAAAAACTTCAACACAGTGGTCTAGAATTAAAGTATTTTATAGAAAGTGAAAAAATTAAGAAAAGCTACCCTCTAGTCAACCTAGAACCATATGTCTCTATATCAACACTCTTTACACTCTAGTGACAATTGCACTAGTTGAAATGTCGACAACATTCCTTTTATGCGCGAGTAGAGATACGTTAGAGACAACAGTTCTAGTGTAGTTGTTTTTTTCTTTTTTATTATGATGTGCAATAATGTTACAAAAATACACACATACATACATATGTTTGTGTTTAAGTTTGTTGAATGACAACACTATGTTATATGTCAATAGGCGATTACATTGGCTGGGGTACACCTGATCAGTAGTATAGGGTCCGCCAGATAACTTTTTTTTTGGAAAACAGGGCGCGAAACATCGAGTGTAGCTTCGGCTGTGTGGCACGTAGCGCCGTCCTGTTGAAAGCAAATGTTGCCAATATCCTCCTCTTCAATTTTTGTGAACAAAAATTCGTTCAACATGGCCCGATAACAATCGCCATTGAGTGTAACGGCCACTCCTTGCTCATTTTCGAAAAAAATGACCCAATTATGCCTCTGGACCAAAATCCGCACCAAACAGTGACTCGTTTTGGGTGCGTCGGCTTTTCAATGTATGCGTGCGGGTTTTCTGTGCCCCAAATGCGACAATTTTGCTTCAAAATAAGCTTCATCTGAAAAGATGATTTTTTTTGGCAAAATCGGCATCTTCTGTAAGTCGATCGCAGGCAATATTTCCCAGTGTTGTTCAAGCGTATACACAACCATATTCGTTCAGCGGAAGGATAAAACTAATTATCTGTCAAATCAGACATGAGCTAAGTGTTACCATTCACGAAATAAGCACTAGTTGAAAAAAAACATTAGATGGCGGACCCTTTACTATTGACAATGTCACTATCAAATCACTACCATTTCACTATTCGCATTTTCTGCAGGGTATATATACAAAAATTTCATGAAAATTTTATTAGTTACAAATCGTGTTAAAGGAATTTTACGAAAAGTCTATAGTGGCGAAAAATTTTGGACCACAAAATCGAAAATATTAATAAAGATAAATTGGAACGAAATTTACTTAATCGGATATGTTCTGTATTTCACCTGAAATTAAATATTTCGGAATTGTCATATCATTTCCGAAATTTGACTGTTTGCGACTTCCAAAAACATATAGACTGCTTCTGCTCTTACTTGCGATACCAACCAAAAGCAAAAACAAATCAAATTCAAACTTTTCAGATCATCGACTGCTGAAAGAACTGCGCAATTGTTCATATATCGTTTTGTGATTTTGTGATGCTTTGACTGAAACTGTTGTATTTTTCAAAAGCCAAAGCAGAAGCAAAATCAAATCAAATGAAAATCATTACAGTTTTTTAAACACTGATATTGAGCCTTAAGTATTTTATGTTCCCGACAAACTGCTTCTAAATGGGAAATATGAAACAAATCTAGTTTATTGAAGTAAATCCAAAAATAAATAAAAGTTGTATTGAATGATAGAAAATTTAATTCTAAAAAAAATCTGTGATCTACAAACCAATCCAAGGCAAGGCATATCTTCGTAGTTACTGACCTCCAACATTTTTCATCTCTTTTGGCACTTTCTTCATAAATTTTGTAGATTTTTGATTTAGTATAATAATATGGGCATCATATGAAAGCTTATTGAAATTATTAGATGATAAACACATTTTCAAAGATATTGAAGGTGCGTAACTCTGCAAGTATGCTTTTCTGAGGATTTTTGTACACAACAGATTTTTGTTGGAATTTCTTTAATTTAAGATATTTTTTTTTCGTTGGAGCTGCTTCACTAAACTAAACTTAAGCCGTTACTTCTTTCTTTACTTATTTCGTCTGCTTACTTACAAAATAAATTTTAAGAAAAAAATTTTTAAAGCTGGATTCACCCATTGCTTCCAAACAAAATTTTTATCCGGACAATATTTTTTTATATGTAGGTTGAAGTCTCTATTCTTAAGAGAGAGAGAGAGAGAAAAAATTTTTTACAACTCTCAGCTTGAATTGGTTTAATTTTATATTTTGTCCGGACCAAATCGAACTGAGCTGCCATTTTTTTTTTAATTTTTCAGCCAAAGTTGAACTGAGCTGTCACATCATGTTATATGAATAATAAAAGCACAGAGTATACTTGTATTTATTAAAATAGAAATAAAGTAAAATTGATATATAAAACATACAGGGTGTTTTTTTAGAGGTATAGAACTTCGAATTGAAATAAAACACAAGAAAATCGTTTTATTGTCCATCAATTTAGCTTTATTGGAAGGATAATTTTATGCCATTAACGTTTAAATATGATTTCGGGCATGTGGCCGCCGCGGCTGGCTCGAATAAAGCCAATTCTACAGGTCCAATTTTCAACCACTCAACAAAGCTCCAATTGCTGTGCACGGTGGCGAATCGATTCATTCGCGTCCTCTTCAACACTTTGCTCTACAGCGGCAATTGTTTCTTCGGTGCGCACTGTTCGACGTCTCTGCGGATGCGTATTATCACATAGAGTAAACGTAGTGCGAAAACGATCCATGGTTAACCGAATTAATTGCTCTGATGGACGATTATGTCGACCATAAAATGGACGGAGCTTGCGGTAAACTTCGCGAACTGAACCATTATTTTCGAAATAAATTTGCACGATTTGCAAGCGTTGTTCTTTTGTCAACCTGTTCATGATGAAATGGCAAACCAAACTAAATATTAATCACTTGACAGCTGACAAAATGGCCGCCAGTTAAATAAAAAAGTGATGCCAACTTAAAGTTCTATACCTCAATAAAAAACACCCTATATATGTACATATGGAGTTGAACGAAACAATTGCATTAAACAATTAAAAGGGTGTGTGTGGCACAGAAAATTGTAATCATTTGCCGCTGTGCTGCCACTTGTAAAATTAAAACGCAACGTTTAAACACAGAAAACTCGCAGTAAAAAAATTTTTGTCTGGACCAAAATTTTGTTCGGAAACAATGGGTGGGTGAATACAGCTTAATTTTACGAATATAAAACAAATCTTTTTATTTAGTAAAAAAAATTTCTACGTTGACCTAACTTGTAGTATTAAAATTTTACAGTATAGCATGGGCATTTCCACGAGAACATCCATTTTTTTGTCGCGTGCGCCAGCAAACAATCAAACTTGTATTTCATAACAATACGACTCGAATTTTCTTAAAATTTTACCTAATGTAGATCCGCTGATGCCTACACAAATATATATAGAAGTAAAAAAAAGTTTCCTTTTCTTTGAAAAAAAAATAAGCACATATGAATGCGGAAATGCTTAATGCATTCTCAAGGATATGTCAGAAATATTTTTACTTTTATAGGCATAAAAGCAATGAATACAGTCTTGAAAATTGTAGAAAAAGTTTATTTTGACTTATAAATAAAATCTAGTGATGGTCTTAACTCATTTAAAAAAAATAATGCCGGTCAGGTCGGTTTGTTAAAACTGTGTGCGTAAGCACATTAGAACAATTTTATGGCTCAATTTTAAGTCGGCAATGGGCCATTGTGCAGAGTGCTTGCATTCAAATAAAGGGTGTTTTTTATAAAGTGACACAAATTTAAATCATATTAAAATAGGGAAATATATTTCTTTATTGGAAAGAAAATTTTATGAAATTAATGTTTAAAATAATAATCCAATAAGGTTAAATCACACGATCTTGGTGGCCAATTAATTGGGTCATTACGTGAAATTATTTTTTCATCAAAAGTTTCTTCGAGTAAATCACTTGTAGCGCCCGCTGTGTAGCATGTGGCTCCGTCCTTTTGGAACCACATATCAGCAGAATTAATGCCACGTAATTGAGGTACGAAAAAATTTCGAATCATGTTCCTATACAGTTCACCATGGACAGTAACATTCTGACCATCATCGATTTTGAAGACATATGGTCGAATGAATCCGCCAGCCCATAAAGCGCACCAAACAGTAATTTACTGTGCATGTAATGGTGTTTTGACAAAAGCTTGTGAATTCTCCTCAATCCAAATGCGACAATTCTGCATATTTACGTAAACATTCAACCAGAATTGGTACGATGAATAGAAAAATTATGTTGATTAAAAATTTCAACAAATTGCACGTGTTGCTCTGGTGTAAGTCGATTCATAAAGAAATTTCACAGCAAACTAAACAAAAAGCAACTATCAGCTGTTAAATGTGTGCTCAAATAAACCAGTGATGCCAACTCAAACTTGTAACACTATAAAAAAAAACTCGCTTTACAAAGAATGAAATTTGTGCTCCCAATGGAGCATTCTTAAAATTCTTGAAACTTTTATTTTTTTTTACAAAATACTTCCAAAATAATGATTTAAATATATACGGAAGATTTCGTATACTTATTGCGTAGATTTTTTTCAGTATAAGTCTGACAGAATGTCGTTTCTGTATCGTAATAATGCACTGAAAGGAACGAATGGAATTGTAAAATTCAATATTTTTAATACATTTAAACTGTATCCTTCTTTTGTTAACTAAGCACAAATTATCCAACATTTAAGGCAGAATTAATTTTTACTTTCTGTTCTTTTACCAATAAATGACTAGTTTTTGTTGACAGAATTCTTATACAAGTCGTTAGTTTTACTATTTCGTTCTATTATCTTTTTTCTTGTTAAGTAATTGTAAGTGGCAGAAAAGTAAATAAAAACATTTTGAAATAAAAGGTGTGATGTTGGTTTTTGAATTAAAAATAAAAGTTTAATATAGTCATAAAAAAAATAAAATGAATTTGAAATCCATTTTAGGAAAGTTTTGTATGAAAAATTTGAAATGAAATACATTTAAAACTCATTTTAAATTTTATGAATATGGGGGTTACAAACTTATATGAAATGAAAAATAATAAAATTATATTGGATGCTACATCTTTCATGATTTTTTATTTTTTTGTATGAAATGTCTGTTAAGTTATTACAGAAAACAGTGCCTCGTTTCTGTAAGGAATGTGGAAGTTTTCGAGTCGAAAAAGTTGTTATTATCCTGTGAAATACAGGGTGAGCAAGAAAAAAACTATGTTTGCTGTAATTTTTTTGTAAGTTTATTTATGTTTTTATATATTAAGAGCTTCCTTCCGAGAACTTCTCACAAGTTACACAAACAAGGCATAGAACGCCACAGTACAGAGCAGCAATAGAAAGTAAAGACTACTGAGGCCTTTAAATTGCTGCTTTACATTGTTACTTCATTCCCTTACTTTTCCTGCTTTAAAATTAATCAACTTGCACATTAAGAATTGTGAAGCAGAAAACTGGCGCCATAATTGAGTAAATATTTCTTAAGCACCCATGTGTGTCAACGTTACAACTTAATACTTTGATGCACTAACAAAACCTGCTGCACCTGCATTGGTTTTGCCTAAAAAGCTTATGTTTTGCTTCTTTGTTATTTTATTATTTGTAACAAACACTTTGTCATATTGAAACACAATAGTGTGCAACAGTTTGTATTTAATCTTTTAAAGTGCATAAATTTGCACTAAATATTGTGTCATCTGAAATTAACTTGTAGCTGGGGCATGAAACAAATTGTTTAAAATTGCATTGAAAAGAAAAAAATTAAATAGTTTTTTTTTTTGTTTTGCTTAAGACTTCTTCTTAGAACTGTTGATGTAATTATTTCAAGTTTTATTTATCGTTACCTTTTCATTTTGCTTTAGCTATTCTATCCTATATTTCTTCCCATTACCTTAATTCAATTCAAACAAATAAAATATCCCAAGCAAAATACATCGATAAAAATATTTTATCAAATAAAAGGTTTTTAGAGCGAATAGTTGCGAGCGTAATGGGGCAGTTAACACATTTTATTGATTTGTTTATTTCAAATGTCAAAAACACAATAAAAATTTAATGAAATGAATGGAATGATAAGCAGATTCAATCTTTGCAGTGAAGAAAAAGTTATTTTCTACGTAAATGATATTTTAGATTGTTAAAATAAAATCATAATTCAGAAATATTAAATACGAGTAAGTAATCAAAAAGTTCAAAGCTTCGGAGCAAAACAGTATCAAAATTTAATAATAATAATTTTAAATTAATGCTATTTGTATAGATGCAAAGTTTTCGACTAAGATTTCTTTGCATTGAAGCAAATTTGAGTTGCTGATGAGCGTCGAATCTACGACCTTCAGACTGATGGAATAGGGCACTACTGAAGAGTTTACTCGTTATTCCTATATGCATATATCGTCAAGAAAAAATTCACTATTTTACAGGAGAAACAAAAGTGACGATAATTGTAGAGTATTTAGTTTTCAGTTGCCTTTTATTTAAATAAAAAATCGGTATTTTTGAACAGATGCTGATGAAAGTTAGAATTTTATATGAAAATATGTTTAATCGAAAAAAAAGCGAACATTACTGTCGCACAGTACTTTTCAAGCCAAAAACAAGGGTTATAAATATACATCTTCTGTACTAGTGGTTCAAGTACAAATTGATGTACAGAAAATGGTGGAAGGGGACATAAGCATTTTGAAATTGCATATCTTGGAAACCCTGTTTAAATATATTGTGTAGTACGAGGTGCCAAAGTTGTCAACCTCGCGTTATGGAAACTATTCGAAGCTCATAACTCTTAAAAATCTCAAGTAAAGATTTTTAGTTTTTTGAAAGGCGAATAAAAAAATAAAATTAATATTAAAGTATTAGTTACATGCATATATCTAATGTGAGTTAAGATAAATTTACTTTCAAGTAATAAAAAATTTATTTTCGACTTTGCTAAATTTATTCACCATTTAAGGCCTGTCCCACGATGTCACTAGAAATCGTTCGGTCGAATACTTATACTCGTATTGAAAACAACAACAAACTTTCTAATGGGTGTTTTTTATTGAGGTATAGAACTTTAAGTTGGCATCACTTTTTTAACTGGCGGCCATTTTGTCAGCTGTCAAGTGATTAATATTTAGTTTGGTTTGCCATTTCATCATGAACAGGTTGACAAAAGAACAACGCTTGCAAATCGTGCAAATTTATTTCGAAAATAATGGTTCAGTTCGCGAAGTTTACCACAAGCTCCGTCCATTTTATGGTCGACATAATCGTCCATCAGAGCAATTAATTCGGTTAACCTGTCAATTGGCCACCAAGATCGTGTGATTTGACACCATTGGATTATTTTCTTTGGGGATATGTGAAGTCGCTCGTCTACGCCAACAAACCAGAAACGTTAGGGGACTTGGAAGCCAACATTCGTGGCGTTATTGCCAACATACGGCCCCATATGCTCGAAAAAGTGGTTGAAAGTTGGACCTGTAGAATTGGCTTTATTCGAGCCAGCCGCGGCGGTCACATGCCCGAAATCATATTTAAACGTTAATGGCATAAAATTATCCTTCCAATAAAGCCAAATTGATGGACATTAAAACGATTTTCTTGTGTTTTATTTCAATTCGAAGTTCTATACCTCTAAAAAAACACCCGTTATAAGCAAAAACTGGCATGAAGTTAGCATAAGTGACAACATTGAACTAGGTGCCAACGAGTTCCTTCATACAATTTGACATTAAAAATCTGCGCATAATGTAGTTTTAACTAGAGATGTACACGTGAGCGATTTTTGACTCACGACACGCACGCTCACGCAGAAAAATATTTTACTCACGCACTTTCACGCATGAATGATCTTGAAAATTTTCACGAGCACGCACGCTCACGTATAAAATATTCTTAATCAAGCACGAGGGGTGTACAACTTATCACGATCACGCACGCTTGCGAAAAATATATAATTAATTTTTTATGTTTGTTGGTTGAAAAATAGGTTCTTACATATATATATACATATGTATGTTTATACATAGGTATGTATGTATGCATTACGTTTGCGGGCTCATTCTACCTATATGTATGTATATACATATTAATGTACATAAATCATGTAAATGTAAACCTCTACACTTATATGAATTAGTAAATAATCTATTAATAAATAATAATAATAATAATAATAATAATAAATCAAAGTTGGCCACCGAGAAAAACACGAGAGTAATGTATTCGCGTATGTGTATTCATTTGCATAAGAAGCCGATTGACGTTCGGCACTCTGGTACTACTTTGTGCAGCTCAGATATAGATTGTAGTATTTATTATAAGAAAATTTAAAATTTTTAATACAGTTATATACCCACGCAGGAGTGTTATCTCGTTAGAGCGTGAGAATTCGCACGATAACGCACGAGTAATTTTTTTAAGTCATGGTCACGCACTCATGCGTGATTAATTATAAATTGTATCACGATCTCGCGAGATTCACGCGTGACACGATAAAATCACGACATTGGCACATCTCTAGTTTTAACCCACTATCAAATACTAGCGTGATTTTTAATCTAAAATTGTATGGCAAAACTCGTTAAGGTCATATCCAATTTTGCCACTTATGCTAACTTGTTCATCAGTATTACTCAAACGTACTTATTTCAAAAGGGTAAATGGTGAATAAATTTGACAATACGAGTAAATGTACTTGACATATTATACATCATTAACAGGGTCATTAAGCGCATGTTAAAATTTTTATAAAATTGTTGTCGTCAGTATAAAATTAAATTAAATTTTGGTACTAAAAATTTCTGCGGCAAAAAGGAAAAAGTGCTTAAGTCGAGATAAGCTGATTTTGAGTAAATTGTACTGCCGTAATCTGCATATTTGAAAGTAACCCTCAATTAATTTGTGCGATAGCAAAATGAATTACGGCTTATCTTTTTTAGACTTCTAATCTCATTTTTAATAATAGCTTAATTTAGGTTGTACTTTGGTATATTTGAAGTTGAATGCATTA
This sequence comes from Nowickia ferox, assembly GCA_936439885.1. Classification (NCBI taxonomy): domain Eukaryota; kingdom Metazoa; phylum Arthropoda; class Insecta; order Diptera; family Tachinidae; genus Nowickia; species Nowickia ferox. The sequence continues at coordinate 92,051,069 of OW387023.1, read as the reverse complement.
TTTAACGATTCGCTTAAAAAATAAAGGTTAACAGAGAATTTCTCAATTTAAGTGTAAAAGAAATAAATTTCTGAAAATCGACTTGAACGCTTAAAATTGCTCTCCTGAAAAAGTCAAATATGACTTAAGCACTTTTTCCTTATTGCCATAGATCTGTTAACGCACTAATAATCTCACATTTTTATTTTACTTATTCAGTAAGATATATTTTTATTAAAAATACATTGAAATTAATTGCTGAAGGGTTGGATGGATCCTATGCGCATTTTATTTAAAATTTGCCGAAAAACTTCTTTCTTGACTGTGTTTTGTGCCTAAATTAATGGTTGTTTTGGCGAGTACACATCTGGCACACATATGCCCAAAAAAGCCCAGCCACTAATTACTAGTGAAAAACTGTTTGATTCAGACATGTATTTATTGATTTAAACAGTTTCCAATCATGTTGGATTCTACAAAATTGTCTCTTAGTTAAAACTGTTTAACTGAATAAATACGTGTCTATATCGAACAGTTTTTCATAATTAATTAGTGGTTGAGCTTTTTGGGCATATGGGTGCCGTAATCAAATATGAATGCTCATTGATGTGTTTGAAGATAAATTCGAACTTTACTAGCAGAGACACAAACCAGAATTTTTAACATATATATGTTTTGCATATAACAGAGCACTGTTATTGAATTAACATATAAAACAAGTTATAGGAAATTCATCCGAAAAGAACGAGAAAAGTTAAGTTATAAAAGTACGTACAGATGTGCCCTTAATTATGAAAGTGGTCTAAGTCAAGTGCAGTTTTGCTTCGAAATAAATCTTAAAAAAACTCCAATAAATATTTCATAAGTATTAAATAAATTTCATTTTAATCCAGACTACTACAACTCCAAATTAAAATGTTGCACAATATAAACATATTTTTTGATTTGTTCAAATGTTATCTACTAAATATCTCGACAAAAGAAATATATGACTTAGACCACTTTCATAATTAAGGGCACATGTGTACATATCTAAAATGACGTGTGGATAACAATAAAACTAAGTTTTATTGGTAATTTTCTAATTAATTTGTCTGTTGAAGTGTTATATTATCATCAATTAATAAGATAACGATTTCCAACGCAATGAAAATAAAAATTTTAAAAACCATTATAAATTATTCAAATTCCTTCCAGATAACAGTCACAAAATGTTATTGACTCCTTTGGATGTTTTCATTTTGTGGGGAAATAAGTGGGCTTGTTTGAGTCAGCTGTACAAAATATTATTATTATTTATTACGCAATTATTATTTGAGTAACATGACTGTCTAAAGCACTACATACACACACGCAAATAAAAGTGTTGACAAACTACATGACGCAATAACCCATGAAAACTATTCTTTAGTGACAATTGACAAGTAACAAGAGCAAATTAATAAAAGTACTTAATTAGTAATATTCATTAGAAATGCTCCAAGTGTCTTCTCAAAGGAAATGTTGATAACATTTGAGCAAATTTATTTAATATAATGAGAGTAAATAAATTACTTGAATATACTTAAATTATGGCACGGAATTATATGTTCTGTTTATTTAATATAATTAAGGATGAAAATCATGGCAATCCCTTAAGGTTTAAGGTTTTTCTGTTACAAAATTTTTCTAAAGGACTTTTATGCTTTTTTTCTTTTTGAACTCTTAAAGTTCAATAATTTTCTGGAGAATTTATAGCACGACAAGAATGAAAAAAAAAAGTTTCGAACAAGTAAAATTGATAGGCATATATTATATTATTATGCTTATATACATATATTATATTATTTGTGGGTTGTTGAAAAAGTTTCTTGGCCTATTATGCCTGTAGTTTTGTAATTTTCCGTAGATAATTTTCAATAATTTATCTTTAAGCACTGGGGCTTTGTAATCTTTTTTTGAATTGTTGTTGAAGTACATTGATGAGTTGCTTAAACAGCAACGAACAGCATCCAGATGTGCTTAAGCAATCACAAAAAATAAACCTTTTTCAAAAAGTAAAATTAATTTTAATTTTTAGGATTCTTGTATATACATAATTCGCTTTAATACATTAAAGACATACAACACAGCAGGCCACACAATAACGCGACTATAAATGCTGTTGACTGCTGTCGTCGCTGTGTAGTCAGCAACATTACAATCACCTGATATTGAAGTACAAATATATATTTCAAATACTTCACATTTATAAAATTAAAATAAACAATTTAAAATTTACTTAAAGCACGTAAAATATAAAATCGAATTAATTTATTTCTTTATATGAATTTTGAGATGTTTTTTCCTCTCATAACATCCAGTAATTCATTTCACATTTTTCTTCATTACATAGTGTCCACACCTGATGATTTTATATCATAACTCGTAATATGACGCCGGCAGAGCAACTGTCATTTTTTCATTAATATTAACACAAAGGGGTAGACGTTGATGATTTTATATCATGATGAAAAATACTTGCCAAAAATATCTAATTTGCGTGTTGTTTAATTTTTTAGTCACAAATAATTGTTGAGCCGTCTTTTTTAAACGAAAATTGTTTAATAAATAAACGTTAAATGCATAGTAACACATAAAATGACATTTGATATCAAGATGAATTTATCAGGCCGTGAGCTCTGATGATTATATATACGTGATGAATTTTCATCATGATATCAATTTGACATTCATCATGATATAAATTCATCAGGTGTGGACACTATGTTATATTGGCAGCACTATATTTATTCGTTGTCGCTTACAAAAATTAGCGACAAGAGTCGTCGTGTTGCCTTGCAGTTGCGATAGCTTCAAAATAATCGCTTTAATATAAGAGTGTGTATTTTAATTTCGACAGATTATAGTCGGATGCCTGCTAAGTCCTGACGTGTTACAAGTAATACCGATTTCAAATCAAAAAATTCTACATAGAATTTTATGATATTTAATGCACTGAAAAAAATAGCAGCTCTAGAGAAGAGAGTGAATTGGAGAAAAAGGAGTAGTATGAATCTTTGAAGCATTTTTTTTGTACGTATTCTTTGAAAAATTTAAAAATCTTATGAAATTAATTTCATGAAAAATTTCTTAATGTAAATGCAGTCCGAACAAAAAAAAATTGCTCCCGAATAGAGAAACATGCCGATTGGTTCACAGCCGGCTCAAGAACCGCCGCCGACTTTCCAGACAACTTCAAGCTGTCGCCGATCCATGCGGCTGGCCTCGGCTCAAAATTGCATCCGGTTAGAGTAAAAATGGCTGAATATTTCGCTATAATAAATTTTGAACTTTCTTATTACAAAATTACATTATATTTTCTTTTTATGTATATTCTTCTTAAACATATTTTTATATAACACTAGCTTGAGCCGGTGTGCTTTGCTACCCCCCTCACCCAATTCCCGAAAAAAAACATTTCTAGTAAGCCTTTTCCATAAGCAATTAAAGTTTTGAAAATTGGTCAACAAATGGCAAATTTATTTGATAATAAATTTTTGTGACGTGCACTTTGTCCTCCCCCCCCCCCACCCCCACTCTAACTTTTTTAATTAGTGGGCATATTCCATATGCAAAAATCATTTTGAAAATTGGTCATCAATTGACGAAGTTATTAGATAATCCTTTTTCACTTTTTTCATGAGGAAATAGAAATTTGGATGACAAAAATATTTGATTCTTAATTTTTGGGGTGGGGATTTTCTACACCTCCCCCTACAAATTTCCAAAAAAAAAACAATTTTAGTGAATCTTTTCCATATGTCAAATTAAAAAAATCTAAAAAATAGTCCACAAATGACAAAATTGTTTGAAAATCAATTTTTAGGATGAGCACTCTGCACCCTCAGCCCGCTAAAAAATTTCCAATAACAAAAAGAATTTTGAAAATTGGTCTACAAATGACAAAGTAATTTGATAATCCATTTTTTGGTGGGCGTAGTTGAAAAATAAGTTGAATATGATTCATTCCAGACTCGCAGTTAATTTTTTTTTAATTTCAGGAAGATCGGCCCAGAGGTCTGGTCTCCCATAAGGTTCAAACAAATAAACAAACAAAAAACCACACATATTCCATTTTATATACATACATACATACATATATACATATTTTTCAAACACAAATTTTTCTGTATGCAAAATGTAATAAAACAAAATACACAAATATAAAAATTTTTGACAGCACTTCGTTTTCTCTAAATGACACAAATTTAACCACCTGACGACTTTCATACATGTATACAGTAGTTTTCCGGTTTAACGAACCAGTACTTTGTCAGGTATGTTCGTTAAACTGAAAAGTTCGTTATATACCATACTTATATCTAGTACCCATGTTATGAATAAATAAATAACTAGAGCTGTATTATTTGTCGTTTATTTTGAAATATGTTTTGAGATCTGTATAATATATTAAAAAAATTGAACAAGGTACAATTCATTACACTGGTAGCATAAAAGCTAAAATAATTTGAATGAAAAAAAGATTCAAATTCATCTTGAATTTCCTTGAAAATTTTACATAAAAATTTTGTTGAGTTTTTTTTTTGGAACAAAAAAATTTTGTTCTGTGGCATCTTCCCGAAGTTCTTTTAAACGCAATTAAGTCGAAAAATTAACATTATTTTTAGTTAATTTAATTATTATTATTCGAACTGCATTTGTTTCTATATTTTTAATGAATTGAACAGGCTAATGTTCGTATCGCCTTTTAAGCCAAATTACATGTGATAATTATTAATGAACAAACAACATCAAAGTTAGTTGTAAATATTCTGACAACACATAGTTGAACGGAACAGCCAACCGTTTTCGAAGGCCACTAAACCTTCATCATCAGCGTTCTTCTGTGTTTGGTCCACTGTGTTTGTTCATTAATAATTATCACATGTAATTTGGCCTTAAAGGCGATACGAACATTAGCCTGTTCAATTCATTAAAAATATAGTAACATTATTTTGTTGTCGTAGAAACCAAGAAAAAAGTTGTTTCTCTATTCTTGGAAATTCACCTTGTTTCACGGCTTTCATATTTTTAAAGTTTGCACTTCCTGCATTTTTTATAAGACTTTGTTCTGATTATAAAATTGTACATACGGTCGATTTTCTTAAGCCATATTTTTTGCACAAATCTACAACTCGCAATCCATTTTGGTAATCATGCACAATTTTTAGTTTTTCTTTTAAAAAAAGTCTCTTTCTTGTACTCATTTTTATGTTAACACCACGCAAGAATATGCGTAACTGATCATAGCAGCATAATCAAACAAAAATGCTAAATAAACAAAACCTAAAATAGTGGTACTTTTTGCTATTCACTTTAGTTAAAAATTACTTCACATTATGCTTTTTTAAACTAAAACTATGAATCTTATTTGTTCGCTAAATTGAGCACAAAAAATACTTTTTATTCACTATATAAGGTACTCTATGGAGCGCACTTGTGTGTTCGCTAAATGCGATGTTCGCAGAATCGAAGGTTTGTTAAACAGGAAAACTACTGTAAATATACTTTGTATCTTATAAATATACCTGGCTGTCAACCGGCTAAGAGCCGCCGCCGAGCATTTTTTCGCAACCCGCCGCCGCCGCCGACTTTTTTTGACGGCTTTTTTTTCTGCTCCCAAAATTTCCTTTGGTTTTGAAAGTCAGTGGAGAAGGGGAAGAGTTAGAGGGTCAAAGTACATACATGCTACACGCAAAGTGAAAGATATAGGCAAAGTGAAAGGCCTACAATAACGTGCCAATACACATATATTCTTCCCTTCTATCACCATCAGTCACAACAACCTTTTTTTTGTTTCTGCTCCAAAATGTTGCACAAAGTTTGCATAACGTACCTAATTTAGGTTTAGATAGCTTTTATGGGAAAAGTGGTTACATCGCCTTATATTGCCTACATAGGGCGTATCTTAGTTAAATGCATTTATATTCATAATTCATGATTTCTTTCATTAGCTGTTAGTTTCTACGACCTCATGTGTTTTATATAAAATAAACATATTTATAAAATGAAACTTTATTATGAGACATTATATAAAAAAAAGATTGATTTTAAAAATAACTATACCTACGATACAACACACATACAAGTTGCGCACATTGCAGCATCTAGCAAATGAAAATGACACAATTTGCGAGCAGCAGTATGTATTCAATGAAATGTTTTTCTCTATGCAGATTCATGGCTGTCATTGAAAAATACTCGTACTTTTAGTGTTTTTCTTTTTTTTTTTTTTTAATTCAAACCCAAAATTACATTTTAGTGGTCTACGTTAATTGCTGTGTGAACACGGTTGCCAACAACCGCGTAGCGATAATAATTTCAGGTCTCAATCATTGTCATACAGACTAGAAGATGTCATTAGTAAATTTTATTTTAGTTGCATGAGGAGCTTAATTGTTTGTTGTTCTGCAGGGTTCTTTACACATGCAGTCAATAATTAAGGATAATTTGATTATACGAGTATTTTTTTATTTTTTATTTTTTTGCTTTGGCAGTGCACGCTGCCAAATATTGAAAGGTTGGAAGATAATGATAAATACATGGCTGTTGGAAGTGTAATTGCTTTTTAAGATAACTGCAAAATTCAAAAATTTCAATAAGATAGGACAAAATGAATTAATTGCGGTAGTTACTCGTACTTGAAGGAAGTAAGAAAAGAAGAAAGGACTCAGAGAAAGACGAAATATATGATGCTTTTTCGACAATTTTAGGTAAAATCCCACCAAAATTTTTTTATTCTTTTTCTTTAGAGAAATAACACTTATGTATATGCCTACTAAGATACATATTATATCTGTGTGTTATCTGTTTTAGGAAAGGGATAGTTAAAAACGGACAGCTGGTGAAGTATTAAATTAGTAAACTTAACTCGTTTTACAACTCTGCTAAGGTGCGTTTTGCTGCCTTTTTAGCATCGCTACAGTCTCCCTGGTGTTAAGCAGTCCCATTATTTTAAGCTTTGCAGCCATTTTATTAGTTATTTTACTTCGTCGACGATGATTCATTGCTACAAATATCGACGAATCAGGGTGCTTTAACATGCATTATCATAGAAACTAATGCATATCAGTAAAATCTATGGTGTTGATATGACTGAGTCTTCCCAGTGATGGAACTCGGGCTCTCGAATAACGTTCAACTGCAATTTTTACTATTTTTTCCTTATCGAAATCATTATTTTTTAATTATTCTAATTGAAATAACTAATCAAGTAAATCAACATTTATTAAATGCAGTTGTTTCGAAAAATTAATATTTAACGAAATTTGATGACAAATGTGATTTTTACTATGAAACGAAAGCTAAGTTTCTCTGCCGCTATATAAGTCTGGCATATATTAGTCTTCTCATTACAAAAATTATTCTCCTTAGAATGTTTATATTTCATAAAGTAAAACAATCACATTGAAATAGGTAACCGTTTGTCTGTTATGACAGCTTGAAGATAGGAATTTTTAGGGTTACGTACACCAAAGGTGAAAAAGGACCCTATTGTTTTAGAATATCAGCCACAGGCTGTTTTCTCTCAGTTCAGAACTAAAAGGTGTTTTAAAGCGAGCTACCAACCATGTTGAAATCCTAATGTAATAGACAGGCAATTATATAATATATAATTTTCAAAGTTATTGCAATGTATTTTCTTCAAACTATACAAATTAACAATGAAATTTAAAAAATCAAAATTAAATATGACAACTCGCTGTACCTGCGAAACCGTAAGAGGCAAACTCTTGAAATTCGATAAAACGTTAAAAATAAAATATTCCAAAATTAAAAGATTTAGCAAACAAAAAATCGCTTAAATAAAAGAAGCGCTTAAATGAAAAATATCACCAAAAATAGAATAAAGCACTCAAATGCAAAAAAATCACCAAAAATAAAAAGGTTGCCAAAAAAACTAAAGAACTCACCAAAAACCAAAAAAACTCCCAAAAACTAAAAAAAAATCGCCAAATTAAAAAAAGCGCCAAACCTAAAAAAAAATTAAATTTATTTGCTGGTGGTTAAGCGATGTCTATATGCATTTCATTGTTGCTTTAACAAATCGTCAGTAGACTTCAACCACACATTTTGAACAGCCACAAACCTCTTATCTTATGCACAAACTTCCAAAAACTATTTGAGAATTCACAAATAATAATATTTTTGAAAATCACAAAAGCAAAATAAGCGTAGTAGGCTTAGAAACTCATACAAAACCCAGCAAATAATTTTTCTTCGATATGAATCTATTTTATTTGTCTACTGACGATTTGTTAAAGCAACATTGAAATGCATATATACATCGCTTAACCACCAGCAAATAAATTCCACTTACAATATAGTTATGACAATATGTCAAATAATAAATTTCTTGAATATAAAAAAAAAATTGTTACAACTAAAAAAAATCGTTAAAACTTAAAATTAACCGAGAAAAATCTCCAAAAATGGGGAAAAATCTTCAAAACGAAAAAAGCGCCAAACTAAAAAACAATCGCTAAAATTAAAAAAAATCGTCTAAACCCGAAAAAGGCTTGAACAAAAACAAATTTTTTTTGTAAATGTCTTCATTAGAGGTATAGAACTTCGAATTGAAATAAAACACAAGAAAATCGTTTTAATGTTCATCAATTTGGCTTTATTGGAAGGATAATTTTATGCCATTAACGCTTAAATATGATTTCGGGCATGTGGCCGCCGCGGCTGGCTCGAATAAAGCCAATTCTACAGGTCCAATTTTCAACCACTTTTTCGAGCATATAGGGCCGTATGTTGGCAATAACGCCACGAATGTTGGCTTCCAAGTCCCCTAACGGTTCTGGTTTGTTGGCGTAGACGAGCGACTTCAGCGGATGCGTATTATCACATAGAGTAAACGTAGTGCGAAAACGATCCATGGTTAACCGAATTAATTGCTCTGTCGACCATAAAATGGACGGAGCTTGCGGTAAACTTCGCGAACTGAACCATTATTTTCGAAATAAATTTGCACGATTTGCAAGCGTTGTTCTTTTGTCAACCTGTTCATGATGAAATGGCAAACCAAACTAAATATTAATCACTTGACAGCTGACAAAATGGCCGCCAGTTAAAAAAGTGATGCCAACTTAAAGTTCTATACCTCAATAAAAAACACCCTATATAAGCTAAAGTTCGTATGGTATTACATATGTAGTGTCCGCACTAAGGTAATCGATTGTTCGACTTTTTCCAGAAACCGGTTTTCGAATAGTTCGAATATTTGAAATTATGAAAAACCCGTTTATGTTTTTACAATTCAGGAAAAACCGGTCAACCAATTTTTTTAAGTAAGAAAATTATACAAAAGTTTTGATTTTAAATTGCTTTATTAAAAAAAAAGAGTCAACAGTTCATGTAAATACTATAAAACTATACAAAAATTAAAGGTAAAACATAAAAATTAATTTCATATACTTATGTATAGTGCACGTGTATAATATGTATACATATGAATGTATGGACAAGGTGGATATCTACCTCTATATAAAATATGAAGCAGAATGTCAACAAAACTGAAAACCACTTTTTGAAAATGCATTTTGACATCCATTGCACACCATAAGGCCAATTTAATTTGCCTCTGTTACCACCTTATAAAATAATTTTGCTTTAATTTCATGTTTCAGTAAGTGTTGCTATGGTCAAAAAATGTTTAGAACTTTTACACTGAAAAACAAAATACTTAGGAAAATCAACAGATCACGTTGATCTAAGTTTTAGCATAGTAAAAACTAATTTTATTGCAGAATATACAAATCGCAAAGTATTCGAACGGACTGTTCGACATTCGAAAAATCAACATTTTGAAAAATCCGACAACCGTATTATGGGTTTTAAAACCGGTTGAAGACCCGAATCGATCACCCTAGTGCGCAACGAAACCCTTCGTATGCCAGTCAAAGCCGCACTTTACTGAATTTATTTTCCATATTTTTAAGTATTGCGGTCTTGCTAAAATCTAAAATCAGTCCATCACTGATTTTTTATTTTATTTTTTTGCCAGTTGTGGAGAGAGAATTCAAAACAAACGACCATTTGTAGACTTTGTGAACCGCATTTTGATGGTAAATTATGTAGTTTTCCTTGTTTATACTAAAATATCAATGAATTAAAGTTTAATTCTTTAAATTTCATTAATTGACAACCAAATTACTTCAGTACAGCTAATTCATAAAATTAATTATATAAAAGTGATATTGTCGAAAATAATCATTTGCGCATTAAAACTAAATACTTAAATTTGTTTTCACATTAAATGCCCCAATATTTATATTCGTCTCCGTATAATTTCAACCATTAAAAAAATTATTAATCACTTTACTTATTTTATTTCTTTTATTTCTCTTAGTTAAAACAGAACAACAAACTTCCACTATAGACTCAATATGTTGCTGCTATATATATTATCCTTGTGCGTCACAGCAAAGTAAACAAGTGAACTCACAAGCCAACTTTATTGTATACATGAATTTTTCTAGGAAAATAACAAAGTTATATACAACAACACCAACAACAACATCACTAATATCAACATAACATAAAGAACTGACGTAAACACCCCAACAATTTTTCTTAATAACTACTTTTACATACATATAATTTTAAAGTATTTAAATAGAATAAAATGCATCAAGTACTAAGTTATGAGACAGCAGTGCGTGCCAACAATGTGTCAGAATATCGGGAGTATGTCTCCAAACGGACCTGCGTAAGTTTGGTGGTGACAATTGCATTTTTCACTTTAATATCGGGTGAGTAAAAACAAATATTGTTAAATATAATAAAAAAAAATATATATATAAAAACCAGAAAGCTTAATATGGACGGGAAGATAACAAAGTTAAAGCTCTCTGTTTAAAAAATATTTTTTTTCCCATATCTTTCAGGCTATTTATTGGGCAACTTCGTGTCAGAACGTAAGAATCACATACGCATGCTGTTAACGAAAAAACCCATTTCTTCTACGCCAGACGATAAGTCAACGCAAACAATCGATATCACAAGTACCGATTACATGAACCTGCAAGAACTACACGCCTATCAAAGGAACAAAACCAAACTTTTAGCATCGGCGCAATCGCTAACTAAGCTTTTGCAAAGAGACGAAAGCTATCGCTCAACCCCTTTGAATTCGGAAATCTTTAACAAGTACATATCGTGTACCCAGAATGTGCCACCCAAAACGAATATCGAAACCAGCGAATTTATTGAACAGCTAATTGACAATACATCGGCCAGACAAAGGGACTGTTTGAGAATTATACAAGCCATAATTGATAATAATCTGATAACGAATTAGGTTGAAGTGTGACAGAAGCAAAAAAAAATAAAACAAGAGAAAAGTGAAATTATTATTTATTATTTTTTAATACATACCTCTCTCTCTCTCTCTCTCTCTCTCTAAGAAACTAAAAACAGTGTTCACGATCCCAAGTATTTCGTTTAAATTTACATTTAATTTGAACACATTTTTTGAAAACTTTTATAATGCTTCAAATCGTTGAGAATTTTATTTACGTGGGATAATACGAAAAAAAAATCTAAATTACACTTATGGCGAACGAAAATAAGAACATTTATTGATTTATACGAGTATTGCTTCCAAAAAATTATTTTTAAGTTTGGTGGAGGAAATAATATTAGATTTTTATTCCCGATAAAAGTAGTTCGTTTTAAGAATTAAACTAAGTATTAAAATTTCACATGTTTAACTAAAAAGTTGTATACATAATTTTTTAACTTGATTGAGCATAAATACTGTCGATCGACTGGAAAAATTTAAGCGTGGTTTCCCCATTGCAAATACACGAATATTTCACTTTAACTGACAAAAAAACAATTAAAAATTTAATTGTGTCAATAAAACTTCTTAATCAATTAAATTTTTTAACAAAAGTTTACTTGAATTAATTTAATTGTTAATTAAAATCAATTAATCGGTTAATTTTTAAGCAAAAGTTTAATTAAAGTTTTAATTTATTATTTGAATTTTTTTTTTTAAATTAAAGGTGTTAAAAGAAGAAATTTTTTACAGTTAACTTTACATTTATACAAATTCGCCGTTGAAACCTTCACCAAAATATAGTTATGTTTGTTATTTTTGAAACAGCGCTTCCTGGTGCGTTAAAAACAAGCTTCTTTAAATCGTGTTCTTACTGAAAACGAAAAAAGTGTTCTTTTATTTGGCCAATTCAGTATATCTTATAGGCAAAATGCAGCAGAATATTAACAAGCCAGCTTTAAGTTCGTTGCTCCAAAAAAGAATTACCTTAAAAAAGCTCCAACAGAGTCATCTTACGTAAAATCTATTTTTATGATTTCTCTAAACTTTTTGCTGCTCTAGTAGACCTTAATTTATCATTTTAGTACTGCTGGCTAAAGCCTGGTACTCTGTTCACAATTTCGTGTCAAACTACACACTCGTATAAAAGCGTTTGGTATGAAATATTTGCTAAATAAACTTGCAAAAGTAGTACTCTGTTCTTATTGCGAAAAAAACATAAAATGTATCTGGCAGCATGTTTTTCCATGCAAAATGACTCTGGCATAATTTTTTTTTCAGCTGCAACAACTTTTTTCGCACGGAATTGCATACTTTCAAGCAGTAAGAGTGAGAAATTTATAAAAAAAAACCGCGAGTTGGGCTACATTTAGTATATGTCAAATTTTTCACGCGAAATAATCAATGTTGCTGAAATTTTTCGCAACTTCGAACAGAGTACTATGCTTAAAGTCTGGTAATCTGATCTTATTGCGAGAAACACGTAAAACATATCTGGCAGCATGTTTTTCCATACAAAATGTTTCTGGCATCATTTTAGTTTCAGCTGCGAAACAACATGAGCACGGAATTTTAAACAATGTTACCTACTTTCAAGTAATAAAATCGAAAAATTTAGCAAAATAGCGTGATGGGCTACATTTTTTATATGTGAAAATTTTCGCAGGGAAAAATCAATGTTGCTCAACAGTTTTGGTATATTCGAACAGAGTACCAACCAGTCTTAAAGAAAAAAATGCTTTTAAAATAAGAAAATAGATTTGAAAATCCATTTCTTTTAAAATTTTGTTGAAATTTATAACGAAACTCTGTGGCAATTTTAAACGTGTTCTTCTCATAATTTTTTGGCGAAGCTCAGATTTAAAAGTCGGCATACGCATATGTACATATATCGTTGGTCTCAAGTAGAAAGCCCTAACTCAAATAATTGTAACCTTACAGCAGAAGATAAAAACATAATAGAAACCGTAATATTCAAAATTAAACTTTTTTGCACAACTTTTTTCTTTTAAGAGAAGAAGAAGCATTATTTTTTATACTATTACAATAAATTTTTTTTGACGAGGTGTATTTGTGTGAAATGTATTGGAATCACTGAAAAAATAAATTTCGTAAAAATTACGAGTTAGGGCCAGTGTTGTCAGATATGGCGATATCTCGCCAAACGTGGCGACGAAAATTTATTTTTGGCGATGAAAATTTTCAAATGGCGATTTACTTGGCGATATTTTTACGATTTCAATAAAATAGAATAATGTTAAAAATATGAAATATTTTTTGTAAAGAATTTTTTCTACAACATAAAATATTTCATGCATGAAATTCTAAATGTTGTGACTCTTTATCTCAAACAAATTTTTCTCAAATTCAAGAAGTTTAAAAAATATGGCCCACAAACTCTCATTTGGTGTTTATAAAACACAGTGGGGAAAACTTTCTTTTATTAATTAGAACCAATATTTTGATAATGAAGCACCAAAAAGCCTGCACGAGTTCTCGCCTATACCAGCCATACACTACACAAATTCAGTGCTGAAGTGTGGCACTGACTAAAATAAGCTTGTGACACACACTATACAAGTAAACTGTGCAGTTTTTATTTTAATGTTCCATAATGCAGGCGATTCTTTGTATAATTCTAGGAACTCTGTCCAGAATATTTTTTCAGCGCTCATTTCTAGTTTGGAACTCTTAAAAAATCACGACACAACTTATCGTTTACAACATATACTACACAAGTTCACTGTACAGTTTTAAAAACTTGAAGAAATATCAAAATCGTTTTGATATTTAGTCAGGTCACCACGTAAATAGCACAACCACCCCCATACACTACACAGACGAACTGTGCAGTGCCAGACGTGTGCAGTGAACTTGTGTAGTGTATGGCTGGCACTAGAGTGTATGAATACAACGATTCTGATGGTACTTACCACTTCAAGGATATGATATGTGTACTTAAATACACATTTAAGTAAATGTTACTTTAGTTTTATCACAAGATTTATATGTTTAATAATTTTTATCTTGGTGTTCAAGTTCAATTTATCCTATTCGGATTGATCTTTTGGAATAAGTTATTTTTTATTATTTTTTGTACTCCACTATTTATATGTTAATGTAAGCACTTTTCTTAATTTTTCTTATATAGTATAATTTTTATGTTTTACGACAGAAAAAAATATTTTTGTAGCTATAATTTAATGTTTTATTATATTGGCGATATTTGGCGATATTCGACAAGTCATTTGGCGACAAGGGTCAAAATAAATCTGACAACACTGGTTAGGGCCCTTCTGTTTGAAACCATCGATATATTTTTTTGTTAATGCGCATTCAATTTCAATTTCATCCAAAGTATTTTGTGTTATATTGAACACAAGCTAGAGAAGTAATAAAAAAAACAATAATAAAATTTTAAAACCATATTTAAATTTATCAGTTATAAGAATCATAACTCGGTTAAAATATTAAGATAATTGGTTTGTTACTGATTGCGCAAACGGCAAACTAATAAAAATGCCAAAATACATAGAAGCCTTTAAGATCAACTTTCTCCAGCGATGCCAAGTTAGTGCCTTTCGCACTAGATTTAAGGCTCAGTTAGCCGACTATTATGCAATGTAACTGTAATGTAGGAAACAGCTGATCGATATTTTTATATAAAAAGTAGGTTACTTTACATAACATCTCTATAACAATTTCCATTACTTTTCACATAACAATATCGATCAGCTGTTTCCTACTGTTGCAGTTATATTACATTACAGTCGGCTAACTGAGCCTTTAGTGCTTTTTAAGTCATAACAGTGCGCATTTTTTCAAGTTGGTGCTTTTTTAAAAAAGGCACTAAATTGGTGCTTTTTTAACTGTGATTTTAGTGCGTTTTGCAATTCGACTAAATATTTATTTAGTCAATGGCATTGACCCCTAAAGAGTTCCTTTTTTATAGTTGTTGTCTATACACAGACTTAAATCATCTTTTTTCAGCTGCTGAATCATTCGATGTTGGTGGAAATATATACGACATAATTTTTAAAAACACCAGTGTAAAAAATTGGAAGTAATTATTGAGGAACTACATTTTCTCTACCTCCAAAGTGTCAATCACTAAGTGCGTATTTTGTTTTTATTTTTTAGTAAGTGATTATTAACAATAGCCAAATAATTAACTTGGAAGTTATTTTATGATTGTGTAAGCAATACCAGCAAATAGAAAATATATTGATTTAAACGAAATTTTTTACGTTTGGTCTTTCCACGGTTGATGTCGAGTTTTTTCCAACTCTATAAAAAAAAAATAATGAAAAATTAGTTCCTTTGCACGCATTATAAAGATCATACAAAAAAATCGGATTTACTTAACATTATGAAAATTACTTCTTATCTAATTATTATCTAGATTTGCACTACTTCCGCATCACAAGTTCTGGATCTTATTGAATTCCTTGGATGCTCTTCTTTTACTGGGAACTTATCAGAACATTGCATTCAAAGAAGTATTTATGTGGAGATGAGTTTAGATTTCACCAGCAGAGACAGGAACCCAAAACTTTTAGCAAAGTCCATTTTGCAGCTAACAACGCGTAGTGGGATGGCTTCATAAATTTTTGTGGTAAAATATAAGGATCCAAGTTCATTGAAAGTTGGCACTTAAATGTATACACACAAATTTATGAAGCTATCCCACTGTGCAACGGTTTGGCCATATGAAACTAATTGATATTTTGTATTTACCATGGATATCAAATAAATTCCAGGTCGATGCGTAATGTGTCTAATGCCGAGTACACACTATGGCATTTTGTGACATCGCAATAGTGTGTACTAGTGGCAACGTTTGTCATTTCCGATATTTTTCGTTTTGTGGCATTGCTTTCCATATAAAAAACATAATTTTAACGGCGTTGCATACATTTTGAAAATGACAACACAAGAAATACCAGATGTGTACTCGGCATAATAATAATAACATTTTATCTGTTTGTTGAAATGGGTTCCCATATTTTACTTAATCGCTTGTGTGTAGAAAACATCCCCATTTAATTTAATTTATTCCCAGCAAAAAAAGTCGGAACTAGTTCCAAAGGATCACCACTTTCATTGCATTCCAATCACTACAGTTACTGAATTTATTATTCTAAGGTTGTTGTTTATATCAGAAATTGTTCTAGACAACCTTTTAAGCGCATACCATTCAGTTGTTTTGATCACTTCCGTCCCATGAAAACCATGTGCTAAATTCATTGATGTTTCACCAGAAATAGATCTATTTGGAGCTGAGTTCATCATGCTGTAACTAATGATTTGTATGTTATTTTTTTGCTGCGATTTATATTTGGGTACTTAATTTATTATTTACAGTTTTCAACACAAACGAAATATTTTATTTACATCCAAAAGGCAGAAACAAAACGTTCCACTAACATACCACGACCAAATATTTCCATTTTGTAAACAACGCATTTATGCAAAAAAATAAATAAATAAATAAATAAAAAGATAAAAGAAACATTGTCCCCTATCAAAATTAAAAAATAAGTCTCCCATTAAAAAATGAAGTTCTGACATTTACACAATAAAACAAATATGTTTTCGCCAGCGAGGGTAAATAAGGCGAAAACGCCGAAAACTTAAATGGAATTTTACAAAAGAAGAGAGTTTTACATTTAAAGCAAAAAATATAGCAAAGTAGTAGAATTTTCTTAAGATCAGAAAAACTTATTGCTTCATTGGATTTTTATTTCATTGATATGCTCTAACATATCTATTTACTTTTTGCATTTATGTTAATTATTTAGTAAGTAAGAAAAAGAAACACAATAAAATTAAATACAAAAGAGTACATAATTAATTATCCATGACTACTGATGTGAACACTAAAAGTAAAAGAGGTAAATAAGTTAAAGCACTAATAACTTTCGTTAAAAGCGGATTTCTAAATATCAAAGAAAGGAACAAAACATAAGTCCAATGTTGCACTTGATCTTAAAATAATCTTCTATGAATATATATACTTTCATTTAATTTAAGAAAGCAAGTAAAAACTAATAGGCAATTCTTAAAGAGCAGCTGTTTAAAAATGCATCGGACTTTCCTATAAGCGAAACTGTTGGGACAGTAAAACTTATTCTTTATACGCGATAATTCGTTATAAACTGAATTTGTTGTAACCGAACTACACTGTATTACATGCAGACAACTACATTTTCATAAGATGCATGAGGATATTGCATAGTGAATGCCGTTAATAATTTTGAAACTATTGACAAACCGTCAGTAAAGGCGGAATTCTTACAACTAACAAGAAAATTTGAAAGTAATTTTTTACAGCGCACATATCGTCGCTGTTTTAACTAAACGACCTAATTGGCATTTTTTGGAAAAATTAGTTAAGTCCTTTGCTGGACTTTATAAGTCATAATACACCTTGTCTACAATTTTCATGACTGTAAGCATTACTGTTGTGCATATATAAGTAAAAAGATTTCAGACGCAGCCATAAGAATGAATGTATAAAACAACCATAAAAGCTGCTCTCCTGTTAAATTTTTAAAATGTTAGGTCAGTTAGTTAAAACAGCGACGATATGTTAATGCTTGCGGTTTCTATAGTTTTGATTTTAAACTGTTTTTAATAGCTGCAACAGAGGGAAGACCTCCTAGCATGTCTGCAGATCGTCCAGTGGCCCGTAAATAACGCGGCCCTACAAGTTTCATCTATCTTCTCATAAGGTGAAATGTTTTTTTTTTAACAAACAAAATCCGCGAAGCAATTAGCTTTTTTGCAGAAAACACCCATGGTCTATGGCGGGAATCGAACCCCGACGTTTGGACTGAGAGGATAGCATCGCTACCAGTCAGCCACAGGGGGACCCCACGTAACTAACAAAAAGTTTCAAATCGGGTATTACATCGAAAGACATGCCTCTACAAATTTTCAAACCATTGTCATAACAATAAAGTGAATTAAAAATTAAAATAAAAAAATTTCACTTCAGTCACTTTAATAATTTTGCTTTGTTTTTTCTCTTTCCTACAAAATGTAAAAATGTACAGTTACGCGATTTTGCATTTCAGTTAACAATATGCTCTATAAATAAAGTGTTTGGGGATATTCTTTTTATTTGTGCTGCCTGAATGTATTTTTTTTCTCGAGCATTTTTTTTTCATTTCTTAAGGGCTCATGCTCATCAATAACATGTTATTTTAATTGATATATACAGATATAAAAATTAAGAAATGGCAAAAAACTGAGCAAAATTTCGTTCTATAAATACACAAACAAAAGTTGCGTATTAAAATCTAAGAAAACAAGATTAATTTAAAATTTTTCTTTTAGTGATTTTGCTTCATATGTATTCCATGTTAATTCAACATGACTAATAGTAATATTCCAAGAAAATATTTTCCTTTTGAAACAACTTTCTTTCATGTTGATACAATATTCCAGTGATATTAAATCAAAATGAAGAATCATTTTGAATCGAAGTTATTTAAAGTTGAAACAACGTGAATTTGAAAACGATGAACCGTATTTAATCAAAGTTATTTCGAGTTAAGGCAGCATTAATTTAATTTAATGTAGTCATTTTACAACAACAACCTTAATAATGTTCTTTAGATACACACAAAGTGAATACCATTATGAATTAAATTTTTTAATTCAATATGATTTAATTGATCATTTAACATAAAATTTACTTGAAATTAAAGTTTTAGTTGAAAAATACAAAAAAAAAACGATGCTACTTTGGCTTGTCTGCAGGTTTCAAACCTGCGATCCTCCGACTAGGAGACTAGTACTCTGCCTACTAGCCAGCAGCAGGAAGTATTCGCTGGTAATACGGCGTTTGCAGGCTATTTACGAACATCAAAACAAACAAAAAGAAAATAAGAACAAATCACACAAACAAATACAGACTTTAACAAGATATTATTTATAATAAATAAAATTTTTGCATGTTGATTTTACATTAGAATACTTTTGTATGCATAAACCTTTAACCATACTTTTCAATAAAAAAAAAACTAAAGCTAAAATATACGATTGGTGTCAATAGATTCAGCGTGTTCGATTTCGGATTCAGGCACAAAATTTATTTTGCATAGCTTATAAAACTTTGGATAATTCAGCAGTTTTGTCTCTGTAAAATAGAATTTTGAGTCCAGCAACACTGCTTTTAAGGAAAATGTTAAAATTGTTAAGCTGAAACAAATTTTTGTCGAAAATGTGTTTTAAAATCATTATATTTGACTTAAAACAGCTAAGTTGGCAATAGTTGTTTTTAAAAGAAGTGCCTTCCATTAAGCTGAAGTATTGGTTTTTTCTTTTATTTGCCTTTCGTTAAGTGTGACATACAAAAATTTTAAAAATAATTGTATGTATACACCGAATATATATCTTAAATATTTAAATATCTCGCTTTAAAACCTTTTGAATATTGTCTAAGCACCTAAATCCGTGCTACAACATGCTTGCAACATATTTTTGATTGATATTCATCATTCATTACCTGTCAAACAAATCAAAACAACAAAAGATCTTTAACACTTTGAATAAATACTTAGTTATAATTTTGTATGAGTGTTTTAACTTTATATAAATAAGTTTAAAACCGAAAACATACATTCACACATATATTTACATAATTACACATAACCAAGCATATACCCTGTCGGAAATTCCGTTAACTTTAAGCTAACTATTTCGCAACTAGTACTGTGGAAAAGTTGAAGCATCCGTTTTATTGACAGGATCGTCATGTAATGGTTGAATTATCTGTGTTTAAAGATTGTTCCTAGCGTGTGTCGTGTCGTGGTGTATATTACCCTATAGTCCCTTGTTTAGTTTTTACAGCTGTCAGGGAGACCAGCTTGTCAATAGGCGCTCAAAAGAGGTGCCAAAAGTTTGGAGAACTTAATTAAAAAACAATGAAAGTTATTGCCAGTTTGCGTTTAGAAATTAAAGTCTGATTTATTTAATATTTTACTCTACTTATATACAGGGTGGGCCAAAAGTTACCTTGGGGTTTAAAAGTTTAATAACTTGTTCGTTTATTAATTTTTTTTTTATTTTTTTCTCAGATTATATAATATATAAAATGGAAAATTTTTTACACTAAGTATGAAAAATAATGTCTCTTAAATTACCACTGTTTTCAGCTTCGCACTGATGGGCCCGTTTTAGAGCATTTTCCATAATATCTTCCAAAATTTCTGCAACAATGTTTGCCTTGAGTTCAAGGATTGTCTCTGGCTTGTTCACATACACTCGCTACTTCAAATAACCCCAAATAAAATAGTCGGGTGTGTCAAAACTGGCGATCGCGCTGGGCCAAATTATTTCCGAATTTCTGGAAATTATTCGCTCTCCAAAAATTTGACTTCTAAGTGCCATTGTACCTCGGGCAGTGCGGGCAGTGGCTCCGTCCTGCTGAAACCACATACCAGGTATGTTTTCAAGAGCAAGACGTAAAAAATTTTCTATCATAAACCGATACCGCTCTCCATTTACGGTTACAGCACTTCCATCTTCAATCTCGAAGAAGTAAGGCCCAATGATATTTTCAGATGTGATCCCACACCATATTGTACACCTAATGGGGTGCAATTGGCGTTTATGAATGGCTCTTGGATTTTCAGAACCCCAGAACCTACAGTTCTGCTTATTAACAAAGCCTTTCAAATGAAAATGAGCTTCATCACTCATAATCATAATCGCCCATCAGTGCGAAGCTGAAAACGGGGGTCTTTTAAGAGACATTATTTTTCATACTTAGTGTAAAAAAATTTTCCATTTTGTATATTATATAATCTGAGAAAAAAATTTAAAAAAATTAATAAACGAAAAAGTTATTAAACTTTTAACCCCCATGGTAACTTTTGGCCCACCCTGTACTATTTTACATTTTATTATTTTTGTATTTCTTCATGTCTTCACTTTTGCTGACCATCTATAATAACAAAATTTTGTAATGAAAATAAAAGTGTGTCATTTAATTTTATAAAGTAAGCGTTCTGTTAATTATTACAATGAACTGTGCTGCAATGTAATTATATTATAATACAGTGTATTACAGTAAGTGTAGTACACTACAACTGACTGACACTTGGATTACTTTTCAATGTAATCAACTGACTATTTTAACATTGCGATGTACTGTACTAGGCGACAGTCAATTATTGTCTCACTCTACATTACTTTTCAACTAATTTAAAAATGGTTTTTTTAAATCACCTGGTAGTCAGTAAATTTAACAACTTTTCTGTATCATCACATATTGTGTACTCCACGCGCTAAAGGTAGAATTAGCCGAACGTCTCCGTCCCCTAACGAAACAGCTGATCGTTTTTGTTGATTGAAAACAATGCAAATGCTTACCGAAATTTACTGTAACGTTGACGGCACGTCTCAACCTGCATAAAATAGAATTTCCTAACGTTGTTAAGTGACGTTTCTACACCAGTGATGGCACTATTGTATGTTCAATAAAATGCGGGTATTTTGGCTCTGTTTTTTGATACTTTTGTTAATAATAATATCTGTGTGATAGACAACTTAAAATAATACATAAATATTTGCATATGTATACACATACATACTTACGGACATAAATACATACAGATTTATGTGCATATATATAATAAAGATATATAAAAATTCACTATAAATGTGAAATATATGAAAGGATTTAAATGGTATCAAAACATTTTATTGTGTATGCACATATTTTGGTATAAAAATATTTCATTACACAAATACATATGTATGTATGTATGCACTGATATATGCATATTTATTTATTATAAATGTATAACATACATAGATTTATTTTTAGGTACATACACCAATACAGTTCAAGGAGAATTTCCATAGTTTAGGCACTTTTTCTTCGCTACGGTCACTATTTGAACTCTTTTTAATTCCCATCACTGTTTTGTGAACAGCTGTTGCTTTTTTATATAAATGTTCTATAAGTTCACAAACGTGCTAACAGTACAGTACGGTACCGTACGGCAACAGCAACGTTCGGCTAACCCAGCCTTAACTACCCAGCCAAGGTACCATCTAAAGTAATACAGCAAAATTTTAATATTTCAGTTTCAAAGTAGCTGAGAATAAATATATTGGCTCTCACCAAATTTGATTACGTCCTCAACTTAAAAATTAATTTTGGATTTGTTCTAGATGACATTGCAGTTAGCTTTAAGTCAGTCGAAGAAAAGTTTATTATAAGTTAATTATTTCTGTACTCAACCACACATTCTTCGACAGGGTAGTTTTACAACATACACATATATACATATACACATAAATAATAACACTTAAATGTATAAACATACACACATTCTTAGATATAAAAATAAATACATACGTATGTATGTATGAATTAATTTATATACTATAAATGTTTTAGAAGGTAAATTTCTTCGTTTTTATGTTAAACTTTTTCTTTTGTATTGCATAAGTATATACATAAATATGTAAGTATTTACATCTTGTATAAGTATTTGCAATTGTGTAAGTATATTGATGAATATACGGATATTATTGTAATTATTCTATTTTTTATGACTATTATTTTAATAAAACATTTATTTTTTAAAATTTATATAGATTTTATAATAGTGCAAGAGAAATAAAAAAATAACAATAAAAAAATAACAGAATGCATGAGATATTGTTTAATAAAATGTTTATAATTCTATAGATGTGATAATATTATTTGTGTATTATTAAAGACTAGCATCTTCTATGAGATAACTAACGATCATGTGAGTATCGAAAAAAAACTGAATTAAATATAGGAATTTAGTGAAAACAAACGGAAAAATAACCGTCGAATAGAACTCTGTACATCCATACATGAAGAAGAATAGACGTGGCAAATATTAAGAAATTTCATCATACAAAACTCTGTTGTACATGAGTTTTTACGGAAAACCATGTTGAACTCTTACGAAGTGACTGCTGTTCACTTATCTAGACACAAAATTTTGAAATATGCATACACCCAGCAATAACTTTTCAAGATTTTGTAAATTGCAA
The DNA here is from genome assembly GCA_936439885.1 of Nowickia ferox. NCBI lineage: Eukaryota > Metazoa > Arthropoda > Insecta > Diptera > Tachinidae > Nowickia > Nowickia ferox. The sequence continues at coordinate 92,027,731 of OW387023.1, read as the reverse complement.
ATTAGTGGTACTTATTTAACTAATTATTTTATAAGTTTAATAGTCACTTTACGTAATGAATAAAATAAGCACTTATTTTTTTAATTATTTTAGTAATAGTCATATGCAGAAATTCATGTTGCAAAAATTTTGTCATAAGCCAGCACTTAAGTGAGTGTGTTGGATGAGTAAGAACAGTTTGCCGGTTCGACACCCATAGAAGCCAAGTTATCGTTCAGAGTCGTTTCTGGAAGTATACTTAAGTTAAAATCTCTACATATATACATATACATATGTATATCATTGTATGCCACCAACAAGGCTGCCAACTCAAGAATGAAATTTCAAACACTCTAGGACAACTCCGGACAATTGCTAAAAAAGAAGTAGGAACACCCCGGACCCCAAAAAAAAGAGGACGGTGCCCGGGGAAAAAATGACGAATGGCAACCCTACATACAGCTGAGGTGAAAAGGAATCCTATTGTTATTGCTACAATGTCCGTCCGTCCGTCCGACCGTCCGTCCGTCCGTCCATCTATCTGTCTGTCGCAAGCTGTTTTCTCGAGAACCGTAAGAGCTACCGACCTGCAATTTTTACAGAATATGTAAAACTTTTTCCGCTACAACAACATATATATGAAAGTTAAAAGCTAAAGGGTGTTCTAAAGTGAGCAACGAAACATGTTGAAATCCTATTGAAATATACAGACAATTATATTTATGTAGACACTTTAACGTGTGTGAAGATAAATTTCGAAATTTAAACCCAAGACACAAACCAATTGCATGTTATCAGGTTAACATAGCTCTGTTAGACATAAAAATCTTGGAAGTATATACTCCAAATGGAATCACCAAAGGCCGGAAAGACGAACTAAAGCGCTTACTATAAAAAAAACGATAAAAAAATATTTTTAAATGTCCACATCAGGTGAGATATTCGATTATACATAATGTGACCAGATTTGTTTTTACAAAAAACAGGACATGATCGATCGAAAAGCGGGATTTTGAAGAAAGTACCCCCAAAAAGCGGGATTTAAAAATAAATATCTTTTGGAAAGCGGGATATGTAATATGTTCATTAGACCTATGGCATCGGTTTTAATCTTTCATTAACTCTAGGTAACCCAATTTCATGCTTTGTGCCTCCGCCACGTTTAAAGAGATATAGTCTGAACTCCAGACTTAAGCTCTGTGACACCTCCTCAAATGATGCAGAATTATTTGAAGTTTTTCTTACAAAACCCCCACTGTGTATCGGGTACTATGTATTTAGTATTTAGAAAACACAGTTTTCAACTCAAAAGGACGGTTTTAATAGCATCAATGAAGAACGGCTGCAGCTAGAAACTTGAAACTGTGTGTAAGTAACAATTTTTATAATGTGCGTTGTCTTACAAAAAAGTTCGAATTGGACATCCCACCATAAAGGAAAAATATTTACTTTGAGATATCTGAAAAACTAATATAGGGAAAAGCTTTAAATTTTGTAGTGATAACTCTGTTGATATTTCAGAATTTAACAAGTAAATTAAATTAAATTTTTGTTTGTCTTCAAAAATAATACCAGCGTACCGATCCTGCTGATTTGCTTACAGCGTATTACTGATGGTTTAGAAGGATCAGGACGCTATTAATTTGCTTAAGCCTAAAGTTGTCGTGGCTCGTCCCACATAGAAGCAACATTCAATTGAAGATATCTTGAAGCCAAAACAGTCAAAATTTTGAGAATTTTTCGTAAGCAGTAACGCCATTAATGAGAATATTATTATAAAAAGAAGTCAACTCCTAAGACAATTAAATATTAATTTTTTAATATCTTGCTGTCTGCTACAAACTTGGAATTGTGCTGATTCTGATTCCGATGATAGCGTCGCTCCTTTTAATTAGTGAAAATGTTTTGAGAATTATATTCTATAAAATAAAAAGGTTTGAACTGCAAGCGTGGCACTTGTAATATAAAACATTTTCTTTTCATGTCAAAACGTATGTATATGGGTGTAGTGAAGCCCACAAGGTTTTGGTTAGTTAAGCAATAACTACACTTAAATAAAATATTTTTAATGAATTTTTATCAGTTACATTTTAATAAAATATAATTTAAAACTCTAAAAAGCGGGATAAAGCAGGATATAAATTCAAAGTGGGATCGACTTCTGAAAAGCTGGGTAATCCCGCCTAAAACGGGATGTCTGGTCAGGTTAATTATACAGGAATAGTATTACATTTGTAGTGTCCGTACGGAATCCCTCGTATGCTAGTCAAAGTCGCACTTTACTGAATAATTTCGCAATAATTTTGTAAACTTTAAAAATTTATGAAATATTTTAAATAAACTGATTTATTTTAAAACGCAAATTAATTTGAAATATTTTTTGAAAGCTTCTTTTATATAAAAACTCTAGCTTATAAAAGAAATTTGAATCAAATACATTTCAAACTCATTTTAAATTTTACAACACGGTAGTGTCAAATTATCAATTTCAATTTAACAATTTAATACGCCAAATTTTTTGCCTTTTACGTTTTCTAGAGAAAAGATAAATGCTTTTTTATTATTATTTTCGTGCGAATTTGATAACGGTGACCTGAAAAATTGCCAGTTTTATTGTGAAAGCTTTACTTTGCAGCAGGAATACTTTGCAAGTAATTTTTTGCTTGAAATTTTCTATATAAAAATTTTAGCTTCACCAATTCCACAAGAGATTTGTATCATTTAAATTTTTTTTAAAATGTAATGAAATTTTTTTTTATTTAAATTTGTACACTTTAAAATTATAAACACTATCTGGAACTTTCAAATCAGAGCGAAAATTATTTAATTAAAAATATGTTTATGCACAAAGTCGAAATTATTGTACTTTATCCATCATTTTCGATTTTGAGGGCGTAATCGAATTTCTCAAAGTGGCAAATGATCTAATAAAATAATAAATAAGTCAAAGAGCTGTTTTTCAAGTATTAAATGTGTCAGTTTGTGTCAACAGCGTGCAGTTTTTACATTTCACTGCACACATTTCTATTCATAAAATTATATTAAATACAACAGAGGGAGTTGAAAATTTCGTAGGAATAGGTTGCGATTAAGGTTATTTTATTCTTCACCAACTATTGCACTGGTATTGCTAATGTTAAAGCATTCTTTAAACCGGTTTTCTAACACAAAATTTGTATGTTAAACCAATATTAACTTAAGCGATCATTTAAGAACACTAGTGTTAATGTTTAATTCTAAAAAAATAATGAGACATTAAGCTGTACTTAGCTTATTGCATTATAATTCATTAAAAATTGTGTCCGTTACCTTAGGGCCCGATTATAGATAACAACAGTTGTTATTTTAATGTTGCAAATTTCAAATTGCAATTACGATTTACAACACGTAATTGAGTGTTGTAATTTTAGTTGTCCCTGTTAAACTTCTTGCAATTATGGTGTACAACATGTGTTCTTATGTGTTGTTGAAACTGTGTGTAAATTTACAACTGCTCGTTAGCTGTTGTCTTATTGTTGTTGGAGAAAAATTTGCAAGTGTACATATGTAAATGTTTTTGCATAGCGGTTATAACTGCAATTTAAAATATTTTTTAGAAAAATAAAAAGGGATGAAAGATGCTTAGAAAGAAATTTATAAAAAAATATAAGATAAATAAAAAATCTTTTAAATTGAAAAAAAAAGAAATTTGATCTCTAAATTCGAATGGACAAAAACAGAATGCAAGAAATGTGACGAGCATAAACTATATACGCACATTTTTTTATATATTTGTTCAAAAGTATTAAGAACTTATTGTAATCACATGTAATTTGTTTTATGATATTTCAACTTCTTAAATTTTCCTATTTTTTTTTTTGTTTATTTACTGCCTTATTCATAAAAAATATATCAGGTTTATTAAACGCTTATTTGACATATTTCTATGGCAAATTTGTCAAATAAACCTGTAATAAACCTAAAATATTTTTTATGAATTAGACCGTTAATATATTTGCATGAATTAAAAGCAATGAATATAATTAAAACAATACAAAATATTTACTTATTTAAAAATGCAAGTACTAAACTATTTCATCACCATCATAAAAATATGTAACGACTTTAACATCCATTATTATTATTATTTTTCTTCTAACAACATACATTTTGTTTTTCATCTGAACTTCTTTTTTTTTGGCATGCAACTTTGCATACTTATGTAAACATCTAGTGCAATTAAAATACAACTGTGTGATATACACAACACCTAGATGTTGTAAGCCATAATCGCAAAAATGATTAATGCATTAAACACATTCACCACAGAAGGCTACACGAACACACGACTTCAAAGGCCGCTAGCAGCATTTGTCGCCTCGTAGCCAGCTACTTAATTATTTTGGAGACGGCAGCAGCACCATCTGCACCTCATATTTAAGTATGAATACATAGTTCAGTATTATCACCATCAAATATTTCGCATTTATAAAAATTAAATGACTCTTTCAAAATGTACTTATATGACGTAAAAGCATAAAAATGAATCAATTTATGCTTTACATACATTTTTGGATATTGTTGCTGTTAAATAATATGAAATAAGTGTACGATAACATGCATTCAACATTTTTCATTATACTGGCAACACTGAATTTCCTCATTGTAGCCAAAGAAGTAGAAATTAGTTTAATTGGACTACAACGACAAAATCAGCATAGACAACAACCTGCCGCCCTGTTGCCTTGCTGTCTTCATATAAACATGTGTATTCTATCCTTGCCATTTTGTAGTCGGTAGCCTGCTGTGGTGAATGTGTTTAATGCATAATGTTGTGTTGTAGCCCAGACAACAAAAATTTTTGTGCTGTAAACCGTAATCGGGGCATACATTTTTGTGCTGTAAACCGTAATCGGGGCATTAATCTGTAAGGTTTTTGCTGGGCATAATTAAAACTTTCAATTTTGAATTTTTACACCACTCCCCAAATTGTTTTTATTCGAGAATAAAATTCTTCTACTGGTCATCAATAAATCTTTCTTCTTATTTCCGAAATTTCATTATTAACTTAAAAATTTTGTCCATTAATGACATTCAACCTACTTTCGATGCACATTTTTTATTTCTTCTCTCTCACCCTCTTTATAAATTTTGTTAGCAAATACTCGTATATTTGCAAAGTGCAGATTACGACTAATTTAATGTGTGAACAACATCTTCACAAATGTAATGCTACAATTAATTTCATTTGATTTCATATTCGCAACCATGCTTCATGTGTTATGTTAATACAAGCATAAATACATGTTTCCATGCAACATGGCAAAAATGTGACATTTGAACTTTATTGATTTCAGTTTCTACATCAAATTTAAAAATTAATCTTATTTGTAATACCACAAGTACTTATAACAACCAATATTTCGCTGTAGGCGTTAAAAATTAATTTTAATTATTTTTCTCATCTTTATGTTCCGTTAAATAGCAAATTCCAAAAAGTGTCTTCGAAGGTGGCAAAATTTAAAAACCTCAGTCTAATATTTGGTCATATCTTAATTACACATTTATTATTTCATTTAGTTTATTGTTATTTTTAGCAATTCGTTTGCAATGGAAGTATACGGCAAAATCTATTGCTTCACAGGCGTGAGATAAAAGAAAACAAAAGAAAATTATTATGAATTTCATACTCTTGAATGATTGAAAAGTAAGAGATATAAATCATCAAAATGACAAACAGGGAAACCAAAAATCTGAGCATAATGCTTTAGCAAATATTATTACTATTGTGTCCCCTTAAAATGCCAAGGAAAGGTCATGGGGCGGTAAACCTCCTCTAGAAAATAATTATTATCGTTTTAATACAGATCTATTAAAGCAAGAGTTTTCAGGTTTCCGTGCTGAAAAGAAAAACAGAACCGTATTTACTTTTTTTTTCAATCAACAAGCAAGATAAACACCAACGCAAACAAATTAAATTAAATGTTATTTTAAAATGCGGGGGGGGTATTGATAAAATATCGTATTGAGTTAATGACAAATATTATTGAAATTAAAATTTGTTTTCAATACCATGGTTTTGTTGAAATTAATTCTTGTCTATTTTTTCTGTGTGTATGAGGTTGTACGTTTTTGGTTGCCCTGGTAACAAGTCGGTAATTAATGAGGTTTTGCCTTTTTTACTTAACAAAAAGATAATTCGTTAGACAAGTATTAATATGATACAATAATATTGTAAGCGAATTTAGCAAATTTCATTCATTATTATGGAAAGTGTAAAATGATTTTGATAAACGTACTAATGATTAGCACATGCATATGAACGGGTACATAACTAATAAAACACAATGTACTTGTGTTTTGAAAGAGCTCACATCGTAATTAGTTATCATGTAAGCCATTTAAATAAAAAGACAGCGTTAAATCTTTTGAATTTGAATTTTGAAATCGCCAACTTAGGGCCTGTCCCACGATGTCACCAACCACCACCAAATTTTAAAATTTGTTTTTGTTTTGAATGTAAGTGTGCGACGAGTCGAACGTTGGTGACAACGTGGGACAGGCCCTTAAAGTTCTACGCCTCTAAAAAACAACGCATTATACTGTTACTTAGGCCGAGCTTACATCTGGCACACATGTGCCCAAAAAGCGTACCCACTAATTAAAAACTGTTTGATTCAGACATGCTGAATTCTATAAAATTGTCTATTAGTTATGTAAAGGGTCCGCCATCTAACGTTTTTTTTTCAACTAGTACTTATTTCGTGAATGGTAACACTTAGCTCATGTCTGATTTGACAAATAATTAGTTTTATCCTTCCGCTGAACGAATATGGTTGTGTATACGCTTGAACAACGCTGGGAAATATTGCGACATTACTTTGCCGATTTTGCCAAAAAAAATCATCTTTTCAGATGAAGCTCATTTTGATCTTGGCGGGTATGTAAACAAGCAAAATTGTCGCATTTGGGGCACAGAAAACCCGCACGCATACATTGAAAAGCCGACGCACCCAAAACGAGTCATGTTTGGTGCGGATTTTGGTCCAGAGGCATAATTGCGCCATTTTTTTTCGAAAATGATCAAGGAGTAGCCGTTACAGTCAATGGCGATCGTTATCGGGCCATGTTGAACGAATTTTTGTTCACAAAAATTGAAGAGGAGGATATTGGCAACATTTGGTTTCAACAGGACGGCGCTACGTGCCACACAGCCGAAGCTACACTCGATGTTTTGTGCCCTGTTTTCAAAAAAAAAGTTATCTGGCGGACCCTTTATGAAACTGTTTAACTTAATAAATACATGTCTGAATAAAACAGTTCTTTATTAGTAATTACTGGTTGCGCTTTTTTGGGCAGATGTGTGCCAGATGCAAACTCGGCTTTATATATGTGTGTATGCATGTATGTATGTATATAAAATCGAGAAATTTTTTTACTGCGATTTATGGCTTGCTCTTGATTAAATAATCACACCCTCTTCCATGCCAAACTCTTAATGAAGAAACAAATACATAAAATATATAAAATAAGTATTGTTGCATTGAACAGGCAATAGCAGCAAGATTTATTTTCTTATGAAAAAATTAAATTTTAACATTAAAAGCAAGAAATGTTTAGTGAAATTGTAAAAAATAAATATTTAACAATTAAGCGTTTCCAAATGATTTCTTAAGCATCTACATATTTCAAAAGCTGCTGCGTAATTAAAAGAAAAATAATATTTTACTCACACCTTAATAAAAAGTGTATTCATAATGATAAATATCTACTTTTTTATCACCAGACAAATAAATATGAGTTTTTACATATTTCTTTCTGCTCAAATGTCATTTACCCAAAAACGTTAGTTGATGAAATAATAACTAAAAAATTACTTACAAAGAGGTAATTATTTGTCACTTTTAAATTGATACGATACTTTCTCTTAATTTTTAATTCGTATACTATTTATAGTTGATTCCTTATGCTCCTTATAGGAACGACGGTAGTATACATTTTTATACTATTTTAATACGTGCGAGCGCACACTGCTTTGGCCGCTCACAACAATCAAAAAATCTGTTTATTATTGCACCGTATTAAGTAAAACTAAATTACGCATGTATATATTTATATTTTTGACACACTACATTCCTTGCAATACAATGTTGAAGGTTATACTCGTATAAGGCTAGATTGAGAGGTCGGAACTAGAGATGAGCGATATTTCGAAACCTGTTACTTTTTCACAGGGATTGAGAAATCACTAATCACAATTGAGACTGAATTTATCAAGTCACAGGTTTTGGAAATAAAGTTCTTTCATACAAACTGTGAATGCTCTTGTATGCTTACTTTAGAGTAATTAAAGCTCCCACATGTATTTTTTATACCTTCACCGTTTGTCGAGAAAACTATGTATAGCTCTCACATATTTGTATATGTAATTTTATTGTATCTCTGCCTATTATACGATAATTCTCAATATTTCAATAAGATTGATCGCTAATTGTTTGTTTTTGTCGCTCTTCTTATTAGTATTTATCAAAATACCAATACTACCGTGATCACAGCCACTGTTTAATTTCACTGCTGCTCTTCTTATTAGATTTTGTCAAAATAACACAACCGCTTCAAATAAAATACTGCTAAACTGTGATTACAAACACAGTTTGAAAGAACAGAGATTTAGAAATCACGTTTACAAGCAGTAACATTATTAAAAAATCACGGGATCGATCATCAGAGAAAAACTGCAACTTAAAAATAACAACGCGTCACATTAATTCAATAATTTTCCATATAATAGAAAATGTATGTGCAAATAGTTAAAAGTAAATAAAATTAATAAATAAATACCGTAAATTAATATTTTTGAAATATTGAAATAAGAAATTTTAATATAACTAGACTTTCTTTAATGTTAATGTTTCTTTTTAATTCAATATGGTTTTTATTGATTTTAAGTTATTTTTTCTCTAGGTGTAGGCGGTACACTACACAGTGGGATGGTTTCTTAGATTTTTGTGAGAAAACTGTAACAAGTGGTCCTAGATCATTGAAGGCTGGCGCCGTACATTAAAAAAATAGAATTTCATCAAAATCGGCAATGCCCTCCGCGAACATTTCATGCAAGGATGTAAATTTAAAGCGTAAAAATTTACACTAAAAATTAAGTTTTAATCTAAAAACTTTTTATTCGAAAGATCAATATTAGGTATTACGATATGAAAATTATTGCTGGCATATGGTCACTGCAGATGTTTTCCGTGAACTGCTGGCTATATGGCACGAATAACACGAACAATAATGGTCTCTAAGCGTCAATTGTTGCTAGTTTATCAGCCTAAGCCAGTGGCTTCGCGTTTCCTTACAGGAAATACTCGAGAGGTGTCAAATCATACGAGCTTGGAGGCCAATTGACAGGTCCATTTATTGAAATAAACTTATCGCCAAATTTTAATTTGAATAAGTCGCGCTTCAAAAATTCAAAATAAAAAGTCGGAAAAAAATTTAAAAATTTTTATTTTGTTTACCCTTTTTCCCCAAACCATTCAAAATTCAAGGAAACAATCAACTAAAACTACAATTCTAATTGTGGAATGGTTACGAAAGCTTGAGCTTCATTTTTGATGACATAAGGCCAAATGATGCCACCAAACGGTGCGTTTTTCCGGATGTAGTGAGGTCAGTAAGGTCTTTCGGGGATTAGATACACGCCGTATGCAGCGATTTTGTGTATTAAAAACGTTGTCAAAATTAGCTGAACACAATTTTGCGATAAAACTGCGTCGATAAGCTGAACGTATTGATGACTGATTTATTTAAATGCAAGAGTTACATGATTTCCCATGTCGATTTGCCATTGTTGAATGTGCTCAAAAAAGGGGAACTCCTCTTTAAACAGACACAGACTTTAACTTTAAAAACGGCCTTGCAAGTAAATTAGTTGTTGCTTTTTTCGTGTTTCAGAATCCAAGTTTAAAAAAAAACTTAAATAGCAAATTCACTACTATGATAAACTTGTAATTTATTTTGTTAATTGCCCTTCCCCTTAATATGTTGTGAACGTAAGATGTCTTTACATGGAAGATTTATTTATTTATTTATTAATTTCTTTAAGCGCTCAACATTATTCAACACTTACACATCAAAGAGGAAGAGGATATTTTAGGTTTTCTTTTGTTTGAGTCTTCACAAACATATGTACATTTGGTTTTCAAGACATCAATAATTTCAATATGCACTCATTACTTGTATAACCAATTTGTAACCTTGATAAATAAACTAAAACTATTAACCTCAAATAACTGATGCTGCATTAACTTGCAAATAGTGTCCCACCAACATGTATGCATGCATAAGCACAAAACCATATGGATTATGCAACCAAAACTGTTCATGAATAAAATTATAGCTGGCAATGTCATACTAAGAGGCTTGTATTCAAGCAACAGATTTTCCACACAATCATTGGTAATGCATCGGATAAAGTACGTTTACAAAATATGTAAGTATGTTGCACATGGAATGCCGTTGTTGAATTTTAGCATAATGAGCATTGCGTGTTACATCATTACATATGTTATATACATATGTTTTTTTTTACTTTCGTATGTAAGACATATGATAGTTTTCAACTTTAATACATACATTCATGTACATATTTATGTGAGATACAATTTCACAACAGCAGTTTTAGTTAGTTTTCATGTAAATTTAAGTTGTATTTATGCACGGTTTACTTTTTTCAGTCTCTAAAGCTCTTATTTAATTACATTGAAAGTATGGCAGCACTACAAAATTAACTAATATTACGGAAAGCTTTCCAAAAAACAGCTGTTCAGCATAATTAAGAAAGTTTATATAGGAGAGTAGAAAATTTAAATATATGAAACAAGTAAAGTATCAGAACTCATTTTTAGGCACCCGTACACCAAAGGGAAAAAAAAGGAACCCTATTGTTTTCGCTACCCGTCTGTCTGTCTGCCTGACCGTCAGATTATTTTCTTGAGAGCCGTAAGAGCTACGGACTGGAAATTTTCACAGAATATGTAAAACTTTGGCCGCTACAACAACAAATATATGGCAGCTGAAAATTCAAGGGTCATAATGTAATATACAGACAATTATATCGAGCCTAAAATAGCTTAACCGACACAATTTTTGGAATTCGTTTTTTTTTTACGAAAATCGACTATTTACGTTCGCAAATAATCGATTTTGGTCAAAAAAGGAAGTAGGAAAGTTATGTCTTAAAATTTTCAGTTAGTATATTTTTATTAAGACTACACCAATTATTAATTAAATGTTTAAATTAAAGGGTATTCCATCAGTTAATGTCATTTTTGCAATGTAATTTTGACAACTTGCTGTATCTTGGAAACTTTAACAGGTCAACTTTTTTGAAATTTTCAAAAGCGCTAAAACTAAAAAATTCCAATATAAAAAAAATTGCCAAAATTAAAAAAATCGTCAAAAACTAGAAAAAAATGCCAAAACGAAAAAAGCACCAAAACTAAAAAAATCTAAAACCAAAATAAATCGCCAAAAAAAGAAAAAGGGCTACAACTAAGAAAAAACGCCAAAAATTTGAAAAAAAAACCCCAAAACTACAAAAAATCGCCAAAAACCAAAAACAAAATTACCCTGTACTTAAAATTAAAAAAATTTCTACATCAGGTAGGATATTTGATTATATAGGCTAAAGTTCCCATAGTATTACATATGTAGTGTCCATACGCAGCCCTCAGTGTGGGAGTCAAAGTCGCACTTTACTGAATTTATTGAAATCGTTTCACTGAAAAATTAAATGAAACTACCTTAACCGTTTCAATCCAAAACAGCATCTTTGTTTACCAAATCTTATATGCATATACGAGTATGTAAATATTTACTTGATTTTTTTTTGTTCATTTTTTCTTTCTGCTGCTTGTTTGCATTGATAAATAAATAACTTGCATTATGGATGCGAGAAAAACTGAAGATAAGGTAAGAAAATAAAAATATAAAAGTATGCGTTTCCGTTATGATTTTTTCATATCAAAACCTGACGGCGAAAATGAGTTAAAGTTTATAAAATCATAAATCATTCGCATGTCAGTTCGTATAAAATATCTGAAACATCTAAAATATTAAAACCAATTAAAACGCTGCAACAAGTCACCTTTTTCATTAAGTTCTTTCCTGGAAATTAGGCGATTTCAAAACGTGGGGTTTACAGAGCACCCCTGTATATTTTGACTTCATATGGCCTGTATCAAAAGCATGTCGTCATTGGTTGATGATTTGTTGTTATTGTGTATTTGCAGTGTTGTTAAAAAAAACAAAATACAAAGTATGAAAAAGCTTAATTTTGTATAAAAAGTTGGTATACGAGTAAAAATAAATAAAGAAATAAATTTATTCACGAAACATCTTTTGCTAATATTCGATAAAATGCAACATGAACTTTTGTTATCCCGTGCACTTGTGCATCATCAACAAAAATCATAAAGAAACCAATGTTTTTTTATCAATTAAAGTTGCAAAATATGCATATATAAATAATATCTTAGCTTAAAGTTGCTCTTTAGTTACGTTATATTCGCTGTTAGCCCTACATATAATTTATGGTGTTTTTTTCTTGCTTTTTCATCTCGCTCTTTTTCCATTATGATGGTAATGGAATGATGTACGATGCAAATATAAATGTGCTGGCATAAAAAACAAAGAAGCCAATATTTGTAAAATTTCACTTTTCAATAATAAAGTCAGCCAACAGTCTACAAAAACAACAACAATTTAAACAAACAAAATTTACTTTTGAATACGAGTATAATGAAGACGACATAGAGATAAGATGACTACGGCTAAATCCATGCATTGCATGCAAGCACAAAAAGGCATTTCTCGAAATCACAACATTAACAAAACACGCGGTCTGTTTTAAACCATCTTTTCCCAAAGTAAACAGTTGACATCCCAAAATATTCGCACAATGGAAGTTCAAATTTTTAAAATACAAGTGCAATAACTTTTATTTGAATCTATTTTGCAATTATATTGAATGATTATTTCTTATGGAGATAATGGAATGATCTGTAAGTATTTTACACCCAGATATGTTAAAACACTGACTGCTAAAAGGAAGAACATTGGTGGCATCGTTGTTCATCTTGCTAATGATTAAGCTGACAACTGTTTTTCAAGTAAATATGAGCGTGATAACCGTATGTGTGTTAATATACTTCCAATATATAGTTTGCGTTCTACTTGATAAAGACAAGAGCAAACACCTTAGAGATGACTGCAAAGTGATATACATACGAGTACATATATTTCTGTTTGAGATTAATGGGTGGGATTTAGTTAAGATATTAATCAACTGGTACGCAATAAAATAGATACACTTTAGTGCGCCAGGCCAAGATCCGGACTATTTACACATTGTTTATATTTACACGAAGCCATTCGCCATGTTTCGGCTGCCAGTACCTGGATTCAGTAACTTTTATTACGATAATCGTATCGCCATAATAAATATAACGAAAATTCATCGACTTTGGTAATCAGTTTCAAAACAGTAAAATAAAAAGTTTTTCGTGCTTTTCGCTAATTTTGATATTTTGTATGCAGAGATGCCACATGGTATACAATCAAATGGCGATTAAAACACGGATGTGCACTATCGTAAAAAATAAATTACAGAATCTCATTATCGTTACAGCAAACGAATAAACATATCGATAAATATTACGATTTTCGCTTCGCAAAAAGTTACTGAATCCAGCTACAGAAGTACTGAGATCAAAATTTTTACCAGGTTATTGTTTGTTTCAATATCTATCACTACAATATCGTATGGATTTCATTCTGCCAGCGCACAGTGGCGTGAAATAAATAAAAAAAATTTAAAAAATCCGCTACTTTTGAACTAGTCAACCGATATTGACCGATCTTAATTTTTTTAGCGGGACAATCAACGTTAAGAAACAAAAATAAAACATGCTTGGAGCACAATTTTATATCTTACAGTTTCCAAGTTATTTGACTTGAACATTTGTTTTAAATTTTTGGCCATTACTTTTTTTAATCGTTAGTATATAACTTATTTATTACTTAGCGAAAATCATTTGGTTTTGTTGTTTTTAAAAGAAAACTTTATTATAATTCATATGAAAAAAAAAATCTTTTTGATATCTCAAAAATTGTATCAAGGAATAATATTCCAATTTGGATTTTTGTAAATTATGACAAAATTTGATATGGGCAATCTTGAATAAAATTCCGCTAGAAGTTTCTCCCTTATCCAATTAGAATTTTTTTGTTTTCCCTATTGCTTGCTATTCTTTGAAATTGTTCCCGGGGAAAAATTTCTCGCGGAATTTTATATATTTTGTGAAAAAAGTATTCTTAATTTTTTTTTTTGCAATATTTTTAAAAATTATTAAGTATTTGATAAAAATTTTGATTGTTTCTAAGAGAAAAGGTGTTAAGAAAGGCTGTGAACTAAATTTAAGAGATTTTTGCTGCTGCACCCTACATCCAGCATTGGTTGAAAAGTAGCATTATTTTGAAAAATATTTTAATTTTTTTTTTTTTTGAATTGCACGTTCTTTTTGTAAATTTATAAAGTTGTTGTAAGTAACTTGTAAGCAACTCTTGACATCCTAGACATAAATGTAGGCAGGAGAGGATATTTTCCAAAAATTTTAAAATTTTTCTAACACAATTTGTTTCCCCAATAAAAAAAGTTTTATAAAATCCTATATTAGGAAACAATTTAATTTAGTTCAATAGTATACATTTAGCTTTACAAGCTGAAAAGAAAATTATTCTTTTACCTTTAATAATTTTCGAAATATTTAAAATCAAATTTTGATTATAAAATAAATTTTCTACATCTTTTTTTGTTTTTGTCTAAATTGTTGATCAGATTTTCTTTGCTTCAAATGTGTCTTAATTTTTTCTATGAAATCACAATAAAAGACGTAATTGTCTATTAAACGGTGTATAACATGTATACCTTTGCTATTATATAAATATAACACCTCAGGTAAAAATTTATGTGTTTTATCTGCTATCCAAACAAAACCCACATTTTTTTATAATCTCTGGAAGCTGTTATTGAATAATTTTTTAATTAAATATTTTTATATGGCTCAAACTGTATAAAAATTAATATACACACACATTGAATATACCCACACAACACAACACAAACACAAAAACTCAGCCTATCGATCATCAACGATGTCGTGTCTTTGCTGATTGGGTCCTTTAAATGCATCAAACTGATCCGGGATTTCATCGAAAAATCATCGTGAGTGCCATTTCAACCTCGGAAGCTACTTTAGCAAACACAACTGTCACATTTGGTGCTCGAAGGACCCAAAAACAATTATTGAAAATTCTCTTCATTTTCATGTGTGACTGTTTGGTGCGGTCTTTGGTTTGAAAGTGAAGCCGCAGCAACTGTTACGGTGAATGGCTTGCATTTTCGAACGATGAGTAGTAATTTTGTATGGTCAAAATTTAAAGATAATTATTAGGACGATGTGTTTTAACAATACGGCGCTACGTGGCATCGCTTTTTTGCGTGAACATTTTCTTCATCATGTGATTTCTCGAAGAGGACAGCACAATATGCCACAGAGACAGTGTGACTTAGTCTTTATAACTTTTTCTTCGGGGCTACGTGGAAGATAAGGTCTAATGAAATGGCTGCAATCGATTTACGATCCAAAAATATGGAATTCGGAAGTTATTGAGGACAAACAGACACAAATGTGAAAATTGGTGATGGAAAATTTCACGAAAAAAATATGGTATGGCAGCTGTGGCGCCCACTTGGTTGTACTCGTATACGCGATAACATTCGCGTATTCAACTTCTTTAATCGATGTTTACATATGAAACGTGTATGTAGTTATGTACACAATTCCACCATGTCTTGTGCCATTTGCTCCAACATTTATCCTTTCATTTTTTCCTGGAAGTTAAGGTCCTGCCTTTTAGCATGTTTTCTGTCTAGTCAACAAATAGATAGTCATCACCTTAAAATATTACTTTGAATCTAAAGAAGCGACTAAAAACTACATAATATAGGGAGTCCTAAAATTAAGACAGTATTTACATTTCAAAACTGAAAAGTATTTCGTAAATACTAAAATTGTAGAATTCCAAAGTTTACACCAAGTATTGTCGGACTAATGATTAAAAACGTTCCTAAACTCTAAGTTTAACTTAAATATTGCAGAAAATTTGGTACACCTTTTATTATATTTTAAACATTCGTATTTGCTTCATTTTTTTTTAGTGTCGCTTCAATGGACGACCTTTCGACTAAAACTCAAACGTGTTGTTATTTTGAAAAAAAATTTTTTCTCTTCTTCAAACTTTATTATGGTAACATCTGTTGTTATTGTAATTCAGCAAATGTTGTTTATTTATTTATACTATTTGGCAATTTTATTTGTTTAGTTTCTTTTAGATTTCTTCAACTTTTTGCTTTCTTCCAAGTAGTCAAAAAACTCTGCAAGTACGTATAAATATGCTTGGAGCAGACTTGATTGGCACACGAAACTTTAAAAGTTACTGCTGGCAAAATAAAATTCCAAAATAAAATGATAGAAAAACAATCATATTGATATTGCAACATGCCACGAGTAGCATCACATAACTGTTCCCACTACTATTGAAAAGACATGGAAACGAAAGTGTTTGTCTGGGAGAAGTCAAATCGAATAGAAGCAAATAAAAATGGGAAAACTATTGTCTGTTTGCTTGTATATACGTACATATATATATTTTTGGCGGTTTAGTGTCTAAGGCAATTTATTGTTTAAATTAATGTTTTCTTATAGAAAATAAAAGACTTCAATATTAATACGAGTATGTAGAGCTTGTAGCCATTGAACCTAAGTTGCCTTAGCTTTTTAATATTAAACTAAAAAGAATATGCGATCAGATTACCAAGTGTGTTGCAAAATTTCCATGATAGTAAACATATTTTAAAGTTTATATTTCCACTTCAAAGGGTCAATAGACGTGCTATCATAACCAATTGTTGGCCAACAATGTATTTGATTATGTTTATGTTATTACCAGCAGTTTTAAGAACTATAAGCAAAGAGACGCACATAGTACACAATAGCACATAAATCGGCTAATTACAACACAGAAAAAAGTATTCACAAATTAATGTTTTCAATTAATAATTTAATTGATTCAATTAAATTTTTAATTGTATTAATTAATTTGAGTGGAAAAACTTAATTGATATTATCAAATTGTTTATAGTTGAAAATTTAATTAATTTTTTAATTAATATTACAAATATTTTAATTAATATTACAAACTCATTCATATTACTTTTTTGTGTGAAGTTAGAAATAAAAAAACTTTTCCAAAATTAAGACATAAGTCACCAAAATATAATAAGAATAGTAGAATCGGCATCGGCATCGGAAGCCATGTCGAACGTGGATCCTTTTGTCCCTTTCCCAAGAAAGTTTAGAAAATTACGACCTAACGGGGATATCACGGTTTAAAACGTTGAACCCAAATATTTGTCATTACAAGTCTCTGAATACACCAAATCAGAAATCAACCAAAACTTGAAATTCGTTTAGGGATTAATTTGGTATTTATTCATGATTGTGTTTTAGGTAAAGGATGTTCTGGGAAATTTTATTTAAAATCCTACAAAGATTAAATTTTATTAGCCCAATTCACAATCTTGTGCAAATGGTCTTGCAACGTAGCATGTGTAAACTGGTATAGTATATTGATACTCACCACTAAGAACTGGTCAACGCAAACAGTCAATGGCGTTCGGTATCGTGAAATGATAACCAGTTTTTTCGTGCCTAGAATTGAAGAAATGAATGTGGAGGGCATGTGGTTTTAACAAGATGGCACCAAATGTCATACAGCCAGAGAAACAATTCAATTGCTGCATCAGTCATTTCCCGGTTGTGTTATTTCGCGTTTTGGAGACCAGAATTGGCCGCCTAGATCGTGCGATTTAACACCATTAGACTTTTTTCTTTGGGGTTTTTTGAAGTCGATGGTTTGCGCGAATAAGCCGACGACGACTCAAGCCTTAAAAGAGGAAATTGGACGCTGCATTAATGAAATACCGCAGCATTTATGCAAAACGGTCATTGAAAATTTCATTAAAAGATCGCGTGTGTTCCAGCAAAGCCGCTGCGGTCATCTGCCCGATATGTTAATCCACACATAACCTCATTCTGTCTACTTTACGATATAATAAAGTTTCACGATTTTTTTTTTAAATATCTGTGTTTTATTTAAAATTTAAATCTTGCGTTCTTGTTGGGACACCCTTTAGAATGAGTTAATTTTGTATTACTTTCCTATTATTTTACCTTTTTTATTTCTTCATACTTTTCGATTTTTGAAATTTGATCTCGCCATCAAGTTTTTTTTTTAAGAAACATTTATTTTTTCCAGGCAGTAAATATTTGTTACAATCAAAAATACTTTGAACAATTTACATCAGATTTTACAGAACATATTCCGAAAGTAATAATAATTCTGTAACAAGTGAGATTTGTAAAGCGGCATGGCCACACATCAAACTGACACCTCAAATTCTGCTTTTCTTTGGTAGTGTTAGTAAAATAAACTCACACGTATGATTTGATGTGAGTTTGGCGAATATCAAAACAATTTAGATTTTCACTACCATCGCGGCAGTAAATTGAAGCTTATTTGATCTGTGTGCGCGTAACTACTTCAAATGCCATTTTTGTTTAATTTTGTTTTTGGGTGACGCAGTGGGAAATATGAATGGATGAAAAACATTTAATTTTGAATTTAGTGAAACTTGTCGCAGTTTGCCTGCTTTAAGGCAAGTTAAATGTAAGTAATATAGTAATATTTAGAATAGAAAAAAATACACCGTACGGAATTTTATTTGAAAAATATCATGGTGCGGAAAAAAGATGTCGCAAATTTGATGGTATGAATTTGATGTGCTGCTGTGATAGGCAAAACAGAATTTTACCAACACATACACAAATTTGATGCGTCAGTTTGATGTGTGGCCATGCCGCTTAAGGTCACAGCCTTCTGACGGTCTTGCTATACAGCAATCATATTCTTTCAATATCTACATTTTATTAAATATTTTTAACATTAACATTCTTGGAAACCAACTCCCTTTTTTCAATTGTAAAAAGAAGTGTGAGTATCATGGTCACACCCGTCACAATAGAACTACGCATTTGCCAATTAAAACCAATTGTTATTAGTAATATATATAAATAATAAATTGTATTCACTTTATTTTTTCATAACCTTACCACAAATATATTATTGATTTTAAATTAACTTAAAAAAACAGGATTTTTCTTAAAACTATGGTAGCGTTTTGGTCTTACATCATTGTTTAGCTTAGCAGTCAATGTTGCAAGGTTTTCGTTTTATGCTTTTTTATGATTTTTTTTTTAATAATTTGAGTTACCTTTAAACGGGTATTCAAAATGTTTTCTTTTCTCCTATATCTTTCTTAATAATTTTTTGCTTCGCTCGAATGTTACATAAGCAGTGACACTTTGATGTGGTTTTCTTTAAATGAATTTATTCACTTTTATTTATTTGCTTTTTCTTAATCCCTGTTTGCCGAAGAAGCATCAACATTTTACAACAAGTCTTTCGAGTTGTTAGTAATTTTATTGTTGTTTGTTTCATCATTGTTATTTTGCTGCATGTGTGTTTTGTATTTTTCCAGCAGGTTGTGATATGCGGACAAAACCTTAACAAAGATGCACCATCGCTTTACCACATATATTGCAAAGTAGCATCATCATTATAATAATCATCATCGTTTTTGATATTTATTAAAATATTCCTTTTTATTATTTCTTGTTTAGTTTGGCCAAAATCAGCACATATTTACTTATTGCTGTTGTCTTCATGTTGCACAAAAAGTTTTTAAGCTGTTTTACTCGTTATCAAACGGCTTGAAACGAGTCTTAATGAGCCGAAAATTACATCCAGATGATTGCTTTAGCTGCCAGTTGGGTTGGGCAAAAATTTAATCCACTGCATAAATTTCCTTCCTTTACTCGTGTGCAAAGTTTAACCTTTTTTGGCTTTTCACTTTTGTCTTCATGTTACAAGTAAAAAAAGTGTTTTGCCAAATCTTTTTTTCAAAGCAACATTAACTCGTTGTTTATTCATAAACTTCAATATGTTCACAACTTTTTCACCATTTCTGTTTATAACGCAATACTTTTTTCTATGAATCTAAACCTAACATTTTTCCTTATATTCTTCATTTAAAGCAATATAATTTTGTTTATGTTTGATTGACTTTTTCTTTATAATAGAACACATATCATGGAACATTGTAAAAGCCTCTATTATTATCCAGTTTTATTGTGGGTAATAAAAATTCTAATTTCGTTTCGTTTTTCCCACTTTTAATTAGCTGTTCATTATGTTTAATGTTCTATCAATAAACAATAAATAAAAAAAGAAAAGAAGAAAGAAAATCCAACTTTCTTCAAAATAAGAAGGTTCAAAATTTCACTTTAACCAATAAACTCAACTTAAACCGATAAAATTCATATTTGCGCTCAAATGGCGACTAAGTTAACCCTAGCATGAGTTTCAAGTTTTGAATTAAATTTCGGACTTTGGTGTGTTCAAAGACTTACAACAGTGTTCATAAACAATAATTAAAGTTAATCTTGTATATGAAAATTTTAAATTTATTTGCTGGAGGTCAAGCATTGTCTATATATTTCATTGGTGCTTAGCCAAATCATCAGTAGACTTTAACCATATTTTGAACAGTCACAAACCTCTTATCTTATGCACAGACTTTCAAAAACTATTTGAGAATTCACATATAATAATCACAAATAATATTATTTCTGAAAATCACAAGCGAAACACAAGCAATAGGCATAGAAATAGACAATGCTTGACCTCCAGCAAATAAATTTCAAATTAAAATAAACTTATGACAATATGTCGAATAATAAATTTCTTAAATGTTAAATTTAGATTTTATTTTTCATTTTGCCTTATAAATACTTTTATTGTTATCCAATGGATTCCTAATTGTATAAAGGTGTAGAAAAATAAAATAGATTCATATCGAATATAAATTATTTGCTGGGATTTTGTTATAGTTTCTATGCCTATTGCTTGTGTTTCGCTTGTGATTTTCAGAAATAATATTATTTGTGATTATTATATGTGAATTCTCAAATAGTTTTTGAAAGTCTGTGCATAAGATAAGAGGTTTGTGACTGTTCAAAATGTGGTTAAAGTCTACTGATGATTTGGCTAAGCACCAATGAAATATATAGACAATGCTTGACCTCCAGCAAATAAATTTCAAATTAAAATAAACTTATGACAATATGTCGAATAATAAATTTCTTGTATATGAAATAAATGGATCGATTTCGTGTGTGGAGCAGTTACCGTGTCACCAAGTTCCATACACATATTTTCCATTTTACATAAAATTTCCGAGAACATTCCACACCCAAAATGCCAGCATAAATAAAATACCCCACCATAACTCTTGTGGGCCCTCGAGACGATCAAATAAAACGTCACGAGTGTGCCATATGCATAGTGTTGTTTAAGTGACGCTTTTTCGGAGGTGTGCAAATAAAATCGTGAATCCTTGTAATCTTGATTTCGTTGTGTGCAAAACGCACTAAAAAGCATTAAATACAATAAGTATGTTTATATGAACATATATTTACTGAATATACATTTCCATTCAAATTTTATTTGTACCCTGGGATATAAGTGGCCAAATAAAATCGGTATCAACGAAATATCAGAACACTCGAATAAAATGTAAGCGGAAATGTTTTGAAATTTTTAGGATGTACACTTTAATTCGAAACGAAAGACAATGGTTTCGAATTTGCATGTTACTAATTGATATACATCCAATGCATGAAATCGGACAAGAGTATGGCTGATGTAAATGTGCTCGAAACAAAAACAAAATATATTTAAGGTTGATTTTTTTCGATTTTATTTACACTTCAAATACTTACACCTGTGGATAAAAACAAAAAACTACAACTATTCCATTGATAACTATACATTTAAAGAGAAAAATAAAAATGACTCAAATTCTATCGCTCAACGAATAATAACAAATAACACAATAAAAACAAAAATTAAACAATTAATATTTTGTTGCATATCCTTTGTTGTTTTGTTTGACAATATGAATGACATTGATCCGGGTGAGATATTGTTTCAACAGAAGGCCACATGAAGTCACATTTAACGCCTTGGATTGTTTGTGTTATTCGTGACATGCATGCAGCAATATTTGAAAGAGTGTCTCAACACTCGACCTCCAGAATGCGTTTAATCAAGAACAACTCGAAATAATATTATATTTTAATGATTGATTTATCTT
Source organism: Nowickia ferox (assembly GCA_936439885.1). Taxonomy (NCBI): domain Eukaryota; kingdom Metazoa; phylum Arthropoda; class Insecta; order Diptera; family Tachinidae; genus Nowickia; species Nowickia ferox. The sequence continues at coordinate 92,005,374 of OW387023.1, read as the reverse complement.
TCGAATAGTAGGGCATTTACAGCCGCACGAAATCTAGCAGATTTCAATTAAAATTGTTATCAAAATCTATACCGTTTGCACCAAGTTTTTCTGACATTTGTCAAGATTTTGTATCCAAAACAATAACCATTGCCTGAAAATTTTCCTAAGTCCCATTTCACACTATGCCTTTTTAGCCTGCCTTGTTTTGACAATTCTCTTTTAAACCACCTACGAAAAGTCACGCACATTTACGTTAAGACTTTCTCTTCATGCCTTTTTGATAATTATATACACATTTAATTCTGAGCGTACGAAAAGGGCAAAGATTAAAGTCAAAAATCCCCTGGTATTTTCATTACATGCCTTTTGTTTTACCCCGCAAGCTAAAAAAAGCCTGCCTGCACAGGCAAGCAGAAAAGGCACAGTGTAAATTGCGTCTAAGCCACAGTGAAACAACTGCAATAGCTATTCACACATCTTTTTAAGTACTTCGGTTTATTTTTTTAATACAATTCTGAAAAAAAAACATTGTTGCAACACTAAGTTCCAGTAGATTTAAAGTAGATTTTAACAAAATCTAGGGAAGAATTAGATCTCGACAGAAATCTTGTAAGTTCTAGATTTTGATAAGCGCACTATTAAAAAAAATTTAGAACTAGAATTAAATTTTTTGTATTGTTTTTTTAAATTGAAAGTTATGTCGGGCTTAGAAAAACCACCGCAACATAGAAGAGCATTTCAGCGGATGTTGTTAGTGTAAAAATATGCCACTTGCAAAAGATTGTGAATTTGGGTATTATTTTAAGAAATAAATTCCTAAATTGAATATTTTTTCAATCGATCTACTAAATATAAATATAAACTTTCTTTTGAGACACCCTGCATTTACTATATTTATTTTATCTTACATTATTGGGGCCTTATTTTACCACTTTAATATTTTTAACGTATATTTAATGCAGATAAAAAAATCATTTTTCTTTTTTGGGTCTCATGCATTTTTCCCCCTGGTATAAGATATAAAAAGATTATGAATAATTAGTAATTGATTATTAAACAATTCGTGCTACAAAAGCAACACTAAACAAAGAAAATAGACGCATTGTCAAATTTGGCTGTCACCTGCATAAAAAAAAACATCAAAAACCTCAATTCAGTTGAAATTTGAAACGTTGTTAAACCGAAGGTATTATTGGTTGCTTTGTTAGGTAGAAACGAAACGAAAAAAGTTAAACTGACTTCAATAACAATAACAATAGCATGAATGATGATGACGATGCTGATGATGAAGATGATGAATATAGTGATTGCCAAATGCAAGAAAATATATACACATAAATTTATGTAACTAATATATGTACATACATAAGTATATACATAAATATATACATATACATACATACATGCAATATATTTAACAATAACATATGTAAAGATACTGCATTCAAATATGAAATATTTGAAAAATTTGCATATCCATTAATTGTTTTAACTGACTTCTTAAAATACTGTTGCTGCAAAAAAAAAATACTGTTTACAAAACAAAGTCAAAAGAAGTTAACAAAATGAATGAAACAACAGTAGCAACAACAACAAAATTTTAACTATTGTTTTCTATTGCGCATGCGCACAAACTCGACCAAAATAGAAACTAACAGAGCTAAAGAAAGAATTAAAAACAAAACACCGGTGGGCTAAAAAGCATTTGTTTACTTTTCGCTGTGCAATCAGTGCATAGCAACATGTTGCTAAACATTTCGTGAATACATTAAAACATTATAATGATGGACAAAAAACAAACCAAATCACCTTATGGAAAACAACATGTGCAGATGGATGACTTGGCTGCTGCTGCTTTTTGGGTGAAATAATACAAAAGAAATATAATGAAGAAGAAATAGCATTATTATTTCATGATTTTGTATGTAGGTACGAGTATGAATTTTGGATTTGTTGCTTCTTCAGGGAAGTACCATATCAAGCGCACTCTCAGTCTGCAGCGAACATTCAAACGGTCGAGTTGTTACAAACGGTTGATTTTTCAACTTGTAAAAATAGAAATATTTAAAAATTTATTTGTTTTTTTCTCAAAGTAGTTGGTAAAGTTTTGTAATTTCATGTGAAAGAGAAGATTCCGCTTTAACCAAACACAATGAATAATTAGTGAATAATCGATTTTATGCTCACAAAATGTGTTTTTGGTTAAACTTTCTTTTAATATTTTACCGTGCGAGTGTTATTTTTAAATAAAATTAACTAATGCTAATAAAAAAAAAGTCAGCATATATTATTACATTATTACAGCGTTTTCTTTTTCATTTATGAAACGCATTAATTTTCCTTATAATATTAATTTTATTTTATAGGCAAAGCTACTTAACTTGTGGAATTTAAATTTCATAAGAGTGAAAATAAAGCGGACAAATAAATACTGTGAATTAAGATTTAATTTAAAACTGATAATTGGATTAATTCATAAATATGCATTTGGTAAGTTATATGCTTACGAAAATTTTTCTATTGTCAGAAAAAATAACATACTATTAAACTGCGCAGCGAAATTAAACTTCTTCAAAAATAATCAGGCAGAGCAAATAAAAAATATTTACATATATTTATATCCTCGTTTAATTTACCGCCACCATACAACCCTTAAAATATACGAGAAGGAAATTACAAATACACTACGAATCCTTACGTTGACTGGGTTCGAGCACGGTTCCGACAGCCATTACAAAAATACAGCACCACGCATTCTTCTGATGTGCATTAGTGTTCCTTTGTATCAGTTTTTGTAGGAAAATTCAAGTGATGAAGGCATAGACACTACTCACTGAAGTACACCTGCTTCAGGGGATACAATCCTTCGTCGGCATTGTGTCGCAGAGAAAAAACACTGCTTAAAAATTTATCACGTCTCATTGACACCATATCCGCTGAAAAACATTTTTTTTCACATATTCTATAAAACTTTCGTTTCCTAGTCTAGACAAGAGACTGCCCCTTCTTTGAGCTGTACTTTTTCTTGAATACATATCGAGTCATAACCGCCAAAAAAACTTAACCGACACATTTTTGGACCTCATTTTTCTGACAAAAATCCATTATTTACGATCACAAATGAACGATTTTGTTAAAAAAGATTAAGTTCAAAAATTATATAGCGTAAACTTTTTTTGGTGGTTAAGACACGATAAATCCAAAAAACAAAAAAGCAAAAAAAAATAAAGCAAAGTAAAAAAAATTTACGCAATTTGCCTTAAAACTGAACGAGTGACTCTGCATATTTAATTTGAAAAAAAAAATATTACTATTATATTCGGCTTATAAATTTCTTTTCTGGTGTTAATCAAAATACACCGATATGACCAAACACAACAATAACCATTCAAGTCTATTTAAAAGCTCAACAACCCAGCTTTGCCTTAATAACATTTAAACATTTATGTCGCAAGTTGTCAAATTAGCTAAAAAGACAAATTTAAATTTTTAAGCACATTGGGCACTATGACTTGTTTTTTCAACATCAATGACGAATTTGACTATTATCATTATTACCACGATAAGAAATTTAACAGTAACTAAACCGTTAATCCAATGACAACAAACTTCTTTCTTTCCACCTTATACCCGCATATTAAATCTTATTGTTAGTTTGGCATTAAGAAAGAAAACCTTAAATTTATAAATAATGATTTATTTTCTTGACTTCCGTCGTACAACAAACAATTCAAACAAGAGACAAGAGAAAACATATTGACATTTGGCTATTTCTTGGCATGAAAATTTCTTCTTATATATCTTTATCTCTGGCAAAAGTTAAATAATTTATTTCAGCCCGACAAAGATTAATAAAGCTTCAGGATAAATAAAGTCATAATTGAGATGACAATTATGAAAATTATTAAACTTAAATACGAGTATTTAAAAAAAAACTGGCATTGCACGGTAGAGTAGCCTGGGAAAATGCCAATCAAATGTTGTTTATTGTTTTTTTGTTTATTTCTGCGAAATACTTAACAACAACAAAAATTAATGTGCAAAGTTGTATTATTTTAATAATTAACAACTGCATTTTATTAATGTAAACTTAATAATTAAGCAGTAATGCGCCGGAACTAATGTAGGCACGCATATATGTTTGTAAATGTTTACTAAATTTCACTTATAATATAATTATGACAATATGTCGAATAATAAACCTCTTCAACTAAAGTTGACTGAATATTAAGTAAAATTTGCTATATCCGATTCGAAAATATGAGATGTGCGTATGAGACAGAGAGAAAGAATATTAAAATAATAAATTGAGTAAAGTGCGAATTTTATTCGCACACACGGACACTTTTTAATTTTAAATTTTTTTATAGTTTTAGTGTTTTTTTCGTTTTGCAAATTTTTCTCGATTTTTTTGCTTTGGCGTTTTTTTTCGTTTTGGCGTCTTTTTCCGTTTTTGGCAATTTTTTTAGTTTTTTTTTGGTGGCCCTTTTACTCTTAGCGATTTTTTGCATTTTAGCGATTCATTTTATTTTTAGTGATATTTTTCATTTAAGCGCTTTTTTCATTTTGGCTATTCAATTCAGCTTTCTTTTAACTTTGAGACTTTTTAGTTTTGACGTTTTTGAAAATCTCAAGAGTTTGCCTTGCATAAAAATATACTAACTTTGAAAATTCCAAGTGTCTATATACGAGGACGGATCATTAACTCAGTGACTTTTTGAAGAAACAAAGTTTTTTTTTTTGCAAAACAAAAACTTATTTTTCAACATAATCTCCTTTTAACTGAATACACTTAGTCCAACGTTTCTCCAGTTTTTTGTATCCCTTCCAAAAAAATAGGATTTTTCGAGGTCCTTAAAATAGGCATTTGTTTGTTCAATAATTTCATCGCTGGATCTAAATCTCTTCCCACCGTAGTCATTAGGGGCTAAGTCCGGAGAATATGGCGGATAACGTACCAATTTGTAGCCCAATTCCTAGAGTTTTGCCATTGAGACTGCACTCGTGTGCACCCGTGCATTATCTTGATGAAAAAGAAATTTTTTCTTAGCCATATGGAGTCGTTTTCTTTTTAAATCCTCTTTAAATCGGTCTAATAAGTTGGCATGATATTCGACATTTATTGTTTTTCCCTTTTGAAGGTAACCGCGTGCATCCCAAAAAACTATTGTCATCACCTTATTGGCCGACAAACTTAGCTTGGCCTTCTTCGGAACAGGTTTACCCGGAGAAACCCACTGTTTAGACTGCTGCTTGTTCTCCGGAGTACAGTAATGGATCCATGTTTGATCCACAGTTACAAAACGCCGCAAAAACTCATTCGGATTGCGGTTAAACAACTCCAAACAATCTTTTGAACTTGTCACACGTTTACATATTGCAGACAACTTTCTTAAACCTAGTGGATCACTTAAAATCGAAACCACACATACATATGAAATGCCTATGGCATCAACAATCTCACGCACTTTTACTCTTCGATCGGCCAACACCATATCGTGTACTTTTACGAAATTTTCGGGTGAACTGACCTCAATTGGTGGTTCAGAACGTTCAGCGTCATTTGTGCTTGTGCAACCATAACGAAAGTCGGAAAACGACTTTTTTACCATTGAAATCGATGGTGCAGAGTCCCCATAGCATTTATCGAGTTTTTCCTTGGTTTGATTGACGGTTTTTTTTCGGAAAAAATAATGTTTAATGAGCACTCGAAAGTCACTTTTTTCCATTTTTAGAAAAATACACGTGTATTTGTATGTTTTGAACAGCTGCTAAAAGCAAAGTAAATGACGACACTTGCTCAAAATTCGACAGTAGTCAAAAAGTCACGTACTTATTGATCCGCTCTCATATAATTGTCTGTATATTACATTATGATTTCAAAATCTTTCGTTGCTCGCTATAGAACACCCTATAATTTTTAAATGTCATATATTTATTGTTGTAGCGGCCAAAATTTTACATACTCTGTGTAAATTTCAGGTCTATAGCTCTTATAGCCCTCGAGAATACAGACAGGCAGATAGACAGACAAACGGACATCGCAGCAAGAACAATAAGGGTATAAAACGGGTAATAACTGAATTTTTGCACTTTTGTTTATATATTAACACACAAACAAAATTCAATCTGTATTTTTCTTTTCGTGAAAAAAATTTTGCAAAAGTTTTGACACTTATTCGAAGTGCAAATATTGTGGAAATATTGGACCCCTCTTTGGTACTTTTTCTTCTGGAGTTCCCATTTCATTAAATTCGTAAATAAACATTAGAGAAATCAATATTTAAGTGGCAAAAAGGAAAAGTCGACTTAAGCTTAAATTAAAAAATTAACGCCATCATATTTTCACATATTTTTCAATCGCCACAGCGGAAAAAATCGCCAAAACGTTACAACTAGCAACTATAAAAATCGAGAAATCAAAAAATAAAATAGAAAAACCAAAAATTGTTTTAACTGAAAATATCTGGTGAACTAAACAACATTTTTAAAACTATAAAAAATATATCGCTTAAACCAAAAATACTAATGAAACGTAAAAAAAATTAATACCGCAAGTTCTCACCAAAAATTCTTCAAAGTAGAAGAAAATCGCTATAAAAAACCAAAATACGCTAAAAAAAAATAAGATAAAAAATCAAGTCAGAAATCGCTGGAACGAAAAAAATATATTAAACAGCGCAAAAAGTAAAAAGTATAGCCAACCCAGCCAAAATGAAAAAGTTCCTAAAATGGTTGAAAGAAGCTACCAAAATATGAGAAGGTTTATTTATGATTTGATCAGGCTAAAGTTCGTATCGCTTTTGTAAGCCAAATTACATGTGATAATTATTAATGAACAAATAACACCAAAGTTAGTTGTAAATATTCTGACAAACACATAGTTGAACGGAAAAACCGGCTGTTTTCGAAGGCCACTAAAGCTTCCTCAGCAGCGTTCTTTTGTGTTTGGTCCACTGTGTGTGGTGCCAGTTGATGTCGATTTCTGCTTTATATACGCACTTTTTTTGCAAATGGAATATGTGAAGAAGATTGTAAAAAATTCAAAATTATCTAAGCGAAAACTCGCGTTAATGGAAAAATGTATTCATACTTGAATAAATCAAATATTAATTCTTTAAAATTCCCTTTTGGGAATTAAATCATTTGCATTTGTATTGTCTCACAAGGGAATTTGTAAGAATAAAAATTGGTAATCTTGAAGATTCAAGAAATTTATTATTCGACATATTGTCATAATTATATTGTAAGTGAAATTTATTTGCTGGTGGTTGAGCGATGTCTATATGCATTTTACATCCAATAAAAATTATTTGCTGGGTTTTGTATGAGTTTCTAAGCCTACTACGCTTATTTTGCTTTTGTGATTTTCAAAAATATTATTATTTGTGAATTCTCAAAGAGTTTTTGGAAGTTTGTGCATAAGATAAGAGGTTTGTGACTGTGTGTAGTTGAAGTCTACTGACGATTTGTTAAAGCAACAATGAAATGCATATAGACATCGCTTAACCACCAGCAAATAAATTTCACTTACAATTGGTAATCTTGAGTTTAGCTGTTTTTTGCGGTGTTTGTGTTAAGTCTTAGGCTTTGGTGTGTTCTAAAATTAGTAGTAAAATTGTTTAATCAATAATTTTGTAAAGCATATTCTTCCCTTTTTAGATGATGATTTCTACGAATTTTTAGAATAGAGTAAAAAGTACGGGTAATGTGAGAGTTAGGGGGCTAATACGTTCCACAAAACCATTTGCCTTAATAATTTCTACAAAGTTGCTGAACATGCCCTTTATCTCAAATGTTAAGAACATAAAATTTCATATAACGTTATGCTGCAAGTACAGATCTTCCAAAGAATAATATCAAGTTTTTCAGCCCTATTTAGTTTTGCAGTTTTGCATAGCAAATTTAACATTAATTTCGCATTCAGCATCTTTACGCATACAAAAATTGTTTTTTGTTATACAACATCTTTTAATTCTCTTTGTTTTCACACAAGTTTGCAAAACTTGAGTTTTAATTTCAGCTCGCCTTGTCACAAGTAACATTATTCACATTCCCTTTTACTTATACAACACAAGTCTAGACCAAACCCAACAGTCGCAAAATTTTTGAAAATGGGTCATCACAGTTGAAAAAAATGCCAAGCAACAAGATGAAAAAAAGATATTCATCAAAAAGTGTGTAAAATGTTGCAGCTTTAACAAGTTTCTCTTCAAAACGGCTAAGCTTGGAAGGATTCACTCATGAAGCTAAAGTATTAAACACATACACATTTATATACATACATAGTATATGAGGTGTTGTCAGGTGGGGCAAACATTTGACGAAATAACTAAGTGGCCACGCTTGATTTTTGATTAAATTTCATAAATTCTAACAGCTAATGATTTATTTTTATTTATTTCATTGACTACAGATAAACTTAAAGTGCATTTATAAGAAATTACATTGTTATTGCTTAAAGAGTGCATCTGTTAAACTTCTTAGGAAGTCGTTTTAAAAAATAGTTCTGCGCCAGTTGCCCAAATGCTCACTAACAGATGTTAACTTTAGTTGTCAAACATCACTTGCATTGGTAATAGCAATCTTTAAGCTGCTTCATAGTTTTTAAAGCAAAAGGTGGTAAAATAATAAAACAAACCCAAAAACTAAAATTTAATCTTCTTTGGGAGGGCGCAATTATGCTTTCAGACTTAAAAGAAATTGTTGGTGAAAAATTATTTCAAGCAATTTTATATACTCACAGTTGAAGCGGTAATTCTGTAGGATTGGAATTGTCCTTTAAGTGCCTTCTACTAGATGTCACATTTTGTATTTATATCTCGTCTGCAAAAAAAATCACATTAAAAAATTAATAATTCTCTTCGTGATAAGTATATTTCTTTAGCAGTTTCTTTTTAGCACTTATATTTTTTATATTTTGAAGGTTTGTTTAAATTATTTTCAGTCAATTTGTGACAATCATATTTTCGCTAACTTTTAATTAGTGTTTTTCATACGGAATTTCCCGGGAAAAATTTCCCGGGATCCCGCACAATTTCCGTAAAAGAAATCCCGGGATATATTTGCGGGAATTCCCAGGATTTTTTTTGTTTTGATTTTATTATGGCAACTTTAGTTCATATCTGCACATTCCTTGATGAGTGTCGTTATTCACTTATGAAGGTGATGGTACTAGCACAATAGCTAAAATTTTACAGCAACAACTTATATTGTGTTGATTTTGTAGTAAAGAAAACGCTGTTTCGATTCAACGAAAATCATTTTCATTAAAAAAGGAATTGCAATTTTTTGAAGGAAGTGGTGAAAAAACTGAAGGTGTCCAGAGATTATATAATGCTCTTCTGACTATAAGGCCAACATCCGTAGAAACTGAACGTATTGTTTCATTAACAGGAGTTTTTTTTTTAATTAAATTAGAAATAGACTGTCGAACGATTCTATTAATGCTTATTATGTACTAAAGTCCTATTTTCAAAGCAACATTTTGTAATATTTTTTTAATATTGTAATTTTTTATTTTTTTTTTTTTTGCGTTATATCAATGCACTTGACTTTCCATTTACATATAATATTGGTATTTATGCATTACTATTATATAAAGAACTGAGATTATATTAGTTCTTCGACTAATGTGTTTATAAAACGTTATTATTAAATCGATCTCATGAACTGTTATTTGTTTTTTGTCGAAATAAATTATATTAAAAAATATTTAATAAATATAGTTTTGCACTGGGCGGGAATTCCCGGGAAACTGAAAAGTGGTTCCCGCTTTCCCGGGAAATAAAAAGTCAGGGAAAAGAAAAACTCTACTTTTAATACTACATAATATATATTTTGTATATTATACCGTTAAAAGTTATTTATTTAAAATAGTAAAGAAATTGTTAAAATGTTAAGCAAAAAATTTTCCCCGTATGATTTTAAATAAAAATATGAGACCATCGCAAAAAACCCATTCCCCAATTTTAAAGGCGTCAACCACCCCCCCCCCCACAGCAGTTCCACCTCAAACTCGCAAAGCTCGGATAGGCCAGAATCAGTACCTAGAAGCTAGTAATTTTGTACTGTTCTCTAAATATTTTTAACAGGTTTACCAATCCAATAAATGCAAAAAAGGCAGATTTTGGCCGATCTCAATCAATTATTATTGAATGCAGTTGAATGATCTATTGTATCCCTTGATCTCCCCTGAGAAATCTCAAGATTGTCATTGGTTCTTCAAATCTTCCATCATCTATGGTAATAAGCTTCACAGTACTTCAGAATGTGCTCCGGAGTTTTACGTCATACCTACAGAATTTACAGCGGCTTAAAGTGCTCTCAGTTTTGCGGCTTTGTTTTGATTGGTGATAAAAATTTCATGACAATCCCCAGGGGATATTTTTTTTTTTTTTTGGGAAAATTCACTTTTTTCGCTTTGAGTTTTTAGGGATAATATATAATTAGAAATTGTGTTGCCTAGATTTTTTTGTATTTGTTTTAAATTAATGTAATAAAAAAATTATGTCTGGCAGGTCTAAAAATTGTGAATGTGAACTCGAAAAAAATAAGAGTTTTATTTCTACAAAAATCTAAAGGAAATATTTAAAAATTTTTGAAGTTTTTAACAATGGCTGCAAATACTTATTTGAGCATAATTCAAATGCAATCTACTAAATATCTCGACACAAGAAATATATGACTTATAACATTGTCATAATTAAGGACACTTATGTGAAATATTTGAATGTGGCACCACTGAAATATGTATTTTTTATACTTGAATATCAGCTGATTATGATGCTGCCGCCATCTTCATAATAATTATATATCTGTTTAATCTAATATGGTCAATCTGTTTAATACATTAGATTTATTTTGAAGATTTGGCTTGTTTTTATGGTTAAGCAATTGTCTATATGCATTTCGTTCCTGCTTTTGGAACTCATCAGTAGACTTCAACCCAAAAAATTTTTGAATTTAGTTAACAAACTTCGTATGTTTATAGTAAAACTCTTAATACTATATTGAGAATCACAGTATACAAACATAATAATTTTCAAAGCTTCAAACAAAAATCTTTACAAAATCATCTATTTTATTTGTTTGAAGCTTTCAAACTTATTATGTTTGTATACTGTGATTCTCAATATAGTATTAAGAGTTTTACTATAAACATATGAAGTTTGTTAATTAAATTCAAAAATTTTTAGGGTTGAAGTCTACTGATGAGTTCTAAAAGCAGGAACGAAATGCATATAGATAATTGCTTAACCATAAAAACAAGCAAAATCTTCAAATTAAATAAATAAAGACTATGTCAAATAAATATACTTCGGTATTTCAAACATTAGATTTATGCGACATTCTCATATGAGACCTAATGGCTGCTTGACTATCCGAGAAGAAGATTATATTTCTGTTTGGCGGTAGCTTTTGTCGAACAAAGAAAACAAAGAGCAATTATGAAAAAAATTCCGCGAGAAATTTTTCCCGGAGAACAATTTCAAACAAAAGCTAGTAATAGAAAAGCAAACAAAAATTTTAATTGGAAAATGGAGAAATTTATGAATATATGTATGTTGTTTACACTGGACTTCTTAAGAATTACTAAATTTTTTATTTTTTACTATAACTGTATTTTTCATTAGTATCACATGTACCACTTTACTAAGATAATTTTAATACCAATTCCATCAAATATTTGTCTCATCTGAACCTATTTTTTTTTATATATTTGTAAATAATACATACATATGTATTTTCCTTCACATATCGCACACAAAATCATAAACAACTCTCGAGACTGTACAAATGACGCAAGTACGTAACATAAAAACAAGCATATCATTATTTTATATTCTTCAAGAAGACTGTATTGCAAAACAAATTGTTGCGGTCGTTACAGATTTGTTTTATTAACTGGATTATAAAAAAACAAAACCATCATTTTGAGTTGTGACTTTTTATGATTTAGTGTGCGATATATGTACTCGTATACATACAAACATGCATGCATTTGTTGCTTTACTGCAATTGAATGCAAGACACATGTAGTAAGAGTTGGTCATAATATTGAAATTTCATATGGATTTTTGTGGCACAAATTATGATGGTCTTGGGTTTTTTTACATGTTTGTTTATATTAAAACTTACATAATGATTAAAATTATATTTTTCCATACACCTACATATATGTGAACACAGCAACATTTATATTCACTCTCTTATGGAAATATGTAGAAATATCAGTTTTTGTCCAAAGGTTTCCATAAAATATGAATAAATGATGTATGGATTTTGTTTGAATGTATACTTTCAATTTTTTTAAGTTACTGCTTTTAAAATACTATAAATTTGAGTAAATTGCGCATATACTTTTGTTTTACAACCTTCTATTGGATCTGGAAATATAACTGTATTATTTTGTTTATGCTAAAACAAATTGTGTATGGGCATTTCCACAGGAATGTCAACTTTTTGTCGCATGCGACATCAAAAAACTATGTTTTTTTTTAAGAAAACGAAAGTTTTATTTTACTTCTTTATATATTTGTATAGTCAGTTAGCATCTCTGCATGAGACTATATTTTAAGAATAATCGGGTCACATTGTGCCGAAATAGAAACTTAAATGTTTGCTGTCGCACGCGACAAAAAAGTGGACTTTCCCGTGGAAATACCCATATATTGAACGTAATTATATTTATCATTTGCCATTATACATATTTTAGCAGCCTTATTTATAAAAATTATTAAAGCTTTATGAAAGCTTAATAAGCAAAATTTTGTATGGAAATCTGTTTTAAAAACCCTTTATAAAGCTTTGCACTTTCAGGTATTATTATCCATCACATGTAGGCGGGTCAATAGGTTCATGAATTTTTGAATGAAACTCGCGTTTTTGGATTAAAAAAAAACATTTTATTTTTCACACTTGTCTTTTTTTTGGCACTATACACTTCGTCTAATGTATCTGCAATTTCAAAGAATAAATTATGGACAGGCTTTTTTCAAAAATAATTTTAAGTTTTATCATTGTCTGTAATTCGTTTGATGAATATATAGTACATTTGTTTAATAAAGAAAAAATTCGTTTTTCATTCTATAAAATTTTATAAATTTTGGGGTATTTCATTTTACGAATTCTGTGATAGGTCCTATTTCAGTAAAAACATTATCTGATTGTTTTGCAATTCAGTAATTGCATACAAAATAAAACTTTTAAAAATAAGATTTCCCAGCAAAAAGAAAAATAGCTGAGGGATGCAGTGTATTACTTCTTCTTCTTTTTATTCTTCTTCTTTTTCTTCTTCTTCTTCTTAGCTTAGATCAAAATTCTTTATATGATAAAAATCGGATGATCAACTTTGGCCTACTGTAACTTCTCTGAAGCTTAAGCCACAAGGCTTTCGAGACAAATGTTACAGTCTCCTCTAAAAATATTCCAAGTTTCAGATAGATAGAATCAGTGGTTTAAAAGATTCCGATTTATTACCATTTAGTTTGCAAAAGAGCCCACTGCGCATTGTCTGCCTTACAAAAAAGCTTCTGGGAAGCAGTAGTTACTGGGTTACTGAATTCATCCCAACATAGTCAGTCATAGGTATTTGTTTGTGAGATTATTTTATCGTTGACGTCATATCTCTCACAGCCGTTTTGGGAAATAAGCCCTGCGAATAGGGTGGTTGGGGGGCAACTCGTAGCTCAATTTGTAGTTTTTTGAAATGAAAACTGCACCTGTGCGCACTTTTGCAGTATCCTTGTGGAACACAATTTTTTTCTAGACAAAATCAAGGTAATTTTTCTTAATCCCCATTCAATCGATCTACTAAGTTGGTATAATATTCACCATAGACTTATTGTCAAACCTACATTAGCCTTCTTTGGCGCCGATTCACCCCCGAAACCCCCACTATTTTGACTGCTGTTTGATCTTTCATGCGTTATAATGAATACACGGCGCAAAACCTCATCCACATTGTGGTTGAACTCACAAACACTCCTGTAAAGTTGCCACACGATTACGTTTGTGGTCGATTATGAGCAAACGATTATGAGCAAAACATAATTTTAAATTTAAGCCACTCAGCCAAGTGAAATACGGTTTCCACAATTTCTCTCACTTTCAAGCTCCTATCCAATACACCATATAGTGAATTTTTTTCAATTGTTTCGGGTGTTTGACACCTCAATTGGGCATCCAGAAAGTTCGGCATCTTCTGTGCTTGTAAAAAATTCAGTATATCACTTTTTTTACCACTGAAATTGAAGTAATATTCATCAGCCTGGGATTTGTGATGATTTTTTTCCGCAAAAAATAATGCTTAATGAGCGCAAGAAAGTAATATTTTTCCATTTTCTCTTAAATCACGCGGTAGTCTGCTTTCAATTGCTATCAAACACAAACTAAATGAAGCAGCTTTTTCAAGTTTTGAGAGGATTCAACTGATAGTGACCTATTGATAGGAGCAGCCTTTCAGTTAAGAGGAGGGAAGTTAAAAGTCACGGACCGTATTTTATCTCTTGTTAATCTTTTTTTGTTCAGCATAGAATTTTAATCAAGAAAACACAGAAACGTGTTCTTTCTTATAGAAATACTAGCTTTTACCCGCGGCTGCGCTCGCTTTGATGTGTTGAAAAAATACATAAAAACCGGTTTGAAACTGGTTAAACAATCAAACCCGAAACGAAAATTGCCCTAACCAAACAAAAAATTTACATTTAGAAAAAAAACCCGTACCAAATATAAAAAACCATTTCCGAACCGGATAAAAAATATCTTATATTTTATGGTAATATTAATTTCCATTGGTAAAAGAATTTTTAAAATCCCTTTATATTTATTGGATTGCAGCTTTAAATGAATTAATAATCTCAATGCTATACCAACATATCTCAGGCATTGAGACTTATAATGAAATATTATTTTACTTTTTTTGCAATAGTAGTACAAAACTTGAACCCGGTTTTAATTAATTAACTTTAAAATTATAACATAAAGCATATATATACATGCATATGTTAAGGTTATCTAATACAAATTACAAACATAAGCATTATGTTTTTATTATATTATATTATCTAAATAGCATGCGGAAATTTTTTCTACAAAGTATTCGCCTATTGAATGTAAGTATACAGCAAATAATACAGCAAAAACAACAAAAACAAAGTATATTTATGAAAATTCAAACCTCATGTGAAGGTTTTGAAAAAAAAAAATTACCAAAGTATGAATTTGAGGGAACAAATTTACTGATTACCACCGAAAAACACACAACATACATAAATAAATCTTAAATTTTTTTTTTTGCTTTTTTGTTAATGTCTTGTATTCAATGGTGGCTGTACACAAGTACCTAAATGCAATGTCAATGGCATTACAAGACTATGAAAATTGAGGTTTCACTTAAACTACACACAATCATCCGCCTTGTAGGCTCTTAAAACATTGTAACTTTAAGTTATTGACAAAAAAAATAAATAAATAAACACACTGACAGAGAAGAGGAAAAATGTGAATTCAACTCGCAAAACAAATATGTACAAAAGAAAAAAAATTCATAAAAAATTTAGTTTGTACGAAATCCGCCTTTTCTGTTTTGCAGCCACGGCTTTATTTACTTGTAAAATTTCCACTATGCAAGAGAAGCTGTACATATGTATAAGCAAAGATGAGCTGTGTTTTTTTTTCTTCTCTTTCTTCAGTTTGATTTTTTTTCTTATTATTATTATTATTGTTGGCGATGTTGATGATGATATTGATGTTGATGCTGCAGTTGCTTTAATGTCGGTGATGTAAGACTGTTGGATATTACTTTAAAACTTTTGTTGCCAATTTATATTATGTTGGATTGTTTACGAGGTAATGCTTCATTTGCCATATAGCCCGTGGTAGTAATTCTTATATTAAGCCGCAAGTATTTTATGCCATAAAGAAGGGAAAACGTATATTTTTTTTCGATTTTTATTTTATGATTATTTGAAGAAATTCACAATATTTTTTTTAAGTTTTTATGAAATTAAAAAGTGTTAAAAGGTGCAGTAAAGATTCAATACATATTTATATATATATATATATGTATATACATACATGTGTGCGTGTGTGTGTTTGTATATTAATTTTCAAAACGTTCAGAAACAAATTTCTTCCCATGTAGAAGAAAAAACAAAAGACTTAAGACACAAGACATTAAGAGCCAAAGTTCTTGTTATGAAGAGAGAGAAATGAAAGACTTAAGACACAAACCTTTATTTTCTTTCGTAATTTTTTTTTTATTAACTTGTTATTGTTGTTACAAAAAAACGTTATATTTGTTGTTTAGCATATTCATTAATTTTTAATTTTAACAGTTTCACTACAACTCTTCAGTTTGTACTCATTTCCTCTCCATCACTAATAGAGTGATTTTGAAACAACAACAAACTCCTGTTACCTGTTAGCGGCGCTGTCTTTGGTTTCATGCAATATGTTAACAACGATTTTATTGCTTGAATATTTTAATTAATTTAAGATAATTTTAAAATTAGTCTCACATATAAGCCCTGCCTTATTATTGCTTTATATGAAAAATATATATCTGTGGCAATAAGGAAAAAGTGCTTAAGTCATATTTGACTGTTTTACAGGAGAGCACTTTTAAGCGTTCAAGTCGATTTTCAGAAATTTAATTTTTTTACAGCTAAATTGAGAAATTCTCTGTGAACCTTTATTTTTTTAAGCAAACATCGTTCTAGACACTATAAGTAATACATTTAAGTTGAAATATACCAAAGTGTAGTCTAAATTAAGTTATTATTCCAAACGAGAGTGGAAGTCTAAAAAAGATAAGTCGCAATTCATTTCGCTATAACTTCTTAAAAAATCGCACAAATTAATTGAGATTTTGCCCAGGGGTGTTTTCAAATATGCAGATTACGGAAATACCATTAACTCAAAATCAGCTTATCTCGACTTAAGCACTTTTTCCTGTATGCCACAGATATATATGAAGGGCTTATTGTAAAAACACAATAAACCACACGATTTCAGAAAGTGGTTTTATCAGTTCATTCAATTACTTTACAGCATCGGAACGTCCTCTTAAAATATTGTACCTATATTCCGTTTAATTTCCGCCTTAGCCGCAAGTGTACCTTTTTTCATTTTGATTTTATTCAGAATTATTTGTCCCAAAAACTCGATAAGCCACAGCAATTACAACTTATAGAAATTATTTGATGTAATAAATAGAAAAAATAATAAATTTTAAACTGCAAAAACACGATATGCCACTTTATTTCAACCAAAATAACAAAACTTTTGATATTCAAAAAAAAAAAAATATGAATAAATTTCATGCAATAACTGGATAAGCCACAACTTTTTGCGATTTTAGCGATTTCCGAAGATTTCTTGGTGTACAGCGACGGGTATATGATAGTAGTCTTCCTTAAGCACTAAATAAAAGTATCTGTATCATGATTTCATCAAATCTCTATTTTCTGCATCTATTTTAAACTTCAAAGGCGATTTTCTCAGTATTTTCATTTTGTGGCTTATCGAGTTTTTGCAATAAGCCCTTCATATAAAAAAAATCAAAACTGTACATAAAAATTAGTAACTCTTCATCAGTGTCGTATAAATATATGTAAAAAAAAAACCCCGTAATTATTTCTTGTGATCGCACTATTAAAACATATAGTTTTCAATGAATACAACTTAGAGTTAAATACCTAAGATACACAGAAAAAAATATCGCCGGTTTTTAAGGAAGTTTTGTTTGCTTTTTTTTTTTTTTAAGCAAAATCTATATGCATTAAGGTACTCATCAGTAGATTTCAAGCCAAAAGTTTCTCAAATAATCTTTAATTAAGTCACTGACTGATTTAATCATTTTTAAATTATATTTAATAAAATATTAATTAATTAAAAAATGAGTTTCTATGGTTATGGTTATGGTGAGTCACCTTTAGTTAAATACAATGTTGCCCAATGTTGTTGGGCTCGAACAGCTGTTTTGTATGGGGCTATGGTTATGGCACGTTTAATTGAACTTAATAAATTAATACTTCATCATCTGTTCTTTCTCTAACATCCCTTTCCTAAAGACGGCAACGCATTTGCATACATATATACGTATGTTGAAAAAAATATTATTTGCCTTAATGTTACTTCTCTTCAAAAAAAAAAACATTTAAGTCAATCATGCGATTAATTAAAACGAAGCCATTTATAGTTTTTGTTGAAGCTTTTTAGCTTTTTATGTTTAGGTATTAAGTAATTTTCAGTTATGTTTTCAGAGTAAAAGGGTTTTTTTAGCCCAATGGATCGTACGAAAGGGAACTGCCATACTGCGCTCACTTTTTGACATTTATGACCAATATACTCTGGCAAATCACCAGAAATAGATAAACGCTTTTACAAAGCTGCCAAATTATCAGTATTTTCTTTGAAAATCAGCCAGAAATAGGAGCAACTTATAGATGTCTTCGTGATTTTTATGATGCACATAATTATTAATTTGAGCAAGCCATCCATCGAACTGTGGATACATTTCATACTACATACTCTCTCGATTATGCAATAACACCAAAATAATTAAAGAATTTGCTTGCTGAAGAGAAATTTACCTCTGCAAAACGAAAGTGTAAAAGAATATCCATCCAAAAATTTATCGATTTGTAGTTGGTCACTTTAATTGGAGCTTTGTCCATTCACTACATGAAAAAGATTGCGCACAACTCTTGGCCTACACCCGTTAACGATCCAGCTGGTGCAGGAATTAAAGCCACTTGACGATCTTTGGCCGATTGAGCTCTAGAGCACTTTTAAGCTGATGTGATGTTTTATCACACGATGAGGTGACTTTAGGCTTAACGGATTTTTTATAACGCAAAGTGCCGCATATGGAGTGAAAATAATCCACTAATCCAGTTAGGAATTCACAAACCCTACAAACAGCAACAATTAACAATTATTGGAAGCCAACACTTTTCGTGCTATTTTCGTGGCCCAAAATTGAAAGTTCAGAATGCGCTTCGTCAAGAACAGCCCCGGTGGCCATATGCCCAAAATCATTTTCAAATGTTTAGTGCCATGTATTGGTCTTTCGAATATCTTTTACACTTTAAAGCTGGAATTAAAAAAATACCCTTTAAAGCTAAAAGGTTTCTAAACCGTTTTGGAATTGGATGATTGTCGGTCTTTTCGGGAGTTGGTATTAGAATCATTCAAAAGCACTTAATTGACCCTAATTACGAGTCGCAAACGACCTGTTTAATTTATTCAATAAAATTTTTAGTGCATTCTGGTAAAGATTTCAACTATTCAGTTGTTGAATTCAAGCATTAGATGAATTGATTTTTTTTGACAAAATCTAATAAGAAGAGCAGTTGTGAAATTAAACAGTGACTGTGATCACGGTTTAACACATTTCAGCTCTTCTGCTTTAAAAGTATGTATTATTATTGGTATTTTGATAAATGCTAATAAGAAGAGCGACAAGAACAAACAATTAGCATCAACCCCAACCAAATATTGATAATTGTCGTATGAGAGTCAGAGAGACAGTAAAATTGCAAATACAAAAATGTGAGAGCTATACATAGTTGCCAGAAAAGAAAATTTGACACGATTAGACGATTTTTTCTCGACAAACGGCGAACGTATACAAATAAATTCATGTGGTAGCTTTATTTACTGTAAAGTAAGCATGCAAGAGCACTCACAGTTTGAATGAAAGAACTACATTTGCAAAACCTGTTACTTGATAAATTCAGTCACAGTTGTGATTAGTGATTTTTCAATCGCTGTGAAAAAGTAACAGGTTTCGAAAAATAGCTCATCACTAGTATCAATTAATTCTGTGATTCATTCAATAAAATATTCTAATTAAAATCATATTTATTTTCAATGATTTTTGTAGTTAAATATAAAATTGCCATTATTGGAAAAAAAACATGTTAGTTTTCTAAATTTTTGCAAATATAATGATATCATTATTTTAATAGTTAGGTGCAAAATTTAAATTTTTTTTCATTGACTTAAACAATCTGTTAATGAAAACTAATTTTTCTTTTTTTTCTAAGATAACCAGTTGTTAGAATATAGGTTAGGCTTTATTGAAATTACATATATTCATCCCGAGAAATCCACAAAACTATTTCTGATAGGTTTGAACATAAGTGTGATCATACATTATACATAAAATTTGCTTCACAAATATGCTTCTAATTAGAAGATTTAGAAGCTATAAACATAATTTATTGAAAACTTCTGGTAGTTAATTAAGAAGTGCTAAAAATGTGATTACTTAAGTATGGCCTCCAAATTTTTTTTCCTTGGAAACTAAATTAAAGATGACATTAAAATTTTTTATGGAACTACAATATGTTTTATATTCATTGTTTATGCATATTGGCTTACTTATATACATAGCATAGCAATTATATATATTATAATTATATACAATTATATAGATGAGCGATAGTGAATAACTTCTTGGCATTTATTACAATATATGTAGAAAAATATTTCGGTATGTTTTGCTTGTCAAAAGCCTTCAAAAAATGCTAATATTTTGATTGAAATATCAACTTCATCTTTGTTCGATAAATTTATTATTTCTTATTTTGTTGATTTCAGTTTTTGCCACATGTTTTGTGTAAAAATTAGCGCAAAACTAAATTTAAGCTTAAATTTTTAAGAGCATAAGTTGTAGTTTACCATTTGGCAGCAAACAAAACAATGTAGATATGACTGACTGAGTGACTGTCTTGCCGAAAATTAAAATTGCAACATTTTTATTTGACCCCCTTTAGAGGAACAAGTGCGATATATTATATTATTTTTTTAATATAGCATCAGAATGCTTGCTATACATCCATGTGGGAACTTCTAAACACAACAAATAGGCCGTTTACTTTGAAAGTCACTTAAGTTATTTCATTGCAAAAATTATTATTCACTAAATTAAAATTATAAAATTGTAAGCAATATTATTATTATAAAGTTAAATAATTGCATTAAATATTAGATACATGAGTCTTCATTGTACTGTTATAAATATATTTAAAAAAAAAGCCTTCTAAAAATTCCGTAAGCTAATGCTGGGTACACATTTGGCACACGTGTACCCAAAAAAGAGTAACCACTAATTACTAGTGAAAAACTGTTTGATTCCGACATGGATTCCATAATGGATTCTATAAAATTCTCTATTAGTTATGAGCGAAACTGTTTAACTTAATAAATACGTGTCTGAATTAAACTGTTTTTCATTAGTAATTAATGGTTACGCTTAATTTGGCCACATGTGTGCCAGATGTGTACTCGGCATAAGTTACTGACTAGTTTTCTTATAGAGTGACTTATAGCACTTGCAAAATAAACGGCTAAAATAATAAATGCAAGAAAAAAAAACTTGCAAGCCAACTTCTCATACAAATTGTCAGCGATTTGTCCATAAAACCAACAACTGATTCACCTCATTAAACACTTCCATATGAGTTTATAACAGAAGTTCAATGCTACGACCTCACTAACATATTTAATTTAACTGAACCAGATCTCCATATACAAATAAATACAGATGTTCATGGCATTATCATAAAAACATTAATCACTTAATGAAATTATCATATGTATATTTCTGTCAAAACTAAGATCTTTAGAAAAAACGGACAACCATTAAGACTTTATCGTATGTAATAAAAAAAAACTTTTCATTGACATAAGTCAACAAAAAAACGGATACAATTTTAGTTTTATTGAAAAACTATGAAATGCTTTATAGATAAACAATTTTTTTAATTTGTTAATGTAGATAAAAGCCAATAAGTAACATAGATGCTTATAAAATATTTCGGTAACACAAATAATACTTTGAAAATAAATTGTTGTATTTGTATGTATTGTATTTTTGTATCATATATTTAAAGATGGTTTGTATTGACAAAGAAGACAGTGGGTTTACACGGTCAAGTTGAAACAAAAGCATTAAAAAAACGTTTATGTTTTTTCTTTTATTATTGATAAGCATTAAAGACTAAAAATATCGAAAACTATAAAACATTCATTAATTTTAAAATCGATAGATGTAATTAATCTTGTTTAAAATATTATGAAAAAAGGCTTGCAAAAAGAGTCATATCATTAAATAGAGTGTGATTTTTTTTTAACCATTGTTCATTGATGACTGCCAACATATTATTAGCTAAATATAATACTTGCATAACTTTGAGTATATTATGGTGGCACTTGTTGAAATTATGCAGTAAAATACAAACTATTAAAGAAATCAACAAGATCCAGTGATTGTCATCAAGAATAAAAAATGTTTAATGACTTTTTTAATATTTTATTTTTATTTAACCCTTTTAATACTTTGTTGCCATATGGCAACATTAAAATTTTTGTCCTGTGTATTCATTTCGATTAAATAATTCAATATTTTTTTGATATTTTTGTATCTCAATATCTTGGTAATAAGAAAAACAAAACATATATAATTTTAAAGAAGCTCACAAGAAATAATCGATGTCGTACTAACAACCTGCATATGGCTTAATTTTTCTTTCAGAAAAAATTCTCGTTTTTAAATCTTCTTTTAAGAATCATCTCAAAACATTAGAATTATTTATTCAATTAAAAATAAACAACAACAAAATATTTATATTAAGTTCTAATACTTTTATCGGACTTTCTCCCAAAATAAGTATTTAGCTTGTTCAGTAAAATATTAATTGATATCTACTGAAATCAAAGAGGTGGAACTAGTTGATAACAAGAAATTTGTGTATATTTTTAAAAAAAAAATTGACTTTCAGTGGACTATTTTTTGCTTGAGAAAGCCCACCTAATTGAGAAAAAATTCCAGGAAAATATATTTTGGAACATTATATAGAAGAGCTTATCGACAATGTAGCACGGGCGACTAATCAATTCACTATAATAAAAAACGTAACGTCAATCAAGCTTAAAAGAAAAGAGTTTAGAATACTGACTGATTAAATTGGGTACTCTAGACTAGACATACACTGGAAAGAACCAACATATATCTCAGTTTTTGGAGAAAGTATGTCAAGGAGTCGATTTCCTGCTTTTCGTAACAATATAAAATTTACACTACTTAATTTTTTAGGAGTTTTGCAATAATTCTATATACTATCATTACTTATTAGTTATTTTACTTTTTTTATTATCAGTGAACTATATTATGCTAATCTATTTTAAGTTTAATAATAAAAAACAATTGAAGCGTTAAAAAATAAGTTGAGACTTGTGCAAAAAAAATTTTATAAGCTAAATAACACAAAATAAATTAATTTCTTATACAAAGTGTACCCAAATGGCAACAGTCTGAAAACACACATTTCCAAAAAAAATTATTAATTTTTAATTTTGTTTTCTCGGATTAAAACTATTAATTTTTCTAAAAATTATATTTATTTATTCCTTAAATAAAAAAATTGCTGCGAAAGGATTATATTATTATAATATGAATACAAATTTTAAAAAATGTATTTGCTGTTGGATAGAAATCCCATTATTAACCCTGTAACTAAAGCACTTCCATACCAAATTTCAATAATTTATTTCCAAATTAGCTGCAAGCTGAAAAACAATACGTTGTTATCTTATCTATTTATAAGTAACTCATTAATCTTATACAACAAATAAAAAAGGTAATAAAAAATTAATAATAATTTTTTTTTGAGTAGCTGCGGCTACTGCGATCCCGCTGTTTTGTGTTACTTGTAAGCCTTGTACGATTACGGTTGAAAATATTTACTTTTTCCTTCGACTCTGGCGTAGGCACTGCTCACATTAACAACAGAATTATAAAAATAACCTCAAGGTTCTTACCATAAAAGTATTAATTTTCTATATAATCTATATATATATACTATATATGCTTTTCGGGAAGCTGCCACACACATTGTTCATTGTTCAAATTACACATCTCACTTATTCCTCACACAATAATATAGTATGAAACTCTTAATCTGGCTAATGATTAAAAATAAGCAAGCGATTTAAATTTTTATCTTGATTAATGATTAAGACGGATTAATAGTAATTGTGACCACTAAGTTGTAATAATTGAAAAAGTTGGTTAGGGCCCAGGCACATAGAATTCGTCATAAGTTAAACTTCGCCTTTTTTCACTGGCCTTAACGTACTTTACTGACGGAAGCATTTGATCAGCTTCAATAGGTTGGTTCTCCATTTTATTTACTAAACTCAACTTTTTTTATTTATTTTGTTTATTTTTTTGGTTTATATTATTTTTGCTGTCACAAAACACAAAAACCATCCACTATCTGTCAAACTACTCAACGAACGCAAAATGTTAAAACTTTACTAGTTTTTGTACTTTGCGTTGACGGACACGTACTGCATGTAACAGACCTCATAAGAAACCACGTATTTCAACTTAGCTGTCAGTTGAAAACTTCGAAGTTTAATGTATGACGGATCCTATGTGCCTGGGCCTTTACTGTTTGTGCAAAGAGAGAGAAAACTGTATTTTCGTTGTTCGCCTGCGTAAGAAATATAAATAAATCTATCGCAGACTTCGTCACGCACGACTAATTCCGTTCGTCGGCGGTGTAGTGTTAAGGCTCAGTTAGCCGCCTGTAATGTAAGCTAACTGTAACGTAGGAAACAGCTGATCGATATTTTTATATGAAAAGTAGGTTACGTTACATTACATCTCTATAACCATTTCCATTACTTTTCACCTAACAATATCGATCAGCTGTTTTCTACTGTTGCAGTTACATTACATTACAGTCGGCTAACTGAGCCTTTAATCTTCATATGCACAAATGTTTTTTATTTGTGATGACGAAAGTTCGTAACGAAAAATTTGTCGTTCGTGTGTTCTCAGTGTAATATATAAATTTTTTCATTTATTTACATAACTCAAAAAAAATTAGAAGAGTAGGATGGGCCAGCCCTTTGAAATTAAACTTCATATGTCATATATTTATGGACAACTGACTCTTACAAAATTTAAGCACGCCTTGAGATAAAAAAAGTCGATAGTGATATATATTACAGGGTTTTACTTAAGTGAAGCTTAATTATTTTTATTTTTTGAAATCTTG
Organism: Nowickia ferox; assembly: GCA_936439885.1. NCBI lineage: Eukaryota > Metazoa > Arthropoda > Insecta > Diptera > Tachinidae > Nowickia > Nowickia ferox. The sequence goes on along the minus strand of OW387023.1, from coordinate 91,980,310 downwards.
TTTAATATTTATTTGAAAATTTTGATTTTGACATTTTGCCACTGTTTTGATAGATTTTAAATTTCCGTTTTTAGCTTTTTTATGAGCGATCTTTTCGTATTAATTTGTTTCTCTTTTTTTTTTTTGTTCTCAGACATTTAAACATGACTTTGAATCATAACCCACATTGAAAAACTTTATGTATTTTTAAATAAGTAAATTGATTTGTATCAAATTTCTACACATAAATTTATAAATAATTTATAGTCGCGCGCGCTCCTTTAGTCCATATTTACACTATGCAAGTCTTATTGCTAAGCTGATTAGTTTGATGGAGAGAGAGACGAGGGGAACAGTAACGTTTCTTTTCCGCTCGTCCCTCTTTCCTAACAAACTAATCAGCTTATCAATAAGACTTGCATAGTGTAAATTGGGACTTAACGTATTTCGTATCTAATTTCAAGGTTTTTTTTATGCGTATATTTATTTATTGTATCTTCAAAAAATGAACTAGCAATAAGTATTCAAATCTTCAACCTAGATATAATAATTAGGCCCGACCAGTGTCAGGCATAAACTTAGCGGTAATAAATATCGTATTAAGCACAAAAATATTTTCAAGCTGTTTCATCTGGAGTGTTGAGTATTAGAGCCATAGTGTCCCTCTTTTTTAAACGGATGTGTCCAGTAAAATTCAAGATGTTACGAGCAAGTGGATTAGGATGAGACTCGAGTTTTGTTAAGTATTTGCCTGCGTATTTTTTAATTTCTTCAGTCACTAGTGGCAAATTTAAATTTGAATTTTTTATGTACCATGGAGCCGATGTTATTAGTCTTAAAATCTTGTTTTGCCTTCGTTGGATTCTCTCTATACTGGAAGCTGAAGCAGTGCACCATAGCTGTATTCCGTAGCACCATATAGGTTTCAAGAGCGACTTGTATATCAAAAGTTTACAATCTAGACTGAGAGTGGAATTTATACCAATCAGCCAATGCACCTGAGTTAATTTTAGTTTCATTTGTGTTAGCTTAGATTCAATGTTGTGTTTCCATGTAAGCCTTCGATCAAGGTGTATACCAAGGTATTTCACATGGGAGTGTTGAGTAACAATTTGATTATTGATTGTAATGGGAGAACAATAATCTTTTCGTAGGGTAAATGTTGTCTGAGCACACTTTTGTTCGTTTACTTTTATTCCCCACAAATTTAGCCATAGTTCCAGCTGAGTAATATGTTCCTGAAGATATCAAGATGCCTCGTGAGAGTTTTTGTACATACTAAGGCAGGCTGTATCATCGGCAAATGTAGATGTGTGGATGTTACTGCTCACAGGCATATCAAAAGTATAAATCAAATACAAAACTGGCCCCAGTATACTCCCCTGTAGCACACCGGATGAGATTGATTCGGTGAACAGTGAACTTCCGCGCAAGAAAAGATTAAAAAAAGATTAAGAATGTTTATTGGTAGATATGTCTTCAATTTTAAAATTAGGCCTTCATGCCACACTTTATCAAATGCCTGAGAAACATCAATAAAGAGGGCAGAACAATATTTCTTTTCTTCAAACGTTCTTCTTATAAATTGAACCAATCTATGCGTTTGTTCAATGGTGCTATGCTGACTTCTAAAACCAAATTGATGATCCGGTATGCACGCATTATCAGTTAGAATTGGGGACAATTTTATCATGAGTAGCTTTTCGAAGAGCTTTGACATTGTTGACAGTAAACTTATTGGCCTGTATGACTCAGCCTTGGTAAGATCTTTGCCCGACTTTGGAATCATTTTGGTCTTGGCAAGCTTCAAGTGGTCGTAAAATGTCGTAAAATGGCATTAAAAATGAATAACAGGATTCTAATTGCAATACGAGGCAACTTCATCAACATCTAATTACTAACGCCCGTGCATGTGTTTGGGGTAAATACGGATTTTAAATGCTCAGCAAATAATTCACCTTTTTCAGTATCGCTTCTTGCCCAACCTCCAGTAGAAGTGCGCAGAGGTGGTGTAAACTCAACTGGTGTTTTAAGCTTTCTCGCAGCGCGCCACAAAGAGTAATTAGATGCTGGTGTGACATCGAGGTTTTCCAGATAATTTTTAAGAGATGCAGTTCTTTCAGACGCAAGCAACTCTTGGAGTCGTTTAGTGCACTCTTTAAACCTGATTTTATGTTGTGATGATCTGTGTTGATGCCATTACCTTCTAGCTCTTCTTTTTTCAAATACGAGACGTTCAATATCCATAGAATAAATTCTATTAAACCCAGTCTGCGGGTGTGAGGTAGTAGCATGTTCAGCAGCCTGCTTAATATATTCGTTAAGATTCGCAATGTTAGATTCAATATCATCGGATGTTCTTAGCATTATGTTTTCCGTGCAATGAATACTAAGATATTTTTTGAATCTCAGCCAATTAACACGATTGATCATCTTCACATATGGGTGAGGTAAATCATTTCTAAGTGAGTTACAGATTTTAACGATAGTCGGAGAGTGATCGGAGGAGAGATTTAGGGAAGCTTCGAAATGAACTAAATCCCTAGAAGTATTTTTCATGACTCCAAAATCTATAACATCCGGAATTTTTTGTATGTCTGTAGGCCAGTAAGTGGGCTCCCCACTCGAAATGACGTCAAAGCCCATTTTTGAAATTGTGTTGAACAACGCTCTTCCTCTAGGTGTAATAAGGCGTGAACCCCAGAACGTATGTTTTGCATTGTAGTCTCCAGCTGCTACGAAACAAGGCCCAAGAGATTTGTAGAAATCCTCGTATTCATCCTCAGTTATTGAGAATCTTGGTGGGGAGTAAATTGATGATATAAAACACAAATATTAGTTGCTTGTAGATGTTCTGCACAGATGTTATCAAGAATATAGTGCTTTAGTCTTGACTTTATTAAAATTACTGATCCACTCATCCATTCATTTTAAATAAGCTTCTCGAAGTCAAATGAGTCTCAGAAACCAACATTATATCAATATTTTTTTCCGAAAGGAAGTGCTTGAGCTCATTTTTGTGTTGGCGAATGCCGTTTGCGTTCCAGAAACATATTTTTAACGTGTTCATGGCTTGTTAATTAATGCTTGAAGCAGAGTATTCTGCATTCTCGCAGCACTTCTTGCAGCATCATGCTAGTCATATTTGTAGTAAAGTTGTTTATAGTTTGCACCAGATTATCAATAGTGGCTTCAAGGCGGCTGAAATTAAAGTTTGTGTTAGCATTTGTTGAATTACTTGGTGGGGACACTTTCGGCGTGGGAAAAGAATTTGTCTTAACAGCATCGGCATATGATACACGTGAAGTACTTGGTTGGCTCATTGGAGCAAAAATTGGCGGATAAAGCGTTTGCTGATTGAGCTGGAGCTAATTTAGGTTTTTGTCCCATAGTCTGTTTAACGTTTAAGGTATACTAATGAATTAATGAATGACTGAGTATTCAGCTTATCTTCAATACCAACAGCAGACAATATAATCACTTTATTATTTAATCAACGGAAAATTTCTTAGAGCTTTTTTTTTAAATATTTTTAACATTTATAAATTTTAAAAACTTGTTGTGAATTTACTGCCAAGTTTAAAACAGTCAAGTAACATTTTTGTGTGCCTATTTATATTGAAAACAAAAACAAAGTACTCAAGTCTTTTTGGTTTTCAATTTAAATAGACAGACGAGAATTTTCACTTGTCTTCTATAAGCTAGAATTTAAAGTTTGAAGAATAATTTCTTATAAAATACGCACTTGATTTATTTTAATAATAAACAAAAACTCATAAAATATTGAACATTATCTGCTAATTAGGGTAAATAATGTTGATAGGCTGTAAGCAGATCCATAAAATTTAACTACAAGAAGGACTTGTCAATTATTATAAAATTCAATAGGATTGCACTACGTGCCACACAGTTCATACCACGTTGGACATTCTGCACGAGCGATTTGAGGGCACGGTCATCACACGTGTAGACGATGTAAGCTGGACATTTCGAATAAGCGACACCCAGTAAAGCCGCATTGAGAGGCTTTTCAAACGAATATAAAATTTCGAACTAATTTAATTATTTTTATTAAGCTCGATGTCGTTTTTATTTAATTGTAATTAATTTTTTCGATATTTCGTTAACAGTTTGTTAACATCGTCCTGACGATTAAATTAATTACAATTAAATAAAAACGACCTCGAGCTTAATAAACATAATTAAATAAACTAAAAAGGTCAAATAAATATAGTTAAAATTTCGAACTAATTGTAAATATTCTAACAAAAACACTAGCAGAACGTAACAACATGCTGTTTTCGAAGGCCGACACATCATTCATCATTATCAGCGTTCTTGTGTGTTATTTACCATCCAAAAAAAAATTTGTCTAATGTAAATAAATAGCAAATAAATTCTATCGCCTGTATTCATAAATGATTACTAAAGTTAATTTTATTTTTGTATGAGACAAATGATTTAACGAATACTTTAACTTTAACATTCAATTAAAAAATTAATTGAGGTTTGTTAACATTTGCCCAAAAAAGCGTAATTAGCATAATGCTAATGGAAAAACTTTTGATTGAGACACGTGTTTATTAAATTAAACAGTTTTCAATAATTTTGGATTCAATCGTCTATTAGTTATGTGTGAAACTGTTAAACTTAAGTAATACGTGTCTGAATGAAACGGTTTTTCACTCATTTTTTAGTGGTTACGCTTTCTTGGACAAATATTTGTCAAGTATGGTCGTTCCTTTAGTCTGACAAAAACTCGAGAACGCCTGTACGGGTTTGGATTATTTTGGTTTTGAAACATTTGTAGAAGTCCAAGGAAGGTTTAAAAGGTGAGATTAAGGGGTTTATGTCTCCGAAACTTAAGCTCTAAAAACATATAAATGCTGCTAAAGTGCTGCTCAAATTTTTCGGACCTCGTTTTTTTTTGGCGAAAATCGATTATCTACGATCGCAAATAATCGATTTTGGTAAACAAAGAATTAAATTCGCAAATTCAGCTTTTTAGGTGTTCATGAAAAAAATAAGCCAAAAACGGCGGACCACTACTTTTTATCCAGTCCCATTATATGGGTGTCAGATGAAAAGGCTGGACGATTCGATTTAAGGAATTAACATTAAAAGTGTCCCAAATGATAGTGTGTACATTTTTTAACTGAACTCTTTCAATATGGGTCTCAAATAAAAGGACTTGGTTTAGTACATTATAAAAAATAGTATAACAAATTTCTGAGATGACTACAACAAAATGGCACATGAAATTGATATTTTCGGACAACAAACACATCTATCAGTATGTATCTCAAATAATAGGATTAACATGAAAACTGTCTCAGCTAAACACAATAACAAAATGACAAGTGGCGTGTGCCTTTTAAGTTTGAACCCTAAACTCGTACACATATGTTTAGTACATTTAACATAACCACTAACGAATTAGTAGGTAATATGCTAGTTTATATAATATTTTTGAATCAAAAAAAAAATCAAGCTGATTTCCAAACTTAATGAGAATGCTATGGATTTAGCAAAAATCTGGCATGTTTTAATATCGGATCTCTTAGAAAAGCCAAAACGAGTATGAAATTTTTTAACATCTTCTGAAGGCGCCCCTTGGTAAGCAGTCTGTGTAAAACAACAACAACATTGACATAATAACAAATAACAACAACAAAACAAAAATATTTGTTTGTGATTGCTTTTCTTTGCCTTTCTCTTTTTATTTAATTTATTGCAGTATTTTAAATCATAAATTTTTTATGTATTATAAGCTTTTTTTTAAAACTGATTTAAATCATAGTCTTATTAAAACAGTCATAATTTATTTATGGGTTTTATAAGAAATAAATGATGTTGGTATTTGTCTTCTTCTCTTCTTTTATGATTTCCTTTTTTAAAATATTGGCCAATAACACGTTGTGACATTGAAAAATCAATGATAAAAATCATTTTAAATTTGTTTATCAAAAACATGAATTCTATTAACACTAATTTTATTAAAAATTGTTTATTTTTAATACTCAGATCATAAAAATCTAAGTATTAAATATATAACAAAAAGAAGTCAATAAATTATTAATAAGCAATAGCGCTGAAATCTTAATGATGCTAAATTGGAGCATTCAAAAAATTAAGGAGCCGAAATATAATAAAATTCAATAAATTCAATTCAATATTTACGAAAAGAGTACTGGCGAAATAAGTAGCGACATAGAAAAATATTTTTAAAAATATCTATTAAATAATCAGTTGAATTCAAACAACAGGACGATAAAATGTTTCATTCAATTATAAATATATTTTTAATAAGGAATTGTCTATATGCATTTCGTTCCTGCTTTTGGAACTCGTCAGTAGACTTCAACCCAAAAAATTTTTGAATTTAGCTAACAAACTTCGTATGTTTATAGTAAGACTCTTAATACTATATTGAGAATCACAGTATACAAACATAATAAGTTTGAAAGCTTCAAACAAAAATCTTTACAAAACAAGCATCTTTATTCGATTGTGTATCTATTTTATTTTCCACTGTGATTCTCAATATAGTATTAAGAGTCTTACTATAAACATACGAAGATTGTTAGCTAAATTCAAAAATTTTTTGGGTTGAAGTCTACTGACGAGTTCCAAAAGCAGGAACGAAATGCATAAAGACAATTGCTAAAGCATAAAAACAAGCAAATCTTCAAATTAAATAAATAAAGATTTTATGTCAAATAAATATACTTCGGCATTTCAAATATTTTTAATAAGAATACGATGTGAGAAATCGAAAGAAAATTAATTTAAAAATACCGAGGTATGTATATTTATCTGACGTTGTCTGATTAAAACTAAATCTAGCGTTACCTAGAGCTGAAAAAAGTGCTAAATAAGATTTTTAACAAGTACAAGAATGTGCTAAATCGCTCTATATATTCATCCAGTTTCTTTGGAAAAGATGAAATTTTATTAGAGGAATTCAAGGTTCATATTAAATTAAACGTTTTACGTTGTAGGGCGTTTTGCGGCACAATTGTGTTTTAGGCATACACGTGCAGCGTTGCCGTTTTGGTTATTTTTAACCAAAATTGGTTACTTTTTTCCAATGTGTACTTGTGTACTTTCTTAAACACAAATATAACTATTTTTATATTCTATATTAAATTTGCATACAACTAACTATCCTGATGGTTGAATGAATTGATTAATGAATTTCATGGCTAAGAAACAAACATGGAAACAATTCATTAAATATAGAAACATGGATGTTGTTTCCAAATTTAACAGATGGCAAAGAAGAAGAAATTGTATGCCAATAGAAATTGCTCAGATTTTTTAAATGGAAAATAAAATAAAATCAAATAAAATAAAAAAAGTTAGGTTGAGTTTACATCTGGCATTTCTTGTATGCCATGTGTCCAAAAAAGCGTAACCACTAATTAATAATGAAAAACTGTTTGATTCAGACATGTATTTATTAATTTAAACTGTTTCCAATCATGTTGGATTCTATAAAATTGTCTATTAGTTATGTATGAAACTGTTTAACTTAATAAATACGTGTCTGAATCAAACAGATTTTCATTAGCAATTAGTGGTTACGCTTTTTTTACGCACGTGTGGCACATGACACCCAGATGTAAACCCGGCCTTAGCCAATATAGCAATGGTAAAGTAAGAAAGTAAAAAACATGTTGATTATTGAGTTCTTGTTTCAACTTTGATATTAGTTGAACTTCTCATTTGTTAAACCTACGAAACGCGAGAAATCATTTTAGATTTATATATAAAAAAACCTTGCGCGAAATTGGAGAAATTGTCGGAAGGAATCACTGCAATTTAAAAAAAAGTATAGCTAAATATGTGAAGCATCATATTAAAGTCGGGACCAAAATGGCTTAGTGAAACCAAATTGTGAGCAGTATTACGAGAAGTAAGCATGCATGTAGTAGGCAGCCACGTAAACCAATCATTACGAGAAGTAAGTCCTCGTTCGCACTATGCAAATCTTATTGCTAAGCTGATTAGTTTGTGGGAGAGAGAGAGACGAGGGGAGAAGAAAAGAGTACTCAGCTTCATGTACTGTTAATACGTGTTGCTTTCTCATTCGTAATGTTAAAAAAGCACACATGCATACACAAAACTATGCATAAAAAATATGTGCTCAAGGAATTGCATTGTGTGAACGCCGATGAAAGTTCAAAGAAGAAAAATGGTTAAGTTTAGCAATAAAACTTGTGTAATGTGAACTGGGACTAAGGATCCATTGCCAATTACTGTTGAAAAAGCAACGAACATAACAGAGACATCTGGAGAACCAGTAAGTGCAAGTATAGTTAGAAGAGCACTCTAATTAGCAGAAATGCGTGGAATTCGCAAAATAGTACAAAACCGAGCTTGTTGACTTTTGAAAAAAAAAACATGTTATATAGTGATGAGAGCAATTCGATATATTGGGAGTGAAAAAGCCTCTAAATATATTGCAGTCAAAGAATGAAGCTTTTCCTGAAAAGTGTGTTACAAGTTATAAACTGGGGCTGCATGGCGTCACATGGAGTCGGTAATCTAGTTTTCGTTGAGTCAACAATATATAAAATTTATTCAAGAAATCCATTATTCGACATATCGTCAGCAGTTTATTTTAATTTGAAATTTATTTGCTGGTGGTTCAGCGTTGTCTATATATTTCATTGTTGCTGTAACAAATCATCAGTAGACTTCAACCACACATTTTGAATAGTCACAAACCTCTTATCTTATGCACAGACTTTCAAGAACTATTTGAGAATTCACAAATAATAATATTTTTGAAAATCACAAAAGAAAAATAAGCGTAGTAGGCTTAGAAACTAATACAAAAACCCAGCAAATAATTTATATTCGATACAAATCTATTTTATTTTCCTACACCTTTATACAATTAGAAATCCATCGGATAACAATAAAAGTAATTATAAGGCAAAATGAAAAATAAAATCCAAATCTAACATCCAAGAAATCCATTATTCGACATATTGTCAGCAGTTTATTTTAATTTGAAATTTATTTGCTGGTGGTTCAGCGTTGTCTATATATTTCATTGTTGCTGTAACAAATCATCAGTACACTTCAACCACACATTTTGAATAGTCACAAACCTCTTATCTTATGCACAGACTTTCAAGAACTATTTGAGAATTCACAAATAATAATATTTTTGAAAATCACAAAAGAAAAATAAGCGTAGTAGGCTTAGAAACTAAAATATAAAATTTATTAAATAAATATTCTGAAAGAAAATGTTACGCACATTGCAACTTGGTCTTTCAAAATGACAACGACCCGAAACATACAACGATAATTGTTAAGGAATGGTTGTTGTACCGAACGCCTACCACTTTAGATCATCCATCGCGGTCTCTAGACCTTAATCCAATCGAATATTTCGGGGAGCACCTTGACAGAAATATCAAGCAGAGGATAATTTCCAAGAAGAACAACTTGAAAAAGGCTATAATTGAAGAAGGGAACAAAATATTTCCAAATGTAACGAACATCCTTGTGGAATCAATGCCTAGGAAATTGACTACAATGTATTATTTGGACGCTCACATTACATACATACATATGGTATATAAATAAAGCATATACATTCATACTCCCTTTATATTATACCACTCTAGGACCGTGCCTGACGCGCCTAATGGTACGCAAAAAAGAAGATAATTTTCAAAAGAGAATATACTATTTAATTAGTAATCAATCGAATGAATTATCATTTCCTTTTAGGTCAGTAAATAAAACCTTTTTCAGAGCCAAGATTATTATTATTTGCAGTGTTTAAAAAACTTAAGTCGAAGTAGTAAAAGTCGTAAAATAAAAACCACTTTACTGCCACTGCTTAAAACTTAAAAAAGCGATAGTTTTTGCTTCTTCGACTGTGACTGTTTGCGACTTCCAAAAACAAAATGTTTTTTCTTAATAGTTTTTAAGACACGAATTTAAATTAATTAATTTATAATTTAAATGTAAAATTTAGGGCACTGTGAAAAACTATATAAAACCACTTCAATAAAACCAACTTGATACTTTCGACAATACTTTGCAAGCTTCTGCTCTTACTTGCGATACTAACCAAAAGCAAAAGCAAATCAAGTTCGAACTTTTCAAATCGTCATAAATCGTTTTGTGATTTTGCTTTGACTGAAACTGTCAAGGCAAATTCATGACAGGTAAAGTTAATACTATAACAAAGTACAAACAATTAAACCAATATGTTATTTTGTTGTTGCCTTGGGTGGCTGGCTCGTATGTCAAAAGCAGCTGAGTGAAGATACTAAGGCAGAGACCTACGCCATGATGGCTCATATCCGTCTGAGCCGAGCCGTCGATAATTTTAGTCAGCTACGCCGCGGCCGAAAAAAGTTTGGATTATCGTCAGTTGGTTACTGGTTTGATGTATTGAACATTAAAAAAATGGAGTTATTGATCGATTATATGAAATTCGTTATAAGTTTCCCGATATCTTGAATATGTCAGGAGATATAGAGCTGCAATATTGCGCCATTTCCACAAGTGTTATATATTTTAAAAATTGTTTTACAGCAATCGTCAATTTTTTGGATATGTGGAACATTTCCATCGTAAAAGTATTAATATTGTTATTCGTAATTGTTATGATGTACATATATCAAAGCATATTCTACTCAACGAGCGTGAATCAAAGCAAAATACAAACATTTAATTATTGTGTTATGTCTTAAAGTTTGAATAAAAAACATATGTATCTATTACTTTTATTATTAAACAAAAAATTCCATCGTGTATTTTTATAAAACTAATGAACTAAACATTCTTCATCGATTTTCTCGAAAACACATTTTTGTTGCATACATCAAACCAGTAACCAACCGACGTTATGTCGTCTGAACAGCCACCTATTATCCATGTACAATATAAACTAATAATTATTTAATTTATTTTTTAATTATTTTTTATCTTCAATTTGATTTACATGTTATTTGTTCTCAGCTTCCGCCGTCGATTTTCTCAATAGCCGCAGCCGCCAAAACAACCATCCGTCTCAGGTCTCTGTACATAAACAACTTTTGGCATACGAGCCAATAGTTATATGAATTCGCCTTGAATTAGGCAGAAAAAAAGTAGATCAGCTGTGTTTTCAACTTGACCTTATTAATCGGCCTTGGAAACTGTTGTATTCTTCAAAAGCGAAAGCAGAAGCAAAATCAAATGGAATAAAAATCATAACAGTTTTTTAAACACTGGTTATTAGTCAAATGACTTATGGCTAATAAATCAGTGAAAACTTAAATATAGTTTAAGTTAATTTTCATACAAAATTAAAATGTATTTAAATACACTTTTATTTTTTCAGTGGCGAATTAAAGTTATTATCAAATTACGTTGAAAGTACGGTAGCACTACAAGATTTCCAAAGCTTTCCAAACAACAGCTGTTCAATATAAATAAGAAAGTTGATTTGTTAATTTGAGGAAAAGTCCTCATTTTACACTATGTTTGATTCGCTGAGGAAGAAGGGTTTTGCCACAGTGGCCATTTCCCTCATAGAACTCGAAAATTAAGATTTTTTCAGTCATATTTTTCGAAATTTTCTAAAAAATCTCACAAATACAATTCAGATATACTGTAAATGCAGTTTAATAATATGGGTCGTTGTCCTCATTTTCCACTATGTTTGATTCGCTGAGGAAAAAGGGTTTGGCCGCAGTGAACATTTTTATGAAGAAACCCCTTAATTTCAGTACAAAATGCGTACCAAATAAAAGAAGAAAAAAAATATCGCATGCGATATTTTTGAAAAATGAATTTAACTCGATGAATTTATCTTCACACACATACTCAACGCGAACAAAGTATAGACTGAAACAAGAGGATGAAACGCGTGTAAAGCATAACGCGCAAAAAGCGAGCTATGGACCTCTACCTTGAATTAGTAAGTCGCAATAAAAACAATAATATGGCAACAATTTACAGTTTTATTTGCAAATAAGCCGTACGTATAAACGTACTAAATGTTGGCTATTTAAGTTTCGTTTAATTTTGGGGTGAAAAATGAAATTTTGTGTTTAAACAGGATTTAAAAATAAAATACACATAATCATTGACTGATTTATTAGCCATTAATCGATCAAAACTTCATTAAACATTTTAAGTTACACCTGACATAAATTTTTATACCTCCAAGTGAAAAGCTGTTGAGAAATACCGCAACTTCTTTGTTGTAATAAAAATTCATTAACCGTTTTTTTATGGCATAACTTATTATTAATTATGGACAAGCAATTCCATTATTTATTTCTGACTATTTTTGGTCATTAAGGTATTAAATATTATAAAATATTTAAATTTTACCACCAGTATTATAAATTGATTTTATTTATATTTGGAACTGTTATTAGAAAATGTGTTTCAAAGAAAAGTTAATAATCAAGTTTTGAATAAATGATTAGGAAACTGAGTATAATTCATAACAAGTTTAATAAAGTCAATAGTAAAATCATCTATAAGATTTGAGCTGAAAAAACATGTCAGCCGGATTTTTCATTAATTTCATTAATAGGGGATTCATTTAAAAACCAAAACTGTTTAGCTTATTATATACATATTAGACAATTTGCATTTTGTTGTCTTCTTTCACAATAACATGATTACATTTATTTGAATTTTATTTTATTTCACCAAAAATTTGCTTATACCTACCCAACCCTAAATGACTTAAAACTTTTGCTTTTAAATGTTATTTCTTTAGAAATGTTCAAAATAATATTTGGCTTAATAATTGAAATTTAAGTGCATTTTTAGCAGTTATTTTCTTTCTTTCTCTCAGTTTTTTTTAGTTCAAAATGTTATCAACGTGACTGTGCTCATGCTGTGCGATTTTGCACCACAATTATGCTTCTATAATTTTTTATTTTTTTTTTTGTATTTTTTTATGAAAATATCTTAACCGTATTAAAGTTGGTCTTTAAAATTTGCCACACAACCAAACGAGTTCAATTTGCTCAAGTGTTTTTTATTTTTCTTTTGAAAATTGCAGCAACAAAGACTAAAAAATAAAGTTATTACGTAGTGGTGGTATTCGTTTTTTTTTAATTAGAAATGTGAGTCATAGGTTGAGGTAAAAAATTTGGTTGCTAAAATGAAAATGAAGTTGTTTTGAAGGAGGTATAGAATGGGAATTTACCGAATTAATTGCAGCATACTAGGCACTAAAATAAAAAATAGTACTTTTTTATTTCAGCCCTGTAATTGAAGAAACTACATATGCATGTTTTAAGGCTCAGTTAGCCGACTGTAGTGGAATGTAACTGCAAAGGTAGGAAACAGCTGATCGATATTGTTATGAGAAATATAAAAATATACGAGGTCTGATCAAAAAATAACCGTTATTTTCAAATTTCATGAGTTACGTATGTTCGATTTTCGCATTTTTTTTCTGTTATGTTGGCACACATGTCTGTTATATATGTTGGCAATATCAGCCATTTTGGATTGTCAGTTAGTTTTTGACAGATAAAAAGGTTAGTCGTGTTTTGGTGTGCTCTTCGATTTTTTGCTATTCGAAAAAATGGATCAAAGAAACTGTATTAAGTTTTGTGTAAAATATTAAATTAAATGCACAAAGACATTTGAAATGTTGACTGTGGCGTTTGGCGAGTCTACTATGAGCAGAATACAAGTTTAATTGTGGTATAACCGGTTTAAGGAAGGCCGAGAAGATGTCCATGACGATGCTCGTCCTGGTCGTCAAGTTCGGTCAAATGTGAAGGTTTTGCTCACTGTTTTCTTCGACTGCATGAATTCATGAATTATTGTCATAAGGTCTTACGGTCAATAAGGAATACTACCTTGAAGTTATGCGCCGTTTGCGCGAAGCAATTCGTCAGAAAAGCACAGAATTGTGGAAAAAACAATCATGGATTTTGCACCATGATAACGCACCAGCTCATACATCGATGCTTATGCGTGAGTTTTTGGCCAAAAACAAAACCATTATCATGCCTCAACCACCGTATTCACCGGACTTGGCCCCCGCTGACTTTTTCCTCTGCCCAAAACTGAAGACACCCATGAAAGAAAAGCGTTTTGGTACGATTGAGGAGATAAAAGAAAAATCGAAACAGGAGCTGTTGGCGATACCAAAAATCGCGTTTCAGAAGTGTTTCGAGGATTGGAAAAAATGCTGGCATAAGTGTATTATATCTGAGGGGGATTACTTTGAAGGGGACAAGATAGTTATTGATGAATAAATAAATACTTTTTGAAAAAATTTAAAATAACGTTTATTTTTTTATCAGACCTCGTACATACATATAGTATAAGTATAAAAAAATTCAAAACAAAAATCTTTTTGATAACTGATAACAATGTTTACGTACAAACAAAAATTATTTGCCTCTTCCACTATGTCGAAAAAATGTGCTCATGCGCATGATTAGCGAAAGAAAACTGGAGTCGAGTCGTCACATCCGTGAACGTACTACTCGTCACGTAAAAGCATCATTTTCAGATTACGACATACGTGAACGTACTGAAATCCCATTCAGCGTATACGATTGACGTATCATTCAATTGTTTTTGTACGATTGTCGATACGTTCACAGATGTGAGGATTTGAGCCCTGATTTGCATTTCTCTATCTTACTTCTGTTCGAACTTTGACTGGAACGAGAAGTTGCAAGAAGACGTAAGTGTTTTCATAAAAATTTCCACTAATCTGAATAAATTGTCAACACTGAGAACACACTGTCAAAATCAAGCACTTGATATTTTGCTTTCGACTAGTAAAATTTATTTGCAAAAAGACATTAAAGTTTCTAAAAAGATTATTTTATCACTTTATTATTCTATTTATTCACATTACCATAATTTATTTTTTATTTGTAGACAGGAGTCGTATGTACATTTTTCAAGAAAATATCATTGTTTTATATTTATTATAGAAAGTAACCGCAAATTTAATAAAGCAAAACAATAATAGCATGATGTTACTGTCCTAGCGAAAAAATTCTAAGCTTTTGGAAGCAGTAGAGAATTTTCATGTTTTCCAGATGTGCTATTTTGCAGCGCTTCCGAGGATACTCAATTTATTGTTAAGCTTGTTGTATTGTATTGTATTTATTAATTTCCAAAACATTACAAAAAATTATTTAATTCTAAAAATTAAATTTAAAAATCTTTTATACAAAAATTTCTTTACATGCTAAAACATTTACCAAAGACTATCAAATTATGAAAAAAAGTACATTGTTGAAGGAATTTAAATTTTAATATAATTCCCCAAAAAAGGAAAAAAAGTGAGGCACTTAAATTAAAAATTAAATTAATAAACTTATGACTAAATTCATGAAATAGCAAAAAATTAAAAGTAAAAGAAAACAAACAAACAAACAAGAGAATTAAAAAGTTCATTGACTAGTGTTATACACCGTGTCATTTATATTTAACGATCTTATCCTCCTATGGTAGAACAAGAGTTCTTCACCCTCATACAAACCACCAGCACTCCCAAGGGGTAACAAGTCCATAGGACAAAAATATCTAGACATTTGAACGGTCTGCAAATTTCTAGAGCCATCAAAACATCTTCTTACCAAAGGATTCTCCTGAGAACGTGCACCTTCCAGAAAGCTTAAAGCACTCGCCTAAAATCAACCGATCCGTAAATGGACCTACACGATGGCCTTCGAAACTGACCATTCTGTCCGATGTATGGTTTTAGCCCAAGACACGCTACCAGAATCATAAGCTCCCATCTCCTAATCCTCTCCATCTAGGATGAAGAAATTCCAAACCAAGTTGGAAAGGCATAAGAAACGATTGGACGAACAATTTGGCGATATACTAAAAGGCGCACTTTTTTATCAAGACCGCCTCTACGCTTTAAAACACTCTGATATGACTAGTATATTCTCTTGGCCTTTTCAAGAATGTCATCAATATGGCGATAAAATTCAAAGTTTTCATGGAAGGTGACGCGAAGTTATTTGATTCTGTCCGATATCCCAATCATGTCCGGTCCGATCTTTAAACATGATATGTAAGATCTACAATTCTTACGCCTTCCTTTGAACATCATTGCTACACATTTTTGTATGTTCAATTTAAGGCCCCACTTTGAAAAGTAGTCTGTCAATACAGTTAAGTATTGATTCATTCGTTGGTTTATAGTCCTTGCCTATCGTCAGCGTATAGCTTGTTGAAATTGATGGGCAATTTGCATTTATTTAACAAAAACATTAAATAAAGGCCCAGTGGGAAAATATTTTTTAATTTTTATTTCACAAAAAAGCAAAAGGAAAGTTGAAAACAAAATATAAGAAATTAAACGAAAAAGCAATACCGACAGCGCTTTCAACACTATTTCAAGTCGAAAATTTTAAAAAGCTGCGTATACATATATTCGTTTCAATAGATGGGTTAATTGAATCAATTAAAATCTGAATAATATTTAAAAACAAATGAAAAAGTTGATTGAAAAAATATTGAAGCAATCAATGACTTATTTAAATGAATTGAAAAAATAAACTGATGTTAATCTTTTCTCTGTAGTTGCTCTACAAAACAAAATGAAACAGCACACATTGATATTCATCAAAATTTATTTCAAATTTGCATTTAAATACGCATTCTGTTATACGTAAATGTTTGTATACGAGTAACTTTTACGATTTTACACTTTGGTTTTGCTTGTGATCGAGCTGCTTTGATTTACTATTTTAAATCATTACATGCAATAAACCAATAAAAGTAATAATACGAGTACATAAAGAGAACATTGTATGACTTGAATTATTTTATTATTAATTATTCTTTTGTCTTTATGTAATCTTTTGCTTTACATATTTTTTTTTTGTGTTTTCTAAATAATAAAAGAATTCTATAAAGTCACAAAAAGTCATAAATACGTGTAACAGATAAAGTTCAGGGTGCTCAACTAAGTTCAATAAAATCAAGACAGAGAGCCAAATGCAGTTAGGTGGAATTTTATACAACCTTCGCCCAAGTTTGAAGTGAAAAATTTATAATAAAATATATTTTTTTTCTGTTAAGATATATGTGATGAATTTCGATCGATTAAATTTTTAATTATTTTTTGGTATTTAATTATTTTTTTTTTTATTCATGCTTGGAATGTAAAACCAACTTAACAATTCAAAAACTGAAATGTAAAAAAATGTGACCGTATACTGAAAGTGACCAGAAAAAAGAGGTTCCAGAAATGTCAATAAGACATAGTGATATAGAGGGAAAAGAATCTGTTACAGGACACTTTACATGACTGGTTCACAGGCACTAGAAACCGGTAACTTTTAGATGGCGTGCTCATTACAATGGATCATTGGAAATAATTAAGATACTCGGTGACAGTACATATTTAATACTATACGAACTTTTAAAAAAAAAATTAAGTATAGGCAGCGTTGCCAAATGGGCAGAATTGTAATTTTTTTTAGTTATTTAACAGTTGAGCAGTCAGTTTTTCTTTAAAGTAAGTTTGTAGAGTTTTTAGATATTCACTTTTTTACTTCATATCAACGACAAGCCCGTTCAGAGCTTTTAAATTACAATTCCTTTATGGTTTTCATACAAGTTTCAAAAATTATGAAAAGCAAAGCAACCCATGAAATCCAATGCGTTTCTTCGTTGAAGAATTTATATGAAAAACATATTAAAAATTTAAAAGTTTTGACATTATCTTTTTGTTTTCCATACACACAATTTCCATTTGGTGAGCTAAGGCTCATCATGTGATCATTACACTTAATTTTTTTGCAGCATCGGCCAAACTATGCTAAGTATATTTAAAAATAAAGGTATACTACTTTGTTTTGCCGCCATTTTGGTAAACATTAGTCTTGACAGTTCATATTTGGCCACGTGGCAAATTTGTTATGGAAAAATATTCGATAAACCAACGTGTTTTAATCGTTAAATCAACCATCGATTACTGTGACGATGAGAAAGTTACGTGAAATTTTTGGGATTGGCTTCCACGGTCGCCTGATTTGACTGCTATACCGAGTGAAATGTGTGAGAATGTAATGAAAAATGTGCTCAAAAGGGCTCGCATTTGTGAGGCTAACATAGGCGGACATTTATCCGATATTGTATTCCATACATAATTGCCAACATTAAATAAAACATTTATCAATATAAGATCAATTCTCTTTCATTTAATCAAAAATTATAAACAAAACAAATAAAGTAGTATACCTTCCCGGCGGATACCCTGTATTACTTATTTCAGACTAGAGATGAGCGCCATTCCCATACCTGTTACTTTTTCACAGCGGTTGAAAAATCACTAATCACAACTGCGACTGAATTTATCAAGTAACAGGTTTTGGAAATATAGTTCTTTCATACAAACTGTGAATGTTCTTGTATGCTTAATTTACAGTTAATAAAGTTATTACACAAATTTTGTTTTTATACTTTCAGCTTTGTCGAGAAAAAATCGTAAAATCGTGTCTAATCGTCTTTTCTGGCAACTACGTATAGCTCTCATATTTTTGTTGTTGCACTTTTATTGCCTCTGTGCCTCTTTTATGGCAACATTCAATATTTGGAAGGGGTTTATTACTAATTGTTTGTTCTTGTCGCTCTTCTTATTAGTACTTCAAAATACTAACACTAATAAACACTTGTAAAGCAGAAGAGTTGAAATGTGTTGAATTGTGATCACAGTCACTGTTTAATTTCACTTCTACTGTCCTTATTAGTATTTCTCAAATTAACACGACAGCGACAAACAAAATACTGCTAAACTGTGATCACAGTCGCAGTTTCAAGGAACAGCGATTTAGAAATCACGTTCACTAGGAGCATCATTTTTGAAAAATCACGGGATCGCTCCTCTCTATTTCAGAATCTCAACATCGAAGTATGTAAACTTCGAAAACGTAAGCCAACATTTTACAACCAAGCAATAATGAAACAAAACAATTAGGTACAATATCTCACTTAATGCCGCAGGTTTTACAAATACATAAACTGCTTAACGTAACGTATATATAATGGTTTTACGTTCTGAATAGAAACATAATACTGTTAAACAAATTTTGGACAGTTTTTTCTTCCTAAAACTAATTTTTTGCTCGCTATGACAGTTTTTCCTCAAACTTATATGGCAACAATGAGTACACGGTAAACTCTTTTTGGATTTTGACGATTTTTAAATTTTTGGCGCTTTTTCTAAGTTTGGGGCTTTTTTTGTTTGTGGGATTTTTTGGACGGTTTCCGTTCCCTTAGTCTTGGCGACTTTTTTAATTTTGGCGATTTTTTCGTTTTGGCGATTTTTTCAATTTTTGGAATATTTTAGTTTTAGCGTTTTTAAAAATATATCAAAAGTTTTCCTATTACGCTTTCTAAAATACAGCAAGTTGTCATTTGTTGTTGTAGCGGCCAAAGTTTTACATATTCTGTGAAAATTTCAAGTCCTTAGCTCTTACGGTTTTCCAGAAAACAGCTTATGACGGATAGACGTACATCGTAGCGAAAACAATAGGGTTCCTTTTCACCCATGGTGTACGGAACCCTTATAAATGAATTAATCTTCTTTTTTCTCTCTATCTATCGGTCACTTCACCATCATCTGTACGTTTTTTTTTTTTTGCTTCATGGTTGTTGTAGCAACGCAAGCGTACGCTACTTCGCCTGACACGATTTAGAGATACTTAAGAAGTAATGAATAATTCGTTTATCGCGAGCAACCTCCATATTTTTTTTTCATGGAACATACAAATAATAAGGCACAACTTCTTTAAAATGCTTACTACTTTTGGAAAAAGCTCTTTTTTTATTCAAAACCTGAAATACTTTGCACATACAAAAAAAAATTCGTTTGAGGCTTTAATACGATGTGTATTGATGCACGTAACCCACTATATGTATAATACACATACGTCGTATATTCACATATTGAACACAGAATAATTGCATTAGACTTGCCAATTATAAAAAACTCTGCACTTATTACCCGCAACTTTAAACTAAATGAAGGTTGTTTATTATAGAGTGACACAAGTTTAAATCGTAATAAAACAAGGAAATATATTTTTAATATCAATGAAGCGGGCTTTACTGCAAGGAAAATTTTATGAAATTAATGTTTAAATTATGATTTCTGCCATGTGGCCGCCAAGGCTGGTGCGTAGAAGGCGCAATCTGGAGCACCAATTTTCAACAACTTTTCTTAGGATTTGCGGACGTATTTCGCCGACAACTATTCGAATGTTGATATCCAGGTGTTCAATTGTTTGTGGTTTATCGACGTAGACAAGTGACTTAACATAAAATCAAAGAAAATAATCCAATGGGGTTAAATCACACGATCTTGGTGGCCAATTAATTGGGCCATTACGTGAAATTATTTTTGCATCAAACGTTTCTTTGAGTAAATCTGTGTGGCATGTGGCTCCGTCTTGTTGGCATCTCACATCAGCAAGATTAATGCCACGTAATTGAGGTACGAAAAAATTTCGAATCATGTTCCTATACCTTTCATAGTTTTTGAACACATATGTGCCAATGAATCCGCCAGCCCATAAAGCGCACCAAACAGTAATTTTCTGTGGATGTAATGGTGTTTCGACAAAAGCTTGTGGATTCTCCTCACTCCAAATGCGACAATTCTGCTTACTTACGTACCCATTCAACCAGAAGAAGTGCACGATGAGTTTGACGAATAGAGCAATTAATTTTATTAAGAATTTCAACAATTTGCACGTGTTGCTCTGGTGTAAGTCGATTCATAATGAAATTTCAAAATGCAAACTAAGCAAAAGCAACTATCAGCTGTTAAATGGGTGCTCAAATAAAGCAGTGATAGCAATTCAAAGTTGTGACACTCTAAAAAAAACACACTTTATTTGAAATAAATATTATCTGACTACATCTCTTCCACATACAATACATACTATAAACACTTTCAGGCATTTTTTCTCCAATACAAAAATATACTATTTCAAAGCACACGCCCTTTGGGCACAATTTCCTCACAAAAACTACAAAGAAAGAGAAAAATACACTTACCCAACACTGGTGGTATCCACTATATATATTTTTGTATTTTCCAGTCTGCCTGATGTGCAACAGGTGGTTGAATACCAGCATTAAATTTGCAGCTTAAAAAATTTAATAAAATTAAAGGAGAACAAATCTCTAAGCAACAGCAATTTTGAGCATTTATAGTGAATTAATAAAATAGCACTGAACATAAATGGAATTAAGCAACAATATTCCCATTTAATGATTATTTGTGGCTTTTTGTTTTCAATTTATTTCAATGTAGTGGGGAAAATTTAAAAGTAGTGAATACAAAAGAAGGGAGTTTATTTATTTACGAGTATTAAATATTAAAAATACAACTACAAATTATATTGTAGCTTATTTTGACTATCATAGTAACAAATACCCTCACCTGGTGTGGTGAAAATAACAGAATTTTTGGTGGGAATCGAACCCAAAACCCTCACTGATGCCCTAGCAAACGGGACAAACGTAGAGCGAAGAGTTTAAATCTATAAAATTTTACTCAATAAATATATTTATACATGTGCTCTGCTGGAATATTGTTATTATTGAAAAATGTTGTAAAGATTTTGTTGTACTCTGGAATAGCTTAAAACTGATACAAAAATTAAAAAAAAACTTTCTATATCAAACTAAGATACTATAAATATTTTTGATATACATTTCTCAATTCTCACAATACTTGTTGTATCGTTAAAAGTTTTATTTGGAAAGACAATTTCACAAAAAATTTGTCAAAACAAAAAGAAGTTATGTATTTGTAAAATAATATTGTTTTGAGAAATTTTATTTGAAATTTTCTTTTCAAATATAACTTTAAACGATACATCAAGGCTAGTGAATTGAGCATATGTAAATATCTGGCTGCTTGTAATTTTAGATTAAATCTGTAGCAAAAGGGAAAAAGAGCTTAAGTCGAGATAAGCTCACTTTGAGTTAATGGCACCCCTGTAATCCCCATATTCGAAAGTATCCCTGGTAAAAATCTGAATTGATTTGTGTAATATTTCAAAAAGTTATAGCACTATGTCTTGCGACTTATCTCTTGTAGACTTCTAATCTCATTTGGAATAATAGCTTAATTCAGCTTATAAAGGGTCCGCCATCTAACGTTTTTTTTTAACTAGTGCTTATTTCGTGAATGGTAACACTTAGCTCATGTCTGATTTGCAGATAATTAGTTTTATCCTTCCGCTGAACGAATATGGTTGTGTATACGCTTTGAACAACGCTGGGAAATATTGCCTGCGATCGACTTACAGAAGATGCCGATTTTGCCAAAAAAAAATCATCTTTTCAGATGAAGCTCATTTTGATCTTGGCGGGTATGTAAACAAGCAAAATTTTCGCATTTGGGGCACAGAAAACCCGCACGCATTCATTGAAAAGCCGACGCACCCAAAACGAGTCACTGTTTGGTGCGGATTTTGGTCCAGAGGCATAATTGGGCCATTTTTTTGAGAAAATGAGCAAGGAGTGGCCGTTACAGTCAATGGCGATCGTTATCGGGCCATGTTGAATGAATTTTTGTTCACAAAAATTGAAGAGGAGGATATTGGCAACATTTGGTTTCAACAGGACGGCGCTACGTGCCACACAGCCGAAGCTACACTCGATGTTTTGTGCCCTGTTTTCAAAAAAAAAAGTTATCTGGCGGACCCTTTACTTTGGTATATTTCAACTTAAATGTATTACTTATAGTGTGTAGAACGATGTTTGCTTTAAAAACTAAATGTTGATAGAGAATTTCAGAGTTTAACTGTAAAAGAAATAAATTTCTGAAAATCGACTTGAACGCTTAAAAGTGCTCTCCTGCAAAACAGCCAAATATGACTTAAGCGCTTTTTCCTTATTGCCACAGAAATCGAAATGTAGTAAAAGGTATTAACACAGTTTGAAATACTTGTTTTTGTTCTTAAAAATGATATGCTTTACAAACATTTCATTCTAAATTTTTATTTTTCCCTTTCTCTGCATTCATTGCAGGTACACATAACCTGCCTATTACTCTTCTTAATGGCCTCACAGCGGGAGGCTCTGGCAGATGAGGTTAGTTCAACGGATACCAATGAGATTATACCACGTGAGGCCATACAAAAACTTGACTATTCGGTAAGACTAGCTCTACTACGTGCCATAGATAAATTGGAACTGGAAGCCAGAGAGGGCGACGAAGACGAAGATAAAACGTATAATGCTCAAGATAAAACAGAATCTACAACAACTCTACCTACCAGCATAAGCATACAAAGTACAACAGCTCTACCTTTAAATGCCAAAGATGAGATACTGGAAGAAAGTACGAGCCCCAGTGATGCATATCCTTCGGTCCAATATTTCACTGCAACATACGATGAAAACAATGCCCAAGAACAGCCTTTGCAAGTTTACATTGACAATTCTAAGAATCAAATTAGCACAAACACAAATTTGGGTTCACCGCAGGAGCTATCGAACAATGTCGGGGAGGAAACCAGAAACAACAATCAAGCCGCCCGCAGTGTCGCCAATACGAATGTTCAAAGTAATGAAATTTCATCCAACGGCTTAGACGAAGTTAAATTTGAAATACGTAACATGAAATCTAATCAAATACCCACAACTACTACCACAACAACAACAACAACAACTACTTCTCGACCTAGAACCACAACGAAACGCACTACAACTACCACTACCACGACTACAACAACCACTCCTCGTCCAACTCACAATGAAGATGGTGAAAATATAGAAGTTGTGGCCAAAGATGATATACGCATACAAGCAGCTCCTTTGGTTAGTGCATTTACTGTGGACTTGGATGAATTGGGCACGGCCAAGAACGTGATACCTATTGTTGATAGTGCTCCTCCCTCAACAACAGCCACTGTTGCTTCCAGTACTCAGAGAACATCATCGATTTTTCATCCTCCTTTGTTCGGTCCCACCATAACTGAATTGAATGTTTTAGCCGCCGCCAATGCTCAGAGATCAGCTGCCTTAAATTTGGCCAACAATTTGCCACCGGCAGCCACACAGTCAACATTTACTTCGTCCACGGCGTCTAACGTATTCTCAAATATTGTTCCCAGTTCCGGCCATTATATTACGGTATATTAATTTTTATTTTTTGTTATAATAGAACAAAATATAACAGTGTTGACCTATTTCGTGGGTAATTTTACCCAAAATGGGGGGGGGGGGGCAAATTTACTTTGCGTTTTGAAAGCATTTTGGTAGATTCCATAGGTGTAGTTTGAAATACATTCGCCTTAAGGCAGCGTTAGTTTTTACTTTCTGTTCTGTTACGAATCAGCTGACTCTTTTTTCCTTACAGAAATCTTATACAAAATTTTAGTTTTTGGTGAAAACCAAAAACTTGTTAAGCAATTTTAAGTGACAGCAAAATACATGAAAGCATTTTGGAATAAACTGTGAATCAAAAAAAAACTAATTTTTCAAAGCTCATTAAAAAAAATTATATTAAAACATACGAGTAAAAATGGACGATATAAAAATCCAACACTTTTTCGAGTTCTGTAAACCAAAGGCGAAAAAGAACTTTATTGTTTTCGCTACGATGTCCGTCTGTCTATTGAGAACCGTAAGAACTACTTCACAGAATATGTAAAATTTTGGACGCTACAGCAACAAATATATGAAAGTTAAAAAAACTAAGGGGTGTTCCAAAGCAAGCAACGAAAAATGCTGAAATCCTAATGTAATATACAAACAATTTGATATACGAGTAGACACTTGAAATTTTCAAAGTTAGTGTATTTTTATGCAGGTTACACCAATTAACACTGAAATTTAAAAATATCACAGTTAATGTTATTTTTAATATGTAATTTTGACAACTTGCTGTATCTTGGACACCGTAAGAGGCAAACTCTTGAAATTTTCAGAAGCGCTAAAACTAAGAAATCCCAAAATTATAAAAATGCCAAAACGAAAAATCGCGAAAATTAAATATATCATCAAAAATAAAATAAATCGCTAAAATGCAGAAAAATCAGCAAAAGTAAAAAGGAGGCCAAAAAACTAAAAATCGCCAATACGAAAAATGCGGCAAAGCTAAAAAATCGCTAAAACTAAAAATATGTATTTAAAAAATAACAAAAAAATTGCCTAAAACCGAAATAAAATTCGCCAAAAGTAAAAAAGCGTCAATACTAAAAAATCGCCAAAATACCAAAAAATAGCGTTAAAAAGCGAAAAACTGCCAAAAAGAAACAAGCGCTGTACGAAACCCTTCTTGCGCGATTCAAAGTCGCACTGTACTCAATTTATTCTTTGTTTGTAAGAAACAGCCATTATAGAAAAAATAACTATTAAAATTTAGGAAAAGAACGTCAAACGACGGTACATCCAATAAGTAAAAATAATTAATATGATGATCGCAAAAGATAAGCAAGTATGGTTAAACGTACTTAGGTAGAGTGACATAACTTCGTGCTAACCTGAATAGAAAATAAAAAAAACAGATAAACAGAAAATGAATAATGATACTTACAAATGTGTTTACCAAAGGTAAATCAATAATTGTATACACAATATTTCTCATATTCCAGTTTCATTGAAAATTTGCGTTAAATAGCTGATGTTAATAACAATCTCCACCCCAGTAGATAGACTTGGGTGCTGATGAAGTGCGTGGCTGCACAGAAAAATATCGATATTTCCCTCAGCTAATAAAGTCTAATTTAATTTTTCTTCTCTTCTTTAGAAACTCACATTAATTAATAAAAATATTTCATTCAACAAGAATTGAAATTACTGAACTTAAGCCTAACTAAGAAATTATTTATACTTCTAATGTTAAAATCTTCTTAGCAACCAGCAAACATGAAATCAAATATGTAAATCGAGTTGATTTGAAATCGTACGATTTAAAAAACCAGCTCTGCTAATTAAAATATTTGTTCAGACTTTTTTCTATTAAAAATATTTTTTCACAATTTCTATTATCATATCTAAAAGAAAATTATCGTATAAGATTTTAAAAACGTCTGCAGGCCCTTTTAAATTTTGGAAATCGTACGATTTGACATCAACTGGATTCACAGAACATGGCCGTGTGTATCAAATAAGATCTCATTTTACATTTTCATTCTCTTAAATGAATTGCAGAAGCAGCCGCTAACCGCAAACTTAAACGAGCAGCCAGGCAGTAATGCCAACAATTATTTGTTTGAAAAGCAACGTGAACTGGAACAACAAATCAACCAACTGAAATTGCAAGCCCAGCAACAGCAAGAGCTAATAATTAGACAATTAAAACTACTGGAAGAACAAAGTAAGCAACAAAACACTCCTTCAAGTGGCCATCAATCAACAAATTCTCTGCTGTCGCAGTCACACGTGCAACATCAACAGCCTCCTCAAGAGCCAGGCTTTACCATACGACCCTCTATTGAATTTATACCAAGTACACAATCGAAAGTTGTACCCATTTTCCCGGCCATATCATTAGAGCAGGAATTGCCCTTGAAAGAATCTAATGGCAAATACATAAATAGCGCTCAACAACAGCAGAATAATCGATTTTCCAATAATGTAGTACAACCGCAAAACCACCTGCAGCAGCAGCAACAGCAACAACAACAACGATTGGCAATTGAAAATAATCCCATACAGCAAGTGTTCGAAAAATTACAGAATTTGCAAAATTCGAATACACAGGCAGCATCCAGCATATCGAGCATACAAATACAGCCATCGAACCAATTAACTATTTCTCCCACATTTGCGTCTCTCTTGCCACAGGTGCCAGCCGAATTGTCGCTATTGCAAGCACTGCCACAACGCCAACACCAGCAATTTCAAACAAATACTCTTATACCACAATATGTGAAAAATGCTATCTTAGAACGCCAACAGCAGCAGCAGCAGCAGCATCAACTACAGCAACAAAACAGAGCACGCTTATTCCGCCAAGAAGGTGACACGGCCAATTTTGGTTTAAATCAAGTACAAATACAGCCCAGCAACAATATATTCTCATCATACAATGAGCAACAACAACAACAACAACAGTTGCAGCAACAACAACTACAACAACAGTCAACAAATAATTTTGATAATCAAAACTTTTACAGACAACATTTAATTCCAGAATTTACCAATCAATTACAGCAAAACGCTCAACAATTTTACCAACAAAATCAGCAGCAGCAGCAGCAATACCCACAACAAAATTCCCAAACAGGTAACATTCATAATAATCAGCGATTTCCCAAAAATCGTTTCAATAGTTTAAATAATAACTTACAAGAATTTAATATAATTAATAAAGTTTTAGCTCTTAATCATGGTATTAATAATTTTGCACAACAACCACTTCTACCACCGTCACAATCTTCAGTAGCAGGCACGCAAGCACTTGCACAGTCAGGACACTTCAATAGCAATATTTTTTAAGCAATGTCAAGGACAAACTCTTCTCAAGGACTTTAAATTTTATCTATTATCTCTATATCACCCTTCTCCTTTACTCACACCCTTCCTTACTCAAACTGTATCTACTCATCATTTCTGCCGACGACTTGATTTCCGACTTCTGTGAGTGTGCACTTTGTATTATAAACACTTTCTAACCCAACAAATCTTTTTTTAGTTCGAGTTCAGCATAAATATCTTGTCTATATACTTTATAATTTTTTTTGTCGAGGAATTTTCCTCAAAAATATGAAATTGTTAAATTTAAGTTATATTAAGTTGATTTTTATGTTTAATTATTTGTTCTTTAGTTGTTTCTTTTATGTTTATACAATAAATTTTAATGAAAATGTTTGCAATGATATGTAACCGTTAATTTGTAATAATTTATTTGTAAAAATAAAGTCAGTTTTTACATTAAAAATACATTAATAATAATCCTGTTTTATTTGTGCAGAAAATAAACAAATTGTAAGTATAACTAAGATTTTATTTCTAAAATAAATTTGTTACTTTAATACTGTAAATAAAAATAAAAAAATCTTATTGTCTGTCCCACCTCACGCACAATTTTAATATTTGCGATTGTGGCTTCAACTGTCAAGAGAGATGTTCTGTAAATCGCATCTGCAAGACTCTTGGCGAGTTCAAATCACAAGAGTATACTAAAGGGAAATGATGTATTTCGCCTAAACCACACTTAGAGAAATACTAAAATTAAATTAAATGTGCTTTCTTTTGATTTTATTCCTAAAATTTTTATTTAAAAAAATTCAATTTATAAAATATTCTTTTGTTTTGTTAACTTTGTTTTTGCATTGTTTACTTATATACCGACGATTTCAGCAAACAGCTGACATAAATCAATGTGGGAACTCCCAAGCAGAACGTAAGAGTTACAGAACATGTAGAAATAAGTTTGGCAATTTGCAACTCACATGCGATTTGAACTCCTCACCATGCGAGTGTCATAATGTACCTGATGGTAAATCTTAAACAAATTTGAATTTCGTTATTCCGTTACTCGCATTATTAATTCGATAACTCATAAAAATAATCATTTTCATTTTGTCATGTTTTGAGTGTCATTTATGCCATGACAGCAATAAAATCAATGGCGTTTGATATTTATATATCTGCGGCTAAAATAAAGTGCTTAAGTCGAGATAAGCTGATTTTCAGTTAATGACACCACTGTAATCTTCATACTCAAAAGTAAGCCTGGGCAATTTTTCAGGAAGTTATAGCGCAGTGAGTTTGAGCTTATCTTTTTTCGAATAATAATCTCATATGGAAGAACATCTTAATTTAGTTTATACTTTGATATATTCGAAATCGACTGTGTTCTTTAGAGTGTGTAAAATGATGTTTTATTTAAAAAATTTAAAGTGAACATCGAATTTCATAATTTAACTGTAAAAGAAATAAGTTTCTGAAAATCGACTTGAAAGTTTAAAAGTGCTGCCCTACAAAACAGTAAAAAATTACTTAAGCACTTTTTCCTTATTACCACAGATACATTATTACTACCGCAAACATATTAAAGGTTAGTGTCTTTTTATGCAGACTACACCAATTAACACTGAAATTTAAAAAAATCTAAATTAATGTAATTTTGACAACTTGCTGTATATGGGAAACCGTAAGAGACAAGCCCTTAAAATTTTCAAGAAAACTTCTAAAATAAATTAAAAAGATGCTGAAACGAAACATTGCCAAAAAAGAAAAATATCACCAGTAATAAAATAAATCGTTTGAATGCAAAAATAAATCACCAAAAGTAAATAGACCACCAAGAAACTAAAAATATTACCGAAAACCGAAAAAAACATTAAAATAAAAAAAGCGCTGAAACTTAAAAAATCGCTAAAACTAAGAAACAACCGAAAAAAAATCACAAAAAACCGAAAAAATAACACCAAAAAGAAAAATGCGACAAAATTTAAAAAAAAATCTAAAACTCAAAAATCGCCACAAAAAATCGAAAAAATCGGCCAAACGAAAAAGGCGCTAAAACTAAAATAAACATCAAAACAAAACAAAAATTAAAGATGTTTCAATCAGGGAAGATATTCGATTATATAGGCTAAAGTTCGTATGGTGTTACATATGTATGTAGTATGTTCGTGTGCGACTCAAAGTCGCACTTTACTGAATTTTTTCTCGTACAATTTGTTTTCACGCCATATTGTACCCATTCTCAGCTTTGATGTTGAGAAAGCCAGATGTATTACAATGTTAATGCGTACATATATGATATATGAAATACCGAAGTATATTTATTTGACATAAAGTCTTTATTTATTTAATTTGAAGATTTGGCTTGTTTTTATGGTTAAGCACTTGTCAGTCGACTTCAACCCAAAAAATTTTTTAATTTAGTTAACAAACTTCGTATGTTTATAGTAAGACTCTTAATACTGTATTGAGAATCACAGTATACAAACATAATAAGTTTGAAAGCTTCAAACAAAAATCTTTACAAAACAAGCATCTTTATTCGATTGTGCATCTATTTTATTTTCCAGTAACTTTTACCATTAGCTGCCACATTGGGCAACAATAAAAGTATTAAAAAGCAAAAAGAAAAATAAAACTTATTTTCATGTATGAAATACCGAAGTATATTTATTTGACATAAAGTCCTTATTTATTTAGTTTGAAGATTTGGCTTGTTTTTATAGTTAAGCAATTGTCTATATGCATTTCGTTTGTTAACTAAATTCAAAAATTTTTTGGGTTGAAGTCTACTGATGAGTTCCAAAAGCGCAAACGAAATGCATATAGACAATTGCTTAACCATAAAAACAAGCCAAATCTTCATGTGCATGTGTTTTTAAAAATCTCGTCATCGAAGTGACTAACATTGGTTTCGGTGCAACAGTTTCTTCTAGAAAAAAATGCCTGCAACGAGAATATCTGGCATGAATTTGAAAGTGTATTCGATATATTTATGTATGAATGAGAATTTCTTAACTTTTCTGAGAATGAACACGCAGCATGTTCGGACAAAAAGCTGATGCACAAAAGTTCACTGGAAAATATAACAGAAAATGGAAGCATTGAAAGTGATCTGGAAGAACGTGATGGAGAAAAAAGTACAAAAACAAAATTACAAAAACACATTTCAGCAAATTGAAATACTTTGAATCAAGCCAATTCACATATTCCATTTGCAGAAAAGTTTCGTATATAAGGCAGATATCTACATCAACTGACACCACACACAGTGGACCAAACACAGAAGAACGCTGATGGTGAAGGTTTAGTGGCCTTCGAAAACGGTTGGCTGTTCCGTTCAACTATGTGTTGTCAGAATATTTACAACTAACTTTGATGTTATTTGTTCATTAATAATTATCACATGTAATTTGGCTTAAAAAGCGATACGAACATTAGCCTGTTCAATTCATTAAATATAGAAAAAAGTAATAGTTTTTTCAGCCGATGCACAAAATTACTAACGGTATAGTAAGAAATAAAGTACGCGGAAAAGATAGACACGTCGAGCACTGTAGGACAGTTTTTAGCTACTGACAACGCAACTGAAGTTTCGTTGCCATTCATAATCGAACCATTTTTATTTCGCTGCTCTCACTGTTGTCACTATTATGTTTCAGTGATTCATTCTGTGCAGTGATTAATTTTTAAGTAGCTCATTTTCGATTTAATTTTTTCATTTATGTATGTTAAAACCGCTTATATTCTTTTAGCTGAGCATTACACGTTGCAATGCCTTTTTTTATTTCTCACATGTCTTTTGATTTCAAACAGTTGGCATCACTGCATTAATATCTAAATCAATTAATATCATTTAGAACTTCGATTTTCAGAATAACGGTAAATTGAAATGTGGTTCTGCTGTACACGTGAATTTTTGTTACACGTGAAGTTTTGTTACGTTAAATACCATGGAATAAGTTTATAAAAAACTTATAAGAACTGCCTAACTAATCACTAAAGTATTGAAAATATGTATAAATAAAACTTTAAAAAAATCATTGGGCTTTTTTTTACTTTTGACTCACTCTGACCCGCCGGTACTTAAAAGTGCCAGGTCCATCTAGGGCACTAGCAGGTCCTCCAAAATTTTTAAATTTTCTAAATAGCTTTCTAAAGAAATTCAATTCAATATTTCATATAAAAAAAAACTTTTTCAACGATTTCATGTAAATTTTTTTAATTAGTGAAATAATTTCAAGTTGTACTAAACCCATTCATAAAATAACATTCCTTATCATATTTTTAGCAGAATTATTAATATTATAATATTATACACACGTATAATATATACAATACAGACGTCCCAGCTAGCCTTTTCAATCGCAGAAGAGTCTATTGAGAATCGTATCGCAGACGAGCGCATATTTTAATCGTGGAAGATGCTTCGCACGGGAGAAACTATTACCGAAGACGATTCGTGTACAAGAGCCACAGAAAGCGCTTTTATTAGTCGTAGATGCAATCATTTATCTAGAGATTATCTTACAACTCTTTATTGAAGAACATTGAGATTCGTATGAGGCTCTTCAACGTTAATCTTATATAAGCCATTGGGAGAGTTGTAAAAGAATCATTCATTCATGATTTGGGGAATCGTACAATACTCAGTATGCATTTTATTTTGAAAGTTAAATGTGAACAAAAAAAAACAAATAAAATTTTTTAGTACTTACTAATAAAAAACTTTTCTTCATTAATTGATTAAATAATATTTTATGTACATATGTATGTAGATGCAACCAGTCTCTTATACATAGAAAATTTATGATTACTATGTTCAATTTTGCTTTTTAATCGTCTATCGCTTCTATCTGTGGCGCTCACAAAATGGTGCTGCAAAGATCTATGAAAAATTCAATTAATTAAAGAAAAAGCTGTTTACGTACCTCCAATAGTTTCATAAATATTTGATGTAAAATACCAAACGCATTAAATTAATATGTACTTTACTTTAATATATCTTTAATTATTATAAAAAATAAAAACACACTTGAAAAAACCGACGAGATTCTTATTCAAAACTCAAATGAAAGCATCAGCGAAGAAATAAAGAAAGAAAAATAGCAATCTATAACAGTAAATATGAAAATAAAAAAGAGCAAATATATTTTAAATAAATGTATCGTCTATTAGACATTGCAAGATTTATAAGAGAGAATTGAATAGAAATGCTACAATATCACTATGCAAGCAATCAGCAGAAGACTCGTTTAGGAGTTGTATATTAAACACCATCGCCTAATAAATGGCTCTTGGCTAGCTGGGATGCATACGTCCATGCTACGTATGTATATATGTATGTATATGTATAGAAATTAGTACTTATATATGTACATACAGGGTGTCTGAAAAGAAAGTTTATATTTAGTGTATCGATTAAAAAATACATAAGTAAACCATTTATCGAAGCATTACACAATTCGGTAATTTATGTATTTCCTAAAAATAATATCGTCCAAATACAAGCCCTCTCGTTAAATGTACTCATTTCATTGAGCAGCAAAATTTCTTATTTCATTTCTTGACTGATATTTTCTTTTAAAAGCGCCAAGGAAGTTGGTGGCATTGGTGTAAGCCAATGTCACCTATTCTGTGACTGGATTCTGCTGCTTTAATTATTACACCAATTGAATTATGTAGGGATGTGCAAAGACCTAAACTTTGTATAAAATACAGTGTAATGGCGATCTATGCACTTTTAAAGCACTTACGGACTTTTAAATTTAAAAATTATTTTTTACCATTCCTGATAATCTTGGTCGCCCCGATTTTTGGGCTTCCAGTGTTGTGCCGATCTCTTCAAATCGTTTGGTTCTTTTTTTTAATGAGAGGTATGCTTGGCATATCATTCTAACATTGCAGAATCTTCTTTGACAAACTACCATTGTCGTAGAACTCCCGCGCGCACAATCCGCCGTCCAGCCACGGAAAACTTTTAAATTGTCAAGTGCCACCCTACCGATTTATATATTCCGCAAGCTTCTCAGATTCATTGTTAAACATACATATGTAAATAAACCTTATTTTGAGACACCCTCTATTAAACAAAGTATTTAATTTGTGTCAAATCAAGCAGAAATTTCATTTTATACAAATTGAATTTGATATGCGTGAAATGAAAATTAATAGAATTGCATGAGCGCGTCAGAACAATCTAAAATCTATCAACGTACAGCCCGTACTTGTATAAGTACATACAAATAATATTTTCTGTGATTTTGCAGAACAAATGGTTGTTAGGGTTTGTAAATCTTCGATTTCCGGCCAGGAATTCGCTAGAAAGGGAAATTTCAAATAATCTAGCAAAAAATATGGTTTTCATTGTCCTGAAGTCTCTTTTGGGTAACCAAGCGCAATATAATCTGAGATACAGGATATCGACTAGCTCGGATTATGAAAACATTTGCAATCTGCACCTATTCCAGTTTTAATTCAAAAGGCGTGAATTATAATTCCGAAAGCGTCAATTGTAATTTAGATTTATTAATTTAAGTTCAGAAATTGTAATTCAGAAAGTGTCTATAATTCATAATGTATTTATTTATTATAATGATTTAAAAAAATAACGTGTGTGGCTTTAGCAAACTTGCTTACGCTTGTTAAAAAATCTATTTTTGGATAATTCGTACCAGAAGTCAGTCAATGGCAGGCAGTTTATCAGGAGCGTGCGGGAATAAAAAAAATCATGAATTTTTGCTTGTTTTGTTGGTTAAGAGCCGTTTATACCCATTTTGTTCCTGCTTCGGTATTTCTGATATAAAAAATCATGTTTGTTAATTAATTAATAGTTACTTTGCATTGTTGGAACCTGCAGTTTATTCTAAGAGTTATTCACATCAAGTTTAATGTGCGAAATCGAAATACGCCAACCACGATAAGGGGGAATATTTATATGTATGTGTAGTTCACAGTGTCAGAATAACGTGAAATTAGAACAAACGATACACTATAAAAATTTTCTAAAATTCCCAAAACTCCCTTAGATGTTTAGCGGAGCATTCGACTTAATCGTGGTTGGCTTATTACGACACTTTGGTCCTAGATTAAAGAGCAAATGGTGCGGTGATCTATTACAAAAATGACGTATTCAAAGTTTAAATATGCCAACAACGATATGGGCTTACTTTTCGGTATAACTTTTCTGCACATTTTCTTAAATATTATCCGACTAATATCAGACTAGATATTCGGCATATTATCAGAAGGCATTTACATATTATCAGCCCATTATTGGTTTGACCCACCGACCATTTTTTTAAAAAAAAATTTGTTTCGATCATATCCTTTCTGAATCCAAAACATTTTCTGTGAAATTAATTATGGTTTCTGAGATATTTAGCATTCATTTTGCTCCATTTCAACTATTTTAAGGTTTAAGAAGTATTGTTTTGATGTACATGCCACAGTTTGGGGTTTGCGTCAAATTCTTCATACAAAAACATGCGAAGTAAAGTTAACTCTTGTTTTGCTTAATTTCTATAAGAAATGCATAATATCATTACCCAGACGCTGCCAAGTCTCAAGTTCAGTGCTGCCAAGTTAAAATGGCCGGAAGCAGCTGATAATGATTATGCCAGTGAAAAAGAATAGATACCAATTCATACATTTTCAACTAAAAAATAAATGCAGCGGCAATAATTATCAAAAAAAAAAAATGTGAAGCAAAAGTATCCTCTGAACGGAAAACAAGGAAAATATTTTCACTGACCTTTGGGAAGTGACATCCATCTGCTGAAAAAAAGGTTAAGCTTATAATATGATTTCCAGGCACTTCTTCACGTTGTATACGAGAAGTAGTTACATAATTTTAAAATGTTCATTTACAAAATATAAAATAATTTCTATTTTAGGGTGCATTGTAAAATTTCTGAATTTTTCATGCAAACAAAAACAAACGTTGTACAAGGTGTCAGATAAATATTATAAAAAGCTGAAAAAATACAAATACGCGCATTTCTACAGTAGATTTATTTTATTTGGAACAAATTTATAAGACAGCCTGCTGTTTAAAACCTGAATTTATCAATATGGTTTATGGTTTTAACGTTAAAACCAGGTTTTAACTTTCGGTGCTAAAACAGTATAACAGATATCATTTAATTTCATTCTTTATATTAAATACACTTCACTTACTTGTTTTTCTTTTGTAAGTGCGTAAGCGGATCAATATTTAAAAATATTACGGCGGCGGCTTCTTGGTCGGCGTTAAACGATCACTTATTTCTCTAGACAGCGAGAAATACAAACTAAACACAGCAGTAAAGTATACGTATGGAGCACAAAAAGCTACTTTTTGAAAATAAATTAAGAAAATTGGTGTAAGCGGCACAAAACGTATTTTTACTTTTACATTAAAGTAATATTAACTTCTAACTTTATTCGTGAAAGTTCACTAAAATTTACACATTTCTTCCAAACATGTCGCACCCTAAATTCAAAAGGGGCACAACTCAATATACTAAAATTTTCAGGAGAGACAAAAGACTGTTTATTTAGTTCATCGTGCAGAAGCAACACACTTAACATAAAAATAGACATAACTGTATTTTTCCAGTTAAAGAAGATAGTGATGTGAAAGAAATTTTTGCAGTAGTTAGAGATGTGTATTCTGAATTAATTTATGGAAAAAAGTCAGTTTTGGAAAATTTTGAGTTGTCCCCCTTTTGTATTTACGGTGCGATGTGTCGGAAGCAATGGTGAATATACAAAAAAATTCTAACGGGTATACTTTGAGAAAACTTCATGAAAACTTCCAAACCAATAATGGGCTGATGATATGTAATTTGCCTAAAAGAGAATGTGGGAATTTCTAAGCAGTTGCTGAAGTTTTGTCAGACATTTATCCAACATTGCTCGGATTAATTAATTTTTTCTGTTTCGAAATTTTTTCAGCAATTAGTTTTTATTTGATTTACAAAATAACATGTCAAATAAGTGTACACATAAAACCCCTTATCAGTATTGCAAAAATAAAACATAATTGTAGACATTGACAATGGTGAGAGAAACAGAAATCGCTTTAGCATATCACTAAATTTTGCAAAAAATAATGTTTACTAAGAGTACAGTTCACGACGTTAGACTTTTGCTACTGATAAATAAAACTATATATGTCGCGGAAGCTGAACTTTGGCGATAACCGAATATGAAATTTTATTAGAAAAAATACTATTCATTATTACTAAAAAAAACTTTTTCATACAAATACTGTATATGATTAATTTACTCACAGACCAACCTAAATTACGACGCAAATTGGCACTTAGCTTTTACGCTGAAATGAGTAACCTAAATTACAGCGTTAACGGTGCGCCAGAAACAGTAATGTTTACGCACTTTGATTAATAAAAAACTCTAAATAGAAATAAAAAATAAAAACGCTAAATTGACCTGAAAGTAGCTAAAGTTACATTACTTAACAAAAACAACAGTACTTTGGCAACCAACTTCACTTCTTTACGCGCTGTCAAAATTGGATTTTCCAATTGCAAAGCATTGACGCCGCGTTATTTCGGTTGGTTTCATACATTTTGTATGGGCATGAGAAATTTTGACAGCCAGACAACGCTTTGCATCGTAATTTAGGTTGGTCTGTTACTAATTAATTTAAAAATAAATCAAGTTTTAAGTTGCTCTTTTGGCAAATGGTTTTTTATAAATTCTAAATTTCCGGTTCATGTCGTGCAGTTGTGATTTTGTAGTTTCTCGATCTCGATGGCAAAAAATATTTATCTTTTCATATAAAATCATTAGACAAATGAGTACCACTTATTACTATGTAAGCGAATAAACGAGTACTACCCATTACAAATCCTCGAAAAATTGCTTCTCGCTTAATATAGTCAGTACTATCGTTATTATTCCTTCGTATGATCATTACTCGAACACTATTTTGTATGATGTTCCCATTATAAATTTTATAAATAAGAAAATATAATATATATCCATATTAAAAAAATATATACATACATACAGTATGATCTCGATAATCCGGACAATTAAAAACCATATGGTGTCGGAAATATCGAATACCCGAATTTCCTAGACAAGAAAAAAAATTAAGAAAACTTTGGAAAACGTAAGGTAACTTTTGACGGGAGATATTTTTTTATTTGTTTTTTCAGTTTAAAAAAAATATTCGTGACATTTGTCATTTCACCATGAATATGTGTGAAGAATGTCTTTCGTAAATTTCGCCAATTTTATGGTCATCATAACCGACCCACCGAACAGGTTGTGACCAAATTTCCCACCAGTTTCACTTTATTGCACATTAATCCACAAACCCTTATCCGAAGAGAGCGTACCGAAGAGAATAAGGCTGTTATGTCGGACAGTGCCAGTGAAGATCTCGATATGTTTATTCGTAGACATTGTAAACAATTGGGCTTAAGTTATTCGACCACCTGCCAGATTTTACGTAAGAGCCACACAAAATATAGTTGCTGCAAGAACTAAAGTCAAGTGACGTACCACAACGTCGTTTGTTTAATGAATGCGCCTTAAGAAAGATGGAAGATAAAGTTTAAATTCTGGAAAAATTGTCTTTAGCGATGAAATTACTTTTTGGTTCAATGAGAACGTCAACGAACATAATTGCCGAATTTGGTATGAAGACTAGCCAGAGGCAGTTCAAGAGCTGCCAATGCACCCTGAAACATGTACTGTTTGGTGCGGTTTGGGGGCCGGCGGTATTATTGAAACATACTTCTTCAAAAACTATGAAAATGGCAACGTTATGTTACGTTACCTTAATTTAGCAAGGTATAGTGCTATGATTGGCGCAATATGCCGCGATACCATGTACCTATTGAGAGGCGAGTTTGGTGAGCACTTAATCTCAAGCTTATGCGATACTCCAATAGACCATTTTTATGGGAATACGAATACAGGGACAAACCAGCCACAATTCCAGTCCTGGAAGACAACATTACAGCTGCCATTGGTGAGATACCGGCCGAGATACTGGAAAAATTATGCCATATTCACATTTACAAACTCCAAACGGTTAAAAAATCAAAAGAAATTCACTTTAAAATAAAATGTTTGTATTCAAATTAATAAATGAATACATATACACAGATAACTATTACTTGTTACTTTTCCAAAGGTTGTGGGTTCGACTCCCGCCATAGACCCTGGGTGTTTTCCACAGATAAGCTAATCACTTCGCGGGGTAGTGATTGTTGAAAAAAATAGTAGGACATTTTCATTTGATTATGTTTATGACTTTATGTTTGATATGGTAGATTTTCCTAAGTTCTATTCTGTTGCAAGTTGGTGCTTGTGGTTAAAAAAAATTGTTTGTTTTGGTTAATTGGTGGGATGGTGAATATTAATGAATTTAATGGGTGTACCAAATCCTAAATGATATTTAAGCAAAATTAATTTAATTCCACTCTTTACACAAATAATAAAAACCCGACGGCATGTATTATTTTCAAATGTCAAATACCATCGAAAACTAACGATACAAATTCTTTAGAAATAAAACTGAAACTGAACTGAAACTGCAGTAGAAATAAATGGTGACCGAATTACTGAGGTATTGTTCTAAAAGATCGAGTATCCGGATTACCGCTCTGCACGGATTTGCAAACGTTCAAAATATCGAAACGATAAAATACTTTAATGTTAATAACACAACTGGGACGAACGACAAATTTCTCCCACCACTACGAATTCCTCGCTAAGAACTAGCTGTGCCAATTTATCACATGAAGTATACATGAGGGTTTTTTGCTCTCGATATATCGAAAAGCGGCTTGGCTGAGTAAATATTTCTGCATAGCCGGTCTTCGGCCGGGCTTAAAGATTTTTTCCACCAAGGTGTTTCCCGACACGACACAGCCTAATAAAGATTTTCTGTTTCGCAAAGTTTTCCTGCCTAATAAAGTTTTCCTGCATGGTGGACCAAGTCATATTCGTTGGAAAATATACCGTATAATCACAATTTGGTACTAGAATTTCAGAGGCCAATAACTCGTAAACTAAGCCACGTCGAAAATTTCTTTATATATCTTATTCTTATTTTTAAATTTTCTATAGGATATGGGGCTGTACGAATTATCGCCGAATTGCAAATCGCACGATACCGCTAAATGAAGGAACGCACAAAATTGTTGGGTGATTAGTCGTTGTGAAGAAATACCCAAAAAACAGTGCTGGATCGCCCAAAAAAAATGAACAATAACCCAAAAGTGTAAAATGAACAATCGCCCGAAGTTTTTGGGTGTTTGTTCATTACGTACAACCACCCAAATTTGAAATGAATAATCGCCCAAATTTTTTTTTTTTAATTTTTAACATTTTGCGAAAATTTAACTATTATTCATTATGAACAAATACCCAAATATCTAAAAATTTTGAGTCGCCCAAAGTCGATGAAAAATCACCCAATTTTTTTTACAACAATTTTTGGGCGATGCAACATTTTTGTTTTTCGGGCGATAGTAACTTGGGCGATAGTTTGTACAGCCGTTTTTTTAGGCGCTGTGAAATAAGGCCCAAAGAAATAAAAACTAAAAAAATTAATCCCAATGGAACCAAATTGAAAATAAAATAAAGCCCTACAAAAATAAAATAAATCCCAAACAATCTCAATATGAAATAAAGCCCAAAATAAATGAAATAAAGCCTTATTAAAAATTATTTAACTTTATTGGGCCTTATTTCATTTTCTTATTTGTGTGCTATTTCCTTGGGCCATGTTTTATGCATGTAAAGAATTAATCTAATATAATAATATATCAAAGCTAACTTGAAGCTGAACTAAATTTGTACAAGGTATTTTTTCATACGTAAGTATGTACGTCTCGTTCCAGTAAGAAATAGATGCATCCGTTTGAATTTCTTTAATAAAGTCATCATTTTTGTCTAAATATTGGCGTGATAAAATGAACCATAATCGATCAAAAACTCGATTTCGAATTTCTGTGTAGTTACATCCGTTTGCATTTAAGGTGACGATATGCACGTACTTTAATTGATATTAAAGCAAACATTTTGCTTTATTTAGAGTTAACGTTTTAGAGTGGACAATGTCAATAAAAAAAGTATCGACGTTTTGGGATGTTGACGAAATGTACTGTTTATGTTATCCCGAAGCACTATATTTTCATATACATAAACATGTTTTGTTTTTGGCAACGAATATTCGTCGTTCGTCCCAGTTGTGTTCCTAACATAATGCAACAACAAATGATCACCAAATTCCAGGGCGCAAACAGTCTGGCAGCTTTGTGCAAAATATAAATAAACAACATTTGTTCCCTTAACTGTGAAGGTGGTCTAAGTCATATAGATACATATGTATTTCTTTGGTAGACTTATTTAGTAGATTACATTTGAACAAATCAAAAAATATTTTTATATTACGCAACATTTTAATTTAGAGTTGTAGTAGCTTCGATTGATATAAATTTATTTAATATTTATGAAATATTTGTTGAAGTTTTTTCAAAATTTATTTAAAATTTCGAAGCAAAACTGCATATGACTTAGACCACTTTCATAATTAAGGGCACATTTATTAATCTTGAAAACTGAGATTAAAAAAAAATAATAGAATTAATAGTTTGCTAACAATGATCAATTTAAAAAGTCTCTTCCGACAAATAAATCAGTACGCGCTGAACTGTATAACGAGCTAGGAAGAATACTTTACAAACACACATACTACTCGTATATACATACATATGTACTAAAAACAATCATTCCCCTTACACGCGCTATACGTTACACTAGCAAATTTAGTATACTTATTTACACGTTATATATTTACATCTGTATGTAACTGTAAATGTAATTGTGCCATACGGAAATTTTGTTTACAAACAAACGCTGCTTTTAATTTTAATACATGTTAGTCTTAATTAATTTGCGATACATAGTAAAAGCTGCAAATGTTTTGAAAATTGACAAACAATTAATAAATAATTTAGTGCAAAATGTGTAAATGATAATAACAATCGATTGATTTTAATGATTATCAAGTGATGTTAAAACAATTAAAATATTAAACAAATTTACATACATACATACATACTAGTACATGTGTTTCCGTATTAAATAATGAATACGCAAAGTAATTTATTTTATGGCATTATCATCGCCCTGCTGACGACAAAGAATTTGTGTGTTTCGAAACCTCTAGCATCTAATGATACCATCCACAACGATGTTAGTGTTAATGGGATAATTCAGCAACTAGGCAAAAATAATGAAGACAACATAGTCTCTAGTCCAGACAGCGATTATCGCCGTCATTATGCAACTCAAATGTTATCATATATGAATCGTTCTATATATCCATGCAATGATTTCTACGAATATGCTTGTGGTAATTGGAAAAACGTTATCGAACAGCGTATGTCTTTAACTAGACGTAGCAATATTCTGGATATAGAATATAAACTAGCCGATATTGTTGAGAGTCTTTTGCAAAGATCCGATATTAATGATGTGGCGCCAGAATATGCTGCTGAGTTTGAATTGGCGAAAAAAATCTACAATAATTGTCTGAAAGCTGACTTGTATCCCATGCGAGCTGCTCCAGAATATTTAGCGATACTAAAAGAAATAGGAGGTTTTCCGGCAGCGGAGTCGGATTGGAATAGCAAAAACTTTCATTGGCTTAATATGAGTGCCCATTTAAGTAATTACGGTGTCAAAAATTTTGTCAATGAAGCTATTATACCAGAATATCCTTTTCTGCCTTTTTTTAAAATGCCTGATTTTGGTTTCGATATTGAATTGCACTATGAAACAATAGAGAATAGCTCATCAAATGCCTACAGAGAAAATGAGAAACGCATGCGGGATATACTGACCCTTTATGGAATAGATGAAAACCGCATAGACGGCATAATCTCGGAAATATTTGACTTTCTTAAGAAAATTTTAAACGTTTTGCAAAGTTTCAACGAGGATAAATTAGTATGTGCGTTATTATCAAGTTTAATGGAAGAGCCCGAAGTTACGGCAGTAACAGAAAAATGGCGTGTTTACAATGAAATTGCTTGGCTGGGTAAAAATTTTGAAATTGACGTCGATGACTTTAAGAGCTGTTGCCAGCCCTGCTATTTTTTGTATGCAAATATTGATAAAATTTGCGAAGAATATAAGCAAGCGGCTGCAAATTACTTGTCTTTGAAATTTCTGTTTCACATGGATGCTCGGCTTAAGGATTCAGTTTTCCAAAAGGACTTTTGTATTTTAGATATTAAGTCATCAATGAAATATTTCTTTGATCATTTATTTATGAAGGTATGTTGCAAATTATTTACTTTGCGATTTTATTTTTACATACAGTCAACTTAGCAAAAAAATAATTAACATATACAGCCTAATAGATAAAGTGCATATATATGTATATATGTATATAGCCTAAGTTTTAATCTATTAGAAAGATTCGCACCTTAAATAACTGATGGGAGTGAAAAATTTTACGACACAAATTTATTCGTTAAGGGCTTAATAACTTCATAGAGGAAATCTTAATGCACAATAAATATTTTCCGAAAAAAAAAAGAAGCGAATTCAATAACAGTGGACATAATCAAATTTGTTGCCCAAACAACAATACTTATAGCAGAAACCAAAAAAGGAATTTGCATATGTAGATTTAGTTGTAGTTGTATCGCCGTTTTAAAAGTTTACGTTTGGGTGTTATATTCAAAGGAGTTGAAGTTCCTCTCCAAACCCCCTTACAATTAAGCTATAGGATGTGTTTTTCATGTAAGACTTTACAAAGAACTCATTTGACCACGTTTTAAGAAAGGGACACAAATGGCCATTATGAAAAAGAGTTAAGAGGATTAAAATGTTTAAAAAAAAAGATTTCTCGTAGGTGTTGTATATTAATATATAAAGTACCCTACGGCCTGTTTTCAGAACGCGACACTCTATTATATTAGTGTTTTTCTTTTTTTGCTAAAACCCAAACGCGACTGTTGGCGATTTTTGTTAAAAACGTATAATTATCTATCAATTTATTTTGGTTTATATATCCCTTTGTCGGTTTTGTGTAGCAGAATAACCGACGAATTAAAATAACAAATAAAATAAAAACTAAAAATAGC
The DNA here is from genome assembly GCA_936439885.1 of Nowickia ferox. Classification (NCBI taxonomy): domain Eukaryota; kingdom Metazoa; phylum Arthropoda; class Insecta; order Diptera; family Tachinidae; genus Nowickia; species Nowickia ferox. The sequence continues at coordinate 91,936,781 of OW387023.1, read as the reverse complement.
ACAGTTTTTAAAGCACAATTAAATTTGTTTAAAGAAATCAATTTTTGATGGTGTGCTTACTTTAATCAACTGTATTTCCTTTTTAGCACGAGAACAACTTGAGTATATAATTTTGCATGAAAAAACATAAATAAAAACTATTTTTGAACACGTTGGTAACATAACGTTTTAAAACAAAGTTGATATATACATATGTATTTACGCAAAGCAACATCACTCGCATGACAGAATCGCTCCGTGTTCTATGGACGCTATTTCTAAGGTAGTCGTCTATGTGTTGGCTGGTCGCGTTTTAGTGTAGTCGTCTTCTACAAACTAGCTGTAATACCATGTTCACAATTACGTGCCTAACGTCTCATTCGTGTTTAAGAGCTCAAACACGACGATTTTGAGATTTTTTACCATACATTGACTTATTTTGTTAAACATCTCAAATAACGAGTTTTCGATTTGAACACCTCGTTAAACACGTAAATATAGTATATTCAGTGCGTTTTTGATAACACCGGCAATTCTGTGTTGTTATTAAATGGCGGCACGTGAAAAAATTATTTGGTACATAATTTGTAATTATTTAAAAAATATTAAATTATATTCAAAAACATTTAATGTTTGAAAATAATACATCAAATAAAAAACAGAATTGTTCGGAATTTCTTACAAACACAATAATTTATTGACAAAACGTCAACCTTAAAAACATTTCAAATATAATGTAAACGGTTGTGTTTAGTTTACAAAAAAAAATAAAAAATTGTAAGACAATGTTTAACAGCCTGTCCCACGATGTCACCAGAAATCTTTCGATCGAATACTTATATTGAAATCAACAACAAATGCTCTAATGTTATTGTTGTTTGCAATACAAGTTGTCGATCGAACGATTTCTGGTGACATCGTGGGACAGACCGTAAATTTTAAACATGTTTTTACTGCAACCCCTATTTTCTTCGTGCTAGTCCCATTCAAAATTCATGCAGTTTTGTTGTGGCATTAACTAAAAGAAGGTTTGTGAAAATGATGGTAATGCCAGTAAGACATAAGAAAGCAGTGCTGCTAACAGTAGAAGGGCCTGTCCCACGATGTCACCAACGTTCGACTCGTCGCACAGTTACATTGCAAACAACAAAATTTTAAAATTGGTTTTTGTTTTGAATGTAAGTGTGCGACGAGTCGAACGTTGGTGACATCGTGGGACAGGCCCTTCTACTGTTAGCAGCACTGCTTTCTTATGTCTTACTGGCATTACCATCATTTTCATAAGCCTTTTATCATTTTCACAAACCTTCTTTTAGTTAATGCCACAACAAAACTGCATGAATTTATTCGAATTTTAAAATACGCGGGTGACCAAATTTGAATTTTTAATAGTGGACGGTTAAAGGAAACGGCATAAATTGAATCACTTTTTGTTTAAATGTGGGGGCAAATTACGGCACTCGTTATCGAACGAAATTACGAAATATTTCAATAGAGTTTATATGGAAATATTTTTAAATTTCGAATCGTATCGAATGCCGTAATTTGCCCTCTGAGCTGCCCAAAGTAGCACCAGAGTGCCGAACATCAATCGGATTCTTATATAAATGAATACATTCAAGAAATTTATTATTTGACATATTGTCATAATTACATTATAAGTGAAATTTATTTGCTGGTGGTTAAGCGATGTCTATATGCATTTCATTGTTGCTTTAACAAATCGTCAAAATGTGTGGTTGAAGTCTACTGACGATTAGTTAAAGCAACAATGAAATGCATATAGACATCGCTTAACCACCAGCAAATAAATTTCACTTATAAATGAATGCACATACGCGAATACATTTCTCTCGGTGGCCAGCTCTGGTTTAAATGCACGAATTTTTTATTAATTAAAACATATGTACATATATTGAAATATTGAGAAAAAATAATTGTATTTTCTTCACTCCAAAGAAAAAATATTCCGCCATTTTTTAATTAATAACTTTAATTAAAAATTTTTATTTCTTCAATTAATTGAAATAAAAAATTATTGTTGAGTTTAATAATTTTTTTTGTTTTTGAGCTTTTTAATAAAGTTTTATTAAAATTTGTGTAGTATGAAAGAAAGATTAGTTTTTGTGTTATTTTATCGTTCATAGTATTTATTTAGCGCCTGTTTATGGAGTGCGAATAAATATTGTCGTTCGTCTATTTATATTTATGTTTTGATCAAAAATTCTTGTTAGTTTTCAGTAACAGGGAGTTAGTTTTTTAAGCATAGAGATTACTTTTAATTTATATTAACTGCGCTATTTGAAATGCAACTTATATTACGACTTCCGCCCATGACTAAAAATTCATGACTTTTAAGTTTGTTGACGAACAGTGTAGAGAAGCTTAGAGGATAAAAAAACATTGGGTCTACTCTGTAATTCAAAACGATAGGAAATGCTTTCGAATTGTAATGTTAATAGCATTCAAATTCGAAAACATTTTCTTTCGATTCGAAATACAGAGCAGACCCCCAGTATTGTTGACATTTATCACAATTTTTGAAAATTTTTTAAATAAAATGCATATTAATTTTATGTTTCCCATTCTTTTAGCTTTACTTCAACGATGAACTTTCTCGCGAAGTTGCCGATTTAATCAAAGAAATACGTCAAAGCTTACGTATTGTTCTGCAAAATGCCAATTGGTTAGACGAAGCCACTCGGAAAGCTGCTTTGCTTAAAGAATCCACAATTGCTGAACAGATAGGGCGCTACGAAAATCAAAATATTACTAAAATGTTAATAGGAGAATTAAAAAGGCTACAATATGTCAATGGCAGTTATGAGGAAAATAATTTAAATTTACGCAAATTTAAACAATACATAACGCGTTTCAATGGGCTTAACTTTGAAAAGATAAGCAATGATACGAAACCTTTGGATCTCTTGCTTGGCATGCAAGCCAATTCTTTTTATTATAATATTGATAACTGCATTTATGTCATGGCAGGCAGTTTAATGGAACCCGTTTACAACAAAGCCTGGCCGAACTCTTTAAAATTCGGTACATTGGGATACCTAATAGGACACGAGTTTACACACGGTTTCGATACAATCGGCGCGAATTTCGATGAAGGCGGCAAGGAAACCTATTGGTGGTCAACTAAATCGAGCAAAGTGTTCAAAGAACGCTCCGATTGCTATGTGGATCATTATCACAATTATTTAATACCAGAAATTAATCGACACATTAATGGTAATTTAACTAAAGACGAAAATATCGCCGATGGTGGTGGCTTACGTCAAGCATTAATGGCTTATCGTCGGTATATGAAAAATCTTACCAGGGATTCCGACTCAATATCTGCTTTATACAAAGAAGAACAAATGCCCGGCATAGATTTGTCACCCGAACAATTATTCTTTTTGGGCTTTGCCCAGCTGTGGTGTGCATCATACAAGGAAGCCGACTATTGGGAAGAACTGAGGAATGAGCATGTAATTGATAAGTATCGAGTACTGGGAGCTTTATCCAATAATGACGATTTTGCAAAGGCCTACAACTGTCCTGTGGGTAGTAATATGAATCCTTCTCCTAATAAATGTGAAATGTGGTAGTAGTAAGGTGTTGCTTTTTAGAAATTTATTTTAGTTTTCCGCAGTTACACATTTTTCTTCTTTAATTTACATATTTTTTTCAAAAGACATCAAATATTTCAATATACACACACGCACACTAAATCATAAACGGTTCAAACTCTGGAAACATCAAAATGGTTTTGTTTTTTCATAATGCAGTTAGTTCACTGCACGAATCTTTAATGTCCGCAAACTTTTTTTGTAACATATTCTTCTTCTACTACATAAAATACAGTTATGCGTGTTTTGATGTCACATACTCTCGTCATTTGTACAGTATGTATCAACAGTTTTTTCCCCTCCCCCTATTACGGTTTACAACTCAACTAAGTTTAGTTGAAATTGTAACAACTTATGTACCTTTAAAACAACTTAACTGTTTTTTTTTTGGTTTTCTGAATTACAACTAATTTTAGTTGTATTCGAAATAATGCTCGAAAAGAAAAGTTTTTAGCTATGCTATTTTTTCATATTTTGTTGTTATTTCAAATGTAAGTATGCGACAAGTCGAACATTGTCGACATCGTGAAATTGGCCCTTTAAATATTTTAAGTTTTGGCCGTGTATTTTATTTTTAGATTTCATGCTTTATGAACATGGCAACAATATTGGTAGACAAATGGGATTGGTTGGCGTCTCGAAATAAAAACCAAAATACAACTGATAAAAAGCAGTTGTCTCATGATGAAAAAAAGTTGTAATCCATAATAAAAATTTGACAACTACAACTTAACTATCCATTTAGTTGTAAATCGTAATAGGAGCCTTTCTTACTACTGAAGATGTGGGATTTTTTGAGTTGTGACTTTTCATGATTTAGTGTGCACAAGCAAGTACTTATAATTATACTTTCTAAGCTGTTTTTAAAATACCATGTCTTTCTAAAAACAATCTAATCGAAATAAAGCATTCTTCATGTTAAAAAAATATCTGGTACTAAACTTTTTGTTTGAGGAGTAGCCTTATTCCCTTTCTATTCGGCCAGTTTTTAGATTAAGTATGTACAGATATCGAAAGTAATATGTACTAAATTTGAGGACTGTAACCCTTACGAAGTTTGAAGACTCATTATTGTAGTAGTCTAGATATAGGATAAATATAAATAATTTGTATAAGGGGTAGCCTTTCCCTCTCATCGCTTAAAAAATAGATTAGCCTTATTTAGCCCTATTAAATTACTTTTATCTCAATGAAAGTTCCGTAGAAATCGGTCCAACGGTTCCGGAGATTAGCCGGAACAAACTGACACACAAACAAAAAATAATAATAAACTGTATCGTATACATAAAAAAAAAGGTTGATAAGTACAATTAAAATACATATTATTTAAAAAGGCACCTCAAACGATTTTCGTAAATACAAACACGACGTTTGTAATATGTATAAGAAAATAAAATCAACTCAATTATTTCCAATTAAAATTATTGTGTTATTCACAATTAAGTTGTTAGCAAAAATAAATTTTTTTAATAAATTACTTTTTCATTGGATATGCATACATATCGAGCTTTTACTGCTAAAAAAATCTTAACTGACTCATTTTTGGACCTCTTTTTTTTTTTTGACAAAATCGCCTTGGTCTGTTTGTTTACTTTTCCAGTAAAATCAAGTAGTTCAGTAAATTTTGGGTAATTTGAAAATTTTACTCTCAAGAATATAAAATAGCACAAATTTGCAAATTCATCAAAACAGCTGATCATAGTGTTGTATAATATGTGTTGTTTTGATTACCCGTCAAATACATTTTATTGGTAATTGATGCATGCATTTTCATAATTATAAATTTAAAGCGATATATATTTCTAAAATAGAAGTTCTGTGAAAGCTTTAGCTTGTATTTGGTTTTTAGTTTTTATTCTGGGTAAATGGCATACGAAAATACATCAATATTTGATTTCTGATAATCGTTACCCTGAACGTAATGCTGAAATAAAGGCTCAGTTAGCCGACTGTAATGTAACTGAAACAGTAGGAAACAGCTGATCGATATTGTTGTGTGAAAATTAATGGAAATAGTTATAGAGATGTAATGTAAAGTGACCTACTTTTCATATAAAAAAAATCGATCAACTGTTTCCTACATTACAGTTACATTGCATTACAGTCGGCTAACTGAGCCTTAAGTATTCACATATACATAAACCTTACATTTCTAAAAAATTTAAGTAAATAACACAATTAAATTTAATTTAAAAATTTATAAATTTAACGATTATTATTCTTTAATTTGTTTCACCTTGAACATAATACTTTTCAGTTTTTTTTACTTTTACTTCAACTTTTCTTCTTTTATATGTTTTTTATTAAAATTATATACTTTGTATTTGCGTACTTTTGTTTATTTTATTGAATCATATGTTTTTCTCATCTTCTGGATTTTACTGACAAAAATTTGTCCAGTAAAAATTTGCAGACTCTCACTCAACAACTGTCAAATTTGCACTCTCAGTTGGCACTCTCTTTTGCAATTTTACACAAAATTGCACAAATTTTGGGATAAACAAACGGACCTATTATGTTCGAAAATTATGCATTAAGCATTTTTGGCAGTTATGGGGTTATGGCACGACAAGTATAAATTGTTTTAATAAAGTTTATTTCAATAAGATAAACAAAAAGAAATTCAATGTTGATTCAGTTTATTTCCACAAAGGAATCCAAGAATATCATTTATCCGGGAGAAAGCAACAACCCGTGAAATGAATTCCTATAGTTCCTAATAAAATTACATGGGTTTGATTGCAAGTTTGTTTCTAAAAGTCTACTCACTACCAACAAACAAAATGTAAACCACTATCGTCAGTAAACGTTTTTTTTTTTTTGTTTTTTTTTACTCCGTCCGTACATTAACATTAAGTGAAACTCCAAATATATAATAAATAAAGAGTAACTCCATAATTTATGCACACAGCTTTCAATTAAAACTAAAGAAAACCCCAGAGTAAGAAAAATATAAATAAAGGGTGTTTTTTATAGAGTGACACAAATTTAAATCATAATAAAACAAGGAAATGTACCTATTTTTAATATCAATGAAATGAGCTTTATTGGAAAGTTTTATGAAATTAATGTTTAAATATGATTTCTGCCATGTGGCCACGGCTGGCGCGTAGAAGGCGCAATCTGGAACACCAATTTTCAACAACTTATCATTCTGACCATCTTCGTTTTTGAAGACATATGGACCAATGACTCTGCCAGCCCATAAAGCGCACCAAACAGTAATTTTCTGTGGATGTAATAGTGTTTTTCGAAAAAAAAAGCTTGTGAAACCAATGATAATTATTATTTATTATTTTATTTTATTATTATTATAGCTTAACGCTGCAGCCACACGTTCAATAAATCGCTTTCAATTTCATCACACATACTGTGTGTCAAAATTCCTTGAAATTGATAGTTCTGACACAAATTGATAGTCAATTTCATTTTTTAAATTCCACCGACGAAGATACAATTCAAATTTGTAACTTCAATCAAGGTGTGCTGTGACTAGTTGTTCTAATTTAAAATTAAATTGCCATATAAATGGATAGGTGAATTTGAAAGTAATCTGGTTTTCAATTTAAAAAGTTTAAGTGTTTAATAAAAAACGTGTGAGTGTATTTCAAATTGAATGGAATTCAAAGGCAAAAATTTAACGTGTGGCCCCCAAGTAATGGATGCGCAAATAAACCAGTGATGCCAACTCAAAGTTGTGACACTCTATAAAAAACACCCTTTACATACATACATATATGTACATATATAAATTGTAGTGCTAATTAATGGGGTTTTATATTTGTTCGAATAAACAACCTTCCTGATTTTGTTTTTGCTCGAATAGAGGAATAACTTTGAACTTTTGTTCCAATACGATTATACGAACAAACAATGAATAAAAATTTTTATTCGAACAATGTAAACCAAACAGCAAGGAACACAAAACTACAATACATAAATATTTTTTAGTTTTCTTTTTCTGTCCCACTGTATAGAAATAACTTAACAGCTGTTTTCGACCGACGTTTATGTCACCGACACTGGTACACTAGGTTAAGTTTGCACAATAATTGAAATTTTTATTTACAAGCAGTAGATTAAAAAAATGTTAAGATTGCAAATTTTAAATCAATTCTCGAAAATTGTTACAATTTCATCTACTAAGCAAGCGACAAAGTTTTCAACACAATGGCACACTTCCGATAAAGTGTTGCACAAATCACAACTTTTCTGGGAAGAGCCAAGAAGAAATATTTTCATTCCATCCCGTCTCGAGAAGTATAACCGCAAGTCTGGTGCTCAGGATGTAGACACTGATAGTGATGATGACCCAGTTTCAGAATTTAAAGATGAAAGAGATTCGAAAGTGGTTAAGACTAAAGTAAATTCACTAAGGACTGATTTATTGCTTAAAGCCGGTCTGGGCATTGCTAGAAAGTGAGTTGAAAATAAAAAAGTCGAACAAATGCAGTTTAGTGAAGCCGCTAAAGAAAATTTGTCTTGTTATTGAAAATTGTACATACATATAAATAAAACAATTTTCGGAAGTTCTCATATAAAACAGTGATTATGAATTACATTTGTGAATTTAGCTGGTCTATATTGGTATCATTTAAGAATTAAAGATTTTCTTCTCCATATTAGGTATTTCTAGAAAATATGAGTCGTTTTTTTCTTATTTTTAAATTTTCAATCACATCGAATTTATTTATTTTTTTTTTTTTTTTTTGAGAGGCTTCACTAAAGTACATTTAAGTAAAACAAAGTTTCACAAAATAAATTTTGTTTTTAATTTATGTAGCAAAATTGAGAACATTTTTTATGAAAGTAGAATACGTGTGAATGGGAAAAAACTCGCCAAAAAAGGTGTGCAGGTAAACTTTAGTTCTTAAATGATTTTTATAAATTAAATGCTAAATACACAAATTTTTATTGAAAGCTCAACGAAGGTGATGAAATAGATGTCATTCGTGGCTTCAGTCAACAAAATCCTTCCCATTTGGTGGTATCTCGAGTTGTTATATTATCTGCCTCTGAACGTGAAGAGGGTTACAGTGTAAATTTAAGACGTTACAAAGTTTTATTGGTGGAAAATTATTCCGGCACTGATGCCTTCAAATCATCTGCAGTACCCGATCACCAAAAGTCAAGTTAAAACCCAATAAAATGATTTTATTGTTGATATTAGTTTAATTATAGGTACTAATAGTTTCGGAAATGATAATTTTCAAAAATAAACTTTTAAAATAATTGCACCGAATTCCAATTCTTATGCAATACATTATTATATGAATATTATGCCATACCATATAAAAAGAATTTTATTTCTAAAAGAAAATTTTAAATCTACTCACATTTCATACCTATTTTGTATCGAAATTAAAAAAAGCAATAAGAATTATAATTTTGTATAAACTAAGCATCGACCGTAAAAACAATTAGGTAGGCTTATTATAACGACTTTACCTTTCATTACAGAGTTATCTCCTAAATTCATGTTACCCAACAACAAGAATGTTCTTTTTCAGTTATAATTTTTTATGGATCGACAAAATTTCAAATAAAAATTTTGCTAAAACGCAGTTCTAGTGTATGTTCATGAGATTTTCTTTTTAGAGCTTTTAATATGTATATTATCCACTAAAAGGCCAATGTACTGCTCCGAAAACTCAGACTCAACTTATTTTATGTATAGTATGCTTTGTAATACACAATCTTTAACACATCCATTCTATTTCCCCCGTAACTTTATTCATAAATAATTACCTAGTGATATAAAATCTCTAGTCCTGGTGTTTGCGACATTTTCCGATTTAGTTTTACTTTCACTTGCTGTAGCAGGATTCTCCACCTTCAGTAACTTTAGTTCTTAGCTTTGACTACATTTATAATCCCTACAGATTTCTGTACTCTACTCATTTTCTTACACACCCTCTAATTTTTAATAAAAGTTTTGGAAACACCATGCCCAACGCAACCACAATGCAATGAAATTATCCAAATTTAATTCAGCCCACACCGGCTGATTGCGTTTTATTCTAAATTATAATACAAACAATATATATTGAATTCCAACTTCTTTATTCAATATTACCATGTTTTTGTATTAGGATTTGCTGGAATCGCTTTCTATCTAGGCAGTGGCTTTTGTTTTCCATCAGATTTACTTGTTTGTTGGGCAAGGAATAACATAAAATTTCGTTGAGTACGTTCAAGGCACATTGAGCAGAGACTTGCGCCGAGGGATTTTGTCGGCGCTGTCTCATGATAATTTTCGGCGACGGCTTAAAATCACCAGGGTTTCAAAATGTAGTTGAAAAGATAAAACTGACAAACACTAGTAGAACGGAACAACTAGCTTTTTTCGAAGGTCACTGCACCTTCATCACGAGAGTTTTTTGTGTTTGGTTCATTGTGTGGGGTGTCAGTTGATGTAGGTTTCTGCTTTATATACTCAGCTTTTCAGTGCAAATGAAATATGTGAATTGTTTGATTCATCGTATTAAGCGGCCCATTCATTATACAATATTATTGCATATTGTGTTGTACATATTATTGTCGTTTTGACCTATACCCAATTTTCCGGACAGTGAAAAAGTAAACAACATTGAACAATGTTGCCACCACATTACACAATTGGCTTGATTGACTGAAGGCTTCTTTTGTAATTAAAGCCCAATTTTACCATCTCTAAATTTACAGCAGACTTGCCATTGTCGGTTGTTCTTGACTAATTATGCACATGTTAGTTAATTTGCTTATTTTTTGTTCCGCTTAAAACAAACTTTTTTGGTCCATAGCTATTAATTTTAGTTTGTTTTATTATTATTGTTCGAACTTTTATTTGCTTCTGAATTTATGACTTTATTAGACTAAATTACATTAATTGAATATATATGTGTTCTATTTTATTTTTGCTGCCACAAAACACGAAAACCTACGTCAGAACTTACCAAAAAACCCAACCAATATCTGTCAAACTAATGAACGTACGCGAAAATTAAAAGTTAACCAATTTTTGTACTTTGCCTTGACGGACACGTATTGAATGTAACAGACTTAATAAAGGCGGGGGCACAATGAATCCGTCATACGTTAAACTTCGCCATTTTCAACTTACATTAACCAACGATGGAAAAGGTTGGAACAATTAGCTCTTTATTGACGGAAGCATTGGAATTAATTAAATTCAACTTTTTTAATTTGTTTTTTTTTTATTTCTTTCGTTTTATTTTATTTTTGCTGCCGCAAAACACAAAAATCTAAATCAGAATATACCAAAAAAAACCAACCAATATCTGTCAAACTACTTAACGTACGAAAAATTTTAAAAGTTTAACGTATGACGGATTCATTGTGACCCGGCCTTTAATTCAGCTAGAAGAAAAACAGAAAGAGCTGTCTTTCACACAGCTGAATTAAGACTTTGCAAAGTAAAATTTGCATATCTAAAAGGGTTATTTCAAACAGTTTTAGATTTTTGTTTACTCATTTGCTAAGAACGTAAAATTTCTGCATGAAAAAAATAAACAAGACTCTTTTCAACAATAGCTATGTATAAGCAAACTTAACAAAATAAAGTAAATCCCCTTTTCTATTTTTATGCATATTTAAGCGAAGCTTATAGCTTTATCAGCCAGCAGTTTATTAAAGAACTCTTAACAACAAACAATCAGAAGCGAAAAACATTTGTTTAAATAAATTCTTTAAAAACGTTAATTAGACAACAATGAATTTCAATAAAATATTGAGTATATTAACTTTAATCTTTGTTGGCTTTGTGGGTCAAAGTCAAGGTGGTTGGTTTAAGAAGATTGGAAAGAAAATTGTAAGTTAAATTCATGTTTACTTTTTATATATGGATATGTATATCGCTAATTTGCATTGTGAACGTATTTCAGGAACGTGTTGGTAAACATACGCGAGATGCCAGTATTAAAGCAATTGGGGTTGCTCAACAAGCGGCAAATGTTGCTGCAACATTGAAGGGTTAAAAAACTCAACTAAAAAGATTTAAGTTGTAGGAATTAGTCTCGTAAACTACCTTATATGTACATAATTAATATTAAGTATTTTCGTAGCAAAACTATATTAAATGAAAATAAAATAAACTCGTATTTTAAAGCCCAAAGATACCTACAAAAATTAAACGGAATAAACAAGAGAACTTGCAGACTTACGCCTGATACTCTGTTCACAATTTCGTGCGAAATGCTGTCAAACTACATATAAAAGTATTTGGTATGAAATATTTGCGAAATAAATTTTAATTTCACAGACCGAAAGAATTGTATATTTTACAATAAAATGCGATGTCTTAAAAGTTTTGGTAAATGCAAATTAGATGTTTCACTCAAACATACATGTTAGAGAGGAACAAATATAATTTATAAATGTGTCGGTCATCACTACCGATCAAATGACCAGTCAATTGACTGGCACTCTTAAATTCAATGGAAAATTATTGCAAATATGTTAGTGAAAAAAATTCGTTTGTGTTAGTTTCAGTCATTCATTTCTTGTAGGGAACATGAGCAGTACTTTTTTCGCACGGAATTTTAACAATGTTGCATACTTTCAAGCAATAAAAGCTGGAAGTTTATAAGAAAAAAACCGCGAGTTGGGCTACATTTAGTATATCGTCGGTTGGTTACTGGTTTGATGCATGGAACAAAAATGTGTTTTCGAGAAAATCGATGGAGAACGTTTAGTTCATTAGTTTTATAAATATGCACGATAGAATTTTTTGTTTAATAATAAAAGAAATAGGTACATATGTTTTTTATTCAAACTTAAAGTTGATGAACTTTTTAAGTATAGTACTCTGTTCGAAACTGCGAAAAAATTTCAGCAACATTGATTATTTCGCGTGAAAAAAATTTGACATGTACTAAATGTAGCCCAACTCGCGGTTTTTTTTAATAAATTTCTCGCCTTTAACCCTGTTACTCTGTTCAACATTTCACATGAAATGCTGTCAAAATACATATAAAAAAAATTGGCACTAATTGTTCATGAAAAAATGTTGCAGATATAGTACTCTGTTTATCTTGAAAAAAAAGTATGAAATGTATCTTCAACATTTTAAGTTTTCACGCGAAATAAGATAGGTGACACTCAGTGTTTTCAGACATGGCGATATCTCGCCAAACGTGGCGACGAAAGTTTGATTTTGGCGATGAAAATTTTGAAATGGCGATTGGCGTTTTACTTGGCGATATTTGAACTCCTTGGCGATATTTTTGGCTATATTTTTAAGATTTCAATAAAATAGAATTTGAAATTTTTTTGTAAGGAATTTTTTCTACAACATAAAATATTTCGCGCATGAAATTCTAAATGTGACTCTTTATCTCAAACAAAATTTTATGAAATTCAAGAAGTTTAAAAGAAATATGGCCCGCAAAATCTCGTTTGGTGTTTATGAAACACAGTGGGGAAAACTTTTTTTTATTAATTAGAACCAACATTTTGATAATGAAGCACCAAAAAAGCCTGCACGAGTTTTCGCCTAGAGTGTTTCATACACGACGATGCTGCTGGTACTTACCACTTCAAGGATGATATGTGTACTTAAATACACATTTAATTAAATGTTACTTCAGTTCTATCACAAGATTTAAATAATGATTTTTATCTTGATGTTCAAGTTAAATTAAACTTTCTACTTTAACTGATCTTTTGGAAAAAGTTATTTTTAAGTATTTTTTGTACTCCAGTATTTATATGTTAATGTAAACACTTTTCTTAATCAATATAATTTTTATGTTTTACGATAGTGAATTTCAAATTTAACAATATTTGTAATGTAATTACAAAATAAAAAAAATATTTTTGTAGCTATAATTTAATGTTTTATTATATTGGCGATGTTTAACGATATTCGACAAGTCATTTGGCGAGAAGACTCAAAATAAATCTGACAACACTGGTGGCACTTATTTCGCATGGAATTTACAAGAAATACATGGGGCGTTTTTAAACACATAAGAAATTTTAGCATAGTTTCAGGGCTAGTTAATATTGTTTACATGTCAAATTTTTCGTATGAAATAATCAATGTTGCTCAACATTTTTCACAAATTTGAACAGAGAAAAATTTCCAAAACTACAACCAAACGACTGCAATGTACCCAATTTACACACCTTTTTAAGCAGACCGTAGCTAATTCACTCATCTTTTTTATACATATGTATGTTGTACAGGGTAGTAAATAATGAAGAAAAAACGTTTTCTACAAATCTACTGACAAAATAGATTTCGTTTTGTTTGGGAAATCTGGTAAAAAGCAGTTTAATTTAGCTCGAAATCTCGTAAGTACTAGATTTCGATATAACGTAAATGTCCTATTAAATTAAATTATTTTAATTAAAATCATCGTCGGCAGCCAGAGCAAAGGCTAACCAATCGTTTTCACAAACTTCGTGAATTCCGATGTGAAGGCATATGCTACACCTGTTTAAATTGAAATTTAAATTATACAAATTAATAGCATGTGCTTTAGCATCCGCATTTAGGAGAAAAATAATTTTGAAAATTACGAGTTCACAATTTTTGATTTTGCATTCCATTCGTGTATTATTGTACTTTTTTAGTTTGAATATTACCAAAAGAAAAGTACAAATGTACCAATTTAGCCAACCGTGACTCCCATCACTCGCTAAGAACATATAAATACAACACTGCGCACAATTGCGGCAAACTTCATGACACACGAAAAACAACGAGTACATGAAATTACTGTTCACTGGGTCCCTTTCACTTCCTTTTCTGTCAAAATAGTTGACCAAGGTTGGTGCGTTTTTGTGATAAGTTTCTACTGAACTTGAATAATTGCAATTATTTTCCATCGAAATGTTGAAATGTGTACGAGAAAAGATAATTTGGAAACGCTCAAAGCAATCAATTTACGAATGGTGTGCATTGTACAGCAGAAACAACAAGATGTTAAGGGATTAAATTGATACGAATTTACTGCCGCTTTGGCTGTCGTAAACCGAAAAAAAGTAGAGATTTTTAGTTTGTGTTGTGTGAATTAAAAATGAAAACGATGGAAAATAAAAGCAATATTTGCGTGCCTATAAAAATTGTTAATTTATTGATATCTACTATCTTGCGTTATTTAAGATGATTGGTTCTAAAATTATCAAGCCCGGTGGTGCTGAGCCCGATGATTTTGAAAAATCCATTGCTCAAGCTCTTCTGGAGTTGGAAGCTAACAGTGACCTCAAGCCCTATTTGAGAGATTTGCACATTACTCGTGCCCGCGAAATTGAATTTGGCAGCAAGAAGGTGGGTACTTGTTTTTTTTTAAGTAAGACAAAAAATGAAATTTTTTGTTGCAGGCTGTTATCATTTACGTGCCCATTCCCCAGCAAAAAACTTTCCAAAAGATTCAAATCATTTTGGTTCGTGAGTTGGAGAAGAAATTCTCTGGCAAACATGTTGTTGTCATTGGTGAACGTAAAATTTTACCCAAGCCTACCCGCAAGGCCAGAAATCCGTTGAAACAAAAGCGTCCACGTTCCCGCACCTTGACTGCCGTCTACGATGCCATCTTGGAAGATTTAGTCTTCCCTGCTGAAATTGTGGGCAAGCGTATCCGCGTCAAGTTGGATGGCTCTCAATTGATAAAGGTTCATTTGGACAAGAATCAGCAAACCACCATTGAACACAAAGTAAGTAACCGAATTCATGTTGAAGTGTTATCATAAATGGAATTTGTTATGCGATATTGCTTAATGTCCTTGTGTTATTTGCTGATTGTTTTCTACTCAAATCCAGTGATTGTCAAGAAGGACAAATATTAAAATTTCCAATATCTCGTTATTGTTTAATTGTATTTTCAAATTGCTTTTGAACATTTCCATATCTTGGTTACATTTATAACTCGTAGTTTAAAAATATAAATACTTGAAGGGAAGGAGTAAAATTTTTTCCACTATCGTCCTTGTGTTATTTGCAGTATCATGACCTCCAGTCACAGCGATTGTCAAAAAGGACGGATAATAAAATAAGAAATGTTTTGTTTAAAAAATTTAAATTAATACACTATTTTAAATAAAAAAAATATTTCTACAAATCGGTTTTGAAGTAGTTATATAAAGTGAAACATCAGAAAGGTATAAATATCTTCATATATCATACATTTATGTAATTATTAGAATTTTTGTTTTAAGTTGTGTAATATGTATGTAGTACAGTCATAATATCCGCTATTTGCCTCCCGTACGCGATATTTTTCAAATTTTAACGTTTGGGACTTCCTATAAAGCGGTAGATAAAAAAACTTTTGAAATTAAATAAAAATTTTTTATGTATGAAAAAAATTTATTTCTCAAGTTGATAATTATAAGATACACGAACTTGACAGCAGACATTTCGATAGTGTCTAGGCCTTAGTATTTGCTACAGTCATTATTTCCGCCATTTGCCTCCCATACGTGATATTTTCAAGAATTTTAACGTTTGGGACTTCCTACAAAGCGGTAGATAAAAAAACTTGAAATTAAATACAATTTTTTTTATCCATGAAAAAAATTTATTTCTCAAGTTGATAATTATAATTTAGATATTCCTGTCAAATTATAAAGATTTAGCTTGCGTTCCTTTATTTTACCGTCCTTGTGTTTTTTGTTGATTGTTTTGTTAAAAATCAATGATTGTCAAAAAGGACGCAAATTAAATAAACAACGACTCGTTATTATTTGTTCTCTAATTTTAATTAAGGATAAATATATTCCATTTGTTGCTTACATGTCACTATATGTAGTAATTTACCATTTTAAAACTAAAGCAATTTCATTAATACTTTTAAAAATTGTTTATTACAGGTTGACACCTTCACCTCGGTCTACAAAAAACTTACCGGTCGAGATGTCACTTTCGAATTCCCTGATAATTATTTGTCACTGTAAAGTGTGAAATATTTAATATAATAATAAAACATCTATTTAATAAAAATATTTAATGAAAATGTTTTTAGAATGTTCCAAATTAAACCAAAAAACAAACTGAAAATAGGTATATTGGGGTGTACGATGAAATAAAGTATTTTGTAAATAAAATACCTTGAAAACATTTTTCTGAAATTCAGAAATAGATACTACAAAGCCAACTACAATAAAAATTGTAATGAAATTTAAACATCTTTTAATTTGGGAATTTTAATTTTTTTTTCTCACTTGTTTTTTTTAAGTGAAAATAAAATATAAGTATTTCAGTAGAACTTGGAAAGAATGAAATCTAATTGTCTTCTAGAAAATGTCTTTCCCAAACTCATCCTGAGATAAATAAAAGCTTTTTGCATTATCAAGACTAAATCCATACGTACGTAATTGTAATGAGTTTAATAATAGTTCAATTCTGTTTTTAAATTGAAATCTTAACCAACGTCATCCTTTATCTTTGATAAACTTATTAAACGATATCGAAAGAATACCACCGTTCGTTCCATAATTTACATTGAAAAATAAAAAAAATTGAAAAAATTTTTTGTTTTTTGGTTAAGCATTGTCTGTATGCATTTCGTTTACTCTTATGGAACTCGTCAGTAGACTTAAACCCAAAAGATTTTGAATTAAGCTTATTTAATTTTTTAAATTGAATAAAAACTCAAATAATACATACTTCGGTATTCCTTGATTTTAATTTAAGGACTAAGTGTTGTTAGGATTCCTGGTTTAGTATGTACTTCCAAACCTTTTACATATTTAAGTTAATTGTAATATTTAAACCGAGCATGTATTCTTTCTTTATTATCGACTACTGCACTCCGAAACCCTACTTCAATATGAATTTTTTTTTTTGGTGGGGGCGTTTATATTCCAGAATATGGAATTGAAATGTCCTTCAGACTCCCGGACGAATGTAATATATTACAGGCAGAGTTATCTGCCATTAAAAGAGCGATTCACTGGTTAAGATTCTATCGAATCTCGAACAAAGATATCCATGTCGTAACTGACAGCAAAACTGCTATTAGGTCTCTCATAGGTGTGTACACCACATCTATTCTCGTCCAAGAATGTCGCAAAGCCCTCGATGGAATTGCACAGGGTGCGGGGACATGGGACTATCTCAGGTAACATATTTGCGGATGAACTGGCAAAGAGGGGAACCACACTTACAATTGACAATTTCTGTGGTATCCCACTCTCATCCTGCTGGATACGCTTCGATGTTACCTTTCTTGAAATAGCCCAAGATAGATGGCGCAACGAGCCAACCTGTGCAATAGCGAGAACCCTCTGGCCTTGCCTTAACCCTCATAGAACGAAAAACCTCATGAACTTCAATAGGAAGCACTTGAGAAACCTTGTGGCCACGTTGACTGGTCACTGTCCTTTCGGAACCCATGCTAAACGTATGGGTCTCCCTTATAATGACTACTGTTATAGTTGCAATGACGAGGAAGAGGAGGAAAATGACCTGCACCTCCTGTGTCATTGTTCCGCTCTGGAGGATCTGCGGCTGCACCTCTGGCAGAATATCCTTCGGCAGCCTATCTGAGTTATCGGAAATTAAGCTCAAAAACTTGAGCCTTTATATAAGGAATAGTGGCTGGTATAGCCGCTAACTCCCCCCTAGCCAAACTAGGACCCACTATTAGCTCACCTAACCTCTATAAATATAACTGTCATATCTTTTCACCTCTATCCCTCTCACCCTCCTTTCTCTCTCGTTCTTTATCCTTTTAATACAGGTAGCACAAAGGGATCATTATAATGGACCCAAGTGAGCTGGACTCTATCTTTCAAATCTTCCTTACTAGCAGCCTGCTAAACTAACCTAACCTACATACATATGTATTCTTTAAACATTTGTTTAATTATTCTAATCGATTATTCAAGCATTTATTTATTCAGTTTAATACAAGAATTCCGGAAGGTTTTCGCTAAATTTTAAGCGTATTCTATTCAAATAACTTACCAAAAAAAATTTTGAAATGCAACTTGGAAGAAACTTACCTGAAATTAAAAAAAATTTAAATTAATTGGTATATGGTTTAAAATAAAGAAAAAACTAATTAATTAAAAAATGTAAAAGTTTAGAAAATAAATTTCCCCCCTTATCGAGGTTGGCGTATTTCGACTTGCTACGAGGTTTTTGTAATAGATTAAAACACACCGCAATATGTGTTCCTTAATCTATGATGAAACTGTCTTCGAAGTCGAAATACGCCAATCTCGATAAGGCCCTTTGTTTTCGGGAGAGCAAAACAAGTGAAAAAGCAGTTGGTAAGTTAATGGTGTAAACTAAAAAATGACATCGAAAACGCGAAATATGCACTAAAAACAATAAAATATGCACTTTTAATTTTTTATTCAAACGAAAACGACACATACATACATATGTATGTATGTACATGTCGTTGGTCTGAAGTAGAAAGGCCCTAACTCAAATAATTGTAACTTTATAGGAGAAGGTAAAAACATAATCAACCTTATTCCAGTTGCCTACATCGACGTCGCTTTAACACAATACCAAAAAATTGGGGCTTGTTTACTCGCTCTCGAGAACACTTGAGCTACTGACAATCTATTGTCGTTCCCTAAGGTCTAGAAAATAGCATAAACCTGCGAAGAGGAGTCAGTTGTTTTCGACAACGGTTACACAAGTCGACAACTGGAATAATAGTGAATAGAAAGTAATATTCAATATGCAACTTTTTTTTGTACAACTGCTTGTAAAATCGTTATTTTTTACACTATTGCAATACATTTTTGTGACGATGTGTATTTTTGTGAAATGTATTGGAATCACTGAAAAACTCAATTTCGTAAAAATACCATCGATATGTATGTATGCATGGGTTGTCCTATCTCACACAACCTTGCATTTCATAAAAATACAAACTCTAAAAAAAAATTCCCAAGTTGTGTAGTTTATGCTACAAACATTTCGGCCCTAAATTTGTAATGTGCAGATTCGTACATTACAGTTAAGTCACATTATATCGCTATTAGTGTTGAGCGATACTGTGATTTTTTAATAATGTTGCCCCTTCTGAACGTTATTTCTAAATCGTTGTTCTTTTAAACTGTGACTGTGATCACAGTTTACCAGTATTTTGTTTGTAGCAGTTCTGTTATTTTGACAAAATCTAATAAGAGCAGCAGTGAAATTTTTGATATATACCTACTAACAAGAAGAGCGACAAGAACAAACAATTAGCAATCAACACTATCCAAATATTGAGAATTGTCGTATTGCAAATGTGAGAGCTGTACATAGTTGCCAGAAAAGACGATTTGACTCGACAAACGGTAAGGGTATAAAAAAATTCATGTGGTAGCTTTATTTACTGTAAAGTAAGCATACAAGAACATTCACAGTTTCTATGAAAGAACTATAGGGTCCGCCATCTGACGTTTTTTTCAACTAGTGCTTATTTCGTGAATGGTAACACTTAGCTCATGTCTGATTTGACAGATAATTAGTTTTATCCTTCCGCTGAACGAATATGGTTGTGTATACGCTTGAACTGGGCCTGCGATAGACTTACAGAAGATGCCGATTTTGCCAAAAAAAATCATCTTTTCAGATGAAGCTCATTTTGATCTTGGCGGGTATGTAAACAAGTAAAATTGTCGCATTTGGGGCACAGAAAACCCGCACGCATACATTGAAAAGCGGACGCACCCAAAACGAGTCACTGTTTGGTGCAGATTTTGGTCCAGAGCCATTGGGCCATTTTTTTTTCGAAAATGAGCAAGGAGTGGCCGTTACAGTCAATGGCGATTGTTATCGGGCCATGTTGAACTAATTTTTGTTCACAAAAATTGAAGAGGAGGATATTGGCAACATTTGGTTTCAACAGGACGGCGCTACGTGCCACACAGCCGAAGCTACACCGATGTTTTGCGCCCTGTTTTCTAAAAAAAAAGTTATCTGGCGGACCCTTTAGTCTAGATATAGGATAAATATAAATACTTTGTATAAGGGGTAGCCTTTCCATCTCATCGCTTAAAAAATAGATTAGCCTTATTTAGTCCTATTAAATTACTTTTATGTCACTGAAAGTTCAGTAGAAATCGGTCCAACCGTTCCGGAGATTAGCCGGAACAAACAGACACACAAACAAACAAAATATTAAACTGTTTTTTATAAGTATCGTATACATAAAAAAAAGGTTGGTAAGTACAATTAAAATACATATTATTTAAAAAGGCACCTCAAACGATTTTCGTAAATACAAACACGACATTTGTAATATAAGAAAATAAAATCGACTCAATTATTTCCAATTAAAATTATTGTTTTATTCACAATTAAGTTGTTAACAAAAATAAATATTTTTAATAAATTAGTTTTTCATTTGATATGCATACATATCGAGCTTTTACTGCTAAAAAAATCTTAACTGAAACATTTTTGGACCTCGTTTTTTTTTTTTTTTTTGACAAAATCGATTATTTACGATCGCAAAAAATGATCGAATTTTATAAAAAATTAGGTCCGTTTTTCGCCTTGGTCTGTTTGTTTACTTTTCCAATAAAATCAAGTAGTTTAGTAAATTTTGGGTAATTTGAAAATTTTACTCTCAAGAATATAAAATAGCACAAATTTGCAAATTCATAACAAAAAGCTTGTGTAACCAATGATAATGAAATTTCGAAGCTCAAAGTAGACTACTTTGTGTTTCAAAGCAAACTAAACAAAAAGCAACTATAGCTTATAGCTTAACGCTGCAGCCACACGTTCAATAAATCGCTTTCAATTTCATCACACATATAAATGGATAGGTGAATTTGAAAGCAATCTAGTTTTCAATTTAAAAAGTTTGAGTGTTTAGTAAAAAACGTGTGAGTGTATTTCAAATTGAATGGAATTGAAAGGCAAAAATTTAACGTGTGGCCCCCAAGTAATGGATGCGCAAATAAACGAGTGATGCCAACTCAAAGTTGTGACACTCTATAAAAACACCCTTTACATACATACATATACATATATAAATTGTAGTGCTAATTTTTGGGGTTTTACATTTGTTCGAATAAACAACCTTCCTGATTTTGTTTTTGCTCGAATAGAGGAATAACTTTGAACTTTTGTTCCAATGCGATTATACGAACAAACAATGAATAAAAATTTTTATTCGAACAATGTTAACCAAATAGCAAGGAACACAAAACTACAATACATAAATATTTTTTAGTTTTCTTTTTCTGTCCCACTGTATAGAAATAACTTAACAGCTGTTTTCGACCGACGTTTATGTCACCGACACTGGTACACTAGGTTAAGTTTGCACAATAATTGAAATTTTTATTTACAAGTAGTATATTAAAGAAATGTTAAGATTGCAAATTTTAAATCAATTCTCGAAAATTGTTACAA
Source organism: Nowickia ferox (assembly GCA_936439885.1). NCBI lineage: Eukaryota > Metazoa > Arthropoda > Insecta > Diptera > Tachinidae > Nowickia > Nowickia ferox. The sequence goes on along the minus strand of OW387023.1, from coordinate 91,914,860 downwards.
TTTCATCTACTAAGCAAGCGACAAAGTTTTCAACACAATGGCACACTTCCGATAAAGTGTTGCACAAATCACAACTTTTCTGGGAAGAGCCAAGAAGAAATATTTTCATTCCATCCCGTCTCGAGAAGTATAACCGCAAGTCTGGTGCTCAGGATGTAGACACTGATAGTGATGATGACCCAGTTTCAGAATTTAAAGATGAAAGAGATTCGAAAGCGGTTAAGACTAAAGTAAATTCACTAAGGACTGATTTATTGCTTAAAGCCGGTCTTGGCATTGCTAGAAAGTGAGTTGAAAATAAAAAAGTTGAACAAATGCAGTTTAGTGAAGCCTCTAAAGAAAGTTGTCTTGTTATTGAAAATTGTACATACATTTAAATAAAACAATTTTCGGAAGTTCTCATATAAAACAGTGATTATGAATTACATTTGTGAATTTAGCTGGTCTATATTGGTATCATTTAAGGATTAAAGATTTTCTTCGCCATATTAGGTATTTCTAGAAAATATGAGTCGTTTTTTCTTATTTTTCAATTTTCAATCACATCGAATTTATTTATTTTTTTTTTTTTTTTTTGAGGCTTCACTAAAGTACATTTAAGTAAAAAAAAGTTTCACAAAATAAATTTTGTTTTTAATTTATGTAGCAAAATTGAGAACATTTTTTATGAAAGTAGAATACGTGTGAATGGGAAAAAACTCGCCAAAAAAAGTGTGCAGGTAAACTTTTGTTCTTAAATGATTTTTATAAATTAAATGCTAAATACACAAATGTTTATTGAAAGCTCAACGAAGGTGATGAAATAGATGTCATTCGTGGCTTCAGTCAACAAAATCCTTCCCATTTGGTGGTATCTCGAGTTGTTATATTATCTGCCTCTGAACGTGAAGAGGGTTACAGTGTAAATTTAAGACGTTACAAAGTTTTATTGGTGGAAAATTATTCCGGCACTGATGCCTTCAAATCATCTGCAGTACCCGATCACCAAAAGTCAAGTTAAAGCCCAATAAAATGATTTTATTGTTGATATTAGTTTAATTATAGGTACTAATTAGTTTCGAAAATGATAATTTTCAAAAATAAACTTTTAAAATAATTGCACCGAATTCCAATTCTTATGTAATACATTTTTATATGAATATTATGCCATACCATATATATAAAAAGAATTTTATTTCTGAAAGAAAATTTTAAATCTCACATTTCATACCTATTTTGTATCGAAATTAAAAAAAGCAATAAGAATTATAATTTTGTATAAACTAAGCATCGACCTTAAAAACAATTAGGTAGGCTAATAACGACTTGTAACTTTCATTACAGAGTTATCTCCTAAATTCATGGGACCCAACAACAAGAATGTTCTTTTTCAGTTATAATTTTTTATGGATCGACAAAATTTCAAATAAAAATTTTACTAAAACCCAGTTCTAGTTTATGTTCATGAGATTTTCTTTTTAGAGCTTTTAATATGATAGCCTTTTATGTATATTATCCACTAAAAGGCCAATGTACTGCTCCGAAAACTCAGAGCCTTTGCCCTCAACTTATTTTATGTATAGTATGCTTTGTAATACACAATCTTTAACACATCCATTATATTTCCCCCGTAACTTTATTCATAAATAATTACCTAGAATTATAAAATCTCTAGTCCTGGTGTTTGCGACATTTTCCGATTTAGTTTTACTTTCACTTGCTGTATCTGGATTCTCCACCTTCAGTAACTTTAGTTCTTAGCTTTGACTACATTCATAATCCCTACAGATTTCTTTACTCTACTTATTTTCTTACACACCCTCTAATGTTTAAAAAAAGTTTTGGAAACACCATGTACAACGCAACCACAATGCAATGAAATTATCCAAATTTAATTCAGCCCACACCGGCTGATTGCGTTTTATTCCAAATTATAAGACAAACAATAGATATTGAATTCCAACTTCTTTATTCAATATTACCATGTTTTTGTATTAGGATTTGCTGGAATCGCTTTCTATCTAGGCAGTGGCTTTTGTTTTCCATCAGACTTAATTGTTTGTTGGGCAAGGAATAAACATAAAATTTCGTTGAGTACGTTCAAGGCACATTGAGCAGAGACTTGCGCCGAGCGATTTTGTCGGCGCCGTCTCATAAGATAATTTTCGGCGACGACTTAAAATCACCAGGGTTTCAAAATGTAGTTGAAAAGATAAAACTGACAAGCACTAGTAGAATGGAACAACTAGCTTTTTTCGAAGGTCACTGCACCTTCATCATGAGAGTTTTTTGTGTTTGGTTCACTGTGTGGGGTGTCAGTTGATGTAGCGCTACAAGAATAGTATCAGTCAATTGACCGATCAATTGACTGAAAGTCATGCACGATATATTCATCATTGCGTAGAACAAAGTTTCTATCACATTATTAAGGGCAAAATGAAATATGTGATGGAAACTTTTGTGTACGTGTGATGTTGCATCTCACTCTAATGACTATATAGTCGCACTGCTCACTCTACTTCTTTTTAATAATCAATGATAGCATAAATATTAGTCAAGTTTGAATGATCATAATGGACATATATATCCCCCACAATTGAGCAATGATACATGATTTATAAATATAATTTTTATTATTTTAATTATTCTTTTTTTATTACAAAAAGTCACTTAAATATATAAAATTTAACAAAATATTAAAAACGAAAGATATAGTTCAGCAAAACAGAATAGCCTATGCGGTTATAGCCCTCTTCACATCTTTTCACCACCAACGCATCTTACTTTTTACAAATGTCTAAAATTTTGAAAAGAAATATACATATATTAAATTGAATTTTGTAAATTTATTTTATTTTTTCTTTTTACTTATCTTTTTTAATAGTTATAAATTTTAATTTCCACAGACAGAATGAATTTTATTTTTTTAATAAAACTCGACGTTTTAAAAGTTCTGGAATATGTACATTAGATGTTTCACTCTAACATATATGCTAGAGTAGAGCAACTATAATTAATAAATAAATCCATCATCACTTCCGATCAAATGACTAGTCAATTGACTGTCAATATTGATTGCAATGTAAAATTGTTGCAAATGTGTTAGTAAAGAAATTTTGTTAGTGTTAGTTTCAGTCATTCATTTCTTGTAGAGAGGTTTCTGCTTTATATACTCAGCTTTTCAGTGCAAATGGAATATGTGAATTGTTCGATTCATCGTATTAACCGGCCCATTCATTATACAATATTATTGCATATTGTGTTGTACATATTATTGTAGTTTTGACCTATACCCAATTTTCCGGATAGTGAAAAAGTAAACAACATTGAACAATATTGCCACCACATTACACAATTATCTTGATTTGTACAATAAAATATATATATTTAATATTTGCCAATATATTGTACCACCTTCGAATATGACACATTGGCGATATTATTGTACAATACGAAAATTATATTGCAATTATATTGCAAATGGATGGGCCGCTTTACAATTTACTGAAGGCTTCTTTTGTAATTAAAGCTCAATTTTACCATCTCTAAATTTACAGCAGACTTGCCATTGTCGGTTGTTCTTGACTAATTATGCACATGTTAGTTAATTTGCTTATTTTTTGTTCCACTTAAAACAAACTTTTTTGGTCCATAGCTATTAATTTTAGTTTGTTTTATTATTATTGTTCGAACTTTTATTTGCTTCTGAATTTATGACTTTATTAGACTAAATTACATTAATTGAATATATATTTGTTCTATACCTACGTCAGAACTTACCAAAAAACCCAACCAATATCTGTCAAACTAATGAACGTACGCGAAAATTAAAGGTTAACCAATTTTTGTACTTTGCCTTGAAGGACACGTATTGAATGTAACAGACTTAATAAAGGCGGGGCACAATGAATCCGTCATACGTTAAACTTCGCCATTTTCAACTTACATTAACCAACGATGGAAAAGGTTGGAACAATGAGCACTTTATTGACGGAAGCATTGGAATTAATTAAATTCGACTTTTTTAATTTGTTTTTTTTTTATTTCTTTTGTTTTATTTTACTTTTGCTGCCGCAAAACACAAAAATCTAAATCAGAATATACCAAAAAAAACCAACCAATATCTGTCAAACTACTTAATGTACGAAAAATTTTAAAAGTTTAACGTATGACGGATTCATTGTGACCCGGCCTTTAATTCAGCTAGGAGAAAAACAGAAAGAGCTGTCTTTCACAAAGTAAAATTTGCATGTCTAAAAGGGTTATTTCAAACAGTTTTAGATTTTTTTTACTCATTTGCTAAGAACGTAAAATTTTTGCATGAAAAAAATAAACAAGACTCTTTTCAACAATAGCTATGTATAAGCAAACTTAACAAAATAAAGTAAATCCCCTTTTCTATTTTTATGCATATTTAAGCGAAGCTTATAGCTTTATCAGCCAGCAGTTTATTAAAGAACTCTTAACAACAAACAATCAGAAGCGAAAAACATTTGTTTAAATAAATTCTTTAAAAACGTTAATTAGACAACAATGAATTTCAATAAAATATTGAGTATATTAACTTTAATCTTTGTTGGCTTTGTGGGTCAAAGTCAAGGTGGTTGGTTTAAGAAGATTGGAAAGAAAATTGTAAGTTAAATTCATGTTTACTTTTTATATATGGATATGTATATCGCTAATTTGCATTGTGAACGTATTTCAGGAACGTGTTGGTAAACATACGCGAGATGCCAGTATTAAAGCAATTGGGGTTGCTCAACAAGCGGCAAATGTTGCTGCAACATTGAAGGGTTAAAAAACTCAACTAAAAAGATTTAAGTTGTAGGAATTAGAGTCTCGTAATCTACCTTATATGTACATAATTAATATTAAGTATCTTTGTAGCAAAACTATATTAAATGAAAATAAAATAAACTCGTATTTTAAAGCCCAAAGATACCTACAAAAAGTTAACGGAATAAACAAGAGAACTTGCAGCTTTAAGCCTGGTACTCTGTTCACAATTTGTACGAAATGCTGTCAAACTACATATAAAAGTATTTGGTATGAAATATTTGCGAAATAAATTATAATTTCACAGACCGAACGAATTGTAAATTTTACAATAAAATGCGATATCTTAAGTTTTGGTATATGCACATTAGATGTTTTACTCTAACATATATGTTAGAGAGGAACAAATATAATTTATAAATGTGTCGGTCATCACTACCGGTCAAATGAGCAGTCAATTGACTGGCACTCTTAAATTCAATATAAAATTATTGCAAATATGTTAGTGAAAGAATTTCGTTTGTGTTAGTTTCAGTCATTCATTTCTTGTAGGGAACATGAGCAGTAATTTTTTCGCACGGAATTTTAACAATGTTGCATACTTTCAAGCAATAAAAGCGGGAAGTTTATAAAAAAAAGCCGCGAGTTGGGCTACATTTAGTACATCGTCGGTTGGTTACTGCTTTGATGCATGGAACAAAAATGTGTTTTCGAGAAAATCGATGGAGAACGTTTAGTTCATTAGTTTTATAAAAATGCACTATAGCATTTTTTGTTTAATAATAAAAGAAATAGGTACATATGTTTTTTATTCAAACTTAAAGCTGATGAACTTTTTAAGCATAGTGCTCTGTTCGAAGCTGCGAAAAAATTTCAGCAACATTGATTATTTCGCGTGAAAAATTTGACATGTACTAAATGTAGCCCAACTCGCGGTTTTTTTAATAAATTTCTCGCCTTTAAGCCTGTTACTCTGTTCAACATTTCACATGAAATGTTGTCAAAATACATATAAAAAAAATTGGCACGAATTGTTCATGAAAAAATGTTGCAGATATATTACTCTGTTTATCTTGAAAAAAAAAGTATGAAATGTATCTTCAACATTTTAAGTTTTCACGCGAAATAAGATAGGTGACACTCAGTGTTTTCAGACATGGCGATATCTCGCCAAACGTGGCGGCGAAAGTTTGATTTTGGCGATGAAAATTTTGAAATGGCGATTGGCGATTTACTTGGCGATATTTGAACTCCTTGGCGATATTTTTGGCTATATTTTTAAGATTTCAATAAAATAGAATTTGAAATTTTTTTTGTGAGGTATTTTGTCTACAACATAAAATATTTCGCGCATGAAATTCTAAATGTGACTCTTTATCTCAAACAAAATTTTCTGAAATTCAAGAATTTTAAAAGAAATATGGCCCACAAAATCTCGTTTGGTGTTTATGAAACACAGTGGGGAAAACTTTTTTTATTAATTAGAACCAACATTTTGATAATGAAGCACCAAAAAGCCTGCACGAGTTTTCGCCTAGAGTGTTTCATACACGACGATGCTGCGTGTACTTACCACCTCAAGGATGATATGTGTACTTAAATACACATTTAATTAAATGTTACTTCAGTTCTATCACAAGATTTAAATAATAATTTTTATCTTCGTGTTCAAGTTCAGTTTATTCTATTTGAACTGGTCTTTTGGAAAAAGTTATTTTTAAGTATTTTTTGTACTCCAGTATTTATATGTTAATGTAAACACTTTTCTTAATTTTTTTTAATCAATATAATTTTTATGTTTTACGATAGTGAATTTCAAATTTAACAATATTTGTAATGTAATTACAAAATAAAAAAATATTTTTGTAGCTATAATTTAATGTTTTATTATATTGGCGATGTTTAACGATTTTCGACAAGTCATTTGGCGAGAAGGCTCAAAATAAATCTGACAACGCATGGAATTTACAAGAAATACATGGGGCGTTTTTAAACACATAAGAAATTGTAGCATAGTTTCAGGGCTAGTTAATATTGTTTACATGTCAAATTTTTCGTATGAAATAATCAATGTTGCTCAACATTTTTCACAAATTTGAACAGAGAAAAATTTCCAAAACTACAACCAACTGCAATGCACCCAATTTACAAACCTTCTTAAGCAGACCGTAGCTAATTCACTCATCTTTTTCATATATATGTTGTACAGGGTAGTAAAAAATAAATAAAAAAACGTTTTCTACAAATCTACTGACAAAATAGATTTCGTTTTGTTTGGGAAATCTGGTAAAAAGCAGTTTAATTTAGCTCGAAATATCGTAAGTACTAGATTTCGATATAATGTAAATGTCCTATTAGTTTAAATTATTTTAATTAAAATCGTCTGCAGCCAGAGCAAAGGCTAACCAATCGTTTTCACAAACTTGCTCGTGAATTCGGATGTGAAGGCATATGTTACACCTGTTTAAATTGAAATTTAAATTATACAAATTAATAGCATGTGCTTTAGCATCCGCATTTAGGAGAAAAATAATTTTGAAAATTACGAGTTCACATTTTTTGATTTTCCATTTCATTTGCGTACTATTGTACTTAATGAGTTTGAATATTACCAAAAAAAAATACAATTGTGCCAATTTTGCCAACCGTGACTCACATCACTCGATAAGAACATATAAATACAACACTGCCTACAACTGCGGCCAACTTCATGACACACGAAAACCAACGAGTACATGAAATTACTGTTCACTGGGTCGCTTTCACTTCCTTTTCTGTCAAAATAGTTGACCAAGGTTGGTGCGTTTTTGTGATAAGTTTCTACTGAACTTGAATAATTGCAATTATTTTCCATCGAAATGTTGAAATGTGTACGAGAAAAGATAATTTGGAAACGCTCAAAGCAATCAATTTACGAATGGTGTGCATTGTACAGCAGAAACAACAAGATGTTAAGGGATTAAATTGATACGAATTTACTGCCGCTTTGGCTGTCGTAAACCGAAAAAAAGTAGAGATTTTTAGTTTGTGTTGTGTGAATTAAAAATGAAAACGATGGAAAATAAAAGCAATATTTGTGTGCCTATAAAAATTGTTAATTTATTGATATCTACTATCTTGCGTTATTTAAGATGATTGGTTCTAAAATTATCAAGCCCGGTGGTGCTGAGCCCGATGATTTTGAAAAATCCATTGCTCAAGCTCTTCTGGAGTTGGAAGCTAACAGTGACCTCAAGCCCTATTTGAGAGATTTGCACATTACTCGTGCCCGCGAAATTGAATTTGGCAGCAAGAAGGTGGGTACTTGTTTTTTTTTAAGTAAGACAAAAAATGAAATTTTTTTGTTGCAGGCTGTTATCATTTACGTGCCCATTCCCCAGCAAAAAACTTTCCAAAAGATTCAAATCATTTTGGTTCGTGAGTTGGAGAAGAAATTCTCTGGCAAACATGTTGTTGTCATTGGTGAACGTAAAATTTTACCCAAGCCTACCCGCAAGGCCAGAAATCCTTTGAAACAAAAGCGTCCACGTTCCCGCACCTTGACTGCCGTCTACGATGCCATCTTGGAAGATTTAGTCTTCCCTGCTGAAATTGTGGGCAAGCGTGTCCGCGTCAAGTTGGATGGCTCTCAATTGATAAAGGTTCATTTGGACAAGAATCAGCAAACCACCATTGAACACAAAGTAAGTAACCGAATTCATGTTGAAGTGTTATCATAAATGGAATTTGTTATGCGATATTGCTTAATGTCCTTGTGTTATTTGCTGATTGTTTTCTACTCAAATCCAGTGATTGTCAAGAAGGACAAATATTAAAATTTCCAATATCTCGTTATTGTTTAATTGTATTTTCAAATTGCTTTTGAACATTTCCATATCTTGGTTACATTTATAACTCGTAGTTTAAAAATATAAATACTTGAAGGGAAGGAGTAAAATTTTTTCCACTATCGTCCTTGTGTTATTTGCAGTATCATGACCTCCAGTCACAGCGATTGTCAAAAAGGACGGATAATAAAATAAGAAATGTTTTGTTTAAAAAATTTAAATTAATACACTATTTTAAATAAAAAAAATATTTCTACAAATCGGTTTTGAAGTAGTTATATAAAGTGAAACATCAGAAAGGTATAAATATCTTCATATATCATACATTTATGTAATTATTAGAATTTTTGTTTTAAGTTGTGTAATATGTATGTAGTACAGTCATAATATCCGCTATTTGCCTCCCGTACGCGATATTTTTCAAATTTTAACGTTTGGGACTTCCTATAAAGCGGTAGATAAAAAAACTTTTGAAATTAAATAAAAAATTTTTATGTATGAAAAAAATTTATTTCTCAAGTTGATAATTATAAGATACACGAACTTGACAGCAGACATTTCGATAGTGTCTAGGCCTTAGTATTTGCTACAGTCATTATTTCCGCCATTTGCCTCCCATACGTGATATTTTCAAGAATTTTAACGTTTGGGACTTCCTACAAAGCGGTAGATAAAAAAACTTGAAATTAAATACAATTTTTTTTATCCATGAAAAAAATTTATTTCTCAAGTTGATAATTATAATTTAGATATTCCTGTCAAATTATAAAGATTTAGCTTGCGTTCCTTTATTTTACCGTCCTTGTGTTTTTTGTTGATTGTTTTGTTAAAAATCAATGATTGTCAAAAAGGACGCAAATTAAATAAACAACGACTCGTTATTATTTGTTCTCTAATTTTAATTAAGGATAAATATATTCCATTTGTTGCTTACATGTCACTATATGTAGTAATTTACCATTTTAAAACTAAAGCAATTTCATTAATACTTTTAAAAATTGTTTATTACAGGTTGACACCTTCACCTCGGTCTACAAAAAACTTACCGGTCGAGATGTCACTTTCGAATTCCCTGATAATTATTTGTCACTGTAAAGTGTGAAATATTTAATATAATAATAAAACATCTATTTAATAAAAATATTTAATGAAAATGTTTTTAGAATGTTCCAAATTAAACCAAAAAACAAACTGAAAATAGGTATATTGGGGTGTACGATGAAATAAAGTATTTTGTAAATAAAATACCTTGAAAACATTTTTCTGAAATTCAGAAATAGATACTACAAAGCCAACTACAATAAAAATTGTAATGAAATTTAAACATCTTTTAATTTGGGAATTTTAATTTTTTTTTCTCACTTGTTTTTTTTAAGTGAAAATAAAATATAAGTATTTCAGTAGAACTTGGAAAGAATGAAATCTAATTGTCTTCTAGAAAATGTCTTTCCCAAACTCATCCTGAGATAAATAAAAGCTTTTTGCATTATCAAGACTAAATCCATACGTACGTAATTGTAATGAGTTTAATAATAGTTCAATTCTGTTTTTAAATTGAAATCTTAACCAACGTCATCCTTTATCTTTGATAAACTTATTAAACGATATCGAAAGAATACCACCGTTCGTTCCATAATTTACATTGAAAAATAAAAAAAATTGAAAAAATTTTTTGTTTTTTGGTTAAGCATTGTCTGTATGCATTTCGTTTACTCTTATGGAACTCGTCAGTAGACTTAAACCCAAAAGATTTTGAATTAAGCTTATTTAATTTTTTAAATTGAATAAAAACTCAAATAATACATACTTCGGTATTCCTTGATTTTAATTTAAGGACTAAGTGTTGTTAGGATTCCTGGTTTAGTATGTACTTCCAAACCTTTTACATATTTAAGTTAATTGTAATATTTAAACCGAGCATGTATTCTTTCTTTATTATCGACTACTGCACTCCGAAACCCTACTTCAATATGAATTTTTTTTTTTGGTGGGGGCGTTTATATTCCAGAATATGGAATTGAAATGTCCTTCAGACTCCCGGACGAATGTAATATATTACAGGCAGAGTTATCTGCCATTAAAAGAGCGATTCACTGGTTAAGATTCTATCGAATCTCGAACAAAGATATCCATGTCGTAACTGACAGCAAAACTGCTATTAGGTCTCTCATAGGTGTGTACACCACATCTATTCTCGTCCAAGAATGTCGCAAAGCCCTCGATGGAATTGCACAGGGTGCGGGGACATGGGACTATCTCAGGTAACATATTTGCGGATGAACTGGCAAAGAGGGGAACCACACTTACAATTGACAATTTCTGTGGTATCCCACTCTCATCCTGCTGGATACGCTTCGATGTTACCTTTCTTGAAATAGCCCAAGATAGATGGCGCAACGAGCCAACCTGTGCAATAGCGAGAACCCTCTGGCCTTGCCTTAACCCTCATAGAACGAAAAACCTCATGAACTTCAATAGGAAGCACTTGAGAAACCTTGTGGCCACGTTGACTGGTCACTGTCCTTTCGGAACCCATGCTAATCGTATGGGTCTCCCTTATAATGACTACTGTTATAGTTGCAATGACGAGGAAGAGGAGGAAAATGACCTGCACCTCCTGTGTCATTGTTCCGCTCTGGAGGATCTGCGGCTGCACCTCTGGCAGAATATCCTTCGGCAGCCTATCTGAGTTATCGGAAATTAAGCTCAAAAACTTGAGCCTTTATATAAGGAATAGTGGCTGGTATAGCCGCTAACTCCCCCCTAGCCAAACTAGGACCCACTATTAGCTCACCTAACCTCTATAAATATAACTGTCATATCTTTTCACCTCTATCCCTCTCACCCTCCTTTCTCTCTCGTTCTTTATCCTTTTAATACAGGTAGCACAAAGGGATCATTATAATGGACCCAAGTGAGCTGGACTCTATCTTTCAAATCTTCCTTACTAGCAGCCTGCTAAACTAACCTAACCTACATACATATGTATTCTTTAAACATTTGTTTAATTATTCTAATCGATTATTCAAGCATTTATTTATTCAGTTTAATACAAGAATTCCGGAAGGTTTTCGCTAAATTTTAAGCGTATTCTATTCAAATAACTTACCAAAAAAATTTTGAAATGCAACTTGGAAGAAACTTACCTGAAATTAAAAAAAAATTAAATTAATTGGTATATGGTTTAAAATAAAGAAAAAACTAATTAATTAAAAAATGTAAAAGTTTAGAAAATAAATTTCCCCCCTTATCGAGGTTGGCGTATTTCGACTTGCTACGAGGTTTTTGTAATAGATTAAAACACACCGCAATATGTGTTCCTTAATCTATGATGAAACTGTCTTCGAAGTCGAAATACGCCAATCTCGATAAGGCCCTTTGTTTTCGGGAGAGCAAAACAAGTGAAAAAGCAGTTGGTGAGTTAATGGTGTAAACTAAAAAATGACATCGAAAACGCGAAATATGCACTAAAAACAATAAAATATGCACTTTTAATTTTTTATTCAAACGAAAACGACACATACATACATATGTATGTATGTACATGTCGTTGGTCTGAAGTAGAAAGGCCCTAACTCAAATAATTGTAACTTTATAGGAGAAGGTAAAAACATAATCAACCTTATTCCAGTTGCCTACATCGACGTCGCTTTAACACAATACCAAAAAATTGGGGCTTGTTTACTCGCTCTCGAGAACACTTGAGCTACTGACAATCTATTGTCGTTCCCTAAGGTCTAGAAAATAGCATAAACCTGCGAAGAGGAGTCAGTTGTTTTCGACAACGGTTACACAAGTCGACAACTGGAATAATAGTGAATAGAAAGTAATATTCAATATGCAACTTTTTTTTGTACAACTGCTTGTAAAATCGTTATTTTTTACACTATTGCAATACATTTTTGTGACGATGTGTATTTTTGTGAAATGTATTGGAATCACTGAAAAACTCAATTTCGTAAAAATACCATCGATATGTATGTATGCATGGGTTGTCCTATCTCACACAACCTTGCATTTCATAAAAATACAAACTCTAAAAAAAAATTCCCAAGTTGTGTAGTTTATGCTACAAACATTTCGGCCCTAAATTTGTAATGTGCAGATTCGTACATTACAGTTAAGTCACATTATATCGCTATTAGTGTTGAGCGATACTGTGATTTTTTAATAATGTTGCCCCTTCTGAACGTTATTTCTAAATCGTTGTTCTTTTAAACTGTGACTGTGATCACAGTTTACCAGTATTTTGTTTGTAGCAGTTCTGTTATTTTGACAAAATCTAATAAGAGCAGCAGTGAAATTTTTGATATATACCTACTAACAAGAAGAGCGACAAGAACAAACAATTAGCAATCAACACTATCCAAATATTGAGAATTGTCGTATTGCAAATGTGAGAGCTGTACATAGTTGCCAGAAAAGACGATTTGACTCGACAAACGGTAAGGGTATAAAAAAATTCATGTGGTAGCTTTATTTACTGTAAAGTAAGCATACAAGAACATTCACAGTTTCTATGAAAGAACTATAGGGTCCGCCATCTGACGTTTTTTTCAACTAGTGCTTATTTCGTGAATGGTAACACTTAGCTCATGTCTGATTTGACAGATAATTAGTTTTATCCTTCCGCTGAACGAATATGGTTGTGTATACGCTTGAACTGGGCCTGCGATAGACTTACAGAAGATGCCGATTTTGCCAAAAAAAATCATCTTTTCAGATGAAGCTCATTTTGATCTTGGCGGGTATGTAAACAAGTAAAATTGTCGCATTTGGGGCACAGAAAACCCGCACGCATACATTGAAAAGCGGACGCACCCAAAACGAGTCACTGTTTGGTGCAGATTTTGGTCCAGAGCCATTGGGCCATTTTTTTTTCGAAAATGAGCAAGGAGTGGCCGTTACAGTCAATGGCGATTGTTATCGGGCCATGTTGAACTAATTTTTGTTCACAAAAATTGAAGAGGAGGATATTGGCAACATTTGGTTTCAACAGGACGGCGCTACGTGCCACACAGCCGAAGCTACACCGATGTTTTGCGCCCTGTTTTCTAAAAAAAAAGTTATCTGGCGGACCCTTTAGTCTAGATATAGGATAAATATAAATACTTTGTATAAGGGGTAGCCTTTCCATCTCATCGCTTAAAAAATAGATTAGCCTTATTTAGTCCTATTAAATTACTTTTATGTCACTGAAAGTTCAGTAGAAATCGGTCCAACCGTTCCGGAGATTAGCCGGAACAAACAGACACACAAACAAACAAAATATTAAACTGTTTTTTATAAGTATCGTATACATAAAAAAAAGGTTGGTAAGTACAATTAAAATACATATTATTTAAAAAGGCACCTCAAACGATTTTCGTAAATACAAACACGACATTTGTAATATAAGAAAATAAAATCGACTCAATTATTTCCAATTAAAATTATTGTTTTATTCACAATTAAGTTGTTAACAAAAATAAATATTTTTAATAAATTAGTTTTTCATTTGATATGCATACATATCGAGCTTTTACTGCTAAAAAAATCTTAACTGAAACATTTTTGGACCTCGTTTTTTTTTTTTTTTTTGACAAAACCGATTATTTACGATCGCAAAAAATGATCGAATTTTATAAAAAATTAGGTCCGTTTTTCGCCTTGGTCTGGTTGTTTACTTTTCCAATAAAATCAAGTAGTTTAGTAAATTTTGGGTAATTTGAAAATTTTACTCTCAAGAATATAAAATAGCACAAATTTGCAAATTCATAACAAAAAGCTTGTGTAACCAATGATAATGAAATTTCGAAGCTCAAAGTAGACTACTTTGTGTTTCAAAGCAAACTAAACAAAAAGCAACTATAGCTTATAGCTTAACGCTGCAGCCACACGTTCAATAAATCGCTTTCAATTTCATCACACATATAAATGGATAGGTGAATTTGAAAGCAATCTAGTTTTCAATTTAAAAAGTTTGAGTGTTTAGTAAAAAACGTGTGAGTGTATTTCAAATTGAATGGAATTGAAAGGCAAAAATTTAACGTGTGGCCCCCAAGTAATGGATGCGCAAATAAACGAGTGATGCCAACTCAAAGTTGTGACACTCTATAAAAACACCCTTTACATACATACATATACATATATAAATTGTAGTGCTAATTTTTGGGGTTTTACATTTGTTCGAATAAACAACCTTCCTGATTTTGTTTTTGCTCGAATAGAGGAATAACTTTGAACTTTTGTTCCAATGCGATTATACGAACAAACAATGAATAAAAATTTTTATTCGAACAATGTTAACCAAATAGCAAGGAACACAAAACTACAATACATAAATATTTTTTAGTTTTCTTTTTCTGTCCCACTGTATAGAAATAACTTAACAGCTGTTTTCGACCGACGTTTATGTCACCGACACTGGTACACTAGGTTAAGTTTGCACAATAATTGAAATTTTTATTTACAAGTAGTATATTAAAGAAATGTTAAGATTGCAAATTTTAAATCAATTCTCGAAAATTGTTACAATTTCATCTACTAAGCAAGCGACAAAGTTTTCAACACAATGGCACACTTCCGATAAAGTGTTGCACAAATCACAACTTTTCTGGGAAGAGCCAAGAAGAAATATTTTCATTCCATCCCGTCTCGAGAAGTATAACCGCAAGTCTGGTGCTCAGGATGTAGACACTGATAGTGATGATGACCCAGTTTCAGAATTTAAAGATGAAAGAGATTCGAAAGCGGTTAAGACTAAAGTAAATTCACTAAGGACTGATTTATTGCTTAAAGCCGGTCTTGGCATTGCTAGAAAGTGAGTTGAAAATAAAAAAGTTGAACAAATGCAGTTTAGTGAAGCCTCTAAAGAAAGTTGTCTTGTTATTGAAAATTGTACATACATTTAAATAAAACAATTTTCGGAAGTTCTCATATAAAACAGTGATTATGAATTACATTTGTGAATTTAGCTGGTCTATATTGGTATCAGTTAAGGATTAAAGATTTTCTTCGCCATATTAGGTATTTCTAGAAAATATGAGTCGTTTTTTCTTATTTTTCAATTTTCAATCACATCGAATTTATTTATTTTTTTTTTTTTTTTTTTTGAGGCTTCACTAAAGTACATTTAAGTAAAAAAAAGTTTCACAAAATAAATTTTGTTTTTAATTTATGTAGCAAAATTGAGAACATTTTTTATGAAAGTAGAATACGTGTGAATGGGAAAAAACTCGCCAAAAAAGGTGTGCAGGTAAACTTTAGTTCTTAAATGATTTTTATAAATTAAATGCTAAATACACAAATTTTTATTGAAAGCTCAACGAAGGTGATGAAATAGATGTCATTCGTGGCTTCAGTCAACAAAATCCTTCCCATTTGGTGGTATCTCGAGTTGTTATATTATCTGCCTCTGAACGTGAAGAGGGTTACAGTGTAAATTTAAGACGTTACAAAGTTTTATTGGTGGAAAATTATTCCGGCACTGATGCCTTCAAATCATCTGCAGTACCCGATCACCAAAAGTCAAGTTAAAACCCAATAAAATGATTTTATTGTTGATATTAGTTTAATTATAGGTACTAGTAGTTTCGGAAATGATAATTTTCAAAAATAAACTTTTAAAATAATTGCACCGAATTCCAATTCTTATGCAATACATTATTATATGAATATTATGCCATACCATATAAAAAGAATTTTATTTCTAAAAGAAAATTTTAAATCTACTCACATTTCATACCTATTTTGTATCGAAATTAAAAAAAGCAATAAGAATTATAATTTTGTATAAACTAAGAATCGACCGTAAAAACAATTAGGTAGGCTTATTATAACGACTTTAACTTTCATTACAGAGTTATCTCCTAAATTCATGTTACCCAACAACAAGAATGTTCTTTTTCAGTTATAATTTTTTATGGATCGACAAAATTTCAAATAAAAATTTTGCTAAAACGCAGTTCTAGTGTATGTTCATGAGATTTTCTTTTTAGAGCTTTTAATATGTATATTATCCACTAAAAGGCCAATGTACTGCTCCGAAAACTCAGACTCAACTTATTTTATGTATAGTATGCTTTGTAATACACAATCTTTAACACATCCATTCTATTTCCCCCGTAACTTTATTCATAAATAATTACCTAGTGATATAAAATCTCTAGTCCTGGTGTTTGCGACATTTTCCGATTTAGTTTTACTTTCACTTGCTGTAGCAGGATTCTCCACCTTCAGTAACTTTAGTTCTTAGCTTTGACTACATTTATAATCCCTACAGATTTCTGTACTCTACTCATTTTCTTACACACCCTCTAATTTTTAATAAAAGTTTTGGAAACACCATGCCCAACGCAACCACAATGCAATGAAATTATCCAAATTTAATTCAGCCCACACCGGCTGATTGCGTTTTATTCTAAATTATAATACAAACAATATATATTGAATTCCAACTTCTTTATTCAATATTACCATGTTTTTGTATTAGGATTTGCTGGAATCGCTTTCTATCTAGGCAGTGGCTTTTGTTTTCCATCAGATTTACTTGTTTGTTGGGCAAGGAATAACATAAAATTTCGTTGAGTACGTTCAAGGCACATTGAGCAGAGACTTGCGCCGAGGGATTTTGTCGGCGCCGTCTCATGATAATTTTCGGCGACGGCTTAAAATCACCAGGGTTTCAAAATGTAGTTGAAAAGATAAAACTGACAAACACTAGTAGAACGGAACAACTAGCTTTTTTCGAAGGTCACTGCACCTTCATCACGAGAGTTTTTTGTGTTTGGTTCATTGTGTGGGGTGTCAGTTGATGTAGGTTTCTGCTTTATATACTCAGCTTTTCAGTGCAAATGAAATATGTGAATTGTTTGATTCATCGTATTAAGCGGCCCATTCATTATACAATATTATTGCATATTGTGTTGTACATATTATTGTCGTTTTGACCTATACCCAATTTTCCGGACAGTGAAAAAGTAAACAACATTGAACAATGTTGCCACCACATTACACAATTGGCTTGATTGACTGAAGGCTTCTTTTGTAATTAAATCCCAATTTTACCATCTCTAAATTTACAGCAGACTTGCCATTGTCGGTTGTTCTTGACTAATTATGCACATGTTAGTTAATTTGCTTATTTTTTGTTCCGCTTAAAACAAACTTTTTTGGTCCATAGCTATTAATTTTAGTTTGTTTTATTATTATTGTTCGAACTTTTATTTGCTTCTGAATTTATGACTTTATTAGACTAAATTACATTAATTGAATATATATGTGTTCTATTTTATTTTTGCTGCCACAAAACACGAAAACCTACGTCAGAACTTACCAAAAAACCCAACCAATATCTGTCAAACTAATGAACGTACGCGAAAATTAAAAGTTAACCAATTTTTGTACTTTGCCTTGACGGACACGTATTGAATGTAACAGACTTAATAAAGGCGGGGGCACAATGAATCCGTCATACGTTAAACTTCGCCATTTTCAACTTACATTAACCAACGATGGAAAAGGTTGGAACAATTAGCTCTTTATTGACGGAAGCATTGGAATTAATTAAATTCAACTTTTTTAATTTGTTTTTTTTTTATTTCTTTCGTTTTATTTTATTTTTGCTGCCGCAAAACACAAAAATCTAAATCAGAATATACCAAAAAAAACCAACCAATATCTGTCAAACTACTTAACGTACGAAAAATTTTAAAAGTTTAACGTATGACGGATTCATTGTGACCCGGCCTTTAATTCAGCTAGAAGAAAAACAGAAAGAGCTGTCTTTCACACAGCTGAATTAAGACTTTGCAAAGTAAAATTTGCATATCTAAAAGGGTTATTTCAAACAGTTTTAGATTTTTGTTTACTCATTTGCTAAGAACGTAAAATTTCTGCATGAAAAAAATAAACAAGACTCTTTTCAACAATAGCTATGTATAAGCAAACTTAACAAAATAAAGTAAATCCCCTTTTCTATTTTTATGCATATTTAAGCGAAGCTTATAGCTTTATCAGCCAGCAGTTTATTAAAGAACTCTTAACAACAAACAATCAGAAGCGAAAAACATTTGTTTAAATAAATTCTTTAAAAACGTTAATTAGACAACAATGAATTTCAATAAAATATTGAGTATATTAACTTTAATCTTTGTTGGCTTTGTGGGTCAAAGTCAAGGTGGTTGGTTTAAGAAGATTGGAAAGAAAATTGTAAGTTAAATTCATGTTTACTTTTTATATATGGATATGTATATCGCTAATTTGCATTGTGAACGTATTTCAGGAACGTGTTGGTAAACATACGCGAGATGCCAGTATTAAAGCAATTGGGGTTGCTCAACAAGCGGCAAATGTTGCTGCAACATTGAAGGGTTAAAAAACTCAACTAAAAAGATTTAAGTTGTAGGAATTAGTCTCGTAAACTACCTTATATGTACATAATTAATATTAAGTATTTTCGTAGCAAAACTATATTAAATGAAAATAAAATAAACTCGTATTTTAAAGCCCAAAGATACCTACAAAAATTAAACGGAATAAACAAGAGAACTTGCAGACTTACGCCTGATACTCTGTTCACAATTTCGTGCGAAATGCTGTCAAACTACATATAAAAGTATTTGGTATGAAATATTTGCGAAATAAATTTTAATTTCACAGACCGAAAGAATTGTATATTTTACAATAAAATGCGATGTCTTAAAAGTTTTGGTAAATGCAAATTAGATGTTTCACTCAAACATACATGTTAGAGAGGAACAAATATAATTTATAAATGTGTCGGTCATCACTACCGATCAAATGACCAGTCAATTGACTGGCACTCTTAAATTCAATGGAAAATTATTGCAAATATGTTAGTGAAAAAAATTCGTTTGTGTTAGTTTCAGTCATTCATTTCTTGTAGGGAACATGAGCAGTACTTTTTTCGCACGGAATTTTAACAATGTTGCATACTTTCAAGCAATAAAAGCTGGAAGTTTATAAGAAAAAAAACCGCGAGTTGGGCTACATTTAGTATATCGTCGGTTGGTTACTGGTTTGATGCATGGAACAAAAATGTGTTTTCGAGAAAATCGATGGAGAACGTTTAGTTCATTAGTTTTATAAATATGCACGATAGAATTTTTTGTTTAATAATAAAAGAAATAGGTACATATGTTTTTTATTCAAACTTAAAGTTGATGAACTTTTTAAGTATAGTACTCTGTTCGAAACTGCGAAAAAATTTCAGCAACATTGATTATTTCGCGTGAAAAAAATTTGACATGTACTAAATGTAGCCCAACTCGCGGTTTTTTTTAATAAATTTCTCGCCTTTAACCCTGTTACTCTGTTCAACATTTCACATGAAATGCTGTCAAAATACATATAAAAAAAATTGGCACTAATTGTTCATGAAAAAATGTTGCAGATATAGTACTCTGTTTATCTTGAAAAAAAAGTATGAAATGTATCTTCAACATTTTAAGTTTTCACGCGAAATAAGATAGGTGACACTCAGTGTTTTCAGACATGGCGATATCTCGCCAAATGTGGCGACGAAAGTTTGATTTTGGCGATGAAAATTTTGAAATGGCGATTGGCGTTTTACTTGGCGATATTTGAACTCCTTGGCGATATTTTTGGCTATATTTTTAAGATTTCAATAAAATAGAATTTGAAATTTTTTTGTAAGGAATTTTTTCTACAACATAAAATATTTCGCGCATGAAATTCTAAATGTGACTCTTTATCTCAAACAAAATTTTATGAAATTCAAGAAGTTTAAAAGAAATATGGCCCGCAAAATCTCGTTTGGTGTTTATGAAACACAGTGGGGAAAACTTTTTTTTATTAATTAGAACCAACATTTTGATAATGAAGCACCAAAAAAGCCTGCACGAGTTTTCGCCTAGAGTGTTTCATACACGACGATGCTGCTGGTACTTACCACTTCAAGGATGATATGTGTACTTAAATACACATTTAATTAAATGTTACTTCAGTTCTATCACAAGATTTAAATAATGATTTTTATCTTGATGTTCAAGTTAAACTAAACTTTCTACTTTAACTGATCTTTTGGAAAAAGTTATTTTTAAGTATTTTTTGTACTCCAGTATTTATATGTTAATGTAAACACTTTTCTTAATCAATATAATTTTTATGTTTTACGATAGTGAATTTCAAATTTAACAATATTTGTAATGTAATTACAAAATAAAAAAAATATTTTTGTAGCTATAATTTAATGTTTTATTATATTGGCGATGTTTAACGATATTCGACAAGTCATTTGGCGAGAAGACTCAAAATAAATCTGACAACACTGGTGGCACTTATTTCGCATGGAATTTACAAGAAATACATGGGGCGTTTTTAAACACATAAGAAATTTTAGCATAGTTTCAGGGCTAGTTAATATTGTTTACATGTCAAATTTTTCGTATGAAATAATCAATGTTGCTCAACATTTTTCACAAATTTGAACAGAGAAAAATTTCCAAAACTAAAAATAAAATTTTACCCAAGCCTACCCGCAAGGCCAGAAATCCTTTGAAACAAAAGCGTCCACGTTCCCGCACCTTGACTGCCGTCTACGATGCCATCTTGGAAGATTTAGTCTTCCCTGCTGAAATTGTGGGCAAGCGTGTCCGCGTCAAGTTGGATGGCTCTCAATTGATAAAGGTTCATTTGGACAAGAATCAGCAAACCACCATTGAACACAAAGTAAGTAACCGAATTCATGTTGAAGTGTTATCATAAATGGAATTTGTTATGCGATATTGCTTAATGTCCTTGTGTTATTTGCTGATTGTTTTCTACTCAAATCCAGTGATTGTCAAGAAGGACAAATATTAAAATTTCCAATATCTCGTTATTGTTTAATTGTATTTTCAAATTGCTTTTGAACATTTCCATATCTTGGTTACATTTATAACTCGTAGTTTAAAAATATAAATACTTGAAGGGAAGGAGTAAAATTTTTTCCACTATCGTCCTTGTGTTATTTGCTGTATCATGACCTCCAGTCACAGCGATTGTCAAAAAGGACGGATAATAAAATAAGAAATGTTTTGTTTAAAAAATTTAAATTAATACACTATTTTAAATAAAAAAAATATTTCTACAAATCGGTTTTGAAGTAGTTATATAAAGTGAAACATCAGAAAGGTATAAATATCTTCATATATCATACATTTATGTAATTATTAGAATTTTTGTTTTAAGTTGTGTAATATGTATGTAGTACAGTCATAATATCCGCTATTTGCCTCCCGTACGCGATATTTTTCAAATTTTAACGTTTGGGACTTCCTATAAAGCGGTAGATAAAAAAACTTTTGAAATTAAATAAAAATTTTTTATGTATGAAAAAAATTTATTTCTCAAGTTGATAATTATAAGATACACGAACTTGACAGCAGACATTTCGATAGTGTCTAGGCCTTAGTATTTGCTACAGTCATTATTTCCGCCATTTGCCTCCCATACGTGATATTTTCAAGAATTTTAACGTTTGGGACTTCCTACAAAGCGGTAGATAAAAAAACTTGAAATTAAATACAATTTTTTTTATCCATGAAAAAAATTTATTTCTCAAGTTGATAATTATAATTTAGATATTCCTGTCAAATTATAAAGATTTAGCTTGCGTTCCTTTATTTTACCGTCCTTGTGTTTTTTGTTGATTGTTTTGTTAAAAATCAATGATTGTCAAAAAGGACGCAAATTAAATAAACAACGACTCGTTATTATTTGTTCTCTAATTTTAATTAAGGATAAATATATTCCATTTGTTGCTTACATGTCACTATATGTAGTAATTTACCATTTTAAAACTAAAGCAATTTCATTAATACTTTTAAAAATTGTTTATTACAGGTTGACACCTTCACCTCGGTCTACAAAAAACTTACCGGTCGAGATGTCACTTTCGAATTCCCTGATAATTATTTGTCACTGTAAAGTGTGAAATATTTAATATAATAATAAAACATCTATTTAATAAAAATATTTAATGAAAATGTTTTTAGAATGTTCCAAATTAAACCAAAAAACAAACTGAAAATAGGTATATTGGGGTGTACGATGAAATAAAGTATTTTGTAAATAAAATACCTTGAAAACATTTTTCTGAAATTCAGAAATAGATACTACAAAGCCAACTACAATAAAAATTGTAATGAAATTTAAACATCTTTTAATTTGGGAATTTTAATTTTTTTTTCTCACTTGTTTTTTTTAAGTGAAAATAAAATATAAGTATTTCAGTAGAACTTGGAAAGAATGAAATCTAATTGTCTTCTAGAAAATGTCTTTCCCAAACTCATCCTGAGATAAATAAAAGCTTTTTGCATTATCAAGACTAAATCCATACGTACGTAATTGTAATGAGTTTAATAATAGTTCAATTCTGTTTTTAAATTGAAATCTTAACCAACGTCATCCTTTATCTTTGATAAACTTATTAAACGATATCGAAAGAATACCACCGTTCGTTCCATAATTTACATTGAAAAATAAAAAAAATTGAAAAAATTTTTTGGTTAAGCATTGTCTGTATGCATTTCGTTTACTCTTATGGAACTCGTCAGTAGACTTAAACCCAAAAGATTTTGAATTAAGCTTATTTAATTTTTTAAATTGAATAAAAACTCAAATAATACATACTTCGGTATTCCTTGATTTTAATTTAAGGACTAAGTGTTGTTAGGATTCCTGGTTTAGTATGTACTTCCAAACCTTTTACATATTTAAGTTAATTGTAATATTTAAACCGAGCATGTATTCTTTCTTTATTATCGACTACTGCACTCCGAAACCCTACTTCAATATGAATTTTTTTTTTGGTGGGGGCGTTTATATTCCAGAATATGGAATTGAAATGTCCTTCAGACTCCCGGACGAATGTAATATATTACAGGCAGAGTTATCTGCCATTAAAAGAGCGATTCACTGGTTAAGATTCTATCGAATCTCGAACAAAGATATCCATGTCGTAACTGACAGCAAAACTGCTATTAGGTCTCTCATAGGTGTGTACACCACATCTATTCTCGTCCAAGAATGTCGCAAAGCCCTCG
Source organism: Nowickia ferox (assembly GCA_936439885.1). NCBI lineage: Eukaryota > Metazoa > Arthropoda > Insecta > Diptera > Tachinidae > Nowickia > Nowickia ferox. Next base: position 91,891,228 of record OW387023.1, on the reverse strand, counting down.
ATGGAATTGCACAGGGTGCGGGGACATGGGACTATCTCAGGTAACATATTTGCGGATGAACTGGCAAAGAGGGGAACCACACTTACAATTGACAATTTCTGTGGTATCCCACTCTCATCCTGCTGGATACGCTTCGATGTTACCTTTCTTGAAATAGCCCAAGATAGATGGCGCAACGAGCCAACCTGTGCAATAGCGAGAACCCTCTGGCCTTGCCTTAACCCTCATAGAACGAAAAACCTCATGAACTTCAATAGGAAGCACTTGAGAAACCTTGTGGCCACGTTGACTGGTCACTGTCCTTTCGGAACCCATGCTAAACGTATGGGTCTCCCTTATAATGACTACTGTTATAGTTGCAATGACGAGGAAGAGGAGGAAAATGACCTGCACCTCCTGTGTCATTGTTCCGCTCTGGAGGATCTGCGGCTGCACCTCTGGCAGAATATCCTTCGGCAGCCTATCTGAGTTATCGGAAATTAAGCTCAAAAACTTGAGCCTTTATATAAGGAATAGTGGCTGGTATAGCCGCTAACTCCCCCCTAGCCAAACTAGGACCCACTATTAGCTCACCTAACCTCTATAAATATAACTGTCATATCTTTTCACCTCTATCCCTCTCACCCTCCTTTCTCTCTCGTTCTTTATCCTTTTAATACAGGTAGCACAAAGGGATCATTATAATGGACCCAAGTGAGCTGGACTCTATCTTTCAAATCTTCCTTACTAGCAGCCTGCTAAACTAACCTAACCTACATACATATGTATTCTTTAAACATTTGTTTAATTATTCTAATCGATTATTCAAGCATTTATTTATTCAGTTTAATACAAGAATTCCGGAAGGTTTTCGCTAAATTTTAAGCGTATTCTATTCAAATAACTTACCAAAAAAATTTTGAAATGCAACTTGGAAGAAACTTACCTGAAATTAAAAAAAATTTAAATTAATTGGTATATGGTTTAAAATAAAGAAAAAACTAATTAATTAAAAAATGTAAAAGTTTAGAAAATAAATTTCCCCCCTTATCGAGGTTGGCGTATTTCGACTTGCTACGAGGTTTTTGTAATAGATTAAAACACACCGCAATATGTGTTCCTTAATCTATGATGAAACTGTCTTCGAAGTCGAAATACGCCAATCTCGATAAGGCTCTTTGTTTTCGGGAGAGCAAAACAAGTGAAAAAGCAGTTGGTAAGTTAATGGTGTAAACTAAAAAATGACATCGAAAACGCGAAATATGCACTAAAAACAATAAAATATGCACTTTTAATTTTTTATTCAAACGAAAACGACACATACATACATATGTATGTATGTACATGTCGTTGGTCTGAAGTAGAAAGGCCCTAACTCAAATAATTGTAACTTTATAGGAGAAGGTAAAAACATAATCAACCTTATTCCAGTTGCCTACATCGACGTCGCTTTAACACAATACCAAAAAATTGGGGCTTGTTTACTCGCTCTCGAGAACACTTGAGCTACTGACAATCTATTGTCGTTCCCTAAGGTCTAGAAAATAGCATAAACCTGCGAAGAGGAGTCAGTTGTTTTCGACAACGGTTACACAAGTCGACAACTGGAATAATAGTGAATAGAAAGTAATATTCAATATGCAACTTTTTTTTGTACAACTGCTTGTAAAATCGTTATTTTTTACACTATTGCAATACATTTTTGTGACGATGTGTATTTTTGTGAAATGTATTGGAATCACTGAAAAACTCAATTTCGTAAAAATACCATCGATATGTATGTATGCATGGGTTGTCCTATCTCACACAACCTTGCATTTCATAAAAATACAAACTCTAAAAAAAAATTCCCAAGTTGTGTAGTTTATGCTACAAACATTTCGGCCCTAAATTTGTAATGTGCAGATTCGTACATTACAGTTAAGTCACATTATATCGCTATTAGTGTTGAGCGATACTGTGATTTTTTAATAATGTTGCCCCTTCTGAACGTTATTTCTAAATCGTTGTTCTTTTAAACTGTGACTGTGATCACAGTTTACCAGTATTTTGTTTGTAGCAGTTCTGTTATTTTGACAAAATCTAATAAGAGCAGCAGTGAAATTTTTGATATATACCTACTAACAAGAAGAGCGACAAGAACAAACAATTAGCAATCAACACTATCCAAATATTGAGAATTGTCGTATTGCAAATGTGAGAGCTGTACATAGTTGCCAGAAAAGACGATTTGACTCGACAAACGGTAAGGGTATAAAAAAATTCATGTGGTAGCTTTATTTACTGTAAAGTAAGCATACAAGAACATTCACAGTTTCTATGAAAGAACTATAGGGTCCGCCATCTGACGTTTTTTTCAACTAGTGCTTATTTCGTGAATGGTAACACTTAGCTCATGTCTGATTTGACAGATAATTAGTTTTATCCTTCCGCTGAACGAATATGGTTGTGTATACGCTTGAACTGGGCCTGCGATAGACTTACAGAAGATGCCGATTTTGCCAAAAAAAATCATCTTTTCAGATGAAGCTCATTTTGATCTTGGCGGGTATGTAAACAAGTAAAATTGTCGCATTTGGGGCACAGAAAACCCGCACGCATACATTGAAAAGCGGACGCACCCAAAACGAGTCACTGTTTGGTGCAGATTTTGGTCCAGAGCCATTGGGCCATTTTTTTTTCGAAAATGAGCAAGGAGTGGCCGTTACAGTCAATGGCGATTGTTATCGGGCCATATTGAACTAATTTTTGTTCACAAAAATTGAAGAGGAGGATATTGGCAACATTTGGTTTCAACAGGACGGCGCTACGTGCCACACAGCCGAAGCTACACCGATGTTTTGCGCCCTGTTTTCTAAAAAAAAAGTTATCTGGCGGACCCTTTAGTCTAGATATAGGATAAATATAAATACTTTGTATAAGGGGTAGCCTTTCCATCTCATCGCTTAAAAAATAGATTAGCCTTATTTAGTCCTATTAAATTACTTTTATGTCACTGAAAGTTCAGTAGAAATCGGTCCAACCGTTCCGGAGATTAGCCGGAACAAACAGACACACAAACAAACAAAATATTAAACTGTTTTTTATAAGTATCGTATACATAAAAAAAAGGTTGGTAAGTACAATTAAAATACATATTATTTAAAAAGGCACCTCAAACGATTTTCGTAAATACAAACACGACATTTGTAATATAAGAAAATAAAATCGACTCAATTATTTCCAATTAAAATTATTGTTTTATTCACAATTAAGTTGTTAACAAAAATAAATATTTTTAATAAATTAGTTTTTCATTTGATATGCATACATATCGAGCTTTTACTGCTAAAAAAATCTTAACTGAAACATTTTTGGACCTCGTTTTTTTTTTTTTTTTGACAAAATCGATTATTTACGATCGCAAAAAATGATCGAATTTTATAAAAAATTAGGTCCGTTTTTCGCCTTGGTCTGTTTGTTTACTTTTCCAATAAAATCAAGTAGTTTAGTAAATTTTGGGTAATTTGAAAATTTTACTCTCAAGAATATAAAATAGCACAAATTTGTAAATTCATAACAAAAAGCTTGTGTAACCAATGATAATGAAATTTCGAAGCTCAAAGTAGACTACTTTGTGTTTCAAAGCAAACTAAACAAAAAGCAACTATAGCTTATAGCTTAACGCTGCAGCCACACGTTCAATAAATCGCTTTCAATTTCATCACACATATAAATGGATAGGTGAATTTGAAAGCAATCTAGTTTTCAATTTAAAAAGTTTGAGTGTTTAGTAAAAAACGTGTGAGTGTATTTCAAATTGAATGGAATTGAAAGGCAAAAATTTAACGTGTGGCCCCCAAGTAATGGATGCGCAAATAAACGAGTGATGCCAACTCAAAGTTGTGACACTCTATAAAAACACCCTTTACATACATACATATACATATATAAATTGTAGTGCTAATTTTTGGGGTTTTACATTTGTTCGAATAAACAACCTTCCTGATTTTGTTTTTGCTCGAATAGAGGAATAACTTTGAACTTTTGTTCCAATGCGATTATACGAACAAACAATGAATAAAAATTTTTATTCGAACAATGTTAACCAAATAGCAAGGAACACAAAACTACAATACATAAATATTTTTTAGTTTTCTTTTTCTGTCCCACTGTATAGAAATAACTTAACAGCTGTTTTCGACCGACGTTTATGTCACCGACACTGGTACACTAGGTTAAGTTTGCACAATAATTGAAATTTTTATTTACAAGTAGTATATTAAAGAAATGTTAAGATTGCAAATTTTAAATCAATTCTCGAAAATTGTTACAATTTCATCTACTAAGCAAGCGACAAAGTTTTCAACACAATGGCACACTTCCGATAAAGTGTTGCACAAATCACAACTTTTCTGGGAAGAGCCAAGAAGAAATATTTTCATTCCATCCCGTCTCGAGAAGTATAACCGCAAGTCTGGTGCTCAGGATGTAGACACTGATAGTGATGATGACCCAGTTTCAGAATTTAAAGATGAAAGAGATTCGAAAGCGGTTAAGACTAAAGTAAATTCACTAAGGACTGATTTATTGCTTAAAGCCGGTCTTGGCATTGCTAGAAAGTGAGTTGAAAATAAAAAAGTTGAACAAATGCAGTTTAGTGAAGCCTCTAAAGAAAGTTGTCTTGTTATTGAAAATTGTACATACATTTAAATAAAACAATTTTCGGAAGTTCTCATATAAAACAGTGATTATGAATTACATTTGTGAATTTAGCTGGTCTATATTGGTATCATTTAAGGATTAAAGATTTTCTTCGCCATATTAGGTATTTCTAGAAAATATGAGTCGTTTTTTCTTATTTTTCAATTTTCAATCACATCGAATTTATTTATTTTTTTTTTTTTTTTTTTTGAGAGGCTTCACTAAAGTACATTTAAGTAAAAAAAAGTTTCACAAAATAAATTTTGTTTTTAATTTATGTAGCAAAATTGAGAACATTTTTTATGAAAGTAGAATACGTGTGAATGGGAAAAAACTCGCCAAAAAAAGTGTGCAGGTAAACTTTTGTTCTTAAATGATTTTTATAAATTAAATGCTAAATACACAAATGTTTATTGAAAGCTCAACGAAGGTGATGAAATAGATGTCATTCGTGGCTTCAGTCAACAAAATCCTTCCCATTTGGTGGTATCTCGAGTTGTTATATTATCTGCCTCTGAACGTGAAGAGGGTTACAGTGTAAATTTAAGACGTTACAAAGTTTTATTGGTGGAAAATTATTCCGGCACTGATGCCTTCAAATCATCTGCAGTACCCGATCACCAAAAGTCAAGTTAAAGCCCAATAAAATGATTTTATTGTTGATATTAGTTTAATTATAGGTACTAATTAGTTTCGAAAATGATAATTTTCAAAAATAAACTTTTAAAATAATTGCACCGAATTCCAATTCTTATGTAATACATTTTTATATGAATATTATGCCATACCATATATATAAAAAGAATTTTATTTCTGAAAGAAAATTTTAAATCTCACATTTCATACCTATTTTGTATCGAAATTAAAAAAAGCAATAAGAATTATAATTTTGTATAAACTAAGCATCGACCTTAAAAACAATTAGGTAGGCTAATAACGACTTGTAACTTTCATTACAGAGTTATCTCCTAAATTCATGGGACCCAACAACAAGAATGTTCTTTTTCAGTTATAATTTTTTATGGATCGACAAAATTTCAAATAAAAATTTTACTAAAACCCAGTTCTAGTTTATGTTCATGAGATTTTCTTTTTAGAGCTTTTAATATGATAGCCTTTTATGTATATTATCCACTAAAAGGCCAATGTAGTGCTCCGAAAACTCAGAGCCTTTGCCCTCAACTTATTTTATGTATAGTATGCTTTGTAATACACAATCTTTAACACATCCATTATATTTCCCCCGTAACTTTATTCATAAATAATTACCTAGAATTATAAAATCTCTAGTCCTGGTGTTTGCGACATTTTCCGATTTAGTTTTACTTTCACTTGCTGTATCTGGATTCTCCACCTTCAGTAACTTTAGTTCTTAGCTTTGACTACATTCATAATCCCTACAGATTTCTTTACTCTACTTATTTTCTTACACACCCTCTAATGTTTAAAAAAAGTTTTGGAAACACCATGTACAACGCAACCACAATGCAATGAAATTATCCAAATTTAATTCAGCCCACACCGGCTGATTGCGTTTTATTCCAAATTATAAGACAAACAATAGATATTGAATTCCAACTTCTTTATTCAATATTACCATGTTTTTGTATTAGGATTTGCTGGAATCGCTTTCTATCTAGGCAGTGGCTTTTGTTTTCCATCAGACTTAATTGTTTGTTGGGCAAGGAATAAACATAAAATTTCGTTGAGTACGTTCAAGGCACATTGAGCAGAGACTTGCGCCGAGCGATTTTGTCGGCGCCGTCTCATAAGATAATTTTCGGCGACGACTTAAAATCACCAGGGTTTCAAAATGTAGTTGAAAAGATAAAACTGACAAGCACTAGTAGAATGGAACAACTAGCTTTTTTCGAAGGTCACTGCACCTTCATCATGAGAGTTTTTTGTGTTTGGTTCACTGTGTGGGGTGTCAGTTGATGTAGCCCTACAAGAATAGTATCAGTCAATTGACCGATCAATTGACTGAAAGTCATGCACGATATATTCATCATTGCGTAGAACAAAGTTTCTATCACATTATTAAGGGCAAAATGAAATATGTGATGGAAACTTTTGTGTACGTGTGATGTTGCATCTCACTCTAATGACTATATAGTCGCACTGCTCACTCTACTTCTTTTTAATAATCAATGATAGCATAAATATTAGTCAAGTTTGAATGATCATAATGGACATATATATCCCCCACAATTGAGCAATGATACATGATTTATAAATATAATTTTTATTATTTTAATTATTCTTTTTTTATTACAAAAAGTCACTTAAATATATAAAATTTAACAAAATATTAAACACGAAAGATATAGTTCAGCAAAACAGAATAGCCTATGCGGTTATAGCCCTCTTCACATCTTTTCACCACCAACGCATCTTACTTTTTACAAATGTCTAAAATTTTGAAAAGAAATATACATATATTAAATTGAATTTTGTAAATTTATTTTATTTTTTCTTTTTACTTATCTTTTTTAATAGTTATAAATTTTAATTTCCACAGACAGAATGAATTTTATTTTTTTAATAAAACTCGACGTTTTAAAAGTTCTGGAATATGTACATTAGATGTTTCACTCTAACATATATGCTAGAGTAGAGCAACTATAATTAATAAATAAATCCATCATCACTTCCGATCAAATGACTAGTCAATTGACTGTCAATATTGATTGCAATGTAAAATTGTTGCAAATGTGTTAGTAAAGAAATTTTGTTAGTGTTAGTTTCAGTCATTCATTTCTTGTAGAGAGGTTTCTGCTTTATATACTCAGCTTTTCAGTGCAAATGGAATATGTGAATTGTTCGATTCATCGTATTAACCGGCCCATTCATTATACAATATTATTGCATATTGTGTTGTACATATTATTGTAGTTTTGACCTATACCCAATTTTCCGGATAGTGAAAAAGTAAACAACATTGAACAATATTGCCACCACATTACACAATTATCTTGATTTGTACAATAAAATATATATATTTAATATTTGCCAATATATTGTACCACCTTCGAATATGACACATTGGCGATATTATTGTACAATACGAAAATTATATTGCAATTATATTGCAAATGGATGGGCCGCTTTACAATTTACTGAAGGCTTCTTTTGTAATTAAAGCTCAATTTTACCATCTCTAAATTTACAGCAGACTTGCCATTGTCGGTTGTTCTTGACTAATTATGCACATGTTAGTTAATTTGCTTATTTTTTGTTCCACTTAAAACAAACTTTTTTGGTCCATAGCTATTAATTTTAGTTTGTTTTATTATTATTGTTCGAACTTTTATTTGCTTCTGAATTTATGACTTTATTAGACTAAATTACATTAATTGAATATATATTTGTTCTATACCTACGTCAGAACTTACCAAAAAACCCAACCAATATCTGTCAAACTAATGAACGTACGCGAAAATTAAAGGTTAACCAATTTTTGTACTTTGCCTTGAAGGACACGTATTGAATGTAACAGACTTAATAAAGGCGGGGCACAATGAATCCGTCATACGTTAAACTTCGCCATTTTCAACTTACATTAACCAACGATGGAAAAGGTTGGAACAATGAGCACTTTATTGACGGAAGCATTGGAATTAATTAAATTCGACTTTTTTAATTTGTTTTTTTTTATTTCTTTTGTTTTATTTTACTTTTGCTGCCGCAAAACACAAAAATCTAAATCAGAATATACCAAAAAAAACCAACCAATATCTGTCAAACTACTTAATGTACGAAAAATTTTAAAAGTTTAACGTATGACGGATTCATTGTGACCCGGCCTTTAATTCAGCTAGGAGAAAAACAGAAAGAGCTGTCTTTCACAAAGTAAAATTTGCATGTCTAAAAGGGTTATTTCAAACAGTTTTAGATTTTTTTTACTCATTTGCTAAGAACGTAAAATTTTTGCATGAAAAAAATAAACAAGACTCTTTTCAACAATAGCTTTAAGCAAACTTAACAAAATAAAGTAAATCCCCTTTCCAATTTTAATGCATATTTAAGCGAAGCTTATAGCTTTATCAGCCAGCAGTTTATTAAAGAACTCTTAACAACAAACAATCAGAAGCGAAAAACATTTGTTTAAATAAATTCTTTAAAAACGTTAATTAGACAACAATGAATTTCAATAAAATATTGAGTATATTAACTTTAATCTTTGTTGGCTTTGTGGGTCAAAGTCAAGGTGGTTGGTTTAAGAAGATTGGAAAGAAAATTGTAAGTTAAATTCATGTTTACTTTTTATATATGGATATGTATATCGATAATTTGCATTGTGAACGTATTTCAGGAACGTGTTGGTAAACATACGCGAGATGCCAGTATTAAAGCAATTGGGGTTGCTCAACAAGCGGCAAATGTTGCTGCAACATTGAAGGGTTAAAAAACTCAACTAAAAAGATTTAAGTTGTAGGAATTAGAGTCTCGTAATCTACCTTATATGTACATAATTAATATTAAGTATCTTTGTAGCAAAACTATATTAAATGAAAATAAAATAAACTCGTATTTTAAAGCCCAAAGATACCTACAAAATGTTAACGGAATAAACAAGAGAACTTGCAGCTTTAAGCCTGGTACTCTGTTCACAATTTGTACGAAATGCTGTCAAACTACATATAAAAGTATTTGGTATGAAATATTTGCGAAATAAATTATAATTTCACAGACCGAACGAATTGTAAATTTTACAATAAAATGCGATATCTTAAGTTTTGGTATATGCACATTAGATGTTTTACTCTAACATATATGTTAGAGAGGAACAAATATAATTTATAAATGTGTCGGTCATCACTACCGGTCAAATGAGCAGTCAATTGACTGGCACTCTTAAATTCAATATAAAATTATTGCAAATATGTTAGTGAAAGAATTTCGTTTGTGTTAGTTTCAGTCATTCATTTCTTGTAGGGAACATGAGCAGTAATTTTTTCGCACGGAATTTTAACAATGTTGCATACTTTCAAGCAATAAAAGCGGGAAGTTTATAAAAAAAAGCCGCGAGTTGGGCTACATTTAGTACATCGTCGGTTGGTTACTGCTTTGATGCATGGAACAAAAATGTGTTTTCGAGAAAATCGATGGAGAACGTTTAGTTCATTAGTTTTATAAAAATGCACTATAGCATTTTTTGTTTAATAATAAAAGAAATAGGTACATATGTTTTTTATTCAAACTTAAAGCTGATGAACTTTTTAAGCATAGTGCTCTGTTCGAAGCTGCGAAAAAATTTCAGCAACATTGATTATTTCGCGTGAAAAATTTGACATGTACTAAATGTAGCCCAACTCGCGGTTTTTTTAATAAATTTCTCGCCTTTAAGCCTGTTACTCTGTTCAACATTTCACATGAAATGTTGTCAAAATACATATAAAAAAAATTGGCACGAATTGTTCATGAAAAAATGTTGCAGATATATTACTCTGTTTATCTTGAAAAAAAAAGTATGAAATGTATCTTCAACATTTTAAGTTTTCACGCGAAATAAGATAGGTGACACTCAGTGTTTTCAGACATGGCGATATCTCGCCAAACGTGGCGGCGAAAGTTTGATTTTGGCGATGAAAATTTTGAAATGGCGATTGGCGATTTACTTGGCGATATTTGAACTCCTTGGCGATATTTTTGGCTATATTTTTAAGATTTCAATAAAATAGAATTTGAAATTTTTTTTGTGAGGTATTTTGTCTACAACATAAAATATTTCGCGCATGAAATTCTAAATGTGACTCTTTATCTCAAACAAAATTTTCTGAAATTCAAGAATTTTAAAAGAAATATGGCCCACAAAATCTCGTTTGGTGTTTATGAAACACAGTGGGGAAAACTTTTTTTATTAATTAGAACCAACATTTTGATAATGAAGCACCAAAAAGCCTGCACGAGTTTTCGCCTAGAGTGTTTCATACACGACGATGCTGCGTGTACTTACCACCTCAAGGATGATATGTGTACTTAAATACACATTTAATTAAATGTTACTTCAGTTCTATCACAAGATTTAAATAATAATTTTTATCTTCGTGTTCAAGTTCAGTTTATTCTATTTGAACTGGTCTTTTGGAAAAAGTTATTTTTAAGTATTTTTTGTACTCCAGTATTTATATGTTAATGTAAACACTTTTCTTAATTTTTTTTAATCAATATAATTTTTATGTTTTACGATAGTGAATTTCAAATTTAACAATATTTGTAATGTAATTACAAAATAAAAAAATATTTTTGTAGCTATAATTTAATGTTTTATTATATTGGCGATGTTTAACGATTTTCGACAAGTCATTTGGCGAGAAGGCTCAAAATAAATCTGACAACGCATGGAATTTACAAGAAATACATGGGGCGTTTTTAAACACATAAGAAATTGTAGCATAGTTTCAGGGCTAGTTAATATTGTTTACATGTCAAATTTTTCGTATGAAATAATCAATGTTGCTCAACATTTTTCACAAATTTGAACAGAGAAAAATTTCCAAAACTACAACCAACTGCAATGCACCCAATTTACAAACCTTCTTAAGCAGACCGTAGCTAATTCACTCATCTTTTTCATATATATGTTGTACAGGGTAGTAAAAAATAAATAAAAAAACGTTTTCTACAAATCTACTGACAAAATAGATTTCGTTTTGTTTGGGAAATCTGGTAAAAAGCAGTTTAATTTAGCTCGAAATATCGTAAGTACTAGATTTCGATATAATGTAAATGTCCTATTAGTTTAAATTATTTTAATTAAAATCGTCTGCAGCCAGAGCAAAGGCTAACCAATCGTTTTCACAAACTTGCTCGTGAATTCGGATGTGAAGGCATATGTTACACCTGTTTAAATTGAAATTTAAATTATACAAATTAATAGCATGTGCTTTAGCATCCGCATTTAGGAGAAAAATAATTTTGAAAATTACGAGTTCACATTTTTTGATTTTCCATTTCATTTGCGTACTATTGTACTTAATGAGTTTGAATATTACCAAAAAAAAATACAATTGTGCCAATTTTGCCAACCGTGACTCACATCACTCGATAAGAACATATAAATACAACACTGCGCACAATTGCGGCAAACTTCATGACACACGAAAAACAACGAGTACATGAAATTACTGTTCACTGGGTCCCTTTCACTTCCTTTTCTGTCAAAATAGTTGACCAAGGTTGGTGCGTTTTTGTGATAAGTTTCTACTGAACTTGAATAATTGCAATTATTTTCCATCGAAATGTTGAAATGTGTACGAGAAAAGATAATTTGGAAACGCTCAAAGCAATCAATTTACGAATGGTGTGCATTGTACAGCAGAAACAACAAGATGTTAAGGGATTAAATTGATACGAATTTACTGCCGCTTTGGCTGTCGTAAACCGAAAAAAAGTAGAGATTTTTAGTTTGTGTTGTGTGAATTAAAAATGAAAACGATGGAAAATAAAAGCAATATTTGCGTGCCTATAAAAATTGTTAATTTATTGATATCTACTATCTTGCGTTATTTAAGATGATTGGTTCTAAAATTATCAAGCCCGGTGGTGCTGAGCCCGATGATTTTGAAAAATCCATTGCTCAAGCTCTTCTGGAGTTGGAAGCTAACAGTGACCTCAAGCCCTATTTGAGAGATTTGCACATTACTCGTGCCCGCGAAATTGAATTTGGCAGCAAGAAGGTGGGTACTTGTTTTTTTTAAGTAAGACAAAAAATGAAATTTTTTTGTTGCAGGCTGTTATCATTTACGTGCCCATTCCCCAGCAAAAAACTTTCCAAAAGATTCAAATCATTTTGGTTCGTGAGTTGGAGAAGAAATTCTCTGGCAAACATGTTGTTGTCATTGGTGAACGTAAAATTTTACCCAAGCCTACCCGCAAGGCCAGAAATCCTTTGAAACAAAAGCGTCCACGTTCCCGCACCTTGACTGCCGTCTACGATGCCATCTTGGAAGATTTAGTCTTCCCTGCTGAAATTGTGGGCAAGCGTGTCCGCGTCAAGTTGGATGGCTCTCAATTGATAAAGGTTCATTTGGACAAGAATCAGCAAACCACCATTGAACACAAAGTAAGTAACCGAATTCATGTTGAAGTGTTATCATAAATGGAATTTGTTATGCGATATTGCTTAATGTCCTTGTGTTATTTGCTGATTGTTTTCTACTCAAATCCAGTGATTGTCAAGAAGGACAAATATTAAAATTTCCAATATCTCGTTATTGTTTAATTGTATTTTCAAATTGCTTTTGAACATTTCCATATCTTGGTTACATTTATAACTCGTAGTTTAAAAATATAAATACTTGAAGGGAAGGAGTAAAATTTTTTCCACTATCGTCCTTGTGTTATTTGCAGTATCATGACCTCCAGTCACAGCGATTGTCAAAAAGGACGGATAATAAAATAAGAAATGTTTTGTTTAAAAAATTTAAATTAATACACTATTTTAAATAAAAAAAATATTTCTACAAATCGGTTTTGAAGTAGTTATATAAAGTGAAACATCAGAAAGGTATAAATATCTTCATATATCATACATTTATGTAATTATTAGAATTTTTGTTTTAAGTTGTGTAATATGTATGTAGTACAGTCATAATATCCGCTATTTGCCTCCCGTACGCGATATTTTTCAAATTTTAACGTTTGGGACTTCCTATAAAGCGGTAGATAAAAAAACTTTTGAAATTAAATAAAAATTTTTTAGGTATGAAAAAAATTTATTTCTCAAGTTGATAATTATAAGATACACGAACTTGACAGCAGACATTTCGATAGTGTCTAGGCCTTAGTATTTGCTACAGTCATTATTTCCGCCATTTGCCTCCCATACGTGATATTTTCAAGAATTTTAACGTTTGGGACTTCCTACAAAGCGGTAGATAAAAAAACTTGAAATTAAATACAATTTTTTTTATCCATGAAAAAAATTTATTTCTCAAGTTGATAATTATAATTTAGATATTCCTGTCAAATTATAAAGATTTAGCTTGCGTTCCTTTATTTTACCGTCCTTGTGTTTTTTGTTGATTGTTTTGTTAAAAATCAATGATTGTCAAAAAGGACGCAAATTAAATAAACAACGACTCGTTATTATTTGTTCTCTAATTTTAATTAAGGATAAATATATTCCATTTGTTGCTTACATGTCACTATATGTAGTAATTTACCATTTTAAAACTAAAGCAATTTCATTAATACTTTTAAAAATTGTTTATTACAGGTTGACACCTTCACCTCGGTCTACAAAAAACTTACCGGTCGAGATGTCACTTTCGAATTCCCTGATAATTATTTGTCACTGTAAAGTGTGAAATATTTAATATAATAATAAAACATCTATTTAATAAAAATATTTAATGAAAATGTTTTTAGAATGTTCCAAATTAAACCAAAAAACAAACTGAAAATAGGTATATTGGGGTGTACGATGAAATAAAGTATTTTGTAAATAAAATACCTTGAAAACATTTTTCTGAAATTCAGAAATAGATACTACAAAGCCAACTACAATAAAAATTGTAATGAAATTTAAACATCTTTTAATTTGGGAATTTTAATTTTTTTTTCTCACTTGTTTTTTTTAAGTGAAAATAAAATATAAGTATTTCAGTAGAACTTGGAAAGAATGAAATCTAATTGTCTTCTAGAAAATGTCTTTCCCAAACTCATCCTGAGATAAATAAAAGCTTTTTGCATTATCAAGACTAAATCCATACGTACGTAATTGTAATGAGTTTAATAATAGTTCAATTCTGTTTTTAAATTGAAATCTTAACCAACGTCATCCTTTATCTTTGATAAACTTATTAAACGATATCGAAAGAATACCACCGTTCGTTCCATAATTTACATTGAAAAATAAAAAAAATTGAAAAAAATTTTTGGTTAAGCATTGTCTGTATGCATTTCGTTTACTCTTATGGAACTCGTCAGTAGACTTAAACCCAAAAGATTTTGAATTAAGCTTATTTAATTTTTTAAATTGAATAAAAACTCAAATAATACATACTTCGGTATTCCTTGATTTTAATTTAAGGACTAAGTGTTGTTAGGATTCCTGGTTTAGTATGTACTTCCAAACCTTTTACATATTTAAGTTAATTGTAATATTTAAACCGAGCATGTATTCTTTCTTTATTATCGACTACTGCACTCCGAAACCCTACTTCAATATGAATTTTTTTTTTGGTGGGGGCGTTTATATTCCAGAATATGGAATTGAAATGTCCTTCAGACTCCCGGACGAATGTAATATATTACAGGCAGAGTTATCTGCCATTAAAAGAGCGATTCACTGGTTAAGATTCTATCGAATCTCGAACAAAGATATCCATGTCGTAACTGACAGCAAAACTGCTATTAGGTCTCTCATAGGTGTGTACACCACATCTATTCTCGTCCAAGAATGTCGCAAAGCCCTCGATGGAATTGCACAGGGTGCGGGGACATGGGACTATCTCAGGTAACATATTTGCGGATGAACTGGCAAAGAGGGGAACCACACTTACAATTGACAATTTCTGTGGTATCCCACTCTCATCCTGCTGGATACGCTTCGATGTTACCTTTCTTGAAATAGCCCAAGATAGATGGCGCAACGAGCCAACCTGTGCAATAGCGAGAACCCTCTGGCCTTGCCTTAACCCTCATAGAACGAAAAACCTCATGAACTTCAATAGGAAGCACTTGAGAAACCTTGTGGCCACGTTGACTGGTCACTGTCCTTTCGGAACCCATGCTAATCGTATGGGTCTCCCTTATAATGACTACTGTTATAGTTGCAATGACGAGGAAGAGGAGGAAAATGACCTGCACCTCCTGTGTCATTGTTCCGCTCTGGAGGATCTGCGGCTGCACCTCTGGCAGAATATCCTTCGGCAGCCTATCTGAGTTATCGGAAATTAAGCTCAAAAACTTGAGCCTTTATATAAGGAATAGTGGCTGGTATAGCCGCTAACTCCCCCCTAGCCAAACTAGGACCCACTATTAGCTCACCTAACCTCTATAAATATAACTGTCATATCTTTTCACCTCTATCCCTCTCACCCTCCTTTCTCTCTCGTTCTTTATCCTTTTAATACAGGTAGCACAAAGGGATCATTATAATGGACCCAAGTGAGCTGGACTCTATCTTTCAAATCTTCCTTACTAGCAGCCTGCTAAACTAACCTAACCTACATACATATGTATTCTTTAAACATTTGTTTAATTATTCTAATCGATTATTCAAGCATTTATTTATTCAGTTTAATACAAGAATTCCGGAAGGTTTTCGCTAAATTTTAAGCGTATTCTATTCAAATAACTTACCAAAAAAATTTTGAAATGCAACTTGGAAGAAACTTACCTGAAATTAAAAAAAATTTAAATTAATTGGTATATGGTTTAAAATAAAGAAAAAACTAATTAATTAAAAAATGTAAAAGTTTAGAAAATAAATTTCCCCCCTTATCGAGGTTGGCGTATTTCGACTTGCTACGAGGTTTTTGTAATAGATTAAAACACACCGCAATATGTGTTCCTTAATCTATGATGAAACTGTCTTCGAAGTCGAAATACGCCAATCTCGATAAGGCCCTTTGTTTTCGGGAGAGCAAAACAAGTGAAAAAGCAGTTGGTGAGTTAATGGTGTAAACTAAAAAATGACATCGAAAACGCGAAATATGCACTAAAAACAATAAAATATGCACTTTTAATTTTTTATTCAAACGAAAACGACACATACATACATATGTATGTATGTACATGTCGTTGGTCTGAAGTAGAAAGGCCCTAACTCAAATAATTGTAACTTTATAGGAGAAGGTAAAAACATAATCAACCTTATTCCAGTTGCCTACATCGACGTCGCTTTAACACAATACCAAAAAATTGGGGCTTGTTTACTCGCTCTCGAGAACACTTGAGCTACTGACAATCTATTGTCGTTCCCTAAGGTCTAGAAAATAGCATAAACCTGCGAAGAGGAGTCAGTTGTTTTCGACAACGGTTACACAAGTCGACAACTGGAATAATAGTGAATAGAAAGTAATATTCAATATGCAACTTTTTTTTGTACAACTGCTTGTAAAATCGTTATTTTTTACACTATTGCAATACATTTTTGTGACGATGTGTATTTTTGTGAAATGTATTGGAATCACTGAAAAACTCAATTTCGTAAAAATACCATCGATATGTATGTATGCATGGGTTGTCCTATCTCACACAACCTTGCATTTCATAAAAATACAAACTCTAAAAAAAAATTCCCAAGTTGTGTAGTTTATGCTACAAACATTTCGGCCCTAAATTTGTAATGTGCAGATTCGTACATTACAGTTAAGTCACATTATATCGCTATTAGTGTTGAGCGATACTGTGATTTTTTAATAATGTTGCCCCTTCTGAACGTTATTTCTAAATCGTTGTTCTTTTAAACTGTGACTGTGATCACAGTTTACCAGTATTTTGTTTGTAGCAGTTCTGTTATTTTGACAAAATCTAATAAGAGCAGCAGTGAAATTTTTGATATATACCTACTAACAAGAAGAGCGACAAGAACAAACAATTAGCAATCAACACTATCCAAATATTGAGAATTGTCGTATTGCAAATGTGAGAGCTGTACATAGTTGCCAGAAAAGACGATTTGACTCGACAAACGGTAAGGGTATAAAAAAATTCATGTGGTAGCTTTATTTACTGTAAAGTAAGCATACAAGAACATTCACAGTTTCTATGAAAGAACTATAGGGTCCGCCATCTGACGTTTTTTTCAACTAGTGCTTATTTCGTGAATGGTAACACTTAGCTCATGTCTGATTTGACAGATAATTAGTTTTATCCTTCCGCTGAACGAATATGGTTGTGTATACGCTTGAACTGGGCCTGCGATAGACTTACAGAAGATGCCGATTTTGCCAAAAAAAATCATCTTTTCAGATGAAGCTCATTTTGATCTTGGCGGGTATGTAAACAAGTAAAATTGTCGCATTTGGGGCACAGAAAACCCGCACGCATACATTGAAAAGCGGACGCACCCAAAACGAGTCACTGTTTGGTGCAGATTTTGGTCCAGAGCCATTGGGCCATTTTTTTTTCGAAAATGAGCAAGGAGTGGCCGTTACAGTCAATGGCGATTGTTATCGGGCCATGTTGAACTAATTTTTGTTCACAAAAATTGAAGAGGAGGATATTGGCAACATTTGGTTTCAACAGGACGGCGCTACGTGCCACACAGCCGAAGCTACACCGATGTTTTGCGCCCTGTTTTCTAAAAAAAAAGTTATCTGGCGGACCCTTTAGTCTAGATATAGGATAAATATAAATACTTTGTATAAGGGGTAGCCTTTCCATCTCATCGCTTAAAAAATAGATTAGCCTTATTTAGTCCTATTAAATTACTTTTATGTCACTGAAAGTTCAGTAGAAATCGGTCCAACCGTTCCGGAGATTAGCCGGAACAAACAGACACACAAACAAACAAAATATTAAACTGTTTTTTATAAGTATCGTATACATAAAAAAAAGGTTGGTAAGTACAATTAAAATACATATTATTTAAAAAGGCACCTCAAACGATTTTCGTAAATACAAACACGACATTTGTAATATAAGAAAATAAAATCGACTCAATTATTTCCAATTAAAATTATTGTTTTATTCACAATTAAGTTGTTAACAAAAATAAATATTTTTAATAAATTAGTTTTTCATTTGATATGCATACATATCGAGCTTTTACTGCTAAAAAAATCTTAACTGAAACATTTTTGGACCTCGTTTTTTTTTTTTTTTTTTGACAAAATCGATTATTTACGATCGCAAAAAATGATCGAATTTTATAAAAAATTAGGTCCGTTTTTCGCCTTGGTCTGTTTGTTTACTTTTCCAATAAAATCAAGTAGTTTAGTAAATTTTGGGTAATTTGAAAATTTTACTCTCAAGAATATAAAATAGCACAAATTTGCAAATTCATAACAAAAAGCTTGTGTAACCAATGATAATGAAATTTCGAAGCTCAAAGTAGACTACTTTGTGTTTCAAAGCAAACTAAACAAAAAGCAACTATAGCTTATAGCTTAACGCTGCAGCCACACGTTCAATAAATCGCTTTCAATTTCATCACACATATAAATGGATAGGTGAATTTGAAAGCAATCTAGTTTTCAATTTAAAAAGTTTGAGTGTTTAGTAAAAAACGTGTGAGTGTATTTCAAATTGAATGGAATTGAAAGGCAAAAATTTAACGTGTGGCCCCCAAGTAATGGATGCGCAAATAAACGAGTGATGCCAACTCAAAGTTGTGACACTCTATAAAAACACCCTTTACATACATACATATACATATATAAATTGTAGTGCTAATTTTTGGGGTTTTACATTTGTTCGAATAAACAACCTTCCTGATTTTGTTTTTGCTCGAATAGAGGAATAACTTTGAACTTTTGTTCCAATGCGATTATACGAACAAACAATGAATAAAAATTTTTATTCGAACAATGTTAACCAAATAGCAAGGAACACAAAACTACAATACATAAATATTTTTTAGTTTTCTTTTTCTGTCCCACTGTATAGAAATAACTTAACAGCTGTTTTCGACCGACGTTTATGTCACCGACACTGGTACACTAGGTTAAGTTTGCACAATAATTGAAATTTTTATTTACAAGTAGTATATTAAAGAAATGTTAAGATTGCAAATTTTAAATCAATTCTCGAAAATTGTTACAATTTCATCTACTAAGCAAGCGACAAAGTTTTCAACACAATGGCACACTTCCGATAAAGTGTTGCACAAATCACAACTTTTCTGGGAAGAGCCAAGAAGAAATATTTTCATTCCATCCCGTCTCGAGAAGTATAACCGCAAGTCTGGTGCTCAGGATGTAGACACTGATAGTGATGATGACCCAGTTTCAGAATTTAAAGATGAAAGAGATTCGAAAGCGGTTAAGACTAAAGTAAATTCACTAAGGACTGATTTATTGCTTAAAGCCGGTCTTGGCATTGCTAGAAAGTGAGTTGAAAATAAAAAAGTTGAACAAATGCAGTTTAGTGAAGCCTCTAAAGAAAGTTGTCTTGTTATTGAAAATTGTACATACATTTAAATAAAACAATTTTCGGAAGTTCTCATATAAAACAGTGATTATGAATTACATTTGTGAATTTAGCTGGCCTATATTGGTATCATTTAAGGATTAAAGATTTTCTTCGCCATATTAGGTATTTCTAGAAAATATGAGTCGTTTTTTCTTATTTTTCAATTTTCAATCACATCGAATTTATTTATTTTTTTTTTTTTTTTTTTTGAGAGGCTTCACTAAAGTACATTTAAGTAAAAAAAAGTTTCACAAAATAAATTTTGTTTTTAATTTATGTAGCAAAATTGAGAACATTTTTTATGAAAGTAGAATACGTGGGAAAAAACTCGCCAAAAAAGGTGTGCAGGTAAACTTTAGTTCTTAAATGATTTTTATAAATTAAATGCTAAATACACAAATTTTTATTGAAAGCTCAACGAAGGTGATGAAATAGATGTCATTCGTGGCTTCAGTCAACAAAATCCTTCCCATTTGGTGGTATCTCGAGTTGTTATATTATCTGCCTCTGAACGTGAAGAGGGTTACAGTGTAAATTTAAGACGTTACAAAGTTTTATTGGTGGAAAATTATTCCGGCACTGATGCCTTCAAATCATCTGCAGTACCCGATCACCAAAAGTCAAGTTAAAACCCAATAAAATGATTTTATTGTTGATATTAGTTTAATTATAGGTACTAATAGTTTCGGAAATGATAATTTTCAAAAATAAACTTTTAAAATAATTGCACCGAATTCCAATTCTTATGCAATACATTATTATATGAATATTATGCCATACCATATAAAAAGAATTTTATTTCTAAAAGAAAATTTTAAATCTACTCACATTTCATACCTATTTTGTATCGAAATTAAAAAAAGCAATAAGAATTATAATTTTGTATAAACTAAGAATCGACCGTAAAAACAATTAGGTAGGCTTATTATAACGACTTTAACTTTCATTACAGAGTTATCTCCTAAATTCATGTTACCCAACAACAAGAATGTTCTTTTTCAGTTATAATTTTTTATGGATCGACAAAATTTCAAATAAAAATTTTGCTAAAACGCAGTTCTAGTGTATGTTCATGAGATTTTCTTTTTAGAGCTTTTAATATGTATATTATCCACTAAAAGGCCAATGTACTGCTCCGAAAACTCAGACTCAACTTATTTTATGTATAGTATGCTTTGTAATACACAATCTTTAACACATCCATTCTATTTCCCCCGTAACTTTATTCATAAATAATTACCTAGTGATATAAAATCTCTAGTCCTGGTGTTTGCGACATTTTCCGATTTAGTTTTACTTTCACTTGCTGTAGCAGGATTCTCCACCTTCAGTAACTTTAGTTCTTAGCTTTGACTACATTTATAATCCCTACAGATTTCTGTACTCTACTCATTTTCTTACACACCCTCTAATTTTTAATAAAAGTTTTGGAAACACCATGCCCAACGCAACCACAATGCAATGAAATTATCCAAATTTAATTCAGCCCACACCGGCTGATTGCGTTTTATTCTAAATTATAATACAAACAATATATATTGAATTCCAACTTCTTTATTCAATATTACCATGTTTTTGTATTAGGATTTGCTGGAATCGCTTTCTATCTAGGCAGTGGCTTTTGTTTTCCATCAGATTTACTTGTTTGTTGGGCAAGGAATAACATAAAATTTCGTTGAGTACGTTCAAGGCACATTGAGCAGAGACTTGCGCCGAGGGATTTTGTCGGCGCCGTCTCATGATAATTTTCGGCGACGGCTTAAAATCACCAGGGTTTCAAAATGTAGTTGAAAAGATAAAACTGACAAACACTAGTAGAACGGAACAACTACCTTTTTTCGAAGGTCACTGCACCTTCATCACGAGAGTTTTTTGTGTTTGGTTCATTGTGTGGGGTGTCAGTTGATGTAGGTTTCTGCTTTATATACTCAGCTTTTCAGTGCAAATGAAATATGTGAATTGTTTGATTCATCGTATTAAGCGGCCCATTCATTATACAATATTATTGCATATTGTGTTGTACATATTATTGTCGTTTTGACCTATACCCAATTTTCCGGACAGTGAAAAAGTAAACAACATTGAACAATGTTGCCACCACATTACACAATTGGCTTGATTGACTGAAGGCTTCTTTTGTAATTAAAGCCCAATTTTACCATCTCTAAATTTACAGCAGACTTGCCATTGTCGGTTGTTCTTGACTAATTATGCACATGTTAGTTAATTTGCTTATTTTTTGTTCCGCTTAAAACAAACTTTTTTGGTCCATAGCTATTAATTTTAGTTTGTTTTATTATTATTGTTCGAACTTTTATTTGCTTCTGAATTTATGACTTTATTAGACTAAATTACATTAATTGAATATATATGTGTTCTATTTTATTTTTGCTGCCACAAAACACGAAAACCTACGTCAGAACTTACCAAAAAACCCAACCAATATCTGTCAAACTAATGAACGTACGCGAAAATTAAAAGTTAACCAATTTTTGTACTTTGCCTTGACGGACACGTATTGAATGTAACAGACTTAATAAAGGTGGGGGCACAATGAATCCGTCATACGTTAAACTTCGCCATTTTCAACTTACATTAACCAACGATGGAAAAGGTTGGAACAATTAGCTCTTTATTGACGGAAGCATTGGAATTAATTAAATTCAACTTTTTTAATTTGTTTTTTTTTTTATTTCTTTCGTTTTATTTTATTTTTGCTGCCGCAAAACACAAAAATCTAAATCAGAATATACCAAAAAAAACCAACCAATATCTGTCAAACTACTTAACGTACGAAAAATTTTAAAAGTTTAACGTATGACGGATTCATTGTGACCCGGCCTTTAATTCAGCTAGAAGAAAAACAGAAAGAGCTGTCTTTCACACAGCTGAATTAAGACTTTGCAAAGTAAAATTTGCATATCTAAAAGGGTTATTTCAAACAGTTTTAGATTTTTGTTTACTCATTTGCTAAGAACGTAAAATTTCTGCATGAAAAAAATAAACAAGACTCTTTTCAACAATAGCTATGTATAAGCAAACTTAACAAAATAAAGTAAATCCCCTTTTCTATTTTTATGCATATTTAAGCGAAGCTTATAGCTTTATCAGCCAGCAGTTTATTAAAGAACTCTTAACAACAAACAATCAGAAGCGAAAAACATTTGTTTAAATAAATTCTTTAAAAACGTTAATTAGACAACAATGAATTTCAATAAAATATTGAGTATATTAACTTTAATCTTTGTTGGCTTTGTGGGTCAAAGTCAAGGTGGTTGGTTTAAGAAGATTGGAAAGAAAATTGTAAGTTAAATTCATGTTTACTTTTTATATATGGATATGTATATCGCTAATTTGCATTGTGAACGTATTTCAGGAACGTGTTGGTAAACATACGCGAGATGCCAGTATTAAAGCAATTGGGGTTGCTCAACAAGCGGCAAATGTTGCTGCAACATTGAAGGGTTAAAAAACTCAACTAAAAAGATTTAAGTTGTAGGAATTAGTCTCGTAAACTACCTTATATGTACATAATTAATATTAAGTATTTTCGTAGCAAAACTATATTAAATGAAAATAAAATAAACTCGTATTTTAAAGCCCAAAGATACCTACAAAAATTAAACGGAATAAACAAGAGAACTTGCAGACTTACGCCTGATACTCTGTTCACAATTTCGTGCGAAATGCTGTCAAACTACATATAAAAGTATTTGGTATGAAATATTTGCGAAATAAATTTTAATTTCACAGACCGAAAGAATTGTATATTTTACAATAAAATGCGATGTCTTAAAAGTTTTGGTAAATGCAAATTAGATGTTTCACTCAAACATACATGTTAGAGAGGAACAAATATAATTTATAAATGTGTCGGTCATCACTACCGATCAAATGACCAGTCAATTGACTGGCACTCTTAAATTCAATGGAAAATTATTGCAAATATGTTAGTGAAAAAAATTCGTTTGTGTTAGTTTCAGTCATTCATTTCTTGTAGGGAACATGAGCAGTACTTTTTTCGCACGGAATTTTAACAATGTTGCATACTTTCAAGCAATAAAAGCTGGAAGTTTATAAGAAAAAAAACCGCGAGTTGGGCTACATTTAGTATATCGTCGGTTGGTTACTGGTTTGATGCATGGAACAAAAATGTGTTTTCGAGAAAATCGATGGAGAACGTTTAGTTCATTAGTTTTATAAATATGCACGATAGAATTTTTTGTTTAATAATAAAAGAAATAGGTACATATGTTTTTTATTCAAACTTAAAGTTGATGAACTTTTTAAGTATAGTACTCTGTTCGAAACTGCGAAAAAATTTCAGCAACATTGATTATTTCGCGTGAAAAAAATTTGACATGTACTAAATGTAGCCCAACTCGCGGTTTTTTTTAATAAATTTCTCGCCTTTAACCCTGTTACTCTGTTCAACATTTCACATGAAATGCTGTCAAAATACATATAAAAAAAATTGGCACTAATTGTTCATGAAAAAATGTTGCAGATATAGTACTCTGTTTATCTTGAAAAAAAAGTATGAAATGTATCTTCAACATTTTAAGTTTTCACGCGAAATAAGATAGGTGACACTCAGTGTTTTCAGACATGGCGATATCTCGCCAAACGTGGCGACGAAAGTTTGATTTTGGCGATGAAAATTTTGAAATGGCGATTGGCGTTTTACTTGGCGATATTTGAACTCCTTGGCGATATTTTTGGCTATATTTTTAAGATTTCAATAAAATAGAATTTGAAATTTTTTTGTAAGGAATTTTTTCTACAACATAAAATATTTCGCGCATGAAATTCTAAATGTGACTCTTTATCTCAAACAAAATTTTATGAAATTCAAGAAGTTTAAAAGAAATATGGCCCGCAAAATCTCGTTTGGTGTTTATGAAACACAGTGGGGAAAACTTTTTTTTATTAATTAGAACCAACATTTTGATAATGAAGCACCAAAAAAGCCTGCACGAGTTTTCGCCTAGAGTGTTTCATACACGACGATGCTGCTGGTACTTACCACTTCAAGGATGATATGTGTACTTAAATACACATTTAATTAAATGTTACTTCAGTTCTATCACAAGATTTAAATAATGATTTTTATCTTGATGTTCAAGTTAAACTAAACTTTCTACTTTAACTGATCTTTTGGAAAAAGTTATTTTTAAGTATTTTTTGTACTCCAGTATTTATATGTTAATGTAAACACTTTTCTTAATCAATATAATTTTTATGTTTTACGATAGTGAATTTCAAATTAACAATATTTGTAATGTAATTACAAAATAAAAAAAATATTTTTGTAGCTATAATTTAATGTTTTATTATATTGGCGATGTTTAACGATATTCGACAAGTCATTTGGCGAGAAGACTCAAAATAAATCTGACAACACTGGTGGCACTTATTTCGCATGGAATTTACAAGAAATACATGGGGCGTTTTTAAACACATAAGAAATTTTAGCATAGTTTCAGGGCTAGTTAATATTGTTTACATGTCAAATTTTTCGTATGAAATAATCAATGTTGCTCAACATTTTTCACAAATTTGAACAGAGAAAAATTTCCAAAACTACAACCAAACGACTGCAATGTACCCAATTTACACACCTTTTTAAGCAGACCGTAGCTAATTCACTCATCTTTTTTATACATATGTATGTTGTACAGGGTAGTAAATAATGAATAAAAAACGTTTTCTACAAATCTACTGACAAAATAGATTTCGTTTTGTTTGGGAAATCTGGTAAAAAGCAGTTTAATTTAGCTCGAAATCTCGTAAGTACTAGATTTCGATATAACGTAAATGTCCTATTAAATTAAATTATTTTAATTAAAATCATCGTCGGCAGCCAGAGCAAAGGCTAACCAATCGTTTTCACAAACTTCGTGAATTCCGATGTGAAGGCATATGTTACACCTGTTTAAATTGAAATTTAAATTATACAAATTAATAGCATGTGCTTTAGCATCCGCATTTAGGAGAAAAATAATTTTGAAAATTACGAGTTCACAATTTTTGATTTTGCATTCCATTCGTGTATTATTGTACTTTTTTAGTTTGAATATTACCAAAAGAAAAGTACAAATGTACCAATTTAGCCAACCGTGACTCCCATCACTCGCTAAGAACATATAAATACAACACTGCGCACAATTGCGGCAAACTTCATGACACACGAAAAACAACGAGTACATGAAATTACTGTTCACTGGGTCCCTTTCACTTCCTTTTCTGTCAAAATAGTTGACCAAGGTTGGTGCGTTTTTGTGATAAGTTTCTACTGAACTTGAATAATTGCAATTATTTTCCATCGAAATGTTGAAATGTGTACGAGAAAAGATAATTTGGAAACGCTCAAAGCAATCAATTTACGAATGGTGTGCATTGTACAGCAGAAACAACAAGATGTTAAGGGATTAAATTGATACGAATTTACTGCCGCTTTGGCTGTCGTAAACCGAAAAAAAGTAGAGATTTTTAGTTTGTGTTGTGTGAATTAAAAATGAAAACGATGGAAAATAAAAGCAATATTTGCGTGCCTATAAAAATTGTTAATTTATTGATATCTACTATCTTGCGTTATTTAAGATGATTGGTTCTAAAATTATCAAGCCCGGTGGTGCTGAGCCCGATGATTTTGAAAAATCCATTGCTCAAGCTCTTCTGGAGTTGGAAGCTAACAGTGACCTCAAGCCCTATTTGAGAGATTTGCACATTACTCGTGCCCGCGAAATTGAATTTGGCAGCAAGAAGGTGGGTACATTTTTTTTTTTAAGTATGACAAAAAATAAAATTTTTTGTTGCAGGCTGTTATCATTTACGTGCCCATTCCCCAGCAAAAAACTTTCCAAAAGATTCAAATCATTTTGGTTCGTGAGTTGGAGAAGAAATTCTCTGGCAAACATGTTGTAGTCATTGGTGAACGTAAAATTTTACCCAAGCCTACCCGCAAGGCCAGAAATCCTTTGAAACAAAAGCGTCCACGTTCCCGCACCTTGACTGCCGTCTACGATGCCATCTTGGAAGATTTAGTCTTCCCTGCTGAAATCGTGGGCAAGCGTGTCCGCGTCAAGTTGGATGGCTCTCAATTGATAAAGGTTCATTTGGACAAGAATCAACAAACCACCATTGAACACAAAGTAAGTAACCGAATTCATGTTGAAGTGTTATCATAAATGGAATTTGTTATGCGATATTGCTTAATGTCCTTGTGTTATTTGCTGATTGTTTTCTACTCAAATCCAGTGATTGTCAAAAAGGACAAATATTAAAATTTCCAATATCTCGTTATTGTTTAATTGTATTTTCAAATTGCTTTTGAACATTTCCATATCTTGGTTACATTTATAACTCGTAGTTTAAAAATATAAATACTTGACGGGAAGGAGTAAAATTTTTTCCACTATCGTCCTTGTGTTATTTGCTGTATCATGACCTCCAGTCACAGCGATTGTCAAAAAGGACGAATAATAAAATAAGAAATGTTTTGTTTAAAAAATTTAAGTTTACACCATTTTAAATAAAAAAAATATTTCTACAAATCAGTTTTGAAGTAGTTATATAAAGTGAAACATCAGAAAGGTATAAATATCTTCATATATCATACATTTATCGCCTTTGCAGACTTGTCTCAAAAGAAATTATTAGAATTTTTGTTTTAAGTTGTGTAATATGTATGCAGTACAGTCATAATATCCGCTATTTGCCTCCCGTACGCCTTATTTTTCAAATTTTAACGTTTGGGACTTCCTATAAAGCGGTAGATAAAAAAACTTTTGAAATTAAATACAATTTTTTTATGTATGAAAAAAATTTATTTCTCAAGTTGATAATTATAAGATACACGAACTTGACAGCAGACATTTCGATAGTGTCTAGGCCTTAATATTTGCTACAGTCATTATTTCCGCCATTTGCCTCCCATACGTGATATTTTCGAGAATTTTAACGTTTGGGACTTCCTACAAAGCGGTAGATAAAAAAACTTTTGAAATTAAATACAATTTTTTTTATCCATAAAAAAAATTCATTTCTCAAGTTGATAATTATAATTTAGATATTCCTGTCAAACTATAAAGATTTAGCTTGCGTACCTTCGAGTTTATTTTACCGTCCTTGTGTTTTTTGTTGATTGTTTTCTTAAAAATCAATGATTGTCAAAAAGGACGCAAATCAAATAAACAACGACTCGTTATTATTTGTTCTCTTATTTTAATTAAGGATAAATATATTCCATTTGTTGCTTACATGTCACTATATGTAGTAATTTACCATTTTAAAACTAAAGCAATTTCATTAATACTTTTAAAAATTGTTTATTACAGGTTGACACCTTCACCTCGGTCTACAAAAAACTTACCGGTCGAGATGTCACTTTCGAATTCCCTGATAATTATTTGTCACTGTAAAGTGTGAAATATTTAATATAATAATAAAACATCTATTTAATAAAAATATTTAATGAAAATGTTTTTAGAATGTTCCAAATTAAACCAAAAAACAAACTGAAAATAGGTATATTGGGGTGTACGATGAAATAAAGTATTTTGTAAATAAAATACCTTGAAAACATTTTTCTGAAATTCAGAAATAGATACTACAAAGCCAACTACAATAAAAATTGTAATGAAATTTAAACATCTTTTAATTTGGGAATTTTAATTTTTTTTTCTCACTTGTTTTTTTTAAGTGAAAATAAAATATAAGTATTTCAGTAGAACTTGGAAAGAATGAAATCTAATTGTCTTCTAGAAAATGTCTTTCCCAAACTCATCCTGAGATAAATAAAAGCTTTTTGCATTATCAAGACTAAATCCATACGTACGTAATTGTAATGAGTTTAATAATAGTTCAATTCTGTTTTTAAATTGAAATCTTAACCAACGTCATCCTTTATCTTTGATAAACTTATTAAACGATATCGAAAGAATACCACCGTTCGTTCCATAATTTACATTGAAAAATTGAAAAAATTTGTTTTTTGGTTAAGCATTGTCTGTATGCATTTCGTTTACTCTTATGGAACTCGTCAGTAGACTTAAACCCAAAAGATTTTGAATTAAGCTTATTTAATTTTTTAAATTGAATAAAAACTCAAATAATACATACTTCGGTATTCCTTGATTTTAATTTAAGGACTAAGTGTTGTTAGGATTCCTGGTTTAGTATGTACTTCCAAACCTTTTACATATTTAAGTTAATTGTAATATTTAAACCGAGCATGTATTCTTTCTTTATTATCGACTACTGCACTCCGAAACCCTACTTCAATATGAATTTTTTTTTTTTGGTGGGGGCGTTTATATTCCAGAATATGGAATTGAAATGTCCTTCAGACTCCCGGACGAATGTAATATATTACAGGCAGAGTTATCTGCCATTAAAAGAGCGATTCACTGGTTAAGATTCTATCGAATCTCGAACAAAGATATCCATGTCGTAACTGACAGCAAAACTGCTATTAGGTCTCTCATAGGTGTGTACACCACATCTATTCTCGTCCAAGAATGTCGCAAAGCCCTCGATGGAATTGCACAGGGTGCGGGGACATGGGACTATCTCAGGTAACATATTTGCGGATGAACTGGCAAAGAGGGGAACCACACTTACAATTGACAATTTCTGTGGTATCCCACTCTCATCCTGCTGGATACGCTTCGATGTTACCTTTCTTGAAATAGCCCAAGATAGATGGCGCAACGAGCCAACCTGTGCAATAGCGAGAACCCTCTGGCCTTGCCTTAACCCTCATAGAACGAAAAACCTCATGAACTTCAATAGGAAGCACTTGAGAAACCTTGTGGCCACGTTGACTGGTCACTGTCCTTTCGGAACCCATGCTAATCGTATGGGTCTCCCTTATAATGACTACTGTTATAGTTGCAATGACGAGGAAGAGGAGGAAAATGACCTGCACCTCCTGTGTCATTGTTCCGCTCTGGAGGATCTGCGGCTGCACCTCTGGCAGAATATCCTTCGGCAGCCTATCTGAGTTATCGGAAATTAAGCTCAAAAACTTGAGCCTTTATATAAGGAATAGTGGCTGGTATAGCCGCTAACTCCCCCCTAGCCAAACTAGGACCCACTATTAGCTCACCTAACCTCTATAAATATAACTGTCATATCTTTTCACCTCTATCCCTCTCACCCTCCTTTCTCTCTCGTTCTTTATCCTTTTAATACAGGTAGCACAAAGGGATCATTATAATGGACCCAAGTGAGCTGGACTCTATCTTTCAAATCTTCCTTACTAGCAGCCTGCTAAACTAACCTAACCTACATACATATGTATTCTTTAAACATTTGTTTAATTATTCTAATCGATTATTCAAGCATTTATTTATTCAGTTTAATACAAGAATTCCGGAAGGTTTTCGCTAAATTTTAAGCGTATTCTATTCAAATAACTTACCAAAAAAATTTTGAAATGCAACTTGGAAGAAACTTACCTGAAATTAAAAAAAATTTAAATTAATTGGTATATGGTTTAAAATAAAGAAAAAACTAATTAATTAAAAAATGTAAAAGTTTAGAAAATAAATTTCCCCCCTTATCGAGGTTGGCGTATTTCGACTTGCTACGAGGTTTTTGTAATAGATTAAAACACACCGCAATATGTGTTCCTTAATCTATGATGAAACTGTCTTCGAAGTCGAAATACGCCAATCTCGATAAGGCCCTTTGTTTTCGGGAGAGCAAAACAAGTGAAAAAGCAGTTGGTGAGTTAATGGTGTAAACTAAAAAATGACATCGAAAACGCGAAATATGCACTAAAAACAATAAAATATGCACTTTTAATTTTTTATTCAAACGAAAACGACACATACATACATATGTATGTATGTACATGTCGTTGGTCTGAAGTAGAAAGGCCCTAACTCAAATAATTGTAACTTTATAGGAGAAGGTAAAAACATAATCAACCTTATTCCAGTTGCCTACATCGACGTCGCTTTAACACAATACCAAAAAATTGGGGCTTGTTTACTCGCTCTCGAGAACACTTGAGCTACTGACAATCTATTGTCGTTCCCTAAGGTCTAGAAAATAGCATAAACCTGCGAAGAGGAGTCAGTTGTTTTCGACAACGGTTACACAAGTCGACAACTGGAATAATAGTGAATAGAAAGTAATATTCAATATGCAACTTTTTTTTGTACAACTGCTTGTAAAATCGTTATTTTTTACACTATTGCAATACATTTTTGTGACGATGTGTATTTTTGTGAAATGTATTGGAATCACTGAAAAACTCAATTTCGTAAAAATACCATCGATATGTATGTATGCATGGGTTGTCCTATCTCACACAACCTTGCATTTCATAAAAATACAAACTCTAAAAAAAAATTCCCAAGTTGTGTAGTTTATGCTACAAACATTTCGGCCCTAAATTTGTAATGTGCAGATTCGTACATTACAGTTAAGTCACATTATATCGCTATTAGTGTTGAGCGATACTGTGATTTTTTAATAATGTTGCCCCTTCTGAACGTTATTTCTAAATCGTTGTTCTTTTAAACTGTGACTGTGATCACAGTTTACCAGTATTTTGTTTGTAGCAGTTCTGTTATTTTGACAAAATCTAATAAGAGCAGCAGTGAAATTTTTGATATATACCTACTAACAAGAAGAGCGACAAGAACAAACAATTAGCAATCAACACTATCCAAATATTGAGAATTGTCGTATTGCAAATGTGAGAGCTGTACATAGTTGCCAGAAAAGACGATTTGACTCGACAAACGGTAAGGGTATAAAAAAATTCATGTGGTAGCTTTATTTACTGTAAAGTAAGCATACAAGAACATTCACAGTTTCTATGAAAGAACTATAGGGTCCGCCATCTGACGTTTTTTTCAACTAGTGCTTATTTCGTGAATGGTAACACTTAGCTCATGTCTGATTTGACAGATAATTAGTTTTATCCTTCCGCTGAACGAATATGGTTGTGTATACGCTTGAACTGGGCCTGCGATAGACTTACAGAAGATGCCGATTTTGCCAAAAAAAATCATCTTTTCAGATGAAGCTCATTTTGATCTTGGCGGGTATGTAAACAAGTAAAATTGTCGCATTTGGGGCACAGAAAACCCGCACGCATACATTGAAAAGCCGACGCACCCAAAACGGGTCACTGTTTGGTGCGGATTTTAGTCCAGAGGCATAATTGGGCCATTTTTTTTTCGAAAATGAGCAAGGAGTGGCCGTTACAGTCAATGTCGATCGTTATCGGGCCATGTTGAACGAATTTTTGTTCACAAAAATTGAAGAGGAGTATATTGGCAATATTTGGTTTCAACAGCCGAAGCTACACTCGATGTTTTGCGCCCTGTTAAAAAAAAGTTATCTGGCGGACCCTATATATTTCCAAAACCTGTTACTTGATAAATTCAGCCACAGTTGTGATTAGTGATTTTTGAATCGTTGTGAAAAAGTAACAGGTTTCCAAAAATCGCCCATCCATTTACAAATAATTGTAGTTTTCAAAAAAGTCTTGCATAGAAACGTAGCTCCTGTACAAGGTGGGCCAAAAGAAATCTCCCTATTGGAAGATGCTCTAATTTTTGCAAATGGCGGACAATGTCAAATCAGTTTTGACATTTGTGAACTAGACAGATGTAGAATACAAGTGAACAAGCCATGGACCGATTCACTCCCCAAGAACGCTGAATAATCGTGTCGTGCCGTTTCCGGGTCGCCTCATCTCTCGTTTTGGCGATTCGCCCGATTTAACCGTTCCAGACTTTTTTGTGGGGTTTTTTGAAGTCCCGTGCTTGCGTGAACAAGCCCGAGACCCTGGAAGCCCTCAAGGACAACATTCGACACGAGTGCGAGAATCTATCGCCCGAAGTTCTTGCCGAAGTGATGAAAAAGCGAGAAATCAATTGTGACGGCGCCCATTTGGCTGATATCATCTTCTCGACTTGACCAATAAAATTCTAAAGGTCCAAATAAACATAATCAAAAAACAGAATCGAAGTTTTTCATTTACATAGAAAACAAACAAAAAATGAGAACCAAACAACATCGGATGACTTCTTTTGGTCCACCTTGTACATTAGTGGCAATTTTTGTATCCATCTGTATAAATCAAAAAGAAAATTATAAAAATAATAAAATAACTCGATACTATCGATAGTATCGATAGTTTTCCAACAAACTATCGAAAATATCGAATGGCGTGAATATCGATAGTTTGCCAGCTCTATTAGGCACACATTCACACGAACTAAAATAACTTTTTGAATGGATTAGACTTTCTCGAAGTTGCCTACAGTTTTGAGAATTCCAATATTGAGCTTAAAAAAGGTAATGGTATCAACTAAGTCAGCTAGTCCTGTGTTAAAAATAGTGGAGTAAACATAATTTAATTTAACACAATAACAATTTAAAATTATTAATAAAGGCAGATGTTGTAAATGTAACTTGTAACTCTTATTTAAAATTACGAACTTGAATAAATAAATGCTTTTAAGAAATAGAAATGAAATAATATTGTTACGTTTTTATTATTTAAAAACACTTTTTCGAAGATTTGCAAATGAATAAAGGACCCCAGGGTGGTAATTGGTAATTAGGGTTAATAATGATACAAGTTTTATTTACAAATACACTTAAACTAAACTAATCAAGAACAGAAATACAGCTTAAATTACATAAATATTCACAACTGGTTACCACTTCGCCTTCCTTGCTGTTGTATACGCACGTCTCTTAACTGGCTGCGCTAGTATTGACGCAATTCCTCCTTGTCTGCTGCTCATCACACAAGAAAATCGCTCTGCCGACACTCACAGTTGTTATGATACACCAATAACAACTCTCTGGCCGACACTCACAGTTGATACACCAATAACAATTCGCTGGCTTTACTTTACCACTCTACACACGCGTCCATCAGGTTTTTACTCTTCAGTCGACGCGATAGACTCCACAATAATCTCAATTCAACGACAGACTTTAACTGCCACTATAGACCGCCACTATAGTCTCTTCAATTTCCAACTCACGTATTGTAAAGCACAGACTCAACTATGAACTCACTACCAAGGCATATCAAACAGGTACATGCATCGGGCAAATTGCTCATCCGCTGATTTTTTGTTTACACGTTTATAACGAAGAATTCATTTGACAAATACTTTTGTGCCTTGTTTGATGCATACAATTTTTTGACAATTACTTTGTAAAACTATGTGAGAAGCACAGAGTTGCCACAGTGTTTTCTCTAATGCGTGTACCTGTAGTAAATGTGCCTTGCTCACTACTGTATCGCAAGCACAGACTGTTCACACAACTCACAACTTAATTATGAACTGACTTCTGTTTTGCAACTAACTCGCCATTCGATGCGTTATCCCTTTTTATAGTTCGCACAAGGTCACTAGAATGTTTCAGCAAAGTATAGACATCATCATCATCATCATTTAAAATGTTGTTTACTATTGTTTGTGTGGTAACTATGTACATGCGTGTGTATAGTTATGCATACATCATTAAACAAGCAATACATGGTGGTTGCTTACCTTATTTTTGTTTTTCCTTTAAATTACCACGTATGTATATATGTATATATGTATATATGTGAATCTTATTAATAAACAGACGCTTTTAGTTGTTGTTGTTGGTTGTTTACGTTTTGTATGTGCTACGCATGTACATTAGCTCTTTGCTACTGATCTAGTTAGTTCTTTGCATCGACCCCTAGGAATATTTTCTGTAGCACTTGCGTTAACCCTGTTGGAATATTTTTGCGTAATGCTGCATTAACCCTGTCGACGGCCATTTCCGTAATAATATTTAATTCAGCGGCCACTTGGCAAGAACTAAGGGCCTAAAGGTGGATTCACCTATTGTTTCGGAACAAAATGTGGGACCGGAGAAATTTTTTTTTAAATGGAGCTTGACGCTTCTCTTTTTGGGAGAGAGAGAAGAAGAGAACAAATTTTGTTCGGAACATTTTCTGCTTGAATTGGTTTAATTTTAATTTTTGTCCGGACAAAATCGAACTGAGCTGTCAACTATTTTAATTTTTCAGCCAAAGTTGAACTGAGCTGCCACATCATGGTATATGAACAAAAAAAAAAAAAGCACACAGTACACATATATTTATTAGGATAGAAATAAAGGAAAATTAAAAAAATATATATATACAAAATTAAAAGAATGTGTGTGACACAGCAAATTGTAATCACTTGCCGCTGTGCTGCCACTAGTAAAATTAATACGCATCGTTTACACACGTATTTCATATGGTAGCTTTGATTTTCCAGACAAAATGTTCGAAATGGATGAATCGTCTTGCAAAAAACTCTCAGTAAAAAAAATGTTCTCCAGACAAAAATTTTGTTCCGAAACAATGGGTGAATTCACCTTTAGAGTTTGTGCTGATAAAATACATAAAGCTGCTGATATACGAGTATGTGCAGAGGTTACAGTGTGTGCAATCTTATATTTGAACAAATTTATGAGTAATCAAATCTTTGTGGCATACGTATGTATGTTGTTAGTACCTACATATGTACATACTTATACAGAAGTTGTGTTGTTTAAAGTTTACGAACCGAGTATTTTTAGGTTCAATAAATCAAAGTCGACAAAAATCAAAATTGTGAATAAGTTGTGTTTCTCTCTTTTTTATCTTTATAGAAAAGGCATGTGTGTAATTAAATAATTAGAGACCACTTGTAGGCGAATTTGAAGTTAATAACATTATGCATTGTGGAAAATATTAGTTTTCTAGACGTAAGGTTGGGACCAAAAAAACACTCTGTAAAGGACTATAATGATTCTTTAAATATATGTATGTACTTATGGATGTGTGTGCATTCAAAAACGTAAAATACTGTTGCTATCACAAAATTTTTAATATTTAGAAACTTAAAAAGCAGGTGTTCGATCTAATTTAGTTGGAAGAGAAAATATTGAAAAATTTTTATATATGTATGTATGTAGATAAGAAAATTTTGTACCTATATCGAGCCTTTTTTTTCGATTTTATCGTAAGCGATATGTTATCGAAAATATACTTTTTTATTGAAAATAGAATTTTATGGGCTTACCCATAGTTTAGAGCATTAATGTCAGTTTCATACCACAATTGTGCTAGCTAAAATCACACACATTCTTATTCTCTTTCATTTAGTCGTCAATGAGACAGCGACGAAAACACATACGTAGCGGATGTATTAAATTCTTTATAGATACAGTGAAAGAAAATAAGTGGTATGCGAAAAATATTCTATGATCACCAATGCTTTTAGCGATATTCAATGTGTTTTATGTTACAAAACTTTTAAGGAAAGGAATGAACATGTATTTAAAATACAATTTGACTTTTATTTGGAGCATCTCCACTAAACTACATTTCCTATTTAATCTTTAAAGACCAATAACTCGGGAAATATGGGCCGCAGCCAATTTTTTGGATTAAGTTTTTTTTCACATTACTATCAGATAACTTTTTTAAAAATATCTTTTTTTTTTGAGATTTTTCACAGTTTCCTATGAAAAGTTTAGAGCCCCATAACTCGGAAAATATTCGTTGCCGCCAACTTTTTTCTTCTTTTTAATTTTCTATCACATAGGCTCTTTTTATTTGTTTTTAGCTGCTTTACTAAACTGCATTTCTTCCAAATATTTATTTTTTTCTATGTACTTCAGAGACGAATGAGGCAACTTTTCTCACACATACAACTATAGTTTTATTTTTGACATCACTAGTTTAGAATTAGCAAAATGCCAAAATTTTTTATAACTTTTAAGATAATGGCTGTAAAATTTTATCGTAAGCGACAATTTACGTACAAAAACAAATTTGAGTATTTTAAGGAAACCTTCGCCTGAAAAATTTAATTTTTATCGCATACATTTAAGTCGAAAATAGGGCTAGATATAATTGTATATACATATGTACTATTTATTGCATTTAACAAGAAATTTATTCTTGGAATTGACTTTATGTACATATGTATGCATGTGCGTATAAAGTTTTACAAGACTGAAAAAATTAATATTAATATGAAACGTTAATTCGAAACAATGGCAAACTTAATACACACATTCATATATACATATATGTATGTACATTAGACCGACTCACTGAAAAACAAAGTATTTTTATACCCTCTCAAATCAAAGACTGGTCTTTTTAATGGAGACTCTCAAAAAATTTGAGGGGTCTAGCGATGAGGTATATTTTTGAAGTTTTTTGCATATTTTCGTATCTTGTCCCAAGACAACATATTAAAATCTACGACAACGTTCAATATGGGGTTGATTGATAATTGTTTGTTCTTGTTCTCTTCTTATTAGTATTTCAAAATACTAATACTAACAGACACATTTAAAGCAGAAGTGCTGAAATTTATTAAAGTCAGGGTAACTGTTTAATTTCACTGTTACTCTTTTTTATTAGTTTTCCTCAAAATAATAGAACTGCTACAAACAAAATACTGCTCAACTGTGATTACAGTCACAGTTTAAAAGAACAGCGATTTAGAAATTACGTTCACAAGGAGAAACATTATTAAAAAATCACAGTATCGCTCATCTCTAGTACAGTTATTAGACTGTAACACCTCACAGGCAAAAAAATAAAAAATAAAGTGCACCGCACACCTTAGAATATGAAGTATTATTGCAAGGCAATTCCGAAAAATTTTTACTCTTTTTGCCGAACTACGACATTTACAGTCGGATCTTAAGGTGTGATATGTCAATGTTTTTGTCTCAAGGATACCAGCCAACGTTTTGCTTTATAGGCCATTGACCTCAAGTATCCCGTCCTAGTATTGACCCATCATATCTCAGTTCCTACCACTCAAATACCCTAATACATTACATGAATGTTCGCAAGGAACCGTTCAACTTTGGAATATGAATTGTTCAACGTGAGTGGAGAAACTCTACTCGAAAAAGTTGCCCGTACAAATCATACGTGTGTGGGAAGCTTTAATCGCATATATTAATGAAATATGTATACAATGTAAAGGCTTAAAAAAGTTTCAAGTTTATTCCAAAACCAGGGGGCAAATTACGGCATTCGATACGACTCGTAATTTAAAAATATTTCCATATAAACTCTATTTCTATATAAACTCTATTGAAATGTTTTTAAATTATTAGTCGTATCGAATGCCGTAATTTGTCCCCTGCTCAACGAGAGAACTGTATTCCTGTATGTGTACTCATTTGTATAAGAACCCGATTGAAGTTCGACAATCCGGATACAGAGTCTGGAGTAGAGATGGGCGCGTGTTGAATTTTTCCAACATGACACGACACGAACACGAATGCCAAGATGACCACCACGTACGAAACACGCACGCGAAAATTTTTCAAAACACGAAACTGCACAACACGCACGAAATCAAATTGAATAGCAAAAAAGGCATTTTTTATATTCAAATAGATACATATTTTTGTTTAATTTCAGAACTTTAAGCTTAAGAGACCCCTACACTATCAACAAATTTGATTGTTTTATGTGTTTGACGATGCAAAATATAATTTTTTTTTACTGGAAATTCATGCATACATATTTTAACACCAAAAATCGTTTCGTGTTTATCGTGTAAATTTTGTTCAACACGATTTTCTGTCACGAACACTTCGTGTTGAGCCGTGCGTGTTCGTGTCACGAAAAAAAACACGACACGCGCCCATCTCTAGTCTGGAGCCACTTTAGTCAGCAGAGCTTTAAGTCATTAAAGTACACTAAAAATTTGTAAAAGCTTCCAAATACATCTGTTTGTATAAAAAGAATCAGTTAGCATTAAACTAAAATATGAATATATATGTTGTAAAGGTTCAAATATGCAAAAGTGTGGCAAATATCTTAAAAAGTTTTACTACATATTTATGACTTCCTTCATAAAAGTTCTCTATTTTCTCAATTCAATCAATATTATAAGATTATGTCATTATTATAGCTTTTGACCCACATATACAGAAGAGAAGCACATCCTTTTTCCATTTGTAACTTTCCATTTCATTTATGCGTGTTTATGTAAAATAATACCCCTTTTAGACACGCAAAGATTACTTTGCAAAGTCTTAATTCAGATGCGAGAAAGACAGAAAGAGAAAGTATCCCTACCTCTATCTTTCAACCAGCTGAATTGAGACTTTGCCAAGTAAATTTTGCGTGTCTAAAAGGGGTCTAACGACAATGGATGACTTGAATTTCTAAGAATATTCAGAAGAAGAATAACAACCTTGAGAAATTTAGTTAAAGTTTTAAACGAGCAAAAAGGACAATTCACGCGCACACACACACGCACAAATTTGAGCAAATAGTATGAAATTAAAAGGATTTTATGTGCGCTGAATGAATGATTGTGACGTAAGTGTGTTTTCCACTGGCAGACAGACTTGCGGGCAACAAGTTGTTTATGAGTTTTTTGTTTTTTTTTGTTTTTATGAATCTTAACTTGAATTTATAGAGCTGTTGGAATTTATAGAGAAATTATATTACTGATGTGTTGGAAATTTTTATGCTAAAGACCTCCACTCGTACAAAAATGTTTAATACTATTTGCACAAATTACGAGGTGTGTTCAAAGAGTATCGAGAATTTTGATTTTTTTTGTGGTGTTATGTTGGTACTCATGTCTCTCACTTATGCCGACTTCAACAACAGACGAAAACATTGATGAAGTGAAGAAAATGGTATTGGCCAATCGTCGAATCACCATTAGAGAAGTTGCTGAGGACCTAGACATATCGATTGGCTCGTGCCATCAGATTTTTATCAATGATTTGGGCATGAGACAGGACCAAAAACAGCATCGCATGAACATTGCTAATGAGCTATTGGA
This sequence comes from Nowickia ferox, assembly GCA_936439885.1. Taxonomy (NCBI): domain Eukaryota; kingdom Metazoa; phylum Arthropoda; class Insecta; order Diptera; family Tachinidae; genus Nowickia; species Nowickia ferox. The sequence goes on along the minus strand of OW387023.1, from coordinate 91,851,638 downwards.
CTCTGTCCGCGACGACCCAAATTTGCTCCAGAGGGTCATAACTGGTGACGAATCGTGGGTTTATGGTTATGACGGGAAAACCAAATCTCAATCATCTCAATGGAAGCTGCCGCGCGAACCAAGTTAAAAATCGAAGACGAGCCAAAACACGTGCAAGCAAAGCAGCTGTCAAAAATTAACTGAACATTCAAAATGGTCGAAATTGTCGGCATAAGAGACATGAGTACCAACATAACGCCACAAAAAAATCAAAATTCGAATATATGTACGTAACCGGCGAAAATTCAAAATTCGCGATACTTTTGGAACACACCTCGTATATATACATGTATCTCAGCAAAAATATTCGTCTATCTGGAAGTAGGTTGGTAAGAGAGAGAGAGAGCATAACTCTCGCTTACCTACCTGCTTCGGTATCACATGATTTTTGTTCGTGATGTCCCAGTTGGTACCTCTCCAGGTATTAGCTTCTGAATGCATCTAGTATGTGCAGAAAGAAGCTCATATTTCATGCCTTTTTCATATGTAAATAATTAAATAAATTACTCTTTAGATAAGAATCCTATATATCTACTCTTAGATTAATTCTTTTTGTTTTTATATTTGTTATATATTAAATACAATAACAAATCAAATACTTTTTGTTAGCGCGTTGAATCAGGAGTCGATCCCAGGATCTCCGCATGTTAGCCTAGATCACTACTGAACTATGAAGCACATATTTATTTTCGTATACAATTCAATTAAAAAATAAAAGATCAAAACTCGAAGTAAAACTTTCATTCGCATCCATATTAGTATCCAGCTAAGCGAGAGAGGATTCACTATAAAAAACTTTGAGAATTTGAGTATAAACAACCGACCAACTTCGTAGTTTTTGGGTTAAATTTCGTAATTCGCTTACGTTATTGCATGCTCGTAAGACAGAGGGCTGTGTACTTTTCCGCGCTCCCGAAGCGCTTCTTTTTGTCTTAGTGCTTACTTGTACGAAATTTATTTTTATTGGGATGTACATACATATGTGACGCTCAAAATAGAAAGGGACCTAAGGGTAAAAACAGGTTTTGTTCAGGAGAGCCATTTTAAAGATTTAAATACGTGTATCTTTGGTGTACCATCACATCATAAAACGCGCATATCTCTGGGAGGGAACACTTTTGGGGCATGGGATCGGTTTCATTCGATGCTCAGATGTTGTCCACATCAAAAAAAAAAAAGAAAAAGTGAAAATTGATTTTTTTACCCTTAGGTCCCTTTCTCTATGCGCTGTCACATATGCATAATCGCTTTCAAGAGACGGAATAAAATAACTCAAGCTTATTGCGAATTTCGTATCCGACCTTAAAATTTCCCATTTTTACACTATGGTATTACGTTTCTCGAAAATCGTAAAAATACAGCGCCGTTGAGATCCCAGATTTAGCCCCTCGCGACTATTTCCTGTTTGCAAATTTGAAAATATAGCTGGGTGGTAAGAGAATTGGTAAGATATATCATTGAAACGAACGCCTCTTTTGAGGGCCTTGATAAATCTTATTATTTGGAGGGAATAAAATTGGCAGAAAACCTCTGTGCTTAATATGTCGCGCTTAAAGGAGACTATGTTGAGAAATAAAACGCTTTTTTGCGGAAAAAATTTCAGTTCATGCAGAAAGTCACGGGTGGCATTGGCTGAAGTAGTTAGCACGTTGATTACGAAAACGAAGGTCCTGGGTCCTAGCCCGGCATCAGACAGTCATCAAATAACAACACCATGCATTTTTCTGGTGTACATTAGTGTCCCTTTGTATCAGTTGTTGTAGGAAAGTTCATGTGATGAAGGCATAGACCCTGGTCACTGAATTATACCGACAACAGAGCGCCCTCCTTCGTTGTGTAGCAGAATAATCGGCGAAGTAAAATAACCAATAAAATGGCTGCCAATCACAGCTTCACCAGAGGCGCTGCAATACTGCATTATTAAAAACGTTGCAAAAAACAGAGTTGTAAAAATAATGCAGCTTTCCTCTTTTCTCTTCCTTCACAACCTGTCTTTTCTATCACTATCTTCTCTATCCCTTTCCTAAAGAAGGTAACACTTATTAATAGTAGTAGGCATTCATTGCCTGAGTGTTGCTTCTCTTTGTTAAAAAAAAAAAATTACCGAAACTAATGAGTGTAAATAATTTGCTTAATTTAAAGCGGTTTATATTAATTTTTATAATTCGTTTTCATTTCAATACTTGGATTTTTTTAATAATTTTAAAAATTTATGGATATTAATGGGCCTTATTCATAAAAAATATTTTGGTTTTATAAAAGGTTAATTAATCAAATTTTCATAGAAATATTTTTGATAAGCCTTTCAGAAATCAAAGATATTTTTATGAATACGACGCACAGTAGGGTTTTCGATGGTTAAAATGGGAATTAATTCCTGGTGACTTTCCCTGTTTATAATTTTAGATTTTTTTGGTCAATATCACTTAAAGAGAGCGATTTTCGAAGTTGGGCAAAAAATTGGCGGAATAGGACTGTGGGGAGGAGTACTCCCCATACAAAATAATTAATAATAATCTAATATCTAGAAAGCTATAATAGTTAGAGGCTTCGAATTTGGTGTGAGCTAATTTCAAGACAGCACACAAAGTTAGATGAAAAACTGGTGGGTTAGGTCCGGGAGAAGGGGTACTCCCCATACAAGGTAATTCACAATAATAATATGCTATCTTGAAAGCTTCAAATTCAAAACGAATCACAACAAGTAAAATAATATTATATATGGGAACCACAGTTTCATATAAACAAGTTTGATAGCTTTTTAATGTTTATTTGGAAGTAAACTAGTAATTTGCATACATACATTTATTAGTAATTTTTATTTTTTCACTATTGTTATATTTGCTCTTAACAATATTAACAGTTCTGGATATTGTTATTATAGCCGCGAAAATAATATAACCCGCAAAAGCAAATTTTACAGGACAAGTTTTTTTTACTTTTATATGATTTGATCAAATTATGCAAGTTATAGATAAGTTTTAAGTTGATTATTCGAATAGAATTTTTTTGTTAGTTACGTTAATTTTGTCGACCACATTTTTAACAGATTACACTGAAATGTGACTATTATAATTTTTAAATTAATGTTTTAACAGATGACGTGTTCGATGCTGCATCAAAAAGTCAATTTCGAAAAATATATCAGTTACGTTATTTTCGCGGTTAAGGCTCGACGTTGATACTTTTCCATTCTTTAATACCTCTTTATGTATACATATGTATGTATAATAATTATTAATGTATGTATTAAAATTAAATGTAAGCTGTCATGAAAACAAGAACAAAAGCAACAGTAATAATGATGTATTTATTGCTTTTATGTAGTAGGTGCAACAATATATTTAAATTTTATTTTAAAATGTGCAAAAAAGTGCAGACTAATTTTTCATAAATATTTTCAAAAGCGTTTATATTTTTAGAAAAAAAAGTTGTTTTTCTTAATTTGTCTTTATTCACAACTATTTATCGACATATTTCCCGAAATCCACTAACTTATAGCCTTACGCGTGAAAATTAATTAAAAATAATAACACAAATTACACATAAAAACAAAAAATATAAATTAATCTTACTAACCTGAGGTTAAAGGTTCCATTCAAATATTTTTAATTATCACTTTAGAAAACACTCAAAACTAGTTCTTAAAACACCGAAAATTTAAATTTTAATTGCACGCGAGGAAATCGTCAAATAACTCAAACTTTAAAATTGTATAGTGACATAACGGTAATTGTCAGAAACAAAATTTTTGCACTAGTGATGTGGAATGTTGTGTACTTTTACCGACTACAAAAATTTATTCGGTTCTCCTAAATTTAATTTTGCAATTAATTCCCATTTTTGGTATCAAAAACCCCACAGTGCGATGTTAAGTATGTGTGTACGTATATAGGGAACACAGCCGGTACGAAATCTACCATTAATGTCAGAAGAGGGCAGGTGTGTTTTAGATTTAATCTCATGGTTTTCCAAACAACTGGTGATTGTAAGCCTCCAACCATCGTCCCCATGCAACCTTAGAAAGCACCATGTAACACTCCAGTGTCTGGTTGACCGCGTCACATCAATCACTAGCATTGATTTAACACTGGGAAGCCAAGGGAGAATAGTCCCAGCGTGTTTGGTAGCACCACAGCCACCACGTACTATTCTCCGTGATCACACGCCGCGAGTGTAATTGCTTACACCCACAGCGAGGTCTCCAAGAAAATTCCTCACCATTAACCGGCACAGCTCAACCACTCATCAGAGCCAGATGAATGCCTGAGCCCACATGATTCAGTACCTACTCCACACAGCTCAACATCATCCTTTTAACCCGGTGGGGTTGGAACGAAATCGACCTTTTGGTAAATGATCATAACCACCGTTACACCCATCCAACTCCTAGAGCAGCTCGGCTGTCGGGCCACGGGCACCCGTGGTACCAGAGACAAGCCTCTGGTCAAACCTCGAAGTTCCACGCCGAAAGGCTTCACCTATATCGTCTTTTGAAGTCAGGGTAGTTCATGTGACGCTCCACCTGCTCGTCAACACAGTCTGTTTTCCAGTATAAATATGTGCTCATCCGTTCCTCTGTTGACAGAGATTGGGTAATAATACATAAGTTCTATGGGTATAAAGTCAAAGGTACGTTGATGGAAAAAGCCAAATTACTCCAGTCAGCAGTCGGTACATGCTTTTACGTTGATTTAAAAAAAGGGGCATGCTTCGGAAAAATTGGGTCTAAAAAAAGCGCTTAAGCCGAAAATTAGCCTCAGGTTGTCGGTGGCGGCTGTGATTATTCAAAAATTGCTAGCGGCGGCTGTTAGCCGACTCTCAGGCAATCAGCTTCGTTCATTGGGTGTATGCAATTATTTAAATAGATGTTTTTTAATTCCTATAATTTCATACTGTTTTTGTTGCTCGAAACTCATTGGACAAATGTTGTAAATGTAAATACATTCATTACATATCAGGATATTATTACAATTTGCTAATTTGTCTTTGTCATTACGATTCATTCTTAGAATTTGGAATAACGAAAACAAAATGTCATTATGTGCATTTTCATTATGGCTTCTATCACGTTCGTCCCATGAGGAACGTGGGTTGAAATTATATTCGAAACAATTTTGTAGATATAATACAAATATGTACATATGTCAAAATAACAAGCAAACTGCCAATTTTAATGGTCGGTCATTGGTCAATTAATGTCCTTCTGTGTGATAGCAACTTTAACAACAATGAATGACAGTTGCAGATAAACCTGCATTCCTTGATTTTGTTGATATATTTATGTAGTGTATGTACATATATTGGGTTTATAGTAATGACTAACAATACGAACAGTGGGATTTGGAAAACATATAATTTAAAATAACTTTCATAGATAAACATGATTCCGTAAGAAGATACAAAAACACATCTCTAAAATTTAAATTAAATAGTTGAAGCTTGAAAGTTTTTATACACATTGTTCACTTAAAATAAACAAATATGTACATTAGACTGGTTGCAGCTTGTATGGGATTTTTGTAGCTATGCTATTTATGAGGCGGTACAGGAGTTAGGACGTGATTTTCGCAACAAAAATAATCGACACTATTACAGTTATAAATTTATTTTTGTTTTGATTTCTTTGTAAGTAAAAGCAAAGTACGAAAATAAACGAAACAAATTGTTTGATTTTGTTTTGTTTAGTTCTTTGAAGCGAGAGAAACAAAAACAATGAGAGCGATTGCTCAATTAATTTTTGTTTTTAGTCAATTTAATAATTATTATTATTCGAACTGCATTTGTGTCTATATTTAATGAATTGAACAGGCTAATGTTCGTATCGCCTTTTAAGCCAAATTACATGTGATAATTATTAATGAACAAATAACATTTGTTTTTGCACCTGAGCACAAACCATAGAACACAGCTGATCGGCTGTAAACTGGCAAACAGCCGCCGCCGGCCACAAACAATACATTAATTTAATCGTACGCCGCTATAAAAGAAAATAATGGGAAATAAATGGAAACGTTTTGAAATATTTGCAAAGAATTTGACATCATCATATAATATAACGTTATTGCATTGTTATTTAACACATTAATTTTGTTTTATATAACCAAACAGCATAGCTACAACCGGGTGTCCTAAGACACCTCTCTTCTTTTTTATAATTCTTAATATGTGCGCTGTCTAAAATATGAGGTCTTAATTTTTCAGCTCGATCTGACGGTTCCTTCTGGTGCCTACTGAAGCCTAGAGTATCCGATATTCAGTGTGGATTTGGTAAGAAAAATGGAAACAATTCCGCAGTTATGAAATTTAATGTAGCATTTGAGGAGGTGTCACAGAGCTTAAGCCTGGAATTTGGACTATATATCTTTAAAGGGGCGGAGCCACAAAGCCCCAATGTGGACAACGTAGGGTTAATGAAAAATGAAAACCGATGCCAAGCTGGTGTTTTTGATCTGATAAAAAAGATTGGTTGCAAGTGGATTTTTTTCTATCCAAGAACTAAAAAAAGTCTGCTATTCGATATTCGATAAAAATAAAAAATTTGGCTTTTTTACCAACCTTGGTCCACTGTTCTGCAAATGGAGAAGTCAAATTATTATTATTATTAGAAAATTAAGAACAAAATTTGCAACATTAAAAAAATGTTTGTATCAAAAGCACAATTAGGTAAAGAGTTGAAAAAAGTCGATTTTTCGCTGTTTTTTGCAGAAAAAGTGGGTTAATTATTTCGCTATTGTAAAAAAAATTTGCAAAATTTTCTTTCAGTTCCACTGTTAAAACTTACCACACATCAATTTTTTATATGGAATTCTTCTACCTACAAAGGTGTTATGGCGTTAAAAATTCATTAACCCTAGAAAATATACCACAAACACGATAAAAGTTTAAATTTTTAATGATTCGCTTATCTTTAATTCATGAACATGGGAGGAAAAACTATAATGAACTGGAGAGAATTAATGCAAAAAACCAATGCAATTTAAGTAGAATAAAAGTCAATTTAGTATCCTTGAACTTCAAACAATAAAAATAAGCAAAGAAAATGAACTCTATAGTTTGCTTAGGAAGTTGTAAGAAGCATAAAGTTCAGACAAACGCGTTCCTTAACAAAAGTACACAAGTTAAATACTCCATTAAAAGCTAAATTGGGGGCCGGGGTTTCTAATGGACTTATGGAATATAGAAAAAATTTGATAAGATGTTGTGTCATATCAAGGTTAAGAATAATGTATAATATATTCCCTCAAATTTAAAAGTTGAACTTTAGATGTACATACATACATAAATATGTATGGAAAAGTTGCTAATCGTACTAAGTCCCAAATGAAAAGTCTTATTAGTTTTCTGCAAAACAAATCGAAAATTATTATAATTTCTAATAATTAAACTAATGAAAAATATATTCAAATATTAAATGACTGTTTCACCGTTTTATCTTAAATTGTAGATCTTAAAATAACACTTAATAAGCAACAAAAATATGTATTGACATGACATGGTATGTCATGCCAAAGCACGATATTCCGTTCCTGGCTTTTCATTTAATATTAACAATTAACGAGAGCATTTACATATTTTATTTTATTATTAAATTGAAGCCTCTAAATACATTTACAAACATGTGAAAGACTATTCACAAATTAAGTTCGTGTTATAAAATCACAAAAATTATTTATAAAAACAATAAAATAAAAGCAATTATATCCCATGAAACTATTGAAAAAAAAATCTATACTCGTAACACAAAAAAATAAAATAAAAAATATAACACATTTAATTTTTTTGTTATTGCCAGCCAGTACAAATTCAAAAGTATTGATTGTAGCTCTTAATGACTGACGCTGATGGTGTCCAATATGGAGAAGAGTAATGATGATGTTGCCAGTGCTCTCACTCGTAATCATCAGGGAAACCGCAAATATAGAATTGCAGGTTCTTTTTTTCTTGTATAGGGTGTTTTTTTTAAAGCTATAGAACTTCGAATTGAAATAAAACACAAGAAAATTGTTTTAATGTCCATCAATTTGGCTTTTTTGGAAGGATAATTTTATGTCATTAACGTTTAAATATGATTTCGGGCATGTGGCCGCCGCGGCTGGCTCGAATAAAGCCAATTCTACAGGTCCAATTTTCAACCACTTTTTCGAACATATGGGGCGAAATTATGCGCTCATCGAATGTTTCCTTCAATAAATCGATTGTGACGTGCGCTGTGTGGCATGTAGCGCCGTCTTGTTGGAACCACAACTCATCCACATTCATGCCATCCAATTCGGGAACAAAATAGTCGGTTAGCATGGCTCTATACCGGTCTCCATTAACGGTAACCAACAGTCGACCATAAAATGGACGGAGCTTGCGGTAAACTTCGCGAACTGAACCATTATTTTCGAAATAAATTTGCACGATTTGCAAGCGTTGTTCTTTTGTCAACCTGTTCATGATGAAATGGCAAACCAAACTAAATATTAATCACTTGACAGCTGACAAAATGGCCGCCAGTTAAAAAAGTCATGCCAACTTAAAGTTCTATACCTCAATAAAAAACACCCTTTACAACCTATAGAGGCGGAAATTATATACATAAAGCGTGTTTTTTTTAGAGTGTCACAACTTTGAGTTGGCATCACTGCTTTATTTGAGCACCCATTCAACAGCTGATAGTTGCTTTTTTGTTTTGTTTGCTTTAAAATTTCATTATGAATCGACTCACACCAGAGCAATGCGTGCAAATTGTTGAAATTTTAAATCAAAATAATTTTTCTATTCGTCAAACACATCGCGCACTTCCGAGGAAGCCTATTTCTGGTTGATTGGGTACGTAACTAAGCAGAGTTGTCGCATTTGGACTGAGGAGAATCCACAAGCTTTTGTCAAAACACCATTACATCCACAGTAAATTACTGTTTGGTGCGCTTTATGGGCTGGCGGAGTCATTGGCTCATATGTCTTCAAAAACGATGATTGATGGTCAGAATGTTACTGTCAATGGTGAACGGTAAAGTAACATGATTCGAAATTTTTTCGTACCTCAATTACGTGGCACTAATCTTGCTCATACATGGTTCTAACAGGACGGAGCCACATGCCACACAGCGGGCGCTACAATTGATTTACTCACACAAACTTTAAAAAAAATAATTTCACGTAATGACCTAATTAATTGGCCACCAAGATCGAGTGATTTTACCACTTTGGATTATTTTCTTTCGGATTATGTTAAGTCACTTGTCTACGTCGATAAACCACAAACAATTGAACACCTGGAAAACAATATTTGAAGAGTTATCGGCGGTGTTAGTGGCGGCCACATGACAGAAATCATATTTAATCATTAATCTCATAAAAATTTCTTTCCAATAAAGCCCGCTTCATTGATATTAAAAATATATTTCCTTGTTTTATTATGATTTAAACCTGCGCCATTCTATAAAAAACACCCTTTATATATTTCTCACCATAATGTAACTTCCAGTTGTAGTAGAAAAATTAGAAATCAGAAATTAAATTAATTATTTTTTCGAGCAGATATAAAAATCAGGTAATAACTTTTATTTCTGCTCAAAAGAATTAAAATCAGAACATGATTCCGAGTACACATCTGTCTGAATCAAACATTTTTTCATTATAGGGCATTTAAGTACTAGATTTCGAGGTAAATATAGCTGCTTTTTGCTAGATTTCCCAAAAAAACAAAATTTAGTTTGTGAGTAGATTTGTAGGCAATATACTTAAAATCTAATATGTTTATCTTATTTTTATTTTGGAAATTTTTCAGTTAATGGGTTTTGTTTTGGATAAAAAAGTCTTGATAAGTGTCAAACAAATGTCATAAAGTTTTTAATTAAAATCTGCTATATTTTGTGCAGGTGTAAATGCCCTACTAGTAATTAGTGGTTATGCTTTTTTGCTCAAAAAATATAAAAATAAAAACTAACAATTATTTATGCTTAAAAAAATAAAAATCAAATATTTTAAATCATTCGAGTGTAGTTGAAAACTACTAAAATGGTGTGATTGGCCACGTTGTCCGATGTTTTCTTGTACTTGCTTTTTTTCTTTAAAAATTCAACGAATAATTATTATTTTCGGTCCCTGATTTATATACATAAAAGCTTATGTTATGAAGTCCATAAACTTCTTGTGCATATTGCTGTGGTGAACCCGAATGAAAAGCCATGAAACTCTATTATTTAAAGTGTCGAATATGTTCAGCACATTATGTAAAATCTTACGAGAAACATTTGAAAAAAAAAATATTTGTTGGCGGTTTAGCATATGGGCATTTCCATGGGAAAGTCTACTTTTTGTCGCGTGCGACAGCAAGCAATTGAGCTTGTATTTCAGAACAAATCGACTCGATTTTTTTTAAGTTTTATCGAATGTATAGCTGTTAACGGCCTAGACAAATATACTTGTTTGGTGTCGCACGCGACAAAAAGTTAACATACCTGTGGAAATTATTATATCTAGATGCATTTTGTTGCAGCTAAGGAACACTTCAGTAGACTTCAACCACAATTCAAAAGGTTGCAAGGTATCAACGCTTATAGAAAAACTGGACGATATATTGAATTTTAACTGCTGTCCTATATTTAGTGATACTCCCGGGACTAAGACAAATCGATAAGCTGATAAACACAATACCCTTCTTTGCGTCGCGCAGTCGGGTAAAAAGTCTAGAGGAATCAAATCGGGACAATTTAGGATTACGGCTTTTGGTATTTATGTAAAATTTTAACCCCTTAACTCTTCTCCATGTGAGTCTTTTCTACCCCCAAAAGAGTATTTTATTACGGATTAAAACATTGTAATTTTATCTTTTAATTTTACAGCACATTTTCCCATTTGGACTACATGTTTAATGTGTATAAAACAATATTTTTAGATTATTTTCGGTTTCTCTGAAAACCATTAATGGAAAGATCACTTACCACACGCTGAGAGACACCAGATTTTGAGTTTGTTATTCATTTCTATTTTTTTTTTCTAATTTACACTCAAAGTTACACCTACTTACATACATTAGACACAGATGCTTATAATTTGGGGAATTTATTCATTTATGAACTGGCCGCCATGTAGAAATCAGTTTTATAGGGATTTTATAATGTTAAAATTTTAATAATGAGAAAAAACCGGATAGTCAATTTGTCAATGTCGCTTGCACAGCGAACATATTTATTTAGTTCTGAGGAAAAACCAAGTGGGATCAGACTCAAATGCTTGCTAATTACTTTTGTGTTTTTACAGAAATTTTTTAAATAATTTTAAAATAAGTTTTCTTTTGAATATGGATTATATCATGTACTATGGGCTATAAAAATAAATCTATTACAAGGTTTGGCGAATTTCGGTCGACGGCACGATTGTTTATATTTTCATATACAAAAATTGGTCGTTCATCTCAGTTGTGTTCCTAGCATCCTTTACGTAGGATTAAAAATACACTGAGTTTTTGTTTTAAATTCTATTAAATTTAAATGATTAATCTCCACATCGAAGTATTTTCATATAGAGTTTTAAAGCAGGGGGAAAAACCCTTTCAAGAAACTCGCTTGCTTGCTTTAAATGAACATTGAACATCCATTTAGTGGTTTCTAAAGCGCTGGTGGCAGTGCTCTCAGCTGTTAAATATCTGTCATCTGAACTGTTATTTACATATTTAATGAAATTTACGAATATGGATCGTTTAACAACCGCAGAACGACTAAAAATAGTTAAAAATTACTACAAAAGTTCAGGGCACTTTTCAAGCATCACGGGGTGGTTACGGTCATCATACTCGACCTACTGCGCATGGAATTGCCAAGACTATAAAGAAATTTAAAGCGACTTGAAGCGTTACAGATGTGGCCAGCAGTGCAGACAGATTAGGGGATTTGTTCCCAAAAAGGGGATTTCGCCTCTCATTTGGGGACAGAATTTCGTGGGGAGGGATTTGGGGACTTTTCATTTTGAACTCTAACATTACTTTTTCTTATACATTATCTTAATACAATATTTACGTTTTATGGGATTTCTTCTAATTTTACAGATTATTTTAAAATAGTAGAGTTAACGTGAATTTTAACTGGAAGTTCTTCATACAAAACTTGCCGTTAAGTCCCTGTTAGCTTTTAATTGTACATTGTCAAAAGGGATGTTGAGTGATTTTAATTTGCATGTATCAAGATAAAAATTAATCGTAGATGTTGACATTAAATAATTTAGTACTGGCAATATTTCTGTTTTTAAATATCTTTTAGGGTAGTGTGGCAATCATTCTATTTAATGAAGATGGTAATACCACAAAAATAAATATGTACAATAGCAAACCCGTCCTCGCAGCTGTAGAGAGTTTAAAGGCTCAGTTAGCCGAATGTAATGTAATGTAACTGCAACGGTAGGAAACAGCTGATCGATTTTGTTATGTTAAAAGTAATGAAAATGGTTATAGAGATGTAATGTAACGTAACCTACCTTTCATATAAAAATATCGATCAGCTGTTTCCTGCATTACAGTTACATTGCGTTACAGTCGGCTAACTGAGCCTTAAGTTTAAATAATTTAACTGCCATTAGAACAGATGGTGCAAGCAATATGTGCACTTCAAAAAACTCTCGCTATACTTTGTTAAAAAATTAAAATAGTTCGATTAAATTGGTTAAATGTGTTTGCCATTCACTGATTTTATGCAGCTCAAAAGTGGCAAAATTAATTCCCAGTTCTCTCAAATTTATTGTTAAAGAGTTGTACAACTATTTCTCGCACTCTCCGTTGTGAACGCTAAAGTACAAACAAATAATCGATTCAATTAATTTAGGCCTGGATAGATTTTAAAAACTTGTACAACACTAGATGGTTGCCTTATGGAAATTCTGTGCAAAGAGTTTTGGAGCAATGGATTGAGATGCAGCATCATTTTAAAATGATATCAAACAGCAATATTCACAAAATATTTTTGGGGACAGAAACTAAGATTTTTCTTTTGAATTGGGGGGGACAAGACGTTTTAAATTGGGGACAAGAGGCAAAATTTTTCTGGCAGCACTGGTGATCAGACCTGTGCATCATCACAATGTGCGCAATTCCAAAAATATCACCTCTATTAATGAAAGTGTGGCGGATAGTCTGAAGAGCTATTACCACTAAGTCACAGTGCTACGGTCGTATGATTTCGGTTTTTTTTTGGTCTGGCGATACGTAGTTTCACCTAGACGGACGGCCACGATACACACAACACGACCAGTTTTGGCTGTATTGCATGGTAACTTTCCAGAACGCGTAATTTCACGATTTGGCTACGTCAATTTGCCACTAAGATCATGCGATTTGACGGCGGTCATTTAAATGACATTGTATTTTGTAAGTCATGGCAAAATCCAAGCAATATAATGATATAAAATTTTCATCGAAATCATAGCTTTATGTGCGTTGTATTCAACTTTACTTTTTAAACTGCAAAAATGGATAGCCCTATAATAGTTTGGTATCTCTCAGTCCCCGGTCGAAGGTTCAGCTTACTCTCCCTGCAAACGATAAATAAAATGACTAATTCAATAAATTTTCTATCAAATTAATTAACAGTAATACCAACAACCACTGATAACATAATCTTCAAACAAAAAAAAAAAAAAAAAAAAAAACTGAACTATACAAATACCGTCACACTATACAAATGCCTCCTTAACAGACCAACCTAAATTACTACGCAAATCGTTGTCTATGAGACCGACCGAAATAACGCGGCTTCAACGCTTTGCGATTGGAAAATAAAATTTTGACAGCGCGTTAAGAAGTGAAGTTGGCTGCAAAAGTAATGTTATTTTTGTTAAGTAATGTAACTTTATCTACTTTCACGTCAAATAAGCGTTTTCATTTTTATACCTTATTTCTATTTAGAGTTTAATTAATCAAAGTGAGTGAACATTACTGTTTCTGGCGAAACGTTAACGCTTTAATTTAGGTTACTCATTCCAGCGTAAAAGCTAAGCGCAAAATTACTTTGCGCTTTGCGTCGTAATTTAGGTTGGTATGTAATTGAATCAGAAGGTTAAGAGTTAAAAAAATAACTGCTTTTATACAGATCTAATCAAACGCCCTATGGTATCGGTTGGTTATTGTTATAAATAAATAAATAATATTATTCCTAAGCTTTCCAATAATAACTTTTTAAAATATGCCACAAAAAGCTACGTAAATACTACGTAAATAGTCTGATTTCACGATTATTTTGTAATAAAAATGTCTCAAATAATCTCAAGTAAGATGAAGTGTTTGATGAAATTTCTGAAGTAACTGACAATGTTTTATTAGCTGATCTAAAAAATTTTATCAATAAAGTAAGAAATTGTACTAACATAAAAATCTTTAACAATTTTGAGGTTGATATAGATTATTTGGAAATATCTAAGAAAGAACACACAAACTGGATATGCTTTTTAATCCTTTTTTAACAGTATCACTAACATCAACATTTGCGAAAGATATTTTTCTACTTGTTCTTTTATCAAAATTAAGAAAAGAACCGTCTACAAGCTAAAAAGTGGGATTATCTGCTGTTTTTAAATGACTATTTTAAAAGAAATCAATAACATATTAAAAAGTTTTGTAAATGTGTATAAAAACATACGTTTTTTAAATAATTTCCTTTCGGTTTTTAATAATATTTCTAAGTTTATTTTTAAAACTATTTATTTTTCTTGTGTAATGAATTATTTGTTGTTTGTTAATAAAAAAATTAAACTCATATTAAAACTTATTAAACTTGTTTGAAATTATTCGAATAAATTTTTTTATTCTTTGTTCGTTCGAATATTCGAACAAAAGTTCAAAATTATTCGTCCGTTCGAACAAGAAAAAAATCATGAAATTTCATTCGAACAAATATAAAACACGAATAATTAGCAACACTAGTATGTATGTAATACGTATATGTATGTATGTATGTATATGCAACAATGACTTTGAAACATAAAATTTATTTATGCTGATGACGACCATTGTTACATTAACAAACATTTTATTTTTAACGAAATACGAATACGAAAACAGCATGAAAAGCAAAATTCATTGAATAAACAAAATCGTTAAGAAAATTACAAAACAAAAGCAAACACACACATACGCGCAGTTTCAAATTTACGCAGCCAACAAACTCTATAAATAAAGATATACATATAAATACATGTTGACATCATTCACTCCTGACTTCGAACACCCTACAATAGTTTCGGCATTACAGTGGTAATCTAAATAAAAACATAGCATGTATGTATGTATGTATGGATGTAGACAAAAATTTATCTGTCTGGGACGAAACCTTCAAATTGGGTTATTTTTAATGAAGTTACATTGATTTAATTTGATTAAGACTCTTCAATTAAGATGGTTCCGTAGAAAGCTAACATACGAGTATATTACACCATTAGAAATTTTCTTAGCTCAACAAGAATCCTTTACGACTAAATGGTTGTATTTTTCAACAACTTTATGGCTTCTGCCATCTACAAATTTCCAAATCTTAAATAGAGCGGTTTGCATATTCTCTAACGATATACGAATGTACATATCGCACACCAAATCATAAACGAACACAACTCAAAAATTTCAGATGGTGAGTAGTTACAAACAATTGTTGATACTGTACAAATGATGCAAGTATGTAACATAAAAACAAGCATAACGGTATTTTATAATCTTCAAGAAGACTGTATTGCAAAAGAAATTGTTGCGGTCGTTAGAGATTTGTTCAATTAACTGGTTTATAAAAAATCAAAACCCCTTTGATAATTTTGAGTTGTGACTGTTTATGATTAAGTGTGCGATATGTACATGCAATTTACATGAACTCGGAAAAAAATCTTGGAGTAAAATTAATAAACAATTTATTTATTGCTTAAATAGCAAAACAATTACAGTCTACTAAGAACTGACAATATTGAATATTAACAGATGTCGGTCAAACTTTCTAGCTAAAACAGAACAAATGCCTTCATAAAGTTTGATTACTTAAAAAATCAACACCCTTCATATTTGATTAACACAACCCCACGAAATACAACTTTTTGTTTCCCCTTCGAAAATTCATTTCATTTAATCTGTTCAAAATTTCATGCGAAATGTTGACATAATACGTATAAAAAAAAGTTCACATGAAATATTCATATGAACTATGTTGCAAAACTTGTACTCTGTTCAAGTCATGAAAAATGTATGAAATGTGTCTGGCAACATTTTCTAGCAATCTGCGAAATAATGTGACTGACATTTATTTCACTTGAAATATTGACAGCTGATGTTTTTGTTTACAAAAGTCGATCAATGTTGCATACTTCTAATCAATAAAACGATTATTCTTTTGGAAAAAGTAATATGGGCATCACTTGTTACGTGTCAAATTTTTCACGCGAAATAATCAATGTTGCTGAAAAATTTTCACAACTTCGAACAGAGTACTAGGCTTAAGGCAGTATGTCCGACGTCGACCAATAAAACACCCTCGGGTAACTAACAAAATTTGCTTCAAATCATCTTAATATAGTAAGCTAAAAAACATCAATGATTTCTTAGTTATTCGTAAAATAAAATTTAAAAATTTGTTTTTTTTTATTTAACAATTTTTTGGCCATTGTCTGTAAAGGCAAATGTGTTAAGAATAAAATAAGCTAAATATTATGAAAATCGGTTAAAACTTATAGACTTTATTGGTAATTTAGTAAAAACAAATTGACTAAAAAGCATTAAGTTTGTCAGAGCGAAGAAAAAAGCAAAACCTCTGTTATTTACCTAAAGTGATGTTTTAAGATGTGTTTGAATTTTTTAATGAAAATTTTTATATATATTTTACAATTTGAAGTTCTATCAGAGTTAAAAAAACACACTTTTTAAGGCTGTGGTATGTGCAAAGTTTAGTAGGAAACGATTAAGTAAAAGTAAGTGAAATATTATATTGAATTTTAACAGTAGTGGTCTCGCCGACTTTTCCAAATACAAAATTCTGTTATTACTATAGCCTAAGGGGTGTGCCAAGTTATGTAGTGGTCTTGCTATTTTGATGAAATTAAATGTATGTACTTCGAATGTACTGTAAATACGTAACGCTACGTTTAACGGTCTAGTTTAGGTATGACCGTTTGGCACACAAAAATCATTGAATCAAGAAAGTGCTTTTATTTTTGAAAACGTTTTATAGCAAAATTTTTTCAGTGTATTTTCTGGTTTTCAATATCACATCTTAAAATATCATGCCAATATTTCGATTAGTTATTTTTTGAAATCGCTCGGTATTTCTCTATTATTCGATCTTAATTTAACTTACATGTGTATGTATGTACTCGTATGTATGTACACAGCTTTAGTTTCAAATGCTTTGACGTCTCAAACAAAGTCCCAAACTGATAATATCTGCCCCGACAGTGATAGTGTAGAGCTTAATAATCAAATAAAAACAAACACCCATTTATGTAGGTACATACATATGTATGAGTATATATGTATGTATTTACTCCATGATACATACATATATCGGCCAACGGTCCGGCCGACTGACTCATAAATGTGTCGGGAAAAATTACTTGTTGTTGTGTATTTGCTTTAATTTCCCTTTCTGCATGTGCATAAGTGTTTGTTGTTGAATATTTTTTTTATTCTTTTCTCTGCTTTTGTGACAGACCAACAGATATTTGTAAATAGTTTTGCTCCCAAACACATGGTTGCATGGGTTGTTAGTAAGTAAAAAACGATAACAAAATAGAAAAAACAAACAGCAACAACAATTAATAATAGAAAAACGTCAAATTCTAAAACCGGCAGTTAGTGGAGAGAATTCGTTAAGTAAAGACGCTTTTAACGCTTATAGGTATATCAGCGAACTAGCGTTAGAAAATACACGTACATATACAATATACAGAAGTGTATAAGTGTAGATTTATCTATATGTACATTTAATTAAAAAAATATTTAATTTAAATAAATAATAATTCAAAGAGAGTTGATATCTTAACGGCAAAACAAACGGCTGGAAAAGTATTCCGCAAAAATTTTGTACTTTCTATGAAACACCTTTAAAATAGTGCAAATAATTTGTTATTTTTATGGTAATTATTAAAAAATTATATACATACATACATATATACATACATATATACATACATACATACATATATTAAACTAAAAATTATATAACAAATATTTGCTCAAATTCATATTTCAAAAAAAAATCAGAAAGAATTGAAAATATTATGGTCAATAGTTTTAATTAACTGAGAAGCTTGTGATCTACTACGATTTAATTTAAATGATAATAGTGTGATATAATTCAATTGCCTAAATAACGGCTGCGTAAATATCTAAAATTCAGTGCATACTTTTAGGACGTATGAAGCGGGTGTACTTTTGCGATCGCTAATGATTTGTTTTTTTATTAAAAGTTATAATTGTGTGGAAGATTTTCTTTTATATTACATAAATAAATATCAAAATGTCATACTCCGGTGACAAGAAATAATTTTTAAAAATAAGAATCTGTGTTAAAATTTCTACATACATATGTATTTACATACATACAAACATATGTATATTTACGTACATATTTATTTTTGTTGTTGTAATTTTTCATAAAAAATTACTAGTATTTATGTGCGTAGTAAAAAAAACCAAATAAAAATTTTATTACTCTTAGGGTCAAAATGTCTAAATTTGATTTAGTTTAATTTGATTCAGAGTAGATAAAAGAAATAATTTTGTGAAAAACAAAGTGATAAAAAATCTGTATGTATATTCATTTGTTTTTCATATGATGAATGTCGTCTAATATTTTTGTTTAAGACCTCAAGAAATACTAAACTATTGTATAATTTATAATAAAAAAATACTTTTAAATTAAGTAATTTTCACTTCAGAAGTTGGTACGGCTGAAACAATACATCAAGTTCACTTGACTTATGCTGCGTATACATTTTGCATTTTTGGTTTTCGTCATTTTCAAAATATGTACACATGCATTATGTATATTTCTGAAATTAAGCATTCAGTTGTTGTAAAATTTTATCATTGTAAAATTATATAGGTACCTATATGTATCGCTCATTTACTCAAACAATGTCATAACTCAGAAAAAACTAGTTTCCCAGAAAACGAGTTTAAAGTTTTCAATTTTCACACAACTTAATTGAAAAAGAAAATTTTATTTTGCTTTCAAGAGTGGAGTAAACACGACATTTGTATGAAATTTTTACATAATATGAAGAACGATATGAGGATTAATTCTGCATCATTAAGTCAAAAATTCCATTTTTTGAGTTATGACGTTCTTTGAGTAAATGAGCGATATGTACATATGTGCAAAATTTCATAAGAATTTATTGGTCATAATTTTTTGCTTTAAAAATTGTATTAATTTTTTACGAGCGTTAGTTGTACCGCCCACTTTTGTGTTAGTTAATCTTGTCTAAAGACTATCAGTATAACAAACTTTCACATTAGTTTTATTTGATGGATTATTTTGTAATCGACTTCAAGAAGGGGGAGGTTTTCAATCTAGTTAATTTTTGTTCATTTGTTACCTCACAAAAACTTTATTTGTTCACAAATTAAATTTTTTTTCTTTGTCTAAGACATTATAAATATCCCTTGATCCAATTGTTAATTCTTTCGAAGCTTTGTACACATATTAGGTCCTTGTAACGACAGATTATTATTTTTAATAAAACTTGCATACACTTGCAGTGCGATTCTGTAACGTGTGCGAACCGAAGATCGTAATATTTATCGATATATTTATTCGTTAGCAGCAATGACAATGTCATTCTGTAATTTCTTTTTAACGATAGTGTACTGTGTTAACCGTCAAAAAGTATTTATTTATTAATCAATAACTATCTTGTCCCCTTCAAAGTAATACCCCTCAGATATAATACACTTATGCCAGCGTTTTTTTCAATCCTCGAAACACTTCTGAAACGCGCTTTTTGGTATCGCCTACAGCTCCTGTTTCGATTTTTCTTTTATTTCCTCAATCGTAGCAAAACGCTTTCCTTTCATCGGTGTCTTCAGTTTTGGACAGAGGAAAAAGTCAGCGGGGGCCAAGTCCGGTGAATACGGTGGTTGAGGCATGATAACGGTTTTGTATTTGGCCAAAAACTCACGCACAATCATCGATGTGTGAGCTGGTGCGTTATCATGGTGCAAAATCCATGATTGTTTTTTCTACAATTCTGTGCGTTTCTGGCGAATTGCTTCGCGCAAACGGCGCATAACTTCCAGGTAGTATTCCTTATTGACCGTACGACCTTGTGGCAATAATTCATGATGCACCACGCCATTGCAGTCGAAGAAAACAGTGAGCAAAACCTTCACATTTGACGAACTTGACGACCAGGACGAGCATCGTCACTGACATCTTCTCGGCCTTCCTTAAACCGGTTATACCACAATTGAACTTGTGTTCTGCTCATAGTAGACACGCCAAACGCCATAGTCAACATTTCAAATGTCTTTGCGCATTTAATTTAATTTTTTACACAAAACTTAATACAGTTTCTTTGATCCATTTTTTCGAATAGTAAAAAATCGAAGAGCACACCAACACACGACTAACCTTTTTATCTGTCAAAAACAAACTGACAATCCAAAATGGCTGATATTGCCAACATATATAACAGACATGTATACCAACATAACAGAAAAAAAATGAGAAAATCGAACATACGTAACTCACGAAATTTGAAAATAACGGTTATTTTTTGATCAGACCTCGTACAATCACTTGGTTATATATTATTGGAGCTTGTGATTTTACTGGTTTTAGTTTAACCTACTATCGAATATCGTTAAAATATGTTATTGAATAGCAAAATCGATAAGTTTTGGTTAAATTTATTATATCGATTATCGTACTTTTATAACGGTACTGAGCTCATGGAGCTATCTCCATCTAAATTTAACATATTAATGACACAACGCTGAGTTTAGAAAAATAGAGAGACCATGCCTATTGAAATTTAACATTACCTTGCAAGTAATTTTACTCAACCGATCCTACCATAACTTGTAAATACCTTGTGCATAACTGGACAGTTTTTGATTTTGGAAATATCATCAGTGTTGCCACATTTTATTTTAATAATTATTCTAATTTTTTGTTACTACTTAAAAGCGAGTAAATATGAACAAAAAGATAAATAGCTTGGCGTTGGCTGAGGAAGTTAACACGTTGACTACAAGACCGAAGGTCCTGGGTTCGAGCCCGATCTCCGACAGTCATTAAAAATAACAACACCACGCATTTTTCTGATTTGCATCAGTGTTGTTTTGTATCAATTGTTGTAGGAAAGTTCAAGTGATGAAGGCATAGACGCTGGTTACTAAACTATACATACTTCAGCAGATGCTAATCCTAATGTAACATCAGAGCGCCCTCCCTCGTCGATATTATGTAGCAGAAGCATTGGCAAAGTAAAATAACCAATAAAATGACTACTTATCACAGCTATGAAAATTTAATATGGCTCATTGACACCAGAGGCGCTGCAACTCTGCATTTTTAAAAACGTGCAAAAAAGTAGAGTTGCAAAAGAATGAAGCTTTCCTCTAGCTCTTCCTTCACCACATTTCTTCTCTATTACTATCAATTTCCCAAAAAAGGTAACACCTAGTAATATTAGTAGGCTTTCATTGCTTGAGTGTTACATCTCTTTATATAAAAAAAAAAATTTATTAAAGCAACAATGGTTTTTATACGTCTGGTAATGCTGCTTATATTTAAGCAGCAACTCAAAACAACAAATAAATTTAATCCGAGAGTGTAAGACTGACTAGATACACAGTTTAAATGCCTAAACTGGAAATGTAAAGGATGTTGATTAAGAAACTATTTCAAACTAGTTTGAGAATTGACAATGCAAATGCACTGCGAACGAAAATTTATCCCGAAAACAAATATGAAATTTCGAGATTTTTTAATCCCGATAGCTAAATCCCGGGATTTCTGGGATCGGGATTTCGCGATAAGTATTCATACGTAGAGAACTGGGGATCTACTCTGAACAGCGGAAAGAACATACTTTCGAATTTGTATGTTAATTACATGCAAATTCGAAAGCATTTTCTTTCGTTTCGAATTAGAGAGTAAACCGCCTGTTTGGAAACGTGGCAACACATGTAATTGACATAATTCTGTGTTATACTGGAATCCCACACGGCAATTGTATTTGAGCAAGTAATGAGCTTATGGAAGAGAGAGGAGAAGATAGTGATGAGGGGGAGCCATCATATTTCCTCTCTAGTCAATGAACCAAAAAGTAGCTCAACTAAAATGTGTGAACCGGTACTCAGCAACTTTATTCTACCAACTTAGAACAGTACTGTTGGTAGCACGCCTAAAACTGTTTTATTTTTATTTTTTAGTGTATATTTTTTTTAAATATTTCATTAGTTTTTTGGTAGATACTTTTGAAGCTTTGCTGGAATTTTCAATATGAAATTTTTCTATACTCGGAAGTTTGTGTTAACATAATTTTTCATTATTTAAGTGTGAATTAGATGTAATTTTTATGTCGAATTAATTCGTGTTGCAAATGAGTTTAATTTCTGATAAAATCAAATTAAATTACTTTTGAGAAACTAAAATAACTTGTCAGGTTTTACAAAATTTTCCACGAAAAGTGCCGTAAGCAATACGTCAAGTTATTAACTGCCAGTTTATAGAAGACAAGTGCAAATTCTCGTCCGTCTATTTATATTGATAACAAAAGCAAATGTGAGTGCTTTGTTTTTGTTTTCAATATTTGTAAACAGACAGACGAGAATTTTTGCTTGTCTTCTATAATCGGGCAGTAAAAGTTTATTTAAGCTTTTACATACTATTATATTATTATGTTTGTACGTGTGTATGTACATATGTACGCACACCCGCACAAAAAAAATAAACTTAAATAAATCAAATTATTAATAGCGCACAACAACATTTATGTACATATGTTGTTCTTGCTATAATTTGAAAATGTTTTCAAACAAATGTTTCCATAGACGTATCGCAAATATCAAGAAAAAAAAAATTAAATAAATCTTACATAAAACCATAAATTAATTGGCATCTTGATGTTTTGTATAAATTAATATTGAAATTGATTAATAAAGAACAAATAAAAACCAATAATATAGCAAAACGGAAAAGAAATTCTTTTTTAAAGAAATGATTTCAAAGGTACATAAATAAATTTCCACATGTTATTTAAAAAAATTTTAAAGCTACACAATCGTAAAAGAAGAAAAGTACTAAAATAGAAAGATGCATTTTCGAAATTGTGATATACTTACATACATAAATAATATTTACATAAATAGAAAACATAGAAATATTTTTTGAAGAAGTGAAAAAACTGGAAATATCAAGTTAGTGTTTTTTGAGGGAATTGTTACAATTTAAGTTTAAAATTGTTTAACGCACTAGTAATCCCAAATTATTATTTTACTTATTAAGTACAATGTTTTTTTTAATAAAAATACATTGAAATTGATTATTGAGGGGTTTAGCTGGATCCACATCAAGTTTAAAAATATGATCATAAGAATTCTAGATAAAATAATTATTTTAATTTTGTTTAAAGAGACACATACATATGTATGTGTGTTAGCTTCTTTAGGCAGGGGATAGTGAAGAGAGGGCAGATGGTGAAGTATTAAATTATTGAGCTAAACTCGTTTGACAACTCTGCTATTATGCGTTTTTAAATTTGTATATAACCGTTGCAGCGCCTCTGGTGTTAAGTAGGCGCATTACTTTAAGACAGCTACGTCTAAACAGCTTTGAAAGCAACTAAAATTTGTTATTGATGCTTTGCAAAGTAAGCCGCAGGCATTGTTTTCGCCGAGATCTGATTGGCTGTTTCACTCTCGTCCATGTGAAATTACAAAGCTCTGTTGTAAAAGTTTGCACATTGTGTATATGGCTTGGAAGTAGCTGCTTTAAGATATCTAAGTATTTTATTACTTATTTTACTTTGCCAACGATTCATTGCTACAAAGATAAACGAAGAATGGCGCTGTGATATACATTAGCATGGAGAATGGTGCATCTGGCCGGGACTGAGACTCAGGCAGGGTATGTCGATCGGCAGCTTGACCGCACATATTTTGCAATGTTCGAGCTTTGCGCTACTTAAATGATACGCCGAAGATATCTCTCATTCGAAAATATATCAAAAAAATTGAAGAGAACGATACAACATAGGGAAAATTAAAATCGTAACGACCGAACTCACCAATATTGGCAGAAAAAGATCGTTTTAATTAGGCTGTTCGTGACGATCGTAATCTTTTAATCAGAAAGCTCGCAAAATCTTTGAAATGTGCAAGGCCGTCATCACACGGAATGTTATAAAAGATGCCAATCCGATGCTTGACTTTGCTGAAAATTTGATTTCCAGAACAGGTGACATACATTGACCACCACACAGTCCTGATTGATTCGTTATGAACCTTCTTGGGTTTATTTCCAATAAAAAAAACGGCAAAAACGGCCGACTTCTTCGACTCTCTTAAAAGAAAATATCCGTTACGGAATCAGCAGCGCGCTATAACAAGAGTTTAACTTTTCTTTCACATCGTAAGTCTGGCAAGAATTTAACCAACGATTTTATATGTTTTATATTTTTACTACACTATGCAAAAAAGGATGACTTTTGGAAAAACACACGGGCTGGACAGTTTAGGTTCGATAGTACTACCAAAGGGTAGTAAGACCTTATACTCAGTTTGGCGATTTTGGTGACCAATTTTTTTATGGACTTCCAAAGTCTTCAGTTGTTTGCCAACAGTTTATTCAGACTTTTTGATATCTCTAAACTATATATGTATGGCAATTATGTATCTAAGAGTCTACCGAACAAATCTTGTTAGCATATTATGCCAAAAAAATAATTTGTTCGTACACTTTTTTTGTTGCAAAAATTAAAGAAAACATTTTTTATAATTTGTTTTTCAGAATAACTTCCAGGGACTGCTAATTTTTGGTAACAATATTTCGCCAAGTTGTAGCTACCGTAAAACTGAACAACTTTTGTGAACATATCAGTGCAGTTGGAAAGTGTCTAGGCACCCTAATAGTTCACTTAATACAGCCAGCCCACTTTTTACCTTCGACGATACAAAATATTAATTTTTTTCATGCATAAATATTTTACACCTAAAATCGTTTCGTGTTTTATCGTGTCAATTTTGCTTAACACGATACGACCCGACCACGCTTGAAATTCGATTTTCTATCACGAACACTTCGTCTTTAGCCCATCTCTAGTAGCCAATCTCTAGTTGCAACAGAAAAGAAATATCATATTATACATACATAAATATGTACATATGTATGTACATAAAACTTTATGAACATTTTTCATTAATGCTATGAAGTGCTTCGATTACATCATTATTATTGAGAATTCATTAATACATTGATATTTTTATAATAGGAATGACATTTTGATTAAAGCTATCTTTAACATTTTTATACTCTTAGTTTTAAAAAACAATTACCAGGATGCCAAATACACTTTGAAGGCCCAGATGCTTTCATGCCTCTTTTCAAAACTATTGATTTGAAGCCAGTAGAGTTAGCAGCTTCAATTTTATAAACACAACCCGCGAAGCGATTAGCTTGTCTGCAGAAATCACCCAGGGTCTATGGCGGGAATCGAATCATTGATCCAGGCTATTTGAAATTTTCGATCATTTCAAACGACGTCATTCTAAATATATTTTGTATTAAAGAGGTTTAGTAAGCCTTCAGAGTTTTTGCTCTTTTTAATAATATCCAAACTGTCAGCCATCACAAACGGGTATAATTAGCCACCGAATTTCAGGACTTTCTTCTTATATTTAGTACCAAGGCATATCAAACAGGTACATGCATTAGACAGATTACTTATCAGCTGATTTTTTGTTAACATCAATCAGTTCCATGCCTTGCTTGATGCTTACAATTTTTTGACAATCAGTGCCGGTCCAGACTTGCAATTTTTGTTGCAGCAACTTTTTAATTTTTAGCGCAAAAGAGCGAGAGAGTAATACAAAAAGTATATATTTATATTTCAACACTCTCACACATATTAAAGACTTGCTGCAAGAAAAATTGCCAGTCTGGACCGGGACTTACTTTGTGAAAAGCGCCTAGTTGTATATAATGCAAGTAACTGTATTTAATGTGCCTTGTGGTGTTATTGTGTTGTTGGCGACCTGCCCACTGTGCAGTGTGTTATGCTATCAAGTTAAGATGGGCGCGTGTTGAATTTTTGCAACACGACACGAACACGAATTCCAAAATGTCCAACACGTACGAAACACGCACGCGAAATTTTTTCAAAACACGAAACTGCACAACACGCACGAAATCAAATTGAAAGTAGATACATATTTTTGTTTAATTTCTGAATTTTAAGCTCAAGAGACCCCCTACACTATCAACAAATTTTATGGTTTTACATGTTTGACGATAAAAATATTAAATTTTTTCTTTACTGAAAATTCATGCATACATATTTTGACACCAAAAATCGTTTCGTGTTTATCGTGTAAATTTTGCTCAACACAATAAGTCCCGAACACGCATGAAATCAGATTTTCTGTCACGAACACTTCGTGTTGAGTCGTGCGTGTTCGTGTCACGAAATAAAACACGACACGCGCCCATCTCTATTTTCGACACATTTTATTAAATAATTGGCTATGACGAAATGAATATACACGGGTACTTCCTATTTAATGTATTCATTTGCAGAAATAATTTCAACAAACACACATTAATTTCTTATCGTATTAATCTGATGATAGTAAAATAGCATAACAATAACTAAGAATGATGTAATTTTCCCAAAATATAAACATACAAGTACATGTGTATGTATGTATATTATATTTTGTGAAGTTATTTAATTTTCATAACATTCAAGTGTTTTCTTTTTGTACAGAAATGTATTTGTATGTTTTCATACATATGAACGAACATAATACCGAACCACTAAATTTACAATTTCAAAGTTTCTGGCAATAGAAAATACTTTTTCACTTTCGGTAATCGTATTTGTTTTAAAGAACTTATGTAAAAAAACAGGAATATTTTATTGCATCTTCTTACCATGAGTTTTTTTTTTGCATAGATTATATATTTGAAAAAGTCCCAGCCATTAATAACACTATTAAAATAATGTATCCCAAGTACGGTTTTTCACTATTATGGGTACTTTTTTTTAAATAGTTACTTCAATTACGTACGAGTAGTTTACACGTGTTAAGCAATAATTACAGCAGCTGTCTTCTTAGTAATTTAGTGTTGTAAATAATCAGTAATAGCTGTGCTTACACTTTGTATAGTTAAAACAAAACAAGTTCATTCATTGTTTAAAAAATTAACACATACAGAAGGACTGTTTAGTTATTCATTTAAAATTTTCTATTTCGAAAATTTGATAATATGGAATCAATAAATTAATTTCTAAATATGTGCGGGTAAATGTTAGTGTTGTCAATTATTCGTGTTTTTTATTTGTTGGAATAAAATTTCACATTTATTTTGTTCGAACAAAAAATTTTATTCGAATAATTTAAAAAAACAACACTCAGTCGAATGTTTTAGTTAAGTTTATTTCATTAATTATTTTCATTTAGATTCGAGGAAAATCTAGTACTTACAAGATTTCGGGCAAAATCTAGTACTTAAAATCTAGTAGAACTTAGTGATACAATTATGGGGTTTTTTGCTCAAATTTATACCAAAACGTAAACCTCTGTACTTAATAATAAGAAATAGTGGTAAATGTAAAAACAAAACTTGGTGTAAACGGTATAGATTTTCATACAGATTTTATTTGAAATCTGCTAGATTTCATGCAGGTGTAAATGCCCGACGTATGTATGCATATGTATTATATACATATGTACATACATACATATGTACATGAGTTCATAAATACATATTTGTTGTGATCAAAAATGTATGATTTAGTTTTTTACCTAGTTCAATTTATAGAGAGTGATTTTAGTTTCGATCCGTATGACCATAAGTTTGAAACATAATTGTGCTCAGAGCATAATTTTTAGAAAAAAAAAATTTTCAACTTTCCAACCCTGGAATCTTATTTTTGATTTTAATACTAATTTATTTCGTTATAAAATATAAAATATATTAAATTAACAAGGAAAAAAATTAGGTTTATGTAGTTAAATTTTACAGCTCTGGAGCTACTTAATATTTTTAAGATTTTTTGTACCAAAGAAGAAGATAAAATACATATATTTAATTTATAAAGCAAAAGGAAAAATTAATATAACCTATTTACTTTTATATAAAAAAAAATCAAATTTTCTAACTCTGAAGTCATCGTTTTAGATTTTTGTGTTGTTGTTATACCAATCTATTTATTTTGAAAATATAAAATATGTTTAATTTATAGAGAAAATGGAAATATGAATTTAGCAGGTTACTTTTATATGCCAAAAAATCAATTTTCCAACCCTGGAATCGTTTCTTGCTTTTTTTATTTTTAATACCAATTTAATTCTTACTAAAATATAAAATATTTTTAATAAAAAAAAAATTAGTTTTAGTGGCAAAATAAAGTTTAAACTTTCTCGAAACCGTCTTTTCGATTTTGCTGATTTTCAATACCAATATATGTATTTCGGACAATTTCTAATACACCAGTCTAAAACCGAAGTCTCTAGCTTTTCTGAAAGAACAAGTAGGAAAATTTCGTTCACACATTGTTGATGTTGGTAATACGATTCAAATATAATTAAAAAGTATATCAATTATTTGTGTTCGAGCTCCATATTTGGTCATTATCAATACTTAAAAATTAATTAAATGTAAAATATTTTTTAAATAAAGTAGTTAAGTAAATTATACGGATATTCGAACATTCAACAAAAACTATTCGAATAGTTTTTTATTCTACATTAAAAAATGTTTGTTCGTTCGCACATTCGAATAACTCTTGTTCGCACATTCGAATAACTCTGTATCAGCACGAAAGCTAAATAAAGAGAAAAAACATAAATAATGGAACGTGAAGTTTGTAAATTGTAGGTTCTAACAAAGTGAATTTCGAATTCGTTTCTTCACCAAAGCTTCTTTGAATGTCTTGCTTTGCAACGACTAACGATATTTCATTGAGATGTACATATGCACATTCGAGATAAATTTCGAGATTTTTCTAATGCATGCACACCAAGGCTTTTCAACGCCAAATGAATAAAAGCATTTGTAGATTTTTTCTAGCAAAAGAACAACTTGAAGGTAAATTTCAAAAATTTTAATAATAGTTTTATTATTAAAAACAATCAGCCCTCTAACGAATGCTTGTTTGCCTACCCAGTAAAAAAATGTCATGTTTTTTGAAGCAATAAGGCAATAAAGTGCATCATAACTCGCTTTAAAATATGAGCTGTTTAGAAGCAGTGAACATATATATCGTCGCTGTTTTAACTAACTGACCTAACTAACATTTTAAAAATTTAACAGGAGAGCAGCTTTTCTGGTAGTTATATAAAGGGTCCGCCATCTAACGTTTTTTTTCAACTAGTGCTTATTTCGTGAATGGTAACACTTAGCTCATGTCTGATTTGACAGATAATTAGTTTTATCCTTCCGCTGAACGAATATGGTTGTGTATACGCTTCGCTAAGTGGGCCTGCGATCGACTTACAGAAGATGCCGATTTTGCCAAAAAAAAATCATCTTTTCAGATGAAGCTCATTTTGATCTTGGCGTGTATGTAAACAAGCAAAATTGTCGCATTTGAGGCACAGCAAACCCGCACGCATACATTGAAAAGCCGAAGCACCCAAAACGAGTCACTGTTTGGTGCGGATTTTGGTCCAGAGGCATAATTGGGCCATTTTTTTTCGAAAATGAGCAAGGAGTGGCCGTTACAGTCAATGGCGATCGTTATCGGGCCATGTTGAACGAATTTTTGTTCACAAAAATTGAAGAATTGAAGGACGGCGCTACGTGCCACACAGCCGAAGCTACACTCGATGTTTTGCGCCCTGTTTTTTAAGATCGCATTATCAGCCGCAGAGCTGATGTCGTTTGGCCACCTCGGAGCTGCGATTTGACACCGTTGGACTATTATTTGTGGGGTGCCGTCAAAGATAAGTCTTACGCCGACAAGCCAGAGACAATTGACGCTTTAAAGGACAATATTCGTGAAGCCATTGGTGTGCTTAAAAATTGGACCGATCGTGTAGGCTACTGCATGGCCAGCCGAGGCAGCCATTTGAATGAAATTATTTTTCATTATTAACCGGAAGGATTGTACTTTCAAATAAAAAAAGAAATTTGAGAAAATATTCAGTAGTTTTTTTTATAGCATTTTCAAAAAAAAAAAAAAAAGTTATCTGGGGGACCCTTTACATTCATTCTTATGGCTGCGTCTGAAATCTTTTTACTTATAAAGGCACAACAGTAATGCTTACAGTTATGAAAATTGTAGACAAGGTATATTATGGCTTATAAAGTCTAGTAAAGAACTTAACTAATTTAAAAAAAAAGTCAGTTAGGTCGGTTAGTTAAAACAGCGACGATATATGAAGCAAACTATAGAAAATAAGGTGATTTAATAGCACCACAACAATGCAGGTTTTAAAGCCAGAAATTTTCCTAATGTAATCTTGAAAAGTGCTTTTTTATAAGTAAATACGTTTATATTGTTAATCTTTTAAAGAGCGCTTGAGATAACTGATATATTTGCATATTTTAATAGATTCAAAAAAAGCGCTTTTGTGAGCGAACTCGCCATAGAAAAATCAGCAGCGATATCAGCAGGTTTGTCAGCTCTACTTTTACTCTCTCATAGTAAAAACCTGCTTTATTTGAAGCAATTTTTTTTACTGGGTAATTATATTATCGTAGTACACATATAACTAAATTATAAAGTTTTTTTTTTCACTATAAAAAGCAATAAAAAAATATTTAAGCGTTAAATAACGATCTCTAACTATTAAGCCGTGAAAGATATATCTACATAAGGGCAATTGTAACTACGAATAAAAAGAGAAACTTTCCCTGGGTTAATATAACGTGCAAGTGTTTTTTCATTCTGGTTGAAATATCGTCTTGTTTTATTATATTATATTATTATTTATAGTATATTAAATCAATAACTCAAAACCCATAAAGTTTGAAATTAAGTAACAACAACGACTTTTCTCTGTTAATTTGCATATGCAAAAATTATATTTAACCGCAAAGTATGACTAAAAGTCATTATTTCAGTCAGTATTTCAGTTCAATGTGAAAATAAAATTTATAAATTATATGAAGCTATTTTGTGAAAAATATTGTACGAGTATGAACACATTTTCAAGCGAATGTCTGCTAATATCAAATCAAAGATTATTATTTTATGTTGTCATTTACCATAATAAACAAGTGGGCATTGCGAACATTTTACACATGTAGCAAAAAAAAAAAAAAGAATTACGAGCATTATCTACAGTCACAGCAGACAAATCGACACTTATTTTTGTACCCCTCAACCAAAATGTTAATTTTCACAATATTTATGTGCGACCCCATAAAGTTTATATATGTATAAATTCTGGGTTCTTATGAATAGGGTAGTCCAATAAGGGATGTCCGTGTGTCCGTTGAACTGTACGTGAAACCGAAGGCTGGAGACTTCGGCCTTAGACTGATGTGTCGCAATTTTTCCCAAATAGATTGGTCGTATAAGAAGGTTAGGTTAGGTTATAACAGGCTGCCGATTTATAGTAAAACCAGCCCACTTGGGTCCGTTGAGGTCCCGTTATGCTACCTGTGCGGATTGAGCTGGACTACCCATCCTCATTACTTTTATTCAATATTTATGTTTTGTTAAAACCAACCCGAAAGGCGTATGAATGAATTCACATCGCCGATGTCACATTCTGACAGGCTCTCCAAACCTTGCACTATCGGAGCCCCCATGCAGAGTGACCGCATCTCCGCGAGTGCTGGGCAGTGACAGAGAGAGTGCTCAATATTTTCCTCCTCTTCCTCGTCCTGACAGCTTCTGCAGAAGTCATTATAAGATAGATTTAATCTACCAGCATGTATAACTATATAGCAGTGTCCTGTTAGCACTGCAACCGAAGTACGGAGTTGTCCTCTTGAAATCCTCTCCAATATTTCGGACTTCCTCTTGTCATAACAGGGCCATGTCATTCTAGAGGCAGAGCATGTTACCTCATTTGACCATCTAGCCTGTGCAACTCTGAGAAGGTCCTGCTGTATTTGCATTTTGCAGCAATTCATCCGAATACCCACCAAGCGATCAGTGTCCTCATCCTGCATTTAAGCTCCAGCCTTAGCAAGCTCATTTCAACATATCATTTCCAACATTATTCGCATGTCCTGGAAGCCATTGTAGCTCCAGATCGGCATGCATTCCCAGTTTGTTAAGAGACATCCGGCAATCATATCGTATAAGAAATAGCGAAGTATATTTATTTGATATTCTGTCTTTTACTAAATAGATTGCTATTGAAAATCAGCAAAATTAAAAAGACGGTTCCAGGAATGGGAAATTTAAACTTTTTATTGCTAAATAAAACTAACTGGCTACAACTAAGGGGCAAATTTACAGCAATTAGTTAATTATTAGTAAACTAAAATGATAACAATTGCTTAACTAATACTTCATATTTACAGTGCATTGTTTAACTAAAGCTCTTAATATGAGCAAAGAATGGTAACCCTATGAAATTATTAAGTTTCACTATTGGCAGCTCTGCTATAGCATATGGTTTTTGTTTACATTTGTTATATTATTTCTTAAAAATGGAGAAAACAATGCTCGATATTGAATTACTGCTGAAATTGGTTCGGAAAAACATAAATATAATAGAAAATAAAAAAAACAGAATGTGTTACAGCTAAATATAATGAAGATGCTTGAAAACGTGTCTAAAATTTTTCACAAAACAACAATACTAATAAAGTTTACAACGAATCAGCTGCTGTCTAGCTATGTATTTACAAAGAGCTGTGAATCAAATATTAGTGGTTAAACTATTGCTATTAGTTAACTAATGACTGTAAATTTGGGCCTATATGTTTTTATCTATGTATTAATTAAACGTATTTCATATTTTAGAAAGATCTTTACTCACTAGGTTTTTATAGTCGTACAATTTTTTTAGTGAGTTTTGTGGCTGAATGGTACGGATGCTATTCTCTCAGTCCAGAGGTCGTGGGCTCGATTCCCGCCATAGACCCTGGCTGTTTTCTGCAGACCAGCCAATCGCTTCGCGGGTTGTGTACATGCAATCGTAAGCTTTTAATGCTGATATGTAAAACACGGCCACCCATTAGTTTTGCGACGCATTGTGACATGTTGCTTAATTTGGTATTCTTAGCGCAATTAAACAATTTAAATCAATACCATATCGGTCCTATCCGAGATTTTTTTATGGGTAGTACTCTTTCAATGGCTTACAAAATAATGAGTGGTACTTATGCCCTAAATCAGTAAGAAGATTTAGGACGTTTTTGTTTGAAAATACTTTTGAGTGCTGGTTTTTGAATTCTTTAAATTAATTTCTTCTAAAATGGTTGTTGTCCTTAATAATGAAAAATAAAAATATTATTAAATAAATAAATAGAAAAATGCGTTGGGATGCTGTTTTGGTTGTTTGTGTTTTTATGCAATTTTAACTCTCTACATGTTTATAAAATAACTTTGTTATTTACATTAAGCATCTGTTTTCGTTTAGAACTATCGACATTTCACAGTGCTACCATACTTTCATAGTATTTAAGTGCAACTTAAGTTTAAGTGGCAATTAGCTAAATGACATACAATTGAGAACTGAATTATTGGGCCTAACTGTATATGTGTGACTTTTATTTTGTTGCAATTGCGAACTTGTTTAAATTAACGTTTTTAAAAGGTAAGAACCTAACAATATATTAAAATAGCACTAATAATTTTCACTTATGAATCCATTAGCTACAATATCTCTTTGCATGTAGTCTGATAAGAATGATAAGAACTGCAATAACTTATTCACTCATAGAATTCTTAAAAATCATTTTAATACTCTGAAAATACATGTGTATCTGATGTCTGTTTGGAAATTTAGTTACTTTCTGTGTTTTTGCTTTACTTATAAAATTAATATTGACAAAATATACAATAAACAATATAAAATAAATTGCTTATCTTATTCAAACAGTTAAATAAACTTGTAGTTCTTATCGTAAAATTATGATATTGACAACAATATAATACACCAATGCCTCACTTTGCGTCGTGGTTACGTTCCAAAGAAAACGCGACCCAAATTGAAACGATGCAAAGTGTGTTATAATTTTCTATAGCAAACCATGTAAAGATCGAAGATAGGTTCCAGGGTTACGAAAATACTACTTTTTAAAAAGAAAATTGAACAAAGTAAACATTTAAAAAAACAAAAATAATATAAAATTTGATTACATACATACAAAAAAGAAAAAAAATAAAAACAAATTCAATTAAAACAAAATAAAATATTCAATTAATTTGTTAATTGATTATTATTTGTATCTACCACTTTGCGGCATGAACCTATATCAAGACGGTACGAAGTGTTTTATTGTTTTGTATATTCTATCCATTCTACATTTAAAATTATTAAATACATAGATATTTGCAAAACGAATTTTTAATTGAAAAAAAAAGAAAATTAAAACAAAAATTAAAGACTCGAACCCAAAACGCAACTTCGAAAATCTAACCACGCACTGTGAAAATTAGTACTAATTCAGCAACTTCGAAAAAAACGCAAAACTAAATGACGCAAAGCGAGGTATTGGTGTATATTAAATATAGGGGTAGAGAAGGGATCCATAATTCCCTACGTATGTACAAGAAAAATCATATTCTAGGGATCAAAATAAGAAACTTTGCCGAAGGAAACATTAATCTAAAATGTATTTTGATGTCCCGACTTTTGATCCGAAGGGTTAAATTTTTAAAAATCTCACTTTGACCCTTTTAGAGTTCCTCAATCGTGTCAAAATGTATGACCGACCCCCACTAATTTTGGAGGGCCGACCCACCTATGCCAGTGGCACACCCCCTGGAGCCACCCCTGGGGGATTCCTCATAGAGAGCGTGCGAAATTGAACAGACTTGAAAGCAAAAAAGACTTCAAACAATAATTTATTTTTAATTTCTTTTCTATTACTAAGTAAAATTCATTTTTTCATTTCATTCTGACTAAATAAATTTCTAAAGAGAATAAACTCCAAAAATAAAAAAATTGCCATTTCGCTGATTTTTTCTTGTAAAAATTTGACCCTTCG
This sequence comes from Nowickia ferox, assembly GCA_936439885.1. Lineage (NCBI taxonomy): Eukaryota > Metazoa > Arthropoda > Insecta > Diptera > Tachinidae > Nowickia > Nowickia ferox. The sequence goes on along the minus strand of OW387023.1, from coordinate 91,816,296 downwards.
GATCAAAAGTCAGGACATCAAAATACATTTTAGAGGTTGGTTCCTTCGGCAAAGTTTCTTATTTTGATCCCTAGAATTCTTATATTGCATATCCTTTTCTCCAACCAAATATTCATCACACACAAAACACAAATACCTTGAATCAGTAACACACGATCCCTGACATGATTAAAGGCTACTACTCGTATTATGAAGATTTAGGATGAATGTGGACTCAGTCAAATTAACAATTGTGATTGGAGTGTCAGTATTGACTGTTTTACAGTATTGCCAGCATGCGATAAAAATGAACAAGACGTGATAGCCCAATTTTTATGCCAGATTTATGCGCACCCAGATTTGTTAAAAAAAACCTGCTTCGTTTCAACAGTAATTTTTTCTTTATTAGAAATACAAGGAAATCAAATGCTGAATTTTCTTCATCAACACTCATGCCTACGTAATTGGGAGGAGATCAGCTGTTTAACATGAACTTTCCGTGAAATGGAATATGAGAATTCGGTTCTTGTATTCCGTATGCAGTTATTAATGTCTCATGTGCAGTTCGCATATAAAGAGTGATTTTTTAAGAGCTTTTGGATTGATTAAAAAAAACACATACAATTTAGAGAAATGTATGAAATCTTTATTTGAGTTGCTAGAATGATGTATGTAATTTAATGTTTAAAGATGATTTTATGCAAATGTTGACCGCGGCTACGCCTGAAATGCGGGCTTGTCTCTGGAGACATGAGCCTTGACATAGCCCCACAAAAAAACGAACTCGCCTCTCAATTGGATCATTGCTTCGCGTGATGTGTGGCACCATCTTGCTGAAATCATATGTCAGCCAAGTCCAGCTCTTCCATGCGTGTTGATGGCTTAATGTTCAATAAAGTAATTTTGGTGTGAAATTTAATCACAAGATTCCGAATAGCCGCTTCAGAAGGTCGAACAAACTGATCATAAGATGGAAGAAGTGCACGGATGCACTTTCTTAAACGGGCATGAATTTTGATAATAAAATTTAATAATCTGTAAGCGTTGTTCATTTGTAACTTGATTCATGGTCAAATTATACACCAAACTGAACATTTTTAACAGTAACATGATACACGAAAACAGCTGAGTTGCCAAAAACAGTGCTGCAAAAAAGAAAGTTGCTAAAAAATCACACTTTATAATTATGTACATTGTAGTGTGTGTGTGTTTTATTTTATTTTTTTCCATTAGATTGCAGATTTTTCAGTTTACCAAAACTGGATGTTATTTAGACGCTGTTCACATATAGGGTGTTTTTTTAGAGGTATAGAACTTCGAATTGAAATAAAACACAAGAAAATCGTTGTAATGTCCATCAATTTGGCTTTATTGGAAGGATAATTTTATGCCATTAACGTTTAAATATGATTTCGGGCATGTGGCCGCCGCGGCTGGCTCGAATAAAGCCAATTCTACAGGTCCAATTTTCAACCACTTTTTCGAGCATATGGGGCCGTATGTTGGCAATAACGCCACGAATGTTGGCTTCCAAGTCCCCTAACGTTTCTGGTTTGTTGGCGTAGACGAGCGACTTCACATATCCCCAAAGAAAATAATCCAATGGTGTCAAATCACACGATCTTGGTGGCCAATTGACAGGTTAACCGAATTAATTGCTCTGATGGACGATTATGTCGACCATAAAATGGACGGAGCTTGCGGTAAATTTCGCGAACTGAACCATTATTTTCGAAATAAATTTGCACGATTTGCAAGCGTTGTTCTTTTGTCAACCTGTTCATGATGAAATGGCAAACCAAACTAAATATTAATCACTTGACAGCTGACAAAATGGCCGCCAGTTAAAAAAGTGATGCCAACTTAAAGTTCTATACCTCAATAAAAAACACCCTTATTATTCAACATGTTTCGTAGCTTGCATTAAAACACCCTTTGATTTTTAACTGTCATATACTTGTTGTTGTAGCGGACTAAGTTTGATATATTCTGTGAAAAAGGCAGGTCCATAGCTCTCACAGTTCTCGAGAAAACACAGTAACACAGTAACACAGTTTTTAATTCCCCACCCCTCCCAACTGTAACAATTCGTTACAAAGAATGGCGCATAACCATAGTCAAAACAAAGTATACTTTAAGAATTTAAAACCAGTATTTTGTATGGTAATACTGGTTTTAAATACTTAAAAGTACACTTTGTTTTGACTATGGTTATGCGCCAATATGTTTAACTAATAAAGAAAAAAATTTGTTTTTCAATACCAATCTCTTTTTGAAATAAAAAATATGTTTGATTAAAAACGAAAAGAAATTAGTTAATTTAATTATTATTATTCGAACTGCATTTGTTTCTATATTTAATGAATTGAACAGGCTAATATTCGTATCGCCTTTTAAGCCAAATTACATGTGATAATTATTAATGAACAAATAACATCAAAGTTAGTTGTAAATATTCTGACAACACATAGATGAACGGAACAGCCAGCCGTTTTCGAAGGCCACTAAACCTTCATCATCAGCGTTCTTATGTGTTTGGTCCACTGTGTGTGGTGTCAGTTGATGTAGATTTCTGACTTATATACGAAACTTTTTTGCAAATGGAATATGTGAATTGGTTGGTGTTGTCAGAATATTTACAACTAACTTTGATGTTATTTGTTCATTAATAATTATCACATGTAATTTGGCTTAAAAGGCGATACGAACATTAGCCTGTTCAATTCATTAAATAAAAGAAATTAGTTTTATATGCATAAAAAATTTAAATTTTCCAGTCCTGGAACCGTCTTTTTGGTTTAGCTGTCCTCCAACACCAATCTGTTTAAGACGAATTCTGATCAGTCCAAGACCGAAGCCGGTAGCTTTTCTTTGAATTTCGGACACTCGATTCCACGCACAGACATACTTACATCTCTTATTCAACTACCCTATTCATAAGTTCGACCATCGCATGCATATTGACCCAAAATACATAAATTTTGTGGAGTCGCATATGAATTTTTCCAAACTGCATATGGAATGACAAATCTATATTTAATTTTATAATTTCTGGTGAAGGGTATCAAAACTAAGGTAGAAAATTCGTTGAATTTTTATATATTATTCCTAAATACTGTCTGTCGCATTTTTTTTTTTTTTTGCAATTATATGTATGTTCATATGTGCTCAGTATTTTGCAGAGATAATTTTTTGTTGCTGTGGTACAGAGCGGAGTTTCTCTGATATTATTGTGAAAGTATTTATTTAGCATTGTAGAAAATTAGATAAATTTATATGTATTGTCATTTCAAAGATCAGTTTCATGTAGATAGCAAATCACACCATTTTTTTTTCAACAGTTAGTAATCAGACATAAATTTTTTCTACTGCAGTTTAATAGATGAGTTGTAATGTTCATTAGTAGAAAGCGCTATTAGTCACAAAAAAAAGTAAATAATACTAAAAAAATTACTATTGACACGTGAATGTTAAAACAAATATGTAAGTTTTTTCGTTGTAAATAATGGCCACATTTGAGGTAATTATAAATTAAACAAGTGGGAGTGATAAGTGCGGACGTGCCATGCACTAGATTAGTACAAACGCAGGTGTTCATACCCTGTAGGAATTTTGGGGCTAAGTGCCCTCAAGTCATCACTTTTGAAAACAATTTTGGTGACTTTTTGGCGACATTGTCAAAAAAGAGTCTACACATTAGTATTTGCTTTCGCTGCAAATGTTTTGTCGGATACACACTCTTGGCGGCGGCAGCTGAGTGATAACTTGTCGACGGCATAATAATTTTTTTTTCATCAAAAGAAAATTTTTTCTAAAATAACTACTTAATACCAACATCAGAATTGCACAGAAAAAATTATTGTTGCATTTTTTCAATTAAGTGATTGCTTAGAAATATTTTTGATTATTATTTTAATCAAATCTATGCAATATTTTAATAGAATTTAATTCTCTATCAAAAGAGTGTTATCACCAGAGTATAACTCAGAATATTCTGTAGGGATATATAATTATTAAATATTAATTGTATGTAAATAATATAACTTTTGTGTTTATGTGTGAAAATCCAGCAGTTGTTAGAGTATGCCACATTATCATGAAAAAATATTTTCAATTAAAATAGTCAATCAATCTTTTAATTTTTTCTAGTATTTTTTATATGCGAGCAGAAGACAAAATTAATTTCTTTAGGTCAGCTGTTTGTTGAAATCGTCAGTGTTTAAGTAAATGATGCAAAGACAAAATTAGCAAAACAAAAAAAAACATTTTATAAATTTCAATTATATAATAAAAATTTTAGGAAACTATTAGTATTTTGGATTAAAATCGAAAGCAAACATATTTAATTTCATTTATTAACCATAAAGTTTGGTTTAGGTTAAATTCATCAGTTCACTTCATTATACTCTTGTGATTTGAACTAACTCGCCAAAAGTTTAGCGATTGCTATTTGCAGAACACCTCTTTTGCGAGTTTAAGTCACAATCGCAAATATTATACGATATGCAAGTGTCAGAACATGACCGTAAAATAAAAAACAGAGCTTAATTTTGTTCTCTTGCTTCTCAATAAAATCCAAATCAATCTTCCAAAGTTCTTAAATAGTTTTTAAATTTAATTTTTAAGAATATTTAAATTATTTCCTTTATTGAATTTTTAAAAACATTTCAATTAAATTTTAATTGAAATTAAATTTTGGGTTAATGTAATATATTTTTAATTGAAAATGATGTAAAAGAATTTCAATTAAAATGAATCTTTAACTATTTCAAAAAGTTTTCAAAGTTAATTCAATTAACTTTTTATAGAAACTTTAAAAATTTTATAATTAAATTCTAATTGCATCTTAAAAAAAATAATCAATTAAATTTGTAGTTAATGATATATTTTTTCAATTGAAAAACATAAAAAAAATTAAAATTTAAATGGGTTATTTAATAGTACAATGTCCGTGATTGTTTGAAAACTAATTCGTTTTTTTAATGAATCTTGGTTTTACTTTTTTTTTTCGTGAATATTATCAACGACACGCTCATGTTAAATATCTATAGCAAAAAGTATTATGTGGGCTACAATTCGCCAGTAGTACTAGTGACAAAGTCAATAGGGAGTCAGTACTGTTATTACTAATTACACTTCCTACAGGGCTCGCACATATTCATACACACCCACACGTATCTACATGCATGCGTTTGTACACAGTGAGAAAAAACGATCACAAACACCGAAAGTGTCACCATCCGTTGTCAAAAGTGAGATAAGCACGTTTGTTATCAATTTGACAATGGATGGTGTTAAGGTTTTAAGCACAAATGGTTCTCTTTGTACAAACAATTGTTCTTATTTCAAAACCATTTCGTTATTCATTTGAGAACGTGTGGTTTTTTTATACTTGCCTGCTTCATCTGACAACGTTCTGTTCTAGGTTTGAGAACAAAAGTTGCGGAAAAATTAAATTGATACCATCTCTTAACAATAAGTCTTTTTCTCTCTGTGTACATATTCATATGTATGTGTATTTTTTTTAAGGCTAAATTCTTTTTTGTTATATTTATTTATTTTGCCTTCAACTTAACATGAACTAACAACTTAACCCTAGAAATTAATAATTAATTAAAGTTTGTAAACTTTTTGTTTTAAGGTTGTTGCTATGAGAAGGTTTTCCGTTCGTTTTTCGTTACTTAATAGTGGGTTATTGCAACTTCTGAAACCTTCAGAAGCAACCTTCAGAAATTTTTCGTGTACATTTTAATGATCCTGATGCAGAATCAATAGCATCTCTGCGAGAAGTAAGCATTCTCTAGACGCGTTCGTGCAGAATTTTACTTTTTAGAGTTGTTCGATATGGCAAGCATTGGCAGATATTCTTCAGTTTTACCCCATAAATTGAATATTTCAGGACCTTGTAGGTGCCAAGAATATTTACTTAAGTTGGATAGAGTAAATAAAAAATGAGATTTTGATGCTATTTCACATGGATGTACAGGAAGTGCAAGAACAAACGAATGATCCAAAAAATCCAAAAATTTTTTAGGGACCTAAAAAATATCACAAATCAGAGGAAATCAAAACAAAAAATTCCAAACCGTCTGATTTGGCGTGGAATGCCCCATATGCACAAATATGCATACATTCATATGTTTACCCAAGAAGCAGAAATAACAGAGAGTTAGTTGGGGTTTGTCGTAATATTTTTTATGTAATAAATTTTTTATTTTTTAATGGGTCTAAAGTAAATAACAATTAATAACTAATGATTTAAATGCTCAGTTGTATATATTTTTGTGTGAAAATTATCTACATTAGACACAAGGATAATGTTAATAAATTCATTAAGTCATGTTCGTTGCCAGACTCCACCTGGTGTTTGTAATTGTGTATGGTTTTAGTTCCCACTTGTGTAAGAATATCTAAATGGGTAAACGTTATTATTTTTCTCCTTTTTTTATAAATGAGTAGCACCGGTTGTTATGATAACGTTATTGTTATTTATATTTTGGTTCAATTATTTGCAGGTGTTTTCTTATCAGTAAATTGTTTCGATTCACTAGAATTTTGGACTACATACATGTATTTCTTTAATGAAAAACTTATAAAACTTTGATTAATTTTTTTTATTTGGAAATATGATTTTTATAGACGTAGGGATATCACAATTAAATTTATAACCCCAGTGTCTACATTTTATAAATTTATTTTGCAATGATGATAATCAGAGTTGATACTAAGAAACCCGACATAAGTTTTTATTATTGAGGTTAATATTGATCAAAATATATATTTATCAGGTGTAGACCCTATGTTACTTATTAAACTCTATTGATATTATGAAAAGTGTTGGCTAATTTTACAACATTTTATTACTAAATAATATTCAACAATATATGTATTTATTTATTTATTTATTTATACATATTATACAAAGTAAATTTGCATAATATGGTTGCACAAAAATGGGCGGAGTAACTAGACCATATGCCCAAGATGTTATTAACAGTAATTTAAAAATGTTTTGTGACTGACTGTATACGACCTATGCCTTCACATAGGAAGTAGCAACGTGGTTGTTAAAGAAATTCCACAGAAGAACCGCAAGAATATACGGTTATCCGTGGCAGATCAGTCAACCAGTGCGAGTGAGACGCAAAACTCTCGAAGGCCAATAAACAACAGTGGCCTGGTTGCACTTAAGAAATAATTGCCAACGACGCTTGATGTTGACTCGCCCAGAGCTGCTTTACGACTGAACAATATATGTATATTTCGAAATTTAAAACCCAAGACACAAACAAAATGAATTAACAGAGGTATGTTAACCTGATAACATAGTTCTGTTCGACATGAAAATCTGAGAGGTACATATCGTTACCTGAATATAGAAAGGCCCTAACTCATTATTTTTTTGAAATCGAGAATTTTACATTTTTTGATGCCGTTCTATATTAAGGTAACAATATATGTGCCCTTAATTATGAAAGTGGTCTGAGTCATGTGCATTTTTGCTTCGAAATATCAAATAAATCTTAAAAAAACGTCCATAAATATTTGAAAAATATTAAATAAATTTATATAAATCGAGAGTAGCATAGCTCTAAATTAAAATGTTGCCAAATATATATGACTTAGACCACTTTTATAATTAAGGACTCAAAATGGAATACTTACCATATTTTTCCAAAAACATTACTAAAATATATCGAAACATGCAGTCTTTTATATTTTTCTTTATAAAACAAAAGAAAAGGAGAGAGGACACCCGGTTATAGCTATGCTGCTTAGTTATATAAAACAAATTTCATGTGTGACATAACAATGCAATAAAATTATATTATATCATGATGTTAACCCATTTCATATTTCAAAACGTTTCCATTTATTTGCCATTATTTTCTTTTCTAGCGGCGTACGATTAAATAAATGTATTGTTTGTGGCCGGCGGCGGCTGTTAGCCGGTTTATAGCCGGTCGAATGTGTTCTCTGGTTGGTGTTTATGTGCAAAAACAAATTCAGCAATCGTCCTCATTGTTTTTGTTTTGTTTTTGTTTCACTCACTGCAAAGAACGAAACAACACAAAATCAAAAAATTTGTTTCGTTTATTTTCGTACTCTGCTTTTAAGTACAAATAAATCAAAACAAAAATAAATTTATAACTATAATAGTGTCGATTATTTTTGTTACGAAAATCACGTCCTAACTCCTGTGATATGCAATAAATAGCATAGCTATAAAAAAACTTTGAAAAAAATTGGGAAGAAACTATAAATTTTTAGCTAATAAATAAATTTGATGTTTTTAAGGAAATCTTTCAATTGCTAAAGAACAGTGGTACCAGGGCAGTTAAATTTCTTTTGGCATTTATGACCCTTAACATTAGTATTTTTCATAAAATTTTTTAATTTTTTTTACTAAAGAACGAATTCCTGGACAATTAACATACCTGGGCGTTGACATTTTATTTTAAATGTACTCGTATGCCTTTTTGCCATTTTGTGAAACTTAATTGTCGAAACACTTAACTTTTGCGTTTTTCACAACATTTTTTGATTTTGTTGATTTTTAAGTCAGCTGACTTACGGTAGAATTAGTCGATTCGTATCGTATTACTTTTGAAGTTGTCGTATCGCTTAAATCTGGATGTTAGTTAGTAAAAATGTGAGGCTGCAAGCGAACGTGTCAGCTGTTATACATGTGTGTGTATGTATGTGAGAGAGAAGTTAACGTTTGCTCCGTAAAAATCTATTTTCTGTAGATTTCTACCTCACATACGTTACGATACATATTAAATAAACAGCAACATGTTTTATTTATGTTACAGATTTTGTCAGCTGATTCGTAAACTCACGATACGAATCGACTAATTCTACCATTACACTGCCTCCAGTCCGATTTTAGTAGTGAATTATTAAACATATTAACATATATTTTCTTTTTCCTACAACTTTCTAAACACGCATACATACATATGTACATAGCTCCGAAACTAGAGAGCGGATTGAAAATAAAATTACTATGTACATACGTTTACAAAGAACTTTGATTGTTCTGCTTAAGCAAATCATTCAAACTAATTAATAAGCTAAGAAAGAATTTCATTAGCACATTAAAAAAAATCAAAATGAAATTTTTTAGGACGTATATTTATTAGTCGCACGCTTTATTACAATGGTACACTTTTATTGCAGTTAATGTAATTTGCTTGTGCTATATATCAGAATGTTTTTAAATATCACAAAGACTTTTCTTTTATGCAACTTATAATGAATTTTTAACGTTTCTTCTCATTTCTAGTTGATGTAATTTGATTACTTCCTGCGAATTCCTTTTAACACACACACACACACATACAGCTACACATTTATCCACAATCTTGCATACACTCACACAGATACAATGTGCCTTTCAACACCCACAACAACAACAACATCAAATGGCAGCGGCAATACATCCACAGCGTGTTCGTCGAGTCCATGTACCACTGCCAGCAGCAACAGTGTTGCATCCACATGTGGCACAAATATTAAACAACAAACACAATTGGATTGTAATGGCAACACTACCGTAGTCAGTAACAGTATTAAACATCGTAGAACAACAACAACAACAACAGCAACATTTGAGGCTCAAACCACTACACCAGCCAAAGATTTAGTTGATAATTTAGGTTATAAGGAAGAGAACGCTGTCTACAAAGAACACGAACAAGCCAAAGAGACGCTACAACAAGAGAAAGCAATGCAAGAGGCGGTAAGGGAATATAAACCAAAAATACGGTGGCCGGATTTAATAGCACAGCTTTTTTTACACTTGGGTGCCGTTTATGGTCTTTATTTGTTGTTTTCTGCGAAGTTGTATACCTTTTTGTGGGGTAAGTAAAAACCAATTTTAGATATGTTTTAAAATAAGAAAATAAAAGTTAATGGTTTAATATATGTGTAAACAAATTTTTATTTGGAAAAATTAAATACAATTTAAGAGACCTACTGTTTCAAATTAAATAAATAGTTAAGGAAACAGATGATTGTTTTTGTTACCTGAAGCCATTGCAAATCCTTACTGTCACGTTGACGACACTTCTCAATGTGTTTAAAACGGAATAAAACGGAAACGGAAAACAACTGTTGAGCTCTACAGCCACGTCTTATAAATGCTCCCATTATACCAATTTTCTCTAAAAAAAATTTCCTTTAATTAAATTTTAATCTGCATATCGATTTATTTTTCAATCAAACTATATTTTTTACAAGTTTACTTCAATATTTATTTATTTATTTAAGAAATACTTTACAAAGTAAATTTGCAAAGTATTGTTGCACAAATATGGGCGGGGTAGCTAGACCATATGCCCAAGATGTTATTAACAGTTTTTTAAAAAGGTTTTGTGACTGACTGTACACGACCTATGCCTTCACATAGGAAGTAGCAACGTGGTTGTTAAAGAAATTCCACAAAAGAACCGCAAGAATATACGGTTATCCGTGGCAGATCAGTCAACCAGTGCGAGTGAGACGCAAAACTCTCGAAGGCCAATAAACAACAGTGGCCTGGTTGCACTTAAGAGATAATTGCCAACGACGCTTGATGTTGACTCGCCCAGAGCTGCTTTTCGAAAGCAAAGTTTTACATATGTGACGCGCAAAATAGAAAGGGACCTAAGGGTAAAAACCGGTTTTGTTCAGGAGAGCCATTTTAAAGATTTAAATACGTTTATCTTTGGTGTACCATCACTGAATAAAACGCGCATATCTCTGGGAGGGAACACTTTTGGGGCATGGGATCGGTCTCATTCGATGCTCAGATGTTGTCTACATCAAAAAAAAAAAAAAAGTGAAAATTGATTTTTTAGGTCCCTTTCTCTATGCGCTGTCACATATATAAAAATATTTAAAAGTTTAATAAGAACTAAAAAATTTAACATAAAAAAATTAGTTAACAGTTGCGAATTAGAAAACATCCGCATCCCAGTTTTATTTGCCCTTTTCACTAATTAATTCAGAATTTCTGAAAGAAAACTTTCGTAACGTGGAAAGTGACTTGAGGGCAATAATCTCATCACTTTATACTCTCACGGAAAATTATGTACATATACATATGTATGTATGCTTATAATATACATATATGTATTTATTTATATGTATAAGCACTTGAATATTTTTTTCCTGTGTAGCATATTAATACACAGAAAATATATTTAAGCGTTTTATAGAAACGTACGTAAATACGTTTAATAATTCAAAGGTCATATATTATTTACTTCCATATATTTTATGCCCGGCAATACTGTGAATTAATTGGCATAAATTTTATATGTGAACCAGAATTCTTAATTGGAAACCATTGAACTGATTGAAATTCCCTCAATACACATTCAATTTAGAATATGTACGTTTCATTATTCGAAATGTTTTGTTTTATTTTATTTATGTTTAAATTGAACATTGATCATAGCAAACTGTTACCAACCCATGAGCGATAGAAATAGGAGCCAGCATTAAATCTGTGGCAAAAAGTTAAGTGAGTTAATAACACTCGTGTAATCTTCATATTCAAAAATTATTTTGTGCACTAGCGCAATCGACCCCAAAATTTACTGCTTACCAGAAGCGTTTTTGTAAGGGAGACAATGTTACAGAATCACTTGCTGTTGCGCATGAATAAGGCATTTTTTTGTTCGAGATGAGCCAGCTGGAAGCAATATATTTAGCTTCTAAAGAGCCATGATTTTTTTTTTTTGCCTTATTAAAGTGCTTCACAGAAGTAATAATATATAATTTTTGTGAGAGCCCGCCTTACGTTAGTGCTTTTCAGAAGCCTTTTTCGAAGCTTTTGTTATCAAATAAGCAATACATTGCTTCCCTCAGTTGTTAGTGCTTCCAAATAATATTTTTTTGTTGGGCCCTTGCCGCTTACCTTGGCATATTTCAAATTGATTGTTTTAGTATTTATTGCGTGTAGAACGATGTTTTCATAAAAAATAAAAGTGAATACTGAATTTACAACTTTAACTGAAAAGAAATAAATTTCTGAAAATCGATTTGAAAGTTTAAAAGTGCTCTTTTACAAAACTGTAAAATATGACTTAAGCGCTTTTTGTAGCTAAGTACTCGTATATTCAACAATATCTGCATCCCTACTTATCTGTTAAACCCCCAACACATCACTCTCCCTCCCAACATTTCCCAAAAATATTTAAATTTTTATTCTTATGGACTTTCCACAAATAGAAATTCGGCAAAATATGGATAGATCACTCCTCTTGTTCTCCTGGAGTTCTAAGCAAATTTAGGGTATGTACGTTTTCGTTCGCAGAAAAATTGGGTAACATCTTAGGAAATGTTAATATTTGTAGTGGTGAAAGATTAAAGTTTTTCGAAACACTCCTGAAAACTCGAGCTTTTAAATATGTATACTGATTATGCATGATTTTAGAGCGCTGCTTGCGCATTAATTCGTGACTGTTATCGTTCTGCCGCGTTGACTCCTTCCAAAAAAAGTTGAAAAACTGGTAATTCCAGGTTCAAATTCAAATTTATTAGAAATAAGTTTATGGATTAGAATAAAGGAATACCTTTTCCATAAATTGATATTCCTTTTTATCGCCTCAGTTGGCTCCTTTTTTTGAAAAGTCCTTTTGAAATGATAGTTACACTGCAGAAAATTTGATGATAATTGACCCAAAACGTACCCAGTACACGTCCTATGACTTGAAAAAATGGGAGTTTTACCATAAATAGTAGTGTATGGTGAAAAAAGACATTTCGTGTGAATGGTTACATATTCACCATTTCCGTGATATATCGTCTTAATATTCAGTCGATTTAGTTGGGACTCGGTCTAGCATTGTAGTAAGCGACACTCGAACTATCAAATAGTATAAATATAACATAATCAAAAATGATCAAACAGAACTGCGGCTTAAGCATATTTTTCACACAAATTGATAAAAAAAAACCAGGCTCAGAAAGCAGCCGAGAAATAGAATTTATTTTATTTTGACAGCGTTTTTTCCTTTCCTCTCACATATAAATAAATATTCTCTCAACAATTCTACCATACTTTCAATAAATTTCATACATTTTGTAAACAAAACTACAAAGAAAACTAAGCACAAAAGAAAATAAAACAAAAATTAGAGAGCATTTCAAGTTAGTGCCGTAGATTTTATTATGGACTTTGTTAATTTGACAGCGATTTTTCCTGCAGTTGCGGACTTATTCTGTTTGATCATTAAGTTGTACTTATACTTTTAAAATACAAGTGGCCGTGTGTTGAGTGGGTAGTATGCATGCATGCCTGTTATGCCGGAGGTAGTCAGTTCGATTTCATTGTTGCAATTATATGACGGAATGACATTTAGATATCGAGCATTATTTTCGATAAGAAATTAAAGTTTTCAGGAGAAGGGTTTTTTATAATCACCCGTATTGCGTATGTCGAGTCAAAAATTCGTCTACAACAGTTTTCTGCTAAAATAAAGGAAACGTCTAAAAGTTTTTTTTTTTAATCTAGGACAAAATTCTCGTAGACGAATATTCGTCTCGACATACGCAATAAGGGTGAATATTCAAATATGTTTTACATACGTAAATTGTCGCTTACGATAAAATTTTACAGCCCGTATCTTAAAAGTTATCAACAATTTTGCAATTTTGATAATTCTAAACTATGGGTAGGCCCATAAAATTTTAATTTCATTAAAAAGTCTATTTTCGATTACATGTCACTTACGATAAAAACGAAAATAAGGCTCGATATATAATTTACATTATTATGTACCGAATAGGTCCCTATAAAATAGTTCGGTGGCTTAATTGCTACTTTATATTTAAAAGTGACTGTCCACGTCATAGAAAGTGTTAAAACTCGGACTGGTCGCTATCACTAGAGAGTGTGAGTTTCAGGGTAAATTTATGTTTATAATTATAGCTTAACAGGAACGTGTTAACACGCTGAGAGAGTTAAAGCACAAGGTTTTTGCCAAGGGCTATACTTTTTAAAATTGAACTCCACGCACGTATGTATTTATGTATGAGCACACTATATAAACCGAACGATTTTGATGGTTCTTACATCAATCGATTTGCCTTAATTCTGGGAGTGTCACTAAAGATATGACAGTAGTCAAAACTCAATATGGCGGTCAAAATAAAATTTGTTACGATATAGATTTTAAGTTTTGGATTTTTATCGCACTTTTTCCTCAAAATGAATATTCGACAACAGATTTTAGTTTTTCTATTCAGCATAAATACTTGTGCTATTAACCTTTCAAAGTATACGATCAGAAAATGTTTATGCCAATTTGCACAATAAAGAATTTGATAATGGACCTTTGGTTTGTTTATTAGGGAAATTGTGTTAGAATTTTTATTTAATTTGTGTTATGCCGTACATTCATATGTATGAATGTGTGTATGTACATTCATACTATGTACAAAAATTATTCACAAACTATAAAAAAAGCATAATGGAATCTATTATCATTTTATTATTTTTTTTTTTTGTATGCATTTATACCAATTCCCACATGAAAGTGCTGATAATACAAGAAATCTGTTCAGTTTTTTTTCAAAGTAAAAATGGGAAAAAGATAAAAAATTTGATTTGTTTTTGAGAAGAAGAAAAAAACAAATTCATATGTATGTATAAATATTTTTTATGTATGTACATACCCAGCTGGCATTTTGTACATTGCTTTCCGAACGCGGTCATTTCGCGACTCTTTTTTAACCGTAAAATAAAATTTTACTCATCCAAATGATACTTTTGCCATTCACATTCACGCCCAACGATCGTCAAGTTGGGCGGGAGTGAATCACCTGTTATGGTAGAATTAGTCGATTCGTATCGTGTTACTTTTGAAGTTGTCGTATCGTTTAAATATGGATGTTTCTCTTTGCTTTATACATACATGTGTGTGTATGTAAGTGAGAGAGAAGTTAACGTTTGCTCCCTAAAAATCTATTTTCTGCAGATTTCTACCTCACATACGTTACGATACATATTAAAATAAACAGCAACATGTTTAATTTATGTTAGTTCATATTTACACTATGCAAGTCTTATTGCTTAAGCTGATTAGTTTGAGGGAGAGAGAGACGAGGGGCACAGTAACGTTTATTTTCCCTTCGTCTCTCTTTCCTAAGAAACTAATCAGCTTAGCAATAAGACTTGAATAGTGTAAATATGGACTTAAAAGATTTTGTCAGCTGATTCGTAAACTCAGAATACGAATCTATTAATTCTACCATTAGGTATTTTAGCGAGCATTAAAAGGTTGTTAGTACTCAAGTCTTCCAAATTATTGTTTTGCAAGTCAGTTTGATGATTGTTGGTCAAATGTTTTTATGTTACTCCACAATCATCGTTTAAGCATTCTGAAGATCATTTCAAGACTGTTATTTCACCGCAATCGTATTTTACTATCGTTAATGATGCTTTTGCGATTCTTTTTAACGATTGCTGGACGAGTGAACCAAATCAGGGTATTTGATTGTTACTTCAAAATCGCGGTTTACTTTTTATGGCTATTGCTAGGCGAATTAAACCGTTATGTTTATAAAATTTTAGCAAGAAAAAGAGTCAAGATTGTGTTTTTAAATTGAAACGCTTTTGAATTGAACCGTTATTTTTAAGATAAATAGCGTATTTAATTAAAACTAAAATTACACTAAATATATTCATAATGCTATCAACTAACTAACTAGCAATAATACTACATAAAATATCATATAAAATACAATGCAGCTCTTAAACAAAGAAGTCAGTGAAAAACTATCTGGGGGTCTATTCTGTATTTCAAAACGAAAGAAAATGCTTTCGAACTTGTATGTTATTAATATTACTGCTTTCGTTGGGAATTAAAAAGTAAACCCCCGATTAAAAATAATTGAATGTGATAATTTTTCGTTGGAATATATGGAAGAAGGGAATTGACCGAATAATGAAAGTGGATGGCAGCTGCTCTAATTTCCTTATCAGGAGTGCGATTAAAAAAATCCTGATCGTTGATGTGACCGCAATCTAACGTTTTTTTATTTCGTGAATGGTAACACTTAGCTCATGTCTGATTTGACAGATAATGAGTTTTATCCTTCCGCTGAACGAATATGGTTGTGTATACGCTTGAACAACGCTGGGAAATATTGCCTGCGATCGACTTACAGAAGATGCCGATCATTTGAAGAAGATGAAGCTCATTTTGATCTTGGCGGGTATGTAAACAAGCAAAATTGTCGCATTTGGGGCACAGAAAACCCGCACGCATACATTGAAAAGCCGACGCACCCAAAACGAGTCACTGTTTGGTGCGGATTTTGGTCCAGAGGCATAATTGGGCCAATGAGCAAGGAGTGGCCGTTACAGTCAATGGAGATCGTTATCGGGCCATGTTGAACGAATTTTTGTTCACAAAAATTGAAGAGGAGGATATTGGCAATATTTGGTTTCAACAGGACGGCGCTACGTGCCACACAGCCGAAGCTACACTCGATGTTTTGCGCCCTGTTTTCAAAAAAAAAAAAAGTTATCTGGCGGACCCTTTATAAGCCCAGTATTCAGGAATATAATATAAACAAAATTCTGACAGGTAAATACTTTTTATGATATGTATGCTCTTACAGAACAATATTTTTGCTTAAGATATCTGTCATTCAAAGTTTCATAAAGCTGACGATGCAGGATAGGTCCTACAACAACATTTTGTTCTTGCTGTTGACCGACTCAAGGTGCAATCAGACGTGCCATAACCATAACCATAGCAAACAACCGTTCGAACCAAACTATATTTGCCATTATGCCATAGCAATTACGATAGAAACCCATTGAATTTTTGTGTGGTTATGTCTCTGGCATTATAGGTATGGCACGTCTTTTTGCACCTTCAGGAAAGATTACTGAACCAAAAAGAATGACAGAGCCCAGAAAACTGTTCTTCAAAGCTCTTTTGAAGTAAGAGACTGTTACACGATTCTTTTACGAACTTCATAGACGACTTGTATGAACAAGTTGACGTATTCACACAGTTTCTTCCGTTAGATAGGCGTACGACATCGCAGACGATACATCAATCGCACGCTCCGATCGTGGGAGATTATTCCACAACTAGAAACGCTGGCTGGGTATGTACATATGTGTATAAGTATATGTAGTACATATACAGGCATGCAGATACATACGAGTACATACTAACGTGCGTATATTGTTTACTTCGCAAACATATTGTATTTATTTCTATGCTAAACGTAATTTTAAAAATATAAGAAATAGCGAAGTAGGTACATACTATATATTTATTTGGCATAAAAAAACTAAAATGACAAATAGATATTAAAAATATTATTCAAACACATGTGATCCAAGAAGTAGGTGTTAAGTGCTGAAACTAAGTAGTGGAAAAGTACAAAAATTTTGCTGCCATCTTATGATATATACATACATATGTGTACATCCATATCGTTGGTCACAAGCAGAAAGGCCCTAACTCAAATAACTGTAACTTTACAGGAGAAGGTAAAAACATAATAGTAGACAGTACAAGTGCTTGTACAACTACTTGTAAAAGCGTTATTTTTTACACTATTGGAATAAATTTTTGTGATGGGGTGAATTTGTGTGAAATGTATTGGAATCACTGAAAGACTCAATTTCGTGAAAATACGAGTTAGGGCCTATCTACTTGCGACCATCTATACATATATTAAACAAATGCACATCGGCATGCAGCGATAATATTGGTGTCAAAACTGCTATTTTACGACCACTCAATTTCAAAAATCGAATGATGCAGTTTTTAAGGAATTAAAAAAAATTTATATGTTGGTTTAGCACGTCTAGGTGCATTCGTTGCTGATAAGGAACACATCACCAGACTTACAGAACCTCAATGCTTATAGACCAGCTCTCAATAGATTATTGAGAGTTACAAAACTTTAATCATGGTAAAAAATTTTTATGTGTATGAACAATATTGAAATTTTTCCATATAAAATTTGTGAACCCTTAAAGTTTCGTTTTACAAAATAAGGCACTATAATGTGTTATTGCTGTCAAAACAATAACTAGTTATTCATCGTACGCACTTCAATATTGCAACGATTGTAAAAATTTTATGTATTATTTGTTCAAACCATAGGAAATTCATCGCCGGATTGATGACGGCACTGTTTTTATTTTATCACAAAACCTATCTTTATTATCATATACATATGTATGTACACTTACTCACGTATGTATATACACGTATACATATGCAGATGTATACTAAACCCATGCAATGAATATTTCGAATAGACAAGGTTACGCATTGCACACAGCGTTACCGTTTGTGCGACTAAAGTGGCTATTTTACACTTTTTTGAAGCCTTGCCACTTTTTCAAAAATTCCGTTTTTGCCACTTTTTCTTATAAATAAATACTTTATAATTTAACAATAGTTTCGGCTTGAGGTCATCCGTGCGAAATGAAAATCCAAACATTCCAAAGGTCAACTATACGTTAAATTATCTAAGACTTAATATTTACATAAATATTTACATATGTATATGAATTTGCTTCTATGTATCTTCTAAAGAATTGTTGTTTAGTTTTAATGTTAATTATTATTATATTTTATTTTATTATTTTACCGCTTTTATAAATGAACTGATTGTTTTCTGTTATGTTTTTGTTAATTTTTACTAAATTCCAATGTTTTGTTTAAAATAAATGCCTTTATGAAAACGTTGTGACTTTTTTTTCAAAATCCCCTTTTTGTGCCACTTTTTTATTTTAAATCCCCTTTTTGTGCCACTTCAGCTCTGATTGCACATGTCACTTGTCTACGTCGATAAACCACAAACAATTTAACACCTGGAAATCAAGATTCGAAGAGTTATCGGCGAAATACGTCCGCAAATGCTGCGAAAAGTTGTTGAAATTGGTGTTCCAGATTGCGCCTTCTACGCGCCAGCCGTGGCGACCACATGGCAGAAATCATATTTAAACATTAATTTCATAAAATTTTGTTTCTAAAAAAGCCCGTTTCATTGATATTAAACATATATTTCCTTATTTTATTATGATTTAAACTTGTGTCACTCTATAAAAAACACCCTTTATATATATATTAAATGGTTTTTGACATTGCATTATAGACCCTTGTTATGATTTATAACAATGATTACATATAGCCAACTCACAAAGTGTTCTATTGCGTCATATTTGTTGTATTGCATAAACTTTTATGATTGCCTTTGGATATAAATTCTATGGACGCAGGTTTATAAACTCATTGCAGTGTTCTTTGTTTGTCGTGCAAACACAGAATATTTATTTTGTGTTAAATAATTAATTTAACTAATTTGAATTACTTGTTTTGCCAGAGTTTTATTCCTTTCAAATTGTCATCAGCTGTTCATTTTGCAGTATATCAGTGTTGCCAGAAAATTATGATGAGATAATGCTAAATCGGTCAAAAAATTCTGCTAAAATGTTCTACAGAAGAAAAGTATAATGCTAGATTTAAATGTAGAAAAAATTATTGAAATATATTTGAATTTCATGTTTATACAGACTCATTAGTATTTACAGGTATTTTTATAGCACTTACAAACATAAAATAGTTGATAATTGGTGTTTTTTTTGGAAATGTTACAATTACGTTTAAAATTTTTTTAACGCACCAATAATCCCAAATTAGAATTTTACTTATTCCGTAAAATATTTTTTATTTTATTAAAAATACATCGAAATTGATTATTGATGGGTTAACTGGATCCAATGTGCATTTCACTGTTGCTACTGCAGATAATCAGGAAACCTTTGCAGGGTAAAGGTTCCCTGATTATACATGTACATTTGAGAAAAATCCTCTATACAGAATAATTTCTTGAACAAATTAAATTTTTTTTCCACAAATTCTGCCAGAAAGCGTTTAGCAGAATTTTTTGAAAGTTGAATGCTTTTTAACTAATGAAAATGTCAGATCTAGCAGTGAAAATGCTAAAATGGCAACAATGCAGTATATCCATCAAGCCGTTTCTGAGACAACTGTTGCGCTCAACAGTTGACCTCAATAACTAAGTCTTATGAACGCGCCCATTGCGAAAAATGCTAGAAGTTGTAGAGTTATCTTTAGTAGAGATGTGCACGTGAGCGGTTTTTGGCTCACGACACGCACGCTCACGCAGAAAAATATTTTACTCACGCACTTTCACGCACGAATGATTTTTAAAATTTTCACGATCACGCACGCTTACGTATAAAATATTCTTAATCACGCACGATAGGTGTACAGCTTATCACGATCACGCACGCTTACGAAAAATATATAATTAATTTTTTATGTTTGTTGGTTGAAAAATAAGTTCTTACACATACATATGGACATATGTACATACTCGTATGTATGTATGCATTATGTTTGCCGGCTCATTTTACCTATATGTATGTATATAAATATGTATGTACATAAATCAGAGGTGGCCACCGAGAGAAACACGAAAGTAATGTATTCGCTTATGTGTATTCATTTTTATAAGAAGCCGATTGATGTTCGGCACTCTGGTGCTACTTTGGGCAGCTCAGACATAGATTGTAGTACGAGTATTTATTATAAGAAATTTTAAAATTTTTAATACAGTTATATACCCACCCAGGAGTGTTATCTCGTGAGAGCGTGAGAGTAATTTGTTTAAGTCACGGTCACGCACTCATGCGTGATTAATTATAAATTTGATCACGATCACGCGTGACACGCTGAAATCACGACATTTGCACATCTCTAATCTTTAGTTCTCAGAATTCAGTTCTCATAGAATTTCAATTTTATATAAACAGGCTATTAATGTTGTTTTATTTGAGGGCAAACTAACAACTGCTTGTCTTGTGCAGCCCTTTAATGTATATGTACATATGTACAATGTACATATGTATGAATGTACGTTTATTCCACGATTATGTCATTGTAAACAGAGTGGGGGAAGCAAACATAAATATGTATGTACTCGTATGTATATTTTAAAGCAAATTAAGAAGTGGAATCAATCTAGAAATAGATTTAGTATTTCGTAGAAGTAAATGTTAAGGCTAAAATATTTACGTTATTATATACAAGCGCCAGTTAAAAAGATATTTTGGAGTTATGCTTTTAACCATAATCTTAAACAAAGGTTTGAACCTTGAACAAAATTTTAATCTAAAAACAACATTTTAACCTTAAAGTCTAACACACAATTCCGGTTTAACAGCTTACCTTAGGGTAACGTTATTTACAAACATTGTTGTTGTAATAACTTAATGACGACACAACAACAACACAACAACAACACAACAACAATAATATAATAACATTTTAATGTAATAAAAATAATTGTGAGTGACCTCAGACCCACAAATTAAAAAAAAAACATTTTCTTTTTAATTTAATAAAAACAGAAGTAGAAAAGAAAGAGAATAAATATTGTATGCAAAGTCTGTATCTAATATTTTATGTAAAAAATTAAATGAATATGAACTTGAACCCCAACAATTAACAATTTCTTCGCTTTTGTTGACGTAAGACGAATTAAGCATAATTTCAATACATATTCGATTGCGTTAATGAGCTTTTGCTTCAAATAAAATCAAATAAAATATATGTACCTACCTACGTCTTTATTTCTAAAAATATAATTTTAAATAAAGTAAAGTAATAAGCTTTAAAATTTGAAGCATAGCAGGCCCAAAAAAGTTATTTTACACGTTTTTTTATTAAAAATTTTAACTTAAAGCAAATACTTTTTCAAACATTCATTAAAATTTCTGGGCTTATGATATCGGTGTATTTGGGAAAAAGTTTAGATTATTAAGGCCAATAAATCAGTGAAAGTTAGAGCCAATGCCACGATGTCGACAACGTTCGACTTGACGCACACTTACATTCAAAACAACAACAAAATATTAAAATTTGTTTTTGGTTTGAAAGTAAATGTGCGACAAGTCGAACGTTGTCTACCCTAAATTTCTATTTATATCATAATTATATTTTAACGCATTAAATTGGGCATTTAAGCTACAATAGAGACCATATCGCACACTAAAACAAAAGCAGTCGCAACTTCAAAATTATCAAAATGGTTTTGTATTTGCATAAATCAGTTCACTCAACAAATCTGTAACGTTTGGCAAAATTTTTTTTTCGCAGCACAGTCTTCTTGAACAATATAAAATATTGTTACACATGTTTTTCTGTTACATACTTGCAATATTTGCGCAGTATCTCCAGCTTTTTTGTCACTTCTGAACATCTGAGATTTTTTGAGTTGTGACTTTGTGACTGTTTATGATTTAATAAGCTATATGATTTTGTTACATATAGACCATATGTGCATTAAAAAAGCACTCAACTTTTTTTCGAGCCTCTGCTTTTTCGTCAGATCTTGTATGAAATGATTTCTTACACTTCATTGTCAATATCGTCAAATATCAAATTAATTTCTCTCTCTGTAAAATTTGGCATTCTTTTATTTATTTATTTTTTAACTTTTTTGCTTTTGACTGTCCAAAGAGTTGACAGCGTGCTGCAAAACAGCTGTTTTATAACATTTATTCTAGTGCTGTCTCAATATTATATTTTAAACTAGAGGTAATATAAACTGCACTAACTTACAGCTGTTGAGTTTAAACTACATATCGTTACCTGAAATGCAAAACGCTCTAACTTACATTTTCATAATTTTAAAGAACGAGGAAAAAACCTGTTAAAATTAAAAAAATTTGGTGTGCTTAATTCGAATTTTTGCAATGTAATAAAGTAAATAAAATTGCTGTTTTTGTTCGCGCAGATTTGTAATTTTTTTGTAGCGATTGCTGAAATACGATGGAATTTATAAAAAAGTTGATTTGAAATTTTTTGTTGGATAGGATGTTTTGCGTTTTAGGAAACGATATACATGCGTAAGCTTAAGTTTACTTCAACTGAACTAGCGTTTAAACTTGCACTGATTTATTAGTCCTCAGGTAACTCAACTTAACTTCAACTTGTTAATTACTACGTTTATATGCACGACTTATTTGCAAATAAAACTGTAAATTAAAAAAAGAAAAATCCTAGCAACGCGGCAATACTGGTAAGATGGCGCTGTTCACACAAGTTATCAGTATTGTCATGTTTTTATTTATTTTATTTTTTATTTTTTGCTTTTACGTACTTTTCAGAAAAGGGCCTATAACTCGGTAACAAATGGACCGTTTAGCATAAAATTAGTATTGGGCGAAAGAGAACATTTAGAACAACAAACGTAAACAAAATTTTAGACTAAAAACTAAAACAACAACATGAGATTTTTCATATTTCAATGAACATCTTCAACGACTTTGAGAAAAAAAATTCTTAAGGCCATTAAATTATTAATGCAGCCAACTTGACAAACCCAATGATGCAGAACTTTTTATTTTTGGGGCTACTTTCACGTGCAATTCTCAGAATTGAACCCCAAATCAATGAGGTGAAAAATGGTGTACTGTAAAATGTTTGCTAATAAAAAACTATAAATTGATAAATATTGCACAAAAACATTGATAGAAGAAAATAATGACAATAAAAACAAATTATTATTTGTTACTGTATACATTTACACAATTGAAGCATAGCCGCGAATAACGTTGTAAAAGAAAATTTTACAAAACCATATTTTTCACAGATTAACGGCCTGGCCCACGATGTCGACAAGAAAGTTTCTTTCGCTTACTTATATTGAAAACAAAAACAAAACAAGAGAATTTGTTTTTGTTTTCTATGTAAGTAAGCGAAAGAAACTTTCTTGTCGACATCGTGGGCCAGGCCGTTAATTTAACATTACTCTCTTTTCTTTTACAACGTTATTCGCGGCTATGCTTCAATTTTTTTTTTTGTAACCATAAGTAACTTTTCTATATCAGTGCTACCAAGTTTTTATACATTTGCTATGCCGTATAAACAGTGAGTTGATTTATTTGCAAATAATGCGCATATTATTGTCTTTTGAAAATTTTCATAAACTCGATTAGATCAGGGTTGCATTTTCTCAAAAGTCGTTTAACTAAGAAGGATAGTAAGTAGCAGCCTTTAAAATTATAAGATTAAATATACACATACGTATGTATATATTTGAAAATCCACTATATTTGAATATTTATTGTGGAATTCCTGAAAGTTTCCGGGCTTTGTTTCAGAATTCGCTTTTGCTTATTTTAGCGATAGAGTTAAAATTCATAATATTTATAAAAAAAATATATTTATAAAAAACAATTTCTTCCGTTCTTCTCTACTAAAGTTGTACTTACCATATGGATTTCGGGTATTGGTATCACGGCTGGCGTACATCGTCTGTGGTCACACAAATCATACCACGCTTCTTTACCTCTGCGTGTCTTGCTAATATTTTTATTCACCATAGCGGGTCAGGTAAAACTGTAAAACTTGTTTTTTTTAGTTTCCCTGCAAAACTAATAAGTATCATTAAAATTTCCGTAGCGTGATGCCTACACTTGGGCCTTAGATCACAGAATTCATCACAAGTTCTCCGAGACCGATGCTGATCCCCACGATGCAAGACGAGGCTTTTTCTTTTCTCATGTTGGTTGGTTGTTTTTAACAGCTCATCCGAAAGTTGAGGAGAAACGCAAAGTTATTGATATGTCCGATTTAGAAAACGATGGAGTTGTGATGTTCCAGCGTAAATGGTATATACCCTTATTTGCAATCTGTTCGATTGCCTTTCCTGTTCTGGTCCCTTGGTACTATTGGAATGAATGCTTGTGGACTTCTTTTTGGATAAATTTCAATATGAGATTTACTTCCACCTTAAATGCCGCCTTCTTTGTGAACAGTGTGGCTCATATGTGGGGTAAAAAGCCATACGACAAGTACGCCAATAATCATTTATGTATGTTATAGAAGCTTTAGTTTACAATATTTATTTTTGTCCTTTTCAGAAATATCAGTCCCGTAGAAAGTCCTTTTGTATCCTTTCTGGCTTTGGGTGAAGGGTGGCATAACTATCATCATGTCTTTCCGTGGGACTATAAAACTGGCGAATTTGGCACTTACAAATTAAATGTTACTACTGCTTTTATTGATTTTTGTGCGAGATTGGGTTTGGCTAAAGGACGTAAGTAACTATTATAACATTTTTATAAAATAAAAAAACAAGTTGTGAATATGAAAAAGGGCAATTGCTAGAATTGCTAGAAAATTTGTGAACAATATATGATTTGAAAATATTTTAGTACAGATATACGTACATCAATAAAAAAGAAATCATTGATGTGCTTAACGTTTCGATATTTAAAGAACATTTGTTTATTTTGTTTGCTAAGCACCGTCTATACGCATTTCGTTCCTGCTTAAGGAACTCTTCTCTAGACTTCAATACAGAATTTTTTGGAAATAAGCTAAGAGTTTTAAGATATTATTGAGAATGACATATGTATACAAACATAATAATTTTAAAAGCCTCAAACAGACATCTTTACAAAACAAGCATCTTTACTAGAGTTTGAATCCATTTACCATTTTTCACAACCTTTTTACAATTAGTTACCGCATTGTACAGACGGTGGTCAGATCTTACAATATCGTGAGTAAAATGTGCTAAAAATTTCGTACAACGTATGAACTGGCAATTTTTGTCTGACAGAGAAAGATTGTCAATAAATTGTAAGATTAGCAGCTGACAAGAAATTGTTAGACATCTTACAATAGTGTGGACACATTGTAAAATTATTACCAGATATTTGTCAGACATTTTAATATTGTCAGATTTTTTAAGAAAATTCTTGCTATGGGCAACACTGCAAAACACTTGATTTTAAAGAAAAAGGAAAGTTCAAAAATATAATAAAATAAACACAGCCAAAATTATTCCAATTGCTTTTTTATGGTCCATAATAATTTATATTTTCACTTTTAACATTTAACACAACCACAAACGATGGACATTTAACAATTCCTAACAAATGCTTTGATTCTGGCAACGCATAACAACAGGTGTGACAATTTTTGCGTATGACAACCGTATGAATTGACGGTCATAGAACCGTCTGGCAATAAATTGCAAGATTTTCTGATAAATTTGATACAATCGTGTGAACTGACACTCTAATTAAAAATTTCCACTACATTTTCAGCACATTGCAAGATCTGACAATATTGTAAGATATGACCAGTGTTCAAAAAACTAGCAGCAGAAAATTAAAAGTTTCAATTAATATGCTATTGCTCATGGTAAAATTATGCAAGGTACATGCACAAGCCCAGCTTATTAATGTATACTATGCAGAAAGTTGTCAAACTTTGTTTAAGCTGTCTTTACATGGTAATACAAAATATTACGACTTTGTAGAATCAAAATATTATGAAATTCTCTCCGTGTTTAAAAAAAAAGAGAACAAGAGTCTGTTGTATGTATTTTTCATGTTTACACTGATACTATAAGTAAAATGAAAGCAATGATATTAAACTGTTGAGTTAATAACAAAAATTGGAAAATTGTAAAAAAAGTGTACTAATAAAACTAAATATTGTAGAAAACAATTTATAATTTCAATGCAATTTTACTACAAAATAGAATTTTTTTAAACTTTATTTATTGTTTGCTTGGTTGTGCTGTACCAGTTAAATAGCTGATGGTTGCAGTCGTAAAATATTTACAAAAAACAACATGAAAATTTCCTGAGTTGATTTTTCTAAAAGTGTCAACACCTTCAATATATACCATTAGTGCTGCCAATGTTTACTTTGAAATACACCTCTGGTGTGATGAGAATACTTAAGTTTCTAAAATGGTTTAGAAAATAAACATTTACCGACCGCTTGTCAAATTTTCTATCCGTATTCTCTCCTACTCGATACATTTTGCTTTTACATGATAAGGTTTTGTATAATCTACAGCATTTTTTGACATGTCGTAATACATTGTATTACAATGTAAAGACACCTTTACAACACACGATGTTGTTGGTAGAAACAAATGAATAATTGTCAGAAACAGATGTCTTTTGTTTTTAAAAATAACAATCACAGGGTAACTAAAATTCAATTGCAGACGCGGCATTCATGCATGATTATAGTAATTCAGTGTTGCCAATATGTGTGTAACATATAGTGTGTAATTTCTACTCTCATGTGTAGGCCGTGTAATGAGATTCATGTATAATATGTGTGTAATTATACTTTAAGTTCTACTATTATTTATTTTTGTTTTAGTTTTAACCTACACAAAAGATGTGCATTGCAATTTTCTTCTATATCTAATTGGAGACACAGATATGTGCAAATTCATTGGAAACACTGTAATCATATTATTCACACACATACACTAACATTTTTGCAGCTTATAAACAAAGTTTGACAACTTTCTGCATTGTATACATTAACAGGCTGGGCTTGTGCAAGTACCTTGTATCAAACATCGAATACCGCCATTGAAAACAAAAACGAGAATTTTTACAAAGCTTCTATGAACTGGCAGCAAATATGACAAAATGACAAACCAAACTGAGCAAAGATGATAATGGAGATGCTAGATCTGACCCTGGTATAATAGTTTGCTACAAGTAGGAAACAAGAACTTTGAAAAAAGCACTCCTCATACGGTACAATGATTGTCGTTAACGACCGGAAATACGCTTTATATTTAAACATCCAGAAAAAGAAAATGTGGATGTCATTCTTTGAGAATGACATTTTCATGACTTCCAAACAATGCATAAGTGCATATTTTCAAATTCGTAAGAAGTCATTTCAACAACTTTCAAATACACGAGTGAGAAATGTGTTCTCATCCGCTCAGTGCCTTCACTGTAAGCAAAAATTTTTGGTGGAACTCCCATGCGATTTATACTTTCTTTTTTTACATTTTAAAAATAAGACTTTAAGATAAAATAGTATTACCAGATACGAGCGTATTTAAAATGTTAAAGTGGTATTAGGCAAAAAAAAAAATTATAATTTAAAAAGTAATTGTTATTTTCTAAGCAAAGAATAAAACCCAAAAATAAGCTTTATTGTTTACGTAAAAAATAAAACTCAAAAATTAATTATTATTTCCTGAGTAATAAATGAAACTCAAAAAATAACTTTTATTTTCTAGGCAAAAATTTAAATTATCCCCTGTTTCTACAACCCAGGCAGTAGACTTGAGTATAAAATTTATATGGAAAACACAAATTTTCTAGACGAGTCGTCTGCCTGAATTGTGGAAACTGCACATTAATAACAAAAATTTTAAAAACCCACGATATGTCAAGAAAATATGCAATATCTTTTAAACGGCTGGACCGATTTTCTTCAAGCATAGTTAAGAACACTCTCAATCAAGTCACCTTTCAAACCAAAAAAAAAAAATAAATCAAAATCGGTCCAGCCGTTTGGTCTCTACGTGGACTCGTGCAGACGCACAGATACACAGACACACACTACAAACTTATAACACCCCTTCTTTGGTCGGGGGTTAAAAAATAACTAATATTATATACATATATAACTGAACTTAAGCCAGATTAAGAAATTATTCCTGATTAAAAATTAAAAAATAACTTTTGTTTTCTGAGGAATAAAAGAAAACCCAGAAAATAGCTTTTACTTTCTAAGCCAAAAATAAAACTTAAGAAGTAATTTTTAAAATAAAACCGTTACGGTTTCTGTATTTAAGCGTTTTACCAATTCACTTTTCTGGCAGCACTGATGCTTGAAGCATATGCAAACAAAATACTCTTGTATATGCTCATAAGTAGTCAAATAAATACTCAGAGTATTTTTATACTTATGTGTACGATTGTAGCAGGTATAGAGTATACATTTTACTTATAAAGTGGTTTGTGCTGCGTAACTTAAGAAATGTGTATGAACATACATACGAGTATGTACACAGTCGTTGGTTGTTTGCATTTGGGTATAAGTATGATTTTTTTATATTTGTAACAGCATTTTTAGTTATTTGATGGGCTACTTTTGTCATTAGACAGACGGAGGGTATTAGACAGAATTTTCTTTTTTGCACTTGTAACCCTTTGGATCTCAATCCCACTATTATAAATCTATTCAAATCATTTACACGTACTTATATTGAAAATAAATAATCACAAAACAAATTTTCTCATTTCTTTTTCTAGGAAAATTTGTCTCACCCGACATGATCAAGAGACGTGCCTTAAAATGCGGCGATGGAACACGATTCCTGAGCGATGAATTCGCTCACAAAGATCAAGTTTGGGGTTATGGCGATAAAGATTTGCCGCAAGAAGATTTACAAGAACTAAAGAAAATGAGATCTTAAAATCATGTGTTTGGTATTTTAGTTCGTCTTAACTAAAGCAGTCAAGTCATTATAAAATTGTCATATATTGTTAAGTTTCGTGAATTTTATAAATTGTGTATGTAATTAAAAATGAAATGGATTATGCCGGAAAGAAATTAACATTCCAATATTTTCAAAACAAGAAAAAAGTAAAGAAATAATTGTGTTTTTATTCTAATTCAATACATTTCTAAATAAATAATTTTTTTTTTTGTAAATAACTTAAGCAAGTAAAACTTATTGAATTAAATGCAAAAGGCAAACTTAATTAAATACTTTCAAATGCAAGAAAGCTTGGATTTTATTTTTCTCTATGTGTGCGTGTATATTTTAAGGAACATTAAAATTTTGAATGCAATTAATTCAATTCTATTTTACCTTTATGTTAAAGTCAAATTTCAAAATCTAAATTTCAGTTCTTCACTAAACTTGAACGTGTGCGCTGACAAGCTGTCTCCCATATTTATAGTGAAACATTCATAGCAAAAAGTGTTTAATTTTAATTATATTTTTTGCTTTCGTTAAGATCCTTGTAGAGCAAAAGGTACTGAAAACGGAAGTGAAGTTAAATATGCATACATAATATAATATATAATATTATATATACATACATACGATTATAAAGATTTAATTTCATAAATAGTGATTGCTGGTATTCTAATTTGAAGAGTTAAAAAAAACGCAATAAATTAATATTAATTTAATGTTTAGAAAATTGTTCTCCTAAAATATGTTTATGTTTCGTAAAGCAGTGCATGGTGGAATGGAATAATAAAGTTGTAGTAAGATATTTTACGAAAATTTAAAACAGTTAACGAAAGCTTTCAACGGCAACATAAAATTTTTTTGGGTTAGTGGCGAATACAAGCTGAAGTGTTATTTTCTAGTCCCATATTGTTGCAACATGCATTTTTATCACATATGGAACATTTAAAGACATGTATTTGAGGACTGTGGAGAGATATTGAGCGGATTTTTATTTTATTTTAATTTGCAAATATACATGTTCTGGTCCAACTTGATTTCTCTATCTCGGGATTGCCGAAAATTTTAGGAAAAAAAAAATATGTTTTTTTCTCAAACTACAAATAGGAATTTTCCTCAATTTTCTCATTAGTAAATGCATTCAAGTGAAATTTGTAGAGTGTTTGCCTCTTGGCCTTTAACAAAGATGAGGTGAAAAATATTGGAGTGAAGCCTGTAATTCTCAAAAAGTTTAATAATTCACGTCCAAAACAATCGGAGGTTTCTTTTTCGAATTATACCCGCCACCTCCATACTAGGAGTTCCAAGTCCTATTTAATTAACACTTTGCAAAAATAAATAAGGGTATTAAGAAGTGGTAATTGTTTTTGAATCCCAGCTTTGGGATTTTAGAACATATAGTCAAAATGTTGATGTAAAATAGTTCGTATTCGGAAGGGCCCAGATCCAACAAAAATTCTAAAATGAATTATTTGTTATTATTTATTTACCCTCCATTCGTGCCTGTACAAATGTCTTTCATATCATTAATTCCCAAAAAGTTGAATGAAAATTCCAAAATCGGAATTTGTTACAATTTTACCCACCACGTGCATACTAGGAGCTGCAAGACCCATTCAGCACTTTGGAAAATAGATACACACACACACCGGTTTTTAGAAGAGGCAATTGTTTTTGAATCCCAGCTTTGGGGTTTTAGAACATATGGACTTCAGTCAAAATCTTTATCTCAAATGGCCGTATTTGGAAAGGCCCAGGTCCAACAAAAATGGAAAATTAAATTATTTATTTACCCTAAATTCATGCCTGTAATTAATAACATAATTTCAGATTAGTAATTCCCAAAAAGTTGAACGAAAATCCCAAAATCGGATTTTATTTTTACAATTATATCCGTCACGTCCATACTAGGAAGTGCAAGGGCTATTCAGCACTTTGGAAAATAAATGCATACACGGCCTTTAGAAGCGGTAATTGTTTTTGAGTCCCAGCTTTCGGATTTTGGAACAAATGGATAGAGTCAAAATTTTGATTCAAAATAGGTCGTATTCGGATAGGCCCAGATCCAACAAAAATAAGAAAATAAATTATTTGTTTACCGTCTCATTCATGCATGTACAAATGGTTTTCATATAATTAATTCCCAAAAGGTTAAATGAAAATCCCAAAATCGACATTTTCACAATTGTACCCGTCACATACATATGTACATACTAGATCCAAAGCCCATTTAACACTGGCAAATAAATGCACACACAAGGGTCTCAACAAGCGGCAATTGTTTTTAAATCCCAGCTTTGGGATTTTAGAACATATGGACTAAAGTCAAAATTTTGATGCAAAATAAGTCGTATTCGAAAAGGCCCAGGTCCAACAAAAATAAGAAAATAAATTATTTATTTGCCGTCGATTCATGGCTGCACATGCTTTTCATATAATTAATTCCCAAAAGGTTAAATGAAAATCCCAAAATCAGTAGAATTTCATAAAATTGCTTTTAAAATGATACGAATAATACGAAAATGTTTTGTTTAACGGAATCTAAACTATTTTTAAATTATTAGTGCTTAGTTTTGAAGCCGGTTAAATTTTTTTTGAAAGCTTTATTTTTAACTTCTTAGTGCCAGTTTAAAATTTTCAGGGACGTTTGTCACGCCCAGTTTTGCTGATTTTAGTGGTCATACCTAATGTTATAACTGCAAGTAATTGTCGCTTTCAAAGCCAAAGTGTGCGTCAAGTTTCGTAATATTAAGAATGAATGGTCAAAACCACTTTTTTAAGCACAAGATTATGCCCTTTCAAGAGCTCAAACTAAGCACCCACCTTTTTAAATGGAAGATCAGTAGAAGCACGTGAAATACATTATTAAATTTTGACGGGCGTGGCTCAGGCCATTTAGTAAGTTTGAGATTGAATCATAACGAAAGACCAAGGTGTGTGCTAAGTTTCGCAGCGATCCAATAATTAAAAGTTCATAAAAATCAAAGAACAAAATTTAAGAACAAAAATGTTCCCGTCCAATTTTTTGCCAGTGGCACCAAATTAAAGATACATCCTTTTAGACAGATGTGTTCAAGATTTGCATGAGCACTTGCCTTTACGGCCTTATCGCCCCCATACACCCTTAAGAATGAACTATGTGCCCACTCCACAAGGCACATAGGTTGCAATCTTCGATCATAGTAGTTATCCCTGTACTATATCTGTACCTTGCTGACGTACTTTGAGCTATCTAAACTCTGCTGCTATGTCCGTGCCCATAGCAGCTTTTGTTGTATGGCAACAGCACCTAGAATAGTGTCTGGCTGACCGCATCACACAAGGGCTTCACCTCTATCGTCTTTTGAACTCAGGGAAGTTCCAGGTGACGCTGCACCTGATTGACAACACAGACCTGTTTCCTTTTAATAAATATGTGCACATCCGT
This sequence comes from Nowickia ferox, assembly GCA_936439885.1. NCBI lineage: Eukaryota > Metazoa > Arthropoda > Insecta > Diptera > Tachinidae > Nowickia > Nowickia ferox. Next base: position 91,783,610 of record OW387023.1, on the reverse strand, counting down.
TGCTCTGTTGCCAGAGATAGGGTAGTAACACATAAGTTCTACGGGTAATGTACCAAAGGCACGTCAACCGAAAAAGCCACATTACCCCAGCTGGGGCCCCGGGATTGCCAACACCCAACACCCAAAATAGACTCCCCAGGGGGACATCCTTTTAGACAAAAAAGAATTTTTGAAATCGGTATAAAATGACGCAGTTATGAAGTAACACATAAATAGTATATTGTCGAATTAATATGCTCCGCTGCCTTTCTTGAAATCGGTTAAAAGGGTGTCCTAATAACGATCCTTGGGGTACACCTTTATATAATTCTCTGGTAAAAGATCTTTGTCTTGCTAGCTCAACATATTGAAATCCTTTAGTTAGAAACGACGCAAATAATTTATAAGCAAAGGAACTAAATTCAAACATGAAGTTTTTTACATAACATTGTATGACATAAGTATCAAATTCCTTCCCAAGATCACGCCCTACCACCAATGTATTCAAAAGTCTGGCCATATGGGATCTTTTATTTTCAGAAATATTCAATATTACTGCTGTTTTATTGAAGCCCTCACTGAAACCAGATTGATATGGATTTATCATATTCCCAACACTAATATGGTTCAACATCAGTTTTCTCAATAACACTTCTAGTACTTTTGGAGCAGTCATTTAGTAAACTTATTGGGTGGTCGTCTAAGTACAAAAGCGGTGATATTACCTTTGGTATTGGTATGACGCGACCGGTTTTCCATGATTTCGGATAGCCAATATAAATATAGAATATAAAAGACACATAGGTTGAGTTGAAATTGGTCAAGTTGGAGTAGTAATTTTAGAGAAAATTTATCAGGTCCAAAATGGCATCAAAAATTTTGAACGAATCAACATTTCTGAATGTAAAGATGTATTTTTCAGTTGAAATGAAAGTTGAATATTGTCATTTTGTAATACAGGAGGAAGTAATGACTGCCCATTATTATTTATTACGTTGCCCCTATCAATCAAACCATTTGACCTTAACTTAGAATTGTATTACTTAAAAAATTAAATTAAATTTCATTCCATCACTCACATCGATTTAAAGAAATAATCAAAATTCAAAACTAATTTATTCTAGTTCAAAAGATCAATTAACGCATTTAATTCTAATTAAATATTTCATAGAAAAAGCACACACACACACTGATACGAAGCAATGGATAGAACACAACAAGCAAAACTCAATGGTTCGGAACAAGCCGCATCCGAAACAACTGTGGGAAATAACAAAATCGCCTTAAAACGCGAAACCAGTTGGCCATCTGTATTATTTTACATTCATTTACATATAATTGGACTCTATGGTCTTTTTGCAATTTTCACAAGTGCCTCATGGCTGACTATTGGTTTTAGTAAGTTTCCAGAAACAACAACGATGTTCATTTATTAAGACTAATGAAATAAATTTTGTAAATTTCAGCTTTTATCTTGACAGTATTGGGCATTCTGGGAGCTACAGCTGGAGCACACAGGCTATGGGCTCATAGTACTTATAATGCAACAACCCCACTGAAAGTTTTTTTAATGGTGTGCCAAACTTTGGCAGGGCAGGTAATGTTTTGTAAATTTCTACATTTTGCAACACTTTTTTTTAGTACAGACATAAATCTTTAGTGTGACACACCACCTTTAATGGTGTTCCCAAAAAAAAAGCTTATACTGTCATGAGGCAACTTAGTGTTGCAAAGCTTACAGAGGATTTATAATTCATATTTAAATCGGTGTTGCCAGCTTAGGAATATTTCACCAATAGAAATTTGTTTGTTTTTCTTTTAACACTACGAATAGACATGCAATTTGTATCTCTGACCATAAACTACAGTTGTTTTGATTTATCAGCCTTTTGTTTACTTACACTTGGGCTTAACTGCCTAAAATTATAAAATTTTGTGACTATTCTTTATAATTCCTTACAAATTCGTTTTTAATTTTAATTTATTTTCATACAAAAAATCAATGTTAGCTGCACATTGACTTAACTGCACAAAATATTTGTTTTCTTTAATTATTCCCAAAAGTGAAATTTTATACCTGCACACTTACCATATTTTTTTTTTGTGAATTTGAAAATATATTTATATAAAATATTCCAGTTAGCTGCATACATAAAAATATGTTGGCCGCTTTTCCACATCAATATTGAGACATGTATCCAACTTTTTACATTAAAAATATGAATGCATTTTTATTTGAAATAAAATTTTTAATAGTATATCAAACACTTACACATGTTTTTAAAGAAAAACATGTTTTATTGTAATTTTTAAAATTTTGCTTTAACTGCACTTTTAGGCAGGAAACTTAAGGCAGATAAATGCATTTAAGATAACAACATTTTCGACTTATCTGCACAAAAAATCGTGCAAAGTTGATTGTGCAGCTAATTCAAAATTACTGTATAACGTTTGCAGAAGGAACTCACAAAAAATTTTGCATTAAAACTTTTTTAGCTAGACGTATATAATTAAAACTCAAACTTTAAGTTTTCGTAAATATACAAAGTGCGCGTTTTTTATTTTTGATTTTCCAGTGGTTCTACTTGATTTTTATTTTAATAAACTTTTCACCCCTATCGTGAATAACTAGTGCAATTTTTTTTTTCACGTGAAAGGGAAAATTGCTATCGTGAATCTCACGTGAATTTGTTTTCACGCTATCAGTACAAGTGAATGTAAATAATGGAACAAGATTTGTAAAGCCTAAATATTAATTGAAAATCTGACAAATTTAAGCTTAATAATAAGAAATACACAAATTTTATGTTTCAAATTAAATTTTTTAACTGAGACAATTTTAAATTTTTAGTTGAACTATAGTGAATTTTAATCAGAAATAATTTCTTAGTCAGGCTTAAGTTCAGTAATTTCAATTCTTGTTGAATGAAATATTTTTATTAATTAATGTGAGTTTCTAAAGAAGAGAAGAAAAATTAAATTATACTTTATTAGCTGGGGGAATGGAATAAGTAAAAATAATTAATGTGATGATCGCAAAAGATAAGCAAGAATAGTTAAACATACTTAGGTAGAGTGATATAACTTCGTGCTAACCTGAATAGAAAATGAAAAACGGATAAACAGAAAATGAATAGTGATACTTACAAATGTGTTTACCAAAGGTAAATCAATAATTGTATACACAATATTTCTCATATTCCAGTTTCATTGAAAATTTCCGTTAAATAGCTTGTTAAGGCCGTGATACACTAGCCTACACGATCGTGCGATTTTTGAGAAAATACAGCCCTGGTATGATGGAGTCTATGAACATTTTCAAAAGAAAAAAACAATTCATCAGATCAGGGTTGTATTTTTTCGTAGATCGCGCGATTGTGTAGGATAGTGAATCATGGCCTTTAATAACAATCTCTACTCCAGTAGATAGACTTGGGTGCTGATGAAGTGCGTGGCTGCACAGAAAAATATATTTCCCCCAGCTTATAGTCTAATTTAATTTTTCTTCTCTTCTTTAGAAACTCACATTAATTAATAAAAAATATTTCATTCAACAAGAATTGAAATTACTGAACTTAAGCCCGACTAAGAAATTATTTCTGATTAAATTTTTCAACTTTAAAGTTTTGTTTTTAAACATTCTAGCTTACAGTGGTAAACAATTCTGTAGTATATCACGGCGGTGCAGCGCCGTAAAATTTACTGTATGTAAAGCAAAGAGATTAATTCCATGAAAAAAGCTGTTGCAGGGAATTATTATTGTCATGAACTTTACTTACTAATCTTGTCCTAAAATAAATATTTATAGCTTTTAATATATAATTGGCAGGAAAATATCGAATTTATTCAATGTAATAATTCTGTTCCGCCTGCAGAAATAAAGTGAACAAAACCAAGGAAAAAGTGAAAAAATTCACGTGAAAAATATTATTCATGATAAAGGGAATCAAAAAAAAAGGGAAAAATTATTCACGATTGCAATTTTGTGAAAAGGAGAAACATTTCGAGCGAAAAAAATGAATATTTCTACTTTTCCGCCATTATTTTCTACGAAAAAGCTAAAATTGACAGCTTGTTTGTTTTCTAGCCTAATTGCACAGCCTTGTGTTTGAACAATTATTTTAAAGGTTTATAGCAACAGATTTCGACAATTGCTAATACAAAATATTTCCAAACTTATGTATATATCTCTCATGTAATCTCACAGTAAGGTAAACAAATTTTTAGTGTAAAAATTATTTATACACATTAGCTAGATTTATTACTTTATTTAGCAAAAACTATAAAAAGAAAAAACCAATTAAGACTGATTATTAGAATAATCAGCGTTGCTACAGAATCCAAAATTGAAAATCGATTCTGATATCAATTGATGTTATGAAACCGTCTCGACTTTACCTTTGATGCGAAAATAAATAAAACCATTTTTCGCATACATATTATGGTAACTTTAAAATAAATTTATGTTATTTATTTATTTTGTATTGTATTATTTTTAGCCATATGCACAGTATGCAAACTTTTACAAAAGAACTTTTGTGATTTCACACCAACGAGACCACAACAGACTTGCTCTTAGTCCCGGTCCAGACTTGCAAATTTTTGGGAGAGTCTTGAAATAGACATATTCCTCTCTAGTTCTTTTTCATTAAAAAATAAAAAGTTGTTGCAACAAAAATTGTACTCGTAAGTCTGGAAAATAGGCTTTAAGAAAGAAAAAGCAATCATGGTCCACATTTGCAATATATGTATGTACTTTGTATAACTTGGATATATTCTCCATTCCGTGTGAAATTTTCGCGGCCAGAAATTTGAAAAATCCTTCAGTATGAATTAAGTCCTCATAATAAATTAGACAAAATGTATTTTCTCAAGTCTGTTATATTTAGCATGATTTTTTGTTTTCTTTACAATTCAACTTCAAACTTGTGAAAACCATTCTGCCTCACCTGGTTCTTCTTTATCCAGTGAAGCATACTTTGTTTAACCTATTGATATATTTTTCGTTTTTTCACTCTAGTTACAAATATTTTTTATTTCAGGGTTCCATTTACAACTGGGTCAAGTCTCACCGCTTGCATCATGAAAAATTTCGTAAGCCTGAAGATCCCTTTTACAGCAATCGTAATTTTATGTGGGCTCATGTTTATGCCCAATTTTTCAAATACAACGAAGAGCACGAAGCTTTATTGGAGAAGGTTGATGTCAGCGATTTAGAGAAGGATGATGTGGTGATGTTCCAAAAAAGGTGATTTGATATTAGTAATTAAAAATGTATTTGACTAACTAACCGATTCTTTATTTACTTAAGATTCTATTGGATTTTGTACACAATCCTACACGTTTTAATTCCCATTAATTCTCCCCTTGAATACTGGGGCGATTCCTTAACGAATTCTATAGTTGTTGCATTCTTTTTGCGTTACATGATTGTTATGAACATGTGCTGGCTGATTAATTCTGCTCATTTCGTTTGGGGTTTGGATAAGAATTTCAAAGCCTCAGACTCGAATACTGTGTTCTTTATTACCAAAAGCTATTGGCCTCAATACCACTATATGTTACCGAATGATTATCAAAGTGGGGAATATGGCAATTATGCCGCTGGCTGCATTACCGCCATGATAAGAGTATTTGCGGCATTGGATATGGCCACGGACTTGCGTACAATTAGTTCCAACGCTGTACGTAGCGGATTAACCGAAGCCGTTGAGACTGGTCGGCCCATAGCGGAGTGTATTAATGAATTTGCCGCAAAGGAGAGAGAGACAATGCCGAAGAATCATTTCATCAATAGAGAAAAGTTCATGTGAACGCAGAAATAAATTAATTAAGCAGTGTTTTCCTTTGCGACAACTTTAGTTAATAAAATTTAAATTGAAACAGTGTGCTGCTTTCTTAAAAAAAAATTAAATAAAATTTTATACGTAGTAGTAATCTGACAAGTCTGCTCTTATTGTTTGTAATCAATTCTGTGGCCAAAAGGAAAAAGCGCTTAAGTCGAGCTAAGCTGATTTTGAGTTAATGGTACTTCCGTAATCGGCATATTCGAAAGTATTCCTGTTCAAAATCTCAATTAATTTGTGTGATTTTTCAGGAAGTTATAGCACTATGATTTGCGACTTATCTTTTTTAGACTTCTAATCTCTAATAATTGGAATAATAGCTTAACTTACTCGTAGGTTATACTTTGGTATATTTGAACTTAAATGTATTACTTATAGAGTGTAGAACGACGTTTTCTTAAAAAAATAAAGGTTAACAGATAATTTCCCAATTTAATTGTAAACACTTTTTCCTTATTGCCGCAGTATCATTTTTGGAATAACTCTGGGAACTCTGAGTAAATGTAAATTATATTTTTAAAACGTATTTTTTTGTTAACATTGAAATAGCAGTGACGAATGGCTGAGTTAGTTTTATTCTAATTTTTATTTAAAAAAATATTTTTTTTAAATATTATTGAATGTTAAATATATAAATTTCCGTGATATACTCGTATATTAAATATAATTAAACTAGAGTGAATTTTAATCAGAATTAATTTCTTAATCGGTCTTAATTAAGTTCAGTATTTTCAATTCTTATTGAATGAAATATTTTTAATAATTAATGTGATTTTTTAAAGAAGAGAAGAAAAGTTAAACTAGTTTTTTAAACTGGAGGAAATGCGCATTTTTCTGTGCAGTCACGCACATTGCGCAATGCGCATTTTTCTGTGCAGTCATCGCTAAGATGCCAACAAAATCACCAAAAGTAAAAAGGTAGCCAAAAAAAACCAAAAAAAAAAAAATCGCCAAAAGGAAAAAACGCATAAACTAAAAAAGCGCCAAAACTAAAAAATCGCTAAAACTAAAAAATGTATTGTAAAAAACAAAAACAATATCTCCAAAAATCGAAAAAATCGACAAAGCAAAAAAAACGTCAAAACTAAAAAGCGTTAATACTTAAAAAATCGCTAAAAACTGAAAAAAATTATCAAAAACATAAAAAAATCACCGAAACAAAAAGAAAAAAAAACAAACCTAAAAAATCATCAATACTAAAAAAATCGCCTAAAAGAATTACAATCGCCGTACGGAACCCTTGTTGTGTGGGTCAAAGTCGCACTTTACTGAATTTATTTACATATTCAAAGGATTCTCTTATGCTCTTCATAAATTACATCACATGCAATAAAATATAAAATTAATTCTGACCATCCTACCTTAAAAAAAAATAACGAAACTGATTTTCCTTGTTATTCTCTATCTAGGTAGTTTAGTAATTTGCCTATCCTGTAACAAACAGTTGCCGCAACTAGTCTGGTTTTGCTCGCCTCCTCACATTTGTTTGCTGTCTTAAGTATTTGCTTAAAGCATTACGTTCCACAACACTGGAAGTATCCTCATCTTTCGATGATGAGTAAGACACAACCCTCAACATTTCTTTAGTACGGTGTAATCTACTACAATACTGCTCTTTTACTAAACTGTCGTAGGCGAAAATTTTAAACAGTAACACACAATTTTAAGTTCGACTACGCCTAAGCCAGTCGTAGAAAAACGCCTACGCCAACCACGATAAGGGTGATTGAATCTAAATTTTAAATGCTTTTTCGTGTATTTTGGAAGGAATACGATATAACCGCCATTTACATATTACGTAAAGCTATTTTCGGAGTTCTTATATACCGGCCCCCTCCCCACACAAAATTTTCAGTATACATTTTTTAAACCGTAACAAATGTACAATTTTAAAAATGTTGTGATCCTGCTATTTCAAACCACTTGACCTGAGATTCGTTACAAATTATTCGATATTTGTTCGCGAATCGAATAAAACCCGAATGTTCTATAAAAGCTAACTTTTCGCGATAGTTTCTCGAATTTATGACGATAGTATAGTGGATGTGTGCTAGTCTGTTTGCCTCCAGGCCGTGTTCGAATCTGATTGATTGCAAATAAATAAAATATATGAAAATAAATTAATTTAAAAAAAAGATAATAATATTAAAAAATTACTTTTGCTGCTGCCTTTTTTTTTGATATCGAAATTAATTCGATATTAAGTAATTTTTGATGTTGCTAGCAAGCCTTCGAAGTCAATCGTTTTGTGAAACACAATTTTTTTTAAAATTCAATTTTTGATTGTTATTCTCGATAGTTTTACACGATATATGTTCAAGATATATTCGAAATCGATATCACTAACGTAAGAATGTTCGCAACTGTAGTTTTAAATTAGCACGATATATATAAAAAGAAAGACAACTTAATGTAAATTGTTACTCTTTAGCAATAATTCGAAAATATAATTGCATACTTTTGGGCGCATAAGGGAATACTAAAGTGTTGCATATTCTTGAAAGTATCCTTAGACATTAAAAATTTATCTTTAATTTGAGTTATTACGTTTTTAATGTTTCTTCGGAAGTGAACTTTTCTATGGCAATACCCATGCTTATTCTCCTCTTATTCTAATAATAAAAAAAATTGTGGCTTCATTTAAAGTGAAGGTTTCACGATTCCTCCCTCTTCGGAAGGCTTTTTTCCACATTGAGAAAAATAAGGGCATGGGTGGTGGACTCGTACTAATTAACCATATATTTTTTTAATTTTTGTTCTAAATCTACTAATATAAACTCACTTTTGCGACACCCTGTATAAAACTTGACCCATTATTTAGCAAAATTTAAACATTAAAACAATGGTGTCTTGTTTAATTTGCTCTTTTTTTTAATTCGCAAAGAGCGTGATAACAAATTAACAAATTTTAAATGTTCTCAGGTACTTTTTGAAGCAAAAGATATGAACGAAAAATGCACAAGCTAATGTAAAACTGAAAATGACTATTCAGCAGAAAGAAAATATTTTTATTAAAACTGTAGGCACACGTCATATAAAATATTAAATCCAAAAAATTTCAATTATTCAGTTAAACGTTATAGCAAATATAGAACAGATACATTGCGGACGGAGCAGTAGACGAACTTACTTTAATTTAAACTAAGCAACGAAAAAGAAGAAATTTCTTTAGACAATAAATATAAAATAAGCTGTAAGTGAGATTTCAAGTTGCACATAAAATTTTGTAAAAAAAAAGTACATACATACGAGTATGTAAGCAATTTTAGTTAAAAATTTACAAGATTCTAAAGCCAAAAATCAATTCAAACCTAAAATTAAAAAAAGTGCTACAAATGCGGAAATGTTTGAACGAAAAAATTATGCTGATTCAGTAAGCGTGTGCAAATGATTAATTATAGTGTGTCACAGTGAAATATATTTTTGAATGTAGTTAAATTTTCAAAATTTACAATTTACAGCATTCAAAAATTCAAATATAAATATTTTGTTGGAGGAATAAACAAATTATTACTTAGTGAACTTTTGCTACTACAGTTGACTTTAGCGACATAATAAGATAATAATGATTAATAAAAACATGATTGCATTGATTGAATGAATCTTTTAAGTTTAAAACCCTATCCACTATTTCCACCAGACGGGCGGTAAATTTAAGTAGAAAATGTATATGAAAAGCACTAATTTTTTCAAGTAATTTTCATACAAATTTTCTAGACGATTCGCCTGCCTGACTTGTGGAAAAAGGGCATTAACATAAATTAATAATTTACTTATTGCTGCAAATTTAATTATTTCTGTAGTTGATATAAAAACAATAATTTAATTAATGTTAGACAATTTCTCATTTAAGCCCAGTACGGCGTTCTTACGGAATTTAACGTTTGTAAATTTCCATTTATTTATACACGGAAAAATAATTGTGTAGCCTTTTGTATAGAATTATGTTTACATACACACAAATTCGTGACTAGTTTTTGATCATTAATTTTTGTTTCAGTTGACTGAAAAAGTCTTCATTTATATTTAAAAAATTCCGTGTACTTTTGCTTTGAAAGTCCGTACTAGCAAATGGCAATTTCTTTATGAAATTTACCAACATGAAATTCTGTAATTTTTTTTTTAATACAGTTTGTAAGAGAACCTGAAACTCCCTATGAACTCCGTACCAGGCTTTAGCTAGCATGTTGTTATTATCTAGTAAATAAAGATGTTATTTTAAGTAGTAAGTTGGGTTTACAGTGCATACTTTAAGACCGCACGTAAAGTCACTTAATATTTTTATAAACACAAAAAACTTATTGGCTAAGTATAATTAATGCCGCTCCCAAGAGTATGCTCGTTTTGATTTTTTGTATAAATCACGTTATCTTTTAAGTTTCCAAAGAAAATTTTAGGTTTCCTTTTGACGAACTGTGTTTTGTCATGGATTGTTTTATTTATTCTTTGTGTGTATGTGTTGATATACAGTGGAATTCGGTTATAATGAACAACTTTCCATTCCCAATAGTTTTGCATTAACATTTCATAGAAATTAGTACGTAAAAAAGCTGCATGAATATGTATATATCGCTCATATACTAAAACAACGTCATAACTAGAAAAAACTAGTTTGCGAGAAAACGATTTTAAAGTTTTCAATTCACACACAACCTAATGAAAAAAGAAAATTTTATTTTAATCTCAACAGTTGATCAGCAAAATATTCGTACTACATTTTTTAAGTTATTACGTTGTTTTAGTAAATGAGCGGTATGTATACAAAATATAAATAAATTCAGTACAGTGCGACTGTGACTCGCACTCGAAAGGTTCCGTACGGACACTACATACGAGGTTTGTTCAAAACGTATCGCGAATTTTGAACTTTCGCGGGTTACGTATATTCGAATTTTAATTTTTTTGTGGCGTTAGTTGCTACTCATATCTCTCACTTATGCCGACAATTTCGGAATTTTGGAATGTTCAGTTAATTGTTGACAGCTGCTTTGCTTGCACGTGATTTGGCTCGTCTTCGATTTTTACCTTGGTTCGTGAGGCAGCTTCCATTGAGATGATTGAGCTTTAGTTTCCACGTCATAACCATAAACCCATGATTCGTCACCAGTTATGACCCTCTGGAGCAAACTTGGGTCGTAGTGGACATAGTCCAACAGCTCATTAGCAATGTTAATGCGATACTTTTTAGTCGAAATTGAGCAATTTTGTTACGAATTTCGCGGCGACCCTTCTCATGCCCAAATCATGGATAAAAATCAAATGGCATGAGGCAATCGATATGTCCAGGTCCTCAGCAACTTCTCTAATGGTGATTCGACGATTGGCCAATACCATTTTCTTCACTTCATAAATTTGTTCGTCTGATAGACTGACAGGGGCCCTGTGGCTGAAGAAAGACAGAAAGAGATAGTATTCCTCCCTCTGCCCTTCACACAGCTGAATTAAGACTTTGCAAAGTAAACTTAACGTGTCTAAAAGGGGTATATGAGCTGGCAAGTTTAACTTAAACTTAACAGGTTAAAACTGTCAACGCAGCTGTAGTTGATGAAAAAATATTTATATTTTTGGCTGTCTTTAGGCATTTTGCAGAACAAAAGTTATTTTCATAAATTTATCCAACAATAATTTCTAATTCAAGATTTTTTTTATTTTAGTACTTCAATATACTGTGTTTTGCATATATCCTTGCCTGCTCGCTATTATTGTCAAGTTATTTTAAAAAATAAATTAATAATTTGTTTTAATTTTCACAATTATATATGGTGACCTTTCATTGCTTTCTTCCATATAATAAAAGTATATGCATGTTCTAGAAATTTTTGTGTTCTTCTTTTAAGATAAAATGCAATATTTTCTGTTTGTGTTTTGTTAATTTCTTCGATTTGTAGAAAATATTCAGGGCAATCATGAATAAAATTCCTTGTGAAATTTCTCCTTTTCCCAATTAAAATTTTTTGTTTTCCCTGTTACTTGCTATTAGTTGGAATTGTTCCCAGGGAAAAATTTCACGCTGAATTTTATTCATGATTGCCCTGATTTGCTTCGGAGAGGGTAATAATGTTCCACAAAAATTTTCATCCTAAAGCTGCGGTCACACTTGTCAAACATTTACCCAAAAAAGCGTAACCAACAAACACTAATGAAAAAAGTTTTGATCCAGACTCTTGTTTATCATATTAAACAGTTTCGAACACAACTAATGCACCATGTCATAGAATCCAACAATATTGGCTACTCTTTAACTTGACAAATTTTTGTCTGAATTGAAAGATTTTTCATTAGCATTTAGTGGTTACGGTTTTTTGGGCAAACGTTTGACAAGTGCGACTGTAGCTTAAGATTTTACTTAAAATTTCTCAACATTTGCTTTACCTTAAATTAAAAGCATTCATGTTAACAAATGTGCTAGAGGTTAAGAGAATTTGCAACCCGCGTTTTTAAGAACAGGTTCAGACATAATATTTCAGAATGTCGACAATCATATACAGTGCAGATTATGTTAACCCAACCCTCGATAAGCGCAACACCTCGATATTCGCAACACCCAAATTCTTAAAATTGGTGACTGTTAACGCAACTTTTCAAAAAAACAGACCTCAATTAATGCAACTTTGCAAAGAAAATGTTGTTTTTTTACTTCAGTTTTTAATTAATAAATTCAAAACTATAAACCTTTGTGCATACAATCTTATCCTAACGTACAAAAATTAATGACAAAGAATTTTTGCGTGGTGCTTCTGTTTAAAAAAATTCTTTGATTGTGAGATGTTGTTCTAGTAAAAGAAACAAAATGCCTGTAGTAACAAAATTTGTTAAACTAACAATAAAGCAAAAGAGCGAAATTCTGAAGAAACTTGAAAGTAGCATACCTGTGATTTGCAATGAATACAAAATTCCTAAATCAACAGTATGTAGAGTTAAAAAATAAACTAGCAACTACGAAAGAAGTTCGTGCAAAATGCATTCATTTAAAAAGTTAACATTCGATTCTTTAATACACATTTTATTTGGTTTAAAATAAGCTTTTTAGTGGAAAACAGGCTTTGACATTTTTAATCGGTTTTCGCAACAAACTCAGTTTTCGCACCAGCCCAAAATTTCTATTGGTTGCGTTAACCGAATCTGCACTGTATTTGTTTTTCTCTACTATACTAAAATCACTCGCTAGAACCTTGGTTTTTATTTTGTTGTTTTTGTGTTACTCATCCATCATCTGTAGCTACTACAATACCAAAGAACTTAAACAAAATTTAGATTAAATACAGAAAAACATAAAATATATTTTAACATTATGTTTATCTTACTTATAGCATTTATATAGCACTTATTACTTCCGTAGAGGAGCGTTGAATGCAAAAGAATATCATCAGGTGATTGAATAATAAAAATTATACTCACATCTTTACGTATGTAAATAATACTCATAGTTTGGTGTGAAACTTTAGTAATCAAATATAAAGTCATTAATGAATTTAGTTTGTTGCTGACGAATGCCTTTGTCATTTTTGTTTGGCTATAATTGACATAAATTATCAATATACTGTAAAATACGCACAAGTATTTACCAACTAAATTATTGTGCAAATATTTGAGCCCACATTATCGAGATCGCGAGAAAAACAAATACATACATACATACTCGTACATGCGAAGATAAGCGATAAATGATATTTAATAAAAATTAAATAAAAGTGAACATTTTCGTTTGAAAATATTCTTTGAAAAGTATTTGCTGTATTGGTCATTTAGGAGAGTGTAACCAACTACACTAATCGACAGGGAATGAACTTGGAGTTTAACATACAGTATTTTTCGTTTATAGCGAACCCGCTTAAAACGAACTTTCGCCTAAAACGAACCATTTTCGAAAGTACGAACTTTTATTTCTATAAAACCATGAAAATTTTTTCACTTATAACGAACCCGCTTAAAGCGAACTTTCGGTTATAACAAACTTTTTTGCATATAAATTGTTCTTTTTTTCGCTTAAAACGAACCAAGAAGTGTGTTGCCAGAGAACAGAGAAACGAAAACTTTTAGTAATCGGAAAATCAAAAAATCCCAGGTGCTTTAAAAACATTAAACAATTACCAGTTAATTATCAAGCAAATAAAAAGGCTTGGATGACATCCGAAATTTTCGCCAATGAGCTAAAAGAATGGGACTACGATTTACGCCGTGCGTAGACAACTGCCCTGCTCATCCAGATGTAAAAGACTTAGAGTGCATTAAACTAGTGTTTATGCCTCCAAATACAAGCTCAGTTTTGCAACCTATGGACCAAGGTGTCATTCACGCATTGAAAAGTAAATATCCCCACTTGCTTCTTTCAAAAATTGTCAATTCGGTTGATATGGGTGAAGATAACTTTAAAGTAAGCATACTGGACGCAATCAATTTCTTGCATATGGCATGGACAAAAGTCAGCAAAACTACAGTTGCAAATTGCTTTCGGCACGGCGGATTTACCAACAATGAAGATGGATTTAACTCCGAGGATGATCTGCCATTAATAGAATTAATGGGAACATTTACAGATGGTAATAAAAAATGATCTTCTAACAACGGAAGTACTGGACGATGCATCTATTTTGCAGATTGTTTGCACTGGCGATGACGACCTTGATGACGATATGGAAATGGACAACGAAGAGCCAATCCGAGCTACTACTACCCTGGAGTAAGTGTAGAGTAAGCTGTGTAAGAAATTTTCTTCAGTCTCGCGACACTCCACAACAAATTCTTGACCACTTGGCCCAAGTGGAAGTGTATATAAATGAAGCCATTATTAATACTAAGCAAACTAAAAATGATTTTTTTAAAACTAAATAAACTTATTTTTTAAAGACTACAATGTTCTAAAATTGTTTTAATAAATAAATAAATAGCCAAAGTGTTAAAAAAAGACATGTGCACACACAATAATGGTTTCTTGATGTCTTCACTTAAAACGAACTTCGCTTAAAACGAACAAATTTGATCAGTCCCTTGAAGTTCGCTTTAAGCGAAAAGCACTGTACTTCAAAATATTATTTGTTATTTAAATTATCAAGAGCATCGCAATGCATATTTCCAAAGTCTGGCAACACTGATGATATTCCCATATTAATCCTACAAGAAATGAAGGACCCAAACTTTCCAGACTTGCAATTTTTGTTGCAATTTTTTAGTGAGAAAGAGCGAGAGAGGAATACAAAATGTATATATTTCTATTTCAACACTCTCCCACATATTCAAAAATGTCCAAGTCTGGACCGGCACTTACACACTTGAACAACTTTATATCGAATTTTTGCTACCGGTGAACAGCGTTACCGTTTGTGCGACTAAAGTGGCAATTTTACACTTTTTTAAAGCCTTGCCACTTTTGTTGCCACTTTTTCAAAAATCCCGTTTTTGCCACTTTTTCTTATAAATAAATACTTTATAATTTAACAATAGTTTCGGCTTGACGTCATCAGTGCGAAATGAAAATCCAAACATTCCAAAGGTCAACTATACGTTAAATTATCTAAATACTTAATATTTACATAAATATTTACATATGTATATGAATTTGCTTCTATGTATCTTCCAAAGAATTGTTGTTTAGTTTTAATGTTATTATTATTATTATTATTATATTTTATTTTATTATTTTACCGCTTTTATAAATGAACTGATTGTTTTCTGTTATGTTTTTGTTAATTTTTACTAAATTCCAATGTTTTGTTTAAAATAAGTGCCTTTATGAAAACGTTGCGACTTTTTTTTTCAAAAGCGCCTTTTTTATGCCACTTTTTTATTTTAAATCCCCTTTTTGTGCCACTTTTTGAAATTTCTCAACGGTAACGCAGCCGGTGATACATACTATTGCTTTGCTTTTGAAATAATGTTTAAGGGATTGTTTTTAGAACGTTTATTGGAAATTTTTAATACGCATTTAAAAATAAAGTTTTAAAATCAAGAAGAAACATTTTGATTTTAAAAACGAAACCTTTATGAAATAGAACTAAGTTTGTTTTGTGTTATTTTAAAAATTGTCATTCTTTGCTGAAAATTAAAACTATTTTGGAATGAAAAATTATTATTTTTGTTTTAAGAAACAACAACCTTGATATAAAGTTGAACATACTCAAATTAAGAACTTATGTTTTTGAATAAAGAATGAAATATTCTTGAAGTAATAATGAAGCATTTTTATTTTAAAACTAATTATTTTTATATAAAAAATGAAATGTTTTGAATTAATAATGGAGACGTCTTAAATTAAGAATGAAACGTTTTAAATTAATAAAAGAGAATTTTGAAATTACGGATGGTTCGTATTAAAATTAAAAATGTTAATTTTGTTTGGAATCAAAATGCCCTTCGACTGTAGTCCAAAGCGCTAATCGAACGAATTTTCATTTGTGTCATGACGAGCATTCAACAAAAAATGTCGCTATTATTAACACCGTGTTTTTTAAAATTTCGCAATAATTTTAAGATTTTGTGCTCAAGGATCATACAGGATAATGGACATTAATATACTCTTGGTCATAATAACAGATTAATTCTCTTTTTTTCAACACGACACAAATATAAAATGTTACTCGGGGAAAAATATATTCTTTTATTTAAAAAAATTAAAATTATTGATATAATGATAAAATATTTTTGTTTTTAGAATGTTTAAAAAAATACATTTTCTTTTTTATTATGATTTCAAAAATTATAATTTTTATTTCAATAAGAAAACATTATGTGAAACAATTTTTAAATGTTTAGTTGAACTATAGTGAATTTTAATCAGAAATAATTTCTTAGTCAGGCTTAAGTTCAGTAATTTCAATTCTTATTGAATGAAATATTTTTTATTAATTAATGTGAGTTTCTAAAGAAGAGAAGAAAAATTAAATTAGACTATAAGCTGGGGGAAATACCGATATTTTTCTGTGCAGCAACGCACTTCATCAGCACCTAAATAAAATAACAATGTTGTATACTAATATTATAAGAAACATTCTTATTTTAAAAATGATTTTAAAAAATGCAGCATTTTTAAAACAAAAACGCAAGATTCTTGTTTTAAGAATGCTTTTTTGGTTATATGTTTGTACTAATATTTGTTTCATAAGTTTTATTTATTTACTTATTTATTGCAATGAAACAATGTGTAATGCGTTGTCGTAAACGTCTAAGTATTTCTTTGTTAGATTAGATTAAAGTAAGACACAACCTGTAATCTTTAAGAGTTTTTCATTAGTAATTAGTGGTTACGCTTTTTTTGGGCACATGTGTGCCATATGTGTACTCGGCATAAGCTTTGTTTACATTATTTTCAGTTGCCAATCTGTCATAATCCTATTTCCGATTACTTTATGACAGCTGGAGAAAGTTGTCATACATAATACCAGTTTTAATTTCCGTTACGTTGCCAGTTAACACGGCAACTGAAGTTGGATTGCCAACGAAGTCGTAATGCGACCACCACGATAATGGCCATGGAGAAAATTTTTTTCCAGTGGTAACTCTGAAATAACACATACACAAAAGTTTCAGTCATGATACAATTATACAAGGTACTTGCACAAGCCCAGCTTGTTAATGTATACAATGCAGAAAGTTGTCAAAATTTGTTTACAAGCTGCAAAAATGTTAGTGTATGTGTGTGAATAAAATGATTACAGTGTTGCCAATGAATTTGCACATTGAAGAAAATTACACTACACATGCTTTGTGTAGATTAAAATTAAAACAAAATTAAATAAAAATAGAACCCAAAGTAGAATTACACACATATTATACATGAATATCATTACATGGTTTACAGATGAGAGTAAAAATTACACACTGTGTATTACACACATATTGGCAACACTGAATGACTATAATCATGCATGAATGCCGCCTCTGCAATTGTACTTTAGTTACCCTGTGATTGTTATTTTTAAAAACAAAAGACATCTGCTTCTGACAATTATAGGTATGTTTCTACCAGCAAAATACGTGTGTTTCTTGGTGTTGCAATTTTGTTGTAGTCGTGCAAGTACCTTGTATAATTGTATCATGGTTTCAGTCAAGTTTTTCATTTTGTTCTTAATAATTTGAAAGATTTTACGGATGTAGCGCCATCACCTTCAGCCAAATAATTGACTAGTAGTTTTGTTGTAGGGATCAGCTGTCACTTTTTACCCGACTGTTCAACGTAGAGAAGTGTATTGTGTTTATCAGTCTATGTATGTATGTATGTATGTGTGTGTGTTCCTTTGCGGCACTATACAAACCGAACGCATGAACCGATTTTGATGATTCTTACACCCATCGATTTGTTTTAATCGTGGGAGTTTCACTGAAGATATAAAAGTAGTCAAAACTCAATACGGCGGCCAACAAAGGTCATTTTGTAAATACGAAAAAGGGTATCATTCGACAGGTATTTTAAAATTATCTTCAGATTTCTCTAATGATTTTTCATATCGACTGACCATTGAGGGTATTTAACTGTTCAAGGTTGGTCGCAGTCGGGTTTTTAGATTTTTTTAATTACTACTTGTCACTTAAGTGAACATTGACGGCCAGTTTTCAGAAAACGAATAAAAGATTTCGTTTGGCAAATAAAATAATATTTTTTTTTTCGTTTTAAAAACTTATCGACTGAAGAAAAAATGATAAAACTTACATGAGAAAAACATGATTTCAAAGTACTCACCTGAAACGAAAAAAAAACAAATGGTTCAATGTAATAAATTTTTCAAATATTAGAGAAAGTATTGAGATTCATGCAACACTTAAACTGAAGGCGTTTTCTTTTCTAGGAACAAATTTTACATTTATTGCACTTTTCAATGAAAATTCGGTATAAAATTCTTTTTTCACAGAGAGTTTATTCCTTTTTTAATGCCACTATCATGGTTTTCAACTTTTAATATAGTTTGATTGGGTTTTTCCAGTTACAACAAAAAAAGTTTGTTTCGCAGAAACTAAAGTTTTAAGTTTTCTATCTTAAATTTTCGCAAAAACTTATTGCCTTCTGTGAAACTTGATATTTTAAGTTTGAAACGCGATGACAATTTCAATTAAAAAACAGTTCGGGTTCATAATACTAAAACACAGTTTGGTTGTGAGTAAGTTTGGTTGACTCTTAGAACCGTTATAGGGCATAATACCCCTCGGGGTGAATTCTTCGCATAGCAAATTTTCTAAGTCTGGCAATGCTGCTAATATTTCCTTTTTCATCCCAAGGTAGAATAGAATGGTATAAAATTATATCATGAATCAAAGAATACACAGGGTTGTTTGTTGTAAAAAGTGTGTGAGAGAGAGAGAGAGCACGTTCCACACACAAATGTGTGTACTTTGTTCACAACAACAATTCTATGTCTACGTCACAAGCAGAAAATAAAATAACGGAACTGCGCAATGAGCAATCTTGTTTTCAGGATTCATGAAATTATATTATAACTGCCAAACAGCAGCTATAAACGCCTGAACAAGAAATAATTTTTCGAATCGACTACAAATATAAGACAAATGAAACGAATTGTTACCATTCGTTCTTTTTATAAATTCATCACTGCGCTGAAGTGTATGATGAGCAAAAGAGCCTCAGCTACTCGTCACAAAAATTGCTGTTGCAACGGATGAGCAAGAATTTAATTTCTTATTTATTTATTTTATTTTGTTAAAATACACAAAATACATTCAAGAGATTTATTATTCGACATATTGTCATAATTATACTATAAGTAAAAATATGTGGTTGAAGTCTACTGACGATTTGTTAAAGCAACAATGAAATGCATATAGACATCGCTTAACCACCAGCAAATAAATTTCACTTATACACAAAATACATTTTCGAATGGTGGAGAAATGCACTTAGAATTGTTTTAGTACTATTTTGCACTTGCAATTTTTCTTTATTGTTGTATAATTAGAGAGTGCATGCACTATAATTTGATTTTATTTGAACAAATATTTGAATAAATAACACATTCAGATACTTTTAGCATCTCACAAATAATGTTAAGTGATTAATGATTCACTCATCTAACAATTGTTCAATAAATATTGATACAATTTAAAGGGGTTAATTGACAATCAATAATAAAAATATTTACAAAAAAATTATATTAAATAATTTAAAATAAGATTTTGAGAAAATCACTCATTATGATTACTTAAGGTAATTCGGCATGATATTAAGTATGTGATGTATTTTAAAAATAAAAACCATATTCACAGTTTTCTTATACATATGTAAAATTTTGAAAATAATTAAAAAAAATTTTGTGAAATTTACTATACCTGAACTTCCTCGCAAAAGAAAAGATAATGCTCCAACTAAAGAGATTTATCATTTCAGTATTCTCTTTAAAATAAGCTTAGGTTCTTGACCACGCTTATGCGATGTGAAGTAATTATACTTATGCCTTAAACCCATGAAACAAAAAATAAGATTGCGCACTCAGCCGTACAAAAAAATTTTCTTTTTCGTCTACGTCACCAGCGGAAAATAAAATAACGGACTGCGCAATGCGCAATCTTGTTTTCTTGATTCATGCCTTAAACCAATTCACCGCAGCAGGCTACACGAACACACGACTTCAAATGCCGCTGGCTGCATTTATCGCCTCATAGCCAGCTGCTTAATTTAACATAACCTTCAAAAAATCTTAAGCGATATAATTTTAGAAATTTTAATCTAGAATCGTCAATAATCGGATTTCGCCAAAAAACGAAGTTGAAAATATATGTCGCTTAAGTTTTTTTTGTGGTTGTGGCCAATAATATATAAAAATTAAATAACTCTTTTAAAATGTCTTACGTATATCACATAAAAGTTTTTTCTTTAACTTTTTAACATACAACCATAGATATAATTAAAGCGCATGCAACACATTTCTAAGTCATTCATTTTCTCGTTGTGAGTCTTTTCCTACAAGTGCAACGTGCAAATGAAAAGGTCTACAATTCATTCCCTTTATTACAATATAGTAACCAGTTTTGCCATGCATTTGAGTTTAATTCTTCAAAAAAAAAAAAAAAACAAAAAAAAGGTTTATTATTTTGTTACAATAAATTATACAACGAAGTAAAGAAGTGCAAGTTGTTTTAAATTTAACAAATCATCATCTAATGAACAATAACATGAGGCGGCAAATATTAAAAAATAAAACTAAATGAAAAATGAACAGCGTTTTATGTGTTTAGACATAAAAGAAACATTTATATATCCGTGTGTACTGAGATGAGCTCCATTCACGTGACTGTTACAGCAATCGTACGAGCTTTTCTTAATTTTTACTGATATGACGGCTTTTACAAAAGCAAAGTTTACTTTGCAAAGTCTTGAGTTTATAGAAAAGGAGAGAGTTCCCCAGCACTTCTCCGGAAAATTACGGCAGCACTGAAAATCTAAAAAAGCCGCAGTGGCAGCACCATCATCTTATGTATTGGTTACCAGTATTTGTAACCAGATGAAGACACTACTTCTTCTTGTGGTATTTGGAGTATTTGCTACGAACAAGAAGTGTTCCCGACATCACTTGGAAACACTATGAATGAGTTTGTAATATTAATTAAAAAATTAATTAAATTTTCACCTATAAACAATTTGATAATATTAATTAAGTTTTTCCACTCAAATTAATTAATACAATTAAAAATTTAATTGAATCAATTAAATTATTAATTGAAAACATTAATTGGTGAATACTTTTTTCTGTGTACATAATAAACACAATTCATAAATTTTTAAAAAAAATTTATCTTTTGTATATTCAAAGGAAATGGTGTATTATGAGGCAATCATGCATATGTGGTAGTTTTTTATAGCGAGATGCGATTGAGAAATAGAAAAGGATGACGATATCAATGTACTTGAAATTCATATTATTTTCTAGTTCGTTACACGTATACATACAAAAAGTTTTAGCAAGAAAAATGTATTCGTGTGAACCCAAATGCAAGTTAAACTTTTTAAAATTTGAAATTTTTTTTTATTATTTAACATGAATATGCTTAAAAAGTTACTCACTCACGTTATCATCTCTAGTAAAGTTTAATTATACTCGTACATTTGGCAATTTATAACTTTTTTTTTTTAATTGGAAATATACTCGTACGTACATGCATCCAGTGAATGAACAAAATGATTGCAAGTGAATCAACAAAATAAATGAGCGAACATTTAAAATTTTTAACTGACACTTCCATTTGTTTTTTAAATGCAATTTTCGTGTTTTTCCCCACAAAATTTTTAGAACAATGAGCAGCGCTTTGGTGTTAAACTTGAAAAATTTGTTCTAAACAATTTGTGTTAAAAGGAAAATAAAAAACGAAGAATATTTATTTAATGTTAAGTCTAATGTATTAATATTAGGATTTGTTTATTTATTTTTTATTTTGTTGCTTTTGTTGTTAAGCACGTCAAGATACATTTCCTTTCTGCTTAGGAAACTCATCAGTAGACTTTAACCAAAATATTTCTTAAAAATTATAAAAAAAAAACTTCATATGTTTATAGAAATACTCTCAAAATGTTATTGAGAATTATAAACTTCTAGCTTTTTCTCACTGTCGAAGCAGCCAGTGCTCCGTTTCCGTAACTTGTGAGATGTTCTCGCATCCAGAAATATTAAATAATTATATTGGTTGTCCTATTTTACACAGGGTTACTCACATAAAAACTTATAAAAATTTACAAATAATATCAATAAATACGGTTTTTTTCTTACTTCATCCTGTGTTTGACAGGATGATGAAAAATTTTTCGACTCGAAAAGTTCTCACATTCCTTATAGAAACGAGGCACATGTTGCAATACAATCCTGGCAACGTCAAAGAGTTCCAAAGCAATGATACCGCAAATTTTCTACATTTTCTTCTTCGTCTATATTTTCGCAACTGTGACCAAAGTAACTGTATTCACCTCTTATCCTCCTTCAAAATCGAGCTTTGCAACATATTTCTTTAAATAAAGTAAACTGTATTTTTCTTATTTAGTTTAGTTCAAAACTGCCTAGTGATTATTCAGTAATTTCTTGTGGCCCACCTTTTATTTGTTTAATTTGTTGATTTTGTGCCTAAAGCCTGGTACTCTGTTCACAATTTCTTGCGAAATGCTGTCAAACTACATATAAAAGTATTTGGTGTGAAATATTTGCGAAATAAATTCGCAAAAGTAGTACTCTGTTCTTGTTGTGAAAAACACGTAAAAGCATGTCTTTCCATGCATAATTAGTCTGGCATCATTTTAGTTTAGCTGCGAAACAACATGAGCAGTGCTTTTTTCGCACGGAATTTTAACAATGTTGCATACTTTCAAGCAATAAAAGCAAGAAATTTATAAAAAAACCGCGAGTTGGGCTACATTTAGTACATGCCAAATTTTTCATGCGAAATAATCAATGGTGCTGAAAATTTTTCACAACTTTGAACAGAGTACCAGCCTTAAGTCTGAGTTTGCACGAGATCAAATGTAAACCTCCACGTTCCTTATACATTGGAACCTGTAGGTTTGTCACAATTTTTTAAACTTAACAGCCCTAGATTTTCCTGAAAGCCTCTATGCACCAATACAAACATAGCCAGGTTCCTGCATTTTTTATTTGAATCAAATATCTGTTTTATTTGAATCAAATATACCGTTTAATATTAGAATCAGCTGGATTCCGGGGCATAGAGGTTAGATCAGAGAGAAATGCAACGAAGATGGATTGTAGATACTGTTGCCATCTCCTTGCCTACTAACCCGAATGGCAGCAGGTGTAGAAGCATGCCCAATGAATCTGTAGGGGTAGTGCAGTTAGCGCTAGTTACATACAGTGAGGCAACACGTCATCTCCAGAGCAGGCCACCACACGATGATCCCATATATGAGAATTGGACACACGAGTCCAGAATGACACCGCAATATTTTGGAGTGCTGAAAGAGTATCCAACACTGCAAAATCTCCGTATTGTTCAGGATAATGGGTAAGAAATCAGATATCGTCTACTCCCTCACTCAATCGCTTAATCTTTGGAGAAAAATTGTATCATACTCACGAAAACTTACACTTACACGAATATGATCACTTGCACTTGCGTTTTTAAAGCTTTACTTCTGGCTCTAAAGCACTTTTCGCTTTCTTGCATCAAAATATAAAGAGCTCTATACTTCTATATTGGAAGTTACAGAGCTTAAGGTGGCAGCGTCAGACGTTGCGCAAGCAGCAGGGTTACTATTTACAGTACACTTAAACGTATAAAATATTATTTGACTGTACTGAAAATACGTACCCTGGTGCCAACGCAACGCTTGACGCTCTAATTTAGGTTTGACTCTTAGATGGCTGAATGCTTGGAATGCAAAAATACATACATGTATGTATACTTTACACTTTCGTAAGCGTTATAAGCGACGTGCGAGCAAGTCAGCTGATTTTGGTGACCAGTGATGCCAAGTTTAAATTTTTTTAATGCATGCAATTTGAAATGCAGAACGTGTGTGAGAACTTTATGTTAAAGATTGCTGGATACCTGTACTTAGTAACTTGTACGGAAAATAGCGAACGCTTACTGGAGTGGACAGGGACGGGGATTCACTATACAAAGATGTCTTTACTGTCATTACTGTTATTAGTCATATTGTCTTTCGACACCAGTAGCAACAATAATTTCAAGTGTACTTTCAGAAATCCAAGCAAATATGAAGCAATTAACTTTCTAGGCCATAGAAAATACAGCCTTGTCTCTGCGAGCTTTCAGCTGGGATGGGAAATACAAGTCCAAAGAACGGCCTGGATGTGATTAGTTGATGAACTGGACAGGGGCCGGATACGCTAGAGATTCCTTTACTCGCATTGCCATTCGAAAACATTAGGAACAATATTTTCGAGCACACTTTTTTCAGAAACCCAAAGATAGATACACTAAGCAGAAAACTTTCAGCAGGGATAGTAAATAAAAATAGAAAGAATATATCTGAATATGCCAGATCACGGAGTTTAGGGGTCACTGGAAGAAGTTCAGACATGCCATGCTGAGAACAGAATAAAGCTCTACAAGTGCTCGACCTTGCATAATGCGCAACCTAATCCGAATTATCGCATACTGATGTACGTAATATTATGCATTATTTCAACAATAGTGGTGGTTCTGGTTCGCAATTTCACGAGATCTGACATTAAGTCCAGAGTTTCAGAGACTTATTAGTACGATTTGATTAACACAAGAGCATTTTGCTAAAAAGGAATGTCGTGAGTCCATTTGATTGCTGGCGGGCAGCAAGCAGCCAACTAACCACCCATGATAAAAAGTAAAGCCATGTGCTTGGGTTGAATTATTATTTTGTTTTTAATTGTAAGCGTGTATGTTTTTGGTTGCAAAATTTATTCACCATTCCATCTCTATATCATAACTTCATGATAAAGCAAATTGAACAATGAAAACAGCAAAGTCACAAGCGATATTCAATTGACACAAATGCAGTTATAAATTAAGCAATTCAGATTTATGTACATGCATATGTATGTATGTATGAATGTGTGGACAATAAATACGTATGTATGCATATAAAATTAAATGAATGGTCAGCTATTATTTGCAGCAGCAGTATAAAGCAATCTCAATGTGGCTTACCGTGGTTGTTGGTTGAAAAACTAAACACAAAACGAAAGGATTAACAACAAACTTCTGCCGCTAAGTTCAATTGGCTTTGCTCTAATATCAAAAGTACTTTTTCAGCTAAAAGGTGGATTTCGTGTAACTTTCCATTTCTTTTATTTAGACATTTGTAACCTAAATCTTTTTAAGCAGGCCTGAAATTTGACAGCAATGGTGGTTATAATTATAAGCTAAAGGTACGATCACACTTGGGCAAATATTTGCCCAAATAAGCGTTACCACTAACTACGAGTACCAAAGAAAAAACTTTTGATTCAGACACGTTTTTATCATTCTAACCAAAAGTGCAGCATTGTTAAACTTTTTATTAAGAAAAATTCAATTCATCGTCCGCATAAAGTAAAAATGTACGCTCGTAAAATATGCAATTGCATGGTGTGGAGTATTAATGCGGAGATAAGATATTTATCCGTTTCAGAACTTTTTATGAATTTTTGGCATCGATTTGTTAGTTCATATTTCTGCATATTTTACTCTTCAAAGCATGTTTTTGTATTTTTCAATCATATTTCATATTTTTGGCATAATCACGCTTTTAGGGCATATTTAGATACTTTACAGAATTTTTTATTTTGAATATGCTTACAATCAAATTTTTTTTTCGACATCTAAATCTCATTTCCAATGTTCCATATACTGCAGAGATAAGCAAAAGGCCGCCAGTGGGCACTTCGTTATGCTCTTTTTTACACGTAGATTCATACAAGCATAAATTTTACTCTCTTTTATATTATACATATGTTATGCATGTGTTTGCCTAACTTTGATGTACAGGCTTATCCTAAATAAAATTTCTCTGGAAATTTCCGAACGTGTCAAAAATCGGTATCAAAAAACTTCATACGATTGCGAAATAATCTGACAATTTAGGGAAAAAATCCTTCACATAGATTTGTCTGTTGGAAAAAGTGGAAATAAGTTAGTTTTTAATTTTATTGGAAGTGATTAAACGAAATTAAAATCCTTGTGAACGAAAAATTTGATTCGGAAATTTTCACATGTGGAATTCATGATAAGACGAGTAGTGTATACATTTTACTTATTTACGATTTTTTTTATTTTTATTTATTTTTTTTTAAATCAAGATTTTGTTGTTTATTGAATTAAAAATTTAAAAAAAACTTGTCTTATATATCCAAAATACCATTCCAAAGTTTTAATTCTGATTCTGATCGTGATTTCTTTTGAAGTTGAAGTTAAATTTTTACTGGAGCATAAAAAATAATAATTTCTATTATTTGCTTTATACAAAATTTGTATGGCGATTTTGTTTTAACGTACATTTCAAAGCTAAATTATTTTTTTAATACGGCAGTTATTCTTTGTTAATTTTTTACTTTTTTCTTTTTTTTTATTTTATTTTTGTCTTATTTTATATAAAAATGTTGTTGAGTTTTTTAATTAAAAATATATTTTCATTTACAAATAAACGAATATATTTTATTTTTAAGAACATACTTTGAAATTTTAGAGCATATTTTAAATTTTTTTAGTGCATATTGAATGCGCATAAAATACTTTTTTTAGAGCATATTTCTGGTTTGCCTGCTGATTATACAATAATATTTAATAAAGTCTCTATTAAAAAAAAAAAAAAACATTTTATTGCAAAATTTTCATTGAAGAGTGCAATAAATAATAATAAGCAAAGAAAACGCCATCAGGTAAACAGTTTTCAATAATATTTGATTCTATGAGATTGTCTTATGGTTATGGACGCAGCTGTTGAACTTAACAAACATGTGTCTGAGTCAAAAAGGTTTTCATTAAGTTTTAATATTTTTATTGAACTTTTTCCCAAAATCAATATTAAACTTGTTTAGTAATATATTGATTATTTCTTAAAAATACATTGAATTTGATTATTCAGGGGTTAGATTTTTTTCATTACTATTTACTGGTAACGCTTATTTCGAAAAATATTTGCCAAGTGCGACCGTACCTTAAGATATTCATATTTAATGATTGTCGTAACTTGTTTTTCCTATATAACATTTTAGAGCCTTATGTATATGAAAAAGCTGTCATGAAGAGACCATAAAAATTCACATTAAAAATCAAGCTACGACTTAGTAGTGGGTTAAAACTAAGTAATGCACCCATTTTTAATATAAAATTGTATGGAGGAACTCGTTAACACCTAATTCAATTTCGTCGCTTATGTTAACTTCATGCCAAGTTTTTCTTATACATAAGGCCGTTAATGTTTTAGTTTTACAACAATTTTACGTTTCCTCCCAAACCTTGTCCTATAAAAAAAATAAATAAAAAAAGATTTAAGTGTACCTATCCACTGTAAATAAATTCTAACAATTGCATCAATTGTTCAACTACTAAAAGGGCTATAAAACATTTCACAGATCGTAAAAAGTAGTTTTTATTAAACTAAAGCGCGAGTACAACTAAATTTATTATTCTTAAAACAAGATTTTAGCAATAACTTAGTACAGACGTTAAGCAGCCGCTGCTGACAAATATTTTGTTAAAACAGCCTTGAAATTTTCAAAAATATGTACGTACTCGTATGTATGTATGTTTCCATGTATGGATATTAGTTGTAATTTTCAAAGAACTTTGTTTGCTTTTAGCATTTTGTAAGCAACAATTTATAAAAAAAAGGAAGAGAAATATCAATGAATTTCATTAAAAACTGTGTACGAGTATATGTGTTTACTTGTTCAAACATGGGAATATTTTGAACTTTTTTTTAAATATTTTAAAAAATTCTCAGTAAAAAATTCACTTCGATTTGGGTGACACCATCTAAACAGTTTTTTAACATCAATATTATAAGAAATGTCATGGATAAGACGAAAGCTTACATTAGCCTAATGACAAATATCATCATAGAATTTTTTCATACCTTAAGTGCTTATCATCTACATATGTTACGACAGCAATAACATGAATTTGTATATTACGCACAGGTTATCTAATATTTGTATTTCACATCTTAATTAGGCATTTGCATGTCTCTAATTAGTCACGCGTGATTCAATCGTGATAATGATTAATGGCTCGACTATGGATGGCAACCGAACTTTAGTTGTGTTGCCATATTTCAAAATACTATTACCAAGGGAAAGAACTTCTTGAATTTAAATAAGGTATTTTAGACACCGAAAATATGACATTAAAAGCGCGAAATATGCATTAAAAACAATAAAACATGCACATATTTAAAAAAATTTTTTTTTAAATTATATTTAAGTCTCTTACATATGCGCACTATCTAAAAATGCTATAAGTACTACATATGTAGAGTGAGCGAGACAGTCCGAAAGCACAATTATCTTCCGTCCCGTTACATCTCCACATTCATCATTGCGATATTAGATAAACATTTTGTTGCCACATAATTTTTCGATTTTGATCAGCAGAAAGGAATAGTTTTGGGGAAATGAAATAGAAAATGTCCGTTAATTTATTTTGTAGTTATGAATGTTCTTTACCGATATATTTACGGCCTGGCCCACGATGTCGACAAGAAAGTTTCTTTCGCTTACTTACATTGAAAACAAAAACAAATTCTCTTGTTTTGTTTTTGTTTTCAATATAAGTAAGCGAAAGAAACTTTCTTGTCGACATCGTGGGCCAGGCCGTTATGGTGGTACAGCTTTTAATTTTTTAATTGTACTAAGAGCATAATAAGCAACATACCACAATCAGTGTTACCGTTGGAAAATTTGAAAAAGGTGCACAAAAAGGGGATTTAAAAAAAGGTGGCAACCTTAGGAACAAGAAAAATTAAAGCAAACCGTTTTATTCTTAAAAGCATCAAAAATAAAAATTTAATTTTGCATATTTAAGGATAAAAAGTAAAAAAGTGGCAAGAATTACAAAAAGTATTACATTTGGGTGCATTTTGTAAAAGTAGCAAAATATATAGTAACCAGCCAATCGAAAAAGTGGCAAGTTGTTACTTGATTATTTGCTTTTATATAAAAAGATAAGTTTCCATTTCCCAGCCCTGGAACTGCAATTTTAACTGATTTTCAATACTAATCGTTTTCGATCAAATTTTGAAGTTTCTAGCTTTTCTGGAGTCTCCGGAAAATCGGAAACCCTTTATAAAACAAAATTATTTTTTATGACTAATGCAGTAAATCTTTGATATTAATAAATTTAAGGTTTTATAAAACACATGCAATTTGTATGTGTGCAAGTATATGTATACAAACGAACGTACATATTTATTAATTTTTTGTTTGTTTGCAAACTTCGTTACAACTTTGTTTGTTATTCATTAGAGTTTATATTATCTCTTAACAAATGACCTCCCTAAATGTCTGTCAATCGTATCATGTTATTGAACACAGAAATTTATATTAATTATTATTATTATTATTATTATAGGTTGTTTTTCTCATTAAACCTTACTTAAGACAACAGAAGATTTAACATTTTAGAGGGCACGTATTACACAACATCTACAGATACGAGTTAGCAACATAGGATTTGATACGATTATATCATAATGTAACACGTGATTTAAAATTATAATTAACGCTGCCATAAAGAGGCAGAAGAAATTTCCAATCAAAAACTGAATTTAGACATATTTTACATATGTATGTGTATATGCATGTATGCATACATATATATGTATGTATGTTTGTATGTATCTGCATAAATGAATATAAAAAAATTATCATGCTTGATTGCTTTTGAAGAATTAAGGTTTTTTTTTGGTATTTTTAATTAAAACTCTCGTTTAGTCGACCATGTTATTAAATAAAGTTGAATTGTTAACTTTAATTCGCATGGTGTCTTACCTGTTTGGTGATATTTTATAATAAATTTTACCCTTACTTCCCACGCCCACAAAAAAACAATTGGGATATTCAAATGGTACTCCTAGATTAACACGTTTTAAAGGAATAACACGAAAAAATATGACTGCTGTGAGCAACCCCTCATAATTTACAATTATAAATATTGTACTTATTAGTATTTTGGTTTTAGCACCAGTGTGACCAGATCCTAAAAATTTTTGCAGCTAAATTGACTTCAAAAAAAGCTAAAAGATGCTAACAAATAATTTAAGAGCTAAAAAATAATGCTAAAATTTAATACTTCTTTTTAAGCCAACATTTTCTTTAAAAGTTTTAATTTTTCCAATTTCTGCACATATTGTCGTATAAATTCTTACTTCCTATGAAGGAAACTCAACTTCTTAAACAATAATGAATTATTTATTGAGCGTAAAGAGTATTAAAAACAAAACAATGATATTAAGTCACAAACAGTTCTTGGAAAACATAACCCTTTTCTCGCTTCAAGAAGTAGTTCGTATAAGAAAAATTTAAAAGTTGCATCTATTCCAATTTGACGTAAACAGATCTTTCTTCGTATAACCAAAAACACATGGAAAAACTGATACCTCTTTTTTGTCACTCACATGTTACATGTGTACGTTACACATGTTGACGTTCGTTATTTTTAAGATCATATACATTTATTAATTTTCGAAAAACAGCTTTTCAGGTCTTTACATGTTTTCTTAATACCAAAAAATTAGATTTCAAATTCTTATATTCATAAAATTTTATATACATATGTATCATCAATTATTACATATTAAAAATTCGTCATCAGAATAGTTGTTCAAATTATCATTATAATATGTGAGGAATTTTTTCTTGTTAGATAACCACCGCCTATATACATTTTGATCCTGCTTAACCGATTCATCAGTAGACTTCAAATCAAAGTTTTTGAAATAAGCTAAAATGTACTTCATATGTTATATTTAGAATTGCATATAAAACATAATCAGCCTTATCATGAATTCCACATGTGAAAATTTTCTAATCCAATTTTTCGTTCACAAGAATTTTAATTTCGTTTAATCAATTCCAATAAAATTAAAAACTACCACTTTTTCCAACAGACAAGACTATGTGAATGATTTTTTTCATAAATTTCAGATTATTTCGCAATCGTATGAAGTTTTTTGATACCGATTTTTCATACGTTCGGAAATTTTCATGTGAAATTTTATTTAGGATAAACCTGAATAAATCGAGGCTTTTATCAAAAAAAAGTCTTTACAAAACAAACAACTTTATTCGATTTTGCATTTATTTTAATTTTTTATAACCTTTCAAAACTAGTTTAATTTTCTTTTCGTTTTTTATTTACTCTTATTGTTATTGTTTTATTGATATACTGCAACTAATTGTAGAAAGGTTATTAAAAATGGATGAAGGAATAAAGTTGAAGTAAAAAAGTTGTGAAAACATATAGAAAATATATGTTTTCACATCTATTTTACTTTACGTGTAACATTATTACACGTGAAAATTAATAATATACCCAAAATGGCATAGATTATATTGGTTAAAATTTAATAGGTTTTATTTTTTTTAAATGCTAGAAAATGCTAAATAAATAATTGAAAAATGCCAAACAAAATGCTAACTGCTAAACCGAAAATTTTGAGGCTAAATCATCAAAAAAAAAAAAATATGCTAAATTTAGCTGCAAAAATGCTAAAATGGCCACGCTGATGCTAAGACATTATGACACTTAAGACACTGGTGTGAATACCCCAAATACATATTTTAAATTTGATATTAGTGTGAGTTTTAGAGTTAGAGAATCTTAAGTTGGCAATACTGCTTGATATTTTCGCCATTTTGACAACTGTTGCGTGTTTTGTATTAAGTTTGATTTTCCATCTCATCAGCCGCGTTTCCTTACTTTTAATTGAAATCCCTTGGTAGCCCAATTTTTAATTATATTAATTAATTTGAGTGGAAAAACTTAATTGATATTATCAAATTGTTTATAGGTGAAAATTTAATTAACTTTTTAATTGATATTACAAATATTTTAATTGATATTACAAAATTATTCATATTACTTTTTTGTGTATATACGAAAGCGATGTTGAGCAAATAGCAATCTTGTTCGTTTGCACGAAACAAACCGTATGTACACGAATTTTTTTTTTTTATATATAGAAATTAACAACAGCATTTGAAAGACCTACGACTCTGAAAATAGGTTGTTAGTTGAGCAATTATGTTCCTCAAAAGGTGAAAAGGTTATTACAGTATTTTGCACTTAATTGATTTTTTAAAATTCTTGATGCCTGATGCACTTAACAAGGTAAATATAGTCCACCACTCCGGGACTACTTCAGTATTTCATCAGGGTAGTGGGTAGTTTTATCATTATTATTCCTACATCCTCCTTGCTTTAATAAGCCAGGAGATGTTGAGCTCACTTAGATGTCCTCAGATAGGTAATCAATAGATTTCGAAAACAGGTGGCCAATGGTCCAGTTATTTGACTCTTAGTATCTGGCAACTCTACCTGCAAGGCCAACCGATTCCTATATTTTTCATAGATTTAAATCGGATGCCGTTTCAGGCATGGCCTGCAAGGTCAACCGATTCTCATATTTTGTTTTTTAATCTTTTTGCCTTTGCAGGAAACTTTTGCGTAATGTTTTGTTTTTTGTTTGTTTTACACTTGCTTAAACATACTTCATGCTTTAATTTTTGTTATCTTAAATCAAACTTTGTATTTCTTCCAAGCCTATAGCAACTCCTTTTGCTGCTTCTAAAATTACCTTGTGTGCCACCAGGGGTCTACTCTGTAATCGAAACGAAAGAAAATGCTTTCGACTTTACATGTTATAAGCATACAAATTCGAAAGCATTTTCTTTCGCTGATTCGAATTACGCGGTAAACCCCCTGATTACACGTTTCACGCATATGATAAAATCACAATGAGAAAGAACTTCGTACAGGTTTAACTTCTCTTCCCAGTTAATTCTTCATTCTCTACGAGTACAATCTTTATATTTTAAACTTCTGCAACAGGGATGGAAAAGTTGGTACAATTGTACTTTTTTCAGCACTATTTGAAAATCAAAAGTACCATAGCACCCCAATGACCAATTTAGCACTATTGAAACTTTTTTCCTATAATACAACATGAAAAAAAAAATGAATCAATAAATAACCAGTTTCGAGAGCTGGTTGATGTAGGAATTATTAAGCCTTTAAGAAACGACAACATTTATACGTTTTGCTTGAGGGTATTAGAAATTAAAAATGAATTAAACAAACCGATGTTTTCCGATATTTCCAGAAATGCTTGAGGAATATTATTTATTCTACATTCGCCTGAAAATGTACCAATATATAAATAAAACCAAAGTAATAAAGACTGTTTGCTTCGACTGTCTCCAATCGAATCAAGGATGAAAAATTATATCTCCTAAATGTTACTTTTATATTCAGATCTCAACAACTAATAGTTTAAAAATTAATAATAATAATTAATGATATAATAAATTAACTTCAAAGTGCCTTTTTGTTAATTGTTAAGTTTTTACACACATAGATGCATACATATACAAATTAATTTTAAGTACGTTTTGAGTTAATTGAAAAAAATTAAGAATTTGGTACAATCGTACTGGAAAAAGTACAATTTTTCTTAAAAGTTAGTACAATTTGAAAATCTGATTTCCCATCCCTGTTCTGCAATATTTTCATTGTCTTAGAAAACTTATCCGTGATAAAAATTCATGTTTTCAAATTCTATTTTATCAGCAATTACTTTTTATTTTGCAAATCTTGAAAAGTGAGCTGAGAAACGATTATAAAACTTAATGTGGGTTTAATGTAGTAGTTTTGTATAAGAAAACTGGTTTGAATAATGCTTTAACTTTAACAATCGTTTATGAATGCCGGTGATAAAGTTTTAAGCGGTCTCTCTTTTGGCTTTGAAAATAACGACAATTCGGGGAAGTACCCTACATATCAGCAGCCGTATTTAGAATTCGTTGTCCGACTAAAAGAAAAACATTAAGGACAAAACTGAAGTTGTGTCCAAACCATTAACAACCATGCGATCGGGCTCAAAATGGTAATGCTCAGTACAACAACTTAAATAGGCTGTATTTTGGAGGCAGTGATAGAATTTATTTTTAACCGACTTAAAAAAAGGGAGGAGGTTATCAGTTCGTCTCCATTTTTTTGGCAGTGCTACTTCATAATTCGGTTTACATTAGACCGATTGTAAAATTTTTTTTATTATCTTAGAGGATATAGCTTTCCATTGTTCCGATTTAAAAAAAAATTGGGCGGGGACAAGCCCAAACGTTTTTTTATGATTGCATGACATTCTACTTATTCTTGTAATTACATAATTTTAAAGTTGAAAAAATTAAAATCTATTATTATATTTCTCGTGGTTCTACTTAACCGATTTTTACGAAACTTACAACATACATACCTTGAGCTTACAAATAGACAGAACCTTCCATTTGAAAAATCGGCGGAGTCACTCCCATTAAAGTTTAATTTTATATCTCATGAATTTTTTTCTATCAGATCTTTGCATTGAAGTCGGTTTTTTGGCAGAATTATTTCCAAAATAGTTATTGAAACCTGTATGTACATGTGTACATATGTATTTCATAATATAGTCGGGTTACTAAATAAATAACTGGGTATACCTAGTTCAATTAAAATAATAAATATGTATCACGTAAATACGAGTAACTTGATTCCTTTTTGGAGAAACCTTTGAAAAATAATTCTTCAAATGCACTTACATAATTCCCCTTATCGTGGTTGACGTATTCCGACTTCGCCTACTACATTTTAGTCCTAAGGCTGGTACTCTGTTCAAAGTTGTGAAAAATTTTCAGCACCATTGATTATTTCGCGTGAAAAATTTTACATGTACTAAATGTAGCCCAAATTGCGGTTTCTTCTATAGATTTCTCGCTTTTATTACTTGAAAGTATGCAACATTGTTAAAATTCCGTGCGAAAAAAGCACTGCTCATGTTGTTTCGCAGCTAAACTAAAATGATGCCAGACTAATTTTGCATGGAAAGACATGATTTTACGTGTTTTTCACAACAAGAACAGAGTATTACTTTTGCGAATTTATTTCGCAAATATTTCACACCAAATACTTTTATATGTAGTTTGACAGCATTTCGCACGAAATTGTGAACAGAGTACCAGGCTATAGTTTTAAAAAAATATGTTGCGGCGTTCTTTATTTAATCTCTTACAAAAATGTTGTAGTTATAGTCGAAATATGGGGGAATATTTACGAGTGGCCTCAAAATATAATTGAAATTATACATTTACTCGCACTTACCTATAAATTAAAAATATTAAATGTACATATGTACCTATACATATGTTCACTGTTTTGTGCGTTTAGGTAATTACTAAATTATCAAATGTTTTGGTACATGACCATAAACAATAGTCAGTACCAACGAACAACAACATTAGAAAAGAAAATGTATTTAGGGCAGTCAATTAATAAAATTGTTGCAGCTCCTATTACCCTGCTGAAAGGCAATATAAAGATACATACTCGTACATACATACATGTATGTGTACATACCTTTCAAAGCTGCAAATTAGTACAGGGAGCCATTGAAATATGCAATCGTAGAAACAAACTCAGATACGTACGCACACATGAGTGAATTTATAATCATGCACAGTGGTATGAAATAAAAAAAAAATGGAAATAAATCTGCGGTTATACATATCAATCGGATTGGGCTGAATATATGTACAAGCATACATAAATAAATTAAATTTTCAAAATAACAATTTAATTATAATATTCTCACAAGACATTCATATGTACATATATTATGTATCTCAGTTTGCCTGGATATCTTGTGGCAATATGCAATAACAGTTTTAGTCGAGTAATAAAGCCTGGTACTCTGTTCAATATTTCACGTGAAATGCTGTCAAAATACATATAAAAAATTGGCACGAATTGTTCATGGAAAAATGTTGCAGAAATAGTACTCTGCTTATCTTGGGAAAAACGTATGAAATGTATCTTTAACATTTTAAGTTTTCATGCGAAAAAAGTATAGGTGGCACTTATTTCGTGTGGAATTTACAACAAACACATGGGGCGTTTTTAAAAACATAAGAAATTGTAGCATAGTTCCAGGGCTAGTTAATATTGTTTACATGTCAAATTTTTCGTATGAAATAATCAATGTTGCTCAACATTTTTCACAAATTTGAACAGAGTACTATAATTAAAGCAAAGCAGTGTTGTTCGGAAGTTTTGACGCTTGAGATTAAAAGGCTTTAAGGCATGATTCTACTTTCGTGTGATCTTTTCTTTCCATATGTTGCATTTAAACCACTGCAGACTCTAACTGGAACCTAATACAGCATAATAAAGCTAAATTTCTTTAAGAGGTGACTTTGAGTTCAATATTAGAGATTAAATTAGTCGATTATATGATTTTGCTTGTCGGTTTAAGCGTTCAAACGTGGGGTTTTAATCTTTCATTAACACTGACAACATAAACTTGTGAAACATACAATTACAAAAAAAAAAATATTAATAAAATAATTAAAAAACATATACACAGAAAAAAGTATTCACCAATTAATGTTTTCAATTAAGAATTTAATTGATTCAATTAATTTTTTAATTGTATTAATTAATTTGAGTGGAAAAACTTAATTGATATTATTAAATTGCTTATAGGTGAAAATTTAATTAATTATTTAATTGATATTACAAATATATTAATTGATATTACAACATTATTCATATTACTTTTTTATGAATAAAATTCCGCGAGAAATGTCTTCCTTTTTCAATTAGAATTTTTTTCGTTTACCCTATTACTTGGCATTGTTTGAAATTGTTCCCCGGGAAAAATTTCTCGCGGAATTCTATTCATAATTGCTCTCTTTAAAACGCTCAAAATTTTGCTTGTAAACGGCGTTACCATTTGTCAAGTTTTCCCTTTTTTTGGAAGTTTTTTGAGATGCCAAAGTTTTTTGAAAATATAAAGTTTTTTAAAGTTTTTTTTATAAATACATAATTTAACTTTTGCATGAAAATATTAAGTGATGATTGTATGCAATAAAACGATCTTATATTTTCTGACTCCCTTTTACTGCAACAGTGTCTAATTGTGTACGACTATGCCGTACGACTATGCGGTTTAAATGGCTTTAAATTTTACTAAAAGAATGCACAAATAAGAAATATTTTTATTGATGTATGTGATATTTTTTTAAATATCTCTAAGTCTAAATATGAATTTTATTTTATGTTTTTTTATTATTTATGTTTTTTACATTTTTAAATAAAATGAATTCCAAGTACATTTTTATGTTTTTTTTTAAATTTTGGTACTTTTGTAGAAAAAGAGTTTTTTCTTCCAGATATAAGAAGTGTAAACAAAAAATATATATGGTAACGCGGCTTGTAAATAATAAAATTAAGCAGTTTCTTCCACTTCCCATAAAAAATCAAAGTGTGTTAATAACATATGATTTTGCACCAAAAATTTTGCCAGTATTTTGTTCCTCAGTATGGTAATATGTACTACATACACAAAGAAGTTTAAACTACCACACAAAAACATCAACTTCAATTAATATGAGATTAAGTTACACACAAAAAAGTAATATGAATAATTTTGTATTATCAATTAAAATATTTGTAATATCAATTGAAAATTAATTAAATTTTCACCTATAAGCAATTTGATAATATTAATTAAGTTTTTTCATTCAATTTAATTAATACAATTAAAAATTTAATTGAATCAATTAAATTCAATTGAATCAATTAAATTCTTAATCGAAAATATTAATTGGGGAATACTTTTTTCTGTGTAATTTTCAGATTAGCTAGTTAGAGAAAGAAACTAAGTTTAATCTCGAGTCCAAAAATTGGAACTAAGTCTACTATTCTATATTGCAGCCCAGGGACAGAAAATGAGAAATATGGCTGCGTTTTGGGTTTAGAAAGTCGCGGAGAGTCCGGACATAAAAAGAAATTACAAATATATATATATACATAGACGTTAGCCATTTACATATGTACATATATACCACTGTGCCATTGTGACAGAGTAAATTACTATGCGTGTGTGTGTATATATGAATGTGTATATAATACATATACATACATATTGTATGCAATCAATCATATGTTTTTTGTTTTTTAATTTATTATTATTTTTACCTTCGACAAAAAAAAAAGACATTCACAAATATTACAAACCAACCTTCTGTCCGTCAGAGAAGTTACGTAAAGTGAAAGCATCATTGAACTTTGTTACGATCATTTTAACATATTCATATACCTATATATGGGTATATATACATATGTACATACATACTTACGAACATATGTACAAATGTACATACCTTCAACAGATGAGTATTTGTTTGAAGGTATTTAAGTTGGATACTAACACAAAAATCACTTCAAACACTGTTGGCCATAGACGCAGCGGAAACACACCCGACTGTATTAAAGGTATGTGTATATAATTACAATGCCCTTATGCGGTAAGGAAACTTTAGCCGACCGTAGAAATCGTAAATGTTAATGTTCTTGCACTTATAGAATGCTAGAAATAGTTAATGTGTTTTTGATATAAAGAAATTATTATAAAGACATTAATAATAAGGCATTGGCGTGCACCAACAATATTAATTTTTCGTTGTCCATCAACTTTAATTTATCACCATAGATTGATTGTGTAGAAAAATATGAAAATTATTTGCATGTTACCTACCAAATCACTGATTTATACTTATAAACAATGTAATTGCTCTGATATTTAGTTTTCATAGCTTTTCATATAACAAAATCGATCAGCTGATGACATTTATGACCATGTAAAGCGGCCTTAACGATTGGAACATATATATCGTCCCTACCATGTCAAACTATCCAATATGGAAATTTGTACTTTTCAGAAGAGGAATTGTGAATTTAAAGTCGGCATATTCCTGAAAATGCCAGGCTTAAAATATTTATTGTTGAGTTATCTATCGTCTATGTAAATTTCAGGACGATATGTATGTATATGCCCAAAACATAAACTGCGAATGTATAATGGCAGGTACACACTTTGCAACTTGTTTACGCAACATGTTTATATTAAATGTTACATATTTTAACACAGCCACTGCAACCTACAATGCAACCATCAATGCAACCTATAAACAACGAAACATTTTGATTTTTTCGAATGCAACTTC
Source organism: Nowickia ferox (assembly GCA_936439885.1). Taxonomy (NCBI): domain Eukaryota; kingdom Metazoa; phylum Arthropoda; class Insecta; order Diptera; family Tachinidae; genus Nowickia; species Nowickia ferox. Next base: position 91,744,105 of record OW387023.1, on the reverse strand, counting down.
GAACGCAACCATAAACAAGACTACAGTATACTATGCGACCGACAATGTAATCTGCCTGGTTGCACAAACATGTCGCAAAGTCTGTACCTCCCATAACATAGTGTCCACACCTGATGATTTTATATCATAACTCGTACTATGACGCCAGCAGAGCAACTGTCATTTTTTCATTAATATCAACACAAAGGGGTAGACGTTAACGCTTTTATATCATGATGAATCAAACAAATATTTGAAAACTACTTGCCAAAAATATCTAATTTGCAAGTTGTTTTATTTTTTGGTCACAAATAATTATTGTGGCGTCTTTTTTAAATGAAAATAGTTTAATAAATAAACGTTAAATGCACAGTTACACATAAAATGACATTTGATATCAAGACAAATTTATCAGGCCGTAAGCTCTGATGATTATATCATAACGCTGCCATAATATTAATAAATTGAGTCTATACGTGATGAATTTTCATCATGATATCAATTTGACATGCATCATGATATAAATTCATCAGGTGTGGACACTATGTAAGAGGTTATCGACATTCAAACAAAACAACAAATACGAAGTAACGAGGGTCCCAAATTTCTGGAATTATTGCTATTTAAAGCGACTTTTTTCAAGCGACCAACAGTTTGTTATTGAAATTTCCAATTTCGGGTCACGAATTATCAGCATTCTACTGTATCATGTTTTATTTTTCTCATTTTAAAATAATCCAATACTCCTCTTCATGATACAATTATACAAGGTACTTGCACAAGCCCAGCCTGTTAATGTATACAATGCAGAAAGTTGTCAAACTTTGTTTACAAGCTGCAAAAATGTTAGTGTATGTGTGTGAATAAAATGATTACAGTGTTGCCAATGAATTTGCATATGGCTGTGTCTCCAATTAGATATTGAAGAAAATTACACTACACATCCTTTGTGTAGGTTATAATTAAAACAAAATTAAACAAAAATAGAAGTCAAAGTAGAATTACACACAGATTATACATGAATCTAATTATAGTCCTACACATGTGAGTAGAAATTACACACTCTGTGTATTACACACATATTGGCAACACTGAATGACTATAATCATTCATGAATGCCGCGTCTGCAATTGTACTTAGTTACCCTGTAATTGTTATTTTTAACAACAAAAGACATCTGCTTCTGACAATTATAGGTATGTTTCTACCAACAAAATACATACGTGTGTTTCTTGGTGTTGCAATTTTGTTGTAGTCGTGCAAGTACCTTGTATAATTGTATCATGCTCCTCGTCTTAAAAAGAGACAGTTTTTTTCCAATGTGGGAAAAATTACTATTTTAAATTGCGTTGTATTTACAGAAACTGTTAAAAAAAATTAAATATATATAACATGTACAATAGATTCCTATACATAAGTATGTATGTATGCACATATGTAAATAATGGAGATTTTTTACACATTAAATGGTTTTGCCAAAAGGGAAAAATTAAAATTTGAACTATGCCAGTTTTAGCAGAATTACATACTCGTATGTGGCCGACACGGCTGGAGCGTAGAGGCGCAATCTGGGACATTAATTTTCAACAAATTTTCGCAGCATTTGTAGCCGTATTTCGCCGATAACTCTTCGAATCTTGATTTCCAGGTGTTCAATAGTTTGTGGTTTATCGACGTAGACAAGTGACTTACCATAACCCCAAAGAAAATAATCCAATGGGGTTAAAACACACGATATTGGCCGTCAATTAATTGGGCCATTATGTAAAATTATTTTTTCATCAAAAGTTTCTTTGAGTAAATCAATTGTAGCGCCCGCTGTGTGGTATGTGGCTGCGTCCTGTTGCAACCACATATGAGTAAGATTAGTGCCACGTAATTGAGTTACGAAAAAAATTTCGAATCATGTTCCATTGACAGTAACATTCTGACCATCCTCGTTTTTGAAGACATATGGGCAAATGACTCCGCCAGCCCATAAAGCGCACCAAAAAGTAATTTTCTGCGGATGTAATGGTGTTTCGACAAAAGCTTGTGGATTCTCCTCACTCCAAATGCGACAATTCTGCTTATTAAAGCAGTGATGCCAAGTCAGGGCCAATTTCACCATATTCATATTTAAATGTCGATTTTCATTAATTTTTTTGTGGAAATATGTCTTTTAAATATGAAATTGGTGAAATTGGCTCTAAAGGTTGTGACACTATAAAAACACCCCTTATGTATGTCGCTATTTCAGTATGTATGATCTTTAGTTTATTCGATATTGTTGTTTAATTGGGTCAAAAGGTGCAAAATTTACAAAAATACAAATGACAGTTAATTTTTCAGATAAAATCATTTAGAGATGCCAAATTAAAAAAATCAGCACCTATTTTTTTGCATTTTTTTAATTATGATTAAGCGATTGGTCCTCATTGTACGGTTTCGTCTAATGCGCATATGTATGATTGTTTTTGTATGACTACAGGTGTATTGTTTATTCTTCAATTGACTTGTCGTATGTGTGTGAAAATGAGCAGTGAGTGTTAACATCAGTGTTGTCAGATTTATTTTTAGCCTCGCCGCCAAATTTCTTGACGAATATCGCCAAATACTGCCAATATAATAAAACATTAATTGAAACAATTTTAAATGTTTAGTTGAACTATAGTGAATTTTAATCAGAAATAATTTCTTAGTCGGGCTTAAGTTCAGTAATTTCAATTCTTATTGAATGAAATATTTTTTTTTGTTAATTAATGTGAGTTTCTAAAGAAGAGAAGAAAAATTAAATTAGACTATAAGCTGGGGGGAATACGGATATTTTTCTGTGCAGCAACGCACTTCTTTAGAAACTCACATTAATTAATAAAAAAAAAATATTTCATTCAATAAGAATTGAAATTACTGAACTTAAGCCCGACTAAGAAATTATTTCTTTATTATAAAACATTAATTTTAATTAATTAATATTTGAAATTCAGTAGATAATACGTATCGTAAAACATTAAGAAAAATATTATTATTAATTAAGAAAAGTATTTACATTAACAGCAGTTCATTTATAAAATGTACAGTGGTGTACAATAACATTCAAATAAATACTGGCCAATAAGAAAAAATCAAAAATAACTTATTTCAAAAGATCAATCTTAATAGGATAATTTAAAGTGGAATATCGAGATCAAAATTGCTATTTGAATCTTGTGATAAAATATAATTACCGTTTACTTAAACATGCATTTAAATACACATATCAATTATTTATTCACAATTTCCGTACTCATTATTTTCAGAATCATAAATAAATTACATAATTTTTTCTTAATTTCTTGAATAGTAAAAAGTTTTGTTTGAGATAAAGAGTTACAGCATTAGAAATTTAATAATGACCATAAACTTGGATATTCCAATATTACATATATATACTAGAAGTGTGCGCAAGCTATGAAAAAGTGCACAGTATTTTATTTTTTTCAAGAGCGAGTATTGTTTGTAGTGGTGATCGTAATTGAGTGTGAAGCAAAAATAGAGAACAAGGAAACAAAAAACACACAAAACCATTGTACAACAGTTGAATAGACAGTTGTGTCAAGTGTGCAATATTTTTATTGAACACTTCATAGTGCACCATACTTCATTTCACAAACTCAAAATTTCATAAAATATTAAGTGATAATAAAACTTTTTACTTTCATATCAATTGTGAAAGATATTATTTTTATAGATATTTTATTTTTTAGTTTTAATCCATAAATTATAAAACTTCGAACAGTATCGTATGCAAACTAATCCGCTCAAACAATCTACGATGTTTTTTTTTTCTTTTACACACACATATATTTTTACACTTGTGTGCTCATTTTACAATTGTCATTCGGTGTGCACTAGTGAAATATAGTTTATGTTGCATAAAAAAATTCTTCACATAAAAATGTCATATTTTTAAGATTATTATATGTTATTGAAATCATAAACATATGGCAAAAAATATCGGCAAAGAGTTCAAATGGCGCCAAGTAAATCGCCAATTGCTATTTAAAAATTTTCATCGCCAGAAATTGATTTTTATCGTCACGTTTGGCGAGATATTGTCATACCTGACAACACTGGTTAACATTCATATGAGTTTCATCGTTGCCAAGTAGGGGTTATAACCCAAACTGAGAGTGATTACGTGGGTAGAACGCAACTGCTTCATAAGACAAATCTGCTGTCAAAGAATTGCGCCAGTGGATTGACACATTTTTTTTGTGCTCAATTTATATTTGTGCTTATTTATTACTTAGCCCCCGACCAAAAAAAGGTGGTATAAGTTTGTAGAGTGTGTCTGTGCATCTGTGTGTTTGTACGAGTCAACGTACAGACCAAACGGCTGGACCGATTTTGATTTAGTTTCAAAGGTGACTTGATCGAAAGTGTTCTTAGGTATGTGTGAAGAAAAGCGGTTCAGCCTGTTAGAAGATATCACATCTTTTCTGGACATATCGGTGATTTTTTGAATTTTTGTTATTTTTTTATTTTTTGAGTCCATTACTTTTAAAACAAATTAAAAAAAAAACACATTGAAATGAAGAATACAGGTCATAGTCATGGTACATTAAAATTCATGTTTCGACAGAAAACAAAATAAGGTTGGGTCAACAAATCCTTGACTTTTAGAATTTCTCGCCTCTTAACTGAAAGAAGAACACATCCTATCAAAATCTTAATAAGCTGCGTCATTTAGTTTGTGTTCGACAGCCAGAAATTCCTGTGCTCATTAATCATTATATTTTGCGGAAAAAACCATCACTCAACTCAAACCAAGGTTATGCTTTTTAAATACCATTACGACTCTGCACCATCAATTTCAATGGTAAAAAGGTGGTTTACTGAATTTCATGGTGGCTGTACAACACAGAAGATGCCCAGTTGAGGTGTCTACACCCAAATCAATTGAATAAATTTACGATATTGTTTTGACCGATCGGATATTTAAAGTGAAAGAGATTTTTGGAGCCATAGACATTTCACAGGGCTCAGTGGTTTAAATTTTGAATAATGATGCACGCGGTAAATAATGAATAAGAAAAGTAAGCATAAGAAAATCAATTATGAAATCACACGATTCGTAGCACTAACTAAGTCAGTAATTAGCGTATCTACTACAATGGTGTGATCCCACTTTAAGAGCAATGTTTTGCAATTTTTTACACTTCTCGGTTAGCAGGAATATTCCCAAGATCTTCGTCTATTCCAGCTTAAAATACTGTGTGGTCGGTTATTTTGTTAGACATCCTTCTGAGTGTTGTCCTTTTTAGTTTAAGAGTCGGTTTTGGTTTCCCTAGATTTCAGTATCGCCACAAGATTTCGGTCGCTTTCCTTACAATAGAATTTTGCCAATCTTTTGCATATTCTTCTGTCGCCAATTCTTTGAGTTTGGTTTTGAATTTTAAAATAATTTTTGGAATTTTGCAATGTGATCCATTCTCTCTTACATAATCCACCCTTTTCATTTTCTTTCACATCTTGGTGATCTCGGATCCACACTGACTCGAGATCTTGACCATCTGTACTTTATCTAATTGTTTTTTTTTCATTTCAGCACGTTTCAAAAATTCAGCTTATCTTCTTTCTTTCTTAATGAAATTTATGTAGAGCAGTATTTTATTTTGATATTTGGTCTAGAGTCTATCTCCTGGGATATCTAATTTACCGGACTGAGTGTGTTAAAGGATAAGAGTAAAGCAAAAATCATGAACAACCTAGAAATTGGCTCTTCCATAAATTCGCCAACTAGATTTCAGGGCGCTTAATTTTGAACTAAACGTGTTGCAACCAGAAAAATGTCATTGGCACATATTTGACATACCAGGTATTACGTCTATTCTGAATACGATCTAAAGTTACTTTTATAAGTCATGTCAAAATTATTTATATTTCACGCATTCTTTTTCGAGAGATTTATTTTTCTTCCAACGGGGTTTTTCTTTAATTTCAAATTTGATTTATTAACATACCGATTACAGCTGTTCTATGTATATTTGCTTATCAGTTTAATAGAGTATCATATTAATTTTGTAATTTTGCTCACTCCTGTGTATAATTTACAAAACATTTATTTTGTGGCAACACTGATGAGTATTGTAAGCAATTTGTATTGTTTATCAAAATGTGTGATCTATGCACACAAATACTTTTGCAAATAATTCCATTACTACACATGTGTAGTGTGTTTTGATACAAAACTTTTGAACATACTGTAGGTAATAAAAAAGTCCCGGAAGTGAATGAAAAGAGTGCATTCAATTTGAGTTGCCAAATATTTATCTCGTTTAATTTTTTGTTTGTTTTCATACTCGTATTAGGTTAAGTATGGATAATATCACAACAGATTTGAAAAATTTTCATTGAGGCCGTGCGATTTTAGAGAAAATACAACCCTGGTATGATGGAGTCTATGAAACTTTTCAAAAGACAGTAACACTTCATTAGATCAGGGTTGTATTTTTCGTAAATCGTGCGATTGTGTAGGATAGTGTGTCATGGCCTTTAATAATAAATAATTTCAGACATGTATGCATACGAGTATACACGCAAATAATTTCGCAACGATTGCGCAACAATTACGTCTTGATTTCAAAAATCGCCAAAAATTCACCAAAATCAATTTTATGTATTTTTTCTAAATATGAATTTGATAATAAATTTGTTTTTATAAAAACTACAAATAAAATCGCCAAAAATTATTTCTTGTACATTTTTCTCGTCCAAAGAAACAATCAAAATCGCATTGTTTTAATTTCTTGTTTATTTCTTGAAAATACTATTTCAACAAAGCAATTCTGCTGAAAACTTTGAAGTTCAATTTAAAATAAAAAATAGCCAGAAAAATCGCCATGTCGCCAAATAAAAAATTTACCTTACACGTTTGGCGAGAAAACGCCATATCTGACAACCCTGCTTATGAACGCGACCAACTGTTTTGGCCACATACATATATTTTGTAATTCCTTTTTCTTTAAAATCAAGTATGTGCAGAGTCAGCAAAATGTATTCAAGATTTTGTAATGGTTAGTATTGTTTTAATGGCTTACAAAGTAATGAGTGGTACTTATTTATCTAATTTATTATGCGTATAATAATAAATCCCTGACAGTGATGCCATTAGTAAATTTCGTATATCTGACAATAATAAAATGTCTGACAAATAACTGACAATAATTTGAGAAATATAACGAAATGTGCTCACAAGATTGTCAGGTGTCTGACAATTTGTTGTCAGCTGGTATTCTTGCAATGGACTGGCAATGCTTCTGGCAACGTTGTCATACAAAAATTGTCAGTTTAAACAGTTGTAAGAAATTCTTAGCACATTTTACTATTACAATCGTATGTGATTGTATGTGATTTATTATGAAGTGATTCTTTGAAGATTTTTCTGTTAAAGTCAAGTGAAAACCCCTTGCATGAAAATGTATGGGCCACATAAGTGAGTGATTGTGTGTGTGTGTGTGTGCGTGAGTATATGCGCGCTAATGCTGCGTTCTAAGTGTTAGTGTGCGAGCAGTTGGCTCTGTGAATTTGAAGTAACACTAAATAAATGGTGGCTCAATATTGGCCTTAACGTTTTTTTTTTAATTTTTGACTTTCAAGCTAAAACAACACATAAAAAAACACACACACAAAACAAACAATACAAAATCAGTAAACAACAAATCTACAGACGCGTACATTCATACATGCATGCTCGTACATACACACGAAACAAGAGAATACAAACGTAGAGGTTGAAGCCAAACGAACGAACTATGCAGAAATATAGTCCCAGTCATCAGTCAGAGTCATCTTTAAGCGTTAAAGCTGTGAAGCAAATGAATGAAATGAAATTTAAGTTTTGAACTACGATCATTTCTTAACGAAACGCCAAACAGTAACGGTCATTAGATACACGAAAACGGATGTGAAAAAAATTTAACTTAACATAACAAAGCAACATTAAAAAAATAATAATTAAAAGAGTTTTAGCACAAAAATAAATTTTACTATAATTGATTTTGTTCAACCAAAAGACGAGTTAAACTTATGAAAACGTACAAAAAAGTGTGTTAAAGGAATCAAAACAAAATATTTGCAGTGTATCCGTTTTTTTTTTTTAATAAAATAAAGAAATAAAATTCAAGTGCCAACAAAACACAAATGAAAAGCTAAATACAAGTAAATGTCAAGTATTTGTTAAAAAGTAAAAAAAAAATATATTTAATTTGCTAAAAAAAAATATTCACTTAAAATATTTTAAGACCACTCCTTTTATTTATTTATTTTTCATTATATAACAACATGAATCATAATAATGTTAATGAAATTATGTGTAAAAATAAAAAATAAAAATAAAATTTAGTTTGCATAAAAAGTTCAAGTCATATTTAAAATTTTAATATTGAAAATAGTAAAGAAAATACAAATCTTAATTAATTCGTGCTAATTTCTTTTTCGCAAAATTCTCTAATCCCTCTTCAGAATTATTTGGTATTCAAAAATTTCTAAAGTCAACAAGTAATTTTTATGCCACCATGGGTCATTTATCAACTTCCGAACGTTTCACCACCACAAGTTGTGCCGAAACGGCTGAGGAGTCTACAGTTTTAAAAAATCGTTTGACAAATGGCAAATTAACGGCGGCAAATGGTTTTCCCGCCGCCAATGGCCAGCCTTTGGTCTCGAGTGCCGATGGGGAAGTAAAAGTCATACAGAATAAATATCATGTCAATTTGGAAGAATACACACGCACATTCAAGGGCGACAAAGTGTTTGGAATACAATTCAAGGCTCCACTCAAGTGGCACAATGTCATCTTGATCTTTGCCGCTCATATAGCCGTTTTGGTATGTTTGGCCATCTATCCCATGGATAAATTAAGAATACCAACCGTATTGTGGGGTAAGTGAAGAACAATTTTTTTTTTTTTTTTTTGAAATACATATATTTTATAAGCATGAGTTTTCTTCGTTAGTCTGTAACTTGTGGAGAGATTTCACAACCTAAAAAAATTACAAAACTATATTGGTTGCAATATTTTCAATTGATATTGATAAAAAAAAAATTAAATAGACTTAAATAGACGCTAAAAAGATTTCTCTAAACTTGAAACTGTTATACTAATTTTAATATAAAATAAATGGGAATTCGACCATATATATGTATATTATTATTTAAATGCAGCAAGTGAAAATACGTGACATTTGGAACTTGTTAGCATGACACTTACCTTTTCAGAATTTGGAAGTATGAAAATGTCTTTCCTTAAAATTTAACTCCACTTATCTTTAGGTAACCGCGTAAGTCACATTTTAAGTGTTTTATGCTAAACATGATATTTATATGAATCGATTTTTTTTAGATAAAAAACGCCAGTTACTTCTATTGGGTATACATACAACTTACACATGAGGGATTTTTTTTTTTGCAAATTTTTAGCGTTTATTATGAAAGGTCGTTACAATATAAATTTATTTAAAGTATAGCCATTGTTAGTTATGACTTTTTACCCTCTTTCGGACAATATATGGGTTTCGCAAAAAAATAAAAACAAAATTGCTGATTTTTTGGACCGAAACAGGATTTGAACTATAAGTCGGGTGAAGCAAAACTTCCCAACCACTTTTTAGGGTTCGGTACACCAAAGGTGAAAAGAAATTTTATAGTTTTCGCTACGATGTCCGTCTGTCTGTCTGTCAGTCACTGGCTGTTTTCTCGAGAACCGTAATGTCCTGCAATTTTCACAGAGTATGTAAAACTTTGGCCGTTTTAACAATAAATATATATCAGTTAATAATAAAAGGGTGTTTTAGCTTAGGTTAGGTTAGGTTAGGAAGGGTGGTGCCAAAAATGCACCTCCACTCGGAGACCCAATTGCCTATTAAAACCAATATTTAACCCCCATTTGTACCCTATTATCCGTCATTGAGCCGCTGAATTCCCCTGATGTGCGCTAGTTTGCACTTCCCGATATCAGTAATGCTCTCATGGAAACGCCTGCTCAGCCAACTAAGCCTATGACGTTGCAGCTTCGGGCAGTGACAGAAAATATGTTCAATGGTTTCTCGTTCCTCTTCATACCCGCACATCCTACAGAAATCTGGAGTGCCAGTTTCCGATATGCTGGTTCTTGCCCTGACCGAGCAGTAGCAGTTTGGATCTTCCTAAGTCAAGTTTTGACCAAATAGCCCTCGAGACTCTACAATCCTCCTTAGTTCGCCATGAACTGTTGGTCCTGCTTTTCAATCCAATTATTGAGTTCTCTATAGTAGTGAACTATCGGTAATTTCAACGATCTGTCACACATTCCCTCATCTAACGCCTACCCTATTCTTGCCAGCTCATCGGCAGTTTCATTTCCGTCAACACTGCTGTGGCCAGGAGCCAACATAGTCTGACATTATATTTATCCATGTTTCTATTTGACATTGTATCCCTTCAAAGCTTTTAGTGCTGCCTGGCGTAGAAGGTTACCTTCTCGCCTTCAGCTACATTTCTCGCCACAACCTAAAACCGAACAACAAAACATGTTGAAATTCTAATGTAATACACAGACAATTATGTCAGATCTTACAATATTGTCAGTAAATTATGCTAAAAATATCTTACAACCGTGTGAACTGGAAATTTTTGTCTGACAACGTTGTCAGAAAAAGTATTGCTAGTCTATTGCAAGACTAGCAACTGCCAACAAATTGTCAGGCATCTTATTGCCAGATATTTGTCGGACATTTTATTATTGTTAGATGAGCGAAGTTTATGCATCTGACAATGTAAGAGAATTCTTTCTATGGTCAACACTGCACGCGCTTGATTTTAAAGAAAAAGGAAAGTGCAAATATATAATGAAATATATGCAGCCAAAAAAAAAGCATAGCAATAACTTCTTTATGGTCCATAATTTATATTTTCAATTTTTACATTTAACACAACCACAAACGATTGATATGTTGACAATTTCTAATAAATGCTTTGAGTCTGGCAACGAATAACAACAGATCTGACAATTTTTGCGTATGAGAACCGTGTGAAGTGACAATTTTTTGACTAACGATTTTATCAGAAGGGAGAAGAGAAGGAGTAACATGTTTTATTTTGTTTTTTTTTTCAAATAATTAATTAATTTGAAGGCCTTCCAGAATCTCTGGCGAAAGAAGCAAGAACAGAAGACCTACCCCGCAATGACAACGCGTGTAAAAAAGATCTCAATATGGAATGGAGCGAGCATGCCTTGTACATCCAAAAGAAGGAGTATAGAGGCCTTATAGAAATCATGCTTACTCCTTCTTGTTCCCGCTGGGATGTTTTCTTTTTTGGCATTACCTCATACATATACACATGTGTACATATTTACATTGATTGCGCAAGAAAATGAAATCTTTATTTGCTTTGAAAGCCTCCTCCTCTGTTGACATAATAGTCGTTATTTATTTCCAGTTTTAAGGTCTTCTCAGGGATATTTTTTTTTTTTTTTTTTTGGGATCTTGATTGATATTTTTATACGAACTGATTATTGCTTTTAGTCACGTGATCAGATCTACTCTTCAATAAAAAAGTATGTAATGTACGTGTTCAAATAACTGTGCAGTAATTGTACAAGCGATTAATTTTTAACTTCAACCACACGTTTTTCTTCTTTCCAACTGTTTTGTTTTCATTCATTTTACTTCTTTCATTCTTTTTTTCTTCAAACCGTTCAATTGAAGTGCAATGCAACTCACAAAACGTTGGATTTATGTATGTAAGTTTTCAAGGTTTGTAACACACAGCACAGTTCAACTGAAGCAGGGAAACAATTTGAAATAGAAAATTTATTTATATTTATTAAAAAGAAATTGTTCGGACACTTCCTACACATTCGTTTGCACAATATATTAATTTATTAAAAAATTTATGTATGTACATTAGACTGGTCGCAGCTTGTATGGGATTTGTTGCTTTTAATTCCTAATATGTGCGCTGTCTAAAATATGAGGTTTGCTGCCATAAATGCGGTCTTAGTTTTCTAGCTAGATCCGACGGTGCCTTCTAGTGCCTAGTAAGGCCTAAAGTACCCGATACACGGTGGGGATTTTGTAAAAAAAAATGGAAATAATTCTGTAAGTTTCGAAACGAGCCGTCCGATTGTTATGAAATTTCATAAAGCATTTAAGGAGGTGTTGTTATAGACAGTCTGGAATTTGGACTTTATATCTTTAAAGGGGGCGTAGCCACAAAGCCCCAAAGTGGGCAACCTAGGGTTAATGAAAAATTAAAATCGATTAAAGATGATGTTTTTGATCTGATAAAAAAGATTTTTGCAAGTGGATTTTTTTTCTGTCCAAGAACTACATTTATTGGTTTTCGCTTGCAATTTAGGAAATAATCGACAAAAAAAAACTAAAATTTTGTCGTTTTTACCAACCTTGGTCCACTGTTCTGCTAATGGAGAAGTCAAATCTTGTTTGATTTAGAAAAATAAACTTATTATGAATTAAGAACAAAATTTTTAATATTTGATATTAATTTTTTTACAAATATCAAATTTAAGGACTTTTTCCTCAAATTCCAAAGCTGGAACCAAAACATTCATCATGTTACCTTACGACATAATGACGGTATTCGATGTTTGATGCAAATTGTCTTGCGTAAGTGTAAACGCAAAATATCGTAGCTTTTCTTTCAAATCCAACAATATACATACACAATCCAAGAAAAGTTACGATATTTTGCATTTGCACTTACGCAAGACAATTTGCATCAAACATCGAATACCGCCAATACGTTTTTAAATATTTCCAAAAATGAACATTTTTAATTTTCCAATTAAATAAATAAAGAATTTATGTCAAATAAATATACTTTTATATTTCATGTATTTCCAAGAATATTACCGGCGAAAAATAAGAAGATTCTGCGAATTTGTTTTAGGAATTGCCGGGAACTGAAAAGCAAATTTTATTTGTTCTTTCTTACTTTCTGTGTGTTAATTGCATCATTTGCCACTTAAACGAGCATTTTCAACCGAAAATATTGATCTAAACATCACATACCAGCTTCGTACAAGATTTGTTGTGTAAATATTTGAAAATTATCCTACAGCTCGTGATCCAAAAAATAAAAAATAAAATACTGAGTTTCGGCTTTTCTATATTAAGGTAGCGATATGTATGATGTGTGTAGTTATTTGTGGAAAGCTTACAATTAATTGTATAAAATTCGTTCGATATCGAATGCCATTATTTGCCCCCCAGGAGAAGCTAATCTGCAGCAAGTTTTACAACGATAGCCAACTTCAAAGACATACAAAATTGCTTACACAAAATTTACTTAAAGTGCCATGTGCCATGAGAACGAAATTTTTGCCGCCCTCCAGTGGGCAATTCGTTAGTGCCCTTTTTTTGCGTATCTTTGCTCTATACCAAGTTTTATGATGATAGCTCGCTCACCTGTAAATAATATTTGCCGAAATTTTGACTTTTGAACACATAGTTGGAAATAATAAATTAAAGCCAAATGTATTTTGAGCAAAATCTTTATTACAAAAATTAATTTAATTAATGATTAAAGAACCACAGCCAAAACTCGTTGTTATGCAAATAATAAGGAAATAAAATAAACATATTTAGCAGTATAATTAAATAGTTAAAATGATTCATATAATTCTGTGGCAATAAGGAAAAAGTGCTTAAGTCATATTTTACTGTTTTGCAGGAGAGCACTTTTAAGCTTTCAAGTAGATTTTCATATATTTAATTATTTAACAGTTAAATTGGGAAATTCTCTGTTAACTGTTATATTTTTAAGCGAACATCGTTATACACATTGTAAGTAATACATTTAAGTTGAAATATACCAAAGTATTACCTAAATTAAGCTATTATTCCAAATGAAATTAGAAGTCTAAAAAAAAATAAGTCGCAAGTCATAGTGCTGTAACTTCCTGAAAAATCACACAAATTAATTGAAATTTTGTCCAGGGGTACTTTCGAATATGCAGATTATGAAGGTACCATTAACTCAAAATCAGCTTATCTCGACTTAAGCACTTTTCCTTTTTGCCACAGAATTTGTTGGTAAGTACAAAATTCGCCAATTCATTGAAGAACTGAACTCAACTCTATTAAATATTTAACTATAACGAATTTTTTTTTCAATTCAAGCGTTAAACGGTTAACCGAATTATTGCTAGCAGTGATGGATTTACGTATAGGCCCGTGAGGCCCGGGCGGGATGATTTTGGGGGGCGGCAAATTTTTCAGAACAATTTAGAACACTTAAATGTTAAAATAATTTGAAATTTATAATTTTTGTGAAATAGTTTCGCTTTATATTAATGATAAACTTAACATATAATGCCAGAATTCTTTCACCAATAATGGCTAAACGTAGACAAAAAATTGCTAAAAACTAGCTAAAAATGGCTAAGCGGGATCAAGTGCAAAAATCATCTATATTAAACTTAAACAAGAAGGTAATTCGTACCAGAGATGGGCGCGTGTCGAATTTTTCCAAACGACACGACACGAACACGAATGCCAAGACTCTCAACACGTACAGAACACGCACGCGAAAAATTTCATCAACACGATACTGCACAACACGCCCGAAATATTATGGGTGTAGTATTGAAGATAAGAATTTTTTTTTCAAGATTCGCTTGAATCGCTTGGTACTACCAGCTGATACACTCTGCCACCACAACTGATACTATCTGCTTACGTACAGAACTTTAAGCTTCAGGGCCCATACAATATCAACAGATATGCTGGTGTTATGTGTTTGACGATACAAATATTAAATTTTTTTCTCTACTGGAAATTCATTCATACGAGTACATATTTTACATCTAAAATAGTTTCGTGTTTTTCAATTTCGCTCAACACGAAACGACCCGAACGCGCACGAAACACTTCGTGTTGAGTCGTGCGTGTTCGTGTCACGAAAAATAAAACACGACACGCGCCCATCTCTAAATTCATACTTTATTTTTTGCAGCAAATCGGGAAACATTTTGAAAGTACATAAAAGCAAAAATTATAAATTAAAGTAATTAATTAAGCAAATCATATTTCTTCCGGTACAACATATGCAAACAAAAAAACTGCACACAAAAATACAGAAATATATACTTATGTTTATATGTAGGAAATCTTTTAATTTAAAAAACAGATCATCACCATTAACACCATTGTCGTTTTTTTTTCATACATATGTAGATGTTTGTGCCAATAAATTTTAAGAACCTCTTAGAAATTTCATAGTACAAACCTATTTTGTCCATTTTCTATTTTTTTTTATCTTTTATTTCAACTTTAATTTCTATTTTATTTTCACTTGTATAAAGCTTCACTTGTGTAAAGGACACTTGTTTTACCGACATTATAAACCACCAACTAGACTAGACGTTACCACGATTATTAGAAAGGAGCAGCAAATCTTATTGTTACCAATTGAGCTACACAGCTACATGTCTCTTTCTTTCATATTATGGTGTTAATGGAAAATTTTTTATCTAAAAATGCACAACAAATGATTACATACGAGTATTTTACTAAACGCAATTTTATTGTATTCTGTTATTGATAATTATGTGAAAACAATAACATATTACTCTTGTGTATTTTTTAGGTAGTTCCTTTGTTAAAATTTTTCATGAAAAATCTTAAAACATTTAATGTATGGAAAAATTGCTTAAAAAAAATAAAAAAAGGGGCTAAAAAATATGATTAATAGCTAAATCAATTTTTCTTCTGGCTAAATGAGATGAAAAATTGCTAAATTTAGCCAGAAAATGGCTAAATTGGCATCACTCGTGCAATATAAATTTTTTTTAGCACTTGAGTAGACCATTGTGCATTGTTGAGATTTGTATTTTACATGCTTATTTTTGCTTCTGCTTACGCTTCTGCTTCTGAAAATTTAAACAGTCGCAGTCAAAGCGAACGCAATAAACCAATAGTTATATGTACACAACGAAGAACTTTAACAGTCGACCTGTTCGAACAATTTTCCATTTGACTGATTACTGCTTTAAACAATTTCGGAAGTTAAATTTTCTTTTCTACTAGTTAGACTATTCCTTTTGCATTTTTTTACTTTCTTTGTAATTGAACACTCGTATTAACGCCCTGGAAAGCTTAGTGAAGACCTTGAGCGAGAATCGCCAAGAAAACTTGGGAAACAATACTAATTTAAAAATTGGATGCATTCCAGAATTTGAACCTGGATCACTTAATTTGCCTGTGTCTTTATGGTTGCAAAATTGGGATGATCGTTAGAAGATTTTTGCTATGCAAAATAGATTGAAAGGCTTAGCACGAATTTGGTTTGAAAATTTAAATGAATATGCTTCGACATGGGAAGAATGGAGATCCTTGTTATGTCAATCATTTCCGGAGCATCAAAATTTTTCGGAAAATCTTAAGTGTTTAGTGAAACGTGTTAAACTTCCATCAGATTCAATGACGACTTAGTATTTTGAAAAGAAAATTTTAACTGTGTCATGCATAATTGACGGATTACCAAGTGGAAGTTTACAAGTGAGTGCAAGGGCTGGGAGATTTCAAACTCCGGAAGATCTCTTTGGTCATTATTTGTCAACATTTCCGCATGAAATGGAAGTTCAACGTCAATCGTTCTGAAGATAAATTGAAGAAAGTAATATGTCTTAATTGCAAGAGATCAGGACATTATGCGAGTAAGTGTCCTAATGTTCTCAAGAAATGCGACAATTGTAAAAGATGGGGACATTATACTCAGGAGTGTTTAAAGAAAAGTAAGTCTTCAATATTATTTGTGAAAAATTAAACAAAATCCGAAGATTTTAATAGATGTTATCTTGTGGATTGCAAAGGTTAATGGTATTGTAATGAGAGGTTTTACAGATACTGGTTGTTCAGTAATATTGATGAAACACTCGAATGCCAAAGCATTAAATATAGCATTTGAAAATTGTAGTATACAAGTTGTAGGATACGGAGGCTCAGCTGTGTCAGCAACTTCGAAAATATTCGTTAAATTGGATGTAGATTTAGCATCAGCATTTGTTACAGTATTTATTGTTCCCGACTATGCTCAAGAAATTGATATCATTATCGGTCAACCATTTATTAAACATGAATCTGTGATGATGGCAGTGAAAAATAATACTGTTAGACTATTAGCTAAACAAGATGAATATATTCCAGATTTCACTTTGGATTAACGAAACAGTTACCATTCCTAAGGAGCATGCTCGTTTTGTCGAAGTTATGGCAGATCAAATTTCCAATTCGAGGTTTTATTTGGAGGAAATGTTCGTTAATAAGCCGAAAAATTAATACTGAATTTCGGGATGTGTAGTTGGTAGTATTGGATTGATTTTAATAGAAAATGAGTCGTGTAATGATTTATGTTTTAAAAGGGGTTTTAGAATAGTAAGAGTATATCTAGATGAGCAGTTCGAATATTCGAACTATATAGTAAAATCTAAAACATTGCAACTGTTTTTGAGAAGTGATGTTGTTCCTCAAGCAAGGCATTTAGATGACACTAATATAGAGCGATTATGCGTTTTAATTAATAAATAAAGGGGTTGCTTTGCACAGCATATGTCAGAACTAGGAAATATAAAAGATGTACAAATGAAAATAAATTTAAGTGACGAAACTCCAGTTTCATATAAACCATATCGGATGTCATGGTCAGAAAGAGAAATCGTGCGTGACATGATAGATGATTTAAAAAAAGCTGCTCTCATTCAAGATTCATCATCTCCTTATTCTAGTCCTATTCTTTTCGTTAAAAAGAAAAGAGGGGAATAAAGGATGTGCATTGATTTCAGAGCTCTGAATCGGAAAACAGTAAAAGAATCGTTTCCAATGCCAAGAATGGATAATGAAATTGATAGATTGAGAGGAAGCAGTTATTTCACTAACTTAGATTGTGCAAGTGGATATTACCAAATTTCGCTAGATAAGAGTTGGCCTCTCCCAAAAGACAGCATTTATAACTCCTGATGGACATTATGAATTTAAGAGAATGCCGTTTGGGTTAGTAAATGCTCCAGCTGTTTTCCAACGAACCATGAATAAAATACTTGGAAATTTGAAAGTTTCAACAGCTATGGTTTACATGGACGACATTTTAATTCCATCAGAGACGATTTCAGAACTTAGAAATAATTTTAGAAAGGTTAATGCTAAATGGTGCAACACTGAAATTAAAAAAATGTTTTTTTTTTTTGCAAAGTACAATACAGTGTTTAGGATTTGAAATAAATGCAGAAGGAGTGAGACCAGGAAAAGAAAATATTAATGCTGTTAATCATTTTCCAAGTCCTAAGAATATTCATGAGGTTCGTCAGTTTTTGGGACTAACAAAAATTTAAAGAACAATACGCTTTAATAGCCGGACCTATTCAGAATTTATTAAAAAAATATACTAATTTCGAATGGGGAAATTATCAAATTAAGGCATTTGATGAATTGAAGGCAAAACTTACTACGTGTGCGGTATTAGTATTGTATGAAAGGAAAGGGTATACTGAGTTGCATACAGATGCGTGGAAATGGGATGTTGGGGCTGTTTTATTACAAAAACAATGTGATAAAACTCTGAGACCAGTTGCATACTGTAGCCACACAACAACAAAAGAGGAGCAGCGTTATCATTCTTATGAGTTAGAAACATTAGCTGTCGTTTATGCTTTAAAACGTTTTAGGATATATTTACTAGGGATATAGTTTAAAGTAGTTACAGATTGTTCCTCTATCAGAACGGCTTTTACAAAAAAAGATCTTGTACCTCGAATTGCGAGATGGTGGCTCACTATTCAGGAGTTTAATTTTATTGTGGAATATGGGCAAGGGTCTCGAATGACACATGCTGATGCATTAAGTAGAAACCCGGTAGAATTTTTGCATGTAGATGTTACTGAAATGTATTGGATACTATCTTTGCAGTTAAATGATGAAAGGTGCAGATATCTTATTGAAATATTAAATAAGCATCCAACAGATAAAGAGGAAAACAGGTACATAGTGAATATAATTTAAAAAAAAGGTAGGTTATATAGAAGAACAATAAACGGTTATAAGTGGGTTGTTCCAAAATGTTCGAGAAAGGAAATTTTATTCAATCATCATGACAAGATTGGGCATTTTTCATGGGAAAAGACGATTTCTTGTATACAAGTAAAATATTGGTTTCCTAACATGAACAATTATGTTAAACGTTATATTGCATGTTGTCTCCCATGTTCATATAATAAGGTAACTGCTGGTAAGCAAGCAGGAATGTTATATCCAATTGATAAAAGTAACATACCTTTTGATACTGTTTATGTTGATCATATTGGTCCATTTACAAAGAGCATTCATAAGAATATGTATATAATTGTTTTGGTGGATGGGTTCACGAAATATGTTATGTTAAAAGCAGTGCAGAGTACAAAAGTAGAACCTTTTATGAAATTTTTAGATGAACTTATACGCATTTGCGGAGTTCCTAGGAGATTGATTTGTGATAGAGCTAGTACATTTACTTGTCACAAATTTATGAAATATACCCAAGAGTATGGAATGAAAATAATACATAATGCGACAGCAACTTTACGGGCTAATGGACAAGCATAAAGATATAATACTACGATTTTATCGGCCTTGGGCACATAGGTTGAAAATGAAAAAAAAAATGGGATGAGTCTATTGACGATATTCAATGGAGATTAAACTCGACTGTTAATAAATTGCCAGGAAAAATACCAAATGAGCTGCTGTTTGGGTTTTTACCAAGGGGAAAATATGGCTCATATTTAAATAGTGAAGTTTATGAAATTAAAACTAGAGATTTTATAACTGTTAGAAAACAAGCGAGCTCAGTGATAGAAACTAAACAACATTATCGAAAACAAAAATATGATCCAAAATGAAAACCAAGTGATATTTACAGAAAGGGTCTGTTAGTACTAATACGAAAACTACTTCCAAAATATAATGGCCCTTATCAGATTGTAAAATATTTAGGAAATGATAGATATGTTATAAAGGAAATGCCCGGTTGTAATAAATCACAAAAACCGTATGAAGGAATAACTTCCTCAGATAAAATAAAGTTATATCATACGGGTATGTGTGATGATTAAATAATTTGAAATTATATATGGGAATGAACATTTGTTTTATTGTTATTAAAAAAAATAATAATAAGATATAATTCTAGATGCTTCACGAGGATGTGAGTGATTGAGCGTGGCCGAGTTGTAAGCACTGTGCTGAAAACATTTTGAAAATGATCAAAGATACACTTTCGACATTTGTTGTGAGAAAAGAAAATATTTGCAGAAAATAAAAAAATGATTATTCTTGCAGAGACTAAAACGAAAGACTGATTCTGATTCAAGCTTTTAATATATATATATATATATATATAATCCTGTCATTCCTATAAGGAGCATAGGTCCTCGAAATAAAATTACTTTTTGCAAAAATAAAATTTTTTTGTAGAAAATTACCTTTTACAAAAAAAAACCAGTATTGCACTTATATATTATATATATTTTTCTTATTATCATAAAAACATTTGCTAAGTGCCGGTATCCTTTAAAATACTGCTTCGATTGTAAAATATTGTACGCAAAAGTCGCATTAGATCCTTAAATACTTGGAGTATACACTCTTAACATACCGAGTGATATACAAAGTTTCAAAGTTTATCAATTAGGACTTGTAGAAAAATTAGTCCGAAAACGAGTACGACATAAGTTAAACATGAGTTGCCGATGGAGCAATATGACCTTTCACAGGTAATCTCTCTATGTCTTATTAAAAAAAAAAAATATCAAACTTGCTTGCGCAAGTTAATTTGCGTAATGTAAAGTCGCTCATTATTTTTATGTAAAATTACTAAATAAACAATACTGCTATGCAATATGTATATTGCATACGAGTATTAGGAAAGCAATTAAAAACTTTGTCGTAATAAACGCAAGTATGTCAATTTATATAAAATTTTGTTTTTAACTCAAGTGATCGTCTTTGTAAAATCTTCAGTTTTAATTGACATCTCATGAAATAAAAAAAAATATATAAAAACATTTAAGTACTGTATGCTGAAAAATAACAAATGCTTACAATAGATAATAACTTAATGGTAAAAAGTTGTGATGTTACATATTGCAAAATCTTTATTCCGCGAACTAAATGGCAAAAATAAAAACACTCAAACATGCAGTCATTATCATGTTAATTCATGAAAACAGTTTTTGTTTATTTTTTATTTTTTTTTGTTATTTATACTCGTATTTCAGCATGACAAGTTTAAAATTAATAAAAACATAAAATTTTTGGAAACTTTTCTTATTTCTATATTTTACTTAATTTTTTTAAATTTTTTATGTATTTGTAAATTGTTTATTAATTTTCTTGACTTTTTTGTTGTTTATGTTATTCTTCAAGTCATATTTTAACGGGTGTTTTTTTAGGCATAAGATTGAAGTAAATAAACAAAAAGCTGCTTCTAATTTTTAATCGACTTCAAATCATCTGTATTTCTTCTTCTCATAACTCTGTAATTTTTAAGCCGATTTGAAAAATTTTTTTTGTCTGAAAGAATATATGTAGCTTCAATTTAATCCAATTGCCAAAAACCAGGGGGGGAATACGCCCATTAAGTTTTTCCTTTGATATTGTGTACTTTTACTTATGCGCGTGAAACGCAACTAAGCACACACCTTAAGCTCTCGTAATGTTACAATCTTGAACTTGAAAAAATGGACGGTGCTACGCCCATTAAAAATTTAATATTATATCCCTGCAGGAAATGGAACTGATACAAGACTGATACAAGTAACGCGATTGGTCCCCAAGTGATGGCGACCAGTCCGAGCTCTAACACTTCCTATGAAGCGGACCAGTCACTTTTAACATGAGGATGGCCCAGGATGGGGTTAATTGATATTTTGTATGTACCTTGTGACTTTTCAGTGAACTATCCCATAGGGACCTATTCGGTGTAGATTAATATAAATTATATACAAATGTTATTCCGAGACATTTAACTGTAACAATTAAACATATGCATGAAACTAAATAATGATGTTCATGAAACTTTCGCTATAATTTTTTTATTCGTTTCATTCTATTTGATACAGATGAATAACTATGAAACAAGCACAATGAACACTCAATAGTTAAGAACGCAGTAAAATGATATTGGTTTGTTTACTAATACAAGAGCATACTAACATTTACAAATGTGAAACAGAACATGTGTTGAGTAAATCTCGATTAAGTTCATGCAAAAACAATATGCTTTTAAAGATCAGTGTTGCCAGTTGTAGGAAAAGGGAAAATACTAGAATAATCGCCGAAAAGGAAGTTAAAAAATTTCATTACTCGCTTACAAAACACATTACATAAAATTTAAAAAAGTAGAAGTTGTTTGGTAAGAAGAATGATTTTTTTAGATTTCATAGATTACGTGAATATGTTGCCAAATAAAAAATGTAAGAAGTTCTCAAGAATCGATTATTTTAGTCTCACGCCTTGTTAAAATCATTAAGTTGGTAATCCAGTAGGGAACAGCTTCCACCAAAAATGCTTAATTCCAACACCGATTACCAGTTTGTGTGCTGTGCTATTACACATGTGCGACGCATACAAAAAATTCGATGATTTCACTATATTGGCAACATTGCTATTGCGTATTAATAACAAAAGATGAGATGAGATAAAGCAGCATGAAACAAAAGCCGTTTCAATGAACAATCTCTTTGTGTTAACAGTATGAAACGAAATGTTTTCACTCACAGTATGATAAAAGCAACAGTTTGTTCAACATTAACATATTTATTCGAAGTTGGACTTTAGTAAACAAATATTTCAGTAGTTTCATGGATGGAATTGTTCATGCAACTCTATAGTAACAATGAACACTTATAATTTCTTTTATTGTTACAAATACAGTGGCATTTTATTTTTAATCAGAAATTTTTTTTAGATTCGAACCGACAACCTCTTGCATGACAGGCTTACACAATACACATTCGACCACAGGGCTTAGGTTAATATCTAAGTATAGTTACGAGACTGGTTCTAGAGTTACAGTGGAGGGAACAATTAACATTACATTTATGGCAGTGTTTAAAAAACTGTTATGATTTTTATGTAATTCATTTGATTTTGCTTCTGCTTTCGCTTTTGAAAAATACAACAGTTTCAGTCAAAGCAAAATCACAAAACGATTTATGGAAAATTGCGCAGTACTTTCAGCAGTCGACGATTTGAAAAGTTTGAACTTGATTTGCTTTTGCTTTTGGCTAGTGTCGCAAGTAAAAGCAGAAGTCGCAAACAGTCACAGTCAGGGTCCCCAGATTTCTTTCGACTGTCATCCCCAATTTGAAAATTTTGATCCCCGAAATTCCCTAAAAAGTAATTTCCACTATCCCCAAAAATCCCTACTAAAAATAATACTATTTTAATTTATTTGATTATTTTCTTATTAATATTTTATTTGCACTGTGGTTCATATTATTTGTACACATGGTTTATATTTAAATATGTATGTATATGTATATTAATTCTTAACACATTATATTAATTCTTAACAGAGATTCGAGCAATTCGCATTGAATTTTGTTTTTAATTTTAGTTTTTATTGAGTTCCTTGCCGGAAAAAACTTGTTCAACGCTAGCGTTTTCCTTGATACACAAAGTACATATTAAATCAACGGCATCTTGATATGAATAAACTTCTACCCTAAACATGTTTGAGTTGTTACAAATTTATAAAATTATAAAGAACTAATTGTCACATAACTTGGAAGTTATATACGTGTAAACCAAAAAATCAGCTGATGAGCAATCTCGCCAATGCGAGTTCATTGTTACCAGTAACAATTTCTATTTTAAGCGTTTTTGAAAACATTTTATATTATTTATGAAATAAAAATTGGAAAATGTATTGAAATTAAAATAATATAAGAAATAAATAAAAAAAATATTAAGTAAAATACAAATCCCCAAAACATAAAAATTATCCCTAATGAATTCCTCAATCCCCAAACCAAAATTTGTATCCCCATTTGCAAAAAAAAATCCCTGATTTGGGGATAAATCCCCTAATCTGACAACACTGGTCACAGTCGAAGAAGCAAGAACTCTTGCTTTTAGAAGTTTTAAGCAATTGCAGTAAAGTGGTTTTTGTTTTTTGCCTCTTGTCTGATGTGCAAAAACAACAACAAAAACATGACAAACACCAGAAAAAAATTGACTGAACCTGCAGAAAGCTTCTAAAAGCAAGAGCTTTTGCTTCTTCTACTGTGACTGTTTGCTACTTACAAAAGCATACAGACTGCTTACGCTTTTACTGCCGAAACTAACTTAAACCAACAGCAAATCAAATTTAAACTTTTGAAATCGTGGACTGTTGAAAGTTGTTTCTGCTTCGACTGTTGTTGATTTTTACAAGCACAAGCAAAAGCATTGGTTGATTTTAAACAGTTGGAAAAAGCCAAAGCAGCGAAAAGTTTAAATTTTACGTCTTTTGCTACTTGGACTTAAGTTTTTTAAACACTGATTTATGTATATTATTTGATATAAACTGGATCCAACTACATCAGGATCAAAACGATACATCACGAAAATGGCGAATATGTAACCATTTATACGATATGTCTTTTTTTTCAGCATACACTACTCCGTACTTTTGGTAGCACTCGCATTTTCTCAAGTCATATGACGAGTACGTTTGGATCAATTGTCACCAAATTTTCTGCTGGGATATGACGACCTTCTACGGCACACACCTTAAGTTCTGAAAGACACACGATTTTGCAGTTAAAAAACCCTCTTAGCGTTTAGTATTAAATTGTATGTACTCGTTCTTATCCAATTCCCAATAAACTTGGAAAACATTTTGGGCAGTTTGTAAAGGCATAATCTTGTGCTTTAAAAAGGGGGCAGAGCCATGCCCATTAAAACTTAAGATTATATTTAACATCCTGATTCTTGACCAATTTTTACGAAACTCACACCTTGAGTGCTATCTTGCATTTAGAAAAGGGGGCTGTTCTAAAAATATTTATTTGAACTAAAAAGTTAAAAATAAATCTTGAAAAAGATTTAACCGACTAGAGAGTTTAAAATAATTTAGTTTCAGTTTAAAACCACATATTTTTATTTGTGTTAACCATAGTGCTATTCGCTAACTAAACGCACAAACATATAAATGTTAAATTAAAGAATCTGATTGGCACCGACTTCGACACATTTAGAAAATGTTTTATTTAACTGAAGCGAAATTATTTTTAACTTTTTAGTGCTTATTTTCTAATATTTTGTTATATTTTTATTTATTTTTGTTATGTCGATTTTATTCTAAAGATTATTTAATGTGAATAGCCACATTTCTATAATTTTTAAAAACATTAATGACTGCTTTTCTTCTTTGTGCAATGATATGTTGGGGCATTACCATTGATCCTTATTGCCAGAGTTTTGGCTCTTTAAATGGATAATTAACCAATACACGAGTACATGTGTATGCTTCTTCATAGAACAATATGAGTGGACAATGAATTGCGAGAAAAACTATATTTCCAAATTTAAGTTTTTGAGAATTTTAATTTAAAAAAATACACCCGATATTATGCAATATCGCTTTGCGTATGTCTTTTTCCTTATTTTATTTATTGCTCTTTAATCACTAATTAATATTTGGGGGGATAGTGAGTGAGTCGTAGCCCCAACCATCAACAATCTACCAATCAAAACTTTCACGCTAAACTTAAACAAGTTTATTTTCTGAAACAACATTTAACTACTGCATCATAGAGAAATCATTAAAAACTTAACTTGAATTAAATCAAGATTCACTCATAAGAAATACTAAAGAGAAGTTTAAGTTCTCCGCTTCAATTTTGCATAGATGTTTTGTCAAAAATTATGAATTTGTATAATGTTCAAGAAGTTCATTTCTGAGGTTCATGGTTGCAATTATACAAAAAATTTTGTATTTATTTACATATGTAGGCAAAAAGCAAGATTTGTCAATACAATTATTATTTGTTTTTTTTTTTGTAAATACAATTAAGAGTTTAATTGTAGTAAGATAAGAAAAATATAAAAATTAAGTCAATAACATTATTAACAATAGAGGTGTTAACAAAACAAAAATATCTCTCACAAATTTTTTGTAAAATATTTTGTGATTTTTGATTGTCCAAATTTTTATATTAACAGTAAATTATTTTTTTTAAATTAAAATTTGTAATAATATGGATTATTATTATTAATTATATTCTAAATATAGAGGGGAATGCAAGGAGAGGAATTTCCACTATGATATTTCAACTAGACGAGATAATAATAATAATTATAATTGCTCGCTGCCAAGAAACTTTACTACATTTTTCTAAAAAAAATTATTTAAAATTGTGGTTTAATTAACAAACAAAATTTATGGGGGCTATTCTGGAAAATGCGTCAAAAAAGTGAAACTTTACATTAAAATAAAAACAAATTTTCAAAAATTGTTTTTGTTTGTAATACATTTCTAAAATGAAATAAACGTCAGAATTTCAACGCGTTTCTCTCTCTTTTAAAAACGGTTAATTTTGTATGCGAATCAAAAACAATTTTTTTACATTTACACAGTTTTGTTTTGTTTTGCATGTAACTTTCACCAATTCGACGCTTATTCCAGAATAGCCCCCTATATTTTCAGTCGACTTTTTCAAAAAATTAACAAAGACCTAAAATATTAAAAAAAAACTAGTAGTCTTCCCAAAAAAATTATCATTTCATAATAATATGTAAAATACGAGATTGTTAAGCGAAATAATCAGATGCATATTTAATTGTAAATACAGTGCAGATTCGATTAACGCAACCCTCGATAAGCGCAACACCTCGATATTCGCAATACCCAAATTCTTAACATTGGTGACTCTGTTAACGCAACTTTGCAAAACAAATTGAAGATTCTCTCTTTCGTTTTATTATTTATTTTAGTTTTTTATAAATAAATTCAAAACTGTAAGCCTTTGTGCATGAAATCTTATGCTTACGTACAAAAATCATTTTGATTTGCCGCTATTCCAGGGATGACTAAGAATTTTTGTGTGGTGCTGCAGTTTTTGAAACTAATGTAGTTCAAAAAATTCTTTGTTTGTGACTGGCTGTTCTAGTAAGATAAACAAAATGCATATAGTGAAAAAAATTTGTTAAACTAACAATAAAGCAAAAGAGCGAAATTCTGAAGAAAATTGAAACTGGCATACCTGTGAAAACGATTTGCAATGAATACAAAATTCATAAATCAACAGTATGTAGAATCAAAAAAAAAATTAGCAACCACTAAAAAAGTTCGTTGCAAATGCATTTATTTTAAAAGTTAACCTTTGATTCTTTAACATACATTTCATTTGGTTTAAAATAAGCTTTTTAGTGGAAAACATGCATTGAAATATTTACTCGGTTTTCGCAACAACCCAAAATTTCTATTGGCTGTGTTAACCGAATCTGCACTGTACTAGTTAATGCCATTAATGATGGCAAACAATATTAGCCAAATGGCGCGCCATGGCGACGCTTCCAGGACCATATTTTTTCATGCCAATTTTCCGCCACCAATTCGCACATTTGCGGCTGTATGACCTCAATTACTTCACTAATTACATCTTTGAGGTCTTGAATCGGTTGTAGGGCATTCCCATACACCCTACTTTTTACGTAGCCCCAAAGAAAAAATTTTAAGCGTGTTAAATCACAAGATTTGGGTGGCCCATTTTGATCGCCTTTTCGACAAATTACACACACGATGAGAACATTAAAAAAAATCATTAAACTCACATATTTAATCCAAAGAATGCACATAAAAAGACAAGATGTTTATATAGGTTCGAGACCTACCAATTGGGATGTATGGGATATACATATAAAAATCATGTAATCCGGAAGAATTTTGGTAAGGGAGAGTTACGCTGGCTCTCGCTTAAAAACCTACTTCCAGTCGCCTACAATTTTTGCTGGGTAATAACTAAATACTTTTTGGAACTTGTAATTAAATTTTAATTTTTATTTGCTACTCGTACCTCTAATTTAAAGATATTGTTATGTTGTCACCTTTTAAAACGTTATTTTGGTATGTTGCGAGTTCATATCAGTAATTAAATAAAAACTCACAAGTGCACAATTCTTATAAAATCAGAACAGTTTATTTACTCATTAGAAAATTAAAAAAAAAACAATGTTAAATAATTCACTGCTGGAATACGACGATGTTAACTTAGCTATTGTTTACACAACGGATGCATGGCCCTTATTATACTTAACATGTAGTTTACAGAGAATGTTGGGAACATTCAGAAAATCTCAGCGCATTCAACAGATTCTCAATAGTTGACAACAGTAGCTTGTGTTACAATTCCATTGGCTTGTTTGCACTGGTAGATTTCGCTCAAGTGTAAAGAAGCCCAAGTTTATAAATTACACAATTCAACAGTTTAAGATTACGATTCAAAATTACTTATTTACGAGAGTGTAAAAATGCATAGTAGGCACAGTTTGCGAGACTTTTAAACGATTTCATGAGGATCCTTAATATATCATTCCTTCAAGAATTTTTTGTTGTAGAAAAGAAATATAGGGTCCGCCATCTAACGTTTTTTTTTCAACTAGTGCTTATTTCGTGAATGGTAACACTTAGCTCATGTCTGATTTGGCAGGTAATTAGTTTTATCCTGCCGATGCCGATTTTGCCAAAAATAATCATCTTGTCAGATGAAGCTCATTTTGATCTTGGCGGGTATGTAAACAAGCAAAATTGTCGCATTTGGGGCACGGAAACCCCGCACGCATACATTGAAAAACCGACGCACCCAAAACGAGTCACTGTTTGGTGCTTATTTTGGTCCAGAGGCATGATTGGGCCAACGAGCAAGGAGTGGCCGTTACAGTCAATGGCGATCGTTATCGAGCCATGTTGAACGAATTTTTGTTCACAAAAATTGAAGAGGAGGATATTGGCAACATTTGGTTTCAACAGGACGGCGCTGCGTGCCACACAGCCGAAGCTACACTCGATGTTTTGCGCCCTGTTTTCAAAAAAAAAAGTTATCTGGCGGACCCTTTAGAAGAAGTAGAAAATTTTCTTAACTTGAGGTTTTATCAGTGGACAAATATATGTATGTAGATAAAACTGTTGAGAGATCGTGCAGTGTGATGATTTATTTTAAGACAAAAGTAACAAAGTGAACAAAATGTCACTCAACGCAGGCAATTATTTAATATACATATGTATGTATGTATGTTGTACGAGTATGTACGTTAAATATATTCTAAGATCAAAAAATCATTGTGAAAATTATGACACTCCTTCCATTAGATATGTATGCGAAAATTTATTCAAATAACTCCAATAACAATTTCGAGTTATTAAATACAATCGCTTTTGTGGCAAAAAAAAACAAAAAAAGAAGATGAGCCAGATGGTTTAAACGGATTTTTTTCTAGTGTCAACGATCAATCTTAAGTCTACTTTTCCAACTTATTCTTATGATATGCTAAAGTTTCTTATCGATGTTTTTAATCAGTGAGAATAAATAAATAAAAGAGACTGTAAGTAAATATTTAATTTTTATTGTTTTTTTTAGTGTTCTAACTATAGTAGAATTTTATGGAATGGAAAAAACATTCCAAATATTAGGTTTTTCTTATAGTTTTTTCACTTGAATTAAGAATATGTGTTTTATGGAATTAGCCCGTTTTAGCTATAAACAATTGACAATGCTGTTCAAAACCAAGAACCTCGCGAGAAGTTTCAGTTTTAATATTGAAATCTAATCGTGATCGCGTCTGAGAGAAAAAAAAGGAAGAGAGGTGTCTTAGGACACTCGGTTGAAGCTACGCTGCTTAGTTTTATAAAAAAACTTCATGTGTTAAACAAAACTGCAATAAAATTATATCTGTGGTAAGAAATAATAATGGCTTAAGTTGACGTAAGTGCTTTTTTATTTTTTTATATATTCTTATTCTCTTCTTCAAGATCTATCACTCAGCTAAATTTATTAAATATAAATTATTTAATTATGTTATTATTAATAACAAAAATTGAAATATTAAAAACCCTTGATATATCTAGAAAAGATGTGATATCTTCTAAACGGTTGGACCGATTTTCTTAAAACATTAGCTAAGAACCCTCTCGATCAAGTCAACTTTCAAACAGAAAAAAATAAATCAAAATCCGACCAGCCGTTTGGTCTGTACATCGAAACATTTTATGTAAAAATTAAACGCAAAATAAGACAAAATCCTTAATATCTCAAAACAAGAAATTTCGACTTAAGCCATTATTATTTATTGCCACAGATATTATATGATGATGCAAATATTTCAAAACGTTTTTATGGGAAATAACATAATTTTTTTTTCTAGCGGCGTACGATTGAATTAATGTATTGTTTGTGGCCGGTGGCGGCTGTTAGCCGACTTACAGCCGATGGGCTGTGTTCTTTGCTATGTGCTCATGTGCAAAAACAAAAGCAAATTGAGCAATCGTTCTCATTGTTTTTTGTTTTCTCTTTGTTTCACTCACTTCAATGAATGAAACAAAACAAAATCAAACAATTTGTTTCGCTTATTTTCGTACTCTGGTTTTAAGTACAAAGAAATCAAAACAAAAATAAATTTATAACTGTAATAGTGTCGATTATTTTTGTTACGAAAATCACGTCCTAACTCCTGTATCGCGCAATAAATAGCGTAGCTACAATAATGAGAAGCCATACACATTCACACACACACACACACACACACATTTCTCTACTTAAAGCAGTGTTATGCTGATGTGTACATCTGGCATTTCTTGTGTTGTCTTTTTGTGGTGTAATTTTCAAAATGTGTGCAACGCCATTCACATTATGTTTTTTATATGGAGAACAATGTCACACAACGAAATGAATG
Source organism: Nowickia ferox (assembly GCA_936439885.1). Lineage (NCBI taxonomy): Eukaryota > Metazoa > Arthropoda > Insecta > Diptera > Tachinidae > Nowickia > Nowickia ferox. The sequence goes on along the minus strand of OW387023.1, from coordinate 91,713,197 downwards.
CAATGACAAACGTTGCCACTAGTACACACTATTGCGATGTCACAAAATGCTATAGTGTGTTCTCGGCAATATGCTGAAAAACTACAAAACATAAAAACAGCCAAAATAAAAAATGCAACAACAAAAAACGTGGTCAATATTTTAATTAATTTATTTAAAGATAAAATATATGTACATTATAAAAAAAAGTGAAAACACAGCAAACAATATAACATTAAAAGAAGTTAAACAAAACGAAGATAAATATTTCAAAGTCTGCAGCATTTTAAAAGCATAAGCTTGCTTCAAATTGATCGGATGGTATGAATCTTTGTGTAACTCCTCTCCACACAATTCGCGCAACAAATCTGACATTGAGTCGTGTGCAGACAGTAGGCGAAGCAAAAAAAAAAGGAGATGTTTGAAATGATCATATGTACAATACATTTACCGGGGATGCGAAATCAGATTTACAAATTGTACCAATTTTCAACAAAAATTGCACTTTTCCAGTACGATTGTACCAAATTCTTTAGTTTCAATTTTGAAATACTTTTATTAATTAACTAAAAACGCATATATAATAAAATAAGGATACAAACATACATTTTGACAGCTAATCAAGAGACTCGAACACACACATCACAATCGGAAAGATTTTGATTTTTCAATTCGATTGTGCTGTGTGTGTTCGGGTCTCTTGATTAGCTGTCAAAATTTATGTTTGTATCCTTATTTTGCATAGAAAAAGTTAAGTACTTTTAAAATTGTATTTAATTTCATTGAATTTTAAACAAAAAATATAAAAATTAATGAATGAATGCACTAGAAGTTTTAAATTTTTAATTGTGAAAAAAATTATAAATTTGACAGTTGAATGAAAATCCTTCAATTCAGTTTATATTTATAAAGTGTGTGGCCAAGAATCAATTCAATTGAAAGACTCAATTGACAATTGAATTGAAATGTGTATGGGGTGCTTTAGATACATTTGAAATACAACTGAGTGCTACGCATAATTTCGAAAGCTGTTGCAGAACGTGCACAACACTTGGAAGAATGCAGCAATTAGAGCTGGACCATAGTGATCCAAAAAATGAACAAATTCATCTACGACTCCTCCCACTGGCAAAATGAACAAAGTTTAAGAAATTTTCACAATTCTTTAAAAGTTTTTTAATTCTTTACTTCACGTTTACAATTGTTTTTTAACAAAATATTTATTTTTAAAATAAGTAAAAAAAAATTATAGATAGATAGCGCTATGCTATCGATAGCACCTGTAAAGGTATGTTCACACTTGGGCAAACATTTGCCCAAAAAAACGTAACCACTAATAATTAGTGAAAAAGCATTTTGATTCACACACGTGTTTCTTAAGTTAAACAGTTTCATAAACAACTAATAGAAAATGTCATAGAATCCAACATTATTGGAAACTATTTAACTTAACAAACACGTCTCTGAGTTGAAAGCTTCTTCATTAAGATATAGGGATTAAGTTTTTTTGGGCAAATGTTTACTGCACGTCTCCACGCGCAATAATTATTTCCGAACATAAGCAATAACGTCAGCAGAATAACAATACAAAAAATTGTCATGTTCTAAGCTATAGAACACGCATTGTGGTATTGCACGTAAATTTAAAAAATTCACTGTGTATGGATCGATGGTATTTGTGTTTATTTTAATTTGTTTAATCTTATTTAGAACTAATTTATTTATATTTGTTTTATTGTACATTTAAAATTCTGTATTTTTACCACAGGCACTAGTTTCGTTTGTTAAATTCACAGAAACCACAAATGAATAAATAAATAAATAAATTTGACAGCTTATGTTCAACATTATTTCTTGAAAATAAGTTTGAGCAACTATTTCGCAATTTATTTGCAAATAAATGTTTCTGCGGTCCACACGTATTGGAAATAGAATTTGACAGATGAGAACATAATTATTTCCAAGTTTATTGCGTGTGGAGACCCCCCGTTAAGTAAATTCGCGTTGTGTTGTCGATTTTGATTTTTGTATTCGTATCCATATAGACTCATGCTTGAATAAGAAGACAAAACAAAATAAATTTACTTAAGTTTCCTAAAAATGTAATTAGAGACACAAAAAGTACCACTTAAACCAGCCCCTCACTGAAACAAAACATTTTTCTCCGCCACTTGCTTGAATAGACAGACAATGGCAGTGGGCACAACCTTTAAATTTCATACTAGTATATCGCTGACGATCATCATGATTAAAACGAAGATGTTGTTGAATTGAATACAATATTGATTTATGTAAGTACAAACAGATGATAAATCTTGTTTTTCAAAGTCTTCAAAAGCGGCGGCATAATCGAACATTAAAAAAATTACATTGTCCGAAAATTGGTCATAAATATTTATTACAAATTATTCTTGTCAGACAAATTATGCGTTTATGGTATTTTTGAAACTCAATTTATTTATATTTTTTTTTTTAAGAAAAATGTTAAGTCAAGACATTTGAGAGACAAATTACTAGTTGTGTCATAAAATTTTAATGTACAAAAAAGTTTTCATTTTTAAAGATGCCCAGAATCGTCTTAGTAGTGTCAACTGTTGTTATAACACAAATGGACAGAAATATAAAATGAAGCAATTTTTGCGAAAAATGTTTTATGCTTTACCAGTTTTTTGAATGTATGTATCTCTAGGGAAAAGAAATAAAAAACTTCATATGTAATTACTAGGGAAAGGATTTTCATGTAAATACATGTTTTCTGTCGTTGGTCGTAGTTCAACGTAAATAAAATATTTTTGCGAATCAACAAATTTGCGACAAAATGGCATCGATTGGTTAGTGCATATTTTTGCATATTTTAAAATAAATACATATTTTTGCATATTTCATTATAAATGTATATTTTGAATACATTTTTTAATTTTTTCATGCTATAAAACAAATTTTGCTGTTTTTTGATTAGTTGCAAAGTATTTTTGCAATTCTTACGACTGTGTAAGAACAAAAAAGAGGAAAACGAAAACAATTTCAACTGGAATGAAAACTCCACATTTGAAAACTTCAATCAAAACTTTCAAAAACTATTTGAGAATTCACAAATAATAATATTTTTGAAAATCACAAAAGCAAAATAAGCGTAGTAGGCTTAGAAGTTTGTGCATAAGATAAGAGGTTTGTGACTGTTCAAAATGTGTGGTTGAAGTCTACTGACGATTTGTTAAAGCAACAATGAAATGCATATAGACATCGCTTAACCACCAGCAAATAAATTTCACTTACAATATAATTATGACAATATGTCGAATAATAAATTTCTTGAATACAAAAGCATGGGATAAAAGCCCTTTTAAACCCAAAAATATCTGTGTATTTTTTTGGCGCTCTTTATCGGTTCCGTGTTAATTTCATGTGGATAGAAAGTGTTTTTAAAAGCTCCTTTGCGTGTTGCAGCCTTTAAAGAAAAATATTCAGGGATACGAATTTCCCCACAGCCTATAGTAATTAGATGGGGAGCGTGGTTGAAGGCTGTCGAATACCATATTTCTATTAACAAAGTTAAGGAAATTTTAAAGTAAAAAACTTAAGCACTGAATTGATATTTGTACACACAGAGTTGTGGCTTTCTTGTTGAATGTTAATTTTTACAATAAAAATGTTTTTTCAGAAAAAATAGTCAAAGACAATTTAAAAACACACTTATTCATTTACGTAAATAAAAGTTCTTAACTTTATTTTTTTCCATATGATTTGACAAAATGTTTGTGAAGAAAGCAATGAAGCTGATTTTTTCAAGTTTTGAATGTTATTAACGGCCTGGTTACGGCCTGGCCCACGATGTCGACAAGAAAGTTTCTTTCGCTTATTTACATTGAAAACAAAAACAAATTCTCTTATTTTGTTTTTGTTTTCAATATAAATAAGGGAAAGAAACTTTCTTGTCGACATCGTGGGCCAGGCCGTAAATGTTGAAAAAAGTGTTAATAAATGCATATTTTATTAGTTTTTAATACATATTTTTATATTTTTAATGTATATTTTATGTACATAAAACGCGATTTTAAGTGCATGAAAATCCTTTCCCTAGTAATTACTATATGCAGACAAGTGACATAAATATACACATGTACATTAGACTGGTCGCAGCTTGTAAGGGATTTTTTTTAATTTTTAATATGTGCGCTGTCTAAAATATGAGGTTTGCTGTCATAAATGCGGTCTTAGTTTTTTAGCTCGATCCGACAGTGCCTTCTGGGTATTAGAGTACCCGATACACAGTGGGGATTTTGTAAGAAAAATGGAAATAATTCTCACAGAGCTTAAGCCTGGAATTTTTGGTGTAGCCACAAAGCCTCAAAGTGGGCAACCTAGGGTTAATGAAAAATTCAAACCGATGATAAGCTGATGTTTTTTGATCCGATAAAATAGATTTTTTGCAAGTGGATTTTTTTTCAAGATCTGCTACATTTATGGGTTTTCGCTTACAGTTTATTAAATATTGGAGAAAAAAACTTAAAATTGTGAATTTGGTACCAACCTTGGTCTACTGTTCTGCTAATGGAGAAATCAAATCTTGTTCGATTTAGAAAAGGAAACTCAAAAGGAATAAAATTTGTAACATTAAACAAAAAATTGATATCAAAATTACAATTAAGTCAAAAGTTATACGCAACTTAAATTAAAACTTCGAAAAAAGTAGATTTTTCGCTGTTTTTTTCAGAAAAAGTGGGTTAATTATTTCGCTATTATACAAAAGGTAGTAAGGTTATAAAAAATATTAAAAAGAAATCTTTTGTTCAAAATTTTCGTTATTGAAGGAGCCAGTCGTTTTGAAGTAGACCTATTTTTGGAAGCTGGAACCAAAAAATTTATTATGCCATCTGAAGACAAAATGTGATTTTAAATTTTTGCAAAAATATTATCTGAGCCCGGCGAAAAATAAGTAGAATACATACATATATAGGGTCCGACAGATAACTTTTTTAGGGCGCAAAACATCGAGTGTACCTTCGGCTGTGTGGCACGTAGCGCCGTCCTGTTGAAACCAAATGTTGCCAATATCCTCCTCTTCAATTGTGAACAAAAATTCGTTCAACATGGCCCGATAACGATCGCCATTGACTGTAACGGCCACTCCTTGCTCATTGGCCCAATTATGCATCTGGAACAAAATCCGCACCAAACAGTGACTCGTTTTGGGTGCGTCGGCTTTTCAATGTATGCGAGCGGGTTTTCTGTGCCCCAAATGCGACAATTTTGCTTGTTTACATACCCGCCAAGATCAAAATGAGCTTCATCTGAAAAGATGATTTTTTTTGACAAAATCGGCATCTTCTGTAAGTCGATCGCAGGCCCACTTTGCCAGCGTTGTTCAAGCGTATACACAACCATATTCGTTCAGCGGAAGGATAAAACTAATTATCTGTCAAATCAGACATGAGCTAAGTGTTACCATTCACGAAATAAGCACTAGTTGAAAAAAAACGTTAGATGGCGGACCCTTTATATATATCTAACAAACGAAAATTATTCATGTTAATTTTCTTAAAATCAGATAATTGGGACTATCAGCGCAAAAGTGGTATAACAACAAACTATTTAATTATTTAATGGCTCTATTTAATTATTAAATTGCTATTTTAATTTGTTATATTATGTTGTGTGCAAAAACCGTTTTCCAGCTCCATCTTTTGTTGAATACCAAAATGGGTTACACCACTTTTGCGCTGATGGCCTCAATTATACACTAAAGATAATAAATATACATAATTGAGTGATTGTTACAAAAAGTATTAAAAATGTTGGAATTAACATAAACCCAAGAATTTTCTCCGAATTAGACTTAAATTAGTTTTCATAACAAAAAAATTTTAACCATGAGTAATGTCTCAAAAATGTTCGGGTACCCTGGTAGGCCAGTGAATACACCCGCTAATTCCACACTGTTTGGTCGTGGGTTCCATTCAACATTTGAAAGTTTTTGTTACTATGCGGCTCTTAAATTCAGTTACAAAATAATTTGTAGTTTGTATTCGTAATATTGGGAAAAAAATCAAAATGATGTCATACACAGATTTCTCTTGAGCAGGGCTAAAATTAATTTAAGGTAAATGATGAATATATTAATTTATTTATTTGGATAGCAGTCAGACTTTGTTTGTCTTTACATCCAATAATTCTTTGCTTCAAATGATTAATTTCATATCTTTACCACTTCGAAATGATTTTTTAATGTAAAGTCTCAGCTAAAGTACGAAAGAGAACCGGTTTGAAAACCATTTTGATTGCAATCAATAAATAGGTAAAACTACCATAGAGAAGAGATGAAATTAATCAGTTTAAGAAAATTATTATTAAACATAAGATAAACTAGTGAAGAAGGTAAGTGTAGTAGGTGATTGTTTGGAACCTTTAGCGCAGGTGCTTCCAGGATAGCGAAGCTTCAAAGGCAACTCTTTTTATATATCTTGAATTATATGTAAATATATTGTAACAGAATGAGGTAAGGCTAGAATCCGAGTCGTATCACTCAAACAAAAAGTTACAGATATTTTCATTAAATTATTTAGTAAAAATTACATTTTCATAATTGCTTTACTCGTGTAGCACTTGCCCTATGCGTACAAATTATAAAGTTTATTTATTCTTCGCTGATATGCACAAATTTAAAATAAAATTATATGAATTGGCCAAGTAGGCAATTTGCCTCGTTTGTTAACATTTCTATCTCATTTACAAAAATAAACAATATTAAATTTTAAAAAAATAGAAGGTAAAATCAAAAGAAGTGCTGAAGCATATTTTCAACTGACCTTGTGATCTCGTTAAAATACACATGAGTATATTTTAAAATAGAAAAGAGCCTTCACTCCGCTTAATAAATATAACAATAACCATGGTTATTTACAAAATTTTTTCTTTAAAAACAATTGCCTTGTTACACCCCCAAAAGTGTTAAGCGTTTTTTAATGAGCTTTATTGTTCGATTCATGCTTGGAAAAGGTAGTGCTTTAACAATTTGATCAGAATTCTGTACAATAAGTATTGCATAAGTATTAAGAAAATATATATAATATTAATAATTACTGAAGTATGTATATTTATCTGATGTTAAGTCTGGAATAGTGTTTTCGCACCTCAAGTTAAAGTCTGGTTTTAACATTAAAACCATAAACAGCTGATTTTGCACTCACACTAGAATTTTAATAAAATCAGGTTTTAACACACACAGCTTGTCTAATAAATTTGTTCAAAACGAAATAAATAGAAATAAGTGCATTTCTTGTTGTACTTTTTTCTACTTATTTTACAAACTAAATAAAATAAAAAAAACTAAAAAAAATTACAATGCGCTCTAAAATGGAAATTAGTTTATGTTTTGTAAATGAATATCTTAAAATTAGGGAACTGCGTATACGTACGGACACTACATATCGCTACCTTAATATAGAAAGCCCCTAAGTCATTATTTTTTTGAATTCGAGTTTTTTGTATAATTCCATAGAAAAACATCTAATGTACCGAAATATGCAAAAATCTTGATTTAAAAAAAAAACAAAAATAGTTAGGGCCTTTATATATTGAGGTAATGATATGTAATACTATATGAACTTTAGCCCACATAATCAAATATCTTACCTGACGTAAATTTTTTTTTTTAATTAAGCACCCTGTAAGCATTTTCACGGTTTTTGGGCGATTTTTCGTATTTTTAGTGCTTTTTTTGCTTTTGGGATTTCTTTTTCGGTTTTGGCTTTTTTCATTTCGACGATTTATTTTAGTTTTAGAGGTTTTTTTGGTGTGCCTCTTTTTCCGTTTGGCGATTTTTTTGGCGTCTTGGTTGGTGATTTTTCGTATTTTCGCCTTTGGGATTTCTTTTTTCGGTTTTATTTTTTTTTCGTTTTGACGATTTTGTCGGATTTTGACGATTTATTTTAGTTTTATAGATTTTTTAGCTTGCTGCTTTTTTTCGTTTTGGCGATTTTTCGGTTTTTTGCGATTTTTCCAATTTTGGCGTTTTTCTTATTTTTTGTGCTTTTTTCCCCCTTAGGACTTTTTTCGCTTTTTGACGATTTATTTTAGTTTTAGAGATTTTTTTAGTTTGCCGCTTTTTTCATTTCGGCGATTTTTCCGGTTTTTTAACGTTTTTTTCGGTTTGGCGATTTTTTAATTTTGGGATTTTTTAGTTTTAGCGTTTTTGAAAATTTTAAGAGCTTTGCCTCTTACGGTGTCCAAGATATAGCAAGTTGTCAAAATTACATTAACTTTTTTTGATATTATGATAGTTGCTCTTCCAGGCCTCCTATTGACAAAATAAAAAATTTCCATGCAACTAATTTCATGAAAAATGTAATGCTTAATGTAAGTTAGGTATTATAGTGTTAATTGTTGTAGTCTATATAATAAATAACACACTAACTTTGCAAATTTCAATTGTCTATATATAATTGTATTACATTGGATTTTTTTTTCGTTGCTCGGTTTGGAGCACCCTTTAATTTTTATATTTGTTGTTGTGGAGATTAAAGTTCTACATATTCTGTAAAAATTTCAGGTCCATAACTCTTACAGTTCTCGAGAAAACATTAAAACCACGGATAGACGGACAGCGCAGCGAAAACAATAGGGTTCCTTTTCACCTTTGGTGTACGGAATCCTCAAAACGTAAGCGGATTGTGAAAGAAAAAGATTCTTTTATTTAGAGCAGCAATGGATAATTTATCAACTGCTAATGCAATCTGGGGAGTATTGTAATGTTGGCACAATTTTTTGAGTTGAGACATCTATATGTCGTTACGTTGAATTCGAGATTTTTTGATGTTCTTCTATCGAAAAATACAAACAATTAGAATTCAAAAAAATAATGAGTTAGGGTCTTTCTATATTAAGGTAACGATATGTGTTATACATATGTATTTAGACATGCATACCTACATATCAGGCCAACGGAAAGTTTTAAATTTTTTATTTTTTTTAACTAAACCTTCTATCTGGCCTCCTTTCATGCTGGTCTATCGATACTGATGATCATGCGATTGATTGAATTTATGTAAATTTTGTTTTGACTATTTACTTTATGTTATGTATTTAAAGAAAATTAACATTCATTAACATTAATATACCTATCAACATGCATACATACATACGTATATGCATACATACATGCATACATATATACATACATCCATCCATGCATACATACATACATATATGTATACATACATATGCATGAGTGTTAACTTCTTTTAAGCTCGCATTAAAAATTGCTTGAAATTTTTTTCTTTTAACAACCAATTTTAAAATTATTTCACACTTATATTTGCAGTGGAAATGTTTTGTTTTGATTAAACAAACATTTCGCAACACTCAAACCCAAAAAAAGCGCTCGTTTATTCTAATAGCTTCAAGAATATTTGACTTCTTTATATTTTCTGTTTGTATTTCATCTTTGTGAATAAGTGCTAATAAATATCTATACATATGTACATATATATATATACATATGTATGTACATACATATGTACATATATATATACATATGTATGTACATACATATGTACATATATATCGAGCCATAACCGCTAAAATAGCTTAAGGGACACATTTTTTCGACTTCGATTTTTCTTACGAAAATCGACTATTTACGATCGAAAATAATCGCAAAGTCTTCACTAAAATCCAGTGTTGCCGGAATTCAAATTCAATTTACACAGGCAAAATTACAAAATTATCCAAAATTTTATACATATGTATATTGCACAAAACAAATTTTGTATGTGTTAACACTTGTTAAATTAATAGCATCGTGAAAAATTTTTCGTAAACTATTCATATCTTTTAAAATGCTGATGTGATGCAATAAAAATTCTTGATACTATTTAGTTTATTGTAATTAATTTAATTAGCTTTAGTTCAATTTCATAAGAAAAAAACAAATCGATAAAATTATAAAAAATAAATGTGTGTGAATTTTCTAAAAAAAATTCACAAATACAATTCAGATATACTGTAAATGCAGTTTAATAATATGGGTCGTTTTCCTCATTTTCCACTATGTTTGATTCGCTGAGGAAGAAGGGTTTGGCCACAGTGGCCATTTCCCTCATAGAACTCGAAAATTAAGATTTTTTCACTAAGTCATATTTTTCGAAATTTTCTAAAAAATTTCACAAATACAATGCAGTTTAATAATATGGGTCGTTGTCCTCATTTTCCACTATGTTTGATTCGCTGAGGAAGAAGGGTTTGGCCGCAGTGAACATTTTTATGAAGAAACCCCTTAATTTCAGTACAAAATGCGTCCCAAATAAAAGCAGAAAAAAAATATCGCATGCGATATTTTTGAAAAATGAATTTAACTCGATGAATTTATCTTCACACACATAAAAATAAAACATATTTAGTGCCGTATGTTTGCATTAAATCAACTAATCTTTGACATTTTTCTGCATAGATGGAACTCCACACTTTTTTGCAGCTTCCCAAACACCTTCACTGTGTAGACACTCACTTCTATGAGGTTTAAGTGAAAGATCCTTTTCAGGCTGTACGAATTATCGGCCAAGTGCCAATCGCCCGAAAAACCAAAATGTTGCATCGCCCAAAAAGTTTTGTAAAAAAAATTGGCAGATTGTTCATCGACTTTGGGCGACTCAATACTTTTAGATATTTGAGTATTTGTTCATAATTAATAACTGCCAAATTTTCGCAAAATGTTAAAAAAAAACAAACAAAAATTGGTCGATTATTCATTCCAAATTCGGGTGATTGTACGTAAAGAACAAACATGCAAAAACTTCGAGCGATTATTCATTTGACACTTTTGGGTTATTCTTAATTTTTTTTGGGCGATAGGGTACTTTTTGCTTTTGCCATTTCTTCACAATAACTAATTATCACCCAACAATTTTAGGCGTTCCTTCATTTAGCTGTTTCGGGCAATTTGGACTTGGGCGATAATTCGTACAGCCTGCCCCGTATTCTGTAACTCGCTAAGCCTAAGACTCATCTCTAAAAATCTATGAAGCCGATTTATCGATTTTAGTCTGCGTCGTGTCGGGAAACACCATGGTGGCGAAAATCCTTAAGCACTGCAAGACAACGTTATTAAGCAGAAAAACTTGGCAAGGCGCCATTTGGTATACACGAAAAAAAAAATAAAAAATCGGCGAACTATATCAAAATGTGTATCATTCGACTGGTATTTTAAAATCGTCAACTTCATCATCATCAGAGAGTGGCCATTTAGGACATTTAACGGTTCAAAGTTGGTCGCAGTAGGGTTTTTTGATGTTTTTTTAAATTACAACTTGTTTGGATAATTACGCAGAAAGCGGCAACACTGCTTAAATCAAAAGCTAACGAGAGCGAGATATTTGAAAATAAAGTGTAAAATGAGTTTCAAACGTGCAAAACAATAAATTGTCGGATGGTGTTGTTTGATTATTTCTTCTTTTTTATTACAAACATACATACATACATACATACATGCATACATACATTCATAAATATAATTTAATAATTCTGTATATTTTTCAAATTTTTATTTGTACATATGTATGTAAGTATGTTTGTATGAATGTTTAATTAATGAATTTCAAGGCCTTCAAACTTGTGAAGATGCGGAAATTAATATTCAAACTAAAGTTTGTCCACTGGCTGGTTACAAAAGGGAGTGGTTTCATACACTGGCCTCATTGCTCAAGGCGTCATAAGGGAGGAGCTGTACCGAAATTAACAATAAAACAGCTCATTAAGACAACCTTAGTACATACAATATTGTGTCACTACCTTTTTAAATTAAGTTCTGTACTTACCCATTACTTACTTATGATGAGTTGCATTTGTTGTTCAAATTCTTCGTTGAGCATCGAATTTTCTATCGAAGGCATTATATTGCTTTCAACGATTTGTTTATTCACTTGGCTTTGTCAAAAATTTAAATAGATAAACAACAAGGTCATTTACCGGTGCACTGCACTTGTTAATGGATATTATCGAGGCACACACATTATTCCTACATTTACAACTTGTTTTTCATTTATTTAAAATCGATTTAAATGGAAATTTTTTGATAGCTTAAGATATTAATTAGCTGCATTGCATCAAATTAGCTATTATTGTTAGTGTTATAGATTTTGTTTTTGAAAAACAAAATTTAATTTAATCAAACACGATTGAAATTTATGTTTATTGCTGTTTCATTTAATTTATTCACACACATGCATGTAAAATGTATTGTAATATATTCTAAAACGTATTTTAAAATTTTCAAAAGTTTGTTTATATTTTAAAAACATTATAACATTAATTCATTCATTACCAGCAAATAATTAGGGGCATTTTATTTAAATCTTAAAATGTTGCTTTTATAGTTTACACGCGCTTATGTAAATTTATGAGTATCTATTTTTATTCAAGACTTTATAGATTTCCACAAATTCCCACTGAAGATTTGTCATTTAAGTGAGACATAATTTAATTTAATTTATTTAGAATGAATTTCAATCAGGAATCAGGAATAATTTCTTAAGCGGGCTTAAGTTCAGTATTTTCAATTCTTATAGGTACAAATTATTTCTGATTAATATTTCTCATTCAGTTTAAATGTTTATTGTGATAAAAATCTTAAATAAATATCGATGGTCACAAGTAGAAAGGCCCTAACTCGTATTTTCACGAAATTTAGTTTTTCAGTGATTCCAATACATTTCACACAAATACAACTCGTCACAAAAATTTATTCCAATAGTGTAAAAAATAACGCTTTTACAAGCAGTTGTACAAAGCAGTTGCAATGTTAATTATTATGTTTTTACCTTCTCTTGTAAAGTTAGTTATTTAATTTGGTGCCTTTCTACAGGGTGGGCCAAAAGTTACCAGGGGGTTTAAAAGTTTAATAACTTTTTCGTTTATTAATTTTTTTTTATTTTTTTTCTCAGATTATATAATATACAAAATGGAAATTTTTTTTACACTAAGTATGAAAAATAATGTCTCTTAAATGACCACCGTTTTCAGCTTCGCACTGATGGGCGATTATGATTATGAGTGATGAAGCTAATTTTCATTTGAATGGCTTTGTTAATAAGCAGAACTGTAGGTTCTGGAGTTCTGAAAATCCAAGAGCCATTCATAAACGCCAATTGCACCCCATTAGGTGTACAATATGGTGTGGGATCACATCTGAAAATATCATTGGGCCTTACTTCTTCGAGAATGAAGATGGAAGTGCTGTAACCGTAAATGGAGAGAGGTATCGGTTTATGATAGAAAATTTTTTACGTCTTGCTCTTGAAAACATACCTGGTATGTGGTTTCAGCAGGACGGAGCCACTGCCCGCACTGCCCGAGACACAATGGCACTTTTAAGTCAAATTTTTGGAGAGCGAATAATTTCCAGCGCGATCGCCAGTTTTGACAGCACCCGACTATTTTCTTTGGGGTTATTTGAAGTAGCGAGTGTATGTGAACAAGCCAGAGACAATCCTTGAACTCAAGCCAAACATTGTTGCAGAAATTCGAACGCTACAGCCACAAATTTTGAAAGATGTTATGGAAAATGCTCTAAAACGAGCCCATCAGTGCGCAGCTGAAAACGATGGTCATTTAAGAGACATTATTTTTCATACTTAGTGTAAAAAAATTTCCATTTTGAATATTATATAATCTGATAAAAAGAAATAAAAAAAAATTAATAAACTAAAGTTATTAAACTTTTAAGTCCCATGGTAACTTTTGGCCCACCCTGTACTTGTTTCCAACATGTTAATTTGTGCACATAATTTTGTATATTATAAAATATACATATTTATGAATTCGTAAAGCAGCTCTGGGCGAGTCAACATCAAGCGTCGTTGGCAATTATCTCTTAATAAAATGGAATTTTCTCCGAGGAGGCTCCTAAATAAAGAAATTGTTGATGGCGTTATAACCCTTGTGTTCGGCCAAATAAAATCTCCCATCCATTGTAATAACAAGGGGGCACGGAGTAACTTCAAAACATTAAAAAATAAATAAAATATTTACATAAACACATACATAATATGTATGTAAATATAGAAGACAATCAGTAAATAATGCGTGAAGAAAGTTAGACAGATTCTGGCTGATTCATGTGGGCATTTCTGCTATTAATCGTGTACGAGTATACACAAGTATAAAATAAAATCAAAACATGTTTGCTTGTAAAAAAAATCGACAGTTTTTTCTCATTCTATTTTTGGCATCAGAATTTCAGCAGAAATTTCGAATAGAAGCTCATAATAGTCGTGAAAAGCGAAGCAGAGAACGTAAACGTATTGCAATTTACAGTGGTGGCCAAAAAATTTCCGACGATTGAAGAAACTACATAATTTACTTTTATGTTTAGTGTGTTTCATAAAAAGTGATGGGGAAAAATAATTTTCTGTGTAATAAATTACAATTAGATTTCCGTCTTGGAATTATTTATGTACAGGAATATCGCTAATAACTCTGTATTAAAAAAAAAAAAAACTTTTTTTAAGAGTAGTAACATTCAGCCAATGAATGCCTACTACTAGGAGTTGCCTTCTTTAGGAAAGGGATTGTGATAGAAAAGTTAGATTGAGAAGAAAGAGATAGAGGAAAGGTTATTTAAAGATATCATATTTTCCCTTCTGTCTTTATTATTATCCCTTTTACTTTGCTGAATGGCAATTTCTTCTTTTAAAACTTCGACAAATTCAGTTAATCAACACATTTTAAAAGGAAAAAAATTCTGCTTCAACATTTACTTTGAAGTTTGCTATTCAATTAATACTGAACAAAAAGTAATTAAAACAAATTCTGTAAAGTGCGACTGTGACTCGCTGACGAAGGGTTCCGTTCTGACACTGCATACATATGTAATACTATACGAACTTTAGCCTATATAATCAAATATGTTACCTGATGTATACATTTACTTTTAAAAAATTAAGTATATAGTAAACTTTTTTTTCGGTTTTTGGCGATTTTTCTTTTTAATTTTTGTAGTTTTTCCCCTTTTGGGACTTTTTTCGGTTTTTGCGTTTTTTTAAGTTTTGGCGTTTTTTACATTTTGACGATTTTTTTTTTGGTTTTACTGTTTTTTTTTTAATTAAGCATTTTTTTTTTTAATTTTAGCGATTTATTTAAGTTTAAGAAACTTTTTTTTGTCGCTCTTTTAGCAAGTTTTTAATTTTGGAATTTTTTAGTTTCAGCATTTTTGAACATTTCAATAGTTTTCCTCTTACGGTTTTCAAGATCCAGCAACTTTTTTTTTTTAACTTTGATTTTTTTAAATTTCAGTGTTAATTGTTGTAGTCTGTACAAAAATGCACTAACTTTTCAAATTTCATTAGGATGTTAACATTTTTTGTTGCTGGTTTTGGAACACTCTCTCTATAATTTTTAACTACAAAACATTTGCTGTTGCAGCAGCTGAAGTTCTACGTTTTCTGTCAAAATTTTAGGTCCGTAGCTTTTACAGTTCTCAAGAAAACAATAGGGTTCCTTTTCACCTTTGGCGTACAGAACCCTAAAAATCAAAAAAACCCGACTGTGACCAACTTTGAATCGTTAAATTTCCTATTCGTTCGCAGTGAAAAATTATAAGAGAAAATCCTAAAGATGATTTTGAAATACCTGTCGAATGATACCCGTTTTGATATAGTTCGCCGACTTTTTTTTATTTTTTCGCATTTACAAAATGGCGTCTATTGGCCGCCACATTGAGCTTAGTTTTGAGCTTTAGTCACATTCCCAGGAGTTAGACAAATCGATTGATATATACATAGGCTGACCCACTTGACCTAAGATTCGATACAAACGAATGCTCACTAAAGCGAAGAAATTTCAAAACAAAATTGTTCGATATTTGTTCGCAAATCTAAAAAAGAACTTTTATGTTCGCTAAAGCTTCTAATTTCGAAATTCTATCGATAGTTTCTCGAATGTGTGAGGTTAGCCGCATGGATGTGTGCTAGTCTAGAGGCACCATATTCAAATACTGCAGCGTAACTTAAGGAATTAAAAAAATAAATAAATAAAATAAGTAAGTTAAAATAAATAAATTAAATATTAAGACTACTTTTTTTTTACTTTTTCTGCTGCATTTTTGCGATATCGAAGTTAGTTCGATATTCTCTCACTTTTGATATTGGTAGCGAGCCTACGAAATCAAATGTTTTTTTGAACAAAACTGAGCGACTGGTGAACTTTTTCGATTAATTATTGAGTGTCATTCTCGATAGTCTTACGCGATAAATGTTCGAGATATATTCGAAATCGATATCACTAACGAAAGTCGATAAACACAATACTTTTCCTTGCATCTTGCAGTTGGGTAAAAAATTGGGTGTAAACCAATAACAAATCGCACAGCGGCAGTAACTTGTAACAAGACGTCGATCGCGTACAAATCAACCTGCAAATCATACGTGTGTGTGTGAGTGCATGTATGAAATTTTTCAAAACATGAATAAAAATGTGAGGAATAATTATGCATTATTAACTAAAAAATTTAATGCTTTGAATTATAACCTTATTGAAGTACATGAGCGACATGTTTATTATAATACACTTTACCACTGTGTGTAACATTTACTGAACTCTTATTTGGCTTATATTGAAATTAATAGTTATAAGTATTATTGATGACATGTCAAAAATCTGATAAATGATGATGATGAAAAGTAATTTTTTTTTGTATGTACATAATTGGTATGTATCTCAGACCTAAATGTTTTGACTGCCACTGTGCATTTTAAACAAGCATTTTAAACGATTTTAGATATTTTCAAATCATTTTAAAATCTCCAATTTTTAATGACGTCAAGTTATTACTCTTATTTGCATAATTCTTGAGAATACAATTAAAAAAAAGAATTTATTATGAAATAAGTTCAAGTGAAGTAAAATTTTATTGTTGTACTCATTCGTATACTTTAAATTTATTGGTTTTTTTTTCTTTACATTTCAGCTTTTCTGATGGGAGGTGTGGCCGGTTTTGGTATCACTGGTGGAGCGCATCGTTTCTGGACTCATCGGTCCTTCAAAGCCAATTTACCTTTACGTATAATATTGATGACGTGCTTTTCAGCAGCTGGTCAAGTAAGTTTTAAATGACATTATGCTACAATTTATATATGTATGTGCATACGAGCGCTAAATATAGAATATATTTATAAATTTTAATTTTCGCACATATTTCAAAATAATTAAATAACAAAGAACATTGGTAATTTTTAGTGTCTGGTCGATTAATCGTCAGTTTTGGGCCGGAACGACACAACACATATAAAATAAAATTGATTAGGAAAAAAGATTTTTCTTTCATATTTGAAATACCGAAGTATATTTATTTGACATAATGGCTTCGTTAGTCAAATCGTATCGTCTTACTTTTGAAGTTGTCGTATCGTTTAAGTCTGTATGTTAGTTAGTAAAAACGTGAGGCTGCCAGCGAAAGTGTCAGCTGTTACTTTGCTTTATACGTGTGTGTGTATGTATGTAAGCTAAAAGTTGACGTTTGCTACGTAAAAATCTATTTTCTGTAGATTTTTACGTAGCAAAAGTTGCCAACACATTTTCAATAAGCATCAACATGCTTATTAAATGTTACGGATTTTGTCAGCTGACATGCAACAGCACGATACGATTTCAGTAATTCTACCATAAGTCTTTATTTATTTAATTTGAAGATTTGGCTTGTTTTTATCGTTAAGCAATTGTCTATATGCATTTCGTTCCTGCTTTTGGAACTCGTCAGTAGACTTCAACCCAAAAAAATTTTGAACTTAGTTAACAAACTTATTATGTTTGTATACTGTGATTCTCAATATAGTATTAAGAGCCTTACTATAAGTCTACTGACGAGTTCCAAAAGCAGGAACGAAATGCATATAGACAATTGCTTAACCATAAAAACAGGCCAAATCTTAAAATTTTTCTTTCATGTTCAAATACATATTTTTGTTTAATTTTAACATTTCAGCCAAGATTTATATATATTTATGTACATATACTCGAACGAGTATGTATGTATGTATGTTCTCTCTAGAAATTTGACGATACAAAATATTAAATATTGGGTTTTTACTGAAAATTCATGTATACATATTTTACACCTAAAATATGCGAGGGTTTTTCGTCTCAATGTTGCTCAACGCACGAAATCAGATTTTCTATCAGGAATACTTCGCGTTGAGTCGTGCGTGTTTGTATCACGAAAAAGAAAACACTACATGCGACCATCTCTAATTGGGATACATTGTCTATTACGGGGATGTTATACTCAGGGCTCGGAGTTTCAAAAACGCTTTTCATATACTACAAAATTTAGAGAGTAACACACCTGACATTTTTTATATTAATTAATGTGCGGGTGTAAGTGGAAATAACAAAAACCTTAAAAAATGTGTTTTATATTCTGAAAAAAGCGAAATTAATATTTTCGAGATGAAATAAAATTCTATATAGAAAATCTTCTTTCGCGATCAACAATCACAATCAGTACACCCATAATATATGAAAGATCGCTTGGATGTAAGCGAAACTTAAATTTTATTTTCAGCCAGTGTATGAAAATATACAAAACATTTTGCAAATTTTTCCTGTGATGACAAAAACTTGTCATATTTTTCTAATCGTTTTTTTTTCGCGCAAAACTATAACAAGTTGAATTATTCAATCGTACCTTTCAGTGAGGCAAATTAGCCTAATCGTATAAAACAAAATAAATAAATACTCGTAAAAGAATATTCTCATTACGTGTAAGCCATTATCTCTTATAAAGAGCAATCGTTTTCGAAACGTCTAAACAAGTAAATTTTATTGTCATTCAGGGCAATTAGGAATAAAATTCTACGAGAAATTTCTCCCTTTTCCAATTAGAATTTCTTTGTTTTCCCTATTACTTACTATTGTTGTTATGAATTTCATTCCCTTTCTATCTAAGTACATTTAAAATAAAGTATACTCTGTGCCCATGGGTAAAAGAACAAAACAAAATGAGAGCAAATGTTTCCTTTTAATTATTTTCATAATCTGTTTTCAACACATGCGGTTTCACCGTCAACGAGACTTAAAGTATTTTTTAATCAAGGAAATCTGAATTCACTTTTTTCTTATTTCACCCCACTGTACAATAGTGGCATAATAACAATTTTTTGTTCCCTTAAATATACTTCTATGAAGCTATGTCTGACTTAAGCACCCCATACACGTTTCAATTCAATTGGCAACTGAGACGGTTGTTATCCAAATCAAGGCAGTTATCGAGATGGTTGATTTTTATTATTATTTTTTTTTTTTAGATTTTTCATGTTGACTAGTAAATCTTTCAATTCGGTTGTGCTGTGTGTGTTCGAGTCTCTTAATTAGCTGTCAAAATTTATGCTTGTAGCTTTATTTTGTAAAGAAAAAGTTATGCATTTTTAATTAAAATTGTATTTAATTTCATTGAATTTTAAATAAAAAATATAAAAATTAATGAATGAATGCAATATAAGTTTTAAAGTTTTAAATTTGTAATTGTGAAAAAAAATATAAATTTGACAGTTGAATGAAAATCTTTCAATTCAGTTTATGAAGTGTACAGCCAAGAATCAATTCAGTTGAAAGACTCAATTGACAATTGAATTGAAACATGTATGGGGTGTTTTATGCCGCAGCTTAATAGAATTCATATAGGTCGCAAAAAAAGAAGCGTTTTCATTGAAATCCGAACCCTGGTACAGACAACAAAGATTTTTGCCTTATTGTTAATATTTAATATCTTTATGTGTGTGCAATAAAAAATATTGTTCAACAAATTCAGCACAATTATTTTTCCTTCTACAGATAAATGCTAAATTCTTTAAGTAAAATTCACAGGCGCTCTACAATATTAAGGTCAGGGCTCGGAGGAGGATGTTATGATCTCATTTTATTTATTTTTAAACACTTATTTGTTCTGTTTGCTTAAGTTTTAATAAAAAAAAACCATAAATTCTAGAATTGATTTTTTTTTACTAAAGAACTATTTTTTGCCTGGAGTGCGATTTATTTTTCCCCGTTTTCCGCGCAAGGTCAAAAACTCCCGAAAAAGATAAAGCTATATACGTGTAATAGTCTTTCTAAAAAATAAATACCTAATACATTGGCGTAGATGTTCAAAACATTCTAAAGGGAGGGGATGGGCAAATATTGTCTGGGCATGCTTAGGATCCCTAATATATGTACAAGCCATTGGACCAATATTTTTTTGGTTTTTTGTACCAGATTCATTCATTAGAGCCAACTTATTATTTTCTATTAGTTAATTTTACTTTATTGTATTAATAATTTCATTTATTTATTTTAAGAACTCCTTGTACGACTGGGTGCGTGATCATCGTGTCCATCATAAATACTCAGAAACTGACGCTGATCCTCACAACTCAAATCGCGGCTTCTTTTTCGCTCATGTCGGGTGGCTAATGATGTACAAACATCCTGAAGTTCTGCGTCGTGGCCGTCAAATCGACATGTCTGATATTTTGGCAGATCCTGTTGTACGTTTCCATGAGAAATATTTTATACCTTTGAAGGCCATATTCTGTTTCCTGCTGCCCACAGCTATACCCATTTATTTTTGGGGCGAAGAGTTCAAATGTGCTTTTATGACTCAGTGCATATTCCGTTATATATCATCGCTGAATTTCACCTGGTCGGTTAATAGTGCTGCCCACATGTGGGGCAATCGTCCATTTGATAAGTAAGTGTTTGCTATTGACTTGCAGGTTTGTTTCCAGGAATTTCAAGTATTCTTTCCTTTATTTTCTGTTTTAGACGCATCAATCCCAGTGAAAATGTTTACGTTTCGGTGATTGCCATGGGCGAAGGCTGGCACAACTATCATCATGTATTTCCCTGGGATTACAAAGCAGCTGAGTTGGGCAAATATATTTTCAATTTCACCACCATGGTTCTTGATGGATTTGCCAAGATTGGTTGGTGTTGGGACATGAAGCAGCCTTCCAAAGAGTTGGTTAGACGTACACTGGAGAAATACGGTGATGGCACTCATCCCTCAATGAAAAATATGCCCTCCACCCATGATGATCATATGAACTGTCACATCCCAGAAATTCCTGATCCAGAGTACGAGTCTGTGCATGATGAGGACGAAGCTGAATCATCATCCACAGAAAGCACAAAACTGGATGAAAATCAAAACGTGTCTAAGCCCAAAATTATAGTTTAACATCGATTAGATTCGGGAAATCTTTGTACGTTTTGTTTTGGTTAAGTCCACACGAAATACGTGAATGAATGCAGGAATTTGAGAGTTAAGGAAACAAATGAAATCAAAGCAAATTTTTGTGGGAGGTTGTTCATTTACATACATAATTTTAAATAAAAAGTCATATTTGTTTAAACAAACTATTTTAAAAAATCAGGGGGTTTTATATTTTATTGCAAGTAATTTAATTTAGTTCTTAAGTTAAAAAAAAGCGATTATAAGAAAGGAATCAACAAATGAACTTAAGAAAAGTATTGTGCATTCGTTTAAGAACTTTTCATTGATTACAACTATTTAAGTGCAATTAAAATTGTAGTAATAGTAACGTCCTTTTTATTATTTGGTTTTTGTAAGTTTTTAGTTTTAAATTTTTAATTATAACTCACGAATTGAAAGAGAAATAAAAGAACATACACATACATATATTTAATACATAAATATTATTAAATGAAATAAATCACTGGGTAACAAAAAAATGTATTTTGTGGCGTGACTCTTTTAAGATATTTGTGATAGTGGAATTTACAAATTGGCTTTAGTTCTCTTTATTATAAAATTGTTAGCATGAAACAAAAAGGTTGGGACTGTTAAAAATATTAAAAATAATATCCATAAAAATCCAATCATTTGTATATGAAATTTAATTTTTTTTTATTCGGCTTAAAAAGGAATAATTTTCATGTTTATTTATATCTTATCTGGTAAACTAGAGTCAATTAGTTGCAAGTAACATTCATTTACTTCAATAGTGTCACAGCTTAAAAAAAACTAGTTTTGCCGAAAACCTATTTGAAGTTTTCATTTTACATAAAACTCAATAAAGCCATGAAAAATGTTTTTCTCTCAGAATTTTTTAAACAGGATAAAATATGTAATTCAGATTTATACTGCATTATTAACTCAAAAAACGATTTGTTTTAGTTATGGCACTATTGAAATAAGCGATATGATCTCACGACGTAGAATCAGTGTTGCCCTGTGTCATCATCTTCATCTTCTTAAAAAAAATTGTTGCATTTTAAGAACTAAAATTTAAAATATGGAAATAAAATTTTTTTAAGTATAAAGTTTCACTATCTTTTTTTATTTTATTTTGTCTTTTTAAAAAAAATATTTAAAAAATTTAACGCATGAATGGCTTACATATTTTCCCAAATGATCGCATCCTTAAGATAAACCACCAAAAAAAGTGGAAGTTGCTTCTTAAGGCTCAAATTCACAGTCTTTAGTTAACTAGTGGAGGTGGTTTAACCAAGGCAATTTATAAGAAAAATCATTAGTTAAACCACGGGCGGTAGTTAACTACAGACTGTAAATTGGGACCTAAGTGTATTATTTCTACTCCTTAGGAAGTCATAACACATTATACACATTTACCACAGCAAGCTAACGAATTCAATATGTCGCTCATTTAATCAAAGCACGTCATGACTCTAAAAATGGAATTTTTGAGCTAGTGATACAGAATTAATCCTCATATCGTTCCTCATATTGTGTAAAAATTTCATACAAATACTGGTATCTTGTTTACTCAACTCTTGAGAGAAAAATAAAATTTTCTTTTTCCATTAAGTTGTGTGTAAATTGAAAAGTTCAAACTCGTTTTCTGGCAAACTGGTTTTTTGACTTACTTATATCGTTGTTTGAGTAAATGAGCGACATATCTTTTATAGCCCTGCACAAACGTATTTGAAATGTAAGTGTGTCTTGCTTTTTAAAGTTATTGCCCTCGTATCTATAGGGTGTCTGGTGGCAAATTTATATTTTTAAATACAGTGCTTTTCGCTTAAAGCGAACTTCAAGGGACTGATCAAATTTGTTCGTTTTAAGCGAAGTTCGTTTTAAGTGAAGACATCAAGAAACCATTATTGTGTGTGCACATGTCTTTTTTTAACACTTTGGCTATTTATTTATTTATTAAAACAATTTTAGAACATTGTAGTCTTTAAAAAATAAGTTTATTTAGTTTTTAAAAAATCATTTTTAGTTTGCTTAGTATTAATAATGGCTTCATTTATATACACGTCCACTTGTGCCAAGTGGTCAAGAATTTGTTGTGGAGTGTCGCGAGACTGAAGAAAATTTCTTACACAGCTTACGCTACACATTGCATCCAGGGTAGTAGTAGCTCGGATTGGCTCTTCGCTGTCCATTTCCATATCGTCATCAAGGTCGTCATCACCAGTGCAAACAGTCTGCAAAATAGATGCATCGTCCAGTACTTCCGTTGTTAGAAGATCATTTTTTATTACCATCTGTAAATGTTCCCATTAATTCTATTAATGGCAGATCATCCTCGGAGTTAAATCCATCTTCATTGTTGGTAAATCCGCCGTGCCGAAAGCAATTTGCAACTGTAGTTTTGCTGACTTTTGTCCATGCCATATGCAAGAAATTGATTGCGCCCAGTATGCTTACTTTAAAGTTATCTTCACCCATATCAACCGAATTGACAATTTTTGAAAGAAGCAAGTGGGGATATTTACTTTTCAATGCGTGAATGACACCTTGGTCCATAGGTTGCAAGACTGAGCTTGTATTTGGAGGCATAAACACTAGTTTAATGCACTCTAAGTCTTTTACATCTGGATGAGCTGGGCAGTTGTCTACAAGCAGTATAATTTTTCGATTAGCACGGCGTAAATCGTAGTCCCATTCTTTTAGCTTATTGGCGAAAATTTCGGATGTCATCCAAGCCTTTTTATTTGCTTGATAATTAACTGGCAATTGTTTAATGTTTTTAAAGCACCTGGGATTTTTTGATTTTCCGATTACTAAAAGTTTTCGTTTCTCTGTTCCCGTTTTTTGTTCATGGCAACACACTTCTTGGTTCGTTTTAAGCGAAAAAAAGAACAATTTACATGCAAAAAAAGTTTGTTATAACCGAAAGTTCGCTTTAAGCGGGTTCGTTATAAGTGAAAAAATTTTCATGGTTTTATAGAAATAAAAGTTCGTACTTTCGAAAATGGTTCGTTTTAGGCGAAAGTTCGTTTTAAGCGGGTTCGCTATAAACGAAAAATACTGTACGATTATTTCAAAAAGCAATAAACGGTGAAGAGGGAGGGTGGCGCCGTTGGAATTATCGATTGTGCGGATTTGTTAGCCACGATGTCGCAGTGGTCGAGTGAGCATAGCGCGTTCGCTGTGGAGACATTTTTTAAGAGTAATGATTCTTACTTAATTGCTTGTCGACAATTTTGTTCAAACTTCGGTATTCGGCGAATACGTGATGGACCGAATATAAATTTAATTCGTTCGTGGGTGCAGAGATTCTGCGCAACTGCTTCGGCTATGAATGTCCCACGGCCAGGGTCCAGTCGATCTTCAAGGACTCCCGAAAACATTGAACTGGTTGAAAGCAGTTTACGTGAAAATGCGCGACTTTCAATACGGAAAAGAGCAGCCTCACTGGGACTTCTAAGAGCGATTATTCATGAAATTTTAAAAAAGGATCTGAAATTCCATTCTTTTAAAATTCAAATCATTCAAGTGCTGAAAGAAAGTGACATTGATTTACGCAAAAATTTTTGTGAAACGATGTTGGAGCGTTTTCGCACTGTAAATCCCATTTTTTGGAGCGACGAGGCTCATTTTCACTTAAACGGCCACGTCAACAAGCAAACTTGCCGTTACTGGTCTCCAAGAACCCGCAACCCTCGATTGAAACAACATAAACCATTGCATTACCTCAGAGTGGTGTGTGGTGTGCCTTGTCCGCGCATGAGATAATTGGAGCATTTTTTTTTCGATAATTCTCGAGGCCAGGTGACGAGTGCCAACGGTGAAAATTATTGACGCTTGTTTATGGAATTCTTTTTGCCAAACCTGCGAGCTCATCCATCGTACTCACACACGTGGTTTCAACAAGATGGGGCGACTGCACACACAGCCAGAGCTTCGATGAATTTGCTTCGGGAAAATTTACCCCAAATCAATTGTTTTGGGGACATCCCATGGCCATCGAGGTCGCCCGATCTAACTTTCATGGATTGTTTTTTATGGGGCTACCTCAAAGAGAGGGTTTATAATGACAATCCCCAATCTCTTGCGGCTTTAAAGGAATCAGCTCATTTGAACCAACTTTACTGCAGCGTGTGGCGCAGAACACAAGTCTTCGTTCAACTCTACCGAAGACATCTGGATGAAATACTCTTTAAAAAATAAAAAAGCGAAGCACGATGGATGTAGTGATATTAGTGTATATGAGTGTTTACAAGTGATGTTGCAAACAAGAAGTGTTTGGAAAATTTGAAAAAAATTTCAAACACTCCAAATACCACAAGAAGGAATAGTGCGTTATTTTGCACTGATATAACTTCGTGCTCATCTGAATAGAAAATTAAAAAACGGATAAACAGAAAATGAATAGTGTTACTTACAAATGTATTTACCAAAGGTAAATCAATAATTGTATACACAATATAATCATTTCTCATATTCCATTTCATTGAAAATTTGCGTTAAATAGCTGATGTTAATAACAATCTCTACCCCAGTAGATACGACTTGGGTGCTGATGAAGTGCGTGGCTGCGCAGAAAAATATCGGTACTTCCCCCCAGCTAATAAAGTCTAATTTAATTTTTCTTCTCTTCTTTAGAAACTCACATTAATTAATAAAAATATTTCATTCAACAATAATTGAAATTACTGAACTTAAGCCCGACTAAGAAATTATTTCTGATTAGTTTGTTTTATATAACCAAACAGCACAGCTACAACCGAGTGTCCTAACACACCTCTCTTCTTGTTTTTTTAATTTAGGTTTTTGTCATTTTCAGTGATGCCATTAGGATACGAAAGATACATTTTTCGTATCTTTTGATGACTTCATGTACCATGTGTAATCCCGACATTTTTCGTATCTTTTGAATCTGCACGCAAAATGTACAGAAAATATGAACATCTTTTTTTTTCGGGGAAATATGAACATCTTTTTTATTTTCAGGAAATTTATATGAACCTTTTGATAAAATCGGCTTAGTATAATTTTAATTTTTACAAAAATTAATTTGTTTTGATAACATCCAAAGATAGTTATGTACATATAAATAATTTTAAAGTTTGCTTACTGTATTTTTAAAAATTACATGCTTAATATTTATAACTTAAATATATATAAAAATGAACTTATATGATATCATTTTCTTTACAATATTCATTAAATCGTCGGTTGGTTACTGGTTTGATGTATGGAACAAAAATGTGTTTTCGAGAAAATCGATGAAGAATGTTTAGTTCATTAGTTTTATAAAAATACACGATAGAATTTTTTGTTTAATAATAAAAGAAATAGATACATATGTTATTAGTATTTAAAGAAAAAATTACAAAAATCTTTGTTAAGGCATGTCCAATCATAACAACAATATTCTTCACTACTTGTTCAGCAGGTTAAATTACTGTGTATATTTAAGTAGAAAATATCAATTTTATTCATGCAACATCACATTTAAAGTAAAAACAACGGAAGAAATAAAAGGCAGTTTGAATATATTTAATAAAAGAAATTTTATGAATAAAAAATAAATATCAATTTCATTTGATTAAAACATAACACAATAATAAAATTTTTGTATTTTGCTTTGAATCACGTTCGTTGAGTAGATATGCATTGATATACATCATAACAATTGCGAATAACAATATTAAGGGTGTTTTTTATTGAGGTATAGAACTTTAAGTTGGCATAACTTTTTTAACTGGCGGCCATTTTGTCAGCTGTCAAGTGATTAATATTTAGTTTGGTTTGCCATTTCATCATGAACAGGTTGAGGTTGACAAAAGAACAACGCTTGCAAATCGTGCAAATTTATTTCGAAAATAATGGTTCAGTTCGCGAAGTTTACCGCAAGCTCCGTCCATTTTATGGTCGACATAATCGTCCATCAGAGCAATTAATTCGGTTAACCTGTCAATTGGCCACCAAGATCGTGTGATTTGACACCATTGGATTATTTTCTTTGGGGATATGTGAAGTCGCTCGTCTACGCCAACAAACCAGAAACGTTAGGGGACTTGGAAGCCAACATTCGTGGCGTTATTGCCAACATACGGCCCCATATGCTCGAAAAAGTGGTTGAAAATTGGACCTGTAGAATTGGCTTTATTCGAGCCAGCCGCAGCGGCCACATGCCCGAAATCATATTTAAACGTTAATGGCATAAAATTATCCTTCCAATAAAGTCAAATTGATGGACATTAAAACGATTTTCTTGTGTTTTATTTCAATTCAAAGTTCTATACCTCTAAAAAAACACCCTGTACTTTTACGTTGGAAATGTGCCACATATCCCAAAAATTGACGATTGCTGTAAAACCATTTTTTAAATGTTCAACAATTGTGGAAATGACGCAATATTGCAGCTCTATATATCGTGATATACTCAAGATATTAGAAAACTTATAACGAATTTGGAAAGAGGACACATTATTCATATATAATCAAATCAAACCAGTAACCAACCGACGAAATATGAAATAAAAATGTTATGTTAATAAATGTTATACGTTAAAAATGGACTTACAAATTTTTTACAAAATGTATCTTTTTGGGAACAAATGTATCTTTTTGGAAACTAAAATGTATCTTTCTCGAAATTTCACTGGCAACACTGGTCATAATGTTTCATCTTCCTTCAATTTTTCTCTCCACCATTTACAACTCTCTTGGGCTTTTCGCCGTTTTTGCTCATCTAAATTTAAATATGTAGTTTAAAAGTATGTAAATTTACTTTTTTTTAATCTTTTCGTTTTAAGTTTACACTTACGATGTCGCACCTGACGAATTGCATATAGGTACCATGATCACAAATTTGCATATTTTTCAGCAAGTTTTTTTTTAAATTTAATTGTATTAAATATTTGATGCGAATATACTTTCGAAGCAATGATAACAAATGCTTCAATGTCGCACGTGACATCGAATGATGCTATCATTCAAAGCAAAAATTAACAGTTATTTGCAGTCGCATAGTTTCTTATAAAATATTTTTTTACTCTGCGAATAAAAAATGAGGTTGGTATTTTTGCAATATTTTTTAATATCCCACTTTTTTCTGCAAAAAACGGCGAAAAATCGATTTTTTTTTTCAAAAATTTAATTTAAATTGCACATAACTTTTGATTAAATTGTGATTTTGATACCAATTTTTTTATAATAAGTTTCTTTTCCTAAATTGAAGAAGAGTTGACTTCTGCATTAGCAGAAAGTGGACCAAGGTTGGTAAAAAGAGCCTAAATTTAATTTTTTTTCTCGAATCTTTCCTAAACTGTAAGCAAAACCCCATAAATGTAGCAGACTTTTTCTCTTGCAATATATCCTTTTTATCAGATCAAAACCATCAGCTTGGCATCGGTTTGAATTTTTCATTAACTTGAGGTTGCCCAATTTGGGGCACTGTGGCTGCACCCCCTTTAGTGATATATGATCCAAATTCCAGACTTAAGCTCTGTAGTACCTCTTCAAATGCTGTATGAAATTTCATCACAATCGAACGGCTCGTTTAGAAACTGCAGGATTATTTCAAATTTTTTAACGAAATCCCCCACTGTGTGTCGGTGGACATTTTTGGTGGAAGTACCCATATGGTACATACATGCATTTTAAGTTTATTTAGTTATCACGCATTTTTAAATATTAAACAAAAAGATCTAAGGCCATTTTTAGCTGAAATAATTAAGAAACCAGATATATTTACAAAACCGAGAAATTATTTGGATTTCGTTGCATTTAGTATTCTATCGTTATAAATAGTTCAGTGCAACCGAATTACTCTCGCATACAAATGTATGTTTGTATACACATGCATGCATATGTTCATATGTATTCATATGCCCATATGTATTTAGTTATGTACATACTAGAGATGGACGCGTGTCGTGTTTTTTTTTCGTGACACGAACACGCACGACTCAACACGTAGTGTTCGCGACAGAAAATCTGATTTCGTGCGTGTTCGGGTCATATCGTGTTGAGCAAAACTGACACGATAAACACGAAACGATTTTTGCTGTAAAAATATGTATGCATGAATTTCCAGTAAAGAAAAAATTTAATATTTTGCATCGTCAAACCTGTAAACCCATAAAATTTTTTTTGATAGTGTAGGGGTCTCTTAAGCTTAAAGTTCTGAAATTAAACAAAAATATGTATCTATTCGAATATAAAAAATGCTTTTGTTGCTATTTAATTTAATTTCGTGAGTGTTGTGCAGTTTCGTGTTTTGAAAAAATTTTGCGTGCGTGTTTCGTACGTGTTGGACATCTCTGAATGCGTGTTCGTGTCGTGTCGTGTTGGAAAAATTCAACACGCGCCCATCTCTAGTACATACCTTTCAGTTTTAAAAGTAGAAATTGACTGAAAATCGTTAGGTATTTCCCTATCGAAAAATCGACTACCTAATACAGTAGCCACTAGTAATGCAAGAGTTCGCCTTTTGACTCCCTCACTCATAGACATGTTAATGCCTTTAACCTCAAAAAACAAATTTTGCGAGTGGAAAAAAACTGTGATGTTATTGCAAAGAAAATCAATAATAAAAAAATTATTTTAGGTACATAATTTGTTTGATTTTGTTTCGGCGTCAGTTACAATTGCAAGTTCGTGGTCAGTGAATGTGTAATTTTTAGTGAAAAAAGTGGTTTTATTTTACAAAGTTAAAATGAGCAGCAGAAGTCAATTAAAACGTTGCATAAAAAAAGAAAAAGAACAAATAGTTGAAAAATGTATTAATCACCCTTATCGGGAATAAAAGTTCACGTGAAATGTGTTCCCTCTCCCTAAAATTGTGATCGCCAATGTGTGCCTTGTTGTTGTGTCAGTATACTATTCCTTAGTTTTCTTCACCATTTTTTTTTCAGGGAAAATATTTCACGTGAACAAAATGTTCGCCTTTTATTCCCGATAAGGGTGAATAATTAAATGTTTTATCAATAGAAAAATTAGTTGTATTCATTAGCGAAATCACTGACGAAGGGTTATATGCAGATGGTGGCAATTGACTACCGCGAATGTCATCCTCATGTTAAAATCGTCACTCGTGTGCATGGCCAGTAGTTAGGCTGGTAGTTAATGGTATCGTTGGTAGTTAACGAAATAGCTTGACATTCGCTAGCTACGCCGACTGCAGGGTATGTTTACAGGTATTATTTCTTGTAATTTCAAATATATATGAACATAAAATATACTAAACCTTTTCAATTTACATTTAAAATTTGTAAAACCAAAAAAAAAGAACTTGTTTTAAAATTTAATTTAATTTTTCGTTGAACTGTCTCAAATTGAATAAATAATTTTCTGTCCATAATTTTGTCAACCTTTTTCACAGTTATTATGTAACAACGCATCACAATGTAATGACTTTCGGTATTTTTTACGACGTTTTGTCACAGGCAAGGTTATTTTTCTCATTTTCGAGAAATAATGGAATACATATTTTGTTTTACGAGATTGTGTTGTGAGAAGTTTTTATTATGTATAGTTACAGAATCATTATGTAAATATGTATGTATTTACACATACATAAGTATGCAGCATTAAGATTCACTTTAAATTTGAAATTATGTACAGGTTTAACGAGCCATTGGCTTAAGTATAACTTAGCACTAGTGTCTGACCGATTAAGGGCCTTGGCCTTCGATACCGGAGAACAATTTTAAATCGGCCAATAACCGAAGACAAATTTTACATAAAACAATTCAGACTCATAAACTCCTCCAGCAACTTTCCATTTGCTAGTTGGTTACTACGGACATGTAATAATAACAAATGGAAAGACAGTTAAAGAGATATAAATAACGGCCTGGCCCACGATGTCGACAAGAAAGTTTCTGTCGCTTACTTACATTGAAAACAAAAACAAATTCTCTTATTTTGTTTTTGTTTTCAATGTAAAGCCTGGTACTCTGTTCATAATTTCGTGCGAAATGCTGTCAAACTAATATTTGCGAAATAAATTCGCAAAGTAGTACTCTGTTCTTGTTGTGAAAAACAAGTAAAATCATGTCTTTCCATGCAAAAAAACAACATGAGCGAGCAGTGCTTTTTTCGCACGGAATTTTAACAATGTTGCATACTTTCAAGCAATAAAAGCAAGAAATTTATAAAGAAACCGCGAGTTGGGCTTCATTTAGTACATGCCAAATTTTTCACGCGAAATAATCAATGGTGCTGAAAATTTTTCACAACTTTGAACAGAGTACCAGCCATAAGTAAGCGACAGAAACTTTCTTGTCGACATCGTGGGCCAGGCCGTAAATGTCAGAAATCATTACCAGGCTTTCAATTATGATTTCCTGTTTTTTTTTTATATACATACGAGTAATTAAACATGTTGATAAACGAAATTTTTTTTATATCAAAATTATTTCTTATTGTAAACTTAATAACTAAAGTTTCCATTCGATTCGGCCGAATTTAGCCAATTTGGCCAAACTTCTGTTATAGTCGTAGCTTCGGTCGGGCTCTGCAAGCCGCATCTCTGTAATAAATTGCAGAATAATTTATGAAATTTTATGATGCAATAAATTAAATGATGTGGTTTTAAATAGTTTATTTTGGAATTTTGTTTCATTAATTTTTAATGGACTGGAAAAACAAATTTAATTTAAATATTCCTCTAAATTATTTATGTCCACATACAGTGTGTCAACAAAATTTGTATACAATTTAAAAAAAATTGTGTTCAGCTTCTTGGCGTCTAAGAAAATCAAGTTATATTGCTGAAAATGTAGTAGTTACAAAATTAGCGTATACATATATGTATGTGTTCGGCTTGAGGTCAGTTACAAAAAATTTTATAAGCTTAAAGTTCTGAAATTAAACAAAAATATGTATCTATTTGAATACAAAAAAATGCTGTTTTTGCTATTCAAATTGATTTCGTGCGTGTTGTGCAGTTTCGTGTTTAGAAAAAAATTCGCGTGCGTGTTTCGTACTTGTTGGACATCTTGGCATTCGTGTTGGTGTCATGTCGTGTTAGAAAAATTCAACACGCGTCCATCTCTAATCCAGAGTTCAAAAGGTGCGTTAAAGGCATTTGTTGTAATTTTAAAATAATTGCCATAGTCAAACAAAATATTAGGACTTAAGCTTAGTGCTTTTTTGTCCGTAATTTATTTAATTTTTACCCTTTTTTACCCTACATACTCGTATTTTTATATGCTCACAGTAGTTTTGATTATCCAAGAGTTGACATCACTACATTGAAAGAAAAATTCTTTTGTAGAATATCCGACGCTCGATGGTGTTACCATCTCATTCAGGGTTGTCAGAGTTTTTCTGGCCTATTTCGCCAAATTGATTTTAAAAATCACCGAAATCAATTTTATGTACTTTTTCTTAATAAATATTTGATAATAAATTTGATTTTATATAACACATTTTTTAATATAAATTTTTTTTAAATAACCGTATAGAACACGCTAACAGAGCTCCTTTCAAGCACAAGGTTTGTGTAAAGGGTTATAAATTTTAAAATTTAACTTCACACAATTGTAGAAATTTAGCAGAAAATCGCCAAAAGTAGAAATAAAGTCGCCAAAAATTATTTTTTTTTGTAATTTTTCTCATCCAAATTCAAAATTAATTAATTAATATAATTAATATAAGAAATATCATCAAGATCAAGTTGTTTTAATTTCTTGCAGACGAGTTTTGGCAGAATATATTTTTTTTAAACTACTCCTTCAACGAACTTATTTTGCGAATTACAAAAATTTTTATTTAAATTTTGTAAAAAAAAATACACAAAAAATCGCCAGTAAATTTATTTGTCTCCAGAAAAATCGTCATATCTGACAGCCCTGATCTGAAAATCAGATGCAATTTATATTATTTGTTGAACTTTGGATTTTTTAAATTAATTTCTGAGTTTTTAGTCTCTTAAGATATAGTCACAATTAACAAACATTTGCACAAAAAAGCGTAACCACTAAATAATATTGAAAACCCTTGGATACTGTCATAGAATCCAATATTATAATAAACACGTGACTGAATCAAAAAGTTTTTCATTACAATGTAGTGGTTACGCCTTTTTTTGGTTAAATGTTTGCCCAAGTGTGACCGTACCTTTAGACTATAATCTGCTCTTTTGTGTAATTTTCCTCATATAGCATTGCGTGCATTATGTGACTTTCTACATACCATCAGTGTTGTCAGATTTTTATATCAGCCATTCCAACATGAATATCAATAACGAGATCTCAGAATGCGGTCCATGTTGCGATGATTAAAAATTACTTGAACTAACCTACACTGTCTATGCAACTAGTTTATTGTTTTTATAATCAGTCAAAATGCATTTAATTTTAATTTGTTTTTAATAATTTGAATCAGAGGTCAATATGTTTTAAAACAAAAAATAATAATTTATACATAAATAATAAAAAATACATACATAGTGTTGTCCGAAAACTATTTTAAAATCAATAAGTGTGACAATTATTTCTCAGGTACATATACGAGTAGTATATACACATATCGCACATTCAGTTCAATAGTGTCATAACTCAAAAAACCAGTTTTGCAGAAAACACGTTTAAAGTTTTCAATTTACATACAACTAAATGAAGGCATGAACAAATATTCTTCTCTCACGAGGTGATAGTACAAGTTATTTATACGTAATTTTTACGCAAGATAAAATACGAGATACATAATTAATCTGCATTATTAAGTAAAAAAACTAATTTTTTGAGTTATGTCACTATTGAACTGGATATGCGATATGTACATTGTACATACATATGTACATGCCTACATATATGTATATGTAAATCAAATTCACAGACTACGTGCAAACCTCACGTAGACGAAGAGTTAGTTGGGCTATAAAAGTAAAAACTGGACTGAACAATAGATTTTTGCTTCGGAACGGACTACGTGCAGAATGCACGCGGGCACACTCCAATTACCCGTATTGCTACACAAATAAATACTTATGTACCATAAGTATGTATGTATGTATGCACATAAATATTTCAAACTAGAATCTGCCACAAAAGACAAGACATACATAATTAAGATCTCAAACTACTGAAATAAAAAACAAAGCACTTGAACTACAAAACATAAAAAATAAATTGGTGCCAAAGCAAAAAAGTTTACAAGGAAGCCAACAGAAAAGGACAAAATTCAGGTTGACACACTGTAAAACAGAAGAAAAAATAATAAGGTTCTATGGACTGTTTAAAGGAGACAAAAAAAAAGGAAGCATACATCTGCACAGACTTTTTTAAAGTTTGTGATAGGGTGGCGTTGGCTGAAGTAGTTAGCACGTTGACTACAAAACCGAAGGTCCTGGGTTCGAGTTCGGTTATATAACACCACTATGCATTTTTCTGATGTACATTAGTGTCCATTTGTATAAGTTGTTGTAGGAAAGTTCAAGTGATGAAGGCATACTAATCCTAATGTAATATCCTTTGTCGTTATTGTGCAGCAGAATCATCGTCGAAATAAAGTACCCAATGAAATGGCTACTCAACACAGCTTCAAAAATTTAATACACCTCATTGACACCAGAGGCGCTGCAACACTGCATTAATAGAAACGTGTAAAAAGGCAGAGTTGTAAGAGAATGAAGCTTTCCTCTATCTCTTCCTTTACCACATGTCTGTTTTTTATTACTATCCCCTTCCTAAAGAAGGTAACACCTAGTAATAGTAGCAGACATTCCTTGCCTGAGTGTTACTTCTCTTGAAAAAAAAAGAGTCTTGTAACCCTTGGACTTGAGGTATAGAATATGTTTAGCATATAATTTTTATAAGGGAATATTTTTATGGAGCCTTTTAATCTTCCTTATTTTGTTCGCATGGGCATTTTTGCCACTTTTGAAAAAAAGCAAAAAAAAAAATACCCTTAACCAAAGACTTCACGGGTTAATGTTAATTTATTTAGTTTCGCCAATGGATAATACTATCCTTACAGGCTACAAAATCTTAATTCAACAAAATACTTAATAATTCCTTATTTTCTAAACTTAATTTGAAATTGTCTTGAGAGAATGAAAACTCTACATCGATAATAGTATTCATATTCTAAGAAAATATTCTACTATAATTATTTAAATAGACCAAATCTCAAAACTAGGCATAACACCTCAAAATAGTCAAAACTTGAAATCCGTTTAACGCTTCATTTCGTATTTTCATTCCTATTTCACGTTTCCATTTTAGGCGAAGGATGTGTTCAAGAGTTTAACGTAAAATCTACAAATCAACCTTCCTACGGCGAAATCGGAATGAATGCATCTTTTTAGTCCTTTTAATAAAAATTTATCAAATATCTACCCCTTAACTACAATGTAATGTTCCTTACACATTATACGTCCTAAAAATCTACTATTACTCGTACTACGTTTGTACGCAGGATTTGTACTCTGTTCGAAGTTGCGAAAAAATTTCAGCAACATTGATTATTTCGCGTGAAATATTTTACATATACTAAATGTAGCCCAACTCGCGGTTTTTTTTTATAAATTTCTCGCTTTTATTGCTTGATAGTATGCAACATTGTTAAAATTCCGTGCGAAAAAAAGTACTGCTCATGTTGTGAGAAAGGTAACTTATTTTCTGAGCATTTAAAATCTGTATTTACTCCCAATTCCTGTACGGGTGCTGCCGAATTACCGCGTGTAGTTTCTCTACCTCCTCGTCCCTTAGGGTTTAAGTTGCGTGAACTACAAAAAATAATTGCTGAACTCGACCCGAAGAAAGCTCCAGGTATTGATGGCATTAGTAACAAGATGCTGATGAACTTGCCTCATATTGCAATAAGAATCTTGCTATTTATTTTTAATGCTATTTTACGAATGCAGTATTTTCCAAATAACTGGAAACTTGCCAAAATAAAAATGATTCCAAAGCCGGGCAAAGATCTTACCAAGACTGAGTCATATAGGCCTATAAGCTGACTATCAACAATCTCAAAGCTTTTCGAAAAGTTGCTCATGACTAAATTGTCCAAAATTTTAGCTGATAATGGGTGCATCCCGGACCATCAATTTGGTTTTAGAAGTCAGCATAGCACCATTGAATAAACGCATAGATTGGTCCAAGTTGTAAGAAGAACATTTGAAGAAAAGAAGTATTTATATATTTATGATTTAATCAGGCTAAAGTTCGTATCGCTTTGTAAGCCAAATTACATGTGATAATTATTAATGAACAAATAACATCAAAGTTAGTTGTAAATATTCTGACAACACATAGTTGAACGGAACAGCCAGCCGTTTTCGAAGGCCACTAAACCTTCATCATCAGCGTTCTTCTGTGTTTGGTCCACTGTGTGTGGTGTCAGTTGATGTAGATTTCTGCCTTATATACGAAACTTTTCTGCAAATGGAATATGTGAATTGGTTTGATTCATCGTATTTCAATTT
The DNA here is from genome assembly GCA_936439885.1 of Nowickia ferox. Taxonomy (NCBI): domain Eukaryota; kingdom Metazoa; phylum Arthropoda; class Insecta; order Diptera; family Tachinidae; genus Nowickia; species Nowickia ferox. The sequence goes on along the minus strand of OW387023.1, from coordinate 91,676,592 downwards.
GCAAAAACACATTTCAGCAAATTGAAATACGATGAATCAAACCAATTCACATATTCCATTTGCAGAAAAGTTTCGTATATAAGGCAGAAATCTACATCAACTGACACCACACACAGTGGACCAAACACAGAAGAACGCTGATGATGAAGGTTTAGTGGCCTTCGAAAACGGCTGGCTGTTCCGTTCAACTATGTGTTGTCAGAATATTTACAACTAACTTTGATGTTATTTGTTCATTAATAATTATCACATGTAATTTGGCTTACAAAGCGATACGAACTTTAGCCTGATTAAATCATAAATATATAAATAAAATGAAAGTTCGAACAATAATAATTAAAATTAACTAGAAAAGAAGTATTGTTCTGTGCTCTTTATTGATGTTTCTCAGGCATTTGGTAAAGTATGGCACGAAGGCCTAGTTTTAAAATTGAAGACGTACCTACCAATAAACATACAAAAGCTTTTGGAAAGTTATATTATTGATAGGAAGTTCACTGTTGTGGAAGGAGAGTTCACGACTGTGCCCGAATCTATATCTTCCGGTGTGCCACAGGGCAGTATTCTGGAGACAGTCTTGTATCTAATATATACTTGTGATATGCCTGTGAGCAATAACATCCTAACTTCTACATTTGCCGATGATACAGCCTGTATGAGTATACACAAAAACCCTGATGAGGCATCCCGCAATCTCCAAGAACAGATTACCCAGCTTGAAATATGGTTGAACTTATGGAGAATTAAAGTAAATGAACAAAAGTGTGTCCACATAACGTTTACCCTAAGAAGAGATACTTGCTCTCCCATTCGAATCAACAATCAAAGTATTCCTCAACATTCTCAAATGAAATACCTTGGCATACACCTTGATCGAAGGCTTACATGGAAATATCACACTGACTCTAAGTTAACTCAAATGAAACTTAAATTAACCCAAATATATTGCTTAATTGGGAGAAATTCAACACTCAGCCTAGACTGCAAACTTTTGATATACAAGTAGCTTTTGAAGCCAATATGGTGCTATGGAATTCAGCTATGGGGCACTGCTTCAGCTTCAAGTGTTGAGAAAATCCAACGAAGGCAAAACAAAATTTTACATTTGATAACATCAAAAATTCAAATATACATCGCGATTTAAATATGCCACTAGTGACTGAAGAAATTGCAAAATACGCAGGCAAATATTTAACAAAACTCGAGACACATCCTAATCCGCTCGCTCGTAATATCTTGAACTTTACTGGACATATCCGCTTAAAAAAGAGGGACACAAGGGCTCTTATTCTCAACACTCCAGATGGGACTTCTTGAAAATACGTTTATTTTTTTTTTTTTTCCTTTTTGATTATCACTACTTATGTATTATTTATAACTATTACTAAGTTTATGTCCGACACTGGTCGGGCCTAATAATTATATTTAGATTTAAGATTTGATTACTTATTGTTAGTTCATTTTTGAAGATACAATAAATAAATATGTATATGAAAAAAAAAATGTTTCGCAGCTGAAAAAAAACTGATGCCAGAGTCATTTTGCATGGACAAACATGCTGCCAGATACCTTTTATGTATGTTTTTCGCAATAAGAACAGAGTACTACTTTTATATATTTCATACCAAATACTTTTATATGTAGTTTGACAGTATTTCGCACGAACTTGTGACCAGTTTTAAGCCGGGAATAAATTTTTTATTTGTAAAGAGCTAACTCACGAAAATAATTCCTGATTAACGCACTATTTGCAAATAAAATGCTTGAGGTTGCCACGCTTACATCCCAGCAAAAATATTCGTCTACCTGGAAGCAGGTTGGTAACGGAGAGAGAGCACAACTTTCGCTTACCAACCTGCTCCGGTATCACATAATTTTTGTTCGTTATGTGCCACCTGGTAGCTCTCCAGGTATGAAGAAAGAAGTCCCTACTTCATGCCTTATTTTATATTTATATAATTCAAAAATTTGCTATTTAGATCAGGGGGCAAATTACGGCACTCGTTAACGAACGAAATTATCCAATATTTCAATATACGAATACATGGTTTATATGGAAATATTTTTAAATTTCGAATTGTATCGAATGCCGTAATATGCCCCAGATTTTTATCTACTTTACTTTATTTTATTTTTATACATATGTATTATATATTAAATACAATATCAAATGAAATACTTTTTGTTAGAGCGTTTAATCAGTAGTCGATCCCAAGATCTCCGTATGTTAGGCTAGAACACTACCTACCCACTGAACTACCGAAGCACATATTCATTTGCGTACACAATTCAATTAAAAAATAAAAACTCGAAGTAAAAATTTCATTCGCATTCTAGTTTGTATCCAAGTAAGCGAGAGAGGTTGCACTATAAAAAACTTTAATCATTTGAGTATAATGAGTCATACGAAGTGCCCACGGCGGCCTTTTGCTTACCTCTGGTATGAATAACCGACCAACTTTCGTAGTGTTTGTGTTAAATTTCGTCATTCGCTAAAGGTATTGCATCCCCGTAAGCAGAAGGGATTCCACGCTTAAGGAAGCGCTTCTTTTTACCGACTGCTCGACGCAAAGAAAAGTATTGTGTTTATCAGTTTCTCTTATGATTTTTCACTTCGAATGACGGTTTAGGATATTTTTTTTTTTAATTACTACTTGTTGACTTAGTGCTTACTTGTACAAAATTTATTTGTGCTGGGTAATAGTTATTTTTTTTTTTGACAATCGAAACAAAAGTCGTTAAATTTTTTTCGAAAAATGTGATGAAAGTCTTTATACTTCTATAATAGTCTGAGTAGCCCTTAAACAAGATCTGATATGTAAATTGAGGTGGTTAAATCTGCTGATGCAGCCCAAGAACTAACTTCAACTATCATTCAAATTCGATGACCCTGACGTACATTTTCAAATCAAATCAAATGCAAAATCAGTCGTTCAAACATTTTTGTTTTGGAAAAATTGTGATTTTGTTGCACAGTGTTATTATTACATAAACCACTTAAGCTATTGAAATAAAAGAGAAAAATTGTTTACTTTGTGGCATAGAGAAAAATTTTACAAGAAAGCCAATTGAAGTTGGAGTACGTGCAAATTGCACCTACATACATATGAAAGTATGTACATATCTACTACAAAGGTACGTTGACCAAACACGCCTTTTATTATATTTTCAAAGCTAGAATCCAATATTATTATACTCGTACTCCTTCTTCAGTAATATCCATAATTTATGCCCAAGACTAGGAAGTAGAGATGGATGACTGACTGTTCTTATTCAGCACAAGTAAAAACCTTGAAAATATTCTTGATATATTATGACAAATAGAGAGTTTGTGCACCTTTACTATTTTGGCTTAAGTTGTTGAGTGTGTTTATTTTTCAATTTTAAAAATTCCTGAAGATGTGCAATTTTTTACGATGCTTTGCACTTTACATGCAGTAAATACGGTAAATACAAACAAGGAGGATGGGATTTTTTCATATTTTTTCATTATTCATGTGTTTTTTATGACGAATATAACGAGCCATAACCGCCAAAATAGCTTAACCGACACATTTTTGGACTTTGTTTTTTTTAACGAAAATCAAGGATTCACGATCGCATATAAACAATTTGGGTAAAAAAAATAAGTTCGAAAATTATGTAGCTTAAGCTTTTTTGGCAATTATGGCACGGTATATGTACATATATATGTATCTGTGGCAATAAGGAAAAAGTGCTTAAGTCAAATTTTACTGTGTTGTATGAGATCACTTTTGAACTTTAAAGTCGATTTTCAGAAAATTATTTCTCTTTCCGTTAAATTGGGAAATTCGGTGTTCATTTTTATATTTTTAGGAAAAATATCCTTCTAAATACTATTTGCTTTATTCATAAAAAACATTTATTTTTAATAAGTCCCCGTCCATACAGTGATACATTGGCTGCAAAAGTTTTGAGTTTGTCGATGAAGGGGGAAAGAGGAATGGAAACAGGTACTTTATTTCATGTATAGGCGGACCCTTTATCTCTATGGTTTTTTTTCAATAAGGAAATCTTATTGTTTTAATAAGGAAAACCTTTTTGAAAAAATCAAGAAGAAATCTTATAGTTTTTATTAGGTTATCACGTAAAAATAATAAGAAATCTCTATGGAAAAATCTTCGCTTCTCTCTCCTGGGATAACCCTTAGCCTAAAAAGGTTTCATAGAGGAAATCTTCTTGATTCTATTAACATCCCAGGTATTCCAATTTCTCTGGCTTCAAAAAAGTAAAAAATCAAATTCGGCAAATTTCATGTTTTTTTCCATACATATTACGGTTTGTATGGCAGCTACAATAAGGAGCAGAGATAGAGCTTTGAATTATTTAAAAGGAATATTGGTTATGTAAAAATAATTGGGGTCGGTCTAAGAAATTAACCCTCTATGGGCATGTGTTAGCCACTTATGGTCCGAAAACGAATTTAGGATCAGAACGGTTTTTTGTATGGAAGCCATGTTTACATATCGAGATATAGCTTTGGCATACAAAAAAAAGCTGCATTTTATTAACATAATGGCGGCTCGAGGAACATTTGTGCTGCATAGAACATATACTTTTTGAGTTACATGACGAAAAGTATCGATTTTACCGAAGTTACTGACTTTGAGACCCTGTCGCCACACCAAAAGTACTCCGATAGGCCTGAAACTTTCCAGATTTTTCCTCTATCTCAAAAACAAAAATATTGGTGGGTAAAGACTTTAATATTTTCAACTTTAAATACAAAAGTCATTCTATTTTGCATACAAATGTCATTTTGTATGGCGCTTACGAGGTTTAGGAAATGGCTTTAATTTTTGTTTTTTCATACAAAGTTGTCAAGATGAGAATGCAATCGGGTGGAAAATGTCATTTTCTACCGTAAAAACCAAAAAACTCAATTTTGAAAAAATGGCGCTTACGTGGTTTAAGAAGAAACGCAAAGATATGTAAATACATAAAATACTTATTTAAATAAATGTTTTATCAAACCGACCAGTTGCTCTTGAAGCTGGTTGCTGGGGTTTTTTTCAAAACTTCAAGTTACATTCAGATAGGCATATGGGCAGTTCCGTGTTGTCGAACATAACCGTCGTAAACATTTATAGGCAGATTTTGTAAAAAAAATTTCGCTTCTAAACGTGTCAAATTTGTATGGAAAATAACGAAAAATCGTTTAAAAAAATATTTTTTTCCATACAAATTCCAAAACGAAAAAATCGTTTGAATTTACAAAAAAAAATAAAGAGGAAAAAAAAGAGAAAATAAAACTAATTTTTATTTGGCCAATAAGCGTGACTTCTCTAAATTAAGCCTATAATTGTTAAGATAATTACAAAAAAACCAAGGCATTCACATGTGACAAAAAGGGAAATTGTTTTTGCGCCCAACGATTAAAACACTGATTTGAACTAAGCCTGAGGCAATATTTTAATGTGACTAATTTTAGAATGTTTTACACTGTTATATCATTAAAATGGTTTTGATTGTATCCAAAAATTACTTATTATATTTTTTTCATACAATTTAAATTACAGTCGCACGTGAAATTTTTCCCATCATGATATTTATACGGTTTCTCTTGCTACTTTTACAAAATTATAAATAGACCAGCTCAGTAAAAATGTTTTCAAATTAACCGAAGTATTCAACGTATTTATTTTAAGAAAATAACAACAAACTTATAGTGTGATTACATTTGAGCAAAATCTAGTACTGACGAGATTTTGCGCAGATTTCGAGTAGATTTCCCATACAAAACAAAATCTACTTTACCCCTAGTTTTTGTCGAAATCTACTTTAAATCTAATATAACTTAGTGATGCAACAAGTGTGGTTTTTTATTAAAAAATGTGAACTAAAAAGAAAGCCCATGCACTTAAAATGGTGAGTGAATTAGTTATACCACAATTTTTTGGGTTGTAGTTTAGGAAAAATTTCAGTTGATAAAGATTTTAAGTGCAATCTGCGAGATGTTTTTTAATTTGTGTTTTTGTAATATTGCATTTTCCTTAAATTTTTCTTTCTTTTTTTTCCGTTTTTCCTCATTTAAATATAAATAGTTTCAAAGTATGTAAAATTGTTGGTATGACTTTTTAATTTCACACCTACGATGTCGCACGTGACCAATTTTCTATTTTCTACCAAAATCACAAATCTTTATATTTTCTGCGAGGTTTATTTTATTTCAATTTTATCATATGTCTCTTTGGGTAGTGAATATATTATGAGCTTTCTGCATTTGCTCTCGCAGCACTGCTAACACATGTTGGTTTTCAATGTCGCACGTGACATCACAATATTCGATGTTGCAAAGAAAAAATTTACAGTTACTGTGGAGGAAAAGTCAATAGGTAATGCTTCTCTTTAAGAACGTTTATAAAAACAAAACAAAAAAAAGAAATATTCAAATGAAAGAAGTTTGGCTTTTTCTGAGTCTGCGTTCGAATATCTCGAAATTTTGTCAGGTATAAATGCAAAATTTGTTTACATTAGTTATATTTGATTGTTTCTCTTATGAAAATATAACAGTGTTTTCAAGAACTATTAATTTTTACAAATGAATATGTGTACATATTTACAATGTAAATTTTACATATGTATGTATGAATTTATCTGTATAGGTTAAAAAAAGGTTTGAATTTTTTTTTGGAAATTCTTTTTAACGGCATTCGAAAATATCAAACATTTACTCGTACTATGCGAATGAAATATGGATGTTTAAAAAATTATATTTGTGGCTATAATTATCAAAATGGCTTTGGTTTTTTTTTTTTGTTTCAAGATGATGGATACTTATTGGGTTACATTTGAATAAATTAAAAAATATTTTTGTATATTTTATTTTAACTTAAAAATCTATTAATGCAAATTTATTCAGTATTTATTACAGTTCATTTAGATTTATTTGATATTTCGAGGCAAAAATTTTGCATGGCTTATACCGCTATCACGTTTGCCAATAAGATTAAGTGAATTTTTAAATGCGGACAAATTTAGTTAATCCCTAAAATATTATTAATTAATGATTTCAACAATAAAACGGAAATTAATTAAATTTTTCTTTAAACATGTTAAGTAAACGGTACGATAAAGGAAAGTTGTGTATGTTCAAAAAATAATAAATATATACGAGTATATTAAAAATCATGTAAAATTTTCCCATACACATACTTTCAGTATGTCTGATGTCTCTTATGTGAAAGCAAATTTCAGGTGGTCTCGATAGACCAGCCTGATTAGTTCTTAATTCAAATATTTTTATATGAACTGTTATTGGAATAAAGTTGAACTCATTTACTGCAAAATTGTGAGAACTCAAAAAATTAGTTGATAGTTTTCAACTTACATACAACTCAATGCTGATATTAAAAATATTTCCCTCAAGAGTTGATTGTACAGGGTGTTTTTTTAGAGGTATAGAACTTCGAATTGAAATAAAACACAAGAAAATCGTTTTAATGTCCATCAATTTGGCTTTATTGGAAGGATAATTTCATGCCATTAACGTTTAAATATGATTTCGGGCATGTGGCCGCCGCGGCTGGCTCGAATAAAGCCAATTCTACAGGTCCAATTTTCAACCACTTTTTCGAGCATATGGGGCCGTATGTTGGCAATAACGCCACGAATGTTGGCTTCCAAGTGCCCTAACGTTTCTGGTTTGTTGGCGTAGACGAGCGACTTCACATATCCCCAAAGAAAATAATCCAATGGTGTCAAATCACACGATCTTGGTGGCCAATTGACAGGTCCATTCCGCGAAATTATGCGCTCATCGAATGTTTCCTTCAATAAATCGATTGTAACGTGCGCTGTGTGGCATGTAGCGCCGTCTTGTTGGAACCACAACTCATCCACATTCATGCCATCCAATTCGGGAACAAAATAGTCGGTTATCATGGCTCTATACCGGTCTCCATTAACGGTAACTGACTCTCCAGCCTTATTTCGGAAGAAGTATGGCCCAATGACTCCACCAGCCCATAGAGCACAGCAAACAGTCAGTTTTTGTGGATGTAATGGCGTCTCAAGGGTCTCATGTGGATTCTCTTCACTCCAAATGCTGCAATTTTGCTTGTTGACGTAGCCATTCAACCAAAAATGAGCCTCATCACTGAACAAAATTTTGCGATGAAAATCAGCATCGAGATCAATCTCATTTTCGGCCCATACACCAAAATCACGACGCATTGCATGGTCTCGCGGCTTTAATTCTTGCACAAGCTGGATCTTGTAAGGTCGCAAGCCAAGATCTTTGCGCAAAATCTTCCATAAAGTTGATGGACAAAGCTCCAATTGCTGTGCACGGTGGCGAATCGATTCATTCGGGTCCTCTTCAACACTTTGCTCTACAGCGGCAATTGTTTCTTCGGTGCGCACTGTTCGACGTCTCTGCGGATGCGTATTATCACATAGAGTAAACGTAGTGCGAAAACGATCCATGGTTAACCGAATTAATTGCTCTGATGGACGATTATGTCGACCATAAAATGGACGGAGCTTGCGGTAAACTTCGCGAACTGAACCATTATTTTCGAAATAAATTTGCACGATTTGCAAGCGTTGTTCTTTTGTCAACCTGTTCATGATGAAATGGCAAACCAAACTAAATATTAATCACTTGACAGCTGACAAAATGGCCGCCAGTTAAAAAAGTGATGCCAACTTAAAGTTCTATACCTCAATAAAAAACACCCAATAGAAGCCTCTGCACCATGGTGTTTGTGATGTGAAATTATGCACACAATTGAATGCGATATCACTATGTTTGCAATAAAGGAGTGATACGAGCATTCTGTGAGGAGTCTTAATATTTACATAAAAATCAACTCTAATTCCGAACTGCTTTCAAAATAAAATTTTATTTATAAAAATAAAATTAAAATTCACATTTTCACATGTTCATCTGCTACGATATAAAATAAAAAATTTCGTTCCAATGTAAATTTTTCTTAATTTAAAATGTCCACGTCAACCTTTCGCTGGTCTTGGAACTTCTTTATAAAGTTATCAGCTCCAATTCGGGGACTTTTCATGGACATTTTAGTGCTGCTATTAATGGAACTAATTAAATTTTTTATGATTTTGCTATTAATATTCGGATTAGGACACATAATATTTTATCCAGTAAGTAAATGTTTTGAAAAATCTTTTAAATATTTTACCAAGTTCAATGTGTAATTGAAAATTTCTAGGGACATACCAGCAAAGAAGATCACAATAATTCAATGGATAACATAAAATCCGAACGTCTTAGTGCTTGGTTAATCGAAAATGGCAGCTTTAGTAAATTTCCCTACGTGATCGAATTTCCATCAAAAGTTTCGGCAGAATCATTGAAATACAATAAGAAATTAATATCAAATGAGCGACCACAAGCCAAAAAACTAAAATAAATTGTATAAATTAAGATTAGAAATCCTCTAGAATTGAAACGAACAATTTTTATTTCTACGAAACAATTTTTAAACTGATTTGTTTATAAAATTTGAACTTTTATGATCATATTTGTTTATCTTCTGGAGCAGTTTCTGAGGAATTTAGATCGGCTACAATTTCTACTACCTCTTGGTCATCATGAGCATCCATCGTTGTTGTGGGTACATTTTCGGTATTTTCCCTTAATTTCGATTTTTTGTCCAAACTAGTTTTAACGGTTTGCGAAGGTCGACTCGTTTCATTTGACTCCTGCTCTATTTGAGAAATGAAGAGATAGTTTAAGGGCACACCTTCATCAGTGTTGGTCATTTCCAACCGCTGCACATCAGCTTCAACATCATTTAAATCATTTAAAATATTTCTTTCTGAATTATCTTCAGATTTTTTTATGTTATCTTCGAATTCGGCTTCGATCTCAAGCTGTTCCAAGAGACTGGCTCTTTGCTTTATAAGATTTTCATCGGGTGCTCCTATTCTTAGGTAAGTTTCATCAATAACTTGGTGAGCCTCCGAGCTAAGATCATTCTGGAAGTTATCCTTTCTTTCGTCTGTCACTACCAATTCGGAGCGAACTTGCATTATTGGAAACATTTCATGGAACTAACATATTTATAAGTAAACCTTGTATTGTTAATGAAAATTATTCACGAAATATCGAGCCTTATTTTCGATTTAATCCTAAGCAACAAAAATTAAATTTTTCAGGAGAAGGTTTTTTTTTAATATTCAAATATGTTTTTGTACGTAAATTGTCGCTTACGATAAAATTTTACAGCCCTTATCTCAAAAGTTTTCAACAATTTTGGCATTTTGATAATTCTAAACTATGGGCAGGCCCATAAAATTTTAATTTCAATAAAAAAGTATATTTTCGATTTTTCGATAACATGCCGCTTACGATAAAATCGAAAACAGGCTCGATATGTTTATGATTTTTCAAAAGAAATTTATAGAAAATTCTTGTTATCGATAATAAAATTTTCTTGTTATCGATAAGAAAATTTTCGATAGACAATATTCCATAAAAAATTCTTGTTATCGATAATCCAATTTTCTACAGAAATTTCTTGTTATGGATAGTACAATTTTCTATAGGAAATTCTTGTTATCGATAATACAATTTTCTATAGAAAATTCTTGTTATCGATAATAGAATTTACTATAGAAAATTATTGTTATCGATAATAAAATTTTCTATAGAAAATTCTTGTTATCGAAAGTAAAATTTTCTATACGAAATTTTTGTGCTTCGATAAGGAACAATTTTTGAGGCTATTGACTAATTTTCTTTTCATTTTCATTTTATATCGCGAGCTCGGTTACATTTTTCTTAAATTAAAATTTATTTATTGATAAATAACTTATGTGAAACATGAATTATCTATTTCATATAGGAAATATTAATGGCCTGTCCCACGATGTCGAAAGAAAACGTTAAATCGACAACTTGTATTGAAAACAACAATAACATAAGTATGTATATTTGTTTTTGTTTTGAATGTGTATGTATAACTAATCGATCGAACGTCTTCTGTCGACATCGTGGGCCAGTCTGCAAATTTCCGTTAAAGGTTTACAAATGCAAGACTGGAGTTTTTTCTTATAGTACATATGCAATAAGAAAGTAACATCCTTGTAATATTTCTGTTGATATTTTTTTATTTAAACTTATTATTAGCATGCAAATAATTCACTGTTCAATCACTTACAAGTTGAAAGGACCACAGGGTAATATAATAAAGAATTAACAGGATCAATATAAATTTAAGAAATTCCTTGCACACATTAAGGGAACTGTTGATTATGATAGTAAGAGAATCTCTTACAAACGATTCAATTATATCTACAATTTGTTCTCTCATAATTATAATTTATTTTTACCATAAAAGAATTTTAAATTAATGAAAAAAGCCCAAATTGTTTGTAAATAATTTTAGAAAATCTAAAAATGTCTACTGTTGTGTACAACATTCAACCAGGGCTGCCAGATAAAATTATCGAAAAATCGTCGAAATATCGATATAACATACAAAATCGTCATTTCCTACTCGAAACATTGTCGAAAAAATCGGATATATCAAAATGCGTTTTTAACATGTATATGTACATATCGAGCTGTAGTAAAAAATTAACTTTTTTATTAAAATTAAAAATGTGTGAGACCCCCTTGGTCTAGAATTATCAATATATTAAAATTCTTGATAACAATAGTATGTATGTATTATAAAAAATCCTTCTTGTGAAAACTTTAATTTTTGTCGCTTATGCTTAAATCGAAAATAGGGCAAATAGGAAAATGTATGATTCATATTTTTTTAACTGTTGTATTAATGATATGAAGCATTGGTGGGCGCTGTGAATGAATTGGTGAACTGTCAATGTATTGAGGTTGCGAGCTACCCAATACACTCAAGCCACACAGTTAAAATATTAATTGAAAATAAAACATTTTCTAAATCATTTTCTTTACTTTGGTATAGTCCACTCACAGCAACCGTTTTTATTTTTTTATTTTTTTAATTTTTAATAATAATAATAATTTTCTTTGCCTACCATCAAACTTATGAATATCGCTATGAAAAGCATCATAATGTATTTGGATGACATATTCCCTTTTTTCCTTAAATATTTGTTTTACTAACTAAGGCTGAGTTTACATCTGGCAAAAGCGTTACCACTAATAACTAATGAAAAACTGTTTGATTCAGACATGTATTAATTGATTTAAACTGTTTCCAATCATGTTGGATTCTATAAAATTGTCTATTAGTTATGTATGAAACTGTTTAACTTAATAAATACGCGTCTGAATTAAACAGTTTTTCATTAGTAATTAGTGGTTACGCCTCTTTTACACATGTGTGGCACATGGCACACATATGTAAACCCGGCCTAACATCCAGACTTAAACGATACGACCGACAACTTCAAAAGTAAGGCGATACGATTTGACTAACGAACCCATAAGAATACGTGTGAACTAGTGACTTTTTCACAGCGATTGAAAAATCACTATCACAACTGTGACTGAATTTATCAAGTAACAGGTTTTGCAAATATAGTTCTTTCATACAAACTGTGAATGTTCTTGTATGCTTACTTTACAGTAAATAAAGCTACCACATGAATTTATTTTTATACATTCACCGTTTGTCGAGAAAAAATCGTCGTCATGTCAAATCGTCTTTTCTGGCAACTATATATAGGTCTCACACTTTTGTATTTGCAATTTTATTGTCTCCCTGCCTCTTGTACGATAATTATCAACATTTGGTTGGGGTTGATTGCTATAGCAATATATATTTATTTGTTCTTGTCGCTCTTCTTATTAGTATTTATCAAAATACCAATACTAATAAATACTTTTAAAGCAGAAGCGCTGAAACGTGTTAAACCGTGATCACAGTCACTGTTTAATTTCACTGCTGCTCTTATTATTAAATTTTGTCAAAATAACAGAACTGCTACAACCAAAATACTGCTAAACTCTGATCACAGTCACAGTTTAAAAGAACAGCGATTTAAAAATCACGTTCACAAGGAGCAAAATTATAAAAAAATCACTCTATTGCTCAACACTAGTGTGAACGTTCTCATACTATTGTGTAAAGAAAATCCCACCAACGATATAAAGTTAGTCATTATCACGAAATACTTTTGAGATAAGAGTAGACGGATTAAGATGAAATTTTTACAGTGGATAGTTATTAATGATGGTATTAATAGTAGATTTTTCATAAAAAGTTGTCTTTACTGTTAAAATCGTTTATTTTAAGGAAAAAAACGTCAAAGCATCATTTTGCTATTTTTGCCCTCAAAAATCGTCGAAATTGCGATAAATCGTCCAATCTGGCAGCCGTGCCGCCAACGTTTACTAAAACAACAAACTAAACACAGTCTTGAAAGGACAACTTTTCTAAGACAAAAACCTTCTGACAATTTGTACAGTGGCAGCACTTTTATTAAATTGTTCGACACAGTTACATTTTTAGTACTAAATTTTGTCTTTACTACTATTTCACGAACAGCTGTGCATATTTTTTGTTTATTTATTGTTTCTTTTTTTTGCTAGTTTTGAAAGAAAGATAGAAACGATTTAGATTATAAGTTAATTTTAACTGCTATTATCTTATTTTTCTCTAATTATTACGATAAATTCCATTTTTTTTGTAAGTCAGTTGAATGTTAAGACGCATCATGTCGAGTGCTGATATGAAAGCCGCTATTGAAGGAATACTCAACAGAATTCATGCCGCCTATGAACAGCGACCAAAGGTTTGTTGATTGCAGCTTAAGATATTTTTATAAAGAGCAGATGTGGATTAATTAAAATATTGAGTTGATGTTTTTACAGAATATAAAGGGAAGCAAACCTTTATTAGTTGCCGTTTCTAAAACTCAACCCGTAGAAAAAATCATTGACGCCTATTCAGTAGGCCAACGTCACTTTGGAGAGAATTACATACAAGAGCTGGTTGAAAAAAGCAACCATCATGATATTTTAGCACAGTGTCCGGAGATAAAGTGGCATTTTATAGGACATCTACAAAATAATAAAATAAATAAGGTATTGCATGTAAAATGCGGCATTATGATTATTTGCAAATTTCAAAAGAAACTTATAAATACAGTTTAAATTTTATATACACAGGTACATATATATTTCACTTTGTTCACGTGAAACTTTGCTTTTGCTTTGATAATGACCATCATCTGTTTTAGTGACGACAAATTGTAATTCTAGATTATATTCAAGATATTTATAGCCCAAAAAACAAAACAAATTCATATAAATTTATATATAACTAAATTTTTTACCACCATACTCTTATCTACACTATTTTAAAACTGCGTATGCTTTTCTGAAACGTTTCTGCAATTAGCATACTTCACATTTTTCTCATCCCAAGGGTTGGAGTGGCATTACATACCTTTTTTTTACAAGACCAAACGGCAGATAAGCCCTCTAGCAAAAAAAAATATTTTTCAAATAAAAAAATTTTTTTTTCAAGATTCGCTAAAAAAAGTTATCTAAATCATTTCTCAAGATCATATGCCATTTATAGGAACCAAAGGATCTGATATATATGTATGTACATATGTATATATTTTTCAATGACTTCACATTTCGCCATATTCGGAATTCTTGGATACAAACTTTTATTAAAAATCGTATCATAACTGACCTTTTCCTATTTATCTTAAACAATAAAATCTTCGCACTAATTGAAAAAAGAACCTGCCGTTATACTAAAAATTATCATTTTACTTTCAATTCAAAGCAAAAGAGAAACTACGCCTTATTGCTTTCACGCAGTCGGTTTGTACCACTTTTTAAATTTGTTTGCTTGCTTTTTTTCTGATTATATACAACAAATTCTCAAATAATTTTTAAAACATAATAAAAAATTTCTTTTTATTATTATATAACAGATCATCAAAGTTCCCAATTTATATATGATCGAAACAGTGGATAGTCAAAAACTGGCCAATAATTTAAATACAGCCTGGGAAAAGCACGACGTAGAGAACAAACTGCCTTTGCAGGTGTTAATACAAGTAAATACCAGTGGCGAAGAAGGTTACATGTGCAAAATAATTTAAATTTTGTATAGTGAAAATTGTAGCAAAAAAATTTTTTTTTTCATTGTTTTAGCCAAAAATGGTGTGCCTCCTAGTGAAGCTCCGCCTCTGTACAAATTCATTAAAGAAAATCTGAAACAATTAGAAATTAAGGGTGTAATGACAATTGGAGCATACGGCTTTGACTATAGCCAGGGTTCAAATCCAGATTTTGTTAAATTAATGGAGGTGCAGAAACAGATATGCGCAGAAAATCAATTGAATGAGGCTGATTGCCAGGTGTCGATGGGCATGTCAAATGATTTTGAGCAGGCGGTAAGTAAAGAAAGTATTAATAAAAGTTTTGACTTTTAAAATAGTTGAAAACAAAATTTGGCAACACTGATTACACTTCCATGTAACTTGGGGGCCACACGTTCAAATTTTGCATTCAATTCCATTCAATTTAGTCATAAGCAAAAATATTTTCAATCCAAACAAACATTTTAATGGATTTTTCTTTTTTAATTACTAATGTTTTTCAAGAAAAAGAACTCATAAATGCACACACTTATACTTAAATACATACTCGTACATACATACATATGAGTAAGTATGTTTGCATGTATTTTTAAAATTTTATTTTATATTTTCCAGATTGAAATGGGCAGTACCATTGTGCGTGTCGGTACTTCTATTTTTGGTTCCCGCAATATAAGGGTCACTACTGCATAAACAAGTTTGGGAATGGTTCTAATAAAAAAGCACACAACAGCATACTAAATAAAATGTTGAAATTATTTTTTAATTTTCATCTTGTTGTTGCTGTATATAAGTTAAGTGCGTAAGCAACAAAATTATGTACTATATTAATACTTGTTGTATAATGAAATAATTAATTATTTAATTAAGAATTGTTTATTTATTTCAATTTCAAAACCCTCAATACTTAGTAGTTGGTTGTTTTCTCTTGTCTATTAATCATATCGTGAGCTAAGCTTCAAAATACCCCACTTGGATAACTACCTTAAAGGACCATAGAAAGGAACGGAAAAAACGGACGACGACGCATATATTTTTTTGAAATTGAATTTTTTGCATATTTCGCTTTAACGAAAATCCGATATAATGAATGTCCAAATTTTTTACATGATTTTTTTTCCTTAACTTTTGCAAAAAAAAGTGCAAGAAAAAATAATTTTTTTGGCATAAATAGCTACATTTTTGCCATATAAAGTTTAGAGCTATCACCAAGACTCTGAATAAGCTGTTGGCAAAAACCCTGCAAGATCACTGCCAATCAAATGACCGGTTATTTGACCGACAGTGGTGATGGATTTGTCTATCTAAGTTTATACCAGTTTGTTAAGGGCAATGTGGAAAAAGTGATGTAAGCTTTTGTGTACGTGTGAGTTAGCAATTCAATTTTCAATTCCGTTCGGAAACGGAATTCAATCCACCTCAAGATGTAAAGCCCTAGCCGGAGCATACCCGAGCATATCAGTACCCCTAACAGTCTGGACACACCTAACAAATTTCCGTATTTTAGTTATCTTTTTAAGACACCATCTCCTACAAAAATGGGGTGGATTGAATTCCGGTTCGGAACGGAATAGAACTCTGTGACATGGCCGATATACTATCGGTCTAATTCATAAAGTTGTCTTTACATGGTAATACAAAGTATTACGACTTTGTAGAATCAAAATATGAAATTCTCTCCGTGTTTTAGAAAAAGAGAACAAGAGTCTGTTGTAGGTATTTTTCATGTTTACACTGATTCTATAAGTAAAATACAAGCAAAGATATTAAACTGCTGAGTTAATAACAATAATTGCAAAATTGCAACAAAAAAAAGATTAAACTAAATATTGAGAAAACATTTTATAATTTCAATTTAATTTTACTACAAAATATATTTTTTTTTTAAGTTTATTTATTGTTTTTTTGGTTTTGCTGTACCAGTTAAGTAGCTGATGGTTGCAGTCGTAAAATACTTACAATCTAATATATAAAAATAAGTCGGGTTTTCCTTCCTGAAGCTATAATTCCATAACGCACGAACCGATTTCCACGGTTTTGCATTCGTTGGAAAGGTATCAGGCTCCGTCAGGTTTATAGCAAAGAATATTCAGGGAAAATTTCAAGAGAAAAGCAGGTAATCGGAAAATCATTTTTCACATACAGCGCCATCTCTGATACATAGCATGTACTACAACGGCGCAAGTACGTGGTGTGTGAGTATACTTCACGTTTCATTTTGTTTCATTTTAAGTAGATGGCGCCGGTGCGTGATACATTGTTTGACAGTTTGTAATACAAAAATTCTAATATGTTGCATATTTTAAGGCGCTGGATTATATATATTCTATATATATAAAATCGCAGTGTATGTTTGTTATTAACGCATGATTTGTGAAACTATAAGACCTGTGAAGCTGAAATTTTTAACACAGATTCGGGTCAATACCGGGTTTTGTTTTTTAACCAACAAGTGACTACTGTATCGAGTAATTTGTAGTTAAAAAAAATTTATTGAGGGTAAGACAACGTTTGCCGGGCTCATCTAGTAACAACATGAAAATTTCCTGAGTTGATTTTGGTTGTTTTTGTAAAAGTTTCAACACCTTCAATATATACCATTAGTGCAGCCAATGTTTACTTTGAAATACACCTCTGGTGTGATGAGAATACTTAAGTTTCTAAAATGGTTTAGAAAATAAACATTTACCGACCGCTTGTCAAATTTTCTATCCATTTTGTTTTGCTTTCACATGATAAGATTTTGTATAATCTACAGCGTTTTTTGACATGTCGTAATACATTGTATTACCATGTAAAGACACCTTAAAAAATATTTTAGGTTTATTACAGGTTTATTTGACAAATTTCTCATAGAAATACATATGTCTAATAAGCGCTTAATTAAGGCCATGACTCACTATCATACAAAGTCGTGCGATCTACGAAAAAGCACAACCCTGGTGTGATTAATTGTTATTGTCTTTTGAAAATTTTCATAAACTCCATCATACAAGGGTATGATGACTTTAAATGATAGTGTATCACGGCCTTTAATAAACCTGAAATATTTTTTAAGATTCAGGCAGTATGTATATTTAATAAAACTTTGGAAATTTCTTTTATTCACTATTGTTTTTACTTAACTTTTTTAACACTTCCATAAATTTTAATTTCACAGACCGAACGAATTGTACATTTTACAATTAAATGCGATGTTTTAAAATTTTTTGTATATGTACATTACATGTTCCACTCTTACATGTATGTTAGAGTAGACCAACTAGAGCAATTGACTGTCACTGTTGATTTCAATATAAAAGTGTTGTAAATGTGTTAGTGAAAAAATTACGTTTATGTTAGTCCCAGTTCACACACTTCAACTTGTGTTGATCAACTCTTCATTCAGCTGTAAGAAAGATGGAGAAGGAAATACAAATATCTGTTTTCCTTATAGCTGCATTACGAGTTGATCAACAAAAGTTGAAGTGTGTGAACCGGGACTTAGTTTCAGTCATTCATTTATTGTAGGGAAGCTAAGTCCCGGTTCACACACTTCAGCTTTTGTTGATCAACTCGTAATTCAGCTGTAAGGGAAAAAGAGATATTTGTATTTCCTTCTCCATCTTTCTTACAGCTGAATTACAAGTTGATCAACAAAAGTTGAAGTGTTTGAACCGGGACTAATTTTTTGAGACGGGACATAATTTTTTGAGACCCCACTGATTTCCGAAATCCTTTGGTAGTACTATCGAAACTATACTGTCAAGACCGTGTGGATTTTTCACTGTTGCACAGTGTAATTATAATTAAATTATAATAACTAACTAGCTTTTAACCGCGGTTCCGCTCGCGTTGATCTGATATTTTGGGAACTATAATTAAAGTTTATGAATGTTTTGTTATTTGTTACACACTGAAAAATTGCCCTAACCAGCCGAAAAATTTGTGTTTTCAGAAAAAATCCGAACTAAATATAAAAAAACCCGTTCCGAACCGGATAAAAAATAGGCTTTCTATTGGTGAAAGCATTTTCAAAATCGGTTTTACAAACAAACTCACTTTCACATTTATAGCACATATTAGTAAGAATAAGTATTTTTTTTTTTAAGTTTAATGGTTCTTTGCGAGCTTTAACTTTCTGGCATTATGTTGGTATATTAGGGTGGTAGGAAGCAAGATCTGCTGGGCCAATACTAGGACGGGGCACAGCGCACTTAATTTTTTATTTAATTTTTTTTTGCATTATACATACTATGTAATGTACATACATATGTATGTATGTATTTATGCAGTTATTTCTGTATAGTTTTAATTGCCTTTTAAAATTTGCCTTTTAAATATTTAATTTCTATCTGTTTTTTTTATTTTCTTTTATTTCAACACCAAATTTTGTATTGTATACGTGGTCATTTGCAACCAAAAAAAAAGTGTAATTGGCATGAATCCAAGTACTTTTGAAATGATTTGATTTTATTTTTTATTTTTTCCCTACATTACGAATCAATGTTGGTCACTACCTACAAAATTGTTTTTTTTTCGCGCTTTTAGACCTGCAGTTTAAGAGAAAACAGAATAAAAATAGTGAATCATGTGGATACATATGTATGTACATATATGGGCAATTCCACAGAAATGTAAACTTTTTATCAGGTACAATGGCCAAGCAAATTAAGCTTGTATTTTGGATCAAGGTGGTTCGATTTTTTCTTATCTTTTACCAAAGGTAGAGCGGTCTATACAAATATAAAGGAAATAAAGAATAATACGAGTTTGCTCTGAAAAAAAAAGCTTAAAAAAGTAAAAATTTCACTTTTCTGTGGAAATGATCATATCGTTACCTTAATATAGAAAGGCCATAACTCATTATTTTTTTGAAATCTAATGTACATCTAACATCTAATGTATTGAACATTAGATAGATAGTCCCATGTCCCCGCACTCAACTTAGTAGAATATTTGAGTGCTGTGCAATTCTATCGAGGGCTTTGCGACATTCTTGGACGAGATTAGATGTGGTGTACACACCTAGGAGAGACCTAATAGCAGTTTTGCTGTCAGTTATGACATGGATATCTCTGTTCGAGATTCGATAGAATCTTAACCAGTCAATAGCTCTTTTAATGGCAGATAACTCTGCCTGTAATATACTACATTCGTCCGGGAGTCTGAAGGACATTTCAATTCCATATTCTTGAATATAAACGCCCCCACCAACCCTCCCCCCCCCCTTTTTGTTGAACCGTCCGTGAAAATCTGTACGGCTCCGTTCAATGGGGAAAACCCTTCTGTCAATGAAATTTGAAAATTCCTATTGAAGTAGGGTTCCGGAGTGCAGTAGTCGATAAGATCCGACCCCAAGGTCGGTAGTTCCATATGCCTGTTGCGTTTAGTCTGACGGCGGTACGTAGAGCCAGCTTTCTGGCCGCTAAGTCCACTGGAAGTCAACCCAACATAGCGAAGAGCGCTTTTGTTGGCGTTGAGCACCTGTTATCATGAATGCCATTTTGCGGAGAGTTCCCTCTATACGGGATTGATTAACTGCTGAGTCTAGTGCTTTCCACCAGACTGAAATTCCATAAAAAAGTATAGGTTTTATAACCGTCTCTAATATCCAACCGACTCCCTTGGGACTTATTCCCCAGGTAGGTCCGATTGCGTTTCTACAGACGTATATTGCCGTTGTGGCATACACACATACTCAATGAAAATCTAACAAGATGACTGTACTTGCTTCTTTGACTATAAGGTGTTTCCTTCCCAATTATCAAATTTCCTATAAAAACACTGAAAAACATAATAACAATATTCTGTTTGCTTTTTAGATACATTGTATGTACATATGATGTCTAAGAATTGGCCGTAACGTCTTGGTTGTATGCATGATACAATAATATAAATTTTGTTTGTCAAAAAATATCTGATTAGACACCTTTTAGATACGCAAAGTTTTCTTTGCAAAGTCTTTATTCAATTGGATGAAATACAGACAGGGAAATACTTTCACATGCACAGTGTGCAAAAAAGGCTAACACGAAATAATTAATTGATTTTAAAGCTAAATCGCTACATAATTTCAAAATTGTAAAAAAAACTTTATGTAGCGTTAAGAACATATTTCTAGATATTACAGAGGACACATAGACGTTATAAAATAATATAATTAGGGTTGTTATCGCGTTATTTATAGAAGGAGGACAGCAGAGGGAAAAATCCTGACATTTGCTTAAAAAATTAGGACTTAAAAAATAAAACCAAATTGATTTTTTCCAATAATATTATTACCAATAAAACCTTTAATACATATAGTATACATATGCCCTTAATTATGAAAGTGGTCTAAGTCATATGCAATTTTGCATCGAAATATGAATTAAATCTTTCAAAAACTTTAATAAATATTTAATATATGTATGTGACCTTCTCCGAGAAAAGGGACCTGACGAAAAAAAACAATTTAAAACCAAAAAATAAAAAAAATAAATTTAAATGTTTTTCTCATTTTTATCGATTTTTCCAAGTTCGTTTTGTGCGTTTTTATGGGGTAAATAAATTTTTATCAGAAATCTAACTCATTTCATCTTATTCTACACCTTTTAGGTACCAGAATCCACTCTTAAGTCCAAACCCGTTTTTTGACACACTAGGTCCCGTTTCTCGGAGAAGGTCACATATATTAAATACATTTATATAAATCGAGACTAGTACAACTCTAAAATAAAATGTTTTTTTTTATTTCTTCAAATGTAATCTATTAAATATCTCAACCGAATTAATAATTAAGGGCACATATCAATGGTGTTGCGTAAAACGGGTCAATCTCGCACCATTTTACATAGAATATTGGATCTTTTTACCCATCATCTTTACATTAAATTGTACCTGCAAAAGTATATACACATTTTAGAATATTTGCGTAAATAAAGGCACAGAAATAGCACTTCAAATATCATTCCAAATGTCGGAAGCTTAAACTTAAATTTAGATATTTTTTTACATATTTGTCGTTTATACTTATCAAAAAAGGTTTATATATAGTATAAGAATTTATTAAAAAGTAGTGCTTTATCAACTGAGTATCCAAAATCAACCGATTGCAGATTAAATATCTCTAAAATAAACTTTCATTGTTTGGTAAAAGTGTTCATAAAATAAAGATTTTGAACTCTTGCTTAAAGCTATGCTATATTATGTTGGCCCTTTTAACGCAACTCCGTCGATATTTTAAATACATCTTAATAATTCTACGCTTTAAAATAACATACCACAACCCTCATGAGCAGTGTTATTTATAAGATAAGCTAGACATCCAATACTAATTATTTCCCTTTTAGAAGGGTTTTTAATAAATACCATTTGGCATTACAAATTTAAGGCTACATAAATGGACAAATTTGCTCAGAACTGATCAATTTTGGATTGTCCATTTCTAAAACTAAATTTTTGCTCTATTATCATTAGCATTACCATATTCAAATGCTGAGGTGGAAAGAAGTTTTAGCGCTATAAATTATTTTAAAAGTATAACTAAGGCACTCGATAAGGACCATAATTTCAAAACATTTCCACTTAAATTTTATTCAAGTGTTTTGATATTTCTACTATACCGGATGATGTACAAAAGAGTAAAAATAAAATTTGAATGGAAGGAAATCTTTATCCTGTACATATGTATGTACATACAAATATAATTATTGCATTTAGTGCTTTTTTCATCAACGAACAGTGCTTTTTGCTCTGAAAAAGTTGGCATCACTGCTACCAGTTCGTGTATCCACTATCCCGACTTAATTTCTACTATGTATGTGACCTCCCCCTGAACGCTGTATCTGCTCTTGTTCACAAATACATTTTTTTTTTTTTTTTTAAAGAGAAGTAACACTCAGGCAATGAATGCCTACTATTATTACTAGGTGTTGCCTTCTTTAGGAAAGGGATAGTGATAGAGAAGACAGGTGATGAAGAAAGAGATATACTAAGCATATGAAAATAAATCTGGAAAATATTTTTTAGACTGACTCACAATATCTTAGCGATTTTCTCTGCAAACAATCTTTTTAGAAAATATGTTCATATACATATACGAGGTCAGATCAAAAAATAACCGTTATTTTAAATTTTTTCAAAAAGTATTTATTTGTTCATCAATAACTAGCTTGTCCCCTTCAAAGTAATCCCCCTCAGATATAATACACTTATGCCAGCATTTTTTCCAATCCTCGAAACACTTCTGAAACGCGCTTTTTGGTATCGCCAACAGCTCCTGTTTCGATTTTTCTTTTATCTCCTCAATCGTAGCAAAACGCTTTCCTTTCATGGGTGTCTTCAGTTTTGGGAAGAGGAAAAAGTCAGCGGGGGCCAAGTCCGGTGAATACGGTGGTTGAGGCATGATAAAGGTTTTGTTTTTGGCCAAAAACTCACGCACAAGCATCGATGTGTGAGCTGGTGCGTTATCATGGTGCAAAATCCATGATTCTTTTTTCCACAATTCTGTGCGTTTCTTGTCGAATTGCTTCGCGCAAACGGCGCATAACTTCAAGGTAGTATTCCTTATTGACCGTACGACCTTGTGGCAAGAATTCATGATGCGCCACGCCATTGCAGTCGAAGAAAACAGTGAGCAAAACCTTCACATTTTACCGAACTTGACGACCAGGACGAGCATCGTCATTGACATCTTATCGGCCTTCCTTAAACCGGTTATACCACAATTGAACTTGTGTTCTGCTTATAGTAGACTCGCCAAACGCCACAGTCAACATTTCAAATCTCCTTGCGCATTTAATTTAATTTTTTACAAAAAACTCAATACAGTTTCTTTGATCCATTTTTTCGAATAGTTAAAAATCGAAGAGCACACCAAAACACGACTAACCTTTTTATCTGTCAAAAACAAACTGACAATCCAAAATGGCTGATATTGCCAACAAATATAACAGACATGTGTACCAACATAGCAGAAAAAAAATGCGAAAATCGAACATACGTAACTCACGAAATTTGAAAATAACGGCTATTTTTTGATCAGACCTCGTATACGAGTGAGTACATATGCACATGACCAAAAATAGACAAAAATCAAAAAACATGGGCACTTTGTCGATTTTTTCACACTTTTTCTTTCGAATTATTTCTAAAACAAAACATTGCCTTCTGCAGCGATAAATTCTTAATTAAATGAACTCATTTTGTAACACCTTCAGTTAATGCGTTCTACGCAAATCATAAATTTCATTACATAGATTTTTCATAAATAAATAATTACATTTCTTACGCAAAGAAATATCAATTAAATTTTTAAATATTATTTTGAATTTCACAGATTAAATAGTTTCAAACGAAATCATAAACCGATGATGACACACAGTTATTTCATATTTGGCTAGAAGCCAAATTTCATTAATAATTTTGTCAAGTATGGCGAAAATGCAAGAGTAAAGGAATATTTTTGATTTGTGTAAAATGTAAATAAATCTCTATTATGTCTCATCGATTGGTTGTAACTAGAGATGGACGCGTGATGAATTATTCCAACACGACACGACACGAACACGAATGCCAAGACGTACAACACGTACGAAACACACACGCGAAATTTTTTCAAAATTCGAAACCGCACAACACTCACGAAATCAAATTGAATAGCAAAAAAAAAAAATTTTATATATTCAAAAATATACATATTTTTGTTTAATTTCAGAACTTTAACTTTAAATTTTAGGGGTCTCCTACATTATCAACAAATTTGATGGTTTTACATGTTTGACGACGATATAAAATATAAAATTTGTTCTTTACTTAAAACTCATGCATACATATTTTAACACCAAAAATCGTTTCGTGTTTATCGTGTCAATTTTGCTCAACATGATACGACCCGAACACGCACGAAATCAGATTTTCTATCACGAACACTTCGTGTTGAGTCGTACGTGTTCGTGTCACGTAAAAAAACACGACACGCGCCCATCTTGTTGCAACAAAAAAATGCTTAAATAAAATTATAATGCATTTGTGCATTAAAGTATTTTTTTGGGGGATGAGTAGTGTGTCTGTGAATATGAAAACAATTTTGTCTAAAATTTAAATGTACATATATGTACATATGGGGCATTCCGTGCCCTATCGGAGGTTTTGAATTTTTTTTATTTCCCCAATTTTGTGATATTTTTAGTACCAATCAAAAGAGGCTTCCTGGTAAATTTTGATATTTTCTTATCAATCCTTCAAAACATATTAAATTTAAAACAAAAATCACTTATTTTAGTTTTTATTATATTCATAACTTTCCAAATTGAAACTGTTGTGAAAATTTCGTTTGTATATGTTTTTATAGAAAAGAATATTCCAAGCATTTCTGCTTAAGATTTTTGCTTTGAAGTTTAAAATTTTGCATTTGATGAGTTTTTTCGGTTTTTTTTTTAATTTTGTAATTTTAAACTTTTATTTTTGTACTTCCTTAACCACTATTTTCTTTTTTTTTACTTGTATATTTGGCCTTCCTTAACTACTACTTTCTATGTAAATATACATATATTCAGTATAATTTAAAAACCTATAAAAAGTAATTGCGAAATAGCATACGTATGTACATAAATATGTACATTAGAGATGAGCGATCTTGTGAGTTTTTAATAACGTTATTCCTATGTGAATTATAAATCGCTGTTCTTTTAAACTGCTACAGTGATCACGGTTTAATAGTATCTTGTTATTTTGAGAAATATGAATAAGAAGAGTAGCAGTGAAATTTAACAGTGAGTGTGATCTAGTGTGTCTAGTCTTATTGAGATATATATATTCAATAGATCACAATCTCCAGGAGAATTTAAAATACATAGCAAAGGCCAATAGTTCATATCATTAACTCTGCTACATCATTTACTATTGGAAGCTAGCTTCAGTTGGTTGCGTAGGTTTATTTGAAACAAATCTGGGCTTTCTAGATGTTGCAAGCCAATGAAATCGGATAGCAACATTGCAAAAAAACGGATTAAGGCTCCATTAAAATTCTCTTGTAATGAAGAAACATCAAAACTAATTTAAAATACTTATAAAAGGATGGTATATTCTCAAAAAATCGGTATCTAAGATGATTTTTGGAAAAATATTTTTTTTTTAATAAAAAAAAAATGTAGTTATGGAATGCTTGCTATCGGACCAAGCTTAAAAGTTGTTGAGTAGATGGAAGTTTAAGATTAAAAATTAAAAAAAAAATGAAGATTACAATAATTTTCAAAAACACGATTTAAAATTTAAATTCCGAAAATCTTAATCAAAAACACTTTCAATGTATTTTTCTGTAAAAACATCTACCAAAAACATTCACAAAAAATTTTCTATTTGAACTATTATTACGAAAGATTTTTTTAATATCTTTTGAACGAGTAATTAAAAAAAATATCAAAATTTAACACAAAGGCTCTTTTGAGGAATAAAAAAAATTTTACCACAAAGTGGGAGAAGTAAAAAAAAAAAAAAGTATTTTCAAATCGTTCGATTTGGCGTGGAATGCCCCATATGTATGTGGATATTTTAATGGTTTTTAATCCATTCAAAAAGGTTTTCAATACATACTTACAAATCAAAGCCAACAAATATAATTTGAAATGAATATGTAGCAGATTCTTACCTGAAAAGAGAAAAAAAAATTATTGTTAAAATAGGTTATAAAATAATTGTATACATCTAGCTATCTATGTATGTATGGCAATATGGAATAATCGTTTAAGTGGACTTAAGCAAAGTGTTTTCGGCAGCTTTGGCGCTACCGGTGAGAGGTAAAACGGCTCTAACGTACAATTCTACTTTCGTGTAATTCTTTCTTTCCATATGTAGCATTGTAACTACTGCAACTTTCAGCTGGAACATAATACATAATACAAAATTTTCTTAAGTACACTTAAAAAAGCTGAAGCTGTTGTTTTTGAATTGTTTGATAACAAATTATCCTTTTTTACCAAGCGAAAAATTGCAAATGCAATTCGGGTATTTGAGGAGAGCTATAGGACAGTGAAATAGGCGAATTGTCCGACGAAGATAGCGAGTTCGATATAGAGGAGCAAGACAACGAAAATTTGGATTATAGCGGTGCCGTGATCAAGATGGTGCCTCTAGAGTACATTTCTATGGTTTTCATGAATAACAGTGCATGTCCACAAAACGCATTTTTTGAGTAGAGAAAAGATGTTGTTATTCTTGAAACTTCTTTAAAAAGTGGTAAAATTTATTTTGGTGCATATTTTTAAAAATTTTCTTAGACTTTCTTAAAAAGCATTGAAAATATTTGTTATATGAACATCATATTTCATTATATTTGACAACATAAACTCCAAATGAGAAATATATAATATAGGTTTTTATTCATGACAACCACAGATTTTTTCGGTTTCGAAAGCATAAAAAGAAGTAAACGAAGAGTTTATAAAGATAAATGTGAGCCATTACGTTACACCAGAGGCAGCAAAACTTTTCACTCGACTGGGATTGTCAAACGAGTTTATTGTTACTGATCCAGAAACCTGAAAAGAGCATGAAGATTGTTCAGCAAGTTTTAGAAGAATTGCGTCAATTGCATGTTGTCAACGATGCTGCCGAAAATGGAAAAAAATATCCGGAGTAATAAAAAAATAAATTAATAATCGCACTAAATTGAAGTCAATTTCAAAACAAAAAAATTTTACTATGTTCTGAAAAAAGTGTGGAATTAAAAAAATGGGGTTCGTTCCACGGATACCCATCGCAAAGTTAATACGGTGCAAGAAAATTATTGAAAAATTTTATTTTTCTATGGGAGTCCCCGCAAGAACGGCGAAAGGGGGGTATGTACAAGTATGTTAAAAGTTAATGGGGGACGGTCTCACATTCCATCCCTCTACGGGCAACTCCGATGTAGTTATGGAACATTCTGTGGATTTTTTTACCTTTTCCCTTAACTTTGTCCACCACCACTTATTTCTCATGTATTTTTTTTTTCTCATACCTCACAAAATAAGAGATTGTAGTTAAACTATTCTGGTATGTAATAGAAATCGTAATAAACAAATTCCTCTCAGAGAAGACTTAGTAATGCTCTTTTTTATTGTTTTCGACGCTTAAAATATTTTATTCGAAGTTAAATTCGAGTTCACTGTAAAGTGCGGTTTACAGCACACCTAGTTGGCTAGATTTCTAATCGATCGGTTTCCATCACATACCAGGCAGGTTATTCCAGAGGAAATGGCGTTTTCACATAAGTAAAAATTTTGCTAAAACTTTCCTCAAAATTCATCGAATAAACTGGAATCGGGAAACTATAATTATGTACAGTTTAACTCAAAAGTTATATAGTTCCAAAACTTGGATGTTAAGGTTAATAAAGCGAAATAATTCACATTCTTATCTTATATAAAAAATTCATACAAACTAAGCTTCAATTAGATGTGTAATTTTAAACATAAAAAAATTGTAATTATTTTATAGTTTTAGTAACATATTAAACAATATTAACTTTCATTAATTTATTAATTAATTATTAATGAAATTGATTTTAATTAATAGGTTAGGTTAGGTTAGCAGGCTGCTGGTATTAAAAGGATAAAGAACGAGAGAGAAAGAGAAAGGAGGGTGAGAGGGATAGAGGTGAAAAGATATGACAGTTATATTTATAGAGGTTAGGTGAGGTGATAGTGGGTCCTAGTTTGGCTAAGTGGGGGGAGTTAGCGGCTATACCAGCCACAATTCCCTATATAAAGGCTCAAGTTTTTGAGCTCAATTTCCGATAACTCAGATAGGCTGCCAAAGGATATTCTGCCAAAGAGGTGCAGCCGCAGATCCGCCATAACGGAACAATGACACAGCAGGGATGGTGGGGGCGTTTATATTCCAGAATATGGAATTGAAATGTCCATCAGACTCCCGCACGAATGTAGTATATTACAGGCAGAGTTATCTGCCATTAAAAGAGCGATTCACTGGTTAATATTCTATCGAATCTCGAACAGAGATATCCATGTCATAACTGACAGCAAAACTGCTATTATCTCTCATAGGTGTGTACACCACATCTAATCTCGTCCAAAAATGTCGCAATGCCCTCGATGGAATTGCACAGCACTCAAATATTCTACTAAGTTGGGTGCGGGGACATGGGACTATCTCAGGTAACATAGTTGCGGATGAACTGGCAAAGAGGGGAACCACACTTACAGAGGTTGATATTGACAATTTCTGTGGTCTCCCACTTCATCCTGCTGGAGACGCTTCGATGTTACCTTTCTTGAAATAGTCCAAGATAGACGACGCAACGAGCCAATCTGTGCAATAGCGAGAACCCTCTGGCCTTGACTTAACTCTTATAGAACGAAAAAACTCATGAACTTCAATAGGAAGCACTTGAGAAACCTCGTGGCCACGTTGACTGATCACTGTCCTTTCGGAACCCATGCTAAACGTATGGGTCTTCCTTATAATGACTACTGCTATAGTTGCAATGACGAGGAAGAGGAGGAAAATGTCCTGCACCTCCTGTGTCATTTTAATTAATGAATTAATTAATAAATATTCAACTCATCGTTTGATTGATTGACGATATTTACTGTCGTCTTGATGTGACGTCGACGACGCCATTCACAATAAGAGGGATTGTCATGTAAACTTTAGTTAATACGAGTAGTTAAATTATTTTAGACAAAAATTAGGGCTCCATGAAAAATCGCCCAAAAATAAAAATTAAAAATTTCCCAAATTTTTTATAAAAAATAGGTTATCAGTTCTTCTGGTTTTTTGTTTCTTTAATATTGATTCTTCGGCAGCAATGAAAATGTAGTTCCTTAGTAATTACTTCCAATTTTTTACTGCGTATCTTTGGATCCAGTAAGCAATTTCTGTTAGTTTTTGTTTATTTTCTATGGTTTTTTCTACATCAAATATATTCAGCGTTACATAATTCATTTGCTATACTCGTATAGTATGATTAATATCAATCCTAGAAAAATGTATATATTATCTAAACAACAACTTTATTATAATTTTATTTATAAAATATAGTAAAAATTTTCTTTGTTTTTATTAAAATTTCTGGTGCAAATACAAAAAAAAATCAAATCTATAGTTTCATGCGTAATAGAAAATGAAAAACAAATGAATTTTTATTTAGGTATGTACATACATACTTATGTATGTATATTGCACAAGACGAGATATTTATAATGCGAATACTTTTCGAAAACGCAGAATGTTAACGAAAGATAGTGAACGAAAGAAACTTAGGGCCCACACAAACATTTTAGATTAAAGAAAATATGTTGTATATCCAAAGTAGACAAGGTGAGGAAGAAAAACAATAGCAATTTTGAATATTACTAACACAAAATGAATAAATACCATTCTGTATACTACAAATATATGTATGTATGTGTATGTATGTTATATATACATACATATACTTGTGTGTATGTACATATGCATGCATGTCTGTACACATAAATAGAATTTTCGAATTTTCTTTTAACAAAAATTTAAATCCAAAATTCTATTGAGAAAATCTGTTTGGGAATGAAATTAAAATGTAGGTGATGCGTTCGTTCATAAGATATCCGAAGAGTTCTCTATTCGTTTGTTTGTATATATGCTTATATATGTGTGTGCGTGCGTCATGCTGCCCAGACACAGTGTGAGAGATGTTTGGATACCGTTTGTACTCATACCATGTAGAGGAGCTACAAAAGCACATTTAATATTATAATTAGAATTGTTTATTGGTTGAAATATGCTTGATTTTTATGGTTATGAGGAAAGTAATGGGAGGGAGGGAGGGAGGTGATAGCGATAGATGAGTAAGTATATCACACAATAAAAAACAAACAGCACACTCTGTACACCGACTAAAATAGGCATACCGTGAAATCCATTTCATTTCACTGTGTATGTGAGCCGCCAGCCATTCACATTGTGTGATTGTATTCAGCTATTAGCGCTATATCCCAGATGTATGGGTCTATTGTTGGTTAAGTTTATGTAGTTCATTTCTATGTGGTGGTATTGAATTTGGAAATTCTTTGACGAAATTTTTTCTTAAAATATCATTGACGTTACGATAAAATCAGCCAGAACACTCACTGTGCTCTGACCGCTCGAACCGTTAAGGCAACAGAACACAATCTTGCACCATGGTAAGGGATTCAACAGTGCTATGAATTTTTAAGCAAATAAACAAAAAGGATTATTTTCAAAGGATTTTCAATTAAAAAAAAAAATATAAAAAAAAAATAAAATGATCGTGTTGTATGAAAAGAGAATAAAGTGAAATTAAAAGGAAAAATATTTAAAATAAAATTATATAAAAAAATTTGGAAAAAATCAATACATAAAAATAAAATTATATGTACGAGTATGTATATAAATATTTAAAAGAATAAAAGTAAATTTTTAAAAGTTTTGAAAAATGTCGGCCATACATTCATGCGCCTTTCATCTACATATGTACATCTACATGATATCTATAAATATATAAATTTCTATATATAGACTGTGTAACTTGATATTGAGTGCGTGTGTGTGAAAGAGACAAATATATAAGTATGTACATTAGAAAATTTTAGTGGCATCTTAACCAAAGTTGGGTTATATAAAAAAATATCGAAAACAAAATGAAAATTTATATGAAAAATATAAAAAAAAAATTATATAAAGTGTTAATAAATTTGATTAAAATTTTTTAAGGATTTTATTTGCAATGGCTTTCAATGTTTTCAAATTTGAAACTTTCTTCCTCAAAAATATCTCGCACATAATGTTCACGCTTAATATTTTTATTCAACGATTTTATGTTACATCAAAATTTTTGTACCAAATTGTTGCATTTTCTTCCGAAAAATATAATAATTTTGCATTAGCACCATAACCTCACTTTTGAAAAATTTATTTCATTTTGAATTATATTACAAAAGAATATTCTTTTGAATTTATTAATTCTTAATTAGTAAATTATTAACAAAGTTACTGCAGAGTATTTTGTGGGAAAAATTTTCTGGAAGATACATTCCAGTACTAAACATAGATATAGTAACTTTTCTATAATGAGACTTTAAAATAAAATGATTTAACTTCAACAACAATTTTAGAATGTAAGTTTTTTAAGTGAAAACTTAAAATATTTGAGCAAAAAGAAAACGTCGAATCCTTCGTGAAGACTAAAATTTTTCTGACTTCGAGTCCTTAATGTTACACACTACCAACTTGTAAATTTGGTGCAATGCACATAATCTCCCTCATTGTGAATCGCGTCGTCGAGGTCACATCAAGACGACAGTAAAAATTGTCACTTGTCTACTCTTTGTCTACAACAATTGACTGCTATTAACATGCTCCATTAATTTTCAAAGCCTTAGAGATAAGTCCATATTTGCACTATGCAAGTCTTATTGCTAAGCTGATTAGTTTGATGGATAGAGAGACGAGGGGAACAGTCACGTTTCTTTTCCCCTCGTCTCTCTCTCTCCTAACAAACTAATCAGCTTAGCAATAAGACTTGCATAGTGTAAACTAGGACTTAGTAAGAGATTATCAATAAGAGCTGTCCAACTACTACAGAAGCTAGAAGCTACTATATTGACTGTGATTTTGGTCAGAGTATTACATGTAAAAATGACCATAAAATGTTTTTATTTCCTCAGAGTAGGCTCTTCATGTATTCCAATTTAATAAATATACATACATCAAATGAGAGTACAAGCCTGCACATAGCAACTTTTTAGTTAACGAACAGGCACACGAGCCAGAGCTGGCGCTGCTATGAATGCCTCCAATGCCGAATCGGTAGCCATGCCGTTTGGTACTCTATAAACGAGCCATCAGGAGCACCATTTGTATATAGTGGGATATATGTACCCATCTCCTATTTCCCACAATGACCACTAATCTTCTCCAGAAATATGACTTTTTTTTAAATTGATTTTTCTAAAGTCACAAAATGATTTCAGATATGCCACCTAATTTGCTCTTTAACGAGCCATCAGGAGCACCATTTGTATATAGTGGGATATATGTACCCATCTCCTATTTCCCACAATGACCACTAATCTTCTCCAGAAATATGACTTTTTTTAAAATTGATTTTTCTAAAGTCACAAAATGATTTCAGATATGCCACTTAATTTGCTCTTTAACGAGACATCAGGAGCACCATTTCTATATAGTGGGATATATGTACCCATCTCCTATTTCCCACAATGTTCACTTTTCCTTTCAAATATGGCCCTTTTTTAAAATTAAGTTTCTGTATTATTGATATATCTTTTGTATATCCAATTGGTATAATTTCATTATTCAGCTCTCGGACCATATTTTCCATTAATTGTTGGGCATAGTATCAGCCCCCGTTCCTGGATTTCGCAACCGAAATAATGTCCCTTTATTTTACTAGGACTGTTAAGTGCTTAACAGTACGCTGTTAACTGCAAAATGGGCTCTGTAAACTTTTTGGGTTTTTGTCTCTGCTAGTTAAATTTAAATTTATCTTCACACACATTAAAGTCATTGGATATAATCTTCATTTAGATCTTAGTTCTTTTTATGCCTCAAATTTACTTCAAAAATCAGGCACAAGTTCTATAAAAAAAACAGCAACAACATCAAGTACTTGTATGTGTTAAAGATCGAACGATTTTAAAATGACATAATGAATTTCAAACGACTTGGAATAGTTTTCAATAGCAATTTTTTACCAATTTAAAAAAATAGAGACTATAAAAATACAGCCACAAGCAAAATAAATAAATTTGGATAATTATTGAAAAAGTAGTAAAACCGAGATGCATACAAAACTCAAGAAATAAGCACATTCAAACTTTTACGGGGCCATTGTTATAACTTGGCGTTAGTTAAAGATAGAGTTTTCATTATTACAACTTCAGTGTCACCTAAAAGTGAGTAAGTTAAAGGCAAATTCTAGCTACACAGAAATAAAATTTATTTTGTATTCAATTGCTAAATTCAAAAAACAAATATTCACCCTTATGCCAGTTGTCAACATCGACGTCATTTATAAACACAAAACCAAAAATATTGGGGCTTGTTTACTCCCTCTCGAGAAATATTTTGTGCTACCGTTCCCTAAGGTCTAGAAAATAGCATATACCTGCGAAGAGGAGTCAGTTGTTCTCGACAACGGGTACACCAGCCCCAATTTTTTGGTATTGTGTTAAAGTGACGTCGATGTTGACAACTGGCATAAGGGTGAATGAATAACTTTACTGAAATAGGACCTACCACAGCGTTTGTGAAACTAAAAAATAAAGTTTGTAAAAGTTTAATAAAATGAAAAACACGTTTTTTCTTTATTAAAATAATTTACCATAAATTCATCAAATGAATTAAAAAAAATAAAGAAACTTAAAATCAGTTTCGACAACCTGTTTGTTAAAACAAAAGTTATCATAATTTTTTTTCTGTGTACCTATGTATAACTGTTATTATGAGCTTTAGCCATTTCAAGTTGTCACATTTTCATAAGTTGCCATACTTTTTAGTTTATAAATTAAAGACAAACTGAAGTTTATTTATTTGAACGAAATATGACACAAAACAAACAAAATATCACACAAGGCAGATAACAATACAAGAAAAAAACAAAAGAATAGACATAAATGATTTCACTATGTTTGTAATTGAGCAAATAAACAAATAAAATCGTTGCCACTAGGGGAAAATTTCACCAACTCTATTTAAATATCAATTCATATTTAAATGTTGATTTTCATGAATTTTTGTATGGAAAAATGACTTTTAAATATGAATTGATATTTAAATAAGTTGGTGAAATTGGCTCTAAGTACATATTTTTAACACCCAAATGCAATCGGTAGCAGCAGCAACGTTGCCACAATACAAAAATTTTATTATTTATTTTATCCGATAGTTGTAATAATGGAAAAATTTTAAAGGTCACGTGATAGTTTAATTTTGCTAAACTTAGGACTAGCTATCCGAAACTTTATCGTCAAGTTATAATAATGTTATTTATTTGATTTTAAAATTTTTTAAAAACTTTTTAGTAAAGTAACACTTAAAATTTCGTAACATCAGTTAAAATTTTGTATTGAATTTTTAATATGCGTTAAGTTTCTATACCTAAGTTAATTGCTTTAATTAGAAATACAAATAAAAAAATTCATAATTTAATTGAATTAGTTAAGATGTATATTTGTTAGTGTACAATTTCCTATAAAAATAGCGGCTGATCATCAGCTGATGAAATGAGGTCACATGTTATGAAATCGTCTTGGGTTTAATCTTACATTGATATTGGCAACATACACTTGTATAAGATTAATTAAGAATATTATATTTAATCAATTTTTAGTGTTAAATACAAAATATTTCCATAGAAAATATTGAACAAGTGCAAAATGTTCCTTTTCCCGTGAAAATATAATTATGACATTTGCAAAGAACATATAGTAATTTTTCAGTTTTCAATATGGCAATACAAAGAAGTTTAAACTATCGTTAAAAATAGCAAACTCAGTTAATTAGATAATTAAAGAAACCCTGTTTAACATCGCACTCAACACATTCACGACAGCAAGCTACCGACTACAGCTTGTTAAAAATTGTATACATAAGTACATGTGTGTATATGAAAATTTTTATTTTCACGACTGCACAACTACGGTTATAGCTGTCCTTAAATTAGACTAATTTATATTTTTGTTGACGACAATGAGCAAATACTAGTGCTGCTAAAATAATACAAAATGTGAAATCAATGATAAAATTCATATAAAGAAATAAATTGATTCGTTTTCGAGATTTAAGTAGATTTTAAAAAGTAATTTTACTTTCATAAATAAGAAATATTTGAAATTGGCACCACGCAAATATGTTTTTATATTTCAATAACAGCTGCTTACGATGCTGCTGACGTTTCCGAATTATTAATTAAGTAACTGAGTACATGGCGGCAATTGTTGCTAGCGGCATTTGAAGTCGTGCGCGTTTAATATATTAAGCCATTAAGAATTGCGAATTTCAGTTGCTAATTATATATGTATGGGGTTTTTTTACACCCACTGTACTTTTTGTTACCACGCAAAATTGAAGAATATTGACAAAACAATAAAATCACTATAAAAATTGAACATCCCGGAAAATAGTTCCTTTTGAAAGTACAATAACAGCAAAAGTAATAATAAATATTTGCCACAACTCTTCATCCCCAGGCCGATGAGAAGAAGAAGGTTAAGAAGAAGAAGACCAAGGAAGAAGGTGGCGCATCGGAAACCGCATCCGAAACTGTGTCAGAGGCACCAACCCCTGCCCCAGCTGCTACCCCAGCACCCGCCTCCACTACTGGTTCCAAGAGAGCTTCCGGTGGTAGCCGTGGCTCCAGGAAATCTAAGCGCGCTGGTTCCTCCGTCTTCTCCGTTTTCTCCCAAAAACAAATTGCCGAATTCAAGGAAGTAAGTATAAAATTAGCTAATGAGAGTGTAATTAAACACTTTTTGGGGCAGAAAACAATTAAACAAAAACTAATTCTCCCTCCTTCATCATTCCTTTTCCATTTTTTACTCTCTTTTTATATAACGAAACAAAAATAAACCTAAAAACCAAATTGAAACAAAAATCAAAATAAATCAGGCCTTCCAACTTATGGATGCTGACAAGGATGGCATTATTGGCAAGAACGATTTGCGTGCCGCTTTCGATTCCGTAGGCAAAATCGCCAGCGACAAGGAATTGGATCAAATGTTGAGCGAAGCTACTGGCCCCATTAACTTCACCCAATTGTTGACCTTGTTCGCCAACCGTATGGCTACCTCGGGTGCTAACGATGAAGATGAAGTTGTCATTGCTGCTTTCAAAACATTCGACCATGACGGTCTTATCGATGGCGACAAATTCCGTGATATGCTTATGAACTTCGGTGACAAATTCACCATGAAGGAATGCGATGATGCTTTCGATCAAATGATCATCGATGATAAGAACCAAATCGATACCGCCGCCTTGATTGCCATGCTCACCGGCAAGGAGGAGGAAGAAGAAGAGGAAGCCGCCTAAGATGTTTATTTAACGTATGGAATATTATTTTTTGTACACCCACCATCGCCACTTTTTTTTATTACATCAATTAAGCACTTCTTACTTTTAACTTTTAACTCCATAAGAAAATCAAAATTACAGAAAAAAAACTTGAAAAAAAACACGAAAAAAATATTAAAAAAAAGTTATAAAAAATAATATTTTGTTTTAATAATATGAATACCAACAACAACAACAACAAAATTCACTAACAGGCGAAACATATTTTTAAATCTTAGCAAAAAGCAAGGAAATGCGGCTTTACTTCCTTGCGAATAGAAAGAACAAAAATTCTCTAGGAATGTTAAACAAAAAATCTTGAATCACTTTGGTTACTCGTTTATAGCAGAACAGCGCCATGGTTTGGTCAGCTGTTTTGTTTTTTTCTTTTATTTTTCTTTTTTAAGATTGAAATTTATTTTAAACTTAAAGAAAATTATATCTACATACATACTATATATTCACAAAGTTCGTTTTTATGTAGTTAATAGTTGTTTGAGATATTTATAAAATTTCTACATCCGTACAAAGTTTTAAATGTTATTTTTTTCTGCGTTCAATTAAATCACTTCGTTAAGATTATTTAATCAAGTTGTTTATTAAACCTAAAAAAACGTTATATACCGATTTTAAAGGCACAATTTATGTTAAACCAACAACACGAACATTATTTAACCAATTTTACTAAACTTTAACAACAAATATTTTTACGATTTGCAAAAACTATATATATAGTATATATACATTACATATGTACATACAAATAACTAGCAATTTACTTAACAAGCAAAGTTTTCGTTATACATACTTATAATACGCCCCAATTACAAAAACTATATATTATTCGTTACTACTCACCTTTATTATCACAACAACTTTTAGAGTTGAAAAGAAAAGAATTTAGACCAAACAAATAATAATAATAAGAGAGACAAATGCTTTTCTTATTATATAAAATATAAACACTTAGGTATATATATATGAGTATATACTTAAAGAGAGACGGACGGACACTAACTAATTATATACTAAACTCTTGAAAGAAAAAGAAAATGTTGAAACATGTCAATCAATTATTATTTTATCTATCTAAGTGAAATGTTAAATACTTTATTTTTCTTTTTCTTAAACAAAACAATTTAATTCGTTTTTAAAAACTAAAACATAATGAAATATATAACTTTATTAATTTTAAGAGAATTTATGCAAAAGCTGGCAAAACAAAAAAGAAATCATTTACAAAAGTCGTTACACTTTCTCCTTGTTAAAGCATAAAAAAAATACAAAAAAAAAAAAAAAAAAAACTATATAACCATCTTATATATCACTTATATTTACATTTAAAAATAAATGTTACTAATATTATAAGAGCGTTATATCATACATATATTAAAATATACATAATCTACTGAAAATCTTTTAAATATTTGCATATGCATACAATCAATCATATTTAACAAAACACAATTAATTAATTTAAACAAAAATGAAAATTTCACTCCCACACACACACACACAAACAAGAGAAGAGTCAAACCTGTTTTACACTCTACTTTGCTATTTTAGTCTTTAAGTTTGATAACAAAAACAGTTATTCTCAACAACAACAAGAACAACAAAACATATGGCAAAAGATTTTCTTTTGCTTTTAATCGAACCTATTTTTACAACCAATTAAATATTTTAATGGCCAAGTGCCATATTCTTATATATTCTATATCGTTTCACACTTAACTGAAAGAAATACATATTTACATACATATACATAGGTATATTTTTACTAATTCAATATGCAATTGTTTAAACAAAAAGAAAAATTAAATTGAAAAAAAAATTACAAATTTTAAAGAAAAGAAGGCTTTTAATAAAATCACAAACATTTAGTCGTCTGCGTAAAAAAAGAAGAAGAAGAAGCAAAACAACTTGATATTTTGTTTTATTTTCCATACGCAAAATTTGTAAAATGTATAAACAGTAATTTAGCATAACTTTCAGGTCCATCCCAGCCCCCTCTTCCCTTATATGGATGGCACTGGTCTAAGGTTGAGTTACATAAGATTTAACTGATACAATCCCTATTGAAATGGTTTAAGGCATTCGTGACCTAAAATGCTTTTCCTTATTTATCTTAAAAAAGAACACGAAGTATTGCTGTTAACCCGGAAAAACAGAAATTTTTATGGTAAAATTGAGCTTTCATTACAAAAAAGCTTTCAGCAAATTGTAGTACCATGAATCAAAACAATTCACATATTCCATTTGAACTGCAAAATACGTACATATCTAAATTTAATATTTGCATCAACTCACACAACGCCCAGTTTACCAAACACAAGTACGCTGATGATGAAGGTGTGTGTGGTGGCCTACAGCCGGTTGTTCCGTTCTACTACGTGTTTGTCAGAATATTTAAAATTTACTTTGGTGTTATTTGTTACTTGAAAATTATTACATGCAATTTGGCTTACATAGCGATACAGCCATAATTTAGTCTAATCGAATCATAAATATATAAATAATGTTTTCTAATTTGGTTTTGTACTATTTTTGCTTATCTCTTGTACAACTGCATCGAGATCAGAAAATGAGAATGAGTACTAAAAGAACGATATACATAAGTAAATATTCTTAATTTTAGTAACTGCGTATGATCATAATCGAAGCGCTAACAATTCGTTCGCTCACATATTTTCTCTCAAGCAACTATGACTACAGCGGATTCCAACATAATTCTGCCAAAAAAAACCGACTTCAATGCAAAGGTCTGATAGTACATTATCAAAAAAAAAAAAAATTATGATATATAAAACTAAATTTTAATGGGCGTGCCTCCGCCCATTTTTTAATTGCAAGATTTTGTGTGTTTTCAGACCTCAGGATGTGTGTTAAGTTTTATAAAAATCGGTACAGTAGAGCCACTTAAAATAAAATATTTAATTTTAATGGGCGTGAGTCCGCCTATTTTTTCAAATGGAAGATTGTGTCTATTTTTAAGCACAAGTTGTGTGGGAAGTTTCTTAAAAATCGGTTAAGTAGAACCACGTGATATACAGTAATTTATTATAATAAGCGTAGCCCCGCCCAATTTTTTAAATTTAAAATGCGTAATTACAAGAACCTAAAGTGTTTGAAATGTTTCGCAGCAATCAAATAAGTAGAATATCATAAAATCAAATAAAAAAATTGTGAGAGTGTCCCCACCCAATTTTTTTTTGCAATGGGACTAATGGGATGCTATATCCTCTCAGACAATGAAAAAAAATTTACAATCGGTGTAATATGAACCGAGTTATGAAGTAATACTGCCAAAAAAAAAATAGAGAAGTCGGTTAATAAAAAAGTAAAAAAAGTAAAAAAGCGAAAAACTAAAATACGCTGCAACTTCTTTTATCTAATTTTTCGACCTTTTTTAATATATTCAATTAAAATATTTTTTTAAGCTGTAGGTCTGCTTATATTTTTATTTATTAGTTCGATATTTCGTCAACCTTCGGTTAACTTCTTCAAGATATTTCTTATTTTTTTTTATATTTAAATATCGACCTAATAAATAAAAATATAAACAGACCTACAGCTCAAAAAAATAGTTCAATTGAATACGCTACAAATTAAAATAAAAACAGGAACAGGCGTATCAAGCGTATTGACTCTCTGGCATACTTAAAGTCGGAGAGACATTTAGTTGGACAAAAATCTATACGCATAATACTTTGGCAGCATACATGCATTTGTGTATATAAAATTGAATAAAAAAATGTATTTTAGCTGTTTGAACACAAGCTTTATGTGTGAGTGTAAATAAAATAGCCCTGTATATACATACGCGATTAATGGTCAGAGTATTTTTATACTCATTCGTATGATTTCAGCTCATACATTCTATAAATTTTAGTTATAGTTGTTTGTGATGCGTAATTAAAAAAAATGTGTATAAACATAGTTGTTGGATGTTTATAGTTACACATTTTCGGTTTAAAATCAATGCGTGTGTTCGCACAGGAACGTGTTATTTATTTTTAGCTGTACGTATTCATAGTTGTTGACGGCCAATACTCAAAGACTACTCAAAACGATACTTTTGTCATTCTATGATCAAGATAAGATCAGAAAATATGCAATGGGAGAGAGCAACAATAATAGGAAATAGCCCTAGAGCTGTCCTATATATAGACGGGTAGAAAATTGGTATTCGACCGGGTAAAAACTTTACCCCCGAATGCTCGAAATATCGTAAGGGCAGTCAGGCAAATAAAAACCGAACTAAATTTAGAAGTTAGCGATATAACGCGTTAGAAGACGACTTCTAGATACAAATTTTTCTGAGCAAAGCTCAAGAAAACAAACCACTGATTAAAACTACATAGGGATAATCGTTCACTAGAAATCACATCGACTGGCCTGCAAGCAAGTCTTGAAATATTTTGTGGGCTGATGAGTCTATAATTGTTCTGTATGAAAATTCTGTGTGTGGACAATATGTTCGCCGTCCACCATTTTTAGCATACTGTGAAAACGGTTAAGCACGGTGGTCAAAAAATTATGGTATAATGTTTTTTTTCATATTATGGTGTGGGTGGGCACCATACATAACATAACTGGCATTATGGCTCGGCATGCCTATGTTGACATTTTGCAAAATTTATTGTTACCATACAGTGATGAATAAATTGTGCTGACAACAGCCCAAATCATACTAGTGAAAAACCTCGCAACCCCGCAATTCTCGCGATTACTATAGGTAAATGTGTACTCCTATCCACTACTCTCAACCAGAGAAGCGATCCAAAGATCATAACGGTGTACATAATTCCCATCTTCATCATTACGCTTACACGCTGGTCAAGAATATTTGGACCTACTTGCCTTCACTGATAAAACTTTGGATATTTTTCTTCTTGTCATACTTCGTACATACCAAACTTTTACTGTTTATTTTCCGTTTAGTTAATTTCCTAACTGAAATTTCTGATTAATTTTCTAAAGTCGGAAATAATCTCAAAAGTGTTCAAAAGTCACAGTAAGTAAGATTTAGAATTCAAAAAGAACCCAAAAATTGGAAAGAAAAATTGTAAACAGGTAAAAACCACTTCAAATTTAAAAAAGTACTGATTTGGTCAAAAACACTGCTTTACACTAAAAACTTATTGGTTTTAACAATTTTTAAAATTAATGGCCCATAGTCATAGTCATAAATAAAGTATACTTTAAGAAATTAAAACCAGTATTCCCATACAAAATACTGGTTTCAAACTCTTACAGTATACTTTGTTTTGACTATGAGTAAGCGCCAATATTCTAAATTTCTAAAGTACATTTCTATGAAATTTAATTCTTCCTAAACGACTGGAACGATTGTAATGAATTTTTTACGTATTTCAATGAGTCTATGAATACGTTACATTAACAAGATCACAGAAATAATTTTTTTATACAAGTCCTCGATGATATGGATATCAAATTGAAGAGTTTGGTAAGAAAACTTCGAAAAATTAATTGATGTCATTTTGCATCCAATATGGAAAATGTCCCAAGCTGGCTAACCAATTCTGTTTTAAGCTATCGCATGATATGGTTATCAAATGGAAAAATGTAGTGAGAACTGAAAAAACGAATTAGACACATGTAAAATCCAACATGGCGAATGCCCCTAGAAACAAGCTCATACACAAACAGAACGAAGTCTGCAGGATCCGCTAGCAGAGTATATAATTCTTTTTTAGGATATCATTTGACACAATCGGCTACAGACATAGTTTTATTTAAGAAAATTATAAAATATTTTAAATTGATGATTCGCCTTATATCATACAAGTTGTATGTGACTATATGTTTTCAATAGCTCAAAGTATACTATATATTTATCGCAAGTATATGCAACTCTACAAAAATTGCGGACAAGCAGAATTTTTTTTTGTAAAATACTTTATAAATGGTTTTTTTATAGAGGTACAAAACTTTGAAATGAATGAAAAGAAAGATGAATTTTTTAAGTTGACACGAAATTTACTTAATTCGAAAGATAATCTTCTGGCATTATAATTTAAATATGACTTCTGGCATATGACCGCCACGGCTGGCTCTGACGTAGTCTAATCTTTTTTCAAACATTTGTGTCCGTATATTGGCAATAGCTGGTCGAATGTTGTACTCCAAGTTGTCAATCGTTTCGGGCTTATTGGCGTAGACTAGCGACTTTACATATCCCCACAGAAAATAGTCTAGCGGCGTTAAATCGCACGATCTTAGAGGCCAATTCCGAAACGTGAAACTAAAAAAAAAATTTCTTCAATAAATCAATTGTGGCACGAGCTGTGTAACATGTTGCGCCGTTTGTTTTTTTTTTTTTTTTTTTTTTGTTAAAACCACAGCTCCTGCACATCATGGTTGTTCAATTCAATTCCAAAAAACGTACATCAAATATTCGAAGAAAAATTAGTTTAAACAAGAATTATGCAACACTTTACAACAATAACATGAAAGAAGTCATTCACCTTATTAAATAGTCCACGGAATAGCCCATACGCGCGGCGGTAATGTGTTCCTTATTTGAAATCATCAGCTGTTTGAACAACCAGAGAGAAAACTGGTTCTGTTGCGTGCGAGTAAGTATAATGATCAAAACAAAAAGCAAAATAAATGTAGAATCGTGAAAAAGACAGGGTAAGTTGCGCATGCCTCAGTACATACTAGAGATGAGAGCGTGAGTAAAATTTCACTCATAAAATTAAAAATACATACATATATGCCAAAACTACAAAAACTTACACAACGTAAAAAAAATATATGGGCAATACCACAGAATGTCACGAACGATGTCACGTACAATGACCAATCAATTAAGCTTGTATTTCAGAGAGAATTTAAATTTTTCTTTATTTCTTTATGTAGTTTTGAGAAGCGTAAGTAGATCTACCTAAAATACAATTGCGTTTATCTGAAATACAAGCTTAATTGATTGGTCATCGTACGTGGCATCGTGTCATTTTGTGGAATTGCCCATATGACATATGTATATGTCGTATCATTGCTATATTTTTACTATATATAAAGCTCTGTAAAGACGGTTGTGAGATCGTAGAACATTGAAAGT
Organism: Nowickia ferox; assembly: GCA_936439885.1. NCBI lineage: Eukaryota > Metazoa > Arthropoda > Insecta > Diptera > Tachinidae > Nowickia > Nowickia ferox. The sequence continues at coordinate 91,632,413 of OW387023.1, read as the reverse complement.
AAAATGTAGCACATGAGTAACACATATAAAAATGTTCTGTTTGGTCACGCCCAATTTTGCAAGCATTAATATCCGCCCACTTTTCGTAATTCAATATCGCGTCACTCTCAGATCTCAAGGTGTGTGCCAAGTTTGAGTAGAAGCATGTGAAATATAATATTAAAATGCAAGATTGAGTTGTTTTTAAAGATCAGAGTACACGCCAACTTTCGTACAAATAGGTCAAATAGAAGCACGTGAAATATAATATTAAGTTTTAATGGGCGTTGCTCCACAAGAGGTATATTGACCTCTTTGTGTGCGATAATTTTCGCAGCAATCGGATCAGTAAAATATCATAAAATCAAAGAGAAAATTAGTGGGCGTGGCTTGTCCACTTTTTTTACAACAAGACCAAATGGAAGCAATAACCTATTAGACAAAATAACATTTTTAAATCGGTCTCAAAGATACTGATTTATGAAGTAATAAACATAAAAAAGACGAATTGAAAACCTCCTCTTTTTTGAAGTCGTGACTACCTTTGCTTCCGTGAGTAACACAAATCATAAATGATCACACATGGTCGATTTTAGTTTCTTCCCTCAATCACGCTTGCGTACATGAGTCTGATAGTAAGCAAACACAACAACCATCTGGTAGAGCTTAAAGAGAACGAAGTAAAATTATAAAACTTACATTCAGCTTTTTAGCTGTATGTATGTTTGTTTCTTAGCCAGGCTTTTAGTTGTGGTTAAGACATCGAACCGTGATTTTGTTTTTATCGGCCAAGACAAAAAGTCTTTGATAAACGTTAGGAAACCTGTTATAACAAAAAACAAAAACCATAACGACAAAATAAAAAATGTGAAAGTAAAATGGAATTTTAATGAAGAAACTTTAAAGCCAAAAATTGTTTTTATTGTGATACATATATGTACATAATTAAAAAAAAAATAAAAATAAAAAAAATACGAAGCAAAATGTCAAGTAAAGAAAATTACTTAAACTTTAAAGTCTTGTTGTTGCTTTTATTTGATATTGCATCACAAGCCACAGGTAGGCCAGGCCAACTCTTATTAAAACAAAGAGAATAAAAGAATAATAAATATGGATATGAATCATATTGTTGTTATAACTCTTTGTGCTTTTTTATAGGCCAACAATTGATTGCTTATATATCGCAACATGGGCTACATGGCGAAATAACATTTCGCCAAGTTAACTCTAGTCATGTTAAAATTATCTCAGATCTTGAGACCACTCTACAGTATCCCGAACAGACTTGGAGTTGGTCGGTGCGTGAATTTCCTGTCGACTATACGAATACTGATACAAATGAGCGTTGTGAGCTTGAGCGAATGGGCGACGTAGTTGTGACATTCGTTGAAGATTTGGAATATTTAGTATTACCAGGAAATGAGTCTTCAACATGGTGGACAGAAATGCAGTTGATTGGTAAGCTCTTTGGGTACATTTATAAAGAAAATAATAAACCAAAAAGCATGTAAAAACTTAAAACAATTTCTTTTTGCTGTCAAAAACTCATTCAACTAAACTGATTCTTTCTCTTTAAAACAAATAAGAACACCCTGTGTGCCTCTCTTGACGGTTTTTATTCTTTTATTTGCTGTTAAACATTGGAATAGCGTCCACAAAGTATATTTTATGTTGCCATATGGCAACACCGGGGCACAGAGGGTTAAAATATTATCATTTGCCTTCTTAAAAGCATTTCTATAATTTATAATTTCAGGCGATAAAGGTATATGGGGCAAATCACTTGTACTCACCGAAGTCACCCGCAATGTTCGTGTTTGCGCAACTATCACCACCATACAAATGAATGTAGAACATATGGCAGAGGCACGTTTTAATACACCCATAGCCGGATCTGTCTACTTTCGGTGGTTGGCACCCGCAGATGGTTCTGCCGGCGACACTTTAATTTATTCGGATCTATATCACATACAATCGCAGCCGGCGAACGCGGATGACAGAAACCCGATGACAAAACATCATTGGAAAATCTTTGTGACCGACATTTTTAAAAACGATCACCATCGTACTGAAGATAATTGTAATTTTCTGCAGTTAGTTTTCGATCCAGAAGGAGAGGGTGATGGCAAGGGAATAGGCGACTTGGATAGTCGTTTGGGTAAAATACGAGTGGCTAAAAATGCTTTACGAGTGCCTCAGAGAGCACTTTTTCGTGATGAAAAGTTGGCCCTACTGCCATCTGATTTGACTATACCACATCGTACATTGTATTTGGTGCTTTTTGATGACCAGCATCCAGAAAATTATTTGGCCTGCACCAAGATTAGAGATGTTAAGCAATTAAATTATAAGTGAGTACGAAGGCAGTAATATCTTTCGCTAACGCTTATTTAGTTTTTTTTTATAGATCTTTCATTAATCATGAAGGCATTAAAGGGGAAATCACTTTGACCCAGCGTTCCAAATTTGATCCCACTTTTCTCAATTTCTCCATTAACACTGCCGGTGAGCATGCTCAACATATAGCGCGCAAATTTGCCGAAGATGTAGCAGCTTTTCGTATACACACTCTTCCTCCAGTGCCACTTAAAATGGGCCAGACGGATTATTGCGACTCCACTGGCGCCCTCTACAATCCCAGAGATATTGAAAAGTCTGCCACACCACCAGCTGGTTTCGGTACCCAAGATCAATATCCTGTTGGTGAAGTAAGTGGAAAATTACAGAGCCGTAATAAGAAATACTACCACCATTTGTTTTTGCCGGGCAGTAGCTCCGAACTGAACGGCCTTTATTGGGATGTATTTTTGCCTCTGAAAGGCTTAGACAGCATAGCTTATCGCAGTTTAGTGATCTTTCATTATAATCGCACCAACTTGCAAAATATAACAGAACAAATATGGAATTGTGGTACCATAAATCAGTATCAAAAGAATGGTTATCAAAAGCAGATGTTTACCGCTCAAGTCTTATTCCGATATCCAATAGTGGGCCGAGTACTATTTCGCCAACCTGCCGAAGAGCCCTGGCAAGATACAACTGTGATATTTGAATATATGATACATGCAGATGGCTCCACACAAAATAATACCTTCTCCCATCGATGGGCCATACACAGTAGTGCACCGGGCAAAGACTTCTACGATTGGCAGAATCGCTGTATATCAACGGGCAATGTCTTTAATCCCTATAAAGTAGATTGGGGTAATCGCTCAGTAGATGACTACTGTAGTCCACGGTTACCGTCTATGTGCCGCATGGGTGCCTTAGACATACGTATTGGACCTTTAAGCATAGCGGGTAGTAAGAGAAATGCTCAGGAAATAAGTCGTTTGATGTTTACAGACACCAATTTACCCTTATCGGGTAGGCACAATATCTTGGGTAAATCATTAGTAATATATGACGATTTTGGACCGAAAGCAAGAGGGGAAAGGTTGGCCTGCTCAAGGTAAGTTATGTCTCCGCTAAGAGATACATAAATGTGCAATGAAGGCCAAGTTTCGATTCACAAATATCGGCCGGTAAAAGTACTGAAGTTTTTGCTTGGTACCATACCTACCAGCATTACTATAATTTCCAAAACATAAAGAACTAATGTAAATTCGCATATATATATATATAGTGTAATTGGCCACTACCGCCGCAAGGTTGTCGCCAAAGATTGGTATGCCAATGGTGATGAGTTAACTGTATCGGGAAGAGTAGAAATAACACAACAGTCTGAATATGATATCAGCAACATTGAAGTACAATTTAAGGGTTTGGAGGCAACCAGTGGTTATCATATACACATGGTATGACGGTTAAATCATAACCTCTAAACCACCATTAAATTTTCTATCATTTAAGACTCCCGTCGAAGCAAATTTAGCTTTTCCTTGCGAGGCATCTACTCTATACGGCCACTTCAACCCTTATGGTGTAAATCCCAAACTATCCCCTCCCCCACGCCAGGGCAGCACGGAGCAATACGAAATGGGTGATTTGAGTGGCAAATTTGGTACCTTAGATTCTCTCACCCACTATGAGGGTGCTTTTAATGATACAAATTTACCTTTGTTCGGTGTAAATAGTATCATTGGTCGTTCGATAGTGATACACAAGAAAAAACGTAATGCTCGTTGGGCCTGCAGTACTCTAGAGCGTGGTTATGCTCCCAGTGAGGCACGAGAGTTAAGAGCAATCGCGTCTTTCCATCATCCTACCGGTTATGCGTATGGTTATATTAAAATGACACAATTAATACACACTGATGGCAGTCAATCGGATACAGTCTTGGAGGTTAAGTTAAGACATCCGGGCAAAAATGACAGAAATATGGTGAGTTTGTGGGAGAGTGGCATTGCAAGGAATATTTTACTACAGACTATAATTTTTCTTTGCAGACTCATAACCATAATTGGCAGATATTTGTGAATTCTGTGGGTGTCGATGCTGTTGTTAAGCCTACAGCCACACGTTGTGTTGCTGGTGGTTATGTCTGGAATCCATATTTCACTCAATTGGCAGATCCTTTAAATGTAAGTGTTTTATTTTTCGAAAGTCACATTGTTGGTTTTTTTATTTGAAAAAATATATATGTACAAGTGGGTGGGTGTTAGCTACATATATAGCAAAAAAAAAATTTTAACTTTTCCTTACTTTCACCCCACAAGTTGATGAAAATGCGTAAAAAAATATGACCTACCAAATTTTACGTCACTTGGCGAGTGTGACAAAATGCTTAACGTACGGCTAAACAAAACTCCCAATAAATTATTGAGAATTACAAAACTACGCTCTTCCCCTACTATGATTTTAGTTTTGTAATTCTCAATTATTTTCTGGGACTTTGGTATAAGTATTGGAATTTTTTACTTAATTTTATTAAAAAAAACTAGCTTTTACCCAAGGCTCCGCTCGCGTTGGTCTAATATTTTAGGAACTATACTTAAAAGCTAAGAATAGGGATGCCAATGGGGACTGGTTTTTACGATCTCGGGATTTCAAAAAATCAAATCCCGGGATTTTTTGAGATTCAGGAATTATTCGAGACTCTGAGTTTTTTGAACATGATTTTTATAGGTATTTACTAAAAAGAGGTTCACAAACAAAAATTTTATAATTATTTCATATTATATAGTCAAAAACTATTTGAAAATTCACAAATAATATTTTTGAAAATCACAAAAGAAAAATAAGCGTAGCAGGCTTACAAACTTTAACAAAACCCAGATTCATATCGAATATAAATTATTTGCTGGGTTTTGTTCAAGTTTCTAAACTTACTAAGCTTATTTTTCTTTTGTGATTTTCAAAAATATTATTTGTGAATTCTCAAATAGTTTTTGAAAGTCTGTGCATAAGATAAGAAATTTGTGACTGTTCAAAATATGTGGTTGCAGTCTACTAATAATTTGGCAAAGCATCAATGAAATATATACATATATAGACAATGCTTAACCACCGGCAAATAAATTTCAATTATAAAGGATCAATATTGTATTGCCACGGTTGCTATCTTCATATGAGGGAAGGTCATGATGAATTTATTTAAATAAAAACAAACAAAACTTAGTAAACAATTTCGGAATTGACTGAATCCCGAAAATCCCGGGATTAAAAAATTTAAATCCCGGGATTCGGGATTCGCTGAATTCCGAAAATCTCGGGATTTTCGGGATCGGGATTTCAGGATCGGCATCCCTAGTTAGGAATGTTTTGTTATTTATAAACGATAAAACCTACAAAAAGGCGATAATTTTAAAATTTTAAACCTGAATAAAAACCGGTTAAAACTGTTTAAGGAATGAAGCCCGAAACGAAAACTGCCCTAACCAGCCCAAAAAATTTGTTTTTCGCAAAAATCCGAACTAAATATAAAAAAACGGTTTCGAACCGAATAAAAATAGGCGTGTTTACTGCAGGTAACATAACTTTCCATTGGTGAAAGAATTTTCCAAATCGGTTTAACGGTTTGAAAATCCGTACCAAATATAAAAAACTGGTTCCAAACAGGATAAAAAATAAGAGCTGTTTGCCGTTGGTAATGTGGCTTTCTATTGGTGAAAGAATTTTCAAAATCGGTTTAGCGGTTTGAAAACCCGTGCCTAATTTAAAAGAACCGGTTCCGAATCGGATAAAAATAGCCTATGTCTGACGCTTGTATTGTAGCTTTCTATTGGTGAAAGAACTTTCAAAATCGTCAATAACTAAATTAACAAATTTATTCTAAAATTTCAGCGTGATTTATATGAACGAGAATGCGGTCCCGATAATCCATTGCGCTGCTATGTTGGAGACGTAGGAGCACGTCTAGGAACAATTGGTAAAAATTATAGATACTGAAATATTAATTGCTGTACAAATACTTTCTAATAATTCAAATATTTTTTTTTAATTATAACAGATCTTGGTGGCGAACGTCGAGTTTATGCCGACTCTAATTTCCCCCTCGAAAGTCCCGTCGGCGCAATAGGGCGTTCTATAGTTATATTTGGTCCGGACTTCTCATCAGAAAGATTTGCTTGCGCCAACATTGAACCCGATCATAATGTTATAAAATATATTAACTTGCAGAAACCTCCCAGATTTGTGGTGTAAGTGTCAGCGCGTGAAAACGTATACATATAAGAAAAATATTATTTACTTATAATTAAAGGGCCCAATTTTTGGAAGAACTGCGCTCGGTTATGGGCATACCGGAATGGATGTTAGATGTGGATGCCCGTAAAACAAAGGAATTGCATGGCGGTAGTTGCATACAAATGATTATACATTTCAAAGGCCCCATAGCTCATCGCCTCGAAATGGATATGTCACGTTTGATTTCTGCCGGCCGTCTAGATGCTCCCAGTCTTTATATACCGGGATATGTTAACATGAAGCGTAAGGCAACCATTTCCTATAGAACATGTGGCGTAAGAGATATTAATGAGAAACGTAAGTTTTACATAATTTTGCTAACAAATTTTGGTAAATTTATTTCTTTTTCATTAAATTGTAGGCAGCAAATCTTTCAAGACCAGTAGTTTTTCAGGAAGCACAAATTTGCAGCTACCAAAATTGTTGTTGATACTTTCGGTTATTTATTTCTTGAGTTTGTTATTTAAAAATATGTTATAATCTCTTTGCAGCCTTAATAATTGTTTAAGTAATAAAAATTATAAATAAATTTAATATGAACATACATAAATATGTACTTATAAGTATGTAAATATAAATATGTACATACATACAAAACTGTATGTATGTTTGTTTATTAGAGCGATAACCAAATTTTTAGATAATTTTACATGTCATGATGGCTAATGTTGTCTCACTGGTCGATTGCGGAGCGGATGCAACCGAACTTTAGTTGCGTTGCCAGATGCCAAAATATTATTATGAATGGCAACTGAGATATAAAGCTTTTAATTTCAGTTGCCAAATTGCAATAATATTGGCAACTAAAAGTTTTTAGTTGCGCACAGTTTTTAAGGCAAAAATACGTTAAAATTAAAAAACTCCCCCATATTGGAACCCTATTCGTAAAATTTAAAATGAATTGTATTTAAAAATTTTCATACAAAATTTTCCTAAAATGGTTTTCAAATTCATTTTATTTTTTTATGAATATGGGGGTTAAAATTTAATTAAATGAACTACTCCTTTTTTTTAGCCTCTAAGGCTAAAAATTTTATTTTTACACATTATTTTTATTATTTTTACACAACATTTTCGGCCGAAAATGCTTGTCTAGGCGGAAAATGATGTTAATGAGTTAATACACAAAAAGTAAGAACAAATAGAATTTGCTTTTGAGTTCCCGGCAATTCCCAAAAATAAATCGCAAAAGCCCAAAAATGGGATTTTTTAGTATTTTTATTGTATTTTTTCTATCTTTCACCGGGCATAGATCATACTTTTAGAAATATTTATTTATTTATGAATTTGAGAAAAATGCCCCAAATTTGATATTTATATCAAAAATAAGTCTATTTCGAAAACAAAAAAACAAAAAATTTCTTTGTAATATTTCTTTTAGTACTACATTTTGAATAAGTAAAAACATGGGGTTGGTATTTTTGCAAAAAAATTTTATAATAGCGAAATAATTAACCCACTTTTTTCGGCAAAAAAACAGCTAAAATTTACTTTTTTCAAAATTTTATTTTAAATTGAGTATAACTTTTGTTTTTTTTTATATGTAGTTTGACGTCTCTCTTCTCGAGAGAGAGAAAATATTTTTTACGAACAACAGAAAACAGAAAACTTTCAGTAAAAAAGTTTTTGTCTGGACAAAAATTTTGTTCGAAAACAATGGATGAATCCAGCTTAATTCATAATAAGTTTCCTTTTCTAAATTAAACAAGATTTGAGTTCTCCATTAGCAGAACAGAGGATCAAGGTTGATAAAAAAAACCAAAAAAAAATTTTTTTCTAGAATATATCGTAAAATGTAAGCGATGATAAAATTTTGAAAATCTGTTACGATTAATACCCAATAATTAATTAAAAATGCGATTTTGATTTTTTTTATTAGTTACGTGGTTTTGTATTTTAGACGATATATTATATGTAAATACAAAGTCAAGTGCATTGATATAAAGTAGAAAAAAATTAATTTTATTATCTAAAAAAATATTACAAAATATAGGACTTTAGTACGGAATAAGAATTAATCATTTGAATCATTTGAGAGTCTGTTTATAATTTAATTAAAAAAAGTCCTATCAATGAAAAACACCTTCACATTCTGCGTTTTTGGTTTTATAATGAAAATATCGCTATATAATTCCCTAAAGAGTTTCAGTTTTATTACCATTGCCTTCAAAGCATTTTCCCAAATTAAAAGGATTTTATTTGAATCAAAACATTCTTTGGTTTACTAATTGGTTTATTCAAAACTTTTTTTCAAATGCTAATTTTTCACGCTAATTATTATCTCTTTCATGAATAGTATTTACTGCATTTTCAGAATCTAATCGAAAGAAATGTTGTGCAACTCTTCTGCATATGAAATCATCAACTTCTTAGAAGAAAGTGGCAACAAATGTTTTTTGTTTTTACTAAACAAATCTGGGTCTTTTATTTCCTTACACATTTCTGTTTTTACTTTTATGAATTGCTAACTAAATTTAGAACTTCGTACTCCACTTTTGGCAAACAAAGTTTCAGAAATTAATAAGTAAATGTTTTGTTGGTAATAAGCCTTACAGAAAAGCTCTTATTCCTCACAATTTTAGAAACTAAGATAATTAATTTTTCTTTCTTATTAGAATATTTTTACAATTTTGTCTATATACATATGTGACAGCGCATAGAGAAAGGGACCTAAGGGTAAAAAAAATCAATTTTCACTTTTTTTTTTTTTTTGATGTGGACAACATCTGAACATCGAATAAGACCGATCCCATGCCCCAAAAGTGTTCCCTCCCAGAGATATGCGCATTTTATTCAGTGATGGTACACCAAAGATAAACGTATTTAAATCTTTAAAATGGCTCTTCTGAACAAAACCGGTTTTTACCCTTAGGTCCCTTTCTATTTTGCGCGTCACATATGTATAGGGTCCGCCATCTAACGTTTTTTTTTCAATTTTGGAATGGTAACACTTAGCTCATGTCTGATTTGACAGATAACTAGTTTTATCCTTCAGCCTGCGATCGACTTACAGAAGATGCCGATTTTGCCAAAAAAAAATCATCTTTTCAGATGAAGCTCATTTTGATCTTGGCGGGTATGTAAACAAGCAAAATTGTCGCATTTGGGGCACAGAAAACCCGCACGCATACATTCAAAAGCCGACGCACCCAAAACGAGTCACAGTTTGGTGCAGAATTTGTTCCAGAGGCATAATTGGGCCATTTTTTGTTCGAAAATGAGGAAGGAGTGGCCGTTACAGTCAATGGCGATGTTGAACGAATTTTTGTTCACAAAAATTGAAGAGGAGGATATTGGCAACATTTGCTACACTCGATGTTTTTTATAGCATTTAAAAAAAAAAAAAAAGTTATCTGGCGGACCCTTTATAATGTATATACATTTTTTAATTTTATTTTATGATTTTGAAGCTTCCATTCCAAATTTTATGAATTTTGCTTAAATGGCGAATAAGGCCACTAGTAAATATATTTATATTTACACAAAATATAGTTTTTGCACATAAATAACATTGTCATTTCTTTTCGAAAATTAATTCACAGAAGTACTTACACAACCTACTACTGTCGTCATTTTATTATTGCACCATCGCATTCATAAAATGAATAACGACCATCATTAAGAAATATATGTGTACAAACTAAATTTGCCATAATAGAATAGAAAAATCCCGGGAACTCCCGCACAAATTTCCCGGGATTTCTTTTCCGGAAAATAAGCGGAACTTTTTCCCAGGAAATCCTGTATGAAAAACATTAATTTTAATTTTAATGATCTGCAAAATTACTTTTTTGAGTTGTGACACTATTGAAGTAAATAAGCTATTATAGCAGAATTGAAAAAAGATTATGCCGCCGACAGAATACTGGATCAACTAACCCCTACGCTGAAGAAATATACTGATTAGATGGTGTCTCATCTGGACTGTGACGAGGTGTTTAAAGTTCTGATTCCATCCAAACGGGAGTGGAAGGGAGGCAAAATGGTAAGGGAATATGACGTCAGAATATAAACTGATAGATCAAGAATGGTCTGCGGTGCCGGCTCTAGAGTCTTTTCAGACGATATTGGTGTAGAATGATCCTTTCGTCTCCCTAACGAAGGCGCTGTATTTCAGGCTGAAATTTTGGCGACAAGGGAAGCGGCTAGAGTGCTGACTGATAGGAAGGTGAAAGGTAAAGTCGGTATCTTCTCCGACAGCCAAGCAGCTTTTCTATCTCTAAGGTCATACACCACTATTATAGTTGGACAGTGCAAGAGTGTGCTATCTGGACTGGGTGGTCAGGTTGACCTCACCCTCATCTGGGTTAGCACATGGCAACTTTTTATGTAACGAACGGGCAGACGAGCTGACCAGAGATGGCTCTGCTATGAATGGCTCCAATGCCGAAGCGGTAGCAATGCCGTTTGGTACTATTAGAAGGACTATCTCTATAAGGCTGAATGCAGATGGCGCAATATAGTCAAGTGCAAGGTTGCTAAGAAAATGTGGACTTGCTACAATGATAGGTGCTCAATACAATTAACAAATAGGAACCGTAGGGACATCTCGAGGCTCGTTGCTCGTTGGTTGGATCTAGTACCTATCACCGTATCCGCATAGTTTGACACCGACGAGTGGAGTGGTCTTTCATAAAGCAATAATCTAGATTCTACTTGAATGCCTACGTGAAAAAGGCAGCCACGTAAACCAAACAACCATCTCGCCGACAAATTATAATTCATCTGCCAGAACGTATCTCATGAAATATTAATATGTCGACATTCCTCTGACAATGTCCTTACCACAATCGGTAAGAGGGGTAACTTGGTGACATTAAGACTAAGCTACCTTTGTATAGAAAGGCCCTAACTCATTATTTTTTTGAAATCGAGATTTTTGCATTTTCCTATACATTAGATGTTCCTCTGTCGAAATATACAAAAAAAACTCGATTTAAAAAAATAATAAGTTAGCGCCTTTCTATATTAAGGTAACGATATGTATCTTTCCACTGAACAGTTCGAATACAGCAGAATAAGAATATCATCAATACAAATATTGGTCAAGAAAGACTTAATAACATGATGCAAATGTTTAGTAGTAAATTTACCAAATAAAATACTTTTTAAATGAAATGGAAAGGGTTGATTAAACAATTTACCTGTATTAATGGTGGGTCCTATACGGCCCTGTGCTCCTTTTAGGAGTTAAAAGGAACAAAATATACATATAATGGTGGGGTGAAATTACAAACAAACAAAAAAATTATGGTCTAAAAATAGTCCAAGGAAAAAATTGTTTCTTCCATTTTTGGATAATTACACAAAAACCGGCAACGCTGCAACAAGGTTTGTTTTATTTTGTTTATTAATTTGTGAAGCAAAATTTATTTCATTGAAGAAATAAAAAAACAAAATATGAAACGCAAATATTCGTCTACAATGAAAAACATAATTGTTGGAAGCAAAAATAATTTCATTGCATAAATAAAGCAAAATATGAAACTTAAATCATTTTGGTTACATTACAAAAAAAATGTGCTGAGTTGCATTCAGTCGAAATAATGATGAAAAAAAAAAATCCGGCAAAACTTGCTGTTCGCTTTCGTCTGAACAGATTACACTCAATTTGAATATTTGAACACAAGAACACGCAAAAGAGCTATGGCCCTAATATTTAGTACATTAGCAGAATGTTTATTTGATTTTATTTGAGGAGGGTTGTTTGTTTTTCTTTTTTGTATCATAAAACAAAACAGCTGTAATGTTCTCCAACTCAGCTGCCTCTGAGAGACCTGCGCCATACAAGCAAGCACTTGGGTAATACATATTGATTTTCTACTCGACACTGTTATACATTTTACATTTATCCTGGCTGTAACATCAACATTACGTCGCATTTGTTGAGCAATTCACATTATTAAACTATTTTCTGTTCAATTAAAAAGTATTGGAAAAGTATTAAACAAATAATGAAATTAATTTATATCATTCCTATACTATGTTTAGTATCTTTGGCTGCAGCTAATATAAGTGGGCCATATTTATTTTGGGGTCATGAAAAAGTCACAAGTCTGCAGCCTCGTTCGCTAATAGCAGCTAATGAAAATGAACTGTCGAATTTATTTCGTGACGTTAAAGCCATAGTAATATTTGTGCGTAACAATACAAAACGCTTGGACGGTCTCGAATATCCACAACTTCAAAATTTGGTAAAAGAAAATGCCTGGTCTTATTTGCCTCAGCATTCTTTAGCAGCCGATCCATTCAACTATAATGCAAACGTAGAGGTGAGTGTGTGTGTGTGTGTGTGTGTGTGAAAGTGTTTAACGACGAAAAATGAAAATATAATTTTATATACGACTGCAATAATTAAATATAAATATTGCAGGTTATTAATTTAAGCGGATTAGCCGAGGAAAGTGATTCTGAGATTGTTTCCGGTTACGCTGATGCTCTGACAATTTACGGCAAGGGTGAAGTTTTGGGTATTCTCGCCAGCCGCGAAGAAGAAACTCATTACATTTCAAAACGTGAAGCTAAAGAGGATGAAATTGAAGAAGCTGGAAGTACAACTCCCTCACCCGCCGCCAGTGAAGAAACCGAGGAGAGTTTTATTTATATAGCTGGAGGTAAACGCAAAATTTTACAAGTTCTTTAAAAAAAAATTATAACCTTTCATTATTCATCTAGGCAAAAAAGCCATACTCTATGTGAACTACGCCCCTGAGTTGAATCTTACTTCTTTGAATACCAGCTTTGTTCTAAGAGAACACAATAAAGAAATCACCTTTGACGATCAAAGTCCCAAGGGTTACGGTCGCCTGAATATTATTTTCAAAGTCGGAGAAGAAAAATTATTTATGCGTTTCAATTTTACTTTAAGTCGTGGCACTTGGTCAATGACGGCTGTTGAAATTGAGTATAGCAGTTATAAAAATATTTTACCCGTTGTGGGCAATATGTATGATATACCCTCAGCACCTGTAGGGTTCTCGTATCGCTGCTCATCCAGAGATCTGTGGTTTACTAATGGTACAGATTTTCTAAGGATCATTGATTATCAGGTGAGTTGTTAAACTTTGATCAAAATCTAAAAACAAAATTGCGCTCAAAGTGTCTATTTAATTAGCACAAGTAAAAGTTTAAAAAATCTAAAACCGGACTGCGACCAACTTTAAACCGTTAAAGATTCTAAATGGTCATTTGAAATGAAAAATCATACGAGAAACCTAAAGATGATTTTAAAATACCTCTCGATATATAGTTCGCCGACTTTTTTTTTTTTTTCTTATTCACAAATTGGTGTCATATTGAATTTTGACTACTGTTACATCTTCAGTGACACTCCTGGAATTAAGACAAATCGATTGACGTGTAAGAATCATCAAAATCGTTTTATGCAGTACCGCAAAGGAACACACATATATACATACATATATACATACATAGGCTTATAATATAATACGCTTCTTTGCATCACGCAGTCGGTTAAAAAAGAATAAAAACTTTAAATCAGCATTGTCTATATATTTCATTGGTGCTTAGCCAAATCATCAGTAGATCAGTAGACACATTTTGAATAGTCCAGCAAATAAATTTCAAATTAAAATAAACTTATGACAATATGTCGAATAATAAATTTCTTAAACTTTAAATCAGCGATTAATCGATTAAAACATACAATTCTCGAATAATATAAATAACAAAGTGTGACAAAAAAAATACCTGTGACGTGTTACTATTTTTCTGTTACGCATTGTCGAGTATGACAACAAACTATCGGCCATGTCACAGAGTTCAATACCGTTCGGTAACGGAATTCAATCCACCCCATTTTTGTAGGAGATGGTGTCTAAAAAAGAAAACTAAAATATGGGAATTTGTCAGGTGTGTCCAGACTGTTGGGGGCGCTGGTATGCTGGGTTATACTCCGGCTAGTGGAGGTGGATTCAATTCCATTTCCGAACGGATTTGAACTCTGTGACATGGCCGTATATTTGAAATTTTCCAAACACCCCCAAAATCTTAAGTTACGGGTAAAAAACCGGTTTTTCCTACTCGTACGCACTTATCAACTTATAACCAAGTTGAATATCAACCGATTTTAAATGTATAAACGGATATAGGAAGAAGAGACTAACACCTTTCGAACCATATACGAGTATATTTTGATTAGTGTTTTTTACGGGAATTGTTACAATTTAAGTTTTTTAACGCACTAATAATCCCAAATTATTATTTTAATTATTAAGTAAAATATTTTTTATTAAAAATACATTGAAATTGATTATTGAGGGGTTTAGCTGGATCGTATGCGCATTTCACTATTGCTAATGCAGATCATCAGGGAACCTTTACCCAAAAATTTTTTAGAACAACTAGAGTTATTATGCTAAACTTTAATTTAAACAAATGAGAAGCTCAACAACAAATAACAAAGTTGAAACAAGAACTCAATAATCAACATGATTTTTATTTTATTACTTCACCATTGCTACATAGGATGACTTTTTTTCAGCTTCAAATTGTATATAGTTGTAAGAGTATGTAAAAAGGAAATAAATGTAAATAACAACAACAGCTATTCAAGAATAGAGTGTTGCCACACAAGTATTTTTTGACCGGGTGCAGTCAAGTTAATAATTAGTGTTTTTTACGGGAATTGTTACAATTTAAGTTTTTACAATTAAGTTTTTGTTTCAGTAAATTTCAGATACTCGTATATGTGTGTATTTTTTCACCAAACAAAATTTTATCGGCCTTTTCATCACTTTTCATCACTTTTCAACTTCGGATTCGTTTTTAGGCAGTATTTTTGTAGCGGAACTAGATAGAGATGGGCGCGTGTTGAATTTTTCCAACACGACACGAACACGATCGCCAAAATGTATAACACGTACAAACCCGCAAACGAAATTTTTTCAAAAC
Organism: Nowickia ferox; assembly: GCA_936439885.1. NCBI lineage: Eukaryota > Metazoa > Arthropoda > Insecta > Diptera > Tachinidae > Nowickia > Nowickia ferox. The sequence continues at coordinate 91,616,894 of OW387023.1, read as the reverse complement.
TCGAATCCGCACAACACGCACGAAATCAAATTGAATAGCAAAAAAAAAGCATTTTTTATATTCAAATAGATACATATTTTTGTTTAATTTCAGAACTTTAAGCTTAAGAGAACCCTACACTATCAACAAATTTGATGGTTTAACGTTTTTGAGGATACAAAATATTAAATTTTTTATTTACTGGAAATTTATGCATACATATTTTAATACCAAAAATCGTTTCGTGTTTATCGTGTCAATTTTGTTCAACACGATACGACCCGAATACGCACGAAAACAGATTTTCTGTCACGAACACTTCGTGTTGAGTCGTGCGTGTTCGTGTCACGAAGAAAAACACGACACGCGCCCATCTCTAACCGGAACCATACTGTTTATTACTTTATTTGTATAACATAATTGATTAAGGGCCACTCAGACTATTATACATGTATAAAGACTTTCATCACACTTTACGAGAAAGAAATCTATAGACATTTGTTTCGACTGTCAAAATATCTAACGTAAAGTTACATTTTGTGTTCACACCATCACACCTCATATTTTACACTAAAAACACAAGTAGAAAGAAAACAGCTGTTGAGGATTAACATGCCTGCATTATTCGTTGACTTCCTGCGGCAGAGCAGTCTCATGAAAGCTGTGGTCGTGCCGGCCCTTGAAAATAAGCGGCATTCAAAGTAGTTGATTTAAATAAGAAAAAAAAAGGAAAATCGATAGTTTCGCTTATTTTCAGACATGGCTTACACGAAAAATTATTCAATGCGATAAGCATATTCAATATTTATAGCCGATTTAAGACGAAGACATATGCCATAAACGACGGCACGGCAACGGCGTCAAAACAGACGACTTGTTGGTTTGTTTATTAGCTGGTTTTGTAATAATGCAACTCTGATCAGATGAAAAATATCGTTTAGAAAAATTTAAAAAAATGGTCAAGTCTTATGGGATGCCAAATTTTTATCGTATTATTTACCAATCGTCATGACATTTTGCATTCACAATATCGCACTTGCACGTATTATTTGAATTTTTGGCATGTATTAATACAAAGTATAATAGTCTGAGTGGCCCTTTAGGAGTCATTCGCAAGTTTGTGTTAAAAAATTCCTTAGAAATTGACTGAGTTATTAAATATTTTATTAGAAGATTTTTGTTAAAAAACACACCGGCATGGTGTATTTCGCGTTCTATTTATACGTTTTCTGTGTATTTAAGCTTCCAAGATGAATGAAGTACAATTTAACAAATATAAATCAACACATAGCATAAAATTTGTACAACAGTGATCGCCAAACTTTTTTCCTTGAGAGCCACATTTTGCACATACACCAACCTTAATATTACGCAAAATTATAATTAGTTATTGTATTTTTATATTAGTTAAGCAGCCTTTGCAAATTTTTGATGTTACTCTAACTTGAACTTGTAATAACAACAGTGACTTGCAACTTGCGGCCCTCAAGCTGTACAAATCGTGTTAATTATTATAGTTATAGGATACGAACTAGATATTAAGATGCAATGCAAATAAACTACCAGTTATTTTTCATTGCAGTATTTCAAACCACGTTACCCACACCGAAATTAATTTTAATTTGATGTAATTTGTTGGAATGTATGTGAAATATGTGGCTCTCAAGAAAAAAAAAGTTTGGCGACTACTGTTGTACCAATTTTGTACTTTGTGTTCATATACATACGTCTATTAAGTTAAATTTTAACCATCCTGGAAGCTTAAATACACAGAAAACGCATAAATAGAACGCGATATACATCATGCCGGTGTTGCTTTTTTTTAACAAAAAGTCTTCTAATGAAATATTTAATAACTCAGTCAATTTCTAAAGAATTTTTTAACACATATCTGCGAATTACTCTCCATCCATTATGTTTAATAAATAAAGTCATAAACAGTATGGCTCGAATGCAAAAATACTGCCTAAGAACGAATCCAAAGTAGAAAAGTAATGAAAAAACCGAAAAAATTATGTGAAAAATTGGCGAAAAAATACACACATATATCTGAAATTTACTGAAATAAAACATGTATGGTTAAAAAGGTCTCAGTCTCTTCTTCCTAAATCCGTTTATAAATTTAAAATGGGTGGTTATTCAACTTAGTTAGAGATTGAGAAGTGCCTACGTGTACTAAAAACCGGTTTTTTACCCGTAACTCAAGATTTTAGAGCTGTTTGGAAAATTTCAAGTAGAAATTGTTGTTATGGTCGAAAATCCCTACCAGTAACACGTCACAGGATTTTTTTTGTCACACAGTGTAATCAACTCTCAATAAGGAACGCGCTTCTTCCTATATTAACATTTAACTAAAATTGAAATTTCAAATTTCTTTTTTTTTTCAGGTGCAACCTTGGCTAAATGGTGATTTAGAATTCGGTGATGTTTATGATTGTGTTGGTTTCACGACAGCACCCATATGGGCCGGTATTTTAGTCAGTCTATTTCTCGGCGGCATCTTGTCAATTGGCATTTTGGCTTTGATGGATATAAAGACACCAAGTCGTTTTGAAAACTCTCGCAGCAAACAGTTAACATTCACTGTGCAAGAATAAATTAATTAATGGAAAGAAATTTATAAATAAACAAAAAAAAAAACAGAGAAAAATAATACATAGTACATAAAAATTTTAACATAAAAGTGCCATAAAACACTTTAAAAATATAAATGTTTGCTAATATGATAGTGGGCATTATAAAACCTCTGTTACTGTTGGCTTTGGCCATACAAATATTTCTAATACAATCCCTGTTCATTTGTATTATTCTATATATTTACTTATGGTTATTTTACAATTAAGTTCATCCATTGTTTATTGCTTTTAGCTTAGTTTCCAAAGTGAAATGTTTTTCTTTTCTACAATAAAAAACACAATTACAAAATTACAATTATATATACAAAACCTGCCTAAAATATTGTTAATAACGTGTTGCAAAGTTCAAGACAAATAAAATATTTTAATTACATATCTTCTATAAATGTTAATATTCAATTTTAATCTTAAAGATAAAATTAAATTAAATAGATATAGTTGTGTATGTATACTCAACTGCAACAGCAAATGGGCTTTAAGAAGTCTGAGATATTTATTTAAACAACAACGCTTTTACTATGCAGCTTTATGGTATTATTGCATACATTTTTTTAAATTTTACTTTCTAATGTGCTGGCCAAATATGCACAACGAGTTCAACAAAATATTACGATGAAAGATGATTATTTAAAAAAAAATTATATAAATCTACTTTTTTACGCGCCTTAAGCAGTTGTCAGGTCTTTTACACAAGTATATTAATTTGGTGTATGGGTATTTCCACAAGTATTTGCAATTATGAAAATTAATTTCACTGCAGGGTGGCTGAGAGATAAATGGGCAACTATTTTTATCATTTATGTAAATTACTAGCTTTTACCCGCTCCGCTCCGCTACGGTTGATCTAATATTTTGGAAACTATACTTAAAATTTATGAACGTTTTGCTATTTTTTACCCACTGATAATGTTACAAAAATGATAAAACCCGACAAGAAGGCAATAACAAAATTAAAAAACAAAATAAAAACCGGTTTTTAAACTGTTTAAACAAAAACGGGTTTTCAGAAAAAATCTAGACTTAAAATAAAAAACCGGTTCCAAACCGTATAAAAATAGGTGATGTTTGCCGCTGGTAGTGTAGCTTTCCATTGGAGAGCGAATTTTAAAAATCGATTTGGCGGTTTGAAAATCCGTACCAAATATAAAAAAACCGGTTCCGAAACGGATAAAAAATACGCGATGATTGATGCAGGTAATGTAGCTTTCTATTGGTGAAAGAATTTTAAAAGTCGGTTCAGAGGTTTGAAAATCCGTGCCATACCTAAAAAAACCGGTTCTGAACCGGACAAAGCAATAGCCTATGTTTGTAGCTTTCTATTGGTGAAAGAACTTTCAAAATCGGTTTAACGGTTTGCGCGTGAAAGCGTAGCAAACAAACAAACAAACTCACTTTCACATTTATAATATTAGTAATGTGTGAGGATAAATTTAAATTTAACTAGCAGAGACAAAAACCCAAAAAGTTTACAGAGCCCATTTTGCAGTTAACAGCGTACTGTTAAGCACTTAACAGTCCTAGTAAAATAAAGGAACATTATTTCGGTTGCGAAATCCAGGAACGGGGGCTGATACTATGCCCAACAATTAATGGAAAATATGGTCCGAGAGCTGAATAATGAAATTATACCAATTGGATATACAAAAGATATATCAATAATACAGAAACTTAATTTTAAAAAAGGGCCATATTTGAAAGGAAAAGTGAACATTGTGGGAAATAGGAGATGGGTACATATATCCCACTATATAGAAATGGTGCTCCTGATGGCTCGTTAAAGAGCAAATTAAGTGGCATATCTGAAAACATTTTGGGACTTTAGAAAAATCAATTAAAAAAAAAAAAGTCATATTTCTGGAGAAGATTAGTGGTCATTGTGGGAAATAGGAGATGGGTACATATATCCCACTATATAGAAATGGTGCTCCTGATGGCTCGTTAAAGAGCAAATTAAGTGGCATATCTGAAATCATTTTGGGACTTTAGAAAATTCCATTTTAAAAAAGTCATATTTCTGGAGAAGATTAGTGATCATTGTGGGAAATAGGAGATGGGTACATATATCCCACTATATAGAAATGGTGCTCCTGATAGTGGGATATATGTACCCATCTCCTATTTCCCACAATGATCACTAATCTTCTCCAGAAATATGACTTTTTTAAAATGGAATTTTCTAAAGTCCCAAAATGATTTCAGATATGCCACCTAATTTGCTCTTTAACGAGCCATCAGGAGCACCATTTGTATATAGTGGGATATATGTACCCATCTCCTATTTTCCACAATGACCACTAATCTTCTCCAGAAATATGACTTTTTTTTTTTAAATTGATTTTTCTAAAGTCCCAAAATGTTTTCAGATATGCCACTTAATTTGCTCTTTAAGGAGCCATCAGGAGCACCATTTGTATATAGTGGGATATATGTACCCATCTCCTATTTCCCACAATGATCACTAATCTTCTCCAGAAATATGACTTTTTTAAAATGGAATTTTCTAAAGTCCCAAAATGATTTCAGATATGCCACTTAATTTGCTCTTTAACGAGCCATCAGGAGCACCATTTCTATATAGTGGGATATATGTACCCATCTCCTATTTCCCACAATGACCACTAATCTTCTCCAGAAATATGACTTTTTTTTAAATTGATTTTTCTAAAGTCACAAAATGATTTCAGATATGCCACCTAATTTGCTCTTTAACGAGCCATCAGGAGCACCATTTCTATATAGTGGGATATATGTACCCATCTCCTATTTCCCACAATGACCACTAATCTTCTCCAGAAATATGACTTTTTTTTAAATTGATTTTTCTAAAGTCACAAAATGATTTCAGATATGCCACCTAATTTGCTCTTTAACGAGCCATCAGGAGCACCATTTCTATATAGTGGGATATATGTACCCATCTCCTATTTCCCACAACGATCACTAATCTTCTCCAGAAATATGACTTTTTTAAAATGGAATTTTCTAAAGTCCCAAAATGATTTCAGATATGCCACTTAATTTGCTCTTTAACGAGCCATCAGGAGCACCATTTCTATATAGTGGGATATATGTACCCATCTCCTATTTTCCACAATGACCACTAATCTTCTCCAGAAATATGACTTTTTTTTTTTAATTGATTTTTCTAAAGTCCCAAAATGTTTTCAGATATGCCACTTAATTTGCTCTTTAACGAGCCATCAGGAGCACCATTTCTATATAGTGGGATATATGTACCCATCTCCTATTTCCCACAATGTTCACTTTTCCTTTCAAATATGGCCCTTTTTTAAAATTAAGTTTCTGTATTATTGATATATCTTTTGTATATCCAATTGGTATAATTTCATTATTCAGCTCTCGGACCATATTTTCCATTAATTGTTGGGCATAGTATCAGCCCCCGTTCCTGGATTTCGCAACCGAAATAATGTTCCTTTATTTTACTAGGACTGTTAAGTGCTTAACAGTACGCTGTTAACTGCAAAATGGGCTCTGTAAACTTTTTGGGTTTTTGTCTCTGCTAGTTAAATTTAAATTTATCTTCACACACATATATTAGTAAGGATAAGGATAAGGATTAATTTTTATTTCACTTCGTAGATAGTTTTATTTTATTAAATATTTTTAATAGTTTTTATAAATAATGGTCCTCTAGTAAATCTAAATTATTATTACCGCACGAACACGATAATACTCGGTACGAACGAGTTCCAAACTGCAAAAGGCGCAATTTCTTTTTTCCAGGATACACAACAATTGGTTTTGCGATTTTATTACATAAGAAGACAAATTATTTTTAGACGGCATATGTTAAAAATATTTTAGGAGAAATAGTTTTAATCACAAGAAAAAATATTTAAGCAATTTCCCAAAAAAAACCCAACTTTTTTTTGTAAAGAACCCCAATTAAAGTCCGCCCCAAGCCTCAAATTAAAATTGTCAACCTTTTATGCGATAAAATTTTCCCTAATTTGGGGTTAGAACCCCAAATCTGACACCTCCAGTTATTTTATTTATCTTATTTACTTTTTTCAATTGTATCATAAATTTTTTCTATGGAATCTACCATATAAAGGGTGATTTTTTTAGCAACTTTCGTTTTGGCAACACTGTTCTTGGCAATTCAGCTGTTTTCGTGTATCATGTTACTATTAAACATGTTCAGTTTGGTCTATAATTTAAACATGAATCGACTTACAAATGAACAAAGCTTGCAGATTATTAAATTTTATTATCAAAATCCATTTAATGGTCAGTTTGGGCGACCTTCTCAGGCGGCTATTCAGAATTTTGTGACTAAATTTCGTACCAAAATTATGTTATTGAATATTAAAACACCAACAGAGGAAAATATCGCAGCTGTATCCGCCAGTGTTGTTGATTAATGCGGTTTATCGATTCGGCGCCATTCGCAGCAATTGGGCCTCTGTTACTATTTTTTTTTTGCCCAAAATGGAAGAGCTGGACTTGGCTGACATGTGGTTTCAGCAAGACGGTGCCACATGTTACACAGAACGCGATGCAATGGTCCAATTGAGAGGCGAGTTTGGTGAACAGTTTATTTCACGTTTGGTGGCGGTCAATTGGCTGCCTAGATCGCGCGATTTAACGCCTTCAGACTATTTTTTGTGGGGCTATGTTAAGGCTCGTGTCTATAGGGACAAGCCAGCAACGGCTGACATACTGGAAGGCAATATTGAAGAATTTATTCGTGAGATACTGGGCGATATGTTGGGGAGAGTATGCCAAAATTGGACCCAGCTTACGAACCATTTCAGTTGTATCTGCGGTCAATATTTACATGAAATTATCTTTAAACATTGAATTATATACTCGTAAATCGTTCTACCTACACAAATAAAGATTTCATACATTTCTCTAAATTTTATTTACTTTTTATCAAATCCAAAAGCTCATAAAAAATCACCCGTTACATACATATACACATTAAATAAAAGTGAAATGTCTCCTTCATAAACAAAATGCTGTAAAATACTAAGAATAAATAAATAAATAACAAAATGAAAATCAACTTAAAAAAAATAGCATCAAGTTGCGATAAATATCGTTTACAGAAAAATCTCTATTTTCTGAATCAGCTTTTCATTTCTGCAAAATACTTGCATACATACATACACACAGTATATTTTATATATACATATGTATATGTACATACATACACCTTTTTTGTAAAAAAACCCCTAAAGCCCAGTTGCCATTACTGGTGCTTTTGTCTCATATGGTGTCCTCATCATGATCGTCATGATCATCAACGACACAGCCACAGTATTACTGAAATTCATGTTTGGTCAAATCTACTAGTGCCCGTCTTATTTTTCACTTACACAGTGGACAAGTGTGACTTTGTCGAAACTGACCAAATTACTTTCGTTGTCATTTCAATAAAAAACGAAATTTCTTGTGCTACTTTTCTGCTAGATTATACAGACTTGTGTTACATTTTTTTAAAGATCAAGTAAGCGGCAAGCGCAATTAAAATATAATAAACAAGTGTGTGTGTGGCTGGACCAGTAACAGTCTGTCTATCCTTTCGTCTGGCAGTTTAACGGCTAAAGCCGGTTGCACTCGTATTTGTTTACTTGGGCGGCTTTTAAAGGCTCTTGTCAGTCTGCGACGCATGTTTATTTGTTTACCGGCTGTAAAAAACTGATTTAAAATGGAGTAGAGAAATGGTATCGATTATAAATGCTGACAATAAAAAAAATGTTACTCGTCTCCACTCAAGTGAATGCAAGAAATAAATAATTGGTCTCATGGCAATTAAATTTGTATATCAATTAAATTAATTAATTAAATTTGAGTATCAAAATTTAGGGACCTGAAATTCAAAACTTGGCTTGTGTTTGATATTTTATTCAAAATATACATATTTACATACATACATACGAGGTGTGTTCAAAAAGTATCGCGAATTTTGTGTTTTTTATTTTTCAAAAATTATTTATTTATTCATGAATATCTATTTTTTCCCCTTCAAAGTAATCCCCCTCAGATATAATGCACTTATGCCAACATTTTTTTTTCCAATCTTCGAAGCACTTCAAAAAATCATTTTTATTTTATCTGGTTCAGCTCCTCCTTCGATGCCGTCTTTATCTCGTTAATCGTAGCGTAGCGTCGTCCTTTCATGAGCCTCTTCAGTTTCGGGAACAAGAAAAAGTCACAGGAGGCCAGATCTGGGGAATACGGTGGCTGCGGCATCATTAGTGTGTTCTTTTTTCCAAAAAGTCGCGTACAAGTAAGGATGTTTTTGGTCGAAATTGAGCAATTTTGGTACGAATTTTGCGACGACGCGTTATTGATAAAAATCGAATGGCACCAGCCAATCGATATGTCTAGGTCCTCAGCAACTTCTCTAATGGTGATTCGAAGATACCATTTTCTTCACTTCATCAATTTTTTCGTCTGTTGTCAAAGTGCTCGGGCGTCCACCACGATCTTCGCCGTTCACATCTTCTCGGCCTTCTGAGAACATTTTGTACCACCGATAAACGTTGCTACGGTCCAAGGTAGCTTCTCCGTATGCCACAGTCAACATTCGGAATGCATCCGCGCACTTAATTTAATTTTTCACACATAATTTTATACAGGTTCTTTGATCCATTTTTTTTTTAATAGGTAAATATCGAAGACGAGCCAAAACACGTGCACGCAAAGCAGCTGTCAACAATTAACTGAACATTCAAAATGGCCGAAATTGTCGGCATAAGTGAAAGACCAACATAACGACACAAAAAGATTAAAATTCGAATATACTTAAGAACGCGAAAATTCAAAATTCGCCATACGTTTTGAACAAACCTCGTATACGAATAAATCCCCATCCGAAAGGACTTGTCGCTGTTAAACTCCTGCTAATTAATTGCTTTTCGTTTATTTAGAAAATAGAAAATGTTAATAAAGTACAAAATTTATTAAATGCAGAGTGCAGAATGAAATATTTCAACTATGTATGTATTGCTAATATCGAAAATAAAATCTTTGAATCAAATTCTTTAGTCGACAAATACCCATAGAATAGAATAAAAAATAAATTAACCATTTTTCTTTCACAAAACAAATATGTATGTACATATGTACTCGTAAGTATGTTTATGCTCCACACGTATGTACGTCGGTGAAAAGTATTTAAGATTTCCTTTGGCCAGAATGAGCCATGAGTATATAAAGGTTTGTCATTCTGTTTGTAATTTCAACATTTATTCATATTCGAGCTCATAAAATATTTTGCGCACTTACGCATAGTCGAAAAAGCGATGGTCGAATAAGAGATGTCCGTCTGTCTATTAGTTCGTGAAATCGATTTTCAGAAGCCCCCGAAAAGCTAGAGACTTAGGACTGTTGTATCAGGATTTGTCTTAGCTCGATGACATTAAAGATCAACAAAATAAAAGAAGGGGCTTTTGACGTTGATTTATCATACGCCAGGGCTGGAAAATACAATTTTTTTGCTATATATATTTTTTTTTTAAATAATAAATTTATGGCTCCCAGAATGCAAAAACTAGTTTTTTTATTAATTAAACTTATTTTATCTTTTTGAAAGATCTTTAGTCAAGAGTTATTAACTTTAATTAATTTTTTGTTTAAATAATTTTAATATTATGTTCAATAAACATTGTTTATTTGTTACGGAAATAAGAAGATTTCGATTATACAAATTTATCGTGAAAAATCGGAGGCTGCATTGTAGTTTTATAACGATGGTTTCTTCACAAGATTTTATTAGAATTTTTTGGAGATTACGCTTCGGTTATACTCATGATTAAAAAAAATAATTGTACATTACATCGGTACAGTTGAATAAAGCACTCTTACTTGTTTTCAGTATTGAACAGTGTTATGAGCTTAAGGGCCATTACTATGACTTGACGATAAAGTTCCGGATAGTTAATCTTAAGTTTAGCAAAGCTGAGCTATAAGTGACCTTTAAAATTTTTCCATTATTACAACTGTCCGACAAAATAAATAATACAATGTTTGTTTGGTGAAAACATTTCTGTACGTATTGTGGATATGGATTGTTAAAAATACTTAGCGGCAAACTTGCTTTTGTTTATTTGCCAAATTACAAACACAATGAAACTATTTTTCTCAATTCTTTTATTTATGTTTTGTATTGTTATATGTTTCTTTAAAACAAATAAAATTTGGCTGTAATATGTAAAGTAGAAAGTGTGGCAACGTATGAAAAATTGGCAACTTCAAATGACTGAAACTAACGATAAAAGTTACAGGTAGGATGAACTTGCCTTTAACTTATCGCTCCCTTTTGATTAAAGTGAAGTTGTAATAATCAAAAAGTGTTTATCCATCCATCTAATAAAAAATTCTACTTTTAACTAATGACAAGTTATAATAATTGCCCTAAATGCAATTGGTATAGTCTTTGGACTGAATTATTAGAGGAATATTTCCAATGTTCAGTGGAATTAATAAAGATTGAATTTTCTTTTGCATAATCTCGATTGAATTTACAACTTTCAACTTAATACTCGTTTTGTAATGGGTGTTTAATGAAAAGAAATCAAAAATACGCAATCTACATGGTTATACATACTCGTACTTGCATAAACTACGCAACATGAATCTCCTCCCTCCTAACAGATCACTTGTATGGAAGCTGGACTGTTCAGATAATTTTATAACAACTTTCACATAAAGAAGAATACACAAGATCGCTACGAACGTCATGCTAAATTCATGATGAATAAGTCGAAACACGCACATACTTGTAAAGGGTGTTTTTTATAGAGTGACACAAGTTTAAATCGTAATAAAACAAGGAAATATATTTTTAATATCAATGAAACGGGCTTTATTGGAAAGAAAATTTTATGAAATTAATGTTTAAATATGATTTCTGCCAGGTGGCCGCCACAATTTTCAACAACTTTTCGCGGCATTTGCGGCCGTATTTCACCGACAACTCTTCGAATGTTGTTTATCGTTTATCGTTTACGTAGACAAGTGACTTAACATAACCCCAAAAAAATAATCCCATGGGGTTAAATCACACAATCTTGGTGGCCAATTAATTGGGCCATTACGTGAAATTATTTTTTCATCAAAAGTTTCTTTGAGTAAATCAATTGTAGCGCCCGCTGTGTGGCATCCCAGCAAAAATTACTGCTTGCCAGAAGCGTTTTTGTAAGGGAAACAATGCTACGGAATCACTTGCTGTTGCGCATGAATAAGGCACTTCTTTTGTTCGAGATGAGCCAGCTAGAAGCAATACATTTACCTTCCAAAAAGCCATGAATTTTTTTTTGACTTACTGAAGTGCCTCACAGAAGTAATAATATATAATCTTTGTGAGAGCCCGTCTTACGTTAGTGATTTTCAGAAGCATTTTTCGAAGCTTTTGTTATCAAATAAGCCATACATTGCTTCCCTAAGTTGTTAGTGCTTCCAAATCAGATTTCTTTTTAGCTGGGATGTGGCTCCGTCCTGTTGGAACCACATATCAAGATTAATGGCACGTAATTGAGGTCGATCACCATTGACAGTAACATTCTGACCAACATCGCTTTTGAAGACATATGGGCCAATGACTCCGCCAGCCCATAAAGTGCACCCAACAGTAATTTTTTGTGAATGTAATGGTGTTTCGACAAAAGCTTGTTGATTCTCCTCATTCTAAATACGACAATTCTGCTTATTTACGCACCCATTCAACCAGAATTATGTGCGCCATAAAATGGAAGAAGTGCACGATGAGTTTGACAAATAGAACAATTATTTTGATTAAAAATTTGAACAATTTGCACTCGTTGCTCTGGTGTAAGTCGATTCATAATCAGGGCAATCATGAATAAAATTTCGCATGAAATTTCTCCCTTTTCCAATTAGAAGTTTTTTGTTCCTATTACTTGCTATTAGTTGGAATTGTTCCCAGGGAAAATTTCACGCGGAATTTTATTCATGATTGCCCTGAATGAAATTTCAAAGCAAACTAAACAAAAAGCAACTATCAGCTGTTAAATGGGTGCTCAAGTAAAGCAGTGTTGCCAACTCAAAGTTGCGACACCCTAAAAAAAACACGTTTTACTTTTAGCTAAAATCTTTCGTTGCAGCATGAAAAGTACTCACACACTGTAGCACCGTCTTTGCAGTCATCATTCTTATTATAGAATCAGGTGTAGCAGTTTTCAAGAAGATGTAGATGATGATGATGCCACAAACATGCTGTAATTGCTCTACTATAGGCGTGTTATTCTTCTTTTATTTTCATACTCGTACATACGAGTACATAATAGAGGGAAATGTCAGTGAACTATAATGGAGTTTTGGATCTGTGTATGTGCTGATGGCCGCGAGAATAAAGAAGACCTACTTTTCGAATTGCGGTTTTATTTTTTAGTTTTCGATTTTTGTTTTTGTTTTTTAGTTTTACAACTCATTTAAAAGTAACCGCGTTATGTATGCAGGAAGTTCAACGGGTATGGTTGAAATATTGAAGAGGAGTTTATATATGTATTTAAAAAGAGAAACATAAACTGGAAAGAACAGAAAAAAGTTCATATATGTACATATACATGCGTACATGCAAGTAATTGATGAATTTGGCAACATATGGTGCTTGTGTTGGGGAGTAATTTTAAAATATCAAAAACATTTAAAAACTGTTCGAATTTCAAGAAAAAAAATAATTATTAATTTTAGAGTACGCAATTAGGGCTTGTAAAATGGATCGGTAACGCAACGGTAATTACTCACAAAACTTCCATTAATGTGTTAACGATAACATTAATGGAAATACAAGAAATTCATTAATTATTTTCACTTTTAAATAGAATATTAGTAGGGCATTTCTTAAAAAATCATTTTAGCTTCCGTTATAGATTTTTTTAAAAATATAACAAATTTGAGTGATTTGTTTTTGTTTGAGAATTTTTGATTGTCTGCGATAAACGGGCAGTAAGTAAATTAGTTTTACATTTAAAAAATATAGAAACTAAGATGAATAAATATTTTTGTTTCTTCAACTACAATTATTTCAATATTTTATATTTACTTCTTTCTCTTGATCCAGAAAACACATTATTTTTCCCATAATCGCTGCTTATGAGACATTTGATCTCTTTCATTTTCGTTACAATTAAAAGTAGGTATGACTTTTAAATTATTTTTATTTATAAACTTTGCCTTTACCTTTTCTTCTCCACACTACGAGTATGTCTTTCTTTTAGATAATTTTTCGAAAACAACATGGAAAAGCAGCAGCAAGCAGAAAAGATTTCTATGGGTTAGACTTACGAAGTTATGACTTTGGTTAATTTTATAGATAAAGTGCAGATATTAACTGCAATTGAGGCCGCAATGGAGTGAATTGTGATCAGTAACAGTAAAACAGTCAATTTAACAGTTTCATAAAAAATGTGCATCGAAGGCAAAAACATTTCAAGTTGTAGCATTAAAAATAAGCAGCAGTTGTGGCCAAATCTAATTCAGACTTTTAAAGGAATTGACATATTAGGGAATTGTAGTCTTTGCTTTTACACTCAAAACTTTTGTTTGCAATTCCTTGCAGCAGGTATATCGCAACCTAAATCGAAAATAGTCACAAATCAAAATTTATCAAAATGTTTTTCTTTCACAAGAACAGAACTATACAATCCGCAAATATTCACTTTGTAAGGCAGTCTGTCTTCTTTAACTAGACAAATTTATATTACTTTCGTTTAGTTAAAAATCTTTTCGAATATTAATAATGCATACGTTTAAAGCGGCTGACGGCTGACTGTAATCACACCAACTAATAACAAGAAAATTAATAATATTGAAAAATTTCAAAATAAAAATGCGTTTAAATTGAAACAAAACTTTCTTTCTTTTCAGCCGTTAGTGGTGGTAGTGTCAGCAAGAGTCAAAGATATGAAAGTAAATATTTCTTAAGACTTTTCACATGCATTGTTGCTTCTTTTAGTTTTCCTCAACTTTTTCTTCTAACTCTAATAGCGCGCTGGTATGTCAAAAATCTTACAATCGCTTCACTATTTACCGTCTTGTTAATATTATTAGCCACTTGGTGTTGTTATTGTTTTCTCCTAATGCTTAAGATGAAATCTTTAAGAAAGAAAATTCACATTCGAAATAACTATGAATTTATTCAAAATAAATTAATAATAATATCTACGTAGTATTTGTATATATACACATACATATATGTATGTACATATTGCCCATTTACTGCAACAACGTCATAACTCAAAAAATTAGATTTTTGAGTTATTAATGATAATGTTAACAATATTGCCAGCTAAGCAGGTTGTCTAGAAATTATATAACACCCTAACGGTGACAAATTAATATAATACACAGCAGATTGTGAATGTATATATTGTGCCAAACATGCACTTCGCAAAAATTTGTATCTCACTATTTTTTATAGCCGAAATTTGGAAAATTATGAATTATTTCTAACTATGGTTTAAATTTCATAATTTTACGATTGAGGGGAACAAAGTTATGAGGGGATTAAAAGAGGTCGAATGGCTTTATGTAAAATATACACACTGAGTGCCGAAACTTGGCTTAAATTAAATTAGCTCAGTTGAAGGGATTTTTTTTTTGTTTTTTACCGGTTGTTTTTTTTTCATTTTCATTTTCATGTATTATTTATTACTTATTTTTTATGACGTTAAGATAATTTTTCTATGAATCTTCATAAAATTATTTACATCTAGAATACGAACGATTGTGCCGTGCCGTCCGTTTGCTATAACTAGGAAAATAAAATTAAAAAAATTTTTTTTCTGTGCGAATTCAATACAAATTTCAAACTCTCACTACTTTCACCAAAACGATGTATGGAATAACGACATCTCGAAAGAAAATATTCCTTGTGGAAGTACGCAAAAGTAATCGTAAAAGACCCATATAAAATTAAACTTTTCCTCAGCAAATAGGAGAAACTTTAAGATATTTTATACTTTATAATTAGTTTTTTTTTTGCAACTGTTTCGTTGGACAATTAAAAAATAATATTCAATTACTTTTACTTTAACGCTTTAAAATGTTTCAAAGTAAAAAAACGAATTGTTATTTCCACTGAAATTCATTTAAAATTGCAAATTTTCGTACAACAAAAAAAGTAGGATAAACTTAAAATAAAAAACAAATATCAATCATTTTGTTTCAACAAAACAAGTTGCCAGCCAGCAAACAATCCGCATATGGACCGCGAGCAAAAAAAAAGCAACAACAAGTAGACACAATAACTCTTGCCAATCATCCATCCATCCATCCATGAAAACCATTTATCATTATAACTTGTTAAATCATTACTAAATCAAATAATTAACTGCATTTATTTAAAATTAAAACGTATAAATATATTATGTGACAAAAAAACTCTTAATTTTTTTGCGCAAATGAAACTGAAAATTTTTGCAAATTGGAAAGAAAAGACAGAAGAAACACACTTTTAGCGAGACGAACCAAAATACGAGTAAGAAAAATTGCAACATTTGTGTGAAGCTTTTGTTACACATTTGTAAGATAGAAATTTATTTATTTACACACATGCCCACAAATGTTGCAACTTGTTGAGTCGCTGACATCTACTACAAATAAATGCACAAACCTGTTGAAAACTATTTAATTTGTCTTTAGTTTGTAAAAGTAAATATGTTTTAGTTTTTTTTGTTTGTTTTTTTTCTTTGTTTTTTTGCAATAAACAATTCAACTTGTTTTTCTTTTCGGTATTAAATTTCAAGTCCAGTGATATTTTATTAAACACTATTTTCCTTGAAGTGCGCTTGAAATTACCAATTTTATTGATCGTTTAAATACAGATTTTTAATCGAAATTTACGGAGAAATTTCACTTTTGCAGCAACTAATGTAAAAGATTGCAGTGGAAAATTATATAAAACGAATCAAGAAAATAAAATTATACATGATTTAAAACCGATGATTTAAGGGCGTATTCCAGCCAAAAGCAAATGAAAATACATTTTAAATTTTATATGCAAAAATATTATATTTATGGATGTCTTTTTGCTTTAAAATTTTTTTGTGATTACTTTTATTAATCAGCCAATAAGCAGTCACTGTCACACAGTGGGGTATTTTAAAAAAAATGGAAATAAATCTGCAGTTTCTTTTTGTTCTCCTTCTCATCTTTAATAAAGACTATGCTCTCGTTTGCTTTTAGCTGAAGTTTCAAATTTGTACATATGTCTTATAATGAGATTTTTTAAGAGAAGTAACACTCAGGCAATACATGCTGTATTAAAATTTTTGGTCACACCCGTCACAGTAAAAATTTAATACGTTTTTCAAATTGTTACTCTCTATAAACAGGGCTGAAATCATCACATCCGTGATAGTATCTACAACCGTACTAAAACAAAATAAGTGATACGTCAACCGTACAAGCTGAATGGGATTTCAGTACGTTCACGTATGTCATTATCCAAAAATGGTGTGTTTACGTGACGAGTAGTACGTTCACGGATGTGACGATTCGACCCCAGTGTTGAAAAACTCAGTTTTTCCAATTATTGCTGAAAAGAAGGTTTTCTGAAAAATAAATATGTAAAAGCCAACATTTAGACCGGTTTTTTAAATCGAGTTTTAGTAGAAAGAACGAACCAAAAACAGTGTGTTAAACATTAGATTTTTTTCTATTGCAGGTAAAACAGGGTTTTAGGAAAACAAAAAGGTTAAACCCGATTATTCTCATCGGCTTATAATAGAAAAAACTAAACCTGGGTTTTGAAAGCTACACTTTTTCGAATGTTGCTAAATAAAGAAAAACAGGTTATTCGAACTAGTTTTCAATGTAAAAAACCTGTTTTCGAAAATCAGGTTTTTATGCATTATTCGAGAGCCGGTTTTTTTATGTATACTTGAAGCGAAAAGGCGGAATTTGACTGCATGCGTTAAGAGAGAAAATCGGCAGAAGCTCATAATTTATAATTTCGTAAAAAGAGCAACAGAAAGAACATAAATATCATGATGGGAAAAAATATCATGTGCGGCATGTCACGTGCGACTGCGATTAAACCTGCATTTAAAATATATATACATAAGTAATTTATGTTTAAAATCAAAACCATTTTAAGGAGACATTAGTGCACAGTAGAGATGAGCGATATTTCGAAACCTGTTACTTTTTCACAGCGATTGAAAAATCACTAAGCACAACTGTGACTGAATTTATCAAGTAACATGTTTTGGAAATATAGTTCTTTCATACAAACTCTGACTTTACAGTAAATAAAGCTACCACACTAATTTTTTTTATACCTTCAGCTTTTGTCGAAAAAAAATCGTCAAATCGTCTTTTTTGGCAACTAATAAACAAGCTCTGACTTTTTTTATTGTCCCTCTGATTCTTTTAGGACAATATTCAATATTTGGAAGGGGTTGATTGCTAATTGTTTTTATCAAAATACTAATGTTAATAAATACTTTTAAAGCAGAAGAACTGAAATGTGTTAAACCGTGATCAGAGTTACTGTTTAATTTCATTGCTACTCTTCTTATTAGATTTTCTCAAAATAACAGAACTGCCACAAACAAAATACTGCTAAACTGTGATCACAGTCACAGTTTAAAAGAACAGAGATTTAAAAATCACGTTCACTGGGAGCAACATTATTAAAAAAACCACAGGATCGCTCATCTCTAGTGCACAGCATTTAAAAATTAGTTACAGGTTTCGCTGAAATCCGTGTTTTAATCATTGGTCGCAAAAGCGACTGCTGTTTTTGTCACATGGGAATCCCTTGGTTTTTTTTTGGTCATACAGAAATTTCCCCAAAATTTGCTCCATCTTCTCCCTCTCATCTCAGTAAAGGCAGAATTAGTTTGTACGTGCTGTTCGCTTCTGAATCAGCTGTTTTATTTCAGTTCAATTGAAAATCTGTAAGCGGACATTTCTACGGAAAGTCCACTTTTTTGTCACGTGCGACAGCAAGCAATTAAGCTTGTACTACAGAACGATATGAATCAATTCTTAAAATTTTGACTAATGTAGAGCTACTGACGGCCTACACAAGTATATAAAAAAGTAAAAAAAACTATCGTTTTCTTTGAAAGAAACAAGCAAATTTTTTATTTTTTTTTTTTGTTAACATTCTTGTAGAAAAGCCCATGTGTGGTTTGTTGTTCCTTTTTCCTTCTGTTCTGTTGCGGACAAATCTGTACACAGAGAGAATAGATTGGTTAAAAATATGTTGGAGCAACAAATATTTAATTATGTATTCCAATATTCCATATTTTCTATCAATTATCAATCAATTGTACGATTTTTTTGTATTTATAAACAAAAAACCATAATTACAATGTAAATAGAATTCTCACAATAGTTTTATTAGTAATAACAATTGATTTATAACTGAATATTGGCTTTTGAAATGAAAAAAACTATGCCTGTAAACAATATTTAATTTGAAAAAAAAAATTCGCTTATTGTAACTAACTAATCATTTGTCGTCATACTGAAATTCTATTGTAATAAAAGAAAAGAAAATGGATTACTTTATTGATATTCCTAAAGGCCGTGATACTCTATCATACAAAGTCGTGCGTTCCACGAAAAAATACAACCCTGGTATGATGGAGTTTATGAAAATTTTCAAAAGACAATAACAATTTATCACTTTGTATGATAGTGAGTCATGGCCTTAACAGAATTTTTTTATTCTGAATACAAAAGGAAAAACATATGTATTTCGCTGTCGCAATTGAATTATTCCTTATTTGTAGAAAAATTTGAATGTTTTATAAACAAAAAATAAAAATTAGATAGAAATGTCATATAAAAAATATCTTTTGCAGAATAATTACACATTATTATATACTCGTATATCGCAAAATATTCGAACTGTTATTAATATTATTCTGAAGTGAAATTATTTGTGCAAATAATTTGTAGTTTCTCGATAGGAAAATGTTTCTGTGTTAAAAAGCCTTAGAACTGATGTTACAATGCACCGCGCAGATAAAAAATTTGCACATTTCACTTCAGAATATAAGCAAAAAATTAGGTATAATTCGCGATAAATATAATAATGTCCTTACATACCCTTTTTATTCTGCAGAAATTGTTTTTATGTATGTACATATGTATGTATGTATGTAGTATATGAGCCATCTCTACCAATGATTCCTTTAGAAATATCAATTATATTGGTTGTATCAATTAATTATTTCTATAGTCACAATAAAATTTCATTCTAAAAATTCACATATGGCTACTGAAAAATTGGTGCTTACAAAAGCTATATTCGTTCATTAGAACAGAATTGTGTATTAGTTGTTGGAACCGACAAAATTCGATTGGCTACAAATCTGTTTTCTCTGTGTAGAAAATAGAATTCAACGTTAAATGACAAGTGTACAAGTGTAATCAATTCTATAGGTTGTCAGCTGATTGCTTTCACAGAAAAAGTAATTGCAAAATATTCTCCACATAAAAGAACGGCAAAGAAAAGTAAAAACTAATGAAGCCTTAAGTCTTTTCAGCTACGTTTAAGTCATTATATGAGACAATGTCATTTTCCTATTTCTACCAAATCATATAAATCTACAGTTTTCCAATATTTGCGATACAAATATGTAAGTGCTATTCATAAATATTACAAAAAATTGCCAACATTAACACAAGTGAAATTTATTACTTATGTAAGCGAGATACTATCTACTACATAAAGTTAGTAATAATTACTTGAATCTATTTAAAAAACAACATTTTGAAGAAATTATTAAGTTGACACTCAGAGCGAAGCATATTAAGGTGATGTAATTCGACACTTTAAATGAAAATTGGGCACTTCAGACAAACTCTCAATAGATTGTTGACAATGACCAAACTACAATTAACAAATAAATTTTTTCTATATTTAATGAATTGAACAGGCTAATGTTCGTATCGCCTTTTAAGCCAAATTACATGTGATAATTATTAATGAACAAATAACATCAAAGTTGGTTGTAAATATTCTGACAACACATAGTTGAACGGAACAGCCAGCCGTTTTCGAAGGCCACTAAACCTTCATCATCATAATAATAATTAATATATAATAATAATAATAATAATAATAATTAAATTAAATTAATTTTTTTTAAATCGTATTTGTTTTGGCATGCGTTAAACAAAAATAAATTATTGAAACTAGTATTAATTTTTAGAGCTCTTCTCGCGGACCACCAGCCGTCCACCGACCCCTACTTGTCAAACCGTTGAATTAGAACAAAATAAGAAAATAACTGTTACTTTACTTTTCCCACATTCTTTTAAAACTTTCAAATTGATTAAAAATTACTTTTCATTTGTCACCAAAAATTTAAAATAATCTTGCTTGAATCTGACTAAAATTATTTATTGAATTAATTAAAAATATTTTCATTCGTATAAAAGGCAATTGGAAAAAATAACGTAAACCTGACTAAAACCATACTATAACTTATAGTAACAAAAACGATACGACTATGAACAAAAACAAACGTGTTTTCCAATAGGAACTTCCAAAACTAGAATTACTATTGATAGCGACCATATTTTTGAAAACAGAACTGTCGAATTAACTGTCATTTATTCAGTCTCTCTCAAATGAAAATGATATTGTTTTATCAACACGGCACTTGGAAGTAGACTCTACTTCTACTGTCTTCTGTCCAACAAGTACGAAACACTCAAACGAAATTTTTTCAAAACACGAAACTGCACAACATACGCGAAATCAAATATATTCCAGCAGATTCATATTTTTGCTTAATTTCGAAACTTTAAGCTTAAGAGACCCCTACACTATCAACAAATTTGATGGTTTTACGTGTTTGACGATAAAAATATTAAATTTTTTCTTTGCTGGAAATTCATGCATACATATTTTAACACCAAACATCGTTTCGTGTTTATCGTACCAATTTTGCTCTACACGATACGACCCGAACACGCACGAAATCTGATTCTCTGTCGTGTTGAGTCGTGCGTGTTCGTGTCACGAAAAAAACACAACACGCGCCCATCTCTACTTGGAAGATGACCTTAATTTTCAATGAAAAGTCAGTTTCTGGGATTATACCCAATTTTGGATGAATAGGTACGTCCAGCACAAAAAATTTTGGAAGATACCAGTCCACAGGAGATTTAAGAGCGTCGAGTGCATTCTACGAAAGTTACAGTTTGGTGTGAATGTTGGACTGGCAACGTCATGGGTCCATATTTCTTTGAGAACGACTTGGACATTACCGCCAGCGAGCGGCAACGTCGAGTTGTATAGTTCGATGATTACCAACTTCTTTTGGGCAGACAACCACATGTGCTCGACATTTTTACGATGTTATATTCCCTACATAATAGCATCGATTGACCTTTCAACCGTATAAATAATTTCGATGATATCTCACTCGTATTTAGTTTAATTAAAGATACAAAGTGCTCGATGGAAGTCTCTTTATGTTTATTATTATCAATGAATTCTGAATCTTGTTTGATAAATGCGTTTAACAGGTTTCGAAAATGGAAATCTGTATTGTGTATTTCAAATGATTATTATCACTCACAAAGCAATAAATGTCAACATTGTTGAGGCGAAAGAAAATTATT
The DNA here is from genome assembly GCA_936439885.1 of Nowickia ferox. NCBI lineage: Eukaryota > Metazoa > Arthropoda > Insecta > Diptera > Tachinidae > Nowickia > Nowickia ferox. The sequence goes on along the minus strand of OW387023.1, from coordinate 91,594,686 downwards.
TTCTAAATAATATAACAATAAAAATTTAATGCTACAATAAAATAAATTAAAAATTATGAGATAGACAAGTACTAGAGATGTGCAAATGTCGTAATTTGTTCACTGTAGTGATAAAATTTAAAGCTAATCACGTGTGATTGCGTTAGTGTATTTTAAGGTGAAATCATTTTAAATCGCAACGTAATTTTATTAGAAATTCAAACAAAAAATTTTTTTTTAATTTTTTAATTTTCTATTTAATAACCTTTTTGTAGCGGTTTAAAAATTTCTCGAGGAACCGGATGTTAAGCACGTCCTAGCTCTTAATAAATACACAAGTATGAATCTTCTGGAAGATTTTCGTGGACTCACTTCTAAAAGCTGGCTTCACACAACACGTTTTTATGCCTGACATGTCAAATTTACGTGTATGAAGATGAATTTCGAAATGTTAGTTCTAAACCAAATGCATTAACAGAGATATGTTAAGCTGATAACATAGCTCTGTTAGCGCTGTTCAGACTATTGTACTTTGCAAATGTCAAAAATTAAAATAATACGTGCAAGTGCGATACTGTGTATGCAAAATGTCATGAGGCATGACGAATGGCAAATAATACGATACAACTTTAACATCCCATAAGTCTTGATAATTTTTTGAAATTTTTCTAAACGAGACTTTTCGGCTGATCAATGTTATATTTTTATCAAGTAATAAGGAAATTGACGAGTCTGTTTCGACGCTGATGCCGCGCCGTTGTTTATGGTATTTTTCTTCGTCTTAAAACGGTTCTAAATTTGTAATATATTCATCGTATTGAAATATATTTCGCGCCCATGTTTAAAAGTTAAGCAAATTTGTTTCCCTTTAGATGGAAATCTATTACTTTAACAGACGAAGTTTTTCAAAGGCCGGCACTTCATGGCATGTTAATTCTAGACATCTGTTTGCTTTCTAGACAATCGAAACAAATATCGTTGGATTTTTTATTTATTTTTTTTAAGTGAAGTAACACTCAGACAATTAATGCTTACTACTGTTACTAGGTATTACCTTCTTTATGAAAGGGATACTGATAGAGAAGACAGGTGGTGAAGAAAGAGATAGAGGAAACCTTCTTTCTTTTATAACTCTGCTTTTTTGTACGTTTTTAGCAATGAAGTGTAGCAGCGCCTCTGGTGTTAAATGAGGCGTATTAAATTTTTTTTCTGTAAGCTGTGCTAAGTAGCAATTTTATTGGTTATTTTACTTTGTCGATGATTCTGCTACACAACGAAAGAGGGCGCTCTGATGTTACATTAGGATTAGCATATGCTGAAGCCGGTATAGTTCAGTGACCAGTGACTATGCCTTCATCACTTGAACTTTCCTGCAACAACTTATACAAAGGGACACCAATGCACATCAGAAAAATGCTTGGTGTTGTTATTTAATCACTGTTGGATATCGGGCTCGAACCCAGGACCTTCGGGTTCTTAGTCAACGTGCTAACTACTTCAGTTAAGGGGAGGCTCATTCTGAAGTCGCTAATGAAAGTGGGAAAGATTGTGAAAGTCTATAGGCATCTGACATATTTCAGTGGCCTAGGCTTTTAATGAGAAAGCTTTTCGGAAAATGGGTGCGCGTTTGATCACAATCGACCACAAACGCAATCATGCGACAACTTCGCAGAAATTTTCGGCGTTGTTCAACCGCATTATGGATCAGTTTCTGCGTCGTTTCGCAACAGTGGACGAAACACGGATGCACCAATTTACAACCTAGACAAGACAGCAATAAAAACAGTGGGTTGATTAATGTGAATTGAGGCCAGAAAAGGAAAAAGTAATTTTATCAGCCAATTATCGGCGAAGTAAAATAACCAATAAAATGGCTGCTAATCACAGCTTCAAAAATTTAATACGCCTTATTCAACACCAGAGGCGCTGCAAGAGTGCATTATTAAAAACGTGCAAAAAGCAGAGTTGTAAAAGAATGAAACTTTCCTCTATCTCTTCCTTCACCACCTGTCTTCTCTATCACTATACCTTTCCTAAAGAAGGTAACACTTAGTAATAGTAAAGGGTGTTTTTTTATTGAGGTATAGAACTTTAAGTTGGCATCACTTTTTTAACCGGCGGCCATTTTGTCAGCTGTCAAGTGATTAATATTTAGTTTGGTTTGCCATTTCATCATTAACAGGTTGACAAAAGAACAACGCTTGCAAATCGTGCAAATTTATTTCGAAAATAATGGTTCAGTTCGCGAAGTTTACCGCAAGCTCCGTCCATTTTATGGTCGACCGTTGGTTACCGTTAATGGAGACCGGTATAGAGCCATGATAACCGACTATTTTGTTCCCGAATTGGATGGCATGAATGTGGATGAGTTGTGGTTCCAACAAGACGGCGCTACATGCCACACAGCGCACGTCACAATCGATTTATTGAAGGAAACATTCGATGAGCGCATAATTTCGCCCCATATGCTCGAAAAAGTGGTTGAAAATTGGACCTGTAGAATTGGCTTTATTCGAGCCAGCCGCGGCGGCCACATGCCCGAAATCATATTTAAACGTTAATGGCATAAAATTATCCTTCCAAGAAAGCCAAATTGATGGACATTAAAACGATTTTCTTGTGTTTTATTTCAATTCGAAGTTCTATACCTCTAAAAAAACACACTATAGTAGGCATTCAGTGTTACTGAGTGTTACTTCTCTTTAATGTAAAAAAAATTAAATTAAATAAAACAATGGCAAGAATTTTTTGGGATGCACACGGTGTAATCCACATTGACTACCTTCAATGGCGAATATTATGCCTTATGCCCTTACTGGGCCAAAAAAAAGGTCTTTTCCACCAGAGCAATGCAATGGTGCATACGTGTGAAGTTTTCTTGGCAAAAAAATTCATTAAAGGGCTACAAATTGATTCCTCATCTGCCCTGTTTAGATGCCCAGATGTAGCCCTGAAGAAATGGCTTGGCGGAAAGAGATTTGACTCCAACGATGAAATCATCTTTCAAACTAATACTTTGATGACCTCTTAATTTTTGGAAAGGATACGAACATTATAGACACCTTGGGATAAAAAGTATAGAGCTCAAAGGAGACTACGTTGAAAAATAAAATGTTTGTTTTCCAAAAACTTGTGTTTCGTTTAAAAAATACCAACCGCGTGTTCCCCCCCCCTCCCTCTTTTTTTAAACAGGAGATTGAGTTTTTATAACTAAGCATAAGTATACACAATCAAGGGAAAAATATTTGTGGGCCTGTTACCGCCCAATTTTGTGGCAATAGGACCAAATGGAAGCTATACGCTCGCTCAGTCAAAAAAATTCGTTTTTATAATCGGTTTACAAATTACTGATTTATGGAGTAACAGACATATAAAGAAAAGAAAAATACAATAGAATTGGGAGTTTCTCCTTTTCTGAAGTCGGTTAAATATATAAAACAATTATTTAAACCAAATTTGAATTATAGGTTGGCACGCACTTTCTTGTGAGCGTGCATGACTCTGATAAATTATATCTGTAGTACGTGAACGTGCGATATTAAACATTTCTAAGTGAAATATTTTTCTTAGTGAGTGTGTGAGTCGTGAGCCAAAGCCACGCACTCACGAGCACATCTCTAATAAATGCATAAACATGTGCACGAAAATTTCACAATCGTTTACGGTAACATATCGCCATCATTGCATTAGGTATTAAACTACATGGATAAGATCCATGTTATTTAACACCGTACCGCAAAGGTGTTATTTACTCATATATTTTTTTTTATACTTATTCATCGAAAACATGAATCAATGCTTTATACCAAATAGTATTTGTCAAATTATGGATAAATATCACATTTACAGTTTTTTTACCTAAATCATAAAAACTATCCACGAGATAAAAAATATTTTATATTTTCGCATTTTTTTCTTCACACTTTAGACTCCTAAAGTTTAGAGCTTATTAAGAAATGATTAATAAAAAATAACTTTTAATTAATATGGGAGCGAACTTTTTCCACCCATTCACTTGAATCTGAAAAGGTTGATTTTATTTTGTGAAAAATATTAACAAACAAAAAAACGACTACCTGGTTCAAATTATTTCATCACTCAGCTAAATTTGAATGTTTAATGCTCATTATATCATCATTTAATATTAATGAAAGAAATGTTTAAATACTGCTGCTTAATGTGCAAAAAGAAAATGAACAATTGTTTATAAAATCAAGGTAATTATTTTTATTTCTTTCAATTAAGTTAACTATTGACTTAATTGTAATTTTTGAATGGAGTAAGCGAATTATGAGTGCCCTTCTAATGTGTGTGAAGATAAATTTAAATTTAACTAGCAGAGACAAAAACCAAAAAAGTTTACAGAGCCCATTTTGCAGTTAACAGCGTACTGTTAAGCACTTAACAGTCCTAGTAAAATAAAGGAACATTATTTCGGTTGCGAAATCCAGGAACGGGGGCTGATACTATGCCCAAAAATTAATGGAAAATATGGTCCGAGAGCTGAATAATGAAATTATACCAATTGGATATACAAAAGATATATCAATAATACAGAAACTTAATTTTAAAAAAGGGCCATATTTGAAAGGAAAAGTGAACATTGTGGGAAATAGGAGATGGGTACATATATCCCACTATATACAAATGGTGCTCCTGATGGCTCGTTAAAGAGCAAATTAGGTGGCATATCTGAAATCATTTTGGGACTTTAGAAAAATCAATTTAAAAAAAAAAAGTCATATTTCTGGAGAAGATTTGCGGTCATTGTGGGAAATAGGAGATGGGTACATATATCCCACTATATAGAAATGGTGCTCCTGATGGCTCGTTAAAGAGCAAATAAGGTGGCATATCTGAAATCATTTTGGGACTTTAGAAAAATCAATTTAAAAAAAAAGTCATATTTCTGGAGAAGATTAGTGGTCATTGTGGGAAATAGGAGATGGGTACATATATCCCACTATATACAAATGGTGCTCCTGATGGTTCGTTAAAGAGCAAATTAGGTGGCATATCTGAAATCATTTTGTGACTTTAGAAAATTCCATTTTAAAAAAGTCATATTTCTGGAGAAGATTAGTGGTCATTGTGGAAAATAGGAGATGGGTACATATATCCCACTATATAGAAATGGTGCTCCTGATGGCTCGTTAAAGAGCAAATTAGGTGGCATATCTGAAATCATTTTGGGACTTTAGAAAAATCAATTTAAAAAAAAAAGTCATATTTCTGGAGAAGATTAGTGGTCATTGTGGGAAATAGGAGATGGGTACATATATCCCACTATATACAAATGGTGCTCCTGATGGCTCGTTAAAGAGCAAATTAGGTGGCATATCTGAAATCATTTTGGGACTTTAGAAAATTCCATTTTAAAAAAGTCATATTTCTGGAGAAGATTAGTGGTCATTGTGGAAAATAGGAGATGGGTACATATATCCCACTATATAGAAATGGTGCTCCTGATGGCTCGTTAAAGAGCAAATTAGGTGGCATATCTGAAATCATTTTGGGACTTTAGAAAAATCAATTTATGGCTCTTTAACGAGCCATCAGGAGCACCATTTGTATATAGTGGGATATATGTACCCATCTCCTATTTTCCACAATGACCACTAATCTTCTCCAGAAATATGACTTTTTTAAAATGGAATTTTCTAAAGTCACAAAATGATTTTAGATATGCCACCTAATTTGCTCTTTAACGAGCCATCAGGAGCACCATTTCTATATAGTGGGATATATGTACCCATCTCCTATTTTCCACAATGACCACTAATCTTCTCGAGAAATATGACTTTTTTAAAATGGAATTTTCTAAAGTCACAAAATGATTTCAGATATGCCACCTAATTTGCTCTTTAACGAGCCATCAGGAGCACCATTTCTATATAGCGGGATATATGTACCCATCTCCTATTTTCCACAATGACCACTAATCTTCTCCAGAAATATGACTTTTTTAAAATGGAATTTTCTAAAGTCCCAAAATGATTTCAGATATGCCACCTAATTTGCTCTTTAACGAGCCATCAGGAGCACCATTTGTATATAGTGGGATATATGTACCCATCTCCTATTTCCCACAATGACCACTAATCTTCTCCAGAAATATGACTTTTTTTTTAAATTGATTTTTCTAAAGTCCCAAAATGATTTCAGATATGCCACCTTATTTGCTCTTTAACGAGCCATCAGGAGCACCATTTCTATATAGTGGGATATATGTACCCATCTCCTATTTCCCACAATGACCGCAAATCTTCTCCAGAAATATGACTTTTTTTTTTTAAATTGATTTTTCTAAAGTCCCAAAATGATTTCAGATATGCCACCTAATTTGCTCTTTAACGAGCCATCAGGAGCACCATTTCTATATAGTGGGATATATGTACCCATCTCCTATTTTCCACAATGACCACTAATCTTCTCGAGAAATATGACTTTTTTAAAATGGAATTTTCTAAAGTCACAAAATGATTTCAGATATGCCACCTAACTTGCTCTTTAACGAGCCATCAGGAGCACCATTTCTATATAGTGGGATATATGTACCCATCTCCTATTTCCCACAATGACCGCAAATCTTCTCCAGAAATATGACTTTTTTTTTTTAAATTGATTTTTCTAAAGTCCCAAAATGATTTCAGATATGCCACCTAATTTGCTCTTTAACGAGCCATCAGGAGCACCATTTGTATATAGTGGGATATATGTACCCATCTCCTATTTCCCACAATGTTCACTTTTCCTTTCAAATATGGCCCTTTTTTAAAATTAAGTTTCTGTATTATTGATATATCTTTTGTATATCCAATTGGTATAATTTCATTATTCAGCTCTCGGACCATATTTTCCATTAATTTTTGGGCATAGTATCAGCCCCCGTTCCTGGATTTCGCAACCGAAATAATGTTCCTTTATTTTACTAGGACTGTTAAGTGCTTAACAGTACGCTGTTAACTGCAAAATGGGCTCTGTAAACTTTTTTGGTTTTTGTCTCTGCTAGTTAAATTTAAATTTATCTTCACACACATGCCCTTCTATGCAAAAGTTAAACAAACTGAAATGTGTTTGCTGACAACGTGATTGTCAACTTAAAACATGTTTCTTCAATTGTAATTAATGTTTTTGAAGTTTTGAACGTTTATGAACTTTTTATGTAAAAAACCATAACCGCCTTTTTGGCTTATATTTTTGGCCACATATTTTAGACCTCTTTTTTTTGACGAAAATCGATTAGCATTTAATCGATTTTGGTCAAAGAACCAATATCGAAAATTATGTCGCTTAAGCTTTTTGGCGGTTACAGCACAATATGTATTTTTGGCAACAACTCGTACCATAACCGCCAAAAAAGCTTAAGCGACATAATTTTCTTTTTTCTTAAAAAACAAACGAGGTCCAAAAAATGTGTCGTTTAAGCTTTTTTGGCGGGTATGGCTCTATATTAATTCGGAGCCTCAAGAACTCCTCCTTTTTTGAGGTCAAGACCGAATCAAGCCAATTTCGCATACCGTGCACAGATCGGACGGCGCAAGGTCTAGACTCTAGACCAGCTACGTCCAAACACACGTATCTCTGATATTTGAATGTGAAGCAAAAAGCTTTGAAAGCCCTTACAATTTGTTATTGTTATTTTTTTTTTAAGGAAAGCAGCAAGCGTTGCTGTCACCGAGGTCTGATTGGCTGTTGTGCTCTCGTCGGTGCACAAGCATAAACATCCCAACTACTATTCTCTGAATAATTTTTAACTGGTGTTGCAGCATGCGGCCGAACGTTGTTGTTATGGAATATTACGGCTTCCGGGCGCTTTTCGACCCGCAGGTGGTCGGTTCCAGGCCAGGTTGATTGCCTGCCAGCAGCTCATAATATCTAGGACCCTTCTGGTGTGCCCAAGTACAGCGCATTACCTTGACGTTAATGTAATTCGGCTTTGACGTTGATTCAGCTGCTTGACGGGGCTTCACATACGATTTATTGCGCTTTGGGTTGTCGCAATGGATCCATTGTTCTTTGCAAATAATGAATCGATGCAAAAGTTCGTTCCTTTTGTAACGTTCAAGCAGAATTTCGAGCATGCAAAATCGTTTTTCAATGATTTAGCAAATTATTCTTACTCTTTAATTAATATATATAATTCATCATCTTCGAATTGTTTTGGCTGACTTTTGCGGTTTTTGTTTTACGTGTCAAAATAAAATAAACTTAGCAATGCAACTCTGATAAATTTAACTTCGATAGGGCTGAACTGGGGAACGCTGGCAATTCATTATAAAATTATAATTTTCACCTAACGTGAACATTTTTTCCTCGAATTGTTTTTCCTTTTCCCAAAATTCTAACCGTGATTAATTTTTCCCTGGAAATGTTTCACTTTTTAACCGACTTCAAAAAAGAAGGAGGTTTTCAAATCTGTAATTCTGTATTTTTCTCTGTCATTTTTTTAATTAATTTTATGATTTAAAAGATCTATAGACACTGATAGGTTTTTAGTAACAACACAATCCCGAAGATAAATTAATGGGCGGAGCCACGCATTCTACTTCTCCGATTTTTATGAAACTTGGAACACACCCTGAGGTCGAGGAGACACAATCATGCTTTTAAAGAAGAGAGCGGGGCACTTATCCGACTCCCACGAAACTTGGCATACAATTTCTGTTCTAAGAAAAAAATTATTTTGTGCTTGACAAAGTGGGCGGGGTCAGGCCCATTAAATCTTAATATAATATTTTACGTGCTTCTACTTGACCAGTTTTTACGCAACTTGGAAAACACCATGAGCCCTGTAAGTGGCAAGATGTTGAGTTTATAAAAGTGTGCGAAAACTGAATCTAACTGCATCTGATGCGGTATTTATATATTGTTTAGATACAAAGTTGCTAAACATTGTAATTATAAGCATCAGCTTTGAAACCGATGCAGACTGGTCGAAATAACTGATCTAGCGGCGCTTAAGTCAAAAACTAAATGTTTAACATCGATAAATGTTTTGCATTGTATCGATTACCGATACTTTTCTGAGCAACTCTGCGTTTTTACTTTTATTTTGCTTTCAATATTCGCTCAGCTGTTAGCACGTGCATTTAAGGAATTTGGCGCCTAATTACTCATTACGTGTGTTTTGTCACCTTTAAGTCAATTGTTTATCAATTTTGAGCCTAAAAGCTGTAATCGAAAGACAAAGGTATGTATTAACTAAAAAATAAATGTTTGTGACCTGTGTGTATCTAGTTTAGTAGTAGTGAAAAGTGTTATATGCTATTGTATGATGGAGTGCAACTTTTGGGATTCGATCGTGTTCGGTATAATTCTTTTTTTGTTTATTAATTTGGATTATTATTGTTGTGAATCGTCCAATATGACATGCCAGTTCGCGCAATGTAATTGGTTAAATAATTTTTTAGGAACAATGAATGCTTAAGCCTATTATTTTCAACATAACTGTATATATATACATATGTCGTTTTATTAACAATATATAGCACTGAAATAAATAAAAATTATTGTTTAGCCCAAAAGAATGTGCAACATTAAATATATTAACTTTATAATGTTTTCCTGAATGAAATAAAAAATATCGTAAATATGAAAAAAAGTTGCAACTTTCACAAAAAAAAAATTAATATATTTAAAAAAAAAAATTTTTTTTTGTTTAACATTGTAGCTTAATATATTTTCAACTAAAAAAAAATATTACACAAACAAAAAAAAATCCCTAAGCGCTATTAATTAAACGCCGCTAAATGAGCCTTTTCGACCACTGTGCGATGGTCTGATTGCTTATTTGTGGTTGTTAAAACGTGTCGAAATTTTAAAAGAGTATGAATTGTCAATGTTTTGTACTGCGGATTTATGAAACAGAACACTTTGTTCGTAGACAAAGCAATTGACGTTTCGGAAGGCAGCCTTTAGGAGTGATTATTATTACTAAGTTTACTGCATTCAATTTACATATATACCGTATGTAGAGCTCCAGTAATAGCATCCATTTTTTTAAGGAAGATAATGGAGTAATTAAAATCATAGTTTTTATTCATTTATTGCACTTAACGGTACGTTAATTTTTAAAATAGAGGACGTGGTGCATTTTCAAGTACATAACAAATGATTATGTATGTACGAGCATGTATGTATGTATATGATGCATGTACACGTACACATACATACATACATATGTGTGTATGAACAATTAAAGAAAGAGGCAAAATTTGTTTGTTCCTATTATTTATTCAGTTAATTATATAGGGTGTTTTTTATAGAGGTATAGAACTTCGAATTGAAATAAAACACAAGAAAATCATTTTAATGTCCATCAATTTGGCTTTATTGGAAGGATAATTTTATGCCATTAACGTTTAAATATGATTTCGGGCATGTGGCCGCCACGGCTGGCTCGAATAAAGCCAATTCTACAGGTCCAATTTTCAACCACTTTTTCGAGCATATGGGGCCGTATGTTGGCAATAACGCCACGAATGTTGGCTTCCAAGTCCCCTAACGTTTCTGGTTTGTTGGCGTAGACGAGCGACTTCACATATCCCCAAAGAAAATAATCCAATGGTGTCAAATCACACGATCTTGGTGGCCAATTGACCGGTTAACCGAATTAATTGCTCTGATGGACGATTATGTCGACCATAAAATGGACGGAGCTTGCGGTAAACTTCGCGAACTGAACCATTATTTTCGAAATAAATTTGCACGATTTGCAAGCGTTGTTCTTTTGTCAACCTGTTCATGATGAAATGGCAAACCGAACTAAATATTAATCACTTGACAGCTGACAAAATGGCCGCCAGTTAAAAAAGTGATGCCAACTTAAAGTTCTATACCTCAATAAAAAACACCCTATATAAGTATGTACATACATAAATAAACAAGGAAATAATCATTACGTGGGCTTAATTTTTATATGAATATTATGCAAATAAATAATGATGAAAAGATTGATCTTTAGCTGAACGAAAATTTTCGAAACCTTTATTATAACACATACTTAAATACATATGTAGTATATAAAAAAATAATATGTTATCCAAAAGCTCTTAAAAAACAAGGGCAGTATAGTAACATAATTAATAATTGTTTTTTTTTTTTGTTATTATTTTTTCCTGCACATGTGACCGTCAAAGAAATTTAAGCACATACGAGTACATCCAACTCTTTCTTTACACGGTGTATTCTCGTGTAAAGAAATAGTATATAGAATAGAATAGAATATACATATATATAAAAGTATACTTCTTAAGAAAATCGTGCAAATAAAAATACATGCGAAATCAGGGCAATCATGAATAAAATTCTGCGAGAAATTTCTCCCTTTTCCAATTAGAATGTTTTTGTTTTTCCTATTACTTCCTATTGTTTGAAATTGTTCCCCGAAAAAATTTCTCGCGGAATTTTATTCATGATTGCCCTCAATATGGGACATTTAGAGATACATCTTTAAAAAATCGTGCAATTTGCAGAAAATCCATATATCTTTTGAGCAACCAAAATTTCGGACCAAGTAGAAATACAGAGTATCTTTTGTTAAAACAAATAACTAAAAATTCGTTACAAACACGGTATTGCTAGTGGAAAAATCTTTAATAATTAGTCGTTACAATATGTATTATTGGTAATTAAAATTATGAGAAAAATAAAATAGATGTTACAATTAACGACGCCAGAAACCGAAAGAGTGGCTTTGGCTGAAGTAGTTAGCACGTTGACTACGAAAACGAAGGTCATGGGTTCGAGCCCGCTATCAGAAAGTCATCAAATAACAACACCACGGATTTTTCTGATGTAAATTAGTGTCCCCTTGTATCAGTTGTTCTAGGAAAGTTCATGTGATGAAGGCATAGTCACTGGTCACTGAATTATACCGCCTTCAGCAGATACTAATCCTAATGTAACATCAGAGCGCCCTCCTTCGTTGTGTAACAGAATCATCGGCGAAGTAAAATAACCAATAAAATGGCTACTATTCACAGCCTTAAAAATTAAATACGCCTCATTTAACACCAGAGGCGCTGCAACACTGCATTATTAAAAAACGTGCAAAAAGCAGAGTTGTAAAAGAATGAAGCTTTCGTCTATCTCTTCCTTCACCACCTGTCTTCTCTATCACTATTCCTAAAGAAAGTAACACCTAGTAATAGTAGTAGGCATTCATATTGCCTGAGTGTTACATCTCTTACAAAAAACAAAAAAAAAACAGAAAGGTACAACAGGGAATTTTTATCTGCAGCTGATCATCATCTGCAGATGAAATGACATCACCTGGTATGAAATCGTCTTGAAGAAACAGAGCCATTTGTGTAATGGGTAAGCAAGCCACCATAGAAACGCGCGAAATCATTTTATACTATGTGCCTGATGATAAATTTTAAAATGCATAACAGAGCTCTGTTAAAAAACAAAAAACAGACCTCTATTAAATAATAAAAATTAGTTTTTTTTCACAAAATGGACTTGAACCCGATTTTTTAAGCATGGAATTTAATTGAAGCCGAGTTCCTTCTCTATTGTTCCTTTATTTAGAAATAACATTTAATATTTCCAACCACACGCAAAGTCCATATCTTAAGCCACAGTCATCATAACAATGGACCCAACTGGGTCTCCGAGAGTAGGGGCGTTATAGCACTACCCTTTCTAACCTAACCCACAGTCATAATATGCAGTTTTGCTATTTTTTTAGTATTTGTAGGAGACGGAGAGAGAAAGAATGTTGGAGGAGATTCCTGGACGTCTCCAGATTAATGTCTAATAGTCGAAAGTCATAATATCTTGTTTTTGTATAAGTTACAACACAATTTCTAAAAAAAAATTAAAGTCAAAAAAGGATTTTGGTAATTTTTATTTATTTTTTTTTTCAAAAATCGATTATTGTACATTAATATAGAGATGTCCAGTTTCCTGAGTTTCTTAGCGGACAAAGAATGAACCTTTTCACGAAAAATATAAGCACCATTAAACAAGGTGGCGACGCGATTGTGGTCTGGGAATGCATGGCAACATCTAGAGTAAGAAACTTAAGGCTCGAAAAGTTGCCATACATAATACAAATTTTAATTTCTATTGCGTTACCAGTTTCCATGACAACCGAAGTTCGGTTGCCATCCATAATCCAGCCATTAGTTGTCATTGAGTCTGCCATGAATAAAATTGGTTGATTTTGCGGCAGAGTCTTCTACCAAATTTTGAAAAAGTATTGAATAAGTACCCTTAAACGGAGAGGTAACGGGTTAAAATGTTGCATTAAGAAAGGAATTATTAAGAGAAAAACTTTATTACCAAAAATGTGTGATGGAGCTAGTGTTGCCAGAAGTAGGGGAAAATCCTTACATGTAGGTATTTTTGATACTAAAATAGAAGCGTAGGGAAAATCGGACAGATTTTTTATATTCTCCAAAATGTAGGGATTTTTTCGTCATGTCGCATTATTTATTAAATAAATGCAAACATAACGTTTTTTAGCAATATTTTCTTTTTCAAATGGGTTCAAAAATTTTGGTTTCGTTAAAATCGCTTAAAAATATATTTCCAGAGTTGTTTGTGGTTTAAAAAGTTGGCGACACTAATATGCTTGTATGTACATATATGCCAAGGCGAATTTATATACCAGTTGGTGTCAAGCCTGCAACAACAAAATCTGCCTTGTACTTTATTGCAATGAAAATTGACAAATCAAACTACGTACACATTTTATTGCAATGAAATTTGACAAATAAAACTTCTTTAAAAAAAGCAGCTGTTAACTTAGCACCACCTGGTGCATGAATTACATATGTATGTTAATTTTAAAGTAACCGGTTTTTGAACCTGAATTGAATTTATCGTTTAAAATTTTATTTGAAAAGAACTATTCATATTAATTTTTATAAAACTTGTTGGTGTTTTAATTGAATTTAATTAAACGTACATAAGTATGTGTTGCTTTTTTTAGATTTTTACTTATTTTTTACCAAAGCTTTAATAAACATATATATTTTTTTTTTATAACTAATGCTTTTCTTCTATTTTAATGACAAAAATGCGTGGGGAAATTTTCCCAACATCGGATTTTTTTTAGCATGTGTAGGTACTGGCAACACTGAATGGAGCCATTTTTTTAAAAAGATCTTATTTCTCCACATAATAATTAGTTATGGATAAAAATTTAATTTCTTGGCTATGTTGTGATCCCAAAATTATGAATTACATACATACATGCATACATACATACTTATGTATATATCCGTGTACATACGATATGTATGTAAGTGCGTATTTCAATTGAAATGACAAACAGTATAAATAATTTAAATAATAAGCAAAAAATATCCATAAAAAAAAATAAAAGATGAAAATGAATTTATTTGACATATTTAGGTATTTCATGGAATTGGCAATAAGCCGCAGTTTCAAACAGTATGTACGAGTACTAAAGAAAAGAAACCCCGCAGAAAGCATGGGGTTAAGTGTCCCCAAGTCACCACTTGTGTCCACTATTTTGGTGACAGTGTCAACAGAGCGTCTATTAATAATGGTTTTAATGCGCAGAAAACATTTTTTCAGATACACACAACTATGCTTCTTCTTAATGTTTTATTGGTTTGTTGAAAATAAACGTGACGTCAAGCAAAATTTAAGTGATTATAAAAATTATTTAAGAAATTTAATTAAAAGGCTGACATAAATGTATTTAACAATAATTAAAAACATAATACAGAAAAAAAAATTAAAAAACAAATAAAATAACAATCAATATTGTATAAAAATATAAAATGTGAGAATTGAAGAGTTTTAAGTGAAAGGTGCCAATTATGAAAATTTTGACCCTGTGGAAGATTTTGTGCCATCAGGTAAAGATTTGTCACATTTTAAGATCCATACGTAAGTGTTTGACTTTACTAATTCAGCGAAACATACAATTTTTAATTTTAATATACATATGTATTTAATAGAAATGACAAACAATTTCCTGCAGGTGGTGACAGTGTCTATAGTGAATCAGTACAGTTTTACTACGGACTTCGAGCGAGGAAATATCGATATTGTAGACTAGAGCCCCTAAAATTTACTAGTGAATCTTTGGTGCCAATGTCTCCATGTGGTCCCAAAAAAACTACTTAGTCAGTAGTGCTACAGTCTAGTGGTGGATTTTCAATGACAAGCTAATGTTAAATGTCAATAGGCGATTACATTGGCTGGGGTCCATCTGGTCAGTAGTGCTACTGACAATGTCACTAGTAAATCACTACATTTCCACTATTCGCATTTTCTGCAGGGAAACAACTTTCTATTTAGGAACATACATACATATATAATTTCGGCTTTAAATAGTAAATCATCAAAATTTCGCAAACATAAATTATTATAATAAGTTCTCTTTCTTAATACTAATAAAAAATATCAAAAATCCACAGAGATGTGATTGCGTTTTGGAAATATGTCTAGAAGTGTATGCATGTTGGGGTACTTTTGGGTTTTGCAGGTTGTTTGGGTTATTAATTTTTTTTTTTTTTGCCTCTGCACATACAGTCATACAAATTTACTTACTTGATCGTACGAGTACAACGAAGACCTTAACATAAAACTAAAACAAATACGAGGGAAGTCTTTAAATTAATCCTATACAAATTACAATATGTACGAGTATATGTATGTTTCAATTACGAAAAGGTGCTTAAGACAGTTTTTAGGCAAAGAAAGTTAACTTTGACAAATTTTGTTGAATTATACTGTGTGACTAAGTTAAATGAAGTCTAAATACCTGGGATGTGGTAATATTTTTCTGGTAGAAATTGTCGAGTACAAATCTGTCTTTGAAATTTTCTAAACACCTCGAAAATCTTGAGTTACGGGTAAAAAACGGTTTCCGGTAGCCGTATGCAGTTATCAACCCGTAACTAAGTTGAATATCAACTAATTTGAAATTTGTAAATGGATTTGGGAAAAAAAAGACTTAGACCTTTCGAACGATATATACTTTATTTTAGTTAATTTAACATTTATGTATGCATTTGTTTTTGCCAAATACAGTGCTTTTCGCTTAAAGCGAACTTCAAGGGACTGATCAAATTTGTTCGTTTTAAGCGAAGTTCGTTTTAAGTGAAGACATCAAGAAACCATTATTGTGTGTTCACATGTCTTTTTTAACTTTCTTTACACTTGTGGAGTTTTGCTCAAAATTATATAGCACCAGGTGCTTATTTTTCCAAATTGTAGCTATTGTTGACTTGCTGATGCCCATTTCTTCGCATATTTGCTTTTGTTTTACCCCATCTTGTAAGCGTTTTATTATATCAAATTTCTTTTTTAAAGAAAAATACTTTCTTTGTTTTGCAACCGCTGCTACGGCCATCTTCTAACTTTGTAATTTTAATTAAACCTAGGGGAAGTATCTGATTATAGAGCATACGACAAATAAAATACAGCGTTACCAAATTAAAAAATATAATTTTTTGTTCATGGCAACACACTTTTAGGTTCGTTTTAAGCGAAAAAAAGAACAATTTACATGCAAAAAAAAGTTTGTTATAACCGAAAGTTCGCTTTAAGCGGGTTCGTTATAAGTGAAAAAATTTTCATGGTTTTATAGAAATAAAAGTTCGTACTTTCGAAAATGGTTCGTTTTAAGCGAAAGTTCGTTTTAAGCGGGTTCGCTATAAACGAAAAATACTGTATGTATATTTTTGATTTCAAATCATATTAAATTTACAAAAAATAATATGTTGTTTATTTGCTTTGTTTATAGAGTCGGCGAACTATATCAAAATGGGTGTCATTCGACAGGTATTTTAAAATCATCTTTAGGTTTCTTTCATGATTTTTCATTTCGAATAACCGTTTCGGATATTGAACGGTTCAAAGTCGGGTTTTTTAATTTTTTTAATTACTACTTGTTAACTCTAGCTTTTGAAATAAATTTTATGTTAGTTCAATTAGATCAATTGAATAATGTTGAATTTAAATTTTATTCATGACGGTACATATAAATTTAGTGCGTATCTAAAGAATTGTTAAGGTGGTTGTGGATGCAGAGGCGCGTTGAGTTTCTAGTTCAAATCTTGGCAGGGGAAGCCAGTTATATATGTATGTACATACAAAAATTTTTCTGATGTCTGTGCCAATATACGCACATAAATTAAATAATTAATTATATATAATGACTACATTAAATTAAATTCATGTTGTTTCAACTTGAAATAACTTTGATTCAACATGATTATTCATTTTGATTTTACAGTATGGGAATGTTAAATCAAAATGAAATAAAGTTATTTCAAGAGGAGAAAGTTTCTTTGAAAATTGCTGTAAATCATGTTAAATTACCATGAAACAAAATTATTAAACAAAATTATTGCCGAAAAATTTTAAATTAACTTTGTTTACGTAGATTTTCAGTTGAAATTTTTCTTTGTGTACATACCAACAGCTTTAGCGGTTTGAGCTGTGCATTGATAAGTCAGTCAGTTACATAATAAAGTCGTTACTCTTTTATAAGTAGATTACGATTGCTGAGCAGGCAATAGACTCTTCTGAGTCGAAAAGGGCCATTGGCAACATATATGAAAAATATTTATTTGTGGGTAACCAACAGTTTTTTTTTCGAAAGTCTTTTCAGACAAACTTCGAACTTGTTTTAAGCTAAATAGCAAGCAAATCGGTGAGCATTTGTGTGATCTCAACAGTTGCCACTTGTTGTTTCGTATTTTTTTTTTGTTCACAACAGGATGATCATTCGACTTGTTTTGGAGTTTATAGTTACAGCTTATTGTTGTTGTTTAATAAAATACAAAAAAAAATACGACAAGCAAACAGACAGCAAGCGTATTGAATGAATATTTTTTTTAATTTTTATGTATGTGCTTGGAACGAAAACCAGCGGCAAGCATAAGCAACACCACAGACTATGATCATGACATTCATTCAGTCTTTGTTGGATTACAATCATTGACGGTTGTTTAAAGCGGATACATAAGTACATAGTTAGTTACGAGTTTTTCTTTACTACAACACGAACGAATATTTTTTGATCTCATAGCTGCAACTGCTTGAGTTTTTAATAAATGCATTCACTGTGTTTACCTTTGGCAACTGTTGCATGCCATAATGAATTTTTCAAACATTGTTGTGAGTTACGAGTGAGTGTATCGTAGTAAAAATTGTATCAGTTAATTTCGCTTGTTATATTGTGTGTTAAAAGGTTAAAAGAATTCCAAATGTTTTAATACTCTTTGTTAATTCTGAAATCGTGATTTGAAACTAAATAATAAAAAAAGAAATACAATTGCCAAAAGAAATTTTATGTATAAAAAAATACATTTATAAGGAAAAAGTTGAAATGAATGTGGAAAAATTGTTTAAATTAAAATTTTGAAAGTTTGTGTCATGTAGAAAATTGCTCCAATTTCTTTCATGTTGTGCAAAATTTCGGAGTATGCAGTAACTGGTATTGGAATTACGGGAAAACCAAATTTATACTCGTATGTATGTATGAAAACTTAGTGGAAGTTTTAAGGTTTGGTATCTTTTACATTTGGATACATTTACTGGATTGCATTACCGTAAATCGGTGAGTACATACTACATACAAAAAAAAAATTTTTTTTTTTCTATTAACTAAATTAAAATTTTAGAGATTGAAAATACTCGTACTATTTAATTTGTGTTTCGTTTTAAGAATACTAGATATTGATTCTTGTTACCCTTCATTTTAATTTTACTTTATTATAAAATTAAAAATGAGTAAAAGAATAAAATGTAACGTAAGGTAAATTAAAGTAATGAAAAATTATTTCGACAAAAATTTATATTGATTATACAAGAACAAAAAAGTATAAAGCATAAAAAACACTTACCGAAAAAATACAATCGAAGAAGCTGTTGTAGATATTATTGTAAGATGTCATCTATTTGTTGAAAATAATTAGTGATGAAAGGTGGCTTATGACCCGTTGCAAAAATAATAAATACACTCACAAAAATAAGCAAATTAATGATACTCGTATCATTTCTTTTTTTTCAAGCACAAGAACTTGATTTTTTTTCATTCTAACACAATCGCGACACGAAAAGTCGTTATCACGAACATTCGACACTCGCGAAAGAAATAAAATAAACTACGATTACGAAATTAAGCAAATTGATGATACTCCTATCATTTCTTTTTTTTAAGCACAAGAACTCGATTTTTTTTCATTGCAATATGAAGCAAATTAATGATACTCGATCATTTCTTTTTCAAGAACAAGAACTCAATTTTTTTTTCATTGCAATATGAGCAAATTAATGATACTCGATCATTTTTTTCAAGCACAAGAACTCGATTTTTTTTTCATTGCAATATGAAGCAAATTAATGATACTCGATCATTTCTTTTTCAAGCACAAGAACTCGATTTTTTTTTTCATTGCAATATGAGCAAATTAATGATACTCGTATCATTTCTTTTTTTTCAAGCACAAGAACTCGATTTTTATTTCATTCTAAACACTCGCAACAAGCTACTAATCTATAAAGAAATCACGTTCACGAAAAGTCGTTATCACGAACATTCGACACTCGCGAAAGAAATAAAATAAAGTAATTAGCCGAAAGTATGTACCTGGAACAGCGTTACCGTTGTAAAATTTCAAAAAGTGGTACAAAAAGGGGATTTTTTAAAAAAAGGTGGCACCAAAAAGGGGATTTAAAAAAAAGGGGCAACCTTAAAAACAAGCAAAAGTAAAACAAATCTGGTTATTTTTAAAAAAATCAAGAATAAAAATCAGGGTTTGCATATTTAAAGACTTAAATATACTATTTGTATGATAAAATAAAGCCACAAAATGTAAAAATAATTCCTATAATCTGTGCTTATAATAAAAAAACACTTGAATTTTTTAAAAATACAAATATATTTTTAATGCCTTTTTGGCATTGGCACTTATTTACAAAAAAAAAACCAACCCAGCTTATTTACTTTAGCGAAAATTTATTTAACATTTGATAAAAATATAAATATTGAATTCCCAAGAGACAGGCACAAGACAATTCAGTAAATTTTTTGTACATTGCATTTTTTAATTAACGGAAAAAGATTGTTTTTAAAAATTTTTAATAGTTATTAAGTGCCTATTTCTTGAAACTGTATGCACATATATCTGTGCTTTGGAAGAGGTTTATCATTTGGAATCCAGTCTTTCAAAGCCATTTGCTATAAACTTAAGGCAGATAACATAGAATGACAAGTTTCAACTGTTAGATAATTTATTTTCTTATGATGCCAATTTAGAAAAAACGCTCAGCGGGAGCACTAGTGTGCAGCAAAATAAATATAGGTATATGAAGCAAATATATATAACTTTGATTATAAATTCTCATTCAAGCAATTTCAGAAATTCCTCTTTTCATTTCAGATCAAGATATTTTTAAAATGGCAACACAGCTTATTTTATTCGCTTAGCTTTCTTATACGCGAAACTTTAACTCTTTTACAAAAACCTCAAGTTCACTTATTATATAACTGAAAACTGAAACAATTTCCAAGTAGTTATTGTCCTCAATTGATACCGGATCTAAATACATACTACTACAATACATAATTTTGACTAAAACAATTTTTTGAAGTGTATAAAAAATTTAATAAGAATATATATACATTGCTTATATTCGTATACATAAATATGTATGTATGTATTTCTATTTACACATCCATACAGATAGATGTATACGAATATAAGCAAGTGAGGGCAGATTAATTATTTGAAAGATATACATAAGTTAACCACTCATGACAAAAAAAGATTTCGTATTAGCTTGCATTACTTTATATTAATAAATAGACTGCAACCACTCCTCGGTTGTGCTCATGTGTAGAAAGGCCCTAAATATTTTATGTGCTGGCAGACAAGTACATATTTATTGGGTCTGAGGACACATGGGGATTGAGGGAAACGAAATGGCCGATATACTGGCAAAAAGGGGGACCCAATTACCTGTGGAAGAAACGGTATATGTCCGGAAACCAATTCAATACCTGAAATGGATCATAGACTCTAAGATGAAGGAAGAAGCGGAGGAAAGTTGGCGTGCGTGCGTGCGTGTAAATTGACTAAATTCCTTTTATCACTAACCAGAAGTGACTGTAGATTTCTAGTGGGGGTATTAAGTGGACACTGCTGGACGTCTTCGTATGCCGTCAAAATAAGACAGATACTTGACGGTACCTGCAGGAAATGTAGGGAGCACGGAGTATTGGAGACAGTAGAACATATACTGTGCCACTGTCCGGCTCTAAGCCGCACTAGATTTGACTGTGTTGTTGATCACACTTTTGGAAGTCTTGAACTTGTATCGGGAATTGAAATGTGTAGACTGCTAAGGTTTGTTAAATCTGTGTGGAAGTCACTCGATACAGGCAGCACGAACTAGGCTGCCATACTTACAGGTTTCTTGTCATCTGCTGGTATCGCTAAGGATCAATACTGGTCTATGCGAGGTCCCTAACCTATATTAATAAAACCGAAAGTACAAAGATGTATATCTTCGTTCAGTAAAAAGTATCAAAAAGTGGCAAAAATTAGAAAAAGAATCAAATTTGGGTGCATTTTGTAAAGGTAGCAAAATAGTATCTAAGCAGTCGAAAAAGTGGCAAATTGCTACTTTAATAGCACTAACGGTAACGCTGACCTGGAAAAGCAGTTTCGGATATCTCGTGAAGGGAGATGTTATTTTCTGCAACTCTCGATTGGTGCAAAAATATTCACAAAATTAAGAAAATTGACGAAATCATGTATTTATTTTTTTTCAAACGACAAAATCACGCTTATATTTTGTTTATTCATGCTCACTTACAATTACGTTGTAATTCACACACACTCGCGACGATTTTTTTACACTCACATAATGGTAGCGACAGTGTTACACCTGTAAAGAAAATAGAAAAAGAGACACATGAGAATATTTACTAGGGAAATATATTTCAGGACATTAGAAAATAATAGTATGTGTGTATATACATAGATATTTATGTACTAGTGATGCACGAATATTCGTATTCGTATTCGAATTCCCGAATATTCAATTTTTAGATATTCGCATTTCGCCTAAATTTGGCGAATACGAATACGAATACGAATATTTTTTCCCAAAAATAAAATAAATAAATGCATAAATGCTAAACGAAATTTAAAAAAAAAACGGCATTAAAATATTTGTATATTAGTTTGTAATAACTAAAAAAAAGTAATTTACTTCAATTCAAACAAAACAATTCAAAACAAACAGAACAAACTTCTTGTACAATTAACATTAAAAATGTTGAAGTACTTTTCTTCACCTAAAGAGAGGAATGTTTTACTTCAAAAATAAACGTTTCTCCATCAAGTCTATTATGAGTGCAATGAAGTGTGTAAGTAAAACCAACACCAACACTGACTAAAAATCCTGTTCTTTGTCCAACTTAGTTTGAATCTTGTTAGATGATCGACGTCACTTACTATCTGTTTTTCCGCCAAATAGTCTGCTATAGTTTTCCGTATTATTGAATTAACAGAATTTTAAAAACTAACGGCCTGTCCCACGATGTCACCAGAAATCGTTCGATCGAATACTTATATTGAAAACAACAATAAATTTTGCAATGTTAATGTTGTTCGCAATACAAGTTGTCGATCGAACGATTTTTGGTGACATCGTGGGACAGACCGTAAATATTATTTAATGACAATCATTACAATTTTGGACAGTTTTTATTTACTTAAATGTACGCGAACAGCAGTATGAAATTCTTTTTCACAAAAAATTTTTCATATTTTATTTTGTAGCCGTAAATAGGACCTCAATTTAATGTCTAAAAATTTCACATACAATATTCGTATTCGCGAATATCGTTTTAAATATTCGTATTCGTATTTGCGAATATCTAAATTTAACATTCGTTACATCACTGGTATGTACATATCGCTCATTTATTCAAATAATGTCATAACTCAAAAAATGGAGTTTTTGAGATAATAATGCAGGATTAATACTCATATTTTTCTTCATACAAATATCTTGTTTACCCAACTCTTGAAAGCAAAATAAAATTTTCTTTTTCCATTAAGTTGTGTGCAAGTTGAAAACTTTAAACTCGCTTTCTGGAAAACTAGTTTCTTTGAGTTATGCATTTTGAGCGATATACGAGTATGTATATATGTATACGTATATATCGCAAAAGGTTGGATTTTAGGGTTAATAATATAACATAATAATCTGTCATTTCGTATTTTATTTTTAATAAAAAATTAAGTACAAATGATTTGAGAAAGGAATATTTCCATATTTCGAATTTTATGTAAAGCAAGCTGTTTTGAGTTACATATGTATGTATGTATGTATTTATACATATATGTATGTGAGTACCTATATCTAAAATTTTAAGAAAAAATGTCGCATTTATTGTGGCCCCTTGATTAACTAACCATCATATTAAAATCCCAACAACAGTTTGTATGCAAATGAGACATTTAAGAGCTCTAAAAAGAAGCAATGGGGAACCTCTAAAAACAAAACATACACAATTAAAAAACAACAATCAAATTAATAAAAAGAAAGAACTAAAAATAAAAAATTTGCATATGAATGGTACAAATAACAGTAATTTTCTTCATAGAATTATGTCAAATACTCTTGGACACAACATCAAAAAATACCACGAGCTCTTTTTGAGTTAATTAAGCAAAATGACTAAACAACATTTTTACCGTTAAACATACATACATGCAATTACTTGATCAAAACCAGTGATGTCAAAAATAAACGTTGGTTTTGATTCAAAACTAAAATATCGAACAGTTCAAGATGAGAATTGTTATGTTGTCGCCAGTGTTGCCAGAATTGATTATTTGTAATATTTGAGATGATTTTGTAATCTAAAAATTATTTTACCATTTTTTTTAAAGACAATTTTTCTTTTATATTGACTTTGCCAATTTTGTCCCAAATTAAGTCTGCTACTGAGTTCTTCCGGAATTCCAGCTCTCATAAGAACTACATATGTATTTGTAAGGAAAAACGAATAACTTTCCTTTTGCTAGTACCTATGTGTGTAAATTAGGCCGGGTCGATTTGTATGCATGAAAAAATAAAAATAAAAAGTCGTATAGTAAAAACGAAATCTACATTTCATTGTAAGAAAAATTTGCGAAGAAAATCAAACCCTATACCGCGAATCTCGACATAAAAATTTATTTCATTGACTTTAAAGAAAAATGGGGAACCAATTATTATGGATAAATCTAAGGTAGTTGGCGAAAAAATTAAAAGC
Organism: Nowickia ferox; assembly: GCA_936439885.1. Taxonomy (NCBI): domain Eukaryota; kingdom Metazoa; phylum Arthropoda; class Insecta; order Diptera; family Tachinidae; genus Nowickia; species Nowickia ferox. The sequence continues at coordinate 91,570,430 of OW387023.1, read as the reverse complement.
AGGGAATACGTACGTAGCAGGAAAAATAATGATTCGAATTTAGTAGCATTTATTTCAGTACATACTCGTACATTTTCTATTTGAAAAAATTGTTTTTCATGTCGAGAGGCACGGTATAGGGATTGATTTTAGACACACGGTTTCTTCGGAGAATTTTTTAAGAATTGCGTGTAGATTACGTTTCTGCTATACCATTTATGCAATCGACCCCACTAATGTACATAGGAGTATATACTACGCATCTATCCTTTTTTTAATGGTGGAAGATGCTTCGTACGGGAGACACTGTTACATGTACATTATTCATATACGAGAGCCACGAAAGGCGCTAGAAAGTCGAAGATGCAGTCATTTGAGATTTGTCCAGAGATTGTCTTACAAATATTTTATGAAGTACATTAAGAATCGTATCTTAATCTATATGAGCCATAGGGAGAGTTGTAAGAAAATCATTCGATAACGTTTTGAGGACTCGACAATAATCAGCAGCTTTTTATTTTGCGGGATCTATATGAAAAAAGCATATTAATTTTTTCTAGTAGTTATTAAAACGGAAAAATAATTTCAAAAGTCAAAAAAGAAAAGTTAAATTAATTCAAAACTTAGTATATTGAAAATTATATTTGGTTACGAAGTAGGTTTTTGTTCACACAAATAGAAAAAAACACTGCTATTAATTATTACTTGGTTTTACTTCATAAGCATTTTTTATTTTAAAATTAAAATTTATTATTAAATAGATCTGGAATATTGAATATAAAAATTAACGTGTTGCCGGCAAAAGTGTTGTAAAAGAATAGAAGGTAAAAATGGTTGATCGATCAGATTTGTTGAAAATGTTAGTAATCGGTATTCCCCCAGCTAATAAAGTCTAATTTAATTTTTCTTCTCTTCTTTAGAAACTCACATTAATTAATAAAAATATTTCATTCAACAAGAATTGAAATTACCGAACTTAAGCCCGACTAAGACATTATTTCTGATTAAAATTAACTAAAATATAATTTTATTTCATAAATTTATTATTCGACATACTCGTACATATTGTCATAATTCTATTATAAGTGAAATTTATTTGCTGACGATTTGTTAAAGCAACAATGAAATGCATATGGACAATGCTTAACCGACACCAAATAAACTTCACTTATAATTTTATTTGTTTAAAAATTAAGCTTTTTTATTTTTTTCTGATTTTATGAAAACGAAATATTTCAGCATAAATTAATTCTTCATGAGTGAATATAATAATAAAAAACTCATTTTGTTCATTAAATACAGACAATAAAACGAATAAAAATATTTATATACTATACACATGTACATATGTATGTATGTATGTAAGTATGTATGTATAACAGTACAACTCCCTTAACACAATTTGTCTAACTAGGCTGACCCCTTAATGATGAAACAGAATAGAGTCTGCAACTTCAGGGAAATCGCTCCCAAAATAATAAAGCCTATAATAACATCGTCGGTAGTAACTTCAAATGCTCGCTAATTTTTGTTTTATTTTGTTTTGTGCTTATTTTTCTTTGCAGTTTTGTTTACAAAATGTATGAAATTTATTGAAAGTATGGTAACATTTTTGAAAGAATGAGTGCTTGCATATATGTGAGAGCATAAGAAAAAACGCTACCAAAATAAAATATATTCTATCTCACGACTGCTTTCTGCGGCTGCTTTTTTGTGTCAATTTGTATGGAAAATGTGTTTATGCCGGTATTCTGTTTATTCATTTAGTTCTTTTTCTTTTCATTACAATATTTTTTTGACTGACGGGTTCTTTGCCTCAAAAAATTACCATTATTAAACATAAAACATAGTAGATAATTGCTATTTAGCTATGATATGATAATTATAGCCAGCTAAAGGTAAAAGATAAATAAAGTAAAGGAAAACACGATCACAGGCTGGCTGCCTGTCTTCATTGACAAATATACAGTTGCCAACATTTGGAATGACGTAAACAAAATCAAGAAATGATTCTTCCATGATTTTGATAATTTCCGTTAGGGGAAATTTCTTAGACCTACTTACATATGTACATACATTTATACATACATACATCTGTAGATATGTAAGTGTATCTCTTATTGAGTAAAACTACAGCATGACTTAAAATTCTGAATAAATTGCAGAATTACAAAACAAATTAAGAACAAGCACATCTTTCTGTAGGCATAAATTTGTTATGGAATTTAAAATCATTAGCAAATAGAATTTTTTTTATTATTAAACAAAGAGATTAAGGTCAAACACACATTTTAAAATGAGAAAACACATTCGCCAACTGGGAAATTTTTTTACAAGTTATTCAAAAACTAAATAAATACTCGTATGTAGTTGTATAAGAGAAAATAAAGTGTTTTTTTTTAGTTGAACTATAGTGAATTAAAAAAAAAAAAAAAATATTTTATTCAACAAGAATTGAAATTACTGAACTTAAGCCCGAAATTATTTCTGATGAAAACAAAGTATTTCAGTAAAATGTTGGAACGAAGTTTTAGTTTAAGCCTAGAAAATATTTATAAACATTATGAATCTCAATTCCTAAGACTACTTAATGAAGATGGACGAAAATGTAGTCGTGTGTTATTTCAAAATAGTTTAGAATTACTAAGGCAAACTTTCAAACTAATTGGGAAAAGTACACACTGCTGCAACAAACACTTTGTGTCAGAACTTGAAAAGCGATCTAGTGGGAGTTGTAGACCTAGGTGATGACATACAGAAACCGTTTTGAAAGATTTTGAAAAAAGCCTAGATCCCACTATCGGCTGATTTTCATCTTCTCACTGAAATAAAGTCATAACTAATAAGCTTAATTGGCCTTATTTTTTAACTAATTGAAATAATTACACCACACTGCGTTGGTAATAAAGCCATATGGACTTATTCCGGAATTAATTGTGAAATAAGCCCATTTTGGCTTATTACTTATGACCAGGGAAGCCAGAAATATGCTCCAAAACAAGTGTTTTTTGCGCATACAATATGCCATAAAAACTGAAAAATATGCTCTAAAAACGAAAAAATATGCTCCTAAAAATAACATAATTTGGTATATTTGTAAATGAAAATATATTTTTAATTCAACAATTCAATAAGATTTGCATATAAAATAAACAAAAAAAAAAAAAAAAAAGGAACAATAAAACATTAATAACAAAGAATAACTCCCGTATTAAAAAAAATAATGTATGTTAAAACATAATTGCAATACAAATTTTCACTAAAGCAAATCATACAAATTTAATTTCAATTTCAAAAGATATCACGATATCAGAATTAAAATTTTGGAACTCTATTTTGGGTAAATAAGAAAAGCTTTTTATCTATGATGGTTATTGCAATAAACAACCAAATATGAAACTAGATTTTCAAATGAAAATTAATCCTGTATCATCCAAATAAACTTTTATATATTGAAAATGTACCTTAAACGCCTACGGATCTAATCGCGGTAAAATCCGTTACAAATAGCAAAACCAAATTTTTGGCGAAACTAACGTTCGTAATAACAGCGTAATAAATAAGAAATATACGTAGTACATGTATATATGTATGCATAGAACAATAAAAAATTTTATTTTATTTATTTTATATGCTAAAATAAAAAAAAACTTGTATAAAGTATAAAAATATGCCCTAAAAGCATCAAATCTGCTCTTAAATTTCAAAATATGCTACACAGGGAAAACAGTGCCTAATAAATACCTCATAAAATAGAACAAAATTAATAAGATATTTCTATGGTTTTTTTTTCAATAAGGAAATCTTATTAATTTAATAGGGAAAACCTTTTTGAAAAAATCAAGAAGAAATCTTGTAATTTTTATTAATTTATCTTATTGATTTTTTCAAAAAGGTTTTCTTCTTGTTTTTGTTAGGCGACCTAATAAAAAAATAAAAAATAAATTTTTATGTCTTTATTGTACTTATGTATTTTCATTTAAATTCTATACCACATACATATGTATGTATGTATGTATTATATGTAGATCTTATTTATTTATACATACATACATAAATACATATTATATTATATTCTTAATTAACTCACTATACATACATATTATTACTTGAGAGGAGACAATTATCGAACCAGCAACCTTCTGACTGATAGACAAGCACTCTAACCAATACGCTAATAGGCAGCCTGAATCCGCATTGAAATTATATAAAAACGATAAGGATCATGAAAAAAATTTTCTCTGTGTTTATTTATAGATATGAAATAACAAGAAACCTAATAAAATCAAGATTTCCTTATAAAAAAAATTAATAAGATGCTTTACACATAATCATATAGGAACCTAATAAAAACAATAAGGAATACCTTTTTGAAAAAATCAATAAGGCAACCTAATGAAATCAATAAGGAAAAACTTTTTGAAGAAATCAATAAGGCAACCTAATAAAATCAATAAGAAATCCCTATAGTTTACAATTTATAAGAAGACCTAATAGAATCAACAAGTTTTTCTCTATGGATTGTTTTTTTGGTGCCAAAAATAACGGAAATTGAGTAAAAAAAAAGTGTGAATAACAAGATTTCTTCTTCATTTTATGTGGTTTTCTTCTTGATAAAATTAATAAGATTTAACACATAAAAATAATAAGAAATTTCTATGGAAAAATCTTCGCTTCTCTCTGCTGGGATACCCCTTAGCCTAAAAACGTTTCATAGAGAAAATATTCTTGATTCTATTAGGCAGTTTTTTCTCTGTGTAAAAATATGCGTGTAAGAGAGCAATATGCAAAAACATGTTGTAAAGGGTAATATATTCGTTAAAAAATCGATGCCCAAAGTCATAAAAGGTACTGAAACGAATAAATATCTTATCTCCGCATTAATAGGTACGTCACACCAGAAAAAACATGCAATTGCATATTTTCGGTTTCCCTGCTTATGACTTTATTGCAGTGAGCCAACGAACATTTTAACACTTATGTTTACATACATATGTACATACATACATATGTCATTGCATTAGTGAACCAATCGACATATAAACATACATACATATATACATATTTATCAGGCCCGTCACAGAATCCAAATTCGATCGAAATGATTTCAATTCCGTAATTAGGTTCTTCCGAAAACAAAAAACGAAGAATATGCTCGAAATGAAACCACTTTAAATTTAATGCTCGGAATTGTAATTTTCCTCATGTGAAATTACAAAAATCTGTTTGAAACAACTTATTTCAATAAAGAAAAATGTTTTTCAACAATTTATTTAAATGTTTTTTGGATTATTTAATTTTTTTTTACAAATTATAAAATTTTCTTAAGTCTTAAGGAAAAATGCAGCATCGTAAAAACTGAAATATTCTGTTCAGTCAAATAAAAATAAATAAAACTTTAACATATACACTGCGTTTGGATATGAAAGTGAACCTGAAGCATCCCTCAATCGTCTTCCCCGTAATTTTCGGATAAAGTCTTGACGTCCCTGCGCACCACAAACTGCAGTTATTGCAGACATTTCGTGTATTAATTTTTAAATTTTGTTCACTTCAAGTTAAAAAAAAAATGTTGTGCCTTTCCTATTATGTTTTTCTCTTCTAATAACCATGTGATTTTTGTTTTTCGTTGCCCAATATTGCCACATTTAAATTGAAAACAATCGAATTGCTGCTTTTTCGTATTGAACAAAATCGATCAAAATCTGGAGAAGGTAAAACAAAATCGATCGAAATGAAAATTCGTAATGAAAACAATTTCGATCGATTTCTGTGACAGGCCTGTATGTTTCTAGCAGCATGTTTTTGTACTGTATAATCTCTTTAAGCAATGATATAATGTGATATTTTTCTATTTATAAAACAAACATGGTAAAGGTCCGTTAGAGGTTTAATGAACCTTTCCGTTTTCCGTCTAAATTCTTCTTCTCTTTATTTGTACTTGAACGTTATGTAGTTGTTGATAATGATTACAAGTTCTTTCCTCTAACCAAAGTGTGTGTGTGTTTATTCGTTGTGGTGTGTGTGTGTGTGTGTGTGTGTGTGTGTGTGTGTGTGTGTGTGTGTGTGTGTGAACATAACAGTAACGAGGGGAGCTAAATTTTATTACATCACTTTATTGTTTTAATAACAAGAAAATTAAAATAATTCTTGTACTTTTCTTTGTCTCATTTTCATATTGTATTCTCCATGTTCATACTTGTTCCATAATTTTAACATTGCACCGGAGTTTTTAAGCACATACATACATATCAGCATGTTTACTTTATTTACTTCGTTAATGTCGTAATAGACATCTTTTATGTTGTTGGAACGAAAAAAAAACTATCATTTGTTTAAAAATAAACATATACATACATAAATACATATAGGTACATACATATATCTATTTACCCGTACTAAACCACTTCTTTTAACTATAATTTGATATCTTTAGAAAACAAACATTTTAATTGTTGTAAATTTAAGGTAATCATCATTTACATACACATACTTAACTGATATTGGAATTAGCACTTTAAGGACAGAAACTATCATCACATTTTTCCAACTTAAGTCGGTATTTGAGATATCTTAATTACATCAAATTATTCATTGATTCTTTGCTATTAATTTTTAAATGCTATTTTAATTAAAACTTTAATTAATTCAATCATTCGACGCTTATCAAAATGAATAAGAACGCTGTGTTTCTAAGCTTTTTAGTTTGTTATTCTATATTTCTGTGACAAAAAGGAAAAAGTGCTTAAGTCGAGATAAGCTGATTTTGAGTTAAGTTTAACCCCGTAATCTGCATATTTGAAAGGGACTTTTCAGGAAGTTATAGCACTATGGCTTGCGACTTATCTTTTTTAGACTTCGAATATCATTTGGAATAATCGCTTAATTTAGGTTATACTTTGGTATACATATTTCAACTTAAATGTATAACTTATAGTGCGTAGAACGATGTTTGCTTCAAAAAAATAACGGTCAACAGAGAATTTAACAATTTAACTGTAAAAGAAAGAAATTTCTGAAAGTGGACTTGAAAGCTTAAAAGTACTAGGGATGCAACCGATACTGATACCGATATATCGGCGATACTGCTGGTTTTCCGATATATCTATATCGCCGATATTTTACTGTCGATACGCCGATACTTCTTATATTTTTCTTTAGAGTTTTTTGAACAACTGAAACTGAAATGTATTGACAAATTTTGATGATTTTAGAAAATAAACAGTATGACATTCAGTTTGAATTGACTTATTGACTCATTCAGTTTGAATTGACTCATTCAATCTTACACTGTTATTTTGTGAAAAACAATAATTAATTTTTTGTTAACATGAATTGAAATTCAATTATTTTTTTTTAAGTCTTATTAATATCAATTTTAAATCTTGAGCCAATCTAAACTGAATGCCAACGTTTATTTTGTAAAATCATAAATATTGCAGACGTTTTGTAGTTTGAAAATTTGAATTTTAGAAACTGAAATGTACTGAATATTTTGATGATTTGAATGGCACTGTTATTTTGTATAATAGAAGAATTATTTTTCTTGAGTTTTGTTAATTTTTACTTGAGCTCAATTTAAATATGCGTATCGGTATCGGAATCGGTATCGGCGATATTTATTTTTGAGTATCGGTATCGGTATCGGATCGGCGAAATGGCGTATCGTTACATCCCTAAAAAGTACTCTCCTGCAAAACAGTAAAATATGACTTAAGGGGCCATCCACATATTACGTAACGCCAATTTTTCCGATTTTTGACCCCCCCCCTCCCCCCCAGTAACAGATCGTAACAATTCTTAGACCCCCCCCCTCACAATAACGTAACAAGAACTTTATTTAAATTGTTTTAAGTTTTTATTAAAAAAAAATTAAATTTAATTCATACACATACATATGTATGTATATTTAAATAACTTTAAAATAGGGAACTGAAAAAAAGCAAAATTCATTTTATGTACATACATATATTAAATGAGTAAATATATATATCTACATATGTAAGTATGTGTGAATAAAAAGAAAATAATACTGTTATTAAATCATTTCGACATTTTATGGCATTTTCTTAAGTTTCGTTTAGGACTTATGCATTTATTTATTTTATTTATGGGAAAATGCAAGTAATTGAGAATGGACGAATATTCGGGAATTCGAATACTTTTGTTCCTTTATTTTTATTTTCTGTTAGACTAACACAGTGCGTAGACAAAAATCAAATAAGCTTGCAAAATATAAATAATAACAATTATGTATTTATGTACATACATATGTATGTCTATTTAACACTCATGATTCTTGATTTATTATGTATTTCTTTGATAAATTAAATACATAAATAAATGAAAAATCGAAGTGTTTTTGTACGAAATTAGTAAAATTTATGTTACGTAACAATTTTACAGACTCCCCCTTATCCCCCCCGTAACAAATCATAACAAAACTCGAACCCCCCCCTCCCACCAAGGGCGTTACGTAATATATGGATGGCCCCTAAGCACTTGTTCCTATTGCCACAGATTTAAATGAGATGATGAACTGGAAGTTTTTATTAATATCCAATTTTGGGGATTGTGAAATCTATAATCTCGGGAATTCGTATATTTTCTGGATTTCGTTTTTTTCTTTAAGAAAGCAGCGATTTTGTTACGCACATTATTTAATTAAAAACACCTAAACTAAAAGCAAGCAACAAAGCCATTAAACTTAAATATAAAGCAAATACAGTTGACTCATACTCGTATGTAATACAAAAAAGACTGCATAGTTTATAGAGACTGGGTTTCACTAACCTGCACAATCGTGCGACTTTTGAGAAAATTAAACCCTGGTATGGTGGTGTTTATGACAATTTTCAAAAGACAATGGCGCATATTCATAGTCAAAACAAAGTATACTTTAACAGCCGTATTCATAAAAATTTTAAACAGCATTTCAAATGTTGTTTAAGCAAAAATCGCTAAAATCGTATTCATAATAGAATTTTAGCTTAAAAAACGTTTTTTAAACCTTGTGTAAATCAGCAAATTTTAAAATTGACTGCACCTATGTTTAAACCAATTTTAAGATGACGTTGTTGTAATTTTGCTTCGTGTTTGTTTACATTTTTAACTGTCCCTGTGTATATGTATGTATGTATGTACTTATGTATATGTCACATTGAAAAATTAATTTTTTTATAGAAATTATTGCCGAAATATCAAATGGACTCCAAAAGAATATTTATAAGAAAAGGAGCGATCAAATTTCCATTCCTAGTCATTGTACTTTGTGAATTAATAATCGCTGTTTTGCAGAACTAAAGGTAGGATCACACGATTGCCGCAAATACACCAATCTGACGCAATTTTTATTGTGCTAAATTGGTGTACAATAATAAAATTGTCACAATCAAATACGTTGCAGTCACATGATTGCCCCATTTCATAAAAATTTTATTGTCGCAGATTGGCGAAGAATGAATTTGTGGTAATAATTGCCGCAGCCCAGTCACACGATTGTTCTACGGCAACAGTTTATTTTGTTTTACCTGCAAACGGGTTTCTTTTAAAAAGAAATGATTTTTTGTCTGTTTTATTTTGTACATGAAAATGGTTTATTGTTTTAAAACAAATGAAATTGCATCTGCTTTGTATATTTTGTGCTCCTTAAATATACAAAGCAGAGGCAATTTTCGTTCTTTTAAACGAATAAAAACTAAATATGTATGTATATGGGTTAAGATTGGCTCACAGTTCCATGCTAACGTTTCAAATAAGTTATAATTACATATAAAAGTAAGTTTAAGTCGATACTTATGACAACACTTGGAACACACGAACAAAATAAATTAATTTAAGAAATTGTCGCATATTGGCTACTTTGATTGCCGCTCGAGAACACAATAAATATTGGTGCATTTTTAAAATTGTTATTGGGGCATGGTTGCCTATCAACCGTTCACACGATTGTCGCACCAGAGTTGCATTTGATTGCGATAAAACAGCACAATATTATTTTCGATTGTCGTATGAGGCAATAAATTGTGAAATCACACGATTGGCGTATAAAATGAACCAATAATTGGTGCATTGCGTCAATCGTTTGATCCTACCTTAAGATGCAAGTGACAAATAGATAATACGGTGTTGCCACGATATTTTAAAAAAAGCAAGTTAATTGATTTTTAGTTAAAATACTGATTATGAATACCAATATTTAAAAAACCTTTTTTAGCCTTAAAATGTTTTTTAACTAATATGCTTTTTAAACCTCAATCTACTTTGTTTTATGAATACGGCTGTAAGAATTTAAACAGTATTACCATACAAAATACTGGTTTTAAACTCTTAAAGTATTTTTCGTACATCGTGCTATTGTGTAGGATAGTGTCCCAGCCTTAAGGATTTATTATGATGATTTTTTAACATAAATATGAAATTCAAAATCCATCAGTGTTGCCGGAATCGAAATTAAATTTTACACAAACGAACCTTCAAAATTATCCAATGTGTTATAAATTATACAAAACAAATTTTGTGTTTGATAATAAGTACTGCTTTTGATATAAGAACATATATCGAGTGATTTTTTTACTATTTGTTTTTTCAGTGCAAAAAAAAAAAGATTCGTAACTTGTGGCAATGCTCAGCAAGGTTTGCCATTTCACCATAAATAAATACACTAACAAACGAACATTTTCAAATCATTGAATTTTATTATCAAAATTTGTGCTGTGTGAGAAATGTGTTTCGTAAATCATGTCCATTTTATGGTTGTCATAATCGATCGACCTTTTCAAGCTGTTTTGACTAAATTTCGTACTGAGGAGAATATTGTTTTCTTTTCGGTAATTGCAGCGCTATATAAGAAAGTGATTTATAAAAAAATAAAGTGACATGAATCTCAGAAGCATTTTCAGCAACTTTTTATATCTGATTCGTTTTTCCGGCCTCCTGATAACAAATGAAAAAAATTTCATACAACTAATGCGATATGCGATATATTGCAATTTTTAATTCCAATATTTCATTTTCAACATGATTTTGGTTGGTTCAGTATGGTCCCCTCAATATTGTCCTATATCTTAATATGCAAAATATATTGACACGATGGTACCAGACGACAACTTATTCTTCATGTAAGTTTTTGTTAATTTTAATTTGCTAGATAAAAGATCATCTCCACCACAAGTATAGCCAACATAAAAAGATTATAAAAACTTTTATTAGTAAATTTACGGAGTAAAATTCTTTTTATATTAAATGCAGATCTTTAATTAAATAATTTACTTGTGATGGGGTGAAATTACACAAAAATTACAAAAAAAAATTATGGTCCCAAAATAGTTGAAGAAAAAATTTTTTGTCCCATTTTTGGATAATTACACAGAAATCGGCAACGCTGAAATCCATACAAATGCATGTACTCATACATACGTATTTATGTGTGTCTACCGTGAAGGAAACGAGGGGTTAAGAGGCCCCAAGTCACCACTTTTGTCCACGATTTTGGTGACATTGTCAACGGAGTGTCTATTAATATTGTTTTTAATGCGTAGAAAACATTTTTTCAGATTCACACAACTATGCTTCTTCTTGTTTTTATTGGTTTGTTGAAAATAAAAGTGACGTCAAGCAAAATGTAAGTGTTTATAAAAACAAGTTTAAGGAATCAAATTAAAAGGTTAACATAATGTATTGAACAATAATTAAAAAAAACATACTCAAAAAGAAATTACAAATAACAAAGAAATAACAATCCATATTGTATAAAAATAGAAAATGTGAAAATTTAGCAATTTAATTAAAGTAAAAGGTGCCAATTATAGAAATTTTTGTTTGACCCTGAGGAAAATCAGTCAAAGATTTTTCACACCTTCAGATCCATACGTAAGTGTTTGACTTTACTAATTCAGCGAAACATACTATTTTTACTTAACATATATTTATTTAATAGAAATGACAAAAAAATCCTACTTGCTGGCAATATGCTGAACAAATGAATGAATTAGTTCCTGTTATTGTATGTTTTTTATGAATAAATTTGCTTAATAAAATACCAAATGGGAACAAAATATGCAATTTCATTATCAAAAGTGTATACTAGAAATACTAAAATGTACTAGTGACTATCTGTTTCCAATGTCTTCATATGGTCCGTAAAAAACTATGTAATCAGCAGTACCAATGTCAGTAGTTGCCTTTCAATGACACGCACATGTTAAATGTCTATAGCAAAAAGCATTGTGCGGGGTATAATTAGTCAGTAGTACTGGCGACAAAGTCAATAGTGAATCAGTACTGATTCACTAGTGACATTTCCTACAGGGTATCTACATATTTAGATATGTATATACATATGTATATAAAAATAAATCGCCGTTCGTTAGTCTCGCTAAAACTCAAAAATGGCTTGACCGATTTGAACCCTATTTTTTTCCTTTGTTCGCTTTAATACAGAATTGGGTTAAAAATAAAAAGGAAAATCCTAAAGCACTGCTAAAAGATAATCACCCTTTTATCGTGGTTGTCGTATTTCGGCTCTGACTACGATGTTTTTGTAATAGATTAAAGAAAGTCGCAATACGGCAACCACGATAAGGTCGCAATATAAAATAATTGTTTTGTATCGAAAATTACGGCACATATCCTAATTGTCACGGGGTGGCAATTGTTCTTCGGAGCCATCAGTCCGATTTCCGAAATACTTGCAGCAAAATGTAGTCATGTAGTGTTGAAAATTAATATTAAAGATTTTGGGCTAATAAGTATTGGCTAATTTTTTTTTATTATCTACCAAACTTCACACAAAATCTGAAAATTTCTTCAATTCTCGTACCATTATACCAAGGATATAACGATTTTGGTATTATTTTGAAGTGCTCTTTGCAATATGCAAATATGATAACCAATAATTTTTAAAAATATTACAAGCATGCTTGAGTGCCGTATATCGATCAGTTTTTGAAATAGTTATGTTTTATGTAACAGTTCAGATTAAATCTTTTTAAATTGCGTTTAACTCACAATGAGTTAAATGTAACAGATCAATAGGAAAAGCCCATATCCTTTATATTCGTTCTATATTGCAGGAGTTATAACGAATTAAAAATAAAAATTTTTAACTCCATAAAGAAAGTTCAAAATGTAAGATAACCTTTAACAAAACCGAGTTTACAGTCGTTAAGCAGCTCTGGGTTGAAGAACAGCTCTGGCGTCATCGTAATTATTTCTTAAGTGCGGTTAGGCTTTTGTGTGTTGTTTGGCCTTCGAGAGTTTTTCTTCTCGCTCGCACTGGTTGACTGATCTGCCACGGATAACCGTATATTCTTGCGGTTCTTTTGTGGAATATTTTTAACAACCACGTTGCTACTTCCTATGTGAAGGCATAGGTCGTGTATAGTCAGTCACAAAAACTATTTTAAATACTGTTAATACCATCTTGGGCATATGGTCTAGTTCCCCGCCCATATTTGTGCAACAATACTTTGCAAATTTACTTTGTAAAGTATTTATAAAATAAATAAAAAATAAAACCGAGTTTACTCTTGAGAAAAATTCGTTGGAAGCAAATTCAACAATAATTTTCCGTTGCCTATAAATTTACAGGTGCACTTATTTATTTACATACATACATACATGCGTTACATACTTATAAAGAACTAAGCCATAAGGTCGCATCTTGTTTGTTTGTAAACAAGAACAACCAATATTCTCTCAGTAAAGTATGTGCCAATAAACTTTATAATTATCTTTACCAGTGACGGAAAAGTTTATACAATTGCACTTTTTGGAAGTGATTATTGAGAATCCTAATTGTTTTGTATTTTTCAAGTTTTAAATATTTCTTCGAAAATGTGAGCTAGTTCTTGATTTTTAATTGTCGCTTAAAAAATAAAAATTATGTTTAATTTAATTCACAAATAGGAGTTTATAGGTATACAAATTCTGGATATAAATTTACTATTGGGTTTGACGCAGAGCTTGTTATTGCTACAGTAATATACCTACCTATGAAGCTAAATTATTGAAATTGAAATTTAATTGAAAAATACTTCTTATTTATTATGAGCAGAGTTTGGAATACCTGCAATTTAGAATTTTCGAATTTTTGGGTATATTAATTAAGTCATGGGTGCCCGGTTGTCAAGTGATAAGTGTTCTAACAGTGCGGGGGACATGAGTCGATTGCCAACAAAGACTCTGGTCTGTTTGAATACAACGGGTGAGGGTCCTTGTTGCTATTCTCGTCAAAATAAGTTACTATAAGTATAATTCGTTATTGTATTTGTAACATTTAATAAATAAAGATCAAATAATTAAGACAAACAAATCGTTCTGGAATTATAATAAATGACTAACAACCAATTTATTTTGGATATACGCCATTTTGTTATCTTCTTGCGTATTTTCATCGTGCAGAATATCAAAAAAATATATCCGTTCGTTATCGAGATATTTAGTTTTTTACATTTTCTTTTTCATATTTTGGCAACCCTAAAAGTTTCCTTTATCACAAAAATTAAAAAACCAAGACGTGTGTGCTCATAAAAAAATCTTAAATTCCAAACGTCAGCCATATCGATCCAAATCTTTGGATGAACTTAATTTTTGCATAAAAAGTAGTTCAAATTACCCAATGTGCACTGATCTATATCTACAACAAAAATAAATAAATGATATCCAAGTGACTTTACAAAACAACACACAACAAAATTGTCTCTAATGGTTCAAGTGCAAGTCATACAACTCCCTTCCGCCCTTTGACAATAATAACCCGTTTTTATGTACATAGAACAATACACACAAATATACGAACAACACACAGTTAATTTTTGTTTTTGCATTTTTTAGTTTAATTGAGGCACAAAAATTATTGTTTTTGCAAAAGCCGACGTAGATACATACATACTTACATATGTACACATTATGTACATACCAACAAAAAGAAAACGAATTTCAATCGCAAGCATTTGTATGAAAATGGAAAACAAATGGGCTTTTGTTTCATTTGTTAATTCCTGGGAATTGTGCTTTATAAAATTAAGCGCTGAATAAATATGTATGTATGATAAAACATCTGCAGTATGTGCATATTTACATACATAATTATGTCTATACATCCAAACATACTTACATTTGCCTTACATTTGTTTCTATGTACATACATACATACATCAATAAGTATACATATATGTATGTTCACTGTGTATCTACATATGGATATGCGAAAGTTTTATTATTTTAATTGCAACTTAATTTAATTTAGATATCTATTTTCACTGCACTTTTTATAACACTTTGTCAAATTAATTATACATAAGTACGTACTATCTATTATACATACATATGTAGTACACACTAGGTATAACACATTATGTATTTAAATTTTAAATAACAAATCAATCAATCACGGCGAACTACAAACGCGTTTATATATTTAAATAAACAAGTGACAACCGACGCAAGCACAAGAACCGACTAAACTAAACCATCGAAGCAAACGCACTCCTTAAGAAAAAGTTATGAAATTGATACATATTCTTTGGATCAGATTTATGTGTGCGTGTAAGCATGTACACGTGCAAATACATAATCGCATACATATATAAATATTGAACAGTTGTTTGAAATGCAATTCATGATTAATTTTGGGTAAGATAAATACACCAAACCCTTTTTTAACACAGTGTATAGGTACGCTTCAGAGAAAACAAAAAAACCTATAGGTACCTATAGTTACCTAATATCAAAATTAAATTTTTTTTAAAAAACTCTTAATAGCTACATAAGGCCCTAACTCATTATTTTTTGAAATCGAGATTTTTGTATATTTCGACAGAAGAACATCTAATGTATCGAAAAATTTAAAAAACTCGATTTCAAAATATTAATGAGTTAGAGCCTTTCTATATTAAGGTAAGGATATGCATGTACTTATGTTCTAAAAACTCAAGAAATATTAATGACAATTTAATTAATTTCATGATGGTCACACTGTTACTAAAACTAAGCACGAAGCCAAATAAAAACAAGTATATGACAACAAATCCCACATGATTCATGTGACATGAACCGTGGGACCAGATTTTGAAATAACATTAAGCTAAATCACGTTTGAAAAAGAACTAAAATAAGCTAAAAAGTTAAATTTTAAGCCAGAAAATACAGTTAAACTTGTTCCGACTTCTTTCACTTGGCAATAGTTTTTTATTGCAAGGTTTATCTAACCAGGTGGCAGCGCTACTTCAGCTGATAATTTTTTGCTCTATGTGCTTTGTAGCTAAAGTCAAAAACAAGGCATATCAAACAGGTACATGCATCAGGCAAGTTGCTCATCCGCTGATTTTTTCTTTACACGTTTATAACGAAGAATTCATTTGACAATTACTTTTGTGCCTTGTTTGATGCATACAATTTTTTGACAATTACTTTGTAAAACTATGTGAGAAGCACAGATTTGCCACAGTGTTTTCTCTAATGCGTGTACCTGTAGTAAATGTGCCTTGGTCAAAAACTTAGATTTTTTTGGTTTTGGTACAATTATTTTTGGGCTTTTGCATTCTTCGGTTCTTTACACAGGTATGGTTGCCGTATTTTTGTATAACAAATCCTTACGCAGTCACCTGTGTAATTACACCATGGTCTAATTCATAAAAAATAGTTTAGGTTTGTTACAAGTTTATTTGACAAATTTCCCATAGAAATACATATGTCAAATAAGCGTTTAATAAACCTGAAGTATTTTTTATGAATAAAGCAGTAAGCCTTTGCTGGCTATTTTTTTATCTTGCATTTACATTTTATTTTTCTTTAAATATTTAATGCATTTTTTTATCCATTGTTTAATAAAAATGAATTTCTAATAATTTTTGTGTACCTTTGTTAGCATATGAATCTATACAACGCGTCAAAGTTGAAGAATTTTCAACTTTTTGCAAGGTAAGCGCGTCGCGAACTTCTCTATGTAACTTGCCTTATGAAAACACACTATGTACCTATTTCAACTTTTTTGACGGAAGTTTGTATCTCATTAACGCATGAACGCGTGTTATGTATTTCCAAATTTTGGCTGAAATCAATTTTGGCATGAAAAGTAGATCAAATTACCCAATGTGCAGTGACTGATCTACGTATACCTACAACAAAAATAAATGATATCCAAGTGACTGCAAAACCATACAAAAAAATTTGTCTCTAATTATTAGAATCTAATAGTCAAGTGCAAGTACACACAAGTCATACATCCTCCCTTCAACCGCTGACATAATAACCTGTTTTTATGTACATAGAACAATACACACAAAAATACGAACAACACACACACACAGTTAATTTTTGTTGTTGCATTTTTCTCTTATTCTAATTCAAGCACCAAAATTATTGTTTTTGCAAAAGCCGACGTAGATACATACATATGTACACATTATGTACATACGAACAACAAGGAAACGAATTTCAGTCGAAAGCATTTGTATGAAAATGGAAAACAAATTATTTTTTGTTTCTTTTGTTAATTCCTTGGGATTGTATGTACTTTATAAAATTAGGCGCTGAATAAATACATACATATGTATGTACATAGGTATATACATAATTATGTTTGCATCCAAACATACTTACATTTGTTTCTGTGTACATATGGATGTGCCTAAGTTTTATTCTTATTGCAACTTAATTTAAACATACATATGTATGTATGTAGATATCTATTTTCACTGCACTTTGTCAAATTAATTATATGTATGTACATACATATGTAGTACACTTATCTATCATATGTACATACTAGGTATAACACATTATTTAAATTTTAAGTAACAAATCAATCAATCACGGCGAACTTCAAACGCGTTCATTTATTTAAACAAGTGACAACCGACGCAAGCACAAGACCCGACTGAACTAAACCATCCAAGCAAACGCACTCCTTAAGAAAAATACTTTTCTAGTGAAGAGTACAAAAGTTATGTAATTGATACATATTCTGTGGATCAGATTAATGTGTGCGTGTGAGCATGTACACGTGCAACTAGATAATAACATACATACATAAATGTTGGACAGTTATTTGAAATGCAATTCATGATTAATTTTGAGTAAGGTAAGTACACCAAACTCTTTTTTTACACGGTGTATAGGTACGCTTCAAGGAAAACATCAAAAAAAACATGCATGCGACTATGGAAAGTTAAGTGGCACGTTCCATATTTTAAAAAAATCGCGTAAATTGAAAAAATCGAAGTATGTACCTATTTACTGAGTAAAACGTGAAAGTCGAAGTTTTAATTTAAAAAAACCCTACCGTGCCCTTTAAATTGAAATAAATACTGAACAACGAATTTTTTCTGTTCAGCTAGAACCAAAGAGGTACTTTTGTTAAAAGAAACAATTTTAAATTAAGTACATACCTACATATGTACATACCTATACACATACATATTTGCATTTGGGTTCACAATGGTGATTTTGGAAATTTGCAAAATTGTTTTTCATACTTAACTAAAAAAATTTCTGTTAACTTATAAACAATTCTGGCAGCACTTTCCTCACCTGTCAAAAGTTATTTATTTGCTTGATAACATAAAAAATACGTAAATTTACCAATATATTCACCCTTATTCCAGTTGTCGACATCGACGTCAACCCAATACAGCACCAAACAATTGGGGCTTGTCTACCCCATTATTGAAAACAACTGACAGGGTATCTACATATTTAGATATTTATATACATATGTATATAAAAATAAATCGCCGTTCGTTAGTCTCGCTAAAACTCAAAAATGGCTTGACCGATTTGAACTCCTATTTTTTTCCTTTGTTCGCTTTAATACAGAATTGGGTTAAAAATAAAAAGGAAAATCCTAAAGCACTGCTAAAAGATAATCCCCCTTTTATCGTGGTTGTCGTATTTCGGCTCTGACTACGATGTTTTTGTAATAGATTAAAGAAAGTCGCAATACGGCAACCACGATAAGGTCGCAATATAAAATAATTGTTTTGTATCGAAAATTACGGCACATATCCTAATTGTCACGGGGTGGCAATTGTTCTTCGGAGCCATCAGTCCGATTTCCGAAATACTTGCAGCAAAATGTAGTCATGTAGTGTTGAAAATTAATATTAAAGATTTTGGGCTAATAAGTATTGGCTAATTTTTTTTTATTATCTACCAAACTTCACACAAAATCTGAAAATTTCTTCAATTCTCGTACCATTATGCCAAGGATATAACGATTTTGGTATTATTTTGAAGTGCTCTTTGCAATATGCAAATCTGATAACCAATAATTTTTTAAAATATTACAAGCATACTTGAGTGCCGTATATCGATCAGTTTTTGAAATAGTTATGTTTTATGTAACAGTTCAGATTAAATCTTTTTAAATTGCGTTTAAATCGCAATGAGTTAAATGTAACAGATCAATAGGAAAAGCCCATATCCTTTATATTCGTTCTATATTGCAGGAGTTATAACGAATTAAAAATAAAAATTTTGAACTCCAAACTGGTGAGTTCTCTATAAAGAGAGTTCAAAATGTAAGATAACCCTTAACAGTTTACTCTTGAGAAAAATTCGTTGGAAGCAAATTCCACAATAATTTTTCCGTTGCCTATAAATTTACAGGTGCACTTATTTATTTAGATACATACATAAATATGTACATACATACATACATGCCTTACATACTTATAAAGAACTAAGCCATAAGGTCGCATCTTGTTTGTTTGTAAACAAGAACAACAAAATTCTCTCAGTAAAGTATGTGCCAATAAACTTTATAATTATCTTTACCAGTGATGGAAAAGTTTATGCAATTGCACTTTTTGGAAGTGATTATTGAGAATCCTAATGGTTTGTTCTTGTATTTACATAATACGAGTATATGAAAGTATGTGTGCAGATTTTTTATACAAAAACATACTTAACTATTTTTCGCTATCGTTTATATTTGTGTCTGGTTTTGTTGAGATATATTCAATGGATCACGAGCTGTATAATAATTTACGAATACACACATAGCAAAGCTCATAATAAGTTTTTAATATTTTGCTTGGAAAATAATATTTATTTTTCAGATTTATTTTATTAAAAAAACTGTTATTTTTCAAGTTTTAAAGTTCTTGAGTTTTAATTATTGTTTAAAAAATAAAAATTATGTTTAATTTAATTCACAAATAGGAGTTTATAGGTATACGAATTCTGGATATAAATTTACTATTGGGTTTGACAAACAACCAATTTATTTTGGATATACACCATTTTGTTATCTTCTTGCGTATTTTCATCGTGCAGAATATCAAAAAAATATATCCGTTCGTTATCGAGATACTTATTTAGTTTTTTACATCTTTTTCATATTTTGGCAACCCTAAAAGTTTCCTTTACCACAAAAATTAAAAAACCAAGACGTGTGTGCTCATAAAAAAATCTTAAATTCCAAACGTCAGCCATATCGATCCAAATCTTTGGATGAACTTAATTTTTGCATAAAAAGTAGTTCAAATTACCCAATGTGCACTGATCGATACCTACAACAAGTGACTTTGTCTCTAATGGTTCAAGTGCAAGTACACACAAGTCATACAACTCCCTTCCGCCCTTTGACAATAATAACCCGTTTTTATGTACATAGAACAACACACACAAATATACGAACACCACACAGTTAATTTTTGTTTTTGCATTTTTTAGTTTAATTGAGGCACAAAAATTATTGTTTTTGCAAAAGCCGACGTAGATACATACATACATATGTACACATTATGTACATACCAACAAAAAGAAAACGAATTTCAATCGCAAGCATTTGTATGAAAATGGAAAACAAATTGGCTTTTGTTTCATTTGTTAATTCCTGGGAATTGTGCTTTATAAAATTAAGCGCTGAATAAATATGTATGCTAAAACATCTGCAGATATGTATTTACATACATAATTATGTCTATACACCGAAAAATATATACTTACATTTGCTTTAAATTTCTTTCTATGTATGTACATACATATGTACATACATCAATAAGTATACATATACATATGTTCACTGTGTATCTACATATGGATATGCGAAAGTTTTATTATTTTAATTGCAATTTAATTTAATTTAGATATCTATTTTCACTGCACTTTTTATAACACTTTGTCAAATTAATTATACATAAGTACGTACTATCTATTATACATACATACATATGTAGTACATACTAGGTATAACACATTATGTATTTAAATTTTAAGTAACAAATCAATCAATCACGGCGAACTACAAACGCGTTTATATATTTAAATAAACAAGTGACAACCGACGCAAGCACAAGAACCGACTAAACTAAACCATCCAAGCAAACGCACTCCTTAAGAAAAAGTTATGAAATTGATACATATTCTTTGGATCAGATTTATGTGTGCGTGTAAGCATGTACACGTGCAAATACATAATCGCATACATATATAAATATTGAACAGTTGTTTGAAATGCAATTCATGATTAATTTTGGATAAGATAAATACACCAAACCCTTTTTTAACACAGTGTATAGGTACGCTTCAGAGAAAACAAAAAAACCTATAGGTACCTAATATCAAAATTAAATTTTTTTTAAAAACTCTTAATAGCTACATAAGGCCCTAACTCATTATTTTTTGAAATCGAGATTTTTGTATATTTCGACAGAAGAACATCTAATGTATCGAAAAATTTAAAAAACTCGATTTCAAAATATTAATGAGTTAGAGCCTTTCTATATTAAGGTAAGGATATGCATGTACTTATGTTCTAAAAACTCAAGAAATATTAATGACAATTTAATTAATTTCATGATGGTCACACTGTTACTAAAACTAAGCACGAAGCCAAATAAAAACAAGTATATGACAACAAATCCCACATGATTCATGTGACATGAACCGTGGGACCAGATTTTGAAATAACATTAAGCTAAATCACGTTTGAAAAAGAACTAAAATAAGCTAAAAAGTTAAATTTTAAGCCAGAAAATACAGTTAAACTTGTTCCGACTTCTTTCACTTGGCAATAGTTTTTTATTGCAAGGTTTATCTAACCAGGTGGCAGCGCTACTTCAGCTGATAATTTTTTGCTCTATGTGCTTTGTAGCTAAAGTCAAAAACAAGGCATATCAAACAGGTACATGTATCAGGCAAGTTGCTCATCCGCTGATTTTTTCTTTACACGTTTATAACGAAGAATTCATTTGACAATTACTTTTGTGCCTTGTTTGATGCATACAATTTTTTGACAATTACTTTGTAAAACTATGTGAGAAGCACAGAGTTGCCACAGTGTTTTCTCTAATGCGTGTACCTGTAGTAAATGTGCCTTGGTCAAAAACTTAGATTTTTTTGGTTTTGGTACAATTATTTTTGGGCTTTTGCATTCTTCGGTTCTTTACACAGGTATGGTTGCCGTGTTTTTGTATAACAAATCCTTACGCAGTCACCTGTGTAATTACACCATGGTCTAATTCATAAAAAATAGTTTAGGTTTGTTACAAGTTTATTTGACAAATTTCCCATAGAAATACATATGTCAAATAAGCGTTTAATAAACCTGAAGTATTTTTTATGAATAAAGCAGTAAGCCTTTGCCGGCTATTTTTTTATCTTGTATTTACATTTTATTTTTCTTTAAATATTTAATGCATTTTTTTATCCATTGTTTAATAAAAATGAATTTCTAATAATTTTTGTATACCTTTGTTAGCATATGAATCTATACAACGCGTCAAAGTTGAAGAATTTTCAACTTTTTGCAAGGTAAGCGCGTCGCGAACTTCTCTATGTAACTTGCCTTATGAAAACACACTATGTACCTATTTCAACTTTTTTGACGGAAGTTTGTATCTCATTAAAGCATTGAACGCGTGTTATGTATTTCCAAATTTTGGCTGAAATCAATTTTGGCATGAAAAGTAGAACAAATTACCCAATGTGCAGTGACTGATCTACGTATACCTACAACAAAAATAAATGATATCCAAGTGACTGCAAAACCATACAAAAAAAATTTGTCTCTAATTATTAGAATCTAATAGTCAAGTGCAAGTACACACCATACATCCTCCCTTCAACCACTGACATAATCTGTTTTTATGTACATACAATACACACAAAAATACGAACAACACACACACACAGTTAATTTTTGTTGTTGCATTTTTCTCTTATTCTAATTCAAGCACCAAAATTATTGTTTTTGCAAAAGCCGACGTAGATACATACATATGTACACATTATGTACATACGAACAACAAGGAAACGAATTTCAGTCGAAAGCATTTGTATGAAAATGGAAAACAAATTATTTTTTGTTTCTTTTGTTAATTCCTTGGGATTGTATGTACTTTATAAAATTAGGCGCTGAATAAATACATACATATGTATGTACATAGGTATATACATAATTATGTTTGCATCCAAACATACTTACATTTGTTTCTGTGTACATATGGATGTGCCTAAGTTTTATTCTTATTGCAACTTAATTTAAACATACATATGTATGTATGTAGATATCTATTTTCACTGCACTTTGTCAAATTAATTATATGTATGTACATACATATGTAGTACACTTATCTATCATATGTACATACTAGGTATAACACATTATTTAAATTTTAAGTAACAAATCAATCAATCACGGCGAACTTCAAACGCGTTCATTTACTTAAACAAGTGACAACCGACGCAAGCACAAGACCCGACTGAACTAAACCATCCAAGCAAACGCACTCCTTAAGAAAAATACTTTTCTAGTGAAGAGTACAAAAGTTATGTAATTGATACATATTCTGTGGATCAGATTAATGTGTGCGTGTGAGCATGTACACGTGCAACTAGATAATAACATACATACATAAATGTTGGACAGTTATTTGAAATGCAATTCATGATTAATTTTGAGTAAGGTAAGTACACCAAACTC
Source organism: Nowickia ferox (assembly GCA_936439885.1). NCBI lineage: Eukaryota > Metazoa > Arthropoda > Insecta > Diptera > Tachinidae > Nowickia > Nowickia ferox. The sequence continues at coordinate 91,546,519 of OW387023.1, read as the reverse complement.
TTTTTTTACACGGTGTATAGGTACGCTTCAAGGAAAACATCAAAAAAAAACATGCATGTGACTATGGAAAGTTAAGTGGCACGTTCCATATTTTAAAAAAATCGCGTAAATTGAAAAAATCGAAGTATGTACCTATTTACTGAGTAAAACGTGAAAGTCGAAGTTTTAATTTTAAAAAAACCCTACCGTGCCCTTTAAATTGAAATAAATACTGAACAACGAATTTTTTCTGTTCAGCTAGAACCAAAGAGGTACTTTTGTTAAAAGAAACAATTTTAAATTAAGTACATACCTACATATGTACATACCTATACACATACATATTTGCATTTGGGTTCACAATGGTGATTTTGGAAATTTGCAAAATTGTTTTTCATACTTAATTAAAAAAATTTCTGTTAACTTATAAACAATTCTGGCAGCACTTTCCTCACCTGTCAAAAGTTATTTATTTGCTTGATAACATAAAAAATACGTAAATTTACCAATATATTCACCCTTATTCCAGTTGTCGACATCGACGTCAACCCAATACAGCACCAAACAATTGGGGCTTGTCTACCCCATTATTGAAAACAACTGACAGGGTATCTACATATTTAGATATGTATATACATATGTATATAAAAATAAATCGCCGTTCGTTAGTCTCGCTAAAACTCAAAAATGGCTTGACCGATTTGAACTCCTATTTTTTTCCTTTGTTCGCTTTAATACAGAATTGGGTTAAAAATAAAAAGGAAAATCCTAAAGCACTGCTAAAAGATAATCCCCCTTTTATCGTGGTTGTCGTATTTCGGCTCTGACTACGATGTTTTTGTAATAGATTAAAGAAAGTCGCAATACGGCAACCACGATAAGGTCGCAATATAAAATAATTGTTTTGTATCGAAAATTACGGCACATATCCTAATTGTCACGGGGTGGCAATTGTTCTTCGGAACCATCAGTCCGATTTCCGAAATACTTGCAGCAAAATGTAGTCATGTAGTGTTGAAAATTAATATTAAAGATTTTGGGCTAATAAGTATTGGCTAATTTTTTTTTATTATCTACCAAACTTCACACAAAATCTGAAAATTTCTTCAATTCTCGTACCATTATGCCAAGGATATAACGATTTTGGTATTATTTTGAAGTGCTCTTTGCAATATGCAAATCTGATAACCAATAATTTTTTAAAATATTACAAGCATACTTGAGTGCCGTATATCGATCAGTTTTTGAAATAGTTATGTTTTATGTAACAGTTCAGATTAAATCTTTTTAAATTGCGTTTAAATCGCAATGAGTTAAATGTAACAGATCAATAGGAAAAGCCCATATCCTTTATATTCGTTCTATATTGCAGGAGTTATAACGAATTAAAAATAAAAATTTTGAACTCCATAACTGGTGAGTTCTCTATAAAGAGAGTTCAAAATGTAAGATAACCCTTAACAGTTTACTCTTGAGAAAAATTCGTTGGAAGCAAATTCCACAATAATTTTTCCGTTGCCTATAAATTTACAGGTGCACTTATTTATTTAGATACATACATAAATATGTACATACATACATACATGCCTTACATACTTATAAAGAACTAAGCCATAAGGTCGCATCTTGTTTGTTTGTAAACAAGAACAACAAAATTCTCTCAGTAAAGTATGTGCCAATAAACTTTATAATTATCTTTACCAGTGATGGAAAAGTTTATGCAATTGCACTTTTTGGAAGTGATTATTGAGAATCCTAATGGTTTGTTCTTGTATTTACATAATACGAGTACATATATGAAAGTATGTGTGCAGATTTTTTATACAAAAACATACTTAACTATTTTTCGCTATCGTTTATATTTGTGTCTGGTTTTGTTGAGATATATTCAATGGATCACGAGCTGTATAATAATTTACGAATACACACATAGCAAAGCTCATAATAAGTTTTTAATATTTTGCTTGGAAAATAATATTTATTTTTCAGATTTATTTTATTAAAAAAAACTGTTATTTTTCAAGTTTTAAAGTTCTTGAGTTTTAATTATTGTTTAAAAAATAAAAATTATGTTTAATTTAATTCACAAATAGGAGTTTATAGGTATACGAATTCTGGATATAAATTTACTATTGGGTTTGACAAACAACCAATTTATTTTGGATATACACCATTTTGTTATCTTCTTGCGTATTTTCATCGTGCAGAATATCAAAAAAATATATCCGTTCGTTATCGAGATACTTATTTAGTTTTTTACATCTTTTTCATATTTTGGCAACCCTAAAAGTTTCCTTTACCACAAAAATTAAAAAACCAAGACGTGTGTGCTCATAAAAAAATCTTAAATTCCAAACGTCAGCCATATCGATCCAAATCTTTGGATGAACTTAATTTTTGCATAAAAAGTAGTTCAAATTACCCAATGTGCACTGATCGATACCTACAACAAGTGACTTTGTCTCTAATGGTTCAAGTGCAAGTACACACAAGTCATACAACTCCCTTCCGCCCTTTGACAATAATAACCCGTTTTTATGTACATAGAACAACACACACAAATATACGAACACCACACAGTTAATTTTTGTTTTTGCATTTTTTAGTTTAATTGAGGCACAAAAATTATTGTTTTTGCAAAAGCCGACGTAGATACATACATACATATGTACACATTATGTACATACCAACAAAAAGAAAACTAATTTCAATCGCAAGCATTTGTATGAAAATGGAAAACCAATTGGCTTTTGTTTCATTTGTTAATTCCTGGGAATTGTGCTTTATAAAATTAAGCGCTGAATAAATATGTATGCTAAAACATCTGCAGATATGTATTTACATACATAATTATGTCTATACACCGAAAAATATATACTTACATTTGCTTTAAATTTCTTTCTATGTATGTACATACATATGTACATACATCAATAAGTATACATATACATATGTTCACTGTGTATCTACATATGGATATGCGAAAGTTTTATTATTTTAATTGCAATTTAATTTAATTTAGATATCTATTTTCACTGCACTTTTTATAACACTTTGTCAAATTAATTATACATAAGTACGTACTATCTATTATACATACATACATATGTAGTACATACTAGGTATAACACATTATGTATTTAAATTTTAAGTAACAAATCAATCAATCACGGCGAACTACAAACGCGTTTATATATTTAAATAAACAAGTGACAACCGACGCAAGCACAAGAACCGACTAAACTAAACCATCCAAGCAAACGCACTCCTTAAGAAAAAGTTATGAAATTGATACATATTCTTTGGATCAGATTTATGTGTGCGTGTAAGCATGTACACGTGCAAATACATAATCGCATGCATATATAAATATTGAACAGTTGTTTGAAATGCAATTCATGATTAATTTTGGATAAGATAAATACACCAAACCCTTTTTTAACACAGTGTATAGGTACGCTTCAGAGAAAACAAAAAAACCTATAGGTACCTAATATCAAAATTAAATTTTTTTTAAAAACTCTTAATAGCTACATAAGGCCCTAACTAATTATTTTTTGAAATCGAGATTTTTGTATATTTCGACAGAAGAACATCTAATGTATCGAAAAATTTAAAAAACTCGATTTCAAAATATTAATGAGTTAGAGCCTTTCTATATTAAGGTAAGGATATGCATGTACTTATGTTCTAAAAACTCAAGAAATATTAATGACAATTTAATTAATTTCATGATGGTCACACTGTTACTAAAACTAAGCACGAAGCCAAATAAAAACAAGTATATGACAACAAATCCCACATGATTCATGTGACATGAACCGTGGGACCAGATTTTGAAATAACATTAAGCTAAATCACGTTTGAAAAAGAACTAAAATAAGCTAAAAAGTTAAATTTTAAGCCAGAAAATACAGTTAAACTTGTTCCGACTTCTTTCACTTGGCAATAGTTTTTTATTGCAAGGTTTATCTAACCAGGTGGCAGCGCTACTTCAGCTGATAATTTTTTGCTCTATGTGCTTTGTAGCTAAAGTCAAAAACAAGGCATATCAAACAGGTACATGTATCAGGCAAGTTGCTCATCCGCTGATTTTTTCTTTACACGTTTATAACGAAGAATTCATTTGACAATTACTTTTGTGCCTTGTTTGATGCATACAATTTTTTGACAATTACTTTGTAAAACTATGTGAGAAGCACAGAGTTGCCACAGTGTTTTCTCTAATGCGTGTACCTGTAGTAAATGTGCCTTGGTCAAAAACTTAGATTTTTTTGGTTTTGGTACAATTATTTTTGGGCTTTTGCATTCTTCGGTTCTTTACACAGGTATGGTTGCCGTATTTTTGTATAACAAATCCTTACGCAGTCACCTGTGTAATTACACCATGGTCTAATTCATAAAAAATAGTTTAGGTTTGTTACAAGTTTATTTGACAAATTTCCCATAGAAATACATATGTCAAATAAGCGTTTAATAAACCTGAAGTATTTTTTATGAATAAAGCAGTAAGCCTTTGCCGGCTATTCTTTTATCTTGCATTTACATTTTATTTTTCTTTAAATATTTAATGCATTTTTTTATCCATTGTTTAATAAAAATGAATTTCTAATAATTTTTGTATACCTTTGTTAGCATATGAATCTATACAACGCGTCAAAGTTGAAGAATTTTCAACTTTTTGCAAGGTAAGCGCGTCGCGAACTTCTCTATGTAACTTGCCTTATGAAAACACACTATGTACCTATTTCAACTTTTTTGACGGAAGTTTGTATCTCATTAACGCATTGAACGCGTGTTATGTATTTCCAAATTTTGGCTGAAATCAATTTTGGCATGAAAAGTAGATCAAATTACCCAATGTGCAGTGACTGATCTACGTATACCTACAACAAAAATAAATGATATCCAAGTGACTGCAAAACCATACAAAAAAAATTTGTCTCTAATTATTAGAATCTAATAGTCAAGTGCAAGTACACACCATACATCCTCCCTTCAACCACTGACATAACCTGTTTTTATGTACATACAATGCACACAAAAATACGAACAACACACACACACAGTTAATTTTTGTTGTTGCATTTTTCTCTTATTCTAATTCAAGCACCAAAATTATTGTTTTTGCAAAAGCCGACGTAGATACATACATATGTACACATTATGTACATACGAACAACAAGGAAACGAATTTCAGTCGAAAGCATTTGTATGAAAATGGAAAACAAATTATTTTTTGTTTCTTTTGTTAATTCCTTGGGATTGTATGTACTTTATAAAATTAGGCGCTGAATAAATACATACATATGTATGTACATAGGTATATACATAATTATGTTTGCATCCAAACATACTTACATTTGTTTCTGTGTACATATGGATGTGCCTAAGTTTTATTCTTATTGCAACTTAATTTAAACATACATATGTATGTATGTAGATATCTATTTTCACTGCACTTTGTCAAATTAATTATATGTATGTACATACATATGTAGTACACTTATCTATCATATGTACATACTAGGTATAACACATTATTTAAATTTTAAGTAACAAATCAATCAATCACGGCGAACTTCAAACGCGTTCATTTACTTAAACAAGTGACAACCGACGCAAGCACAAGACCCGACTGAACTAAACCATCCAAGCAAACGCACTCCTTAAGAAAAATACTTTTCTAGTGAAGAGTACAAAAGTTATGTAATTGATACATATTCTGTGGATCAGATTAATGTGTGCGTGTGAGCATGTACACGTGCAACTAGATAATAACATACATACATAAATGTTGGACAGTTATTTGAAATGCAATTCATGATTAATTTTGAGTAAGGTAAGTACACCAAACTCTTTTTTTACACGGTGTATAGGTACGCTTCAAGGAAAACATCAAAAAAAAACATGCATGCGACTATGGAAAGTTAAGTGGCACGTTCCATATTTTAAAAAAATCGCGTAAATTGAAAAAATCGAAGTATGTACCTATTTACTGAGTAAAACGTGAAAGTCGAAGTTTTAATTTAAAAAAAAACCCTACCGTGCCCTTTAAATTGAAATAAATACTGAACAACGAATTTTTTCTGTTCAGCTAGAACCAAAGAGGTACTTTTGTTAAAAGAAACAATTTTAAATTAAGTACATACCTACATATGTACATACCTATACACATACATATTTGCATTTGGGTTCACAATGGTGATTTTGGAAATTTGCAAAATTGTTTTTCATACTTAACTAAAAAAATTTCTGTTAACTTATAAACAATTCTGGCAGCACTTTCCTCACCTGTCAAAAGTTATTTATTTGCTTGATAACATAAAAAATACGTAAATTTACCAATATATTCACCCTTATTCCAGTTGTCGACATCGACGTCAACCCAATACAGCACCAAACAATTGGGGCTTGTCTACCCCATTATTGAAAACAACTGACTGCTATTGGTAGACTCATGCTATTTGCTAGACCTTAGGCTCATGCCATTTGCTAGACCTTAGGGAACATAAATAGACTGCCAACAGCACAAAATTGTTCTCGAGAGTGAGTAGACAAGTACCAGTTTTTTGGTATTGTATTGATGTGACAAATGGAATAAGGGTGAGTGATTGTTTTTGTTTGTAACGCAATGTCACACAATGAAATATATCGGAAATGACAAGCGTTGCCACCAGTACACACTATTGCCAAACGTGTACTCAGCATAATAGACAATGTCATGGAATCCAATAGTATTGGAAGTTAGAAACTTCCGTGCAGATTTAAAAGTAGAAATTGACTCAAAACCGTTAGGTTTTTCCCTAACGAAAAATCGACTACCTATTTCATTTGCCTCAAGTAATGCAAGAGTTCGCCTTTTTTCTCTCTCACTTATGGATATGTTAATGATTTCAAGCTCAAATTTTTTTTGCGAGTGGAATAAAAACTTTTTTCAAAGGAAATCAACAAGAAAAATTTTATTTTAAGTAGTTATTTTGATTTTGTGTTGGCGTCAGTTACAATTGTTTACAATTAATTAAAAGTTCGTGGTCAGTGAACATGTAATTTTTAATGAAAAAAGTGCTTTTTTTAGAAAGCTAAAAAGAGCAGCAGAAGTCCCATAAAAAGAGAAAAAGAACAATTAATTGAAAAATGTATTAATAATTAATTGTTGCATCAATGTCAATGTCATCCCCATGTTAAAATCGTCAGTCGTTTGCATTGCTAGTAGTTAGGCTGGTAGTTAATGGTAACGCTTGGTAGTTAACGAAATAGCTAGACATTCGCTAGCTACGACGACTGCAGGGTTAATAAACACGTGTCTGAATCAAACGATTTTTCATTAGTATTTAGTGGTTACGCTTATTTGGGAAAATGTTTGTCAACTGTTACCGTACCTTAAGAATTATTTTGTATCAAAGATTAACTTAATACAGCAATAAATATACATATTTCAACATTTATTTTTATTTCTATGTGATTTCAGTGTGTGCCTTTGATGACGCCTTCGCGCGATTTTTGATGAAACTGTTTTTTAATATAATGTTGTAAGCACTTAATAATGAAACTGCATCTACATGAATATAAGTATGCATATATACATAAATACATGTGTAAATAATAAATCGAATGCATTAATGAACTTTACCATTTGTATATAAAAAAAATTCACGCAAATACATGTGTACATACATACCTACGTATGTTTTTCATAACTAAAAACCTTCATTTCATTTCCAACTGAACCAAATATACATATATAGTAAACCGTTTCAAATAAATAATACGCAGGAGACAAATTTTGTTAAAAAATCATCAGGAAGCTCTATCGATGGCTGACAGCCGGGAGAGGATAAGAGGACCTTCGCGAGATGGTCGTGAGTTTCTCACGAGTCCTCGTCAAGTGCTGAGACGTTTGATGCTGCTATCTGAAGGCCGCCAATATCGGGAAGCTGCTGGAGTAGTTGGCCGCTTGGGGCCCTCCGTTCTGAGATCGGTGATTGCAGAACTACCCATTGATTTGTTATTGGAGCATTTGCCACACAGTGCTTATTTATTGGAATCATTTTTTTCCAGGTGGGAATTAATTTTATATTTAATGACACTAGCTTATGAATTAAGATTAACTTTCTGACTGGAAAAACTCAAGTCTATACTTCGTATTTTTGAATTGGTTGCAACTTTTACTATAAAGCCTTATTTTCCAAATGAAGGGACTTTCACTACATGCAAACATACAAAAATATGTATGTATGTGTGTATGTATGTATTTGGTAAAATAAAAGTTTTGAAAATCTATAATAAAATGACCAATATTGTTTTTAAATCTGCATCACAGTTCCCGAGATGACGGGACTAGATAAAAGTTCTTAAGTCGAGATAAGCTAATTTTGAGTTAATGGCAAGCCTGTAATCTCTTTAAAATAAAAAGATACTCCTGGGCGAAATCTCAATTATTTTTTGCTATTTTTTAGGAAGTTTTAGTGCAATAACTTGCTGCTTATCGTTTTCGACTTATAATCTCAATATAAAAAAATTTAAGTCAATAACGAATTTCCCAAATTGACCATAAAAGAAGTGAGTTTCGGAAAACCGACTTGAATGTTTAAAAGCCCTCTACTGCAAAACTGTAAAATATGACTAATACACTTTACCTTATTGCCAGAGATAAATATTAAAAACCATGTAAAAGCAAGAACAGTTTCCTTTTCTTCTATGACTTTATATTTGAAGCGAGCCGTATGCCATTATAATCAATAGAGGAAGTTTTACTAAGTTTCATTTCCAAATTTAAATATCATATTTTTAAATAATACACCGATTGCATAATTTGTATTTTTCAAATAACACCAACACCTTTCAGATTAATCGCCGTTAACCCTTCACCCAAACCCGATGTGCCCACAGAAGCTGTACTCTGGCAACTAGTAAGACTATTTTCAAATCCTCATGATCCAGGTCTCAAGCAACGATGTTCAAAGCTTCTACAATCTCTGATACAATATGAACCTAATTTGAGACATACTATACGAGAAAGCCTCAAGTCTTCCAATGACGCTGTACAAGGTTTGGGCATACATGGCTTAACAACGGATTCCTCCGGTCAGCTAATATCATTGCATATAGCCTTGAAAAGTGAACTACAAAGACATGTGGATACATACAAAGTAGCCCTCCATAAACTGGAAGAACTTAGTATGATCACAATTAACCAAGATCCTGCCCATTCATCACATCAGCGCTTGCTTGGCATAAGTTATGGCGACATTCAACAGAGACTAATCGACAATAAGACTCTATTGACCGTACTTGATAAGCCAGCCTTAAAACAATTAACTAGTCTCATAGAGAATCTTTCGCAAAGAGTGGAAAATGATAAAGAGGTCTTAAAAGCAGTGGGGCAAGTCAAAAGGGTAGATATGCAAGCAAATGTGGACAAGAGACCTGTGGCTGGTTTGCTAATGAACTTCTCAAGAGGTTGTGAGGTTATTTTGCAAATGATGGGACCAGAAGGTGTGACAGGCACGCCAACGCCAACAAATGTGAGCAAAATATGTTCAACAAATGGTAGCAGCTGTTCGGATGGTTATCATTCTGATGATTCAGCTAATGAAGAAATTAGGTAAAATTTATTAACTTTTCCACTTTCAAATCAAAAAATTTAAACAAAACACTCAACGCTTTTCCTCTTCATTTTCTATTACTTTTAGTTTTTTTTTGTAATTTCTGTCTTTGAATTATAAGTAATTTTATTTTTGTTGTTATTTTCATTCCTTTTTGTTAGCGGCATGATTACACAGTATCGTTTATTGTATTTAGAAAACAGAACGGATACTTTGGAGGCACTGGACTGCATGCCGCAACTGAAACACGTTCATAATTTAAAAGCGAAAATTTTATTCTCAATTATAGTGGTAAGTTGTTCTCATTTTGTCTTTGGGTAGGTATTTTAACTTTTTTAACTTTTCTCAAAACTGTCATTGTATATCCATTAATGGAAGTTATTTGTCTGATGATTGTGATTAAAAATATTTAGTAAAGAATGAATGTAATGAGAATAGTTTTAAATATTAAGGGCCATGCTCACAATGTGTAATGAAAGTTGAGGTTCTTGGACGATCTGTCAATCTGGCATTGTAATCCAAACTGCATATAATGGCAACTCCTTAAACTTATGCAGAGTCCTACATTTTTATGAGAAGCAACTCTCTAGGTGTTACCACAAAGTACACAGAGGTGAAAGAAAATAAGTGATGAAAAAAGCTAAAATCAGCTTTGAAACAGGTTCGGCGAGAAAGGGACTACTATAGTATATTTGCTATTAAGTTGTTAACGATATAATCAAAACAAACAATAAAAAATGTGTAATTTGCGAAATGAACAAGAGAACATTTTTACATAATTAAATTAAATAATAAAAGATTTTGTAGTGTTGAATTAAAAAACAGAATGTGAACATGATTATTAGTATTAAAAAATTAATTAAGATATGTTTTCAAATGATTCCTGATGTAACTTTAAGCTTTTTCGTTCATAAATACTAATTTGAACCTTTTAATTACAAAAACCACATAGCGAATGAGAACACAAAGCATAAAATGACAAAACGTTAAATTAATGCCACTACGAAATAAACATTAAAGAAGACACAGACTCGGTGTGAGCGAGACGTCAAGAATTCGCAATTATCTTCCGTCTCGTGACATCTCTGTATATTTTGTGGTGTTACCTTCTTTAGGAAAGGAATAGCAATAGAAAAGACAGGTGGTGAAGGAAGAGATAGAGGAATGCTTCATTCTTTTACAACTTTGCATTTTGCACGTTTCTAATAATGCAGTATTGCAGCGCCTCTAATGTCAATGAGGCGTGTTAGATTTTTGAAGCTGTGCTTAGTAGCCATTTTATTTGTCATTTTACCTCGTCGATGATTCTGCTACACAATAACGACGAAGGAGGGCACTCTGATGTTACATTAGTATTAGTATCCGCTGAAGCAGGAGTAGTTCAGTGATCAGTATCTATGCTTTCATCACTTGAACTTTCTTACAACAACTGATACAAAGGGACACTAATCCTGTGGCGTTGGTATTTAATGACTGCCAGAACCGGGCTCGAACCCAGGAACTTCGGTTTTGTAGTTAAAATGTGTGCAATCTCGTTCACATTTGCATCTTCTTCACATAGGTCTTCTTGTCGCCTTCAAAAGTAGCGTCCAGCATCGTGTACAGAAATACGTTTGATTAAACACGAAATCGCTTATAATTCTTATGTATAACCTATAGTAGTTATAATTATTAAAAAACAAAATTCTATGAAATTCCATGACTAAATAATTTCCTGTGTATTAAACGCAGTCATCAAACATACTTATGAATACTAATTTCGCTGGCAGTACGCAAGAAGTCAGGATATCTGGCTCAAATAGAGCACATCAATGCAGTGCCAGTGAGGATATGATCTCCTAAGAAAAAAATCTCGTGATCATCATACCAAAGATGCTACAGAGTGCAAAATACACTATTTTTCTATGGATCTCTAAATTATACAAACTAGTGTATCTCTCTCCACATGGCCAAATATGTTACGGTACTTCAGTCGGAAATTCAGACGATCCCCAGGTGTGTTCACATTAATTTAAGTAGATGTATTTATTAAAGGCGCACATATACATAACTATCTTTTACGATAGTCAGACAGGTAATTTAGGCCCCTCCTTTCATGGGAATTCCGTTCGAAGATTGTTTCAGAGCGCTTTGACTCATTCCAAAAACTATTGATACTGAAAAGGGTTTCCATTAATCATCACGATCATTCGGGTAACCAGGATGAATTGGTCAGAAGTTCCTCTGCTGCTTCTTTTATGCGTCTCAGAGTCCTTAGTGATCGACTGTCACGTCTCTACTCAAAGTAAATGATATTTCGACTGCAAAGGAATTATTGCTAGCTTCTTTAGGCTTAACACAGACCAAAGGATCCACTTTCATATAGTGGCATCCTGAACTTCAACACGAACGGTTTACTGCTTTTTACTGGGTTTCTCTCTGTTTACCGTGTACTGAGTTATCATTTGTGGAATAGTAACCAAGTTGGTTCACCCTTATGACCTTTATGCTTCGAAGGTGCTGAGACAGCGGCACACATTCTCTGCGAGTGTATTGTCTTATGTAACAGCAGAAGGCGTGTTTTTCATTCTATGCTTGGATGATATTAAGCGGGCGTCAACAACCCCTGTGCCAACTTTCACCAGGAGAATGATACACAGTTTGATTTAATTTAGAAAAGGTCAAAAGATTCACTAGGTGTCGCAGTGACAGTTTCGACTAGATCTTTCCCTTATTATAATCTATTATTTTCTACACTCCAACTAGCTGGAGGAAGCCCAGAGTAAGCTCGATACCTAAAATCGGTGTAAGGAGCTAGGATTTTCGTCCCATTAGCCTTTACTCTTTTCTGATCAAAACCCTAGAAAGAATCATGGACATTACGCAAAGACTTGTGGGATCGTATAAACTATCAAGCAGTCAGCAAACTTTCCTAAAAGGTTGCAAAAATCATAGCGATGTCTCTAGAACATAAGGAGTACAAAGAGCCAACGCAGCTATTCCAAACGCCCTTCAAAATTGTGGCGTAAAGGGATTTATCAGTATAACAACTATGCTGGAGGCAAGAAAGGTCACTGCAAGGTTAGGGTAATGATGTTGTCATATTGCTGTCAGGGATGTTAATGGATGTGATGAACGATATCATGAAAAAATTTTTTTACTACATTCAACAAATGGGCCATGGACAGTGGTCTAGGAGCAAACTCAAATAAAGCAGAACTGATCTTTGTGGTGAGACCACGGTACAGAGTTTTGACATTTTACGGCCACAATGTGTTGTTATGGATTACAAATTGCCAAGGAAAAAAATGTGTAACACATAGTCAAAAAGGCCACTGTTGGTTACTATACCTGTCGCAGAACCTTTGGTACCAAATGGTTATTCAGCCCTAAGATGGTAAAATGAATGTATACAGCAGTTATACGTCCAATACTGACATATGGTTCGATAGTATGCTGGACCACTACAAAGTAAGAAATATGTAGAAGACCAACTATACAGAGTTCAAAGATCCGCCTGTATCGGAATTACGGGTGGTTTACATGGTGGAGGCCAAAAATGAATGTATGTACACGCAAAATTATTACGTTGGATACCTCAAGAGCTAAGGAGACGCACAAATTATATGGTACCCAAAACGAACTTTGATAGAACTTTCAAAGCCCTTTTCTCATCCAGAAATTTATGTAAAAATTACGAAATCCTAAATGGCACCAGAGTCTACACTGGCGTATTAAGAAATGGTCTGAGGTGTTGGATCTGGGGTTTTCTCAAATGATGTGGACATGTGCAGACATCATACCATATTTCAGGCTGAAATATTGCCCATGGGAGATACATTTAGTGTACTGTGCCAAAGAAGTGTTCTGGGGAAAATCAGCATTTTTGTCAGCAACCAGTCAGCACTTCTTGCATTAATATCACTTGAATCTTCCGCAATTTTAGTTAACCAATGTAAGGATGTGCTAACCAGCCTTTTTTGTCATGTATACACCACCTATCTATGTGCAGGAAATAGAACAACGTGAGACTGGATTCGCTATGGATGCCTCAAGTGCAAATACAATCTTCAGAAAGCAGAGTATGGATTGAATAGGCTGGATAAATGTGGCCATAAGGTTTTTTGCTTCTCCTGTAAAAAAAAGTAATAAGTGCACTTGCGGCCTTTTGTATTTTAGCTGACGATATAAACCCATATTGTTCAAAAAACCAAACGATCTATGGATAGTCTGACCAGACATCCCGCTTTTCATAGGTCGATCCCGCCTTAAATTTCTCTCCCGGTTTTTAGGGTTTTGAAATTTTCAATCTCTTATTTGATAAAAATAAGTGTAGTTATTGCTTAATTAGCGAAAACCCTGTGTGCTTCGCTACACCCCATACACGTTTTGAGATGAAAAGAAAAATTCAACCTTCACTATTTCACAGTCGTGAAGTTTAAAAATTCTCACTACATTAGTTTTCAAGATATTTTTTAAAGAAAAATTTTCTCTATTTGAGAGGAGCCACGCTCAGTTGTCCTATCCCGATTATTTTTTATCGTCGTCAGAACCAGCGTAATTTCAAGTCTGTGTTTGTAGCAGATACCAAGATATTAAAAAATTAATATTTAATTTACTTAGAAGTTGTTGGCGTTACTTCTTACAAAAAAATGTCTAAATTTTTACCGTACTGTCATGTTTTTTTTTTCGTGACACGAACACGCACGACTCAACACGAAGTGTTCTGTTTTCGTGCGTGTTCTTGTCGTATCGTGTTGAGCAAAATTGACACGATAAGCACGAAACGATTTTTGGTGTTAAAATAAGTATGCATGAATTTCCAGTAAAGAAAAAATTTAATATTTTGTATCGTCAAATACGTAAAACCATCAAATTCGTTGATAGTGTAGAGGTCTCTTAAGCTTAAAGTGCTGAAATTAAACAAAAATATGTATCTTTTTGAATATAAAATTTGCTTTTTTTGCTATTCAATTTGATTTCGTGCGTGTTGTGCGGTTTCGAGTTTTGAAAAAATTTCGCTTGCGTGTTTCGTACGTGTTGGACATCTTGGCATTCGTGTTCGTGTCGTGTCGTGTTGGAAAAATTCAACACGCGGTCACCTCTAGTTGGAAGTGCCACGACAACTTTAGGCATTGAAAAATTAATAGCCTCTTGTTCCTTCTAGGCCATGAATAATAGGGTGTAAGGCTTACAGTGTAAGCGCAAATCAGCGAGATCGGTACGAACGCTGGTATTATTTTTGAAGAAGAACGAAAATTTACACTGAGGGCAATTATGAATAAAATTCCGCGAATAAATTTTTCCGGGAAACAATTCCAACTAATGGCAAGTAATAGGGAAAACAAAAAATTTTAATTGGAAAAGGGAGAAATTTCTCGTGCAATTTTATTCATAATTGCCCCTACATCTATTTGTTAAATTCTTAAATTGTTTTCAAAGACAATGTACAATGTGTATATCATTCGCTAGAACCTTTTTATTAAGGAAAAAGTTTGTGTTTGTTGTACAGTGTTATTTAAAAGAAAATCTTTTTTTCCATAGCTTTCATTTCGCTTGTGTCATGGTATGCGTGAACGTAAAGTAATGGAAGTAAGGCGCACCTTAAATTGCCCACTAGACAGTACTAATGAATTAACATTAGCTTTGGATCGATCCATACGACAGCATTTACATGAGACCATCGATTCGTTTCCCTTGGGAGAAATTGAAAGATCTGTATTTATTCAGGTATTGTTATTTTAAATTATTACATTGCATGTAAATTTCAATTACATAAGTATAATATATTGAATTACCATTAAAGGTTCTTTCAACTTTACATGAATATCCCTGCTTGGAATCTTGTCCTCCTCTGATACATTATGTCAGTGCTTGTGTACGTTTAGCGTGGAAAATGGTTAATCAAAAGGTGCCCTACTATTTAGATAATGATTTTAACTTAGGTAAGTGTTATGTGCAAATAATTTTATCTTGCGAACTACTATAGTATATCTTGTATATATGTGTATATTGCAGGCTTTCTAAGACCTGAAAAGCATGAACGGCATCCCTTAGCAGATCGACGCTCGGACCTGATACGAGCTTTTCTATGGCCTGCTCTAATGCAGAACAATCATTGCGTTTTTAAAGCAATAGTAACCACTTGAACAGGCAGCATTTAAGAAAAAACAATTTTTTTAATTATTTAATAGTTATTGTAAATATTTATTATTAATTATGCTAATAAAATAAATAAAATTTATTTATTTAAACATCATATACACCTACTTGTACACATGTATAACTAAATACAACCTGGTATAACGGAGTCTGCGAAAATTTTCAAAAGACAATAACAATTCATCAGATCAGGGTTGTATTTTTTGTAGGCCGTGCGATTGTGTAGGACAGTGAGTAATTGCCTTAAAAGGGTATTATGTTTTATTCTAAAAAATTCAGCCTCACTGATGGTGGAATGCACTTTACGCTCCGTATAAATCGACGCTGTTTTTATTGCCCTTTAAAACAGCTGACTTTTGCTTATGCATAGAGTTACCAGACAATGTTGGGAAAAATCAGGTTAGTAAAAGATGGTAAGTTTTCAATTTATATTTTTTTTCTATTCCGTTATGTGTTGGAAAACGATTTAGACACAAAAACAATTTGAAAACGATAAAAGGTGTGATGTGTTTCCTATAGTCGTTTTGTCAATAATTTTAAAACTTGTTTTTAATAGTTTTTCCAAACATTGTTTACAAATTTCTTCTCACAACCCTATTATGTGGATTATATTTTATATTTTAGTGTACTTTTTAGAAGTCGGTAGTTCAAAATTAGCTCAAAAATTATACTGAAAATCGATCGGAATTCATCACACCTTTTCAAAACGATTGTTTTGAAATCGTTTTGAAAACGATCGTTTTCCATCACATACCTGATTGTTTTAAAAGACAAACATAAGGAAACATGCCACTGCTAAAGGTTTCAAATAAACAAATGAATCGGCAATATGGCAGCTTTGTTTTCATGCTTACATACAAAAGTATGTGTTTTACAGAAAAAATTTTTTGTACTTTTTTAAATTTTTTGAAAGAAGTGGTTAAAAATATGAATCTTGCCGCATCCATTATATGTGCAGAAGTGACAATAATTAAATAACTTGGATTCTTCCCTGTCATAGTTATGGATATTTTGAGCCACAAAGTTTCTTTGTGTTCTCGTCATATGTAAGTACATACATACATACATATGTATGTATATATGTAAGTAGAAAATAAAACGCCATTAGTTAAAGGCAACACTTTTTATTTGAGATCATTTCATTACAATATTTGGATGTTTTATTTTTACAACAAATGCATTAAACATCTTAAACTATTATTGGTTTTAGAACTAAACTTAAACTACATTGCTTATTGGTACATTGCAAAATATTATGTTTGTAAAATTCTATAATATCATTGGGTGTATTGAAATATTTTTCATTTGCCTTTTCCTGGCCAATGGCAAATAGTTCCTTCCCTTTTATTTGCCTAATAAATAAATGAAAGAACTCCCGTTGGGCATATATGCTAACAATATACTTAATCGAAATATCCTAAGCATGAAAGGAAATTATTTTCAGTTCACATAAAAGTTGATGCACAATACTTACAGTTTCTTTGTACGGTCTCACTAAGCAGGTACCATCTTCTCTACCCAGTAGTATGTCTTCGGCTGCAGTACGATCGATGGTGCGATAAAAAGGTTCGGTTTCAATTTTTCGCTTTTCAATTTGTAAATAGTTGGCATCTATATCGTCTGTTGCAAAATAATAAAAAAGGTATCTATTATATCACATACAACATAATATTTAACTTTTTTTGAATTATCTAAAAACTTGCTCTCCTATGTAATTTTAAATTTTCAAAAGTTAGTTAATCTGAAGTTTCTTTGTACATGGCTGCTGGAGAAAATGTTTGTAAAAAAAGTAAAATACTAAAATTAATTTTATGCAGGCAAAGGGTAAAAAGGTTATAAAACACTTAACAATACAAATATGCATTACGTCACAGCGTTTAGAGGGTTCACATGTAAGCCTATCATAAAAGGGACTTGAAGTTCCAACCTGTCGCACAATGTTATAGGTAATCGGCATAAAAAAACCATGAAACACATAGAATATATACATAAGATTTATGTGAAATTTAAAATACCTACATACATACATACGAGGTTTGTTCAAAACGTACCGCGAATTTTGAATTTTCGCGGGTTACGTATATTCGAATTTTGATTTTTTTTTTGTGGCGTTATGTTGGCACTCACGTCTCTCACTTATGCCCACAATTTCGGATAGTTTGAATGTTCAGTTAATTGTTGACAGCTGCTTTGCTTGCACGTGTTTTGGCTCGTCTTCGATTTCTACCTATTAAAAAAATGTAACAAAGAACCTGTAGAATGTAATTTTTTACATTACAGTCCTTTTAAGTGCAACTTTCTCCAAAAGAGTCTCGGTAAGCGCAACTTTTTCTCTTTTAGGAAATTTAAAAAGTTTTTCTCTCTTAATTTAATAAATTCAACATTCTTTTCCTGCAACTATATTGTGTTTATAAAAAAAATTAACATGACTAGAACTCAAATATACGCAATTACAAAATATGAACACTGGTTTTAAGTTTCATTTCATGTATAAAGTATTATTTTATAACTTTTTTAATCACATGTGTGAATTGTTTATGTTTAACTATACGAAATAAATAATTTTATATTAAGTTATAGTTTGGTTTGTATGAAGCTCTTAGTGATCGATTATTGCAACTTTTTGGTAAAAGCAACAACCTTGATTTCCTTTCGAGCTCGTACTGTCTGTCTGCCAAGGCAGGATAATAAAATTTAGTAATTATTGGTATTTTGGAGATTTTTATGTTGGCAAAACATAAATTCAAGAAGAAAAAGCTTAACATGCAGTACTCTTTTGAATGCGTGAAAATTATATTAAAAATCAACCACGGTATTTTTTTTTAATCACGCTCCCAAACGCACGCGCGATTTTATAATTTTCTTGTTACGATCCGCGTGACAAGAAAAAATCACACTTGCACATCTTTAACATAAACATATGTACATATTTTTTTTTCTTCATTGGTTCTAAATCATCCCAGGATACGGATGGATATATGTAGATATTATGAAGATCAAAAAAATACATATCTATTGTTTTCAATAATTTTTGTATATTTGTTATAATACGCAAATTATTTTTAATTGTTTTTGTTTTTTGATCTCATGAATTTTTGTGTTTAAAAGTACTCAAATTACTTTCATTATAAACTTGCCCAGATCACCCTGATGGTATTCTCATTTGAACAAACGAACACTATTGCTCTTACCCACTATGACATAATCGTGCTGTAGCCTAGACGTTTGTTGTTGATTACGTTCACTTGTATTCAAATTTAAGCCATTCTCCACTGGATCATATTCACCATCATCTTCCGATAAATTTCTCATTTGTTTATGTTTAAAGCAATTACAACAGACATGGCAATGACAACAAATGCGAGGGGTTTCAGTATAGGAGCATGTACTCGTATCGGCGAGATTTGAAAAAAATCTGGCGAATAAATTATGCAAAACAGTCCAATACACACGTATCGACCAACACATTGCGATTGCGATCACTTTGCAGTCTTAAGTTCTTTATTTTATTTTTATTTTTTTTTTGTTTTTGCTATTTAAAACAATTTCACAGAAATATATTACATACTGTGTAAAAATAATTGTCTCTAATGGACATTTACTAAACGTTTATTGATTATTATAGTTGAAATAACAATTAAAAAATTAATTTTTAATATGAATTTAACGCGTCTGAACATGTCTACGTGGTGCTGTCTTAATGAATACTGACAATTAATAAAAAAAATTATCTTCATTCCCTGATACATTTTAATGATTTTAAGTTCTCATATTCTATTTAAATATTTTATCATCACGATAATGATCATTAAAATGATATTCAATACATATAAGCACATATTTTTTTGAAGATTATCATAAACCCCTTTTGTGTTCTTTTTTTTAATTTAATATTTTGCTGTTGTAAAAATTACAACAATTAATTGAAAACTAAACATTTTGTCACAGTCTCGCGGTTATTTTGAATGCAGTCAAGTATTGGAAACAGAACGTCAAGGAATTAAGTTTTCTTTAGGGATTGTCTAGGTAAATATTTGCTTTTAATATAGCAATTAATTATAGCAATATTTAAGTTTTCCATAAGAAAATTTAATTTTGAATATTCTTTTTTAATAAGCATTCATTTCCGGTTTCAACAAAAAAAAACGCAATTTTAATATCAGTTTAAATATTATTATTTTTTCAGAATTTGCAAATTTTTAAAATTTGTTCCGATCTTTTACTTGTTTGAGATTTTACATGACGGATTTGAGATTTTACATGTGACTGGAACTTAAATGTAAGCACAATCTGGCAATTGGCCATATGGTATGAAGTAATTAGCCCAATTTCCATTATCCCATTATGAATTAAAATTTACCTGAGAAAAAATTTCCTGGAAAAAAAGTAGGTATTCTAAATATGAGCGAAAATTTTTTGTTTTAGAGTTTTCTCTCCAAACATTTGAAGTAAACTATGTTTGTTTGGAGAGAACCATTTGAAGTAAACTAAGCACAACGGGACCTCTAAGGACCCAAGTGGGCTGGTTTACTATAAATCGGCAGCCTGTTATAACCTGTTTGAAGTAAACTAATGCAAAAATTTAAAAATTATATTAAAAAAAGTTGCAAAACAATCGTATAAGCATTTATTTAGAACATAAAATTTAAATAAGCACCTTTTGTTTAAGGAATTTGTATCCAAATGAGGGTGGAGTTGGCTGAAGTAGTTAGCAAGTTGACTGCAAAACCGAAGGTCCTGGGTTCGAGCACGGTCTTCGACAGTTATTGAAATAACAACACCATGCATTGTGCATTAGTGTCCCTTTATATCAGTTGTCGTAAGAAAGTTCAAGTGATGAATGCATAGACACTGGTCATTGAACTAATACCTGCTTCAGCGGATACTAATCTTAATGTAACATCAGAGCGCCCTCCTTCGTCGGTATTTTGTAGCATAATCATCGGCGAAGTAAAATAACCAATAAAATGGCTACAAAACACAGCTAAGAAAATTTAACATGCTTCATTAACACCAGAGGCGTCTTAACACTGTATTATTAAAAAATCGTGAGGAAAAATCAGAGTTTTAAAAGAATGAAGCTTTACTCTATCCCTTCCTTCAACACTTATCTTCTCTATACTATCTCTTTCCTAAAGAAGGTAACACCTAGTAATAGTAGTAGCATTCATTGCCTGAGTGTTACTTCTCTTAAAAAAGAAAATAAAGCCGTGCAAACATGCACTTCAAAAACATGAAATGCTTCAGCCTTCAGAAAAAAAGTACTTAATTTTGTACGACTCCTTTAAGGTCACATAATAGGTAAGGGGAACAGTTGTTTCACTCTAATATAAGAAATAAGAATAATATAAGAAACCATTCTGGGAGGGGGGGCATTGCCATCCCAAGCATTGCTGTTGGTACCCCTAAAATAATTAAAAATTGCATGTAATTATTTAGTTTAATATTACTCATGAAAATCACCACTCATAATACCTGCCCCGCACTAGCTATGCGAATGCATACAGTCACTTTTCGCTCCACTTTCACTTTCTCAGTATAAAGTTATTCCGCATGATTGTGAATGGTTACAATGTTTAATGTTTTAACCAGGGATCGCAAATAACGATTATTTTCCAAATTTAAACTGAAAAAATCACAATAATAGAGAAGTGCTACGGGCACAAGGAATATACCACAATACTCCATGTTACATGGACTACCTATAGATGCAATGATTTTTATTTTTTTAATTTTTATTTATTCCTCACAAAATAAGAGTTATTATTTCTTGATTTTTATTTATTCCTCACAAAATAAGAGTTATTTTGTGACTTTTATTTATTCCTCACAAAATAACAGTTATTTTGTGATTTTTATTTATTCCTCAGAAAATAAGAGTTATTTTTTATTTTTATTTATTTCTCACAAAATAACAGTTATTTTGTGACTTTTATTTATTCCTCACAAAATAAGAGTTATTTTGTGACTTTTATTTATTCCTCACAAAATAACAGTTATTTTTTGATTTTTATTTATTCCTCAGAAAATAAAAGTCATTTTTAAAATGTGTTTATTAATTAATTTAATTTAACAAATAAGAGTTTTTGCATGGACTATGGCGATAAATTCGATCTTAAATCTGTCAATATTAATTTTAGCGCAGAAAATGCTCTTTCTACAGAGACTTGTGTTGCTGGCGTGCTATGCAAAACCTGTGCCAATCTGTACAGGTATGGATATATATATTTTTTTTCCTCCCAATATTTCATTACATCTGCATCCACGTCAATGGGCTTAGGATTGTAATTGTCTATTTCGCTTATCGCCCTTTTCATTTCCTCCTCCAGATCACCATTTGAGTCTTCATCCTCTGAATTTACTTCAATAGAGTTTAAGAACTCGTTTAATAATGAACACGTGTTTGTGTCTTCAGACGACGGTAAAGCATCTGGTGTTTCAGCGTTTGAAGATGATGGTAAGTCAGAAGACTTTTGCGTTGCATCATTCTTCACAAAGAGTAAAATTTATTAAATTCATGTACATTAGACCACCCAATGGGCTGGAGCTAAAGCCCATATGACATTTCATTTTTCTTTCATTTATCAAGTTTCATTTATCAAGCTGGTAACTCTTATGTGTTAATTATGAAGGTGTTGAGATATTTAGTACATTAAAAAATTTTGACAAATCAAAAAATATTTTTATGTTATGCAACAAATTAATTATAAAATACATAAGAACCGGTCTTAAAACCCTAACCAGCACAAAAATGTGTTTTTCGGACAAAATCCGTACCAAATATAAGAAATCCGGTTCCAAACCGGATAAAAATATCTTATATTTGACGCTGGTAATGTAGCTTTCCATTGGTGAAAGAATTTTTAAAACCAGATGAGCGGCTTGGGCGTGAAAGCTTAGCAAAAAACAAACTCACTTTCTTTTTGTAAATGAAATAAAATTATTTGTAATAAAAAATATCAAATTTGTTTTTTTTTTTCAATTTAAATAGGCATATTTTGTAAAAAATTTCATTTCTACACGTTACCAAATTGTATGAAAAATAATGACAATTCGTTACAAACAATATGTTTTTCATAAAAATTTTAAAAGGAAAAAATTATTGTACTAATATATGCAGAATCTACACTAAAGTCTCTATTTTTCATTTTATTTACAAAAACACTGAGTTATTTTTTTATATTTTATTTACTGCCAGTTCATAGAAGCCATGTAAAAATTCTTGCTTGGCTATTTATATTGAAAACACAAACAAAGCACTTAAAATTTGTTTTTGATTTCAATGTAAATAGTCAAGCAAGAATTTTTACTTGACTTCTATGAACTGGCAGTTATTAGTTTAAAAATGACTTTTATTTTCTGAGGAATAAATAAAAATCAAAAAATAACTCTTATTTTGTGAGGAATAAATAAAAGTCACAAAATAACTGTTATTTTGTGAGAAATAAATAAAAATAAAAAAATAACTCTTATTTTGTGAGGAATAAATAAAAATCAAGAAATAACTCTTATTTTGTGAGGAATAAATAAAACTCAAGAAATAACGATTAAAAAGTAATTTTTAAAATAAAAATTATAACCGTTACGGTCCCTGGTTTTAACACATAATCTTGTTGACAATAAAAACATAAAATCTTTATTAAATTTTTATTACTGAACTCTTGTGTTAGGGCAGAATAAAAATATGATCCAGGTGATTGGGCTGATTAGTCACCAGTAGTGGGATTCACTAACTTTTTTTTAACGATAATCTCTTTGTTAAAATAATTATAACGAAATATGATCAAATTTGCTATTCAGTAACATTTTTAACGGTATTCGCTGTAGGTTAATGTCAGCTGTGTCGTTATTTAAGCGACAATAATTTATGTGCTGTTAATTTTAACAACAAAAATCATCAGAAAATATCAGCTGTGTACTATCGTTAAGAAGAAGTTACAGAATCGTTATTGCAAGCGGCAAAATGTATAAACAAAAATTACGATTGTCGGATCGTTAAAAGTTACTGAATCGCACTACAGATGTAGTGACACCACCTGATAGATGCACCTTGAGTTAAATGTACACTTCATATGCATGTGACCTTTTGAAATTCTTACACTTCGGCATGGGTTCGTCGTCTTTCAAACATATTGCATTATTTAATTAACAACACAAACCGATTGCAATTTTTCATTAAATTATTATTATTTCATATTATTATTATTAGCGAGTGAAAACCTTAACAGTTCTGCATTAAAATTTTTGCATGATTTTCTCTTTGTTTTGCCAACATGTGCCATTCTTGTTAGTTATCTGGTTTTTATTTGTTTTTAATGTATAGGTACTAGGGATGAGCCATCCCGTGATTTTTTTAATAATGTTCCTCCTTGTGAACGTGATTTCTAAATCGCTGTTCTTTTAAACTGTGAGTTTGATCACAGCTTAGCAGTATTTTGTTTGTAGCAGTTCTATTATTTTGAGAAAAATTAAAAAGAAAAGTAGCAGTGAAATTAAACAGTGACTGTGATCACGATTTAACACATTTCAGTTCTTCTGCTTTAAAAGTGTCTATTAGTATTAGTATTTTGAAATACTAATAAGAAGAGCAACAAGAACAAACAATTATCAATCAACTCTATCCAAATGTTGAGAATTGTCGTATAAGAGACAGAGAGACAATAAAATTGCAAGGACAAAAATGTGAGATCTAGTTGCCAGAAGAGCCGATTTTACACTATTTAACGATTTCTTCTCAACAAACGCTGAAGCTATAGAAAAAATTAATGTTTCAGCATTATTTACTGTAAAGTAAGCACACAAGTGCAATCACAGTTTGTATGAAAGAACTATATATCCCTTGTTACTTGATAAATTCAGTCACAGTTTTGATTAGTGATTTTTCAACCGCTGTGAAAAAGTATCAAGTTTCGAAATATCGCTCATTTCTAATAGGTACCTATTAAAACTATGTATATACAAACATACATATGTATGTATGTATACAGATGTTTGTATGTACGCTGCATAATTTGTTAAACGTTGTAAACAACTCCTTCCGGATTGTATATTTTTCTCATACTTTTTTAACTTAATACAGAAACAATGATGATCATGGGTTTTTGTCACACATGTGTGCATTTTCCATTTCTCATTTTCACTGCCATGTAATTTTTTTGCTTGTGTGGTTTTCAGTTGGCTGTATTGTTGCTACTCATATGAAGACTTGCTGGAGCCAATGGTAATTTAATGCATCTATATACTTATGTCTTAATACACACATAATGTGTATGTGCAAATGTATAATGTTTCTATATCATGCATACATAGTATGTATGTATGTATGTACTAGACCTGAGCACAAGATCTTTGCTTGCTTAATCTTCATGGTGTATATTATTGAATTGTTCTCTCTTTTTAGTGCTCTTGATTTTATGAGAACACTGAAACTGGTGCTCAATTCTATCAAAAGCATGCAACAGCATTTGTTTATACATATGCCAAGCGAGGGCATTAGTTATTGTAGTGTCGAAGCATATTTCACTAGTGCACACCGAATGACAAGTGTAAAAATATGTGTATGTGTAAAAGAAAAAACCCTGCAGAAAATGAGAATAGTGAAATTGTAGTGATTTACTAGTGACTTTGTCACCAGTACTACTGACGAATTGTACCCCAGACAATGCTTTTTGCTATAGACATTTAGCATGTACGTGTCATTGAAAAGCAACTACAAGCACAAAATCTTCTACAGGCTCATAAAAATTTCCACAATTATTTCATTTTAAAATATTTTTATTTTTATAATTACAAAATGGATTGCTTTTTATTTGTCTTTTGCAATTTCTTTTTATTTGATTCTTTGAATTATTTTTTAATACATTTTTTTATTTGCCTTTTATAATGATTTCGTAGCTAATTTTTTATAAAAACTTGAATTTTGCTTGAACCCACTTGTATTTTCAACAAACCAATAAAACATTAAGAAGAAGCATAGTTGTGTGTATCTGACAAAATATTTTCTACGCATCAAAAACAATGTTAATATGTAGACGCTCGTTTGACAATGTCACCAATATAGTCGACAAAAATGGTGACTTGGGGACATGTTTTCTGCAGGGAACAAACAACGTAGATTGTTTGAGCATGTTAGTTTGCATGCGATACTGTTCTAAGTTTTATAATTTATTGATTAAGACTAAAAAATAAAATATCTATAAAAATAATATCTTTCACAATGGATATAAAAGTAAAAAGTTTTATTATCATTTATTATTTTATGAAATTTTGAGTTTGTGAAATGAAGTATGGTGCACTATGAAGTGTTCAATAAAAATATTTCACACTTGACACAACTGTCTATTCAACTGTTGTACAATGGTTTTGTGTGTTTTTTGTTTCGTTGTTCTCTATTTTTGCTTCACACTCAATTACGATCACCACTACAAACAATATTCGCTCTTGAAAAAAATACAATACTGTGCACTTTTTCATAGCTTGCGCACACTTCTAGTATGTACATATATGCACATATATGTAGATGAATAATTGTTTAATGATCATTGTTTAAGCACATGTTTGAGGCTTAAGCAAGTGACCTTGAGAAAACGTTGATCCTATTTTCAATTTATACATGCGTACTTGTACATATGTAATCGTATATAGAGGTAATTTCTGAGAAAAATTTAACTTCATGCATACACAAACATGCAGACATACACTTTACAAAATGTACATATCGCTCATTTACTCAAACAATGTCATAACTCAAAATTGAAGGTAAGGTGGGTTCCCTCACATGTTGGTATATCTGGTAATGAGCATGCAGATACTGCGGCTACAGAAACCAAACATAGACCTCTACTAGAATTCCAAACTTGGAAAGGCCGTGACATAACTAACGCTATCCTATCCCATACCGACTCCCTTCGTCAGCATAGATAGACAGAGTACCAACATA
The DNA here is from genome assembly GCA_936439885.1 of Nowickia ferox. Taxonomy (NCBI): domain Eukaryota; kingdom Metazoa; phylum Arthropoda; class Insecta; order Diptera; family Tachinidae; genus Nowickia; species Nowickia ferox. Next base: position 91,519,852 of record OW387023.1, on the reverse strand, counting down.
CCTATACAAATTTCAACCCCGATGGCAATAAACCTATATACCCGAAAACCTGCCCCAGAAATGTAACCTCAACCATCGTTCGACTCAGGATTGGTCACTGTAAGTTCTCCCACAAGCACCTGCTGGAAAAATCAATAAGTCCAATGTGTACCCTTTGCAACACAAAACTGAACATCTCACATGTTCTGGACGATTGCATAAAGTACAATACATCCAGACAACACATCTTTGGACCAAATCGTCCTACTGTTTTTTTAAAAAATATCTGTGATAATAATATAAAACTAATTTGGGAATTCATAACATATAATAATCTACAACACCTAATATAATTTTTACTCTAAATTTGGAGTAGCTAGTACTCCTTTTCTATTAATATTAGTTACAATAATTGTATTTTGTAAGTAATAATAATAAATAAATAAAATAAAAGATATTTGTATGAAATTTTTACACAATATAAATAACGATATGCTGCATCATTAACTCCATTTTTTGATTTATGACGTTCTTTGAGTAAAAGAGCGATTTGTACATTTACAACATATACACATAGGTACATACATATGTACGTATGTAAATGAACGCTTCTACTTTCGTTTCGAAATACACACTACAGAGTAAGCCCCGGATATTTTCTAAGTGATTTTTGTTGTACGTGTTGTATGCATGGTTGAGTATTAAAAATAAACAGCTCTTCCAAATACTGGTTTTCATAATAACTTCAAAACCCGTTATAATTTTGTTTCGTAACAGTAGAAAGTACTTTTGAAGAACCATTATTGTGAATTACGGACACAAACATCGTCAGCAGGGACAAGAATGAAATATATTATATAGCAGTGCCACCTAGCATTAAAATGTACATATATATAAATTACTTATTTAAGATACGAACCTATGGGAACTGTTTGAGAGCCACTAGAAAATATTAAAAGTGGCGAACTGCTAAATAACTTTTTTCATTTTTCAACGGAAGCATGAAGTAATTATTAGAGGAAGTAATTATTAGAGGAAAGAAATATATATGAAAAATTTCACATATTCTCATGAAAACATAATATTATGGCACCTGAACACTTGTATGTATTTGATGTGTTAATAGAGTATAGTTTTGGGTATTATTGTAAAACTAAATGGTGGCATGGTACAATAATATTGTATCATGAGTGGTGGCATCCTTATATTTTTTTTTTATGAACTGTACTTACCAGATCTAATCATTTATCGTTATTTAGACGGCTTGAGCACTAGAACGACTGAACGATTTTAGAGTATAAAATTTATGTGTAGATACATACTTTTATAGCAATTTTATGTTCAGCAAACCTAAATTAGTGAAATTTATATAAATTTAATTTCACAAACAAAGTTTATTGAAGCTTTCATACAATACAATCTTAAAAATAAAATTTACTCTAAGAAGTTTTACCTGTCAAAAGTTATTCCTCCTTATTGTGAATGGCGTCATCGACGTCACACCAATACGACAGTAAATATTGCCACTTGTCTGCTCCTCATCGCCAACAATTGGATCTTATTGACAATCTCTTACTAATCTCTAAAGTTTTGTAAATTAATGGAGCATGTTAATATAAATAAAAATAAAATAGTTTTTCAATAAATCGTTTTAAAAAATTAAAAGCATATTCGGAAATTGGTAAAATAGAAGTATTGTAAATATAATTATTTGAATATCTTTTTAAACGTGTTCTATAATTTCTTTCTACACATTTTCGTAAAATATGTCTCAAATACCTCAATTTTTTCATAAATGTTGGTGAAATACTGAACCAAATTGGAAACACATATAATAATGTGAAAAAGAAAAAATATAAATAAAAATAAAAACATGGCAGTTCATGTACGCAAAAAAAGCTTAATTTAATTTTTTGACCAAAATCGGTTATTTGTGATTGCAAATAACAGATTTTCATAAAAAACGATATAAAAAAATTTTGTGGATAAGATAAATGGCCTTATTGATATACATATGTATATTCAGGAATACGCGTCGACTTGGTGAAAGTTACATGAAAAAAAAACCTGCATAAATGTAAAAAATTTGTTTTTGTTTATCATAAAAAATTCACCGTTTTTAAAAGAGGGAGAAACGCGTTGAAGCTTTCACGTTTATTTAATTTTAGAAATGTTAGGCTAACAAAAACAATTTTTGCTCAATAAAACCACTTGGACGATTTTAGAACCTTATTCTCTGAAGGTTAACGGTTTTGGCACAAATTTATCTGGCAACTATGCTGTATACACATCTTGACATAAATTTTCTCTTCAAATTCATTCCTCTTGGTGGATTCTGTGAATTTTTCAGCAGTGTGTATATTTTATATAAAAATTACATAGGTATGTACATATTTAAAATATTTAAATTGTGAAGAAAAATTTACAAATAAATAATACGTACCATGTAATACAAAAAGTGCAAAAAGTTTCGCGGAGATAATAAAGTAAAGAAAAAAAATTGCAACACACATATACATATGTACATATACATACATATATATGTACTTATGTAAAAGAATAAATGCAGTAAAAATGTTTTTAATTACATTCGCGAGAAAATATTAAAAATCCATCAATTAGAAAATTTTACATAAAATAATATAAAAATGAAGGAAACATCAGACTATGTGGCACTCACACTTACGCCCGGCAATGTTGGTGGCATTGAGGAATCTCAAATTAACGTTAGCACACGTAAAAGTTTAAGACGTGTAAGATTTGTTATGCTTTATGAAATAAAAACTATTTAATTTAAAATCGTACCAACTATTCGTTTTAGTACTGGAATCAACTACCTCGCTGTCAACGTAATCTAATTATTTTATGCATATCTGCTATGTGTATTACTTTACTTTTCTTACTGCCGTCCGAACAATTGGATCTCAACAATAAACAATCACTAACTGGTGATGCCTTGCCCTATCAAGACGTTAGTGGAAGATTACCCCTCGAAGCTTTACTGCGGAATGGCTATCCTAATGAAAACAAAAAGGCTGAACCAGATGCTCACGTTAATAAAAATATGGAATCTAATAGAAATACCAAGAATGGCCAACGCGATAATGAGGTAAGTTTAATGATCAAATAATTTAAAATAAGTACATTCTTAAATATCCGCACAAGACGCTACAAAATTTATAAATTTTGATTAAATTTGTGCTTGTCAGCGTCACCTTACATCAAATATTAAATATGTACCTATCGAAATTAATTTACTTAAAACTTATTAGAAACATTTCCATCTTATATCTGTATACATAGTACATATAGGTATAAAAATAAGTTGTCCTAGTTCATTTTATAACTCGAGAACCACTGGACGGATTTACAAAACTATATACATACATAAGTATACATTGGAAAGGTCTACTTTCACTGATGGTTAAAAACAAACAGCGAAAAATGTCTACGCATATGCGTTATACGAACACTTACGATGGTGTGTTTTCCAATGTACATATGTATGTGAATCCATTTACATTTTACATGAGAAATGCATACAATTCAAAGACGAGGATCTTTTAATACTACGCATCCCAATGATTTCCGCTCCCTTTCGTTTGGCTTTTGCAATGACTATTAGTAAAGCTCAATTTCCGTCGTTCCAAGTTTGTTGCATAAATTTAGAATATCCTCTATTATAATATAAGTATAAGTATAAATAATTAATGTGATGATCCCAAAAGATAAATAAGAATATTAAAACCTGAATGGAAAATAAAAAAACGGTAAAACAGAAAATGAATAGTGATACTTACAAATTTATTTAACCAAGGTAAATCAAATTGTGTACACAATAATCATTTCTCATATTCCATTTAATTAAAAATACATGTTAAATAGCATTTCCTCCAGCTAGAAAGTCTAGTTTAATTTTTCTTTTTAGAGTTCGATTAAGAAATTATTCCTGATTAAAATATCCTCTATTTTCACACGATCAACTTTATGTTGCATGTTTACGTGTTGGGAAGCCGTCGTCATTATTAATTTTTTTGTGAAAATGTCTACACTTAAAATTCTCACTTTAACATTGAGGTTTTTTGCAATTATTTTGCATGAAAATGTAAATTATTTTTATCACAAAGACGTAAACGTATGTTATTGTATTGTAGAGCAACGGGTTCAGTTTTACCCTAGTACCACTTCTTTTTTCAAATCAACTTATCTACTTTTTGATAAAAATTTATTTCTAAGCACGATGTATTGTGGGCACAATAACACCTGGGTTTTTTATTCAACATGAATCTAAATGAACTCAAATGAGGAATTCATGTGCGGTGCTGTATTTTATTGGTAATAATCATAAATTATGAAAAAAATAAGACACGTCATATGTTTCTATAAAAACTTCTAAAATATAATTGAGAATTACTAAATATCCAATCTTAAGCAAGTTTTCAGTTGGTTTCTATTATTCTTAACAACAAAATGTATTTGAATAAGATTACAGTGTCTTGATTTTTTTTATATTTACTCAAGTGTATATGTATATAACTTGCAATAAAATACTCACTCACTTTCTCACTTCTTGAACTAAAAAATATCAAACTAAATGTATTCTATTCAGCGTAGTGCAATGTAATTATACTATTGCACATTAATAAAATGTTGGTATAGGTCATAGTAGTATTTCTTTAAATAACCATATGTACGATAATAATTACAAATAAGATAAGAGTAAGGCTGAGTTTACATTTGGCATTTCTTGTGTGCCATGTGTCCAAAAAGGTGTAACCACTAATTACTAATGAAAAACTGTTTGGTTCAGACATATATTTATTGATTTAAACTGTTTCAAATCATGTTGGATTCTATAAAATTATCTATTAGTTATGTATGAAACTGTTTAACTTAATAAATACCTGTCTGAATCAAACAGTTTTTCATTATTAATTAGTGGTTACGCCTCTTTTACACATGTGTGGCACATGACACACAGATGTAAACCCGACCTAAGTGTAACTAATAACTACATTGTCGTAATTTTTTTAGAATTCATATTATATAAATTATGTTTGCTCAAAAAAAAATACACAAAATATTGAAATATTCAATTTAAATTCTCAAAATATCAGGGGTCGAATTACGGCATTCGATACGATTCGGAATTTAAAAATATTTTCATATAAACTCTTGAAATATTTCATAATTTCGCTCGATAACGAGTGCCGTAATTTGCCCCCAGGAAATCGTTTTCGCTTTAAAATCTATTGAAAAACGTATAAAGTTGTGATAAACACATTTATTTCGATTTCATTCTGGTTTTGTTTTAAATCGAAATCGATTGTTCTATAAAAATATTAGAAAAAAAAGATGTGATGGAAAACGGAATTTGTGTTGTTCTTGCATTTTTAAATCGAGCAAGCGGGAGTTGACGATTTGGGAATTATTGTAAATGGGAATTTCTACACAAAAGTTCACATTTTGTCACGTGAAAATGTAAGTAAAATTCTTTAAAATATTTTTAATCAGAAATAATTTCTTAGCCGGGCTTAAGTTCAGTAATTTCAATTCTTATTGAATGAAATATTTTTTATTAATTAATGTGAGTTTCTAAAGAAGAGAAGAAAAATTAAATTAGACTATAAGCTGGGGGAAATACCGATATTTTTCTTTAATTAATAAAAAATATTTCATTCAATAAGAATTGAAATTACTGAACTTAAGCCCGACTAAGAAATTATTTCTGATTAAAAAAATTCTCTATAGTTCAACTAAACATTTAAAATTGATTCTTTAAAATATTAAAAAACAAATTTACTTACATACCCAGCAAAAAAGTTAGGAAAAAGAAGTAGAAAAAGTGCCACATCTACTGAATCATACCACTACAAAATTTAGGTAAAAAACCAATGACTTTTACATTGACGTGTCATCGGATGGAAGTGGTTTCCTTTTGACATTTTTCAACTCAATAAAAATCATGTTTTTGGTGCTATAAAAATCTGAAATTTGCGTGTGAAAATAATTCATTTCACAAAACTTGAAGAAGTGCGTTTTATTCAGTGAGTAAAATCACTTGTATATAGTTTGAAAAGGAAAGATGGTTAAATAATTTAATTTTTTATTGTATTTCGTTTGACTCAAAAAAAGTAATGAATTTGTTGAAAACAAAGTAGTGATTTAAAATTCCATTTGATATCTACACATGTGGTTAAAAATAAGTTCTTTACCATCTAAAAATATGCATTAGATATTTTCGAGGTAATTTAAAAGTGGTTCATAAGGAAGTACATACTCCTTTTATTGTTTGCTGGGATATTAAATGATGATACCACAATAAAAGGATTTTTTTTAACGATTTAAGCGGCATGGCCACACATCAAACTGACTGACGTAAAATTCAGTTTTGCTCATCACAGCAACACATCTAATTCATACCATCATATATATTCTGTGTTCGAAAATATGAAACTTCTTTTTAATGAGGACTCGTGAGCTGGACCGTGTCTAAAAAAGGTAAATTTTTGTAGTTTTTCTTACATAGTTTCGTATTTTCTCCCAAGACAACACATAAAAAAGTTCATCATCTGAAAAACTTTTCAAGGCACGTGTGGTGGTGCATTAAACTTACCATTCGTATGTATTATCAGCAATGCGTTAAGCTATAAAAACTACGATTTTTTAAGAATTTTTATAGCAGGTGCTACAAATGTATGTATATTTAAATAAATTGTATTATTTTTTAAGCATTATTTGATTTGAGCCATTGTTGATTTATTTCTGTTTTTATTTTTATTTATTTATTTATTTATTTATTACCAATAACCTAGCCAATGCAGGCCATAGACGGTTACAAATTTCTACTATAATACATAATTTTATTTTAAAATAGTGTGTAAAAATAAAACTTATAAATTATAAAAACAATAAAATATATGCAATAAAAATAATTTAACAATTAGGAAAATATGTAAGAACAATAGAACCATTCCAATTAGTCAAAACGGAAAATTAGTAAGAAAAATAATAAGAAAAAAAAAATTGTAAAAAAGAGAAGTGAAGTGAGAAATTGCCAACAATGGCTAACTTGCAAAATAGTTACTTGTAAAATTATCAATCAATACTACAAAATATTACTAGAGAGTTCTAGAAATAGTTTTTTCTTATACACGAACGGTGAGACATTAAAAGTTTTCAAAAAATTTGGCAAAATATTGTAAGCTCATGCAACCCTTACACAAAAAGATCGTTCCGACTGTTTATTTCTAGTGGATCTACTAAACTCAAATAACTTAATCAGATAGCTTGGTGCTTGCAATCTATATGACTTATAAAAATGGTATAAATTTCGGAACTTTATATGATCTGCGAAAGAAACTCCCAAAAATCTTTCAATGTAAGGTGACACATGTTCCCATATTTTGAGAGAGTACATGTACCTAATAACTCTATTAAAAATTAACTTTAACTTCCTCAACGCATAACCAAAAGTACCAGAATAAACTTCCAAGCCATATAATAGCATAGGCATAATTATACCATAAACAACTCTTTTCTTAACATGAAAGGGTAGTATCATATCCAGACTATATAATTTGCGTAGAATATAGTTTATTCTAGATACTAGTGTGTTAATATGTCACTCAAAGATTAATTTCGAATCAAGTACTAAGCCTAGGCAAGTGAGCTTATCAACAAATTCAACAGACTCATTACTGATAGTTATAGAAAATTGGCTACAACTACCTCTGTCAAACAGCATTGCTTTTGTGTTTTTTGTATTAAGAGAGAGGCCATTATCAGAAATCAAGTTTTGTAGAACCCCATCGATATAGTTAATCATATTTTGTAACACGTCAGGAAAATCTACTGAACCTTTAAAAAGCAATTGCACATCATAAAGACATACTTTGCTAGAAACAATATCAAAAAGATCATTAATGAATAACAAAAAAAGCAAAGGTCCGAGCACAGATCCTTGTGGCACGCCACTATGAACAGGAAGCACCCCAGATACACGCCCACAACTCAAAACATATTGTCTCCTTTCAGACAGGTAAGAATATATTAACTTGCAAGCGGAACTAGAACATAAATAAATCCTATGCAGTTTATCAATTAAAAGTGAATGACTCACCCTATCAAAAGCCTTTGATATGTCCAGGGACAACAAAACACACACGCCTCTATTAGAAATATTATTCCTAATGTTGTCAGTCATACCAAGAAGCAATGAAGTAGTATTTCTGCAACTTCTAAATCCAGATTGGCAATCATGCAGAAAACGATTGTTTTCAATGTGGCTCATAAGTTGAATTTTTATTATATGTTCCACTATTTTTGAGAGAATAGGCAATATCGATATTGGCCTAAACTCTTTACAACCAGCAATTGTACCTTTTTTTCTATTGGGACAACCTTGGCAATTTTCCACATCAAAGGATATTTACAAGTAGTTAATATAGTGTTAACCAAATGTAGAAAATAGTTCCCAATAAATGGCATTAATAGCTTGATATACTTGAGTGAAAAACCTTCACATCCTACAGCATTAGACTTAATCAGACCAAAAGCAGTAAGCAACTCCGACAATTCAACAGTACGAAAAGAAAAACCTCTATTAAGATATCGTGAAAAATCAACAACCTCGCCACTAATTACCTGGTTAGTTGCAAATACACCATTCAAGAAATCAGGGTCCACACTCTCAACCTGGTCAATGCCACCCACCACTCCATTTCTATTAAGAACTGACCAAATCCCCTTGCTATACTTGTTTTCAAAAATTATACTGTGAGCCTCCTTTTTAATTTTTCTAATAATTTTCTTTACATAATTCCTACAACGACAGAATACTCTCCAACTATTATCAGTCCTATCACCTAGATACGTCCTATATGCCAGATCTCTAAGCGAAGTATGAAACTGAATCAGAGGATCTCTGATCCATGATTCATCGTGATTTCGAAAATAGCGTTTCCTCACAGGAACTATAGAGTGCAAAGAAACCAGGTTATCAATAAATATAGTTAATTGCTCATCAACATTATTCGTTAAAAACATATCATTAAAATTACAATTAACAGATGCTATGTACAATGATGTAGAATCAATGGAATCGTAGTCAAAAAACTCATAGTATCCTCTTTGTACCGTATGCTTTATATCTAAGGATAAAAAAATGAAGGCATGGCGTGTTATACCCGGACACTGAAACTGACCAGAAGTCTTTATCAATTCAGAAGAGGATACCAAGAAATAGTCCAGTAATGAAGTAGAGTCACCAGCAATATGTGTTGGCATAGTATTATGAATTAATGATAGATTAAGTCTGTTACACATGTTCCTCATAGCTAAGCTCTTGCCAATATCAAAAAGATTGTTATTGAAATCACCCATAATCACAATATTAGAATACCTCACCAGCAAATCAGCTAACTTGTTTTCAAAAGTTTCAATATCACCATGTGGAAGATAAACTACACCCACTAAAACCTTGATTTCTCTAACAACAAGTTCACAAAACAGGCATTCAGCAATTCCATAAGCATCACTAGAAAAACAATCCTATGTTTAATATTCTTAGAAACATACAAAGCAACACCACCTCCTCTTCCACATAGTCTATCATTCCTGTGACACATATATCCAGAAATATTTATAACACTGCACTATAGGTAATTTGATCCATTTTTGTGACGAAAAGTCATTTGTTGCACTTTTAAGCAAAAAGAATTTCTTGTTACAATTTGATAAAACATAACCTTAAACTAAATGACTGTGTACTATCTTTTTCTAACAATCGAGTAACACGTGATTTCTACGTCGTCAAAGTTATTGTTTATGAGCAACGCGTTACAGGCAGTCTATGCAGTGGTATTTAATGTGAATTTTTAATCTGTTCTAAAAACGTTAAACAAAATATAATAATACAATTTAAATATGGAAAATAAAAGTGATGGTATGCACATTACAGGTTAGTCGACAGATTTGAGTTTATTTTTTGATGTAGTGCGAAAAGCTCATTATTGTGACTTAACCTCAAATAAATTTTTTATAAACATGCAGTTTGGATAAGCTTTATAAATGTTGGCCGTATTTGGCCGTGTTTTGACTATCAGAGACATGTTAAGTGGACCATTTTGAGTTTATTTCATTAATTTCACGTTGCGATTTTTTGCGTTTTTTGAGTTATGTCGTTTTTTCGTAGGCGACCTTCGTTTGCAGTATAACAACCTTGCGAAAGTTTGGATTGATGTAAAATGCAAAGAGGAGAAGAACGATGCTGTATTCACTTTTATTATTGGCCAAGTTAGAAATATAAATATTTTGAATGAAGTAGAATCATCTATAAAAGAGAGAGTCCGAACTTTTTGTAAAAATTTGGCTAAGAGATGGAACAAGTCCCACAGAAAGATAGAGGTCTTCCTAAAACAAAACGCTCACTGGCTTAGAATGGATTTTATTTTGGCAACTAAGATTACCCCTTCGAAATGCTTAGTAGGGCGTCCAAAACTGAAGCTTGTGGATAAATCCGAACGGGCAAAGAATAGAGAAGCAAAGGACCTATCAAAGAAAGTAGACAATGAAACGGAATTGCTAGTTCGTGCAGCTTCGATAGCGGCTCGAGTTCAACATAAAGCAGATATGGCAGTGGTTCTTAGGCAGTGTATCGTCGCTAGCATTAAAATTCAAATAATAACGGAAAGCAATATTTTGCCACTGAAAGTTGCTGTCAAGTATGTTTGCAGGTACTAGTTTTATCCCCCAATGATCGTCTCAAATTTTAGGAATCCGTTTTCCTAAAGCAAAGTTAGTATACATACTCTTTTTAGTGCAAGTGTTAGTGAATCGAGCTTTGCTTTATTCAGCAATTTAGCCTGGCACTTTAGAAACCAATAAATACCGGCCATTACAGGTTTTAGCCACCATTTTTGCACGAGGACTTACTTTTATCAAGTGATTTTGGCAGATTCATAATTATAAATTTTAAGTGATACAATTTGTGCTTTGTACGATTGGGGAAAAATTACTGGGAAGCATAGTGATTCTTCACAATAGTCCATTATTCATGCAAGGAAAAAATAAAGAATTTCGGATAATTCGCACGGCAAAACTTCAACTCGGTGCCTTTTCCAATTGTGGTAAGAGGAATATTTGTTATTTGTGTCTTCCTAAGTTATTTTGATCAAATTGTGGAACTTTATTTTAGAATCGGCACCGAATAAGTTTTCCTTTTTGACTCCACAATCACCTGACCAGGCAGAAGGTATAGCGTAGCCCAAATTCTGCCATTGTCCTCAGTAAGCAGGCGAACGTCCAAGTGTCGTAAATATTGGAACATTAATTAATTTGCAAGGGCAGAAAACTATAATTAGGACAATTAGGCGATTCGACCTTCATAGTTGGTGCATCTAAGCGCAGAAACCCATTAGTGTGGAATCGGAAGCCAGCGCAGTTCCCCGTTGTAGCTCCATCCTGCGTACGACACGAATTGTAAAACAAAAAAAAAAATGTTCATTTCATATTGTATACAGACGCCATATACTGAGTTTCGTAGTTAACCAAAAGAAAAAAAAATTTATTTAACAAAAACACCTTTGAAAACGTAAAAAAAAAAGGAATAATCTAAAAAGTGAAGAAAAAGGGAAAGCATACATGCATAAGAATTTAGTATATAATTAAATTACAAGTAAAGGTACATGTTGCTTTAATTCGTGCGGGATTCTCAATGTTGATAAGCAAATAAAAATTTAAAAAGCCAATAAGGAATAAAAACCCCGACAAAGTTCCCATACAATGTTGCAACCAATTGGTAAAATACTCATGTAATCAAGAACAAGCATATAACTCTACAAAAAAATAACACAACAGGCTACTACATACATTATACTCTACTCTTTATATCTTGCCTACTCTTACGCACGCGCACCCTTAAGCTGAATGTACATTCATCGTGGGATCAGCGGCAAATCAAAGTAAGTTATCTCATTTCTTCCTTTTACCTAACATTGAACATTATAATTTGTAAAAAAAAAAACAACAAAAACATCATCAAAAATAACGGAGAAACATTTATAATTGTAGCTTTTTATGTTTCTCGTGAGTTTGCTTTTGCACAAGGTTAATCTAAATATGTAAAATAAATAAATTGCAAAGAAATTATCAGTTATTGCTAAAAATTTAATTATTTCCGATAGAAGTGAATTCCAGATTTACCTTAAACAAGGGTAGAAAGTTTTTGGTGATGTTTTAAAATATGTACAAAGTGTCTAAAAGATAATATTTAAATAAAACAAGAAGAAGAGATTTGGAAGTTGAAAGAAAACCAAAAGGAAAATATAAGAGTTGCAATTCAAGTTAAAAGAAAAATTAATTTTTATTAGAGTGGAAATGTTAATGGACTTCAAAGAATTTTTTATAAAAAAAGTTGAAGAGAAATTATATGTAACTATATTTTGATCGGTGGACGCTCCCGCAGTATTTAGTGAGGAATGAAGGTAAACTTTTATTGTCGATCTATTAATTGTATATATACATACTAACCACATATTCTGGGAAACTTTTGTCTCGGTGTAATTCCCAGTTCAATTCTATTGGAATTGATATAAAAAAAAAGAACATATAGACCTTTATTTCATTGATTTACCAAAGCTTAGCGAACTTTGGCCAAATTTTTTTTCTACTTTGAGATTCATTTGTGTAACCAATAACATGTTTATAAACATTGTATGGAATCTTGCACGAAGACACAACATAAGCCCAAACTTTATATGTAAAAACAAAAAAAGAATACTAAGACTGGTAAATTTTTACTCCGGTTTAATATACCTAGGTGATTTGTAATAATTTTTTTTTGTAACTACTAATAATAGAATTATTTATTGTGTAATTAGGATAAGTTATGAAAAATATTGGATTTAATTTGAATTTTTATTTGTGAATAAAAATACCATGAATTTCTAAATTCGTAGTATTTGATTTCAAGTGGTTGGTGATGTAAATTGTGGTAGCTTTATCTTAAATTTGGGATCATCGAATCTTGGGAATTGTCGGTATGTAAACGGTGATCATGGTTGGGTGAGCAGAAGGTTGCAACGTTAACATCAGTTGTAACGATCAATAAAGTAACTGATTTGAATTGTATCATGATTTTTTTGTTATCACACATATTTACACCTCATTTAATTTTCCAGAATGTTATGTAGTTTCCGGTATTTCAGTTCCAATTGCTTGTTATTTTACCATAGTTTCGATAGCAGGGATGTAAATTTTCTTTTATTTCGCATGCATATTAGATATTAGATTCTCTCGTGGCAGGTACCAGTGCCGATTAGGTAAATTTTCACACCCCCCTTTTTAGCCGACGAGCCAGAGCCGGAACTATGCATGCCTATATCTAATCAAGCCTTACAACAACCTCATTATTTTTTCCATATATGCTACAGAGAATTAATATTTTTGGCGCCCAACGTGGGGCCCACATAAAAACTTATTTTTTCAACTTCAATATTTTCCATCTTTTGTTTCGTGGGCCGCTGGCAAAGTCACTGCTATCTATTTTTGATAATATTTTTAAACACAATAACCAAATTAAGAAATTAATAGAAATTTTGTATATATTTTTAAACACTTTCGCAGGTATTTGTTTATTTTTGTCTTTGCTGGAATACAACATTAATACACATGTTTTGTACCAGTGTGGATATTGAGGGACAATTACACGCAGACATAAGATGTTAGGAACGGATGATCTAGAGGGAAAGCAAAATCTAGGTTGTTGCCAACATCGTTTTTTTTTTGCTTCATGTACCTTATTTTTTTTTGTTGTCTGTCTTGGAATCTAGACTCTGAGTTATTTTTGGTATCTTGCCGACAGAAAGCAACATTTTCGACTTATACAAATTGAAATTACAAGTTTAAGGAATCGCCTTCTTGGTTGAAAACGAAACCGAGATGCGCCATTAAACGGTGTTTTCATTTTAATTTTTTTTACCTGCTATTTTTATTTTTTTTGAGAATTTGATTAAATCTACATTTTTTTTCAACCTTTCAAATTAGTTCTATATTTGGCACCACTTTGAACATCATCACCACAAGAAATCGAATATAGACTATTGTATTTGAACTACCGAATTTTTTTTCTTTTCTTCTTTTTTTTGCGTAAGGTTGGTTAGGGATATGAAAATTTCCTTATTACCCATTTTATTTTAATATTTCTTATTAAAGAATTTACACAACCCGTTCGTACTTTATCGTTTTACATTATTTGATCATTACCATTTATCTTTCCTTTTGAACTACTGAATATTAATCGATCAAATGCCCTTGAGACATAGCAACGAGAATTTATCAGCAATCCCAGCTGTAGATACTTTGGCTACTGGCTCAACTGCCGCACCCTTAGCTCCGCCTACGACTTTATCTTGTGAGATTTGCAAGAACAATATATCACTTAAGGCAAACTCAATCCGTACTTCGTGCAACCACACCTTTCATAAATCGTGCTTCTCAAAGTCAACAAATAATAAGTCTACTTGTCCCACCTGTGGTACAAGGATTGAATTACCTAGGAACCCAAAGCCTTCGGTGCCAAGCAATATGGTTACCCGTCACCAAACGCGTAAGAATGTTTTCGATGACAATCGGCTAGCAGGCAGTTCGTTAGTGCAGGTCGAGCAATCTCCTAGTAATACATCCAATGTTTCCGGATCCTCTCCTCGTAGTATTGATGAAGACAGGAGAATGATAAGGAATTTGGTGACAGCAGCTGTTGGCGCTCAACAGGCTGAAATGTTATCAACCTTGAATCAGACTTTAGCTCGGTTAGTCGAGTCGAATATTGAATCAGGATTTAGACGATTGAATTTAGAAAACGTGAATAACTCACCCAACCTTCATGGGGATCAAGTTGTTCCTCCGCAAGGTAACAGGGGAGCAAACGCAATGAATAGAAACCGGTCCCTTGATCAACTCCTAGGACTCCCACCTACCACTGAGACTCGCAACCGGAATTTGGACATCAGTAACTCTCCTAATAATTTCAGAGGTTTTCCTTCGGGGTCGGCAGGTGATTTATCTTTACGTCCAGACAAATTAAGCCAGATTATTAGCAATTGGAAGTTGAGATTCTCAGGAAATTTAGAAGGATTATCCGTTGATGCTTTTCTCTACCGGGTTGAGGCGTTGACAAATCAAACTTTAGGGGGAAATTTTAGTCTGCTTTGCGACAATGCTAGCACTTTGTTTGAGGGAAAGGCGAATACCTGGTTTTGGCGTTATCACCAATCGGTAGGGACGATAAGGTGGCCTGAGCTTTGCGCCGCTCTACGTAGTCAATATAGAGATACTAGAACGGACATGGACTATAGAGAAATGATAAGGGACAGGAAACAAAAACCAGGTGAAAGCTTCGATTCCTTCTACGAGTCTATAGTGGAGCTTACTGATCATCTCGAGCAGAACATTAATGAAAACTTACTGGTGGAAATATTGCGTCGAAACTTACTTCCGGAAATACAACACGAAATATTGAATATGAGTATATCTTCGGTCAGCGAGCTACGGAAAATATGCAGGAGAAGAGAATTTTTTTTGCAAGACTTAAAGAAAAGGAATATGCCACCAAAATTTTTAAGTTACCCTAAACGCGTTGCTGAGCTACTTGAACCTGAAGTTGACGTGAGTGAGTTGAGATCGGAGGGAAGTGATTGTGTCGTCTCCGAAATCGGCCTATGTTGTTGGAATTGTCGCGTAATAGGACACCGTTATCAGGAGTGCTTAGCTGAAAGAAGTATTTTTTGCTATGGATGTGGGACCGCAAATGTATACAAACCCTCATGTCCCAAATGCAATCCGACAAAAAACTCGTTACGGAGTGCACAAATAAGTGCACGCAAAACCTCCGACAGAAAGACAACAGAACGTGCCACGAGCACCGATCAGATTTAATTTCCAATAAATTTGATAGAAAATTAGTTAGTAGCGATAATAACACCCATTTGCGACAGTTTAAGCCAATAATACCTTTTGACATTAAGATGCAGAATTATGAGAGAGTGAGAAAGAGAATTTTTGAGGACCCAGCTGAAGGAAAGAAAATAGCTAGATCATCCATGCGCGCTAGAAAATTTTGGAATAGTATAAAAGAGAAACAAAAAGTTGTATCGGCTTGTGTGATTGGAGCAGCAAATGATATCCGGCCCTACGCTGAAGTTGAGATTTTTGGAGAAAAAGTGTCAGGGTTATTGGACACGGGAGCTTCGATTAGCTGTATAGGGAGCGATTTGGCGAAGAAGTTTCTTGACTCGGGCAATCCATTTAGGAGACTTAGTTCGAAAGTTCGTACGGCTGACGGCATGCCGCAGAGTATTGTAGGTTTAATTAGATCGAAAATAATATTTAGATCTGACGAACATATTTTGGATATTTATATAATTCCGTCGCTATTCCAACCCCTATATCTCGGTATAGATTTTTGGAGAGCTTTTGGGCTGTTACCAGACAATTTTCTATCAGCTTTTTCATTACCTCTCCCTAGTGTTGCCTCTTTAAATAGCTCATTGAAAACGTGTGTACTAGATCAATCTCAGAAAATTATGTTGGAAAAGGTTATAGAATTGTTCCCTTCGTTTTCAAAAGAAGGTTTGGGTAAAACCTCTTTGGTTAGTCATTATATTGATACGGGTAGTGCGAAAGCGATCAAACAACGACACTATCCTGTCTCGCCCGCTATCGAGAAGCTAATGTATGACGAGGTCGACAGGATGATTAGCTTAGGAATAATAGAGGAATCAAATAGTGCCTGGAGCTCTCCTGTGGTACTCGTACGGAAACCTGGCAAGAATCGACTATGCTTAGATAGCAGGAAACTGAATGAGGTAACGATAAAGGATGCATATCCCTTACCCAACATCGACGGAATTTTGAGCAGACTTCCGAAGGCTAGGTTTATCACCGGACTGGATCTTAAAGATGCCTTCTGGCAAATCCCTTTAGATCCAGATTCTAGGGACAAAACAGCGTTCACAGTTCCCGGGCGACCTTTGTATCAGTATAAAGTAATGCCCTTTGGGCTCTGTAACGCACCCCAAACTATGTCCCGATTGATGGACAAGGTGATACCTTCACACCTTCGGAATGAAGTTTTCATATACCTGGACGATCTATTAGTGGTTTCGGATAGTTTTCAGAGGCATTTAGAGGTGCTCACAGAAGTTGCTAAACACTTAAGTAGGTCTGGTTTAACAATAAACGTTGAGAAGAGTAATTTCTGTGTGGAAGAAGTGAAGTATCTTGGACATTTACTGGGAAATGGTGTTATACGCACTGACCCCGACAAAATCTCAGCAATTATCGAGTACCCGATACCCAAATCAATTAAGGATGTAAGACGTTTTCTCGGAATGGCCGGGTGGTACAGAAAGTTCATAGGGAACTATGCTTCATTGACGACCCCCCTTACTGATCTTTTGAAAAATAGAAAGAAATTCATATGGAATGACATGGCCCAAAAGGCTTTTCACGAGTTAAAATGCCTATTGAGCTCGGCTCCTGTTCTGCATAGCCCCGATTTCGCAAAACCGTTTTTTATACATTGCGATGCAAGCCAGACAGGTATAGGAAGTGTCTTGGTCCAAGTGAACTCGGAGGGTGATGAAGTTCCAGTGGCATTCATGTCAAAGAAACTTAATAAAGCCCAAAGAAATTACTCCGTGACCGAACAGGAATGCTTAGCAGCAGTGTTAAGCATAAAAAAATTTCGGGCATACGTTGAAGGACATGAGTTCACGATAGTGACCGATCATGCATCACTAAAGTGGCTCATGTCCCAAACTGACTTAAGCTCCAGGTTAGCAAGATGGGCATTGAAACTCCAAGGCTATGATTTCAAAATTCTTCACAGGAAGGGAAGTCAGAACATAGTTCCAGATGCACTTTCTCGTACACATTCGGACCATTCAGACCTCGATTGTATTGATAGCCGGACTGATTTAGTTCTTAGTGGTCTGTCAGACAGAGACCATATTATTGACCTAAAGTCACCACATTTTTATTCAGAAGAATATATGAATCTTGTTAAAAATATGACCGAAAACCAAAGCAAGCTCCCCGACGTAAAGATTGTAGATAATTTGGTGTATCGACGAACAGAACACTCAAACGGAGACTCTCTTCACGATGATTCATGTTGGAAGTTATGGGTACCACAGGAGATGATCCAAGAAATTTTAAAATCGGCACACGATAACCGGTTATCAGCACATTTTGGTATTAACAAGACGGTAGAACGCATAAGAAGATACTATTTCTGGCCTGGATTAGTGAAGTCTGTTGCGGAATACGTTAATGCATGTGATGTATGTAAGGGTACGAAACACCCTAATGTTACTCTGAGGCCGCCTATGGGAAAACCTGCTATGTCGGATCGGTTGTTTCAGAAGTTATATGTGGACTTTTTAGGACCTTACCCACGCTCACGAACAGGGCATGTTGGTATTTTTGTTGTATTAGATCATTTCTCAAAATATCCTTTTCTGAAACCAGTAAAAAAATTGACAGCAGAGGTTGTATGCAGATATTTAGAGGAAGAAATTTTTCACATGTTTGGAGTACCAGAGACGGTGGTCTCTGATAATGGCGTGCAATTTAAATCAAAAGTTTTCCAAGACCTTCTGAAAAGATATAATGTATCCCATACGCTTACTGCAATACATTCACCACAGGCTAATGCATCTGAGCGTATAAATAGGTCCGTTTTGGCAGCAATTCGTGCTTATGTGTCGCCTGACCAGAAAAACTGGGACGAAGCTCTCAGCAGTATAGCTTGTGCGTTACGATCTAGTACGCATGCTTCAATTGGGGTGGAACCCTATTACTTGACGTTCGGGCAACATATGATAACAGATGGACATACGTATAGACTATTACACAAACTTAAAATCCTGGACGACAGGTCAGTTAATTTTAATCGAGAAGATTCAATGGACTTGGTACGGACTAAGGCTAAGCAGCACATGGAAAAACAATTTAAACGAAATGAGAGAGCATACAATTTGAGATCTAGAGAAGTTAGTTTCAGGGAAGGTCAGGAAGTATTTAGGCGGAACTTTAAGGCATCTAATTTTGAAAAAGGCTATAGCGCAAAGCTTGACCATGCATTTATTAAAGCTCGTATAAGAAAAAAAATTGGAAACTGTTATTATGAAGTTGAGGATCTTCACGGAAGACCAGTAGGAAAATATCACGCGAAAGACCTCAAAATCTGATGATATTACCTGAATCGAATTTGATGGAAAATTTCTTAGTAGTGAAAACAAAATATCGTCAGAACATATTTTGTTCTTATGAATAGGCTTTTCGTTCGAGTGACACATCTATTTCAAACTTATTTTCTTTTGCTCCCATTTTTGGAAATTGTTCTTAAAACAAAGTACCATACTCATATTGACTTTTCATTATCTTTTTATAAAAACATCTTTGCATTCTGACAGCTAGGAATATTTTTTATTGTACAGTGCCCTAGTAAATGACTTAATCTCTTATTGCTAGCGGGATCAAATTTTGCCACCCCAAAATCTGATCTTGGTTGGGGAGTTGTGTATCGTCGCTAGCATTAAAATTCAAATAATAACGGAAAGCAATATTTTGCCACTGAAAGTTGCTGTCAAGTATGTTTGCAGGTACTAGTTTTATCCCCCAATGATCGTCTCAAATTTTAGGAATCCGTTTTCCTAAAGCAAAGTTAGTATACATACTCTTTTTAGTGCAAGTGTTAGTGAATCGAGCTTTGCTTTATTCAGCAATTTAGCCTGGCACTTTAGAAACCAATAAATACCGGCCATTACAGGTTTTAGCCACCATTTTTGCACGAGGACTTACTTTTATCAAGTGATTTTGGCAGATTCATAATTATAAATTTTAAGTGATACAATTTGTGCTTTGTACGATTGGGGAAAAATTACTGGGAAGCATAGTGATTCTTCACAATAGTCCATTATTCATGCAAGGAAAAAATAAAGAATTTCGGATAATTCGCACGGCAAAACTTCAACTCGGTGCCTTTTCCAATTGTGGTAAGAGGAATATTTGTTATTTGTGTCTTCCTAAGTTATTTTGATCAAATTGTGGAACTTTATTTTAGAATCGGCACCGAATAAGTTTTCCTTTTTGACTCCACAATCACCTGACCAGGCAGAAGGTATAGCGTAGCCCAAATTCTGCCATTGTCCTCAGTAAGCAGGCGAACGTCCAAGTGTCGTAAATATTGGAACATTAATTAATTTGCAAGGGCAGAAAACTATAATTAGGACAATTAGGCGATTCGACCTTCATAGTTGGTGCATCTAAGCGCAGAAACCCATTAGTGTGGAATCGGAAGCCAGCGCAGTTCCCCGTTGTAGCTCCATCCTGCGTACGACACGAATTGTAAAACAAAAAAAAAAATGTTCATTTCATATTGTATACAGACGCCATATACTGAGTTTCGTAGTTAACCAAAAGAAAAAAAAATTTATTTAACAAAAACACCTTTGAAAACGTAAAAAAAAAAGGAATAATCTAAAAAGTGAAGAAAAAGGGAAAGCATACATGCATAAGAATTTAGTATATAATTAAATTACAAGTAAAGGTACATGTTGCTTTAATTCGTGCGGGATTCTCAATGTTGATAAGCAAATAAAAATTTAAAAAGCCAATAAGGAATAAAAACCCCGACAAAGTTCCCATACAATGTTGCAACCAATTGGTAAAATACTCATGTAATCAAGAACAAGCATATAACTCTACAAAAAAATAACACAACAGGCTACTACATACATTATACTCTACTCTTTATATCTTGCCTACTCTTACGCACGCGCACCCTTAAGCTGAATGTACATTCATCGTGGGATCAGCGGCAAATCAAAGTAAGTTATCTCATTTCTTCCTTTTACCTAACATTGAACATTATAATTTGTAAAAAAAAAAACAACAAAAACATCATCAAAAATAACGGAGAAACATTTATAATTGTAGCTTTTTATGTTTCTCGTGAGTTTGCTTTTGCACAAGGTTAATCTAAATATGTAAAATAAATAAATTGCAAAGAAATTATCAGTTATTGCTAAAAATTTAATTATTTCCGATAGAAGTGAATTCCAGATTTACCTTAAACAAGGGTAGAAAGTTTTTGGTGATGTTTTAAAATATGTACAAAGTGTCTAAAAGATAATATTTAAATAAAACAAGAAGAAGAGATTTGGAAGTTGAAAGAAAACCAAAAGGAAAATATAAGAGTTGCAATTCAAGTTAAAAGAAAAATTAATTTTTATTAGAGTGGAAATGTTAATGGACTTCAAAGAATTTTTTATAAAAAAAGTTGAAGAGAAATTATATGTAACTATATTTTGATCGGTGGACGCTCCCGCAGTATTTAGTGAGGAATGAAGGTAAACTTTTATTGTCGATCTATTAATTGTATATATACATACTAACCACATATTCTGGGAAACTTTTGTCTCGGTGTAATTCCCAGTTCAATTCTATTGGAATTGATATAAAAAAAAAGAACATATAGACCTTTATTTCATTGATTTACCAAAGCTTAGCGAACTTTGGCCAAATTTTTTTTCTACTTTGAGATTCATTTGTGTAACCAATAACATGTTTATAAACATTGTATGGAATCTTGCACGAAGACACAACATAAGCCCAAACTTTATATGTAAAAACAAAAAAAGAATACTAAGACTGGTAAATTTTTACTCCGGTTTAATATACCTAGGTGATTTGTAATAATTTTTTTTTGTAACTACTAATAATAGAATTATTTATTGTGTAATTAGGATAAGTTATGAAAAATATTGGATTTAATTTGAATTTTTATTTGTGAATAAAAATACCATGAATTTCTAAATTCGTAGTATTTGATTTCAAGTGGTTGGTGATGTAAATTGTGGTAGCTTTATCTTAAATTTGGGATCATCGAATCTTGGGAATTGTCGGTATGTAAACGGTGATCATGGTTGGGTGGGCAGAAGGTTGCAACGTTAACATCAGTTGTAACGATCAATAAAGTAACTGATTTGAATTGTATCATGATTTTTTTGTTATCACACATATTTACACCTCATTTAATTTTCCAGAATGTTATGTAGTTTCCGGTATTTCAGTTCCAATTGCTTGTTATTTTACCATAGTTTCGATAGCAGGGATGTAAATTTTCTTTTATTTCGCATGCATATTAGATATTAGATTCTCTCGTGGCAGGTACCAGTGCCGATTAGGTAAATTTTCACACCCCCCTTTTTAGCCGACGAGCCAGAGCCGGAACTATGCATGCCTATATCTAATCAAGCCTTACAACAACCTCATTATTTTTTCCATATATGCTACAGCAGACAATTGCTAGTCCAACAAGAGCTTGCAAGATGAGAAAACTAGCGCACACTGTTGATAATCAGCCAATTCGCTTCACTGCAAATGAAGCACTCGCATATTTGTTAGAAAACAATTTGACAAAAGAACAGTACTTAAGTACAAGAAAGGGAAATAAAATTCGAAATGCTGACAAATGTCGCCAATTCTAAGAAAAGTTGCAGACCAGTTGGTATTGAAGTCAATGAGAGGCAGGCAAATCTTTCCCTTCAATCATTGTTAACGCGCACTGCAAATAGAATTGTTGAAATGCAGAAGGAAGTCATAGTCTCATTAATGACAGAAAATATTAATTTTCTAAAGGCTGATCTGATTGTTAGCTATGGATTTGATGGCAGCACTGGGCATTCCTCTTATAAGCAGAACTTTCAGGAAGCATCCACATCCGATGATAAATCTGAAAACAAAATACTTATGTATATTAGAAATAAAAAAATAAAAATATAATAAAAAAAATTCGCAACTTTATAAATTTCAAAATCATTTTAATTTAAACTACATAAACACAAAAAAAAAACTCAAAAATCTTTTCAGTTTAATTGTTATTAATTTTTGTCACAAAAATGGTTCAAATTACCCATAGTGCACTGGTGGCAATTTCACTTCTCAACCAAGTTTCAGTGAACCCGACTACACTCAAATATCCACCATCTAATATTCTCTTAATTTCCGTAAATTTAGTAGAGTTAGGCTTCAAATTAAAACTAGTGCAGTTCAAATGTCCCAAACTTAAATTTTGATTTAAATGACTTAATTGGGATTGTAGATAACTATTATCGTTTACAACATTTCCTAGATTCTGGTTGATATTCATTTCGTTTTAAAGCAAATTAATCTAGCAAACTTATAATAACGTTTAAGAAAATAAATATAATAATTAGAAAAAAAAAAATCAAAATAGAAAAAAAAACTGCTTTGAAAACTAAACTAAACACAATTTTTACAAAATCTGCCTATAAAAAAAGAAATGTTCACATTTACATACATACATACATACATAGAGGAAAATGTTGCTGAGATTTTTCAATAAAATTTCCTTAAGAATCAAAATTATTATTCATAACTTTGGCTACAATTATTAATATGTAAGAAAATAATTGCAAACACTGCTTTTCAAATAAATTTTGTCATTAGTTTTCCTCTGTGCATGCATATATTAATATAAAATAATCCAATTTTATACATCACCCTGAGCGGGATTATTAATAGATGGCGACAAAATATCATTAGGATCACTACGTCCCTCACAAAGGTTGACACAATCATCATAGGTAAGCACCACCTCCTTTTGATCCGACATAATAGCTTTAACTTTGGGAACATCATAATTCATCAGCTTGTATCTAATAATTTTTCCATCAGCTTTAAGTCTACGACAAACTGTGATAAGTTTTTCTGCAGCTTCAGTTAAGTGATCACATAAAAATACTTTGCTTTGACTACTACTGTCACGAATATTGACGACATCTTTAAGCAGCAGATTACGATTTTTGTTAAAGTTAATCATTATAGAATCACGGACTTGAACTGAATTAAGCTTGACAAGTACAGCTTTACCTCCAGCAAAATACGTACAGTGTTGTATATCAGAATCAGATATGCCCACATTACAAAGCGAACATATTCTTTTAATTGGATCACGTAAGTTTATAATTTTTCTTGGTAATCCTCTTATGATGATATCAGCTCGATTTAACCGCCTCTGTAGAATACTATATTTCAATTCCAATTTGGACACGCTAGCATTAGAACTTTTATCCACAACATTAATGGTTCTCAAACAGTTTTTTAATTCAGCCTTGAGTTGTTCAGATCCATCCTGAGAAGAACTAGTATCCAAGTTTTTTAATTCATCAATTTTGCTTTGAATTACTTTTAAACCACTGTTTAGCTGTTCATCTAGAATACGTTTTTTCTCTTGGAATTTCAGTTCCAAATTTTTTTCTAATAATTCCGTGAGAGCTGCAAATCCATTCCGGAGTTCTTCCTGCACATTGCAATATTTTAGTCTTATAGAGCAATGTTGACAGATAAATTTTAATATTCGGTTTTTTGTTAAAAACGTGCTGGTCCACTGAAATATTTTCACAGTCAATGTGAAAATAATTATCACAATACGCACACCCATTCTTATTACAATCCGGGCATTTATAAATTTCTTTATGACGCGCCATATTGAAGTAAATCAACAGTACAACAACAATCAGCCTTCTAAGTTTTGGCAAGTATAGATAATTCAGTATAAATTCAGCAAAGTGGAAAACATTGGCCACAAAACTCAGGATATGCTCAGGTACACCAACATGCAGTCACATAGACCAATACCAATTAAATGCAAAATGCGCCAAGAAACTAAAAAAAAACAAATAATATCATTCAGAATGTGAAAAGGTAGTAGAAAATAAAATAGGCAACATGCCTAGAAATGATATGCCACCCTGACTATGACAAAATAAAATGCATACATTCATATGTAGACATAGTAGATTGTAGTTATAGGTATTGTACCAAACAAGAACTGGATCGACATTTTGATAGGAACTTGACCTTTTTTCACATTTATGTTTTAGGGAGGGTCTACTCTGTAATTTGAAACGAAAGAAAATACAAAGTCGTTTCGAAATACGGAGTAGACTCTACGTATGCAGGAACTTCATAGGAAGGGACTTGTGTCTGCAACCGTAGGTAGTAAACTGGATTACACATTGGTTCTGACACATTGTGTGATATGGTGCGAGGCATTGAGGAAGGATAGTCATAGGAGATTGCTCGCTAAGATTCAGAGGTGAGTCTTGCTGGGCATCATAGGTGCCCAGAAGAGCACACGGCGACTAGAAGTCTCCTTACACTGCTTGAAACAGGTTTGGTGAGGACAGGTCACACATCAATCTTAAGCGGTTTCACGGAATATAAAATCGTTGAAATTGATTTTAGTAGAACACCCCAACTGGTAATTCCAGATAGGGACTTTGTTTCAAATTTGATAAGTTATATGAAAATGGACTAAGGCACAGTTGCTGGTGTATATATCTTGGGAACGAACATAAGTACTTCTTTCAGACTGATGAATGAACTTGGCGTTTTCCAAGCTGATATCTTGGCGATCCTCAGGACCAGGGAGCTTGTGCCCAGTAATGTGGCTGAAGGCATGCAGGTTACCTTCTACGTTGACATAAGGACACAATGTCAAATCGAAACCAGTTAAATTACCAATAGGTAGCTGAGTAATTGGGTGAAGCAGGGCGGATTGCAGAGTCTAGAGGGCTATGTGGCAAAAACTTAACCCAGGAAGATCTAAACTGCCACTGGATATGAATAGGAAGGCAATGCGCGTCTTGATAGGCACGTTGACTTGTGATTGCTCGAACAGAGCTGGTTGCATTTGGGAAACTGGCATTCCAGATTTGTGTAGGTTGTGCGGGGATGAAGAGGAAGCAGAAACTATATCAACATTATATCTGCCGTTGCCCGAAGCTGCAACGCCATAGGCTTAGATGGCTCAGCAGACGTTTCCATGTTGCAGCAACACCCATCATAACCTACAGAGTAAACTCCCTGTATTTTGTATGGCTTCCAAAAGCAATTCAAATTTAGTTATAATTATTGCAAATTGAGACAATTTTAAATTTTTAGTTGAACTATAGTGAATTTTAATCAGAAATAATTTCTTAGTCAGGCTTAAGTTCAGTAATTTCAATTCTTGTTGAATGAAATATTTTTGTTAATTAATGTGAGTTTCTAAAGAATAGAAGAAAAATTAAATTAGACTTTATTAGCTCGGGGAAATACCGATATTTTTCTGTGCAGCCACGCACTTCATCAGCACCCAAGTCTATCTACAAATGTGTTCACCAAAGGTAAATCAATAATTGTATACACAACATTTCTCATATTCCATTTCATTGAAAATTTGCGTTAGATAGCTGATGTTAATAACAATCTCTACCCCAGTAGCTGGGGGAAATATCGGTATTTCCCCCAGCTAATAAAGTCTAATTTAATTTTTCTTCTATTCTTTAGAAACTCACATTAATTAATAAAAATATTTCATTCGACAAGAATTGAAATTACTGAACTTAAGCCTGACTAAGAAATTATTTCTGATTATTGCAAATTATAACGTACATGGACAAGAGTATTAACACAAGAAGAGTTTCTTCAATTGAATTTTAAATATTTAATTTTTCATTCGTGTACAACATCGAGCCATAGAAAAATGTCTCGCGAATATCTAATTGACAGTCGTTGCATATGTGTATGTATGTATATGTTTTCGTTTCAAACAAATATTTTATTTCTAGGAAAGCATAATTGAGAAACATCGCCAATTTCCTCAAGCTGAGCAACAAATTGAAAATGTGGTAAATTTGCCACAAACTCAAACCAATTTAGCTCAAAGTCCGGATGAACCCTATGGAAAAGTCAAAATTGAAAATATTATTAACAATGAGTTGAATGAGAATTCAAAAGATTCTAAAATTGGTAATGAGCATTCAAACAATATGGAAAAAGACCGCCAAGCGATAGAATCAGCTTTACAGGATCCACTGAGTTTGCCGGATAATGAAGTAACAATTGAAGAATTTTTAGGACGAATTGATTTGAAACATTTGCCCACCAAACAACATTTTCATGGTGCCCGCAATGAAAAACAAGATGCTGTTGTAAATGCCTTCAAACATTCTTGGACTGGCTATAAAAAATATGCCTGGGGTCATGATAATTTAAAGCCCATATCGGAGTCTTCGCACGATTGGTTCGGTTTGGGTTTAACAATAATAGATTCATTGGACACCATTTATATAATGGGTTTGGAAGATGGTATAATATAAATAAAATGTAAATATTTTCTAACCTAATTGTTTTATTCTTATATTTTTTTCTTTGGTAGAGTTTGCTGAAGCGCGGAACTGGGTTAGTGAACACTTGAACTTTGATGTGAATCGTGATGTAAATTTATTCGAAGTTACTATACGCATTTTGGGTGGATTGCTATCGGCTTACCATTTAAGTGCTGACAAAGTCTTTCTGCAAAAATCGGTATGAATTTAATAAAAAAAAAATCATACCAACTCATATTTCATATTTAATCTCTGTTTGTTTCCTTAGATTGAGTTAGGCAATCGCATGTTGCCTTGTTTTCTTTCTCCTTCTGGTATACCGTATTCCGATGTTAATTTAGCCGCTTTATCCGCTCATGCTCCAAAATGGTCACCCGATAGCTCAACAAGTGAAGTTACCACAATTCAACTGGAATTTAGGGAATTAAGTAGGATTACAAATGTTTCTTTATATGAAAGTGTAAGTGCTTAATAACTTCGCATTTAAGTTTTGTTACTTTATGTTTAATTTTGTGCGACATTCATCGGCTATCAGTCAAAGCAAACGGTTGTTTAATCTCGCTCTTTTAACTAGTAACATACACACAAGTATTATTGGTGTAAAGAAGTGTAACGGTTAATCTTTGATTGTTGGTGCTTTATATTCTTGGATTGCATATTTTATTTCATTTTTTTTTATATATAAAAGTAAAAAGAACAAATACATACGTATATTTAAAATAAAAAAAGAATAAACAAAATGGCTCCGGGGAATCCGGACAAATTCTCTAACAATAGGTTTCACATATTGGGAGACTTTATTGAGAACCCATCTAAAAAACATAAATTAAATGACTATCCTGATTTACCAACTCCAAAAAATAATAATAACTTTAACAATCTGAGATATATTTTGATATCATCAATTGAACCTGATAAACCACTATCGAAACTAAGTCCATTTGTAATCAAGAAAGGCATCGAATGCATCAGTTCAGAATACTCATCTATATCACAACTAAGAGACGGAAACTTGCTCATCCTTACTCGTAACAGACGCGTCGCTGATAAATTTATAAAAACCAAAACTTTAGCAAATATATGCAAAATTTCTTGTAAGCTTCATGATTCGTTAAACTCTATTAAAGGTGTTATATTTCCTCCATGCCTAAAAGAAGTGACAGAAAGCGAAATTGTGCAGGAAATGAAGGAACAAGGTGTGACAGATGTGTACAAATTTACAAAACTTCACGAAGACGGTAAATCCAGAATACCAACAGGCAAAATGGTTCTCACGTTTGATCTTTATCGGTTGCCAGTTACAGTTGATGTAGCATGGTATAAATGTAAGGTTGAGTTTTATTTCCCGAATCCAATGATATGCAAGAACTGTCAACGATTAGGCCACACACAAAAACGTTGCAAGGGAAACGGATTGCACACGTGAGCTTTGCTCGAATTGTTCCGGAGACCATCCCTCGAATGATAAGAACTGTCCACGATATCTTCAAACGAAAGAAATTTTAAAACTAAAAACACAGAATTACTGTAGCATTGGAGAAGCCCGCCGTAAATACAAGGAATATAACCCCGAAACTACAGCTTATCAATTCATCACTTACTCGTCTGCCACGTCTCAAAATAAAACTACCAACCCCCAATTTATAGCCGAAGCACCTTCACCAGCTTTAGATAGCCGACCATCAACCTCAAATCAAAACCTAAATAAAACCCAATCTTCAAAAGAAAAACAACTATCAACAGAAATAATAAGCACACCTTCAAAACAAAATAACACTATCTCAATTGAATCACCAAACATTTCTACTGAAACAATTCAAACCTCTGAAAAAAACAAAATTTGTAAAACCTCAAACCAAAATTCTTCTACATCACCAATATCTTCCATAACCCAGAAATTAATAAAGGATAATCAATATTATTTTCCAATGGAATCTCCCGATGGGATGACAATGGATCAATAACTATAATTGTAATCACCATCTCAACATCACAAAAAATCCGTTTACCTCAAACTACACAAAATACAAAAAGTATAACACTCCCTAACTCATACAAAATGGATTTCGTAATACTACAATGGAATATAAACGGCTTCAAAAATAACTACTGCAATCTTCAGGTTTTAATGAAGGAAATGGATCCCAGTATAATTTCACTTCAAGAAACTCACTGTGCTTGGAATTTCACACCAATTTCTCCCAAAAACTATTGCTGCTATTTTACGAATTCTACACAGAACACAACGTCTAAACAAGGTATAGGAGTATTAGTGAAATCAAACATCCCACACCGATACCTGCAAGTTAACTATAATTATCAAGTAATTGCTATAGAAATAAAGCTTAATATAACATTTACAATACTATCTTTCTACATCCCACCAACTGAAGACATTTCGGATCAAGAATTAACATCTATTATTACATCCTTCAATAGTCCAATACTGGTAATTGGAGACTTTAACTGTTGGAACACAATCTGGGGGTCTTCCTCTAGTAACAATAAGGGACTTCTTCTTGAAAAAATAATAAACAATTCTGAACTTTGCCTCTTAAATAATGGCAGCCCAACACACTTTTCTACACACAGTTCGTTTTCTCATATTGATCTTTCATTTTGTTCCCTCTCCCTGCTCCCAATAATTCACTGGTCGATTTTAGAAGATTTACACAATAGTGATAATTTTCCAATAAAGATTTCAATAAAATTAAATAATAGAAACCCGGACGCTGTTATTGTTAAAAAGTTTATCACTGATTTGGCCGATTTACCAAAATACTCTTTAAGGGCAGAACAGGAACTCGCAACCAGAGCTCTGACTAACTCTAGCAATAAGGATGCAGCAACAATAACAAAATCGATTCACAACGCAGCAAATATATATATCCCCCAAATTAAGAAGGTTTCAAATAGAGAGAAATCCCCAATAGTTCCTTTGTGGAGCAACACACTATCTACTTTACGGCGTCAAAAGATCAAGGAATGGAGAACGTTTAAATCAAACCCTATTTTAGATAATCTTATCTCATACAAGAAAGCCAACGCCAAATTTAGAAAAGAAATGAGATCTGCTAAAAAGTTATGCTTTGAGGAATACACAAAAACCATTAATAGGAACACACCGATATCGAACATCTGGAATAAAATCAACTGTATTACACAAAGACACAATTCTATCAGCATTAAAGCCGTAAATGATGGTAACGTAACCTTAGTTGATCCATTAGAAATTGCAAATCACTTTGAATGTGAATGGGCTAAGTATTCCTCAGACGAAAATTTTTCTCAATCTTTCATTTCATCTAAACTCAATTTCAATTATTCACCCAGCGGTATAAACGACAGAACCTCATCCTTTTTAGAAGAACCAATCAATTTGCTGGAGCTAAATAACTGTTTGAGAAAAGTTAAGGGATCTTCTCCAGGCCAAATGATCAAGCCGCTAAAAAAAACCACCAAGCTCAAATTATTGGAATTGTACAACACAATTTTTGAAAGCGGAAATATACCTCACTCATGGAAACTAGCCATCGTAGTTCCAATTCCTAAACGTAATAATTGTTCTTCAGTATCAGAATTCCGTCCTATTTCTTTGCTGCCTTGTTTTTCGAAAATAATAGAAAGAATAAATAATTGCTACTAGACTTGCGTGGTTTATTGAAAAGAAAAAACTGGTTGACAAAAGGCAAGTAGCCTTCAAAGCAAATAAGGGATGTGATGACGCTCTCCTTCACCTAGACAACTTTATATCTAAAGCGCTCTCCGCTCGGAACCACATCACCGTGCTATCGGTTGACTTTGAAAAGCCTTTTGATCGAATAGGATGCCATGTTGTATTGAATGTTTTAAAATCTTGGAATGTTGGGAAAAAGATGTTCAATTTTATCAAGTCTTTCTTGTCTAACCGACGCTTTAAGGTAAGGATAAATGGATATTTATCGGGGACGTTTCCATTGCAAAATGGAATACCACAGGGATCGCCACTTTCGGTAATACTATTTCAAATAGCCTTTAACGAAATAAGTAAGCTTCTGAACATGAACCCATCTGTGGATCACTGTTTGTATGCAGATGATTTGTACATACTATGTAAAAGGAATAGTAACAGTGAAACAACTACTATACTAGAAGCAGTTATCAAATCTATAAGTGAATGGTCAGAATATTCAGGCAGCAAAATTTCTTTTCAAAAGACCAAGAAACTTCACATATGTAGAAAATTCAATTGCGATGCAGACGACTACACATTACTAGTCGACAGTATGAGGATACAAAATGTTAAGCAGCTTAAAATCCTTGGTATTATATTCTCACATAGATACAGTTGGAAGGAACATTGCACTTACTTAAAGAGGTCGCTTTTATTTACAGGTAACATTATTCGTTACCTGTCAATAAAAAGCTTTGTGCACATTAATACACTCACATATCTAGTCAAAACCCTTGTTTTGAGTAAAATAGACTATGGTTTGTATCTATACGGGAACAGTAGTCAATCTACAGTCAACATTTTAAAACCACCTTATCACGTGGCCGCAAGGGCTTCTATTTACGCCTATAGGACGACTCCGATCAACAATATCCTTACTGATGCTAACCTCCCATCCATAGAAAATAGAATTCAGGAAATAACAGCAAGAATTATCCCTAAACTTTTGACTAGTACCAACTCTATTATAGACAAGGATATATCGTCTTTCCTTACTGCAAAGAAAACAAAGCGCATAAAATCGGCAATAGCCCAATCACTTTTGCTAGCTCAATCAACAGGAATTCCTCTTGAATGTTCTAGAAAAATTAATAACAAACCTCCTTGGAAACTGTGTGCCACGTCTGTCGACACATCTTTATCTTATATGAAAAAAAAATTACACTGCTAAAGAAGAATTTTTGAGTATTTTAGCAGAAAAGAAAGCGTCTTTTAAGAACAATGGCTGGCATTTTATTTACACTGATGGCACTAAAAGTTTGACTAATTCACTAGCTTATGCAGTCGTTAACGATCATGGTAATAACCTAATTCTTCGTACCCTCCACAACCACTCTTCAATTTTTACAGCCGAATCTTGTGCTATACATAGAGCTGTCCAGTTAGCGATCTCGTCTAAAAAGAAAACTATAATTTTCTCAGACAGCCTTTCAGTGCTAAAAGCTATTGAAAATCCATTCAATAATACCTGGAATACAATAATTAAAATCAGAGACTTGATCATTGGCAACGAAGATAAAATCAAAATACATTGGGTGCCTGGCCATATTGGCATTTCCGGGAATGAAAGAGCTGATATCGCAGCAAAATATTCATCCTATGCACCTGTATTTTTGGAGCCTAATTTTGAAAAAATTGATCTTCGCCGGCACATTACCAAGTATTTGCAAAATAAATTCAGGGAGACTATTTCTAAGCATTACCATTATTCTGTCATTAATCCAGATAATATCAGCCCATTATATCCAACAACAATAGACAAAAACAAAATAAGAGTTTTCTCAAGGTTAAGACTTGGGCATACTTCCTTCTCCCACGAACACCTTATGCAAAAAACATTAACCCAATTTGCAATATATGTAACATTAACCTCACTATTAAACATATTCTGGATGAATGTCCGACAACTCAAAACTTCAGAAGTAAAAACCCTGCTTGTACTCCATATTAATTATTATTAAACAAACCCGACTTCGTATTTAAACTTTTTAAAGCCGATAGCCTCTGTAGCTAGTGCTTATATACTTTAAGTTTAGTCTTAGAATTTATTCGTAAGATTAAAGGAACAAATAAATAAATAAATAAAAATTAATTTTGTGCATTGCAGATTGCTCATCGTGTCAATGAAAAAGTTCACGCTTTAGAGAAGAGTAATGGTTTAGTGCCAATTTTCATAAATGCGAATACAGGAACGTTTCGAAACTACGCTACAATTTCATTAGGTGCACGAGGCGACTCCTACTATGAATATCTTATCAAGCAATGGATACAAACTGGACGTAAAGCAAACGATTTGTAAGTCTTAAATATTATTAACTTATATTACTCATAATATGACATTTGAAAGAGTTTATTGTTAGTTTTCGTCAATCTTTCATTGGTCATTTCATAAGTTTATCAGAGATTATTCCAACTAAACATTCCATCATTCTAATCTTTGATTTGAAAAGTCTTTGTTAAATCAATTACTTTTTCAGAGTTTTCATAACGATTTTAACTACACCAAATTCTCAATTACTCAACTTCAATGAATGAATAGTGTAGTTGTCTGCAAAAATAAAAAATAGTTATATAGTGTCATTATTTAAAAAATATTTCGTGGAAATATCATTTCCAAAAACTCTTACTATTTATATTGTAAAGCTCTAATGAAGTATTTGCGAAAAACTTTCAGTGTTAGAAATATTTTAAGCAATTTGATGGGCTTTTCTAACGTTAAAGAATTCTTATTTTATAATTAAAAATTTCAAAAAGAAACGTGTGAGTTTTTACGAACGGAATTTTCGAAAATGAGGTTATACATTTTTCGGTTTCGAAAGTAAAGTTAAATAAAACTCTCATAAAGCTATTATTTTGATGAAACTTTTATTGGATTATAATGTCTGGACCTTGCTATTACGTACGAAACACATGCCCATATTATGAGCAAATTTCGATCTTCGACTTTAGTCGAAAGTGCTAATCGAACGAATTGTCATTTGGTATTATGACAAGCATTCGACGACAACCATTAATATTTTAAGCTTAACAATCATAGTTAGAAATGAAAATTAAAAAACACTTGGTCCTGTGAAGCAACTTGGGGATTTTCCTCTATAAGTGAAAGAATACGAAAGTGTTTAGTCCTTACGATCTTAGATCTACATAAAATCGACAAAAATAGCTTGCAATTTGTGTTTGGGTACCTAAAAATAAAAAATAATCCATCAACACTTTGA
The DNA here is from genome assembly GCA_936439885.1 of Nowickia ferox. Lineage (NCBI taxonomy): Eukaryota > Metazoa > Arthropoda > Insecta > Diptera > Tachinidae > Nowickia > Nowickia ferox. Next base: position 91,485,698 of record OW387023.1, on the reverse strand, counting down.
TTTTTAATAATTTCTCAGTTTAAAATACCTCATCGAAAGAAAAATTCTGTTCAATAGAAAATTTCGATGAGAATGATGAAAATCGAATGCTAGATTTTCGATATTCGATAGAAATCGAATGCATCTCATAATAAGGGCCAGAATGTCATTTAAATGACTGCCTCTAGATGGGTTGCAGTAGTTCACCTTTTGCGGTATTTTTCTACCCTTTTTTTGCACATTGCGGGTCAATAACTTGACGAATATTAATTTTCATATGCTCCAATGTTAGGGGTTTACCCGCTTAAACACGAACTTTGGCGAAGCTCCACAAGAAAAAGTCTAATGGCATCAAATCGCATGATCTAGGTATCCAATTGACGTCGCCAAAACGTCAAATTGCGACTTCTGGAATGTTCCCATGCAATAAAGCCAAAGCTCGTGGCACCGTCTCTTTGAAACCACATATCATGGAGTTCATAATCTTCAATTGCAGTCCAAAAAAGCCGGTTATCATTCACTAGCAGAAGCGATATTTTCTGCACAGGCAGTGACACACAGGCCTGAACACTTGTGTAACGCTTCCACTTTTGTAGTAAGTTAGTAAGTTAACTATTTTCACGCGTTCTTCGGTTGTTAAACGATCAATGTTCGTAAATGGCTATCGTTTCACTAAATATATGACACTTCAGATGACAGATATTTAACAGCTGACAACCTTTGAAACCTCTAAATGTATAACCCTGTATAACATTCTTTGAAATTTTTAAAAGTCAATTTGAAAAATTCAAAAAGGCGATACATTTTGAAAGTTAATGTATACTCAGACAATTACCATGTCAAATCGTCCTGGGTGCAGTTACGGCATGCGATAGAGAGAATAACAATGAGTACTAAAAAAATATACATAAATATATAGTCTTAATTTGAGTAACTATGTATAATCATAATTGTAGCGCGAACAATTCGTGCGATTACATATTTTCTCTTTATCAACTATGATTATAGGCGACTCCAACATAAAAGAGCACATCTTCTTTGTTAAAATAAGCTACAACTAAAAATAAAAAGTATGCTTATACTCATGATATTGATATTTAAACAGAAAAAATATATACGCATGATACTTGGGATATTTATTCATCATTCGCCACCGTATACATACGAGTACATTTGTGTATATAAAATGGAAAATTTGTGGGTGTTTGAAAACATGCTTTATGTGTGTGTGTAAATTAAATAAGCCTGTATGTACACACGTATAGCCGATTAATAGCCAGAGTATTTTTATACTTATGCGTTGTAGCTCATACAGTCTATAAATTTTAGTTGTTGTCGTTTACGGTTTAAAATTAATTTGTGCGTTGGCATAAGAGCGTTTTTTTATTTTTAGCTATACGCATTCATAGCTATTTTACGGCCAATACTTACGAGTACTTAAAAAAATTCTCTGTGATTCGATATCCATCGAAATTTTACAATATTTCCATAATAAGTTCCATTGTCATGTTTTGAAATTTCTATTGAGTGCCGTAATTTGCCCCCTGATGATAAATTTACAGGCAATGCAGTCCATTATATTATATTTTTTTATTAAGAGCATAATGTATACACATATTAAATGATTGAAAATGATAAATAATAGCTTGGTAACGGACTATATACATGCCATTGATGGCGTGTTTTCCCAACTGTTGCGAAGAACTCCCAAAGAAAATCATGTTTACGTAGGCGAGCTAATAAATGGAAAAGAGTTTAAGCCTAAGATGGATCACCTAACATGTTACTTACCTGGTACTTTACTTTTGGGTCACCACTATGGCATGCCAGATTCTCATTTATTATTGGCGCGTGATCTCTTGGAAACGTGCTATCAAACCTATATGAAACAACCAACACGATTAGCTCCCGAAATTTCATACTTCGCTGTTGGTGAACATGAGGAATTGGATATTTATGTAAAACCCAATGATGCTCATAATCTATTAAGGCCGGAATTTGTGGAGAGTCTATACTATTTCTATGCATTGACTGGCAATCGAACCTACCAAGACATGGGCTGGAATATATTCCAGGCTTTTGAAAAGTACACCAAAGTTTCCCACGGCTATAGTTCGATTGGAAATGTGAAAAATATTTTTAATACCAGACTGCGAGATATGATGGAAAGCTTTTGGCTGGGTGAGACGCTGAAATACTTTTATTTACTTTTTAGTGATAGTCCCAAAGAAATTGATTTAGAAAAATGGATTTTTAATACGGAAGCACATCCTTTACCTATAAGAAAAAACTAAAATAATATTATGTAAGATGAGTCTGAATTATAAACGAACAGTTGCAAACATATTCGGTTATTGTAAATATGCGTTGAACGTTTAATTATTTATTTTAATATTATTTTTAATTGTCGAGTCTTAAGTGTTGTTTGTGTGTGTGCAAAAGTGCTGTGCATAAGGAAAACATACACATATGTACATACATGGATATGTATGTATTTTTATTTCATTTACGCATATTTTAATTATAAAATGGATTAATTAAAAGAAAGCTATGCTGCTTAACATAAAAATTATTGTGAAACTGATATTTATTGTAAAACGTTTAAAAATTGTTAAATAATAAGACTTATCAAAGCTTTCTTATATTTTAGATTTACCCCCTTCGTTGCACCAATGTAGCTAAATTATAATAATATTATGTAGAAAACATTAGTTGTCCGTGTGTATTTTTAAAATAAGAAATTTAGTTAAGCCAACAAGCATTAAGCATTAAAGCCAAATAGCTAACGATTTCATAAAAATCTCACCAATTATGATATTTTTCCCTTTCAATTTAAATCACTATAAAATAATTATAATAAAATAAGACATGGACTTATTACACTTATAACGAATATTACTAAGAAATATTTATATTAAAGAACGAACTCTCAAAACTTTATAATACAATTATTCCTTACATATTTTATTTATTTTGTGATATGGTTGAAAATATCTGTAGTCTATTCGCATTTAATGTTCTCTTTTCAAATTTTATAATACAATTACTATTAATTTAATTAATTTTGTGATATTTTCTATGATATTCACATTCGTTTTATATTTAATATTTTATTAATTCTTGTTTCTAGTTAATAGATAATTAATTATATTTTTAACTGACTTGATATTTAAAACACTAAATTATTTTTCTCTTGTCTTGTAAATTGACCTTTATTAATAATTTATGTGTGTATGATACCGTAAAATAGTTTTAATGTAAGTAAATTTGTTGTTTTTGGAATGAATTATTAGTGGAATGCGACAATGCCTAGAAAATAATGTTCACTGCATATCTCTCGGATAAAATGCAACTTTGCTGAGTAAAATGTTTGGATTTGGTGATATCCGACCGAAATTAAAGATCGAGTAGTGGCTTCACTGAGTAAGAATTATGTCTAGAAGGGCTCCGGCATTTATTTTCACTGGGTACGCCGAATAGTGGTTTCCCTGAGTAAAGACTTTCTGTTTAGTCGGCCTCCGGCAGACTCAGAAAATTTTTCCTCAGTCTAGATCGAAAAAAAACCTTTACTCAGCGAATCCACTATAATTTGCATGGACAATTAGTTAAATTTTTTTATGGATATTACTTCCTTGGACGTTGACGCATGCCATCCTTAGAATCATAAATTTCCCCCAAACACCAAAAGCTTTTTCATAGCAAGCCCATCTGGTATAAAATCTGACAGCAATTTAACATGAAAACTACCTACAAATAATTATTACAACGTGAGTGTGTTCGCTATTCTATGAATTAATTTGGAAAAACTAAGACGTTTAAAATCATTCGTTTATACACGTATTCACTTTCGCCACAATTGTATATTGACAAATCATTTTTATATATCAACAAGTCCGATCGCTCCAAAAATATTTCTAAACAAGTGAAATCTAAGCACAATTCTAGGAAATATAATTTAAAAAAAGATCGGTCCTGTTCTGTAAACCTAACTAACTCCGGCAATAGTAATATTTGTTCAAATTTTTTTCAATTTTCTTATATAGATTCTCAAATATCATATCGGAAAGAAAACTATCGTGAATGATTTTACACACGTCTGCAGGACACTTATTAATTATTTGAAAACGAGAAATTTACTCGGATTCGGTTTACAGAACAGGACCTACTAATATTTTTAACAGAATCATCATTCATACCATTATGAATTAAAATACCATCTTCACACAAGCAAAAGAAAATAAATTTCAATCATGGCACAATAAACAAGATAAAACCGTCCGTCCAGAGCCTGTTCTGTAAACGAAATATGAGTAAATTACACCTTTTCAAAACGAATTAAAATTTTTGGTGTTCACCTAGTTTTACTCGTGCTTAAATCGAGTAAACATACACAGCTGCTGTGGTCGAAAGTAAATCTAATAAATCACTTAGGAAATACTGGTATCAAAAAATAATTAGCATTTAAAATTTAAGGTCGTACATGCAGTTTAATACATTTAAGTGCAAAAAATTGTTTTAAAAACACTCCAAAATTGTTAATTTTTGAAGAAAACGAGCTTGAAGTTTTCAATTTAATGGAAAAAGAAAATTTTATTTTTGAGTAAACAAGATATTTGTATGAGGATTAATTCTGCATCGTTTTGTTGTTGGAACGGTCTTAACTTCTTTATTATGGTATGATTTCAATAATACACATAGGGAAATTTCAAATAAAGTGTAATAAACATAAGGATATCGTTTTTATTTGTAAAATGAAGCAGGTAAGTGGTTCGGAGACGCTTTGTTAATTTTAATATCCAATTCACCCAGTTTTACACACTGTTATTATATTCAACAACCATATGACACCCTATTCTGAAACCGGAAATAGCGGAACAAAATGGAATGAAACATAGATGAAATTTGGAACAAAATGGAATGGAACACAAATTTTTAAAAAAACAGGGAACAAAATGGAATGGAACACAATAAAAATCGGAACGAAATGGAATGGAACAATAAAATCGGAACAAAATGGAATGGAACACAGATAAAATTTGGAACAAAATGGAATGGAACGCAAAATTTTCAAAAAATGGGGAACAAAATGGAATGGAACACAATAAAAATAGGAACGAAATGGAATGGAACGCAATAAAAATCGGAACAAAATGGAATGGAACACAATAAAAATAGGAGCAAAATGGAATGGAACACAATAAAAATTTGAACAAATTGGAATGAAACACTAAAAAATGGATAGTAATAAGAAATTGAGAAACACCGATTGCGTACTAGCAAATATGCATTCCAAAATATACTTACCACTCAAATATTAAAAAGTCACACCTGTTTTTTTTTAATAATTTATCATATATTTTCAGTTTAATTCAATACTTTTTTGCTTTTGTTTCAATTTCCTCTAATGATTTATTTTCTTTTAATACAACGACACTTTTGCTTATTTTTGTTTGTTTTTTTTAATAGTTAAAATACGTTTATTGATGTTTTAAAGTGTGCGTGTTTTTTTTATGTATGTACTTGATTAAATTAATTCATATGTATGTTTTGTTTTCTTTCCATTTTCGTATTGTATAATAAATTAAATTTGCTTTTTTTTTGTTAGTTTTCATGCTAAAGTTTAAAATTTAGTTCTTTTTTTTCTATTTATTATTTTCTTTAGAAAACACGACGTTTATTTAAATTTTTCGTTTATGAAATTTATAGTCTATAGTAAGGTCAATATGTTTAAATTTGTTTTATTTTACATTAAATTTAATTAAGTGTTGTATTTATTTGGTTTTATTTTAATTTATGATAATTTTTTGTATTTTAGCATTTTTTTTTGTATTGAATTTAAATTTAATTTAGACAAATATTAATTTTGTTCTTAATTTATTAACATTTAATTTTCTTATAATTAACTTGCAAAACATTGATGAGTATTAAGAGTTATTTTATTTAAAAAAAGTAAATTTAATTATGCGATAATAATTAGTTGTTTCGTACGTATTTCAGATAAATTCTTAGCAACTTCCAACACATTTTTACTTACTAGTTTGCATGAACTATTTACAGCTTATTCATGTAAATATTATTATAAGACTTTGTTATTTAATGTAAATAGGGTATTGTTTTTTTTGTGTGTGTGTTCTAATTTATTCAGTTACATATATGTATAAAATAATTCCTTATTGTTACTGATTTTAAATTAAAGCAAATGTATAAGCCCTACTTTGTTGTTACATTTAACGCAACGATATCTTACCGTTTAAAGTATATCATGGTAAATTTTTGCTAGATTTAAGGACAATGATTAATAAATTTGAACGATCTAATTCATAAAAAATATTTAAAGTTTATTACAGGTTTATTTGTCAAATTTTCCATAGAAATATGCGCTTAATAAACCTGAAATATTTTTTATGAATGAGGCAGTAAATGTATAAAATGAATGCTTAAATTATCAAATATTAACTGCTTTGTGTGTGTGTTTGTCTTTGTGTCGACATAGACTTGAAAAACACTATTTTTTTATTGTGATTTTCATAAAAATTTTCAGGATTGCAATACCAAGTAAAATTTTGTTACAAATTGCTTTTGAGTTTCATTTTTCTTATATCTTATTTCAAATAAAAATTTGAGCCACGAATGTGGTTGCTTTCAAATACAACTCACTGCGAATGGGAAAAGTTGTCATCATCATTAATTCATTAATTTTAGCAGGAATTCATCAAAAGCTATTCACATTGAAAATGAAATATATATGTTACGAGTATTTACACATTTTTGCCTCGTCTGTGTCCCAAATATTAATACATAAATGCTTTTGCTTCTCTTTCACTTTTATATCCAAATTTAAGCAAATTTGTTTTTTGTTGTGAATTTATGAAATGCATATTTCAGCAATACATCTTGGCTTTGAAAAAATTGATGTATAGCTTCGTTACTTGAACGTCATAACTCAAAAAAGACTAATTTTAATGAAAACAAGTTCAAAGTTTTTAATTTACACACAACTTAATGAAATCCTCATTGAGCTCTATAATAAATTATAATAAAACTGAAATTTCAACCCAATTTTGTTGAATAATGCAATTCCGTTTTTGAAATTACTGACATTCACACCGAACTGGGTAATTATTTCTAGTTAAATTCATAAAAATCGTCTCCATGGAAAAAATGGAGTCAAAATTATTATAATAAAAAATCAAACCAAAATGTTCTATTGTAAACAACAATAATAAAAACATTTTTCATTTCTAGTGAAAAATGTTTGCAAGTGCTGAACTAAGATGCCTGAATAAGAAAAATTATTGCCCGAATTAAAAATTCATAATAATTCAGATAAATACAATTAATAAACATAACCAGTAGCTCGTTTCTCTATTTTTTGCATCTTGAAATTTCTCACATGAACTGTGAAACAAAAAACTTCATCGTTCTCGATTTGTGAGAAAAAAAGTGTTTCTGTATTGAATGCGAAAAGAGACAACACTGATTTTGTTTTTTTGGAACATTTCCAGTAATCCAGTGTCAAATAAAAAAAGAAATAATTACCAATAAAAACAAAATCAAATAACGAACAAGTACATACAATTATTTTGAAATGCTTAAAAGAAATATTTTATATGAATTGCCTCCACATAAGACATTTAAAAAAAATAAATCTAAAAAAATATAAACATATCGATTTGTTAATAATAATTTTAGTGAAATTGTTACATACAGGTATGTGATGGAAATCGGTTCGATTTGAAATGAAAGCGTACGCTCAAAACGTAGAAAATTGATTTTGTTGTGACAGAAAACGCATCGATTTCATATTTCAACTTTGTTTCATTTTCAGTTGGCTACAAAAAAACCAACTTGTGTCTTTATTTTTCTACTGCTACAAATTCAAGTTGAAGCCAATAATGCTGAAGCCGGTTACAGGTTGCCAAAGATATTTTCGCCGACGACGAAACGAAAATCGTTGGATCGCGGTTTGCTGAAGTAAATGTTGTTAAAAATGGTATATTTTCTTAATTTTAAATACCGAGTTTTATATTGCAAAAAAAAATTGGCCACGTCGACGTGGGCTAAGTGTTTTAAATACATAACGGCACCGAATTTTAGCTAATCGACTTCATCCTACATACAACTATGTGAAATGTTAAAAAAAATGCTTTTATTGTGGTATCATCATTTATTATATATATCAATATGTAAGTAAATCTGTCTTTAATTATTTAAAAGAATTTGTCTTACATTTTCACACAAGTTATTGCAGGAAAATTTTGCTCAAATATTCAATAATTCCTAAATCGTCAACTCCCGCTTACTCGATTTAAAACCGTAACAAATTCCGTTTTCCATCACATCTTCTTTTTTCTAATATTTTCATAGAATAAGATGGGAAATGAAATCGATTTCGATTTAAAACAAAACCAGAATGAAATCGAAATAAATGTTTGTTTTTGCTTAAATTCTGTTATTGTCGTACCGATTTAAAATACGACTTATTTTGGCAGTTCTTGCGAGAAACTTTTCACAAAATGTTACAGAAATACTGGAAATGCTGCAAATTTATTTAAATGACAGTTCTAGCAAATTAAAAATACAGAAAATCCATTTAGTGTTTCAATTTACACTGTTTTTGTTCCAATTATTTCGTTTCATGCGGGAAATTTTACGATGCGAGAAATACAGCGCCTAACGCGTAACTCGTGCTCCTGTCTTTGCACCTCGTAAAATTGGCTAAATATAAAACTTTTAAATACAGATTCTTTTCATAAAATAAATTTGTTTTTTCTGGACTGTGCCGTGATGGAGGAAGATCCAGACGGATTTCTGTTGGTTTTTATTCGTTTATATTCAATCTTTAGATGTTTGTAGAGACAAAGTTGTTTAAAGACTACTAAAGTTTTAATCAGAGTTGCAAAGACATTGCCATAATGGCGTAAAGTAAATGATGCCAGATTTGTCGATATAAGCGCGATTTTCAACACTTCCCCTCAAATCTGACTCCATTTTCACAAAATGATTAATTTTAATCAATTCAATAATTTCAATCCAAGAGATACCAAACACTTGTAGTGCTTTGGAGAACTCAAACCCTTGGTTAGGACGTCGGCCGGCATCTCTTCTGTTCTCATGTACCGAATTTCGACTTCACCTCTAGCAACGGAATCACGTATGAAGTGGTGACGGATGTCCACGTGCTTTGTGCGATTGTGGAAAACTGGATTTCGACATAACTTCTCAGCACTCTGGTTATCGTTGTATATGCATATTGGGTTGTCGCTGTCCAATAATTCGCTCGAAAAACGCTTAAGATAAATGGCCTCTTTTGCAGAATCTGAGATAGCCATGTATTCAGCTTCAGTACTAGATACGGCCACAGTTTTTTGTTTTCTGGATTCCCAGGAAATGGCGCAATTCGCATACGTGAAGACATAGCCTGTGTAAGATTTTCTGTCGTCTACGTTAGAGCCCCAGTCGGCATCTGCATAACCTTTTACTGGACTGTTGCTTGACGAATACATGAGGCCGAAATTCTGAGTTTGTTTTAAATAACGGAGGACCCTTTTAGCAGCCACCCAATGCGCTGTTCCATAGTTAACGTTAAATTGGCTCAGGACGCTAACAGCATGTGCGATGTCGGGCCTTGTGGAGACGGCAAGGTACATTAAGGATCCGACTAAACCTTGATACGGCAATTTTTCAGCTTCATGTCTTTCGTTTTCGTTTTTCGGGGACATTTCCTTGCATAATTTCTCGCTCACGTTCATTGGAGTGCTGACGGGCTTACAATCTTTCATACCAAATCTTTCCAGTAGATGTTGAATGTATTTTGATTGTGACATACTCACTGTACCTAATTCCAAATCTTGACAGAATTCGATGCCAAGGCAATATTTGATAGGACCCAAATCTTTCATCTCAAAAGTGTTCGCCAATTCGATATTCAGATTATTTAAAATGTTGCGGTCACTTGATGCCACTACCAGATCGTCGACATAAATTGCGATTAAGGTTGTGCTTTCGTTTGTTTTGTTCATGTAAATACAAGGGTCGCACTGAGATGGCACCATGTTCATTTCCCTTAATTTCTTGTCTAATTTCTCATACCACAATCTACCAGATTGCTTAAGACCATAAATAGCTTTCTTAAGCAAGCAAACTTTATTTTTGTATTTTGATGCCTCAGCTTTCTTTAAAATGTTATTCAAGTCGTTCGGCATTTCCATGTAGATTTCTTTTTCCATGATACCGTTTAAATAGGCTCCCACAAAATCGAGTTGGTGTACTTCCAAACCGAATTCTGCTGCAATTGCTATCAATAATCTTATCGAGCTCATTCTGGCCACTGGTGCAAAAGTTTCATTGAAGTCGATGCCAGGGTGCTGGGTGAAACCTTTTGCCACAAGTCTGGCCTTTCTACACTCGACAGTACCATCAATTTTATATTTGGTGCGAAGTGCCCATTTTGATTCGACTATTTTCCTGTTGGTTGGTCTATCAACTATTTCAAAAGTATGATTTTTCATTAACGTGTTGTATTCTTTCAGCATAGCGTTGCGCCATTCATTTGCCTCGGGACTTCTTAATGCTTCGGTGCTAGTTTTCGGATCTGTAACTTGAATTAAATTTGCTGAATGATAAGCTTCGTTATCTGAACTATTGAAACCCATAAAATCATCTAGTTCGTCGGCGCTGTCTTCAGCAGGCAATACGTTCTGAATTTTCTTTGGCCTATTAGTTTTGCCACTAACTACTTTCTTCGGACGACCACGACCTCTTGGTTTGATGTTTTTATTTTCAATTTCAGTATTTCCAGTTCTGCTTGTTGTGATGGGGTTTTCGTTGGTTGTTTGCTGCTGGCTTGATGTACTCTGCTCTATTGGTATGTCTTTAGATGTTTCATGAAACTGGATTTCGATATCGTCTGATGGTGCAAATTCTTCAAATTTGTTCGTGTTGGTCGATGGTATGAATTTTACATCCCGGCTTCTACGAATTTTTCTGGCTTGAGAGTCCCACAATCTGTAGGCTTTGGACGTCTCAGAGTACCCTACAAAAACACATTTTATTGATTTGGATTCAAATTTACCTTTATTCGGAGTTTTGTCAAGCATGAATGCCGTTGAGCCAAATTTTTCAAAATATTTTGCGTTTGCAGTCTTATTCGTCCACAATTTGTACGGGATTTCACCATTTAAACTTCGAGACGGGCAACGATTTCTGATGTAATTTGCGGTGTTCACTGCTTCTGCCCAAAATGTTGCCGGGAGACCTGATTGTATAAGCATACATCTGCCCATATCGAGCAAAGTCCTGTTTTTTCTTTCAGAGACTCCATTCTGTTGTGGTGTATATTCGATGGTCAGCTCATGGCGTATTCCGTGGTTCTTCAAAAACTTTTTCAAACAATTATTGGTGTATTCTGTGCCATTGTCGCTGCGTAAACATTTTATTTTCATACCGGTTCTTTTCTCAGCCATGTTTTTGAATTCAATAAATTTATCGGCCACTTCACTTTTGTTTTGTATAAAATAAATTTCACTCCAACGACTCTTGTCATCAATGAAAGTGACAAAGTATCTTGAACCGGCTAATGACTTAACACGCATTGGCCCGCAAACGTCGCTATGGACCAGTGATAGTAATTCTTCGCCTTTGCTATTAGACGATTTAAACGGTGTTTGTGACTGCTTCCCCTGAATACATATTTCGCAAGTTGGTAACGTTGTTTCTATATTTGTTTTTATACCAATAACTTTTTCTTTCCTTATCATTTCTTTCAGGTCCTTTTCGTTGAGGTGGCCAAAAATTTCATGCCAGTCTTGAAGGGATTTCTCTTTCGTTTGTAATATTGAAGCGACTTCGAACTCTTCGTTTACGTAGTATAAATCGTTTTCACGTTTTGCCACAAATAATTTCTCGTTGCTGTTAGGATCTAGTACTATAGCTTTATCTTTCTTAAAAATCACTTCGAAACCGTTTTGTGTAATTTTCGAGACGGACAGTAGGTTTGTTCTCAAGTCTGGTACAAATAATGTTTGTTTTAAATTTATTCTACAATTCGAGCTTTCAATTTGTACGTTTCCCAAGCCTTGTATTTCTGTTGTGTTGTTGTTGGCCAAAGCAAGTTGTTTGTTGTTGTTTTCTAAATTTTCAAATTTCTCCTCTGCATAACACATATGAGAAGAAGCGCCAGAGTCTAAACACCATTTGCCATGAACATTTTCTATGTTGTTTGCGACTTCATTTATGTTGCATGACATGTCTGTTTTACTATACTGCTTCTTGTTGTTAAAACTTTTCGACTTGCAGTCTCTTGCCATATGCCCAATTTTTCCGCAAGTGTGGCAAGCATATTTAAATTTGGCTTTGTCGCTGTTCTTTCTATATGCGTTGTTGTAATTGTTGTTATTCGCTTTACTTTTTGAATACATGGCGTCTTCGACATGTTTAGGCTTGTTTCGTTTTCGTGCTTCAAATTCTTCCAACAGCTTTACTTTTAAAATTTCCGTTGAGGGTAATTTTTCTTGGCTTTCGATTGCAATTCTGAATGTTTCGTACTCGTCCGGTATACTGTACAACAAAAGTATAGCGAGTAATTCGTCAATTATGACTAGCTGCATTTCCTTCAATTTGTCAACCACTTCAAAAAACTTTTGTACATGAACACGCATGTCATCACCGCTTTGCATTTTTGTTAATATTAGAGACTTTAATAGCATCGCTTGGCGTGCCGGACCGTGGGATTGGTAGACGGACTTTAGTTTGTCCCAAACATCTTTTGAAGTCTCACAATACTTTACTTGTTGCAATTCGGATGGGCTTATTGCCAAAATAAGGTAAGATTTGGCCTTTTCGTCTGCTGCACTCCACGTTGTAGCTGCTGCCGCACCTTCTGGCTTTACACATGACCCGTTAACATACTTCCATGTTTCGTTTTTGATCATAAGAGCTTGTACTTGGATTTTCCAAGTGTCGTAATTGTCTTTACATAAAGGCTCGATTTTAACCGCGGCGTAACTCATTTTCTTGAATTATGATTAAATCCCTATTAAAATGGCACACGGTGTTCTTTAGCATTATTTGCCTTTCAGAAAAAAAAATCTAGCTTCTTGTTTTCTATGTATCTTTAATTTCTTTCAAGCATTCTTTTTCTTTCACAATTTAAATTTTCTTTAGCACAGTGGAAGCGTTCAGGGATCATAACCTGTTGGTTTTTATTCGTTTATATTCAATCTTTAGATGTTTGTAGAGACAAAGTTGTTTAAAGACTACTAAAGTTTTAATCAGAGTTGCAAAGACATTGCCATAATGGCGTAAAGTAAATGATGCCAGATTTGTCGATATAAGCGCGATTTTCAACAATTTCTAGTTCGTCTGGAGCCGGAGGAGGCTTTGCCACCGCCTAGAAAACGACTTATGGATGACAACATGGATGTAAAACAATCGAAAATAAAGAAAAAAGCGGAAAAAGAGGATTTCGAAAGATTCACTGCGGAACACTTATCCAACAGGAAAAGAAAATGTGAGAGTGCACCGATTGAGGAGAATGCAGGCAAGATGGAAAACTTGTAGGTTCCTTATATTTATAATGCACAAAATATGCCTACTTCGTATGGCGAAGATCACAGAGGTCCATTCATAATATATATGGACACAAAACTCATAATTAATGATATCGAGAGCGTAGTACAGATTGGGTACAGTAGATGCAAAATAACTTTTAAAACAAAATGACCGCGAATGATTTCGTGAAAAGTCACCAAGCATAGTGCGCGGGCTACACCCCAAGAATATTCACACATCTTTTGATTAAAACTGGCATAATTTTTAACATACCAGCGGAAATGTCAATGGAAGAACTTACAGAGATGCTGACGTCACCCCGTACCAATAGTGACATTAATCAGAATGACTAAAAATAATGTAAATAAAGGAGGAATAGTCAGACAAATGTATATATATATATACATATATAAGCAATGCAACTTATTTCAAAATTTAAATAAAAATTAACAATTAAAAATCATAAATTAATAGTACATTCAAATTCGAAAAATTAAGTTTTTAGAAACATTTATTTATTATCTTTTATTAGTTAGCGTTAATAGCATACGACTGTGGAAGCCAAAAACCAAGGTGACAGAGCTTTCTTTAATTGATTCTCCTGAGTGTACACGATCCCTTAAAAACATTTCCTCGTCCACCAAAAATAATCTAATTGGTTCAACCAAAAATGTTCGGTGAGATAAATTATATCCAGTGTTTAATTGAGGTTGAACATATTGTATATAGGTGTGGGCGCACATTGGATACAGTTGAAAAGGCAGGTTATTACGACGAGTTAATGACAATAGGTAAATAGGATTGTCTCTCACTAATTAAAGAAGGGTACTTTTAAATATAATACAGCTACAATATTTATTAATAAAAATGTAAACACGAACTATGTCACTTTAGAAACAATAGGATTCAATGCCCAAGGCTCATGTGAACCGGGAAATCCAGTGTCTTTGAACGATGTATACTATGAAAGACCAGTAAGGATCTCAAAATTCAAAATAACAACAAAACGACCTAAGGGAGCGGTAGATTTGGAAGAATCAAAATTTATAACGGCAGATGAAACTAGGTGTGACTATCACCATCTTTATTGCCTAACAGCAAAGGGAGGATCCACATTCTGGGAATCGATTTTTTCTAAATCAGAGTGTAAAGTTTATCAATATGTCCCGATTTATGAAGGTACAGCAACTGAGATTATTGAGTATATAGAAGGTTCTCCAACTGTATCATTTATCATACACTACGAAAATTATGACTTCCAAGTGATTTTAACAGGAAAAAAGAACTTAATATGTGGATCACTAACCTTACAGACAGAGCACCCAAAATTGTCGATCATAGTGCGAGATGACAGTCTACCATTTAATTTAGAATACAAAAGAATGTAAATAAAGCTAAAGGTAGTATTTAAGGGTTTGATGATAGCACAGGAAATGAATTTTGCATATGCAAAAATAACAACAAAACCATTCATACCGTTTGGAAGTGTTAAAATTTTTATAGATTTAACCATATGTCTTGCAACTGTAAACAGAGGGAGAAAACGTGTGGTAAATGTTTAAGAAGACATTAAATAGCGACAGAATGTGGCATGACCGCAATAACAAGCACGAACTGTAGGGAATCACACCCTCCAACGTACCGTAATTGCCCGGCTAGGAAAAAGGCCCTAGGGTTGAACCGGATGATTTTAGAAAATTTCAGTTTATGGGAGGCAAGGACAAAATATGCGGGGAAATAGATTTGAAATATTGGGAGAAGTGGGTATCGAAGACTCTTTCTCACGTTTGCTCGTTTGCTTACCAAACCAGAGATTTATAGATAATAAAGAGAATCGGCAAAATATTTGCATACAAACTTCTCCTACTCAAAGTTTATTAAGTCGAACACCAATAGAATGAGAGAGGAGGAAAATGCCAGGAAAAATATGGAACAATGGAGACAAACTGTAAGGAGGAATGAAAATGTGTTGAAAGAAAAGAGAGAGAAGAGGGTATCGAACTCGGTATTGTGAACCCGCACTAGGTATCAGATGCCGAGAAGATGGCAACACAACTGAAGACAATAGCAAATTCTTTTTTCAGAAAATGAGGTGATAAATCACTCACTAGTAATGATGGAAAATTTTTGGGCAACATAGCCATGTATATAGATAGAGCTTTACTAAATAAAGACAGAGACGAAGCCATCGCATATTCGGATGGTGCGACTGGTGGATAAGAGTAGTTCATTTTGAAATTTTGTACAATATACATAATTTACAAAATCTAGTGAAAAAGGGTAACAAGGAAACAATTGAATTTTTTTTAGAAAATAATGAAATAGTCTGCGCAGTGCTATACGAAACCTGGTTGAATGATAATAGAAATACCAGCCTATTAAATTTTAATTTCGTGGAAAAGTATCGTGGGATGATGACGGAGGAGTTGGCTTGTATATAAGAAAAAACATTAGATACAATATAAATAACATAAACACGAATGGCGAGGTTGTCGCCATTGCCACACTGAACTTGAAAGTAAATTTCAACATTATATATATGCGCCTACTGCCCACGGGACAAACACTTAAACAAATTCGAAAATATATTGGAAAAAAATGAAATTTTTTGAGGGCTCGGATATATGCACTACAATTGGTGCAGGCTTGAATGCAAAGTTCGCTAGCTGGGGTAATATCAATACCGATAGGAGGGGCATAAGCCTGAATAACTTAATGTTAGATTTTGGCTACACAACTGTGAACGACGGCTTCAAGACCTTTAGTACAGGTATCAATGAATCGGCAATTGACATCACTATGGTAATAAATTTGTTGGAATTAAATTTTTCACCATCACTTCATTTGAATAATTGTCTTGCATGTGTGTTTTTGCTGGTAGCTGTTTGTAGTGAAGATGGAGGACTTCCCGCTGCCTCGTCGGGAGCAGTAGGGGGCACGGTCACCGCCTAAGAAATTGCTGATGGACGACAACAGGGAAAATAAACAACCACCTACTACTTACAAGGGTGGAAACAATGAATTTGAGAGATTTCCTGAGGAACATTTAAATCGAAAGAGAACGATATGGAGAACAGTTATGATCTCAATTTTTTTTTATCACACAATACATGTCAACTATATATGAGGATGACCACAAGGGTTCTTTTACTGTGTATTTGTACCTGAAATTGACAGTAAACAGAACCCCTAGTAACCAATTCAGACTAACGATGAAATTAGTTGATCTCGAAGTGGCGGGAATTGGCAGCATCGTAAAGATAGGTTATAGCCGATGCAAGGTCATTTTTAAAACAAGAATGACAGCAAACAACTTTATTAATAATAAAGAACTGGAGAGTGCCGGATATTCACCAAAGATGTTCACGCATTTACTTACTAAAACGGGCATTGTTTTCAATATCCCACAAGAAATGGCAATAGTGGATTTATTTAACATGCCAACTTCGGAAATTCCAATAGTACAACTCATCTGAATGACAAGGAAAGTAGGCAGTGAAGGTATTGCAACAATGAAAGTAAAAATTGTATTTAAGGGTTTAATAATACCGAAAGAGATAAATTTTGCAGTGTTACAACTGCTACAGATAATTGTAAGCAGAAAAAGAAAACGTGTAGTAAGTGTTTTATGAAACATGCAGGCGATGCAGAATGTGATTCATCTCCAATAGTATGCACAAACTGCAAAGTGCTACACCCGCCGACGGACCGTAACTGCCCGGCAAGAGAAAAGGCTTTAGGTTAAAAACGTATTATGGTATTAGAGAATATAAGTATTGGAGAGGCTAGGGAAAATATGCAGGGATTATAGGTGGTAACAGATTTGAGATTTTTTTCCCCCAGTTATGCACGAAACCTGATAGATACCTTGACAACTCCAGAGAGGCAGCGAGACATATGCATAAACAATGTTCGTTTGCTAAGGTTACCAAATTGCATATGAACAGAATAAGAGAAGAGGATAATGCAAGAAAGAATATGGAGCAGTGGAGACAAATGACAAGAGAAAATGCAATGACAACACAATAGAAAAGAAATGTAAACAACCCTGATGTGGAAAAAACGGCCTCAAAATTAAAAACTGTAGAAAATTCATTCTTAGGAAGATGGCTAGATGAATAACTTACGAACAATGACAGACAATTTTTGGGTGCTTTGTTATTACAGCGTAAGCAGACGAGAGCGGAGTCCGTAAGAAGAATAGAAGGCGAACTTTGGAAGGACTGGGAACGAGATTATGATAATGTAAACCGTGCTTCTCGGGTATGCTATTCAGGTCAGGCATTTAAACATAATAATGGCAGATCACTCTTTTTGCCCTTTCACCTTGACAAGATTACATGTATTAGATGATGACCAGTGCAGAGTTTGTCGCGAGACAGACGACGACCCTCACATACTGTTTGGGTGTGCCAGATATAAAAACATTCGGGCGAAATACCCGGCTTTGGAACGATACAGAGACACTACCTCATTTTTCATAACGGAAAGCATAGACGAGTATCATGTAATAACCGATTTCACAAGAGAAGCTGGTATTAAAATTTAGAATATAATCAATTGGAAAGAAAAAAAAAATCAAAATTATTGGTGGCTTTAACCTTTTGGTGCAGCGAAATAAACCTCCCATCTCCCGTATATCTGGAGAGTACGGAGAAATCAAAAAAAAAAGTAAGATAAAGAAATTAAACTCAGTTTTCTTCCGCTAAGAATGCACATGAAGACATTTTTTCGACATAGAAGAAGAGGCAATAAACATATGTAGTTGGAATATGAAATCGAGCGCTTTCTGTCACACCAAAAGCAATTTTCCACGTTTTGAGCTTACGATTTTATTTCAAATCGAACCGATTTCTATCACATATTTATAATGAAAAACTGGCATGAAGTTAACATAAGTGACGGAATTTAATTAGGTTTTAACGAGTTGCTCCATACAATTTGACATTAAAAATCGGCACATAATGTAGTTCTAACTCACGATTACACAGCACGATTCTCAATGAAAAACCTTGTGGCAAAAGTCGTTAAGACTATAATGTTCAATTTTACCACTTATGACAACTTTACGTTATTTACGGCCTTTTGGATTTTAGGTGACGATATTTCCGAGTCCACTCTGTAATTCGAAATGGAATTTATACGTTTTTAATACATAAAGGGCAATCATGAACAAAATTTCGCGTGAAATTTCTCCCTTTTCCAATTAGAATTTTTTGTTTTCCCTATTATTTTTCTATTAGTTGGAATTGTTCACCGGGAAAAATTTCACGCGGAATTTTTTTCATGATTGCCCTGATAGTCTCGAAAGCCTTTCTATCGTTTCGAATTATAGAGGAAACTGAAACGTGATGGAAACAGATTTTAAGAGACGAATCGATTGCAAATAGAAAAACTTCGTTACGTGTTCATTATTTGCCTTTTGGGTGTGTGTTATAATTGAGTTTAATATATTTTTCATTAATTTTTGTTAAATTTCTTCTCAAAATGGTTGTGTATTATATGATGTACATATTTTTTTTCAATAATTAATTGCGATTGGCTTTTAAATTTATTTTAAGTCATTCGAAATTCACCACAACTTTCCAAAACTGATAGTTTTAAAATCATTGAGTTTCCACCACACATCTGATAATAAAAAATATATTTAACCATTGCAAAATTTTAGGGCAATAGACGCTATAATATGCTTTAATCTTTAGGGGATTTCATTTTGCTTGGAAATTGCTTATACCTCGGAACATTTATGTTTGGTATCAATAATTATCAATAATTACATACAAATTAACTTATAAATTTACTACTCGTATCTACATTTAGTTAAATATTTTAATTGGAAATTGTTGCCATTGTGAGCTTTTTTTTACAACTCCAGCTAAAAGCTGTTTTAACGTTAAAATAAACAGAAGCAAAGAAAATTGTTTCATAGTTACAACCAATTCGTTTATAAGAAAATTAAAGCTTGATTTCTTTTGCAAGTTTTATGGGGAAATGTGTTCAGTATAATTCCTTATATCGCTACCTTAATATAGAAAGGCCCTAACTAATTTTTTTTTTTTGAAATCGAGTTTTTTGTTTATTTCGATAGAACATTTTATGTATCGAAAAATCCAAAAATCTAGAATTCTTAAAATTAATGAGTTAGGTCCTTTCTATATTAAGGTAACGATATGTGTGTATATACTATATATGTATGTATAGCATTTTCAGTGTAAATTTAACCTTTTTTTAAATTAAACGAAACTTTTTTAAAATTAAACGAATTCATTTTCAAATTAAACGAATTAATTTTCAAATTGACCGAAACTATTTTCAAACCCTTTTCAAATTAAACGAAACCTTTTCCAAATTAAACGAAACTTTTTTCAAATTAAATCCAACTTTATTCAATCACAGTAAAACTTTTTTCAAATTATTTTTATAGTTTTGTTTGAACTTTTATGGTTTTTGCTTCGCATTAATTTTTTTGAACTATAACATTGTTGCTGATATTATTAATTCACTTTCCACTGTGAACTCGGCTCGTTTCCAAGAATTTCTTCGGGAGCTCGCACACAAAATTGAAAGAAGACTAGAGTTACAAAACTCATTTTTAGTTATGGATAATGCCAAAATCCATAAATCCGAGAAATACCGCATTTGGTGGACAATAGTGAATGTAAATTTTCTAAGTTAAAATTTCACGCCCGATCCTTACTAAGTCCATATTTACACTATGCAAGTCTTATTGCTAAGCTGATTAGTTTGTTAGGAAAGAGAGTCGAGGGGAAAAGAAACTTTACTGTTCTCCTCGTCTCTCTCTCCATCAAACTAATCAGCTTAGCAATAAGACTTGCATAGTGTAAATATGGACTAAGTGATATAATTACTGAGCGAAACATAGTCAGGTATGTTCTGTAAATCGAATCGTTTTCAAAACGAGAAATTTTCAAAAACGAGTAAATGTTTATTTGGTGTTCTACAAATTACTCGACTTGGTGACACTCGAAATTAAGTTGAATGAAATATTTTATCATAAAAATCAGTTGTTAGTAAAAGAAATCACATTTTAAATAAAAAAAGGATTTAAAATGCCCGTCTCTAAATCTTTGACAGAAAAAGTATTTTTATTCATACAAATAATTTTTTTTCATTCTTGGAGTAAAACTGGAAACAAACGTTAGTGTTAAAAAAAATTCTACATTTAAATGTATCAAAAAACTGCATGTAATTTGTTTATAATTTGAGATTAAAGATCTAAATTGCTAATGCTAATTGTTTTCTAATGTTTCTTCAGTGATTTATTGAAATAATACCGCATACGATTTACTTTCGATCAGGTATGTTTACTCGATTTAAAAGCGAGTAAAACGATGTGAATTCGGTTTAGAGAACAACAAAACTGTTAAGTTAATTTTAATTATTATTGTTCGAACTTTCATTTTATTTATATATTTATGATTTAATCAGGCTAATGTTCGTATCGCTTTGTAAGCCAAATTACATGTGATAATTATTAATGAACAAATAACATCAAAGTTAGTTGTAAATATTCTGACAACACATAGTTGAACGGAACAGCCAGCCGTTTTCGTTATTTCATTTTCAAAACTACAAATTTGCTCGGATTTGATTGATTGAGGAAAGCATTGAACAAATTAATTAATTAAAAATGATTGGACAACCTCTTCATTTATTAATTAATAAAGTCAATATGTATAATATTTTTTATTATGTTTATTTTTTATTTATTATTGTGCTTTGTAGTTTTGTTGTTTAATTTAATTTGAAAAATGTATTATTTTATTTGAAAAAAGTTGCGTTTATTTATAATTTGAAAAAAGTTTCGTTCAATTCGAAAATCGATTCGCTTAAAAGGGTTTCGTTTAATTTGAAAAAGGTTTTATTTCAACTGAAAATGCTAATGCCAACTCTGGTTATATTTTTTGTGAGAAGTCTTGGCTTGAATTTTATACTGATATAAAATATAGACAGAGAGAGAGAGAGAGAGTTTACATTTCTGCGGCAAAAGGAAAAAGTGCAATCATCATATTGAAAAGTACCTCTGATCAAAATCTCAATTATTTTGTGCGATTTTTCAGGAAATTATAACGCAATGAATTGCTGCTTATCTTTTTTCGACTTAATATCTCATGTAGAAAAATATGATTATTTATAATGTATAAAACGAATGTTTTTCTAAAAAAATTAAATTGAGCACCGAAATTGTCACTTTATGCAAGAAATAAATTTCTTAAAGTCGACTGCGAAAGTTCAATAGTAGAAAACAGTAAAATTTGACCTAAGCACTTTTTCCTTCTATCCACAGATTTTTTTTAAATAAGGGAAGCGAATTGTTATAATGTTATATATGTATATGTAATTATAATAAAAATTAAACTAAATGAATTTCGTTAACAATAAAAATTAAATTTAAAAAACAAGACCATTTTTGCTAATTTGAACTTTTAAGTTATTTTTTTTTTAATAATTAATGAAAAAATTTAAACAAAATAAGGAAATCATTTTAGCAAATTTGAATTGCTGTCAAAAAAATTATTTAATACAAAAAAAAGAGTCTTAAATTTATAATTCATTTAAAGTTTATATACACAAGACACCATATTTGTTTAAAAAAAAGAGGACGGGTATAAAATTTAGAACAAAAAAAAACAATTTTTTTTATAAAATGTGTATAAATAATTTTTTATTATATTTTAAATCATACAAAATATAAAACAGAATTTACTAAAAATAAAAGAATATACATCTAAATATATACAAAAGCAATGTCATTGTTTTAAAATTATAGTAAGTCTTAAAATTTGTTTAAAACTAAAATTAACACTAATAAACAAAAAACACCAACAATCACTGGCATTTCTTTAAATGAAGTTATTTTAAAAACACATTTTAATTTTTCATAAATAAATTTCTGTATAATTTTCTATAATTTTTTGCTATCATTTCTTCTTAAATTTATTTATTTTCCTTTGACACGTAAGTAAATATTAATTGTACAATACTGTTGTATTCGTTTTTATGGTGCCGTTTAATTTTCATATAGATTAATTTTAAAATATAAATAAGATGAAAGAAATGAAAATAGAAAACCAGAAGAATAATAAATTACAAACTGAAGCATATGGGAATTTTACACAGAAAAAAAACAACTTTTGTCACGTTACAGGAACAAATCGAACGGCATGTCACTAAATTACAAGCTTAATTGCTGGGTGACGTAACGTGACGTGACCGCGGAAATGCCCATATACACATTCTAGAGGGACTTATACTTAATAATAAAAAAATAATAAAAAATATATTTTTATAAAAATAATATCGAAATTTTTTAAATTAAATGCTCTGGGGATGAAATTTTTATAACAAACATAGTGCTTTGTGGATGGATGTGATCTGAATAAATAAAAACGTTTTCAGCCTTAGAAATTTAAGCAGTGTCACATTTTTGCTTTAATAAAAAATAAATAATTAATTTTTATTAATGATTTTTAACAGTGTATTTATTTGATCATTTTATAATTATATTTTATTAATAATAATAATAAAAACAAAATCTATTGGTCAGATTTAACACGATACAATAACTTTTAACTAAATTTTAAAATCATAAAATTAATTGCATTTAAAACTAGGATCTTGCAATTGATATGACGAAATTGTTTCTCATTATTGCAATGAGAACAAAGCGAAAACAATTTATACTTCTTATTAAAATTTGATGACAGCTTGAATTAAACAGGATGGTATTAATGATTCCGCAGGGAAAGAAAACTTCAATCGAAAATTCATTCCTGCGGTAACAGCTTTCAGCGAAATTGATAAAAATCCCTGTTTTGAAAAAAATGTATATTTTGCTCGTTTGATGTTTTTTCTATCTACCAGCATAGTTTTATAAGGATGTTACATTACCGTAGATCATTGAATAAAGGCATGCGCAGTCTTGATTTTTTCCATTAAATTCACCATTGCTTCTATTAACAATGTTTTGTTATCTTTTCCAAAAACACAACAAAATAAAATTAATTTAATTTTTGCAAATTGTACATTCTTTCGGCTGGGTTTCCGCTATAAAATTTGACCTTAAGCAAAATGGAGCAAGATATCTAAACTGCGGAATCAATGGCACTTATGTATTATGAGCAACTTTCGATCTTCGACTGTAGTCGAAAGCGCTGATCGAACGAATTTTCATTTGGTATGACGACGAGCATTCGGGTAATGGAAATTAAAATACAATTCGAATTGTTTAGTCTATTTAAAATCGATAAAAATAGTTTTAAATTTTTGTTTGGCTGCGAAAAGCCAGATTGAATTTTGGTTCCGCTTTCTGTAATCGCGGAACGGAATGAATAATGAAACTCATAGCGTATAAAACAGTTATCGCAATTATATAACTGTGAAAAATTACGAATGACTCTAATACATTTTTGTGTGATTTGTGCCAAGATTAATTTCAAAGTGATGGTTGAAGGGAAAAGCTTAAATTCAAAATTATGTATGCACATCGAGCCCTATTTTCGATTTAATCGTAAGCGATATGATACTCGTATTAACATACAAATTCGAAAACATTTTCTTTCGATTCAAATTACAGATTGGACACCCTGTATTTTAAAATTTAGCAACAATTTTGCCGTTTTGATAATTCTAGGTAGGCCCCTAAAATTTTAACTTCAATAAGAAAGTGAATTTTTTTACTACACACATATCGCTTACGATTAAATCGAAAATAGGGCTCCATTTGTATATCCATATTTTTTCTAACATTAAAAAAACAACATCGATTAAAAGGGGGGAGGACGTGATTGAAGTGTCAATCCTATACTGAAAGCTACCAACGATTTAACGATTTTTTTGCTTTTCAGATTTACTTGCACATTAATTAATCCTAAATTCTAATGTTCGCTCAAATACAAACAAATACATACGTATGCAGTTTTGCGCAAATGATCCTGCTTAAACTTCTAAAACGTTAAAAACATATTTAAGACTCCTTTTTTACTTCTGTTGTACTCGTATGTATGTGTTAGTACTGAAAAATTTTAGTATCTACTATATATTATTTATTTATATGTATAGTAATTATATGTTTTAGTATATTTACCTTGTATTTGTCAAGTTCTTCATTTATACAACCAGTGGCGGTTTTATGTGCGGTATGAGGTCTCATAATGCAGCTGAATTGAATTCTAATAAACTGTTGTCAGCAACAGCTTGATGATTATGTTGTTCTTGTTGATTATTGTCAAGTCGAGTCTGTTGTTGTTGCAAAGATGTTGTGATCGAAGATGGTGATATTGGTGCCGTTGTCACCTGTTGTTGTTGCTGTTGCTGACGGTTTTGCGATTGATTTGCAGTGTGTTCATGTCAAGAAGTCATTATAGACTTGACAGCTTCGTCGATGCCACCAACAACACAATTGAAGTCGTTTATTTGTTGGGGCTGTGCATGACTATTGACGACGGTAGCAGTATTTGCAGAGTGATGTTGCTGCTGCATGCTACTATGGTGCAGGCCGGTATGATTCATGAGTTGAGAGTGAGTTGATGTGCCTGTTGCATCCATTAATAGCGGTGTTTCTGTTAAATTTGTTGGGCCATTTGAAGAACTGCCCATAAGGCAGTCACCTAATTCATCGACAAGTTGTCGGCGTTTTGTCGGCTCTTGGCAAGGAGCTGGATTATTGCCGCTATTTTGATTGTCGTTCAAGATAGTATCGCCAAGAAATGAGCCCATCGAGTGATCCAAGGAGAAAGATAGTGAATCAGCTTCCGAACTTTGCAGATTTAATATACTGTCGATGGCATTTTGAACATGCCTAGTTATATCGTCATCGAACTCGCCCGTTCCAGCATGATGATGGTGGTTATGGAGCAGGTTGCCTTGTTGTTGGTGATGACTTATCTGCATCATGTGACTGTTAAGCATTTCCTGTGGCTGCGAATTAATATTCTGATGTTGATTTATATTCATGAAATGCTGTGACTGTTGCTGTTGATTATTATCGATGTGATTGCTGAAGGAGGCAAAGTTTTCATGATGGCCCATCATGTGAGGAAAACCATTAGTTTGGGCGGTATTATCTTGGGCGGTGCTCTCTACACCTAGGCCATCGTGCAGCGATAACAATGCAGCATCCATTAGTTCCTGAGCATGCGAGGTATTATTTGGCACTAAATTATGATGGTGATGATGATGGGGCTGCTGTGGCATACTTAATGGTGAGGAGGATGATGCAGAGGAATCATTGAGACCTCCATTATTAATAGTGCCATCACACATTTTCTTTTGAGGACTTTCTTCATCTTGCTGGACATGTGGCTGTTGTTGGGTTTGCTGCTGTGCATGCTCATCTACAATGTGACCATTCCATTGGCGTTTTCTTGAAGTTATACAGTCGCTTACTACAGACCCGTTGCTACTGGTTGTCAGAAAGTCGGGAAATTGGGCCTCCATATTTTGCATCCATCTTGGATTATTTGCCGACCCAAGCTGTATATGATGCGGCATGTTATTAGCTGAACTCATGTAGTTTGTGGAATGTTGTTCAGTGGAAGTCATAAAAGAATTTCCTGTAAAATCAGCTTGCCAGTTTGATTTTTCTTTTGCTGCGCAGTGATTATTTGATGGAGATTTATTCGATTCACCAAAAATAGATTCTAGGCCAGACTCTATATCATCAGGTGAATCGGCACGCTCTTTATTGCCAGATAAATGAACTGGGGATTCACCGAACATGGCTTCCAATCTAGTTTCAACATCTTTATGAACTTCACTGTCTTCAGAACCACTAAAGAATTCATTTAAATCGGCTGTTTGCTGATTTTCAACGTGTGTAGAGAGGGCCAGTGAAGGTTGCTGATTTTGCTGACTGCAACTGTTGGCCACCAAAGGTATATTGCAATTGTTTTGCGGTTCAGTTGTGATATTTTTGTTAATACAGCCATTTGGAAACAGGTCATCCGAAGCTGCAGTTGAAAGAAAATCTAAAGTTTTTGCTAAGGGCTCCGTTGCAGTTTGTGGCGTTGTGTTCTCAGTTGAATTTTCACAATTCTTTGTATTTATTACCGTGCTGACGGAGTTTATTAAATTCAATTCCTTTTGTATACACAACCAGTCGTCTTCTTGTTGTTTTGTAGTGACTGGATCCACCGGCAAATGATGAGAGAAATCAAAATTATTTGTTAAAATTTCTGAATGGGCCGTCGAACCAGAAGTTGTTTGCTGACTTTGTTGAAAACTGCTGGCATTTTGATTATTTACGGCCTCATGAAGATTGTTTTCAAATGCATTATTGATTTTAGTTTGTTTGGATGATTTAACAGTTTGGCTTTTATTTGTTGCTGCAGTGCTACTGCTCGTAGTTGTGGTCGATTGTATGGGAGCTGTCATTCCTGTTGTTGTCATTGTTGTTGTTGTAGTTGTTACGGAAGTAGTATTGTCAGGAGGTTGCACTGGTTCTTTGGGTTCCTGTTTTTTCATAATGAAACTTGGCGTAATTTCTGACTCGATATCAAAATTTTCAAAACTATCTTTTTCGTTCTTTTTAATTTCATTGACTGTAGCAGCAACTACCGGGGCTTGTGCTACTGGCTGCTGTTTTTTCACAACACCATTAAACACATGATTGAGAGGTTTGGAAAGACTTACCGAAGCATTTGCCAAGTGATTATAATAACTATTTGACGATTTATTATCCATAAATGATTGTTTCCATTGATTGGATAATTCCTCCTTTTTTGATTCTTTCACATCGGAAGTTTGCTTTTTGAACGAACTATTGACGTTGGGACTTTGTTTTAACAAATCGAAAGAGTCCATTGAATTGCAAGAACTCTTTGCGCCGCTCGAAGAGGTCAAAGAGTTTTCACAAGGTTCGCCTTTTATTTCATTTTTTATTGAATCCAGCGATGGGGAGGAGGAGGATGGTAAGTTATTACAGAAATTGGAATTGCTATCGTTATTAGAATTTACTTCCAAGTTGAGCTTTATATCAACAGGTTCAGTTTTCACCTCATTTTTGATTTGATCAAATATACCAGCCGTAGAGCAAGGCGATTGATTTGCAGTATTTGTTGAGACCGCATATTCTTCCAAATTTTTTATGATATCCTTTTGATCATCTCGTTGCAGCTGATCCTGCTGTTGTTGTAACAATTCGTATTGTATTATATTTTTTTCAATCTGTTTAGAATCTTCAATTTCCTGTTGCAAGTCTTCAATCATTAATTTTTCCATTTGACATATCTCTGAAGTACGGTGTTGTAACTAAAGACAGGATGAATGAAAAGAAAAATGCCATATTAGATTTAAGATAATTAAATTAAATATTCTGTGTACAATTAAAAAAAAAACAAATTTAGTCAATTACTCTTCTCACCATTGATTCTTGTAATAATAGTTGCTGAAATTTGCCTGATAATTTACTAAATTTATCTTGAAATCTTATGGCAGACTTTTCAAATTCTTCTTCCTCTTCACTAGGTATGTCTTCATCCGTTTGATACATGCAATGATATCTAAGAAAAAAAAAACAAATTAAATATATATTGATTTATATTTTACAATCTTTTTATGTAGTAAATTACCTTATCAAACGTTTAACGGCCTCTTCTTTATTTTCGAATGGACTTTTGTAGTCAGCATGCAAACAGCTTTCTTGGTCCACTTCTAATTGCCGGAGGAACCTAATATTTAAAGACAAACAAAAATGAATTTTAATATAAAACTCTATTCAATGGATAATCATTAAGAGCGGAAGATGATTTATGTTAGTTTACTTCATATATTATATTGGAGAATTTATCATACAGCTATTGGGCACTATTTATTTAAGTCAAAAAGCAGCAGCAATTTGACATGCAAACAATATTAAGTTAGGAAGGGTGGCAGTCAGGATCCCGGATTCAGTTAGAACATTATTGTCCATTGTGATACCTCCGAGACTCCGCTTATGCGGAGACCCGACTGTCGAACCAACCAGACCTCAATATAAAGCTACTAACTAATACGTTTCAGTTCGACACTGGCAACGTCAGAAATTTCTCGGTACTCAAGAGAGCCTTTTGTGGCTCTTCTCTTTCTTGCTACTCCAGTGCAGTGACATAGAAAATGTTCTACAACACGTAGCTGCCAAAATATGGATGAAGAGGAAATCGATATCTTGCCAGCTACGGCAAAAGTCATTGCGTTCGACCTTGAACCTTTGTGCACGCCTACCTATGAGACAGTATCCGGTTAGCAGGGACACTCGAATAGAGATTTTTTTTTCATTAAAGCTGTATTTTTCTTATTAAGGTGAGTCCATCCATGACTGCCTGCTGATTACGCAATCATTTCTCACCTTCTATTTGTTTCATCGCCTTCAGTAGGGGTAAACCTACAGATTCCAATTCCGGTGGAACCTGTAAGGTTTTTCCCAGTTCTATCAAGCTCATTAGCCCTGGAGTTCCCCTGAAAGTCTCTATGCCAAATATTAAACTGCTCTGCCATCTCGTATAGAGATGATTGGCAGTCGAGAGCTGTTGCTGTTCTTAGAAGCGGGGATTCAAGGGCCATAATAGCTGAAACTAGCATACTACAATTTCTTACATTTGTAGAAATATTCCATGTGTTTGCTGTAAATTCCATGCGAAACAAATGCCACTCATATTATTTCGCATGAAAACTCGATATGATCTACAAACAGAAATTGCATATTAACAAAGGATCCAGTTTTATAAAAATTTTTTTTTTAAATATTTTCTATGAAATATGTATGTAAATGTGGATGTGGTGATGAATGCATGAATGAATTATTAAGTCAAACGGGAAACACAGGACACTGCGACCAAAGTAGATCCATTTGAGGTGTTTTCTCAGTCTAGGATGTGATGATAATTTTTACTCCGATCATATTACACCCAAATCTGCTAAGTTTCAACCAAATATCGTTGGTCTCAAGTAGAAAGGCCCTAACTCAAATAATTCTAACTTTACAGAAGGTAAAAACACAATAGAAGCTGTAATATTCAAAATGTAACTTTTTAAATGCAGGTTTTAATGAAAATCAAACACTATTTTTTACACCATTGCAATAAATTTTTGTGACAGGTGTATTGGTGGGATGTGTATTGGAATCACGGAGAAACTCAATTTCTTAAAAATACGAGTTAGGGCTTTTCTGCTTGAGACCATCGATATGAAGAACTTCTTTATAAGAAGATACGAGGGTATGTAATGCGAAAGTGAAACGAGAAGTTAAAATAAATTTAAAATCCGAGTAAAATTTATCATCAGTTCTATAGTCAAAGGTTAAAAAGTAATTTAGTTTCAGTTAAAATATATCCTTATTATATGTACATATGTATGTAAATATGTGTTAGCTACAGCTACCTTTCAAAGTCTATGTACTATGTTCTTTCTAATCGAGTTCAAAACTTCAAATCTAAATAGCGAAAGATTGACTTAAAATAATTTTTACTGGTTTTGCTAGTTAGTTATAGATAGATTCCTCATAATACTAGTTGTGTTAATGGGTAATAGAAAAATTGTCTAGGCTTGTTAGAAATTATAGGATTAATATCAACCAACTACTCACAAAGAAAGACGAGCAAGTTTTGCTTTAGGTGAAATTTGTTCCTCAGTCTTTACAATAGTTTGATTTTGAGCAATTGGATTACCGACAACATTAACATTAGCGGCGACACCATTAAACAACGTATTTTGAACAACAATTGAATTATTCAAGTGTAGAGTGCTCGAAGATGAAGGTGATAGTGTTAGCAAGGGTTTCAGCGATGCCGCAGTTGCTGCCATAACCGAAGATGTAGGTATCGCAAGATGTACAGATGTAGCGGCGGTTGTTGTTAGAGTTGAAGATGCTGCAGTAGCAGTAATTAATTGGGGCAGGGCAGGGACCAACGTATTCAAAGACGTTGCTGATACAACTGATGTTTGTTGTATGACTGACGATGGTGCCAATGATACTATTGCATTTGTATTGGTTACAATGGGAACGTAGGCCTTCTGATTTCCTATTGATACAGCAAATGTTGGTGCCGTTGACAAACTTGCGTTTTGGAATTGTATTTGCGTTTGCTGTTGCGACAACTGTGGTTTTACATGTTGTTGACTCAGAGTTGTTAGTTGAGGAATTGTCGATACTGCTACTGTTGTTGTAGAGGATGTAACTGCAGATGCGGCTGCAGTTGCATTATTAATACTTATTGTTGCTGTTGGTGTTGTCGATGATGTGGGAAATATAAGTGGCGGGGGTCCTTGTTGAAATGAAGACAAACTATTTAAGTTTGCATTAAACGAAGATGTAAAAGTATTGGAAGGCTTTGCAATTTGTGATTTTTGTTGCTGTTGCTGCTGCTGTTGCTGTTGTTGCAACAATTGCTGCTGCTGCATTTGCAAATGTTGTGTGAAATGCTTTTGCTGCAAAACTGCCGGCATATTTGCTATATTGATCATATGCGATGGTGGTAGTGAAGGATAAGGCAATGACGGCAATGTTGGTGTAGTCGTTAACGACGATAATTGTGGCAATTGTGGATTTAAAGTTGGTTGATTTATCAAATTTGTCGTCATATTATTGTTATTATTATTATTATTAGAAGCGTTTTGTAGCTGTTGTTGCAGATTCATTTGTTGCTGCTGTTGGGCTTGATTTGATTTTTGTTTTGCAAGTTTGTTGTTACCACTGCCACTATTAGCAGCAGATGCAATAGAAGTTACTGCTGTTGAGTTATTGGTCAAACTGTTTGCATTTAAATTGCCAGGGTTTAGATTAACTTGCTGCTGCTTACATTGCTTGCTTTGCTTGTTTTGTTGGTGTTGTATAGGGTAGATGTGAATCTTTTGTGTCTGCTGTTGGGGAATATTACTAATTATTGCATTTCCTGCACTGGCAGGCACACTTGAAGTACTATTTATGTTGCCACCAGTCAAAGTTGAATGGTTATTTGGTTGAACTATATTCGCCGGTATATTGCTGGAGTTTGCTTTACCACTGTCTGGGGTGAAATTATTTTGCTGCATTGAGGCAAAACTATTGGCAGCGGCATTTGTTAGGAACGGTTCGGGAGTAGGTACTTCTTTGCCAGCAGCTAAGATACGATGTTGTTCCAGGAATAGTCTTTGTAATGCTGTATTTATTTCCATATCAGTCATTGGTTTATTGAAAGCGGCCACCACATTTGGATCTAAATCGGCTGGTAACGGCATGGAACTGAGCAAGTTTCTATGTTGCAGCTTAACAGTCAAGTATTGTATTTGCATTTGAACCTGTTTGAACATTTGCTGTTGCTGAGGTGTAAGTTGTATAGTTTGAACTCTTGAAACCGTATGTTGGGACTGATTGGGTGGCGGATTGACTCCGCTTGATAAATTGTTCGAATTATTTGGAGGAAGACCGCTGTTGGGACCGTTGATCGGTGCATTCGTATTGAGATTGGTTGTTGCATTGTTAGCGGTGGGATTGTTGCTTGTGCCACTTGAAAAAGTGGGATTAAAATTAGAAGATTGGTTGCGATTTAGTTGTGTTTGCTGCTGTTGTTGCTGCAGATTATTTTGTGGTTGTTGTTGCATGGGTGCTGTTACGCCCACAAGCTTGGTGCCCGTAGAGGTTTGTGATTGAAACGGCTGAATTGTTACGACATTTGATGTGGTCGTCGTTGTTGAAGAGGTAGTTGATGTGGATGCCACTGGTTTACCGCTGGCTGTATTGGGCTGCACAATTTGTATAGGGTTGTTGTTGGGTTTTTGAGACAGAGGATCTAGTTTTGGCATTGGTTTCACGACGGAAGCATTCTTCATTAGTGCTACATCGGCAGCCGTAGTTGTGGACGCTTTGGGTTTTCTCACTGGCTTCTTTTTTGGCACTGCTCCTGTATTAGCTGTGGTAGAGCTGTTTAGTTGTTTCGTATCCTGCTTAGCTTTCGACTGATCGATAATGGGTGCCACATTCGCTATTTGTTTAGTTGTTGTCGACGTGATTGTTGTTGTTGTAGAAGCGGGTTGTGTTGAAGAACATACTGCTGTTGTGTTAGATGTTGTTGTAGCTGTGCTCGTAGTCGTAGTCGTTGGAATAATAGCTTGAGCGTTTGTTTGTGACGTCATAGGATAGACTATTTGCTGTTTTGGCTGTTGGTTAATACTAACACCTGGCATTGGTGCCATTGGTGGTTGCTGCTGCAGCTGCTGTTGTTGTGATGTGGTTGGAGCCTGTTGCGTTGTTAACGGGTTGACATCATTGAAATGCAATTGCCCTTGCTGGAGACACTGGGCTAGTTGTTGTGCATTTATCCCAGCAGGTGCAATGAGTAATCGTTCAGTTGGTCCAATTGAGGCTGTAGTTTGATTTGCATTTATGGGCGTAATTTGATTATTTAAGGGATTCAAACTGAAAAGTTGTTGCGTGGTAGGATCGATTTTGGGCAATGCTATATAACGCTGCTGCGATAAGGTAAAATTTGGTGGTACTGGTGTATTAACACTTAGATTTAAATTTGTATTGGTATTTAAGTTCGAATTTATATTTAAGTTATTAATGCTGCTAGTTGTAGAGCCCTCAACCGGTTTCTGTACCGGATTTCCCAAAGTTTGTGTTACTGTCTGCTTGTTTAGATCCGTACTTTGTTTGTTATTTTTCTTGTTGGCTTTACTGATAGCTCCACTTGAATTGCCTGGAATAGAAGTGCTGCTGTTGGGAAAGTTTGTCGGTGTGAGCATTGGTTGCGGTAATGTTGGCTGTTGTACGGTTGCCGGTTTAGATGGATCGGTTTTGGTTGGCTCATTTATAATGGTAACATTAGGCAAAGCACCTTTTAATAAGGCCTGAAGTATTAACTGCGATTGTTGATCTTGCGGCTGATTGGGATCGTGTCTTAAGATAAGTCTTTCGCATTGCTCTGATACTGCTAAAGTTAAACTGCCCGTTAGATGCGGTATGATGCTGCCTATAGTATTTGGTGTGCCTACAGATATAGATACATTACCAGGTATACCTGGCAAAATCGTTGTTTGAGCACCAGGAGGCATGAGGGAATTTTGGGCACTGTTGGGTGGAGAAGAGAGCGTTGCATTTATTTGAGCACCAGGCATTGTTAGTGTTGGTTGCGGCGGCTGGTGTTGATTCATTATTCCAGCTGACGTCGAAGATGTTTGTGAGGAATTTGAGAGCTGCGGTAGGGCCACCAAATGCATTTGACGCGGTTGTTCTTGTTGTACCGGTTGATTGGATTGCATAGCAGGAGCTGAGGTTAAAGTTAAATTATTACCTGCGTTATTAGGTTGAAAAACGATTTGCGTTTGCTGCAGCTGCGGCATCTGAGCACTGTTGGTATTTTTATCCATAATGGGCATTATTTGTATTTTGTTTTCGACCAAAGATGCCATAGGTGGTGCAGAAATCATTTGCGTTTGATTAGTGCCTAATCGACTATCGATTTGGGAGATCTGAATGTTACCAATTTGACTGGGAACCAGAGCTGGTGCGGCCAGAGGTGTAGATATGGCACTGGTTGTTACATTCGCGCCTGGAGTTGGTGTAACAGCGGTGGATGATGAAGCTACAGTGTTTTGAGTGGGATTCACTGAATTTGTTACAGAAATATTTAGAGAATTGGAAATGTTGTTGGTATCTTTTTTAGTATTTCGCCTGGATGCTGGCTTTCGTCTTGGTTTGACTGTGGCCGTTGTTGTTGTTATTGCTGTTGCTGTTGATATTGCTGAAGTTGTCACAGTAGATGAAGCAGTAATGTTTTTGTTTATAGCATTAGAAGATGCCAAGGAATTGCTTACTAACTGGGGTAGATTGCTACTGGCAGGCATTGATGCCACTGCAGAATTCAAAGGCATTGAAAACGTTATATTTGTGTTCAGTGGCTGCGAAGTTAACATTGTTTGATGCTGCTTAAGTTGTGTCGTGTTATTTTCATTGTTCAGGTTGTTCAAATGCTGTTGAGACTGCTTTTGTATTTCCTCGTGAGATGGCAAACGTGGTATGGTTATGGAATAGGGCTGAGGCAGTGACGGTGTATTCGCTGAGCCCACGCCTGTTTCGGAGGGATCAATTTTAATTACTATATTGGCAGCTGCTGGCTCTTGCGAAGTCTGCATGTTTTCGTTTTCTCTTGTGGCTGACTGCACTGCTGGTATGGTTAGAGTGTAGGGCAAAGAATCATTGGCGCCATTTGGTTGTGGTATAGATATTGTGAAATTCTGTGTTGAGTTCAGGTTTTGGTTGGGCGTGGGTTCTTCGGCCGGATTGGAGTCCAGAAAGTCATCATCTTCATCAGTGATGCCGCAAAGTTTCATAACATTTCCCAAGTCCAGCTTGCCATTGCTGGCTCTTTGGATTTGAGGAGGAGGTGATGGTGATTTTAGTTCACCTTGCATATTTTGATTGGTTTGAGTGGTGATTTGTTGCTGACCTGTTTGTTCTTGGCATGTATTAGGAACCATTTTTAACGTGTTGCTTGTAGAGCTTATGGTGGGAGCCAGTACCGATGTAGTTGAGGTGCTGGTATTAAGTGATTTGTTGGCGGTGGTTGTTAAACATTTGTTGTTATTGACTGATGCAGCACTTGCCGAAGAATTGGAAGCGGGTGGCTTCTTTTTTCTTGGTTTAGACTTTTTCTTAGTTTCTTGTTGCACCGGTGGTGCCGATTGTGGCTGTGGCTGCGGCTGTGTCTGTGATAAGCACTGGTTCTGTTGTGCTTGATGTTGTATATGATGAGCATGTTGTTGAGCCTGCTGCACTTGGTTTTGCGTTTGCTGTATCTGCTGTTGCAATTGCTGAATTTGGGCCTGCTGCTGTTGCTGCTGATGTTGTTGCAGTTGGATAGTGGCAGCAGCATTTAAGCTTAAATGTATTTGTTGCGCATTGTGAGTTTGTTGTTGTGGACTAGCAGGAGGTATATTCTGTAATACCGGTGTTGGCTGTCTTAGAGGTTCAGGTGTTACAGCTACTGGACAATGGCGCGGCGATGATTGGGTTATATTGCTCATTGGGTTGGATGAATTTGAAAAGAGATCATTTGTTGCTGAATTGTTGTTGGCGGTGGTATTGTTACTTCCTGAATTTTGTTGGGTTTGTTGCTGTCCATTGTTAGCAGCATTTTGTGACTGCGGTGGTGGAGGTGTTTGAAATGTAGCACCCGCTGCCGCGGCTGCTGCGGCAATCTGCTGAATGTTCGCGCTACTTAATTGATTCAGATTAATGTTGAAACCCTGCGAGTTTTGCTGAAACTGTGCAGTTCCGGGCAATTGAGAAAGAAGAGTTGTCGCCCCAGAAGTGGTTAGACCATTCGGCATTTGTATTTGCGCTGTCAAACTGTTACTATTAGCGGCTGCAGCAGCTGCTAATTGTAGATTTTGTATTTGTGCTGCTACACTGGGACTTAATAGATGACCGTTAATGGTAGCCGTTGTTGTGGCGAACTGTTGAGATCTTTGTTGTTGATTATTAGCTGCTGCTGCGGCTGATAGAGCGGCATGCAAGCCACTTAGTTGCGTTATAGCAGGTGACTGCGACTGAGTTTTAATTGTCTGCAAATGATTTGCCTGCTGTATAAGATTAGCTTGAGATGAAACTATAAAAGTGGGTGTGGCTGCAAGCTGCATGGTAGCTCCATTTGTGCCCAAAATACGGAGCACTTGCTGGGGCTGTTGATGCTGCTGAAGTTGAGGTTGAGATCTGTTTTGGATCACTAACGAAGGTGTTGCAGTCAGTTGTGGTGTTGGTGGCCGTAAAATTAATTGCACTCCTTGTGGAGTATTTTGCTGCACCAAAACAGGTACTTGATTGAGCAACAACGGTTGTTGAGCGGCTGTCGTTAGACTAGCTGTGGCACCAGAAGGTAAAATGATTTGCTGTTGTTGACCTGATTGTGTGATCTGACTTAAAGATGGCTGAGACATATTGCTTGAAGAAGTTATTGGCGCCGGAGGGGGTGTAAGATTTGACGTTTTCGACTTTTGTTGCTGTGCTGAATTAATTTGGTCTAAAATTTGTTGCTGATTGGGCTCCAATTGTTGCTGATGATGCAACTGCTGAGGTTTTGGCAAAATTTGTTGAGGAGCTTTAGTTGACTTAGTGACCATCGTCGCCGCTGTTGATGTCACAATGTTCGTTGTAGATGCAGGGTTGAATCTATGTTGCTGCTGTTGTTGCTGCAGCTGATGCTGCTGCAATTGCTGATTTTGTTGATGAGAGGTGGCAGCCGCTATAAATTGGCCCTGAGGTCCTTGTATAAGCTGAAAAGTCTGCTGTTGGGGCGCGCCATTACCATTGCTGTTGTTAGCAATGGTAAACTGTTGTTGTAACATTTGCATCGGCGGTTGTGGCGTATGCGATTTTATGGAAGCAGAAGTTATAGCAGTGCCACTGGGACTGGGCGATGGACTATCTGCTATTAAGGGACTACTTGTTTGATATTGTTGGAACTGCTGTTGTTGCGGCTGATTACTTTGTTGCTGCGCTTGCTGGCTTATGGGCAAAACAGTGGTGTTGTTGCTAGAACATTTTTTCGTTTGATTTTTTGGCGTACTAGCCACAGTTGTTGTCGCAAACGTATTCGGTGTATTGTTGAGCGATGTTGCATGTAGTTGCCCATAGCCGCCAGCTATAGTTGTTGTTGCAGTTAAATTTGGCAGGTGTGAATAGTGGCTAGAGGAACTAAATATTTGGTGATGCTGTTGTTGTTGTTGCAGCTGTTGCTGAAGTTGTTGCTGTTGACGTTTGGTTCCCTTCTGCGAAAATTTAATAAGAAATTAGTGATTATAAAACTTATTTATATGATTAATTAACTTTTATGTATGCTACGATTACCTTATTAAGTTGTATGTTATTGGATCCAACCAAAGTAGTATTCAACTCATTTCCAGTCGTTGTTATTGTTGGTAAAGTCGTTGTAATTGTATTTTGTGAGATACTGCTGGGAAAACCTGCCACTACATTTAAGCCACCACCAGACGTTACACCAATTACACTAGTAGCAGCGGCCGGCGATTGTGATGGACTGGGCTGGAAGACCACAGTCCCAGCGCTTGGACTACCATTTGTAAATTGGTGTATAGACTGTCTTCGACCCGGTGTTACAGTTTTACGTTCCTTAAAAAAAGCCAAATTCAATTGAAACATGAACAAAATAAATTAGACCCACCATTTTATATAATTCCTGGCATAAATTTTACTCTTGCGAAATTGGAAAAATGCGGTCTTTGTGACGATGATGTGAACACTATTTATTTATTTATTTGGTACATATTCTACAAAGTAAACTTGCAGAATATGGTTGCACAAAAATGGACGGGGTGACTAGACCATAAGTCCATGATGTTATTAACAGTATTCGTAAAAATGTTTTTGTGACTGACTATACCCGACCTATGCCTTCAGATAGGAAGTAGCAACGTATTTGTATATGTGGCAAATCAATCAACCAGTGCGAGCGAGACGAAAAACTTTCGAAGGCCAAACAACACACACAAGCCTGACCGCACTTAAGAAATAATAACGATGACGCGAGAGCTGCTTAACGACTGACGTTAACACTATTTTTAACAAGGATGTGTTTGACAGCAGTGATACTAGTTTAGCGCATTTTCACACTAGATTTAGCGCGTATACTTTTCAATTGACATTAATTTGTGATATTTTTAAAATATATTACTCAAATCTTCTTTTATTTGATTTTATGTAACTTTATTGGGAATAAAAGGCGAATAGTTTTATCACGTGAAATTTTGCTTTGTTTGAAAAAAAGGTTAACTAATATGTACCTGAAAAAACTGTTTTTTATTCACGACAACGGGTTCGTATATTTATTAAATTGAAGGTACGTGCGAATAACGTTGTGACAAAAATAATAATTTTTCAGGAGAGCACAAAACGTCTTTTGAAGTCAAGACTTTTTCTTTTATTAATTAATTTTAACTATTAAAAATAATGATAATTAACAGCAACTTTTCTTTTGTACAGTTATCAATTACGTTTGTATCGTTAGGTTAGGTTGCTGGGGGAGAAAGTAAGTTTTCAGCTCACTTGGGTCCTGGGAGTAGGAAACGGATAGTGCAAGTACAGATGGTGAAGTGACAGGTATGTAGATAGAGAGAATTAATTAATTAATTGTTCGTTTTTACAACTCTGCTTCTGTGCGTTTGGTTTTTTTATAGCATCGATACAGCGCCTCTGATGTTAATCACCCCTATTCTGCGTTCCGTTCTTCGATTTCTCTTTCGATTCTATGTATTCTGCATTTCGATCGTAACTACGTTTTTGTAAGTTGTTATTTTAGTGAAGGAGCATTTTAAATTTTTATTTGTTTAGCTTCAAAAAGTGAATAATTCAAAAAATAATGTTAGTAATAAATGCAAAAGAAGGTTTAATTAATCAACTACACAATTTTGTTTTTTTTTTATTTTGTTTTTTTTTTGTTTAATTTATTACAGTTAGAAAGTAACAACACCCGAACAGTGTAAAAAGTTGGCAAATTTGATTGCAACGAAAAATGATATTAAATTAAATTAAAGCAAATAATTTTTATTTTTGTGCTACAATTATGTCTAAAAACTGAAAATAACACCTCCGGCGGGACAGGATTCTTCACACTGGATAAGTTTGCCCACAAATACCTCTTGCTTATCTCGTTGTTTTTAATCTCTCTGTACTTATTAAAATTGCAAGAAGTTATTTAATAAAAATTTTCACAACATTTAATTATTAATTACTATTATTTGTTTTAATTGTTAAATCACTTTTTTTGCACTAAGTTTAACTTTTTTGCTAAATTTGTTTTGCAAAATGCTTTTTTCTGTTCCTATTTCACACGTTTCATAGCAAAGCAGCTGGGTTAAACATACTCTACTCTTCCTCTTTTTCTTTCGATTCAGTTTTTTTTTTGCAGAATTCCATCTTTCGATCCGTGCGTAACTGAATGCGGGAACGTAATCGAAACACAAAATAAAGGCCGTGTCAGATACCTTTTCAACACTTTGCGTGACGTTTCTAACGTTGGCAGAAAAGCGTAAAGCAAAATATTTATGACACAATAAAAACTTTGATAACACTCACTGTTTGTT
This sequence comes from Nowickia ferox, assembly GCA_936439885.1. Taxonomy (NCBI): domain Eukaryota; kingdom Metazoa; phylum Arthropoda; class Insecta; order Diptera; family Tachinidae; genus Nowickia; species Nowickia ferox. The sequence goes on along the minus strand of OW387023.1, from coordinate 91,446,095 downwards.
TTACTGTCTTGCTTTCTGCATAAAACACACCACAATTCGATTACTCTAATGCCACTAAGTCGTTTTTTATGTAAATTTACCAAGAGTTTAATAAAACTTCATATTTACATGCGAGTTTGGCCAACCAAATTGAGAAAATTATTGAAAAAGCACGACAAAAGTTTTGAGTTGCCTAACTTTTCGCTTCTCTTTGCGGTAAAAGTACTTTATGTGACATGTTTCATATAAGCATGTACATTTCATTTTAGATGTCTAAGCTAATCTCCAACGCAACGCGAAGCAAACGTTTTATCTGACATGGCCTTAAGTAGATGTATTACTTTAAGCTATGTAGTGGCTATTTTACTTCGCCGAAGTATGAGGGTGCTGCGATATACATTAGCATAGACAATAGCACATATGGGAAAAATGTATGATGTTGACATGACTGGGTCTGCCCAGGGTTTTAACTCAGGCTCTCGCAAGCAAATGACGGTACTTTGTAGTTGACGCCCTAACTACTTCAGCCCTTCAGTTACTTACAAAGTTCTTTCACTGACTGATTATTTGCAATTGTATATTCACGAAAATATGTTTCGCCGCCAACTTTTTTATTTAATTTTTTTATATTTTTTAATGTTCTTTCACATGGACTCCTTTTTATTTTTTATTTTTTGAGCTGCTTTAATCAATAAACTGCATTTGTTACAAATATTTATTTTTTCTGTGGACTTCAGAGACGAATGAGACAACTTTTCTCACACACAGCTATGGTTTTGTTTTTCGCATCACTGCTTTAAATATTGGAGGTTTATATATACTATACCATGTAGTATAAACCAATTTAAAACTTTTCGTGTAATGAGCGTTTTTTAATGCAGTTTTATGAAATTTAGCTTAAAAATGGTTTATGAACCTGTTCAAAATTTTTATGTGTAAGCCACATAGTACATCTCGTATTTCATTCAAAATTTGGCACATATTTTACCAGTTTGGTAAAATGTAGAATGAAATACATAATTTTGTGCGAAATTATTTTCTATTTGGTTGTTGTAATGTTTGAGAACAAATTGCACTTTCACAATTTCGCAATAGTAAAATTGAGAACGATAATACACAAGTTCATTAGGAAATTATTGAATAAATACCTGCTCATGAGTACTGTTATTTGTCAAAGGATTGCCAGTTACTAGAAGCACATCTTGTGGAAATGGCGATAATGATGGTGAAGGCTGCAAGCGTGGACTAGCTGAGATCGATGGTGATGGACTGGGCGTTAAAAACGGACCCGGAGGAGACAATATTCCTAAAGAAAAAACATATACATATATAAGTACATAATTTCAAATAATATATAAATATAGTGAATAACAACAAAAATATTTAATATGTAATTAAAATTTTCAATTAAAAATTTAATTGATTGATTTACAAGTGTAAAAACTTTATTATTGTTATTAATTTTTTACTAGTACAAATTTATTTAAAAAAAACAGACATGTGATAAAAATATGTTCAGTTGACAACCCTCCCCAGCATTCAAAATGAAATGCAGTCTTCATGATTTCTTAAGCACTTCGTACTCCGAATGCAATATTACGGTATTTTTTTTTTTTTTAATAAAATGTTGACTTTTGAGTCTGTAATATTTTTATCATGTTACACTCATCCTCACAAAGTCCTGCGTTTTTCGATATTTTAATGATACGAAATTTTTACTACTATTAACTAACAATAATATAATAAACATACATACATACATGGGTACGTTAATATACATACATATGTGTATGTACTTATGCGTATGTAAACAACATTCCATACACATGAAAAATAAACTTCTAAGATAATTTTGTAAATTTTTCTACTAGTAAAATAACACAGGTCAACAGCAAAAAAATGCTTCAATAACCACTATATATGTAGGTTGGATGCATCATGGCTACCTAAGTACAAAAATGGTAAAATTTTTAAATTCTATTTGCAATTTTTTTTTTAAAATAATTTTTAAGTATGAATGTTAATATTTGGAGACACGTCTCCACTTATGTTGTCATAACTCAAAAACAACTAGTCCAATTTTGTTAAACTAAATTTACAAAAATTACTATTTACATAACCTTTAATCCGTTTATATATTGCGTTTCAATTTTTGCCAAAATAAATATTTTATTTTTTGTTGCGCTGTGTAATACTTATGTAAATATGTGAATGTAAACGACATTAAAGAATATGTACTAAAATATTAATGTTCACATTAACAGTGAACGCCATAGATAGATACCATTTGTATTGAAACAGTTAAAGAAAATTCTTTGTCATTTAAATTTTTCCAGACGTTTTTTTTTGTCTATTAGTTATGAATAAAAATTATTAATTTTTAACATATGTTTATGAAATTAATTTACAAAAATATAAAAAAGTTTTAGTGCTCTCCGTGTAGTACTTTCATTATTTGCACATGCGTCGATAATACCAGCAAATTTTAGATTTTTTTATAAAAAAATAAATTTGCAATTCCTTTTTTACTTCAGCCATATTTCCGTTTCGAAAATCCTTATCACTTCTGTGAGTGCCAAGTTGAAAGAAGGCTAATATCTCAGTCCTATATTCCAAGACTACCTTAATAATAACAACAAAAACACGACCACTTAAGAAATTTTACAAAGATGTAAGATACGAGTATGTATGCAGCGATAGAACATCGAATGCTGACTCAAAGTGTATTTAATACAAAGTGGCCTTATCATTACAATAATATCCATACATACAAATTGTTGTAGGATTATTTTTATTTGTATGTTTTACAGTTCGGGTTAAGATTTTATGCTATTTTATATCGAGTTTGACGGATGGGGTAGGGTCGGTCAGCTCGATCAGCTGCGCTGATAAGGCGACTTGATATTACTCGTAATACATTTTGCTCTGACTATTAAGGTAGAGGTCCATAGCTCGCTTTTTGCGCGTTACGCTTTCTATGCATCTGTCAAAAAAGTAGCATCAATGTAATAGTATGAGACAAGTTACATTGCACAAAGCGCAGAACGCGTAGGCAAAAAGTAGGTCTACTTTCTACTTTTGGACGCGTTACAAGCACCATGAAAGAAAGTCAGCTGTTCTTGAATGCTAAAGATGTTAAATAATACTTTATTTCTTACGTTATCGATAAATATTATTTTGCCGTGGATAATTTTTTTCTTTTTTTTCAATAAAAAAAATTTCTTAGTAAAAAAAAACTTGTTTAATAAAATATGTGAATATTTTATTAATGCGATGTATTTTAATTAACTTTTCACCACACTTTTCTCAGTAACATATTTTGCATATTAGTTATCGATTACTTTTACGACTAACTCCACAAATTCTTTTAAAAACTCGATTTCACTCTCCATTTTTTCTTTATAAGTATTTATAAACAAACGCACACAGCTGATCAAAACAAAAATAAAATGGCACATGAAAAGCAGTGCATGTAACTCAACGCGAACAAAGTATAGAATGAAACGCGTTTCAGTAAAGCATAACGCGCAAAAAGCGAGCTATGGACCTCTACCTTTAAAATTATATTTTCTCTCTCTCTCCCCTCTTTTTCTCCATTCGTATGGAATAAGGCACTAGACCAGGAGAGACTGTTTTTTTTTGTATTAAAAGGATTTCTACCTTAGGAAATGAAAAATCCCAAAAATTATGAAATAAGGCCTGAAATTTCTCATTTGATCATTTCAATTGATCAATAAACACAGAAATACTTAATAAACAACAATTAATTAAAATTTATGATGTTGTGAGCATGCCAAGTAGAACACGATTGAATACAAAAATAAGAAAAAGTGAAATTTATAAGCATTTCACACACACACATAAAGTCCTTCGGCTTAATTAATGTTTATAAAAGTATAGACTTATTAAGACATCCTTTTATTTTTATTTATGATATGTTAGATTTGAAACTGATATACGTACATACTCGTATGTATGTATGTAAGTCCATCTGCAGCATTGGAAAATTGTTTCATTTTGTTAATAGTTTCAATAATTATTATTTCATAATAAAATTTCAAAGATTTATGGTGCGAATTTACTAGCGTTTGTCAATTACGTAAACACCAGTGTTGCCGAATCGCGGGTAATTACCCGAATCAGGTGTAATTTTTATGTGCATGTGTAGCGCGTGGGTAATTGCTCTCAGGTGTAGTTCACGGGTAATTTGAAATTTTTTTGGTTTATAACACTATTTTTTATATAATTTTTGTTTTCGTTTTTTTCTGTTTTTCAACACTTATCATGAATATATGTATATGTAGGTCCCCCTCTAACACTCACATAGTTAATTTAGTTAATATAAAAAAATATGTAATTTTTTCATAATGTCACTTGTTGAAGTTTGTATAAAAAAACAAATACATATAAATAGCAATAACGGTTCATTTTAATTTGTTTTTGTACAATAATTTTCTCACAAATAAAAGCGTCTGAGTAGATATATAATTAGTATTGCTGTGAATTAAATAAGTTGCTGATTAATAAAATAAATAGATAAAAGTTTTAAAGAAAAAAGTAAGAAAATTTCTGGTGAGTTAAGAATATCATATAAATAAGTAAAATACTTATATACATACATACGTACATATATATATTTGTAGAAATGCACCGGACAAAAATTCTTAAATTTCAATCAGAATGGCTTCAGGTAAAGGAATTTAAAAGCTGGTTGAAGAAACTTAATGAAAACGGAAAAGATCTTGCTTATTGTAAAATTTGCAATAAGAAACTGTTGTGCCATAAGAGTGTCATATCAAGACATATGCAAACCAATTCCCATAAAGCTACTGCATCAGTAATAAAGTCTGCTGTTACTATCACCAATTCGTTGCAAAACTCAACATCGAAGAAACTTAAAGTAAAAAGAGCCGAATTAAAAATCGCTGGTTTGTTAGCAACAAATAATTTAGCTTTCAAATTAGTGGATGATCTTGTCCCTTTGCTTAAATCTAGTTTACCGGATTCTGATATATTGAAAGATATTACCTTACATAGAACGAAAGCAACAACGTTGGTAAAGGATGTTTTAGGACCTAGTTTTTCGAAGATTTTATATACCAAATTGCAGAACACGGTATTTTCAATTATCATTGATGAAACCACCGACATAAGTACAACAAAGCAAATTGCGTTTACTGTAATATATTTCGATAATGATACGTTAAGAGTACAATATTCTTTTTTCGATTTCAAAGAGTGTGTTGCGTCGAGTGCTAAAGAAATATATGAATTACTTAAAACTACCATAACTGAAAAAGGGATTCTTTTTGACAATTTAGTGGGTTTTGCTGCCGATACTCCAAATGTTATGTTTGGTAAATATAACTCTGTCGCAAAACTATTAAAGGACGACAAACCTGACATTGTACTGGTTAAATGCTCTTGCCATTTAATCCATTTAGTAGCATCAAAGGCATGTTTAAAACTACCAACGTATTTGGAGGATTTATTACGAAGCCTAGGATCTTTTTTCAATAGAAGCTATATTCGACAAAAAAATCTTCAAGAATTTCAAGAATATTTTAAAACTGGTGCTCATAAAATATTATCGCCTGCAGTAACTAGGTGGCTTTCTCTACTATCATGTGTTAATCGTGTTTTAGAGCAATATGAACCATTAAAAAGTTTTTTAAGATTGGAAGTTTTTGAAGATCCATCTAAGATGACAGAATCAATGTTAGAGGTATTAGATGATGAAAAAACTAAAATATACTTGGAGTTTCTATCGTATGCCTTAGATATTTTAACATCATTTAACAAAATGTTTCAGTCTGAAAAACCAGTATTGTTCAAACTCAAAGCTGAAATTTCACGAATTTTACAAATATTCTATTCAAATTATATAAAGATGGACGTTTTAAAGTCTAGTAGTTTATGGGAAATTAACAATACAGACAAAAATATTTTCTTAAATGTTAATGAAATTTATATTGGTATTGCAGCACATGAATCTTTAGCATTGTGTTCCAATTTCCAAAGGATTATCATACTTGAAAACTGTAGACAATTTTATACAGAAGTGATTACTCAAATAAAATCAAGATTTGATTTTAGTGATCAAATTTATAATATTATGGACATTGTGGATCCAAAAAATGCACAGACCTTTCAACCAAAATCTCTATGTTTCTTCCAAAAACGGTTCCCATCTTTTAAAATAAACTTGCAAGAACTTGATAATGAGTGGCGTCGACATGGCTTGCTAGATTTTGCTAAGCTGGAGCTGCATGATAATTTAGAGCCTGAAATCTATTGGAATAAAGTGTTTAAACTCAAAAATTCACTTCACGAAAATATATTTCCCACATTAGAAAAAGTAATAAACTTTATTTTTATTTTGCCATTTTCAAACGCTTCTGCTGAAAGGATATTTAGTAGTCTTAATAATTGTAAAACTGAGCTAAGAAACAAATTATCATCTGATACCGTTGCTGCAATTTTATTTACTAAAGAAGGTATACAGAAAAATGGCAATAATAATTTTGAACCTCTCCTAAGCAATAGTATTAAAAACTGAAGTTCTAATGACTGTATTAGTTTAAGATTTTTATGTTGCTTTTTATTATGTACATTTTTTTTTGTATATTTCTCTTAATTACTGTATAGTATCATAAATATTGAATTACTTTTAATGTATTTATTTGCTGTTTGTAACAGACTTTTATGAAATAAAAAAGTTATTAAAAACGTATTGTTTGTTGTGTGTTCAGCTGGTATATATATATATATATATATATATGTACATATGTATGTTGCATTTCATTGGGGCAGATACCAAATCATAAGTAGGAAATGTGTCAAATATTTATTTCAATATTGGGTGTAATTCCATTGAAATCGGGTAATTTTGGCTCCTACGAGGTGTAATTTTGAATATATATTTTGGTAACACTGGTAAACACCCTCGAATATCTGGATACAAGTAGCATGAGAAAAGGAACTTACCCCACTTTCAAAAGAAGTTAAACTTTTTCATTTTATTCGCCGTCAAATAAAACGCATGTATTCCCTTAAATTTATTTATTTTTCATACAATTGGTGGTTATAATTTTTTTACAACAGAACTTTTAGAAACATACATATGCAAGTGCAGTGCCTGTCAAAATTATAGCAGCTGTTACAATTACTTTCTAATAAGAAGACTAAACGAAGTATTAAGTTACATACTTTGTCTTCTCTCAGTGCGTGGTTGTTTTTGGTCGAACTTAATAACTGTCAGTTAGATAAAATTGACCATTTGCCGACGTGCAGTCAACATTAGACGGTTTTTATACACGCAACGTTTACTTTGCTAAGTCTTAAGTTTGTAAAAGCTCTTTTCCTTTCTCTCCTACAAACTCAAGACTTTGCAAGGTAAGCTTTGCGTGTGTAAAGACCGTCTTATAGCACCAGCTAGCTAGTCAAGAACGAAAGGTATTTTGTTTGAGTATGTCTTTGAAAAATTTACTAAAGTTTTAATTTAAAGTGCATAGCAATGGGACAGTGCACGCCAATAAAAAGCCGACCTATTAAACAATTATTCCAATGTTCCAATAAAATTATTATTATTTTTTTTTTTTAATTATGTTTATTAAGCTCGAGGTCGTTTTCGTTTGATTGTAATAAATTTTTTCGATATTTCGTTAACAGTTTGTTAACATCGTCAGGAAATATTATTTTTTCTTAAAGAGAAGTAACACTCAGGCAATGAATGCCTACTACTATTACTAGGAAAGAAATAGTGATAGAGAAGACTGGTGGTGAAGGAAGTGGTTGAGGAATGTTTCATTCTTTTACAACTCTGATTTTTTCACGTTATTTTTTTAAGCCGGTGTTGAAGCGTTCTGGTGTCAACGAGGCGCATTAAATTTTCGAAGCTGTGCTTAGTAGCCACTTTATTCTGCTACACAGTACCGACGAAGGATGTAACATTAAGATTAGTATTCGTATTATTAGTATTGTCTATGCATTCATCACTTGAACTTTCATACAACAACTGGCACAAAGACACAATAAGCGCTAATAAATCACTCAAAGTTTAAACGCTGGTTTAGTCAAACTAAATTTATATGTAGTTTAAACTCAACAGGAGTAAATCAGTGAACCATACCTTATGTATAGTTTAAAAAATAATATTGTGGCAGCAATAGAATAAATGTCAAAAGACAGCTGTTTTGCAGTAGGATATCAATTCTTTGCACATTCAAAAATGCAAAAAAGTTAAAAAATTTTAACTAAAAGTCGCCAAATTTTACTGAGAAAGGAATTATGTTTATACTTGGCGAAGTAGAATAGTATAAAAGAATAATAGAGTGTAAGAAAACAGGTCTAACGAGATCTGAAGAAAAAGTAGAGACTTGGTAAAAAGTTGAGTGCTCTTTTAATGCAAAACATATGGTCTGTAAGTAACAAAACCATGTGGCCAGTACTGGTAGTTTACAGATGGTTTAAACACTGTATTGATTTATAGGTTTGCTAGTTCAAACACATTTTAAACCAAATATAGAGATTAACTTGCACTGATTTATTAGCCCTAATGCACATCAGAAAAAAGCGTGTTTTTATTTAAAAGTTTTGTCGGTCGAACCCAGGAACTTCGGTTTTGTAGTCAACGTGCCAACTACTTCAGCCAACGCCACTTTGAGATATGAGACGAAAAATGAATTATGTGGCCGAAAATGAACTTCACCTCTAATATTAAAACATTTATTTCGAATATTCAAAAGGGATCCATTTATGCCAGCTTCGGAACACGAAAAGGCATTGTATTTACTTGCGAGTGTAGAAACTGTTCCACGTAGAGTACGATGAAACATTCTCAATGCTGTTGTTGATGAATGAGGAAAGACGCATGAGAAAAAACGTTTCACTACGTGGAGAAGAGTGCAATTTCAAAAGATAATTTAGAAATGTTTGATTGTTTATTTGTTTAAGCAACGTTGATATGCATTTCGTTCCTGCTTAAGGAACTTCAATCCAAAAGTATTTGTTATAAGCTAAAAAGAACCAGCATGTGTTTATAGTAAGACTTAATATTTTATTGAGAATTGCATATACAAACATAATAAGTTTTAAGGCCTCAAACAAAACTCTTTACAAAACAAACAACTTTATTCGATTTTGCATCCATTTTTCATTTTCTATTTCGTTTTTACAGTTACATATGTAGTTGCCGCATAGGGTAAAAATAAAAGTTTTTAAAGGCGAATATAAAAACCGATTATTCTTAATCTTTCCAATAATAACTTCTTAAAATATGCCACAAAAAGCGAAAAGTACAGCAAATACTTTGATATCAGGATTATTTTGTAAAAAAAACAATGTTTTATTAGCTGATCTAAAAAATTGTACCAATAAAGTAAGAAATTGTACTAATATAAAAATCGTCAACAATTTTGTGGTTGATTTAAATTCTTTGGAAATATCTAAGAAAGAAGAAAACAAAAATTGCATATGCTTTTTAATAATTTTTTAACGGTTCACTAACATCAAAACTTTGCGAAAGATATTTTTCTACTTGTTCTTTTATCAAAAGTAAAAAAGAACCGTCTACAAGCTAAAAAGTGGGATTATACCTGCTTTTATGTTTTTAAATGAATATTTTAAAAGAAATCGATGACATATTAACAATTTTTGTAAATAAGTATAAAAACTAATTTCCTTCAGGTTTTTAAAAATATTTCTAAGTTTATTATTAAATCTTTTTAAAATTATTCGAATGCATTTTTTTATTCTTTGTTCGTTCGAAAATTCGAACAAAAGTTCAAAATTATTCGTCCGTTCGAACAAGAAAAAAATCATAAAATTTCATTCGAACAAATATAAAACACTAGCTAATATTTTTCAGTTGATGCTATTATTTTGACCGCAGTTAAATATATATGAACATTTGTCTCTAAATTTTTCTTGTTGGAAATATCTGCATATTATGCTGTAAATTCAAATTGAGTCAACGACAACGATTTTGACTTTTTATTATTTTGATTTTATGCCTGTTTGCCCATTGTACTCATTTTATTTTATTTTTGTGTAGATTATTTTATAGGGTAAAAATTGATTTTTATAGAACATAGTTTTCTTTTTTTTTAGACACGCGACATGAAAAGGGTATGAAACTCGGGAGCAGGAGAGACTGAGAGGAAGAAAATGCAAAAGGATAGAGAAAATAATGTTTTTGTTTGTTAGCTGATTACAACATTAGATATTATACTCGTACTCAATACAAAGCATTATGTAAATTAAAACTTTTCTCTTTGTGCATTTTCCATATTATTATCAATTTTGATTTGCAACAGTAAATGATCAACACATCAAAATTGTATAGGGTCCGCCAGATGACTTTTTTTTTTTTGAAAACAGGGCGCAAAACATCAAGTGTAGCTTCGGCTATGTGGCACGTAGCGCCGTCCTGTTGAAACCAAATGTTGCCAATATCCTCCTCTTCAATTTTTGTGAACAAAAATTAGTTCAACATGGCCCGATAACGATCGCCATTGACTGTAACGGCCACTCCTTGCTCATTTTCGAAACAGAGGCCCAATTACGCCTCTGGACCAAAATCCGCACCAAACAGTGACTCGTTTTGGGTGCGTCGGCTTTTCAATGTATGCGTGCGGGTTTTCTGTGCCCCAAATGCGACAATTTTGCTTGTTTACATACCCGCCAAGATCAAAATGAGCTTCATCTGAAAAGATGATTTTTTTTTTGGCAAAATCGGCATATTCTGTAAGTCGATCGCAGGCAATATTTCCCAGCGTTGTTCAAGCGTATACACAACCATATTCGTTCAGCGGAAGGATAAAACTAATTATCTGTCAAATCAGACATGAGCTAAGTGTAACCATTCACGAAATAAGCACTAGTTGAAAAAAAAGTCAGATGGCGGACCCTATAGTTAAATCAAGTCCAAGTGGTGCAATATAGATAGATATTCATTTAATGGCGGCGTTTCTTTTTTTCCTTCTTTTTTTATTCAGTGTTCATTGTATTTAACATTTCGTCAGCCCATTATTGCTTTGGAGCATATGCCAAAAAGTCGGAATGGAGAAAAACGACAAAGAAGGTTTACATGAAGTTTTCAAAAAAGTATACCCAATAGAATTTTTTTTATTTTCACTATTGCTTCCGACACATGTTTGGAAGAAATGTGTAAATTTTAGTGAACTTTCACGAATAAAGTTAGAAGTTAATATTACTTTATTGTAAAAGTAAAAATATGTTTTGTGCCGCATACACCACTTTTCTTAATTTATTTTCAAAAAGTAGCTTTTTGTGCTGAAAATTGAGAATTTTGTCGTTTTGTTTATTTTTCTTGCTGTCTAGAGAAATAAGTCGATCGTTTCACGCCGACCAAGAAGCCGCTTACACGCTTACACAAGAAAAACAAGTAATTGAAGTGTATTTAATATAAAGAATGAAATTAAATGATTTCTGTTATACTCAAACATGCATATTTAAGATTTCTTTTATTTTGTTTTAGTGTTTAATAAGTTTATATTAAAACATTTAATCGGCGGCCTTTGAATTTTTCTTACGGCACCTTCTTTTTTTATTATTAATTTCTTATAGAAATAAAGTAAAACATGAGTTAACTTTACTTCCCATGTTTTTGTATGAAGAATTTGACGCGAACGCCAAACTGTACAGCAAAACAACACTTATTAAACCTTAAAATAGCTGAAATGGAGCAAAATTAATGCTAAATATCTCAGAAACCATAATTAATTTCGCGAAACATGTTTTGGATTCAGAAAGGAGATATTCGAAATATATATGTACATATAATGGGCTGACGATTTTTTAACGCACTCACCAAATTATTATTTTACTTATTCAGTAAAATATATTTTATTAAAAATACATTGAAATTCATTATTGAGGGGTAAGCTGGATTGCTAATGCAGATCAGGGAATCTTTACCCAAAAATTTCTTAGAACAACTAGAGTTATTATGATAAACATTCGTTTAAACAAATGAGAAGTTCAACTAATATCAAAGTTGAAACAAGAACTCAATAATCAACGTGCTTAGCTATTTATTGCGCGATACAGGAGTTAGGACGTGATTTTCGTAACAAAGATAATCCACACTATTGCAGTTATAAATTAATTTTTTTTTTATTTCTTTGTATAGGGTGTTTTTTATTGAGGTATAGAACTTTAAGTTGGCATCAGATTTTTAACTGGCGGCCATTTTGTCAGCTGTCAAGTGATTAATATTTAGTTTGGTTTGCCATTTCATCATGAACAGGTTGACAAAAGAACAACGCTTGCAAATCGTGCAAATTTATTTCGAAAATAATGGTTCAGTTCGCGAAGTTTACCGCAAGCTCCGTCCATTTTATGGTCGACATAATCGTCCATCAGAGCAATTAATTCGGTTAACCGGTCAATTGGCCACCAAGATCGTGTGATTTGACACCATTGGATTATTTTCTTTGGGGATATGTGAAGTCGCTCGTCTACGCCAACAAACCAGAAACGTTAGGGGACTTGGAAGCCAACATTCGTGGCGTTATTGCCAACATACGGCCCCATATGCTCGAAAAAGTGGTTGAAAATTGGACCTGTAGAATTGGCTTTATTCGAGCCAGCCGCGGCGGCCACATGCCCGAAATCATATTTAAACGTTAATGGCATAAAATTATCCTTCCAATAAAGCCAAATTGATGGACATTAAAACGATTTTCTTGTGTTTTATTTCAATTCGAAGTTCTATACCTCTAAAAAAAACACCCTATACAAAAAAAAAATCGGAAGTAGTTCCAAAGGTTTACCACTTTCATTGCATACCAATCGCTACAGGTACTGAATTTAATATTCTAAGGCTGTTGTTTATGTAAAAAAATTTTTCTAAACAACCTTTAAAGCGAATACCATTCAGTTATTTGAATGACTTTCGTCCTATGACAACTATGTGTTAAATTCATTGATGCTTCACCAGAAATGGAACTACTTGGAGCTGAGTTCATCAATGCAGTGACTAATGATTTATATTGTCATTTTTGGCTAGGGAATTTTAAGTTATTTCTTTTAACGAAAGGCTTTCTAAATGAACAGAAATTTTCGTTGTTAGTAGTTCGCGTTAAAGTGCTTAGAAAGTTTTTTTATTTAAATAAAACTTTTTCATATTCACATTTTTGTGCACGTTTTACTCAGTAAATATTTGGATTTTCTTCAACTTATACGATTTTTTCTGATTGTGCATATGTCGCATGTATTTTTTAACGATTTTTTTGGCACGGTTTTCTTAAGAACGTATCCACCGTGTACAAAAAGAGTTGGGAGTATGTAGTGAGTCCTCCATGAGTTAGCCTAACTTGCATTTGGCCTATAAATTTAAATTTTTTTTTAACTTTTTATCAAGGGCGACAAAGTGTAGAGATACACATAAGTAAATAAAATTTTTTATCTTTGGTGCAAAGAATAGCCTCAATAAAAGTTGTCAACAATCAATAGGAATATGACTCATTCACAACTTTGAATTTTTTTTCATCAGTATTTATTTGTGAGTTAATTTTTTATACTCGTAGCGAATTGATTTTCATTATTATAACAACTAGATAAAAATATCTAGATATAAAGTATAGTTTGTACATTAAAATTAACTGGCAAAAACAAATTGTGTATCTTCACTAACTGATTAGAACAGACCACACACATTCCGTTTTCAAGGGTATAACCGCAATTTGCAACTGTTGCCTCTGGTAAGGGAGTTGTGTGGATCTATACACTCTGCACTTGCTCAGTACTTCTTTGTGTCATGTCTTACATATCATGTCATGACAAACATAACCATAGTAATAATTGCTTATATTCTTTAAATTTGCTACATGCACCTGCACATAAATATATATACATATGAATTACTTTGATACTCCTGATGATATACTTGTGTATGCTTGTTGATGATGACTTCAAGCCTTTCACTTCAAAAATCTATTGCAACTGATACAAAAGAAAAACGAAAATTAATTCCATTAATTCAATGAAAAGCAAACGTTGTTTTTGTCTTATTCCATTTAAATGTAAAAAAAAACTCTCAAAGAGGTAGCAACAAGAGGCTTTTCTTTTTTTGTGGGAAAAGTAATCAAAAAATGAATATCATTCGAAATGGGAAAAATATTTTTTTAATTCTTTCTCGCTTTGCGTTTTTTTAACTCTGCATGTAATTTCCTTATTGTGCAACAGTGTTTACTAGTTATATTTGCTAATAGCATATACAACACACACAGCCATACACACATTAACATCCTTAGGAGAGATACGAGTACATACCTTTTACTTTGCATAATATGTACATGCATCCTTTCAACGTTTTGTTTACTATTAGTTCCATAAAGTTTCAATCCCAAAAGGCATTTACCCTTTTACTATTTTTTTCTCTTTTTAACGTGCACTTTTTATTTAGTTTCGCTTTTTGTTTGCTTGTGTACAATTTTCTACTTTTATGGCCACGTACTTGGAAAATTACATTAAAGAAATCATTCTTGCAACAGCCAAAAATTCTCAGGCAAAATGCCAAGAAAGAATGACTAGTAACAGTCACAAAATTTCAAGCAGATAGTTTAGGTTAAAATTTTAATATCAGACGATTCACCTAAGCGGTTACTTAGGGGTTTACTCTGCAATTCGAAACGAAAGAAAATGCTTTCGAATTTATATGTTATTAACATATTCGAAGGCATTTGCTTTCGTTTCGAAATACAGAGTAGATCAGCTGGTTTCTAAAATAAAAACACCCAAAAATGTCAATAAGATCCACAACTAGTAACTTGACTTTAATGCAAATTCCTTTCAATCACACGTATCGTGAATAACAAGTATAATATTTGTATACAAAACCCATTAAATTCAAATTATTTGTATTCGAATACAGTTATACAATAAGTTTCTAAGCCTATTACGGTTATTTTATTATTTTGTGATTTTCAAAAATATTATTATTTGTAATAATTATATAATAATTATTATTTATTCAAGAAATTTATTATACGATATATTGTCATAATTATTTTGTATTATTTATTATTATTTGTGAATTCTCAAATAGTTTTTGAAAGTCTGTGAATAAGATAAGAGGTTTTTCACTGTTTAAACGATTTGGTAAAGAACCAATGAAATGCATATAGACATGCTTAGCCATCAACAAATAAATTTCATTTATAACTTTTAATATTAAATTCGAAGGAACATATTTAAATTCTGCGATCTAATAATTCAGTTCGCCTGCAAAAACCAAACCGAAGGGAAAAGTTAAAAAATCCTCAAAAAGCAACCCCTACATTCGCAAAAAAGCATAAAACATTTTTTTAAATAGTTCTGCTGGAATCCCTGAAGTACTTCCTTTACAAAAGTTTAATGATTTTTTGCGATCTTAAATTTTCTGAAATTAGGGTGGCACAAACTAAGGTCTGGTGGGTAAATGCTAGAACATTGGTCTCCTCGAAACAAAAACATCGATATATCACACTCTAGATTAGATTAGAAAAGGGGGAAGATCTGGTGCAAAGACAGGCACTGCAACTGATGAATTTTTTGTGCCATAGATCTGTAAATTAAATTAAATCAATCTCTGTATGACTCTCCTTATGAAAGTCAGCACAGATATTAGAGAAGCCCGCATATCATCTGAACACAGAAACTGAGAATGATAACCACGCCTTCTATTGTTACATAAGACGATACACTCAAAAAGAATGTGTGCCGTCGTTTCGTCATCTTCCAAGCATAAACGACACAAGGGTGAACGAACTTGGTTACTTTTCCACAGTTCAGTCCGAAGTGAACAGAAAGAAAACCAGTAACCATCCGTAAATTATTCCTGTTGAGGTTCAGGATGCCATTGTATGTAAATGGCTGCATCAATGCTTCACACTCGGAGATCCAACTCTAAATGTTGAAGATATAACGAAAAATATATTTTTTGGCGACTTCTACGTTCAGCAAAAATAATAATTTTTTTTTTCGAAACTGCTTTCCAACAATACCTTATACACCCCCTAAAACAATAGATTCAACTGATTCTTACGAAACATTGCACGCACATTATGCCCTTAGGTTAGGTTGGAAAGGGATAGTGCAAGTATATACGAGTACTCATGTCTCTCACTTATGCCGACAATTTCGGCCATTTTGAATGTTCAGTTAATTGTTGACAGCTGCTTTGCTTGTACGTGTTTTGGCTCGTCTTCGATTTTTACCTAT
This sequence comes from Nowickia ferox, assembly GCA_936439885.1. Taxonomy (NCBI): domain Eukaryota; kingdom Metazoa; phylum Arthropoda; class Insecta; order Diptera; family Tachinidae; genus Nowickia; species Nowickia ferox. Next base: position 91,429,889 of record OW387023.1, on the reverse strand, counting down.
TAAAAAATGGAACAAAGAACCTGTATACAATTTTGTGTGAATGTTGACTGTGGCATACGGAGAAGCTACCTTGGACCGAAGCAACGTTTATCGGTGTTACAAAATGTTCTCAGAAGACCGAGAAGATGTGAACGACGAAGAGCGTGCCGGATGCCCGAGCACTTCAACAACATACGAAAAAATTGATGAAGTGAAGAAAATGGTATTAACCAATCGTCGAATCACCATTGGAGAAGTTGCTGAGAACCTAGACAGGGTGCCCCTGTCACTGAGTGGTAGCGATGCTAGCCTCTCAGTCCAGAAGTCGTGGGTTCGATTCCCGCCATAGACCCTGGGTGTTTTCTGCAGACAAGCTAGTCGCTTTGCGGGTTTTGTTTGTTGCAAAAAAACATATCGATTGGCTCGTGTAATTCGATTTTTATCAATGATTTGGGCATGAACATTGCTAATGAGCTGTTGGACTCTGTCTACGACGACCAAAATTTGCTCCAGAGGGTCATAACTGGTGACGAATCGTGGGTTTATGGTTATGACGTGAAAACCAAAGGTAAAAATCGAAGACGAGCCAAAACACGTGCAAGCGAAGCAGCTGTCAGCAATTAACTGAACATTCAAAATGGCCGAAATTGTCGGCATAAGTGAGAGACATGAGTACCAACACAACGCCACAAAAAAAAAATCAAAATTCGAATATACGTAACCCGCGAAAATTCAAAATTCGCTATACTTTTTGACGTGTGTGTTCATTAACATTAACGCATATCAGAAAAATCTATGACGTCTGGGTCTGTTTATGGATTTCGGGCTCTCGAACACCGTCATTTGCTTTGTATAGTTGGCGTGCTAACTACTTCAGCCAACAGCACCTCTTTATGATGATATATCCTCGTGTTTGAAAGTTGTCGAAGCCTCGGTCATTAAAATTAAGGAACATTTATCCAAAAAATAATTAATTTGTAATTAATTAAAGGCTGTAAATGTTGCTATCAGTTAAAGTTGACAGTTATTTTTCAGAATTAAGAAAAACATGCATAAAATGAGTTTTTGGTTCATGGTTTACTAATTAAAAAATCCTGAAAATACGAAAACAAAGTAATGAATTAATAGATCACAACTACCAGAAGAGACATATTTCTATGAATCACAAACATTCACTTCAAATTTTCCGGGTCAATACAGAACAATTAGTTATTAGCACTATTCCATTGAAAAATGCACTGGTGCTGAAAATGACACAATTTTGCCAAAGTTTCCATCACAGGTTCGTTCCAACACTTAGTCAATTAAAACTCTTCCAAAGTCTCTATTTCTTTAGAATCTCTTCATAAACAAAGTTAAACAATAACCCTTAAAAGAAATTTCAAATAAAAATTTGATAATTGTCAAAGAATTTTTAGGTAAATCCTTACTTTTTTTTTTGTTAAATAAATATAAAGATTTGTTGACGTTTTTAATGAAATTTTGTTTCCCATAAGTTTCATTTGTTCCCTTTTATGTAAAATACTTCAAATAAAAATATGATTGCAAAGAAACTGAAGAATAAAAAAAATCCTTCTACTTTTTTTTGGGAGCTTTTCTTTTGTGTTCATATTACACACATGGATTAACATAAAACAATCATTCTCTACAACTTTTACTCGTATGGGGCAACAAAAGCGAACCCTTTTTATTAAAATACGAGTATTCAAAATAGCTACGATATACATACGAGTACTTGCATCATGCTGTACGTTGTTCATCAAGTACAAGCAGCAGCAAAAAAAAAAAACATTTTGTAAGATTTTATTTTTTTATAAAATCTAATTTGAAAGTTTTACAAGAAAAGGGTAAAAAGGGAATAAATATTACCGATTCCGACTATGAGCATTGAACGAAAAAAATTCATTGAAAAAACATTGTGACATTTTAGAGAATACACATTAAATTTTTGAAGAATTTAACTTTCATTACTATATTTATGATTTGTTTAGGATAAAGTTCGTATCGCTTTGTAAGCCAAATTACATGTAATAATTATTAATGAACAAATAACTTTGGTGTTAATTGTTAATTGTAAATATTCTGACAAACACGTAGTAGAACGGAACAACTAGTTGTTTTCGAAGCTCTCCACACCACACCTTCATCATCAGCGTTCTTTGTATTTGGTCCACTGTGTGTGATGTCAGTTGATGTAGATTTCTGCCTTATATACGCAACTTTTATTGCAAATGGGATATGTGAATTGTTTTGATTCATCGTATTACAATTTTCTGAAAGCTTTTTTGTAATGTAAGCTCATTTTTAACATCTCTATATTTACAACAGTCTTGCCATTGTCGTTTGTTCTTTGCTAATTATGCACACGTTAGTTAATTTGCATATTTTTGTTCTACTTGTAGACTCCTTCGAAAACAGCTAGTTGTTCCGTTCTACTACTTGTTTGTCAGAATATTTACAACTAACTTTGGTGTTATTTGTTCATTAAGAATTATCACATGTAATTTGGCTTACAAAGCGATACGAACTTTAGCTTGATCAAATCATAAATATAGAAACAAATTATGGATATATGTATATATTGTCGTTGTTATTGCATGCAATAGCGAAATCGTTTGGATTCTATAGTACTCCTTCGATAATAGTCCTATTAGATTTCCCCAATGAAGGGAAGGTGTGTATCCTTCCGTTTAACCGAAATCTGGAACACTACATTATATGTATGTAAATTTGGAAGTATATACAATGTATTTACGAGGTGTGTTCAAAAAGTGTTGCGAATTTTGAATTTTCGCGGGTTACGTATATTCGAATGTTGATTTTTTTTGTGGCGTTATGTTGGTACTCATGTCTCTCTTTTGAACACACCTCGTATGCTGATGAAAATAACTTTTAAATATGAATTGATATTTTAATAGAATTTGTGAAATAGGCTCTTAATTGTTACATTCAAGCAATTCTTTTCTAAAAGTGTATAGAAGAAATGAGTCAAGCAATATAAGTTGCTTAACATTACCATTTCCTTTTGTTTTAGGCCGGTTAAGTTGCACACAGGACACCGAAAGAGTCCCATGGATGTGAGTAACCATTTTTGCCAGAAATAAATAATAATAAAAAAAACGCAACATGACGTTTTTATTTATTTATTTATGCACATTCTTAGCGAATACTTTTTTGTATTTTATTTAACTTAAGTCTTCAAAGTCAACACAAAAATAAAATAAAAAAATAAAAGGCATTGTCACAATGTTTGATGTAAAAAGAGAAGAATATCAAAGAAAAATTTAAAATACTCGTAGTAAAAACTTTTTTTTCAATACTAATACAGCTTTGTTTTTTGCTAAGTTTAGTTTTTGTCCTTTAGTATAGCGGGAGGAGGAAAGGCAGGGCAGAGTAAAGTTAAGAAATCTGATTTGATGGTGTGGCAACTTTAAGTAACATATGTATATACTTCATTTCATGATATGGATGACAAGACGATGGCAAAAACAAAAATTACAATAAAAAATATACATATGGATATGTATAATAGAACGAAGAGGAAAGGATTTGAGTAAAACGATGTTTTATGCTGATGATTTTGGGTTAGATACGATAAAAGAAACAAAAATACAGTGAAAGTGTTCAAACATTTACGGTCTAATTCATAAAAAATATTTTAGGTTTATTACAGGTTTATTTGACAAATTTCCAATAGAAATACGTCAAATGAGCGCTTAATAAACCTGAAATATTGTTTATGAATTTGGCAGATAGAGTTTAAGATTCGAGAGTGCTGTTGTTACTGTGCTGGAGTTCCAATAATTATAAAAGACTGATTATTAAGTATGAAGGAAATGTTACACATTCAAGTTTGGTTTTTGTGGTCTTAGAACGATGAAAGAATGGAAAGAAGCTACAAACCTTTTCGAAAAATTATATAACTTAATGTTTTAGTATACTTTAGCAGTATGTACAAGTTTATATGATATTTAGCAGAGAATTAAAATGAGTACTGAAAAAAATATACAAAAGTAAATAGTCTTAATTTTAGTAACTGCGTATAATCATAAATTGTAGCGCAAACAATTCGTACTTTGTTTATTAAAAAAACTAAAATAAGCTACAACTAAAAATAACAAAGCACATGCGTATCAAACGCTTTGGCTCTCTCTTAAGGCAGAATTAGTTTGTACGTACTGTTCCGTTCTGAATCAGCTGTTTTGTTTCTGTTCAATTGGAAGTCTGTATGTGTGGTTTGTTTTTTCTTTTTCGTTCTGTTCTGTTGCGGACAAATCTGTAGAAAATAGAATTCAACGTTAAGTGACAGCCAAAAGTGTGTATGTATTAGTGTGTTGTGATATTTTGTATACAGCTTTAAGCAGTTCTGTAGGTTGCGAGCTGATTCCTTGCACAGAAAAAGTAATTGCAAAATATTTTATACAGAAAATAACGGCACAACGACAACGAAAAGTAAAAACTAATGAGGCCTTTATACTTATAGTCTAAAGATAGAATTAGCCGAACGTCTCCGTCCCCTAACGAAACAGCTGATCGTTTTTGTTGACTGAAAACAATGCAAATGCTTACCGAAATTTAAGGCTTCATTAGTCTTTACTTTCTGTTGCTGTTCTGTGCTGTGCCGTTCTGCTTGTAAATTTGAGTACTTACTTTTTCTGTAGTAACTTATCAGCTGTTTCTGACCAGAAGGGTTGCAGATTTCCACTAAAGCGATTAGTGTTGCCTCTTCCATTGTTAAGTTTCAATATAATTTTCTTTTTTTTGTTTTAAAAATTAATCTTTTAATTCTAAAAGCACAATCAAAGTTTATTTCAAAATATTTTTATTTACGGCCTGGCCCACGATGTCGACAAGAAAGTTTCTTTCGCTTACTTATATTGAAAACAAAATCAAAATAAGAGAATTTGTTTTTGTTTTCAATGTAAGTAGGCGAAAGAAACTTTCTTGTCGACATCGTGGGCCAGGCCGTTAATTTATGCTGTCACTTACAATTACTTAACAATTTTTTTATTTTCACAGGTTGAACCGAAACAGAAAAACTAACTACTTGTATTAGATTTCTATAAACAAAAAAGAGTCAGCTGATTCGTAACAGAACAGAAAGTAAAAACTAATTCTGGCTTTACTGTAACGTTGACGGTACGTCTCAACCTGAATAAAATAGAATTTCCTAACGTTGTTAAGTGACGTTTGTATACCAGTGAAGGCACTATTGTAAGTTCAATGGAATGGGGGTATTTTGGCTCTGTTTTTCGGTACTTTTGTTAATAATAATATCTGTGTGAAAAACAACTTAAAATAATACATAAATATTTGCATATGTATACAAATACATACTTACGGACATAACTACATACATAATAATAAAGAAATATATAAATATGAATGGGTTTACTATAAATGTGAAATATATGAAAGAATTTAAATGGTATCAAAACCTCTTATTTTGTATGCACATATTTTGTTATAAAAATATTTCATTACACACATACATATGTATGTATGTGTGCACAGATTATACATATTTATTTATTATAAAATTACACCCAGAGAAAATACAGCTCAAAATCAATAAAAATCATATCGAATTAAAAATAAACATTAACGAAAGTCTAGTTATGTTGAAATTTCTTATTTCAATATGGAAAAATATTAATTTACATTAATTTTATTTATTTTTAAGTATCTTAAAACACATTTTCTATTATATTGAAAATTGTTGAATTAATATGATGCGTTCTTGTTTTTAGATTCCAGCTTTTCCCTGAGTGTATAACATACATAGATTTATTTTTATGTACATACACCAATACAGTTCAAGGAGCATTTACATAGTTTAGGTACTTTTTCTTCACTATTTGAACTTTTTTTAATTCCCATCAATTTGTGAACAGCCTTTTCTTTTTCATATTAAAACAACAAAGTAAAGTAAAGCGTACGCATGTTTTTAAATGTTCTATAAGTGCACAAACGTGCTGACAGTACGGTACGGTACCGTACGGCAACAGCAACGTTCGGCTAACCCAGCCTTAAGTATGTTTATTCCCAGGATATGGATATTTAATAGAACAAAAAAATACGCATGATACTCGGGATATTTATTCACCATTCGCCACCGTATACATACATTTATGTACACAACATGGAGTGGAAAGTGTGTGTGTATGTTTGTCTGGCTGTTTGAAAACATGCTTTATGTGTGTGTGTAAATAAAAAATCCCTGTATATACACATGTTAAGCCCATTAACAGTCAGAGTATTTTTATATTTATATGCTGTCTATAAATTTTAATTAATTTAATTGCCTATAAACATAGTTGTTGGATGTTTATAGTTATACGTTATACGGTTTAAAATTAATTCGTGTGTTTGCATATGTGGGTGTTTTTTACTTTTAGTTGTACGCATTCATAGTTGTTTGACGGCCAATACTCAAAGAGTACCTAAAATGATACTTTTGTAATTTTTTATTAAACTCCAAAAAAAAGTGAAATGTTTGTTTTATTTTTATTGCTTTAATTAAAATATATAAAGTATAAAATAATCTGATATGGAGTTATATAACTAGGGTATTCATTTAATCGGGGTATTGCTTTAATCGGTTAATCGAGGTTTTGTCTTAATCGGTTAATAATCGGTATTAACCGGTTAACCAATTAATAAACTTTTTTCATAAATCAAGTAATTTGAACAAATAAAAGTGCATAAATTATTTATTATTTTGAGTTTATTAGTAAAACAAAAAAAAACACACCTAAGATTGTTAAACTAACTCAAGCAAAAAATAAAAATATGTATATTAGTACTTCAATAGTTTAAAGAGATCTTGTAACACAATCTTTCAGAAAAATAATTTGGTTTAAGTCTTTAGGATTTAAACGAATGAGTTTTGATAAAACTTGACATGGAAAAATCCTTTGACTTATCGTAGATGTTGAGTAGATGTTGAGGAAATCGAAAGCAATCCATAATACAGATCATCTAGTTTCTGTTTTTTTTCCTGGATTCTCTAAACATATAAAATCTTTCATTATGCCCTTTTAGTCCTGTTTTATTTATTTATTTTTCAAATTATTTTTTTATTAATTAAATTTGTTAAAACATTTCTTGTATAACTATCGATAGTTCTTTCTGTTGGCGGGCCGTAATCTGACCCACACTGCCAGAGGTCAACGACGACCTTTAAAACACTGTTGTTTCAAGAAAATATTTCAGAGTGTAGGTATAAAGTAATTGACATCGTCGTATAATCCTTAAAACTTAATAATTCCCTCTAGTTTAACAGAGCAGAGTCTTTACTAAACTCGTTTATAGCCACGTCCAAAGATTTTGAGGTTTTACTTAAGTTAGAATCACTGAACATACTTCTTTGTTTGTATGAAAAATTTGTATCTGAGACGAAACAAATATTTAAACACACAAAAAATACGTTATAAAATACAAAATATTTAAAAATTTGTTAATTTGGTTATTTGACTGAAATTAACCGGTTTAACCTTTAATCGAAAAAGGCCAATTTTAAATTAACCGATTAACGGTTAACCGAATGAATGCCCTATATGCATGAAAACTTCGCAGTCCTTAGCCTTTTTACATTCCTGCATAATATGTAATTATATTTGCTTAAGTTCCTTATATCAGCAACAAAACCAACAAATTTCATTTTTATTTTATAGCTATTACAAATGATCCAATACAAGTAAGCGGAATACGTGCAAAGTTTGTATCTCAAGAAACAAAAAAGTCTAAATTTATTTTATTTAAGAGTATGTATGCATATTAGATGTAGATATTTATGTGTAATTCTTATTTGAAATTGAAAGAAAATATGGGGAGAAAAATCAATAAATGTAGGTATGTAAAAGCATCATCAGCATCATCATTGTGTATGGCAGTACTCTCCATCATCAACTTCATTATAAGCTACGTTTAGCCATCGTTGTTTTATGTACAGGGATGATGATATGATTGGAGTGGTAAACAACATGAGCTTCGCTACTTTAAAGCACCAAAAAGGTATACACACGTATTCACAATAATTACAAAACTGAAAAAAAAAACATTCTGCAATAGACATGGGTTTTAATACCCAGGAATGTGCAACATTAAAAGAATGAAGCAACACAAAATACAACAAATGTAAATTGTAATCATTCAAAATTTAAGTTTTGCAAAAAAAAATTTCTACCAACGGATAGCTTACTTAATTAAGCTCATTTAGTGGTTTCAAAACCCACCGGTCTGGCAAGGCTATCAGTTGTTAAGTATCTGTTATCTGAAGTGGCATTTATCTAGTGAAAGGTTTGCCATTTACGAATTTGGATCGCTTAACAATAGAAGAGCGCGTAAAAATAGTTCAAACTTACTGCAAAAGTGGTGGCCACTTTTCGAGCATTACGTGGTGATTATGGTCTGTGCACGGAATTGGCAAGATTATAAGGAAATTTGAAGAGGCTGGAAGCGTTACGGATGCGGTCACGCCTGTGCACTATCGCAATGTGCGCTGTGCCGAAAATGTCGCTTCTGGTGGTTAAAGTTTTTTTTTTAAACGAACACACAACCCGCGAAGTTATGCTTGTCTGCAGAGAACATCCAGGGTATATGGCGGGAATCGAACCCAAGACCTCTGGCTTGAGAGGATAGCATCGCTACCGTTCTCGTGTGGCGGATAATTCGAAGAACCATTATCGTTAATTCAGAGCGCTATGGCCGATATGATAACCACCCTGCAATTGAAGACTATGAACTGGACGATATGTGGTTTCAACAAGACGGTGCCAACAGCCACACAACACGACCGATTTTGGCTTTATTGCATGTGAAACTTCGCCGTTAAATTTTCTTTGTGGCGTTACGCCAAAAACCGTGTTTATGCGGATAATCACCTAACGTTGGAGCGTTGGAAACCAATATACATCAAGTTATCGCCGAGATACCACCCGAAATATGCAAAAAAAATTTTCGAAAACTACTTCAAAAGGATCGACTGCTGTAACCAATTTAGGGACGATCATTTAAATGATGTCTTTCGTACGTAATGGTTTCCATGGCAAAAATCCAGAAGAAATTGCTCGTTGGAAAGAAATTTGACTTCAACGAAAAAATAATCTCACAAACAAATACATACTCGTATGTACCGATTTTGATAACCTCGACAAATAATACTTTTTGCAAGGGATGAAAAAAATTAGAGAAACATTGGACAAAGTGTATGGAGCTCAAAGGAGTCTCCTTTTGAAAAATAAAATTGTTTTTTATCCAGGAACCTGTGTACCATTTAAAAAGTCATGGACTTATTGATCATCCCTCCCACATAGTATGTATACCATATATAATATGTATATCCATATGTACTAGAGTATATTGAAAGTGTACGAGTATGTAATAAGATAAATAAGCACAGCTCATTACATTGTATCCCATTAAAAAATATCCAAATTACTAAAATTCGTAAAGTTTTTGCTGATTATGTACAATTGCACTTTAGCATTGAAAGTTAAATAAAAGATCTCCAAACTTACATCTAGCACATAAACTTTAAAAAAAAAGTTTTAATTTTTTAGCGTTAATGTGAAATCAATGTTCTCCCACTCCTGTTACATTTTCTCTTTGTTAATGGGAATCCATAAGAACCATTGTTATTTGCTGTTGCTCGTTCGTTTACTTAATTTAGAGAAGAAAATGGTTTATTGTTATTCAAAAACGTACAAGGATGATGATTATAATACGAGTAACAACAACTTCAACAATTCAGATGATGTTTTAACGGCGGTAGCAGAATTATCGGGGGACGGAGTTGAGGATGAAAATAAGATGTTTAGTTGAGATACATACATATGTACATACATTTTGGTAAGAATATTTTTCCAAGAATCATTTTTGAAGTGCAAAAAAAAAAACTTGTTTAAATCCTGTGTTGTCTTTCCAAAATTCGATACAATGAAGAGCACACTGAAACAAAACATATGGATTATTTTCTTTGTCTTTAAGCACAGATTATTGCTTTTGAAGAGAATGTTTCATTTTATTTATTTTATTTTTTATTTTCTGAAAGAAATTTGTATGCTAATGAAGTGTAAATGACGGAAAATGAAGATAAAGTGCGTTTGTGTTTAAAATATATGTATGTATAAAAAAACTTAAATTAAATGAAGAACTTAAAATTTTTGCAACAGTCTAAATCTCCATTAAAAAGTCTTTAAAACTTTTATTTCAAAAGACTACGTAACAGACAAAAATCAAAAAAAAAAAAAAAAAAAAAAAAAACGAAACTATAAATAAATCTTTTATTTGGCCATAAACATTCGAAGCAAACATATTATTGGATTCGATTGGCATTGATAAGCCTTCTTCTACGTTGTAGTTGTTGTTGCTTCTTTTATTTTTATTAAGTTTTTCTCTTTATACTACATACGACGAGACTTTTGTATTTTATTTTATTTTTTTCTAAAAAAACTCTTTATCCTGTCAGTGTTTATACATATTTTTTTATTTTTTATTTTTGCTATTCTATGCCATAAATCTCCAGTTTTTTTAGAGTTTGTTGCTGTCTCGTCTTTATCCCTCTTTAACAAAAACAAACATGGACCAGAATATTTTTGTATATGAAGCAATTTAGTAGTACCCTACTAAACCGATTCTTGAAATACTTTTGTATTGTGAAAACTTGCAATGCATCATCTCATGTGATTTTCTCCACAAATCGGAAATATTTGAGATTTTTTTTAACAAAGGAAATTCAGTGAAGATTTCTCCCGGGGAACAATTTCAAGCAATAGCAAGTAATAGAAAAAACAAAAATTCAAATTGAAAAAGTGAGAAATCTCACGAGGAATTTTTCCATAATTGTCCTGTATATAAAAAAAAAACAAAATTATTCAGCATGGGAAAATGATTCCCAGGGAAATAAAATAAAATCGTTCTATTCTAAATAGATGGGAAGAAAAAAAATTGAGGTAGTTTCGAGTTTTCAAGGTCAGCAATTTCCTTTCCAGTTGTTTCATTTTACCTGAAAGCTTGAAAATTACTTCCTTAAATAGGGGAACAAGAAATATAGAACAACTACTGGGAAATTGTTATTCAGAATAAGGCTAATTTAGTTGGAAAACAAACGAAGTCAATCGTGGCATACAGATATCAATTTTAAAAATTTATTGTCAATATTTTTTTCAAAGCGAACTAACACTCAGGCAATGCATGTCTACTACTACTAGCTGTTACCTTCTTTAGAAAAGGGATAGTGATGGAGAAGACAGGTAGTGAAGGAAGAGATAGATTCATTCTCTTACAACTCTGCTTTTTGCACATTTCTGTTGCAGCGCCTCTGGTGTCAATCAGGCGCATTAAATTTTCGAAGCTTTGTTTACCAGCAGCCACTTTATTTGGTTATTTTACTTCACCGATGATTCTGCTGCAAAGTACCGACGAAGGAGGGCGCTCTGATGTTCCATTAGGATTAGTATCCTCTAAAGCAGATGTAGTTCAGTGACCAGTGTCTATGCCTTCATCACTTGAACTTTCCTACAAGAACTAACACAAAGGGACGATAATGCACATCAGAATTTGTCGGTGACAGGGCTCTAACCCAGGATCTTCGGTGTTCTAGTCAACCTGCTAACTATTTCAGCGAACCCCACCCTCAGAATATGGGTAATCCCCGTTGCTTACAAGTAAATTTCTTTGCTTATATACTTTACATTTCTGCAGCATGCTAATTTTTTGACGTGTCGATATCGAAATGGACCCCAATCGCAACCATGAAAGTGGACATGTTTCGAAAGATGACGACCAGAGCTAAATGTAATGCACGACAAGGTGTAATTCAATGGATCGTACATTAAAAAATTAACTGCAATATTATCTATGAAATGCAAGAAATGGATCATTTAACACCTACTTATATACACAAAAGGCAGGTTGCCTGGTAAATGTTTTAAAATGCTTGAATTTAAAGGCTAGGATTCACATCCTACACAATCATATGACTTTTGAGATATAATACAACCTGGTATGATTGGAGTCTTTTGAAAATTTTCAAACAACAAACGGAGACTCAACTCAAACAAATAATAATGTACTGAATATAATTTTTTTATGCAATTTTGTAGGCTTTCATTTTGTTAATTTTGAATACTTGTAGGTGTTATTGATACCGTTTATAAACGAATTTGTGTGCAATTAAATATAATTCTCTACAGAATTCTGCACAATATTTTTTCCATGTAGAAATAAGAGCAAAACTCCAAAATTCATTCAAATAATGATTTATTCTACGTATGCTTAAAAATTTTTAAAAACGAATTATTTGTGTGTTTAATAAATTAATTCTTATTATTTCTATTAGACAATTATTTTGCATTGTGAATTTAATGAGTAAATTTCGGCTTCTGATTGCACGAATATAGAAAACTTGACTTAACTTCGGTATCGGTCTGAAAAAGGGACTGCCGTCGGAGACTGGTATTTCACTGTATTCTTGGAAAGGAAGAACATCTCAAAGTGATTGACGGTAGCAGTAGAGTCGTGAGTGGAGAATATGGTGGCCATTTTTGTGAAAAAATAAAGCTGGAAATAATTTTCGTTCAAAAATATTGGAGTTTCACGGGCATTTAAAATCTTTTCTAGGCAGATTTGTTGATTTAGCTTGACGCCTCGCTCTTTTGGATGTGGGAGCGTCATGTGGTAGTTATCGTTGCCCAAAACATCCCTGCTGACAGGCACTTTTTTTCGCTGATTTAAATGTAATTTTATTTGCACTCCAACCACTTAAGATAATTTTGTTTGTGTACGTAATATCGCTCATTTACTTCAATAGTGTCATAACTCAAAAAACTAATTTTTTGCGGCAGTTCGTATTTTATCTTGTGTAAAAATTTCATATAAATAGCTTGTACCATCACCTCCTGAGAAGAGTTTTTTTCATGCCTGCATTGAGTTGTATACAAATTGAAAACTTAAAACGCGTTTTCGCAAAACTGTTTTTTTTGGAGTTGTGACACTATTGAAGTAAATGAGCGATGTGTAGCCGTGGATTTTTTTTACTAGAAAATACTTAATTTTTGAGGTCGCAACTAAAAGCTAGGATTCACTAATACACAAAAATAAAAATTTTCTTATACTATCCATATGGAGGCGAAAATTTGCTTGAGAAATTTATCATTTGAATTTCCCCATGTGTTACATGGTACATGTCTTAAAGTTCAGGCAGGACTTAGAAAATGACAGTTGGATTTTTAGGAAACGATATTGTAAAAAAATTGTACTAGTCAAAATTAAAAAAAAAAGAAAATCTCAAGTTAAAATGCATTTAGTTTTTTTTTATTCTCCTTTGTGCTTTTAGCTTATTTTGGTACTTTGTATGCAGGGATGCCACATGATACAGACTTAAATTTAAATGGTGAGTAGAGAGCAGACTCAACAATAATAAAATTTTTTTGAAATTTTAAATGTTTTTATAATATACTGAAGTTTTTAAATAAAAAAAATTTTATTATTTTAAAATTGCCGCATTTTTAACTAGCCACAAATACTTCGAGTAGCAACCCCTGCATTTGAAACATCAGCAAATTCAAAATGCGCAGGGAACGCACAAAATTCGGCCTTGTCTTATCAGTTTTGTGTTATAGTTAGTATTTGCGTCCTTAACCATGCAATTTAACCAAACTTTTTATACCAAGATGATACATGCCATCGTTACATGTATTCTACCACTCGTAGATGTTGGATTTTTTTGTTTGCCTCATATGTATGTATATTGTTAAGAATACATATTTTTCCGTCTTGACTTTTTTTCATTGGATTTTACATCTTCTATGAATGCAAAACTAACTATAAAAATGTTGCCAGTTGTCTACCAGTTACGAATAAACTATTCATGGACGAAAAACACATTCACTCCTTGCTAAAGTCTGTTATTTTTTTTTCTTTTTTAGTTGCGTTTCACTCTGTGCCCGACTTGTGTGTAGAACAATGGAAAAGTTGGGAAAAAAATCTCGAAACTTTTAATGTATACAAGAGCACTGGCTTGCATTGTGTACGTCGAATACATGTATATTTTGGTAAAAAATTAAATGAAAAAGAAAAAAAATTGTACTAATACTGAGGTACGAGTACATATTAATCTTTAGGGTTTAAGTGAAAAATAAATTCTACGAAGCTTTACCACGTTTTTTATTTTATTTTTCTGCCATTTGAATTGTGCTGTTCTAGGAGCTTCCTGCTTCTTCAACCCAAATCGAATTTTATCATTGTGTTTGTAAGTGCATAGAATTTGCTTCCATATGCATACGTACATACATATGTATGTATGTACATTAGAGTGGCCGTTATTTTTTATTTTTTGATCGGTTGTTTTAGGGAGTGCGTCCGCCCCACAAACTTGGGCTTCAAGCATATTTTTAATGTAATTTGTTTGCATATGACTATCTTAAAAAAAAACATTTTACAAGAATATGATATATGGCAATATTTTAGCTATTCTAGTCAACAAAATTAGCCTTAAAGAAAGTTTTTTGCTAAAATTAATATTTTAGAAAATAACCAACAAAATACCAAAAATTATATTTACCAAAATTATATTTATATGGAAATTATTTATATTAAGCATGTACAATAAGAGCTTATGGGCCTAAATGATAAAACAGAATAAAGTCTGCAACTTCAGGAAAATCGCTCCCAAATTAATAAAGCCCATAATAACATCGTCGGCAGTAACTTCAAATGCTCTTTAATTTTTGTTTTATTTTCTTTTGTGCTTATTTTTTTTTGTAGTTTTTTTTACAAAATGTATGAAATTTATTGAAGTTTGAGAGAATGGGTACTTATATGTGAGAGCTGCTGCGGCTGCTTTTTTGTGCCAATTTGTATGGAAAATGTGTTTATGCCGGTATTCGGTTTAATCAAAAAATCATATTTTGATTTTATATTTTGATTTTATAAATTTGTTTAATAAACCTCTTATTAAACAGAAATATTTTTTATGAATAAGACAGTATATCTTATTATCTTATTTCAGGCATATACATATAGTAGTCAAAAGAAAACTAAACAAAAAGAAACCCAAAAAAAATTTCATTGAAAAAATGAGCTGAGGGCCCACTTTGGACGCACCCACTAAAACACAACTTATCGCTATGAAATTTTTTTTGTATTTTTTTACATAAAACTGAACCGATTTGGAGGAAGAGAATGTAAGAAATCAAGAAAAAAATATTCTCCATACAACTAACGGTCACTCTAATGTACATACATGCGTATATTTGAAGTTTGTATTCTCGTTTATTCCTTGTTTTCAGAACGGGACAAAACGTATAATGGTTCCTGGAGGGTTTAGACGTTAAGTTATTATTGCCTATCATTTTGACAGAAAATTAATTAAATCGTAATTTCTTTGTTGTACATTTTCCCCCTCAGAACTTAGCATGCACATTTTGTTAGAGAAAAATAGCAGTTTTATAAAAGTTATCAAATAGTTTTTTTTCTCAAACACATTTTTTTAAAGCTTTTAATGCATTTTTTGATTAAAAATGTGTTTTATTTATCCTTAAATGCGTATTTAATTTTTAAATGTACGAGTATATGGAGATGAAAAACACGACTTTGTTACTCTCTCAAATCAAAGATCAGTCTTTTTAATGAGGACTCCCAAAACATTTGAGGGGTTTAACAATGACCGTTCGTGAGCTGAACCGTGTCTAAAAAAGGTCTATTTTTTACCCGACTGCGCGACGCAATGAAGGGTATATTGTTTATCAGCCTATGTATGTATGTATGTATGTATGTATGTATATGTGTTTCTTTGCGACCTTATATATACCGAACGCGTGGACCGATTTTAAAGGCCTCATTAGTTTTTACTTTTCGTTGTGTGCCGTTCTTTTCTGTATAAATTATTTTGCAATTACTTTGTCTGTGTAAGGAATCAGCTGGCAACCTATAGCACTGATTACATTTGTATATAAAATATTACAACAAACTAATACATACACACTTTTGGCTGTCACTTAACGTTGAATTCTATTTTCTACAGATTTGTCCGCAACGGAACAGAATGAAACAGGAAAAACAAACCACATACACAGATTTTCAATTGAACAGAAACAAAACAGCTGATTCAGAACAGAACAGCACGTACAAACTAATTCTGCCTTACAGGTTTGTCCGCAACAGAACAGAACAAAAAAGGAAAAACAAACCACACATACAGATTTTCAATTGAAAAGAAACAAAACAGCTGATTTAGAACGGAACAGCACGTACAAACTAATTCTGCCTTAATGATTCTTACGTCAATCGATTTGCCTTAATCCCGGGAGTGTCACTAAAGATATGACAGTATTAAAAATTCAATATGGCGGCCAACAGACGCCATTTCGTAAATACGAAAAAAATAAAAAGTCGTCGAACTATGTATATCAAAATTTGTATCATTCGCCAGGAATTTTAAAATCATCTTTAGCTTTCTCTTATGATTTTTCATTTCGAATGACCGTGTAGCATATTGAATGGTTCGAAGTTGGTAGCAGTCGGGTTTTTTTATTTTTTTTTTTAATTACTACTTGTTAATTTTTTGCAACATATTAAAAAACGTACATTATCTGAAAGATTTTTTTCAAGCCGCTTCTAACAGTGCATTAAACTATACCATTCGTACCATCAGCAATGCGTTATTCCATAAAAACTACGATTTTTTAAGAATTTTCATTACAGGTGCTACTTATATTAAAATAAATTCTATTATTTTTCAAGGATTATTTGATTTGAGTCATTGTGAACTTATTTCTGTTAATACTTTTCGCAAAAGTTCGGACGAGAACTAACAACAGAAATAAATTAACAATGACTGAAATTAAATATACATAAGTATATAGTATAAATAATGGAATTGATTTTATTTAATGTTAAATATTTTAGTTTTTCAAAATAAACTTTTTTAAAAGTAACATAAAACTCAGCAAAAAGTTACTCCTTGTTAACTTAAAATAGATTTTTTCGTCTGTTGACTAAAAGTATTATGTACTAGAAAAATATTATAAAGGATAATTTGTTCATAAATTTATGTTACTGAGCAAGCAGAGCCTACTTCAAAAAGAGGAGGAGGTTATCAATTCGTCTCTATTTTTTTTTGCAGTGTTACTTAATAACTCGGTTGATATTAGACCCATTGTAAACATATTTTTATTCATCCTTTTAATGTTTTTTGGCAATTCGGTATTCCCGTAGATAGTATTGCCATTTATCGATGACTGTCAACATATGTTTGGTATTCTGTAAGAAAAATTGATGTTGATGTTGCCGTTCATTTTGTCGTCAGTGTTTTTGATATCGTGTTCTGTTGTGTGTATACCTCAACGAATTTTAAAAATAATTAAATAGTAAAAAAGTGAAATATAAAAAATACCAAAGTATACATATTTATTTGAAAAAATTTCTTTAAAAAAGTGAAAAATATAATATGGACAAATTAAAAATTATCAACCCCAACCAATTTGAAAAGCTTGTGGAAGAGTTGGAAAAGAATACTTCTCCTGTTAGAGGATTCCGCAAGGGCAGTGTTTCTAATAATTTCAAGGAACAGTGGGAAAGTGTTGCGACTACACTTAATGCCTGATTGCGAAGCAACAGTATGCTCAGAACAGTAGTTCTGACCCTTTGGGGGAAGCTCCAATCTCCAATAAACGTTGATCTCATCCATTTTTTTTTTTTTCAAAATTAGGCTCTATTGCATCCAATACATGCCAAAATGATGTTTTATTCAGCCGAAAATGACTTTAAAATATTATAACGATGAACATTATTCATTATTTTCCAAATATATGACTGAATTTATCACTAACTTTTCATCGGGTAACTGACAAATGCATGAATTTTGTCTGAGAAATCTTCTTTTCACTATTAAATTTTTTATTTTCTTCGTCCCAATCGGAAAGAAAAAAATTTTATTTTAATTTATTTATAAAGCTTTTACTTATTCAGAAACACTTTTACCAAAAATAGTAAAAAAATGAGTCAGCTGACTCAAATACTAGATATGTGTATTGTATTTATCGATAAACAAGCAATGTCGTCATAACACTGTTAGGGAATATAAAGTTAGCATTGATGTTGTGTTAAAGTGATGTTGTTTCAAAATTAACGACGCTGTTGCCGACGCCAAATAGAATAAGGGGGATTGTCTGAGATTGTCTATTGGTTCCATTGAAAAAAAATAATTTTATAATTTTTTATATTTGACGTTATGATATTTTACTTATTTGATGGGCGGTGTTACGCCCATTAAAATTAAATTATTATATTTCACGTGGTTCTACTTAACCGATTCTTACGAAACTTACCACACACCCTGAGCTCTATCAGATCATTGCATTGAAGTGGGTTTTTTTGGCAGAATTATTTATGCAAATCTCAACATTAACAAAAGAACTAAAAAAATTTATATATATATATGTATATGCAACATATCCAACCATTCTTGTACAGACGTATTTTTTCAGTTCAATGTTGAAAAATTATGAAATTTTTTTATTCAATATTTTATCAAAGGCAACAAAGCTTAACAACTCAAGTGCTTCTGCTAAAAATGAAACATTTAACCAAATTTGGCCAATATACGAAGAATGTACAGGTTCATTCATTCATTCATTATTTCATCGTCATTATCATCATCATGATCATTATCAAACAGCCCATCCACTTGAACAAAAGAGTGAATAAAGTGTGTATTCTTGAATAAAGAAATACAAAACAAAACGTTTTCTTTTGAACGGTATTCTATAGTTATCAGACATGTTTAAAAATTTCATTTATGTATTTTTAAAGGAAAATAAAAGTGCACAAAAAATTCCAAATATGTACGAACAAACGACATACTACGCTAGAATTACAAAAAGCGGGAGAAAAATATATAAATGATTCTTTTGAAAGACTACCGGTATTAAGTGATTTTAAATGTTAACAATTCTTCGCCAAACATGCTCCCCATTTTAAACATGAACATACATATTGTCGATATACATACGAGTGCATACAAATAGTAAGTGTACGATATATTTGGGTTGGGTAAAGCAATTAAATTGCAACACTAAGAGAAGGAAATAAAAAGAAAAGCAATTTCGCGCCAACTGGATGTTTAACCCATTTAAAGGAGGAAATAAAAAACGAAAGCTAAGAAAATGAAAAGTTGCAGGCCAGGTTTCAAAGAAATACTTAAATAATGCAAAGATAATTATTGGGCAATCAAAATCCTAACTTTAGCTAAAGGCAAGTTGTGAAAATGGCCATAAATGTATTTAGATTTAGAAGAGAGACTCTTCTTATCCAATATCATGTTTAAAGTTGGTGATAACGTTAAGTGCTCATCATTTGCAATTTAGCCAAATTTAATTTTATCAGTTCCCCAGGAATATTCAGGGCAATCGAATTTTTTGTTTGCCCTATTACTTGCTATTAGTTAGAATTGTTCCCAGGGAAAAATTTCACGTGGAATTTCACTCATGATTGCCCTGATTAATTTTATGGAAAGTGAGTACCAGGGCTCGCCATTAATCCTAATAAAACGGAACCAGCCCTCTTCTCCAGGAAGTATAAGATACCTGTTATCCAACCTATCACTCTTAATAATACGGAGATAAAAGAGTCCAACACTGCAAAATATCTCGGTGTTATTCTTGATTCAAAGCTGAGTTTCAAAACTAATATGCTAGAGAGAGTGAAAGTATTTAGCAACAATTTCACTCTATCTATGCAAAAAATCCATTGGGAAAAATCGATCATTGGATCTAGGATCTGTAATAGTACGTCCAATTCTCATGTATGGGACGTATCTACATATCTTACACAAGTTGCAAAGACTTGCATCTTTGTGTATAACTACTCTTCGCACTACTACTACGGATGCACTGGGGATGTTTCTTCACCTAATACCATTGGACCTAGTAGGGAAGGAGATGGTAACGACCTTGGCAATTCGTCTTCGTTGTACCTCTCTGTGGAACAGAATTGTAACCGGCCACTGTAGAATACTCGATGCTCTACTACCCGAACGTTTTTATGAAACCTGGATACCATCCACAGAATTGTGGATGAATGAAACTCCAAGTAGAAGAAAAAGTGTTGATTTTTATACGGACGGCTCCAAAACACAAGAAGGTGTGAGTTATGGAGTCTTTTCAGGGGCTTTAGGTATTCGTATTGAAAAGCGACTTCCGGATCACTGCAGTGTCTTTCAGGCAGAGATTTTTGCTATAAGAGAAGTTGCGGATTGGTTGAAAGTGAATGCCATTTCAACGACTTTGATTAACATATACACCGATAGTCGAGCAGCTATTACGGCCCTCGAATCCCCGCTTCTAAGAACAACAACAGCCCTCGACTGCCGATCATCTCTAAATGAGACGGCAGAGCAGTTTGATATTAGGATCATCTGAATCCCGGGGCATAGAGGCTCAGGGGAACTCTAGGGCTGATGAGCTTGCTAGAATTGGGACAACTATACAAGTTCCACCGGATTTGGAATGTGTGGGTTTACCCCTACTCTCTTGCAAACTCAGACTTAGGCCCAGGACAGAGGATGAAACAAATAGAAGGTGGGTCACAAGAAATGATTGCGTGATTACGAGGCAGTTATGGACTCATCTAAATAGGAAACATACGGCTTCTTTAATTTTGAAGAATAGGAAACAAATCTCGATTCTAGTGTCCATGCTAACCGGACACTGTCTCATAGGTAGGCATGCACAAAGGTTAAAGGTTGAACACAATGATTTTTGCCGTAGCTGCCAGGATATCGATGAGGAGGAAAGTGTAGAACATTTTCTTTGCCCCTGTCCTGAACTTGCAAGAAAGAGAATGGCCACAATGGGCGCTCTTGAGTTCAAGGAAATTTCTGACGTTGCTAGTGTTGGACTGCAACGTATTAGTAGCTTTATATTGAGCTCTGGTTGGTTCGACGGTGGGGACTCCGCATAAGCAGAGTCTCCGTGGTATCACAATGGACCAAAACGGTCTAAGTGAGTCCGGGTTTCTGACTGCCACCCCTAACTAACCTAACCTAACCGAATACCATCGATTGAAGCGTTATTGCTATCCTGTGGTAAATTTTAGCTAAAATGGAGTAGTTTTAACATGGTAATGCAAACTAGGTCTTGTCATCTTGTCACAAGCATTTAATAAATATAAAAATAATTGTATGTAAGTGGTCCAAGGCTTGATGTGGTCTTAGAATGATGTGGTGTAATGGAGGATGAGCCGATCCATCCTTAAAACATCGTTTTTTTTATAAATTTGGAGCAGTTTAGGGGTAGTCCTACTCTATTATGTTGTACCCTTACATGCTTGTATAGATTAGTCGCGCTTTTTTGCCAAGGCAAGACGACTTAAGAAAACATTGTATATGGTATACATATCGTGCCATAACCGCCAAAAAAGCTTAAGCGACATAATTTTCGAACTTAATTTAAATAGTCGATTTTCGTTTTGAGGTTATGGCTCGATATCTTGTCTGGGGTAAGAAAAATTTCGGACATTAAGGAAGGTGTAAGAACTTTATCTGTCATTTGCTTCAAGAAGATCTGCACTGCCTAAAAGTGTACCGGAGTACAAAAATTGGGCAAGAGGAGTGGTCATGAGAGAATTATTTAAATTTGCCTTCTTGCACAGAGTTACACAAACTATTTCTGAGAATGTAAAGGGTGTTTTTTTAACCTAGATAGAACTTTAAATTGTAAAAAGTAACACAAAAAATTAAATTTTGATAAAACATTTTTTTTTTATTTGTTTCAGTATACTCTGACAAATCATCATCAAATTTATCGATTCGTCGTCGGTCGCAGCAATTGGGGCTCTGTCCGTCCACTACGTGGAAAATTTTGCGATGACATTGATCCGGAGGAGATGTGGTTTCAACAGGATGGCGCTACGTCCCATACGGCGAACGCAACCATCGACTTATTGAAATCAAAATTTGGCGATAACTTGATTTCGAGAAATGGACCTGTCAATTGGCCTCCAAGGTCGTGCGATTTGACACCTCTCGATTATTTAATGTGGGGCTACGTGAAGTCACTGGTTTATGCTGATAAACCAGCAACAATTGACGCCTTGGAGGCCAGCATTGTTCGTGTTATTCGTGACATACGGCCAGCAGTGCTCGAAAAAGTGGCCCAAAATTGGACGTCCAGAATGCGCTTCGTCAAGAACAGACGCGGTGCCCATATGCCCGAAATCATTTTCAAATGTTAATGTCACGTATTGATCTTTCGAATAAAAAAAAAATTTTGATTACAATTTAATTTTTTGTGTTATTTTTTACAATTTCAAGTTATATCGGGCTTAAAAAAACACCCTTTACATATGTATATCATCAATATCAGTCATTTTTTCCATACATTTTGATTATATTTGGTCTAGTTCTGGACTAGTCGCGTTATCTGTAGGGACCTGCCTGCCGTATGTCGCGAGATAATTTTTAAAGCATGTATTCGTAAGGCAATTCTTAAGTCTGTACATTGCGGGATGAAAATTTTAGAGGTTTTATGTTTTTCCTTACAAAAATTAAAGCAACAACGTTATTAGTTGCTTGAAGAATACAGGCAATTTTGAACGATTTTCATAAAAATTTTCTAAGCGAGTCGACTGCTTGGCTTGTGGAAACATGGGGTTAGATTATATGAAAATAACAGTTATTTACCTCCAATGAAAGTTTTTTAATTTTGATTTGACCCCCTTTAGGAACAAGTGCGATATTTTTTACACATTTGGGTTTTCGCTTTTTTTAAATTAATTTTATTTCTAATTTTCTCGAAGTACTACATATGATAAGTAAAGACTACAAAATTCTATACGTTCTTGGTGAAATTTTTCATTGCAGAATATTGCAAAATATTACCTAATCAGTTAATATCCAAAGTATTCGCACCAAAAGGGTTATCCTTTATCTTTTTTCATTAACAGCAAATCTAACCACGATCCTTGTTTTTAATTATTGCTATTTAATGGTCATGAAACAACATTAACAACCATAAACCACACAATTTTAACCAAATCAGTGCAGAAATAAAAACAAACATGACAAGCAAACAACAACAAAAAACCGGGACAATCATCATCACGGCAACATCAGCGACACCAGCAAGCAATTGTAACAACTTTTTCATACAAAACAGTTACAAAAAAAAAAAACGTCTGACAAACAGAAAAAAATAAACACTTGAGTCAAATAATAATTCATGTCTCAAGTGTTGTTGAAATGGAGTTTTATTTTTTTGTTTGTTTAATCTTTACAATGTTTTTGAGCTGCTGCCAATGTTGTTGTTATTCTAAGAGTTTGTTTATTTATATTTTTCCTCTTTTTTTTTTTGTAAACTGGCATTCATGCAACAGCAATGAATTGCATAAAGAAGTGTTGTTGTTGTTATTTAACAAGAAGCTATAAACAAATTTAACATAAAAAAATGTGAGGGGAATTCTTAGATACTTTTATAATATATAGTTAGTATGACGGTTAATAATAAGCTGTTGGTTTTGAGCAACATAGGTAACCGTTAGTACCGTTAGTTTTACGTTTCATTTTAATTAAAATTAAAGAAAAAACATAGTCTGAAAATGTTGGGCATATACATATATAGATATATCGTCTCTACCATGTCAAACTATTCAATATGCAAATTTGTACTTTACAGAAGAGCGCGAAGACCCGTCAACTGTGAATTTAAAGTCGTCGTATTCCTAAAAGGGGCCTGTATCTCTTAATGCGAACGATAGATTCGATCGAACGTTTATATTAAAAACAAAAAACTGAAATTTATTTTTGTTTCCAATATTAATATTCTATCGAATCTAAATAAATATTTATATTAAAATATTTCTTATTGAGTTATCTATCATCCGTGAGAATTTGAGCATATACATACATATGTATGTATGTGCATTTATATTTTCATACCTTAATTTTTTCTTAAGCTACGGTCACACTTGTCAAACATTTGCCCAAAAAAGCGTAACCACTAAATGGTAATGAAAAATCTTTCAATTCATACAAAAGTTTGTCAAGTTAAAGAGTAGCCAATAGTGTTGGATTCTATGACATGGTGCGTTAGTTGTGTTTGAAACTGTTTAATATGATAAACAAGTGTCTGGATCAAAACTTTTTTCATTAGTGTTTGTTGGTTACGCTTTTTTGGGCAAATGTTTGACAAGTGTGACCGTACCTTTAGAAAATTCGTTATACCTATCGAGCACAAATTTTTTTGGTTTGTTGGTTATATTAAGAAATGAATTTAATACAATGAATTAAATTTATTTTTTTGAAATAAAAACTTTTTAAACTTAATATTTAGTTTGTTTTTTAACTCATTGTTACGTTATTTACCCAGGGAATAACGTAACAAGGTACTCAATGAAAAATAAATGTGTGTACGCTAAATACCGATTCGTTAAACTTAGTATTCGTTAAACCGGTATACCACTGTATAAGCATTTGAAGTTGCATTATTAAACTTGGTAAATTAAACAAACAACAGTTGCTTTAAGTCAGATATACTAATTTTGTTATTGTTGAAAATTATAAAATTTCGACTGCTATCCAAAGTTAATAAAAATTATGTACGTAAAAACAGTTTTATATTTACATATATCTACATAATATCTACTAATATCAAGTTGTGCGCACGCGCGTTAAAAATATCGCAAGTCACCACGATTTTGTTTTCTTTTTGCATGATTCTCCCTCGTCATTCAAATTTGTACATGTAGGAATACATATACAAATGCATAAACACACATTATGTACATACATAGGTATGTATGATACGTACATATACTTGTAAATTTCTTGCAGGCAGTTCGTTTTATTTTTTGTTTGTTTTATTAATGAGATTGAACATAAACACTAAAGAACACTTAAATATCATTCAATTAAAATTTCAATTTATTAGCATTTTTATCGTATATAAAACAAAAAATAATAATGACTGACACCAACGGCAATTCCTTTGTGGGTCATTTCACTTAAGTTTGATTTGTTTATTTTTATTCACAGGTGGCTTTATATAATTTGATCACACTCCACCTTAAAATGCACATAATGGAATTGGTATGAAATTGTTAGATAGTCTAAACTGATAAGATAAAAAAATGCGCATGTGTGTTTGAAATATAATTACAGTGGTATCCCGGTTAAACTAGCGATACAATGTCATCTAAATAGAATATATGAAATGTTTATTTTTTAATTTACGTACAGTATACAAAAACTGACAAATTAAACGAATATTGATGATATGTTTATTAGAAATATACAAAAATTTCTCATTCAAGGGATCGATATGGTAAAAAATATCTATGCAGGTATGTATTTGCATTTATTTTCTCACAAGTGAAACAATTTTAAATGTTTAGTTGAACTATAGTGAATTTTAATCAGAAATAATTTCTTAGTCGGGCTTAAGTTCAGTAATTTCAATTCTTATTGAATGAAATATTTTTTATTAATTAATGTGAGTTTCTAAAGAAGAGAAGAAATTATATATTTCCAGAATAATTTATTAGAAAATTCGTTATATAGAGCACACAATTTGTTGGTTTGTTCCCAGTAAAAAAAAAACTTCCAAGGAAGTCAGTAAAATGCTGAACTTGTGATCCGGAAGTATTGCATATTTAGTGACTCCGAAGTCATGTTCATGATGTTGACTAAATCTGATGTTTCGTATGTTCTTTTTTCTTTTCCAAAAGTTCTTTCAAATCAAGGTATTTCTTATAAATAAAAATTTATTACTTCGTGACATGGATTTCATTTTCACATATCGTAAGTATTTCCGAAAACTACAAATGATCTTCAATTTTACATAAGTGAAATATTTTCTTAATTAATTATTTGGATGTTTTTAATAATCGACTCCTGAAAAGTCAAAAAGTAGTTCCTAAATAATTACTTCCAATTTTTTTTCACTGAGATAAGGCACTTGATGAGAAAAAATTGAGCATACGTTCCATTGCGAATTCGTTAAACTGATTATTCGTTAAGCCCAGATACAACTGCACTATGTATGAAGACAATAGAATGGACTGTGTTAGAGAAGTGGGAGTGGAGTGTTTAAACAAATTTTTACATTTACATTTTAAAATTTTCGCCATCATATACAAACATCCATAGATGTCATTTAAAATCAATAAATAATGATGTCGTAAAAGATGTAAACAAATATGTATATAGTAATATATTTCAGTGCGAATTGTAAAACAGTTTATTTTTATTGGCCAAAGACCAATTAATTCTTGCGACTGGTTTCAGTTTTAAGTTCAATGGTTAACAAACATACTGTGCAAAATCATCAAATCAATATCAATGTACTAAACTTCATTTGCACTTTAGTACCTCAATTATAATTCATAATCTAAATAATCAGACATATTCAATGTCATTGGTGTTTGCTTGAAGTTTAAAAATACATTATTTGCATGTTGCATGCAGTTTGAATTGGAAATTATACAAGTTATTAAAACTGTTATTATAATAATACTCGTAAATTATGTAGTTAAACAGATATTTTATATCAATTATTTAATACATAATTACATATTAGAATAAACGCACTCACTGGAGAGGGAGAATATATGTATGTATGTATAATCTAACAAGGTCAGTCTGTATTTTATATAGTAAATTCAGACAAGATATGTACGAGGGTGGGTCAATAGCTCCGTGACTTTTTATATGAAACAAGAGGATTTTGGATAAAAAAAATGATTTTATTTTGGAATAATTTCTTAATCGGGCTTAAGTACAGTAATTTCAATTCTTATTAACTAAAATATTTTTATTAAAGAGGAAGAAAAATTAAACTGGACTTTTTAGCTAGACTTTTTTAGTCTATCTACTTGGGTAGAGCTTGTTATTAATACCAGCTATTTAACTTGAATTTTTAATGAAATGGAACATGAGAAATCATTTTTTAACATGTAGCAAAATTATTTTATTTTTCAAAGCAGTCTTCTTTCAGCCCTGCACATTTTTTTACCCCTTCCAAAAAATAAGATTAGTCGAGGACCTCAAAATAGGTATTTGTTTGGGTGATGATTTCATCGTTGGAGTCAAATCTCTTTCCGCCTAGCCATTTCTTCAGGTTTGGGAACAAGTAATAGTCACCCGAGGCTAACTCCGGAGAATAGGGTGGATCAGGCAGCAAAACGTAGCCCATTTCATGGGTTTTGTCATGTGAGCACTAGAGATTGACAATAGTACTCAAAATATATATACACAAGTAAATAGTCTTAATTTTTAGTAACTGCGTATAATCATAATTGTAGCTCAAACGATTCGTACGCTCACGTATTTTTTCTCAAGCAACTATGACTATAGCCGATTCCAACATACAAGAGCATCTCTAATTCGTTTATGCTAAAAACTAAAATACGCTACAACTAAAAATAAAAAAGCACACGCCTTTTTCGTACAATAACAAAATACGCATGATACTAGGGATATTTATGCATCTTTCGCCACCATATATATATTCGTATATTTGTGTATATAAAATGGAATGGAAAACGTGTGGGTGTGCGTGTGGCTGTTTGAAAACATGCTTTATGTGTGTGTGCAAATAAAATACCCCTATATATACCCGCATATATAGCCGATTAATAGTCAGATTATTTTTATACTCATCCGTGTAATTGTAGCACAAAAAGTCTATAAATTTTAGTTATAGTTGTTTGTGCTGCGTAATTTAAAAAATGTGTATAAACTTATAGTTGTTGGATGTTTATAGTTATATGTACGTATTCCATTTAAAATTAATGAATATGAACGTGTTTTTATTTCTACCTGTACAGCCAATACTCAAACAGTACTTAAAACGATAATTTTCTCATTCACTGGCATGCACCTTTGTATTATTCTGGTAGAAAAAAACTTATTTCGTGATCCAACGCGATCGTTTTTTTTTACAAAAAAAACGTCCGCCATGACTTTATCGACTAACAGACCACCCTTGGCCTTCTTTGGCGCCGATTCACACTGAGAAAGCCAGTGATTTGATGCTGTTTGGTCTCTGGTCTGTGTTCATGGATCCATGTTTCGTCCACGGTTACGAAACGGCGCCAACACTTGTTCATATTGCGGTTGAAAAACGCCAAACAATTTGGCGAACTTGCCACACGATTGCTACTGTTGTCGATTGGCAACAAACGCGCCACCCATATTAGGGAAGACTTTCTCATACCCAAGTGATCATTCGAAATTGAAACCATAAAGCCATGTGATATCATAGGCATATCTTTCACAATCTCTCTCAATTTCAATCATATTATTAATTGTTTCGGGCGTATAGACAGCGATGTCAACTATTTATAACCCAAACGCGCTGTTCCCCTTCGCAAAATGAGCTAGAACGCGCTAAGTTACAGCATTGTCAACTATTTAAATCTTTTAATACAGAATCAGAATTGCCTTCCAAATAATCGAAATCCTTAATTTTTATTTTTATTCTATTTTTCAAATCTTGTAACAACTTATATAAATTGTCGAATAGTTTTGCGATTCAAATGCTTTTTGTACTTCAGCTAGAATAGATGCTTAATAAGTTAAATAAAGTGTTTTGGTCACGAGTACGAGTATATATTTTTAGTTGTGAAATTTCAAAATATTTACCATTTACAGTATTAAAATGATTTTTAATTCTAACCACAGTCAAGGGAATTTTATTTGCGATAGCTGAATCAGTAACCAACTTAAAAAATTTTATGAGTTTTCAATTCTAGAAAATTGTTAAATTTAAGCAAAAAAAAAAAGGGGAACAAATATTGAACTGATATGATGACTTTATTCAAAACGCGCTAATTTAGCGCTTTTTTTAAATAAACGCACTAAGACGAAAAAAGCGCGTTTGGCATAGTTAAATTAAATTTAGAGCGAAACGAGCTAAATTGGCATTGGCATTGGAATTAAATATCTTTATCATCATATAATTTACTTAACTCTTCCATAAACGATCTACGTATGAATCAACTAATTTGTTTCATCAATTACAAGCAATTAATTCACAATTAATTTATTGTGTGGTCACATGCTCATTTATTTTAGAATACTAATTATTTATAATTTTAATTGCAAAATATTTACGTTTAAAGCAAGTTTATGATACAATAAATTATTGTGACTATTTTTAATGACAAACTATGCATGTACATATGTAAGTATGTAAATATGTACATATTTATGTATAAATGTATTTAGAAATGTTTCCAAATGGCTCGAAGTTAAAAAAAATCGACTAATTTGTGTACGAGTATTTATAAAAATTATTATGAAAATAAAACTAAGCTGTCTATATAAAATAAAATGATTATGAGCACAATAAATACATAAAAAATAAGGAAAGGATGTAGATTTATCAAACATAACATCAAGCACGTTGTTGAGACATAATGGAATCAAAACACAACAGAGAAGAAATTGAAGAATAAAACAAAACTGACAAGAGAGACAAATAGTAAGAGAGGTAAATATATGGCTGTGTGACCAAGAGACATTTTTTAAGGATGAGTAATAAAAACAATGAGAGAAGAGCAGGAATAAAAGGACATGTTTCCTTTTCTGCCTTTTTTTTAATCTAATTTGAATAAAATAGGTATCAAACATAAAACAAAAAATCTAAAATTATAATCACAAATTAAAAGTTTAAAAAGTTATTAAACTTTTTTTTTTTTGCAATAACTCTGACCGGTAGTTGAACAAAAAGTTTTGTTTATTGTACTAAATTCCAAAAGTAAATTGCTATTTAGAATTTGTACTTGTCGTTTGTGCAATACAATTACGACATTACAACTTACACTGGCGCACTAATACAAATGTAATAAAACTATACATACATAAAGTAGTATGGTTTAAAATATGTTGTATGTATCTATATCTTATTTTAGAGTAATATGTGGTTAAAAGATTGTTTGTTTGTCATGTGTTGGTTCAACTTTATACATTTCTCTGTGTATTATTTTCAGGTTTTTTTTTCGTTTGGTTTACTATATTTTTTGTGTATACAAAAAGTAAAAAAAAGCAGCAACAAACAACTCCAATAAAAAATCTTATAGTCTTTGAAATTAGAGGTACATATTTGAGATACATTTTTTTAAGAAAAAGAAATAGGTAGTAAGCCTATTATATTTAAAAATATTTAGACATTATTGCCACTTTGAAATTATTATTACTCACTAAATACTTGAGAAAAAATTTTGGTTTTTTCGCAGATAAATTTGTTGGAATAAAATTACAATTTTTTTTTTAATTTTTTTTTAACAATTATTTGTTAATTCGTTGACACTTTAATATTTATATTTAGTGTATTTCCCAGATAACTATTTTATTCTTTTTGATTTATATCAATGAAAAGCTTTCACATATGTAGGTACATATTTTTTTTTCATTTATTTATAAACACAAATTAAATTTTTTGTGGATAATTTTTTTTTTAATATCTTTTCTTGTAGATTTTCTTATAAACGAGGTATGCGCGCGGCGCGATTATTTCAAGTTCTTTTTATGAATATAATATTTTTCTTCATTTTATTTTGTATACACATATAACAAAATACTTTTTGTTGTATTCTTTTTTTTAAGCTAAAATAATTCGCTTACAAAAAATTTATTATACGCGAGACAAATAGAAATTGTGCTGCCATTCATTGCACCCCGGCACGTAATACTAGTTTCAGTTAACCACACAAAGAATTTCACATCCCGTCATCGACATTTCGTACGTTCTTTCTCCTTCTGCTACTTCTACTAAAAGCCACTACGTACATTTGTATAAATATATATGTATACACAACATGCATATGTAGATACAGATACAATACGGTATGACGGTCGTTGTTTTATTCTCTCATCATCATCATCACCGCACGGTTGTTGTTAGTCCATCAAAAAAAAAAAAAAAAGAAACAGCAATAACAACAGCAAGGAATAAAACACAGAAAATTATACAAAATTTCGAATGCACAACACCGATCCCTTTCATTTACACCACAGATACGTAACTTAGAAAATACAAAAATATGTAAATCTTAAAAAATCGCCCCAATCGAAACATTCCACAAAACGTTTATAAATTTTCACTGCAATAAAATATCATGCTACATAAAAAATTGCACAAATTAAGGTACATCGAGGTACAAGTGCAATCATCACACACACATACATATGTACATCCATACTCACATAGATACATACACAAGAGGAAACACACCAAAAAGAATCATTTGGAATCATTACGCCAGTAGAATTTACACACATGCACACACGTTAAATTCAGGAACATCAGCCATTAAATATCAAACGTGGTATAAAATAGTACATGGACTCAATCATTCAGTGTGAAACTCAGCAAACGGCAAGATGGATACATCACATCTACCAAAAAGTTGAAACAGTGTTGCCAAACATAATTTTAATTTAACACTAATGTTAATACAGTACGAGCTCGATTTGCGCAACCGAAAGGAAATCGAGGTTGTTGCTTTTACCGAAAAGTTGCAATAATCGACCACTAAAAACTACATATAAGCCAAACTATAATTTAACATAAAATAGTTTATTTTTGATAGTTACAACATACAAAATTCATATAGGTATGTGATTAAAAAGGCTATAGAATATTTTCTACATTAATTGAAACTTCAAATCAGTCTTCATATTTTGTACTTGTGCATGTTTAAGTTCTACTTAATTTTTTTTATAAACACAATCTAGTTTGAGGAAAAGAATGTTGAGATTTTGGATTCTTAATTTTTGGTGATATTGCCGCCTGTTTAATTTCTTAAATGGCTACCAATTTTGCATAAGGAATATTATTTTCTGTTGTCCACTCTATACAAATATTAAGTGCATTAGTGCCATCATCTACTTTAACCTGTGTGTTAATTTTTATATTCTGTAAAGTTTCTTCGTAAGAAAAATGAATAGCTTCCCTTCGCTTCACTTCATTGTAAATTCAGTGTACAGTGTCCTACAAAATTTTTATATTCATGCACGCAGAGTAAAGAGAGAAAATAAATAAAAACTGTTAGCAATAGCGTGCAAAAAACTTTTCGGGATGGGTTCTTTTGTAAAACTGAAAGTACACGTTAAAACTACTTTTTAAATTCAGTAAATTCAAAGAGAAAAGCGTTTTAAATTTACTAAAAGATAAAAAGTTGTGCTTATGGAGACAGTTTTTGAAACAAAGCTGCACTTATAAAGACTGTAATATAAAAAAATTACCTGTTGCGAGGTGTTGCCATAATCGGTGGTTGCGCAAATCGAGCTCGTACTGTAATTGAATATGCGTTACATATGTACATAAGGGATATAAAATATATCCCAAAAAGATAACATAAAATACATTCAAACAGAAAGTATTAAAATATGTTTATCAGAGTAGAAAATATACGCCTTGATTATTGGAATCCATATCCAATGAGTTATTTTAATGAAAATTTACTTTTGAAGTTTAGTACATACAAACTGTAAAGATTATACATAAATAGAGCTTGCAGTCACCATTTATATTAATCAACCTTATTTAAATTGTCGACATTGACGCCACTTTAACACAATACCAAAAAAAATGGGGCTTATGTCCCCGTTGTCGAAAACATGCAGCCGAATTTGGGATCTCAACTAAATATTATTTTATTGGACTGAATGAATGTTTACCGAAAATATGTTTTTCCAACAGGGCGACCCACATGCCATACAGAACTAAAGAAACATTTAGCTTTAGCGATTGCTTTATTTTTAAAAATGGTCCAGTCGTCAATTGGCGATTGAACTCTTCCGGAAACTTTCTCTGCTTTCAGTTAATTTTTGATATACAGTAGACTCTCGATAACGTGATATTCAGGTGACCAGAGAAAATCTTCAAATAAGAATTTGATTAAAATTTTTTATCATTTAGTTAGGGCCTTCTTATGAGATATGCACATGTTATAAATTTTTTAACGACATTCTCCCAACGGTCTATCTTACGGGCCATCTTGTTTTGATAATAAAAAACATATTTTTAATTCAATTTTAATTTCATATTTTTTTATTATTTTTTAAATAACTTTTTTAAATATGGTAAATATATGTAACTATGTACTACATATGTATGTTTATAAAAGCATGTATAAAAACATTAATGAATGAATTAAGTCAAACGGGAAACACAGGACACTGCGACCAAAGTAGATCTATTGTATCCCTTGCCAGGTGCTAGATCACCTACTCTCCTGATGAATCTCAGCATTGCCAGTGGGTCTAGTGTTGGCAGTTCCCAATCCTCCAATAGAAGATTCTCACCTCTTATGCAGATCGATTTCTTACGGAAGTCAAGTTTCTGACTGGAATCCTGTTGCCATAATTTTTGCACCAATTGAATTGTGTGGGAATGTACCTTTGGACCTTTTTGTAAAATACGCTGTATTAACAATTTATGCACATTGAAAGCAGCTACGAGCATTCTAATTGAAAAGTTAAGATCTTCACGATCAGATTGATTAGAATTTTCCACGTTTTTTATCGTTCTTTGTGATCTTGATCGCCCCGATTTTGGGTTTTCCAATGTTGTGCCTCACTCTTCAAACCTCAAAGGAATGATTGGCGCATTATTTACGTGGTAGAAATTTCTAGTGTTGCAGAATTTTTCTATGCGCTATAGCTGCCGAAGTAATTTTTTCTTGTAAAACTCTAGCACAAGAAATTCTCCGTAGCTACTAATGCCGCAAAATATTTTTACAACTTATGTGTATGTACGTTTACATGTTATTATCAAGTGGGCAATTCGATTATTTGACATTATGAGAGACTTTCAAAATGTATTTATACAAAGTGACTGACTTCCAAAACGTCACTTGTTTTGTCTTTGAACAGAGTGTAGAGTTTCAGTACAAAATGTTGACAATGAAAAGAAACAAAAAACAAACAAAAAGAAATCAGTAAACAAACAATCAGCGCATCGGTTTCAAAGTTGATGCTCATGTTTACAATGTTTCTCAACTTTGTATCGGTACATGATTTAAATACCGTATCAGGAATGTATACAAATTTTGAATTGATACGTTTTTGAAGGCAGTCAGTCTGCATACATATACGATATAAAGAAAGCAAGTATGAAAGACTACACTTTGTTCGCAGACAAAGCAATTGATGTTTTGAAAGCCAGCCAATATCGTTCATTATATTGAGCTTTATTTGTTATTAAGCCTGGTACTCTATTCAACATTTCAAGTGAAATGCTGTCAAAATACATTTAAAAAAAATTGGCACGAATTGTTAATGAAAAAATGTTGCCAGAAATAGTACTATTTTTAAATTTGTGAAAAATGTTGCGCAACATTGATTTTTTCATAAGAAAAATTTGACATGTAAACAATATTAACTAGCCCTTGAAACTATGCTACGATTTCTTATGTTTTGAAAAATGCTCAATGTGTTTGTTGTAAATTCCATGCGAAATAAGTGCCACCGATCTTATTTCGCATGAAAACTTAAAATTTTGAAGATACAGTTCATACGTTTTTCCCAAAGAACAAACAAAAATTCGTATATTAATTAACTTTATGCAATATTTTAAAGAGTATGATTAAAAAACACCAATTGACAACATTGAAATTACATTTTGATTTCAACAATCAACCAACAATTGAGTATGGAGGAATTGAAACGAAAAAAAAGAATTCAATTCCGCCACCGTTACAGAAACATAAAAACTCAAATCAAGGAATTAACAAAGGAAGTAAGAAGCAAATATGATACACAAAAACGCTTTCATAAATAACACCGAATAAAAAAAGCACGTAAAAGATTTAAATATTTATATCAATAACAAAAACATTCAAAACAAAATTGAAACAGACTAAATGTCTGCTGCACTTACTAATAATAAAGAACTTCAGGACCGTGCTGAGTTTAAACATTATTGCTATGTTTAATAAATTATGGTACGTATAAGTTTTTTTGATGTTTGTAATGCGTATTGTATGCTATGCATCTGTGTGTGAAAGAGGGATCGATTTGGTTGTTGCTGTTAAATGTTTAATGTTTGGATAATAATGTTTGTATAGGTAGTGTAGAATTTTTTGTAATAATAAAGGTGGCCTCAACAACTTCGTCCAATTCAAAGTGTAAATATAGGGTGTTTTTTTTAGAGGTATAGAACTTCGAATTGAAATAAAACACAAGAAAATCGTTTTAATGTCCATCAATTTGGCTTTATTGGAAGGATAATTTTATGCCATTAACGTTTAAATATGATTTCGGGCATGTGGCCGCCGCGGCTGGCTCGAATAAAGCCAATTCTACAGGTCCAATTTTCAACCACTTTTTCGAGCATATGGGGCGAAATTATGCGCTCATCGAATGTTTCCTTCAATAAATCGATTGTGACGTGCGCTGTGTGGCATGTAGCGCCGTCTTGTTGGAACCACAACTCATCCACATTCATGCCATCCAATTCGGGAACAAAATAGTCGGTTATCATGGCTCTATACCGGTCTCCATTAACGGTAACCAACGGTCGACCATAAAATGGACGTAGCTTGCGGTAAACTTCGCGAACTGAACCATTATTTTCGAAATAAATTTGCACGATTTGCAAGCGTTGTTCTTTTGTCAACCTGTTCATGATGAAATGGCAAACCAAACTAAATATTAATCACTTGACAGCTGACAAAATGGCCGCCAGTTAAAAAAGTGATGCCAACTTAAAGTTCTATACCTCAAATAAAAACACCCTCTACAAGTAAATTCCTGTGTCAGGGCGAGTGAGTTAGCAAAAAAAAAAAAAAAAAAAAAAAAAAAGAATTATTATATAAACACAAGATTTTAAGTAGCAACAAAATGAAGAGGATTTATTAATTTATTAATTATTAAATACATACAGGCTCGTATGTATTTATCTAATATCGTAAATTTGCGAGTAGGAATAGTCCAAGACTGTGGAATAACACAGATTTGCTTATTTAACTCTTATTCCCTTTAAATAAAAAAAAAATTGGAACATAAAGAGATTAATACGGTAGAGTGAAATCCATTTTTCAGCTTTTGTTTATTACGTAGAGACTAATACTATGTTCACACTTATGTGTTTAATGTCTCATTCGTGTTTAAGATCTTAAACACGACGATTTTGAGATGTTTTATCACACATTCACTTGTTTTGTTAAACATCTCAATTGAGGTGTTTTAGATTTAAACACTTTGATAAAAACGTAACTAGAGTATGTTCAGTTTGTTTTTGCTACCTCTGGTAATTATGTGTTGTTATTAAAGGCTGTTTAATACTGTAAAACAATTATTAACACCTTTAATTTTTAATTTCTGTTTCAATAATTTAAAAAAAAAACAATCACCCTTATTCCAGTTGTCGACATCGACGTCACTTTAACACAATACCAATCAATATTTTTGTTCTACTGACAATCTATTTCCGTTCCCTACGGTTACGAATATAGCATAAACTTGCCAACAGGAGTCAGTTGTTTTCGACAACGTGTACACAAGCCCCAATTTTTTGGTATTGTGTTAAAGTGACGTCGTTGTCGCCGACTGGAATAAGGGTGAATAACATCTCAAATAGCAGCACGTGGAAAAATTATTTGCTACACAAGTAATTGCTTAAAAACTATTAAATTATTTATAAAAAATTTATTGTTTGAAAATAATACAACAAATAAAAACAGAATTGTTCGGAAATTCTTATAAACACAACAATTTAATGACAAAACGTCAACCTTAAACATCTCAAATACATGCATTGTGAACAGTTGTGTTTAGTTTTTAAAAAGCTTGTCCTAAACAAGTTTAAAAACATAAATGTAAACATAAGTTGGTCAAGCTAATATAATGCGCCACAACTTGAGAACGGTTGGTTCAATTTGTATACATAAAACACAGAAGGATGCGTACACTGGAAAATGTGTACAAAGGAATGCTTGAAGATTTTTGTAGGTCTAATCAACGACAACTTGACAACATGAAACGAAAAAAACTACACAATAACTAGGTTTAAGAGGAAAAAAATCATCTCTTATATAAGCTGTTTATTTAGCGGTTTCAAAACCGCCGGTCTGGCAAGGCTATCAGCTGTTAAATATCTGTTATCTGAGTTATCATTTATTTAGTGAAAAGTTTTCTATTTACAAAATAATAAATATAAATAAAAATAGTTAAATCAAAGTAGTAGCAAAGTAGTGGGCACCTTTCGAACATTAAGGGGTAAATATGGTCGTCACAATTGACCGGCAAGATTATAAAGAAATGTGCGGAGACTGGAAGCGTTATGAATATGGTGAGGCCTGTGCATCATAGCAATGTGCATACTGCGAAAAATATCACTTGCGAAAATGGAACAACTTTTTGAAGTTATGGTGGGGAGGGGGTCGACCCGCACCAGCTTTTTCGATCACAGCCAATGAAAACTACTCAAAACAAATTTGAATTTTTTTACATTCATACATTTAAATGATCAATGTTATTGATTTGAAGGATTGATACATATGCACAACATGATGTTTTGATACAATTAAAGATTTGCAACTTTGGTAGAGAATGGAAAAAAGCTAAACACAACCGTATTCTATAAACAATTGAAAACTCTTTTACTGTGAAATGCGAAACAATTCTTAGGAAATCAAGAGCCAATTAATTGTCTGCAAAAGAATAGAAAAAAACAAACAAAAAGAAAAGCAATAAAAAAAATCATACGAGTATATAGAAGATAAATCAGTCTAACAAACCAAACAGTCAACGAGCATTACTTTAAAACGTATGTGCCATGTCAAATATAAACGATGCGAATAATTTGCAGGATAACATCATGGCTTAACATACTCAAACGGCTATCATACCCAAACTACCACCGACATAAAGATACAAAGAATAACATGTAATAATGTTTCGGTTTGAGTAGTAGAATTAAAAGCGAAACAGTTGATGAAAAAAGGTAAAACAAAACAACTAAACTGTGAATGGGATAAAAAAAAGGAGTAATATGATTCAAAAATACATGTATACAAACAACGTAACACGCGAAGGCTACAGGTAAAGTTTTTTAAAAGCTGAATTAATGGAACATGTGCATTATTTTCTTAGTTTGTCATTCACGCTAATGAATGAATTTTAAGAGAAGAGACAAGACATTGACCTGTCAAATTCTATAGGTAAAAAGTTTTTAAATATAGTTTGACAATTGAGTTGCACTTAATTTATATATATTAGATTATATTAATTTATCATGCAATGCAGCAAGTGTATGCTGAGACCTTCATCATTCGCATGTACACGATGCTTGTGTCGTGCATTTTGACCGTGAATACTGGGCTTTAGGCATGTGACTTTTTGGGACTCTATCAAATCTGCCGTTTGTTATGAGTAGAATTCGATTCGATGTTCGGTAACCTGGGGGTCCACTCTGCAATTCGAAACGAAAGCAGGTTAGGTTAGGTTAGGTTATAACAGGCTGCCGATTTATAGTAAACCAGCCCACTTGGGTCCTTAGAGGTCCCGTTGTGCTGCCTGGGCGGATTGAGGTGGGCTGCCCATCTTCATTTATCCTATACACTATCCGTATTCAGCTGAAACCAACCCGAAAGGCGTATGAATGAATTTACACTACCGATTTCACATTCCGACAGACTCTCCAAACCTTGCAGTATCGGAGCCCCCATGTGGAGTGAACGCACCTCCGCAAGTGCTGGGCAATGACAGAGAAAATGCTAAACAGTTTCCTCCTCTTCCTCGTCCTGACAGCTTCTGCAGAAATCATTATAAGGTAGATTTAATCTACCAGCATGTATGCCTATGTAGCAATGTCCTGTTAGGACTGCGACCAAATTACGGAGTTGTCCTCTTGGAATCCTCACCAATATTGCGGACCTCCTCATATCATAACAGGGCCATGTCATTCTAGAGGTTGAGCATGTGACCTCATGTAACCATCTAGCCTGAGCAACCCTGAAAAGGTTCTGCTGTATTTGCATTTTACAGCAATTCATCGGAACACCTACCAACCTATCAATGTCCTCATCCTGCATTTGAGCTCCAGCCTTAGCCAGCTCATCCGCAATATTGTTACCAACACTATTCGCATGTCCTGGAATCCATTGTAGTTCCAGGTCAGCATACATTCCCAGTTTGTTAAGAGAGATTCGGCAGTCATATACCAGATTCGATGTCGTAAAGACGCCCGCAATGTTTTTAATGGCAGCTTTGCTGTCCGTGAATATACGGATATCCCAGTTGTATATCCTATAATACCTCAACCATTTAGCCGCTCTACTTATCGCTGAGATTTCAGCCTGTAGTATACTACACCTACTGTCCAGCTTGAAGCTTATCCTCTTTTGAAAGCGAGGAATAAAGATTCCCCCACCCACGCCCCTGTGTGACTTCGATCCGTCCGTATACACCTCGAGCACATCCCCCTCTGCCCCTATAGACGAGTTGGATGCGCCCGATGTGTTAGATTTGAATCTATTGTCAGGCAGAGGTATGGGTGATCGGTAATCTATATTGGCCGGTAGATCATTCAACTGATCTCCTATTATAGAATGACCGCAAGTCAGCTTTTTCCACGCATTTGCCGACTGTAATCTAGTTACAGAGTTCATAGCAATTTGCTTTACCATGAGATCCCCTGGCAGCCAGTGCATCATCACGAAGAGCGCCTTGGAGGGAGTGGTCCGTGGTGCACCCGTAATAGCAAGGGCTGCAGATCTTAGAATCCTTTCAATGGTTCCACGATGGATGGCCTTCTGCAAGGCGGGCCACCATACTAACGCGCCATATGTTAATATTGGCTTAATCACTGTATTGAAGAGCCATTTGGAATTGCAAGGGCTTAAGCCCCATGTTGTCCCTATTGCCTTCTTACATACATACAAAGCAATGGCAGCCTTGTTTGCCCTTTCCTGGACATTTCGTTGCCATGAGAGTTTGGAGTCCACCCTCAAGAAGGGTTTGTTCGATTTGCACCTCCAAGTCACTCTTTAACCAGTCCCGTAACTATATTTAGATATTAACCTGAGCTTAACTGGTATCTATACTTTTGAAATATGAGTGCCCCTGTGATCGAGTGGGTAGTGTACTAGCCTGTCATGATGGAGGTTGCCATTTCGAATCCCAAAGAAGGCTGTGCTTAAAAATTAAATATAACTGCATTTGTAACAGTCGCGTCAATATAATACCAAAAAATTGTGTCCCATGCTATTTTCTAGACCTTAGGGACCAGAAATAGACCGTCAATAGTACAAAATTATTATCGACAGCGTGGAGATAAGGCCTATTGTATTGGCGAGACGTCGATGTAGACATCTGGAATAAGGGTGAATAAAAAATAGATAAGTTTTCAATTATTACAGCTGAATGTCGGAATGACATTTACCTATTAGTTTCATAATTACTGAGACTCTGTTAACCGACCCCACCGTAAAAAATCCAATGAACATACTCCCTTTACGTAGGCAGTTTTTTTGACAACTAACATTTATACTTTATTTGTGTGTAAAAAGTTATTAGCGTGCGTTACTTATAATTATGAGTGAATGAGGGAGATATTGAAAACCGTATTGTCGTATTGGAGACATTTACTGAAGGTTGCAGCCGCTCGGGGTGAGTCGTGAAACTGTTTTGATATTGATGGAGTAGCAGACTGTCTGTGCTGTGTGCGAACTTCAAGAGCCATCAAAGCTGTACAGAATCGAATTTATCGAAATCCACTTCGAAAGCAGCAAATATTGTCGCGGGAAATAAATATATCGAAGATATCCTTTTCTCGAATCACTAAATATGACTTCGGACTTCGAGCTCACAAAAGACACACCGGGCATCTACTTACGGTGGCGTTAAAGCAGAAACGCAAACAAAAATTAAAAGTATTGATTCTTCAGTACGTCAGTAACGGCCACAGAAAATTATGTTTACTAATGAGAAAATTTATACTGTGGAAGAGTCGTTCAACTAGCCAACTGATAGATGATAGATAGATAGCTGAGTCATCTCTGCAAGCAGTTGAGAGAGGTCACCATGCTGCTTCTATGGGTCACAAGCTCCATTTCTGCGAAAAAGGTGTTAAAATTTCGGCAAAGGTGTACGAATTTGAAGTTTTGGAAAAGGTTGTGAAGCCATTAAATAGCACACTATTCTAAATCGAGTCGTGGACCTTTCAACTGGACTAGGCGCCAGCCCATAAGGGAAAAACCACTCAAGACTGTTTAAAAAACAATTTACCAAACTTCATTTCTGCGGACGATTAGCCAAACCTGAATCCTTTAGACTATAAATTG
This sequence comes from Nowickia ferox, assembly GCA_936439885.1. Classification (NCBI taxonomy): domain Eukaryota; kingdom Metazoa; phylum Arthropoda; class Insecta; order Diptera; family Tachinidae; genus Nowickia; species Nowickia ferox. Next base: position 91,388,618 of record OW387023.1, on the reverse strand, counting down.
TGGTCCGTTTTAGAGGGCCTCTTAAGCGTGCACTTATCCGCGCAGTGGATAATTTCCCCATAGAGGTAATGTGTACTGCAATAGACGATTGGCCGGTCAGACTTCGGTTGTTTTGGAGGGAAAATGGCGGCCCATTTTGAATAGTTTTTTTATGTTGTATTTCTTAAATATTTAATAAACCAAAATAAAGAAATTTTTTAAAAATCTCTTGTTTGTGTGTGTCAGAATATATGAAATTATTAGGTATATATATTTACATACATACGAGGTCTGATAAAAAAATAACCGTTATTTTCAAATTTCGTGAGTTACGTATGTTCGATTTTCGCATTTTTTTCTGTTATGTTGGTACACATGTCTGTTATGTATGTTGGCAATATCAGCCATTTTGGATTGTCAGTTTGTTTTTGACAGATAAAAAGGTTAGTCGTGTTTTGGTGTGCTCTTCGATTTTTTACTATTCGAAAAAATGGATCAAAGAAACTGTATTAAGTTTTGTGTAAAAAATTAAATTAAATGCGTAAGGACGAGTCTACTATGAGCAGAGCACAAGTTCAATTGTGGTATAACCGGTTTAAGTTCGGTCAAATGTGAAGGTTTTGCTCACTGTTTTCTTCGACTGCAATGGCGTGGAGCATCATGAATTCTTGCCACAAGGTCGTACGGTCAATAAGGAATACTACCTTGAAGTTATGCGCCCTTTGCGCGAAGCAATTTGTCAGAAACGCACAAAATTGTGGAAAAAACAATCATGGATTTTGCACCATGATAACGCACCAGCTCACACATCGATGCTTGTGCGTGAGTTTTTGGCCAAAAACAAAACCGTTATTGTTGGCATCACTAACCGAATGCAACTATGTTTCGGAATACAACCATGTGTCTGGGTGCGGCAATGTGGTAGACACGGGTACTGCACTTTTTAAAAACGGACAGTTTGGATCAACGACTCGCAGAAGCAACATCAAGTAAAACATAAACGAGCCCTAGGCCAGCAACGTGTTTCTTTTTTATCCAACGTTATAATTAACATCAGTTTAATTCTATAAATAAAGACCAACATATTTTTATCTAATTTATGTAATTATTGTCGGTGCCTTTCATGTTAACACTGTCCGTGTTTGAACAGTTATCATGTCTCAACCACCGTATTCACCGGACTTGGCCCCCGCTGACTTTTTCCTCTTCCCAAAACTGAAGACACCGATGAAAGGAAAGCGTTTTGCTACGATTGAGGAGATAAAAGAAAAATCGAAACAGGAGCTGTTTGCGATACCAAAAAGCGCGTTTCCGAAGTGTTTCGAGGATTGAAAAAAATGCTGGCATAAGTGTATTATATCTGAGGGGGATTACTTTGAATGGGACAAGATAAGTTATTGATGAATAAATAAATACTTTTAAAATAACGGTTATTTTTTGATCAGACCTCGTATATACGATATAATTTCAGTGAGAAGTCAGAAGGAAATGCGGCATCCATATAAATATATGTGACTCTGATTATAATACTCAATCTGAGGCCTTCGTAGATTGCAATAAAAGAAACACATACAAACATATGCACATATATATAAGTGTATGCAATAATAATGAATAACCTTTTAGAAAAAAATGCACAAGTTCTGGAATGACAAAAAGGTTGGCCAACAATTATTCTTCAATCTGAAATTGTCTTGTATTTGTGGCAATATTAATGGATACATATTCACGTACAAAAATACAAGTGGAAGGAAGATTAAGAGAAAACAGGGAAAATAAAAAAACAACAGCGATGTTAGACAAAAAAACAAAAAAAAAAACAAAATGGAAAATGAAACATATAAAAACCAAACAAGTATTTATTCCCACCAAACAAAGGAATAGACAAACGTGAAAAAATACAATAAAATTGTAATTTTCATTTAAATGATTAGCCGTTTAACTTTAAATTTTTAAAAATAATGCTGCAATTTCAGTTGTTACAAATAATCGTTCATGCGTGCATACAAAATTTATTACAAATGGCTTTTGGTTTATAACTTTTTTTCTATTTCTGTCAAGAGCACACGAAGTGTGGTGTAAAAAAATTAATAAAACAAAACGTTGAAATAAAATGCAAAATCAATGTCATAATCATTTACTTTTATCTTCTGTGTCTATTTGATTTAAAATTAGAAATAAAAACAGCATAAACCTGCACGCGATATTGAAAATTGTTTTAAAGCATTTATTGTTATTATTATTATTACGGTAGGTACTATATATTTTTTTCTTATTTATTTTGTTAAGCACACACATCAGTGATTTTTATGACAAATTATAGTCACAGTGGTTTGCTTGCAGTTGTCTCAAACGAGTATTTTTTACAATAGTGTACGGTACCCATGTTCTGTAACTCCCGCGTCAGAAAGTTTTTGATGAAAATGTGTGAAATGAAACAAAAATTCCATAAATTGTAACAGACAGTTGTTTTTCTCACTAAACTGTATATGTAATTTTTTTTTTTTTTAAACGTGGTGAGATAAAATTTTTAACAAAATATAGGTATGTATTAAATATGCAAAATGCCATGAATAATAATGCAGAAAAGGTAAGCATTTTGCTCTCAAGTAATATTTTCATTGTTACATTACTTTAATTTTTTTTTTCAAACTGTTTTCAACAATTTTGTAAACAAAAACCATCAAAGTCGCACTACACATTATTTGGTATAGCCGACAGTTGTACTTTCGCCGCCGTCTTTGAAAATTTTTCACTACTAGTAAATTTTCTTCGCCGTCAACGACAGTTGTGATAAGCATATAAATACAACGTCTTCGATTTCACATCGGCTTCGAGTTGTATATTATGATATTTCTAACGTAGCGACGTAATCACTTTTGATAGTGTTCGTCATGAGTTACAGACACATTTTTTTCTTACTTTTCGAGAAACGATGGAATATTTTGTTTCGCACCTTTTCGACTCGAGTAGTTCTTACTAAAGTTACAAAACATGGGCACAGGTTTTTTTTCTTATTATTTAATTCTATATCAGGAGGAATATCTGGAGTTTCAAAATAAGGACAAAATGGGTATCAAAATAAGCGCAAACGCGAATATAAAAAGTAACTTTTTGCGAATCGAAAATCGTAATATTTATGGATGTATTTAATCGTTTGTAACGATGTATTTTTTACGTGTTTTTCGCACCATTTAATTTATCTGCGACAAAATGTCAAACTAAGCAAAACAAAATTTTTTTTTTTAATATAGGGTCCGCCAGATACCTTTTTTTTTTTGAAAACAGGGCGCAAAACATCGAGTGTACCTTCGGCTGTGCGGCACGTAGCGCCGTCCTGTTGAAACCAAATGTTGCCAATATCCTCCTCTTCAATTTTTGTGAACAAAAATTCGTTCAACATGGCCCGATAACGACCGCCATTGACTGAAACGGCCACTGCTTGCTCATTTTCGAAAAAGAGGCCCAATTATGCCTCTGGACCAAAATCCGCACCAAACAGTGACTCGTTTTGGGTGCGTCGGCTTTTCAATGTATGCGTGCGGGTTTTCTGTGCCCCAAATGCGACAATTTTGCTTGTTTACATACCCGCCAAGATCAAAATGAGCTTCATCTGAAAATATGATTTTTTGAGCAAAATCGGCATTTTCTGTAAGTCGATCGCAGGCAATATTTCCCAGCGTTGTTCAAGCGTATACACAACCATATTCGTTCAGCGGAAGGATGAAACTAATTATCTCTCAAATCAGACATGAGCTAAGTGTTACCATTCACGAAATAAGCACTAGTTGAAAAAAAAACGTTAGATGACCGACCCTATATAAAAAAAACTAAAAGAATTTTTTTCATTTTACTTTTTTTTACTTCAACCGACAAACCGTTAAAATACACTATTGGGTAGCAAAGTCGATAAGTTTTCGTTATATTTATTGTAGCAGTACGATTATCGCAATAAAATTTATTGAATCCGGGTACTGATCTAAAGGAATTATTAAAATTTTCAAATGGCAATAACGATACCTTATGTAACGGTTGCATTGTCTCAAAAGTCATACGATTATGAGCGATAGTGAATACCAGCCTTAATATATGTATGTAGGGAACAAAAAGTAAATGTTTACACTTTACCACTGTGCACAAATTGCAAGACTGGCAAACACATTTCAGCATGTTTTCGATGGTTTATCAGATGTACTTATGTACTATTTTTATATATTACATACATACATATGTATGTATGACATATATTGGTTAAGTTCATTGGATCTTTTTTACTCAGGCATTTGAGTTTAATGTCTGAAATACTTTTCGGTAGTGTAAATATATTTGTTAAAAAATGCGCCGCGCACAAGGTGTGCGTGCGATATGTTATCTCTCAAATCTTGTTAATTGCTTTTTGAGATAGAAATGCTGTATTGTTGCTGTTGTTGACACATTGAACAAAAACAAAGCAAAAAATAAAAAATAAATAATACGTACACATAAAACAATTTTAATTTAAAATGAGTATTACTTATTGCCTTTACTGAGTAATGATTTAAATCTAAACTATTTGATTTTATACTTAATTAATTCTTTTTTGTATGACTGCTTTTGTTATTTCTTTTTATGATATTTTTTATTTGGATTATTTGGATGCTAATTACATACATATGTATGTATATGTTTTTCTGCAGTTTAGAGTTCATTGATATCGGGAGATTTTTTATTTGTGAGTTTATGGTGTTTTGGAATTGTTTTTTTTACTATATGACCAATAATAAACACTCAATCGACGTGAATTTACACAAACCTTAATGTAAAAAGAAAATTTGATTTTGTTTTCAGGGGTTGAGTAAGCAAAATATTTGTATGAAATTTTTATACAATATGAAGAACGATGTGAGGATTAATTCTGCATCACTAACCCAAAAATACCATTTTTTGAGTTATGACGTTCTTTGACTAAATGGGCGATATGTACATCCATGTTCTGAAAAACGCTAATCGCTTAAAAAAATAACCCTATTGTTTCCACTACGATGTCCGTCTGTCCGCCACAGGCTGTTTTCTCGAGAACCGTAAGAGCTACGGACCTGAAATTTTCACAGAACTTGTAAAACTTTGGCCGTTACAACAACAAATATATGAACAAACGTAACATGTTGAAAAACGTATGTAATATACAGACAATTATGTATATACTATAGACAATTGAAATTTTTAAGCAGACTACACAAACTAACACTGAAATAAAAAAAAGACTAAATTAGAGGGTATTCTATCAGTTGATGTTATTTTGACTATGAAATTTTGCCAACATGCTGTATATTGGAACCCGCAAGAGGCAAACTCTTGAAATTTTCAAAAACACTACACTAAAAAATTCCAAAATCAAAGTCGCCAAAAACGAAAAATTACTAAAAACCGATAAAAATCGCCGAAACGATAAAATGCAAAAAAATAAATCGCTAAAACTAAAATAAATCGCTAAAAACCAAAAAAATCACCAAAAACGAAAAAACTCAAAACCTAAAATAAACGCCAAACTATAAAAACGCAAAAGAACCGAAAAGTTCCAAAAACCAACGTTGGTAAAAAAGTCAAAATTTTAATTTGTTTTCTCGAATAATTCCTAAACTGTAAGCGAAAGAACATAAATGTAGCAGACTTTGTTTGCAAAAAAATCTTTTTTATCAGATGAAAAACATCAGCTTGGCACTGGTTTTAATTTTTCATTAACCCAAGATTGTCCACTTTGGGGCTTTATGGCTCCGCCCCTTTAAAGATACCTATGCAGTATAAATTGCCGACATAAGCTTTGTGACACCTCACAAAATACCCAATGTGTAACGGGTACTTTAGGCCCCACCAGGCACCGTCGAATCCAGCTAAAAAATTAAGACCCCATTTATGACAGCAAACCTCATATTTTCGACAGCGAATATACTCGTGTTAAGAATTTAAAAAAATCCCATACAAGCTGCGACCAGTCTAATGTAAGTACATATTTTCTAAAAATTATTTTTCTCACCAATTACACATTTTCTTGAAACAATCGCCACTTTATTTGTAATCGAATCCACAGTGTGCCGCTGCATTTATTACGGTTGCCAGATGTACTTCATACATATTCTTTTTCTTTGCCTTGTTGTGTTTTCCTTGTTTTGTTTTAGTTTAATTTTCGTTTGGTGTTGTTGCTATGTAAGCAGCATGTGTTAGTTGTGTGTTAAAATATCTCAATGTTTAACATTTTTGTATGTGTTTTGAATATCTAAGTGAAAACAGTTAAGCGCAGTGTGGACTTATTTTTGTTTGGTTTGAGGAGATACAGACACACATGTGTGTGAATATAATTTTTGTATTGACATTTTGAATTGGAGATGCTAGACTAGGTTGGATTATAACAAATGTGTGATTGAGACTTGAGAAGCGTTAACGACCACGCCCGTCTTTTTCTTCTTCTTTTTCTTACTAGTAAATAAATAACGACGATACACAAACATTAAGAGCATTTTATAATTTCTCTAAGAATGAAATCAGTGTAAACTTAATTTATTTATTTTTGGCCAAGTGCACTGTATGGTTTTTATTATATATACATACATACATGCATATCTTTATATGTACGTGCATATGTATATGTATATGTACATACAGTGAATCAAAAAAAAATTTATATGTACGTGGAGTAAACGCTCCGCTCTACTAATCAAAATATACATACCTACATATCTTTTGCCCTTTACAGTTTTAGCCTAAAATCAATTTAAAGCAATTTAAAGGCATAAATTAATCAGCTTTTCATGAAACTCTTTAATTTTCCAGTAAAAAATTACACTCCAAAGAAGTCATTAAAATGTATAGTTTGGGATCCGAAACATAGGTTTGCCGTTGAAAGAAGTTCTCTTTTTCGATACCTACTCACCGAATTGGAAGCGATGTTAAGAACAATTTTATTTTTAGCGTTCTATAACAATATGTTCCTCTAGGAAAAATGTTACCCATTTTCGCAATTAGTTTTTTTAAAGGAATTTAAACGCGAAACAGTGTTTTCATGTAAATTTAAGTATATACATAACTTTTAATTTTTTTTTATAAAAACTAGCTGAGACCGGCAAACGTTTTGTTCACTGTTGCCAATTCAGCTATTTTCTCGTCAAATCTAGCGATTTTAAAGTAGATTTTGCTATTAGCGATTTTTTGTGCATCATAATTTGCTTAAAAATGTGAGCTTGCTTAGAAGCAGAGAACCTATATGAAGCAAACTCTATAGTTTGAGAAAAAATGTGATTGAATAGCGCCAAAACAATGCAGGTTTTATACAGGGTGTTTTTTTTTGAGGTATAGAACTTCGAATTGAAATAAAACACAAGAAAATCGTTTTAATGTCCATCAATTTGGCTTTATTGGAAGGATAATTTTATGCCATTAACGTTTAAATATGATTTCGGGCATGTGGCCGCCGCGGCTGGCTCGAATAAATCCAATTCTACAGGTCCAATTTTCAACCACTTTTTCGAGCATATGGGGCCGTATGTTGGCAATAACGCCACGAATGTTGGCTTCCAAGTCCCCTAACGTTTCTGGTTTGTTGGCGTAGACGAGCGACTTCACATATCCCCAAAGAAAATAATCCAATGGTGTCAAATCACACGATCTTGGTGGCCAATCCATGGTTAACCGAATTAATTGCTCTGATGGACGATTATGTCGACCATAAAATGGACGGAGCTTGCGGTAAACTTCGCGAACTGAACCATTATTTCGAAATAAATTTGCACGATTTGCAAGCGTTGTTCTTTTGTCAACCTGTTCATGATGAAATGGCAAACCAAACTAAATATTAATCACTTGACAGCTGACAAAATGGCCGCCAGTTAAAAAAGTGATGCCAACTTAAAGTTCTATACCTCAATAAAAAACACCCTATAGATAGAAAGTTAGCTAATGTACTCACATCCATATGGAAAAGCGCTTTTCTACATAAGTAAATACGTTTATATTATTAATCCATTAAAGAGCTTTTTAGATAACTGCTATGTTTGCATGTTTTATTATATTCAAAAATTTAGTATTCCAAACACGGAACTCGACATATAAAAATCAGCAGATTTGTCTTGAGAAAAGAAAATATTTTTATATTTTCATTGAAGTGTATATAAATTGAAAACTTTAAACTTATTTTCTGCAAAACTAGCTTTTTTGAGTTATGACTATATTGCAATAAAGGAGCGATATATAAATATATAATGAGTATGTTACATATATTTATGTATATAAAAATAAGCCTTTTATTAACCTATTACATATATTGCTTTTAGTTAGTATTTTATAAAATTTGAGAAGTATATAAAAGTTAACAAGTTACCGTAAAATTTTTGAAAAAACCTAAAAATAAATTCTTTTTAGCTATTTATCGCTAAATTTTCAAACATTTTTGAATTTTAGATATTTTCTAGCTATTTTATTGTCTACTTTAGCGATATTTGTTGGAAAAAAGTTGGCCACAGTGGTTTTGTTACTCCCAATTATTTTTTCAACTAGAAAGTACTCCACACAGTGGTCACTTGTTGGGTCAAAAACAAAACGAAAGTAAGTTTTGTATGACTAAAATATACCTCTACTTGCTTTTCTGCTAATTACACTATGCTAGTTCTAAAATGTAACAAGCTTGGGACCCGGTGGGTAAACATAATTCGAGTACGCTGAATCCGGTGGTTAGCAGATCCCTTTCGACCACAAAGTAGCTTATAAGCAAAGTCAACCATGGAATTGCTACAGTTCATAGGTTGGATAACAAAGCAGTGCTTTCTACATTTATTGGAACATACTTCCAACTTTTATTATCTAGTTACCCGATAATTCCAAAAGTCTGAAATCTTCAAAAATCTTTAATTGGGATCTCATAACCAAGGGAATCAGCAAAAAAAATTTGTTTGAAAATTATGGTTAAAAGTACCTAAGAATTGCAATTTTTCTCACTTTTCTACGTGCATTTCGTTCCAGCTTGTAGACGTTGCTTAACAAACAAAAAAAAATCCCTATTATTTCTAAACTAAATATATGAATGTACACACACTAAGTCCCTTCTTTCTAAATTGGTTTATAAATTAAAAGCGGTTGAGTTACAGCTTGACAAGCGCAAACTACTTTTTACTCGTTACTCAAGATTTTGGAGGTGTTTAGAAAATTGTAACAGAATATAGGGTCGGCATTAGATGAGGGAATGCCAGACAATCCGGTGGAATGACCGATAGGTCATTACTATAGGTAATTGGGTAGAAAGCAGGATCAACAGTTCATGGCGAAGTAGGGAGGATTATAGATTCTCGAGGGGTTTGTGGCCAAAACTTGACTCAGGAAGATCCAAACTGCTACTTGACATGAATAGGGGCGATACGAATTGTGATAGGCGCGTTGACAGATCACTGCTCGGTCAGAGCAAGAACCAGCAGTTAAGAAACTGCCACTCCAGATTTTTGTAGGATGTGCGGAGATGAAGAAGAACCAGAAACTATTGAACATATTATCTGTCACTGCCCGAAGCTGAGATAGCTGAGCAGACGTTTCCATGAAAGCATTACTGATATCGGGAAGTATAAACTAGAGGACATCAGGGGCTTTATCATGGTAATTCGGTGGCTCAAGGACGGATAATAGATCACTATTGTTATTATATCACTTTTTTTTGGACAACAGAAGGGAATCACAATCGACCTAATTGAGTCTCCGAGTGGAGGTGCGTTATAGCACCACCCTTCCTAACCTAACCTAACCTTAGAAAATTGTAAAAACAAGTTGCTGTTGTACACGATAATACCTCCCAGAAAAATAGTATAATAATATCCCAGGATTTTGTTTTTTTGTCACTTAGTGTAATTATGTGTTCAACACAAAACAAATAATACAATTTTGTTCCAAAAACAGCTTTTTTGAATCGATGTAAGACATCCTGATTTTAGGTGAGCAGGTTCCATATAAATTTCGAATCATTTTATTTTACTTACATTATTTTAATTCAATTACGTGTGTAAATTACCCAAGATATTAAAAAGAACTGACCTGAAAATAAAAAAAAATAAAAATAGTTATTTAATATGAGATTTTAACATTGACTTTAGTATAATGAGCTAGCTCTAAAGATTTTAGGGGTCGTAAAATATATACTACATAGATGTACACATAAATTTAAGTGCTTAAATATTTTCCAAACGGAAGAAAATCAATTTTGAATTCTTCTGCAAGTATCTCAAAACTTGAAATTGATATTCGTTCGCAATCTACACGAAATTGCAGTTTATTGCGTAACAAACGAATTTACATTGAAAGAAATCTAGAAATTTACTTTTTTACTTTTATTTATTTAAAAATAATTTATATGCATGCAAAAGTTTTACATTTTCAAGACCTTGGAATTTGAATTTAAATTTTAATAGACGCAGTTTCGTTTACTTTTTTTACTGCGAAGTTTAAATAATACGCAAGTTTCGTTGGAAGTGATTTGGTAGAAGTATGTATATAAAATCTAAATCTTAATATGCGGCCCCACTACTTCTTAGTGGCCCAAATTATATACATATGTACATATATTTAATTTTTGTAATTAAGTTTAGGGCATTAAGAAAATAAAGATAGTACTTTTTTGTTTCTGTACTTTTGTAGCATGAATGAATAATTTTGTAGGTCATCATCAAACAGATAACAAATTGTATAAAAACACTTCGCAAATGGGTCATGTAAAGAAATAAATTTTGAAAACTTTTTATTTATTTCTAAGCGCATAAAATAACATGAGTGGCATAATTGTGGTTTTAGAATTTGTGAAAAAAGTGTGCTTATGTATTTATACATGTTAATTAGCAGCGTTGCCGTTTTAGTTAATTTTCTAAGCTAATAATTATGTATAAATTTCTAAATTATGTCTTTATGAACAAAACTGCTATGTAGGACCCAGACGTTATAACCAAGGTTTTGGTTTTTATTTTGACCTTTTTCGACAAATTTAAAGTCAAAAATCGCCAAAATTTCCAAAGAACATTTGATTAGTTTTTGCCAATTGTAAAAATATGTATATAATTTTTAAATAATCAAAAATATTTTTTATAAATTATAAAATATATACATACACACATATATATAATCCAACCTAATTTACAGATGAAAATTATATGTTCTCCTTAGATTCGCATTTTATTTTACAAATAATTAGTACATCAAACCACACATGTTGAGATACATCACAATGTTAATTTGAAGCAATGCACAATTAAACAGACAAAAGTTAAAATAAATAATAAGAAAACAAAAACTTAAATGAAAACTAAAAGCAATTTTGAGTACTTTTAATTACACAAGACAGGATGTGCGGATCAGTAAAGAATTGGTGCATCTGCCTGAAAGAAGAAAAACACTAAAAATAACAACAACTTTGTGGAGGATGTGTCGTCAATATGCAGACCGCTGGCAAGTAAGTACCAAGGAAACAATGAAAATAAATAAATAAAACAAAAGTGGGAGAAAATGGGGAGAAAGAAATGTAATTATTTGTGTTTGAAACAATAAAAAAAATAAAAGCAAAAGTGCCTCAATTCAAATTGGGGTGGAGGCAATTTAAATATGACATATTTTATTAGAGCATAATTATAATTGTGTTTCGTAAAAAAGAATATTCAAGTTCAGATTTTGAGAACCGGAAATATTTTCAAAGAAACTAAGGAAAAATTTTTATGTTGATAACTACAAGAAAGTTAATAATAACATAAGGCAAAAGATGTTCCACTATGCATGCATACATACATACATGTACATGGGCATTAACGTAATTGCCCTGAGTGTAGTGTCAATTAATGTAATTTTCAGTCTTATATGCAAATTTTTAAATTGAAATAGAATACGAGAATTGTTTATGCAAAAACTACAAAAAAAAATGCGAGCAATCATCACACACAGAAACAATACATTATTTCTTCATTACCAGGGCAAGGCAAAAAAAGCACAAAAATATTTAAAAAAAAAGTAAGCTAAAAAGCCCAAAAAACCCTTGGAAAACTTCAACTTCAGTCGATGTTACCGGGGCATATTTAAAAGCTAACAATTCACATGGGGATAATGTGTCAATATATTCATCTTTTTCTTTTATATTGAAAAATATGTTATTTTTAATCTTAGCTAATGTTTTGAGTCCAACATTTTTATTGAAAACTTTAGAAAACTTTTCAAAAAACACCTTATTTTCTAAAGCCTCAATTTTTTGTTTTACATCTTCTATGACGGATAAACTTTCCTGCAAAGTTAGACATCTGCTTTCTAATTTAACTATGCTTTTATAAATACATTTAAAATTGTCTTTAATGTGTGCTAAATCTGAATTTACAGTTGGGTTTTCAAAAAATAATTTTGCATTGCAGATGGTCTCTGCCTCTTCATTAGAAAACTCCGTTTTATTTATTTCCGTAAAATTATCGCAGTAATAAACAGCAGCTTTTATCCAAGATTCCCATCTGTTCGTACAAGGCTTTGGGGGTTTGCTTATTGTTGGGTACATAGAGTGCAATAAACTATATATATTATATAGGTATATTTGCAGTCAAAAACATTTTGCATAACTCCATATGAAATGGATTTATAGTTGGATCATCTGAGTAGCTAGTTAACAATGACTGAGTGCTATTAACATTTTTCTTCTTTTCAGAAGCTGTTTTATGTTTTGATGTGCCAAAATGTTGTTGAACATTATACATTTTCATTCCACTTATAGTACAATTACAAATTACACAAAACAAAACAGAATTGTCGGCCTTTAATAATCCCGGGTAATTTTGTGCCATAAGGGTATTGAACTCTTTTTTTGTTTCTTTTGGCATTATATTTCTAACTTTTAAAATTTAATTTTTTTACAAAACTACAAGCGCTTTACTTTTTTAATATTTTACCGTTGTTTTACAAAAACAAATTCAATCAAAACTGATGAAGTTTTATTTGAATACTCAGGCTTAAGAAAATAAATAAGGGGCCATCCACATATTACGTATTTTTTCCGATTTTATATTTTTTTCATTTTAAAATCTTGCAATTATTCGGGAAGAATATCTATGTTTTGAAGAGAGTCACAACTCAGAAAAAATCTGAGCAATTTTATCATAAAACAGTCACATTCCAAATTAAAATCATAAAGTAAAACAAATTTTATCAACAAAAGAGTAATCGGAATACGTTGAAATTTTTACAGTAGATAGATATTAATGTTGTTAGTTGATTTCTTGCAAAAAATTAAATTTCAAAAATTTGAGTTAATACCCTCTTGTTGATTAAGTGCGATATGTATATGCTTATATTTATATCTATTTAACACTCATGATTCTCGATTTATTATGGATTTTTTTTTTTTTTGATAAATTAAATACATAAATAAATGAAAAATCGAAGTGTTTTTGTACGAAATTAGTAAAATTTATGTTACGTAACAATTTTACAGACCCCCTACCCACCGTAACAAATCATAACAAAACTCGAACCCCTAAGTAAGAAAAGGTACAACATATTAAATTATTGACAGAATGACTCAAAACCTTTCTGCTTTAAAGAAAATGATTTCCAACTTGCATAATAAGCAAATATAAGCAAGGTGTATCACATAAAGCATTTCTCATAAAAACTAAGGAAATAAGCAAAAAAAAAGTTTTTAAAGCAAAATGCTTTAAAAACTTGCCCTGATCATTACGTATGTTAATATAAGTAGTAATGAATGTGAAATTACTGCCAGAAGAAATAATTTTCTGCATTACCATTGGAAAGCGGAAGGTAATGTTTAGAAAATAACATATTATGTAATAACATATTATGTAGTCGTGTTAGCTGTTTTTTACAGGAAGGCCAAATAACTGAACTGCTTAGATAGAGACTACATAGCAAGGAAAAGTCAGTTTTCGTTATTTCGTTTAAGGCAGGATCGAACTGGTTTTTAATGAAAATATTTCGTGGCTTCATAGATATAAGTATACTTCGAGAGCCCGAGAATAATAATAAAAAATATAAAAAAATCATTTACTGAGGACATATCTATTTTTCGCCAGCTCCTGAAATAAGTTATCTATAAAATGAATTACCATATTCCTCCTGGGCAGCTTTACATACCTATGAAATATTTTTGGATCTATACAAATCACATTTTTTTCTAAATTCGCTTTGGCGGGAACAAATGAACCACCGCCTCTTCCTTTCTATAAACTATCATTCACATTAAGTAATTAAAAAAAACATATATACATATATGTATGTAAATATGTATGTAAATAAAAAGCCGCCATTTAAGCAAAATAAATTTTTGTACAAAATAAAACAGACACATTATTTACAATCATATACAACTATTACGTCCAATTAAAAGAACTAAAATAAATAACGATATAAAAGTGCAGAATAAAATAAATAAATATTAAAATATACTTTCAGTGATAAAAATATTTACTTCGATTTTCATCTTTTATGTTTTATTTTATTTTTCTGATTTACAAATTGTAAACTGTCATGGCTGCTTTTGTTGATTTTGTATAAGCTCCAGATATAACACACATCCACATTAATATTCATTAATAAGCGTATGTATGTATGTACGTAAGTATATGCATGAATGTATTTGTATTTACACATGCGTGAATGAAAATTTCACTAATTAGTAGAAATATGCATGTAAGCCTTAAAAATATACGTAAGCCTACAGTACACGGCATGTAAAAACCACATGTGCATGTGGTTCTGACCTAATTTTGACGTCATTTGCTACATGCCGTGTACTAGTAACATATGTACAGATGTGCTGCCTCAGAAAATATGTTCGATTCGTCCACACTTGTATCAAAATTTTAAGGTCTTCAGCCACTACTAGTAACTTTAAAAAATGCAACCAAGGGCTTTTTACATGCCGTGTACTGTAGGCTTAAGTTAAATGCCACAAAATACGGGAGTCATTCCATATGAAAAATAAATACAGAAATTTTTTATAAAAATGTACAAAAATTTTATCATAATCAGGAGTTTATTTAGATTTTTTAGTGTTGGCAGGATTAGCCAGAAACAAAAGAGTCTACACAGAGAAAACAGTGCCTAATAAATACCTCATAAAATAGAACAAAATTAATAAGATATCCCTATGGTTTTCTATTAATAAGGAAATCTTATTAATTTAATAAGGAAAAGCTTTTTAAAAAAAATCAAGAAGAAATCTTGTAGTTTTTTTAGGTTATCTTATTGATTTTTTCAAAATATAAAAAATATATAACTTTATTCTTTATTCTTTGTACTTATGTATTTTCATTTAAATTCTATACCATATATGTATGTATGTATGTAGTATGTATGTAGTATGTGTAGATGTTATTTATATATACATACATACATAATAAAGAGTCCGCCATCTAACGTTTTTTTCAACTAGTGCTTATTTCGTGAATGGTAACACTTAGCTCATGTCTGATTTGACAGATAATTAGTTTTATCCTTCCGCTGAACGAATATGGTTGTTTATACGCTTGATCAAAGCTTCGCTAAGTGGGCCTTCGATCGACTTACAGAAGATGCCGATTTTGCCAAAAAAAAATCATCTTTTCTGATGAAGCTCATTTTGATCTTGGCGGGTATGTAAACAAGCTAAATTGTCGCATTTGGGGCACAGAAAACCCGCACGCATACATTGAAAAGCCGACGCACCCAAAACGAGTCACTGTTTGGTGCGGATTTTGGTCCAGAGGCATAATTTTCGAAAATGAGCAAGGAGTGGCCGTTACAGTCAATGGCGATCGTTATCGGGCCATGTTGAACGAATTTTTGTTCACAAAAATTGAAGAGGAGGATATTGGCAACTTTGGTTTCAACAGGACGGCGCTACGTGCCACACAGCCGAAGCTACACACTGTTTTAAAAAAAAAAAGTTATCTGGCGGACCCTTTATATTATATTCTTAATTAACTCACTTTTTTATTTTTTATTTATTTTTACTGTTGTTGTTTAGTGTAAACTTTAAATGAACAAAAAATTATGACAAAATAAAAAAAATTTTAAATAGGTACCTAGTCCCTGAACAGAAATCTCAAGTATTTTGTTTATTTACATACCTATAATATTTTGCTTTTGGTATTTTTCAATTTATATATAATTATTTATAATATATTAGTAATATTATTTTAGTTTGATTTACATGTAATGAAAAAAACAGAAAAAACATTACTTATATGTACATTGTAGAAAAAATAAGAATAAAAGTTATGGGGGCTGTTTGTCCAAACGCGAACGAACGCCTCCACCGGACACCCATACTAAAAACAAAAAGAAAAGCTTAAATTTACCCTCGTTTCCAACACCAATACCCGAAAGAAACGACCGCCCGCATCCAGACAAACAGCCCCAAAGTCAAGTTTATTAAAATTGGTTCGAAAATTATGAAATATTTCAATTTAATAACCACCAAAATTTATTCCTGTCAAGGTTTGTATATAACTTTCTATCTAGTGCTAAACCTACTGTTTTCTGTTGTTAACTTGTTTTCAAGTATTGCTTTGTTATTTGTTCTTCTATAAATATGATAAAGTATTGGGATGTCATTTTGGTTCTGAATAAATCCCATTCTATCTAAATGTGGGAATGGGGAATCCCATTCTATCTAAATGACATTATGTATTTCTCATCACAATAGTACTGTGCTAATATCAAATTATTAGTGTTGAACGCAGTACTACTTGAAATATGTTTTCTTATTAAATGAATAATAAAATTATCAATTCTTTTTATTCTTGCACTATTATACAATTTTAGATTTGATGTGTATTTAATGTAATTGCTATTATGTGACCTATACATTGATAAACATGCTCTTATGTAATATATGTAGATGTTATTTATTTATACATACATACATATATTATATATATTCCCTGCAGAAAACATGGGGTTAAGTGTCCCCAAGTCACCACTTTTGTCGACTATTTTGGTGACAGTGTCAACAGAGCGTCTATTGATAATGGTTTTAATGCGTAGAAAACATTTTTTCAGATACACACAACTATGCTTCTTCTTAATGTTTTATTGGTTTGTTGAAAATAAACGTGACGTCAAGCAAAATTTAAGTGATTATAAAAATTATTTAAGAAATTTAATTAAAAGGCTGACATAAATGTATTTAACAATAATAATACAGAAAAAAATTAAAAAACAAATAAAATAACAATCAATATTGTATAAAAATATAAAATGTGAGAATTGAAGAGTTTTAAGTGAACGGTGCCAATTATGGAAATTTTGACCCTGTGGAAGATTTTGTGCCATCAGGTAAAGATTTGTCACATTTTAAGATCCATAAGTAATTGTTTGACTTTACTAATTCAGCGAAACATACAATTTTTAATTTTAATATACATAAATGACAAACAATTTCCTGCAGGTGGTGACAGTGTCTATAGTGAATCAGTACAGTCTTACTACGGACATCGAGCGAGGAAATATCGATATTGTAGACTGCAGCCCCTAAAATTTACTAGTGAATCTTTGGTGCCAATGTCTCCACGTGGTCCCAAAAAAACTACTTAGTTAGTAGTGCTACAGTCTAGTGGTAGATTTTCAATGACAAGCTAATGTTAAATGTCAATACGCGATTACATTGGCTGGGGTACACCTGGTCAGTAGTGCTACTGACAATGTCACCAGTAAATCACTACATTTTCACTATTCGCATTTTCTGCAGGGTTCTTAATTAACCACCACACATACATATTATTACTTGAGAGGAGACAATTATTGAACCACAAACCTTCTGACTGATAGACAAGCACTCTAACCCATATGCTAACAGGCAGCCTGAGTCCGCATTGAAATTATTGTACAAACATGCTTATACAAAAACAATAAAGATCATGAAAAAAATTGTCTCTATGTTTATTTATAGATATGAAATAACAAGAAACCTAATAAAATCAAGATTTCCTTATTAAAAAAATTAATAAGATGCTTTACACATAATCATATAGGAACCTAATGAAAACAATAAGAATACCTTTTTGAAAAAATCAATAAGGCAACCTAATGAAATCAATAAGAAATCCCTATATTTTACAATTTATAAGAAACCCTAATAGAATCAAGAAGTTTTTCTCTATGGATTGTTTTTTGTGCCAAAAATAACGGAAATTGAGTAAAAAAAAGTGTGAATAACAAGATTTCTTCTTGATTTTATGTGGGTTTCTTATTGATAAAATTAATAAGATTTACAATTAAATAATAATAAGAAATCTCTATGGAAAAATCTTCGCTTCTCTCTGCTGGGATACCAACTTAGCCTAAAAACGTTTCATAGAGAAAATCTTCTTGATTCTATTAGGCAGTTTTTTCTCTGTGTAAGCGATCCCATAATCGCACCAAATATGAGAAAATGGTTGATTTGTTGTTTCCAAATTATGTTCGACCAAGTATCAGAAGCTTTGCCCTAGAAAAACGTTTTATATTCGAGCACAGTGTGTTATTACACTATGCAACAAAAAAAAATTAACCTCTACAATGAGACGATTTCTTAGCTAATTTAGGGTCGCTGAACATGAATATGGCATTTATTTATTTTTCTTAAGATACGTTTTCAAGATATTCGCGGAAAACATGTTTTTCTTTGCAGTTTACAAAGATATTTCTAAAAATCTTGAGACCTGTTAATTTAAATTAAGCAAATTTAACACCATTGAAAAGATATGTTTTTCTTTTATCAGCCCATATTTTTTTTTAATTTGTTGATCGAATAAAAATTTATTGAGTTACGCCTCTTCAGATTTAAAAAAACTTTGAAGTTTTTATTTTTTTTTAATTCAGTATTTTAAGTTGCGCCCTTAAGCCAAAAAAATTCTAAAATTTATTTTAAACCTGTATTTTAAATAAAATTTTGTAGTTAACTTATTAAGCGTTATATTATTATTATCGGACAAATAAAATTAAATAATTACGGGCCTTCATTACAAAAACACATTTCAGCAAATTGAAATACGATGAATCAAACCAATTCACATATTCCATTTGCAGAAAAGTTTCGTATATAAGGCAGAAATCTACATCAACTGACACCACACACAGTGGACCAAACACAGAAGAACGCTGATGATGAAGGTTTAGTGGCCTTCGAAAACGGCTGGCTGTTCCGTTCAACTATGTGTTGTCAGAATATTTACAACTAACTTTGATGTTATTTGTTCATTAATAATTATCACATGTAATTTGGTTTACAAAGCGATAAGAACTTTAGCCTGATTAAATCATAAATATATAAATAAAATGAAAGTTCGAACAATAATAATTAAAATTAACTAATTACGACATATTTACTGAAAATATCCGAATTTGAATTTTCGGGGTCGGGGTCGTAACTCTATGAATTTTTATCCGATCAACAGATTATAAATATGGAGAGATAAAAGAAAAACATATGTATATGTTCAGCAGTGTAAAATTTTAGTGATTTAAATAAACTGTTCCCAAGATGTTTTTGAAGTAGCTTTGTAAACTGCAAAATAAACACGCTTTTTGCGAATATCTCGAAGACACTTTTCAAGAAAAATAAATTAAGGCCATATTCGTTTTCTGCAGCCCCAATTTAGTTAAAAAAAACATCTTATTTTAGAGGTTATTTTATTTGCGGCATCCACCAGTAGTCACTCATCACGAATATTTTCACTAAATATGTCGGAACTTTTTAATTTTTTGTCCGATGATAACAATTTAACGTTTTGTACGTTTGCTACAAAATTTTATTTAAGATATGTGCTTAAAAAATTTTAGAATATTTGTTTGGCTTAAGGGCGCATCTTAAAATATTGAATTTAAAAACAAGAATCAAAAATCTTCAAATTTTTTTAAATCATTGAATTTTTATCCGATTAACACACTTTAAATATGGGGTGATAAAAGAAAAACATATCTTTTCGATGGTGTAAAATTTGCTCAATTTAAGTAACAGTTCTCAAGAACGAATTTTTTGAGTTATGACACTATTGAACTGAATGTGGGATATGTATATATGTAACAACCGCGCATCCTTAACATCTTCAATATAAGTTGATAGAGTTCTAATTTCCTAATCAGTACTGTTAAAGTTTATTTTTGTAATTTTATTTCCCAGCTTCCATGGTTCGCAATTAAAACAAACACACTGATCGGATATTATATTATAAAAACCAAAAGCGGAATTGTTAAAACAAAAATTTCACAATAAATTTAACCGGTGTTTTTTGTTGCTTGTTTGTTTGTTTATTTTTTGTTACATGGCAAGCACACTGATTACAAACAATTCTGATGATGATGATGATGATGACGATGGGTTAATGTCATGGCGCCAAACAAAAACAAACCGCAAAATGTTGTACACACAAACCGTTTCAGTTTATTTTTTTATGAAACAAAAAAAATTTATATAAACAGATACGTTTTGTATTTCGGATGAAATCCTCTATTAATATGCTCAAGCATGCACATTTCGTTGGTTTTTTCGTTTAAACTTTTTAAGTCAGCAAAGTAAAAGACATAAAAATTACAAAACTCATCATAAATAATCTGAAGAGAGAAAAAAATTGTTTGATGTTTTGGAGAATGAATGAATGACGATGACGTTGATTTAAATGCCACCATAAACTGGTCAAGTTAACAACGCCAAGCTGTGAGATTGTTTGCTTCTTTATTAGGAGGCGCAAATAGGTGCATATGTACTAGTGTTGTTAATTATTCGTGTTTTATGTTTGTTCGAATGAAATTTCATGATTTTTTTTCTTATCCGAACAGACGAATAATTTTGAACTTTTGTTCGAATATTCGAACGAACAAAGAATAAAGAATAATTTTAAAAAAATTTGCAAAAAAAAAACGGCACGCATCTGTATTAGTTTATTTTTTTTTTATTAACAAACAAAAACAAACACAAATAATTTTTATAAGAAACTTATAGGGCATTTAAATTGTCTCGAAATCTTGCTGCTTTTTACTAGATTTCTCATACAAAACAAAATCTATTTTGTCAGTAGATTTGTAGGAAATCGAATCAAAATTTAATATTTTTATTTATTTTTTACTACCCTGCACAACATATTTATAAAAAAGATGAGTGAATTAGTAGTAGAATGAGCTACAGTCTGCTTAAAAAGATGAGTGAATTAGCTAAATTGCAGTTGTTTGGTTGTAGGTTCGGAAAATTTTCATTTAATGGGATTTATTTTGGATAAAAAATCTTGATAAATGTCAAAAAAAAAATCGGTGTAAACGGTATAGATTTTTATAAAGATTTTAATTAAAATCTGCTACTCTTTGCGCAGCTGTAAATGCCATATTAGACAATTTCTAAATCCATTATCTTTTCCCAGCAAGAAAACAAAAGATGCATTTGGCGAACATATACAAACAAGCTTACACAAGTATTTAGAATTTGGAGTAATTTGATTACTTAACATCCTATTGTTAACAAATTAAAAAGTTATGAAATGTAAAATACTTTTTATACAAACTGCCTTATTCATAAAAAATATTTCTGTTTAATAAGAGGTTTATGAAACAAATTTTCTATGGACATTTTATTAATAAACCTTTTATAAAAAAATATTTTTTATGAATTAGGCCCAAAGTAATTCAGAAAATTGTTCGAATATTCGACAAAAATGATTCGAATAATTTTTTATTCTAAATTGAGCATTTTGTTTCGTTCGAATCAAAATGAAAAAATGTTCGAATATCCGAATAATTTTTGATCGAATGATAACACTAATATGTACATACATACATACATATATATATATATACATACATATATATATCTATATATATGTGTTTGTATATAAATTTTTAAAATTTTTTATTTGTTGTTTTAACTGCAACTAAAAGGTGTGTCTACTGATATTGTAAATTCAAAAGAATTAATTGTTTGAGGTAAAATGGTTTAAAAGTTTATTATTATCGTTTTGTTTTGTCATAAAGATATACCTAGATAATTTTCCTATCTAAAATAATTATGGAATAAGCCAATATCAACAGGTACCACCGATAGCATAGCTGTCTAATATTTACATGACAGAAATATGCCAAATTTTGTTTACAATCCGCATAAAGTGTTTGTTTTCTTAGAAAAGCTTCAGTGCCAGAGGTTCAATTCGTCACAAAATTGTCGGCGACGGCGGATGAGGAAATATATACCGGTGGCGGCGGCTGGCCGGCCGGAGCCGATTTTTTTAAATAAGTTTTATATGTATGTATGTGTACGTGTATGCATATAATTTACTTACCCTTTTAATACCATATCTTCCCCATCAATACAAACTATACAGATATTGTACTTTTCTAGGACTTTCCTTGAACCAACATACAGGTATCCGAAGTATTTCCAAACTTCGGAAACTCCACTTTCACACACAATCTTTGCCACATTTCTTGCATCACGATTTTTTTTTCAAAATCTCCTTGTAGTAATTTAATATATATTTTTTTAAATATGTATTGTAAATACTCTCACCGCTGGATTCAGCTCTGACGAAGACGAATCTTTTCCATCGCGGTCTTTTAAAAAATAATTTTGGATGGTTTTTTGGCTCATGTTTAATTTTTTCCATGGTCACGTCCAAAAATAACGGAGGTTTTTTTATAAGTACGAGTTGCAATTTCAAAACGCGTAAGTAATGCTATTGCTTTTTTCGTACGGCGATTTTAAACAAGTCTTACGCTGCAGCCACACGTTCAATAAGTCGCTTTCAATTTCATCACACATACTATGTGCCAAAATTCCTTGAAATTGAAGCTGTGACACAAATTGATAATCAATTTCATTTTTTAAATGCCATCGAGGAAGAAACAACTCAAATTTGTAGCTTCAATCAATGTGTGCTGTGACACTTGTTCAAATTGAAAATTAAATTGCCATATAAATGGATATGTGAATTTGAAAGCAATCTAGTTTTCAATTTAAAAAGTTTGATTGTGTTACCTTGCGGCTACGCGTTCAATAAATTGCTTTCAAGTTTTTCACACATATGGTTTGTCGAAATTTGCCATAATTTAAGATGTGACGTAGGCTGCAAGCAATTTGATTTCCATTTTTATGTTCAAAATGTCGTCGTCGAGGAAACAATCAAAATTTTTCGCCTCACTGCAGGTACTTCATGAAATATTTGCAATTTTAGAAAAAGATAAAATTATTTTAAAACAGCTGTTAAATTGAAAGAAAAATTGAATGAAGCGTTGAAAGAAAAATTGAAGTCCGCCTGGTATTAAATTCCCAAATGTATGTGTGTTAGTAAAAAAGTGTGAATGTATTGAACTTTGAAACAAAAAGTGAAGCAAAGATTGAACGTGTAGCCTCCAAGCTACGGAAAAAAGTGTGAATGTGTTACAAATTGAATGGAATTGAAAGGCAAAAATTGAACGTGTGGACCCCCAGTTATTGATAATCTTATGACTTTTTCTTCGGTGCCTATAAATTTGAACACACAATTTGAAAGAAAATTTAAAAGCAAAGTCGCATCAAATTTTAAAAATGTGAATGTAGTACCATTTTTAGACACATAACTTTTCACGTCTAAAAGGAGGGTAAGGAAAACATTTTCCAATTAGCTTTTAAATGTATTTAAAATGTGTAAAACTGCAATAACATTATACAACAATCCAGTTAATTAGTACGAAACTTTTAATACGGCAACAATTTCATTTACTTGCTGCAAGTGACTTAAGATATTATAAAATATTAATTTGTAAAAATCGGCTCAGCAATCAAATTGTGTAAGCACTGCTGACGAAAAAAAAGCCGATGTCAGCCGCATGCATCGGCGGCGGCTTTGTAAATGAAAAATAGATCGGCGGCGGCTGTAAGCCGGCTGTGAGCCACACGAATTGGACCTCTGTTCAGTGCCTTTGAAGTCGCTTCATTTAAAAAATTTAAAATTGAAAAGTTTAATTTTTTTAATTCAAAAAATGGTGCCAAAAAGACATACATGCGAACGCAAATGAAACAAACGATAATAATAATTTACATATTTACATTCCATCCTGCAGAAAGCATACACCAAAGCTTTTTCCAATTATAAATGCCACTTTACCGGCCAAGCTTTCGTATTCTTTGACTACTAAGATCTTCTCCAAAGAGTTTTAAGAGAACTGAAGTAATAACTACTACTCAAGAATGATCATATAAAGGATTACGCCCATCCCGAGTATTAATTGTAAACTTTTTGCACATGTAGCACCAATGACGTTACTCAACCTGTGTTCTTATATGCCAATTATGTCTATTCAGCTGTCAAACTTCAAATAGTTGTTGCTATTTCTGTCATTCTTGAGTCTCACACAATTGCTAAAGTAAATGACACTAAGTGCCATTCCACACTATGCCGTTTTCTTTTAAAACCCTTCGAAAAGTCACGTACATTTACATTATGCACATTTACATTACATCATGTCTTTTTGACATTTATATACAAGGTTAATGCTGAGAGTAAGAAAAAGACAAAGAGAAATGTCATAAATACCCCCGAATTTTCATTTCGTGCCTATTGTTTTAACCACAAGTTTCCCAACATCTCTCACCAACAACATAGAAAAAAAAAAGATTTGTAAATATACTAATTAATTTATTTGTGAATACAATTAAAATATTATTTAAAAAGGTACCTACAACGATTTTTGTAAATACAAACACACATTTGTAATATAAGAAAACAAAATCAACTCAATTATTTCCAATTAAAATGATTGTGTTATTGACAATTGAGTTTGTTTTTCAAATTCTAATGTGTGTTTTTTTTTTAATTTTTATTTAGAATTTGGATTTTTGTTAAATTTTAAAGTTATTTATTCTTCCACACAACCCGCGAAACTAAATGCCTTTAGGATGAGTCGAACCGGCAACCTCTTGACTAATAGACTAACGTACTTACCATCCAGCTAAAGAGCAAATCGTTATTGGCTACGCAAATAATAAACACAAAACAAAAACATGATTTCTTATGTTTCTTCTATCGGGTGTTTTTTATTGAGGTATAGAACTTTAAGTTGGCATCACTTTTTTAACTGGCGGCCATTTTGTCAGCTGTCAAGTGATTAATATTTAGTTTGGTTTGCCATTTCATCATGAACAGGTTGACAAAAGAACAACGCTTGCAAATCGTGCAAATTTATTTCGAAAATAATGGTTCAGTTCGCGAAGTTTACCGCAAGCTCCGTCCATTTTATGGTCGACATAATCGTCCATCAGAGCAATTAATTCGGTTAACCATGGATCGTTTTCGCACTACGTTTACTCTATGTGATAATACGCATCCGCTGAAGTCGCTCGTCTACGCCAACAAACCAGAAACGTTAGGGGACTTGGAAGCCAACATTCGTGGCGTTATTGCCAATATACGGCCCCATATGCTCGAAAAAGTGGTTGAAAATTGGACCTGTAGAATTGGCTTTATTCGAGCCAGCCGCGGCGGCCACATGCCCGAAATCATATTTAAACGTTAATGGCATAAAATTATCCTTCCAATAAAGCCAAATTGATGGACATTAAAACGATTTTCTTGTGTTTTATTTCAATTCGAAGTTCTATACCTCTAAAAAAACACTCTATACATGTGGGCATTGCGAGTCAACATCAAGCGTCGTTGGCAATTATCTCTTAAGTGCAACCAGGCCGCTGTTGTTTATTGGCTTTCGAGAGTTTTGCGTCTCACTCGCTCTGGTTGACTGATCTGCCACGGATAACCGTATATTCTTGCGGTTCTTCTGTGGAATTTCTTTAACAACCACGTTGCTACTTCCTATGTGAAGGCATAGGTCGTGTACAGTCAGTCACAAACAAAAAACCTTTTTAAAATACTGTTAATAACATCTTGGGCATATGGTCTAGTTACTCCGCCCATATTTGTGCAACCATATTATGCAAATTTACTTTGTATAATATGTATAAATAAATAAATAAATAAATAAAAATTTGTTGAGTAAAAAAACAAGCCACGACGTTTTTCGGCTGCTTGTCGGAATTCAGAGGTATACAACACGAGCAATCAAAATATACAACAAGAATTGCACATCACAGCCTTGGGTAAACCAACAAGCAACCCTGCAGAAAACATGGGGTTAAGTGTCCCCAAGTCACCACTTTTGTCGACTATATTGGTGACATTGTCAAACGATCGTCTACATATTAACATTGTTTTTGATGCGTAGAAAACATTTTGTCAGATACACACAACTATGCTTCTTCTTAATGTTTTATTGGTTTGTTGAAAATATATACAAGTGGCTTCAAGCAAAATTCAAGATTTTATGAAAATTACGAAAATTACGAAATCAATATAAAAGGCAAATAAAAAAATTTATTAAAAAATAATTCAAAAAATCAAATAAAAAGAAATTGCAAAAGACAAATATAAAGCAATTCATTTTGTAATTATTAAAATAAAAATATTTTAAAATGAAATAATTGTGGAAATTTTTATGAGCCTGTAGAAGATTTTGTGGGATCAGTTAAAAAGTCCAGTCCAGTAAGTCCAGATTCATACATAAGTGTTTGATTTTAATAATTCGACGGAACCTTGAATTTTTCATTTATATTTAATACAAACAGCAAACTAAATTCTTACTTGCTGAACGAATGTTCCCTTTTTTATGTATTTTTTTTTATTAAAACAAAAATTTTTAATAAAATATTCATTTTTATTATCATTAGAATTACTAAAATGTAAACACCAACACAAACAAATTAAATTAAAAAATATTTTAAATTGCGCGGTATTGTTAAATATTGTATTAAGTTCATGACAAATATTATTCAAATTAAAATTTTTTTTTTCAATAACATGGTTTTGTTGAACATAATACTTGTCTATTTTTTTCTGTGCATGTATCAACTTGTATATATGTATATAAGTATGTCTGCACTGCTATAATCTATAGCTTGCCCTTGCGATGATGTGATTTATTACACTTAGTGCCATTATTACAAGTTGCCGATAGTTAAAGGCAAGATTTTGTGGAACGGATAAATGGCTAAGCATTATAAAATCTTCATTTATTATTTTTTTATCCATTAAATATTATTATTTATAATAATCTTTATAAATGGCGGATAAATGGCTAAGCATTATAAAATCTTCATTTATTATTTTTTTATCCATTAAATATTATTATTTATAATAATATTTATAATAATATTATTTATAATAATATTTAATGGATAAAAAAATAATAAATTAAGGTTTTATGATGCTAAGCCATTTATCCGCCCTACAAAATCTTGCCTTTGACTATTGGCAAGTTGCAATAATGGCCCTTAATGGAAACAAAATCTCACTCAAGTGAGTTTTAAACTACATCAACAACAAGAGAGAAAACTTACGATAACAAATTATTTATTTAACTTAAATTTACTGATAAGACAAGAAATATATTTTACTTTTATTGATACTCGTATGTAGAAGATGAAGAATTTTTGTTTGTTGATGGTTAAGCAACTATCTATTGATAATTACGTACACAAACAAAGCCTCAAACCAAAATATCATAACAAACATCTTGGTTCCATTCGGAGACCGGATGTGTTGTGAAGTTTTTGTTTGATGCTTTTTGTTTAACTTACATATTTACCTTTATTGTGAATAACAAGTGAAAAATGCTGTCGTGAATCTCCCGTGAAATTTTATCCACGCTATCAGTTCCAGTGAGTGTAAAGGAGGGAAGAATGTTTGTTAAAGTTTAACAATTAATTGAAAATCAAACAAATTTAAGTTTAATAATAAGAAATGCACAAACTTTAGGTTCTGGGTTTCGAGCCGGAGGACAGTCATTAAATAACAACACCACGCGTTTTTCTAACGTGCATTAGTATCCCTTTGTATCAGTTGTTGTACGAAAGTTCAAGTGACGAAGGCATAGTCACTATTCACAGAACTATACCGACTTCAGCAGATGCTTATGCTAAAGTAACATTAAAACGCCCTCCTTCGTCGGTATTGTGTAGCAGAATCATCGGCGACGTAAAATAACCAATAAAAAGGATACTAAGCACAGCTTTGAAAATTTAATACGCCTCATTGACACCAGAGGCGCTGCAGCTCTGCATTATGAAAGACGTACAAATCAGATGTTGTAAAAGAATGAAGCTTTCCTCTATTTCTTGCTTTAAATCACTAGTGTCTTTTACATCACTAACCCCTTCCTAAAGAAGGTAACTTATATAAAAAAAATAAAATTTAAAGTTGTATTTTTAAATATTCTAAGAGCAGTGGACAAACATTCTTTAGTATACCACCGCGGTGCACCGCCATAAAATTTACTGTGTGTGAACCAAAGAGATTCACACTGGATGAAAAAATGTGTTGCTAATTTTGTTCTAATCTTGATATGTACTAATCTGGTTCTAAAAACAAATGCATGCCTATATAACTTTTAATATTCAATTCGAAGGAAAATATTGAAATTATTCCCCTTCGCTCAAATTGTGATCGCCAATATTTGCATTGTTGTTGTGTACATTTTTTATTCACGGGAAATATTTCACGGAACAAAATGTTCGCCTTTTATTCCCGATAAGGGTAATTAATTAAGTTCGCCTGAAAAAATAAAGTGAAGAAAACCAAAGGGAAAAGTGAAAAAATTCACGTGAAAAAAAAGGGAAGACATTTCTAGGGAAAAGTTACTCACGATTGCAAATTTGTGAAAGGGGCAAATATTTCGAGGGAAAAAATGTTCAGGATAGGGGTGTGATTATGTTTGTGTGCGTAACTCTCATAGAGTTTTTCTAAAAGCATACGGACTTTTTATTAGCTTTTCTTATAAGTCTACTGATGAGTATCTTAAACATGAACGAAATGTATATTTCTTAACCAATCAACAGACTAAAATTCTTCCTAACGTCATATAAATATACTTCAGTACCTTTATATCAGCTACGTCCAAACACACATACTCCGACATTTGCATTTGAGGTACACAGCTTTGAAAGCTCTTACAATTTCTTCTTGCTTCTTTGCAAAGTAATGCATTAAACACATTCACCACAGCAGGCTACCGACTAGAAAATGTCAAGGATAGAATAAACATATTTATATGAGAGTGATTCTTTTGAAGACATCAAGGCAACAGGGCCGCAGGTTGTTGTCTATGCTGATTTTGTCGTTGTAGTCCAATTAAACTAATTTCTATTTCTTTGGCTACAATGAGAAAATTCTGTGTTGCCAGTATAATACAATTATTTCATATTATTTAACAGAAACCATATCCAAAAATATATGTAAAAAAAAAATTTATGTCTCCAAAATAATTAAGTAGCTGCTAGCGGGATTTTAAGTCGTGTGTTTAATGCATAAGCAGCAAGCATTGTTGTCGTCGAGGTCTGATTGGCTGTTGGGCTGTAGTCGGAGTGAAAGCATAAAGCTCTTTTGTAAAAGCTCGCACATTGTGCATATGTCTTGGACGTAGCTGCTTTATTTAGAAAACAATTACATACTTTATTGAATCTTTAGCTAAAGAGAGCAAAGAATAAATTTAACATATTTTTTTCTTTTAATGTTTAAGTATATAAGAAAAAAGAATTAATTCCTTTGGAGTTATATTTAACAATTTACTTTATTTAGTTTTTTTTTTAAGTTCAGATGACAAAATTTTATAAGGAAGAAGCGTAAATTTACACAAGACGGCTGATATTAAAAAAAGAAAACATACATAATAACTGAAATTTTTAATAATAATTACACACTTCGACAAATATGCACCAATGCAAATATATGTACATACATACATATGTACATAAGTATGTACATGCGCACAAGTTCTACATCTAAATAAATATAGGCTCCCTTAAAAGAAAGTTTGTACTAAGAGGATAGATTAAGAAAAAAAAAGAAGAGAGGTTTCTTAGGACACCCGATTATAGCTTTGCTGCTTAGTTATATAAAACAAATTTCATGTGTGAAATAACAATGCAATAAAATTTTATTATATGATGATTTCAAATTCTCTGCAAATATTTCAAAACGTTTCCATTTATTTCCCATTAT
The DNA here is from genome assembly GCA_936439885.1 of Nowickia ferox. Taxonomy (NCBI): domain Eukaryota; kingdom Metazoa; phylum Arthropoda; class Insecta; order Diptera; family Tachinidae; genus Nowickia; species Nowickia ferox. The sequence goes on along the minus strand of OW387023.1, from coordinate 91,358,625 downwards.
TTTCTTTTCTAGCGGCATACGATTAAATTAATGTATTGTTTGTAGCCGTTGGCAGCTGTTAGCCGGTTCGGAGCCGATCGGCTGTGTTCTCTGGTTCATTTATGCTCATGTGCAAAAACAAAACTAAAACAAATTGGGCAATCTTTCTCATTGTTTTTGTTTCTCTCACTTTAAAGAACGAAACAAAATAAAATCAAACAATTTGTTTCGTTCATTGTCGTACTCTGCTTTTGAGTACAAAGAAATCAAAACAAAAATAAATTTATAACTTTAATAGTGTCGATTAGTTTTGTTACGAAAATCACGTCCTAACTCCTGTATCGCGCAATAAATAGCAAAGCTATAATAAGTTCTTTGTTGAAATAATCTTTATTACTTATTTATGTAAATGCAAAATGTAATATCATCAAATTTTAGGCCCGGTTTAGAAGGAGAGATATGCTTGATCTATCTTTTATTTGGTGCAAATTTCTGATATTGCATTTAAACAAATGAGAAGCTCAACAAATATCAAAGTTGAAACACTTACTTTACCATTGTTGATTATTATGTTCTTAATTCAACTTTAATATTTGTTGAGCTTCTCATTTGTGTAAATGAAAGTTTAACATAATAACTCTAGTTGTTCTAAGAAATTTTTGGGTAAAGGTTCCCTGATGATCTGCATTAGCAACAGTGAAATGCGCATAGCATCCAGCAAAGCCCCTCAATAGTTAATTTCAATATATTTTTAATAAAAAAAATATTTTGCTGAATAAGTAAAATAATAATTTGGGATATTAGTGCGTTAAAAATGTTAAACTTAAATTATAAGCTTTCTTTTTGGATACCCTGTATAAAACAAATTCGAATACGAGTATTTGTATTGCGGAATGTCTGCTCAGTTTTAAGTTTTCCGACCATTGACTCATCATTTTGATTAACAACACTTGTATTTTAACAATTACAAAGTAATGTCTGGATTTTTAATTAAAAATATTATTTTTAGTGATTAGCTGACAAGAGAGAACGCATTGACATGAATGATTTGGACGACGAAAATTGATTAAGATTTAGGGCCAATTTCACCAACCCTATTTAAATATCAATGAGTCCAGGAAAACATTTAATAATGTTCTTTAAAAAAATGTGTCTACATATTTAAAATAGCGCCACTATCGGAAGGAAAAAACCTTTTCCAAGCTAAAGACAATCCAACACAAAAATCTTGAAAAAGTATCGTATTTCTTATTGAAATCGGTTCAGTGATACGTCATTGTTCACCCTTGTCGAAAATAAAAGTTCACTTGAACCGTGTTCCTTTTCCCTAAAATTGTGTTCGTCAATTTTGCCGTTGGTGCTGTGTCAGTATACTGTTTTCAAATTTTATTCACAGTTTTTTGTTCACGTGAAAAAATGTTCGACTTTTATACCCGATAATATAATACACACATGTATAAAGATAAGGGACTTACGGAAAAATATTTAATTTTGGTAATTAAGTGTACATACAGTTTGAGTTACAAAAATTATATGGCGATCGTTTTTTGATTTCAAGAATAAAGTTTGTATTTTGCATTTCAACATTCAAAGGACAATTTTCTTTTTATCGTGTAAATATGTACCTTAAACAAAACATTTATCTCTGAGGATAATCGTCATTAAAATAGCATAATCAAGCGAACTTTCATTATGTGAATGTCGGCGAAGTCAATGATGATGATGATGATGATGATGATGATGATGATGATGACGATGACCATACGAAAACATGAGTGAAGACAAAGCTTATTTAACACAACTCACTAAACGTATACGAATGCTTACTTGCATAGGGATGCAAGTAGATAAGTATGTATGTATGTATGTCTATAAACACGGGGGACCTGCAACCAATTATTTCCGAATGGAAAATAGCAACAACATCGGCCAACAGCATAGAGCCAACAATCAACCAACAGCAGCAAAACAAGTCAATAACTTTATGTTCAATGAATTTGCATAAATTTTGTTTGGGGTGGAGGAAGGAAAATTTTTATTGAAATAAAACGAGAACTAAAAAAGCCTCTTGGGTATTACCCAACGCAAACATGACGACAACGGAACAAAATGTACTAATAAAGTTGAAATATTGAATCGATAACTACTTGACCATTTAGTAATTTTTGTAATACAACGCTTAACTTTTATTTGGTCAGTTCATGATGTGATGTAACTTTTGACTCTTTTATACATATATGTACGAAATATCCCAATACGATAGCAATATGTAAAAGTAAAATCAATTGAAAATATGTTTTAAGGAAAGATTATAAACTAATTTGTTGAGAAACTTCTCAGTTTTCGTGCGAGATAAGAATAATATGATGGGTCGCTCCCCTCTTCTTCCTCCTAATTTTTTCTAACAATATTTGGCAAAATTGCAGCTACGTTATAGCTGAACAACTTTTGTGAACATATGAATATAATCTGAACGTGTCTAGGCACCCTAACAGCTCATAGAGACTAGAGAATGAGTTGGTTGGTCGGCTGTTTGCCTTCTTCGCGCAGGCATTCAAGTAGAATCTAGATAATTTCTTTTTGAAATTCTTATACGGTGATAGTTACTAGATCCAACTCGTTGCGTTGAGATATCTCATAAGGTCAGTCAACCCAATCTCAAATTAATCTGAAAGGTCGTCTAGTACTAGTGACTGCCTGAAAACATGTGTCTCGAGAGATGCAAAGCTCGACATTCGCAAAGAAAGTGAAAGATTGTCTCTTCTTTGTTTTCTTCTCGACAACTTCGGCAGAACTCATTATGGGATAGACTTATCCTACTAGCGCATGTCTGCTGACCGTCCAGTCTCCCGTTATGACTGCAACAAGCCTCGAGATGTCCCTACGGTTCCTACTTGTTAATTGTATTGTCCGCCTATCTGGATTCATTCGAATCGGCGTTGGAGGCATTCACAGCAGATTCACACTCTAGCCAGCTCATTAGCCCGTTCGTTACCTGACAAGTTTATATGTGCTGGAAACCCGATGAGGGTGAGGTCAACCTTACAAAACAGTCTAGATAGCACATTCTCTGATCTTAGAGACAGAAGCGCTGCTTGGCTGTCGATAAAGATACCAACTTTACCCTTTACCTTCCTATCAATCAGCACTCTAGTCGCTTCACTTACCGCCAAAATTTCAGCCTGAAATACACTGGTTTCTTTAGGGAGACGGAAAAAGCATTCTATACTAAGATCGTCTGAAAAAAACCCAGAGCCGACACCACAGACCATTCTTGATGGTCTGGCACCTGGATGGTGCCTCATCAAAGTCCAGATCAGGCACCATGTATGTAATCAGCAGATTTGCTCAGCGTAGGTGTTATTTGATCCAGGATTCTGGGATGACCATAAAGCTGAAGGTCCATATCATCCGTTCTATGCATATGCGTTGTATGCGTTTCTGTACGTTCTCTCCGATTCTAAATTCAAGTTACATGCAATACGTCTTATGCGCCAAGTATTTTTGTTGTTTATGTAAATTTTGTTCGTGAAATAACTATGTTAAAAATGATTTTAATGTATATTATTCTTGAAAATACTTGTAAGCTTTATTACAAAAGGTTTTTCTTCTATTAAAAACTTTTTTTTTATAAAAAAAAAAAAATTAAATTTTAAATTCACTACACGAACACTTCTATCGATATCATTGAAAATATAATATAATTTGCCATCTTTGGCTATCAAAAACAGCTGACCTTTTTTCATGATGCATACGACGGATACAAAAGTATAAAGTAAACCTACTTTATCCGTCCTATGCGTCCATACGTTCTATGCGTTTTGCTGTGTAACTTGCCACATACAATTACACTGATTCTACTTTTTTGACACATGCATAAAACGCAATAACTCATGGATCGGATGGTAAGGACTAGTGTTGTTAATTATATGTGTTTTTTATTTTTGGTCGAATGAAATTTCCTGATTTTTTCTTGTTCGAACGGACGAACAAAGAATAAAAAAATTTATTCGAATAATTTCAAAAAAGTTTAACTAAGCTTAATATGAGTTTAATTTTTTTATTAACAAACAAAAAATAATTCATTACACAAGAAAAACAAATAGTTTAACAACAAACTTAGAAATATTATTAAAAACCGAAAGGACATTAGTTAAAAAAGTTACGCTTTTATAAACATTTACAAAAATGTTTAATATGTCATTGATTTCTTTTAAAATAGTCATTAAAAAACAGCAGATAATCCCACTTTTTAGCTTGTAGACGGTTCTTTTTTTACTTTTGATAAAAGAACAAGTTAAAATATATCTTTCGCAAATTGTTGATGTTAGCGAAATCGTTAAAACAAGGATTAAAAAGCATATCCAGTTTGTGTGTTCTTTTCTTTAATGTTCAAATAATTTAGATCAACCTAAAAATTTTTGACGATTCTTATATTAGTACAATTTCTTACTTTATTGATACAATTTTTTAGATCAACTAATAAAACATTGTCAGTTACTTCGTACTTGAGATTATTTGCGAAATTTTTATTACCAAATAATCGTGAAATCAAAGTATTTTCGTACTCTTTTTTAGCTCTTTGTGGCATATTTAAAAAAGTTATTATTGGAAAGCTTAGAAATAGTATTATTTATTTATTTATAACAATATGTTTATAACAATAACCAACCGAGCCCATAGGGATTTTGATTAGATCTGTAGAAAAGAAGTTGTTTTTTAAACTCTTAACCAGGAATTGTAAGACACCTTCTGATTCCATTAAGGAGGCATTATCTACAAACATGCTCTCACGAGCATTTATAATTTGGAGTAATTTGATTACTTAACATCATATTGTTAACAAATTGAAAAGTTATGATATGTAAAATACTTTTTATACAAAGTAATTAAGGAAATTGTTCGAATATTCAAATATTCTAATAAAATTATTCCAATTATTTTTTTATTCTAAATTGAAAATTTTTGTTCGTTAGAACAAAAATTATAAAAAGTTGTTCGAATATCCGATTAATTTTTGTTCGAATGACAACACTAGTATGGACCTTCAGCTTAAGATCTTGATTTCCAACAGCTAGCTGCTGCTAATCTTGCCGCACACTTGAGGATACCGCCAATACATGAAGGTCGATCGGAATAAGGTTTAGTATATCATTCAGACCCTCCGAATCAAACAGTTTTTCATTAGTTATTAGTGGTTACGCTTTTTTGTGCACATGTGTGGCAGATGTGTACTCGGCATTAGTTGTTGGAACCGACAATATTCGGTTGGCTACAAATTTGGTTATTACAACAAATCTGATTTCTCTGTGTATGCTTATATTTTTTATTTTTTTATTTTATATCACAATTAGGGCGACTTTTTGAGTTCAAGATTAGAGATTAAATTAAACTTAATCTTCATTTGTGATCTTTATGTAGTCGATTATATGGTGTTACTAGTTTAAGCGGCCAATCGTGGTGGTTTAATCTTACATAAATATTGACCACATACACTTGTGAAACATATAACTTTTTGTAAAAATTATGTGATAAAATAATTAAACAACACATAAATAAATAAATATATATTTAATGAATTGAACAGGCTAATGTTCGTATCGCATTTTAAGCCAAATTACATGTGATAATTATTAATGAACAAATAACAACAAAGTTAGTTGTAAACATTCTGACAACACATAGTTGAACGGAACAGCCAGCCGTTTTCGAAGGCCACTAAACCTTCATCATCAGCGTTCTTCTGTGTTTGGTCCACTGTGTGTGGTGTCAGTTGATGTAGATTTTTGCCTTATATACGAAACTTTTTTGCAAATGGAATATGTGAATTGGTTTGATTCATCGTATTTCAATTTGCTGAAATGTGTTTTTTTATTATTTTATATTATTTATCTAGTTCCTTCAACACGCGCAATATTTTACTTGTAAATAACAAAATATGCCAGTTCGTTCTTCTTCCCACAAAAAATCAAAGTGTGTTGCTAACATGTATGACTTTTGCACAGAAAATATTGCAACTATTTTGTTCCTCAGTATGGTAATATTACACATAATAAGAAGTTTAAACTACCACTCAAAAATATCAAACTCAATTAAGAGAGATAAAGTTAATTTTCGGATTAGTTCATTAGAGAAATAAACTAATCTTAATCTCGAACCCAAAAAGTCGCCCTTAATGTTTACTGAAGCAGTTTAAGTTTAATAAAATAAATAATTTCATGTAAAAAAAAAAACAATTTACAAAAACGTTTTATTGTTGTCGATTCAAATTAAAGTGTGCGTGCGTGCGTTTATTTAAAATAAATGATGAACTTATTTTTCTTTCAGGTGAACACAAATTTGTTTTCAATAATACAAAAAGAAGAGATTATATATATCCTTTTTCCTACATATGAAGCATGTATGTACTCGTATATACACATAAATACTATATAGACACCTAAATTAATAATATCTGTATTATTATTGTCCTGCGTAGAAAAAACAACACGTTAAAAATCAATTGTTTATGCAATTGAGTGGACCTGTTTGACTTCTGACAAGGGTTGATGAGTTGAGTGCGTGAATGTTTCGATTTTTTTTTTTTTAATTTTGATAGTATAGAAAAATTTTGTTGCCCATAACAAAAAAAAATCAATAGATGAAAATTCCATTATTGGCACACACAAAAAAAACACATCCATATGTACGATTATATGTATATGTATGTACACATATTTGAGGTTGACAACAAATTTATTGCGTTCATATTAAAGGCTACAAACAAAATTTTATTCATATTCACAATGTTTGTTTGTTATAGGTAACACCAACAGAAACTGAAACAGACAAGGTGGCAGGTTGGTTAGTGGCACAAACGAAAGAAAAACGAAAAGAACGTTTGAAGAGAGTGAGTGCCACAGACAAACAGCGAGAATGATGTATGAAAGAATGAATGAATTGCGGCACATGTGTTCCATGTCTCACCACATAATTGTAGCTTACAAATGTGGAAAGAAAATAGGTACACATGTATATTTATTTTGTAAAATTCATGAAATCCCCTCTCAAAAGCACTCTTGCACTCTTTCCCATCCGCCCATTTCCGTCTTAATGTCACTGTTGTCAATACTGTTATATTCATAATCATTATACTCATTATTCGTGTTGGCAAAACAAGATGAAGTTCCTTCCTATTGATGTTGATGATGTTTTAGTTATTATGGTGGCAATATTCAACATGATGATGACGGCTAATGTTGTAAGAAAATCTTCCTTCCTTCCTTCATTTTTTTCTTTCATTCTATACAAATTGTTGTCTCAGTTACATACTTGCGCACAACTTCACTGTTATGTTGTAGTCCCAGTCTCGAGCACTTTTTATTAGTATTGCCAACATTTTTGAAGCGTAAACTTCAAACGAATTATAAATAACATTTTACCTGCAAATTTATTTGTCTGACTGACTGACTAGCTGAATGTTTGTTTATCTCTTGTCTTACTGGTTTTGTAATATTCATAAAATAACTGTATGACACAGGACATAATGCTCTTTCAAAATTCAGTGTTTAACATACTCTCTCCAAAATGATTTTTTATGACACAAGTTTTACAAGGATTTTATACCCCCAATATACAGTTCGTTGACTTTTATAATTTTATGAAACAAAATGATCTACGAAAAGTTTTTGTTTGTGAATTTTTTTCTCTTGTGATAATTGCTGTTATATGGCACAAAAGAAAAACAAAAAACAACATTCAGGATGAAATGAACCATATTTATACCCAAAAATTTGAAAAATTCGATTTTCTTATATAATAAAGGAGCTTCCAATAAGATGTTTAATTTTGATATGCCAACAAACGAGTGATGTGTTTATTTAATTGTAAGAGGAGTGGGGAAAACAAAGCGGCTACGCTTGCAGGACTATGTTGTGCTCATGAAATTTTCCATCACAATTCGAAAATTTGCGGCTGCATGTCCCCAATAACTTCACGAATTCCATCTATGAGGTCTTGTATCGATTGTGGGCCATTGGCATACACCTTATCTCACAAAGTACACAGAGTTGAAGAAAATGAGTGATAAAAAAAAGATAAAATCATCTGTGACACAGGTTCGCGAAAAAGAGTCAACTGCAGCATATTTGTTATTAAGTTGTTAACAAAATGATCAAAACAAACAAGAGAAAATGTGTACATTCCTTGTGAAATAAGCAAGAGAAAATTTTTGCAAATGAAAGAATTTGTTGTGTTGCATTAAAAAAAACAGAATGTGAAGAAAATTATTAGTATTGAAAAAGTGATTAAGATTTGTTTTCAAATGAATCCTAATTTAAGTTTCAAACATTCTCATTCAAAAATATTAATTTTAACCTTTCACTTACAAAAATCGCACAGCGAATGAAGCCACAAGGTATAAACTGAAAATACTTAAAATCAATGTCACTACGAATGAAGCATTGAAGAAGAATAGCCCTAGAGCACAATTATCTTCCGCCTGCTGATATCACTGTGTACTTTGCGCCTTATCTGTCATGTAGCCACAAGTCCAAAGGTTAAAGTCCAAAAGTGTTAAATCCCAAGATCTCGGTGGCCAATTGTGATCGCCTTTTCGAGAAATCACACGGTCACGAAGATTCTCACGCAAAAGAGCGATGGTATTTTTACCTGTGTGGAACTTGGCGCCCTCTTGTTGAAAATAAATGTCGTCTAGATCAATATCTTTCACTTTCGATAGCTCAATCCATTCAACGTAACAGTTGCTGCAGCCTCATTTAACCGAAAATTGCACCAAACAGTCATACACTGAGAATGGTGAGGTTTTTCAACAATAATTCTTGGGTTTTTCGATCTCCAAATGCAGCAATTCTGCTTGTTAATGTAACCTACGAAGTGAAAATGGGATGATCCAAAAATGCTTTAGTTTTGCGAAATGTCACCGGGAAATTTACACCATTTTTTTTAGATCGGTTTTTATGAAACCATAACGCTGACTGGTACTAAAAAAAACCACCACAGAACAAGTACCGAAGTTTAGGTCCAGAACCCATCACCGAGTACCTTATTACGTACGGCTGATAGACAGACTCCCAGACTTACAAACAAAGATCTCTTGGTCCATTAAGGTACCAGGGATATTCTGCCATACCAGATCTAATTATGGCTTGTACTTAGTTCAACACCGGTCATTTTGGCAAATTACCGAACTTTATATTCACCTCCTTGCTAGTCCGATGTAATGACGTACATATCTCTGAAATCTTATACACTTATTTTTACTTTTCTCATCTCATAAAATAAAAGGGTTGACACAATTTGACATTATTCTTTGAACACTCCTCGTGCATACATGTGTATCTAAGTGCATACATGAATAAGTCACATACGTAGCATAATTAATTATTATTTTTTTGTCTGCACGAACAAATGCCAAGTTGAATATAAAAACAAATATACATAATAATGATAATTACAAACATTTGCATACAAAAAAGAATCATGATATAAATAGACAAATAAAGTCGTTTTCATACTCAACTTAATCCTTAATTGAGTTTTATTCTTTCATAATTTTTTTAACGACTTTTTTTTATTAATCAAAAGATATTAAAGACCTTATTTATAAAAAATATTTTTGATTTATAAAACAGATTTTTGAAACAATCACATTTTGTATGAATAAGTCAGTAACTAATGAAGTATGTATGTCGTTTGTGTTCAAGTTGAATACTGCATTTAATTGCCATAGAATCTACTTCTAGTGAATTTTGCAACTTATGCCAACTTCATACCAGCTGTTTGTTATACATAAAGATATTAGAATATAAGCAGATTACCAAAAAAAAAACGTACTAAGATCGCATTTTACCCCTTTTTCGCCTCCTAAATGTAGAAATTTCATAAAAGTGTACCATATATCTGCACGTTTATTTTTAGATTTGATTATGATGCTTTTTGAATGTTACATCTAGTGCAGTTAGACTTAGAATTATAAGGTTACCAATTTGCCCCTTTTTTATCCCCTTTGAATTTTCAAAAATCTCTTCTTAGAGGATCTATACATCGGAAGAAAAGCAAACATGCAATATTTTATATATATATATAATTTTACTCTTTAAGCATTGGCCGTCAAACAACTATGGATGCGTACAGCTAAATATAAAAAAACACGCTCATATGCAAACACACGCATTAATTTTAAACCCAAGGCGCATAACTATAAGCATCCAACAACTATGTTTGTACACATTTCTTAAATAACGCAGCACAAACAACTATAACTAAAATTTATAGACTGTATGAGCTACAATCATACACATGAATAAAAAATTCTCTCACTATTTATTAATCGGCTGCACATGCATATATATAGGGCTATTTTATTTACCTACACATATAAAGCATGTTTTCAAACAGCCACACACACATCCACACATTTTCCATTCCATTGTATATCCACATACATATCTTTGCATACGGTGTCGAATGATGAATCATGCGTATATTTTTTTGTACTTGTAAGTATCCATAGCCTAAGTATAAACATACTCAGACTATAAGTATGAGAGCGAGTCAATGCGCTCGATACGCATGTGTGCATAGCTGCTTGAGAAAAAATATGTGAACATACGAATTGTTTGGGCTACGTTTATGTTATACGCAGTTACTAAAATTAAGACTATTTACTTATTTATATTTTTTTCAGTACTCATTGTCATTCTCTGTTCAGTATATTAAAAAAAAGTACCAAAAAGATCCAAAACTTTTACCAAATCGTATTTGAGGACATTTTATGAAGAGAATAGAAGAATTTAAATTTAATTTCTAACTTTATTACTTTTGAACATATGTAGGGTACTTTAAAAGTACCATAATCATATTTTTTACCTCTTCTACCCCATAAAAGTTTCCCCTTTTGAAGCTGAATTTGCAAAAACTCCCTTCTTAGTGGATCTAAGGATCAGGAGAGGAGCCCACACAGAACATTTAAAGTTTCTAGTTTTAGTCGTTTGGGTGGGGCGATGATCAGCCAGTCAGTAATGTTACTCTTTTATACATATGAATAGATGGACAATAAAATTTTATTGCAATATAAAAACGATTATTATAGAAGTTGAAAAATACTATGTATGAATAACCTGACCAGACATCCTGCTTTTAAACGGCCCATCCCGCCTCGAATTTCTATCCCGATTTTTAGAGTTTTGAACCTTTCAATCTCTTATTAGATTTTTATTAAAATGTTACTGATAAAAATTTATTCCAAATATTTTTTAAGTGTCGTTATTGTTTAACTATTCAAAAACATGTGTGCATCGCTACACCCTATACATGACAAGAAAAAAAATATATAAGAAGCTTCAACCTTCACTATTTTGTGGAATACAATTCTCATTATTAACATAAATAGTCATGAAGAGTTTCAAAATTCTCACTGCATTAGTTTGCAAGATATTATTTAAGTAAAAATTTTTTTTCTCTTTAAGAGGAGCCACGCTCACTTTCCCAATCCTGATTATTTTCCAGCATCGGCAGAATCAGCGGAATTTCAAGTTTGTGTGTGTAGCAGATACCAAGATATTAAAAAATTAATATTTAATTTACTTAGGAGGTGACACAATTTTTGCTCCATTATTGACTCCTTTTCGTAATACTTTTCTCGTTATTGGCGTAAGTGCGTACAAAAAATTTCAAATATCTTGAAATAAATGTTGCTTCTATGTGGGAAGCGCTATGCCAACTTTTATATTAAAAAATTAATAGCGTATAGGCTATTAGAAGGAGCATAATATTGCTCTTTCTAGACCATCAGTAATACGCTGTGGACGAATCAACAAGAACAGTAGAGTTTATCCCTATATAATTTCAACGTTAGCGCTGTATTATTTTTCCAGAGAAAATATTTCTCTTTATGGGAGGTGTCACACACACCCACATGTTCATTTCAAACTTTTTTTATAAAAATCATTACTTACACAATATTTCTTGCTGCATTAGATGCAAAATTAAAAAAAAAATTATATGGGAGGTGCCACGTCCACTTGTTTTATTCCGACTTTTTCTTTTTTAACAGATTATAAGGGAGGTGTCATGCCTACTCGTCCACTCCTTAATACTATTTCTTTAAATTGTTACGAATATTGAAAAAAATTGGAAATCGGTCCCGCCGTTCTCCGGTTTTAGATAAATTAAAAAAAGTGGACGGGGCCAATTACGTAAAAACCTAAGTAAGGTTATGAAAAATATTTAAAAAAATAGCGAAATCGTTGTTTATTTAAAAGCGTTTCTTTTGAGTTGAAAACTGTGTTTTCTAAGTACATACAATACTGTGGATGTGTATATATTTTGAAATCCCGCTTTTTTTGGCGATATTTTCCTCAAAATCCCGCTTTTTGATCAATCATGTCCCGATTTTTGCAAAAATTATCTAGTCACGTTATGTATGAAGGAAAAGTTTAATATTATTTTGTCTACTACACCCAGTTTGCAATAGTTTGGGCAAGTCGTTTTAAAATGTTGACCCTAAAAGTAACTTAAAGCAATTGTGAGAATTTGTGATTGGATAAGAATCCAAATGCAGCTTAATTGGGACACTTGTCCTCAACTTGGGAAGAGCTCACAATTTTTACAACGCCTAAAATTACAGCCCTTTCCGTTTTTGTATGTAATGTATTGTTAGCAGTAGTTTTATGTCAATATTTTATATAAAAAATAAGTAAAACATGATTCAGTTTCAGGTTTTTTGTTACTACTATTTTTTAATTTCTTGCTTTACCTTAATTGAAATTTATACACCTGCTGTGTAAATTCAGCAGTTAAAAATAAAACTCAACTTTCGACAACAGGCAATACAAATACATATCTATGTATGTATGTACAGGCAAAAAAATTTTCTTTAACAAAATGATATATTTATGTATGTAAGTACATATCGCTCATTTACTAAAACAACGACATAACTCAAAAAATTCGATTTTTCAGATAATGATGCAGAATGAACTTCATATTCCTCATATTGTTATTCATATTTTGTGAATATTTCATACAAACATCTTGTGTAGCCAATTCTTGAGAGAAATAATAAATTTTCTTTTTCCATTAATCTTTAAACCAGGGACCGCAAACAACGATTATTTTCCAAATTTAAACTGAAAAAATCACAATAATAGAGAAGTGCTCCGTGCAGAACGAATATACCACGATACTCCATGTTACATGGACTACCTATAGATGTAATAATTTTAATTTTTTTTTTTTAATTTTATTAAAAAACTCAACTTTACCAAGTATTTTTTTACTTTTATTTATTCCTCAGAAAATAATAGTTTTTTCTTGATTTTTATTTATTCCTCACAAAATAACAGTTACTTTTTGATTTTTTGTTTGCTCTAAAAAATTTTAATTTTTAAAATGAATAAACTATAAAAAAAGTTAATTTAATTTAACATATAAGAGTTTTTTTTACAAACTATGGCGATAAATTCAATTTTAAATCGGTTAATATTAATTTTAACGCAAAAATTACGCCTTCTACATTTTAAAAATTAACAAAAAAAAAAAATCAAAAAGTAACTGTTATTTTGTGAGGAATAAATAAAAATCAAGAAATAACTATTATTTTCTGAAGACATATAAAAATCAAGAAATAATGATTAAAAAGTAATTTTGAATATAAAAATTATAACCGTAAAGGTCCCAGCTTTAACCTCGTTTTCTGGCAAACTAGTTTTTTTTTGAGTTATGACGTTTTAACAAATGAGCGATATGTAGTACAATAGTAAATATTTCATAGAGTGCAAGTCACTGTTTATACTTTTCCAGCAACAGTTCGTGTATATTTGTGTTCATGCGTATGCTTTTGAGTTTTTTTGCACATACGTGTAGATATTTCAAAGAGAAATATGTAGATATTTAATATAAAATTTATACTATAAATAAATTATGTATGTATGTATATTTATTTTAAATAGATAGACTCTTTGAAATTATTAAAATGATAAAATGTAAACCAAAACAAAAATTTTTTTAGATTTTACTTTGGTAAAATATACAGGGAGTTCACAATAGCGTTTTAATTATGCCTTAACATTACAACGTTTCAATTTTAATACTGTACGCTGCAATTAGACATGCCACCAGTGGCATGCAATTGTTGTGTACGTATTATCAACGAAAAATTGTTCGAAATAGTCGAATCTCTTGCCATTTGCTTTACTGTTTACACATGCAATTGCAAGTTCGTTTTATAAAGAAAATTAAACTTGAGAACATTTGTTTATTTCTCAAGTAAAAAAATTTCTCACTTTTTGTTTATAGAGTTACCGAGTTCATCATATAAGCACATGTTTATAAGTATTATTTTGATAATATTAATGCTCTATAATTAACAATTATGTGCAGCGCAATAAATATATCATAATACATTTAACAAGTTAAAACTTTAATTTAAATTTCACAGTAATCCAATAAATTTGCATCAAATGCTTAACCCCCTTCCACACTGGCAAGAAATTCATTAACATATATTGTAGCAAATGTCAAAATATTGATATTTCCAATGGAGACAGCACATTGCAATAACTTCGACAATAATTGTCAAAAGTTTTTCGTTGACAATTATTGCGAACATGAAACGTCAAACGCTGTATTGTGTTTGACATTTAGATAATATTAGTGAAATTGATAAAATATATATTAAAAAAGGAAAATAGCCTCTCAAAAATGTGTGTAGTGAAATACATAATTTGTATTGTTATAAGTTTATAAAAATAAAAATTTGTTCGATTAACTAGAAAATTTACAAGTAAATTATATTTTTGTTCTGCACCTTCCTTGTTGACTTTTTCAATATCATGGCCTTAACATAAGTAAAGCAATCAGCAATGTTGTTCCGCGTTATTGCTATATTGCCAATCTAGACGGGGGTTACGGGGTAACACTTTTCTTCGTTTTGACATTCAATGTCATGCAAATTTTCCACTCGCATACAAATTTTGCTGCCACTGGAGCTGCCATTGCGAAAAATTTTTGTGTGTTAGTGAAAAATCTTGAGTGTATTGAATTTTTTGAAATGGCATGCCACTATAGTGGCATGTGTTAACAGTATGTTAATGTAGGCTGGCAAGTTTGTTGTTTTTGTTTGTGTGCAAAGTAAATTTATTACCAGGTGGCAAATTTAAAATAATAAAACCTATGTCACTTTCAATGTGGCAGCATGATAATGTTAAACTAAACAAATTAAGATACTTACAGTCTAATTCATAAAAAATATTTGAGGTTTATTACGGGTTTAATTGACAAATTTCCCATAGAAATATGTCAAATAAGCGCTTAATAAACCTAAATTATTTTTTATGAATAAGGCAGTTACTATTTGCAAATAAATTAACTCACTGTTTATATGGCATTGTAAATGTATAAAAACTTGGTAGCACTTATATTGAAATTTTACTTATGTTTACAAAAAAAAATTGTGAAAATGTATAAAATAACAAATAATAATTTGTTTTTATTGTCATTATTTTCTTCTATCAATGTTTTTTGTGCAATATTTTTCAATTTATTGTTTTTTATTAGGAAACATTTGTAAGTGTGGCAACCTCAAGCATTTTATTTGGAAATAGTGCGTTAATCATGAATAGTTTTCTGAATTAGTAAGTCGCAATAAAAACAACAATATGGCAACAATTTACAATTTTATTTGCAAATAATCCGTGCGTATAAGCATAGAAACTGTCAGCGCAGCTGTAGTTAATGAAAAATATTTGAATTGAAAAAATATTTTTCCCCGTCTTTAGGCATTTTGCAGAACAAAAGTTATTTTGATAAATTTATCCAACCATAATTTCCAATTTAAAAATTTTAGTTATTTTAACACTTCAATAATGTATTTTATATCGTTGCCTGTTCACAATGAAAGATTCTAGATGGCACAATGTTGCCATATTATAATTTGCATACACTCATTGTGAATTCCATAATAAATAAATACACTTATACCTAATTTACATTAAGAATTTTTTTCATGAGACTAGTTGCATGAACATTTTTTATTTGTCAGTACTACCAAAGGAGCAACTTATAACAAAAAAGTTGCCAAAAATTCCTGAGAGATTCATTATACGTAAATTTTTATATAACATTCTCTTTTATAGCGCTGCAATTAACAAATAGAAAAAGTTTCGAGCAACAAAATTCATGAAATTTCAAAAATGCTTAATGTAAATTAATAATTAGCTACCCTTTACTTTTGCAAAAAAAAAAAAAAAAAAACATGCACAAAGAAATTCTTTTATTTTTTTTTGGCATAAAATGTTAATAAGATTTGTTATACACAGTTAAGCGCTATCAACAAATCAGCTGTTGCACAAAAACTGAGAACACAATTTTTTGAGGGCGCACTGACTTTCCATATTTTTCGATTCCTATAAAAAAGTTGGCCGCCAAAATTAGTAAACTGAGTGTAGGGTTTTATTATCCTTTGGTAGTACTATCGAACCTACACTGTCCAGTGCGTGTGTTTTTCCAAAAATCCTCATTCATCTCATTAGTTTTATTAAACAGACTAATTTATGAAATTCCATTCTTTAACTGTTTAGGTAAATTTCATGTATTCATTAAAATTAAATTTTTTATGTTGCCTAGATTAAATTTCTTTATATTCATATTATTAAAACAATTTATTTTTCAGTTCAATCAACTTTAAAGATTTTCACTCAAGAATAAATGATAAAACCCATCAAACCAAATGTTTCGAAATTTTCTGAAGTCAGACTTATCGTACCAAATTCGTTAATACATTTCGGTAGTTTGTCTGAACTCAGACTTTTCGTAGCGAATTCGTTAAGACATTTCGGTAGTTTCTCTTATCCTGTTTATATAGACTTCTTATTTGCAAATAAAAATCGAAAGCGTTGCCGTATAACTTTTTTATTGTAAGTTAATAACTCACGAAAACTATTTGCAAATAACGCAACTATTGGCAAATAAGGGGTAAATGTTGCCAATTATTTTTGTTTTGTAAGAAATATAATACACAGATAACAATGTGTGGCAATATAGTACACAGATAGTAATGAATCCTATCTACGTATAAACGGTGAGTTCAGTATTTACAAATAGCTTTATTCGCAAATAAGATTTGTGTATAAACGAGGTATCTGAAAAATTTTTTTAAATTAAAACTTCGATATTTAAGTATATACGTAAATACCTGTGAAAATTTTTATTTTAAATAAATATGTATGTATAATAAATAAGAAAGAATGGTAATAACTATTAAAAAACGTAAGTTCAAATTATTTCGAGAAAAGCAGCAACATAACGGTGAAGCGGTACTCTGCTGTACATAGAAAAAGAAATCGTGCATACATTTCGTTACGAATTCGTACCGACATATCGTATCGATTTCGTCACTAGATATCGTTGCGAATTCGTGTCAACCATTTCATACAAAAATCGTATCGATTTCGGTATTATTTCGGTTCCGAAATCGGAAGATTTTGTCGACCAGTCGTTACGAATTCCGAGCATTTGGTTCGATGGGAACCTAAAAATATTAAGTATTTTTTATATACAGACATATGCATACATATGTACGTATGAATGTATGTGTATGTAAATATATTTATATATATATATATATACATATATATATATGTACATACATATATTTATATACATTAGGGCGGGTCGCTTTTTTTCTTTCAAATTCTCTGAAGAAACCATGGGTCTAAAATCAAAATCTATAGCGCGCCTCTCGACATGAAAAATTTATTTCCTTTTCTTTAGAAAAACATTTTTATTTTAATTACAATTTTTCATTATAGAAAAATTTATGTATTGAGATAAGTGCTACTAAATTCGAATCATTATTCTTCCACCCACGTACATACTCCCTGCTTTTAGTTTTTTGCGAGCAATTATAGGTTTATCCAAAATAATTGGTTCCCCATTTTCATGTCTAAAGTCAATGCCTTCATATATGGCAGGCAGTAGCCAAACAAGAAGCAGCTCAGGAAGAGGAAATAAATTTTCATGTCGAGCTACGCGGTATATAGGGTTTGATTTTAGACCCACTGTTTCTTCGCAAAATTTTCTTAGAATTATCCATAAAAATTGACCCGGCCTAATGTAAATGGCTTTAAATTTCTGCTTTAAACTAAATTGAGCATCTTTGTCTTTTGCTTCTAGCAGAGTATACGAGTATGTGTTTATGTATATTCTGATAAAGCATTATGCACAATGAATATTTTTAATTAACAAATACAACAGTATAAATTTCCTTAATTAATAAAATCAATATAACGAAACATATCATCAAACAATAGATGTATGTAAATGCATGAAAGTATTTAGATAATGCTACTCAATTTTAGTGTTTGTTTGTAATGAGTTTTGCTATACAAAATGATTCCTTAGAATTTATAAGCATTTTTACTTTGTCAAAAATTACTCCATACAATAAATAAATGTAGCATCTTTTGAAGTTTAACTAATGATATGTTGTTGCAAATTTGTTGAAATATTTATTGATTATGGGTTAGAACTGATACAGAATATGATCCATGTGTTTAAGGGCGGTGTGCCAATAACAGTGAAATTATGTTTTAAGAACTGGCAAAAGAACAGCAAGCCGATATAAATATGTAAAGTTATATATAAATTGTTATTTTATGTCGACAGTATAAAAGCGGAGCTTTTTACGCGAGCTATTAAAATTTTTAGTCTGCATGAAATCACAATTCTGATATAACTCGTATGACACTTCCACCGAGCTCATGCGGCCAAAAGCTCCTTGCGCCCAGGGATCCAAGCAAATTCTTATAAATTGAATTGCTCATATATAGGCATTTCCACAGAAAGTTCTACCTTTTGTCACGTGACGTTGCTTGCTAACGTAGGCTGTTTTCTTTTAAGAAAAACTTATATTTTAGAAACTTTTTTGTATGTTGGCGTAAAGAGCAATCAGCTCTATATTTAGTAAAAGACAGGACAAAAACGAACAGCATTGCTCCGAAACACAAGCATAATTGCTTGGTGACCTAACGTGACAAAAGGTGGATGACCGATAGTCGAGATAAGCTTTTAGTCTCAAAATCGATAATTCTAGGGCCCTGGAGTAAATACTTACTGCCTTATTCATAAATATTTAAGCGCTTATCTAACACATTTCTATAGGAAATTTGTCAAATAAACCTGTAATAAATCTAAAATATTTTTTATGAATTAGACTGTTAGAACACGCCAAAAAGACTCGGCAGGCAAGAGAGGGCGGAGACGGTATACATTGGCTGTCGGCGGCTCAGAATATATTCGGCGGCGGCTACGCAAAATGTGTTTGGTTACCGGTCGGCTCATACCTTTTTCAAATTCTTTTCTAAAATTTTTATTACTAAGTCTATTTCACCAACTTATTTCAATATCAATTCATATTTAGTAATTTTTCACACAGAAATTGACGAAAAACAACATTTAAGTATCAATTGATATTTAAATAGATTTGGTAAAATTGGCCCTAAAAGTTGCATAGCCAGCAGCGACAGCGTCTGTAAGCCGCCTGTGAGCAGATCGGCGTCGCAAAATGGTAGCCAAGTATATTTTATTGAAATGAGTTGGCAACCTAACACTTTAATATTATTAATGAAATTCTTTCATATTTCAATTAGAATCTTTAACAGTGAAATTTATTGGTTTATGCAGGTTTCTGTGGCATGTTGCTCCGTCCTGTTGGAACCCTATATCAGCAGGATTAATGCCACGTAATTGAGGTAGGAAAAAATTTCGAATTATGTTCCTATACCGTTCACCATTGACAGTAACATTCTGACCATCATCATTTTTGAAAACATATGGGCCAATGACTCCGCCAGCCCATAAAGCGCACCTAACAGCAATTTTATGTGGATGTAATGGTGTTTCGACAAAAGCTTGTGGATTCTCCTCACTCCAAATGCGACAATTCTGCTTATTTTCGTAACCATTCAACCAGAAATGGTCTTCATCGGCAAATAAAATTTTGAATGAAAATTCAAAATTAGTCCATTCGCCGAACAATTTTTACGCGTTGCTCTGGTGTAATTCGATTCATAATGAAATTTCAAAGCAAACTAAACAAAAAACAACTATCAGCTGTTAACTGGGTGCTCAAATAAATAAATGTGACACTATAAAAAAAACACCCTATATAAGTATGTACGTTTACTTTTCTGTATGAAGTTTGAAGTTACATATTGAAATGTAATTAAATATTTATTTCAAAATGTTTGCTGCAATTAAACCTCCAGGCTTTAAAATATATTGATATCCTGCTAAGGATATTAAATTTTAACAACTCTATGCACACAAAATAAAATTAAAATAAGTAAAATTCTTGAAAGCATACGAAATATTATTTCACAGGCAAATTTAAACACTCGCACACCGTGCACAAACTTGTTTGCAAAATTTCAGCATGTTTGTGGTTTTCATATACATACATATAATTGAGTATTTCTACATTCAGTTTTTTTAAGCGAGACAATGATATTATAGTTATAGTCAGCAGATAAAACCATTTTTCTAATTATGAGTGGTTTTTTATAAAAAGAAATTTTATTCCATTTGAAATCGATCGATTTCGCGATTAACAAAATAATTCAATTATGGTTAAAGAAGTTTTCAAAAACTTGTAACGCGCTTTTGCTTTTTATATGACGATATGTTTCTTTTAATTTGTTTATTTCTTTTACTTTCTTTGTCAAATGTCGTTGCCAGTTTTCTTTTAATTTCATTCGCCTTGACATCAAAAATTTATATTTATTTTGTTTTGTTTTTATAGATATTTTTATTTGTTAAATTCTATTTAAGTAATCAGAATCATTTTTTTTTTAATTTTCCGCTTTGGTAATTTTTACCGCTTTATCAAAAAAGAAAAAAATATTAATAAAAATTCTTATTATTAAAAAATGAGAGCCAAATCCACCAGTATTGCGAGCCATAACCGCCAAAAAAGCTTAACTGACACATTTTTTGGACATCGTTTTTTTTTACGAAAATCGATTATTTACGATCGCAAATAATCGATTTTTGCAAAAAAAAAAAAATTTCGAACATTATGTCGCTTATGTTTTTTTTTGGTTTTATTTATATCCAAATATAAATTTTAATGGCATTCTGACAGACAGACGGGTCTAAAATTATTTTGTGCCTTATTAGGAGACGCATTCGATTTTAGACTTTCGCTGGCTATCGAACATCGAGTATCCAATGTCAAATTAATATTAAAAGCTTGACATTGGATCAAGCAGTATCGAAAATTGTTGAGCATCAAATTTTGTATCGAGTGTTAAGCGAATTTTTTTATCTTAGGAACGCAAAAACAAATTGTAAACTATTTTGTTTTTAATCTTATATTATAATTCTTAACCCACTTCAAGATAGAAGGAGGGTTTCTTTCATTTTACTTTCAGTCTCAGCTGATGCAATATTTTGAACAATCACAATGAGCAAAAATCACAATAGCAACATTTTTCGTCGAATAATATGGCAAATGAAAATTCGTTCCATCATCACTTTCAATTACAGTCGAAGATCGAAAGTTGCTCATAATAAGAGCCTTTGCTTTTATAGACATAACGGTGAATGTATGTATGTATGTGTGTATGTATATGACAGTTGTCATATAGTATATAAATATGGCAACAATAAAATAAAATAAATAAAATAATAGTCGAGTATAGTTATAACAAACACTGAGGGTCCTGGACATTTTATTCGTTATAGAAGTTCGTAAAACAGGAGAAAATATTTTCTACAAGTAAGTAAAATTTTAATTTTCGAAATGACACAGAAAAGCCCCGATACAGCCCAACTTATGGCTCGATTATGGATGGCAACCGAATTTCAGTTGACAAGTTAACTAGCAACGCAACTGAAATTAAAATTGGTATTATGTATGGCAACTTCCTTGAGTTGCCAAAAAGTTATCGAAAATACGATTATGACAGATTGGCAACTGAAAATAATGTGAAAAATTCTAAATATAGGGTGTTTTTTTAGAGGTATATAACTTCGAATTGAAATAAAACACAAGAAAATCGTTTTAATGTCCATCAATTTGGCTTTATTGGAAGGATAATTTTATGCCATTAACGTTTAAATATGATTTCGGGCATGTGGCCGCCGCGGCTGGCTCGAATAAAGCCAATTCTTCAGGTCCAATTTTCAACCACTTTTTCGAGCATATGGGGCCGTATGTTGGCAATAACGCCACGAATGTTGGCTTCCAAGTCCTCTAACGTTTCTGGTTTGTTGGCGTAGACGAGCGACTTCACATATCCCCAAAGAAAATAATCCAATGGTGTCAAATCACACGATCTTGGTGGCCAATCCATGGTTAACCGAATTAATTGCTCTGATGGACGATTATGTCGACCATAAAATGGACGGAGCTTGCGGTAAACTTCGCGAACTGAACCATTATTTTCGAAATAAATTTGCACGATTTGCAAGCGTTGTTCTTTTGTCAACCTGTTCATGATGAAATGGCAAACCAAACTAAATATTAATCACTTGACAGCTGACAAAATGGCCGCCAGTTAAAAAAGTGATGCCAACTTAAAGTTCTATACCTCAATAAAAACACCCTTTATAAGAAATACAAGTGCTAAAAAGAAAATTATTAAGCAAAGTGCTTAAATAACGTTACTGATCATAAAAATGAATAGTTAAGTCGAATAATTTTTTTATACGGCTCTTTAGAATTACCGCATCTACTGTGAGTGTGTATATGTTATTGCCTAAAATAAGTTTTAACAATCTCTTTTTCGGCTTTAAATCATATTTTCTTTGAATATGCATAGAAGAAATTCAAAAATAAAAATAATATTGCAATTGCTTTTTAATTTTTCCAATTTTTTGCTTTTAAAACTATGCAGCAACTACAAATTTGCGGTTGCCAATATGGCAACTGAAAACTGTAAGCTGTTATAGTTGCCAGTTGCCATCCATAATACCATTTCGGCAACTAGCAACGCAACCAAAGTTCGGTTGCCATCCATAATCGAGCCATTAATTTTGGGCCGTAGACACAGCGGTACACTCCGTTTTAAAAGATTAGGTCAAAATCGGTATTCGTTATAACCGAACACCACTGTATTATCAAATTAGATATACATATCTTTAATTTTTTTTTCTTTCTTTTGACAGCTATTTAATTAACACGTAACGTTATTAAGGATTAGTGAATCTATATTTAGACATACGAGTATGTTTATTCTAATGAAACTGTGGGCAAACATATTTGAAGAATCATCAAAATGTTAATATTTTTGCTAAACTTTTTTTATAGCTACATTGCTCCCAAAATGTTTATTTTCGATGGCAATTATTTCTTTTTTTTATCATCGCTGTGACCAATAAATAACATCAGCAAAGTAAGAAGAGCATATTAATAAAAAAAAATTTTTAAATAATGATGCAAATCATTTCAATTCATTATTGGCCACTGCCAAGTTTGAAGAACATGGATATTATTGTATATGATATGTTGAATTTTGATGCTGGCTTTTAGCCAAATACTAAATAATTTTTATATTTTGAAGAATGTCAAATTATAGTATGAAATGCTAATTTTTTACAGTGTGTTGAAAAATGTTTTCATTTCATTTCTTTTTGTTGTTATTTATCTAAACAAATAACAAATATTTTGCTAATTTTTCAATTACGAGTACAATATATTTATGTATTTATTAAGCTATGTGATTATAACACACTCTACATAATTGGAAAACAATTTTCATTCATATGTATAAAGAAATAATTGCAAATACGAGTTTAAAATGTTCACTTAGACTAGTTTGCCACATTTTATTACTGTTTAATTCACAATACACACAATACACAATATGTTGTGATTGCGTTGCATACTCGTATAACTTTTTCTGATTTTTATTTGGACAAATGCAATTAAAATTACTTTGCACTTAATTGACGGCTTTCCATAATTGATGTGGAAAATTAATCTTAATGTTTTTTTTTTTAATGATTTGAAGTTACTCCGTGCCTTCTTGTTATTCTTGTTATTACAAGGGATGGGATATTTTATTTGGCCGAACACAAGGGTTATAACGCCATCAACAATTTCTTTATTTAGGAACCTCCTCCGAGAAAATTCCAAACGACATATACCGTCGCATACGAAGCCGGAAATCCCAAAATTCTTCTCCTTATATGTCCAAAAATGAGTTTTTGTTTGGTTCTCCAACCAATTTCCAAAATTTATTCTTTATAATTGTTTTTGCATGTGGTTAATGGAAACCAACGGGATACCGCATGGAGTACCGCTAACCGACGCCAACCACTAATCACATGTGGTGTGAAACGTAAAACTCTCGAAGGCAAACAAACAACAGTGCCCTGTTTGCACTTAAGAGATAATTGCCAACGACGCTTGATGTTGACTCGCCCAGAGCTGCTTTACGAATGAATCTTAATGTTTTAAAATCATAAATTATGATTAGAAAACAAAAATATAAATTTAGATAAACCTCGCAAGCAAGGTGGTCAGATTTGACGATTTATCGTCATTTCGACGATTTTGGGTTCCAAAAATATCATTTTGACGACTGGACAATGTTGGATTTCAATTTGACGATTTTTAAAAATTGAAAATTAACACCATTTTTTAGAAGTTTAGTACAATTTTGATTTTGACCAAGAACTTGGCAGCTTTTGCTGCAATATGCAATGAAAGTAAGGAGTAAAAGGCAATCAATCTTAATTTTTGTATTAAAAATTTTTGGGATTATATGTTTTTGTACATAATTTACCAACTGAAACAACAGAAATACAGAATTTATATGGTCAAATGAAAAAACTACTTAGAAAAGTTACGAGTAACTTTTTAAAAACAAATTTGCATGAGTGTGATAATTTTTATTTGTCGGATTATAATAATGAGAATTTACTTAGGAATATAAATACGCTTTGCTGGTGCTAAAGTTAATGAAATAAAAAAAAAATGAGGAAATCATTAAAAGTTAATTTTTTTTTTATGTAGAACCGTGTGATAAGATTTTAATAAAAATTGACTTGGAAGATAAGTTTAAAGCCTTACTTAAGCCTAATTGATCTCTAAAATATGAAAATAGAAAACAAAAGTTCTTTCTACAATATTCTACAAGAGTTTTCTCACTTTGTTAAAGATTCCGAAAGACAGGAAAGTGAATCTGAATTCACACAATTAAAGTTATTAAAATTGGAAAAATGTCTCCCTGATACATACTTAATACTTTTAGATTTTTTTTTAAATTCAAATATTAAAAAGTCTTTTATTTCCCACGTTAATTAACCAGTAATCAGTAATCAGTTTTACCGCAATCTTCAGCAAATGTAGAAAGAGTATTTAGTTAAGTTAACTGAAAAAACCAAAGTAAGAGATGTAATTACACTGCTTTTAAAACAACATTTGATTGCTATTTTAATAAGAGGTTAGTTTATTTTATACCAAAAATACGAATTTATTTATTGTGCTCAGTTTTCGTTTGAAAAAAAAAATGTTAATTTCATTTTTGACGAATTTTTGACGTTTTCGAATAATTATTTTGACGACTTTTCGTCAATAAAAATAAATACTTTCCTAAAATAGAATTAAATACAGGTATAAAAATTTTCGTTTTTAGTCTCACAAGTTAAACTGCCAATAATTATAAACCTAAAAATACTAGCAGCAACCCCTTAAGAATAACACATTAATGACCAACATATAACACACACGCATTCTGTTTTATAAATTTGAGTAAATCATAACAAAATTAACTAATAATAAACATGAATGAAACTCAAATGAAAGTTCAATGAACAGGCACAAAAAGACAAAACATCAAAGCAGAGTGAACTAGTCTGCGGTTAGAAAGAAGTCAAGAGCTAAAAAATAAATTTACTTCCACCACAAATTCTTAGCTTTCGAGTAATTATATACAAATTTTAATTTCATATTATTAAAGTCCCATTAAAGACAATTGTAAGGTATAAAATGTTTTGTAGGCTTTCTTTTTGTTAATTTCATTATATATTTGGTAATAAATTTTATACAAGTCTTTTTTTTATAATAAAATTCTTTATAAAATAATCGTATTGAAACTTAGCAGAAAATCGCCAAAGGTAGAAATAAAATCGCGAAAAATTATTCCTTATAAGTTTTTCTCATCCAAATTCAAGACGCATTAAATACTATAATTAATATAACAAAGATCATCAAAATCAAATTATTTTAATTTCTTGAAGACCAGTTTTGGTAGGATTTATTTTTGAAACTACTACTTCAATAAACTACTTTTCCTGAATTACAAAGATTTTGAAGTTCAATTTTGTTAAAAAATAGTCATTCAAATCGCCAACAAATTTATTTATCGCCAAAAAATCGCCATATCGCCAAATCGAAAATTTAAACGCCAAACAAGTTGAAAAATCGCCTCATTTGGCGAAAAATCTGACAACCCTGTAATTCGAAACGAAAGAAAATACTGTTGAATATGCAAGCGTTAATAACATGCAAGTTCGAAAGTATTCACCCCTATTCTGCGTTTCGATTCGAATCGAATTTTTCTCCGTTTGGCAACTTCGGTATTCTGCGTTCCGTTCTTCGATTTATCTTTCGATTGTATGTATTCTGCATTTCGATCGTAACAACGGTTTTGTAAGTTGTTATTTTAGTGAGGGAGCGTCTTTCGATTTTTGTTAATAATAATAATAATAATAATAATGTGAATATTAAATGCAAAAGAAGGTTTAATTAATGAACTACACAATTTGTTTTTTTTTTGTACGGAAATAAGATTTTTATTTAATTTATTACATTTAGAAAGCAACATCATTCGAACAGTATAAAAAGTTGTAAAATTTAATGGCAACAAAGGACCATATTGATGTGAATAAAATCAAAACAAAGAAACTTTTATTTTTGTTACAATTATGTATACAAATGAAAATATCAGCTACGGCGCGATAGGATTCTAAATACTGGATAATTTTGGCCAGAAATGCCTCTTGCTTATCCCTTTGCTTTTTTTGGTCTTGGACTTTCATTACTTAACTTGCAATTTATTTAATAATAATTTTCACAATTTTTAATATTATTATTTGTTTTAATTGTTAAATAACTGCTTTTTGCACTAAATTTAACTTTTTGTTAAAAATTGTGCAAAATATGTTTTGTTTTTTTCTGTATAGCACACGTTTTATAGCAAAGCAGCTGGTTTAAACTAGGGATGTAACGATACGCCATTTCGCCGATCCGATACCGATACCGATATTCAAAAATAAATATCGCCGATACCGATTCCGATACCGAACGCATATTGAAATTGAGCTCAAGTAAAAAATTAACAAAACTCAAGTAGAGTAATTCTTCTATTATACAAAATAAGTGTTTATTAATGAGCCATTCAAATCATCAAAATTTTCAATACATTTTCTAATTCAGTTTCTAAGATTCAAACTGCAAAACGTCTGCAATATTTATGATTTTACAAAATAAACGATGGCATTCAGTTTAGATTGGCTCAAGATTTAAAATTTATATTAATAAGATTTAAAAAAACTCTAAAGAAAAATATAAGAAGTATCGGCGTATCGACAGTAAAATATCGCCGATATCGATATATCGGAAAACCAGCAGTATCGCCGATATATCGGTATCGGTATCGGTTGCATCCCTAGTTTAAACATACTCTTATTTTTCTTTCGATTCATTTCTTTGGCAGAATACCACTTTTAGATCTGTGCGTAACTGAATGCGGGAACGTAATCGAAACGCAGAATAAGGGTGATTATCTTTCACTTCGAATTAGAGAGTAGAACCCCGGCGTTTTTTTTTTGGAATATTGATGATGTTAAGGACCATATAAGACACCGTTCAATAGTGTTACTTGATTCAAGAAAGAAACTATGACAAAATGTACCTTTTCTAAAAAGTAAATTTTATAAAAAATACATTTTTTAAAAAGTACCTCGTAAAAAAGTACCTCTTAAAAAAGTACCTTTTAAAAAAGTACCTGTTAAAAAAAGTACCTTTTAAAAAAATTACCTTTCATAAATGGCACTCTTTACAAAAAGTAAATTTTTATATTGTACTGTATAAAGTACCTTTTACATAGAGATCTTCTTGTACTTGTTATAGAAGATACAAATATTGTAGAAAATTTAATTTATATTAATGTATCTTTTGCAAATTGCCATAAAACAACAAATTTTTCTACAGAAAAAATATCTTTCTAATAAAGTTATTATAGAGCAAAAAAAAATTTTTTTTAGTTATCATTTAGTTAAAAACTCACATGAACCGTTTATAATATTTTTCACAAGTGTTTACCTGAAAAGAAAAAATAAATATGAGATTATGATTGAGTTTGAAATATTACGAAACTAAAAAAATAAGCTTAAGAATAATAATGATTTAGGAGTAGAATGTAGTGAATTGATTATTATTTTTTCTCATTAGATAAAATAATTATTTATTTATACAGTATTATTATATGAAAGTAGTTATGTATTTCATAGTCAGTTTTTTGATACTAACAAAATAACAGACCCACTCATAAAAAATTGTTTTACAAAAATACTCTTTATGAAAATATTCCCGGAATTTGTTCATTCCCAAATCTCAAAGAAATAGCTTTGTGTAGTTGAACTTGAAAAATTGTGTTCTAATAAAGAAAAATTCCAGTCAATCACTTTCTTGTGCTGCGCATATGCTTCAGGTACAATAGCCTTAAGCTTTTAGAGATTGTAAAGCAAGCAATTCAAGACGTCTTAAGAACTTCAACAGCACTATTGAATACAAAAGTTTCAAATAAACCTAAATGAGTTCAACAATTTTTAATGATTTTGTTCTTCTATTTTTAGTATTAAAGAAGGTGAACAGTTCACAAAAGTGAACACCGCCGGCTTTAATAAGTTTACGATATCGCGAGTGCACAGTATGTACACACTTTTCAGTAAAATTCACAATAGCGGTTGGCATTCTTCTTCAAATCGCTCATTTACTAAAAGATGATGCAGAATTAATCCTCAAAAAAATATTTGTGTGGCAACACTCTATTCTTGAATAGCTGTTGTTGTTATTTACATTTATTTTCTTTACATACTTTTACAACTACAATTTGAAGTTGAAAAAAGTCAGCCAAAGTAGCAATGATAAAGTAAGAAAATAAAAAACATGTTGATTATCGACTTCTTGTTTCAACTTTGTTATTTGTTGAGCTTCTCATTTGCTTAAATGAAAGTTTAACATATTAACTCTAGTTGTTCTAAGAAATTTTTGGGTAAAGGTTCCCTGACGATCTGCATTAGCAACAGTGAAATGCGCCTAGGATCTAGCTAAAACCCTCAATAATCAATTTCAATGTATTTTTAATAAAAAAGATATTTTACTTAATAAGTAAAATAATAATTTGGGATTATTAGTGCGTTAACAAATTTTAAACTTAAATCCTCATATCGTTGTGTAAAAATTTCATAAAAATATCTTGTTTAATCAACTCTTGAAAGAAAAATAAAATTTCTGGCGAACTAGTTTTTTGAGTTGTGACGTTGTTTGAGTAAATGAGCGAAATGCGTGTTACAATACCAAATAATAATTTATTCGATGACCTCTTTCCGCCACAGTCGACGATAGAAATCTGCTAATAAAAGTGGCCTAAAGAAGTACTTGTACGTTTTGGACTGCCACAAACACATATCTTATATTCGGTCAGTTCGAGAGTTTTCATAGTCTAGAAAATGTCTACCCAAGGTACACTAAAAAAAAAATAGTAACTAAATATGCAAAAGAATTCAAAATAAATATACACAAACTCATGTATAAACTAGCAGCAAAAATAATGAAAATATTTCAACGGGACATAAAAATTATACGCGCAAACACTTATTGACACACATAAACTATAGAGAAAACAGTCAGAGAAATGTATATGTATATCAAATTTAAAACATAGCGTGTAACTTAACGGCCTGGCCCACGATGTCGACAAAAAATTTTCTTTCGCTTACTTATATTGAAAACAAAAACAAAATAAGAGAATTTGTTTTTGTTTTCAATGTAAGTAAGCGAAAGAAACTTTCTTGTCGACATCGTGTACCAGGCCGTAAATTTAGCCAAATATACAGGGTTATCCATTTCGTGGCTGTCAGCTGTTAAATATCTATCACCGGCAGTGTCATTTACGAACAGAAGAATTCATAAAAATATAAAAGTAGTGGTTCAAACGTGGTCACTTTATGGTGTCATTACGGTTGTCATAATCAACCTACTATGCAAGAAATTAGCTTGCTTATGAAGAAGAGACTGGGAGCTTTACAGATGTGGTGTGACCTGTGTATCATCGCAATGTGCACACCAGATAATGACAATGAGTACTCCAATGCGTATCAAGCATATTGACTCTCTCACATACTTATAGTCTGAGTATGCTTATACTCAGGCTATGGATGAGTTTACATCTGGCATTTCATGTGTGCCATGTGCCAAAAAAAGCGCAAAAACTAATTACTAATGAAAAACTGATTGATTCAGACATGTAATTATTAAGTTAAACAGTTTCATACATAACTAATAGACAATTTTATAGAATCCAACATGATTGGAAACTGTTTAAATCAATAAATACATGTCTGAATCAAACCGTTTTTCATTAGTAATTAGTGGTTACGCTTTCTTTCGCACATGGCGCACACAGATGTAAGCCCGGCCTATGGATGTTTGTTCATCATTCGCCACCGCATACATAAATCTGTGTATATAAAACGGAATGGAAAATGTGTGGGTGAGTGTGTGTCTGTTTGAAAACACGCTTTATGCGTGTATGTAATAAACTAGTTCTGTATATACGCATGTGTAGCCGATTAATAGTCAGAGTATTTTATACTCATGCGTATGATTGTAGATCATACAGTCTATACATTTTAGTTATACATAGTTGTTTGTGCTGCCTACTTTAAAAAAATTTTATAGAAGTAGTTGTTGGATGTTTAAAGTTATAGGTATTCGGTTTAAAATTAATGCTGTAAGCATTCATAGTTGTTTGACGGCCAATACTCAAAGAGTACTTAAAACGATACTTTTGTCATTCTCCGATGCGCAATGCAGGACATAAAGCTTCTCTTAGTGAAAGTGTACAAGAACCGCTACCGCAAATTCAGATCGCTATGACCTTATAATAGCCGACCTTTTTTTTTATGAACCACCCAACGCCACTGATTTTGGCTTCAACCCAGCAAAAATATTCGTCTACCTGGAAGGGAGACAGAGCACAACTCTCGCTTACAGGAAGTGCAAAAATAAGCCCATATTTAATGCTTTTTTCATATGTAAATAATTAAAGAAATTGCTTTTTAGTTCAGAATTTTATATCTACTCTTAGATTAACTTCCAATACTTTTTGTTTTTATATTTATTATATACGCGCGTTGAATCAGGAGTCGATACCAGGATCTCCGTATGTTAGGCTGGAACACTACCCACTGAACTACCGAAGCAATATTTATTTTCGTACACAATAAAATAAAATAAAAATAAAAAATCAAAACTCGAAGTAAAAATTTCATTCGCATCCAAATTTGTATCCAGGTAAACGAGAGAGGATGCACTATAAAAAAAACTTTGATAATTTGAGTATAAACAGCCGACTAACTTCGTAGTGTTTGTATTAAATTTCGTCATTCGTTTACGTTATTGCATCCTCGTAAGGCAGAGGGGATGAACTGTGTACTTTTCCGCGCTTCCGAAGCGCTTCCTGCTCTAGAGAGCTACCGAAGCAGGTTGGTAAGCGAGAGTTGTGCTCCCTCCCTTACCATCTTTTTTCAGTCATCTAGAACCTTTGTAGTACAGCTGATACAATGGATTTTTTGTTTATGTCTGACATACGATTTACTTCTTCGGTAGAGTTGAAGAAAATTAAGGATATTTAAAAGATTTTTTCTTTATGCCTATTAAGACAGCATTAGAACTAAAATGTCCTAAAAAAAACTTTACCAAAGTTAAAAAAAAAGCTACAGGGCAATCACAAAGTGCAACCAGACAAGAATCACATTTCACTACACATTTATTTTAATGATTAATGCCTAAATTCACAGTCTTAAGTTAGCTAATGACTTTAGTTTAACTAATTAAATTTCATACATAAATCATTGATTAAACTAACGTTATTAGTTAAGCCAAGACTGTGAATTTGGGCATAAATGAAATAAAAGCAATACGTTAAATATTTATATGTATTTAATTTTTTTTTTAAAGTACTTAAAGGCAAGGTGTTCACTAATTCATTTTCTTTACCTATGCATCCTTTCTGCCTCTTTTCTTAAGTTGTTTACATTCTCAATGCAAAATAGGGACAAACAGCTGCTGTTCCGATAAATAAACTACCTTTATTCTTTGAATTGCTTTATGCTTAGAAAGCAAAGAGTAAAAACAATAAAGTTAAACAACGGCAACAGAAACATGATCTGGGCAACATAATGATGAAAAGATTTTTCTTTTTGAAACATCTTCTGCCAAAGTAGAAAAACCGATGAAATTTTGTACAAAAAGAAACAAAGAAAACTAATAATGAAGTTAAACTAAAAAGACGACTTAAGACGGGACCGAACCGAACACATGTTTAACCTCATAGAATAGAATTGTAATATAAATACAAGTAGGGTTTAAAATAAATAAGAACAATGCATACAGACATGCATAACATGTGTATACACATACATATGTACATACATACTTACTAGTGATGAGCGAATATTCGTATTCGAAATCCCGAATATTCGGCCAGGTGAATACGAATATTTCTTCGTTTATTCAAAAAATTGCTTAAGTGTAATTGTTGCATCTTTTTGTTATGGACCTCCACAATTTGTCTCTAGATTGTTTGGTATATGTATAATGCCCATAAAAATGTTAAATGTTAATGTATGTGTACAAGATTATGAAGATCTTTTTAATAAAAAGAATTGGCATAGTTCAGTTTTCAGATGTTAATAGAGCCTTAATTATATTTCACGTATAATATTCGTTTTCGCGAATATTGTTTCAGTTATTCGTATTCGGGAATATCAAGAATTGACATTCCGCACACCGCTAGTGCATATACATATGAATACCTACATACATATATACATATGTACATATGCAGGTAGTTATATCTTTGCACATTTAGAAAATTTTAGAATTTGGTTAACAAACTGTTTTCTTACGTAAAATATTGTTGGATGCTCTTTATAGCACTCTAAGTCAGTGATTCCCAAATTGAGATTCGCTGAAATTCCAGAATATATTATTTTACATCTCCGAATTATATCTAATAATGAGCTAAAATCGTTTTGACAAAATAAAACAACAAAATGAAGTTACGTTCATACGGAACATTTTGACGTTTTCATACTGCCATTATATGCTTCAGGATATTTGCCACGTATTCCTTAAGAGTCTGCAATTCCTCCAATACCCACCCTCCGGACTGGTTATTACCGGTCTTCACCTCGCTATCTCATCCATCACAACACAAGCAACTTCATTAGCTTAGATGTTTTTAAATTTATAAGTTAAATACTCACATAACTTTGTTTCTTACAAAGCTTTGATAAAATAATTAATAATCACAAACAAAAACTGCTGGGAACCCCTGCTGCAAGTATCAGCTGTTATTTATTTGGAAACATTTATGTGCGTTAGAGTAATAATGGTGTTGGAGGTTGTTGCACCAACTAAATACAAATATGTATATTTCTTTCATGCAACAGAAACTGGTTTTAAGTATTCTTTTCTACCCTGTTTTCGTTTTTTTTTCTTTTCTTTTTTACTGACAATGAGGGAATATTTTCCTAGTGAGTGAGCAATGAAAAAAAGTGATTTCATACATTGCTTTAACTATGCATAATATTTACTTTGACATTATTACAAGAGCCAGTCACTTGTCGTCATTTTTCCTATTTGACTACATACATATTTGTATTTGAAAATAAATAATGAAAGAAAATAAACTAAGCAGTAGTAATTTGTCATATAATTTTTCTTTCAATATTTTCTATGACACAGAAAAAATATACACTCGTATGTACGAGTATATAGTTTTTTTTAATTAAGAGCTTTTATTGATTTATTAGGTTTTATTAAATGAAATAATTGAATTAATAGATATACCATCTTTTATTTAACTGATCTTTTTTCGCCCATTCAATGAAGTACTTTTATTAATGGGCCTTATCGTGGTTGGCGTATTTCAACTTCGACTACGACAATTTGGTAATGGATTAAAGAAAAACGGTCGAAGTGCTTTTTAATATCCCTGAAAAAAGACATATCGTGTAAATGGTTACATATTCACAATTTTTGTGATGCATCGTCGTAAATTTCATTCACTTTAATTGGGACCAGAGAATGACATTGGTCGTCAAACAACTATTAATTCGTACAGCTAAAAATAAAAACATTTTTTGTCCGATTAAAAATACATAGTCTAAGTATAACCATACTCTGACTAAAAGTATGAGAGAGAGTAAATGCGATTAATACGCATGTGCCTTTTTATTTTTAGTTGTAACGTATTTTAGTTTTTCGAATAAACGAAGTAGAAATGCTCTTGTATGTTGGAACCGGCTATAGTCATAGTTGCTTGAGAGAAAATATGTAATGTAACCGTTGTCGAAATCAACTGACTCCAGTTGGCAGGTTTATGCTATTTTCTAGACCTCAAGGAACGGAAATGGATTGTCAGTAGCGCCAGATTGTTCTCGAGAGCGAGTAAACAACCCCAATTTTTTGGTATTGTGTTAAAGTGACGTCGATATCGCCAACTGGAATAAGGGTGAATACTTACTCATGTATATTTTTTTTCGAGTACTCATTATCAATTCTCGGATTGGGACTCAGTATAATATTGTAGTAAACGGCACTGAGCAAGTTCGATGTAGTTGAATCCATGATCTATCAACTAGCGTAAATATAATGCCAATCGTTCCCTCCAATGAGGATGTAAAGTTAATCTGGAATCAGTCCCGTAACTATGCTTGGATATTAACCTGATCTTAACTGGTATTTATAATTTTGGAATATGAGTGTACCTGTAATCTAGTGGGTAGTATGAAAACCTGTCATGCCGGTGGTTATCAGTTCGAATCCCAATAAATCTCTGCTTAAAAATTAAATTTAATTGCATTTGTAGTAATACAAAAATGTATAAGCTAAATTCCGGAATGACATTTATATATAATTTATATTGGTCTACACGGAATAGGTCCCTATAAGGTAGTTCAGTGACAAGTCACAAAATGCATACAAAGTATCAATTAACCCTATCCTAGGTCATCCCCATGTAAAAGTGACTGGAAGTGTTAGAACTCGGAATGATTTCAATCAGTTGGGGACCGATAACGTCAGTAGTCTTGTGTCAGTTCTATTTGCTGCAGGGATTTTACTAATTCTATCTTTACAATCTCAATTATTAGGTTGGGTCCAACATTACCACTCTCTTGAATGGAGATTGCTGCAATTTAGATATACAGCCTTATCATGAATTCCACATGTGAAAATTTTCGAATCAAATTTTTCGTTCACATGAATTTTAATTTCGTATAATTAATTCCAATACCATTAAAAATTTACATATTTCCACTTTTTCCATCAGACAAATCTTTGTGAATGATAATCTTCATAAATTGTCAAAATATTTCGCAATCGTATGATGTTTTTTTGGTACCAATTTTTCACAAGTTCGGAAATTTCCATGTGAAATTTTATTTATGATAAGCCTTATAGCATCGCCGGAGGCGAATTGATACCAAGTGGTCATAATTTCCAACACTGCATATTCGCCTTGTATATTTGTTAGTGTAAAATTTCCTGCTGTAAGAATATTTCCTAACGTTTTGCATTGATTAACAGCAGACCTGATGTGAATTCGCCTTGGCATCTCCTTTTTATTATTTATAAAATGAAAAAAAAAAATAATGAAAAAATCTCACTTTTTTTCTTGCAACATTTTGCGTGTTACGTTTAATAACAGCAACATCAACTCAATTATTCTCTTAAAGTTTGACTTTTAACTAACAATTTACTGTAGTAACATTTATTGCAATTTTGGCTTTATTTTTTAGCTGCCAGACTTCAAAAAAAAAAAATTCTCACATTTTCTCTTCCTATCGTGTTGTTTAATGTCAATTTCAAAAAGTTTTTATCTAGACAATGAAATAACTTGCTCTCTTGTTTAGTGATTTCTGTAACTTAAAAAAAAAGATTTTAATCAGCATAAAAAGAAGTCTATTTGTGTTACAGTTAGCCTTAATGACTGGCTGGTTGGTTGGCTTGGTTGGCTGGATAGTTGTACACACTAAGCTTGGACGGTTGCCTGTTTGTTGGTACGTTGGATAATTTTGATTCTACCAACATTTGTTTTATTTCATAAGTTTACGGTACATTTCAGAACAAAGTTTACACACATGTACATACATACCTATCAAAATATACTTACATATCGCTCATTTACTATAAAAAAAAATATCATAACTAAAAAACGAGATTTTTAAGTTAATGATACACAATTACTCCTCATATTGTTATTCATATTATGTAAAAAGTTTTATACCAATATCTTCAGTACTTAACTCTTGAGACAAAAATAATATTTTTTCCATTAAAATTTAAAAATGTTTTCTGACAAAAAATTTGTTGAGTTGAGTTGTGACGTTGTTTTAGCATACATATGTATCCATGATGGATGTGTAATAAGCATAAAACATTAACGAACAAAAAAATGAATAAATATACATACTATACATACATATGTATGTATGTACATATGTACAGTTAGTGTCATTAATATTCGGTTTTCAGATTCACAATCAATAAAAAGTCGACACAACAATGGCAACCATTTAAACTGAAAAAATTCTTTCATTATTTTATTTAGCAATTGAGTACGAATATGAATTCATAAAAAATAATCGAAAAAATTATATCAGTAAGTTAAAACTGACAGATCATTTGAAGTACTTCAAAAAATATAGCGTTATGAATATTCGGTTTTTTGATGAGTAAAGAAAAAATCAAGGGAGTATGAACCGTTTTGATTATAATTAGTCCTTGTAAGGATATTTATCTCATCAGAGGACTTCACTTAAACAATTTGACATAGTTTGAATTAAAAAAATATACGATCTTTTTTCCCGAATATCACTTCAGTTTTCCTCCCTGTTGTAACTAAAGTCGAGAATGTGTCACAGACTTTACGGGATGGATTTGTCACTCAAACTTTGATTAAGATTCATATCTACCAATTCGTGAGTAAGGTGAATCATTTTGAGACAATTACATGCAAGCTATACCTGAATTGGGGTGTTTTATGACAAGGGTCATATCCTTCGTAATACGTAATAATTGGTCTGTCATTCTATTTCCAACCCAGCAAACAAAAAAAAAATACAAATTGAAAATTATTGATTTGAAATAATTAAACAAGTACTTTACTTTCAATTGTCATTTGGTGCTTTCTTTACAAAAATGTCCAGCTTCTAAATTTAAAATTAATAATCATCTTTACTAGCAAACTATTAATCGTTATTATTAAAGAAAACCAAAAATGTTGGTCGTACTGAATATAACATCCTCAGTTAGAGCTGCTTACATAGTACATACCAGTATACTCGGCAAATTACGGACTTTGAGAGACCGAGTTTGACATTTGGCCAGACTCAGTCATAACAACATCATAGGTTTTCTGATATGCATAAGTGTCTAATTCTTGTAGCCATGAGTCATCCGTATTGCAGGTATTGCGTTTTCCTTTAATTTAGTACAAATTGAAATGGCAACACTGCTCCTGTCAGTTGACTCCTGTCATTTAGTTTGAGCTTGGCCGTTGGAAAAATTTTTAGTGTGCTCACTAAGCATTATTTTTTGCGGAAGAAAACCATCACTCAAACCAATGTTAAGCTTGATAAATACTATGGCGAATCATCACCATCAATTTCAATGGTAAAGGAGTGGTTTATAGCATTTCGTTATGCCCGTACAAGCCAAACGTTCTCGACGCCCAGTTGAGGTCTCTACATCTGAAACAATTGAAGAAATTCACGATATGGTTTTAACCCATTGATGATTGAAAGTGAGAAAGATTGTGCAAGCCTAGGCATCTCACATGGCTCAGTAGTTTCAATTTTGATTGATCTCTTGGGTATGAGAAAGCTTTCCGCAAGCCGACAACAAACACATATACAGTTTCCATAGCGAAATTTCATGAATTGGGCTACGAATTGGTCCCTAATATGCCCTATTTTCCAGATTTAGCCCACAGTGGCTATTTCTTGTCCCCAAACTTGAAGAAATGGATCGACGGAGACATTTGACTCCAACGAAGAATCATCTCACAAACAAATGCCTATTTTGATGACCTCGACCAATCATATTTTTCGGAAGGGATAATAAATTGGAAAAATATCACAAAAATAATGCGCTTACTTAACACTAGAGGCGTTGCAAAGATGGTATTAAAATTAACACAAATAAAAATTAATTAAGATTCCCCGTTATCGTGGTTGGCGTATTTCTTCTTCGACGACGCCTTTTTTGTAATAGATTAAAGAGCACAGCAACATATTTTCTTTAGTCTAGGACCAAAATGTCGTAGTTGAGTCGAAATACGCCAACCACCATAAGGCTCCTTGTCTTCTCCCTATCTTTCTATATAAGATTACTAACTGTACCTACACTATAAACTGAATACTCTCAGGTAACATAAAGAGACCTGTTATTTGAGCTGACCCCTTCGATTTCTTTTCTAGAGATGCAAAAACGTTACAGATTTGAAACCTTTTAGATCGTACGTATAAGAGTTTGCAGGTAAATGTTGTTGGTTTAATTTCAAAATCATCAATAAAATAGCAGGTTTTGAAATTTTTGTTAGTTATGCCGCGTTCGGCTATCAGCCGACGGTACATATGTAGTTATATTGTACTAATGCATATTATTATTACCACTAGCAGTCAGTAACAACATTTGTGTACTTTAACAATTAATGTTTCCTCTACATTTTCATTCCAACGAACTGAATGAATGAATGAACAGACTATGTACATTTACTATAAATGATGACCCAAACAACAACATTAACCATACACCAACCGTAATGAGAATCAGAACAAGCAGTGTATATTGTGATATTGTTTTTATTTTTTCAACTTTAATACTAGATACTCGTACATACAACAAGTAGAATTGTTTGTAGTTTTTACTGGGTTTTCGTACTTAAACTTGAAATAGTCTTTTTATTAGTTCATGAGCTTTTTTCTTTCCTTTTGGAGTACCGCACATATGTACATATTTTTTGCATTTTACCTTGACTACATGAAAATGTTGGCTTTGTGTGTTTGGTAACTGACTTTATTTCTCTTTTCTATGATTTTTATTACTACTTTGTGCCCTTAAGTATAAAAGTTGTTGTTGCCATAGAAACAATAAAGCACAGAATTATTTTACAACAACGTGCAGTCGGCATAAGCACTAACAACTTTACTACTTGCGATCTTTGAGAAGTGTTTATAAAAGTGCAGAAAATGTACTATGTATGTATGTACGTTGAGAGTGGCATTAGAATGCAAGCAAAATTAAAAGATTTGGATTTTCGTAGAAGCCCAGGCATATTATTGCAATACTTAGTCTAAAGCCTAAATGGTGAAAATTTGAGCTAAATTGGACTATTCCAACCTGTGCCCCATAGGGGTTAAAGATCAAACATACGAGTATATTGCAAAGTTCGTTCATTTACCAACAATTCACTAGAAAATTCTCTAATTCTGCACAGATTCTTCTAAAAAAAAATTAACCCTTTGCTGTCAGGTGGGTCAAACATAACAAATTTTAAAAATATATGTATCAAAATATTTTTTTTTTCTTAAATTTTAAACATATTTGACAAAACTATTGCGAAAATAATTAATAAACGAATATAGTAAACCCTTCACGCTTTGAATGAACATTGACCCAATCAAAAACTTTACAACTTCAAATTTAGCAAAATATTTTTGATTTATGTTATTTTGGTCCCCAGTGCATAAGGGTTAATGTTTTCATTCATAAATTATATTTAAAGATTTACACCCTTATGCAAAAACGATTGCTAAAGTTAAAGCATGCGTTAAAACCGGTTTTGCCATACAAAATTCATTTGTTAAATCAACTTTAAATTTAACAATCGTTTTTGCATAAGAGGGTTACTTTATAAGGATTTTCCAAATTTCTAGAAAAAATAACCTTGACATATCTGTGAAAATATGAGCCCATATTTTGGCCCACATGGAAACACAATGGTTAATTTGGAATATTCATAACAGCACCCTTGTCGATTTTCAAAGGAATCAGATTAAAGTAAATTCGCTAATTAACTGTTTGCAAAATTTGAAGTTTGATCTCAATGCGGCACAGTAGAGGTGGAAAACTATCAATAGTGTCACTATCGAACGTTTTCGATAGTTTAAAAAACTTTATCGATATATCGATTCAAGATGGCATGTGATGGTATCGAAGTTGTATGGTTCTCGTATAATGTACATATTCATTTACACTAAAAATTCAAAACAAAATATTTTTAAACAAAACAAAATAAAATAGAATTTTATTTGTCAGTTCAATAAATAACAAAACTAAAATAATTATACGGAAAATAAGTGAGATCAGTGGCAGACATTTTTGTTTATGAAAAGCAACATATTTAAATTTTTTGTTTTTAGTGTTGTATCATTTACTATCGATAGTGACTAAAAATTACCGATTGTTTTCAAGTATTTATCGATTGCAGAATTAAAACATCGATAGTCACAAAAAAATTAACTTAATTAAAAATTAACACAGCTTACAGTAGTCCGATTTAGTTAAAAATAACAGTTTCATACTAAGTGTCACAACATTCCGAATGGGCTTTTATGAAAATCTAAAGTTGAATTTTGAATCCCAATCTAATGTAAATACACATGCAGCTGTGCTCAAAATAATAGGAGTGGCTGCAACCAATATTTTTAGAGGTAAGGTCTGTTAGTCTGGCAACTCTCAAAGCATCCGATGTTTTAATAGTACTTTCAATGAAATTCGAGAAAAAAAATTCCAAATCATTAAACTGCATAAAGATTGCATTTTGCTCGACATCAAGTTTTTGCGGAATGGGGAGGTAACTTTCTCTCAGAATTTCGCTACACTTGGTTTTATAAATTTTTCTTATATACATTAATACGTATGTGTAATGTATATGACATTATGGGACGAAAACTTTGTGTTTGCTTTTCTTCATACTTTAGTATGGCCGTCTCCACCAACAACTATGAACTTACATTCATTGGTGAAAATAACTTAACTTATATGCATGGACGTTTTGATACTTTCCGCTTTGCAACTTTAGTGGCTTTCAGTAGAGGTTTTATCTTGCAACTTTACTGTCAAATCCAAACTACAAACTAGAGATGGGCGCGTGTAGAGTTTTTTCGTGACACACGCACGCACAACTCAACACCAAGTGTTCGTGACAGAAAATCTGATTTCGTGCGTGTTCTGGCTCATGTCCTGTTGAGCCGAAATTGACACGAAAAAATACGAAACGATTTTAGATGCTTAATATGCATAAATGAATTTCCAATAAAAAAAATATTAAATATTTTGTATCGTCAAACAGAAAAGGTTTAATATTTTTAATCAACAAACACGCAAACACACCAAAAAATTTGTTGATAGTGTATGGTCCTCTTAAGCTTCTTAGTATCAATTTGATTTCGTGCGTGTTGTGTGCTAACGTGTTTTAAAAATTGGACACGTGCATATCTCCACTGCAAACCATAGTATTATGACTTGTTTTGTTTTTGAATTTATTGAAAGTTATCCTTTACGCTCGGTCGTTGAGCGGGTGATCTGAATGTGGTTTGTTTGCATAATTTCCATTTTTGTTTTTTCAATTGTTTAATTGGTGTCTTTAAAATAAATTAAGGTCTGTTATTAAAATAATATTAATAACAGTAAGCAGTAATTATGGTTTTAAGCAACTCTTACCACGGGACCAAACACGTCATCTAACGGGAAATCATGCACCACATGTAATCTTGCATTCTACCATTTTAGATGCAAAATTAAAAGCAATAAATGCATCCATCCATCGCAAATGGTATTACCATCATTTTTTATAATATGTATACATACATATGTACGTACACATACATATGCATATGTATGTATACATATGTGTGTATGTTAAAGTATATTTTCAATTTGCAAACTCTCAATACATCATTGATGTTGAAAAATCAGATAATCAGATAAAATCTTCTTAAAAATATTTTTGAAACGAAATTACACAAGACACTTGACCCAAATACTTTACTGTTGAGTCATGTTTTATATTCAATATGAGAACAACAACAATAACAACATTTAAAAATAAATTAAAAGAAACTCACAAAAGAAAGTTATTAAACCAATTTGTTTCCTTTTTATTTACATTATACTTTAATAGAATTTTTATATAAAAAAAAACGATCACTTTCACTTGGAAGAAAAGAAATAAAATTCAGTTGAGTAGATTTATACACAAATAAAACGTCAATGGGATAACCTAGATAATATAAATTTGTTTAAAATAAAATGTATTTCAAACTGAGACAAACTCACAATAGTTACTGGTTCCCTTCCTAGTTGATAAATTTGTTTCCTTCCGGAGCTTGTCCGAATGAAATAGTTCAATGTTATTTGCATTTGAAAGAGCAAAATAGCAGCAAAAAATTGTTTATCTATAAAGTTACAGGATATTGGACAATTTACTTCCTTCGCCACCTTCGTTTTTTAACTCCCAACTTCAAAGTTATTTAAATGTATTATTTGTTAAATTAGTTTACAACAAACTTACAACTTTAGATTT
Source organism: Nowickia ferox (assembly GCA_936439885.1). Lineage (NCBI taxonomy): Eukaryota > Metazoa > Arthropoda > Insecta > Diptera > Tachinidae > Nowickia > Nowickia ferox. The sequence continues at coordinate 91,315,753 of OW387023.1, read as the reverse complement.
GTTTTCTTTTGTGGGTATTTTTTCTCCAGTTTAATTTTATTTGTGCCTATTACGAGGGTTGTTTTTTAAATTTTGGAAAATTCAGTATAAGTTCAAACACGTTTTCATATCTACGAATGATTTTAGAAATACAAATACAGTCAAATCCCGATAATTCGTACCCCGATAAATCGTAATTCCCGATAATTCGTAATAAACTGTCGGTCCCTTGAAAAAATCTCGTTAATTCGTAAGATTTCCATACATTTTGGTCCCCTCGCTAATTCGTAATTTTTTTTTTTTAAATAAAATCTTCTTTACCTCTTATAAATCGTTATTGTGTGCTAACCACCACTTATAATTCGTGATAAAAACAACAGAAACATGTAAAAAATGATTTTTTGTTTACCGCTATTTTTTTGCGTGGGTTTTTGCTTTTGCTTGTGTGTGTGTTTATTTTTTTAAGATCAGTTTGTTACATGAATAATAAAGAAAAATGTCAAAGCGCATAAAACTCTGTCGGTGTTACAAAAACAAAAAATTTTTGTTTTTTATGTTTTTTTATCGTTTTAGTAAACAAATTGAAAAACCCCGTTAATTCGTATTTATTTTATTTTAACCCCGTTAAATCGAAACCCCACTAAATCGAAAACCCCTATAAATCGTAAGAAATGGCCGGTCCCTTGCAATTACGAATTATCGGGATTTTACTGCACATACATACGAGTATGTAGTTCTTTAGAGTTCTTGAGAGGTTGTACTTTGTAATAGCCATCAATATAAACGAATGTATAACATTCAGAATAGATAGTTCAAACAATAAGTAGCTTAGATTATTCTTAAGAAATTTGCCATGTGTGGCTCATCCTAATCAATTTTTTGTTTGTTCATTTATTAATTTTGAACGCTACTCGCGTTTCTGATCCCGGAATAGTAGTGTCACAAAACTTTCAGCTAAATGAAAAACACCTGAAACAAAAACTTCCAAATGAATTAACTCGCAGTGAAATAGAATACGAGAAATATTAATAAAGCCCAACAAAATTTCATGAAATACGATTAAAAAAAAAATTAAATCTGAGAATGAAATAAAACCAAAATTTGGAACTGCAGTGTGAAATGTCGTTTAAAATCACTTTCGATTAAAACAACTTTTCTTTACAGAAAAAAAAACTGTTATGGCAACTTTACTTGTACAAATAAAGGGTTTCTTTTACTTTTTCTTAATTGGTTAATCCAGTGTAACTGCTTTAAAAAGGCAACCCTCGTTAAATAGTTTCAACTTTATCTGTCTTCCTGTTTTTTTTTTTTGTACAACAGGCTACAGATGAATGAATCATATTTCTTCTTTTAGTCTCCGTCTGTGTGTAACCCTTTTTATTTGGGTCAGATACACTGAACTCAGGACACACACATATTCTAACAGTATCTAACAGTACCAAATGCAAAGAAAAGTTTTTAATAAAATGAAATTTCTACCAACATATTATTAGAGCAGACAAACTTTGTGTTTTTTTTTAGATGAAACGAAACATAAACTATCCTAGTACAACATAAACAAACTTTTTTGTTATTTTATTGCATTTATATTGTTGTATGTTTACTGCTAAATTGTTTTTAAAAGAAAAAAAAAATGCATTAATCATGAAAGGACTGCAATTTTTCATACAACTGGGCTCTCATGTGAGTATTATTAACCTAGTGACCAACACGAACAACTATTTTAAAAATTACATTATACTTCAGGAAAAATTTATGAAGTTGTTTATAAAGAGCTTTTCCTTTTTCTATTTTAAATATGTAAAACAAAAAGCGGTATTCGAATATGCAAATGAAAACACTTCGTGCGGAAGGAAGTCTTCACAAAAACATGAAAAACGAAAATGTTGGCATTTATTTTTAGCTAAAAGCAATTCATCCTTCATAAAAAAAATCTCTTAGATTTTAGTTCATTTGTTTGCAATTCTTTATTGACATGCCATTCGACAAAGTTGGCAACAGGGATGATTATAACAGCAAAATCTGTAAAATAAGGTGAAGCCGTCAACAATTTCAGAATCAGCAGAGACCACATTTTTTCAATGCCTGCTTTTATAGCAAAAACGTTTTTTATATTCAAACAGATACATAAAGGTTGATTTATTAGCAACTTTCTTTTTGGCAACACCGTTTTTGGAAACCCAGCTCTTTTCGTGTATCATGTTACATGTTCAGTTTGAATTGGCTTAAAAATGAACAATGCTTGCAGATTATTAAATTTTATGATCAAAATTCATGCTCGTTTAAGTGAGTGCATCGTGCATTTCTTTCATTTTATTGTCAGTTTGGGCGACTTTTTGAGGCGGCTATTCGGAATCTTGGTACTAAGGGCCAATCTCACGATGTCGGCAACGTTCGAGTTGTCGCACACTTACATTTAAAAAAAACAACAAAATATTAAAATCGGTTTTTGTTTTGAATGTAAGTGTGCGACAAGTCGAACGTTGTCGACATCGTGGGATTGACTCTAAATTTCGCACCATATTTACATTATTGGACATTAAACTACGAACAAAAAGACGTAGAGTGCGACAGAGGAAAATATCGCAGCTGTATGCGCTAGTGTTGTTGATGACCGTGAATTATTGATTCGGCGCCATTCGCAGCAATTGGGCCTCTGTTACTTTTTTTTTGGTCAAAATGGAAGAGCTGCACTTGTCTGACATGTGGTTTCAGCAAGACGTTGTCACATGCCACACAGAATGCGAAACAATCCCCCAATTGAGAGGCGAGTTCGGTGAGCAGTTTATTTGACGTTTGGGGTCGGTCAATTGGCCGCCTAGATCGTGCGATTTAACGGCTTTAGATTATTTTTTTGTGGGGCTATATTACGGGTCATGTCTATAGGGACAAGCCCGCAACGGAGGACAAACTTGGGCCCAGCGCATAAACCATTTCAGACATATCCGCGGTCAACATTTACATGAAATCATCTTTAAACATTGAATTATATAGATCGTTCTACCGACTCAAATAAAGATTTCATATATTTCTCTAAATTTCAGCCTATATATTTGTTTAATTTCAGAACTTTAAGCTTAAGAGACCCCTACACTATCAACAAATTTGTTAGTTTTGCATGTTTGATGATGCAAAATATTAAATTTTTTCTTTACTGAAAATTCATGCATACATACTTTACACCTAATATCGTTTCGTGTTTTATCATGTCAATTTTGCTCAAAACGATGCGACCCGAACACGCACGAAATCAGATATTCTGTCACGAACACTTCATGTTGAGTCGTGCGTGTTCGTGTCACGAAAATAACACGACACGCGCTCATCTCTAGAGTAAACGCTGTGTTGCGGACGTTACGTTCGTACGCATATATTTTTTTGCTAATAATGATCCCGTTTGTGTTCTGAATGAGATATTTTCATATAACTTTCAGCAAAAATAGTTCTTTGGGAGTACTTTGAAATGACATTTAATTATTTGCTTAACTGTATTTGAGTAAAAATAAAATTGGCACCGAAAATGTTATTGTGGATGTTACAAAAAATTCAGATCAGTGTGTATTTGCATAATTTTTAGCAACATTTTGGATAGTAAGCAAAAAATCCATATGCGTTAACGAAAGTAGAATATTTGAGGATATTAAAACAATTCTAATGAGGATAATAAACTTCTAGCTTTATTAAAAAAATTATAATTACACCGTTTCGAAAGCTACGTTGCGGACGTTACACTTTTTCTTACTACATACGAGTATGTATTTATATTCGGCCATGTCACAGAATTGAATTCCGTTCAGAAACGGAAATGAATCTACCTCAAGATGTCAAGCTCTAGCTGGATCATACCCCAGCATACCACCGCCCTCAACCGTCTGGACACACCTGACAAATTTCCGTATTTCAGTTTTCTTTTTTAGACACCATCTCCAACAAAAATGAGGTGGATTGAATTCCGTTTCCGAACGGAATTGAACTCTGTGACATGCCCGATTATTTATGTACATAAAACAACATTATTCTTTTACCTATATTTTTTTTAATTTGGGGCATGTTTGGGGCAAGAGAGATGTTCTCTAAATCGCAAGAGCAAGACTCTAGGCGAGCTCAAATTGCATGAGTATACTGAAGTGAACTGATATATTTAGTCTAAACGAAAATTTAAAGAAACACTAAAATAGTTAATTAATGAAATTAAATATGTTTTCTCTTGATTTTAATAAAAAAAAATACGAGTAGTAACAGTTTCGTAAAATTTTTGCTATAAAATTTAAATTTATAAAATGTTTTTTTGTTTTGCTAATTTTGTCTTTTTGCCTTGTTTACTTGTACACTCGCGATTTTAACAAACACCTGACCTAAATCAATATGGCAAGTCGCAAGGAAAACGCATGAGTTACAGAACATGTTGAAACAAGTTTTGCGATTTGAAACTCACATGCGATTTGAAAACCATGCCAGTGTCAGAACACAGATACCTGTTTATTTAATGTTATATTTTATATTCAATACAACCTGCTGTACGTGCTACTTTAGTGGTGGGATTATTGGAAGGGACAGCAAGATAATTATTTTATTTCACACCAGGAATAGTTCTTACATTACCCAATTTGTTCCCCAAAATTGATCACAAATTCTGTTTTAAATTTTTTTTATTTAAATTTTTTATAACTCCAACTTTATAACTCCAATTTAATTTCATTACTCTATCTCTCTAACTGACTGTTTAAGTTAACAACTTAACAATACTATCATAAAATATTGTAAATTTATTCTCGCATTTTAATTGTTGATTTATTTAACATGCGTGTAAAAAAACTTTTCTCCTTGACGGCCAGCACAACATACCTATCAACAAAAATGTTTTCTGCCGTTTAGAAATTTGTATCCTTTCAATAATTTTTATAAGTACCTGTGTATGTATGTATGTATGTATGTAAGTTTTTTTTACAATGGTCACAAAACTTTGAATAATAATTGTCACGTCAGAGGTTTTATATTTCCTTTCCTGTTGATTGCCTCAATGGTATGTGTGGTTTACCGAATATGCAGTTAACAGGGGTCTTTTCCTAAAATGTTCCTTTGGCTGGATTATAAGCAACAAATTAAATGCAACAACTTAAGTAATTTTATATCCATTTCATTCAAAGCACCTTTTCACATTCCACAAATATGATGATATGTCGATTCAATTGGGAAAATCCCAAGAGTGATTAAAATTTTACGAGTATCTCTCTCTATTCGTTTAATGTGTTTTTATTATTATTATTTTTAAACACTTTTGTTACAAGTGTATTAAGAAAAAATTCTATAAAAATGCATATAAATATTTATATATGTATGTGCACACTTAAATAAAAAGCACGCAACAACGGTAACGGCAGCTACGAGTATGCCCAAGGTATATTTACTACATGCCACGTTACACGTTATATGAATATTTATTGACTGAAATGAATATTTCGTGGTGTTTGCGCTTTCAAAAAAATGCTAAGTTTTATTTTATTTCACTTTATGTAATTCAATTTTACTTTATGAGAGCAAGACATAACTATCGCGGGAAAAATGAGTCGCACTCACCTTAACCTCATTCATTCTTCGGTTGTTCAACACAGTTGCATTCATTTTATGTAAGCATTTTAAAATGACAAAAACGCGACTTTTTAGCCTTTTCATCTAAATTTCCTTCTTTCATTAGAACTAAAATTATTTGATAAATATTTATTATTTTATTGAACTATAATGAATTTTAATCAGGAATTATCTCTAAATCGGGCTCAAGTTCAGTATTTTCAACTCTTATAGAATAATATAAAAAATTAAATCATTTCTCATATTCCATTTAATTAACAATTCATGTTATATATATAGATGCCCAAGTAGATACGACATGGGTGCTGCTGAAGTGCGTGGTGGCACAGAAAAATGTTGTCATTCCCCCAGTTAAAGTCCACTTTAACTTTTCTTGTCTTCTTTAGAAAATCACATTGATTAATAAAAAGTATTTAATTATATAAGAATTGAAAGTAGTGAACTTGAGCCCGATTAACAAATTATTGCTGATTAAAATTCGTTCATTAATTAAATTTCAATATGTATCAGTAGAAAAATTCTTTACAGCAATCACTCTTATTTCAATTGTCAATATCGACGCTAAGTCAATAGAATACGAAAAAATTGGGGCTTGTTGTTGTCGAAATCAACTGACTGCTTTTGACATAATAATAATACGTTTATACGCGCGACTTATTTGCAAATAAAACTGTAAATTGTTGCAGTTGCTTATAATTGTTTTATTACGACTTACTAATTCAGAAATCTATTCACGATTAACGCACTATTTGGAAATAATATGTTTGAGGTTGCCATGCTTACAAATGTTTACCAATAAAAAACAATAAATGGATAAATATTGCACAAAAACATTGATAGCAGAATATAATAACTAGAGATGTGCAAATGTCGTTATTTTATCGTGTCACGCGTGAATCGGGATCAAATTTATTATGAATCAGGCATGAGTGCGTGAACGTGACTTTAAAAAATTACTCTTGCGTAATCGTGCGTGAGCTATTTTTAAGAACCACGCACGAATTCTCACGCTCTCACGAGATAACAATCCTGCGTAGGTACATATGTAACTGTACCTATGTATGTTTTTTAGATACTACGAGTATGTAGGAAATATCAATAGAGAAACATTACTGATTCACCAATGCCTTTGTCAGCAGTACTACTGACGAATTGTACCGCAGAAAATGTTTTTTGCTCCAGACTAGGTAGTTATTTTTGGACCATATGCAGACATTGACTCACATTTGGTGTTTTATTAAAAGAAAAGAGCTAATTGAAGAAAATATGTATATAGGTACATAATATGTATCGGTCAAGTAGAAGGACATGAAATAATAATTACGGATCTACCCGCTCACTTTTTTAAGTGCCAGAACGTATAATTTTTACAACCCAGGGTTTGTGTCAAGTTTCGTAAAAATCGGTTAAGTAAAAGCACGTGAAATAGAATTTTAAATGGGCCCCTCTATATTGTGTCATTATGAGAGTGCAATGTGTATTATAAGTATCGTAGCAATCCCATAGGTAAAAGTAGATAAGTGTTCCCCCCATTTTTTGAAATGGGACTAAATTGGAAGCTTCCTTCCAGACAAAAAAAGAACTTATCAAATCCGTAAAAAAATTACTAAAATAATGGCGAATGGATAAACTCCTCGTTTTTGGAAGTCGGTTAACTCATTAATTTCTTCAACGTTACCAGTAAGTAGCGATATTAATATATAGGCGTTCCGTTGACAATGTCGCCAAAAAGAAACAAAATAGTCGACAAAAGTGGGACTTGGAGACACCTAACCCCAACCCTCCTACAGGGTAAAATAGTTGCCAAATGTGCAGGTTATCTGTTTTTCTCAGTTTTTTTTTTAATTATTGGGCAGTCGTGCACTTTTTTGTTTCAAAACTCCGTTTCAGTTCATGTTTTTATAGTTAACAATAATTGTTTATTTTATTATGACCAGACAAAAACCTTCGAAAGACAAAATTAAATTTTTTAAACAAAACCATGATGCAATGTATGTGTAAGAACGCGTACGTGTCGTGAGTCAATAAACGCTCACGTGCACATCTCTAATAATAACAATAAAAACAAATAATTATTTGTTACTTTATACATTTGCACAATTTTTTTTGTAAACTTAAGTAACTTTTCAGTAGCAGTGCTACCAAGTTTTTGTACATCTGCTATCTGAGTTAATTTGTTTGCAAATAGTGCGCGTATAAACATAGTAACAGGCTCATGCTATTTAGTAGACGTTAGAAATAGACTGTCTATAGCACAAATTGCTTTTGAGAGCGAGTACAAAAAGCCCAATTTTTTGTCATTGTATTGACGTGACGTCAATGTTGACAATTCGAAGAAAAGATTGAATATATGTACGATATGGATATTTCCACAGAAAAGTCCACTTTTTGCACGTTATGTTACATTACTGGTGACAAAGGAAAACGCAAATTTTATATTATTTTTTGGATATTTATAGAGCGTAGTTAGCTCTACATTTAGTAAAAGATGGGAAAAAATGGAACAGCATGGCTCTAAATTATATGCTGGTGAGTTTACAAATCAGCTGACAAAATCTGTAACATAAATAAAACATGTTGCTATTTACTGCGGTCGAAATCTACAGAAAATTGATTTTTACGTGGCAAACGTCAACTTCTGGGTTACATACACACACACACATACACACTAACGTCTAGAGCAAAGGTAAATACAATAACAGCTGACACGTTCGCTGGCAACCTCGTGTTTTCACTAACTAACATCGAGATTTAAACGATACGACAACTTCAAAAGTAACACGATACGAATCGACTAATTCTACCATTACTATTTTTTTACTATCCTGGGGCCGAATCGTCACATCCGTGAACGCACGTCACTCGTCACGTAAAATCACCATTTTCGGATTATGACATACGTTAACGTGCTGAAATCCCATTCAGTTTATACGATTGACGTATCACTTAATTTGTTTTCGTACGATTGTCGATATGATCACGGATGTGACGATTTGAGACCTGATTCGAAGCTATTTCCCCCCAACATTGCCTGGTAACTCTATGTAGTGTAAACAAAATTCAACTGTTTTACCGGGCAATAACAATACTGTCGATTTATACAGAAAAGTGCAATGCCTCTCAACATTAGTGAGGGTAATTTTTTTAGAATAAAATATACTATCCATGAAATTGAACTTTTTAGGTTGAAATGTAGCATTTAACTGTAGAAAAGAAAACACCATTAATGATCTACACCTGCAACGATGGTGTGATGGTGGAACACTTTGGGTTTTGTTGTTAATGAAAATGTTTAAATCTGCCCTGCCACCTTTTCTCTGACTGGTTTGTATATCCGTTTGTTTGCATTTGTAATACTTTTTTTTTATACCCATATATCCGCCTATAGAGTTTACGCCAACATATTTTATGCACATTTTTGTTTTGTTTTTGTTTTACTTCATTTGCTATATTGTTTTTGTATTTAATTATAATTCGATTGTAATGCTCAAATTGGTAAAGGCCGGTCAAAAGCACAACAAAAAAAAAAGAAAAATAAGCTAAAGGGGCTCGTCTAGTATAAATATATTGTGTTTGTATGCTTATTTTTTTGCATGTTTTAAGTTTATTTTTGCATTTGTAACTTTTTGAATACATGTAGAATCAACGTTGCCAGTTTTTTTCCAGATATGAAATGGTTATATAAAGTAAAAAATATATGGGAATCGGTTGACGCAAGGTCCATCCCTGAAAATTCCCGCTCAGCTACAGATCTTGGTTACATTTTTCGGCATGCGATACACTTTTTAAGTCTATAAAAATCAATGAACATCTAAAATCGATTTGACGAAGACTTTTTAAGCAATTAGAAAAAAAAACGAATGATACCTTTTTAGTAAAATTCGACTTATCTGTTTAAGGTTAAGAGGTTAAATAGTTTAATATTTGATTAAAAAAAAAATTTTTGTATAAATGTTATTTTCGCAAAATTTTTAAATATACCGAATCGAATCGATTCACTATCTTATGACATCTGTTCTTAAGTTGAAATTTTTTCGGGATTCAGTCAATCCCGAAATTGTTTACTATTTTTTTTTTAAATAAATTCATCATGACCTTCCCGCATGTGAAGATGGTAACCGTGGCAACACAATATTGATCTTTTATAATTAAAATTTATTTTCCGTTGGTTAGGAATTATCTATATATGATTTTCATTGATGCTTTGCCAAATCATTAGTAGACTTCAACCACATATTTTAACAGTCACAAACTTGTTATCTTATGTACAAACTTTCAAAAACTATTTGAGAATTCACAATTAATAATATTTTTCAAAATCACAAAAGAAAAATAAGAGTAGTAAGTTTAGAAACTTTAACAAAACCCAGCAAATAATTTATATTCGCTATGAATCTGGCTTTTGTTAAAGTTTCTAAGCCTGCTGCGCTTATTTTTCTTTTGTGATTTTCAAAAATATTATTTGTGAATTTTCAAATAGCTTTTGACTATGTAATATGAAATAATTATAAAACTTTTGTTTGTGAACCTCTTTTTAGTAAATACCTATAAAAAGCATGTTTCTTTTAATGTTAAAAAAACCCAGAGTCCCGAGTAATTCCTGAATCTCAAAAAATTTCGGTATACCGAAATCCCGGGATTTGATTTTCAGAAATCCCGAATCCCGGGATCGTAACAACCAGTCCCGATTGACATCCCTAATTCATACATACATCCATACGGACATCATCACTGAAATATTCAGAATCGACTCGCAGGACCTTAAGAGAATTTGGAAAAAAAAACCATAAATTCCTTAGGGGGAAGTTAAAAATTTATAGAAATTGCTAATTACTTAAACAATCTAAATATTGCCTTTTCCTGTTGAAAATATTTATTACAAGTTAGTCAATATGAGATCCATTAAATGGCTGTGTTTAAATAAATTTGCTTCCGAGTTTTACTCGTAAGGATAGGTTAAAACTTTTTAATGTGTCTGCAACAATTTAGTCCTAGTTTACACTATGCAAGTCTTATTGCTAAGCTGATTAGTTTGTTAGGATAGAGAGACGAGGGGACAAGAAACGTTACTGTTCCCCTTGTCTCTCTCTCCTAACAAACTAATCAGCTTAACAATAAGACTTGCGTAGTGTAAATATGGAGTTATGACGAGTTTTAGTTAGAGCGAACGAATTTATAATTATATATGTATGTATGTGAAAAAAATTCGATAAATTGAAAGAGATCTATTCAATGTTTTTATAAGAAAGATGCATATCGTAAGTATATCGATCTCGTCTTTCTAGATTGGTTCAATTTTTTCTCATACGAAGCATTCGTTCCTATTTATCTTAAGGATTCTGTGGATGGTTTGTAATTGTGACTTGCCCTACACATATATGTATGTATATGGGTGATTCCACGCCAAATTGGACGGTTTGAAAATTGTTTTGTTTAAATTTCCCCAATTTTTTTGGTATTTTTTAGATCCCCTCAAAAAAGTCACCCTACTAAATGAATGATGAATAAAATTGGGTAAATATATTGTAAAACCGGGGATTAAAGCTTGTTTCCATTAACTTTGAATTTTGCTTACTTTAAATAAATGGCTAAATCTTCCGGCTAGATTACAGTTAGCCATTTATTTATAGCTAGATTTGAAAAAAATCGCTAAATTGGCAACAGTGCGTAGGGTATGGTATGTATGTTGTATGTTTACCGAATGGATGCATGAATACACATACAATGTAAGTATGTAATGTAATAAACGAGTATGTATGCGCATGTGAATGAATACATTTAAAAAATTTAGTGAGTATTTTAAAAAATATTGGAAAAAGAGTGTTTATCAGATTTGCTGGTTGATTTTTTATTTTACTTAGGTTACAATTGTTTTTCGTTTTGTTTAGTTACTTTTTTTTTCACAATATTGTAAATTGTTATTACAGGCTGTGTTTTGTTGTCTGTCGCATTAATTGAATTGTTTAAATGAATGTTTATCATTCGTTTTATTTGTTTTTATTATACGTTTAAAATGTACGATAGCTGTGTATACAATTATTACATGCATAGTATATGGATATGAAAATTACCTTAATTGTAATTTAAAAGCTTAGAAATTAATTCAAGAGCAATAATATGTTAATTATTCACGAGTATGTGTAGTACAGTCTACTCTCGATAGTTAAAACTAATGAACGGGAGTTGAATAGTAACATGAACAATGGGTTTGATTAAAATTTGATAATTTTTGTTTTGATCCTTTGCATGAAGTGTGTAATTTTCTTTTGAGTATGCGAATCCAATATATTACTTACTCTCTGTTCGTTCTAGGGGCGTAGGAGTGTTAAGCAAAGATATAAATACATATTTACTTCGATTTTTTCCAATTTTATTGAAATCACTGTTTCTTTAAAAAGAAGACGCTGAATTATATCGACAAGATTCCAAAAAATCAATAAGATCCAAATATGTATGTACTATGATCCAGAAACAGTGCAAATGCGGATTATTTTCAATGACTTTAATATAGTCTTATACTTGCAAGAAATTATTTTCTTTATGCATATTCCTTGGATTGTAAGTCATGAAAATGTATGGCCATGATCTTCTTTTTCATCACAGTAAATAAACAAATTTTTATTCTTTTATATCTAAACATGTAATACTTTGACCAGCATGCCTGTCTTTTTTGTGGGGTATTAGTTTCAAGTTTCATTGCACTCTACAAAATACTATTTGTATATTTGAAAAAGTTTTAAGTTCAATATGAACCAAATGACAATTGTTTCATATACAAATGTATAACAATTGTTTCATATATTTGCTCTCAATTATCCAGCCTTGTTGTATCGTTTAACGTTGCTTTGAAACAATTTCAAACAAAATTTTTCAAAACAAAAATATTTTTGAAATAACTTCACAGTAAATTTATCGACAATGTCACAGAGTTCAATTGCGTTCGGAAACGAAATTCAACCCACATCAAAATGCCAAGCCCTAGCCGGAGCATACCCCAGAATATCAGCGCCACAAACAGTCTGGACACACCTTACAAATTTCCGTATTTTAGTTTTCTTTATTAAAAACACCATCTCCTATAAAAAAAATGGGATGGATTGAATTGCGTTTCCGAACGGAATCGAACTCTGTGACCTGGCCGTATAATAAGTTTTTGTACACGTTTTCGATGTCGACAGAAAACGTTTCAATTTTATTTCATGCAAAAAGGTACAATTAATATAAAGTAACATTAGTAACATTTTTTAAAAAAGATTTCTGCTCAAATATAGAAATGGCATAATAAACCGATTTGTTGTTCGTTTGATTTGATTTTTAATTTCAGTAAAAAGTTTGTTTCAAAACTTTCCAGCAATGTCGAAAAGTTTAATATAAATCATGTCATTCATTTACTTTCCCACTCAAAGCACATCAAAAAATCATTCTAGAATGCAAACAGATATAAATTAATTACCACTGTTTCAAATTAACAAATAGAAAAGGAAAATAACAAAAATGTATAAAAAATATTATTTTTCTCTTTTAACGTTAATGTAATGAAAATTAAAAAAAAACACGTAAGAGTAAAAAACCAACAAAATTCATGAAAAAAACATACATACATTACATATAGAAGGGTTGAACTAAAAAATTAAAAAATATACGATATAAAATTCTCCAGAGAGTAAATATTTTGCATTAAAAGAGGGAAGTAACACAGGCCTTCTATCCACAAGGAACAGCAACAGCGCATCAGGGAAAAACAAATAGAAAGAAGTTCGAAAAGAATCCAAATAATCTAAAAGATATATGTACCTACAAACATATGTATGCATGTGTATACAAGGAACAAAAATCCTTTGTGTTATGGAAAATAATGTGAAATGAAGCACAAAGCATTCGAAATAAGAAACAGGAGTGAGGTTACAAACAAATCCTACGACTAAGCAACAATAACAACAAAAAATAACCCTTAAAATAGAGCTACAAATCGATTAAACGAATGAGTACATACTACACGGAGTACATGATTATAATAACAAATAACAAAGGCTATTACAACAAAAAGAGCTAACGAAAAAACTAAATAGAATTCACTTCACTGTAGCTTCAAAGCGGTATTTTGCACAAAAATGCATCTACAACAATGAAATTAATTAATTTTAGATTGCGAAAGAAAACGAAACATTTTCTTTGTGAGAAGCACTTGACTTCTTTTCTTTTTGTGTGACCTGATTTTTTATTTATTTGTATTTTGGAGAACTAATAAGCTTTTGTATGTATCTAATGGAAAAAACGATACACCAAAATAATAACGTCAACTAAAATATCCTGAGACATTTGTATGGGCGGTGGAATGTGTTTTTGGAAGAACAACTACAATAGCAAAACAAAATTTTAAGAAAACGTACATGTAAATGTATACACACACATCTTTGACAAACATCAAGGTAGATTTTAGAGTTGCCAAATGAAATTAGTTTAGGTTAGCAGCATGCTAACCTAACCTAACCTATATTGCAAAGAAGGAAATCAATCATCACATGAAGTAATTCCAAATTGCCCATGTGGTCAGTTATGGCCACATGGTTATGAGGACTTTGGAGACTTTTTGACTACTTTGAACGAAACAATTGATGATTTTGTTGAAAAATCCGCATTGGAAAAATGTTGAGCTTACTTACATGTCGTAAGACAGCGAACCGATTCAGTTCGGACGATTTCGAAAATTATTGAAAATAAAATTTTCACGCAACGACGTTTTAACCACAAAAAGGCACGTCGATTGCTGCCAACTTGACTAAAAGCGGTAGAAGATTCGTTCAATATCGTTGACGAAAATTTTCGAAAAAATCTTTTCTTGAAAAATCGTAACTTGAATTCTTCGTCAAATAGACTTTAGATATTCACTGAATCTTATATAATTAAAACGTGTATCATATGCCGCAAACTTGACCAAAATCTGTTAAATGGTTCGTGAGATATATGTATATGTCGAAAATTTGCAAGAAAGTTTTTTTTTGTCAAATCGCTTTTCGGTACACATTAATTTCTTGGACTTAAAAACTGGGGATGGCCTGCAAGGTCAATAGAATAGAAATAAGTTTGTTTTTGTTCGTACTAAAAATAATTGTAAATAGTACTTTTTTACCTCCAGACTATAAAAGTACATTTTATATTTATTATTATTTGATTAGGCTAAAGTTCGAATCGCTTTGTAAGCCAAATTACATGTGATAATTATTAATGAACAAATAACACCACCGTTAATTGTAAATATTCTGACAAACAAGAGTAGAACGGTTACTACACCTTCATCATCAAAGTTCTTTGTGTTTGGTCCACTGTGTGTGGTGTCAGTTGATGTAGATTTCTGCTTTATATACTCAAGATTTCACTGCATGTGGAATATGTGAATTGGTGTGATTCATCGTATTACAATTTGCTGTAACCTTTTTTGTAATGAAAGCTCATTTTTACCATCTCTAAATTTACAACAGCCTTGCCATTGTCGTTTGTTCTTTACTAATTATGCACATGTTAGTTAATTTGCTCATTTTTGTTCTACTTAAGACAAACTTTTTTGGTTTGATACTATTAAGTACATTTTTATTTAGTTTTTTGCCACAGTCCCATGGTATTACTTTTAGTTAGTTTTTATTATTAAAGTTCTTAGACCCTTCTTTCTAAATTCGTTTATAAATTTAAAATCGGTAGATAGTGAACTAAGTTAGAGGTTGATAAATGCATACAGGTACGAAAAACCGGATTTTTAACCGTAACTCAAGATTTTGGGGGTGTTTGGAAAATTTCAAATACAGATTGTTGTTATGCTCTACAATACGAACCAGAAAAATAATAACACGACCCAGGTATTTCGATTTCATTCATTTTTGTCACACAGTGTTATTGTACGACAGAGGGATATACGAGGTTTGTTTAGAACGTATCGCTAATTTTGAATTTTCGCGGGTTACGTATATTCGAATTCTAAATTTTTTGTGGCGTTATGTTGGTACTCATGTCTCTGACTTATGCCGACAATTTCGGCCATTTTGAATGTTCCGTTAATTGTTGACAGCTGCTTTGTTGCAAGTGTTTTGGCTCGTCTTCGATTTTTACCTATTAAAAAAATGGAACAAAAAACCTGTATCAAATTTTGTGTGAAAAACGAAATTAAGTGCACGGATGCATTCCGAATGTTGACTGTGGCATACGGACAAGCTACCCTGGAACGTTTATCGATGGTACAAAATGTTCTCAGAAGGCCGAGAAGATGTGAACGACGAAGAGCGTGCCGGACGTCCGAGCACTTCAACAACAGACGAAAAAATTGATGAAGTGAAGAAAATGATATTGGCCAATCGTCGAATCACCATTAGAGAAGTTGCTGAGGACCTATACATATTGATTGGCCTGTGCCATTGGTTTTTTATCAATGATTTGGGCATGAGACGGGTCGCCGTGAAATTCGTACCAAAATTGCTCAATTTCGACCAAAAAGCATCGCATGAATATTGCTAATGAGCTGTTGGATTCTGCGCACGACGACCCAAATTTGCTCCAGAGGATCATAACTGGTGACGAATCGTGCGTTTTTGGTTATGACGCAAACCAAATCTCAATCCTCTCGATGGAAGCTGCCGCACGAACCAAGGAAAAAATCGAAGACGAGCCAAAACACGTGCAAGCAAAGCAACTGTAAACAATTAACTGAACATTCAAAATGGCCGAAATTGTCGGCATAAGTGAGAGACATGAGTACCAACATAACGCCACAAAAACAAAATCAAAATTCTAATATAAGTAACCCGCGAAAATTCAAAATTCGCGATACGTTTTGAACAAACGTCGTAAGACGTTCTAATATTATCCAAAGCCAATAATGTAATGAATTACAATCCAATTTATATTACATGTAATTTTCATTAATCTGGCATCACACTACAATATACGTGCTTGTTACGCACATGCGACTAAAAACACAAGTATTCGCATGTCAAGATTTAATACACTTTATATCATGCACAAAATCTAATGAACGTTCGAATACTTGGAGCAAAAAGTACAATAAGAAGGAACAAAACAGAAACGATGGACTACAACGGTATCTACGAATACGACCATAATCAGGACGACAAGTTTGTTTGATATGAGCGAATAATTATTATTCTCTTGTTTTTCTACATTCTCAGACTTTTATTCCATATTTTAAATGGAGAGAGCAAAAAAGTGTTCAATAGCTCTTAATGGAGCCCACACGAAGACGACGGTGGTGTAAGTTTTTCAGATGGCGCACGTTTTAAATAATTCTTAAATTTTTTTCATTACATCAAACATCCATCCTCAGCTTCCAGAAATATTACAAATTCTTTTTTGAATTAAAATAGATACATATCATTTGCTGACTTAAAAACAACTGAGAAAAATGCACCACAGCGATTAACCCCCAAAAATAATTGAAAGTCTAAAACATTAAGAGCAGAGGTAAAAATGAATTATGAGATTTTTGTGTAAGGGTGCATGAAAACAAAAAAACACAAAACAAAAACTCTCACAACTTTTAAAAAGAATAAAGTTTTGTGTAATGAAACAAGTTAAGGAAATTTTAAACTTGAAAGTTGTATTCCTTTTTTGTGATTAGGAAGATAGGTACATACATAAAGATATGTACATACTCGTATGTATGTATTTATGTCTCTGTATGTATTTAATCAAATTAAAAGTCGGATTTTTTATAACAGTTTATAATTAATTAGATATGGGTTTATAGTATTACTAGTATGTTTAAAAAAGGTTTAAAAAACATATTTTGTATGGAAATTTGTTTGTTAAACGTTTGGTTAAACCAAAATTATTTTTTATGAATGAGAATTACTTACGAAATTTTTATTTCTTATGTATAAAATTAGCAACAAAAGATGCTAGAAAATGTAGATTATGATAATCTATACCGTTTACACCAAGTTTTTTTTTATTACACTTATCACGATTTATTATCCAAAACAAAACCCAATAACTATAAATTTTTTTAAATTGCAACCAAGTAACTGCAATGTTGCTAATTCACATACCGTTTTAAGTACAGAGGCGGCTACCTTTTAGAAATTAAAAAAAACAAACTAATATCACAAAACCTTTTGTATCGATTGTATTATCGTATTAAATACAATAGTGTACAATTTGTTGTTGACAATTTTCATATAAAATAGAAATACATTATTACACTTTTATTTCATATTTTTATAAAATGTTGTATTTAGAGGGAGACTCTTTGAGAGAATTTGTCATTAAAAATCCAAAATAAATGAATACACTACACACAAAGTGTTCACAATTAAAACACAGAAAGTGTATTTATTTATTTATTTATTTTAATCCGATACATAGGAAGCCTAAAAGGCCAATTATACATGTATCTATAGAATTATATTAATATTCACTTAAAGCTACAGAATATAAACTATATGTTATATTAAATAACAAATAAAAATTATATATTCATGAAATGAATAACTCTCAGTGTCAGTGACTCCCCAGCCACACAATATTAGTTATGAAATAGAATCTTTAATAATAGCAAAAAAAAGGTCCAAAAAATTGCCAATATGTTAAATGTTAAATCCTCATATTATTTTAAATGTTAAATCTTCATATTATGTTCGCGAGCAAAACCAGTTCAAAAGCATTTTTTTATAGATAAAGATAGAATATGAGAATAGTTTTAAAGGTGATGGTAAACTATTCCAAACCCTGCAGACTCTTATTTTAAATGACCGTTCAAAAATAGAGAGGAATATACGAGGAATTTCAATCTGAACATTCCGTGTAGAACTAATAAAAGAAAAGTTATTTGCAAGTAATGTAGGCTTTCCTATTTTAATAACTTTGTAGAAGTAAAGAAGCAAACGTAGGTCAAGATAGTCAAGGAAATTACAGCCTAGAAATTCAGACACAAGTGCTGTAACACGATCATGCTCACGTACTCTAACTTGAAATACATATCTAACAACTTTTCTAACAACTCTCTCAAGAACATCAATATTTCCTCTTAATGACCCGGAATATAACTCAAGACAGTAGTTAACCTTCGTCATAAGCAATGCATGAGCCAGCCGGTATCTAATATGTTTAGGTGTATATGATTTTAATGCATACAATTTTCTTAGGGTCATAGAAACTTGGCGTGATATTGAATTAATGTGATCCTCAAAGTTTAGTTTAGAATCAACAACTATACCAAGGCATTTGAGAGAGTCTGCATAGCTAATTGGCTGATTTCCAATACAAAGTCTGGGATAAATTATATGTTGTGTGTGTAAGTGAAAGTACATGGCTTTAGTTTTAGATGAATTGATATCAAGATAATTGAGTCGCATCCAGTTTAGAATGGAGTCCAAATGATTATTAATATATGTTTCACAATTACTAGTAATACCAGAATTAATATTGTAGACAAGAAGAATGTCATCCGCAAAAACATACGATTTACAAAAAAATGAGTCCATTATAGGAATGCAATCATTTAAATAAGCAAGGAAAAGCAAAGGTCCTAATACTGACCCCTGTGGTACGCCAGAGGTAACCTGTCCAACACTAGAACTATATCCAAGATATACAAGATTCAACGATATAAATTGTTGTGAATTAAGCAATAGTTGCATAACTAAGTTCTACTAGATTTCAAGTAGATTTGAACAAAATCGAGTGATAAAAGCAAAAGAAATTGGTTTCAAATGCGTCAAAATATATTATAGCCTGTTTGTGTAATACGTTGACGTTAAAAATCTTTTTTTTTTTTTTTTTTTTTTTTTTTGTTATTACAAGGGATGGGAGATTTTATTTGGCCGAACACAAGGGTTATAACGCCATCAACAATTTCTTTATTTAGGAGCCTCCTCCGAGAAAATTCCAAACGACATATACCGTCGCATACGAAGCCGGAAATCCCAAAATTCTTCTCCTTATATGTCCAAAAATGAGTTTTTGTTTGGTTCTCCAACCAATTTCCAAAATTTATTCTTTATAATTGTTTTTGCATGTGGTTAATGGAAACCAACGGGATACCGCAAGGAGTACCGCTAACCGACGCCAACCACTAATCACATGCGGTGTGAAACGTAAAACTCTCGAAGGCCAATAAACAACAGTGGCCTGGTTGCACTTAAGAGATAATTGCCAACGACGCTTAATGTTGACTCGCCCAGAGCTGCTTTACGAATCGCGTTAAAAATCTTGACTTCTTTTGTTATATCTGTGGCAATAAGGAAAAGGTGCTTAAGTCATATTTTCACGGCTGCCAGATGTGACGATTTATCGTCATTTTGACGATTTTTGGTGCCGAAAATAGCAAAATGACGATTCGACGATTTTTTCCTTAAAATTGACGATTTTCCAATAGTTCGAATAGTGCAGCTTTTTATGAAAAATCTACAGTTAAAATTCATATATGCATAACCAATAAAATATTTTGTAGTTTTGCAGACTCTTTCTTAATAAGTTATTGTTTAGTTTAAAAAAAAAATTATATGTTGATGCTTTAGGGATCAATTAAAAGAAATTTTATGTATAGATACATGCATACATATCGATGGTCTCAAGTATAAATACCCTACCTCGTATTTTTTTTTACCAAATTGAGTTTTTCAGTGATTCCAATACATTTCACACAAATACACCTCGTCACACAAAATCTTTTGCAATGAGTAAATTGATATCCTCAAAAAGTCCAAGTTACCATCAAAAATGTCGGTCATCAAAAGTACTAAGACCAAAACTTGGACCTGCTGACTTGGGAATATTTTTCATAATTTTACCACTGAGAGGAACAAAGTTATGAGGAAATAAAGACAATGCGAATGGCTTCGTGTAAAATTAATGTGTTAAAATGAATTGTTACATTTATAATATAAAACATATGTTAAAAAAAAGTACATTTTGATTTGTCCGATTTTTCTGACGATTTTTCGAGTATGATATGACGATAACTTTATATTTTATCGGGATTTCGACGATTTTTCGATCATTTTATCTGGCAGTCCTGCATATTTTACTGTTTTTCAGGAGAGCACTTTTAAGCGTTCAAGTCGATTTTCAGAAATTTATTTCTTTTACAGTTCAATTGGGAAATTCTCGGCAAACATCATTCAACACACTACAAGTCATAGATTTAAGTTGAAATATACCAAATTATAACCTAAATTAAGCTATTATTCCAAATGAGATTAGAAGTTTAAAAAAGATAAGTCGCAAGTCATGTGCTATAACTTCCTGAAAGATTACATAAATTATTTAAAATTTTGACCAGGGGTACTTTCGAATATGCAGATTACGAAGGTACCATTAACTCAAAATCAGTTTATCTCGATTTAAGCACTTTTTCCTTTTTGCCATTGATATATTAAAGGAAATTGGTACAAGTTGACTTTAATTTCTATAACAGAAACGTCAAAAATTCCATCGTAAACATCTTACATAAACAAGTAAGAAAGTTCTACAATATGTATGTAATACTAATTTTATAATTATATTAATTTACATACTACTTTCATCGAATTCCATGACAGTTTCTCCCCCAAAATTATTGACTAGAGAGAATTTGCTGATTCAATATGGTTGTACAGATACTCAAACGGAATTTATATACATACATACATACATACATACATATGTATTAATTTACATTCACAGATCTGCATATGTACATATTTATGTATGTAAATATACACAAGTGGTGAAGAACAATTTTACTTCTGAAGAAAATTCTTATCGCTTTTAATTTCTTAAAGATTTATTATTATTAATAAACAAACCTAACAAAAGTAATATGTATTTATTATAAAAATATTTTATATTCTGCAATATACATACATACGTCTGCATTTTCTGCTGATAACAGTTAAGAAATTTCTAAAGAAGAAATATGAAGTGGAGAAAAAGAACAATAATTTAAATTTATATTGTCTTAAACTATTTACCTCCTACTTTATAATTTTTTCACATACTTATCTACATTCATGTGCGGGGATGAAGAGGAAACAGAAACCATTGAACATATTATCTGTCACTGCCCGAAGCTGCAACGTCATAGGCTTAGATGACTGAGCAGGCGTTTCCATGAGAGCATTACTGATATCGGAAAGTCTAACCTAGCCGACATCAGGGGCTTCATCATGGGAATTCAGTGGCTTAATGACGAATAATAGGGTAACTTCTGCGAACAAAGGGGGGGTAAATATTACTTTTAATGGGCAATAGAAGGGAATCACAATGGACCCAATTGGGTCTCCAAGTGGAGGTGCACTTTTGGCACCACACTTCCTAACCTAACCTATCTACATTCATACGCTAATTTATGGTTTTGATTGCTGATAAGAATTTGAATTAAAAAGCTTAACCAATAGAAATCTAGTTGTCTTATTAGCTATGTATATAAAAACATAGTATAAGGAATTGAGAGGTTCTCTATTTGTATGAAAAAAAAAATTAAAAATCATTAGTGTTTTTTGTGGGAATTGTTACAATTTAAGTTAAAAAAAATAAAACTTAAAATTAAAATTAAAAATCTTTTATATATATATATATAAAAAAACGTTAGCACGTTGACTACAAAACCGAAGGTCATGGGTTCGAGCCTAGTGTCCGACAGTCATTAAAAACAACAACACCACGCATTTTTCTTATGTGCATTAGTGTCCTTTGTATCAGTTGTTGTGAGAAAAATTCTAGTGATGCAGACATAAGGCACTGGTCACTAAACTATACCGACTTCAGCAGATACTAATCCTAATGTAACATCATAAGGACCTGCAACACTGCATTATTAAAAAGCATGCAAAAAGCAGAGTTGTAAAAGAATGAAGCTTTCCTCTATGTCTTCCTTCACTACCTGTCTTCTCTATCAACATCCCTTCCCTATCACCCTCTCTCAATATTTTCTTTTCAACTCACAGGTAGCACAAAGGGATTATTGTTTTGGACCCAAATTTCTCCCTTCGTTACCAGCAGCTTAACCTAAGCTAAATCAAAATATAATTCAAATCAATGCTTAACCATTGTATGTAGTTATAGAATGCATGACGCATCTACATAATTAGTATCAATATCTTTGAACTTCAGAGAGCAGAGGACATATGAAATTAATTAAGTTGCATGAGAAGCTTTCAGTAGAAATTAGAAGCAATCACGGTAGTAACAGTACGCTGAAGGTGAAGTACTTGTCAAAACGGAATCTAACGATTCTTGCGCAAAAAATAAATCAACCAAGTATTAACCAAATACAGTCCACTGTGTTCTAAATGTATATTAAAGGATTTCAACCAATCAGGCGCAAACCAAGGATTACTGAAGAAGCTGGTAAAAATTAAACAATAACAAATTTCAAAGAAATTTACTTTTTTATTTTTAAGGAAGTAAACGTCTGATTATATCGGCTTTCTGTAACTGGATTCTGTAACTTTTAGCGAACCGAAAATCGTTATATTCACCGACATACATATTTATTCGTTTGAGGTACCGACAATGTGATTCAGTAATTTCTTTTTTACGATAGTCTCCAGCTGCATTTTAATCGTCGATGAGCCAAAACACGTGCAAGCAAAGCAGCTGTTAACCGAGTGTAATGGAATGTAACTTCAACGGTAAAAAAACATCTGATTGATATTGCTTGATGTTTGCCAAATCATCAAAAAACAAGACACATTTTTTTTTCAAATTATTTGCAAGTCTAAGAGATGTAACCGGAATGTAAGAATCTGAACATTACTTTTCACATAACAGTATAGATCAGCCTTGCTGTTATATTCCATTATATTCGGCTAATTGAGCCTTTGGCCGACTGCAAAGGTAGGAATGTAACTGAAACGGTAGGAACTAACTGACCCTCTAGCCGACTGTAATGAAATGTAACTGCAACGGTAGGAAACATCTGATCGATATTGCTTGATGTTTGCCAAATCATCAAAAAACAAGACACATTTTTTTTCAAATTATTTGCAAGTCTAAGAATTTTTTCTGATTTTCATACAAAGAAAATTTTAGTATTTCAGTTCTGGGCTGCGCAATTGAGTGAGTCATCTCTCACATAATCTTAAAAACCTTTTTAGGAAATCTTAGTTTCGTTTAACAAAAATTGTATTATGTTCCTGTATACATATTAGTTAGTTATTACTTTTATTTAAACTAGAATACCTAAAGAAATATCTACATACATACATATATTTTTTTGTAAAAATATTTAAATATTCTAAGAAAAGACCTTCAAGATTTTTTTAATTTGTTTGTTTTTCTTTAAGACAAATAATATATTTGCACTTTTTTAGATTTAAGTCATATTTATTCGAAATAAAATATAAAATGGTTTTAGAAATATGTAGAGCCGAAAGAAATTTATTATAGACTTTCTTGTTACAAATTTATAACTTTATTGCAAAAGAATGAAGTAAAAACTTTTTTATGTTATCATATAGAGAAAGTGAAATAACTTAAGCAATAGCAAAAAACTAAAATAACCAAAGAAAAAACTCTATGCTTGTTTATGAGATTTTAAAATTAAGTAGTGTTAAGCTGAAATCCCATTATTGGCACAATGTACCGATTTTCGTCGGCTCACTGCATTAAAGTCTTAAGTAATAAATCAAAATGGAATAAGTCTATATGACTTTATTACCAATGCACTGTGGTGCAATTATGTTTTTATATTGCAATTAGGTGAGAAATAAGGGCAATTTAGATTATTACTTACGACTTTATTTCAGTGAGCCGACGAAAATCTGTAATTTGTTCCAGAAATTCGTCCCATTATTTGAGGTCAAATATTGCCATTAAAGTAAAATGGTTTTAATTTGAAGTACATGCACACATAAGTTGAACAATTGGCAATTAGTTAAGTTAAATAAAATACCTTAGGTAATTCCTCCGTTAGTGCTTACAAAAGGCTCGAGGGATGTATCTATACATTTTTACTTAAAAATTTTTTTTTTAACTTTTCGTACTCACTATCCTATACAATCGCACGATCTGATATAATAAATTATTCTTGATTTTTTTTAAGTTTTCATAAACTCCGTCGCACCATTAGCAATAAAAGAATTTCATCTTAACAGAATAGAATCGGAAAAAAGAACCATTTAAAATGCATCTTTCATCCTCAATGAAAATGAAACCACGAAACCTAAAAATATTTACTTTTAAAATCTATAGCACCCACCATTATCATTATTATCATTAAAATATTACAAAATAAGAAAAGAAAAACAAATTATTTAACCATTAATTTTTATAAAGGCAATTATTATGAGAAAATCACATATACATATACCTTTAATATGAATGCTGTCGGTTTTTTTGTTCTCAAATTGTGATATTTTCTAGTGTCATAACTGCTATTGTTTTTTTTTTTTATAACAACTAAACTACAAAAACGAGTTCTATTTGCTAACTTCGTAATTAAAATCGAGTAAAACATTGAAACGTCAAAGCCAGCCGTGAATATAAGATAATAGACAAGAAAACATATTTTCAGAGCAGTTATATTAAATTTCTATTATTTTAAAAATAGTAGGATATGTAAGTTGTACTTTACTACATTTCTCTTTTTAACCCCCGGGTGTTATAAGTTTGTAGTGTGTGTCTGTACAAGTCCATGTACAGACTAAACAGATGCACCGATTTTGATTTATTTTTTTCTGTTTGAAAGGTGACTTGATCGAGAGTGTTCTTAGTTATGTTTGCAAAAAATTGGTCCAGCCATTTAGAAAATATTACATCTTTGACGCCGTAGCTCCCCAGCGGCTAGACCGATTTGAATTTGGCTTTTTCTCGTCCGAAAAGTGACTTGATTTAATATCTTCTAGTCTATTGTACTTGCAGAAAATCGGCCCAAACGCTTGGTCTGTACGTCGGGGTTTTTAAAAATGTTTAATTTTTGTTATTTACTTGAATATATGTACATATTATAGACTATTATTAATATAGCATTTTTTATTTTTTGTTAAACTATTTTTTTTGGAAATTAATTTGAATTTTATGCACCATAATTTTCAAGCTTAATTTTTAGACGAAAATCTAATCTTAAGCTTTTTTTTGGCGGTTATGGCTCGATATTATCTAAAGTTAAGTTAGTTTACTTTATTTTTGACCTCTAAGGTTTGTTTGTATATACATACGGTCTAATTCATAAAAAATATTTTAGGTTTATTACAGGTTTATTTCACAAATTTCCCATATAAATATGTCAAATAAGCGCTTAATAAACCTCAAATATTTTTTATGCATAAGGCAGATATAATATAAATATTATATGCTTACAAATTTCTTAATGTGAATCTAAAAACCTTTTTTAAATTGTAATAACAAGAAAAAACATTTATTTACACAAAATCATCAAAAAGAAAGATTTAATTTTGCAATACATTTTATTTTTATTTTTTAGTTTCTTTTATTCATTTATTTTATTCCCGCTCTAACTGGAAAGAGAAAGTATTTTGTTTTTAACACACCACTTGCTATTAAAGTAAAACTTCACATGTATACACTTGAAAAAAATATATATGAAAAAGAATTGAGCAACTGTAACAAAGCAGATAGATATACATATGTATATTTTTTTTAAATTGACCATAAAATCCAAAGAAGAAGATGAATTATGTATTTTCTTTGTTTAGTCTTTATTAACGAACAGTATGTTCCAATTTCTTACCCTTCAATGAAATCAGTTAATCTATTTGATTTGAAATAAGCCAACCTTTAAACTTTTACTTTGGACATACATATGTAAAACATTGTTGTGAATTTATTATTATGAAATATGCATTTATATATGGGCAATTCCACACAAAACGATCCTAAATAGGAAAAGAAATAATTGACTTGATTTTTTAAGAATCTTTCAACTGACGTCCACAAGAGAATGGCAATTATGGTCATAATAAAAAATTTCTCTATTTCTATTAATATGGAAACGCTTTTAAATTAGCTTATCGTGGGCTTGGAGTGTAAACCCGCTAACTCACTTAAACCAAACTTTACAGGAGAGACAAAATACTGTTAACATTTTCTATATATAAGTCTTTTCGACATGTAGATTTTCAAATTTAAATATTTTAGCCGGTTGATGCGGCGTCTCTTTCTCTTTCCAACGGCATTAATATGTCATATGGTACATTTTTTTCTGGCGTTACGTGACATTTGTACGACAAAATGAGAAGTGATTAAAAAGCTCTATATTCACTAGAAAAATGCTAACAATCAAACTTGAGGATTTCAGGATATACATAAAATATGACCTGGCGTTACGTTACAAACAACAGAATTTCCTCAGGAAATACCCATGGAACCTTTGTAATTTTTTTTATGTTTTTTAGGTTGATTAAAAATTAATTTTACATTTCATTATTCCCTTTTTCGTTTATCGTGAAATTTTCTACTTTGTATGTGTTATAATGAGAGTTTTCAGTTCTAATTGAATTATTACAATTTTGTCCTGATTCACACACGTCAGGTCTGACTTGTCAAGTCTTGAGTTTTTAGGAGAGAGAAGAAAAGAGAATGAAGAGGGGTACTGACTTGACCGTACCATTCTAGTTTCTTTTTTCGTTTTGTTTTGTCACTCGTAATACTCTACGACAACGCAAATTGATGAAACTTGAAGAAACAAACTCGACGGTGTGTATGAACGCAAATGCTGGTTCAAAAGAAAATTTAACAAAAACTGATCAGGTAAACTTGATGTGTGTGAAACCAGGACTTTCTGTCACAGCCGTCACAGTAAAAATTGCAAAAATATGTTAATAAAATTGTTACTGAACAATAATTGACACTTTCCTACAAAAAAAGTAAGCGCAGTTAATAATATAATCAAATTTTGTATACCTCTATTTTAATATTCGAGTTATGAATTATAGGAAATATTTGGTCACAACCGTCACACCAACGCTGAAGCTCTATTTCTTCAATGGATATTAAAAATAGTAAACGGAAACAGAGGAATTAATTTAAAGAAAATAAAGAAAAGATACGAGCTGCATTTAGCTTTAGAGAAAGAAGGAATGATGGATAAAGAATCATTGCAAGAAAAATAAAAATGATCACGCAAGAAATTGGAAGAGCAGACCACGGAAAAATTATGAAAGTGAAATGGTAAGCGTTTTGAATACAAAACGCTGTCGCTGTCATATTGTTTCAACACTATGACCGCTGTAATTAATACTCTCTTTTGCTGTTATCTGCTGTAATGGACTTTGTAAATTACAAGCTAAGTTCTGAACTTATCTTTGAAAAAGGAATCTTTAAGAAAATTTTCCTTTATAATACCTACATAAAAGATACAAATATGTACATATGTCTACAGAGAACCATTTTCTCTTTTGTTTATAATTATATTATTGCTTTATATTGAAATTTACATACTATGTAAATAGTTTTGTTATTTATTATTAATTAAACTCAAATTACTATTATTTTGTGAGTAGAATATGAATCATATTTGACCTTACTAAAGGCTTGATTCTTAATTTATAAATAAATAAAAAAAGCACAAAAATAATTGTGTACCAAAACAAAACGAAGTTTTTGACATTCGTTAGTTACAAAGCACATAGATCAAAAAATTATCAGCTGAAGTAGCGCTGCCACCTGACCTGTGGTTTGAAAAAGTATTAAAAGCAAATATGTTGGTACTTATAATCGGTATCAGAATGGATGTTAATTACAAATCTCTGTAAATTCAAATAATCTATGGATATACATAACATACGGCCAGGTTCTAAAAAAAAATTCCGTTTTGAAATCGACAAAATTTCAGAAAAAAATCAACTAGAAAGAGCACTTATTGCAGCTTTTTATTTGGTTTTAAGATTTCATATGCTTGAGATATTTGATCTCAACTTAATTTAAAGAGAGCACCGTTTATGAAATCGCAAAATGGCCGATAATGTAGTTTTTTTCAATACCACTGTGATCGTTATAACCTAGTTTCAATTTAGCAAAAAAAGTAAATAAATTTAAAATTAAATATATTGGTAGGTATAATAACATTGACATTAATTTTTCTTGTTTGTTTGATTTTAAAATTACTCTGTATTTGCAATAAGAGAGAATTATTTGGACGAAAGATAAATGAATGTTCTCTGATTTAAATTCGAAAATAAAATATAATCTAATTCTATACAAATAGAGTATTTTAAATAAACAAAAATTAAAAACAAAACAAAACTACTGCAAATTAGGAAATACAAATGTTTTTCCTACATTCCATTAAACTTGTCTTCGTAAACATTTGTTTACACGTTTTCTTAACATGTCATTTTTCTCAAAACAAATGGTGAATTAAGAAATCCACCACAGCAAAGAACATAAAAACTCAAAAGCAAAGCAGCTGCATTCATAGTGAAAAAGTAAATGCAAACTTAAAAGAAGGAGGATATAAATGATGATGAAAGCAACGAACAGACATTAAGATGAAATGATAAAGGAAAAAAAACTTGGTCAACATATTTACAATTTAAGTACCTATAAGCATGTGTGCAAATTAGTACATATTAAGAACTCAGGATTTTTGTTACCATGTAACACATATTTATATTTTTGGCCTTGATGGATTTGTATTACTTTGATGATATGAACAAATTAAATTAAATTAAATAACAAAACGGCTATAAAATTTATAAAGATATGAAATCAGATATTTACATACCTGGCCGATCCAGCGACTGTCGACGACTCATTGGCAGTTTTTTTCTTTGTTGGTATTGAGAGAGCAGCTACTTTAGATTAATCCAAGAACTATTTATTGTTGATACATAAATTAAAACAAGCCAAAGTTTTTAACTCCTTGTTATAAAAAACAGCAAAAAGATATAAAGGTTTACAAATTTGTTGACACATTTGGATGATTCAATATATAATACACAATCACACACATTCACTTTCATTATTTTATTATATAATTTTTTTTACTTATATTTTCTTTTAAAATTTATAAAGTTTTTCATTGTTATTCTTATCTGCTCAGCAATTTGCTTTCAATAATTTTTTTTTGTATACCGCAAAACTTTTTGATATTTAAATAATGGGAAAGTCAGACGTCGACGCACTAAGGTAATTAAAACCGTGAGGTGAAACTACATTCACAAAATCAGACTCACATACGCACGCAAAATCTTTTTACAACCTATACAAGACATCGTACCCAGATAAAACGAAAGAACATATGAAATTTTCTCAAATTTTACTATCCAGATTGTTGATGCGTTATAGCCATTGTTACTATTACTTCTTTAAGCTTACTTTTTTTTTCAAAAATTCTTTGTTTACGTTAAATGAACACTGAAGTACTTGTTTTTAATCTTTTATTTTAATTTTAAATCTTTTAAATTTCTTTTTATTTAATTTTCTTAACACGTAAAATTTCACACCGCCGTCGACGCAGACATTTTATAGAGAACTATGGTGAAATTAACAATTTGTCAAATAAAAAAAAACAACACACACACAATCAATCGCTAAATGGTGTATTCGCACTGTACAAATAATTCACAATAACATTTTAATTTTGCCATTGTCTTAAATCTTCTCCGTGGAAAGAGATAGGTACATTCACAAGTAATGCTTCTTGCTCACTCTGTAATCGCTTCTAATGGTATTAAAAATTAAGTTTTTAGTTTGTAAATAAAATAAATATTTAATTTTAAAAGACATAAGCCTGACTATTTTTCAAATCATTTCTGAATAATTTTAGGAACAAATTATTTGTAGTTCTTTACATTTGTTTGTTTCTATGACTGCCTTCTTCAAATACACATACACACTTTTTTGTCCGAGTGTTGAGTTTTGTCCCAAGGAAAGAACGCCTTTTGTTGAGATTTTATTTACATTTTGACGCAATTCTTATTAAGTTGATCTTAATTTATCATAAATTTGAGATTTTCACAAAATTTTATCAATTTATTTTATGTTAAAACTAGCAAATTTAGTTAAGGAACCTCGAACGTGTGTTTCGTGCAGACTTTACCTTTCTGTCTGTGGTGGTATACAGTTTTTTTCTTATAGCGTGGTGTATTACAACATCTGACACTAGAGTTGCATTTTTACGTGTTTGTGTAGCATTGAGAGTAGAGCTACTTTTCTTACAAAATTATATCGCAATAAATTTTACTTAAAGGCCGTGATACACTATCATACAAAGTCGTGCGATCTACGAAAAAATACAACCCTGGTATGATGGAGTTTATGAAAATTTTCAAAAGACAATAACAATTCATCACACCAGGGTTGTACTTTTTCGTAGATCGCACGACTTTGTATGATAGTGTATCACGGCCTTAAGAGTGAGATTACACAAGACATAAAAGTTTGGAAATTTTTGTGTTGGCAATTGTCAAAATCTGTTGCTAACACGAAAAATGACTGTGTAAACCGTAAATGTTAGTGTTCGAACACATGTTTGGAAATAATTGCTCGAACAAAAGTCTGAGCAATTATGTTAGAACACAAACTGTCAAATTTACCTTTTCGTACAAAATAATGGCGGGAAACTAGAAATAATAAGTTAATTACAAAAAAAAAGAAAATCAAGCAGAAGCACAAAATATATGCTTTTTGGGAGAAGTATTAAAAAATCAAAACTTAAAATACACCCTTTGTACGCATACGACAACTGAAATTTTGAGTTGTAACATTATACGTCTAGCCATCCCTTAAAATAAGTTTGAACATAAACTTTTTTGTGACGACATTCTGCCGACGTTATTGCGTATGTTCAGAAATAAAAATGGCTCGTTTATTCGACCAGACTTGCAATTTTTTAAAATATTGCTCTGAAATTGTATAAGTGTCCACATTAGGAAATTCTAATTTTGCAATTATGTATTAAAAAATTCTATTAGACCACACATTTCCCTGAAAAATTTACAATTCTATTTAATTTTTATGTTTTGTGTTTTTCATACAACTGAAAAAGAAATAAAACTCAAATACATTTAAATTTACAAGTGAGAATTTCAAAACTAAAGAGTATTGCAGAGCACACGAAACTGTGTACCCCTCCCCAATCTTCTCACCTCTCTCACCTATAAACTCAAGAATTGCTGCAAAAAAAATCGTAAGTCTGGACAGGGACGAAGCAATTGTAAACCGTAATGTTTTTGTTCGAACACATGTTTATAAATAATTGCTCAAACAAAACAAGCATATTCGTTCAATATTCTCAAGCTGAAGCACAAGCACATTTATGTAAACGAAAAATTAAATTTTGTGTTTTAACATTATACGTCTAGCTACCCTTTAAAATAAGTTTTAACACAGACTTTTGTGTGGCGTCATTCTGTCGACGTTGTTGCTTATGATCAGAAATAAAAACTGCAAGTCTATTCGTACACAAAACATCTGCTGTCAGATATTTTGTCAGAACAGTATAAACGGCTCTGTAATTGAAATTTTGTAATCTGACATTGCCGGCTGATTTTTATAGAAGCAATATTTTAAATTTATCATCACACGATGTGGTAAACATTTAGCATTTTCAATATTGATATGTCAGATGTGGAAATCTTTTCATGATACACATTGTACAAAAAAAAAACTAAAAGCTTTGCATTATGTGTGTGTAATATGAAACAAAAAACAAAAACCCTTATTGTGTTCAATCGATACTTTGTTGGTGTTTAGTATAAACACTAGTGTTCTGCAGAAAAAAAATATAATGCCAGTTTTTAAATTTAACATAGCAGAATTTTAAAAACTTGAATCCTTTTTTACGAAAGAATATGCTAAATCTAGCGCTGTAAATGCTGAAATGGCAACAATGGTTGCTATTCGTGGTTGGTATTCGTGTTCGAGGCGTGTCGTGTTAGAAAAATTCGACACGTCCCCATCTCTACATGAATGTAAAACGTGGTGAATAATAAACTGTGACTTTTGATGCACGCTGTTACCTATGGTGTGAACTGTATTACCAAAGGTTGAGTTTACAACTAACAAACCTTAAGATACGCTAAACTTCGTTATGGGATAAAAGCCAAGACAACAATCAAATTGCTGACGGCACTGCCCTTCTAATCAGCGTTATTGTAGTAACTTATATTATTGGTTTTTGTATATACTAAATTTTCTTTCAAATTGTTATTAATGCGTATTCTCAACGCTATTCAATGAAAAATGTTGGAAATGATATTCAAAGTGTGTTAAAATTACTGCCAGTTTATAAAAGACATGTAAAAATTCTTGTCTGTCTATTTATATTGACAACAAAAACCAATTTGAGTGCTTTGTTTTTGTTTTCAATGTAAATCGAAAGGCTAAAATTTTTACTTGTCTTGTATAAACTGGCAGTTAGATTTATGTCGTGTAGTGTCCACAATGCAAGCAAGTGTCTTGTCTAGAAAAAATATATGCAAATCATGAAAAATAACGAAAATTCGTTTCAAATTTAAAAAAATATTTTTTCCACACAAATTTCAAAACGAAAAATTGTTTGTATTTACAAAATCTAACCTTAAATTTTTTTAAAGTTACATTTTTATAGTTTTTTTACATTTCTTTATTATTGAAAATTGAAGTACATTCCATGCAAGGGTACTAAGCAGGAAATGATTCATATTAGAAATTTTAAAAACCCCCGATATATCTAGAAAAGATGTGGTATCTTCTAAGCGATTGGACCGATTTTCTTCAAATATAGCTAAGAACACTATCGATCAACTCATCTTAAAAAAAAACAAATCAAAATCGGTCCAGCTGTTCGGTCTGTACGTGGACTCATACAGACACACAGATAGACAGACATACACTACAAACTTATAACTTAAAAATTATATAAACGTTTAATAGAACATTTGCACCTGCACAAAATCTAGCAGATTTCATTAAAAATCTTTATCATAATCTATATCGTTTACACCAAGGTTCTTGATGACATTTATCAAGATTTCTTATCCAAAATAAAAATCATTGACTGAAAATTTTCCTAAGCTACCACCAAACATCTGCAATATTGGTACAATTTTGACGAAACCTCTAGTTGCCCTACTACTAGATTTTAAGTAGATTTCGACAGAATCTAGTGACGAAGTAGATTTAGTTTTGTATGCAAAATCTACTCGAAATGTATTAGATTTTGCTTAGATCTAAATGTACTGTAAGAAGATAGCCACAGTATATGAGCCTATAAAAATGAACTTACATATTTTTACTTCCAGTGGAAACGAATGATGTAGTCCCACTTTTCCCCAAGCAGTTCTGACAATAAAATTAAATGCAGAAATATATTCTTTTGATAAAAAAAAAAATAGTTTTTGGAATTTTCCGGAACTATAGTTCCATATTTTCTAGAAAATACAATACTATTTCGACAAACATTGAAATTTTTGGTCGCTTACTGGTTTCATCACTACCTGAGGACAAGAGCCCACTAAACTGAATTTCGAGTACGATTATGGAGTCAAAGATATCACACGTGACGTGTTACGTCAATCGTATAAACGTACCAGTGCAAGCGAATCACAATATTCTTTAAAATTCACAATAGTTTTTGAGTTCCACCACACTTTGAATTGTATATTAAATTCACAATAGATGTAGAACTGTTAAAATAATTAAAAAATGTAATTGGACTTTACAAATGCAAATATGGAAACGGGATTGTTATTTTATTTGAGTTCGAGTGATAGCGAAGAAAATGAAAAAATAACATTGAGAAATCGGAGCAATCTATTGTCACTGTCGAATACAACCTGAGATTATAAAAATTCGTTTCGCAACATTTATCAACTAACGCTTCATTGCTTCATTTATCATTAACAGCTTGTTGTATTGAAAGTGCTCCGGAACAATATGAAGTATTGAGATTATATTGAAGATTGGAAGTTTTTAAAGATCATGCAAAAATAACTGAATCAATGCTTTCTGCATTAGATGAAAAATCTACAAAATATTATTTGGAGTTCCTTTCACATTCTCTTGGACGTTTAACTAATTTTAATTTAATGTTTTAAAGCGAATCCCTTCTTTTGTACAAATTACAAGCTGAAATAATCAAAGTTGTGTAAATTTGTTCTTGTCTAATTACATAAAAACTGATTTTTTTTTAACAAAATGAGTTATTTTTGGTTGACCAATAAAAACGAGGAACTTGTTATACAGCACAGTGAAATTTATATTTATTTAACTGCTTAAAATACTGTTCCGAGACACAACAAATTGTAATGTATAAAGATTTTAGGAAAATGAGTGGAGTGAATATGGTCTTTTAGACCATAAAGAACTTAATCTATGCGATAGATTGGATGTTTTGAAATTTACAAGTCTAAAATTTTCAAAGTTAAAACTGTGCTGGCGATATTCTCTTTCTAAATTTAATAGTTGTGATATTACCATTCTTAAACGCTTCTGTTCAAAGAGTTTTTTTTAGTAAACTGAACTTAATTAAAATTGATACCCAAAAATGAGTTATCAGCTGATATAGTAGCACCGATTTCAAAATTGCGGTGCAAATTTTTATCTTAAAATGGTGAAAAGATGATATGATTTAAAAAAAAACTAAAGAATGTACACATAAGTATCGCACAGTACTTCTAGTCAAATGAGTTTAAATTAAGAAAAGAAAAGTGGAAGCACCTTCTTCTCAAACGCTTGGCTTAAGTAATATTTTATGAAATTTTTGTACGTTTTTTATAAATTAAAAAAAAATTATCTCCTTTTAAATTTCAATTAACTAAAAAACTAATGAAAAAATTAAATTTTTTCTTAGTTTTTTGCACTATTTCATTTGGTTTTGCACTATTTTAGACTTGCAGCTGTGTAATTTCTTTTTCCCCAAAGGCAACGCTGGCTGTTACACGAAAAAAAATTTAACTTAACTGTTGCTGTGCTGTGAAGATTTTCGCAGCTAAAGCCAAAGCAACAGTAACAGTACACAAAATTCGACTGCTGGTTTTGCGGTTGCTTTTTTTTAACTAGACTAAACTTCTTAGGGCCGTTAACAATAAAAAATTTAAACTGCAGTTAACACTAAACTTAAAATTTAAACTATAGTTTGTACAAACTTGCTAACACATATTTCAGTTATTTTTTTAATTTCAATTTATATTTAAAAATTTTAGTTAAATTTAACTGAAACAATTTATTAGTTTAAGTTTTAACTGAAGGAAAAAATTTGATATATGTATGTCCAAATAAATAAAAATAAAGTCTACCAAAAATGAACAAAAAAATTTTATTTGAAAAAAATTAAAATAAATATTGAAAACATGTCTCTTCTCGACAGTTGCCAACAAAATATCTTCCTCCGTAGGTGAAAAGTTTGGGCTACTGTAACATATACATATGTACATATGTATATATAATTACCGAACCCATTTTCTCTATATGTATTTCATTCTGCTTATTTGCGTATTTGATTGTTAAAATTTCCAATATATAATTATTCAAATTAATTATTTTTTATACGTCCATATTCTGACTTTTATTTTTCAGTTCATTCAAAATAATTGATAACAGCAAGTTAAGTAATTTTTGTTTTTTGTTAACGAATATTTTACACCTTCAGTTAAAACAAAAGCTTAAGCTAACTGTAAGTTAGTAAACTTTCAATATAACTGAACTTCGTGTTAATGGGGGTTAAACAATTAAGTATAACAACAACAACAACAACGAACAAACGATGATTCATAGCTTCGGCAGTTATAGCATAAAAGGGACCACGAACTTTTGAAACTGTGCTTTGACTGAACTGTTTGAAATTTCGAAGTTAAAGCAAGAGAACAGTCATCAGCAACACGCAATGTAGCACAGCACAGCAACAAAAGCTTAAAAAAATAAATGAATTTTCCGGAGCACAGCAAAGGCAGATTTTTTAGTGCTGTTGCTGTTTTGCTCTCAGTTTTTCAAACACTGCATACTGCCTTCGAGTCATGGAGAATTATACTGGTATACCTCGTAAAAATATTAAGCAGGCTTATAAAAAAAATTCTGACGTAATGGAATATTTTTACTATTTTATTTAAAGCTTAGCATCCAATACCTATCCGAATTGCTTATTAATTTCTTAAGGGGGAAATCATCGTGAGGTTGTGTAATCTAGGACCACTATTTGAAGGTTTTGCACCAAAAGACATGAAATCATCCTCCACTTGTGCCCCTTACAAAACTTTTATTGCTGTGCCAAACTTTCCATCAAGATGAGTTATGATCCGTAGTTATGTATAAGATCATCTTATAAAATTTTCGATATAGTTTAGAGACAACTTCCGTTATTTAGTTTAATGTCATTCAACTGCCTGCCGCAATTGAAATTTTTAACTTTTCTTTTCTTAACTCACTCTGAGAACATAAATTTGCAATACGCGGTTTTCTGCGACGCATTACGACGTCTGATGCAACATGAACTCAACTCCCCATCTTGTATCCGCCTGTCTGCCTGTCACTACTTAGACTAGTTATAATCGCGTTACTGCCACTTACTCGCATTATCAAATTGAAACTAATAATAATTATATGAAAAAAAAAATAATAAAACAGGAAAAAGAGCTGAAAAAATAAATGAATGAAAAAATTATGAAAGGCACGCAATGCGATTAATGCTTTTTGATGTGAGCTGTATTAAACAAATGCTGCTACTGCAAGCAACAGCAAGTGATACACGAGCGGGCACGATGCAAATGCTGCAAACTCATCTAACGACTGAAAGATTCCAAGCAAACAATTGTTGACACATACAACAAGCAGTACCCACTAATGAAATATGATGATAGTGCCTGCAACTTTTTGTATTTTTTAATACATACTTTTTTTCCATTTATTCTTAATTTTTTCTTTTTTTAATAATTGTTGTTGAAAATGCATAAAACAAACCTTTTGTTCACAACTATGACTATTATGATGATTATGCAATAATTCTTGTTATTATTTTTTCTACTTTTATTTGTTTAAAAAGGAACAAACAAACATCACTGGGAAGAATACAAAGAAAAACAAAAAATAACAAATATTGCTGCTACTTGTGTTTGGTGTTGTTGCCTGCTTAATGTGATGTTGTTATTGCCAGTTGCTTACTATTTATTGCTTGTGCTTGTCTAATGTTTATTTGCAATAATATTGACATAAAATGGCATTTAAACATTAAACTTGTATAAAAGAAAAACAACAAATGAATGAATACCAAAAACAAAAAAGAAAAGAAAATAATAAAAATGATAAAAACAGGCATAAATAAATAATAGAACGCCACTCGAGAGTGTAAGAGATTTCAAAAGCGGTTCCTTATATAAACAACACCATCATATTTATTGGGAATAACAACAGCAACAACAACCATAAAGGCTGCAACTTCAGCAGCAACAAAACAACAACAAAACCACCAACATAATGATGACAATCATAAAAGTCAGAACTGAACGATGCACAGTAGTATCGCGGGCAGAAAGGAGGGTGATAAAAAAAAACCAGCGATCCTATTGTAATCTACATAAAAATGTTAACAGTAGTAGAAAAGATTTCTGATGAAAAATGTGTATTTTATTTTAGGGGATGCTCTCACACTACCCATCGATATATTTTCGTCCCCTCCCACTCTGTAGAAGTATTCAAGGTTTACTAACAGAAAAGTTTAAGGGCCGACATCGTGAAGTCGACAACGATCGACTTGTCGCATACTTACATACATTTCAAACAACAACAAAATATGAAAATTTGTTTTTGTACATATATATATATATGTATAAGTTTTTTTTATAGACACACAGAAAGAAAAAAGCCATACTAAATTCAAGATTTTTCTACTTACTTTTAGTACGAATCGTGCTTAAAAATTTAAATACGAATAGCATTAACATTTACTTAAAACAAGCCGAAAACAGGATTACTTTGGGAAACTAATTCTGCAGCTTCTTAAATTGAGTATAAAGTGTTTAAATTCTGTAAAAAAATTTAAATCAAGTACAAAGTTCTTAAATTGTGTAAAAAAAAACTTATTTAAAGTACGACTGCGTGTACAAACTTTATACACATATGAAAAGAAGAATAAAAAAAAACTTTTCAACCAAACAATTTCAAGTTCAAGTTCACACTAATGTGCTTGTGATTGAAATTCAATAAAATTAGAAAAAAAATTAATTAAAAAATCAGTAAATTAAAATAAAAATAATTTTAACGGAAAATGTTTTATTTAAGTGTGACTAAGTCCGGTTAATTTTTAATACGCGTGTGCAAAAGTGTGTTTTTAATAATATAAAGGTAAATAAAATATAACTATAATATGAGTATTAATAAATAAATAAATACATAAATAAAATAAAAAGTGGAAGCAAATGCCGACTCCATGTTGCTCCAGCCTTTGAGGGGCTTAAATTGCAAAGCTGTGTCTAAATATTTAAAGAGTAAGTAAAATATATGAGTTTTTTTTATTGAGTGTGCATGTTGTATTTAATAAATCCCGTTTCACACACAGCAATTTTAGTTGAGCAAAATTTTAGTTCATATGCGGAAAAGGAAAATCTGGCAGATCCCATCTTAATTATCTTCTCTTTCATTTCCGTAAGCTGAAAAGTAGGTCAACTAAAATTGTCGTCTGTGAACCCAGTATAATAATTGCTTCTGCTCCCGTCTTTGCAAATAATAAAAAAAAAACAAAATAAAGTACACACATTGTTAAAGCTCGTGTTAACATTATGCAAATAAAAACATACATATGTATATTTTAATCGGTAGTTTTTTATATTTACACCATCAAACTACAGATAAAAATATACATACATACATGCATACATACATAAACACATACCTATTAGGTAAAAAATAGTAATAGGTACGAAAATTTTCTGCATATGTATGTATGCCTCATGAGTTCTCATTGAATAATTATTTTTTTTTGCTCAACTCGCTGTAAGACCGGACTAAGAACCCCTAGCTTCTTAATGACATATTTTTCCTTAGAGCACTGATGGGGTTGCATTTTTGGAGCGATGACGATTACAAATGTAAGTGCCGATTATTCTTTAGTAAAAAAGCATTCAATAAACTGGTATAATAACCTACATATAAAAATTTAAAATATAGCATTTTTTTCTTCCATAGAACAGAAATTCTGGACTCATTTAGCATTATTCCATCAAAATTTTCTGCCAACACTGTTAGCGATACATGTAACAGAGCGACCTAAAGGAAACAATACACGCTTTTGGTCTTTTGCATTAAATTTAACTATTATTACAATAGAAATTCTTATCAATAATTAAAACTAAAAATATTAATATGGACAATAATAAAAAGTTAATTAAAAATTAAATTAAATCGTTTTACTAAATAAATCAAGTTAGGATTTCTTAAAACAGGCGCAATCTAATTTTTTCTTAAATGAATCTCGTTTTTGGATTATTTCAAGTACGGATTCGGGATTAAATCAACTCCGTTTTTAGATTAATTCAATCTCAAATTTTCTTAAATCAATCTCGTCTTGGGAGTATTTCAAGTACAGATTCGGGATTAAATCAACTAGGAAATTCTTGAATCAAGCGTATTTTCAAATTAATTGAATCTCACTTTTCCTGAAATCAATATGGTTTTGGATTAATTTCAAGTACGGAATCGGGATTAGATACATATGCATAAAAATAAGTATTTAGAACTTGAATAATCCGTACTTGAGTTAAGCCGTCTGTACTTGATTTGAGTAAATCCGTACTTACCGCACGGATGTATTGATTTTTCTTTTGAGTGCAACCTCCGCTTGAAGTATAGCAAACTTGAAAAAAGACAACTAAAAAGTAATAAATTCATTAAAGTGCGACTTAGACTCGCACACGAAGGGTTCCGTGCGGCACTTGTTTCTTTTTTGGCGATTTTTTCGGTTTTTGGCGATTTTTTTGAGTTTTTAGCGATTAATTTGGTATGAACGCTTTTTTTTTTGGTTTTGGCGTTTTTTCTCGTTTTGGCGATTTTTTTTTTTGGTTTTGGGCGATTTTTTTGGTTTTTCAATAAATATTTTAAGTTTTAGCTATTTCTAAGTTTTGCGGTGTTTTTACGTTTTTTTGTTTTTGACGATTTTTGTTTGTTTTTTGCACGACCTCTTTACTTTTGGTGATTTTTTTTTTAATCTTAGCGATTTATTTTATTTTTGGTGATATTTTTCATTTAAGCGCTTTTTTTCATTTTGGCGATTTTTCGTTACGGCATTTTTTAATTTTGGAATTTTTCAGTTTTATCGTTTATGAAAATTTCAAAAGTTAGCCTCTAACAGTTTCCAAGATACAGTTGTCAAATTTACATTAAGTGATAGAATACCCTGTAGGCTTTTGATTCTTTTTTTAAATTTCTGTGTTAATTGGTGTAGTCTGCATAAATATAAGCTAACTTTGAAAATTTCAATTGTCTATCTATATTACATTAGAATGTTAAAATTTTTCGTTGCTCGCTTTAGAACATCATTTACTGCCTTATTCATAAAAAATATTTAACTGTCATATATTTGTTGTCGTAACGGCTAAAGCTTTACATTATCTGTGAATGTTTCAGGTCCGTAGCTCTTACGGTTCTCAAGATAAATGGCTTGTGACAGCCAGACAATTTCTTCCTGAATACAATCAAATGTAATTATGTTTTTGATAAAGATTCGATTGGTTTAAAAGAGAGAGTCCGAAATTTCGCAAAATATTTGTCAGTGAAATGGGAAAAATTACACAGAGTGTGAGTGATAAAAACTTCTGAGGACTTAAGGGGAAGTCTTCCACAGTTCGAATACCAAAAACACTGAGATATGGTTGTCATTAATTTTTGCCTATAAAATGGATCAAATTACTTATAGTGCAGGGTATGGTTTAAAAAACTAGGCAAAAATCCTGAGCTTCGAAAAAGACCTAGTCTTGCATTACAAAAAATTGGAGGAGCCACACCCATTAAACTTAAGTATTAAATTATATGTACTGCTACTTATGCCCTAATTCTGTTTGACGATTGTATCGTCTTGTCTATGGAAGAAAAAAAGCCGCAGTAGTGATTCTTTAAAACAAGTATTATTTATTGTCCATGCTAGAAGGTTCGTGTATTTGCTTTATGATTTTCTTCTAAACATTATATCCAACACATAATTTTTCAAATATTTTTCAAACTTTTGTATAATACTTCAATTTTATTTTTATATTTTAAAAACATGGTAATAATATTTTTATATTTCATTATCAAAGATAACAACTATTTTTGAAGTAAATAATTTAGAGAATTCAAAAACAAGAACTCAAAAGTATTTTCAAACAAAAAGGTCCTAAATCTTCTTACTGAATTAGGGCATTATTCAATTCGCACGAAATTTGCCAACAGTTTAAGACTTTAAAATTAATTTTAAATTTTTTTGTGCCTCGAGAACTGGGCGGGTTCCAGGCACATTAAAGATTAATATTATATTTCACGTGCTTCTATTTGACTGATTCCTGCGAAACTAGGCACACACGTTGAGCTCTGAAAGTGACGCAATGTTCTCGAATATATAAAATTGGCACAAAAAATTTAGCCGACTTCAAAAATAAGCACTAAAAATTTAAAAATACATTAAAGTAAGTTAAATGAAACATTTTTAAATGTCGAGCCATAACCGACAAAAGTCCTAAGCGATATATTTTGAACTGCGTTATTTTGTTTTTGACGAAAATCGACTACCTACGGTCGTAAATAATCGATTTTCGTAAAAAAATTAAGCTCGAAAATTATGGTTGGCACCGACTTTGAACAGCACTACAGGCAACACATATAAAAATGTTTTATTTAACTGAAAAAACGCCGCAGTTGTGATTCTTTAAAACAATTTTTATTTATTGTCTATGCTAGAAGGTTCGTGTATTTGCTTTATGATTTTTTTCTAAACATTATATCCAACACATATTTTTTTTTAATATTTTTCAAACTATTGTATAATACTTTAATTTAATTTTTATGTTTTAAAAACATGACAATAATATCTTTATTTTTCATTATCAAAGACAACAACCATTTTTAAAGAAAATAATTTTGGAGAATTCAAAATCAAGAACTCGAAAGTATTTTCAAACAAAAACGTCCTAAATCTTCTTACTGAATTAGGGCATTAATTACTTTTAGCTTTTAAGAGCTTATTTTTGAAGTCGGCTCAATATTTTTTAAAGTTTTATTTCTGTGTGTGTATCGATCGTTTCAGCAATACCAGTAAATTGTTGCTAGACAAATGAATTGTTTGGATTTTTTTTAATACATATACATACATATACTTAATACCACTGTGCCTTGAAATTTATTTATAGTCAAATTTCGTTGTTCTTTTTCCTTCAGAAATAATTCTCAAACATACATACGCCAAAATATTAAGATACTCATAAAACTTGCTACTTTGTGTCAAACGTTATACAAAGAAAAAACTTTCAGCCTACAAAAGCAATCGAAAATCAGCAATAAGCTGAACAAAGAAAAAAAGTCAACAGCAACAAATACTAAAAATAAAACACGAGCCATTCGAATGCTGGCAACGCATAGGAAACTGCATACAGTAGCTGCAGCATAATGTTGCAGCATCATAAATGTACTATGTGTTTAAATATAAAAAAGGAAAGCATGAAAGCAAGAAGGAAACAAATAAGCACAATGTATTAAATTTATGATATGCGTCACGCATGTGTAGAAAGAAATGGTTAACGAAATATTAATGGCTCAAAGGCAGCAGTAGCAGCAGAGGCTCATGGAGGCCAGAACAAAAGATGCGACGGCAAGTGAAACTATTACTACAGTGTTTGTACCCTAATCTTTTGCCACAACAAATGATATAGAATGCTGCTAATGCGGAATCACGATGGATGGACTGCATCAGTCCAGTCAGGAAGCAATTTCATTCACAGCAATATTAAAAAGAAAAAAAAACAACCACCAGTTGTTAAAGAAAGTGTTAGACTTTCGCTATTATTTGCAATGAATTACACTTTTCTATTGCCTTTAAATTTATATTTTATTAATGAAAAATAACATAAAGATCGACCTACAGCGAGACAGCCACAGACAGCCATGCAACTACAAATACCGCCAAATAAACTTCAAAAGTCAACAACATGACTACTTTTGTTGCAGCGATATAAAATTGAAACCAAATACCATTAAATTGTTAAAGAAAACTTATGAAGTTTAACCAAATTTGGCAAAATGTCAATTTATAAATGTTGCTGCAAATTTTTGCGGCTGACAATATTTTCGAATTTTTTTTTGCTCGCTTCTGTGTTCAGTTTCATTTTTTACTACAATTCTATTGATATTTGAAATTGTTTTCTATGGCTGAAATATGTATGTACATACATATGTATGTATGTGCATAAGTGTGTTTGGCTTCTTTTCTTCTCTCATGATCAAAGTCGGTCGATTTTTCTTTATTTTCAAGTCTTGTTACTGAACACGAGTTGTTTGGCACATGAGTTACAAAAAGGCAAGCAATGAAAATTCAACAAACGGATACAGAGAAGAATGAAGTTTTAAATAGTTCTATAACATTAAAATCCCATAAATAGTGTTTACAAATTTTTACTACAAGTTTATCATTCTCAAATTGCAGTGGCAAGCAATGGAAATAAAAAGAAAACAATACATCATAAAATGAATGCTTTAGGATAATGTGAAATATTTGCAAGTGAAAATTATTGCAGTTAATAAGGTGTGGTTTTAGCGAGATGGCCTAAAGCCGGCTAATTTAACCAAAGTAGAAATAGGTTAAGTAAGGATTAAATACAGTAAGACTCATTGACACTTTGTGACAACTTGGAACTCCATTTATGTTTAGTTCAGCAACACCGTGATCCTGATAGTAAGCTGCTAAACAGACTAATGACAAGTAACTTAATTAGTATAGTACTTGAAAATTAATGATTAATTAATAATGTTATGTGCAATAATAACCAAACATTTTGAACACTGTTAACATAGAACAAGTAGTAATAAAAAACAATTAAAAACCGGACGGAGACAGACTTTGGACCGTTAAATATCCTAAATGATCATTCGAAATGAAAAATTATAAGAGAAACCTAAGGATGATTTTAAAATACCTG
Organism: Nowickia ferox; assembly: GCA_936439885.1. Taxonomy (NCBI): domain Eukaryota; kingdom Metazoa; phylum Arthropoda; class Insecta; order Diptera; family Tachinidae; genus Nowickia; species Nowickia ferox. Next base: position 91,271,168 of record OW387023.1, on the reverse strand, counting down.
TCAAGTGATACTCATTTTGATACAGTTCGCAGACTTCTTATTTTTTATTTATTTACAAAATGGCGTCTGTTGGCCGCCACATTCGCGTTCGGTTTATATAGTGCCGCAAAAGAACACATACATACATACATACATACATAGGCTGATAAACACAATACCCTTCTTTGCGTCGCGCAGTCGAATAAAAAGGTATTCCTCTATTAATATTTTCAAATAAGAATTTAATTGCTTATATACATTTTTAATTGCTTCAATTAAATGAAAATTTTTATTGATAATATCAATTTGTTAACTGGTGAATATTTAATTAAGTTTTTTAATTGATATTACACAATTACAATTTGTATATTACTTCTCTTCTACGAATTGAAATTTTATTGCAGAAAGCTTTTTAGACAAGTTTTTGATGCAAGAAATTCTAAACTAAAGTTATTTGGTAATGAAATTTAAGGATCTAGCCATTGGAGTATTTAATACGTAATTTATTCGATGCGTTGTGATACAAAATAATTGTTTTATGATGAAATAATAAAGTTGAAGGCAAATAAAAATTATTTTATTTAGAAGTTCTGTTTCTTTGAATGCTTAGAAAAGTTCCAGGCCCAGACAACATATAATCGGAACTGCTGAGAGAGAGAGAGATAGAGATAGAGACAGTGTTTAAAAAACTTTAGTCGAAGTAGCAAAAGTTGTAAAATTTTTACTTTTCGCTGCTTTGGCCTTTTCCAACTGCTTAAAATCAACCAATGCTTTTGCTTCTGCTTGTGAAAATCCACAACAGTCGCAATCGAAACAGAAGCAGCGAAAGATTTATGAACAATTGCGCAGTACTTTCAACAGTCAACGATCTCAAAAGTTTTAATTTCACACACTTCAACTTTTGTTGCTCAACTCGTAATTCAGCTGTAGAAAGACGGAGAAGGAAATACAAATATATCTTCTTTCCTTACAGCTGAATTACGAGTTGATCAACAAAAGTTGAAAAGTGTGAACCGGGACAAACAGTCACAGTCGAAGAAGCAAAATCTCTTGCTTTTAGAGGCTTTCTGTACGTTCAGTCAACTATTTTGTGGTGTTTGTCATGTTTTTGTTGTTGTTTTTGCACATCAGACAAGAGGCAACAACAAAAACTACTTACTGCGATTGCCAAAAACTTCTAAAAGCAAGAGTTTTTGCTTCTTCGACTGCGACTGTTTGCGACTTCCAAAAGCAAAAGCAAATCAAATTCAAACTTTTCAAATTGTCGACTGCTGAAAGTACTGCGCAATCGGTCATAAATCGTTTTGTGGTTTTGCTTTGACTGAAACTGTTGTATTTTTCCAAAGTGGAAGCAGAAGCAAAATCAAATGAAATGTAAATCATTACAGGTTTTTAAACACTGAATAGAGAGGGAGCATGCTGACCTCCTCTTCCCATTAATAGCCGACTAGTGTACTGCTAGCCGAAGCTAAGGAGGAAACGATCAGCCTGCTCCCTAAAAAAGGTAACCTCTAGGGATGCAAGAACTGGACAGGAACAACTTTGCTAAGCATGGTGAACGAAGTAATCGCACACATCATCAATAAGCTATTCTCTGATGTACCAACGCAAACTCTGAGAAGAGAGCAGATCAGCTTCCGGGCGCATCACACTCGTATATTGACCAATTATTATTGTTTTATATACTTCGGGAAAGTCTTCGACACACTAAATTATAACGAGATATGGATCTCATTAGAGTGAACAGAAGTGCGTTTAATTAAAAAAAAAAATATATTGCAGTGCCACTTGACGAGTCCATTACGAACAACAGCTCAGTCGGAAAGTTCCTGTTGAAACTTCCGTTCGTTAAGGGTGCGTTTTATCGCCGCTACTATTCAACATCGTCCTAAACTCTGTGTTGAGCAAAATAATGTGGGAATCACATGGAAACTGTAAGGTACTCTTGGCGAGCTCTAATAGGCGGATGATATTTGCTTGATTGCGCACAAACAGTCCGACATAAAAACTGAGCTGAATGGATGAAAAGGCTCTCTGCCGTCAATGGTTTGCACATAAATGTAAATGTGCATAAGCACCAACAGCCCGTGTAACCTTAAAACTGGGGACACCAATAAAAAACGGAAACTTCCTTCGCTGTTTGGGGCAGCACGTCAAATGGCAGATGAGGCGATGACATTCAAGAAAGGCCCTGCGGCATTTAAGATGCTTGACAAAACACATCTCGAAAATAATAAAATTACAAATATTTAATGACTGCGTTAAGTCAGTTATTATGTATGGTTTTAAAACATGCAATGCAGCTACAAAAGAAATGCGTTAAGTCAGTCATCCTGTATGGTTGCGAAACATAGGATGCGACTACAAAAGAAAAACAGTTCCTGCAAGTCTTCATTAGCAGCTGCTTAAGGAGTATACTGCGTAGTATATTCTGGCCGAATACAATTTCTAACACCGTCTTATAGTCCATAACGGAACAGGAACCAATCCAACCAGAAATCTGGCGTCGTAAATGGAAGTTGATCGGACACTACATGCCAAATGGGCAACCGTAGAACAGACATACCAGTAAATACCTGAAGAAGCCTTGTAGAAGCAGAAGCATTGTAAGCAGGTCACACCTTGAGAGATATCAAACATTCAGCAATAAATGGAATAAATTGAAACTTATTGGACATTCAACTAGGAACTACGGGAAAATTTACATGCACATATGCGACGCGCAAAATAGAAAGGGACCTAAGGGTAAAAACCGGTTTTGTTCAGGAGAGCCATTTTAAAGATTTAAATACGTGTATCTTTGGTGTACTTCGATTTCATAAAAAGCGCATATCTCTGGGATTTACCTTTAGGTCCCTTTCTCTATGCGCTGTCACATATGTATATTTAACTTCCCAACAATTTGGTATCTCATAGAAAATTGACATGTTTTATTTTCCCTCTAAATCATATTGTACTTTCATTTTCATTTAAAAATTTCCATCTACATTAAAGTAAAACTAAGAAAGTGCAACTGAAAACAGTTCACACGCTCCATTTGGCCAACAGATCAACAACGAAAAGCCAACATTTCAAATGATCTTTAAGCAAACATTCTGATCAAACATTGTGTCAAACTTACTTGTATGCAATAGAAAGATAGAGAGAGAGAGAGAGAGAGGCAAGTTACACCAGCAGCAGCCACACAATAAGGAGCTTGCAGTTAAACATTTTGTATAAATAACCTTTATTTCTTTTTATTTTTTTGTTTTAATTTAATATCCACTATTGTACAAAAGATGGACACACAAAAACTGTTGATATGCAACACATACATACGAATGCGCAATTGCATTTTACTTGCATGGCTGCGCTGTATTCATGTCTCATCAGAGAGTCTGACTCATATTTCCATTAGAAAGATGCCAAAAAAACTTAAATAAAATAAAACTTACAAATAAATAAACAGACATCTTCATATATGAATCCAAAATTTTTTTTTATTAGTTTTTGCTTATGAGCTTTGGTGCATACAAATAATGTTGAATAATTTTTGCACAGTTTTCTCTTGCTAACTTAAGTCTTGGTTTGATTGCAGTTATTAAAATTCCAAAAAGGAAATATACAAAATTTCACTGTCAGATGTTTAGATTTATACAATGAGAAAAAAAAGGAAAATAAATGAAACTAAAAATTGAGTTAATTGAATATAAAATTTAGAAATTTAATAAACTTTGAAACCAAAAGTTTACCATGCTAATCAATTTAGAAAATAATCTGCTATTGACAGCAGCACTAGATGCTCACGAAGAAAAATAAAATTTTTGTAAAAAACAAATTGAAATGACTGCAAAGACAGGCAACATATATTTAAAAATAATTAAGCAACTGTTTACAGAAAACGAATCACGAGTAGTAATTCGTCTGTTTTAAGTATATCGCGCTGGTTCCTCTAAAGAGGATCAACTTACTTCAACCAAATTTTACAAGAGATACAAAATAGACTTACAAAGTTTTATGAAAAATTGGCCAATAGAGGGGAAGGATCCGAGATATCATAAATCCTATCTAGAGTTTAGCGTTAGATTAAAAAATCATCAAAGGCAAAGGGCGTGCTTCAGCAAACAAACTCCGAAGCACCACAGGGTATCCGCTGGAACGTGAACGACTATGCTGACGATATATTCGTATGCCTTTTTGCACATCGCTTCGATGATATAGCGTAGAAGATTCAATGCCTATCCATTAATGCCAATAAAGTCGGCCTCAAAATAAACGTGAAGAAAACCAAACTGATGCGTATTGGCACCAGCGATACGGCACCCTTAACACTACAAAGACAGCTGATCGAGGATGTAGATTCCTTTTCATATCTCGGCAGCACAATTTGCAAAGACGGAGGCTCAATGCCGATATCACTGATAGAATCAATAAAGCCCGGACCGCTTTTCATTCAAAAAAAAAGTCCAGCTGAAGGTGGCATGCATTAGACTGGAATCCTCAGGGCCACAGAAATCCTGAAAGGCCCCGCATCACATGAATAAGAATGATGACAAATGAATGCAAATCTTGTAATCTGACTTGGAATCAGGCAAAGAGTCCAGCTAATGATCGAGTACGGTGGAGGGAATTTGTCTACGCCCTTTGTGACCTTTTGTATAATTTATTTATATTTTACAATTTTATATATAAAGGCAAAACTGAAGATAATTACAGACGGTTGTCAGATCTTAAAATATTGCCAGTAATTTGCTAAACATTTCTTACAACCGCGTGAACTATCAATTTTTGTCTGACATCGTTGCCTGAAAAAGCATTGTCAGTCCATTGCAAGACTAGCAGCTAAAAACAAATTGTCAGACATCTTACATCGTGTGAATACATTGTAAAATTATGGCCAGATATTTGTCAGATATTTTAATATTGTCAGATGTGCGAAGTTTTTGCATCTGACAATCTTTCTATGGGCAACACAGCATACGCTTGATTTTAGAGAAAAAAAGAAAATGCAAAAATATAATAAACTATATGCAGCCAAAATCATTGTAATTGCTTCTTTATGGTTCATAATAGTTTATCGGCGGCCAGATACTGAAAACCATTTCGTTTTTTTGAAACCGAAAAATTTCAGGAACAAATTCAACTTTAAGGATTCATATGCTTGAGATATTTTATTTGCACTTTATTTCAAATGCACTAAGTTATGCGATCAAAAGAACACTGTTTTTCCTTTTTGAAATTTTGCGATTTCAAAATGAAATGGTACAGATTTAACAATTTCCAGCATATGCTTTCAATCTGGCAACACATAACAACAGATTTGACAATTTTTGTTTATGATAACCGAGTGAACTGGCAATTTTTGACTGATGATTTTGACAAACTACAACAATCTAGCTTGTGTAACGTGACCAGATGGTTTTTGCAAAAAGTAAGACATGACCGATTAAAAAGCGGGATTTTGAAGATAATACCGCCAAAAAGTGGGCTTTAAAAATAAATATGTTTTAAAAATAAAGCTGTATGTGTAATATACACATACGAGTACACAGTTTCGCATGTACATACTTAGGAAACACAGTTCTCAACTCAAAAGAAATGCTTTCAAATAAAAAAATATTTATAAACAAAAATATTTATCTATATAAATTGTCATCAAATGTCGTTCGTTGGTAGTCGCATCAATTGAGAGCGGAACCTCCCAGCAATGCAGCAAGAAACGTGAAATTTTGTGTAAGGCCGAGTACACACTGTGTCATTTTGTGACAAATATGGCAAAAATAGCAGTGGGAACTAGTGGCAACGTTTGTCATTTCAGATATTTTTCGTTGTGTGGCATTACCACACAAACTGTTTAAGGTAGAGGTCCATAGCTCGCTTTTTGCGCGTTACGCTTTCTATGCATCTGTCAAAAAAGTAGAATCAATGTAATAGTATGTGACAAGTTACATTGCAAAAAGCGCAGAACGCGTAGGCGCGTTCAAAGCAAAAAGTAGGTATACTTTCTACTTTTGTACGCGTTACAAGCACCATGAAAGAAAGTCAGTTGTTCTTGAATGCTAAAGATGTTAAATAATACTTTATTTCTTACGTTATCGATAAATATTATTTTGCCGTGGATAATTTTTTTATTTTTTTTTTCAATAAAATAAATTTCTTAGTAAAAAAAACTTGTTTAATAAAATATGTGAATATTTTCATTAATGCGATGTATTTTAATTAACTTTTCACCACACTTTTCTCAGTAACAAATTTTGCATATTAGTTATCGATTACTTTTACGACTAACTCCACAAATTCTTTTAAAAACTCGATTTCACTCTCCATTTTTTCTTTATAAGTTGTATTTATAAACAAACGCACACATCTGATCAAAACAAAAATAAAATGGCGCATGAAAAGCAGTGCATGTAACTCAACGCGAACAAAGTATAGAATGAAACAAGAGGATGAAACGCGTGTAAAGCATAACGCGCAAAAAGCGAGCTATGGACCTCTACCTTTAGGTATCTGATGTAGACAGTTGTGAGAATAAGTTGGCAGCACTGCAGACACAAAAATAAAATGTCAGCGTGCTGTCGTGAATCTGCATGGAATCATCTATGTGGCATTTATAAGGATAGAAATGCAAAGGAAACTGCATGGACAGAAATTTTGGTGTAATTAGGCTTCATTCATACGAAATTTTTAAACCAACTTGAATCCTGCTTCCGTAAACCAGAATGCAGAGTACAATAGAATCCTTTGGTGGCGCGCATATTAAGCCCTGGTCTTTACCGACAATTTTTTTGCCATTTTTTAGATTTTTTTAATTTGTTTCTTATTATTGATAAATATACAGTGGCACTAGCACATTGAATAATTTTGCGATTAACCATTTGTATAAATATAAATTAACAAACAATACGAAAAAAGTGTCACAATGATAAAGCAAACGACACTAAATGTCATTATGTCAAAATTTGTTCTTGATGAAGTCATCGAAAAATTTGATGGGAAGGGCACTGCACACATATGAAAATGACAACACATGAAATGACAACACATGAAATGCCAGATGTAAACTCGCCCTAAGTAACGATATTTATGATAATCGTTCGAATTGGACATGTGGGTATGGCACTTTCCATAAAGAGAAAATATTTACTTTTAGATAGCTGGAAAACTAATTAATACTACGAGAACGTTGAAACTTTGTTGATAATATGCATTCTGCCTTATTCATAAAAAATAATTCAGGTTTATTAAGCGCTTATTTGACATATTTCTATGGGAAATTTTTCAAATAAACCTGTAATAAACCTAAAATATTTTTATGGAAATAATTTCAGAATTAAAACACTTCAAATTTTTGTTTGTTTTCAAAATCAATACCAGTGTGCTGATCTTGCTGATTTGATCACAGTGTATTACTGATGGTAGAGAAGGAGCAGGAGCTATTAATTTTTTAATGCCCAACGTTGGCATGTCGCTTTCCACATATTAGCAACATTTATATCCAAAAATCTTGAATGCCAAAACAGAAGTAACGCCAATACCGAGAATAGTCTGTAAATTAAATAATAATTTTTTAATATCCTGGTATCTGCCACAAACAGAAACTTAAAATTCCCTTGATTTTGGCGATGATAGGAAATAATTGGGATTAGACAAGTAACAGTGGCTGACTGCTCTCAAATAGAAAAAAATGTTTACTTCAAAAAAAAAATATCTTGGAAACTAATGCAAGGCCAGTTTTGAAACTCTTCATGACTATTTATGTTAATAATGAGCATTATATTCTACAAAATAATAAAGGTTGAACCCCGCAAGCGTGACATATCTTATATAAAAAATTTTTCTTTTCGAAGCACACAGGGTTTTGGAAAGATACGCAATAACTATACTTAAAAAAAATATTTGGAATTAATTTTTATCAGTTACATTGTAATAAAAATCGAAAGAGGAGTTTGAAAATTTCAAAACTTTAAGAAGCGGGATAAAGCTGGATAGAAACTTGGGGCGGGATCGATCTATGAAAGGCGGGATAATACCGCCTAAAGCGGGATATCTGGTCAGCTTAACCTTGTGCTGAAAACTTTTGATTGCCAGATTGTCAGCACATTGCCAGATCTGACAATATTGTAAAAATCTGACAATCGTGCGTGCATAGCTTTACTCTAGCCATTAACAATGATATACTATATGTTGAGATCGGACTTCAAATGGTGGTGCTATATGCATATAAACAACAAAAAGTTCTGTATTTTGGGTGACTACTGGACATTTTTGTGTTTCTTATAATGTAAACAAAGAAATCAAAACAAAAATAAATTTATAACTGTACTAGTGTCGATTACATTTGTGACATAAAGAGCATAGCTCTAATATAAATAAATATAAATATTTTCTAATATCACAGTTAGAATTACACTCTCTTCTCTCTTTTCTTCTCACTTTTTTAAATTTCATTTTAGACAATTTAATTAAGTTTGAACATTTTATTGCATTTATTTTTTATTACAATATTTGTTTTGTATGCATATTACAGCTTTATTTCTAAAAAGGTGTTAAGACTTTTGTTAAAAATTGAGATAAAATCATTAATTCTCAACAAGAAAGCTAAAGTAAATTAAACATTTAAACTAATAAATTGAAAGGAAAATAAAATTTATAGCAATACTGTAAAATATAATAAAATAAAAACAGAACACTGAATGCAAAGTCACATGCAAACAACAAAGTTTATGCACTTGCAACACGCTGGAAATTATTGTGTAATAATAACCTGTCGTTTGTGTTAACTTAAAACTCCACCTTCAATATATGCACGACTACATATGTATGTATATAGAATATATATTTTTTTAACCACAGAAGTATTAAACCATCTTTGGATGCCTGTATAACAAATCGTGTATCACATAAGCAGGCTTAACTAATCTGGAACTTGTACGACAACATTGTGTTTAAATATCTTAAGGCTAATTTTAAGGCCGGGCTTTGCTTTTTCAAGATTTTCTTTCATTATTTCTTAACATGCTTCATATAACCGGCACTTAATGGAGGATAAATATGCATTCAGTCTACTTTTTGCCAGAAGATACGAGTGAGATGTTGTGGCACCAGCTAAAGGAATCACAGCATCGTTCAAGATAGACAAATACATTTATTAGGATACACACTCACACTCACACTCACTTAGCCAGGAGTGTGACTACATACACACATACATACACAAGTGCGCCAAATACATATCATAACTGTTGTGCAACTATGCACTTGTGTTCCAAATGCTAGTGCTGATATAATTTTTTGTTCAAATATTTAAGAGACAATAAGTGTGGAATGAAAATTGCAGCGTGCAAAAGAACAATGATCTCGTTCGTACGTGTAGTGTAGGAGAATTGCACCTCAATTGACTGCTGAAGTAGTATTGGGGGAACGTTTAAGATAAATAGTATTAGAGCTACTATTGTTTTTTGTTTCTTCAAGATTTTGTGGCTGTTTTTTTTTGGGCAAAAGGTGTCTGTTTGACTACTAGGAAAACGGTTGTGGGAAATCTTTATAAAAAACTGGGGCTAAATTATTTGTGCCGTAATACTTAATTTTCTAATAATGTTGTTGATAGATATGAAAATCACTTTGTATAATGCTAAAATGTTTGGTGTTGCTCTGTCCCAAAAATATCTAGAAATAATAACTTTATAATAAGATAATTATAATTTTTAAACTGCACTGACAGAAAAGAGCTTAGTAACAAGAATGAAACTATGAAACCAGAAACTTTGCTTAACTAAATCCTTTTGATCTCAAGTAATTTTGAAAAATTAATAAATTTATCATGAAATCTTCAAGTTGAGGTATTTTTTGAGATGTTTTGCATAATTTTTTTTTTACCAAAATCATTTGTGGCAATGCTTTTGTTTTTAATTTTTATATTGGAAGTTAAAAAAATATGGATTTTCTCAGTTTAAGTGGACATAAAGTTATTAATGGGACTCAACTAAGCAGAGATTTTATATTTATTTTAAAGGTTGAACCAATGAGCGTTACGAGTATATTAGAAATATTTGTGCTGAGCATCGTTGCGCCTCAGGAGTTATATACTAATTAGTAATAGCCTCACGCCTGAGTTTGCCAATAAGAAGCGCCTAACGGCTTCTACTAACACTTTTATTGCTGCTATTTTTGTGTTATGTGCTGCCATGTACAAATACCATGCGTGACTCACGTATTAGTCTCGTGTGAGTCACATATGAGTCACGCGTGATCGTGGTTGTATTTATATATAATAATGATTTAAAAAATTACGTTTGTTTCTTAGGCTTTTAAAAAATATACTTTTGGATAATTCATATCCGACATCCGAATAAAAACATTATGGCTTTTTGTTTTTTTTTTTTTTTTTATAGGACTCAGGGGATAACCCCTACTCATGCAATGCATTGTGCTAGAACTAGGAAAATAGGTTATATGGAAGGAGGATAGAGGGAGTAGTGTCTGTGAACATTTGATTTAAACTTTCTCACGCTGGTAGTGACAGAAAATGCCTCCGTAGGTAGTTGATTCCACATACGAACAGTGCGGCTAAAAAAGGAATTCTCTCTGTAATGCGTAGTGCGATTCGTTGGCCAATCGACCACAAAGGGATGTGCTCTGAATGAGGCACGTATTGTGCGTGTAAATGTGCGGGTTTCAGGAACAAGTTCCCTAATTTCATTAGAACACATTCCGTTGTAGTAACGATAGAACAAGGAAATGCACCCCACATTGCGTCGATGCTCCAATGAATCAATAGAGCTGGATACCCTACTCTGTCACCGATGAGCTTCTTCGCTCTCTCCTGTACGCGGTCGAGCAGCCCCAAAATAGACTGAAGCGCCGGCCCATACATTGTGATAACGACTTATTTCTGCACTATAATATTTTTTTTTCATATTTTAGTTGTTGGGTTGAGGGAAATCTACTTTGTGGAAATTTTAATGTTTTACTTGAAAAAAAAAAAAATAACTATTTTTAAATTTTTGTAAAGGCATTTTCTTTGTTGTCAGAATATGTGAAAATATTTTTTTCATTTATAAAAAAGTTTCATATATAAAAAGTGTCGTCAAGAAAATAAATAATTTAATTGTGCATTTTCAATTGTAATATTAACAACTTTTCAAGGGAAGTTTTTCATTTAAGGAGTGGAATAAATTTTAGGGAATAAGGAAGGACTGGTAAGATTTTTTTTAATTTAATTGTGTTAGAGAGACTCGTGTTCATTGTGATATTTCTTTTGTTGTAGAGATTATCAGGCTCCTCGCGGATTACTACAATAACAAGGACCATCGAGAAAGTATTCCTAGTTTTGAGAAAGATTCATGTTTCTTTGTTTTATTTTGATCTTGGATAACTAATAATATCTGCGTTAAACAGTGGAAGAATTGTCTACAGTTATAATAATCTGCATCAAGGGAGAACATTCATATTGACTGGAGTGACTATTTTGTCAAATAAACATTGCTGTCCTTCGGGAGAGTTTCTTCCAGACAGTGAAATACAAGGTTTTACTTTTTGTTTGAAACCAGGGGAAAAATTGGTATTTATAACTCCTTTGGGTCTAAATTGCCAATTAGCTTCCGTCGGAATATTGCGGGATTACATTTTAATTCTTGGAGAAAACTAGTAACTTTCCTTAAATTTTTAAAACACATCTTTCAATTCTTTAATTTTCATATTTTAATTGTTTCGAAGTTAATTCTTAATTTGTTATCTTTTAATATTGTTGATTATTTTAATCATCTCATGTGTTAGCGTTGTATATAATTTAATTTAATTTAATTTAATTTAATTTCCACTGGTATATGGTCACCTAAATTTTTTTATTTTATTTAATTTGTTACATTCAAGAGTGCTTTAATTTCATTTCTCAAATTCAAACATTCAATAATTTAATTTCATAATCAAACTCTTATTTCAAAGTGGATTCTGTTATGTATTGAAGTATATATTTTCGAATTAATAACAAAATCCACGTTCACTTTCACATTACACTTGATAATTTTCCCTAATTACGGGAAATTAGTCCCGTAATAGCAACCAGTCTACGATCAACTGGCGCCAGCTGTCATCGTTGGATTTGGGAGAATGTAAGTTTAATAATTTTTGTTATATCTTCTTAAATTTTCTTTTATTTAAAATTTCACCTACACCAACCAGAAAAAAAAATTGAAATTAAATAAGTCTTAATTTTCATAAGTTTACTTTACCTTAATCTATTATTTATATAAACGGTGACCAAATATTTTTGAAGTAGGGACATTCATATTATTTTTGGTTGATTTGATTACTTTTTTTTGTTATTGTTGGTTTAAATGTAATAAAAATATTAGAAATTATAACTTTTCAATAATGATGAGAGTTTGAATTAGTATATCTTTTTGTAACGAAAGGTGAAGATAGGTATGAGGTGGGTAAATTTGGTTTAATTTTTTTTTATCTTTTTATTTCGGGCTGATAAAATAGTTACACACCATATCAGCATGGAGGGAGGGCTAAGCTTATGTGGCAAATTCCATCGATAGCCACATATATATATATCAATCATCAATAACATTTTATAATTTTTTTAATTCTATATGGTTCATCATATTTGTTTTCGTTACGCTACCTAAAATTTTAAATCTTTTGTGACGATTAATTTAGATAAAAATAGGGAACTATTTTCTTTAAACCACACCCATCGACGAGCACAGCCGAATTACTAGGTAGCCATGTTCCCCAATTAGTTCACCTCAATATAAAGAATCGTTACAACATGGGAGTTGTATTCCATTTTTAGTCGGATATAAGTGGTATAAATAGTAAGGAGACCGGATTTGGTGAAATATCGTTTGTACCGTTTTAAAAACCCGAGACATTTGAATGCTTCTTTTGCAACTTGAAAAATGTGTTCAGTCCATCGGACATCACACTGTATTTTCATTCCAAGAACATCAAGAGCATCTGATTCCTTAATATTTATACCAACCATAATTACAGAGGCAACAGCATTTTCGGTCATGCGTCTATGAGTAACCATACAACATTGGGTGTTACGGGCGTTAAAGTCGACCCTGTTCGCATGACCCCATTGTTTGTTTGGTTGCTTAAACATTATTTATATGCATTTTGTTCGGTATTTCTTAAATAAAAAAATTATGTTTATTAATTAATTAATAATTAGTTTGTATGGTGGTACCCGTCTCTCCCCTCTTATACGTTCAAAATTTTGGTGGAACATAGAGTTTGTTTTAGGTAGTTCTGAAGATAAAAGGAAAACAATAATTGCTTTGTATAGAGGGGTATCTGTAAATTATATATTTTTGATTTATAAAAGGTTTATAAAACAGATTTCCATAAAAATTTGATTTATACATTTTTATCAAGCAAAAATATTTTTTATGAATAATGCAGTAAATATTTATCGCCTATATCAAGCCATAACCTCCAAAAAATATTAAGCGCTTATTTACGATCGCAAATAATCAATTTTCGTCCAGTTACACTGGATTGTATGACTAAAATACAACTTATTTTAGAAGAATACGAGGTCTGATCAAAAAATAACCGTTATTTTCAAATTTCGTGAGTATACATTTTTTTTTTTTTTTTTTTTTTTTTTTTTTTTTAATACATATAACTTATTTATTGCATCTTCAAAAAAAATGAACTAACAATAAGTAATCAAATCTTAAGTCTAGATATAATTAATGTGTCCGACCAATGCCGAAAACAATTTTAGTGATAGTAGTTATTAATACAATAATTATGTACTAGCAAAAAAAATTATTCTCAAAAAGTTTCATCTGAGGTATTGCGTATTAGAGCCTCCCTCTTTTTTAAGCGGATGTGTCCAGTAAAGTTCAAGATGTTACGAGCAAGGGGATTAGGATGGGACTCGAGTTTAGTTAAATATTTGCCTGCGTATTTTGAAATTTCTTCAGTCACTAGTGGCATATTTAAATCACGATTTTTTACTAAATTTTGAGCAAAAACAACGTCGCATGGACATCGTTCAGGAGCTGTTGAACATCGTCAACGACGATCCAGATTTCCTCAAAAAGGTCATAACTGGTGACGAATCATGGGTGTATGGCTATGACATTGAAACCAAAGCCCAATCATCCCAATGGAAGCGTCCAGAAGTGCCAAGACCGAAAAAAGCACGTCAAGTTCGGTCAAATGTGAAGGTTTTGCTCACTGTTTTCTTCGACTGCAATGGCGTGGTGCATCATGAATTCTTGCCACAAGGTCGTTTTTGCTCAAAATTTAGTAAAAAAATCCAAGAGCACACAAAAACACGACTAACCTTTTATCTGTAAAAAAACAAACTGACAATCCAAAATGACTGATATTGCCAACATATATAACAGATATGTTTACCAAAATAACAAAAAAAAAATGCGAAAATCGAACATACATAACTCACGAAATTTGAAAATAACGGTTATTTTTTATCAGACCTCGTATATCATCATATCACATCTGTGTTAAGCACTCATCATAATATGATAAATCAGGAATTCTGGCAAAGCTGGAAGTAAAAGCTTTTAGTCTCAATTTGTTCGTCATTAAGCCATCTAAGAAACAAAAATACATCTAAAGCGAAGTTTGTTACGCTTTACGAATTTTTGTCGACGCACTTTATTTCCAACCACGACTACTCGTTGCCACAAATTCATCGTTCATTCCATTTGTATTTTATAAATAATTTTTGATAAAATTATTTGTATGAAATTGTCTTCTCAATCAAATAGACTTACTTCAATTGATTCATAAAAATAAATTATTTACATTACATGGTCATATTTTCTGTATGATGTACCACAGTTTGGCCAAATAAGTTTCTAAATGTTGTTGTTTCCCGAGACAATCATGAGGAAGTTATTAACAAGTGTGACAGTTTTAAAATCTTTTTTTTTCTGATGATGTTGCAAATTGCAATCTTTATTTGACTTGTGGCTAACAAAGATAAAATAAAAAATAAAAATCATGACGTTATTGGTGCACGAGTATGTTGCATGAAGAGTCATTACTAGAGATGTGCACGTGAGCGTTTTTTGACTCATGACACGCACGCTCACGCAGAAAAATATTTTACTCACGCACTTTCAAGCACGAATGCTCTTGAAAATTTTCACGATCACGCACGCTCACGAATAAAATATTCTTAATCACGCACGAGTGGTTTACAACTTATTACGATCACGCACGCTTTTGAAAAAGTATATAGTTCAATTTGTATGTTATTGGTGTTGAAAAATATGTTCTTACACATACATTGCATCATGGTTTTGTTTCAACAAATTTAATTTTGTCTTTCGATGGTTTTTGTCTGGTCATAATAAAATAAACAATTATTGTTAACTATAAAAACTATATGAACTGAAACGGAGTTTTGAAACAAAAAACTGCACGACTGCTCAATAATTCAAAAAACTGAAAAAAAAACAGATAACCTGCACATTTGGCAATTATATTTACCCTGTAGGAGGCTTGGGGTTAGGTGTATCCAAGTCCCACTTTTGTCCACTATTTTGTTGACTTTTTGGCGACATTGTCAACGGAGAGCCTATATACATATTAATATCCCTACTTACTGGTAACGCTGAAGAAATTAATGAATTAGTCCCTTTTTTAAGCGACTTCCGAAAACGAGAGGGTTATCCATTCGCCTGTATTTTAGCAATTTTTTAACGAATTTGAGAATTTTTTATTTTTTCCAATTTTGTCCCATTTCAAAAAAAAATTATTTAAAATTATATTTCTACTTAACCGATTTTTACGAAATTTGACACACACCCTGGGTTATAAAAATTATACGTTCTGGCATTTAAAAAAGTCATGTCCTTCTACTTGACCGATACATATTACGTACCCATACACGCAAAGAAAATATATGGTTGTAGCATGGTTGAGAAAATAATATTATGTTCTCCGAACCAAATGTGTGGTCATTGAAAACAAGTTATTGTTATTTTAAACATTAATTGCGTTACGATGTTTGAATTTAATAATTACATTATTATATTCATAAAAAGTGTGATATGGTAAGAATTTAACAATATAGTTTTGTTAAAAATTTATGACTGCAACATAATTTGTATTATTATGTAAACATAATATGATGTAAATAACAATATAATGTTATCCAAAACCATACTATATTTAGTTCTGTCAGTTCAGTGTTTCGTTTGTAAGCTATCGGTATTGCACGCGTAGTGCTAAATAAATTAATAAATAAATGAAATATAAACAAGAGGATAGATAAATAAAAATATATATACATACATATATTTCTTTATACATGCGTGTCTTCATTTCGTGTATACGCACATATTTGTGTAACTACACGTGCACATATATAGATTTTATTTCAACAATATTATTTTATTTTTATTTCGGCTTTGACGCACAGCTGTTTTAAGCAAAATATCTATCAATATATGGTTAAAAAACAAAATATTATTATTATATAGAATAATACGGTGGTCGTATTTAACAATATTATTATAATATTAGAATATGATATGGTTAGTCTTAATTATATTTTAGTCACATCAAATAATAGTATTGTCATATTTAAACAAAATGTGATAACTTTGAACAATACTAAGATTAGGTTTAACAAAATTAATTGTTATTGTAGACAATATTATTATTAACTCACATAATAATATTACTAAAACTTCGCTTTTCTATTGACAATAATATGATTTCACTGCAACTATATAATTCAATCATAGTATGTTGCTGTTTGATTATGGTTACCTCAACCATATTTTTTCTTTGCGTGTACGAGTGTCTACACATGGTCCAAAAATAACTACCTAGTCAATAGTACCAACGGCAGTAGTTGATTTTCAATAACATGCACATGTTAAATGTCTAGAGCAAAAAACATTTTTGCGGTACAATTCGTCAGTAGTACTGGTGACAAAGGCACTGGTGAAACAGTAGTGTTTCTCAATTGATATTTCCTACATACTCGTAGTATCTAAAAAACATACACATCCTGCAAAAAATGCGGATAGTGAAATTGTAGTGATTTACTAGTGACTTTGTCACCAGTACTACTGACGAATTGTACCCCAGACAATGCTTTTTGCTATAGACATTTAGCATGTACGTGTCATTGAAAAGCAACTACTGACGTTGGTACTACTGAGCAGGTATTTCTTTTGGGACCATATCGAGACATTGTAAAGAGATAGTCACTAGTACATTTTAGTAATTCTAATGATAATAAAACTGAATATTTTATTAAAAATTTTACATAAAAAAAGGGAACATTCGTAAGTAAGGATTTAGTTTGCTGTTTGTATTAAATATAAATGAAAAATTCAAGGTTCCGTCGAATTATTAAAATCAAACACTTACATATGAATCTGGACTTACTCGACTGGACTTTTTAACTGATCCCACAAAATCTTCTACAGGCTCATAAAAATTTCCACAATTATTTCATTTAAAAATATTTTTATTTTTATAATTACAAAATGGATTGTTTTTTATTTGTCTTTCGCAATTTTTTTTAATTTGATTTTTTGAATTATTTTTAATACATTTTTTTATTTGCCTTTTATATTGATTTCGTAAACTAATTTTCATAAAAACTTGAATTTTGTTTGAAGCCACTTGTATTTTCAACAAACCAATAAAACATTAAGAAGAAGCATAGTTGTGTGTATCTGACAAAATATTTTCTACGCATCAAAAACAATGTTAATATGTAGACGCTCGTTTGACAATGTCACCAATATAGTCGACAAAAGTGGTGACTTGGGGACACTTAACCCCATGTTTTTTGCAAGGTATGTACAGTTACATATATGTATACCTACGCAGGAATGTTATTTCGTGAGAGCGTGAGAATTCGTGTGTGATTCTTAAAAATAGCTCACGCACGAGCACGCACGAGTGATTTTTTTAAGTCACGTTCACGCACTCACGCGTGACTAATAATAAATTTGATCACTACAGGATAAAATCACGACATTTGCACATCTCTAGTCATTACGGCATTGATTGCAAAACAAACAAAGCCAAAGCGAGATATCTCAGTTATTAGTAGTAACATGAGCACACTTTGTACATGGACGTTATTTGCTAGCAAAAAATGCAAAACCACTGCAAGACAAATGAATAGTTTTGAAGCCAGTTGATCCAGTTGTTGGGTGCATTTGACAAGAGTGTTTGTTACGAGTGCTGAATTTAACACATGTTCTGCCAATTGGTATAAAAAAAAAAATAAGAAATGTCTACAACAAATCATTTTAAAACTCATTTTGTGATGTTTAGTTGTAAATTATTTTAGCTGATTACCTGATTTGAAGTAAGCCGTGGCGGCTTGTTGCTGTTTTTATACCCTAGACCATGAAACGAATTGCGAACATCAGGTTTGTAACTTAAGCTGTGGAAGGAATAGTCAAAATATTTTTATGCGACCTTTTGAGATTCTAGCTTTCTTTTACTTTGGTATATCTAATTCGCTATGAAGTATGCTGAGATTTTAAAACTGTTTTGATCTGCGGCATTCACTAATCCCCTGCTCACGTTGTCTTAATCGAGCGTCAGTTCCGATAACAATGACATAGAAAACATTTATTCGAGTGGACAAACTTAATTGATAGTATCAAATTGCTTGTGCAAACTTAATTAATTTTTTTATTGACATTAAAAAATTCCAATTAATATTTTGCATTACTTTTTTCTGTGACTGCATTTATAACTGGTAGAAAGGAGTGTGTTAGTTAGTCTACCTTCACTTATAATTTTTCTTACAAATGTCATCAGCTCAGCTATATAAAACCTGACGCTTACGAGTAATTTCTTTAGGTTTGGAAATAGGAAGTAGTCACTAGGGGCTAAGTCCGGAGAATATGGCGGATGAGGTACCAATTCGTAGCCCAATTCATAGAGTTTTGCAGTTGAGACTGCACACGTGTGCACCCGTGCATTATCTTGATGAAAAAGAACTTTTTTCTTGGCCATAAGTTAAAAAGTTCATATGTTTAGATACAAATTCTCAAAATGTTATTGAGAATTACGTGCATATACAAAACAAGGTAAAGCCCTCCAAAATAAAACTTTACAGCCTGTCCCACAAAGTCAACAGAAAACGTTTGATCGATTACTTATATTGAAAACAACGAGAAATTTTCTTATTTTAATGTTGTTCTCAATACCAGTTGTCGATAGAACGTTTTCTGTTGACATCGTGGGGTGGGAGAAGCCGTTATAAACATTTTTACAGGGTGGCCAAGTTTTAGTTTAGGAAGCAAATAGGCTGTCAAATGATGAAATAACAAGAATTGAGCTGCCATCCTTTGACATTTACTTAGTGAAAACTTGAGAAATTTTAACCATCGAACGCTATACTTTCGAACAACAACTTTTAATTGTGAAAATTTTACTGCATCACTTCGAAAAATTCGAGTAGTTTTTCCTCATAATCATGCCCCTTATGAGACCACTGTGCATAACTTAAACACTGAATTATCGGCTCACGGTGGTGTTGCTGACAACAGATCAAAACAATTTGCTCGTAGTGGCCGTAGGATGCAAGCGTAGCCGCTGTACAGGAAAGTGTTGAGAATAAGCTTGGAACATCAACTCGTCGACGTTCGTTATAATTGATTATCATACAAATTTCCATCTTCATGCTTATGACGTTCAACTTCTCCAAGAATTTGGCGCCGCTGAACTATTTTCTCTGAGATCATTTGAAAGACGGGCTAATGTGATTAACCATTTTTCCTTTAAATCCCACTGTGCAGCGGGAGTTTGACTTTTAAATAAACTGATATTAAAATAACAAAAATATTAAATTTTAAAAATTTGGTATAATTGCATGCACCGCTGTCTTACTGGCTGGGCTGTTGACTATATTTAATATATAGCTTTATATTAATATAAGCTCAATTCACTATCCTTGTAGTATCATTTAAATTTGTATTTGAATAGACAATTTCAAACACTTCTCAAAAAAAAAAAAAACTATTTGCAATATGTTTTTGTTTTGAGAAATTTTATTTGAAATAGTCTTTTCAAATACAACTTTAAGCGATACAACAAGGCTTGTGAATTGAGCAATTATATCCTCTTCGTGTGCCTCAGGCAAGTAAATATACTTAAATTGAAAATTATGGTCCTTCGAGCATCAAATACCAATTAGCAATATAAATATGTTACACATACGTTATGTATATTAATAAATGTTTTTGGAATATTTAAAAAATTTTATAAATTTATTACAAACAGTAAAGCAAATCATGGTATTTACTCTATTCATTAATAAATAAATGTAGAGATCGAATAGCACATTTTCCAAAACGATTGTGGAATGAGTCCATAAATTATGGTTAGAGTATTTTTTTTTTGCTTAAGAACACTTTGCTGAAAATGTGTTAATTAATAAATATTCTTAGTTGTCTTGACTTGTCTTACCGCGAAAGAAAAAATAAAAAACAACCGTCCATAGCAAGAAAAGAAATGATGATAAACACCAACAAGCAAAAGTTTAAGCAAAATATCACCTCTAAACATGCCTGACGACTATTCCTTACAGACGAATTAGATTTTTGTAATGGATACTTAAATAGATGTTCAATTGTTGTTTGAAATTGCTGATGACGATGTTCATTTAATAGATACAAGCGGACTTCATACCAAAGCGCCCAATATGGTTAAATGTGCTGAATGTTTTGCATTATAGGGTTTTGCGGAAAATGACTTCATTTCTGATTGCTTGATTTATTCAATTTGACGCTAGCAAACTGTTATTCATTGGAAAAATATTAGAATTATAAAAATAAACAAGTGCCGGCCATATAAGAATATCGGTGTGTTATAATTGTTTGAGGAAATTATGGAAATGTTACCAAAGCAGTTTAATTATTATAAAAATATTTATACTTTAAAGGAAGATATGTATGTACGAGTATGTATGTATATATATTTAAAACATTATTTGACAATGTTTAAAGATTTAACATTACTTGATTGTGAGATAGCAAATGGGAAATTTTAAAAATTTTTTAAATATGTACGTCGTCAATAGAAATGTACAGATTTTAAACAGCAGATTATTGTGGTGAATCACCATTGGAAACCAAGTAACTTTTGTGTTTTAGGTATACTCGTATGAAGTGCTCAGCACTTTATACGAGTACAATTTAACGAGAAATATTTTAACCGTCTAATTCTTCTCCAAAAGGGTATTTTTTGTCCCTTGAGAAAAAATATTGGCAAAAAGTGTTTTTAAGCGAGGACTCCAGGGGACAAAATATTGTGCAAAAATAGACGCCATCTACAGGGTGTCTGGTACAGGGATGCGAAATCAGATTTTCAAATTGTACTAACTTTTAAGAAAAATTGTACTTTTTCCAGTATGATTGTACCAAATTCTTAATTTTTTTTCAATTAACTCAAAACGTACGTAAAATTCATTTGTATGTGTATGCATGTATGTGTGCAAAAACTTAACAATTAACAAAAAGGCACTTTGAAGTTAATTTATTATAATATCAGTAATTATTATTAATTAATATTAATTTTTAAACAATATTAATGTCTAATTTCAGTAGGTATACAAAAGACTATTAGTTGTTGAAATCTGAATATAAAAGTAACATTTAGGAGATATACTTTTTCATCCTTGATTCGATTGGAGACAGTCGAAGCAAACAGTCTTTATTACTTTGGTTTTATTTCCACATTTTCAGGCGAATGTAGAATAAATAATATTCCTCAAGCATTTCTGGAAATATCGGAAAACATCGGTTTGTTTAATTCATTTTTAATTTCTAATACCCTCAAGCAAAACATATATGTAAATGTTGTCGTTTCTTAAAGGCTTAATAATTACTACATCAACCAGCTCTCGAAACTGGTTATTTATTGATTAATTTTTTTTTCATGTTGTATAATAGGAAGAAAGTTTCAATAGTGCTAAGTTGGTCATTGGAGTGCTATGGTACTTTTGACTTTCAAATAGTGTACCAACTTTTCCATCCCTGGTCTGGTAGCAGATTTACATATGTATATTTTCAAACTTAAATAAAACACGTAATAATTGACACAAAGTTTTATTAAGAGCATATACATATGTATGTATATTGATAAATAAAATTGTATGCACCTTTATTAAAAATAAATTCAATAAAGAAATTAATGAATCAAATAAAAAAGTTGTTGACTGAAATTTTATTTTCAGTGATAATTGTTATTGTGTATGTGTGTGGATGAATGTCATATTTTTCAACCCCTTTTTGTTTGTTTTTGCTTGGCTGCGATTGAAACTAAATGTGTTTGGGATGAGTCGAACCGGCTACCTCTTGACTAATAGACTAATGTAATTTCTAGAGATGTGCAAATGTCGTGATTTTATTGTGTCACGCGTGAATTACGCGGGATCGTGATTAAATTTATAATTAATCACGCGTAAGTGCGTGACCGTGCCTTAAAAAATATTACTAGTGCGTGATTATGCGTGAGCTTTTTTTAAGAATCACGCACGAATTCTTACGCTCTCACGAGATAACACTCCTGCGTAGGTATATAACTGTATTGAAAAATTTTAAATTTTCTTATAATAAATACTACAATCTATGTCTGAGCTGCTCAAAGTAGCACCAGAGCGCCGAACATCAATCGGCTTCAAGAAAAACCGGTCAACCGGTTTTTTAAGTAAGAAAATTATTATACAAAAGTTTTGATTTAATAAAGCAATTTACTTTATTAAAAGAAAGTTCACAGTTCATCTAAATACTATAAAACAATATAATAATTAAAGCTAAAACATAAAACTTAATTTCATATATATACTTATGTTTAGTACACGTGTATAATATATATACATATGAATGTATGGCCAAGGTGGATATCTACCTCTATATAAAATATGAAGCAGAATGTAAGCAAAACTAAAAAACACTTTTTGCAAATGGATTTTGACATCCATTGCACACCATAAGGCCAATTTAATTCGCCTCTGCTACCACCTCATAAAATAATTTCGCTTTAATTTCATGTTTCAGTAAGTGTTGCTATGGTTAAAAAAACGCTTAGAACTTTTACACTGAAAAAAAATACTTAGGAAAATCAACAAAACACGTTGGTCTAAGTTTTAACATAGTAAAAACTAATTTTATTGCAAAATATACAAATCAACTCAGTCGGTTTTTAAATTGTAAAACACCGGACTATTCGACATTCGAAAAATCAATGTTTTGAAAAAACCGACAACCGTATTGTAAAAAACGGGTTTAAAACCGGTTGAAAAACCGAGTCGATCACCCTAGTATGTACATATGTCGGGATGTTTTCGAAAATGAATAAATGTATATGATCTTAAAAATAACGAACGAAAACATGTGTACGTTATTGTAACATGTGAGTGGCAAAGAGATATAAGTTTTTCTATGTGTTTTTTGTTATACGAAAAAAGCTCAAGTTGGAATATTTGAAAGCTTTAAATTCTTCTTATAAGCATCACTTTTTGAACGTTATGTAATGCTGTGACTTAATATTATTGTTTTGTTTTTAATACTTTTTACGCTCAATAAATAATTCGTTATTGTTTAAGAAATTTAGTTTCGTTCATACGAAGTAAATATTTGTAAGGCAATATGTGCAGAAATTGCAAAAATACAAACTTTTATAGAAAATATTTGGTTAAAAAGAACTATTGAATTTTAGCATTATTTTTTAGCACTTAAATTATTTTTTAGCATTTTTTAGCGTTTTTTAAAATCAATTTAGCTGCAAAAGTTTTTAGAATCTGGTCACACTGATCAAAGCCAGATAAACACCAAACCAACAAATTAAATTAAACCATATTTTAAAATGCCTGGTATTGATAAAATATCGTATTGAGTTAATGACAAATATTATTGAAATTAAAATTTGTTTTCAATAACATGGTTTTGTTAAAAATAATTTTTTTCTATTTTTTTCTGTGTACATGTCTCTGAGCAAGCTAAATATCGCAACTCATGGGATCTTTGAGCACTAATTGCCAATAAGTACGAAATTAACCCTGATATGGTTTTTAATTTTTGACTTACATACATACATATATGTATCTGGTATTAGAAAAAGTTCATTTTAATTGGGTGATGCTAGTAACTGAGTGTAGTATACTCAATTTGATAGAAGTGTGTGCTGATAAAATGCGTTGTGGCACAGAAGATGCTGTATTTCTTTAGCCAAAGGTGTTTCAGATAAACGTGAGCACCTGCCTTTACGGCCTAATCTTACGGTGGCCTAAACACCGGGTGAAGGTTAGACGCTTAACATCGCTTCCATGCACCCTTAGAATGCACAATGTGACACTCCACAAGCACATAGGTTGCAATCAATGATCATAGTTATCCCTGTACTACGGTCAATCACCTTGCTGAGGTACTTAGAGCTATCTAAACTCTTGCTGTTACGACCGACCTTGTCAAAACAGTCCTCTGTTAGCAACAGCACCTGTTCGGCTAACCGCCTCACACCAAGAGAATTCTTCACCAAATGCCGGCACAGCTCAACCACTCTTCACAGCCAGACGTATGCCTTTGCCGCCAACGATCCAGTGCCTACTCCACACAGCATAACATCATCCCTTTAAACCCGTGGGGTGGGACGAAATCGACGTTTTGGCAAAGGATCATGACGACCGTTACACACACCCAACTTTTAGAGCAGCCCGGCTGTCGGGCCACTGGCACCCGTGGCACCCGTGGCACCAAAAATAAGCCTCTGGTTAGACTTCAGAGTTCCACAACGAAAGGCTTCACCTCTATCGTCTTATGAACTCAGGGCAGTTCCAGGTGACGCTGCACCTGATTGACAACACAGACCTGTTTCTTTTTATTAATATGTTCACATCAGTTGCTCTGTTATTTCAGAGATTGGGTATTAAGACACAAGTTCTATGGATAAAAAAGCCAAAGGTCCGTCAATGGAAAAAGCTAAACTACCATAGATAGGGCCCTCGGGATTGCTACACCCGTAATCTCCGAAGAGATTCCCTTGAGAAACATTTCTTTAGCCAGTCTAATTTATACTTTTCTTTCTTTTCTTGCCATCTTAAAGCAAATCAAATTAATTACTAAAAACATTTTTATTTTTATTTTTACAGGCGGTTCTTATCTTTCGTTTATAAACAATAAAATTTCAAATTTACACCTTCATTGTATTTCGTACTTTCCATTGCTTATTAGAACTAAGCTTTAAATATCCTAAATAGTCATTCGAATTTCGAAATGAAAAATCATAAGAGAAACCTAAAGATGATTTCAAAATACCTGTGGAATGATACTCATTTTGAAATAGTTCGCCGACTTTTTATTTTATTCTTATTCGTCTGTTGGCCGCCATATCGAGTTTTGACTTATCTGTCATATCTTTAGTGACATTTCCAGGATTAAGACAAATCGATTGATGTAAAAATCATCAAAATCGGTCCACGCGTTCATACATACATACATACATAGGCTGATAAACACAATATCCTCCTTTGCATCGCCCAGTTTGGTAAAAAGTCATTCACATTATCTCGTTTATTTAATTTTTTTTTGTAAGTTGAATTAAAAAATAAAAGAAAAAATTTTTGTTTAGTGTTGTAAGGCAGTTAACATTTTAACATTTTAACATTAAAAATTAAATAACATTTTCATTAAAGCCCAAAGAAAAATATGTGGACCGATTATAAATTTATTTTACAAACAAAATTTTGTAAGTGTAGAAAAGCTGAAAGTTCTTTTGTGTCACTCACATGAAAATAATTTAATGTTACAAAAACCTAAACATGGTTTCGTTCCTTATTTAAAAGAACGTACACACTTATTAATTTTCGAAAAACAGGCTGTAGGTGTCACCTTCTTTAGGAAAAGGATACTGATAGAGAAGACAGGTGGTGAAGGAAGAGATAGAGGAAAGCTTCATTCTTTTATAAATCTGCTTTTTTGCACGTTTTTGTCAATGCGGTCGTGTTGCAGCGCCTCTGGTGTCAATGAGACGTATTAAATTTTTGGAGCTGTGTTTAGTAGCCAATTTATTGGTTATTTTACTTCACGGATGATTCTGCTACACAATACCAACAAAGGTACATCAGAAAAAATGCGTCATGTTGATTTATTGACTTTGTCGGTGACCCTGGGTCTTCGGTTTTGTAGTCAACGTGCTAACTACTTCAGCCAACGC
The DNA here is from genome assembly GCA_936439885.1 of Nowickia ferox. Classification (NCBI taxonomy): domain Eukaryota; kingdom Metazoa; phylum Arthropoda; class Insecta; order Diptera; family Tachinidae; genus Nowickia; species Nowickia ferox. The sequence goes on along the minus strand of OW387023.1, from coordinate 91,245,011 downwards.
CAACCGTTTATGTAATATTTGTAATCTTATTACCTTTTAAATAAGTATTAATATAGGGTTGGTGTTTTTGCAATTAATTTTTTTAAATACGAAATAATGAACACACTTTTTTCTGCAAAAAATTTTAATTGCAATTGCCTATAACTTTTGACTAAATTGTGCTTTTGATACTAATTTTAATCCGAACAAGATCTTACTTCTTCTACAACAGAACAGTGAACGAGGGTTGGTAAAACAGTTAAAATTTTAATTTTAGAAAGTTAAAGTTAAAGTTAAAATTTTAATTTTTTATTGTATACTCGTATATATATTTCCGTGACTTTTAGCTCTTGAATAGAAAAATCTACTGGCAAAAAATCTTTTTTATCAGATCGAAAACATCAGCTTGGCATCGGTTAGAATTTTTCATTAACCCGAGGTTGCCCACTTTGGGGCTTTGTGGCTCCGCCTTCTTTAAAGATATATAGTGAAAATTCCAAGACTTAAGCTTTGTAACACCTCTTCAAATACTGTATGAAATTTTATAACAATCGGGCGGCCCATTTAGAAACTGCTGACTTGTATGTAACATAATTGTATTTTGAAAGAGAAAATCATCAAAATAATCATTAAAAGATTATCAATTTTGGCAACGATGCTCATGCGCATACAAAGTTCAATATAAGTACAGCAACTAAATTTTCAACTGTTGATAAAGGCTTCAAATATCAATACAATCGTATATTCTTTTATGTACGATTACGTACATACAATGAAACTGAAAATTTTTATCATAAAAAATTATAAATTTCTTGTTGTTTGCACTCAAAACCCAATGCTCATTAATTTTAATTTATGAATAGCTATAGTGTCTTATTACTCTCGCTTTAGCTATAGATGATCTGTAATAAGAATGAACAATATTTTTTTTTAATTTTCAAGACAAATGCAAGGGGCTTCTAATTTAGATTTAAGTTTTTATTGTAATTTTTTTTAACTCTGCCATTGTAATGGATTAAATGATCAAATGTGAGAAACCGTTAAAGAAAAGCGAGAGTCTTTTAAATGTTTATCATTTCGAAAAATACCATTGTCTTGACCATGCTAAGATGGCTAAAAGTAAGACGTATGTACTTATGTTTTACATGGTTATTTTGTGAAAACATACTTATTAATTTTTGTGGCACAGTGGTTGCTGTTAATGAAAAAGGTGTTTTTTTCCAACAATATTCGTAAAGGAAAATGAAGATAGTGAAATCGACTGTATATGAAATTATGCAAAAATAATAAATAATAAATGAGATGTAAATTGAGGCAAATACGAGTATATTAAAAAAAATAACTTTTAAATCAAGGACTCACATGAGATTTTCTCTTTTAGTAGTTCTCAATTCTCTGCTTTGTATGAAGACGAACAAATTAGCCCGTCAATCCATGTATATGTGTGAGTATCGTGTGCTTGTCGTAGCTTTCGTATCAATAAAACGCAATGAACAAGAATCACAAAGAAACTATGTTTTTTTTTTTATCAATCAGAGTTGGAGACGCAAAAGAAAATCAAAATTTTATGAATTTCATCAAGCAGTATCGACAACGCGCACGTTAGACTAGACCTTATTTCCGAAAAGTAACAAAAAAAGTAACTTTTTAAATCGTTCCTTTAAGCAAAATAATTATTGTGTAAACATTTTAAGCCCCATTGAGGTAAAAGTTCAGTGTAAAGGGCTCAAGATCTACAAAAAGTCTTATAACTGCCCCAGACCCGTTCCCAGAAGGGTAATATGTAAGACCGACTCCTATTAATTCTTTCTCCCCAAACATTTTTTCAGGATATACTAAAATATTTTCATAAAATTTCCCCCACCGTCCTAACAAGGCCCACGTTACAACTAGAAGAACCAAATGCATAACCGACCCAGCTTTCTTTTTTCTCCGCTACATTTTCTCTAAAGATACCAAGAGATAACAGAGTTGCCATAGTAAAATAATACTTTTTCCCCCACCGTTTCAAGTACCTTCAGAGTGCGTCTATACTATACTACAGACTCTATAGGTTAAAGTCTAAGACCAAACCCATTAATTCTTTCTATTTACCCGAGAAAAAATTTATTTGTGAGTTGGTCATACATCTGGTTCCTCTAGGGGTAACCTGATCCCTTTTAGGGCGGTGGGGGAAATTTTATGAAAATATTTTTGTATAGGAACTTGCTTAACAAGAGAATATAGGGGATAGTATATTCTGAAAAAATGCTGGAGAGAAAGAATTCTTCTGGGAACGGATAAGGGGCAGTTATGAAACTTTTCGTGAATTTTTACCCCTTTATACTAACTCTGACTTTGAACTTTGACCTAGATCCAGCACGTGTTAATATTTAAATAGCGACTTAAAAATTTTACACAACGAAGACAAAGACCGGCCCAGCATACGTGTACCCGGAAAAACTCGACTCAAAATTAAAAATAAAGTCGGAATTAAACTTCTTTCAAAAAATAGATAAAATATAAATAAAGTTATTCTTTTAAAAGTAAGAATTACTGCCAGTTTATGGAAGCCATGTAAAAACTCTCATCTGCCTATTTATATTGAAAAAAAACCAAGAATTTTTACATGGCTTCCATAAACTGGCAGTTAATAAAACTAATAAAAATAAAATATGTATTTAATAAAAATAAATTTACATATTAATTGTATTTAAAAATTTATTGACTTGCTATTAATATTAACGACATAATTTATAAACTCAATAAAATTAATCTTTCTTTAATCTAGGACCAAAATGTCGTAGTCAAAGTCTGGCGTTGGCTGAAGTAGTTAGCACGTTGACTACAAAACCCAATGTCCTGGGTTCGAGCCCGGTCTCCGACAGTCATTAAATAACAACACCACGCATTTTTCTGATGTACATTAGTGTCCCTTTGTATCAGTTGTTGTAGGAAAGTTCACGTGATGAAGGCATAGTCACTGGTCACTAAATTATACCGACTTCAGCAGATACTAATCCTAATGTAACATCAGAGCGCCCTCCTTCGTTGTGTAGCAGAATCATCGGTGAAGTAAAATAATCAATAAAATGTTTACTAATCACAGCTTCAAAAATTTAATACGCCTCATTTAACACCAGAGGCGCTGCAACACTGCATTATTAAAAAACGTGCAAAAAGCAGAGTTGTAAAAGAATGAAGCTTTCCTCTATCTCTTCCTTCACCACCTGTCTTCTCTATCACTATCCCTTTCCTACAGAAGGTAACACCTAGTAATAGTAGTAGGCATTCATTGCCTGACTGTTACTTCTCTTAAAAAAAAAAAAAAAATACGCCAATTACGATTAGGCCACATGTTTTGGAATGAAATCATTAAATCTTTTTTAATTAATAAAACTTTTTATATATAATTATATAATTTCTGCTTGCAGATTTCAACTTAAATATTTTTGTCCAAAATTTAAGAATTTCTTCGAAATTTAAAGTATGAAAATTTTCATTCATTTCTATGCGGTAAAAATAATTAATTGTTTAAATAGATTTCATAATGCCCACAATTATTTAAAATAATAACGAGACAAAATAACATGAAATGTAAAAAATTTCGTCACTAAAAAATTTTCTGAACATTAATTTTTATATGAATTGGGGGAAAAAAGATTTTATTTGTGGCTTTAAAATCACCGTGAAGCACAGTAAATGTATGTTAGGATCTTTAAAAATTATCTCACGAAAATCTGTTCAAAATTGGCTCGCGTTTAGACCCTAAAGAAGCAGAAAGTTCCTTAAAAATATAAACCAAGATAAGACACTGTGCAATCTAGATACATATATATATACATACATGCACATAATATATGTGTGTATGTATGTGTGCAAATATATTTTAAATTTCCCGCTTCAGTGTTGCTAATGGGCGTGTGATTATGTGTTCGCTATTTGAACTCTGTTTAAAAACCGAAATGAATGAATAATTTTTTTTTCTTGGTGCATCCATGACACACCAATTTTTGTTTTTTTGTATAAACGCTTTACAAATAACATCAACAGTGTAGTTCAAACTCCAAATATACATTTTTAACTTTTATTTTCATTTTATTATAAACACATTCATTATGGTAAGCAACTTTTCCTTGTAATCTTCTTGTTAACATTGAAAAACCATTTGACTGCTATTTGCAATGAAATTTTGTGAATTTTTTGTTTTAGAAAAAACAAAAAAAAAAAAAATATTATCGCTTCTTTATAACATGAATCTGTTTGCCTGATTATAGTATTTCTTTCTTTCTTATTTCTTTGTAAGCAATTTTGTTTTGTATCCCTTAACAATTTTTGCTTATTTTTATAAGCATGTTGTTAACTGTTTTTTTTTGTTGTTGTTTAAGTAATCATCTTCACTTTCTTTCAACTATTGCTGCTACAACAGTTTCTGCCCCTGTCCTAGTAAAAATAGAAATAATGCGTGTGTGTTTTTATACTTTATATAATTGTAGCGTTTTATGTGTGACCTAAAATGTAATAATAATTGTACTCTGTTTCATTTAAACTTTTCGTTTTGCGTTTTATCTCGTTTTACTGATTTATAAAAGCGCGGGAATGTTCACAACAGCTTTCCTTTCTCTTAAGTTTAGAGGATGGATTTTATTAAAACATATTTTATTTATGGCTGTTTTAAGAGTCAAACACGTAATTAATTATTGCATCTTCAATATTACATGAGCTAATATAAAGTGTTTAATAATTAAAATTTATTAATTCAACCCCACCGGGAACATAGGCGTAGAAAGGCCATTCTAGGGGGATATTGCCCCCCCCCCCAGAAATTGCTTTTGTCCCCACCCCCCCCCAAAAATTATTTAAATTTAACTGTAATTATCTATTTTAATATTACTTATAAAAATCACCAGTCGTTGTCAAGCCAAGTAGAGCCACAAGCTTCTGACTTCTGACTGTTATTCTCAACAATGAATTATCTTAATTTTTTATATGCAATTGCAAGTTGTAAGGCTTTAAGTATTAAAAGTTCTTAGATATCTTTACATACAAATTTGTATTTGTATTTTTTAACAATAGTTTTAGAATGAGTTGAGCCTTTTGGAAAATATCCTAAGCTTCTTCCAATTTAAAAAATTTTAGTATTAAAAAAATTAAGACATATATGTATTTAGTTAGATTTTTATATGAAAGCAACAGGACAACGTCATGTTAACAATTCAAATAACAGCAATAACAACACTGGCGAGCAACGTGATTTTTATTTTCTTTTTTTTTTCGAGAAAACAACAAGTACATCTTGAAAATAGCAACAAGTAAGAGTGCTATATTCGGCTGTGCCGAAACTTATGTACCCTTCACTGACGTACGTAGATGGAGTATATACAAACACACATAAATACATGCATACGAGTACATATGTATATGTTTTGTGAAAAAATGGATAATTTATCTTTTGCTCTAGTGCAATTTATATTAAGTGAGGTTTAAGTATTTTTCGACTAAAGAATTCGATTCATAGATCTTATTTTCGTTATTAGCAATAGTTGAATATGTATTTTGCACTCTGTATTTAAGAATTTTTTACATTATTAATATTTTCCCTTTTTAAAATGAATGATGACAAATCAATTGAGGAGCGATATTATGCAAACTACTTAATCGCAAAGAATTTTTTCGATTTTGTTCAGGAGGAAGGAATATGTCCTTTAATTTATTTTGTAGTTATAACTATTCTTTAGCGATAAATTTTATGGTATCTCCATTTACTAAAAATTATTAAGAACTTGTTGCCAGCTGTCAATGTATGACCATCGATTTGAAACATAATAAGCAGCATATCACAAAGCTTTGTAAGACTAATAAGTGCACATGTTTAGATTAGATTTTTATGTCGAAATTGAAACAAAAATTCTTGAGTAAAGGTCTTCCTAAAATATAAAATAAGTTTAATTAAAAAGAAAAATATTATACTTTTATTTATTTCCAACCCTGCAACCATATTTTTTAATTTCTGAATTTCAATACTAATTTCTTTGTTACTAAAATATAGAATATGTTTAACTAACAGGGACAAAATATTAGATTTATTTATCTTATATAAAAAAAAATTAAAATTTCCAGCTCTGTAGCTATATTTTTATTTTTCTGATTTTTGATACCAAACTATTTCTTTTCATAATATGAAATATGTTCAATTTAAATTTAGTAGCTTACTTTTATATACTAAAAAAGTAAAAATTTTCCAACCCTGTAATCGTTTTTTTATATTTCTTTTTAAAACATAAAATATATTTAATTTACAAAGAAAAAGAAAAAAAAACAATTTGACCTACGTGTACAAGTTAATTTTATATAAAAAAACGAGTTTTCCAACTCTGGAATCACCCTTTAGATTTTTTGATTTTTATACCAATCCATTTTTTTAATACTATAAATTATGCTCAATTAATATTTAGTAGGCTAATATTATATACTAAAAAAAGTTAAAATTTTCCAACCCTGGAATTGTCTTTTTACTTTATTTTTTGATTTTGAATACCAATTAAATTCCTACTGAGATATAAAATGGGAACAAAAATTAGTTTAAGCTAGATACTCTTACATACAAAAAAAAAAAAAAAGTTAAAAGTTTCCAGCTCTGAACCGTCTTTTGAATTTTACTGATTTTCCATGCCAATCTATTTTTGGACCATTTCTGACACACCAGTCCCAGATCGAAATCTCCAGCTTTCCTGGGAGCTTCTGAAAACCGATTTCAACTACAGACAAACGGACGGACGGACAGACGGACAGATGGGCATCGCTTATTCGTCTTCCCTATTCATAAGGACCCAGAATATGTATATTTACTTTATGGGTCGCATATTCTGGAAATTGTACACGGAATGACAACTTTCCCATTTTTGGTGAAGGGTATAAAACTTTACATGTATCTGCGTTTTAAAAGTTTATGACTGATTTGAAGTTTCCCCTTTTGCACAGTTTCCCCATAGGAAACCATAAAACTATTCTTATATATCCGTACCTTCAAAATTTTTATGTAAAATCGCTAACTTTTCCACTTTGGCGCCACTTGGAAAGAAGGTTTCAAAAAGTACCCATAAACGGGGATGAAACAGCTTAATATTTTTTTTTTATAAAATTTTGATATAAAATTTCATTTTAATTTTATGAATATATCTCAGCAAGAAATTCAACTTGGGCAACAGGTTATAGGTTATAGGTCATTACTTTAAATGCGTGTTAGGGTAATTTTTTTACTTGTTCAAATTGGTAGTGAAAAGAAACACAAGTCCGTATTTTAAGAGTTAAAGTTTAATTTCGTGTTTTGAATATTCAGAGACTTGTAATAGAATTTTAATGCGATCGATAATTTTTCCAGTTTACATTTATGACAATTTATCATGTTCTTACGTATATAAATATATTATAACCCAGAAAGACCCTATTGAAAGACCCTTCGTTACTTTCCTGCTTTCAACAATTTCAAGAAATAATAATTTAGGTTCGTGATATGATTTTACATTTCATGAAAATTTTTGGTTAAAATTGTTAAAACTGTTTTTTAATTAGCCAAAAATTTACTAATTCATTTATTAAGAACAACAAATTATTTCATATTTATTATAAATTGCGTGTAGCTATGATCCAGACCGTCTTTGATCACAGTGCAATATTTCTAATTAACATTTGTAGTTCTTTTCGCACAGCAGCTACGACAGCCTTGTCATGGCCTGTTCCCAATGATTTTTACATACTCGTTCGTGTCATGTTTTAAACCATTCTCCAAGGTACATGAAGTTGCATAGAGAAACAAATAAAACATAAAACAAATAGACACCAGATATATGAATAGGAAAGGTAATAAATAGAGCAACATGTGGTTTGGTATTCGCTTAATTTTATTATTACAAGTATTGAAAGGTATTATTTATATTTATTGCACATGCACTTAAACCATTTATCTATCTCCACAGAGATGCATTAAAACGTTAGAGACGAAGGCATTGTTGAAAAGTATTAAAATCTATGCTGAATATTGGAAAAATGTTTGGTCATCATTTTGTTGTCTTTTATGCGCGGTGAGGTGGGTGAGGATAATGAATACATGTATTTAATAGTTTTTAAGGTACACTTACAAAAATTGTTACCAACTGAATGTTATGGTTTCTAAAGCTTATTACTAATCTGCCCAAATTTTCAATTGTCGTAGAGTTTGTGTGTGTAAAAATGAAGGAAAATTCAGTCACCAAAAATTATTAAGGTTTTAATTAAAGAAGTACTCAAGGTTTACTTACGTACTAACAATAATTTAAATCAGATAATCCATGCATCATTATAGCCATACCTGAAAATAAAAATTAAAAATTATTTTAAAGAAAATTTATTTACAAGAATGGGTCAATAAGTTTGTGATTTTTGGAATTTCCCAACTCTATACTGCAAGGGTAGGACGCTTTCGTTAACCGGCAATTATCAGTTGCCTCCTGTCAAACTTTAAGCAAGCTGATCATTTAGTTTGTATTTGACAGCCATTGAAAGCAAACTATCGCATGATTTAAGAAAAAATTTAAAAAGTAAATTTCTCGTGCTCATTACGCGTTATTTTTTGCGTAAAAACCATCAATTAAACCGAGGCTAAGCTTGATAAATATTATGAAGACTTTGCGCCATTAATTTTAATGGTAAAAAAAGAATTTTTACTGTATTCACTTGTGGCCATACGAACACGGAAGATGGCGAACTTTTGCGACCATTGTTGCCATTTTAGCATTTTCACTGCTAGATCTGGCATTTTCATTAGTTAAAAAGCATTAAACTTTCAAAAAATTCTGCTAGATGCTTTCTGGCAGAATTTTTTGAAAATCAAAAATTGTAATTTGTTAAAAAAATTCTTCTGTATAGAGGATTTTTTCGTAAATGTACATTAATTGCAGGCTAAAGCTTCCCTGATGATTTCCACTAGCAACAGTGAAATGCGCATAGGATCCAGCTAACCCCTCAATATTCAAATACAAAATGTATTTTTAATAAAAAAATATTTTACTGAATATGTAAAATTATATTTTGTAATTGTAACATTTCCATAAAAACACCAATTAGGAACTGTTTTATATTTTTGTATGTGCTATAAAAATATCTGTAAATACTAATAAGTTTGTAAAAACATGATACTCAAAGCTATTTCAATAATTTTTTCTACATTTAAATCTGGCATTATACTTTTATTTTGTAGAACATTTTAGCAGAATTTTTTGACCGATTTAGCATTCTCTCATCATCATTTTCTGGCAACACTGTTTGGGACGCCCAGTCAGGGGTTCTCTACCGGTAGCCATTCAAATTGATTGATTGATTGGAATTTGAAAGTGTGTGTGTGTGTGAGAGAGAGAGAGAGAGAGAGAGAGAAAGAGATTGTGGAAGCCATAGGCATTTTATCATCTCAGTGTTTTCAATTTGTAATGATCTCTTGGATATGAGAAAGCTTTTCGCAAGACGGGTGCTGCGTTTGCTCACAGTCGAGTATAAACGCAATCGTGTGATAACTTAGCGTTATTCAACCACAACATATGGACAAGTTTTTGTGCCATTTAGCAACCGTCAAAAAAAAATTGGCTCTGCCACAATACACCAGAGACCAAAGAGCAGTAAAAACCGGAGCCAAAAACTGTCAAGGGGAGATCGCCAGCCAATAAAGTCATGGCGAGTGTGTTTTGGGATGCATGCATTATAATCCACAAAGGGTAAAATAATCAAAAGGTAATTCAAGAAATTTATTCCACATATTGTCATAATTATATTATAAGTGAAATTTATTTGCTGGTGGTTAAGCGATGTCTATATGCATTTCATTGTTGCTTTAACAAATCGTCAGTAGACTTCAACCACACATTTTGAACAGTCACAAAATTATTGGCTGGGTTTTTTGTATAAGTTTCTAGGCCTACTATGCTTATTTTGCTTTTGAGATTTTGAAAAATATTATTATTTGTGAATTCTCAAATAGTTTTTGGAAGTCTGTGCATAAGATAAGAGGTTTGTGACTGTTCAAAATATGTGGTTGAAGTCTACTGACGACTTGTTAAAGCAACATTGAAATGCATATAGACAACGCTTAACCACCAGCAAATAAATTTCACTTATCAAAAGCTAATATTATGCCAACTTATTGGGGCGATTTAAAGAGAATTTAAAAAACGAACGAGCGCATTTATTTAAGACGAAACTTCTTTTTCACCAGGACAATGCAAGAAACCACTCATGGGCAGTTTCCAACTCTATGAATTTCTCTGCGAGTTGCTGGAGCAATCGCCCTATTCGCTGGACTTAGCTCCAAGCCACTAGTTGATGGTTAGCCGCGAATAACATTGTAAGTGAAAAAAATAATAATTTTTTTTAAAGCAAACTTGTTATTTTCGCTTAATTTTTTTTAGCTTATCGAAAATAATGACAATTAGTATTAACTTTTCTTTTTGTATCTCTGTTACATTTGCCAATTACTTTCGACAATTTCATTTGCATGACTGGCTGTTTGTAATTGTACTTTGAAGACGATAAGATGCATAATTTTGGATGGTTTGATGTTTGAAGAACGCAAGATTGTAATGTTAATGGTAATCTGTGAAAACAAATGGTTTTATAAAAACTGTCTTTTACAACGTTATTCGCGGCTACGCTTCATTTATAGTTGGCAAGCCTGCAGAATTAGCTCGATGAAAAAGGAGCGCACTCACAGACAAATATCTATTTTGATAACCTAGACAACTCTAATTTTTTGGAAGGGATACAAAAATTGGAGTAACATTACTACAAACTGTGTAAAGCTCATAGAAGAGACTATGTTGAAAAATAAAATAATTTTTTTCACTAAAAACCTGAGGTTCATTTTAAAGCCACGGACTTATTGATATATATTACTTTAAAAATTTACATAGTTACGTAAAGACGTGCTAAGCCAACAGCAAATAAATTTTTCTAAATTATATTGAATAAAATATTGAAATAAATAAGAATATGTACATACGAGAATTTATATTTGGGGGGGGGGGTATTATGTAATCCGATTCGAACGGAAATGCTTTCGAATTGTAATGTTAATAATATACACATTCGAACAGTTTTCTTTTCGAATCGAATTACATAATAATCCCCCTGTTTTTTTTCAAGGTGTATTTTAAACATTAAATCAACTTCTCTGCTTTAAAGCAACACTTCAAGGAAAAGTGGTTAATAAAGATTTATGAATATTTTGTGCAAATTAAATATTCACATCATCTGAAAGATGCAGAAAAGCTTAAAGTTTACTTCATATTAACATTCAACATACTCGTACTCATAATGAAAACTAATGTTATTAAAGACATTTTTATATTATTCCTAATTAACCATTGATATTGAATATATAATACATAATACATTTGCTATTAAGAGAACTGGATGTATTAGTTTATGGTAATAAATTAACGTTAATACTAAACAAACTTCAGTTGGTTAAAATTTTACAACTTTTCACTGGAAACAATGGGAGTTTCGTAGGAATTACTAAATATGTTTAGTTAATTAAAAAAAAGTAATTTTTATGAAGCGGTAAGTTAACAGAGAATTGGAAAATAGTTTTGCATTCATTACAGATCATTAAACAAAGTCAAATTTTATATTATGTTTTTTTTTTTTTGCTAGATGTATAAAACTGCAATATATTTTATTTTAATTAGAACAAACATGTTGTCTATTACTAATCCATCAAAGTGGATGATTTATTTATTCAAATAAGTTCTACCAGCAATTTAAATGAATACTAACGAATGTAATTAAGAATCTTTTTACAGCTTCTCAATAAAAGTTTATGATTATAAATATGTATATATAGTACATAATCAGCGGAAGTAGGTTTTTTTTTAAAATTATCATAAAAAACTAAAAACTTAAGACACAAACGTGGTAATTTTACAAGGCCCTGCTGTTCAACACGTTTGCATCTTAAGTCTTTTGGTAATACACTACAAACTCGCTTGTAATAAACTTAACACTGAAAATACACATGTACAACCGTTATTCGTTTACCTCACATAATTATTTGATTGTTTCGGCTGTTGCATCAATGAAATTTAAATCGCCCAAAACTTCAAAACATCGTACATTTACGCAATTGTAAACCGTTTTTTCCCACATTCATTTCATTTACAAAATAAAATTAATTTAAAATTACTATTGCTCTTCTAGTTAAAAAAAAGTAAAAATGAATGCAACTAAAACAAGTCAAATAAGTTGTTTCACTTTCAAGCATTTGTAAGCCAGTGTGAATTCTGAAAACATTTATTTTACGCTTCTCCTAATTAAAACCACATTTTATTTAAATAAATTTTAAATTAAATGTAGTCGTATTTCTTTGTTTTCCATTTCATTTACCTTTTTTCAGGCACTAACCTACTCCATAAACTTGTATTTCTTTAACAATTTCTTCTTGGTTTCAGTATAGTTTTTAGGCAATATATTGCAGTTTCTAATTCAAATGTTACTTTTTATATAATACAAGTAATAATAGTGAAAATATATGCTAGAATAAAAGTAATAATAAGTTGACATTATTATTTGCTTGATGGGTTTTTAAATTCTTAAATAAAAAACTTTATGTGTGAAAACGAGCCATAAAAAAACATTTATGGGTGCAAAACTAGAATAAACAGTGAAAAAAGTGAAACTTTTAATTTGGAAAAAAATTCTTGCTGATACTGAGAAAGTACTGAGAAAGTAAATTGCTTATACATACATATATACATATGTATGTTTTTTTTCAAGTTTTTTAATTTTTTATAGAAAAGTCTGTAAGTTATTACCATTAATCACATTTGCATGATTTATTGCAAATGAGAAATGAACACTTGCTAGCCATGTACATATTTGTGAAGTAAAGAATTTAAAAACGATTAACAAATATAGGGTGTTTTTTATTGAGGTATAGAACTTTAAGTTGGCATCACTTTTTTAACTGGCGGCCATTTTGTCAGCTGTCAAGTGATTAATATTTAGTTTGGTTTGCCATTTCATCATGAACAGGTTGACAAAAGAACAACGCTTGCAAATCGTGCAAATTTATTTCGAAAATAATGGTTCAGTTCGCGAAGTTTACCGCAAGCTCCGTCCATTTTATGGTCGACATAATCGTCCATCAGAGCAATTAATTCGGTTAACCATGGATAACCTGTCAATTGGCCACCAAGATCGTGTGATTTGACACCATTGGATTATTTTCTTTGGGGATATGTGAAGTCGCTCGTCTACGCCAACAAACCAGAAACGTTAGGGGACTTGGAAGCCAACATTCGTGGCGTTATTGCCAACATACGGCCCCATATGCTCGAAAAAGTGGTTGAAAATTGGACCTGTAGAATTGGCTTTATTCGAGCCAGCCGCGGCGGCCACATGTCCGAAATCATATTTAAACGTTAATGGCATAAAATTATCCTTCCAATAAAGCCAAATTGATGGACATTAAAACGATTTTCTTGTATTTTATTTCAATTCGAAGTTCTATACTTCTAAAAAAACACCCTATACATACATACTCGTATGTGTGTAAATACTTAAGGCCGTGATACACTATCACACAAAGTCGTGCGATCTGCGAAAAAGTACAACCCTGGTGTGATGAATTGCTATTGTCTTTTGAAAATTTTCATAAACTCCATCATACCAGGGTTGTATTTTTTCGTAGATCGCACGACTTTGTATGATAGTGTATCACGGCCTTTAATAACACTTAGCTTAGAAATACTCAATAATATGTACCGTTACTCATAGGCAATATTGCCACGAACTCAAGGTAAGCACAGGCTAAATAGATTTTTTTTTTAAAACGTAAAAATCTAAATGACCCAAAAGAGCAGACCCCCAAACTTTCTTGTCGAATTTCAGTTTGAGAAAAAGTAGATAAAGATATCGTATAAAAAAAAAGAGGAAATAATATCTCAAATAACCCTAGGGCAAGCAAACGCACGTTATTTTTATTTTTTTTGCTTTGGTTTTTTTTATGGTTGATTAACAAGATCCCTGCCCATTGCTACCGAACTAGCTAGTTTTTAAAAACGTGCGAAAACTTCACAAAACAAATTCGAAGAACTTAAATTTCCAAAAGTTTTTTTTTAGTGAATATGTAATGTGGGTTTATTTTTGTTCCCGAATATTTAAGTATACATTTGTTTATAGTATGAAATTTAAAATTTTTAATAAATTAAGCATTCTAATGAAAATTTTCTATAAAACTAAATAGATGTATAATATATTTCCAATAAATCAAACAACCATATAATACGAAAATGGCTTCACCTTTTGAACTTTTTTTTTTAAACTAGATTAAAAACATTGGGCCTAATTACGAGTGTTGTATTTTGACTTTAACTAAGACAATTTCGTACTAGATTAAAAAAAAAAAAATGCTGCAATGTTCTTAAGTCTAGTACAAAACGGCAGCAGCCGTAGTCAAAATACGACACCCGTAATTACATCCCAGCAAAAATAAATTTAATATAAGTATGAACTTAGACAAAAAGAAGCTCTTCGGAAGCGCGGAAAAGCAAACAGTGCATACCTTCTGCCTTACGAGGGTGCAATAACGTAAGCGAATGACGACATTTAACACAAACACTACGAAGTTAGTCGGCTGATTTTATTTTTTAATTGAATTGTGTACAAAAATAAATATGTGCTTTGGTAGTTCAGTGGGTAGTGTTCTAGCCTAACATAAGGAAATCTTGGGATCAACTTCTAATCCAAGGCGCGAGCAAAAAGTATTTGATTTGATATTGTATTTAGTATATAATAAATATAAAAACAAAAAAGGTTAATCTAATAGTAGATATAAAATTCTAATCTAAGGAGCAAACTTTTCAATTATATACATATGAAAAAGGCATGAAGTATGGGCTTATTTATGCATATTCTAAATGCATTCAGAAGCTCAAGTGGGACATCACAAACAAAAATCTTGTGATACCGAAGCAGGTTGGTAAGCGAGAGTTGTGCCCTCTCTTCCTTACCTTGCTTCCAGGTAGACGAATATTTTTTATGGGATATGAGGCCCTTCGAAAAATACATTACAAATGCCTGACATAATAAATTCCAAAATGCTACATTACATGCGAGTTATGTATGTATATTAAAAAACACAACACAATTAATTATTAAAATTAAACTTTATTTGTTAAGAGTCGGACAAAGAATGAATTGAAATTAGTTCTTAAAAATTATAGCAAGTAATTCCTAAAACTTAAAAAAAACAATTGAAAGAAATGTATACATAAGGAAAGTCAACAGTAAAGAGTGAATCTGATCTCGTCACTTGCGCGTTGAAAGAATCACATTTTAGATCGACGTGGTAGAGCTTCTATGCGAGGAATCCCATATAGAAATCATGTAATATTTCATGCAGTCTGGAAGCGCTGGCTTATCAACATTTCTCTTACAAAGCTGATCTTTTACATGTATGCCCATTGCAAAATTTTTTCTTTAGTTCGAATATTTTTAATTTAAAAAAAAGGAATAAGAGAGCAATTTTAAATAATTTTATTACATGCAGAAATGTCAACAAGCATACGAGTTAACTAACAAAAAATTTAAATATATTTAACATTTGAGAGGCTAATATAAAAATTAAAAACGGCTTAAATACAAACTCAGTGGCTAAAAGACAAAAAACAGGATCGGTAATACGAAAGAAATAATCGCTAATATGAACAAATCACAATCGGAAAATTTCATCAAATGACCAAACACGCCAAGACGATAAATTTAAAGAAAGAAAATATTACCAAAATGAAAAAAAATACCAAATTGAAGAAAATCGTGATAAAGAAAAAAACTTCATGAGCAGGAAAAACATCAGGAAATCATTGCCAAAAACGATAAAATACACACAAAAAAAATCGCTTAGAATCGCCAAAATGGTGAAGAGCCTATAAAGTGAAAAAAAACTCAAAACGGAATAAATGGCTTCATCGAAAATAATTGCCTGTACAGAAAAAAATCACCAAAATATTAAAAAGTCCCGAAACAGCTAATTTTTTTTTTACACAAAAAAGTAATATGAATAATTTTGTAATATCAATTAAAATATTTGTAATATCAATTAAAAAATTAATTAAATTTTCACCAATAAACAATTTGATAATATTAATTAAGGTTTTCCACTCAAATTAATTAATACAATTAAAAATTTAATTGAATCAATTAAATACTTAATTGAAAACCTTAATTGATGAATACTTTTTTCTGTGTAGGTACATATGTGTGTACATATGTATGTAAGAGCAAACAAAACCTGCACATATATTGTTCTATTAGCCTCACAAAGCAGACGGTCACGTCCACTAAAATTTTTTCCTACGAAACTTGCTTTACGTCAATGTTAGATTCCAAATGTTGGATACAATCTAACATTTGGAAAAGTGGACGCGACCACTGTCATTTAAATTCAATATTGAATTTCACATGCTTCTATTTATTTTCTTTTTTCTCATAAGATGACACAATTTTACATTTAATAATTCTGCCAAAAAAAACCGACTTCTAAGCAAAGATCTGATAGAAGAAGATAAAAAAATTAAATTATAATGGGCGTGCCCCCGCCTAAAATACAGAGGCAAATATTTAACAAAACTCGAGTCACATTCTAATCGACTTGCTCGTAATGTCTTGAACTTTACTGGACACATCCGCTTAAAAAAGAGAGACCCTAGGGCCCTAATAGCCAACATTCCAAACGAAACTTCTTGAAACTATTTTTGTGCTTAATATGACATTTATCATTTATGTATTACGAGTATTAATTACTATCACTAAGTTTATGCCTGACAGTGGTTGGGCCTAACAATTATATCTAGATTCAAGATTTGAATACTTATTGTTAGTTAATTTTTTTAAGCAAGCATGTACAATTTTTTTTTTCGAAGTTTATATAATGTAATAATTTGTATACTATCTGATTGTTGGCTAGTGATGACTTGAGATTAAAAACAATTACAAGCCAAGAGCCCTTAAGCATTTGGTGCATTCACAAAAACATAAAAGAGCAACAAAAAAAGTAACTATTAAAATTTATTGAATCCAAAATATTTAAGTGTTGTGCTTAAAGATATTATTGCTGATTAAATATTTTTTAAAGTAAAATATTTATGTGTAGCCAATAAAAATATTTAATAATGCATGTGTTGCACTAAACGTTTCCTTCATTTATGTATTTAACCTAAAATTTTGCACAAATATTTAGTATAGCATGTTTAATTTTAATTTTCATAGTTTTATGTGTTTTTTTTTTGTAGTAAAAAGAGTTAAGTGTTAAAATTCCTTTTTTTACTTATGTGCTAAGTACATGACCTCTATAATCGCTCATAAATTTTATAATTTGAAAAACTCAAGAATTCCCGCTAGATCCCAATAGCACACATATTCTCATGTAAATTGCACTTAAATTTGTTTTGGATCATCAAGTGTTTTTCTAGTTTCAGCCAACAAAAAAAAGCAATGTGTTTATTTTTTTGCAAAAAAAAGAATAGAAAAAAACCTCTATAATAATAAAAATACCTACTTGGGTTAAACTGGCAATATCAAACACAACCAGGCTGGTACAAGAACGACATAGACGAAAAGCTATTGACTAGAGACTCTTTTTTTAAAGTATTTTTCTCACCTTGTTTTCGTAAACATTGAAAAGGCAACAGATCACATCACCTCACATTATATCGGCATCTAAACATCATTGCAGTCCACATCATGATCATATTGTGCCGTATCATGCATGATCAATATTTGGAAAATGAAAACACTTTTACTGCAGGTTTCCTTATTTTTTTTTTATTTTGTAACGCTTACGATCGTTTACAAAATTGATGTCAAGTATTTTTATTTTTCGTTAACAGAATACAAAACAAACTAAGCATAGACATATTTCTTAGTACAAGACAAGCTGAAGGAGATTGTAAGGAGTAAAACAGCAACATTGTGCTGAAATTTTTTTTTAAATTATTTAAGCAATCGAACGGTGGGCAAAACAGTTGTAATTATTTGATAAGAAAAATATTATCGTATAATAATTTATTTTAAAGTTTGAATAGTACTGGCAAATTTTAAAAACTTGTCTCTTAAGCGCTCTAGCGACGATCAAATAAGCTGATCAATCACATAGTTGTGTGAGTGTAGTTGAGTTTTTTCGACTAAACGCGCCTGCGTTTTAGCCATTGGTTGGTTTTTTTATTTGACGACTGATTATTTGACAAAAAAAACATCAGTTTTTTTTATATTCTTTTTAATGATGGAGAAATGCGCTGACGAACAAAAGTTTTTATATACCTGCCCGTTCTGTAAATGGAGTCGATTTAAAAATGCTCGGTTTAGAAAAATTAAATCCACTAATAGCGAATTTTTTAAGACTTTATTATAATTTTCTATTTTTTATAGCTTGAAATATCATCATCTGAAATTAATTTAGTATGTATGATTTAAAACACATCAATGGGGCGATTATTTATTCTTGAAAAATGAGAAATTTACGCTTACAGAGCATGGCCGATTAATTTAAGCTAAATGCATCATATCCAGCCTTATTTTCGATTAAATCGTAAGTGACAAAAATTAAAATTTTCAGGATACGATAAAATTTTACATTTGATAATTCTAAACTATGGGTAGGCCCATACTATTTTAATTTCAATAAAAAAAGTATATTTTCGATTACATATGGCTTACGATAAAATCGCAAATAAGGCTCGATATATGTATGCATGTTTCGTCTTGTTAAATAGAAGCAACAGAGTATGTGAACTATGACATTTCACCGCTCCCAATGGCAATGCCATGTAAAAATTTACCGTCTCTCCCCAAATAAAACGTTTGAAACTAAAATCAAACCCTTTCACCTGGTACTGGCCTGCAAGAAAATTAATTAAAATTGTTCTTAGCATTCAGCGTTCTTTCATGCCCACAAAAAATCAAAAATCTAAAATACATACACATATTAAAATTATTATATGGAAATATCCACCGAACGATTCGCCGACACCAAAAAAATTAAAAATTTCTTGAAAACGATTCGATGTTGTTCTCTAAAACTATTCTGAATGTGCAAAAAGTAAAAAAAGAGTGCATAAGAAACTATGCCATTGCAAATTTTGGCTTTACAAAATTGCTTATTTGGATGTCACGTGCGACATTGAAAAACAAAATTTTCCATCAGTGGTACATAGGTAGAAAGTTCATCAAACATTCAGTACAAAAAATAATTGCTGAAAAATTATACAGATAGTCCCGTGCGACATGGTAAGTGTAAAATTAAAAAAAAATGTACATGAAAAATATTTGCCATGCTTTTAATTACATATTTAAATTTAGAAGAGCAAACGGTGGAAAAAACATTGAAGGAGCGTGAAATGTGATTACAAAGCCATAACTTAAAAAAGAATGAAAATAATTCGGAATGCTAGGAAAAAGAAGAAAGCGTTGGCTGAAGGAAACATTAAATTATTGATAAAAAACATGACGTCTTTATATGTTTTATAATTCTCTTAAATGCAAATCAAAAATTGTATGGATATTTTTTCCAAAATATTAATTTTTACTCAGCTTAAAAATAAATTTATATTACACAGTACAACAGCCAATCTGGGGGGTGAGAAATTCCAAGTCAGGGTGATGGTACTAGGTCAGTATAGTAAAACCCTCAAAGGGTTTGGCGTTCGTATGTGTCAGTTTTTTTTATGACCTTTAAAATTTTTTCTTTTTCACTTGTCCGATTTTGATGAAACAAATTTAGAAAAATTAAGAATTACAATTTCTCTAATCTGTTTCTATACCGTTTTCCTATATGTGCAACACTTTCGAAGTTAAAAATAAATTTGTGGAGGCAAAAAAATATTTTTTTGCCTAAAAATTTAAATATTTTTTTTTTAAAATTTATAAAAAATCCAAAATGCGCTCTGTTTTCAAAAACAAAAAGTTATCTGGCGGACCCTATATTATGACAGAAAAAATGTCACATGCGACATGTCGCGTGCGACATCATGCAAAACAATCTAAGATTAGTCACATTAAAATATACTTCCAGGTTTCGCTGAAATCAGCATTTTAATCGCAGGCTGTCAAAGCAACTTCTGTTTTTGTCACATGTGAATTGCATTCTTGCAATTATTTTGAAAAGGAGAAATTTTTTGAAAACTAAAATTGTTACTAATTATAGGGTTAAGTCGAAATAAAAATTTATGTTTAAAAAAAACTCACAAGAAAAAACTCGTTCTAAAACTGCGATTTTTATTCTAAATTATAGTACATGAAACCAAAAATATTATGGGTTGAATTTAACTCAGTATACATGAAAAAATATATGATTACGTATTTGAAATGTAAGCTTCTTTTGTTTACTCCAACTTTAGTGCTCAAAATCAAAATGAAAAGCAATTTTTAAGTATTTTAATTTATTGATAAAATTTCCTCCGAAAATAATTTCGATAAATTATTTTTCTATTTATGAACCACTGTTAGTTCAGGGCAACCTTGATCTTGTCTATTGATTGAATGCTTTTAAAATATTGTTATAACAAACTACATAAATGGATGAGTTTAAGAAAATTGCTTCAAAAACACTTTCCTACATGATAAACAAAAAATTCTCAAGGGGGAGTTTTACAGTTCAGTTTTTTTTTTTGGTTTTTTAGGCTATTTGCAGCCGCATATGGATAACCAAGTAGATTGAAAAATAAGCAGCGTGAAGTACTGTTAACGACTATTTTGCAGCTTTTGTAAAAAATAATTAGTAAATTGTATGTGATTCTCGTTTGCTTTGTTACCAATGAACCGTAAACCATATGCTTGGGTCGACTTGAATTTATGTATGAATGTGGCTACTATTGAAAAAAAATAAAAATAAAAATAGTCGGAAAATAAACTGAAATACTCGTAGTTATTGTGATAAAAATGGAAAAAATGTTTTTTACATTGTTATTGGAGTTTACAGGCCATTACGTGCTGGCACCTGTGGTCAAATGACAACTATCATTTTATGCAGCTCGTAAACGTTTTACTTTGCTTTCATGCATTGTTTTTGCTTTGTTGTTGTTTTTTTATTTCTTTGCCAAAAACATTTCTCCCAACCATCATCATCGCTGTCATCAGTATTGGCGGTAAATTGTCGTTTGATTTTTTCCCATTTAATTCCTTTTCAACAAATGCAATTGATTGTCTAAAACAGAAGAAGAGGAGTTTTTCTGTTCATAGTCTATTGAAAAGATTTGTAGTTTTCATTTGCTTAAACAAAATGGAAAATAATAAATAAAATATTTGCTGCTTTTCTTACTCGGCTTGTATCATCAGTTCTGTTAGACAACATCATGGCTTGGAATGCCAAATTATCGTTTAATATCTCTGATATAAAAGCATTGTGTTTTTTTGACTTTATGGCTTTCTGTGACATATAACAGGCAGACGGACGGACAGACACACAGCTAAAAAGGTTTTCTTCTCATTTCATATGATTACTTTTATTTTGCATTTTTGTTAACTTTTTTTTTTGGATTTTAATTTTGCCACGGTATATTAAATTACTTCTTGCAGCGGAAAAGTTTTACAACTTTCTTAGATTTCTTTTTTTATGGAACTTAAACTATAAAAATTATTAAATATTTAGTGGTTCATAAAAAGTCTATTAACATTCATAAGAAGACAATTCTTAAATATTTTGTTGATGCAAATTTTAGCTTGTGTAATAAAAGTGCGGAAAAATACCTCTTGCTCTACAAAATTAAAAAAAAAATGTTCTTGTAAACCATATCCACTAGAACAATTTTAATTAGCTTAGCAAAATAAGAGTTTGATTCACAAGAAATAAGAGTTATGATGAGTGTTTTTTTTTTAATAATAACAATCAACATTTTCCTCTGCTTGAGTCTAAAATGAAGTTATAAAGGGTGGCACGAGAATAGTCACCTGATGTTTTAGGAATGCTTTTTTTTTCTTTTTCTTTTTTAATAAATTATAAGGAGTATGCGCATTTGCCCCATCCAGAAGTTCTTCAGTCCTAGTTCATTCATTTGAGGATGGAGAAAGTCTTTGAGCTTTGCACAGTGAGGCCAAACTCTTTTTTCGCGGATCAATTGATATCTCCACAAATAAAATAGTGAGAGTCACTTAATTGTATACGGATAGCTTTTAGAATAAACTGCATGTTTCAAAAAAAAATAAAAAATTTAAGGTATAGGATGGAGGAGACGGGTACCAGCCATACAAAGTAATTATTATTTTTCCTATATCTTCAGAACTACAATAATGAGGCACATTTAGTTTTATGTGCATTCTCCAACAAAATCTTGTTGGTATAGGAGGGGGAGACGGGACGGGTTACAAAGTTTTTTTTTAAAATTAATTCGTTATTATGACTTTTTTTATATAAGAAATACCGAAGCAGGAATGAATTGCATATAAACGGTGCTTAAACAACAAAAAGCAAAAATTCACAATTTTTTTTATTCACACACGTTCCTGATAAATTGCCAGCGATTGACCGATTTCGGATACGAATTATCCAAAAATAGATTATTTATTTATTATTTTTAAAGTCATTTTTATATCTAAATACAACCTGTAGTCACGAGTGACTCATGCATGACTCACAAGTGACTAATGCGTAACTCACTTGTAACAAATCATTAAAATTGTATATCGTTCACATAAAACAATGACAAAAGCAACAACATTAAAAGTGTTAGCAGGATTAGCAGTTAGCGCTTATTATTGGTAAACTCAACGCGTGAAACTATTACCAATTTGTGGATAGCCGCTGAGGCGCACCAATGCGCAGCATAAATTTTTATAAAATAATGCTCATTTGTTCAATCTTTAAAATAAAATTAAAATGTCTGCCTAACTGAGTCCCAATTTATAACTCTATGTCTACTTAAACTGAGCAAATCTATTTATTTTACTGCTTTTCCAAAATGAACATTAAAAACAAAAGCACTTCCAAAAATAAATTGTATTCGTAAAATTTAAATAAAACATTTGAAAAATACCTGAACTTGATGACTGCATGGTTAAATTTGAGCGGGTGTAATGGCTGTACGCGGATTTTATTTGCCCCAGCAGAGAGAATTCTGCTTATTCATCTATTCACAGATATGAAAATAGGGCCCCTCGCTTATATTTTCGCCGTTTTCTCTAACCGACTGTACTTAACTAAGTTTTTTTTGGAAAGATTTAATAAGTCATAATAAACCTTGTCTACAAATTTTTATGACTGTTATGCCTATAAGATTAAAAGAAATATTTCAGACACATCCATAAAAATGCAAGTATAAAACAATAAAAAACCTGATCTCCTGTAAAATGTAAAAAATTTATACTTAAGAGTAACAAACCAAAAAAAAAAGCTAATTGACTAACATGTGCATAATTAGTAAAGAAGAAACAACAATGGTAAGACTGTTGTAAATGTAGAGATGGTAAAATTGAGCTTTCATTACAAAAAAGCTTTCAGAAAATTGTAATACGATGAATCAAAACAATTCACATATTCCATTTGCACTGTATATAAAGCAGAAAATAGGAGCTGAAGTAGTTAGCACGTTGTCTACAAAACCCAATGTCCTGGGTTCGATCCCGGTCTCCGACAGTCATTAAATAGCAACACCACACATTTTTCTGACGTGCATTAGTGTCCCTTTGTAGCAGTTGTTGTAGGAAAGTCCAAGTGATGAAGGCATACACACTGGTCCAAAGCACAGCTTTGGAAATTTAATACTCCTCATTGACAGCAGAGGCGCTGCAACTCTGCATTATTAAACAAAAACGCGCAAAGTGCAGAGTTGTAAATTAATGCAGCTTTCCTTTATATCTTCCATCACCACCTGTCTTCTCTATCACTATGCCTTTAATAAAAAAAAGTAACACCTAGTAATAGTAGTAGGCATTCATTGCCAAAAAAAAAAAATTACACCAACTCACACCACACAGTGGACCAAACACACAAAGAACGCTGTTGATGAAGGTGTGGCGCGACCTTCGAAAACAGCTAGTTGTTCCGTTCTCATAGTGTTTGTCAGAATATCTACAATTAACTTTCGTGCTATTTGTTCATTAATAATTATCACATCATGTAATTTGGTTTACGATACGAACTTTAACCTAATCAAATCATAAATATTTAAAAATGCTAGTTAGTCAGTAAAACAGCAACGATATGGGTTGGCGCAAAAAAATCTTAATAATTATTTTATTGTATCTTCAAATATGAACTAACAATAAATGTTCAAATCTTAAATCTAAATATAATTATTAGGCCCGACCAATGTCGGACATAAACTTAGTGATAGTAAATTAATGATACATTAGAGTTGTGCTAAGAAAAAAATAAAATAAATAAAAGTATATTCAAGCAGTTACATCTGGAGTGTTGAGTATTAGAGCCGTAGTGTCCCTCTTTTTTAAGCGGATGTGTCCAGTAAAATTCAAGATGTTACGAGCAAGTGGATTAGGATGAGACTCGAGTTTTGTTAAGTATTTGCCTGCGTATTTTTTAATTTCTTAAGTCACTAGTGGCATATTTAAATCACGATGTAAATTTGAATTTTTAATGTACCATGGAGCCGATGTTATCAAACGTAAAATTTTGTTTTGTCTTCGTTGGATTCTCTCTACATTGGAAGCTGAAGCAGTGCTCTATAGTTGAATTTCGTAGCACCATATTTGTTTCAAAAGCAATTTATATATTAACAGTCTATGCTGAGTGTTGAATTTCTGCAAATCAATCAATGTATTTGACTTAATTTAAGTTTCATTTGAGTTAGCTTAGAGTCAATATGATGTTTCCATGTAAGCCTTCGATCAAGGTGTATACCAAGGTATTTCACTTGAGAATGTTGAGGAATATTTTGATTGTTAATTCGAATGGGGGATAAAGTATCTCTTCTTAGGGTAAACGTTATGTGGACACACTTTTGTTCAGTTACTTTAATTCTCCATAAGTGTAACCATATTTCCAGCTGATTAATATGTTCCTGGAGATTGCGGGATGCCTCATAAGGGTTTTCATGCATACTCAGACAGGCAGTATCATCGGCAAATGTAGAGGTAAGGATAATATTGCTCACAGGCATATCTCAAGTATATATTAAATACAAGACTGGCCCCAGAATACTACCCTGTGGTACACCGCAAGATATAGATTCGGCCACACTCATGAAGTCTCGTTCTACAAAAGTGAACTGCCTATCAGTAATATAACTTTCCAAAAGTGTTTGTATGTTTATTGGCAGATATGTCTTCAATTTTAAAATTAGGCCTTCGTGCCATACTTTATCAAATGCCTGAGAAACAACAACATCTTTCTACAAATGTCTTCTTTATATATTGAAACAATCTATGCGTTTGCTCAATTGTGCTATGCTGACTTCGAAAACCAAATTGATGGTCGGGGATGCACCCATTATCAGCTAAAGTTTTGGAAAATTTTGTCATGAGCAGCTTTTCGAAAAGCTTTGAGATTGTTGACTCAGCCTTAGTAGGATTGCCCGGCTTTGGAATCATTTTGATCTTCGCAAGTTTCCAGTTATGTGGAAAATACTGCTTTCGTAAAATGGCATTAAAAAGAAATAGCAGGATTCTTATTGCAATTAGAGGCAAATTCATCAGCATCTTGTTACTAATTCCATCAATACCTGGAGCTTTCTTTAAGTTGAGTTCAGCAATTATTTTTTGTACTTCACGCAGCTTAAACTTTAAGGGACGAGGGGGGAGGGAAACTACACTCGGCAAATCAACAGCACCCGTACATGAATAGGGAGTGAATACAGATTTTAAATGCTCAGCAAATGAGTTACCTTTCTCACTATCTCTTCTTGCCCATACTCCGGTCGAAGTGCGCAGTGGTGATTTAAGCTCAACGGGGCTTTTAAGATTTCTAGCAGCGCGCCATAAAGAGTAATTAGATGCTGACGTGACATCGAGAACTTCCAGATATTTTTCCACTAATGCAGTTTTTTTCCGACGATAGCAACTCTTTGAGTCGTTTAGTACATTCTTTAAGTCTGATTTTATTAAGGGGTGATCTGGTTTTTGCCATTCTCTTCTAGCTCTCCTTTTTTTTACATACAAGACGTTCAATATCCATAGAATAAATTCTATTTAAGCCAGTCTGCGGTTGGGAGGTAGTGGCGTTAAGATTGGCAACGTACAATGACTACTGAGATATTTTTTTAACCCCAGCCAATTAACACGATTGCTCATCTTCACATATGGGTGAGGTAAGTCACTTCTTAGTGGTCTACAAATTGTAACGATTGTGGAAGAGCGATCGGAGGAGAGATCTAGGGAAGCTTCAACATGAATTAAATCCCTAGAGATATTTTTCAAGACGCCAAATTCATGCCTTCTTGAAGTATATTACGTATCTCTTTACTCTACAAATCTCAAAGCGGAACTGATATTTACCTCCACTTGCAAACATTATAACATATTCCGCTAGCGTGATTAATTTTGCGTTACCCTGTATTATAAAAAATGATCTGAATATGTGAATATTATGCATTTTTTATTTAAGACATAATTTTTTATTGCTTTATATATGTAGCTCAGTACTTTGAATTCTTTTTTCCTTAGAAATGATAATGATATTCCAGCAAGCACATTTTATATAAATTTATTGGCACAAGTAAAACTGTTGTATCAGTACAGCTTTATTAGTAGCGTTAACACAGCTGCTGTTTTAAGCCTAATAAATAGAACTTGGGATAAGGTTAACTGTCAAACTAGCTGCCATACTCACACTTTTTCACATTTATGATCAGTAATACTCTGGCAAATCATAATGAATAAATTGACGCTGGAACAGCGTTACCAAATTACCCAGATTTACTTTAAAAATCAGTCATCACTTCGCTCAGCTTATAGATGACTTTGCGATTTTTATGGCGCATATAATCGTTTGTATTTGATTTATACTTGTGATATGCCCTTGAGCAGCAATATCCATACATCTACATTTGCCGATGATACAGCCTGCCTTAGTATGCACGAAAACCCTCACGAGGCTTCCCGATATCTACAAGAACATATTACACAGCTGGAACTATGGTTAAACTTATGGAGAATTAAAGTTAACGAACAAAAGTGTGTTCAGCTAACATTTACCCTGCGAAGAGATACCTGTTCCCCAATTCGAATCAACAATCAAGTTGTTCCTCAACATTCACATGTAAAATACCTTGGTATACACCTTGATCGACGGCTTACATGGAAACACCTATTGACTCAAAGCTAACACAAATGAAACTTAAATTAACTCAGATACTTTGGCTGATTGGTAGAAATTCAACACTAAGTCTAGATTATAAACTTTTAATATACAAGTCGCTTTTGAAACCCATATGGTGCTACGGAATGCAGCTATGGGGCACTGCTTCAGCTTCCAATATAAAGAGAATCCAACGAAGGCAAAACAAGATTTTAAGACTAATAACATCGGCTCCATGGTACATCAAAAATTCAAATTTACATCGTGATTTAAATATGCCACTATTGACTGAAGAAATTAAAAAATACGCAGGCAAATACTTAACAAAACTCGAGTCTCATCCTAATCCACTTGCTCGTAACATCTTGAATTTTACTGGACACATCCGCTTAAAAAAGAGGGACACTATGGTTCTAATAGTCAACACTCCAGATGAAACAGCTTGAAAATATTTTCGTGCTTAATACGATATTTATGTATTATTGGCCTGACACTCGTTGGGACTAATTATTATATCTAGATTTAAGATTTGAAAACTTATTGTTAGTTCATTTCTTAAAGATACAATAAATAAATATACACATGAAAAAAAAAATATATAATCGTCCATCTGAGCAAGCCATCCATCGAACTATCATGTCACATAGTCTCTAAATGATAGGTAGTATATTTTTTTTTTTTCAAATGCACTGTAATTATTTTCATAGTACATACTCGTAATATGAATAACTTTAATGATTCGGTGATTAAGCATTTGTGACCTGCTCCACGAAAAGGGACCTCTGCGCCGAAAAATTTTTTTTGTACTTTTTGAGTGATTCTTATAGGAAACCGCAAGTTTCTATGTCTTTTAGTTTTTTTACAAATCACCTGTAAAGATGAACATAATTAATGAAAAAATTTAAAAATGTGATATAAACAGATAATATATATAATATTTGAAATTTAAAAAAAGTTCAAAAAAGGTACCTTTTTTGTGGAGCAGTTCACATTTTTTCAATAGCTAAATTTAAATTATTCTATTTTATTGCTTATCTAATTTTTCGACCGATTATTTTTTTAAGCTATAGCTCAATTTAATATATAAAAAAAAAATTCTGAAGAAGTTATCCAAAGTTTAACGAAATATCGAGAAATAAAAAACTAAATATATTAAATTGACATATAGCTTTAAAACAAGGGTTTCGTTGAATTATTTTTTTTATTTAAGAACTGATTTGATTTTGTTTCCTTGACTTGCTATCCTGATAAGCATACATTAGCATTAGACTTCATATTGTTTTTGTGAACATACTCTTCTCCTTTCTTATTATTTAATTCATTTATATTAATTAGTCTAAAAAGAATCATAATGCATTTTTATACTACGAGTATATTGTTAAAATAATTTAGTACAGCATTGTTTGAATGTCATCAATAATTTCTTTCAGTATACAAAAAATAATAAATAAATAAAAATTGTGATTAGCATGCATACACGTCGCTGGTGTGTTGACGAATAAATTCAAGAGTGTGAGTGTGGCAGCTCTTTATGAAATGGGTACCACTGCACTATATTGACACACATACACATGCGGCAAATTTACAGTTATCCTTAACTTTGTTAATGTAATTGTGCAAACTAATGCACATTTATGATGGATCACATAACAGCATTTGAAATTTATGTAATTCAAACTTGAAAAAGGAAACATTTTAAAAATAAAAATAAAAATAAACAAAAACGACAGGTGGCTTGCATTTAAACATCTTCATACTCGTACATATTTGCTGCCACACGAGGCAAATAACACCGGCTGAAAAAGCGAAAGAAAACGGCTTCAGATGTGGCCATTAGAATTGGTGGCGGTGAAAAGCTTATTTTTTTTTTATTATTATTACGAAAGTTTTTGCTGCGGTTTTATTTGTTTGAAGACTTGTTAGTTCGAGCACTTGGGGTAAAAAAGTAAAA
This sequence comes from Nowickia ferox, assembly GCA_936439885.1. Taxonomy (NCBI): domain Eukaryota; kingdom Metazoa; phylum Arthropoda; class Insecta; order Diptera; family Tachinidae; genus Nowickia; species Nowickia ferox. Next base: position 91,215,837 of record OW387023.1, on the reverse strand, counting down.
AAGTAGAACTTCTGTTAATATTTTTTTTTTAATCTTATTAGATATTTTGTTAAGCTGGTATTTACTGTGTTCATATTAAATATTCAACATGATTTAACCGGATTTTTAGATTAAATGCGTTCGCAGACCAAAATGTTTACATTTTTTCTACTGAGATTTTCTCTTTAATTTATGAGTTTTGTAACATGCAGCTAAAACTTTGGTTTCGTGTTAATGAAACAAATTTTAACTTTTACAAGTACATATGTACATTCAGTTGTTAATATTTTAATGATTTTATTTGTACAGATGTTCATTTGCACTGAAAGTGCAATTTCTATAGTTTAAGCGCCATATATTTGTTAATTAATATTTATATACGAGTACAAAGCTTTTATTTTATGTGCACATACGTACGCACACATTTGCAGGGAAATACAAAATGCTTAATTGTTTACTTAAAATTCATTTTGTATATAATAATTATTGAGAAATTTGCAAGAATCACTAAAATTATGAGTCAATACAAAATTAATTTATTATAATTTTTGAGATTTTTTTTTTTTAATAATTTGCTTTAAATATGTTGGTTCACAATTTTTTTGTAAATAAAGGGTGTTTTTTTTGTGGAGTGACACAAGTTTAAATAATAATAAAGCAAGGAAATATATTTTTAATATCAATGAAACGGGCTTTATTGGAAATAAATTTTAATGAAATTAATGTTTAAATATGATTTCTGCCATGTGGCCATCACGGCTGGCGCGCAGAAGGCGCAATCTGGAACATAGATTTTCAACAACTATTCATAGCATTTGCGGCCGTATTTGGCCGATAACTCTTCGGATGTTGATTTTCAATTGTTCAATTGTTTATGGTTTATGGACGCAGACAAGTGACTTTACTTAACACCAAATAAATTAATTCAACACGATTTTGGTGGCCAATTAATTATGCCATTACGTGAAATTATTTTTTCATCAAAAGTTTCTTTGAGTAAATCACATGTAGCGCCCGCTGTGTGGCATGTGACTTCGTCCTGTTGCAACCACATATCAACAAGATTAATGCCACGTAATTGAGGTACGAAAAAATTTCGAATCATGTTCCCACACCGTTCACCATTGACAATAACATTCAGACCATCATCGTTTTTGATGGTGATGGGCCAATGACTCCGCCAGCCCATAAAGTGCACCAAACAGTTATTTTCTGTGGATGTAATGGTGTTTCGACAAAAGCTTATGAATTCTCCTCACTCCAAATGAGACAATTCTGCTTATTTACGTACCCATTCAACCAGAATTACGTACGCCATAAAATGGAAGAAGTGCACTATGAGTTTGACGAAAGAAAAATTATTTATATTAGAAGTTTGACGCTTGCGGTTCAATTTTAACTATTTTTGAGAATACAATTCTCGTTATTAATATAAATAGCCATGAAAAGTTTCAAAATTCGCACTGCATTAGTTTCCAAGATATTTTTGTTAAGTAAATATGTTCTCTCTTTGAGAGTGAGCCACGCTCACTTTTCCAATCTGGATAATTTTCTATCATCGGCAGAATCAGCAGTATTTGAAGTATGTGTTTGTAACAGATACCAAGCCATTTAAAAATTAATATTTAATCTATTTACGAGGTGAGGCAGTTTTTGAAACATTATTGACTCCTTTTTATAACATTATTCTCGTTAATGGCATTACTTCTTACGAAAAAACAATTTTTTTTACGGTTTTGGCTTCCAAGATATCTTGATATAAATATTGCTTCTATGTGGGAAGTGCCACTACAACTTTAGGCATTAAAACATTAATAGCCTATTGCTCCTTCGAGACCATCAGTAATACGCTGTGGGCAATCAATCAGCAAGATCGCTACACTGGTATTATTTTTGAAGACAAGTAAAAGTTTGAACTTTATGAGAGGCACAACATTTAATTTTTCAATTCTGAAATTGTATCCAAAGACAATGCACATTATCAAACATTGTCATCCCTACAAAATTTCAACTTTCTCCCTATACGTATTAGTTTTCCAGATGTCTCAAAGTAAATATTTTTTCTTTACGGGAGGCGTAATATCCACATGTCCAATTCGAAATTTTTTTTTTTTCGAAGACAACGCACATTATAAAAATCCGGACTTATACAAAATGTGACGTTTTTTGCTGCATTAGCTGCAAACATATTCCAAAATAAAATAAAAAATTATACGGGAGGTGCGACATTTAAAAAAACAGTGAAATCGGTGCAGTCGTTCTTAATTGATGCGTTTACCAACGAACGACATTGGATTTTACTTTTCTATAGATAAATATTTTTTTTATTAAGAAATACTTTTGTTTGTTTAAAAGCGTTTCTTTTGGAAACTGTAAGTACATACGAAACTCTGTATGTGCATATTACACATCCTGCTTTCTAAAATATATTTATGTTGAAATCCCGCTTTTTGGCAGTATTTTCTTTAAAATCCCGCTTTTTGATCGATCATGTTTCGCTTTTTGCAAAAACCATATGGTCACTTTAATCAACAGATGTCACACATTTGTTTGCCCATTTTGTTTGTTCAAACAGCTCTTCAAATAACGGCAGATGCTACCATGGGAAAATATTAGTGTTGTTAATTATTCGTGTTTTATATTTGTTCGAATGAAATTTCCTGATTTTTTTCTTGTTCGAACGGGCGAATAATTTTGAACATTTGTTCGAATATTCGAACGAACAAAGAATAAAAAAATTTATTCGAATAATTTCAAAAAAGTTTAACTAAGCTTAATATGAGTTTAATTTTTTTATTAACAAACAAAAAATAATTCATTACACAAGAAAAAAAAAATCGTTTAACAAGAAACTTCGAAATATTATTAAAACCCGAAACCGAACATAAGTTAAAAAAGCTACGTTTTTATACACATTTACAAAAATGTTTAATATGTCATTGGTTTCTTTTATAATAGTCATTAAAAAACAGTAGATAATCCCACTTTTTAGCTTGTAGACGGTTCTTTTTTTTTACTTTTGATAAAAGAACAAGTTAAAATATATCTTTTGCAAATTGTTGATGTTAGCGAAACCGTTGCGTGTTCTTTTCTTTGATGTTCAAGTAATTTAAATCAACCTAAAAATTGTTGACGAATTTTATATTAGTACAATTTCTTACATTATTGATAAATTTTTTTAGATCAGCTAATAAAACATTGTCGGTTACTTCGTACTTGAGATTATTTGCGAAATTTTTATTACAAAATAGTCGTGAAATCAAAGTATTGACGTTTTCTTTTTTTTAGCTTTTTATGGCATATTTTAAAAAGTTATTATTGGAAAGCTTAGAAATAATATTATTTATTTATTTATTTGTTTATAACAATAACCAACCGATTCCATAGGGCTTTTGATTAGATCTGTAGAAAAGCAGTTATTTTTTAAACTCTTAACCAGGAATTGTAAGACACCTTCTGATTCCATTAAGGAGGCATTATCTTTTCAAAGCAAGAAAACAAAAGATGTGTTTAGCGAACATATACAAACATGCTCTCACGAGCATTTATAATTTGGAGTAATTTGATTACTTAACATCATATTGTTAACAAATTGAAAAGTTATGATATGTAAAATACTTTTTATACAAAGTAATTAAGGAAATTGTTTGAATATTCGAATATTCTACAAAAATGATTCGAATAATTTTTTATTCCAAATAGAAAACTTTTGTTCGTTCGAACAAAATTAAAAAAGTTGTTCGAATATTCGAATAATTTTTGTTCGAATGACAACACTAGAAAATATATTTTCGTTGTGGTCATACTTAAAGTAGTGTATTTGCCGTTATAAAACATGTGATGAAACAGCCAAAAAAAAACATTGTCATGGAAGATTTTGAAAGTTGGGTTCTGTTAAGTTTTTGGGCAGCCCCATTTAAAATTTTCGAAGAGCAACAAATCAAAAAAAAAAATTAAGTCGGTTAAAAAGAAAGCGAATTTGTGCGCAAATGTATTCAACATCGGAATAAGGTACAAAATTATTAATAGGTCTAAGACTCCAGCTTTATATAAAAGCTTTTTACGAATGAGCTCAAGCAATTTTGACCATTTGGTGAAATGGTACTTTTATGAAATAGTACTTTAATGAAAAGGTACTTTTAGGAAAGCGTACTTTTTTGGAAAGTATACTTTTTGAAAAACTAATTTTTGAACAAGGTATATTTTGGAATAGGTCCATTTTAGAAGATTTAAATTTTGGAAAACGTACATTGCTGAAACTAGCACTATTTGGATAAGGTACTTTGTGGAAAAACTACTTTTTGAAATAGATAAATTTTTGGGAAAGATTATTTTTGAAAATGCACTTTTTGGAAAAGGAACTTTTTTTTGAAAATTGTACTTTTTGAAAATGGTACTTTTTGAAAATGCTACTTTTTGAAAATGGTACTTTTTGAAAATGGTACTTCTTCAAAATTGTACTTTTTGAAAATGGTACTTTTTGAAAATTGTACTTTTTGAAAATGGTACTTTTTGAAAGTGGTATTTTTCAAAATTGTACTTTTTGAAAATGGTACTTTTTGAAAATGGTACTTTTTGAAAATGGTACTTCTTCAAAATTGTACTTATTGAAAATGGTACTTTTTGAAAATTGTACTTTTTGAAAATGGTACTTTTTGAAAATTATACCTTTTGAAAATGGTACTTTTTGAAAGTGGTACTTTTTGATAATAGTACTTTTTGAAAATTGTACTTTTGAAATAGATACATTTTTCCTCAAGATTATTTTTGAAAATGCACTTTTTGAACATAGTACTTTTTCAAAATTGTACTTTTTGAAAATGGTACTTTTTGAAAATGGTAATTTTTGAAAATTGTACTTTTTGAAAATGTTACTTTTTGAAAGTGGTATTTTTTCAAAATTGTACTTTTTGAAAATGGTACTTTTTGAAAATGGTACTTTTTGAAAATTATACCTTTTGAAAATTGTACTTTTCGAAAGTGGTACTTTTTGAAAATGGTACTTTTTGAAAATGGTACTTTTTGAAAGTGGTATTTTTTCAAAATTGTACTTTTTGAAAATGGTACTTTTTTAAAATGGTACTTTTCTTAGAAAAGATAACTTTTGGAAAATGTTCTCTCTTGGAAAGTTTACTTTTAAAATTCCTTTTTTTACTAGGTACTTTTTAGAAAATGGAAAAAAGTATAGGGTGTTTTTTTAGAGGTATAGAACTTCGAATTGAAATAAAACACAAGAAAATCGTTTTAATGTCCATCAATTTGGCTTTATTGGAAGGATAATTTTATGCCATTAACGTTTAAATATGATTTCGGGCATGTGGCCGCCGCGGCTGGCTCGAATAAAGCCAATTCTACAGGTCCAATTTTCAACCACTTTTTCGAGCATATGGGGCCGTATGTTGGCAATAAGGCCACGAATGTTGGCTTCCAAGTCCCCTAACGTTTCTGGTTTGTTGGCGTAGACGAGCGACTTCACATATCCCCAAAGAAAATAATCCAATGGTGTCAAATCACACGATCTTGGTGGCCAATTGACCGGTTAACCGAATTAATTGCTCTGATGGACGATTATGTCGACCATAAAATGGACGGAGCTTGCGGTAAACTTCGCGAACTGAACCATTATTTTCGAAATAAATTTGCACGATTTGCAAGCGTTGTTCTTTTGTCAACCTGTTCATGATGAAATGGCAAACTAAACTAAATATTAATCACTTGACAGCTGACAAAATGGCCGCCAGTTAAAAAAGTGATGCCAACTTAAAGTTCTATACTTCAATAAAAAACACCCTATATTTATATTTATCATACTACTCAAACCAAACTAGCGAAGCTTTCTACATACATAAATCATCATTGGTGAAAAATTAATAAAGAATGTGTCATTGCAGTTATCTTCCCCTTATTAATTTTAAGGGGTGAGTTAGCCGACTGTAATGGAATGTAATTGCAAAGGTAGGAAACAGCTGATCGATATTGTTGTGTGAAAAGAAATGTAGAGATTCGCACATTTCGCTTACGTTACATTACATTTGCATTTCTGTTTACATAGCAATATCGACCTGCTGTTTTCTATCGTTGCAGTTACATTCCAGTAAGTCGGTTGAATGAGCCTTAAGACCCACAATCAATGTTGCTTCCTTAAATTTTTTGATTTTTGCTGATATTTCACAACATGTAGTATGACTTGGCAGGCGGATGTCGTCAGCTTGAATATGCCAAGTTTACCTAGTAATATCCATGATATCTCTTTGGTCGCGTTAGTCGCAGTTTCCATTACGGCGTCTAGAATAATATTACACATGAGTAGGGATATTAATCCTCTTTGGCGCAAGCCAACTTATTTTATTTTCATGCAAAACTCATTTTAGTATCTATAAGTTCTTGCTATTCACTACCGCTAGCAATGGAATTCACCTCAACTGCTCTGTAGAGATCGGTGTATTCATCCAATGGTAAGACCACCCATAAGATGAAGCCGTCATGTTAAGTTCTTGAGCTAATTTTCACTACATTTGCTATTGAATATCATTTTCTAAATCACAAGTTACTGTAACACTTTAATTAATTTACAGTAGAACCAAGAAAAGCTTATCAAAGTAATAAATATTATTTGTAGCCAGTAAAACTTTCTCCAAGAATAATTATATAAATGCATACATACTCGTACGTATGTATCTGTCAAATTGGGTGTTGTAAAAAAGAAAACTTTTACGTTATCATGATTTGAAATTCCAGGCATACAATGTGAAATAATTTATTGCAGTGATAATTTATTTCTCGTTTAATATCAGGGGCAAAAAATTCCATAAAATTTAAATAGCTATATCGCCATCGCCCTCAGTTGCTTCCACTTTATTAGATAATATATGTACATATATGATTAATAGAGTTTTTAATTTGATCATAAATACCAAATTTGTTATATAAATAAACAACTTTAGTCTACTTAAAATAGCAGAAAAAAGAATTAAATGAAATTTAATGTGTTTTTATTTTCCGAAATTGATTTTTAACTTTAAATAGTCATTTTTAACCCGCTACTTGAAAAATGAACATTTTATGAATACATAAATTTAAAAAAATTAACAGTAAAATGAAACTGATTTTTAATTGATAAAAATCATTAAATATTTTTTTATGCTTCATAAAATATTGATTAGCATAGCAGCATGCTACCAATTAAAAATTAAAATTGTATATCAATTCTAAAGAAAATACTTCAACGATTGGAAATAAGTGAATTTTTATCTAACTAATTATGTGACTCCATATGTAAGTACTACAAGACTCTTATTAACACAAATTAAGCAAAAGAAGCAGGCCTTGGCTGTGTTGCAAAAAAAAAAATAATTTAACAATTTTTTTTAAAAAGATTTGTAGATTGAAAATTTTTTTAAATGTTGTATTAATTATGAAACTAAAATAAGTATAAGTCATATGCATTTTTGCTTTGACGTTTTAAATAAATTAAAAAAAAAGTATTTGATAAATATCAAATCAATTTATATCAATATGAAGTAGTAAAAAAAATATATTTCAATTTATACGACTGAGAACACTTTCATTATTCAGGGCACACATGTACTTAAGAGTAGACCTATTCTTCTATTCAACATTGTTTAAAATCTTCATGTGCCAGAAGACAAATTTAAAATTTATAACTCTTTAACATAAACATAAACATAACAGAGCTCTGTTAATATTTTAGCAGAACAAGCATATATCTTTGATCAAAATATTTTTTGATTACATTCGAACAAGTTGAAAAATATTTTTATATTATGCAACATTTGAATTAAGAGTTGTTCTAGCCTCGATTTTTTTAAATTTATTTAATATTTATTAACAGCCTTATTTATAAAAAATAATAAAGGCTTTATAAAGGGTTTATAAAAGAAATTTTCATATAAACTTTTTCTTATTAAAAATTTTTATAAATAAGGCTGTAAATATTTATTGAAGTTTTTTTAAGATTTATTTGATATATCGCAGACAAAATGGATATGACCTAAATCACTTTCATAATTAAGGGCACAAGTATTTATGTTAATCTTTATTAGAACCTAGTGTTAAGTTGTTTAAACCGACTTCTAGACTTGTCTGATTACAACTAATTCTTTCAATCTTAAAATTAAAAATACTTAACAATAAAACTTAAACTTAAGTAATTATGCATATGTAGAGAGAATACCCAATTACTTGCCAATAATATGACTCTATGGTATTTGCAGATAAATAACTTGTACTTTAAGTAAGTCAGTGACACATTACTTATACATTGGGCATTTTCACTACACTAGCGATACAATTTTTGATAGCTAATGCCGAGTACACATCTGGCACTTCTTGTGTTGTCATTTTGTGGTATAATTGTCAAAATGTGTGCAATGGAAAACAATGCCACACAATATAAAATAATATAAACTAGTACACACTATTGGGGTGTCAAAAATACAATATTTTGTACTCGGCATAAGCTCAAATTTCGCTAAGAATAATAAAATGGCCTTTATTTGTTTTCCATAATTACAACTGTCCTATAAAAAAAATACATAGTTTTGATATCGACTACTTTTGAGTGTGAAAAATGTGCCAGTGGCAACAAATTAATTCGTCTTCTTTATGCAATGAAAAACATAATGAAAATCATTTAGGTTGTGTGATTTTTTGTTTTGTATTTTGTATATTTTGTTCAAGAGTTCAAATAATTTAAAATTATTTATCTGACATAAAGGTAATGTTGAACAAGCCATATATTTTATAGATCGTACACACAAAAAATTACTATGAATGAGTTTGTAATATTAATTAAAATATTTGTAATATTAATTAGAAAATGAATTAAATTTTCACCTATAAACAATTTGATAATATCAATTAAGTTTTTCCACTCAAATTAATTAACACAATTAAAAATTTAATTGAATCAATTAAATTATTAATTGAAAACATTAACTGGTGAATACTTTTTTCTGTGTATGGCAACTTTAAATGCTTAAAGTTCATTTGGTTGTTAGCAGTGTTGCCAAATGCACAGATTTATCTGTTTTTCGCAATTTTTGAGCTGTCTCGCAGTTTTTTGGTGAATAAAAGAATCAGTTTTTCTTTAAAGTAATAACTTTTACATTTTTCTGTGTTGCTTCTTTTACGTTAATTTTCAGTAAATTTTTCAATTCCAATAAGTATTTCAAAACATAAGCAAATAATTTTTTAATAATTTTTCTATAAACCACCTCATCGAAACGGAATTTATATGGGGAAAAAAAGAAAAAAAAGAGTCAAAAATATCGCAGCTTCTATGAAACATATTTAAAGTTTTGATATTTTCTTTTTGTTGTCTAGCACAAATTTGAACATAATTTTCACTTGGAAAAGAGTTTTCTACGATTAGGATTTTAATGATCACACTATTTTTTGTGCATCGTTGCTCACATAATACTAAGGTCTTTATAAATACTAATTTAATTTATAATTTACAAAACTCCCCACAAAAAGTAAAATTTGAAAGCGTAAGTCAACATTTTATATGTTAGACTTTTTTATGCAGTTTTCTCTTCAGTTTTTTCCGACAGAGGCAGTTTTTTTGCTCCAACGGATATGGCAACTCTGCTTTAAGGTTAACTTGTAATAATCAGAAAATATTTGCCTGTCCTATCACACCCTAATTTTAGCTAATTGGAAGTTATAACAAGGGTCTAAGCGAAGTATAGTAAGGTGTTTCCAAACAAGTGATTTTTTTGTTTATGACTTGAATTTATACCGTTTTATCAATAAATAAGAAAAACTATCTATATTTTAATATAATCTGCCCCCGATATATGTATGTTTTTATTAAATAATATTTATTTATTCTAAAATATGCAAAAATATGCAAAAATATGCACTAGCAAATGGCTGATATTTTCGCTTATTTTTTAAGTATTAAAACTCTATTATCCAAAATGAGCTTGAGTTATGTTATTGCTTATTAAAATATCAAAATTAAATTGATGTACGAGTATATAATTTTTTTAATAATGTGATCCTTCATTATTATAATCTCAACATTTTTCTGAATGTAAGTTTTATTTTGAAATTATCATGAACTTACTGACCTACTGGCGAAAAATATCCTCATATTGATTTTATCATAAAACAAAGTTATTCACCACAATTGAAACTTCAATTTAAACTGTTTCTTTTGCAGATGCTAACAAACCAATCAACAACTGTTTGTATGTTAATTTTATCAAGGCTCCCTAGTTCTGCTTAGAACAAAAGCTTCACTTCAAATCAATTCAAAATAAAGAAATTTTTATATATTGCAAAAAAATGTGAAGAAAATACAAACATATCAATTGAATGATTGTTGGTTGATGTCCATTTTTTCTTCCAAATAAAGTGTCAAAACTTTCGACACTTTTGTCCCAATTTTGCCATATTTGAATTGAAGTGATGTGATGTTTGCTAGATTTCCTATTTTTTTTTTAATACAACAAAGTATTTATATAAGTATGTAAGTTTGCATTATTATCATTTTATTATTAATATCAATCTTATGTGGTTGAATGTTTGTTTGTGTGGGGGATTTTTCAATAATTCAATTGCAACAATGGTCCACAGCAATTCAATTGTTGTCGTCTTGGCTTATTTTATTTTTGCGTTGTTGTCAACAATTCTTCCTAAGATATTGCCAGAGATTCCATTTTTGGTATTTTAACAATCACATTTGCGAAATTGGCAATTGTTGTTAGCCATTGCAATTGACATGTTTTGAAAAGTTGATTTTACGTGATTCATCAGTGTGCGGGTGCATTTTGCATACAGTAAAAAGACAGGGCATAAAATAAGCAAGTTGACGCAGGTGGTGTGGTGATGGTTTCAATGCAGCAGAGAAATTATAAAAATCTTTTATGGATCAACTAAAATGTTTTAAGAAAAAAAAAAAACCAAATCGCATGAGACAGTTATTTATGCATGTGTCTTAAGTCTTTTGTTTTTTCTGGCATTTTAAAGGAATTTATGATTATTTTTTAATAATTATGGCCTTTTATGAATTTATTTAGAAAATTTATGAATGCTTAATTGCTTACATTATGCATTTGTCCCAACCCGTGGGAATATCTTAAACATATGGTTATTTTTTTTTTTTAATTCTCATGAGTGGCCTACAAACAACTGAAATCTATATGCATCTATTTTCTATAAATTTTCTTCATTCTTGGAATAATAAGCACGTTCTGTTCTGGTTTTTTTTTTTTTTTTTTTTTTGTTAAAATTCTATCAAGCTTTGATTTGGTTTTAATGTCTAATTAAAATTCATAGATTGTAACATGTATGTATGTATTTGTTTAGCCTTAAAGTTGGCCATGTGGTTTTATAAAGAAACGAAGGAATCACCAAGGAATGCGTTCAAACTCATTTAATGGACACCATATGTGGTGTTAGTATGGTGGTTACAACATATAAAACATCAATATAATTAATCAAGAGCTTTTTATGTACGACTAGTTTGTATGCAGACGTTTGAAAATTGCAATTATGTGCTCTATATAACTTGATCTACGATTTTTTTTCCTAATCGAAACTAATAAAACTTCAATTAACGCTTGCTAGGTTGATAAATAACTAAAAAATCAGTTCAGTTTAGAGAGTGTAAGTAAAAAAGAAACTTGATGGTTGCTGTCTTTCTTAACTTTCCTTAATATTTCTTAACTTTCCTTAATATTTCTTAACTTTTCCTTAACATTGAACACCAGTACGAATGTATTTGTGATTCAAATGATGACTGAGCATTTATGGGTACTTTATTTAAAAAAATTGCTGTATATCAAAAATATGTTGCTTCCATATTAATTTATTTTCCTCGATTATTTCAAGTACACACAAAAAAGTAATATGAATGAGTTTGTAATATTAATTAAAAAATTTGTAATATTAATTAAAAAATTAATTAAGTTTTCACCTATAAACAATTTGATAATATCAATTAAGTTTTTCCACTCAAATTAATTAATACAATAAAAACTTTAATTGAATCAATTAAATTATTAATTGAAAACATTAATTGGTGAATACTTTTTTCTGTGTAATTATAAAAAAAACTCGTAAGATGGCTGGTTTAATAGTAAGAGATACATTATATTGATGTCAGGAAAAAGTGAGAACCAGATTCAATAAAAAAAAAACAAAAACTCAATTGAAATATTATCCAAATGTCAACATTTCAATTAAAATAATAATATATCGATGTTTTAATATAAGAATTTTTGATAACAAACTGAATAAATAATTAAGCATTTACATGCAAACATTTTTTAGTGGCTTTAAATCAATTACTTTTAAAAGTAACATACTTAGTTCCTTAGGAAGGATGTAATTATCAGTTGGCTACCACAAAACTTTAAAAACGCCGTTATGATAAAAATTGAGATACGCGTTTTTCATATTAAGCCATCAATGCGTATTAAAAATTTTAATTAAAAGACTTTGAAGATACAATTAAGAAACTATTTGAATTTTTTTATGTCAGAATGAAGAGATCAATTGAAACACTTCAATTGATTAAAAAATTAGTCAAACGATTGAAATTCAGTTAAAAAATTAATTGAAAATATTTTTAATATTATACCATGTTCACACTTACGTGTTTAACGCCTCATTCGTGCTTAAGAGCTTAAACACGACGATTTTGAGATGTTTTACCATACATTGACTTGTTTTGTTAAACATTTCAAATGAAGTGCTTAAGATTTCAACACTTCCCTAAACACGTAAATGGAGTATGTTCAGTCCGTTTTTAGTAAATGAGTAATTAGTTAAAAAATACTCAATTATTTACAAAACCATTTGTTGTTTGAAAACAATAAACCAATAAAAAGCATAATTGTTCGTAATTTTTAACAAATACAATAATTTACTGCCAAAACGTTAACTTTAATCATCTCATATGTAATGTGAACGTTTGTGTTTAGTTTTTTAAAATACTTGCCTTAAGAACGTTTAAGACCAAAAGTGTGAACACAGTATTACTCAGCAAACACATTATCTTCAATAACATGCTAATATAAAAATCATGAACGTTTCCCCTAAATCGAAACAGGTAATCATAAGACGACACCCTGACGATGAAAAAATACAATGAGTATCAGACTTTAATGATAGGTATTGCCAAACAAAAACCTAGTCGAAATTTTGAATTCTCTTAGTGCCGAAATTTTAGACAGGAGCTTGACTCTTTTTCATATTTATGTTTTTGTAAGCAGTTAGGTTAGGTTAACAGGCTGCTGGCAAGGAAGAGTCGAAAATTAGAGTCCAGCTCATTGGGTCCATTACAATGATCCCTTTGTGCTACCTGTGTTGAAAAGGAGATAGAGAGAGAGAGAGGGAGAAAGAGAGAGAGGTAGGAGGGTGAGAAGAGTAGAGTAGTAGTTATTTAAGGGTGGTATGAGTGGGTCACAATTTGGCTGGGTGGGGGGGGGGGGGGGAGGGGAGTTAGCGGCTATACCAGCCAATGTTCTTAATATAAAGGCTTAAGTTTTTGACCTCAATTTCCGATAGCTCGGATAAGCTGCCGAAGGATATTCTGCCATGGAGGTGCAGCCGGAGATCCTCCAGAGCGAGACAATAACACAGGAGATGCAAGATATTTTCCTCCTCTTCCTAGTCATTGCAACTAAAGCAGTAGTCATTATACGGTTCCGAAGGCACAGTGACCGGTCAATGTGGCCACGAGGTTTCTCAAGTGCTTCCTATTTAAGTTCATGAGATTTTTCGTTCTATGGGAGTTTAGGCGAGGCCAGAGGGTTCTCGCTATTGCACAGGTGGGCTCATTGCGTCATCTGTCTTGTGCTATTTCATCGAAACGTCTCCAGCAGGATGAGAGTGGGAGACCACAGAGATTCTCCGTATCGACCTCTCTTAGAAGGGTTCCTCTCTTTGCCAGGTCATCCATAACTATGTTTCCTGAAATAGTCCCGCGTCCACGTACCCAGTTTAATAAAATATTTGAGTGCTGCGCAAGTCTATCGAGGGCTTTGCGACATTCTTAGAAGAGAAAAGATGTGGTGTAAGGAGGTCATTCTTTTTTTTAATTTTCTTTTACAAAACTTCTTAAATTTAAAGTTTCTAAGTGTGTAAGGTTTCTACTCGTAGTCGTGATTACTGTATCATTTGGAAAGAGCGTGAAATCGTCCACTCTTTTTAACTAAAGATTTTGTAGTGATTCATGAAAAGATTTGCAGGAAGCGGCTAATGAGAAATACAAGTATTAATAATAGATAAATAAATAAATGTAGTCACGCCCATAAAGGTAATAAAATCGTTAAACGTTTTAATTTTAATTTTTAAATATGAGTTTGAAGGACGTTGCTCCGGTGCTCGGTGAAAATTTGCTGATTTGGAAATGTTGATAGTTGGCTACTCACCGAAACCTACTTGTGTATCAAATTTCAGATCTCTAGCGCAAATAATAACTTTGAATTTTTATGGGCGTAATGCCGCCCACTTTTTTAAACTGAAAATTTTGCTGTGGCCGATGCATATCATTCATGTAAAGTTTCGTAATACATAGATAATATATCTATAGATTAGAATTTTCTAAGCCAAAGGGCATGAAAAAACAGAAGGTTAAAATTTTGCAGGTGGTGGCCACGTTAACTTGCATAAATATAATGTGTATGCAAATTTCCAAGAAAATAGCTCGAGTTAACTGCTGCAATTGTAGTTTCTAGTTTTCAGCTTTAAGGGCGTGGCCTTTTTAAAATTTATTATTTTGTACCTTGTTATGAAATCCAAATATCGAAACCCTTAACATTTGCATTTTTCATAATTTTTTTTAGATTTTTTCTAAATATTCGAATCCGGAATTTCACAATCGGATAGATTTCAGAACAATAAATATTTCGGGATTATTTATTTTTTCTGCCCTGTTATAAAACTCAATTGCCGAAACCTTTAACATTTACGTTTTTTTATACAATTTTTATTTTTTTTTTTTTAATTTTCGAATTTGGAATTTCACCAAATGACGAATTCCAAGAAAACGAAAATACTTACGCGGCAAAATTTAGTTTGCAATCTATGTCTTTTGTGCAATGCCTTGAAATTTATTAAACGATAAAATTGTCAGTTTTTTTCTCAGTTTTCAAATTTGAAATTTAACAAAAGGATTAATTAATTCCAGGACAATGAATATACAGGCCTGTCACAGAAATCGATCGAAATTGTTTTCATTACGAATTTTAATTTCGATCGATTTTGTTTTACCTTCTCCAGATTTCAATCGATTTTGTTCAATACGAAAAAGCAGCAATTGGATTGTTTTCAATTTAAATGTGGCAATATTGGGCAACCAAAATAGGAAAGGCACAACATTTTCTTTTTAACTTGAAGTGAACAAAATTTAAAAATGTCTGCAGTAACTGCAGTTTGTGGTGCGCAGGGACGTCAATTGAGGGATGCTTCAGGTTCACTTTCATGTCCAAACGCAGTGTATATGTTAAAGTTTTATTTATTTTTATTTGACTGAACAGAATATTTCACTTTTTACGATGCTGCATTTTTCCTTAAGACTTAAGGAAATTTTATAATTTGTAAAAAAAAATTAAATAATACAAAAAAAAAAAATTTGAAATAAATTGTTGAAAAACATTTTTCTTTATTGAAATAAGTTGTTTCAAACAGATTTTTGTAATTTCACATAAGGAAAATTACAATTCCGAGCATTAAATTTAAAGTGGTTTCATTTCGAGCATATTCTTCGTTTTTCGTTTTCTGAAGAACCTAATTACGGAATTGAAATCATTTCGATCGAATTTGGATTCTGTGACAGGCCTGATAACTGGGCAGATATTTTATTTTTTAGTATTTGTGTCTTTTGTGCACTTTTATGAAATTCAATGGTCGAAATCCCTAACATTTGCGTTTTTCATTAAATTTCTAGATTTTTTTCTACATTTCACAATTTTGAATTTCTCTAAAGGACGAATACCAGAACTACGAAGATACCTCGAAGAGAGAATTTTGTTTTTGAAATAAATGTTTTCTGCGGCCTGCTATGAAACTCAAATTTCATAAAGTTTTCAGATTTTTTCTAAAATTTTCAAATTTAGAATTTAACAAAATGATGAATTCCAGGACAACGAACATAAACACCTGGGCGCAAAATTTTTTTGGAATCCACTTTTTTTGTGACCTGGTTGCTATGAACTTCATTCACTGGTTGAAACCTTTAACTTCTGCGCTTTCCAGACAATTTGTACGTAATTTTTTTTTAAGTTTTTGAATTTTTAATTTCACTAAAGGATGAATTTCAGAAACACGAAGATAACTATAGTGAAATTCCAAATTTGAAAATGTTTAAAATTTGGAATTTCAGAATTTTATTTGAAATATCTTCAAGATTTTCATGTCTAACAGAAGGTCTATGTTATCAGGTTAACATGCCTCTGTTAATGCATTTGGTTTGTTTCTTGCAAAATTTATCTTCTCATGCGCAAAATCGGTCTACATTTTTGGAAATATTTTAATAGTACCAGGTTGTTCAACTTTGACATCCTAAATTTAATCTGGTTATTCAGGCGGATGCCAAAAAATATTGTCTCTGAAAGTTTGATTGTTTGATATCTTTAGTTTTTTTTTTTTTTGATTTAAGAAGTTATTCGTCACAAGAATGAGGATGAACTTCAACATGACTTTAAATATCTCCCAGACGTAAACTTTCAAAAAGCCAAAACACTTGTACGTGTACATATTATGTTTTGGTCTCCTCTGCCAGAATCTGCCATCACAGCCTTGTTATTTTTGCAAAATTTTATGTCACAAAATATAAACGCTGCAAAGCTTTAGCAAATTTTATTTAGTTGAACCATTTGATAAATTTTTTCTAAAACAATTCTCCCTAATCAATTATTAAATGTAAAATTTGATTGAAATATTGTAATGTCTCTTTAAGAAATATATTGAAACTCTTTACACTAATGATCTTTCAAATATTTCATCATTAAAAGTCAATAAAACACTAAAATAAACGTCAAATAGGCAATTACAGCTTATTGCACCTTAAGCAGTGGGTAAATGTGTCTGAGAGATAAAACCGTTTGCCTTATTTAAGACATGAACAAAATTCCACAATACTTAAATAGTTTTTTTTCTGCATTTTGCTCAGCTTTTCTGGAAATTTACAATAAACGGCAAAGCAAACAAAAAGAAGCAGAAATAAAAAAATTACAAATTCTTTGAAAATAACTAAAACCGTTTAGTTTTACAGTCTCTCACTCACTCACTCACTCACTCACTCACTCAGTCAGTCAGTCAGCAAGTGAATTAAGTCTGTCAGTCAGTCATAAGTTTAGCTTACATTTACTATAAATATCGACCCACTGTTTAGTTGAACTGTATAGGACGGGGGAGGCAGCAGGTACGTAATTTTGTTCTCCTACAACATTTTGTTTGCTCAGCTTGGTAAGACTGCTTAAGCATAGACGCACGTATTTCTAGAATTTTACCTACAAACACAATGCTTTAGTTAGGTTTTTCTTTTTGGAATTTTTTCTTTCTTTCTTTACATTTATTTATTTATTTATTTTCTTATTTTTTTGTTGCTTTGTCTTACAATATTTGTGTGAATGTGAGAGCCGTGGCTTAACAGACATAAGTAATGAATGACGGTGTTTAATGCAACGCCCCGTTGCCATTTAGCACTTACCAAAGTACACTGTGTTCCTGGCTGTTTGCTTTCTTTATTTTTTATTTGTGGCACATTCATATATAACTTTTTTTCAGTTTTTTTTTAAGTTTATTGTAATAATTTGTTAACAACAATGTTGGGAGTTTAAATCATGGTAAAATATATAAATATGTAAGTAGACAGACATAGAGACAAGCCAAAAAAAGACTTAAAGTTTGTGTCTAAATAACAAATATTTTGTGTTTTTTGTGGTTGCCTTTTTGTAGAGACTGCATTATTTTAAGGACTTGAGCTTAGTGGCAAGTTCTAAAATTTTTGTTTATCTTCAATCAAGTATCTCTTAATTTATGCCTGGCAAATATGGGTGTTAAAGGCTCTTTTATGAGCGAGAAATAAAACACCCAAAGAAAAATTTGCGCAATATCTGCTTGTAAATATAAAAAAGTGTGCAGCAACTCCTGCTGGAAGCCAAAATACAAATTAAAAAAGTCTAACTAATTTGAAGCTAGAGTAAATTAAGCCGACAAGCTCATCAATATATCAAGCCATAACCGCCAAAACAGCTTAACCGACACATTTTTTGGAACTCGTTTTTTTTTACCAAAATCCATTATTTACGATCAGAAATGATCGATTTTGGTCAAAAAATAAGTTCGAAAATTATATCGCTTGAGCTTTTTTTTTTTGACGGTTATGGCACGATATGAATATCGTCAATTTAATACTTGATTTGTTTACTTAATAAATTTTAAATTGCTGTAATTAATCCGGTTATAAGGCTGTTACTTAGCCCATGGGTGCATATGAGTGCTGTCACGTTAAACGGATATAAAGAACTTCTATTTCCTCGAATAAAGGAATTAATTTAAAGTTCGATACCAATATACGGGAGAATAAAACAAATCCGTTTGAATAATTAAAAAAAAAATTATAGGTATGATTCAAATTATAAAAATCTAAATACCGGTTTATCGATGGCAAAACCCCTCCGACTTGTCGGCATCGATAAACCGGCCCTTAAACTATATTTAAGAACATTTTTCGAAAACACTTGCTAAAACTAAAAATTATCCAAATTCTTTCAACATATAAAGCTTATTTTTGTACTCTCGCCAAAAATTATAAGGATATTTATAGGCTTGTCATTCTGTATATAACGCCCCAATAAAATATGAAATAAATAGGCCACAATGAAATAAAGCCCAAAAGAATGAAATAAGGCCCCAGAGAAAATGTATTAAAAACACCAAATACAGGATGTCTGGTAGCAGATTTATATTTTCAAACTTAAATAAAAAACGTAATAATTGACACAAAGTTTTATTAAAAGCATTGAACCATAGAATGGAAATGCGGATTTTATTTTTTAAAGAGTATGTCATCCGGATGTCTTCCGTCCGCAACCTTGTGTTCTGCGCCACACGCTGCAGTAAACTTGGTTCAATTGAGCTGATTTCTCGACGAATATTTTCCTTTAAAACCACATGAGTTTGGGGATTGTCAATATAAACCCTTGCTTTGAGGTAGCCCCATAAAAATATCCATGGGAGTTAGATCGGGCGACCTCGGTGGTCATGGAATGTCCCCAAAGCGATCAGTCGCTTGTAGTAAATAGTCGATTTTACGTTAGAGAAGTACCTAACGATCTTCAGTCAATTTCTACCTTTAAAACTGCAGGGAAGGCTTGCGAAATTTTAAACTTATACATATTGGGTGTTTTTTATTAAGGTATAGAACTTTAAGTTGGCATTACTTTTTTAACTGGCGGCCATTTTGTCAGCTGTCAAGTGATTAATATTTAGTTTGGTTTGCCATTTCATCATGAACAGGTTGACAAAAGAAGAACGCTTGCAAATCGTGCAAATTTATTTCGAAAATAATGGTTCAGTTCGCGAAGTTTACCGCAAGCTCCGTCCATTTTATGGTCGACATAATCGTCCATCAGAGCAATTAATTCGGTTAACCATGGATCGTTTTCGCACTACGTTTACTCTATGTGATAATATGCATCCGCAGAGACGTCGAACAGTGCGCACCGAAGAAACAATTGCCGCTGTAGAGCAAAGTGTTGAAGAGGACCCGAATGAATCGATTCGCCACCGTGCACAGCAATTGGAGCTTTGTCCTTCAACTTTATGGAAGATTTTGCGCAAAGATCTTGGCTTGCGACCTTACAAGATCCAGCTTGTGCAAGAATTAAAGCCGCGAGACCATGCAATGCGTCGTGATTTTGGTGTATGGGCCGAAAATGAGATTGATCTCGATGCTGATTTTCATTGCAAAATTTTGTTCAGTGATGAGGCTCATTTTTGGTTGAATGGCTACGTCAACAAGCAAAATTGCCGCATTTGGAGTGAAGAGAATCCACATGAGACCCTTGAGACGCCATTACATCCACAAAAACTGACTGTTTGGTGTGCTCTATGGGCTGGTGGAGTCATTGGGCCATACTTCTTCCGAAATAATGCTGGAGAGTCAGTTACCGTTAATGGAGACCGGTATAGAGCCATGATAACCGACTATTTTGTTCCCGAATTGGATGGCATGAATGTGGATGAGTTGTGGTTCCAACAAGACGGCGCTACATGCCACACAGCGCATGTCACAATCGATTTATTGAAGGAAACATTCGATGAGCGCATAATTTCGCGGAATGGACCTGTCAATTGGCCACCAAGATCGTGTGATTTGACACCATTGGATTATTTTCTTTGGGGATATGTGAAGTCGCTCGTCTACGCCAACAAACCAGAAACGTTAGGGGACTTGGAAGCCAACATTCGTGGCGTTATTGCCAACATACGGCCCCATATGCTCGAAAAAGTGGTTGAAAATTGGACCTGTAGAATTGGCTTTATTCGAGCCAGCCGCGGCGGCCACATGCCCGAAATCATATTTAAACGTTAATGGCATAAAATTATCCTTCCAATAAAGCCAAATTGATGGACATTAAAACGATTTTCTTGTGTTTTATTTCAATTCGAAGTTCTATACCTCTAAAAAAACACCCTGTACATACATACATATGTATGTGTATATGTGTGTTACAGTTGCTTTAGATTTGGGTGAAAAAGTTGTTGAAAAAGTTAAATTATCTTCAGTTAACTTCAAATAAAATAATAATATAAAAAAGGTCTTAAATGCAAAGTGAAGTACAAAATATTCAACTACTGCTAATATCGAAAATAAAATATTTGAAACAAATTCTTTAGTCAAAAAGTATGCCCATAATAAATAATAAAAATAATGAATAATTTTTCTTTCACAAAACAAATACGAGTATGTTTGTACTTGTTTGATTTCTTGTTAAACTTAAAAGTTCTTAAAATTATTCAAAAGTTGTGCTGAACATTTTTTCCTGAGCTTATTTATGGCCAAATTATTCAACGAAAAAGCAAAGTTTT
This sequence comes from Nowickia ferox, assembly GCA_936439885.1. NCBI lineage: Eukaryota > Metazoa > Arthropoda > Insecta > Diptera > Tachinidae > Nowickia > Nowickia ferox. The sequence continues at coordinate 91,194,783 of OW387023.1, read as the reverse complement.
TGATTCATAAAATTCACATTTTAATAGTTGCCGTGGTGTGCTACCGATAAATATCATTGAGTACTGGAAATTGCTAGTTGTTGTTGCAGTTGTTGAGTGCACTTTGAGAATTTTGTAAGTTTTTTTTCTGCTTTATTAGTTTGTAAATGTCTTAATTTACAACATTAAATTTTATGATTTGTATGCTGTTATTTTCGGTCTTATAAAAAAAAAGCAAATGGCAAAGTAGAATAAAATGGTGTTAAATGGGCAAAAAGAAGGTGAAGGCGGCGGCAAATTAATGGTTGTGTAATGATGTCAAAATAAGCAAAGAGGTTTGTATTTGTATCTTCAAAAAATGTATTGTGGGCATCCAACATAATTTCTGTAGTTTAATGTCAGTGTCAATTACTCATGAGCAAAAGTTAATTTCAAAATAAATTATTTTCTCAAGCGTTCTTTTTATTAAATTATAAAAATTGTGCATAAAAATGCAGAATGCCATAAAATTAAAATAACTGACAATTGTTTAAATATTTCGAATATTCTGTATGAAGATGTTTTAGTTTGAATTGTTGGCAAGTTGCTTTATTTCTTATTTATTGTTACTTAATTTTTCAGGTTTTGATTTACGCTTGTCAAAGACATCAGTAGACACAAAAAAGTAATATGAATGATTTTGTAATATCAATTAAAATATTTGTAATATCAATTAAAAAATTAATTAAAATTTCACCTATAAACAATTTGATAATTCCAATTAAGTTTTTCCACTCAAATTAATTAATACAATTAAAAATTTAATTAAATCAATTACATTTTTAATTGAAAACATTAATTACTGAATACTTTTTTCTGTGTATGACTTCTATGCATTATATACATATAAGTAAAAATGCAGCAGCGAATAACAATAATAATAATTTTTGTTTGTTTTTTGCAGCAACGTTAAAAAAAATAGTACCAAAGCAAGCAAAGAATGAATTAATTCAGCAAAAATTTTCCTAAAATTATTCTACAATGAATTAAATGGCAAATTTAAAGCTCAAATTGGGCTTATCATCCTGGGAGTATCGTTATAAAACGATATACAAAGACGTAAATTCTACATTGGCATGATAATACGGTGCTAAGGTAACACAGTACCTTTTCAATGTAAAATTTCAAGTTTTATTTATTGTTTTAAAATTATACTCAAACAAGAATAGGCTCGATTTATTTTATTAGGAATACTTTTATTTAGTTTTTGGAATTAATCCATTTGGGTAAAGGATTTTCGCGTCTAGGGTGTATTCGAAAAATGTTCCAAACATTTTGTAATTTCTAGTGTCTTGAATACCTGTACCTGGATTCAGTGACTTTTTGAGAACCGCAAATCGTAATATTTATCGTTATATTTTTTCGTTTGTGATAACATCTGTGTTTTGCTCGCCATTTATTTGTAAATCATGTGGCATATCTGCATACAAAGTGTCAAAATAAGCGAAAAGCACAAAGAAGAATTAAGGAAAAACTAAATAAATTTGAGCTTGAGATTCGAATTTTTTACTTCAACCAACAGCGAATATTGTTAAAATATGTTACTGGATAGCAAAGCCGATAAATTTTCGTTATATTTATTATAGCGATGCGATACGATTATCGCAATAAAAGTTACTGAATCCAGGTACTGTTATGCTTACTAAAGATTTTCTACACAAGCCTTTAATAGCCATATAGAGAAGATATTCAAGCATAAAAAAAGATAAAGGAACCTGTTTAAATTCTGCAACTTTACTTTTCTGTTATCATTGGATAGGATTATTTGACATAATTTAGAAATTCGGTGATAGGTCTTACAGCTCTCATTAGGGTACATACTTGCACTGTGGCTTTTAGTTACTGCACTTCCTATTTTGAATAAACTCTCAGTAAATGAGTTCAAAATCAAAAGACAATACCTAAGAGATACAAATTTTTTGTAGATAAGGCAAACTTCCTGTAAATTTGACAAATAATGAAAAATGGGAAATAGATTAAACATGAAATAATTTATTTATCCCTTCCACTCTATAGCCTTATATTATTTAAAATATTATATTTATAGCTCTTTGCTAATGATTGATTGCTGATGAGTTCCCTCCCATAACCTGCCCAACATTAAAAGCAATGCACATCACCAGCTGTCTTAGTTTAATACAATTTCCTGTCTTATTTAAAACTATCAAATGTATTGAAAAATCTTTAAGATTTCCTAAAATCTATTCTCTAATAGAGAACCTGTTTCAAATCATAATTACAAGCAGTTGCTTTGTCCTACAATTAAAAAACTTTAAAGAAGAAATCATATTTCCCATATTCCTTTTCAATTAAGTGGAAAGACAACGAGAGTTGCTGTTGATGACGTTCATGCTGGCATAGAAAAAGTGTTTTACACCTTGCCACTGTGTCTAATTAAAGTTTTTCAAAGTTATGTAAGAAACTTATGAAGTAAAATAGAGTTCATTAACCAATTTAATTTTTTTATTCTATTATAATTGATAGGGTAAACAAGTAAATATTAACTTAATTAGCGTGAACGTGACCGAACGTAACCTTATACTTGGTTATTGAAAAAATAAATATTATTTTTTATTTTCTTGCAGGAAATCATTTTTGTTTTCTTTTTCTATTTTTCTTTTTCTTTAAAACTGTAAGCAAACTGATCAAATGATAAATTCCTGGGTGCGGAAAAGTGGACCAACATGCAAGATCTTTAGTGATAAGAAACAGAATAGCCACTTCATAATTGTAATACTTTTTATTATGGAAACACTCATATGTTTTATAATACACTTCCAAAAATTGCAAATACAGCATTAATGAAAATCAATATATGTGACCTTCTCCGAGAAAAGGGACCTAGTGTGTCTTAAGAGTGGATTCTGGTACCTAAAAGGGTGTAGCGTTTTTCGCAAAACTTAATTTTCACACACTAGGTCCCTTTTCTCGGAGAAGGTCACATATACTATAATATAAAATTAGTATACATTAGCATAAATAAAAATTAGTATATACTCGTACATCGGTAAAAAAGACGACCAATTTGTTCACGTGAAATTTTGTTTATTTTTTCCATATAAAATACTACAGCTTCACAAAAGCAACATGTTCGCCTTTTATTACCCGCAATGGCCATTCGTTTTGTGAAAGAAAATTGGTTCATTTATTTTTTGCTCTATTACAATTTATAGTTACCTTCGAAAATTTTTCGACTGGAGAATTTGATTTAGAAATTTTATTTTTGATATTAGCAAGGATTGAGTACTTTATTCTGCAGTCTGCAGTCTGTATTTAGATATTTTATGTATTTTAAAATAAATGAAAAGAAATTAATTAGATAGGGCTTTAACATGGTATTCTTAAATCTTTCCTTCGATTAGAGATCACTTTAGTCTTTTATACATATCGACTGTAAATGCCAAAGATGTAACAAAAAAAGCGCTCTACGTTCGGCCAAAAATTTTTACAAAATTTAAAAGTTGTAGATTTGAAACTGATCTGCTATAATTATGGAAATACTTCCTGTGAAAAAGTTAAATGTTTTTTTTTGGATGGCAGGAAAAACACTGCATTTCTTTTTTTTCAACAAACACAATCCGCGAAGCGAATAGCTTGTCTGCAGGAAGCACCCACGACCTCTGGACTGAGAGGCTAGCATCGCTACCACTCAGACACAGAGGCACCAAAACAAAAGACAAAAACATCGACATATTATACTTTAAGGTTCGACTATAAGCGCACCAGTTATGGCGAAAACTTCAAAAAGGCGACCCCTACGTTTCGCAAAAAAATATATAATTTTTTTTTTAATGAAACGGACTTGCATTAATACTTCATATCCAAAGGCGTACGGCGCACTTTTTTTGTCTACAAGGTGCCCGTATATATATTTACATGGTACGTATGTATATAACATCTTGTGCGTGTCCTTACCAAATAAAATCTGCTGGCAGCCTAAAATAAATAAAAAATTATAATTGTACAGGGTGTCTGGTGGCAAATTTATATTTTTAAATACGATTATTTCAAGAAGCAATAAACGGTGCGGAAGGAGAGTATTGCCGTTGGAATTATCGATTGTGCGGATTTGTTAGTCACGATGTCGCAGTGGTCGAGTGAGCATCGTGCGTTCGCTGTGGATACATTTTTTAACACTAATGATTTTGACGTAGTTGCTCCTCGACAATTTTGTTCAAAGTTCGGTATTCGGCGAATACGTCATGGACCAAGTGTAAATTTAATTTGTTCGTAAGTGCAGATATTCAATCAACTGCTTCGGCTATGAATGTCCCACGGCCAGGGCCCAGTCGATCTTCTAGGACTCCCGAAAACATTGAACTGGTTGAAAGCAATTTAGTTAAAATCCGCGATTTTCAATACGGAAAAGAGCAGCCTCACTGAGACTTCCAAGGGCGATTATTTATGAAATTTTAAAAAAGCATCTGAAGTGCCATCCTTTTAAAATTCAAATCGTTCAAGAACTGAAAGGAAGTGTCTTTGATTTACGCAAAAACTTTTGTAAAACGATTTTGGAGCGTTTTCGCACTGTAAATCCCATTTTTTAGAGCGACGTGGCTCATTTTCATTTAAACGGCCACGTCAACAAGCAAAACTGCCATTACTAGTCTCCAGGAACCCGCAGCCCTCAATTGAAACATCAAAAACCATTGCATTGCCCCAGGGTAACTGTTTGGTGTGCCTTATTCACGCATGACATAATTTTACCATTTTTTTTTGGAAAATTCTCGAGGCCAAGCGACATTTTGTGTCAACGGTGAAAATTATCGACGCATGATTACGGAATTCATTTTGCCAAATCTGCAAGCTCATCCATCCTACTCTTCACATACGTGATTTCAACAGGATGGGGCAGCTGCACACACAGCCAGAGCTTCGACGAATTTGCTTCGGAAAAATTTCCCCCAAAAACTCATCAGTCGCTTAGGGGACATCCCATGGCCACCGAGGTCGCCCGACCTAACTCCCATCGATTTTTTTTATGGGGCTACCTCAAAGAGAGGGTTGATAATGACAATCCACAATCTCTTGTGGCTTTAGAGGAAAATATTCGTCGAGAAATCAGCTCAATTGAACCAAGTTTACTGCAGCGTGTGGCGCAGAACACAAGGCTTCGTTTTGAATAGTGTGTGCAACTCGATGAGTTGGCCACACAACTTACGAAAACATGTCAGAGTGCACCGTTTTACAGGTATCGCTTTTTGATGCCTTAGACTTGGTCTTGTGTGGAAGAGATGAGGAAGTATCAAAATTAATTTTAATACCTAAACTTTTTTGTTAGAAATATCAATCCATGGCCCATTCTGCACGTTAAATTTTGAGCCGCTTTTTCGAGCATTGCTGGCCGTGTGTCAAGAATAACATGAATAATGCTGGCTTTAGGCGTCAGTTGTTGCTTTTCTAGCCCCATAAGCCAGTGACTTCACGAGCAACAATAGACTGCCCTCCAAGGCCAATTGACAAAACCACTTATTGAAATTAACTTATTTCCAAATATTTTATTTAACAATTCAATGAATGATTTTGGTCGTAGTATGGCGCATACGGCCATCCTGTTGAAACAATCAATTTCATCCATATTTTCAAACAAAAAATTATGAATCATGGTGCAGTAATGATCTCCATTGACCGTAAGGCGAGCTTTAGTATAATTTTTGAAGAACCAAAGTCCAATGATGCCACTATAGTGTAAAACAAACGGTGCGTTGAAGTCTATTGAGTCCGTTCTGCATTCGTTTAACCATGTGGCGCAATTTTGTTTATTAACAAACAAAAATAAACCTCGTCGCTGGACACAATTTTGCGATCAAATATCGTTTATAAGTTGCTTGAATTGATGACTTGATTTCAAAATAAATCTAGATTTTAGAATTTGACAGCGTTGTTCAAATGACAATTTTTGCATGACGATTTACCAGAGTATGCTGATCATTAATTTCAAAGAGTGAAAGCAGTACGCCAATTCATTTGAATGTTAAGCCTTTCATGAGTTCTATAGGGCTCAAAATGACTGTGGAGAAATTTAATATAAATATGCTTATATCTTTTTGTAAAGGGTCCGCCAGATAACTTTTTTTTTTTGAAAACAGGGCGCAAAACATCGAGTGTAGCTTCGGCTGTGTGGCACGTAGCGCCGCCCTGTTGAAACCAACTGTTACCAATATCCTCCTCTTCAATTTTTGTGAACAAAAATTCGTTCAACATGGCCCGATAACGATCGCCATTGACTGTAACGGCCACTCCTTGCTCATTGGCCCAATTATGCCTCTGCGTCGGCTTTTCAATGTATGCGTGCGGGTTTTCTGTGCCCCAAATGTGACAATTTTGCTTGTTTACATACCCGCCAAGATCAAAATGAGCTTCATCTGAAAAGATGATTTTATTGGCAAAATCGGCATCTTCTGTAAGTCGATCGCAGGCAATATTTCCCAGCGTTGTTCAAGCGTATACACAACCATATTCGTTCAGCGGAAGGATAAAACTAATTATCTGTCAAATCAGACATGAGCTAAGTGTTACCATTCACGAAATAAGCACTAGTTGAAAAAAAACGTTAGATGGCGGACTGTATATCTTGCTTTTCTAAGGTTCCGTACACAAAAGGTGAAAAGGCCCCCTATTGTGTTCGCTACGATATCCGTCTGTCTCTGCCTGTCACAGGCTGTTTTCTCGAGAACCGTAAGAGCTACGGAGCTGAAATTTTCACAGAATATGCAAAACATTGGCCGTTGCAACAAAAAATATATGTCAGTTAAAAATTAAAGGTTGTTCTAAGGCGAGCAATGACAAATTTTGAAAAAGTTAGTGCACTTTTATGCGGAGTATAGCAATTAACACTGCAATTTAAAAAATCAAAATTAAAAGGTATTCTATCAGTTAATGGAAAAACTAAAAAGAGCCAAGATACTTAATTTTTTACCAGGTGCTTAAAATTTTTATAAAAATTTCTACATTAAGTAAGATATTCGATTATAAGGGCTTAAGTTCATATAATAATAAATATAGCTCATTTACTCAAACAATTTATAACTCAAAAAAAAAAACAGTTTACCAGAAAACGAGTTTGAAGTTTTCAATGTACACACAACTTAGTTGAAAAAGAAAATTTTATATTTATCTCAAGAGTTGCGAAATCGAGATATTTGCATGCAATTTTTACACAATATGAAGACCGATATGACGATTAATTCTACTTCACTAACTCAAAAATTTTGATTTATGACGTTCTTTGCGTAAATGAGCGATATGTAGTGTCCGTACGGAATCCTTCATGTGCAAGTCAAAGTCGCACTTTACCGAGTTTATTGTTTGTTCAGATTGTTGACAAACTGCTCGCCTGGGGTGCTACAGTGCAACGTAAATTATTTAGAAAATTGGAAAAAAAAACTGTTTGCTTCTTAAGTCTTTTGTTTGATTTTTCATTTAAAGCAGAGTTGAGAGAATAGAGCGTGAAATTTGTAATGCTCGTTGTACAATGTTTCACGTTTGTGTTTCGTTTAAGTTCTTTTGCATGTGTGTCAGGTTTAGCTTAAATATTTGGAGTTATTTTATTTTTTGCTTTGCTTTCCTTTCTTGTTCTTTTTATAAAGTGTTGAGAGATATGTAGCAGAGAACAGATTGAATGCCTTATTTTGTTGCTTTGAATACAATCACAAGAAACGTGCATGTTGCTGTCAATACACAGCATTTAAAATAAGACAGTAAATGGCACAATCGAAAAAAATTAGTGCGACGAAATTTATTGCATGCATTGCTTGTTTTTCATAAATGTTCACTAGTCTCTTCAAAAGCAACGAATACAAAGGGAGTGTTGCGAATGCTTTTGACTATCATTGAACACAATGTAGTCTTGTATAAAACGTATACTCCTACAAAGTATTCATAAAACATAATACATATGTGAAATGTGTTTCAAATCCATTCTGATTTTTTGAAATATGTATGTATGTGAAATTAAAAATTTTTCACAGAAGGAAAACTTAATGTACATACATATGTACTTTTATATATCCTAAGCCATTACAATTGAAATGAAATACAATTTTCAAACGATATTTTTTATTCATTCTAAATTAATTTTATTAATTCTAAATTTAAAATTATAACTAAAATAAAGAAAACTAAAATAATATACATAAGTTGTGTATAATATACACATCAAGGTCAACGAATACTGAGCGAATGCTACGAAAGAAATCATTTATTTCGTGCTGCATCGTATCATTTCACTGCTTGTATTATAACGGCAGTGTAATAACAGTGAGTGTCAGAGCAAACAACAAGAGCAATGAGAGCAATGTTATTTCACAACATTTTGTCGTTGTTGTCGAATGAAAGCATGGCAAAAACAACGAATTTATGAATAGTTAGCAAATGCGAATACTTTCATTCTGGTCTCTGATATGTAGCTGTAAATTAACTAAGATTAATTTAACACTATCTGTCATTTAACGTAATCGCCTGGCGTGTGTGTGCATGTGTATGTGTTAATTTATATAACAAATTTGAAGCTAAACGATCGCATAATTATGACAACTGAGTGTCAAGTTCAACAAACCATTGCATTTTAAATTTGACTGTAATCTAAAATCTGTTTACATAGAAAATGTTATTTTAAAATTCTGCGGCGATGTGCCATTATGCCATTGTGCCATTGTGCCATTGTTGGCACTGTTTTGTATTCGTAGAGCTTCTTAGAAAAATATCATGATTAAGATTCGCTATGGTAATCTTTCAGTTAAACTTAGCAAATATTTAATAGTTTACACGCCTATTTTGACGCCTGTTTGTGTTGGATATTAACTTCTCTTTTTGCAAAGGCAAAAATAAAACGAAAAAAAATGTTTGGTATATGTACGAGTATGTATGTATGTACATTTAAGTTTATAGTGTGATTTCTTTTATATAATTTTTTTTGTAATGAATTTCTTAGCAGCTTTTAAAACCGTTAAACGCCTACACTGAAAGCTGTCGCCCATAAATAAAATACAAAATGAAGAGCAAAAAAAAAAAATAAAATTAAATAATGCAATAGAATAGAACAACACAATTTTTTTTGTGTTTAAAGATATGCAATCAGTTCAAGCTCATGACTTAAATATTTCTAAAAGCGTGCTTTAGGTTTTTTCTTGCTGTTGTGTTGAATTTATATCCTTTTTTTTTGCTTTTTGCGTCTCAAGCTTGTCTTTGGTTTTGTCTGACTTAACTGACATTTTGCTTGTGGTCACTTTTCAAAAGTATTTCATACTTTTTATTTGTAAGTGTGCGTGTGAGTGTGTGTGTGTTTCTTTGTTGTTGTTTAATATTATATTTCGAAACCTCATCCCGTGCTAAATAAAAATTAACATTTTCATAATTCTTTACACACTGTGTCTCTAAGTGTGTGTGTGTGTGTGTGTGTATGCTTTAATGTACCATACAGCAAACGAATGGTAAACCATTCTTTAGCCATCAGTTTAATATTTTAGTTTTAAACACGTTCGCGTGTCGTTTATCATTTTTTCTTTTTATACCGATTTGTTCTATTGGTTGTAAATATTTTTTTTATTATTATTATTATTGTTTTGCTTTGTACACTATCGCTGCCTGAGCTCATAACAAATTATTTAGGTCACCTCTGTTGCATATTAACTTATCAATAATTCAAAGATTTTTCTTATTTTTTCCCATTTGGAAATAAATACTTTTTTCTCAAAACATTCTGTTGGTTAAATACTCGTGTTGTATTTATTTCTATTAGATAATAGAGGCTTAAAAAACTACTATGCAATCGGAGTTTTCTTTATTTTTTAATTTTTAGTTTTTTATTTTTTGTTTAGAAATGGAATGCTGTAATATTTGTTATGGATTTTTGAGCCGTATTTGCTTCGTTTGAATTTATTACTTAAACAAAGAAAAAGCATTAATGCCTTAAATGCGTTTTGAATTATTTAATATGTGTTAGTATAACAGAAACATTGTATCGAGCTTGAAAAATGCATCATAAGTTTCTGTTAAAGGCATTTTTATAATGTATTCATTAGACTTGTGTTGCACAATGTTTACTCGACATTATTATTTGTACATATTTTGTACTGGTATTTGGAATGTGAAACTAAAAATATTTCTAAATACACATAGTGACATGTTTTGCAAGAAAGATGTCCAAATTTTATAACCTTTGAAGCAACTAGAATTGATTAATGGTCTTTTTTTTTGATGTATAAACACTTTAGGCTTAAATTTTATATATTAACTTTAAAATTGAGCTCAAGCAAAACGGTTTGAAAAATGATTTTTAAATTTACACTTGCACAAAATTTAGCAGATTTTAATTAAAATCTTTATGAAAATCTATACCAAATACCTGCGTATCTGATTAATGAAACCTCAAATAATTTGAGGCCTTATGCTCCTTGTAGGAACGATATATATAGTAGGTTCATAGGAAATCTAATCAAAATCTAATATTTTTATTTATTTGTTACTGCCCTGTACAACACATTTATAAAAAAGATAAGTGAATTAGCAAAGGTCCGCTGTTTGGTTGTAGCTTTGGAAATTTTCCAGTAAATGGGTTTTGTTTTGGATAAAAAAATCTTGATAAGTGTCAAAAAAGATGGTATGAACGGTACAGATTTTTATAAAGATTTTAATTAAAAGCTGGTTAGCTTTTGTGCAGGTGTAAATGCCCTATAATAATATATTTATTTTTCAATATCAAGGACAAACAACTCTTTTTGAAGAAAATGATGTAGAAAACTCGAAAACAAAGGCGTATATTCATATTCAAAACAAAGTATACCTTAAGAGTTTTACAGATAAGTCAAAAGTGGGGGAAGGCTCAGACGCTGCTGTTTATATTTTGGGAACGAGCATTCATAGTTCTTTCAGACTGCCGAATGAATGAATGCAGCGTTTTCCAAGCTGAGCTCTTGGTGATCCTCAGGGCCATGGAACTAGTGGCCAGGAATGTAACTGTAGGTGGGAAGGTAACCTTCTACGTTGAAAGCACGGCAGCACTTAAAGCTTTGAAGGGACACAATATCAAATCGAAACTTGTTAGTGACTGTCGGAGAGTCTACAACTTGCTTATGGACAAATATAGTGTCCGACTATGTTGCGCTCCTGGCCATAGCAATGTTGAGGGAAATGAAATTGCCGGCGTTAGATGAGGGAATGTGTGACAGATCGGTGAAATTACCGATAGGTCAATACTATAGGGAACTCAGTAATTGGGTAGAAAACAGCACCAGCAGTTCATAGCACAGTAGTGAGGATTGTAGTGTCTCGAGAGCTATGTGGCCAAAAATTGACTCAGAAAGATCCAAGCTGCTACTAGACATAAATAGGTAGGCAATGCGGGTCTTGTTAGGCGTGTTGACTGGTCACTACTCGGTCAGAGCAAGAATCCGCATTTGGGAAACTGGCACTCCAGATTTCTGTAGGATGTGTGGAGATGAAGAAGAACCAGAAACCATTAAACATATTGTCTGCCACTGACTGAAATTGCTTAGAAGGCTGAGCAGACTTTTCCATGAGAGCATTAAAGATATCGACAAGTGTAAACTGAAGGAGATCAGGGGCTTCATCATGTATAACTAATAATAGGGACACTTCCGGGTACAAATGTCCCAATTTTTTTTTTACTGAATTAGGGCCTCAAAGAATCACAATTGCGACATTTTTCCGTCAATAGAAAGGACAACACAATTGTCGAACCGAATCGTTCTAGTATTCCAATGCTTTCCTTATAGCGCATTTACATTTGAGCAAAATCTAGTACTTATGAGATTTCGGGCAAAGAATAGTAGATTTTCCATATAAAACAAAATCTACTTAAAATCTAATAGAATATGGTGATGCAAGTATGGTTTTTTTCCTTCAAAGTTGTACTAGTACTGCATTTGCATTGTCTAGAAATTTAGTATATTTGATTAGAAATCTTTACCGAAATCTATATCGTTTACACTTTGCTTTTTTGTCATTTACCAAGATTTTGTATCCGAGATAAAATCCTTTGTCTGAAATTTAGTCTTGAAACTCCCTCAATAGAAAATTGAGTAGAGCGTAGCTAATTCACTCACCTTCTATATAAATTATGATGTACAGGGTAGTAAAAAATAAATAGAAATACTAGATTTTTAGTTAATTTTCTACAAACCAATTAAATTTTGTTTTGTGAGACCTATAAGAAGTGAACATGTGTACATAAAAAGGTGTGTGAATTGAGTTGTTTGGTTTTAGTTGTGGGAAAATTTTCAGTTAATATGGCATTTTTATTGCCTACAAATCTAGTATTTCTGAGATTTCAAGCTAAATCTTGCTGCGTTTTACTAGATTTTCCATACAAAACGAAATTTATTTTATCAGTAGATTTGTCGGAAATCTAATCAAAATCTAATGCTTTTATGTATTTAGTTTTTACTAGACTACAACATATTTATAAAAAAGATGTGTGAATTGGCTGCATCGCAGTTCAGTTAAAGGGTTTTGTTTTGAATAAAAAAATCTTGATAAATGTAATGTAAATGTTCTATTACGTTTCAAATGATAGTGAGTAGTAGAACATGATAACAAAGAAATTTACAAGTTACAGAGTTACAGAGACTTTTATACGAACTTCTGCTTAAATCCATATACAAACATGCTATAGCATTTATAAATTAACAAGTTAAAGTATTTATTACCTATCTTGCTATTTATTTATGTTAATTTTGTTTAAGCATAATTATCACAGCTCGATTTGATTCTTTTTGTTCTTTTCTTTACTAAAATCAATGAAATGGAATATAATTTCTTTTACCATTTATTTATGTTAAATTTGTACATTTTTTTTAACCAGAATTCTCACAGCTCGCTTAAATTCTTTTTGTTTTTCTCTTTACTAAAATCAATGAAGTATACAATATAATTTTTTGTAATTGATTACTGCAATTACTGGGAAGGACAAATTGTTGTTGAATTGACAATAAAATAAATATCCTCTAGGCAGGCATTCACATTAAAGTTAATTTCATTTGTTTCTAAGATCAATAAAAAAAGAATTAAAAAAGAAACCCAAACACTTAAGGGAAATACACTGCAGTTATTAGTACTCCTAGTTGCAAGATAAAGTTCTTCTTATTTTTTTTTTCTTTTTTTAAAACTTAAACTTCTAGAGAACAAGTGTCTGCAGCTGGAAAAAAGTGATGTAACAGGGGCTGCTGCTTGGGACTGCATGATGGCAGGCTGGTGTTGCAGTTACCTTGACCATCATTTGTGCTCGTAACCACAAAATTATATACGTTTGTAGTACTAATAAATTTTAAATGCTATAATTTAATGTTAAATAGTTGGCGCTTTGCTCAAGAGTCTGCAAGTTTCTTTTTTTATTTTTTTTTTGTACATCTTTCTCATCTAATTTCATTCAGTTGGATCTTTTCTGTTTTCGCTTCATGTTAAGTTGGTGTAAGTTACAGTATTATGCAGTTTGCGTACGAGTAATATGTATAAGGAAGTAATGTATTATAGAGCATTAAACAAAAACTGAAAGGAAGTTTATGTAGTCCCTTTAATAATATATGGAAGCAAATTAAACTGTCATTTAAAAGTTTTTTTTTTTTTTAATGCAAACGTGACATTTGGAAATAGTATAATAAAATAAATTACGTTCAAGTTCTTACATTAAAGTTTCTTTCTCTTAATTTAGAGTTGTTTAAAAGAAAATAAAAAAAATCAATATTAAATCCGAAGCATCATGACTGATATCGTTGAATCTCAACACATACTGTTCAATTTATACATTTTGGTCTCTTGCCATCAATTTTGAATTGAGGTCAATTTAAGAAGTAATTTAAAAATTTTTGTTAAGAAAAATATGTAAGTTAACAAAGGAAAATCTTAAAGGAATTTAATTCCTGCCAAAGAAATGTTCCATTTTACCCAAATAACTAACAAGAGAAAATGGACAATTTACAAGATTTTGCCAGGCCATTAAGCAAAAGGCACCTGTTGCCCAAATATTTAAGTTTTATGTTGCTAGTTGTCCCACAAGATAAGCGCATTCAAACCTTGTCAGTTTAACAATGCAAAACAATATTCTCGGTAGTGACCATAATTCATACGATTGTGTTCGGCCGTTGCACGCTTTAATTGAATTTACCACACAATCTCCCAAATGCGTAGTCAACTTTTTTTGGGTGTTTTCCGAAATCCTTATTTAAAATTTATGCTTGCTTGTTGATTGTTTATTTATGCATTTCATTTCCATCTTTCCGCACTTGCCACATTGCAAATGGCCGGCCGCAGTGGTGTTGTGTGTCAGTAGGCGGACGTATGGTGAAATTTCTTTCAATGTTGTATTGCTTGTTGCAGTTTGTCTGTTGGTGGTCTTTGGAATTTAGAAAGAGAAACATGAGCATTTTTGCATATGAATTATTATTGGGTGGACAAAGCAAATAATGCCGAGAAGTCAGGCCTTTATTTTCTTTTTGCTTCTTTAAATTTAATAAATATTTTCAAACATAAAATAAGCGGCAGTTGTCAATGGAGAAAAATTAAGTACAAATATTTAGAAAAATTCCTTTTAAAAGAAATAGAATTAAAGGAAATGTACATACATATTAAGGAAAAAGAAAAAGTTTTTCTCTATGAAAGTAAAAAAAGCAAAGTGGAAGCTTCTACATAAAGGGAAGGTCGACTTGACATCATAAAGTAAATGGAAATTGGAAACATAACTTTTTTTTTATTATCGATATTCGTGTGACAGAATATGATGTTGAGCAAATGCATGTTGGCAAATTCAACCGTTGCACAAAATTTTGAAAATCATCAAGATTCTTTCAATGCAGCACCGAATTTCCTCTTTCAAAGCATCAGTTGCTGCAGATCATTCAGTTTGTTCAAATAAAAACTATCTTTCAATCCAATTTTTAAAACTAGTCCCTGCTAAAGTAGGGTTGTTGGATTGGCTCTGTGCATAGAGGGAAATAAAGCGCTCTGTAACAGAGCACAGTGGACAAAAAAAAAAATGGAAATAATTAGTATTTTTTTGCGAATTGTTACAATTTAAGTTCAACATTTGTTAACGCACTAATAATCTCAAATTAATATTTTACTTATTCGTGAAATAATTTTGCAGTTTCTAAACAAGCCACAGAGGTTTGAGTTTGGAGTTTGGTTTTTATATCTTTAAAAAGGTCGGAGCCACAAAACCACAAAGTGGGCCACCTCGATTCAATGAAAAATACAATCCTATCACAATATGATGTTTTTAATTCGATAAAAAATATTTTTTTTCAAGTACATTTTCCTATTTGAGAGCTAAATATAAGTCCACCACATTTATAAGTTTTCGCTTACAGCTTAAGAAATGTTCTAGTAAACACATTTTAATTTCAACTTTTCTTACCAACCTTGTTCCACGTTTGTGCTAATGGAGAAGTCAAATCTTGCCCGATTTGGATTTAAAACAAAATTTTTTTAGTACTTTGAAAAAATTTGGTTTGGTTAGGCTAAGTTAGAAAAGGTGGTGCTATAACGCACCTCCACTCGGAGACCCAGTTGGGTCCATTGTTATTCCCTTCTATTGCTCGTTATAAGTAATATTTACCCCCCCCCCCCCCCCCCCATTTGTGTCCAGAAGTGACTCTATTATCCGTCATTAAGCTACTGAATTCCTATGATGAACCACATGGTGTCTTCTAGTTTACACTTCCCGATATCAATAATGCTCTCAGCCATCTAAGCCTCTGACGTTGCAGCTTCGGGCAGTGAGAGATATGTTCAATGGTTTCCAGTTTCCCAAATGCTGGTTCTTGCTCTGACCGCACCATTTGAATTTCCTTCCTATCCACATCCAGTAGATCTTCCTGAGTTTGGATCTTCCTTAGTCAAGGTTTGGCAACATAGACCTCGAGACTCTACAATCCTCTCTACTGTCCTACTTCTCCTGCTCTCTACTCAATTACTGAGTTCCCTGTAGCAATGACCATTACCTTATATTCTTCCCAGCTCATCGGCAACTTCATTTCCTTCAACACTGCTGTGGCCAGGAACTCAACATAGTCTCACACTATATTTGCCCATAAGCAAGCTGAAGGCTCTCCTACAGTCACTAACAAGTTTCGATTTGACATTGCGTCCCTTCAAAGCTTTTAGCGCTGTCTGGCTCTCGACGTAGAAAGTTACCATCTTCAGCTATATTCCTGGCCACCAGTTCTATGGCCCTGAGGATAGCCAAGATCTCAGCTTGGAAGACGTTGCATTCATTCGGCACTCTGAAAGAACTATGAAAGTTCGCTCCCAAGATATAAACACCAGAATTTAGTAAAAGGTTTTATATAATTAAATTAATTATATATAATAAAAAATTTTCAAACAAGTATAAAAATAAAGTTAATAATTTTGTAAATTTTTTTATAATTGCAAAAAAATTAAAACACTTTTTCTGCCAGAACAAAAAATCGGCGAAAAATCGTCAGATAAACATCGGATGGCCCGTTAAGAAATTATAAAATTAATTCCATTTTTTTTCTTCAAAATCTCCCACTGTGCAGTATCCTTCATTGTTAATTCAAGAACAAAAAGTTGCCAATTCTAGAATAAAAAATTAAACCCAGAAAATATGTTTCTTCATTTAACATTTAAATGATTAAAAGTTCAAATAAAAATTTAACTGAGTCAATTAAATTTTTGTTTAAAAATCAAGTTAATTAAAAAGTTCAATTCAATGTCATGAACTTTTTTTATTGATTTTTCTTTTCTTTTTTTTAATTTAAAGGTGTTGATGGGAGAAACATTTTTGCTATGAAAAGACCAAATGTTTGTCAATCAAGAACGAAATTCTTCAAAACAAGAACAGACTGTTCTAAAAAAGGCGAAGAAAAATTCAAAATAAGAATGATTGTTGCTAAAATAAGAAAAAATTTTACGAAAAGTAGAGCCAGTTATTTTAAAACTCTTAAGACTTTCAGTTGAAAAATTAGGCACATGCGCGCTTATCTCATTTTTGGCAACACTGGAAAATTTTGGCCACACAAGATTGATTATAATGGCTTGGCAGCACAGGTTGCTTGTCAGAGAACCAAAATAATTTAAAAATAGTTTGCATAGATATGGTTTGTATTACAATTTGCTGAAAGCAAGCCTTTTCTTTTGTAATAGAAACTCAATTTTACCATCTCCAAATTACAACAGTCTTGCCACTGTCGTCTGTTCTTTACTAATTATGAACATGCCTAATAATTTGCTTATTTTTTGTTCTACTTAAGACAAACTATTTTGATTTCATAACTTAAGTATATTTGTTTAATTTTTCTATTTGTTTCGTTTCAAGAAGCTGTCGGTCCATACTGAGTAGTAAATAATACTCGTACACAATTCAACAGAGAAATAACTCTAGATGAAAGCCTCATTTTTTTTTCATTCAAATACATTTTGCTTTAGGTTTATATTTTAAAAGCATGTATCTTATCCTTAAAAAAATAATGCCTGTTTTAGACAAAACTTCACGTTCTTACATACATACAATATACTTTTGTTGTAATTTCTTCCTTTGTCTGAGAAAGTTTTATGGCTTAAAATCAACATCAAATACTACCGACTATTTTTCTTTTTAACCATTTACTGTCCTTTATATTCAATCAAACTATAAATAACCAAAATGGGAGAATATAAAAGAAATCAATTTCCTAGATGAAGTTTTCACTGACAAACAAAAGCTCTTGAGTTTGGCTGTTTGTGGTCGAAGCCCAACCCAACAATAGTAAATAATTCACTTGTTGCATGGCTGCTGGCTGCTGGCTGCTGGCGCGTTGGTGATGTTGTATGCCATAAGGAGCGAGTGAGTGCAATCTAGCCAACTATCATGTGTTAAAAATCAAACCCATCATTAAACACTGCCATCACTATCACTAGGAATACAACTGAGACTACTGCTAATATTGCCACCATATGCTGCAGCTTTTAAACTTTTCCATCCACCATTTGAAGAAAGCAGAGTTTATGGTAAAACATTTTATTGCCTTAAAGTTTGTGGCGCATGCGCTGGTTTTGGCTTTAGCTTTTGTTTTGGCTAGAAAAGATTGTTGGGAAAAAGGTCGTCTCTAGCACAGTGTTACATTATAAAGCAAAGTGGCTCAAGTTATTTAATTTCAGCTGAGAAAGAATATACTTGCATTAAATTTGTTGCTGCATATTGGGAACCACACTGTGCTTCATTGCCTTTTTACACGAAAATTGTATTGACAGTTAAAAATATTTAATATACCATAAATACATAACCAAACCTATCGTTAAAAAGCCAAATGATTGCCATCAATAGCAATTGTTTCTACTTCGACTTGTTCTTCGCAGGCTGGCTGCTGGTGCTCTACACCTCTTCTGACTCCATACAATTGTAGATGATGCTGAAATTGAGCATCATTTCAGTAATGGAAAGATCGATCAAATCGATGCTACAAATGTAAAAAAATGGCTGTAATTTTCTATTAAATGTTTATTTTAAATTAAAGGCTTCTTGCTCATGTCTGCTCACATGAGCAATAAGTTTAGTTGAACGATAAAATATTATTTCAACAGTTGCTGCCCACGCTTAATGGGGCGATTACATGTGTGCAGGTTTGAATTGTGAGATTTTAAATTAATTTTAATATAAATTAATATTAATTGTAAAATAAATGTTCTAGTAGATTTCGGAACTAAATCACATCTAAGTTTGCTTAACATCTTTTTTCATAATATTTAAATATAATACTATTTTTTATTGCTTGTTATTCATTCAATCTTATAATTGTGAGTTATATGAAGAGGGTGTTTTTTTTCAATTATAGAACTTATTAAAAGGTTATGTGTCAAAAGAACTACGAGTTTAGTTTGGCAAATAGTCAACAACGCTATCAAATATTCAAAATCAGTCGTCAGTTCGTGCAACTTATAGACGACTTTGTGCTTTTTATGCAAATATAATTATTCGTGTGAGCAAGCCATCCGTGGAACTGTGGATAGATTTCATATCACATACTCTCTTAATTATGCAATAACATCAACACGTCTAAGGAATGTTTGCACTGAAAAGAACATTGCCGTCTTAAACGAATAACTGGAAGAAGATAAAAATTCTGTGACCACAAGGAGTAACAAGTAAAGTCGAGTTATAATAAAATTGAGTTATTACTACGAGTACCCTTGTACTCCTTGCACCTCCACATACAATTTTATCATTGTAGCTCAAAAAATTAATGCCCTAATTCAGTAAGAAGATTTAGGACGTTTTCATAATGAAAAATAAAAATATTATTGCCATGTTTTTAAAACGTAAAAATAAAATTAAAGTATTATAAATAGTTTGAAAAATATTTAAAAAAATATGTGTTGGATATAATGTTTAGAACAAAATCATAAAGCAAATACACGAACCTTCTAGCATGGTCAATAAACAATAATTGTTTTAGAGAATCACAACTGCGGCTTATTTTCGTCCACAGACAAGACGATACAATCGTCGAACAGAATTAGGGCATAACCTTTTATACCCAAAAATGTAAACAAGCAAAGCGGATATTTCGCTTGTACGATTTTTTAATAACTTTTTCTTATATAGTCTCTCAAGTAGTTAGGATTTTTTTTTAATTTAATAGCGTTAACAATGAAATCTTCTACCTTAACTAAAAATAAACAACATGGATTCGTATTCTTTCATCTCTCTTCGATCTAAACTATTGAGTTTTGAGCGAAAACAAAAAAATTTAAATCTTTACAAGAAAAGTCCATCAACTGTACTTTTTGACCCAGTAACATCAAATTTTAATAGTCTTTCTTATTTTCATCCTCAATTTCTGCATGTTCCTGTCACCCACCTTCTTCGTGCAAAAACAATAAAAGTATAAAAAAATTCATCCATAAAAATAAAATAGTCACCATTTACATGACTTACTGCGATATTTTTGTAGTGTCTTGTGCTACCACAATCAAATAATGGACAAGATATCAATGAAAAGAATGAACATGGAAAATAGTTTATTGTTGGCCACGAATAAGAAGAGAGAAAAAAAACGAACACATGAAAGACAATGTATGGCATCTATCCATCGTTGAGATTAGAAAAATACTATTTGTGTCTAAGAAATTTTTATAAATTATTTTCATCTTTCTTTGTTTTTTTTTTTGCACAATTATTGCTGATTGCTGGTTTTGAAATTATCTGGAAAATAAATACTTGACAATAAACGAAAAATGTGCTGAAAATAATGCTTCAAGACAAGGACAATCATAACTTGTGGAAGATTGCCAAAATTAAAAATGCATTTCATGTGTCATATAATTGGAAATTGTCATATTTAAGCCCCATTTCTTTAATAAGGCTTTCAAAGTTCACATTCATATAATTCAGTTATACTGTAAATGCAGTATAATAAAATAATTCATTGTGTTCATTTCCCGCTAGGTTTGATTCGCTGAGGAAGAAGGGTTTGGCCACAGTGGCCATTTCCCTCATAGAACTCGAAAATTAAGATTTTTTCACCAAGTCATATTTTTCGAAATTTTCTAAAAAATTTCACAAATACAATTCAGATATACTGTAAATGCAGTTTAATAATATGGGTCGTTGTCCTCATTTTCCACTATGGTTGATTTGCTGAGGAAGAAGGATTTGGCCACAGTGGCCATTTCCCTCATAGAACTCGAAAATTAATATTTTTTTACTGTCATATTTTTCCCAATTTTCTAAAAAGTTTCACAAATACAATTCAGATATACTGTAAATGCAGTTTAATAATATGATTCGTTGTGTTCATTTTCCACGAGGTTTGATTTGATGGGGAAGAAGGGTCTGGCCACAGTAAACGATTTTATGAAGAAATCCCTTAATTTGAGTACAATTGTTTTGAAAAATGAATTTAAGTTGATGAATTTATCTTCACACACATAAACACATGTGGTATAAAACCCACTTAAGCTTTCATACTCCAACAATTCAAATGTGTATGGTATTTTGCAACATCATCATTGTGTGAATAAATATTTATTATAACAATATACAAATATTCTTTCTTTTTTATTAATAATTTTTAAAGGAATTTATATATAATATGTCTTGTATTTTAACGCATTTAAAAAGTAATTGTTCATCATATAACAATGATAAACATAATGATGAGGCAAATATAAAACTAAAAACAGTTGGAATTTAAATTAAAAAGAAATTAAAATGGCATTGCAAATGATATTCAATAAATATTCAAAAGTATGACTTAAGCTAAAAATTATTTTGAAATTTGCGTTTGCGTTTTCACTCCAAGTCTTCAAATTTAAATTTAATTACGCAAACACCATAAAGACTTGATTATTTTTGCAAAGTCATAGGATAAAATATATGATAAGAAAAAATCCTAATAAATTTATGATACACTATATAAAAATTGTAATAAAGCTGGTTATAAATTTTTTCCAACTCTCTGATTGTTTCAGGTTCATTGAAAAGCATAATTCAATTTAAATACTGCCATGACCAATTGACCACATTTGTTTAAGGCCTTAAATTCCTTAAAAGTCTAACATAAGATATAATAGAAAAAAAATTGAGAATTATATTTGAAATAACTTAGCGGAGTCACGATGAAAATGAAGCCCAGTAGAAAAAACATAATAGAAAATATATTATAAAAATATTTTAGCAAGAATGTGTAAACAAAAGAAAAATATTTAGCTGCAGTTTGCTTAAAAAAACAGTTTGAATAAAAATATGTAAACGCAGATGTACTACCAAAAATGGCTGTGTATAAGCCATAAATCATTTGGCAACTACAAGACAAGCAAAGAAAAAATAATATAAAGAAGTATATATTTGTAAGTATGTGAGTAAAAATTTTGTATATTCAAATTTAAATGCAGCCTTTACAAGGCAAAATCGAAATGGATTATTTTTATGTGCTTAAATTTTAAATCGAATAAAAGGATTAATATGAATGAAACTACAAATCAATAATGAAACACGATATTGAAAATGCTAAAATGGAAAAATAAACCAGCAATATATCATTTGTGTTTGTCATCCATTTATTGCCAACAGTTTTCTATCATTAAAAGCATTTCTTGTTGCTTTCGACTCTCTTGCATTGCGACGTCTTCTTTTAAACGCATATAAACTACTTGATTAACCCACTGAGATTTTCTCAAGACTACAATCCAATGCAAGTATAATGCAAACTTTGAACTGCTCAAATAGTATGTGGCATGACAATAATGTATGTATGTGCCACACCATATATACATGCGTATATACTTCCATACTTTATTTATATAAAATCTATACAAAGCATCTATAGTCTTGTGAGAGCGAGCAAAAATAAGCATCTTCCTTTTTTATTAAGTTTCCTTATAAAAATAAAGATGTTTCAAAGACCCATTTGCATAGAGTAGAAGTGATGTTTATAACTCACCAAATTGGTTGTAAAACTGAAAAAAGAAACACAACTAAAACTACCATTACTCACTTAAATCATTTACATTTAAGAAAATTTACATAACGAAAGTTGTTTTTGGCTATGCCATTCCCGTAAGCAATTGTTTTATTTATTACAGAATTTGAAAATTGCAATTGGACAAGTTTATGCAGCCAGAAGGCAAGGAGACTGAGAGAGGAGCTGTTTCTACACACAAAAACAAGCAAAGCAGTGGTAAGAAGAAAAATTACAATTAACTGTCAATTTCTAGAAAATAATTGTTTATAGCACTGTACAACACCGAACAAAATAAGAAGGTTCTGGCTGCACATGACTTTGATACAAACGACAAGATATAGCTTTAAGTGTAACTAATTGAATTTAAGTTAATTTAATTTAATTTAATTTAATTTAATTTAATTTGATTTAATTTAATTTAGTTTATTTAATTTAATTTAATTTAATTTAATTTAATTTAATTTAATTTAATTTAATCTAATTTAATTTAATTTAATCTAATTTAATCTAATTTAATTTAATTTAATTTAATTTAATTTAATTTCATTTAATTTAATTTAATTTAATTTAATTTAATTTAATTTAATTTAATTTAATTTAATTTAATTTAATTTAATCTAATTTAATTTAATTTAATTTTAAATTTTTGCCTTTTTGCCATAACCTCAAAAATGAGATGGTTTCCTAGCCAATTTAGCGTTTATTAATTATTATACAAACATGTATTCCCTGAAGAAGTTACCCATTGTGGCAACGAAATATTGGAATCAAAATAAAATTTGTTAATTCTTTTTATAAAAAAACAAGATCTCAAAAAAAAATTTAAATTTTTAGTGAAAATATCCGGAAATTCAAATTGGATATTTTCAGTAAATATGTTGTAAGTTCTTAACTTTTTGTCCGATGATAATAATTTAATGCTTAATAAGTTGGCTATAAAATATTATTTAAGATACAGGCTTAAGAGAAATTTTAGATTTTTTTTGACTTAAGGGCGCAACTTAAAACAGTGAATTAAAAAAAAAAACCTAAAAACTTCAAAGTTTTTAAACCTAAAGTGTCGTAACTCAATGAATTTTTATCCGATCAACACATTAAAAACATGAAAAACACATCTTTTTAATGGTGTTAAATTTGATATATTGTAATAAATTGTAAACTGCAAAACAACACGTTTTTCGAGAATATCTCGCAAAAGCTTCTTATACAAAATAAATGAATGCCATATTCGTATTCAGCGACCCTAAATTAGCTAAGAAAATATATCATTTTAGAGTTTAATTTTTTTGTTGCATAGTGTTATTTTATTTTATTTTTGAGAGCTCTACACAAAATCACTTGTCTACAAAACCGTTTTCTTTTTGCGAGTTGCTTTTCCGAAGCCCTGCAAAAAACGCTGCTAAATAGCATACAAATGCATGTAAGGTGTACTTCATAAGGTCTTACTCTCTTACTATTCTAAGCTATTCGAAATATATGTCGAAGAAGAGGATGATTTAATATTCCGATGTATTAGGGTAGGACAAAATAGTTCACAACGAACTCTTGGTCCCTGGTTGCAAACATAAGGACCACATTGTAACTATCCATTTCAACTAAAATGGACTTCACACTCCAACAATTTTTGTAGAGGGGTAAAAGCTCTGAACGTTCATATTCTGCATAGCTTTGGATCTGACTTCATAGCGTCAATTCAAAAACAATTTCCATTTATTCAATTTTCCAACTATTTACGTTACTTTAAATTTTGGAGTCCAATGCGGCATACTCGTACACTATTTTCAAGCTGTATTTGTTGAAATGCATAACAAAAACATAACAAATAAAAAAAATAAGAAAATCTTTTAGCAGGAATGTACAAATATGTATGTCTTGGGTTTTTTTTTCTTTGAATAAAAATTTCAACAAGGAAACTTTTCAGCGCAACATTGTGAGCAAAATACATAACCCAAATATTTCCCTGAACCAGAAAATGCAAGGAGCAAAACACAAAAAAAAGAAATTTATAAAATATCGCATGTTTTATCAAATTTTTTTTAGATTTATGCAAAAATTTTACATAAAGGCAACAGCTTTAGTAGCAAAACAAATGCGACAAGATTTGAAGCAAATCTGTAATCAATAACATGAACAATTACTGGCAACAAGCTAAAAACTTTAACATATCGAACAACAACAATTACAACAAAACATTATATAAATCGAAATAAAACAATAACAACAAATTTGAACTAAACTAAATAAAAAAAGCTATACCGAAAAAAAGAACAACGACTAAAACAAACCTTTGAATTGCAATTCAAACAGAGCAAACACAAAAATTGCAATAACAGCAATTTAAACACAATTCATTGACGACACAATGAATGTCATGAACTCGAGCATGCACGCTGAGAGATATTGATTCAACAAAGTCAACAAACAGTAAGAGCAACAACACAAAAATATAAAATCAAACAAAAATCATGCTGTTATTTTCAGCTTTTGTTGTGGTAACGTTGTTGCTGTCGGGGATGCTGATGTTGTCACTGTTGCTTTCGTGCACACTCTTCACTCGCTGCTATTCCTAAGAGTATTTCATTTAGTGATTTTTAGTACTCGAACTCATATCAGTTGAGGAATCAAAGAAAACAAGCCTTTTTCATTAAAAAAATAAAAAAAAAAAACAAATGCAAAAAAACCTTGCTACATTTGCTGCTACAACTTGTACTTGACATGGTTCTTAAAGTTTCAACTAGAAAATTTTAAACGAATTCATTTGACATTGGAAACTTCAAAAAAAATTCCCAAGAGATACAGAAAATATCCATGTGCAAACTTCCACTCAATAATAATGGGACCAACGAACAGAACTCTTGCAAAAGAATTACATGACTAAAGGTAGGATCACTCGATTGACGCAATGTACCAATTATTGCTCCATTTTATATGCCAATCGTGTGATTTCACAATTTTTTGTCCCATACGACAATCGAGAACAATATTGTGGTGATTTGACGCAATCAAATGCAACTCTGGTGCGGCAATCGTGTGAACAATTGATAGACAACCATGCCCCAATAAAAATGCTAAAAATGCACCAATATTTATTGTGTTCTCAAGCGGCAATCAAAGAAGCCAATACGCGACAATTTTTTAAGTGTTTTCGTAAGTACTGTAAACTTCAACTTACTTTATGTATAATTATAACTTATTTGAAACGTTAACATGGAACTGTGATCCAATCTTTAACCCATATATTTAGCTTTTATTCGTTTAAAAGAACGAAAATCGACTCTGCTTTGTATATTTAATGAGCAAAAAATATACAGCAGAGACAATTTTATTTCTTTTAAACGAATAAAACATTTTCATGTACAAAATAAAACAGAAAAAAAGTATTTCTTTTTAAAAGAAAACTATTTGCACGTAAAACAAAACAAACTAAAAACTACCACGACAGCTGTTTGTTTGTGTTGCCGCAAGTTAGACCAATCGTATGACTAGGATGCGGCAATTATTGCCACAAATTCATTCTTCGAAAATTTGTGGCAATCAAATTTTTAAAAAGTGGGGCAATCATGTGACTGCAACGTATTTGATTGGGAAATTTCTATTATTGTGCACAAATTCACCACAATAAAAATTGGGTCAGATTGGTGTATTTACGGCAATCGTGTGATCCTACCTTAAGATTGAATATGACTAACTTCTAATTCGCATGATGAAGTTAATGAAGTTGCTACCAAAAATTAGTGTTAAAAAAACTGCAGTGCAAACAGCAAAAGTCGTAAAATTGTGCTATTTCTTCGACTTTTTATTTTTTTTGACTGCCCAATCACAATCTGTTGCTCATACTTGTACTACTGAAGTTCAAAGAGTCGTAGTCGAAATTAACACAATAAACGAACAGATATATATAACGAAGAGCTCCAGCTGTCGTTATGTTCTTACAGTTTTCGGTTTGACTGACTACTGCTATAAATAAATACGAAGTTAACCAAGCCGAAATGTTTGTGTGCATGTGTTTGAATGTGTGTTTTGGTTAGTGCATTAAACACATTCACCACAGCAGGCTACCGACTACATAATGTCAAGGATAGAATACACATGTTTATATGAGAGTGATTCTTTTGAAGACAGCAAGGCAACAGGGCGCCATTTCTATTTCTTTGGCTACAATGAGAAAATTCTGTGTTGCCAGTATAATACAAAATGTTGAATGAATTATATCGTACAATTATTTCATATTATGTAACGGAAACAATATCCAAAAATTGTTGTAAAGCATAAATTGATTCGTTTTTATACTTTTCCGTCATATAAATACATTTTGAAAGAGTAATTTAATTTTTATAAATGTGAAATATTTGAAGGTGGCAATACTGAACTATGTATGTATTTATACTTAAATATGAGGTGCAGATGGTGCCGCTGCCGTCTTCGAAATAATAAAGTAGCTGGCTACGAGGCAACAAATGCTGCTAGCGGCATTTGAAGTCGTGTGTTCATGTAGCCTGCTGTGGTTAGAGCTGGCAAACTATTGATAGTACTATCGAAATAAATTATTACCAAATTGGCAATAAACTCGATAAAATTTAACATATTAGTGTTGTTTTATTGAAAATACATATAAGTACATATCGCTCATTTAGTTTAGTAGTGAAAACTAAACAAATTTTTTCAAAACTAGTTTTTTGAATTATTAAAATATTGTACCATTTATTGCATAGTATAGCTCGAAACGACAATAATATGTATAACAACATACGTAATAATATTGTATAATGGATGGGCCGCTTAATAGCATGTCCATACGCATAGATTTTTGCTCTCTCATTCACGATTCGAGCGAATATTGATTGAACTATAAAAAATTTTGTTTCATTCTATATCTTATGAAATCTTTTGATAACAAATTAAATTAAAAAAAATTAGAATCAAATCAAACATACAATTTATTATTTATAATTTTTCCGTAATTTTTTTATCCATCTAAATATATACATCAAAAAGAACTGTCAAACGAATCACGAATGAGTGGTGTGAACGGCATGATTTGCAATCGTGATTCAGAGACCGAACCAATTGCTTGCCGTGTGAACAAAATAATAAAAATGATAAAATAATTCGATACTATCGATAGTATCGATAGTTTTCCAACATACTAACGAAAATATATATAAATATGGCGTGACTATCGATAGTTTGCCAGCTGTAGCTGTGGTGAATGTGTTTATTTTCCACTAGGATTGATTCGCTGAGGAAGCAGGGTTTGGTTACAGTGGACATATTAATAAAAAAACCCCTCAATTTTAGTATAAAATATGTACCATATAAAAGAAGAAAAAAAAAGAAAAGATATAGTATGCGAATTTATCTTCGCACAAATCATTTATCTAATATTTAACACAGAATTTTATTTATAGAACAATTGAAAAAAAGATCCCTTTAGAAAATAGCTTTCTTTAGCAAAAATTGGAAAATTATTTTTGAGAGGAGAGAGAGAGAGATTAAAAAAATAATGTCCTCAGCAGGGTTCCCAGATTTGTTTCTACTGACATCCCCAATTCTAAAATTTTTATCCCCGAAATTCCCCAAAAGGCAATTTGTACTGATTTTGCCATTTCTTTAGAGTATCAAAAGGGTTACAACAAATTCTATTATTTTTAAAATGTATAGTAATTCGTTATAGAGATTTTAGCAATTCGTACTGAATTTTGTTACTAATTTAATTTTTTATTGACTCCATTGCCAAAAAAACTAGTTGAATACAAGCGTTGCTCGTTGGTACACAAAGTAAATTTAATATGTATAATACTATACCAGCTCTTTAAACGGCCATGATCCAGCGGCATCTTGATATGAACAAGCTTCTGGCCAAAACATGTTTAAGTTGTTTGTTATTTGTATATAAAATTGTAAGCATCAAATAAGGTAAAGAACTAATTGTCAAATAATTTGTAAGTTTTACGTGTATATACGTGTAAACAATCAAACTAGCTAATGAGCAATCTCCCCAATGCGAGTACCTGTTTGTCTTGTAATGAACCTTATTTAAATCTTGCTAACAACAAATGTTAAAGACAATATAATTGTTACCATTTATTATTTTATACTCTTTATGATCTAAAAGAGAGCAATTGGAATATGTACTGATAAAATATTCCGAGAAATAAATAATAAATATTAAGTAAAATACAAATCCCCCAAAAAAACTCATAAAATCCCCAAAAATTAAAAGTTATCCCCAATTAATTCCTCAATCCTCAAACCAAAATTCTTATCCCCATTTCGAAAAAAAATCCCCGATTTGGGGATAAATCCCCTAATCTGACAACAATGGTCCTCAGCACTGAGTTTTGCTAGAGTAAAATACCTTTCACAAAAAGTTTTGCTATACTTTTTACATACAAATATTATTTTTAAAGCTGGTCACATTTCACTGCCCAGTCGTATCCTTCAGCTTGTAGAATTCGTTGTATTCAGCTCCTGCTGTACAACATACATTGTGAGTCAGAAACTGTCTTTTGCACTGTTAGTATACGAGTATATACATGTATTGCTTGTAATGTTTTAAACGGTTTTCGTATCTCAAAGTACACTACTGGCACAATTTTGATTCAAGAAATAGTGAAAAAAGAAACACGCTTTTTTCTGCTTCCCTTGTGTGCCACTATTTGTTAATGGGCTATGGGCTGCTGTTCTTGCATTGGTTTTTTCATTATGTGATTTAGTTTTTGTTTTTGTTGTGACTTTGTAGTTTTGGAACATCATGATTTGTTGCTAAATCTTGTCTGGCTTAGTTTAAAAGAGATGCCTTTAGAACAGTTCGAAAGCTCCAATAAATATCATCATAGTGCAGCTAAATGCAAAATGAATGAATAATACAGTCTTTAAGTTTTTGGAAATAAAGACAAGACAATGCACAATCCAAGCAAAAACTAAAGTGTACAAGCCAAAAAATAAAGGCAAACAAAAAAAAAACCTTCCCAGATGCACACTTCTGATATCATTTAACTGCTAAGTATTAAACGTTTTGCATGCCTGCAGTTTCGCTACCTCCCTCTTCCAACGGCATTGACCATGTACTACATAGTTATTGCTGGCAATGCAAGACAGAATCTTTTTATGATTGTTGTTCCCAAAGTAATCACTGCCGCTGTTGCAGCAGCCGAAAACATTACAGCATTTGACTTTTTCCATCATCATCATCTTCGACATCGGCAACAACATCATAAACATTGTTGTTCATTCTTGTTCTACTACTGCTTGTTGTCTGTTTTCGTTTTTGTTGTTGGCTGTTTGTTGCTTTTGCGGTAATTGTTGTTGATGTTGTGTGTCGTCGTAGCAACACGTTGGGTCATGGTGCAAAAGGTGATTTATACGCGAAAATTTGTTTTAACTTTGTGACTAAATCGTACATTAGAGAATTGTTCTAAGACTTTTTTGTGTGTTGTTGATGCAACAAACAGTTGCTTTCTGCTGATTGCCAATGTGCCAGGGCGAAGGCGTTCAGTTCCATACTATTTATGGCTGCAGTTTTCTATTTTTATTTAGAAAATCACTGTGAACTACAACATCATCATTTACGGCAGCAAAATGGCAAAATTGACAAAATTATGAGAACATTATGGGGAACACGAGATTTATGTTGGCAAATGCTGGAATTCAGGAATGTTGGCATTTTTTTTTTTTGCAACTGGTTGCACCGTGGGTTAGTGGATTCTCAAGTAAATGTTATTGTGCAAAGGTAAATATGTTTTATAACTTTGTTTCATAAAAGATCAGTGGAATTTTGAGAGAATATGCAACAACTGTAGTAGACATTATTTTATTATGTTAAACCTTAAATAAACTTTATTTTCACAGAAAAAAACACAATGAAGACGTTTGTAGATATTTAACACATTCACAACATTTTTTTTAATATTAATTAAAAAGTTAATTAGCTTGGCATTAGTACATAAATTTACATCAATTTAGCTTGCGTGATTGAATTAGTTGAAACGATTAAAAATTTTACTGATTCGATTAAACATTTAGGTTATGCAATTAAACATTTAATTGATTCAATTAAACATTTAATTGATTCAATTAAACATTTAATTGATTCAATTAAACATCTAATAGATTCAATTAAACATATAATTGATTCAATTAAATATTCAATTGATTCAATTTAATACATAACTGATTCAATTAAACATTTGAAGAATTCAATTTAACATTTAATTGATTCAATTCAACATTTGACGGACTCAATTTAACATTTAATTGATCCAATTAAACATTTAATTGATTCAATTAAATATTTTATTGATTCAATTAAACATTTAATTGGTTCAATTAAACATTTGACTGATTCAATTAAACAAATATCTAATTCAATTAAATATTAAACTGATGCAATTAAAGATATAATTGATTCAATTAAAAATTTAATTGATGCAATTAAACATTTCATTGATGCAATAAAACATTTATTAGATTGAATTTAACATCTAATTGACTGAATTAAACATTTAATTAATTCAAATGAAATTTTTAATTGATTCAATCAAACATCTAGTTGATTGCATTAAACTTTTAATTGATTCAATTAAGTATTTAATTGATTAATGAGAAATTAAATTGATATAAGTTAACATTTACTTGAATGAATTAAATGTTTAATTTAAAAATTTAATTTGAATTTTCGGGTCACATGATTTTGAACATCGTGGTAGTTTAATGTTGTTGGTTCAATCATATCATAGTGATTTCGCTTCACTGTAGAATTTTTGAAAGAAAACAAAAATAAAATGATGAGCACAAATTGGTTTGGTGTTGCTATGCAACTTGTTAAGTGTCAGAATTTAACTTAATTTATATAATTTTTGTGTTTAATTTCGTTTAATATCCAGTAATTTGGTACATTATGAGTAAATACTTATAATGGATATTTAATTAATGTTTTATTAAGATAATCAACTGAAGGTATCAATTATTTGGCATTATGCAATATAATAAACAATAATTCGCAGTAATTGCTTAAATTATTTGGTAAGAAAAATTGTGAGAAAGAAAAATATATACTTGAAATATAACTACTTTTGATTGAATCGAATTAAGGATATTAGTGAACTTTTAACTTCTGTGAAATATTATCATCGTCCGTCGACTACTTGAAAATATAAAATTTCATAGAATTGTGTAAGAGAATTAAAATTAGATTGTTAGACTTGAAAGTCCCATCAAGACCTTTTGTTTTATGATTATATTACGTTTTTATAAATTATTAAGTAATATTAAAAAATTATGTAGATTTATTCTTAAGTCACAACTTAGTATTTTTATAATTGAGTAAAACCCTGCTGGGAATATTGGACTGCGTGCTATATTGTAGCTGAACAACTAATTTTCATACAATTAAATCAGATGATTGACAAGAAAAGCTCCGATATATGTATACACCAAAATAAATTGACAGCTTTTACGTTCTTTAGCAAAAATCGTTCACAATTGCCCTGATACATGAATTAAAAAAAAAACATCAGCAGAAAAAAAAAGAAGAGAGGTCTCTTACAACACCGCTTTAGAGCTATGCTGCATAGCTATACAAAACAAATTGGAGGTATTAAATAACAATGCAATAAAATTATGTTATATGTTAATGTCAAATTCGACGTAAATATTTGAAAACGTTTCCATTTAGTTCCCGTTATTTTCTTTTCTAGCTCCGTACGATTAAATTAATGTATTGTTTGGGCTCATGTGCAAAAACAATACAAAAAAAAAATTCAGCAATAGTTCTCATTGTTTTTGTTTCACTCACTTCAAAGAACGAAACAAAACTAAATCAAACGTTTTGTTTCGTTTATATCCGTGCTCTGCTTTTAAGTACAATTAAATCGAAACAAAAATAAATTTATAACTGTAATAATGTCATTTATTTTTGTTATAAAAATCACGTCCTAGCTACAATGTCGTGGCATAAAGAGCATAGCTCTAAAATCGTTTAAAGAAAATTAATGTTAATATGGAGAAAACGCGATAAGAAACTGTGCAGTTGAAACGAGAAAAAACGCTAAACGCTAAAAATTTTCTAGAACTCAAAGTTGGGATGTTAATAAAAACAAAAATTGCAAAAACGAAGCAATTTTCGGATAAATTAAATCCTTAAATAAAAATATCATTAAAAATTTTTTAAAAAAGTAAAAACACGACAGAACGTCAAAATAGAAAAAGTTTAATTTTAAAGCCGTAATTCTTAAATAAATGCTTTTCGAAAAAGAACATTTTTTAAAAGATCTCTTTTGTACTTATATAAATTAATTCATATTAGAAAGATTTTTAATTACACTTTCCTCGACCACCAGAAGAGACAAATTGCCAACGCAGAAAAATCAAACCAAAACGGAAAAACATAAAGGAAAAAAACCTCGTAAAAAACTTTTAATCAAAAAAGGCACAAACAACAGTTTTACAGGAAGGGAAAGTTTCACAAAACGAAAAAATTACCCAAGCGAAAAATGACCAAAACAAAGTGAAATCGAAAAACTTTCAACTCTTAAAAATTACTATCAAGACACATATCGTTAGAAAAAAGCTGAAGAAAGATAAAAAATCGCTGAAGCAATAAAATGGCTAAAATTACAAAAAATCTCAAAAACAAAAAAAAAAATTAAATCGCCAAAATAAAAATATACAAGTACTCTTGGCAGCAGTGAAAAATTTCCCAAAAACAGAGAGTGAATAAAATAAAAAGAAATACTTTTGCAGAGACACTTCTTCAAAAAAGATTTTTGAATAAGGTGATTAAAAAAACTTGTGGAAGACAGGCAGTTTTTCTTGAAAAAGTACTTTTGCACAAAACACATTTTGATATTTTTCTTGAAAATATTCTTATTCAGAAATCACATAAATAAATTGAGATTTTGACCAGGGGTACTTTCGAGTATGCAGATTACGGAGGTACCATTAACTCAAAATCAGTTTATCTCGACTTAAGCACTTTTTGCTTTTTGCCACAGAATTTTAATTGACACAATTAAATTTGTATTTGATTATGATTTTTGTTTACAATTATAGTTTAATAAGAAAATATTTGATCTGAATCTGCGATATTTTCTGGCTAATATTGAATATATGGGAATGGCTCTCAGCAAAATAAAATATTAAAGGGATTGGGAAGTTTCAAGGAAACGACGGATAGTTGTGAAACTTTTTGCTGCCATTAAAACCTGCACAAATGAGTGTTGTCTGGCTTGGTAAACTCTTTTAATATATCTGTAGCCAAAAGGAAAAAGTTCTTAAGTCGAGATAAGCTTTGAGGGTGGCATTGGCTGAAGTAGTTAGCACGTTGACTACAAAAAAAAAACGAAGATCCTGGGTTCGAACCCGGTATCAAACAGTCATCAAATAACAAGACCACGCATTTTTCTGATGTACATTAGTGTCCCTTTGCATAAGTTGTTGTAGGAAAGTTCATGTGATGAAGGCATAGTCACTGGTCACTGAATTATACCGACTTCAGCAGATACTAATCCTAATGTAACATCAGAGCGCCCTCCTTCGTTGTGTAGCAGAATCATCGGCGAAGTAAAATAACCAATAAAACGGCTACTAATCACAGCTTCAAAAATTTAATACGCCTCATTTAACACCAGAGGCGCTGCAACACTGCATTATTTAAAAAAAAACGTGCAAAAAGCAGAGTTGTAAAAGGATGAAGCTTTCCTCTATTTCTTCCTTCACCATCTGTCTTCTCTATCCCTGTCTATCACTATCCCTTTCCTAAAGAAGGTAACACCTGGTAATAGTAGTAGGCATTTATTGCCTGAGTGTTACTTCTATTTAAAAAAAAAAAGCTGATTTTGTGTTAATGGTACCTCCGTAACCTGCATATTCGAAAGTACCCCTGGTCAAAATCTCAATTACTTTGTGTGATTTTTCAGCAAATTATAGCACTATGACTTGCGACTTAACTTTTTTAGACTTCTAATCTCATTTGGAATAATAGCTTAATTTAGGTTATATTTTAATATATTTCAACATAAATGTATTACTTATAGTGTGTAGAACGATTTTTGTTTAAAAAAATAAAGGTTTACAAAGAATTTACCAATTTAACTGTAAAAGAAACAAATTTCTGAAAATCGACTTGAACGCTTACAAGTGCTCTCCTGCAAAATAGTAAAATATGACTTAAGCACTTTTTCCTTATTGCCACATATATAATTGATCACAGAGGTATAACTTTTGTGTTTTGAGTTTTGTTTTGCATTACAGCCTATTAAATCAGTAAATGCTCCACTTAACAGTTAAAGAGGTCTCGAAATCACTTATTTAACTAAACTCATCAAAAGCTCGTTTTGTGTTAGACTTTCTTTTTAAGTCTTAAAACATTTCTATACACTCGCACATTATTATTAATAATTTTTTAAATTTTTTTCTTCTAAGTACTTTTAAGATAAAAAAATAGAATATCTTAAACGTCTAATTATTAAGAGATTATTAAAACATTGCCATAACCATTAATCACTTGGTATCGAGTACAACAACAGCATTTATTAAACACACACTAGAAGTGCGATGATCTAGTTAAACTTAAATACATCAAAAAATTTTAAGAAATTCCAGCAATAAACTTGTGTCGAAGACGCACACTTTTTAAAATGAGAATTTTAGGCAACAAAGAATATTAGAGAAGCTTAAAGCAAAATTTTAAAATAATAATAATTGCAAATTTCACAGTTGGCTCAAGATACTTCCTAATAACAAAGAGAAAAAATCTTTTGCAAATTTTTTTTCAACATTCACTCACATACCTACGAGTCTCTAATGGTTTGTAATACTTGTACTTACTGACCGTACTGTAGCTCTATAATTAAATTATAAATGCTTTTGTATCTAAGCATTTGGTATTTAAAACAAATATATGAATAGAATATTTCAAACTTTCTATTTTTCATGTGTTACAATTTGCATACTTGGAATATGCTCATACACGTAAAAGTTACAATAAGAATTATGGCAAATAAAAAAAAATAGAGAAAAGATTTTCTTTGTTTTTGGAAAACATGATAAAAATACATTTTAAAATTTTCCGCTTTAATTACTTTGGATAATACTCGTAGTAAGTAAAATTTTATTTTAATATTTAGATTTTTGAAGGTGTTAACTTCATAACATACATTTTCACTATCAAGCGTTTTACTAAACAAACAGAAAAGAAGAAGGGTCTAGATTATCCTAAAGATTTCCTGAAGGTATCACTTGTCAAAATTTCATACATATGGATTCGTACAAAACGTTCTTTTTCCAGAAAAAATAAAGCTCAATACGTCTTGTTTTCCTCTGCTAAAATTATAGATTTTTTTATAAACCTTTTTCATAAATGTTGCAAAGATTTCCATTATCGACAGCAGACTGTATTTGTTTTCTTTCCGCCAAATTGGCACTTATTTCGACGAAAAAGCTTGTTATTGATTTTATCGTAAGTCCTTAAAAATATTCCCATAAACAGATTACACCAAATTATTAATACCATATTGCTGTATTTTTTAATTTTATTTAGAGATAAATTCACTAGAATAATTTCATTTATTTTTTAGCTCAATGCACTTGTTCACTTTTCTGAATTATTGGAACAGAATAAATGTTCTTAAGTATTTATTTATTATTTAGAAAATATTCATTAAACATGCAACACTTAATATAAATAATACAAGGTGGGCCAAAAGAAATCATCCGATGTTGTTTGGCTTTCATTTTTTTTTCTATGTAAATGAAAAACTTCGATTCTGTTTTTTGATTATGTTTATTTGAACATTTAGAATTTTATTGGTCAAGTCGAGAAGATGATATCGGCCAAATGGGCGCCGTCACAATTGATTGCTCGTTTTATGGCATTTTTCATCACTTCGGCGAGAACTTCGGGCGACAGATTCTCGCACTAGTGTTGAATGTTGTCCTTGAGGGCATCCAGGGTCTCGAGCTTGTTCACGTAAACAAGGGACTTCAAAAAACCCCACAAAAGAGTCTGAAATGGTTAAATCGGGCGATATTGCGGGCCAGTGTAAATCTCCAAAACGAGAGATGAGGCGACCCGGGAACGCCACGACACGATTATTCAGCGTTCTTGGGGAGTGTATCGCTCCATGGCTTGTTCATTTGTATTCTACATCTGTGTAGTTCACAAATGTCGAAACAGATTTGACATTGGCCGCCATTTGCAAAAATAAGTGCATCTTCCAATAGGGTGATTTCTTTTGGCCCAATTTGTATAACGGAGGTTCCAATAAGACATTACATTTTCAATAGATCGCAATTTTAACCCTTTAATAACGCTTTAAAATTAAGAAAATTCACTACAAACATGATGAAAATCTTAGCGGCCACATTTGGCAAATCTAAAGCATTTTGGGTCGCCGTGAAGCACCTTCTCGGCCAGAAATAGTGCAAGTAATGCACAA
The DNA here is from genome assembly GCA_936439885.1 of Nowickia ferox. Lineage (NCBI taxonomy): Eukaryota > Metazoa > Arthropoda > Insecta > Diptera > Tachinidae > Nowickia > Nowickia ferox. The sequence continues at coordinate 91,157,906 of OW387023.1, read as the reverse complement.
ATTTGAGCTTTTAGCACAAGTTAGTGATGTGAAAAATCGAGCTCGAGCACGTCGCTCAAGAACAACTGAGAATATTGATGGCTGTTGTATCTTTGGAATTTGGCATTCCACAAATGACATTAGGCGGTATTTGGCATAAAGACCTATATCTTAAGGCTTTTACTGCCAGTTCATAGAAGCCATGTAAAAACTCTCGTCTGCCTATTTATATTGAAAACAAAAACAAAGCACTCAAAATTTGTTTTTGTTTTCAATGTAAATAGCCAGACGAGCATTTTTACATGGCTTCTATGAACTGGCAGTTAAAGTTTAGTTAGGACAAGACACCTGCCAACCATCAACTACGTACCCAGTAAAAAATTTTAAAAGTTTTTTGAAGCAATAAGGCAATAAAGCGCATCATAACTCGCTTTAAAATATGAGCTGTTTAGAAGCAGTGAACATATATGAAGCAAACTATAGAAAAAAGGTGATTTAACAGCGCCACAATAATGCAGGTTTTAAAGCCAGAAATTTTGCTAATGTAAGCTTGAAAAGAGCTTTTTACATAAGTAAATAGATTTATATTATTAATCCTTTAAAGAGCGCTTCAGATAACTGCATGCATGAGTTATTAGATTAAAAAAGCGCTTTTGTGAGCAAAAACTGTAGTACTGCAAACCGGGAACTCGTCATACAAAAATCAGCACAGATATTATTAGGTTTGTATTAGTAAAAGCCTGCTTTATTTGAAGCAATTTTTTTACTGGGTAGTTTCTTGCTGATTCACAGAGAAAAAACTGCCTTATAGAATCAAGAAGATTTTCTCTATGAAACGTTTTTAGGCTAAAGGGTATTCCAGCATAAAGAAGCGAAGATGTTTCCATAGATATTCCTTATTATTTTTATGTGGTAAATCTTTTTAATTTTATCAAGAAGTAAACTTGTTATTCACACTTTTTTTTACTCAATTTCCGTTATTTTTGGCTAAAAAAAAAAAAAAAACAATGCACGGAAAAAAAAACTTTTTGATTCTATTAGGGTTTCTTCTGAATTTTATAAAATTTCTTATTGATTGCATTAGGCTGCCTTATTGATTTTTTTAAGCAGGTTATCCTTACTGATTTCATTAGGTTCCTATATGATTATGCGTAAATCATCTTCTTAATTTTTTTTATTAAGGATATTTTTGCATGAATTTTTTTCATGATCTTTTTCGTTTTTGTAAAAGCATGTTTGTACAATAATTTCAACGCTTATTCAGGCTGCCTGTTCGCCTATTGGTTAGAGTAATTGTCTATCAGTCAGAAGATTGCCGGTGCAATACTTGTCTCCTCTCAAGTAATAATATGAATGTATGATGTGTTAATTAAGAATGTAATATAATCGGCCCTGTTATGCAAATCACGACATGTCAAATCACGGTGATTTCAAAAAATTAGTGAAAGCTAAATTCTTTGCTTTTGTAAATTGCATGATTTATAGCGTTGGAAGTTGGTAGAAAATATTCTGCTATAAATGACAGCTATTAGTAGTTTACTTTTGAAATCACCGTGATTCTCAGAACAGGCCCTAATAGGTATACATGTATATATTTAAATCAATAACATCTACATATACTACATTGCACATGTGGTATAGAATTTAAATGAAAATAAGTACAAAGAATGGAAGCATACATTTTTTTATTATTATTTTTTATTGTGTCGCCTAATAAAAACAAGAAGAAAACCTTTTTGAAAAAATCAATAAGATAACCTAATAAAAATTAAAAGTTTCCTTTTTGATTTTTAAAAAAGGTTTTCCTTATTAAATTAATAAGACTTCCTTCTTGAAAAAAGAAAACATAGAGATATCTTATTAATTTTTTTCTAATTTATGAGGTATTTATTAGGCATTGTTTGCTCTGTGTTAGGCCCTTTAACTGCATCAAACTAATCCGGAATTCCGTCGAAAAATTATCCTGAGTGATGACTCTAACTTTCACCTCAGCAATTACTGTAACAAGCCAAATGAACGTATTTGGGATCGATAAACCATAGAATTACTATTGAAAAGCCTCCTCATCCTCAAGGAGTAACTGTTGATCGGGCTTTTCGCCTAGCGAAGTATTGGGTGCTATCAAACGGTAGTTAATGATTTTGTAAGTTCATAATTGAAAGCTTTTTTGACCTTGTGATTTCTCGAAGAGGCGATCACAAGTGACCAAGTGATCAGAAGTGACCTTAAAGATAGAAGTCATGAAGTTATGGAGGACATAGTGGTGATGATGTAAAACTTTATATAAAGAACGTACACACAAAAAAGTAATATGAATGAGTTTGTAATATTAATTAAAATATTTGTAATATTAATTAAAAAATTAATTAAATTTTCACCTATAAACAATTTGATAATATCAATTAAGTTTTTCCATGCAAATTAATTAATACAATTAAAAATTTAATTGAATCAATTAAATTATTAATTGAAAACATTAAATGGTGAATACTTTTTTCTGTGTAGTCCTGCAAGCGTTGCCGCGACGGGTATTTAGCTTATATTGTTTTCCATTATTAATGGTATACATTAATTTCGATGATTTTGCAAAAAAATACTTTTTTTTATATCTTGTCTTTAAAATCTCTTATTGCTTTTTGGTAATTTATGAAAAAAAAACAAAAAACAGTACCTTAAATCCAGAACCTATGATGTTTTGAAACAAAATGTAAAAGCACGAGTAAATAACAATTAATAAAAAGATAAAAAAATTGGCGACTGCAAGCGTTGACAATTGAATAAATTTTCCATAAACTGCTTAATTATTTAAAATAAAAACTCTTTGGTGAGATCAATTACAATAAGTGCTGTTCAAATACACAACAGCTGTGCGTTGTCTCTCTACTGTTTTCCTGCATTTTTATTTCTTTTCATCACCAAACTTAAGCCAAACATAATACATAATGTTTATATCCTCGCATAATTTTTATTGCTTTTATATCTATTTAACCTCTTCGCCTTAGCTTGTTGGATATAGCAAATACGAATTTGTTGGTTATTTAATCACCATCGGCAAGTGTAGCGCCTACTTTGCAACTTGGGAGCAGAAATGCTAAATTTTTTTTGGCTCTATGGTTTTTACTTTAACTTATAAATTAAGATTAAGAATGCAAAAATATTAATAAATTTAGACAAGTAAATTTTGCATTTTTTTTTACCAAAAATATTATTATTAATTCTTTAGCAGAGAGTTGCAATCTTTGGTGTGGTAACATTTTAACAAAATCATTTATTTATAATTCTTTTAATTTTTTGTGCATGAAACCTTGCCATAAAAGCATTTTAAACATTTTTAAAGCTATTCATTTGACAATTTAGCATGTTGCAAGTGTATTAATATAATTTTTGTTAGTTTCTTCTCTACCTGGACAATTAATGGTTGCTTGACACACACTAATGCAAATTTATTTAAATACCTATAGCTAAACAAACACTTTTTTTAGTTGTTGAAAATATCTTGAAAATACTGTCGTTTGTTATTAGCGTTTAGTGTTGCACAGCTAAATGCTTTTGAAAAATTTACGATTAAATGAAGACTAAGAGTCAAATACATTTGCCGAGGAATACAATACCTGATATTTGATCATTAATTATGCAAAAGAAAAACAGTTTGCGTTTGTTGCAACGAAACGCGTCTTTGGCTTTAGAATAAACCATATGGAGCATACGTTTGATATTTTCATAAATAAAGTTCATAAGAAAAATCGTATATTTTTGCTAAGCAATCAACTCAGGCTTCATGTTGCTTTCATTAATTTATTGTGTCTTCAGTGTACATAATAACTACTCAATTCTTAGACCAGAAAATAAAGAATTATCCGCTTAATATTAGTAAAAAAAATTGTTTGGTATGACTGTTAAAAATTTTTCAAATTTTTGTTTTTGAATTTGACTTTCAGTGCTGCTCTTAGGTACACTTATTTATATATTTAGAGTAGGGCCCATTACTGCAGTACTTTTAAGGAACTTTTTAATACCCTTCACCAAAAATTTTAATTGTATACAGGTTTGTCATTCCGTGTGTAATTTCCACAATAGTCATATGCTACACCATAAAGTATAAATATATATTCTGCAGCTCTGGGCGAGTCAACATCAAGCGTCGTTGGCAATTATCTCTTAAGTGCAACCAGGCCACTGTTGTTTATTGGCCTTGGAGAGTTTTGCATCTCGCTCGCACTGGTTGACTGATCTGCCATGGATAACCGTATATTCTTGCGGTTCTTCTGTGGAATTTCTTTAACAACCACCTTGCTACTTCCTATGTGAAGGCATAGGTCGTGCACAGTCAGTCACAAAACCTTTTTAAAATACTGTTAATAACATCTTGGGCATATGGTCTTGTTACCCTGCCCATATCTGTGCAACAATACTTTGCAAATTTACTTTGTAAAGTATTTATGAAATAAATAAATAAATAAATATATTCTGCGTCCTTATAGATAGGGAAGTCGAATGAATACGCGATGTCCGTTTGGCCATCTGTCGGTACGAAGTCCCGAAAAAGCTAGGGACTTAGACTGATGTGTTAGAATTCACCTTAAATAGATTAGTATTGAAAATCAGCAAGATCAAACAGACTGTTCAAGGTCTGTCAAATTGCAAAATTTTCTTAGTATATAAAACTAACTTTATATTTGAAATACCGTAGTATATTTATTTGACATAAAGTCTTTATTTATTTAATTTGAAAATTAATGTTTTATTTTTCTTTTTGCTTTTTAATACTTTTATTGTTGCCCAATGTGGCAGCTAATGGTAAAAAGGTGGTGGAAAATAAAATAGATAGACAATCGAATAAAGATGCTTGTTTTGTAAAAATGTTTGTTTGAAGCTTTCAAACTTATTATGTTTGTATACTGTGATTCTCAATATAGTATTAAGAGTCTTACTATAAACATACGAAGTTTGTCAACTAAATTCAAAAATTTTTTGGTTTGAAGAGTTCCAAAAGCAGGAACGAAATGCATATAGACAATTGCTAAACCATAAAAACAAGCAAATTTTCAAATTAAAACTAACTTTATTAATAAATTCTGTATTTTATATTTAAGCAAGATCTTTATGCAGAGAATTTTTTATATTCGTCCTAGCAGTGTTGCCAGTTTTTTTCTAGAGCTTATCCACAATTTTTTATTTGTCATCCCCGAAAATCCCTAAATTGAGTGTTTTTTTATTAAAATTTTTCTTCTTGGAAAAAGTTAATTTTTTTTTAATTTTATTTAATAAACAATGTCAAAAGTAACATTTATTCAATAAAATTCATTTAAATCGATAGCTATATTTACACTTTTTAATTTGTTCAATACACACAAATATAAAAAAATTTTAACCAAAGTTTACCACTTCAAAAACTTCAGAATCGAAATCTTTTGATTCATCAGCCTCAGAAATTGTGTTGTGCATAGTACTTGTATTAATAAGCTTTAGCATTTCCGCAGAAGGATTAAATTTGTCACAACAAATTGAATTATTTTTAAAGTGTGTGTTTATTCTGAGAAGTGCTTCCAACAAGTCATATTGCATTTTTGGCGTATTTTTGTTTTGGTAGTGTTCATCATTGGTAAATTTGCCTTGATACTTCTTCTTTATTAGAAACTATTCACTATGAATAATAACACACATTTTTAGACGCACATTTCTTAACTCAAAAATCATTCTTGTTAACATCAGTTATAAAAAAAAATCGCCTAAAATTTTGTTATCAACCCCAACAAATCCCCGGATCCATAACACGAAATTATTATCCCCAATCAAGAAATAACAATCCCCAATTTAAGTACAAATCCCCTAAACTGGCAACGCTGCGTCCATACAACTCTTTCTCTCTCACAATATCAAAGCTTGAGCATCAAAAAAAAAAAAAAAAAAAATGCATGTAAGACGGTGCACTGTGAGTCAGTTCAGTTAATTGTGCGGCCAAAACATGAAGAGCAATCTCTAAATACATGACACGTTACACACATACATTTGCAGGTGTGCAATTATTTTAAATTGCTCAGCGCTCAGTGGGGGATTTTAATAATAAAAAAAAAATGGAAATAGTTCTGCAGTTTCTAAACGGGCCGTCCGATTGTTATGAAATTTCATACAGCATTTGCGCAGGTGTCACAGAGCTTAAGTCTGGAATATGAGAAAACAGAGCGCCTACACAAAGGAATGCTATAAAATTTGCATTTATAAATATTCACATAGAAAGTAACGACAAATAGCATTTGCTTTTGAGTTCCCAGAAATTCCCAAAGAAATTTCGCAAAATCCCACTAATGGGATTTTGAGTATTTTTGCTGTATCCTTCTTATTTTCCACCTAAAGCCTGGTACTCTGTTCACAATTTCGTGCGAAATGCTGTCAAACTACATATAAAAGTATTTGGTGTGAAATATTTGCGAAATAAATTCGCAAAAGTAGTACTCTGTTCTTGTTGTGAAAAACACGTAAAATCATGTCTTTCCATGCAAAATTAGTCTGGCATCATTTTAGTTTAGCTGCGAAACAACATGAGCAGTGCTTTTTTCGCACGGAATTTTAACAATGTTGCATACTTTCAATCAATAAAAGCAAGCAATTTATAAAAAAAACCGCGAGTTGGGCTACATTTAGAACATGTCAAATTTTTCACGTGAAATAATCAATGGTGCTGAAAATTTTTCACAACTTTGAACAGAGTACCAGCCATAACGCAGATAATATTTTTGGAAACATTTGAAAACATATCATATCTTAATAAGTTTCCTTTTCCCAACAATTGTATTATCTACAAAATAAATATCGAAAACTTCCATTCAAAAACCTTCTTTGCTTGCATGTAAAGTAAATCAATATATTGCAAATGCAATATAATCCAATAGGGCAAAAATAAAATCTATGGAAATTAGCCATGTTTTCAAGCTCTTAGGGTTCATTACAGTTTAAGGGCCACTAATTAAATTTTTATATGAGGGTTTTAAGCAAGTGCATAGTTTTTTTGTTCATCTCTATAATTGAATATTTACTCAGCCGGCGCCCATAACACTCAAAACTTATATAATATGAAAAATGTTCAAACATATTCATGCACGCAAATATTTTCTTTAGCCTTAACAGGAATATCGTTAAATACACCGCTAACTATGGCTAAGATAAATACTATAGTTTAGTCAACAAATAACACAAATTGAAAACATAAAATCACATAAAAATTTAAAACTGAATAGTAATAAAATCAACTACAACATCTTGAAAATGCCTAAGGATAATTGAGTCTCAGAAAAAAGTTCTCTGCATCACATTTATGAAAAAGAGGAATTCATTTAGCACAAGTATTATGGCACAATGGAAGTGAATTAAAAAAAAATTTGAGGCTAGAAGTAAAAAATCGCTTTTAGTTAATTTTAATTATTGTTGTTCGAACTTCATTTGTTTTTATATTTATGATTTGATCAGGCTAAAGTTCGTATCGCTTTGTAAGCCAAATTACATGTGATAATTATTAATGAATAAATAAGACCAAAGTTAGTTGTGAATATTCTGACAAACACGTAGTAGAACGGAACAACCGGCTGTTCTCCAAAGGCCACTACACCTTCATTATCAGCGTTCTTTGTGTTTGGTCCACTGTGTGTGGTGTCAGTTGATGTAGATTTCTGCTTTATATACTCAAGTTTTCAGTGCAAATGAAATATGTGAATTATTTTGATTCATCGTATTACAATTTGCTGAAAGCTTTTTTGTAATGAAAGCTCATTTTTACCATTGCCGTTTGCTCTTTACTAATTATGCATATGTTAGTTAATTTGCTTTTTATTTATTTATTTTGCCACAGACCCTTGGCTATTAATTTGAGTTAAATTTAATTATTATTGTTCGAACTTCATTTGTTTCTGTATTTATGATGTGATTAGGCTAAAGTTCGTATCGCAAATTACAAAAAAAAAAACAAAAAAAAATCTCTTATTGAACTACATAAATTCTATTTCTTTGAAATTTTACTTTTCGCCGAAGACTACAGTAACTGGATTCAGTAACATTTTGCGAACCGAAAATTTTAATATTTATCGATATATTTATTCGTTTGCGGTAACGATAATGTGATTCTTTAATTTCCTTTTTACGATAGTGTTGATCTGTGTTCTACACGCCATTTAATTGTATTTCTTGAGGCATTCCAGCACACAAAATGACAAAATAAGCGAAAAGCACAAAGAAGAATTAAAGATAAACTATATGAGTTTGAGCTTGTTATATTACTTTATTACTTCAACCGACAGCAAATATCGTTAAAATATGTTACTGAATAGCAAGCTCGATAAATTTTCGCTATATTTATTATAGCGATACGATTATCGTAATAAAAGTTACAGAATCCAGGTACAGATATCTACTACGAATTGTCACCTCGTAGTCTACGACCATGCATTGCTGAGGACTACCTTCTGCGAAATATTTTAAACAAGAACGGAGTTGAATAGTTGGAGGAATAGCAAACAAGCGAATGAGAACATTCAGCGAAGTACTTGCAGAATTTTTGAATGCCATGGAATTACAATTTTGTACAACATCGACATGTTAAATATCGCAAGAATAGAAGACCCATCTTTGCACATTATTTTAACTGTTTCTTGAGACTGTCTGGTGTAACCTCCAGCTATTGACATACTATACATATTTTTCCGCATCCTTTGCAAAGATTTGTTACTAACATTTTATTGTTCACAATTTGCCACTTCAAATAAAAGTGAACAATCACTATTGAAATGGAGAACTAATTCCCATGAAAAAATTATTCATGTTAGGGGGAATATTCTTCGATGTTGCCATATGTTTAAGTTGAATTATATAGAGAAGAGCAGAGTGGAAATGATTTCCGAAACCGAGAGATTTGGAATTTTAATACATTCTTTTTAGAGCAGAAGTTTTAAATAACTGAACCAGAAATACGGAAACAGATTGATATTAAAGTATAATATGAAAGAACATACCATTATTTTTAATTTTATTTATGATGTGAACCATAGTGCACGTACCTATTAGGTAATAACGCATTTTTTTACTGATGTGTTTTTTTTTCGGTTGGGATTTCGTCAGACCAATAGATGTACATGCATATCAATGTGTGTCTGTATGTAAGCATAAATTCTGTTTGCTTTACTAAATCTATGCATTGAAATTTATACCTGCATTTAAACTTTTTTTTCTATCTTAAAGAAACACAAGTGATACGCATTGCATGAATGCATTAAATATTTCTGATTTGTGCTGAAGTTGTTCCGATTTTGTGCTCCCATTTGCATGGTTTGCAGTTAAATATGTAAAGTATAGGCCTGTTTTTTTAATGCAACAAAGACTTCATGTGGCTATGACACTATCCCACAAAGTAAAAAGCAAAAATTTACTACACTAGAAGATACAAAAAGCGTAAAATATGTTTTAATTTGAAAAAAATGGGTAATACTAGAATTACTTAAATTTACCCCAATGAAGACTGCGCATTGATGTGACAACGTATTGACCTGTCACCCGTGAAGCTGACTTCTGGTTGGTATAATTAAAAAAAAATTGGCAAACATTTTTTTCAGTCTAAATACAGGGTGTTTTTTTAGAGGTATAGAACTTCGAATTGAAATAAAACACAAGAAAATCGTTTTAATGTCCATCAATTTGGCTTTATTGGAAGGATAATTTTATGCCATTAACGTTTAAATATGATTTCGGGCATGTGGCCGCCGCGGCTGGCTCGAATAAAGCCAATTCTACAGGTCCAATTTTCAAGTTGATGGACAAAGCTGCAATTGCTGTGCACGGTGGCGAATCGATTCATTTGGGTCCTCTTCAACACTTTGCTCTACAGCGGCAATTGTTTCTTCGGTGCGCACTATTCGACGTCTCTGCGGATGCGTATTATCACATAGAGTAAACGTAGTGCGAAAACGATCCATGGTTAACCGAATTAATTGCTCTGATGGACGATTATGTCGACCATAAAATGGACGGAGCTTGCGGTAAACTTCGCGAACTGAACCATTATTTTCGAAATAAATTTGCACGATTTGCAAGCGTTGTTCTTTTGTCAACCTGTTCATGATGAAATGGCAAACCAAACTAAATATTAATCACTTGACAGCTGACAAAATGGCCGCCAGTTAAAAAAGTGATGCCAACTTAAAGTTCTATACCTCAATAAAAAACACCCCTTACTAAAACTGTTGTAAAATTAACTATTTAACTGGCAACACTAATTTCAATAGCTAAAATCTGGCAACACCATAACAAAGTTTGACATTTTTTAGCATAAACGTACTCACAACGTTTTGATGTACAAGTGATATTTGTTTTGTTGACAGTGAGTTCAGAAAATCAATTTGACAAAAAAAAATGGAAATTGCAAGAGAAGCTTTTCGTTGGATTATTTTTCACAACTTCCGACGTGAATTATCTTAACCAGAATGTGTCGATGAACTCAGTGCTTTGTGGGGCGATAAAGCACCATCAAAAACTACAGAGTATCGCTGGTATAGTGAATTCAATCGTGGTCGTAGTTCCGTTGGCGTCAAATTCCATGAAGGTCGTGCCGAAACGGTGGTTGTGCCACAAAACATCGATGCAGTCCGTCAACTGATAATGAAAGATCGTCATGTGCCATATCTCACATCAGTTCCACTTCAGTATATTCGATTTTGCATGACCACTTAGTTGTTAAAAAAAATTGTTCTCCTTGGATACCCCATAGTTTATCAATCGCCCAAAAAAAGGCTCACGTCATGCGGTGTAAAGCCATTAGTAAAAAGTTCAACTGTGGTGCTTCAAAAGACGTGTATAAAATCGTGACAAATGACGAATCATGAATATATGCTTATGAGCCGGACACAAAACAGCAATCGACCGTGTCCAAGATGAACTAAATCCAACAAAAGTTGTGCGCGGAAGAATCAGAGCGAAGCAAATGGTTGCCTGTTTCTTCGGCCGAATGCTTCATGTGGCCACTGTTTTGCTTGAGCAAAGTAGAACTGTCAATCCTGAGTGGTACAAGACCATTTGTTGGCCGGGACCCTATGGAGAAATTCGTAAAACTAACCCCCGAAGACGGGGGTCTTCATCATAACAAGTGAATTTTTGAGCAGTCAAAACATCGAAGTGAGGACTCATGCTCTGTACAGTCTTGACTTGACACCCAATGACTCCTTCTTGTTACCGAATATCAAAGGTAAACTGTGTGGTAAACGATTTACGAGCGTCAAAGAAACAGTTGAAGCATTCAAAACCATATTTTGATATGGAAAAACTGCTATGACAAATGGTTTGAACGAATGTAAAAGTGTATTGATCATCAAGGGGAATATTTCGAAAAACAATGAAGCCATTTTCATTTCAAAATGTTTGTTATTATTTAATCCCAGCAAAAATTACTGCTTGCCAGAAAAGTTTTTGTAAAGAAGACAATGTCACAGAATCACTTGCTGTTGCGCATGAATAAGGCATTTTTTTCTTCTTCGAAATGAGCCAGCTAAAAGTAATACATATAGCTTCCAAAAAGCCATGAATTTTTTTTGTCTTACTAAAATGCTGCGCAGAAGTAATAATATATAAATTTCGTGAGAGCCCGCCTTACGTTAGTGCTTTTTGGAAGCATTCTTCGAAGCTTTTGTTATCAAATAAGCAATACATTGCTTCCCTCAGTTGTTAGTGCTTCCAAATTAGATTTATTTTTTGCTGGGATATTCCCAAAATATAAATAGCAGCCCTCGCAGTCCGAAGGAGTGATGAATGAAAAACATTCGCAAAAAAAAGCAAAGTTTTTTATTTTTGTGAGACAATTTTAAATTTTTAGTTGAACTATAGTGAATTCATTCTTACAGAATGCAATATTTTTATTTATTAATGTGATTTTCTAAAGAAGACAAGAAAAATTACACTAGACTTTATCCCGGAGGCAAATATTGTAAATTTTCTGTACCGCCACGCACTTCATCAGCACCCCTGTCCAGCTACTACTGATGTTAACAAAAGATCTCTGCAGAAGTAGGTAGACGACATGGAAGCTGATGAAGTGCGTGGTGGCACAGAAAAATGCCGGTATTTCCCCCCGGCTAAAGTAGAGTTTAATTTTTCTTGTCTTCTTTAAAAAATCACATTAATAAATTAAAATATTTTATTTTTCAAGAATGGAAAAATACTCAGCTTAAGCACTATTAAGAAATTATTCCTGATTAAAAGTTTTTATCAAGATGTTATGTCACTCATGATACTTTTTGAATTTTAGTTTTCGTTTAATGTATTTTGTTTGATCTCTCGAAGGCTACTGGCTCATCATTTTTGATAATTCAAATTTGAAACGTAGTACCAATAGTGCGTACTATTATTGGACTAACAATTTTAATAAAATGCTTATGAAGCAAAACTAACTAATGAATTAATTGTAGTTTAAACAAATTACGGCATTCGACAATGAACAAAATGCCAAAGCACACAAATACATACAAAATCCTTTGGAAATTTAAAAAAATTTCTTTTCTTTTCGAATGCCTCCAGATGAAAGTTTAAGTGTAGGATAGTGTTGTTTCTTATTAATCTTTTTAGAATAATTTAGCAATATTTTTTTTATGTTTTTGGTTTGCACTTGAGGGCATTCATTAATGTTAAATATGTGATGTTTATAATTTTTTCCGTAAAAAAAGGAACTTAACGTGTCTGATGTTTATTTGTTTAGATTGAAAGCAAACCATTTACTAAGATTTTGTATAGTAAGAGTTAAGTAAATGAAATATTTTTATTGTTTACTTACCTTGGGTCATCTGTGAAATAACTTAATTTCCGGAGCGAGTAGCATTTCTGAAATATTAAAAGAAAATTGCATATTGAAAATTTGCCAAAAGTATTTCTTAATTAAAGAATAAAATTATATAAAGAGAAAAGCTGGCTGAAAACAAAGGCAAAACGAAATAACAAAAACTAAAAATGTTAAAAACCCCCGATATATCTAGAAAAAATGTGATATCTTCTAAACGGCTAGACAGATTTTCTTAAAACATTAGCTAAGAACCCTCTCGATCCAGTCACCTTTCAAACAGACAAAACTAAATCAAAATCCGCCCAGCCGTTTGGTCTGTACGTGGACACGGACAGAAACACACTACAAACTTATAACATCCCTTTTTATGGTCGGGTGTTAATAAATATTGTTGTCTATTCTGGAATACGCGTCGATTTGGTGAAAGTTACATGGAAAACAAAAGAAACTCTATAAATGTAAAAAAATAGTTTTTGTTTCTCATACAAAATTAACCGTTTTTAAAATAGAGAGACAGAAACGCGTTGCAATTCTCCCTTTTATTTCATTTTATAATTGTATGGAAAACAAAAACAATTTTTGAAACTTTGTTTTTGTTTTAACGTAAAGTTTCACTTCTTCGACGCGTTTTCCAGAATAGCCACCGTTAATTATGAATTACACAAACATAATCTCCCCTATTCTGCGTTTCGATTCGAATAGAAATTTTCTCCGTTTGGCAACTTTGGTATTCTGAGTTCCGTACTTCGATTTCTCTTTCGCTTCTATGTATTCTGCACTTCGATCGTAACTACGTTTTTGTAAGTTGTTGTTTTAGTGACGGACTGTCCTTCGATTTTTGTTTGTTTGTTTGGCTTCACAAAAAGTGATTAATTTAAAAAATTATGTAAGTATTAAATGTAATAGATGTTTTAATTAATGATCTACACAATTTGTTTTGTTTTTCTATACTGAAATGTAATTTTTTTTAGTTATTATTTAGTAGAAAGCATCAACATGTAAAAAGTAGGAAAATGTGATAGCAACGAAAGAGGTATTGTCTGCAGATTAAATTAAATTAAAACAAAGAAACTTTATTTTTGTTTTACAATTGTGTATAAAAAAAATGAAAATATCGCCTCCGGCGCGACAGGATTCTTTACACTGGAATATTTTTGCTACAAAATAACTCTTGCTTATTATATTGCTTTTCTTGGCCTTTCAGTAGTTAACTTGTAATTTTTTTAATACAAATATTCACAATATTTAATTCTTATTTGTTTTAGTTGTTAAATCACTGCTTTTTTGCACTAAATTTAACTTTGTTAAAATTTTTTGCAAAATTGCTTTTTTCTGTTCCAATTTCACACGTTTCAGAGCAAAGCAGCTGGTTTAAACACACACTTCTCTTTTTCTTTTACTTTCGATTAAGTTCTTTTGGCAGAATACAATTTTTCGATCCATGCGTAAAAGAATGCGGAAAAGTGATCTAAACGCAGAATAGGGGTGAATAAGTAAAAGAATCCGAAAACAAAAGCATTAAGTCTACTGACAATTTTCCTAAGCAGAATCGAAATGCATATAGACGTTGCCTAATAATATACAATAAAAAATAAGAGGCGCTTTGGCCACCCCGTTAGAGCTATGCTGCTTAGCTATATAAAACAAATTTCATGTGTTAAATAACAATGCCAAATTCGCCGTAAATATATCAAAACGTTTCCATTTATTTCTTTTCTAGCTGCGTACGATTAAATTAATGTATTGTTTGTGATCATTTGCGAAAACAATACCAAAAAAATTGAGTAATCGTTCCCATTTTTTGTTTGTTTTTTTTTGTTTCACTCCCTACAAAGAGTGAAAGAGACAAAATCAAACATTTTGTTACGTTTCTTTTCGTACTGTGCTTTTAAGTACAAAGAAATCAAAACTAAAATCAATTTATAACTGTAATACGAGGTTTATTCAAAACGTATCGCGAATTTTGAATTTTTGCGGGTTACGTATATTCGAATTTCAATTTATTTGTGGCGTTAGTTGGTACTCATGTCTCTCACTTATGCCGACAATTTCAACCATTTTGAATGTTCAGTTAATTGTTGACAGCTGCTTTGCTTGAACGTGTTTTGGCTGGTCTTCGATTTTTACCTTGGTTCGTGCGGCAGCTTCCATTGAGATGATTGAGCTTTGGCTTCCACGTCATAACCATAAACCCACGATTCGTCACCAGTTATAACCCTCTGGAGCAAATTTGGGTAGTCGTGGACAGAGTTCAACAGCTCATTAGCAATGTTCATGCTAATGCTGTTTTTGGTCGGAATTGAGCAATTTTGGTACGAATTTCGCGGCGACCCGTCTCATGCCCAAATCATTGATAAAAATCGAGTGGCACGACCCAATCGATATGTGTAGGTCCTCAGCAATTTCTCTAATGGTGATTCGACGATTGGCCAATAGCATTTTCTTCACTTCATCAATTTTTTCGTCTGTTGTTGAAGTGCTCGGGCGTCCGGCACGCTCTTCGTCATTGACATCTTCTCCTTCTTCTGAGAACACTTTGTACCACCGATAAACGTTGCTTCGGTCCAAGGTAGCTTCTCCGTATGCCACAGTCAACATTCGGAATGCATCCGCGCACTTAATTTCGTTTTTCACACAAAATTTCATACAGGTTCTTTGTTCCATTTTTTTAAGAGGTAAAAATCGTAGACGAGCCAAAACACGTGCAAGCAAAGCAGCTGTCAACAATTAACTGAACATTCAAAATGGCCGAAATTGAAG
This sequence comes from Nowickia ferox, assembly GCA_936439885.1. Lineage (NCBI taxonomy): Eukaryota > Metazoa > Arthropoda > Insecta > Diptera > Tachinidae > Nowickia > Nowickia ferox. Next base: position 91,142,362 of record OW387023.1, on the reverse strand, counting down.
TGAGAGATATGAGAACCAATATAACGCCACAAAAAAAATCAAAATTCGAATATACCTAACCCGCGAAAATTAAAAATTCGCGATACGTTTTTAACAAACCTCGTAGTGTCGATTATTTTTGTTATGAAAATCATGTGCTAGCTCTAGTGTGGTGGCATAAAGAGCATAGCTCTAACCAAAAATTCTTTATATTGATGCATGATATGATGATAATGATATATGTATAAATGAAATCAAATAAAGTGTTTGAATAAATAAAACATAAATATACAAAATTTGAAAGAAGGTAAAATCATAAATATAAATTGATAAAAAGCCTCTTAAGCTAAAACAAAGACCTGGATGTAGGAAAACTAGAAGGTAACTTAAAACAGTGGACAAAAAAAAAAGAAAACAAATTGAAACGTGGCACTACACGGTTTTCTTATAAATTTCCACACTAACTCCTTAAAAAATTACCATATGCCAAATAAATTTGACTTTCTTAAAATAGATGAACGTCGTCCTAATTTAGTTAAATAAGATATTTTATTATGTTATCTAAAATATATTTTTGTTAAATTCTTCCAAATAATTTATTTGTATTTTATTTTTTTTTTAGAGATTCGACCCAGTGGAATGTAGTTTCTTTTTTTTTAATTTAAATGTACGATTTTAAATATCACATAAATTCAACCCACAAGATAATAAATTTTCTGTATATACGGATGTAAATTTATTAAGGCGGCCCTTTTTGAAGCAGAAATAAAATAAAGTAAAGTCATGTCGTTTGAAATATTTTAGTGTCCTGAAATTAAAGTTCGAATTCTATTAGTCATTTTAAAAGTAGAAGTTCGAAAAGATTACAAAACAGAAACATTTTAAAATTTATTTGTAAAATTGTAAATAAAATAAAGTAACATTAATAAACAATAGTTGCTAGTAATGTACTTTTCCTAAAATCAATTTTTACAAATTAATTTAAGCAAACTTAAATCTGCATGACTCTAATCACTTTTCAATAAAAAATTAATAGCCTCACAACTTGGAGAAACTATTCTGTATTGAGACCTTCCGATTGTGTGCTGTATTTTTTTTTTACTGGAAAACATTTACATCCATACATACGAGACACATGCATGTCATACAGTTTAGCACATTTTAAAAAATAAATAGAAATATGGAAAAAGTAACTGCAGACAGAAAATTTTTGCACTATTTTCTTCCAATAATTTACTAGATCAGATTACTAGGCTTGACAAATGATCTTGTATTTTAGCCTACAATCGTAAAAGACCATATACAATTTTGCAAAATCATACACATTTAGTGAGTTGTAATTTTTGAAACTACTTTTTCAGTGATTCAGTGTTAAGTTTAGTTAAGCATGTGCAAAAAAAAAGTATAATTATACAACACTCTGTTATTTCGAAAACGCCAAGACAGAATATTGTCATGGAAAATCTCCATGGAACTAAAGATCTCCCGAAATATAAAAAATATGTGTTCCAGACTGCGAAGTAAATTACATCTGCTTCGAAAATTTTAATGAACTTATTAAAAAAATAAAAATTTTTAAACCTCAAATGCGGCAAATCTATCAAAATGTTAAACGCAACGATATGTACATTTCATAGGGTGACTAAACTTTTTAAAAGCATGTGCATGAATTGTGTATTTATTAAAAAGTGTGATCTAACAAATCTAACACACTTGATAAACTTAATGTTCATATATATTTTTGCTAAATAGAAGTAACTCTCAAGCACTGAATGCCCACTACATTACTGGGTGTTAACTTCTTTAAGAAAGGGATAGTGCTAAAGAAGTTAAGTGGTAAAGGATGAGATAGAGGCAAGCTTCATTTTTTACAACTCTGCTTTTGTGCACGTTTCTAATAATGCAGTGCCTCTGGTGTCAATGAGGCTTATTAAATTTTTGAAGCTATGCTTAGTAGTATGGGTTATTCTACTTGGCCGATGATTCTTCTACACAATACCGACGCAGGAGGGCGCTCTAAGGTTACCTTAGGATTAATATCCGCTGAAGCCGTTGTACTTCATGGACCAGTGACTATGCCTTCATCACTTGAACGTACCTACAACAACTGATACAACGGGACACTAATACACATCAGAGAAATGAGTGGTGTTGCTTTTTTAATAACTGTCAGAGATCGGGCTCGAGCCCAGGACCTTAAATTTTGTATTCAACGTGCTAACTACGAGTATTTCAGTCAACGCCATCCTCCTTTAGTGCAATCAAGTCTGATGTATGTGTATTAACAAAAAACGTTTCAAGATATAATAATGCAAAGTAACTCGTATAAAATAATTTTTATAAGAATTTCACACATATAAATTATATAATCAGCTCTTGAGAGAAAATTTTTTTAATATCTTCCTTGATATACATATGTATATGTACATATGTATGTAAGTGGTTCAAAATAACTGCTGATTTTTATCAGATATTTCCATCTTAGGCCGAGTTTACATCTGGCACTCATGTGCCCAAAAAAGCTGTTTGATTCAGACACGTATACAGATTCATACATAACTAATAGACAATTTTGTAGAATCCAACATGACTGGAAACTGTTTAAATCAATAAATACACAAATACTCTGCATCAAAATTATCCAATAGTAATTACTGGTTACGCTCTTTTGGGCACATGCAGGCCAGATGTAAACTCGGCCTTATAAACATGTTTACAAAAAGTCTATCAACATATCGCTCACAAAATACTAACATGAATCAAATTAACACTGCGCAGGTTGCGTGAGTTAGTTTGTTGTTATCAATCAGCTGTTTGTGCGATGTAAATAAAAACCTTTGTATTTGATTTCGAAAGCAAAAGATTTGTGCATCGCTTTGAAAGCATAATACTAGTTCTTTACAACAAAGGTGAAATCAAATAGTGAAAATAGAAATAAAAAAAGAAGAGAGGTGCCTTAGGACACCCGGTTGTAGCTACGCTGCTTAGTTATATAAAACAAACTGCATGTGTTAAATAACAATGCAATAAAATTTTATAATATGATGTCTCAAAATGTTTCCATTAATTTCCCATTATTTTCTTTTCTAGTGGCGTACGACTTTTATTAATGTATTGTTTGTGGCCGGTGGCGGCTGTTAGCCGGCATACAACCGATCGGCTGTGTTCTTTGGTATGTGCTCATGTGCATTGTTGCCATATTAAGCATTTCCATTAGTTAAAAAGTATTAAACTTTAAAAAAATTCTCCTAGATGCTTTCTGGTATAATTTGTTGAAAATAAAAAAATTGTAATTGTAAATGAAAAAATCTTTTACTGAATAATGCTAGGAGCACAGCAAGTGGGACGAACGACGAGTTGTTCGGTGCGACCTTTCGTCATAAAAAATAAAACACATATGTGCATATGAAAGTGAACACAACAACGCCGTAGAACGAAATTCGTCCTATGTGAGATAGATTTATTTCTACTTTTATTATTTCATACCGCCGACGAACGACCAACCGACCGACGAATAACCAACTTTATCAATTATGAGAGCAGAATTCGCTGAGTAAATTAGTCGTTATTGTGCTTCAGAGGACATATTTTCGCAACGAACGCTTATCGACGAAATCGTCGACATAGACGAAGTTCGTCCCAGTTGTGTTCCTAGCATAAGTAAAATATTATTTTGTAATTATAGTGCGTAAAAAATTTTAAACGTAATTGTAACATTTCCAATTATATATATTTTATATTTTATGTGCTGTGAAAATACCTGTAAATACTAATAAGTTTGTTTCATGAAACTCAAAGTAATTTCAATAATTTTTTCTATATTTTATCATCATTTTCTAGCAACACTGCTCATATGCAAACACAAAACAAAAACAAATTGAGCAATCGTTCTCATTGTTTTTGTTTTCTCCTTGCTTCAGTCACTTCAAGGAACGACACAAAACAAAATCAAACAATTTGTTTAGTTTATTTTCGTACTCTACTTTTAAGTACAAAGAAATCAAAACTAAAACAAATTTATAACTGTAATAGTGATGATTATTTTTGTTACGAAAATCGCGTCCTAACTAGTGTATTGCGCCATAAATAGCGTAGCTACAAAAATAAGTTAAAAATTAATATGAGGTGAGCAGCGAATATTTACGATAGTAATAAAACAGCAAAACTGTGCAAAATATAATTTTTTAACTCTTCATAATATCCTAGAATGAAAAAAATTTTGTGAACACGATAGTAAAAATTAATCTAAAGATATTGTAAATCTGTATGGAAAATTTCAAACTGGAATTTAAATATCGACTTAAGACATACATATATTCTGGGATGAAAAGATGAAATTATATAAGTTTAGAAAATTAAAAAAAGTCTCTAGCCCGTAACTTGCAATTAATTATTGTTACACCCTTTTGCAGTTCGTACTGTACATTTTTATTACGGGCAAAATAATTGGAGTTATTAATTTAAACACCGAACAACCAATAGAGCTAGAATTGACACACGTGGAATATGATGATTTGGAAAATCAAGCGGATTACAAAAAATTTCCAATCCACATAGGCCGGGTTCAACAGTTTCATACATAAATAATAGAAAATTTTATAGAATCCAAAATGATTGGAAACAGTTTATATCAATAAATACATGTCTGAATCAAACAGTTTTTCATTAGTAATTAGTGGTTATGATTTTTTGGGCACATGGCACACAAAAAATGTCAGGTGTAAACTCAGCCTTACACGCACATTCTTCGCTTTACCATTTCGTCGGTTGGTTACTGGTTTGATGTATGGAACATTTAAAAAATTTAGTTATTGATTGATTATATATGAATAATGTGTCCTCATTCTAAATTCGTTATCAGTTTTCCGATATCTTGAGTATATCAGGATATATAGAGCTGTAATATTGCGCCATTTCCACAATATTTGAACATTTAAAAAATTGTTTTACAGCAGTCGACAATTTTTGGGATATGTGGCACATTTCCAACGTAAAAGTATTAATATTGTTATTCGCAATTGTTATGATGTATATCAATGCATATTCTACTCAACGAACGTGATTCAAAACAAAATGCAAGAATTTTATTGTTGTATTATGTTTTAATCAAAAGAAATTGAAATTTTTTTTATTAATAAAATTTATTTTATTAAATATATTCACTTGAAAGGCCTATCGAGGCTTGTTGTCATGTTGTTGTTTCTGTTGTTTTTGTTTCAAATGTAACTGTGCGATAAGTCGAACGTTGTCGCCATTGACAAACCTGCCCAAAATTAAATGAACTAATCCTTATTAAGGAAGGCGAAAATATACTTTAAATCTAAGAAACAAATCGTAAGTTTAAAATTATTTTAAGCAATATCTTTTGCTCATAGTAAAGGTGGTAATTCAAAAGGATTTGAATTGTCTCTTAAGTGTAATCTAATAGCTGTTACATTTTGTACTTCTTTATCCAAAAAATAATTTTGCTGAAATAATCATCTCTATGATAAGCAAATGCATGTTCTTTCCCATAACCCTGATAATAGCAAGAACAAAATATCTTTACAAAACAATGAATTTGCGTTAAAATTGCAACGATTTGTTAGTGCATATTTTTGCATATTTTGCTGAAAATGCATATTTTTGCATAATTTGGTCATAAAGGCATATTTTTGTCTCATATTTTGATATAAACGCATGGGTTTGTGTCATATTTTGTCAAATTTCTAAAAAGGTTATTGCTGACAAATTATTAATACAAAACGTTTTTTTTTTGGCAAATATATTCGTTTAAATTGTTATAGAATTGGAAAACGATTATAGAAACGCACTCACCTACTAAGTTGAATGGAAATTTCCATTTTGATGATTTCTAAAGGAAATTGTCTGCTATTAAAGCCGAAAGTAGTGAAACAATTCTTTTCTTTTGAATACAAAATTTTTAGAATATGTGCATATTTTATTGTTTTTAGTGCATATTTTGCGTTTTTAATGTCATATTTTGGGCACCTAAAATATCTGTTTTATATGAATGAAGTCCTTGTCCCTGATGACAAACAAGCATTTATGTTTCTTATATTTTGAATCTTTGTTTACATTATTTTCAATTGCCAACCTGTTACAATCGTATTTTTGCCTACTGGAGAGAGTTTCCATGTACGATATTAATTGTAATATCAGTTGCGTTACCAGTTGACATGGCAACTGTAGTATGGTTGCCTCCATAATTGCATTATAAATATTTGTTATATTGAAAACAAATTGTTGAACATAAGGTCTGTCATTGCATTGATGACTTTACGTCATCTAATTCATTTCGAGGGCTCATTATTCCAATGTCGGTGCGGCATATCATTTTCGATACAATCTTTAACATTGTTACTGATGAACAATAAATGGAAGGACTGACTTTGTAATAAAATGTCACGGCATCGAATAAGATCATTGTTGTGATGGTTTTTCTTTCAGCCTAGAGAAGCTACCAAAAATTTTGATGTGTGTTAAAAATTAATTTGCATATTGATGAGAATTAGTAAATAAAATGCAATTTATTACAGTTTTGTTCAATATTTATTGAAAATGTAAGATTCTTGACTGATTTATTTTATTTTTCTCTGTATGATATTTTTGTTTGTTAATATTATTTTATTCACACTCCTGTCTACAATTTGTTAATCTTTTGTTAACTTAATACTGGACAAGATGTCAACCTAGACTTTTGTTAGACCTCTGGCAAATAGAAAAATTAAGACCTGAAATAAACAAACTCTTTAGGTTTTTGGTGTCATAAATACATTTAGTTTCACAATTTTATGGCGAAAGACAGGAAAAAAGGAGAAAAAAATACAGACACATACACACATAATTGAATTTCAATTGAAAACATTCGCTTTGCTCTGTGCATTTGTTGATTTAAGTCTTATGTTGCCTTGAAAGTGGAGCAAAATTTATGAGGGAAATTTTGTGCAAGTGAAAAATGTGACACAGTATTAAAATTCATTTTAGCAAAATATTTTCTCAATGAATAAGTGAAAAAAATTTCCAAACAAATTAACTGTAGTAAACAATTCGAGATTATGAAGTTAATGCTTCAAAGAGTCAAAGTTCAAAATCGTAAATAAAATAACGGAAATACATTTGTAGTCATTTAGAAATGAGTTTAAAATTTAAACTTTAAATATATATATATATATATATATATATATGTGCTTTAAAATGAAAGCGTATTTGAAAGTTAATAAAGAATTAACAATAATTCCCTCTTTAATAAAAAAATACAGTAGTTGCCGCTTAAATGCACCCCCTTGAAAAGACTTTCCTCGTTTTAATGCATGAAAATTGGTGGCAACAATTTATATCCATATAAATTATAAAACAACATTTTTAATTAATCGTAGCAGACGCAAAATTTTATATAGTATATCTGAGGAAATTATTCGCCTAAGTGTTTTTGTTTTTATAAAAAAATATCTGGCAAGAAGTTATTTGAATTGAAATGCGGCAACATTAAGAAGGAAGCAATGAATGTCGATGAGTAAGGAAATATATAGAGTCATTATCGCTAAAATAGCTTAAGAGACACATTTTACGATCGCATATAATCGATTTTGGTTACTAAATTAAGTTCGAAAACTATGTCGCTTAAGCTTTTTTTTGGCGGTTATTGCACAATATATTTATAGACTTATGTAACATTAGAAACGATTTTATTGCCAAACTTCAATTAATAAAACATAACAAGATCTTTATGTCCGTACATGCATATAGAGTTTGACAGCTATGTACGGATAGTAAATATTTCATCCTGCATATGCATATATGCACCTTAAGCAGGTCGTACACGACATGTTTTTTACGTCTGACATGTCAACTTTTCAACTCAGATGGAATTTTGCATGTCTGTCAAAAATTGTGTTTTACAGAAGGTTTATAATATTCGGTCACAAACGTGCATGTACAAATACGTCTGACATTGTCCGTGTTTGTATCCAACAGCTGATCTGTGCTCAAATTTTATTAAATATTTTGTTAAAAGTGGTTGTAAAATGAATTCAGAAAATAATTCAATTGCAGTGTGCAGCATTATTTCAATTATAACTGCAATTAAAGCAAAATCAAATATAAAAAATGTAAATATTTTTGCACAAACCTATGTCGTCCTCCGTTTAAAAATTTTAAAGAATTTTTCTTTAAATTCGAAGAAATCATGTTAGGATATAAATATGGAACGCAATTTTATTGCATGTACATGATTGCTATTTAATAGTTTAAAAAAAAAAATAAATATATCAATGTTGTAATATATCAACTTTAGGCGGCTAATGCTTCCGTCAATATCGGAACGCCGAATGTTTCCTCACGGCATAGATTTTTGACGACATATTTTGCTTAAGAAGAACAGCTGATGTCAGAAGAAAATATAACACGCTCTAATTGAAATTTTGTCAGAAGACTTTGCGTCTGACTTTTACAGACGCAATGTTTTAAAGGTACCACACGATATGTACATGTTTTACACTGGGAAATATGAAAAGTCAGATGTAAAAAATATGTCGTCTACAGGGGGCTTTACTAATAGGCAAGGCAATGGAGGCATGAAAGTCAGGGATGGGAAATGGGTTTTTTGACTTTATACCAAATACAAAGTGTTCTTTAATTTATTAATTTATTACAACGAAAGCTAAACAGAAATGTTTAAAATTTCACAAGTAAAAAATTAATAATTTCCCCTTTAACCGAGATTTTTTAAATCAATAATTTGCACATTTATTTGTAAATCAATTAATTTCGGATTTATACGAGCTTCGCTTAAATGACTTTTAACTTAAAAATTATTTAAATTTAACATGCGCACTTAAGCGGGAACTACTGTAGTAATGAGTGATTTGTTGCAACAAGGGATAATTTTAAGAATCTTCGTATCATAAATTAAAAAACTTGTAAAGTTTATTAAGTGCTGGAATGTATTTTCGAAGATCGGTTTTGCTTTCACTCACTGTATTGTAACAAAAAAATAAAAAATAAAAATCTTGGAGATAAGAGCTAATTACAACGGCAAAGATATACACATGCATCTCCCAGGGGTTCTGTTATTAACGGTCTTCTATTTTAGTTAAATTTTAAATGAACTCAAAACTAATAACATGATAAAAAAAAACAGCCAATAACTTAGAACAGAATTACATATTTAGACTTAAGTAGTCCCACTAAAAATATGAAAAGAAAAGTTTCTTTCCAATACATGAAAACATTGTCAACTGAGACAACAAAAAAAAAAAAACATTTAACACAGTTTCAGGGGCCTTTCTTTTACATTTGAGCATAAATTCTATTAAGAATAAATTTAAATATGTACTTTCATTTCCGTTGAAATTTATTGAAACAAAAACACACATGAGAATTTATAGAAATGGAAAAGAATATAAGACATGCATTCATATCTACAATAGAAATATTAAAAAAAAACAGCAAGATATTGAAGATGAAACTGGTATGCATTTAAAAGATAATAAATGGCACACTAACGTTTGTCCACAAGTACGTAGTGTAAACTAAAAAAAAAAAATATTTTTAAAATTGCAAAAAAATTATATTGCATAAATTATTACAAACTCAAAATGCAAATTGAATGACACACATGTGCACAAGTTGTAACAAACAAAAAGTTAACAAGAAGTTGAAATAATAACACATTCACTTTACCCATGATCTGAAAGCAAAAATATGATGAATTGCTGATGAAAAGTAATATTTTAGTCAAAGGCTACAATGTATAAAATTTGGCAGAAAGTAGTCGAGCGAAGTTGTTTGTAATGTACGCTGCTAAATGAAATCTTTCAAATGCTTTAGAGAGCATTAGACATGTATTTCGTCCTTGTGATCAGTGATCATTATACAAGGTACTTGCACGACTACAACAAAATTACAACTCCAAAAAACACACGCATTTTGTTGGTAGAAACAAACAGAATTTAGTCAAAAACAGCGGTCTTTTCTTGTTAAAAATAACAATTAGAGGGTAACTAAAGTACAATTGCAGACGCGGCATTCATGAATGATTATAGTCATTCAGTGTTGCCAATATGTGTGTAATACACAGAGTGTGTAATTTCTACTCACATGTGTAGGCCTATAATTAGATTCATGAATAATCTGTGTGTAATTCTACTTTCACTTCTATTTTTGTTTAATTTTGTTTTAATTTTAACCTACACAAAGGATGTGTAGTGTAATTTTCTTCAATGTTTAATTGGAGACACAGCCATATGCAAATTCATTGGCAACACTGTAATCATTTTATTCACACACATACACTAACATTTTTGCGGCTTGTAAATAAAGTTTGACAACTTTCTGCATTGCATACATTAACAGGCTGGGCTGGCGCATGTACCTTGTATAATTTTACCATGATAGTTGACTGAACTTGCAGAAAGCTTCTAAAAGCAAGAGCTATTGCTTCTTCGACTGTGACTGTTTGGTACTTATAAAAGCATACAGACTGATTATGCTTTTACTACCGAAACTAATCAAAAGCAACAGCAAATCAAATTTAATTTTTTGAAATCGTCGACTGCTGAAAGTACTACTGCATCATACATCGTTTCCTGCTTCTGCTTCGACTGCGACTGTTGATGATTTTCACAAGCACAAGCAAAAGCATTGGTTGGTTTTAAGCAGTTGGAAAAAGCCAAATTAGCGAAAAGTAAAAATTTTACGACTTTTGCTACTTCAACTTAAATTTTTTAAACACTGATAATAACCATGGTGACTGTTATTACTCAGGCTTATCAGGAACAGCAACGTGAGTTTGATGAAATAAATTTTTACAATAAAGTTGATAAAGCAGTATAACGAGACGACAGCGGTTGGAAAGAGGTAGCAACCGTAACTTTTCAATAAAATCACTAATTAACGGAAATTTAGTTTTCTTTTTTGCAACTGCAAAATAGTACGAGAAAAATATTCAATCGAAATGTGAATAATAAATAAATAGATTAATAGAATAATTGATTTTGTACAAACTGCGCGTATTAAGAGCAACAAAAAGCCAATTACAAGGCTTGTAAGCATGATGGAAGCAAGCCCGGACTCTGCTCAATAGCGGTTGGTAAAGAAATTGGAGGAATGTAGGGCAGAGTTAAATAGTTTAGTTCCACCTAAATGAAATTTTCTACTAATTTTTAAACAAATTTGGCACATTTACTGCATTTTATTTTTTATTTTTGTCATTTGTCAGCTGGTTTTTTTTTCTCCTCAAATGCATATTCACAATTGCGAATACCTACTTAATCATTAAAAAATGTATCAGCTGATTTTCGTAATAACTAAATTCAACCTTTGTTGACAAATTTTTTGCACTTTTTAACCATCTAATGGTTGCTGTTCATAATACTGACTGTGGTAGAATAGGCCTGTGAAACTTCCAAATTTCAACATGTAATTTGATTTGAAAAACATAAGATGTGACTTCCTGGCAAACCATTTTGTAGGGTAAACAATTTTTACACCAAAAAAAAACTCCCATTTATTATGCAGCAGCAATTGCCAACAGAAACATACAAACAACGAGACAACAAACTAAATGGATGGTGATATATTAGATGTCGCAAATACAAGATTTGTGGCAGCAGAAAAAAATATATATATGAATTGTATATTTGAAATATTTATTATTGCGATATAAATAGGAAACCACATTTTGTTTAAATTTAAACCACACATTTGGCGATGGGAAAAAAACAAAAAAATCACATAAAGCCAAATAGGAAAACAGGTACGAGTAGTTGGCTGAATAAAAAAAAACAGTAACAATTCATCAATGAGAACTAAGATTATTATTATTATTATTATTATTATTATTACTATGATGATGATGAAACGAGTCAAAATCACATCAAACATTTTAATGCGCACACTCTCAACAATATAAGGACATTGAGAAATCAAAATAGAATTTTTATATTAGAAAAAGATACACGAGTGTAAACAAAAAAAGCTGTTCTTGGCTTTTCTATTGCAAATAGACAAACAGGATGGCGGCATGGAAGAGTGAATGAATGGAGAAGTCTGAAGAGATTGAATGAAGCTGAAATAAAAACTCTACCTTAACTTACACTTGCTTGTAAGTGTATGAAGTTGCGGATATGTTATTTACAAATATAGAGGCTTTAACTGATAGATTGATGCTGCTGATACGAGTATAAAGTAAACCTGCTACAAACTTAAGCATTGATCATAATGTTGATAAGTAGCTGTTGCAGTGTAGAACATTTTGATGAAATGTATTGTAAAAAAAGGAACTTCAAATATAGAAAAATCTGATGATTATGAATAAATATATATATGCACTTAGGTAGATGGGTTACTAGATAATATGGCCTATCAATACCATGTGTAAGTTAAGTACATGCAATAGATGCTGTATGTACTGCACATGTGAATAATGTAAACAGTAAGCAAATCTATACTTAATGTTTCATATACAAAACACTAACAAGTAAATCTATCGAAGAGTGCGATCTTTTTACTTCTCAATATCATTCATCTATTGCTTAGCTTGATGTTAGACATGAAAAAAGAAAAGAGAAAAAAAAACCAAAGCCAAAAATTATGTTGCATATATGATGAACTTGGTCAAATTCGTGACTAGATTCAATATAAATCTATGTAAGTCTATTGTTTCTATTTTTTTTTTGAAATAAATTTATGAAAAATATTAAATAAATTCTTGCAAAAATATGTCTTTGTTGCAAATATGACATGATTTGTACTCCTTTTTTTTTAAGCAGGATAAAGTTATGATTATCACTATAGGTATGGAGTGCCCAAATATAGACCATAAAGTAGATGTTTAAAATATGGTATTCAAAAATTAATTTTCTTCCTATCAGGTGTGCAAAAAGAAATTTTATTTGTTCATGAAAGGTACAAAAATTCCGATGACACGTGACACGCAAGCTTAGGCCCCTATCATGGTTCTCAACTAAATGATGATGGTCTAAGGGTCGACCAAACTGTGTTTTAGTGGAAATTATCGTCGCGTTTGCAACTTAAAATATCAAGTTTGACATAAGGTAAAAATGCTTTTTATATCACACCCCAACCTGTTACTACAAAAACCCAACCACAGACCAAACTACTAAAAAGCAGTTGTGTATACTCAACGTTTTTCTCAACCAAAATTACGCATAGTTGTAAATGAGAATACCAAAACACAACTAAAAAGTCAACTGTTAATTTGGTTTAGAATGGCGATGGAAATTTATCAATCCCAACCAAACTATTTTAAAAGTTGAAAACCGTGATAAGTCCATTAATTAAGTCTTAGAAACATTCTCTCTAGTAGACTAGTAGCTAGTGAGGTAATTTATCAGTCCGGGCAAAACTCAATAATTCACAAATTATTAAATTGCATTAATATTATAAATAACTCGCTTCCCAATTAAATGCTTTACTATAGCTATGCTATTTATTTCACGACACATCAGCTAGTACATGATTTTCATAACAAAAATAATCGACACTATTACAGTTATAAATTTGTTTTTGTTTTTATTTATTTGTACGGGCAAATCTCGGTATAACGAATCTCGCCTAAACGAAAATCCGATAAAACGAACGTCCAGTTTTTTTTACATTAAGAACCTTATATAGCGAATAATATCCTAATTTTATACTGGATATAACGAATGATAAAGAAAAAATCGCAAAATAAAAAACGAAAACCTGCTAGAAACATATTTATATAGCGAAAGTTTTGATAAATGTGTGCTCTGTATAACGAATGGGAAAAAATATTAAACAACGCAAAAAAATGTGATACCGTTAGTTCGTATTTGGTTACTTATTTGAAAACAAATTGCCCTCGTTCTTTTTATTTATTGTATCATGGCTACAATAATAATAATTAAACTAAAACTTGAAAAAAAAAACTTTGCGATATAACGAATGGGCATGACATTATATCGTTCGTTACACCGGGATTTGCCTGTACTTAAAACCAGAGTTCAAAAATAAACGAAACAAATTGTTTGATTTTGCTTTCTTTCATTTTTTGAAATGAGTGAAACAAAAACAAAACAAAAACATTGAAAAGGATTGCTCAATTTGTTTTTGTACATGAGCACAAGCCATAGAACACAACTGATCGGCTATAAGCCGGCAAACAGCCGCCGCCGTCCACAAACAATACATTAATTTACTCGTGAGCCGCTAGAAAAGAAAATAATGGGAAATAAATTAAAATGTTTTGAAATATTTGCGGAGAATTTGAATTCATCATATAATACAATTTTATTGCATTTTTGTTTAACACATTAAGTTTGTTTAATATAGCTAAGCAGCATAGCTATAACTGGGTGTCCTAAGACACCTCTCTTCTTTTTTTTAGATTTTTATAATATATGCTTCTCTATTTTCAAACAGTTGACCGATAGTGCACTCACTATACCAGCAATCATGATGTGAAATTGTTGTGGTTGCTTAATAAAGAAAAAAAAGTTCCATTGCCATTATCTTCATTAAAAGACCTTGTAGCTTTTTTTTCTCTAATTTCTCAGTCCAGTAAACAATTGAAATTATAATTCTCAGCCACTTCCATTTTAAAGAAAAAACAAGTGAAAGTTCTTAAGTCAAAAGCAAAACTAAGACAAAAAAAGACCTTCAAAAGTTCTCATCGCCCGTAATTTGTATAATTTTCGTCCACTTAAAGTTTAATTCAAAATCACCATAATTTTTCGCTATCAACTATTTTCCATTCCAATTTAAAGTTGTACATTATATTTCTAATGCGAATGCGCTGCGGTGCTTGTGAAAACTCTGGCTGGCTGATTGAGTTATTTTATTTATAAAACTCTATGGATTAAAAATGGAAAAAATCAGGCTCTTTCCCGAGAGAAGAAATAAGCAAATGTTTTAGCTTAAATGTTAAATGAAATAAAATAAAATATAACAAGTTAATCACAATGTTTAAGCTTAATTTTATAACAACAACAACAACAGCACATCTTTAACACCAACTAAACCAAAACGGAAAACCAACAAAAACAAAGGCCAACTTAATGGCTAAAATCTTTAAGTTGGTTGCTGTTTTTTTGTTGTTAGTTTCACTCTTGCCTTGTCTTGCCTCGATTTTTCTTGTTGTTGTAGTTTTTCTGTTATTAGCGACCTAATTTTTTTGTCTAAGTTACAGTTTAGTGGAGTTTTAGTCGTTCGGTCTCTGAGTTGTTGTTAAAATGTTTCTTAATGTAAGTGGAAAATTTGGGTCAATAGCGGGGGCATATTTATCTTGATTTAAAAGTTATTGGTCTTGCTGTGAACAGGTTAAAGAGACAAATAAACAATTGTGATAAATTATATTGTTGTTTTATAGTAAAAATTGTTGTAATTTCCAGGGCATATTTTTAATTCACGGTTAATGGTACTCGTAGATAAATAAAAATTAAACCATTTAACAGGTGCTGTGAAATTTTGTTTTATGTGAAAACTATCGAAAATATTTACATAAATTAGATGGAAAATAAATTCAAAGTCAGTTAAAATGAAAACAGGAGTTTGTCTAATACAAGCTAATTGAAGTCATTTGATATTTTTTTGGAGCACTCACATGTTGAAATTTGAGAGATAGAGCGATAAAAATAATAGAGAGAAGTTTGCTTAATTCAGAAATAGTAATATGGCAATTAATTGTAGAAGATGATGTCCGGAATATTCATAGCAAGGGCGTCAGGAGGCAGTTGGTTTTTTACACAACTTTGTTTGGAATAAACATTAACTCTTCGTAGTCTCCCTGAAACCAATGATCACTAAGTTTGTTATCATCACTTTGTAGCGCCAAAAGTCCCTTGGGCATTTAAAGAATGTTAATTTTTCGTTATTTGAATAAAAAACCATTTATAGATTTTGCGAGCACTCTTTCATATTAAATTCTTACAGTAAAAACATTTTTGTGGCAATCACTTTTCCTTGCATATCTATAACTTAAGGATGTATCCAATAACTTTATGCTACAAATCGTGAGAACTGCTGTTAAATGTTTAACAAACTTATACAGGATTTTTCTGAACAACAACTATCCGCAGCTTTTTCTTTGTTCACTGTTTCCATATTTTAAATAAACATGTAAAGTGAGACAAGTAGGAAGAGCTGACTTCGAAAATTTGGAATTCTCCCTCACTGTTGTGAGGATTTTATTATCGAAGAAAAAAATTCCCTGAAAGTATTTCCAGGAGAATATTTATAATTGGGCTGACTGTATGTAACACTGTTGACTTTTGAAATATTAAAAAACACAATGAATAAATAAAGCCGACATAAGCTAACCCGCGGACAATATTTGAACACCAACGACGACGTTGAAGTTTTCGGTACCAAAAGACGAATTAATTGAAAAATAAAATTTTTAAGAACCGAATAAATTTTTGTACTCGGAAAAAGTACCCAAAATTCCACATCATTCGAAGAAAAAAAAATTTTTTTTGTGACAACTACTGTTGTTGAACTAAACACTTTTAAAATTAAGTTATTTGAATTTTTTTTGAGTGCAATGAAAAATAAAATGAAGTAAATCGTCGGCTTAGAGTGTAAACCTGCTAACTCACTTCCAGAAAATTTTACAGGAGAGACAAAATACTGTTAACAGTGTCTCTACAAAGCTTAAGAAATTAACCCAATAAATTAAGTTTCTTTGACATATTAAATAAATATTTTAGCAAGTCGATGAGGCGTCTATTTCTCTTTCGAACAACATTAAAATATCATATTTTATAAAAAGTGGTGTTAGCTGGCTTACACTCTAAGCCGACGAAATAGATATCCATTATTATCGTCCGTATTACAAGGACAAAAATATTGCTAAGTAAGCAGGTTGCCTAGAAATGTTATGACACCCTGACGTTTACAAATTTATATGAGGTGATTTTTTAAGAGCTTTCGGATTTGATTTATAAATAAAACTCATAAACTTCAGATTAGTGTATGAAATCTTTATTTGAGTCGGTAGAACGATCTATATGATTCAATGTTTAAAGATGATTTCATGTAAATGTTGGGTGCGGCTTGGCTTGGCATACTCTCTCCAACATATCGGCCGGTATCTAACGAATAAATTCTTCAATATTGCCTTCCAGTTCGTCAAACGCCGCGGGCTTGTCTCTATAGACATGAGCGTTAAATTTCACGATCTAGGCGGCCAATTGACCGGCTCTAAACGTGAAATAATTTGTTCACCGAACTCGCCCCTCAATTGGACCATTGTTTCGCATGGTGAGTGGAATGTGGCACCATCTTGCTAAAACCACATACCAGCCAAGTCCAGCTCTTCCATTTTGAACAAAAAAGTAACAAGGAACCAATTGCTGAGAAGGGCGCCGAATCAATAGTTCTCGGTCATCAACAACACTGGCGGAGAAAGCTGCGATATTTGCTTCTGTCCGCACTCTACGTATGCGTGTTGGTAGTTCAATGTTCAGTAATGTAATTTTGGTGCTAAATTTAGTCACAACATTCCGAACAGCAGCCTCAGAAGATCGCCCCAACTGACCATAAAATAGAAGAAGTGCACAATGCACTTTCTTAACAGAGCATGAATTTTGATAATAAAATTTAATAATCTGCTAGTATTGTGAATTCTAAGTCGATTCATGGTTAAATTACAGACCAAACTAAATATGTTTAACAGTAAACGCTCAGTTAGCCGACTGTAATGGAATGTAACTGCAACAGTAGGAAACAGCTGATCGATATTGTTATGTGAAAAGTAATGAAAATGGTTATAGAGATGTAATGTAACGTAACCTAATTCTCATATAAAAATATCGATCAGCTGTTACATTCCATTACAGTCGGCTTACTGAAGGCTAAAGGCTCATTTAGCCGACAGTAATGTAATGTAACTGTAATGTAGGAAACAGCTGATCGATATTTTTATATGAAAAGTAGGTTACTTTACATTACATCTCTATGCACACAAAAAAGTAATATGAATGAATTTGTTATATTAATTAAAATATTTGTAATATTAATTAAAAAATTAATTAAAATTTCACTTATAAACAATTTGATAATATCAATTAAGTTTTTCCACTCAAATTAATTAATACAATTAAAAATGTATTTGAATCAATTAAATTATTAATTGAAAACATTAATTGGTGAATACTTTTTTCTGTGTAACCATTTTCATTACTTTCCTACTGTTGCAGTTACATTACATTACAGTCGGCTCACTGAGCCTTAACATGGCACACGAAAACAGCTGAGTTGCGAAAAACAGTGTTGTCAAAAAGAAAGTTGTGAAAAAATCACCCTTTATAAAAGCTGTTTGAAATAAGCTTAATTATTTGATTTTGCATTTCTTCCATTGTTCTTTCTGAATTTCTAAATTTATATACATTTGGACAAGAGAAAAATTAATAGAGCTGAAATAATATGATACAGTGCCATAAAATTGCCATTGACCTCATTTTGTAAGTAAACCTTAATACCAAGTTCTATAATCAAAACTAATTATGACCTGATTTTGCGATGAAGTGACAAAAATCCCAGCTTCCAGCCATATTTTTTTCATTTTAGAAACTATTTCATTAAATTCATTAGTCTCTGCGAAAATCAGATGGTTGAGCACTAAAGAAAAGTAACCGAAAATAGTACATCAATCACGAAAAAAAAACAGTTTTAAGGTTTGTGCATTATTATTAACAAACATTGAAAAGTTTGTTGGGCTTTTAGAAATAAGAAAACTATTGTTTGTTATTTAATAAAGCAGCAACATATTTTTAACTTACATTTGTAGGTACAATGTATGTGATTTTTTTTTTTTTTTTTTGCAGCGCTGCCACCACAAACTGACATAAAACAGTAGACAGATGCAGCTGCTGCATGCAAGAAATACAAAATCAATTGGTTTGTTTTTTCATCACAAGAAAATAAATATATGCTTATTAGCATTCACTCATCAGAATTTCTATGGAAAAATATTTGAATCTCGCTACAAAATTGCAAAGAAAACAAAACTCTTTCACACTCGTGACACTTTATGTGATCATTTGTTCCCTTTTTATGTTTTGTTCTAACAGAAATATTACAAATCGCTAACACTGCCAGGCAAGTTCATTGGCCAAAGTGTAGGAAAAAAATAACTAGCAAAAAAAAAAACAAAGAACTATCAAAAAATTATCATTCGAACATGTCTATTAACAACACCTTGGCAGTAGTGGGATTACACTGACAGCCGAAAGAAACTGCATGCTGCGGTTTGTTGTTCTTTTAAATTGCTACTTCTACCACTAATTTGCATGCTTTCAAGTGTAAAGACATCATCAGCAACGACATCGTCAGCATGAACAGACGAATGCTTGGATTGTTCATCGGGCTCATATCTGCCGCCGTTATGGTTATTAAATCCTTAAATTTTGCCTCTTGTTTTTAAGTAAAAAATAAAACAATCATTATTTTTTTTAAGACTCGAAGTGCTAAAATCAGCAAAATCATTGCTGCTGAGGACCAACAACAAGTAAAAATACAAACAAATGATAAACAAAGAAAAAGAGTAACAAGATTGTGTCATGACTTGAAAGGTGACAGAATATTATTTGCTTAAATTTAGAATTAAAAAAAAAAAAAAATACGTGCAAGAAAATGGGGAGGAAAATAGGCGATTCAATATCGTTTTAGAACAGACAACCTCAAAACATCGCATAAAAAAATTGATTTTAATAATAGTTTTCAATTTTACATATAATTTGTACTTGCAATTGAAAAGTGGTGAGAAGGATGTTCAAAATGTTTAATTATTTATTTAACATTTATTTATTTACCTATATATATTTTTTTTAAATATTTCTTTCACGTAAAAGTCGGTTATTCAATTTTCTTTAAAATATCAAAAACTTTAAGATATTTTTCTGTAGCGGCCTTGGAGAACTGCATGTTGTTCCGTTTCTTCTCTCAAGCTCATCAAGTATTCAGACCTATACAATCGAATATATTACCTGTTGTAGCGCAAATTTTTTGGCGCTTTATTTCGTTTTTGATGTTTTTTTTTCCTTTTTTTAAGCTTTTTTAGTTTTGGCACTTTTTTTTTTGTTTCGGAGCTTTTTTTGGTTCGCAATTTTTTTAGGTTTTTCGGATTTTTGTAGTTTTTTGCGACCTTTTTGATTTTGGTGACTTTTTTGCATTTGAGCGATTTATTTTATTTTTGGTGATATTTTTCATTTAAGCGCTTTCTTATTTCGGCGATATTTCGTTTCGGTATTTTTTAATTTTGGGATTTTTAGTTTTAGCGTTTTTGAAAATTACAAGAGTTGGCCTCTGACGGTTTCCAATATACAGCAAGTTGTCCAAATTACATTAACTGATTGAATATTCTTTAATTTAGATTTTTTGATTGCGTAAAAATACACTAACTTTGAATTTTTCAAGTGTCTATATATAATTGTCTGTATGTTAAATTGAGATTTTTATATGTTCGTTGCTCGCTTTAGCACACCCTTTAATTTTTAAATGTCACATATTTGTTGTTGTAGCGGCCAATGGTTTTCATATTCGGTGTAAATTTCAGGTCCGTAGCTAATTTTAATCTTTAGTGTACAGAATCCTAAAAATTTTGTTGAAAAATAGTAAGTTTTGTCATCGTGTTACTAATATAAACTTGGTCACGTGCAACATCATAAATATAAAATTAAAAACAAAATTTTACATAAGAAAAAAAGTATATACTCCTAAATTTTTTTTTTAATTTAAATGAGCAAAAAGGCGAAAATTTCAAGAGAGAATAATTGAAGGAAGATGAAATATTATTACAAAATAAAAAATTAAAAAAAAAAAAATGCTTAATACTTTTTGGATGCAGGATAAAATTAAATGCTTCAAGAGAAAGGGCGAAATAATCTTATATTTAAGACACAAAGTCGACACAAGCTCACAGAAAGGCGAAATGCCGAACAAGCAGACAATTCTGTTTGATGATCCTGATACTATTTTCCCTTAAATTTGTCTTAGTTTTTTATCCACAGCAGGCTTGGCAAAACTGTGCTTTTTTTTGATACAATTCAAACTCGAAAAGTACATTATTACACCAATGATTAATTTAGTACATTTAAATAAACAAATAAAAATAATTTCAACTAAAAAATATTTTAGTACAATTAAGGTCAAAGAAGTACCATTTTTGAAAATTGTTGCTACATCTTTAAAATCCTCAATCCCATCCCTGATTCACAATTATTATTATCCACAGTTCCATCCCTTTCTTTCTCTCTCTCTCTTTCATTCTCTCTTTAGTATTCACCCAGCAAAAAAGTTCGCCTGCTAGAATGCAAAAAAGTGTATGTACTCTCAAGTCGTGAGTACTTACAATTTGACTGAATAACCCATTATTTTTGTTTGAGAACTATACTTTTTGCTTACAAATATCCAAATATTAATATATTACTGATTGCCCAAAAGTATTCAAAATTGAATGGCTTATTTTTTTTTCTTACAAATATGCAAAATTTTTAAGATTACTTTTTGCATAAAATTATTCAAAAGTTAATTGGCAATTTTTTTCTAAAAAAATTAATAGAATTTTGTAACAAATTTATAAAACTTGTACATTTTTTTTGGAATTGTTGAAAATTATAATTTTACAAAGAAAATATGTATATTGCAGGATATGCAAAAATACTTAAATTTTGTAATAAAAATTATTATATTATAAAAGTTATTCTATTATTTCTAAGCTCATTTTCACGCTCAATAAATTTTCATCTTTTTATCATTATTAAATGCAAATTACTACAAGAAGTACACACAAAAAAATAATATGAATGAGTTTGTAATATTAATTAAAATATTTGTAATATTAATTAAAAAATTAATTAAATTTTCACCTATAAACAATTTGATAATATCAATTAAGTTTTTCCACTCAAATTAATTAATACAATTAAAAATTTAATTGAATCAATTAAATTATTAATTGAAAATATTAATTGGTGAATACTTTTTTCTGTGTACTTCCACGTAATGATATAAATAAGATGTTATTCTATTTATTACCTGACAGTCATAATTATAAGCATAAAATAATTAGATAAATAAGTACCACACATTACTTTGTAAGCCATTAAAAGAGTACTACCCATTACAAAATCTTGAAAAATTTTTGCTCGGTAGTTACATCAAATGAATTTTTACTCAATTTTCAAGCAGCCTTCAATCAATCATAGTTTAAGTTCAACATATTACAGTCATGACCAGTTTCCAATTTTTGTTTTTTGTTAATACACTATGAAATATACATATATTATTTCAAAACAAACTTTTGGGCTTGTTTAAAGGATTCAATTATTTGAACATATATACATACATATTTTAAATAAAAGGTCCGCCAGATAACTTCTTTTTTTTTAAATTCTATAAAAAAAACTACTGAATATTTTCTCAAATTTCTTTTTTTATTTGAAAGTACAATCCTTCCGGTTAATAATGAAAAATAATTTCATTCAAATGGCTGCCTCGGCTGGCCATGCAGTAGCCTACACGGTCGGTCCAATTTTTAAGCACATTATTGATTGTGTGCAGCTGTATTTCACCAATGGCTTCACGAATATTGTCCTTTAAAGCGTCAATTGTCTCTGCCCACGGTACCCCACAAATAATAGTCCAACGGTGTCAAATCGCCAAACGACATCAGCTCTGCGGCTGATAATGCGATCTTCAAAAACAGGGCGCAAAACATCGAGTGTAGCTTCGGCTGTGTGGCACGTAGCGCCGTCCTGTTGAAATCAAATGTTTGCCAATATCCTCCTCTTCAATTTTTGTGAACAAAAATTCGTTCAACATGGCCCGATAACGATCGCCATTGACTGTAACGGCCACTCCTTGCTCATTGGCCCAATTATGCCTCTGGACCAAAATCCGCACCAAACAGTGACTCGTTTTGGGTGCGTCGGCTTTTCAATGTATGCGTGCGGGTTTTCTGTGCCCCAAATGCGACAATTTTGCTTGTTTACATACCCGCCAAGATCAAAATGAGCTTCATCTGAAAAGATGATTTTTTTTTGGCAAAATCGGCATCTTCTGTAAGTCGATATATCCCAGCGTTGTTCAAGCGTATACACAACCATATTCGTTCAGCGGAAGGATAAAACTAATTATCTGCCAAATCAGACATGAGCTAAGTGTTACCATTCACGAAATAAGCACTAGTTGAAAAAAAAACGTTAGATGGCGGACCCTTTATATATTTATTTATTATTGCCTTATTTCTTTAGCAACTTGGAGCTCATCTTGTATCATTAACATGTGTCTTAGAATGTCACCACAAGCAGGCAGGCAAGCAAGTCAAACTATTTGACTTAAATTGACTGTCAATTGTTTTGAAACACAAGTTGCAGTTTTTAAACATTGAGTGCCAGCTCATCCTATAAAGCACGCCTGCTAAGCAGTAGCAGCCAGAACAACCAACAAGAAAAAGAACAAACAAGTTGCACTTGTAAAGCAAAGTGTCAATACAACGTGCAGCATTCTTGCACCAATGTAAATTGTGTTATGCAACAGATGGTGTACAGCATACGTGTTTGAGTAGAAAAAAAATTAAATTAAATTTTTATTTAAAAAAAATTCTACAGATTAATCTTGTAATAGTTAAACACTTGCATTGGCAAATATGGTTAAAAAAAATCCGAAAGTGTTTAAATGATGGTGGCAGCGCTAAATGTTGTTTAAAGAAAATTTCCCAACTGATATTTAAAACAGAAAAGAAAATTACAGTTAATTTGCACAGATGTACAAAAAAAAACACTATACAAATTTTTAAAGTCACAAAAATGTGTTACAATTTTAAGTTCAATAACTAAAATATTTGATTTTTAAATGTATTTATATTTTTTATTGAGATCAATTTGAATAAGTGACCACCAAATAAACTTTATTTACTTTTAGAGGTTAACGGTTTGGAAAGTGCAACAATGTTTCTTCCACAACGAGAGCAAACAAGCAATCGAAATTCCTCTCAAATTGCGTCCAAACTACACAAAAATGAAATATTGAAATAAAATTAAAAAGAAACCACAATTTGCAATAATTCAATTTAATATTTTAAGACTGTAATACAAAGTTTAATGATTTTGGTGGTTGAATGGCAGTAAAATTTGCCTATAACTGACATTGGCACAGTGGGAACAAAAGGGGCAAATGAACTGCATTAAAAGTTATGTCTTTTGTTTGGAATATACTAAAAATTGCTATTGGATAATAATATGAAGCAGCGAATAAATAATCGATTTTTGTAAAAAAAAATTGAGTTCGAAAACTATGTCGCCTAATCTTTTTTTTAAAGGGTTATGGCACATTATGAAGTAATCGATTGGTATTTTTGTACAGATGTGGGTAATTCTAAATTTACTTTTTCAAATCGGTTCAGTATCATATTAATTACGATAAAATGCACACAAAAAAGAGTCACTTAATAAGTGTATAGTTTTGGCAATAGTGTATTAGAAAATTCCCACTCAGTTCATATTAAATTTTTTATAAGTATTTAAAGACTACAAACAATTTGCTAGCAGCTGCACCATGGTCCAAAAGCCGATCATAAAACTTGGTTAAGAGAAATCTGTGGTAAAAACAGGCATTTCAAAGAAAGTTGGGAACAACGCCGACCTCCACTTTTCTGTTATCTCTACCCCCAAAGCGATCAACAATTTTTTTCAAATATATAAATTTTTATTCTCGTGGCACTTTCAACAAAGAACATTTCTGCAAAGGATGGACAGACAATCCTCACGTTTTCTTGCGACTCCACTATAAGTAAATTTTGGGTAAGAAAGTTGTGTATGTACAAGGCCTGGGCCTAATGCGGATAATGACATACACACATACATGAACGTACTAAATGAAATAGGATTTCAGATTATGGCATACGTGACTGAACGTTTAATTTTTACGAAAGAAAAGGAGCAAAATATATAGAAAAAATAACTTACTGCAAGAAGGAACGCTAATATCGCCCATACATTACACAAAATCACTGCACAAGTCTGGCACTGTACAGTGCGTACAGTGAACTTGTGTAGTGTATGTTGCAAATGCTCAGTTGTGTCGTGATTTTTTAAGAGCTCAAAACAAGAAATGAGCACAGAAATAATATTCTAGACAGAATTCGTAGAATTATGTATACTATAGCTTTAAAATGAAAACTGCACAGTTTGCTTGTATAGTGTGTGTCACAAGCTTAGTTTACGCAGTGCCAGACCTGAGCACTGGACTTCTGTAGTATGGCTGGCAGAAGTAAAATATTCTGAAAATAAAGATTTGCAAAATTCCGCTAATGCTGTTAGTGAATTTTCTTTAATTTTTTTATTAAGCTAAACAAAATTTTTTATATCCCTTTTTTTAGGTAATTTTAAGATCACTTTAAATTTTTTTTTCACAAACTCTAACTCTTCCACTGTTTGTTCATCTAAGTGAATGCATGTGCTTGATGAACAAAAAAAATAAATAAATTGTGTATCAATAGAAAACAAAAATTTCCGCAAACATTGAAAGGCTTCTAAAGGAAGACCACAATAATTTTACATGGGCATATATTTTTTTTTTGTATTCTTTCATATAACAAAAAAAGTCATTAAATTCAAACAAAAGAAAAAAAAAGCTGGGAAAAATCCCAAACTGTCAGTAGAGTATTTTGTCCAAAGTGTTTGCACAAAACTTCTTCTTTTTAAAACTTCGCAAATGTTGCTCATAATGTCTGTGCATTTTTAAAAGTTTTAAATTATTTGCTGGAGAGATATTTTTATAATATTGACATTCAGGCATTACTGCTGCGACCAGCATTCGCTACAATGTGTCAAGATTGGCAACAATTTTAAAATTGTCCATCACTTGGCTAAAGCAATGACCGCTTGTCCATTTGTGCTAAAAGTAAACAAACAAAAACAAAATTCATAAAAATCCTGTGACATTTTTGCTTAGAGATGCGTAGAAAGGTAAACATATGTATGTACTCGTATGTTGGTGGTTTTGTTATTTTGTTTCTTCATGAAACTGCTGGCGAAAAATATTTCAGAAATTTTAGAAGCCTTTGGGGAAAGCTTCACGTGCAATTAAGAAATTAAACAATCAAATGCTTACCCTGATTAAATGAAGTAAATCCAAATATATAAAACTAAAGAAGTGTTAGAGTTTTATAAATTAGTTGCCATTTATAAAGAGAAAAACAATGAATGCATATAACTCTTGCTATATGGTTTAGTTTAATAAAAAAAAACTGCTTTTCTAGGTGAATTATCTTTCAACTACTGAACATTATTTAACTATCTTTTAACTCTGCTTATGCGGAGTCCCCACCGTCGAAGAGAGCTCAATATAAAGCTACTAATACGTTGCAGTTCAACACTAGCAACTTCAGAAAGCTCCTGAACTTAAGAGCGGCCATTGTGCGCTCATTCTCTTTCTTGCAAGTCCAGGACAGTGACACAGAAAATGTTCTACACTTTCCTGTTCATCGATATCCTGGCAGCTGCGGCAAAAATCATTGTGTTCGATCTTTAACCTTTGCTCCTGCCTACCTATGAGACAATGTCCGGTTAGCACGGACACTAGAACCGAGATTTCTTATTTTTTCAAAATTATAAAAGCTGTATTTTTCCTATTTATATGAGTCAATAACTGCCTTGTGATCACTCAATCATTTCTTGAGACCCTTCTATTTGTTTAATCTTCTGTCTTTCGCCTAAGTCTGAGTTTGCAAGAGAGTAGGGGTAAACCCACATATTCCAAATCCAATGGAACTTGTAAAGTAGTCCCAGTTCTAATAAGCTCATCATTCCTAGAGTTACCCTGAAAGCCTCTATGCCCCGGGATCCAGATAATCCTAATATCAAACTGCTCTGCTATTTCGTTTAGAGATGATCGGCAGTCGAAGGCTGTTTCTGTTCTTAGAAGCGGGGATTCAAGGGTCATAATAGCTGCTCGACTATCAGTGTATGTAGTAGTGTTAATCAAAGTCGTTGAAGTGACATTCACTTTCAACCAATCAGCAACTTCTTTTATAGCAAGGATCTCTGCCTGCAATGCAATTTTTTAATTATAAACATAGAAAAATTGAAATCGTGAACTGACTGAGTCTTAATAATTTTAGTGTAAATTTTAGGCCATTTCAAAGTTTTTTAAGGCTGAGCTTTTTTTATTGATTTTTTAGATTTGTTTTTTCTTTAAACACTTTTTAGCTAATTGAAAGATTAGAAGAATTCTGAAAAAGTTCTGATGTTTTTTTTGCCTAATATTATGTTATTTAAGGACGTTTGAAGAATTGTGGATACTAGTCGAAGTAAAAACGTAATTTCTTTGCCTAAAACTTGGATTTTCGGACGATGCAATTTCTTTGGAGACTTTGTTGAAATATTTTTTTTTTCACAAAAACAAGAGAGTTGTTGCATTTGCAGAATTTTTGAGATTTTTGCAAAAAAAAGTTGTTAATTTTTCGCCTAAAAATTTTTGGAGAGATATTTTAAAATATTGATAAGGCAAGTTCAATCCGTTTGGAGACTTTTAAGAACACACTTTCTTAAATTTCCTTTCTAAAGAAAAAGAAAATAAATTGTAGTGCTTGGTTGCGTTGAATTATGAATTCTGCGTGCGTTTGCAGAATTTTGAAAAGGAAAGTCGTAAATTTTTTGTCCAAGACAAAAGTCTCCGTTTGGAGACTTTTGTGAAACTTATTTTTTCTTTTTTTTTCTTTTAAATTTTTTGCCTAAAATTTGAGCGAGTTTTGGAGACTTTTGACAATTATTGCGTAAAATTATTTTTATTTTTCAAAAATTGTGGCATTTGTTTGCCCAAAATTATTAGTTTTAGGTCATTTGCACAACTTTGGAGACTTCTGAAAAAGTCATAAATTTCATGCCCAAGAATTTTGCTTTTAGCCGTGGTAAACTCCTTGAAAATTTTGTGAAACTTTTCTTTAAAATTTTTTTCAATATACCAAATTGCGGAGCTTGTTTGCTAAAAATTATGATTTTTAATACCGCTTTGAGAAGTTCGGAGACTTTTTTTGCCTCTACAATCTTTTCGACATAAAGTAATTTTTTTTGCCAAAAGCTATTGTTTTCGGACGTTTCAATACCAATATTTTGAAATGATGATATTTAAGATCATTTGGAGAATTTTGAATACCGCTTCACTACTTTTGAAAACTTTTAAAAACTCACTTTCTTAAATTTTTTGCCTTAGGCAAAACAAATTATGGTGCTTGTTTGCCTAAAATTATGAGATGCTTGGATTTGAAATTTTTGGAGACCTTTGAAAAGGCAAGTCGTAAACTTTTTACTCGAGACTTAAATTTAGGTGTTTCAATGATTTTGGGAACTTTTGTAAAAACCTTCTTTTAAATTTTTACCCTAAACCAAAGAATTTTGATTTTTTCAGTTGTTTTTTGTATTTGAGATTTTTTAAATTTTTGAAATTTTTGGAGATTTTTGGAGACCTTCGAAAAGGCAAGTCGTAAACTTTTTATCCAAGACTAAAATCTTAGGTGTTTCAATCCCTTTGGAGATTTTTGTTAAAACCTTCTTTTAAATTTTTACCCTAAAACAAAGATTTTTGATTCTTTTCAGCTGTTTTGGTGAGTTATGGAGACTTTTAAATTTTATTTCCTTGTCAGTGATTGCGTAAAGTTGTGTATTTTGTTTCGGCTTAAGCAATAAATTTTGACCTTTGTTTGCTTAAAATTCGGAAAACAGCAGCAATTTTTTTTGGAGACTTTTGTACTTTTAATTTTTTTTTATAATAAAACAAATTGCAATGTTTGTTTGCCTGAAATGATATTTATATATTTTATAAATTTTTTTCCGCAAAAATTTGATTTTCTGCCATTTAAATATCTTTGGAGACTTTAATAAAACAAAATATTTCTATTGTTTGGAGCTAATTTGGAGAGTTTTGGTTACTTTTTAAAATATTTCTTTACAATTATTGCGTATAATACTTATGATGCACACAGCAAAATAAATAATATGTTATTTAAAAATATATTCCATTAATTAATATTCGTAGCGATTAATATTTCTGATATTTGTGTGAAAAAAAAAACTATCCTGCCACTCTTCGCGTTCAGCAAATTTGTGCAAAACATCATTATTATTTTGCAGAGTTTAATAAACAACGAGGTTTAGCGTAAAAATATTACATTTTGAGGACTTCCTCATTTTTTTTTATAAATAACAACCACATTTTCTAAGGTTATTTTGAAAAACAGTAGAATTTTTAATTTTGACTCTTCCTTTTAAACTCTTTAGCATTTCTTACTTTTTTAGAAAACTTTTTAATGATTTTGGAAGTAAAAATTACTATAAAGCAATTAAAAGTTCAGGAATATATTATTTGTAGATTCAATTCAGTTCAAATCATCATATTTTATTTTAAAAATTTTTAAATCCTGTTAGTATTTTTTAATACACCACTATTATTATTTTTCAATCGTCTAACTATTTGTGTTGCGCATTTATTGTAATTTTATTTGTAATTGAAAATTCAATGCGCAGTACTTGCGCACCAGTGGCCTGGGAATGGGGCTAATTGATGTTTAGTTTGCACTTTTAGCCAAACCAAAATGAGCACAAAACTACCAAAATTCAACAAATACAAAAGCAGAACTATTATCTTTCCAAGCAACGGCCTCAAATAACAACAAATAAAAGCGAAATGAGGCAGAAAGAAAAGAAAAACCAAAAGAGAACCATCAGCAACAAGATGCTACTGAAAATCAAAGTGAATCTAAGGAATTGCTTGAAAAAAAAACAAAGTACCAAAATAATCATTACAAAATAATTTTCATCAAGAAAAAAAAAAACTCTCTACACACAGACAAGCAATGGAACATTTCTCAAATCAGTGGCCAATCTAGCAGCTGAAACACCAACACAAACTTTTTTTACCATCAACTTGGAACTCAAAAAAAAACTGATAACATGCGTTCAATTATTTGTCCGGAAAATTTCATTTTACTCGTATTTCGCATGGTCTACAACAACTGGCTGGCAGAAATTGCTTTAAAAGATGCCAAGCAATTGATTATGCTGAAGTCATAGTGCCAAAATCATTAAGTCTCATACTCATGCTCACTCAAAAGAAAAGCCAAGCACAAAAAGGAAAAAATGAACATCAAGAGTTCCTCTACTGTTTCATCTCTTTTGTTTTCTTTTGATTTGGTCTACTGCCTCAGTCAGCTACTGCCAAAAAATTTTACTTTAGAAAAAGAAAAAAATCGCTGAAAACGAAAACTATTATTGGTGTGTGCATAACTTTCTTCTGCTTAAACTATTTGACCCTTCTGATGCCAAATGTTGCAGGAAAACAAAAATATTTAAGTAAATTGAAAAAATAAACTAAAATGCTTATATTTAACCTGTATAATGAAAAAAAAAGTTTCTACCCCAACAAAAGTAATGAAATGCATTTGCTGAATTTGCAAGCCCGAAAAACGTTGACAGAGTTGCCTTTTAATTACGAGTTGAATATTAAAATTGTAGATTTTGCTGTTAAAAAAAAGAAAAAAAAAACATGAGAAATGTTGGGGTTTCAGTTGTTTTTATTTAAAATTTTTTTACTTAAACGTTTTGGGCGGTGTTGACAAATGTAGTGGTGCTTGCAAATCCGTAGGCTGCCTTTTGTCTACTCGCATACAAATTTAAATTTTGTGAAGATTCTTAGTTTAATTAGGATGCTGCTATGTAATTTAAAAGCCAATAATATAAAATCTTGTAATAAAAATCTTTCTGTCATACGAACAAACTCCGCAAAACCCTTCTCAGTAAAAATATATTTTCCCCAGAAGTCATGAAAATGTAGAATTTGCGATTTGGAATTAGAGATGATTCATATCTATTGATTCTTACATTGGGTTGTCATTGCCAGAAAGACTCTTTAACGATTCCTAATAATCGAACTGGAAAAAATTTCCTTTTTGGCATACTTTAGTAATATATTCCTTTGGGGAAAAGGGTAAAAAATTGCCCCCTTTTCGCAACTCGTTTCTTTTTATACGAATTTAAACGTAAAACCTTGTTTTCATGTAAATTTTATAAAATTTTTATGTAGTTCAAAAATTCTGGGTGAAAATTGGTTCATAAATTTCTTAACAAAAATCGATTTTTTAAAAAGCATAGTATGAATTTTCTTATAGTGCAATGGAATTACAAATTTTTGCATGACCAATATACATTTTTACTTCCCTTCTACTGTCTTTCTTAAATATATAGGGTATATTTATAGCTATGCTATTTATTGCGCGATAAGGGAGTTAGGAAGTGATTTTCGTAACAAAAATAATCGACACTATTACAGTTATAAATTTATTTTTGTTTTTGAATAGACTTTGAATTGAATTTATACCAATCTTATCAAAAACAGAAAAAATACCAACAGCACAAATTTTTCCCATTTTACTTCTTCAGACAGTAATAAACAAAACAATAAAGGAATGGATTGCATCGGTCCAGCCATTCGCGCGTGATGCCATGCTAAAAAAAAGATAAATTTTTATGTACATACATACATTTCGTCACCTTAAATGCAAACAGATGTAACTACACAAAAATTCAAAATCGAGTTTTTGATAAATTATTGATCATTTTATCAAACAAAAACATGTTCACCCAAATATTTAGACCTCTGCGATCAAAAATTACGACTTTATAAAAGAAATTCAAACGGAAGTAATTACGAATGCATCTATTTTTTATTGCAAAGAACGTAACTAGTATAAAAGCCTAAATGTACATAAAAAGGAAATAAATGGTTAAAAACTTTTAAGCATCCATACGACAAGTAAGTTTCGAAGAAAACTTTATTGTTAATGATTTTAAAACGATTTTTGTTTACGTTACGTCCGTTTGCATTTAAGGTGACGATAAACATTTCGTATATTTTAGTTAGTTGTAATTAATGTTCTTCCAAGTGTCTCTCAGTTTGTGATTCGATGACTAGCAACGGCAAGGCTGTTGTAAATTGGTGATGTTATTATTTGAGCCTTCATTACATAAAAAGCTTTCAACAAATTCGAGTGCGATTAATCCAATCAATTCACTTATTTCATTTGCTGGTGGCTAAGCATTGTTCATATGCATTTCATTCTTGCTTTAACAAATCGTCAGTAGACTTCAACCACATATTTTGAACAGTCATAAACCTCTTGTCTTATGCACAGACTTTCAAAAACCATTTGAGAATTCCCAAAAATAATATTTTTGACAATCACAAAACAAAAATAAGCGTAGTTGGCTTAGAAACTTTACCGGGATCCCACTATCGGAACAAATGTACCGATTGTCGTCGGCTCACTGCCATAAAGTCATAAATAATAAACTAAAATTGCCTTAATTCTCAATTGGTTCCTGAATAAGTCTATATGGCTCTATTACAAATGCAGTGTGGGGCAATTATTTTCTTATATTTCAATCAGTTGAAAAATACGGCCAATTTAGCTTAAAACTTGTAACTTTATTTCAGTGAGCTTTCAGGCCTTATACGTATTAAGATGTAGAAAAATAAAATAGATTCATATCGAATAAAAATTATTTGCTGGGTTTTGTATAAGTTTCTAGGTCTAAATAAGCGTATTTTTCTTTTGCGATTTCAAAAATATTATTGCTTGCGAGTTCTCAGAATTAAAAAAAAAAGAATCTAAAAAAATCTTCAAAACTTTTCATCAAAACGAAGAAAATCGGTCAAAACTAAAACAAAAACAACCGAAAAAATTGCCAAAACTACAAAAAAAAAAATCGCCAGAAACTGAAAAGAGCGGCAAAAGTTAAAATAGCGCTAAAATTATTAAAGAATTTTATGATTTTATCAGGCTAAAGTTCGTATCGCTTTTTAAGCCAAATTACATGTGATAATTATTAATGAACAAATAACACCAAAGTTAATTAATTATTAATTAATTAAAATTTGTAAATATTCTGACAAACATGTGGTTGGCTGTTTTCGAAGGCCACTATACCTTCCTCATCAACTTTCTTTTGTGTTTGGTCCACTGTGTGTGGTGTCAGTTGATGTAGATTTCTGCCTTATATACGCAACTTTTATTGCAAATGGAATATGTGAATTGTTTTGATGCATCGTATTGCAATTTGCTGAAAGCTTTTTTGTAATGAAAGCTCCATTTTACCATCTCTAAATTTACAACAGTCTTGCTATTGTCGTTTGTTCTTTAAAGAATGTTTACATCAGTTAAGATATTGAATTATATGGGCTAACGTTCGTATAGTATTCTAACTCGTATTTCATGATATTAAGTTTTTCAGTGATTCCAATACATTTTACAGAAATACAAAGCAGTTGTTCAAGCACTTGTATTGTATTTTTACCTTCTGCTGTAAAGTTACAGTTATTTGAGTTAGGGCCTTTCTACTTGTTAACAGCGATATGTAGTGTCCGTACGGAACCCTTCGTGTGCGAATCAAAGTCGGTTAAGCAAGTTCATTACTTTTTGAATTTGCTTTCTTTTAATTGAAAAACTAAAGCAGCTCCTGTCAAGTAGGCAGTTGGCCAACTTCTGACAAAATTTGGCAGCCATTGAGAGATAGACCTGCCATTGCAATGCCCTCTTAAAAATGTTTTGGCCATGAAATTATAATTTTTTGCATAAATGTATTGGAATGATAACAATTTTAATGATTGTGTTTTTTAACTCAGATTACTTGAAAGAATAAAGAGTGCATACAAATTTTTATAGTGAACATACAGAACTTTATATAACGCTTTTGGTGTTGTAAAAATTAATAATAAATACAAAAAAGAAAAACACATTTAAAAATTTATTTTTCTTCCCCCACCGTGTCCATAAATTTTCCTTCTTTTTCGTATCAATTATTACTTGACACCACAACTTATACAATTTAAAAGACATGACTTGTGTCACAACATTGTTTGGCTGTATTGGCTTCCTGAAAAAACTTTGGAAATCGGAGATGTTATTCAATTCAATTAATTACTGACACATTGCTTTAAGTTTTCCTTATTGGCCGACAACAGTTAAGAACAAAGCCACAATTAAAACAAGAAAGTAACTTCAGTTCCACTAGTAATGAAGAAGAAAAAAAAAAAGAAATAAAAGAAAGAAAAAAATAAAAAATAGGGATAGTCTTGAAATAACTATAAACATTGATTTTGGTGTTAACTTTTAGTTGCTGCTTCAAATGCCACTGATTTGCTGCTTTTTCGCATTCAATTTGGATTTTAAATTTTAAGACTAAATTCTACATTAATACTAACCAACGTTATTTTTGCCTTGCAACAGAGCACATTAGTTTTAACTTTAAAGTTAAGTGCTTGGAAAATGCAGTTTTTATATTTAGCTGGTCTGTTTTTTTTTGTTGCACCTTCGTCTGTCCGTCTTTTCTATTTTTTTCTTCTTTTTCTTGTCTCTTTATGTAGATGGAAGAGAGTCATTAATGCTGTGTTTTGTCGCACAATCGTAAAAACGTGAGAAATTTATCTAGAAATTAAATGTTTTTTCTTTTGCGTTTGTATGAATGTTACCTTTTTGTTTAAGTTTGCTGTTGGCCGAAGAAAACGAGCTGCATTTATTTTCGCCAACAATTGCTGTCATTTTGCCAAAATGATTTTGTTTTGCGGTGACAAGAGAAGAATTTTAAATTAAAATGAGAAGCAAGAACATAAATTAAATTAAATGTTGGATTATACGAATAATGATTTGATGTGAAATATTTAGTTTAAGAACTGCGTGTTGTTGTTGTTTTCTATGGTTAACAGAAGTATGTGTCTTAAGTCTTTTGTTTTTAGTGTGAAATGTCATGTATGATGGTGTCGGCTGATAAATGTTTAAGCAAAAGAAAAAAAAACTAAATATAGTTGTACAATGTTGCATGTATATACGTATGTGTATATATTTTTATTTTTACTTTAATTTTTAAGATTTTTCAAACAAAAAAATCCAGTTACGAGCAGCTGAATTATTTAGCATGCAGTTAAAATATTAAAAATATTTATGTTTCTTTGAATATGTCATGCACATTAAATCATAATTATTATGCGCTTAAAATGAAAAATTTTATAAGTTTTTATATCTTAAAATATGAAGTTTTTATGATTTTTTCCTTGTCTGGCTTCGGTGCTCCTAATCACTGTTTTATGAAGTAAATATTTTAAGTAGCTAAAAGTTCTAGATAGATAAGGTAAGGTTATCGGAGGATAAGAAGAGTATTTTGGCACATTTTGATCTTGAGAGTAAGAGGCAAATTGAGAGAAGGCGCTTGTGGGCGTTCTAAAATGTTCTGTAAATAGACTTATCGATTGAACTATCCATTGCTACTAATGGTTTGCCGATCCTTAACATCAAGTACTGATAGTTGCGAAATACCACCGAAACCTTCCTTCCTAAGGCGCAAAGATACTGGTTTTTTAAGCTTATTGCAGATACACAAGAGATTATTTATTTATTATATACTTTTAGCATGAATGCCAAAAGGGTAATGCCCCGTGATCACCACCAATATGTCCCGTTTCTTACTAAGTGGCATGGGGTATTAAAAGCAACAATTGGGGGAGGATGAAGAACTACTCTATGCCTTCAGATTGCCTAGGACGTCATTATTCCTTTACAAGCCGTCGAGCCGTCTATAATGGGAACAGTGGCAAATATACTTGTTTATATATGCGCTCGAAGACGTTTAGACAGACTGTGGCTCAGGGTATGTAAAATTCGGCGCAGCTGAGTGTAGTAATCTAATTTGCCTATACTTAACGATTAGAATCCTCCTTGAAATTTTTCAAGAAGAATGAGAAACAAGTAAAGCAATTTCTTAATAAAATAATTGTGAACTATTATATCTGTGGCAAAAAGAAAAAAACTGATTTTGAGCTAATGATACCTCCGTAATCTGCACATGTGAAAGTAGCCCTGGGCAAAATCTCAATTAGTTTGTGCGATTTTTCAAGAAGTTATAGCACATTGACTTGCGGCATATCTTTTTTAGACTTCTAATTTCATTTGGAATAAAAGCTTAATTGAGGTTATACTTTGGCATATTTTAACTTGAATTTATTACTTACAGTATATATAACGACGTTTGCTTAAAAATATAAAGGATAACGGACAATTTCCTAATATAGGGTGTTTTTTTTAGAGGTATAGAACTTCGAATTGAAATAAAACACAAGAAAATCGTTTTAATGTTCATCAATTTGGCTTTATTGGAAGGATAATTTTATGCCATTAACGTTTAAATATGATTTCGGGCATGTGGCCGCCGCGGCTGGCTCGAATAAAGCCAATTCTACAGGTCCAATTTTCAACCACTTTTTCGAGCATATGGGGCCGTATGTTGGCAATAACGCCACGAATGTTGGCTTCCAAGTCCCCTAACGTTTCTGGTTTGTTGGCGTAGACGAGCGACTTCAGCGGATGCGTATTATCACATAGAGTAAACGTAGTGCGAAAACGATCCATGGTTAACCGAATTAATTGCTCTGATGGACGATTATGTCGTCCATAAAATGGACGGAGCTTGCGGTAAACTTCGCGAACTGAACCATTATTTTCGAAATAAATTTGCACGATTTGCAAGCGTTGTTCTTTTGTCAACCTGTTCATGATGAAATGGCAAACCAAACTAAATATTAATCACTTGACAGCTGACAAAATGGCCGCCAGTTAAAAAAGTGATGCCAACTTAAAGTTCTATACCTCAATAAAAAACACCCTTTATAACTGTAAAAAATAAATACATTTCTGAAAATCGACTTGAACGCTTAAAAGTGCTCTCCTGCAAAATAGTAAAATATGACTTAAGCACTTTTTACTTATTGCGACAGATATTGTATAGGAAGCAAAAATGACCATGACCGAAAAATACACTGAGAGAAGAACACAATGATTTTTTACATTATATTTATGATTTTGTCATTGTTTTTTAACCAATGCAACGCCTTATTCGCATTACGAAAATTGTTTCATCAGCTGAAAAAATTACATATATTCAACGAAATATTTTCATTCATATTAACAACATGTTTTCATATTTGAAATGAAAAATTTAATTATCGCAATGAAACTTTTTAGTTTATACAATGAAGTGACGTTAGTCTTACATATTTTTAACGAACTTTTTCATCGAATTTTTCATGTATATCATGACAGAATTTTATTACTGAGACGTGGCACACCATTTTTTTATTGTGTTTACAACATAATTCATTATTGTAATGCCTCTGATTCATTAATTTAACGTAGTCATTGTATTTTATTAATTGTTTAACTGAACAACGTTGGCGGTGGCTGAAGTATTTAGCACGTTGACTACGAAAACGAAGGTCATGGTATCAGACAGTCATCAAATAACAATACCACTCATTTTTCTGATGCACATTAGTGTCCCTTTGTATCAGTTGTTGTAGGAAAATTTATGTGATGAATGCATAGTCACTGGTCACTGAATTATACGGACTTCAGCAGCTACTAATCCTAATGTAACATCAGAGCGCCCTCCTTCGTTATGTAGCAGAATCATTGGCGAAGTAAAATAATCAATAAAATGGCTGCTAATCACAGGTTCAAAAATTTAATATGCCTCATTTAACACCAGAGGCGCTGCAACACTGCATTATTAAAAACGTGCAAAAAGCAGAGTTGTAAAATCATGAAGCTTTTCTTTATCTCTTCCTTCACCACCTGCCTTCTCTACCTAAAGAAGGCAACACCTAGTAATAGTAGTAGGCATTCATTGCCTGAGTATTACTTCTCTTAAAAAAAAATATATATATACTACATAATTGCAATTGTGGTTTGATACTTTGATCTTCTTTTATGTCACCTAATCAATTTAAGCTATTATTTTTGTATGAATTCTTCATAAAAACGTGTATTCAAGTTTTGCATTACCCGAATGAAAACTATTTCATAACATTAATGATACTACGAAATGTAAATTATTAAGCATTAGAAAGGTTTCATTCCATTGAAGCAATTTGCATCAATATAATATAATGTTTCATTTTGTTAATGAAATTTGTCGTTGTATTAATGAAAGGGGTTCAACGTAATGATTTCATTCCCCTTACGAAGTGTTTTTCTTTCCGTGTATATATTTTCAGAAGTAGGCACTTTAAGAGAGTTAGAGTGCTTACATTCAAGCACAAGAAATGTGAGTTAGAAACCCATATATGGATATTAATATATTTGATGGAGAGGTAAATTAAAATTTTTAATTTTATATACGTAAGACTTTCGTATATTTTGCGAAAGAATTAAGTAGTGCCAAATATATTAAAGGTGGCGAAAAAGGTTTGCTCGCACTTTTTTTTGCAATGTTTGCTCAACGTTGCATACGAAATGCATTTTCTCACCCTCACCAAAAAAAAAAAAATTTTACTCTTCAATGACCCCAGCAAATTTCCATTAAATGAAGTTAATTAAATTGTGTGCAATTAAAGTGCTGTTAAGTTTCTTGCAATGGTTTAACTTACAGAAAAATTTTTTTTCATCATTTTAGGCGGTTTGGTGTTACTTTATTGTTTAATGTCTTTATTAAATAGAGACATGTATTAGATATTTAATGACATTATGCATGGTTGATGACTACTTAACTTTTAAATGAGATTTTACAAACACAATTTTTGTAATGCATACGAATATTGTGGGACATACGAGTATGCATATATTTTACTCACTTGACGAGGTTATTAGAGCTTACGTAAGCACGACACAGTGTGAAGTGCTACCAGCCCTATTGTGGGATGTTGCTGTTAGCGTTCTGCTAAAAAATTAGAGTGCATGTACATTTATTAAAACTGCTGCAAATGCAGTCGAGTGGCGATGTCAATATCGAGTTTAAATCTAGGCAAGTATGTGAAATCAACTAATGCCTTAACAGCCATGTAAGTTTGAAGAACTGCTGGTGGCTGTTCCTGGTGGATAACTCTCAAGGGCTCAATATTTGTTAAATCCATGATATACTCGTATATTTCAATCTTTCAACAGTAAGACTGAAATACATAATTTAATTATGAAATGGTGAATTTTTTGCTCTTTGAATAATAGTCAGAAATATAAAATTTAAATAGTTTTCGACAAGATCGTTCCTAAAATTCGCAGTTCTGAAAGATAAACTGAGCGAAGGTACGTCCACTTTATATTATTTTCACGCGTACACACGGGCAAATTTCACAATTGAAATCTACGAAAACAAGATGAATTTAAAATTTGTTGGCATTGATTTGCTTTATACGAGGTGTGTTCAAAAAGTATCGCGAATTTTGAATTTTCGCGGGTTACGTATATTCGAATTTTGATTATATGTAGATACTCATGTCTCACTTATGCCGACAACTTCGGCCATTTTGAATGTTCAGTTAATTGTTGACAGCTGCTTTGCTTGCACGTGTTTTGGCTCGTTTTCGATTTTTACCTATTAAAAAAATGGAACAAAGAACCTGTATCAAATTTTGTGTGAAAAACGAAATTAAGTGAGCGGATGCATTCCGAATAATGACTGTGGCATAAGGAGAAGCTACCTTGGACCGAAGCAACGTTTATCGGTGATACAAAGTGTTCTCAGAAGGACGAGAAGATGTCAATGACGAAGAGCGTGGCGGACACCCGAGAACTTCAACAACAGACGAAAAAATTGATGAAGTGAAGAAAATGCTATTGGCCAATCGTCGAATCACCATTAGAGAAGTTGCTGAGGACGTACACATATCGATTGGTTCGTGCCATTCGATTTTTATCAATGAAATTCGTACCAAAATTGCTCAATTTCGACCAAATACAACATCGCATGAACATTGCTAATGAGCTGTTGGACTCTGTCCACGACGACCCAAATTTGCTCCAGATGGTTATAACTGGTGACGAATCGTGGGTTTGTGGTTATGACGTGGAAACCAAAGCTCAATCATTTCAATGGAAGCTGCTGCACGAACCAAGACCGAAAAAAGCGCACCAAGTTTGGTCGAATGAGAGAGTTTTGCTTACAGTTTTCTTCGATTGCAGGGGCGTGGTGCATCATGAGTTCTGGCCACAGGGTAGAACGGTCAATAAGGAATATTACCTGCAAGTTATGCGCAATTTGCACGAAGCAATCTGCCAGAAACGCCCGGATTTGTGGAAGAACAAAAATTGGATTTCGCACCAAGATAACGCCCCTGCTCACACATCGTTGCTTGTACACGACTTTTTGGCCGAAAACAAAACACACTAATGATGCCGCAGCCACCGTATTCCCCAGATCTGGCACTTTGTGACTTTTTCTTGTTCCCGCAACTGAAGAGGCCCATGAAAGGACGACGCTACGCTACGATTGATAAAGATAAAGACGGCATCGAAGGAGGAGTTGAACAAGATAAAAAAAAATTATAATTTTTTGAAGTACTTCGAAGATTGGAAAAAACGTTGGCATAAGTGCATTATATCTGAGGGGGATTACTTTGAAGGGGACAAAATAGATATTCATGAATAAATAAATAATTTTTGAAAAAGCACAAAATTCGGGATACTTTTTGAACACACCTCGTATATGTTTCAAGTTAATTCAAAATAATTTACAATAACCTTCAAAGAATTTTTTTCGTTTTGAAATAACTTTTTTTCATTTTGATTTGATATTTGTTAAATGAAAATGAAGAACCAAGAAACATCAAAATTATTTCAAATTCAAACAATGTGAATTTGATACTGAAGTAAGACAAATAACCATATTGAATCAAAGTTAATTTAAGTTGAAACAACATGGGTTAAATCTTAGTTTAGTAATATGTTTTTTCATTACACAGGCCAAAACAAATTCTAAGCCGCATGTTTTGTTTCTCAATTTGCGTACATATGACACTGAAGTACAAGGTCGAGATTGTCCGTTATAAAGAAATATTTAAAATGTTAATTTATATTTACAAGCGCGCATATTCTGCGGTATTAAAAATTGCCTGAGAAAACATTTTGCATTTGTAGCATTAATAAAGTTTTTTTTGTATCTACAAAGTAAACTAAAACGCCTTAAATGAATATCACCAATCATAACCGTGAAATGAATATGCATTTCGACTCCAAAATTAAAACATTTACAACAGCTGTAAAATTTTGTTTGTAACTGTTGCCAAAAAGAAATTAAAATGGAATCCTAAAAATTGCTAAACTTGCCAATAATAATAAAATTGGCCTACAAAAGCCTACAATAAAAATACAAAAAGAAAAATAAAATTCTTAGAAAGCCAATGCGTAATGATTTTTATATATTTGTAGATGGAAAATTTGTTTGATACCAAAAGCGGCTTGAACACAATCTTCACTTAAGAGTGCATACCAGGATACTGCACAGTCACTTTGTTCCGTGTGTTTTATAATTATATCTTGAAATAGTGATCAATGAAAAAAATAAACCGCACAACAAAATGTAGAGCAAAAATTGTTTTTTTTAACAATTTCTTTTCCTCCTTTATTACCATAAAATCTATTTAAAGGATTGTCTGAGTTCTAGTCTCGCATGTTGAGTTGCAAACATGAATAATAATTTAAACGTGTTCAAAACTAAAACAAACGGTAGACGACATTTAGCCACACCTACGCTTTTATAATCGCACCATTTTTAACAGATTGTAACAGAAAAGCACAAAATAAGAATTCTTGGCGAAATTCTAATAAAAAAGAAATTAGAAAATTGTGTAGGAAAAAAAATTTAACAAATCGTCAATGGACTTTTGCATGTTCGAAGAAGATGGAAAACAGAAATTTAGTGCTTTTTGGTTTGGATATTTTTTAAGATGCCTGCCTAACATATCTTGTCACATAAATTGCTACAACAATTTATAAAAATAAACAACAGCGTCTAAATATACTCGACCCAAAAAGACATGCAGAATGATGATAAAGAAGAGTATAAGCAATATGCTGCTGCAGCCTACATTTTACGTTAAAAGTTAAAGATTTTATAAAAGCTTTAAAATGTTCCTATTAATACAAAAATGTTAAAGAAAGAGTGTATAATAATAAAAGACGTTAAACATATAGAAGAATTAATTTTTTTGTGTTGATGATGCACTAGCACGCACTGTTATCACAACTGCTATCAATAAGACAAATACTGGCATTAATCTAATGGCAAACCTCTTCACATAACTTCCTCTTATCTATCTTAATTATAATTATCATTTAAACAGTAAAAATAAACAAGGCACAAAAAGTCAAAAATGAATTCAAAGAAATCTTTCGAACTAAGTACACACTCGATACACAGCAAAATTTTACATCATATTCAAAATTTTGAAGAATTCAAGTTGTGATTTGAAGCTTTGAGATACTGCTAAAGTCAGGAAAGTGAAGAAAGTAACATGAGTTTTTAATGCAATGTGGCTAAACGAATAAAGGTATTACGTTGATTTGATCGATAGCTACGAGTCCGTGACTTTTCGAACTTTCCTCGTAATTATATGAAATGCAACACTGTTCCCATCAAGTACCACCTGTTAGTAGAATACTGTCGAGTTTTGAGCAAGTGTCGTCATTTACTTTGCGTTTAACAGCTGTTCAAAACATACAACCTCGTGTATTTTTCTAAAAATGAAAAAAAGTGAATTTCGAGTGCTAGTTAAATATTATATTTTGCGAAAAATATCTGTCAATCAAACCAAGGAAAAGCTCGATAAATACTATGGGGACTCTGCACCATCGATTTCAATTTTGAAAAAGTGGTTTACTGACTTTCGTTGTGGTCGCACAAGTACACAGAAAAAATTATTGTTGAATTTTTTTCAATTAAGTGATTGCTTAGAAAAAATAATATATTTGATTAATATTTTAATTGAATATATGTTTACATTAATTGAATTTACTGCTCTATCAAAAAAGTGTTATCAACAGAGCTCAACTCAGAACACTATGAAATGGTCAACAATTATTACATATTAATTGTATGTTAATAATGAAACTTTTGTTTTTATGTGTGAAATTCGAGCTGTTTTTTTTATAGTATGCCACATTGTCTTGAAAAAATATTTTCAATTAAAATACCTAATTAATCTTTTAATTGGTTTTGATATTTTTTATATAGGAGAAAAAAAACTTCTCAGCTTAATATTTTTTTTTTTGATACGTAGTAATTTTGACATGTGTTGAATAAAAATAAAATATTAAAATAAAAAAAATAAAAACAGAAATTCATTTTGTTCCAACAAGCAAATAATAATAAGGAATACAAGCTTATAGACCAAATGTGGATGGAAAAGTAAGTACATTGGCGGTATTTGGGGTTCGAGGCAAATGGTCTTTTGTAAGAATATATTTATGAAAAATATTGTAGCCTTTCTTTAAAATCTGGTCACAAAATACACACACACAATTCAAAGAAAAGCACCGCTATTCAGCATTTACACGTACGCATGACCATCAAACATCGAAAACGGCCATTGTACTTTTGTGCACCATTCGAACGTCAAAAGCCATACGATGCATCATTTAAGTTTTTGGTACAATAGACAAATGTTTCCATTTTTGGAAAATTTTTATATGTATGCATGTATGTACACAACATAATTTTTTATATTTTTATACTATTAGATTTCTTTCATATTTCAATTACTATTTTAATAAAATCTTTAAAAATTTTTAATTAGCTTTTTAATTGAATCTTAAAAAATATTTCAATAAATTTTTTGATTGAATCTTTAAAAATATTTCAATTAAATTTTAATTGAATCTTTAAAAAAATATAAATTAATTAATTTAGTTAATGTAATATTTTTTTAATTGAAAATATCAAAAAAATTTTCTATTAAAATGTATGAG
Organism: Nowickia ferox; assembly: GCA_936439885.1. NCBI lineage: Eukaryota > Metazoa > Arthropoda > Insecta > Diptera > Tachinidae > Nowickia > Nowickia ferox. The sequence goes on along the minus strand of OW387023.1, from coordinate 91,098,618 downwards.
TTAATACTACAATTCCCGTGATTGGTTGAAAACTAAATAATTTTTTAACTGAATCTTCGTTTTTTTTTAATTGAATCTTTTTACTTTTTTCTGTGTACAATGACGCTGAAAGTTCTGGACGGCCAATTGAGGTCAGTATACCCGCAAATGTCGAAAAAATCCACGATATGGTGTTGGCCGATCGAAGAGTAAAAGTGCGTGAAATTTATGATGCCGTAGGCATATCGTATGGCATTGTGGTTTCGGTTTTAAGTGATCAGCTGGGTGTAACAAAGTTGTCTGCAAGATGGGTGTAGCGTTTGCTCTCAATTGACCATAAACGTAAACGTGTAACAACTTCAAAGAATTGTTTGGAGTTGTTTAACAGCAATCGGTATGAGTTTTTGCGGCGTTTTGTAACTGTGGATGAAACATGGATCCATTACTGTACTCCGGAGACCAAGCAGCAGTATAAACAATGGGTTTCTCCCGCTGAACCTGCTCCGAAGAAGGCCAAGGTAAATTTGTCGGCCAATAAGGTGATGGCACCAGTTTTTTTGGGATGCACGCGGGGTAATCCACATCGATTACCTTCAAAAGGGAAAAACAATAAACGGCGAATATTATGCCAACTTATTAGACCGATTTCATGAGGATTTAAAAAGAAAACGACCCCATAGGGCCAAGAAAAAGTTCTTTTTCATCAAGATAATGCACACGTGTGCAGTCTCAATGGCAAAACTCTATGAATTGGCCTACGAATTGGTACCCCTCATCTGCCATATTCTCCGGATTTAGCTCCTAGTGACTACTTCCTATTTCCAAACCTAAAGAAATGGCTCGGTGGAAAGAGATTTAGCTTCAACGATGAAATTGTTGACCAAACAAATTCTTATTTTAAGGACCTCGAAAAATCCTATTTTTTTGGAGATATACAAAAACTGGAGAACCGTTGGACTTAGTGTATTGAGTTAAAACGAGATTATGTTGAAAAATAGTTTTTAGTTTTGCAAAAAAAAAAACTGTATTTCTTCAAAAAGTCACTGAGTTAATGATCCATTTTGCGCCATTTTTTTATGCTTTTTTTAAAATTTCACCTTTTTTCTGTGTTTGCTCATCTTACATGGCTAAACATGAATAAGAAACCTCTTTGTCAGTTATAAAATATTTTGCTTTTAGAAAAGCAAAGCAATAAAATCTCAAAGGTCCTATGCAAAAAAAAAAAAATTACTTAGGTGTACAAAACGTTAACAAATTTAACAAACAAATTAATTTCAAATTACAAAATTTGTTTTGTAAACTAAAACCATTTTATCTGAATGCGGCAGCAAAAGTTTAATTTTTATGATGTTAAGGCATAAGTAATAAATATTTTTAATATTTACATAATTTTTTGCAAATAATATTTTTGTCACCGCCTACAAAAGGAAGCGGGGACGAAAATGGCATCTTATGGTCTTCTGGGTCCAAGTTTAGGGTTCTGAACTTTCGCCAACGTTAAAAGTTGCATTTGCTAAACAAAAGTATGAGAAAAGTTAAGAAAAAAATTTTATTTTTCAGAGGTAGTATTAGCTCTTCTGGGGAAACTTTTCTCCCCTTTGACCGATTTTTCTTATTTTTAAGCTTTACTTGAGGTAGTATTCATTCCTCTGAGGGGAACCTTTTTCCTCTTTGTCAATAATGTCAATAATATTTATAAGGACAGTCATTAAGTCATTGCATTGATTACCTTTTGTTATCAAATGCTTTTTGAGAGCTACTTTTCTGATGCTGATGCTGCTATTTCATACACGGCACAATCAGATAAATACCAGTGTTGGAATCGCAATAATGATAAAAGTCGTGTGGTCTAAAATAAAAACACTTGTCATACCATGGAGGAAAAGTGACATCAGCTTTATATGAGCTTCCCCCACATCATTACAGAGTTAACAATAAAGTTGTTTTAAAAATAACTCTGAATCAAGCAATAAATACAAATTCTAATGTTACAAACTCTTTAGCAAACATAACAACCTTGCCAAATAAAAACATGCGGTAGTAATGTGCACACCTCTTAACATTTCGATCTAGCTACTGTACTGCCTGCTGTTTTATCGCGTAAATTCTAGACTCAAGTCAAAGAGAAATGAAACAAAAAATATTTAAAGCAGTTGCTTAGGCAAACTTTAAAAGGAATTTCTTTCGAACAATTCAAACAAAACAATTTTGTTTGTTTTATTAGAAACATGGCTGTCCTTTCTTACGTGCGTCTGTGTGTGTCCTGACTTGATCTCGTGAACGCACTCTATGTGTCGTGCTAAATAAATGTTAAATTTTTTACTACTTTTATTGGCAGTTTCTTTTTTATTCTCTGCCTTAGTGAGTGGTATTAGCTGGTTATTTAGTTGGCTTAAATCTTTGGCACGCATACTTGCATCAAGTTCACGCATACAATTTTTGTTAAATTTTTTTTTTTCAGAATAAATGTGCTTTAAGGCTGGATTTATTATTTCGTTTTTAGTGGCTTCAACTCGTATACGATTAAGCAATAAAGTCGTGCGTTTTATTAAGATAAAGAAAAAAATGCGTGTGTGCTTTAGAATCTTAAACGTGAGAGCTGTTCAGATTTACTGTAGTCGAATGTAAATTAGAAAAGACAATAGCGATTAATATCATTTGCTCAACAACTTTAAATAAGTTTAAGTTTAAAATTGTGCTACAAAAGAAAAAAACAACAACTTCGTTAAGCAACACAAACCGAAATTTTAAAGAATATTAAAACAAAAAAAAAACAAAAGACTTAAGTTACAAGCGTTAAATTTTTATGTAATTTCAAGTTATTTTGTTCAAATAGTCAGAAAATGTATAAAATAAGTACTTTACTTTGCCAATGTTTTCAGTAACTACAGCTGGTTACTAGGAATCAAATCCATTTATTAGAAAAAGAAATCAATCAGCAAACGTTTGCGAAACGTTTTTTTCTCAAAAAAAAAAGATTTTTTTCTAATTTTTTTCTTTTGTAGAGTATATAAAGCAGAAATCTACATCAACTGACACCACACACAGTGGACCAAACACAAAAACGCTGGTGGTAAAGGTGTAGTGGCCTTCGAAAACAGCCGGTTGTTCCGTTTTACCACGTGTTTGTCAGAATATTTACAACTAACTTTGGTGTTATTTGTTCATTAATAATTATCACATGTAATTTGGCTTACAAAGCGATACGAACTTTAGCCTGATCAAATAACTTTGGTTTTATTTGTTCATTAATAATTATCACATGAAATGTGGCTTACAAAGCGATACGAACTTTAGCCTGAGCAAGTCATAAATATAGAAACAAATGAAGTTCGAACAATAATAATTAAAATTAACCAAAATAGTTATAATTTTGTAATGAAATATAATATTAGAACTAGAAAAAAATATGAGTATCAAGGTGACACCCCCGCACCAATGGAAATGCTCTATTACTGTAACTGTTGTCCTTGTTCTATTTCATTTGCTATAATTTTTTTACTTATTGACTATTATTAACAATTTTGATGCTGTAGTTCGCTTATATGAATATAATGAAAACGTTTTTTGTTACAACTAATGCAAATAATGCATTTATTGATAAATTTAGCTTCGATTAAATTATACAAAAAAATTTATTAATAAAAAGCAACTCTAAATTTCTTAATTATGATAACAAGGAAAACAAACACAAACTCTCACTATGGTGGCATCCAACAGTGGCGAACACCTGACAAAAGTTATAAGCAGCATATTGTTGGAAAATATCTAAAGATAGACACACAGGCAGACATCCAAGCAGTCGAATAAAACAAAAAAATAGTGAATGTTGTTTTAGTGGTGCCAAGACAGGAACTATTAAAAATTCTGCAATAGACGTTCGCCACAACAATCCGAGGTGCGTTTAACGCATTCATTTATTGCATCTCATTTAGTAAATTTTTTTTACTACGTATTTTCTTCTTTACTTTCCAAGCTAAAAATATGCGCACACAGTAGTATGACTAAATGCATTAAGACGCCAGAGCTGGCAAAGAATAACATTAAACAATCATGGTACAAGTCACTGAGATATTTTTGGCAAACGTATGCATATTTTGACAATAAGTAGATAATAAATGCAAATGAATGGAAAAAAGGACACACCGAGAAAAATTGTAGCCCAGTTACAATTATATGGGCTGAAAAAGAACTCAATATGAAACAGTTGCTAAAAGACTACTGACCAAGAGGCTCACTACATCCTGTCTAGCGCAGGCTACGATAATGAAAGTGACAAACAGGGGTAACTTAAGTGGGGTTTTTTTAACTTTAACCTTCTCAGAGAGTAAGATTGTATGATGTACAAAAGTGTAGCACACGCCGATGACATCGTGTAAATATTAGGAAAACATTTGAAAGCAGTGTCGAAAAGACTACAAGCGTGATTGAAAATTATTAGCCAGTGGAGAAAACGGAAATGGCATATGCCTTAATCTGCTAAAAACTGATCTTGGTGCTCTTCTGTACAAAGTACAAGATCCCACGATTTACAAGACAGATGTGTTTGGATTTCCGTGAGCACGTGCCTTTACGGCCTAATCTCACGGGTGCCAAGCACCGGGTGCTGGGTTAGACGCGAGACCAACGCCCCCATGCACCCTTTTTAGAATGAACCTAGTGCCCACTCCTTAAAGGCACATAGGTTGCAATCTTTGTATTATATACAAGTACCTTGCTGAGGTACTTTGAGCTATGTAAACTCTGCTGCTATGTCCGTGCCCATAGCAGCTTCTGTCGATTAGCAACAGCACCTAGAATAGTATCTGGCTGACTGCGTCACGCCAATCACTAGCATTAATTTAACACTGGGAAGCCAAGACTATTCTCCCAGCGTTTTTGGTAGCAACCACAGCCACCACGTTTAATTCTCAAGGCTCTCACGCTGCAGTGTAACCCACACACTTACAGCGAGATCCCCAAGAGAATTCCTCAACCATTGCCGGCACAGTATCGCCACTCTTCAAGAAGAATGCAAGCCTGTCGCCAAGTATTAGTGTCTACCCCAGTCAACATCATCAACCTTTAACCCCGTAGGGTGGGATGAAGTCGACTTGCTTACTTCAGCACAAGATCCTGACGACCGCCGCCAAGTTATAGTGGCTACTCCAGTCAATAGCATCCTTTTAACCCCATGGGGTGGGACGAAATCGACTGGTTACTTCACCACACAACCTGACAGCAGCAATACACTCAACTCCGAGCAGCTCAACTGTCGGGCAACCGGCACCCGTGGTACCAGAACTAGCTTCTGGTGAGACCTCGAAGTTCCACCACAAGGGCCTCACTTCTATTGTCTTTTGAACTCAGGGGCAGTTCTAGGTGACGCTGCACCTATATAGTTGACATAAACAAACCTGTCTTCCTTTTATAAATATGTGCACATCCGTACCAAAGGTACGTCAACGGAAAAAGCCACATTACCCTAGCTGGGGCCCCGGGATTGAAAACACCCGTAGTCCAAAATAGACTCCCCTGGGGGGACTCTTAAGGACAGTAGTCACGCCGATATTGGTGCATGGTGCGATAGTATGGTGGCCTAAATTATTATGCATAGTTTTTTTTATTAATTTTTATAGCTATGCTATTTATTGCGCGATACAGGAGTAAGAACGTGATTTTCGCAACAAAAATAATCGGCACTATTACAGTTATAATATTTTTGTTTTGATTTCTTTGTACTTAAGAGCAGAGTGCGAAAATAAACGAAACAAATTGTTTGATTTTGTTTGAATTTGACATCATCATACAATATAATTTTATTTATTTTTTTATTTTATTTATTAACTTTTTGTTTCACTAAATTCAACATTTCAATTGAAATCAGGCATAATGATTTAGAACTAAAAATTAAAATAAGACTTTGCAATTCTGATGATTGATATCATCTTTGATCTGGAGTGGTATTCCATTATTTGAAGACAAATTTGTTTCATAAGCATATGGGGATTGGGCTATGCGACATGTTCAGTGCTCTCTTAAAAAAATGTAATCGAAAATCATTCGAAATTAAAGCAAAGAAAAGTAAATAGCTTATTGATATCATAATTTTGAGAAAAATGAATTTTAGAGTTATTCAAGCAATAAAAAAAATATTTTTTGCTTTATAAAATTTACATGATTATATGTAAAACTCAGAAGGCTTTCTTGGTGCAGGCATTATTAAAGGCCTGCTTGGGATTTTTTATAATTCACACATTCCACACTCCGTTCTATGAGAAGGGAGAAAAAAAGAAGTAACATGTTGTGTTTTTTTTACCAAAAACAAAGCAACATCCATTAATTTGAAGGCCTTCTAGAACTTCTGGCGAAAGAAGCAAGAACAGAAGGCTTATATGAGTATGGAATGGAGCGAGCAGGCCTTGTACATCCAAAAGAAGAAGTATAGAAGCCTTTTAGAAGGCATTCTTAGTGCTGTAGTTTCAACCAAGCTTTTGTTACAACTAAAACTATTACACTTCTCTGCCAATATATCTAATTTTTTTTCTCTTCAAGAGCAAAGTTTTTGCTTTAGTAAAATAAAAGTTAAGCAATCACAACTAATTAATAGTTTTAAAGCTCTTCTTTATACTTGCAAATATAAAGCAATAAAATGTATAAAACATTTTACTAAATTTGCTATTTTCACAGAAAAATCTCAGCCTAATACAAACAAAATATCACACGAAAACAAAAACGCTAAACGCTGGACTCACACAAGGCGATGGCCATAAATCAAAAATTTTACAGATGCTGAGTAAAAGTTAGTAACGCGCTTCTACTTGGGAAATATTTAAGAAAAGTGCTTGCAACTTGTATGCGTAAGCCAAAGCATAAGTCAGTCAGAGGGGCCGAAGCATTCAACGTCTAAATCATTTGACTGGTAGCAAAATTGAGTGTGGCCTGCGAATGTTAAGGAAAACGGATTAAGATTTTATGCTGGTGCTGCTGTTGTTTACATCAACAATCTCTTGTGTCTTTTATGTGTGTGTGGCTCTGTGTACAGAATTGTTCAGATTTATTATTTTTTATTTTTGGTGTCGATAGTTGAGAAACAGGATAAAGTGCTGTTTAATAATTTAAATAATACAAAATCCATTTTCTTTCACTTATATTGCTGCTGATTTCTGTTAGTTTATTACACTTTTTAACGCGTTTGTATTAAATAAAAAATTCTCACATTTTTGGGAGGTATTTTATGCAAAGTGTTGTATAAATTACGCTCTAAGCGAATGTTTAATTTTTAAATGCTTTTGGTGTCTTTGTACAAGATGCAAATATTTAAATTTTTTGAGCTTGATGGTTTTGTAATTGCAATAAAATTAATATATGCGACATTTTATATTGCAGTAATTTACAGAATATTTTAAGATAGCTCCAATGATGAGTCATACTCGTCAATGCATTGCTTGAATCAATAATTGAATTTTTAGATTTTGCGCATGTTACCAAAATTGTCATATGAATCAGAAATATTGCCGAAAATTTCAATTTCCAATTAATGCAATTTTTCATTTTAAACACAAACAATTAAAAACATATACATAAGTATAATTTTAATTACAGTTTTAGAGCTATGCTCTTTATGTCAGACACAAGAACTAGAACATGGTTTTCGCAAAAAAAATAATCGATACTATTATAGTAATAAATTTATAATTTTTTTTATTTCTTTGTTTATCTTTTTTAGTATTCGTTTTCTTTCGTAAAGAAAAAGGTGCCAGATGACTTGCTGATAAGAGTTTTAAAATACCAGGGGTGCGAAGTCTGCGTTTACATATGCCGATATGAGGCGAATTTATTTTGTTTTATAAATAATAATAAAATAAATTTTGTGAATCTTTAATAAATAGTTTTAAAAATACAAATAATTTAATTGCATTGCATAGCTAAGCAGCATAGCTCTAACCGGTGTCCTAAGACATCTGTCTGTCTTCTTTTTGTGTAATTGAATGAATTTAATGGTTGAAAGTAAATTTGAGTAGGCAGCTTAAAAACAAAGCCAGCTCTCGACAAACAAAAATCACTCTTTACAAGACGCTGACTCTACCTGTGCTGTTATATGGTTCTGACACATTGTACTTACGAAAGCAGATGAGGCAGTACTGGGAGTTTTCGAAAGGAAAATTCTTTGTAAAATATATGAACCAATCTGCGTTGACGGAGGATACCATATTTTTTTTATATATATACTCGTATATAAAACAAACACAACCCGTGAAGCGATTAGCTTGTCTGGTTGTCGAACGAATAGCATCGCTATCACTCAGTCACTCACTCAGTCAGGGGTACCACAAGCCATAGTTAAACGTATTAAATTACGACGAATAGTCCCAGTACCCACTACACAATTCTTATCACTTTTTCTTCTTTGAACTTTCATCGGCGTTCGCAAAATACAAGTTTGAGCTCATAACATTACGAATGAGAAAGCAAAACGTATTGACAGTACAGGAAGCTGAGTACTCGTTTCTTTTTCCCCTCGTCTCCTACAAACTAATCAACTTAGCAATAAGACTTGCATAGTGTGAACTGGGACTTACTTTGGCTAGGTAATGTTGTAAAAATTAATGAAGATGCTCCAGCTAAAAAATTATTTGAACACGAACCTTGTGATAGTTCACGCAGAAGGGGAACACCAAAACTCCGATGGAAAAATCAAGTGGACGAAGAGGAAGCGCAGAATATCGAGGCGCTTGGTAACCTATTCCGGAACAAACGTTCTGTAGTAGCCACCTAAGTAAGTAAGTAAGTAAATTTAAAATCTATTTATCTTACCTTTTTATTTGTTATTTTTTTTCTTATTTATCTTTTTTTTTTGTTAAAAAAATTAATGTTATAAAACTTCCAACTCTAAGTACCTGTTACTGAATATCTGTATTCATAAGTGGTATTTACTTCAACAATTTGAAAAATAACTGGTTGTTTCCTACCAATAGATACCCAGAGTTACAGATTTAAGGCCTGTCCCACGATATCACCAACGTTTGACTCGTCGCACACTTAAATTCAAAACAAAAACAAATTTTAAAATACGAGTATTTTTATAGAAAAAGTTATTTAAAAAAAAACAGACAAATTTTTTCAATAACATTCACACAAAGCTTTCATCGAACAGAAAAGTGTTAAAACAAGATTCAACAAAAAAAAAAAACTGAAGCTTCATTTCCAAAATTAAGTAGTTTTCAACCAATCTCGGAAAGTGTGGAAAATTATATTATTTTTTTTGTTTCAATTAAACAATAATTGAGCTAACTAAAAGTATAATTGATATTTTTTTAAGATTCAATTCTGTGGCAAGGAGGCTTAAGCATATTCACATTTAAATTGAGAAATTCGATGTTTGGTTATTTGTTCTTAAACATCGTTTTACACGTCTCGCCCAGCAGTACTTTTGCATGTAAAGATTACATGGGTTGCATTAACTAGAAATTAGCTAATCTCGACTAAAGCACTTTTTACTTTTTACAACAGAATTAAAATTTCATTGAAATATGTTAACCAGCCTTATGCTGAATAATATCTGTGGCAATAAGGAAAAAGTGCTTTAGTCATATTTTACTGTTTGGGAGGAGAGCACTTTAAAGCGTTCAAGTCGATTTTCAGAAATTTATATCTTTTACAGTTAAAGTGGAAAATTCTCTGTTAAGTTTTATTATTGTAAACAAACATCGTTCTACACACTGTAAATAATAATTTTATTTTGATATATACAAAAGTACAGGGTGTCTGGTGGCAAATTTATATTTTTAAATAAAATTATTTCAAAAAGCAATAAACAGTGCGAAAGGAAGGGTGGCGCCGTTGGAATTATCAATTGTGCGGATTTGCTAGTCACGATGTCGCAGTGGTCGAGTGAGCATCGCACGTTCCCTGTGTAGACTTTTTTAAGAGTAATGATTCTTACGTAATTGTTCGCCGACAATTTTGTTTAAAGTTCGACATTCGGCGAATACGTGATGGAACGAGTGTAAATTTAATTCATTCGTGAGTGCAGAGATTCCGAGCAATAGCTTCGGCAGTTGCGTGGGAAAGTCCCACTTCCAAAGCCCAGTCGATCTTCAAGGACTCCCGAAAACATTAAACTGGTTGAAAGCAGTTTAAGTGAAAATCCGCGACTTTCAATACGGAAAAGAGCAGCCTCACTTGGACTTCCAAGAGCAATTATTCATGAAATTTGATGTACCATCTTTTTAAAATGCAAATCGTTCAAGAACTGAAAGAAAGTGACTTTGATTTACGCAAAAATTTTTGTGAAACGATGTTGGAGCGTTTTCGCACTGTAAATCCCAGTTTTTGAAGCGACGAGGCTAATTTTCACTTAAACGGGCACGTCAACAAGCAAAACTGCCGCAACTCTCAATTGAAACATCAAAACAATTGCATTGCGCAAGGGTAACTGTTTGGTGTGCCTTCTCCACTCATGAGATAATTGGACCATTTTTTTTCGATAGTGCTCGAGGCCAGGTGACGAGTGTCAACGGTGAAAATTATTGACGCATGATTGCGGAATTTATTTTGCCAAACCTGAGAGCTCATCCAGCGTACTCTTTACACACGTGATTTGAACAGAATGGGGCGACTGCACACCCAACCAGAGCTTCGATGAATTTGCTTCGGGAAAATTTCCCCAAAAAAATGCTTTGGGGACATCCCATGGCCTTCGAGGTCGCCCGATCTAACTCCCATGAATTTTTTTTATGATGCTACCTCAAAGAAAGGGTTTATAATGACAATCCTCAATCTCATGTGGCTTTAAAGGAAAATAGTCGTCGAGAAATCAGCTCAATTGAACCAAGTTTACTGCAGCGTGTGGCGCAAAACACGTTTTGAACAGTGTGTTCAATTCGACGGAAGACATCTGGATGACATACACTTTAAACAATAAAATCCGCATTTCCATTTTAATAAAACTTTGTGTCAATTATTACGTTTTTTATTTAAGCTTGAAAAAGCACGCAAATTAATTGAGATTTTGACCAGGAGTACTTTCATATATGCAAATTTGGGAGGTACCATTAACTCAAAATCAGCTTATCTCGACTTATGCACTTTTTAATTTTTGCCACAGATTTATTCCGAAAAAAAACGTTTTTTATGTCAAAATGAAAGTTTTAGAATATGTTTTATAAAAAGGAAATTTTAAATATTATTGTTTATAAACGAACCATAAAGGCCAAAAGGCTTTTGTTTTCCAAAAACCAGCTGTTAGTTCTATTTCATAAAGGTTGCGTTTTTAAAACTAAATTATTTCTCCTTGATTTTAAAACTATTTTTTTTTGGGTATATAGTTTACATAACTCCATATGTTGACAATAATGTTCCAATAAAATTAAATAACATACAAACATTAGAACCTTCTTATGTTTGAAAAAGTTTGATTTGTTATACACTGTTTTCTAACAAATGCGTTTTTGCTGTGAAATTTTATAGAAAATTTACATTTCTTTTTACTAGGAAAACGTCTTATATTAAAAATAATTATTATTTTTTACTTTGGAGTCACTACTTGGTTTGTCTGAACCCAAATGTTCTACACTTTACAGCGTAGCGTCGTGAGCTTAATCCAGTGTTAAGAAGTGTGACTAAATTTGTATAGACACAGTTAATATGTTTTTGTCCAAATACTTTATTAAAAATATAAATTAAAAAGAATTTTTTCATTCGGAAAAGATTAAAATAAAACAAAATGCTGGATTAATCAAATAAATTGGGCTCTAGTGACAGTTCTCTGTATTACACACCAGAAAGCTTTAAATGTACCTGCTAGCTGGAGAACATTTTAATATTTACTTACTTCTTCAGTCTTCACCTCTAATCAGACCATACCGAAAGTAAGAATATAAATGTATATTCTAATTTATGGGATTGATGTATTATAAAGATTATATTGCAAGAATCTATTAAATTGATTCATTTAACTGTTTAGGTCTTTTTTAATTAAGGGTTATAAATTTTCTTTATTTCTACACAAAAATTATTATAAGAGAAATTCTTTCGTTTCTCCTCATTAATATACACCATATTAAGCTACAATATCTTCTATCTATCTCTACTTGAGGCAAAACTAAGCATTCGTAGTTATTTACTTCTTTTTTTTTTTTGTTAAAAATTGCATACATAGTACGTGTGGAAACATATTTCCATGATTTAGTTTGTAACCTTGTGAAATCTGAACTAATCATCTTTAAGCGAAAAACGAAAATGTTTGTACATTCTGGCAATGTTGCCCACAAAAAACTCTATTATTTTTATATTCATCACGTTTTTTTGTGGCAGCGAGTAACAGGAGTCAAAATGGCACCTGTTTTTTTTTTTTGGAGAAATATTCCTTTAGTAGTCGTATAATGAACATTTTCTTCCGTAAGTTTTCATGTCTTTTTGCCACTAATTACTGGTGAATTAATCAAGTGGCATAACTTTAAAATAATGATGACGATTTTTTTGCTTTTGACAGTTAAAGTCAGGCAAAAAATAAACCAAAATTAGAGTTAGATAAAGAGATCTTATGTGAAAGTTTTATTAAGAGCATTGAACGATAGAATGAAAATGCGGATTTTATTTTTTAAAGAGTATGTCATCCGCACTGTTCCAAACGGAGCCTTGTGTTCTGCGCCACACGCTGCAGTAAACTTGGTTCAATTGAGCTGATTTCTCGACAACTATTTTGCTTTAAAGCCACATGAGATTGAGGATTGTCATTATAAACCCTCTCTTTGAGGTAGCCCCATAAAAAATCCATAGAAGTTAGATCGGGCGACCTCGTTGGCCATGGGATGTCCCCAAAGCGACTGGTCAGCTGTATGTACAGTCACCTCATCCTGTTGAAACCACGTGTGTGAAGAGTACGCTCACAGATTTGGCAAAATGAATTCCATAATCATACTTCGATAATTTTCACCATTGACATTAGTCGCCTGGCCTCCAGAATTTTCGAAAAAAAAATGGTACAATTATCTCATGCGTGGAGAAGGCACACCAAACAGTTACCCCTGCGCAATGCAATTGTTTTGATGTTTCAATCAAAGATTGCGGGTTCTTGGAGACCAGTAACGCCAATTTTGCTTGTTGACGTGGCCGTTTAACTGAAAATGAGCCTCATCGCTCCAAAAAATGGGATTTACAGTGCTAAAACGCTCCAACATCGTTTCACAAAAATGTTTGCGTAAATCAAAGTCACTTTCTTTCAGTTCTTGAACGATTTGCATTTTAAAAAGATGAATAATTGCTCTTGGAAGTCCCAGTGAGGCTGCTCTTTTCCGTATTGAAAGTCGCGGATTTTCACGTAAACTGCTTTCAACCAGTTTAATGTTTTCGGGAGTCCTTGAATATCGACTGGGCCCTGGCCGTGGGACATTCATAGCCGAAGCAGTTGCGTGGAATTCTGCACCCACAAACGAATTAAATTTACACTCGGTCCATCACGTATTCGCCGAATACCGAACTTTGAACACAATTGTCGACGAGCAGTTATGTAAGAATCATTACTCTTAAAAAATTTCTCCACAGCGCACGCGCGATGCTCACTCGACGACTGCGACATCGTGACTAACAACAAATCCGCACGATCGATAATTGCAACGGCGCCACTTTTCCTCCGCACTGTTAGTTGCTTTTTGAAATAATCGTATTAGCAAAAATTGATCTCAATCAAAAATGAATGAAGCTGAAAGAAAGTCAGCCAATGTAGTAATGATAAAGTAAGAAAATAAAAAAAATGTTGATTATTGACTTCTTGCTTCAACTTTGTTATTTGTTGAGCTTCTCATTTGCTTAAATGAAAGTTTAACGTATTAACTCTAGTTGTTCTAAGAAATTTTTGGGTAAAGGTTCCCTGATGATCCGCATTAGCAACAGTGAAATGCGCCTAGGATCCAGCTAAACCCCTCAATAATCAATTTCAATGTATTTTGATTAAAAAAATATTTTACTTAATAAGTAAAATAATATTTTATTTTTATATTTAATGAATTGAACAGGCTAATGTTCGTATCGCCTTTTAAGCCAAATTACATGTGATAATTATTAATGAACAACTAACATCAAAGTTAGTTGTAAATATTCTGACAACACATAGTTGAACGGAACAGCCAGCCGTTTTCGAAGGCCACTAAACCTTCATCATCAGCGTTCTTCTGTGTTTGGTCCACTGAGTGTGGTGTCAGTTGATGTAGATTTCTGCTTTATATACGAAACTTTTTTGCAAATGGAATATGTGAATTGGTTTGATTCAGGCGATACGAACATTAGCCTGTTCAATTCATTAAATATAGAAACAAATGCAGTTCGAATAATAATAATTAAATTAACTAAAATATTTTATTTTATTTTTTTATTAAAAAAATATTTTACTTAATAAGTAAAATAATATTTTGGGATTACTAGTGCATTAAAAAAATTTTTAAACTTCAATTTTAACAATTCCCAAAAAAAACACTAATTAAAAATTAATCTTGCTGATAAGCATAAGCGTACAATATATATTTTTTTTTTGGATTACAGCAGCAGTTTCAGAGTATGCAATGTATTGTTATAAAATGAAGCAATAAAAAAGAGAAGTTTATAGGAGTCAATTTCATGTACTTCTTATTTGACTAAAGTGATGCAGTTGGTTTTCTTTACATCACTATTATAGAGGTAGAAACTGAAGTTAGCCTCTAATGTTTAATGCAATTCGCTGTGATATTCATCAATAAACGCACTTTCAAAAATCTTAATAAAGCAACGAACGGGTAAAGTTCCACAAAACAATGACAAGCCACCCACATGCTCGCTTAAAAAAGTTTGCGCTTAAATATTTTTATGATGGTTTATTTTGATGCTTAAAAAGTTATGAAATTTACAATTCGCATAACTTGAAAATAAGTCCAAATCTGTTGTTATTCAAAACAACTTCTGCGGGCACTTGTTATGGGATTAAACTTACACGTAGTGGCCAGACGAGTTAGAGCCATAATCGTTAAATTTCGAACAAAAAAATAGTCAATGTTACCAAAATGGTCCTTCGAAATTTATAAAAAATTAACTGCGTATATTCTTAGTACATACAATATTTCTTTTTATTAAAGCAAGACATAATTAAATAATTTAATTTATTTTAGTAGATGTTTTTTTAACCGCAGGGGTCTTGCAAATTGAAAAAAGCACAGAAAATTTGCAAAAGTAATCAAATTTTCAATTTAATCGATAAATTAGTGCGCTATAATTTAATTTTTGAAGAAAACTTCATTTAAATGTTGGCCGTGGTTACGCAGCGCGCCGCCGTACTTAGTCCATCCAGCTTTGGCACACTTTTTCCAGCATTTTGCGTCCGCATCTCACCAATGGCAGCTGTAAGGTTATGTTTCAGAGTTAGAATTGTGGCTGGCTTGTCTTTGAACACCACTGACTTCACGTATTTCCATAAAAAATAGTCTAGTACAGTCAAATCACATGATCTTGGCGGCCACTTGCAGCAAAGGCTCGATATTTATGTATGTAGGTAAATATTAGATACAATGTTGATTTTTTATCCTTCGTCTTACTGTCAAATTTTATATACTTAGGTATGTGAAGCACTCCACACCAGTTCAGACGATTTGGATTTTTTTTTGTCATTTACTCACAATCTAAAAATATCACTCACTTTACTATCCTTCAAAAAAGCCTTCCTGATATCACAGAAAAAACATCCCAGGAAATATTTAACCATTCACAGAAAAAAGTATTCAGCAATTAATGTTTTCAATTAAGAATTTAATTGATTCACTTAAAGTTTTAATTGTATTAATCAATTTGAGTTGAAAAACTTAATTATAATATTATCAAATTGCTTATGAGTGAAAATTTAATTAATTTTTTAATTGATATTATTTTAATTATTATTACAAAATCATTTAAATTACTTTTTTTGTGCTAAAAATACAAACAAAATTAACAGCATTTGTATTTGATTAAAAAAAATTAAATATGCAGTATTGCAGCGCCTCTGTTGCCAATGAGACGCATTAAATTTTCCAAGATATGCTTAGTAGCCATTTTATTGGTTATTTAAATTTAAGATTTGAACACTTATTGGTAGTTCATATTTGAAGATACAATAAATAAATATATGTCAAAAAAAAAAAATTTTTAATTCTTCAATAATTATGCTACACAATACCCATGAAGGAGGGCGCCCTGATGTTACATAAGGATTAGTATCCGCTGAAGCTGTTTATTTCGTTTTATTTGTAAAACGTAGAGCGTAGATATTCAAATGAGATCAAAAAAGTTTAAAGAAATGCTTCATAAATTCAGGATGCATTATTTTTCTCTATGACTCTCTCTGCTCCAGTGATCCTATTAGCAAATAAAAAAAAATAATACGTCCAAAAAATTTAATTAAAGATTTCATGGCCTAAATTCGGACTTACAGCCTGCTAGTGTAAGACGTTGACAATGGAAATCTTGAATTTTCTATAATAAACGCCAAAGATTTCTAAAGACAACGTCTTATACAAACAGGCTGTTAGTCTATAATTTCTGTCCGAATTAATTTTTTTAAAATTTTTTTTATTAATTTAGACGGATTAATTAATTTTAAGTTTTTATACACAACCGATTCTTAAACAACTTTGCACATATCTTGGACTCTTCTAATGATTCTATCTTAATTTTAAATAGATGAGTGGAGTCCTGTGCCCTAAACTTGGATTTTATCCTGCCGATTGTAGATGAGACAATCTCGCGCCTGATTGAAATTCAAGTTAATTCTTTACGTCATGCTAAGCACATTCCAAATTGGAATGAAGACTCCTTCTTTTTTATGACTCTTTTTTATGTGGAATATGAAAAATATTTAAATTTATTTCATTTTATTATAACCATTAGAAAGGTTTTGCTCAAATTTAAAACTTCGTAGTTTCACTCTACAGCCCCAAACACCTTATTAAAATTTAGAAAAATTTTTAATTGAAGCTTCATTATAAAACAGCTCAAGATAAAGAATCTGTCACAAAAATCCTTCTTTGCCACTAGTTTTCGTATTAAAACAAATATTTTTGATCATTTCTTGGGAAGTAGTGTGTACAAAGAACGAATAAATGAAGAAAGAAAAGTTCTTGAACGTTGTTTTCAATCTCTTGCAAATAACACTTAGATTTGAATACCACAAACATTTAATCGTAAACAGATGATATGTTTCAGTATGTAAGACTTTGTATGCGGACTGCGGCTATTTTCAACGCCAATAACTATCCAAATGTCCACTAACTCGGCAGAAATGCAACAAACATTTGTTAAATGAAGCAAAAGGCAAAATCCAAAAAAAAAAAAAAGCAGAAAGAGTTAAAATAAAAATGGAAAACGAAGTACGCCATGAGATGCCAAGAACATGATCTATACAATAAGATCGCACTTATTTTTTCTTTTCGTTTTTGGACCTGGTCTCTTCTACGTACGAGTACACATGTGTGTAAGTAGTGTTGGTGTGTTGATTTTTTTCAGCCAATTTAATTGGATGTGAACTGTTAGTAAACTGCCAAATACCAAATGACAATCGAAATACCACAAAAATGCATCTGAAATTAAAACAACAGTAGTGCAAACAGCAAACAGCAGCTGTAACGTTTTTTTTAGTCGTTTGCTTATTCTTTACACCAACAACAAACACAAGAACAATGCTGTTTCAAGCTGTCACTAAGTAAAAAGAAAATAGCATTGCAACAGCAACAGTTGTTCACAGTTTTTATTTTTGTTTTTGTTTTTGTTTTTGTTCTAAACAGCAGAACGATCAGCAGCTTTAAAAGAAAACCAAGTGCTCAAATACCACACACACTGTTGTCGTTTAGGCGTTAGATGTTGCCTAAAAAATATTTTCAGTTGATTTCGTATTTCGCGGACTAAAAGGACGGACAGTTTTGGTTAGTGTTTGCAGCCAATAAAAGGCGTTTTGTAGGGCGTAGAATTAACAAACAGACACTGCAATATAAAAGGCAAAACAGGAGGGTTTAATTGTGTTTTAAGTAAAACAAATAAGATCAACCAACGCCAGATTGTTAAATAGGAAATAAATGTTTGTAAATCGATACATTATCTTAAGAGATAATTGATGGTAAAACTATATAATTTTGTTTATTTTTCTTCTATTATCTATAAAATTTGAAATTAGTTTAAAATTTTAATTTGCATGAAATGTAGCAAACGGACAGTTTCTTAGAATATAAAAACGTTAAGACTGAAGTATTTAATTTAATGATTTCATTTCCAGCCATTTAAAGATATTAAAATTTCATTTATAGTGAAGCTTTAAGAACGCAGTTTCTCCTACCTAATCATAATCGACAAATTCAATTGCATGTAGTGCATCCTGCCAATAAAAAACTGTCGTCCGATCTTGGGCGGTATATCTCTTAGATCTTAGGGAGTCAATAAGTGTTAACGTTAGGATCAGAGTGCAACGTGGGACGCTTCAAGGACGAATAAATTGCACCTTCTTTGGGTAACCACTATACACAGCCTGCCAAGGGACCTGACCAATGATGTTTATGAACCTCCTTGCTATGCCGAGGATGTCATAATACTTTTCAGGCGCAAGGACCTTGACCAGCTTTACAGAGAGGCGGAAAAAAACTCTCAATATTGCGCTAAACTGGGCTCGACTAAGAGGACTGAATATTAAACCTGAAAAAAGAGGAGATAGGGTTTTTCTTCACAAATACAAAGATCATTCAGTATACTGATCCAAGTTTTCAGGGAAAGACCATTACCTCATCCGATAGGATTAAATATTTAGGAGTGATCCTAGGTCGGAAATTGTTGTGGAGACACCACATAGAGGAAAAGATTCAAGAAGGCGAACTAGTGCCACTTTCTATGCAGAAGGGCTATTGGTTTTAGATGGGGAATCAGCCCTATTACAATAAACTAGCTCTATAAAGGTGTATTCAGACAAATGTAGTATGGTGGAGGTCAAAGGGAATAAACTGCAACATTAAAATTTTGGAGAAGGTTCAACTAATGTGCTGCCTTGCGCTATGAAAACTACATCCACATTTACATTGGAGACCATTTTTTACAACCAAACATACGTCTACAGGTAATGAGGGAATGGATCGGACAAGACAACATAACACGCCATCAGAACATATGGACGTCACTTGACTGATATGACCAGACATTAGAAGGTCATAACTGAATGCAAAACATTGATACGGGAAAGATACTCCAGGGTCAATCGAACCATGTAACAAACATCCCTTGGAGTTTGCTGCTACAAAGATGACAGATGTCAAGATATTTACTGACAATAAGACGGGAATCAATCGCGAATGAAAGCGTAAACTCTGGGAGTATGATAAATGATTACGAAGTACATGTCAACATTCCTCTGGTATCTGTGCAATCAATCAATCAATCAATGCAAGGCAATTTCAAGGCAGCAAAGATTGAGCCATAGGACACAATGGCATAGTGATACTGTGGGTAATAAAGCCAAGGTTCTAAGCGGCGCACACTGGATCAGATTTGAAAAAAAAAGGAATTTACGATCTTTTTTATAGAACTAATCTATACAATCAACATTAATTATATATTTGATTTTTTCGAAAAATTGATATTTAACGAAATTTCTTAAAAATTCTTGCAATTATTGGAAAAGAAAATAATTTTTTTTAATTATTTCATGAAAAGGGTAGCAACTAAAAAAGTGTGAAAAATTTTATCATAAAAGGGGTCACATTTCGAACTAAAATCATAAAAAATAATATTTAAATATATGGAAAAAGTGCCTACCTTCAAGCTTTCAAAACGGACAAGCCAGCACCTTCTTCCATGTGAAATTGACACTTAATGATACCTAAACACGCATATAGTAGAACTTTCGAAATGAGAAGACGGGACCTGAAGTGGACTTGTAGTACACAGCTGCTACGTTTTCGTTCCATATTAAAAAAAAACACATTAATCACCATATTTCGTTAAATATCAATTTTTCGAAAAAATTATTTATAATAAATGTTGATTATATCGATTAGTTCTTTCGACTGGCATAACAAAAAATCAACATTTCGATAAAAAAAATCGTAATTTTTTTTCACGTCTGATCCACTGTGCGGCCTTAGCCCTAGATAAAAGTTTTGTCGATAAAATTCATGCGTTATTGTTTCATAGTAAATACATTTATGAAATAAAACGTATGTATTTATATATAAATGTACGAGGTGTGTTCAAAAAGTATCGTGAATTTTGAATTTTCGCGGGTTACGTATATTCGAATTTTGATTTTTTTATGGCGTTATGTTCGTACTCATGTCTCTCACTTATGCCGACAATTTCGGCCATTTTGAATGTTCAGTTAATTGTTGATAGCTGCTTCGCTTGCACGTGTTTTGGCTCGTCTTCGATTTTTACCTATTAAAAAAAATGGAACAGAGAACCTGTTTCAAATTTTGTGTGAAAAACGAAATTAAGTGCGCGAATGCATTTCGACTGTTAACTGTGGCATACGGAGAAGCTACCTTGGACCGAAGCAACGTTTATCGGTGGTACAAAATGTTCTCAGAAGGCCGAGAAGATGTGAACGACGAAGAGCGTGGCGGACACCCGAGAACTTCAACAACAGACGAAAAAATTGATGAAGTAGAAAATGCTATTGGCCAATGGTCGAATCACCATTAGAGAAGTTGCTGGGGACCTCGACATATCGATTGGCTCATGCCACTCGATTTTAATCCATGATTTGGGCATGAGATTGGTCGCCGTGAAATTCGTACCAAAGTTGCTAAATTTCGACCAAATATAACATCGCATGAGCATTGCTAATGAGCTGTTGAACTCTGTCCGCGATGACCCAGAGGGTTATGACGTGGAAACCAAAGCTCAATCATCTCAATGGAAGCTGCTGCACGAACCAAGACCGAAAAAAGCGCGCCAAGTTCAGTCGAATGTGAGAGTTTTGCTAACAGTTTTCTTCGATTGCAGGGGCGTGGTGCAGCTGAGTTCTTGCCTCCGCAATCTGCCAGAAACGCCCGGATTTGTGGAAGATCAAAAATTGGCTTTTACACCACGATAACGCCCCTGCTCACACATCGTTGCTTGTACGCGACTTTTTGGTCAAAAACAACACACTAATTAATGATGCCGCAGCCACCGTATTCCCAAGATCTGGACCCCTGTGACTTTTTCTTGTTCCCGAAACTGAAGAGGCTCATGAAAAGACGACGCTACGCTACGATTGACGAGATAAAGACGGCATCGAAGGAGGAGCTGAACAAGATAAAAAGAATAATGATTTTTTGAAGGGCTTCGAAGATTGAAAAAAACGTTGGCATAAGTGCATTATATCTGAGGGGGATTACTTTGAAGAGGACAAAATAGATATTCATGAATAAATAAATAATTTTTTGAAAAAACAACAAAATTCGCGATACTTTTTGAACTCACCTCGTATGCATGTTAAACAAATACATTTTGATTTTTCCGTCGATTTTTTGAGTATAAAATGAGGTTTATTTTATATTTTAGCTGGATTTCGACGATTTTGCGATAATTTTGTCTGGCAGCTCTGACAACGTTCCGTTGTCAAATTGAGAACAAATGTGCTGGGCTCACTTATTTTTTATAGAAGAATTGATTATTGCAGGACTTTGTGAAAAAATTACTATAATGAGATAAAAGAGCTTCAAAATGAAGTATGTGTCCTGTAACATAATTTATCTTATGGCGAGTACACACTATAGCATTTTGTGACATCGCAACGTTAGTCATGTTCGATATATATCCTAGTGTGGCATTGCTTTACCTATAAAAAACATAATGTGAACGCCGTTGCTCAAATTTTGAAAATGACAACACAAAAAATGCCAGATGTATACTCAGCATTAGATGCAAAAACCTTCAGAGCACCACTAATGTTATAGAATAATTAAATGTTTGTCAGGATGTCATTACCTACATTTTCTTTTCTTCTTCTTATTCTTCTTCTTCTACTTCGTTTGTCATATAGTTTTAAATTAAACATCAATGCCCTATTTAAATACAAGAAGCAAAAACCAGACAAAATCAACACTAATGGAATTGCACACTTGAATTCAACTGTCACAATTTTATGTTTAACATTTAAAAGTTTTTTTTTGTTAAAATAAAAAAAAAACATAAATATGTAGAGGCATGTTTGTATGAATTTTAACAAAAAATTTCTTTCGTTGCTTTTGCTGTAACAATTCAAAATGAAAATGTTCTTTTGTTGCTTGAGCTGTTAGTTAGAGTTCTTTGGCTTAGATTTAGAATAAAACTAACTGAAATCATGGATGTTTCGAAAAAAAAAATATTGCAATGAAAAAAGAAATATTGTAGTAGAAGAAACTATTCTGACAAGATTACATGTTGAGATAACAACCTCCTGCCTGCGTTTTTTTTTCTTTTTTTCTGACCAAAGTAACTAAAGCATTTAACAGGCAAATGAAAATAAGAAAAGCAAACTCATAGCGCAACATATTTTGCTAAAGATTTTTAGTGTGTTTCAAAAAAAATTGGCTTCAAAGTTGTGGCTTCTTTTTTCATTTTGGTGTGGTGTTTATTTCACGTTTAAATGCATAAATTGGCATAATTTTGGTTTTTGTGTATTTAATGTTTATAGACTTGTCCTTTTGTTTTATTTACTGTTTTGATTTTGTTTTTCTAAATCTGTTGCTGTTGTTTTAGTGGATTTAAGCTTAGTTCTGCTTAAAGCCAAGTTAGTAGTGTAGTTAGTGTATTTGGTGTTATTTTAGCCATAATGGAAATATGAACAATAACTACTTTGTTTAGAAAACACAAAGCAGGCAAATAAAACAAAAGAAAACAAACTTATGATGATGCGGCCAAAAAGTTGAGTTGCAGCAACTGAAGATGAGAATGCTGTTGCTTGGCTGCGATTGTTGTGTACTATTTTGTTGTTGTTGTTGTTGTTGTTGTTGCTGTTCTTTGTTCAGTTAGTCAGTTGGTATTGCCAAAAATGTTTGAAAAGTTGTTTTACTTTGTAAGTTCTAACTATTTTTTTTATTTCGTTTTTCTTGTTTTTGGTTTTTGTCTTTCTTTCTGTTATCAAGATATTAATTTTCATGTTTTTCATGTACCAGTCATTTCAAACAAAAAAACAGAAAAAGTAAAACAAAAAGTACCACGACATTATATCATAGCCAGGAATAGAAGAAACAAGGGTCTGTCTGTCTCTTCTCTCAAACAATGATGTAAAGGCCGCCGCTCTGCAAGTTTGCCGCCCATTAAGGTATTATTTACCTCGAACTGTTGTGTTTGCAACAAATATATTTAAATTTTTGCCTGCAACGAAACGCGTGTCTCATGGATGCCATAATTGGAAGCAAAAGCTCTACCAGCAAACAAGCAACAACACTCAAACTTCTTATCATTACCATAAATTATAAAACAAAATTAAGATTAGTTATAGTCTTGACAAATCTTTTGAAGTTCTTCAATGTTGGTGTTGCCAGGATGTGCAGAAAAACAAAACCCCATTCGTTTGCTAAAACTAACAGAGGAAGAATAAAACAATTCAGTCAAAGGACATTTTTTCTTTTTTCTAAGAATGCTCAAGCTTTCTTCTTTCAATTTTAATACCTGCTTCATGTTACATAAAAACTGAATCGGCAGAGACAGAATTTTGTAATATTATTGAACAGATCGGAAACTCGTTGCACTATAAGGACTATTCAATAGGTGTCTTCCTGGATATAGCAGTCGCTTTTAGTAAAGTGCCACTCGCAGATCAGGAACTGGGTTGGCAATGTCTGTAATCGTAGAATAGCAGCTGCATACTTGGGCAATGTCACCATAAATAGAAAACCACATAAAGGAATTCCCTTAGGACCTGTTATTACTCCTTCATAACTTCGTTTCCCCCAATCGTAAAATTATGAATTTTAAACTATAATTATAATTCATGCAAATTCACATAAGAAGTTTAAAAGTTTTACAATGAAAACTTCCTGAGATATGAATTTGCAAAAAGTGCATATTTTAAAACATACTCACTGACTGACTCACTCATCAATATTATAAAGTACTTCCGCTGTAGCTAGAGAGTCCATAAAACTCAGAATTAAAAAAGCGAATCGAAAGCGTTTAATTCAAGCGATTTTATACAAGATTGCCATATGTGTTGCGATAATACAAGGCTATAAGTTTCCGTTTAAAAAGTGGGCGTAAGCACGTCCATAAACTTTAAGCTTCCTTTTGCATGTACTTCGGCTTAGCTGATTTAAATATAATATTTGTGTTTTAATTATTTTCCGTTTGCAACAAAACTAGACACGAATCACTAGCAACAAAAAAGTCTTAAGCTTAAAAAAGTGGGCGTGATTAGGCCTAAAAAATCAAAATTTGCTCTAAAACGCTCAAATTTGATACACAAGTAGCCTTTGGTGAGAAACTAGCTGACAAAATCTGAAAACCCGGAAAATGTTTACCAGGGTAGCGGGCTAATGCCCATAAAGCTCAAAATTAAACAGTTGATTTAAACCGTTTAACTCAAGTGATTTAATTGAAACTTTTGCATAAATGTTGCTATAATGCAAGGCTATAAGTTTTCGTTAAACAGGTAGGCGCTGCCTCGCCCACAAAGTTTAAGCGATCCGTTTTATGTATGTTTTTCTGCCTTGTAAACTTAAATCTGTTATTTATGTGTTTCTTATTATCCATTTCCTTCAAAACCTCACACAAATGCTAGACATTAGCGACAAAACATTTTAAGTTTTAAAGGTGGGCGGGCTTACGCCCATAAAAAAAGTGCAAGTTAAATTTTGCTCTGTAGAGCTAAAATTTCATACACAAGTAGGCTTAGGTGAGAATGTAACTATACAGGTCTGACAACCATTAATTTTCTTCAGGGAGTGGGACCACGCCCATAGCATATATTCTTAGATAAAAAAAGGGCGGAACCACACACCAAATTTTAAATTACATTTTGCGCTAGAGAGCTGAAATACACAAGGTGAGTTACGCTCTGAAAAACCGCGAAAGCACCGATTGTTACACCAGTGAGACGGGCGCGCGGTAGATAGCTGATTTTTTTTAAGCAAATAGGCTTAGGTAAGTTACCAACTAGAAGGGTCTGAAAACCCAATAATTAAAACACAAGTACTTGCACTTATGCAAGGCTTTGATTTTGCGTTATCAAAAATTGGCATATAAACGTCGATAAGATTCGAATTTTCTGCTTTATGTAGTTCGGCTACGCAGACTTTAATATGTTAATACAGTTAGAAAATTAGGCGGGGTCAAGCCTACTAAAATGTACGTTACATTTGACATAGTTCTACCCAAACGATTCTTACAAACTTTCTGCATACTTAGTTCATTTTCAAGGCATGCAAGTACACACTAATCACGCTCTATCCTATTTTTATTTAATTCTGCCCTTTTCAACTAGAGCATTCATCATGAATAGAAACATAACAGATCATAACAAATTTTAGGCTTATCCTCACGAAAACATACATATGAAAAAATGCCAAGTTCTTTTCCAAAATTTGGGCCATCCAAAGTAGTAAGATAACAATTTGGAGCAGATTCTTGTATATAAATTTGTCATCGTCAGGGTGTCATATAGACCGGCTCGATTTGTATGGATGAAAAGAAATTAAGAAATCGTATAGTAAAACCGAAATCTACATATAAGTCTGAGAAAATTTTGCGAAGAAATCTTGGGTCTAAAATCAAACCCTTTGCCGCGCCTCGCGATATGAAAACTTATTTCCTATTCCTGATCTATAAAAGTATTTTTTTTTTTGGAAAATCAAATTATATTACAGGTTATCTATTCAAAGTAAACAAAATATTCATTTGCGTTTACCAAAAAAAAAAAAATAAAATAAAATAAATTTAAATTTAATAAATTTCATCCTCTAAATTTCTCGTTTTGCTTGATTTTTAACTGTTCGCATTAAAAAATCGAAAAAAATTTGAGGATACATTTTTCTGTAGGTTTGCCAATTGATTTAAAAGGCCCTTTTCACAATGTACAATTAAAAGCTAAAAGGAACTCTAACAACAAGTTTTGTATGAAGAACTGTCAGTTAAAGTCCACGTTAACGCTTAGAGCCTATTTCACCAACTCATATTTAAAAGTAATTTTTCCATACAAAAATTAATGAAAATCGACATTTAAAAATCAATTGATATTTAAGTAGAGTTAGTGAAATTGGATCTTAATCATACATTGTGAAAAGGGCAGTAAGTCAATTAAATTTTCCAAGTTATTGTGAGGGTTGAGAAAAATGGAAAACGAAAACAATCGTATGAAAGTTTTTCTCGTAAAGTTGCTATACAAATTATTTAAGAATGGAGTAAAGCTAATGTTCTAATATTTAATTAAACAAAGTATTGTGAAGAAGTTACACATTTTGCATCATTAGTATCAAAAACAAATCAAGATTTTTGAAAACTTTAAACAACTTGTTTTATATCGGTAAATGTCAGTGCATAAGAATAATGTCATTCTGATATGGATTGATTACTCATCACTAAAAAGAGTTCATGATTGACCAACACACTAGGAATTTGAATTTAAAAGATCACATACAGGACAAAATATACCACATATTAAGAATAACAACTTCATAAACTTTGCTATAGTACGCGATGGGTACGGCATTTTTGATAGAGCTGCTTCTTGTTTGGCTACTGCCTGCCTTATTTAAAGACATTGACTTTAAATATGGAGAACTAATTATTATGGAAAAAATTAAAAGCAGGGAGTAGCAATTACTTCAGTACATAAATTTTTCTATTTGGAAAAATTTTAATTTAAAATTTTTTTTCTTCAAAGGAAATTTTCATGTCGAAAGGCACGGTATAGGTTTTGATTTTAGAACCATGATTTCTTCGGAGATATTTCTCAAAATTTTGTGTAGATTACGTTTTTGCTATACGATTTAAAAAAAATCGACCCGCCCTCTCATATCATTTCTAGTAAGCAGGTTCACTTGACAATATTTTTATTAATACAGAAGATAATATCTATTTACTTGTTTATATGAACAAAAATATTGTTAAGTTAACAGATTGCCTAGATATGATATGACACCCTGACGATGGCAAATTTGTATAATACTACGGCGGATCAATAAGTTCGAGACTTTTTGAATGAAACATAGTTTTTTTTTCAAAACAAAAATTTATTTTTCAACATAATATCCTTTTAACTCAATACACTTAGTTCAACGTTTCTCCAGTTTTTATATCCCTTCCAAAAAATATGAGTTTTCGAGGTCCTTAAAATAGGCATTTATTTTTGTTTGGCCAATAATTTCAACTTTGAAGCCAAATCTCTTTCCACTGAGCCATTTCTTTAGGTTTGAAAATAGGAAGTAGTCCCTAGGGGCTAAATCCGGAGAATATGGCGGATGATATACCAATTCGTATCCCAATTTATAGAGTTTGGCCATTGAGACTGTACACGTGTGCATCCGTGCATTATCTTGATGAAAGAGAACTTTTTTCTTGACCATATGCTGACATTTTCTTTTTTAATCCTCATTAAATCGGTGTAATAAGTTGGCATAATATTCGTCGTTTATTGTTTTTCCCTTTTGAAGGTAATCGATATGGATTATCCCGCGTACATCCCAAAAAACTGTTGCCATCACCTTATTGGCCGACAAAATTACCTTGGAGCAGGTTCACCCGGAGAAACCCATTGTTAAGACTGCTGCTTATTCTCTGGAGTACAGTACATCCAAGTGAATCCATGTTACATCCACAGTTACAAAACGCCGCAAAAACTCATTCGGATTGCGGTTAAACAACTCCAAACAATCCTTTGAAGTTGTCACACGTTTAAGTTTATGGTCAATTGAGAACAAGCGCGGCACCCATCTTGCAGACAACTTTCTTAAACCCATCTAATCACTTAAAATCGAAACCACACTACCAGATGAAATGCCTATGGCATCAACAATCTCACGCACTTTTATTCTTCGATCGGTCAACACCATATCGTGGATTTTTTCGGTACTGACCTTAATTGGCCGTCCAGAATGTTCAGCGTCATTTGTTCTTGTGCGACCACAACGAAAGTCAGTAAACTACTTTTGTACCACTGGAATCGATGGTGCAGAGTCCCCATAGTATGTATTTATCAAGCTTTTTCTTGGTTTGGTTGACGGTTTTTTTTTCGCAAAAAAAAAAAGTTTAATGGGCACTCGAAATTCACTTTTTCCATTTTTAGAAAAATACACGAGGTTGTATGTTTTGAACAGCTGTTAAACGCAAAGTTAATGACTACACTTGCACAAAATTTGACAGTAGTCTATTAACAGGTGGTACTTGATGGGAACATTTACGAGGGAAGTTCAAAAAGTCACGAACTTATTGATCCGCCCTCGTAATTGTTAGCAGTATCTTATTTTCGTTTTTCTCATAAACGAAGTAGAGATGCTTTTCTATGTTGGAATCGGTTATAGTCATAATTGCGAGAAATTATGTGAGCGTACGAATTGTTTGCACTGCAATTATGATTACACGTAGTTGCTAAAATTAGGACTATTTACTTGTTTATAGTTTTTTGAGTACTCACTGTCGTTCTCTGGTCTGAATTAGGTGTTTGACAAAAACTCATAACACCTGAGTTTCCGAATATTTGAGGGGCCATAAAAAATTGGTCGCCAAAATCGCCAAACTGATTATAGGGTATTATTACCCTTTGGTAGTACTATTAAACATATACTGTACAGTCTGTGGGTTTTTTTCAAAAGTCTTCATTTGACGCATATGAATGAACCAATATGTCTTCATTTCTGTTGATTGAAATTATGTACATATATTTTTTTAGCGGCAGCTTTAAGTAAAACTAAATCTCACAATCACCATTCATTCATATTGCATTACTTAATGTTATAACTTTTTTTTTATAAAGTCCATACACTTGTTATTTCTTAAAATCTTTAATAAATGCCATTTATTTATTTTTTGTTTGCAATATATACAATTAAAATATCTTGTAAAACCATATTTTCCCAGCCTTAAACAAGAGTCCAACCGAAGCTCGAACTTAATACTTTCGCATCGGACAAGGGGTAATAAATTTTAGTTGAATTCGAAACATCAAATTGTTACAACTGACTTGTTTGTTGTGCTAGTTTTAGTCATTGTTATGTCTGGACATGTTGCATTTTCTTTTTCAGGAAGAATAATATCAGCAGAAATAAACAAACAAAAAAAGAACAAACTAAATGGACCGTCAGTAAATTCAAGCTATCGAAAGCACATTAGTATTATGTATGTATGTATGTTATTGAGCTGTGTACAGAAATCGGTAAGATTAACTTTGATTTTTATAAATAAAAGAAATTAATTTAACATCAAGCTTGGAAAATATAAAGACAGAAAACAGATAATTTTGGCTAAATAAAGTGGAAGACTGCACACAACAACAAAACAGTTTAAATGGCAACAATTTACAACTTCTTATTTTTAGTGACTAACAAAAGAGAAAGTAAATTATTTATAATTTATTTATATGCAATTGTAATTGTTTTAAATAAAACTTTGCCGGCATGCAAAAAGCATTTTCCATAAATTTCAATTTCTATCGAACCTACGTAAATTTCTTGGTAATTGACTATAAAATTAAGTGCGTCCATTCAGAAATCAGCTTTTGAGACACGGTTCCACTGTGGTGAGTCAGTTAATAAATACGTTTTGCTATAATGAAGGCGGTAGCAACGGACGACGTTTAAACCTGCACCACTGGCCGACATGACGGTACATACTGTCTCAAGCCAAAAAGAAAGGAGAAAAGAAAAAAGAACTTTAAGATTTAGCCAAGAGAAAAAATTCATATAATAATGACCACTTTGATCATCATCAGTTTGCTCATAAAATAAATAAAAAAAATTTCATTTCAAGGCGACGTCAATACATTAATAAATAGTTGATAGTATGCCTTCGGCCTGGTTTTTCGTTTGGCTAGTCCAACAAATAGATTTGCAGTAGAAAACAAAGCTTCTTTCATTTGCTTCATTATTGAACTTTAAGTATGTGCTTTTCAGGCCGGCGGTCATGGCTAAGTTGATTTGTGTCGTTTGCTGTTGATTTAACAATGTTCGTATCTCCCAGTTATGAGTTGAAGAAACAAACATACGTACATAAATAATGGAAAACATGACCATCACAAATAATAACTTCACTTGGCAGCACCTTCTACTTGTTTAACTATAATTTGCAATCATATGATTTTAAATTTATATGCAATATTAAAGTTAAATTGACAGAGTTGTGCAAATATGTGCCCACGATCGAGTAATTGGCCCCGCTTACTATTATTCAGTATGAGCCTGGGTCTCTGTACTTAAAGGAATTTGAACACGATCATACAAAGTCGTGCGATCTACGAAAAAGTACAACCCTGGTGTGATGAATTGTTATTGTCTTTTGAAAATTTTCATAAACTCCATAAAAAATACAACCCTGGAAGGGTTGTATTTTTTCGTAGATCGCACGACTTTGTATGATAGTGTATCACGGCCTTTAAAGGGATTTGAACACGATCAAACAAAAGCGTCAACCAGTGAATGTGTATTAAAGTCGTTTAATTCGGAGACGTTGATATAAAATCGTCCAGTAGATTTTTAAGTTAATGTTCCTTATATGCGGCTGCAAGTGTATCTTCGTCGGATGATGATTTAAAAAAAAGGTAAATATATATTATTTTTCTTCTCCCCATCTCTCACGATTTAAAAAAATAAAATACCAAAATCCTTTTTCAACATGAAATTTATTTTTTCGAAATTGTATTGTAATTTCTTCAGCAGACGTCCAGGAGTCTCTTCCAATATTTTCCTCTCCCCATCTCCTAAAAATACTAAAACGGAGCCAGGGGTTAGATATGGAGGAGCT
This sequence comes from Nowickia ferox, assembly GCA_936439885.1. NCBI lineage: Eukaryota > Metazoa > Arthropoda > Insecta > Diptera > Tachinidae > Nowickia > Nowickia ferox. The sequence goes on along the minus strand of OW387023.1, from coordinate 91,067,766 downwards.
CGGCTTAAATTTTTGATCCATTTTACCTAAAAAATCGGGTATCAAGTCAATATTTTGAGAAAAAAATAATTTTTATTTTTTAACAGAGGTCTGTTCTTTTTTTTGTGTGAAAAGAGCTCTGTAAACAATAACGCAAAGTACATAAATGAAATTTTGTGATCAATCGAAGAAAAATATCAAAATTTGTTGACTCTCATCAATCACTGTGGACGTACGTGGACATTGTACGTGTAGCCGAAAAACACGACTGCACGCACACAATACTAGTACAATGTGATTGATGACTTTATTTGATGGTCTGCTGAGTTCTTCAGATAGATAAGTAATGAAGCATTAAATAATCAGCAATGCCAGCTCAGTTTTTACGAGCTTAGCCAAAGTCTGAGTTTACACGAGACCAAACTAAGGTTACATATTCCATGTGCAGTGCAACACAGTCCTTGCAAACTCATCAGCCTCTAGGCCATGTGATCCAGATAATCCTAATACAAAACTGCTCTCGCTTTACAGATAGCAGAAAAGTTATCGAAGCCTTAAGAAATCAGTTTAATCTCGAAGCGTTCTTCAAGGCAAAACTTGAAACGAAGATTAAATGGATTCTAGCACGAGTACATCAGGCTTGCATATAAAATCATTACTGAATAACTTGCACTAGAAAACGCCCAACCTTTTCAAGAATTTAAAAGTGAACTGAAACAATTGGCTATAGAATAACACACCACAGATTGCCGGAACTCTACTGTTGGAAGAGTGAAAGAAATTCACTGTAGAAACCCAAATAGTGAAAAGATAATATAGATTCTAAATTTAAAAAGGCCAACAGTTCGGTACGCCTGATAAAATCATAAAATATAGAAACAAATGAAGTTCGAACAATAATAATTCAACTTAACTAAAGTTCGGAATTCGGTTGACATAATAAAAGAACATACAGAATTAAGAAGTCACCTGGCTCGCATGTGCATTTTTGGCGATACAACATGTAAAATTGGCCACAAAGCTGATGAAACTTTCGAACACTACTTGTGTTACTGTCCCACATTCAGTGGAGTTATAAGAGAAATCATAGGAAAAAGCTAAAAAAGTATATTAAGGAAACTAGTTTCCTAACCTGAACAGATGTGACCGGTTTTATGGTTTTTATTGGGTATCTCTCCAATATCTCCTACACAGAAACAAATTTTCCTGCATAGAGCACGTTTAATTGAAAAAAAAAAAATTTTTAAATCTATTGAAAATGTAATTGATTCCATTAAACTTTTGTTTAATTGATTTTTGTTTTTTTTCAATTACACATGTTTATCGCACGAAAATTTTTTTCTGTGTATTTAAAGCGCATAAGCATCCCTGCAGGAAATGGAACTGGCATAACACTAGTCACGTGAGCGGTACCCAAGTGATAGGGACTAGTTCGAGTTCTAACACTTCCTATGAAGCGGACCAGTCACTTTTACATGAGGATCACAGTTGGCATTTGTGGTACAATTGTACACTTTATACTTCAGTGGTACAATTTGAAAAAAGTTGTACTTTGCCATACAGTAATAATAATTGTCCAACACTAATAAGTACCAAAATTTTCAACATTGGTAGTTATGTTCATACTTTTCACTTGTTTTAGTAGCACTTGTACCAGTTCTCTAAGCCTAGATACCACTATCGGCACATTGTGCCGATTTTCGTCGGCTCACTGAAATAAAGTTATAAGTATTAAGCTAAATTGGCCGTATTTTTCAACTGATTGAAATATAAGGACATACTTGCCTCACACTACGTTGGTAATAGAATCATAGAGAAATAAAAATTTTGATTTATTACTTATGACTTTATTGCAGTGAGCCGATGCAAATCGGTACTTTGTGCCGATAGTGGGATCCCGGCTTTATTAGACTTTGTATTAGTTGTTTTCTTTATGGCTTTGTTTTCAATAAATGAAAAATTTTTATGAATTCTTACTGTGTATGCTTGCTTAGAAGATGTCTACATTTTGGTACAATTGAAGTTAATTTGGTACAATTTTACCATTTTCTTGGTACAATTTAAGAAATGCCATATCCCAACACTGATGAGGATGGCTTAGTATGGGGCTAATTGATACTTTGTATGCACTTTGTTACTTGTCACTGAACTATCCTATAGGGAACTATTCGGTGTAGAATAATATAAATGATATAAATGTCATTCCGACAATTAACTATAAAAATTAAAACTTATAAATTTTTGGTTGTAACAAATGCAATGATATTTTATTTTTAATTAGAAATTTTTTTAGATTCGAACTGCCACCCTCCTGCATGACAGGGTTGCACACTACCTACTCGGCCACAGGGCCACTCATATTTCAGAGGTTAATATCTAAGTATAGTTAAGGGACTGGTTCCAGAGCCACATTGGAGTGAACAATTAGCATTTTATTTACACTATTTGATAGGTCCTGGATTCAACCACATCGAACATGTTCAGTGCCGTTAAATACAATACTAGTTCGAATCCCGATTAAATTAACTAAAAATCAAAGACGATACATCACGAAAATGGTGGATATGTAACCATTTACAGGATATTCTTTTTTCACCATACACTACTTCCTACTTTTGGTAACACTCGCATTTTCTCGAGTCATAGGATTAGTACTTTTGGATCAATTGTCACCAAATTTTGTGCAGGGATGCCTTATAAGTATTGGAATTGAGCCTTATTTTACTTAGCCTAAACTGCTCTGCCATCTTGTTTAGAGATGATCGGTAGTCGAGGGCTGTTGTTGTTCTTAGAAGTGAATACTCTAGAGCCATGACGGCGTCTCGATTACAAGTTCATATATTACTTCCTTGACCGCAAGAGCTTCTGTCTGGTAAGCATTGCAATAATCCAGAAGTCAATTTGCAATACGAAGCCCTAATGTCCCTGAGTAAACTTCGTAACCCACACTTCTTGAGTTTTGAAGCCATCCATGTAAAATTCCACATCTTTTTCTTCTTTTTTCTAGAAAACCATTAAGCCACGCTTCTTGTGATTGTATACAGGTCCCGTAGAGACGTTCATGAAATAGAGTAGGGGAGGATTGAACAATTCTTCATCCGAAAGCTTTAGGGTACATTATTCTGCAGTAACCGCTGCCCTTTCCACTACAGAGAGAAATGCAACGAAGATGGGTTGCAGAAACTATTACTATCTCTGCCTACTAAATCCAATAACAGCAGGTGTAGAACCATATCCAATGCATCCGTATGAATATGAAGGAAAGCGCTTGTAATAAACAATGAGGCAAGTCTTTGAACCTTGTGTATCATATAAAGATATGTCGTCTTCTCCAAGGCATGCCCAGACTTTAGAATTGGAATTGGGTCAGACACCAACTATTTCAAATGAATTTCTTTTAGCGGTAAGGTGCATTTGTTTCCTTCTTCACCTTATGTAGAATATTCATTTTAAAAACCCAGAATGACATCGAGATATTTTTTAGTGTTAGACACTTTCATCTCCATGTTACTAATGGTAATGGGTTGGATATCATGTAGCTAATACCTCCGTGAGAAGAGAATTAACTCCGTTTTGTTGTTCTATATGATATTCCCCAGAAAGAAGAAGAATTTTCTTCTAACAGTTTATACCCCATCATCAACGAAGGAGTAATAAGTTTGTATCCTCACTTGGTTTTCGATATAGTAGGACAGTACTTAAGTCATATTCCACAAATGGGGCGATATAATTCTTCCTTAAGCTGAAGCCATATTTACTAGGCCAGTCATCCTAGGGAGATCTAAGACCGCATCCAATTTCACATTCCTATATTCACCACCAAATCTTATAAGACACAAACTATAGCGTCTGGCGAAACGTTATTGAAAGCTCTCTCATTATCTAAAACAGTCAACAAGGTGATTCGCCTATAGAGAGTTATTTCTTTATTATACTAATGAGTTCGTGTAGAACCTATTCAGTCGATTTTCTTCTCTGATAAACATGATTTTATTCTCTGATTGAATGAAGGGAGGGGGGGAGGGGGAGTAGCTTACAATTAAAATAAGAGAGAATACATTTTTCGTAACTTCTCGAAAAATAAAACTTTTTTAAGAAAGATCTCATGTTCAAATCATTGGAAATGATCTGCATTTGTTTTACTGCCTAATCTGTTGATTTTGTTGACTTCTTTTTGGCTATTCTTATTATGCTGTTGTTTTACAAATAAAGAATACACTGCATCACTGCATACAACAATAAATCATTAAATTCTTTCAAAATGATTTACTAAATGAGGTTGCCTAGCACTGATTTTGTAAAATAAATTTTATATGAACATTTAGTTACAGCCGCTTTTAATGCCGCAGCATTATTTACTTTTTATACTCTTTTTTGTGTTGTTGTTGTTGCAACAATTTGGTTTTTTGTGATATGCTGATTTGTTGCAGGTACTCTTGCTCCCCTACGAGTAAATATTTGTATAAATGCAAATATGTATAAATGTGGTTTTGTGTACGAGTATAATACATGCAGGTAGTAAGCCACATGTCGAATGATGGATCATCATTATCTTTCTGCGCGTCGTCACTGCTGCTGTAATCATCATCATTATTGTTAACATTTTTGTTTTATTTTCCCAATGTACTCGTATTATAGAAGACGTCGTCTATTCATTAAAGTTAAAAATATATGTAGAAGCTTTTTTGTTCTTGCTATTTTACTTAAGACAACATATTTGTTGGTTTCTATTCTTATCTAAACTTAGTGACCCACTGAACTGGTCTATGGTTTATTTAGTTTTATTTTTATTTTTTAAATTTTTTTTTAGTGACAAGTCAAACAACTTGTTGTTATTGATGTTATTGTCGGTACGCTTCAGATGGCAAAAAGACATAAAAAAATATATATATATTTTTTTTTTGCTTTTTATGTTTTTGTGCTAGTCTGACGATTACAATTTTAGCTGAGATTGGTAGATTGTTTTAGTTTACGAGTAAAAAATATATAATAAGCTAGAAGCCCTGCTGCCGTTTTTTTTAAGAAAAAAAAACACCATATTGTCAGGAATTGTTTCATCAATGTCGCGACATTGAAGTAGACATTTAGTTTAGAGCTCTTTATATTGTTACCAACATTTTATTTGAATTCCTTTTTATGGCTGCACTGAGAATTGCCTGGAGAACGGTTGATTTTTTTTTGCTAACAAAGAAGCGTAAATTGGATTTCCTTTAACAAAAGTACCGTTGGACAAAAGTACAGTTGGAGTCGAACCCTCAGGCTTAATACAAGTTAGTACAAAAGAAGAACCTAACAACTCTGAGGACATTATTTTTGTATTTTTTGAAAACAAGACAAGAGATGTAAGTGTCATATTATTTAAAATGATTTATGTTTATAAGCCAAAAAAATTTATTATCCCTTTAAGGGACATAACAATCGGGTTAAATTAGTCAATTTAGTTCTTTACATGAATTTCGTGATGTTCTTTCTGTCAAAAAGAAGAGAGGTGTCTTAGGACACCCGGTTGCAGCTATTCAGCTTAGTTATATGTGTAAGACAAATTTCATGTATGAAAATACAATGCAATTAAATTATATTACGAGTATATGATGATGTCAAATTCTCTGAAAATATTTCAAAACGTTTCCATTTATTTCCCATTAGTTTCTTTTCTAGCCGCGTACGATTAAATAAATATATTGTTTGTAGCCGGCGTCGGCTGTTAGCCGGCATACTGCCGATCGGCTGTGCTCTCTGGTTTGTGCTCATGTTAAAAAACAATACAAAAACAAAATTGAGCAATCGTTCTCATTATTTTTGTTTTGTTTTTGTTTTACTCACTTCAAAGAACGAAACAAAACGAAATCAGACAATTTGTTTCATTTATTTTCGTACTCTGATTTTAAGTACAAAAAAATTAAAACAAAAATAAATTTATAACTGTTATAGGGACGACGATTTTTGTTACGAAGATCACTTCCTAACTCCCTTATTGCGCAATAAATAGCATAGCTATAAAAAAACCCTATACATTTTCATTCCATTCAAAGAATCTATATTTAAAAAAGAAAATAGAAGGGAAGTAAAAATGTATGTTGGCATTGTTTGTGCTCATGTGTCAAAAAAAAAAAAAAAATACAAAAACAAATAGTATAGAAATCAAAACAAAAATTAATTTATAACTGTAATAATGTCGATTAATTTTTTTTTTACGAAAACTTCAATATCGCGCAATAAATAGCATAGCTATAATAATAGGAAAAAATTGTACGATATCATTCATTCAACTTTTTGTATTATATTGGCCAAACTGTATTTGCTCATTGTGGCTAATTTAAATAGACAACAGCCACAAATTAAGCATGGACAGCAACCTGCCGCCATGTTGCCTTGCTGTCGTCAATATAATCATGCTCATATAAACATGTGTATTCTATTCTTGACATATTTTCAATGCTTTAAGGTAGATTCACCCATTGTTTTTGAATTAAATGTTTGCACAGAGACATTTTTTTTAAATGTAGTTTGACGTTTCTCTTCTTGAGACAGAGAATAAAGACAACTAATTTTGTTCAGAACATTTTCAGCTGGAATTGGTTTAATTTTAATTTTTCAGCCAACTTCGAATGAATAAAAACACAGTGTATAATTGTAGTAAACATTTTATATACATTGTTTTTGTGCAATTTTTGCTTCAAATCAAAATAAAGCAGAATTAAATAAAAATTCAGATATTAAATTGCACCAAGGCCAGACAGCAAATTGTTATAATCTGCCTCAGTGCTGCCACCTTGTAAAATTTATATGCCGGATTTGCGCACCAGTGTGATTTTCCGAACAAATTGTTCGAATTTTGAGTCATGGTGAAAAAAATTTTAGTAAAAAAAATTTTTCCGGACAAAAATGGTTGAATCCAGCTTTAATTTTAAACTTATTCTCAATTCGTACTGAAATTTCCTAGAAGAACTCTTTTAGTTAATCAAACATTTGCCTTGTCTGTACTAAGCCTTAAGTACCTTTTTTTAGTAGTGCTGATTACAAAAAATATAAAATAAAAAAATAAAATAAAAAGAAGTTATCTAGCCTATTCTCTGAGTGTATTAGAACAAAAAGAGGAAGATTCTTTTAGGCTACAAACATGGTTCGTTGTTGTTTTTTTTTTCTTTCTTTTAGAATTAGAAAAACCGCCTGTTTTGGTATTTGTCTATTTTGTTTTTGCTTATGAGCGACTGCGTGGGAAAACGTGACGAACGCAAACATGTCGTTAACTTGTCTTTCGGGCTGCAACATGCCGCTTTTCTTTTGCAAACAGTTTTTTCTTTTTGCTCGACTCCTACAAATGTTACGAAAATTTGCATTTTATAACGCGGTTCATTTGTTTGCTCTTTTGTTGCTGTAGTTGTGGCTGCTGCTATTGGCATAGTAATTGTTGTTTGGCTGAGACATTTATCCACCTTATGCCATCATCATTTTCCATGTCTAAAAGCTGAAATGCACCTGAGGAAGACAGATTGCCTTGGAAGATCTGAGATGACAGCACAAGTGCTGCGGCATTATTACAAATTTAGACTTTATAAAGATACAAAAAAAAAATTATAAAAAATAAATAAATAAAACAAAAGCAGCAGAACAGTATTTGTTGCTTTTTAATGCCTCCATGTATTTATTTTAGTTTAAGAGTGTGTACGACTCTAAGTGAATTGCATTATTCTATATACATTTTTAATCTTTCGATTTTTGTTTCAAATTTAACTTCTAGCTGTGGCGAACGTGCCACTGTTAGATCTCGTCTATATTCAACTGTGCAACGTTTGCGGTTTATTTGATTAGTTTTGAGATTTTTTTTCTCATTTGGAACATTTGTTTACCAACTCTATCATGGAGTGAAATACTATTTCACTGGCAAACGGGTATGCACTGGCCACAGTTACACATATTTAAGTATGTACGAGTACATAATGCATTCGTTGGGTAAAAATGAGTGGGCCTTAAGTTTTTGTGATACAACTACCATCAGCAGTTATAAATCTCTATCTTTATGCTGAGCTTAAGAAGTGTGAATGAGTCCAAAGTTAATTTGATACCCTAGTATGCTTTACACAATGTGTGAGATAAGTTTTACCAAGATAGGCATCGATTTCAAGATTTTGCAACATTTGGTCATTATTCTTGTGATGTGTTAAAAAATCACTTTAAGCAAACGACTGAGTGTAAAAGGCTGATTTCATTCCAAATATAAGTGCATAAGTATTGGCACATATACGGCAAAGATATCTCTCGAACTATCTTACACATTTTGGTCAAATTGGAAATATCTAAAATGGATTTGACGAATACTTTATTTAAAGTTATCAAAAAAAAAAGAATTTTTCGAAAATTTTCTTTAACGATATCTGTCGAATGAACTATACAATTTTAGTCAAATTTCGTTTCTGTTTGTGACGAAAAGCTGATTAGATTTTAAACTTGAAACAATTTTGTAAAAAAAAATTTTTTTTTTTGAAAATTTTCGGAACGGCATCTAAGTTAGCACAACATCTTTCTAATGCGGCTGATTTGTTTCCGATCCGTTGACCCGTTCTTACGTTGTGAGAGGCTTGCATAAATATACACAAACACACACACATACACACAAGCTCCATGAAAAATCGCCCAACGTCAAGTCTCCCAAAAATAAAACTGCAAAATCGCCCAAAAATTTTTTCATACAAATTTTAAGTTTTTTTTTTTCATATGCAAATTCGCCAAAATAATGAATTCATGCACTGCTGGTCTTTGGGCAGACTTAAAGACTTTCTTTACCCGACACGGCGCAGTCTAATAAAAAAAATTAAAAATCACCCAAAATTTTTATAGAAAATTTTTTTTTCGATTTTTAATTTTTATTTCGGGGCGATTTGGTTTTGGGCGCTTTTTCGTAGAACCACACACACACATCCATGCACAAATCATAGCGAAAATAGTCAGAATCGACTCCCATATCCTCAAAACGTCGAAATATGATGAAAACTCTATTTTAGAAAATTGTGGTAAAATCAAGAAAACTCAAAAGGTAAAACTGCGCAAGTCAATATAAAAATGCCATATACTAAATGTATGAAATTTAATAGAAATCGGACCATGTATTCGAGTAGCCGACGTTAATGGGTTAATTGCATGACGTTTTCCTTAAGGAACTTGTGAAATATGAAAGAAGGAATATTGGAACAGCAACGGTTTTTGTTCTAGCCATGCTTCACTGTATATGATTTTTAAACTTGCTCTGTTACTGGAATGCTTTACGTTCTGAAACGAATTTGTTTTAAGGGTTAAAAAAAATTATTCAAAATAATACAGTGATTTTAAATGGAATTTGACTGCCAATGACTACTTTGTATTAATTTACAAATATTTTTTTAATAAAAATATGCAATGCTTTTTGGTTTTTGGGTATAATTTTTAAAAAACCTTTAAATATATTTTAAGCGAAGATTATGTGAAAAATTTAAAAAAGAAGTTTTTTCTTTTTAAATAGAAATAGCACTCAGGCAACGAATGCTTACTACTATTACTAAGCGTTGCCTTCTTTAGGAAAAGGATAGTTATAGAAAGAGATAGAGGAAAGCTTCGTTATTTTACAGCTCTGATTTTTGCACGTTTTTAATAATGCAGTGTTGCAGCGCCACTGGTGTCAATGAGGCGTATTAAATTTTCAAAATTAGTAGCCATTTTATTGGCTATTTTACTTCGTCGATGATTCCGCTACCGGCGAAGGAGGGCGCTCTGATGTTACATTAGGATTAGTATCCGTTGAATTCGGCGTAGTTCTGTGACCAGTGATTATGCCTTCATCACTTGAACTTCCCCTACAACAACTGATACAAATGGACACTAATACACATCAGACAAATGCGTGGTGTTGTTATTTAATGATTCTCGGAGACCAGACTCGAAGCCAGGAACTTCCATTTTGTAGTCAACGTGATAGCTTCAGCCAACTCCACCCTATAAGTATGGCTACAATTATGATATAACATGCGCATCTGTATCTTAAACTGAACTTTATGTGATAAAAGTAGCTTCTTAAAGCTCTTCTCATTCAACATATGAAAGCTTTTATATACAGAAAAAATAAAAAATGGTTTGAATCATCAACTTAATTGAATCAATCCAAAAAGTGTAACATATTTAAATGTAATTGAACTAGAATGAATTTTAATCAGAAATAATTTTTAAATTTCAATTATAAAAGGAAATATTTTTATTAATTTACATATGTGATTTTCTACAGCAGAGAAGAGAAATTAAACTAGACAATACCGGCATTTTTCTGCGCCGCCAAGCATTTCCGCAGAACCCAAGTCTATCTACTTTGGCAAAAGTTGTTAGTTAACTTCAACATTGTAACATGAATTTTTAATGAAATGGAATATGAGAATTTAAAGTGAAGAAAATTTTCAATATTGAATCTATTATAAAAATTATGATATTAGTCATCGGGATGGCAAAAGTTTTAAAAAGATATTTTTTTTTTTCAATTAATGGAATTAATTGAATTGATTCAATGTACAAATTCATATAGCTGGAACGAAGAATTTTCTTTCAGTGCGCAGTGGACCAGACACAAGAATGCTGATGATGAAGGTGTGGCAATTTATTCCTTAAAAATTATCACATGTTATTTCGGCTTGCAGAGCAATACGAACTTTAGCCTAATCGTATCATTAAGAGAAAAATTACAATACATTTTGTTTTATTAAAAAAAATATGCTTAAATCAATTAATATTTTAAAAAATCATTAAAAAATCTGGGGTCTGCTCTGTAATTTGATTTGAAAGAAAATGCCTTCGAATTTACATGTTACAAACATACAAATTCGAGAGCTTTTTCTTTCCTTTCGAATTACACAGTAAACAACCCCCTTGATTAAAAAACATTAAATTAAATTTTTTCTTTTTTATAAAGCAAATTATGGAAGCATACAAAATAAACATTAACTGAAGATGTTAAACATCGGATCACTTTGATCGAAAAGGTTTTTTGGAGCATGGAAATATCGTTTCGCTAAATTTGTAAATACTTTTGCCAAGCACATGGCAGCCGAATTCTCGGAGATTTCATATAAATACGTACATTGAGCTTTCTGAAGTTTTATTGAAATATTTACCCTTGTCGGGAATAAAAGTTAAAGTGAAATGTGTTCCTTTTCTCTAAAGTTGTAATCGCCAATTTTTGCGTTGTTGTTGCCTTAGTGTATTATTTTCTAGTTTACTTCTCCATATTTTGTTCATGCGAAATAGTTCACGTGAACAAACAGAGTTCGTCTTCTATTGCCGATAAGAGTGATTAATTAATAACTTGTCAGTAGCAAACATAATTATTCGTTGTTTACTACTTTACTGGCCCTTTTCTTCTATGATAATCGTAGGTTTTGTTTTCTAATGCCAGAACAAAAGCTTTTGCCGATTGTTATCATCACCGCCGACTGTTGTATACAATATGATAATCATGCTCATGCAATTTGTTATTTGGTACTTTGTTTCTGCTTTATTTTAGCATACAATTATAATTAAATAAAGTTTCAGCTAGAACTTAAGCTGGAGCTGGAGCTTGCGTTGTACAACGGAAGTTAAAAAGTCGGCTGGTGTATGTGTTTTTTTTTGTAATCTAAAATGCTGCACAAGTATTCTTGGCTGTTCTGTACTTTTAGCTGAATACCAAATTTAATTAAAAAGTTACTCTGAGTACAGAACAAACAGGCCGGGCATGTGATCGCTTGCAATGTGTTTGTGTAGTTGTTTTGTAATATTTAGATCTGTTACATAATTTGCATAATACTCCGTTTTAATAGCTACCTGCCGTGGCTTGCAGTGACAGTTACGTCGCTACGAAGCTGTGAACTGAATGACTGAAAGATTTCAATTTTATGCTTAGGATATGGTTGACGTCGGCCTTTTGTTTCTTTAATGTTTGTGGCCAATTGTATTTATTTGCATAATGTTATTCCACATTATTATTATTTTTTATTTTTTTCTAAGGCAACATATTTCATTCCATGTGTTTAACATGCATGGGCTGACATTTAGGAAGAAGGTGATGGCGTAATGACTCCTGTTCTATCTACATATTACAATATTGTGTCATGTTGCAGCAAATTGTTACTTCCTTTTTATAAAAATGACATAATATTATTGCAGGCCATTGTGCAGAGCAGCTTCTAATGAATGTCGGATATTTATTTACATTTCCCAATTAAGGAAACAAAAATCAGAGCATTATATTATTTTTTTAAATGTGTCTAGACCACACGTTGAATGTTTTCAGGAAATATCTACATGTTTTATTACATTAACAGCACAGACTAAAAGAACAGAGTGCATAAACTGAAAACTGAAATGTATTTCATACTCAGAAGAAAAAAAAAAAATATTAACACACATGAATATTTATGAAATCAAATAAGATTTGCAAACTCCTATAAACTTTTTGACAAACTTTAGAACTTATCATTTAAATTACAAAAACAATAAATATATTTATCAACAAAACATAAATTATTCCTTCTAAATTCTAAATAAGTGTCAAGTTTTCTATCTGGTTGTAATAACAACTTCATTTAAAGTCATAAATATTTTTCATATTTTCTGTTGTTGCCTTTCACAAAAGTGTTTTGCATTATAAAATATGTTACAGTTTGTGTATTTTACTTTTCTATTAGTATTTTATTATGATATTTTCTCTGCTTTTATAGTTCTTCTTCAACACAAATAAATGTCTACAATTGACCCCATAACGCAGAATTTCTTCAACCGGGAAGCAAGTTTTAAATGTAAGCAAATCAGATCAAAGAAAATATGCTGGCAGATGAGAGCGTTTCATAGTCCAGTCAAATCAATTGTTTTCAGTTTCTCTCATATTTCCAGGGAAAATTTCTCAGTCAATAGTAAAAATGTAGAAATGGATTTTAAGGAAAAACAAGTAATGGTAGAATTAGTTGAATCGTATCGTGAGTTTACGAATCAGCTGACAAAATCTGTAACATAAATAAAACATGTCGCTGTTTATTTAATATGTATCGTAACTAGTGTTTTTCCCGAGAAAAATTTCCCGAGATCCCGCACAATTTCCTGGAAAGAAATCCCGGGATATATTTGCGGGAATTCCGGGGTTTTTTTTTGTCCGTAGAAAGTGAACGTATTTTTTCATTAACAGTTTTTTTTTGTAAATAAAATTAGAAATAGGCTGTCGAATGGCTGTCCTATTTTCAAAGCAAGATTTTGTAATATTTTTTAAAAATGTAATTTGTTTTTTGTACATATAATACTAGTATTTATGCATTACTCTTATATAAAGAACTGAAATTATATTAGTTTTTCGACTAATGTGTTTATAAAACATTATTGTTATTTGTTTTTTGTCGAATTAAATTAAATTAAAAAATATTTTATATAGTTTTGCACTGTGCGGGAATTCCCGGGAAATGAAAAAGTTCGGGAAAAGAAAAACTCTAATCGTAACGTATAAGAGATAGAAATCTACAGAAAATAGATTTTTACGGAGCAAACGTTAACTTCTCTCTCACATACATATACACACATGTATAAAGCAAAGAAAAATACAATAACAGCCAGTGTTGTCAGATTTATTTTCAGCCAACTAGCCAAATTACTTGTCAAATAACGCCAAATATCGCCAATTTAATAAAACATTAAATTTTAGCTACAAAAAATATTTTTATTTTGTAATTATATTACAAATATTAATAAATTTTAAACTCAGTAGGTAACGACTATCGCAAAATGTAAAAATTATATTGTTTAAGAAAAATTGAGAGGTGTTTACATTAACATATAAAAGAAGATCAATCTAAATAGAATAAATTGAACTTAAACACCAAGATCTTGTAATAAAACTGAATGGCAAGTAGCAGCAGCATCGTCGTAATCATGCATTTTAGGCGAGAACTCGTGCATTTTGGAGCTTCATTATCAAAATGTTGGTTCCATTATCAAAATGGTGTTTCATAAGCACCAACTGAGATTTTGTGGTCTATAATTTTGTTCAAAACTTCTTCAACTGCGTAAAATTTTGTTTGAGATAAAGAGCTTATAATCTTATAATCTTTTGCACGAAATATTTTATATTGAAGAAAAAATTCCTTATCTAAAAAATTTCATGTTTTGAACATTATTAAAATTTATTGAAATCGTAAAAATATAGCCAAAAATATCGTCAATGATTTCAAGTATCGCCAATAGCCATTTCAAAATTTTCATCGCCAAAACAAATTTTTGTCGCCACATTTGGCGACATATCGCCATATCTGGCAACACTGATAACAGCTGACACGTTCGCTTGCAGCTTCACATATTTACTAACTAACATCCAGATTTAAACGATACGACAACTTCAAAAGTAACACGATACGAATCGACTAATTCTACCATAAAAGTGCTATTTTTGGCTGTGCCGAATCTTATATACCCTTCTCCGACGTAGTTGTATGGAGTACTCGTATATACATATCTACACATAGAGAGCAAATTAGTTAAGAAACAGTTACAACTATTCAAGAGATTTATTATTCGACATATTGTCATAATTATACTATAAGTGAAATTTATTTGGTGGTGGTTAAGCGATGTTTATATGCATTTCATTGTTGCTTTAACAAATCGTCAGTTTTGTGACTGTTCAAAATGTGTGGTTGAAGTCTACTGACGATTTGTTAAAGCAACAATGAAATGCATATAAACATCGCTTAATCACCAGCAAATAAATTTCACTTACAGTTACAACTATTAAATATCAATTAGCATTGTCAATTTTCAATTACAAGTACTCAATTTGTATTGCCGCAATAACATTTCTATCCTCATATCTAAAATAATATAGCTGCAATTGTATTTTCACTTCCAATACCCAATCATTATTAAAAAATTCGGTTACAGTTTTCAAAGTATTGAGTTGGTGTTTTCAACCGAATAGGAGTTTAAGATAATCAATAAAACATCTCATACATATATATTGACATTTAAAAATAATTAATATAAAAAATACACAATTAAAAAGAAAAGCAATATAAAAAATTAGCTTTAATAAAAAGAAACAATTTATGAAGAGAATTCATTTAAAATTAATTGTAAAAACCACACTGATCTTATGATACCGCGAATTATCAGTGTTTCAGTTTTATACTTATATTTATGGTGTTTTGTAATTTACTTTGTGGCAAAGCCGCGTGCGAAAATGTATCATGTTCGTTCATAAAATATGTATATAATGTAAAAAGTGGCGTCGACATCTCCATGGCATCATAACTTTCCCTAAAAGTTTTCGTTATCAAGAGCAGAGAAAATTGTTGCTGTGGAAACTATTTTCCCAGGCTTGATTCAATTATTTTGATATATGGAAAAATAGGGGACGAAAATATCATTAAAATAAGCACAATCAGTGTTACTGAAAGGTAAGTTTTCCTTAGTGATTAAATATTGTGATTTCAACTTATTTGCATTGCATTTTATGTTCCACAGAAATTATGCAGAAATGTCACTTGAGATGGTTTTATTAGTTTTTGGGATTCGCTCAATTGCATTCCAGAATGGCAAGTTTCTAATTTGTCTGTTTAACACATAATATTAAGATAATTTTTTAACTTTTTCCAGTGATAAAACATAAATATTGCAAGAATCACAAATCCTAAGTGGACTTCTGAGAAGCATCATCAAGATTTTCGCTATTTCCATGGTACAAATAACACTACTATTATAATTAATAAATATATGTCTGTGTGAATGGGTAAATACCCTACAAGAAATGAATGACTGAAACTAACACAAACAAAATTTCTTCACTAACATTTGCAAACATTTTACATTGAAATCAATATTGACAGTCAATTGAATAGTCATTTGATCGGAAGTGATGATGGATTAATTTATAGAGGTATAGAACTTCGAATTGAAATAAAACACAAGAAAATCGTTTTAATGTCCATCAATTTGGCTTTATTGGAAGGATAATTTTATGCCATTAACGTTTAAATATGATTTCGGGCATGTGGCCGCCGCGGTTGGCTCGAATAAAGCCAATTCTACAGGTCCAATTTTCAACCACTTTTTCGAGCATATGGGGCCGTATGTTGGCAATAACGCCACGAATGTTGGCTTCCAAGTCCCCTAACGTTTCTGGTTTGTTGGCGTAGACGAGCGACTTCAGCGGATGCGTATTATCACATAGAGTAAACGTAGTGCGAAAACGATCCATGGTTAACCGAATTAATTGCTCTGATGGACGATTATGTCGACCATAAAATGGACGGAGCTTGCGGTAAACTTCGCGAACTGAACCATTATTTTCGAAATAAATTTGCACGATTTGCAAGCGTTGTTCTTTTGTCAACCTGTTCATGATGAAATGGCAAACCAAACTAAATATTAATCACTTGACAGCTGACAAAATGGCCGCCAGTTAAAAAAGTGATGCCAACTTAAAGTTCTATACCTCAATAAAAAACACCCTTTATTTGTTCCACTCTAGCATATATGTTAGAATGGAACATCGAATGTACATATGCCAAAACTTTTAAAACGTTGAGTTTTATTAAAAAAATAAAATTCTTTCTGTCTGTGAAAATTTAAATTTATAAGTATTAAAAGAGATAAGTAAAAAGAAAGATTAAAAGAAATTCACAAAATTTAATTTAATATGAGTATATATTTCTTTTCAAAATTTTAGATATTTGTGAAAAGCAAGATGCGTTTGGAGGCTATTGTTCCCAATTGTTGGGATGTCGGTGGTGGTTTCACTGAACCCACGGTTGACACTAGTGAGTTGGAATTTGAAGATATAATGACCACTGCCGCTGCAATTATTTAGTTGCTGAGAATTGGGATTGCCGAATGTATGTCAGTTCATTATGATCAGTCAAACTTGACTAATATTTATGCTATCATTGATTAGTAAAAAGCAGTAGACTGAACAGTGCGACTATATAGTCGTTAGAGTGAGATGCAACATCACACGTACACAAAAGTTTCCATCACATTTTTCATTTTGCCCTTAATAATGTGATAGAAACTTTGTTCTACGCAATGATGAATATATCCTGCATGACTTCCGATCACATGACCGGTCAATTGACTGATACTATTCTTGTAGGGTAGTTTTTGTTTTTTTATTTCTGTCATACTTTGGTTTGTGTCTTAGGTAAAATAATTTTAAATAGTTTCAAATAATTGACAATAGAAGTGTTTTCTCCAATAGTTCCTATTAATATTCAGTCCTGTCTATGGAATTAATTCAGTAATTATAATCGAATTTATAGTAGTACATGGAACCGACAAAATTCGATTGGCTACAAATTCGGTTATCACAACAAATCTGTTTTCTCTGTGTACATACATACCTACATATGTATTTGTTTAGATCAAAATTGCTTCTGTTAGTATTTTCTCTGGTGCAATTTATTGTGAGTGATCTATGCGTATTTTACGAATAAAGAATTTTATTCAAAGATTTTATTTTCGATATTAAACAATGTTGATTAATTACATCAGCACTTTCTACTGTCAATTACATCTAAAGCAAATAGAATGTGCAGATATAAGTCAAAACTTTTGCCACAAATAAGCATCCATAGTGGCACTAAATTTTTTTTTTATTTCTGTTTCAACTATGGTTTTTACAAAAAGCAACAAAAACTATGGCATGGGTGGAAAAGTTGATACAACCGTAATTTTTTTGATAACATACATATAATGTTAAAGAACCGTGCTATACTATTTAATAATCCTAAAATAATCCTCTCATTGTACCTCCATGCCAACTAAGATAACTTGCTTAATATTTTCCGGTATTTAATAATACTTAATACTACAAAACTGTTGAGTGTTTCAATTCAAACATCCTACTGCCAATAATGCACCTTCATATATATTCCCATAATCACCCTTATCGGGTATAAAAGTTCACGTGAAATATGTTCCCTTTTCACAAAATTGTGATCGCCAATGTTTGTGTTGCTGTTGTGTCAGTATACTATTTTATAATTTTGTTCACCATTTTTTGTTCACGGCAAATATTTCACGTGAACAAAAAGTTCGCCTTTTATTTCCAATAATAGTGATTATGTAAACTACTTATTTCCAAAGAATTTTTCGGTTTTGTTCAGCAAAGGAACAGAATTAGGGAAATTGAATATGTTATTTAATTAATTTTGTAGATTTGACTGTTCCTTATCGATATATTTTATATTATCTAAATTCACTAAATATTAATAGGAAATCGTTGCAATCTGTCACCGTATGACCATCGTTTTGAAACAGAAAAATTTAAATTTTCCAAACTTCGAATCTTATTTTTGATTTTTCTGATTTTAATAATAATTTATTTTGTTATAAAATATTAAATATGTTCAATTAGCAAAGAAAAAAAAATTGTTTTATGTACTTTTACTTATACATACCAAAAAAAGTATACAATTTTCCAGCTCTGGAGCTGTTTTATGTTTTTGAAATTTTTTATACCATACTCTCTCCTTTTTAAAGATAATATATATTTAATTTTAGTTACTTAATTACTTTTTTATTTTAAAAAAAAAAGTTTCAATTTTCCAACCCTAATAATAAGTTTAAATTTTTGTATTTTGTTATGCCAATCTATTTATTTTAAACACATAAAATACGTTTGGTTTATAGAGAAAATTAAAAAATAATTTTCGTATGTTATTTTTTATACAAAAAAAAAATTAAATTTTCCAACCAATAATAAATTATAAAATCTGTTTATTAAAAAAAAAATTAGTTTTAGCCAGTTACTATCCCACGGCAAAATAAAGTTTCAATTTTCCAGCTCTGAAACCATCTTTTCGATTTTGCGGATTTTCAATTCCAATTCATTTCGGACAATTTTTGATACACCAAGACCAAGTCTTTAGCTTTTCTGGCAGCTTCGTACAACCGATATCTCGTACAGACAGACGGACGGACAGACGGACATCGTTTATTCGTCTTCCTTATTTATAAGGACCCAGAATATATACTCTTAGATAATTTATGGGTCGCATATGAATATTTAATTTATTTTTTTTTTATGATTTTATCAGGCTGAAGTTCGTATCGCTTTTTAAGTCAAATTACATGTAATAATTATTAATAAACAAATAACACCAAAACTAATTGTAAGTATTCTAACAAACACGAGTAGGACGGAACAACCGGCTGTTTTCGAAGGCCACTACACCTACACCATCATCAGCGTTGTTTGTGTTTGGTCTACTGTGTATGGTATCAGTTGATCTATATTTCTACTTTATATACTCAAGTTTTTATTGCAAATGGAATATGTGAATTGTTTTGATTCATCGTATTACAATTTGCTGAAAGCATTTTTAATTTATTCATTTATTTAATTTAATTTATTCATTCATAACACGAAAACTTTATCTTATGGCCACTAATACTACGATAAATTGTGGAAATTGCACACGGAATGATAAACCCTTTACCATTTTTGGTGAAGGGCATAAAAATTGCATTCAAGGAAAAAACAATAAATGGAAAGAAAAAAGACTTGCTGCAGAAGGCCTCTTAAAGGCTTGTTGAGGGAGGGAGCGCAAAAGGACTGGGCTGGGTAGAACATCGTGTGTGAAAAATGTGTGAGTATGGAACGGGGTAATAAGGCGGGGCTTTGTGTCTTACAAATAGTAAGAGTGAAAGAGTATGGATGTGTGTGTGTGTTTTAGTATGCGTATGTTCGTACATATATGTATATATATACAATTTTTAATCAATACTTTTATATATAAAATATTCAAAAGTTATTGTTGCCAAATCGATTTTTATGTTTGCTTTCTTGAACCTGGAAAACTCGAAAGCCAAAAGTGTGATCTAATTCGAAAATTTTCGCAAAATTGTCTTTAATTATTTGTCAAATCGTTCTTCTCAGTTCGTTTACCTTTTCATATGGACAATAATACATATCGTCGCCTCAGAATAGTTTTGCTTCAACGACTATTCTTAAAAAAAATTTGTTAGGTATGGAATGTATAATATATATTTTGGATACCGTCTTTCTGAATCAAAAACGCGTTTCACGAAATTTATTATGATTTCTGAGATATTAAGCATTCATTTTGCTCCATGTCAACTATTTTTAGGTTTAATAAATATTGTTTTGCTGTACACGCCACTGTTTGGCGATTGCGTCAAATGCTGCATAAAAAAACGTACGAAGTAAAGGTAACTCTTGTTTTGCTTCATTTCTATTAGAATTTATTCCACAGATTAAGGTGAAATGGTGAGAAAATTAGCAATAAGGCTTTAAACCAAAGACAAACAAAATGTTTTTGTTTAACAAAAAAAAAAAAAAAAAGAAAAGAAAAATCCCTTGGCTTGTGGTATAATTCGGAGAAATATTGCAGAAAAATGCATTTTTATAAAAAGATTTGTATCGCCTGAGAAAAAATCTTATTAAAAATAACTGGAATTTAATTTGGAGGAAAATTCTTAAAGTAACAAATAAGATAATTTCTATTAGAAATGAATAATAAACAAGTAGTAATTAAAAAAAAAAATCAAAAAACCCGACTGCGACCAACTCTGAACCATTCGATATCTTAAACGATCATTCGAAATGAAAATTACAAGAGAAAGCTAGAGATCATTTTAAAATACCTGTCACATGATGCCCATTTTTATATAGTTCGGCGTCTGTTTGCCGCCATATTGAATTTTTACTACTGTCATATCTTTAGTGACACTCCCGGGATTAAGAATCATTAAAATCGGTCAACTCGTTCGGTTTATATGAGGCCGCAAAGGAACACAGATGCATATATACATACATACATAGGCTGATAAACACAATATCCTTCTTTGCGTCCCGCATTCGGGTAAAAAGAAGGTGCCTTAAGAAAAATTCTACGGCGACTGTTAAGCAAGAACGTCATCATCCAGACGCAGCCGCCGAATACATGTTTCAATATAAACTTATTGAACATTAAAATAAAATAAAAGAAACCATAATTATGCATGTTTGAGTATAACAGAAATCATTTGATTTTATTCTTAAATACACTTCAATTACTTGTTTTTCTTGTGTAACTGTGTAAGCGGATCGATAGTTAAAAATGTTTCGGCGGCGGCTTCTTGGTCGGCGTTAAACGTTCGACTTAATTCTCTGGACAGAAAGACAAATAAACCAAACAACAAAATTCTCAATTTACAGCAGTAACGTATACGTATGGAGCACCAAAAGCTACCTTTTGAAAATAAATTGCTCATGCGGCACAAAACGTATTTTTACTCTTACAATAAAGTAATATTAACTTTTAACTTCATTGATGAAAGTTCACAAAAATTTAAATTTTTCTTCCAAACATGTGTCGAAAGCCGTGGTGCAAATACAAAAGAAACTCAACGCGTATATTTTGAGAAAACTTCATGGAAACCTTCTTTCTCCTTTTTCTCCACTCCAACTTTGTGGCGTATGGGCGACGATAGGTATAAATATATACATTGTGCATATTATAAGTTATTAAAATATAAATTCGTTTCTTATTATGATGCTGATAAATCATAACAAAGCAGATAAAGATAATATTGGATGCTGCAACAAATAAATTTTATTGAAATGATTTTCAATTAAAATCCATGTATCTTGATGACCTTTTCATTCTATTGTAATCAAAATCTGTAGCACAATACTTTTGGATTATAATGCTTTCAGTTTTATAGTTTGTTGCATGTTTTCATTTGTTTTACTTATTTGTTTTTTGTTTTATATTCTTTTATAAAGCTTTTGTAGCTTTTAAGCTCAATTTAATCTATAATTCAATAACTTACCGTTACCTATGGCATCGCTTGGATGTTCACAGGTATGCATTCAATTCAATGTAGCAACTCATAACAATTGTATTGAGAACAAACACAAGAATTGATAGCAGCCAACAAAATAAAAGAAATAATTTAAAAAGGGTCTGTCTTACAGTAAAATATGCAAGAATAGAACAGTAATATTTTCGGTTTAAAGTCATTTACAGATACTTTGTAATTGAAAAAGAGAACAAAGTATGTATAGTGAATGAAATGTAATGCTTCTGGCTATTGGAATAATTTAATTTGAATGATATCAAAGTACCCTATGGCCGGTAATGTTAACTCTGTATGCATATAAATGTATTTTTTTATAAGAAATGACAATAACACGCAGAAAGTAATTTGAGTCTATTTCCAAGTCACATAGATTCTTAAATTATACGTACACCTCCTTATACGTGTGAGGATGGGAAAACAGAGGTTAAGGTAAAACTTCAGTGGTAAAACAAGTTTTATATTAAGTCATCGATTTATCAAAAGACCATATTAAGAAACTTTTAGTTGCAATGTTTACTTGGTTTGCCATAAATGGTATTTTTGCCAAAAAATTCCTGTACAGAACTGTAATTTCCTATTTGTTTGACATGCACTCTTCCAACACACCATATTATTACAGTTCCTCCTTGTTTTTCCATTACAAAATTTTGCTGTAAAGTGTTAAATTTGTTTGTTACCGTAAACAAATATACTGATGATGTGCACAGAACAAAACAAACACATATTTTACAAACTTAAACCAGCTTCTGATTCTTGTTTTATTATTTTCTTTATATTCAAATCAACACTTATTATTATTCTTGTTTTTTCATTCTCTATTTTAATTTCGTTGCTATAGTGTGGCATGCGGTCAAATTGTGTATGGCACAAGGTTGCACCTGTGCCATTGGATTGTGTTGCATTTTATATGCATCATGATCATCTTTACCATCATCGTCATCATCATCATCATAAACGCTAACGTCGCTATCATCACCGCCATCATTGTCTAGTCATTTATTCCACAGATTAAGGTGAAATGGTGAGAAAATTAGCAATAAGGCTTTAAACCAAAGACAAACAAAATGTTTTTGTTTAACAAAAAAAAAAAAAAAAAAAAAAAAAAGAAAAGAAAAATCCCTTGGCTTGTGGTATAATTCGGAGAAATATTGCAGAAAAATGCATTTTTATAAAAAGATTTGTATCGCCTGAGAAAAAATCTTATTAAAAATAACTGGAATTTAATTTGGAGGAAAATTCTTAAAGTAACAAATAAGATAATTATAGGAGCATGAATGGAAAACAATTTTGTTAATTTTTTTTTTTATATAACGAAAGAATAGTATAATAAAGAGCTACAACTTTATTGCGTAACAATTTCCAGGAACTCAAAACTGTTTTTAATTTTTATTTTTTAAATAATACAGATACACATAAGAACTTTATAGTAATATTATTTTAACGAGCATAGTAACAAAGACACTTACCAGAGTCTTTGGTGGAAATGGAATCAACGACTCCTGCAACTACCGGGGCACCCTTATTAAAAATAAATACAACAAAATTGTAAGTTTTCTTTATTTTCTCTATCTGAGCTTTTTCTGTTACCAAACATTAAAATTTCATCGCTGGTACAAAATGTTCTCAGAAGGCCCAGAAGATGTGAACGACGAAGAGCGTGCTGGACGCCCGAGAACTTCAACAATAGACGAAAAAATTGATGAAGTTAAGAAAATGGTATTGACCAATCGTCGAATCACCATTAGAAAAGTTGCTGAGGACCTACACATATCGATTGGCTCGTGCCATTCGATTTTTATCAATGATTTGGGCATAAGACGGGTCGCCGCGAAATTCGTACCAAAATTGCTCAATTTCGACCAAATACAACATCGCATGAACATTGCTAATGAGCTGTTGGACTCTGTCCGCGACGACCCAAATTTGCTCCAGAGGGTCATAACTGGTGAGTAATCGTGGCTTTATGTAAGCGAGAAGATATTAGATCAAGTCAACTTTAAAACGAAAAAAAAAAAATCAAATTAAAATCGCTCTATCCATTTGGGAGCTAGGGCGTCAAAGATATACATATTCACGAGAATACAACTGAAAAAGAACACTCACGATCAAGTCATCTTTCAAAAAAAAAAAAAAAACTCAATTAAAATAGGTCCAGCGGTTTGGTCTAACATGGACTCGTCTATACACAGACACACACTACAAACTTATAACACCCCTTTTTTGGTCGGGGGTTAAAAATTAGAAAATGGGCAAAATATAATTGGATTGAAAATATTATGCAGTTTTTGTAACGGCTATGAAATTTCTCAGTTTATTAAAATTTATTGGCACAAACGACAACTTTGCCAAAAAAAAATAATGATGTTAGTGATGACATACTAATTCTTTTAATTAAAAATTACCTACATACATATCGTTGGTCTCAAGTAGAAAGGCTCTAACTCAACTAATTGTAACTTTACAAGAGAAGCTAAAAACATAATAGAAATTGTTCAGTTTTTTATTTGCTTCTTGAGGATCTGAAGAAAAATGATTTAGTTATTATTTAATTTATTATTTTTACATTTATTTAGTTTAAATTTTTTTTCCCAATTTGCATCAAAAAATATAAGATGAATTACCTTAATATTTTTTTTAATACTTGTGACTTTTCCATTCGATCTCGCTTAGCCATTTCTAAGACATTTTTTCGTCCACATTTAGCCATTGTTAAAGACACATACCATGTTGTAGATTCCCAAAAACTAGGCTAAAAATCCTTAAAATCCCGGCACTTCCCCGGAAACTTGCGGCAACACTGAAAATCTAAAACATCCGAAGTGGCAGCTCCATTTTTCTATGTAGTTGTTACCAGTATTCGAAACCAGTATTCGCCAGTATTTTTTCATTTTCATTTTTACGTTCCAAAAAGAAAAACAGGACTCACGGTGTCATGGGACACCTGTTAGGAACATAGTTCCTTATATTTTACCTGCCTAAAAAATTGCCCCTTACCCCCTATAGGGCTTATTTTTGATAAAATATATAGCGTTTGTGGCCTTTCGGACTCAGATCGGTTCATGTTTTGAATTTTATCAAAATCGGATAGCTAGTTTCAAAGAAAGATAAATTTCGCCTAACCTTCCCACGTGCTTCTATTTCTTTTTTAAATAATTTATAGCCTATGTCTACTTTTAAACACAGATCTATCTATATTTTGAGTTTCATTCAAATCGGATAGAAAGTTTCAAAGAGAAAAAAATTTTTCCCCTACCTCCACTTGTGGCCCTATTTATATTTCTGGTTCAAAACTTAATGCGTAGCACGAATATGCTTTATACTTAAAAAGTTTCTAAGTTTTTTATTCAATTATTTTTAGAATTTTGGGTTTTAATAGGGCATTTACATTGTCTCGAAATCTAGTACCTACGAGATTTTGAGCTAAATCGTGCTGCTTTTTACTAGATTTCCCATATAAAACAAAATCTATTTTGTCAGTAGATTTAAAGGAAATCTAATAAAAATCTAATATTTTTATTTATTTTTAACTTCGCTGTACAAAGATGTGTGAATTAGCTACATTGCAGTTTTTGGTTGTAGTTTTGGAAATTATTCAGTTAATGGGTTTTATTTTGAATAGAAAAATCTGGACAAATGTCAGAAAAAGTTGATGTAAACGGTATAGATTTTCATAAAGATTTTAGTTAAAATATAAAAACAAATTTTTAAGTAAAAAGCAAATATTTATCCTTATCATGAATTCCACATGTGAAAATTTACGAATAAAATTTTTCGTTTACATGTATTTTAATTTAGTATTATCAATTCCAATTAAATTAAAAACTTTCATATTTCCACCTTTTCATAAATAAATCTTAGTAAATAATTTTCTTCATAAGTTGTAAAAATATTTCGCAATGGTATGAAGTTTTTTGATACCAATTGGTCACAATTGAAATTTTATTTACGATAAGCCTGAGGGCAAATTACGGCACTCGCTATCGAACGAAATTACAAAATATTCCAATAGAGTTTTTATGGAAATATGTTATAATTTCGATACGTATCGAATGCCGTAATTCGCCCCTTGATTGTTTTATTCATACTACCCAATTCAAATGAAAAATAGTCAATTTATTGAGGATTGTGTTATGTAAGGCCCTCTGAGTTGTTATAGAGGTTTTATACAAAAATTTTGCAAACTTAATTCAGAGAACTTTTAGTTTATCAAATTTAATAACAATTTCGCAAGTATTGTTAATCTTAGCTGTGAAGAGTTTTGTTCAATAGTGTCAAACATCACTCGTGCTGATAATGTCTGATCCTTTTAAAATTTATTAAAAATTTATTTTCTCTTTCCATACCTTATGCAGATGTTGAAATTTTATTTTATGGAAATTGGTGTTGCTTTTTTTATTTTAAAATAAAATTGGACTTGTAATGATTTTTTCTTCAAGATATGATTTTGATGCCAAAGCTTCTGGCAGCGCTGACTGTAGTAGATGTAGAAGACCCGAAGTTGAACGCTAAGATTGTAGTTCATCCATAACAGCCGCAATAGCCATATGCCCGAAATAAGTTTCAAATGTTAATGTCATGTACATATTAAGCTTTCAAACAAATAAATTTGGATCAAAATTTAATTTTTTTGTGTTTAATTTAAATTTCGAGTTTTGGTGTACTCAAGGACAAAGTATGGATACTAGAATGTAGTGCAATTATATTTGAGGAACATACTAAAGATATAAATTTTTTTCATTTCAGCCAAATGAAATGGCTGAAAAGGCGGGCCATTACTACCATTTTATAATTATACACTTCAGTGCAAAATATATCACCACAAACGTTTTCCCTTTTACGAAATTTTATATTTTGTTACAACAGTAACACTATCCTACATAGTAAAAAGACTATCGCTAAAAATGTATGTAGTCGATTTATCGATTTTCATCTTTGAATACAGTTTTCACATATATATTGCTAAATCAAGCAATGGCTTAGAAATCTAATCAGCCAAATTTTACTGTATTTATATCATCCCCAAAAATTTTTATATTGTATTTGTTCAGCATTTTAGCGATCGAATTTAGTTTTAAACAGAATACGATGGCTGGTCGGATAAAAGTTTTGAAAAATTTAAAAAAAAGAAACACTCATTAGGTCAGTGCTGCATTTTCGCAAAAGTCAAACTATTGTGTAGGTTGGTGAATAGATTCTTTATTGAACACGATTTTAATCAAAAACTGCCCTGGAAAGCGCTCTTTTCCAAAAAGAGTTAAATCTAGCGCGAAAAGGCTCACATGCTTTTACAATGCATGAATATCTAAATGTAATTTGTAACAGCAAACTTTATAATTATTATAACTTCAATGTACATAACTGACCTTTTGAATAAACTTTAAAAGTTTAACAGACTTGAAAAAAAAGATTGCAAAACTATGCAAATTCTGGATTCATTTAAGGTTCACGAAATAAAAATTAGTTAAAAATGCCAAACAAAAAAAAAATGGACAAACAGCTAGAAGTACGAGTAACTGTTGCATCGCGTTGGTAAACACAATTTTTAGGGTGCTAATCTGCCATCTGTTAAACATGTTCTAGGAAGTACGAGTACTCACACAGTCTGACAAAAACAAAAAAATTAGCAAATATCTTAAAGAGACAAGCAGAAAAAATCATACAATGCTTCTATTTTGTTGCTCTGTAGATTTTTCTTACAGAACCAAGACACAAAAAATCAAAGAAATCAAAGTGCAAAAAAAAAAAATTAATATGGCTCAAGAAAAAGGTGGGTCGGTCGGGCGTGCTGCATAAAAATAGTTTATCTAAAAGGCGAGAAATAGTCATAGAGCATTTTATATTGTTTGTAATGAAACTAACAGCAGTTTTCTGTATCAAATTGTTACAATTGTTGCTGTTGTTTATTCAAATATGTACGGCACAACGAAAGCATCATGACAAAGCCGGAAATTATTTGAATGTATATTTTCATTTGATGAAAATTCATCAACGACCACCACCACCTTCTACAAAAAAAAAAACAACAACCACTGCCTTCATCAAAACTAACACTTCTTTGCCATTGTGCTTGTTGCAGAATATGTAGAACATGCAAAAGAAAAGCGGACTTGTTGGGGAAAATAATACAACAATAACATAAGATTTACATTAAACATGTTGCAACAATGAAGAAAGCCTAATGATTTTCATAAGTAAATAAAGATAAAGGGAAGCAGGCACAGTGGGTCAGTGATAGATACATTTCATTAATATTTTCCTATAACGAAGTAATATTATTTGGACGTTAAATTAAAGCAATAAATTAAGGTGCCACTTGTCGAGTCCGTTACGAACAGCAGCTAAGCGGGAAAAGTTCTGTTGAGACAGGCGTACGTCAAGGCTGCGTTTTATGGTCGTTACTATTCAACATCATTCTAGACATTCTGTGATGAGCCGAGCATAATATGGGAATCACATGGGAACACCAGGGTACTCTTGGCGATCTCGATTACGCGGATGACATTTACCTGCAAATTTTATTTAAAAGCAAAAAAGTTAAATTTCGTTTGCATTTAAGAGGAATAGGCCGGCCATCAATTTACCAAGAACAACAGGCACACCAACAGTCCGTGTAACCTCAAAGTTGAAGACAACCCAATAGAGAATTTATATTCCTTTCGCTACCTGGCTGGCATTATCACTACAAATGGCGGATATGGCAATGATATTCATTACTTCATCAATAAAGTCCCTGCAGTGGACTCAGTAGGCCTAATTACAACTATCGTATTTCAAGTTCGACTGCGATAATTTTGCACTAAACTAAAGAACATTGCAACATTTTCTTTTTAATCTAGAACAAAATCGTTGTAGTCGAACTATAATTACGACATTTGCAATTAGGCCCAGTATGGAGTTCAAAAAAATCCTATAAAGAAATACCGAAAAATACTGCGTATCTTCTGGCCGAATACAATCTTTAACACCGCCGTATAATCCGCAGTACAACAGGAACTAATTCACTCAAATACCTCATGACGATATCAGCCAAGAAGCCCTTGACTGGAACCCACAGGGCACTAAAGGACGAATTCCTGGAAAACGGAGACACATGGGAGGCTATTGCATTTCATAAAAGGGTACGTAATACCTAAATTCCAGAAATATCTCAGTTTTCCAGGAACTCGTCCTTTAGTTAAAATTAAAATTTTGAAAATTCACAAAAAGTCTAAAAATAAATCTGAAAAATGAAAGTCTTAAAGGTTTTGGCATTTCATAAAAGGGCACAAAATACACAAATTCCAGAAATTTCCAGCCGACCATTTCTTTGAGTTTTACAGCAATCTTAAATTACAATTCTCAATTATCATTGAAACAACTTTACAATTTATTTTATATAAAAATACTCTCCTTTTCTTTACACTTTCCTTTTTTTTTACAAAACTATAGAGTTTTCTATTTATAAGCACCACATAGTTTAAGCTCCGATAGGTTATAAAATGTGGTCAGAATTCCATTTGGAATATACTCTTCAACTATTTGCATATCGAACAGAGGTCTGTTATTAGGATAAGATAAGGTAATGCAAATGTTATTAAGATAACAGACCTCTGTTAATGCAGTTGATTTGTGTTTAATAACCTTGCAGATTTGAAGATTTGTAAATAAATAAGAAGACCCAAGTGTGCAGCTCTTATTAAATCAGACTCTTTATTTACCCTACACAGACTCTTGTCTGGAAGGTTTGTATAAAAATCAACCAGAAAATTTAGTGATTTTCATATAAACTTTCTGCTCAATTCGGCCGTCTCACTGTGGACCATTTTACGAGATGGCGGCCAAAAGTAATTTGTTTTATGGTCACTGATTGGAAAATGTTAAAGTTCATTCGAAAGTAGACACTAGTAAACCTGGGGTGCCAAAATCTTAAAACTTTATTTTAACTATATCACAGTGAACAGGGTGACTCAAAACGGACATTTTTAGTATTTTGCTAAAATGAGAAATTTCTTAGTAAGCTTTTGATTTTCAAACATCTACAACTTTTTGGTTTTATAAGATATTCAATCAAAATAAATTTTATGTAATTACCTTGTTTGTTAGCTTTCAGTACGGGAAAAGTAAAGTGTTTATAATTTTTAGAAATTAATTTTTTTTTGTTCTTTTAAAAAGGTCCAAATATTCCTAAACTCTTCCACTTAACAGAGCATAACTTTCGCAGGTCAAAAGAGAACAAAAAAAGATTTGCACTTTTTTGTAGCCGAGACTATCCTCTAAGCACCTATACCCCATTCTACAACCGGGAGGATCCGACCGTGACCACCGGAACAATTTTTCTGACACAAGGTCAAAATTTTAGTAAAATAGTTTTAAAAATGTTTTTTCTGTAATGCTATTTTTGAAGTATTTTAGTTTTTTTATCAAACCGCTATTACGAAAGACGGTTATTATATAGATATGCGTATTTCTAAATCATGTACAGTTGGTCACAAATATATCTTGCCTACTTAAAATAGAGTAAATTTATATAATTAAGATCACAAATAATCATTAAAGACTCATTTTTGCACCAAATTCAACCAACAAAAAATAAAAAAGCAAAAATTGAGACAATTGAATCAATAATAGAAGCAAGTCCAAGGCGCAGAAAGAGGTTTTTGGAAAATATTCCTACACCAAATGAAGATAAGAAATTTAGTCCAAAAGAAGCATTAGCACTCTTTTTGGATTTAAAATTAACTAAAAATCAGTATAAGAAATTGCGGAAGCGAACCAATGAAAAGAATTCTGGGATTTTTCCAGAGTACAGAGATTTAGTTGTTGCCAAAAAAGAATGCTTACCTCCACAAACGGCTATAACTGTCACTTCCTCTTCAGCAGAAATAAAATTGCAAGATCTTCTTGAACACACTGCCGAACGGTTGTTAAATACACTAGATACTGATCGTTTAAAAAAACTTGGAACTGGCAGCATTACTTTAATTTCTAAATGGGGATGTGATGGTCAGAGACAATACAAGCCTTGTAATGCCGAAAATTCATCAGATGCTGATTTATTTATGATATCTTTCGTTCCAATGCGCTTAACAAGAAGTTATACCGGCCTTAAGCCATCAGCTAGTAGAGCAACAGAAATTGATATATGTAAAAATGAAATACCCTCATCAACAAAGTATTGCAGAGCAATATATATTACATTCAGAAAAGAAACAAAAGATGTCATAACTGAAGAAGTCAAAAAGATAAAAGATCAAATTAAAGTCCTTCAACCTGTAATATTTGCAGTAGATGAACAGGAAATCGAAGTAAGTTTTAAAATGTGTCTCACAATGATTGATGGAAAAGTTGCACTAGCTTTAACTGATACAAAAGCATCGTCAAGCTGCATTGTTTTTAAACAAGTGTATTTGCTGCATTCTTTAAAAACATATGCAAGCATTTCCCTCAAGTGCATCGCCGCTTTCTCATTTACGATTAAATAAAAAAGATAATAAAACGTGTAAACGCGCTCAGCACAGAACTCTGTTATTGTCTGCGTCTGGCATCTGCGTTAGCTTATTCGTTTGTGTGCTTGTATATTTCGTAATAAGCAGAAGAAGTATAACATTAAAGGTTTTGTTGTTTGTTTTTTTCATCTGCATTGGCTAATATATTTGCGTGGTTGAATGTTTCTGAACAAGCAGAAGGTATAACGAAACAGTTGCTGTCATGCTGTTTACTTGTGATGAACATTGCCTAATATATATTTGTATGCCTGTCTATTATGTTCTTTAGCAAATCCTATCTGAATAATTCTTATTATTTAAAAATGTTTTTATGGAAAATAGTTATAGTAGACTTTTTCACGTTTATTTTCTTAATATATACATAAGCATACTTATATCTTATTTGAGCTTTCATGAGTTCTTTTGCTTCCAGGATTTACTTCTACATTCGAATTAAATTATCACTTAGTGAACGAAAGTAAATAAAATTTTATTTCCCATCAGAAAAGATTTTATTAAAACTCTGCTTAATTCAAGTTGCAAGCCACTGTATTTTCTATGCATAAAATTTTAAGCAAATTAAAGATTCCGGTGATTTTTTTTCTGTGCACATTGTGGCATCCTCCTAATTTGTTTTCAAGTAAAAAAAAGAAGAAAATTCTTACTATCAACATACAATAAAAGTACACATGCATACATATTCAGATACGTAAGTAAAGTAATCTACATTTTGTGCCAACTCCTAACAAGTCAAGTCTGGTAATTTTATTAACATTCATGATTCTTTTTGAGATTTACCCCACTCTGACTAAAGCTTTTCCTTATACATACATACGTACATATGAAGAGCCCAATGAGTCCCTGTAACAATCATTACAAATGATTTCGAAAGAGATAAAATAACATTTTGCTAAATCTTAGTAAAGTGATAAAAAGACAACACCAGGAGATACATTTGAAACGAAAGAGCAGACGAAAACTTAATAAAAAAAATGAAATAAAAAACGAAGAAGAAATAAACAGCAACTGATTTATATCTGTTTTAATGTTCAGCCAGTTATTGCAACTGTTTTTTGGTTTAAATAGATTTAATGTGTGTTTTCAGTTTTATCTCTTGCTGTTTAAACTCATGATTTTATTTAGTGAAAATTCACAGGAAAGTTACTGAACACAAGCAACAACAGCAAACAAAACCTATTCATGACCAGCATGTTCAACTTGTTAAACATATTCGTAAATACTTGAGCTAAAGTTAAATAATAAAAATGAATTAATAGAAGAAAGAAAAAAATAATAATTACACCTTAAGTATTTCTTTTTTCTAAGATGTTGCCATGACTTTAGATATTATTGTTATTGCGCCTGTAAAATATTTATGTTTTCTTGAAATTATTCTTCACATATTTGTACTTGCAATTTACTAAAACAATTGCTTCTTTATGATAATTATGATTTGGGAAAACTCAAAATTTTTATTACACTTCAGCTGAGTTCAAATGTCACAAATGTCAGTTAATGGTTTTTCATGCCTCAACTCAGCAATTTTAAACCGTTAATGAAAACATATAAAAATTTGCCAAAAACAAAAAAAAGTTACAGCAAATTTTTTTGGTACGCTTGATGGAAATTTGTTTTTCCATTTGTCGATGTTTTTAATTTATTGGTCATATATAATAAATTAATTTTATGTAAAGGTAATAAATATTTATTTAAGAAATTATTTTAGTGGTTTTTGATAGCAAATTTTACTGCAGCAAATGTTCGGAAAATAGAAGCTGTTTGTCTTTTCAAAAATGTGAATAACATATTTATTATGCATTTGTAAGAATGTACACTTCTAACTAGACACTAGCTTATTCAATCGGTTAACCGATTAATTGTATCCGATTAACTGTACGATTAATTTAAAACTTGCTACTTTTGATTAACGTTTAAAGCGGTTAATTTTAGTCGATTAACGGATTAACCGTTGAAACAAAATTTTCTTCTTGGCAGCAAAACTTTCTTCTTGGCAACACTGTTTTTGATTACTCAGCTGTTTTCGTAAATCATGTTACTTTTAAACATGTTCAGTTTGGTCTATACTTTAATCATGAATCGACTTAAATTTTATTATCAAAATTCATGCTCGGTTAAGAAAGTGCATCGTGCACTTTTTCCATTTTATGGTCAGTTGGGGCGACCTTCTGAGGCTGCTGTTCGGAATGTTGTGACTAAATTTAGCACCAAAATTACATTATTGAACATTGAACCACTAACGCGCGTACGTAGAGTGCGGACAGAGGCAAATATCGCAGCTGTATCTGCCAGTCTTGTTGATAACCGTTGATTATCGATCCTTCGCCATTCGCAGCAATTGGGCCTCTGTTACTTTTTTATTTGCTCAAAATGGAAGAGCTGGACGGTTGCACGAACAATCGCCCAAAAAATAGTTTTTGTAAATTTGGGCGTTTGTTCATTGGTCTTTGGTGTTTTGACATTATTAAATTTTGGGTGATTGTTCATTACAAAAATGTACAATGACCCAAATTGGGCAATTGTACATTTATGTTTTATATAAAATAGTGAATATTAAGTTTTTTTAATAGTTGTGTGGAGGAAAATGTCAAATCACCCAAATGAACAATCGCCCAATGTTTTTGGGCTATTGTTCATAATGAAAAAAGACCCAAACAAAGTGCAAATCGCCCAAAATTTTCTGAATAATCCCCCAAATCACAAAGTGAACAATCACCCATCTCTTTAAATCACACAGTTTTTATGAATAATAGTTCAAAGAGAATTAAGTGCCTTATCTGTTGTGGTGATTCTACGGCACCGCATTCTGATTATGGTTCCTTACAGAACTCGGAGCAATAAGACGAGAAGTATTACATGTTTTCGAAACATCACTCTACAGCGAAGCCACTGTTGTTGAAGAACTTAATAAAGATTTTCTGCCTTGCAAAGTTTCCCTGCCTAATAATTTTTTCTAAACTGCCGGCCTTCGGCCGGGCTTAAGAATTTTCTCCACCATGGTATTTCCCGAAACGGCGTAGAATAATAAAGATTTTCTGCCTTGCAAAGTTTCCTTGCCTAATAACTTAAGGATTTTCTCCACCAAAAAATAGATTTGGGTCTTTTTACATTTTTGAAGTATTTCAATAATGTCGAAAGACCCAAATTAATGAACGATCGCCCAAAGTTTTTTTTTAATTTTTTTAGGCGTTTGTTCATTTATGTGGTTTGGGCGATTTTTTTATGGGCGATTGTTCATTCAGTCATTTTGGGCAATTGTTCATCGTATACTTGGGTGATTTGACATAATGAATAATGACCCAATCGTTCATTTTGTATTTGGGTGATTTTTCAAAAAATTTTGGCCGATTTGCACTTTTTTTTGGTCTTTGTTCATTATAAATAAAAGCCCAAAAACATTGGGCGATTGTTCATGCAACCGAGCTAGATTTGGCTGACATGTGGTTTCTTCGAAAGGGTGCCCCACATCATGCAAAACAATGGCCCAATTGAGAGCCGAGTTCGGTGAACATTTTATTTTACGTTTGGGACCGGGCAATTGGTCGCCTAGATCGTACGATTTTAATGCCTTTAGGCTATTTATTGGGTGGCTATGTTAAAGCTCATGTCTAAAGGGATAAGCTCGCAACGGTTGACTTACTGGAAGGCAATATTTAAGAATTTTTTCGTGAGATACCGGCCGATATGTAGGCTATAGTACTCGTCTGATTTAGTTCGAAAATTTATAATTTTGTTAAGTTATCTTTTTTTCTGCCCTTGGCCAAACTTGGTGAAGGGTATATACATATAGATTTGTCATTCCCTGCATAATTTCGACCCACAAAGTAATATACATATATTCTGGGTCCTTATGTGTAGGTAAGACGAATAAGCGATTTCAGCTTGTCCGTCTGTCGTCTGATGTACTTGAAATCGATTTCCGAATCTCCCAGAAAAGCTAGAAACTTCGGTCTTGGACTGTTATATCAGAAATGGTCCGAAATATATTAGTATGGAAAATCAGAGCTGGCAAGCTTAAACTTTTTCTACCCTATAAAATTAACTAGCTAAAATTAATTTTTGTTTTTTTTTGTTAAAAAAGCCTATTTTATATTTCAGTTGGAATAAAATAAGTATTAAAAATCAAAAAAGTTAAAAAAAATTATTCCAGGGTTGGAAAAATTAATTTATGTAGAATAATTTTTTTCTTTTTGCCTCTAAATTAAGCATATTTTATGTTTTTAAAAGAAAAAGATTGGTAATAGAAATCAGAAAAATCTAAAAGAATGATTCCAGGCTTGGAAAATTTCACTTTTAGTGATGCCTAAAAGTACCTAGGTCTAATTAAGTTTTTTTTTTATTTTTTTTATAAGTATATTTTGTGTTTTGGTAAGAAAAAATTGGTATAGGAAATTAGAAAGATAAAAGCCACAACCCCAGAGCTGGAAAATTTAAACTTTTTTTGTAAAATAAATAAAACTAATTTTCGCCTTATCTACTTTTTTTCTTTGTTCACTTAACATATTTTCTATGTATTTTTAAGAACTAGATTCGTATAAAGAACCAGAAAAATCTAAAAGAATGAAGTAACTAGGTCAAATTACTTTGTCTTTTTGTTTACAAGTTAAAAATATTTTATGTTTTAGAAAGAAATAGTTTGGTATAAAATATTAGAAAAATAAAAATACATAGCTCCAGACATGGAAAACCTATACTTTTTCTGTTATATAAAACTAATTTAATAAAACTAATTATTCTTCTACTAATGAAATGTGTTCTATATTTTAGAAAGAAATAAATTATTATTAAGAACCAGAATTAAAAATGTTGGTTCCAGGGCTGGAAATTGAAAAAAACTGTTGCTAAAAATATAACCAAAAATATTTTTCTATATTTATTATTTGATTAAGCTGAAGTTCATATCGCTTTGTAAGTCAAATTACATGTAATAATTATTAATAAACAAATAACACCAAAACTAATTGTAAGTATTCTAACAAACACGAGTAGAACGGAACAACCGGCTGTTTTCGAAGGTCACTACACCTTCTCATACGCGTTCTTTGTGTTTGGTCTACTGTATGTGTTGTCAGGTGATGTAGATTTCTGCTTTATATACACAAGTTTTCATTGCAAATGCAATATGTGAATTGTTTTGATTCATTGTATTAAAATTTTTTTAAAGCTTTTTTTTTGTAATGAAAGCTCATTTTTACCATCTCTACTATCACGACATAAATGCCATAACGACCATGGACATTATGCCCTTGGACGTTAAGACATGTCACCATTAACTCAATGGCATAGTTTGCAATCATAATTGCTCAAAAATCTTGTAAATTTTCGTAGAAGTAATTAACCGGGGCATACTGTATGTTTACTGTTATATGTTTGTTGCACATACCAAACATATAAAAGTAACAGAACTTATGCCACTTTATGGGACATAAATCAAATATATTTCAGTAACTCCCTTCTCATGGAGCTCTTCTTCAAAAAAAACCAACTAACACCATAATTTGAATTTAGTTTGATGGTCTTAGATAAAAGACTTGAGACATGAATATTATTTGTTAAACATTTGCCAGTCATAAAATTTAGCAGACACAAAATCTTTACCTATTAATATAAACGTATGTATATGTAAATATTTATGTATTTTCAAAAAAGCCACATCTCACTAATTAAAAATAAAATTATATGACCAATAAATTAATTTTCAATAGAGGCGTTAAAAGCCAAAAATAATTTAAAAGTAAGTTTCGACATAAACATTTCTTTATATTTATTTGCTGTCTGCAAAATTAGATGTTAAAGAGGCGATAACAGAAAACTATAATTTGTGACATTTGAACTTATTTTTATTTATTCAAAAGAAAGGTGTAATAAAAATGTTAACTTTTTAAATATCATAATAACCATAAACAGCAAATAGTTTGTAATGTAAAATTGAAGCAAAATATGCATGTATTTATATGAAATTGATTTGCAAAGCAACATAAAATCCCTACAGGCAAAATAAACGAGTACACAAAATTTGATCTTGCTATAAATTGCTGGTTGTTGTTTAAATATAATCACGCTGTAAACTACTTTTTTTAGTGGAATATAAAGTCTATGTTTGATTTTTTTCAAACATTCTTATTACATAAATGCAATTTATAAATGAAGTGATTTGTGCATTTGGGTTTCTTATGTTGATTGTTAAAAAACAAAAATTATCGATTCATTAAATCAAACATTCTGCTGTGGCAAACAAAGTTTCCTGAAAATATTTAAAATTCCCTGAATAAAAAAAATATAAAAAAAAATTCACAAATCTTAATTAAAATGTTAAATTCTCCGAATGTCAAACAAACTATAAAAGGCGTTGATTTACCGTTTTATTTCTATTAACAGTAACATTATCACCACCAAAAAGTACCACTTTAGCCAGACATCCAGCCAAATGCCGGCAACTACCTCAATACCGTCTGTAAGCCAGCACTGGCCAAAAACACCCAAAAAACAAGCTAGAAAGCTACAGACGGCTGTAGCGAAACTTATGCACCCTGCACAAGTCATAAAATGTAAAGACATAGACTAAAAATAATCCGTGCAACATACTATTAAAAAATTGATCTATTCGATTTAAACTGCAGTGCACAGATCTCAGCTGCTTTTGATATGCAGTAACAAACAAATTTTTTGCCTAACGCTTGCCTTGTTATCCAATTTGTTAATTAAATTAACTGTATGTGGAATGTAGACAATTGGCAACAGTATGCATATAAGGGTTAACCTTATATAAAATCGATTTAAAGCAAATTGTGATACATCTGTTCAACACCAAAGTCACTAGCTTTTCAGGGCGCTGTAATTTGACATACAGACATAACGCACAGACGCATATTGCTGGTTTGACTACCCTATTCTTAGGAACCCGGAATATATTTAAATGCATACTTTAAGAGGTCGCATATGAATATTATTATAGTCCTATGCTCCATCCGCAGTTAAAGAAAATATATGAATATTGTGGAAATTACTAACGGAATGACAAACCGATAAGTATATTCTTAACATTTTTCCTGAAGGATATAATAATTTTGTTATTTTTTTTTTAAATTTTATCTAAATAATGCCAAATGAACAAATGAACGAACGAACAGTGACTGGCATTTCAAGGTATTTTTTATTTTTATTTTTTTTTGTTGTTCTGTTGTGTGTCTTTAACAAATGAATTTTTCGTAATTTTTAACCGATATTGAAAAACACTATTTTTGTATAATAAAAAATAAAAACAAAAAGCTTTTCTTTTTGTTTACTTATTTTGGCTTATGGCTAAATTACAGATTAAAGATCTGTATGAAAATAGACTCCCATAGAATTTGTTCTTTAATACAAAAAAACCACCTTTTGCTATCGAAATCGTTTTGTTTCTTTTCCCTTGAAAACAAAGTCAAATGAATGAGTGCAATTCTTTGGATTTTAAGAATTTAAGTCTGTGGTTAAAATATGTTTATCTATTGTAAGTTTAAGCATTAAATGAAACTTCTACAACTAAAAAAACACACACACACCAAAATACCACAAATAAAGCAATAGCAGAATTTCTACGACAGGAGGATGGTTGGAAAATTACCAATCCTGAGTTAAAAAATTATAAAAATACAATAAGTTAAAAATTTGAAATATATATTTGATTAACCCTTTTTCTCTATAAACAAATTATACAGCGAATCACTCTCAAGATTTTTCTAACTTACTTTTTATTGAATCTTTTCATGGCCATTTTGCATAAGCAGCACTAAGTTTCAATTAAAAAAAATAAATTTTTAAAAAGGCAACTTTAAAAACCAGTTTCCAAAAAATTTGATTTTAGAAAAGAAATTTTGAAAACAACATTTTAAAAGTACCTCACAAACTAAGCTTGCCATAGCTAACATAAAAAGTATTTTCGAATGCCGCCTTTTAAAAGACACTTTAAAAGAAATTTTTCGCAAGGTGTTTAAAATCTCTTTTCTACAGGGTCTTATAATGAAAATACTTTTTCAAGAGATATTTCAAAAAATTACCTTTGCAAAAGCTGCTGTAAGCATATATAAATATATATAAATATATATAAATATATATATATAAATATAATATAATATATATATATATATAAATATATATATATATAATATATATATATATATAAATATATATATATATATATATATTATTACAGCGCCATCTGTCGTATAAAAAATAGTCTATCTTTCCAGCATCAACCAATCACAACAAACTTGGGAAAAATCTAAAAAAAATTTATCAATAAAGTTATTTATCCACAACAGCGCCATCTGTAGGCTACATAACTATGCCATCTCTTACTCTCGATCCAACTACCGCACACACTAACAAACCAATAAAAGTATTGCTTACAGCTTTTAAGGTCCACTCAGACTATTATACTTTGTATTAATACATGTCAAAAATTCAAGTACTACGTGCAAGTCATGACGAATGGTAAATAATACGATAAAGGTTTGACATCCCATAAGACTTGAACATTTTTTTAAATTTTTCTTAACGATAATACGAGTAGTTTTCATCTGATCAGAATTGCATTGTTACAAAATCAGCTAATAAACAAACTAACAAGTCGTCTGTTTCGACGCCGTTGCCGTGCCGTGCGGTCGTTTATTTTATATGTCTTCGTCTTAGATCGGCTATAAATATTGTATATGCTTATCGTATTGAATAATTTTTCGTGTAAGCCATGTCTGAAAATGAGCAAAATTTTCGTATTTTCTTTATCTTTATCTTATTTAAATCAACTACTTTAAATGCCGGCACGACCACAGGTTTCATGAAACTGCTCTGCCGCCGGAAGTGAACGATTAATGTAGGCATGTTCTCCCTCAACAGCTGTTTGCTTTATACTTGTGTTTTTAGTATTATATGAGGTGTGATGGTGTGAACACAAAATGTAACTTTACTTTAGATTTTTTGACAGTGACATGTATAATAGTCTGAGTGGCCCTTTAAGAACCACATAATGGATATTTATGAGCACAACTCACTATATTGTAACAGACTCTTTAACTATTACTAACCATTGACAAAATTCCCCAAACTTCACTAACTTCGCTTGTTGTGAGCAAAGTAAACATTAACTATTTACAATTTGCCGAAGAGCCCTCGTAAGCTGCATTCTCTAGCAATAATAACACCAAACAAACAATACAAAAATCTTAAACACAATGAAATGGGCATGTATGCAATAAAATCAATAAAGCGTTATTTGACTTTGTGTTCTAACCTTTTAGGACATGTGCGTGTTGTTAAAATTTAACTCAAACTTAAATTCGCCAGTTATTAGTAGAATTTAAACCTTAAATAGATTTTTGAATGGTCCAACTGAGAATTATTCCTTTCCTGCCTTGTCTTGTCTTATTTTGCTAATATTTTCTAATACAAAAACTTCTTAGGTTTTTTTCCTTTAGATAATTGCTGGTTTCTTAAGACGAAAACACGCAACAGCATGATTTAAACTGTAATAGTTTAGTGCAGCAGGCATCCAGATGATGATTTCGATCATTTCGTTGCTA
Source organism: Nowickia ferox (assembly GCA_936439885.1). Lineage (NCBI taxonomy): Eukaryota > Metazoa > Arthropoda > Insecta > Diptera > Tachinidae > Nowickia > Nowickia ferox. Next base: position 91,026,911 of record OW387023.1, on the reverse strand, counting down.
AATATTTTTTGCATAATATTTATTTATTTAACCAGAAATTGAGATGATCAAACCGAGTTTTAGTTTTAAATATTATTATCCAACATAAATCTTGTTAAGTAACATGCAATGACCGAAAGTTGGAAAAGTGGTTGTGGTTGATGAAAAACAAAAAATATATAAATGTATTATTATATTGCAAATACACATATTGCAACATAAGCGATCGTAAATAATAGATTTTCGTCAAAAAATTAAACTTGACATTTATGTCACTCAAGCTTTTCTGGCGGTTTTGGCGCGATATCTTAAACACGTTTTCGATTACGATTAATTCGTTGCTAGAGAAATATGAACTTATTGAAGGTTACAACAGTTCAAAATCAAATAAGTTGTTCTTAAATTTGTTTTTCCTTTTTTGTGTGAAAAAAAACAAAGTAGTAAAAATGTATTTCAAATACAACATTCTCAGTTTAATAATCTATAGAAAATCTTGAATAATGTCGACTTTAGTATAGTGAGAAACTGCAATTATCATTACCATTGCGGTTATAGGGACAGCAATCAATCACATGCTTGAATTGATCAAAAATTGTAAACCATGCCCCTGTGGCGTTTTTCAATTTTTAAAATATGTATTTAGTTTGGTTGGGATTGGTAAATTTGCATTACCATTCTTCACTAAATTAACAGTTGACTTTTCAGTTGTGTTTTGGTATTGTCATTTACAACTGTGCGTAAGTTTGGTTGAGAAAAACGTTGAGTATACACAAATGCTTTTTAGTAGTTGGTTGGGTCTGTGGTTGGGGTTTTCTAGTTACAACATTGTGCGATATAAAAAGTAAAAAAAAAACAAAAAATGGAAAAATCGTAACTAGAAATATTTATTATGCTTAATAATAAAATTTACTTAACAGTTTTTCAGTATCCAGCACATACAAAGATTCCTTTAAATATGGTTTTCGGTGATCCACCAGATAACAAAACGTTTCTTTGTTCTGTCGGAAATAACTAAAAAACCTTTCAAAACTATTTTTCCCCTATTTTAATTATTCTTTACCTTGCATTGAATAGTTCAAAATGGTTGGAATCATCACGAATTTTTCTTCTGCTACGTAGCACATCTATATTTGCGTTTTCGTTTTCTTCGTCATAAAATAAATCTATACGTATTTGTATCCATTTGTTATGATTTCTTTGAACTAAAACACCCAAAACAATATTTTTTTCTAAAACTTTGTCGTTAAATTTTTTTCACAAATTAATTGCAACGCGACGACAATTTCAACTTAAAAACAGTTGTGCTTCATAACACTAAAGCACAGTTTGGTCTACTCTTCTTAGACGACCAAACTGAATTTAGTTAAAAAGCCTGATAGGGGCACAAATTAATTTCATTAAAAAATTTAAAAATATTCTGAAGTAAAACTGTTTGTCCATTTTGGAATTGAGCTTATGGACTCTGGAGACGTTCAAATTAAATCTTCAATCAGAATCTAAATTTTGTGTTCGTGGTGTGCGATTGCAAAAATGTCTTCTTCGTATGAATATTTCTTGTTTGTACACTTGCCGACCAAATAATTTAATTCATATATTTTATTTTCTAAGTGAAATTTATTTGCTGGAGTTAAGCGATGTATATATGCATTTCATTGTTGCTTTAAAAAATCAACAACATTTTGAACAGTCAAAAACCTCTTATCTTATGCACAGACTTTCAAAAACTATTTGAGAATTCACAAATAATAATATTTTTAAAAATCACAAAAGCAAAATAAAATTAGTAGGCTTAGAAACTTATACAAAACCCAGCAAATAGTTTTTATTCGATATTAATCTATTTTATTTTTCTACACCTTTATACAATGACAAATCCATCGGATAACAATAAAGGTATTTATAAGGAAAAATGAAAACTAACATCTTATTTAAATATTTAAGAAATTTATTATGTTATAAGTGAAATTTATTTGCTGGTGGTGAAGCGATGTCAGTAGACTTCAATTCTCAAATAGTTTTTGAAAGTCTGTGCATAAGATAAGAGGTTGTGACTGAAGTATACTGACGATTTGTTAAAGCAACAATGAAATGCATATAGACATCGCTTAACCACTATAATATAATTATGACAATATGTCGAATAATAAATTTCTTGAATATTTTATTTTCAATATTTACAATAGTTGTTGAACTGTTTTTTTATTCCCAACGAATTTTTAGATTTTGATCAGCAGAAAGGAACACATTCAGGGAAATAATAGGGAACATTTCCCTTTATTTATTTTGTTGTTATGACTGTTATTTAGCGATATATTTTAAGTTATCCTTGTTCATTAAAAATTAATAAGAACTCGTTGCAAGCTGTCAGCTTATGACCATCGATTTGAAACAGAATTGTGCTGGGAGCATAATAAACAACATATCACAAAGCTTCGCAAGACTAATGAGTCTCCATGTTTATGGTTAAAGTATATATTCATACCCAAATTGAATGAATATAAAGAAAACTCTTCAGTAAAGTTCTTCCTAATATAGACACGCCACCAGACACAAATTTATATTTTTAAATACGATTATTTCAAAAAGCAATAAACGGTGCGGAGGTAGGGTGGCGCCGTTGGAATTATTGATTGTGCGGATTTGTTAGTCACGATGTCGCAGTGCTCGAGTGAGCATCGCGCGTTCGCTGTGGAGATATTTTTTTTCAAAGTTCGGTATTCGGCGAATTCGTGATGGACCGAGTGTAAATCTAATTCATTTGTGAGTGCAGAGATTCCGCGCAACTGCTTCGGCTATGAATGTCCCACGGCCAGGGCCTAGTCGATCTTCAAGGACTCCCGAAAACATTGAACTGGTTGAAAGCAGTTTACGTGAAAATCCGCGACTTTCAATAGGGAAAAGAGCAGCCTCACTGGGACTTGCAAGAGCAATTATTCATGGAATTTTAAAAAAGGGTCTAAAGTTTCATCCTTTGAAAATGCAAATCGTTCCAGAACTGAAAGAAAGTGACTTTGATTTACGCAAACATTTTTGTGAAACGATGTTGGAGCGTTTTCGCACTGTAAACTCCATTTTCTTAAACGGCCACGTCAACAAGCAAAACTGCCGTTACTGGTCTCCAAGAACCCGCAATCCTCGATTGAAACATCAAAACAATTGCATTGCCTCAGGGTAACTGTTGATGTGCCTAATCCACGCATGATATAATTGGGCCAATTTTTTTTTTCGAAAATTCTCGTGGCCAGGCGACGAATGTCAACGGTGAAAATTATCGAAGCATGATTATGGAATTCATTTTGCTAAAACTGCGAGCTCATCCATCGTACTCTTCACACACTTGGTTTCAACAGGATGAGGCGAGTGCACACACAGCCAGAGCTTCAATGAATTTGCATTGGGGAAATTTCCCCAAAAACTGATCAGTCGCTTTGGGGACATCCCATGGCCACCGAGGTTGCGCGATCTAACTCCCATGGATTTTTTTTATGGGGCTAGCTCAAAGAGTGGATTTATAATGACAATCCCTAATCTCTTGTGGCTTTAAAGGAAAATATTCGTCAAGAAATCAGCTGAATTGAACCAAGTTTACTGCAGCGTGTGGCCCAGAACACAAGGCTCCGTTGTGAGCAGTGTGATCAACTTGATGGGAGACATCTGGTAGAAATACTCTTTAAAAAATAAAATACGCATTTCCATTCTATCGTTTAATGCTCTTAATAAAACTTTGTGTCAATTATTAGGTTTTTATTTAAGTTTGAAAATATAAATTTTCAGACACCCTGTAGCTATCAAAATAAGCTAAAGCATTATTTCTAGTCTCATTTTCATTATACACCTTAATATAAATATAAAATTTCCCTCTTTTACCTTCAAAATAATGTCTGTAATTTTCGCAATAAACTGTAATTAGAAACACGTGCTATTGATTAACAAAAATGAAAAAAGTAAATGCAAAATCCGTCTTGACAATATTTCTCAGCACTTTAATTTTGCATTGATATAAATCTATCGTCACTTAATTATCTATTCTCTTTTTTTATATTTTTTTCTTGTTGTTCCAGCGATTTATTTAGTTACTCAGCAAATATAAAAATTTGTTCGAATATGAAACAATTTCACACATTTAAAATTTACACACCATATAGACACACACACACAAAAAACTGCATTTACTGCAGCTACTGTAGGTTCAATGAGGAACAAGACTCTTTTTCCAGATCTTAAGATATGAGCACACAAGAAGAAGAAAATAAAAAAATAAGAAAATAATATTTAATTATTGTTTTTCGTACATGATTTAACATTCAAAACTTGAACGAATAAAAAAAGAAAAGAAAAAACAGACAAGGCAGCTGTAAAATGTAAACAACTGCAACCACAACATTGATGTTGGAAGAACATGATTTGCTGCATGTGTTACTTTTGGCACATGGACAAGATTTTATTACTGCACATACTGCAGTTGCTTCTCTTCTATTTTCGCTGCACTGGAATTTTGCTGTCTATGCTGTAAATATAGAGTAGAATTGTTGATTTAAAAAATTTTTTTATAAAGGCAGATTACATATTCTGCTAAAACGTCCTTGCGTCAAGAAAAATTATGGTTTGAAAAGCGATTGGTGGTGCGCTACAAATTATTTTAAAAACATTTTCGCCTTACTGTAATGGATGTGACCAAAAAGGAAAAAAATTTATGTGACAACATTTTTTGAACTAAGACTGTAGTTTAATGAGCCTTAATGACGAAAAACTATCTCAGGAAATACAATTTTAGGATTAACTTTGTTGGTATTATTTATTTCATTTATTTACGTATAGGCGCGCGGTTAGATTTGATTATAAAAAAATTTCGAACTCTCTTATTTTGTCTTACATTAAATGTTTATATAAGACAAATTTCCGGCAGGTAACCCCATGGTGACCTTAGGTTACGTTAGGTTGCACAGGTTGCCAGTTTAAAGGTCAAAACCAGCTCAATTGAGTCCTAGTTGCTCCCGTAGTGTTATCTCGAACGGATGCGTGAAGAGAGGTAATTTATTTTGCGTTTCTCCCTTAGCCGAAACCGGACAGTTTGGCATTGCAGCAGCAGCTGACTGCCAAGATAAACCACCTTTCTCTCGAAGAGTGCAAGGCAGACGGAGACCTTATTCATATTAAATTACTCTATCTAAAACATAAAATTATATCTACTTGAAGTTAATTCTAAAATGTATTTATCTGAATTATTTTTATTTATAGTTGACACCGTTCGGCAACTTCTATATAAATTTCTTTGCTGCTAAAGAAACTTCACAGCAGACTTCAACCAAAAAGATGTCGGTTGTGAAATTAACTTTTTTTTTTGTATGATGCTGTTTTGTTTAACTTATTATATTTGTGTACTTTTCTTTGTGTAATTCTCAATAACATAAGAGTTTTTCTATGAGCATAAGATTTTTTTTACTTTTCAAGAATTTTCTGATGAAGTCTACCTACGACTTTCTTAAGCAGCAACGAAATGCATATAGATGTTGCTTAACCAATAAGAAAATAATATAGTTCATGTTAAATTATTATTTTTCGCAGACCAGTATTTCGCTTCATTGCAGACTTTTTTCGAATATTTGAAACAAGAAATATAATTTAATATCTTAACATATGTTTTTAAACCGAAACTATTTGTAAATTTTGTTTCTCAGCAAAATCTACTTAACTTCAAATAATCATTTGAACGTGGAGACCTTATTTGTCAAATTAGACTACAAATTTTTCATCGAACAAATCCAATTCAGACTTTGTCTTAGCATTTTATAATCTTTAGAATTTGCATTAGAAATAAATAAATTTTTATGCAAATATTAGATTGCTGACGTGATTTTTTTGTGGTTACAATTAAGCTAGACTTGGAAAGATTTTCCTCACAAATTATTGAAGAACAGTAACTTATGATTGGGGATCTACAGCACAATTTTTAAAACCAGCAATTCATTTTATGGAAAAAACCGTGGTTTGCTGTTTATGATTTTTTACGATTTTTAAGGAACAAATTGCAATAAAGATAATTGTAAATTATTATGACAAATACTAGCCGCCACATCTTCATCATAAGCGTTCTTGAGGTTTTGACCACTATGTGTATCTAGTGTCCATTGCTATAAACACATATTTTTCAATGCAAATGGAATATGTGAATTGTTTTGAGGCTTTTGATGTTATGAAAGCTCAAATTTTAACATCACTTAATTACAACAGTCTTACCGTTGTGTTGTTTTGTTCTTATTTTTTGTAAAAAATTAGGGCTCAAAAGGAAACATTTGCTGAATCAAACAGGTTAGGTTAGGTTAGCAGGCTGCTGGTAAGGAAGGGTAAAATTTAGAGCCCAGCTCACTTGGGTCCAATACAATGATCCCTTTGTGCTGCCTGTTAGTTGAAGAGAAGATAGTCAGAGAGGGTGATAGGGGAGAGATAGTGATAGAGTAGACAGGTGATGAAGTAAGAGATGGTGGAGGAAAGCTTATTTCTTTTACAATTCTGCTCTTTTTTGCACGCTTTTTGATAATGCAGTGTTGCAGCGCCTTCTGGTGTTAAATGAGGCGTATTAAATGTTGAAGCTGTGTTTAGTATCCATTTTTATTTTATTGGTTATTTTACTTTGCCAATGATTCTGCTACACAACGAAGGAGGGCGCTCTGATGTTACATTAGGATTAGTATCTGATGAAGTCGGTTTAGTTTTTAGTGACCAGTGCCTTATGCCTTCATCACTAGAACTTTTCCCACAACAACTGATACAAAGGACACAAATGCACATCAGAAAAATGCGTGGTGTTGTTATTTTTATTTATTTTTAATGACTGTCAGATACCGGGCTCGAACCCAGGACCTTCGGTTTTGTAGTCAACGTGCTAACTACATACTTCAGCCAACGCCACAAAGTACATACTAGACTTAAAAAAAAATTCTGTAAATTCAATTTGAAAAATGTATATTTTATGTATATTGTAACACAACAAAATTGATTGATATAATTTTAATTTTTGGCCGAAAATGTTATTATCATAAGAAACTTCAAGTTGATAATCGTCTATATTTTTGAACAAATATCAAAATTATCTATAAGGAAATATTGCAAGATTAAAAAATCTTCTCTGCAGGCTCTACTCGATTTTGTGATGACTCCACTTTCCAAAAAAACAAAAAAAACAAAAAATTAATATAAAGCCTCTGAAGAGACAATAATGCCGTTCCTTATATTCGAGTACATAATCGTATGTATGTATAAATCACAATGCATAAGCTTAGATAAGTTTTTGCAATCATTATTAATCATGCAGGTTAAAAAAAAAATGATTACAGACCGCTATCATCATCATACCGACCGGGATGATGTAGATGATGATGACGATGATCATCGTTCGGATACAAATAAATATTTCTTGTGATTAATATACCGCATAAAGAAAACAACAATTATCTTTATGTAGACTATCTATCGCATTGTTGTGTTATTTTCTTTCTTTTTTTTTGTCGTTTTTTGTCTATTGGAAATACCAAAATTCTAAAAAGAAAAGCAAGCAGTGCTATTTCGTCACAACAGCATGTGAACACCAGCAATTCTGAGCTCGTGTTGGCAACAAGTGCTTGCTGCTGCTCGTTTGTATTTAAAAGAGTGGCTCTTTAAGAGTTTACAATTTATAATGCTGTAATATATACTTAAGTAAATGTGTAGGTATGTATATACGTACGAGTATTTGTTGCAGGCATTTGTTGCTTTCGAGGTGATGTAATCTTATAATGTATCTTAAATATCAAACTGCCACCATTGCTGATTGCTCTAGCAATTGCTGTTGTTGTAGTTGTGGATTTTTGCGGCAAACAAATCTAGTCTAACAACAATCACGTTGATTTTAGTTTTATACGAATAATCAGAAAAATATGTAACATGAATTCGTATACAATCTGTGACCAAGAGGATGATTGTGATGATTATGGTGATGATGATGATGATGATGATGATGTCGTTGTTAGCTGTTGGTGATGTTGCCAACAGAGTTGTTGCCACAACAACTACATTGCCTTGTTATTATTTTAGACACATTGTGGCATTAATTGCAAAATATCACGTTGTATTCATTATGATTTGATTCCTTTGCAACTTCTAACAGTGAGCCAGATCAAAACTCAACAAAAGCACCACCCGGCATGTGAGCTTAACTCCGCTGCGGCTCCCATTTACATGTCGCCTTGCACTATCACTAAATAAATAAAATCTGGTCGCAAAAATTAATGAAACTTCGAACAATACGAACGAACGAGTTTACTGAAATTGGAGTTTGGTGGTGTTGTAGGCGTTTTATCATATTTTGTTTTCATGACGATTTGACCGCATTATTACAACTTTTTCTACTTGTTAGTAGAGCAATTTGGCACTATTAAAAAAAGGGGCCAAGTGCAATAATCTACATATTGTACAATGTACGTATGTTGTTAATATTGACGTTAACCCAGATTTTTGTTGCCGATAAATAGAAACCAGATTTCATCTTAATCTTAGATGTAACACAACACTCGTTCGAAGTATATTTTGCGAAATTAACACGATCTTCAATTGGGAGTTCCATCAAATGTTTGCACATATTTCAACTAAGGATTGCAAGCAATTATAGTTTCGCGATAAAGCATTGTACGTAAACTATTTTATTTTTTCAACCTGGTTATCTTTTTGAACTTGTTCAAATAATTTTAATTTGACCGAAATTTTAGTTTTTTTTAGAGGTAACGTGGAAATAGCATCAACCTTAATCATTTTATATAATCATAATTAGGGAGTTCACAATAGCTTTTTAGAATGTGTCTTAGTTTGTTTTTGTTCGTGTGTAAATCAAAATTTATTATCAGGTGGCAAATATAAAATTTAAGCATAATGCATTAAACACATTCACCACAGCAGGCTACCGACTACAAAATGTCAAGGATAGAATACACATGTTTATATGAGAGTGATTCTTTTGAAGACTTTTTGATTAAACTAATTTCTATTACTTTGGCTATAATGGAAAAATACAAAATGTTGAATGAATGATATCGTACAATTATTTCATACTATTTAACAGAAACAATATCCAAAAATTGATGTAAAGCATAAATTGATTAATTTTTATACTTTTACGTCATATAAGTACATTTTGAAGGAGTAATTTTTTTTTTTTAAATGCAAAATATTTGAAGCTGGCAATACTGAAACATGTATTTATACTTAAATATGAGGTGCAGATTGCTACGAGGCGACAAATGCTGAAGTCATGTGTTTGTGCAGCCTGCTGTGGTGAATGTGTTTAAATTATCAAAAATAGAAATTTGACTACAACGACAAATGTAGCACGGACAACAACATGTAGCACGTTGCCTTGTTGCCTTAACATTTTGTAGTCCTTGACATTTTGTAGTCCGTAGCCTGCTGTGTTGATTGTGTTTAAATCATCAAAAATAGAAATTATTTTAATTTGACTACAACGACAAATGTAGCACGGACAACAACCTGTAGCCTGTTGCCTTGTTGCTCTCAAAATAATCATATAAACATGTGCATTCTATCCTTGACATTTTGTAGTCGGTAGCCTGCTGTGTTGAATGTGTTTAATGCATAAAAAGCATGTAATTTTTAGTGTGGCCATATAGTAATGTTCTCCCTCTCTCTCTCTCTCTCACACACATTTTATACACTAATATATAAATAATATAAAGATGTATGTGTGTTTGGCTGACTTTGATATACACAATATTTGTATTTATATCGTTGCCTGCAATGAAAAAATTAAGATATCGCAATGTTGCCACATTAAAATTTTAATATACTGCGAATTCCCTAAATATATGAGAGGTGTGTGAACATAAATTTCAAAATTTTAAGCCAAGACACAAACAGGAACAGAGGTAAGCTACCATAATAGCATACTAGTTTTGTCGGAGATGCAAATACTGAAGATTTGTACTCTGAAGGGAAGGGTTACCCATTTTAAGGATAATCTCGGTGTGGCAATGAATATACATAGATCGTTTAAAAAACAAAGAAAGTGTAAAAGTAATTAAAATTTACTACAAATTACAAATGATTATAATTATCCACACAAAAAATTAAAATGAGTAATTTTATAATATCAATTAAAAAAATAATTAAATGTTCAGCTATAAACAATTTGATAATATCAATTAAGTTTTACCACTCAAATTAATTAATACAATTAAAACTTTAATTGAAACAATTAAAATCTTTATTGAAAAAATTAATTGGTGAACATTTTTTTCTGTATCGTCATCATAATCGACCCACTGTGGCAGTAATTGGCAAGATTATAAAGAAATTTAAAGTAACTGGAAGCGTTACAGATGTGATCAGGGTTCTGTGCATTATTGCAATAAGCGCACAACTGAAAACATTGCTTGTGTAGTGAAAGTGTGGCAGAATCGTTACCGACAATTCAGAGCAATATGACCAAATATTTCCCAAATGGCTCCATGGTTTCAATTCTCAATGATCACTCGGATATGAGAACGCTTTTCGGAAGATTCGTGCAGTTGTGTGACAGCTGCGCAGAGGAGTTATGCCAGGAACACAACTGGGACGAACTACGAATTTCGTCCATGTCGACGAATTTACAAATTTATTCAGCGAATTCCTCTCTTATAATTGATAATGTTGGTAATTGTGCGTGCAAGTAGAGAGAGAAAATAGTTTTTTCGCCGTTCGTTGGCGTATAAAAAAAAATCAAATCTCTCTTAGAGTTTGTTACGCACGACGAATTTCGTTCAATCGCGTCATTGTCATATGTACAAATGTGTTTTATTTTTTTATGACGTAAGTTCGCAGCGAAAAATTCGTCGTTCGTCCTAGTTGTGGTCTGGAAGAGGAGATGAAACCTGGTTGCTTGACAACACATCAGAGGCTAAAAATCAATAAAATCAGTGGGTTTTTTTTAAAGTAAATCTTCGCCAAAGAAGGCCAAGATGGGTTTTGCTAGCTAATAAGCTCAAGTCGACGTTTTTTTTGGACAGCATGCTGTATACTTTGAATGCCTTCAAAAAGGTTAAACTATCTCTAACAAGTATTTTGCCAACTTATTGGGTCGATTTAATGAGAGTAAAATTTGAAAATAAAACGATCGTTATGAACAAGAAATTTTTCCTTTCGCCAGGATAATGCTAAGCTGTACAAATATGCAGTTTTCATAGCAAACATCCAGGAATTGAGGTACAAATAGTGCGATTGATCCCCTTGTTTGCTTAATTTAGCTTCGAGTGACTATTTCTTGTTCTCAAACCTGAAAAATTGGCTCTGAGAAAAAAGATTTGTGTTCAACGATGAAATCATCTCACAAACAATTACCTGTTTTGATGGCCGAGAAATCTTTTTTTTTTTTTGGAAGGGATAAAGAAACGTTTGAACAAAGTGTATAGAGCTCAAAGGATCTAACGTTGAAAAATAAAATGATGTTTTATCCAAAATCCTGTGTCATGTTCAAAATGTCACAGACTTATGTACTCGTTCGCAAAGGTGATACTTAAAGTATGTCGAAGTTTTGTGATGAAACTTGTCATCAGATTAATGACAGATTTTGAATACACTTGCCATAACATATTTTTTTTAAGAGAAGTGTTTAACACTCAGGTAATGAATACTAATAGTACCTGCTTTAGGAAAGGAATAGTGATAGTCATTCTTTTACAACTCTGCGTTTTGATTTTTTTTTAATAATGCAGTGTTGCAGCGCCTTTGGTGTCAATGAGGCGTATTAAATTTTCTAAGTTATTTAAAGTAGCAATTTGATTGGTTATTTTACTTCGGCGATGATTCTGCTACACAATATAGACAAAAAAGGGCGATCTGATGTTACATTAGCATTAGTATCCGCTGAAGCCGATATTGTTCGATAACCAGTGTCTGTACCTTGACCTGTCCTATAACAACTGATAAAAAGGGACACTAATGCACATCAGCAAAATGTGTGGCGTTGTTATTTAATGACTGCCGGAGACCTGGCTCTAGCCAAGTACCTTCGGTTTTGTAGTCAACGTGTACTTCAGCCAACGCCACCCTCAAACATCTGATATCCGGAGATACTTTGCTAAGAAAACCATCCAAAAAAAAAATGTGTAAAAATTAATCAGAAGAATCATGATACAATTGTACAAGGTACTTGCACAAGCCCAGCCTGTTAATGTATACAATACAGAAAGTTGTCAAACTTTGTTTACAAGCTGCAAAAATGTTAGTGCATGTGTGTGCATAAAATGATTACAGTGTTGCCAATGAATTTGCATATGGCTGTGTCTCCACTTACACATTGAAGAAAATTACACTACACATCTTCTGTGTAGGTTAAAATTGAAACAAAAATAAATAAAAATAGAACCCAAAGTATAATTAAACACAGATTATACATGAATCTCATTAAATGGCCAACACATGAGAGTAGAAATTACACACTGTGTATTACACACATATTGGCAACACTGAATGACTATAATCATGCATGAATGCCGCGCCTGCAATTGTACTTTAGTTACCCTGTAATTGTTATTTTTAAAAACAAAAGGCAACTGCTTCTGACAATTATAGGTATATTTCTACCAAAAAAATACGTGTGTTTCTTGGTGTTGCAATTTTGTTGTAGTCGGGCAAGTACCTTGTATAGGGTGTTTTTTTAGAGGTATAGACTTCGAATTGAAATAAAACACAAGAAAATCGTTTTAATGTCCATCAATTTGGCTTTATTGGAAGGATAATTTTATGCCATTAACGTTTAAATATGATTTCGGGCATGTGGCCGCCGCGGCTGGCTCGAATAAAGCCAATTCTACAGGTCCAATTTTCAACCACTTTTTCGAGCATCTGGGGCGAAATTATGCGCTCATCGAATGTTTCCTTTAATAAATCGATTGTGACGTGCGCTGTGTGGCATGTAGCGCCGTCTTGTTGGAACCACAACCCATCCACATTCATGCCATCCAATTCGGGAACAAAATAGTCGGTTATCATGGCTCTATACCGGTCTCCATTAACGGTAACCAACGGTCGACCATAAAATGGACGGAGCTTGCGGTAAACTTCGCGAACTGAACCATTATTTTCGAAATAAATTTGCACGATTTGCAAGCGTTGTTCTTTTGTCAACCTGTTCATGATGAAATGGCAAACCAAACTAAATATTAATCACTTGACAGCTGACAAAATGGCCGCCAGTTAAAAAAGTGATGCCAACTTAAAGTTCTATACCTCAATAAAAAACACCCTTTATAATTGTATCATGAGCAGAATCATTTGTTTTTATATCAAAATAGTGTTAAAACAGACTGCATAAAAAAGAGTTTGTTGTACATAACTTTCATAATTCATATTCAATATTCCTCAAATTTGGGAAACGGTGTTAACAAAAACAAATAGGAAGTCAAACGAATTGGTGTTCAATTTAAAAAAGAAATATGTGCTAACATCTGCTTAAGGAAAAAAATAGCCAATAAAAAAATATCTACTACAACTAACCAAGTTAAGAATACCTGTGCTGGTACACGGAGCATATTAGCATTACAAGTGATACAAATTTTTTCCAAACCATTTGTTACACAAAACAATGTTTAGACCAAAATAGAAAAATAAGAAGAACAAAAAAATAATGAAATATAAAACTATAACTGGATGTTATGACTGGCTATTATGAACTACATACAACATTGCTTGTCTTACCAGAGGTGCAGTGTAGTGCAGCTACCAAAGTACCTTTTATGTAACTGAACTGCAGCACTTCCAGCCGCACTTACTAACAATACAAAAGAAAGAAGAAAAAAACAACCAGCTCGTTAATTCAATTTATCTATGTTTGGCAGTTATTGTTTGTTCATATTGCACACCAACGACTATGAGAGAAATAACACTAAGAAACGTTAAAAAAAACAAAAACAAAAATTTAAAAAAATTGGCAGTTTAATACAGTGACTTTACGACTGCTTTAAAAGGCACATTTGCTCTGGTTCTTATTGCCATCATAAAATATGAAATTTCGTTTCAATTCGTTTTATTTATCCTTAATGTTTGTTATGTTTTCTCTATGGTCAGCTAAAAACAACAAATATACGCTTTTATAATGATGATAATAATCATCAGTACTTATGATTTTTCCATTGCAGTTTTTTTCTCTTACTGTTTTAGATTCTTTTTTTTTTGGCCTTTCCTTTGCCATCAGCTACCAACTCGAATGGGCATAATTTGGAAAAAGGTGAAGATTATTTTCCTTAAGCCAAATAGTGATGATTTTAACAAGGAGTATAGAAAATTGGCTGGATACACAAAAACTTTTATTAAAAATCATAATGTAAGTTTGTGTTTTTTAAAATAAGTTCTGGGAATTAAGATTGACTGCGTATGGCCTCTACATGTTTTCATAACACTATGCAACAAATGAAGACTTTTGGGAGAAAACACGGACTGGACAGTAAAGGTTCGATAGTACTACCAAAGAGTAGCAAACCCCTGGCTAAGTTTGGTGATTTTGGTGACCAATTTTCTTCATGGGCCTTCTCAAAAAATGGTGTCCTCAGTTTATGGCCAACAGCTAAGTCAGACTTGCTGATAGCGCTTAGTTCTACACACAGAAAAAAAATACCAATGTAAAATCAGTATGCAAAAATCTTGATTTCAAATCATATTAAATTTACCAGAGCTAATATGTTGTTTAAGTGTGTTGTTACTTATTTGCTTTGTTCATACTCAGGGGGAAAACTTTGAAGACTTTCTTACTTCTTACTTCGCATTACTAGCGAAAAGAGTGCGCTAGTCATGTAGTCGGAAGGTCACAGTTTCGAACCCTGGAGACAAGTCACAGTAGCTTTGCACTTTTAATTTCTTTTTTTAATTATAAATATTCAAATAAATCATATGTTAAACGATCAATTAAATAATGTTGAATAAAAGTTTAATTCATGCTGGTATATATAGTTAGTGTGTATTTAAAGAATATTTAAGCTTGTTGTGGCTGCAGATGTAAGCGCTTTGACTACCACGCGATGAGTTCGGAGTTCAAATCTTGACTGGGGATTCCAATTATATTATACACAAAAATTTTTCTGATGCCTGTGTCCACACTAAATTCACTAAATTTCAATAATTAATAAAATATCATAACTACATTAAATTAAATTCATGTTGTTTCAACTTGAAATAACTTTGATTCAACATGGCTCTTAGTGTTATTTCAGTTTCGAATTTATGTTCTTCCAACTTGAAATAACTTTGATTCAACATGATACTTCATTTTGATTGAACAGTACTGGAAGGTTAAATCAACATGAAATCAAGTTATTTCAAAAGAAAAAGATTAACATAAAACACATATGAAACAAAAAAATCATTGCCGAAAAAGTTTGAATTAGTCTTGTTTACGAAGATTTTAAGTTGGAAATTTTGCATGTTCTGCAATTAAAAAGTTCGGCTGCCTGTAAGTAAATAGAGAGCCTCTGTTTTATTCGCGTTCCTAGTGCTGGCTAAATTTAAGCGCTTAATGTAGCGTATTTCGATATTATTAACCTTATGTTTGTTCAGCGCTTACTTTTCATCTTCCTCAAGTTCTTTCGTTTTGTTTTTTTATAGCAATTTTCTCCATGTATTTTTATTGACCATAACATTTGGAGGTTATGTAATCTCAACTCGTATGTACGAGTGTGTCTGCTGGTATCTAAATATCAGACCAGTCCGTCTCTTAGAACTTATGTTCAATTCTAAATAGTATTTTAGTTTGAAAAGGCTAAACAATTTTAAGAAAATTTAATATGAGTAAAACAATTTGGTGCGACTGCAGCCGCATGAACATCTCAAATATTTCTGCTGCGAAATAAATGCAACGTAGCATTCATCCATGAATTTCTATGGATTTTTTTTTTTTTGATGATCATTGTAGTTGTTTTGTAATTGATTTTGTTTTTTCTTATATTATTTTTAAATTTCATATCTTGTTCTATACTTTTGTATTGTGTTTTAAGTGAACTCGTAAAAGGTAAAATATTTACGCAAATTGGTTACATGCACTTTTATTATTATTATTACATTTCTTATGAGTTTTCTTTTTGTGTTTATGATTTTTTTTATTTTTATTTTTTTTTTTACTGTTTATCAATTTCTTTATGGTTCATAAATGCAGCCAACTGACGTCCTGGCTGCAGCAGCCCAACAGTATAAACATTTTATTTTATTTTATTTTTATTTTTTAATGGTTTTAGCTCTACTATTTTGGTCAATGGGTGTTGCTTTGTGCATTTTGCGAAAATTTGAATAGAAGCTAGAAGAAATTCATATTACGGTACTTGTTTGCTACAGATATGATATGATGAAAAATATGTACTCGAACTTTCGTATAATTGAAAAGGAGTTGCACAAGAACACCCCAGCCAGCCTTATACACAGATACAATTGCACAAATTATGTATGTGGTGGTCTTGCGAGATAAAAGGTAAAACGTACTTTTATTTATTTATTAATGGTTTAATATGTAGACTGTTGCTGTGCTGTGCTGTGCTGTGCGGTGATATGTATGATACCCAAAATACTGATAGCAATTTAATAATAATTCTATATTGGAATATTTCGATAAATTGTCCTAATGGTTTTTTGGGGGATAACATCAATACGAGTATTTAATAAATTATTTGCGAACTTGCTTGTGTAAATATTGTTATCTGTTTTGTAGCAAATGTATGGAGTCGTCATGATAATTTTATTTGGTAAAGAATTTTTTTTATTTAGAGTTATTGAATTGAAGTATAACCGTAAGGTAAGTAATTTTAATTTGTTTTAAAATTTGAACAAAGTAATAATTGTTAAAACACATTTAGTTTAACAATGGAAAAGTTTAAAAGTCAAGTTACTTACAATATTTTAAGAATGAAATATTTCCTCCTCCACTTACCTGAAAATATAAAAAGATAAAAAGGCGTTAAAACCAAATAAATCGCAAACTAAGCATCCAATAAAAATATTTTAATAATAAATATATCTGTGGCAATAAGGAAAAAGTGCTTAAGTCACATTTTACTGTTTTGCAGGAGAGCACTTTTAAGCGTTCAGGTCGATTTTCAGAAATTTATTGCTTTTACAGTTAAATTTTGACAGCCTTTTTTTTGCAAGCCTTTATTTGTTTAAGCAAAAGTCGTTCTACACACCATAACTAATACATTTAAGTTCAAATATATTAAAGTATAACCTAAGTTAAGCTATTATTCCAAATGAGATTAGAAGTCTAAAAAACATAAGTCGCAAGTCATAGTGCTATAACTTCCACACAAATTAATTGAGATTTTTACCAAGAGGTACCATTAACTCAAAGTCAGCTTATGTTGACTTAGGCACTTTTTCATTTTTTCCACAGATATAACAAAATATATAAAAGAATAATATATTAAATACATTTAATTATTAAATACATTTAATATATTAACGGTCTAATTCATAAAAAATATTTTAGGTTTATTACAGGTATATTTGACAAATTTCCCATAGAAATATGTCAAATAAGCGCTTAATAAACCTGAATTATTTTTTATGAATAAGGCAGTAAATAAGTAAATAAATAGCGAGTAAATAATTAGAAATTGATCATTTTAATTAAGTCTGCTACTCATATCATCAAAACAATTGAGACTGAGACTATTTCCCAGCTGTAGGCAGTGGTACCAGATTATTTAAAAAAATCGACACATTTTGAGAAAACTTGCAGCATTATTGTCCTTCAATTTAAAAAATCGATAAACTATTTCCACATAAAAAAACATTATAAATCGTTTGTTTAATTGCAAAACCACGTAACTGACAAAAAATTAAAAATTAAATTTTTTTATTAATTATTGGGGATATTACATCGAAACACATGTCCCTACAAATTTTCCCACCTTTATGGTAACAATCAGCCGAATTAAATATTAAAGTAATGAAACTTTACTTCACTCACTTGAATATTTTTGTAGCTATGCTATTTATTGCGCGATACAGGAGTTGGGACGTGATTTTTTTAACAAAAATAATCGACACTATTACAGTTATAAAGTTATTTTTGTTTTGATTTCTTTGTACTTAAAGAAATAAATTGTTTGATTTTGTTTTCTTTCGTTCTTTGAAGTGAGTGAAACAAAAACAATCAGAAGAATAGCTCAAATTTATTTTTATTGTGTTTTTGCACATGAGCATAAATAAACCACAGAACACAGCCGATCGGCTGTAAACCGTCTAACAGCTGCCAACGGCTACAAACAATACATTAATTTAAACGTACGCCGCTAGAAAGGAAAATAATGGGAAATAAATGGAAACGTTTTGAAATATTTGCGGCGAATTTGACATCATCATACAATATAATTTTATTGCATTGTTATTTAACACGTAAAGTTTGTTTTATATAACTAAGCAGCGTAGCTACAACCGGGTGTCCTAAGACACCTCTCTTCTTCTTTGTTTTTGGTTTTTGCTTTCTGCCATAAAATTTAAAAAAGTGTAATTAACCAAAAAAAACTAATTTTTATTACCAAAAAAAAAAAAAAATACAACAATTCAGCATTAAATAATGTTTATAATATTATTAAATTAGCATGAAACTCATTTTGGCGGTAACTTGACGAATGTGGTTTTCAAACGTTGGGGAACTATGCGGATAGTTTCCTAACGCTTAAGACAAGGTATTTGGGCGTAGCAATTGCATGATCTTGGTGGCCAATTGACGTCGCCAAAACATGAAATAACGCGATCTGGAAAATTCCCATATAATAAAGCTAAAATCGATCGTGTTGTTGTTGAAAACCTATTTCGTCCGCAATATAACACAACGCAGTTTTTAATGCCTGTTGTGAATGGCAAGACTGTTATAAATTTAAAGATGGTAAAATTGAGCTTTCATTACAAAAAAGCTTTCAGCAAATTGTAATACGATGAATCGAAACAATTCACATATTCGATTTGCAATGAAAACTTGAGTATATAAAGCAGAAATCTACATCAACTGACACCACACACAGTGAACCAAACACAAAAGAACGCTGATGATGAAGCTTCTTCGAAAACAGCTGGTTGTTCCGTTCTACTAGTGTATGCTAGAATATTTAGAAATTAACTGTGGTGTTATTTGTTCATAAATAATTATCACATGTAATTTGGCTTACAAAGCAATACGAACTTTGGCCTAATAAAGTCATAAATGTAAATTGGATTTGTTCCATGACATTTTTTGAAATTTCAACAACACTTTAATCATGAAATATTGACCTTACGAATAGGAATGCGCGCAATAAAATTAAAAAAAAAAATTAAAAAATAGTTAAACATTATTTTTTTATTTTTTTTCCAATAATATTAAAAGATGTTATTCAAATCTGTGAGAGGTCCTTTTATTTCTAACCCATTGCGTCAAAAGGAAAATGTATGTACATAATTAGTTGAAATACTGCAGCAAAATTTTGCATGGAAAACTGTTTAACTGCAGGTGACACGATGTAGATACTAAAAATTTAACAACACAAAAGTTAATCTTCTTGTTTTTAAGGAATATAATAAAAAAGTATTTTACATGTTAAAAACTAACATGAAATAAATCAATCTCGTTAGTAACAAAAAGGCGCAAAAGCATTTCTGTACAAACGTGAAGACAAATGACATGTCATGTGGTCAGCAGCAGTTGTAAGTTTTAAGTGGCAAATGAATAAACATAAAATAAAGATAATGGGAAAAATTTTGCGTTATATTTTATACTAACAGCAAAATAAGGAAGTTGTTAAACAAAAATTCGTAAGAATTTTCATCAAATTAGGAACAAGGATATAAGCAATTTCAAAAAATACTTTTAAACTAATCGCTTTATTCTAGAAAATTATAAAAAAAAATTTATAACAATTTGAGTTTATGTACACAGAAAAAATTATTCACCAATTAATGTTTTCAATTAATAATTTAATTGATTCAATTAAATTTTTAATTGTATTAATCAATTTGATGGAAAAACTTAATTGATATTATCTTAAAAAACTTAATTGTTTATAGGTGAAAATTTAATTAATTTTTTAATTAATATTACAAATATTTTAATTAATATTACAAACTCATTCATATTACTTTTTTGTGTGTATGTACAAATGTACATTCATACACATTTAGATATACATATGTATATGTAAATGAAATTAATGACAATAACAAAAAATTTTCTAATGTTATTGTTGTTTGCAACACAAGTTGTCGATAGAACGATTTCGAGTGACATCGTGGGATAGGCGGTAAGTATTGCAAGTAACACTATTTCCAATAAGTGTTTTCGTCAAAGTTTTGTGGCACTTTTTTTCAAAACACGCTTGCATATTTAAAAAGATCTCTAGAAGTTTGTTTGGCACCTGCCATTTGGTCGCAAAATCAGAAACGTGGGCAGGGATTTTAAACTTTGAGATAGTATTTCATGAAGTCTTGCCCAATTGGTCAATTAGTCAATGACCTCTTACCCAATGAATTAAAAAAATAAAAGAAAAGGGGTGTCTTAGGACACCCGGTTGTAGCTATGCTGCTTAGCTATATAAAAATAACTTAATGTGTTAAATAACAATGCAATAAAATTATATTATATGATGATGTCAAATTCTCTGCAAATATTTTAAAATGTTTCCATTTATTTCCCATTATTTTCTTTTCTAGCGGCGTACGATTAAATTAATGTATTGTTTGTGCCCGGCGGCGGCTCTTTGGCGGCTTATAGCCGATCTCAACTGTGTCCTCTGGTTTGTGCTCATGTGCAAAAACAATACAAAAACAAATTGTTATGTTTTTGATCCACTCACTTCAAAGAACGAAACAAAACAAAATCAAACAATTTGTTTCGTTTGTGTTTGTACTCTGGTTTTAAGTACAAAGAAATCAAAACAAAAATAAATTTATAACTGTAATAGAGTCGATTATTTTTGTTATTAAAATCACGCCCTAGCTCCTGTGTCGTGACATAAATAGCATAGCTATATATAAGAAACTTTGCACATCTTTTGACCTATTGCAATTATACAATCTTGTGCTTAATAAAGTAAGCGTGTCCACGATTATTAAAGTTTAAGCTTATTTATTTTATGGATTGCTTTCAAAACTTGCAATTTCGGTATAAAATGTGTTTACGATTTTTATGTAAAGTCTTACTCTGAACAGTTTTGTGAAACAGTTTTTGGGGTATCTATCGTCACTTTGACCCAAAAAGTTCAAATAAGTACCTTTACAGAGGCTTAACTCTTCATATCCTGATATAAATTTTTATATTTAAAAAAGTGTGTGTTATAAAGTTTGCGATTGTAAGCAAAGTTTGCCCTACAGTTTTATTTGCATGCTTTCCTTCCCTAAGCTGGTTGATTCCACTAGGCTTTCTACTATCAATCCATATAGTTAATATTATTTTTCACAAGGATTACAGAAACTATATCAGCAAATTGCATATAATATTATAAAGCATGAATTGTTTGCACACGTTTTGTTTAGATGAAATTCTGCGAAGAAGTTTTTTTGATTCGACTTTTTTAGCATCAGACCTTCGTAGGGAATGTGTCTTGCAGCACGGCTTGACTTCTTTTAGCAATCTCCTGGTTCAAAAAGTGCAGTCATGGAGTGATTACCTCTCGAGACAATTGGACTTTCAATATTGTAGTCACATTTGGCAAATGAATGAAGCTTTTTAAATAAAATTCATGCATTGATTACAGCCATGTCACACATACTCGTACAGTAGAATAAGCGATTGGTTCCTACACTGGACTTAATTCTGATACGGAACCCGCCAAGACAGAAATTGAGGACTTCAATGCGGTTCATATATTTGTTATTAGATATGTGCAAATGTCATGATTTTGTAGTGACCAAATATGAAATTATATAAATTATTCGTACTTGATTCAAATTTTCACTCTCTTACGAGATAATATTCTTGCATAGACGCATATTTAACTGCATTGAATCTTCTTGAATAATTTTTTATAATGTATAGATACTACAATATATGTACATATGTACATTAGACTGGTCGCAGCTTGCATAGGTTTTTTTTTAATTCTGTCTAAAATATGAGGTTTGCTGTCATGAATGCGGTCTTAAGTTTTTAGCTCGATCCGATGGTACCTTATGGTGCCTAGTGGAGCTTAAAGTACTCGATTCACAGTGAGGGATTTTGTTAAAAAAATTTAAATAATTCTGCAGTTTCTAAACGGGCCGTCCGAGTGTTATGAAATTGGATTTTTTTTTCTATCCCAGTTTTTCGCTTTCAGTTTAGGAAATAAGCGTAGTAGGCGTAGAAACTTATACAAAACCCAGCAAATAATTTATATTCGATATTATCTTATGATATGTATTATTTTTCTTCACTTTTATACAATTAGAAATCTATTGGTAATTACAAGGCAAAATTAAAAACAGCTGATATTAATTGTTGATATTAATCGTTGGCTCTATTTTATCCCACACCACTGAATATTAATTATCAAAAAATATATTACCGAATTATTGCACCAAAGAACAGAGCGAGCCAAGCATACCACGACATTTGCAGACGCACCGAAATTTCATGCACTTTCCTCACGATAATCGTGTTGGCCCAACTAAGACCCAAATGAACAGCAATATGCCGAATCATGGCACACTTTTTTATTAAGCATAACTAAGCTATTAAGCAGTAAGCTTAAGGCCATGACTCACTATCATACAAAGTCGTGCGATCTACGAAAAATTACAACCCTGGTGTGATGAATTGTTATTGTCTTTTGAAAATTTTCATAAACTTCATCACACCAGGGTTGTATTTTTTCGTAGATCGCACAACTTTGTATGATAGTGTATCACGGCCTTTAGGCACACAATTCTTGTACGAATATAAAGTAATTGGAAGGGGTTAGACAAAGTTTGCTGTGCTCATCAAACGCGGAAACATGCCACATGATAAATAATATTGGAAACAGTGTTTAGGAATCTGAATATAAGAAGAAAAAAAAACGAATACGTTTTGTTACCCATAATGGTTATACGGAAGTCATTATAAGCTTTGATGTGCAAAAATAAAACACTTTTCAATAAAAAAAATAACAAGATAAAAGGAAAAACAAAATAAAACTACTTGCAGGCACAAAAGTTGACGTTTTACTATTGTAACAAGAAAGGACTAGAGGACTAGAGAAAAAGCAGTTACGTACGTTACATTCATGTATTCAAAATATTAAAATTGTGTATTAAATAACACCTAGAATAACAAGATAAAAAGTTTTTTCGCCAACTGTGATCTAACTCTTGGCTAAAAAGGCCTACAAAATTACAAACAGTAGCAAAAAAGAAAAATGAAAAAAAAACGTAAATTCAACAAGTCATTGTCCATTATTCATAAACAACTATCACCAACATCATAAACCTAAAGTAACAAGGAATACAAGTACTGCGGACAAAGCAAAGAAAAAGGGAAACACATTCATATTCATACTTGCCACATTTGGATGTATCGCCTGCCGTAACTATCTAGTGCACATTCCCGTTCGTACAAAGCTCCATAATAATAAATTCATACATAGAAGGAGATAACAGACAGACACTTCTTATTCGCATATTTATAAATACTAGTAAGTACATTTATGAATACCTTTGGCAAACACTTAACCTATCGATGATGCATCTTTAAATATATCACCCCCCCCCCCCCACAAAAAAAAATAAATAAAACAATAACAAAACAGCAGCCCAGCAAGCCAGTCGTAATCTTTTTAACTCCATATTTAAACAAAAAATAAACTATTTCTTCTCTTTTGCTAAATTTGTTGTAACAAACAGCAAATGTTGAGTAACATCTTTCGAATTGTAAATGGTCAGGACACACACATACACATCATAGATTTTTGTATGAAACCTACTTGTAGAAATCGTGTTGAACTATAGGAAACACAGGTACGTAGTTAATAACTTGGCAAAAGTATTTACATAACTTCCATATAACTTCCACGAATATTATTACAAGTTTACTTACAACAGATGTATAGAATATTTTTGTTTTAGATTTTTTTCCACTACGTGAAAGTGTTTATTAAATGAAAATATGATTTTATGTGAAGCTTTAATGTAACCAAGTGAGAATTGAAAATGCAATAAAAAAGATGTTTATTATTTCAAATATTTTTGCGTAGTATAATTATGAGTGTTGACTTGCTTGTACAAAATATTCTTAAATAAATATTATTTTCAGATCTCATCCCAAAATGTTTAAATTTCAAGAATTATGAATTATGTTCATCATTTTGGCTCAATATTATTGAAACTATTTTTAAATCATACCGAAAGTACAGAGATGCATATAGATGATCTTTTTGAAAGCCTTTCTCAACATATACCAGTTGGAAAAATTCAGAAATTTTTATTGCTAGAGCATAAAAACCCCTTTTTTCATCTAAACATAATCTATCAAATACTTTTGTCCGTTACTTCAATTAATAGAATTTCTCAAAACGCCCCTTTTGCCACCCATTTTCCACTATGAAAACTCTGCTCTCTAAATCCATAACCGTTTTTGATGTAATTTTTGTAAAAGGCATCTGTTTTGAAAAGAAGTTTTTTTTATTCAAAGTGCTTTAACAAAAAAATCCCTTTTTTAAACGTTGACTGCCACGGCAATTGTCAGAAATCTGGCCTAAAATGACCTAATCACATTATCAACAATAAAATATTATTTTATTTCTTGGATCTTAATACATTTTTAAATTATATGTTTTGTTAGTTTTTAATAAACTTTCTGTTCATGCAAGCCAGCTTTGTTATTTGTTCTTTCCCAGAAGCCATTTATCGCTATTAGCACTGATTCCGAGTTTCTGTCGTGGCTGCAGAAAAATGACAAGTATATATCGTACGAGATAAGTCGTAGTTGGCGTCCTAGAAGAGAACGCAATATACGAGTTATCTTGTAGTTGGCAGTCAACGTATTAACAAAAAATTAGCTTTGATGCAAAATACTTTTTAAGAAAAAGCAAAACTAACATTTTGTAAAGAGTTTTTTTATAAGGAGAAGTTGGTTGCTACCTTCTTTAGGAAAGGGATAATGATATAGAGAAGGCAGGTGGCGAAGGAAGAGATAGAGGAGTGCTTCATTCTTTTACAACTCTTCTGCTTTTTGCAAGTTTTTATTAATGTAGTTTTGCAGCGCCTCTGGCGTCAATGAGGCGCATTAAATTTTCTAAGCTATGTTCAGTAGCAATTTTATAGACAATTATGCTTCGCCGATGAATCTGCTATACAATACCGTCGAAGGAGGTTGCTCTGATATTACATTAAGATAAGTATTCGCTGAAGCCGGTGTAGTTCACTGTCTATGCGTTTTTCACTTGAAATTTCCCACAACAACTCATACAAAGGGACACTAATGCACTTCAGAAAAATGCGTGGCATTGTTATTTAATGACTGTTGGAGACCGCGTTCGAACACAACACCTTCGGTTTTGTAGTCAACCACCTTCTTTTGGAACTGCCTTTTTGTAAAAAGTACTTTTACAAACGTGCATTTAGTAATTGGTAACTTTTGCTCAAAAAGGCTTTTTCAAAAAAAAACCTTTTTTTGAAACTAACTTCTGCAAAAAGTACCTTTTCGAAAAAATAATAAAAAAATAAAATTAAATTTTGCACGCAGTAGCCTTTGCTAAAAGTAACATTTCAAGTTGTACTATTTGTAACAAATACCAGACGTAAAAAAAAATACTGTTTGTAAAAATACACAAATTAACTTCTGCAAAAAGCATATTTTTTGTATATAATTCAGGTTTATTAAGCGCATATTTGACATATTTCTATGGGAAATTTGTCAAATAAACCTAAAATATTTTTTATGAATAAGACCGAAGATCTTTTGTAACAAGCATATTTTGTTAAGTGTTTTTTTTTTGTAATAAAGTACCTTTTGTACTATCTTTTGTAATAAGGCACCTTATGTACAAAAGTAGCTACTGTAAAAAAGTTCCTTTGGAAAAAAGTACCTTATGTAAGAAAATACCTTGTATAAAAAATAAGGTTATGTCAAAAAGTACCTATGTAAAAAAGTACTTTTTTACAAAATGACTTTTTTTTACAAAATACTTATATAAAATAATTACCTTCTCTTTTTACAAAAAGTACTTTTTATAAAAAGAATTTTTTGTTTAAAAGTACTTTTTATAAAAAGAACTTTTTGTTTAAAAGTACCTTTTGTAAAAAAGCACCTTTTGTAAAAAAGTACCTTCTGTAAAAAACTTACTTTCGTAAAGAAGTATCTTTTGTTAAATAGTACTTTTTGTAAAAAAAGTTTCTTTGGTAAAAAAGTACCTTTTGTATAAAACTATCTTTTGTAATAAAGCACATTTTGTAAAAAAGTACCTTATGTAAGACAGTACCTTTTGTAAAATAGTACCTTTTAAGAAATACCTTTTTTTTTTTTTTAAAGTAACTTCTGTAAAATATTTACTTTCGTATAAAAGTATCTTTTGTTAAATAGTACTTTTTGTAAATCAGAACCTTTTTTAAAAAAAGTTCCTTTGGTAATAAAGTACTTTTGGTTTAAAAATACCTTTTGTAAAAGTACCTTTTGTATAAAAATATTTTTTGTAATGTAGCACTTTTTGTAAAAGAGTACCTTTTGTAAAAAATACCCTGTGTAAAAAATGTTTTGTCAAAAAAGTACCTTTTTTACAAAATTACTTATTTAGTAAAAGTAGATTTTGTAAAAAATACCTTTTGTTAAAAGTACTTTTTGTAAAAATTTACCTTTTGTAAAAAGTACATTTTGTAAAAAAGTACCTTTTGTAAAAAGTACTTTTGGTTTAAAAATACCTTTTGTAAAAGTAAATTTTGTTTAAAAGTACTTTTTGTTTAAAAGTACCTTTTGTAAAAAATGAATATTTGTAAAAAAAGACGTTTAAAAAAGTACCTTTGTCAAAACTACATTTTGTAATTCGCAAAAAAAAAATACATTTAGAAAAGAGTTGCAATTGTTGAAATTTTATCAAAAAGTACCTGAAAAATGTATCTTCTGTAAAAATACCTTTCTTTAAAAATTGTTTTCGCATAAAGCACCTTTTGTGGAAAGTACCTTTAGGCATTACTACAATTTATAAATTTTGCAAAAAAGGACGGTTTGAAAACAAAATACCATTTGTACCCTTTTCAAAAATATATTGCTCATCAAATACTTTTCTTATTAGTAAAAAAGGTGAGAAAGGCTTTTTCGAAAAAATATACATATATCTTTTTTAAAAAGTAGCTACCGTTGAATTTTTTTTTATTCTGCAAGGTCGTAACTTTTGAAAATAGTACCTATTGCAAACAGTACTATTTGTACCTTCCGCAAAAAATACTTCTGTGAAAAATTATTTTCGTGTTAAGTACTTTTTTTTATAAAGTACTTTTATAAAAAGCACATTTCATTTATAAAGTACTTTTGTATAAGTACTTTAAAAAAAATAGTCTTTGTTTAAAGTACAAAAAAAATTTACATTTTGAACAAAGTACCAATTGCGATCAACCCATTTGCAAAAAGTATTTTTGGTAATAACTGAGTACCTTTTGCACAAAGTACACTTTGTAAAAAGTAGCTTCTGTAAAAAGTATATTTTGCAAAAAAGAGATTCTTTAATAAGGACATTTTGTGAAAGACAAGTCTCAAAAAAGAAACTTTTGTTATGTAGCATTTTTAAACAAGTATCTACTTTTTGTAAAAACTATTTCTATAAAAAGTTAATTTTGTAAAAGTAATTTTTTGCATAAAATTGATGTTTGAGAAACACTTTTCAAGAATCTTCGTTTTGCTCTAAGTAATTATTAATAATTAGAAATTGCGTTCCTAGGTTAAACTTGTCTTAGGTCTTATGTCCATCCGACAGCCGTGTCGTTTTCATCAAAAATATTTGCTAGTTTGTGTGTGTCCTTTAATAGGGCATCTGTGCAATATTTTAATGGCAAGAATAGTTAGTGGCTTCGTGTGAGGAGTTATTAATTTAAGAAGTACTCGTATAATCGTGTTAATATTTTCATTGATTTATTTAAAAAACTTATTTTTGGCCCTTCTGCTATTTGTGGTAGCATTTTAGAAAAGAATGTCACTCTAAAGTATTTACTGGGTTGATCATTGATAAGAATTTTGCAGACAATGTTGCAAAGCAAAGGGAAAATTCCAAATTTGATAGAGATCTGCTGAATACGAGTAATGAGCATGTATTAGATATGTACGAGGGTGAATCAATAAGTCCGTGACTTTTCGAATTTCCCTTGTAGTTATGTGCAATGTTCCCATCAAGTACCACCTGTTAATAGACTACTGTCAAATTTTGAGCAAGTGTAGTTATTTGTTCATTAATAATTATCACATGTAATTTGGCTTACAAAGCAATACGAACTTTAGCCTGATCAAATCATAAATATAGTCGCCATATACTTTGCGCTTAACAGCTGTTCAAAACATACAACCTCGTGTATTTTTCTAAAAATGGAAAAAAGTGAATATCGAATGCTCATTAAACATTATTTCTTGCCAAAAAAAACCGTCAATCAAACTAAGGAAAAGCTCGATAAATACTAAGCAGACTCTGCACCATCGATTTCACAGGTAAAAAAGTGGTTTACTGACTTTCGTTGTGGTCGCACAAGTACAAATAACTCTGAACGTTCTGGACGGCCAATTGAGGTCAGTACACCCGACAATTTCGAAAAAATCCACGATATAGTGTTGGCCGATCGAGGAGTAAAAGTGCGTGAGGTTGTTGATGCCATAGGCATTTCATCTGGTAGTGTGGTTTCGATTTTAAGTGATCAGCTGGGTTTAAGAAAGTTGTCTGCAAGATGGTTGCCGCGTTTGCTCTCAATTGACCATAAACGTAAACGTGTAACAACTTCAAAGGATTGTTTGGAGTTGTTTAACCGCAATCCGAATGAGTTTTTGCGGTGTTTTGTAACTGTGTATGAAACATGGATCCATTACTGTACTCCGGAGACCAAGCAACAGTCTAAACAATGGGTTTCTCCCGGTGAACCTGCTCCTAAGAAGGCCAAGGTAATTTTGTCGGCCAATAAGGTGATGGCAACAGTTTTTTGAGATGCACTCTGGATAATGCACATCGATTACCTTTAAAAAGGGAAAAACAATAAGCGGTGAATATTATGCCAGCTTATTAGACCGATTTAATGTGGATTTAAATAGAAAACGACCCCATATGGCCAAGAAAAAAGTTCTCTTTCATCTAGATAATGCACGGGTGCACACATGTGCAGTCTCAATGGCAAAACTCTATGAATTGGGCTACGAAGTGGTACCTCATCCGCCATATTCTCCGGAATTAGGCCCTAGTGACTACTTCCTATTTCCAAACTTAAAGAAATGGCTCGATGGAAAGAGATTTAGCTCCAACGATGAAATTATTGACAAAACAAATGCCTATTTTAAGGACCTCGAAAAATCCTATTTTTTGGAAGGGATACAAAAACTGGAGAAACGTTGGGCTAAGTGTATTGAGTTAAAAGGAGATTATGTTGTATAATAAATTTTTGTTTTGCGAAAAAAAAATGTAATCCGCCCTCGTATGTATATATTTTTTAACAATTTATTTTAAACAAAAATTGCAGTTACAAACTTGTCCCAAGTTCTTTTATAATCTTTTAATAAATGAAATACATTTACAACGCTATTAAAAAAAATTGCTTAATTAAAACTTCGAAATCAATATGTATCACAATAGTAAATCATTAGCCTTTCAAAGGTATTCTTTTAATTACTCCAAGTTGTAAATTTCTATTATAACAAAACAAAATATTGTCTCCAGTCCCCAAAGTGAGACTAATGATGGTTTTTTCGCTGTTCAGAAGCCAAATGTTTATGGTCATAATGATCATGATCAGCGATCTGTGACAGCTGCCAATGGGTTTGTTGTGTTATTATTATTTTTTTTTGTTGTTCTTTTCATTTTTATTTCTGTCTCATGAACATTAAAAAGAACATTAAATAAAATTAGCAATTAAATCATAAAGATAACCGTATCAAGAGAAAAAGGAAAACTTAATTAAAAAAAAAACGTTGTGTATTTTCTCAGGCTTGGGGATTGCATGCAGTTTTATTTGTTTTTTTTTTTTTTTGGTATTTGAAGGTTGACAAATATAAAGCTAATTGACATTTCTTCCGAAATTTATGTATGTAGGTATTAATGTTTTATTTTTGGACTTAAGATTTGGGTCAACTTTTTTTGGGAACTTTTGCTTTTATGCAAACGAAAAAAATCGCATAGAGAATTAAAATTGGTAAAAATTAGACAGCAAAACTTTGGCAAACGCAAGTGACAATTAAAACACAATCTATTGAGAAATGAAATAGTTTTTCTTTTCCCACATTAATTTTTTTCTCCGCTAAAGAGAAAGAACTGCTAAAGTGGGTCTTACACTTTAACCAAAAGAGGCACCCCGGGGGGTAGTTGGAACGGCGTAGAAAATTAATAAATTTATTGGGTTTGTATGAGAACTTTTATAAGGAGTGAAGATAGGGGGTTGATGTATTCAGTAAAAATGTAGCGGAGAAAAAATTAATGTGGGTCTGTCATAGATTTGTTGGGACGGTGGGAACATGGTGATATGGCAAAAAAATAAGTGGTGGGTGGTCTTACGTTTTACTCTTCTGGGAAAGGGGCCAGTGGCAGTTATTAGACTTTTTGTGGATTTTGAGTCTTTTATCTCGAATTTTGGCCTCAATGCGGCCCCTTTTTTTCATTAAAATATCGACTTAAAATTTTTACACAATAATTTTTTTTGCTAAAAGAAACAATTCAGGAGGAGAATCTGTATTAAAAATATGCAGATAATTAATAGAAAAATTGGTTAAACGTTTTTATTAGTCATACAAACATTTTTAATTTCGTTACTAGTTTAAGAAAATATTCTCGACGATTTAAAACAAACGATTTTTTTAAGAATTTATGAACTAATTTTCATCTAAATATTTTTTTTAAATATGTATTTACTGAAATTTACATGAAAAAAATGCTTTTCGTTTAAATTCGCACTAAACGAAATGAGTTGCCAAAAGAAGGCAATTTTTACACTGTTTGCCAAATTTCAATATCATTATAGAAAGTCAAAAAAGAAATTTTTAAATTCACTTCCAATTCGGTGATTATGAATCGCAAATGACAATTCTATGTAAAAATCATTGGAGATACTTAAAATTTGCACCACTTTGGGATGGCAAATTATTTCTACATTTTCATGACATTCTAGGAATTTTTTTACTGGATAATTAATTCAGAGAAAAAAGTTTTTTCCTATTAACAGTTTTAGTTAAAAAAATTAAAATAAACAATTAATAATTTAATTGTACACTCAGGGAAAAGCTGCAACTTAAAAATAAGAATGCGTCACATTAATTCAATAATTTTCAATATAATAGAAAATAGTATTAAAATACTTAAAAATAAATAAAATTAATAAATAAATTCGGTAAATTAATATTTTTCCATATTGAAAAAAGAATTTTCAACATGACTAGACTTTCGTTAATGTTTCTTATTCATTCAATATGTTTTTTATTGATTTTAAGCTGTTTTTTCTCTGGATGTATCATTTAAGCTCTTTGATTGATTAAATTTTTAAACAACTAAAGTCCCAAGCAATCGTTTAATTGTTTAAATTTCTGTTGATTTTTTTTAGTTTTTTTTTTAATGAAAGGTGTTAATCGGAGAACATGCACATACTACACATCTGACATTTCTTGTGCTGTCATTTTCAAACTGTGTGCAACGCCGTCCACGTTAGTTTTTTTTATATGCATAACAATGTCACACAATTAAAAATATTGGAAATAACAAACGCTAACACCAGTACACACTATTGCGATGTCACAATAGGCCATAGTGCCATAGGCATAAGATTATTAAATTTAAAAAAAAATTTAATTTATTTATTTTTTGTTGTGTTGAAACTTTTGGTTGAAGAAATAAAAACAATCAATTAAAAATTTAATTGTGTCAATTAAATTTTTTAATTAATTAATTTTTTGAACAAAGTTGATTCAATTCAATTAATTCAAAATTAATATTTAAATTAAAATTAATAGAAAAAATAAAATTTAAATCATCATAGGCATGTGACATATATACGAGGGTGGATCATTAGCTCAGTGACTTTTTGAAGAAGCACAGGTTTTCATATAAAAAGTTATTTTATTTTTCGACCTAGTCTTCTTTTAACTCAATACACTTAGTCCAACGTTTCTCCAGTTTATGTATCCCTTCCAAAAAATAGCGTTTTTCGCGATTCTTAAAATAGGCATTTGTTCGGTTAATAATTTCATCGTTGTAGTTAAATCTCTTTCCCACCGAGCCATTTCTTTAAGTTTGGAAATAGGAAGTAGTCACTAGGGGCTAAATCCGGAGAATATGGTGGATGAGGTACCACTTCGTAGCCCAATTCATAGAGTTTTGCCATTGAGACTGCACATGTGTGCACCCGTGCATTATCTTGATGAAAGAGAACTTTTTTCTTGGACATATGGGATCGTTTTCTTTTTAAATCCTCATTAAATCGGTCTAATAAGTTGGCATAATATTCGCCGTTTATTGTTTTTCCCTTTTGAAGGTAATCGATGTGGATTATCCCGCGTGCATCCCAAAAAACTGTTGCCATCACCTTATTGGCCGACATTCTTACCTTGGCCTTCTTCGGAGCAGGGTCACCCGGAAAAACCCATTGTTAAGACTGCTGCTTAATCGCCGGAGTACAGTAATGGATCCATGTTTCAGCCAGAGTTACAAAACGCCGCAAAAACTCATTCGAATTGCGGTTAAACAACTCCAAACAATCCATTGACGTTGTCACACGTTTACGTTTATGGTCAATTGAGAGCAAACGCGGCAACCATCTTGCAGACAACTTTCTTAAACCCAGCTGATCACTTAAAATCGAAACCACACTACCATATGAAATGCCTATGGCATCAACAATCTCACGCACTTTTACTCCTCGATCAGCCAACACCATATCGTGGATTTTTTCGACATTTTTGGGTGTACTGACCTCAATTGGCGGTCCAGAACGTTCAGCGTCATTTGTACTTGTGCGACCACAACGAAAGTCAGTAAACCACTTTTTTACCATTGAAATCGATGGTGGAGAGTCTGCTTAGTATTTATCGAGCTTTTCCTTAGTTTGATTGACGGTTTTTTTTGGCAAGAAATAATGTTTAATGAGCACTCGAAATTCACTTTTTTAAATTTTTAAAAAAATACACGAGATATACAACCTCGTTTTGAACAGCTTTTAAACTCAAAGTAAATGACGACACTTGCTCAAAATTTGACAGTAGTGCATTAACAGGAGGTACTTGATGGGAACAGTGTTGCATTTCATATAACTATGAGCAAAGTTCGAAAAGTCACGGACTTATTGATCCGCCCTCGTATGTTTACTTGGCAATCACAGTTTCATATACTGGAAAGTAAAATCAACCGTAGAAAGCAAAAACAATGTAACATAATACCCACTACAATAATACGAGTACTTACATGTACGAGTATGTACCGACGGTATATCGAATAAGTAAAAATAGTTAATGTGATGATCGTAAAAGATAAGGAAGAATAGTTAAACATACTAAGGTAGAGTAGTGATATGACTTCGTGCTAACCTGAATAGAAAATGAAAAAGCGGGAAAAACAGAAAATGAATAGTGTTACTTACAAATATGTTTACCAAAAATAAATCAATAATTGTTTGCACAATATAATCATTTCTCATATTCCAATTTCATTGAAAATTTGAGTTAAATAGCTGGTGTTAATAACAGTCTCTACTCCAGTAGATAGACATTGGTGCTGATGAAGTGCGTGGCTGCACAGAAAAATATCGGTATTTCCCCCAGCTAATAAAGTCTAATTTAATTTTTCTTCTCTTCTTTAGAAAATCACGTAAATTAATAAAGTATTTCATTCGATAAGAATTAAAGAAAACTGAACTTAAGCCCGATTAAGAAATTATTCTTGATTAAAATTTTAAGCAATTCAATTTTTATTACAAAAAACACTAATTGATTAGAATAAATTTTTAATTGATTTTTCGTAGTTTTTTTTCAATTATTGAATCTGCTTTGGTTCCATAATTTTCTTCATTAAAGAGAATAAATATAAATGAGTTTGCCAACCATATATTTAGTTCTTAAATAATTTTCAAATTAAATCTTAATTGTTTCAATCTTATAATTTATTTCAACGAAATATTTTGTAATGTAAGTTTAAGGAGTGTTTTTTGGTGAGTTCAAGTCTGTATTTATTATAGGTGCAGAGGTAAGCTTTCAAAATGCTGATACATACGGACGTGATATTTTGGAGAGCATTTAATTCTGTTGTATAGTGTATTTTAAGTTTTGTGTATTAAGAACTTTTTCAATATGTTCAATTTATTTTTAATTTAAATATTAATATATAAAATATAACAAAAAACTATAAAAAGACTGCACAATATTTTAATTTTTTTTTCTATTATTTTATAACAAATGAAATGTATTTGAGTTTCCTTTTGCGCAGCCCTCTTACTACCATTTTTCTAAAAGCTTAAGTTAGTGTCCATATCAGCGTTGCCACTTTCTGTGTAATAGTGCAAAATCTGTACTATTTCAAGTTCTTTGCACTATTTTTGCACCATAAATTTTTTGTGTAATTTTGCACTATTTCACTTTAAATTTATATGTTTTAAAGCGATAAGAGCATCAGTCGACTTAAGACAAAATCGAGTTATATGTATGTGCTTCAAAATTCTACAGGCGAAACTTTATGCCTGCGGGAAATCCCCATGTCTCTAACAAAGTTTATTACAACAAAACAAAAACAAAAACAAACAATATTGCTGTAAGTCTTAATAAAAGTCCAATAAAATTTTTAAAAACTCCCAATATACTAAACATATTTAGAAGATTTGCTAAGATATCTACGATATTTTCCACAACGCAATTGTTATAACTAACAGCTTGTCGCATGGAAAGTGTTCTGTAGCAATATATTTAAGATTGAAAGTTTTTGAAGATCATTGAAAAATAACTGAATCAGTGCTTTCTGCATTAGATGAAAAATCTACAAAATATCATATCATATCCTTTCATATTCTCTTAGACTATTAACTAATTTTATTTTAATATTTTCAAGCGAATTCCTGCGTTTGTACACATTAAAAGCTGAATTAATGAAAGTTGTGCTATTTTTTTCTAATCACATAAAAGCTGATTTAAAAAAAAAGTGGAATTTATATTAATTTAGCTGCTTGAAATATTGTTCCCAGGCACAACAAAATGTAATGTATAAAGATTTTAGTATGTTTATATATTGCGGTTCCCAGTGTAGTTTTAAGAGTCTTAGGCTGAGTTTACATCTGACATTTCATGTATGTCATGCAATTACTAATGAAAAACTGATCCAGACACGTATTTTTTAATTTATACAGTTTCACACACAACTAATAGACAATTTTATAGAATCCAACATGATTGGAAACTGTTTAAATCAATAAATTCATGTCTGAATCAAACAGTTTTTCATTAGTAATTAGTGGTTACGCTTTCTTTGGCACATGGCACACATATGTAAACCCGGCCTTACTATAAACATACGAAGTTTGTTAGCTAAATTCAAAAATTTTTCGGGTTGAAGTCTACTGATGAGTTCAAAAAGCGGGAACGAAATGCATATAGGCAATTTCTTAACGATAAAAACTAGGAAAATGTTCAGATTTTAGTAACTTTTATATTGAAATAATTGCACAAATTAAAAAAAATCAACTTTCATGATGACCTTTATAACTTTATTGATGTAGTAGAACATTTGCACAATCATTGAAATAAAAATCCATTTCCATTTGTCAAGCTAGATTATCAAAAATTAGACAATGAGTGGCGTGAATATGCGCTATAAGACCATAAAGACCTTAATATATGCGATAAATTGGATGTTTTGAAATTTACTGTTCTAAAATTTTTCAAAGTAAAAACTGTACTGGCCACATTCGCTTTCTAAATTTAAAAGCTGTGGTATTACCATTCTTAAACGCTTCTGTTGAAAGTGGGTTTTTTTTAGTAAACTGAACTTAATTAAAACTGATACCCCAAAAATGAGTTATCAGCTAATACAGTAGCATCGATTTGAAAATTGTGGTGCAAATGTTTAGCCTAAAATTATAAAAAGAAATTGAAAAAAATAGTTTAGTGTAAATATGTATATGTGTATGTACATATGCTTAAAAAACTAAAGAATGTTTAAATATAGTTAAATGAGTTTACATTAAGAAAAGAAAAATGTTGAGAACCTTCTTCTCAAAGAATATTTTATGAAGTTTTTACAAAATGTGAAGAAGAAAGTGTTAAATTATTCTTTGCTGAAGTAAATATTTGTAAATTAGTAATTTTATGTTATATTTTTAACTTTGTTGTGCGTTTTTTATATATTAAAAAAAATTGTCTCGTTTTAAATTTCAA
This sequence comes from Nowickia ferox, assembly GCA_936439885.1. Taxonomy (NCBI): domain Eukaryota; kingdom Metazoa; phylum Arthropoda; class Insecta; order Diptera; family Tachinidae; genus Nowickia; species Nowickia ferox. Next base: position 90,990,433 of record OW387023.1, on the reverse strand, counting down.
TTTAGTAAAAAACTAGTCAAAAAAATAAAAATTTTATCTTACATTTTTTTGCACTATTTCATTCGGTTTTGCACTATTTTAGACTTGCAGCTGTGTAATTTCTTTTTCCACTAGTGGCAACGCTGGTCCATATTAATGCTGCTGTTGTTCTAAAAAAAAAAAAAATTAAAAGCATTCCTTTGGGTTGTTTCAAATCTTCATTAAATTTAATTTGATTTTTAATGCTTTCTCATGCCGCAATCGCAAAACAAACGGGTGGCGTACACAACAGTAACAGTAACAGTAACAGCTGCATATGATGATTTTCACAATCATAAAATACGTAAGAAAAAAGCTTTTATTGCTGTTGCTCGTATTAAGATTGTTAGTTGTGCAGCCAAAGCGGCAGCAATATTTTCTAGTAGAGTACAAACAAAAAAAAAAAAAAAAAAGATTGTTCTAATGGTTTTAGTATGCCAATTTATTATCACATTAACTACCCACTCTAACAGAAGCCTTTTTAGTTTGCAATACTAAAATCTCGGCTGAGATTGATTGCTAGCTGAAATTCGTTTTAGTTCTTTCTACTTCTAATACAATAAAACTGACAATCATCGCCAGCGGAAGCTAAAAAAAAAAATTAACTGTTTGCAATCAAAAATTAAAAATTAACAATTAGATTCTTGTGAAAAATAGAATATATGTAACCTTAGATATAAGAATGTTTGGTTTTAAATGTTTTTCAAGTTTTAATAATAACACGAATTATTTTTAAAAATTAGAGTTTCTTTCTGGTAAAGCTCAAAGTATTGCGGTTACTGACTGCTTCTTTTTTTTGTAATTGATGTTTCATACTTGATTTTCAGCTCTAAATATTCAGAAATTAGAACGTGTGATTGCTGTTTCTGGAACTGCATCTACTTATGCGGCACTGAGAATGAAAACAAATTAAAATTGAAATTTGTGTGTGTGTGAGTAAGACTTAATCTCATGAATTTTTAACATCTGTTTTTTTTTCTTTTTTGTTAATAAAGAAGGTGTTAAAAATAATAACAGTAACAAGTTATAAATCATTTAGAATTAAGACTAGAATTATATATTTTTTTTTTGCTTATAACTTTCTCTATTAAGAGTTAATTTATAAGATTTGGAAAATTAATTTTTTGAGGGAGTATAAACACCACATTTGAATCTACGAGTAAAAAAATGCAAATACTGATAATAACACATTAGAAAAGAAAATGAAAAGAACAACGAAGAGTTTCTTTTTAGTTTTACATTTTGATATTTTAAATAAGTAAATACGAGCATGAGTGAGTTTGGCAAAATACGCCAAAATAAATCAAGTTTTATTTAGCTTTTGCTATTAGTTTTATTATTTATTTATTTATGATTTTTTTTTAATTTTAGGAAATGATTTTGCTTAGTTTGGTTACATTTCCTTTTCTTGCAAGGAGCCTGAAATTTACATATAATTTAATTGAGTTTGTCTGCAAATTTTAATCAAAATCGAATGCCGTAATTTTTTTTTATATATATTTTTAAGAACGACGTAAAAGTTTTTCTCAAACATTTTTTTAAATTTTTATTTTATTAATCCTTTAGGCTTGGGGGAAGGCAGAGGGGCTTGGTGCCTATATCTTGAGAACGAACATTCGTAGTTCTTTTAGACTGCCGAATGAATGTAGCGTTTTCAAAGCTGAGATCTTAGCAATCCTCGGAGCCGCGGAACTGGTGGCCAGGAATGTAGCTGAAAGTGAGAAGTTAACCTTCTACGTCGACAGTCAGACATCATTAAAGCTTTGAAGGGACGCAATGTCAAACCGAAACTTATTAGTGACTGTAGGAAAGCCCCCAATTTGCTTATGGACAAATATAGTGTGAGACTATGTTGGGTTCCTGGCCACAGCAATGTGGGAAATGAAATTGCCCATGAGTTGGCAAGAATAGGATCAGCGTTAGATGAGGGAATGTGTGATAGTTCGGTAAAATTACCGATACATCATTACTACAGGGAACTCAGTAATTGGCTTGAGAACAGGACTAACAGCTCATGGCGAAGTAGGAAGGGTTGTAGAGTCTCAAGGGCAATGTGGCCGAAACTTGAATCAGGAAGATGCCAAACTGCTACTGAATATGGAAAGGAAAGCGATGGGAATTGTTATAGGCGCGTTGACAAGTCACTGCTCGGTCAGAGCAAGAACCACAATTTGGGAAACTGGCACTCCAGATTTTTATAGGACGTGCGGGGTTGAAGAAGAAGACTGCCCTAAGCTGCAGCGTCATAAGCTTAGATGGCTGAGCAGACGTTTCTATGAGATTATTACTGATATCGGGTGTAAGTGCAAGTGTAAACTGGAGGATATTAGGGGCTTCATCATGGGAATTCAGTGGCTTAATGATGGATAATAGGGTCACTTTTGGGTTTAAATTGCGGGGGGAGGGGGTAAATATTACTTTTAACGGGCAATAGAAGGGAATCACAATGGATCCTAAGCGTTTAGGTGTAATTTCATCTTCAATGCTTTCTATTGTATACATCAAACGCAAATGGACGTTAAAAATTTCTTAAAAATAAATTTTGCATTTTAATTTTTAAGCATCAAATTTCAAAGGAGATATTTTAACATGTCAAGAAAATTACTCACGTATCTCTTACCAGCGAAATTAAATTAAAACTAAAACTGAAATTAAGCAAAAAAAAACAAAACCATGTTTGATGAAAGTAGCCAGCTGCCGAAATTGACCAAATAAATTTCTGTATAATTTTCTTATTTTTTTTTAAATAAGAGACAGCAATAGACAGACAGCACACGCGTTACAATTAACTCCTCTTTTCAACAAGGCTAAAAAGCCAAATTAGTTTCGGTTCATTTTAAATTTTATCTGTCAATATTTTTTTGTAACAACAACATCAGCTCATCAGTCAGTCAGTCAGTCGTCAGTGCGTTTTTTTTTGTAACGAAATTATTTTTCACTTTTTATTAAGCATTTTGCTTTTTTATTTGTTATTTAAAATTTTATATTGTCATTGGCATTTGTATTTTATTTAAATCTTTGCTGTTTTGAGCTCATTTTCATTTTGTTTTATGGACACTTTTTAAATAAAAAGTTCATAAGCTTTTATTTGTTTTCAAAAGCATTCTTTTATGCTATTTAATTGCAATTTCTTTTATATACAACACAGCATTTAGTAAAATTAGTCAGATTAAAAATGTTATAAATACTTTTATTGTTCCATAAAAACTGCATACATAAGTGCATGTACATACGAGGTCTGATCAAAAAATAGCCGTTATTTTAAATTTTTTCAAAAAGTATTTATTTATTCATCAATAACTATCTTGTTCCCTTCAAAGTAATCCCCCTCAGATATAATACACTTATGCCAGCGTTTTTTCCAATCCTCGAAACACTTCTGAAACGCGCTTTTTGGTGTCGCCAACAGCTCCTGTTTCGGTTTTTCTTTTATCTCCTCAATCGTAACAAAACGCTTTCCTTTCAACGGTGTCTTCTGTTTTGGGAAGAGGAAAAAGTCCGCGGGTGCCAAGTCCGGTGAATACGGTATGATACGGCATGATAACTGTTCAAACACGGACAGTGTTAACATGAAAGGCACCGACAATAATTACACGACAAATTTACAGATAAAAATATGTTGGTCTTTATTTATAGAATAAAACTGATGTTAATTATAACGTTGGATAAAAAAGAAACACGTTTCTGGCCTAGGGCTCGTTTTTGTTTTACTTGATGTTGCTTCTGCGAGTCGTTGATCCAAACTGTCTGTTTTTAAAAAGTGCAGTACCCGTGTCTACCACATTGCCGCACCCAGACACATGGTTGTATTCCGAAACATAGTTGCATTCAGTTAGTGATGCCAACAATAACGGTTTTGTTTTTGGCCAAAAACTCACGTACAAGCATCGATGTGTGAGCTGGTGCGTTATCATGGTGCAAAATCTATGATTGTTTTTTCCACAATTCTGTGCGTTTCTGAAGAATTGCTTCGCACAAACGGCGCACAACTTCAAGCTAGTATTCTTTATTGACCGTACGACCTTGTGCCAAGAATTCATGATACACCACGTCATTTCAGTCGAAGAAAACAGTGAGCAAAACCTTCACATTTGACCGAACTTGACGAACAGGACGAGCATCGTCATTGACATCTTCTCGGCCTTCCTTAAACCGGTTATACCGCAATTGAACTTGTGTTCTGCTCATAGTAGACTCGCCAAACGCCACAGTCAACATTTCAAATGTCCTTGCGCATTTAATTTCATTTTTTACACAAAACTTAATACAGTTTCTTTGATCAATTTTTTCGAATAGTAAAAAATCGAAGAGCACACCAAACACGACTAAGCTTTTTATCTGTCAAAAACAAACTGACAATCCAAAATGGCTGATATTGTCAACATATATAACAGACATGTGTACCAACATAACAAAAAAAAAAAATGCGAAAATCGAACATACGTAACTCACGAAATTTGAAAATAACGGTTATTTTTTGATCAGACCTCGTATATGAACTTTCTCGGCAAATGTTATTATTTTTAGTAAATAAAGAAGAATTTAAAAGTTTTAATCTTTAGTGATTACGTAATATTACATGTTATACGTATTTATGCTTCTAGTTTTGTATATAAGAAACGAGCACGTCATAAGCTCGTTTAATTTTCAGTAACTTCACTGTTTATACATACTCGTATTTTATTATCGTCATTATATTTTTCTTAATATTTAATTTCATGTTTTCAATTAATTAAGTTTTTATTTTAGTGGGCAATGAAACCACTTGTTACAGCATCTTGCTTAATGCTTGATTTTGTTTAGTTTCCGGTTTTAGTTGGCACGCATGTTTCTTAAGTCTTTCGTTTTCTAGACAAATTGGGCGTCCGCTGGCAGTTGTATTTTACACGCGTCTAAATGCAGCTGTATATGTGTTTTAATAATATTAATTAGCTTCTGTTTCGTGAGATAGAAAAGTCTACTGATTGAGGTCTGTATTTTGTATGTACGAGTGAGTATCTTTCTGCATGTTGAAGGGTACATATTATATGGACAATATGAGAGATTATCTTTTTTAGTGTATGTGCGAGTGTTCTAATGTTTTCTTTGCGAAATCAAAGTCAATTTTAGCTTAACCTAACCTATTGAGAATTTGAAACATCCACGTAAAACACTTCTTGTTTTAAAATGTTCAGTCACAAAAGAAAAAGTATTTACAAAGTAAATTACTGCTTTCAATACTAAACAACGAAATAGGAAAATATTTCTTTCTTATGAATTCTTAGATACCTATTTGGCTTCTAGTAATAAACATGCATAGTTACGATTGGATAAATTAGTGGTGCCACATTCATACAAAAAAAGTACACCCTTGTCATGGTTGGCGTATTTTGACTTTGACTACGACATTTTTGTAATAGATTAAAGAAAATTAAATAACAAATATTGTGATATTTGTTCTTTAATCTATACCAAACTGTCGTAAAAAACGCCACTGACGAAAAGGTCCATTGTTCCTGCTTAACCAGCAATCCTGAATACATACGTTTGCTAATTTTCTTTGCTGTTCGAAGTTTTTAAACTTTTGATATCAGAGTCAAATCTAAGAATTTTTTCAAAGTAATGGTCAATATTATTACATTTGGGGCAAATAAATGAGTGCAAGTTAATCTTAGTTTTTAGTTTAAAATAAGCTTAAACCAGCAAACCTATAAATCAGTGCAGTATTTAAACCATCTGTGAGCGCATAAAATTGAGCGTTTAGACTACCAATGCAGGCCATATTATCTTGTTACTTACAGACCATATGTTTTGCATTTAAAGTGCACTCAATTTTTTTTCTAAGCCTCTACTTTTTCTTCAGATCTTGCTCGATCTGTTTTCTTACTCTCTATTATTCTTTTATACTATTCTACTACGCAAAGCATAAATATAATTTTTTTCTCAGTAAAATCTGGCAACCTTTGATTAAAATTCATTAAATTTTTTGCCTTTTTGATTGTGCAGAGAATTGATACCTTACTGCAAAACAGCTGTTCTTTGATATTTATTCTAGTGTTGCCACAACATTATTTTTTAAACTACACATAAGGTATGGTTCACTGATTTACTCCTGTTGAGCTTAAACCACATATAAATTTTAGTTTAGTTTAACAAAACCAGCGTTTAAACTTTAAGTGATTTATTAGCCTTTACTGGACCAAGCCTTAAGGTTAAAATAACTTTGTAATGCTGGCATATGTATCAGGCTGTTCAGGCTTAAACTTTATTTAACGAAAACTAGTGTTACTCAGGAAAACTAATGTTGCCCAAATAAGCTAATGAAACACCTTTGGCTCAGACAGAGTTCCCAGATTTCTTTTGACTGGCATCCTTAATTTTAAAATTTGTATCCCCAAAAAGGCAATTTGTACTAATTTTACCACTTCTGGAGAAAGATCAAAAGTGTCACAACAAATTCCATTATTGTTAAAATGTATGTTAATTTGTAACACATATTTTAGCAAATCGTACTGCATTTTGTTTCTAATTTAATTTTTTATTGACTCTATTGCCGAAAAATCTAGTTCAATGCAAGCGTTGCTCGTTGATACACAAAGTAAATTTAATATATATAATACTCTACCAGTTCTTTAAACGGCCGTGATCCAGCGGCATCTTGATATGAACAAGCTTCTGCCCAAAAAATATGTTTAAAAAATTATGTAGAAGTTGATTGATGAGAAGAATGATTTTCTTAGTTTTCATATATAACGTGAACATATTGTCAAATAAAATATATAAGTTCTCAAGAATCGACAACTTTAGTCTCACTTCTTGTTAAAATTATTTGTTAACTACAAAAATGGACTTTTTAACATTAAAAAAAAATATGCTCGTATATTAATGCTTAAACCCTTCACTATCTCGTCACCAAATCTCTATATATAACTTATAAATAAAACTTTTAAACAAAGTAGAAAATTTGATTTTCTTTTGATGAACTCAGCTGCAAGTAGTTGTATTTCTGGTTAAACAGCAATAAATCTAACACATGGTTGCATGAAAGTGATCCAAATAACTGAATGGTATGAACCTAAAAGTGTTTCTATGTAAAACAATTTTTGATATAAGCAACAGCCTTAGCATATTAAAATTAAGCACCTGTAGTGCAATGAAAGCAGTAAGCATTTCGAACTAGTTCCGACTTTTCTTGCCCGGAAACAATTAAGATGAGTTTGAAACATACTATGTACACATACCTTCTATTAAAGAAATCTATTATTCGACATATTGTCATAAGTTCATTTTAATGGAAATTTATTTGCACCTATGAAGTAAAGGGTGTTTTTTTATTGAGGTATAAAACTTTAAGTTGGCATCACTTTTTTAACTGGTTGCCATTTTGTCAGCTGTCAAGTGATTAATATTTAGTTTGGTTTGCCATTTCATCATGAACAGGTTGACAAAAGAACAACGCTTGCAAATCGTGCAAATTTATTTCGAAAATAATGGTTCAGTTCGCGAAGTTTACCGCAAGCTCCGTCCATTTTATGGTCGACAGAGCAATTAATTCGGTTAACCATGGATCGTTTTCGCACTACGTTTACTCTATGTGATAATACGCATCCGCTGAAGTCGCTCGTCTACGCCAACAAACCAGAAACGTTAGGGGACTTGGAAGCCAACATTCGTGGCGTTATTGCCAACATACGGCCCCATATGCTCGAAAAAGTGGTTGAAAATTGGACCTGTAGAATTGGCTTTATTCGAGCCAGCCGCGGCGGCCACATGCCCGAAATCATATTTAAACGTTAATGGCATAAAATTATCCTTCCAATAAAGCCAAATTGATGGACATTAAAACGATTTTCTTGTGTTTTATTTCAATTCGAAGTTCTATACCTCTAAAAAAAACACCCTATATATATACAATACTTTCTATTAACACAGTACAACATTTTTGAAGTCATTGATTCGGGACTCAATTCTGACAATTTTACGTGAAAGTAGGCCCAAAATGAAGAACTTGTGCATCATTCGTTTTGTCTTCTTACCTGCTAAAATATTTTTACTATCGATTTGAAGTTAGTAACTATCGTATAGAGGAATTTTTCATGTTTTAGGCTCTTTTGTTTGACATAACTCGAGAATCACTAGTCCGATTTAGCTGAAACAAATTTAGAAAAATTAAGAATTACAATTCTTCTAATCTGTTCTTATACCGTTTTCCTATGTGTGCAACACTTTCGAAGTTAAAAATGAATGTACTGTGTAAGTTAACAATTATGGTTAATGTTCAGCACATGTTTTAAGGTACAAGCCCTAACCGAATGATGAACATAATATTTGATAAATTGCTTTTACATTTTGTTATTAATTTTTTCAATTATCAGTAAACTTGTTGCACGAAACTTTATCTATTTGCTAATAGATGAGCTACAGAAGCGAAATAAACATGAAAAGTAATGTTATTTTAATCTCTGAAGCATTTGATCTGATTTGCTACTCCGCGTCTTCTATTGAAAAATTAAAAAAATTGTCATGCAAGACATTTCGTGAAGAAATGCTGCTTCATGTAAATTAGATAATAACCTTTACTTTCACAAATTTATTGTTTTTTTTCAATGTTACACGAAGAACCATCAAGTTTGAACAAATTATTTTATGTGTACTTTTATTCTATGTTCATAATACGTAACAATAAAGAATAACAATATTTACCTTCATTTATAACATTTGGATTCAAGGTAAAAAATGTTTATGGTCAACACAAATAGAGGGATTTGTAAATAAGAAGCGCACATATTGAACACAAAAATACTCGTAATATCTTAAGAAAATATTTGAAAATCGTGCACAAGTGCTATTAAAAATAAAAGTCAATATACAGCTGTATTTGATTTAAATTTAAATAAAAATTCTTAGAATATTATGCAATATATTTCATTCGATAAAAAAAAAACTGTATTCATTACTTTAGTATTGTTAATGACTTTTTTGTTATAATAAAATTTTATTTAAAAATTAAGTAAAAAGCTTTGTAAGCGTGAACATTTTCTGCCTTATTCATAAAAAATAATTCAGGTTTATTAAGCGCTTATTTAACATATTTCTATGGGAAATTTGTCAAATAAACCTGTAATAAACCTAAAATATTTTTTATGAATTAGACCGTTTATCTTTATGGAGAAAGCAACATTTAGTTTTTTTTTCAAATTTCTTAATGATTGAAATTCATTTGGTCTTAAGCTATTTTCGAACAAAATGTTATCAAAGACAACATTTTTAAATACAACTTCTTGCCGTGATGAAGCTACTATTGACTAAATAAATTTGAAGAAACCTTGAAAAACTACAAAAAAAAAAAATAAACACCATAAATGCTTATCATAGAGAACTGAATTAATTTTTCATGAATCCATCCATTTGTTTTGAATTTTGTTATCAAAACCATTTTCAATATTTAGTCAGTTCATTTCTTTATCAATATTGCTTTATGTTTATTTATTATTTCCTCTTTGCAACAATTTTGTATATTTCACTGACAATATTTTATTCAAGAAGCGTATTTAATACATTGCAGACTTACACAGTTTTGAAAAAGTTTTGTTTAACTGAATCTTAATTATTTTAAACTTTTTAGTTGTAATTTATAGTTGTTATTTTTTAATTCGGTTGAATTTAATTTTAAAAGCAATATTTTTAAAATTTTCGCGTCAATTTGAAATTTTCAGAGGAAGGGCCACGCCCACATTTGCAAATATTTGTGGTCCCACCCACTTTTCTTTATACAATATATCGTCACTTTCATAGCTCAAGGTGTGTTTCCTTATTCATTAGCACCTTTCAAGTAGAGGAACGTGCAATAATATATATTAAGTTTTTATGGGCATGGCCCTGCCCACTTTTTTAAGCACAAGATTATTTTGCTCCAAGAGCCCAAACTGTTGCCAAGTAACGTGAGTATCGGAAAGGAAAGAGTACACATAATTTAATACTAAAATTTAATGGGCGTGGCACCGCCCACTTTTTCAAATGCACTATAATTTCGTTTTAAGATCTAAAACTGTTTGCCAAGAGTCATAAGTATCGAATAAGTAGACCAATATATATTATTTAATACTAAAAGTTAATGGGCGCGGCCCAGCCCACTTTTTTAAATGCAAGATCATGACATTTGTAAAGCTCATTCTGTGTGCCAACTTCCGTAAGAATCAGTTAAAGTAGAACCACATTAAATATAATATATATAAAATTTTAATAGGCGTGGCTAGTCCCACTTTAAAACTTTAAAATTGTGTCATTACTAAAGCTCAAAAATTAGCGATCCGGTAAGTAAAAACACATGAAATCCTAGCAAAAAAATTAATGGGCGTGTTCCCGCCTACTTTGTTGTAAAATATAACCAAATGAAAACTTTACTCTCTAGATAAAAAAAAAAAATTAAAATTGGTTTACAAATGACGGAGTTATGCAAAATACATACAAAGAATTGACAATCTCCTGCTCTTTTGGAGTATTTCAACAAAAATAAATGTTCATATTTTATTATTTATACTTTTTTAAATAAATTATTCAACAAACGAATAGTTAGCTTTGATATCGCGGCCCAAATTATTATACTTTAATTTCTTCTAACATAAGCCTAAACAAATATACCAAGATTTGCTACAATCGTACAACTGTCGCAACGAAATCTGATTAATTTATCCTAAAGCAAAGTTTCAATAATTTTCAATGTTAAATACAAAAACTTTAGAAATAACTATTTTATTTTATTAAACTAAAACTCTCTGGATGAATCAGTTAATGCGTGTCTAATAATAAAATTGTCTCTTAAAATAGATAAATCATTTCTCTTGTCTGTCCTTAAAAATAAACGCTGTAAATAAGCTGTGAACAATTTTAAATATTATAACTCTATAAATTACCAAGTCGTGTGCTGAAAACTTTCATCAGTTAATCTTGTTAAAAAAAAAGAAATCTTGTTAAAAATTAATAAAATCAATTTCATATAACAAACACTTTTACTTCTGTTTGTCTGGGTTAATTGCTTGTTGTTTTTTTTTTTTATATAAATATGAATATAATGAGCAACCTTTTTTTATGCAAATTTCTTTCAGTGTTAGAAAAAATAAATGTGTTTCTTTACCATTGAATTGCATTAAATTACACTCTACATTTACTATAAAGAAATACCTTAGTTGTACATGGAAGCGAAATATTTTCATTTCATTTATAAAATAATACGCATGAATTTAAGTTAAAGTTTACAAAAACATTTCATAATCATTAGCGGCTGCTAAGGTTGTTGCTAATACGAGAAGTTGTAGTAGCGCAAGTTCGGTATTAAATATGATTATTGTACTACATGGAGCGATTGTTAACTTTGTTTTTCTATTTATTAAAAAAAATAATGTTGGTGGCATGTTTGAAGGTATTAATTGTACAGAAAACAAAACTGGCTGTACAGCTTTTTCATCTTAAAAAATCCGAGCGAAAAGATTTTTATGTTTTTATTACATCAACAGCCTGTTTTTCGAAAATAAACAAGCGATCTTTTACCTATTTGGATCAAAAAAGAAAAACTTTTAAAATCAATTAATTTATTTTGTTATTAAAACATAAAAACAAAAAGTAAAACTTTTTTTTAAATTTATGCAAAAAAATTTGTCGTCCTCAAATGGGAACAATGGGCTCAAGTGTGTTAACACATGTTATTTTTTTTTTGCATGTTTTCATTCTTTTTTTTACGTTGCCAGCGGCATTCCATATGATATAAAAACATCGGTGTTGATTAGAATTGGGTTGAAGTCGTTCCTTAGTTCTTTTTTTTTTAACACAAACCTCTGATCATATCCATTTAAATTGCATGGGTTTCTTTGATCACAGGTTTATGTTAAAAATCAACTAGTGAACGAGTTCGACCGAAGTTGAAATCTTACAAAGGAAATGACCAACATTATTTGTACTCGAACCCAGCATCACTGATGAAGGTTTACGACGTCTTCCATTTAGTCTTTCTAATCCAACGCATCCAACGAAATGGAATTTGATCCATACTGTCGTGCGCAGTTAGTACATGGAAATAATGGTATGCCATCCGTCCAAAAGTATAATACCAAAAAATATTTTGAAGTCATCCACATTTAATTGAAAGTCATGGTTATTGTGCTGGAAAGCATACAATTTTGTGTTTAGAATGATAACTTCAAAACCTTCATCTTTGAAAAATTTTTCAAATTTGTATACTGGTGTTTGGTTCTTTAATCGTTAATAATATTTTCCTTTTGCTGCTTGATGTTACTCTCACTTTATAATGTACGAGTATGCCAGAGTAAGACATTTTTCTATTTGTTTCGCAGCTTTTCCACTTATTGTAGTTTTAGATTATTTATTCAAACCTTCCTAGAAGGTCGCGTGGAAAAATATTTTGTTAGATATAATTTTATCATCATCTCTTTCGTCTGTGAAAATACTTAGATTTGGAGAAATCGTCACTAACTCAGGATCACTATCTAATAGACTCCATGCTTATCTAAAACAACCATTTATCCATTCCTATATCATAAATTAAAACTGTGCAAAAAATTAAACATATTTCGAGTACGAGTATGTACTCATTGGGCCCATTTTGGCGACACTACTCCAAAACATAAGATATTGCAGTCATGTCTTACAGAAGATCTAATGGAATATTATAATTTTCTAATTAAGGTAATAGACAAACAAAAAAAATCCTAAATATCTTTAAAACCAGCAGAGTATATTGTATATTACAGCGTCCTTTGAAAACGAACCAATTCAAGTCGCTTAATTAAATAATTTTATACATGTGCACAAAACCATAAACATCTATGTTTTATTTTAAAGCTCGTGTCTTTAGCAAACTAAAACTAACGCATCAAAGTAAAAAAAAACGAAGAGTGGTTTCTACACCCGGTTACAGCTATGCTGCTTAGTTATATAAAACAAATTTCATGTGTGAAATAACAATGCAATAAAATTATATCATATAATGATGTCAAATTCTCTTGCAAAATTTTTCAAAACGTTTCCATTTATTTTCCATTATTTTCTTTTTTAGCGGCGCACTATTAGATTAATGTATTGTTTGTGGCCAGCGGCGGTTGTTAGCTGGAACTGCTGTGTTCTCTGGTTTGTGCTCATGTGCAAAAACCAAACAAAAACAAATTGAGCAATCGTTGTACTTGTTTTTGTTTCACTCACTTCAAAGCAAAAATAAATTTTGTAATTGTAATAGTGTCGATTATTTTTGTTACGCAAATCCTAACTCCTGTATCGCGCAATAAATAGCATAGCTATAATTATAAGCAAAAATAAATTTTGTAACTGTAATAGTGTCGATTATTTTTGTTACGCAAATCCTAACTCCGGTATCGCGCAATAAATAGCATAGCTATAATTATAAGTGTAACCGTTTTCAAACGAGGCCAGAGGGCGTATATTAGTTAAAGTAACGAATGAAGCCATTTTTAAGTTTTTGTCACATTGAATCATTTCCATATTTCCTCTTCATTATTATTCTGTTAGAAAAAGCATTCAGAAAATTATTTGGTACATGGCGTTTTAGGGAACATAACTATGTAATATAATACACCACTTTCCTTTCTTTTCTTTTTACTGAATTTTAAAAACAAAAACAATACCCTTACTCTGTACACTATAGTCCATAAAATCACTCCAAAAAACCCATTTGCGCTCACTAAGTAGAGAGAAAAAGCTTTGTAAAAACACCGAAATTTACGCCATACATCTTGAAAATATAAACTTTTTGTTCATCCTTTAGCAGTAATATTTCTACATTCGGAGAGCTAAATGTTTTAATTTTTTACAATACACTATATTATTAAGCTTTTACCTTTTAAAGGCATTATTTTTGTAGGTTCGAATACAGGTAAATCGGTATAACGAATCTCGCTTTAACGAAAATCCGATAAAACGAAAGTCCAGATGTTTTACATTAACAACCTTATATGTGACAGCGCATAGAGAAAGGGACCTAAGGGGAAAAAACAATTTTCACTTTTTTTTTTTTGATGTGGACAACATCTGAGCAGCGAATGAGACCGATCCCATGCCCCAAAAGTGTTCCCTCCCAGAGATATGCGCGTTTTATTCAGTGATGGTGCACCAAAGATACACGTATTTAAATCTTTAAAATGGCTCTCCTGAACAAAACTAGTTTTTACCCTTAGGTCCCTTTCTATTTTGCGCGTCACATATACTGGATATAACGAATGATGAAGAAAAAATCGCAAAATTAAAAACAAAAACTTGCTAGAATCATATTTTTTTTTTCATTCGCTATATAAAGAATGTTTTGATAAATGTGTGCTCTGTATAACGAACGGCAAAAAGATATTAAACAAAAACTACAGCAGCAATGTAAATGCAAAAAAATGTGATATCGTTAGTTTGTATTTCGTTGCTTATTTGACAACAAATTGCCTTCATTCTTTTTATTGTATTGTATCATGTCCACAATAATAATAATTAAAAGAACACTTGAAAAAAAACTTTGCGATATAACGAATGGGCCTGACATTATACCGTTCGTTATACCGGGATTTGCCTGTATTTGTTATTAAACAAAAAGTCAGTACAAATGAAATCAGAACACTTTATTTTCTCAGCATTGACATTAAGAGCTTTTAACCACACAATGTTAAATTATTCAATGCAGGAATACCACGATGTAAATAAACTTCGTTTTCAGCTGTAAACGAGACAGCTCTCTAAGTCTATGCATCTTCCTTTTTATACGAGTATATAATATAAGTCATACAAAAGAATGTGAGCAATATACAGGAAGTCTCAGCACATTCAGCAGCTTTATAACACGCCATTTGTTCCTATTAGAATTTCTTCTGTTGGTTTGTATGTAGGTGCATTGACCTTGTCCCAGCTATCATTTGGTTGAGCATTTTTTGCAAAAATCTCTTATATTATGATTCTCCTCAGATCACATTTGATGATTAAAAACTGATTTATCACTTGGGTGATTGAAAAGGGATTCACTTATCGTTCATCTGTATGATCAAATAATGGTTTCTTGAAAATAGAGGAACAAAATGCAAAGAAACCGCAAAAAGAAACCCAATGACTTAAACTCTACCAGAAAATTGCTCAAAAATTGAACAGCAAATCGTATCATAAATGATTCTGTGGCATTAAATCTGTGGATTAATCATGTAGGGTACCATATTCTCACAACGGGAGTATCATTTATGATCGAAAAATACGCTCATATGCGGTTATTTTTACCGTCAAGTTGATTCGGAAAAGATTCGACTATGATCCAAATTCCGATCTGCGGTGCGAGTAATATAATTATTGTTGTTTGTGTCTGGCGTCTGGATTGGCTTATGTGTATTAAGGGTTGTATATCTATTTCTTAATAAGCAAAACGAATAATATTGTGTTTCCAAGGTTTACCTTTTCATTTTGTATATTTTTGTATGCTTGTTTATTAGATAATAAAATATATACAAGGGCGGATCAATAAGTATGTGACTTTTTGAATGAAACACTCCTCTCGTGTCTTTCGCAAAACAAAAATTTATTTTTCAACCTAATCTCCTTTTAACTCAATACACTTAGTCCAAACTTTCTCCAGTATTTGTATCCCTTCCAAAAAAATAGGATTTTTCGAGGTCTTTTTGTTTGGTCAATAATTTCATCGTTGGAGCTAAATCTCTTTCCACAGAGCCATTTCTTTAGGTTTGGAAATAGAAGATAGTCAGTAAGGGCTAAATCCGGAGAATATAGCGGATGAGGTACCAATTCGTAGCCCAATTCATCGAGTTTTGCCATTGAGACTGCACAAGTGTGCTGCACGGGCACGGGGTCGTTTTCTTTTTTAATCCTCATTAAATGAGTCTAATAAGTTGGCATAATATTCATCGTTTATTGTTTTTCCCTATTGAAGGTAATCGATGTGGATTATCCCGCGTGCATCCCAAAAAACTGTTGCCATCACCTTATTGGCCGACAAACTTACTTTGGCCTTCTTCGGAGCAGGTTCACCCGGAGAAACTCATTGTTTAGACTGCTGCTTGGTCTCCGGAGTACAGTAATGGATCCATGTTTCATCCACAGTTACAAAACGCCGCAAAAACTCATTCGGATTACGGTTAAACAACTCCAAACAATTATTTGAAGTTGTTACACGTTTACGTTTATGGTCAATTGAGAGCAAACGCGGCACCCATGTTGCAGACAACTTTGTTACACCCAGCTGATCACTTAAAATCGGAACTACACTGTCATATGAAATGCCTATGGCATCAAAAATCTCACGCACCTTTACTCTTCGATCGGCCAACACCATATCGTGGATTTTTTCGACATTTTCGGGTGTACTGACCTCAATTGGCCGTCCAGAACGTTCAGCGTCATTTGTACTTGTGCGACCACAACGAAAGTCAGTAAACCACTTTTTTACCATTGAAATCGATGGTTCAGAGTCCCCAAAGTATTTATTGAGCTTTCCTTAGTTGGATTGAATGTTTTTTTTTCGCAAAAAATAATGTTTAATGAGCACTCGAAATTCACATTTTTCTATTTTTAGAAAAATACACGAGGTTGTATGTTTTGAACAGCTGTTAAACGCAAAGTAAATGACGACACTTGACAGTAGTCTATTAACAGGTGGCACTTGATGGAAACAGTGTTGCATTTCTTATAACTACAAGGGAAGTTTGAAAAGTCATGGGTTAATTGTATATGTATATATATATTTATTTACATAAAAATACTTTTATTTTTTTTCATTATTCATCATTATTGTTTTGGTTTTTCCTTAATTATTTATAAAATAAATGGTAATAAATCTGGAACTTCTATACTGTTGAAATCTGTCTGTCTGAAATCGGAAAATATTTAAAAAAGTTACAAGTCTCAGAATTTTCGTTAGAGTCCCAGGTGGTCAATTTTGGCCCACTGTAACTCCTCTCGTGCTTAAGCCAGAAGGCTGTAGAGACATGTGTTATAAAGCCTAAATTAACTGTATTCTAAAGATGTTAAAAGTTTCCTATAAATCCAAAAATCAGTTTAAAATCTCCAGATTTATTACCATTTGTTTTGCGAAAGTCCCCACGGTGCTTTTTTGCTTTGAAAAAAGTTTATTCTTAATTTAATAAAATTTGTTATCAGTTTGAAAACCTTTGGTAAGTTTGTCTTTTTAATCTGAAATTGGTAACGTTTTGTTCTGCTTTTGACAACTTAGGGAATTTTTTTCTTACATAAATTCTTGGGCAGTCAACGTTTAGTTCTGGATTTGTGAATGAAAGTTTGCGCATATTTAATAACGATAAGTTGTAAAATTTTATACTATCCGTTGGAAGTATATGAGCAGATTTTCATTACTTCATCACTTAGCCCTTGAAATCTCTTTTAAGCAAATCGTTTGCTCTCAAACAAGAACGTTCTTCAGTTCAACTATTTTAGTAGCGATCTCTGTTAATAAATATTTATGTAGTCATAAGTGCCGCAAAGTCTAAATAGATAAAAAAAACACAAGTTAACTAACATTATGCATACTTGTTACACTTTTTTTAAATTTATTTTTCTTTATATAAAATAATATGTATAATTTACCATCATTAACGCCAAAGAGGTGCTGAGAGTAGAGTAAACAATAAAATCATCGTAAGTACGTTAGATTCGGTAAATTGGCCACAAATGAAAAATAATATCGGTGCAGAATTTACATGCATTAAAATGCACTTAAATGTAACACAAACCAGTTGGCGGATACAGTGTAAACACGCTCGTGTGTGTGTTTGTGTGTGTAAAAATGTGTTTACGATTGCATTGAATTTCCATTATTTTTTTCAATAATTTTATTCCACTTCTGAGATAATCATTATCAAGAATGCTAAAAATCAATTACATAAACTAACAGTTATTCTTTCTTCAATTCATATCTGCAGATTGTTCAATAAAGATTTGCTTAAGAAATATTTATTACATTATTTTTTCGCATCTTGTGCTTTTACACTCACTTCACTCAAGTGGTTTTGTAAACTATTGTAAAATAGACCGAAATGGTTGCGTTGTGTTTAATATAGAGTTTCAGTACTATTAAAAAAGTAAAGAATCGTAGAAAAGCTTTATATTCTCTCGAAAATCTACTCAGTTCATGTAGTGGAAGCAGCACAGTGGGAAAATTTTATATTTATGAAAAAAGTCTTTAGTGTATCTTGCATGTATGTATGTACTTGTACATACATATATACCGTGCCACCTTCATATGAAATTTATATTGATATTTAAGTGTTTTGATTCAACTAAAGCCTGGATCACACTACCGTCAGCTTACTGCAATGCAGTAATAAGTAATAAGCCAAAATGGCATCATTACTCAATTAATTGTGGAATAAGTCTATATGCCTTTATTACCAACGTAGTGTAGTGTAATTATGTCCTTATTTTTTAATTAGTTGAGATATAAGTAAAATTTAGCATATAACTTACATATGACATTGTATCACTCTTTTTGTTGTTGTTGTCTTGGTTTGATTTAATTAGGTTAAATGCAGAATAACTGTTTACTGTTTGTTCTGTTACGAATCACCTTAATCTTTTTGGTTCATAGAAATTAGTCTTTTATCGAACTCTTTCAGTAGTTCGTTTTTGATGCAAATCAATGTCAAAAGTGACCTACTGAAAGAGTTTGATACAAGTGTAATACGCGGGCGGATCAAAAAGTCTGTGACTTTTCGAACTTCCCTTGTAGCTATAGGAAATGCAACACGGTTCCCATCAAGTACCACCTGTTAATAGACTTCTGTCAAGTGCCGTCATTTACTTTGCGTTTAACAGCTGTTCAAAACATACAACCTCGTTGTATTTTTCCAAAAATGGATAAAAGTGAATTTCCATTGCTCATTAAATATTATTTTTTGTGAAAAAAAGAACCTTCAATCCAACCAAGGAAAGCTCAATAAATACTTTGGGGACTCTGAACCATCGATTTCAATGGTAAAAAAGTGGTTTACTGACTTTCGTTGTGGTCGCATAAGTACAAATGACGCTGAACATTCTAGACGGCTAATTGAGGTCAGTACACCCGAAAATGTCGAAAAAATCCACGATATGGTGTTGGCCGATCGAAGAGTAAAATTGCGTGATGCCATATGAAATGCCTATGGCAGTGTGGTTTCGAGTTTAAGTGATGAGCTGGGTTTAAGAAAACTGTCTGCATGATGGGTGCCGCGTTTGCTCTCAATTGACCATAAACGTAAACGTGTGACAACTTCAAATAATTGTTTGGAGTTGTTTAATCGCAATCCGAATGAGTTTTTGCGGCGTTTTGTAACTGTGGATGAAAATGGTTCCATTACTGTACTCCGGAGACCAAGCAGCAGTCTAAACAATGAGGTTCTCCGGGTGAGCCTACTCCGAAGAAGGCCAAAGTAAGTTTGTCGGCCAATAAGGTGATGGCAACAGTTTTTTTGGGATGCACGCAGGATAATCCATACCATATCGATTACCTTCAAAAGGGAAAAACAATAAACGGCGAATATTATGCCAACTTATTAGACCGATTTAATGAGGAAAAAATTTATTTTTCATCAAGATAATGCACGGGTGCACACGTGTGCAGTCTCAATGGCAAAACTCTATGAATTGGGCTACGAATTGGTACCTCATCCGCTATATTCTCCGGATTTAGCTCCTAAGTGACTACTTTCTATTTCCAAACCTAAAGAAATGGCTCGATGGAAAGAGATTTAGCAACAACGATGAAATTGACCAAACAAAAGCACCGCGAAAAATCCTATTTTTTTTGGAAGGGATACAAAAACTGGAGAAACTTTGGACTAAGTGTATTGAGTTAAAAGAAGATTAGATTGAAAAATAAATTTTTGTTTTGAAAAAAAAACTGTGTTTCATTCAAGAAGTCAAGGACTTATTGAACCGCTCTCGTAGAAATTTTATACATACAAGTCGTTAGTTTTTCTGTTTCGGTTCAATCTGTAGAAATCAAAAACTTATTAAGTAATTGTAAGTGAGAGCAAAATAAATTAAAATATTAAAACAAATTAGATGTGTTCACTTACTTTCCTAGCAGAAACCAACAACGAGAAAAATTAAATGAACGCGTTTCTTGTAAAAACTTGCAAGAAAATTTTATTCATATCAGATCCGTGGATGGAAATGATGATACAATTGTACTTTTTCTAATGTATTTTGTTTGATAATATTTTACCTTACGCAGCTTCATGCATTATTTACTATTTTTATGCACTTTTCATTATTTTTTAATTCTATTCTATTAACAAATGTAAAAAAAGCAATTTTCCATTTCTGATCAGACAAGATAAGCCAACAAAATTCTTTGACAATAAAATTGAATTTAGGTGGCTTAAGGAAAGAAAACAATAAATTACAATAAATTACATACGTATATGTACATATTTCTTTTAGTAAAGAAATTCACATTTTTTAATTTTCCTTTTGCAGATATTTTTCAAAAAATTAATTAAAAAACAAAACACAGAACAACAAAAACTTTGCTAAAAATAATTTGTAAGAATTTTTTCGTTTTTCAATTTTTATCTCGCTTTTAAGGCTATTTGCTTGAAAAGTTTTCGAGTTAATAAACAGTTTCCAGTAACAATTGTTACAAATTTGTAACAATTTTTAGTAAATGAACAAACTTAATGTGATTGGGCTTTTGGAAATTAAAAAATTTAATTTTTGCCAGCTTCTATGAAAATCATTATGCTTTATTGAAACATAACAATGTCAGAAGAAAAATTCATCACTTTTTCTTTGTTGGTCAGAAACAGCTGATAAGTTGTTACAGAATTTTTTTTTTGCTAAAATTTAAAGACAGAACTTCACAACACAGAACAGCAACAGAAAGTAAAGACTAATGTGAGGCCTTAAGGTTGGTATTATGCGGAAGTCAAATCGTATTTCACCAGGCAAACTCAAGATTGCCGATTTTTACTCTTACAAATTCCCTTGTGGAACAATTAAATAACGTAAAAGATTAAATCCAAAAAGGGAATTTGTAAGAATAAAAATGGGTACTCTTGAATACCCTGAATAAATTGCAACTGGGAAGGGCTTCTCTCGCTTAAAGTCCTCTTTTATGGGTTTTTTTAGCTTAAAAATAGAAAATAGTAAAACAATAATTACAATTTCTTTTAAATATTATTACATGTTATTTAGCTTCCTCAGAATAGGAACTTTAGCGCAATTATGCAAATCAAACAAAGCAACAAAAGTAAGTTGGATCAGAAATTAAAAAAATAAATCACATGCGCTTCTCTAGAAAAGTGAGCAGTTCCACCCACTCCTTAATAGACACGGTTTTGGTTTTCAAGAATATTTTTACAAACTTTCATGAAATTTTGCACAAGTCATTGATCGTGTCACTATTATTTATGTTCAGAAAAGGGGTCAGTGTCACGCCTACCGAAAAATAATGTGCACTTTCATAAAATTTTACACATAAAATGATGCTAAGTGGCTCTCAGCAAGTAATTTGTATAAAACTTTGCACACCCATTTGATTTTTACAACAAATCAATTTTGTAAGTAAAGAAATATTTCAAACCATTTCTCCACCAACTGTTGGCAATTAACAATTTTCTCAATTTTCAGTTTTCCACCACAATTAAAAGAATTAAAATGAAAAAAAGGCAAACAATAATATTCATTTGAATGAAACTCTTGTTTACTCTCACAAAAGTCGGTGTAGAAATTTTCCAATTTTATTTTGCCGCTTTTGTTGCAGTCTCTATTATATTTTATTTTCCTTTCTTTTCGTCTATGTAGTATTAATTATTGCATATTTCTTTCAAAATCATGTTTATGCATATTTTATTATGAAACGTACATACTCGTATGTGCATAATCTGTTATATTATGTTTGTAACAATTTTCACTCCAAAGCTTTATCTGTCGTCTGCGAATGCTGTATAAATATGTGGCATGCCGCATACATACATACATATGTACTTGTGTATATGTGTTCTAGTTCTTACATAAAGATATTTAATGTGTTGCTGTTACTGTTCTTCTTTTATAATATTTTCTTTTCGGATGAGAGAGGTTCATGGCAGGTCATATTTTAGTGTTGTAAAATTTGTGTATAAATATTTAAGTATTTGAAATATGCAAATAAAAGTGCAACAAAGCAACAAAACAGAGATATTTTCACAAAATCAAAAGACTTAAGAAACTAGCCTTATGTCTTTGGGTTTACCAGGGATTATGATACCAAAAGTTGATTGGACACATTCTTTTACGGTACTCTCCTTGGTGCTAAAGCATAATTGTAGAACAAGATCTAAAAGCGGAAATGAAACAGAAAAATATCGGTATTTCCCCCAGCTTATAGTCTAATTTAATTTTTCTTCTCTTCTTTAGAAACTCACATTAATTAATAAAAATATTTCATTCAATAAGAATTGAAATTACTGAACTTAAGCCCGACTAAGAAATTATTTCTGATTGAAACATAGATTTCTGGGTAATATACTAAAGTACTTAGAAAACTTATTTGTCCAGGCAGGAAGGAAATTTTTCAAACTGCATTCAAGTGATTAAGTCTGCTTAACTGGATCCTGATAGCTTCCGTTCTGCTACTAGCATTAAGGGAAAGAAACGTAATTAGTTACTCCCCCTAAAATCGAGCTTTCTGTACGTTTTTTGTCGACATAATGGGGCAGGCTATAAAACGCACAAGAACTCCAAAATATAATCTTATTTATTCATTTGTTTAATTGGAGGTCTTTTCACATAGAAATTGCATAGTTTACTTCAATTTTTACTTATACAACTTTTTTTTTTGAACAAATGAAATGGAATGTGATTTACAAAACTTTTCTGTTAATCACTTTTAACTTTTAAAATTAGAAAAAAAAAACATTCCACTTACTTTCTTTTTAGTAAGTTTCTATTTCATTACATTTTGCTGTACATTAATTAGGGTGTTTATTCTTGAAATCGTTAACCAGTTTAATGGTATTTAAATGTTGTATATTTTTAAAAGTCACAAATTAAAATAAATGTAACACAAAATAAAAAAGCGAAAGTGTAAAATTTCTAGAATTCAGCCAGCAGACTTCTAAGAAATTATTTTTCGTCGCAACAACAAAATTCTACTAAGACACATTTTAAATTTTGCTTTTGTCAACACGTGCATAAAAAAACAATTAAACCAATGACGTGATACTTTCGATTCACTAAAAATTTTATGCTAAGATATTTTGAAGTTTTTATTCCTATAAAAAATAAATCTATGCTGCACAAAGAAAGAATATACATCAAGAATTTCACAAAAATAAATTTTAGACTTCCTTAGGTACAAAAAGAAATTATTTTCATTATTTATTATATTTTTTTTTCTATATGAGTGAAGATAAATTCGAAAATAAATAAATGGCAGGGACAGGAATGACAATTTCGAACATAGCGTGTTTTTCACATAACAGGACACTGTTATTTGCTTAACAGCAGCTGCTAAGTGGATTAACAGTACTAAATTTGTTCCATTTATTAAATTTTTTTTAAAATGATTTTGGAAATGGAAATCATTCTCTTTGAAAAATATGGCTTTTTTAGTGAAATTTCTTGAGAAGATTAGTGGTCATGTTGGTCAAATATAATATGGAACTGCACATTTACTTTCCTAAATAGGTTCTACAGCAAGAGTACTATGGCCTAGTATCAATAAAAAAAGAACGTCATTGCTACTTAGCTTCCAGCGAACACAGATACGGAACATATGGGCAGTCATTACGGGACACCACGACTACTGTTCAAGATGTCTACATAAAGAAGAGGAAGAGACACTACCTCATTTTCCGTGTACCTATCATGCATTTGTGGCTTTTAGAAAGTATCTGCGTTTGATATTGAGACCTGCAGTGGTTGGGTCAATCGCTGACTCCAGCAATTTTCTTACCACGCTCACAAGCGGTTCATCTAAATTCATAATTTTTTTAGATTCTTCTCTTTCTTCTTACACATATTTCTCCTTTTACCTGCAGATAGCTAGCAGTAATAAGAGCGTAAAATCCAGCAAACTACCCCAAATATATAGTGTAGTGCATGTGCTATTCCATATTTGCCAAAATTACCAATAATCTTATCAAGGGAATTTTTTTAAATTTATTTTTTACATTTTAAATGGAAGATAGAGAAGACAGGTGGTGAAAGAAGAGATAGAGCAGAACTTCCTTATTTTACAACTCTGCTTTTTGCAGGGTTTTTTGAGTAGTGCAGTTTTGCAGCGCCTCTGGTGTCAATGAGGGGTATGAACGAATGAATGAATTAAGTCAAACGGGAAACACAGAACACTGCGACTAAAGTAGATATATTGTATCGTTTGCCAGGTGCTAGAGCACCTCAGACATACTCTACTGATGAATCTCAGGATTGCCAGTAGGTCTAGTGTTGGCAGTTCCCAATCCTCTAATTGGTGCTTGCCCAATTGGGTATATCTTCTGTGGCATAACGCTTCACAGTCCTTTCGAATATGCTCTGGAGCTTCATGTTCGTAATCACAGAATCTAAACAGGCTGTTGAAGGGTAGTAAATTGTTTTTAAAGCTGTGTTTAGTAGGTATTTTACTGGCTATTTTACTTAGTAGATGATTCTGCTACACAATACCGCCGAAGAAGGGCACTTTGATGTTACATTAAGATTAATATCCGCTGAAGCTGGTGTATTTCAATGACCAGTGTCTATGCCTTCATCATTAGAACTTTCCTACAACAACTGATACAAATGGACACTAATGTACATCAGAAAAATTCGTGGTGTTTTTACTTAATGACTGTCGGAGACAGGATTTTCGGTTTTCTAGTCAACCGTGCTGGCTACTTTAGGCAACTCCAATTTTTTGAAGTTAGGTGGTAATGAGGATTACACTGCATGCAAAATTTGTGCACTATGCAGCTGAACAACACCAAAAATCCTGCGAAATTGTCACACGATTGCGTTTGTGGCCAATTGTGAGAAAATGCGGCATCCATCTTACAAAAAAGTTTCTCATACCCAAATGGTCATTAAAAATTGAATTCTCTAAGCCATGTGAAATGCCCATAACTTCCGCATTCTCTCTTATGTTCCATATACGATTAGCCAACACCATATTGTGAATTTTTTTTAATTGTTTCGGGTGTAGAAACCTCAAGTGGGCGTCCAGAGCATTCGGCGTCTTCTGAAATTTAGTATTTCATTGTGTCATTTTCAAAATGTGTACAACGCCATTCCCATTATGTTTTTTATATGGAAAGCAATGCCAACCAACGAAAAATATCGCAAATGTTTTCCTTACTATTACGATGTCACAAAATGCCATGTCATGTTGTGACTCGGCATTAGTATTTCTCAAACTTGGCCTTGGTTTAAGTGATGTTTTTTTTTTTTCTTTCAAAAAATCATGTTTAATGAGCACACAAGATTCACTTTTCCCATTTTCTTCTCAAATCATGCGGCGGTCTGCTATCAATGGCTTTCAAACACAAACTAAATAACACAGCTTGTTCAAACTTTGACAGGGGTCAGTTGACAGTTTCTTGCTAACAGCAGTAGTTTTGCCCTTTGAGTTAAAAAGTGGAACTAATGTACCCGCCCTCGTAATGTTTAGTTAATGCTTCTCATATTCAGTTCATTTAAATTATTTAATTTTACCAAGAATATGATTTCAATTCCTTCAAGTTAAAGTCTTTTATTATTAAATATTTTTAGTGGTTTAAGAATTTATTTTCTTTTCTTACCAATATTGCTGTTAATAATGTTTTTATATGTTTGTTCTTTTCATATAAAAATTATTATATGGCCTTTAACTTAGTCACTAGTGTCTTTTATTATCATCATTATTACCACAACAATTATTATTTCTGTTAAAATTATTGTTTCTTTTTTGTTTGTTAAGCGGTTTGTTAGTACGACGATTGTAAAAACAATTTTTGTTGTTGTGTATGTATTTTTGTTTTATTTTAGAAAATAGAAAAGAATTTTTTCCAAGACTAGAATTTCTAGATACGCACAACTACTTTCACCACCAGCACGTTAAGAAATGTATTTTTATGCTGTCCATCAAATAATGGCCTGTCTCTACTTCAGTTGTTTTTTTTTTTTATTAGGAATGTCACTTGTTGATAGAAACGATATTATTGTTTGTTAACTCTAATAACAATTCACAAGTGTATGTTGCAGTCTGCGTGGCTGACAGAGTGATTGATAAAGCTTAAGCTTCAGTTTGTTATAAAAATTCAACATGATTTTTAAATGTTAATTTTTGATTTGTATTATTCACAAGTACTTGTTTTAGGATTTTTAAATTTATCTCATACATAATAGTTTTTAAAGCTTCAAATCTGTGCCCGTTTATATACTAAAGTTTTAATAATATAAAATTTAAAAATTTAACTAGATCAAGTTCTTAAATTTAATTTAATTCTAAATTGCTACAATAAAGCTGTTTCGCATGTGTGAACTAAAAGTAGGTTATCACGTTTTTCTTTATATGGCAGGGTATTTAAAATTCGTCTCTATCTACTTTTAACTCCTTTATTGCGTAAATTCTATTACTCTTCTTTTAATTGTTGCTTTTCGACTTTGTACTTTTAATTGTTTTTAAATTTTCTTTTCTCTCTTTATATCTTTTGCTTATTTTTCTCACATCAAATGTTTATTATTTCTTTATTTCATTTTTATGTGCGTGCATGCATTCTTTGGTTTATGTCTTACACTATTTCTGAAATCAATGTCATTAGCGTAACTAAAAAAGTTGCAATGCAAAGATGGCTCTATTACCCTCTTAAATTCTCAGAAATTTGTTTATAATGTTATAAATGAAACTTAATTTTTAAATTATTTATAGAAAGGAAAATATCAGGCTATAGTGTGTCTATTGTTTTCTGTTTGTTGTAATTTTTGTTCTAGAATTAATAAAATTACTAACGTATGCTTAGATCAGCCCCCTTATTCTTTAACTCGTTACAGCTAAATCTCTACCGCTAAAAATCCATAAAGTCTTTTTATAACCTTTCGGCTACGAAAACTATTTTTTAAATCGGGCAATCGCTTAAAAATTTAATCCGTCGAAGTTTAAGTGTTATATGTCATCGCCAAAAATTTAAAATTTTTTATTTGCTCAGCATTTTAGCGATAGAATTTAGCAAGTAATGTGCCTACTTGACGCCAGGGGCGCTGCAAGAATGCTTTAAAAAATAGCAAAATGCACTGTAGCAGATTTGTAAGTCACTTTAAGCTTAATAACTTAACACTTCACTTCACACCCCCTTTCGTAAAAGAAGGCATATTAGCTGCCTGCATATAAATATAATTTTGATTTCATACATATTCAGGTTAGTCAATAATAATAATAAGTTAGTCAATAAATACTATAAAAAGGCATTTGCACCTGTAATTAAGCATATTTCAATTAAAATTTTTATGTAAATCTACACCGCTTACACCAAGTTTTTTGACATTATTAACATTTCGTATCCAAATCAAAAACCTCAGACTGTACTAATCCCTAGACAACAACCAAATAACTCCAATATAGCTAAGTCACGCACCTTTTCAAGTACAGGGGGTCTGGTGGCAAATTTATATTTTTAAATGCGATTGTTTCAAGAAGCAATAAACCGCGCGGAGGGAGGGTGGTGCCGTTGGAATTATCGATTGTGCTGATTTGTTAGTTACGATGTCGCAGTGGTCGAGTGAGCATCGCGCGTGCGCTGTGGAAAAATTTTTTAAGAGTAATGATTCTTACATAACTGCTGCGAATACGTGATGGACCGAGTGTAAATTTAATTCGTTCGTGGGTGCAGAGATTCTGCGCAACTGCTTCGGCTATGAAAGTCCCACGGCCAGGGCCCAGTCGATCTTCAAGGACTCCCGAAAATATTAAACTGGTTGAAAGCAGTTTAAGTGAAAATCCGCGACTTTCAATACGGAAAAGCGATTATTCAAGAAATTTAAAGTTCCATCCTTTTAAAATTCAAATCGCTCAAGAGCGGGAAGAAAGTGACTTTGATTTAGAAAAATTTTTGTGAAACAATGTTGGAGCGTTTTAGCACTGTAAATCCCATTTTTTGGAGCGAAGAGGCTCATTTTCACTTAAACGGCCACGTCAACAAGCAAAACTGCCGTTACTGGTCTCCAAGAACCCGCAATCCTCGATTGAAACATAACAAATCATTGCATTGCCCCAGGGTAACTGTTTGGTGTGCCTTCTCCACGCATGAGATAATTGGACCATTTTTTTTTCGAAAATTCTCGAGTCCAGGCGACAAATGTCAACGGTGAAAATTAACGACGCACGCTTACGGAATTCATTTTGCCAAACCTGCGAGCTCATCCATCGTACTCTTCACACACTTGGTTTCAACTGGATGGGGCGACTGCACACACAGCCAGAGCTTCGATGAATTTGCTTCGGGAAAATTTCCCCCAAAAAATGATCAGTTGCTTTGGGGACATCCCATGGCTACCGAGGTTGCGCGATCTAACTCCCATGAATTTTTTTTATGGGGCTAGCTCAAAGAGAGGATTTATAATGACAATCCCCAATCTCTTTTGGCTTTTAAGGAGAATTTTTGTCGAGAAATCAGCTGAATTGAACTAAGTGGACTACAGCGTGTGGCGCAGAACACAAGGCTTCGTTTTAAACAGTGTGTTCAACTCGACGGAAGACATCTGGATGACATACCCTTTCAAAATAAAATGCGCATTTCCATTCTATCGTTCAATGCTCTTAATAAAAATTTCTGTCAATTATTACGTTTTTTATTTAAGTTTGAAAATATAAATCTGCTACCTGACACCCTGTACATCGATTAATTTTTTAGTACAATAAAAAAAAGACATGGTTTTACTACTAAGTTCTACTAAGTAAAGAAATACTGATAATAATTTTATTAACAACAATAATAAGTTTATATTTCTGCACTTAACACTTTGAACAAAATTACTATTTTACCAACATTAAAAAAACTCATCTTTAGGTTTTAGCACTTTACTTGTAACGGCAAAAATTGAGGCTATATAAAAAAAAATAAGAAATGATGTTGGCCATTATAAGCGATAAAAATCATTAACATCATCATCATCATCGTTGACTCGCACAGGCAATAAACAAAAATTAAGGTCAAAAGCATGTGATATGATCCTTTCACATTATGAAAACCATAAAAGCAAAAATTTGCAAAGAGAAATAATTTATTTGGTTTTTTTTCGTTCTTCAACAAAAATAAAGCGCAATTTATGCACAAGCAAATTTCGTATTTTACACAAAAATTAAGTAATTTCATTTAATTTCTCTTATAACGCATTAAAAAGGTTTGTCTTATATATAGAACCTTTGGCAAACAATTTATTTTTTTTGGAAAATGACGAATTCAACACAACAGCCAATAAATATAGTCATTTGTGGATGAAGAAAAAAAAAATTCTTTTTTTTTGGTAATGAACTTTCATTAAATACTGCATCTACTGGTTTTCAGGAAGAGCCCCAAGTTGTGATTTTCAAACATGACATTCAAGTGCAAACGTTGCAAAGTGGTTTTAAGGTAAACTTAACAGTTCTTGCGGCATTAATGTGGTGGTCATTAAAAGGCAAAGGCATTAACAGCACACCAGTTCAATACAACAAAACTTTTTTAGCCTTTTCAGGTAAATTTATTGTGTTTAAAATGCTTTAGAAAGGTTTTTAAATTCTGTAAATACGGGGAAAAAAATTATATATGTATGTATGATGCTTTTGAGAAAAAAGTTCAATTCCGATTTTTTCTTTACATGACGGCATAACAGTTTAAAAAGAACACGACCTAAAATTTATTTATTTCAAATATTTATTATATATTGGCAATATTTTAATTTAAAAGAAAAAAAGTTCTGCTTGTTTGGGAGTTTAGAAATACACACAAAAAAGTAATATGAATGAGTTTGTAATATTAATTAAAAAATTAATTAAATTTTCACCTATAAACAATTTAATAATATCAATTAAGTTTTTCCACTCAAATTAATTAATACAATTAAAAATTTAATTGAATCAATTAAATTATTAATTGAAAACATTAATTGTTGAATACTTTTTTCTGTGTAGTTTTAACTGAACGTTGCTTTTTCAGATCCGATATTGAAATTGCTTTTTCTCAATATTTGTAAAAATATACGGAATTTGCAATAGTAAATTTTTTGTTTTTTGTTTTTAAACTTTTTTTTAGCAAAAAATTTTTTTATATTTGGTTATAAAAGTATTTTTGTTGTATTTATTTTTATCACGACTCTTAGTGACAATTAAAAAAGTATACTCCAATTTATTAAATGCAATCATAGATTTTAGTTTAAGTAGCAGAGACACAAACCAATTGCTTTAGCTTAGCACATTTTGCAGGTTTTAGAGCACTGCTAATCACTTTGCAGCAGTCGCAAAATAGATTAGGATCTTTACGACATTTCTTTCAAATGTCAAAAATATAACGTAAAATGACATTTTATGTTGATGCTAGATGGATGCGTGTAGAAATTTTTCAACACGACGCGGCCCGAATACGAATACCAAGATGTCCAACATTTGCGAAACAAGCATGCAAAAATTTTCCCCAACGCAACACAACACGCACGTAATTAAATTGAAGAGCAAAATAATATTTTTTTTATATTAAAATAAATACATTTATTTGAGCTCATTTCTAGTTCAAAGTTATAACAAGGAAATGTACATCGTCACTTGAAAAGCAAACCCATAATTTCTTAATTTTAGAAGCGAAGCAAAAACGTTTTATATTATGTAATTTCTCTTTTTCTCTCTCTTTTTTTTTAAATAAAATTTCTATGTAAATTTTAATTTTAATTCTTTTTTGTGGCTCTTAGCGATCATATTTTTTAATTTCAGTCACGTGAATTATATGGAACATTAATTTACAGAAGCTTTTATTTAACTTACATTCAGATGACCTGAGAGGCCTTTTGTAGAGCCGCAATTTGTTTTTAAAATTTTGTATCACAGTTTACACTTGGCCCATGGTGCACCCAAGGACCGAATATTTGCATTTGGTTTTTGTATTATGTTACTCAAAGTTAATTTTTATGTTTCTTTTTATTTTTGACCTTTTTCCACTTAAAATGCGCTAATGTATCAAAGTTGTTATTTTAACCTGTTTTAACAAGGCGCCTCACATAATATTAAGCTAACACAAGGACAATGAAAATTTTATTACTTTGAACAAAAAAACGGGATTTAAGAAATGCCAAAAATTCCGGAATTTAAAATTAAAAAATCCCTGCCTTTGGGATGTCAGAAATCCCTAAAATCACGTTATTTAAGTGAACGGAATTCCCACTTTGGCATCTCTAATTAATACAAAGAACCATAGCCTGAACAGCGGCTAAGTAACTTAGGGCTAATAAATCAGTCAAAGTTTAAACGCTGGTTTAGTTGAACTAAACTCAAATTTATATGTTGTTTAAACTCAACAGGAGTAAAGGCTCAGTTAGCCGACTGTAATGTTAATATAGCTGCAACAGTAGGAAACAGCTGATCGATATTGTTATGTGAAAAGTAATGGAAATGGTTATAGAGATGTAATGTAAAGTAACCTACCTTTCATACAAAAAAAAATCGATCAGCTGTTTCCTATATTACAGTTACATTGCATTACAGTCGGCTAAGTGAGTCTTAAATCAGTGAACCATACGTTATGTGTAGTTAAAAAAATGATATTGTGGCAGCACTAGAATAAATGTTTTGTAGCAGGCTTTCAATTCTTTGCACAATCAAATATGAAAAAAAGTTAAAAATTTTAATTAGAGGTCGCCAAATTTTACTGAGAAAGGAATTATATTTATGTTTGGCAAAGTAGAATAGTATAAAAGATTAACAGGCTGCAAGGAAACAGGTCGAACAAGACGTGAAGAAAAAGTAGAGGCTTGGAAAAAAGTTGAGTGCTCTTTTAAAGCAAAACATATGGTTTGTATGAAAGAAAATCATATGGCCTGCATTGGTAGTTTAAACGCCCAATTTTAGGAGTTTAAAGATGGTTTAAATACTGCACTGATTTATAGGTTTGCCGGTTTAAACTTGCACTGATTTATTAGACCTAACAGTGCCTTGTTAAATGCAAAATCGAGCTATGTTAGAGTTTATGATTTACAGCTCTGCTACTTCAAAGCTGTTGCGTTTTCTGAAACCAAAATTCTTAAGAGCCTGAAACTTACACAAAAATCAAGGAAATTAATGCAAACTTTTTTTTTAAGAAATAAGATAGCAATGGTTTAGATAGTTCTTTGCCCATCAAGATCCAAATTCTCTCTATTTCGAATGTTAAAGTTCTTTGAGTTAATTTTACATGATAACAAAGCTCTTACTGTTCCCACATTTGCCAACATTTGTTTTGTAGGGCATTAAACAAATTGCTTGCTTACACAAAAGCAACAGCAACATTTTTTTTTATTTTTTTTTGCTCCAAAAAGGTAAACTAAATAATAACATTTCTGTATGTTTTTGTTAAACATTAGTTGTTGCAATGTACCTGACAATCTGTGTCTTTAAGATCATTTAGCAGAAAAGAAAATACACGAAATTAAGAAAATAATTTAATTTTACACAAACTACATACATATGTACTCGTACATAGATGTAAGGTTTGCTTTCGGCCCTTTCGATGTGTCCAGCTTTCGCAGAAAATGGAACAATTCAGCGCTTTATGCATACGTTCTTCTTCTGTCATAAAAACTTGAACATGGCATTATTACTTTGTCTGGTTATTTATCCATTAACATTATAAACAGTTCTTTGTGGCTTTTCTTCTTGGGTTTTTGAATTCTGTGTGCTGGTTATTAATTAGCTTTTGTATGCCGCAAACTATTTATTTGTGTTTATGAGGTGTTTTTAGGAGGACATTTACGTTTGGTAAAAAAAGGTTCTCCAAGTCTTTAGTTTTAAAGTAAAAGTTGAGATTTTTAAGCGAAAAGATGCACCACAAATCAATTCGATTGCAATCGCTGTACACTAATTGCCGCAAACTTTTTGGGGAAATTGAAATTGTGCTCAATTACTTGTATTTGTTTTTTGTTTTTTGTCCTATAACATTCAAAAGTTATCTGAATTGCAATCTTTGTTATTTAATTGAATATGATTAAACAAGAAACTAAAAATAATAAAGGTATGAACATAAATTTTATTTTGCTTAAAGAAATTAAAAGAATGCCAGCAAAAGGGACGACTGACTGTGCTGTAATATTATTTGGCACAAAGCATTTTTTTTTTTGATTGTTTGTTTTGTTTCACACAATATGCAGCAGTTGCCATTAATTTGAGCACCAATTTTAATTCATACTATTCTACTCAGTTTGCAGAAAAACACACAGAAATTTAATAGTCACTTCATCAAATGCATTTTTAATACACTGCGAACAGGCCAAGCCATTCAATTTAAAATATTCAATTATAGCACTTTGGTATGTTGGCTGATGTGGTACGTACTCAGTTTTCTTTTCTCGTTTAAAAGAAGTAACAACAACAAAATTAGAAGCAATACTAGGAAGCAACTAAAATAGTAGAAGAAAAAATAAACTAAAACGCTTTCTCGTTTGGTAATTATTTTCTTTCACACATTTGCCTCAAAAACATACTCCGTACATGCAAACAAGCCAACTTGCTGCAA
This sequence comes from Nowickia ferox, assembly GCA_936439885.1. Classification (NCBI taxonomy): domain Eukaryota; kingdom Metazoa; phylum Arthropoda; class Insecta; order Diptera; family Tachinidae; genus Nowickia; species Nowickia ferox. The sequence goes on along the minus strand of OW387023.1, from coordinate 90,956,774 downwards.
GTAAATATGTTTGTATGTAAGTAACAAAAGTATTTATTTAGTAACTACAAGACGAGAACATTTTCACAAGTTACAATTTCATGATAATGTCATTATTATGCAGTGAACTAAACCTATTTTCAAAATCGTTAAATTCATTTGTCAATATTCCACTGCTGCAGCTACACCGAGACCAACTAAGCAAACGATGAGGCAGACAAATAGAAGAGTCAGAGAGAGTGGCAGAAAACAAACTTAAATAAAAGCAGCAGCTCTGTAACGTTTTCCAGCCCATGATGTACATACTCGTACACAGACTGCCAAATGTAATGACAAAACAAACAAAATACTTTAGTTAAGACAAGACAAATATCGAGACAAACAATAAAGTACATGATGTAAAAGTTAAGTAGAACCTATCAGTGTTCATTAAGTGAGAATTGTGTCACCTAATTAACGTAAATGAGTCAAATAACTTGGCCAACACCAACAAAATACAAACAAAAAAAAAAAACAGAAAAAGACAAATAATGCAAGTAGAAATCTACCTTAGAGAAACTCAAATATTATACTAACAAAGTTAAGCGCGCTGCTTTGTGTTCTTTATTTTTATTTTTTAATCAAATGGAGACGAGAACCAACAAAATTTAAACAAATTTTGCCACAATGAATGAAGAATAGCGCAAGAAAAAAATTAAAGTAAAAATGTTCAAAACGTGAGTTAGATAACGCCTTTGTATAATGTAATGCAAGGTAATGTCATGTTATGCATTAATTCTTAACTGAAACTGACAAGCTAGAAAGAAAACAGCCACTAAAAAAAGCAGACAAGAGCAAACCTCAACTACAGCTGCTAAATATTTATACCGCCAATCAGACGGGGAGCGGAAAGACCAGACAAATGAAAATGGATGCATGAGTTGTGGAGGAGGCAAAAAAAATTAAATATGTAAGTATAATAAGACAAGCCTAAAAACATTTTCCCTACAGGGTTATTTGCATTAGAAATGACAACAGTAGTCAACAATGCTGAAGGAATTAAAAGTTGCACACAGCAAAAAATAAAAAAAAAAAAAACTTAAATATGCAAGTAATAAAGTATAAAAAAAAAGAAAACAGCGCATGCACTATGGCAGAATAAAAAATAACACAGGCTGTTTAGCAAAAACTTTAAGGCTCAGTTAGCCGACTGTAATGTAATGTAACTGAAACGGTAGTTAGCAGCTGATCAATATTCCTTTTAAAAAAATATCCTTATATCTGTGGCAATAAGGAAAAAGTGCTTAAGTCATATTTTACTGTTTTGCAGGAGAGCAGTTTTAAGCGTTCAGGTCGATTTTCAGAAATTCACTTCTTTTGCAGTTAAATTTGGAAATTTGGTGTCCATTTAAATTTGTTTTAGAAAAACATCGTTCTACACACTGTAACTAATAAATTCAATTGAAATAATATCAAAGTATAAGCTAAATTAAGCTGTTATTCCGTATGAGATTATGAGCTGAAAAAAGATAAGCACAAATTGATTGCGCTATTACTTCCTAAAAAATGGCACAAAATAATAGAAATTTTTGTCAGAAGTATAGTACTTCTGAATATGGAAATTACGGAGGTGCCACTAATTCAAAATAAGCTTATCTTGACTTAAGCACATTTTCCTTTTTGCCACAGATATAGCTTTGAAAGTTCCCATACAAAACAAAAAAAAAATTCAAAAATTATATGTTGTAGCCTTAAAGGCTTCATTAGTCTTTACTTTCTGTTGCTGTTCTGTGTTACATTTTCTGTAGTAACTTATCAGCTGTTTCTGACCGGAAGGTCTCAGTTTTTCACTAAAGTGATGAATTTTGCATCGGCTATTGTTATGTTTCATTATAATTTTATGTTTTTCTTTCAAAATTAAATTTTTAAAATTCTAAATGCACAATCACAATTTATTTCATAATGTTTTTATTTAATTTATGCTGTCACTTACATTTACTTAACAATTTTTTGATTTTTACAGATTGAACCGAAACATAACAGAACGAAACAGAAAAACTAACGACTTGTATTAAATTTCTATAAACAAAAAAGAGTCAGCTGATTCGTAACAGAACAGAAAGTAAAATCTAATTCTGCCTTAAGTCAATTTTTTATATGAACAGTTTCCAAAAAAAAATTTAAATAAATAAATAGAAACATGTTAATAATAATTTTAGTTAAAAAATTCGCGTCATATTTTTGCAACATGTTCTCACGCACAGCAAATATCGAAGTTCGCGGTTCTCATTAGCGGTACGTGCCCGAATCTTGATTGAAACAACATTTTTCGCTACACACAATTTTGAGAGCGAACCGTGTTGTTTCATTCTGCATCGTGCTACGAACCATGATTATGATTGATTTTGATTAAAAAAAAATCTAGACAAATTTAATTCAATATATTTATGAACAACAGAACAGTCCTTGTGGAAAAATTTGCACAAAATTTTGTTAAGTTCCACGAAGACGATCAAATAAACTCACATCAATAATAAAGTTGTGTGTGCGCAGTCGTATTTCTTCGAGATATATGAACGCGTTATCGGAATTTATTGATATAAGGGGTGTGTTCAAAAAGTAACGCGAATTTTGATTTTTGGCGGGTTACGTATATTCGAATTTTGATTTTGTTTTGTACTCATGTCTCTCACTTATGCCGACAATTTCGGCCATTTTGAATGTTCAGTTAATTGTTAACAGCTGCTTGTGTTTTGGCTCGTCTTCGATTTTTACCTATTAAAAAAAATGGAACAAAGAACCTCTTTCAAATTTTGTGTGAAAAACGAAATTAAGTGTGCTTATGCATTCCGAATGTTAACTGTGGCATACGGAGAAGCTACCTTAGACCGAAGCAACGTTTATCGCTGAAACAAAATGTTCTCAGAAGGCCCAGAAGATGTGAACGACGAAGAGCGTGCCGGACGCCCGAGAACTAAAACAACAGGCGAACAAATTGATGAAGTGAAGAAAATCGTCGAATCACCATTAGAAAAGTTGCTGAGGACCTAGACATATCGATTGGCTCGTGGCATTCGATGTTCATCAATGATTTGGCATGAAACGGGTCGCCGCGAAATTCGTACCAAAATTGCACAATTTCGACCAAAAACAGCATCGCATGAACATTACTAATGAGCTGTTGGACTCTGTCCGTGACGACCCAAATTTGCTCCAGACGGTTATAACTGGTGACGAATCGTGGGTTTATGGTTATGACGTGAAAGCCAAAGCTCAATCATCTCAATGGAAGCTGCCGCACGAATCAAGACCGAAAAAAACGCGCCAAGTTCGGTCGAATGTAAAAGTTTTGCTTACAGTTTTCTTCGATTGCAGGGGCGTGGTGCATCATGGCTTCTGGCCACAGGGCAGAATAGTCATAAGGAATATTACCTGCAAGCTATGCGCAATCCGTCAGAAACGCCCGGATTTTTGGAAGAACAACAACTGGCTTTTGCACCACGATAACGCCCCTGCTCACATATCGTTGTTTGTAAGCGACTTTTTGGCCAAAAACAACACACTACTGATGCCGCAGCCACCATATTCTCCAGATCTGGTCCCCTGTAGCTTTTTCTTGTTCCCGAAACTGAAGAAGCCCATGAAAGGACGACGCTACGCTACGATTTACGAGATAAAGACGCCATCGAAGATTGGAAAAAACGTTGGCATTAGTGCATTATATCTGAGTGGGATTACTTTGAAGGGGACAAAATAGATATTCATGAATAATGTTTTAAAAAAACACAAAATTCGCGATACATAAATCAAATATTGATTTTTTCTTCTTCAAATCTGATTGACAAAAATATATTAGATTAATTTTGTAATACTTGTTAATGAAAGAAAAGTGAGCGAAAGAACAGTTTATATTTTGCTTTATTGAAGATTACCAAAATTTATATACAGTAATCGTGAAGAAATAAATAAAGCAATAGGGAATTTTGTCGGGGTAGTCAACGCTACGAAGTTAAAATACAAGTGGTGATTGACGTGTTTATTTAAACAACTTCTCACATTTTTCCAATAACTGCTGGAACATTATTTATATGAAAAATAATTCTCGAATTTTCTTACTGAGTACTTTATGATGCGAGAGTTATAGAAACGAGCTACTGGGCAAGGTGTCCCTATTGATGAAAATCTTATCAAAATATCTTTTGAATAACTAATGTTAGCATTTCAAATTGAAATTGTAAATAATCAAAAAAAAAATAAATATATTCTTTTTACAATTTATAACATGACCCATAGTGAGCTCAAAACATTCTTTCACAATAAAATGTCATGAGGCCCTGAAAAATAAAACAATTTTTAATCAAAACCTTTAAAGCCCCAAATTCTAAATACGAGTAGTAGCAAAAATTTTATAAATACATTTTTTTACAGTAAATGAAAGAAAAAAATTAAAAACGTGACGCTGGTATTATTAGCAAAATATTTGTCTTTTATAAAAGCTTAACATTGAAATAAAATAAAAACACAAGAACAAAAAAAGGAAATTGCAATGAAAAATTGTAATAAAATAAGTAAATAAAAATTTTCTAACCGGCAACTTTTAACCTTTTTCTGAACTATAAATAATAAAATAAAACTAATTTTGAATAATGTAATTCCATTAAAGGAAAAACGATAGAATATTTTCTTGTTTAATAGGGTTTGCATTATTAGTTGTTCTTGGTGGTTTTTCTTTTGTATTTATTTATTTTTCTTCTTTTATTTTCTTTGTGTGTTGCATGATTTAATTTTTTTTTCTTCTTAAAAGTTATTTGACATTTGCTCAATAGAACAAGTAAATAATGCTTTAAGAAAAAGCAACAAATATAAATCTCAAGCATTTGAGCAACAAACTGCGGATTACAAATATGGTGACAACAACTTTCTTTTCGATTAATAACAATCAACTCAGACATTCTGATGCACGAAAACAAGAAGCAGTTTTAGCCAATGATCAAGAGTTGCAATGGATTGTTTCTTATTTTATATTGTGGCGTATGTGAATGCGTGTGTTTAGCGGAATAAATTGATGAAGAAAAAAAAAACGATTAAGAAGAAGATTTTATTTTAACCCAACTCTTTTTTTGTAGTTGCCTTTGTTTCGATCTCAGATATTTAAAGAGTATTTAGTTGCACTCGTATTATTACTTTGGCTGCTGATTGAAAAATAAATACCAAAAGACACCTGCTGTACATCGTTGCTATGATGAGTATCGGCTTAAAGCAGGATTTTTTCTTTTATCTTTTTTTTCGAAAATCTAAATGACATTAACAAATTATTGAAGAAAAGAGATTTTGCTTAAAATGTAATTTAGATTTAATGTGATTGAAAGGCAGAAAGTCACAAAATACCATCATGGCTTTGTTGACAAATACATATTGCTAAATTAAAATTTTTGCAGTTTAAAGCAATTCAGAGAAAATGTTTATAAGTTCTTGGTTATGTTATGGGTCATGTTAAAGCCGAAACTACATTCCCTCGAAATCGGAAATTCCTTAGACACTTTTACAATCTGAAAGTGAAATTGTAATTTATTTTATGTGTGTGAAGTTAAATTTTAAAATTTAAACACTTGACACAAACCTTGTGCTTTAACAGAGCTCTGTTAGCGTGTTAACAGAGCTCTGTTAAGCTATAAAAATTCGATTAATGCCTTTCCAAAGGACTTTTCTATAAAATGATGCAACCCAGATGAAAAAAATAATGCAAATTTATAGATAAGCTGTTCCTTGATTATTGTCCATGAAACTATTTCTGAAAAATATGAATAAGAACCAAATATCGTCAACTTGGCGATGCAGGAGGACAAATGTGGTGACCTTTTATGGACCACATTGTACTCCAGAAACGTGCATACTTAGAATTTCTGGAAGTTCGAGTTTTCAGGAATTTTTAGAAAAACTTTAAATTTGCCCAACTATGTTAACATTTTCCAAACAAAATTTTTTTGAGAAAGAGGCGATGCGGGCGGACAAAAGTGGTGGCCTATTATGGACCACATTATAGTCTAAAAACGTGCATACTTAGAATTTCTAGAAGTTCGAGTTTTCAAGAGATTTTTCAAAAACTTTAAATTAACATTAACATTTTCAAAGATGTGACCAAATTTTTTTAGGAAGAAGGCGATGCGGGCGAACAAAAGTGGAGGCCTATTACAAACCACATTGTACTCTAGAAAAGTGCATGCTCCGAATTTCTGGAAGTTCGAGTTTTCACGACATTTTCGAAAAACTTTAAATTTGCCCAACTATATTAACATTTTCCAAACAAAATTTTTTTGAGAAAGAGGCGATGCGAGCGGACAAAGGTAGTGGCCTATTATGGACCACATTGTGCTCTATAAACGTGCATACTCAGAACTTCTAGACGTTCAAATTTTCAGGACATTTTTGAAAAACTTTAAATTTGCCCAACTATAATAACATTTTCCAAACAAAATATTTTTAAGAAAGAGGCGATGCAAAACTATTGCGAGCATTTTGCTTATCTTAAAAGTAATAGTTGTGTGAGAGCTCAGGTCACACCCGTCACAGCCTTCTGAGCAGAAATCGTCTTCTTTCTGCGTTTGTGTGTTATTAAATACTTCTTGTATTATATTATAAATTTTATATTTTTGAATTATAGAAAAAAAATTGAGTATGATAGTCACACCCGACACAATAGAATTACGTATATGTAAGATAGAGTGTGGCATGCTTAAATCTTTTGCTGTTCAATTCATCATTTATGATGCACACACATTACGCATGCGCAACGTATAAGTCAGCAGCGCATTGTACGTAGTGCAGGGTATAAAATATTGCACATTTTTTGCTACACCTAAAGCTTTAAAAAACTATTGTAATTTGATCAAAACACTTGCTGTAGGGTATGCAGTTCTTTTCTAAACTTATTGTTCTTTTCCCATTCATTAAATCTTTTATATTATTATGCGACAGTATCAAGCGACCGACATTCATTCATGAATAACTTTAGCTGACATACAATGCATTTTAAGCATGCGGAAAAACAGAACAACATGAGTATCGTTATCAAAGTGGCATGTAATAAAACCTTTCGAAAGAGCACATAAATCACGAGTACTTAAATACTTAAAATAAAATATATTTAAGGGAAATTTAACAAATTATTATGAGAAAAAGTAAAAATGTAAAGCAAGCATGGTTTCATCAACTTGATGAAAAGTACTTGATATGCAGAATGTTTCAAAAACTAATTTTCTATAAATATAAGACAAAGCCAAATATTTAAATTGAGCTTTTTTATCATATACATTTATTAACTCTCTCTCTCTCTCTCTTACGCTGCAACAGCTGCAGGCTTCACGACCTAGTTCTGATTTTTTTTACAAGATGTACAGCAATACTCATGAATGTAATGAATAAATTTGTCACTTAAGTTTTTGTTGTTTTTTCTTGTTGTGCATTTTTTTATACATACATACTCGTATTTATTCTACAGCCAATTCCATACCATTTATACCACATTTTTTTGTGTCCCATACATTATTAATTCATTACCAGGTACTGTTTAACGAAAAGAAAATGGGTTGTGGAAAGGTTCCCTTTTTTCTTATCAGCGACAGTTTTATCAACAATAAAATCATTGCTGTTGTTATCGTCAGGAATTAAAAGTCATTGTTTGTTTTTTAATGTTTTTGAGAAGGTTGTTTGCTTTGTGTAATATTGCTGTCATTGATTGTTGTTATTCTTAAGTAGCTTTGTATATACTCGTATAGTGTAAAGTATGTAAAACAATAATATTCAAATAGATAAAAAGGGTGTTACAAAAGGAACGCATAGATGTTAATTGAAATTAATAAACTTATCACTAATGCGAAATAAGACAGGCTGTTTATACACTTGCAGGGGCTGATGTTGGCTGAGTAGTAAATGCGTTGACGACAAAGAGAGTCTGAGTCAGATCAACATAATAGATTTTTTACTGCTCGGATCTCGATATAGAGGAATCTTATAATTTTCCTGATCACTGCAACATTTTCCAGGCGGAAATCTATGCAGTCAAAATGGCAGCAGAGTTAGCCTTCACCCCTCTAACCATGAATGCGCGTGTAAATATGTATATAGACCATTGATGTCAGTTTCATAGCACAATTGTGCCAGCTAAAATCACATACATTCTTATTCTCTTTTATTTAGTCGTCAATGAGACAGCGACTATAACACATGCGTAGCGGGTGTGTTAAATTCTTTATAGGTACAGTGAAAGAAAAGAAGTGGTAAGCGAAAAATATTCTATGGCCACCAATGGTTTTCACGACATTCAATGTGTTTTATGTTACAAAACTTTTAAGGAAAGAAATGAATATGTATTAAAAAGCCATTTTGATTTTTTTGGAGCAGTTTCACTAAATTGCACTTTTTATATAAACTTTTAAGACCAATAACTCGGGAAATATGGGTCGCAGCAAATTTTTTTCATTAATTTTTTTTCTTATTTTTCATGTTTCTATCAGATAAGCTATTTAAAATTTTTTTTTGAGATTTTTCACAGTTTCCTATGAAAACATCAGAGCCCCATAACTCCGAAAATATGGGTCGGAGCCAATTTTTTTTTTAATTTTTTTTCTCTTATTTTTTGATTTTCTACCACATAAGCCCCTTTTATTTTTATTTTTTTGAGCTGCTTTACTAAATTACATTTGTCCAAATATTTATTATTTTCTATGTACTTTAGAGACGAATGAGATAACTTTTCTCACACATACAACAATAATTTAATTTTTGACATCACTGATATAGACAGTCAAGCAGCTATTAAATCAATTTCAGCTGACTGTAACTACTCCTCGGTTGTACTAATGTGTAGGAATGCCCTAAATATGTTATGTGCTGGTACACACATACATATGTTAAGGTCCGAGGACACATGGGAGTAGGGAAATGATATGGCCGGTACACTGGCCAAAAGGGGAATTCAATTACCTGCTGAGGAAACACCTGAAAGGGATCATAGACTCTAAAATGAGGGAAGAAGCAGAAAACTTGCAAAACTTCTAAAATCATGTGGAGCTCCTACGATCCCAAATCGACTAAATACCTATTATCATTAACTAGCAAACTTCTAGTGGGGGTATAACAGTACATTGCTGGGCGGCTTCGTATGTTGTCAAAATAGGACGAATGCTTGATGGTACCTGCAGGAAATGTAAGGAATAAGGGATAGTTGAAACAATGGAACATCACTGTCCGGCTCTAAGCCGCACTAGATATAACTGTCTTGGTGCTCACACTTTTCGTAGTCTTGTACTTGTATCGAGAGTGGAATTGTGTAGATTGCTAAATTTTGTTTAATCTGTGTGGGAGTCATTCGATACAGGTACCACGAACTATGCTGCCATACTTACAGGTTCTCTTCTCATCTGCTGGTATCGCTAAGGATCAATCTCGGTCTATGCGAGGTCTTTGGACCACCCATATTAACCTAACCTAACCTAACCTAACATAATATATTTTTTTGACATGCAGAGAGCTAACGCTTTCCCCACAGTGCGCTCCTTCGTTGATATTTGAAGTAATGAAGTAATAAATTAATACTTCTACTTAACACTAGAGGCGCTGAAACGATACTGTAACAAATTAATAAAACGCATAATAACAGAGTTCTTAAAACGAAACTAAGAATGAGCAGAGCTGTAAAAACCAAAATCAGAATGAATTATGCTTCACTTCATTTCTATTTATCTATCACTTTAAAATCTGTACTTGCACTTTCTCTTTCATACTCTCAGGTAACGCAAATATAACGATTGCATGAACCCAAATGAGTTTAAAATTCACTTCCTCTTCTCAGAAAGCTGCCAAACTTGACATAAAATAACTTACATGCTTGATGAACAACATCTCAAAATAATAAGACTCTCTCCAGCCAAAATGAAATCTAAATATTTTTTATGCACCCAGAAAAATTTCATATCAAAATCTACGAAAAGAAGATTAATTTAAGAATATTTGGTAATGATTTTGCTTCATATGAGTTTGTTATTACTTCAATTGATTTAAATTAATCTTCAAAGAAAAATTTTCCCTCTTTAAATGTTAATTTAACATTCCAGTACTGTTAAATCAAAATAAAAAGTCATGTTGAATCAACGTGGATTTGATATGTGAAATAACACGATTGATTTAAAACCATACAAATTTATTTAGTCATTATATTTTATTCATTACTAGAACTTTCCCGCAACTTTGTTCGCATGTACAAAGAAACTGAGTAGTAGACTTTGATTTGAATTTATACCAATCTTATCAAAAACGGAAAAAATACCAACAGCACAAATTTTCAATTTTTACCCTGTTCCGAAGAACTTTCTTAATTTTTTCTTTCATATTCTTCTTCTACGGACACTAACAAACAAATCCAGATCAGTGATTCCATTAGGATACTAAACGTACATTTTGTATATCTTTTGATGACTTCAGGTACCATGTGCAATCCCGATATTTTTCGTATCTTTTCAATTGTACGCAAAATTTAGAGAAAATATGAACATCTTTTTTTTCCTTTTTTGAGGAAATATGAACATCAATTTTATTTTCAGAAAATTTATATCAAGTTTTTATATAATCGCTTTAGTATAAGCGCCTTAACACGTGTATTAATTTTTACACACATAAATTTGTTTTGATAACATTAAAATATAGTTATGTACACATAATTAATTTTAAAGTTTACTTTCTGTATTTTTAAAAATTACATGATGATATATAAAAATGAATTTATATGATATCATTTTCTTTACAATACTCATTATATATGAAATAAAAATGTTATGTTAATAAATGTTAAAAGTTAAAAATAGACTTTATTTTTACAAAATATATATTTTTGGCAACAAATGTATCTTTCTCGAAATTTCACTGGCAACACTGGTCCAGACATTCACGCGTGATGCCGTGCCAAAAAAATTAATGTGTGTGAAGATAAATTCGAATTTAACTAGCAGAGACAGAAACCAAAATTTTTAACATAGCATGTTAATCACATAACAGAGCACTGTTAGCTATTTAACAGTATTCGCTAAATGGATTAGGATTCCAAATCCTTGGAAATGGATCGAGATAGATATTTTTTTTTTTTGGAAAAATTTCTCTCAACTGTATTTTATGAAATTATAAAAATAGGATGGTTAAAATATGTATGGTAGAGACAATAAACTAGATTTAAAAAAACATAATTTTCTTGAGAAGATTAGTGCTCATTTGGGTAAAATATGGAAGAGCACACGCACTACACCATATAGGTCTGGTACCCTGAAGGGTCCTAAAGGTGACCCAATTGATCACGTGTCTCAAATAATTTTGGGAATTGAAATAATAGATTTTGCATAATATGCTTTTTTGGTGAAATTTCTTAAGAAGATTAGTGGTCATTTGGGTAAAATATGGAAGAGCACACGTACTACACCATATAGGTGTGGTACCCTGAAGGGTCCTAACGATGACCCAGTTGACCACGTTTCTGAAATAATTTTGGGAATTGAAATAATCGATTTTGAAAAATATGCTTTTTTGGTGAACTTTTTTGAGAGAAGTGGCAATTTTGATAAAATATGGAAGAGCACACGTACTACACCATATAGGTGGGGTACCCTGAAGGGTCCTAGAGGTGACCCAATTAATCACGTTTCTCAAATAATTTTGGGAATTGAAATAATCGATTTTGAAAAATATGCTTTTTTGTTGAACTTTTTTGAGAGAAGTGGCAATTTTGATAAAATATGGAAGAGCACACGTACTACAACATATAGGTGGGGTACCCTGAAGGGTCCTAGAGGTGACCCAATTAATCACGTTTCTCAAATAATTTTGGGAATTGAAATAATCGATTTTGAAAAATATGCTTTTTTGTTGAACTTTTTTGAGAGAAGTGGCAATTTTGATAAAATATGGAAGAGCACACGTACTACACCATATAGGTCGGGTACCCTGAAGGGTCCTAGAGGTGACCCAATTAATCACGTTTCTGAAATAATTTTGGGAATTGAAATAATCGATTTTCAAAAACTATGCTTTTTTGGTGAAATTTCTTGAGAAGATTAGTGGTCATTTGGGTAAAATATGGAAGAGCACACGTACTACACCATCAAGGTGTGGTACCCTGAAGGGTCCTAAAGGTGACCCAATTGATCACGTTTCTCAAATAATTTTGGGAATTGAAATAATCGATTTTGAATAATATGCTTTTTTGGTGAAATTTCTTGAGAAGATTAGTGGTCATTTGGGTAAAATATGGAAGAGCACACGTACTACACCATATAGGTGGGGTACCCTGAAGGGTCCTAGAGGTGACCCAATTAATCACGTTTCTCAAATAATTTTGGGAATTGAAATAATCGATTTTGAAAAATATGCTTTTTTGGTGAAATTTCTTGAGAAGATTAGTGGTCATTTGGGTAAAATATGGAAGAGCACACGTACTACACCATATAGTTGGGGTACCCTGAAGGGTCCTAACGGTGACCCAATTGACCACGTTTCTGAAATAATTTTGGGAATTGAAATAATCGATTTTGAAAAATATGCTTTTTTGGTGAACTTTTTTGAGAGAAGTGGCAATTTTGATAAAATATGGAAGAGCACACGTACTACACCATATAGGTGGGGTACCCTGAAGGGTCCTAGAGGTGACCCAATTAATCACGTTTCTCAAATAATTTTGGGAATTGAAATAATCGATTTTGAAAAATATGCTTTTTTGGTGAAATTTCTTGAGAAGATTAGTGGTCATTTGGGTAAAATATGGAAGAGCACACGCACTACACCATATAGGTGTGGTACCCTGAAGGGTCCTAACGGTCACCCAATTGACCACGTTTCTGAAATAATTTTGCGAATTGAAATAATCGATTTTGAAAAATATGCTTTTTTGGTGAACTTTTTTGAGAGAAGTGGCAATTTTGATAAAATATGGAAGAGCACACGTAGTGCACCTCATAGATGTGGTACCCTGAAGGGTCCTAGAGGTGACCCAATTGATCACTATTCTCAAATAATTTTGGGAATTGAAATAATCGATTTTGAAAAATATGCTTTTTTTGTTGAACTTTTTTGAGAGAAGTGGCAATTTTGATAAAATATGGAAGAGCACACGTACTACACCATATAGGTCGGGTACCCTGAAGGGTCCTAGAGGTGACCCAATTAATCACGTTTCTGAAATAATTTTGGGAATTGAAATAATCGATTTTCAAAAACTATGCTTTTTTGGTGAAATTTCTTGAGAAGATTAGTGGTCATTTGGGTAAAATATGGAAGAGCACACGTACTACACCATATAGGTGTGGTACCCTGAAGGGTCCTAACGATGACCTAGTTGACCACGTTTCTGAAATAATTTTGGGAATTGAAATAATCGATTTTGAAAAATATGCTTTTTTGGTGAACTTTTTTGAGAGAAGTGGCAATTTTGATAAAATATGGAAGAGCACACGTACTACACCATATAGGTGGGGTACCCTGAAGGGTCCTAGAGGTGACCCAATTAATCACGTTTCTGAAATAATTTTGGGAATTGAAATAATCGATTTTGAAAAATATGCTTTTTTGGTGAACTTTTTTGAGAGAAGTGGCAATTTTGATAAAATATGGAAGAGCACACGTACTACACCATATAGGTGGGGTACCCTGAAGGGTCCTAGAGGTGACCCAATTAATCACGTTTCTCAAATAATTTTGGGAATTGAAATAATCGATTTTGAAAAATATGCTTTTTTGGTGAACTTTTTTGAGAGAAGTGGCAATTTTGATAAAATATGGAAGAGCACACGTACTACACCATATAGGTGGGGTACCCTGAAGGGTCCTAGAGGTGACCCAATTAATCACGTTTCTGAAATAATTTTGGGAATTGAAATAATCGATTTTGAAAAATATGCTTTTTTGGTGAACTTTTTTGAGAGAAGTGGCAATTTTGATAAAATATGGAAGAGCACACGTACTACACCATATAGGTCGTGTACCCTGAAGGGTCCTAATTGTGACCCAATTAATCACGTTTCTCAAATAATTTTAGGAATTGAAATAATCGATTTTCAAAAACTATGCTTTTTTGGTGAAATTTCTTGAGAAGATTAGTGGTCATTTGGGTAAAATATGGAAGAGCACACGCACTACACCATATAGGTGGGGTACCCTAAAGGGTCCTAAAGGTGACCCAATTGATCACGTTTCTGAAATAATTTTGGGAATTGAAATAATCGATTTTGAATAATATGCTTTTTTGGTGAAATTTCTTGAGAAGATTAGTGGTCATTTGGGTAAAATATGGAAGAGCACACGTACTACACCATATAGGTGTGGTAACCTGAAGGGTCCTAGAGGTGACCCAATTTATCACTATTCTCAAATAATTTTGGGAATTGAAATAATCGATTTTGGAAAATATGCTTTTTTGTTGAACTTTTTTGAGAGAAGTGGCAATTTTGATAAAATATGGAAGAGCACACGTACTACACCATATAGGTGGGGTACCCTGAAGGGTCCTAGAGGTGACCCAATTAATCACGTTTCTGAAATAATTTTGGGAATTGAAATAATCGATTTTGAAAAATATGCTTTTTTGGTGAACTTTTTTGAGAGAAGTGGCAATTTTGATAAAATATGGAAGAGCACACGTACTACACCATATAGGTCGTGTACCCTGAAGGGTCCTAATTGTGACCCAATTAATCACGTTTCTCAAATAATTTTAGGAATTGAAATAATCGATTTTCAAAAACTATGCTTTTTTGGTGAAATTTCTTGAGAAGATTAGTGGTCATTTGGGTAAAATATGGAAGAGCACACGCACTACACCATATAGGTGGGGTACCCTAAAGGGTCCTAAAGGTGACCCAATTGATCACGTTTCTGAAATAATTTTGGGAATTGAAATAATCGATTTTGAATAATATGCTTTTTTGGTGAAATTTCTTGAGAAGATTAGTGGTCATTTGGGTAAAATATGGAAGAGCACACGTACTACACCATATAGGTGTGGTAACCTGAAGGGTCCTAGAGGTGACCCAATTTATCACTATTCTCAAATAATTTTGGGAATTGAAATAATCGATTTTGGAAAATATGCTTTTTTGTTGAACTTTTTTGAGAGAAGTGGCAATTTTGATAAAATATGGAAGAGCACACGTACTACACCATATAGGTGGGGTACCCTGAAGGGTCCTAGAGGTGACCCAATTAATCACGTTTCTGAAATAATTTTGGGAATTGAAATAATCGATTTTGAAAAATATGCTTTTTTGGTGAACTTTTTTGAGAGAAGTGGCAATTTTGTTAAAATATGGAAGAGCACACGTACTACACCATGCCAAATGTAAACTCAGCCTATGTTGAATATGTATATTTACATATGCATGTACTATAGGGTGTTTTTTATTGAGGTATAGAACTTTAAGTTGGCATCACTTATATGGTGTAGTACGTGTGCTCTTCCATATTTTACCCAAATGACCACTAATCTTCTCAAGAAATTTCACCAAAAAAGCATATTATTCAAAATCGATTATTTCAATTCCCAAAATTATTTGAGAAACGTGATCAATTGGGTCACCTTTAGGACCCTTCAGGGTACCACACCTTGATGGTGTAGTACGTGTGCTCTTCCATATTTTACCCAAACGACCACTAATCTTCTCAAGAAATTTCACCAAAAAAGCATAGTTTTTGAAAATCGATTATTTCAATTCCCAAAATTATTTCAGAAACGTGATTAATTGGGTCACCTCTAGGACCCTTCAGGGTACCCGACCTATATGGTGTAGTACGTGTGCTCTTCCATATTTTATCAAAATTGCCACTTCTCTCAAAAAAGTTCAACAAAAAAGCATATTTTTCAAAATCGATTATTTCAATTCCCAAAATTATTTGAGAAACGTGATTAATTGGGTCACCTTTAGGACCCTTTAGGGTACCCCACCTATATGGTGTAGTGCGTGTGCTCTTCCATATTTTACCCAAATGACCACTAATCTTCTCAAGAAATTTCACCAAAAAAGCATAGTTTTTGAAAATCGATTATTTCAATTCCTAAAATTATTTGAGAAACGTGATTAATTGGGTCACAATTAGGACCCTTCAGGGTACACGACCTATATGGTGTAGTACGTGTGCTCTTCCATATTTTATCAAAATTGCCACTTCTCTCAAAAAAGTTCACCAAAAAAGCATATTTTTCAAAATCGATTATTTCAATTCCCAAAATTATTTCAGAAACGTGATTAATTGGGTCACCTCTAGGACCCTTCAGGGTACCCCACCTATATGGTGTAGTACGTGTGCTCTTCCATATTTTATCAAAATTGCCACTTCTCTCAAAAAAGTTCACCAAAAAAGCATATTTTTCAAAATCGATTATTTCAATTCCCAAAATTATTTCAGAAACGTGGTCAACTAGGTCATCGTTAGGACCCTTCAGGGTACCACACCTATATGGTGTAGTACGTGTGCTCTTCCATATTTTACCCAAATGACCACTAATCTTCTCAAGAAATTTCACCAAAAAAGCATAGTTTTTGAAAATCGATTATTTCAATTCCCAAAATTATTTCAGAAACGTGATTAATTGGGTCACCTCTAGGACCCTTCAGGGTACCCGACCTATATGGTGTAGTACGTGTGCTCTTCCATATTTTATCAAAATTGCCACTTCTCTCAAAAAAGTTCAACAAAAAAGCATATTTTTCAAAATCGATTATTTCAATTCCCAAAATTATTTGAGAATAGTGATCAATTGGGTCACCTCTAGGACCCTTCAGGGTACCACATCTATGAGGTGCACTACGTGTGCTCTTCCATATTTTATCAAAATTGCCACTTCTCTCAAAAAAGTTCACCAAAAAAGCATATTTTTCAAAATCGATTATTTCAATTCGCAAAATTATTTCAGAAACGTGGTCAATTGGGTGACCGTTAGGACCCTTCAGGGTACCACACCTATATGGTGTAGTGCGTGTGCTCTTCCATGTTTTACCCAAATGACCACTAATCTTCTCAAGAAATTTCACCAAAAAAGCATATTTTTCAAAATCGATTATTTCAATTCCCAAAATTATTTGAGAAACGTGATTAATTGGGTCACCTCTAGGACCCTTCAGGGTACC
The DNA here is from genome assembly GCA_936439885.1 of Nowickia ferox. Taxonomy (NCBI): domain Eukaryota; kingdom Metazoa; phylum Arthropoda; class Insecta; order Diptera; family Tachinidae; genus Nowickia; species Nowickia ferox. The sequence goes on along the minus strand of OW387023.1, from coordinate 90,939,660 downwards.
CCACCTATATGGTGTAGTACGTGTGCTCTTCCATATTTTATCAAAATTGCCACTTCTCTCAAAAAAGTTCACCAAAAAAGCATATTTTTCAAAATCGATTATTTCAATTCCCAAAATTATTTCAGAAACGTGGTCAATTGGGTCACCGTTAGGACCCTTCAGGGTACCCCAACTATATGGTGTAGTACGTGTGCTCTTCCATATTTTACCCAAATGACCACTAATCTTCTCAAGAAATTTCACCAAAAAAGCATATTTTTCAAAATCGATTATTTCAATTCCCAAAATTATTTGAGAAACGTGATTAATTGGGTCACCTCTAGGACCCTTTAGGGTACCCCACCTATATGGTGTAGTACGTGTGCTCTTCCATATTTTACCCAAATGACCACTAATCTTCTCAAGAAATTTCACCAAAAAAGCATATTATTCAAAATCGATTATTTCAATTCCCAAAATTATTTGAGAAACGTGATCAATTGGGTCACCTTTAGGACCCTTCAGGGTACCACACCTTGATGGTGTAGTACGTGTGCTCTTCCATATTTTACCCAAATGACCACTAATCTTCTCAAGAAATTTCACCAAAAAAGCATAGTTTTTGAAAATCGATTATTTCAATTCCCAAAATTATTTCAGAAACGTGATTAATTGGGTCACCTCTAGGACCCTTCAGGGTACCCGACCTATATGGTGTAGTACGTGTGCTCTTCCATATTTTATCAAAATTGCCACTTCTCTCAAAAAAGTTCAACAAAAAAGCATATTTTTCAAAATCGATTATTTCAATTCCCAAAATTATTTGAGAAACGTGATTAATTGGGTCACCTCTAGGACCCTTCAGGGTACCCCACCTATATGTTGTAGTACGTGTGCTCTTCCATATTTTATCAAAATTGCCACTTCTCTCAAAAAAGTTCAACAAAAAAGCATATTTTTCAAAATCGATTATTTCAATTCCCAAAATTATTTGAGAAACGTGATTAATTGGGTCACCTCTAGGACCCTTCAGGGTACCCCACCTATATGGTGTAGTACGTGTGCTCTTCCATATTTTATCAAAATTGCCACTTCTCTCAAAAAAGTTCACCAAAAAAGCATATTTTTCAAAATCGATTATTTCAATTCCCAAAATTATTTCAGAAACGTGGTCAACTGGGTCATCGTTAGGACCCTTCAGGGTACCACACCTATATGGTGTAGTACGTGTGCTCTTCCATATTTTACCCAAATGACCACTAATCTTCTTAAGAAATTTCACCAAAAAAGCATATTATGCAAAATCGATTATTTCAATTCCCAAAATTATTTGAGACACGTGATCAATTGGGTCACCTTTAGGACCCTTCAGGGTACCAGACCTATATGGTGTAGTGCGTGTGCTCTTCCATATTTTACCCAAATGAGCACTAATCTTCTCAAGAAAATTATGTTTTTTTAAATCTAGTTTATTGTCTCTACCATACATATTTTAACCATCCTATTTTTATAATTTCATAAAATACAGTTGAGAGAAATTTTTCCAAAAAAAAAAAAATATCTATCTCGATCCATTTCCAAGGATTTGGAATCCTAATCCATTTAGCGAATACTGTTAAATAGCTAACAGTGCTCTGTTATGTGATTAACATGCTATGTTAAAAATTTTGGTTTCTGTCTCTGCTAGTTAAATTCGAATTTATCTTCACACACATAAAAAATTAAATAAATTAATTTTTATATATATATAATTAAATAATGGTATTGTGTGTATTGTCGCAGACATCGGGAAAATGTGAATGTGTGTGTGTGTGTGTTATTAATATTTGTCTTGCCAGGCCTTGGCCTGGCAAGTCTTGACTTGAAGTCATCACGTGAAAGTCGAAGCGCTTACTGCTGCAGCCGAAATATATTTAAATATTTTATAGATACACACTAAAGGCCATGATACACTATCATACACAGCAATTTTTGAAAATTTTCCTACAATATCTTGCGATTGTGTAGGATAGTGAGTCATGGCCTTAAATAAATACTATTGTGAATTAAACTTTAATTCAAAATGATTCAATATGATCTCAAGTCAACATTTTTGCATGGTGATTTTACATTGGTATTTTTTTCCAACTGCGAATCATTTTCAATGATTTTTATAAAGGCTTATCCTTGAAGAAAATTCTCTGGTTTATATTAGAAAAACATAACTTTTTATGATACACACTTGACGAGCAGATTAGACAATCAATCAAATGGTTCATACATAACGCGCATTTACTGCAATATAGTTAGAACTCAGAAAGAGATTGTTTTGCAAACACAAAACGTAACTCTTATTTTATCATCGCCTTAATCCATAATGGCGCATATTCATAGTCAAAACAAAGCATACTTTAAGATTTTAAAACCGGTATTTTAAATGGTAATACTGGTTTTTAAGCATACTTTATTTTAACTAAGAATATAAGCCAAGGTATTTGCCCTTATAGCAAACCCTTTTATCAACAAATAATTTGAAAATAAATAATTATATCGATAAACGAAGTTTATATAAATTGTCTTTAAATGATTCACATGAAAAATTTGTGATGTTCAGGCGCTCCAAATGATTTCTAAGGCCAAAATTTCAAATACTAATTTCAAAAGCTTACTGGTGGGCGGTTAAGCAAGTGCGAGTCATTACTGCTTATTATGCGGCTAATCAAGCTTTAACTTTGTCGTAATTATACACTGAGAGAAATATATAATTTAAGATGAATAATATGACCCCATTAAATTTATTATAGTGACAATATCAACCATGACATTAAGGTGTCATCACTGCCAATGACATTGGCGTAGCTGGAAATTTTTTATAGGGAAGGCGCCATTATGCCCAGTGATTTCAATGAGTAATATTAAAATAAATAATTAAATGGGCAAACAGCATGGTTTTTCTACGCCTGTCAATGGGATGGCACATCGACATCAGAAAAATTACCAAGCAATGAAAGCAAAACTTTGGAAATTTGGCGAGACAACAATTATCTAAATAATAACTATTTGATATCAGTTTGATGACAACAATAATTGTTGTTATCATTTTTTTGCTCTCCAAAAAACAAAACTATTATTTTGTCGCTTACAACATTATTCGAGGCTTTGCTTCAATTGTCGGTGACATTTTGATGTAACGAATAAGACTTAATACATGTTTTTTAATACCAGTTAATTTTATTTATTTACTGTCATCTTCCCGCGACGGAAAATAAACTAAAGTTGCCGGAATAATTAAAATCACAATGAAAGGGAAAATAAACTTTTGATAGCATGTTATAAAGCTCTTTAGTATTATATTATTGGCCAGTACATAATGCGTTAATTTATGTTATTTTGTTACCAAAAATACAGGATATTATAAAATTCTTTTGTAATGGGTTAATGTATGTTTCCTTTGTTAAAACAATAGAAAAATTCTATAAAACAATAGAAATATGCATTAAAAACTTATTATTATTATTACCGAGTGGAGGTGCGATATAGCACTACCTTTCCTAAGCTAACCTAACCTTTTATTACTTTTTCGCTACGATGTTCGCCCGTCCGTCTGTCTGCCTTTCTATCTACCACAAGTTCTTTTCTCGAGAACCGTAAAACCTACGGAACTGAAATTTTCACAGAATATGTAAAACTTCCCAGTAAAAAATATTCATATTTTTTGAAGCAATAAGGCAATAAAGCGCATCATAATAATTCGCTTTAAAATATGAGCTGCTTAGAAGCAGTGAACATATACTCGTATGAAGCAAACTATAGAAAATAAGGTGATTTAACTGCGCCACAACAATGCAGGTTTTAAAGCTGGAAATTTTCCTAATGTAATCTTGAAAATCGCTTTTTTATAAGTAAATACGTTTATATTAATAATCTTTTAAAGAGCGCTTGAGATAACTGCTGTATTTGCATGTTTTATTAGATTCCAAAAAAGCGCTTTTGTGAGCAAAAAATTTAGTACTCCAAGCCAGGAACTCGCCAAACAAAAATCAGCAGCGATATCAGCAGGTTTTTCTGCTCTACTTTTACTCTCTCATAGTAAAAACATGATTTATTTGAAGCAATTTTTTTTTTGTTGGGTTATGCCGAAAAATCGCCGAAACAAGAAAGGGCCGAAGCTAAAAAATGAATAAAACTTAAAAACGACCGGAAAAAAATCGCTCAAAATAAAAAAACGCATCAACGAAAAATATAAAAAAAAACTCTACATCGATTATTATCATTCGATTATTATTATGGGCGAAAGTAATGTAGATTTTTTCTACTTCTTGCGTATGGCACAAGGCACTAAGCGGGTGCTCTTACTCCTTAACTTATGTAGAAATATGTATGTGTGCTCTGGAATATTCACCTTTATTGCACTTGTCAACATCGACGTCACATCAATACAATACCAAAAAATTTCGGCTCGTCTACTTGTTGTCGAAAACAACTGACAGGCTCATGCAATTTGGAGACCTTAGGGAACAGAAATAAGCTGTCGCTAGCGCACAATTGTTGTAAAGAGCGGTTAGACAAGCCCAATTTTTCGGTGCTGTACTGACGTGACGTCGACGTTGGCAAGTGGAATAAGGGTGACTTTCCCTTGCAGCTGTGCCTTATACTATTTACTATGTAAAACTTCACTTATAATCTTTTGCCAAATTTATGTACATATCGTTGGTAAGAGAAATGTCCTAACTCAATTAATTGTAACTTGACAGGAGAAGGTAAAACATAATAGAAACTGTACAGCTGTTGTGTGCAATTGCTTGTAAAAACCTTATTTTTTACACTATTGCAATTAAAAATTTTTGTGACGAGGTGTATTTGTGTGAAATGTATTGGAATCACTGAAATAATCAATTTCGTAAAAAATACGAGTTAGGGTCTTTCTACTTAAACACCATCGATAGGTATGTATATACGAGTATATGGTCTTTTTTAATGCATCAAATAGCACACATCGGTTTTTATTATGAGTATGAAAAAGAGTATGAAAAAGCTTGATTATGCCTCGAGCTGCGGAAATATAAAACATTAGCGGCGAGTCATATTTGAAGACTTACAATTATTTAATCTTACATTGTATAAAATAATAAAGTTAAAAGCAAACGAAATGGAAGCGATAATTTTGATGACTTTTAATATTGACACAATTAATTTTAGCCTTTAGCTTCTTTAGAAGGTAAAATGATTAATCAGATGAGAAAAAGATCTACCGGAAAGAAGTTAGTTAAGACAATAGCACACACACACACGCACACAAACACACACACACATACATACACATACTTATGTATGCTGCTCAGTGAGGTAACATGGATATAATTAATGAGTGTTTGTGGCGTGTGTTTAGTGTAGCTGTTATTGCTGCGGTCAACATTTCTTTTGTTTTAGATAATATAATTTTTATTGTTTTCATATCTAAATGTTAACAAGCATTATTAGCAGCAATTGTTTGAAAAATAAAACCACAAATGTTGTGGTTTTTTTGTTCTTTAGTCATTTGTTGCCAAGGCTCAGCAATTTTTAAATATTCAAAAATTTCTGATGAATGAATATATGCATTGATACACGGATTACACTGTGCAACAGTAAAAATCCACATGGTCGTGGCAGTATAGGTTCGATAGTACTTTGAAAGCGTAGTAAAACCCTATACCCATTTTGGTGACCAACTTTTTTTATGGGCCTCCAAGGATTTCGAAAATCACTGCACCCTCAAAAAATGGAGTGATCAGGTTTTGACCAACAGCTAATTAGGACTTAGTGATAGCGCTTAGCTATATATAGCAATAATGTAGCTAACATCTTATGGCAAAAAAATATTTCTTAGTGCACTTTTTTTTTTGTTGAAAAAATTAAAGAAAACTATTTTTTTCACTTTTTTCAGAAAAACTTAAAAGGGACTCCTAAATTTTTGCTAACAATATTTGTCAAAAATGTAGCAGCGGTAAAACTAGGGATGCCAATCCCTAATCCTGGGATTTAAATTTTTTAATCCCGCGATTTTCGGGATTCAGTCAATCCCGAAATTGTTTACTAAGTTTTGTGTTTGTTTTTTAAAAATAAGTTCATCATGACCTTCCCCCATGTGAAGATAGTAACCGTGGCAACACAATATTGATCTTTTATAATTGAAATTTATTTGCCGGTGGTTAAGCATTCATTGATGCTTTGCCAAATTATTAGTAGATTTCAACAGTCACAAACTTCTTATCTTATGCACAGATTTTCAAAAACTATTTGAGAATTCACAAATAATATTATATATTTGAAAATCACAAAAGAAAACTAAGCGTAGCAGGCTTAGAAACTTTAACAAAACCCAGCAAATAATTTATATTCGATTTGAATCTGGGTTTTGTTAAAATGTTTAAGCCTAAGAAAAACTAAGCGTTTCTTTTGTGATTTTCAAAAATGTTATTTGTGAATTTTCAAATAATTGTTAACATTGTAATATGAAATAACTATAAAACTTTTGTTTAACAACCTCTTTTTAGTAAATACCTATAAAAAGCATGTGTCTTTTAATGTTCAAAAAACCCAGAGTCCCGAATAATTCCTGAATCTCAAAAAATTTCGGGATCCCGAAAAATCACGAAATACCGGGATTTGATTTTTTGAAATCCCGAATCCCGGTAAAACTGAACAACTTTATATAATCTGAACGTGTCTAGGCACCCTAACAGCTCATAAAGACCACTTTTTACCTCAAAAATTACCGTTTTTTACAATTTTTCGATTTAAAATTAATTTTTTTGGAAATCATATAATCAAATGCACACTTCTGTGTTGCGTTTCAGTAGCACCTTGTGCAAAAAAATTTTTTCCATTTTTTTTTTGGAAAAAATAGACGAAAGAATATTTTTTCACCTTTTTCAGCATAACTCACAAGGAATAATAATTTTGCACTAAAAATATTTGGTAAAGCAACAATAAAACCTTAAAATAGTAAAACTTAAACTCAACCATAACAAAGAAAGAAAAAGAAATGCCAAAAATTTAGTCTAAAAAATAAACGAAAGTTTTTAAGCTACAAAATGGACGTAATGAGGTCTTTAGGATGCCTAGACACATTCAGGATACAGTGATATGTTCACAGCATTTGCCCAGCCTTGCCGCAGCTACAACTTTGCAAAATATTGTTAGCAAAAATTTAGGAGTTTCTTTAAGTTATTCTGAAAAAAATGAAAAAAAAATTTGTTTCCTTAATTTTTGCTCAAAAAAAAGTTTACGAGGAAATATTTTTTTTTTTTTTGCATAAAATGTTATGAAAGATTTGTTTGGTAGACTCTAAGCTACAATATTGCTATATATAGCTAAGCGCTATAACTAAGTCTGAATTAGCTGTTGGCCAAAAACTGATGGCACCATTTTTTGAGGGTGCAATGATTTTCGAAATACTTGGAGGCCCATAAAAAAAAATTGTCACAAAAATCGAAAAAAAACAAAGTATAGGATTTTAATTTTTTAATTTACTGTACAGCCCGTGTGTTTTTCCAAAAATTTCAATTTGTTGCATAGTGTTATGCACAGAATTATTATTACATTATGTTCTATTTATTGGCTTGTTGCTTTTGATAATTATATTTTGACATTTGATATCCGTTTTCTTATTACCTTCGCAGAGAAATGCTTAAGAGTTTCAATTAGTAAAATACGTACTATAGAACATTTTTGTGAATTATTTTCTAATCTCTTATTTGAGCCCAGTCAGACAAACAAACAAAAAAGTTTAACAAAAATTTTAATTTTTCTTTTATTATGATAAATAATTTTATTTCGAACAGCGTTTTCCGCTTTTATCAGAAAAAGAAGAAGAAGAAAAAACAACTCTCATATTTAGGTTTGATATATCGTCGCTGTAAATCCAAAAAGCCGAAGCACTAGAAAAAAATATAGGATTATATAGGATCTCAAACTGAAAAAACGTGATCGAATCAGCTCGCTATTGGAGGCGACGATTAGCGCCCTAAAGAAACTGAAAAGCGTACTAATGGCCTTTTTGGGTTTTGTTAGCAATATATACCACTTTTTTTAATAGTGATATTAATGGCTATTACCTAATAGTAACAAATGTATTGTTTTTATTTCTATAACTGCTTCAAGCACATTTCGTTTTAATTAATCAAAAACTAAAATTTGCTTCTTAATGTGTGCCATATTTAAGCCACTAGGCGTAGTATAGATTACATACGTTTCTTTGAACTCGAGTTTCACCGCCTGGGTATCACATAAGTGAAGCCTCCCTCTTGGCAACAAACACGCTTAATTTTCAAAAGTGAACTTCTCTTATTCTTGGTGTAAAGTTAGTTAGAACTAGTTCTCTAGATAATTAAAGTTTTATTTCAATAACATTCCTTTTTAGTTCTTAATTAAAGTAACCATAATTATTATTATTCCCTTAAAAATAAGATTAATGATTTTGTTTGTAATTTGCTGTGTTGGGAATTATTTTAAATGTAAATTATTTACTGTTTAGTTAATTAATTTTGCAATATTGTGATGTGATGGGAAAATTCTTTTTCTTTCAACTTCATTGTACCTTGTAATGACTTATGTCATGCACTTTTCTTTGTCAAAAAAGAATTTTCAGGCCACCACCCTTGAAAATTCTATGAAATTTTTTAATTACTTGATGTTTATGTGTGTTGAACTTGTGATCGTAAGATACTCGTAAATTACAGTATTACGTTTATGTTATCAAATAAATACTCGTATAAGAGTGCAGACAATAATTCTGTGTATTTTTATTTGATTTTCTTACAAATCAGATGGGCTCTAAAGTTCAACGGAGCATGGTATATGGCAATAAGACAAAGAGTAGCTAAAAAAATTTTTTCTCAAGATTGCAAAATATGTATTTATATTATAACATAATATTTTATTGTTTCGCATTTCTGTTTTTTTTTTTAATTTATTGACTTTCTCACATTGTATTCAATGTACATATGTACACTGTGCCTTAAATACAATATGAAACCACATGAAAAGTTGACAATTATTCGTCCATTCGAACAAGAAAAATATCATAGAAATTCATTCGATTAAATATAAAACACGAATAATTAACAACAGTAGTAAACAAAGAACAGTCTACGGAACAATAGTAAAAGAGTGAACCAAAATGAGTACTTTTTTTTAATTCTATTGAAAGTTCAAAAAACTTCTAATTTCTCAATCAATATTTGTATGACTTCTCGTTTTCTTTTACCTCAAAACTATAATACTTTTGTTAAACTTATTAAAGGCTAATCTCATATTATTATTTAAAAAAAAAAATCATTTAGAAATCTACACACAAAAAAGTAATATAAATGAGTTTGTAATATTAATTAAAATATTTGTAATATTAATTAAAAAATTAATTAAATTTTTCACCTATAAACAATTTGATAATATCAATTAAGTTTTTCCACTCAAATTAATTAATACAATTAAAAATTTAATTGAATCAATTACATTATTAATTAAAAACATTTAAAGTATTCACCAATACTTTTTTCTGTTTAGCCATTAATTTCAAGCACTCCGAGGGAGAAAGTGCAAGTGAAATACTCGTATATGAAAAATTATTTAAAAAATTCAAAAAATAAACAACTAAAAAGCTTATGCCCTAATTCTGTTCGATTCTTTAAAACAATTTTTATTTATTGTCCATGCTAGGAGGTTCGTGTATTTGCTTTATGATTTTTTTCTAAATATTATATCCAACACATACTTTTTTAAATATTTTTCAAACTATTGTATAATACTTTAATTTTATTTTTATGTTTTAAAAACATGGCATTTTCATTATCAAAGACAACAACCATTTTTGAAGAAAATAATCTACTGACTTCAAAAACAAGAACTCAAAAGTATTTTCAAACAAAAACGTCCTAAATCTTCTTACTGATGCCCTAATTCTGTTCGACAATTGTGTCGTCTTGTCTATGGACGAAAAAAAGCCGTATTTGTGATTCTTTAAAACAATAATTATTTATTGTTCATGCTAGAAGGTTCGTGTATTTGCTTTATAATTTTGTTCTAAACATTATACCCAACATATATTCTTTCAAATATTTTTCAAACTATTGTATAATACTTTATATGATTTTTATGTTTTAAAAAACATGGTAATAATATTCGTGTTTTTCATTATCAAAGACAACAACCATTTTTGAAGAAAATAATTCAGAGAATGCAAAAACAAGAACTCAAAAGTATTTTCAAACAAAAACGTCTTAAATCTTCTTACTGAATTCGGGCATTAATCTTTTTTTTTATTAATAAAATGTTTACAAATAAACAAAATAATCGAGTGTTGTCAAATATCCACAATGTCACAATTAGTATGCATAATAATATGTTATAATTTAAAATTACAGGCAGCAGCGAATGATTTAAGGCACAAGCTCGAAATGAAGTGGTAATAAAGTTTATTTATGAAATAGTAAAGAAATAAACCAACAATATGCTAGTAATAAATCATTTGTTTGAGATAACAACAAATCATCTTTTAATTAAAGTTCTTTTTAACAAAATACCGTAAATTAGAAAGAAAAAAAGCAAAAAAAAACTAACAACAATGTCTATTTGAAGTCACAACTTCCTATTCATGAGATTTTATAGGAAACATTTAGAACTGTGTGAGAAAATGCAGCAACAATCAAATTAACTGTTGTCGTGTAATTTTAACTAAACAAAAAGATATGAAAGGGCACAAAATGGATTAAGACTATTTTGTTTGTAACGCAGTGAAAAGCACTTTTCATCATAATGAAATGACTTTGAAAACGGAGGAAATATTTTTGGTAGCTACTTTTTTCAGGAGTTCCTTGCTTAGGCTTTATTTTATAGAGACGAGCCCGAAGTGAGTGTTTTCAGCATCCGTGGAAGCGTTGTCCATAATTCTTCAAAAACGATGCTGACCAGAGGATTGTCGGCAAACTACTGCCGTGTAGTTGTATTTACGAGTATTACAATTGAATGCTCTTAATATGGTGAAGCTGTGATTTCAACAAGACGTTGGAACATATGTACGTACACACAAAAAAGTAATATGAATGAGTTTGTAATATTAATTAAAATATTTGTAATATTAATTAAAAAATTAATTAAATTTTCACCTATAAGCAATTTGATAATATAAATTAAGTTTTTCCACTCAAATTAATTAATACAATTAAAACTTTAATTGAATCAATTAAATTATTAATTGAAAACATTAATTGGTGAATACTTTTTTCTGTGTATGTAAAAATTTATTTATAAAAGAAAAATTTCAAATCGCTGGAAAATATTTTATGGGGCGAGATTAGGCCATATGACTTACGTTGAGGCAAAAAGTAAAGTCAGGTAATGTAAAAATTTATTGAGGAAAAACTGCAATTGAAATTTGAAATTCCCGATGCAACTTCCTCTGAGCCAGTTAAAATAGCAACAAGTCACCAATCACAGTTACTAAAAAATTAAAAAAAAAATATTACAAGTGCAGCCAAATTCATGGAAATTAACACCATTTACCTAAGTTTTATTTTAATTTCAATTAATATACAGTCAATTCTTGATAATTTGAAACTACTTAATTTGAACTTTATTCAATGAGTTGAAAAAATTCATGTGATGTGGAGGAGGTTAATTTGACAAAAGCGCATTGAAGTCGGTCACTCCAAAAATTTTTTTTTATTTTAATTGTTTATGTAAATGCCCTGCAGGAAATGGAACTGACACAAGACTAGTCAATTGATCGGTCACTAAGTGATAGGGACCAGTCCGAGTTCTAACACTTCCTATGAAGCGAACCAGTCACTTTTACATGTGGATGGCCTAGGATGGCTTTAATTGATACTTAGTATGCACCTTGTGACTTGTCACTGAACTGTCTCATAGGGACCTAATCGGTGTAGAATAATATAAATTATTTCAAAATGTCATTACGACACTTAACTGTAACAATGACAACTTATAATTTCTTTTATTGTTGTCAATTGCAATTTATTTTGTATTTTTAGGCAGATATTTTTTGAGATTTGAACTTACATCCTCCGGCATGACAGGCTTGCACACTACCCACTCGACCACAGGCTCACTCATATTTCATATGGTAAAGTAAAAATTTAATTGAATCAATTAAATGCTGTCAACTGTCTAATGCTATCGAAAAGCTATTCTAGAAGGATAACTTTAAGGCCCAAAATCTTTTCTGTAGAAGCCTCAGCAAGTAATGTTCATATTTACAAATAATTTTTCCCACTATAATCACACCAATAAACGGTTCTATGAAATCAACACCAACCAAAGTAATATTAGCAATGCTAGGCTGCATCCAAAAAGATTTACAGGCAAGAAAGCTAGATAGATCTACTCTCCGCCATCAGCCTTAACGTCAGTGGCGAATGGGAAGCGAGGAATTGGGGACATGCTAGCCTTCTGGATAATGCGAATTTCATCCCTCACTTAATTGATTATTGCACTTTATTATATATTATCGAGAACTACACTGTGGAAGATAATGCTCCCATACTTACTTGTTTCACTGGATGCCTTCAAAAGGGGTAGGTACCAGTGTATTACTCTAAGAATTCGGGTTAAAAATTAACTTTCGGAATGATTGTAGCATATTTTCAGCATAAATATCTTTAATCAAAATAGCAGCAGACTGTTTATGGTCGCCTTGAGTATCTGACAGAGATATTAATTTTTTTTAGTGATTTCGAGGCTGCCACTAGATCCTTAATGGTGCACAGTGGAGTCAAAAGCCCCTTTTACGAGCATATATTCATATCTACACAACAACAATAGTGAGGGTCACTAAACTTTATATGAGTAGCTCTTAGATTAAACTGCATGTTCAAACTAAATCTTGGCGGTACATATAGGAGGGGAGGGACGGATACCCACCATGCAAAGTGATGATTTGATTTGATGATTTTTTTAATTTTTCATATAAGAAAAACCGAAGCAGGAACAAAATGCATTTAAACACCGTTTATAATGACAAAAACAAAAGCAATAAAAATGTTAGCGGAAGTAAAAAAACGCATGAGGCTATTACTAATTCGCAACGATGCGCAGCATAGGTTTTTTTGAAATAACGCACATTCGTTCAACCTTTAAAATAAAGATAAAATGATTGCTTAACTTTTTTTTCACTTAAGCTGCGAATATCCATATTTTTTGCATTTCCAATATAAAAACAAAAGCAAAAAAGCAAAAGCTGCTTAAGCAAGTACTTTCACTTTTCACTTTTGGCGCCTATGTGGGATGTATATAGTGTACATCGAACCCATCGATCTACAGATCCCTCGAAAGGATGACTTATCACTCAAGTTTCACCATAGATTGGATGTGAGGACATAGGACCATTGAAAGAAATTCAACAGCAGACAAACTAGCAAAGCAAAGCACTACAGCATTCCGCTAACTTCTTGTTGGAATAATACCCATGAAAACTAGACAGCGGTATAAAACCTCTCAAACAAAGTCCACTGAATTTACACTGACTGGGAAAACAATTGCTTTACAAAATAACTATTTATTGACTTATTATTAGCAGTTTAGCATCACTGTGTTATTCTGGCTGAAAACATGCATTTCCAAGGGAACATGCATATCATTCCGATTGCTTAAAATGTGTGATATGAAAGTGAAAGTAAAAAGTGGAAGAATCTTTCAATGAAATCGAAAGAAGTTCAATGCAAAGATTTTGAAACTCTTTCTTTGCTTTGTTATTGATATTGAGAATATGTATTTATTTGTTTTTCTTGTTTTGATTTGTCCAAAAGAAGACGACCTCCCAAATCAATGGAAATGGGAAAAGAAATGCACAAAATTTGCATACAATTGGTGACCAAAAACAAAAGAAAAAAAAAAATTTAAATGAGTAGCAAAACAAAAGATTTGAAACGAAATCAAATCTGTTCAGAGTCACACAGTTAGCGCAGAGACAAAACTTTTACATTCATTTCAATAGCGGAAATTTGTAACAATAAATTTAAATAAAAACAAATCTTGCTGAAATAAAAAGTCTGAACTATCAATTAGAAAATAGCAGCAATTTTTTTTTAAACAAAAACAAAATAAATATGCAGATATAATATGCTTAATACATAGTTTAAGATTACAAAAGACTGTAAAGAAACTTCATTTTTTTTAAAGCGTGACTTTAGAGTGGCAAATCTATCGTAGATATTTATTGAATGACTCGCTTTTTATTTGTTAAATTTGATTTATTTTATTTTTCTATTTTATTACTTATGATTAATTTAAAAACAAAATATTCTTTTGAAGTTTTTCTATGTTTAAACTTTCATTATTAAGATGTTTTGTTAGTTATTGTCTCTTCTTTTTTGATAGTAACTTCTCACTCATTCATTTTAATAAAAAAATATGAATTATTCATGACATATAGTAGTTTCCTTTTAGAAATTAGCTGTGTCGCAGGCTGTAACTGCTTACTGCAAAATATGGTTTAAACTGTTTTCTTTAGTTTTCTTAAATAAAACAATGACTGTAGTTTTTTATTATAAATCTTGTTGAAAGTTCTTATTTAAAATTAATTACTAAAATAAATATTATGTGTCTGACTGTAATACAAGAAATTCTTTAGGCAACAAAACAATATCAATTAGTTGCTATTGACAAAAGTATTTGGTATTGACCTCTAGATAGGCTGTCTCTTAAATTATAAACTCATATTTATAACCAGTTTTTGTTTTATGAATTAAAATTACCAAATATTGTCCAGCGGCAAACAAAGGGGACAACACAAAACCTTAAAAACAATAATACAGAAATTCTTTTCTAGACAGAACCCGCTTTTGTTTTCTTATATAATCTCTAATACTTTTTACCCTAAAGTCCCAAATGAAAATTCTCCAATGATAACAAATCATCGCTTGCCGGCATTAAACAACAAATAAAAAAAGTTTTACTCTTAAGTCTTTTGTTTGTGCACACTGCTTCCTTGTTACGATAAATAATTGTTGTTGTAAATCGTTCGTTCTATTACTTTATAACCCAACAGTACGGAATAAGATATTTTGATTTAAATAATAATACACAATATTCTTTAATCCTTTTGATCTTTATTAGCAACAAACGAAACTGCCAGCCAGTAATGGAGGCAGTAGTTGTTGATTTTATGACCCACCTTAAGTTTACCGCCCCGGTGGAGAGTATGGAAACTATCATAATTTATATCTTAATGGATTGATATTAAAACAATTACGTTTGAGTTAAGTTGAAAGCATCCTTTTGCAAGTGAACTTTAAATATATGGAAAAACGTAAGTTGGAACATAACAGTCGTTCATGCTGGTTTATTCATCATTCTATATCAATTTAATAGACATTAGTAAACAAAATACTTGAAGCATTCACATATACGAGTATATAGACCATAAAACATGTTTAAAGATACTTCCGTAAACGGAATGCGATTATTGGTATTGTCGAGATTTAAATATGAATTCTAGAAACATTTAATATTGTTCCAAGAAAAGTCAAAAAAAAATTATTCTAGCATAAATCTAAATTTAAATTCGATTATTCGTATAAAATTTGATAATGAACTTGAAATTGTTGAAATAAATTTTAATTTCCCCTTAAAATAAAATTTAAAAATTTTATTTATTTTATTTAAAAAAATTATAAAATAAATCTTAAATTCTTTTCTAACAAAATTAAAAATTTATTCGAATAAAATAAAAAATTTATTCTAATAAAATTTTAAAATTGTTTACACGAAATTAAATATTTAAAAAAAAAAAAAAATTAAAACTCATTCGAGCCGAACTAAAAAAATTCGACAAAAAGTTTTCGAATCAAACTAAAATTTTATTCGAAATAAATTTTACCTTTATTCAAGCAACATTTAAAACTTTTTGCATTAATTTTAATTCATTTGCAAAACGATTTAAATTTTATTATACTCGTCTAAATTATAATTTGATTAGTCGAATAAAAATGGAAGTCGCTTGCATTAGAATAATGAACTTAACTTGAAGTTTCATACATTCATAAATCAAACTTTTGAAATAAAATTTAATTTCGCGTCAACAAAATTAAAAAAAAAAAATATCTACAAATAAATTTTATGTTTTTTTTTAACAAATTTTAAAGTTTATTTTCAAGAAATTTTATATTTCAGTTAACAAAATTGAAAATTTATTTAAATAAAAATCAATAATCGAAATAAAAAAAATCTAAATTGTAGTGCAAAACTTAAAAACTGTTTTGAGAAAAACATGAAAATTATTCCAGTAAAATTTAAAAAAACTTTTTTGTAATAAAATTAAAGATTTATTCAAATAAAGTTTAAAGTTCATTCGAATAAAACAGCAGCTAAGCTCGCGTAAAATAAAAAATTTATTGCTTGGCTGGAACCAATAAAATTTAAAGTTCATTCATGTCTACATATGTAGATATATGAAAATGTATGAATATATATTATCATATATGTCCATATACCGTCGTTTTTCGGATCCAATATATGGGATGTCATATATGATCCATACATATTTTTTTTTGCTGCGTTGGTTCAAAAATCTCGCAAAGCCGAATAGAGATTCAAAGCATAACTTGTGTACTTCAGTGGATTCTATGAACATTTAAATCAAGCAAAAATACCATGTAGTGGCATATTAATTTTAGCTGATATTTTGAATATCAAAACATACATATTGTTACCTTAATATAAAAAGGCTCTAACTCATTATTTTTTTTAAGAGATTTTTATATTTTACGATACATGAGATGTTCTTCTATCCAAATATACAAAAAAAAAATCTATTAAAAAAAATTGTGAATTAAGGCCTTTCTTTATTAAGGATATCGGATTTTTTTTAGAGATACTTAATAAACAATTATTACATTTTATTGCGTTCATTTTTCTACCACATAAATGAGTTTTTAAAACGCAAACAGTTAAGTATGAACATTGTGCAAAAAATATTTTCTACACCAAGTACGAATTATTCAATTAATGTGAAAACAATTTTGGTTCATTTTTAAATAATAGAGTAATTTTTCTGCTTGGCAGACAAGAACTGACTACGACCTGACTATTATTCCACTGAGAACAACTACGACTTGGGTATGGGTTTAAACTTGACTATGATTTGAGTATGGTCGGGTTTACATCTGTGTTCCATGCGCCACACATGTGTAAAAAAGGCGTAACCACTAATGAAAAACTGTTTGATTCATAGACGTATTTATTAAGTTATACAGTTTAATACATAAATAATAGACAATTTTATAGAATCCAACATGATGAGGAAACAGTTTAAATCAATAAATACATGTCTGAACCAAACAGTTTTTCATTAGTGGTTACGCTTTTTTGGGCACATGGCACACAAGAAATGCCAGATGTAAACTCAGCCTATGACTTGACTATGACTTGACTATGACTTGACTATGATTTGACTATGACTTGACTATGACTTGACTATGATTTGACTATGACTAGACTATGACTTGACTATGATTTGACTATGACTTGACTATGACTTGAATATGACTTGCCTATGACTTGACTATGACTTGACTATGATTTGACTATGATTTGACTATGACTTGACTATGACTTGACTATGATTTGACTATGACTAGACTATGACTTGACTATGATTTGACTATGACTAGACTATGACTTGGCTGTGACTTGATTTCCAAAAAGAAATCATCTAGATTCTACTTGAATAAATGGGTGGAGCGGACTTGACTATGGCTTGATTATGTCTTGACTGTGATTTGACTATATCTATCACTTGATAATAACTTGACTATGACTAGACTATGATCTGCGTATGGCTTGTACTCGTAAGTAACTTGACTATGGTTTGATTTTGACTTGACTATAACTAATATTCGGGATTAGTTGAAATTTATGCATTTTTTCCCCAATGCACGCACCTCTTTGATCGATTACTGACAGCGTGTCATAATATCGACTTAGTAAGAACCTTAAAATAAAGCCGATTCTTCATTTTTATTATTATTTTTTGGGTTATGTACACCAAAGGGGAAAATGCACCCTATTGTTTTTGATACGATGATCATCTGTCCGTCTGTCTATCACAGGCTATTTTCTCGTTAACCGAAGGAGTAGCGGATCTGAAATTTTCATAGAATGTGTAGAACTTTAGCCGCTACAAGAAAAAATATATGACATAAAATAAAAAAAATTAAATCCCAATGTAATATATAGAAACTTTGAATTTTTCAAAGTTTGTGTATTTTTATGCAGACTGCACGAATTAAAGGTGAAATTAAAAAAAAATTAAATTGAAAGGGTATTTTATCAGTTAATGTTATTTTCATAACCTGCTGTATCTGGGAAATCGAAAGAAAGGAAATCGTGCAATTTTCAAACACGCTAAAACTAAAAAAATCCCAAAATTAAAAAATCGCCAAGCCGGAAAAAATCGCCAAAATGAAAAAGAAGCCAAAAACCAAAAAAAAATCGTCAAAGCGAAAAGAAGCGCCAAAACTAAAAACTCGCTAATACTAAAATAAAGAGTCGAAAACCGAAAAAAACTCGAAAAAAAACAAAACGATTATGCTAAATAAACACCAAAAACCGAATAAAATGCAAAAAAAAACCGAAAAAAGTGCCAAAACTAAGAAGAAGCGCTCAAAGTTAAATAAACGTAGAAAACTGAAAAAAATTACCGTTTAACGTTTAACAAAATATCTACATCAGGCGAGATGTTCGTACCGATCCCTTCGCATGCATGTCAAAGGCGCGCTTTACTGAGTTTATACAATTATTCATACACATTTTCAACATAATCCTGCAAGAAATCTATGAATTTAAAAAATAAGTGAACCGTCTAACCATATTAAACAAATTTAAATCAAATAAAACTGCTTTAATTTGTATTTATATTAATTAAACGAATGTAAAAAATATTATTTCATAAAAATACACTTTTAGATAAAACAAATCAAGATTGTAAAACAGCGATATCAATTATCATCGAATTGTTTTTAACCTCGTTCAAGTTTAATGCTTAGTTTTATTTTTGTGTGGTTTTCACAAAGTCGGTTAAACACATCAAAACAAAAACAAAAACGATAAATAGATAAAGTCACGCACAATTATCTAAGCAGCATAAGTAAGCTTAAAAATTAAAAAAGTATATCGATTAATTGTTTGTTTGTTTACAACTATACCGCTTTAGCTTTTCTTGTTAAACGAATAAACATTTTTCAATACAAAACAATTGTTTTTCATTCGAGTAGAGAAATAACAAACAACTTAATTTTATGTTCTCACGTTTTCTACTTTTTTTTTTCTAGCGCTCACTCGCGCTAAATTTTCAAATTTAATTTCTTTTGTGTATTCAACTTTACATTATCGAAACAATTAACTTTTTTGATTTCCTAACGTTTATTTATTTCAACAGTTTTCTGTGCTTTTTCTTTAGCCTAATTTGTACGGTAAAGTTTCGGATCACTGTTAATTCTTTAGCAAGTTTAATTTTCTTGTAATGAAAAACTATTTTAAATTTTTATTTCCTATTGCATTTGGTTTTTAATAAGATTATAATCTATTTGCAGCTAAACAAATAGAGGCTTAAATTTTATTGCTTTTTTGAGAAGGAATTGTAGGCAGTAAGTTTATTATGAAAATAAGATTTCAATGGTATGAAAATTCGAAATAATGATATATTTCTAAATATTTATGTTAAAGAATACAGTTTGTTTGTTTAGTTCTGGAAGCGAAGTAAAATCTAAAACTTTGCATGCATAAGGAACAACAATATTGAATATCGAGCACTAGATATTGCATATCGAATAGTATTCAGCACTTTTGTTCACTACACATTTGTCTAGTTGCAATTTCATAGAAAAGCTCCAATTGCTGGTTAATTATTAAATTAGTATGGTGGAAGGCCTGGCCTTGTGGAACAGCCCTTATAAATTTTATAATATACATGTTCCTTTTAACTCCTACAAGGAGCATAGGACCGTAATGGCCGTACATTTTAGTGAATTGAATGAATTTTTTTATACTCAAAACGAAAGACTTATGCCCTAATTCATGCCCCAATTCAGTAAGAAGATTTAGGACGTTTTTGTTTCAAAACACTTTTAAATTCTTGTTTTTGAATTCTCTAAATAATTTTCTTCAAAAATGGTTGTTGTCTTTGATAATGAAAAACAAGAATATTATTACCATGTTTTTTAAAACATAAAAATAATATAAAGTATTATACAATAGTTTGAAAAATATTTGAAAAAATATATGTTGGTTATAATGTTTAGAACAAAATCATAAAGCAAATACACGAACCTTCTAGCATGGACAATAAATAATAATTGCTTTAAAGAATCACAATCGCGGCTTTTTTTCGTCCATACCGAACAGAATTAGGGTATTAATATATTTTTTAATAAGTTTACTGAAAAAAACTATCATACCAAATCTTTTTTAAAAGCTTTGAATGCACTAGAAATTTCTTTGTGAATTAAGCAATTAAATATTAATTAAGCACTTTAAAATTAACAACTTGAAAAGTGGAGGCAAATAAAAATTATCTTAATATTTTTAATCTTTGAAAAAAAAAACAGCAATTAGTTTGTACAAAGCCTATAGGAGAAATTTAATATTCATTTAATAGTTACTCACTAAAATGCATATAAAATATAGTAAGAAGTCTTTTATGAAACCGCTGCAACAACTTTATTTTTGCCTAATCGATTTCATTTAAAATAACCTGCCCTAATTCTTTAAATTGTACTGACCTAATTTTCTCTTCTTTTTTTGTAGCTCGCATACTTGTTTAATTTAACATCTACTTTTAATGTCTCTGTTTATCATTTACAAATAAATTCCTATTGCACTTCATAGTCATTCAAACAAAACAAAAGACTTAAGAAGCAAACACCAATTAGGTAAATATTATTCGCCCAGACAGAGAGAAAGAACTCCATCATTGGCACGTTAGTTCTGGTATTCAAACATTTAACGTTTACATTTGTACAAATATTGATCCATTGAAACTTTCTTTAAGCAATAAAGATCTTAACACACACGCACACACAAAGAGAAGAACAAAAAAATAGGAAGCAATAAGCTTAATTAAATTTTTCTATTAAACAAACACTAAATGAAGGTTTATGCATACTTAAATTGTTAGAAGAAAATAGTTATTTATACAGCGACACTATTTGTGTGTAAGTGTGTTTTAACTAAGCAAATTTTTTTTACACATGAATCTTTGTCTAAAGAAACTGGAAGAAGGTTATTAGAAAATATATAAAAAACTGGATATTAAAAGAATTTTCAATTAAGATAAATCAATATATAAAATGTTTCAATGTCTGGAAGTAACAAGTGGTGAACACTAAACTCAACTGATACTTGCTATGATGGACAAGGTGCAGTTAAAGTTTTAACTAAAATTTTAAGTAAAATTTTTTACCTAGTTTTCTAAAATAGAATTTGTGTCGCTGATTGGTATTTTATATATGCAGCTATTTAAGTTATTTAAATAATTTTAATAATAAATGAACTATTTAAAATTTATGCGTTTTTTAATAAGAAAATAATACATAAAACCCGATTTTAAGCTAAAAAATCAAACCCGAAATGAAAATTACATTAACCAACCCAAAAATGTGTGTTTTGGTAAAAATTCGTATCAAATATAAAGACTCCGGTCATAAAGCTTTCCATTTGCGAAAAAATTTTATTTTGAAAATTTTGCTTGTTTTTATGGTTTAGCAATTGTCTATATGCATTTCGTTCCTGCTTTTGGAACTCATCAGTAGACTTCAACCCAAAACATTTTTGATTTTAGCTAACAAACTTCGTATGTTTATAGTAAGACTCTAACATAATAACATAATAACATAATAAGATTTATTCGATTGTGCATCTATTTTATTTTCCACCACCTTTTTACAATTAGCTGCCTCATTGGGCAACAATAAGAGTATTAAAAAGCAAAAAAAAAAATGTTATAAATAAGTTCAGCAGTTTTGAAGTGAAAGTGTCACAAAGAAACAAACTCACTTCCTCATTTATAATATCAAGTGAGGAAGTAAGGATTATGCCCGACAAATTAAAAATTAAATTCATATTTGAGGATAAGCTTTATGTTAGTAATGACAATTAAGGGGCCTTATTCCCGCATTCCTGACCAAAACTGCATTCGAATCAAAATTAAATTCGGTAGTAGGAAATTTTCTGATTAAATCAAATATTTCTTTCAGTTTTAAAAAGAGGTGAACAAAGTCATTTCACAACATCGAACAAATTGCAAGCAAAAATAAACATGTGTGTGTTTGTGCAAAATAAATCAAAGACGAAGATTGTAAAATTTGAATTAAGTTAAAAATTAAAGGGCCAGCACCGCACAGTGGGACCAAATTCCCTTTTTTTGGTGATCAATTCATATCTCCACAAGCAGGAACAAAATGCATATAAACGGTGCTTAACTAACAAAACAAGCACAAATTCAGGGATTTTATATTCACGCACGCTAGAGATGAGCAATATTTCCATACCTGTTGCTTTTTCACAGCAATTGAAAAATCAGTAATCACAATTGTAAATGCTCTTGTATGCTTACTTTACAGTAAATACGGCTACATCCAGCTTTGTGGCGAAAAAACCGTAAAATCGTATAAAATCGTCTTTTCTGGCAACGGTTTAATTTCACTGCTACTGTTTTTATTAGTATTTCTCAAAACAAAAACAAGCTGTGATCACAGTCACAGTTGAAAAAAACAGCGATTTAGACATCACGTTCACTAGGAGCAACATTTTTAAAAACTCACGAGCTAGCTCATCTCTAATGCACGCTACTTATGTATTGCCTGTCATTGAAAGACTTGGTATAGAAATTATATAAATATATCCACACACGTTATTTTTTAAATTCCATATTATGTATAAATATAACCAGGTGTCACGCGTGACTTATGCGTGACTCAAGCGTGACTAATACGTGACTAACGCGCTACAACTTATGATACTTGTACATTTCAATGAAGTAGCAATAAAAGATCTGTGCCTAATTGGGGCCAATGTCCACTTCAACTGTGAAAAGTATTTCTTTTTTGCACTTCCAATATAAATATTAAAAACAAAAGCACTTCCATAAATAACACTAGCCAACAAGGTTTTGGGCTGGAGCAACTAAATATCTTTCCTAGGCTAATTTGGTTGGCTGAATTCGAATCTGTAATTGTTTTTTTTTCTATCACGCCAGGTTTTCGAGATACAAAAAAAATATTTTTATTAGTTTTTTTACATAAAAAATCATTAGTTTATTTGAAAATCAATGAATTTTCAAAAGTGAATGGCATTATTTAAACGTCGTTTGTATTTTGTTGGTTCGGTTTCACGTATTAGAGTCCCAAAATCCTTGATAATTTTTTTAAATTTTCACTAAATATTGGTGAGCACGCTCCCCCTTGTTCGTCGCTCTGGAAATGACTGGTAATGGATCGTTTGATGGACGTACTTTCTGGTAATTTCGCACCAGAGAAACAAGACGATCGGCTCACAGCTGGCTCAAGAGCCGCCAGCGACTTTCAATATAACCTCAAGCCGCCACTGATGCAAATTCCTGCTACATCTTACAAATTATATGGAAGACATCAGGTGTTTGAATTTTTTTTATATATAGAAATGTGTTTAAAAAAACTTACAAAAATAGGCTTGCAATGTAAGCCGGCTCAAACTGGCTTATGAGCCGCAGCCAACAATTTTTTCCTAAGCCGCCGCCGACTTTTTAAGACGTACATTCGCGTAAGTAATATTTTTTTGATTTTTCATATCGAATCCAGCAACTTTTGTTAAACAGAAATAACAGTCGGTTTGGTGGTTACTTGACTCTCTGTAAAGTACTGCAATTAGAAAATCGAAATAGATCTTTTTGTTTTGTATAAAACAGTTCTGCAACTATTGTTCAAGTTTCTGATTGCATATTCTTTTTTTTTCAACCAAATATTCACCACGCACAAATCAAAATTAATTTGAATCAGTAACACACGATCTCCCTGACATGCTTAGACGTTACTACGAGTGTTATAAAGAGGGCTTCAGTCAAATTAACAATTGTGAAATTGGAGTGTCACTATTGACTGCTTTACGGTATTGGCGAACAAGACGTAGTAGCCCTTTTTTTTTTTGCTAGATTTCAATTCAAAAACATGCTTTGTTTCTGCAGTAAATTTTTTGTTTCCAAAATTTTTACACCAGTGTAATTTTAGTACTAAATTTAAGCAAAACATTGGAATAAATACCCAAACTTAATGATTTCATGGTTAGATTTTTTTACTTTTTCAAAATTACTTGACATAATCAGGATTAAGTTACACAAAGATTTTACATTTTTTCTACTTATGTTTTCAGTTTTCTCTCACAATATTAAATTTTAACGTGGCATTGCAGAAGAAGGACCGTTGACCAATTTGATATTTATTTTTGCATAGTGATGTAGAGTTTTATGCACTTTAAGCAAGTACTTTCAGTTGTCACAGTATTGCTTGTTACACCCGAAAAGTGTTCACATTTGTGGCAGAAACAAGGTATTTTTGAATGCTATCACCATTTTGGTAATATAGAGGCAAAATTGATTTTATGCAGTGTAGCATTGCTCAAATATTTCTATCTACAAACAAGACTTCATGTGCTTGCTAATGATTACAAAATATATTCCAACGATGCATGTGTTATTATTTTATGCAGCCTGTTGGTAGCAGCTACGTTTGTAATTAAAGTGTAACATTTGGTACACATTTCATATGTGAGAAAAGTCAAAACACATAAAGCAACTCAAATCTATGATATCAATAATAAGCCATCAAGACAGACTAAGACAAAGAAGCTTACATATCTAATGAAGTCATAAAAATCAAAACTAATACATTACCAAAGAACTTAAGTCTGCTATCTGCTTAAGTAAAAAATAAAAAGTAAGCTTATATAAAGTTATAAACATTTTTTGTTATATCAATAAATACTCTGAAAGCCGTCTTAGGCTTTAGTCATTCTCTTCTAACATTTGTTTTTTTTTTATTTTCCCTTTTTAGTAAATAAAAATAAAACCTTTTAACGATTTTCCACAACAAGCCAGTCAGCAATGCTAAAAAAAACAATAAGAAATTTCATTTCCTAAATCCAGCTAATATATAATTAAAAATGTATTTAAAATTAATAAAAATATGAGGAAAAATAAAAAGCCAAGAACGTTGACATGCAATTGATATTTTTGAATAGGGACAACCTGTAATTGAGCTGAGCGAGCATGATTATGGCAGTGTATCTCTATTCAAATGACACTATAAACATAAAAATGTCTACAATGAGATAAATAGAAAGAAGAGAAATATGTTGCCGCTGCTGCAACATCACATTTTAGAGGAGCCAATAATGCAGCGACATGCATGTCTTGCGTGTTTGAAATTTTTCAAAGAATGTTTAAAAAAGCGCATCATCGCCAAAGGTACGCTACATGTATACCCGTACAATACACCAAAAATACCGCACGTACAACACTATGCAATTTATTCACACAAAAGAAAAAAAAAACAATAATAATGAAAAATTCTTAACATAACTGATGGTCGTCAGACGGCAGTCGTCTACTTTCAAACGTTTCAGTAACAATAAAGTATGTGAAAAAAGCCAAGTTAGCAGGAACAGGCAGCTTCAGTCACAGCGATTGCTCAAACTACAAAACTACAAAATTCTACCGAAATTTTTATTCTTATTTTAAAAGAAATACAAACATACAAAACTAGAGATTGAGTTTTTTTTGGTTGCAGAAAAATACCAGGTGCTTAAGTGCAACGCACAGGTGTAACCAACTCATTATTAAACACAAATGCTTTATTATTGCTGCTTAAATATACTCAGGGAAATAAGCCACAACTCAGAGCTTAAGAGCAAAAAAGAAAGTTAAAAAAGAGAAATGTTTGAATTTTTCAGACAAGCAGAACCAACTTTCTTTTTGAGTGAATTCCTCATCATAAACTCAAAATTTTTTTCTCTCTTTCTCTTGCAGTGTTTTTAATAATTTTTTAAGCCGGTTTTTACTCAAGAGAGTGTACGTTTGTTTATTTCTCTTGCATTTTAATGCATTCAATAAAAAAAATTTTGGCAAAACTTATTTCTTTTGCCAGTTGGCATTTGCTTAGATGTTTGTGGCAATATTTATGGTCTGACTATAATCATGAATGAGTTTCATATGGCGCTTTAATTTGCCGTATTTTTATTTTTGTTTTCATTTACCAGCCAGCCGATGAGCAAAGCACTGGTAATATTTCAAGATATTTGCTCTAAACTTAATGCGAGTATAAATACAAGTTGTTTCTTCGTGATTTTTATGGTTTTTGAATTGCTTGAAAGAGGCGGTAGTTTGTTATATTTTGTTTTTTAGAAAAAGAGGAAATTGTAACTAAATATTGTTACAGCAGTGGTTAATTCATTTGTTGGGTGCTTCTTTTTTTTCGTCTAAATCGCAACAGTGCTCGTAATAATTGATTCTCTTTATAGATCACACTGCAACTTAAAGGCATAAGGAAAAGTTTAGGGATTCTTTTTTAAACATTTCAAATAACCAATTTCAATGTAATATATAAATTTCACACAAAAAAAAAAACACTAAGTACATGCTGCTGAATAAAGAAAAGCTGAAATAAATTTAATCTGCGTTTTTAATTGTCTAAGTTCTAGTCTGTATTGAGTAGCTAACTCTACGAATTTGACAGCTAAAATTATATTGTTAATTAGCTTGCACCCGAGATTTCATCGGTGTAGCAATGAACAGTCCTAATCCTACAGCTCCGTTCTTGCCCAGAAACACTATTTTTAAAGTAACCTGCCTACTAAATTTTCTTTTGTATGAGCGATACCCTTCTCCTGACACAACATTTTAAGATTCTTACCATTACAGCTGTCTAAATTTTATATATCAAACAATTTGTTTGTATGAAGGGTACCCTTATTGCTGCTCCTATCCCAAAAATTTTCTGCTGGACTATGTACAATAATTTTAAACTAACTTGCATTAAAATTAAGAACTATAACTATTGCAGCTCTCCACATGTAGAATAACTTAAATTTTTTGCATGAGAAGTACACATTTTCCCCATTTTATTCAGCTGGCTTGAAGTTACTGGAAAAAAACATTTCTCTCACACTTAAGTGTTAAGAGATATGTGGTGCCCAGCAAAGTCAGTCATTGTTATATTTTTGAATAGTGTTCAGAAGTTCTAAATAATACTGTTGAGTTAAAAAAGTGTTATAATTATATTAAAACTACAAACGTGCTACTTTTTATTTATTTGCAATTAAGAACTTGAATTAATAAATTTATTTTTAACTAATTTTAACTAGGTATCATTTCCCTTTCATCCCTTTTCTGTCAGTGAAAGTCCCGTCAAAGTTGGTCCAGCCATTTCGGAGATTACCTGTAACCAGCAGACAGACAGACAGACAAAATGTGTTTTTTTTTTTTGTTATTCGTATTGCACATACTTTCATATGCATTATATTGCTAGTACATACAGATACTTGAAAGTTATTTATTTATTTCCCAGAAACAAGAGTACCTCTACTTCATTTATGCGAAAAACTTGAATATTCTCCAACTACAAATACAAAGGCGTACTGTACGTATTGACTGGCTATCATACTTAGAGTCAGAGTACGCTTATACTCAGAAAATGAACATTTAGTCGAAAAGAATAACTATATGCATGATAATCAGTGTGTTTATTCATCATACATCTTCGTATGCATTTGTCTGTATTAATTTGAATGGAAAATGTGCTTTGTAAGCAAATTATATTATTTCTAAATTTCTCCCGCAATATCTACAGTTGATATTTGTGATATGTAAAGTGATAAATGTTTTTCTAGTTTATTTTTGCTTGGCTTACAGAGCGATACGAACTTTAGCCTAATAAAATCATCAGTATAGGAACAAAGTTCGAACTATAAAAATTAAAACTAATTAAAATTAATAGCTATGGGCTTGTGGCAAAATTAAAAATAAATATACTCAATAGTAACAAACCGAAAAAGTTTGTCTTCAGTAGAACAAAAATAAGCAAATAACTAACATGTGCATAATTAGTAAAGAGCAAACGACAATGGCAAGACTGTTGTAAATTTAGAGATTCACATATTCCATTTGCACTGAAAACTTGAGTATATAAAAATTAAATATACATCAATTGACACCACACACAGTGGACGAAATACAAAGAACTCTGACAATGAAGGGGTAGTGACCTACGAAAACAGCTGGTTGTTCCGTTCTACTAGTGTTTTTCTAGTTAATATTTAGTATAAAATTTTATATCACAGTCGAGAATTATTAAATCACACATTCTATCTTTGTCTGGTGTTTGAATTGTGCGCAAACATACTCATACTCATACTCATATTCATGCTCATACTCATACTCATACTCATATTCATGCTCATACTCATACTCATACTCATTCTCATACTCATACTCATATTAATGCTAATACTCATACTCATGCTGATACTCATACTTATACTCATACTCATACTTATACTCATACTCATACTGATACTCATACTCATACTCAAGCTGATACTCATGCTTATACTCATACCCATACTCATACTCATAGTAATACTCATTTAGTTGAATAAATTCTCAGAATATTTTTAAATTTATGCTTATGATTGTAGCGGATATTTTGTAAACATTTTAGTTTAGTTTTAGTTTATACAGTAAATAACGAGTATTTAAAATGATGCCTTTGTACTTCTTCTTTTTAGCTCTAAGCTTATATTTTCTCAAAAAATATCAAATTATGTATCAGAAAAGTTTTTTCAATTCAAGAAATTCAAATCAAACTGATGACCAAATAAAATTGTCACTTAACTTTATGGCCTTTGTATCAAAGAATGTCATCATCAGATAATAATTTATTGTTATTGACTACTTCTAGAGCACCGACGTAATGTGGGGTTTATTTCCTTATTCTATCGTTACTACAATGGAATGTGTTCTACTGAAATTAGGGAACTTGTTCCTGAAACCCGAAAATTTTTGCGCACAACGCGTGCTTCATTCAAGGCACATCGTTTTGTGGCCAATAAATCGCACTACGCATTACAGAGAGAACTCTTTTTTAGACGTACTGTTCGTATGTGGAATGAAGTACCTGAGGAAGTCTTTCTTGGCACTTTCAATATGGGAAAGCTTAAATCTAATGTCCACAGACACTACTCCCTTTATCCTCCTCTCTATAACCTATTTTCCTAGTTAGAGCACAATGCATTGCATGAGTAAAAAAAAAAAAAAAAATTTAAAAAAAATAAAAATAAAGAAGGTATGAAATAGGGGAAAAATGTGGATAAAAGGGACAAATTTACCAACGAAAATCTTTAAAATTTTTGTTCGTCCACGCAATTTCTCATTATTAACAAGAATTACAAAGAAACTCAAGTCTCTGAAATTGATTTCCTTCTCTTTAATGGATTATATAGTTTTGACATTATTAAAAAAATAAAATCAATATTATCCTTTCCGCAACTCAAAGATAAATATCGACTTGCAATAACTTAAGTAAGCTCGTTCTTTGCTAGAAACTTTACCTTTTGTAAACACTTTGCAGTGTTCTATATTTTTTAAATCTTTGACTTTATATTTCACTTATAAACAATTTTCTTGTAGTATATGAATTCATTACAGGTTTGTCGACAGCCGATTGCACTCAACATCCTCACAACTCAACAAAAAGTAAAAATAATGAAAAAAAAAAATAGCCAAATGTATGTATGGATGAGTAAAATATTTCGTTGGCTGCCTAACTATAAACACTGATACTTAAATACTCGTAGAACGATAGATGAATGCTTAGATGGCTGCAGTGATGGATGGATGATTATTAAGTAAAGAAAATTATGCTTTATTCAATATCTTCTTTCTATTTTGGCTACTTTACATTATCAAAGATCTGCTACAATCGTGATGATCAGCGATTACAAAGGTGGTCTAAGAGTTTTACAGGTTGTTCATTGCTATTTTGAAGCCTACTTAAAAATTTTTATTCTTTACACCCAGAATTCTAAAAACCCCAAAATCAAGTTTAAGTGAAATTATATTGTGTAGAAAAAAAAAATAATCTTAAGCAATTGGATTAAAGTAAATTTATTTTGTGTTCATGATTTCTTTTTTAGATTCTAGTATTTGTTCTTTTAAATCTTTATATTAAATTAAATATTTTAATAAGAAGAGCAAATGCTTTCAAATTATATTGATTTCATATCAAATAAAAAAAGAAAAAATTTAGTAGAAAACAAAACACTTAAGAAACGAACTTTATAGATATTATCGATTTTCTCCCAAAAACATTTACAAATATAATTGAAAATCCTTATTTTTATTTAAAAATATTTTTAATTAAAAAAGTAGATATAAAAATACATGTACGTCGTGACTCACCCACTCACTGACTCGTCGTCGCCGACGAACCCACCCACTAAGCCCAGAGACTTTAAATTCTGGCTTCTTCTTCGAGTGTTAACATCCACAAATGAGAAATTTTTACATATTTAAATAAACTAATTACGATAGAAAGAAAATTGAAATTAAATAATAAATGATTTGAGTTTGATACTTTTCGTATACAATTCCAATTTCATTACATTCGTAAATGAATTTCATTATAAGCGTGATTTACATTGTGCCTTTTCTACTTGCCTGTTCAAGAAGGCTTTTTTTTGTTTATCGGTGAGATGGGGTGAGAAGCTTTCGGGATAAAACAAAAGGCACGAAATGCAACTTCGAGATACTACGGATGTATTGACTATTCTACACCTGCTACTATCTTCTCTGTATTTCTCTATGAGTGGAAACGGCATCGCCCACAGTACCAAAGTGGATTCCGAAGCTGAAGAATGGAGGACTGACTAAATCTTCTCTGCTCTACTTCATGTGAACAACAACAGCCCTCGACTGACTATCACCCACCTCGTTTGGAGGTGAAAGGCAAGGCAGTTCAATATTAGTATCATATCTAGAGCTGATGAGCTTGCAAAAACAGTGACAACCTTGCTGGTTCCAGCACATAAATAAAAAAATACAGCTTCTTTGATATTAAAAATACAAAAAAAAATCTTTAATTTGATGTGCGCCCGGGCAGGACTCTCTCAGTCTCATAGGCAGGCATACACAGAGGTTAAGGGTTGAATGTAATGACTTTTCTTGCAGTTTCCAAGATATTTATGAAAAAGAAAAATTAGAATACTTTATGTATTTTGTATATTGTCCTGGATTAGCAAAGAAATAGAGTGGCCACCAGGGGTGCTCTTGAAATTTCTGAAGTCGCCAGGGTTGAGCTTCAATGCATTTTAGTAGCTTTGCATTGAGCTGTGGTTGGTTCAACACATTCTGCGTGTTATCACAATGGAACAAAGGTAAGTAACTACGTCTGGTACCCTTACTGGCGGCCTTACCTTACTTAACTTAAAAAACCAATTCTAATCATACACACATACAAACAAATTTTCCGTGCAGGTATTCGGAGTAGAGTAAACACTTCTTACAAAACGTTGCAAACGAATTCCTACATTGACCAATTGGCACATGAAGAGATCTTTCATGAATAATGATATGCCTAAAAAACTTTAAACCCCTTCGAATTTAATAAAATGCTAATTTTTCTGATATTAAATGGGGCTTTTGGAACTTTTCATATTTTCTTTTTACAACATATTTTCTAAATTTATTACATATTTAGTGATCCATAACTATAAGAAATAAAAAAAAATCGATTTTATACAAGAAATTTAGTAACCCAATTTGGTAGCTAAAGGGTGTTCTTCAGAGTGTTACAACTTTGAGTTGACATCACTGCTTTA
Source organism: Nowickia ferox (assembly GCA_936439885.1). Taxonomy (NCBI): domain Eukaryota; kingdom Metazoa; phylum Arthropoda; class Insecta; order Diptera; family Tachinidae; genus Nowickia; species Nowickia ferox. Next base: position 90,907,803 of record OW387023.1, on the reverse strand, counting down.
TTTGAAATTTTAATCAAAATAATTGCTCTATTCGTCAAACTTACCGATTGATATTGATTTTGAATTTCTATTCAAAATTCTATTTTCCGATGAAGCACATTTCTGGTTCAGTGGGTACGTAAATACGCAGAATTGTCACATTTGGAGTGAGGAGAATCCACAAGCTTTTGTCGAAAAACCATTACATCCACAAAAAATTACTGTTTAGTGCGCTTTATGATCTGGCGAAGTCATTGGCCCATACATACGTGGCATTAATCTTGCTGATATGTGGTTTCAACAGGACGCAGCCACATGCCACACAGCGGACGCTACAATTGATTTACTCAAAGAAACTTTTGATGAAAAAATAATTTCACGTAATGGCCCAATTAATTGGCCACCAAGATCATGTGATTTAACCCCATTGGACTATTTTCTTTGGGGTTTTGTTAAGTCACTTGTCTACGTCAATAAACCACAAACAATTGAACAAATGGAAATCAACATTCGAAAAGTTATCGGTGAAATACGGGGGCAAATGCTGCGAAAAGTTGTTGAAAATTGGTGTTCCAGATTACACCTTCTACGTGCCAGCTGTGGCGGCCATTAAGTTCATAAAATTTTTTTCCAATAAACCCCGTTTTATTGATATTAAAAATATATTTCCTTTTAATCAGAAATGATTTAATTGTATACACAATATAATCATTTCTCATATTCCATTTCATTGAAAATTTGCATTAAATAGCTGATGTTAATAACATGGGGTAGAGCCCAGTGGATAGAAATGGGTGCTGATGAAGTGCGTGACTGCTCGGTATTTCCCCCAGCTAATAATTTCTAGCTTCATTTTTCTTCTCTTCTTTAGAAACTCACATTAAACAATAAAAATATTTCATTCAACAAGAATTGAAATAACTGAACTTAAGCCCGTCTCAGATTTTATTTTTGATTAAAATTCACCATAAGTTTAAAATTTGTTAACGCACTAGTAATCCCAAATTATTATTTTACTTATTAAGTAAAATATTTTTTTAATAAAAATACATTGAAATTGATTATTGATTATTATTAAATTGTAACAATTCCCACAAAAAGCACTTATTATTAAATTGACAGCACCCGGTCAAAAAAATACTTGTGTGGCAACACTCTATTCTTGAATAACTGTTTTTGTTATTTACATTTATTTTCTTTACATACTCTTACAACTACAATTTGAAGCTGAAAAAAAAGTCAGCCTATGTAGCAATGGTAAAGTAAGAAAATAAAAAACATGTTGATTATTGAGTTCTTGTTTCAACTTTGTTATTTGTTGAGCTTCTCATTTGCTTAAATGAAAGTTTAACATATTAACTCTAGTTGATCTAAGAAATTTTTGGGTAAAGTGAAATGCGCATAGGATCCAGCTAAACCCCTCAATAATCAATTTCAATGTATTTTTATTAAAAAAATATTTTACTTAATAGGTAAAATAATAATTTGGGATTACTAGTGCGTTAACAAATTTTAAACTTAAATTGTAACAATTCCCACAAAAAACACTAATTAAAATTCACTATAGTTCAAATAAAAAATTAAAAAAAAAAAAAATTTAAATTGTCTCACTATATTTCCTTGTTTTATTATGATTTAAACTTGTGTCACTCCATAAAAAACACCCTTTACATATGTATGTATGTAGTCATGAACTATTCATTAGAACATTGCAAAATAATATGCAAGTATATTTCCACTTTCTTCTATACATAGAAAAAAAAACCTTAGTAAAATATTTTTTAATTTTAAAATAAGTTAGTGTTTAAATTTGCCACACTTGAGTTGTTTCAATGAAAATAAAGGAAGGATTTAATTAACTTTTTTCTCTCTTAAGAATCATACAAGCGCAAATGAAGAAATTACAAAATAATAGTTTAAACTATAATTGAATATGAGAACATATGTAGTTAAAAAAATGTAACAAACAAGACAAAAAAAAAAATAAAGGAAATATTAGCCCCTTTAATAACTACAAAAACATGCCTATTAACATTACAATGTAACAACCCGGCAAACAAATGGACAGACAGACACACACATAACACTGCAACAGCGCAACTAATGGCTGAATACAAAAAAAATAACTAAGTACAAACCATGATGAATTATTAAATGTGTTTTCAATTACACACAAGTCAACAACACCTTATGTATGCATTTCAACTAAAGCCCAGCGACTTGAAACAAAGGAAGACGTTTTAGTTTGGCCAGTTTGTTGCAAAGATACGAGTACTCTAATAAAAAGACTTGAACTAACGCATTTTATGAGAAATTTTCAGAAAATTTTATTTCGACTTCTTTTTTCTAATATAAAACCATAAACAGGAAAAATTATTTAACATTTTTTATACATTGTATATATTTAGCGTATGTGATGTTTTTCTCTTTAATCATAAGAAATTACATTGTTTTGCTGTTAAAATGTATATTTGCAGAGGTATTAAATTTTAAGTTGACAATACTGTTTGAGTTGTGTATGGCTGACTTCCGAAACGTATCAATGCAAAGTTTATATGCTCTTCGGATGCGGTGTTTAGATCGTGTACAGATACAAAGTTGCGAAACATTATAACCAGGAGCAACAACCTTGAAACCGATGCGATCATGATTAAACAGAATACCGGCATAAACACATTTTCCATACAAATTTGCACAAAAAAGCAGCCGCAGAAAGCAGTCGTATATTTTATTTTATATATAAGTACTAATAATACTCATTTATAAGTATTCATTCCCTCAAAAATTTTACCATATTTGCAATAAATTTCATACATTTTGTAAAGTCCATATTTACACTATGCAAGTCTTATTGCTAAGGGGCCATCCATATATTACGTAACGCCCTTGGGGGGGGGAGGGGCTTCGAGTTTTGTTATGATTTGTTACGGGGGGGGTAGGGGGGGGGGTCTGTAAAATTGTTACGTAACATAAATTTTACTAATTTCGTACAAAAACACTTCGATTTTTCATTTATTTACATATTTAATTTATCAAAGAAATACATAATAAATCAAGAATCATGAGTGTTAAATAGATATAAATATATGCATATACATATGTATGTACATAAATACATAATTGTTATTATTTATATTTTGCAAGCTTATTTGATTTTTGTCTACGCACTGTGTTAGTCTAACAGAAAATAAAAATAAAGGAACAAAAGGATTCGAATTCCCGAATATTCGTCCATTCTCAATTACTTGCATTTTCCCATAAATAAAATAAATAAATGCATAAATCCTAAACGAAACTTAAGAAAATGCCATAAAAATATTTGTATATTAGTTTGTAATAACTAAATAAAGAAATTTACTTCAATTCAAACAAAAAGTTATTTAAAAATACATACATATGTATGTGCATGAATTAAATTTAATTTTTTTTAATAAAAACTTAATAAAACAATTTAAATTTTTTTAAAGTTCTTGTTACGTTATTGTGGGGGGGGTCTAAGAATTGTTACGATCTGTTACTGGGAGGGGAGGGGGGGGTCAAAAATCGGGAAAAATGGCGTTACGTAATATATGGATGGCCCCTAAGCTGATTAGTTTGATGGAGAGAGAGAGAGAGACGAGGGGAACAGTAACGTTTCTTTTCCCCTCGTCTCTCTTTCCTAAGAAACTAATCAGCTTAGCAATAAAACTTGAATAGTGTAAACGAGGACAAACAAAACTACAAAGAAAAATAAGCTCAAAAGAAAATAAAACAAAAACTATAGAGCATTTGAAGTTACTGCCGGCAATAGGCTTTATTAATTTGTGAGCGATTTTCCTGAAGTTTCAGACTTTATTCTGTTTCATCATTTCAACGGCTGCTTGCGGCGCACAGTGAGGCCAAACCCGCTTCTTTTCGCGGATTAATTCATATCTCCCTAACTATAAAAGTAAGGGTCTCTAAATTTGATGTGCGTGACTCTTAGAAAAAAGTATATGTATGTTTTGACAAAATCTAGGCGGTATAGGAGGAGGAAAAGGGGGTATCGCCCTCACAAAGAAATTATTGCTTTACCTATATCTGCTGAACTACAAGAGTCAGGCGCACTAACAACAAACTTCATGTTCCAACAAAGTCTTGGCGGTATAGAATAGGGGAGTTGGCTACCCCCCATATAAAGTGTTTATTAATTAATTAATAAATATGATTACTTTTTTATAAGAAATACCCAAGCAGTAACGAAATGCATATAAACGTCATTATTATATATATATATACAACCACGATCACGTGTGACTCATGCGTGACTACTTCGTGACTCACGCGTGACTAATTCGTGACTCACGCATAGCAAATCAATTTTGCACATCTTAAATAAAAATACATAAAACAATGACAACAACAACTATAACAACAATAAAAATGTTGGCAGAAGTGGCTAAGAACTTATTGCTGGTAAACTCAACGCTTGAGGCTTTTACTAATTCGTGCATATTTTCTGAGGTGCACCAATGCGCTGGATACATTTTTCTAAAATAACGCAGATTCGTTCAGTCTTTAAAACAAAGTTAAAATATCTGCTTAGTTAAGCCCAACTTATAACTTTAATTCCAGCTAAATTGAGAAAATCTATTTATGTTATGGAACTTCCAATATAAACATTGTAAACAAAAGCACTTCTACAGGAAATTTCGGTTCCACATTTAAGCAAAACTTTTGAATAAACACCTGATTTTAATGGTTTGATGGTTAGTTTTTTTTTTTACTTTTTCAAGATTAATTTAGGTAAAAAAGGTTTAATTAGGGAAAGTTTATAGCTTTTTGTGCTTATTTTAACAGTTTTCTCTCCCAATTTTCAACGTTAACTTGTCATTACAAAAGCACTAAAATAATAGTGATAAAGAATTTTATGTTTCACTGTACTTGAATTTATTTTTCTTAATTAATCCCTGATATCACCGCCTTTGGCTCCTATGTGCAGCGTTTTTAATGCATAACGAAGATATTTTGAATGTCAATGTTTTGCACAGCAGCTTTATGAAACATTAAACTTTATTCGTAGACAATAGAGGGTGACTTTTTGAAAGTCTCCTTAAGTCACTACGTAGTTCGATAACATGTTACCGGGTATTTAAGATGTATCATGTGGCAATGACAGTTATTCCGTGTCTCTGTCACTTGTGACATTTGTCACGTCACTAGTTTTTAATCACTTTGCTTTCGTCTGTGAAATATTTCATTGTAGTTTTCATACTAAAGCAAAAAACTTAATGTTTTTTTTTCGCACTACCAGACGCACTATACGATATGTATATCGAGCCTTATCATCGATTTAATAATAAGCGACAAAAATTAAATTTTTCAGCAGAAGGTTTTGTTTTTTAATATTCAGATATGTTTTTGTATGTAAATTGTCGCTTATGATAAAATTTAACAGCCCGTGTCTTAGAAGTTATCAACAATTTTGACATTTTGATAATTATACTCGTAAACTATGCGCAGGCCCATAAAATTTTAATTTCAATAAAAAAGTCTATTTTCGAGAACATGTCGCTTGCGGTATAATCGAAAAGAAGGTTCGATATTAAGTACCTAGTTCTCTTTTCATCTGCTTGCAATATTTTTTCGAATGGGAAAATGCTCTCATTCCTACCAATTAAGAATATTTTTTTTAGAATTTTCACAAATAAATTTTCTTACTAACTAGAAAGCGTAATAAAAATCTAATAAAAATATCTTTCACTAATATATAAATTTTTTTTATTTGACATTCCTACAGCAAAACAATGTGTTATTTGTATGAAGTTGAAAGTTATTGCCTTTTCTTAAAAGTCGTTAGAGGCGTTCAAAGTGTTAATGATGGGTCGCCGAATAACCGTAATTAAAGCAAAAAACATCCAAAATATTTTTCATTATTTGTGTAAAAACAAAACTGGTTGCTTTACTTCTTCCCACAGGAAATTTGCTGTATTTTTTTTCGTAATTATTAATAGGGAGAAAAGAGTAGTCAGCTAGAACTGTTAATTATATTCTATTTTAAGAAATTGTTTTTTTTTACTATGTACAATTAACGCTCAGTTGGGTTCATTAGTTTTAAAATAACTGTTTCTTTCTTTTTTATTTTTTGTCTTTTTATAACTGGTACAACAAAACAGTTGCCAGAATGAATGTTAAACTAATAATTTGTGATTTTCTTAAAGATAAACGAGAATTTACACACTTACATACACCTATAAAATATTTTCGATTGTGTAGCCGAATTCCTTTCAGACACAGATATAAACTTATATATCCACAAGTGCATAAATTATTGAATTGTTTTAGGGTGTAAAACAAAATAAAAGATTGTTTTAAGTTAAAAAGATATGTGACCAATTAATGCACCTACACAAATTTTTGAAAACGATGAATTTTTATTTTATAGAAATTTATTAATCACGATACGTATTTTATTATCAAGTTTTATTATTAATTATTTTAGTGATTTTAAAAAATTTTTTGAAAATATAAAAATAGAAAAACAAATTAAGGAAATCATCATTTATAAGAACTTTGAACACAAAACAACATTTATTCTTTTTAGTGATATTTCCTTAATTTTAATTAAAAATATAATTCAAAGATATGCATAATTTTAATTCAATGAAACATTAAACTAATTGAAAATAAAAGAGGAGCGTACAGTGTACCGTACAGCACACCAGAGCTGGTGATGAAGGTCTAGCACACTTCGAAGAAAGCATGTAGTTACGTCCTGCCAGTGATTCTCTAAGCATGTCCATATGCATTTCATTGCTGCTTTACCAAATTGTCAGTAGGCTTCAACAGTCACAAACCTCTTACCTTATGCACAGACTTTCAAAAACCATTTGAGAATTCACAAAAATAATATTTTTGAAAATTACAAAAGAATAAAATACACAATTATTTAGAAACTTATACAAAATCCAGCAAATAATTTGTGAATTCTCAAATACTTTTTGAAAGTCTGTGCATAAGATAAGAGGTTCGTGACTGTTCAAAATGTTCAAAACAAAATGTTACGGTTAACAACATCGGCTCCTTTGTACATAAAATAATAAAATTTACATCGTGATTTAAATATGAAGAAATAAGAAATTTAAAAAAACTCCAGTCACATCCTAATCCACTTGCTTGTAATATCTTGAAGTTTAATGGACACATTCGCTTAAAAAAGAGGGACACAAGGGCTCCAATACGCAACACTTCAGAAGAAAATTGTTGAGCTTAGTACGAATTATAGATAAAACATATAAAGATTTTTTATTTAACTGAATCTTAATAATGTTTAGCTTTTTAGTGCTTATTTTTGAAATCGGTTTAAAAGTTTTTTCTTAAGCTTGATTTTAAAATTTTCAATGGCAATTTTATATTTTTAGGGGACTGGTCACGCCAAGTTTTGGTATATATACATAAGTGTCCGTCCATTTTGTTGAATTCAACATCTCGTCACTTTCAGAGCTTAAGGTGCGTGCCAAGTTTCGTAGAAATCGGTCGGTTAGAAGTACGTGAAATTTAATATTAATCTTCCCACTTCTTTAAGCACAAAATGTTGTCATTCTAAGAGCCAAAACTGTTCGCCAAGTTGCGTGCAAATCGGATGAGTAGAAGTGCATATAATTTGATACTAACTTTTCATGGGCGTCACCTCGCCCACTTTTTTCCACACAAGATTAAGTATTTTACAGAGCTCAAGGTGAGTGACAAGTGTCGTAAAAATCGGTAAAGTAGAAAGACATGATATAAAATATTAGATTTTAATGGGCGTAGCCCCGCCCACTTCTTAAGATCTTGCGGAGTGTGAGAAGTTTCTTAAAAATTGGTTAAGTACAAGCACGTGAACTATTATATGAAAATGTAATGGGCGTGACCCCATCCACTTTTTTGAACACAGGATTAAGTATTTTTCAGAGCTCAAGGTGTGTCAAAAATCGGTTAGGTGCAATATAATACTAAAATTTAAAAAAATATGGCTTCTCCCACATTTTTGAGTGCATTAAATTTTATTGGGCGTGTCCACGTAATTTCAAAATTGTGTCGTATTTAGAGCCCAATGAATTTGGTAAGTTTCGTATCAATCGGTTAAGTAAAATATCATAAAATCAAAGAGAAAAATTAGTGCGAGTAACCCCCCCCCCCCCCCACATTTTTTACAATGGTGCCCTCTTAGACCAAAGAAAAAATTAAAAACACTCTAATTTGAAATTTATTTGCTGGAGGTCAAGCATTGTCTATATATTTCATTGGTGCTTAGCCAAATCATCAGTAGACTTTAACCACATTTTGAACAGTCACAAACCTCTTATCTTATGCACAGACTTTCAAAAACTATTTGAGATTTCACAAATAATAATCACAAATAATAATATTTCTGAAAATCACAAGCGAAACACAAGCAATAGGCATAGAAACTATAACAAAATCCCAGCAAATAATTTATATTCGATATGAATCTATTTTATTTTTCTACACCTTTATACAATTAGAAATCCATTGGATAACAATAAAAGTATTTATAAGGCAAAATGAAAAATAAAATCTAAATTTAACATTTAAGAAATTTATTATTCGACATATTGTCATAAGTTTATTTTAATTTGAAATTTATTTGCTGGAGGTCAAGCATTGTCTATATATTTCATTGGTGCTTAGCCAAATCATCAGTAGACTTTAACCAATGAAATAATAAATAAATAAATTTCAAATTAAAATAAACTTATGACAATATGTCGAATAATAAATTTCTTAAATGTTAAATTTAGATTTTATTTTTCATTTTGCCTTATAAATACTTTTATTGTTATCCAATGGATTTCTAATTGTATAAAGGTGTAGAAAAATAAAATAGATTCATATCGAATATAAATTATTTGCTGGGATTTTGTTATAGTTTCTATGCCTATTGCTTGTGTTTCGCTTGTGATTTTCAGAAATATTATTATTTGTGATTATTATTTGTGAAATCTCAAATAGTTTTTGAAAGTCTGTGCATAAGATAAGAGGTTTGTGACTGTTCAAAATGTGGTTAAAGTCTACTGATGATTTGGCTAAGCACCAATGAAATATATAGACAATGCTTGAACTCCAGCAAATAAATTTCAAATTAAAATAAACTTATGACAATATGTCGAATAATAAATTTCTTAAACACTCTAATTGTTACCGAGTTATAAAGTAGCAAAACCCAAAAAAGTAAATTAAATCAGTTAAAAATTAACTTAAATTAATAGCTACTTCTAGCAAAATTAAGTAAATAAAATTAAGTAAATAAACTTAAGCTAACAAGGTGGAGCAAAAATAAGCAAATTAACAGACATGTGCATGATTAGTAAAAAACAAATAACACAACGACAAAGACTGTTGTAAATTTCATTGCATAAAAAGCTTTTAACAAATTGACGTAAGATGAAACAAAACAACTCACATATTCCCTAATAATGCGCTGAAGTTTACTTGAAACAAGTATTTCTGTCAAATAGTTCAATTAAATCAAAAACTAAAAAATTGACTAACTGTTTTATAATAATAAATGTATGCAAAATTTTTCTAATATCAACGTGTCAGTATTGCAATGAAAATTTTTAAAATAAAGACTTGCAGCCTTTGCATGTTAAACCAGCAGTATATCAGGCTGAAATTTGCATAAACTGACACTACACATTGTACCAAACACAAGAACGCTGAAGATGAAGGTGTGGAAGCCTTCCCAAAACAGCATGTTGTTCCGTTCTGCTAGTGTCTATCATAATGATTAGGAATTGTCTTTATTGCAATTTGTTTCTTAAAAATTATCAAATGTAATATGGCTTAGAGAGCTAAACAAACTTTAGCCTAATCGAATCATAGACAGAGAAACAAACAAGTTTGAGCAAAGTAATTAAGAACTAGTTAAAATAATTTTTTTTTCTGTATATTTTTCTCATGATAAGCTTTTATTTTTTTTTTAAATAAGGCCTCAACATAAAAATTATTTTAAATTTGTAAAAAGTTTATAAAACAGTTTTTCGTATAAAATTTATTTGTATAAATCCTTAATAAACCACAATTATTCTTTAATTAATTAAAAAATTATTTTTTTAAATATGTTAACTTTAATATTGAATAAAATAATTATTTCTTACAACTAATGTCCCTTAATTTAAGAAGCAATTAAATAATTAAAAACCAACTACGAACATATTAGTATAATGCATAAAAAAAACTCTTGTCATACATTTAAATCAGCAACAATATGACCCAAAACCATTAAAATAAAACGAAACGCCTAATGTTGCTGAAATTAAAAACTAAAAGAAATTGATACCATTTCTGGTGAAATTTATCAAAAACCACTGCCATATATTCGTATATACTCTTTAACAATTGGTGCACTCTTCCACACAGCCACACACACACACACACACACACCAAACTCTCTTGAGTTAGTTTTTGGTTAAATATTGTTCTTCTGCTGCTGCTGCTGCTGGCAATGAATGAATGAAAAGAAAGACGGACAGACAACACAGACAGAGGTTTATTTTTTGTTTTGCTTTTAGGCCAAAAAGTGTATGATGTTGTTGTTGCAGCAGTTTGCGTGTTGTTGCTGCTGTTAACTATTGGTGTTGATGGTTCGGTTTACAACTGCTACAAGCTATAAACAATTGTTTGTAAATTCTTTCAAGTCTTAACGTACGAACGAGCGAACGAATTCTTTTATTTTTCTTCTTTCACTTCTTGTGTGTTGCAGTTTTTGTTTGTTACTGTTGAGAGCTTAAAGTTGTTTTAACCATACACTTGTGTGTTTGGAATTGTAGTTGTTGCTTTACTTGTTGACTTTCTTCGTATTTTGTGTGTTGTTTCTTTTCTTTTCTTTTTTTTTTTTCTTAGCTGAAGTTGTTGCTTGCTGGGTTGTTTGGTGTTTTATGAAGGCTTTGGAAGAGATATGTTTGGCATTCATAAGCATTGCCAATGCCAAGGTGATAGCACATACAGCGCGCATCACTGCAAGAGGAAACACAGAATTTAAATTATACACATATATACGTTCAACAAGTAACGAAGGCAGCAGCAGTAGCAGCAGCAACAGCAGCAGATTTTGAATTAATCATTGTAACCATAGCGGCATCTTCAGTTCACATTTATTTGGTAGTGCGATTTTTTTCGCAGAAGCATACCGCAAAAAAATCTCTCCAGCGAACTAGAGAGCGACCGAGCAACTGATCGTTTCAGCCAGCGAGCGAGTCATAAAAAAAGTCTTTCTTTTTTCACTTCATAAACAGTGGAAAAGTATATGATCTTATATAACTACTTATTAAATCGAAGAACACTTTAGTTATACGGTCACCTTCCTACGGTCAAGTTCGCTTTCCTTAAATTGAAAAAAAGCAATTTTTCAACTGGGACCAAGAAGTTTTTTTTTTTTTGAAGGAGACCCATCTAAAGTATATTGCATTTAATAAGACCAGGAGTTCGATATCCTCAATTTCAATCTTCAAGAGAGTTGAATGCGATTTAAAAAAAATCTTTTTGTTAAAAAAAAAACAATCAAAAATAATTTTGTGGTTTTCTCTGTGCGAAATAAAACATTAACAAAAAAATTAATATTTAATAATAACAAAGTGCAATATTAGTTAACAAAAAAAAAAGCATATTTATATTCTTTCCAAAAGTTGCTTAAAAGGATTAATTAAACGCTAAACGCTAAATAAATTCTAAACAAAAGCTGGAATATTTATTTCAACGGCAGTTGCAAGAAAAAGTGGCAAATCATTTAATTGAAACAAAGAGTGAGTGTTTTTAATTAATAAATTATTAGAATATTTTTAAGCTTTTCTTTAAATATGTATCAATTTAAAAGCAACCAACATCAGATTAACTCGCGTATTCTAAAAAAAATATTATTTAATTATTTGGATTTGAAGTGCATGTTAGAACAAAATTTTCATTCAAAATTTTGTCTTGAAATACAAATTATTTTTTTTTTTTAAATACATGAAATATTAATTTGGAGCGTATTAGTGATTTTTTTTTTAGAATAAAATAAAAATATATTTTTTTGTAAATATTTGAATTCAATTAAAAACTTACCTAATATTATTCCATATTTTCGTGAAAATCTCTGAAAAGAAATAAAAAGCATTAGTTTAAAAATTTCTCAAAAGAAAAGTTTATTAAAAACTTGCATTATATATTAAATCAAGTGTGGGAATAGATATATTCCCACGCACATATTGAAAAAATATTTTTTTTAGAACAAAATTGTATAGATATTTCGAAAAAGTGCCTTAATTGAGATGAACATTTAATTTAAAGAATATAAATTAATAATTTGTTTAATAAAAAATTAAAGAAATACATATCGTTATATGAAATGCAAAATAACCTAACTGCACCATTTTAAATTATATAGAAAAGGGAGAAAACTAAATAAAAGTATTCAAGTGACTGAAATGAAGTTTCCTTATTTCAATTTTGTAGTTGCCAGAGTGTTGTGATTAAGGTTTAGAAATTTGTAGAGACCTGTGTTTCAATATAATAGTCAATAATTAATTAAAAATACGTTTTTAAAATTTTTGTTAAGTTACGTGGTTTTGCATTTCAGCTAATGATATTTAAAATTTCTAAGTTATCTTGTGTTTGATAAGAGGCAATTATTTCTTTAGCCCTCGAATTCTTTTAAAAGCAAAAAAATATATTGCACTTATTTTTCTCAGAAGACATGGAGCTGTAAAAATCTAGAATCATTTTCTTTACTCTTTCGCCAATTTGATCCCTTTTTGTTATATAAAAGTAGAGGAACAAGTGCGATATATACATTCTTTGTATAGTATATTCTGAATTATTTTATGTTCAAACAGAGTCTGTAAAAGAATACCTTAAGGTCCTTTTAATATTTTCAAAAAAAAAAAAAGGGTAATAAAAAATAATAATAATATACTTTTAAGGCCATCAGCGCAAAAAAGGTCTGACATTTTTGTTTTGGTTGCTGTTCTGAAATAAATAAATTTCTTACATTACCAAAAAAAAGTAGAGTAAGCCACCTTTTGGTTTTCAAAAGAAGATGGAGCTGAAACATGGTTTTTCCATAGAATATAATATAACAATATAGCAGAATAAGTATGCGACAAGTTAAACATTGTCGACATTGACAAACAGTCCCTTAAACTGAGTTGATTCATTCGATTGCTATATTCATATTTTTTTTTTTCAAATAAGTAAAATAACTGCGCTAAAATGTATATCACTCTTTTTTGTCTAAGTTATTTTTTTCATTCATGCAACTAAGCAATTTGATTTCCCTTATAAATAATATGGACTATACTTCCAATCAAATATAAAAACATCATTATTTTAAATCAATTATTTCCTTTTATTTATTTCAATTTGGATAATAAAATAAACAATACAAGCAAGTTGAAAAATTTTCAAGTTTGCCAACAAAACTTTCTTCCATTCTAACCTGATAGCATTATCATTATCTTGATGCAAAAAATTTCCAAATTCGAAGACACACAAAATAATAAACTCTACCATTGAATTCAATTAATTCATTTAAAAAAATTTAAGACATTTTTTGTTTACCTTTTGCAGCCATTTATAATTTATGTGGAGAAAAGTGTGCAGGGCCCATTAAATTATTTTAAAATTTTATTAAAAATTAAAACATATTTAAGTTAAACATTTATTAACCCACTAAGGGCCGATTTCATATTTAAAAGTTATTTTTTCATACAAAAATTAATGAAAAGCGACATTTAAATATTATTATTTTACTTATTCAGTAAAATGTTTTTTTTATTAAAAAAAAACACTGACATTGATTATTGAGGAGTTTAGCTGGCTCATATGTGCATTTAACTGTTGCTAATGCAGATCGTCAGAGAACCTTTAAAGTAAGAAAATAAAAAACGTGTTGATTATTTATTGAGTTCTTGTTTCAACTTTGATATAAGTTGAATTTCTCATTTGTTTACACGAATGTTTCTCATAATAACTCTAGTTGTTCTAAGAAATTTTTGGGCAAAGGTTCCCTGATGATCTGCATTAGCAACAATGAAATCCTATGGGCGATCAAATTTGTGATTCTGTTTTTTTTTAACAAACACAAAAAAAAAACAAGTATCACCAGTGTGCTGCCAAGTAATTTTTGAATCTTTCCTAAAGTTGAATGAACTTTTATATAAATATATATAAATTTTTTAAGAAATTATAAAAAACCAATTTAAGAAATTGGCCCCTAAAATTTAAAAATAACAATATTATAAAACGAAAAGAATGTGAACAATATTTTGAAGATAAATTTTTTGACAAAATTAAAACTATTATGACAAAAGTTATTTTTGAAAGTGTGTCCATGAAAACTATAAACTTTGTTTGATTTCTCTCTAATAAACTCAATACGATATTTAATCATTTAATTTGTTTGTGTTGGTGTTTATCTTGTTTTTTGATTGGCCCAACGCGGTGAGATGCTATTTTTGTTGTTTATTTTGATTGCTCGTGTTGTATAAGTGTGAATTCCGACAAGAAGCCGAAAAACGTCGTGGCTTGTTTTTTATTTTGCTCAACAAAGTTATTTTTAAATTATATCAATGCAATGCGCACATGTAGAAGAAACATAAGAAATCATATTTTGCCATATTTTATTATTTGCATATTTAACATTTTGCAGTTTAGCTGAGTGGTAAGTACGTTAGTCTATTAGTGAAGAGGTTGTTGGTTCGACTCGTCCCAAACACATTTAGTTTTAATCGCAACCAAGCAGAAAAAAAAAACAAAAAGGGGTTGAAAAATGTGACATTCAACCACACACACACACACAATAACAATTATCACTGAAAATAAAATTTCAGTCAACAACTGTTTAATTTGATTCATTAAATTTCTTTATTGAGTTTACTTTCAATAAACGTGCGTACAATTTTATTTTCAATAATGCAAAATTCGTCATCGCAGAAAATTCAAAAGTTTTTTTAATTGTATCAACGATTTGCGTATTCAAATATCAATTATAATTTTTTTCTGTGCATAATTATGGAATTTTTTCTTATTTCATCTCATTTATAATTTTGTTATTGAGATCGCTGCTAAGGAAGTTAAACACTAAGCGCAAAACGAAGTTAACATATACATATATATATTTATATGTGTGTGTATAAGTTGGTAAAATAGTGTAATAATAATTTCACTTATGTAGCTAACGTGGTTATTTTTAACTTTTGAATGAGCATTTTTTAAGTTCGTTAAATAATTAATTAATTATTAATACAACTACCCTAATATCAATGAGTAAAATTCCACTGTTATCTTTTACATCATCGATGTAATATTCCATTACTTTGGCAAAATATTGTACCATATTTTCCATTGATTGTCTGGTCAAAGTTTAAATAAAAAGCTAATTAAAAAAATCCCGTATCTACGGTCAGGTAGAAATTAATAAATTAATACCTTAAATTTTAAAGCAAAAGCAAACAAGTGAAATATGTGAGTGGAATTTTTTTAAATATAATCTGCAGAAGAGAAAAGCTTTAGTCATTTAATTAAAAAAAAAAAAATAGTTTGTACTTTTTGGTAGCAAATTTTATAAAAATGTGAAATTAACATATTTTTTGTTATATTGTTGCTTTCGTTTTTTATAATCTATAAGTAAAGCAAAAATGAAATAAAAATACAACTTAAGAAATGAAAGACTTAAATAACAAACTCTATCGATGTGTAATATAAAAACAACGTACGTGTCTTGAGTCTTTTGTTCCTTAATAAGGAATAATATTTTAGTTTTCTACTAAAATATAAGTTTATCATTGTATTCATACCACAGATGGAAAATAGATTTTTTTTTGATAACATAATAATTTAATTTATTATTTTTTTGTACAAAATGTACATTACGAAAGTCTTTAAGAAAATTCATGAAAATTGTTTGCACAAAATGTTTCTATTTGCTAATGCCAGCGCTGTAGCAGATACTGATATAGAAAATAAAAGACATTCCTTATAATCTGATTTGCTTCTTTAGGCCTCCTATAGACAAATGAAAAAATATTATTAATTTCATGAAAAATTATATAATTTATACACAATCTTAATTGGGTAAAATAGGCCTATAAAACCCTTGCAATATTTTATGACATGCCATTATTTAAAAAAATTTCTATTATCAATTAAATTTTAATTTTTTTTTTTTGCTGATTTCCTTGAAATAAGACATAATATCAGTTTCCACGCCAGTGAGAACCAATAGGAACACTTTAAAACTAAATTCACTTATCTATTTTTCTCTTGTCGTACACATTTTTTTATTTCACGTAATTTCTCTGTTTTTGATGTCTATCTTAATGGAAATATTTTTAAACTATCATTATAATCAACACGTTTACTGTTACTTTTCAAAAAACGTTGATTTCAGAAGTATCTTGTGTTTATTAACAAGGGCTGAAGTTTTACACTTTTAAATCAGCTAAGAAAAAATCAGGCATGTATGTGATGAAAAACAGTCGTTTTCAAAACGATTTCAAAAGGATTATTTTGAGAATCACTTCAATACAAAATTATTGTTTCTATGTGTCATTTTAAAACGATACTCAATCGAGAATACATTCAGAAAACGACTAATGCAAAAGCATCACACTTTTAAGAGTTTTTAAATCGATCTTGTGTCTTAATTATTTTTCCTTACATTATCTGAATAACACTGGTTTGTTTGAAGTCGATTTCGATAAAGATTATTACAAACAACATTGATATTTTTGAGATCCATTAACGTATTAAATAGAAAAGAATAAAAGAAGTTTAACATTTGTTAACGCACCAATAATCCTACATTGAGTTCTTGTTTCAACTTTGATATTAGTTGAACTTTTCATTTGTTTAAACGGAAGTTTAACATATTAACTCTAGTCGTTCTAGGAAATTTTTGAGGAAGGGTTCCCTGATGATCTTCATTAACAACAGTCAAATGCGCATAGGATCCAGCTAAACCACTCAATTTTCAATTTCAATGCATTTTAGTGAAAATAATTTTACTGAATAAAAAAACAATAATTTGATATTATTAGTGCGTCAACAAATGCTAAACTTATGCCCGTAATTCCTACATACAAGTTGTTTCCTACGAGTTTGCTTATAAAATTTGACTTACATCTTTGTATACTAAAATATATCTACATATAAAATTTCTGGCACGGATTTAGGCTTCACTTTCAAACATATAAAATTTTGTACTAATTTCTGCAATTCTGCAAAATTTTGTAAAGAATATTGACTGAAAGCGAATATATTTATTTATATTTAGTATAATCTAAACATTAGTAATAATACAAAATTTAGCTTAATTTTTACTTCAATACAAGTTACATTTCTTCTAACTTCCTGCTAATGAAATTATAAGAGCTTTGAAGTCAAACAGAAGATAGTTATCTGATTGGTGTTTGCTGATGTAAAAATTTGTTATGGCATGTTAGGGACAAACTTGTATTGGCACTAAATGCATTTTCTTCACCACTAGAAATATTTCTATAGTTTTTGAAATTTTTCATTGCAAGTTTCCCATAAATTTTCACACGACTTTACAAATCAAATAGCACTCCGAACTTAGTTTAAAATTAAAAGACATATTGACTGCCTTATTTTTGAAAAAATATTTTGCTTTATAAAGTTATGAAAAACTGTTTTATAAAGCTCTTATAAATCAAAACTATTATTTAGAAATAGTGCTATATACCAAAAGTATCACAATTTATTGAATAGTTGCTATACCGTAAACTAATGAGTTAAAAAACATGCTTTTAATTAATATCATAAGTCATGTGCATGACTTATGTTTACATTTGAAGTTTGAAATTACACTTAAATGTTTGTATTGTTTTCCTAAAATAAAGCAGCATAACACAACGTACTTAATTTAATTAACACTTAAAACACCTCTACGTGTTACACTCATCAACTGTATCATACTGAACCTTGCTAGCTAACATTTTTAAAGTGAAAACAAGAGCAAAAGGTTTGAAAATAATTTAACTCTTCCCAGCATTGTAAAGGCAGACAATTTACAGTTTTGAGAAAAAAGTTTAAAATTTCACTTGCTTTCCAATTGAATGTGTTAAAAAAAAGCAAAGTCTTAACCGGTCATACTTTAAGCTAAGCCGTAATTAAAATAAATGTTTAAATAGTTATATAAAAATTACATAAAATAAAGTTTCTTTTCTGATGAGCTCTGGCAACTAAATTTACAATTTTTTTTTAATTACTTTTAAATATATTTTATAGCCTGGCAGACAACATACTGTTTCAATTTGAACAGGCTGCTGTCTATAACAAATTGTTACACATTTCCTAAGTACTTCAGATGAATGTATTTTTTTTTCAATTTAGACATGTTATGATTACAAAAAAAAAAAAAACAAAGCAACACAAGATAACAACAAACATGAAACATGACACATGTTAAGTTTTTGCAGCATTAAAATGACACAAAAATTTCTTAACAGGAGATCTGCAAGATTCGAGAGATAGATTGCTGCTGCCATGCCATTTATTATTACATACTTGTCACAAGGCACATATGCCTGCAAGACTCAACTTTAGAGTCTTTGTATGTCTATGAAATATTAAGAATATGAAAAAGTTATCACAACTCTTAACGTAGTGACTGAAAGAAATTATCCATTTTAATGTAAACAGAAGAGAAGACAAAATAACATTTCATATAATTTGTTACAGTAAGCAATAACAAAAAACATATTTATATAAATTAACACACACGGTTATAAAATGAAAACAATACCCGCTAGTTCATTTGCGGGCACTAAATTTATCTCTCATTTATTTTATTTACAAAGTTATTTTGAAGAAACCAGCAACCTAAGCGGCAATTTTAACTGCAGTCTCTTAGCTGATAGAGCAATACTCGTAGAATACTATCAGCTGGTAAAAAAAATTATTTATATTTATTATTCATAAAAAATATTTCAGGTTTATTAAGCGCTTATTTGACGTATTTCTATGGGAAATTTGTCAAATAAACCTGTAATAAACCTAAAATATTTCTTATGAATTAGGCCGTAAATCTTTAATTACTCTTTTAAAGTTTTAAGCTCTTACAATAATTCCTAAAACTGCGAATAAAAAAAATAATCGAATAATCAAATAAAAAAATTTTAATCGAACAATCGAATAAAAAAGTTTTAGTCGAAAAATATAGTGGAGTAATCAAATAACACACAATTTAATCGTCCAATGGAAATTAAAATATTTATTCGCATAAACGAGTAAAAACATTTTAATCGAATAATCGATTAAGATATCAATATTCGATTGTTTCTACTAAAAAATTATTATGTTTTTTTTTACTATTTTATTGAATCAATTGCAGCCTGTCCCACGATGTCGAAAGAAAACGTTTGATCAACAACTTGTATTGTAAACAGCAATAACAAGAATAAAATTTGTTGGTTATGAATATAAGTAATTGATCGATGCTTGCTTTTTTGTTCGCCAGAATGATATATAAACCAATAGATCACTTCGATTAATCGAAAAATTTTCTTCACTCATTATCTTCGGTTTTCTTTTATGATAAATTTTAATCATTAATATTTCTTTCATTATAAATTTTATTCTAATTAAAATTGTTTCTCCAAAAAAAATTTAAGCTTTACTCGATTAATCGAAAACTTCTTTTTACTCGTTATTTTTTTGTTTTTATCATAACTTTTAATCGAATAAAAATTTCTTTCATATTTTGTATTAAGAACAAAAATAACGCTTTTAAAGTTGAGAGAAAAATAATTGATTTAACCAGCCGAAACAATTTTAAGTTTCGCTTGATTATTCGAACAAGATTTAGTATAATTAATCTGATTTTAATACGGGTTACCTGAAACGAAAGAAAAGTATTTTCTTTAGTCTGCATTTACAGAGTAAACCCCATTATTATTCACATAAAATTTTAGTCTGATAACTTTGTTTTGATAAAACGTGTGCCATAGATACCAATGGCAGCCGATGCTCGCCCTTGAGTCTACTTTATAAGATATAAAGTTTTTTACTCGTTATTTTTTTCCTAAAAGTTAACCCATAAATCAATAATTAAATATTTATTATAGTGGCAATATAAACTTTAAGCTTTACTCGATTATTCGAATAAATATCCTCGCGTCTTATTTTTTCTTAACTTATAATGATATTGGCTTTATTTCAATTTTATTCGAATACATATTTTTATTTGTTGTTTTTTAAGGTATTAGGGGCTAAAAAATATATGTATGTTAGAAAACAAAAAAACTTATTCGAATAAGCAAATAAATTTTTGGTTTATACTCGATTATTCGAATAAAAAATTTTAATCGTTATTTTTATTTCGATGTCATGGTTACAATATGTATGTATACTTAAAGTGTAGCAGTTTAGGCGATTAACCCAGTTAAATTTTAATTTTATTCGAATAATCGTATAAAATTATAACTGCATTTACATACATACATATATCGTAAAGAGCTTACACATAAAAAAATATTTTTTGATTAAGAAAAGGCTTATGAAACAGATTTCCATACAAAATTAATTGGTATAAAAATTTATAAATATTTTTTAAACGAATACACGAGTATTATTCATTTCACTTTTTTGAAAACTAAAATCCCTTTAAAACGAATACGTATAATCGATTTTTAAAGTCGATTTGACGTGTACAAGAAAATCGCTTATAGTTGGCTTTAACTTTAACAATGGTTTATGAATAACGGTGCTGGTCTACATTTTTCCTTCAGTCTCAACAAAAGTCTTTTGGGTGTCTTTTTAACTACCGGGTAGTGCGCGTATCTCTCCTATCTTCCAGCCTGTGAAGTCTTATATTTGCAAACTTAGGAAAATTGTTCAAAAAAAAAACCAACATAAAAGACATTTTACAGGAAGTGCTTATGGCACGTGATTGTATGCTTGCCATATACTTAATTTGATTTGTCTTTCAGTAGACGAGACGTCTTGCGACGTTTGTCCAGTTGCTTGCTGTTGCTATTATTGCTTTTGAATAAGAGATGCTGTTATTTATATTGTTTACTTTTTTAACAACAAGAAGTTGTAGACGCTGTTTTTGGTCTTTTTCTGGAGAAATAGTCTGTTTGTTTTAAGTTCTAGAGTTTATTTCTGGTTGTCGTGGCAAGGGTTTGGATTTAATTTAAGAGTAAACGTCTCAACAGCGTTAGAGATGTTGAGACGTAGTATTTTATGTTTCTTATTGGTTGCTCATTTTCAAAGTTATTGAAGTGATAAGATTTATGTTGTTTTACAAATAGCAACGAATCGAGTGGAATAATAAAGATTAGTTAAAGATATTGTGTGTTCAATTTTAAGTTATAAATATAATTTGTCGTGCAAGAAAATGGTTTTAACAAGACTGGGCTTTCGCATACATATGTATGTATGTATATATGTATGTGTGCAATTTGTTGTTATAAATATTATTTCTTATTCAATAGAATTAATTTAGCTGTTCAAACAGCAAACATTTGTTGAAGTTTATTTATTTTTTTTTTGTTTAGTAAAATATTGTGACCATAAAAATTGATGCATTGATAAGAGATGTGTTGTTAACATTGTTGCCATTTTAGCATTTTCAATGCTAGATCTGGCATTTTCTTTAGTTGAAAAGCATTCAACTTTGAACAAAGTCTGCTAAATGCTTTCTGGCAGAAAATAAATATTTTAATTTGTTAAAAAAATTCTTCTGTCTAGAGGATGTTTCTCATAAATGTATATTCGTATATATTGCAGGGTAAAGATTCCCCGATGATTTGCGCACTAGCAACAGTGAAATGCGCATAATCAATTTCAATGCATTTTAAATGAAAAAAAATATTTTACTAAACAAGTAAAATAATATTTTGGGATTATTAGTGCGTTAAAAAAGTTTTAAACGTAATTATAACATTTCCAAAAAACACCAACTATTAATTATTTTATGTTTTTATGTGCTATAAAAATACCTTTAAATACTAATCAGTTTGTATAAATATGAAATTCAAGGCTATTTCAATAATTTTTTCTACATATAAATCTGACATTATACTTTTCTTCTGTAGAACGTTTTAGCAGAATTTTTTTTTAACAATTTAGCATTCTCTCATCATCATTTTCTGGCAACACTGGTTGTTAAGGCTGCACATAAATTTTTAACATATTCTCAAGCTACAGTAAAACAATAAATAAAAAGGGTTAGAGACAGTGAGAGAGAGACAGTGAGAGAGAGAGAGAGAGTGGGGAGAAATTTATTTACGTTTGCCCGAACTTTATAAACACAAAAAATTAATATGAATGAGTTTGTAATATTAATTAAAATATTTGTAATATTAAGTAAAAAATTATTTAAATTTTCACCTATAAACAATTTGATAATATCAATTAAGTTTTTCCTCTCAAATTAATTAATACAATCAAAAATTTAATTGAATCAATTAAAATATTAATTGAAAACATTAATTGGTGAATACTTTTTTCTGTGTACTTTTTGAGGAAATTTATTATTCGACATGTTGTCATAATTATACTGTAAGTGAAATTTATTTGCTGGTGGTTAAGCGATGTCTATATGCATTTCATTGTGCATAAGATAAGAGGTTTGTGACTGTTCAAAATGTGTGGTTGAAGTCTATTGACGATTTGTTAAAGCAACAATGAAATGCATATAGACATCGCTTAACCACCAGCAAATAAATTTCATTTATACTTTTTGCTTCGAAATGTATGCCCCTATTACGGTTTACAACTCAACCAAGTTTTGTTGAAATTGTAACAACTTAACTTGAAAACAACTCAACTGTTTTTTGGCATTCTGCAGTACAACTAATTCTAGTTGTATTCGAAACAATACTCGAAAAGAAAAGGTGTTTATCTATGCTATGTTTTTTGAAACCAAAGTAGACAATCACTATACATTTTAAATATTTTGAGTTTTGGCCTTGTGTTTTATTTTTAGATTTCATATTTTGTGAATATGGCAACAATATTGGTTGACAAATGGGATTGGTAGGCGTCTGGAATAATGAAGCAAAACAAATACAACACTCGAAATAAACACTAAAATACAACTGATAAAAAGCAGTTGTCTCATGGTGAAAAAAATTGTAATCCATAATAAAAATTTTACAACTACAACTAAACTATTCATTTGGTTGTATATCATAATAGGGGAATTAATTGCTTGTTATAAGGGCTCATGCAGTTTAAAGATTTCATTTCACATTTATACTAACAGACATTTCCCTAAGAAAATAATTGCTTAAGGCTCATGAAGACTTCGGTCGGTATGGTATTCTTTAAGAAAACCAGCCTTTAACCCTTCAGCCAAACCTAAATTAGAGCTTGACTCTCTAAGCATTAGATAAGCAGCAGGGTGCGTATTTACAATACATTGAAACGTATAAAATATTATTTGAATGTACTGAAAATACGTATCCTGCTGCTAACGCAACGCTTGAAGGCTTGAAGATCTAATTTAGGTTTGACTCTTTGATAAATTTCCAAATTGCCAACTATTCCTAGTATTACAACAGAGTTGTTAATTAATTCTATTCATCTGAACTGAGTTGTAAATAGTTCACTTGTTTAGTTTTTCATGTTTTTAGGTTTTATTATGCTCCTATTAAAACATAAAACAGTCAGGAATAATAATAACAAGAATAATCTTCTTTAAATTCTAAAGACTTAACACAATATTTTTTTTTGGAATTGTAAGCTTTACATGATAAAGATTAATTAAAAAATCTTTTACAGCTGCTAAAACAAAGATTTATCCATTTATCCGGCCATAACAATTAATTGCGTGCTTAAACATAAGTTACATTGAAGAACTAACTATGCAAAAACAAATCTTAGCTCCGCTTGAGACACAAAAACCAACAGCGGTCTGAAGTCTTTAGAAAAGAGCGCCTTTGGAAACAAAACCAA
Organism: Nowickia ferox; assembly: GCA_936439885.1. NCBI lineage: Eukaryota > Metazoa > Arthropoda > Insecta > Diptera > Tachinidae > Nowickia > Nowickia ferox. The sequence continues at coordinate 90,883,899 of OW387023.1, read as the reverse complement.
ACCTTAAAATTAAACCTAAAAGCAAGCCAATAGCAGGGCTTGGATTCATCTTCATTGTACATTTTATTCGCTTTTCTTAATTATAACTTTAACTATTTATTTCGTTTAAGAAAAAAAACCACAAACCGGCAATTACATATTAAACTTCACAACAACACAACAGTTGAGCCAAAAAAAGCTATTAGCAATAATAATAATTGCAGCTTTGTTTTCACATATTTAATACATTATTTTGGCAAAACAATCACCGATACGAACTGCTATTAGCGAAAATTATTATTAGAAAGAGTCAATTAGAAAATATTAGCTTATGACAGAAAAAAATTATAAAACACATAATTGTAGTATTGAAAATATAAAATGAATTGCTAAACAAATTTAAGTTTTGAAAGATACAAGTAATCAAAGGCAAATTAAAATAATTCATTTTGTGTTTGAGATTAAAAATCTTTTTTTTTTAATAAAAAAAAAAACTTTAAGACAAATAAAATAACTCAAGTTATTACAAAAGAAACATTTTTTTTGTGCATTTTTTTTAAATCAGTAAAATAACAAATTTTTTAATTGCAAGATAACAACAAACGAATTATAAAATCTTTACATTATTCGTTTATAAAAAGCTTCCATGAAACAAAAGATTTAAGACACAAACACAAATTGTTAGCGTTCTGTACAATTTGTTTATTTATAATTACGTATCAGGGAAACCGGAAATTTTAACTAAATAAAACATTTTGTATAAACGAAATATTTCTTAAAAACCTTAAAAAATTTTAAAAAGCAATATAATATACGAGGGCTACTATTTATATTTCGGTAATAGCAAATAATTAAAATTAAAAAAAAGAAGAAAGGTGTCTCAGGACACTCACTTATAGCTATGCTGCTTAGCTATATAAAACAAAGTTAATTTGTTATATAACAATGCAATAAAATTATATTATGTGATGGTGTTAAATTCGCCGCAGATCGGCTACGTTCTCTGGTTTGTGCTCATGTTCAAAAACAATACAATCCAAATTGAGACACCCTTCTCATTGTTTTTGTTTCACTCACTTAAAAAAACGAAACAAAACAAAATCATACAATTTGTCTAGTTTATTTTCGTAGTCTGCTTTTAAGTACAAAGAAATCAAAACAAAAACAAATTTAAAACTGTAATATTTTCGGTTATTTTTGTTACGAAAATCACGTCCTACCTCCGTGTCATGACATAAATAGCATAGCTATAAACAATTTTAAATGAAAATGGCTTTATTGTTTTTCGAAATATTCCCCTTGATGATAAATACACTGTTGCATTCGTTCAAACCATTTGTCATAGCAGTTTTTCCATTCCTCTGGAGACATCTCCAAAACATGGTTTTTTAACGCTTTAACTGCTTCTTCGGCGCTCGTAAAGTAAATGAGTAAAGGAGGATAAGTCATCAATTCGATGCTCAAAAATTCACTTGTTTGATGAGATGTGTGAGAGCTCGCATTGTCATAATGAAGAGTGATTCGTCTTCGGGTGTTAGTTTTACGAATTTTTGCGAAGACTTTCGGCAAACAAATGGTCGTGTGCCACTCAAAATTGACAGTTCTTCGTTGCTCAAGCGGAACAGTGGTCATTGCTTCGCTGTACTTCTTCAGTGAACAACTTTTGTTGGATTAAGCTCGTCTTGGAATATCTACACGGTCGATTGCTGTTTTGTTTTCGGCTTATAAGCACTACTTTATACAAGTCTTTTGAAGCACCACGGTTGAATTTTTTAAGTTTTCTTGCACCACTTGACGCGAGCCTTTTTTTGAGCGATTGATACTCGTAAATTATGGAGTATTGAACGAGAACAAATTTTTTATACAGCTAAGGCCGAGTTTGCATCTGTGCGCCATGTGCCCAAAAAAGCATAATCCCTAATTACTAATGAAAAACTGTTTGATTCAGACGTGTATGAAGATGAGGCCGATGATGTAATGGAATCTGTTTATGACGACTAAGAAATGCACCAAAAAAAGGTTTCTCAATAAAATGTTTTTTTTTCTTTCTTAATTTCCTGTATCTGTTTTCATTTATTAGATAGTAATAGGAGTTTTACTTACTTATTAAGTGCGACCTTCCGCACTTCAAGGCTTATTTGTGAGAATCAGATTTGACAATTTTTGGTCGTTTCGTGTCATTTTGACACTAATACAAATCAGAAAATATTTGATATTGATATGACTGGGTGTGGCCTGGGATGGAAGTAGGCCTCTCAAATACCGTCATTTGATTTGTAGACGACGCAATAACGACTTAGGCCAACAGCGTTTTCATTCCTCAAAGTCATTTATTTCTTCTTTTTTTTTGTCTCTACAGCAAAACTATTTTCAAGATTTACGTCGCATTCAGTAATTTTTGTTACGATAATCGTATCGCTATAATAAATATAACGAAAATTTATCGACTTTTCTATCCAGTAACATATTTCAACGATTTTTGCTGTCGGTTGAATTAAAAAAAAGTTGAATCACACGCTCAAACTGGTTTACTTTTACTTTTATTCTTGTTTTTAACATTTTGCATGCAGGGATGCCACATGATATACAATAAAATTTGCGAGTAAAATACAAATATATACTATCGAAAAAAAGAAAAGAAATTACAAAATCACATTATTGCTACCGCAAGCGAATAAATAAAATATTACGATTTTCGGTTCGCAAAACGTTACTGAATGCAGATACATATATGTAGCTGGTCTCAACAGCTCGGTTGAAATTTGAATCTCGCATAGACGTCAACACAACTTTTTACGCCTTATACACCATACTTTTGGTTTCCCTGATAAATATAAAGTATTTTTCCATAATTTCTTTTAGCTCTTCACTTTCCTTACTCGTACAAAATATTTACAAAAGACTATAAAGAAATTATTTGTTTAAACCCACTAAAGAAAAACAAAATAAAACCAGAGGCCCTTCGCTAAGGAAAAATAAATTTTTTTCTTCTTGCTACTGGCACTAACAATAATTACATTGTTCTGTCAAAGAACTTAAAGTACAACAAATAGGACCCAATAAGAGAATAAACCAATAAAAAACGTTATTAAAAAATTATCAAGTTTATAAACGACGAGAACAACAATAACAATAACAAACACCGACAACAATTAACTTAAAAGCTAATCTTTCAAAAAATTCTCCTGCAACTTTAGCCGTACCGTGATAGTACCAAAACAGGAAAAATTTACTAAAAACAAATCATCGTCATCATCATTATCATTATCATGATCAGCACTAGCAACAGCAGCCACAACATACAAATACAAAGAAAATCGACATCTTTCAGCTTGTAGACACCGAACTTAATAAGAGATAAAACAAATATTTACAGCAAAAGTAGCGGTGGTTTTTTTCCATTTTGAATTTTTCCAACTTCATTCTTAATGAAAAAAAAAAAAAAAATAATTAAATTAGGTCAGTTGGCTAATGTTTGTATAAAAAATTGTATGAAGAAGAAAAATATATAGACAAACAATATAAATGATGAACATTGTTTTTTGCCTCACAACGTTGTTCAGTTTTTCTAGCATAAGAAGTTTGTTTGTCTAAATTCGTTCTTGAAGTAAATACACCATCTGCTGCAGTTTAAGTGGTTAAATTATAATGATAGTATAATTTTCTTGGCATTAGATTTAGAAAAGCAGAAAAAATTATAATTTGTGCGATTACGTGTTGCGTCGAAAATGCTCAATGAAAAAAATTAAAAAGGTTGCTTCAAAAAAAAATAAAAAATTTTTGTTCATTTGCGTTTTTAAAAAACAGAAAGTTTGCCTATTCAATATTTCCCTACTTCAATAAAAATATAATTATTTATTTTTACTTATTTTGTTCGAAATTATTTGATTTGATTCTCTGTTTACGATTCGATGAAGCCAAATTGCACTAATGATAATTATAAATTAAGTATTATGACAAATACTAGCAGAACAGAACAACATCTATTTTCGGAGAAACCTTCATCGTCAGAGTTCTTGTGTGTTTTAAGCACTGTGTGTGTGTCGTATTAATTGGTGTACACTTCAGCTCTATATGCATATTTTTCAATGCAAATGAAATATGTGAATTGTTTTGGTTCATCATACTTTTTTTATGTAATGAATGCATAAATTTTAGCATCACTTACTCGTATTTACAACAGTCTTGCTGGTTGTTTTGTTTGTTCTTTACTAATCATGCGCAGGCTTGCTTATTTGCTTATTTTTGTTCCACTTAAGACAATTTTTGGGTTTGTTACTTTAAGTATATTTGTTTAAGAATATAGCTATTCATTTCAGTAAGTTTTTAACCGACTTCAAAAAAGAGTTGCAGGATATTATCAATTCATCTATATTTTTGTATGACTCCGTAACGTTTGACCGAGTTAAAAGATTCTTTGTTTTGTTTCAAATAATGTAGTTTCCATATGCCCCTTAAATTTTTTCTTTTGTTTTTATGTTGTTTCACTTGTGGTATCGCTACGAATCTTAGCACATATCTTCCTTAATCTTTTGTAATGAGAAAGACTTGACTTTAAGACACCAAACCACTACTGATGATTTGGCTAAGCACCAGTGAAATATATAGGCAATGCTTAACCATCAGCAATTGGATTTCGGTTGGGATGGACTTATGACAATATGTCGAATAATAAATTTTCTTAAATATTAAAACTTAATTTTATATTTGACGTGCTTCTTGTTAATCGATTTTTAGGAAATTAAGCGCACATCCTGAGCCTTCAAAGTAACACGATCTTGATTATAAAAAGTGGGTGGGGCCACGCCCATTAATTTTAAGTATTGAATTACGCGTACTTTTACTTATCCAATCGCCATAAAACTTGACAATCAATTTAGGCTTTTGGAATGACAAGTTATTTTATTTAAAAAAGTGGGCGTGGGCACGCCTATTAAAGTTATATATTAAATTATCGTCACAAAACTTGACAAAAAAGCAAATTGGCATCTTAGAACGAAATAATCTTGTGATTAAAAAAGCGGGCAGGGCCATGTCCATTAAAACTAAATATTATATTTTACGTGCTTATAAAATGATCGATACATAATAATATTAACACAAAGCTTGAGCGCGGAAAGTGGCCACTTGTATTTGCAAAAGTGGGCGTAACCATTAACCTGAAAAAAAAACAGCCACACTTTGTAGCAGAAAGTTATTGTGCCCATAATTATGAAAGTGTTCTTAGTCGTATATTTCTTTGGTCGAGATATTTGGTGGATTACATTTTAACAAATTTAAAAATATTTTTATATTAGGCAACATTTTAATTTAGAGTTGTATTAGTCTTGATTAATTTCAATTTATTTATGGCCTTATTCATAAAAAAAATAATTTGGTTTCTTAAAAGATTTATTAATCAAATTTTTATACAAAATTTGTTTTATAGAAATTTTATAAACCAAAAACCACAAACCAAAAAAAATGTATGAATAAGGCAGTTAATATTTACTAAACAGTTCGAAGCAAAAATCCAGATGACTAATACCACGAGGAGTGACTTGCGCTAATGTTTGAATGTTTAGAAATTCTTTTCTATATTTCCTTCCTTTAGTCGATAAAAAAAATACAAAATTTTATTCTGGAGAGCGTATAAGAGAAATATGTGAAACATTAAGAAGAAAAAAGTTTCATTTATAAAGTATACACAAGGCAAGTTTTATATTATTATTTGTTTATTAAACAATTTTATAGACCTTAAATAATTTTTTTTTTTTTTGAATAATATAGCAAAAACAATGCTGGTTTTATAAGCGGTTTATTAAAAAAAAAATTCGTTTAACAAATTAATTTTAGAAATTTTTTATTAAGCAAATTAAAATTTCTATAAATAGTTAAGCTGAAACGTGCTCAAGAACATTAAAAAAAATCTTTAAAAATTTAATCATCAGCGCATCATTTATAATTAAATAAAAAATAAAAAAAATTTTTTAAGGGAAATTTTCTTTCCATTAGATACTGTTTTAATGGCTAGTGAAACAGTAACATAAGAAAAGAGAAACAGTTTAGTTATAAAATATTTAGGTCAGTGGGTCTTTAAAATTAATAATAAAAAATAAATAAAATAATAAAAATATTTTTATAGCAACAACTAAATTAAACAAAATCTACCGATATGATTACTGGTATTATCAAACCATTTAATCTTATTCGAAAATTAGTTACGAAACCACAGTTCAGCTTTGATTATATGTATCAGTTTCAAAAAGCCCTCAAGAATGTGTTTCAACAATTTAAATATAACGCACACACATAAAAAAATTAGAAAAGCAGTAGCACTCAAATGGAAATGATGTGCATTTTTAATGATGTGCAACATACTAAATATGTTTGAATTAGAAAGTCCAAATATTTGTACAAGTAAAAATGTCCAATATTTAAAACTTTAAGATTGCTGCAGCGAAGAAAGTTTTCAAATTCTCACCAAAACAATTTGATATCGTATTAAATCGATGACTGCATGTGTTATATACATAAACAGAAAAAAATATTTCGCCAGTCAACACCTTTAATTCAAAAAATAAAATATAAAAATCATTAAAAATAAATTTTTTCTTTTTTTTAATTTTTGCATTGATAAAATTTTTAAACAAAAGTTTAATTGACTTAATTCAATCTTTTAATTGATATTAGGTTTTTTTCCAATTAAACTTGTAAATTGAAGGAATAATTTTTTTTCGTGTCTTAATCTTAAAAGTTATTTTACTGAAAAAAAAAATTATTTTTACTTCAATATATATTATTTTTAATTAACGCATGTCAAAATAAATAAAAATTAAATTTTTTGTTTAATTAATTAAAAAAAATATTTAATTAAAACAAATTTAAAATTTTTTACAAAAAAGAATTATTTTTATTTCAATATTTTATTTTCATTTAAAGCATGTCAAAATTAGTACAAATTAAAAAAAATAGTTTTATTTTTTTAAATATAAATATAATATTGAAATAAATAAATATTTCATTAAATTCCAACCAAAAAATTTTCTAGAACCAGCAAACTTCTTGTTTATGAAAAGAAAAAAACTTTTTTTTAGTTTATGGCTTAACTATAAAAATTGTGCTGTTTTTAAATTTAATTTGAAAAACAAAATCTGTGTTTATAAATTATACATTAATGTAATTAAAACAAAAATCACAAGGCTCTTACATCATGATCATTTAATTTTTAAACAAAAATATTTATTTAAAAAAGAAAATTAAAAACCAAACATAAAGTTTTGTATTAAATTAAAACTATTAAAATATAAACAAAATTAAAAACGCAAATAAAAAAAAATAACAACTGCTTAGCGGAATTCAAGTAGAAAATGTGTAGGAGCTAAAATTTGTGAGACTCAAATGATAAAAACACATAAACAATTATGCGGTCATAAAATTTCAAATGCAAATAATAATAATAATGATGATGATGTTGATAATAATCATCATCACGTCGATCGTTTTAATATTGAGAGTTCTGAAGTTAAATGTTGGTTTAAATGCTCATTTATTTGGGCATTTTTTTTTTCTTTTCATAATCAATCGCTTGTGTAAAGTTTGCTTTTAAACCTTTTAAACTTCATTAATTTATGTACAAAATTTTGTTTTTATTGTACTTAATCACATATTTTTTGAATTTTGTGTATAAATATTTTCCCTTTAATGCCTGGTTTTACAATTATATTGATCTTTAATTTGCCATAAAACTTGTGTTAAGTTTTGATAACTTTTAAATCTTTTAATCTAATTTTATATAGTCAAAACTAATTAAGCAAAGTTTTCATAGTGAAACACTCAAGCTCCAGCTGCTTTCAAACAAGAAAAATATTTTTTTTTAAATTATTAGTTTTATGGCTGTCAATTAAGACAATTTATAAATAGTAATAAAAAAATAGCAGAAACTAACCTCTAAAATATTTTCTAATATGTTATTTTACTTCAGTACCTGGATTCCGTAAATTTTTTCCAATTCAAAATCATAATATCTATCGTCATATTTATTCGTTGGCAATAACGATAATGTCATTCTGTAATTTCTTGTTTACGAAGGTATACAACATTCTCTTTTCTGACCAGAATTATATTCTATATCATGTGGATTCTTTGCATACAAAATGACAAAATAACCGGAAGGCACAAGGAAAACTAAAAGAATACGAGTACATAAATGAATTTGAGCTTGAGATTTTACTTTTTACTTTAAACGACAGCTTATATCGAATCCAGCTACAAATTTTGGTTTTTTTTTTTGGGGGGGGGGGGGGGGGGGGCACAGTACTTTGTCACAGTACATCGATGGGACAAAAATAGAAGGAAGGAAGGTCCTAGGGAAATAAAATATGGCACGAGTTCGTAATATAATAGAATTAAGAAAATTTCAAAGTATCGACAAAATTGACCACGCCCATCGCCCACCGCCCATACAAACCGAAAATATTTTTGGCTATAAAAATTGAACTGTTACAACAAATTTCATGAAAACTGCGTGAAGAACATATCTATACGTCCCCTTATTAAAAAATAGCATTTCATCAACATTGACCACGCCCATCGCCCACCGCCCATACAAACCTAACATATTTATGGCTATAAAAATTGAACTATTACGTAAAGTTTAATGAAAATCGATTTAAGAGCATATTTATTTGTGTACCACCTTGGAAAAAAAAATATTTCATCAACATTGACCACCCCCATCGCACACCGCCCATACAAACCGAAACTATTTTTGGCTGCAAAAATTGAACTATTGCGACACCCTATACGATTAACCGATTATAACTAAAATTCAGAAAGCATAAGCTTACCAATCCAAAAAATTGTATGCCTAATTTAAAAGAAATCGGATATCGAATTCTAGTACCTCCCATACAAAAGGTGCAATATTTCTCTTACATTAATACTGTATTGTTAATAATACTATAGAACGTAATACAGGAAATTTGTTTTATTTTATTGGCAAAATCCCAAAATGTACACTTGGTCATTATCAATCAAGTAAAGTATGAACAAAAACTTATTTATTTTATTAATATAGCTATTTCTTTGGTTAAAACTAAGCGTCATCACTACAGGAGCCATCCTAATTTTCGCTCAACGAAGAACCTAACTCAACGATTTTTAGTTTTGCTTGTAGTTTGATCAAATCTTTTGGTTGGTCTGCCGCGCTTTTTTGTGGTGGCCGGGGCTGCAATTTCTACATCAATTCCTCCAGATACTGAATCCATTGATACGTCTGCATCTGTTGTGTTTGCTGTAATGTTACCATCACCTACATTTTCATGGCCTGTGCTCGGGCCCTTAATGTGTTTATTTTGTTATTTTAATATCTTTAATGTAAATGTAAAAGTTAAATATAACTTACATCATCCAGCTGAAAAAATATTTTAGTTAACCATTTAGAATGTCTAATTTCAAAAATATTTCTATTGCATTTAGTTTCTTGCCACAACTTTTTCACTTCACTATTAAAAAAACGAAACTCTTTTTAATAATTGCTTTTTGTCAAAATTTGAGTTCCCAATTTTTTTTTTTACATATTTAAACAACGCCGATATTTTATTTTTTGAAGATGCTGTTAACCAACAATCAATAACAACTGAATTTTTTAAAATAATTGCCATCGCCACAGTTTATCGAATTATAAATGATAATGTAATACAGGAATAGCAAAACATACGTTACACCATGATCATACACCTGACTTTTACAAAGCAAGAATATTAGAAATAAGAATAAGAAAAATAAAATCTAACAATAACAACAAAGAGAACATTATGCTGTCTGTTGTTAAGTTCTATAAGTAAATGTTATGTTAACCCACAGACGATCTTCGGTTGAAATTTCACACATTTGAAGCTTTAAAACTTTATTGATTTTTTGACTTAAAATTAAAAGCGAAACCAAAGCTGCAAATATTGGTCGATTATCCTCTTATTTGACTCAAATACTTTTGTATGGGTACTAAACAAGCTAAAACTTTGAAATTGCAAATAAGTTGATTTATTAATTTTTAAGAGTTTGTTGAAATCAGCGCCAAAGTAGCAATAATTCAAAAAATTTGATGTAGTGGCGCGACCCTTAAAATTTTTTTCCTTATTTTTGCCTTCGTAAGAATCTCAAACTACATCTCTTCCCGAGTGAAACTTTTTCAAATTAAAAAAAAGAAAACAGATCTTTCCACTCCATCCTAATCAGCGACCAGCCAACGGTGATTAAAAATGTGAATTTAGACCTTTTTTAAAACTATTTTTTTGTTAAGTTGCGCTCAAAAGCGGGCATAAATTATTTCTTATATCTTTAAAAAACACTATTAACTAAATAAAAACGCAATAAAAAATAAAAAATTTTTAATGGTTTTTTTTAACATTCCATCAAACTTTTGTAATTTTTGAAAATTTTTAGAAAAATAAATTTTTTTCCAGCGATTACAAATAATTCCAGTTAACATATTCAACACATGATTTATTTTTTTCGAGTTCTGCTCACACTAAATAATATAAAAATCGAAGTTTCAAGGTCTTTCTTAAAAAAATAATTTTTGGGAATTATTTTCTTGAAGCAATATAAATTGATGATTGAAAATGTGAATTTAGAACCTTTTTAAAACTATTTTTTTGTTAAGTTGCGCTCAAAAGCGGGCATAATTATTTCTTATTCCTTTAAAAAACACTATTAACTAAATAAAAACGCAATAAAAAATAAAAAATTTTTAATGGTTTTTTTTAACATTCCAACAAACTTTTGTAATTTTTGAAAATTTTTAGAAAAATACATTTTTTTCCAGCAATTACAAATAATTCCAGTTAACATATTCAACACATGATTTATTTTTTCCGAGTTCTGCTCACACTGAATAATATAAAAATAGAAGTTTCAAGCTTTTTCTTAAAAACATAATTTTTGGGAATTATTTTCTTGAAGCAATATAAATTGATGATTGAAAATGTGAATTTAGAACCTTTTTAAAACTATTTTTTTTGTTAAGTTGCGCTCAAAAGCGGGCATAATTATTTCTTATTCCTTTAAAAAAAAACTATTAACTAAATAAAAACGCAATAAAAAATAAAAAATTTTTAATGGTTTTTTTTAACATTCCAACAAACTTTTGTAATTTTTGAAAATTTTTAGAAAAATACATTTTTTTCCAGCAATTACAAATAATTCCAGTTAACATATTCAACACATGATTTATTTTTTCCGAGTTCTGCTCACACTAAATAATATAAAAATCCAAATTTTAAGCTACTTCTTTAAAAACTAAATTTTTGGGAATTATTTTCATAAAGCAATACAATTTAGTTTTTAATTCATTGATTTTTGCTTAAATTTCACTGACTTTAGCGCCCTCTGGTGAAGTGTAGGAGAGTCAAACGAAACTATTTCCTTCAATTTTATTTCTTTTGTATTGTTATCTCTCGATTATTATAAGTTTCATTATATTTTGGGACAATTTTTTTATTTTTGTCTATAACACAAAGCACTGTGGGGGTCATTATGGCTGTTGATAATTTAATAATTCTAGGGAGGGCAACAGCAATTCTTGCGGGGAAAATGCTCCTCCAAGAATGTCCTTCATACGCCTATAGCGATATGATTATCGTAAGAACAGTTACGGAATCTAGCTATAGATGTGAATTAATGTGTATAAATTTAGAAAAAATCTTTTTTTCTAAGAGGATATATATATGTAGCTGCCCTCTAAATAAACGAGCTGAAAATTTAATACCGAATTTTTATGCTGACTTAAAATTATAAAATGAACGTTTGAAACAGAAACACACTTAAATGTCGTGTAGTGACATAATCTCTCACATTATAAAACTGGGCGTGGTCAATTGCACTCACTAAATTTGCATTATACCTCGTGTTTTTCTACTCTACGCATTCTTGTGAAATATTACTTACACCTGGAGCTCTTACAATCATTAAGACTCTTATTTAAAATAGTGGGCATGGTCACGCCCATTAAAAGTTACACTACATCTTCTAATTTACTACTCCATCGATTGTTATGAAAGATGCTTAACAATGTAAGCTGTTGAATTGTAAAAACATTTGGTTGAATTAAAAGAGTGATTAGTATTATTATTATTATAAATGAGACCAGTCTTGCCAGATTTTAATCTCAGGAATTTCAACAGCAGTGAAGAAAGTTTTCTAAAATCATTATACACCAACTTGAAAAACGAGAAATAAAATTTTTAAATTATTGAATAAGTAGCATGTTTTTTTTAAGGGCCAGATAGAACTTACAAAAGGGTTAAATGTCAAACGAAATGAATATGCCAGTTCGTTTGACTCACTTTTTGACATTTATGATCTATATACAAGTCATCATTAATAGACTGACGCTTGAACAATAGTACCAAAATTATCCAGATTTACTTTGCAAATCAGTAATCGATTCGTGCAAGCAATAGACGATGTTTTATCTCAAAATTGTGTTAGGGGACGGGGCTAATTTTTGGCTTATTTTTTACTCAGACCCTGAAAAGTCAATTAAATCCAGGAAAAATTCTCTCTTTGATGCAGATTGAACATTATTTCTGCAAAAATGATACTGGAGCTGCCGTTATGGCCGATGGAGCTCGTTATCGCACTACGATCACCGATTTTTATTTGAAAATATGATTGATATTGATTCAGACGATATTTGGTTTCAATAGGATGGTGGCGATAAATAGATTTCGAGAAATGGTCTTCAAGGCCATTCTATCGGAATATAAAACAACCTACAAAATCATTAGCAATTTTCTGGGCTAAGTTAACAAAAATGTTGTCTTCCGAACAACATTTATTCGAGTACTCGAAAAAAAAATTTTTTAATAAAGAATAATTCGAACAATTTTTGTCGAATATTCGAACAATTTCTCTAGCTATTTTATATAAAAAATATTTAATATTTCAAAATTGTTTAAGTATTTATATACATATATGACTAAATAACAAGCTCGGGGTGACAAAAGTGTACGCAAATACTTGTTTTCACGATTATTTTGTGATAAAAAATATTGCGACAAATGAATATTAACTCAACTAAAAAAGTCTAGCAATAAAGTTGGCAATTGCACTAACGTAAAAATTGTTAGTCATATTAAGGTTGATTTTTTTAAATTATTCGAATAAATATTTCTTATACTTTTTTTTATTCGCCTGTTCGGACAAGAAAAAAAGTATGAAATTTTTATTAATAATATTTTTTATAAATTATTCGAATAAGAATAATGAATATTTTTGTAATAATATTTTTTTTAATTATTCGAATAAAATTATAAGACTTTTGTTAACAATATTTTTTTAAATTATTCGAATAAGAATAATGAAATTTTTTTTTAATAATATTTTTTTAAATTATTAGAATAAAAATTATGAAATTTTTAATAATATTTTTTTTTTAATTTTTCGAATAAGAATAATGAATTTTTTTTTAATAATATTTTTTTTAAATTATTCGAAAATAAATTTCCTATTCTTTTTTTCGTTTTAATCTTTGAACAAAAGTTCAACATTGTTTGCCTTTTCGAACAAGACAAATATAAAATTTTTTTTCAACAAACCAAAAGCACGGATAATTGACAACACTGGTTTATTTTTAGCAAAACTTAATGTTATTCAACTTTTCATATTTTTTTTTAGCTATTTGTTCATTTTTTAGGCAATTACTTTATAGTACTTTTATTTTTGGTAATACATATTTCTAAATTTAAATAAATATTTTTTTCTTATGTAATGAAATCTTTGTTTTTTGGAAAAAAATTAAATTTATACATATGAGGTTCGTTTTTGGTTAAATTTTTTTAAATTATTTGAATACAATTTTTTATTAATTTTTTTTTCTTTTGAATGTTCGACCAAATGAGGTTCAAAATTATTCTTCTATTCGAGCAAGAAAAAAATTATGAAATTTTATTTGAAGAAATAAAAAAAAATAATTGACGACACTAGTTGTCTCGTATTTTCTTTTCATAATTTATTTTAGCCAAACTTAATTTTATTAAACCTTTCAAAATCTTTAGTTTTTTATTTAAATTCTTTTTTTTATAAATTTTTTAATACCAAGCCCAAAAAAAAGGATTAGAAAATACCTTTTTATAAAAACAATAAAAGTATACTTACTTCTCTGCAGTGTCTTTTGCAAAGCTTTTAATTTTTTATTTCTATGTTTTGATAAATTTTCTAAAACAAGGCGTTAATAAGAAAAATCATATGATCGAAGACCACCTTTTCCTAATAAAAGCATTGGAAAATACAAATAGACAAGATAAGCTTAATTAAGCCACTTGTTAAATAATGTATGTATGTTTGTTAGAGAAATCAACAAGTTTTTCGTTGCATAGTTCCGTCATAAAAGTATTAATCAAAACAAAAGACTTAAGCCATAAACTTTAAACTGGCTATATGTGTTAAATAAACCACAACAAAAAAAAAAGAAAAAAAAACATCAATTACAATTTTTATTGTTTATTATTATAAACTAACATTTAACAGTTATGCTAATTAAAAAAAATATCTTTAGAGAAAAATTTTTTTTATTACAAAAATTTCCCCCAAAAATTTGTTGAAAAGAAAAACTTTCTCAACGTTTTTTTTTACAGCAAGCAAATTATCAATCAAATTTAAATCATTTTTAACAAACAATTATGAGCGAAAGAGGGAGCCGCACAGCTGTAGTTAACACCTGGCATTCGATAAGAGATAACGAAACTGCTTATAAATGCTAAAAAGCGAATATTTTTCAACATATTTAGATAAACATAATGACGATGCTTCTTAAACTTTTTGAACATACTTGGGCCAAGTGGCAGTAATACTCTTTTCATGGGGAAGGCCAGCTTTTAGTAAAAATAAAATAAATTAATGTGAATTAAATATTTTTTTTTACATTTTGTATTCAATTGTATTCAAGAAAAAACCGAATGACCTCAAATAATTTTTTTTTATAAAAAATTTACTGCCTTACAAGAAAAGAAATAAGAAATACAATAAAAATATTTAATAAAATACATATGCATAAGCTTAAACATTTCAATACTCCTCCAACACAAAACACACTAGAGCATTTTTTAACATGCCTGCAGTACGAAAATCAGTGTCTGTATTCCAAGGCAATGATTTCTATTTCGTTCGTTTCATTTCTTTTA
Source organism: Nowickia ferox (assembly GCA_936439885.1). Taxonomy (NCBI): domain Eukaryota; kingdom Metazoa; phylum Arthropoda; class Insecta; order Diptera; family Tachinidae; genus Nowickia; species Nowickia ferox. The sequence goes on along the minus strand of OW387023.1, from coordinate 90,868,756 downwards.
TTTTTTTTATTTGCACATGTGTGTCTGCCAGTTTAGTGTGTGTGCAACATTTCAAACAACTTCTTGTTGTTTGTATTTTTGTAGTAGATTGTCTTCTTTGACTTTAAATTAAATATACAAGCCATGCACCACAAGGATGTTTTTTGTGCCTTTTTTTATTTTTTGTGTGGAGAATTTTGTTCAAAACAATTTCTTTTTTTTTTTATTTAAATATGTAGTTTTAGTCTGAAGTTTGGGGTAAATATTTTTTTTTTGTTTTACTTTACAATTGCACGTTAAAGTTTCTCATTGTGGAGAGAAAAAGCCAAAAACTTTCTTTCCCCAAATTGTTGGAAAAATTAAACGGAATTTTATTTATTTAATTTATTCAAATACAAATTCAATGCTGAAATATAAAAAAAAATGCAGTTAACTTTAAAGTATGCACTTTGTAAATAATTTAAATAATTTTGGAAAAAATTTTTTAGCATTTTTTCACTTGCTTACCAGCAATTTTTTGCTTCAGTAAATTTTATTATGAGCAAAAAAATGTCATTGTCTTTCTTGTATTTTTTTTAGTGACATTAAAGATTTCTGCTTTAACAAAATCTTAAGAGAAAAACTTATGCTAATATCAAACAATGTTTTTTATATTTGTTTCTCAGATTTAATAAAAGATAAAGTGGCGCAATATATTGTTGGGTTTTCCTTATACATATACATAAATTGTTTTATAGCAAAAATTTCTCCTGTGAAAGCTTTGTAAGAAATTGTCTTGTTTAATATTTGAACATCCTCTTTTTTTCCATTTAGTTTTTTTTGGAGTGTGTGTTTCTTGTTTTTTATTTTATTGTTCAAAGATCATCTTTAGAAGGCTGCTTGCTGTTTGCTTTAGTATACATACACACCCACAAATGTATGTTTGCCAACAAACCACAATTTAGCTTTATTTTCTGTAGCTGCTGCCTGACTTTGGTCACTGCGGTCAAATGAAAGAGAAATGCTTTTCCAGAGCTAGTGTCTTATTGCTGTTCATGTCCGTGTTCATGTTGTTATTTTATTTGGATTTTAATTTTTTGTTTGTTTTTCAGCTGCAAACTTTTTTCATATTGCAACCTAATACTCGTACTTATGGTATGTAACATATCATGTTCCTTATGAATACCAAATAAAAAGAACAAAAGAAATTTTTTTTCTTGATTGTTGCTCATTATAAAAATTTTGTCTGATATTTGAGAGTGTCATTTAAAATAGAAGAATAGAAAAACATATATTTGAAATTATAAATGACCCTGGCAGTCAACAATTCCCAAGAAAGTGAAATGAAACTTAAGGCACCATATTTTATAAAAAAAAAAAGATTATTGCTTAACTCAAAATTAATAATGAAAGTGATATTTTATTGTTACAGATATCCCACATTTTCCTCCAAAAAGGATCAACTCAGAATTTGTAAGAATATTAATAATAATTTAAAAAAAAAAGAATATTAATTTATAATTTATTCTCAGTAGAGACCAAAATTTTTTTTACAGCTATGCTATTTATTGCGCGCTACAGGAGTTAGGACGTGCTTTTCTTAACAAAAATAATCGACACTATTACAGTTATAAATTTATTTTTATTTTTATTTATTTTAACATAAAAGCAAAGTACTTAAATAAACGAATAAATTGTTTGATTTTGTTTTGTTTCGTTCTTTGAAGTGAAACAAAAACGAAAAAAAAACAATGAGAATGATTGCCCAATTTGATTTTATGTTTTCTTTGCACATGAGCACAAATCAGAGAACACAGCCGATCGGCTTTAAGCCGATTAACAGCCGCCGCCGGCCAGAAACAATACATTAATTTAATCGTACGCCGCTAGAAATGATAACAATGGGAAATAAATATAAAAACTTAAATATTTACGGCAAATTTGACATCATCATATAATATAATTTTATTGCATTGTTATTTAACACATTAAGTTTGTTTTATACAGCTAAGCAGCATAGCTATAACCGGGTATCATAAGACACCTCCCTTCTTTTTTCTTTTCTAATATACTCTTTTAGAGCATAGAGAAATACAACTGGTTTTTGTAAGAGGGGTGTAAAAGGGGTGTAAGACCGAATAGCAAAATTTAAACTTGCGATCTGATAAAAAAAAAACAATCTATAGAGAAATCATAGAGAAGGATCTAATCTTTAGGAAAAATGGCATTTTGAGCACTGTGTTAAAACACACGGTGATCTACAGGCAGTCAAAATTAATATATCGGTTCTGAAAACGCTTGATGGTCTCATAACTTTTATAAATATCATTCACACAAAAAAGTTTGCATTAAAATCTAAGCAAAATTAATATAATATGTTTACTTTATTTCATGTTGATATAACATTCCAGGACTCTTAAATCAATATAAAAAGTCATGTGCAATCAAACTTAGTTCAAGTTGAAACAACATGAATTTAATATAACTAAGTCATTGTATTTTATTAATTATAATAAAAAAATACTTAAATATGCAAAATCACACAAAATATAAACATACACTTGTCTATCTACCTGGCCATTGATATATAATACAACAATAATTGTAGCAATTAGTTTGCGTCATGATAAGCCAATAACTAAGCGTAGCATTATTGTTGGGTATAAAATTCCATTGGCATGAATAGTGAGCGAAAATAAGATTTTTACAAAAAGAAATATTTTAGCCAGCCACATGTCTATAAAACCTAATAATGTATACATATATAGCGATTCTAAGAAACAAAACAATATTTGTTAAGTTTTTTGAAATCTCTTAAAACTGAAAAAATAAAAAATATTCCCATCCATTACACCTTGATGTGCCTTATAAAACCTCAATTTATTCCTATCCCAGTCATAGTGAAATTTAATTAAAAATCAAAATATTTTTTTGTAAGCAATAGCATTAATTTTTATTATTGGAAAAAAAATAAGCAAATATAAATCATTTCAAAGCCAAACAGCAGGTGTCAAACATCATTAAGCAGGAGATGAGCAATGAACAAAAATTATAAAGCGACTAAGATGTTGTTCCACCAAAACTTCATTGCATTGTTTAAAGCAATAAAAGAGAAAAAACTATATGTATAAATAAAATTTCCATTTCTACTGTTATTGCTATAGCATACATAAAAAATACTCTTGTACTGCAAGACAAAATGTAATTTTAAAAATTGCTTTTCTATAACTTAAACTTGACTTTTACAACCGTTCAATATTGTAACTAAACAGACAAGGAAAAAAGCGAAATTTAAGAAATCGTGACAATAAACTTCTATTCGGTTTAACTTTAATATGAATTTTATACACAACTAATAACTAATAATATTTCCAATTCAGTTGAACACACCAACAAAAAAAAAATAAAAATTAAGGAAAATCCAATAAGCTGCGCATCAAATTAGCCAAAGAAAAATTAGAAACGATATTCTAGCTAATGCGGCCTTTTTCTATTCCAATGCATTTTACCTTAGTTTTTGGCTTAAATAAAAGAAAAGAAGTCATGACCTTAAACTCCAACGTTGAAGGCTTGAAAAAAGGAAGACAATACCAAAAAAAAAAAACCGATAAGTTTCTGCTTTTTGCCGGTGCACAAATATTGGAAAACAAAATAAAATCTTCACGGCATGTTCAAATGTTATTGACAGTCAAATGCTTTGAGCATTTCTAGCAAATGAAATTAAATTATATACATATGTATACATGTGTGTCTACAAACATATTTTTTTTTGTCTTTATTTACTCTTGGCCTGTTTTTATCTTGATGCTTCATTAGAGGACATGAAAACACTTTCATTTTTTGTTTGTAAATGAAACCGAAAAGTTTTATTTTTATTTTTATTATTTTTAATGATGTGTTTCTTCTTTCTTTGCTGGACATGTGAAATGTGAGATTCTTCCAAGTTTGTTACTTAAGGGGGAAATTTTGTAATTTTCTTTTGTACATGATAGATATTTAAAATGGGGAAAAAAAACTTAGTAAAGTTTTAATGTTTTCAATAGTTATCGTCAAAACAAGTATTCAAATTAAAAATTTAATGAATTTGTAAGTAAATTTTTCTGGTCAACTCTTTTTTTTACAGACAGTGTCTTAAGTAAATTAAAAGGTGTTAATGCCCCTAACAGAGGTTTTTAACTTATTAACAGAGCGCTGTTAAAAATAATGCTTTGTTTTTAATGTTATTGTGTAATGTAACAGATTGGTTAGGACTCTGTTGGAGCAATAAATAACACTGTGCTCGTTCAAAATTTAACAAGCGGGGGATTTGTTGAGTCAACCTAATTCGGGTACGCTGAATTTTTTAAGTTTAGGACTTATTTAAAAAATAATTAAGATTGAAAACTTAAAAATCGCAATTTTTCGCAAAAGCAAATTAACTAACATGTGCATAATTAGTAAAGAACAAACAACAATGACCAGACTGTTGTAAATTTAGAGATGATAAAACTGAGCTTTCATTACAAAAAAAATAAAAAATTCAGCAAATTGTAATACTATTTATAAGAGATATGACTTTTTTAAAATGGAATTTTCTAAAGTCCCAAAATGATTTCAGATATGCCACTTAATTTGCCCTTTAACGAGCTATCAGGAGCACCATTTCTATATAGTGGGATATATGTACACATCTCCTATTTCCCACAATGTTTAATTTTCCTTTTAAATAGGACCTTTTTTAAAATTAAGTTTCTGTATTATTGGTATATCTTTTGTATATCCGATTGGTATAATTTCATTATTCAGCTCTCGGACCATATTTTCCATTAATTGTTGGGCATAGTATCAGCCCCCGTTCCTGGATTTCGCAACCGAAATAATGTTCCTTTATTTTACTAGGACTGTTAAGTGCTTAACAGTACGCTGTTAACTGCAAAATGGACTCTGTAAACTTTTTGGGTTTTTGTCTCTGCTAGTTAAATTTAAATTTATCTTCACACACATCCATTTGCAATAAAAGTTGCATATACATATAAAGCAGAAATCTACATCAACTGACACCACACACAGTCGACCAAAAACACAAAAGAACGCTGATTATACAGCTGCAGTGGCCTTCGAAAACAGCTAGTTGTTCCGTTCTACTACGTTTTTGTCAGAATATTTACAATTAACTTTGGTGTTATTTCTTCATTAATAATTATCACATGTAATTTGGCTCACAAAGAGATACGAACCTTAGCCTAATCAAATCATAATAATATAAAAACAATTGAAGTTCGATCAATAATAACTAAAAATATTTTCAATTTAATTTATTTGTTTCCATTAGTCACGGCAGAACGAACATCATTTGGACTAGGCTATTTTTAAAAAATTCATACAAATTATGCATTTAATCAATTATGTATTAATTTATAACCATTCTTTCAGTATCTTCTTGTAAACACACACAAAGTGACCCAACCTTAAACTACAAAAATAAATTTCACTTTTCATTTGAAAATAGTTTTTTGTTTTTTGTTTTTTTTTTCTCCATAAGCCAACTGTTTAATAATCTGGTGAACTTCAGTTTAAAGAAAAGCAAAATCGATTACTTCAATATAGACACCTGGATATTTGAATAATAAATTACACAAAACAAAAGCAAGGCAATCAGAAAACTACACTAACTCTACAAGCAACAGGAGAGTCGTCAGTCAGTCAGTCAGAGCAGCAAAAAAAAATTTTTTTTTCATATTACTTTAAACGAAAACAAGAAATTAGAAGATGATTTCACCTTAAACGTGAGGTTGATGCTGTTAAACAAATGTTACCACCAATTCCAATGCAATAACAACAACAACAACAACAACAACAACACTTACCGCCAGCACTGCCACTATTAGCATCACCTTCATAAAGCTGCCACAGTACAAGTACTTAATAGCCAAAGGTAGCAGCAAGCTGTGCTCACAAACTTTATCGTTTGTAAATAATTTTAGTGTTGATACTTTAATGGTGGCTGTAATAAATTGCAGCCAAACGAAAATTCATTTATCTCAAGTAAGCAACAACAACAAAATAATGCTAAATAACGAATTTATAGCTTTTTAAAGAGAATGTGTTTAAATAAACTTTGACACTTTGAAAAGGAAATTGCGAAAAATGTTGGAGGCAGATGTTGGCAACATGATAATAAATGGCAATAAAGTGTTTAATTTTTCTCTTTGTGTGTGTTTTTTTAATCGTTTTCCCAAAAAAAAAAAGTCAAGTGTTTAAGCTATTTATAAAAATAAAAATAAAACTTTTTGTTGTGAACTTTTGCAGAAACGTTTACCAAATGAACATCGTTAATATTTGGATTCTCTTTTTTTTCGAAGCCTTAAAAGGCCCAACAAAATTTAGTTAAACGAACTTTGGCTAAATGTGAAGGCATGTGACTGGAAATTAACCTTAATACTCGTAACAAGAAATGCGTTGGCTTAGAAAAATAAGCTGGAATAAAGTTCGTTTTAGAGGATTTGGCCTAAATTTAGTTATTGAACTCATATGCCACCAATTATGAGTGATTTTTATTTATTTATTTTCAGCACAAAGCCAAGTACATATTAATTTACAGCCTGATATTAATTTACAGCCTGCTTTACAGTACAAGATTAATGAAATAAATAAAATGCTTGTGCAATTTCTCTTTCATGCTATTTAAATAAAATAAAATAAGTTAATTTGCTTATTGCTCTTTAGAAATGATTGATATTAAAGTTAACTTGTTGCACAAGCGAAATTGTTTTCTTTAAATGTAAAACAAAGCAAAAAAGATATTTATAACTTCATGAGAAATTGTTTTAAATAAAGAAAATAAACCCTTGAAATGTTTACAACCAACTGAAATGTTTTTCTTAAAGCAGAAAAGTGCATCATTGAAAATTTATGTTTTAAAAGTAAATAAAATTATTTCAATTCACAATTACAAGAGTTGCTATTACTTGCTTTTTTTCTTTTTTTTAAATTGTGCACAAAAACATTTTCAAACAATGTCGTCTTGTGAGTTTTTCTCCAAATACACATCGCTTTATGTAAAACAAATTTAAAAAAAAAAAAAACCAACATAAATAAAAAAGTATAACAAGCTGGTGGAAATGTAGGTGAACTTTTGTCTAGATAAAAAAAAATACTTAAACGGAAGGCTTTAGAGAATGACTTTAAAGTAGAAGACAAAGTGGTGGACATTTTGCTTAAAAAAAAACAAATTGCAAAAATATTTAGAGCATTTTTTGTACATTAAACTACTTTATAATGTAACTGAAACAAATTCAAAGTTACAGCGTTTGCAGCAATTTTGGTATGTAAAACAAAAGACTTAAGACATAAACCTTTTAAGTGCAGTTTAGTCAAATCAGAGATGGACACCCCCTAAATGATTAGCATTAATCATGCATAATAATATATTGTCAGGCATGATGAGTAAATTTTTGTTTCAGTCACGTTATTAGAATGAAAGTGAGTATTTAAAAAAAGGTGAATAATGACTTCCATGTCTCTGTAATATTTTGTGTTCCATATGAGCTGATAACAGAATTAAATTTACTTAAATGAGTTATGCTGAGTACACATCTGACATTTTTTGTGTTAACATTTTTAAAATGTGTGCAACGCCGTTCACATTATGTTTTTTATATGGAAAGCAATGCCACACAACGAAAAATATCGGAAATGACAAACCTTGCCACCAGTATACACTATTTCGATGCCACAAAATGCCATAGTGTGCACTCGGCATTAGGAACTTCAATTTTAAAATTTCGTGAGTGTGAGTTTTTGCACGTGACTCATTTTTTTCATCATCAAAACTGATCGTAGCTCTCTTTTGAAATTTTTAAGTTGCTCTACTTAAATTTGCAAGTGTGAACCCGTCTTGGGTTCATCCATCTTCAATTTAAAAAAATTTTTGTGTCTTAACTGTTTTAGTTACGAAATTTTTTAATGAAGTGTTGAAATATAAAATAGAAAAAGAAATGCAAAATCAAGGAACTACACTTTTTTTAAATTTTATAGAGAGAAAAACTAAAAAAAATTTCAAGTGACTGTAGTAAAGTTTCTTTATTTTCATTTTGAATTCGGCTGACTGTTATATAACAATGGTTTGACAGTTTGTAGGTACATTTGTTACGATGTAATACCCAATAATTAATTAAAAATTCGATTTTGATTTTTTTTATTAGTTATTTACAAAATAAAATATTTAATAAAGTAAGAATTTATGAATTCACTATTTTTGTGACTATTTCGAGTTTGAAACAAGTTCTTACAAAACTGCTCGGGTGGAATTAAAAAAATTGTGTCTTAAGTCTTTAGTTTTTTCTTTGCAAGACCCCTAGCATTTAAATGGTCCATTCAAAAATAGAGAGAAGTCACATTATTCTCAATATTTTTATCGCGTTTTTTCCTAAAATGAATATTAGTGTTTTAAAAAAAATTTAAGTTGGGTGAGAATATGTGACTTCAATGTTTTGGGTTTGAAATGTTCTTCTAAGTTACGGCTGGCCAAAGTGGGACCAGAGTGCCGAACCAGCAAGCGGCTTCTTATGCAAATGAATACACATACGCGAATACCTTTCTCTCGGTAGCCAGCATTGTCCTAAGTGATTTAAATTTCCTAAAGGGAGCTAGAAAATAGTCAGTTTTGAAAAGAAAGGTTCGTGAGCGTGAGTTTTTGCACCTGCCTTATTTTTTTCATCGACATAACTCAGAGTATGTGTAATAAAAAACTAGTTCCTCCAAAATTGCTCAAGACTCCATCCATCTCCAATTTGAAAAGGTTTGTCTCTTAAGTCTTTTGTTTGTTGCTTCGAAAATTATTAGAATTGAAATGATACGAATTCATATAGGAAAAATAAGTTACGAAATACTCATTATTTTCGCTTTCGTTTTCGATATTTTTATAATTATGATTTAACATATTTTTCACAAAATGATTTTATATTCTTGTTTTTTTTTAACTTCTGTGACTAATTTTTTAAAAGTCAATGAACTGGAAATGACTCAAAATTGATTATTCTCCACAATCGTTCGAAGTTCGTCGTCTCTTTCCACAATGCATCGTTTCGAAATCATTCAATTTCCCTTACATACCTGCAAGCATTAATTCTTCATGTGTGCTCATTAAAGTTCCTACTGCTCAGCACGAAAGATTTTTTTCTATTGACTACATACATTTTTCTTTGTAACTTGTCGTTTGCTTAACACATCTTTCCTTTTTTGTGCTTGTCTGTTTCTTGGTGTATGGCTTTAAATAAGTCACTTGAAATAAAATTACTGAAATTGATTTTTGTTTTTGTTTCTTAATTTCATTGCTAATAATTCACCAGACAGACATACACACACTCATTATCTCCTTTGTACGATTTTCTGCACCGTGCACACAATAACGATGTGAAACTAAAGAATAGCAAACAAATTTTACTCAAAAAAGACATTGAACTGTAACCCACTTTCTATTGACATTCAATACATACATACATACGAGTATGAGTACCTTAAAGAAAACGTGTGCAACAAACAAAGTATATACAAACAAACAAACTTAAATGGCATTAGAAATTCAAGTACATACAATGTAACAATTTTATTTATTGCAAATATTTAAAGTTTTTACACTTTTAGAAGAATACGAACACGAAAGGTACAACAACAACGTAAAGAACAACAAAAAAGAAAAGGCCTCAAACAAGAACAACACACACAGTTAATGCATTTATGTTGCAATATCGAGACTAAGGCAAGCAAGCTTCACTACAGGCTACAGATTTGACAAATTAGTTGAGAATTTTACAGGTTGCCGCATAAATAATGAGAGAACAAGAAAATTAATACTATGTGAAGTGAAAAAATTTTGGTTTGCACTTAAAATTCTGGAAATTTATCTTGTTTTTTAAGCTCATAAGGTTGGTACTCTGTTCAAAGTTGTGAAAAATTTTCAGCACCATTGATTATTTCGCGTGAAAAATTGACATGTACTAAATGTAGCCCAACTCGCGTTTTTTTTTATAAATTTCTTGCTTTTATTGCTTGAAAGTATGCAACATTGTTAAAATTCCGTGCGAAAAAAGCATTGCTCATGTTGTTTCGCAGCTAAACTAAAATGATGCCAGACTAATTTTGCATGGAAAGACATGATTTTACGTGTTTTTCACAACAAGAACAGAGTACTACTTTTGCGAACTTATTTCGCAAATATTTCACACCAAATACTTTTATATGTAGTTTGACAGCATTTCGCACGAAATTGTGAACAGAGTACCAGGCTAAATTCATAAAAAAATAAAATGTATATTGAAATCCATTTTAAGAAAATTTTGTACTCTTTTTAATTTTGTTTTTTTTTTTTGAATATGGGTTTTACTATATTTCGATGCATTTAAGAATAAGTTTTAATAATAAAATTATCATTTACATGTAAAATTTCCTATTAACAAAAATTGTGCGAAGGTTTTACTTTATTTAACACCACAGAAAATAACAGCTGATCATGCTGGGGTGAAATGAGGTCAGGTGGTGTGAATTCGCCTTGCGCCATGTAAACAAACCAAGCCCGAAGAACTTCGGATTACTTTAAAATGAATTAGCAGATAACTTCTTCTATGCTGTTTACTTACCATTTAGAAAAATAAATTTTTTTTTCTTTCATGCAAAACTAATGCATTTTTCCACCGATTGGTTACATACACTCTTACTGTAACTAAATAGGTTATTTTATCTTAGAAACTCTTTGGATTTCTCTTGATTTTGATTACACCTTAGCATTCCGGCTACTTTCCCCACACTAGAATTTTATTAAATTCTCTTATATTCTCTAAGCGCCTGTTGGTGTCGTTCGGTTTTGAGTCTCTTGAAAGATCGGACTTTCTACAGCGTGATGTTATTTAAACATGATCGCATCTTAAAAAGTTTCTAAGTTTTTTGTTAAACCTTGAGGTTCGGGTATTTCTACTACCTAGAGCTGGCAAACTATCGATAGTCACGCCGTTCGATATTTTCGATATTATGTTGGAAAACTATCGATATTATCGAATTATTTTGTTCACGGCAACCACTTGGTTCGGTCTCTGAATCACGATTGCAAATCATGCCGTTCACACGACGCATTCGTGATTCCTTTGACAGTTCTTTTTGATGTATATAAATGGATAAAAAAATTAGGGAAAACTTATAAATAATAAATTGTATGTTTGATTTGATTCTAATTTTTTTAATTTTAAGCACACATTTATTTTTTGTTTTGTTTTATGTTTACAACTACATATTTATGTATATAATAGATTTGTTTTGATAGCCAGTTTAGATAAACTGCCGGTAATTTGTTATCAAAAAATATCACAAGATATAGAATGAAACAAACTTTTTTATAGTTCAATCAATATTCGCTCGAATCGTGAATGAGAGAGGAAAAATCTATCCGTATGGACATGCTATTAAGCGGCCCATCCATTATACAATATTATTGAGTATGTTGTTATACATATTATTGTCGTTTCGAGCTATACTATGCAATAAATGGTACAATATTTTCAAATAAAATATTGCCAAATTTTCCTGACAGTGAAAAAGTAAACAACATTGAAAAATGTTGGCACCATATTATACAATTTTCTTGATTGTACAATAAAAATCCACAGTCTTTTGATATTAGCCAATATATTGTGCATATTTTGAAAAAATTATAAACAAAAGACAATATAAATACTACGATGGGAAAATGTCACGTGCAACATGAATTTTATTAGGCTTGTTTCTTTATAGTTTATAAAAAGAGAGACAGAAATAACATAAATATCTTGATGATGGAAAAAAAAGTCACGTGCGGCATGCATTTTATTAAGTTTATTCGTTTGAAATTAAAAAAAAAATAGCAACAGAAACAAAATAAATATCATGATGGGTTAAAAATAATTTTTTTTAAAGTACGAATCAGTTTTGTGTAAAATCAAAACCATTTTAAAGAGGCATCAGTGCACAACATTCTAAGAATTATATATAAAATATTAATTTTAGAAACAATTATAGGGCTAATTTTGAGCCATAAGCTACACTTATTTATGATCAATATAAAATCTGTTTTATTTTGACTCTTTTTCACTTTACTTTAAATGTGTATAACGGCCACGTTTGATATCACGGAAATTCACATGTATCTATTTAGGATTTTGTCACACATTTCTATGGCGGCATTATATCTACTATCAAGATCTCTACTTTCCTGTGGTGTCTAGTTATATGTTCTTACAATGCGTCAAATGTTGGATAGATTTATGTCTAGTCTTAAATAATAGAATGGAACTACAAAAATAAAAATAAAAAATAAACAAATTATAACTGATGTAATTCGTTTTTTTTGGAAATTGTTGCAATTTAAGTTTAAAGTTTGTTAACGCACTAATAATCCCAAATTTTTATTTTAATTTTTCAGTAAAATATTTTTAATTCAAGATAAATTGAAATTGATTATTGAAGGGTTTAGCTGGATTTTATATGCATTTCAATGTTGCTAATGTAGATTATCAGGGAACCTTTACTCAAAAATTTCTAAGAATAACTAGAGTTATTATTTTAAACTTTCAATTAAATAAATGAGATGTTCACTAAATATCAAAGTTGAAACAAGAACTCAAAAATCAACATGTTTTTTATTTTTTTACTTTACCATTGCAACTTATTTAGTTGAAAAAAATAGTATGATCTACAAAAGGTTTAGATTTTTTAAACTAATATAATTATTTTTAAGATGGTGAATTAACTTTCATTAAAAAAAAAACGATGGAAACTAATGTTTATATTTATGTACTTGTGTACACGAATATGAATATAATGTCACCTTTTTGCATTATCATACCACAATTTTCCCAATCGCGTCGTTAAACTTAGTCAAACATTTTCTGCAAAAGTATTTTCACAATTATTAAAGCTCAATTTTCTCATGCTAAATATTGCATTTTCTAATAATTTAACGTGTAATAAAAGGTCACTTGTTTTTATTATACAGCCGAGAAAAAACCACACAAACTGAACTCAACCAAAAAAAATTTAATATCTTATCATACCAATGAAAAACTATTAAAACTATCATAGAAATTGCAGAGGAGAAAAAAATTAAAAGTGCAAAAAATATCAAGCCAAATAAAAACTAGTAGCACTGGCAAAAATAAAATAACAAAAAAGAAACACAACAAAAATAACATTGACAAGCAGTTAAGTTTTTGTTTTCTTGTTTGGCCGTCAGGCCAAGGCAGACAAAATTGCATTTACCATTCTCTGTTTGTTTTTGTTGTCGCTGTTATATTTAATATAAAGCGAAAGTTGACCCAGAGTTGTGGGGCAGGCGAATAAAAACCAGGCAATAAAACTTTAAAATTCAACAAACAATTTTCCTAAAAAAAAATTTCTTTAGTTGTACGAATAACATAAACTTTTTTAAAAACTTATAAAATTAACATAAATAACTCAGGCGCCTTAAATGGTTAACAGAGAGTAAATAAAATAGAGATGATACCAAATGATTTTTTTTTTCTATTGTAAAAAAGAATTATACTACAAACATACAATTTGAAGTTTTTGGCATTGAACAAATTTGGTATTGCCACCTACTTTTTGCCAAGCGAATTTAAGCATAATTCAGTCTTACATGGCAGTAACAAGATATATAGCAAATATATAACAACAACAAGGTTAGCAGAATTAGCAAAATATAAAAAAATAAAGGTAAATCGACATGTTCATAGTTTTAAAAAAGAGTTGAAAATCTTCTTCCATTTTTTGTACAATATTCTGGGCAATCTGCCAGCAGGAAGCGTTCAGAAGATTTATGTAAAATAGTGCGAGGAACATGTTTGTTGAATTTTTGTTTTCTATTTAGTTTCTTTCTATGATGGCAGGAAGCGTTAAGCTATATAAAAAAAAAATTTGTTTGGATCAAATTTTGTTCCAAGCAAATGTGACGTGTCGTAGCAAAAATTTTCTTAAAATATATACAGCTTGACGAGGAGGTACATATCAACGCAAGTAGTGTGGGGCACCATGTACTTGTTTTGTCTAAGAATTCTTATTCATTTACTGAGTGGAATTCAATAAGTTTTGAAGTTGTGCACACAAGAGGGGAGGAATTCACGACACCGTACGAACGGCAGTTACAATTAAGCCGCTTGTACTAATGCCCGATCGTTTTAAAAACTCTTGTTTATAATATTGTTTTTTAACGGGTGAAAAGTAATATTTGAATATACGATCCTTCTCATTTTTTTTAATTTTTAAAGGACTTCAAAAAAAAGTAGGATGTTATCAATTCGTCTGTATTTTTATTTATTTTTTTAACATTATTACTTAGTAACTCGGTACATTTTAGACCGATTGTAAATTTTTTTTTCTGTTTGAGAGGGTATAGCTTCCAATTGGTCCCATTGTAAAATAAGTGGGCGGAAATACGCCCACAAATTTTTTTGATTGACTTTAAGATATTCTACTTTTTTGATTGCAGCGAAACCTAGCAAACACCTTAACATCTTGTAATTGCACAATTTTAAAGTTAATAAATTGGGCGGGGCTACGCCCCTTTAAAATTTATTATCAAATTTGAAGATTTGCTTGTTTTTATGGTTAAGCAATTGTCTATATGCATTTCGTTCCTGCTTTTGGAACTCGTCAGTAGACTTCAACCCAAAAAATTTTTGAATTTAGTTAACAAACTTCGTATGTTTATAGTAAGACTCTTAATACTATATTGAGAATCACAGTATACAAACATAATAAGTTTGAAAGCTTCAAACAAAAATCTTTACAAAACAAGCATCTTTATTCGATTGTCTATCTATTTTATTTTCCAACACCTTTTTACCATTAGCTGAAGTCTACTGACGAGTTCCAAAAGCAGGAACGAAATGCATATAGACAATTGCTTAACCATAAAAACAAGCAAATCTTCAAATTAAATAAATAAAGACTTTATGTCAAATAAATATACTTCGGTATTTCAAATTCATTATCAAACTTTACGTCGTTCTACTCAACCGATTTTTGCGAAACTTGCCACACACCTTGAGCTCTAAAATACACACAATATTTTATTTAAGAAATGGGCGGAGTAACGCCCATTAAAATTTAATCATTTATTTGAAGTGGTTCTGCTTTACCGATTTTTACCACACATAACTAACACACAGCCTAAGTTGTAAAAAACACACAATCACGCATTTAAGAAAATGGCCGCAGTCATGCACATTAAAATTTAATTTTATATTTCACGTGCTTCTTCTTAGCCAACAGATTTTTAATTTTTTTTAAGAGTTTACTTCCAAATTTTTGTTCGAAAATGTTTTATCAAATGTTTGCTTTGAAGTTGAGTGCTTCAGCAGAATTATTATTTTAATTGATTTCTAGGCCAGTTCGCTTTAATAAGAAAAGTAAAAGGGAAGTATTTTTACTCTGGTTTAATTAAGGATTTATTATAATTTTTTCAAAACATCAAATCAATTATATATTTCTCTTTTCTCAGTCGTGGGTAGCTTGTTATTTTATTTAAAAAAATAAAATTAGTTTATAATGCAGTATTATTGCAACTTAATCAAATGAAAATCAACTAAAACATGAAACTTTTTCAATTTATTTAAAATAATTTATTTTTACAAATTTTATATTAAAACATGTTTAGCATTTAAATATTATTATTATTTTTTGCTGTCTATGTCATTGTTTTACTAATATTACATTTCTCTTTTTCTTTCTACTTTACTTTTAGTTTCATTATTCTGTATTATAAGACCCACCTCAACATTTTTATTATATATCTTTTCATAAAAGGTAAGTTTTGCTTATGTTTTATTCATAACGATGTCCACAATAAAAATTTCACTTTAAACCAAAAACTAACTTAAATAGAATTTTAAACAGAAATCTAAATAAACATACATTCATATATTTTTATAGCTACTGACTGAAATGTATAAAAAAAACCCACTTGCACTTTATTGTAGGTAGAATAATCCCACACATAAGATATTAAGATAGAAAAAATACATTTGTGTTAATACGGGTATCAGTTGCCAGAAAATCTAATTGATGCTAATATTGTGAAACTCACAAAGATGTTCGTATTCGTAGGTAAAGCGCAATAGTTATGACAGTTTATTTTTTTTTATAAAGTGGACTAATTATTAAAATAAAATAAAAAAAAAGAATCAATGATTATTTGTCACTTATTTTATTACAATACGAGTACACTTTTAAAAACTTTCTCTTTTATTAAACAAAAACAAATTTATTACACATCGACAACTTTTATTCTTGTGTTGGCTAAAGTATTTGTTTTTAAACAATGCAACTGTTTCTAAGTCTATCAAATAACAGTTTTGTTATGTGAAAATTATTGAGGTCTTTTTTTCTCATGTTTTTAAGACCAATTAATATTAATACAGTTAATCTTTAGAGAGGCATCTCTAATTCTCTCTGCCTACTTAATTGTCTAACTATGTGTGCATCTGTTCGTCTATGTATCATCTGTCTCTCTTTTTTGAAAGAAATTTGTTATAAGTTAATTACAAATGATTCAATGAAAAAGTGGTTTTGAAAAGACCTATCACAGATTATACTTCTGTAAAATTACTTTATCATTATTTATTTCTTCCATAAAGTTGAAAGTAATGCCCTAATTCTGTTCGACGATTGTATCTTCTTCTCTATGGACGAAAAGAAGCCGCAGTTGTGAGAAGTTTCGTGTATTTGCTTTATGATTTTGTTCTAGACAATATATCCAACACATATTTTTTCAAACTATTGTATAATACTTTAATTTTATTTTTATGTTTCAAATTACCATGTTAATAATATGTTCATTTTTCATTATCAAAGACAACAACCACTTTTGAAGAAAATAATGTAGAGAATTCAAAACCAAGAACTCAAAAGCATTTTCAAACAAAACCATTCTAAATATTCTTACTGAATTAGTGTCACCCTATATGCCAACAATAATTTAAATTTTATTCTCGTACTACTATTTTTTCCTTTAGCGCATGTAATAAATCTCCTAATTTTTATAAAATTTTTTCCATCACTTCTCCATTGACCACTTGTGAACTAAAAAAAAAGAACCTGCATATAAAATAACAATAACAATAACAATAAAATTACTGTATATGCAACAACTGTTATATAAAAACTATAAAATTACCAAACAATGGCTTGTTTGAAAAAGTGATTGTTGCATTATAATGTTTAAAATGCACCCAGGCTCCTCACAAAATGGTCAAGTAGCATAATAAAACATTAACTATTTTAAGGAAAAAAAAAACACACACCCAAAATTAGTTAAATTGCTATATGACTTATTTACTGATGTCGTATACTCGTACCAGAATGGCCCCAGTTCCAGCTTTTAGAGCACACAAAATACCTTAAGCTGGAGAGGAGAAAAAAAAACAAATAGAGCTTAACTTGTGGCCCATTGTTTTAGATTCTATACTTTTTATATGGTAATCAATTATAACATCTTAAACACAATAGGAAAATTGTAACAATTTGCTAAATACATTGTCTAAAGTAAGAATGTATTTGGTAAAAAAGAAAGAAAGAAAAAAGTTTATAAAAGTATTTACGATGAAGGTAGTGTAAGTATTTTGCATATGAAGAATTTTGCTTTTTTAGAGTTAAAATAAAGATCTACGAGTATATTTTGGTATGAGTACTTGCACGCTGTATAAGAATAAGAGTATTAAAAGGTGGCTTTGCTATTTATGCCCTAATACTGTTCGACAATTGTTTCGTCTTGTCTATGGACGGAAAAAAGTCGCAGTTGTGATCAGGGTTGTCGGATTTTTTTTCCGCCCCATTTCGCTAAATTGATTTTAAAAATCGATAAAATCTGGCGAAATCAATTTTATGTAATTATTCTTAATATATGTATATTTGATAATAAATATGTTTTTATATACAACTTTTTTTAATATAAATTTTTATAAAATAATTTTATAAAAATTAGCAAATTATTTCTTGCAAATTTAAAACGCATTAAATGTTTTAATTAATGTAAGAAAAATTATCAAAATCAATTTTTGTTTAATTTCTTGCAGAGGATTTTTGGTAGGATTTATATATGTGAAACCACTCCTTCACCAAAATACAAAAATGTTTAAGTTCAATTTGGTAAAAAAAAAAAAATTGCCACAAGAATCGCCAACAAATTTATTTATTGCCAAAAAAATCTCCATGTCGCCAAGTCAAAAATTTAGATGCCAAACAAGTTGAAAAATCGCCACGTTTAGCGAGAAATCGCCATATATCGTAGGCTTAGAGTGTAAACCAGCTAACTCACTTCCAGCAAATTTTACAGGAGGCACAAAATGCTATTAACATTTTATGTACACACAAAAAAAGTAATATGAATGAGTTTTGTAATATCAATTAAAATATTTGTAATATTAATTAAAAAATTAATTAAATTTTCACCTATAAACAATTTGATAATATCAATTAAGTTTTCCACTCAAATTAATTAATACAATTAAAAATTTAATTGAATCAATTTAATTATTAATTGAAAACATTAATTGGTGAATACTTTTTTCTGTATACATAGCTTAAAAAATTGGCGTAATACATTAAGTTTTTCCGCCATATATAGTTTCAATTTAAAATAAATATTTTAGCCAGTCGAGGCGGCGATATGCCGTATGAGTGGATTTAGCAGGTTTACACTTTATGCCGACGATATGATAACCCTGGTTGTGATGCTTTAATTGCAAGTGAAATGTTTGTTCCCATGAAATGTTTATCTCCCTCGAAAGGACAAATGCTGTCGTGGATTGCCCTATAACTTCTCAGTGAATGAAAAAAATGGGAAAATCAAAAAATTTAAGTTTAACAATAAGAAATAAGAAACTTTTGGATTTCAAATGCTTTTACGTTTAAGCTAAAGTATAGACCTTTCAGCTTTATTAGTAAAAACAAACAACAAATTTCTCTCCGGTTGACCTTTTTCTGAAATTATCTATATGTTGAATAATAACCACTGCAATTCAATTTTCATTTGGGGCATAATAGAGCATAATACGCTTATTTCATATTGCTACAGATAATAACCAAGAGATTAAGTTTAATTTCGCTTTCGAAAATTTGCTTGAAAAAACCTACGGCCTGGCCCACGATGTCGACAAGAAACTTTCTATTGCTTACTTATATTGCAAATAAAAACAAATTTTCTTATTATTTTATTTATTTATTTATACATATTATACAAAGTAAATTTGCATAATATGGTTGCACAAATATGGGCGGAGTAACTAGACCATATGCCCAAGATGTTATTAATAGTAATTTAAAAAGGCTTTTGTGACTGACTGTACACGACCTATGCCTTCACATAGGAAGTAGCAACGTGGTTGTTAAACAAATTCCACAGAAGAACCGCAAGAATATACGGTTATCCATGGCAGATCAGTCAACCAGTGCGAGCGAGACGCAAAACTCTCGAAGGCCAATAAACAACAGTGGCCTGGTTGCACTTAAGAGATAATTGCCAACGACGCTTGATGTTTGGATCGTGATCCAGGCTGTTAAAATAACTTAATCTATTTCCACAGCGTAGAACTATAGAATTTTAAAATCGCCCTCGCATTTGAGCAAATAGCTTTAAGAAAATATTTACAATAACAGTAACTGAGATTTCTATCTATTTTGGTTGCAGCGTAAAGTTGGGTAGACAGACGATTACAGAAATATTTTACCGTTTAACTTCACACATTTTTCTTTATTGTTTTTACTTATTTTATTATTTTATAAATACTTTGTGGTATTTTTATTTTTTTCGATTTTGGTTTTAGTTAAGTTAAAAAATAAATAAATTTAAATCACGTTTGAGCTTGTTCTGTTTACACGCATGATTGGCCGTCTTTTGCCTGAATGCCTAAATGCGTGCTTGGAATTTATTTTTATCAGATTTTAAATATATAAAACTAAAAAACAAACATTATCGACTTTTTGTATAGCTGTGTAAGTTTTCCATCTTGTGCTGCTTATGCATAAATCTAGAACATTTTTCTTCTTTTTTTTTTCTAAAAAAAAAAGAAAAAAATTAAATAAGAAAACAAAACATTTTCTGCTTACTAATTGCTGACGTTAGCCATCAACTATTTATTTATTTATTTTCTTCATTTATATGGAGTACTTAAGCAATTAAAGTAATCACGTTTGTACAATTTCTTCAAGTTTTTACATTAACTAGATCAAATTAGCGATATGGTTATGCACTATTAACATAATGGTCAATGTGTTTCATGAAACTCAACAGAGAAAAAAATTTATAATAATGATAAGAAAGTTTCTTTTGAAGAAATTGTTGTAAGTCTGAGGGGAAAAAATGTTATAGGAGTAAAAAGAATTTTTTTATAAATTTATAAAAAAAAAACATTATTGACAGGCTTCTGAAGTATTTGTAATACAAAATTCTTTTTGGTATTTTAAAAGCATATTTTTAAGTTAAACCCATGTTATTATTTTATCGTGGGATTGAGTCCATACTCAGTCAACGAGTTCATCCTATCTTCCATAACGAATATCAGAAAATAATATTAAAATGTTTTGTACAGTTATAGAAATTATCAATAATAACAGCAAGATTTTATACGTATATTTATTTTATCGTATTTAATCATTGTTATTAAGTAATGTTTAATATAACGAAAATAGTTTCATATTATATAAAAGTCATAACAAAAAATGGGAAGTTGTTTTTTATGAAAAAGGTGAATTCATATTAACAGCTTTCATCTGTCGTTTATTACACACATTGTGTTTAATAACATAACAATTCTATATTTGCTAGCCTTAAAATTATTATAACTAGTCTGATTTCACTGACCATCAACCAATTAATCGATGAAAATTTCAGACTTTGCAAGCCGACAGAGCGCTAAATACAATTAAACAAAGATTCCCATTTTGGGCATTAAAAATTCCCAAAAAAATATTTCGTATTAAGACCCAATTCCTTGATTTCGTAAAATTATTAAAAAGAAATCAACAACCAAATAAAATAAGTAACTAAGCAAGATGTAAAAAGCAGAAAAATCCTTAAAAACACTTAAATGACGATTCCAATTTTGGGTAACAAAAATCTCCATTTTGGGAATTCTTTTTAAACCTTAAATTTGACCACCTTATGCTAAAGAAAATATTTAAAAATGTATTTGCTGTATGAAAAACAAATTTTGGACTGGCTTAAGTCTTCTCTTTCTAAAAAGATTCACATTTTGGGCATAATATTTTAAAATTTTTAAATTTAGTT
Source organism: Nowickia ferox (assembly GCA_936439885.1). NCBI lineage: Eukaryota > Metazoa > Arthropoda > Insecta > Diptera > Tachinidae > Nowickia > Nowickia ferox. Next base: position 90,847,512 of record OW387023.1, on the reverse strand, counting down.
AATAAAGTTAAATTTCGTAAATTTATTGAAAAGAAATCAACAATCAAAAAAAATAAAAAATAAGTAACTAAGCAACATATGTATAATAAGCAAAAAATCTTTAACGGCACTTAAATGGAGATTCCCGATTTGGGCATAAAAAATTCCCATTTTGGGAATTCTTTTTGAACTTAAAATTTTACCATTATATTTGATTTAAAAAAAAATCTGAGCTTGCTTAGGTTTTCTCTTTGAAAAAAAAATCCACATTTTGAGAAATAAAAATTTATAATTTTTTAATTTAACTAAGACCCGTAAGGCCTTATTTCGTAAAAATACTAAAAAGAAATCAACAATCAAATAAAATAAGTAACTGAAGAAGATATAATAAGCAGAAAAAACTTAAACACACTTAAATGGAGATTCCTAATTTGGGTATCAAAAATCCCCATTTTGGGAATTCTTTTTAAACCTTAAATTTTATCAACTTATGCTAAAGAAAATATTTTTAAATGCATTGCAAGTATAAAAAAATACTTTTAACCTTGCTCAAGTCTTTTCTTTCTAAAAAGATCCACATCGTAGAAAAAAAAGTTTCTGGTTTTTAAATTTAATTAAAATCCCTTCTATTAAAAAGGAATCAACAATCAAATATTATAAAGCTCAAACACACGTAGATGTAGATTCCAAGTTTGGGTATCAAAATACGCTATTCTGGGGATTTAGCTGAAATCTTACAATTGCTAAGGAATATAATTTCAAATTACCTAATTTTCCACCAGATGTTAAGGTTATTTGAACTTTAAAGAAAAATCAAAAATTTAAAGAAAATTAACGAACGAAAAAGCTTCAAACATGTTTAAGTGAAAATTCCTGTTTTGGCTATCTAGACAAATTTTCCGCACATTTTTGTTAAACCTTTGAGTAATTTGTTGCTGCCTTATTTATATTATTTTTATTTAGGCTTAATAAATGGTTTATAAAACAGTTTTCCAAACTAAATTTTTGTTATTAAGCCTTTATAAAGCCGTAATATTTTTTTTATCAATAAGGCAATTAGTGTTTTAAGGCAGTTTTGTAATATTTTTGGGGCATTTTGATTATTTTTTAGGTCATTAAAATCCTGCTTATGATAAATATTTATTTTTTAATTTAAGAAAAAAGTCTTCAAATCTTGGGTCCATTCATTAATTTTACTGAAGAGAAATCTATTTATCGAATCAGTTTGTTCGTCATCAGCTGAACTCATTATTTATATACTCTTATTTTCAAAATGCAGAATTCTAATAGAATTCTGAGGTTCCTTAGTGATATAAAATGAGGTGTACTTCTTATTTAATTTGAAACTTACATAGAAAATTTATTTACGTATGTAAATTAAGAAGACGTAAAAAGTTAAACAAATATGACTTCTATTTGAAGTCAATTAACAGTGAGAAAGTAAAACAAGATTTACGGAAATGCGATTAATTTTGTTTGATAATTGAAATAAATTCAGTATTTTTTGCAGCATCTGTGAGCATATATAAACTGAAGAAACCTGTATGGAAAATATACGTACATACATATGTATTTCTTATTTGATTACTTTGATTTTCTTGTTAATTCATGTTTAAACAAACATGTTTATTAATTTTAAGATTAACTAAAACTGTTTGCCGACAAAGATTGTTGAAAATAAAAATGCTGTTACGAAACTGGTAAATAATTTCCACATTGACAATTTTGTTTATTATAAAAAAAAACAATTTAAATAAAAAAATATTCTGCTGTTACCAATAAAATGTCAAGCATTATGCATAATTATAGCCAAGAAAAAAGTCTCAAAACATCCTGTTATGAGAGCAATTCTTATTAAGTAAAGTGCCTTTTGAAACTTTAGCCATTTGCATGTTCATAATTATAAAGACACAAGTGCATAGAGTAACACACACTTATTATTCGCCTAAAAAAATATGTAAGAAAGAAACCCCACATGTGAAAACTCATCTGGCGTGACTGATTTATAACATGTGGTTGCTACGTACGTGTATGCGATTAAAAAATAAATTTTTTAATTATGGATATTACTAAAGCTGACGACGAAAGAAAAAATCGTCAACACTTTTGCTGTTATTATGCTCTTAATGGTGACTAATCTACAAAATAATATTTTCATTTCCTTAAACTCTCTGCTAATTTTTTTCTTCTTTCTTTAAACCTGCTAAATTTCATCTTGATTATTAGTATCTGTGATTTACAAACAACAACAACAATAACAACAACACTTGAGGCTTTTAATAACAGCAACAGCATGAAACATGTTTAGCCTCTAGTAGTCAGTCAGTCACCTTGAGTGTGCCTGCAGTTTTATCAAAAAGTAAATTGTGTGAATTTAAGTTTTTCATATGATATTTAAATAGAGATAAGCTTTTATTTTTCTAAATTAATTTTCCTCTGCCTTCACAGATATAAAAATAATTGCTAGTTTGTTATTCTGCACAGAAAATAAATGATATGAAATTTCTTTAAAAAAAAATATATTTTTTTAAATCAGATATTCGAATAATATTCTAAAGCTGTTTAATGAATTTTTAATTACACATACGTCTTGTCCCACGATCTATGAAAAACAAGAACAAAATAATAATTTTTTTTTTTTTTTTTTTTGCTTTTAATATAAATAATAAAACTGACGTTTTGTGTCGATATCGTGGGACAGGCTAAAAAATTGTTAAACACAAAAAATTAAAGCGAAAAACTGCTCCAATATATCGAGCCATAACCGGCAAGACAGCTTAACCCACACATGTTTTGGACCTGTTTTTTTTTAAAGAAATCGATTATTTTGTATTGCAAATTTTTGCAAAATTTTGCTCAAAAAATTAAGTTTGAAAATTATTTTTATTTTTAGCCGTTTTGACACGATATTTGTGCGAAGATAAATTTTAAAATTTATAACTCTAGACACAAAACGTCGTGTTTAAAAGAGCTCTGGGGGCAAATTACGGCATTCGATACAACTCAAATTTTAAAAATATTTCCATATAAACTCTAGTGAAGTATTTCGTAATTTCCTTCGATATTTCGTAATTTCCTTCGATCTAGAGGCATCCAGGAGTCTCCTCGAATATTCTTTTTTTCTAACCATCTCTTATGCTTGGAACACAACTGGGACGAACGACGAATTTTTCGTTGCGAGCTTTCGTCATAGAAAATAAAGCACAAATGTGCATATTAAAAATAAGACAACACCGCCGCCGAAGGAAATTCGTGACGTGCGTGACGAACTCTCCGATAGATTTATGTATTTCTATTTTTTACGCCCACGAATGACGAAAAAACAATTTTTTCTCTCTCTCTCTCTCTTTCCACAAACAATAATCAACCTTATCAATTATAAGAGCTGAAGTCGCTGAGTAAATTCGTCGTTATTGTAAAGGGTGTTTTTTATTGAGGTATAGAACTTTAAGTTGGCATCACTTTTTTAACTGGCGGCCATTTTGTCAGCTGTCAAGTGATTAATATTTAGTTTGGTTTGCCATTTCATCATGAACAGGTTGACAAAAGAACAACGCTTGCAAATCGTGCAAATTTATTTCGAAAATAATGGTTCAGTTCGCGAAGTTTACCGCAAGCTCCGTCCATTTTATGGTCGACATAATCGTCCATCAGAGCAATTAATTCGGTTAACCATGGATCGTTTTCGCACTACGTTTACTCTATGTGATAATACGCATCCGCTGAAGTCGCTCGTCTACGCCAACAAACCAGAAACGTTAGGGGACTTGGAAGCCAACCTTCGTGGCGTTATTGCCAACATAAGGCCCCATATGCTCGAAAAAGTGGTTGAAAATTGGACCTGTAGAATTGGCTTTATTCGAGTCAGCCGCGGCGGCCACATGCACGAAATCATATTTAAACGTTAATGGCATAAAATTATCCTTCCAATAAAGCCAAATTGATGGACATTAAAACGATTTTCTTGTGTTTTATTTCAATTCGAAGTTCTATACCTTTAAAAAAAAACACCCGATACTTCAAACCAGCGATGCCAATATAGCGCGTTTCGCGCTAGATTTAGCGCGTTTTGACTATGCTAAACGTGCTTTTTTTTGTCTTAGCGCGTTTACTAAAAAAAGCGCTAAATTAGCGCGTTTTGAACAAAGTTATCATCACTTCAGTTCAATATATTTTTTTACTTTTTTTTTGCATAAATTTAACAATTTTCTAGTATTTAAAACTCATAATATTTTCTAAATGGGTTAATGATTCAGCTGTCGTAAATAAAATTCCCTTGACTGTGATTAGAATTAAAAACGCATTTTAATACTGTAAATGGCAAACATTTTGAAATTTCACAACTAAAAATATGTACTCGTGACAAAAAAAATATATTACTTATTAAGCATCTATTCTAGTTGAAGTACAAAAAGCATTTGAATCGCAAAACTATTCGACAATTTATATAAGTTGTTACAAAATTTGGCAAATAAAATTAAAATAAAAACAAAGTATATCAATTATTTGGAAGCAATTCTGATTCTGTGTTGAATGATTTAAAAGAAAGAAAAGAGCTACTAAAAAAAATTAATTGTATTTACTAATGCACATGTACATAAAAATTTAATTTAGCGCGTAGGAAAATAGCGCGTTTTGGCTATAAATAGTTGACAATGCTGTAACTTAGCGCGTTCTAGCGCGTTTTGCGAAGGGGAACAGCGCGTTTGGGTTATAAATAGTTGGCATCGCTGCTTCAAACAACGAATTTGCGCAGCAACGTCTTATCGCCGAATTCGACGGCGTAGACGAAAGTCGTCGCTCGTCCCAGTTGTGTTCCTAGCATTAATGTTAAAAAAAACAAAATCCATATTATAACAGTGGGTTAAAATGTGGACATCCGTGTCGTTGGTGGTACTAAATTTTATGTATATATAAATACAGAAAACATAGAGAAAGAACTCGGTTTCAAATTGCTGTTTCATTTTGTTTAAAAAATTTTGTATCAAGTCCATTTTGTGAGATAAAACTAGTTTTTATTATATACCAGAAGTCTGATTTTTTCGTTAACAGAGCTCTGTTAAACACGACGGTTCGTGTTTAGAGTTATAATTTTAAAATTTAACTGCACAGCCATTTTCAATGCATATATATATCGTAACAATTAAACTCTTAAAAGATTAAGACTTACTTTCAAAAATTTTATTATTTATAAAGGATATGAAACTGCTGAGCCACTTGTATTATAAGGAAAAATCAACTAGTCTAGAAACTTTTCTAGGTTTTATTAAGAAAAGACTTATGCCTCTTCTGTTAAAACGAAAAAAAAAACAAAACAACAAATTCCTTTTGCTGCTTACACACACGCATAAATGTCATTTCTGGCCTTTTACTTTCTTAAACACTCAGATAGAAGATATTTATAAAAATTTATTAACTACACTTCTTTACACTTTTTAATCCGGCCTCATTTGTGTCAGACTCCCAATTAACTCTTCATATTTGTTTCTACGCCAGCAACTTCATTCATTCATACGCTTTTATGTTGTTTAAATAAATGCACGTTCCATGTATAAGTTTCTTTCCAAAGCATATTTAGCAGCTGCTGTCATGACCATGAAAGGAAATTGTCTTAGACTTACGAGCTGTGGCAGCTGAGAAAAAATATCTCTTAATTAACTCTCTAAAATAAATAAATAGCAGACTTACTTATAAGAATAATAATATTGCGTGTGGTTTTTTCTTTTCTTTCTTTATATCTTTTAAAAGGAAATGAAAATATTGCGAGTCTAGATTTTAGTTCAAAGATGAGTTTAAAAATAAAAATATATAATTAATTGCCACAAATTGCAAAACTTGTATGAAAACAAAAAACGTAATGTTCTTTATATGTTTTTCAAAGTAAACGAAACAATGTTTTGTGTTGATGGTGTCAGTTTTATGGAAATGCTTTTAAGCCCTGCATTTGACATTAGAGCCTACAATAATAATTTTTTAAATGAGTTCTGCGTTAAGTAATTGCATGTTACTTTTGAGTTGTAAATTATAGGAAATTTTGTTTTTAATTTAATGGAAAATAATCATTTGATCTTGCAAATGAACACAATTTTTAAGGAGAATTGAAAACATTTTTTAATTGTTTTTTTTTAATATTTAGATATATCTATCTCAAACATCAGAGATTGCTATTTGATTTGGATGGAGCACTCGTCCACTAGTTCATTTTAGACAACAACTAATTATCAAACTTATTAAAATTTCATGGGTACAAGAAATGGTAAGAAAACTATGATAGATAAAGAATCAATGGAAGAAAAAATAATAGAGAAAGAAATCGAAAGAGCCTACAACGGAATAATTCTGCAAAAAAAAACCAAGATCGTATGGAACATTTTGGAAAAAAAATTTATGGGATATAAAATGAAATTTTAATGGGCGTGCCTCCACCCATTTTTTAAATGCCAGATTTTGTTTGTTTTAACACACATCTTGAGTGTGTTAAGTTTAGTAAAAATCAGTACACTAGAACCACTTACAATTAAATAAAAGATTGAGTCTATTTTTGAGCTCAAGGTGTGTGGTACATTTTTTAAAAATCGGTTGAGTAGACACACGTGATATATAATAATATAATTTAAAATTATGTAATAACAAGAACCAAAGGTGTTTGCTATGATTCGCAGCAATCAAGTAAGTAGAATATCATAAAATCAAATAAAAAAAATGTGGGCGTGTCCCCGCCTAATAAGACCAATGGGAAGCTATACCCTTTCAGACAACAAATAACATTTTGCAATCGGTCTAATATGAACCGAATTATGAAGTAGCACCGTAAAAAAAAATAGATATAAAATCAATTTGTCTCTCCTTTTTTGAAATCGGTTAAAAAAGAGTCCAATTGTAAGCCGGCTAACAGTTTCTGCGGCTAAGATATGTCTGTCGACACATATACATATGTATGTGTCGGCAGCCATCGCCGCGGTTTCTTCAGCGCATGTAGAATTGCAGTCGCCACCGCAGCCATTTCTGGTCAGCCGCCGCCGTCTTAAAAAGTTTTATTTCTTCAAGCTTTTCATAATAAACAAAGTATTACAAAAAAGAGGTCGGTCACACCGTTTTTTCGAAAAATAAATAATTTAAGAAAATAAAATAAATATAAAAAATATTTTTTTTAAGAAAAATATTTTTTAAGCAGTAATAAATACTGACTTACGATCAAAAAACTTTACACAATTTATAACACGAAAATCATAGATTGCATTTTACAGCAGAAAAGCCTCAAAATTATATTCTGTAAAAGCTGAGATTTGTAAAGTCACACCCGTCACAGCCTTCTGAAGGCCACTTAGTGCAGAAATTATGCTCTTTCAGTGTCTACCTAAGAATAAATGTTTTTAAAATTAACGTCCTTTAGAACAGCATGCTCTTTTTTGTTTATATATATAAATGATGGTCACACCTGTCACAATAGAATCTTCCATATCAAACATCAAAATAAGAAAAGCGTTCTGATAAAATTCTCGTAATGCTCAAATACGCACTTGCTTTATGTGAGAACTCAAAAGAATAAGCACTCAAAAAAGTTTCCTCTAATGCAAGTTTTTTTTTATAACTTGCATGACTTTGTTATCTGTGTAATTTCTCTATTTAACTTTTATTAAACTTTTATTTAATTTTCGAACAATTTTATTGCAGTTTACTACATTTTCTTTTAAACACTTTACCACCTTTTTCTGCCATTAAATGATTGTTCTAATTTATTTGAAAATAATTTTCTACTTTGCTAAGCCGACGCACGAGAAATTGCTGACTGTGAAAACTGTTTTAATTAATCGGTCTTAAATTTCACACCACATTTTCACAAACACTTTTCGAAGCCATTAACATTTAGTCTACAAGCCTAAATACGAGATTTAATTTTTGCCATGTTTTGTGTATTTTTTTATTTTTTTTGCTTTTGCATCATCTGTTGCAAGCATAAATAAATAAACCATGTATGTACATAAATATTAAAGATTTAACATATTTTTCTATATTTTATTTTCTTGTTTACATTTAGAATTTTTTAAACATTAGGAGCATAATAATGGAATATAAAAAAATGTTTGTATGAAGGAAGAGTTGGAAAATAAAAACATGCAAGCTAATTTCACAATAAATAATTTTTCTCCACTTCAACACACTTTAAATAATGCCAAAACAAAGTTTTCAAGCTTCTAACGTTGTTTTCTATCTATTCTTTGCGAACAACAAAAAAAATCTAGAACATGAACAAAAATTCTAAGTAAAAATGATTTATGATTTCAAAATACCAAATGAAATTGAAAAACCACACGCTACTGCAACTAAAATTGCTATTCATTATGGAAAATAATTGAGATGCTAAAGAAAAATTATATTTTTGTAGGTGAAAAATCTTGGCAGATGCAGGGAAAACAAAGAATTCTCAAAAAAAATATATATTTTCTTTTTTTGCTTTATTTGACTTACTTTAGTGTTTATTTATTTCAGTTTAAGTTCCAGTTTTCCTTAATAATAAACATGTATTATTTGAGAAATTAATTTAAGTATAGTTTTTGCTAAAAAAATAAATTTAAAGAATATCAAGTTCATCTTTGTGTGTTTAGTACTAAGTAATTTTAAAGTAATGATTGCTGATGCTAACTTTGGTTGCAAAATTGTTATGCACTCAATTGCAACTATTGCATCGAAGGTCAGGTGGTCTCTGGATGAATATAAAGGAGTAGAATGACCATGAAGGATTGTAAAAATCTATACAATTGTATTGCAAAAGAAATATAAGAGACTGTTTGAAAGAAAAATACAAATATTATTACTACCAAAACCTTTTTGTAGCAATATCACAAGCAAGCATGTAATTTTAAGGTATTAAGAAGCAGACTTCGCAGTATTCAAGGTAATTTGCAGACGATATTGCTGAAGAGTTTGAAAAGATTGTTTAAAGAAAACAACCTTACTAAAAACTTGAGGCTTGTCTACCCGTTGTCGAAAAAAACTGACTTCTAGAATAAGGTTCAATAAGAAAAATGCCGCATATGGAAGGAAAATAATCCACAACAGACTTTACACACTCCATTACATTCAGACGAACGGAAAAATTCACCGTTTACTGCTTTTTTATTTTCAAGAAATTACAGCAATTGTTATTAAAATATTTCATAGATAAATAAAAAATTTAAATTTGTCATGCATGTTGTTTGACGATTAATAAATGTTGGGCAAATTTGAGGTTAGGAAAAAAATCTTTACGTACAATTAAGGTGTAAAAGTACAATTTTTGAAAGTTGTTGGTACAATTTTAAAATTAGCAATGCCATTTCTGGTCAGTATTATGTTTAAATATCAAAACGGAAAATCTATAAAATATATGGTCTATGTATTTAATTGAATATATAATGTTTTGTTTGCTGTATTAGCATTTACATTTATAAATTTTTTTATACTTATAATCAAATTTAAAATTATTTTTATAGCATTTTAATGTGCTAATTGTAATAATGCGATGTGCCGAATATCATGCTTGTAAACATATTATTTAAGGCAATAAACATGTATATACATGTACGAGTATATATAAACATTTTAGTTAATGCAACATGTCGCTAATCATTTTCATAACAATTTAATAGCAATGCAGTTATGTGAAATATATAGAATGTTTATTTGATTAATCTTACCTTTAAGTAATGTTGACAGCTGTTCTCTTTGCAACACGCATTGCAAACAAACACACACACACTCTTATTAAAATGAATAAAGAAAACTAAATAAAGGAATGATTTATTGCTCTCAAGCATTTGCTCTTAAAAAATAAACCTGTATTTTCTACACGATTGCATTTTTTTTTTTATTCTCGTCCCACACTAACAAAATTTTATTTTCGGCAAAACAAAAACAAACACACACGAACAAAACAGATAATGAAATACATAGATACAAATTCATTCTTCTTCTTCTTATTTCATATAATAGAAGAATACTCGTGTAGAATTATATTTTAAAACACTATTTTCACTAATAATGTTATATTTTTAGCAAAATAAATTTGATATTTATATTATTAACACTTTATATTTTACACTTATAGCAATTATTTTTATTTTACACACCGAAAAACTAATCAAAATCGAGACTTAAAATCAACTTCTCAGCGCAGCACCACTTACATGTTGTTTGTAGAAAATTAAAACGCGAACTGGATTAACGAACAAATAGGGGGAACATCAATCAATAAAACGCATTTTTTGACGAGTAGGCAGATGCCATGAGTGACGAATTGCTTGCTAAAAGTTGAGGGGGTCATTTATTATAACTACATACATACATACTTACATACAAATGTACATATTTAAATTATTAGGATGTGAAATTGTACGAATTAATTGATTGAAAGAACAATGTTTAGAATTATCTTTTTTTTATAAACTGCATTCCTTATTGATTATTAGAAATGATAAAGTTAATGATCATTTTATAATTTTTTTTTTTTACCTAAGTGAAAAAGTTTGTATGTTTGGACGATTGCCTTATACCTTATAACAGCTGAACGTATTTTAACAAATTTCGGTATGTAGACTGATTATATACATACATACATATCGCACATCCAGTTCAATAGTGACATAACTCAAAAAATTCGTTTTTTGAGTTAATAATGCAGATTAATTATGTTTTATCTGGCGTAAAAATTACATATAAATAACTTGTACTATCACCTCGTGAGAAAAGAGTATTTGTTCATGCCTTCATTGAGTTGTATGTAAATTGAAAACTTTAAACGTGTTTTCTGCAAAACTGGTCTTTTTGAGTTATGACACTATTGAACTGAATGTGCGATATGTACCTACTGGGTTGAAGTAGAGGATACTTTTTATTGCTCAAATTACACGGTTTAACCTATTAGGGGCATTTGATACCTATTCAAACAAAAAATTTAAAGTTTCAAAAAGGGACAAAATTTAGATGAAAATATTGTTAAGAAAATATTTTTATGCAAAGAACTTTTTCGAATAAAATTTTTAATTCCTCAATTCAAAACCAAAAAAAATATATGTACATATAGTCAATGGTATTTTTATGACCTTATTATTTATAGTATATTCTTAGGACATTTAGTTTGATATTTGAAAAATTGTATTTTGTATATTTGGGAGTGAAGTGCCTTCAAGTTTTTGTATCATGGTGCACCATCATCATCATTAAGAAAATACGTTCTGCTTTAGATTTTTGGATTTTTTTGGAGTAGAAATCTTTTTAATTTGAAAAAAAAAATTGAGGTTTAGCTACCAAACACCATTTTGTATTTGTTGCTCTACAAAAATAGTTCATTTCTGAACAAATAATAATAATTATAATACCTATAATCACTTTTCTAAATATGTATAATCTAGGGAATTTTCACTTTCCCCTGTTTAAAACAGATTTGTATATTAATTATTCTATGGTCAGTCAGACAACTTTAAATATTGCTGTTGTTTGTTTGCGCTTTCATTAAAACTAAATCTAAAGAAAAAAAACTTTTAGTTTCACTAAATCACAGAATAAGAACCTATTCCCCGTTACTAAAAGTAATTAAACTACAAAATATATATAGACATTAGTTATAAAAAAAAAACTTTCAAAAATAAAAGTGTTTCAACTTTTTCCATTGAATGAAGTTCCATACTGATGCTTCTATATAAAACAGTTAGTCTTGAAAGGTGACACATTTTCTTTACAAAAGTTATTGACAATAAGTTAGTGACAATAACAAAAAACAAAGAGACCGTTTCAAAAACTTACATATAAGAAATTTCTTGCATCAAAATTAGGGCTTACTTAGAGTCTTAGACACATAAAAAATAAAATCACACAATTTAAATAAGGTGACATAAAAAATAATTGACTAAAAATACTTGAGAATGTATTTTGATCTATTTGTGACAGTGTTTTTACATACACACATACATATACCTATTACAGATTTTAGTATTCTCTTTACTGACCAAATAATGGGAAGCAAGACAAGTGTTAATTTTTTTATGTGACATTTCAATATAGACTTTTGTTTTTTTTTTAGAAAAGTAAAAAAAAAACAAATAAAATAATATCTCTGCACTTTTCTTTGTTTGGCAAAAAAGAACTTAACACAAAGCCATAACGTTTCTAAAACGCTGCAAAAATAGGTTAATAGCCTGTTTTTATTTCTAAAGACTCTGATGTGGCTGTTGCAGCATAACAATTGGTCTTGATGATGATTGTCAGCAGTTTAATGATCATTTTAACAGGCAAACGTTCTTTTCGAGTTTGAACAGCAAAAACAAGTAAAACATCATTTACCATTTCAGTTTCTGTCGAATGCAGCTTTTAGCGAGGTGGGACGATTTGTTCACAGTTCTTGATTCGACGAACACAGCATTTAAAAAATCCACTTCTGGTAACTTTTTTCTTACAATATTTCGTCCTTTTCATTACATAGTTTTTCCCTTTATTAAGCTTCTTATGACCTACAAGTCGTCATCAACTTTATCAAATAAACCCTTCACTAACAAAATTGTTTGCTATGCAAATAATTTCCAAGCAAAAAATATTAATAGAACACTAAAGGGCTTATGTTTGAATTATAAGAGGTTTGTAAAATAGTTTCTCATACAAAATTTGTTTTAAAAAACTAATAGACTGTCATAGAATTCAACATTATTTAAAACTGTGTAACTTAATAAAGATGTGTCTGAATCAGGAGTTACGCTCTTTTGGGCAAATGTTTGTTTAAGTGTGACCGTACCTTAAGGCAGTAAAGCGTGCCAAGACAAATAAAAATGAGATAGAACTAAATTGGAATAGGAAAAAATTGAGCTAAAGCAGGCATCCCCAAGGCAGTTCAAACTCTCTTACAAAGAATCATATTCTACTGGCCAAAACAAAACACACTGGGCTACAAATCTTGCAAAATTAGCAATAATGCATTAAACACATCGATCGCAGCAGACTACACGAACAAACAACTTCAAATGCCGCCGGCTACATTTGTCACTTTATAGCTATGTAGTTACTTAATTATGTTAGAGATGGCAGCAGCAAAACAAGCAATGTGGTGCCACCTTCAAATATTTCATATTTATAAAAATAAAATTACTTTTTTAAAACGAATTTATGTCACGTAAAAGTAAGAAAATGAATAAATTTATTTTTTTAAATGAATTTTGCAATGGTCTTTCTAGTAAATAATATGAAATAATTGTAAGCTATCACTCACTTCAAGTTTTGTTTTATATTGGCAACACTATATTTGCTGATTATTGCCAACAAAAATAGAAATTGATCTAAACGGTAAAATGAGCATGCTGTTTTAGCTTTAAATCAGTCATCTTCTAAGGCGAATTGAGAAACAGGTGACCTCGTCAGTCTTGATGATAATCAGCTGTTTGAAGCCGAATTAAACTACTTAAGAGTCAGTCTCACTTTTAAAATTTGTTTTATGTTTTCTAAGACGTTTTGAGTGAAAAAAATTTAAAGCATCTACCAAATAATAAAAAAATTACTTAAACGAAAAATTCATTAAGCTTTTTGTTCTAAAATTTAGAATCTGAATAAATCCTTATAAAGACTGTTTTTATAGAGGTATAATAGTATGTTTCCACCCAATCATGAGCGAATCAACTTGCTTCGCCATACAAAATTATGAGAGCAAATCAAGTAGATTCAATATAAATCTAATTGCGAAGCTCGTAAAATTGGTATCTTCTCTAGCTTTTATTGCATTTTATCGCCAGTTTATTCGCACTGTGTGTGTGAACAAATAAAAACAAACCAAACTCACGTGCATATAATACGCATGTATGTGAGAATATACATAAAAAATGCCAAACGAAGCACGAATGCGCAGTGTAAACAGCACGATTCATAAACATGATTGAGGAAACGAAGCATTTGATTCAACTCGTAGTGGAAACATAGCATAACACTTTAAGTTGGCAATACATTTTTAACTGGCAGCCATTTTGTCAGCTCTGAAGTGATTTAATCACAGAACATACAGAAGTGTCAGGAGACGGAAGATAAGGGTATTTTTCTGTTTGTCTCGTTTTTCCTCAAATTTTGTCTATGTTTTTGTTTTGATTCTTCTTTCTAGTGCAATAGAACTACAACGCTTTTTATTAGCTGTGTTAATTGCTAAGCAGTAATACACTACAATATCAAATACACTATATTTTTCTCTTTTTTCCACGAATTTTAAAAAACCTGATTGAAGCTCTTTTTACCTGTCACTTTCTTCACTTCTGTTTATTCTGCGATTTAATGACATTTTCCATATAAATTGACACAAAAAAACAGCCGCAGTAAGCAGTAGTGCGATAGAATCTATTTTATATTGAGAGCGTTAATGCTTATGCTCTCACATATAAATGTTACCATACTTCAGCGTTGCCACTAGTGGAAAAAGAAATTACACAGTTACAAGTCTAAAATAGTGCAAAACCGACTGAAATAGTGCAAAAAATCTAAGAAAATTTTTTAATTTATTTATTAGTTTTTTTAGTAAATTGAAATTTAAAACAAGGTAATTTTTTTAATATATATGTACATTCTTTAGTTTTTTTAGGCATATGCCATATTTACACATTTTTAAAATCAATGCTGCTATATGAGCTGATAAATATCAATTTTAATTAAGTTCAATTTACTAAAAAAAAAACTCTTTCAACAGAAGCGTTTAAGAAAAGTAATATCACAACTTTTAAGTTTAGAAAGAGACTATCGCAAGCACAGTTTTTACTTTGAAAAATTTCACGCAACTCATTCTCTAATTTTTGATAATCTAGCTTAACAAATGGATATCGATTTTTATTTCAATGATTATAAAAATTTTACATTTGTTGTGCCTGGGAACATTATTTTAAGAAGCTAAATTAATATAAACTCCACTTTGCTGTATAACAAGTTGCTCGTTTTTATTGGTCAACCAAAAATAACTCATTTTGTTTTAAAAAAAATTTTACAACTTTGATTACCTCAGCCCTTAAAACATTAAATTAAAATTAGTTAAAAGTCCAAGAAAATATGAAAAGAACTCCAAATAGTATTTTGTAGATTTTTCATCCAATGCAGTCAGTTATTTTTTAATGATCTTCAAAAACTTCCAATCTTCAATATAATCTCAATACTTCATATTGTTAGAGAAACATTTCAATGCAACAAGTTGTTACTGATAACAATTGCGTTATAATAGGTAATAAGATTGTATTGCTCTCTAGTGGGAAATATCGTAGAAATTCTCAGAGTTTGCATTACGTTTATAATAGGATCCAAGACTTCAAAAAAATTTAATGGGACTTTTAATAAGACTTACAGCAATATTCTTTTGTTTATATCTTTATAACAAACTTTGTTAGAGACATGGAGATTTCCTGCAAGCTTGAAATTTCGTCTGTACAATTTTGTAGTACTTATGGTGTTATTGTTTTAAAACATATAAATAGAAATGCCATTAAAGTCAAATAGTGCAAAATTACACAAAAATGTATGGTGCAAAAAAAGTGCAAAGAACTTTAAATAGTACAGATTTTGCACTATTACACAGAAAGTGGCAACGCTGCCATACTTTCAATAAATTTCATAAACAAAACTACAAAGAAAAATAAGCACAAAGGAAAATAAAACAAAAATTAGAGAGCATTTGAAGTTACTGCCGACGATATTATTATGGGCTTTATTAATTTGGGAGCGATTTTCCTGAAGTTGCAGACTTTATTCTGTTTCATCATTTATGTTTAGTTTAGTTTGACATTTCAACGTGAATTGACTAATGCCTGAACAACGCTTTCAGATTGTTCAACTTTATTTTGAAAATCATGGTTCTGTTAGAAATACGTATCGCGCACTACGTCCATTTCAACATAATTGTCCATCAGAGCAATTAATTCGATTAATTATAGAACGTTTTCGCGCCACCTTTACTCTAAATGATAATACGGATCCACAGAGACGTCGTACAATGTGTAGAGAAGAATTCATTCCTGCTGTAGAGCCTAGCGTAGAGTAAGACGCGAAGCAGTCTATAGAGTCTGAAATCAAGCTATACAGCCATGATTACTGACCTTTTGGTTCATCGGTTGAACAACCATGATGTGCAGGACCTGTGGTTTCAACAAAGTCGGCGCAACACGTCACACAGTTCACGACATAATTGATTTTTTGAAGGAAACGTTTGGTAACCGCATAGTTTCATATTTCAGACCCGTGAATTTGCTTCAAAGATCATGCAATTTAACGCCACGAGACTTATTTCTGTGGAGATATGTGAAGTCGCCCATAGTCTACGCCGATAGGACCGAAACGATTGACCACTTGGAGGACAACATTTGCCGCGTTAATGCCAAATTACGGCCACAAATGTTTAAAAAAAAACTAATCGAAAATTGGACCCCCGGATTAGACTACGTCCAAGCCAGCCGTGGCCGTTATATGCCAAAAGTGATATTTAAATTATAATTTAAATTCTGTTTTATTCAATTTCGAAGTTCTGTACCGCTATAAAAAAAACGCCTTTTACCATTGTGTTACAACATTTTTGTAGCTACGCTATTTATTGCGCGATATAGGAGTTAGAACGTGATTTTCGTAACAAAAATAATTGACACCATTACAGTTATAAATTTATTTTTGTTTTGATTTCTTTGTATTTAAAACCAGAGCACGAAAATAAGCGAAACATATTGTTTGACTTTGTTTTGTCTCGTTCTTTGAAGTGAATGAAAGAAGGAGAAAACAAAAACAATGAGAACGATTGCTCAATTTGTTTTTGTTTTGTTTTTGCACATGAGCACATACCAGAGAACACAGCCGATCGGCTGTAGCCGGCTTACAGCCGCCATCGGCCACAAACAAAACATTACTTAAATCGTAGGCCGCTAGAAAAGAAAATAATGGGAAATAAATCGAAATGTTTTGAAATATTTGCGTCGAATTTGACATCATCATATAATATAATTTTATTGCATTGTTATTTAACACATTAATGTCCCTTCTCACAATATATGATTTAGAGTTAACATGAGCTTTAACTGCAAGTTCTTCAAACAAAACTTGCCGTTAAGGTTCCTGTTAGCTTGTAATTGTACATTGTGAAAAGGTACGTAAGTTTGTTTTATATAACTAAGCAGCGTAGCTACAACAGGGTGTCCTAAGGCACCTATCTTCTTTCTTTTCTTAATTAGAATTTAAAATATTTGCATTAGTTTTCTTCAAAGATGTTGGGGAGAAAACAGGCAAATAATTCTCCTTTTCGCTTATATTTAGTATACTTACTTTTCAACAGTTAAATTGTAATTCATAATAGGCAGAATGAGAGCAGGAAAAAAATTCCCGAGGAATGGTTATTCATAATTTTGTTGAAAGTGTGAAGCGGGAAACAGATACTCTGAATTACAGTGCTTGGCAATGCGGCTCAGAAGTGTCACTTATAGAAGGACTTGCGCAGCTCTCTAGTGTTAGATTTATAAATTTTAAATATTAAGTTCTATTAAGCGAGATTGTACTGTATTTTTGTGATAGCTGCCACTTGCATAAGACCAATTATTGGCAAATATTATGTTTAAAATTGTAGCTGTCTTTACTACTACTATTGTTATATTATTTTATTTTTTGTGGCAAGCTCAGCTGTTGTTGCCTGTTACAGATTCCTGGTAACATGTTTTTGTTTCAAACACATTCTTACATCATTGTTATTATTGGTAGTAGTGTTGAGCGATACTGTGATTTATTAATAATGTTGCTCCTTGTGAACGTGATTTGTAAATCGCTGTTCTTTTAAACTGTGAATGTGATCGCAGTTTAGCAGCATTTTGTTTGTAGCAGTTCTGTTATTTTGACGAAATCTAATAAAAAGAACAGCAGTGAAATTAAGCAGTGACTGTGATCACGGTTTAACACATTTCAGCTCTTCTGCTTTGAAAGTATTTATTAGTATTGGTATTTTAATAAATACTAATAAGAAGAGCGACAAGAACAAACAACTAGCAATCAACCCCATACAAATATTGAGAATTGGCATATAAGAGGCATAGAGACAGTAAAATTGCAAATACAAAAATTTGAGTGAGAGCTGTACATAGTTGCCAGAAAAGACGATTTGACACAATTTCACGATTTTTTCGCGACAAACGGTGAAGGTATAAAAAAAATTCATGTGGTAGCTTTATTTACTGTAAAGTAAGAATAAAAGAACATTCACAGTTTGTATGCAAGAACTATATTTTCAAAACCTGTTACTTGATACATTCAGTCACAGTTGTGCTCAGTGATTTTTCAATCGCTGTGAAAAAGTAACAGGTTTCGAAAAATCGCTCATCTCTAATTGGCAGATTAATTCTGAATTCATCTTTGCTTTATGTTAAGAAATAAACTAGAGTTTTTATTTTCTCCATTGTATACAATTTATAGCTAAGACTTCAAATTAATAAGTGAAAGATATGTATGTACATATGTACATGAAATTCTAGAAACATCAGCAATTATAACATGTTTTAATAAGCAAACTTACATGGTAAGTGTGGTGGAATAAATGAAACTTGAGGAGGATGTTGATGATAATGATGATAATGATAATGCTGATGACGATACTTCCTTGAAAATGTATTGGAGGTGTTTGCGTTGTTTTTGTTGGTGTTATTTGGTAGATTTTCACCATTTTTTTGTAAAGCATTTGTATTTTTATTTTATACAGTTGGCTTGATTTCTTTTCTTTTTTTTTTTTTTTTTGCTCTTGGAATGAGGTCTGCTACTTTATGACGTCTATTCTACAATATCTTTGATTCCATTGTCATTTGTTACCCGACTTATTTTTTTCGTTCTCTTTCAACTCTACGTTTATGCATAAATTATGTTTAAAAAGACAAATTGTTTAACTACCAGTAAAGAAAATAGTACATGGAAATGATTTTTTTCAGATTATGTATACATTTTATTTTTGCTTGAATTAGTGGATTATAATTTCGAAAGCTTGCAAAATTTTATTTTTTATTTTTTTATTTTAATTTGCGTAATAAAAGAAATAATTGCATGGAATATAATCATAACAACTCTGCAATTAAATAAAGTAGAGCCATTTTTTAATAAATAAAAACTATAATAAAAAGTTTCAATAAATCTAGTTCTTTTTATCTAATCTCAATGCTTTTAGAAGTGAGAGAAATGAAGAAAAAAAGCCAGGTAATTTATCATATTGCCTAAGAATTCAATAAATTTATTAAACCTGCGAGGTTATTAGGCAAACGGCAACATCTAAAACAAACAAGATGAATGTAGTCCTACACATATGTTGCTTAACATACGACAACAATATCAAATTTTCCTGAAGAAGTCACTGAAACAAAATAAGGAAGAAAAAAAAAATGTTGTGTACAAAGTTTGTAAGAAATACTGCGCAAATATTAAGGAGCTTTAAGCCGAGTACACACTGTGGCATTTTGTGACATATATGGTAATAAAAGCAGTGGAAACTAGTGGCAACGTTTGTCATTTCCGATATTTTTCGTTGTGTGGCATTACCACACAAACCGTTTACGCATCTGATGTGAACAGCTGTGAGAATAAGTTGACTGCATTGCTAACACAAAAAGAAAATGTCAGCGTGTGGACATTTTGGCATTGACAAAATACAGAAGGAACTTTAAATGTGTGCGGGTGCACAAATTAAAAAAAAAGATGGAAAACGAAAAATAGCAGAAGCGTGTAAGGAAAATGCAAGCGTCATGGACTCATGAGATGACGACACAGTTAATTCAGCTTGTAGATGTTCGTGAGGCTATGTGCAATCACCTATGTAGCATTTACAGGGCTAGAAATGCGAAGGAATCTGCACGGGCAGAAATTTCGAAAGAACTGGGGCTTGTCACGTTCAGAAGTGGTAGCCAAATTGAACAGCGTTTGAATCCTGCTTCTGTAAACTAGAATGCAGAATACAATCAAATCCTTTGGTAGCGCGCATATTAAGCCCAGGTTGTTTCCATCAGTTTCCTTGCTGTTTCTTTGATTTTCTTAATTTTTTTCACTAGCACTAGCCAATTGAATAATTTTGCGATTATCCATTTGTATAAATTTTAATTAATAAACAATACGAACAACAAAGTCTCACAATGATAAAGCAAATGACACTAAATGTCAATATGTCAAATTTGGTTCGGATGTAGACAATCATACCGTATGGCCATTTTTTAGGGATGGGACTTTTTCCTGTCACAATCACACAACAAAATTGTGTGTCATCGAAAAATTTTATGGGAACGGCACTGCACACATATGAAAATGACACTACAAAATGACAGCACATGAAATGCCAGATGTAAACTCGCTCTTACAGGGGTAATTGCATGACAACAGAACCACGCACTTTGTGGCCTTATTTGAAATTTTATTCGTCCGCGCACTTCTCCATCATTAACAAAGACTACAGAGTAACGGACGTTTTTTGTTTGTCAAACAGAGCTGGAGACTATCAAATAATCCGCAGTCAAATAAATAAATTCAGTAAAGTGCGACTTTGACTCGCAGACGAAGGTTTCCATACCGCGCTTGTTACTTTTTGGCAATTTCTTTGGGTTTTGGCGGTTTTTTCGCTTTTCGGGGATTTTTTTTCTTATTTTTGGCGTTTTTTTTTTGAATTTTTTGCTTGTTTTTGCCAAACATATATTTAGTTTTACCGATTTTTTGGTTTTGGCACTTTTTATTGTTTTGCCGATTTTCAAGTATTAGTCCTAGTTTAAACCATGCAAGTCTTATTGCTAAGCTGATTAGTTTGACGGAAAGAGAGACGAGAGGAACAGAACCGTTTCTTTTTCCCTCGTGTCTCTCTCCTAACAAACTAATGAGCTTAGCAATAAGACTTGCACAATAAAAACTAGGACGTAACGCTGTTTCAGTTTTGTCGATTTTTTTGCTTTTGCTATTTTTCAGTAATAATGTTTATTTTTTTGTTTATGCGCTTTTTTCGTTTTTTCTATTTTTCAGTAATAACGTTTTTTTTAGTTTGGGCGCTTTATTCGTTTTAACGTTTTTTATAGTTTTGGTGCTGTTTTTTAGTTTTGGCGATTTTTCGGTATTGTTTTTAGTTTTGGCGATTTTTCGCTTATGCTATTTTTTTTGTTTTGTTTTGGCGCTTTTTTCGTTTTTGCGATTTTTTCCGCCTTTACCGATTTTTTTATTTTTTAGGCATCTTTTTTAATTTTGGTCATTTTTCGTTTTGGCATTTTTTTACTACACGAATTTTTTAATTTTTAACCTTTTTGGAAAATTTTAAGATTTTGCCCCTTACGGCTTCCAAGATAGAGCAATGTGTCATAATTACATATTAAAAATAACACTAACTGATAGAATACCGTTTAATTTTGATATTTTTAAATTTCATATGTTAGTTCTGTGGCAATAAGGAAAAAGTGCTTAAGTCATAGTTTAGTGTTTTGCAGTAGAGCACTTTTGAGCTTTTGAGTGGATTTTCAGAAATTTATTTCTTATACAGTTAAATTGTTAAATTCTCTGTTAACCTTTATTTTATATAAGTAAACCATTTAAGTTTAAGTATCACACAGTATAAACTAAATGAAGCTATTATTCCAAATTAGATTAGAAGTCGCAAGTCATAGTGTTATAATTTCCTGAAAAATCACACAAATTTATAGAGATTATGTTTTGAGATGACTTAGAAGAATCCTACGAATCTTCTGGCCACAATACCTATCAAACGATAGACTATGGCATCAAACGAACCAGTCCCCTATAACTACAGAAATACAAAGGCGAAAATGGAAATGGATTGGTCACACCATACGAAAGCCGGTCACAGATATTGCTAGAACAGCGATTTAGTGGAATCCTCAAGGCAGCCGTAGAAGAGGTCGACCAGCTCACTCATGGCGAAGACAAATTGAAACCGAAGCGTCAAAAATGCAAACGAGCTGGAATGAAGTTAAAAACATCGCTATGGACAGATCCAGAATGAAAGATTTTGTTGAGGCCCTATGCTGCTTATAGGAACGACGGTGGTACAATTAACTCAAAATCACCTTATCTCGACTTAAGCACTTTTTCCTTTTTTTCACAGAATTGGTGGGGTCTGCACAAAAATACACTGATATTGAAAATTTCAATTGTTTGTATATTACTTTAGGATTTCGCTCGCTTTAGAAGACCCTTTTATCTTTAACTATCATTTGTTTTTTGCTGTAGCGGCCAAAGTTTTACATATTTGAGGTCTGTAGCTGCTATAGTTCTCGAGAAAAAAGCCTGTAACCGACAGACAGATAGACAAACGGACAAATAAAAACTTTTTGATGTCCATCAATCATTACCGACAACGCTTACTTTTAGCTGAGAAAACACGACTGCAAGCCCACAGTTATGTGATTGATGAGTTTGTTTGATCGTCTGCAGGGCAATTATTGTCTTTATATAAAAACTTTACAAATATAATTACGAATTATTAAATATCTGAATAAAACTAACTTGAAACTTTCAACAAGAACTATTATGAATACAATTAATACAATTTATTTTTAAATTGAATATTGTTTAAAATTCAACTGAAACTTTGATTGAAAAACAAACCGCTACGAAAATGTTTCAATCAATCCATAATGACTTAATCAACTTAAGATAGTTGCAATTGCCATTATTTAAATAATTAATTATATATATCTTTTTTTTTACTTTCAGATTAGCAAGCCACTTAGCGCACAATATACAGATGTAAGTTTCTCCAACACTTTTATTGTTTTTTAATTGAAATAAATTGTAATTTTTATTTACGTTAAGATTTTTGGCACACATGCATGCCAGCCACCAAAGACATGTTTTTCAATCATTTTTTTTTCTGCCAGTTATCATTGATAGCAAATGGTAGAAGTGGGAAAAAGACGTAAACGCAAATTGTTATTTCTATGCAAAACCACACAAATACTGCACATTATTATTAATTGTTATAATAATGAAGAAAATACCCCCAATAACACGAATTTCACTTTAACTAATTGTATTTGATTAAACTCGCAAGCGTGCTTAGAATACCACATAAAAATAGTTATACAAATTTTTAATAAAAAAAAAATAATAAAGAATGACACACCACATTAAGTGGCATTGGGGACATAAACTAGAAAAGCAAACAAAATTAGTTTTAATGGAATTAAAAATATTTCAAAACAATTTAAATTGGTGTGAAGGCAAGCAAAAGTAAGCCTCAAGGTAAATGTCTTTGAAAAAAAAATAATCTAGTAAACAAGAAAAAACAACAACAAGCAGAACTTAAGAAAAAAAAAGTAGAAATAGAAAGTGTCAACTCAAGACATGATAATCATAAAATTTAAAAGTGAAACTTTCTTAAAAAAACAACTTTAATTTAGTTCTTAATAATTACACACTTGTTTGGAACCAACCACAGCTATTTCGGACAATTAAATTAATTAAGTGGCACGCACGCCCATTAAAAACTCAAAAAGTGTGACAAAATGTAATAAACAAACAAAACTAGAAAATAATTCTAAAAGTGAAATTTTTTCTAAATAAAACAAAAAATTTAAGCAAGCAAGCACTCAACTTGTTTTAAACATTAAAATATTCTTTTAACTTTTCTTTTTCTGGTTTTAAAACTGAAAGTGGTTCCCTTGCCAAGAAAAACAAAAAATAAACAATCTTTAAAAAAAATTAAAGCAATTTTCCTGCAGTTATTTGGTATATCAGTGTATTTTATTTTAATGTTAAGTGATTTATGATTGCAGTGCCATCATCATTAGCTCCACCTGCATCTCAACAATGCACACAAATTACTTTCACAAAACGTCTGTTTGTTTTGCTATGAAAAGTATGTTATGCAGTCTTGTTTTCTTTTTAAATGTCAATTACTTTTGTTGTTAACACAATTTTTTATTTTTATGAAAGACGAACAAAAAAGAACATCAGTTACATTAGAAAATTTTAAAATATTTAAAAACAAAAGGGGTTTTCCTAGCAATACGAATGCGTAGAATAAGAAATTTTGTTTTCCTAATTCATTTAAGAAAATGATCGCGATTACTTATTTATTTGAAATTTTCACTCACTTTTTAGTCAATGCATCTCAAAATGAATACGAATTTTAAAATGTCTGTTTGTTGTTGGTGGTGCACGTCAAGATGTAAAACAAATTAACTATTTAAGTTATAATTAGACACGAGATTATTCATGGGACTGGTATCCAAGAGGTGTGGACCATTCCGAGTTTAAACACTTCCTAAGCAGCGGACCAGTCACTTTTGCATGGGGATGGTGTTAGATGGGGTTAATTGATATTTGGTATAGTTTGTGCCAAGGTAACAGAGATTTATCGCAAGAAAGTCAGAAATGTCCTTTTTAACCTTTTTAATCTTTGACCCTATAAATTTTATATTCGCAATAAGTTTTTGACACACTAACGAACACATTTACAGAAAGACTTGATATCCCTCAGGTATGAAAAATAACTTGCTAGTTTTTAATGAGGGAAAGCAATACAACATATAAAAATAAATTCAAAAGATAGATCTACAGCAAATTTGCAATATTGTTAACCGACTTCAAAAAAAGGAGGAGGTTATCAATTCGCGTGAAATTTTTCCTTTTTTTATATTGTTACTTCATAACTCGGTCTAACATTTTAGGCAAATTAAAAATTATTGTTTTTTGTCTGCGAGGGTATAGCTTCCAATTGATTCAAGTGGGCACTCCCAAATTTTTTTTATTTGATTTTATGATATTCGTGGGTGGCGTTGGCTGAAGTAGTTGGCATGTTAGAGCCCGGTCTCCGATAGACATTAAATAACAACACTACGCACTTTCCTGAGGTGCCATGTTGTCCATTTGTATCAGTTGCTGTAGGACAGTTCATGTAATGAAGGCATAGTCACTGGTCACTTCAGCAGATACTAATCTTAAAGTAACATCAGAGTGCTCTCCTGCGTTGTGCAGCAGAATAATCGGCTAAGTAAAATTTAATACGCCTCATTGACACCAGAGGCGCTGCAATACTGCATTATTAAAAACTTGCAAAAAGCAGCGTTGTAAAAAAATTAAGCTTTCCCCTCTCTTCTTCCACCACCTGTCCACTCTATCACTGTTCCTTTCCCAAAGCAGATAACACCTACTCTCAAAATATTTTATAGGTAAAATAAACGGAAAATGTGAAAATGTGCTTCGTAAAGAGTAGAAATAGTATTTGTTTATTTTACGAAATACTTTTTGTCTACAAATAACAAAATTTTGTATTTTTAAAATTTTTTTTTTTCGTAAATTTTCGAATAAATCAATTTCAATGTATTTTATTAAAAAAAAATATTTTACTTAATAAGTAAAATAATAATTTGGGATTACTAGTGCGTTAACAAATTTTAAACAAAAAATGTTTATATTAGGAAATAAATTCGTGAATCATGAAAAGCAATTTTGTGTTATATACGAAATTTTGTGTAAAATTAAAATCTTTAAAATATAAAAATCTGCGCAAAAAATATATTTTCTTACATTTGAAAAATAATTTTGTTGAACAATCTGTAATTCTTGAAATTAAAGCTCGTAATAATTTTGAAAAGAAAAAGATAATTTAAGGGGAATTGTTACAGCCTCTGTATTCCTATTCCTCATACATCACATACATACATACATATTTTGCACTGAAACTCACGAATCCAACTGGGAGTTCTGGGAACACAACTGGGACTAACAACGAATTTTTCTTTGCTAACTTTCGTCATAGAAAATAAAACACATTTGTTGATATGAAAATCAACACAACACTGCCGTCCAACGAAATTTGTCGTGCGTGACGAACTCTGCGATAGATTTATTTCTATTTCTTACTTCGATGAATTATCCAATTTTCAGATCTGTTACTTATTAGTAGTTGGTGTGCCGTGGACCAAATGTTGTAGTTCATCCCAGTTCTGTTCAAAGTATAAACCAAAAACTAATGTTTTATCAATAATTTTTTATACAATATGTACATACAATGACATGAAAATAAATGTAGAAATTATTAAAAAATAAAACAAAACAACAGTCTTTAATCTATTTCAAAGTTTTTTTTCGTAAAATTTACGAAACTTAGATTTAAGAATAATTTTGTACTGTAAGTACTAGTTTACACTATGCAAGTCTTATTGCTAAGCTGATTCCGCTTAGCAATAAGGCTTGCATAGTGTAAACTAGGACTAAACAAAATCATAACAAAATAAAATTTGTTTATTTTACGAAATTCGTAAAATTATGAAATCAGTTTTCCTGCACAAGCTACAAAATATTTCGTAAAATGATCAAGATTTTTCGTTTATTGAATAAAACTCAAATTACGAAAAAGTTTTTTTGTATTTTTAAGCATTAAATATTTTGAGTGTAGTAATAGTAGTTGGGCATTCAATACCTGAGTGTTACTTCTCTTTCAAAAAAAATCTAGCTATTTGATTTCTGCGAAACTTAGCAAACACCTTTTTGGTTCTTGTAGTTACACAATTGTAAAGTTTTAAAAAATTGGCGGGCCTTTATCCATTAAAATTTATTATTATAGTTCACGTGTTTTTTACTTAAGCAATTTTTACAAAACTTTGAGCTCTTAAAAAGACACAATCATCCATTTCCAGTAACATTTATTATTTTATATTATGTGGTTCTCTTATACCGATTTTTACAAACTTAACACACACCTTGAGCTCTTAAATATACACAATCTTCCATTAAATAAAATGGGCAGAGTTACGCCCATTAAAATTTAATTTTATATTTCACGTAGTTCTGCTTAACCAAAAAATTTTCAAAAATTTTTTTTTTAAGAGTTTACTTACAGTATGGTACCATAAGTTTTTTTCGAAAGTGTTTTATCGTTGAAGTGGGTTTTTTTTTTTGGCATAAATATTATTTTAGAACCTGTTGTTTTAATACCTTTTGACGTATTTTGCTTAAAGACTTGGAGGTCTTAAGGCTTTTAAGTGACACAAGTTGAGGCTATGGACCACTTAAGCAACGATACCATCGTAGAGGCCACCACAACTAGCTACAGAAAACTTTTGATTTAATATACTTCGACCTTTTTTTGTCTACGTTAAAGATTAGGTCTACCCCAACAGCCGGTTATCGATTAAAGATGTTTCTACAAACCAGGCGAGTGAAAAGCATAAAAATTTGTAGACTCCTCGATTGCAGGGAGTTCACTTGTAAAAATAAAAATATTTAATTACAGATATCAACTACAAAAGCACTACAGACTAACCTTGCAGTTTTAACGAAAACTGCGATGCATTTAGAAACAGGTCTAACACTTAAAAATATTCCACTATTAGTTTCTGGCAAGACTTGCAAAATGTCTGTGAAATATTTTTTCTCTCTTAACATTAACTCTTATTTACCCACGATTTTCATCTATTAGATTATCAATTTTGCTTTCATAAAACTATAAACCCAATTTGCCTCCATAATATTAGTTTTGTAAAATTCCTTCAAAAAAAAAAATAAGGCCTGCAGCTAGTGTAAGCTCTTGTAAGCAGTTGTAAGCACAATTAAAGACTAACTACTGCAATTGGGTTCAAATGTTAATACACTAATAAATTTACTGTTAAACCTCTACTCGTACACACGGAAAACAAAAAGAAGAAAACAATAAAATATAAAAAATGCAATCAACTATAAAATAAAGCGCAGGCATACAATAAACCAGCATTGAATGAGAAATAATTCTAACGTTTTATGTTCGCAAACAATCAATTTCAAAAACTATTACAATTTCTTTGACTTGCAAAGTTATAAGATAAACTAGATTTAAAAGAATTACATCAAGCCATCAAGACACAAACAATAATCACAAGAAAAAGAACAAGTTCAACGTGTTGAGCTGAAATGTTAAATAATATTTTGCAATAAATGCACAAGATAATGTAGCAAAAAAAAAAATATTGTAATTTTTCAATTAAAGCGAAAAAATATTATATCAGAACAAACTGAAAAGACATGTGAGTGCGTATGTGTGTTTGTAAAGAAAAATCTGTATAATTTACAAATCAATTTGAACGTTATTAGTGCAATGACTTTAATATATATAAAATAAGAGAAGAAATTGTGGAAAAACTAAAATTAGAATAAATCTAGTTTGTTGCTTAAGTCTTTTGTTTTTTCTAAAGCGCAAACGTATGATGAGACTATTGTGCGGCATTTCTATTACAAAATTAAGTTTTATTTTTGAAACGGGTTTAATTTCAAGAAAAGTTATAATGTTTTTAACATATTTTCTTTTCTCTTACGAGAATTTTATTTTTTTTTTTTATTTTCTTATTGACCAATTTAGCACCTCAAACTAAAAATTAACCACAAATATTCAATTCTTTTAGTTTGCCACAACAAACTAAACACGTTCATTTCTAAATATTTCTCATTGTTGTTGTTGTTGCTTGGATATTTCTGTTTTTCTATTTTTTGCCAATACCGAAAGAAAAGAAAATATTTCTAATGCATTAATATCAATTTGCAGCAAAATGAAAGAAAAAAAAATAACAAGCGGCAAGACAACGGATACAATTGTTTAAAGCAGGTCATCATCGCATAAAACCACCAACTCTATATACCGTAACACTCGTCTAGCGATGTTTAGCGATGAAAAAAATAAAAAAATAAAAAAAAATAATGCCAAGCAGCCAACTTTGAATACAAGTTTTCATATTATTTGCTGTGGCCTTAAAAATGTCGGTGTACGATGTGTGTTTGCGTACAAAAAAAGCACAAATATGCAAGTGAATTTCTGCTAAAGCTGGGCTACATTTTTAGAGGTGTTCGCTGACCACAAAAACACCAGCAGACTCTATATACTTTAACCCATTAAAAAGTCAACATATAAGAATGCATTACAACTCATATGAGCAAATGATGACTAAACCAAAAAAAAAAAAAAAGAAAATAATAATAATAATAATAAGGGATACAAAACTCTTTAGAACAATAACATAATTTGATACATATAAATATATAATAGGGAAAAGAAAAAATCTTAAAAGGGTTAAATTTTTACAACCATATTTATGTTACGAAATTAAAAAGATTGTATAGAATTAATAAAATGTTAATCTCCTTCAACAAGTGTGTATCCATGAGCACCATCTGGCACATGCATGGTGTTCAAGTTGTTTCTTTTTACAACGAAAAGCTTGACTATGACACTGTTCGTTTTTTTTTTGGTGTTCATTTCGTGTGTCTATCTCTACTTTGTGATAAATTACCTTTTATATGATTCGCCATTAGGTTTTTGGGTTGCAGTGTAATTTCTGGCGTTTTTTATTACTCTTTTATGGACGTTGATTATTACAATTTTCCTCGTTTTGTGTTTTCTAAGAGAAACTTAAAATCACCACATGCATAACAAAAATTGAGAGTAGAAAACTGCATGCAATAAGAACGACTTTAAGATTATAAAGGAAATTGTGCTCAATGCCAAGGAATGTTTCTTTTGCAAGTTTACTTTTCAATAAAATTCTTGGGTAAACTAAAATTATGTAGATTAGGGATTAATAGAAAAAAAGAAACTTTTTATGGTTTACAAAAAGCCATATTTAATTTTAAAGTTTAGTAATGAATAAGGAAAATGAAGTTTTCATAACTTAGTGTTGATTGGCTCTTATGAAATGAAAATTGCAATTTTGAAATAAAAAATAAAGATTTCGGTAATAAAAATTTCGCTTCATAATGTGTTTCATGTTAATTCAACATGATTTACAGTAATCTTCAAATAAAAGTTTTCTTTTTAAAATAACATTATTTCATGTTGATTTAACATTCCAGCACTGCTAAATCAAAATATGGAATCAAGGAAAATAACTTGAATATGATCTGACACGAAGAACCATGTTGAATTAAAATTAATTTAGTAAGTTTTATTATTATTGTTCGAACTTCATTTGTTTTCAGATAATTATGATTGGATTAGGCTAAAGTTTGTATCGCTTTGTAAGCCAAATTATATGTGATAATTATTTAAAAAAAAACAAATAACAAAGTTAGTTGTAAATATTCTGACAAACACGTAGTATAACGGAACAACCGGCGGTTTTCGAATCCCACTACACTTTCATCATCAGCATTCTTTCGTGTTTGGTCCACTGTGTGTGGGTTGTCAGTTAATCTAGATTTCTGCTTTGTACACTCATCAATTATCACATGTAGTTTGGCCAATAATAAGAGAATCTCTAATTTATGTTTATAATGCTTAGAAAAATATTTTAGGTGCTGAATATCAGTTATCTAAACGTCCGTTAATGACAATTAATTCAATTCGTGATTATATAAAAAAAAACTTGGAAGGAAAATTTTTAGAATTGAAGTTAAATTTCAAAACAGAAATTAGTAGACCCACAAAAATAGAACTGTCCTTTAACATAACCACCAAATCAAGTTAAATAATCAGAAGATATATCACAGAAAATGCACCACAACTTATGTCATTATTAAAGTAGAAATGATATAATAACAAACAAGCAGCTACTTAAGAGCACAAGTAAATATAAAAAAAGAAAGAAAGAAAATAAAGAATAATGGGAGAACACCCCAGCAACCGTAATATTAAATAATTACACTGAACAAAAGCACAGCAAGTATCAGCACATCAGCAAGAAACAAAACTGAAAAAAGATAATGAATTATATACATTCACAAGACAACAGGTCTTCATTTATCTGCTTTTATTTGGGTTAATTTATGTGAATAGAATAGTGTTTTTATTATTATGTTTGTACAAAATTTATTATTTAAAATATACAAGATTAAATTTTGTGGAAATAAATCTTGTAAAACATTAAAGAGTAAAACTGGCGATATGGTAATGAATAATAAAACAAAGAACTATGGTCATTTGTTTGAAGAGGAAAAAAAAAGAAAAACTACAACTCGCTAGAGTTTGAAATTAGACTGAAAGCTTCATTTAATTTATAGGTTACTGGGCAAGTCATTTGCTAAACATTAACTAAAACTAAACAAATTACGAGTATTTTAATGAATATATTAAATGCCAACTTCACGATGTCGACAATGTTCGACTTGTCGCACACTTACATTTGAAACTACAACAAAATATGAAAATTTGTTTTTGTTTTGAATGTAAGTGTGCGACAAATCCAACACTGACGACATCGTGAAATTGCCGCTAAGAAATTAAAATTGTTGTTGATTTTGTTTCTGTAGAATTGCATTTCATTGCTGCTTAGACAATTCATAAGTAGTTTTCAATAAAAAATATTTGCAAAGCCAAAAGAAAATCTTACTATATACTTATATAAAAGTTCCTAAAAACTAACCGAGAATTACTAAGTACATAAAACAACATGCTATTAACTCTTCCTAATTCAAAAAATATAAATTTCTTGTTAAATTTAAATTTTTGAATTAGTATTAATATCGAATAAATATATTTCGGTATTTATGGAATTTATGTATAATCACCCATATAGAATGAAAGATGTGCAATTCGACACCATGCAGTGATTTGCGATTAGTTATGAATGCACTGAATTTAATGTATTGATTGAAATTAGCATCATAAAAAGATGTTTTCGCTTGCTTATATATTTAAAGGCTTTTATTAAATAAAAAATTAAATATATTTTTAATAAACATTTTACGGTAAATTGCTGGAACTCATGGAGTGTAGCTCGGACTACATCATTCCAGAAATTAACTTCCTAGCCAAACCACAGATCACTATAAGGGAAGAAGGCTATCTCGAAGGTCTTAACTATAGTGGCTATAATTTTAATTTCTTCACTGATGGCTCAAAGATGGATGTAGGAGAGGGAGCTGCGGTTTACTACATAGAGGAATCTTATAAACTTCCTGATTACTTTAGCATCTTCCAGCGGAAATCTATGCAGCCAAAATGGCTGCAGAATTAGCTTTCACCTGTCAAACCATAAATGCGCGTGTGAATATATATATAGACAGTCAAGCAGCAATTAAGACTATAATTACTCCTCGGTTGTGCTCATGTGTAAAAAAGGCCCTAAATATTTTATGTGCTGGCAGACAAGTACATGTTTATTGGGTCCGAGGACACATGGGGATTGAGGGAAACGAAATGGCCGATATTACCGGTGGAAGAAACGGTATATGTCCGGAAACCAATTCAATATCTGAAATGGATCATAGACTCTAAGATGAAGGAAGAAGCGGAGGAAAGTTGGCGTGCGACGAAAACTTGCAAAACTTCTAAAATCATGTCGAGCTCCTATGATCCTAAATCGACTAAATTTCTTTTATCACTAACCAGAAGCGACTGTAGACTTCTAGTGGGGGTATTAACTGGACACTGCTGGACGGCTTCGTATGCCGTCAAAATAGGACAGATACTTGACGGTAACTGCAGGAAATGTAGGGAGCACGGAGTATTGGAGACAGTAGAACATCTACTAGACTCAATTCGCTTTGAGAAATTTATACTTTTAGTCTAAAAAAAAATTATCGAAAAATAATTGTTGATATCCATAGTATATTCAAATTGCAAGCTGCGAAAATAGCCATCTGATAAATAGTGGCCGTCTAGTATGGATTCGCTTTGGCCGTATCCAAAAAAAAAATATTTGTCTTTCAAAGTTTGTATGGAAATTTTGGTTTAATTTATTTATTATTTTTTTTTTTTATACGGAAGTTAAATTTTAACCTTCAAGTGTCCATTTATAAACCAACTTTATTGCTAAAAAAAATAGATGAATTGATAATCCGCTACTTTTTTGAATACGGTTCATAAAAGAAATGATACTAAATTTGTTCAAACAGCCGCAAACACGACTTGGCAGCACTGGCGAAACTTTCAACCACTGAGGAGACCAGAGGTGTCACGAGCACAAAGTAAGACGGAAGATAATTGTGATTTTGTGGTGTTTTTAGAGGTCTCGCTCACACAGTCATCAAATCCTCTTTACTTTTTCTTTCGCGTGGTATTATTTTAAAGTAATTACGTTTTATTCCTTGTGGTCTCATTCGCTGCCTAGTTTTTGTAAATAAATGGTAAAAATTAATATTTACGAACGAAAATGTCTAAAACGAAGTCTCTAATCATTCGAAAACAAATTTTAATCACTTTATTAATACTAATAATCCTTTTCGCATTGTGTTTTTTATTTTAATTCAATACCACAAATTCCTCCATTTAATTTTGTGCAAATGTTCATGTGCTCAAGTGTATTTTCAATTTATGCTTTGAGGTCTCATTCGTTGTTTGCTTTTTGCAAGTTGAAGTTAAAAATTAATATTTTTGAAGGAAAATGTTTAAAATTGAGTTTGTAAGCATTTGGAAACTAATTTTAATCACTTTTATATTACTAATAATGTTTTACACATTGTTTTATTTAGTTCAACACTGCAAGATTTTTCATTTAATTTTGTAAAAATTTTCAATTGTTCATTTCACTAAGTATACATATCTGCTGTTTGTTTTGATTATTGTACTAAAAATATTCAATAACAAACACACTATATTTGTCCCTTTTTAACAGTGATCAAATCAGATGATTTGAGCTTTTTTCTTAAGTCACTTTCTACAACTCTGGTCTCCTCTGTGCTTTGAACTACTCACACTTTTAAGTTTTTCTTATCTCAAGTTCCTGCAAATAGGCAGAAATCGCTTGGTTTTGTTTATTTTTTGCTTGGCTGCGATTAAAACTAAATTAGGGAGTTCACAATAGCATTTTAAAATGTGTCTTAATATTGCAACGTTTCAACTTTAATATGGTCTGGCAAGTTTGTTGTTTTTGTTTGTGTGTAAATCAAATTTATTACCAGGTGGCAAATTTAAAAGTGTAAAAAGCATTTCATTTTCGATATGGCAACATGGTAATTAATGTTAAACTAAACATGCTAAAACTGTCAGCGCAGCTGCAGTTGATGAAAAAAATATTTGTATTTTTCGCAGAAAAAACGTTATTTTGAAAAATGTATCCAACAATAATTTCTAATTTAAAAAATTTTGTTATTTTAATACGTAGGGAAGAAAATAATTCAGTCTCTCTCACAAGCATTCGTACAAACATGCATTTTACTCTCCCTTTCTCATATTATACACTAATATAATGTATGTGTGTTTGCCTGACTTTTATATACACAGTATGTATATTTATAACGTTATTATCAATAAATAAACTAAGATTTAACCATGTTGCCACATTAAAAAAAAAATTTAATATACTCATTGTGAATTCCTTAAATGTGTTTGAGATGAGTCGAACCGACAACCTCTTTACTAATGGACTAACGTAGTACTTACCACTCCGCTAAAGAGCAAATCGTTTCTTATGTTTCTTTTACATGTGCGCATTGCATTGATATAATTTAAAAATAACTTTGTTGAGTAAAAATAAAACAAGCCACTACGTTTTCCGGCTTCTTGTCGGCATTCACAAGTATACAACACGAGCAATCAAAATAAACAACAACAATAGCAGATCACCGCGTTGGGTCAATCAACAAGCAAGATAAACACCCACACAAACATATTAAATTAAACGATATTCTAAAATGCGCGTTATTGATAAAATATCGTATTGAGTTAATGACAAATATTATTGAAATTAAAATTTGTTTTCAATAACATGGTTTTGTTGAGAATAATTCTTGTCGATTTTTTTCTGTGTGCACATGATAATTATTAATGGAAATGCCGACATTTTTTTGCACCACTACGCCCTTCATCAGCATTCATACATGTCTATCCAGTTGAGCAGAGAGTATTTGTTAAGGTGAATTTTTTAATGAAATGGCATATGAGAAATGGTTTTATTGTACGAGTATAAACAATTATTTTAAATCGATTTTTTTGTGATAAGTTTTGATGGTAGTGGGGGCTGATTTTATTTCAGAGAATGAATAACTCATTCTAAATTGCTGCGCTGAATTCGGCCTATCATGTAATGTCAGTTACAAGTTTTTAATAGTTTTTCTCAATATTTACTTTGAGCAATTATCATGTCTTATCGACTCTTATTAAATATTTTAGCATTCTTCAAAGTATTTCATGTTTTTAGACGCTGTGCAAGTTTTTTAAAAGTATAGAAAAAAAATTTAATCAAATTACATTTTGATGCAACAACTGCTATTTATGCTTCCATTTTCAAGTAGTTTTTGTTTTGCTTGACTTTCATCTAACAACCTATAATTAAAATCTTTTAGCTAACCAGACTCCTCAATTGCAACTACAGACTTAGTTGGTGTTATTATTATTGAAAAGTTCCAAGTGAGCTATTTTATAACAAAAAAAAAAAAAATTTTTGAATCGTTATCTTTGCTTTTTTGAAAAAATATTAAATAACAGTGTTTTTTTCAAACAAAAGAAAAAGTATAAAAAAATCAATTTTGAAACCTAAGACCATAAAATTTCCACAATTTTTTATGCAAGCGAAAATGGAAAAATATTTATTACCTTCAGCTTCCTGCTGTTTGCTGTTTATAAAATCTTAAATGAGAGCAGACAGAGCAAAATAAAAGTCTCATAAAGATATTAAGAACTAGCTTGACTTTAATTGTAAGCCAAATAAAATTATTGTTCATAAAGAGAAAATAAATTATGGCACAACTCTCATTATACATTTATTGTATAAAACGTTCTAACTCTTGCAACATATGCAGATGTTAAAAATATTTTCAAAACACTTTAACTCACCACAAATGAAAAAAATATCAAAACTGTTATTTACA
Organism: Nowickia ferox; assembly: GCA_936439885.1. Taxonomy (NCBI): domain Eukaryota; kingdom Metazoa; phylum Arthropoda; class Insecta; order Diptera; family Tachinidae; genus Nowickia; species Nowickia ferox. The sequence goes on along the minus strand of OW387023.1, from coordinate 90,811,845 downwards.
AGACAAAAACTTATTTCACTTTAAATAAAATTTAATAAGCAAACATAATGAAGGCGAATTCTCCTTATGCAAAAATTAATGAGATGAAATGGATTTTGTACGGCCAAACCGGTTTTAACAAATGTTCTTACTTTAACAAAAGTTTGGGTATTAGGACATTAATTTTTAGGGTTCGGTACACCTAAAGGTGAGAAGGAACCCTATTGTTAGCGCTACAATGTCCGTCCGTCCGTCTGTCTTTCTGTCTCTTTGTCACAGGCTGTGTTCTCGAGAACCGTAAGAGCTACGGACCTGAAATTTTCACAGAATATGTAAAACCTTGGACGCTACAAAAATTATGACAGTTAAAAATAAAAGGGTGTTCTAAAGCGAGCAGCGAAACATGTTGAAATTCTAATGTAATACGCAGAAAATTATATACAGACACTTAAACTAAAATTTCAAAAATGTAAATTAAAGGGTATTCTATCACTTAATGTAATTTTGACTATTTAATTTTGACAACTTGCTGTATCTTGGCAACCGTAAAAGGCAAACTCTTGAAATCTTCCAAAACGCCAAAGCTTAAAAATTCCGAACTTAAAAAAATCGCCAAAACGAAAACAGCACCAAAATTTAAAAGAGCGCTTAAACTAAAAACATATTTAAAAAAAAAAAGTCGCCTTAACCGAAAAAAATCGCCGAAACAAAAAAAAACGCCAAAACTAAGAAAATTGCTAAAACTAAAAATATGCATTGTAAAAAACAAAAAAAAAATTTCAAACCGAAAAAATCGTCAAATCGACAAAGAGGGTGAAAACTAAAAAAAAGCGTCAAACCAAAAAAAAACGCCAAAAACCGAAAAATTGTCTTAAAGCGAAAAAAAAACTGCTAAAAATATCGCAAAAACGAAAAAAGCACCAAAACTAAAAAAATCGCTTAAACTAAAAACATGTTTTTTCAACGAAAAAAATCGCCGAAAAAAATAACCAAAACTAAAAAAACGCTTAAACTAAAAACATGTTTTTTAAGACAAAAAAAGTCGCCTTAACCGAAAAAAATCGACAAAACAAAAAAAAAACGCCAAAACTAAGAAAATGGCTAAAACTAAAAATATGCATTGTAAAAAAACAAAAAAAAAATTTTTAAACCGAAAAAATCGCCAAATCGACAAAAATTGTGAAAACTAAAAAAAAGCGTCAAACTAAAAAAAAAACACAAAAACCGAAAAAATTTTCTTAAACCGATAAAAAACTTTAAAAAACAAACAAGCGCCGTACGGAACTCCTGGTATGTCAAGTCAAAGTCGCACTTTACCGAATTTATTATAATTTACTAGAACTCAAATTTGTTCGAAGTTTGTTAATAGTTTTGTGTCTAAAACGTGTTGCTGAAAAAGTTTGATGCAAGTCTAGTCACTTGGGATCCAGGGTCGCGAGATTTAGCATGATCCATAAAAAAACAAAGACAGAATAAAATAAAATGTTGGATAAAAATTCACAGCTTTGCTTATAAAAATTATTAAGGCTTTATAAAGGCTTAATAAGCAAAATTTTGTATGGAAATCTGTTTTAAAAACCCTTTATAAGGTTTTAATAATTTTTATAAATAACGCTGTTAATTATTTGTGTAATTTTTTTATAATTTAAAGTTTTATAACTATTCAAAGAATATCCTTTGTAAAATTTCCTCAATTATTGTTTAGGGGAATAAATAATCTTAATGACTTCATGTTCTACCCCCTTTTCTAACTTGTGTAACAACTTATAAACATATTTAATTACATTAAGCAGCAAAGGCTTAAGGGCTTTATTCATTGAATTTTAGTGTTTTTTAATTATTTTCAAAATAAGAATCATTTATGCAACTGAAGAAAAATTCTAAGGCACATTTTGCATAAATTACACACCAGCAACTTCAACTGAATTTACAAGATTATTGCCATGTTATAAAAAGCACAAGCTAATAAAAATTTATTACAACAACAATTAAATAAAATCATAAACAACAAATTAAAATCATCATAATTATCTTACTTGTCTTTGCAGACTTCTATTTAAATAGGACGAAAGACAAGCAAGAAATTTTAACAAACATGTTCTTGCGCAAAAGTCTAGTGTACTTAATGCTTTTCCTAGTGATTAGCTCAGTGTCAGCTGCCCGCAAAACGAAACGTCCCGTCAAGCCGGCAAAAACATTTCCCCGCACAAATGTAACACCTTCGCCACAAGCAGCGGCCAGCTCGAGTCAACAGGCCACACCACCATCATCGACAACAACGAGCACAACAGCAGCAGCAGCAGCAGCGATTAAACAGGAGAATGTTAGCGTTGAGGAAGCTGATCTCACAGGAAATGTGGTGAATGACAGCGAGTTGCCAAAACCATTAGAGGCTGCTGCCGCTAATCAGGCAAACGGAAACGTGCAGCAACAAGAACAAATGCAACAAGAAGCCAAGACTGAAGTGCCAGACGAGTTAGAAGGAGGCGACGGCAGTAATAATAATAATGCTGGTGTGATTGAAGAAGAATGTGATCCGGATATGATTGGTTTCGAGATTATAACGGGGTAAGTTCAGTAATTAATTATGAAATTGAGGTAAACGACAAGACAGTAGACAAGAGGCAAACATTGCATAATAAATTGTGAATTGAGGGCACAGTTGTGCATTTAATAAGGAAAACTGACAGAGCTGGGAAACGGCAAAAGTGTGTTAGGTGGAAGCTTAAACTATTTTTTATATTCTGGCTTAAATAAAATATATTCTACACCAACATAATAAAAACAATGGGCAGTAAAAATGCACTTATTGTCATCATGATCATGATGATAATCAGCAGTTTTTTTTCAGTTACCGCTGTTGTTTCTACTGCTTCATATTCATGATATTTTGATTTGATCTGATTAAATGTGCACAGTATGTATTTTTAAAAGCTATTAATGAGAGGCTACGGCTGCAAAAAATTTATAAGTTTAAATAAAACATTTTAAATGCGAAATTGGGTATAACTGTCGTAGAACTTAAATTTTATACGTCTAATCTCTAGTGCTACGAATTTGGTGTCAATTACATTAGCGAATTCTCTATATACATATTAATGAGTTTACTAGTCATTGCTATTGTCACCAACTTTGTACAGTTTATAGGTAACAGATATAAAAAGGGTTTGTTTAACTAAATCTAGGCACGGTCACTGCTCGATCAGAGGAAGAATCAGTAGTTGGAAAACTAACACTCCAGATTTCTGTAGGATGTGGAGGGATAAAGAGGAACCATAAGCCATTGAACATATTATCTGCCATTGGCCGAAGCTGCAACGTCATATGCTTAAATGGCTGCGCAAACGTTTCCATGAGAGTATTACTGACATCGGGAAGTGTAGAGGATATCAGGGGCTTCATCATGGGAAATCGGTGAATTTATCACAGATAATAGGGACACTTCTGGGTATAAAAGGCGGTTAAACATTATTATTAACGAGTCAATAGAAGAGAATCACAATGGACCCAACTGGGTCTCCGAGTGGAGGTGCGTTATAGCACCGCCCTTCCCAACCTAACCTAACCTTATCCTGTCACACCACGGCATACCCAAGTGCTCTCTACAGCATAGTGTACTCAGCATTGATGAATGCTATTTGCCACCACAGTTAACAGGTTATTTTGAATTTTTTAATGTTCAATAAAAACATTTGCGATTTGTTTATAAAGTTTCTACTCAAACCGACCATCTGCTTGTTTTTTAAGCCTTAGTTCAGTAAGATTTGGGACGTTTTTCTTTGAAAACATTTTCGAATGCTCTTTTTATTCGATTTTCTTAAATTATTTTCTTCAAAAATGGTTGTTGTCTTTAATAATAAAAAATAAAAATATTTTCCCTTATTGTGAATGGCGTTGTTGACGTCACATCAAGACGACAGTAAATATTGTCACTTGTCTACTCTTTACTAATCTCTAAGGCTTTGTAAATTAATGAAGCATGTTAAAAGTAGTCAATTGTTGTCGACAAAGAGTACACAGTTACAATATTTACTGTCGTATTGATGTGACGTCAACGACGCCATTCACAATAAGGGAGATTATTAAAAAAAGAGCATATACAAAATCCTTCTAGCATAGACATTAAGGCCATAATTCTGTTCGACGGCTGTATCGTCTTGTCTATGTACGAAAAAAAGCCGCAGTTGTTGTTTTATGATTTTGTTCCAAACATTATTTATATCCAACACATATTTTTCATTCATTTTTCAAACTACTGTATAATACTTTAATTTAATTTTTATGTTTTAGAAACATGATAACAATATTTTTATTTTTAATTATCAAAGATAAGAACCATTTTTGAAGAAAATGGTTTAGAGAACTCAAAACCAAAAGCTCAAAAGTATTTTCAAACAACAACGTCCTAAATCTTCTTACTGAATTAGGGGATAAATATTTTGCAAACAGGAAAAAGTGCTTAAGTCGAGATAAGCTGATTTTAAGTAAATGGTACCTCCACAATCTGCATATTCGAAAGTATTTTAGGTCAAAATCTCTATAAATTTGTGTGATTTTTCAAGAAGTTATAGAACAATGAATTTCGGCTTATATTTTTTAGACTTCTATTGTCATTTGGAATAATAGTTTAATTTAGTTTATACTTTGATATATTCCAACTTGAATGTAATATTTACAGTGTGTAGAACGATGTTTACTTAAAAAAAATAAACGTCTCTCCTGCAAAACAGTCAAATATGACTTAAGCACTTTTTCCTTATTGCCACAGAAATAATAATTGTCTTAACAACTCACAACTGCGACTTTTTTTGTCCCTGAATTTTTTTTAAATTAAACATTTTCAATTGCAATTATTTTGATTACTCGACTTTAAACTTAAAAAAAAACTTTATTTTTTAACCTGTAAACAAGCTAAATAGTTGACTCGTCTAGAAAATTTCTAAAATTTAAGAAAATAGTGCTTTTTAAATATATTTTTTTTATTTGTTTTTTTTAAGTTAATTATTTATTTGACTCAGAAATTGTGGAAAATAAATATTTTAAGTTCAACATGCGTTTCAAATTTCACGCATTTTAGCATTCTCTGAAAGCCGATTTGGTCACACTACATCTAACAAATATATTCAAGTAGTATTCTAATTTTTAAGCAGCTGGTGAGCATAAAATAACTGCTTTGCTTTTATGGTATTAAAAATTAACCTGTTTCCAAACACCAAAATGCGTGGTAGTATGAAAATATTTCTTTTTTTGATTTTTTGAAGAGTTGATTTCCAAAAATATCTGACGACCCCATTAACAAGAGTTATCTCTTTTATTTCTTGGATATGAACTAAACTACGTTATTAACCCAAAAATATTTGAGTATGTTAAAATTTTTTCAAAGATTATTATTGCCTTGAGAGTATTGAATGAATTAATAATATGTAATAATATTAGAATAGTAATTAAATTTTATTATGCTTTTCTAATCAAAAAAAAAAAAAAAAATGGTATATTGCAAGCCTTCACATAAACGTGATGCTTCTTCTTCTTCATGTTCTTCTTCAAAGCATCTTGAAAATGATAATTACTCGTCGTCGTCCCAGCTTAATTAATGAAAATTAATCACAGGTTTTAAAACTAATTTTACAACAAGATAAAACGTTTTGTTGAAACTAATGAGTATGGCGGCATTTTTGCTTCATTTAGAAGCCACTATTAAATATACTTAAGGTGTTTTATTTTCAACATTTTTAAAGAGGAAATGAACTAATCGAAGCTCTAAATTGTTTCATTAGATTCCAAGTTTGTTTCCCAAGTCTTTGGTTTTAAATTTCACAAGACATTAAAATTTGAGAGCCACATAAAAAGCTTTACCATAAGCTTCGATTCGATTATAAATAATAAAATATATTTATTATTACATAAATTTTCTTTTCAATGTTCTTGCTTACATTTTTCTACCCAAAAAAATATAAGTAAAAAGTGAAATTTTTCGTCGTTCAGCCAATTAATTTTAAACTAGATAAAAGAAATAAAAATGTTTATTATATAAAAGCTCTTAATTGCTTCACATATTTCTGTGTATAGCTTTTAATTAATTGTCGGTGATAAACAGTTATTTGAATTTGATACCGAAGGTAAAATACTAAACAAAAATGATTTGTGTATTTAATTGAAAAAATGTTAATTTTATGTTAAACACTTTGTGTAAAATGTAAAGGAGAAGAAGAAAAAATAAAATACAATACCTTTAAGAGGTTTATATTTCTAAATTTCTTTAAAAAAATAAATAAATTTGTGAGTCATTGAACGGACAGTTTGGCCGTGAACAGAATAAACAAAAGCACCTCAACATCAATGTCTACATACGTGTATGTATGTATGTATGTATGTCTACATGTACATATGTATATAATCAAAGTCGTTATAAAAATTTTTACACTTTTGGACTTTCATTTTCTTTAGAAAGCACAAAAAGAAATAAATTAATTCTTATTTTATTGCTCTTGAGTTAAAGTGCAAAATATAAAGTTGCTTGGTTTTATTTTATTCTGAATTATATGTATTATTAAATGTATGTTTTTTCCATAGAGATTGAAAGTGTTTTATAAAAATGACAAGAAGGAGAGGAGGAGAAATTTTACTTTCATATGAATGCAATAAATAATATTTGACTTTAGAATATAAGAAAAATGTATTGGTTTATTAACGAACCATTAAGTATTTGAATTCTTTTGTTAGCATTTTAAATTTTTACAAAGAAAAGTTTATAATTTGAAAACCGTGATAGCTTTAATATTCTTAGTGAGTATTTTAAAAAATGTACAGAAAATATGAAAATTGCTTCAAACAATCAAAAACCTTTAAATTTTACTTCTGTTATCAACAGCGCGATAACTTTTTTCTAGTTTTTGATGACAAGAATAATTTTGAAATGAACATATCTGTGGTTTTCATTAATAACAGCGTATGTTCAAAAATCAAATTTTTTTCTGTAGAGCCAAAAAAAATTATTTTTTAAGCTTATTTAAAACAAGGTAAAAGTTGTGTTATTGTTTTACAAAAAAAAAAAGTATATACATGCGTCCATATTATTAAAAAAAATTTATTAGAACTTTCTAAAAAAAACGTTCCAAATATAACAATTTGATATCATAAACTCAAAATCAGAAATATATAACATACACACAAAAAAGTAATATGAATGAGTTTGTAATATTAATTAAAATATTTGTAATATTGATTAAAAATTAATTAAATTTTCACCTATAAACAATTTGATAATATCAATTAAGTTTTTCCACTCAAATTAATGAATACAATTAAAAATTTAATTGCATCAATTAAATTAATTAATTAATTGAAAACATTAATTGGTGAATACTTTTTTCTGTGCACGTTGTACGAGTATATGATTTTCATAAAAGTGTTAAATCGAAATATTGGGCAACGATAAATAAAAAAATCAATTTAGTAATTGAATTCAATAACTCAATAAATCTGTGGCAATAAGAAAAAAAGTGTTCGAGTTATATTTTACTGTTTTGTCAGAGAGCACTTTTATGCCCCAATTCAGTAAGAAGATTAAGGACGATTTTGTTTGAAAATACTTTTGAGTTCTCTTGTTCTTGAATTCTGTAAATTATTTTCTTCCAAAATGGTTGTTGTGTTTGATAATGAAAAATGAAAATGTTGTTACCATGTTTTGAAAACATAAAAATTAAATTAAAATAATATACAATAGTCTGAAAAATATTTGAAGAAATATGTGTTGGATAATAAAGTATTTTTTTTTTTTTTTTTTTTTTTAAACAACCCGCAAAGCGATTAGCTTGTCTGCAGAAAACACCCAGGGTCTATGGCGGGAATCGAACCCACGACCTCTGGACTGAGAGGTTAGCATCGCTACCACTCAGCCACAGGGGCACCCTAAATACATGAACCTTCTAGCATGGACAATAAATAATAATTGTTTTAAAGAATCACAACTTCGGTTTTTTTTCATCCATAGACAAGACGATACAATGGCCGAACAGAGCATAGTTGATTTGAGAAATTTGACATTCACTTAAATCTTTTCGAAAAATATCGATCTATACAATATATAGCAAAGTATAAGCTAATGTAAATTATTATTTTATATGAGATTATACAGTGTGCAACATGAAAAATTAGCCTCGACAATTCCAACGATAGGCAACGAAAGGAAAAACAAGAGAAACGAAAGAAGATCAAAGCAACTTTACGTTTAGATCTAAGTCTCTACTCACTCCGAGTCCTTTCCTCCTAGTCTCCTACAAGCTCAAAACTTTGCTAAAGTAAACTTTGTGTGTGCAAAGGAGCTCTAAACAGCAATATTAAATATGTGTGAAGCTAAATTTTAAAAGTTATAACTCTTGACACAAATTTTCAGCTTTAACGGAGCTCTGTTAGCGTGTTAACAGAGCTCTGTTAAGCTATAAATATTCGATTAGTGCACTTCAAAAGTACCTTTCCAGTAAATTTATTTACAAGGTGTTCCTTTATTATTGCCCAAGAATCTATTTCTGAAAAGCCAAGATATTGCCAATTTTTTAACTTGGCATTTTCTGACTGGTAAGCACTTCTTTGGGAAAGAGTTTATGCGGGCGGTTAATATTGATCATAGATTTATGAACAAGTAGTTCTCTAAAATCGTTTATAATCAGAATTTATAAAAGTTTGAGTTTTTAGGGGTTTTTCAAAACACTATAAATTTGCCTAAGATGTGACCAAATTTTCCTGGGAACGAATTAATGCGGGCGTACAATAGTAGACGCTAATTGTGCATCACATTATACTTTGAACAGAAAAATTCTGAAAACTCAAACTTCAAGAAATTCTTGCTATACTATACACAGAAAAAAGTATTCACCAATTAATGATTTCAATTAAGAATTTATTTGATTCGTTTAAATTTTTACTTGTATTAATTAATTTGAGTGGAAAACCTAATTGATATTATCAAATTGTTTATAGGTGAAAATTTAATTAATTTTTTAATTGATATTACAAAATTATTTATATGTGACCTGCTCCACGAAAAGGGACCTCTGCGCCAAAAAAAATCTTTTTTTACTTTTTTAATGATTTTTATAGGAAAAAAACGCACTTTCAAATGCCGCAAACGGCAAGTTTCTATGTCTTTTAGTTTTTTTACAAATCACCTGTAAAGATGAACATAATTAATGAAAAAAATGATCAGGTTGAAGGAAAGTTGCATAACCATGCGCAAAACACGGAAAAACGAAGCGCTTTTTTCTCAATAACTTCTTTTCGGCGCAGAGGTCCCTTTTCGTGGAGCAGGTCACATATTACTTTTTTGTGTGTAGGCACGTTTTAAGAGTAAAATTAAAATCTGCAGGTTTGTATTAATATCACAAACTTTATTTATTGAACTCTCATGTTACTTAGAAAATGTTTGCCTGCTTTTTGGAAAATCAGTGTATGCATAAGATAACGAACCACGACAGAAAATAAGAAAATTGTTGTTTCCCGCACAGCTTGAACTTGTTTGTGAAATAAAAGTAATTGCAACAAAAATAAAAACCTCTCACTATTTATATGCTAAAAATTCTTACGTTCACATTTCTTTTTTTTTTGTTTTTTTTTTTTGTAACTAATCTGTGTTATTCCTCTTCATTCGTTACAGTTATGTATTATCGGCACCATCAAAAATGCTTGACACACTGCCTGGTACGCTCATGTTGACCGATTGCCTAGAGGCATGTCAGATAAATGAATCATGTTCGGCTGTTAATTATGAAACCGGCTTATGTGTACTATTCAAAACATCAGCGGATAAAACTCCAGGTAAGATGAATAAAAACATAATGCAAAAACACTTCTGTGGCTCACAATAAATAAAAAATAAATGTCTGCAAAGAAGCAAAATGCAAAAATCCTGCTGCTAAAAAGCAGTCATTTTAGCTTTTCTAAGCCAATTTTTTTTTTTTTTTTTGTTAACTTATGTCCATTTTTTCTTTAACATGACCTATTGCACGAAAATCTCGTGTTGTCAGATAAATTAAATGCAAGTCTTAAAAGGGGGGCTTGTCTTTTAAGCTTGTCCTTGTTGGCCTGTGATTGCAAATAAACGAAAAAAAAAATAATAAAAATAAGTGTATTTGGAAAAAAACATTATGCGTTTGTACTGCAAGGTTTTAAATAAAAATTATATGTATGCATGTATGAAGAAAGCCAGAAACAAAATCTTACCATACTATAGGCCTGTTTTTATTTTATTTAAATAACAGGTTTCCCGGCTAAAAGTGTTGCATGGCAGAAATACAAAAATATTTAGTTGCATATAAAAATGAAATCAAGTAACAAAAAATCATTTTGCCAACGCCTTAACGCACTTTGTAAAAAGAGTGAAAAAAAATATTAACAGAAAAAAAAATTTTAAACTGAAAAACACATAAAGTATAAAAAAATTTATATAAGCACAATGGGTCGTTTGCTATAAATGTGGTTAAGAAAAGGAACGCTGCAAGAACTTGTCAAGAACCTTGAAGACTTCCAGTATTAAATTTAAAAAAAAAATTATAACCAAACATGTGATTTAAGTCGGAAAACTACAGGGAAGTGTTGAATTTTTAATTTAACAAAAAACAAAAAAAAACTTAAAATAAAAGAATAAAACATTTCACATTGTTTTTTTTTTTTGAAAAATAACAAAAAAAACAACTTAAAGTAAAAGAAAGTGCAAATACAGAAACATTTTACATTATCGGCCTGGCCCACGATGTCGGCAAGAAAGTTTCTTTCGCTTACTTACATTGAAAACAAAAACAAATTGTCTTATTTTGTTTTTGTTTTCAATGTAAGTAAGCGAAATAAACTTTCTTGTCGACATCGTGGGCCAGGCCGTATATTTTTTTTTGTAATAAATATAAATTCTACTTTCATTCTAAGTGAAATGAAAAAAATAAATAAATGAAACATGCAACCCATAGTGCGGGCTGTTGTAATGTGACTGCTAAAGCTGCTGCTGTTGTTGATTTCTACACACTGCAAAAGCCTTTTTAGTGCCACTAAAAAAAACTATAGTATAAACAAGACGACAAAGATTATATTGGCCTTCGTCTGATTTCTTAACGCCTGTTAATTTTTTACTGCCAACCAACAACAAGTGCGTGCTTAAAATATGCTGCAATTTTTATAGGCTGGCTCAATATCAAAAAATTCTCACACACAGCATAAATAAAAAAAGGCCAGGCACTGGTTTTCAACCAAAAAAAAATAAAAAATTAAAAACATATTTATATAAATATTATAAAAAAAAACACCAACTAGAATCTAACAACTTTACATTTACTCCAATAACCGTTATGGAGTAAAAACAACATGCGTAGACTTGTTGACAAAAAAATAAAATAAAAATAAAATGAAAAAAACTTTATTTTGTAATTTTTTTTCTTCTCTCTCTCTCTCATCTATTTTTAGGATCACTTTCGCGTTCACAATTCCCAGTTTTTACAATTTACGCACAAAAATCTTGTTTAGGTGTACGTCCTTGCTCAAAAGCCTGGTGCATTGATCGTGTGCAAAACTATCGTTTAGTTGAACATGTTAAATCCAGTCAGACAGTCTATTCAAGACGTGATTGCTTGGAATTGTGTTTGGGTGAAACTGAATTTACATGCAGGTAAGTTTCGCATAAATAATGTCAGTTCTTTCAGTTGAAAATGTAAGAAAAAGAAATCGAAATTTTTATTTTGCCATTGCTTGAAAAAGAAAGTAAATAAAAGAAACATGAAGTATTTTGATTAAAAAACTTAATTAAGCTATTTTTCGCATACACCACCTGCAAAGGAAATAAAAGACTATTGAAATTTTAACTTTAGACCCTCAAATAACAAAAGGTGATTATGAGTAATTATATGCTAATTATATGCTAATTATATGCTAATAATACTAATAGAATATTTTACATTTTAGTTAAGAAAAATAAGTAAATGTATGAAAAATCCTTAAACTATCTAAAGTTTTAACTTAAATTTATATTTTCATAACCACCCTGTCGGAGAATGTGTAGTTGACTACAAAAATAATCAACTTATATTCTTAGTTAACTTTTCTTAGGCTAACTACAACATAATGCAGAACTTACACAAAATCAATTTTTAAGTTGAGTACGTAAGCGGATTTGGTGAGAGCCAACAAATTTACTCTTAGCTGCTTTGAAATTTATTTCAATTTTATATTAAGATTTTGCTGCCTTAGCTGTGTAGCTAGCGCTTTACTATACAACGTGTGATACATAGCTCGAACCCCAGCAACATCTCTTTGCAAATTTACTGACTACGTCATTCTTCACTTACTTCCTATAGAGGACTTTGTGGTGAGAACGTTGACTAAAAGTCTCATTAGGCCACACATCAATTTTAAATGAGATCAGTTTTAGTGATCCGCCAACCTCTGCGATTCGTAACCCTTGGCTTCACGAACTATATATAAGGTCACTGAAATTGATTTTTAGTAAGACACTCGCACTGGCAGTTCCGGATAGGGACTACTGGTTCCGAAATCCGATAAGCTATATGATGGTAGTGAGGTCTTTGCAGACGAGTCAAAAGTGGGGCAAGGTACAGGAGCTGATGTCTATATCTTAGGAATGCACATTCGTAGCTCTTTCAGACTGCCGAATGAATGCAGCGTTTTCCAAACTGAGATCTTGGCGATCCTCAGGTCCACGGAACTGGTGGCCAGGAATGTAGCTTTAGATGAGAAGGTAACCTTTTAAACCAGAAAGCACTTAAAGCTTTGAAGGGACACAATGTCAAATCGAAACGTGTTAGTGACAGTAGGAGAGCATTCAACTGGCTTATGGACAAATATAGTGTCATTCATGAGCTGGCAAGAATAGGATCCGCATTAGATCCGGGAATGTGGGACAGATCGGTGAAACTACAGATAGATCATTACTACAGGAAACTCAGTAATGGGGTAGAGAGCAGGACGAACAGTTCATGGCGAAATAGGGAGGATGTAGACTCTCGAGGGCTATGTGGCCAGAATTTGACGTAGGAAGCTTCAAGCTGCTACTGGATATGAATAGCAAGGCGATGTGAATCGTGATAGGCGCGTTGACTGGTCGCTGCTCGGTCAGAGCAAAAACCAGTATATGGGAAACTGGCAGTCCAGATTTCTGTAGGAACCAGAAAACATTGAATATATTATCTGTCACTGCCCAAAGCTGCAACGTCATAAGATTAGATGGCCGAGCAGACGTTTCCATGAGAGCATTAGTTATATCGGGAAGTGTAAAGTGGAGTACATCAGGGGCTTCATCATGGGAATTCAGTGGCTTAATGACAGATAATAGGTTCAATTCTGGATACAAATAGGGTGTAAATATTACTTTTAATAAGCAATAGAAGGGAATCACAATGGACCCAACTGGGTCTCCGAGTGAAGGTGCGTTACAGCACCACCCTTCCTCACCTAACCTAACCTACTGACTACCACTTGACTTAAACAAAGTCAACTTTAAGTTAGTTGAAAAATAGTGCAGAGTGGGACAATTGACTACCGCCTAGGACATTGCAATGTTAAAATAAATAGTAGTTTCCATCGGAAAGTAATTAAAGTGTTGCGAAATGCTTAGCTTAAAGTTAGTTTAAAGTTAACTGAGTTTCCGACAGGTCACTAACGAAAAATCTAGCACAAAGAAAAAAGTTACAAACTCATAACTTTTAGCAAACAAAACCTGCACTTGTTATTGGTTTTTATTGTTGTTTCGTGGAAGGAAATGTCAAAAAAAAACAAGAGAAAACAATTAACTTTTGCTTGCATTTTCGAAGCTTTTTCTGTCGACGGCAAGCCGTGCCGCTTTTATGTTATGTTAAGTTTTTTTTGACATTTATCACATTAACTGAAAAATTTCCTAAACTACAACCAAACAACTGCAGTGCAGCTAATTCGCACATCTTTTTATGTGCATAGGCTGATTTTTTGGCTTAAATTTGAAAAAAAAAGAATCATAGCTGCATCACTATTTTTGTATTTTTCGTTGTGATTTTAACTTGTCCAAAAACACAAAAGAAAACAGCCCTCGGAGCCATGACCGAACGTGCTATTCCCTTTCCCTTAATTTATAACCCTTACCTTAATTATTAATTCGTCAATTACACTATTGATTTGCAAAACCACAAAGATAAGTGCAAAGAAAAAAAGGGTACACATTTTTTTGGTGGTGAGCCGTCGCAGCCAACAAATTTAACTGATCGACCTGATTCTCTGGCACTGTTTGCGCGTTTGAGTCAAATATACACAACTTCCGACAGTTAGCAGCATGATACTTTGAGAGCATTATATACATTACTGCACAATGACCTTTGCCAACACTAGTACTAACATTAATGAAAATCATAATAAATCCACTTCTTGAGAGGAAAGCTTTGGAATCCAGTCAGAGCTTTACATACGAGTCACACATACACATATCTTCATAATCAGCTTATTTTACCTATAATACAGTTCATCTTTTCTTTTTCTTTCATTCTCTTTGTTTATCACTCTACTGCTTTTTTGAAATCTATAGAAATGCCTTTAAATCTGGCATCTCCAAAACATCTCACACTCTCTTACCTGTACCTCCTTTTTGTTAGGAATGTGAGAACTCTTTGTGTGAATTCAAAATTTTTTTTAACATCCTGTGAAACACAGGGTGAGCAAGAAAAAACTATGTTTGTTAATATTTCTTGTAAGTTTATCTAAGTTTTTATATGAATAAGGCTGTGTAAAATGAGACAACCAATATAATTATTAAATTTTTCTTGATACGAGATCTCACAAAATGCAGTAACGAGGTACTGTTCTCAGTTTAACTGATAAATTATGCGTAAGATTTAGAACTCTTATTAACAGTTCTCGTGTGCAGTATTTTGGGGATACCTGCTTTAAATTACATAATTATATACAATTGTATTATTTTTTTTATTAATTTTTGTTATTATAAAAATCCTTGAATGCTGAAAAACAGATCGGCAAACTATTATCGTCATTCCGGCTTATGTGAATTGTCTGATATGGATCGTATTACACTATCGGGATCCAATAATGTGGAATCATATGATGGGGCAGATTACTTGGAAAATAATTGTGCCGAAGAGCCCAGCAAATTGTGTGAATTCAAAAGAATATCTGGCAAAATTCTCAAAACTGTAGACTCTGTTTACCAAGACATAAACTCTATTGAGGAATGCCGTGAATTGTGTTTGAACTCACCATACAGGTAAGAAGAAATCATTGGCAAGCAAATCATATTAATTTTAATAACGATTACCTACAGATGTCATTCTTATGATTACAACGATACTGGTGACATGGTATGCCGTTTGTCGCATCACTCACGTTCAACATTGACCGATGTCGTGGATCCCTATTTGGAAGTGCCAGAAGCAGCCACATACGAATTGTCTTCTTGCTACAATGTTTCGATTGAATGTAAGGCTGGTGAAATGATTACGAAAATTCGTACCTCGAAACTGTTCGATGGCAAAGTGTATGCCAAGGGTTCACCCAAACACTGTGCGATCAATGTAAACAACTCTCTGGAGTTTGACTTTCGCATGGGCTATAACGATTTGGAATGCAATGTACGTCAGTCCGCCTATGGCCGTTATATGAACGATATTGTTATACAGCATCATGATATGATTGTGACTTCTTCCGATTTGGGTTTGGCTGTGTCCTGCCAGTTTGATTTGACGAACAAAACTGTTTCCAATGATGTAGATTTGGGTGTTACTGGTGAAATTGAGTCTTCGTTGAGCGAAGAAATCATCATTGACTCACCGAATGTAGTGATGAAGATAACATCTCGTGATGGCAGCGATATGAAACGTATTGCCGAGGTGGGCGATCCTTTGGCCTTGAAATTCGAAATCATCGATCAGAATAGTCCCTATGAAATATTTGTACGAGAATTGGTGGCTTTGGATGGCACAGACAATGCTGAAATTACTTTAATTGATGCCCAAGGCTGCCCTACCGATCAGTATATTATGGGATCTGTACAGAAAATGTCTCAGAATCGTAAAATCTTGGTGTCACAATTCGATGCTTTCAAATTTCCCTCTTCGGATGTTGTACAGTTCCGTGCTTTGGTTACTCCTTGTATACCCACTTGTGAGCCGGTCATTTGCGATAATGAGGATTCGGTCAGTGGTGAAATGAAGTCATTGGTTTCCTATGGCCGTAGAAGGAGATCCATTGAAAATGGCACAGACGGTGGTGAGTAAAGTATTAATTGTAAAGAAAGAGGATTGGGGACTTAATAATTTCTTCAATTTTTTTTTTTTTTTTTTTTTTTTTGTAAATTTCAGCTGAATTCTTGCTGTCGTCTACCCATTTGCGTCGTCAACAACGTGATGTTAGCCAAAAGCCCGATGATAAGATTCTATTGACTGAATCAATTCAAATCACCGACAAATTCGGTTTCAATAAAGAAGATGCCAATGCTTTGAATTCAGCGGAACAACGTGAAAAGATTTACTCGGGCGCCATTTTAGAAGAATCGTTCACATGTCTCAATGGTTATGGTAAGTAGAGAAGTTTTGCTACATTAATTTAAAAAAAAAATATTAAAATCATTAAAACTCCCCTTAAGATATAAATTTCTCTTGAGCAATTGTTTTATTTTTTTAAATGTTTAGGCTATTGATATAGAAAAGTTTCCCAGGCTTGCGCTGGTCAAAATCTAAACATGATTGGAGGTTTGCCCCAAAATCAATTATTCTTGCTACATGTTTTATTAAAGTAATTTATTTTTGATTTATGTCTATGCTTTTACAACTGATGCAAAAAGAAATTTTAATGCTTTTTTATTTAAAAAACGATACA
Source organism: Nowickia ferox (assembly GCA_936439885.1). Taxonomy (NCBI): domain Eukaryota; kingdom Metazoa; phylum Arthropoda; class Insecta; order Diptera; family Tachinidae; genus Nowickia; species Nowickia ferox. The sequence goes on along the minus strand of OW387023.1, from coordinate 90,795,015 downwards.
AGTTTCTTAAAATTAATCAAGTTAATATGCCAAAAATTTTATATAAATAATCTTCAAATTTTTTTTTGGCAAAAAAGCAAGGAAAACACGAGAGAGAGAGTTCGTGCTCAGGTCACTAGTTCAGTAGTTTGAACATGTTACAATACAAGTACTCGTATGTTATATTACGGTTGCTAATCGTGCACACCATAAAACAAATGTATTCTTTACAAAACTAGACACAAACATTAAATAAATTTATAATAAAAAATGGATGAAATATAAAAATACAATCAACCAAACTACGAGTATGTATACTCGTAGTTTGGCCAACAAAGAATTTTGGCAAACTATAGCAAGAAAACTGCTTACGCTAGACAACCTGCTGTACAAATCATCAGACAAGCTTAAAGAGATAAGCACACATGTATGTATTGTGCAATGTATTCCATGTCTGTTAATCTTTTTAAAAAAAATAGTCTGCTGAAACTAACGGCTTAAATCTAAGCTCTTGAACAAACAAACAAACAAAGAATAAAATGTTTACCACCTGTGGTTTTAGGAAAGAAATACACCAAAGAAAATCAACGAAAATTATTTTGCAATGCAGGAAGAAGAATTTTCAAGCAACCGAATAAATAGAAAGTTTTCTGGTTGCGTATTATGCGGCACTCGATATCTAATTCGTAGGTGAATGTTAGAGTACGATTTCAAAATTAGTCACATAAATTTAAAAAAAAATTTTTCGAATCTTAATCGAATAAATATTTTTATGCAATCGAACGAATCGGTTATTTTAAAAAAACAATGCTGACCTCTTCTTCCTTTTCAACGATAAATAATATTTTCTTTTTTCCATTATTTGAATAATTTTTTCTATTCTATCTAAGCTATTTTAATAAATCCGGCAAACTACATTTGTTTGATCTCCTATTAGAATAATGCTCTTTAAACGGAATAAAATTTTTGGTTGTTGATTTTTTTTAACAAAGTTTAAGCAAATTTTTTTTTTTTTTTTTTGATCAATCATTCAAAACGTATGAGTTCAATTTTCGAACTATATTTTTTGTTCCATTATTCGCATAAATTTTTTCCGATTAATCGAATAACTTTTAACGAATATTCGCATAAATTTTGTTAAATGTTTTAACAAAATCTTATATTCGAACTAATATTTTATTCGATTAAAAATTTTCATTTTATTTCTGGAACAAATATTTTGCTTGAAAAATTTTTAATTGACCTTGGGAGCAATATTTGTGTTCCGTTATTCCAATAAATTTTTTCCGACTAACCGAAAATTTTGTTGTGAGTATTCGAATAAATTTTTTATTTAGTTAATATTAGAATGTGAATAAAAATTTTATTCGATTAAGAATTTTCATGTTATTTTTGGAACAAATATTTTACTTGAAAATTTTTTAATTGAGCTTGGAAGCAATTTTTGAAAAACCGAAAATTTTGTTGTGAGTATTCGAATAAATTTTTTATTTAGTTAATATTATAACTTTATGTTTAATTGATAAGAATTTTTTAATTTTATTTTTCGAACGAATATATTTATTTATTTAATTTAATTTTTTTTTTTTGATATTCTTAACATAAAATTTTATTTGAACAAAATTTTTATACATTTAAGTTTGTAAATAAATTTTAATAGATTCTCTCAATAATATATGAATTAGTTTATCGAACAATATTTTCTGTTGCAATATTCGAATAAATTTTTTTTCTACTAATCAAATAACATTTTTTCTTAATTTTTGTTTTTTTGCAAAATTAAATTTTTGATGAATTGAAACTTACTACTCTTTAAATAAAAGTTTATTCGAACAAAATTTTCATTCGCTTAGCCTTTTAATCAAATTGTATTTAATTATTGCAATAACATATAAATTGAATTTTTTTCCATTATTCGAATAAATTTTTTCCGACTTATCGAATAACTTTTAGTAAATATTCGAATAAATTTTTTGTTTATTTTATTAAGCTACAAAGACAAATTTAATATTTAACTTAAGGTTTAATCGATTATTTAAATAAAAATCTTGGCTGGAATAATCGATCAAGAACTTTTAATTTATTTTCCGAATAAAAATTTTTTTCGAGTAATTGGAAAAATTTTTTCGCTAATGTTTCCTACCAAATAGTTAACTTCCATTAACTATAATATTCTTAAGAAAAATTGATGCCAAGTGATTCATAACATACCCTGACACTTTCAAAAGTTATTTAATAAATGACCTTTGTTTTCATAAAAAGTCCTGTACTAAGCTTCATTAATTCGCCAACAACTTGCTTCGTAAATATTACTCATTTCGTCAAGTTAAATTTTTATAATAAATATTACTCATTATCAAACTTTATGTTGTGGTCTATAACAAATCTAAAGAAATTCCAGCCACTTGCAAATTTTTTTTACTTATTAAATTTCTCAAATTGACTTATAAGTCAGGCTTTGTTTTTAAAGTCTTTCTTTATTTAAACTACAAGCGTGTTAACAATCATATAAAAAATTTTTGTGATTGTTTTGTATTTTTAACTAGCAATCTTCTCATTATTAAAATATTTAACAATAAAGATCCAAGCACGTAATTTTCATCTTAATTCAACATTGAACATATTTGACTGCTTGCAGCATTCACTTTTATTATCTGTGATTGTACTAGTGAATTTTATGAAGAGCGTTGTAGCTGATTAAAGAAAAAAACCTTTTTGCATTCCAATTTAGTAGCAATTAAAAAAACATGGTAATAAACACAATTGTAAATACTTTCTTTTGTATAGTATTTAAAAAATTAATTTTGCTTAAATGAAAACAGCTTCTTTCAACATATGGCAGATGTGCAAATAAAAATGTAAGACCTGATTAAAAAAAAAATTAGATTTCATCTCGACATATCTTTGCTTATTTTAAAGTTATTGCTTTTAATTCTTTTCAAAGTATGTTTAAATTAATTAATTTATTAAATGGTTCAAAAGAAACCTTTCCCCAAATTGTGTTAGGACTTTAACATTCTCTTAAATAGTTAAGGTCTGTAAACATGTAAAAACAATTACAGCTACGATTTATATCGAAATGTTTGCTTGTTTTCCATAAAATTTAAAATTTGTAATTCTTAACAAAATAATAAAGTAAATCACATCGCAAATTGTAGGCAATTACAGGCAATTAAATATAAAATGCTTCCACAATGCAACTACAAAATATAATCTGCTTAATATCTTCGAGTATTAATACTACGAAACTTCCAACACTAACCAGATTCTGCTTTCAAATTCAAGTCGAATTTAAGGAAGCTAGTCATTTTTCCAAATTATATCAATTGACGCACAAGTTGAAAAATACGCTCTACAGCACTGGTGAAATTCTGTAACAATAAATATTTTGCAAAATTATGCTTCAATTCTAAGCTGATAAAAATATTATTTCCCTAAATATTTGATACTTAGAAAAAAATCGTTTTCCAACACTAGGCCTTTTTGCCAAAACTGAGTTCCATATAAATACAATTCTTATTCAAGGCATTTTAAAAGTTATAACTGTTAGATTTATTCAAAATACGCATTTTTATCTTTCTTAGAGGTTATTAATATTTATTTTAATTGAGACCACAAGAAAATTGTTAACAAAAAATCAGTTTTGCAACACTGGTGAAATTTTTAAACGAAAGATGAATTTTAGTTTGCTTGAAGAGTTTAACTAAAATATGTTTTAAGTATTTTTAGGCCTAAGCCTAAAACTTTCCACGGCAATAGCTTTCTGTGCCAAAAAAAAAGGGTTATGTAACACTAAATCTTCTTTTATTTGCCTGCAAATGTCCAAATGTCTGGTAAAACTGAATCCCTGTAGATGGCTTTCATGGCGTGTAAACCCTTAGATTTTTGAATGATTGTCATATATTAAAGGCTCTTTAAATTAAGAATTAGAATAAAAATGATTTTTTTTTGGTACGGAGAAAATTTTAAACTGACAATTGTTTCCGTTCATATTTACTTCAAGGTCTGATTGTTGCTGGTGCAGTATTTTTATTGGCCCAATTATCAGTGTACGCCATTTGGAAAACAGTTCAAAGTCGCTCGAAGAAAGAACGTTATTTGTACCACCAAGACTCAGCACCCTCCTCCGTTAATTATGGCGGCCCACCCACAATGGTATATGGTGCAGCACATCACAATCACGCCGGTCATCAGCAGCAAGGCGCAGCCAGCGATACATTAGGAAAACTCTACGACAGTGGCATGACTGGACGTTATGGACAACAATATTAAAAATAATATAATAAATATACAATAACGAAAAAAAAAAGATTTAAGAAAAATTAAAACATTTGATATGCTAAAAATTTTTCTTAAAAATATATAAACAAAATAAAAATAAAGAGACTTTTTTACGATTTGAAAATATATATCTACGAGTATGTATAAAGTATATGTTTCAAAAAAGAATTAATATTTAAAAAAAAACACACACTCTAGTAAAGTAATAGTAAAATAATTTATAAAATGGTAGATTTTTTTTTTAATTAAAGTAAAAGAAAAAAGAAAAGTTAATTATAAAAATATATAAAACTATTGCAAATTTTCTATGACAATGCCTGCTTTTAAAAGCAATTTTTGTTGAAAAAATTTTATAATAGTAAAAATCAAACACAAACTTGACAAAAGCATTTCAATTTCTTCAAATCGAAATTGCTTTTTTAAAACCGGGCATTATTGACTTAAAAAAATATAAATAAATAAAAAATGAAAATTATCAACTTAACGCAGGTATTATATAAAAATTAGCTTAAACTTAATTTTGTATGCTATGCCCCCTCCCCATTAATTTAATTTTAAATAAATATTTATTTATATTTTAACTTAATTAATTTATTCATTTTATTCTATCATTTCGATGTGGCCACTAATGAAAATGTATGAAAAGATATTTTATAAGCAAAATATATAAATGCGATGTTAAGTTCTTCAAAATAATTTTGTATCAAAATATTTTGTGGAACTAATATTTTGTTTTAATTTTGTTGTAATATCTTTTTATAAAACTATTTCTTAACTTTTTCTTTGCTATTTGTAATGTCTTTATATTTTAAATATTATTCTAGTTTAAATTTTAGTTTTAGTTAAAAATAACTTTTCTTATGACAAAAATATTTTTTAATTCAAAGACCGAAAGCAAAAAGGTGCTTTAAACATAATAATTTTTTCTATAAACATTAATGAAGAGAAAAATATATTTAAGAGAAAAGAAGAAAAGTAGTGAAAAATAAAATTATAATATAATTAAGTAATTTAATATAAAATATTATATTCAAATAAATCAAGAAGCATAAACTCTTTTCTTACACAATGTACTGACTAAGTAATAAAAATAAAATTTTTATAATAAAACCTAATATAAAATAATACAAGTGTTATTTGTTTTATTTAGTTTTCTTTTGCAAAATGTTATTGAAGGAACTAATGAAAGGGAAATTTTTTGAAAACCAAAAAAAAAATATTTTCTATACTAACTTACCTATACATATGTATGTGTATGTCCTCTGACATGAGTGTAAGGGCGCTCCTTGTCAAGCTAACCTTACCTAAAGCTTGAACGGATCCTCTTGTCATATTGTTACGAAGATATATCGCGAACTGATCTAATACAAATGCTTTCCATAAAAACATACGTCAACAAAAAAAAAAAAAATGATGCAGGTATTATTACCAAAAGAACATAATACGAGGGCGGATCAATAAGTCCGTGACATTTTGAATGAAAACGAGGGAAGTTCGAAAGTAACGGACTAATTGATCCGCCCTCTTATACAAGTATAGCAAAATAATCGTACACGACGATGTTGAAGTAAACTATTAAGTTATACCTCCTTCTATTTATTAAGAAATATGCAACCACACAAACACATAAGGCAATGCAAACGCCAGACGGAAACAACAACAACTTGAATGCTACTACAATGATGATGCTCTATTGACACATTGTAACACGAACTAATGACGTTATCGAATGCTGGTACTGAGCGGCTCATGATTTCTGAATATTGCTAGCACTATTCTAGAAACCTTATGTTAAGTATAAAAAATTGGTCGAACGGCGAACTTAACATTGTGGTATTTCTGCACTGAATAATTGAACATTGTGTGTTCAAAAGCTCTTAAGAGTTTTTAAAAAAATAATTCTGATTTGATAATAATTCCATTTGAAACTACCAATTAAATGAGTTTTATAAGGTAAATACGCAAAAATATTTATCAATTCGATTTTGAAAATTATAATCAAAATTTATCAATAAAATAAAATTTTTTTTTAATTTGTGCAAAAATATTCTGAAATAAGTCATGTCTGCAGTGATTTGAAAGAATAAAGCAGCGTTGAGTAGACAAAAAAAAATTTATTTAAGGGTGGTGCTAAAACGCACCTTCAGTCGGAGACCCAGTTGGGTTCATTGTGATTCCCTTCTATTGCCCATAAAAAGTAATATTTACACCCTATTTGTATCCAGTAGAGACCCTATTATCCGTCATCCGTCATTAAGCCACTGAATTCCCATGATGAAGCCCCTGATGTCCTCCAGTTTCCACTTCCCGATATCAGTAATGCTCTCATGGAAACATCTGCTCAGCCATCTAAGCCTTTGACGTTGCAGCTTCGGGAAGTGAGAGATAATATGTTCAATGGTCCTATAAAAATCTGGACTACCAGTTTCCCAAATGCTGTTTCTTGCTCTGACCGAGCAGTCGCCAGCAAATGCACCTATCACGATTCGCATCGCCTTCCTATCCATGTCCAGCAGCAGTTTGGATCTTCTTCAGTCAAGTTTTGGCCACATAGCCCTCGAGACTCTACAATACTCTCTACTTTGCCATGAACTGTTGGTCCTGCTCTCTACCCAATTACTCAGTTACCTATAGTAAAGACCTATCGGTAATTTTACCGAACTATCACACATTCCCTCATCTGACGCTGATCCTACTCTTGCCAGCTCATGAGCAATTTCATTTCCCTCAACACTGCTGTGGCCAGGAACCCAACATAGTCTCACACTATATTTGTCCATAAGCAAATTGGGGGCTTTCCTGCAGTCACTAATAAGTTTCGATATGAAATTGTGTACCTTCAATACTTTTAGCGCTGTGTAGCCCTGAGGATCGCCTTGAGGATCGCTAAGACCTCAGCTTGGAAAACGCTTCATTCATTCGGCAGTCTGAAAGAACTACGAATTTTCGTTCCCAAAATATAGACACAAGCCCTTGTGCCTTCCCTTATTTTTTGCCCGTCTGTAAAGACCGCACTACCCTTATATAGCTTATGGAATTTGACCCAATAGTCCCAGTGAGGGTGTTCTACTAAATTCAGTTTCAGTGACCTTATAGTGCGTGAACCCAGGGGTTACCGATCTCTGATCACTAAAACTGATCTCATTTAAGATTGATGTGTGACCTGTTATTCCTGTCCTCACCAATCCTGCTTCTACGAGTCTAACGAGACTGTAGTCGCCGTTCTCACACCACAAAGTCCTCTATAGTAAGTATGTGAAGAATGAGGTTCAAAGCAGCCTGAGGTGTGCTCCTCTGAGCATCTGTGATACCCAACGAGGCAGGCACACCTCTGAATTGGTAATCTTACAAAACTTCGTTCGCAAGGAGCTTGTCATTCACACAGTTTCAAAGATAAAATCTAAAAATCACAAGATTTCGGTGGCCAAATGCCTCTTCGAGAAATTACACGAGCAAATGTTTACGTAAAATAGCGAAGGTATCCTTACTGGTGCGATACGTAGCGCCAGCTTGTTTAAAATAAATATCGTTCGCATCAATGTCTTCTAATAACGGCCATACAAAATCATTAATGATCATTCGATAGCGAAATATTTTAATCGTAGCAGTTGCTCAATTAAGCCTGGGGCAAATTACGGCATGAAATATTGAAGCAATTTTTATACAATTTCACTTGAGTTTATATATATGCAAATTTCGATGGCAGCGGCAATATTGTCAGTTGGCCTTGAGCCACATGCATCTAGCAGTCTCAGAATTGCTGATCGAGTATTCCTGAAATATTTTTGGATTTCAAAAAAAAAATCAATTTGAAGTCATATTTTTTAAGCAAAATTTCTGGAAAAGATCAGTGGTAATTGTGTGAAACTTATTTTAGAAACTTCACTAAATCTACACCAGGAGCATCATTTTTATATAGTGGGATAGCTGTAGGGTTCTCATGTCTTCCGCAAGGATCACTAATCTTCTCAAAAATCTTTGCTTAAAATATGACTTTTCAAATTAATTTTTTGAAAGTTCAATATTTATGCCAGAAATGCCACTAAACCTGCCCTTTAAAAGGCCAACAAGAACACAATTTCTTTATAGTAGGGCACCAGTACGATTCTCCTGTTTTACGCAATTACCAGTTATCTTTCCAAAGGAGTAAATTTTTTTAAATAAAGTTACTGTATTACTTGTAAATCTTTAGCACATTCAGTTGAAAGAATTTCATTAGTCGCATATATTTCGGACCATATTTTCAAGTAATTACTGAGTATAGTCGTAGTACCTATTTCTAGATTACGCCTCCGAAATATTAATTCTACTCGGACTGTTAAATGCTTAACAGAGCGCAGTCAACTACAAAATGGGCTTTGCTTAAATTTCTGGTTCTTGTCTCTGCTAAATCAATTTAAATGTATCTTTACACACATTCATAATTTATGTGTGTATTTCGAATTGAAAGAATAGTCTAATGAATATAAGTTACCTGTTTATCTAAATATATTTACTATATTTTGTTGCGCTCTTACCTTATAGTCTATGCTTATTGCATGAATGAAAGTAAGACGTCAATTAAAATTCTATTTACACTTCCCACGCAAGATCAAAAGAAAAAGTTGCGAGTGAGTGTAAACTTTAAACACATTAAGAAATTGTTACTCATAACACTCTGTTTTGTTTAGAAAATGCATTTGTTAAATGTTTATAATTTATCGTTTTCGATATACATATCGCTGACGTACCGTTTAACCTAATTTCCGATTTTAAAGACTTTGGTGATATGAGTATAAAAATAAAATTGTAGAAAATAAACGCTTGAAATTCTTAAAAATTTAGTGAGAATGAAAAAACTTTTAGAGATTATACTCGTATAAGTGAATTTCAACAGTCTGTAGCTACCGTTTCATTAGTCATTAACTTTCATCATCAATTCTACACCCATGTGATTTCAGCAAAAGGTATTTTGCAGTCAATTGCAATAATATTGAAAAGATTTGGAGTATTATACACAATACTATGTAGTACTAAAAACTTATTTTTTGGCTAGTGACAACAGTTAGCTTTCAACTCATATTCAGTCTCAGAACCAATATGTCGAAGAGTTGCTTTAAATATGAACGACAAGCTTCATTTAACAATTTAAGTAATAATTACTGTTATACAAATGATTTATTTGTAATCCAGAATTATGAAGATACAATAAAGATAAAATATATTTGCCACCAACTTATTTAACTTCACACACATAATAAAAACTTCCTATAGCTAAGTCAAAGGAAAATGCTTAACATTTCTGCTAGATGATATGTAGCCAATTATTTGTTTATAGCTAGATGAAAAAAATCTCTACAGCTTGCAAGAAAATGTTTAGAAGTATAAGATGGTATAGATCTATACCATGAAATGTTTAGAAGTATAAGATGGTATAGATCTATACCATCTTATACTTCTAAACATTTTCTTTCAAGCTGTAGAGATTTTTTTCATCTAGCTATAAACAAATAATTGGCTACATATCATCTAGCAGAAATGTTAAGCATTTTCCTTTGACTTAGCTATAGGAAGTTTTTATTATGTGTGTGAAGTTAAATATAAGTTTAACTAGCAAACACAAAAACCCAAAAAATTTAGCAGATCCCATTTTATAATTATTTCAGAAATGCCATTAAATCTGCTCATTCCTTAGCCATCGGAAGCAAGATTTTTATATATTGGGATACCTGGAACTCCCCAGTTTTTCAAAATTACCACTAATATTCTCCAGAAATTTTGCTTAAAATACATATGATTTTTTTTAAATTAATTTTTCAAAAGTTCAATAATTATGTCATTATATCCTCTCTTCAAAGAGCCAGCAGGAGCTTTACAATTTTTCGGATCATATTTTCCACTAACTGGTCCTAGTCGACCTTCATAGATTTCGCCTTCGAAATAATATTCATTAATATTACTAAGAGCTTATGTCACTAACTTATTTAAATATCAATTCATATTTAATGAAAATCGACATTTAATTGATTGATATTTAAATAGAGTTGGTGAAATTAATCTCAAGACTATTAACTGAACAATGGTGCGCTGCAAAATATTGGCTCTGCTGATGTTTGATTTTTGTCTCTGCTAATTACATTTACGTTTATCTGAACACTAGGCTTGTGTCGAATTCGTTTAATAGTTCATTTTAGACGCAAGCAGATAATCAAAACGTTTTAAATCACATGGGTTCGATCAAGGGTTTGTGTTTACTATGAGCTACTCAACGAGTTCGACTAGACATGTATCGAATTATTTCATTAGCTCGTTTCAAACACCAACCTTTATGCCCTAATTCAGTAAGAAGATTTAGGACGGTTTTGTTTGAAAATGCTTTTGAGTTCATGTTTTTGAATTCTCTAAATTATTTACTTCAAAAATAGTTGATGTCTTTGATAATGAAAAATAAAAATATTATTACCATGTTTTAAAACACAAAAATAAAAGTTAAGTATTATACAATAGTTTGAAAAATATTTGAAAAAATATGTGTTGGATATAATGTTTAGAACAAAATCATAAAGCAAATACACGAACCTTCTAGCATGGACAACAAATCATAATTGTTTTAAAGAATCATAACTGCTGCTTATTTTCGTCCATAGACAAGACGATACAATCGTCGAACAGAATTAGGGCATTAATCTAGGTTTCTATTGAACTCTTTCAGTAGATCGTTTTAAGCAAAAACTTCTGATCAAACCCATTAAAATTACCTGGGTTTGATTAACGGTTTGAGTCTAAAAGGATTTATTGAATGAGTTCGATAAAAGTCTACTTTTATCAAACCCATTTAAATAACATGGATTTGATTGAAGGCTTGTTTCTAAAAGGATCTGCTAAACGTAGACTTGTAGCTTTCACTAGCTCGTTTTGGACACAAACCAATGTTCTAACCCATTTAAATTACATGAGTTTGATCATTGGTTTGTGTCAAAAACGAGCTACTGAATGAGTTCGATACAAGTCTAGCTAAAAGAGTTCGATACAACTTTATCGAACTCTTTCATCAGGTTATTTTTGCCACAAACCTATGAACAAACCCATTTGAATTATTTCAGTTATTTTTTTTTTTTTAGATTATTTAGTAGTCTTGGGTCAAACTCGTTCATCAGTTTATTTTTGACAGAAACCTATGATCAAATCCAAGTAATTTTAATGGGTTTGTATTAAAAATTAACTAATGAAAGAGTTCGACCCAAGTCTGGTGCTTTCAAACACCAATTACACTTGCTATATATGCACACTATTCGTGTCATCCATTGTTGGTTTTGTTTAAACGTAAAAAAACGTTTGAAATAGCGACTTCAAGCTATATACTAATTAATTTTTATTTGAGTGGGTGTTTGAATATATTTAGAAAGCTTTTATTTACTAAATATCACCATAAGCACTTTCTCGTGGCATCAATACACAGGTGTTTAAGTTTAATAACTTGAACTTTGAAATAAATAGTAAATAAACAAAAAAACAAAAAATCAAAAAAGCATTAAAACAAAAGTAAATAAAAAATTACGCTATTATAAACATGATAATTAATTTCAAAACATTCAACTATTCCGCCAGATAAAAGAAACCTGACACCTATTAAAAATCTATAAGAAAAAAAAAATATTAAATGACCTGCAACTCGCATGATGGATGAGTAAAAAGAGGAATTCATGAATGGAAAAAACAATCAAGCCGACAGCGGAAAAAACACAAAAGCAAACAAACACCAAAAGGTGTTAAGTTATATTTTGCAAACAAATAAAAAAAAAGACTCTAATACAGTGTTAACTTAGTTATTACTACGCTAACAAGATGCAGTTAAATAAAGAGTTTTATGGGATTTAATAGAAAAAAAAGGTTTATCTTAACACCCTACAGCAATAAGTTTAATTTTGGAGTATAAATGATAAAAATGAGTTTTATCAAATATGTTAAAAATTTTATAGAAATTATAATAATTATTATAAGAATTTAACAATTTTTATAGGAATTATTGACAAACAAGAATCATATGTAGATTCTTGTTGAATGTTTTAGTTGACGCAATTAAATTTTAACTTAAACTTTTAATCAATTAAATTTGTAAACTAAATTTCAATTGACTCAATTAAACTTTTAACTGATTTTGAATATTTTTTCCAATTTATGTAGCTTATCGCCAAAGTTTACATTGCCTATAGCAAATAAATAATTTTTATGATTTCATTTTAACGCCTCAGTTACGCACATCATTATTTCATTTTATTATTTTATTTGAAAGCACACATAAATATTTCCTCTACCACTTCTGTATTTCACTGCCGCTTTAATTGACTAAAGCACACAAAAACTACCATCGAGTGGTAAAAGCAACAAACAATCTACCAATTCATCATATTCATACTGACAATAGACAAAAAAATTAAAAAAAAATTATCGGTTTTTATTTCGTTTAAATTTATTGCGCGAAAAAATTAACAACATGATCAGTAGCACTTTAATGGAGTTATTAACACTTCGTTTAATTTGCTTTTGTCGGTTTTGCTTTAATTTGTTTGTTTTTTTAAGCAGGTTTTCAAGCACTTTCAATACGACCTACACTACATACTATTCACACCTGCAAACATTGTGACATCTTTTTACATGCGTGAGGCGCAAAAAAAAACTTTAATGTGAAAATCTAATGATCATAAATAAAAACGCATTTCAATTTATCTACACCTTTGAATAAAACTGATGAAGAGTATGAATAAATAGAGACGTTGGTATAAACTTGTTTTCGAAGGGCGGTGGGGGGAATATGCAATTCGTTATTTTAAAATGAGTGACAGGCAAAAGCAATTTTCATAATAATGAAATTAATTAGTTGAAAAAACTTGGATATAAGCTTATACTCATGCCTGTAATTTCTACAGATATCTGTTGGTGTACAGATATTTGTCTTGAAAGTTAAATTTTATGAATCAAATCTTAGGTATAAAATATTAGGTAAATTATCTGTATGCAGAAAACTGCGGTCATTAATCATACCGAAGAAATGTTATAAGTAAATCTAATTGGCTAAATCAACCAATGTAACACAGTTGAGTACAATTTCTGCGGTAGCTTTATTGTAAAACGAACAATTTTATAGACAAACCAATAGAAATTGTTAAAACAATCATGACAGGGCAGCATACTTTTATGAGTAAGTATCAATCTAAGTCCACTCATACAATTGCGAACCAATCAAAATCTTTTGAATTTATATTTTTCACCAACTTGTAAATATTCTATCATTAGGAAGGAGAGTTTATCTACTATTTTACAATCCCCTAACAAACTCTATTTTATAAGGCATTTACAGCTGCACGAAATCTAGCCGACCTTTTTTTGTACTCCATTTACACAGAAAAAAGTATTCCCCAATTAATGTTTTCATTAATTGGTGATTTGAAGTCTTTATCGAAATCTATATGGTTTACACTAACTTTTCTTTAAATTTTTCAAGACTTCGTATCCAAGACAATATCCTTTGTCTAAAATTTAGCTGCTTTTGCAAAAAATTTCATTTCTAAACGTTTCAGAATTGTATGAAAAAAACAGAAAATTCGTTTAAAAAATATTTTTTCCATACGAATTTTAAAACGAAAAAAACTTTTGTATTTACAAAATCTACCCTTACAACTGTGATTTAATAACAGAAAGTGTGTGAATAAATTAATTCCCTAATTCAGTAAGAAGATTTAGGACGTTTTTGTTTGAAAATACTTTTCAGTTCTTGTCCTTGAATTCTCTAAATTATTTTCTTCAAATATGGTTGTTGTCTTTGATAATGAAAAACAAAAATATTATTACAATGTTTTTAAAACATAAAAATAAAATTAAAGTATTATACAATAATTTGAAAAATATTAAAACAAATATGTGTATTATATCCAATGTTTAGATAAAATCATAAAGCAAATACACGAACCTTCTAGCATGGACAATAAATAATAATTGTTTTAAAGAATCATAACTGCGGATTTTTTTTTCGTCCATAGACAATACGATACAATCGTCGAACAGAATTAGGGCATAAATCAGCACTTTTTGAGTTGCAGTTTAAGACTTAATTTGAAAAAAAAAAAAGGATTTTGTCTTGGATAGGAAATCTTGAAAAGTTTCAAAAAAAAAAGCTTGGTTTAATAAGGCATTTACATTCCCTCAAAATCTAGTACTTACGAGATTCCGAGATAAATCTAGTTGTTTTTTACTAGATTCCCCTAACAAAACAAAATCTAATTTTTCAATAGATTTGTAGGAAATCTACTAAAAATCTAATATTTATATTTATTTTTTACTACCCTGTACATCATAATTTATATAGAAGGTGAGTGGTTTAGTTACGCTCTACACAATTTAAGACTAAATTACAGACAAAAGATTTTGTCTCGCATACAAAATCTTGGAAAATGTCAAATAAGCTTAGTGTAAACGATATAGATTTGGTTAAAGATTTCTAATCAAATATACTAGATTTCTAGGCAATTTAAATGCAGTATAACCAAACGAAAGTTGCGTTATTAAACATTAAAATACATATTGTGACTTCTTTTTCTATTTTCTTAGCTTTCAGGAAAAAAAAGCTCCTAATTTCGTTATTCTTACCGTTTGAAGCCTGGTACCTGTTCAACATTTCACATGAAATTTTGTCAAATACATATAAAAAAAAATTGGCACGAATTGTTCATGAAAAAATGTTGCAGATATAATACTCTGTTTATCTTGAGAAAAACGTATGAAATGTATCTTCAACATTTTAAGTTTTCATGCGAAATAAGATAGGTGGCACTTATTTCGCATGGAATTTATAACAAACACATGGGGCGTTTTTAAAAACATAAGAAATTGTAGCATAGTTTAAGGGCTAATTAATATTGTTTACATGTCAAAATTTTCGTATGAAATAATCAATGTTGCTCAACATTTTTCACAAATTTGAACAGAGTACTAAGCTTGACTTGTTAGAAATTTTATTCTATGGCCTTTAGCAAAAAACTCAACCATTGCATTGCCTTTTTTTTGAGCACCCCAGGTTATGCAACAAATTTATGTTCAAAAGCAATTATCCAGTATAAAAATAAATATAAATGAATATAAATTTAATTAAAATAATTTATGCCGTTTTTTTCTTTAAAAATAGCAAAATTTTTTACTCTCCTTTAAAAAACCAATTTTCCGGAACATTTGAGAAATTGTATGGTGTTGACAAATTCTGCATGCATATTGTTTTTGAAATTTACATATTTCCCATGCAAAAGTTTTGAGCGCTTAGCGTTGTGTTTCATAAAATTTTGCCCTTATATTTTTATCTTGGAGAGGACAAAAAATGATGCCTCGCCATTATATATTTGCTTTAAGAATCAATCTAAAATGCATATTATTGCTCTAGAAAACTTTTTCCATTAACCAATAAATTTCACAATTATGTATGTACCAACATCACTAAGTGCTACAGCAAATTTTATAATTTTCCTTTATAAATTTCCTTTCGCTGACAACAACAATTTTCTTATCTTTCTTAACAATCTTTAAAAAGCTAAGTGCCAAAGAAATGCAGCAACATCATCAAGATCAAATTGCAATTATTCATTATACCAGTGCGTAAGCAACTCACTGCACTTTTTTTGAATAGAAAACACCAGAATTGTATAGTTAGAGGCAGTGGCGAAAAACCACCACACCAAAGAGCAGTTTAAGGCACAGCTATGCGTATACAAAACATGCCTCATGGTCTCAGTACGACAAGTGCACTAATTCTAGTTTGTTTAAGGTGTTTAACAACTTTTTAGCAGGTAATTTACGCATGTAAATTATAAACGTTTTCATGAGTAGGAAGGAAGAGATACGCGCTTACACAAAACTGCTAAGGAGTGAGATCGAATAAATATTGAAGAAATTTTGCAAGATCTGGCAAGAGTCTGTATAGAGCTTTAGACTGCCGTAACAGCAATATATGCGTAAATAGTTTTTATTTCACTCCTTCTGCGGCAATGTTATACGCGAGGTGTGTAGATTGTTATCAATGTCATCACATCAATTAAAATAATTTATCGAAATGGTTTTTTAAAATGTTTGTTTTATAAACGACTACAAACATTCATGATGACACACATATCATATAACATTCACGATATATTTAAATATGTTTTTTTAATTTAATATACGATTTTCTTGCATAACAGCATATGTCTGTTTTTGTTTAATTTTATTTGTCGTCACCAAATAGCTTTATATTATACGATATTATTGACAAATTATTAAGAAATTTTGTTCAAGCAGACTTTATCAGCCTAATTCTAAATATTTCCCGGGAAATGATTCCCAAGAAATTACTTTTTTTCCTTCCATTAATTAATTTAATTAATAGGACATTTACACCTGCACAAGATCTAGCAGATTTTAATTGAAATCTTTACAAAAATATATACCGTTTACACCAAGTTGTTTTGACATTTATCAAGATTTTTTATCCAAAACAAAACCCATTAACTGAAAGTTTCCCAACACTACAACCAAACAACTGCAATGTAGGCAATTCACACACCTGTTTAAGCAGGCCGTAGCTAATTTACTCACCTTTTATATAAATATATTAAACAGGGTAGTAAAAAATAAATAAAAATATTAGATTTTGACTAGATTTCTTACAAATCTACTGACAAATTTGATTTCGCTTTGTATGGGAAATCTAGTAAAAAAACAGCTCGAAATCTCGTAAGTTTGAGACAATGTAAATGCATTATAATAATTAACAAATTATTTTATCTAATTTTTCAACCTTTTTTAATATATTCAATTAAACTATTTTTTTTTGAGCTGTAGGTCTGTTTATATTTTGATTTATTAGTTCGATATTTCGTTAACCTTCAGGATATTTTTTATTTTTGGCTTTTTTTGAAATATAAAAATATTTTGTAATTGAAAGAGAAAAGAAAAAAGAAAAATTATATATAAAAACAAAAATAAGAAATTTCCTGAGGAAGTTAACGAAATATCGAACTAGTAAATCAAAATATAAACTGACCTACAGCTCAACAAAAAATAGTTTATTTTAATGCATTATAATTGTTTTAAGGTCGGTTTGTGTCTAGAATGAGTTCGGTTCAAGTCTATGGTTTTCATAATAAATAAGCGGTTGTTGATGACGTCTTGCGCAGTAGAAAATAACTTTGAAAAGTGGAATGCGCCATCTTTGTTTTAGACTTGGGTCGAACTCGTTCACTAGTTCATTTTTGCCACAAACCAATGATCAAACCCATGTAATTTAAATGTAGACTTGGGTCGAACTCGTTCACTAGTTCATTTTTGCCACAAACCAATGATCAAACTCATTTAAATTACATTAATTGAACGAATTCGACCCAAGTCTACTTTGTTTGTTGCGTAATGCTTAGTGCGTATAAATTTTTTTCCAAATGCGTGAATTCAGCTCTGTATCACTTTTTTTCTTTGTATGCCATTAATAAGAAAACTGTATTTTAGACATATGCTATTATTCCAGCAGGCCGCAAAAATAATGGCTGGCGCTTAAGTTTTCGCTACAATTAACATAATTGTTTCATTAAATTTAAAAAACTTAGGAAAACGGGTTTAACAATCTATTATCGCGTGTTTAGTAGTTCGATTATTAATGCTACAGCGAATTGATGAAGTTCATAAAGACTTTTATAATTTTTTTTTATATTTTTTAAAGTTAACTAATGGAGCATCAAATCAATGAGACATTTCGAGTAAAATAACATGCTAAGTGCAATTAAGTTAAATTGACAGATGCTGGAAAAATTGTGATCTGTCACGATTTATTTTTTAAAAGCATGGCAAGATTATTTTTTTAAATTCAAAAAGGCTTGTGGAAATTTTTGTGCTTCAGATATAAAAAAAACTCCAAAATGCTGTATAAAGTGTTTATAAAGTTGCTAACTTTTTTTTTGTCTGACTGGGTATAGCTGCCATTTGGTCTTATTGTCAAAAAAGTGGGCGGAGCACGCCTACTAATTTTGATTTTATGATCTTTTACTTTTTCGATATATGACACACTGTTGAAGTTGAAAAAATGGGTGGAGCCATGCCCATTAAAATTTTAAAATAATTATATTTCACTTGGTTCTATCTGATTGATTTTTACGAAAATTACATCATACCCTGAGCTCTAAGAAAGAAGAAGCGGGTGGAATGACGCCCACTACAATTCTGTATTATGTTTCCCATGCTTCTACTTAACTGATTTTTACGAAACTTGACATAAACTCTGAGCTCCGAAAAGTGAACAATATTGAGTTTAAAAAATTTGCGGGGATACGCCCATTTAAATTTTATATTATATTTCACGTGCTTTTACTTAATTGATTTTTACGAAACTTCGCACACACGCCGAGCTCTAAATTAAGCTTAATATTGCATTTTAAAAAGTGGAGAGGGCCCACAAAACTTGGCAACAGTTTTGACTCTTAGAAAGAAAGAAATTTTTACTTCAAAAGGTGGGCGGGGTCATACTTGTCCGATTGTCCGAAAATGATGCGATATTCAATTTAGAAAAGTGGTCGTACACTTATGTTTGCAATGCGGAGGCTACACTTAAATTAAGAAAAGGCAAGTAGTTCACAAGTATGCACTTCTTTATTTTATGACAAGATTTTTATTTCTTAAAATATTGTTAAATGACATCAGTTTGCAAATGTCAAGCAGAACTTCCAATTTCAAATGAAACACTTGAAATGCCTAAAACTTCAACAAATGCATGCAATGCCACAGTTGCTTCAAAGTAACATGTGAAAGTAAATGCGGTAGGATTTATTTTAATTAAATTAAAAGTTAAGCAGTGTAAAATTGCCTGTAATCAAATTGTGGGCGATTCCCAACAATGTCAAATATACTTATTTAAAAACCTGCACATAAGCAAAAGAAAACAAACAAACTTAGCCAAGGAGAGACAAAGTGTGGGCAGTAAACGAGGTCCTCCATTTAACACATTAAACACATTATGGGAACACACCACACGTTAAGGAGAATGGCTATAAAGCGGACAAACCCACTTGAATTAATCACAACCACTTTGACAAATGCTAATGAGCAGGACATGTTTGTATATGTCCCGTCGCGTTAATGAATGTCACACCAAACAAAACGAATGAGTGTAAATAAAAACAGAATGAAGAAAAATCAATCTCAAAGTAAAACTTTAAGAAGAAAAAGCTTTTGAAGAGAAAAGTAAAAAATATTTTAGACAAAACTTTTTTTTATTTAAATTTTCATTTGATTTCCTTCAAAAGTCAATTTTACTTTCACATGACTGTTAAAGATATTTTCCGTTTGATTTTATTGACCAAAAAAATCAGGTTAAATGAATTTTTTCAAACAACCGCTTACACATAAAAGAAAAGAAAAAACAAACCGTATTAAAGTGTTGAAAATTCCATTAAGCAAAAACAGACAGACATACAAACATACATATGTTTGTCTGTACATACTCGTATATGAATGAGCTGTGGAAAACCTCATCTCTGGGGAGTTTGACAACGTTTTAGAGTTTTTAGTTCAGTTTCTTTTTTCTTATTTTTTCTAACTTGTTTGATGGTGATTCAGTAGCATAATTTTTCAATAAAAAATTTTTTTTGGTGGTTTGTAAATTTGGCTAAAAAAACTTGCAAAAATATCTGTTTATAATCGATACATGATCGTGACTGAACGCCAACATAAAAAGAAAGGAGGAGATGAAGAATTTCAAATGTAACATGACACGGAAGAGGGAGGTTACCACGCAGCAAATAAATTGAAAAAAAAATTCTATTCGAAAAATTTTCTTAGTTTTTGTACAAAATAAAAACTTTTCTTAAACGGAAAAAAGGTGAGAGAATTAGCTACGCTCTACAAAATTTTCTATTTAAGGTGTGTGAATGAGCTAAGTCGGCACATTTTGTGGGACAAATTTTAGAAAAAGGATTTTGTCTTGGATACACAATCTTAAAAAAATTTCATTAAAGATTTCAAATCAAATCTGCTTGATTTCGAGAGAGTGTAAATGCAGTATATAATACTTTAATTTAATATTAATATATAACATTTTTATTTATCATTATTAACAACAAACATTTTAAAAGAAAATGATTCAAAGAACTCAAAACCAAACACTCAAAATTATTTTCTAACAAAAACGTTATATATGAGGGCATAAATTTGAAATCATGTACGATCCATAGGTTCTATTCTGTCCCCTAGAAAAATGTAGATTATTTTTATTTCATACTATAGACATGAGCATTACAGATTTTTAAATGATTTTTGCAGAAAGTAAAAACTATTGTGTCTCTTCTAAAAGTTTATACACGGGCATTTCCACAGAAAAGTTAAAATTTTTGTCGCGTGCGACAGCAAGCAATTAAGTGTGTATTTCAGAAGAATGTGACTTAATTTTCTTTTTCAACTAATGTGGAGATGCTGACGGTCTACACCAATATATAAAAAAGTAAAAAATACTTTAGTTTTCTTTAAAAAAAAAACATGCATAATTGTTTGGTGTCGCACGTGACAAAAAGTCGGAGGGTCACGGGTTCTATTCCTGTTGGAGATTACAGGTTTCTCTGATTTTTATTTAAAAAAAATCACAGTTTATGTATTGTTTTTTTTTCTTCAAAAATTTCAATTTACTAAATTTATTCTGTTATAACAACCAAAGGGCATTTGTTACATTACTATTTTTAAAGCAACTCTTTGGCGTGCGTAAGAGGAAGAAACTATGTGTGTGGCTAAAATAATTTAGTTCAAATGAATACTAAATCGATAATGTAAGATGTTGTTGCAAAAAAAAATTGTTAAAACAACCAACATAAATTTTAACGGCTCATCATTCATGTAGGATGAGGTTTTATTTCAAATATATATGTATATTGTTTAAATATCCAATTCACTAACGGTAAATTATTAAATGTTTATATACCTTATTGTTTTTATTGCGTAATTCAATAAAGCTTACGATTTCCTTGGTTAATTATACTGATATAAACCGTCAAAAAATGGTTACAAAGTATTACGAAAGGTTGGTGAATCTTACAATTATTTTGATTGTTTATTTTACTGTAAAGAAAAGAAGTTGACATTCGCTTGAACAAACAACTTTTACATAAAAATTCTGAACCATATTTATTTGACGTGAAGTCTGTCATCTATTAATACGAAAAACTTTTCTTTTTTGTTGTTGGTTAAGCAAAGTCTGTGTGCATATCGTTTCTGTTTAAGAGACTCATCAGTAGACTTGAACCAAAAAATTTTTTGAGGAACCTACAAAAACTGATATTTAATAGAAAAACTGTCAAAATGTTATTGAAAATGACGTACACAAACATTACACAGTACAACATATGATTTTGGGACTCAATTCTGACAATTTCACGTGAAAGTAGGCCCAAAATGAAGAACTTGTGCATCATTCGTTTTGTCTTCTTTGAAGTTAGTAACTATCGTATAGGGGAATTTTTCACGTTTTAGGCTCTTTTGTTTGACATAACTCGAGAACGACTAGTCCGATTTAGTTGAAACAAATTTAGAAAAATTAAGAATTACAATTCCTCTAATCTGTTCTTATACCGTTTTCCTATGTGTGCAACACTTTCGAAGTTAAAAATGAATGTATGAAGGGAAAAAAGTATTTTTTTTCTAAAAATTTAATTTTTTTTTTAAATTCATAAAAAATCAAAAATGCAATAAAGTGTCAAATCTAATTAAAAAAAGGAATAAACAAAAGGTTATTTGATTTTTATGACTGCGAAGCAATAAACGGTAATAAATGTGCGTGAACTATTAAAAGGAAAAAAAGGATAGTGGACTGTTTTAATTATTTGAGGTTTTCCGGTGACTACCTGTATGATTTCAAATTCAAATTTTACGCCGAACACAGTGTGCAAAAGTTGTTATAATACCCTTGTAAATTGGATACATGGAGGAGGTGCAACGTTGTCTTTTATGAAGCCAGTAATTTGGGTGGAAGACACAACTGGACATGATGAATCCAGGTGCTACGCAGGCATAAATTTTCGTCCTGGATTAAAAGGACAACAATTGAAAACAAAAGTATACACTGCTGCATTTACTGCCACACTTCCAGTTAACCGCCCTGCTGATGTCGATGCACCTAAACCTACGAGTCTGGATACTGTGTCCCTGCAAGAAGAAACCGTTTTCACCAATCCGACCAACGTGAATGATGCGGATTGGACACCCGATATTGAAAATAATACAGGACAACCGCTAACACAAATCGAAATGGATTACATTGTGGCCAAGCTCGGAATATCACAACAAAACTTCGAATGGTTGACATCATTTTTGAAGAGAAGAAAACTCACACAGCAAAATGTCAGCGCACATCATACCGACAACGCCAAGCTGATTTCCAGAAATTTTATTCCGTTGACGAAGCAAATACGTTCATGTATTTCCATGATATCCCCGGTTTAGTGAAAAAATTGGGAATGGATTATATCGCTGGCGACTGGCGTTTATTCATCATGGTTCAGTTTCCAGTTTGAAGGCTGTGCTGTTACACAAAACAAACAAAAAACCGTCCATTCCATTGGGATTCAGCACAAACAAGGAGGAAACGTATAAATCTTTGGCCAACATTTTGCAGGAAATCAAATACGATGAACACAAATGGAAGATTTGTTGCGATCTGAAGGTGGTCAACATACTACAAGGCATTATAGAAAAGGGCGGCTATCCAAAATACTTCTGCTTCCTTTGTAATTGGAATTCACGATACAAAGGGAATCAATATCAACGTAAAGATTCGGAAGCAAGAACTCCCGAGCTCAACAAACAATTACAATTACGCAATGAACCTATGATAAAGGACCTGGATGATATTTTGTTGCCACCACTCCACATAAAATTAGGAATAGCTGGGAAATTCGTTGCAGTGGTTGTCAAGTACATTGGGGACGCCTATGACTGTTTAAAATCCATCTTTCCAAAACTCAGTGAAGCTAAAATTAGAAACGGTACGTAACGTTGTCTGTATTTAAATATTGTCATATCTAAATTTGTTGACTTCGATATATTCGCATTATCAATAATTTTTTAGCTTTTTTATATTTAAAACAGGTATTCTCAATGGACCAGATATAAGGAAATTAATGAAAAGCGAATCTTTCACAAATGTGCTTTCGAACCATAGTAACCACCTACATGCATGGAACGCACTGAAAGATGTCATCGAAGGCGTTTTAGGAAAGAACCGAGTACAGCGAGATGACATACAGAAACGAGTGGACAAGTTGCTGTATTATTTTGAAAAAATCAATGCATCCATTACATTAAAATTACATTTCCCGCAGTTCCACCTTGATACCTTTTTGGCACAATTACCTAAGGAATCAGACGAATTATAAGCTAAAAAGTTTCGAACAAAACCATTTGAATACACCAGAAACATTTTTGTTCGACTTATAATCTGATGAGTTTCTTCAGCAGAAATGAAATGCATACAGACTTTGCTTAACCCACAACGAACAAAATTGCTTTATGTTAAAATATTTTTGTATTAGAACACTAATATGATTTGTTTGGGCTAAAGTTCGTTTTGTTCTACAAACCAAATGATAATTTTGTATGATAATTTTTAAGGAACAAATTGCACTAAATACAATTGTAAATTATTATGACCAGCGTTTTTAACACAAATATCGTCGGGTGGTTACTGGTTTGCCGCATCAATAATGTATTCTTAATATCTGTGCGGCTAACCAGAAACCACTCGCCGATATATAATCAAACCCATTTAAATGCATTAATTTGATCACTGGCTTGGGTAAAAAACGACCAAGTCGACGCCACACTTTTATCATCAGCGTTATTGTGTTTGATCTGCTGTATTTGGTGTAAATTGATTTCAACTCTATATATATACATAATTTTCAATGCAAATAGAATATGTGAATTGTTGTGATTCATCGTACTGCGATTTGCCGAAATCTTTTTAACATCATAACTAAAAAAGCCTGTGTTATGAGTGTGTGTTGTGTGTCTGTGTATTTGTGTGAATATACGAGTCCACGTACATTCCAAACGACTGAACCGAATTTGATTAAGTTTACTTCTGTTTGAAAGGTGACTTAATCAAGAGTGTTCTTAGCTATGTTTGAAGGAAGTCGGTCAAGCCGTTTATCATATCTTTACTAGATATATCGGGGGTTTTAAAATGTTTAATTTTTGTTATTGATATTTAGTTTGAAGTTTTTCTCAGTCAGAGAGAGAGAGAGAGAGAGAAAGAGAAATGTGTTCTGAGAATAATGCCTTTTAGTGAATTTTTAAGCAAGTGCCTTACAATATTTAGAGTTCTTGTGACAGCAATGGTTTTCTGAAAACACATAAATACTGAAATCATAAAGCTACGAATTGGAAAATAATAATTTTCCACTTCTCCGCTTTGGGACACCTTCTTCGCAAACATTAAATGTTTGATCTGCCAAAATTATAACAACTAAATGTCAAAAAAACAAAAATTTATAATGAACAAATAGAGACGAAATTTTGTAGACCGTAAAAAAACAAAATTTTAAGCAAATGTAACACTAAGCTGGCAAACAATAGTAGACTTGGTTCAAACTCGTTAAGAACACAAACAGCTGATAAAACCTATTTAAATTACATGAGTTTGATCATATGGTTGCGTCTAAAACGAACGACTGAACACGATTTAGACAAAAACCGATAACCAAACACATGTTGACTTTAGACTTGTGTCCAACAGCTCTTTTTGAACTAGTTTGATAGCGTTCGAATCAAAAGTTGTTTCAAACCCATTTAATTTACATTGATGTTTTTGACGGGACTTGTCTCCAGCTAGTTCAGTCCCGTCTTAGACACAAACCTATGATCAAGCATACTTAAATTATATGGGTTTGATTATAGGTTTGTGTCTAAAACGACCGACTGAACATGTAATTTAAATGGGTTTGATCATATGTTTGTGGCAAAAATGAACGAATGAACGAGTTGGATCCAACTCTAGACACAGCTCTGTCAGTTGGTCATCATAGGTTTGTGTCTAATTTTAGACTCTAAAATTACCGACTAGACAAGTTCGATGGTAATAATGATTTGCATTTTCGGCTCCCAACTTAAGCTTTTTTTCAATTCATAATAATTTTCGTCTCTTTACACACTCTAATATTTGCATTTATGGAAATTAATTTTTTCCTGCTGCAAACAAATAAACCAAATAAAGAACTTAAAAATGTTGTTTATTTTTCATTTTGATTTTTATGCATTTATCAAAGTTGAGTTAAGAAATTGGGTGAATTCATGTTAACCACAAAAAACCCAACGCCACCGCCTCCGCCTCCAACACGACCATGGTCACATGCAAGCAAACAAATATGCAGAGCCATTCCAACGCCAATGACAAGCTATGGAAAAAACAACAACAGCGAAATATAAAAAATCACTTAGCAAAGTGCAATAAATGGGACTGGGTGAGTGAGTGCGTTTTTTGGAATTTCTTTAAAAAAACAAAAGAAAAGGAATTCTTACATTGCATGTTTGTCATCTGTTACTTGTTTTGTTTTGTTTCCTTTTAGTAAAGGCCACAACATTATAAATACTCAAACTCGTACCACATTTATTTATTTTTTGGATTGTTTGTCATTGTTTAAAGTTTATTGTTTCGTTTTTTGTTGTTGTTGCTGTTTAATGCTTTTTAATGCCTCAAAAAGAAAGTGTTCTTGTCTTGTCTGCTAGATATTTTGAGTTGGTGTAGCTTTTAGTTGCTTTTTTGTGTTGCATTCTGTTACTTTTTTTGTGTTGTTTTGGTGGCATGTAGGCAATCATGCGGATTATTTGCACATGTATGTCTTTAATCTCTGTTGACAATCTCGCATACGAATACCAGTAATTCCTTTTATAACATAAATAACTTTGTTATTTGGTCAAGATCTGTAACTTCTTTTTAGGACAAAATTGTTGGCAGTTTGTTGTTGTGGAGACTTGACAGAAAATAAATTTCACTCGCAAAAGCAAAAGTAAGAAAATTGGAATGATTTATTGTTTAGCTACAAATGGACTTTGAATTAAAATGTTCACAAATTTGAACAAACCATATTTAGAATTAAATTCATTTTATTGGCCGCCAACTATTTTATTTGCAAATATAAAAGTGTTTTATTAAATGGAAATGGCTCAAATTAATCAATTTATATTCCAATGTAGCAGGCTCATGAATGCTTTTCTATCTTCCGCTGTTCAAAAGAGAGTTTGTGCATAAGCCGATTATCAGGTTAAGGGACCCACAAGTGGAAAATATAACGTTCACCGAGACGGAGTGTACAAACAGAAATATGTTTCATAGTGTAAAATAATTCCCACAAAATGTTGTAAGTGGTTGAATTTATTCTTTTAATGACGAAAAGTTTTCAAAGAGAAAATTCAAGGGAAAAAGTCACTTTAAAAGTTTGTATAAAGTATGAAGGACATGCATTCGAATTCGCATTAAAAAACGAACATAAAACTCTCATACATGTTTCAATTTACAACCAGAATGCATTTTAATCAGCTAAAGTCTAGTTTAATATTTCTTCTCTTCTTCTAAAAATCACATTAGTTAATAAAAAAATATTTCATTCTATAAGAATTGAAAATACTGAAGTTAAGCCCGATTAATAAATTGTTCCTGAATAAAACCCCATTTACAGATATTACATATTAAGAAAATTATAAAACGAAGTAAGAGTTAACAAAAAAAAAATATTCGTACTTACCGGAGCAAAACATTTGATGAAGCGATTGTAGAAATAATTGTGTGCCTCATCATGTTTACATCGAAAAAATGATTCGCTGTTATGTCATCGCGTGCAAGTCTTTTGCTCACGTTTCATGTCAAAAATGTTAAACACACTCCCGAATAGTAATTTTCCAGAAAAAGGCCAAAAAAAATTAATTAAAGATAATTTACGAAATTGTTTATATATTTTGGTAACACTTTTTACGATTTTTGAGGCGCATGTGCACTCACGATGAAATAAATCATTTGAAATAATAAGTAATTATTATCGCGAAAGCTCACTCGTGGAAAATTTTTAGGCAAAACAAAAATATATTAAAACATTTTTTAGATACAATTTTGCAATTTACTTTCTTTAACACTCGCGAAAGAAATAAATGCAACTAACGGAATTATCCATTTTCGATTACAGCACAATCTCAGTCACGACGAAATTTTGTACGCCCGTTGAACGCTCTAATAACTCATGTTATATTCATGATAAAAATTACTCAAGCTCACGAAACTTTAATCCAACAAAAATTCACGCCCACTGAAACTCACGTCGCCTTTAACTCAAGAGCCTCACCCTCATTATCGTAACGGATTTCCAAACAAAACCGAATCTATTCGAACTCACGCTTAAAAAATATCTAGCAAAGAGTGTAAATAAACAGTATCACGATTACACACGCCCACGTAAACTAACTCATTTCGAAGCAAACCCGCATTCAGGCTCGCGATCGGGAGTAATCACGCTAAGTAGCCTTTATTGTCACGACCACTCATGCTCACCAGCACGAACGAGCATGAGCACTCACGTTCACCAGCAGTCACGAGCACTCACGCTCACTATAACTTCATATTCAGAAGTATCTAGCAAAGAACTTAAGGAAGTAGTATCACTAGTACACACGCCCACAAAAACTAACTCATTCTCAATCAAACCCAAATTCATTCCAACTCACGCCCATGCATATTACCTATCATGAAGAGTCACGCTCACCATCAGGAGCAATCACGCTAACTGGCCCTTATGGTCACGAGCATTCACGTTCACCAGCAGTCACGAGCACTCACGCTCACTATAACTTCATATTAATAAGTACCTAGCAAAGAACTTAAGGAAGCAGTATCACTAATACACACGCCCACGAAAACTAACTCATTCCCAAGAAAACCAACATCCATTCGAAATCACGCCCATGAATATTGACGATCATGAAGAGTCACTCTCACGGTCAGGAGGAATCACGTTCACTAGCACTCACGATTACGAGCACTCACACTCACTATACCTTAAGATGAAGAAACATGTAGGAAAGAACACAAGTAAATAGTATAGCGAGTATACACGCGTACGAAAACGAACCCGCACTAAAATTGATGCCCACTAACGTTCAATTCCACAAAAAAAAAACTAAGAGACATCGTCCTAATGAATATTTACTATCACAAAGACTGATTAAAACGTCCTTGTGCTTGAGTTCACGTCCAATAAATCTCAAGCTTACGAGTATTTACAACCACCAAGAGTCACGCTCACTACGACTCACGGTCACGAAAACTCATTCGCACTTAAATTAAGTTAAATTAATGCCCTTAAAATATCACGCTTAATAATATTTACAATTATGAAGAGTCAGTCTCACGCGAAATCACGCCCACGAAAACGAAAAAAAATTAAACAAAAATATATTAAGTAAAATTAGCGCTATTAAAATATCACGCTTGCCTATATTTACGATCACGAAGAGTAACTGTTATGATCATGAGGAATCACGCTCACTAGCACTCACGATCACGAGTATACACGCCCACGAAAACGAAACCGCACTAAAATTGGCGCCCACTAACATTCAATCCCACAAAAAAAAACTAAGAGACATCGCCCTAAAGTGACTCATTAAAACGTCCATGTACTTGAGCTCACGTGCAATAAAACTCAAGCTTACGAATATTTACGACCAAGAAGAGTCACGCTCACTGCGACTAACGGTCACGAAAACTCACTCCCAGTTAAATTAACGTCTTTAAAATATCACGCTTATCAATATTTACGATTATGAAGAGTCACTCTCACATGAACTCAAGCTCACGAAATATCTATAAAAAAAAATTAAACGAACAAAAAACTAAAACTATAAAAACTTGCTCGATGTAATTGACACCTCCACTAAAACTCATGCTCGCAGAGCGTTTTGCTCACTTTTATATATGACCTTAAAGACTCATGCTCACGAAATATTCAGGAAAAATATTATTTAAACTAAATAGATATTTATTTGCTTCAAATTTCGACACTATTTGCGCTCATTCACGACGAATTTTTTTATGATTACATTATGATTTACGTTGATTCTGATCACTACACATTTAAAGACGAGACACCTTAATACGAGCATTCCATCTAGAAAGAAGATAAATAAAAAGAAAACTGCATTTCAGATAACATTTACATAAGCAAACTAATATTAAATAGTTAAAAAAATAATAAAATAATAAATAATAAAACTTAATTGACATAAGTTTTTAAAATAGGAAAAAACTTTGCCACGCCCTAAAATGCAGCACTTTTTCTTTATATGTAGCGCCGACATTTTAATTCTGATCTTAATATATCGTTGTTAATGACTAGAATATGACTTTGATGCTTTTTATGGTTTTTTTTTAATCTATAACGTCAAACTCTCGATGGCATTTATAAAATCTTGGATCTTTTTCTACTTTGTATTTCGAAACGAAAGAAATTGCTTTCGAATTAGTATGTTAATAACATTGGAATTCGAAAGCATTTGTTTCGATTCGAATTGAAGCTTTTCGTATACTCTGTTTTTTAGTTTATTATGGTCCTACGCTCCGTGTAGGAACTGCGGGAACTTATGTATATGTATGTATAATTATGTACTCATATATATAAGTCAGTCTTTTACTAATCACCGGCATCATCTCAATAGTTTTGATGGTGCACCACTGTGCACTACTTAACCATCCTGCACTCGTATTTTCTCTTTTCCAATTTCAAACATAAACACTGCTTTGCATGAATCTTGTTTTGAATTCTTAACTAAATAACCCAATGAAAGTCACTAAAACCGAAACTCAATTTCGTATGCCAAAAAAAAAAACACGTGGTATTGTGGTAAAAAGTTTGGAAAACCAGACGAAAAAATTTTGTGAAATAAGGTCGATGGCTCAGTGCGCTAAATCAGTGAAAGAGTGGCTTTCTGGTCACTTGTAGGGTATTGGGAAGAAAGCAAACCAAACGAAAACCAGTACTTAATACATACATATTTAAAAATGCTAAAATAAACACTACAAAATTAGATTGCAATGATGCACGTTTTGAGATATGATGCGTTTTACTTTATTTTTTGTGATTTTTTTCTTTCTACAATTTTCATCGTTAGTGTTTTTTGTGTTAGAAGTCTTGTTATAGTTGTTATTAGCTGCTGCTATTATTGTTTTAGTTGTCTTAAGTTATTTAGACAGTATGATGTTTCGCATAACAAATGCCAACTAAACATGAGTTGCATATTTATTTATTTTTTATTCCACTATGACTTCTTTTATGTGGCATTTCTGTTTGTTTACTTATTTGTCAGTTTTCAAATGTTTTAAAAAATTAAAAAAAAATAACTTTTAATTTTAAGATCAAAGTGGCATCATCAGCATCCTCAACATCCTCGTCATCTGCAGCAACAACACAACTACAGACAAGTCGTGCCAAAACTTTGAGAGTGGGAGGGGGATAATTTAAGGGTATCATCACAAAATCAGTCAGCCTTAGAAAACAACTACAACAATAATATATTAATGTGCTAAAATTAACACGTTTTAGTTGCATGTTGCACAAACGAAAATAGTTTAATAAACACACTGTACACTTAACGTCGTAACGCGATTTATAATTAGGAAGGCTACTAAGGTCATAAGTTGAAGAGAAACTTTAATCCTTGTAAAGGAGATCAAAGCGTTTTGAAAAAAAAAACACTCTTGCTTGTATATAAAAAAAAGTATCTTCTTAAGTAAGTGATGTTAACTTTTTGTGGTTAAGGAAATTATAAAATAATTTTGCACTTTTATAAAAATCAACTGCTACGAAAACGCTAATTTTGGAATTTATTTCGAAAAATTGTGTTTAGTACACAGAAAAAAAAACATTTCTCCACGCAACACCTTTTTGAAAATTTAATTGTGTCAAACAAATTTAAACTTATCAGTTAATTTATTAATTAATTACATTTTTACGCAAAATTATAATTGACCCAATTAAATGTTTAAATTAAGTTTTAGTCAATAAAATTTTTAAACAAAAGTAACTAAACTGAATTAAATTTTAAATTGATTACACTGTGTGACAAAAAAAAATGCTGAGATGTGTTACTATTTACGAAAAATGGTGAGTAATTTCCTTAATATTCATATGCGATCCATAAAGTAAATACATATATTCTGGGTCCTATAAATATGGAAGACGAATAGCGATGTTCGTCCGTCCGTCCGTCTGGAAAATTGAAACTTTTTTTACTGAAAAGTAACTAGTTAAATTTTTTTTATAAATTAAACATATTTCATGTCTTAAAAGAAAAGGGTTTGGTATAAAAATATAAAACAGCTCCACAGCTGGAATATTTTAACCTTTTTTTTGGTATATAGTCGAACTTCCATAACTCGAACTTCTCTTAATCGAATTTTCTCTAACTCGAACTAATTTGGTTGGCAGTAGCGTTAAAAGAACAAATCACATACAATTTTCCTTCCGTAACTCGAACTTCCATAAGTCGAAGTTCTCCATAACTCGAACAAAAAACATACACATGAACTCTATAACTCGAAGAATTTTGCTTGTTCAAATGGTTTTTTGTTTTTGTTTTAGTTACGGTTTGTTTGTTTTACTCTATTTTGTTGCTTGAGCTGGTTTGTATATTTTACATGCTAGTTTTGTTTATTTTTTCGGGGAATTACAAATTTGTTTCTTTTTGTTTGCATAATTCGGGCTAGATAATAAATGTTGAAATCGATTTTTTATTATTATGGCAACTAAACGTGTTTTAAAATGCTTATCAATTGAAGAAAAATATAAACTTATAAAAGACGTCGAAGATGGATTAAAGAAAAAGGAAGCAGCTGATAAATATGGTATCCTGGCAAGCACGGTTTCAACAATTTTTAAAAATAAGGAATCAATTATCAACTCCTTTGAATCTGGATTTCGTTTATGTAGTAAAAGAGTTAGGACTCCAAAATTCAAAAATGTCGACAAAGCAGTTCTCGATTGGTTTTCAGCAACTAGAAGTCAAAACATGCCTATATCTGGTGCAATATTAAAGGAAAAGGCAATTGAGTTTGCAAAGCGGTTTGGAGATGATAACTTTACAGCAAGCACAGGTTGGCTTGATAAATGGAAGCAGAGGTATTGATCAAAATGATTAATTGATGAAAAGTTGATTTAACATGTACAATGTACATGTGTGAATAATTTTTGCTTTTTTAATTTGAGACATGATGTGGGTTATAAAAAAGCTTGTGGCGAAAGCAATGACGTTAGTGAAGTGGACTGCGAAAAGTGGAAAAAAGATATCTTGCCGAATTTACTACAGAAGTACAGCGAAAGGGATGTTTTTAATGCTGATGAAACAGGATTGTTTTATAAATGTTTGCCAGATAAAACATTAACTTTTAAAAACCAAAAATGCCACGGTGGCAAAAATAGCAAGCAGCGTGTTACTTTAATGTTGGCAGCAAATATCGATGGTTCTGAAAAACTTCAAATTCTACTTATTGGCAAAAGTGCCAGGCCTCGCTGCTTTCGTAATGTAAAATGGTTACCAGTAACGTATAAAGCTAACTCTAAGGCATGGATGACTGGACAGCTATTTGAAGAATGGGTTCTAAAATTAGATAAACTCTTTCAAAGTGCTGGTCGAAAAATACTATTGTTTGTTGATAACTGTCCAGCTCATCCAAAAGACGTACAAGTCCATTCAATTGGCATTTTTTCCTCCAAATATGACGTCTAAATTATAACCTCTTGACCAGTGTGTAATACAAAACTTCAAAGTTTTCTATCGTAGCAGAATTGTAAAAGAAGCCCTTAAGTGCATAGAGCTAAACAAAAAACACGATATCACACTTTTGGATTGCATAAATCATGTAACAAAAGCTTGGAATATTGATGTCAATAAGCAAACAATAGCGAATTGCTTTAAAAATGCTGGATTTGGGAAGAAGAAGATGACATGCCTTTAATTTTTTTAAGTAGTATTGATGAATATCAAAATGAAATTGAAGCTGATTACGAAGCTTGGTTAAAAGAAAACAAAATATCTTCCAATGCTACTCTTAAGGATTATATTGAGGTAGATAATGAGCTCTGCACAACTGGCTTTCCTACAGATGATGATATTGTTGAGCAAAATTGCCATGAATCAGAGGATCAAATCTTAAGCGGAACGGAGAGTGATGTCGAGAGTTCGGTAGAAGAAACTACTCAAAAGCCAACAAAAAATGATGTACATTTCCGAACATTAAATAATTATTTACAGACAAATGACGCAACAACTGATGAGCACAATAAAGCTTTAAGCACATTGGAGTTATTTTTTACTGAAAATAACAAAAAAAAAAGTAAAATGTCAGCCACTTATTTCAAAATATTTTACTTAAGTGTAATTTTTTAACTATATGAGTACATATGCTTGATCTTTTATATTCTTAAGTATGTAGTTTTCCATTAGAGGCTATTTTAAATAAAAATACATAATACAAAAACCTTTTATTCTATTTTGACAAAAAATCCTGTAACTCGAAGTCTCCGTAAGCCGAAGTTTTTTCGGGATAATGGTGATTCCAGTTATGGAAGTTCGACTGTATAAGTAAACTACATAAAAGTAATTGTTTTCTTTGTGAATTAAACATATTTTATATTTTATAACGAAATAAATTAGTATTAAAATCAGAAAAATCGAAAAATTAGGTTCCAGGGTTGGAAAACTGAAATCCTTTTTTTTTTGTAAAATTTTTTTTAAAAATTATGCTCTCACCACAAATATATTTCAAATCCATGGTCATACGGTGAAAGCTTGCAACAATTTTTTGTTAATTTCATAATTGAGATAGCATAAGAAATGAACATCGCTAAAGAACAGTAATAACTTCAAACTTATTAAAAATCATATTCCATTTCTGCTGAACAAAATCGCAAAATTCTTTGGCAATAAATAGTTTACATAATATCGCGATATATGTGAATGTGTTATATTAGCAGTAGGAT
Organism: Nowickia ferox; assembly: GCA_936439885.1. NCBI lineage: Eukaryota > Metazoa > Arthropoda > Insecta > Diptera > Tachinidae > Nowickia > Nowickia ferox. The sequence goes on along the minus strand of OW387023.1, from coordinate 90,760,711 downwards.
TTTTTAATTGAAACACTTAACAGTTTTGTACTATTAAATTATATTAAATACCGCAAAATATGCAAGAAGTTAGCTTAGTTGGAATGGAGGTACAATACTAGAATTATTTTCGGATTATTCAATAGTATAGCACGGTTTTTCAATATCATTTGTTATCAATTGTAATTACGATTGTATCAGCTTTTCGACCCTTGCCATAGTTTTTGTTGCTTTCTGAAAAAAACTATAGTTGAAACAGAAATAGAAAAATTTGTGTAATACCACTATGAATACTTATTTGATTTAGTTTTCGGAGTCGATATCATTATGGTAAGGGCTGGCAATGTGCTTTTCATGTGGGTGAATAAATTGCCACTAGAAATTGCTGAGCTCTGTTAAAGTCCTCTCTAATTAATTTAAAATTTTTTAATATCGAAAATAAAATCTTTGAATCATATTCTTTAGTCATAAAATACCCATAGGTCACTTACTATAAATTGAATTAGAGAAAAAAACTAAATGATGCATTTTTTATCTAAATAAATGTGTATGTATGTATGAGCTTATGTATGTATGTACATTAGTGTCCGTTATTGTTTTTCATTTCTTATATTCTCTCCCCCCAAATCGGTTCAGCTTTGTGTAAAAAATAAACAAAAAAATTTAATAGCGATAAATTGTGTTTTAGGGGGTGCGTCCGCTCATCAAAGTTGGCCATCAAGCCAATATATATATAAGATTCGGCACAGCCGAATATAGCACTTTTACTTGTTCTATTTAATTATGATTTTTTTTTAATTTTACGTTTACCTCAGATCAGGGAATATAATTGATTTTGAAGTTAAAAAACCCCTTTTTAGTGGATCTGGACATTGGAAGAGGATCCTACACATGCATAAACATTAGGGCGGATCGATTTGTATGAAGGCAAAAAAATCGCTCAAATTACAAGGAAAACCGTATTCAAGGGATCAAAATAAGAAACTTTGCCGAAGGAACCATACCTCTAAAATGTATTTTGATGTCCCGGCTTTTGATCCCAAGGGTCAAATTTTGAAAAATCTCACTTTGACCCATTTAGAGTTCCTCAATCGAGTTAAAATGTATGACCGACCTCCACTAATTTTGGAGGGCCGACCCACCTATGCCAGTAGCACACCCCCTGGAACTACCCCTTGGGGTTCCCTATAGAGGGCGTGCGAAATTGCCCAGACTTGAAAGCAAAAAAGACTTCAAACAATAATTTTTTTTTATTTTCTTTTCTATTACTAAGTCAAATGCATTTTTTCATTTCATTCTGACTAAATAAATTTCTAAAGAGAAAACTAAACTTCAAAAATAAAAAATAGCCATTTCGCTGATTTTTTCTTGTAAAAATTTGCCCCTTCCGATCAAAAGTCATTTTAGAGGTATGGTTTCTTCGGCAAAGTTTCTTATTTTGATCTCTAGAATACGATTTTCCTTGTAATTTGAGCGATTTTTAAATCGACCCGCCCTAATATCCATATAATGATGTATTTGTTTATGTACAAATTTCTATTAGCGATTGAGCGATTTTAGTTCTAATGTTAGTAATTTCGTTTCAAAAGTTATTTGTTCTTATCAAAATGTTGCATGATCAAATATTTATGTGCTCAAAAATTTATAAAATCATATTAGAAGCATTTTGGTACACAAAAAGGGAAAAGGAAACCTATTGCTTTCGCTACGATGTCCGTCCGTCTGTCTATTCGTCTATCCGTCTGTCTTTCACAGGCTGTTTTCTCGAAAACCAATAGAGCTACAGACCTGAAATTTTCCCCGAATATCATGTCAAACTTTGGCCGCTACAGCAGCAGATATATGAGTTAAAAATTAAAGGGTGTTCTAAAGCGAGCAACGAAAAGTTTTGAAATCCTAATGACATTTTCAAGGTTATTGTATTTTTAAGCAGACTACACCAATTAACATTAAAATTTAAAAGATCAAAAATTAAAGGATATTTTATCAGTTAATGTAATTTTGACTGTGTAATTTTGTAATTGGAAAGCAGTAAGAGGCAGACTCTTGAAATTTTCAAAAACGCTAAAGCTAAAAAATCGCAAAATAAAAAAATCGCCAAAACGAAAAAATATCTAAAAGCCGAACAAAATCGCAAAAACGCTAAAACTAAAAAATCGCAAAATAAAAAAAATCACCAACCGAAAAATCGCCAAAACGAAAAAATATCCAAAAGCCGAACAAAATCTCCTAAAACGAAAAACAAAAAATCGCTTAAACAACAATAAATCGCCAAAAACCGAAAAAATCGCCCAAAACGAAAAAACGCCATAACTAAAAACTCCAGAAACCCAAAAAACCCAATAACGAAAAAAGCGCCAAATTAAGAAACAGTGCCAAAACTAAAAAATCGCCAAAAATATTTCTAATTTTTTTTTAATGTCTACATCAGGTAAGATATTCGACTATATAGGCTAGAGTTCGTATAGCATTACATATGTGGGATCTGTACTGAACCCTGTGCGAGTCAAAGTCGGTTTCATTTTTTATTTAGCAATATAAAATATTTTGTGGTTACACGAATATACCTTTACTTAACAAATTTATTTTCCTGTGCTTTACACAAAGTAATATCTACTTCGAGATTTGTTCAAATTACGTAGAAAACTTTTCTTTAATAAAACCTTGTGAAATAAGCTTTTATCAGTTTCAACGCAAACTACAAATTGGAACATTTGTTTTTCTTTTCAGTTCAATACAAATAACTCCAAAATAATAATAATAATAATAAGAATAAGAGAAAGAGAAAGACAAAGATGAGCCAAGGGTCAATGCCGCTTTTAACTTGGTTGGTGGTGCCCAATTGACTTGACCAAGAGCATTCTGGACAGACAATTGCATGGTCCGAACATCAGGTGATAATATCATTGTACATTTTGAGGGAAAAGAAAATTAAAAGTTTTTCTTTTGGTTTAAATCTTTTCTTCTTTTTTTACTTTTTTTTTCTACGATAGACATACATCTACTTCCGCTTTTTGTTTTCTGATTCAAAAACTTTTTAGTGGCTGCAAAGACTTTTGCTTTTTCTTGTTATTGTTGTTTTAATCCTTAATGTTGGCACGTTTGTAAACATCGGTTATCTAGAATCTTGGTACTGCAACTAGTTGTGCCTGTGATCACTGCTTAAGCCTGAGAATTGGTAAGAATCACGCTTGCTTTTCAAAAGTTCGACTTCATGTCTGAAGCAGATCTTCAGCTACATCTTCTATTTATTCTGCGCTGTTGTAGCTGAAGTCTGTTATGCGTGTGCTTTGCTCATTGTCTTTGTCCAATGTTTAAAATACATCTAACAGTCCATCTTGTTGCCGGTTCTTATTTGTATTTCGAATTTTAAGCTGGGGCTCTTTAAGTAAAAAACGAACGGATAATGTTGAAGCATGTTTGCATTTATTTTCAATTTAGAATTTGCAACAAAAGGGCGTGCGTGAAAATTATACACGGCATCTCTTTAAGAAAAACTAAATAAAAGCGACACGTAGTAAAGTTCTATCACCGTCACCCACCAATGAACAAATGAATGTGGCCAAAGAGCAACAAATGAACCACCGCGTTGCCTCATTGTTTGTTCGTGTGTTAGTTTATGGGAGAGACTGGGTGCCTGACCAAACAGCCACGACATGAACAACGCAACAGCTTCTTTGCAAGATTACGTAACTTCAAAAGAATTATATATTTTCTTAAAGCCAAGCACCTTTCGCTTTCGTGCTTTAAAAAATTTTTTTTAACAATTTTTTGTTTTGATTTTTAATTTTTAATTTGCTTTCTTAGGACTACGAATAGTTTTGTTTTACTGTTTTTTTTTCAAGATTTTGATTTTGTTTTTGTTTAACGTATTTTAATTTCATTCAGTAACGCAAAGTCACTGAAAGAAAAGAAATTATAAGAAAGTCTTTTTACGATAATCTTATTTGTGAAATCAGTGTTATCGCTCATTGACTCAAAGAACGTCATAACTGAAAAAAAGTTTTCCGTTTACACACAACTTAAGGGAAAAATAAAATTTAATTTATTTGTTTGAAATTTTTACACAATATTAAGAACGATATGAGGACTAATTCGGCATCATTAACTCAAGAATTAAATTTTTTGAGTTATGACACTCTTTGAGTAAATGAGCGTTATGTATTTTACCTAAACTAAGAACTAAAATCGGGCCATGCAGTTTTTTTTTTGTTATAGGACCAGTACTGAGGGGATAACCCCTACTCATGCAATGCATTGTGCTAGAACTAGAAAAATAGGTTATAGGGAAGGAGGATAGAGGGAGTAGTGTCTGTGAACATTTGATTTAAACCTTCTTACGCTGGTAGTGACAGGAAGTTGGTTCCACATACGAACAGTGCTGCTAAAAAAGGAATTCTCTCTGTAAGGCGTAGTGCGATTCGTTGGCCAATCGACCACAAAGGGATGTGCTCTGAATGAGGCACGTGTTGTGCGTAGAAATGTGCGGGTTTCAGGAACAAGTTCCCTCATTTCATTAGAACACATTCCGTTGTAGTAACGACAGAACAAGGAAATGCACCCCACATTGTATCGATGCTCCAATGAATCCATAGAGCTGGATATCCTACTGTCACCGATGAGCTTCTTCGCTCGCTCCTGTACGCGGTCGAGCAGCCCCAAAATAGACTTTGAAGCGCCGGCCCATACATGAGAGTTGTATTCTATTTTTGGTCGGATATAAGTGGTATAAATATGAAGGAGATCGGATGGGGTGAAATATCGTTTGCAACGTTTTAAAAACCCGAGGCACTTGAATGCTTCTTTTGCAACTTGAAAAATGTGTTCAGTCCATCGAACATCACACTGTACTTTCATGCCAAGAACATCAAGAGCATCTGATTCCTTAATATGTACTATACCCCCCATAAGTACAGAGGCAACAGCATTTTCGGTCATGCGTCTATGAGTAACCATACAACATTGGGTCTTACGGGCGTTAAAGTCGACCCTGTTCGCATGAGCCCATTCAGAGCTTTTTGCTAAATCATAATTTAGAGTGTCATTCATTGTTTGTCGCATAGCCTCAACCTGTGGCAGGCTAGGTCTATTGCTGAATGAGAAAGAATGGCAAATGCTGCTGTCGTCTGCGAAAGAATAGATAGGGTTGAAAGTTTTGCATAGAAGCTCATTTATAAAAATAAGGAATAGAGTTGGTGAAAGAACGGAACCTTGCGGTACCCCTGAATTTAATTTGAACACATTTGATGAGATCCCATCTATAACAACTCTTATAGTGCGATCTCTGAGGAAACTCGATAAGAATCGAGAGAAGTTATCACCGACACCAAGGGCAATACATTTTGACAAAAGTGCACCATGCCACACGCTATCAAACGCCTTGGAAATATCTAGAGCCACCACCTTACTTTCGCCGAAAATGGTGGATTGAATTGCACCATTTCTCCGAGAGGAGGGCAAGTAGGTCTCCCGTAGAGCGGCTTCTACGAAATCCATATTGCCGGTCGTTGAGTAAGCTGTTAGAATCCAGATACCTTACAAGATGGAAATTCACCATACTTTCCATCACTTTGGAAAGTGCAGAACATATTGCGATTGGACGATAACTTTCAGGGTTAGTAGCTTCTCCTTTTTTAGGGACTGGAAACTCACCAACATGGTACAACGCGCTGAAGAGATTAGCTAATGGACGTGCTAGCGTCGAGTTTTCAGGTGTGTGAAAAGATTTTGGGAAATTAAAATGCCACCGAGTGCAGCTTTTGAAAAATATAAAATCACATAATATTTATTTTAGTAAAATAATAATTTGAAGAAAACTTGTTCAATTGTTTTTTTTTTTTGTAACAAATGAATTTTTTATACTAAAATCAAACAAACAAAATAATCTAGCACCTTCATCTAGCAAAGAAGGAAAAGAAAAAAACAAAATGTGAGTAAATAAATCCTGTGTTAAGGACGTTCATTGGCGCAGCTAATGGGGCATTATGACTTGTGATTTCGTGAGTAATATTAAAATAAATCATTTCATGAAATTTTTAACAAATCTAGGGCGCAGAATGGCCTTTCCACATCTATGCGGACGTTACATTCGCATACATATATTTTTTTGCTAATATTTTCTGAATAAGATAGTATTTTGGGAGTATATACTTTGAATTGTTTTCAATTATTTACTTAATTGTTAAAAAAATAAAATAAATAAAAAATAAATTCGTGCTAAAAGTGCCGTTGCAGACATTACAAAAAATGGAAGTCAGTGTGGGAGTCAGCCTGCATTTGCATAATTTTTACCAAATTCAGTTATGCCAAAGAAAGAGGAATATTTGAAAATATTAAAACAGTTCTAATGAGGATAATTATTAATTTCAAGGTTTCTCCAAGCAATTATAATTATTTTGTTGCGAACGTTATCTTGCACAGTGGGAGATTTTTGGCAAAAAAATAAAAAATTTAAATAATTCTGCAGCTACATACCTGATATAACAAAACAAATAAATATTAATATATTTGAATTATCCGCATATGCTTCTGAGTTTCCGGCAATTCCCAAAGAAATTATGCAAAATCCCAAAAATGAAATTTTTCAGTATTTTTTGCTGATTTTTTTCTTATTTTTCGCGAAGAGCAAATAATATTTTTGAAAATATTTAGAAACATATCAAATATATTCTCACAAAAGCCAAGTTCCTATCCAAAATTTCAACCACCAAAAGTAGTAAGATAAAAATGTTCACCAAGTTCTTCTCTGACACAATACCAAACACTACAACCTGCCATGCATTAAATAAATTTGTAATCGTAAATCTGCTTTCGTAAATATACATTCCATCATTCCATTAATAAATATATGTATAGTTTTGTCAAGCCTAAAATTTTGTCCTTGGTATATTTTTTTCAAATTTGCCCAGCCAAAGCGAAGCACGAATGCGCAGTGTGAACGACATGATTCATAAACATGATCGAGAAAGCGAAGCATGTGATTCAACTCGTAGTGGAAACATAGCGTGAGGTCATCAAAATTGGTATTTGCTTGTGAAGTGATTTCATTTTTTGAGTCAAACCTCTTTCTGCCGAGCTATTTCTTCAGGTTTGGGAATAAATCTGGGAAAAAGGGTAGATGAGGGAGCAGTTTGCAGACGAATTTGCAGATTTTTGCCATGGAAACTGCACATGTCTGCATCTTTGCATTGTCTTGGCGTAAAAGAACTTTTTCTTTGCCAAATGCGATCCTCTTTTTTCCTTATTAATTTCCTTATTAAATCAACCCAATAAGTTTGCACAATATTCGCAGCATAGCTTGGAACCTTGAAAAATATTCTAATTTATATGGTCAAGGGCCTTTTCCTCAAAGGTTCATATTTAATTTTTTTTTTCGCTTGAATTAAATTTAGGTGGAGGCTGCCAAAGCATCAATTAATTGTTTCATACATTTAAATTGATGTGGACTTCATGGACCCGTCATTACTTTTTCTTAAGACAAGTGGATGACGGGGATTCTCGCAATTCAGTTGAATGTTTATTTTTTTATTACACTTTGTAGCATAAAATTAAAGCAAAGAATCTTATTATTATTATATTCGGATTTTATTACAAACAATTAAAAGTCGAATTATATATCATGAATTTAACAAAGTTGCAAGCTTGCAGTGGTCATAAATAAGATACAAAATAAATCGAGAAAGAGTACTCAAAGCTTTTAAGATTTTTTAGCATTTTGACTACTGCCCGTAATGCGTGATCACGTTGTCTTTGTGGTTCGTATCAGTTCGCAATGATCGCAAGCCATTTTAAGAGAATAACTGCGCTTACGCCAAATTCAAACCAATAAAAAGCACATGCATACACACAAAAATACATACAGACACATTTTTTGTTATACCGAGTACACACTATGGCTTTTTGTGACATCGCAATAGTATGTACTATTTTGCCACTAGTTTGTCATTTCCAATAATTTTCGTTGTTTTCCATAACAAAAACATAATGTGCACGGCGTTGCACAGATTTTGAAAATGACACCACAAAGTGACAACACAAGAATTTCCAGATGTGTACTCCGAATTAGCTTTTCTATTTTGCAACTTCTTTTAACCACTTGTGTTGCCTTTTTTGAGCTGCTCTTTTTGTAGTGGATCTTCGTGGCTGCCGTTGTTACAGTAGTCAAAGTCTCTAGTAGGTGGCTTCTTCCTAGTTTTTTTTTTTGGTGTTTTTTATTTTATTAAAAGCGTTGATATTTTTGACAGGTTCTAAATTTTCTCCTTGTTTGAGTTGTTGTTTTTTCCTATTTTTCTTCTTCTTGAAATTATGTGTATTCTTTTCTATTGTAGCAGACTTTGAGCACTTTTTGGTCATCTTAAGTTGTTTTATTGTATTTTTATTTTTTTGCAAATATGTGTGTAGGAATATTTTATTAAGACCGCCTCCGTCCAATGGCGCTTATCAGATGAACATTAATTGAGTTGACTTCCTTAGTTAGAGTGCACGTTGTGTTTTTATTTTATTTTCCAGCTTTTGTTTTATACTCTGATCATCATCTTTGACTTTCATGTGGTCGAAGTGTTTTTGCCGATTGTCTGCTGTGAAATTAAGATTAATGTTTTTAATTTTTTAAATTGAAATTTTTAATTTTATAACCGATTTAATGTGATTTATTAGGCGATTTCTTAAATTTATAATTTGCTTGTTAACTTATCGAGAAAAATTAAATATTTTTTTATGAAAAACTGTGAACTAATACTGTAATCACCGGAATTTAAAAAGCAAAATACTAAATTTTTTTGTCACATCACTGCTATTTTAATACCCAGTCATAAAGGACACTCCTAGCATCTTTTTCATTTTAGCAAAAATATGTTTAAGCCTATCTTAATGTTGCTACTTTTATTAAGTTTTCCCAATTTATGAGTTTGAACCTTTTAAAAATTTAACAGCGGACGTATGCTGGTAACTTGAAAATTTGTTATTCCTTTAAAACAGTACGAGTACAATATGGTGTCCTCTCTTGTTTCAAATATCAATACTGGACGACAGAAAACTGATAAACATATCTTATGGCAAAAATCCAAGGGTGACTAAATAAAAAATTCACCCCTAAACGAACTTAAATGTCGACTTATTTCTGGTGCATAGATCGATTTTGAGCTTTTTGTGCTTTTTGTGCTTTCATGAACTTAGAAGAGAGCTTTATTGAAAATAATTCTGTTATAGGACATTTACACTTGCACGAAATCTAGTAAATTTCAATTGAAATCCTTATCATGCCTTTTGCACTAATTTTTTTTTACGTTTATCAAGATTTTTTATCCAAAAAACAAAACTCATCAATTGACAACTTTCCAAGCCTACAACCCAACAACTGCAATGTAGCCAATTCACACACAATTTTTAAAAAACCTTATGTAGTTGCATTACTAAGTTCTACTAGATTTTATGCAGATTTTGGCCAAATCTAGTGACGAATCAGATTTCGTTTTGTATCGAAATCTACTAGATTTTGCTGAGATGTAAAAGCACTATTAGAAATTGTAAGCCTTTTTCTAACCATTTATTGGTATTTATTAACTAGAAACCAACATGTCGACAGAATTCTATCTGCCAGATGCCAAACACGACCCTCGAACATGTTATCAAAGAGGACTTTTTCAATACAAATCTTGACAAAGCAATAAGCGATATATTCCGATGGGAGATCTTAATGCTGACAATGGACCACACAACAGCAACTTAAAGCCAATTATGAGTTCGACGAACGGCCTTGGATGTAAAACTGAAAATGGTGAACTTTATCTGGGAATATTTAATTGAAAGGATTTACACAGATTTGCGCTTCAGTGCCATTTTCAAATCAACTCAATTTGCTTTTCTGAGAGTCTCAGACAACCAAACTGAGTTGATTTGATAACGGCAACGGGGGCTTTAATTAAAATATTAATTCAAAATGGTATTTTTTCTAAGCAATCAATCAATCTTAATTTAAATAAATTCAGTAAAGTGCAACTTTGACTCACACACGAAGGGTTCCGTACCGACACTACATGCATATCTAATTCTATATGAACTTTAGTATCTTACCTGATGTAGAAACTTTTTTCTTTTAAGATTTAAGTACCTGTTAAATTTTTATAGCTATGCTATTTATGTCACGACACATGAGCTAGGATGTGATTTTCGCAACAAAAATAATCTACACTATTACAGTTATAAATTTATTTTTGTTTTGATTTCTTTATACTCAAACCAGAGTACGAAAATCAACGAAACAAATTGTTTGATTTTGTTTTGTCTCGTTCTTTGAAGTGAGTGAAAGAAGGAGAAAACAAAAACAATGAGAATGATTGATCAATTAGTTTTTGTGTAGTTTTTTTTGCATGAGCACAAAACAAAGAGAATACAGACGATTATCTGTAAGCCGGCTAACAGCCGCCACTGGCCACATACAATACATCAATTTAATCGTACGCCGATAGAAAAGAAAATAATGGGAAATAAATGGAAACGTTTTGAAATATTTGCGGCGAATTTGACATCATCATATAATATAGTTTCATTGCATTGTTATTTAACACATTAAGTTTGTTTTACATAGCTGAGCAGCATAGCTATGACCGGGTGTCCTGAGACAACTCTTTCCTTTTTTACAGTTTTTTTTTTATTTTTGCGCTTTTTCTTAGTTTTGGCGTTTTTGGAATTTTTTCAATTTTGGCGTTTTTTTTTGGTTTTTGGCTATTTTTCTTTCGTTATGGTGATTTTTTTAATATTAAAAAAATTTCAGTACCCAGTAAACTTTTTAACACGAAGCAACAGTATTTCAGGCTGAAATTTTGGCAGTTAGGGAAGCGGCTAGAATGCTGATTGATGGCAGATACAGGGTAAAGTTGGTATCTTTGTCGACAGCCAGGCAGCACTACTATCCCAAAGATCACATATCACCTCGTCTATTCTAGTCGGGCAATGCAAGAGTTTGCTATCTAGACTGGGTGGTCAGACTAACCTTACCCTCATCTGGGTTCCAGCAAATAGCAATTTTTTAGGTAACGAACGGGCGGACGAGCTGGCTAGGGCTGGCTCCGATATGAATGTTTCCAATGCCGAATCGGTAGCCATGCTGTTTGGTGCAATTAAAATCTATATTTTCAAGCACTATCTCTATAAGGCTGAAAGTAGATGGCGTAATATAGTCACGTGCAAGGTTGCTAAGAAAATGTGGCCTTGCTACAATGATAGGCGCTCAATACAATTAACAAACAGAAACCGTAGAGACATCTCGAGACTCGTTGCAGTCATGACGGGGCACTGGACGGTCGGCAGACATGCTAGTAGGATAGGTCTGCCCTATAATGAGTTCTGCCGAAGTTGTCGAGAAGTAAGCAAAGAAGAAACAATCTTTCACTTTCTTTGCGAATGCCCAGCATTGCATCTCTCGAGACACAAATTTTTAGGCAGTCATGTACTAGATGATCTATCAGATCTATCTGAGATTGGGTTGAATGACCTTATCAGATATTTCAACGCGACGGGTTGGATCTAGTAACGATCACCGTATCAGAATACTTAGATACGGTTCTATATAGGTTGACACCGATGAGTGTAGTGGTCCTTTCAAAAAGGAATCTTCTAGATTCTACTTGAATGCCTGCGTGTAGTAGGGCAACCACGTAAACCAACCAACCAAACTTTTTAACAATTATTGGCGCTTTTTTTGTTTTGGCGCTTTTTCTTAGTTTTGGCGCTTTTTTGCTTTTGGGCGATTTTTTCGGCTTTTGAAAATTTATTTTAGTTTTAGCGTTTTTTTTTTAGTTTTGGCGACTTTTTCATGTTTTTGGCAAATTTTTTTTAATTTTGGCGATTGTTTTAATTTTGGAATTTTTTAGTTTTAGCGTTTTGAAAATTTCAAGAGTTTACCTCTTAGAGTTTCCAAGATACAGCAAGTTGACACAATTACACAGTGAAAATTACATTTACTGACAGCATGCCCTTTAATTTAGATTTTTTTAAATTTTAGTGTTCATTAGTGTAGTCTGTATTACTTTTATGCAGACTAACATTGAAAATTTCAATTGTCTGGATATTAAATTAGGATTTTACTAGTAACTTCCTTCGTTGCTCGCCTTAGAACTCCCTATAATTTTTAACTGTTTAACTGTTGTTGTTGTAGCGAGACAGACTGACAGACAGGCGGACATCGTGGCGAAAACAATAGCGTTACTTTTCAACTCTGATACTCGGTATCTTAAAAATGTGTAACAATAATTTTTTCCTAATATTTTATTGTCATTTAACGCGACTGAATATGAATACGAAGTCTGCTTATCTGTTGCTTGAGCAGCAACAAAATGCATCTAGACGTGCTTAACCAACAACAAATAAATGTTTGTAATAATTTTTGCTGCCTACTTTTTTACTTTATCGGATATAAATTTATTGCAGGAAGCTCTTTCTGTCCGCAAAAAAAAAAACGGTAGAGAAGAAGGTTACCTAGGAAAAAAAAATTGCATTTCATGAAAATTTTAATAACTTTCGGTAATTTTCTTAAAGCGATTTCTTTCTTTACACCGCAATGAAACAAATAAAAAAAATTCACGCAGCTAATACCGTGAAAAAATTCATTGCATAGATTCAGTCTTTCAAATTAAATTGTGTTTTTTTTTTCAGATTTATAAAAATATCTCCGACTTGTGCAATAAATTTAACTCAAACGGCAAGGCTATTAGAAACACCACAAACTATTTTTTTTTGTATAAATACTACTACAATATTTACTTTTAATCTCTAAATTTTAAATTTCCTGCTCAAAATTCCACTGAACTACATGTCTCTTATTAAGTCTTCACAATTTAATGGCCTCTTAATTAAAATACGAGTACAACAACGGCAATAATTACTTGTTTTTGTTTGCAAAGTTACGAGTAATAAACCAGCATTTAGTAGACTTGCAATGTTATTTATTAATGTTTGCGTTAAGCTGCAAAATATTTAAATGTATCTATGTCTAAAACCCAGCTAATCTGGCTATAAAAAAGCCTACTGAGTTGCCTTTTAGTCGTAAAAAAAAACTTTTTTGTTAAATGATTTTAATACAAACTGCCAGTAACTTAGAATCTATTAATTTCTTTGGGCAGATAAAATGTAATTAAGTTTATTATTCGCATTAAGCAAGCAAACACACAGTTTAAATTGAAGATAATTTTAAGCGCCTTTTAATGTTGTTAAAGGAACTCTTTATCTTGACTTGCATTAGTAAATAATTTAATGTTCACCACTAATTCACAATTGAAGATTATTTTAAATATTTTCCATACAGATAATTCTAAGTTTTAAATAATTGAGTTTTCATATATTTTGCTACTATTATTGCTTCCTTATGTATAGTCTTTCAAGTTTTCTTTACAATTTCAATTTTGCTTTGAAATTACGGGCATACTTTTAGGCGGTAATTTTTTTAGATTTGTACTAAAATACTTAAGAGAGCGAGTTTGTTGCTTTAGTCTTTTGTTTGCAAATGCATACAACAGTGTTGCCGTTTTAGCATTTTTATTGATAGTTTCAGCATATGCTTTCATAAAAAAAGCATTCCAGCTTTTAGAAAAACTGCTAAAAAAACCTCTATAATTTAAAATTTGGCATTTTAGCAGGAATTTTGCAACGATTTAGCATTCTCCCATCATCATTTTCTGACAACACTGGCATACAGCAACTAAAAAAATTTTTTTTTAATATCTCTCTTTCAACTTAATGCTCTTACATCATCAATAACATTATAAGCAACTTAATTAAGGTCAATATGAAGTACTTTACAATGAACATTAAGAAATTTTAATAAATTATTTTTATATACCAGTATGAGTTTCTTTCATAGAATTTCAAAGTAAAAGAATTTGAAAAGAGCAAAAAGAGCTTTATTTGGCTCTTCCCAAGTTTGACATGTTTAAATATTCCATCACTTTTGCTGGTAATAATAATCGAGTTAGACCGACTTTATCTTATAAAATTTTTGACGAAAATTTCAATATTTGTCCTAAGCAGCACTACAGGAGAGAATGACATTTAAAAAAAAATTAAATATGAATAAATTTTTGAAGCTTTTTGCTCTGATTTTCTTCTCCACACCAGAAAATTACAAAAGTATCGTTTTAAGTACTCTTTGAGTATTGATCGTCCAACAACAGTGAAAATAAACTATACTCATATGTAAATATACTCGTCAAGTTCGAAATGGCCACTTTTATTATATCATGAAATCCACAGAAAAGTCAACCGCAGGGCTACATCATCAACTTACAAAAATGTGTTATTTTCATTGAACTGAATTTTTTTCGTTTCCAATAAAAGATACAAATAAAGATAAAAAATCAATTTGGATTGCATTTTATTTATTAGCTTGTTCGAAACGAATGAGTCTATATCACAAACGTACCGTGTAATTGTGCGTGACAGACTTAAAAAAAGTTAAAAAAACTATAATATATATAATTTTGTCAAATTTGTATAGCTATTTATATAATCTAAGATAGCTTCTTATAGCTGTAAAAAAGTAAGAAAATTCTCTTCTTTTCTAAAGTGGATTCGCAGAAATCTAAAATATAAACTGACATCATAGTTTTTCGAGTATAATTTTTATAGCGCGTGCGTACGCAACATTTCGCTTTATATCAACGATAATAAAAACTCGTTTCATAAACACTTTACACATTTTAAAAACGGGTACAAAATTGAATAGTTAGAACCTAAATGTACTTACGTAAGAAAAATCTTCCTTAAAAAAATCCGCTATAATTATACGCAAGTCGTAACAGTGCGTGACATGGATTTCATGATATTACGCAGCACATTACAAAATTAATAAAATTTATACGCCTAGTATAAACATACTCTGAGTTTTTAGGCTACACATGAATACATATAGGAGTATTTTATTTGCACATACTTCAAGCATCAAAGCTGCAAAAAAACATAAATTGGTAAAACGGTAGTTGGACTAATTGTATCACATCAATTGTGCTTAAAACGTTTCTAACTAAATATTTACTTACAAACATTTATAACTTTTTATATTACAATATTATGCCGAGTACACACTATGGCATTTTGTGACATCGCAAGCAAAAATAAAAGTGTGTAATAGTGGCAACGTTTGTCGTTTCCGTTTTTTTCCTTGTGTGGCATTACCTCACAAACTGTTTACGCATATAATGTAGACAGTTGTGAGAACAAGTTGGCAGCATTGCAGGCACAAAAACAAAATCTCAACCTGTTGACATTTTGTCATATTAAGTACATACCGAAAGAATTTCAAATGTATGGGGGTATTAAAATTTAATAGTATGGGAAACGAAAAGAAAAGTGAAAAGGCGCGGAAGCGTGAGAGAAAAATTCAAGCATTTTGGACGCATGACTTGACGACACAGCTAATTCAGCTTGTGGAGATTTGTGATACAGCCCTAATTCCACCGAAATTGCATGGGTTGAAATTTCGGTGGAATTAGGGCTGCATGCGCACAAAATTTTTAAATCAACTTGAATACTGCATCCGTAAACTGTAATTCAGAGTAGTTCAATAGAATGCTTTGCTAGCGCTCATATTAAGCAATAGAAGTTTATATTGTATTGTTTAAGTGAATCTCAATAAACTAGCGTAGGTAATTCTAACCAATTTGAGTTGTTAAGTTTACAATAAGAGCTTCGTTAACAACCAAAGAATTATTAAGTTAAATTCTTTATGTCCCAAACTTTACAGTACAATTCATGCTACTAAAATTTTTTTGATTAACTTGAACTTTTATGTGTGTTACATTGGTTCGTTTAACCAATTTCATTGGTTAGTTCAACTGTAATCATAAAAATAGGTTTAGGTTAATTTTACCTATAATATTCTGCGCTTAGTTTTTGTTTATAGAAAATATAATTTAATTTGAAAATGTTGCTTGTTTTTATGGTTAAGCGATTGTCTATATGCATTTCGTTCCCGCTTTTTAGAACTCATCAGTAGACTTCAACCCAAAACATTTTTGATTTTAGCTAACAATCTTCGTATGTTTATAGTAAGACTCTTAATACTATATTGAGAATCACAATATACAAACATAATAAGTTTGAAAGCCTCAAACCAAAATCTTTACAAAACAAGCATCTTTATTCGATTGTGCATCTATTTTATTTTCATGTATGAAAATATAATTTAATAACAAAATTTGTATTAAATTATGTTTTTTGACCAATCTGTTGTTTTCATTTCTTATGTTATTTGTACGGGCTATTAGTGATCAATAATTTTTCTCCAAATGTAAATAAAAATTACATAATTTTTAATGTGCTCTACCCAACGTCTCGTTTGCTTTTTACAAACTTCTTCAGGGGTGTTTTTTTATTTATTGATATGATTTATATCATTGTCAATTATTTATTTTTAAATTTATCATCATAAAGAAGGGACTACACACGACACAGATATGAATAATAAATAAATAAATAAATAAATTGGTCCATCACAACACAAAATCAATAGCCAACTCCAAAAACAACACAAAATCAATAGCCAAGAAAATTTGTTGTATGTTGAAATCAAAACCTCGACCAAATCGTCCCAGCTGTAAACGTACAAGTCGTCAAGTAAAAATTAACCTTTTAATTTGTGACTTATGTGAACGTACTGTGCGAAATAAAATTTGAGATTATGGCAACATGTAATCGTATAACTGAACGTACGATTTTTACGAACTGTCATCCGTTAACAAAATTCAATACAAGTGCATATAAATGTTTGTTTAAATTTCACAAAAAATATAAGTAAACTAAAACTTTAAAGAATAGCTATTTTTTACGTTATTATGTTTCTAGGACTGACTATAATAAATTGAATCCAAGTAGTGGCAGACAGAGTTCATGAAAGAACACCAAAATTTGGAAAAAAAAATAATAATTGTCTCCGTAATTACGTGCAAGGAAAGCCAACAGACAAGCAGTTGTGGGGTCCGAGTAATTTAAACTTAAATCATCCACGACACATATAAAGGTCTCTTGGTTCATGCATTTCTAAAACCTTACGCTGTATTCGTCAGCGCCAATGGATTGCTCCGATTGGTCAGCTGAATCCGTAAAATTTTTCATCTTTTTCGCTATCATTTGTTATAAAATAAAACAATAATAGTCCCGGTTCCATATTTACATTTCTAATTCGAATAACATTTTAATTAATTACTTTGACAGTTCACAATTGCTGTACCCTTGAGAATTTAATTCACAATAGCACGTATGTTTCCACTATACGTGCTTCACTCTCTATTCATGCTTCACACCCCAGTCATGAGTGAAGCCAGTAGCTTCGCCATACAAAATTATGAGAGCGAATCAAGTAGATTCACACCCCAGTTTATCTGAACTAGCTATCAAAACCAAATAGGTCAGCGTTGCCACTAGTGGAAAAAGAAATTACACAGCTGCAAGTCTAAAATACTGCAAAACCGAATGAAATAGTGCAAAAAATCTAAAAAAGAATTATTTTTTTTATTTTTTATATTTTTATATATTTATATTTTTTAACATATAATAATCGTACAACAAAATTTAAAATGTAACAAAAAATTCACTAATTCACAAATATTTACTTCAACGAAGAATAATTTACCACTTTCCTCTTAACATTTTGTCAAAATTTCATAAAATATTCTTTAAACCAGGCATTTGAGAAGGTTCTCAACCCTTTTCTTTTCTCAATTTAAACTCATTTAACTAGAACTACTGAGCGATACTTATATAGGGTGTTTTTTTTAGAGGTATAGAACTTCGAATTGAAATAAAACACAAGAAAATCGTTTTAATGTCCATCAATTTGGCTTTATTGGAAGGATAATTTTATGCCATTAACGTTTAAATATGATTTCGGGCATGTGGCCGCCGCGGCTGGCTCGAATAAAGCCAATTTTCAACCACTTTTTCGAGCATATGGGGCCGTATGTTGGCAATAACGCCACGAATGTTGGCTTCCAAGTCCCCTAACGTTTCTGGTTTGTTGGCGTAGACGAGCGACTTCACATATCCCCAAAGAAAGTAATCCAATGGTGTCAAATCACACGATCTTGGTGGCCAATTGACCGGTTAACCGAATTAATTGCTCTGATGGAGATTATGTCGACCATAAAATGGACGGAGCTTGCGGTAAACTTCGCGAACTGAACCATTATTTTCGAAATAAATTTGCACGATTTGCAAGCGTTGTTCTTTTGTCAACCTGTTCATGATAAAATGGCAAACCAAACTAAATATTAATCCCTTGACAGCTGACAAAATGGCCGCCAGTTAAAAAAGTGATGCCAACTTAAAGTTCTATATCTCAATAAAAAACACCCTTTACATGTTTTAGTTTTTTTTTAAGCTAAAACTATTTTTTCCAATTTCTTTTTATCATTTTAGGCTCATAATTTGCACCATAATTTTAAAATCGATAACTGATAACTCATTTTTGGAGTATCAGTTTTAATTAAGTTCAGTTTACAAAAAAAAAACTCTTTCAACAGAAGCGTTTAAGAATGGTAATATCACAACTTTTAAATTCAGAAAAAGAATATCTCCAGCACAGCTGTTACTTTGAAAAATGTTAGACCAGTAAATTTCAAAACATCCAATTTATCGCATATATTAAGGTCTTTATAGTCGAAAAGTGCATATTCACGCCACTCATTGTCTAATTTTTGATAATGTAGCTTAAAAAAGGTAAATTGATTTTTATTTCAATTTTGGTTCTACTACATCAATAAAAATTATAAATATCATCATGAAAGTTGCTTTTTTATATAAAATTTACTAAAATCTTTATACATTACATTTTGTTGTGCCTCGGAACAGTATTTTAAGTAGCTAAATTAAAATAAATTCCACTTTGCTGTATAACAAGCTGCTCGTTTTTATTGGTCAACCATAAATAACTCATTTTGTTTAAAAAAAAAATCTGCTTTTATGTAATTAGACAAAAAAAATTTGCACAACTTTGATTACATCAGCTTTTAATTTGCACAAAAGCAGGGATTCGCTTTAAAACATTAAATTAAAATTATATAAAAGTCCAAGAATGATCTTCAAAAACTTCCAATCTTCAATATAATCTCAATACTTCATATTGTTCCAGAGCTCTTGCAATGCCACAAGCTGTTTATTATAACAATTGCGATGTAATAGGTGATAAGATTGTATGGCTCTCTAGTGGGAAATATCATAGAAATTTTTGAAGTTTGCATCACTTTTGTAATAGGATCCAAATATTATAAATATGTTTAGTAAATTAGGGACTTTTTAAAAATTTTATTGAACTTTTATTAAGACTTACAGCAATATGGTTTTGTTTATATCTTTATGTATAATAAACTTTGTTGGAGTCATGGAGATTTCCCGCAGGCATGAAGTTTCGCCTGTAGAATTTTGTAGCACATATACATAACTCGATTTTGTCTTAAGTCGACTTATGCTGTTATCGCTTTAAAACATATAAACATAAATGTCATTAAATTCAAATAGTGCAAAATTACACAAAAAATTTATGGTGCAAAAATAGTGCAAAGACCTAAAAATAGTACAATATTTGCAATATTACATGTGTATGTGTGTGTGAACAAATAAAAACAAAGCAAACGCACGTGTGTATGATACGTATGTAGGTATGTATGCATGTGTGAATATACTCCCTATCGGAAATTAAGTTAACTTTAAACTAACTTTAAGCTAACTATTTCGCAACTAGTACTGACTGGCACTTTGATTACTTTTCAATGTAATCAACTGACTATTTTAACATTGCGATATCCTAGGCAGTAGTCAATTGTCTCACTTTGCATTACTTTCAGCTAACTTAAAGTTGGCTTTTTTTAAATCACCTGGTAGTCAGTAAATTAAAAAAAATTTTTGGGTTTCGAACATATATCATCACACGTTGTGTACTCAAAGCGCTAACTACACAACCAAGGTACCATTTAAAATAATAACAGCAAAATGTTAATATAAAACTGGAATGAGTTTCAAAGTAGCTGAGAATAAATTTGTTGGCTCTCACCAAATTCGATTACGTACTCAACTTAAGAATTAATTTTGGATTTGTTCTGGATGACTTTGCAGTTAGCTTTTAGTCAGTCTAAGAAAAGTTAACTATAAGTTAACTATTTTTGTAGTGAACCACACATTCTCCGACAGGGCTCGTTCACAAAAAAATGCCAAGACAAAGCACAAATGCACCGTGTAAACGGCATGATTCGTAAACATGATTGAGAAAGCGAAGCATGTGATTCAACTAGTAGTGGAAACATAGCGCTATATGCAAGTTAAAAACTATTGTGAATGTTAAGGAAAATTATGATGATGCCCCTACGTTCATACGATTGACGATTGTCGATTGTCGATGCAATCAAAGATGTGACGATTTGAGCCCTGTTTATATTTCATGGAAAAAATTTCGATTCAAACTGTGTCAGATTTTCTGGAAATCAGTAGCTTTTATACACTTTCTTTCATTCTGTCCTTTAACGCAATATTCCAAGCTAACATCAACTACGTTTGCAGACTACGCATACAGATGTGACTAAAATACTGCGATTAAACTGACTTACATGACAACATGTTGTTGATGTAAGTTTACTTCAATATTTATGTGTTACAGATGGATTAGTGTCAGCTTGTAGCTATTAATACTTTTACATGCAATTGAAAATGGATTTAAAGCAAAAACACAAAATTGAATCTTCCTAGAACTTGAAACAGCACGACTTGAAAGGGAACTTTTAAACAAAACATGCATTCACACATATACAATCATTTCTTATATCATATCAAAAGTGACTCATAAAGTAAGTCCACATAAAAGCAGTTCTTTTTTCTGCAAAAAGTGTTGACATGTGAGCAATGCGCACTAAAATACGAGTATATAGCGAAGTGGCAAAAGCAATGTCTTTAAACTTTATTTAATTAAGCAAGGTCATCGCTGGCAGAATTGCGAAACTGCAACCTTGAGTTTGGCTGTATCCCAAACAGTGAACATAGTCTATAAAAGAACATGACTTTTTCACTGTTTGAGAATTGATTGATACCGTCATTTTATGATTCAAACAGTTTTTTGTTTCTATTTTTATGTTTTTTATATCCACTTAAAGGTTAGAAAAAACTATCAACAAACTTATATATGAAACACACAGAGAAAAAACAGCTTAAAATCAATCAAAACCATATTGAATTAATAAGAAACATTAACGAAAGTCTAGTCATGTTGAAATTTCTTATTTCAGTATGAAAAAATATTAATTTACTACTTATTTATTAATTTTATTTATTTTTAAGTATTTCAATATACATTTTCTATTATAGTGAAAGTTATTGAATTAATGGGACGCGTTCTTATTTTTAAGCTTCTGCTTTTCCCTGAGTGTATGTATTTATTTCTTTATATGAATTTTGAGATGTGCTTTCAGCTCAATAAAATCCAGTAACTTACAGCTTATTTATTTCACACTTTATATTATATTGGCAGCACAATATTTGCTCATTCTCGCAAAAGCTTTGCATGTGAAAAGCATTTTTGAAAAATGAAATGTCCTTTTATATAATGAAAGCTGTTCTTTTCTAAAATAAAGTTTGAATTGAAAAACATTAAAACTACGAGGACGGCTCAATAAGTCCGTGACTTTTGGAACTTTCCTCATAGTTCTATGAAATGCAACACTGTTTCCATCAAGTACCTCCTGTTAATGCACTAATGTCAAATTTTGAGCAAGTGTCGTCATTTACTTTGAGTTTAACAGCTGTTCAAAACGAGGTTGTATATCTCGTGTATTTTTCTAAAAATTTAAAAAAGTGAATTTCGAGTGCTCATTAAACATTATTTTTTGCAAAAAAAAACCGTCAATGGCACCAAGGAAAAGCTCGACAAATACTATGGGGACTCTGCACCATCGATTTCAATGGTAAAATAATGGTTTACTGACTTTCGTTGTGGTGGCACAAGTACAAATTACACTGAACGTTCTGGACGGCCAATTGAGGTCAGTACACCAGAAAATGTCGAAACAATCCACGATATGGTGTTGGCCGATCGAAGAGTAAAAGTGCGTGAGATCGTTGATGTCATAGGCATTTCATATGGCAGTGTGGTTTCGATTTTAAGTGCTCAGCTGGGTATAAGAAATTTGTCTGCAAGATGGGTGCCGCGTTTGCTCTCAATTGACAATAAACGTAAACGTGTGACAACTTCAAAGGATTGTTTGGAGTTGTTTAACCGCAATCCGAATGAGTTTTTGCGGCGTTTTGTAACTGTGTATGAAACTTATTAGACCGATTTAATGTGGATTTAAATAGAAAACGACCCCATATGGCCAAGAAAAAAGTTCTTTTTCATCAAGATAGTGCACGGCTGCACACGTGTGCAGTCTCAATGGCAAAACTTTATGAATTAGCCTACGAATTGGTATCTCATCCTTCATATTCTCCGGATTTAGCCTCTAGCGGGTACTTTCTATTTCCAAACCTCAAGAAATGGCTCTGTGGACAGAGATTTAGCTCCAACGATTAAATTATTAACCAAACAAATGCCTATTTTAAGAACCTCGAAAAATGCTATGCGGAAGGGATACAAAAACTGGAGAAACGTTGGACTAAGTGTACTGAGTTCAAAGGAGATTATGTTGAAAAATAAATTTTTGATTTGCAAAAAAAAAGAAATATTGTTTCTTCAAAAAGTCACTGAGTTAATGAGCCGCCCTCGTATTCAAAATTTATGAAAAGTATAAACCAACTTTAATACAAGATCGCTTCTCCTTTAATTAAACGAAATCAATTTGCGAAGTAATTTTATCGTGGTACTTTAATATGTTTCTCGTTTAATCAGAATTCAAGTACTTGTAGGTCTCTGAATAACTTTTAAAGTCTGGATCACACTGTCAGCACAATGCAATAATTTTTGTCGGCTAACTAAGATAAAGTCATAAGTAATAAGGTAAATTTGGCTTATTTCTTTCGTAATAAAGCGATATAGACTTATACCAAAACTAATTGATTAATAATGACATTAATGGCTTATTACTTATGACTTTATTGCAAAAAAAAAAATTAAAAAATTGAAAATTGGTACATTGTGGCCATAGTGCCCATGTTTAATATTTTTCAGTGGCAATATTCACAACACAACAACATCACATTTTATTCAATGGTGACTTTAAGGCACTAAATCTGTTTAAGATTCAAATATTCGTTATGCAGAAAATCAAATGAATTTTACTCTTACTTACGTCTGACTAGTCAATTAGTCTACAAAGTTACAAAATTTAAAAGTGAAGTTTCTTCAAATAAAAAAAAAAAAATAAAAATGAAATAAATACAAATTTAGAATTTCGCTATCCATGAGTATATAATTTCAGCTTAAAATACTATTCTAACACTTTGATAAATCTTCCTTATAACAGAACTTTATCAACAAAGTCTGCGAGACTCATCTCAATTTATTTTATGTTTTCTAGTTTCATCATTAACGTATTTAACATACTCTGCACTGCGAGAGAATCTATCAGCAGCAATTTAAAGTGCAAAAGCTTCTAGTAGGAAACTTTTACTTACAGTTTTCCAACCCACGTGCTGTTGGCTTTAATTTCCTTATAACGACTGCAATAAGAGCTGTTTGTCGGCATCATAAATTCAATTTCAATGATTTTTACAATGCCAAACTTTGAAACTGAATAGCTTGGTTGGAAACTCATTTATTGTGTGTTTCCTCTAAAGCTCTCATAAAAAAATCTTTGATTTTAAGATTTTAATCAAAACTTGTATTTTATTGTATTTTAAGAGCCTGTTAGCTATACGGCAGTTGCTGTGGTACAATAACGCTGTCATAAAATGAAAAATAAAGGATCACAGAAATGATACGCAACAAAGAATTGCTTAGTGAAAAAAAAAACATCATCATTAAATAAATTATGAGCGTTGTGAAAAATTGGAAAAAAACCTTAAATTTTTAAGAATAATCATTCATGTATTCTAAATTTTTGTGGATTATGTTTGACTAAATCGAACTTTTATGTACAGTACATACTTACTTGCAAGAGCTGTACTTCATTTAAGCTTTCATATTAAAATAAGAAAACTCTATGTGCTGCTTTCACAAGAAATCAAACACTGCATTAGTTTGGAAGCTTTTATCTGCTGAAATATCAATAATTGTGTTGTGT
Organism: Nowickia ferox; assembly: GCA_936439885.1. Taxonomy (NCBI): domain Eukaryota; kingdom Metazoa; phylum Arthropoda; class Insecta; order Diptera; family Tachinidae; genus Nowickia; species Nowickia ferox. Next base: position 90,736,547 of record OW387023.1, on the reverse strand, counting down.
TGTGAAGTAAAATATCGCATTAAAACATTATAATGGAATAGGGAACGATAAATCAATACCGGCACAGTAGAGCATTAGAATAAACAAAGGATTCTAAATGAACAATCTGTTGCAATATATACTCGTATAAGAAAAACACTCAAGTATCATTTGATTAAATTGAACACTTCATTCAGTTCTTAAAATGCTTGGGATATGGATATTATGGTTTAAACAGGCATACAGGTTGTCTGGTGGCAAATTTATATTTTTAAACACGTTTATTTCAAAAAGCAATAAACGGTGCGGAGGGAAAGTGGCACCGTTGCAATTATCGATTGTGCGGATTTGTTAGTCACGATGTCGCAGTGGTCGAGTGAGCATCGCGCGTTCGCTGTGGAGTAATTTTTTAAGAGAAATGATTCTTACGTAATTGCTCGGTATTCGGCGAAAACGTGATGGACCGAGTGTAAATTAATTCGTACGTGGATGCAAAGATTCCGCACAACTGCTTCGGCTATGAATATCCCACGGCCAGGGCCCAGTCGATCTTCAAGGACTCCCGAAAACATTGAACTGGTTGAAAGCAGTTTACGTGAAAATCCGCGACTTTCAATACGGAAAAGAGCAACCTCACTGGTACTTCCAAGAGCGATTATTCATGAATTTTTAAAAAAGGATCGGATCCTTTTAAAATTCAAATCGTTCAAGTGCTGAAAGAAAGTGACTTGGATTTATGCAAAAACTTTTGTGAAACGATGTTGGAACGTTTTCACACTGTAAATCCCATTTTTTGGAGCGACGAGGCTCATTTTCACTTAAACGGCCACGTCAACAAGCAAAACTGCCGTTACTGGTCTCCAGGAACCCGCAATCCTCGATTGAAACATCACAAACCATTGCATTGCTCCCGAGTAACTGTTTGGTGTGCCTTACCCACTCATAAGCTAATTGGACCATTTTTTTTTCAAAAATTCTCGTGGCCAGGCGACGCATGTCAACGGTGAAAATTATCGACGCATGATTACGGAATTCTTTTTGCCAAACCTGTGAGTTCATCCATTGTACTCTTCACGCACGTAGTTTCAACAGGATGGGGTGACTGCACACACAGCCAGAGCTTCGATGAATTTGCTTCGGGAAAATTTCCCCCATATCCCATGGCCACCGAGGTCGCCCGATCTAATTCCCATGGATTTGTTTTTATGAGGCTACCTCAAAGAGAGGGTTTATAATGACAATCCCTAATCTCTTGTGGCTTTAAAGGAAAATACTCGTCGAGAAATCAGCTTAATTAAACTCGTCGAGAAATCAGCTTAAAAATCAGCTTAATTAAACACAAGGCTCCGTTTTAAACAGTGTGTTCAACTCGACGGAAGACATCTGGATGACATACTCTTTAAAAAATAAAATCCGCATTTCCATTCTCAACAAAACTTTGTGTCAATTATTACGTTTTTTATTTAAGTTTGAAAATATAAATCTACCAGACACCCTGTATAAATGTGGGGTAAAACTTTTGCAAAACTTTACGCAGTAATTAACGTAATCTTTTTCTGTAAAAATACAAGTAAATATCAATTATTAATTTAAGCTTCAATTAAAAAATATTTTTAAGCTTAAGGCCTGTTTAAATTTTTTTTCTGATTGAAAGGAAAAAAGAAAAAAAAAACCACCTTCAATGATTTTAATGTCGAATGTGCGAGCTACAAGTTAAAATAAGCAAAGACTTTGTTTCAGGTAATACCAGATCCTTAATTCTTCGACTTTACTTGCCAAGTCACTAATATTATTAATGCCATTTCCTAATAATACTGCTGAACCCACAAAAAAATACTTGCTCTGGCCATTTTTATGCCACGTACGTTCGGATGGTAGGTAAAAATCCATATACTCGTATATATATATATATACTTTTCCTTAGCTGTTTAACAGGAAAAGCTACTTGCAAAAACTCTTTTTTATGAAATTAGAAACATCAACAACATCAAGTTTGAATTTTATATAAGCTCAAGCCGATTGAATTTGGGGTACTGAAGCCCCTTCCTCTGCATATAAAGATATAAAATTCAAGCTAAAAAAAACTCAAAAAAAAAGCTCAATAATACCTTTTCTAATGCCATACGTACATACGAGGTGTGTTCAAAAAGTATCGCAAATTTTGTGTTTTTTCAAAAATTATTTATTTATTCAAGAATATCTAGTTTGTCCCCTTCAAAGTAATCCCCCTCAGTTATAATGCACTTATGCCAATGTTTTTTCCAATCTTCGAAGCACTTCAAAAAGTCATTTTATCTTATCTTGTTCAGCTCTTCCTTCAATGTCGCGTTTATCTCGTCAATCGTAGCGTAGCGTCGTCCCATCATGGGCCTCTTCAGTTTTGGGAACAAGAAAAAGGAATACGCCGGCTATGGCATCATTAATGTGCTGTTGTTGGCCAAAAAGTCGCGCTGTAATTTTGGTACGAATTTCGCGGCGACCCGTTTCATGCCCAAATCATTGAAAAAAATCGAACGGCACGATCCAATCGATATGTCTAGGTCCTGAGCAACTTCTCTAATGGTGATTCGACGATTGGCCAATACCATTTTCTTCACTTCATTAATTTTTTCGTCTCGGCCTTCTGAGAACATTTTGTACCACCGATAAACGTTGCTTCGGTCCAAGGTAGCTTCTCCGTATGCCACAGTTAACATTCGGAATGCATACGCACACTTAATTTCGTTTTTCACACAAAATTTGATACAGGTTCTTTGTTCCATTTTTTTAATAGGTAAAAATCGAAGACGAGCCAAAACACGTGCAAGCAAAGCAGCTGTCAACAATTAACGGAATATTCAAAATGGCCGAAATTGTCGGCATAAGTGAGAGACATGAGTAACAACATAACGCGCGAAAATTCAAAATTCGCGATACTTTTTGAAAACACCTCGTATATACATATTTTATAGGAATCAGATGTCCATTTTACAAATTGTAGATTTATTTCCGCCTTTTTGCCCAAAATTTCCCACTGTGCAATGTTGGTAACTAATTTAATATACACAGATTGTGCGAAAGGAAAACCAGCGTCTTCGAAGTTTAATTTCCAATTAACATCTTTAAGGATTTAAGAAAATTTTTCTCGATTTACAGCAGCACATGGTTAATTACTTTTTTCTATAATTGTAATTTATGCCTGGAGTTCTTTTTTATTTCAAATTAAGAAAAGCTTCGTACTCTACATATGCAAGTAAGATTAAAAATAATTAAATTTTTTCCACAGAATTCTTAGTTAAACAAAAAACTAAAAGACTCTTAGGAAAGTAAAAGCAATTCAAATTGGAAATCATGTTGTTTTTATAGTTGCATGTACTCGTATTTTACAAACATTTCGCTAAATGAAACTTACAAGAACTTGTTTGTAAGTATTATTAATCGTTGTAATAAAAAAAATCGCTATACTTGATGGTTTTTGCAAGTCTCAATACCAAGCCGTAAGCATTTCTATTTATCTTTGAAAATAAACCTAAAAAAATTAAAGGAAATACTTTAAGTGTGCATTTTTAAAAGGCAAATTGGCTATTAACTTAAGCCAATTAAATCAATGTGCTGTTGACTCAAGGAAAGCTAACACTTTGGTGATATAGAAAACAGAGGCGGGCTACTGTTCATAAAATTGTATTCATAAAATGAAGCAGTAAAGAACATGAATGAAATGAATGTTGTGTGCTGGTAATAACAATAAGTTGCAATAAGTTCTGATGGTAGGTGTGAAGTTTAACTTCTTGCATTTTTTAGTTTTTTCTTTTCTGCTGCAGACTTACACGTAAGAACTTTACAACATCGACGGCTAAATAAAAAAATATAAAAAACTTTATGAGAAAAGTAAAATAAACTACTTTCGTTGAGTACCTTAATTTTTCAGAATTTATTTTTGCTATTTAAAGTTTTTTAATAAATATAATTTATGGCAGCATAGTTTTTAGCACAAAGTCACAACAACTTTATTAAAAGAAACACCCATAAATCAGAAGGTTAAAGAATAATAGAGTTACTAAATTAGCAGATGTTTAGGGAACTTTTGAACTTAGAGAAGTGAAGAGTTTTGGCACTACTGAAGAGAATATTATTTTACCATGGCTGACTTCCTTTACGTCAATTGCTTTGTCTACGAACAAAATGTAGTGTTTCATAACGCCCTAGGGCTTTTTAAAACGTCGCACAGTGGGAGTCTTTCACAACAACAAAAAAAAATGAAAATAATTCTGCAGTTTCTAAAGAAAATTTACAGCATTTGAGCAGGTATTACAGAGCTTACGTTGCAAATTTGGATTTTATATCTTTAAAGGGAGTGAAGCCACACCAAACCCCAAAATGCGCCACCTTGGGTTAATGAAAAATTCAAAGATATGGAAGGCTGATGGTTTTGATCTGATAAAAAAGATTTTTGCAAGTAGATTTTCCGATTTTTAAAAGTCTACTACTTTTAGGAAATTTTTGAGCAAAAAAAATTTAATTTTAACTTTTTTACTCATCTTGCTCCACTGTTTTGCTAATGCAGAGGCCAAATTTAGCCCGATTTGCAAAGGGAAACTTTTTATGAAGTTAAAACATTAAATATTTACATTTTTAATACATTAGTGCAAGGCATTGGCAATGCACATGTTTTTAAAACGTCGCACAGTGGGAGTCTTTGACAAAAAAAATGGAAATAATTCTGCAGTTTCTAAGCGGGCCAGCTTGTTAGAAAATTTACAGCATTTGAGCAGGTATTACAGAGCTTACGTTGCAAATTTGGATTTTATATCTTTAAAAGGGGTGAATCACACCAAACCCCAAAATGGGCCACCTTTGGGTTAATGAAAAATTCAAAGATATGGAAGGCTGATGGTTTTGTTCTGATATTAAAGATTTTTGCAAGTAGATTTTCCTACTTTTAGAAAATTTTTGAGCAAAAAAATTAAAATTTATTACTTTTGTGCCAAGCTTGATCCACTGTTTTGCTAATGGAGAGGCCAAATCTTGCCCGATTTGCTAGCAAGAAATAAAAATTTAAATTTTTAATACATAAAAAATTTGTGTTTGGGAAGCACAATTCAGTCAAAAGTTTTACGCAATTTAAATTAAAATTTTGAAAAATTTCGATTTTTTTTTCGCAATTACAAAAAAAAAATACTGCACAAATACCAACACCTTATTTATACTTATTTAAAAGGTAATACTAAAGGAAATATTACAAACGAAATTTTTGTTGAAAATTTTCGTTAATTAAGGAAACAGAGCGTTTCCAACTAGACCTATTTTCCTTGTAAATATCGAACCTAGGGACGGCCTGTCTTTACAAATTCCAAAAATGGAACTTACCTTAAGGCACAATATTTTTTTAAATATTTGAAAAATAATTTATCTGCGCCTGGCAAAACAATAAGAAAAATGCGGCAAAATACTGAAAAATCCCCTTTGTGGGATTTTTCGAAATTCCTTTGGGAATAGACGGGAACTCAGAAGAAAGTCTTTTTATTTAATTTTTTTTTTTTTGCATTAAATTTTAAGCGAAAATATTGTTAAGTAAAATCTTTATAGCATCCTTTTTCTTTTTGTTTTTAAATAACGAATATGAAGAGTTTTATGAATTTTAATAAAATTTAAAAAAAATTTTGTTAAGTGTACAAGTATTTTGGCATTTAACAAAATTTACATGCTTTATTAAAATGCTTATGGAGGGCACAAGTACAAATCATGCAATAAATTGAACCTAAATAGTTTAGGGCTTCTTCATTTTATTTTCATTTTTCTTAATTATAAAGTCAATACATATCGCATTTGACATCACGTTTTAGTGCCTTTTCTGGCTGTCATGTTGTTTTCCATATTTAAACTTATCGTTTTTATGTTAATAAACCATTTCAAGTCATGATATCTTGTTTTAGTTTGCAGTTTTACCAAGTGACACATTTTCCCATGTTTACAAGTCTGCACTCAAATATGGAAACTGACTTTTAAATGTCTGTAAGTTTTTTTGAAGTTACCAACATTTGTATACGAATATATACGAACATTTACATACGAATAGGATAAAATATCATATTTTATATCATTGTAATTTTTAAAAAGAGATGGATAAGCAAATGAATTTGGGTTAATTTAAATTTAAATGCACTTTACTGCCACTTTATAGAAGACAAGTAAAAATTCTCGTCTGTCTATTTGTATTGAAATCAAAAACAACAGTTAAATCTACAAGAATATACAAAAAATAATTGGATAATTTCTAATGATTTCTATGTTAGACTAGTCAAATGCTTGATTTTTTTGAGAAATCTTTAAATGATGTCATTTCTGATAAAACTATATATTTCTATGACCTTCACTTAAAAATGGAAAAGGGTATATACAGGTTAAACAAACGCATCATATGTATTATTGCACAATATTACTAGTCGCAATGCTTTTTAGCCAATTTCAAAAAAGAGGTTTATATTTTTTCCAAAAAAAAATAGAAGAAGGTTATCAATTCGTCTGTATTTTTTTATTTTTTTTTTTCTGTTATGTTACTTCATAGCTCGTTACTTTTTAGACCGATTTTAAAAATTCATCTTTCGTCTAAGAGAATATATCTTCCATTTGATCCCATTATAAAAAATGTGGGCGGGCCAGCGCCCACTACTTTTCTTTCTTTTATTTTATGATATCCTACTTATTCAATTGCTACGAAATTTAGCAAACATATTTTGCTCTCGTAACGACACAAACTCGAAGTTAAACAAATGGGCGGAACCACGCCCATTGAAACTTACTATTATGCTTCATGTGCTTCTAGTTTATAGATTTTTACAAAATTTGGCACACACCGTAAGCTCTAAAAAAGGCACAATATTGCATTAAAAAATTAGACTAGGCCACGCCCATTAAAATTTAATATTATAATCAGAAATAATTTCTTAGTCCGGCTTAAGTTCAGTAATTTCAATTCCTGTTGAATGAAATATTTTTATTAATTAATGTGAGTTTCTAAAGAAGAGAAGAAAAATTAAATTAGACTTTATTAGCTGGGGGAAATACCGATATTTTTCTGTGCAGCCACGCACTTCATCAGCACCCAAGTCTATCTACTGGGGTAGAGATTGCTATTAACATCAGCTATTCAATGAAATGGAATATGAGAAATGATTATATTGTGTAAACAATTATTGATTTACCTTTGCTAAATATATTTGTAAGTAACACTATTAATTTTCTGTTTTTTCCGCTTTTTCATTTTCTATTCAGGTTAGCACGAAGGCATATCACTACTCTACCTAAGTATGTTTAACTATTCTTGCTTATCTTTTACGATCATCACATTAATTATATTTACTTACTCGATGTACCGTCGGTACATACATATACGTATTAATGTACTGGATATGAGGAGAACCCACAAGCTTTTGTCGAAACACCATTACAGCCACAGAAAATTACTGTTTGGTGTGCTTTATAAGCTGGCAGAGTCATTGGCCGATATGTCTTCAAAAATGATGATGTTCAAAGGTATAGGAACATGATTCTAAATTTTTTCGTACATCAATTACGATATGTGGTTCCAACAGGACGGAGCCACATGCTACACAGCGAACCCTACAATTGATTTACTCAAAGAAACTTTTGATAAAAAAATAATTTTACATAATGGCCCAATTAATTGGCCGCCAAGATCATGTGATTTAACCCAATTGGATTATTTTCTTTGGAGTTATGTTAAGTCACTTGTCTACGTCGTTAAATCACAAACAATTGAACGCCTGGAAATCAACATTCGAAAAGTTAATGCTGCGAAAAGTTGTTAGGTTAGGTTAGGTTAGTATGGTTGGTCAAGGACTTCGCATAGACCAGGATTGATCCTTAGCGATACTAGCAGATGACAAGAAACCTGTAAGTATGGCATCCTAGTTCGTGGTGCCTGTATCGAATGACTCCCACACAGAGATTTAACCAACCTTAGCAGTCTACACAGTTCCATTCCCGATACAAGTTAAAGACTTCGAAAAGTGTGATCACCAAGACAGTCATATCTAGTGCGGCTTAGAGCCGGACAGTGGCACAGTAAATGTCTCCAATACCCCAGGTTCCTTACATTTCCTGCAGGTACCGTCTAGTATCTGTCCTATTTTGACGGCATACGAAGCCGTCCAGCAGTGTCCAGTTAATACCACCACTAGAAGTCTACAGTTGCTTTTGGTTACTGATAAAAGCAATTTGGTCGATTTAGGATCATAGGAGCTCGACATGATTTTAGAAGTTTTGCAAGTTTTCGTCGCACGCCAAGTTTCCTCCGCTTCTTCCTTCATCTTAGAGTCTATGATCCATTTCAGGTATTGAATTGGTTTCCGGACATAAACCGTTTCTTCCACCGGTAAGTGGATCCCCCTTTTGGCCAGTATATCGGCCATTTCATTTCCTTCAATCCCCATGTGTCCTCGGACCCAAAAAAAAAGCGAAAAGTTGTTGAAAATTGGTGTTCCAGATTGCGCCTTCTACGTGCCAGTTATGGCGGCCACATGGCGGAAATCATATTTAAACATTAATTAGTATTACTAACAAAAATTTAAAATTTTTAAAACCCCCGATATATCTGGAAAAGATGTGATATCTTCTAAGCGGCCAAACCGATTTTCTTAAAACCAAGCTAAGAACCCTCTCGATCAAGTCACCTTTCAAACACAAAAAAACTAAATCAAAATATGTCCAGCCGTTTGGTCTGTACGTGGACACGGACAGACACACAGACACAGAGTCACACACCAAACTTAAAACTTGGGGGGTTAAAAATATATTTCCTTGTTTTATTATGATTTGCGGGTATGTTCTGTATGGCACGTGTAATTCAAACGTGCGGAATTGCCATAGAATTGTTGTTGGAAATATGTATTTATAACTACAATGCTATGGCAATTCTTAACGATTTATTTTCACATGGAATACAGAACATATCCGTTAAACTTGTGTCACTCTATAAAAACACCCTTTATTAAATTTTGTATGTCTTATAGTTTTAATTTTAGCCTCTCTCACTCCTTGCCCCATTCATGTTTATACTGCCTTAAATATGCATGTAAATTGCATCGACCTCAAGGGATCATTTGCCAACCACTCTGGCAATCGCTGCCTTTTAACATTTAGGTAAATGAGCGATCAACAAGTAACATTAACAAATCCTGGGTGAGCATATCAAAAGAAAACAGCATTTGAAAACGATTTAAATGCTATTAGAAAAATGAAATATTGTTTCTCCCAGCAGCACCTGCCCATTCATACAATTGCAATACAGAATCTTTTCCAATTCGTACTCACTAAATGTTTCATTCAAGCTGATTCAAAAGGAAAAGCTAAAAGAACTGTGCAACTTCGTTATGCGCATGCAGCCGAGACCAACTAAGCCAGCCACAAAGCACTTTTTCTTACACTTACAGCCAAAAAAATGTTTCAAGCGTTTCCTTAGGAAGGCATTCGGAGTTCCGCACAAGTACACTTTTACTTTGGAAAGCAGTCATATACGAGTATTTATTATAATTTTTATTATTCTTTTTTTGCTAAGAACTATATTAATATGTATTAGAAACGCTTGTTAACTTTGCAGGGTAGCGGCAACTATGCACGTACCTTCTAAAGTGAAACTAAAGTGAAACAAGCAGACATCAATAAAACTTTTTTATCACTGCTAGCTTTATAAGAATTAAGCATTTGAATATTTGAAGCTTTTCTTTTTGGTATGCCACATAGGATGGATCTCTTTATTGAACATTTGACTTAACTTTTTTTATTTCTCTTATTGAAATTGATTTGAATTCGATGCACTCAATTGTTGCAAACCGCCAAGTTTTAAAGTAAATGCTTCTAACTCAATGTAAGCACGTGATTTGTTCTTTAATAAAAAAAAAAGATTGATAACCCAGCAAATAAATTCACAGTAGGTAGTGCGAGTTTCCGTTATTTGTTTAACAGCTGACAATAATGCTTAAGTTAAATACTTCAGAAATATAATAAATACAAGGTCTCCTTGAATTTCTTATATTCTTGTTCTTCTGAAGGGGTCAACTCGAAATTTTGCCATTTTCACTTTTTGCAATAAAACGATACACGGTGGTCACTGTAAAAATCTGACACATCACTTTCTCTACTCTTTCGCCAAAAAATACAGTAAGATCTCCTTTTGCGATATAGGAGTATATTACAAAAAAAAAAGTTGTTTGCCTTTGCTGGAAATTTGTAAATTTTACTCCGTGAATCCAAAGAATCCGAGGGGCTGCCAGTTGGCAGCGTGATTCTTAGTAATTTTGTCGTTATGAAGTGTTCTTCAGGATATAACCACCCATTATACTTAGGGGAGTTTTGCAAAAATGCTAACTCGGCTACAGCAGCAAGTAAAAGATTCTGCAACATTAAAAGTTGAAAACGTGGAAAATGTTATACCATCTCTAGATAACAATCCTCCTTAACTTATAGCTAGGAAGAGCGTAAGGTCATAGATCGTCATTGCACTGCATTTTATATAAGCCTGCATGCCTCCAAAATTCAATTGATGCAAGAATTAAAGCCCCAAAATATCAGTCAGATTTTCTTTACCCTAGCAAATAGATCTCCAAAGGAGATGACATAAATTGGTCTCCACACAGTTCATACTTAACTCCTCTAAATTTTTCTCCTGTGTAGAGAACAACATTCATTTAGGTAATGGAATAACATCACTAACAAGTCTTCGTTTTATAAATGAAATTTTAATTTTTCATTAATTTGTTGAAACTTTTTATTATACGAAGTGTGTTCAAAAAGTATCGCGAATTTTGTGTTTTTTCAACAATTATTAATTATATATTCATAAATAATGGGCGTTTTTTATTGAAGTATAGAACTTTAAGTTGGCATCACTTTTTTAACTGGCGGCCATTTTGTCAGCTGTCAAGTGATTAATATTTAGTTTGGTTTGCCATTTCATCATGAACAGGTTGACAAAAGAACAACGCTTGCAAATCGTGCAAATTTATTTCGAAAATAATGGTTCAGTTCGCGAAGTTTACCGCAAGCTCCGTCCATTTTATGGTCGACATAATCGTCCATCAGAGCAATTAATTCGGTTAACCATGGATCGTTTTCGCACTACGTTTACTCTATGTGATAATACGCATCCGCAGAGACGTCGAACAGTGCGCACCGAAGAAACAATTGCCGCTGTAGAGCAAAGTGTTGAAGAGGACCCGAATGAATCGATTCGCCACCGTGCACAGCAATAACCGACTATTTTGTTCCCGAATTGGATGGCATGAATGTGGATGAGTTGTGGTTCCAACAAGACGGCGCCACATGTCACACAGCGCACGTCACAATCGATTTATTGAAGGAAACATTCGATGAGCGCATAATTTCGCGGAATGGACCTGTCAATTGGCCACCAAGATCGTGTGATTTGACACCATTGGATTATTTTCTTTGGGGATATGTGAAGTCGCTCGTCTACGCCAACAAACCAGAAACGTTAGGGGACTTGGAAGCCAACATTCGTGGCGTTATTGCCAACATACGGCCCCATATGCTCGAAAAAGTGGTTGAAAATTGGACCTGTAGAATTGGGTTTATTCGAGCCAGCCGCGGCGGCCACATGCCCGAAATCATATTTAAACGTTAATGGCATAAAATTATCCTTCCAATAAAGCCAAATTGATGGACATTAAAACGATTTTCTTGTGTTTTATTTCAATTCGAAGTTCTATACCTCTAAAAAAACACCCTGTATATATTTGTCCCCTTCAAAGGCACTTATGCCAACGTTTTTTCCAATCTTCGAAGCACTTCAAAAAATCATTTTTTTAATCTTGTTCAGTTCCTTCGATGCCGTCCTTATCTCGTCAATCGCAGCGTAGCGTCGTCTTTTCATGGGCCTCTTCAGTTTCGGGAACAAGAAAAATTCAGAGGTTGCCAGATCTGGGGAATACGATGGCTGCAGCATCAGTAGTGTGTTGTTTTTGGCCAAAAAAGTGGCGTACAAGCAACGATGTGTGAGCAGAAGCCAATTTTTGTTCTTCCACAAATCCGGGCGTTTCTGGCGAATTGCTTCGTAATATTCCTTATGACTATTCTGCCCTGTGGTCAGAACTCATGATGCAGCACGCCCCTGCAATCGAAAAAAACTGCAAGCAAAACTTTTACATTCGACCGAACTTTGCGCGCCTTTTTCGGTCTTGGTTCGTGCGGCAGCTTCCATTGAGATGATTGAGTTTTGGTTTCCACGTCATAACCATAAACCCACGATTCGTCACCAGTTATGACCCTCTGGAGTCCAACAGCTCATTAGCAATGTTCATGCGATGCTGTTTTTGGTCGAATTGTACGAATTTCGCAGCGACCCGTCTCATGCCCAAATTATTGATGAAAATCTAATGGCATGAGCCAATCGATATGTCTAGGTCCTCAGCAACTTCTCTAATGGTGATTCGACGATTGGCCAATACCATTTTCTTCACTTCATCACGCTCTTTGTCGTTCACATCTTCTCGGCCTTCTGAGAACATTTTGTACCACCAATAAACGTTGCTTCGGTCCAAGGTAGCTTCTCTGTATGATACAGTCAACATTCGGAATGCATCCGCGTACTTAATTTCATTTTTCACACAAAATTTGATACAGGTGCTTTGTTCCATTTTTTTTTAATAGGTAAAAATCGAAGACGAGCCAAAACACGTGCTAGCAAAGCAGTTTTCAACAATTAACTAAACATTCAAATTGGCCGAAATTGTCGGCATAAGTGAGAGACATGAGTACCAACATAACGCCCCAAAAAATTCAAAATTCGAATATACCCGCGAAAATTAAAAATTCGCGATACTTTTTGAACACACCTCGTATGAATGAAATTTCATAATGTTCATGAAACTGAACAAATTATTCAGCGTTAATACAATGAGCTAACGTGAGGCTCGATTTTAATGAAAAATTTCATTGGTCCAATGAAGGGTTTCCTTTTCGTGTAAGTTTATCTAAAGTTAACAAAAATTAACCGACTTCGTTGGTACTTTTAAATGGAAGAAAACATAGCAAGATTCCAGCCAACACGAAGTTTACAAACGGACGACATAATTTTTATAAACTAAATTCTTAAATTGTGCATTTCAATAAGAAATAAATTTCGGTAAAGGGTCTTGAGCACCTCATCTAGGCCTGCTTTTCTGAGGAATTTCAAGATTACCATTGGTTTTATCTAGTATTGGAAGTTCCCAATCTTTCAACAGGTGTTTCCACAATTGGCTATACTTTCTGTTGTTTTAAGTTTTGCAGTGCTTCAAAATGTGCTCTGGAAGCTCATCATCATAATCACAGAATTTGCAACGGTTGTTAATCTCAATGCCAGGGGTCTAATCGTTGCTTTCGATAACAAGCTGATACGATTACGTCTTTTCAGTTTGAGATTATGGCACAGGATATCGAACCGTATTATTACATTGTTAGATGGCGAATGCTATAATTTCAAAATGAAAAAACGTGATCGAAAAGCTCGTTATCGAAAGCGACGAATAGACTCCAGGTCTGTTGAGCTATTTTCTCATCCTACAATTTCCTAGGAAGAAGCCAATGAGCGTTCTTAAATTATTTTGACTTAAGAATATGACAGCTTTAAAACGATTTTCAGGAAGATTGAGCCAGAAGTGTTGCCTGGTATTCTTGATTTCCATCGATATCGTATTTTCTCGGATTGTATTCGAACGGTTCCGGTGTGACCATGGTTTTTGTCTTGTCTGCGTTTTCGTTTAGTTGCACTCCGGTGTGTCTTGGAACCTGCTTAGCCGATTTAATTAATTTAGTGAAGTAAGTGCCTTAAAGGCAGCCTGACTATCCAAGAAGAATGCTATTTCTCTTTCTCGGTAGTACCTGTTGAGATTCAATTGTGTACATCCATCAATGCCATAAGCTTCCTATTAAAAGGTGCTAGGAGTTTTTCCCAAAGATTAATATTAGTTTATGCCCAGTTTTACAGCTCCCGTACCAAAGCCTTCCAGTGTCCTGCAACCAGCTGATGGTGCGTATAAAAGGGCATCGCGGTGCCATCTCTCCCATTCCCTTCTGTTGGCCAAAAGAAAAGAGGTTTGATACCTCTTAAACAAAGTCATGCGCTTTATTCATCACATCACAGGGTTGCGCTACTAAGAACAAATGTCTTCAGTGCTTAAAAAACTTAAGTCAAAGTAACAAAAGTAGTAAAATTTTTACTTTTCGCTGCTTTCGCTTTTTCCAAGTCGAAGCAGCAGCAGCAGCAAACGATTTATAAACAATTGCGCAGTACTTTCAACAGTCGACGATTTCAAAAGTTTGAATTTGATTTGCTGTTGCTTTGGTTAGTTTCGGCAGTAAAAGCATAAATAGTCGGTATGCTTTAGTAAGTACCAAACAGTCACAGTCGAAGAAGCAAAAGCTCTTGCTTTTAGAGTCTTTCTGTGAGTTCAGTCAACTATTTTGTGGTGTTTTTCATGTTTTAGTTGTTGTTTTTGCACATCAAACAAGAGGCAAAAACAAAAACCACTTTACTGCGATTGCTTAAAACATCTAAAAGCAAGAGTTTTTGCTTCTTCGACTGTGACTGTTTGCGACTTCCAAAATCATATAGACTGCTTCTGTTTTTGCTTGCGATACTAATCAAAAGCAAATCAAATTCATACTTTTAAAATCGTCGACTGCTAAAAATACTGTGCAATTGATCATAAATCGTTTTGTAATTTTGCTTTGACTGAAACTGTTGCTTTATTCAAAAACGAAAGCAGAAGCAAAATCAAATGAAATTAAAATTATTACAGTTTTTTAAACACTTAATGTCTTGCCAGGAATGATAGCTCCCATTGGCTAACTAGACAGTCCCTGCCTATGCTTCTCCCTTTACAATATTTCCACTAAACTGAAACTTACTTTCGAGACACCCTGTCTATTTTCGTTACATAATGAGTTATCTTCCTAAAGGTAGGATCACACGATTGCCGCAAATACAACAATCTGACACAATTTTTATTGTGGTGAATTGGTGCACAATAATAAAATTGTCCCCAATCAAATACGTTGCAGTCACATGATTGCCCCATTTTATAAAAATGTGATTGCCGCAAATTTTCGAAGAATGAATTTGTGGCAATAATTGCCGCATCCTAGTCATACGATTGTTTTAACTTGCGGAAACACAAACAAACAGATGTCGTGGTAGTTTTTAGTTTGTTTTGTTTTACGTGCAAATAGTTTTCTTTTAAAAAGAAATAATGGGATCAGAGTTCCATTTTAACGCTTCAAGTAAGTTATAATTACATATAAAGTAAGTTGAAGTTTACAGTACTTACAAAAACACTTAAGAAATTGTCGTGTATTGGCTTCTTTGATTGCTGGTCGAGAACACAATAAATATTGGTGCATTTTTAGCATTTTTATTGGGGCATGGATGTCTATCAACCTTTCACATGATTGCTGCACCTGAGTTGCATTTGATTGCGGCAAATCACCACAATATTGTTCTTGATTGTCGTATGGGACAATAAATTGTGAAATCACACGATTGGCATATAAAATAGAGCAATAATTGGTGCATTGCGGCAATCGTGTGATCCTACCTTAATGTGTGCAAATGTTTCGACAACAGGGTATCCGAACAAAAGAGACCTACATATTCTATTTTTTTATATATTACTTTGTAATAGAATCAGAGTATATAGTTGAGAAAATAAAATAACATTTTTTGCTTCAAGTGCTGCTATGTGCACTCACAGGCAAATTTAATCACATATTCTAAACTGTGTGTATTCTGCTCCACTGTGAAATACCTGATGTTATGGGAAAAAACATTTTTTATATTATTTTCCTTCGAATTGACTTTGTCTAATAAGCATATGCCTTTCGTACTGAATAGTTGAAGGAGCAATGATTCTTCACCTGGGTAAGTTATACTTGTACAACGTGTTCCAGAAATGCCACCTCGTAGGATAACTTCTGTATGATTGTATAAGGGTGAATATTCTGTGTATATTTCCAAATAAGGAAATGAGTTTCCCTTTCTTGATGAATAAAAGACTTTTCGAGTGTACGCTTTCAAGGTTAAATTCAAAGTGACTTACAAATTTATTGGATATTATAATTGACTTAAACATCGTAACTTAAAACTACATTTTATATCGCTACAAAAAATATCAAGAGCCATCTGTATGTCAAGTTTCATTATTACAGAGTGACCATATAAATTTTCAATATAAACACGTACTAATGCGAAAAACCATTGCAATCAGGGGCCGAATCGTCATATCCGTGAACGTACAACTAGTAACGTAAAAACACCATTTCCGGATTATGACATACGGCAACGTACTGAAATCCCATTCAGCTTATGCGGTTGACGTATCACTCAATTTGTTTTCGTACGATTGTCGATACGATCACGGATGTGACGATTTGAGCCCAGGTCTGTCGTCCTGTACCATGATCTTTTATGTTATTACAATTTTCAAACTCAAGTGCTCATTTTAATTGTCTATTGGGAGATACATTTTGGTTATAACGTTTGTATTGCATGAGTACTTCTGCATAAATAAGCTTAGAGAAGAAAATAATAAATTGCTATATCTAACATTTGAGGCTTAATAAACTTCCTTAAAAAGAAATATATTGAATACAATACCAACACTTAAAAGGCTGCATTTGAACGAACACAAATAAACATTTGAACCATGCCCATCCATATCTAATCTTAATCATTGACGTGATTGTTGTTATATGTACAGTCGTAGCTAAAATAATGCAGTAGAGCACAGTGGTATGAAATTATTTATAATATATTATTACTCTTACTTATTACTAACGCAGCTAATGGCTGTTGCCAAATTTGCAGATTTCTCTGAATTTTGCTGATTTTTCACTGCAAAAATTATAAAGTAAGATTTGCAAATTTTCACTGCCAAATTGCAGATTTTCTGAAATGCTTGTGTAAGATCAATATTTCGTGTTTATTAGCCGACTGTAATGGAATGTAACTGCAACAGTAGGAAACAGCTGATCGATATTGTTATGTGAAAAGTAATGGAAATGGTTATAGAGCTGTAATGTAACGTAACCTACTTTTCATATAAAACTATCGATCAGTTCTTTCCTACGTTACAGTTACATTCCATTACAGTCGGCTAACTGAGCCTTTAGAGATAAAAAGCTGAATAAAATGGTGAAGCATGGGGGTGTAATATGATGGTATGGGGCTCAATGGGATGGAGTGTTGTATGAAATCCGGTTTTTATAGAACGTACAATGAATAAAATTGATTATTTAAAAATATTAAAAGATAATTTCTCTACTTAATTAAATATAACTGGAGATGAATGATTAGTTCAAGATTAGTTGGTTGGTTGGCTTACGTGGCTGGCAACTACACGCAGGCATTCAAATAGAATCTAGATGATTCCGTTTTGAAAAGACCACTACACTCATCGGTGTCAACCTATATAGAACCGTATCTAAGTATTCTGATACGGTGGTCGTTACTAGATCCAACCCGTCGCGTTGAAATATCTGATAAGGTCATTCAACCCAATCTCAGATAGATCTGAAAAACCATCTAGTACATGACTGCCTAAAAATTTGTGTCTCGAGAGATGCAATGCTGGGCATTCGCAAAGAAAGTGAAAGATTGTTTCTTCTTTGCTTACTTCTCGACAACTTCGGCAGAACTCATTATAGGGCAGACCTATCCTACTAGCATGTCTGCCGACCGTCCAGTGCCCCGTCATGACTGCAACGAGTCTCGAGATGTGCCTACGGTTGCTATTTGTTAATTGTATTGAGCGCCTATCATTGTAGCAAGGCCGCATTTTCTTAGCAACCTTGCACGTGACTATATTACGCCATCTACTTTAAGCATTATACAGATATTGCCTGAAAATACTGCACCAAACGACATGGCTATCGATTCGGCATTGGAAGCATTCATAGCAGAGCCAGCTCTAGCCAGCTCGTCCGCCCGTTCGTTATCTAAAAAATTGCTATTTGCTGGAACCCAGATGAGGGTGAGGTCAGTCTGACCACCCAGTCTAGATAGCAAACTCTTGCACTGCCCGACTAGAATAGACGAAGTGATATGAGATCTTAGGGATAGTAGTGCTGCCTGGCTGTCGACAAAGATATCCACTTTACCCTGTACCTTCCTATCAAAATTTCAGCCTGAAATACAGTTGCTTCGTTAGGGAGACGAAAGGAGCATTCTATACCAAGATCACCTGAAAAGACTCCAGAGCCGACACCGCAGATCATTCTTGATCCATCATTGTATATATTGACGTCATATTCCCTTACCGTTACCATAGCTCAAGATGATAAATACCCGAAGCATTCGTCCTCAATAATAAGAGACTGACTGTCATCCATTGTAAGCGTATGTGGAGAAAAAATTGCGAGAGCTGTAGATTAAGGGCTAAAATTTGCTTAGAAGTGTTCTCCTGGGCATATGGGAGCATATGCCTCCCAATATTACCAACAATCCGGTTCATTCCATGAGAATAATGTATTAGATGCTAGATGTTCCCACTTGTAGTACTAATTTTTAATGTATTACATATTTCGCTCCTTCTTGAAGGAGAAGTTAGTGTACAAGTTTTTTTACTTTTGGTTTGACCTTAAAGACTGTAAGCAACAGAGATACTTTGATTAGAAGAGCAGAGCATTTGCTGTACAAGTTTTTGGGGTGATGAATTGTTCTTGTCTTTTGAAAATTTTCATAAGCTCCATCATACCAGGGGTGTATTTTTTCGTAGATCGCACGACTTTGTATGATAGTGTATCACGGCCTTAAGCTAAGTTGCGTTTTACAAAATAAGGCCCTAAGTGTAAGAAAAAATAAATTAGAATGCAATTATGAATAAAATCAATGAAATACCAGCAAAATAAAAAATATTTCATTTACAGTGGTGTACATAAGTATATACACATTACATGTTGCTTAGTTTTCTTCTGAGTAAATTTTAATGTTCGCATTTTCCTTCATAACGACTGTCGCTAAGCTGCAAGCACATACATTTAGACGACAGATAAACAACATTATTTTAGCCCAATGTTATTCACTCTGGCCCACTGTGTGTGTATTGCTTACCTTAGCATCTGTAGGTAAGTATGCTATTTTTTTAGACACTGGTATGAAGCTGAACCTCCAACACAGCCGCAGTAACAAAAGAAGAAACTTTTTGTTTACCGCTTACCTGTAAAGGATTTTGTTTAGTACTATTTTGTACATTTATTTACGCGAGTATTTGCTCGCATAGTTTTAATTCGACAGCACAAGGTGCTTTCTGCCAGACTAGACGAAAAAATATAAAAGATGAGAGCTCAAATGCTCAAATGTAATGGCTTGTTAGCCATTCCAGTTAGTGTTAAGGAAAGAAAGAAATTATGCAACGCCTTTTCCGTGTCGCTTTCCTGCACTTCATTGATTAATTACATCAATTCATTGGTTCAGCTTTATTTGCTCTTGACCATATTGTTTTGTTTGGCTGCATAGTGCGAACGAATTCAATTTCACAAAATCATATTATGTACTAAAGACCTCAGGCTTTATATACTACGGTAATGCAGAGGAGAGCAGCCGTAAGTAGTGAATTCAATGCAATACGGATGTATAATATTATTGATTTTATTTAAGTGCGAGTGTTCGCACTCTCGGGGCGTCTATAACGGCAATAAAAACTGATTATTTTGCAATTTGTTAAGGGCTTAACTTTATTTCTAAATCAATAATGGATCGTATATTTGTATGTTTCTATATTTTTGTTGTTGCATTATTGCTTACTTAACTTTGTAGCAGTTTTTCTTTACTTTTTTCTCGTTTTTTGTGGCAAAAGAAAACGAAAATTGCCTGAGGATGCGGAAGACTTTGCCATGAGAAAGTGTTGTGAATGATAAAGAGATTATACTAATTTTTTTATTGCAGCTTGGTTTTATTTATACACACGACGGCAATTGCTGGTTTGTTGTATAATTTATGAGAAAGTTATTAATAACTGAGAGTAGTGGTCTTTAATATTTAGTTTTTTTTGCGAAAATTAAGATTTGAATTTTAAGTAAATTTCAGCCCTACTTTAATTTAAATTCAATGGCGCATATTCATAGTTAAAACAAACATACACTTTAAAAATTTAAAACTAGTATTACCATAAAAAAATACTGGTTTTAAACAAGTAAAATATAATTGGTTTTGACTTTTAATATGCGCAAATATCAACAGCATTTTTACAGCCCTTTCCACAATGTACAATTAAAAGCTAACAGGGACTTAAACGGCAAGTTTTATATGAAGAACTGCCAGTTAAAGTCCACGCTAACTCTTAATCATACATTGTGAAAAGGGCCGTTAGCGTCCATTGAGTGACTCAAATATTATTTTAATTGAACAAAATCCTATAAATTTGATTTTGAAATAATATTTAAGGGCCACTCAGACTATTATACTTTGCATTTTATACATGTCAAAGTGCGATATTGTGAATGCAAAATGTCATAACGAATGGTAAATAATACGATAAAAATCTGACATCAAATAATACTTAACCATTTTTTGAAAATTTTCTTTTTGCATTATTACAAAATCCGAACTAACAAGTCTCCTGTTTCGACGCCGATGCCGTGCCGTCGTTTATGCTATATGTCTTTGTCTTAAACCCGATATAAATATTGAATATGCTTATCGTATTGAATAATTTTTCGTGTAAGGCATGCCTGAAAGTTAACAAAACTGTCGTATTTTCATTTTCTTTATCAAGTACTTTAACCGCCGTCTATTTTCAAAGGCCGGCACGACCACGGCTTGCTTGAAATTGCTCTGCCGCCGAAAGTAAACAATTAATGTAGGCATGTTAATTCTACACAGCTGTTTGCTTTCTACTTGAGTTTTTATTGTAATATGAGATGTGATGGTGTGAAAACAAAATGTAACTTTACGTTAGATTTTTTGACAGTCGAAACAAATGTCTTTAGATTTTTTCCCCGTAAAGTGTGATGAAAGTCTTTATACATGTATAATAGTCTGAGTGGCCCTTTAATAATATATTAAGAAATCTATGAATTTCTTTAAATAACTTTTTAATTGCTTTTAAATAGCATTTAACAAAAATATTAAATCAAACACAGAAAATCAATTGGACAGTTAAACTTTTGAATTAATTAAATTTTTCAACAATCTTTTGTTGACTCAAATAAATATTAAAACAATAGCTTAATTAAATTTTTAATTGATCGTTTGTATTTTTTAATTAAATGTGTTAATTGGACAACATTTTTTCTATGAACATTTGACAATTAAACTTTAGAATTAATTAAATTTTTCAACAATCAATTGTTGACTCAATTAAATATGTAAACAAAAGTTTAATTGACCCAATTAAATTTTTAATTCATCGTTTGTATTTTTTAATTAAAGTTGATAATTGGAGAACATTTTTCAGGTGAACATTTGACGCTCACCGAAATTAATTAGAAATAAATGTGTTTTAAATTTTGTTGAAGCTTTTAATTTTATTGTTTTTAAGTATTTAGTATTTCTCAATTATTTCCTTGGATATCTTATATAAAGACATGAGGCTACTAGATATTCCAAAAAAATATCTGAATTTCCCGAATCTTATATGAAAGGATTACATTACTTCCAGCAACAGGCAACTGCCAGTTAGTTGACTCCTGTCAAAATTTTAATAAGCTGCTTCATTTTGTTTGTGTTTGACAGCCATTGAGTGCACACTACCGCATGATTTGAAAAGAAAATGGAAAAGAGTGAATTTCGCGTGCTTATTAAGCATTATTTTTTGCGCAAAAAAAACCATCACATAAACCAAGGCTAGATGAATAATATGGAGACTTTTCGCTATCAATTTCAATGGTAAGAACTTGGTTTACTCAATTTCGTTGTTACCGAACATTTTGAACTCCCAGTTGCGGTCCCTACACCAGAAACAATTTAAAAAACTCACACTATGGCGTTGGCTGATCGTTGCTTATGATGACACCACCGCTTCCAAAATAGTTAGATATCTAGCTACAGGGCGAAAATTGCAGCTGGTGGTATTTCAAGTCGTGTAGCCTGCTGTGGTCAATGTGTTTAGTTCGTTGCACTTGAGATTGACATTCTTGTAATCTTAAACAAAAAAATTATAACACCACACAAATCTGGACTAAAATGCTAAAATGTGCTACAAGATGTTGCTGCAAAGCTAGTTATGACAAATTACCATTTTGAGCATTATATTTGTTTATCGTTAGTATCTACGAGTACATATCTGTATGTTAAGGAAGACAAGAAAAACAAAATATCATACACACAAGTAAGTACTCATATGTAATTCCATTTGTTGGTTTTGTCTAGGAGAGCAGAATGTTTGTTAAATACTAAAATTGTACATGATGCAAAAATATTTGTTGTCAACATGTTTGTTTTGTTTGCTTTACGCTAAATCATCTAAGATACATATATCATAAATTAAATACCCTACAACATGAACAGCCTCTACATAGAATTTTTTTTTTTTGTAATACGCAAAACACGTCTTTGCCTTTTTTATGTCAATTACAAAAAAAAGTTAAGTACTTTTATTAGTTTATTGCTTAGGCGAAAAAAAATATTATTAATCTACATACTAAACAAAAATGCTTGCTTATGGTCTACTACCTGCTGCGTTGAGCTCTGAATTTATTTAAGACAAGAAATGTTCACTTTTTAGACGAATGTTTTTGGTAAAAACTATTTAAAAAAATATTATCAACTTGTGTAAAAAAAAGTATGATTAATTGCCCCTAGTGGAAATTTAAATCCAGGAAACTACAGACATCACTGGCTTGAGAGCAAAATGCAATAATATTTTAGGCTACTGCACCCTCAGCTTTAATGTGTTGCAAATATTTAACAGAAACTTGTGGGCTTGTACTGAACTCTTTTCTTTAAATTTAATTGAAACTGTTCTTTGCGAGACTGCTTAATGTACACAAGACAAATGAGTTTTTTTTTAAGTTAATTATACCAGAAAATTTTATATCTCTTTAGAATAATATCATACACTGAAAATCCATTAGTATGGAAATGTTTTTTTCTTTTTGTAAGCAAATTATTATTATTTATACGAGTGTAGTCACTAATAATAACTACTTAACAAAAGTCAATAAATATAAGTATTTTCAAATGGCTATCCAATAACACTTTCATATCTTTTTTAAAGAATTGATGACTTTTAGATTAAAAATAGCATAAACAGTGGAGACATTTTAAATTAAGTTGTATGAGAGAATGAGTTTTTAATCAGCAATAATTTCTTAATCGGGCTTAAGTTCAGAGTTTTCTACTCTTATTTAAAGAAATATTTTTATTAATTAATGTGAGTTTCTAAAGAAAAGAAGAAAAATTAAACTAGACTTTATAAGCTGGGGGAAATACCGATATTTTACTGTGCAGCCACGCACTTCATCAGCACCCTTGTCTAGCTACAAGGTGTCTGGTAGCAGATTTATAATTTCAAACTTAAATAAAAAACGTAATAATTGACACAAAGTTTTATTAAGAGCATGGAACGATAGAATGAAAATGCGGATTTTATTTTTTAAAGAGTATGTCATCCAGATGTCTTGCGTTTTCCTTTAAAGCAACAAGAGATTGGGGGTTGTCATTTTAAACCCTCTCTTTGAGCTAGCCCCATTAAAAAATATCCATGGGAGTTAGATCGGGCAACCGTGGCGGCCATGGGATGTCCCCAAAGGGACTTATCAGTTTTTGGGGGAAATTTTCCCGAAGCAAATTCATCGAAGCTCTGGCTGAGTGTGCAGTCGCCCCATCCTGTTGAAAGCACGTGTAAGAAGAGTACGATGGATGATCTCGCAGGTTTGGCAAAATGAATTCCGTAATCATGCGTCGATAATTTTCACCGTTGACATTCGTCGCCTGACCTCGAGAATTTTCGAGAAAAAATGGTCCAATTATCTCATGCGTGGATAAAGCACACCAAACAGTTACCCTGGGGCAATGCAATGGTTTTTGATGTATCAATCGAGGGTTGCGGGTTTTTGGAGACCAGTAACGCCAGTTTTGCCGTTTAAATGAAAATGAGCCTTGTCGCTACAAAAAATGGGATTTACAACGCGAAGACGCTCCAACATCGTTTCACAAAATTTTGCGTAAATCAAAGCCATTTTTTTCAGTTCTTGAACGATTTGAATTTTAAAAGGATGGAACTTCAGATCCTTTTTTAAAATTTCATGAACAACACTGGGGAACAAATTCATGTTAGCAAAAGTTAGGTCGATTCTGAGAGCGAGGGGTGAAAATAGAGGCTAAATTAGAAGACCCGTATCGCGGCGTTTGTTTGTGTTAGTTCGAATTTTTTTTTAATCGAGCTTCGAACTTTGCGATTAAAAACAAAATTCGAACTAACATAAACAAACGCCGCGATACGGGTCTTCTAATTTAGCCTCTATTTTCACCCCTCGCTCTCAGAATCGACCTAACTTTTGCTAACATGAATTTGTTCCACAGTGTAATGGCTCTTGGAAGTCCCAGTGAGGCTGCTCTTTTCCGTATTGAAAGCCGCGGAATAGAAAATTTCAAAATAAGCGAAAAGCACAAAGAAAAATAAAGAAAATCTAAATGAATTTGAACTTGTGTTTTAATTTATTTTTGCTTCAACCTAACAGCGAATATCGTTAAAATATGTTACTGAATAGCAAAGTCGATAAATTTTCGTTATTTATATTATAGCGATACGGTTGTCGTAATAAAAGTTACTGAATCCAGGTACAGGTCTGCGTGGCGATTAGAGAATACTGTGTCCCAAGCATTTACATTTGATCGGTTTGAAGAATCATATTTAAGCCAATCTTTAACTACTCATCGCAATAGTGACAATTTGCCTATACCGGTTACTTGCCAATCCGTTGATATTGATTGTTCACAGTTCTTTACTTCGAGCCAATCACAGAAAATTAATGACGACAAGGATTCTGACATTGAAGAAATCTTACTTGATAACTCCAGGAGATCTAATTAATTTCGTTTGCAACTTGAATTTATCAAAAAAGCAGTCGAAGCTCGATTAAGAGGATAGATTTCGAAATAGCGACAAACTCTTCTGATCATCAGATTCTCAAGATGGGGATTTGTTGTACGAGTATTGCAACGATATAAATAGTGTTATGGAGAATTTGAAAATCAAATTTGATACGAAATAGGATGAATCAAACCAATTCACATATTCCATTTGCAGAAAAGTTTCGTATATAAGGCAGAAATCTACATCAACTGACACCACACACAGTGGACCAAACACAGAAGAACGCTGATGATGAAGGTTTAGTGGCCTTCGAAAACGACTGGCTGTTCCGTTCAACTATGTGTTGTCAGAATATTTACAACTAACTTTGATGTTATTTGTTCATTAATAATTATCACATGTAATTTGGCTTAAAAGGCGATACGAACATTAGCCTGTTCAATTCATTAAATATAGAAATTTGATATCGTTTATTGGCGTTAGTTCATGGACTCTGCCAAGACAAGACTAAAAGTTGTTTTACTGCACAATGGAAATGTAATTCTTTTTATACCTCTACCTCTGCCTTTAGTCCAATTTTAAAAGTCCTACATCCCATTATGAAGCCTTTGTACTAAAAAATAAAAATATGGTACCTGAACTGAAGACATTTGGAAATATATCATATAACAGTCAAATACATATTACTATAATCGGAGATTAAGATAAAAAAAAATTTAGCATGTCCGCTTAGGAAATAATGGCCCATATAAAAATTCTTGGACAATCGCTCGTCTGATTGAAGGAGAATTAGTTTGTATATTATTTTCCGTTATAAATCAGCTGTTTTGTGTTTATTTGCATTATGATGACGGTAAATAATTTATAAATTCACTTTAAATAAATAAAAAAAATATTTTCAGTGCATGTGGTCTTGATGCCACCCAACTCGTTTCCCATCTACGAATTCTTCCTTAATGCCATAATTTCAAGATATGTTGAAAGCATCATGGCTTCAATGATGATAAAGTGTTTTATGTCTAGCTTATAAATCATTATAAAACAGAGACATAGAGGTATTGGCAAGGAATAATAAAAAATAAATTTGATCACTTAAATTTTTTTTATTTAAAAAATCATATACGTACATGAGTTTTTTTTTTTTTTTTGTAAATGCATCTCAAGGTTTTTCTTAAACTTATTTTGTATATCAGCAGCAAGACGTTTCTTAAAAGTAACACAAAAATAAAACGATTTATTAGTTTGTTGATCCTATAATTTTCATATTAACAACAGATTAATTTAATTTTTCTTAGCCAGCAAACGTGACACGTACAGGGAAAATATTACGAAACATTTTGTTACGTATATGTAATTGAAGGTTTCCTACAGAAAATCTTAAAAAAACAATTGACAACAGAAAGGCCTTGTACTCTTTTTATATTTATAATAATTGGACCAGCACTGAAGGCATGACTCCTACTCGTACTTGCATAGAGAAAATATTTTACAGTGGTGTCAGGAGCTTTATAAAAGGCAAAAAGTGTACTAGTATAAATGCAAAATTATTTAAACTGTTGAGTTAAATATTACTCGTATCTCTCAAATTTGTGTAAGAACAATTAAATTTTAACACACTTGTGTTGCAAGTCGAAAATATAAAATTAAAAAAGTATAATAGTGGAAATCATTCTTCGTTGCAAAGTCTAGGCTATATGCTACATTCTGCAATACCACAACAACAAACCATATAAAATTTCAATTTCTTGCACTAATTCATATGAAGACATTTACGCTTAAAAGTCCACGTCTTGTCACATTACGTTACTTTGTGACGTTGCTTGTCTTGTCTAGAAGAAAAAAATTTAGTTTTATACATAGTTTATTGCATGTTGGTGTAGAGTGTAATTAGCTCTACATTTAGTTAAAAAAAAGAAATACAAGCTTAACTGCTTGGTGACGTAACGTGACGAATGGTGGAGTTGCCTGTCCACAGCCACAAAGCCGGCCAAATAATTCAGTTATTAAATGAGAAATTTCCCGGTCGCGTAATTTCTCGATTTGGAAATGTCAATTGGCCGCCTCGTTCTTATGATTTAACGTCGCTAGATTATTTTCTTGGGACTATTTGAAGGACCGGGCTTACGAGAACAAGCAACAAACAACTGACGCTCTGAAAGATGAAATTCGAAGCTGCTTTGACAAGATAAGCAAAGCTTAACTGATGTCTTATTTCTTATGTTTTATGTCTTATGTCTTCTTCCGTTTTCGAAATGACAGAACCTAAATATACAAAAGACCTTACATATTTAAGGGAGTCATCAGACAGCGCAAATGGTTGGGTGTTTTCTGTGTTGATCCTCATTGTTTTTTGTCTTAAGTGAGTTTATTTTTAAACTCACATCAGCTCAACCATGCGTAGCTTTTCCTTCATGTCGGTGAAATTATGAGCAAGTAAACAGATGTTATCTGCGTACAGAGAAAAAAAATATTCTTGCAGAAAAAATATTCCAACAACAACAAATAACAACTTTCATTGAAAATAAAACCAAAAATCTATTAAAAATGTGTTTAAGTCATTTAAACTATTTTTTAAAAATTTAATTAGTTACAAAGTTTAATTGTTTTAACTACAATTTTAATTGATTGTTGTTGGTTTTATTTTCAATGAAAGTTGTTAATTGCAGGAATATTTTTTTCTGTGTAGTGCAGATCTTCTAAACGGCTCTGCAGGCCCCAACGGTTGCCTCTGTTTGGTTGAGTTGCTTTAGCCATGATGTTACCCATGACAATATGGAATAAAAGTAAAACACAATCCTGTCTGACACCCTTCCTGACAGCCACTATGTTACCAAGCTGGTTTTCATGTGGCACACGTCAGTTAGCATCGAAACATAGCCTTTTTATAAGATGTATTATATTTTCGGGAATGCCCTAATATCTTAGTGCCACCCAAACTGCTTCATGTGACAGAGTACCAAAGGCTTTCTCAAAGCCCAGAAATACAAGGTAGAGCGTTGAGCGCCATTTAACTGATTGTTTCACTATCATTCTAAGATTGGAAAGCTGCCTGGACCAGTAACTTTTATTACGACAATCGAATCGCTATAATATGTATAACGAAAATTTATAGACTTTGCTAACTAATGACATATTTTAACTATATTCGCTGTCGGTTGAAGTAAAAAAAATTAAAACCATTTTAAATGTTTAGTTGAACTATAGTGAATTTTAATCAGAAATAATTTCTTAGTCGGGCTTAAGTTCAGTAATTTCAATTCTTATTGAATGAATATTTCTCATATTCCATTTCATTGAAAATTTGCATTAAATAGCTGATGTTAATAACAATCTCTACCCCAGTAGATAGACTTGGGTGCTGATGAAGTGGGTGGCTGCACAGAAAAATATCGGTATTTCCCCCAGCTTACAGTCTAATTTAATTTTTCTTCTCTTCTTTAGAAACTCACATTAATTAATAAAAATATTTCATTCAATAAGAATTGAAATTACTGAACTTAAGCCCGACTAAGAAATTATTTCTGATAAAAATTAAAACCTTTAGCTCTAATTCATTTAGTTTTTCTTGAATTTTTCTGTGTGCTGTTCGCTTATTTTACCATTTCGTATTGGAGTGATGCCGCATGAAATACAATTAAATGGCGAGTAGAACACAGATGTACACTATCATATAAAAAGAAATTTAAGAATCACATTATCGTTACCGCAAACGAATAAATATATATTACGATTACTATTTTCTGTTCGCAAGAAGGTACTGAATCCAGGTCGTTATATAATAATAACTTCCCTACAATGAATAAAATATGTTTATATCATTATGTGAAAGTACTTATTTTACTACTTTTCAGACATTAATGAAGTATGGTATACACAAAAAACTTTTTTTTTATCGTTAAAATGAACTTTGAAACCAAAGAAGATTCGTAATTTAAATATTTTTTGTTAAGAAATTTAAGTGTTTATGGGCAATAAGTAATCCATTATTTTTAGACATTTGTAAGCAAAAAATTATACATTCTCGTAATTGTACAAGGTGGGCCAAAAGAAATCACCCTATTGGAAGATGCTCTTATTTTTGCAAAGGGCGGCCAATGTCAAATCTGTTTTGACATTTGTGAACTGGACAGATGTAGAATAAAAGTGAACAAGCCATGGAGCGATACATTCCCCAAGAACGCGGAATAATCGTGTCGTGGCGTTCCCGGGTCGCTTTATCTCTCGTTTTTGCGATTGCCCGCAAGATCGCCCGATTTAACCGTTTCAGACTTTTTTTGTGGGGTTTTTTGAAGTCTCGTGTTTACATGAACAGCCCCGAGACGCTGAAAGCCCTCAAGGACAACATTCGACACGAGTGCGAGAATCTATCGCTCGAAGTTCTCGCCGAAGCGATGAAAAATGCCAATAAATTGTGACGGCGCCCATTTGGCCAATATCATTTTCTCGACTTGACCAATAAAATTCTAAACGTTCAAATAAAATTAATCAAAAAACAGAATCGAAGTTTTTCATTTAAATAGAAAAAAATGAGAGCCAAACAACATCGGATGACTTCTTTTGGCCCACCTGTATAACTGCAAATTTTTTATGGAATACCCAATATTTTTTGAGCCTCTCAAAGAAAAGTATCATTCTATTCAGTTAAATTAAATATATACAAACGACTAACGACACTTCTTTGCATTCTTGAAAGATCAGTTTATTTATAGAATTTATTTTTATTACCAGTTTTGCAGCAATTAGTACTAGAGTGCAAGTTAAATGAAAATCATATATTTAGGAGTTTTGTAATTTCAGTCACATCATTACCCACGGTTTCTGGATGTAATAATTCAAATTTTAAAAATCACTTTTGAATTCGTGTATGAAAAAGTGACTCAAAATTAATTAAAATTGTGAAATTTTGTATTTATATAATGGCTTAGGTATTAATGTTGTTTAGTGCTTAAATCGATTTGTTATGAACAACTATCTGCCAGTTTATAGAAGCCATGTAAATATTCTCGTCTGTCTATTTATATTGAAAACAAAAACAAATTGTGAGTGCTTTGTTTTTGTTTTCAATATAAATAAATATAACTGGCAGTATAAAAAAGTTGAAAAGGAACATGTCATTTTGGAGACTAAATTGAATATCTTAAAAGATCTACAAAAAGAAGCAAAAAGTAACTTTCGATGCTAAAAGAGAAAGAAGCTAAGTTTCGCATCGAAAATGCAAATCACTTGTCTTTGCTACCATAGGGAATGCATATGAATCAGCTGGTTTAATTCTTTTGTTTAGTCTGCTGAAATACTTGGCATTAACTACAAAGAAAATGACGGTCTCCGAGAGCCCGAGTTCAATTCCTGGTCTTACTCAGTTATATATAAACATCACAGATTTTGCTGATATCGATATTTGTAGCAATAGTAAATTAAAATAACTAATAAAAATTATACATACATGACGAACATATAACCTCCTACTTTTTTGAAGTCGGTTAAAAATGTATACATATATATGTAGTTTAAAGCAATGCGCCTACTTAACACCAGAGGCGCTGCAAAGATGCTATAAAAATGAAGAAAACACAACATAACAGAGTTGATAACGAGTGAAGCTTAATAATTGCATGCTTCACCATCTGCTCTTCACTAACACACATCGATCCATAACCGCCAAAAAAGCTTTAGCGACATATTTTTTTATGTTATTTTTTTACGAAAATCGTTCATCTTCGATCGTAAACAAATGAATTTCGTGAAGAAAAATAAGCTCGAAAATGATGTCGCTTAAGGTTTTTTGGCGCTTACGGCACGATATGTATGTATGTATGTATGTATGTACGTTGGCAGTCATATTAATTGCCTGAGTGTTACTTCTCTTTTATTTTATATTTTAAACTTATTTTGCATTTATAATCACTTGGAAAAGATATTAAATTCCTTGCCTTTAATCTAAATACACCCGTATTTTATTAAAATAGAAAATTATATAAAACTTTTTTGTGTTTTACTTTGTAATACAGCAGCTACGTTTTTTTTTTTTCAACGTAAACCGCCTACTTGTATAAACGTGACACTGTCCATTCTTTTGATTTTAATATAGACCATATGTACCCGCAGTCTTTTCTTTAGTTGCACAACACTCTCCTTCATCGCTGCTTTCGTATGTGTGTTGCGCAAGAATGTAAAATTCTTCTAAATGCAATTGAGGGTGGGTGGAATTCGTACTGTGTTTAGTTAAGATCACATTTATTTGAAGTTATTTTTCTCTAACTTCATACTGTTAATAAATTAAAGTGTTTTTCTTTTCTTTTCCATGTTAAAGAAAAATGTGGCATCTTAGAGATTTCATCTGTTTTGTTTGCACAATGATAAAACTACCAAGTTGGTTGAAGTGCAAAATATCTTTTTATTTCTTTCATTTTCTTGAAGAAACATTTAAGAAATAAGCTTACAAACCTAATTATATAAAAAAAACTAACTTTTTAGAATTTTGTTAGAAGCAATTACTGCGAGTATTTATTAGAAAAGAAACTAAGGCGTGAGCAACAAGAATTTTATTAAAAGCAATTATTTTCTTTTTTGTTAAGATTTTTTTGATGGCTTTTTGGAAGGCTTGGGCTAACCAATAAAAATGGTATATATGTATAACCAATGATAAATGTACAATATAAAAATTTAGTTAGTTAAACTAAAGTCATCAGTTAACTAAAGAATGTGATTGTGGGTATTGGATTTTCTAATATGACAGTATTTTTGAAATTAGAAAAATTTCAGTACCTGAATTCTGTAACCTTTTGCGCACCGAAAATCGTAATATTTATCGACATATTTATTCGTTTGCGGTAACGATAATGTGATTCCGTAATTCGTTTTTATGATATTCTCCAGCTTTATCTTACTTACCATTTAATTCAATATTATGTGATATCTCTATATAGAAAATGTGAAAATAAGCCAAAAGCACAAAGAATAATAAAGAAAAACTCAAGCAATTTGAGCTTGTGATTTTATTAATTTTTTCTCCAACCGACAGCGAATATCGTTACAATATGTTACTGAATGGCAAAGTCGAAAACTTTTCGTTATATTTATTATAGCAATACGATTATCGCAATAAAACTCACTGAATCCAGGTACAGGGGTCTAATCGTCGCTTTCGATAACAAACTGATTCGATCACGTTTTTTAGTTTGAAATTATGACATTCGCTATCGAAAAATGTAATAATATGGTTCGATATCGAAGGCCATAATCTCAAACTGGAAAAAAGTGATCGAAAGCGACAATTAGACCCCAGGTCTCATACACATGTATGGGTCATTCCATGCCAAATCCGACCGTTGGGAAATTTTTTGGTTTTGATTTCCCCAAATTTTTTGATATTTTTGAAGCGCCACTCAAAGGAGACTCTCAAAAGTCCCTCCCAAATTGAAAATTTGTTTGTATGAAATTTTTGCTTTAAGATTTTTTAACAGAAAAATATAAGGAAGAAAAATTCTTTTGATTGAGATTGTTGGATTTTTAATTTCATATTGTGTTTTTGAAAATGAGTGTATCCTTCGATTCTTTTAATACAAAAATTTTTTTTAATACTGAACTTGAGTCAGATTAAGAAAAGTAAGGCTTTGAAAATCTCGTTGAAGTATAAATTATTTTATCTTCTTACATTTGCAAAAAAAAAAAAAATCTAAAGCTGGCCTTCCTCCCTTTTTTATACAGTCGTAAGTGTTTTCTTGTTTATAAGTACGCAATACACTTTCGCTTAATAATTGAACAAGCATTTGAGTTGTTATTTTATAAACGTTATCAATTAGACTTTACGTTTTTTAATGACAGTTTATTACCATTTTGTTAAAGAGGCATTTTAAATAAAATGTAAATTAACTGTGTCTCATCTTCATTAACACAAAAATAAATGAGAATCGTTTAATAATACATACTTTTAATGAATTTTCTGCATAAATTTTTAAACTAAAATTGCAGGGAACCCTTCTTAGTAAAAAGTCACTGGAGATAATAAATTGCAATTGAAATTAAATATTTAGCCAAGATCTTCAACATCAAAAATCAATTAAAGTTACACGGCATTTTGCGCTGTAACATTAAGTACATGGTTTTGTAAAAGTGATGATGTATGATTTTCGGAAGAAAAAAAAATTAAGTACAGTGGTGCCTATTCACTCTCAAGTCGGCTAAAAGTCGACTTTTAGCCGCCGCCGATAATTCTCTGGCAACCTAAGCCGCCGCCGAAGCGAACGGCTTGTTTCGGCTCACAAATGTTAGCCGATGAAATCATAATTGAAATATGTTATAATGATTTTAAGTTTTTTAATTAGAAACGAATGTTAAATATACTTTAAAATATTAAAATAATAGAATACCAAGAACATCGTGACTGCACGTCATACAACTCAGATATATCTACGCACATGGGAGCTCTGGCTATAATGACATTCACACACTGCATAGAGTCCATTTAGATGAAGCTACCATAACGCTTACGTTCTCTTTTAGAGTCCCTTCTGGAATCCACGCGGGATAACATGAAGACGTTTTTTCAGTTTGACATTAAAGTATTCGCTATCGAACAATGTAATAATATGGTTCGATATCGAATGCCATAATCTCAAACTGAAAAATGTTATCGAATCAGCTCGTTATCGAAAGCGACGATTAAACCCTAGAGGACTTCTTGATATAAATTTGACCCATGATCAAAACCATGTAATTCAAATGGTTTTGATTATTTATTTTGTGTCAAAAACGATCGACTGAATGAGTTCGACCCAAGTCTAATGCTTTTCATTGGTTTATTCGCACCAGTGTTGCCATAAAGGAACTAATTGTTAGTTTGGGAAACGTAGAATTGATAGGTATGTTTAAATATTTTAAAAATCGTTTCAATTTACAAAAGTTGTTCTCTGTCCTATAAGCTCATATTACCTTCAAAAAAAAAATTACTAGTGCAAAATCCAAGTTGTTGGAATTCCAGCAAAGTCTGCTTCGTCCGAGCGAGCCTTTTCCGATTCCGGAATACTGTATACCTAAATGAAAAAAGAAGTTGTTTGAATCCAACTTCCGCAAAAAAGCAGTTGTTCCTTCATAACAACAAAAGAAATTTTGAACAACACCTTTAATTAACGTAAAAGTAATATTTTTTAAATAAGTTTTAAAATAAACATATGTACATATGTATGTATATAACATACAGAAAACCACATAGAAATTCTAAAATTTACGTTTTTGGTGCATTTCTTTGAACAAAATTAAAATCAATTATTATGCTAAGCCGCCGCTGCCGACATTTTTTGTCGACTTGTTTCTCTGTATCTTCAACATTTTAAGTTTTCATGAGAAATAAAATGAGTGGCATTTGCTTAGCATGGGATTTACAACAAACACAAAGTGTGTTTTTTCCAACGTACAAAATTGTAGCATAGTTTCAAGGGCAACTTAATATTGTTTACATGTCAAATTTTTGGTATCAAATAATAAATGTAGCTAAACATTTTTCACAAATTAATACTGGGTTCAAAAATAACTATTTACATACATACATTCATAGGTATGTTTACATTCAATATATTTGCAACATGTTAGTAAAATTCTATCAACAATTTAATTACTTTAATTACGGTTGCATAAATTTTATGTGGTAAATGTAGAACATTTGTTTATTTGACTTACCTTTAAGTAATGTTGACAACTCTTTTCTAAAAACACGCACACTCGTATAACAAAACGATTAAAAACGAAAACAAAAAAATTTAATGAGTGATTTATTACTCTAACACATTTTTTTATAATATTAAACCGGTATTTTTTTATTACTGCATTTTCTACCCTCATCCCACTACACTTTATTTTTTTTTGGCAGAATAACAACAAACACACACGAATGAAAGGAGAATGAGGAATGCTTCTGGATTTTTCTTTAATTTAATAGACTTTGTAAATGAAATTTTTTGTTGGATGTGACTTAAAACACTATTTTCTTTAATATTTGCATACTTTTTACAAAACAAATTTGATATTTCTAATATCAACACTTTATATTTTAAACTTATAGCAATTATTTTAATTTTAAACACCGAAAAACTAATTAAAATTGATATTGAAATAAAATTTCTTATTGGAACACTACTTTGACTTGTTGATTGCACAAAATTAAATCGCGGACTGAATTGACGAGCAAATAAAGGGCAGCAATAAAACGCATTCTTTGACGAGTAGGCAGATGAGATAAATGAGTAATTGATAAATTATAATAAATGGCGCGGGACGGTCATAAACGAACAAGTGCTTTCAAGGTTAAGTTTATACATACATCCATACATATAAGGGATTTTCAGGGATTTCATTGCTTTATGGTATTTATTATTCACAACTCTATTATATGTATTTACATATGTATGTATGTAGGTACCATTGTTGCCATTTTAGCATTTTCACTGCCAGATCTGGCATTTTCATTAGTTAAAAAGCATTCAACTTTCAAAAAATTCGGCTAGATGGCAGAATTTGTTGAAAATAAAAAATTGTAAATTGCTAAAAAAATTTATTCTGTATACCTAGTGGATTTTCTCATAAATGTACATGTATTGCAGGCTAAAGGTTCCCTGATGATCCGCACTAGCAACAGTGAAATGCGCATATGATCCAGCTATCCCCTCAATTATCAATTTCAATGTATTTTTAATAAAAAAATATTTTATTGAATAAGTAATGTAATAATTTGGAATTATAGTGCGTTAAAAAATTTTAAACGCAATTTTAAGATTTCCAAACAACACCAATTATTAACTATTTTATATTTGTATGTGCTCTAAAAATACCTGCAAATACTAATAAGTTTGTATAAACATGAAATTCAAAGCCATTTCAATAATTTCTTGTACATTTTAATCTGGCATTATACTTTTCTTCTGTAGAACATTTTAGCAGAATTTTTTGACCGATTTAGCATTCTCGCATCATCAATTTCTGGCAACACTGGTAGGTACAATATTTCTGTAAAAAATTATGTAATTAACACCTATAAAAAATTATAGGTATAGGTGCCAAATTGGCAGTTTGTTTTAGGATTGTAAAACAATAAATAAACGCTTCCTAAAGTTTTCGGAAGTTAAAAATCCTAAGTCAACAAGTTTCTGTGGGGTTTTGTTTGGATTAGCGTATGTATGAGGGGATTTAAATTAATTAATTGCTTTAGCAAGTTTTATAGATTTACCTATAAATTGTCCGTTTTTTATAAAGCCCATTATTTATTCACGGTTAAAATGCATGACCTGCATTATAATAACAAAGGGTGGTTTTTATAGAGTGACACAAGTTTAAATCATATCTACTAGAGCTGGGTCCAACTCGTTCATTCGTTCATTTTTGCCACAAACCAATGATCAAACCCATTTAAATTACATGGGTTTGATCATTGGTTTGTGGCAAAAATGAACGAATGATCGAGTTGGACCCAGCTCTAATATCTACTAAAACAAGGAAATATATTTTTAATATCAATGAAACGGGCTTTATTGCAAAGAAAATTTTATGAAATTAATGTTTAAATATGATTTCTGTCATGTAACCGCCAGAAGGCGCAGCATTTGCGGCCGTACTTCGCCGATAACTCTTCGAATGTTGATTTCCAGTTGCTCAATTACTTATGGCTTATATCGACGTGGAGAAGTAACTTAACATAGTCCCGCAGAAAATAATCCAATGGGGTTAAATCACACGATCGTGGTGACCAATTAATTGCGCTATTACGTGAAATTATTTTTTCATCAAAAGGCATGTGGCTCCGTCCTGTTGGAACCACATAACAGCAGGATTAATGCCACGTCATTGAGGTACGAAAAAATTTCGAATTATGTTCCTATACCGTTCACGATTGACAGTAACATTCTGACCATCATCGGTTTTGCAGACATGTGGGCAAATGACTGCACCAGCCTATAAAGCGCACCAAACAGTAATTTTCTGTGGCTGTAATGGTGTTTCGACAAAGGCTTGTGGATTCTTTTTACTCCAAATGCGACAATGGAAGAAGTACACGATGAGTTTGACGAATAGAACAATTATTTTGATTAAAAATTTCAACAATGTGCACGCGTTGCTCTGGTGTAAGTCGATTCATAATGAAATTTCAAAGCAAACTAAACAAATAAAGCAGTGATGCCAACTCAAAGTTGTGACACTCTAAAAAAAACACACTTTATTAGTGAAATTTTGTCTGTATCGACGATGCTTGAAGCAAAATCTAAATATTTTGATTTCTGCACATGCATGTAGGCAGTACAAACAAGATGAGCTACTCGAAGCAGTAAGTATACAAAGAACTCACAGAGAAGTATTCGAGCCAAAAAGCTGGCCAAAAACGCAAAAATTTATATAAAGAAATCTTAAGAACTAAGTACGCAGCTCGATACACAACAAAATTTTACATCATATTGAAAATTGTGAAGACTTGTAAGTTGTGATTTACAAATCACAAATCTGAGATACTGCTAAAGTTACTCACCGCCCACAAAAAAAAGGCGAGGATGATAATGGTATTTTAGGGTCTCCTAGGACCAAGTTTAGGGTTTTGAACTTTCGCCTTAACTTAAAAGTTACATTTGCTAAACAAAAAAAAGAGAAAAGTTAAGAAAAAAATTAAATTTTTCCGAGGTAAGATTCCTCTGAGGGAAACGTTTTTCCCCTTTGTTAAATTTTTCTTATTTTCAAGCTTAAACAGCCTATGACTATATGACATACATATTTCCGCCAAGTTTCATTGATCTACAGGCACTAAATAACTTTTCGCAAGCAATGTAAACTAAGAAAAATAAACGTAATTCTTTTGGCTTAAATACTCCTCTGTGCGACTTCAAAAAAAGGAGGAGGTTATGAATTCGTCTATATTTTTTCTTTACATTGTCCCACATTTTAGACCGATTGCAATTTTTTTTACTGAGAGGGCATAGCTTCCATTATAAAAAAAGTGGGCTAGGATACGCCCAAATTTTTTGTTTGTTTGATTTTATGATATGCTGCTTATTTGATTGCTGCGAAACCTAGCAAACCCTTTTAGTTCTTGTAATTTTACAATTTTAAAGTTGAAAAAATGGGCGAGGCTGCGCCCGTTAAAATTTATTATTATATTTCACGTGGTTCTAATTGACCAATTTTTACGAAACTTATCACACACCTTGAGTTCTTAAATAGAAACAATATTCCATTTAAAAAAATGGGTGGAGTCACGCCCATTAAAATCTAATATTTTATTTTAAGTGGTTCTACTTTACCGATTTTTACAAAACTTAACACACACTCTGAGCTCTGAAAAACACACAGTCTTGCATTTAAAAAAATGGGCGAAGGCACGCTCAATTAAAATTTTATTTTATATTTCACGTACTTCTTAACCAACAGATTTAAACATTTTTCTTGTTTGAAAGAGTTGACTTCCAGTTTTCGAAAATGTTTATTAAGCCTCTGCATTGAAGTCGGCTTTTTTGGCAGAATTATTTACTTTTATAATGAACTTTAATTTCTCACGATTAATGGTTCACGATATCGACAGCGTGCGACTTGTCGCACACTTACATTCAAAACAAAAACAAATTCTAAAATTTTGTTGTTGTTTCCAATGTAAGCGTGCGACAACGTTCTACTTGTCGATATCGTGAGCCAGGCCCATATTTTAATTCTTGTATTTTTTTAATAAATTTATTTTAAAAGACAATTTCTCTTTTGTCAGTCAAATGTCCTCTTATTCTGACGTTGACGTCTTCTTTCTCTTCGCATAGAAATGTCAATCGTACATGTGTACATAACAGTGCACATTATTGTGCAATCAAAATTATCTCTGCTGATACGTAATACAAAAGTCTATGAACAATACATAAGTTTAATTTACAAAAACCCCATTTTCGTAGGATTCTTTTGGAGACTTTTTCTTTTGACAAGGGATTTTTGGGGAAGTAAATTTGGGGAGGGCGAAAAAAGTATCTGGCAGCACTGTGAGGACAGACCAGTGTGATATTGCCTTTAGTAAAATAGACTTAAATTAGGCTTCTCTTTTTCTATAATTAAATCAAGTTTGATCGAAAATCCTATAATATATTTAAAAACTGCATTTCTATATTAATTTTTTCCCAACTCTCTCCCACTGTGCGTTGTCATCTTTATCATCTACAAGTAACCAGTTGTAAATTTTATTGGCATAAGTACAACATTTTGTTAATTTCCTTTTATTTTTCGTGTTTTAAGTTGTTTGTCTAATTTTTTGCCCCAAAGGGTTTACGTAATTACACGTAACACTGACTAGTTAATTTTACAAATGTGTCCGTCCGTCCTTCTGTGTTTGGCTGGTTTGACCAGTGGCATGGATTCAAAGTACATATTGGACAATGTTATATTATTCTGTATGTTCATGGCCCTCTAACCAAATATTGTACCTTTTGCTTGCATTCTTGTAATAGTGTTTAATTTGCTTTCATATCAAATAACAACATTTTATATGCCTCTGGCTATTTGGAATGTGCTACAACTAAACACCAGTAGCAATAAATGCAACACGAACTAACAACAACACCAACAACATTAGCATCAGCATCAATAAGTGCAGTCAACAACATTAGCTGGCTGGCCAACTGTTGCCAAATAAAATGTTAATGCCTTTTGTCTACTTCAACTGTGTTTATGCTGTAACTTGGAACGTTGGAGCGTTGCGGCAGCTAATATTATGCAAGAATGTTTGCAAATTGTAATGACACTTCCTTATGGAGTGTAAGTATGTATGTATGTAATACTTGATGACAGCATTTGCAAATAACAAAAAATAAATAAATATTGTTTAACACACACGCATTTACTAAAACTTGTTGTTTGTTTAAAAAAAAAGACAAAATCAAACACATGTGAATTTGTAAACCAAAAATAATATTCAGGCAGATGTTTTAGTTCAGCGGTTTTGAAACCTTTTTTCCATTTCGTAATGTTTGGTTTGCTTTGTAATTGACCATTATTTCGTAAATTGTTTATTTTATTACAGGGTTTCATTTCTAGCTCCGATTCAAATGGAAATTTGACTGCGGAAAAGTCAATTAAATCCATAAATTTTAGTCGCTAAATAAAGTAAATTAGAAATAGTTTCATTTCCAATTTTATTTTCTTAGAGTTTTATACAAAAAATAGTTTAAATTTTAAATCACATGATATAAATTATGTTAAGTGCAAGAATTACAGTAGAATTCGGTTAAAATGAACTCCGATCTGGCAATTGGGAAAAGGTAACAAAAGCCCCACTGCTCCCTTGTTAAAATCACTAGCCAAAAATTTGAAACCTAAGCGCAATTACAATTCCTCTAGAGGAGCCATAACTCAATATCTCTCAATAGTTCTCAAATTAACGTTTTATTTGGTCCCTAAATTAGTGAGAGAAGAGATGTAGCGTTAAGCACGTTGATTGCTGTGCGATTAGTTCGAGTTCAAATCTTGGCCGTTGAAGCCAAACTATACAAACAACACACAATTTTACTGATGTCCTTGCCTAATACACACCCTCAGGTAAGTTAAATAATTAATAAAATAAGATGACTACATTAACTTCATGTTGTTTCAACTGGCATGAATTTTGATTCAACATGATTCTGCATTTTGATTTAACAGTGCTGGAATTTTAAATCAATATGAAATAAAGTTATTTCAAAATGAAAAATTTTCTTTGAAGTCTGCTGTATATCATATTGAATTAACATGAAAGGCATTTGAAGCAAAATAATTGCCGAAAAATAGATCTTAATGTGCAACTTTTTTTGTGTGTACCCATATACGCCTCAGGCTAATAATGGTCAATTCAAAATGTAAAATGAATTAATTTTTTTTTGCTCTCAGGCTTAACCATTATTAATACGAAGGTAAAAATTATGATCTCTCTATTTTGATAATTATTTTTTTGAGTCCTAAAAAAGTGCTGAAAACTGGCATTAGCATCATGATTTAATTAAAAGGTGGAAAATGGAAAAATTCTTTCTTTTAAAAATATGAATTTGCGCATTAATAACTTTGCAGACACTGTTATTCACTCTTGTGAACTAAAGATGTATTTAATAGGATAAACTAGTCTTTGTTTCGCACCGCATTTGGCCAAGAAAAAAAGTTTTTTCTTTGTGTCCCTGGTGACGTCAAATCGCATGATCTTGCAATGAAGCCTAAATCCGGCGTGTTGTGCTGCTCGTAGCACCGGCTCGTTGAAACCACATATTGTCCAGTTCATAATCTTCACAATTTCAGGCCAAATAAATTCAGCTATCTTATGGCCATAGCGCTCTGAATTGACGTTAACGGTTCTTCGGTTTATCCGCCACACTTTCACTAACAGAAGCGATATTTTCCGCAGTGCTCACATTGCGATGATTCGCAGGCTTGACCACATCTGCAATAATCTTACCAATTACTTGCACAGGAGGTCAATTAAGACGACCACTTTCACCCTGTAATATTGGAAAAGTGACCACCACTTTTGTAGTCAGTTTTAAGTATTTTTACGCCCCTCTCAGTAGATAAATAAAGTGGAAAATATAATTTCTGTATAAGAAAGTTTCTATATAATGAAAAGATTGTCTGATCCCATGCACATTCATTATGGGGAAGTTAGACTGTACTTTACTTTTAGAGAACATTAGAAATGACAACCGTGGTTAAATATCAAAGAAGAAATAAATATGTTTAGTATTAGCTGCAGTTTTAGTTTGTTGTTTTCCTAATGAACTTAATTTACTGTCGACAAAATCAAGCAAACTTTATTTAGTATTATTTATTTCAATCGATATCTGAAATTTAGAGCAAGATATTCATACAAACATATTTAAGTGACAATAAAAATCCAGCAAGTATTTTAATTTATATGTTCTGGCAACATTTGCAATTAAAGTACATATTACAAAAAATTTTGCACATTTTGTATATTTATTTAAGATTTCAGTTAAATTTCATTGCTGATTACGGGTACATTTTTACAACACTACATGGCTGACCGTTTTTTTTTTTTCTTTACAATCTTTTCGTTAACCCACACACTGTTTAACAAACATGCAACACTGCGATAGTAACACATTTAACAATATCTTAAGTAAGATCTTAAAGATCAAACACAACAACATTCAACAAAATTGTATCTCGAAAGACACAACATTCATACTTGGGACATACATAGATATGGTTTTGTTAACGTGTGCACACACATCTGGCGCAGTTACAAGACTCTGCATCATCCATTGGCCAATTGGAACAAGAGCAATTTTTTTGTAATGTAATAAAGTAAAGTAATTTTCAATTTACACTTATTTTTATGTTATTTGCCTCTTGTACAAACACAAAATTATTGTCTTCCTTATAGAACTTAATACTACGTTTGCAATATTCAACAAATAATTGGGTCTGAGTGGGTGGCTGTTATAAAATTATAAATAAACAAAATAAGAAATGTACGAGTACGTATGTATGTGATATTTATTATTTTATTTGAACTGTAATGAATATTTATGCAAGGAATAGTTGTTTTAATAAGGCTCAAGTTCAGTATTTTGCAATTACTTTTTATAGATTGAAATATTTTATTAATTATTGTGAATTTCCAAGGAAAGACAATTTAAAATAGACTTATTTAGCAAAAGCTTTATTTTCTGTACCACTGTTGCTCCAAATCTGAGCCATTTCTTATAGAAAATTTTTCTTTGAATTATTGTCTTTTTCTACCGAAAAATTTAGTCTGAGTCAGTCATTTTCGATAAAAAAAATTTTGCTCTGAATAAAAGTCATTTTCTATAGAAAATGTTGCTCTGAATCTGAGTGGTTTTCTGTTGAAAATTTTTGCTCTTAATCAAAGCAATTTTTTACAGAAAATTGTTGCTGTGAATCAGTAAAATTTCCTTGAGAATGTTGCTCTGAATAAATGTAATTTTCTATAGAAAATGTTGCTCTGAATCTGAATCATTTTCTATAGAAAATGTTGCTCGGAATCAGAGTCATTTCTGAAGAATGGTTTGCTTTGAATCAGTGTTATTTTCTATAGAAAATGTTGCCCTGAATCTGAATCATTTTCTACAGAAATGTGGCTCTGAATCTGAATCATTTTCTGAAGAATGTTTTGCTCTGAATAAGAGTTATTTTCTATAGAAAATGTTGCTCTGAATGTGAATCATTTTCTACAGAAATGTTGCTCTGAATCTGAATAATTTTCTATAGAAAATGTGGCTCTGAATCTGAATCATTTTCTGAAGAATGTTTTGCTCTGAATCAGAGTTATTTTCTATAGAAAATGTTGCTCTGATTCTGAATCAATTTCTACAGAAATGTTGCTCTGAATCTGACTAATTTTCTATAGAAAATGTTGCTCTGAATCAGAGTGATTTTTTGAAGAATGGTTTGCGCTGAATCAGAGTTATTTTCTATAGAAAATCTTGCTCTGAATCTGAATCATTTTATACAGAAATGTTGCTCTGAATCTGAGTAATTTTCTATAGAAAATGTTGCTCTGCATCAGAGTCATTTTCTATAGAAAATGTTGCTCTGAATGTGAATCATTTTCTATAGAAAATGTTGCTCTAAATCAGAGTCATTTTCTGAAGAATGGTTTGC
The DNA here is from genome assembly GCA_936439885.1 of Nowickia ferox. Taxonomy (NCBI): domain Eukaryota; kingdom Metazoa; phylum Arthropoda; class Insecta; order Diptera; family Tachinidae; genus Nowickia; species Nowickia ferox. The sequence goes on along the minus strand of OW387023.1, from coordinate 90,692,925 downwards.
TGTGCATCAGAGTCATTTTCTGAAGAATGTTTTGCTCTGAATCAGAGTTATTTTCTATAGAAAATGTTGCTCTGAATGTGAATCATTTTCTACAGAAATGTGGCTCTGAATCTGAATCATTTTCTGAAGAATGTTTTGCTCTGCATCAGAGTTATTTTCTATAGAAAATGTTGCTCTGAATCTGAATCATTTTCTACAGAAATGTTGCTCTGAATCTGAATCATTTTCTATAGAAAATGTTGCTCTAAATCAGAGTCATTTTCTGAAGAATGGTTTGCTGTGCATCAGAGTCATTTTCTATGGAAAATGTTGCTCTGAATCAGAATCATTTTCTATAGAAAAAAATGAATCAGAATCATTTTCTCTATTTCTCTAATTCGAATTTATTATCTTAAGAAATTTTTATATTGACTTAGAGTAACTTTCTATTATAAATTTTGCTCTTATTTGGATTGATTTTCTACAAACAAATTTGCTCCAATTCAGTGGTTTTCTTTAGAAAATTTTGCTCTAACTCAGAGAGAGAACTCTTTAGAAAATTTTGCTCTGACTTATAGTAATTTTCTATAAAAAAGTAAATTTTGAATCAGGCTGACTGTCTATAGAAAATTTTGCTCTTAATTGGCAATTTTCTGTAGAAAATATTACTCTAAAGGTTAAAGTCAGTTGTTATGGAAAATGTTGCTATGAATAGAAATCATTTTCCACAGTATATCTGGCTGTGAGTTAGTAATACTTTCTACGGAAAATGTTGCTTTGAGTCAGATTAATTTTCTACGGAAAATCTTGCTCTGAATTATAAAACTTTGGTATTGAAAATTTTGAACTGATTCAGTTTAATAAAATCTAGAAAAGTTTCCTCCTAATCAGGGCAAATTTCTATTGGAAATGTTGCTCTAATTCGAAGCCATTTTCAGCAGAAAGTGATGCCTTTATTCAAAGTAATTTCCTATACAAAATATTTCTTCTAGGCAGTAATTTTTTTTATAGGAAATGCTGCTTTGATTCGGAATCTTTTTTCTTTGAGAAAACGTTGCTCTGAATCAAAATTATTTTCGATAGAAAATTCTGTATGTTTTTTAATTAACAGCTTTTGCAATTTTTGCAAAATAATTTTTTAATCATCAGCTTTTGTCATTCTTATATAATTTAGAACAAATATCAGCTAACAACGTAAGAAAACATAAAGTAACTATTAAGTTAAATTGGTAAATGCCATTTTGATGCTACAGCACTTATTTCAAATAAAATCTTTCACAGTCTCTATCTACTCTCCTCGTTGGCGTCAATAGAAATAGTAAATTTAAATTTTAATCTATTAAATTATTAAACTAATTTGTGAACAGTTACTCTCTTTTAGAGACATCTATTGCAATTAACTGTAAAATGTCATCATGAATGTCATTACGGAACACTGCTCCATCATGGTCACATATTCAAATAGCCAAGCAAAGAAAAAAAGAGCGAAACATTAGGCTGGACATTAAGAACACAATGCAACGTTATGGAAAAGAAATTAAATTAAGTTACAACACTTAAGGTGTGATTGCAGTAAGCAAATATTTGACTTAATAAGCAGGGCTCTACTCAACTTACTTTTACGTGAAGTTTTTATTAATTATTTAGATGTAATTAAGCCAAGGGGAATTCAGTATCAGGTGGACTTTTCCGTCCGACTGATTATCAGCTGTTGATGCCAAATAGAGCAATTTGAACCAAAGTGTCAAAATTTGCTTAGAAATCTACTGACAGATTGGTTTTGTAGCATAGCAAACTACATGTTGTTGTTTGTGTAGTTGTATTGTTGTAGTGATAAGGTCATATGATACTGAATTCGTCTTGTAATTAAGCTTAGTTAAGGAAACTTTATGTTTAAACAAATTGTGATAAGAAATATTTATTGGTCACGTTTAATGTGTCACACATCGTCACAGCCAGGCTGTACCTTAAGAAATGGCTCCAGATCGTTCGTTTTCTTTTTATAGTAAAAGTGATGTGTTATTAAAATATTCAACTAACACGCATGCACTTAATCCGATCACCTGCAACATTTAAAACTGAAAATAAAAAAAGTTCTATTTGGTCATCAGTTGTTTGGGGAGACAACGACAAACCAGCCAAGACCATTTGAATAGAATTCTGTTAGTTGCTGTAGTGCATGCAAAATTGTTACAGATCTCAAAATTATGCTGCAATATCATTTTATACGAGCAATTTTCTCCTTTTCTTCTATAAGTTGTTGCTATTGAAGAAGTTATTATTTTTTTTTTTTTTTTAATGGAAAACTCAATAAATAGATTCACTTTTAAGAATTTACTTCCTGAATATTTTTATTTAAGTCGTATCAATAAATTTAAAAAATGCTTTATAACCAAGGGGAAGGAAACTGCAAATAGCAAAGGAATATTTCATTTAAGTTAAAATTTTAATTTATGGCTTAAATTTTTGGGTTAATTAATTCATAACTGCAGTTTCACGTCTACTTATGTATATGTTTAATATTATTCTAAAAAACATGTGGAGAATTTTTTTCATAAGGGGATTAAATTAGATTCTTGAGAAAATATATGTCTGTATTAAGAAATTTCATGTAGCGTGCAAATACAAAAATATCCACATTTTCTGCAAATGACCCTTGAATATTATATTTTACATAATATATATAAGTTATAACTCAATTCTGCAGCAAATGTGCATTAGTCATTTGCCGAGGTTTTAACGAAACCAAAAACAAACTTAAAAACACCATGACAAAGCATGCTGTAGCACAAGAAATACATATGTGGCCTTTATTATAAAAGTGGTCCAAGTCATATGCGTTTTTGCTTCGAAATATTAAATAAATATTCAAAAAATTCAATAAATATTTAATAAATTAATTATTATTTATTTATGTTACTCGAGATTATTACATTTCTAAATTAAAATGCTGCATAATATAAAAGTATTTTTTTATTTTATCAAATGTAATCTAATAATTATCTGGACCAAAGAAATATATATTTTTTTCAGCAAGGTCTATTTTGCAATCACTCGATGTGTAATTTAATAAACAGTCGCCTCACAATTAAATCGATTCATAAATTTTTTCCTTTAGAACTTTATTAGCAAATTGTTAATTAAGTTTTTACGTATGAACAACCATTTTAGTTGTTTTACCAATAAATTTCTGAATTAGGATTCTTCCCTACAGTCCATAAAATTTCACAATATATGCATTCATTTTTTAATGATTTTGAATATTTTCAATTTAGAGAAAATTCTCTATAGATAAAAAAAAACCTTAACCTGTACCTTTGCACACACACTTTGTCGTATAAATATACGAACGCACTTTAGAATAAATATTGCTTATACGGCTTTAATAATCCACCTGCTTTGATGCTGCATGCACTCTAAGCAAGTGGCATGCAATGCCACCATCAAACTCTTTTTGTCTTAACTTTTTATTTAATTTTTTTTTTTTAAGGAAATACTCATAAATATTGCACGAAGAACACCTCTAGTCGAAACCAAGCCAGCAAGGAACAGTGTTGTCAGATTAGGGGATTTATCCCCAAATCGGTGCTTTTTTTCGAAATGGGAATAAGAATTTTTGTTTGGGGTTTGAGGAATTAATTGGGGATAACTTTTAGGTTTTTGGGGATTTTCTGGAGATTTGTATTTTACTTAAAATTTTTTTTATTAATTTCTCGGAATATTTTAATTTCAATACATATTCCAATTGCTCTTTTTTTTAGTTCATAAATAATGTAAAATGATAAATGGTAACAATGAACTCGTCTTTAACATTTATTCTGAAAAGCGCAGAGTTACATCTAATGCAAGTATCTGCACTTAATGTTCAATGGAGCAATGGAGCTTAATTAATCGTACTTACCCTTAGATTCAGTGAATTTGGGTTAAGATTTTGAGGGGAAACTAAAGTCTGTAGAATCGACGTAATTGTTAAAAGTAAAGACGACTTGTTTTTTATAACTAAAAGGCTTATTGAATCAAATTTTAAAATGTTTTCCTTCGAATCTCAAAATTTTAAAAACATATATAAACAATTTGCTCCAAACATGGATTAGGACAATCTAAATTTAGCTCAATCATAAAAATACTACAACCAAACAAATAAAAAACAACTTAAACATGTTTTGGGCAGAAGTTTATTCATATCAAGATGTCGCTGGATCACGGCCGTTTAAAAAACTGGTAAAGTATTGTACATATTAAATTTACTTTGTATATCGACGAGCAACGTTTGCATTGAAAGACTTTTTTTTTGGCCATGAAGTCAATAAAAACTAAACTTAATATACATTTTAAAAATAATGGAATTTGTTGTGCCACTGGATCCATCTCCAGAAATGGTAGAATAAGTACAAATTACGTTTTGGGGAATTTTAGGGATAACAATCTTAAAACTGAGGATGTCAGTTGAAAGAAATCTGAGAACCCTGGCAAGGAATCAAAAGTGTTTATCTTAGGGCGACTTTTTGACTTTGAGATTAAACCTAATTTTATTCCCTAATATAACTAATCTGGCAATTAACTTAATCTAGTATCAAATGAATATAATGTTTTTGGGTCGTGGTTTAAACCTTGTGGTATTACCATATTGAATAACAAGAAATGACAAAATTTTTTTGCAAATGTCAAATTTATTATCAAAGCAACATGTTTTAGAATCACAATGGATCCAATTGGGTCTCCGAGTGGAGGTGCGGTATAGCACCACCCTTCCTGACCTAACAAGTTTTATTTAGAGAGGAAGAAGAAAATACGCGAATTTGATATTTACGAGTTAAAAAAATTTTAAAGTGTTAAAAAAATGTAATTATTTGTGCAATTGATATGAATGTGGATTCAAAGAGATCAGCGAATTTCACATCAGTTGAGGTGGAATATCTCGTTAAACTGGTCAATGAAAGGAAGCAAGCCATTGAATGTAAAAAAACTGATAGAACCACCGCTACTGAAAAAAATTCTTGCTGGATGATTTTAACACCCAATTTGGTGGATATATGTAGGTCTCAGAAAACACTTAAAGTCAAATATGACAACATGAAGAAAAATGCAAAGAAAAAGTATGCGCTAGATAAACAAGAATTTTACAAAACGGGTGGTGGTCCAAAACCCAAGTCAAATATAGGGTCCGCCATCTAACGTTTTTTTTCCAACTAGTGCTTATTTCGTGAATGGTAACACTTAGCTCATGTCTGATTTGACAGATAATTAGTTTTATCCTTCCGCTGAACGAATATGGTTGTGTATACGCTTGAACAACGCTGGGAAATATTGCCTGCGATCGACTTTTGGTAAAAAAAAATAATTTTTTCAGATGAAGTTAATTTTGATCTTGGCGGGTATGTAAACAAGCAAAATTGTCGCATTTGGGGCACAGAAAACCCGCACGCATACATTGAAAAGCCGACGCACCCAAAACGAGTCACTGTTGGGTGCGGATTTTGGTCCAGAGGCATAATTGGGCCAATGAGCAAGGAGTGGCCGTTACATTCAATGGCGATCGTTGAACGAATTTATGTTCACAAAAATTGAAGAGGAGGATATTGGCAACAGGACGGCGCTACGTGCCACACAGCCGAAGCTACACTCGATGTTTTGCGCCCTGTTTTCAAAAAAAAAAAGTTATCTGGCGGACCCTATATATCTGCAATGGATAGTGACATAATAGAAATGCTGGATGAGGAACAAGTTGAAGGTGTACCATCTATATACGATGATGACAGTAAGTACCACCAGAAATTTTGTTTGTACATATGTAATTTCAATGAACTTTTCTATTTGCAGAAATTAAAAATGTCGTTCCCAAATATGATTTAGATGAGGATGAGAATGGATGTTTAATTATCGATGAACGTTTTGTTAAGCCAATATTAATTTTATGTATTCTTAAATACATACTCATTGCATTTTTTTTCATCTGTTATAAGAAAAATCAGCAGAAAGTTCTTTTAATGCAGAAAATCAGAAGAGCACCAGAGATGTATGGGCTGATGATGTTGCTAAAATGAAATTGAAAAAATACGAGTTGGAAATTAAAGTAATCGAAGAAAAGGCACAGCTTAGAAAAACAAAGTTGGAGTTAGAAATAGAAGAGTTGAAGCATAAGGTTTTAAAATGTACAGGAGTGAAAAACTATCCTACAGAGTTTTAAATCACAATGAAAATGATTCGAAGATTATTCCATCTTAAGAGTTTAGAAATTAACTATAAAAATTTCCGATAACTCAAGTTTTAAAGATATACTGCCAGTTCATAGGCAATAAATTTAATGTGATCTTTTTAGTTTAGTTTAGTTTATATATATGTGGTGGCTTTGTTACCTTTTTTTAGCTTCCCGCTATAGGAAGTTATTGTTTTTTTTTTTTTTGTTAAGTTTTGAATTGAATTGAATATGCATGTATAGTGTGTTTTTTATTGAGGTATAGAACTTTAAGTTGGCATCACTTTTTTAACTGGCGGCCATTTTGTCAGCTGTCAAGTGATTAATATTTAGTTTGGTTTGCCATTTCATCATGAACAGGTTGACAAAAGAACAACGCTTGCAAATCGTGCAAATTTATTTCGAAAATAATGGTTCAGTTCGCGAAGTTTACCGCAAGCTCCGTCCATTTTATGGTCGACATAATCGTCCATCAGAGCAATTAATTCGGTTAACCGGTCAATTGGCCATCAAGATCGTGTGATTTGACACCATTGGATTATTTTCTTTGGGGATATGTGAAGTCGCTCGTCTACGCCAACAAACCAGAAACGTTAGGGGACTTGGAAGCCAACATTCGTGGCGTTATTGCCAACATACGGCCCCATATGCTCGAAAAAGTGGTTGAAAATTGGACCTGTAGAATTGGCTTTATTCGAGCCAGCCGCGGCGGCCACATGCCCGAAATCATATTTAAACGTTAATGGCATAAAATTGTCCTTCCAATAAAGCCAAATTGATGGACATTAAAACGATTTTCTTGTGTTTTATTTCAATTCGAAGTTCTATACCTCTAAAAAAACACCCTATATATGGTTTTTTCGTTTGTAAAAATATAATAAAAATAAACAGAAATACGTTCATATGAATATGTTTTATTTTTGTTTCATTTTATTCGTTTTTTTACAATATCTTTTTGAAATAATCTTTTATTAAAGCGCGCCGCACAAAGTTATTGTTTTCCTGACTGTTTGGCCTATTATTAGGGACAGATGTAACAAAACCAACAGCTTGTTGCAAATGTCTTGGCAAACTGGGAGATTCAGTTTCATTAATTATACAACAAATGTTGTGAAGCACAGCTGTGGCCACAATAATACCTTGGACTTTTTTAATATTTAAAGGAATTACTAAAGAAAGTATTGGGAATCATCTTTTCCAGACACCGTAGCTACGTTCAACACAGGACCGAGTTCTTATCTGCGACTCATTATACAAAGTTTATTCGGCTGTTTTTGGATTTAACAATGGGGTCATTATGTATTTCTTATTGGGATATCCACTGTCTCCGACTATTAATGCAATGCTAAATTCTCCACGCTCTAATTTTAAGTAAATTTTAGAATTTCTAAGGATATTTGAATCATGTGCTGAACCTGGCCAACGAGCAACAATATTTGTAATTTTTAAGTTTGCCTCGCAAGTAGTTTGGACATTTAAGGACAGAAATCCCTTCCTATTTCAATAAATTTCAGCACTGTTACCCCCCTTAGAAATCATTTTTACATGCGTGCAGTCAATAGCAGCAATAACCTTGGGAAATTTTGTAATTCGGAAAAAATCTTTTTTTGCGTTAAAAATTTCCTTATCCGATTGTGGAAATTTTAGGAAATGGTCTTTCAGCAGTGCTATATTATGAGTTACACGCGCAACACCTGTTGAGACCGTTGATTCCTATTGTCATTAACATGACCCCAGTTGCTTATACTCGTAAAGTTAATAATAACATTTGTTCTTCTGATATAGCTAGCGTTGTTCCTAAATAATTAATAATTATTTACTTTAATGCATATGTTCGTAATTACTATTGTTATTTACCAATTTATGGAATTCTTTATGTGTGGACCAAGTAGTTCTAAAATATTGTACGCTGAATGTTTGGTCAATCGGAATCTATGAATCAAATTCTTTTATCTAATTTTTCGACCTTTTTCAATATATTCAATTAAACTAATTTTTTGAGCTTTAGGTCAATTTTTATTATTATTTTATTACTTTGATATTTCGTTAACCTTTGGTTAACTTCTTCAGGATATTTTTTTTATTTGAAATTAAATTTTTCTTTTTTTCTTTTCTCCTCTGTGTCATTATAAGGGTGTTTTTTATTGAGGTATAGAACTTTAAGTTGGCATCACTTTTTTAACTGGCGGCCATTTTGTCAGCTGTCAAGTGATTAATATTTAGTTTGGTTTGCCATTTCATCATGAACAGGTTGACAAAAGAACAACGCTTGCAAATCGTGCAAATTTATTTCGAAAATTATGGTTCAGTTCGCGAAGTTTACCGCAAGCTCCGTCCATTTTATGGTCGACAGAGCAATTAATTCGGTTAACCATGGATCGTTTTCGCACTACGTTTACTCTATGTGATAATACGCATCCGCTGAAGTCGCTCGTCTACGCCAACAAACCAGAAACGTTAGGGGACTTGGAAGCCAACATTCGTGGCGTTATTGCCAACATACGGCCCCATATGCTCGAAAAAGTGGTTGAAAATTGGACCTGTAGAATTGGCTTTATTCGAGCCAGCCGCGGTGGCCACATGCCCGAAATAATATTTAAACGTTAATGGCATAAAATTATCCTTCCAATAAAGCCAAATTGATGGACATTAAAACGATTTTCTTGTGTTTTATTTCAATTCGAAGTTCTATACCTCTAAAAAACACCCTATACAAATTGAAGTGATTTGGTCGCGTTCTTATAGTTCTTGGTTTTCTCGTAATTATTTTATTAAGGTTTTCATATATTTCGGAATCACTAAAATCTTCCTCTCCACTAGAATAATCCATTTTTATTTGGTTTTCTTAAAATTCTGTTTTATTTTATTCAGTTTTTATTTATTCAACAGCTGTTTATGTTAAAAATGTGTATGTTGACAGTTGTAGTTTAAGATTAACCACCGGGATTGGCCGCTTAAACTATCAAGTAAAACCATATAATCTACTACCCAAAAATCACAAATGATAATCTCAAAATCAAAAAGTCGGCCTTAGAGAGTTATGCTCAGCTCATCATTCGGTTTGGATCAGTGTTGGTAATTAACAGAATTGGGTGTAATTTTTACTGTCGTAGGCCGTGCATCAATTTCTTTAAATTGTGTAAAAAAAACCGAAGTTTTAAAGTCCCAGAGCTTAGGAAAAATTGATAATGCAAATGAAAATTAATTTTCTAATGGAAATAAATTATATATTGGTACATATTTCGATAATTGAGTCCTTGTCATTCCGTTTCGATTATAATATTTCTCTAAGATTATACTTGAAAGTTGTAGAGAATTTTATATTGAAGCAATTTGCCAAATAAAATCAAGATTTGGTTTTAATTTTTTTTATTTTTTTTTAGGTATTGTTGAATGATTTGCAAAAGCTTAGATTTCAATAAATATGAACTTCGTAGTGATTTTCGTAGCTTATTAGAGGAGGGTATTCAAAATAAAAGATAACTTGGAATGAGAGGAATAAGCCAGCCGTCTTGTCGTCAATTCGGTAGCGGCGGCTTAGCAAAAAAAAAAAATACTCGGCGACGGCTCATAGTCGGCTTAAGCCGACTGATAGAAGTAAATTTTTTGCTAAAGGTTTAGCAAAATCATGAGCTTGTGTTAAAACTATTTCTTTATTTCGTTAAGAAAAACTAGAGAATTTGCATTTTCAAGAATACTTGAAAACAATGTAAAAGTAAATATTTGACAATGATTTTTAAATAAACGGCCGGGTCTTAGGATTTTTAGGCTTGCCTTGAGTTTGGTGCTGTAAAGATTCTGCATATTTCCAAATTACCATTTCCCCTGGAATTTAAGAATCCCTTTTCCCGGGAATTCTGTTTTTGATAACTCTCCACTCCCAAACCCTATTCATAAAACAATTTGCTCTTGTTGGTGCTCACACTCACGTAGTCTATACGAAAAACTAATGATGATTTCACTGGAATTTAAATTAATTTTCTACTTTAATTTAATTTTTCTTTTTTTTTTTGCTTTCTTGTCGTTTAGCTAAATATACTTTCATGTCTAGTTAGCAACTTGCATGCAGCTTTAGCTCTAAAGCCGAAATTAACAGTAGGAAAGCTTTAAACATAAACTGACACACACACATCGAAGCAAATACCTGCAAACGCATTAAATGTTTGCCAGGATCTAAGATTGACAGACATGCAAACTGACAATGATGAGTTAAATGAATTTTTGCATCAGTAGATATTTTATTTTTCAGTTGCGCCATCTAATTCTAATGATTCGTATGAGTGTTTATGACTTCTCGCCCGTAAACATTAATGAATGATAAATTAGATTTCGTCTTTTCATTCAATCTATTAAAATGTGATGCCGGTTGTCATGTCACGTTCCTGCACGGGCTGGCAATTTGCCCAAAGGATGTATTAAATATAAAGATTTATTTAGAACTTAGGACAACAATCCACAAAGAATAGCAATCATATTAAAATTATTGCCAATAGGAAATGAGAAAGAACTGCTTAATCAACTTAAGCAAAAAAAAAATTAAAATTTTAATTGCAATTAGAGCGGTCCGACGTTGGGCTTGCAAATAAAATTTTATTGGTTTTGCAGGGTTTTTAGTTTGTGGCGGATCTTATGATTGCACTAAAGCTAAACAAGACTTCATTAAATAGGGACCAGCAGGCGGAAGGTTTAAAAATTTGATTGAAGATAAGATTAACTTGCATCATCAGTACAATCAATAAAATAACATTTCCCAGCTCATCATTCGCTAATAGTCACTTGTTTAATTTTGTTTAAGCTTTACTTTTCATTTTGTGCGTATCTACAACACATGCGTAAATACATACATATTTATGGTGTTTTCCAAGAAATTTGCTTTGTTCAATAAAAAAAATATAGAGGACTAGCAAGAATCTTCAATTTCTAATTAACACAATCTTGTCGGCAGATGAAACAGTTGCAAGAAAGTAATATCGTCTTTTTTTATTTGCCAGATCAATATAAAAAATTTAATGCCAAATAACACAGTGAGACAGAAAAACAAGTACCAAGGTTTTAATGACTGATCTGGCAGGTGAGACCAGAAACAGAAGTACAGGTGTATCAACTTTTTGAAAGCTTAAGTCAGACTCTTAGAGAAAAAAAAGCTTAATTTCCACCCTTTTGGCAGGTTTTTATAGTCAATCAACTTTTTGGTATAATGGCCCTGGAGACGATGAAACAAACCCGTCAATCACTGCATATGTGTGAGTGTCATACACTTGTCGCTTAAGGCTAGGATTCACTCTCCTACACAATCGCACGACTGATGGATGAAGTTTATGAAAATGTTTAAAGGACAACAAGAAGCCATTAGATCAGGGTTGTATTTTTTTCAAAAGTTGTAAGGTTGTATGGGATAGTGAGTCGTAGCCTTTAAAAGGAGAAGCAAAGAGTGTTTTTTTTATAGAGGTATAAAACTTTAAGTTTGCAACACTTTTTTAACTGGCGGCCATTTTGTGAGCTGTCAAGTGATTTATACTGAAAGAAAAAGACTTCGTAACGGGAATGAAACCATTACGTGTAACCCCTTACATTAATACAACGACAAATTTCATTAATAAAATGAAACATTATATTATATTAATGCTTAATATTTTACATTTCGTAGTATCATTAATGTTACGAAATTGTTTTCATTCGGGTAAAGAAAAACTTAAATACACGTTTTTATGAAGAATTCATACAAACAAATACTGTAAAATGATTAGGTGACATAAAAGAAGATCAAAGTATCAAAAGACAGTTGCAATTAATATATAGTTGTGGAAATTATAGTTTCGTTGAAACTTTAATAAAATATTTTCGTAACTACAATGAAGAAAACATCCTGCTGCTGGCTAGTAGGCAGTGTGCAGTGTGCTACCCTTGTAGTCGCAGGTTCGCATCCTGATGACAAGTCAAAGTATTTTTTATTTTTTAAATATTTGTTTATAAGTAATAAAAATTCAAATAAATTAAAAAATGTTGAATTAATTAGATCAATTAAATAATGTTGAATTAAAATTTTATTAATGATGATATATATTTACGGTCTAATACATAAAAAATATTTTAGGTTTATTTTACAAATTTCCCATACGTCAATTAAGTAATTAATAAACCTGAAATATTTTTTATGAATAAGGCAGTTAGTGTGTATCTAAATAAAATTATTGAGGTTGCTGTGGCTGCAGCGGCAAGCACGTCGACTACCACGCGATGAGTTCCAAGTTCAATAAAATCTTGGCCGGAGAAGACAAATATACATCATATAAACATTTTTCTGATGCCTGTACCAATATACGTAAGTTAAACAACTAATAAAATACAATGACTTCATTAAATTAATGAATCAGAGTTATTATAATAATGAATCATGTTGTTAACACAACGATACGATATCATCAAAAAATGATTTGTTACGTCTCAGTAATGAAATACTGTCATGATATGCATGAAAAAAATTGTTAATTCAATGAAAAAGTTCGTTAAAAAATATAAGACTAACAACGTTCATTGTTTAAACTAAAAAGTTTCATTGCAATAATTAAATTTTTCATTTGAAATCTGAAAATGTACGTTGCTTAGTCGTTACATGAATGAAAATATTTCGTTGTATATATGACATTTTTTCAGCTGATGAAACAATTTGTAATAATGCGAATAAAGCGTTGAATTAATTGAAAAACAATGACAAAATCATAAATATAATGTAAAAAATCATTGCATTTAGGAAGATTTTTATCTCAGTGTATGTTTGGTTTGATTTGGCATTTCAACATGAATAGACTGACACCTGACAATCTGACAAAGCTTCCAAAATGTACGAATTTACTTTGAAAATCATGGTTCTGTTTGTCGTCCATTTTACGATCAACATAATCGTCCATCAGAGCAATTAATTCCATTAACTATGGAACGTTTTTGCACTACGTTTACTCTAAATGATAATACGCATCCACAGAGACGTCGTACTGTGCGTATAGAAGAAGTCATTGCTGCTGTAGAACGTAGCGTAGAGGAAGACCCGAATGTTTATAAAGAGTCTAAAACTAGGATACAGAGCCTAATTCAGTAATTGCACAACCATAATGCTCAGGAGCTGTGGTTTCAACAAGAGGGTGCTCGTGCCACAATTGATTTATTGAAGAAGGAAACGTTTGGTAACCGCTTGGTTTCAAGTTTCAGACCCGTGAATTTGCTTCCAAGATCGTGCGATTTAACACCGCTAGACTATTTTCTGCGGGGATATGTGAAGTCACATATAGTCTACGCCGATAAGACCGAAACGATTGACGACTTGCAGGACAACATTCGCCGCGTTATTGCCAATATAACATTTTTATAATTTTAAGAATGTAAATACAGTTTAGAAGTGCAATTTTTTTTTTAAATTTGAAGGTCAGCTGCTTGTGATGTAGCCGCCGTTTTGAAAATAATTAAGTAGCTGGCTGCAAGGCGACAAATGCAGTCAGCGGCATTTGCAGTCGTGTGTTCGTGTAGCCTGCTGTGTTGAATGTTTTTAACGCTTAATGCTGTATTACGGGCATATTTAATTTAACAGCGATATCTCCGGCTTATGCACCCCATACACGTTTCAATCCAGTTGGCAACTGAGTCTGTTGTTGTCCAAATGAAGGCCTGTATGGCTCTGCCAATTGATTAGTTTGGCAGTTGTCGAGTTGGTTGAAGAAAAATCAAAAGATTTTGATTTTTTCAAAGTCTTTCAATTCGATTGTGCTGTGTGTGCTCGAATCTCCTGATCAGCTATCAAAATTTATGTTTGTAGCTTTTGTTTGCACAAAGTTATTTTTCTTTTAATTGTTTTTAATTTGATTTTAATTGAATTAAATGAAAATGTTTCAATTCATTTTATGAAGTGCGTGGCCAAGTATCAATTAATTTGAAAGAATCAGACACATCAGTTGTTCTTAAAGAAAGTCTGAGTCTATGAAACAGTGAAGACAGAAGAGTTCCTCTACCGAAAAGTTACTTCAATTATCTTTTGTTATTTCATTCGTTGCATTAAAACAATAAGAAAATTGAACAAACAGACTGTATTTGTGCAAATATAAGAGCAGTTTTAAAAGATAATTGAAGAGACTTGCTGCAATAAAAACTGATGTGTCTAAAACATGACTTAGATTCAAATTCACAGTCTATAGTTAACTAACCCCAGTGGTTTAACTAACGATTTTGCTTATTAATTTCATTTGTTACACCACTTTCATTAGTTAACTGAAGACTGTAAATCTGAGCCCTAGTGTACAGATATGTATCCATCGTGTAAGTTAAAGTTTACAAGGCAAAGTCGTGGCTAAAAATCTTAGATAAATTATTTGTATATAGAAATTATGGGCATTAGGCATAGCGTATGCTTGGTAGTTTTGTGCAAAAATTCTTGGAGGAAAATTTTCGTTGAACATTAGAGCCCTCTAATACCGGTCGGTTGGTGAACAAGAAATAAAGTAGAATTTACTAGTTCGAGTTCTAACCTATAAAAAAGTCTGGATTTAATGCTGCATCGAGTGAGAAGTCATACTAGATGCAACTCTTTACATTGAGGTTTTGCATGAGGTCATCTATACTAGTCTGTAGTAATACCTCCTCAGTGCAATGCCTGGCACTCGTAGGACCGGTAAGAAACTTTCTCTTCTTTGCCGTGTATTATAGAGAAGACCTAGCCTACTATCATGTTTGCCGATCGTTTATACAACTAGTTGAGCCCACCGACCATTATTTTATTTCTATTACTTATGCTATTCAATATAAAATATATTTTTATTGAAATGAAGCTGTGGAAAAAATGTGTATTCTCTAGCAAGTGATCATTTAATTTAAAAACAAATGCTCTTCACCTTTGTATCTCTAAAAATCATATGATCCGCACTCCCAAAGAATCTCGCTAAATATTTTTGTTGTGAGTGACATTTTACTGCTTAAACCGTTAAAATAAATACATATGTACATACAGATGTGTACATAAACGTCCTGGAATTATTTGCATTCTGTGCAAATCTCTGCCTTCTTAAATTACTTCATCTGCAAGTAGCAACTTAAGTTAAGCATACAATTTTAGAATTCATTTACAAAATAATACCAATTCTTGCTGACATGCAAAATTAATTTGAAAATTTTCCAATGAAATTCGATTTTTTTATTTTTAACTTGCAAAGAATGCAAAACTTATACTCAACTTCAATTAATGGCACAAAAACTAAACAAATAAAATGAAAAAGATAAACTTTAACAAGTTCAAATCTGTCGGACAAATATGTATGTACATATTTCTTTTTTAAGGAATATGTACATATGTAATAATGTTTAATTCTCCTACATTACGTTATAAAATATAAACAATTCGGTTTTAAGTTGAATCTTCTGTTATTTTGCCTCTACGATTCTTCATTAGGCCACAGCACTACTGACTGCCTGTACTCGTATGTAATCATTTAGTGTTCGAAATAAGAAGAGAAAATTTTAAAACTTTTGCTAACAAAATTTAAACTAATGTGATTGTGATTGTGGTAATGTCGAATTTACTTGCAATGCCGAAAAGAAACTAAAATTCTGCCAATACAACTTGCGGCAAGTTCGATACCCTCTCGTTCTAATTCTTTTACATATTTACACAGTATAAATTTCCTTATGCAGGCAGAGGTCGCCACATAAATATTTTTGTTTCATTTGTTTTCTTTTGTTATTGGAAAAATTCAGTATGTACTCGTATGTAGTTGTTGTAGCTTAAGAGAGATGGTACCAAGACGTTTATCTTTTTTAACTCTTTTTGTTTTTGTTGGTATCGTAGCCCACAACATAAGTTAAGCAGACACGTTAAGAGGCACAATTAAGGAAGTAAGTATGTACATTTATATTTACATTAATTCCAAGATAATACTACAGTATGTGGTAGAACTCTTGTGGGCTGATTTAACAGCATTAGATGGATAGATATGTAGGTAAAAAGGTATTTAAGAAGGCAAAAAGAGGAAAACAAAAACAATGTGTTGCTGGCACGTATTTCACTTGTTACACCCTCGCGATCATATCGACAATCTTTCACTGTACGAGTACACAAAATACTCCTGCTGAGTTACATGGGGGAAAACATCAGCAATGTTTGTGTGTGTGTGTGTTTGTTAGATCATAATCCGCATAACAAAATTTGCATAATCACTGTTGTGTTGCCAACATTCAAGTGTTTTTATTTTCAATTAGCATCCATTAGCTGGTTAAAGTTGAAACTAGTGACAGCAGGCATAAAAGAACAGTTCTTTTTGTAAAGACATTTTTACATAAATATATGAAAGAAAAAAGTTTCTCAAGGCGTTCGTAAAAGTATAACCTGCTGCCACAGCAAGCACCATGAGACAATGCTTAACAACATTTTATACTCAAATCAGTCATCATCATATTTTATCATTGTTAACTGTCATCTCTTAACAATTAAAAAGGAGTATTAAAAAAAAAATAATAAAACCCGACTGCGACCAACTTTGAACCGTTAAATACCCTAAACGGTCATTCGAAATGAAAAATCATAAGAGAAACCTAAAGATGATTTTAAAATACCAGGAATGATACCCATTTTGATATACATAGCTCGCCGACTTTATTTTTCGTATTTACAAAATGGCGTCTGTTGGCAGCCATATTGAGTTTTGACTACTGTCATATCTGTCTGACACTCACTCGCAGGATTACGAATCATCAAAATCGGTCCACGCGTTCGGTTTATATAGTGCAGCAAAGTCCC
Source organism: Nowickia ferox (assembly GCA_936439885.1). Taxonomy (NCBI): domain Eukaryota; kingdom Metazoa; phylum Arthropoda; class Insecta; order Diptera; family Tachinidae; genus Nowickia; species Nowickia ferox. Next base: position 90,675,976 of record OW387023.1, on the reverse strand, counting down.
GGTCTTCAATACGTGTGAGAGTGTTGAAATAGAAATATATACATTTTATATTTCTCTCTCGCTCTTTTGCACTAAAAAAATAAAAAGTTGCTGCAACAAAAATTGCAAGTCTGGACCGGCACAAAGGAACACACAAACACACACACATACATACGTAGGCTGATAAACACAATACTCTTCTTTGCGTCGCGTAGTCGGGTAAAAACAGGGAAGAGTGTCATCTTCGGATGTTCCGAATTTTATATATGCTTGAATAATGTACGTACATATGTATGTATAAAGGGTGTTTTTTAAAATAGGTATAGAATTTTGGAATGTAAAAAAAGAAAGATGAATTTTTTAAATTGACATAAAATTTATTTTATTCGAAAGAGAATCGTGTGCCATTATAATTAAAATGTGACTTCTGGCATATGACCGCAGTCGATATGCAATTGTATGTATGTGTACCTGATACCAAATAAGATAACTTATTTCATATATCGTAAGATGAAATGAAAAATTACTTAACTAAATATTTAAGAGTGATCCTAGATCGGAAACTGTTGTGGGTCGTTGGGTCCAGATGGGGACTCAGCCCTATTGCGACGCACTTACTTTGCACCTGGCTCTCAAAGGAGTCCATACTAAATTTGAGGACTCTTGCTATTATAGCTTTCAAGATATAAGATTATTACTAATGACTTTGTAATGGGGGGTGGTGACCCTTCCCTTAGTCCTATTCTACAAACATCTTGAATTACTTCGCAACTCGCTCTGAAATGAGTCAATACCAAATTTGAATACTCTGACTCCTATAGCTTTCAAGATATAAGATATTTCGTTCGTATGGGCGTGGCTAAGGGTATTTAAAATAGACTACGACGTATTCTCAGATCTATCAAATGCACATACAAAATTTCATAAAAATCGGTCAAGACGTTTTGGAGACTTCACTTACAAACACCGTGGCACGAGAATTTTATATACATACTAGATGAGTCCGGCAAACGTTGTCTTACCCTCAATTATTTTTTTAACTACAAATTACTCCATGCAGTGGTCACTTATTGGGTCAAAAACAAAACGAAAACTTACCCGGTATTGACCCGAAACTTTATTGAAAATTTCAGCTCCACAGGTCTTATAGTTCCAGAAATCATGCGTTAGTAACAAACACACACTGCGATTTTATATATATAGAAGATATAGATATTAAATAGAATATGAAATCAAATAGTTTTTGTTCGTGCGTTGAATCAGGAGTCGATCCTAGGATCTCCGTGCGTTAGGCTAGAATACTACCCACTGAACTACCGAAGCACATATTTATTTTCGTACACCGTTCAATTAAATAAATAAAAAATAAAAACTGGAAGAGGATGCACTATAAAAACTTTGAATATTTGAGTATAAACAGCCGACCAACTTCGTAGTGTTTGTGTTAAATTTCGTTACTGCCTTACGTTATTGCATCCTCGTAAGGCAGAGGAAATGCACTGTTGTGCTTTTCCGCACTTCCGAAGCGCTTCTTTTTGTCTTAGTGCTTACTTGTACCGAATTTATTTTTGTTGGGTAGCGTTATAACTGAATGCGAGATATTGATACCAAAAAGACACTTCTGGGCCAATAGAACCCTGTAAAAAATACATGTGGAAGTTTGCTGCTACACGGATGGTTCGAATATAGTGCAAAGAACGGGCATAGGTTTCTTCAAAGAAGAACCGGAGACCGAAACTTACTTACGCTTGCCTGACCATGATACAGTCTTCCAGGCGGAAGTTCATGCGATCACGTAGGTTTTAAAATTAATCAGTGTGAATATAAGGGCCACAGAGGTCAATATGTATATTTATTGACAGCAAGTCGGCAATTAGAACAATCACAACCGTAAGTGTAAACTATAAGACGTTATCTAAAGTACATAGTAAACAGGTTGACTACAAAATCCCGGGTTCGAGCCCTATCTTCAACAGTAATTAAATAACAATACCACGCAATTTTCCTAATGTGCATTAGTGTCCATTTGTATCAGTTGTTGCAGGAAAGTTCCAGTGATGTAGACATATGCACTGGTCACTGAACTACATCGGCTTCAGCTGATACTAATTCTAATGTAACTTCAGACCGCCCTCCTTCGCCGGTATTGTGTAGTAAAATCATCGGCGAAGTAAAATAACCAATAAAATGGCTACTAAACACAGCTTCAAAAATTTAATACGCCTTATTAACACCAGAGGCACTGCAACACTGCATTATTAGAAACGTGAAAAAAAAGCAAAATTGGTAAAGAATGAAGCTTTTCTCTATCTCTTGCTTCGCCACCTACCTTCTCTATCACTATTTCTCTCCTAAAGAAGATAACACACCTAGTAATAGTAGTAGACATTCATTGCCTGAGTGTTACTTCTCTTTTATAAAAAAAATCTAGGACCGATAAAAAATAACGATTAAGCAGTACATGGTAGTATTCATCTTGTATGAGCACCGGCCCACTAAGACGTAATCGGAAATGAACGCGCAAATGGACTGGCGAAATAGGCCAGTCCAGTTACGGACAGTAACTCTAATTAATGCAAAATATTTCAAGGCAGCAAAAATAAAGTTACAAAATTGGACGAAGATGGCCCACACGACACGATGGAATAATAATCTAACCAATGTTCTATAAGGCGACCCGGACGAAGGCAGAACTAGAGGCTGTTGAAACTAAACAAGCCCAAGCTTAGGAAAGTTGACCGGCATCTTAACGGGGCACTCTAACTTACGAGGCATTTGTACCGAATTGAAGCCACAGATGAAAATGAGTGCAGGCCATGCATGGAGGACATCCTTTGTCATTGTCCAGCTTTCGCCCAGCCGACATCCCGTTTTTTTGGGGTTGAAAACTTACCGGACATTACACACCTTAGAGGTACTTATTTACTAGAACTATGTGAACGATACTGAGTTCCTATAAAGGTGGGGTTCGTTTTTTAAATCACATGAGAGCGCACAACAAGCCTATACTGGCTTATGTGAATGTCCACGGACATGAACGTAATGGCACCTCTTTTCAAACTAACATAACCTAATTTAATTTTTGACAACATTAACCCTAGTTTAAGTCAGAAAAAAATGGCTCAGCTTAATTAAAATGCTTAAAAAATATTTCATTTTTCATACATAACGCTTTCATATTTGCTGTGAATATTTGTTAGACAGCGATATGTTTGTCGTTATGGCGGCTTTACACAGGCCACGCTAAGATTCTTTACATTCAACATTTTTCATAGCGGAAGCGCACAGGTAGACATCATGTGAAATAAAAAATTGTCATTTTGAAGCGCCGCTATTGGTTGGTTGCCGTTTCTTCTCTACAGTTAGATTACAACTCTTTTCCAATAAAATGTTCAGCCTTCAACTTTTCATACTTTCTACAAGTCCATTGAATGTGGACTTAAAAAGAAAATAAATAGAAAAATTTTGTTCGCTAAATGAGCCTAATGTTTATTTTACATACATACATATGTACATATTTTTATTCAATTGCTGCGTTTATTTGCTGTTGCTTGCTATTGCAACTATATACATACACTGAGAGAAAAATTACTCATTCAGCTACTGAAGCGGCTTCGTTGATATTTCTTCATCATATGAATGAAATGTTGCATTAATAGAATGGTAATTTTCATTTGCTGAATGAAATTGCTTTCTTTCTGCACTTTTTCATTTTTTATCCTTCATTGTACTTATGATAATATTTTCGTTGGTATTATGAAATTAAATTTTTTTTTTAATTTTAAAAAGACTAAAAGCTTATCTGATTACATTTGACGATATCTTGCAGAAACACTTTATAGTACATGAATTAAAACAAATTTTGATGCCAAAAATATACCATTTAATAGACTTTTTTTCAAATTCCATAAAAGTCTAATGCAATAAAATTATATTATACGATGATGTCAAATTCGCCGCAAATATTTCAAAACGTTTCCATTAATTTCCCATTATTTTCTTTTCTAGCGGCGTACGATTAAATTAATGTATTGTTTGTGGACTGTATCGGCTGTTAGCCTGCTTACAGCCGATCGGCTGTGTTCTTTAGTATGTGCTCATGTGCAAACACAAAACAAAAACAAATTGAGCAATCGTTCTCATTGTTTTTGTTTTCTCTTTGCTTCAGTCACTTCAAAGAACGACACAAAACAAAATCAAACAAATTTGTTTCGTCTGTTTTCGTACTCTGCTTTTAAGTACAAAGAAATCAAAACAAAAATAAATGTATAACTGTAATAGTGTCGATTAGTTTTGTTACGAAAATCACTCCTGTATCGCGCCATAAATAGCGTAGCTACAAAAACTTTAAAAGTGTTGAAAGCACGCTGTGTTTATAATGCGGTTGGCTGAAGTGGTTGAGGCGTTGTCTACAAATCTCATGAAAATGAAGAGTGCGAGTTCAATACACTGAGCGATCGGCAACGTTGTAGCATTGGGCCGTTAATAGAGGTAAAATAATTAATAAAATTGTTGGCATACAGTTTCAGTTAATATGCTCACTTCACAACATCTACAAAAACTGCAATCAATGACTTAATTTAATTTTTGGAATGAAAGAGTTTCACGAAATCAATGAAGTTATATGAAACTTTATGAACCATTTTCATTAATGCAACGAAATCCTATGTTAGCTCGTTATTAATGACAGAATTCATTGATTCAATGAACAAATTCTTAGCTGGCACGAAGATTTTCCTTTCAGTGTATGTACATATGTATGTACCTACATACATATTTAAATTTTTGCCAAATAAACAAAAAACAAAAATTGAGAGATGGAAAAATTGTTTACATATTTTTCTAAATATTGTATTAAGTAAATATTCCAATCATTTAATTTAAATGGACAACAAATTTTTTTTGTTCAAGTGACAGATATTTAAGATTCGTACAAAAAAGACACATACATATGTATGTATGTATATCAACAACACAGGTATTGACATTAGCAATTTGCTGCTGTTTTTTCCTGTTGTTGCTTAAACAACGGGTACACACTTCGAGTGGCAGTTAAAAGTTCTGAATGTTAAATAAATTACATGCATATGCTTCGTATATTGAATTGATGTATTATTTGTGCTCTAAAATATTTAAAGATTAAAATACATTTGTATTTCATACATACATACATACATATGTATAATCTTCATCAACATAATTTGAATTACAAGACGAAAATTAAGTGGCTAATAAATTTTGGTAGATTAAGCTGATATTTGCCTTAACTTATATATTCATTCTGTAATGGGCTGAGTTTATATCTGGCATTTCATGTGTTGTCATTTTGTGGTGTAATTTTCATATGTGTGCAATGCCGTTCCCATCAATTTTTCGATAATACACATTTTTTAATTTTTTAAATTGTTAATAGCAAAATATTCAATGTGCCACTGTATGTTTATCGATAATAAGAAACACATGAAAAAAAATCTAAAAAATGGCAAAGAAAGTGTCGGAAAAGACCAGGGGGCAAATTACGGCACTCGTTATCGAACGAAATTACGAAACATTTCAATAGAGTTTATATGGAAGTATTTTTAAATTTCGAATCGTATCGAATGCCGTAATTTGCTCCCAGGGCTTAATATGCGCGCCACCGAGGGATTCTATTGTACTCTGCGTTTTGGTTTACGGAAGCAGGATTCAAGTTGGTTTAAAAATTTCGTGTGTATGAAGCTTAATTCCACCGAAATGTTTGCCCATGCAGTTTCATTTGCATTTCCATCCTTATAAATGCCACATAGATGATTCCATACAGCTTCACAAACCTCCACAAGTTGAATAACACTGTGTGTAATTTTTTAAGTCATAGAAATGTAACCATATGCGGACACCACTACGTGATAAAAGACCAACAAGAAAAGACCCGTGTCTGCCAGTTTTGCCCGAAGTCAAGCACTTTCTTTTTTATGGGCCCCCAAAGATTTGGGACCTCAGTGTCAAGACACAACAAATTGCTCGTGTTGTCGTACTGTCAGTTTCAGTGTTGTCAGATATGGCGATATCTCGCCAAACGTGGCGACCAAAATTTGTTTTTGGCGATGAAAATTTTGAAATGGCGATTGGCAATTTACTTGGCGATATTTGAAATCCTTGGCTATATTTTTACGATTTCAATAAAATTGAATAATGTTAATAATTTTTCGACAACACACAAATTTGTTGATTTGATAGCGTGAACACGAATTTCGTCAGTCAACAGTCAACAGTCAACAACAGAATCTTTTGTAGTTGAGTGAGTGACAGTCAGCGGCCATATTGGTGTTTGACTGATAGTGTGTACCAACTCTATTATGACTTTGTGGCCAACACTATCATTCAAAAGTTTTTACTGTCACTCATGTTCTATAGTGTGTACTCCACTTAATTGTGGACTGTTCAAGTTAATGTTTCTTTCAATTTATAACATTATTGTTAATGCATTTGTTCTAAAAATTCAGTTATAACTTCAACTTACAACAAACTTTCAAGTCAGGTGGAGACGTAGAGTCACACGATCAAGTTTTACCTTTCAAGTTGCAATACTTTCTCCCACTTTTTCACTAATACTATATTCACACTTATACTATGTTCACACTTTTGTGTTTAACGTCCCATTAGTGTTTAGTCCTAGTTTACACTATGCAAGTCTTATTGCTAGTTTGTTAGGTAAGAGATACGAGGGGAAAAGAAACGTTACTGTTCCCCTCGTCTCTCTCTCCATCAAACTAATCAGCTTAGCAATAAGACTTGCATACTGTAAATATGGACTTAATAACATATTCAGACTTATACCATGTTCACACCTAAGTGTTTAACGCCTCATTCATGTTTAAGAGCTTAAACGCGACGGGTTTGAGATGTTTTAACATAAAGTGACTTGTTTTGTTAAACATCTAAAATGAAGTGTTTAAGATTTAAACGGCCCATCCATTATACAATATTATTGCATATGTTGTTGTACATATTATTGTCGTTTTGATCTATACTATTCAATAAATGGCACAATATTAAAAAAAAAAAATTGCCCAATTTTTCGTACAGTGAAAAAGTAAACAACATTGAATAATGTTGCCACCACTTTACACAATTGGCTTGATTGTACAATAAAAATTTTTTTTGATATTTCCAATATATTGTACAACCTTCGAATATGACAAATACATTGGCGATATTATTGTACAATACGAAAAATGGCACAATTATATTGCAAGTGAGTGGGCCGCTTTAAACACTCCCCAAAACGCATTTATTAGGTGGCAGCACTACACCAGGTGACTAAGGTCATTATACCATTTGGGTTATCTTCAAACACCTAACGAGTACATGTAGTTATTGCTGTTGTAATATTTGTTATAGTATTGAGCATGATACAATTATACAAGGTACTTGCACGACTACAACAAAATTGCAACACCAAGAAACACACGTATTTTGTTGGTAGAAACATACATATAATTGTCGGAAGCAGATGTCTTTTGTTTTTAAAAACAGCTATCACAGGGTAACTAAAGTACAATTGCAGAGGCGGCATTCATGCATGATTGTAGTCATTCAGTGTTGCCAATATGTGTGTAATACACAGTGTGTAATTATTACTCTCATCTGTAGACCATGTAATGAGATTCATGTATAATATGTGTGTAATTCTACTTTGGGTTCTACTTTTTTTTAATTTTGTTTTAATTTTAATCTACACAAAGCATGTGTAGTGTAATTTTCTTCAATGTGCAAATTCATTGGCAACACTGTAATCATTTTATTCACACACATACACTAACATTTTTGCAGCTTGTAAACAAAGTTTGACAACTTTCTGCATTGTATACATTAACAGGCTGGGCTTGTGCAAGTACCTTGTATAATTGTATCATGGTATTGAGAGTACCTGATTGGTGTGCCTTATACTCAATTATTTACAAAAACATTGGTTGTTTGAAAATAACAAACCAATAAAAAAGCATAATTGTTCGTAATTTTTTACAAATACAATAGTTTACTGACAAAACGTCAACCTTAAACATTTCAAATGTTAAGTGATCGATTGTGTTTAGTCTTTTAAAACACATGCCTTAAACACGTTTAAAACCATAAGTGTGAACGTAGTATTAACATAGTACGTTGACTTGTTTTGTTTTTAAATTTTTTGTTATTAACTAAGCAGTTTAATAATATCTTTGCCGTTATTTTACTTATGGTATCAGTGGCTGTAAAAATACCTACAAAAGACTTTTGTCCTCTTTTCTTTAACACGGAGAGAATATCATAATATTTTGATTCAACAAAGTCATAACATTTCGTATTACGACATGTCCAAAAATGCTGTAGATTATACAAAATCTCATCATGTAAAAGCAAAATGTATCTAGAAGGAGGAGATACGGATAGAAAATTTGACAAGCGGTCGGTAAATGTTTATTTACTAAACCATTTTAGAAACCTAAGTATTCTCATCACACCAGAGGTGTATTTCAAAGTAAACATTGGCAGCACTAATGGTATATATTGAAGGTGTTGACACTTTTACAAAAACAACCAAAAGCAACTCAGAAAATTTTCATGCTGTTATTGTATTTTATATTTATTTATATTTATATTATATTATATTTTGCGACTGCAACCATCAGCTACTTAACTGGTACAGCAAAACCAAACAAACAATAGATAAACTTTAAAATAAAATTATATTTTGTAGTAAAATTAAATTGAAATTATAAAATGTTTTCTCCAATATTTACCCCTAGTTTTTAACTTAAGAAGTAAGTACGTAATTAGCTAATTTTTATTTTGTAATTAAATACGATTTAATTTTGTCAGTGGTTAATTAAAGTTCTCATTAAATTACATTGAAAGTACGGTAGCACTACAAAATTTCCTAGTATTGTGGAAGGCTTTTCAAACAACAGCTGTTTAACATAAATGAGAAAGTTAGGTTATCAAAATGCAGAAAATTAAAATAGGATAAAAACACATTTTATGAAGCCAAAACAACATCAGAATGCATTGTTCTATTTACTTATTCCATGATATAAAACTACGAATTGTATATGCTATATATTTATGAAAATTAAAGGAAATTCTTTCTAGCACGACCAGATGATGTTTTCAATACGATCACATGATGTTCATGTGTATGTTTTCAATACACATGCACGCATAAAAACATATGGTGCGCTCATAAAACTTAAATAATACTTATAGCTAATAAATCAGTGAATATTTAAATATAGTTTGAGTTAATTTTTATAAAAACTTAAAATGTATTTAAATACACTTTAATTTTTTCAGTGGCGAATTAAAGTTATTATCAAATTACGTTGAAAGTACGGTAGCACTACACGATTTCCATATATTATGGAAAGCTTTCCAAAGAACAGCTGTTCAATATAAATAAGAAAGTTGATTTATCAATTTGCAGAAAAGTAAATTAGCAAAAACACATTTTATGATAAAAAAAGAGCATCGGAATGCATTTTTCTATTTATATATTTCATAGTAGAAAATATGTGTTACATTTGTTGTATATTTGTCGAAAATTAAACGAAATTCTTTTTAATACGACCACATGATGTTCATGTACATGCATTAAAAAAACACACACATCCACATATGGTATGTTTGTGAAACTTAAACAACACTTAAATGCACAATGTTGGCTATTTAAGATTCATTTAATTTTGGGGTGAAAAACAAAGATTTTGTGTTTAAACATGATTTAAATATAAAATACATATAATCATTGACTGATTTATTAGCCCTTAATTACACAAGTTTGGGCATTTAATTATTATTTAATTATGCACTCAAAAACACAATTTCGTATTCAATTAGAACTTAAAAATAATTATAATTTGATTACCAACTGAAAAAATGGGCATTAGTTTCATTAGTACACATCTTTTTTTGCAATTTTTGTTATTAACTCAGCATCTTAATATCTTTGCTTGCATTTTACTTCATTTTAGTTATAGTATCAGTGTAAACATGAAAACTACGTACAACAGACTCTTGTCCTCTTTTGTTTTTAGCACGGAGAGAATTTCATAATATTTTGATTCTACAAAGTCGTAATACTTTGTATTACCATGTAAAGACACCTTAAATGTTTGCCTTTCAATTTTTGCACTGTAGATTAAATAAAAAATCCGCGCAGCTGGCAACGTTGCACTACGCAAAGTCTTAGCAGCCGCTGGTAACTTTTTGCCGCCGATAAGTTTAATCAACACTTGACTCTGGCAGAAAAGTTTTTCCCCCAGAATAAGTAAAGTGTGTAATTTTTAAGTTAAATTAAGGAAATCATTAATACAATTTCAACATGGCTGAAACAATTTCGTTGGACGATCATCTTGATGTAAAGATTAATAAAATAGGTAAAGCGAATCTCAAAACTGGGAAGCATCTGTCTCCAAAAAATGTAAAGCAAAATAATGCATCTACGCACGTTCAGCCCGTCTTGAAACCAATACAACAAAATCTTGGAAGTGAAGAGAAGCTGTTGAACGAAGTCATCTACACTGTTGCGAACTCCAGCCTCTATAAACAAATTGATCCAGATTTGTTGCCCTTCTTAGTTTCGCAAATTAAAAATGCGGCCCACAGTAGACAATTGTCCGATCGCCAAATATTTCGCCTACTTTATGAGCAAAATGCCGTGGAACAAATAGTTGACAATATGATGAAAATTACGCGATTTATAAGTTGTGAATTTGTGGAATATATCAATTCATACAATGACGAAATAATAGGCAGGTTTTCTTATCGACCCTGGTATTTTCCATTTCGATCTGAAACTGTTGCAATTCACTCGTTTAATACTCGTACTATAAGCAACGTAATTACAAATGAGTCTTTACGATTGGCATGTAAAATGACAGCCTCTGAGGAGGAGATGTATGCAAACATAATTTACGTTTTGTCCAACTATTTTGCCTATAAACCTATTGACGCAGATTTTATGTTTAACTTTGTTTCGAAAATTACAACTGAAGCATATTGTTGTGGTTTGACGGATACACAATTATTTCGTTTGATTTACGAGAAAGATGTTCTTGAACAGGTAATTAAGAATATGATGAAATTGTGGCGTTTTAGAAACTGTGAAATTATTGAACAAGTCAATGCCTATAATAGGGAAATTAATGGCAATTGGCGATTTAAATTTGAGTATATCCCATTTGAAAATATGGCAATCTACTCACCTTCATGTCCAGAAATAATCGAGAATGTAAGGATTGGTGAGGTTGTACAAGAACCTGATCATATTGATGGATTTTACGACGAAATTATTTATTCTGTATCGAATGTGTGCGCTTATAAAATTATTGATAAAATCTGTTTGCCTTACTTAGCAAGGCTAATTAAAGCTGAGGCGTATGCCAAGAAATTGACGGAGGAGCAAATATTTTGTCTGCTTTATGAGAAAGACGCCGTCCACCAAGTGATAAAAAATATGATGAAATTGTGGCGATTTAATAGCTATGAAATTGCCGAAAAAGTTGATACCTATAATTATCAAAGAATAGGAAAATGTTCTTATCGTCCTTGGTATTCACCATTCAGCGTTGAAACTACCTCGATAGGTGATTCGTTAGAGCATCGAAGTCCATCCATCAGTCATCCATCAGAAACTACAATTTTCTTCGGATTGGCCGCGGCAGTAATTGTAACAATCTATGTTTCCATCCGCTAAGAAACTTATACAAGATAAGTGAAATTTATTTACTGGTGGTTAAGCGATGTCTATATGCATTTCATTGTTGCTTTAACAAATCGTCAGTAGACTTCAACCACACATTTTGAACAGTCACAAACCTCTTATCTTAAGCACAAACTTCCAAAAACTATTTGAGAATTCACAAATAATAATATTTTTTAAAAATCACAAAAGCAAAATAAGCGTAGTAGGCTTAGAAACTCATACAAAACCCAGCTTTTGTGATTTTCAAAAATATTATTATTTATGATTTCTCAAATAGTTTTTGGAAGTTTGTGCATAAGATAAGAGGTTTGTGACTGTTCAAAATGTGTGGTTGAAGTCTACTGACGATTTGTTAAAGCAACAATGAAATGCATATAGACATCGCTTAACCACCAGTAAATAAATTTCACTTACAAAATATAATTATGACAATATGTCGAATAATATTTTAAATTTAGTGAATATTCTTAATTTTGTTTACCATAAAATTTATGACATATTACAGCTTTTTGTATGAATAAAAATACTTCTAGAATTATTGGGGTTTTGAAAGTTTTTTGAATCGCGGTTGAAGCAAAGAGAATCAAATACTTAAGTATGTACATATCGTTCATTCACTCTAACAGCGTCATAACTCAAAAAAAAAATTCATTTTTGAGTTAGTGATGCAGAATTAACGTTCATGCTCAACTCTTGAGAGAAAAGTAAAATTTTCTTTTTACATTACGTTGTAATGTAAATTAAAAACTTTAAACTCTTTTTTCTGAGAAACAGGGGTTTTTTAGTTATGTTCTTGTTTTAGTAAATGATTGAAGTCTACTGATGAGTTCCCTAAACAGCAACGGAATGCATAAACAAATAGAAATTCGCCCTTTTTCCACAATACCAAAAAATTGGGGCTTGTGTAAGCGTTGTCGAAAACAACTGACTCCTGTTGGCAGGTTTATACTATTTTCTACGTCTTAGGGAACGGAAATAGATTGTCAGTAGCAGCAAATTGTTCTCGAGAGCGAGTAAACAAGACCCAGTTGGTCCAATTTTTTACTTTATTGATAAACTTATGTTTAGTTAAGGTCGATCTTAATATTTTCATCAGAAAATAATTGTTTTCACAGTCAGCATTTTGTAAAATTAATAATCATATTCAAGTCTTTTTGGCAGGAAACCTGTACAATTTTTTTTTAATCTATTACAAAAACAAGATTTCTAACGTCAACAACTTGCACAAACAGGGGGTTAGTAGCTTTTAATTAAAAACGATTAAGCAACTTTTATTATACATATGCTGTAATTAATTTTACATGTGACAATTTCAGAAAACTTCAACAAAAAACTACAACTTTAATCCAAAGTATACTTGTCTACTAATAAAATAATGGATAATTACTAGATGTTACCTATTCACTGTGTGTGGCAAGAAGCAAAGAGAACAGCATATCGATGGTCTCAAGTAGAAAAGCCCTAACTCGGTAATTTTTACGAAATTGAGTTTTTCATTACATTTCACACAAATACAACTCCTCACAAAATATTATTGCCATAGTGTAGAAAATAACGCTTTTACAAGAAGTTGTACAAAAAAAAATTACTTTAAAATTATAAACTTTCTATCATTGAGTTAAGCCTACAGTACACGTCATATAAAAAAACACATGTGCATGTGGCTCTGACGTAATTTTGACGTCATCACGAAGCTACATGTGCTACATGTGTACTAGTAACATATGTACATGTAGATATTCACATGCTTACAGATGTGCTTCCTAAGAAAATGTGTTCGAATCGGCTACATGTGCCACACTTGCATTTCGGAGCATAAATACTCTCAAAATTTTAAGGCCTGTAGTCAGTACTAGTAATTGTAAAAAATGCAACCAACATGCTGAAAATTACCGTGACGTCATCGCCACATATGCATATGGCTTTTTACATGCCGTGTACTGTAGGCTTTAGGGACTTTTTATTTGAGACCAACGATATGTACATACATACATGTCGCTCATTTACTAAAACAACGTCATAACTCAAAAAACAAAGCCAGTTTGCCTGAAAACGAGTTTGAAGTTTTCAATTTACACACAACTTAATGGGAAAAGAAAATTTTATTTTTCTCTCAAGAGTTTGAGTAAACGAGATATTTTTATTGAATTTTTGCACAATATAAAGAACGATATGAGGATTAACTGAAAAATTTCATTTTTTTAGTTATGACATTATTTGAGTAAATGAGCGATTTAAGTGTATATTAGACTGGTCCTTATTTATTATGGAAAGTCACAATATTTAATGCAGGACTCTTTTTAAATTATTGCTTTTAGCGAAAGAATTCTTGTGTAAAAATTTCAACTCGGTATTTTATCCACTCTTTAAGGTGTTCCCATACAAAAATAACAACCCTTATTCCAGTTGTGGACATCGACGTCACTTTAACACAATACCAAAAAATGAGGGGTTGGGTACTCGATGTCGGAAACAACTGCCTCCTGTTGGCAGGTTTAAAATATTTTCTAGACCTTAGGGAACGGAAATACAAGGTGTGTTCAAAAAGTATCGCGAATTTTGAATTTTCGCGGGTTACGTATATTCGAATTTTGATTTTATTAAAAATATTATTTTTGTATGGGAGCCCTCCTAGGATAGGCGGAAAAATTTATGTGTACTTGTCTCCTCTAGGGGCACCTGTACCTTGTTAGGTGGATGGGGAGGTGGGGATTTATAAAAAATATTTTTGTATGTGAACCCCCTTAAGGAGTGGAAATGGGGGTTATGTATATTCTGAAAAAAATGATGGTGAGAACGTATTAATAGGGGTAGCCTTTTGTGTAGAATTATGTTTGCATACACTCAACACACAAAACCACAAATATTAATTACAATTTGATGAAAATTAGAAATGTCAAAAATTCTGTGACCAAGCAATTGTTTGAACATTAATTTTTGTTTCAGTTTACTGAAAAACGTCTCCATTTATATTTATAACATCCCTAAGATAGGCAGCAAATTTCAAAAATGCCGTCACTGTTGTCAGATTAGGGGATTTATACCCAAATCGGGGATTTTTTTTCCAAACGGGGATGAGAATTTTGGTTTGGGGATTGAGAATTTAGTTGGGGATAACTTTTATGTTTTAAGGTCTTTATGAGATTTTTTGGGGATTTGTATTGTTCTCGAAATATTTTTACTTCAATACATATTCCAATTGCTCTTTTTTAGTTCATAAATAATTTGAAATGACAAATGGTAACAATGAACTCGTCTTTAACATTTGTTGGCAAGATTAAATAAGGTTTATTACAAGAAAAGCAAGTAGTCGCATTGGCGAGATTGCCCATCAGCTGATTTTATTGCTTACACCTACATACAAATCTTACAAATTATTTGACAATTATTTCTTTACCTGCATTGATGCTTAAAATTTTTAGACACTTATGTGAAAAGCGCAGAGTTGCATCACGGCGAGTATATGTACTTAATGTTCAATGGCGCAATGGAGCTTAATTAATCGTACTTACCCTTAGATTCAGTGGATTTGGGTTACGATTTTGAGGGGAACTAAAGTCTGTAGAATCGACGTAACTATTAAAAGTAAAGACAATTAGTTTTTTATAACTAAAAATCTTATTGCAGCTAATTTTAAAAAGTTTTCCATCAAATCTGAAAATTTTCAAACCATATAAACAATTTGCTCCAAACATGATGGGCGCGTATCGTATTCTTTTCGTGACACGAACACAGACGACTAAACACGAAGTGTTCGTGACAGAAAATCTGTTTTCGTGCGTGTTCGTGTCGTATCGTGTTGACCAAAATTGACGAAACGATTTTTGGTTTTAAAATATGTATGCATGAATTTCCAGTACAGAAAAAAATTTAATATTTTTATCGTTACGTAACACGTAAAACCATCAAATTTGTTGATAGTGTAGGGGTTTCTTAAGCTTAAAGTTCTGAAATTTAACAAAAATATGTATCTTTTTGAATATAAAAAACGCTTTTTTTGCTATTCAATTTAATTTCGTGCGTGTTGTGCATTTTCGTGTTTTGAAAAAATTTCGCGTGCGTGTTTGACATCTTGGCATTCGTGTTCGTGTCGTGTCGTGTTGGAAAAATTCCACACGCGCAAATCTCTAATTAGGACAATCTAAATTTAGCTCAATCATAAAAATACTACAGCCAGCGGCAAACAAGGTGGAAAAATTTATTTGATATACAAATAACAAGCAACTTAAACATGTTTTGGGCAGAAGTTTATTTATATCAAGATGCTGCTGGATCACGGCCGTTTAAAGAACTGGTAGAGTATTGTATATATTAAATTTACTTTGTATGTATATCAAGGAGCAACGCTTGCATTGAACGACTTTTTTATTTGCAATGAAGTCAATAAAAACTAAAATTAGAAGCAAAATTCAGTATGAATTGCTAAAGTCTCTGTCACGAATTAATATAAGTACATTTAAAAAATAATGGAATTTGTTGTGACACTTGATCCATCTCCAGAAATGGTAAAATTAGTACAAATTACCTTTTTGGGGAATTTTGGGGATGTCAGTTGAAAGAAATCTGGGAACCCTGAATGCAGTGTACTTTTCAAAGTTCGTACTAGCAAATGGAAATTTCTTTATGAAATTTACCAACCTGAATTTGCTTAAATTTTTTTATATACAGTTTGTATGAGAACCTGAAATTCCGTATGAAGTCCGGTACCAGGCTTTATCCCGAACTTTTTTACACAATAATTCCTTTGCTAAAACAAAAAATTTATGTAAAAGAATCCTGCATTAGATATTGTGAAGTTTCTAAAATAAGGATCACTCTAATGTACATATATGCATACATATGTACATATTCGTACATTAGTACATACAAGTATGGATCTGTGAAATATGTGATGTTGTAATGGGATGGGATGGATGTGTATGGTTGGTTGGTTAGATGGATGAATGCCAGTGCTGTCCTTCTCTATGATATTTCATTTTGATGATTGTTAACATTTAAAATGACTAATCACAGAGAGAGTCATATTGTATGATTTTAAAATTAATTGACAGAAACAAGAATCATATCATCTCGCCACGAGAAGACATGCATGTATCATGCATTTGCGGAATTTCAGCATGTCCGCAAATTTCTTGCTGTGATGAGATATCTGTTGACTTTTTGTTCTACTGCTTATAAATAGTAAAAAAGAACTACATATCGTTCACTTAATATAGCAAGGCCTTAACTCATTATTTTTTTAAATCGATGCTTTTGCATATTTCGACAGAAGATCAACCAATAAATCGAAATATGCAAAAATTTCAATGAAAAAAAATAATAATGAGTTAGGGCCTTTCTATATTATTTATACTATATCAAAGTAATTTGTTCTTAAACATTTTTTTCAGAGATTTGGCATTTTATTTTGGTTTTTTTCCATTCGAATCATGGACATCATAGAGCTAATGATAGATAGAATGACACTTTTGGTATTTAATAAAGCTTATTCTGGACTGATTTCTAGTTGTATACAGAAAACTGCACCTTTCCAAAAAAGCTTAAATTATCTTAAGTGATACAAATTTAATGGCGATCATTCCCAAAATAAAAATATTTCTGGGCATAAAGCACAAAATACAAAATTAAAATAATTATGTATGTATAAAGGTAAAAATGGCATTTCTCATTCGACATTGTTTTACAAAATATTTTCAACTCAATATAAATTTTTATGTGTTGTGAAATGTGAAATGACAGAACTTTAACTAAATATTGAATACAAGCTGAAGTTCTGTGCTTCAGCTTTAATTTTGCCAATATGTATTAGTTGCAGTATAGCAAAAAAAAAATTGTTTTTTTCTGTGTGCTGAATTAAATAGTGTTTGATACGAGACACGGCTGGCTGTATTAGCAATTCAAGAGGTCTTTTGTCTTTTAACACAATTGTGTGTCGAAATGAAGCGGCATTTTTGTCACATTTTCATTTTATTTTTGTAGCTGTTTTACAAAACATCTTTATGAATTTCGCCATTGTTAATTGCTTATTGGAACACGTTTAAATTGTCGTGACCAATATCTTTCCTTTCTCGTACAATACAATACAGATGTATTACAAATGAAAATAAAAAAAGAGGAAACGAAATGTTGCCTTTTTTCGTGATATGTTAACAGCTTACACAGTATCAAATTTAGGTATTAGGAGGAAAATGTTTTTTGAATATGTTTTTGCGGATTTGCTTTAGCTCAATTTTTACAATTGTCTCTTAAGCATTTAATTTCTTTTAACTACTATAAATAAAGAGTTATAATTTGTCCCTACAAGTGGTAGAATTATGAGTCTGTTATAATTAAAAATTTTAGTTTGTTTAGGCGAAATTTTTAAGCAATATTTTTTTTTTGCATTGACCCACTGTAGGCTTTAAATATGTATGTATTATTATTTAAGTTCAAATCATTTTCTTATATTGTTGCGGATATCGAATAGATATCCGCCTCAAGCCTGGAACACAATGTCGGCCGATTTTTGTCGGCTCGCTGAAATAAAGTCAAAAGTAATAAGCTAAACTTGCTTTTTTTTCTCAACTAATTCAAATATATGAAGATAATTGCACCACACTGTGTTGGTAATAAAGCCATATGGACTTATTCCAAAATTAATTGAGTAATAATGCCAATTTGTCTTATTACTTATGACTTTATTGCAGAGAGCCGACGAAATGGTACATTGTGCCGATAGTGTGACCAAGGCTTTAGAAATCCCTGTGCTTTTTGGAATAAACAACAAGTTCTAGAGCTACGTAGGATACGAAAATAAATATGTAAAACATTTCTTTTCGTTTTCTTTTTAATCGACTTCAAAAAAGGAGAAGGTTATCAATTCGTCAGAATTTTTTTTTTTTTAATTTTTGTATGTTTGTTAACTCGTTATCCGTTCGACGGGAGAGGGATAGCTTACATTTGGTACCATTGTCAATAAAGGGGGCGGGGACACTCCCACTAATTTTTTTTTTGATTTTGTAATCTTTTACTTATCCAATTGCTGCGAAACTTAAGAAACACATTAAAATTTCGTAATGACACAATTTCGAAGTTTAACAGAAGGGCGGAGCCACGACCATTAAAATTTTATATAATATTTCGCTTGCTTATACTTCACCTATATTTACGGTGTGTTCCAACTCCCTGAAATCAAATAAATGCAGAATCTTATTTAAAAAAACTGTTCGGGGCCACGCACGTAAAAATTTAACATTTTACTTCACGTGCTTCTAATTAATTGATTTTTACGAAACTTGGCATACATCCTGAGCTCAAAGAAAGACACAATCTTGCTTTAAAAAAAGTGGGACGGGGCCACGCCTATTAAAATTTAATATGATATTTCACGTGCTTCTACTTAATTGAATGAAGAAAGACACAATCTTGCTTTAAAAAAAGTGGGACGGGGCCACGCCTATTAAAATTTAATATGATATTTCACGTGCTTATACTTAATTGATTTTTTGCGAAACTTTGCATATACCCTGAGCAATCGTGCATTAAAAAAAGTGGGCGCAGCTACGCCCATGAAAGGTAAGTATACATATAAATAATTATATGTGTTTCTGCTTCTCCGATTTCCACGAAGCTTGGCAAATAGTTTAGGCTCTTAGAATGAAATAAGTTTGTGCTTAAAAAAGTGGGCGGGGCCATGGCCATTAGAGCTTAATATTATACAAATATATTTCACGTGCTTCTACTTGATCGATTTTTATGAAACTTGGCACACACCTTCAGCTCTGAAAGTGACCCGAGTGATTGAGTTAACAAAATTGGGCGAATACTAATGTCTGCGAAGTTGTGCGTGACCACGCTTTTAGAAACATAAAATTGGCACCAAACATTCTAAAATACAATTAACTGAAGCACTTAAATTTTTTTTTAAAGTATTTATTTACAATGTATTTTACAATAATAAGTAAATTTGATAAAGAAAAGAAACAAGTTAACAGTTGTTACTAAACTTCAGCAAGCTTAATAAACTAAACCTAATATGTATTATATTTACATATTAATATTATTATTATTACTATTTTCTATAAGGTAAATGTAATATGTGAAACCGTTTCAGTCTCCTAACTTCCTCTGTTTCATCTAGAAGAGATATTGCTAATGTATTGCAGTGATTACTAAGACGATTTAAGTATCTAAAGCTAAATTTATTTATTTCATCACGAATAAAGGGAATTTGGAGGTCTTTATGACATTGACTATCATTCTAAGTGTTTTAGATTGATATCTTTGTAAAATTTTTATATTAGAATTGCTTGAAGTACCCCATAGTTGAAGTACATAGTTGAATGCCATAAGTCCAAACTGGTTTCAATATTGCCTTATATATTTTAATTTTATTTTCAAGGTTAAGATCTGATCTTCATCCAAGTAGCCAATACATTTTTTTGTTTTTATATTTAAAAGATCTCTCTTAGCCTTAATACGTTGCTTCCACGTTAATCGATTGTCAATATGCATTCCTAGGTATTTCACAGAACTTGAAGTTGGAATCGGTGCACCGTTTAGTAATAATGGCGGACACTCTTCTCTTCTTAAAGAAAAAGTTACATGGTTTGATTTATCGGTATTAATGTTTATCTTCCATTTTAATAACCATTGTTGTAAATTATCAATCTGTCTTTGAATTAGAGATGATGCATCACATGTGATTGATGAGATGTTAATATTGCAGCATCATCAGCATAAGTGGCTATTGTAATATTATCATTTACAGCAATATCAGCTGTGAAGATAGTATATAAAATTTAAAAATATTTTAGCTTCAATATAAAAAAAAAACATTTTTATATGAGTCACCCATAGTGCTGTTAAATTGTTTCTTGACATTCGCTATGTCCGAGTTTAGACGGGCAAACATTTGGAAGGAAAACATCTGAAATTCTATTTTGTTGTTTCCTTCGCGTTCACACGACGACACATTTTCTTTGTCATAACGTCCATGGACATTATGTCCTTGGACATTGTGACATGCCACCATTATTTCTTCACTTACGTAAAAGTATAGTTTCTGTGAAGCATCTGCGTATTAGGTTATCGATTCATGCATGAGGTGTGCGGTGATACCAGGCTTGCGAAAGAAAAGAAAAATAGATGCGAAAACCGAATGCGCAAACGCATTAGAGAGTACCAATCGTTCGATTTCGTAGCATTTTTCTTTCGCATCGCAATAGAGAGTAACCCCCTGGCATAAATTTATGTTTGTAAACATGCAAATTGAAGTTAATCTTCTCTCTTTAATCTGGTTGTTTTATTAAAATATTTTAATTATCTATAGAAAACATTCATACTCGTACATGCATATGTACGTAAGTAAGTAAGTTTTCAATGCAATTTTTCAACCGCAAAAAACAACAATTTCCCCCAAGATATCCATGTAAAAAAAATTTATTATGTGATAAAAGAAATGGAATACAATAAATTTTGTTTTACATTATAGTAAAAAAAATCAGCTTGGCGATAAAAATAATTCAGCAGCCTCCTAAGTAATTTTCTTAATTTTGTTTTTAAAACGTTTTTACGAGGTTAAAGAGAATCATAAAAAGCAACATTTATCGTTAGTTAATAAATTTTCAAGTTCGCCGGGCATTTGCTTGTAAATTGAAATAAGATCAATAAATATAGCAGCAATTGCAGTAAAGAAAAGGGAACAAAAAGTTAATTAAATCTGTAATGATAGTGTGTGGTAGTAACTATCTTAAATATTTGTTAATGATTAAGGCCCAAATTCACAGTCTATAGTTAACTAACGCCGGTTGTTTAACTAACAATTTTTCTTATCAATTTCATTGGTTAAAGCACCTCCATTAGTTAACTAAAGACTGTGGATTTGGGCCTAAATATGTATAAGAATTTGTACGTATGTATTTATATGTGCTTAAACTATTTACGATGAAATGCATCTACTACTTTGCAAAAGTTCTTAAAATATTTTCCTATTATTTCTATTTATGTTTGGCTTACTTTTTGAGGATTTGCTTATGAAAGTAATAAACAGAATTCAGAATTGAAATCAATACGAAACCATAATTAAACGAAATACTTAAGTAAAGCCCTGGAGCATAAAGAAACTTAAAATGTAGAACATTGCTTAAGAAGAAAAAAAACAACAAAGAGTAAAGATTTTTCCATTTGTTCAAATAAGAAAAGTCTTCAGAAATATGTTGTGTATCTGGATCACAACTTTCCACACAAGCAATGGAAGCATTTCGAGGATTGCTACCGTTGGACTTATTTATAAAGAAAACGGCGGCATTTTGTAAGTAAGGGAGGAAACGGAGAATTAGGGCCTGTCCCGCGATGTCAAAACAAAACCAAATTTTAAGATTTTGTTGTTGTTTCAAATGTAATTGTGCGACAAGTCGATCGTTGTCGAGATCGTGGGAGAGGCTTTAAAATGCTCTTGGAACGCATGAGTAGAAGGTGGTGAGTTGAGACATGACATCGAACTGTGATTACGAATGTAACATCTGAATTTTTACTGACGAATCTCTTATGAATTTAAAAGCAGCGTTAGCCGTTCATTCCAGTGCGCTAAATCCTACCCAGTCCGTATATAGCGTTTAGGAGTGTACGTTACAGTTTACTCGGCTGATGTGTTCGGGCTGGGGCATGCTTTGTTGGATCACCTAACAAAGAGTAAGAACGAGGGGAAGAGCTTTCTCATCAATCTTATCAATTGGTGATTAGGTGCAGGCCGGTAACTACCAGTGGACTTTCCGAAATCATTAAGTGCAACTTAATTGTTGTTTTTTACCTAGATAGCTTCGCTTCTTGTCTTCCATACCAAATTAGAAGCCTCTCACTATCACAGCTTTTCAGATAGTGGATTCTTACTAATTACTTTGTATGGGGATTACAACTTACAGCGGTAATGTATTTTTTTATACACTTCACATTTTGCTCTCCAAGTAGTCCATCCGTACCATCAACGCAAGGTAAAATTTCTTTTAATATTTTCTCTAGAGTTGTACAGACATTTTAAATACACAAGGTTGGGCGTTTCAGTATTATTATTTAAGTATTATTTAAATAAGCAATCAAAAACACAGTTTCGTATTTAAATAGCCCTTAACCCATTAGGGCCCAAGCATCGTTCCCGTTGAGCTACATAAGTGAAATTTTCAGAACATGTTAGTTTTAGTCTCAATATGATAAATCCACGTTGCGAAAACGAAACGCTGGGCCTTAAAGATAAAAATAATAAACGTTTTGCAAAATTTACATATTTTATTAAAATTCTTAAAATAAAAGTAATTAACATGAACTCATTAAAAAACAAAAACGTGAAATATCTTCAATTATGATAAGTACCAGAGCACTTGGAATGCACTAACACATTGCATTTTCCACATTTATAAACTGTTTGACTGTTGCATTTTCGAAAGTAATTTCGAACTGGTGATAGTGGCGATGCAACACTGATGTTTTTGACTCTTCTCTTCTTAACCTTTTCTGTTTGCACAAACATTCTTAGTTCCTGTGGCGAAATATGATCAGTTTTTTCCTCTTTTTCTCAACAAACAATGAAGTTTCTAAGCATTTACAGGAGCTGCGTCTAGGATATTGGTAAGAAGTGGCCATTAGCA
This sequence comes from Nowickia ferox, assembly GCA_936439885.1. Classification (NCBI taxonomy): domain Eukaryota; kingdom Metazoa; phylum Arthropoda; class Insecta; order Diptera; family Tachinidae; genus Nowickia; species Nowickia ferox. Next base: position 90,652,657 of record OW387023.1, on the reverse strand, counting down.
TTTCTTACCTCTAACTTTAATGCGATAATTATTCGTCATGCCGTTAAAAAAGCCAACCGTTCCCATTGTTTTATTATGACAAACAATGAAATGTATTTTCAACATTTTAATTTTTCAAGTGCCACTCATAAGCTTGTTTCGACTGGAATTTACAACAAACACATTGAGTGTTTTTAAAAACATAATAAATTGTAGCACAGTTTCAGGGGCCAATTAATAATTTTAACATGTCAAATTTTTCTTACGAAATGCTCAATGTTGATCAACATTTTTCACAAACAATGCTCTGTTCAATACCCTTTAGTCAGCCTAGAACCATATGTCTCTGTCAACACTTTTCTCTAGCGACAATTGCTCTAGTTAAAATGTCGACAACTTTCCTTTTATGCGCGAATAGAGATACGTTAGAGACATCAGTTCTAGTGTATATCTGGTGACATTGTCAATGTACCCGTCAATAGTTAGTTTTTATTTTTTATTATGCTGTGCAATAATGTTAAAAAAATACATATGTATATATGCATATATTTAAGTTTGTTGCCCCAACCCTTATAAAAACGTAGACAAGTGTCACTAAAATGTACTAGTGAATCTTTGGTTCAAATATGTCCATATGGTAGTAAAAGAATAGTGCTAAAGTCTACTGGTAGATTTTCAATGACAACCCCATGTTATATGTCAAAAGACAATTACATTGGCTGGGGTACACCTAGTCAGTAGTACTATTGACAATGTCACTTGTAAACCACTACAATTTTACTATTGACATAGAGCGAGGAAATATCGATATTGTAGACTAGAGAACCTATTTACTAGTGAATCTTTGGTGCCAATGTCTCCATGTGGTCCCAAAAAAACTACTTAGTCAATAGTGCTACAGTCTAGTGGTGGATTTTCAATGACAAGGTAATGTTAAATGTCAATAGATGATTACATTGGCTGGGGTACACCTGGTCAGTAGTAAGTAATAGGTACTGACAATTTCACTATTCGCATTTCCTGCAGGGATAATAACTGCATGCATACATTCATACGTATGTTTACATTCAATATATTTGCAACATGTTAGTAAAATTCTATCAACAATTTAATTACATTAAATTACGGTTCATAAATTTTATGTGGTAAATGTAGAACATTTGTTTATTGGACTTACCTTTAAGTAATGTTGACAACTCTTTTCTAAAAACACGCACACTCGTATAACAAAACGATTAGAAACGAAAACAAAAAATTTAATGAGTGATTTATTACTCTCAAACATTTTTTTATAATATTAAACCGGTATTTTTTTATTACTGCATTTTCTACCCTCATCCCACTACACTTTATTTTTTTTTTGGCAGAATAACAACAAACACACACGAATGAGGAATGCTTCTGGATTTTTCTTTAATTTAATAGACTTTGTAAATGAAATTTTTTGTTGGATGTGACTTAAAACACTATTTTCTTTAATATTTGCATACTTTTTGAAAAACAAATTTGATATTTCTAATATCAACACTTTATATTTTAAACTTATAGCAATTATTTTAATATTAAACACCGAAGAACTAATTAAAATTGTTATTGAAATACAATTTCTTATTGGAACACTACTTTGACTTGTTGATTGCACAAAATTAAATCGCGTACTGAATTGACGAGCAAATAAAGGGCAGCAATAAAACGCATTCTTTGACGAGTAGGCAGATGAGATAAATGAGTAATTGATAAATTATAATAAATGGCGCGGGACGGTCATAAACGAACAAGTGCTTTCAAGGTTAAGTTTATACATATAAGGGATTTTCAGCGATTTCATTACTTTATGGTATTTATTATTCGCAACTCTATGCGTACATATGTACATATGTATGTACGTGGTATGTACACAATATTTCTGTACAAAATTATAAATATATCAAAATTGCAGTTTATCTTAGGATTGAAAAGCAATAAATAAACGCTTCTTAGGGTTTTCGAAAACTAAACATCCTAATTCAATAAGATTATGTGGGTGGGGGTTTGTTTGGATTAGAGTGCATGTGATAGCGATTGTATGAGTAGATTTAAATGTGATTTAATGGTTGTTTTAACAAGATTTTTCATAGTTTTTAGTAAAGTTATACCTACACCTTCTAGACATGGAAAGTGTACTTTGCAAAGTCTTGATTCAGCTGGGAGAAAGGCAGAAAGGGATAGTATTCCTCCCTCTGTCTTTCACACAGCTGAACTACGACTTTGCAAAGTAAACTTTCCGTGTATAAAACAATTGTAGGTTTTTTTTAGTTCATACCTATTACAGAATTAATAGACGTATCGCTATTTGTGTTGTGTAAAAATCCCACAGAACTAGGTACTTAGGGAATTCACAATGAGTATATTAAAATTATAATGTGGCAATATTGTGTCATCTTAATTTATTTATTGTGAGCAGGCAACGATATAAATCATTGGTGGGCACTGTGAATGTATTAGTGAACTGCCAATGTATTGAGGTTGAGAGCTACCCACCAAACACAAATCCACACAGTTAAAATATTAATTGAAAATAAAACATTTTCTAAGCAAACAGTCAATTGTAAAAAACTTTTTCAAACTTTATTGTGGTATGGTCCACTGATACAAACTATTTATTTTTTATTTTTTCAAAATAAATATTTGTATTTTTATTTAAAATTTCGCTCCTTGCCTACCATTAAACTTATGAATATCGCTATGAAAAGCTTCGTAATGTGTTTTAATAGCATATTCCTTTTTTTCCTTAAATCTTTAATAACATAAAAGGCATTGTATGTTACCAAATGCGTTATTTATAATAAAATATTTTTCGCATATCATAAATTTGAAAGGCAACACGTATGTTTGCTGGACAAATATTCTAGAAAATAATATTTAAGCATCCGCCTCATGCGCATTCGTCGCTGTCTCATCGACGACTAAACTAAAGAGCAAGGCACATTTACTACAGGTACATGCATTAGAGAAAACAGTGTGGCAACTCTGTGCTTCTCACATAGTTTTACAAAGTATTTGTCAAAAAATTGTATGCATCAAACAAGGCACAAAAGTAATTGTCAAATGAATTCTTCGTTATAAACGTGTAAACAAAAAATCAGCGGATGAGCAATTTGCCCGATGCATGTACCTGTTTGATATGCCTTGCTAAAGAGGGTAAAGGCTCAATCAGAGGTGCCATAACCATAACCAAAGTAAATTTATATAAAGTATATGCAAGTGCTCAGGTGATTAATTTTTTTCTCGTGTAGTGTGAATGCGTGAATGTCAAAAGTTGTTTACAAATTTTGTACGCCATTTTGTTTTGTTTTGCTTTGTTATACACAATTGTGTATACTGAAAACGTATGTGAAAAAGTTTAAATAACTTTTTACTTAAAAAATGTGTTACAAAACATTTAAGAATAATTATATTTAGTTATTAAAGTACATATGTATTCTTTATTATACTTATTTCACATATTAAAGGTTTATCAATTAATAAATTTACTTTGGTTTTGTCTATCCATACATTTTCTTTTTGTTGTATGCAGATCTGGGACTATTTCATTAAATAAGCAAATGCATTGACCATTTTCCCACAATAAACCAAATCAATGCAAATGCAAATTTATTACATTAGCACTAACTTTAATAATATTAGTGCAATTTTTCTTGCATATCCCTAAAATCCCTTCAAAGTAATTCATCAACATTGCATTGTTATTTTTAGTGCACTATTTTTTGCACCACTAAACACATTATGAATAGTATATATTATTGCATTATCAGTGAAACATATAGTGCAAAATATAACGTAAATGTGTACATACATAAAAACATACGTACAAACATAAATATGTAAATTTTTTCCTATGTACATATCGTCATCCAAGAGGAAAAATCATATCACTACGTTTTTTATAATTTTTCGAGAGAAAGACAAAACTTGATGAAATTGTTCCAAGCGGTAGTATTTTTCGTTTATAAAATCACCATTTTTTAAGATATAACTTTACAATAAACGAAAACCTAAGTTCTGATCTTTTTTCAATTGCACGGTTTTTCATATAAGCTCGAGATGCAACGTACTTGAAGTATGAAACTTTAGAATTTTTTTCAATTGGTTCTGAAATCTAGTTTGTATTTACATTGACAGTTTTTTTTTGTTAATTTGTACGTACGTACTTATAAAAGTGCCCTCAATGAACTTTAGTGTATTTTATATTTTTTATTTGTGCTATCTCCTAAAAATATTTTCACGTTTTATTAAATTTTACTGTGTACAATATGTTATAGTGCAATAATATTGCATTACTTCATGATGTGCTTAGTGGCAACAGAAAATTAGTGTATTTTTTGTCATGCGATTAGCTGCTAATGCAATATTAATCCATTACTTTTAAGAGATTTTATTTAAGTGCAAAAAATAGTGCACTACAAGCATCAAATTTAAATTTGCACTAAAATTTTTGTTTTTCAATCAATGCTTATGCAAAAGTAATGGAAGTTGCCCAGGTCTGGTTGTATCCATCTGTTTTTGACATTCATCCATTATTCTTACACAAACAAATCGCCTGTTGTTTTTGTACTTTCTTAGTTGTTGTAGACCTGCATATACTTTATATAAATATGCTTTGACCATAACCATAAAAAACAGCCGTTCGAACCAAACTAATGTGCAACACTGTATTTGATTATAGGTGACTCGCCATAACGCCATAACTCTTATCATAGAAACCAATTGAATTTTGGTTTGGTTATGGCTATGGTATTATGGCTATTTCACGTCTAATTTAAGCTTAAATGTCACGTCTAATTTAAGCTTAAATGTTAAATAGCCATACCATATAAAAATATCGATCCGCTGTTTCCTACATTACAGTTACATTGCGTTACAGTCGGCTAACTGAGCCTTTAGTGTATAATATGAGAGACTGAATTATTTTCTTCCGTACGTATTAAAATAACAAAAAATTTTAAATTAGAAATTATTGTTGGATAAATTTTTAAAAACAACCTTTGTTCTGCGAAAAATACAAATATTTTTTCATCAACTACGGCTGCGCTGACAGTTTTAACATGTTTAACATTACCATATTGCCATATCGAAAATGACATGCTTTTTATACTTTTAAATTTGCCACCTGGTAATAAATTTGATATACAAACAAACAAAAACAACAAACTTGCCAGACCATATTAAAGTATTAAGGTGGAAACGTTGCAATATTAAGACACATTTTAAAATGCTATTGTGAAGTCCCTAACTTTGTACATTTGACCATATTCTATATGTGTCTACTTTGATCACAATTTCGTGCGAAATGCTGTGAAACTACATGTAAAGTATTTGGTATGTTCTTATTACCAAAGACACGTAAAATCTATCTGGCAGCATGTTTTTCCATGCAAAATGAATCTGGCATCATTTTAGTTTCGCTGCGAAACAACATGAGCAGTACTTTTTTCGCAAGGAATTTTGGCAATGTTGCATACTTTCAAGCAATAAAAGCGCGAAATAATTAATGTTGCTGAAAAATTTTCACAACTTCGAACAGAGTACCAGCCTTAAGTAATCTATCTGTCTATATATGTATCTATCCATATAACTTATGACTCCATTATGGATGGCAGCCGAACTTCAGTTGCCGTGTTAACTACCAACACAACTGAAATTAAAATTGGTATTACGTATGGCAACTTCCTCGAGTTGCCAAAAAAGTTATCGAAAATACGATTATGACTGATTGGCAACTGAAAATAATGCGGAATGCCCCTGTCAAAAAAGTTTCTACTCATATTTACTTATGCAAGATGAGCAAAAACAGAAAAAAGGTGACATTTAAAAAAAATCAGCAAAAAAATGGCGCTCAAACGTTATTTCTTGCGTCTAAAATTAGAGATACTAAATTTTATTGTTTGCAAAAAAAGTGTATAATATTTTTTTTTAATTTTTAAACGAATTGTTCCAACATTAATATTCAAGATAATTATTTTTTGGTTTAGCACTAAAAAAAGCTTTTGATCAAATGTTTCAGCAAAAAAAAATTCAATGTAATACCTTTATTCGTTTAGCAGCAAAAATATCATATAAACATGTTATAACCGAAACAAACATTAAAAACTCATGTAATTTTCTGCAATTTCCTGACTTTAGCAGTATCTCAGAGCTACAAATCGCAACTTAACGTCTTCAAAATTTGCAATATGATGTAAAATTTTGCTGTGTATCGAGCTGCGTACTTAGTTCTTATGAGTTCTTCAAATTCATGTTTGCCTTTTTGGCTCAAATACTCCTCTGTGCATCGCAAGCAAAAATAGAAGTGTGTCAATTTAGCATTTCGGATAGTTTTCGTTGTGTGGCATTATCTCACAAACTCTTTACTCATCTCATGCAGATGGTTGTGAGAACAAGTTGGCAGCATTGCAGACACAAAAACAAAATGTCAGCGTGTTGACATTTTTTTATATTGAGTACATACTAGAGGTGGGAGCGTGTGGAATTTTTTCAACACAACACGACACGAACACAAATACCAAGACGCTCAACACGTGCGAAACACGCACACGAAAATTTTTGTCAACACGATACTGCACAACACGCACGAAATATTATTGGTATAGTACTGAAGATCAGAAAATTTAATTTAATTTTTTCAAGAGCCGCTTTTCAAAATAAGGCACCAAGTTGGCACTGCCAGCTGATACACTCTGCCACAACAGCTGATACTATCTGTTTACGTACAGAACTTTAAGCTTCAGAGGATACAAAATATTCAATTTCTTCTCTACTGAAAACTCATTCATACATATTTGATATATAAAATCGTTTCGTGTTTTTTCGTGTCAATTTTGCACAACACGAACCAACCCGAACACGCACAAAACCAGAACACTTCGTGTTGAGTCGTACGTGTTCGTGTCACGAAAAAAAAACACGACATGCGCCCATCTCTAGTACATACCGAAAGAATTTTAAATGTAAAAAAAAAATTATGGAAAACGGAAAAGAAAGTAGAAAAAGCACAGAAGCGTGAGAGAAAAATGCAAGCGTTCTGAACGTATGGAGGCTATATGGAATCATCTATATATGTATGTATGTAGCATTTATAGGGATAGAAATGCAAAGGAAACTGGAATGCGAAATACATTCTTTCTGTCTTTGTCGTTTTTTAGATTGTGTTAATTTTTTTAATCATTGAAGAACCAAGTCTCAAGCTGAAAGTCCATACCATCCGTTCGTTCCACGCGTTGTTGCATTTTATGCATGTGTAAAAAAAGTACAATCAGGGCAATTGTATGAGGCAAGTTGCAGAGCAAAATGCATATAACGTATAGACGCGTAGTATGCATAAGGGTTCAGTTAGCCGCCTGTTATGGAATGTAACTGCAACGGTACGAAACATCTAATCGATATTGTTATGCTATATTGTGTTATGTTATTATAGCGCAACAATGTAAAATCTGGCACTTTAACTCAACTTTTAAATATTTATTACTATTTTTTCCAAACTACATACATTGCAAACAAATCGCACTGGAAGACAATTAGCGTATATCAAAGATAGAACTTTAATGTATTGTATTAGATCTATTTAAAAAAATTCTTTAATTGTTTCTTTGCACTGAAAAGAATAAAGAAAACATAACAAAAGCAATATCCAATTCAAACCAATTCATTTCCAGAAGTCAATGCTTGAGTATTGTGCAAATGTATTTATGCTCTAGACTTGTAACACTTTTGGTTTTCTGCCACCAATACTTCAATACTACATGCTATTAGAGTGTCTACTCGCCCACCTAAATGGGTACAAAAACGACGGAAAGCATTCTTAAAATGTATTTTTTTCTGTTTATGGAAACTATTTCAATTGATAAGCCACGCTTTGAATATTTCCTCTTCCTTTGCCGCTAATAGCATTTGATAATATAGCAATAAAATATTGTAGGCGATTATTGTTAAAATAAATTAAGTTGCATAGAAAACAAAGTGCTACACAAAAGACGTGAAGCTCGCTTGAGTCCCTTGATGGCACCCAAAGTAAATTCATATAAAGTATATGCAAGTACTCAGGTGATTAATTTTTTTTTCTCGTGTAGTGTGAATGCCTGAATGTCAAAAGTTGTTTACAATTTTCGTACGCCATTTTGTTTTGTTTTGCTTTGTTATACACAATTGTGTATACTGAAAACGTTTGTATGTATGTGAAAAAGTTTAGATAACTTTTTACTTAAAATATGTGTTACAAAACATTTAAAAATAATTATATTTAATTATTAACGTACATATGTATTTTTATTATACTTATTTCACATATTAGCTGATTATCAATTAATAAATTTATGTACTTTACATACATTTCCTTTTTGTTGTATGCAGATCTGGGACTATTGCATTAAATAAAGAAACGCATTGACCATTTTTCTACACTAAACCAAATAAATGCAAATGCAAATTTATTACATTAGCACTAACTTTGATAATAGTGCAATTTTTTTTTGCATTAAACTAAAATCCCTTAAAAGTAATGCATGAATATTGTATTGTTACTTTTAGTTCACTATTTTTTTTTACCACTACACACATTGGCGGTATTCGATGTTTGATGCAAATTTTCGTGCGTTAGTGCAAATGCAAAATATCGTAGCTTTTCTTTAAAATCCAACAACAAAATACATACACAATCCAAAGAAAAGCTACGATATTTTGCATTTGAACTAACGCACGAAAATTTGCATCAAACATCGTTTACCGCCATTATGAAGAGTATTATTTCATTATAGTGCAAAATACAACTTAAATGTGTAAATACATAAAAACATACGTACATACATAAATATGTAAATTTTTTCCTATGTATTTACATATCGTCACCCAAGACGAAAAATCATATCACTACGTTTTTTGTAATTTTTTCGAGAGAAAGACAAAATTTTATGAAATCGTTCCAAGCGGTAGTATGTTTCGTTTATAAAATCACCATTTTTTAAACATATACATAACTTTACAATAAACGAAAACCTAAGTTCTGATCTTTTGTCAATTGCACGGTTTTTCAAATAAGCTCGAGATGCAACGTACTTGAAGTATGAAACTTTTTAATTTTTTTTTTCAATTGGTTCTGAAATCTAGCTTGTATTTATATTGACAGTGCTTATAAAGATGCCCTCAATGAACTTTACTGTATTTTTTATTTTATTATTTGTGCTATCTGATAAAATAGGTTAACGTTTTATTCAATATTACTGTGTACAATATTTGATAATGCAATAATATTGATTTACTTCATGCTGACTAAGCACATCAATACAAAGTCAGTGCATTTTTCGCCACGCAATTAGCTGCTAATGCAATATTATCCCATTTCTTTTAAGAGATTTTACTGAAGTAAAAAAAATAGTGCACTACAAGCATCAAATTTAAATTTGCACAAAAATTTTTGTTTTTCAATCAGTGCTTAATCAAAAGTAATGTAAGTTGCCCAGGTCTGATTTTATTCGTCTGTTTTTGACATTCATACACAAATAAATCGCCTGTTGTTTTTGTACTTTCTTAGTTGTTGTAGACCTGCATATAATTTATATAAATATGTTTTGTTGGCACCTAAATGAAACTTGAATGTCACGAAAACTTTTAAATGTGAAGTAAACCAAAAATTCACCTTATTAGAAAAATATAAATACAAATTTTAATTGAATGGTATTCATAATAATCAATCAAAAACTGGATTTTAAATTTTTTTTGTTAGCTACGCCTTTTTGCCTTTTCGCCTTTTAGCTAACGATATTAGGCCACCCAAATTTCCAAAAGCATTTATTTTATTAGCTCTACCAGCAGTTTCTGATAGACTGGCCATAAAAAATTACATGTGTGTAAAAGATTGCGTGCGAACCGGCCATGCGCATTGCACTTTTCACCTAAAAAATAACCTGTCTTCACTATAAACACTTTTGGCACCATAACTTTTAAATGCTGCGTTTTTCGGAAAAATTTCTTGTAACCATTTTTGTGTAGAATACAAAGCACAAGATCTTTCTTGTACACCATTTTGCTCTATCTATAGCCTATCGTGGTACTTTAATGGAATGAAACTTATTTTTATGGAAAAACTTTCAATGGCTCTCGCTAAAAATTGGATAGCGATAATTATAATCCATTTTCATAATTTTATAATGAAGGATCTATAGATTATACAGCCTATATAATATAAGGATCAAAACATCACATACCAGTTTATTATAAGCTTTGTTATGTATTTGAAAATTATCCTAGAGCTCGTGATGCATTGAATATATTTCAACAACAAAACTAGACACAAATATAAAAAAAATTTGCATATATTATGTAAATTTACAAATAAATCATTAGGATTCTTAAAAAAAATAACAATAAAAATAAATAAATACAAACAGTGAAGAGAAAGATAACAAAATGTATTTGAAATAATAAATAATAATACACGAACTTTAGCCTGACCAAATCATAAATATAGAAACAAATGAAGTTCGAACAATAATAATTAAAATTAACTAAAATTAATAGCCAAGGGCCTGTGGCAAAAAAATAAAAGTATACTTATAGTATCAAACCAAAAAAGTTTGTCTTAAGTACAAAAATAAGCAAATTAACTAACATGTGCATAATTAATAAAGAGCACACGACAATGGCAAGACTGTTGTAGATTTAGAGATGGTAAAAATGAGCTTTCAATACAAAAAAACTTTCAGCAAATTGTAATACGATGAATCAAAACAATTCACATATTCCATTTGCAATAAGAAGTTGCGTATATAAAGCAGAAATCTACATCAACTGACACCACACGCAAGAACGCTGATGAGGAAGGTGTAGTGGCCTTCGAAAGCAGCCGGGTTGTTCCGTTCTACTACGTGTTCGTCAGAATATTTACAACTATGTAAGTTTGGTGTTATTTCTTCATTAATAATTATCACATGTAATTTGCCTAACTTTAGCCTAATCAAATCATAAATATAGTAATAAATTTTTATTTTTTATTTTTTTGTAACAAATGTACTTTTTAAAAAGGTACCAAAGGAAAAAGTCCTATTTTGAATTAATGGAAAAAGTACTTTTCGGAAACAGTAATTTTCTAAGAGAAATTTTGTACTTTTAGAAAAGTAAGTGTACATTTAGGTAATAAAATTTTCTAAAAAAAGCAAATACTTCCTTAAACTGAAATTTTCTTAAAGATTCGGTTTTAGAAAGGATCTGACATGTACAAAACTATACCTCAGGGAAACTACACTTTTTTTCAAAGAGTAGTGTTTTTCCATTTCTCCTTGAAGAGGGTTTGTTTTGCAATGAACAAGCTTATTGTTTATATTTTTCCTAATCACGCTAAATGGTACTTTTTCAACAGGTGTGTTTTGAAAAAGTACTTTCTTCAAAGATAATTTGGCTACCCTCCCAAACAAATCTCTTTTTCTTTTTAAAATTGCATGGTTTGATCATATGTTTGTGTCTAAAACGACCGACTGAACAAGTTCGAACGTGTAAGAGACCCAGTTCTACAAAGGAGTATTGTTCGCTAAAACACATTCTTTAAAAAAGCAACTGTATTAAAATGGTAGATTTTTGAAAAGTGCTCGTTACATTAAAAAAATATTCCAGCAAAATGTCGGTGTCAATATGAAACGCGGAATTTAAGTTCCCCACAAATCTCAGATATAAGAAAAATATCTTAAATAGATTTACCAAAATCAAAATCAATTTTCTTAACAGAACAATAAATTTTTTATTGGTGTTTTTTTTGGGAATTTTTACAATTAAGTTTAATAGTGGGTACACTTTCTGCAACGTGTTTACGCAACCCGTTTCTATTATGGTAGGTACAGACTTAGCAACGTGTTTATGCAACCAGGCAGATTGCATTGTCGGTCGCATAGTGTGTAGTCTTGTTTATGGTTGCGTTCGAAGTTGCATTCGAAGTTTCGAAAATATCAAAATGTTTTGATGTTTATAGGTTGCATTGACGGTTGCAGTGTCTGTGTCAAAATATGCAACATGTAATATAAACGTGTTGCGTAAACACGTTGTAAAGTGTGTACCCAGTATTACATGTTGCATATTTTGACACAGACGCTGCAACCTACAATGCAACCTATAAACATCAAAATATTTTGATATTTTTGAAACCTCGAATGCAACTTCGAACGCTATCATAAACAAGACTACACACTATGCGGTTTTATATAAAACAAACGCGTGGACCGATTTGAATGATTCTTACGCCAATCGATTTTTCTTAATCCCGGGAGATATGGCAGTAGTAAAAATTGAATATGGCGGCATTTTGTAAATACGAAAAAATAAAAAGTCGGGCGAACTATATCAAGATGGGTATGATTCGACAGGTATTTTAAAATCATCTTTAGGTTTCTCTTATGATTTTTCATTTCGAATGACTGTTTAGGATATCGAACGGTTCAGAGTTGGTCGCACTCGGGTTTTTTGATTATTTTTTAATTACTACTTGTTCATATGTAAATATATAATTAAGAAATTTGCTATGTATATTTGAATCAGGGGTCGATCCGAAAATCTCCGCATAGTTAAGCTAGAATACTACCCACTGACCTACCGAAGCACATAATCGTACTTATTTTCTTACACAATTTATTTAAAAAATAAAAGAAAAATCCAGGTAAGTGAGAGAGGATGCACTATAAAAAACTTTTAGAATTTTAGTACAAACAGCCGACCAACTTCGTAATGTTTGTGCTCAATTTCCCCGTTCGCTTACGTTATTGCATCCTCGTTAAGCAGAGGGGATGTACTGTGTGCTTTTCCGCGCTTCCAAAGAGCTTCTTTTTGCCTTAGTGCTTATTTGTACCAAATTTATTTTTGCTGGGTGGATAAAATTGTTAGAATTTAGTAAAAAAAATTATAGTCGGTTGAACGTGAAATCGGAATTAATTTATTGAAAATTAAAGTACGAATCTTCTTTGTTTTCAAAGCTGATTGTATGTTACAAGACTGAAAGCTTAGCTGCATGATGTAACAAAAGCACTCTCTTTCTCTTTCTTACTCTTACTCTTACTCACTCTTTAAATGTTAATTTCGTTACAGTAACACCGTTGAAAACATTAATAACAACAAAAAATACCAGTTTCAATAATGGCAAGCTTGAAGTAAAACAAACAGTTCCCTCCCTTCTTGGTTCATTTATGTTGAAAATGAAACAAGTTCATTATCATGGTCATTAATGTTGGCATGATCATTTAATTGCATGTGATGTTCGAATCAGCATTTTGGCGTCTGTGCATGTTTTAGGAATTTCAGTTCAAACGATCCAAATACGCTGAAGAGAACATAAAGAGGAGCTATTTTCCATAAAAATTTACAGTTAAAGTGCATTAGCAGGCGGCAGCAGCAACTGCAACTGCAACTTCAGTGCCAACAAGTATTGCTCTAACCATTTCTACATGCCACATTCCAGTGAGTGCACGTCTAAGACAGCAGAGTGAGTGAGTGATTTAGAAAACTGGTAAAATAAAGGAAATTTCTTTCCTTTTTGCAAGTTTGAACCAGAAAAGTGTTTGTTATTTTTTTGCTGGCTGCTTGAACGGTCATTGTACATTGAGAATGAAATGCATCGTTGAGTTATGTATGCTTTCAAGTAAGTGCCAGCTTAAGAAACGACACTGTAATTGTTGTAAATACTTATGTACATATGTATGTAAATATGTATGTACATTCGGATGTGTGTAGATATTTAAGTAAGTATGTATTTTAAAACAGGTGAGTTGCTGAGTGCATTTTTAGATTTATGTTTTATACCTCTATGATGATAAATTATTGTGCTTTTGATTGTATTTAGTTAATAAGAAGATAAATTAAATTTATAATACAAATATTAATTGCTAATTTTAGATTTTTCTTACAAATATGTTGGAAAATTTATTTCTGAAGAGGCAAGATTTTCTCCGGCAAAAAGTTCATATAACTAAAGCGAAGATGTGGTACATGATTAATAAGTTGCAAGAGGTTTGAAGCCATGTTTGAGAACAAATTCAAGCACGTTTTTTTTTCTTAAAGAAATTACTTTCTCTATAAAATGTTGCCGCTTCTAAAAGACATTGAAAGAGAATATTTTTGTTCCAATGCAATTTTTTTTTAATTCTTTTAAAAAGAGAATGCTTACATAAGTAATTATAATTTGTACATTTTTATTAAGGCAGCATTTCATGGCGATTTTTTTGCTTATAGGCAAATATTTTAACCTTATCGAGAAAATTTAAAGTTGTGCAGTTTTTGGTGTATAAAGAAGGGTTTCCTGTACATTTTGAAGTTTTTAACACTTTTTGCAGAGTCGACGTTATATTTTATACATAAAATATGCATGAAAGGTTGTTATTAGATATATCGTCATCTGATAAGCAAAACGCCCTAACTAAGAAGCAAAAAACGTGTTAAATTAAAAATTGGTCAAATCTTGTTCTAATAAAATCTCTATTTTTGTTGAGGGAATGTCAGAGAATGAGAAAAAAAAATATACATAAGTAAATAGTCTTAATTTTAGTAACTGCATATAATCATAATTGTAGCGCAAACAATGCAAACAGTTCGTACTCTCACATGTTTTCTCTCAATCAACTATGACCAAAGCTGATTCCAATGCACAAGAGCATCTTTACTTCGTTTATGCGAAAAACGAAAATAAGATATAACTACAAATAAAAAGGTACATGCGTATAAAGCGTGTTGACTCTCCGTCACACTTATATCCAGTATGCTTATACTCAGGCTACGGATACTTAATTGAACAAAAAATAAATAAATATATAGCCATGATACTCGGGATATTTATTCATCATTCGTCATATATATGTGACGCGAAAAATAGAAAGGGACCTAAAACCCGGTTTTGTTCAGGAGAGCCGTTTTAAAGATTTAAATACGTGTATCTCTGGGAGGGAACACTTTTGGGGCATGGAATCGGTCTCATTCGATGCTCAGATGTTGTCCACATTAAAAAAAAAAAAAGTGAAAATTGATTTTTTTTTTACCCTTAGGTCCCTTTCTCTATGCGCTGTCACATATATAGATTTGTGTATTTAAAATCAAATGGAGAGGGTGTGTGGTGTGGCTGTTTGAAAAAATGCTTTATGTTTGTGTAGATAAAATAGCCCTGCCTATACGCATGTGTAGTCGATTAATAGTCAGAGTATTTTTATACTCATGCGTATGATTGTAGCTCATACAGTCTATAAATTTTAGTTAAAGTTGTTAGTGCTGCGTAATTTAAAAAATGTGTATGAACATAGTTGTTGGATGTTGGACAAATTTGAGGTTAGGAATTAAATTGGCTGTCATATGATGAAATGTCAAGAATTGAGCTGTCATCCTTTGACATTTACTTAGTAAAAAGTTACAAACTTTAACCATGAAACGCTACACTCTTGAACAAAGAATTTTAATTGTGAAATTTCTGAATTTTAATTTGAAAGAACGGGCTTAAGTGAACAAATCAGAAACAACTGACGCTCTGAAAGATGAAATTCGGCGCTGCATTGAGTTGCCCCCTCAAGCGAAGCTTTGTTGCAAAATCTGGTTAAACATTTTGTGAAAAGAGCTGACTTCTGCCGACGCGTACATTTGCCATTATTAATTCCCATATTTGTACTTCACATTGATATAAATAAAATTGAATTTGTCAAAAAAAAAAAAAAAAAAAAGTGTTTTTAACCCAATTTACTTTCTAATCTTAAATTTGTTTTCAAAAACGTCTGAATTTATCAAAATCAATATAAAGTTTTTTGTTAGATAGGGCGTTTTGCGTTTTAGTTGACGATATGTTTAATTAAACTACTATTTTCATCAACAAAACTTTTCAAATCTGTTATATTAAAGACAAAAAAGAGGCAGTTTCACAAGAACCAGCTGTTGCTGCGCTCTTGCATTAACTTTTAACTACAATTTAAGTTGATAATGATGTCTACCATAACTATTATCAAGATAATTATTAACATCGTTACGAAATGATAATGATCATAATGAAATTTCACTGATGTTTCTGAGTATCGAGAGGCATGTTCATTGTAGTTGTTGTTTTCGTTTATTAATGTGGCTGGTTGATTGTTTTCAATATTTTCTTTTGCACTTCTTTTCCGCTTTAGATTTTTAATAAACTGTTGCAGATGAGAAATGGGGTCGTCTGTCTCTTCCAAGTAATATAACAATTTCTTAAGATAGTAAGAGACTTTAGTTCTACGTAGACGTTACTTTTGTCAAGTTCGTTAACAAAAAAAATATTAATTATTTTATGTATTCACGCCACACGCTTATACAACGTATTTACATATGAATATGTATATTTCTACATGTTGCATATCCCCAACGATTGTAACACTAAAATACATGTAATTTTATTATACATAAATATGTAACTAAGAAAAAGTTATTGCGAAAAACATTAAAAGAAGCTTGAACTAGACGAACTTGGTTGTATTTTTTTCTTAATTTTGAAACACAAGAGCCCTGTCCATGGTATCGTAGCTAATATTGAAATAAATAAATTTAGGGCCTAATTTTGTAAAACGCAACGCTCAGCGTTGACAAATTTTGCATGTATTTTGTTTTTGTTATTTAATTTTTTCCATATAAAATTTGTTAACGCTTCGCGTTGCGTTTTACAAAATTAGACTCTTAATTTTGTTAAAAAGTGAACACTAACATTCCTTGTAAGCAAACAAACCGTAGCAGAGGGCACGTTTATAGGGCATTTACAATGTCTAAAAATCTAGTACTTACGGGATTTCGAGCTAAACCTTGCTGCTTTTTACTAGATTTCCCATACAAAACAAAATCAATGTTGTCACTTGAGCAAAATTTAGTAGATTTTCCATACAAAACAAAATTTATTTCGTCACTAGAATTTGTAGAGATCTACTTAAAATATATTAGAACTTCGTGATGCAACTAAATACAAGAGGGCGGATTAATAAGTCCCTGATTTTTCGAACTTTCCTCGTAATTATATGAAATGCAACACAGTTCCCATCAAGTACCACCTGTTAATAGACTACTGTCAAATTTTGAGCAAGTGTCGTCATTTACTTTGCGTTTAACAGCTGTTCAAAACATACAACCTCGTGTATTTTTCTAAAAAATTAAAAAAAAGTGAATTTCGAGTGCTCATTAAACATTATTTCTTGCGAAAAAAAAACCTTCAATCCAACCAAGGAAAGCTCAATAAATACTTTGGGGACTCTGAACCATCGATTTCGATGGTAAAAAAGTGGTTTACTGACTTTCGCTGTGGTCGCACAAGAACAAATGACGCTGAACGTTCTGGACGGCCAATTGAGGTCAGTACACCTGAAAATGTCGAAAAAATCTAAGATATGGTGTTGGCCGATCGAAGAGTAAAAGTGAGTGAGATTGTTGATGCCACAGGCATTTCATATGGCAGTGTGGTTTCGATTTTAAGTGATCAGCTGGGTTTAAGAAAGTTGTCTGTAACATGGGTGCCGCGTTTGCTCTCAATTCAAAGGATTGTTTGGAGTTGTTTAACCGCAATTCGAATGAGTTTTAGCGGCATTTTGTAACTGTGGATGAAACATGGATCCACTACTGTACTCCGGAGACCAAGCAGCAGTCTAAACAATGGGTTTCTCCGGGCGAACCTGCTCCGAAGAAGGCCAAGGCAAGTTTATCGACAAATAATGTGATGGCAACAGTTTTCTGGGATGCACGCGGGATAATCCACATCGATTACCTTCAAAAGGGAAAAACAATAAACGGCGAATATTATGTCAACTTATTGGACCGATTTAATGAGGATTTAAAAAGAAAACGACCCCATATGACCAGGAAAAGTTTTTTTTCATCAATATAATGCACGAGTGCACACGTGTGCAGTCTCAATGGCAAAACTCTATGAACTGGGCTACGAATTGGTACCTCATCCGCCATATTGGCCGCATTCAGCCCGGTGGAAAGAGATTTAGCTCCAACGATGAAATTATTGACCAAACAAATGCCTATTTTAAGGACCTCGAAAAATCTTATTTTTTTTTTTGGATGGGATACAAAAACTGGAGAAACGTTGGACTAGAACTCAAAGAAAAATAGGTTGAAAAATAAAATAACTTTTTATATTCACTGAGTTAATGACACACCCTCGTACAGTATGTATTTTTTTTAATAGTATTCAACTGTACTTTATAAGGTGTGTGAATTAGCTACATTGCAGCTGTTGGGTTGTAGTTTAGGAAAATTTTGAGTTTGTGTAAGAAGTTGGGATGAATGTCAAGAAAACCTGGTGTAAACGATATAGATTTTCATTTTAATTGAAACCTGCTAGATTGTGTGCAGGTGTAAATGCCCTATAAGGCTCTATGAAAAAAAATTTAATTTAATTTAATTATTGTTGTTCGAACTTTATTTGTTTCTATATTTATGATTTGATCAGGCTAAAGTTCGTATCGTATCGTATACGAATAAATAAATAAATTTAATTTAATTTGGCGCCCTAAGCTCCAGTGGGAGTTAGAGGAATATATCAAATATATATATAAATATATAAAATACAAAGTAATCAATTTGATTATTATTTAAGCTAAAAAAAATCATTTTGATAACTATTTCTCCTCTAAATAAAATAAGAAATAAATGGTAATTGTCTATGTACTACAAAGAACGTAAAAACCTTTGCTTCCTGCTAGTTCTCACATGCATAGAAATGTAAAATCGCATCTCCAACAGAGCGTGGGGTTAGTCAGGTAACTGCTGATGATAATGCTACTTTAAATCGCTGCCTAATGTTGCAAGGGCAACTACAACTGATGCTTTACTATTTATATTCTAACACTGCAGTTTAAAAGTTATTTAACCCTACGATCTTCCTTCCACTATCACTTGTATGCAGAAGCATCGGTTACAGCACAGTTGGAGTTGATTCTGCTTCAGTGGGAAACTTATAATTTTTCTCTTTTGAAATGTTTGCCTGAAAACATTAACTCTATAAAGAAATTGTTGGTGTTAAAGGGATTAGCAAAAATTTAAGGTAAAATTTGTTAAAGGCCCTTACAAGAATAATCAATCATTTGAAGGATGATTGATGTTTTTTTTAAGGGATTTTTCCTTTGTTGCAATGAAACATAAGAGTTAAGAAAGAAAAGTGCTACCAATGTACATATCGTTACTTTAAAATAGAAAGGCCCTAATTCATTATTTGTTTGAAATCGATTTTTTTTAATATTTCGATAGAAGATCATCTAATGTAAGGAAAAATTCAAAAAATATAATGAGTTGCTGCTCTTCTATATTAAGGTAACGATATGTACATACATACATCCTCTTGAGCTATTTTCTAATAATAGTGCGTCAAAATGTTTGGTTTTTGCCAAATAAATGTAATAAGAGCCGCTTCTACTTAAATTTGGTACAAATTGACATAAGAGAACAGCTTAAAAATTTAATTGAATTTTCTTCTAATAACATTGTGCAACAAGAAGGTTGAAACGATCTACACATCATAAACTTTTGTTAAAATCTTCTGTTAACAACAAGTCCCTGAATTAATTTCTCGTAATGGAAAAAATGTTTAATTTAATATTTATTATTATATTAATATTTTTTTATGCGACTCAAAATGAATAAATTTAATTGTTGTTGTTGGTCTAGATGCATTTCATTGCTGCTCACGCAAAACACATCAACATCAGTAGACTCTTGTTGTCATGTTTGAACTTAGCGGCCTCAGTGATCTGTTTGAGATATCGCCAACATGTTCTTCACGCCTTAAGATTGTTGTGCAAACGTGTTGCTAGATGTCTGAAAGATATGGCCAACTGGTATATGCTTAGCGTTGACTTTTCTATACTTCTAAAGTTTTTCTAAGCTTCATAGCTTTTCTAAACTATTTTTCCAACTGTTTAAGTAACATTGAGGATACATTATCATCAAACAAATGTTAAAGTCAAGGCCAAGAAAACTCTTCAGCAAGTAAAGTTTTAAAGCAATAAATATCATACATACACTTATTGGAAAAATATAACAAAAAAGGAAATTTAATTGCTTCTCCACATATGAGGACACGTAACGCAAGTGGAAAATTATATATTGACTTCATTTAGGGCTGCGACATAGTTTCGATTTCATTTTGCTTCAAACAATTTCATATATTAATGAACTGTGAGACTTTGTGTGTGTGTAGTGTGATTGACAATCTTAATTAATTTCAAAGTGTTTAACTCCTTATGAGTTTGGAAAGTTATGTTCAGCTGTTTATTTTATAGAGAATTTTAAATAAAATGCTGCCGGCGTGACAGCAACCAAGTGTAATGGCACATCTTGCAACATTTTCATTTACAATTGCTTTTATGAACATTAAGAACGAGGATTTTCTTGGTTTGTTCATTAGATGGTATTTGAAAAAACTCGAACAATTCAGTTGCAGTTGTTATAGTTAAATTAAATTGTATCAAAGACAAGATCGTGTTTCGATACCATATTTAGGGTACACCTTCCTCTAAAACTCGTATAAGAATACACATATATTTATAGAATTAAATGAATTAAGGCTGCATTAGTCTTTACTTTCTGCTGCTGTTCTGTGCTGTGCCGTTTTGTTTCTAAATTTGAGTAATTACTTTTTCTGCAGTAATTTATCAGATGTTTCTCACCACAAGAGTCGCAGTTTTCCACTAAAGTGATAAGTTTTGCATCGTCCATTATTATGTTTCAATATAATTTTATGTTTTCCTTTTAAAAATTTAATTTCTAAAATTCTAAACGAACAATCACAATTTATTTCAAAATGTTTTTATTTAATTTATGCTGTCACTTACAATTACTTAACACTACGACCACACGGGCAATGTGTTGTATCTTAACACAAGCAATAACGCCGGCAGAGCGATGACGTCAAATTGCTTGTGTTCAACAATGTATCTAGAGGTGGCGAACAAGTACATTCAAATATATTTGCATTAGATCTTTTGCTAATTGTAAATTGAAATTATATTTATTTTATTTATTTAAAACATTTTTTCGTACTGTTTTGCTAAAAAAAAACAATATTATTTCAATTTGACAGCATGTGTTAAGAGATTATTGCTCAGCAATGTATTTTAACATTTGTTGCTGAATACATATTCGAACACATATTCATACGGTCTACACGCTAATATCTTGTGTCGGCAATCGAATTTGACAATTGCCAAGGCAATAATTGCCAAGATTATTGCTCGTGTGGACGGCTAGTAGCAGATTTTTGGTTTTCGCAGGTTGAACCGAAACAGAACAGTAAAAAACACAAAAACAACGACTTGTATTAGATTTCTATAAACAAAAAAAAAAAAAAAAGAGTCAGCTGATTCGTAACAGAACAGAAAGTAAAACCTAATTCAGCCTTTATTCCAGTCAAGCTTAAGTTGATTTGTCAAATTTTGTATTTCATATACAGTTCTTCAAGAAAGAATAAGCAAAGCCAACTGAGGAAATGCCATCACCATACATTTACTAAAGCAACCCATAACATGATTCAATTCAATTTCAAATTGAGTCGGTTGTTGTCCAAATCAAAGCGTGTATGGCTGTGTCAATTGATTACTTTGGCAGTTGTCGAGTTGGTTGAAGAAAAGTCAAAAGATTTTGAAGAATCAATTCAATTGAAATACTCAATTGACAATTGAATTGAAACGTGTATGGGGTGCTTAACAAAAATTAAAAATTTAATAGATTAAGGAAAGGAAAGTATTTATAATTACATTTCCGATCATTCTTCATTTTTATAAAAGTTTTGAAAAAAAAAAATATGGAAAATTATTTTGATTTCAAGTATATAATGATATTTTATTTGCAGTTTGCAAAAATTGATTCGGCTGATATGTTTGGTGTATTCTTGGCCAACGATTCCAACATCTACAAACACTACTTCGTTTATGCAAAAATCTTAAATACGCTACAACTACAAATAAAAAGTCATATGCGTAGGAAACGCATTGACTCTCTCTCACACTTTTAGTTTGAGTATGTTAATATTCAGGCTATGGATATTTAATCGGACAAAAAAAATAAGCGTGATACTGCGGATATTTTTCATCATTCGCCACCGTATACACACATTTGTGTATATGAGATGGAATAGAAATTTTTTAGGTTGTTTGTGTGGCTGTTTAAAAAAATTCTTTATGTATGTGTGTAAATTAAAAAGCCTTGTACATAAGCATGTGCAGCTGATTAATAGTGAGAGTATTTTTATACTTACGGGTATGATTGTAGCTCATACAGTCTATAATTTTTAGTTATCGTTGCTTGTGCTGCGTAATTTAAAAAAAATCTGTATAAACATAGTTGTTGTATGCTTATAGTTATACACATTCGGTTTAAAATTAATGCGTGTGTTTGCATATGAGCTGTACGCATTCGTAGGTGTTTGGCGGAAAATACTCAAACTTGAAACGATTTGTTGTCACTCTCTGATTCAGTTCAGTGTGGCTTAACCAACAAAACATACAGGGCGTAATTCATAAAAAATATTTTGGTTTTATAAAAGGTTTATTAATCAAATGTCCATAGAAAATTTGTTTCATAAACCTCTTATTAAACAGAAATATTTTTTATGAATATAGCAGACAAAATTTGCCAGAAATAAAACATATATTTATTAGAAAAATAAATCTTTTTTTAAATTCTGCAATTCTGATATTTGGTATTATTATTTTGGCAATAAATTGCAAGACTGCACAATTTATTTTACTGATTCAAGCGATTTGGTGATTATGTATTTTTTATTTTTTTATGAACTTGAGATTTCTTAAGTTTATAAATTCTTTTGCAATTTTATTTAAAGTATTTCAAAAGTTAGCTGTAAACGAAATTACTCTTCAACCAAAATCCACTGCAGGCGTACTTATGGGTAGTAGTAAAAAAAAGGTGCTCGTTATAATCAAATTTCACTGTATTTGTTGTGTGTCGCAAGCGTCTGTATGTGTATTAAAAACAACTCGCAATTTTTATTATATAACATAAGTATTGTTGATATTCCTCTGCTGAACAGCTCTGATAGCTTTAAATTATGCAATCTTATACATCTAAAGTTTGTTCAGACTAATTGTGATCTTTAACACAATTTGCACAAATAAACTTATGTATATTACTATTAAACTAAAGTTCTGCTCGGAAAAATACTTAAATCAGAAGACAATTTAAAACTTCCGTTTATGATTGTTACGAGTATTTAAACATTTTTAATTTTTCTTTTATTTATAATTCACAACTCGCCTCAATGTGTCTTTATTTTTGCTTTTATAGACATCCCAAAGGGAATTTTACTAAAAATGACCGTACTTCTAATGTTGTGGTGATACTGTTCAGCTGAGATCACAAGTGTGGTTTTAAATTAATTCGAGAACATAAATATGCATGAATGTATGGCTATTTTGCCATTTAACAATTCAAAAATTCAGGTCCAAAAAACGAAAGACTTAAGAGACATGCACTTATTCTCTCGTTGAATAAGTGATGAGCGATATTTTGGTATGTGATGCCTTAAAACATTGATTGAGAAATTATTATTCACTAAAATCGTTTATCTGATCAACTAATAATTACTTGTGCGAATAGTGCGGCAGTTTTAATGTTCATTATCTCAGCCTTCAGGTGGGAATATTTTAACAGGCAGCAAACTTTGCTATCCTTGTCTTGGGATATCTTTCCTAAATGCTAACAACTTATTCACTCTTACAGAACACCAAAACTTATCAAAGGAATAAGAAAAGAAGTTTTTGGCAAATCTTTATGTACCCAAAATTTAATTGATGCAGCTCGTGAGAGGCATTTTTTGGATACTCATTCATACTGCTGAACAGCTGACTATTGTACAAATATTATTATAGTGTCGTTAGCAACAACGCATGTAGTTTGAAAGTGTAACTGCTATTGCTTACAAACGGTTTGATTAGCGTTAAAATAAGTTAGTGAATTGAACTACTGGATACATAGAATGGAATAGGGAAAGATCTGGTCCCAGGATCGCCACTGCGACACCTAATGGATCTTTTGTACCAAAGATCTGTACAATAAATCAAGCTCTTTACGGCTCTCCTCTGAACACAGAAACTCAGAATGAAAAACACATCTTCTTCTAGTTCAGTCCAAACAATTTCAAAAGAAATTAAAATGATCATTTAGTTTTAATATTATTTCTTTTCGTTTCAAATATGCCATCAAAACTTTACCACATCCATCTCTAAAGCCCAACTGTTTACAATTTTCTTCCCCACATCTTTATTTTCAGAGAATATATAATAGAACAATAATATATTTACAATCCAATGAGGAAGAAAAGTCCACTTGCGCATAGTCAGCAATGAGGGCAGGTATTTATTAGAGGCCTGCGTAAGCAGTCTTGAAATGTAAATACGTCTTGTATAATAAGCGAAGCACGATGGATATATGTAAGTGTTAACAAGCGATGTCGCGAAGACTTCTTGTTCGTAACAAACACTGAAAAGAAGTAATGTCTTCACCTTTAATGGGTGTAAGCTTGTTATTTTGGATATTGTACGTTTGAGGGGATGTAAGATGTAGATGGTAAGCTATTATGTTGTGTTTAGGGGTGGTTTTTTAAAGAAAGCGCATACATCTAATGCAATGATGTCCAAAAATGTTTTGCAGCTGTATTGGTGAGAGAATTTGAAGTACAATGTGCTTACGATAAGTAAGCACAAAGATTTTAATTAAAATTTAATTAAAACTAATTGTTTTGTTTATCAAAAATAAAATAGAGTGCAGTTCGCACTGAGATGGCTATTTGTTGACTAAATTTAAAATTTAACTTTTAAAAACAAAATATATTGAAAATTTTCCGACTTTATCAAATAAAGAAATAGTAGATTCCTTAATAAAAAACCCCATCGGTAAGCGGTTTACTTTACGTATCAATATACATATAAGGGCACTACGCTTAAAATTTAATTTTTTAAACTAAAATCCAATATTCTTTCATTATTTTTTTTCCACTAACCCTCGCTTTAATTTTTCCTCATCATTATACCTAATCATATTGATATTAAAAGAATAATAATGCTTCTAAATAAAATTTTATAATGCCTCTTATATGTTTAATAACATAAAAACATTGGACATTATCAAAAACATTATATATCGAAACGTAATTTTTTAGGTCTATCATATACTTTACGTACTGTATTTGAAAAATCTCAATACAGCCGCTACGCACGTTCACTCGTTGCTGTCTCATGAACGACTAAATTGAAGAGCATAAAATAAAATGGTGTGTGCTTCTAAAGGTAGAGGTCCATAGCTCGCTTTTTGCGCGTTATGCTTTACACGCGTTTCATCCTCTTGTTTCGTTCTATACTTTGTTCGCGTTGAGTTACATGCACTGCTTTTCATGCGCCATTTTATTTTTGTTTTGATCAACTGTGTGCGTTTGTTTATAAATACTTATAAAGAAAAAATGGAGAGTGAAATCGAGTTTTTAAAAGAATTTGTGGAGTTAGTCGTAAAAGTAATCGATAACTAACATGCAAAATTTGTTACTGAGAAAAGTGTGGTGAAAAGTTAATTAAAATACATCGCATTAATGAAAATATTCACATATTTTATTAAACAAGTTTTTTTTACTAAGAAAATTTTTTTATTGAAAAAAAAAGAAAAAAAGAAAAAAATTATCCACGGCAAAATAATATTTATCGATAACGTAAGAAATAAAGTATTATTTAACATCTTTAGCATTCAAGAACAGCTGACTTTCTTTCATGGTGCTTGTAACGCGTACAAAAGTAGAAAGTAGACCTACTTTTTGCTTTGAACGCGCCTACGCGTTCTGCGCTTTTTGCAATGTAACTTGTCACATACTATTACATTGATTCTACTTTTTTGACAGATGCATAGAAAGCGTAACGCGCAAAAAGCGAGCTATGGACCTCTACCTTAAACAATTGTTTGGTGAAATGGACAGCCATGATCTAATGTCAAAGCATGTGTGCGTTTGTATGTGCACAGAAAAATAAAACAGCCCTGTAGGAAATGTCACTAGTGAATCAGTACTGATTTACTATTGACTTTGTGGCCAGTACTAATGACTGGTTATACCCCACACAATTCTTTTTGCTATAGACAGTTAACATGTGCGTGTCATTGAAAAGCAACTACCGACATTGATTACATAGTTCTTTGGGGAGCATATGAAGACATTGGCAACAGATGGTCACTAGTACATTTGAGTAATTTTAGTATACACTTTTGATAATGAAATTGCACATTTTGTTCACATTTTGATATTTTATTAAACAAATTTATAAAAAATGGAACTTATGCATAAAAAATATACAATAACTGGAACTAATTCATTCATTCGTTCAGCATATTACCAGCAAGTAGGGATTTTGTTTGCCATTTCTATTAAATAAATATATGGAAATAAAAAATTGTATGTTTCGCTGAATTAGTAAAGTCAAACATTTACGTATGGATATGAAATTGTAACAAATCTTTAACTGATGGCACGGCACAAAATCTTTCACAGGCTCAAACAAAAATTTCCATAATTGGCACCTTTCACTTAAAATTGCTTAAGTTTCTTATTTTGTATTAATTTCTTTTTGTGTGGGATTTTTTTTAAATTATTGTTCAATACATTTAATTTGATTCCTTAAACCTATTTTTATAAACACTTAAACTTTGCTTGACGTCACTTTTATTTTCAACAAACCAATAAAACAAGAAGAAGCATAGTTGTGTGTATCTGAAAAAATGTTTTCTACGCATTAAAAATTATATTAATAGACACTCCGTTAACAGTCGACAAAAGTGGTGACTTGGGGATTCTTAACCCCACGTTTCCTTCAAGGAGCATACACAACGTGTGTGTGTATGTACATACATGATGTTTGTACACGCGCCATGCGTAGGAAGAAGCAAGCATCACAAATTCTTTCGTCACGAAGTATTTGCTTCTTTACTTCTACACATACAGTAACTGAAACAAATGTTTTGCAAGCAGTGTTGTTCAGCGTTTGTATCAGAAGACTTCGCTGCAGTAAAGCATTTGAAAAATCGCTCATGTCTTAAAAGTTCTTGTAAGTGGTCTTTTGCAGGGGTCTAGTATGTATGAATAATCTCAGATAATTTTGGAGAGTCCACCTCCAAATAAATATTACTTTTTTTTACTACAGCTGTTGCCTAAAACATTAAAATCTGCTTAAATTTATTATATCGAATAAACAAATCTCACCTTAGGCCATCATAAATATTGCGTGCGTTAAACAATGTGTATGGGGAAAATATATATTCAGCAAATAAAAAGCAAAGAATTTGGGTACAAATAGAAAACTTTTAACTGATAAAGAAATTATCTGCATCAAAAGTTTTAACCATAAAAACTTACTAACTAGAAATAAAGGAATTCAAAGAATAATAGAAACTGCTACTTAATTAATTAAAAAAAAAAGAAAAAAAAATGTACAAACGCTTTTTGCCTGTGTGAGACTAAATGATGATCCCTGGAACATCATACAAGCAGTTGAGATGAGTAACACCATTTCAAACTTTTGTCATTTTAAGCTTTTGTTTGCTATATTTACTATTATTAGGACGAGGGCCACGAGGGCTAGTTCCTATAATTGAATATTAATTTGTAAATTTATTTACTATTAATAATTAAAAATAAAAATAAATGAAATAATTTACTATTGTTGATGTCTTTTACAATTACAATAAGCTGGATAGACCATGGGAAAAGGAAAATCAAACAGATGCAGTCTGTTCTCAGAAGCATTTTAGCTGCATTTCAGGATACTCGTATGTCAGGTAATTAAAACATCGTACGAGTATACATATGTATGTGTTCACTACAAAATGTGTCTAAACTGAATAATAAATGCACTGATTAATAAAACTCTCCTGGGATTAGAAGTGTAAATATACGTACGAACAGCTGCACCACATCGAATAAAATTATTTTTTAATATGGGCACCACTGCGGGATTAGCCTAATACTCATAAAATAAATTGTGCTAGAGTTACGAAAACAGAAATGGTAAGGAGGCTAGAAGAACTAGTATCTGTTGACATATGATTTGAAGCTTTCAACATAGATATGTATATTGAAAATGATAGAAATTACCTCTGTAACTCAGATTTTTTTCAAAACAATGAAATGAATCGAAATGAAATGAAACATGAAGATGTCACCTAAAACTCAACAATCATTAGAGTTCTGTCCAACAGCTCTTTTGAACACAAGTCCGACAGCTCATTAAACATCAATGTAAATTAAATGGGTTAGAAACAAATTTTGATTCGAACGCTTTCAAAGTAGTTCAAATAGAGCTGTTGGACACAACTCTAACATTCATGAGGTTACAAAACTTAGGGCCTGTGCCAGGATGTCTACAACGTTCGACTTATTGCACACTTACATTTGAAACAAAAACAAATTTTAAGATTTTGTTGTTGTTTCAAATGTAAGTGTGCGACAAGTCGAACGTTGTCGACATCGTGGGACAGGCCCTTAATTTAATAAGCCAAAGAGAGTATTAAATTTTTGTAGGCACCTTGTACGTAACATAATTGATAAAAGATGAATGATGGGGAAGCCATATAAATAGAAGGCAACACAGGCTCTTATACCTGTGTTTGTTCTATGTTTATGAAGACTTCAAGGGAAAACAAAACACTCTCGCAAATAAAAACAGCAAAATGTTAAACTAGTAGCAAATTTCATATCAAGATGGACATATGTACAGCCAAATGTAAGTTGGAGTATATCAAAGGATTGAAAATACAAATATTGTCACGTCTCATATTCTTTGCTCTGTTGAATGTGTATATTGTATGTATATATGTGTATCACTTGTAATTATAACACCTCAAACCCACAAGCCAATAAGTAGCCACTCCATTAATAAAACAGTCGCAGTTGCTACAATATCAGCTTTCAAATATCAGTAAGTTATTTTCTTAACTTTTTATGCTTCATCAGAAGGCATCCTTTTTGGATTTAAAACTGATCAATCATACGAGAGTATTATCTGCTTCATCGTCTTTCGTATAGCTTCCCTTTATGATACAATGTTGTAAAATATAAACAAAAACTATTGGAAAATATTCTGCAAGCGACTATATAATTAATAAACATAATGGAAATATATGTATAAGCGAAGAGCAGAAAAAAAAACAAAAACTAGCTGAGGTTTTCAGTGGTTCCCACCTTATATTCATTTATTTATTTATTTACTACACTCCTTGAGTCAGCAAACCACTAGCCCTGGTTCAAATATGTTATTTTCCTCGCCATAATTATTTATTTAAAAAAACTGATAATAGCACTTTGGTGATAGCTTAGCTACAGTTTATAACACAGAATAAAGACAACAAATGCCAATCAACTTATTCGACGTTTTAACCCAACTTGTGTTTCAATCTTTTTCTACGCATTCGTTCACTGTTAACTGATTTTTATATATTCCTGATATTCTTAATTATTTTTAATAGATAGTCATTTTTATTTACTTTTACATAATAAATATATAAAATAAATATATGAAATAAATAATAAATAAATTGTTACGAAAATATAGCGCGAACTGACCTTATACAAATGTTTTTTTTATAAAAGCATTTGTCAACAATATGAATGATCCAGCTATTGTTAGCTAAGGCACATACAAAAATTCACAAGCACACATACTTACATACAAGACGTTATTGAAGTAAATATACAAAGCATAACAACAACAACAACAACAAGTACTATACTGTTATACCTTCTGATTATTAAGAAATATACAACCACACAAACACATAAGCCAATTCAGACGCCACAATTATGCTCTATTTGAGATCTCACTATTGCCGCAATGCACCGATTTTCATCGACTCACTGTAATTAAGTCATGAGCAAAGTGTAAAAATCGAAGACGAGCGAAAAACACGTGCAAGCAAAGCAGCTGTCAACAATCTAAATGGCCAAAATTCTCGGCATAAGTGAGAGACATGAGTACCAACATAACGCCACAAAAAAAATCAAAACTCGGATATACATAACCCGCGAAAATTAAAAATGTGGCGATGCTTTTTGAACAAACCTCGTATTGTTTCGTTTTGAAACAGCTGACTGATTTTCTAACAACATATGATTTTGGGACTCAATTCTGACAATTTCACGTGAAAGTAGGCCCAAAATGAAGAACTTGTGCATCATTCGTTTTGTCTTCTTACCTGCTAAAATATTTTTAATATCGATTTGAAGTTAGTAACTATCGTATAGGGGAATTTTTCACGTTTTAGGCTCTTTTGTTTGACATAACTCGAGAATCCCTAGTCCGATTTAGCTGAAACAAATTTAGAAAAATTAAGAATTACAATTCCTGTAATCTGTTCTTATACCGTTTTCCTATGTGTGCAACACTTTCGAAGTTAAAAATGAATGTATGAAGGGAAAAAAGTATTTTTTGCCTAAAAATTTAAATTTTTTTTTTAAAAATGCATAAAAAATCAAAAATGCAAAAAAGTGTCAATTCTAATTAAAAAAAAAAGGAATAAACAAAAGGTTATTTGATTTTTATGACTTCGAAGCAATAAACGCTAATAAATGTGCGTGAACAATTAAAAGCAAAAAAAGGATAGTGAACTGTTTTAATTATTTGGGGTTTTCCGGTGACTACCTGTATGATTTTTTTTACAGAAATTGCACCCTCATTCATTATTTGGAAAGTTTTGCACAATTTGAAAAGTACAAGTGGTGAATCAGGTATATAGCCAGGTACCCTTAAAACATGCGCCTATTTATAAGTACCTGCCTACTATCACGTGAAATTTTCAGAATTGAGTCCCGAATCAACGACTTCAAAAATGTTTTACTGTGTAATTTCCCAAACCAGCCGGAAGAAAAAGTACGGGCTGCGCTGCTTCGTGGAAGAAGAAGAAGGACATTAATCTCTCAAAACCTCGCTGACTTACCCAGACTTTGAGTACGGGAACAGTTTTGGGTAAAAAAAGGATCACGCCTGCTCCCAATGTTGAGTACGGGATCAAACTTGATGTTTAACCTTCTGCTTAATAAGAAATACACAATTATTCACACAGTGATGCTCTATTGGCAATGTACATACATATAAAGCAACAAAACGAATTGTAAATCAAATAACATGATCAATGTTGAAATTTAATATTTAATGCCTTTTCAAAACACTTTCAGAACATAAACAATTATATTTATTACTCAAAAGCTCAAAATAAAAACATTTCTAAAAACTTTCCGCGTACTTGCAGGTGCTGAGATTAGATTTTACAGGCTGCCAGGTTCATGAAAAACTGGCTCACTTGGGACCTGATGGGTCCAGTTGTGCTGGCGCTAAGGCTGTCCTCTCTGTTAAAAAAAATCAGTAATCTAATAATTGGCACTGAAGTGAAAATTTATTTTTTTTTTCGTCAAATGAGATTGTATCTTTACATCACTGTATCATGACTCATGCCATGAAAAGTTTTTTTATTTAAAAAAAGATCAAAATTAAAGAGTGCTTAAGATTTTCGAAATGGGAAAAACATGTAAAAAACTGTCTTAGGAAAAAATAGAAACAACTTTTGCAAAACCAACTATGTATAGAAAATTCCGAGAAAATTTGAGTTTTTCTATTTGGAAACTTCATGTTCAAATTGGCACTAATGCTATAAATTGTGCAATTTTTATGTTATACAGAGTTTGGCAGGAAAAGCCTAGCTTTTGTCTTCACTTTTTATAAGATATTAAATGCAAGTAAAATTAGCATTTGTATTAATAAAAAAATAAAAATAAATAGAAAGAAAATTACGAAAAAGTGAAAATAATAAGTGACTTAAGATTAGACCGTATTGTACAACTTTTTATTATTTTTTAGCACATCCACACAAGTGGTCTGATAATTATGATTAAGATATTTTATTTCAAGGCATAATAAATATTCTAACATTTATATAATTAAAAGTCTGCAATCTATAAAACAAAGCTGATGCAAAATAAAAAATAAATAAATTAATAAAAAAAAATCAGCAGCAACACGTATAAACTGTCGGTTTTGTGCCTTAAGTCTTTTGTTTTTGCGACCAGAATGTGTCGTGTGTCGTGTGTCGCAGATCAATTTCTTTCGACATTTCTAACGACAACCTTGTGGCTCTCTTCCAAGCCACAGATTATTAATAAACCATCAACACTTCTTGCATTTTGCTGTCGCTGCAATACCCAAACAATTTATAACAAGTTCAGTGTAAAAAAATACTTTTATTTTTTATTTTATTAGTAAAATTGTGCAATTTTATTGCGTGGCAAGATGTCATTGTAATAATTTAAAATATAGCTTAGACTTATTTTTTTTTTGTTTGTTTATGGAACCAGTTTATTTAAATAAGTATTTGTTGCATGCACCATGATCTGCATATTTATGAAAAGGAAAATTATTGCTGACAATAAATTTTCTGACCACTATCTTCACTATAATTGGTCTACTGCTACGCATATACTGTCACCATATGATTGTAAGTCACTTTGCCGTTGGTGTTGTTGTTGTTGTTGTTATGGTTATTGTTGTTGTTGTTGTTCTTGTTAATATTGTAAGAGTTTTGAGGGCAAATTGTAATTGATTGATTTATGCTTAAGCTCGCTGCTCCTCTACGATAAGTGGCAAAAAGCCAATCTTCAATAATGATGCACAGAAATTTATTTGTTTAGAAACTTATGAAATTTTTCTATATTTTTACTATTTTATAGAATCTATTCAGCGCTAAGTAGGTTATAAAAGGTTATTTTCCATATGGAAGTTATAATAAAGATATTCCGAGTTTAAGACTTTGAAAACAGTTTTGATATCCGTGAAAATGCAGGCTGTTATCAATTTGCTTTAGCCACCGTAACGGCCATGATTTCGGTCTGAAAAACTGTTATGATCTGACAGATGAAAGAATTTTCCTGCATTTATACTCCTACAGCCCACTCGTTCCCCGCTCGGTCCCCATTTATTTAATCGTCACCGCTTGGTTCTTTGCATTTCACTCCAGTATTAGTGTGTAAATATCTAGTTGGTATTTAGTCACACATTTCTATGCAGGCATTACACCACAGTAAGATGATGTCTTTTATCCTTTGGTGTCTAGTTTTATGTTCTGTTTCCAGCCATTCTCCCATCACCATCAGCCGTCAGCTGCCAAAGCTGCCTTCATATTTAACCATTAGACATTTCTTTTAAAATTGTTTACTTTCAAGCATTACTTGATAGTAGTTTCACGCAATTGCGACAAGGAATGATGGATGAGATGAGTTTGCAAGCGAAATATATTAAATTAAAAATAAGTCTTCCAATGAATTTTAACAACTTTTACATTTTTTTCCTCTAACATCCTGAACAGAAAATTATTACGAGAGAAAAATTTGAAATATGTTTTGGAAAAATTTCAAACACATATAAAAACTCTTCTTATGCAAATGTACGGTGTATTTTAGTTTGTTTGCATAAGAAACTGGTTTTAATTAATGTTAGAAATTTATTAAAAATTCCTTGCGTAGCTTTGGCTGTTACACAAAAACTTCTAAATCGATAATTGATTAACAACTGTCGGGGATTCTAACTATTGATTGTGTGAGAGAAGAAAACAAATATTTGAAAAGCAGGTGCTTTCCGGGGAAAATGATTAATGTGTTTCTAATTTGTATCTTAAGTTGAAATCAATGGATTGGCTTGCGTAAGAAAATTTCAAAGCTTGTATGCAGACGTGTGCAGCGGAAATGTGTTTTGAAATCAATTCTATTACGTATGTTTTAGCAAAAAAGATTTTTTTTTATCTAAGCAAATAACTAATGATTTCATTGCCAGCTAAATGAAGATTTCATTAGTTATACAAAACTTTTCATTAATTTTAGCTAAAAGTGCGTTTATTTTTATTTATAAAAGGTATTATCAAGTGCAGTTCAATATGTTTTTTTTTTAGCAAAGTATCGTTACTGAAATCGATGGAAGTTTCTAAAAAAAAGTCGCAAAGTGTGAACCCAATAAACATTTAAATAGTTAACTATTTTTACACAAATTTATGAATGTTATAAATGTGGAAGTTTATTTTGTTTTTTTTGAAACGCTTAACGATTTCTATAAGAAACATTTTAGTCTGTTTTAAAATTTAGATGCTAGAAGAAGATGGGAAGTTTTAGTTTCCAAGTTCTTTATCCCAAACAATTCTAATGAAATTTCCAATAATAAAAAATTAAAAAAGAATTGAGACGGCTTCAAAAATAAGCACTAAAAAGTTTTAAATAATTTAGATGGCTGTGTCCCCGCCATGTTAAGTAAAAACTTTTAAGTAGAAGCTCGTGAAATAAAGTATTAAGTTTTTCCAACTTCCAACGAAAGTAATAACACCAAGTGTGTCCTAAGTTTCGCAGCAATCGGATAAGTAAAGGATTATAAAATCGAAGAGAAACATTTAGCGGGCATGTTCCAACCCTCTTTTTTACAAACAGACCAAATGGAAGCTGTAAGCTGCTGAGTTTTCATCTGATATCAATAGCTAGCACTCAGTCCAATTATCGTTTCCTATTATTAAAAATTTTATTTTGAAAGTAGCAGATATATACATAGTTCGAATAGGATGAGCACTTGCACACATTTTTACCATAAACGAAAGAGCATCTCGCCCCTGGTAGAAGTAGTGAACTATCACTGGCCAATGGCTGGACATGCTTTTAGGCAAGTTAATCCTCACAGATCAGGGCCGATAAAGTTTCTCACCTGCTCTACGAGTGTAGACGACTTATCGGAGGCACTGCAGGGGATTAGCTATAGTATTACTTTTCCATGAATCTAGCACTGGAGCCAGATGGTTTTATAGGTCTGATTGCTTGCAGGCAGGCAGCCACATGGATTAACCAACCAACAAAAGACCACGATAAGCAAATGCAAATTCTGCACTATATTTCATCTTTCATCTTTCATCTTACAAAACTTTCTACACACTTTGCGTTCTTCTTTTGATAGAATCACGTGTTTGGCAAAGTGAGAATGGAACAGGCTCATAAAAATTAAGTTAAGCGGTGTATGTTGTTGTCTTTCTAACCAGTCGATTTCAACGATCTCCAATCAGCACTTTTAATTGGAAAACCCTAAAATCATTTACAAATTTAACTGTGTCAATTAATTTTTTGAATTAATTTAATTTTTAAACAAAAGCTTAACTGACTCAATTAAATTGGTAACTAAACTTTTAATCACTTAAATATTTACCCAATAGTTAAATTTTTAATTGATTGTTTGTAAAATTGTTAATGGGAGACTCATTTTTTTGTGTACAACTCGCACTTGCATATTGACGCCATCCATTAGTAAATAGTCTTAATTTCAGTAACAGCGTGTAATCATAATTGTACCACAAACAGTTTGTATGCTCACATATTTTCTCTCAAGCAACTAAAACTGTATCCGATTCCCACATACAAGTGCATCTCTACTTCGTTTATGCGAAAAACTAAAATATGCTACAACTAAAAATCAAAACGCACATGCGTCAAACGTGATGGACTCTCTGAAATGCTTATAGTCGGAGAAAAAAAATATACGCATGATACTCGGGATATTTATTCATCAAACGGCACCGTATACATACATTTCTGCCTATAAAATGGAATGGAAAATCTGTGTGTGTGTGGTTGTTTAAAAACATGCTTTATGTGGGTGTGAAAATAAAATACCCCTGTATATACGCATGTGTACCCGATTAATTGTCAGAGTATTTTTATACTCATGCGTACTTTTGTATTTCATACGGTCTATAAATTTAAGTTATAGTTGTTTGTGCTGCCTGTTTGCATATGAGCGTGTTTTTCTTATTTTTAGCTGGACGCATTCATAGTTGTCTGAAGGCCAATACTCAAACACTAACTAAGAAAGATACTTTTTTCATTCTCTGTTGAAAACGTGGCCTAGACCACGACTGTTATATAATGCTTTCTATTTCTATGACTTTACACACATATTCGACAGAAAAAATGTTTTTGATATGTGAATACAAAAATCACCAATTCAATAAAAAATTCTTTTGAATTTTCTGTGATGACGATTTTTGCATATTTGATAAATAAAATTGTATACACGTTTATTGAAAATAAATTTTTTTTTGCAGCCAATAAAGAAATTTAATGAAACAAAGAAAAAAGTCGTTGAGTGAATTGTTATTCTCAGTGATAATTGTTATTGTATGTGGGGATGAATGCTACATTTTTCAACCACGTTTTGTTTGTACGAGTATATAGAGTTTAATGCTTGCTTGCAATTTTGATAAGCAATGTGTTTGAATCGAATACAGAATTTTATTGACTTCTTTTTTCCGTATTTAACAATACAGGGTTTTGAAAATATTTTTGAAACATTTTGTTCTGTGAAGAGCGCGTTTTTATACAGGGTGGGCCAAAAGTTACCTTGGGGTTTAAAAGTTTAATAACTTTTAAGTTTATTAATTTTTTTTATTTTTTTCTCAGATTATATAATATATAAAATGGAAAATGTTTTACACTACGTATGAAAAATAATGTCTCTTAAATGACCACCGTTTTCAGCTTCTCACTGATGGCCTCGTTTTAGAGCATTTTCCATAATATCTTCCAAAATTTCTACAACAATGTTTGCCTTGAGTTCAAGGATTGTCTCTGGCTTGTTCACATACACTCGCTACTTCAAATAACCCCAAAAAAAAAAAAATAGTCGGGTGCTGTCAAAACTGGCGATCGCGCTGGGCCAAATTATTTCCGAATTTCTGGAAATTATTCGCTCTCCAAAAATTTGAATTAAAAGTGCCATTGTGTCTCGGGCAGTGCGGGCAGTGGCTCCGTCCTGCTGAAACCACATACCAGGTATGTTTTCAAGAGCAAGACGTAAAAAATTTTCTATCATAAACCGATACCGCTCTCCATTTACGGTTACAGCACTTCCATCTTCATTCTCGAAGAAGTAAGGCCCAATGATATTTTCAGATGTGATCCCACACCATATTGTACACCTAATGAGGTGCAATTGGCGTTTATGAATGGCTCTTGGATTTTCAGAACCCCAGAACCTACAGTTCTGCTTATTAACAAAGCCATTCAAATGAAAATGAGCTTCATCACTCATAATCATAATCGCCCATCAGTGCGAAGCTGAAAACGGTGGTCATTTAAGAGACATTATTTTTCATACTTAGTGTAAAAAAAATTTCCATTTTGTATATTATATAATCTGAGAAAAAAAAATTTAAAAAATTAATAAACGAAAAAGTTATTAAACTTTTAAACCCCATGGTAACTTTTGGCCCACCCTGTACAAGAGCTCGAACCTTAATTTAAAAAACAAAACAAAAACTAAATGGCTGATTTAAATGAAATTTTTATTCTGTTCAGAGGGAAATTTTATTGTATATAAAGGGTCCGCCATCTAACGTTTTTTTTGTCAACTAGTGCTTATTTCGTGAACGAATATGGTTGTGTATACGCTTGAACAACGCTGGGAAATATTGCCTGCGATCGACTTACAGAAGATGCCGATTTTGCAAAAAAAAAATGATCTTTTCAGATGGAGCTCATTTTGATCTTGGCGGGTATGCAAACAAGCAAAATTGTCGCATTTGGGGCACAGAAAACCCGCACGCATACATTGAAAAGCCGACGCACCCAAAACGAGTCACTGTTTGGTGCGGATTTTGGTCCAGAGGCATAATTGGGCCAATGAGCAAGGAGTGGCCGTTACAGTCAATGGCGATCGTTTCAAGAGGAGGATATTGGCAACATTTGGTTTCAACAGGACGGCGCTACGTGTCACACAGCCGAAGCTACACTCGATGTTTTGCGCCCTGTTTTCAAAAAAAAAAAAGTTTTCTGGCGGACCCTTTATATTTCAAAAACAAGTGATAAATGATCAGAATAACTAAATTGTATATAGCACATCCCCTCAGTTCAATTCCAATTACTTTTGCAAGAAGTTCTGTTATTATTTCACTAGTGATACCAGTTACTTTGACTTCCAATTACACTGTTGAGCTGTTGGTTTGTTAGCATAACACATGCACTTAACGTAACCGCAAATAAAATAGTAAAAAGTCATTCATTTAATGAAATAACATTTTCACCAAATTGATACTTCTATAATTCCTTGATTTCGTTAGATGTATAACACGTAAAGTTTTCCTGTTGCAACCACAATTTGTTTATGTTTATTTCATTGATTCTTGGACACACAAAATAATTCATTTTTAGACACATTTAAGCATTTCATCATATTTTTAAACAGACAAATTGCTCAATGTTGCGTTTATAAAAAATAATAATAATAAATAAATAAATGATGGCTTTGCAAATTTTGTTTAAAATTCATTAAGCAGCAGCAATAAAAATACGCACAGTGCCTGCTGTAGCTGAAGATTCATGTAATTTTTTTACAATTTTTTTTGCCCGTCATAGTGTCAATAAAAAGCATCAATCAAATTATCGGCGAAATGTCAAAAAAAAAAAAAAAAATTTCTTTTCACACAAGCATTTCATATAACACAAGGAAGCTTGAACATCCTTAGCAGAGGAGCAGTGCGCCAACTAAAATTTTTACACAATCAATTTTGCAGTAAAATAACCGCTATAAATGCAATTTTTTTTCTTAAATTGTTTGTGGAAGGTCTTTGGTTATTATTATTGCATGTACGAGCAGCAACAGGTATAGAGACATTTAATCATTATGGTATGAAAGACTTGACTTTTACTTGAAGAGAACAGTTATGAAAAATGGAAATAATAATAAAATTAAGATTTGACGAAATTTTTATTTAATATAATTGTGATGAGGAAGTGTTATTATTACTGCTGAGCATATACAAGAACAGCGCGGTTGTAGCTTTTTCTAAGGCTTGAAATATTTAAGAAATTATGTAATCTATTGGAGGTGTTTTGAGCTGCAGGGCTTAAAGTCTTAAAGAAAATGTGAGTAAATTGCGCTATGACAACATCTATTACTCCTTAAAGTAGGCACCTTCGTTTTATTACGGATAGAGACGTAAGGGAGAGAAACTCTCATTTTTATTTATTATTAATATAAAGTTATTTTCAGGAAAATTACTTCAATTTGGGAAAAAATGCTTACAGTTCTCAATAAACATGCAACTCAGCCAAAAAATTTAGAAATATTCTTCTATTAAGAACAAACATATTACGAGGACGGATCAATAAGTCCGTGACTTTGCGAACTTCCCTCGTGGTTATATGAAATGCAACACTGTTCCCATCAACTACCACCTGTTAGTAGACTACTGTCAAATTTGCAAATTTTGAGCAAGTGTCGCCATTTACTTTGCGTTTAACAGCTGTTCAAAACATACAACCTCGTGTATTTTTCTAAAAATGGAAAAAAGTGAATTTCGAGTGCTCATTACACATTATTTTTTGCGAAAAAAAAACCGTCAATCACACACACAAGGAAAAGCTCGATAAATACTATGGGGACTCTGCACCATCAATTTCAATGATAAAAAAAGTGGGTTACTGACTTTCGTTGTGGTTGCAAAGTACAAATAACGCTGAACATTCTGGATGGCCAATTGAGGTCAGTACACCAAATCCATGATTTGGTGTTGGCCGATCGAAGAGTAAAAATGCGTGAGATTGTTGATGCCACAGGCATTTCATATAGCAGTGTCGTTTCGATTTTAAGTGATCAGCTGGGTTTAAGAAAGTTGTCTGCTCTCAATTGAGCATAAACATAAACGTGTGACAACTTCAATGAATTGTTTGGAGTTGTTTAACCGCAATCCGAATGAGTTTTTGCGGCGTTTTGTAACTGTGGATGAAACATGGATCCATTACTGTACTCCGGAGACCAAGCAGCAGTCTAAGTAATGAGTTTCTTTCTCCGGGTGAACCTGCTCCAAAGAAGGCCAAGGTAAGTTTGTCGGCCAATAAGGTGATGGCAACAGTTTTTTGGGATGTACGTGGGATAATCCACATCGATTTCCTTCAAAGGGGAAGAACAATAAACGGCGAATACTATGCCAACTTATTAGACCGATTTAATGAGGATTTAAAATGAAAAAGAGTTCTTTTTCAACAAGATAATAAACGAGTGCACACCTGTGCAGTCTCAATGACAAAACTCTATGAACTGGGCTACGAATTGGTACCTCATCCGCCATATTCTCTGGTTTTAGCCCCTAGTGACTACTTCCTATTTCCAAACCTAAAGAAATAGCTCGGTGGAAAGAGATTTAGCTCCAACGATGAAATTATTGACCAAACAAATGCCTATTTTAAGGACCTCGAAAAATCCTATTTTTTGGAAGGGATACAAAAACTGGAGTAACGTTGGACTATGTGTATTAATTTCGAAGAAGATTATGTTGAAACATAAATTGTTGTTTTGCAAAAAAAAAAAAAATTGTGCTTCTTCAAAAAGTCACTGAGTTAATGAGCCGCCCTCGTATGAATTAAAAAACTTTTTCAGAGTTAGCTGTTAATCAAATAAAAAATGCGTTAATAATTTTTAAGACAATGTAAAGACAAACTTTCTTTTGCAACAGTTATTGGATTTATATTTTAAGAAAATGCGAGAAAATACATTCGCAATAATATTATACTAGTGAATTGTTCCAAATTTATTATGAATACATACATCATTATGATTAGTATTTACATTAAGTCCGTGTCATAAAGGAAAAAGTGCTTAAGTCGACATAAGCATAGTTTGAGTTAGTGGTAATCTCCATATTCAAAAGTACCTTTGACAAAAATTTTGTTTTTTTTTGTATTTTGTGTTATTTTTCAGCAAGTTTTAGCGCAATAAATTGGTGCTTATCTTTTTTCGACTTATAATCTCACACGGAATAACAGCTTAATTTAGCTTATACTTTAATATAATTTCAAATTGAATTTATTAGTTACAGTAGAACGATGTTTTTCTAAAAAAAATTCAACTAAATACCGAATTTCCAAATTTAACTGCAAA
The DNA here is from genome assembly GCA_936439885.1 of Nowickia ferox. Lineage (NCBI taxonomy): Eukaryota > Metazoa > Arthropoda > Insecta > Diptera > Tachinidae > Nowickia > Nowickia ferox. The sequence goes on along the minus strand of OW387023.1, from coordinate 90,611,702 downwards.
AGAAGTGAATTTCTGAAAATCGACTTGAAAGTTTACAGTAAAATATGACTTAAGCACTTTTTCCTTATTGCCACAGAAATAATAATTATTTGAATACCAAATTTGAGGTTTCTAATGGCAGCAAATATTTCATAGTAAACTATATAGTAAATAAAATTGCTGATAAGCTGACAAATTTGCACAACAGAAATTTTGTGTTACAAAACAACTGGATTAAGTATCGCATAATAGGTAAAACAAATGAAAGAGAATCGAAATATATGTACTCGTATATATATTTTTTTAAATTGCTTTAAGGTTCGCATTAAATTTTTAATGTAAGAAAAAAAAGAAGCCCGAGAGAAAATAGAATAACTACAAAGACGTCAACGTTGATTTGCTTAGTCAGACATGAAAGTCCTTGTCAGCAATTCATTAATCCACACTTGAAGATCTTCTTTGGCTTACATAGTTGTTTGCATGCATTTTGCATCTCCGCCAGACTTTGCAGGATCATAAACATTTTTTCTATTTATAGTTTTTCAACAGTAAAAAGCATCATATTTTAAAGACACGAATAGTTCCAGTTTCTTATCGTCATATTATTTTTTCCTTTCCTTTATTTATTTTTTACATGGAACCTGTGGCTGTTTTAACCAACTAACCAACCAACCTAAACTGAAATGTATAAGAATTCCATATCGAAATGACCTTGAATAATGATAATTAATACCAGCATAGAGACATATTTTACTTTTATTTTATTTTATTTTATATTAAGTTTTCAACTTTAAGTCTCTCTGCAGAACTATTTTTTATGCGGTTTTCGCATTGAAATTCCTTAATATTGCAACCACAATAATATCACAGATATAGAAAAATCTATAAACTATTCTCAATACAAGTGCAATTTTATGATTCTTGCATATTCATATGAGGATTTTATTTACAATTATGTGTATTTAAAAGCTATTTATGGCTTAAAGTGACATTAATCTAAATGTAGTTCATAACGTTGTAAAATCAATTTACGCAAATATCGAGTTGCAGAGCTGCTGCATGTGGAAGAAGATGATGGTAATGAAATCTCTTAAGTCGGCATTTTTGTGTACGAGTATGTATGTATGTATATGTATGTACGTTTTTTTAATCTATAGTTCTTTTCATTCGCACCAATCACCAAGATTCACTTCTTTGCAAAAACTTCTCATTTAAATTTTCTTGGTTGAAGAACAACCATTTCACCAACAACAACAAAAGTTTTCATGTTAAGACCAGCGCTCTCAGCTTTGGAGATTTGTCCCCAAATAGGGGATTTTTTTGTGACTGGGGATACAAAATTTCATGGAAATCCCCAGGTGTTTTCTCTGAGAATTTTTTTTGGGGATAATCAGGGCAATCATGAATAAAATTCAGCGTGAAATTTCTCCCTTTTCCAATTAGAATTTTTTGTTTAATTATAAAATTAAAAATCTTGTTATTTAGTTTTTGTATATTTAAAAAAAAATTCATGTTATCATATTTTTCCTATAGCCTGGTACTCTGTTTCCAATTTCATGCGAAATGCTGCCAAACTACATGTAAAGGTATTTGGTATGAAATATTTGCGAAAAAAATTTGGAAAAGTAGTACTCTGTTCTTATTGCGAAAAACACGTAAAATCTATCTGGCAGCATGTTTTTCCATGCAAAATGACTCTGGCATCATTTTAGTTTCGCTGCGAAACAACATGAGCGGTACTCTTTTCGCACGGAATTTCGACAATGTTGCATACTTTCAAGCAATAAAAGCGAGAAATTTATAAAAAAAAACAACCGCAAGTTGGGCTACATTTAGTACATTTAAAATTTTTCACACGAAATAATCAATGTTGCTGAAAATTTCTCCGAACTTCGAAGAGAGTACCAGCCTTATTACATCAAAAAAGTCTCAATATATGAAAATAGATGCCTGGCAAGTCTAAAAATTTTAAGTTTGAATTGTTATAAATCAAAGCAAATATTTTCAATTTTTTTTTCAACATTTTTAACATTTGCTGCAAATGCTGATTTTGGAAACTGTGTATTTTGGAGATTTTTGGGTACAAATAATATAAAATTGGGGGGATAAGGTATAAAATAAAATTGTGAACCCTGGTTAAGACGCTGCAGATAAACTTTAAATAAATATACAAGGGAATTTTTTTTTGAAAACTAGGTATTTATTTTCAAATTTTATTTGCATTGCATTCTTATTAATGAAATAAATATTAATGAGTTATTGTTATTGAATCAATAAAAAAAACTCTGGCCCTTATAATGAGTTGGATTCGATCTTCGCTGGATACATCGAAAATCGAAGGTTCAATTCATATTATGAGCGTCGAAAATTTCGTTGAGCAACAAATTTTCTGTCGATAAAATATAAAAAATTATTACAAAATTTTTTTTTTATTTTTAAGTAAAGTTGTTGCAAATTTTAAAAATTACTTTGACTGATATGCACAATAAGGACATTCTTTGTCAAATGCTCGTGATAATACCAAATGAAAATTCGTTCGATCAGTACTTTCGACTACAGTCGAAGATCGAAAGTTGTTCATAATAAGGGCCTCTACCTCACTAATATGTAAAAACTTGTGTGACTTTCTCAAACACTTTGGCTCCTGTCTTAGAAATGTAATGTTATTAAAATATTACATTATATTAAAATTAATTTCAAGCTTTTGAAAATTATTTTACATACAGTCAGTGGACCACCAGCTCAGGCATATTCATGAGAACTGTAGAGAGAACTGGTAATTTACTTGGTATTATTTCGACTGTTCCTCGTTTCCTTCATTCGATTTCATTCAACATACCCAGCGCACATATCGCCGCTGTTTTAACTACCCGAACTAACTGACATTTTTTTGAAGAATCAGTTAAGTCCCTTACTACACTTAATTATAAGTCATAATACACCTTGTCTACAGTTTTCATGACTGTAAGCATTACTGGTGTGCTATATATAAGTAAAAAGATTTCAAACGCAGCCATAAGAATGAATGTATAAAACAACCATAAAAGCTGCTCTCCTGTTAAATTTTTAAAATGTTAGTTAGGTCAGTTAGTTAAGTAAGCGACGATATAGTCTTACTATTCAAGTGAAAACTTGGTGAAGGTAAAGGGTGAAATTTTAGCAACTTTCTTTTTGGGCAACACTGTTTTTGGCACTTCATCTGTTTTCGTGTATCATGCTACTCTTAACCATGAATCGACTTACAAATGAACAACGCTTGCAGATTATTAAATTTTATTATCAAAATTAATGCTCGGTTAAGAAAGTGGATCGTGCACTTTTTCAATTTTATGGTCAGTTTGGGCGACCTTCTGAGCCGGCTATTAGGAATCTTGTGACTAAATTTAACACCAAAATTACATTATTGAACCCTAAACCACCAACACGCATACGTACAGTGCGAACAGAATAAGACACCGCAGATGTATGGGCCAGTGTTGTTGATGACCGCGCAATTGAGTCTCTGTTAATTTTTGTTTTGCCCAATATGGAAGAGCTGGATTTGGCTGACATGTGGTTTCAGCAAGACTGTGCCACATAGCGCACAGCGCACGAAAAAATTGCCCAATTGAGAGGCGAGTTCGGTGAACAGTTTATTTCACGTTTTGGGCCCAACAATTGGTCGCCTAGATCGTGTGATTTTAAAGCCTTTAGACTATTTTTTGTGGGGCTATGTTAAGACTCATGTATATAGAGACAAGCCAGCAACAGTTAACGTACTAGAAGACAATATTGAAGGATTTATTCGTGAGATGAATTAGTATGGTTTAATAGATATTGTATCTATTCAGACTATTCGTGAGATAGCGATTTCATACATTTCTCTAAATTTTATGTGTTTTTTAAAATCAAATATGAAAGCTCTTAAAAAATCGCACTTTATTTTATAGCACAGACGAAAACTATTAGATATGACATATAGATGGCGGCAGTAGTTTAAATAATATTAATTTGGTGAAAAGTGGCAACATGTGTTTTTAGTTTAAGGCTTATACCATGTTCACACTTATGGTCTTAAACGTGTTTAAGGTGTCTTTACGTGGTAATACAATGTATTACGACATGTCAAAAAACGCTGTAGATTATAGAAAATCTTATCATGTGAAAGCAAAATGTATCGAGTAGGAGAGAATACGGATAGAAAATTTGACAAGCGGTCGGTAAATGTTTATTTCCTAAACCATTTTAGAAACTTAAGTTAAGTATTCTCATTACACCAGAGGTGTATTTCAAAGTAAACATTGGCAGCACTAATGGTATATATTGAAGGTGTTGACACATTTACAAAAAACAACCAAAATCAACTCGTTAAATGTTCATGTTGTTATTGTAAATATTTTACGACTGCAACTATCAGCTACTTAACTGGTACAGCAAAATCAAACAAACAATAAATAAACTTTAAAAAAAAATTATATTTTGTAGTAAAATTAAATTGAAATTATAAAATGATTTCTCCAATATTTAGTTTCATTAGTACACATCTATTTTTTTTTGCAATTTTGCAACTTTTGTTATTAACTCAGCAGTTTAATATCTGTCCTTGCAATTTACTTCATTTTACTTATAGTATCAGTGTAAACATGAAAAATACATACAACAGACTCTTGTTGTCTTTTTTTTAAGCACGGAGAGAATTTCATAATATTTTGCTTCTACAAAGTCGTAATACTTTTTATTACCATGTAAAGACACCTTTAAGGCAAGTGTTTTAAAAAACTAAGCACAACCGTTCACATTACATTTGAGAGGTTTAACGTTGAAATTTTGTCTGTAAATTATTGTATTTGTAAAAAATTACAAACAATTATGTTTTTTTTTATTGGTTTATTACTTTCAAACAACAAATGTTTTTATAAATAATTGAGTATTTTGCATCTAATTACTTATTTAAAAAATTATTTTTCAAGTGACGCCATTTAATAACAACACAAAGTTGCCAGAGTTATAAAAAAAACGGACTGAACATACTCCATTTGCGTGCTTAAGGAAGTGTTTAAATCTTAAACACTTCATTTGAGATGTTTAATAAAATAAGTCAATGTATGGTAAGGTATCTCAAAATCGTCGTGTTTAAGCTCTTAAACACGAATGAGGTATTTATTAAAAACGTAAGTGTAAACATGGTATTAGTTGCTTATTTTTTTCGAGCCATCTCAGAGATATAACCCCATGGTTAGAGAGGTTTCATTCCATTGGAGCTACATTCTACTCCGGGGAAGTCTGCTCCTCCGCTTAGGACTATAAAATATTGGCTTGCAGAGTTTAAACGAGCAGCCAAGACGAAGGAATGGCACTTTTTCACATGGTAAATTTGTATATATAGTCTGAACACCTTTAAGCAGTAGCATGTGTTATTTGTCAAAAGACAATTTTGATTTAGAGCGTGTTCTATTTCCAAATGACAGAGCACCTGAAATCAGCTGGTTTTAAGTAAAGCAAGTGTTTGTGGCGTTAAAATTTCAGTGAAATTGTAAGAAAAATTAAATTCAAATTAATTTAATAGATTAAAAACAAAAAATGAAAGAAAACATTTAAAAGGCTTTAAGAAAAGTAAGCATTTGTTTACACAAATATTATAAACCGTATGTAAAATGCAGATTTTGACATACACACAAAATATGATGTGTATAAAAAAGTGACATTCCATAAAGCAAATAGATATAATGTGAACACAACTTAATTGAGTTGTTCACACCAGAAACGGTTAAATAAATCCACAAAATGGTATGGACTGATCATCGCAGAGGGTGCGTGAGCTTTTGCTTAGATTCGGGACAAAAGGTGACACAAAACAACAGTCAAAGTAGTGGACTGGAATTTGAGTATCATGTCAAAAGAAGGTAAAAACAGTTCCGTAGCGGAAATATAATTGAGAAATTCATGAATTAGAACTTCTGCACGGCTTCTTGCACACAATTCGTATTGAATAAGTGAAGTTATACATGAACATAAATTCAAGCTCCAATGCTGCAAATAAATCCCAAAAGTAAATTAAAACTTAATTCAAAGATTTCAAAACTTGTGTGTTGGGTATTACTTTGGCTTTTAAAATAATTCAACAATAAACAACATCCCCACATGCTTTACAAATACATATTTTTTCCTTCTAGTGAAATTAATAAAAGTGTAAGTTGTTGTTTTTTTTTTTGTTGAGCAAAACCCGTTGTAAGTAAATGGATGGCATGATGGAGTATATTTAAAGGTATTATTCCATTTCCATGTACATACGAGTATACACTCATGCACAGTTAATAGATGTTTTTAGTCAACTCCCTTGTGTTGTTCTTCTAGTGGCATAATGAAATGTTAGCAGCTTCTTTCTTCTATCGCAAGGTGTAGCAAATGTTTAGTGTCTAACGGGTTGGCTTTAATAAAATTAGATGTAGTTATGCATTCCAACATTTTTAATGACATGCATTATTGTAAACGTTGTGCAAATTAAAAAAAGGTATCCATTGTTTTCATACCGCAAATCTCTACATGCGGCAAAAAAAAAAATTAAGTTCACACGCTAAGTTCTGAATAATTGCAGTATAATAAATAATATCTTTTAACTTACACAGGGCGTTCAGTTATAACGAACTCCTAGGGCGTGACAATTTTTGTTCTGTTGTAGGCAAAGTTCAAGGGGTGATAATGCTTATCGACTCCAATTAGCAAGTGCTCTTGAGTTTCAGGAACTTTTCCGAGTTGGAACTGTAATGCAAACTTAGCTTCATATTAGGCTCTGTTTGGTTTGACGGTCAAGACTTAACTTAACCAAACCCTTCGCAATATCACAATGCGCTCAGAGATCTAAAAGAGTCCAAGATACCGCACTTAAACTCCAACAAAAATTAAATTAAATTTTACAAGTCATTTAAAACTAGACATTACCAGGAGGAAACACAAACATCATAACACTACCTGTCTCATTTTCTAGTAGTTAGTCAGATTATAAGACAAGTCTTTCTTAGAGATAAAGTATCGGACTTGAAATGTCTTAGGGTCTCTGATTGGAGAGAAGCCAAATTACATGTGATAATTATTAATGAACAAATAACACCAAACTTACATAGTTGTAAATATTCTGACAAACACGTAGTAGAACGGAACAACCGACTGTTTTCGAAGGCCACTACACCTTCATCATCAGCGTTCTTTGTGTTTGGTCCACTGTGTGTGAAGTCAATTGATGTAGATTTCTGCTTTATATACGCAACTTTTATTGCAAATGGAATATGTGAATTTAAGAAATTTATTATTCGACATATTGTCATAAGTTTATTTTAATTTGAAATTTATTTGCTGGAGGTCAAGCATTGTCTATATATTTCATTGGTGCTTAGCCAAATCATCAGTAGACTTTAACCACATTTTGAACAGTCACAAACCTCTTATCTTATGCACAGACTTTCAAAAATTATTTGAGAATTCACAAATAATAATCACAAATAATAATATTTCTGAAAATCACAAGCGAAACACAAGCAATAGGCATAGAAACTATAACAAAATCCCAGCAAATAAAATAAAGGTGTAGAAAAATAAAATAGATTCATATCGAATATAAATTATTTGCTGGGATTTTGTTATAGTTTCTATGCCTATTGCTTGTGTTTCGCTTGTGATTTTCAGAAATATTATTATTTGTGATTATTATTTGTGAATTCTCAAATAGTTTTTGAAAGTCTGTGCATAAGATAAGAGGTTTGTGACTGTTCAAAATGTGGTTAAAGTCTACTGATGATTTGGCTAAGCACCAATGAAATATATAGACAATACTTGACCTCCAGCAAATAAATTTGGAATATGTGAATTGTTTTGATTTATCGTATTACAATTTGCTGCAAGCTTTTTTATAATGAAAGATAATTTTTACCATCTTTAAATTTACAACAGCCTTGCCATTGTCGTTTGTTCTTTACTAACTATGCACATGTTAATTAATTAGCTTATTTTTGTTCTACTTAAGACAAACTTTTTTGGTTTCGTGAAGTGGACACGTTGCAAATTTATTATGGAAAAGTGTTGTAATCGTTAAAACATTTTATTCAAATCAATCATCGATTACTGTGACGATTAAAAAGTTACGTGAAAATTTTGGGAGAAAGAGCGTGCCAACAAAACGCACCATTTATCGTGTAGTGAATGATTTCGAAGAAACAAGGTCTGTAGGTGATCGGCCCAATCATGGACCACAATGCACTGCAAGATCGGCTGAAAACATTACTGCTGCTAAATTCGACGCCGTGCTAAGAAGCTTGGCCTTCAAAGAACAACTTTGGCCACAATTTTGCACATTTCTTTCCATATAAGATTCAGTTGACCAAAGAGCTTCTTCCACAAGACCACTTACGCCGCCGTACATATGCCAATTTATGCAAAAATTATAAACAAAACAAAGTAGTATACCTTCCCGGCGGACACCCTGTATTACTAGGTGTTACCTTATTTAGGAAAGATATAGGACAGAGAAGGCAGGTGGCGAAGGAAGAGATAAAGGAAAGCTTCATTCTTTTACAACTCGGATTTTTCAATGTTTTTAATAATGCAGTGTTGTAGCGCCTCTGGTGTCAATGAGGCGTATTACAGTTTTAAATCTATTAAATATTAGTAGTAATTTTATCGATGATTCTGTTACACAATACCGACGAATGTGGGTGCCCTGATGCTACATTAGCATTAGTATCCGCTGAAGCCGGTGTAGTTCAGTGACCAGTGTTTATGCCTTCATTACTTGAACTTTCCTACAACAACTGATACAAATATACAATAATGCACATCAGAAAAATGCGTGGTGTTGATATTTAATGACTGTCAGAGACTGGGATCGGATACAGGACCTTCGGTTTTGCAGTCAACGTGCTAACTACTTCAGCCAACGCCACCCTCAATCGTTACAACAATCTGAATGATAACGAAAGATCTATGAAATAGTATCCAAAGATATAATATGTAAAATAAAAATTAAATAATTTTCGAACAAATTTCCTTTATTTCATTACGGTATAACTGCCATTTTTTAGTTTGTTTAATGTTTTTGGAATAGTTTTCTCTCTTTCTTTTTAGAATAATATCATTTCTTCTAATGTTTTATAGTTCTGCTCAAAATCTAGCAGAATTTAATTAAAATCTTTATGAAAAACCGCACCACTTGCACCAACTACTTTTGACATTTATCAAGATTTTTTTTATCCAAAACAGAACCCATTAAGACGCAATTTACACTATGCCTTTTCTGCTTGCTTGTGCAGGCAGACTTTTTTTTTAGTTTGATGGTGAGAGTGGGTGAATGGCTTGCGGGGTAAAACAAGAGGCACGCATTGAGAATTCTAGGAGATTTTTGACTTTTCTCTACACTCAGCATTAAGCGTGTATATAATTGTCAAAAAGGCATGAAGAAAAAAGTCTTAGTGTAAATGTGCGTGACTTTTCGTAGTGGGCTCAAAAAAAATTGTCAAAACAAGGCGTGTGAATGGGCTCTAACTGAAACAACTGAAATGTAGCCAATTCACGCACCTTTTTAAGCAGACCGTAGTTAATTTACTCACCTTTTTTTTATATAAATGTTGTACAGGGTAGTACAAAATAAATAAAAATATTAGATTTCGATTAGATTTCCCACAAATCTACTCACAAAATCGATTTTGTTTTGTATGGAAAATCTAGAAAAATAAATTTTAAATTTGTTGCATTTTATTGGGACTGTTTCATTTACTTTGTGAAAAACTCTCTCTTGAGGCTTATCCAAGACTGTTTTCATTTACGGGTAGCTGCAGGAACTTCTCGTGTACTTTACGCAAAAAAGCGAAAAAATTCTTTAATTTTTTTTACGTCATATTTGGTAAATAATATATCAATTTCATCTACGAGCCATCTTCAGTATTTTCTTGTCCAAATATTAAATTAAAAGTAAGTAATCCCCGTCGGGAGAAAAATACATTACTGAAAAAATTTATTCTCTCTTACGTTGCATTGTAAGCAAAATTTTATTCTTAAGGTAGAATTAGTTTGTACGTGCTGTTCCGTTCTGAATCAGCTGTTTTGTTTCTGTTCAATTGAAAGTCTGTATTTGTGGTTTGTTTTTCCTTTTTCGTTATGTTCTGTTACGGACAAATCTGTAGAAAATAGAATTCAACGTTAAGTGACAGCCAAAAGTGTGTATGTATTAGTGTGTTGTGATATTTTGTATACAGCTTTAAGCAGTTCTGTAGGTTGCCAGCTGATTCCTTGCACAGAAAAAGTAATTGCAAAATATTTTATACAGAAAAGAACGGAACAGAACGACAACGAAAAGTAAAAACTAATGAGGCCTTTATACCTCATAAGCTCATAATATAGTGAGACCTATTTCATATCATTCTGGTAATATTTTACTGGGAATAAAATCATTGGGAGTCATTTTATGGGGCGTTATTTCATTTAGTCGGGGACTGCATAATTTTTTACTAACATAATCTAAGACATTCCAAAAGGAAAAATGTAGTAATACATTTATACAAATGGGCATTTCCACGGGAAAGTCCACTTGTTTTCGCGTGCAACAGCAAGCAATTAAGCTTGTATTTCACAATCATGTGACTCGATTTTTCTTAAAAATTTTAGCTAATGTGGAGTTGCTGTTGGTCTACACAAATATATAAAGATGTAAATAAAACACCCTCGTGTTTCTTAAATAGCTAGAATATTTGCTTGGTGTCGCACGCGACAAAAAGTTGACATTCCTGCATTAGCAAATATCAGAAATGAATTTTAAAAAATCGTTACAATATTCAAATGGAAACAGCAGGTGAGAAAATTTAAAAAATTTAGTAGCAAGTCCTCTTTTTATTATGAAGGTAATTGTTATCTACAATTGCCGCATCTTCTTTTGAAAATACTCGTAGCACATTGATGAAAATTATTTGTACTCATTTTATTTTATACACACATATACATACATACATACATACATTGATATGTATGTATGTATATATTTTTATTTTATTTAAACGTATATACATATGTATGTAATCTGCAGAAGCCAAAATGAGCACTTTGTGACTTGGCTGATTTTTTTAAGCAATTTCCTTTATAATTAATTTTAATGAGCACATTAATTGTCTAATTTCACTCAAGTGTGTAAGTATGTACGTACATATGTATGTAGTAAGTACATTAGAAGGAAAGTTTTGTATGCCTTTTACTACACGTCCATTTGTATGTATGCAAGTGTACATTACAAACAAAAACCTTTGAAAACTGTAAATTTCTTTGTGATGCAAGCTTAGATACCTTATTTATATGCATACTTCGTATGTATGCATGCATTTTTGCCAACATGCTAGAACAACGCACAACGGTTTAACCTTAAATGTCTGTTTATTTATGTGCAACTAAGCACACATATTTCAAATTCCCCAATGGAAAGAAAGTCCACACTTTTCAATAACGGCACGCAGATAAAAACTTTTCTATTCTGCAGACAAAAAGAAAAGCCAACCAACATCATTTGATCTATTGGCTTATTACCCAGAATTTTGGTAAAACACTATTTTTGTTTTCTACAAAACCCAAGAGAAAATATTCGAAATGTGTGTAAGTAAAACAACACTTGACTTGCGAAAACAAAAATAATACAACATGCATCCATATATTCATATACACACATACATATGTACATATGTTGTAACACCAAATGTTCATAAATATTAAATTTATCATTATTAAAACAAATAATAAAAAAACAAACTTTACGCATGACAAGTGAAAAAAAAAATCGAAACAAGTTCAAATGTGCGTGGGCTTTATACTCGTAAAATGCTCTGGGATAATTGTATGTGTCCCATATACATAAAAACAATAGATTGGAAAATGTGAGTGTGAAAATTTTCAAGTGTGGACTTATGAATGAGGTAGTTTACACAGGCATAATTATGCTGGCACAACATGCCAGTTTGTTGGCAAATTCGGTGAAGAGAGTGGTTTTGTATTTGGTTTTGTATTTTTCAACCATCTTCAACCCCGCATTAGCAGCACAAAACCAATATATATGCACTTGCGAAATCACAGGTTCGGCGTTTTTTTTTAAACAGAGCGTATTTAGTTTTTAATTGACCATCGTCGTGGAAACATGAGTTTGAAAGAAGAAGGGGATTGGTCACGCCAACAAACTTTAAACAGACCTAAGGTTCAAAAAAATTGTTTAATTTAACCATTTTTTTAAGTTTAATAATAGTTTTTATGTTTCATCGAAGTTATTTCAAAAATGTTTATTTACTTCCTTCTTTTTTCGTGTTGAATAAATCATATGGAAATAACATGAACAAGATTTTATTTAATTCTTATAAAAAGAAGTTACAAAATATAATTGTGGATAGTATAACTATTTAGAACTATAAACATATCTTCACATGAATTCATAAAAGATATTAAAAACAATTTTTTAATTGTAATTTTTAGTAAATAGATATGGATTTATTAAAAAAAATATTTACTGCCTTATTTTTAAAATATATTTGATGGTTATTCAAAGCTTAAATAACGTATTTTGTATGGAACTATTTCAATTAAGAGTTAAATAAGCTAAATAAGCATTAAATATTTTTTATGAATAAGGCAGTTTATTATTAAATAAATATACACGGAATGGATAGTATAGGTTCGATAGTATTACCAAAGGGTAGTAAATCAATTTTTTTTATGGGCCTCCAAAGATTTATAAAATATGTGCGCCCTAAGAAAATTGTGTCCTCAGTTTTTGGCCAACACCTTATTCAGCTAGCTCTAAACTATATATATTGGCATTTCCACAAGAATGTCAACTTTTTGTAGCGTGTGCCACCAAACAAATATATTTGTTTTTTCAAAGAAAACGAAACTTTTTTTTGCTTCTTTGTATATTTATATAGGGCGTCAACAGCTCTACATTAGGTAAAATTTTAAGCAAAATCGAGTAACATTTTTCGGAAATATAAGTTTAATTGCTTGCTGTCGCACGGGACAAAAGAGTCAACTTTCTGGTGGAAATGCCCATATGGTAATAATGTAGCTCAGAGTCTACCGAACAAATCTTGTTAACATCTTATACCCAAAAAATAGTTATTTCGTACACTTTTTTGTTGCAAGTAAAAAATTTGTTTTCACTTTTAAGAATAACTTATAGGGACTCCTGATTTTTTGCTATCAATATTGACAAAGTTGTAGCTTGACCCAAAAAGATCTGCTTTTCTTTATTTTTTATCTGCTTCCAGAATTAATGAGCCAGCTTCCAAATTACAGGCTATTGAAATTCCTCCTAAAATAATTGCCCATTCTTCATCATTTATTATCGCCATATTTCCTCCGCGTATGTTTCGAAACGTGTATAACGAAAGCCAAACGTCAATTGAATAAAAAAACACTAACACACGCAAAGCTGTGTATACGCATACATTTTATGTCAGATGAATTAGTCCCGTGTAATTTGGAAAAGAACAAAAATTGTGCGGCTTAAAAATTTTTCTCGTGTAAACTACCTCAATGACAAGCAATCAAGCATAACCATGATAAATGTGAAAGATCATGTCCAAATAATTAGCGTGTATAATTGGCCCATAACTTGAAAAACCTAATGCAAAATGATTATCTTTCCAATACTTACGAAGAATTTGTTATTCCGCATGCTGAAGTGGAACCAAAAGCTTTCTATAACACTTTTATTTAATTAATAAAAAAAAATAAATGGCAAGAAAGTTGTAAATTTAGAGATGGTAAAAATGAGCTTTCATTACAAAAAAGATTTCAGCAAATTGTAATACAATGAATCAAAACAATTCACATATTCCATTTGCAATGAAAGTTGCATATATAAAGCAGAAATCTACATCAATTGACTTCACACACAGTAGACCAAACACAAAGAACGCTGATGATGAAGGTGTAGTGGCCTTCGAAAACAGCAGGTTGTTCCGTCCTACTACGTGTTTGTCAGAATATTTACAACTATGTAAGTTTGGTGTTATTTGTTCATTAATAATTATCACATGTAATTTGGCTTATAAAGCGATACGAACTTTAGCCTGATCAAAATCATAAATAAATGAAGTTCAAACATTAACTAAAAATCTTTTTATTTTTAGTAGTACACTTTACTTTCAGTTTGTGGAGTCAACTTTATTCAAATTAAAGAGTTTGGTTAGAGCAAATGCCAAGATAGAAAATATTAGGTTAGATTAGTCTAAGGAAGCAGTCCCAGTCGCCGACTCACTTAGACCCTTCTGGTCCATAGTGATACCACGGAGAACCCTACTTAAGCGCAATCATTGCCTTCTAACTACCCAGACCCCAATATAAGGCTAATAACATGTTGCAGTTTAACCCTGTTAACCTAAAAGCGCAGAAAATTCTTCAGTGGCAACATTTAAATAATTATATGGCCTGAAATTATGGAAAATTTCCTACAATATTTTCACTTGGTAATTACAGCGAAATTTATTTTCTGCTCTTTCGCAAAAAAATGTTGCCCTTATTTTAAGAAAATAAAAGGCCATGAAAAGTATTTATAGTTTAGAGAAGGCAAATGAAATACATAATTGAAGCGTAGCCGCGAATAACGTTGTAAAAGACAATTTTTAAAAAAACCAATTTTTTCACAGATTACCGTTAATATTAATCTCTTGCGTTGTTCAAACATCAAACAATCCAAAATTATGCATCTTATCGCTGTCAAAATACACTTACAAACAGTCAGTCCGTGGAAGAACTTTGTAAGTAACTAACCAAATCAGGCAAACGAAATTGTCCAAAAAATAATTGATAAATGTAACAGAAATACAAAAAGAAAAGTTTAGTGCTAAATATAATTATCATTATTTTATCTAAAAGCTAAAAAAAACTTAAACAAAAAAAACAATCTTGCTTTAAAATAAGTTTTTTGGCTCTCCTGAAAAATTATTATTTTGTCACTTACAACGTTATTCGCGGCTAACCTTCAATTATACAATGGTTACAGCAGCCATGGTATGGTTGTGACAAGCAATACATGGTTGTTTGTTAATAAGCTAGTGCAACGTCTCTTTGACTGATGTGCAAAGGAAGGAAAATAAATAATGGAGCGTTCTCTCGCTTTAAACCTTTCGACAACACAAAATAGCACAAATAAATCAGGAACAGTCAAGAACGACTCATGTACCATCTGTAGAGATTTCAAATGGAAGCGATTGACCAAGAGTAGTGATAGCATTTGTTGGAATAGCAATTTTTAAGGCATTTGGCTAAATGTTGACAAACATGATTTTCTAACGGTAATTTCTATGCTTCTTTTATTTGTTCTTAAAAAAAAATATTTGTATTCTAAAGATGCAACCAAAAAGAATTAAATCATGTTTAACAACGAGATTTCTGATGTTGCTACATGTTGCCAGTTGTGCTGACACAGGTTTTTTAGTTGCTGCATTAGTTTGCCGCCGAATGTGTAGTTATATTTTATAGCTAGAATTATATAAGTATGCATGCATGTATGTGGCATGTTTGTCTGTTGCACTAGCTGGACATTTGTGTAAATAATTTCAACAAAAAAAAAAAACCAGCTACGACCTCAACTGCAAGAACAAACATATGGTGGCAACGTTTCTAAAGTTTTAGCTAAATTTTGTGTATTTATGCTTTATGCGATTTCAGCGGCAACAAGCACAAGCACATGCACACGCAGACACACACACACACACACATACACACTCGCACAAGTAGTTTGTTAGCAAAGAAATGTTACAAGCACCGCTTAAAGAATACTTCAGTGCAATGTTTTTGTTTCGTTATGCAATGGTATATCTTTCACATGTGCTACACATCGCAAGCCAAACCAATGTAAAAAATTGTCTTCATCTGTCTTTTTGCAAAAATTTTCAAAGATTTTTTTATTTCTGATATAGTAAAATAGTAAAACCTGGCTATCACAAACTCTGCGTAAGCAATAGAAATAGTTTGTTATCAGAAAGTTTATTTTTTCCTTATTCTTTTTCAACTGATTAATCTTTAATATATTTCATTCGGTTCACAGTTAAATTAGACGTTCACAAGAGTACAAAAAATACATAAAATTTTATTCATAGTATCTATAAAACGCAAATCGTACTGTATTTGTTTATAGTTAGCAACATTCATGCTACGTACGTTTCCATTTTAACCATGTTTAGTTCTTGCCACATGTTTACCTTGTATTAAGAACGAAAAAAATTAAAAAACATAAATGTGTGTTTCATGCGTGTTCTCATGTACAATTTTTCATGTAAAATTTACGTACACATGCGCCCTACTTGTGAACTGATTAGCCCATGTAGGCGTATTTATTTTGGAAATATGAGATCTTTCACAGCCGCCACCAATATGGGTTTTTAAATAAAAATCTTACTCGTGCTCAGAGATAAATAATAGTGATGTCTTCTAATGAAAAAATTATACTATCTACGCCGAATTTTGACTTATTTTGCAACTTAAAATGGGTTGTATTATATGCCCCATATTTATAAGCAGGGTTGGAAAGGTGGACATATCTGTGTTTAAGGTGTAAAAATACACACAACTTTAACTTTTGAAGATGGCAGCAGAAAGTATGCACATTCTTTATTGCAGGTGTGGATCTAGCTCAAAGTTAAGCAAAAATTGCAAGAGTTTTTTTTATTGCACAAAAAAACTGCCGCAGGCGCTTGATACTCAAAGTTATTGAGCAAGTGAAATATTAATTTAGAGACAAAGTGCAATAAAAACCTTAAGCCTAACTTTAAAAATCCTGCAAGCAAGCGTCAATTATAAATATTCATTACATCTTACAATGAATTCATTAAAATGCGACTCTGACTCGCACACAAAGGGCTCCGCACGGGCACTATATATGTAATATTATACGAACTTTGGCCTATATAATCGAATATCTTACCTGCTACTGGTTTCAGTAACTCTTTGCGATCCGAAAATCGTAATATTTAACGATATATTATTCGTTTGCGGTAACGATAAAGGGATTCTGTAATATCTTTTTTACGATAGTGTACATCTGTGTACATGGTGAGTAACATTTAATTGTATATCAAGTAGCATGTCCGTATACTGAATGTCAAAATAAGCGAAAAGCACAAAGAATAATTAAAGAAAAAATAAATGAATTTGAGGTTGCGATTTTACTTTTTTTATTTCAACCGTCAACGAATATAGTTACAATATGTTACTGGATAGCAAAGTCGATAAATTTTTGTTATATTTCGTATAGCGATACGATTGTCGTAATAAAAGTTACTAAATCCAGGTACTGGTATAGACACTTTTAAAAAAATGTTAAGCAACCCAGTAAACTATTTATCGGTTATTGGCGTTTTTTTAAGTTTTGGAGCTTTTTCTAATTTTTTTCGTTTTTTTTTGGGTTCTATTTGTTTTGGCGTTTTTTTAGTTTAAGCGTTTTTTTTAAATTTTTGGGATTTTTGATGATTTATTTTAGTTTTAGCGATACTTTTTAGTTTTGAATTTTGTTTTCATTTTTGGTGAGTTTTTCATTTCTTGGCGGTTTATTTTAGTCTTAGCGATTTTTTTAGTTTTGGCGGCTTTTTTTCGTTTTTTTTGCGTTTTCTTTTTTTAAATTTTTGGTCTTTTGACGATTTATTTTAGATTTAAGCCTGGTACTCTGTTCACAATTTCTTGCGAAATGCTGTCAAACAATATATAAAAGTATTTGGTGTGAAATATTTGCGAAATAATTTAGCAAAAGTAGTACTCTGTTCTTGTTGTGAAAAACACGTAAAATCATGTCTTTCCATGCAAAATTAGTCTGGCATCATTTTAGTTTAGCTGCGAAACAACATGAGCAGTGATTTTTTCGCACGGAATTTTAACAATGTTGAATACTTTCAAGCAATAAATGTATAAAAAAACCGCGAGTTGGGCTACATTTAGTACATGTCAAATTTTTCACGCGAAATAATCAATGGTGCTGAAATTTTTTCACAACTTTGAACAGAGTACCAGAGTACCTTTAACCATAATTTATAGTTTTGGCGAGTTTTTCGGTTCTTGGCGATTATTTTAGACTTAGCGATTTTTCTTTCGGTTTTAGCGTTTTTTTCATTTTTGGCAATTTTTTCGGTTCTTGGCGATTTATTTTAGTCTTAGCGATGTTTTTAGTTTTGGTTGTTTTTTGTTTGTTTTGGCGATTCTTTCGTCTTGGCTGACAAAATGGCCAGAAGGGGGGCTAGTACACCCATGGTCGGATCAGAACCGTTTTGCGGACTCGGATTGGACAAAATCCGGGCAGATATATCGACGGAGATCAATAGTAATAGGGAACACCTCTGGCTCTATCTCCCTGGGTTCAGGCATGCAAAGCTAATGATTGGAACGTATAACCAGAATCGTTTCATAGCTCTCATGTCCCTGAGTAAAAGCAATCTAAGAATGCTCACAGGCTTCCTCACAGGTCGTTGTAGACTGAGAAAACAGCTCAACATACTTGACATTGAGAGTAACAGGCTGTACAGATTGCGTGAGTACGACGTTGAAACCACAGAGCATATTCTGAAGATATATCCAATTGAGCAAGCACCTATTGGAGGATTGCGAACTGCCAACACTAGACCCACTGGCAATCCTGAGATTCATCAGGAGAGTAGGCCTGGATGAGGTGCTCTAGTACCCGGTAAGGGATACCATAGATCTACTTTCGTCGCAGTGTCCTGTGTTTCCCGTTTGACTTAATAATTCAATCAATTCATTCATTCGTCTTGGCGATTTTTTTTATTTCTTTCTTCGTTCTTGAAAAGTTTAAGAGATTGACTAAACTGAAAGAATATTTAATAAGGATTACAAAATATTTCGTTGCTCGTTTTAGAATACCCTTTAATATTTAACCCTCATATATTTTTACATGCTCTGTGATTCTTTTCGTACCGTTCGGTTATCGTTACTTGCTAGGTGCCTATATTTTATTTTTTATACCGTTATTTAGTATAATTTAAATTAAATTGATATTGCCTTTTATTTCTTGTTGTTTCTAAAATAAACATGACGGTTTCGACGTTATTTTCCCAAGTTATTAAGCCAATAGTTGTTAATCAAATAAAAGATTTGGAAAATAGTTATATTTTGGATTAACTAGACTTACCAAAATGCAGTGCTTTCGCTTAACGCCTTAGACTTCGGATTAGAAATTGTGTACATAGTACAAAAGTATATGCATTGGGAGAATTTTCTTTTCACACGGATTTTTTTTTGCGAAATATTTGTTTAAATTTGGGTAAAATGAAAAAAAAGTATTTGGCAGTCCTGACTAGTGTTGAGCGAAACTGTGATTTTTTAATAATGTTGCTCCTTGTGAACGTTATTTCTAAATCGCTGTTCTTTTAAACTGTGATTGTGATCACAGTTTAGCAGTATTTTGTTTGTAGCAGTTGTGTTATTTTGACAAAATCTAATAAGAGGGGCAGTTGTGAAATTAAACAGTGACTGTGATCACAGTTTAACACATTTCAGTTCTTCTGCTTTAAAAGTATGTATTAGTATTGGTATTTTGATAAATGCTAATAAGAAGAGCGACAAGAACAAACAACAATCAACTACAACCAAATATTGATAATTGTCGTATGGGAGTCAGAGAGACAGTAAAATTGCAAATACAAAAATGTGAGAGCTATACATAGTTGCCAGAAAAGACGATTTGACACGATTAGACGATTTTTTCTCGACAAACGGTGAACGTATACAAATAAATTCATGTGGTAGCTTTATTTACTGTAAAGTAAGCATGCAAGAGCATTCACAGTTTGTATGAAAGAACTACATTTGCAAAACCTGTTACTTGATAAATTCAGTCACAGTTGTGATTAGTGATTTTTCAATCGCTGTGAAAAAGTAACAGGCTTCGAAAAATAGCTCATCACTAGTCCTGACCTTGTTGAAGAATTTCAAAGAATATATTTTTGTGTAACATTTGTTTAAGTTTGCTTCTTGCCCCTTTTTCGAATAGCTTTTCGTTTTTATTTAATTTTTTACGAAACTAATTTTGCATGGCAGCACAACGGGACCTCTAAGGACCCAAGTGGGATGGTTTACTATAAATCGGCAGCCTGTTATATTTTGCATGGCACGCTATTTTTGTTCACCTGCAATATCCTTATTAGCAGAAAAGCCTTAATATTCTTTGTTTAGCTGCTGTTGGCATGTAAAACAAGAAATCCTTTAGGCATAATATATTTTATATTATTGGCATAAGATAAAAAAACCTTATAAATATTTAGTTATTTCCATCTAAATTGAAAGAAGCACAAAATTTCAATTACACATGCTGCCACTTAATTAAAATAATTGCTTCGAAATTATCTCACAGAACGCTTAAATATATCAACAAATTAAAACCTTGTAGATTTAAATACAGCATGGCTGCTGTAAGGCAACATTAGTTGGTAAATTAAGAAACCCAAGTATGTACTTATGCGATTTTAATGTTCGAGAACGAATGACTGACTGAATGTCTACTCAGTCATCATCTACTAATTTTGCTTGCTAATGATCAATAATAAACCTTGATTATATAAAGCAAAACAACAAGTCTTGTACTGTTGTAAATAGTATTGCAAACTGTCTGCTGCAATATGCCATCAAGCCTATTAACATAAAGAACATGCAACATGGGAATTTGCTACTAATTTCATGCAAGTGAATGCTAGATAGTGTATACGAACAGATTAAATAAATTTTATGTTCTCTTTCTCACTAAGTGTATTGCCTTGTTTAATGTTTAATGTTTAATGTTTAATTTTATTTCTTGCACTTAGTATGTAACTTTTGCGAGTATTCCTCCGAAAGTGTTCGTGCAGTAGCGGCTGCTGCTTTTTTTATATTGTTCTAGCATTTGACTTTTTTGTTAGTGTTTCAAATATAAATTGAATCTCTTAGAATGGCATGCTCAATAATTGATTGGCTCGTTAGTAAATTCTTGGTATTAATTTAATTTTGCAGAATACTTTTTTGAAAAGGTGTTTCCCATAATTTACTCGTATTTGCAATAAAACACAATATTTAAGAAATATTCCTTTTCTGAAATGTTTTCAATAATTTGTGGAGTATTAAGGCCCTTCCAGGTTGTTGAGAAACCTTTTTTTTATACGAGTAGTATTCTTTTTTTTCTCTATAGTAATATTTTCAAAATAAAATCAAACACTACAACCACCTTAATGCAATATAATAGTCCACCTGCTTTTGTGTTGCATGACTGTCGGTAACATGCGAGGCCACTAGCAAACATTTTATAAATGAAATATGCATAAGTAATTGTATTTATTTCAAATCTATGGATACATTTAACGATGTATAACAACCAAAATGTTCTTGCAGTGTAAAAACAAACTAGGTATTTTGAATGAAAAAAATCTTATTGTGGTTGCCTGCAGACAGCGATTTAAAAAATTGGAAGCGAAGCTGTGCTATTTACAAGGATGATGGGAAATGCAAAGCAAGCACTTGACAAGACCAGTGTTAAAAAAACTGCAGTCGAAATAGCAATAGTCGTAAAATTGTGCAGTTGATCATTCTTCTGCTGCTGAAATTCAAGGAATCGTAGTCGAAGTTAACGCAATAAACGAATAGATATACACAACGAAGAGCTCCAGCTGTAGAGTTGTGTCCAACAGCTCTTTTGAACTAAAACGAGCTGTTGGACACAAGTCCGGTCTAGAACATCAATGGGTTTGAAATATCTTTGGATTCGAACGCTCTCAAACTAGTTCAAAAAATAGCTGTTGGACACAAGTCCGTCCAGCTGTCGACAAGTTCGTAAGTTAAAGAAGCACAAATGTTTCTGTGTGTAGGTGTTTGAATGTGTGATTTGTGTTTGGATAAATGTTTTTTCCTGTATGTACAAATACAATAGTAAAACAAAGAACCACAACATTTCTTCCAGCAAGCAATTAAATATGCTACTGAAACTGCAAAATCAAAAGAAGAAAAAAAACACACAACATCTCTACTACGATAACTTCCGAATTTATTTAAAGCAGCATTCAGACAAACAGAAAACTTGTGGAACATGTCGACAGCTGAAGCTCTTCGTTACGTACAGGGCAAGGCAAAAAAGCACAAAAAAATTTAAAAAAAAAGTAAGCTAATAAGCCCAAAAAACCTTTGGAAAAAGCTCAAAATAAGCAAAATATAGCAAGAAAAAGCATAAACGAAAAACACCAATTATAAATGTATTTTCATAGTTTTTATTCAAATAAATGTTTATTACATATTACAATCATATGTTTTTTTAAATTTTCGAATATATAGAAAATATACGTTCAACTTCAGTCGATGTTACCGGGGCATATTTAAAAGTTAACAATTCACATGGGGATAATGTGTCAATATATTCATCTTTTTCTTTTATATTGAAAAATATGTTATTTTTAATCTTAGCTAATGTTTTGAGTCCAACATTTTTATTGAAAACTTTAGAAAACTTTTCAAAAAACACCTTATTTTCTAAAGCCTCAATTTTTTGTTTTACATCTTCTATGACGGATAAACTTTCGTGCAAAGTTAGACCTCTGCTTTCTAATTTAACTATGCTTTTGCAAATACATTCAAAATTGTCTGTAATGTGTGCTAAATCTGAATTTACAGATGGTCTCTGCCTCTTCATTAGAAAACTCCGTTTTATTTATTTCCTTAAAATTATCTCAGTAATAAACAGCAGCTTTTATCCAAGATTCCCATCTGGTCGTACAAGGCTTTGGGGGTTTGCTTATTGTTGGGTACATAGAGTGCAATAAACTATATATATTATATAGGTATATTTGCAGTCAAAAACATTTTGCATAACTCCATATGAAATGGATTTATAGTTGGATCATCTGAGTAGCTAGTTAACAATGACTGAGTGCTATTAACATTGTTCTTCTTTTCAGAAGCTGTTTTATGTTTTGATGTGCCAAAATGTTGTTGAACATTATACATTTTCATCCCACTTATAGTACAATTACAAATTACACAAAACAAAACAGAATTGTCTACCTTTAATAATCCCGGGTAATTTTGTGCCATACGGGTATTGAGCTCTTTTTTTGTTCTATTTCTAACTTTTAAACTTTAATTTTTTTACAAAACTACAAGCGCTTTACTTTTTTAATATTTTACCGTTGTTTTACAAAAACAAATTCAATGAAAACTGATGAAGTTTTATTTGAATACTCACTCAGGCTTAAGAAAATACATAAGTAAGAAAAGATACAACATATTAACTTATTAACAGAATGACTCAAAACCTTTCTTCTTTAAAGAAAATGATTGCCAACATGCATAATAAGCAAATATAAGCAAATGTATCACATAAAGCATTTCTCATAAAAACTAAGGAAATAAGCAAAAAAAAGTTTTTAAAGCAAAATGCTTTAAAAACTTGCCCTGGTTATGTATATCTATTCGTGTTATCTATATCTATCTGTGTTAACTTCTACTGCGACTCTAGAATTTTCAGAAGCAGAATTATGAGCAGAAGCAAAAGAAAATATACATACAAATGAGACGTTTTTAAATGCTGGACAAGACTCGTTTTGTTAACTAGGCCAGCAGTTGAGAGGTAAATATGTATATATAATAATGATTATATTTTGAAGGTCAATCCCAAATGCGTATCAATATTTGTGCGAAGTTTCGTAGAATTTACTTGGGTAGAGAAATATTACGTAAAATTTCAATGGAATGGACGTTTTCCGCTAATTTCTCTGAATGGGAGATTAAGCTCTTATAAGAGTCAAAGTTGTGTCAAAAGCGGGATTGTCATTAAAGGTAGAGGTCCATAGCTCGCTTTTTGCGCGTTACGCTTTCTATGCATCTGTCAAAAAAGTAGAATCAATGTAATAGTATGTGACAAGTTACATTGCAAAAAGCGCAGAACGCGTAGGCGCGTTCAAAGCAAAAAGTAGGTCTACTTTCTACTTTTGTACGCGTTACAAGCACCATGAAAGAAAGTCAGCTGTTCTTGAATGCTCAAGATGTTAAATAATACTTTATTTCTTACGTTATCGATAAATATTACTTTGCCGTGGATAATTTTTTTCTTTTTTTTTCAATAAAAAAAAAATTCTTAGTAAAAAAAACTTATAAAATATGTGAATATTTTCATTAAAGTGATGTATTTTAATTAACTTCTCACCACACTTTTCTCAGTAACAAATTTTGCATATTAGTGTCTTCTCCGCTAAATCTGTATTAAATAGCTGCTTAGAAAAGTTAATGCTTAAGCCAATAATGTGCATACATTTATATGTAATTTTCAATTTACTTACATTAAACTCAACAACAGCCGACAATCTGCTGGAATAGCCCTGGCCGAGTTCTTCTCAAGACTATCTTTTAAAATGCTGAATAAATAGCCAAAGACATCTGCAGACATTCTTGTCGCGGTGCGAAATTGCTCAGGGTCAAAAGTTTTAATTTTTTAAATGTGGTTTCAAAAAACCCACCTAAATTCCGTTCTAAATACAACAGCCGTACCCAAAACCTTTTCTTTTTTGAAATTGTTCATAGGCATTTTTTGCACATAAAATTAAATATATTCTTTATAAGTATTTATAAACAAACGCACACAGCTGATCAAAATAAAAATAAAATGGCGCATGAAAAGCAGTGCATGTAACTCAACGCGAACAAAGTATAGAACGAAACAAGAGGATGAAACGCCTGTAAAGCATAACGCGCAAAAAGCGAGCTATGGACCTCTACCTTAAAAGAGCCCAAGGTGTGTGTGCAAAGCTTCGTGAATATTAAATTGATACAAAAAATATTTATTCTATATTAATATTTTCAATTTCATTAACAAGAGTCCAGAGTACAGAGTAAAATTTTTCAATTGTCAATTGGTTAAAATTCTATCACATGTCATATAAGATGTTAAAAGTGTGGCCTGTCCATTTTACAAACGAAATACGGGGTACTTTCGTAGAAATCGGTTGAATTGAAATAGGGACAACTTGACGAATTGGCAGCAGAATTTTCAATGGCTAGCAAGTAGAGCTGTGTCGTTTATGAACGAACGAAACTGAGCCGGTCATTTTACTGAGCTGTTTTTGTTCAGTAGTACTGACACATAAAAATAAATTGAACGAAATGAACGACCGATGACCGAGCGCACTTGGGTCCTTGCTTGGGTCTTTTTTTTGTTTTGTTTTGCTTTTTCATCGTTCATGTGGGATTTTTTTTGTAATTTTCTCGTTTTCATTTGCCTTTTTATTTACTTTTAGTAACAGTGTTACCATTATGAATTTTTGAAACTGCTTTAACTTCTCACATACGTAATTAAGTTATTTTCGCTCCCGCTTTTTGACTTTTATTCATTGGCCATAGATTTATTTACCAGCAGAGACTTAATTGTGGCAAAATAAAAACACATCTTGGACACTTCTTAATGCTATTAATATTTTCCAAATTCCTTATTTTATGCCACACAAAAAAATACTTTAATATTGCAAAAAAAAAATTTACTTGCTGATTTTTCCTTTGTGTTATTTTGTTTGTTTTGATCATTTTGCCAAAAAATAACAAAAACATTGCATTTGTCTCTTTTTATTGACCGAATCAACTGTTGGTTTTTCCATTTCGTTCTTGTTCTTGAAAAAAGCGGATGAACGAAATGAACGAACTCTTTCATTTTTACAAAATGAACGAAAATGAGCGGTCACTTAAATGAACGATTTGGCACAGCTCTACTAGCAAGTGATGTCGAACTAAAGTAACAATCACAAAGAAACAACAGAACAAACGATATTTCACCTATCTTTTCTTTTCTTGAAGTCTATTAGAAATATGTTTTAACGAAAACTGTTTATACGTAAGAGTTACAGCGTTTTTTTTAGTAGAGCCCAGGGGGCAAATTACGGTATTCGAAATCAAACGAATTTTCATAAAATTTTAATTGTGGAATGTATGGAAATTTCTATTGATATCGAATGCGTTAATTTGCACCCAGAAAGGGCAGTTTATCAGTTTGAGTATCCTAGTCCAAGTGATCATGCTATATTTTAAGCAACCCATTCAACCTAAGCTGACATTTGCTTTTAATTTTTACATACATAATTTCCCTCAAAATTAAATTTGAAATGTAAAAATAAAATGCAAACTTATTTATTCATATCCTAACTAGTTCCATTTTCATTGCATACCAACCACTACAGGTACTGAATTTAATATTCTACGACTGTTGTGTATATAAAAAATTGTTCTAGACAACCTTTTAAGCAAATGCCATCAGTTATTTGGATGATTTCCGTCCTATGAGAACTGTGTTTTAAATTCATTGATGTTCCAACAAAAATGGAACTACTTGGAGCTGAGTTCATCAATGATGAATAATGGGGATACTAATGGCAATGGGAACTGAGAATGGATAAGTAGAAATATTTATTCGTTAAATAGAATTTTTACTTCAGTTACCTTTAAATTGTGGTAACTAAGTTTCTCCAGCTCTTATCGTCTCATGAGATTTTCTAATCCTTAGTCAAACAACGTCCATGATAATCGGACAACTCTACACGTTTTGGTTGATTTCCTTTTAAGATAATTGGGCCTAATATTTCAATGCAAATAAAAATCCATTCATTTACAGTTTTCTCGACGTTTCGTAGATTTTTTGTCTACTTTTTCAAGGGATCGTCTATTTAAATAATAAAAACTTACACAGTTCAATTACTTACTTACTTACAGTTCAATTTTTGATGTGAGGTCGTCAAAAATGTACGGAATAACAGGAAGTAAATAATAAATTTATTTAAATATTTAGTTGTAACGAGTGCTAATCGGCAGCAGTGTTGAGGGCTTAGATTAAATTATGGGCCTAATTTTATAAAACGCTATGCTTAGCGTTGAAAAATTTTGTATGTATTTTGTTTTTGTAATTTAAATTTTTTCAATACAAAATTTGTCAACAGATATAAAAAATGTATGGAAAAAAACTAGAGACATAAAATGACAGCTATAAGTAATCACGTTTTTTTTACTATAATAATATGATAAATATTTCTATATTTCAAATATATATTGCAAAACCTTAAATTCACTTGTAACACCTACACGATCATATCAAAAAGAATTCTAACAATTACTACAATCATCCAATAGAAATAACAACACAAACACTTTCTTTAGCCTTTGTAGAAAAATTTGCATAGTCACTGTGTTGAGGCAAATACAAAACATGTTTTGTTTTCAATTAGCATCCATTAGCTGGTTAAAGATGAAACACATGTGTCACCAGAAGCACTTTTACAATCCTCTACTGTGACGTTTTCATGTAAACGATAAATTTCTTAGAACGCCCTAGAGTTATTGTCGGTTTCAAACAGCAAATGATATCTTGCCATGATATCTGCGCATGTCATGATGATGATCACAATGAGTCAAGTATTTTTTTTTTTTTACATTCAAATTACTCATTCACATCAGAGTGTTTCTGTTCTGTTTTCGCCTGGAGGTGACTGTTTACAGCACACACACATATGTTTATAAATATTTTGTTAGAAGAAATATATTGCATTTTTATTACATTAAATAGACATTCTTCTGTGTTTGTATC
Source organism: Nowickia ferox (assembly GCA_936439885.1). Lineage (NCBI taxonomy): Eukaryota > Metazoa > Arthropoda > Insecta > Diptera > Tachinidae > Nowickia > Nowickia ferox. The sequence goes on along the minus strand of OW387023.1, from coordinate 90,584,152 downwards.
TCTTTTTAGGAATGAAAAAAAGTGTTTTTTTCTTAAGTCTTTTGTTTTGTATGCACACAAATCGTCTGCAAAGAACAATAAGTTTAGATTTTTTAAATTGAAGAACATCAAATAATTGAAAAATATTGTTCGGAAATTAAAATCTAAAATTTGTTTAGATTCCACTGTGCTTAGATTTTCTTTTTCGTTAAAAGTAGACCTTAACCCATATTATTCCATCACACTATAGGAAATTTTCCCCTGTTTTTTTTTGCCAAAACTAAAAAAATTACTATGGAAAATTCGCAATAATTTTTGCTGCAATATATCTTAAAACATAAAAATGAAACGTCTCGTTTCTCTACCATTACGTTATAATATGTTTCCATGCGGTTTCTAAATGAGCCAACAATTAGGGCCAGATGAAGGTCTCAGCAATAATAGTTTAAAAATGAGTGTTTTGTATGTACAACATGACTTTAATTAATCCTTGTATTGGGTCGGTTAAATCGAAATTATTGAGGTGAGCTTAAGATAAACTAATAGAACTATAAAATATAATTTTCATTTGGACTTTAAAAAATATTAAAGCAGACGGTAGCAATAACACCATCACAGTTCTCTAAAAAAATCGATCATCTTCCGAACTTGAAATACTTCAGCTGCAAATATTTGCAATTTAAGAAAAAAAAAAACCTTTTTTCAAGATAACTAAAATGAAATATTTACTGTACGGGAAAAAAATCACAAATCAGTTTTTTCTTCAATCCCGTTTATAACTAAAGCTTATTTAACGCATGCTTACACCAAATTAAAAGGTGATTAAAAATTTCCATGCGTGAGCGGGAGTGAAAAAGTAACATTACATTTTTGTAGGAGTGGTATCTAAAAAAGAAAACTTAAATACGGAAATTTGTCAGTTGTGTCCAGACTGGGGGGCGCTTGTATGCTGGGTTATATGTACTCCGGCTAGGGCTCGACATTTTGAGGTGGATTGAATTACTCTGTGACATGATGGTATATTATTTATTTTTTTATAAAATATTTTTTTTTTAATTTTCGACAATTTTGATTTACTGTCACTTTATCAAGTGCTGCGTATGTAATTTTAAATCAGGATTGAGTCTAGTAGGGGGTTTTATAATAAAAATTTATGGTAATAGAATTGAAGAAGATGAGTGTATTATTAATTTTAGAAAAAAATTCAAGCGTGAGAGGACGTGAGCGTGAGTGTTAAAATTTTTTTCTTTGTGTTATTAAGTGATACGAATTTGAAGGACGTTAAGCGAAAAACTCCCAAGTTTGCTTCCAAAAAAAATCGTTTCAATCGGTTTTGCCGTTGGGCTGTAATTAATTATGGCCACAAAATGGCTAAAATTTCCTATAGTGCATTGGTTCGCTTAAGTAATTTGCCATACTAAACTAACACTTCTTCTGGAGTAAATCTCTTACCTTCAATTGGCACAGAAATTATTTTTAGAATCCTCTTTGTGTGTTTTGGACTCGCATCTACTATTTTTTCAATTATTTAATTTTTTTTTTATTTTGTCTTAATTGAATTTCGAGCAAAAATTAATAAAAAAACCTGTTTTTATAAATTCTTCCGGTGCACGCGACCGAAGCCTAATAGGTGTTAAATGGTATAAAGATATAAAGAAGCGAAAAATTTTCTTGATTAGTTTTGACGGGAAGGAGTTATGGTCTAGTAAGTACGAGATTTTCGGTCAATTTGGACTTTTCTTTTTTATTGCCAGTTTACAGAAGACAAGTATAAGTTCTCGTCTGTCTATTTATATTGAAAATAAAAACAAATTTGAGACGAGATGAGAATTTTTACTTGTCTTATATAAACTGACAGTTAATTTTTAGAAACACAAAACTTTAATTTTTAAAACACTCAAAGCTTTTAAGTTATACAAAACTTGGCCGATATGAAATGCTCACGTTTTGGCAAAAAAAAACGAACAAAAATATGAAATTAAAAAAAAAATTTAAATTTTTCTTCAAATTTCTGCTTTTATTTCTAATCTGCATGTGTGGAAAAAAATTACTGTACATACTTGTATTGTTTTTAAAATCAATGCAAAAAATTTTACTTCAGACCAGAGTGCAAAATATAAAATATTATGAAGATTGTAATGTTTCACTTCCCAAAGTACCAAAAAGGTAATTAGAAAAAATATATAAAACACTATAAAATATTATTTTTTGTTAAAAAAAACAAAAAATTTTTGCACAATATCCCAGTAAAAAATTAGCAATATAATTAAATAGTTACAGCATTGACGAACTCAGTTCCAAGCAATTCTATTTACGCTGGAACATCAATGAATTTAACACATGATTGTCAGATTCAAATAAGTGAATGGTATGGATTTTTGATGGAAACAGCAGCCGCAGAATATTAAATTCAGTAGCGGTAGTGATTGGTATTAGAGATGAGCGATATTTCAAAACCTGTTACTTTTTCACAGCGATTGAAAAATAAATAATCTCAACTGTGACTGAATTTATCAAGTAACAGGTTTTGCAAAATAGTTCTTTCATGCCAACTGTGATTGTTCTTGTATGTTTACTTTGCAGTAAATAAAGCTAACACATTAATTTTTTATACTTTCAGCTTTTGTCGAGAAAAAATCGTTAGATCATGTCAAATCGTCTTTTATGGCAACTTTGTACAGCTCTCACTCCCATTTTTGTATTTGCAATTTTATTGTCTCTCTGCCTCTTATACGACAATTGTCAATTCCCAATTCAGCAGAAGTGCTGAAATGTGCAAAAATCACGCTCACGGTTTAATTTCTTCTTATTAGTTTTTCTGAAAAAAGCATAGTACTCTGTTCATATTTGTGAAAAATGTTGAGCAACATTGATTATTTCGTACGAAAAATTTGACATGTAAAAAATATTAAGTAGCCCTGAAACTATGCTACAATTTCTTATGTTTTTAAAAACGCCCCATGTGTTTGTGGTAAATTCCACACGAAATAAGTACCACCTATCTTATTCCGCATGAAAACTTAAAATAAACAGAGATAGATAAACAGAGTACTATTTCTGCAACATTTTTTCATGAACAATTCGTGCCAATTTTTTTATATGTATGAACAGAGTACCAGGCTAAGGGCAGAACTGGTACAAACAAAATACTGCTAAGCTGTGATAGAAATCACGTTCACAAGTAGCAACATTATTGAAAAATCACAGTATTGCTCATCTCTAATTGGTATGCAATGAAAGTGGTAAATCTTTGGAACTAGTTCCGACTTTTTTTGCTGTAATGTATACAAAAAGTTCTACCTAAAATAAATAAATGTTCTTATTAGAATTTTTTTCAAACTACAAAATGATATGAGTAGCAAGTTATTCAAATTGTAATTGTATACCAAGCTTTTGCTGGGTTATGGACACAATTCCATGAGTTACTTTATGTATTAGTGCTTATGTTTTTTTTTTGCTTGAAGAACTACTGTGCACTAAGCGAGCGTTTAAGCCGACCAACCAACCAACCACCTTGCATTGGAAGTAATCATAAAAGCTTTTACAATCTTCTGCATATCATCATTATAATTATCATAGTCAGCGCTAGCAGTACGATCATTATCTTTCTTTCTAACAATTGTGGTTTTCAAAAACACAATATGTAGTTTGCAACACAAGCTAACAGAAGCGTCAATTGCAATGACAGCAACAGCAATAACAGCAAACAGAAATATGCTCTTGGTTGACGTGGTTGTTTGTTGCCGTTTGGTGTTGTTGCCGTTTGCCAAAGCAATGATTCCTCATCCCGGAAGTGCATCAAGTAGTCATCGCGTAAAACAAAAATTGGCATTTTCTAGTGGCACTCTTTGCAGATGTGCTCCCTCTTTTAAAAATACAGACGTATTTATATACTGCTGTTGTTTTTTCTTTTCTTTTTTTTTAAATAAATGTTCAGCCTTCAACTTCTCATAGTTAAAACGGTCTGAGTGTAGGTTGACTTGTAAGTAAATATAATATTTTTAATTTTGAATACGAGTTTAATGTTGATGTTACATCAGTTTAATCACCAGGTGATGTTGATTTTAATTGAAATGAAATATGAATGCATGCAAGGCTTATAAAACGGTCTTGTACTTTAGCAATGACTTTTAAAACTTCGAATATGGTAAATATACATACAAATATTTTCTAACTAAATAATGCATTTGCATGTGAGCAAAATCTAGTACTTGCAAAATTTTAATCAAAATCTAGTAGATTTTCAGAACAAAATCTACGTTCGCATTAGATTTTGTCGAAATCTACTTAAAATCAGGCGGAACTTAGTGAATTCTTTTTCCAATTGTACTAAAAACCGATATAAACCGATGCACTTCAAAAGGTGTGTGAACTTGGAATATGGTAATGCAAACAAAATGAATGTAAACGGTACAAATTTAGGCAAAGATTTTAATTGAAATCTGCTACGTTTTGTGCAGTTACGAGTATAAATTTTTTTTTTCTTAAATTTCAACTGGCAATTTTTTGTGAAATTTTTCTGAAACAAATCTTTTATAAATAAAAAATATTTTTTGTGAATAACGCAATAGCATTCAAAACTGAAATTCAAAAGTAAATTATGGCTTTCAGTGTTGAGTGAAATTTAAAAATATTTTTATTTAACATATACACAGAACAAATTATTCCCAAAATATTTTCAATTATACGTTTGTTTGAAATAAAGTTTGGCTTCAGTAAATTTTTTTTACTCTTCCAGTAAATTATTTGTTCTAATTTTATTTTATAAAAAAAAGCACTGTACAGAGTGAAAAAATCTTATTCATACAGTTTATATAAAATAACTTTTGTAACAAAATTCTTTCGAGAACAACTATTGATTTTTTATTGGCTCTTTAATTTCAGGAAAAAGTTTCTTTGCACGAAACAGTTTCTTGAATAAAAAAATCAGGGTTTTTTGTTCAAACAAATTATTACAAATTTTTGCAATTACAAAATAATTTGTAGGACTTATCTACATTGAACAGATTAATATTTGAAGTAGATAATTTTGTGCTTGAATTGTCTGTATAATTAACATATTGGACTTTGTGTCATTTTCTTTTCTGAAAAATAGTGCAAAAACGGACGGACGGACATTCTAGAACGGTGTGCTAGGCGCACCATCCATAGTTGTGCAAACTTCTAAACTACACTCTTCAGCCGCCGAACTAAACCGATTTGTGCTCGAAATACACTCCCATTGACATATCCTGCACTCCCTCAGATTCGTTTCCATCTCTTGCAGCAAGCTAAACACAGGTATGTCATATGTAAATTTAGGTAATCAAGAAAAAACTTATCAGCAGAAAGGCACATGTACGAGTATGTATGATACATTGCATAGAAGCACACGCTTTGGGCATACTTCCATTAAATTAAACATTTAACTTGAATAAAACTTAAACCATTAAAATTACTAAATGGCAAAAAAAGAAACTTACAGGTCCACGCTGAAGGATTCCTACACATTTTTGAAGGTACATGCATATGTACATATTTATAAATAAAATGTTGCTGTTATAAGTATTTATTCATTGCTTTTGGCCCACCAACAGATCGCTGATTTAAAAATAGTTTTGTTTAATTAAAGTTGTTTTAAGGAAACACATGCATACATTCGTTTTTATGAACTGTTTTCTTTGGAACGAAACCACAATGACACATTAATGTGTCTTTAAGACTGCAACAGACAAATTGTACAAATAAATTTTATATCTCAACTAACTGACACTTGCTGGTGGTGCTGTTATGTCTTACAGTAGAAAAAAAAAATCATTATAGTGAAACTGTTTTTCAGCCACCAAAAACATATTAGTATTCGTCACATGACAAAAATCACTTTTAATTTAATTTTATTTACGTTCTCATTTTTACATCAGCTGCTTGCTGTCTTATTTGTAAGATTTTCTAGATAATAAAAAGTTTTTATAGTTGTTGGAGGAGGTCTCCGTGTTGCTTACTCGATCCGTAAATGTTCAAAGCTGACATGTGACTTATAGAAAAAAAATAAAAAATAAAGCACGAAGAGCCACAAAAGAAGTCACTTCAATAAATTGTTTATGAAATCAACCATATCTAAAAGGTTTACCTGCAAGAGCTTTATTATTTTAATTTTTTTTTTTCAATAAGAAGAAAAGAGTTAAAGACAGCTACAGCGATACATAAAAACCTTCACTTTCATTGTGGTCACAAAGGACCGCAACAACGTTCTTGTAAAACTAACTTTGAAGTGCTAATGTACCAAAGTATGAAATCTGTTTGTTTTACGTAAAACCAACAAGCAAGCAGAGAAGACATATTTCACATTTTCATCATCTTTGTCATCTTTTTCGTTAATATTTACACTCGAAATAAAAATGATGTCGTTAATATTTAAATTAAGTAGTTGTGGTACCAAAGCCACGGAGAGTGCGTACCTTTTTTAACCCATATCGTCCCGCTGTTCGATTTTTCGAACAGTAAATTTCAAGCGTTTTTGAAAAAAAAAATTCTCTTCTCGGGGAAGACTATGAACTTATTTCTTTTAACAATTATATATTGTGATAGGTTAACTACAAATATAAAAATAAAAGGACCTACCTATTTCACTCCTCCTTTTTATTACAAGGGGAAAGAAAAAACACTAATTTTAGCATAATTTTAAAAATTTAAAATTATGTATAAAATATAAAAAAATAAAAAAATTAAAAATGTAGTTTTATTGAAAAATAGTCAAACTTTTAAAAATAATAAAAAAATCGTTTTGGTTTTCATATGTATTCTTATGATCTGCCTTCAAAAATCGGTGTTCGGTTTGTCGAACGCTGGGCACTATTTAGCACTTTTGTTTTTTACATTTACAACTGCATACCATATGCTGGGTCAGCAGACAACTATAACAAGGAAGTTAATTTAGGAGTTAATTTAGCTGATGTGGTTTTTCGCTTATCATGCCGATAGGCATACTGTGTATTTTGATAACTTTTTTACTTCTTACTACCTCATGTGCCTACTGACTGAAAAAATATTGTGTGCAACAGGCAACAGGGCAAATAGAATCGGAGGAGCTGAGCTGAAATCCGGAAAAGCTTTGGAAATAGGCGATCATGATTTCAAGTTTGACAGCAAAAATATTGAAAAATTACAACAAAGGAATGGGAGGAGTGGATTTGCACGATAATGCTGTGCAAAATTATATTGTTGCAATTCAAGCAAAGAAGTGGTATTGGCCTGGATAGCTACTTTAAACTCTTCAATGGTAAATGCTTGGAAACTTCACTGTTTGCGTCGTCGTCAGAAAAATTAAAAAATTGGATCCCAAAAGGAATTCCGAGTAGAACTTGCGTATTTTTTAAGGACTCAACAAGAAAATATAGATTCATCTAGTGATGGCAGCACTTTTGATTCTCCAATAGATATTCTTCCCGTAAGAAAAACTGAGCATCTAATTGTTAAAATGGAGGAAAACAAGAAGTGGAGATGCAAGCATTGTCATAAACCAAGCTCCTTTTTATGCAAAAAGTGTAAGGTTGCGCTTCACACACATTGTTTCGAGGCATATCACGAAAAAAAATAATACATATAAGTATGTTTTTAATATAAATAATTGTATTCTTTGTTGATTAAAAATAATTAAAAAATTAGTTTCAGTTAATTTTTCATTTAAATGAATTAATTAAATTAGTTTGAGTTAAAAAAAATATCTTTTTAATATGTACAATTTATAGGAGCAATAAAACCAATATGCTAAATAGTGCCCAGTTTTCGATTAATCGAACATCATTTTTCTCAAAAGCAAAAAATCTTAAAAAAATTTTGACTTCAGATTTGTATTTTCTGGTGGCAATTACCTTCTAACAAACAAGTTTTAAAAGTTTATTCAAAAAAAATTCACTGGGACGATGTGGGTTAAGCATGGAACGAGTCCTTTCAAAAATCAACTTTAGACAACTGGAAGTTTCTCATTCCAATACTAATTTCTCATATTCCATTTCATTGAAAATTCATGTTAAATAGCTGGTGTTAACAAATGATCTTTTCCCAATTAGATAGACATGTATGCTGATGAAGTGCGTGGTGGCACAGAAAAATGCCCCCAGATAAAAAGTGTAGTTTATTTAGTTTATTTTTTTTTCTTGCCTTCTTTAGAAAATCACATTAACTACTAAAAATATTTCATTGTATAAGAATTGAAAATACTGAATTTCAGCCCGATTAAGGAATTATTCCTGATAAAAAAAAAACAATATTAAAAACATATTTAATGAAATGGAAAATTAATATATGCCGTTTGTATATGCACCTCTCGTTTTCTTTCTTAGTGTAAAATGAAAACTTGACTACGAAGACTTGATGTGTGTGAACGCGTAACTTTTTAATTTTATTAAATATTTCTGGGAAAACAACACTGCAGCATTAAAATAAAAAGCTTAAGTTATATAAATGAAATATTCACAAATATATTCTAATATTCTCCCAACAAAGGCACTGAAAAATGGAAGTTCAAATGTTAAACACGTTTCTTTACTAAAAGTTTTCACAGAATGCTTCATTCGGAAATATTTACCATGAAATTCTAATCTACAACTCTGAATACACTTTACAGTCGTATTTAAGTACTAGATATACAAAAATAATGGTGGGTCAGTTGACGGGTTGTAATGATGAATATATCCATCATTGCATGGAACAAAATTTCTATTAAGGTATACGAGTGATTTTTTATGCATTTCTCGAACTAATGAATGCAGTCGACTGTAGAACATAAATTTTAACTGCTTACTCTACTAGACTTGTGCTTATCAGCTCTTTTGAGTGACCGCTCTTTTCAGCTCAGCTCACTTTATTGAAGTATTTCATTCAGTTGGTTCAGTAGCTCAGTTCATTTATAGTGAACAATTTTGTCAAACATAAAGAAAGAGCAAAAACGGAAGCATAAAAAGGGACAGATTTATACAGTGTATGTGTGTGGTCATAGATTACAAAACAAGGCAGATGAAGTATAAAAAATAAATAAGACTAAAATAGTTTAATATTATCACAATATACGTATCAATTACGACTTGTAGGGAACTCTTTCATTGGGTCGTTTTAGACACAAACCTTTAACCAATTTAAATTACATGCGTTTGAGTAAAGGTTTGTGTCTAAAATGAGCTGCTGAAAGAGTTGGATAGAAATCTACATCTTATTTAAATGGGTTTGATTATAGGTTTGTGTCTAAAACGAACTACTGAAAGAGTTCGATACAAATCTAGAAACCAGTCAGTACTGAGCTGAAAGCGCTCAGTAGATTGAATGGCTCACAGCGCTCAGTGAAGTGAATTGTTCAATTAAACTAGTTCCTTCATGAGCTGCACAACTCTATACTCTACTTTTATTTTATTTATTTTTTGTTATCAATGATTACCAGTGACTAGTCACATGTGTTGAACATACCAGTAAAACTCAATAATCACACTTGACCACAATACCATTCACAGTTGAACAATCATGCTTAATGGATACACCAGTCAATGCTGATGCCCTTTCTCCACAACAAGCTGAAGGGGGGATATTTAACTTCCTTTTAAATAAGAGCTTTTGAAAATAATAAGGTATACTCGTATTAGGCTAGTGTGGCTGTCATAAATATATTGTTTTTCTTGCTCAGTGTTAAAATATGATATTAGATATATAAAACATTAATAATTTTATAATAATGTATTGAATAGAATATTTCTTTGTTTAAGCAAAAATTTATAAAATTTAAAAAGCAATTTTTTTAAACTTTCGAAAAACGTTTTTTTTCAAAAACTGATTTTATTACAAACTAAATAACATTGATACCAATTTGGAGTAAACATATTAGAATTCATAATGGAATAATTATTACGGGCAATTGGCAACTGCTGATGCGTCAATCAAAGCTTTTCACAAAATTTTGAATCACACTTTAAAAAAATCCATGTAGACCAGCTTCGACCAATCATAAATACTCTGGTAGTTGCATTTGAGGTAAACAGCTTTGAAAGCTCAAACAATTTGATCTTATTTTTCTTTCAAAATAAGGAGCAAGCATTGTTGTCGCCGATATCGATTGACTGTTGTGCGCTCGTCGGTTTGAAAGCACATTCGAGTATGTAGCTCTTTTGTTAAAGCTCGCCTCGCACATTTTGCATTTGGCTTGGTTATAGCTGATCTAGACACAACACTTATACTTTAATAGTTCCTTTATTGAAATTGATTGTTGACTTTTTTAAGCGATAAATCAACATCTTTGGAGGTTGAATGGTTTTTCAAAGAATTTTAGTGTTTTTTAGTGTAAATATGTGATGATAAATTTGAGTTTTCATTACACAAAAAGCTTCAAATAGACAGACATACAAGGAATCAAAGCTCAAAACAAAAATTCTCGTATTCTAATTGCAATCAAATAATTTTATATGTGACTGCAATTTTCCGCTTATCATAAAAGTGTAGGTGCTTTCAAACAGAAATCTGCGCATCTTATACAATGAGTGATTTAAATCCTTTAATTCAATACAGAACAAATTTCAGACATTATCACTCAAATCTTAAGCAACAAATTCTATTAAATCGTGGTTAAGAAAAGGAAAACGGTTTAATTTAAGGGAAAACTAATACGTGCACAATTTGACAAAAAAATTAATTGTTTAGACTTAAATTATATTATTAATCAATGTGATTTTCTGATAGGAAAAAATTAAATTTTTTCTGGCCAGTAAGAATGCGTCCCTATTCCTGTTGTTCTTTGTTTTATATATTATGCTTAAGATTCTATAATTGTTGCAATGATTTTTTCACGAGCGTAGTATTTGGTGCGTTCAGACTTGACTTACTGCGTTGAAAACCGCAGCAGCGACCTCAACAGCTACTCCAGCTACACGAACTTCGATGTCATCATAATCATCTTCTTCCATTTTACATACACATACTTACATGCATATTTCTTTTCTTTTAGCCAGATTTGTAATGAAGTTCTTTTTATGTTATCATTTTGTTTTTGTTTAGTTATTTCTTGTCTCGCACTTTGGTGCTTGCTGTCCCTATAAATAGGCGACAGAAATTGTCTTTTGTTGCAACTAAAAATAGTTTGTGTGCCAACATTTGTTTTCCCTTTTTTCTGATGTTTTATTTTATTTTTTTTTATTTTTTTTGTTAGTATGAAGTTAGTACGAGTACATGAAAGAATTTTATGTTGTATTAGTTGTAAGTCTGATGACAAGAATGTTAATGGTTTTCGATATGTACGCCCAATACTTTGGCTTTATTTTATCTTTTGTTTAAATACTCGTAGCAACAACAACATCTATACAAGTGTTCCTTACTGAAGATGGCATCGTGTGTAATTTGCAGGATGCAGGAAGAGGATACGTTACTCACGCGCACCTACATATGTGACATAACGTAATCTTAAGGAATATTCAAATCTTAAAGGTGATGAAATTAAGAAAAAAGTGCCTAAATATTAAACAACAAATAGATTTGGACTCAAATCATCACATCCGTGATCGTATCGACAATCGTACGAAGACAAATTAAGTCATACGTCAATCGTATAAGCTGAATGGGATTTCAGTATGTTCAAGTACGTCATAATCTGAAAATTATTTTTGCATGAAACGTTGTACGTTCACGGATATGACGATTCGACGCCTGGTTCAAATGACCCGGTACAATTTAATTTAATTTAATACTGAGAAAGGAAGTCCGAAATATACGAGGTGTGTTCAAAAAGTATCGCGAATTTTGTTTCTACATATATTTCTCATCTCTATCACACAAAGTCAAAATTTGAGCAAGAAAACTTGATGTGTGCGAACCAGAAGTTATTGATATGTATTTGTATAACTCCGCTTCCAGGTGAGCACAATTCCTTCTCTCAACTTTTAAGCAAGTTGCAGCACAATGTGATGGATTCATAAGTTTTTATCTAAAAACTATAAGGGGTGGTTCTAAAGCATTGAAAGTTGTCACCGAGCATAATATTTACTAAATTAAGAAAAAAGTAATAATTTAATCAAAATCTCCAATGATCAGCGCCCACCGCCCATTTAACCCAAATCGATTTTTTTGCATACATTTTTTTCTATTCAAGCTGAAGTCTTCAGATTTGATACATTCACTTTCTAGAAGAAAATAAGATGCATCCTAACGGCCACGATCGATGCCATCCAAATCGATTTCAACAAAACCGGCCACGCCTACCTCCTAAGAAACGCATACAAAATATAGATAAGAAAGAATTGGTTTAGTTTTACATTTCTCAGAAAACATTAACTTAGGAAGTAAAAGTTAATGTTTTCTGCCATTATTTCTTGATTCCTCTGCTTCCTTACTTAGCATATTGACAATTAGAATTGCTGCATCTTATTTTGTGGGCGGCGAAAGAAAGGTTGAGCTTATTCTTTAAGCACAACATTAAGTCGTTCTAAGAGCCGAAACTCTTTGGCAAGTTTTGTGGGAATTGGATAAGTAGAAGTACATACAATTTAACACTAACCTTTCATGGACGTGGCGCTACCCACTTTTTAAACTCAAGATTAAAAATTTTCAGAGCTCAGAGTTTTTCCCAGTTTAGTAAAAATCGGTAAAGTAAAAGCACGTGAAATGTAATATTAAATTTTAATGGGCATTGCTTTGCTAACTTTTTTGAATGTAATATTGTGCCTTCTTTAAAGCTGAAGGTGTATGCCAAGTTTCGAAAAAATCGGTAAAGGAAAAGCACCTGATATTTAATATTATAAATTAATGGGAGTGTTCCCGCTCATTTTTTTAATACAAGATTGTGTCTTTTTTTTAGAGATCAGAGTGTGTGCCACGTTACGTAACAATCGGTCAAATAAAAGCACGTGAAATATAATATCAAGTTTTAATGGACGCGGCTCCACCCATTTGTTTTAACTTTAAGATTGTGTCGTTACGAGAGCCCAATAGGTTTCATGGTAGGTAAAAAGTGTCTTCGCCCACTTTCTTTATAATGGGAGCAAATAGCATCAATAACCTCTCAGACGAAAAAATAATTTTTAAATCGTTCTAAAAGGTACAGATTTATGAAGTAACAAACACAAAAACTATACAGACGAATTTTTGTTAACCTCCTCCTTTTTTTTGAAGTTGGTTCAGGAATAAAACGCCTTTCAAGCAATCAGCTTCACTAAAAAAAATCATAAAGATGAGTTTATATTTACAGAAGTTACAGGCAGTTTACAAATTTCAGGCTATTTGGAGCTACCTAGTCTTGAAAAAGTGGGCTTCCAAGTGTAATATCTCAAATATGTAACACTTTGTCTTTTCAAAACAGTTAGTTTTATCGAAATCTCTCAAGTTGTTTAAAAGTTGCGGACTTTTTATCACTTTTTACGGTGCTACGGACCTGAAATTTATACAGAATATGTAAAACACGAAAAAAACGAAAAATGTTGACATCCTAATGTAATATACAGACACCTGAAATTTTCAAAGTTAGTGTATTTTTATCAAATAAAAATATATTAAAATATAAAAATAAAATTAAAGGGTATTCTAGCAGTTAATGTCATGCAGCTTTGCTGCATCTTGGAAACCGTAAGAGGCAAACTCTTGAAATTTTCAAAAACGTTAAAATTAAAAAATTCCAAAATTGAAAAAATTCCGATACGAAAAATCGCCAAAATAAAAAAAAAAGCTTAAATGAATAATATCACAAAAAGTAAAAAAAAAATCGCCAAAATGTGTCAAAATTCGCAAAAAAAAAAAACAACTCGCCAAAACAAAAAGGAAGCGCCAAAACTGAAAAATCGATAAAATAAAAAATTGCCAAAATTCTGAAAAAATCGCCAGAACGCAAAAATCCGCCAGCTAACTTTTTTTTGAAAACAGGGCGCAAAACATCGAGTGTAGCTTCGGCTGTGTGGCACGTAGCGCCGTCCTGTTGAAACCAAATGTTGCCAATATCCTCCTCTTCAATTTTTGTGAACAAAAATTCGTTTAACATGGCCCGATAACGATCGCCATTGACAGTAACGGCCACTCCTTGCTCATTTTCGAATTATGCCTCTGGACCAAAATCCGCACCAAACCGTGACTCGTTTTGGGGGCGTCGGCTTTTCAATGTATGCGTGCGGGTTTTCTGTGCCCCAAATGCGACAATTTTGCTTGTTTACATACCCGCCAAGATCAAAATGAGCTTCATCTGAAAAGATGATTTTTTTTTGGCAAAATCAGCATCTTCTGTAAGTCGATACCATTCACGAAAAAAAAACGTCAGATGACGGACCCAATATCAGATTATATAGCCTAAAGTTCGAGTAGTATTACATATGTAGTGCTCATACGGCACCCATTGTGTCCGAGTCCGAGTCGCACTTTACGAATTTTTTTTAAATTTATTTTAATGGGAAAGAGAGATGGGGAGAGAGAGAGAGCTCCTGGCAGTTTCAAAATGTTACATGTTTTAAGCTAGATATTTCTCATAAGAAATTATTTTTCAATAATATTTACATATGAATAAAGATTTCTCATAGTATTTATAGAGAATGTACTATCGAACATTATCCCAACTGGCCTACTAATGCATACCTTTAAATATCTGCTCTTTACCTTAAAGTGCTTTTTGTGCACTACAATTATTGTTTGCTTATGGTTTCTTTTTTTATTATTATTTTGATCCTCATTGTTAACAATACAATAAAAAACAGCTTTAATTTCACACGCAACTTAAGAAGTCCTTTCAAGGCGCCTGTTGAAAGCGACATGCGGCATGTATAACTTTTCAACTGGCAACGTTTCTTGTTTGGTTAAAACATTTTATTTATACACCGTAATCTTTTATATTATTTATTTTTTTTAGATTAAAAGGGCGTATGCGTTAATTGCACGCAGCCTCTAGAGGTGGTTTCTGCATTCGTATACGTGCAAAAACTGAATTCCATATTTATTTTATACAAAATCAACTATAGTTTCGAGCAGTAGATGTATTTAATACATGTTTTTTTTACTGGGCTTTAGCAGCTTTTTCATTGGTGGAATAAATCTTGATAAAATTGGTAACAGGCAGAAAATCATCCTTTCTTGGCTTACAAAATCAATCTGTAGAGCAAAACAAAAAAAAATTGTTGAAATGGTTTTCAGTTAATATTTTTAGTTTGCACTTGATGATTATTTGCTGGCCAATATTTCACAACTACTTTATTAAGATGGAATTCTTCTGTTCAAGTATTTTGAAAACTAAACAAACAAGTCATATAAATTGACAATTTTGTTTCTCTCATTGGAAAATAAGCAGCCAAAATATTTAATTCGGTTTTTTTTATTTACTAAAAATCCAAACGACAAGAAAATTTATTACATTTATTTTTATACATACATACATACAGAACCTTAATTTAATAATTTTTGCGGTGAAAAATTGTCGACTAAATTCCAACATGAATGAGCTGAACCGATCAATGGAGCATCATGCCTTCATTGTTCGCACTGATCGCAAATCTTTGTATACACAATTAAAAAATTTAGTACAACAAGCCCAAGAAGTTGCCAGCAAGGAACTCAATCACAGACGAAATTCCTTGAAACATTTGCTAGAGTCTGAGGACAAAATCTACGAAGAGGAATTTGCCAATAATGTGAAATCGCGCATTGATGAGGACATCAAGGAGCGCAAAGATAATCTGCTAAAAATAAAGGAGGAAAACAGTAAGAACGAGCAGGAATTCTTGAAATCGAAACGCATACAACAATTCATGAACAGTTGCTATGAAATACGTGAAGCTTTAAGACGCAAAGAAACGCAAAATATAAGGGAATGTCAGCTGCAGCAAATGCTGGAAAATGAACGAGCTGCAAGAAGAGAACAAGATTTGGAAAAGTATTGGTTGAAAGTGCAGGCCATTAATCTTAAGGCAATGGATGAATGCCAAAATCAGGAGAATTGCTTGAAAGCAGCGTTAGTGAAAAATGTGGCAAAAACAAGGGAGTTGCAGTTGGAGGAATTGCAGGAGAGGCGTGAAAAAGAATGTCAAGTGAAATTGGCAGAAAAACACAAAATAAATGCTCTAGTAGAACAATTACGTTTAGAGGAGTTTGATCGAAAAATGCAGAGAGAACCACAGCAGGTAGCAGAATATCGCAAAGATCTGCTCAAAATAATAAAAGACAAAGAAGAAATGCATGTCAGAGAGGAGGAGGATGAGGCTGAAGGGCACCGCAATATGATGAGAGAAATTGCACATTTAACCGCTGAAGAAAGCAAAGCTGTAAAAGAGAAAAAGAAGGCCTTCTACACAGCCACCATGGACTTTATAAAATTCGTTAAAGGAGTACGTCAATTGGAAGAGCAAAAACAACAAATGATGTACAGTCGTATAGATGAACTGAGACGCATAGATTTATGTACAAAACATAATATTTTACTTGAGCGCCAGCGTAAGGCACGCATAGCCGAGCAATGTTTTGCTGCATTAAAGCAACAAATCTGTGAACAATATCAAAGACGTTTACGCGAAGAGGATGAATATCGAGAGAATAAAATTCTAGAGAATCGTTTCATTCACAACGAAATAACGCGAGCACAAATTCTAGCAAAAAAGGAAGAATTTCGTAAAGAGCTGGATAAGCAAATTGGAGAATTGAAAAAGTTACGTGAATCTGAAGAAGCGCAATTTTCGCAGGATCTTAAACGAGCCAGTAATGATCCAGAATATTGTGCCGAATTGGCTGAAAAATATATAAAAGAAGGCATAGATTATTTGCAGCCACACCCCAACTGGTATATTTTAGCTTGTCCCCCTCATGAATATGTGCCGAAACCACCAGCTCGTAGCGTAGAAGATTTGATGAAACAAGGAGCAACACCTAAGAGATGCGAACCATGTGTAGCACAAAAACCTATTGGTGATGGCAGGGGAGATGAAAATGTGTGTTGATAATTGAATTTGTTTTTCTAAATTAAAAATCATGTGTGTTTTATTATGTTCGAATTTGAATTTCGGAATACAAGAATTGAAAAAAATTTTATTTGGATGTTTTTTAAACACAAAACTTAAAAGGATGCTACCTTTTTAGCGAACGAAAATGTGTATATTTTGTACAGGTATGTATGTATATCTTAAACAAAATACCATTGCATATTCCATTTGCAATAAAAATTGCGTATATAAAGCAGAAATCTACAACAACTGAGCCAAACACAGTGGACCAAACACACAGAACGCTGATGATGAAGGTGTAGTGGCCTGATCAAATCATAAATACAGAAGCAAATTAAATTCGAACAATAATAATTAAAATTAACTAAAATATACTTATTGGCCAAAAAATTCATGCAACTTATTTCACAAAATGAACAAAGCTTGATATTCAACTGTAGCATCTGCGATCAGTCGAAACTTGAAGTGCGTTTTGTGAAACATTTTAACCCAATATCTCTTTTTTGTACGGGTCAATTTGGTCCCTTTCGTATTAATCATCCTTATTCTATTTGTCAACATCTACGTCACTTCAATACAATAGCAAGAAAAAAAATGGAGCTTCTGCACGCGTTGTCTAGAACTGACTGCTTTTGACAGGCTCTTGCTATTCGGCCCTGTTCTGTAAACTGAATCCGAGTAAATTTCTCGTTTTCGAAAAATTAATAATGGTCCTGCAGACGTGTTTAAAATCATACCTTAGAGAGCAGAAATAGACTTTCAATATCACAAAATTTATTTCGAGAGCGAGTAGAAAAATTTTGATATTGTATTGATGTAACGTCGATGTTGACAACTGGAATAAGGGTGACTTTTTTATATTTGTTACTTCATAACTGTCAGTTGTTCAAAAATGTCAGTTTTCAAAAATAGTTTCTTCCGACCAAACGTATACATAACTACAGATATAGACATAGACGTAGAGACATAGACATAGACACAGATGTAGACAGACATAGATATAGACATAGACATAGACATAGATATAGACATAGACATAGACATAGACATAGACATAGACATAGATATAGACATAGATATAGACATAGACATAGACATAGACACAGACTTAGACATAGACATAGATATAGACATAGATACAGACATAGACATAGACATATATATAGACATAGACATACACACAGACTTAGACATAGACATAGACATAGACATAGACACAGACATAGACATAGACACAGACTTGGACATAGACATAGACATAGATATAGACATAGATACAGACATAGACATAGATATAGACATAGACATAGCCATAGACATAGACATAGACATAACCATAGACATAGACATAGATATAGACATAGACATAGACATAGACATAGACATAGACATAGATATAGACATAGACATAGACATAGACATAGACATAGACACAGACTTAGACATAGACATAGATATAGACATAGACATAGACATAGATATAGACATAGACATACACACAGACTTAGACATAGACATAGACATAGATATAGATATAGACATAGACATAGATATAGACATAGATATAGACATAGACATAGACATAGACACAGACTTAGACATAGATATAGATATAGACATAAATACAGACATAGACATAGACATAGACATAGACATAGACATAGACATAGACATAGACATATTTAGCTAACTATGCGATACCTTTAAATAATCTCAGATGCTGATGAAATTTTAAAAATAAAAATTGTATGTGGGAGTGATACGGTTGCCATGATCTGCAGATGAGCAACACTTCTGGGATTTGAAGATATTTTTAGGAAAATAAAGTGAGTTTAGGATTGCAGTGCAAGATATGAATGACAATTCAAAAATTCTGTCTTACATGCCTTGATCCTCAAACAACTGCCTCAAGATTATTTGCAAATGCATAATACCCAATTGGTTCCAAATATAAAAATCTCTTCTTCTTCTTCTTCTATGTATGTATGTATGTGTATAAGTGATTAATTTTTTTAGCGTTTAAACTAAGTTTTATTATTATTTTATTATCTAACCTGTCTTGAGCTCGCTAATATTTAATTATTTTTGTACCTACTGAATGTATGTATATTTAGATTTTCCAACCTTTAATTTAGTTTTCTTTTAATTTTATTATTTAATATGCCTTAATAATACTTAATTATTTTTTTCTACCTTCTAAATGACGATAGGTTAAGAGTACTTTTCCATGTTATCCGGCATTCTTAAAATTTTTGATAACCTTTCTTGTTCCTCTCCATTAGCGAAATTGCAACAGTTTGACATTTTAACTGAATTAAGCATTTCCTCATATTTTCTTTATATTTTTGCGTATGCGCTTGCTTTCGTTATTTTGTAAACTTTTTTAATGTCAGCAAAATTTTGTTTGCCTCTATCCTCTTCAATTGACAGTTGGCAGAGTTCACTGCTCAAACAATGTTTTATTTCAAAAGTTTCAACCAATTGCACTTTGTTTACTACAACTAACAAGACATTTTGTGTGTACACATTTGATGAATAATCTTTGTATGGAATGATATTGAAGAATGAATGCAATGCCAATTCATATCGCATGGTATTGAAGTGCCTGTCGCATATGCTCTTTCTTTTTTTTTTTTTTTTTTTTTGCTTATTTGCCTTCGGAAACTTGAAAAACATTTGAAAGTTAAGAACATTTTCCAATTTCATTTGAAATTTCTGAGAAATGCAAATTAAAGGAACAGTCAATTGGCGAAAGAACAAAAATTATCAAGTACGTACGGACTTCTTCTTGGAAAATGTTTTTTTTAACGTATGCAAAATGATTATTTTAATCGTAAAAGTATTTTCCCGCTATTTTAATGGTTTCTTGAAGTACACAAGGGTAAAATGCTTTTAGTAGTTTAACTTAATTGCAGTTTAGAAGAATAAAAACGAAAGGAGCAAATTTATGACATTGAACTTTTAATCCAAATATTTTTTTTATTAATTAGTCTCACTAATTCTTGGGTCTGCTGTTATAGGTTCTAAAATAGATTTTGAAATTTTTAACTGGATCTGCAAACTTTTTGCAATAAATGAGGCAAAAATTTAAAGACAACAAATTTTTGCTCAACAAGAAGGTTGAAATAGTTAATTTTTGGTTTTTCAAAACTGCTTTTTAATTTCATATTAAATCATTATTACTTAAGAAGTTAATAAAATTCAATATAACGATACTCACAATATTTTAATGCAGAAATAATAAATCCAAAAGTGAGCTTACCTAGAAATAAATTATAAAAGAATTAAAAATTTTTTGTAATAATAAAAAATAGTTTAAAATATCAAGATTATAAAAACAATGAAAAAATACAACAATGAAAAAAAAATAACAAGGCTTTTACCGTCTACAAGAAATGAATGACTGAAACTAACACAAACAAAGTTTATTCTCTAACACATTTGCAACAATTTTACATTGAATTCAATAGTGACAGTGAATTGACAAAGTGAAAAGGTGTGAAGAGGGCTAGATTACGCTTAACTAATTTTGTTTTTGTGCTTATGTATTTATAGTTTTCGTTTAAAACATTTTATTTACTTGTGTATTTTTAAGTTACTTTTTATAATATAAAAAAAATTTATTAAAATAATATAAAAAGTATGTTTATTGTGAGTATATCTATCATGTATGATTGCTCAATTGTGGGGGATATATTAGTCAGTTATGATCAGTTCAACTTGACCAATATTTATGCTATCATTGATTAGTAAAAAGCAGTAGATTGAGCAGTTCGAATATATGTATGTTATGTAGTCGGGGAAATTCATTAGTTAGAGAGATGTGCAATATCACACGTACACAAAAGTTTCCATCACACTTTTAATTTCGCCTTTAATAATGTGATAGAAACTTTGTTCTATCTAATGATGAATATGTCTTGCATGACTACCGATCAAATGACCGGTAAATTGACTGATACTATTCTTTCAGAGTAGTTAAACATATTTTATATTTTATAAAGAAACAGATTCATATTTCAAATCTGGAAAAATAGAAATATGGTTCGAGGTCTAAATAATTTAAACGCTTCTTCAAAGTATATATAAGTAACAAACTAAATTAATTTTTTTTATATTTTAGAGGAAAAATATTGGTTTTGAAAAAAATCTAAAAAAACCATCCCAGGTTTGAAATATTTAAAGATTTTTTTCAGGTATTCGCGGGTTTCGTATATTGGAATTTTGATTTTTTTGTGGCCTTATGTTGGTACTCATGTCTCTCACTTATGCCGACAATTTAGGCCATTTTGAATGTTCAGTTGATTGTTGACAGCTGCTTTGCTTGCACATGTTTTGGCTCGTCTTCGATTTTTACCTTGGTTCGTGAGGCAGCTTCCATTGAGAAGATTGAGTTTTGGTTTCCACGTCATAAACATAAGCCCCCGATTCGTCATCAGTTATGACCCTCTGAAACAAATTTGGGTCGTCGCGGACAGCGTCCAATAGCCCATTAGCAATGTTCATGCGATGCTTTTTGGTCGAAATTGAGCAATTTTGGTACGAATTTCGCAGCGACCCGTCTCATGCCCAAATCATTGATAAAAAATCAAATGGCACGAGCCAATCGATATGTCCTCAGCAACTTCTCTTATGGTGATTAGATGATTGGCCAACACGCTCTTCGTCGTTCACATCTTCTGAGAACATTTTGTATCACCGATAAACGTTGCTTCCGTATGCCGCAGTCAACATTCGGAATGCATCCGCGCAATTAATTTCGTTTTTCACACAAAATTTGATACAGGTTCTTTGTTCCATTTTTTTAATAGGTAAAAATCGAAGACAAGCCAAAACACGTGTAAGCAAAGCAGCTGTCAACAATTAACTGAACATTCAAAATGGCCGAAATTGTCGGCGTAAGTGAGAGACATGAGTACCAACATAACGCCACAAGAAAAATCAAAATTCGAATATACTACGTAGCCCGCAAAAATTCAAAATTCGCGATACGTTTTGAACAAACCTCAGTAACAAGCTAAATTAATTTTTGTTTTCATTAAACCTGCTTTATATTTTAGGTAGAAAAATATTGGTTTTGAAAAAAATCGAAATAAAACCATTCCAGGCTTGAAATATGTAAATATTTTTTTAGGTATATTTATTTATTTATTTTGATTTTGGAAGGCCCTAACTTAATAAGGTTATATAGGCCTTTTTATAGTTATATGTTTTAGAAATTACAATTATTTTCTTTTTTAAATACATTTACGTTTTTACACCTTTAATGACTTATTTTCAGTTAATATGGGAGGTGTGTGGCGTGACTGCTTTTACCATCAATTTCCATAAAAATTTGTATTTTCACTTTTCTATTTGGAAGTGGAACCTTGAATAACTTTAAGCCAGTAGAACGTCTTTAAGATTTTTTTATTAACAGCCCTTTTCACAACGTCCAATTAAGAGCTAACAGAAACTTTAACCGCAAGATCTATATGAAGAACTTGCAGTTAAAGTTCACGTTTACTCTTCATCATACATTGTGAAGAGGGATATAAGGCTACTAAGAAAAATAATTTTTTGACGGCAGTCTTAAAATATTTTTTTAAATTTTATGCATATAAAAACTCAGGAATAAATATATGCAGCCACTTTTTTCTTTTTGCACAAGTAGAAAATATTTATTTTGCTATCTGGCTACCTGGTTGCATAAATAAATAAACAACATTATCTCACAGCAAGCAAGTGCTTTTGTAAATAAAATCAAATAAACTGTAACTTAAAGTTATACGAGTAATTTACATAAAATCTTAACTTTAAGCGTTTAACGGTAGAGTGTTCCTCTAAATAATAACCATGAAATATAAAAATGGCCTACAAAAAGATTATATGGAACCTTATGAACATTTACATATTCCTTAAATGAAAATTTATTTGTAAACATAAAAAATCGTTTTCGCTGCAAGAACAAAGTGAAACTAATTTAACTTAACTGAGACTGAAATTAAGTAAAATAAAATAAATCTTTTTTCTCTTTTGTAATTTGTTATTTCTTTTTAATAAAAATATTTTAATTGCTTTTGTATGTTTAAGTCTATTTTTTGTTAGACACACATACAAGTGAGATTGAGATCTTATTCATTTTGAATGACTTTAGCCAATTTATAAAAATATGTGCACATGTGCATATAAATGATTTAATACAAACCTGCTCTAACGGCTTATGTTTATTTTCATTTAGTCAAGTTTCTTAGTTTTTTTATACAATAAATCTAAAGAATATAAAAGAATAACTCTCAAATATTTGTGCTTAAGCAGATTATTAACTGTTTTCTTTCACATCGGACAAGTGTTTTATTTGTTTGTTACTTAGAAGTTGGTTGACAATAACAAACAAATGCGTTTTTATTATATTCAGTGAAGGTAATCAAAAAACTATTGTTAATTTGAAAGTAAATTAGATTATACACAAATAAATGAGTCAATCTTCAAGTGAAAACAAACTTAAGAAATTTAAGAAAAGAGATTTATTTTCCATTATTTTTTCTTTATAGCATTCGATATATAAGCTTGACACAAAACTAAGCACGCTTATGAGAAACAAAAATAACACATCTTTGTATTCAAAATGTGTTAAAATGGCAGCAGCAAACAAAATTAAATAGTAACACTGTGCTCGAATTCAAAACTGTTTTTTGTAACAAGCCGGGGACCCGGTGGGTAAACCTAATTCGAGTACACTGAATCCAATGGTGTTACAAAATAATTAATATTGAAAACGTGGTTAAAAGCACCTAAAGTCGCAATTTTTCCCAGTTTTCTATTATTTATTAAACTTTATATCCATATATATAGCGATTGAAAAGACATGTATTAATGTACTTGCGTCCTGAGAAAACGTTTTTCTTTAGGACGCATGTTCATTAATAATATGTTCTTTTAATCGGTAAAAATTAATAAACGGCAGAAAACCAGGCTCCCCTCCCCGCTTGTTACATTTTTATAAATCCTCTAAAAAAGTTACTTCAAAAAGAGGCACTAAGAGATTAAAAATAATTTGGTTTCATACGAGGGCGGATCAATAAGTCCGTCACTTTTTGAACTTTCCTCGTAGTTATATGAAACAACACTATTCCCATCAAGTACCACCTGTTAATAGAGTCATTTACTTTGCGTTTAACAGCTGTTCAAAACATACAACCTCGTGTATTTTTCTAAAAATTGAAAAAAGCGAATTTCGAGGGCTCATTATTAAACATTATTTTTTGCGAAAAAAAACAGTCAATCAAACCAAGGAAAAGCTCGATAAATACTATGGGGACTCTGCACCATCGATTTCAGTGGTAAAAAAATGACGCTGAACGTTCTGGACGGCCAATTGAGGTCAGTACACCCGAAAATTTCTAAAAAATCCACGATATGGTGTTGGCCGATCGAAGAGTAAAAGTACGTGAGATTCTTGATGTCATAGGCATTTCATATGGCAGCGGCAAGATGGGTGCCACATTTGCTCTCAATTGCCCATAAACGTAAACGTGTGACAACTTCAAAGTATTGTTTGGAGTTGTTTAACCGCAATCCGAATGAGTTTTCGCTGCGTTTTGTAACTGTGGATGAAACATGGATCCATTACTGTACTCCGGAGACCAAGCAGCAGTCTAAACAATGGGTTTCTCGGGTGAACCCGCTCCGGTGAACGCCAATTTAAGTTTGTCGGCCAATAAGGTGATGGCAACAATTTTTTGATATGTACGCGAGATAATCCACATCGATTACCTTCAAAAGGGAAAAACAATAAACGGCGAATATTATGCCAACTTCTTAGACCGATTTAATTAGGATTTAAAAAGAAAATGACCCCATATGGCCAAGAAAAAGTTTTCTTTTTCATCAAGATAATGCAGGGATGCACGCGTGTGCAGTCTCAATGGCAAAACTCTATGAATTGGGTTACGAATTGGTATCTCATCCGCCATATTCTCTGGTTTTAGCCTCTAGTGACTACTTCCTATTTCCAAACCTAAAGAAATAGCTCGGTGGAAAGAGATTTAGCTCCAACGATGAAACTATTGACCAAACAAATGCCTATTTTAAGGACCTCGAAAAATCCTATTTTTTGGAAAGGATACAAAAACTGGAGAAACGTTGGACTAAGTGTATAGAATTTAAAGAAGACTACGTTGAAAAATAAAATAACTTTTTATATAAAAACCTATGTTTCTTCAAAAAAACACTGAGTAAATGACCCACCCTCGTATTAATGGAATAAATAGAATAAAAAAATATTGCATCCGAGTACGGATACGGTGGTTTTACATCGACTAGTGGCGTGGTCTTTCGAAAGGGAATCACACCTTGTCTTGAGTCTTACTTATTCGTGTCATGAAAAAATTACGACACGCGCTCATCTCTAATCGAAAAAGAGCAATAGAGCATTAGGGCAAAAAATAATGCGGCTTTTGAAGTCGATTGTAGTGGCTCATATGCACAATATTTATTAATCCTCTAAGAAACGTATAACGTACGAATAAATAAAAATAATAAATAAAATTTTTTATTAAATATGTATGTATATTATAGAAAATGTTTAATAGATAGAAACTGTTTAGAAATTACATACGAGTATGCTTGTTGGTGCCTTACGGCTATTGTCCATTTTAGCAGTTAATCAAATTGTAAGGTTAATGAACTGACCGATATTTCTTCTTAATAAATTCAAATGTTAAATACAATGACTGTTTAGAATACGGAGCACCGAAATGAAAAACGCACAGGCTTGAATTGAAATTGAGAATGATTTGAAATCAAAACTTTTCTCAAACGAAAAACGTCTGAAAGTGATTTAAAACAATTTGAAAAAAGCATTCTCAACAAAAAGGAGCGATTATATTAAAATTAAAAAATCATTTACTTTCACTTTACTTTAAAACAAAACTCAAATGTTTATCATTTTAATTCAAAGATATAATGTAGTGTTTGCTGGTTCTTTGTTGCCGAGATCTGATTGTCTGTTCTGCTCTCGTCTTTGTGAAAGCACAAAGTTCTCTTATGCGAGCTTTTGTATATTAAACTTATTTCCTTCAATTTTATTAATTAACAGAATCTGATATATTTAAAAAAATAATTTTTTGAAAATAAACTTCTTCACTTTAAATTTAAAATTTAAACTTATTCGCTTCAAAATTAGATTAATCCTGTATATACATATCGTTACCTTAATAAAGAAAGGCCCCAAATTATTACTTTTTTGAAATCGATTATGTATTATAGTTGGCCACCCCTTGTATACAAGTGTTTTAAAAGAAAATTTTACTGAAATTCAGGTTGATAGATTTTTCAAACAAAATTTCGTTTGTTATTATAGACTTCAAAAATAAATGTGCAAGGAATTTTTGATATTTTTTTTCTACTAGCATTTTATCGCCACTTCGTTCACACTGAGTAGATTTTAGTTTGTACCAATCTTAAGCTTTATACCAATCTTATCAAAAATATAAAAAATACCAACACCACAAATGTTTCCCGTTTTACCCTGTTCCGGTTAACTTTCTTATTATTTTTTTTTTTTTTACTTTCGGGGTATCGGTCCAGCCATTCCTGCGTGATACCGTGACAAAAAAAGGATAAATTTTTATATACATACATACATACATATATCGATTACATGGATGTGACAACGTCAAATGGACTTATTTTCCTTCTACTCAATTTAAAATTAATGCTTAAATAATTCCTGAGCCAAAGTACTTTTATGTGAGTTTTTTTAACTAGAAAATTATAAAAAAAACCTTAAAATTTCCAATGCACTCCCGACAATTAACTTATAATTTTCTGTATAATCTTTTAGTTTATTTATCTTATTTAAGCATTCCTCAGTATCAGAAACTAAAAGATCTATTTTAAAAAGTTTAAATTGCTTTGCATGTCATTGCAAAATGTCTTATATTCCAAAATATCTGCTAAATTTTTTTTTTTGAAGAGATAAACAATCATCTGAATAATTGGAAAGATAACTTACACAGTGGCACAAAGATCTATAGCACTGAAGAAGCTGAGCTAGTCCTATATATACATACATGTACATACATACATACATACATAAATACATACTATGTGTGTATGTTGTAATTTTTTAGTTTCCATATAAATTCTAGTTCTTTGTTTTGCAACGTTTTAAGCGATTAGTCCCTTAATTTTCCATATTTCATACATCAAATAATATGAAACTTTCAATGCTTTTCCCTCACAAATTTGTTGACACATATTGCTCCACTTATTTTGTGTATTTTTTATTAAACTAACTAAACTAAACAAACATACAGTTCGCGTTTTTTTTTTAATTTCATCTTATTATCTCAACTACCCTGCAGTTGGCGTATCTAGAGAATGTCTAGCTGCCAGTCAGTACAATTAATTTTTCTATTGATAAAACAATTAATTACTAATAAATTTTTTCAATTAATTGTTCTTTTTTTATGCGACGTTTTAATTGACTTCTGTTGCACATTTTACCTTTCTAAAAAGAAGCACTTTTTTCACTAAAATTTACACGTTCACTGACCACGAACTTCCAATTGTAACTGACGCCAACACAAAAGCCTATTAGGAGTTTTCACACCGAGCTTGTTAGTTTGTTAGTCGTTAATCGTTACTTTTTACACGCATTTTGTTTTTGTATATTTAACGCACTACCTTATTAACATTTAACAAATTAACGACACGGCACCCCTGATAAAATAGCTGTTAGTTGGTAACTCGCAATCAGCTGTTGCAGATTTCATCTTCATCATCGTGGAAAATTTCTGCATAATAAATTATTTGTAATTAAACTATTAAATTTCGATAAATATTGTCTACTTACCGTCAGCAAACGTTATTTGTGTCAAGGCATGAGTAATTAAATGGTTTACAATTGTTTTTTTTACACTTTCTCGTGGCATGTTTTATTTTCTTCAAATAATAAATTGTATCAGAACAATAAACCAGCTGTTTTACTACGAAAGTTACCAGACTAACAAAGTTTTGAAAAGGGGGTCGTTCACAGTTGGTAACTTTAACAAATTAACAAACTACCGAGTAACAAATTAACAAGTTCGGTGTGAATACCACTAATATAATTTGTTTTCTTCTTGATTTTCTTTGGAATAGCAGTACAGTTTTTTTCAACTCGCAAAAGTTTTTTTTTTAAGTTAAAGGCATAATTACATCCATGAGTGAGATAATCAAAAAGCGAACTCTTGCATTACTTGTGGCCACTGAAGAAGTTAGTCGATTTTTCGTTAGGGAAATACCTAACGATTTTGAGTAAATTTCTACTTTTATGACTGCAGGGTAATTGTCAAACAATTATGATACCAGATAAACATCTCGCGATGTTGTTATAATAAATTATAGTTTTATAATGCCCCTACAGCGAAATTATGTTTACGATCAGCACACAGAAAGAAGTGTTATAAAAGTCTCAGCAAATAAAAGTGTGATAAGCTTTCTTTTAAAAAATAAAGCGTTAGATGTGTTGAACTATTAAATCTTTATTCTTCTTAAGTTGGTTGAATATTTTATTGCAGAAAAACATTATCTATTGCAAAGTAAAAGTAAAACATAATTCTTACAAAAAAAAAAACATTGTTTGTGTACAAGGTTGTCGTATCATTTGCTTCAATATAATTAAATTAACTATTAACTGCATCGCCAGCAGAATTCTAGGTAGTCGTCCAACATCATGAATCTTGCAGTTTCTGCAATTTGAAAAGATTTAATATGTAATAACTTCTGGTTAGAACATGAAACAAAAGCAAAACTTTTTATTGTCTAACAGCTTGTGTGAGGAAAGTTTAGATGACATTTTTAAAAGACTTGGCAAAGCACTTTCTGTTAAACCAGTTCATTTAACAAGCTTATGTGTGTTTGATAGAGATTACATGTCTGTAATGGTTTTCTAAATTGTTTCTAAATTATTCATAATAATACCAGTTGAAGGAACCAGGAACAGTGACTTGGTTCGCCCCACCTCCTCATTTAATATTATTCTTTTGTTGTTCTTGTCGCTTTTTTGAGTCCGAGATGAATAACAATGACAATTGCCAGAGAAAATTGCAAGTTACACTATCTAGAGAACATAATATATTTTTCACAGTTGCCATACCGAATGTTAATCTAATAGTGAAGATAGATATACTCGTAATTAAAAAAATTTTGAAATGTCGATTGAATAAATGTTAATTAAGTATATTCTCCTACATGTTAGTTAGGTTTCTTAATATAAAGATGAGAATACAATCATAATATATATTTAAGACTATTTAATGAAATGGCAATAGGCAATTGGCACTGGGGAATTTTGGCGAAAAAAGAGTGAAGAGTGAGTGCAGGCTATAAACTTTCATAGAGCAATAGAGCATTTGAAGAGGTATTACAAAGGACTTTGGATTTTCAATCATTTTATTTTTATTATGATCAGCACTCAGGGGATCATACGCTAGAACTAGGAAAATAGGTTATGGAGAGGACTGGAATGACTTCCGCAAGTAGTTTGTTCTACATAAGAACAGTACGGCTAAAAAAGGGAATTCTCTCTGTAATGCGTAGTGCGATTTACATATTTGCCAATCAACCACAAAAGGATGTGGATGTGGATGGATGGTACAAGTTCCCTAATTTGATTACAACACATTCCATTCTAGTAGCGATATAACAAGAAAATGCACCCCACATTGCGTAGATGCTTCAATGAATCAATAGAGTTGGATACCCTACTGTCACCGACGAGCTTCTTGGCTCTCTACTGCACGCGGTTGAGCAGCCCAAAGATAGACTTTGAAGCGCCGGACCATACATGAGAGTTGTATACAACATTTGGTCCTACGATCCTTAAAATCAACCCTATTCGCATGACCCCATCCAGAAATTTTTGTTAAATCATAATTACATAATGCATTCCATTGCGGTCCTCATATCTATCCATGTTTTGGATTTGACCAAAATCGTATAGACAGTTTCAAAGAGGAAGAAATTTCCCAGTACCTCCCCTCATGGTCCTATTCTATTTTTGAAAAAATGTATAGCCTATGTTTGGACTCAGATCTATCATTGTTTCGAATTTCATCAAAAGCGGTTAGTTAGTTTCTGAGAGGCAGAAATTTCCCTCTAGCTAAAGAATATATAACTCATGTGTCCTGCTAGCCTTAGATCTATGTTCTAAATTTCATCACAATCGGTTTCGTGGTTTAGCCGTTAAAGCGCAACAAACGAACAATAAATTTAATTTCGCATTTATTATATTAGTTAGCAGAGACACCTCGAGCTATCACTCGATGAAATGAAAGCACATTTCTACCATCTCACTACAAAAAAGCTTTCAGCAAATTTTAATTCGATAAATCACAACAATTCACATATGCCATTTGCACTGAAAACTTGAGTATATAAGGCAGAAATCCACATCAACTGACACCACACACAGTGGACCGAACACAAAGGACGCTGATGACGTTCGAAAACAGCCGGTTGTTCCGTTCTACTCGTGTTTGTCAAAATATTTACAATGAACTTTGGTGTTATTCATTAATTTGGCTTACAAAACGATACAAACTTAAGCCTAATCAAATAATAAATATGGAAGAAAAATGTGGTTTTTTTTTCGATACAAATAACAACAAAATCGATGTAAATTTAGACATTAAGAATATTTCAACAACAATTTAGACAAGATATGATCCTAAATTTGAGTTAATGTTTTAGATTGTACGAGTATAAAGCGTGTGTGTTTTCTTAGATGCAGATCTATGTATGTTTTAAATTTTATCAAAATCAGTTTAGCCGTTTAACCAATAAGGGTACTGAAGGGCAGACAGACGGACTGGAGATCAAACAGCATAACCAGTAATGATGCTAATAGATTTCTGTTTTGCTTTTGAGCACAGAACTCAAAAACCTCTAGCTCTATTAGATCTCTCCTAAGACAATAGTAAATACTTTCTGGTTATGGGGGCTTACAAGCTCACGTCCTAACCCAAGCAATCTAACGGCACTGAAAATACCATATGCCCCTTAGAGGGCACCATTAAACATTCTGCTGAAAGAGGTCAGCCCTTGCAAACATACAAAGCTTGTCTATTTATAATATTATATAGAGTATAAATAATTATTAAAATCTCCCTTATCGTGGTTGTTGTATTTGAACTTCGACTACGTCGTTTTTGTAATCGATTAAGGAACATCGCAAAATTTTTAATCTAGAACCAAAATGTCGTAGTCGAAGTCGCAATGAGCCCAAAATGAACATTTAACTAGCAAATTTTCATACAAAATTTGTTTAGCAAACCGCCTGCAAACCAAAATTGATTCTTAAGAATACATCACGGTACACAGTTTATGAAATATAATTTTTTTATAAGAATATCAAAATCTTCCTTCTTAGCCCTTTTTGAAAATAGAAAAATTATGATTACTATACAAAACTAAAAGTATAAACATGCTTAATAGCTTTAAAATGAGACGACCCAACCAAAAAAAAGGAAAACATGGAAAATAACGACACTAATAAAGACAAAACAACACTTAGGTCCAAATTCACTGTCTATAGTTAACTCACGCCCGTGGATTTAACTAACGATTTTTCTTATCAGTTTCATTAGTTAAACCACCGTCATTAGTTAACTAAAGACTATGAATTTGAGCCTTAATATTATTGCAAATCACAACATCTAAGCAATAGAACATTTGCATCATTTTTATGATTATGATTAAACTCATCTAGATATACTTAAAAGGAACATGATATGAGACGAGAGAAAAGCGATGTAAAGAGAGTATGATAGAAAATCAGTTTAAAAAAGCAAACATTTATGGCATAAAATTAAGCCTTTCTTAAAATAAAAATTTAACGGATTTAAAAGAAAACTAAACACTTTGCAATAACACTGTTCAAGAAAATCAAATCTATTTTAATATAAAAAGCTTCTAGCGACTAATTATGGCAGAACTATAAAAGTTTCCATCAGAATCTTTTTTAAAGAGGTGTTACAATCCCCCATGCAACTGTTGAGTTTGGTTCCACTACAGGAATATCTACCTTGTCGAGGTGTGGTGGCTTAAGTACAAAGTACATTGTTGTCCATGGAAATGGGTGAAGACAATTGGTTCTAAATAGACTTGTATCGAATTCATTCAGTGGCTCGTTTTTACCCATTTAAATTACGTGGGTTTGATCATTGGTTTGTGTCAAAAACGAGCTACTGAATGAGTTCGATACAAGTGTAGTTCTAAAGTCCTGTGTACTAAATATTATATCCATCCCCAACGCGGGTCAAATTTAGAACTCAGCTTCATGTTTAACTTTACTAGAGATCTCCTTACTTTTTAAAAGTGAAAGCATTAAAAATTAATGATTCTTTGCATTTAATTTCACACGAAAAGTATTTGGTGGTTTTTTTTTCTTTCGTTATCAGGATAAACTTTTTATATTTTTATTTTTATCTATACGACTAAAAATACAATTTTATTTGGTTGAAAGTTTAGTGTCATATATGGTTTAGATAAACAAAAGCTTGTATTTTATCTGGATAGTTTCTGTCAATAGTAAGAAATATAAGATTATAAAAAATAATAACTCCAATACAAGTTGACTTTGAGCAATCACTCAGGGATTTATCTTCTCTACAGTTGCTCAACTATATTTCTTGATTTTAAATGATAAGAATATTTAAAAGTGGAGGTATAAAAAGACAAAGTAACAAAATCTCACTTTAATAGTATTTAGGCTACCAAAATTTTAAAAGCAAATTTTTAAAATGAATCGTGGTATAATATTTGCCTTGTGCATAATTTTGACGGTAGTGAAGTCAAAGGTAAGAAAAGTGTTTATAGAACAAAGAAATACAGCATTTTTAACAAATGTGGTCTAAATCTTAAAAATATTTCTGTGGCAAAAAGGAAAAAGTGCTTAAGTCGAGATAAGCTTATTTTGAGTTAGTGGCACTCTCGTAATCTCCATATTTCAAAGCACTCCTGTATGAAATCTCAACTATAGCGCAATGACTTGCTACTTCTCTTTTTTCCACTTATAATCTCATATGGAATAATAGCTTAATTTAACTTATACTTTGGTATATTTTAAATTGAATCTATTATTTATAGTGTGTAGATCGATGTTTTAAAAAAAATTTAAGTGAATACCGAATTTCATAATTTAACTGC
This sequence comes from Nowickia ferox, assembly GCA_936439885.1. Lineage (NCBI taxonomy): Eukaryota > Metazoa > Arthropoda > Insecta > Diptera > Tachinidae > Nowickia > Nowickia ferox. Next base: position 90,551,087 of record OW387023.1, on the reverse strand, counting down.
AATAGAAACAAATTTCTGAAAATCGACTTGAAAGTTTTAAAGTGCTCTTCTAAGAAAAGAACTTTATCCTTATTGCCACAGATGTAATGAATTTAAATAAATTTATATTAATCGAGACTAGAGATGGGCGTGTGTCCTGTTTTTTTCGTGACACGAACATGCACTACTCAACACGAAGTGTTCGTGACAAAAAATCTGAATTCGTGCGTATTCGGGTCGTTTCATGTTGAGCAAAATTGGCACGAAAAACACGAAACGATTTTAGATGTAAAATATGTATGAATCAATTTCCAGTAGAGCAAAAATTTAATATTTTGTATCGTCAAGCACACAACACCAGCATATTTGTTGATATTGTATGGGCCTCTGAAGCTTAAAGTTCTGTACGTAAACAGATAGTATCAGCTGTGGTGGCCGGTGCCATATTTTGAAAAGCGACTCTTGAAGCAAAAAAATTTAATTTTCTTATGTTCAATACTACTCGTATATCAATAATAATTCGTGCGTTTTGTGCCGTATCATGTTGACAAAATGTTTCGCGTGCATGTTTCGTAAGTGTTGAGAGTCTTGGTATTCGTATTCGTGCTCGTGTTGTGTCGTGTTGGAAAAATTCCACACGCGCCCATCTCTAATCGAGACTAGTAGAACTTCAAATTGAAATGTTGCATAATATAAAAATAATTTTGCTTAGATTTGTTCAAATGTAATATACTAAATAGCTCGCCAAAACAAATACATACATATATGACTTATACCACTTTCATAGTTAAGGGCACAACTAAAATTATTTAATAAACTTTTATAGCAGGCTCAAGATGCAGTGATTTATAACAAGAAAATTGAATTTAATGCCAATAATTATGTGGGATTGAAACGTTTGCGTAATAACTTAGTTTTAGAAAACTTTAATGCACAATTGGAAAAACTAAGAGAAGTTTATTTAGGCCGTCTGGAAGCGTTAAACGTACAACAAGATTTCTTCACTAAAAGCATAGTTAAGTTTAATGATTATTTAACTCCGTTGGAATATATGAATGAATTGAGCAGGAGATGTGTGCAAAAATATCGCAATATCATTCCAACTTTAGAAAATGTGACAGTTGCAATCGATAGCTGTGTTCTTACAGCCAGCGACAAACTGGATGATTTGTTAAGTGAACCTTTAAATACAAGAAATGAATTAACAGATTTTTACCAGGCGGTCTTTGAAAAGGAGATAGAAAGTTGTGTAGCTAAACACACTGATTCGTTGTATAATTTTATTGCTTGCATTTCCCGTTTGGTAAGCATTTTACAAACACATTTACATATCGATAGTCTCAAGTAGAAAGGCCCTAAGTCGTAATTTTTTTATTAATTTTGTTTTTCAGTGATTCCTATACATTTCACACAAATACACCTCGTCCCAAAAATTTATTGCAATAGTGTAAAAAACAAGAATACAGAAGGAATATTACAGTTTCTATTATGTTCTTACCTTTCTCCTGTAAAGTAACAATTATTTGAGTTAGAGCCTTTCTACTTGAGTCCAAACGATATGTACGTACTACGTAGTTTTTTATAATATGACTCAATTGATTTTATCTCTTTTTATTAAATTTTAGTACGATTACTGTGAATCTATGACGATGCTTAGCCGCAAAGACTTCAAATACAAAATGCAGACTGCCGAGTGTAAAGTCAAGGAGTATATTGCCAAAGCTATTGATTGCAGTTTTACTGTTCAATCTAAAACAACTTTCTTAATTACTCAAGCTGAAAGTTTAATTAGTGACTGTCTCGCGCACAAGGATGAGTGCGAACCCTGTGAATATTATACTTGTTCGAGAAGTCTTAATATGGAAGTGAATTATAAAAGCAAAACAGTACGCAGTCCATTCTATGGACGCGAACCTGGCGAAAATTGTCTAATATGGTATACTAGAAAAGAAATAACATAATTAAAATCCTCTTATTTTTGTTAAATGAAACGTTTGTAAACATTTCTGGCCTCATTCATGGCAACTATTTCTCTAAAAAAAAGGGTAAGTTCATTATTATCTTGAAGATCTTGCAGACGTAGTTCTCTCCGCACGTTGGCTTGAAGCTGAAGCATCCCCCATATTTTATTTAGTATGAAGTTGATTTGTTTTCCGAATTCATATCAAGAGTTTTGCGATAGCAGCGCCACCTACCAGTGTCATATGTAAATAAATATCATATTGGAGTGGAAATAATCGCACAATCCATTAGTTCAATTGTATACAGATGTGCAAAATAATATTATATCTAAAAAAAACTTAAATAGTTTTGTATGCAAATTGTAAACGACTGCAAGCTATTTGTTTTCGGTATGAGTGACTGAATGAATGGGAATTCATAAGTGTATTTATGTAATAGTAGTGGTACTATAATGATCAAAACATCATATACCAGCTTATTATAAGCTTTGTTATGTATTTGTATTTCGTGATCCTCTTTATCAATATTTTCGGCTGAAAATACTTGGTTAGGTGGCCAATGATGTAATTAATACACACAAAGTAAGAAGAAATATAATTTGCTTCTGAATTCCCGGAAATTCCCAAAAAAAATTCACAAAATCCCAAAATTGAGATTTTTTCAGTATTTTTCTTATTTGAAAATATTTACAAACATAACTTGTCTTAAAGTGGCATAATAAATTTGTTGGTTCCAGCTTTGGAATTTGAGGAAAAAATTAATTTTTTTAAATTAATTTTAAATTGGATATTTATAGCAAAAATATGACTATTTCAAAACGATCTGGCACCTTCAATAAAGAAAAGTTTGAACAAAAAGTTTCTTTGTAATATTTCTGATAGTATTGCCTTTTGAATAAGTAAAAATATGGGGTTGGTATTTTTGCAATATTTTTTAATAATAGCGAAATAATTTAATAATTAATTTAATTAATTTTTCTGCAAAAAACGGCGAAAAACGAATTTTTTCAAAATTTTAATTTAAATTGCTTAAAACTGTTGACTTTATTGTGCTTTTGATGCCAAAAAATTTTTTTTATGTTACAAATTTTGTTAATAATTCATAATTAGTTTAATTTTCTAAATCGAACAAGATTCTACTTCTCCATTAGCAGAACAGTCAACGAAGGTTAGTAAAAAAAGCCAAGATTTTAATTTTTTTCTATAATATATATTTCCTAAGCTATAGAAGACTTTTTCTAGGTCTGGAATAGAAAAAAATCCACTTGCAAAAAAAATTTTTTATTAGATCAAAAACATCAATCAGCTTGGTATCGGTTTTATTTTTTCATTAACCCAATTTTGTCCACTTTTGGACTTTGTGGCTCCACCCCCTTAAAAGATATATACTCCAAATTTCAGGCGTATGCTCTGCGACACCTCCTCAAATAATGTATGTATTTAATTCTATAACAATCGGACCATCGGCTTAGGAACAGAATTATTTCCATTTTTTTTACAAAATCCCCCACTGTGTATCGGGTACTTTAGGCCCCACTAGGCATTAGAAGGCACCGTCGGATCAAACTAAAAAACTAAGACCGCATTTATGACAGCGAACCTCACATTTTAGGTAGCGCAAATATATCAGTTAAAGAAAAAATATTTGCAACCAGTCTAGTGACCATGGTACTCAAAACTTTTGTTATAATTCAAAACTACTCGTATATAAAATTTATAATAAAAAAATTAAAATTAAAAAAATTTAATAATATGTAGATACTGAAATAACATAATTTCTGCCCAGAAAAGCCACGAGAAAAAGGTTGTGACGGGTGTGACATTACAAATCTCAGTCTTTACAGAATTTTTAATTGAGCATATATTCTGTAAAATCTCCCACAGAATGCACACAATAGTTTTTGCGAAGTTATTTGTCAAAAGTCTTTTTGATTACTACAAAAATGTTTTCTTAAAAAAAAAGATTTTCGAAAATGTAGCAGGTGTGACGGGTGTGTCCTACCATAAAAACTCGAAGAAAACTTCAATATCAGCAGCCAAATTTTGATTCTTGTGCTAATTGGAGACACCAGACATTCTGAAGATACCTCTTTAAAACGATTCTTTTTAATGGACTACAAGGAAGGTTACGTTTACTTTTAGTGACTGCACTTTCTGAATGAGCTCTGTGATTTAAAAATACCAATTCTAGATGTATTCCATATGCTTACAATTTGAATTTCTTGCTTTTTCTGTTGTCTGCTCGTTCTTTTTCTTTCTCGATAGCTTTTTCTGTTTGCTGCCCGTGATTTTTTATCCATCATAAATCTCTTTAGCATTTCTTATTTTCTCGTCCTTTTGTCTCTCTAACGCTAAATGCAATTCATATTTTTCTTTATGTTTCTACTTTCTTTCTATTTTTAACATCCAATGGAAAATGTAGTACTTCAGGGTTGGTGTGACGGGTGTGACCAAATATTTCCCATAACTAATTACTAATCTCCTAATCTCTCATCATATTCAAATAAATAATATTTTTTAATAAAAAGTATTTTACGGAATAAAAAAAATTTATACTTAAATTGCAACAATTCCCATAAAAAACATTAAGTTTTAACTTGACTGCACCCGGTCAAAAATACTTGTATGGCAACACTCTATTCTGGAATAGCTGTTGTTTTTTTTTTAATTTATTTTCTTACAACTACAATTCGAGCTGAAAAAAGTCAGCCAAGATAGCAATGGAAAAGTAAGAAAATATTTGTAGAACTTTCTCATTTGTTTAAATGAAAGTTTAACATAATAACCAGCAACCGTGAAATGCGATCGAGGATCGAGCTAAACCCCTCAATAATCAATTTTTAATAAAAAAGAATGTTTTACTGAATAAGTAAAATAATAATTTCTGATTATGAGTGCGTTAAAAAATTTCAAACTTAAATTGTAACAAATTCCCAAAAAAAAAAACACTAATAAATAAAAAAAATGTTTTTCAATTTTTATTTTCTAGTTATTTAAGTAAAGAGTAATAGGGAACACCTCTGGCTCAACCTCCCTGGGTTGAGGCATGCAAAGCTAATGATTGGAACGTATAACCAAAATCGTTTCATAGTTCTCATGTTCATGCATAAAACAATCTAAGAATACTCACAGGCTTCCTCACAGGTCATTGTAGACTGAGAAAACAGCTCAACAGACTTGACATTGAGAGTAAAAGGCTGTACAGATTCTGTGAGTACGACGATGAAACCCCAGAGCATATTCTGAAGGACTGTGAAGCGTTATGCCACAGAAGATATATCCAATTGAGCAAGCACCTATTAGAGGATTGGGAACTGCCAACACTAGACCCACTGGCAATCCTGAGATTCATCGGGAGAGTAGGTCTGGATGAGGTGCTCTAGCACCTGGCAAGGGATACAATAGATCTGCTTTGGTCGCAGTGTCCTGTGTTTAATTCAATTCATTCATAAGTAAAATTTTTATCTCAAAGTAGAAAAGTATCTGTACTCCAAAAAAATAAGTATTCTACAATTATAATTGTAAGTAGATACGAATTAAATGCTGGTTTACTATTTTCCATACTACGTGTACTAGTAAAATTATTTGCTGGGTATACATTTGCATTTTTGCCATCCATGCCTTTTTCCCGCATTGCTGCTCTCTGTTGCGTTTGATTAATTTCATCAATTCATTGGCCTGGCCTTATTTGTTGTTGACTCTTGATTTTGTTGGGTGCCTAATGTGAACGAATAATAAAACTTCCTTAAAAATTGCAATACAAAAGGACCTGAGGCAGTATTGTGTTAGGAATACTCGTACATGTGCAACAACGTTGTATGGTTTGCTTAAGTGCGGCGGTTGGCACTATTGCAGCAATAAAAAAAAATATTATTTTGTAGTTTCTTTTTCGTGTGCTGTCGTGGTTGGTTTTTGGCTTATTTTCATGCCAAATTGTAATCGTATTAGTGCAGTTTGTTTGGCAAAAGAAATCGAAAACTGCTTTGGGATACGGAAGAATTTGCACAAGACCATCCGTTTTTAATGATAAAGTGTTGCCGTTGAAGAAGATATTAAAGTCATATTGTGCAGGTACAGAATAAAAAAACGCTCTTGTATGTATGTATATGATGATGGGTATTGATTATTTATTCCTAGTTTACATGAAAGTTGTTAATAGTTGTTAACGGTATATATGTTGAAGAAGTAAATTGCAATTTGAAATTTTAAAAATATAAAAAATTTAAATTAGGAGCGAGTTTCTAATCAATGACTTCAGCTGTAAGCTATCGAATTTTGTGCTGTCAGCGTAAAAAATGTTACATATTGGTTTGACCCACCGACGATTTAAAAAAAAATTAGTTTGGTATAGGTTATATATATTTCGAATATCTCCTTTCTGCATCCAAAACATGCTTGGCAAAATTAATTGTGGTTTCTGAGATATTTAGCATTTTCATTTCATTTTGCTCCATTTCAACTATTTTAAGGTTTAATAAGTATTGTTTTGCTGTACATGCCACAGTTTGGCGTTTGCATCAAATTCTTCATACAAAAACAGGCGAAGTAAAGTTAACTCTTTTTTTGCTTCATTTCTATAAGAAACGAATAATAAAAACGCAAGGTGCCGTAAGAAAAATTCAACGGCGACTGTTTAGCAAAAACATTATCACCCAGATGCAGCCGCCGATTACATGTTTTAATATAAACTTATTAAACACTAAAATAAAATAAAATAAAATAAAATAAACCTTAATTATGAGTGTTTAAGTATAACAGAAATCATTTAATTTCATTCTTTATAGTATTAAATACACTTCAATTACTTGTTTTTCTTGTGTAAGTGTGTAAGCGATTCGATAGTTAAAAATATAACGGTGGCGGCTTCTTGGTCAGCGTTAAACGAACGACTTATTTCTCTAAGCAGCAAGAAAAATAAAAAAATAACAAAATTCTCAATTCTCAGCAGTAAAGTATACGTATGGAGCACAAAAAGCTACTTTTTGAAAATAAATCAAGAGAAGTGCTGTATGCTATATTAACTTCTAACTTTATTCGTGAAAGTTCACTAAAATTTAAACATTTCTTGCAAACATGTGTCGGAAAATCTGATTACGTGCGTGTTCGTGTCGTATCGTGTTGAGCAAAATTTACACGATAAACACGAAACGATTTTTGGTGTTAAAATATGTATGCATGAATTTCTAGTAAAGAAAAAATTTAATATTTCTATAGTCAAACGCGTAAAACCATCAAATTTGTTGATGGTGTAGGGGTCTCTGAAGCTTAAAGTTCTGAAATGAAACAAAAATATGTATCTACTTGAATATAAAGAAATGTTTTTTTTGCTATTCAATTTTATTTCGTGCGTGTTGTGCATTATCGTGTTTTGAAAAAATTTCGCGTGCGTGTTTCGTACGTGTTGGACATCTTGGCATTCGTGTTTGTGTCGTGTCGTGTTGGAAAAATTCAACACGCACCCATCTCTAGTCGTAAGCAATGGTGAAAATACAAAAAAATTCTATCGGGTATACTTTGAGAAAACTTCATGTAAACCTATTTTGTCGGTTTTCTCCATTCCGACTTTTTGGCATATGGTCCAAACCAATAATGGGCTGACGATATGTATGTTCATGCAAACTGTTATTGTATATAAGTCCCAAAAAAAGCTTACAAACTTAAATCATTTAGATCTACAGAGTATTCCCCTTAAAGATCAAAACTTTCTTTGGAAATAATGAGATTACAATTAAGTGTTCTGTATTATTGGATATTTTTTGGATATAAAGAGAATTTCACTTGTTTATTTGATACAAGTTTAACAATATCAATCAAAACTGAAAACACTCCTAATTCCCGCTGCCATAATAGTATTCTGATAATACACTTTATGTAGATGCTCAAGCAAACCAAAATAAACAATAATATTGTCTAATAAGTTTTTTAATGATCGAGAATAAGCCTTGATGATTATCCCAGTGATCCGGTTTAAATATAATAGCATTAGTATATCTGTTACAAATCGCTTGTTACAATGTTGCATTAAGCATTAGTGGAGAGCACATGCAACTAGAAAATTACCACCAAATACATTTGTGTGCATGAGGGAATTTCATTTATGAAGAAATTCTAAAAATTTAATTGCCACCTTGAGTGTTTATTTTGCTTTATTACCAGCGTGTTGATATTGTTGATGTAACCAACAGCTGCTTTTTATTATGTAATTTCAAAATAAAAATTAAATTTTAATAACATACGACTATATATGGCTTCAGAATAAATAAATAGCCACCGAACGAACAGAGCAGCAAGCCACTAGCCGGAAACTTCACTTCAATAAGGCTGGCAGAAGATTATGAAGAATCCACTGTTAGCAGCAGCCGTGGAGGGGAATATGATGCAAGGAAAATAAAGTAATGAATTTAAAAGATCTGGGACATTTTAACTCACACAAGTGGTAAAAAAATCGAGATGAAACAAAAGCGCTATTAATTTTAATAATTCTTTAAGTATTGTTATTATTAAAGACTCTTTTAAAAATACGATATATGTACATATACATCAAATATTCAGTGGACATTACATAGCAAAATAGCTCAACAACCAATTTCAATGTATTTAAAAAAAAAACAATTAATATATCACAGAACATGTTATATTAAAATTATATTATTATTATTTAAAATATGTCTATATGCATTTCATTGTTGCTTTAGCAAATCGTCAGTAGACTTCAACCACACATTTTGAACAGTCACAAAACCTCTTATCTTATGCACAAAATAAAATAGATTCATATTGAATAAAAATTATTTGCTGGGTTTTGTATGAGTTTCTAAGCCTACTACGCTTATTTTGCTTTTGTGATTTTCAAAAATATTATTTGGGAATTCTCAAAAAGTTTTGGGAAGTTTGTGCATAAGATAAGAGGTTTTGTGACTGTTCAAAATGTGTGGTTGAAGTCTACTGACTATTTGTTAAAGCAACAATGAAATGCATATAGACATCGCTTAACCACCAGCAAATAAATTTCACTTACATTATTTATTTGTTTCTTTTTTTATTTGATTTGTTATAATAATTTTAAACAATAAAACATAAATTTTCTACTGTTTAATACATTTAAACTCAAACAATTCAAATGTGTTTCGGAAGAATAGAATCAGTATTGTAGTAGGTACGGTTTTGCAAAAAAAAAAAAATAAAAGAATGTTACTATGTAATGTATTTTTTTCATATGAAAATTTGAGCAAAGCATGGAGAAAATTTTTTCAAAATTCAATCAATCGAAAGAAGAACAATAACTACTAAATATTATATATATCACACAAAAACTAAATTTTGTGAAAATGAGTGAATTCACTGAATTGTGAATAAGTTCGAAAAGAATCAATCGATTTTTATGATCGATATCTCATTTTGTTTCTATTACATGTAGCTTTGCGATTAACTAATAAATCTGAACAATTTTGGCCGTTTTATATTTTTCATGATATCTTAGAACAAAAAAATTTGCTATTTTCACCAAAAAAAAATTTATTTTTGGCTACAATTTTTTACTATAACTCCGAAACTACTGAGCCGATTGAAACGCAATATATAAACGGATTAAATTTTTATCAAAATGTTAATTTTTTTACATTTATTTTAATAATATCGCACTAACACTTTTTGAGTTATAATTAGTTATGTGAAGAAAGTCTAAAAAAAATTATAATTTTACTAAAAAATTAAAAAAAAACCTCTCCATAGAATTTGAAATGTTGACCACATTTCTATTACTGGAACCAAAATGCATCAAAATTGTATAATGGTTTTACAAGCCTTTAATATTTTTTAAATTTTATTGCCTTGTGCTATTTTAACATAATTGTTTTTGATTTTGTTTTTTCTTTCAAATAAAAATGTTAAAACATTATGACACTAGCGTTTAAATCCCCCCATTACTTATATTATACAATCCAGCAAAAACTAATAAAGTAGTTCAAAGAGATTGTCATTTTCACGCCTTCTTAATGATTACATGAAGTGAATTCATCGGCCATGTCACAGAGTGTCACGGAGTTCAATTCCGTTCTCGAACGGAATCCAATTCACTCCTTTTCTGTAGGAGATGGTGTCTTAAAAAGAAAACTAAAATACGGAAATTTGTTAGGTGTATCCAGACTGTTGAGGGCTCCGATATGCTGGGGCTTGACATATTGAGGTGGATTGAATTTCGTTTCCGAACGAAATTGAACTCTGTGATATTATATGTGATATGATACATTCCTCATTATTGAAGTGATGAAAATTAACATGCAAAATGCTTTAAAATCTGGGACCATTTAAGGGTCGTATTTGAAAAAATTGCATACAAATTATTTATCCTGAGGAAAAACAAAAGTTTTAGAATCTTATTTAGGTTTTTGGTAACAATGCCAACATATTGCAAAAATGTCACAAAAAATTCTTAGGCAAAAAGGAAAAAGTGCTTAAGTCGAGATAAGCTGATTTTGAGCTTATGGCTCCTCTGTAATCTTGATACTTGAAAATAGCTCTGGGCAAAATCTGAATTATTTTGTAAGATTTTTGACGAAGTTATAGCGCAATAACTTACTGCTGATATTTTTTCGACTTGTAATCTCATAAGTCCTAGTTTACACTATGCAAGTCTTATTGCTAAGCTGATTAGTTTGTTAGGAAAGAGAGACGAGGGGAAAAGAAACGTTATTGTTCCCCTCTTCTCTCTCTCCGTCAAACTAATCAGCTTAGCAATAAGACTTGCATAGTGTAAATATGAACTAAGGAATAACAGCTTAATTTAGGTTATACTTTGGTATATTTCAAGTTGAATGTATCATTTATGTTGTGTAGAAAGATATTTTATTTAAAAAAAATTTATATAAGAACGAATTTTAAAATTTAATTGCAAAAGAAATAAATTTCTGATAATCGTGTTGAAAGTTTAAAAGTGTTCTCCTACAACACAGTAAAATATGACTTAAGCCCTTTTTCCTTATTTCTACAGAATTATGCAAAATTTAATATTTCTTAAACCTATTTTAAAATATTGCCTGGTACTAAGCTCAACATATCACGTGAAGTGCTGTCAAAATACATGCAAAATTAACATGAAATGTTCATGAAAAAAATGTTGCAGAAGTAGTACTCTGTCCAACTTGAGTAAAACATATGAAAGTTATCAACATTTTAAATTTCCATTGCAAAATAGTATGAGTGCTTTTGTTCTACGTGGAATTTACAACAAACACATGGCGTTTTCTGACAAAAGTAGGAAATTGTAGCATAATTCCAAGGGCTAATTAATATTGTTTGCATGCCAAATTTTCGTATGAAATATTAAATGTTGATTAACATTTGTCACAAATTTTAACAGAGTATTAGGCTATATACAAAAATAAATACATTTTTATATACACATGTATGTACATAGATACAGGCACATCTCCTTGACATGTATACATAAATAATATGATACATGTTGATAATCAGCTCTTACCCTTGAGTCATGTTGACATTTTTTCTGTTCATAATTATCTCTTCAAAAAAATATTAGGAAAAAAAATCAATTACTTTTCTCTCACACATTATTCTCATAAACATTTTTTTCTTAAACCACTATTTTCTTATATTTCATTTCCTTCCAATTCTGCCAACAATAATTTCGGCATAACCGAGACAAGAAAAAGAAGTAGGGAACACATTGTGAAATACTTTTTCATTCTTCTTTAATTGTATAGATTGCAAGAAATTTCTTGTGGAATTTTACTTTGAAACACTATTTGCATTAATATTTTCACACTTTTTGCTAAATAAATTTGATATTTATGTAATTAACACTTTATATTTAACACTCATAATAATTATTTGAATACTAAGCACTGAAAAACTAATTAGAATTGATTTTGAAAATTGACTGCTCTTGGAAACGACTCTTTGACATGCTGATTGCTCAAACTTAAATCGCGAACTAAATGGACGAGCATATAAACAGCATCAATACTGCGTTTTAATTGACGAGTAGGCAGAAGTTATTAAATAATTACCGCCCAGTGATGGGAAAGTTTATACGATCGTACTTTTTTGACACTATTGCATTAAAAAAATATCATAGTAGGTATGGCCCAAACAAATTTGATACTTTCACTGTAAGTATTTTAACATTCCGAATTTTTTTTTATTCGTGTACGAAGTGTGTTCAAAAAGTAGCGCGAATTTTGAGTTTTTTCCAAAATTATTTATATATTCATAAATATCTATTTTTCCCCTTCAAACTAATGCCCCTCAGATATAATGCACTTATGCCAACGTTTTTTCCAATCTTCGAAGCACTTCAAAAAATCATTTTTTTATCTTGTTCAACTCCTCCTTGGATGCCGTCTTTATCTCGTCAATCGTAGCGTACCGTCGTCCTTTCATGAGCCTCTTCAGTTTCAAGAACAACAAAAAGTCACCCGGGACCAGATCTGGGGAATACGGTGTCTGTGGCATCATTAGTTTGTTGTTTTTGGCCAAAAAGTCGCGTAAAAGCAACGATGAAATTAAGCAATTTTTTTTCTTATGCCCAAGTCATTGATAAAAATCTAATGGCACTAGCCAATCGATATGTCTAGGTCCTCAGCAACTTCTCTAATGGTGATTCGACGACCGGCCAATATCATTTTCTTCACTTCATTAATTTTTTCGTGTGTTGTTGAAGTTCTCGGGCGTCCGGCACGCTCTTCCTCGTTCACATCTTCTTGGCCTTCCGAGATCATGTTGTACCACCGATAAACGTTGCTTTGGTCCAAAGTTATTATTCGGAATGCATACGCGCACTTAGTTTCGTTTTTCACACAAAATTTTATACAGTTTCTTTGTACCAGTTTTTGTAATAGGTAAAAATCGAAGACGAGCCAAAACACGTGCAAGCAAAGCAGCTGTCAACAATTAACTGAACATTCAAAATGGCCGAAATTGTCGGCATTAGTGAGAGACATGAGTACCAACATAACGCCACAAAAAAATCAAAATTCGAATTGCGAAAATTCAAAATTCGAGATACTTTTTGAACAACCTTCGTATAATAATTAAATTACAATTGCCTTTGTTGTAATTTGTACATTAAAATTATCAAATTTTTCTCACTCAAAATTAAAACTCTTGCCTAATGATATTGTTTTTTTTTTATCTAAAAATAATGGGACCATTCTCGAGTTGTGCTAATGTACAATATTGCGTAACAATTTCATTTTATAATGCAATATCAGCACCTAAAAATACTTAAGAAATAACTTAATTTGTCTAGTCCAAGAACTTGCAATTTGTGTTGTTAACCTCTTGAATACCATCAGCAGAAAGTTGTTATGTCCATTGGAGCAATACAGTATTTGTTATTTAACCAATAGTTTCATAGAATTAATATTCTAAGAAGGTGGCTTTGGCTGAGGTAGTTACCGCATTGACTACAAATACAAAGGTCCTGGGTTCGAGCCTAGTGTCCGACCAGATCATAAATTAGAAATACCATGAATTTTTCTGATGTAAATTAGTCTGCCTTCGTGACAGCTGCTGTCAGAAAGGCAGTCACTGTTAACTGAACTGTACCGACTTCAGTTGATATTAAAGCTCCTTCGTCGGTAGAAAAGAAGCACAATCAAATACCGGCACAATCCCAACTCGTTAATGTTTACAAGACAGAAAAATGTGAAATCGTGAATAAAGTGTGTGCTAGTGTGTGTGTGTGTAATTTTGCACCCTGTAGGCAGTTTAACTCCAAACATGTTTCCCCAAGTCAACACTTTTGTCTACTATTTTGCTGACTTTTTGGCGACATTGTTACTCAGGCAAAGAAATGCCTAGTACTATTACTGATAGAGAAGACAGGTGGTGAAGGAAGAGATGGGGAGAAAGTTTCATTACTTTACAACTCTGCTTTTTTTGCACATTTTTAATACGAGTAATGCAGATTTTCAGCGCCTCTGGTATCAAAAAGGCATATTAAATTTTCAAAGCTGTGTTTAGTAGCTATTTTTATTGGCTATTTTACTTCGTCGATGATTCTGCCACGCAATACCAACGAAAAGGAGCGCTCTGATGTTACATTAGCATGCCTCCATCACTTGAACTTTCCTACAACAACTGATACAAAGGTACACTAATGCACGTCAGAAAAATGCGTGGTATTGTTATTTAATGACTGTCGGATACCGGGTTCGCACAAAGGGCCTTCGGTTTTGTATTTAACGTGCTAACTACCTCAGCCAATGCCATTAAGCTTAGCTTATAGCTCTTAGTTAGCCCTATAATTGGTGCTAATAGATAGATTTTTTTAAAGCAATGTTTTGTTTTCAAGGTAATTGCAAAATACCAAGGCATTCGCATGTGACAAATACCGAAGCTGGTTATACGGACAAGGATTAAAATACTGATTTCAGCAAAACTTCAAGCATAAGTTTAATGTAGCTTAGCTTAGAATGTTGGGCACTGATGTTACTTTAAAATGGTTTTGATGTTACCCAAAAATTATTTATATTTTTTTTAATTTAATTTTAATCACAGTCGCATGTAAAATTGTTTTCAATCATGATATTTTTATTGTTTCTGTTGCTCTTTTCGCGAAATTATAAATAAAGAAGCTAAGTAAACTAATTTTCAAATTAGCAGGAGTATTCAATGTATTATTTTTGGCATACTCGTACTAACAATAAACTTAACAAAAATTATTAGTAGCAGTAATAAACCAATAAAATAATAATAAAACAAATTTAAATGAAAATCCTATCAGGAAAAACAAACACAGTTTTTTCAGAATAAATAGACAAATCTAGTTAGTATTACTTATTGACCATCGCAGCAAGATAAAAGCAACTGCGCTGTACCTCAAGCGTTTCTTAATATTGCAATAGTTGCAATGCAGTCTCCACTTTTTTTTTTTTTACAGCTTTTGAAAGCGCTTTCTTGAATTTGTAAGCTTCCTTTTAAGCTTGCTCGGAATTCTTCTGCTTTTTTTTAATATATGGTTTTGTAATAATATTTCATCTTTCTTCTTTCTTTCCAGCGCTTGCAGTTTTCCAATTTCACAGTTTTTGCTCATCTAAATTAAAATAATTTAAAAGTGTATCAAATATTTTTTGTTAGTTTTTCTTCTAATTTTTCACTTAACATGTTGCACATGACGATCACAAATCTTTATATATCTGAGCAATTTTTCATTATTTTTTTTATTTTGGAACATCTGTGTTGGTACTGAATGTTTGATGAGCTTCCTGCATGTACTTTCCACGCACTCATAACATATGCTGTTTTTCAATGTCGCACGTGACATCGTAATATCTTTGCGATTTTGAAATCATAGTTTCTTAGGCATTATTTTATGACTCTTTGTACTCTTAGAAAAATTTCAGAACGCTTGTCAAAACAAAACCTGCAAACAAATTATCCAAATGAAAAAAGTTACGCATTCATTTGTGACTATGCATTCGAATATCTCGAAATTGGTTATGTATAA
The DNA here is from genome assembly GCA_936439885.1 of Nowickia ferox. NCBI lineage: Eukaryota > Metazoa > Arthropoda > Insecta > Diptera > Tachinidae > Nowickia > Nowickia ferox. The sequence goes on along the minus strand of OW387023.1, from coordinate 90,535,676 downwards.
ATGTAACATTTTCCTACATCAGTTGAATTTTATTATTTCTCTATGAATAAATGCTAAGTAAATTGTTTTCGAGATATGTGAATTTTTTGTTGTAGGTGGATTTTTCGGTGAAAATATTTTTTTATTTAAATGAATATAATTTTTATTTTTTTAGTTACTATTTTTCCAAAGAGCTAAAATTTTTTATTTTTTTATTTTTAGTTGTTTAATCCAACTGTCAGAACTCTGTAGTAGCGCATCTTCTTAATTCGTTTTTAATAGTCTTTAACAAATAGTATGTTAGTAGCAGTTTTTTTTTAGCATTTTTCCACCTCTTCCTATAATTCTAGTTCCTTGTTTTGATTAAGATAATTCTCCAGGTTATGTTTGAACACACATATTCAGTTTTCTTTTAATTTTTATTTGCTCAATAGGCAGGTAGAAAGAAGATTGTAGTTATAATGCACGCAATCTGGAACTGGCCTAAGGTGAGAAGTGTTCTATTAAATAAAATAAATTTAAATGGATTTTAATGTATTAAACAACAAACCACAAGAATGAGAGGTATTTGGAGGTGGGCCTCTCAATATTGTCTTACATAGATTGCACAACGACTGTACGTACCTTGTTTGTTAACAACCACAAGTGGCCGCTTAAGGGATTTGCAACTCCATATTTGTTTTTCACTGCAAAAAAAAAAAATTAAATAAATAATAAATAGGAAATATGGCGAACAAGTGTGCCATAAAGATAAGACAATCAGTTTTGTGTGGGCGTTTGTAGAAATATGTCTAAATTGATGATTATAATTAGTAATGTGCACGTGAGCGGTTTTTGACTCACGACAGAAAAATATTTTACTCACGCACACTTTCACGCACGAATGATTTTGAACATTTTCGCGATCACGCACGCTCACGTATAAAATATTCTTAATCACGCACGAGGGGTGTACAACGTATCACGATCACGTACACTTACGAAAAATATATAGTTAATTTTTTATGTTTGTTAATTGAAAAATAGGTGCTTACACACACATAAGTACATACATACGTATGTACGCATGCATTATGTTTGCAGGCTCATTCTACCTATATGTACATATGTATTATGGTGATCGATTATTCGACTTTTGCCAGAAACCGGTTTTCGAATAGTTCGAATATTTGAAAATATGAAAAATCCGGTTTCGGTTTTTACAATTCAGGAAAAACCGGTCAACCGGTTTTTTAAGTAAGAAAATTATTATACAAAAGTTTTGATTTTCAATTGCTTTATTAAAACCAGAGTTAATAGTTCATGTAAATACTATAAAACCATACAAAAATTAAAGATAAAACATAAAAATTAATTGAGACAATTTAAATTTTTTTTTTTTAGGTGAACTATAACCTGAATATAAAAATTAAAAAAAAAACGGATAAACAGAAAATGAATAAGTGATACTTACTAATGTGTTTACCAAAGGTAAATCAATAATTGTATACACAATATTTCTCATATTCCATTTCATTGAAAATTTGCATTAAATAGCTGATGTTAATAAAAATCTCTACCCCAGTAGATAGACTTGGGTGCTGATGAAGTGCGTGGCTGCACAGAAAAATATCGGTATTTCCCCCAGCTAATGAAGTCTAATTTAATTTTACTTCTCTTCTTTAGAAACTCACATTAATTAATAAAAATATTTCATTCAGCCAGAATTGAAATTACTGAACTTAAGCCCGACTAAGAAATTATTTCTCATAAAAATTAATTTCATATACTTATGTATAGTACACGTGTATAATATATATACATATGAATCTATATAAAATATGAATGTCAACAAAACTAAAAAAACACTTTTTGCAAATGGATTTTGACATCCATTGCACACCATAAGGCCAATTTAATTCGCCTATGCTACGACCTCATGAAATAATTTCGCTATAGTCAAAAAACTCTTAGAACTTTTATACTTAAAAAAAAATAAAAAATACTGAGGAAAATCAACAGAACATGTTAGTCTAAGTTTTAACATAGTAAAAACTAATTTTATTGCAAAATATACAAAGCGAAAAGTATTCGACTCAGCCGGTTTTTAAATAGTAAAAAACCGGACTATTCGACATTCTAATAATCAACACTTTGATGAAAAACCGGAATTTAAAAGCGGTTGAAACCCCGAGTCGATTACCCTAATCTGTATGTACATAGATCAGAGCTGGCCAGCGAGAGAATGTATTCGCGTGTGTGTATCAGTGATGGGAAATGTGGCACAATCGTGCCATTTTTGGCACTATTGGATGTTAGCTGGCACTGCGGCACTCTCGCTCCTGTTCTGGCACTTTTTGTCCATTCGATCAATAACCGGTAAATAAGTTTTTTGTGTGTAAACAACTAATTTTGGAACGTGTTTTTTGTGATGTTCATGGAGTTTTCTAGCTATACACAATAATGTATCATTTAAGGAACATAGTATGCTAAACGAACATCAAGTGTTAACATTTAAATTATATAAAAAGTGATTTGGCACTATTCAAGTGATTTTGGCACTATTTAGAAACAGATTCGGCACGAAATCAAGAATTCCAATTCCCATCACTGATGTGTATTCATTTGTATAAGAGGCCGATTGATGTTCAGCACTCTGGTGCTACTTTGGGCAGCTCAGACATAGATTGTAGTATTTATTATAAGAAAATTTAAAATTTTCAATACGGTTATATACACACGCAGGAGTGCTATCTCGTGAGAGCGTGAGAATTCGTGCGTGATTCTGAAAAAAACCTCACGCACGATCACGCACGAGTAATTTTTTTAAGTCACGATCACGCACTCACGCGTGATTAATTATAAATTTGATCACGATAAAATCACGACATTTGCACATCTCTAATTATAATCATTAGTTCTAAATATGATCGTTAATTTTTAAGTTTTTGTTTTAAACAAATTAAACTTAACTGTGAACTTGATCACAACGATTGCATTGCGTTCAATGTTCGGACAGCCTTTTTTTCTGTTAAGCGGCCCACCCACTTGCAATACAATTGTGCAATTTTTCGTATTGTACAATAATATCGCCAATGTGTATGTCATATTCGAAAGTGGTACAATATATTGGCAAATATCAAAAGACTTTTGATTTTTATTGTACAATCAAGTCAATTGTGTAATGTGGTGGCAACATTGTTCAATGTTGTTTACTTTTTCACTGTCCGGAAAATTGGGCGATATTTTTTTGTTGAAAATATTGTGCCATTTATTGAATAGTATAGTTCAAAACGACAATAGTATGTACAACAACATATGCAATAATATTGTATAATGGATGGGCCGCTTTAAAATTAATATATGCATAACCAATAAACGATTTTCTTTCTTAATAGTTTATTGTTTAATTTAAAAAAAATTATTTGTTGATGCTTTAGGGTTCAATTAAAAGAAATTTTATGTATAGATACAGGCATACATATCGATGGTCTCAAGTACACATCGTCTTTTTTAACAAATTGAGTTTTTGAGTGATTCTTGTCACACAAAATTTATTGCAATGAGTAAATTGATATCCTCAAAAAACATAAATGTGAAAAAGTCCAAGTTGCTATCAAAAATTTCAGCCATCAAAAGCACTAAGACCAAAACTTCGACCTGCTGACTTGGTAGTATTTTTCATAATTTTACCACTGAGGGGACAAAAGTTATGAGGGAGTAAAGGCAATGCAAATGGCTTCGTGTAAAATTCATGTATTAAAATGAATTGATATGTTTTTGTCTCCTAATAAATACATTTATAAAATAAAACACATGTATACATGTTAAAAAATAGTACATTTTGCTTTGTCCGATTTTTCGGACGATTTTTCGAGTATGATATGACGATAATTTTATATTTTATCGGGATTTCGACGATTTTTCGATAATTTTATCTGGCAGCCCTGATGGTAACGCTGCTTGTGATTAGTTTATTTTTGAGTTCTCTTTGCAATTTCAATTCAATTTGCGGCTTAACGCAGTCAAGGGAACAAAGAAGCTTAACCAACAAAGTAGTAAATTTTAATGGAGTTTATGGAGTGATGGAAATAAGAAGGTTTTTATTTATTAAATAGCAATTTCCAGATAAACCCTGCCAAGTAAAAATACGGTCAAAGTAGATAAATAAATTTTAAAGCAATTTTTCAGAAATGATTTTGCTTCATGATGGGAAGTATTTTTATCTTTCCCAGCTTTAAAAGGATATTTCAAGTTGAAGTTAAGTATCATATTAAAGTACAAGTATGTATTCACTTTTTCCATGACTGCTACAAGTTTAATGATGCGTGATTTACAAAAGTAATTCAGAGAAAAAGCGGAAGCAGGTAATGAATGCACACATGTATATAAATGGTGTTTTTTATAGAGTGTCAGCGTTGGTATCATTGCTTTATTTGAGTACCCATTTAACAGCTGATAGTTTTCTTTGAAATTTCTTTATGAATCGACTTACACTAGGGTGCAAAATGCTGAAATTTTTAAACAAAATAATTGATCTATTCGTCAAACTTATCGTGTATCGTTCCGATGAAGCCCATTTCTGGTTGAATGCAGAATTGTCGCATTTGGAGTGAGGAAAATCCAAAAGCTTTAATCGAAACAGCATCACATCCATAGAAAATTACTGTTTGCATGTCTTCAAAAACGATGATGGTCAGAATGTTAAGTTGTTGAAAATTGTTGTTCCAGATTGCACTTTCTACGCGCCAGCCGTGACGGCCACATGGCAGAAATCATATTTAAACATTAATTTCATAAAATTTTCTTTCCAATAAAGCCCGTTTTACTGATATTAAAAATATTTTTCCTTGTTTTATTATAATTTAAACTTGTGGCACTCTAGAAAAAACACCCTTTACTACATACATATGATGTATGTACATATGTATGTAAAACATAAGTTTATATGTTTTAGGCATATAAAAAATGCAGACATGTAGCTTGCTTGTCGTGTTGGCTGGTTTAAATTTGTGCCACTATGACAATAATACTAATTTAACCCTATTTTATGACTTAATTATAAAACTAAATATTTTGTATATCTTATGCAATGAATGCAAAAGGAATATTAATTTGCAAAATTATAGTTTTTTAATATGCCGCGACAGTGAACATGAACATAATGTTTATTATAGTCGTATAATTTTAATTAAAGGAAAGCGCAACAAGGCAGATAATACATAATAATGTTAAAGGGACAACAAAAAGGGCTGTTTCTTTTTTAACGGGTGACTTCTTGTGAAGAATTCTTATATTTTAAAGCAATTAAATCCAGACGAAAAATAACTTACTTCGCTAGAAGTCCCCTAAACGCAATATTGTCCGATTAGGTGTAAAATTGTACACCCTATCGAAAGATATTATAAAGTTTTGCAAATAGCGTCGCAAGTCAGTCATATTTGTCATATGTAAACAAGACAGCTGCATTATACAAACAGACAAGCAATGAAACGCTGTACTTCGCAATAGCGTGGAATAATTGTACCTATTTTTTCACTAATAAATGGTCAGTGTGGAACAGCGTGAATTTCTACGTCGGATCTATAATCGTGTCGCGCAAACTCAGCAAACATTCTACAGCAGCTAAGCTGCAAATACAGGGTGTTTTTTTTAGAGGTATAGAACTTCGAATTGAAATAAAACACAAGAAAATCGTTTTAATGTCCATCAATTTGGCTTTATTGGAAGGATAATTTTATGCCATTAACGTTTAAATATGATTTCGGGAATGTGGCCGCCGCGGCTGGCTCGAATAAAGCCAATTCTACAGGTCCAATTTTCAACCACTTTTTCGAGCATATGGGGCCGTATGTTGGCAATAACGCCACGAATGTTGGCTTCCAAGTCCCCTAACGTTTCTGGTTTGTTGGCGTAGACGAGCGACTTCACATATCCCCAAAGAAAATAATCCAATGGTGTCAAATCACACGATCTTGGTGGCCAATTGACAGGTTAACCGAATTAATTGCTCTGATGGACGATTATGTCGACCATAAAATGGACGGAGCTTGCGGTAAACTTCGCGAACTGAACCATTATTTTCGAAATAAATTTGCACGATTTGCAAGCGTTGTTCTTTTGTCAACCTGTTCGTGATGAAATGGCAAACCAAACTAAATATTAATCACTTGACAGCTGACAAAATGGCCGCCAGTTAAAAAAGTGATGCCAAATTAAAGTTCTATACCTCAATAAAAAACACCCTATACCTTGCAGCGCCTAGCCAGCACGGTACTGGTCGTACTGTCGAGAATATTGTGGCTGTGGCCGCCGATGTTGCTGAGAACCAAGAAACATTTACCAGACAACGTGCCACACAATTGGGCATCATCACAGCGAATTTTGTATGAAAGACTTGCACATGTTCCCCTATAAAGTGCAAGCAGTGCATTATTTAGTGCCTGCGAACCGTCATTTGCGTCTGAGTCATTGTAGAGCCATCCTCAATCTCAGCAACCAAGAGGACAATTTTGTGTCAAAAATCATTATGAGCGATTGCGCCAATAAACAAAATGTTCGTTTCTGGAGACCTGTAAATGGAGCTGTGAGACTCTGAAATGTGATACACGAAAACCGACTAAGTGCTGGGACGCCATCGGCAATACTGCTATTGGCGAAAGCTACAGGGCCATGATAAATGACTTCTTAGTGTCGGAATGGAGAGCGCGGTTTAGTGAACTTGTAATTTCAACGAGATGGTGCAACCGTACATACAGCAGGAGCCACAATAGATATAGTGAAAGAAGCTTTTTCGTGTTCAGTAACTTTTATTACGATAATCGTATCGCTAAAATAAATACAGGGTGTCTGGTGGCAAATTTATATTTTTAAATATGATTATTTCAAAAAGCAATAAACGGTTCGAAGGGAGGGTGGCGCCGTTGGAATTATCGATTGTGCATCGCGCGTTCACTGTGGAGACATTTTTTAAGAGTAATGATTCTTACGTAATTGCTCGTCGACAATTTTGTTCAAAGTTTGGTATTCGGCGAATAGGTGATGGACAGGGTGTAAATTTAATTCGTTCGTGGGTGCAGAGATTCCGCGCAACTGCTTCGGCTATGAATGTCTAACGGCCAGCGCCCAGTCGATCTTCAAGGACTCTCGAAAACATTGAACTGGTTGCAAGCAGTTTACGTGAAAATCCGCGGCTTTCAATACGGTAAAGAGCAACCTCACTGGTACTTTCAAGAGCGATTATTCATGAAATTTTAAAAAAGCATCTGAAGTTCCATCCTTTTAAAATTCAAATCGTTCAAGAACTGAAAGAAAGTGACTTTGATTTACGCAAACATTTTTGTGAAACGATGTTGTAGCGTTTTCGCACTGTAAATCCAAGTTTTTGGAGCAACGAGATTCATTTTCACTTAAACGGCCACCTCAACAAGCAAAATTGGTGTTACTGGTCTCCAAGAACCCACAACCCTCGATTGAAACATCGAAACAATTGCATTGCCCCAGGGTGTGCTTTATCCATGCATGAGATAATTGGACCATTTTTTTTCGAGAATTCTCGAGACCAGGCGACGAATGTCAACGGTGAAAATTATCAACGCATGATTACGGAATTCTTTTTGCCAAACCTGCGAGCTGATCCATCGTACTCTTCATACACGTGGCTTTGTGTCAATTATTATGGTTTTTATTTAAGTTTGAAAATATAAATCTGCTACCAGGCACCTTGTAGAACGAAAATTTATCGACTTTGCTATTCAGTAACATATTTAGCGATATTCGCTGTTGGTTGAAGTAAAAACTGTAAGTTTTCTTTAATTATTTTTTGTGCTTTTCGCTTATTTTGACATTTTGTATTCAGGAATGGCACATAATAGACTTTATTAGCTTGGGGAAGTACCAGGTAGAGTGATATAATAACTTCGTGCTAACATGGATAGAAAATGAAAAAACGGATAAAACAGAAAATGAATAGTAATACTTACAAATGTATTTACCAAAGGTAAATCAATAATTGTATACACAATATAATCATTTCTCGTATTCCATTTTATTGAAAATTTGCATTAAATACCTGATGTTAATAACAATCTCTACCCCAGTAGATAGACTTGGGTGCTGATGAAGGGCGTGGCTGCATAGAAAAATATCGGTACTTCCCCCCAGCTAATAAAGTCTAATTTAATTTTTGTTCTCTTCTTTAGAAACTCACATTAATTAATAAAAATATTTCATTCAACATGAATTAAAATTACTGAACTTAAGCCCGACTAAGAAATTATTTCTGATTAAAATTCACTATAGTTCAACTAAACATTTAAAATTGTCTCATTTATATCGATAAATATTACGATTTTCGATTCGAAAGAAATCACTGAATCCAGGTAATGGTCTCGTAATCTTCAGTTTTGGCAATCTGTCATGACCAACAGCATCACCCGATTTAACTAAACATCCCTTAAAAAGAATACTTGAGAGAAATTCGAACGTCTCAAACTTTAACTTCCTGAAAAATCGTGAAAAATCGCACAAAATAAATGAGATTTTTCTCAGTGATACTTTTGAATATGAAGATTACATTAGTGACATTAACTCGAAATTTGCTTATCTCGACTCACAGATTTTTTAAGCATATTATTTTCTTAGCAAATATCTGTGGCAAAAAGGAAAAAGTGCTTAAGTCGAGATAAGCTGATTCTGATTTAATAGCAAAGCTGATTCTGATTTAATATGCAAAAGTAGCTCTGTTCGAAATCTCAATTATTTTGTGATATTTTTCAAGAAGTTATAGCATAACGAATTGCTGTTTATATTTTTTCGGGTTATAATCTCAGACGGAATTAATAGTTTAATTTACCTCATACTTTATATTTCAAATTAAATGTATTATTTATAATGTATAGAAGGATGTCTTCTGAAAAATAATTAATTAAAAGTTGAAGTTTCCAATTTAATTGTAAAATAAATGAATTTGCGAAAATCGACTAGAAAGTTTAAAAGTGCTCTCTCACACAACAGTAAAATATTACTTTAGAACTTTTTCCTTATTGCCATAGATAAATAAATACATACGATATATTAACATTACATTAATAAGTTAATAAAAAATTAATAAACTGATTTCATTTTCCTAGTTTACAAATGTGTCAAAAAATATTATTGTAGGTGTACTCTTAATTTCAATTCCAATTTTAATTGGATATTAATATTAATTAATATCCGTTTCCTAAAATACTCTGACGTTATTTTGCGCTCTATATTAAAATCCTCTTAGTTTTACTTCATTATTCATGAAAATTATAATTCTAATTCCAAATGTAATTGTTTGTCATTTTTAATTTCCCTTGATCTTCACTAATGAAATTGTTATGTTTTTACTATTAATAAATAAAACATGTTCACATGGTTCACTTGACCACTTAGATAAACAGACGGAAAGTCAGACATGTTTGCACATACATACATACATACATACATATATACAAGTATAAGCGTACACATTATTGTATGTGATATAAATAATGATAGAACATCATAAGGTAATTAAAAGAAAATTACAACACGAAAAGTCTGAATATAAAACGAGTTGAATTGCAACCGCTAATGATTAGTAAACTCTCTAGAGACTTGAAGTGTAAATAGAAGTACGAACAACTACACCAGAAAACACTTTTTACAACAGGATTCCTTTCTTGCCCTTTCTTGTACATTTGTTCTTGTTTTTTTTTGTAACTCCCCAGCAAATGCAACTCTTTAACAAATGACATAGAAAAATATGATGTACAGGGGGAAAACTAATGAGAAGAAAATCAACAAGGCATTACAAGATACTCTGTTTTTTTTAATGCCATGTAGAGAATGTTTATTATTTAATATTTTTCTGTTGAAAAAAAAAAAAGAAATAACATTGCTGGAATATATACACAAGAATATTGTTGTTTATGGCAAACTGTGGCATTTGCTGAGTTGTTGCGTCTAAAATAAATAGAAATGTTGACAAAAATTCAATAATTGGAATACTGGTGGTCTCGTTTGACTAAATTGATGTTTTACTTTGGAAAAGAGTTCCAAATATGTAATTTATAATATGTGACAGAAATAAGTTATGAAGTTCATGAGAGCTTTTAGAACAAGACATATTGTTATACTTGCTTTGCTGCTATTAAAAAAAAAAAACTTAATAGCTTTATGGCCATAAAATTTGTCAATTAATGTATTTGAGTTTATTTTTCTAATTGATTTAATTACTTTCAATTATTCCCTGCAGTATGAAATGACCAGAAATGAATTAAGTACTGAAATATGTAGAAAAAAATTTTAAATTATGTATTTAAAAAAATTCGCAGAAAATTATTGCTTTATCAACATAAAGTCAATTGATTTTAATAATAAGAATTTTATCAATAGTTGAAGCAGTTGAATAAAAATGCGTTTTACTTTTTTTTTGGTAGTAAATCAGTGCGTTGATCAAAGTAAATATTGCAAAATTTCTTGATTATCTCTAATAAAATCTGTGGCAAAAAGGAAAAAGGTACTTAAGTCGAAGCTGATTTTGAGTTAATGCTAATTCCATAATCTGCATATTTGAAAGTACCCCAAAATCAAAATCTTCATTAATTTTTGTGATTTTTCAGGAAGTTATAGCACTATGAATTGTGACTTATCTTTTTTAGGGCCATTTTCACAACTTGCCTTTAGCTAAAGGTAGGATTTTGATTGCCCGATAAATATCACGTGAAATGTGAACTGTTCCCTTTCCCTAAAGTTGTGATCGCCAATGTTTGCGTTGTTGTTGTGTCAGTATACTATTCTTTAATTTTGTTCACCATTTTTTTCACGGAAAATATTTCACGTTAACAAAATGTTCGCCTTTCATTCCAGGGTGAATAATTAATTGTTTTATCAATAGAAAAATTAGTTGTATTGATTAGCGAAATCACTGACGAATGGTTATGCAGATGGTGGCAATGCCATCTCCATGTTAAAATTGTCAGTCGTGTGCATGGCTAATAGTTAGGCTGGTGGTTAATGGTAACGATTGGTAGTTAACAAAATAGCTGGACATTCGCTAGTTACGCCGACTGCAGGGTGTACAAGTATATACACACATAATAAATATGTATGTATATACATACGTTACGTTTTCTATTAATTTCTGTCTACTAGCGATGCCAACTATTTATAACCCAAACGCGCTATTCCCTTTCGCAAAACACACTAGAACGCGCTAGCATTGTCAACTATTTAAAGTCAAAACGCACTATTTTCCTATGCGCTAAATTGAAATTTAATAAAAGTCGATGTATGTACATTTGTATTAGTAAATACAATTGATTTGTTTAAGAAGCTATTTTCAATTTTACAATATTGTTTCTTTGAAATTATACCCTAAATAATTTGAATTCTTTAATACAGAATCAGAATTGCCTTCCAAATAATTGAAATCCTTAGTTTCTATTTTTATTTTATTTGTAACAACTTATATAAATTGTCGAATAGTGTCTCGATTCAAATGCTTTTTGTACTTGAGCTAGAATATATGCTTAATAAGTTATATGTATAAATTTTTTTGGTCACGAGTACGAGTACATATTTTTAGTTGTGAAACTTGAAAATATTTGCCATTTAAATGCATTTTTAATTCTAACCACAGTCAAGAGAATTTTATTTGCGGCAGCTGAATCATTAACCAATTTAAAAAATTTTGTGAGTTTTGAATACTAGAAAATTGTTAAATTTAGGCAAAAAAAGTAAAAGAACTGAAATGATGATGACTTTGGTCTGAATTAGCGCGTTTTTTTATTAAACGTGCTAAGACGAAAAAAACGCGTTTGACATAGTTAAAACGCGCTAAATTGGCATCGCTGTTGTCTACTCGTCAATGAATGCGTTTTATTGATTCTCCTTTTGTGCTCGTTAATTTATGCATTAAACACATTCACCACAGCAGGCTACACGAACACACGACTTCAAATGCCGCTAGCAGCATATGTCGCCTCTTAGCCAGCTTCTTAATTATTTTGGAGAAGGCAGCAGCACCATCTGCAATTCATATTTAAGTATAAATACATAGTTCAGTATTGCCACCTTCAAACATTCCGCATTTATAAAAATTAAATTACTCTTTCAAAATGTAAGTACATTGACGTAAAAGTATAAAAATGAATAAATTTATGCTTTAAATAAATTTTTGGATATTGTTTCAGTCATTCATTCATTCATCATTTTGTATTATACTGGCAACACTGAATTTTCTAATTGTAGCCAAAGAAATAGAAATTAATTTAATTGGATTACAACGACAAAATCAGCATAGACAACAACCTGCCGCCCTGTCGCCTTGCTGTCTTCAAAAGAATCGCTCTCATATAAACATATGTATTCTATCCTTGCCATTTTGTAGTCGGTAGCCTGCTGTGGTGAATGTGTTTAATGCATTAGTCGGCGATTTAGTTTTGAACAATTAACATGTCAAGTGTCAAATTTACTTATATTGCAAAAAGTTAATGAAGACATTCCACTTGTACCATGTACAAATTTTGTGCAAAAGAATCAAAAATAATTTTTTGTATTGAAGAGAAAAGCTGTCAACATTGCTTAGAGGCAAGTAGTGTATGCATACATGCCGCAAAACAAACATGTATCTATACACATGTATACTATATATATGTTGAATACACAAGTTGATAATTTTAGCTTTGATAATAATGAACCGCTTCAGGTACTATTTGCTTATTTCAAAATTCATTTAAAAATACATAATCGGTCGAATGACTCTAAAATGGTTGAATTATTTCTAATAATATTTTATATAATTTAATTATGGGTAAATTGTTTATTTATATCACAAGAAGTGTCTAGGTGCAAAAGTTAATCTTCAAAAATTTATAAAAGTTCACACTAAATTTAATATATTCATTTATAATATATACCTACATACTTACGGTCTAATCCATAAAAAATATTTTAGGTTTATTACAGGTTTATTTGAAAAATTTCCCATAAGCGCTTAATAAACCTGAAATATTTTTTTATGAATATAGGCTGGTACTCTGTTCAAAGTTGTGAGAAATTTTCAGCACCATTGATTATTTCGCGTGAAAAATTTGACATGTACTAAATGTAGCCCAACTCGCGGTTTTTTTATAAATTTCTTGCTTTTATTACTTGAAAGTATGCAACATTGTTAAAATTCCGTGCGAAAAAAGCACTGCTCATGTTGTTTCGCAGCTAAACTAAAATGATGCCAGACTAATTTTGCATGGAAAGACATGATTTTACATGTTTTTCACAACAAGAACAGAGTACTACTTTTGCGAATTTATTTCGCAAATATTTCACACCAAATACTTTTATATGTAGTTTGGCAGCATTTCGCACGAAATTGTGAACAGAGTACCAGGCTTATGGCAGTAAAAAAATAACAAACATTTTGGTTATATTTTCATGTCTGTTCGATCGAGAGTGAGCAAATTTAAAGTTAGGAAGTAAATTGGCTCAAAAACACACTTTTTTTTGACAAATTTAGTTTTATTCATAGCAATGTAAAGTAGAAATATGGGAATTTATTATGAAATATGATGTCGGGCAAATGCAAACCTCTGGTCCGCAAAAAGTGCGTACGTCTGCTTCGCTTATCTCGTCAATGCAGCGCCTAATTTCATCTTTCAGAGCGTCAGTTGTTTCTGGCTTGTTGACATAAACTCGGTCTTTCAAATGGCCCCAGAGAAAATAGTTCAGCGGCGTTAAATCACAAGAAGGAGGCGGCCAATTGGCATTGCCAAATTTCTCATGCAATAAGTGAATTGTTTGGGCGATTGAGTGGCTTGTGGCGCCGTCTTGCTGAAGCCAAGGGTCACTGATGTCAACATTAGCATGGTTTGGTTAGCATGGTTTGGTAATGCAGATAATTCACGGTGACGACCTTTGCTTGCTCATTTTTGAAAAAGTACGGTCCGATGGTGCCGCCTGACCACAAACCGCAACTATACGGTCATTTTCTCTGGATGTAATGGTTTTTCAAGGAATTTTTGTGGATTTTGTGAGCCCAATATGCGACAATTTTGTTTGTTTGCATAACCGCCTAATTGAAAAGATGATTTTGTTTAAAAATGCGTTGGTTTCGTTCAGTTTTTTTTTTTTTTTGATAGAAAATTTTCACAATTAAAATTCTTTGTTCAAGTATATCGTTCCATGGTTAAAATTTCCCAACTTTTTACTAAATAAATGTTCAAGGATGACAGCTCAATTCTTCACATTTCATCCTTTATCAGCTAATTTACTTCCTAACTTCCAATTTGCCCAAACTTTATTATGTTAATTTGTTTGATTTAATTAGACTAAAGTTGGTTTATTGAGGAGGCCAAATTAAATGTGATTTTTAAGGAAAAAATTGAAACAAAGATAATCGTAATTGTCATAATGCTGTTTACCAAGGTGATAGATATTGGATCAAATACGAACTTGATCTATGCAACTTTGACGGCCCAAAGTTTTCTCACATTTATGTTTTTGTGAGTATCTGACTCTCTTTTTTTTAAGTTTTCCTTTATAAAACTTCTTCCACTGCGCTAGAATTGGAAGCAATTATTTACCAGTCTCCCTTACAAATAACGACTTCCAAATGCGATTACATAGAAGTTAGAATAACTTTTTACTTTTTATAAAAATTTTTTATTTTCTTTTTAAATTCATAAAATGATTTATCGGCCATATCACAGAATTCAATTCCGTTCGGAAACACATTTTTGTGTCTAAAAAAGAAAACTAAAATATGGTAATTTGTCAGGTGTGTCCTGACTGTTGGGAGCGCTGGTATGTTGGGCTATACTCCGGCTAGGGCTCAACATCTTGATATGGATTCGGAATTGAACTCTGTGACATGGCCGTATATAAAACTAAATATCGTTACCTTAATGTATAAAGGCCCTAACTTAATTTTTTTTTAAATCTAATGTGTCGAAAAATTCAAAAACTTAATTTCAAAAAAAATAATGAGTTAGGCTCTTTCTATATTAAGGTAACGATGCGTTATAGAAAGGTTTTTTCAATTTCAACAAGGGAATATTAATATTAAATATTATGTGAAATGTATTTCCTACAGTTGCCATTAGAGTATCATTTTTTTCAAAAACCATATAAGGACGTTTTTTTCTTAATTTTTTTCTTAAATGTACATATATTTAGAAGAATGTGGCTCGGTAATTGCAACACATTTCCCAGCACATAACAAATGAAATACTTTGGCATAGAACAAAATGAAATGTCAAATCTAAAATATAAAAACGAAAAGGTAAAGCCATCATACCTTTTACCTTTTCTCTTCGATTTAGTGTCGAAATTGATTTTCATCACTTAACTGAATAAATAAAAAAAAATTATATAATAGAGCGAACAAAGAGCCGCCATAAGGGGTTTTTTCATATATGAACATAATTACTTTACAGTCTAGCATATAAGTTTATTAAAGTTGCGATCAGACGGGCACAATAATTGTATTAAAATATTCTAAAAAAGCTATATACATACATATGTTCACATGTATGTACAATTTAAAGGTACAATAGGGTTCTTCCTTTTCACCTTTGGTATACGGAACCCTAAAAAATGGCGTGCAGAATCTTCGAATAGATTTTTTCGCTTTTAGCCACTAATTTTTTTTATGCGAGCAAACAGTTTGTTTGTTGTGAATTACGCTTGTCTATACACATTTCTTTCGTGCTGTAGCCAATGTATCAGTAAGCCTTCAACCGCATACGACAAAAGGCTCACTAAGCTTTCGATATTTACATAAAAACTCACTATAAATATCTAAACGAGAGTTACAAATATGTGGACCATTGGGAGCAAAATTGACAATACCTGACTTCTTTGCCACATGTGCTTCAGAGTAACAAATAAAAATTCGTTCTGCTCTATTGACTACACTCTATATTTCATTGCAAATGCCAAAAGAAGTTCAAGCAGGTTCATGTTATTTATTATAAATCAAGGTCGCAAGGGATCAGGTGACTATTTTTTAGCCCCTTGTAATTTGAATATACGTTGGATATCAACACACATTTTTCAGCGAATTTTTTTTGACATTTACGGTTTAAATCATAAAAAATATTTTAGGTTTAGTACAGGTTTATTTGACAAATTTCCCATAGAAATATGTCAATTAAGCTCTTAATAAACCTGAATTATTTTTATGAATAAGGCAGTTAAAGTATAAATTTCTAAAAACGAATTGAGCTGAATATACCTTGTATGAAATTGCCTTGATTATAAATCAAGGATGTATGTATATTTATTTTTTAATTTCAAAAATCATAAAACATTTGGCATATGTAATTATTTTGTACCAATATGCACATTGCCGGCACCTTGTCTATTTTTTTAGTGCTGATTTAGATGAAAAAATTTAAACTTTTTAGTTCATAAGTTGATGTCTTATGTAGACGTAAAAAAACCCCTCAAAAAATATTTTTTATTCAAAGCGACTTGATTTCACGAAGAATCATGTTGAATCAAAGTTATTTCAAGTTGCAACAACATGCATTTTTAATGAAATGTAGTCATTTTATTTTATTCATTATATTAACTTAAGTGATTTTAACTTAAATATTGACACAGGGATGAGGAAAATGTATGGGTGTTGTATGTAGTGGGTGACTTGCTTTGAACTCAAACTCATTGCGTGGTAAGCGCACTTACCGCTGCAGTCACAACAATCTTAAATATTTTTTAGGTAGACACTAAATAAATGGCATCATGAATTACATTTTCATTCCAAAATTATTGAATTGCTGACTAAACATAAAATTTATTTGAAATAAAAGTTTTACGGCCTGGTCCACAATGTCGAGAACAAAGTTTCTATCGCTTACTTACATTGAAAGCAAAAAATAAAAAAATCAGGATTTTTTTTTCGTTTTCAATATACATATGATTTTAGTTTTGTTTTCGAACCTGTGTTTGTCGGCTATTTACAGAACTTGAACATCAAAACAAACAACAACACAACAAGAGCAAATCACACAACTAAGCACATTTTAGTTAGCATTGAACAAAGCAAGTAAACACCAACACACTTAAACAACATATTATTTTTAATAAATTTAAAATTATTCAAAATTTTTGCTTGTTGATTTACATTGATATAATAATAATAACAATATCATTCGAAACTTGTCACCGAATTGATAGAAACTAAGAGCAAAACTATTACTTGCGCAAAGAGTTCAATATGGAGCATCAATATTTGGAAATGATTTCGGACCAATTTTTCCAGCATTGCCGGTCATAAGGTCATGCATAATACGAAGTATTTTGGCTTCCAAGGAGTCAATTGTTTTAGGTTTACCAGCCTAATGCTAGGAACACAACTAGGACGAACCACAAATTTCGTCCACGTCGAAAGCACAACAACGACGAATTTACTCAGCGAATTCCTCTCTTATATTTGATAAACTTGGTTATTGTGTGTGCAAAGACACAGAGAGATAGAGAGAGAGAATTGTTTTTTTGTCGTTCGTCGGCGTACAAAATAGAAATAAATCTATTTTAGAGTTCGCTACGCACGACGAATTTCGTTCGACGTCGGTGTTGTGTTCGTTTTCATATGCACAAATGTGTTTTATTTCGTCGTTCGAACACAACTGGCATAAGGGATCAGTTAGCCGCCTGTAACGCAATGTAACTGTAATGTAGGAAACAGCTGATCGATATTTTTATATGAAAAATAGGTTACGTTACATTACATCTCTATAACCATTTCCATTACTTTTCACAGAACAATATCGATCAGCTGTTTCCTACTGTTGCAGTTACATTACATTACAGTCGGCTAACTGAGCCTTAAAAGTCAGTGACTTTACGTGGCCCTACATTAAGTTAATCGAGAGGTGACAAATTACACCACCTTAGAGTCCAATCGACAAATCATTTGCTTGAAATCAACTTATCTCATTTCAGTAAGTCGATGGTTGCACTCGCCGTATGGCACGTAGCGCCAACCTGTTGAAACCAACATCTTGCCCAGATCAATGTCATAAATTTTTTTCAAACAAAAATTTACTTATCATGGTGCAGTAACGATCCTTATTGACCGCAATGCGCCACGGCTTAAAATTTTCGAAGAATTATGTTCAAATGATGCCATCACCGTGTGTGTAACAGAAACTATAGGGTCTGTTCAAAAACCTTAAGCCAAAAATGAGCATTATCCTTGAACGCAATTTTCCAATAAAACATCGTCTATAAGGTTGAGTTTACATCTGGCACACATGTTCCCAAAAGAGCATAACCACTTGATTTAGGGACGTATTTATTAATGTCATTGATTAATTGATTTATACTGCGCAATAAGAAATATTTTGTGCTCCTGTGGCTGAGTGGTAGATATGTTAGCTTGTTGGTCCATAGGTCGTGGGTTCGCCACAGGCTCAAGGTGTTTTCGCAAACCAGCTAGTCGCTTTGCGGGTTGTGTTTGTTAAAAAAAATTAAAGTATTTAACATTCAAGAAATTTATTATTCGACATATTGTCATAATTATATTATAAGTGAAATTTATTTGCTGGTGGTTAAGCAATGTCTATATGCATTTCATTGTAGCCTAAACAAATCGTCAGTAGACTTCAATAAATAGATTCATGTCGAATAAAAATTATTTGCTGGGTTTTGTATAAGTTTCTAAGCCTACTATGCTTATTTTGCTTTTGTGATTATCAAAATATTTATATATAAAAGTAGATGTTTAAAAAATTAATTTGTAAAATAGTACTTCCGAATAATAGTAGACAATTTTACAATATAATCATTTCCAGGTACATCACTCATTACTACTTTGTTTTTTTTTTTAGTATATAATTAAGGCCATGATTCACTATCCTACACAATCGCGCGATCTACGACAAAATACAACCCTGATCTGATGAATTGTTTTTGTCTTTTGAAAATGTTCATAGACTCCATCATACCAGGGCTGTATTTTCTCCAAAATCGCACGACCGTGTAGGCTAGTGCATTACGGCCTTTAACAATTATTTAATTTGTTTAAGCACACATGTGTGTGTGTAGCTTTTCTTTGCTTTTATATACATATATTGCAACAAAAATTTCGCCATATATGTATTTTTTAATATTGTGCAATTTATTTAAAAGTGTGTAGCAAAACGACAATAATAATAGCAATAAAGTACTGGTAAATAAATAAATTTGGATTGTCTGACCGCACCTCAAGTAACATGTAAATATCTGCAATAAAACAAATTACAAAATAAAATTTCTCCTCAAAGCGCATAAGATTTACAATAAATTCCAAATACAAAAGGAAACACGAGAGCGTAATATATATAAAGTATGTTGCCTTTTTTGTGTCGTATAAAATGAAAAGGCTGATGTTTTTAGCAAGACATTAAGATCCTTGTCAACAACTTGTTAATCCACACGTGAAGATCTTCTTCTACTCAGTAGTTCGTATACTCGTACGTTTGCAACGCAACTGCATTTAAACCAAAGAATAAGATCATAAATACTTTGCTATTTTTAGTACTCCAACAAGAGTAAAAAAATCTCATTTTATGAACATTAAAAGTTGTAGTCTATTATCGTCATATATGTACATACATATATTTTTTTTAAATTATTGGCTGCACTAACCAACAAACCTTAACCAAGGTGTCTATTGCAATGACCTTGCATAGTGATAATTAATAGAAGTTTAAAGACTTTTTTCTTAACATTTTTATTATTTTTTTTTTATCTTGGCTAACACTAGCTCCAATAAAACTTTTCTTATGTGGTTTTAATAACTAAATTCCTTGTAGAAGAGTCGAAGGGCCGGCCACATTAGTGTGTAACTACTTCAAATAAATATAGTAAAATAATTGAATTAGTTTTAAGTCAAGTGCGTTTGTACCAACTCGTTGGTTGCATGTCCATTTTCAATTGTATGCAAAAGTATTTATGGCATAAAGTGACATTAATCCATCTTTAGTCTATAAATATTAATATCAACTTACATACATGAGGCAACATGTTATAGGGCTGCATAAAAGAGATGATACCTGAAGATATCAAAATTCCATACAGTTCGTGTTATTTGCTTTTGTTTTTCATTACAAAAAATTTGCCAGAACTTTTTGATGTTATTTTTAATTGAGAAAACGTTTGCTTAAATTCCTAAAGTTTTCTTATATAAAAGTTAAGCTGATGCGAAAAGACAAATAAAGAAGCTGCTTGCATTAAGCAGAGGATTAATGTCCATGAGAATTGCAAATTGGCTTTGTTAAAAAAAGGGGATTGAGGAAAAAGGAAATTTGGCAGTAGGTACTGGTTTTAATGTCATGACTTCATTTGTCAGTCAAAAGTAATAGAAATTTGAATCTACTCAAGGATAAAAAATTTTTGCACACCTGTCCGAGTCGTAAATGATACCTTAGTGGTCTTCATATGCAGCCTGTCACTGCATGGGTTGAGAGTTCGTTTCCCACCAAAAACTCCGGTGAAAGTCTTTGTTACTATGCTCCTCAAAATAAGTTACTATATAATTTGTGGTCTTGCTTGTGAGATTAATTAAATAAGTAAATGAATAAATATTTTAATTTTTACTGATACAAGAAATAACTGGTAGTAAGAAACTTGTCATTTTGTGACTTCAATTAAATGAAATGACATAATTGTTCTCATTATTACGATCATAGTATGTGTGTAAAACACATGTTATAGCTGTTTTGTCAATACTTCATTGTCTACTCTTGCACATCTTTAATATGTACATACATATCGCTCCTTCAGTTCAATAGTGTCATAACTCAAAAAATTCGTTTTTTGAGTTAATAATTCAAAATAATAATGCATTTCGTATTTTATCTTGCGTAACAATTTCAAATAAATAGCTTGTATTGTCACCTACTGAGAGAATAATATTCATTCATGCCTTCATTGAGTTGTATGTAAATTGAAAACTTTAAACGTGTTTTCTGCAAAACTAGTCTTTTTTTGAGTTATGACACTATTGAACTGAATGTGCGATACGTGTTCATATACATATTTCCGTGTACGATTACTTACACATTACAACTCCAACATAAGATTTTCATAAATACTCAATTTATCATTATTAAGCAACAAAAAAAAGAAAAAATAATAATAATAATAAAATTCTATACTCGTACATGCCAAGTGAAAAGAAGATCAAGTGCACATTTGAGTGGGTTTTTTGAAACTACACATGAAAGAGCGTTTAGCATATGGGAAAATGTGTGGGTTCTTGAGCGCAACATATTAGAAAATATCATGAGTATGGATGTAATTTTTTTTTTCAGTTTCAGTGAATTTAATAACAGAGTTTCTTAAATATTGCAAAAAGCATTATTTTGAATGTCAAATGAGAAAAAATAATTCTGAAGACAACTAAAAAATATAACTGTCTCTTTCACTAGTCGAAAGAATTTCTTCTTGCATTCGTATTAGTATTCGCCAAATTTAGTCGAATAATAATACGAATATTTTTTCTCATAAATAAAATAAATAAATGCATAAATCATAAACGAAATTTAGGAAATGGCATAAAAATATTTGCATATTACAAGATGGGCCAAAAGAAATCACCCTATTGGAAGATGCTCTTATTTTGGCAAATGGCGGCCAATGTCAAATCTGTTTTGACATTTGTGAACTGGACAGATGTAGAATACAAGTGAACAAGCCATGGAGCGATACACTCCTCAAGAACGCGGAATAATCGTTTGTATTTTTTTGCGTAACAATTCGTCTGTGGTAATGGCGCAGAGCCGGTCGTCCGGCACCGACTGCGCAAACACTGGGCGTTTGGCCACCAACCTTGAAGAGTATGGGACCACATAAGACGCTGCCAAGAGTGGCCGTCCCCGAAGCGCCCGTTCTGCTGAGAATATCGCCGCTGTTGCCGAGAATGTCGAGCTGTCGCCAGAAACATCGACCAGACGCCGTGCCTCCCAATTAGCCATCAGCCGGTCGTCCCTAAGTCAAATTTTGGTCAAAGACCTGCGCATGTTTCCGTACAAAGTCCAGTCGGTGCATCAGCTGCTGCCTGTCGAACGCCAAACGTGTGTAACCTTCTCCTAAGCTATCCTCAATCTCGAGGACGAAGTGGACGATTTGTCGACCAAAATCATAATGAGCGATTAGGCTCATTTTCACCTCAGTGAGAAAAAGTGACTGCATGGTGCGCTGTTCACGCTGGAGGAGTCATCGGGCCATTTTTTTTTTCAAAGACGCCGCTGGTCAAACGACAACAGTGGACGGTGCGCGCTATCGGGCCATGTTAACCGAGTTTTTTCTGCCGCAATTGAACGAATTAGGACTGCAGGACATGTGGTTCCAACAGGACAGCAACGACATGTGGTTCCAACAGGACAGCAACGGCACACACTGCGCGAACCACAACCGATATTCTGAAGGCGGCGTTCCCGGGTCGCCTTATCACTCGATTTGGCGATTTACACTGCCCGCAAGATCGCCAAATTTAACCGCTTTAGACTTTTTTTGTAGGGTTTTTGAAGTTCCGAGTTTACGTAAACAAGCCCGAGACCCTGGAAGCCCTCAAGAACAATATTCGACACGAGTGCGAGTTCTCGCCGAAGTGATGAAAAATCCCATAAAACGACCTCGTATAGCAATCAAATGTGACGGCGCACATTTGGTCGATATCATCTTTTCGACTTGATCAATAAAACTCTAAAAGCTCAAATAAACATAATCAAAAACCAGAATCGAAGTTTTTCATTTAGAAAAAAATGAGAGCCCGGATGACTTCTTTTGGGCCACCTGTAGTTTGTAATAACTAAAAAATTAAATTTACTTCAATACAAACAAAACAAAGAAGACAAATTAAAAAAAAAAAAAAAAAAACAAACGTAGTGTACAATTGACATTAATAAAGTTATAGTACTTTTCTTCTCCTAAAGAGAGGAATGTTTTATTTTAAAAGAAGTAAAGCTTTTTCTCCATCAAGCCTATTACGATGAGGTGTGTAAGTAAAACCAATATGAACACTAACTAAAAATCCAGTTCTTTATCCAACTTAGTTTGAACCATTTGCTATCCGTTTTCCGCAAAATAATCTGCTATAGTTTTCCGTATTGATGAATTTACAGAATTTAAAAAATTAAATAGCATTTAATGACGACCATTAAAATTTTGGATAGTTTTTTTTACTTTAATGTACGCGAACAGGACTATATAATTTTGTAGCCGTAAATAGGACCCCAATATAATGTCTAAAAGTTTCAAATATAATATTCGTATTCGTATTCGCGAATATCATTTCAAATATTCGTATTCGTATTCGCGAATATCAAAAATTGACATTCGGCACATCAGCACACAGTAAGAACTTTGACTCGAACGACAAATCGCAAGAAGACGTAAGTGTTTTTTATAAAAATTTTGATACCACTAATTGGAATGAGTTGTCAACAAAGCGAACGCAATGTGAAAATGAAGCATTTCCTATTTTATTTTCAACTAGTAAGATTTATTTGCAAACAGTCCAATAAACTTTGTAAAATTTTATTACATCACTTTATTATTATTTATATGTTGTCGAACATATACTTTTCCAGAAAAATTTAATTTTTATCGCTTACGATTAAATCGAAAATAAGGCTCGATATTATTGAACACTTTTGTTTTGAATATGGTTTTATATTCATTATACAAAGTACTCGCGCATTTCTGAAAGAACCAATGTAGTTGATTTACAAATACGTAAAACAAAAAAGTCACATACGTAATCATGAGCGAAAGAAAGCTGACGACATAGTGGAATGAAAATTCATTTGAATTAAAGCGATTAGTTGTATTTCGCAGGGTTTTGCTTTCGAGGCAGTAAAAGTTATAATTTATTGCCAATAAATTTTTTGTGGAAAGTTCATATTTTTGTTTTAAGAAATTGGAGCACTTGGCATGGAGAAATCTTTGCCACAACTAAACCTGTTTTAAAACTCCAACAAAGCTTTTGTATTTTACGGACAAAATAAAATTTTGTAAGCGATATGCAGACACTTCAAATTTTTAAAGTTAGTGTATTCTTATGCAGATTATACAAGGTGTCTGGTAGCAGATTTATATTTTCAAGCTTAAATAAAAAACGTAATAGTTAACACAAAGTTTTATTAAGAGCATCGAACGATAGAATGGAAACGCAGATTTTATTTTTTATAGAGTATGTCATCCAGATGTCTTTCGTCGAGTTGAACACACTGTTCAAAACGGATCATAGTGTTCTGTGCCACACGCTGCAATAAACTTGGTTCAATTCAGCTGATTTCTCGACGAGTATTTTCCTTTAAAGCCACAAGAGATTGGGGATTGTCATTATAAACCTTCTCTTTGAGGTAGCCCCATTAAAAAAATCTATGGGAGTTAGATCGGTCGACCTCGGTGGCCATGGGATGTCCCCAAAGCGATTGATCAGTTTTTGGGGGAAATTTTCCCGAGGCAAATTAATCGAAGCTCTAGATGTGTGTACCCTATCTTGTTGAAACCACGTGTATGAAGAGTACGATGAATGAGCTCGTAGGTTTGGCAAAAAGAATTTAGTAATCATGCGTCGATAATTTTCACCGTTGACATTCGTCGCCTGGTCTCGAGAATTTTCGAAAAAAAAATGGTCCAATTATCTCATGCATGGATAAAGCACACCAAACAGTTACTCTGGGACAATGCAATTGTTTCGATATTTCAATCGAGGGTTGCGTGTTCTTGGACACCAGTAACGGCAGTTTTGCTTGTTGACGTGGCCGTTTAAGTGAAAATGAATCTCGTTGCTTCAAAAACTTGGATTTACAGTGCGAAAATGCTACAACATCGTTTCACAAAAATGTTTGCGTAAATCAAAGTCACTTTCTGTCAGTTCTTGAACGATTTGAATTTTAAAATGATGGAACTTCAGTTCCTTTTTTAAAATTTCATGAATAATCGCTCTTGGAAGTCCCAGTGAGGCTGCTCTTTTCCGTATTGAAAGTCGCGGATTTTCACATAAACTGCTTTTAACCAGTTCAATGTTTTTGAGAGTCCTTGAAGATTGACTAGGCCCTGGCCGTGGGACATTCATAGCCGAAGCAGTTGCGCGGAATCTGTGCTCCCACGAACGAATTAAATTTACAATCGGTCCATCACCTATTCGCCGAATGCCAAACTTTGAACAAAATTGTCGACGAGCAAATACGTAAGAATCATTACATTTAAAAAATGTCTCCACAGCGAATGCGCGATGCTCACTCGACCACTGCGACATCGTGACTAACAAATCCGCATAATCGATAATTCCAACGGCGCCACCCTCCTTCCGCACCGTTTATTGCTTTTTGAAATAATCGTATTTAAAAATATAAATTTGCCACCAGACGCCCTGTACCAATTAACACTGAAATTAAAAAAAATCTAAATTAATCAGTTAATGTAATTTTGACTATGTAATTTTGGCCATAAGAAGCAATTTTTTTAAAATTTTCAAAAACGCTGAAACAAGAAAATCCCCTAATTATAAGATCATCAAAATAAAAAAACGACAAAAACCAAAAAAAAAAAAAAACACTAAAGCTTAGAAAAAAGCACCAAAACTAAAGAAATTGAAAAAAGTTTGCTTAAATGTGAAAAAAAAATTCTACATCAGGTAAGATATCCGATTATATAAGCTTAACATCGTATAGAGTATTATAAATGTAGTGGCCGTAGGTATTCTTTCATGTGCAAGTCAAAGTCGCACTCTACTGAATTTATTTATATTCTCCTAAGCAAAGATTTTGCCTGATAGCTTGACAAAGTCCAACTGAAAAATATTATCAATTTTTCAACTATTGTAAGAAAAATTTCCTGACATCTATACTTCCGTTAAGCAATTTGCTAAACAAATATTTCAATTCAAAACAAGTCAGCAAATAACTAAATTGATATTTTTCTTTGGACCACACACAGCGAAAAATCCGCTAAATTTGTCCAGAAACTGGTTAAATTGGCAAACAGTTTAAGATTCTCCTGCTGCACGTTCAGCTTAACAAATCGCTTTTAGTTATTTTATGCATGTTAATTTCTATTTGCTAATAAACGGTGCTAGTGACACTGTAAATCTTTTTATTTTCCTTCTTATATTGCTAACGAATATGCTTTTTTAATATTCTTTAATATACATAAGCAGCCAAGTCTTCGGCAGTACGTGTAAATAGTTAATCTTCTGTCACCTGAACAGTCTTTGCTTTTCTTTTCTTCTTCTCCAAAAGTCTAGGTAATTGTAGTCTCTTGTCTTTTATACCGAAATTTCAGGTGGTACAAGCAAAAACAATTTAACGTACACAAATAAAATCTTTTGAATTATAAAAGTTATTTTTGTGGGTTTAAAAAAATGTTGTAATGTTTGTGGGTCACCTGTTGTGGCAATTAAAGATTTTGTAAAAGTGTCGCTTTAGAAAGGAACATTTTGTTATTGGACAATAGTGTAAGAAAAAAATATTTATTCTCATAATTGTAAAACTAATTTTCTTTTGGGGTCGTCTTTAATCACACATTGTGTTTGAAACGGTTGTATACATTTAGTTATGGACTTGATAAATTTTAATTAAAATAATGTAAAAAAAACAACAAATAATAAAAAATAATTAAATCAAATATGTCAAGGAAAGTCTTCAAATTGTGATTATTTTTCTTTTTTGTCACTAATATCAAAACTAATTAAACAACTTTTAGAGTAATTGTTTTGCAAAACACATCAATGGATTTTTATTTTTTTTTTGGAATACGAAACATTTTTTATGACATGCGAGGTCTGATAAAAAATAACCGTTATTTTCAAATTTCGTAAGTTAAGTATGTTCGATTTTCGCATTTTTTTTCTGTTATGTTGGTACACATGTCTGTTATATATGTTGGCAATATTTTTTTTTGACAGATAAAAAGGTTATTCGGGTTTTGGTGTGCTCTTCGATTTTTTCCTAAATTTTGAGCAAAAACAACGTGGCATGGACATCGCTCAGGAGCTCTTGAAAACTCTCTGTTTTCTTCGACTGCAATGGCGTGGTGCATCATGAGTTTTTGCCACAAGGTCGTAGGGTCAATAAAGAATACTACCTTGAAGTTATGCGATGTTTGCGCGAAGCAATTCGTCAGAAACGCACAGAATTGTGGAAAAAAGAATCAGGGATTTTGCACCATGATAACGCACCAGCTCACACATCGATGCTTGTGCGTGAGTTTTTGGCCCAAAACAAAGCCGTTATCATGCCTCAAACACCGTATTCACTGGACTTGGCCCCCGCTGACTTTTTCCTCTTCCCAAAACTGAAGACACTGATGAAGGGAAAGTGTTTTGCTACGATTGAGGAGATAAAAGAAAAATCGAAACAGGAGCTGTTGGCGATACAAAAAAGCGCGTTTCGAGGATTGGAAAAAACGCTGGCATAAGTGTATTATATCTGAGGGGGATTACTTTGAAGGGGACAAGATAGTTATTGATGAACAAATAAATACTTTTTGAAAAAATTTAAAATAACGGCAATTTTTTGATCAGACCTCGTATGTGTCGTAACAGTGAATTATCTCCTTGTAATTAAATTTCGAGAAAACGAGCATTTTAAAATTCATTGTATAGGAAAAAAAAGTAAACAATTAACGCCATCTCTGGGGGTTTGGTGCAAATATTGCAGTTGCTTCACTGTTACTACGAAAGATATGACTAAATGTGATACCATTCTACAGAAATATGTATTTATTAAAAATATGGAGTTACACCAATTTTACTATAAACGACACAAATATCGTTTGCCATAAAAACATTTGTAAACAATAAAAACGATTCAGATTATTAGGTAAAGAATCCCTGTCGGAAATTCCGTTAACTTTAAACTAACTTTTAAGCTAACTATTTCGCAACTAGTACTTGGACTTGAATTACTTTTCAATGTAATCAACTGACTATTTTAATATTGCGATGTCCTAGGCGATAGTCCACTGTCTCACTTTGCATTACATTTCAACTAACTTAAAGTTGGTTTTTTTAAATCACCTGGTAGTCAGTAAATTTAAAAAATTTTCTACGGTACGAACATGTATCATCACACGTTCTCAACGCGCTAACTACCCAGCCAAGGTGCCATCTAAAATAATAACAGCAAAATGTTAATATAAAACTGAAATGAGTTTCAAAGTAGCTGAGAATAAATTTGTTGGCTCTCACCAAATTCGATTACGTACTCAACCTAAGAACTAATTTTGAATTTGTTCTGGATAACATTGCAGTTAGCTTTTAGTCAGTCTAAGAAAAGTTAACTAAAAGTAAACTTTTTTTGTAGTCAATTACACATTCTCCGACAGGGATATAATACATTAGCACACAAACATACCAGATGATATTAATCGAAACTAAACAATACAACATAATTACTTTATACGCATTTTGGTAATAGGATACCACAGCATATTTTATTTTTAGACGGCCGGTAAGACGACTACAAGATTTTTAAAATAATCGTTCCGGCCATTAGGCTTACAATTAGAAACAAATATACAAATAAAGCGATTTAAACTTTTCTAAAAGAATTCCTTTTACCTATAAATAAGTTTCCTCAATATTTGTTTCAGTTCAGTCATATTTGTGGGTCTGAAACCCAAGAAGGTACAAGTTCGGAAAATAAGATTTAGAGTTGCTATTAGTAGTAAAACTTTTGGTCAATAGAAAGCTATTTCAGGCCATTATGCAGATCTGATCTGGTTTTTTATAGCGGTAGATCTAGCTAAACATTTCTAATTTTGGCACATGTACCCTTTTGGATTTCAGCGCCTCACTGTTATATACAAGTGAGATAAGCTAAATATAGCGTTTTTTTGGTTTTGTTGTAAAATTTAGTTTATAATTTATTATCCATCACGTTCATGTGCCAGTTGAGACATGTTGCAGCATAAAGATTTTGCTTGAATGTCTTCCACTTTAAAGTATTGCAGTTTATGTTAATAAAAAATTTTAGGTCATGCTGTTTTATATTACTTTGTTGTGTAGTCTTGTGACACATTTTCTCATGTTTACGAGAGTTCGTTTATGCAGTGCTGCTGTTTCATAAATGTAAGTAGATTTCGTCGCAGATATGGTTGTTATTAATATGTTATTAGCAATTGTAAGAGAAACATGTTTTGAATGCAAGCAACAGAAATAATTGCACGTTTTAAATTAAAGAAATCTGCAACTGCAGAAAAATAAAACGCATTTTTCTTTTAATGGTCACGACAACTTTAAAGTATACTTTTAGCTACAATATTCAGATGAAGATGAAGTCACTATTACACATGTGATTTTGATTTAACAACAAATAAAAGTATACAAAAAAGTACTCACTACAGCAAGCTGCCGACTTCAATATGGCAAAAAAATGAGAATAAATATTTTGCCGAGAGGAAGGCAAAATGGCGGCAGGTTGTTGTCCATGCTGATTTTGTCGTTGTAAATCATTTAAAAAAATTTCTATTTTTGTTGGCGACAATGTATAAATATAAAGCTGCCAATGTAATTCAAAATGTCTAATAAATGATTATTTACAATTATTTCATGTTTTTTAACAGAAAGAACATCCCTAAATTGAAATACTTGAATATCTGTTGCTTCTGTTGCTGCTGCCGTCTCCAAAATAAATAACCCTCTAACCGACCAGATCGTAAGAATGATCGGAATAATAACAATATTTTTTTAAGTGGATATAGTCAAAAGTACTGTACGTTTTAATTTACAGGTGAAAAAACATTAAAAACGAACGCCAGGTAAAAAAATAGTGAAGACCGCCGAAGACCATGAAAACACATGGTCTTGCCAGTTTGCATGTAATGAAAACTCACAGGCTAATTTTATTTATAAAAAAGTTTTATTGAGAGTAAAGAAGAAAGTGAGTTCAAATACATATTATTTTCTATTGTGATACTCAAAGAAAGAATTTGCATTTGGAACCAAGGATTGGGGTACCAGATTTTTGCGCAATATTTGCACATTTTTTTTGGCTTTCTATCGACCCAAATAGTAAAATGATCGACACCTTCGGACCGAATTTCAGCAATAGGACGTGATATGACAGGCTGTGCTTCCTACAATTTTTGAGCAGATGGTCGCTCTACAGACCGTTTATTTCTGAAGGCATTAAGTCCAGCAGCTATTGTCACACGACAATCTGGCAGCTGTTAAAACGATTCTTCATCGGATTTATTGCTAGAAGCAGTGACCTTTTCGGCGTGCCTTTGTCTCAACAACAATGAATGCACTAATATCAGCCGTGGAAAAGTAATTAATTAACGAGTTATATTGTTGTTTCGAGTTGCAGGGTACCTTCGAGGTTTTAGGTATTGTATTGAGAGCTAGCTATTCACTAAACAAAGAAAATGAATACTTTTCATATAAGCCAAATAGAGTCACACATCATCCAAAAACTTTCTCGATTAGGTTGAACTGATGGTACGATAGCTTAAGCTGTTGGCAATCGAGATCGGGCTCTTTTGCGTTTGAAGGATCCTTTTGCTGTGGTTGTAGGTGATGTCGATGGCTATTGTGTAGGACCGGTTTCAACTATTGCTGCGCCTACAACAAAAGTTGAATACGCTCGTGATATGTTCATTCTGCCAAAGTTCAGTCAGAAATTTGCTGCCTCTATAAATGCATCCAAGCTTTCATTCTCTGAACGCAATCTGCTATCTGTAAATTATCTGTTATCGAAAACATAAGCGAGATCCTTGAAACTGTCATCGCTTTCAAAACTCTCATCTGTGCTCTCCGTAGAACTCTCTACAGAATCGATGAATTCGAGCAGTTGTTCATTAGACATTTTATCCAAATTTATATGTTTCTTATAAGCACGTTTAGTAAGTTCAGTTTCATGCAAATGTAAAATAAATAAAATGAAAAT
Organism: Nowickia ferox; assembly: GCA_936439885.1. Taxonomy (NCBI): domain Eukaryota; kingdom Metazoa; phylum Arthropoda; class Insecta; order Diptera; family Tachinidae; genus Nowickia; species Nowickia ferox. The sequence continues at coordinate 90,504,822 of OW387023.1, read as the reverse complement.
AATACAACAAGAAACCAACAATTATGTTTTCATAAACATATCCAAGGTGAAAACAATAAAAAAATTGTGATATTTTTGTACCCTTAAACCGGCAAGACCGTCTCTTTTTAAAGGCATAATTTGTAATTTTTTACTTCAAAAACAAAACCAAATATAATATAATACATACTTGAAATACAATTTTGAAGTCGATCGATTTGTTCTAAATGTGGTTTTTTTGACAGTTGCGAAAAATTAAATTTTCGCCCATAATTTTTGGTGCTAATTTGCTGACTTTTTTCACTTGATTAGTCACAACTGACAGACTATGATCAGGGAGTAAAATAAATGTGAAAAAGTGAAGCTTAAGTATAATTTTCTTTATTTTGAAGTAAAAACATTTGTAATATGCCACTTGAGCTAAAAAATCGAAGAAAGTCTTGAGACGGTCTTGCCTATTTAAAGTCGTTGGCTTGTGTAGCCTGCCGTAGTGAATGTGTTTAGAGGCTCAGTTAGCCGACTATAATGTAATGTAACTGCAACAGTAGAAAACAGCTGATCGATATTGTTATGTGAAAAGTAATGGAAATGGTTATAGAAATGTAATGTAACGGAACATACTTTTCATATAAAAATATCAATCAGTTGTTTCCTACATTACGGTTACATTACATTACAGTCGGCTAACTGAGCCTTAATACATCATACGTGAAAATTATTTATGAAAAGTTTCATGTAAACAGGCGTCGTTGTAACAGCCTCAAATTAAGAGTTCATTAACATACCAATTAAATTCTGCTTAGTTTGTGTTTTTTTAGAATCGTTAAATAAAAACTTTATATTTTTGTCGTAATTTTTTCCAAAATTAATGCTTTAATTGTTCATGTTATAAAATATTAACTATTTTTTTTAAATTACGTTTAAACTGATTATTTTTTCACAGAAAATAGTATTCACCAATTAATTTTATCAATTAATAATTTAATTGATTCAATTAAATTTTTAATTGATTCAATTAAATTTTTAATTGTAGTAAGTAATTTGAGTGAAAAAAATTAATTGACATTATCAAATTGTTTACAGGTGAAAATTTAATTAATTTTGTAATTAATATTACAAATATTTTAATTGATATTACAAAATTATCATATTACTTTTTTGTGTGTTGGCTTAACCATTTCCTCAGGGCATTTAACTGTTGCTTATGCTAAAAGGTTCCCTAATGATCCGCATTAGCAACAGTGATGTGCGGCTTATTCACCCTCATCCTTGTTATAGCGAATCTTGCGTGTTATTTTATTTAGTCAATGTAATTGCCCAATAAGCGTGACTTATTTAAATTGATCCATTTTCTCAAGCATAAATGCATTTCAGTTTTACCCAGTATCACGTTTTATGCAAACAATAATATATTTCCTTAAATTTAACAACTCCTTTGTAAAGATTACAATCAACTTATAAAGCTCGCCAGTATTAGGGAAGATTTATAAGGCAAAAACGACCACAATAAGATTAACAAGTCCTTGTGTGTGCTCAGTGGGAAAACAATTCAAAAGCAAATATTGTTGTAATAAAAAAACTGATTTCTCATTGCTTGGCTTACACCTGCTTGCTGGTCATACGAAAGTAACAACAGCTTTGTCAATTTATATTAAACATTTACTTTATGTTAATTCAAGGCCAAATAAAAAAAAAATTACAGGAAGAACTTTTACATGCAAATCCAATTAAGATACGAAAAATTACCAAAACCCTTTTTTATACCCTTCACCAAAAATGGTAAAGGGTATATATAGGTTTGTCCAGATTTTTGTAACTTCTACAATATGCATTTCCTGCCAGATAAAGTTAGTTATTCTGAATCCTTATGAATAGGAGATGAAAAAAAGACATGTCCGTCTGTCTGTACGGATTTTATATGGGTGGCGTGAAACGCGTTTTTTGAACCTCCCAAACAAGTTAGAGAGCTCGGAGTTGGACTGAAACGACCGCACTTGCCTCAGCACAATTGGTTATGAAAATCAGCAAAAAAAAAATAATCGGTTCATAAAATTTTCAAATATATGGTTTTATCATACATTTTTAAAATTTCATGAAAAAACTACCGCGCATAGAACCAAGCATATTCAAAGTTCTAATCAACATCACTAGCCACTCTGCTGCTGTTTAAATCTTGCGTTCTGCACCTAAATTGAACGCATACATTAACTATTTCTTTTGCATGTCGTTTTTGCTGGGTCCGAAAATAACTTAATTATTCGATTTGCTAAATAAACTTACCTATAGAGAAGTGTTGGTTTTAAAAAAAGAAAATTGCTAACTTTTATATCTAAAGCCAGTTTGTCTTCCTGCATTTTATTGGTGCTTATATTTACTCATTGGTAGAAGTGCAGCAGTAATGTTTAAAAAGTTTATTTTTAAACTGTCTTAGGTATTATAAGAACTTTCAACGGAACATAGTAGGCTAGTAGGTTATTTGCAACTTAAAAAAATACATACATATCTCTAATTTTCTAAAACAAAATCACATATCAAAAAATGAGATTTTTAAGTTAATGATGCAAAATTAATCCTCATATTGATATTGTGTAAAAATTTCATACAAATATCTTGTATACTAAACTATCGAGAGAAAAATTAAATTTTCATTAAGTTGTGTGTAAATTGAAAACTTTAAAGTTTAAAATGAATTATATTGAGGGGTAACAAAAACTTTTTTTGAAGTGAGTCGCTCCAATGTACATATTTTAAAAAATTTATCGGAAGAGTAAATGAAAAAAGTTTTATAAACTAAAATATATTGGGGGCTATTAATATATTATTATATTTTCAAAAATTGTTTTTGTTTGTAATACATTTCTAAAATGAAATAAACGTGAGAATTTTCTCTCTCTTTTAAAAACGGTTAATTTTGTATGCGAAACAAAAACAATTTTTTTTACATTTACACAGTTTTGTTTTTGTTTTGCATGTAACTTTCAACAATTCGACACGTATTCCAGAATAGCCCCCGTTGTGTCCTATATGTATATAAAACACATATATTTTAACCCTTATACCCAAGCATATTGCTGCAAAGTGCCTATATTTCAGTTTCACTTGACTTAATTCATAAGGGCCTGTTCTGCAAATCACTACATGTCAAAACACGGTGATTTTAAAAAATTAATGAAAGATAATTAATTGGTTTTTTAAATTGCACGATTTACAGCGTTGGAGGTTGGTAGAAAATATTCTATTATAAATGACAAAAATACAAGTTCGCTGCTGAGCAAAATGCAGTTTTGCGCTGCATATTGCAGTTTAATTGCATGGCTACGTATCTACGTATGTATATATATACATACATACATATGCACGCATGTCTTTTCTCTACATTTTATGATTTGTGAAGGGTATATAAGATTCGGCACAGCCGAATATAGCACTCTTACTTGTTTTTGAGTTACTTTTGCCAGTATGCAAAAAAATAACGTTAATTTGATTATCGTAAATCATTGTTACATATTATAATATTTTCCGTTAGTATTCTTAACTACATACCGCTCATTTACTCAAAGAATGTAATAACTCAAAAAAACTAGTTCACCAGAAAAAGAGTTTGAAATATTTACACAATGTGAAGATCGATATGAGGATTAATTCTGCATCAGTAAGTCAATAATTCCATTTTTTTAGTTATGATGTTCTTTGAGTAAATGAGCGATATGTACATATATGCTTTTAATGTTGCTCTCAGAGCCAGGGAAAGTCTTAAGCAATCCAGTAAATAATATTGGACTATGTGGTCCAATTTAGTTAAAAGGGACTAGTTACATCATGGTCTCATGCAATGCCGTCATGGGTCATGTCGTTTTCAGATGAGCATTCAATGCTGCACGATAAGTGTTCGTGTTTAAACGATTATGATCGTTCTTCTTAGGCACTTACAAATTGTATGCGAGTAGTCCATAACTGTTTCATATGGGAAAGTTTTTGGGGTTAATCCGATGTAATTCACAGTTGAAGAAGGAAATGTTAAATGCACCAAGTTTTTTCCATTCATTTGGATTATATTTTGACTAATCCTGGTCCTTTGTGAAGCAGTCTTTACATGCATGTATGGACTAGTTGCCTTATTTCCCAGTTGGCCGTGTCCTTCAGACATCTTAAAAGATGGGAACAAGACAATAGAAAATCGTGGAAGACATATTTTCATCAGCTCAAATAAATCGTTGACGAAATTTTCGAACAAATTAACACGAAAGCCTACAAGAAGACAGACACAAGAGACAATTTCCACCACAATATATGTATATTGTCGTTCAGGCCCACGGAACTAGTGGCCAGGAATGTAGCTGAAGGTAAGAAGGTAACCTTTTACGTCAACAGCCAGGCAGCGCAAAAAGCTTTGAAGTGTTACAATGTTAAATGGAAACTTGTCTGTGACTGCAGGAGAGCTCTCACTTGCTTATGGACAAATATAGTGTCAGACAATGTTGAGTTGCTGGCCACAGCAGTGTTGAGGGAAATGAAATTGCCGATGAGCTGGCAAGAATAGAGTCGGCTCTAGATAAGGAAATGAGTGACAGATCGGTGAAATTACCGATAGGTCATTACTACAGGGAACTCAGTAATTGGTTAGAGAGTAGGACCAACAGTTCATGGTGAAGTAAGGAGGACTGCAGAGTCTCGACGGCTATGTGCGCAAAATTTGACTCAGGAAGATCCAAACTACTACTGGATATGAATAGGAAGACGATACGAGTCGTGATAGGTATGTTGACTGGTCACTGCTCGGTCAGAGCAAGAACCAGCATTTGGGAAACTGGCACTCCAGATGTGCGGGGATGAAAAGGAACCAGAAACCATTTAACATATTATCTGCCATTGACCGAAGCTGCAACGTTATAGTCTGAGATGGCTGAGCAGACTTTTCCATGAGAGCATTTGTGATATCGGGAAGTGTAAACTGGAGATTATCAGGGGCTTCATCATTTGAATACAGTGGCTTAATGACGGATGATAGGGACACTTCTGGGCCCAAGGAGGGGGGTAAATATTACTACTAACGGGCAATACAAGATAATCACAATGTAACCAACTGGATCTCAACAGAATAGTCTTTAACTAATATTTTTAAAACACAAATTAATTTTTTTTATTTTGCTTACTCGTTTTTTTGTTTCATTTAAAATATTGAATAATATAGCTGGGATTTGCACTGAGGCTGCATGTTGTTTATAAGTTTTCGCACTGGCTACAGAACCCCCTTAAATTTTGTCATCAAAAGGCCAACATATGCATGTGTTTGTGATTGAAGATAAAACACATGACTTGTCGCTGATATTGTCATCAACAAAGTCAAAAGTGTTTAATTGAGGACAACATGCAAGACATTGTCACTCAGGTTATCGTGAACGACGATTTCATTTAAATTGTCGACTAGAAAACTAAATAACAGAGGATAAGTCGTATACGAAGCATACATGACAATATCGTGAAGGGCAATCTGAGCAACTGGGTTGCATTTATTTATGTATTGGTGTCTAATATTCATATTATGTTCTCCCACGCTCAGTGAACAAAATTTGAGGTGCTTTAATAATTCCTTCATTTATAAGAATGTGAAACGAATGTGTCGATTTGAATAAACATAAGTAAATATAACGTTTTCTTAAAAAAATTATGCAAACGTTATTAATCGGCGAAATAAAATAATTAATAAAATGGATACACGTCTTAAACAGTTCACACACACAAGGAAAAGCTCGATAAATACTATGGGGACTCTGCACCATCGATTTCAATGGTAAAAAAGTGGTTTACTGACTTTCGTTGTGGTTGCACAAGTACAAATGACGCTGAACATTCTGGACGGCCAATTCAGGTCAGTACAGCCGAAATTTTCGAAAAATCCACTATATGATGTTGGCCGATCGACTAGTAAAAGTGCGTGAGATTGTTGATGCCACAGGCATTTCATATGGCAGTGTGGTTTCGATTTTAAGTGATCAACTGGGTTTAAGAAAGTTGTCTGCAAGATGGGTGCCGCGTTTGCTCTCAATTAACCATAAACGTAAACGTGTGACAACTACAAAGGATTGTTTGGAGTTGGTTAACCGCAATCCGAATGAGTTTTTGAGGCGTTTTGTAACTGTGAATGAAACATGGATCCATTACTTTACTTTGGAGACCAAGCAGCAGTCTAAAGAATGGGTTTCTGCGGGTGAACCTGCTCCGAAGAAGGCCAGGATAAGTTTGTGGGCCACTAAGGTGATGGTAACAGTTTTTTGGGATGCACGCGGCATAATCCACATCGATTACCTTCAAAAAGGAAAAACAATAAACGGCAAATATTATGTCAACTTACTGGACCGATTTAATGAGGATTTAAAAAGAAAACGACCCCATATGGCCCAAAAAAAATTATTTTGCATCAAGATAATGCAGGGGTGCACACGTGTGCACCCGTGCATTATCAAAACTCTATGAACTGGGCTACGAATTGGTACCTCATCCGCCATATTCTCCGGATTTAGCCCCTAGTGATTACTTCCTGTTTCCAAACCTAATGAAATGGCTCGGTGGAAAGAGATTTAGCTCCAACGATGAAATTATTGACCAAACAAATGCCTCTTTTAAGGACCTCGAAAAATCCTGTTTTGGAGAAACGTTGGACTAAGTGTCTAGAAGTCAAAGAAGACTAGGTTGAAAAATAAAATCACTTTCTATATAAAACCTGTGTTTTATGCAAAAGTCACTGAGTTAATGATCCACCCTCGTACATATAATTCATTTTGGCAACTTTTGGCGATTTTAAAAATCAATTTGGCGAAATAGGCCGAAAAAACGGACAATCTTCTCTTTACACAAGTCAAAAAGATGATATTTGCCGAATAATATTTACAAATTTCCCATAAGGTAGTTTTAGAAGGATTTACTTGTAATTTGAAAAAGTATGAAAGGATGCAAAATATCACAGACGACATTTAGAATTTGTTGTGAACAAATCGAAATTGCTGCCGTTAGCAAAATAACAATATACAGCATATCACTGCCACTGTTATCTTGTTAGATAATATTCTGAAACTTTTATTGCAGTGGCTTAGTATACAAACATTTTTATTATAATTTATTTTGTTTTTAATTATTTTATTCCATATATTTGCATACTTTTGTATAAATACATTTTATATTATTTCCTTTCTATCTATCTATCATGTTTACAGAAACACTCTTGTGCTGCATCACCCGTATGATGTAGCAAATCTTTGAAGAATGTGGGATTAACCCACAAATGCCATTAAAAGTGGGTGGAATTCATACTGTGATTTGGCGGTATTTTATACATTTTACTCTACTTTAAATAAGTCTTTAACTCACTGCATGCTGTTAATAAATGTGTTTGTTTTCTTTTTTTATGCTAAAGAAAGACTTTCAAAGTGAAGATTTAAACTGATTTGTATTTTAAATAGTACTAAACTTGACATTTAAGATTATTAGTTTTGCATAAACTAAAAAAAGATAAAGATAAAGAAAATATTAAATTGTTGAAAGTTTTTTCTTTAATTAAGCATTATTTTTTTCCGGGCAATTTATGAAGGCGTTGAGAAGGAGAATTTTATTTGATTTAATAATATATTTGATATGGGATTTAACACTATAAAAATTTTATTTGATTTTCAAAGCATAAAAATGATTAGATCATAATTCATAGTAATAATTTTAAATAGAAAAGAAAGTCAGTATCTATCAGTTGTGGGTTTGTTTTAATAAAATTAAAAATTAGTTTAAAATTTTTTTATTTAAGAAATTTTATGAATTTTTTTTTAATAGTAAGCAGCAACGCAAAGCATCAAGACCTGCTTACTTAAATTAGGAAAAAAAAATTTTTTTTCAAGTCGTATTTATGTAGATTTGTGATTAAATAAAAAATTACAAGATTTCTGTTTTTAGATTTATATATTGCTTCAAAAAAATTTTTAATTGCTTAAATTAAATTTTGAATTGCTTTAATTAAGTTTTCAATTGCATATTTTTTTTTATTTCTTGAATTAAATGTTTAACTGCTTGAATTATATTTTTAATTGCTTTAATTAATAAAATATGTGCGATGAAATCTTCGATGAAAGCTTTGAATACATCAATGCTTGAAATTCAAATTGAACACTAGAAATGCTCGCTGTCCCAACTAGAGATGGGCGAAGTGTTCGTGATAGAAAATCTGATTTCGTGCGTGTTCGGGTCGTATCGTGTTGAGCAAATTTGACACGATAAACACCAGTGTTGTCGGATTAGGGGTTTTATCGCCGAAACTGGGATTTTTTTTGCAAATGGGTATACAAATTTTGGTTTGGGGTTTGAGGAATTCATTAGGGATAATTTTTATGTTTTGGGGATTTTATGGGGGTTGTATCTTACTTAATATTTTTATTTCATAATTAATATAAAATGTTACCAAAAACGCTTAAAATAAAAATTGTTACTGGTAACAATGAAGTCGTTCTTAACATTTGTTTTTGGCAAGACTTAAACAAGGTTTATTACAAGACATATCGAACCGGTACTCGCATTGGTGAGATTGCTCATCAGCTGACTTTTTGGTTTACACGTATATAATTTCCAAGACATGTGACAATTAGTTCTTTAAAATTTTATATATTTGTAACAACTCAAACATGTTTTGGGTAGAATAAGTTTATTCATATCAAGATGCCGTTTGATCACACCCGTCTAAAGAACTGCAATGATTTAAAATGTAGTTTATGTATCAATGAGCAACGCTTGCTTTGAACGGGGTTTTTCGGCAAGCAACTCAATAAAAACTAAAATTAGAAATAAAATTCAATGCGAATTGCTCGAATCTCTGTTAAGAATTAATATACATATATATTACATATTTAAATATGAACCATATGTACAAATAATATGAACCACAGTGCAAATAAAATATTAAAAAGAAAATAATTAAATAAATTAAAATAGTATTAGTTTTAGTAGGAATTTTTGGGGATAGTACAAATTACTTTTTAGGGAATTTCGGGGATCAAAATTTTCAAATTGGGAATGACAGTCGAAAGAAATCTGGGAACCCTGATAAACACGAAACGATTTTTGGTGTTAAAATATGCAGGCATGAATTTTTAGTAAAGAAAAAATTTAATATTTTTATCGTCAAACACGTAAAACCATCAAATTTGTTGATGGTGTAGGGATCTCTTAAGCTTAAAGTTCTGAAATTAAACAAAAATATGTATCTACTTGAATATAAAAAAATGCTTTTTTTGCAATTCAATTTGATTTCGTGCGTGTTGTGCAGTTTCGTGTTTTGAAAACATTCGTGTCGTGTCGTATTGGAAAAATTCAACACGCGCCCATCTCTAGTCCCAACTCTGCTTCTTGTATAATCAGAAATTTTAAGACAATAACTGCCGCTCAGCGAATAGAAATCTATTTATATGGTAAAACTAACATACAAAATTATGGTATTTTCCTGTACACCAAGAAATCTGAGCTATTTTCCTTTAAATCGTTAAATTCAATTTCTTTTTATCTTTATATGTTTAGCACTTAAAGTTTCTTTTCAAATCGAGTAGGTGTCGAAATCTATTCAATACATTTTTGAACAAGCATGTTGACATACTAATTTCAATAAATTTAGCATGTAATTGCTTTTTGTTTTCAATTCGAAAGCATTATGCAAATTTAGTGCAGTAATAAGTTTTTGTCACTCAAATCACTTGAACATGTCGCGCATTGTTAGTGGAGTAAAAAAGAAAAACATTTTCAAATACATACGAGTATATTCATTTTGGCTAAAATGTGGCTCACTAGCTGAAAAAGTGTGTACATATCTGGCAAGATTATAATTAACTTATTTAATTGTTAAAGAGCAATGAACTAAAATTGCTCGTAAAACTTCTTATGTGGGGTTATAAGTTTTTTTTTATCACAAAACAGAAAAAAAGATAAGAAAAAATCCAACAATAATTCAGCTTGAAAATTATTCACAGTTAAAAGTCATTGAGTGGCACAATATTGCAATTAAAAGATTTTTCTTTCCAGAAAGATGAACTGAAAAATCTTTTGTTACAAATAGCGGTCTTCTGCGAATACTTTAAGGTCCAATTGGCTCAGCAAAAGAATTTTCACGATAACGTGTAGCCAATATCGTTTACTTTATTGTTCATTATTTTATTTTTGCTTGCAACTTCTATACGATACAATTAAAATATTTTTAAAATTTTATTTGATACTTTAGACTACTTTGCTGCTGCTGACGATGCCCATAGAGCCAAGAAGGACGATATGGTGATGATTGTGTTCTGTCTTGGGTATTCTCGTTTAGGTATTTTTTTTTTGTCTTATAGCTTTAGAAAAATGCTGTTTTAGGTTTTTTTTATAATTTTCCAATGACCAAATATGTCAAAACGTATGATTTTTTTATTTCATCTTAGGAATTCTGGCGATTTTAGAGATGAGTTTTGTTATAAAAACCAAAATAAAAATATTTTGTGCAATATGAAGGATAAATATGATACAAAAGAATGTAGGGATGTGCAAATCGTGAAATACCAAACATTAACATATTATGCAGAGTATAGACGTTACCACAAATCGTAGGATAATTCGTACAAGTATAAACTTATTGTACTACGTGTATTATGGCTGTCGTACTAATGACGTGACGTGTGTGTCATGTGCCCAAAATAGCGTAGTAACCACTAATTACTAATGAAAATTAAACAAAAATGACATTTGAAGTAATTACGCTCACACAAATCAAATTAGCATAAATTTCTGTCGCGATGATAGTGAAAATCTAAATTGTTTTGATTTTCATCAAACCCACATCAAACCATACCTGTGAGTTTTTTTTTAACAACACTATCAAATAAAAGCAGAGTTTGACGCGTCAGTTTTATGTGTGGCCATGCCGTTTAAATCAATAAATGCATGTCTGAATCAGTTTTTCATTAGTAATTAGTAGTTGGGCTTTTTTGGGCACATGACATACAGATGTAAACTTGGTCTAAGAAATTTAATAACGTCTATAACTTGCATTATATACGAGTACATACATACGTACTAGACCCCTGCAAAATATCACTTACAAGAACTTTTAAGACATGAGGGATTTTTCAAATGCTTTACTGCAGCGCGAAGTCTTCTAAAACAAACACTAAACAACACTGTTGGCAAGACATTTGTTTCAGATATTGCAGGTATAGGAGTAAAGAAGAATATACTTCGTGGCGGAAGAACTTGCGATGCTTGCTTCTTCTTTATACGCATGCGCACATACACACCATTTGTGTGTATGAACTTTTATTTTTCTGCGCACATACAAACGCACACATGCATTGACAATAGTTGTGTGCGCTTGCTTTAAAAAACCACCCTTAAACACATAATAGCTTACCACCCTCTAGTCACCCTAGAACCATCCCTATCGGAAATTCCGTTAACTTTAAACTAACTTTAAGCTATTTCGCAACTAGTACTGACTGGCACTTGGATTACTTTTCAATGTAATCAACCGACTATTTTAACATTGCGATGTCCTAGGCAGTAGTCAATTCTCTCACTCTGCATTACTTTCAGCTAACTTAAAGTTGGCTTTTTTAAATCACCTGGTAGTCAGTAAATTTAAAAAAATTTTCTGGGTTTCGAACATGTATCATCACACGTTGTATACTCAACGCGCTAACTACACAGCCAAATTACCATCTAAAATAATAACAGCAAAATGTTAATATAAAACTGAAATGAGTTTCAAAGTAGCTGAGAATAAATTTGTTGGCTCTCACCAAATTCGATTACGTACTCAACATAAGAATTAATTTTGGATTTGTTCTGGATGACATTGCAATTAGCTTTTAGTCAGTCTAAGAAAAGTTAACTATAAGTTAACTATTTTTGTAGTCAACCACACATTCTCCGACAGGGATATGTCTCTATGTCAACACTCTTTTCTATAGCGACAATTGCACTAGTTGAAATGTCGACAACTTTCCGTTTATGCGCGAGTAGAGATACGTTAAAGACAACAGTTTTAGTGTATTTCTGGTGACATTGTCAATGCACGTTGGTTGGTTTTCTTTTTTATTGTGCTGTGCAATTATGTTAAAATAAATACACATGTACATATGTATAAGTTTAAGTTTGTTGCCCTAACATTATGAAATTGTAGATGAGGGTCACTAAAATGTACTAGTGAATCTTTGGTTCAAATATGTTCATATGGTCGTAAAAGAATAGTGCTAAAGTCTACTGGTAGATTTTCAATGACAACCCCATGTTATATGTCAATAGACAATTACATTGGCTGGGGTGCACCTAGTCAGTAGTACTATTGACAATGTCAGTAATAAATCACTACAATTTTACTATTGACATAGAGCGATATCGATATTGTAGACTAGAGAACCTAAAATTTACTAGTCAACCTTTCGTGCCAATGTCTCCATGTGGCCCCAAAAAAACTACTTAGTCAATAGTCCTACAATCTAGTGGTGGATTTTCAATGACAAGCTAATATTAAATGTCAATAGATGATTAGATTGTCTGGGGTACACCTGATCAGTAGTAATACTGACAATGTCACTAGTAAATCACTACAATATCACTATTCGCTTTTTGTGCAGGGCTTCTACATCTTACACACACACTCACACGTACAATATGCAAAATAACAAGCATCCAAGCATCCACACTACTTCTTTTGAGTGTTTGTCCACACCTGACACAACAATTATTAAACAGGCAAATTAGATATTTTTGGAAAGTAGTTTGCAAATCGTGCTTCGCTTATTATACGACAGCATTTATTATTGGTTTAGCATAATACATACGACGACAATACATTTAAAAAACAAGACGTACTTACATTTCAAGACTGCTTACGCAGGCCTCTACTACGTACATATGAATGGATGCAGGTATGCATACGTGTATGCATACGTGTATGCATCGATTATAAATACAAGTTAAACTAAATGCATTTTGAATGTTCTGACATTAATATTTTATTGCCTTTGTGACTCTTGGGAATATAAAATACAAATACAAAGCAAAGATTTATAAATATGCAAAATCGATCTAAAAGTATCTCAGATATTAAAAACATACATACTCGTACATGTATCGTCTGCATTTTTTTATTGTACTTCATAACTCCATCATTTTGAGATGCATTTTTAAAATTATATTTTGTTGTCTAAAGAAGTATAGCTTGCATTTGGTTCCATGACCATAAAAGGGGGGCGAAAGCACGCCCATTACATTTGTTATTTTGATTTTATATATGTTTACTTAAGCGATTCTCATGAAACTTGGCAAACACTCTGAGCTCTAAAAAGATTAGTATTAAATTATACTGCTCATTTACTCAAACAATGTCATAACTAAAAAAAACAGTTTGCCGAAAAACGAGTTTGAAATTTTCAATTTACACACAACTTAATGGAAAAAGAAAATTGTACTTTTCTCTCAAGAGTTGAGTACACGAGATATTTGTATAAAATTGTTATAAAATTTTAATCAGAAATAATTTCTTTATCAGGCTTTAGTTCAGTATTTTTAATTCTTATGTAATATTTTTATTAATTAATGTGATTTTCTAAAGAAGAGAAGATAAGTTAAACTAGAAGTTTTAACTGGAGGAAATGGGAATTTTTCTGTGCAGCCATGCACTTTATCAGCATCCATGTTTATCTTCTTGGTCAGAGATTGTTATTAACATCAGCTATTTAACGTGACCTTCGTTCCACCTAAGAACCCCAGGACTTAATACTCGTATATATTCATATATATTTAATGTGAATTTTTCATGAAGCGGAGTATAATAATTGTAGATATAATAATCATTTCTCATATTCCATTTCATTAAAAATTCACGTTATATAGATTTTTCATAAAATAGTAATAAATATTATTGTAAGTTATTGTTACATGCCATTATCTGATATGTTAAGTATTAATGCAAAATTAATTAAATTTACTATTTTCTAGGTTAGTTTAACATATACATATACGAGGTGTGTTCAAAAAGTATCGCAAACTTTTAATATTCGCGTGTTAAGTATATTCGAATTTTGATTTTTTTTTGTGGCGTTATGCTGGTACTCATGTCTCTCGCTTATTTCGACAATTTCGGCCTTTTTGAATGTTCAGTTAATTGTTGAAAGCTGCTTTGCTTGCACGTGTTTTGTCTTCTCTTTGATTTTTACCTTTTAAAAAAACTGGAACAAAGAACCTGTATCAAATTTTGTATAAAAAACAAAATTAAGTGCGCGGATGCATTCCGAATGTTGATTGTGGCATACAAAGAAGCTACCTTGGAACGTTTATTGGTGGTACAAAATGTTGAACGATGAAGTGAAGAAAATTTTATTGGCCAATCGTCGAATCACCATTAGAGAAGCTGCTGATGATCTAAACATACCGATTGGCTCGTGACATTAGATTTTTATCAATGATTTGGCCATGAGACGGGTCGCCGCGAAATTCGTACCAAAATTGATCAATTTCGACCAAAAACAGCATCGCATGAACATTGCTAATGAGCTGTTGGACTCTGTCCACGACGACCCAAATTTGCTCCAAAGGGTCATAACTGCTGAGTGCCAGCCATAAGCACACTGGACTGTGTCACCGCACAATTTTCTAAAGGAAAAGTTTTCTTATAAAAACTGTAATAGCACACTTTTCTTATAGGAAAGTTGACTTTGTGAGAGCACACTTTTCTTATACAGAAGATGTTTTACAGTGTGATGGCACACTGTTCTTATAAAAAAGAAGATTGATTTTGTGACACCATACTCTTTTTATAGAGTTGATTTTGTGACAACATATTGTTTCTAATTAAAAAAAGATGGTTGTATATGTAACAGCACTTTTCTTGTAGAAAAGTTTACCGTAAAAAAGCATATTATTCGTATGAAAATTTAGGTTATCTCTATAACAACACGCTGTTCTTATAGAAAAAGTGGGTAACTATATGACAGCTCAGTGTTTTTACGGCGAAGAAAATTGACTATGTGTCAGTACAAATAGCAGATTTAGTTGCATTTCTGAAATAATCTTGAAACTTTCGAAAAATAAAACAGTAATTTGAAAAAAGTCATATTTCAAGCAAATATTCTGGAGAGTAGGGAAAAATAGGAGTTATTGTGGATAATAGGTGAATTCTGATATTTAAAGAGCCATCAGAAGCACCATTTCTATAAAGTGGGATATACGTACAATACTCCTGTTTTCCACAATGACTCCTTCTTCAGAAAATTTTAATCAAATAATATGACTTTTTTCAAATTAAGCTGATTTTATGACAACACACTGTTCTTATAAAAAAGATGGATGACTTTGTAATAACACACTTTTCTTATAGAAAACTTTGCCCTGTCAAGGCAGACATTTCTTATAGAAAAGTTTACAGCATATTAATCCTATTAAAAATGTGGTTAACTCTGGAAAATGACATTGCTTTCATAGGAAATATGCTTTATTGTGTGAGATCACTCTGTTCTTATAGAAAAGATGGGAAACAGTGTGGTAGTACATTGTGCTTATAGAACTGTCGTATGACGGCGCACTTTTCTTATAGAAAAGAAGATTGTGTCGTTTATAAAAAAGATATTTGGTTACGTTGCCGCACACTTTTTTTTTATAGAAATGAGACTTACAGAAAACATGGATTGCTTTAACCCTTAAATGCATGTTGTTGTAATTCTGTTGGTTATGTAACATCAGTTGTTTCTGCCACAGCACACTTTTCTGATAGAAACGATCACTGTGGCCTAGCACACTTTTTCTAAAGAAAAGTTGACTATGTAAAATAGCAGTTTTCTTATACATTCCATTCTTTTCTTATAGAAAAGTTGACTGGGGTACTGTTAAATTTGTTTAAAAAACAGTTGAATTTTTCATAGCACACTTTTCTTATAGAAAAGTTTGCTTTGTAGCAGCAGCTCTATTCTGTAATCATAAAAAATATAATGTCACAGCGCAGCTTTTTGAAACAAAAATTTACTGAGTCGCAACACTTTTTTTTTGGTAGAAAACTTTAATGTCTCTCAGTACTTTTCCTTTCTCGTGGAAAAGTTGGCCAAGTCACAGCAAAATTTTCTCCTGGTGCATTATTATTATTTGTTTATTGCATTACATCATGCAATTGCAGCAATTAACACATGCTTTCTTTGCTGGTTGTAGTAAAAATTGCAATTTGATTTATACTTCATAAAATCATCATTATCCCTTTGCAATGGCCAGGGTAAGGCTAAGGTATCGGTCGATAGGTATTCAAATGCATCTAATGCATGTTGCATGTGGCTTTTTTGTATTAACCCTGAAATATTAGCCGCATTCACCTTTAAGGTTACATGTTATGAGCTATTTAGTGGTTTTTATTTGCTTTTCCTTATTTCTAATGTCGTTATTTTGTTGCAAGTTGTTGATGTTGTTCGTATAAGGAATATAACGTGATGTTTTATTGCTGCCTTGATGATGCCATAAATTATTGCGGTTTTAATTTAGACAAGAAATGATAGAATAAAATTCAATACAAGCAATAAGGGGATTATTATTATTATTATGGTATTATGCTGTTGTGTAATCGTGGCTTTTATAACATTTGTATTTTGCGAATTATGATAGTTATTTTGGAGATTGACTTTATGTTGGATTTATTCGTTTCCTTGGTGTGTTATGTCGTATCGTATATGAGAGTTGTGTTTAGTATTTTACTATTTCGAGTTATGGATTTAATATAAATTTACGACATTTATATATCGATGGTCTCAAGTAGAAAGGCCCTAACTCGTATTTGTTACGAAACTAAGTTTTTCAGAGATTCCAATACATTTCGCACATACTTATATACCTCGTCAAAAAAATTTATGGAAATATTGTAAAAAATAACACTTTTACAAGCAGTTGTATAAAACAGTTGTACAGTTTCTATGATGTTACAATTATTTGAGTTAGGGCCCTTCTACTTGTGAATGAATAAACTTGCAATTCTTTTCACTACTAAAATAATATTTTATTAAATTACGTATCTTCACTGTGTTTATCACCTGAAATATCAATTAGCTGAAACAAGAAACTGTACACTTGAACTGAATTTCGTAGAAGTAAAAATATATTGGCTCATAATTTTCAATTTGGTTTTTTAAAGCATATTTGCGGTTTTTCAGAGCAACAGTTTATGGGTATTCATTTTGATTTTAAGTTATTGATTTAAATTTTTTTATTTTGCATAATTTATACATAGATATGCAAATAATTGATATACAATTTTCTTTTCTCTTCCTAAAAAGCAACACATGTTACTTTTCATTGACGAATAAATTTGATTATAATTTGATGTTTGTCAACATTAACCTGAAGATGGCCCAAATGATTTTAGCTCTCCTTGCCAAAACTAGCACAGTTTATAAATGAAGATCAACTGCTGCACTCAGTTTGCTTTTTTTGTCACTAATTTAAACTGAAGCAGTTCTTTAGATTGACTTATACCAGTTATAACTAAAGAGAAATAATTACGTGTTAAACGTAAGCAAATATCATGTATGATTTTATGAGTTTGTTGCCAACGGAAGCATGCTACGAAAACTTTTTGATATCTGAAAATTATTTAAGACTCTAGTTAGCTTATTGGAAACAGGCTAGGATTAAATGAAGTGAATTTGAATAAATAAGTTATGTTTAAGCGAATGGCCAAGAAAGTTTGCATATGCAGTAGATTGGAAAATCTTTTAAGTTGTCGAACGTGAAATTTGTGGTAGTTCGTTTTTCCTTTTTAACAAATAATCTTCTTGCATATATTGCTTCATATTGCCAGTTGTGTTGCTTACTTGCCACCACGCAGCGATGAAACTACATAAAGTCATTTCCACAGAAATGTAAATTTTTTGTCACGTGCGACACCGAACAAATATAATTGTTTTCAAAGAAAGAAAAAAATATTCGTTTTTTTACTTCTGCCGGGAAGGTATATTACTTTGTTTGTTTATAATTTTTCATTAAATTGGCATATGTACGGCGGCGGAAATGGTCTTGTGGAAGAATCTCTTGTGTCAACTGAATCTTATATGGAAACAAATGTGAAAAATTGTGGCCAAAGTTGTTCAAGCTCCTGGGCGTCGAATTGAGGTTGATGAATTGTTTTGAACACTTTCTTGAGCAGCAGTAATGTTTTCAGCCGATCTTGCAGTACGTTGTGGTCCATGCGTTTTGTTGGCACGTTGTTTCTCCAAAAAATTTCACATAACTTTCTCATCGTCACAGTAATATAAGTGATAGATTTTGATAAAATGTTTTAACGATTATAACACGTTTCCATAATAAATTTGCTACGTGTCTACTTCACGACTGCCAAATATGAACTGTCAAGACTAATGTGTACCAAAATGGCGAAAACAAAGAAGTATACCTTCCCGGTGGACAGACCTGTGTATTTGTAAAGATCGTCAGCAGCTCTACATTAGATAAAATTTTATGAAAATTCGAGTCACATTGTTCTGAAATACAAGCTTAAATGCTTGCTGTCACACGTGACAAAAAAGTGGACTTTCATGTGGAAAAACCCATATGTCACGATAAATTTTATCACCCCAATTATGAAGTTTCCCGGGAATTGTTTTCTGTTCCCAATAATTTTTTCCTGGGAAAAAATCCTCCTATTGTAAATAGCCGTAAAATAAGGAAATAAGAGAGAAAGAAAGAAAAATCTGGATCAGCGATTTAATGTTTAAATTTTTTTCTGAACTAACGCAAGAGTTTAGTAATTATTGCTTCTATATGGGAAGAGCCACGCCAATTTCAGTCATTAAAAAATTAATACCCTCCGTAATGGTTGGTTTACATGGCTGCCTTCTTCACGCAGTCGGCCTTATATATAATGGCATGAAGTTAGCATAAATGACAATATTGAACTATATATTTGACATTAAAAATTGCCGCATAATGTTGTTTTAACACACGATTACATTTTAGCATAACTTACATTATAAAAATCCTTACTAACACAAAATTTTTTGTTTCTACAAGGTGGGCCAAAAGAAATCACCCTATTGGAAGATGCTGTTATTTTTGCAAATGGCGGCCAATGTCAAATCTGTTTTGACATTTGTAAACCAGACAGATGTAGAATACAAGTGAACAATACATAGAGCGATACAGTCCCCCAACAACGCGGAATAATCGTGTCGTGGCGTTCCCGGGTCGCCTCATCTCTCATTTTGGCGACTTACACTGGCCCGCAAGATCGCCCGATTTAACCGTTCCAGACTTTTTTGTGTGGTTTTTTGAAGTCCCGTGCTTGCGTAAGCAAGCCAGAGACCCTGGAAGCCCTCAAGGACAACATTCGATACGAGTGCGAGAATCTGTCGCCCAAAGTTCTCGCCGAAGTGATGAAAAATGTCATAAAACGAGCAATCAATTGTAAGGGCGCCCATTCGGCCCACATCATCTCCTCGACTTGACCAATAAAATTCTAAAGGTTCAAATAAACATAATCAAAAAACCAGGGATCGCAAATAACGATTATTTTCCAAATTTAAACTGAAAAATTCACAATAATAGAGAAGTGCTACAGGCACAAGGAATATACCACAATACTCCATGTTACATGGACTACCTATAGATGCAATGATTTTTATTTTTTTAATTTTTATTTATTCGTCACAAAATAAGAGTTATTTCTTGATTTTTATTTATTCCTCACAAAATAAGAGTTATTTTGTGACTTTTATTTATTCCTCACAAAATAACAGTTATTTTTTGATTTTTATTTATTCCTCAGAAAATAAAAGTTATTTTTAAAATGTGTTTATTAATTAATTTAATTTAACAAATAAGAGTTTTTGCATGGACTCTGGCGATAAATTCGATCTTAAATCTGTCAATATTAATTTTAGCGCAGAAAATGCTCTTTCTACAGAGACATGTGTTGCTGGCGTGCTATGCAAAACCTGTGCCAATCTGTACAGGTATGGATATATATATTTTTTTTCCTCCCAATATTTCATTACATCTGCATCCACGTCAATGGGCTTAGGATTGTAATTGTCTATTTCGCTTATCGCCCTTTTCATTTCCTCCTCCAGATCACCATCTGAGTCTTCATCCTCTGAATTTACTTCAATAGAGTTTAAGAACTCGTTTAATAATGAACACGTGCTTGTGTCTTCAGACGACGGTAAAGCATCTGGTGTTTCAGCGTTTGAAGATGATGGTAAGTCAGAAGACTTTTGCATTGCATCATTCTTCACAAAGAGTAAAATTTATTAAATTCATGTACATCAGACCACCCAATGGGCCGAAGTTTTTACTTTATTCGCTAAAGCCCATATGACATTTCATTTTTCTTTCATTTTCAAGTTTCATTTATCAGGCTGGTAACTGTTATGTGTTAATTATGAAGGTGTTGAGATATTTAGTACATTAAAAAGTTTTGACAAATCAAAAATTTTTTTTATGTTATGCAACAAATTAATTATAAAATACATAAGAACCGGTCTTAAAACCCTAACCAGCACAAAAATGTGTTTTTCGGACAAAATCCGTACCAAATATAAGAAATCCGGTTCCAAACCGGATAAAAATATCTTATATTTGACGCTGGTAATGTAGCTTTCCATTGGTGAAAGAATTTTTAAAACCAGATGAGCGGCTTGGGCGTGAAAGCTTAGCAAAAAACAAACTCACTTTCTTATAAATTGGTTGTTTTTGTAAATGAAATAAAATTATTTGTAATAAAAAATATCAAATTTGTTTTTTTTTTCAATTTAAATAGGCATATTTTGTAAAAAATTTAATTTCTACACGTTACCAAATTGTATGAAAAATAATGACAATTCGTTACAAACAATATCTTTTTCATACAAATTTCAAAAGGAAAAAATTATTGTACGAATATATGCAGAATCTATACTAAAGTCTCTATTTTTCATTTTATTTACAAAAACACTGAGTTATTTTTTTATATTTTATTTACTGCCAGTTCATAGAAGCCATGTAAAAATTCTTGCTTGGCTATTTATATTGAAAACACAAACAAAGCACTCAAAATTTGTTTTTGATTTCAATGTAAATAGCCAAGCAAGAATTTTTACTTGACTTCTATGAACGGGCAGTTATTAGTTTAAAAATGACTTTTATTTTCTAAGGAATAAATAAAAATCAAAAAATAACTCTTATTTTGTGAGGAATAAATAAAAGTCACAAAATAACTGTTATTTTGTGAGAAATAAATAAAAATAAAAAAATAACTCTTATTTTGTGAGGAATAAATAAAAATCAAGAAATAACTCTTATTTTGTGAGGAATAAATAAAACTCAAGAAATAACGATTAAAAAGTAATTTTTAAAATAAAAATTATAACCGTTACGGTCCCTGCAAAAAACAGAATCGAAGTTTTTCATTTACATAAAAAAATGAGAGCCAAACAACATCGGATGACTTCTTTTGGCCCACCTTGTAGCTGCATTAGATGCAAAGCTATTCCAAAGTGAAAAGAAAATTTTATATGGGAGGTGTCACATCCACTTGTTTTATTCCGACTTTTTCTTTTTTAACAACTTGTCAGATCAGCCGTCCAAAGGACCGTTGATTTTTACTTATATAGATACATATATTTGTTTATAAGAATTCGTGTTTATTTAAAAGCGTTTCTTTTGAGTTGAAAACGAAACTGTGTATGTGCCCATTACACATTCCGCTTTATAAAATATATTTATTTTTAAACACCGCTTTTTAACGTTATTTTCTTCAAAATGCCACTTTTCGATTGATCATGTCCCTTTTTTTGTAAAAACAATCTGGTCACGTTATTAGTAAACTAAAATTTTGTAAAATTTTTGATAAATGTATTTTTAGTAACTATTTAGTTGGCAACGTTTTTAACACAATCGAAAATTATTGAATCGCACTTTCCATCCCTGTCATACAATAAGTTAAACACCGTTGCCGTTTCACCAATTCACTTTTCTGGCAGCTGTATAGTAATGTAGAGGTAATGTAATTGAAATAACTATAATTATTATTAATCTATTATCACTTTTGGACTTTGTTTAAAAAATTTACAAAATACCCGTAAAAATTTAAAGAAAAAATATTCTAATAGGGCAAATGACTTGGATAAAGTTCAACAGATGAAATACGAGGTTTGTTCAAAAAGCATCGCCAAATTTTGAATTTTCGCGGGTTAAGTATATTCGAATTTTGATTTTTTTGTGGCGTTATGTTGGGAGTCATGTCTCTCACTTTGCCGCCAATTTCGGCTATTTTGAATGTTCAGTGAATTGTTGACGGCTGCTTTGCTTTTACGTGTTTTGGCTCGTCTTCGATTTTTACCTTGGTTCATGCGGCAGCTTCCATTGAGATGATTGAGCTTTGGTTTCCACGTCATAACCATAAACCCACGATTCGTCACCAGTTATGATCCTTTGGAGCAAATTTGGGTCGTCGCGGACAGAGTGCAACAGCTCATTAGCAATGTTCATGCGATGCTGTTTTTGGTCGAAATTGAGCAATTTTGGTACGAATTTCGCGGCGACCCATCTCATTCCGAAATCATTGATAAAAATCGAATGGCACGATCCAACCGATATGTCTAGTTCCTCAGCAACTTCTCTAATGGTGATTCGACGATTGGCCAATACCATTTTCTTAAATTTTTCGTCTGTTGTTGAAGTACTCGGGCGTCCGGCACGCTCTTCGTCGTTCACATCTTCTCGGCCTTCTGAGAACATTTTGTACCAGTGATAAATGTTGCTTCGATCCAAGGTAGCTTCCCTGTATGCCACAGTTAACATTCGGAATGCATTCGCGCACTTAATTTCGTTTTTGACATAAAATTTGATACAGGTTCTTTGTTCCATTTTTTTTAATAGGTAAAAAATATAAGACGAGCCAAAACTTGTGCAAGCAAAGCAGCTGAGAGACATGAGTACCAACATAACGCCACAAAAAAATCAAAATTCGAATATAAGTAATGCGCGAAATTCAAAATTCGCGATACGTTTTGAACAAACCTCGTATATTAAAACACTAAACTTATATATAGAAGATAATGGAATATGTGCAGACAAAGAAACTTAATAATACTTTTTTTATATCAATTATGATCATGATCCCTTTCAAATACAAAAAAACTGACAAAAAACTTAAATAAAATAATAAACATTGAAAATTTATAAATTTACGTACAAAACCAAATGTCTCTCAAGCTGCACTGCAAAATTTCAATAAATTCTCTGCTGTTAATAAAATTTGTTACAGCATTAGAACTAAATGTTTATGAAACTTCTCATATTTGCCATAAAAATGTGGAAGCCGCTAATTTTACTTTAATATTCTTTTATTTTAGGTTATTAAAATAAAACATAATGCCTGCAAATTGCATAGAAGCAACAAAATTACAAAATAATCTACAACACAAGCAATTTTCTCATCTTTTCGTTTTTTTTAATTATAAAAAATTCATCATATATTCTGATTCTCTACTGCTGGCGGTTTGATATGTTGCATGTTTGAATGATTTGGCTGAAAAGTTAAAAATTTTGTAGTTTTTCTCTGGAACTGCGAAAACTTTATTAAAAATAATTATTTAGGCAAAAAGGTGAGCGATAATTTTTTCAATTAAAGTTAAAAATGCTGTATTAATTTTTAGGTTTTAAATCGGGGTATTCTGTGATTATCTTGTTCACTATATTCATAGGCCAAGTCCCGTTCTATGCGAAGCCATTCATTATGTTTTGACTTTTCTCATATCGTTTCTCCGCCGACCAATCGTGAAATGATGAAATATGCGAAGTTTGAAATTTTTACAAGAAAAGTTTCCTGACTAACTGACTCACTCTCATTTTTTAAGTGGAAATAGAGCATGGAGTCTCTTTCCAGGAAATGAAAGAGTGCAGCTAAAATTCCTCAATTGCAAACACAGCCTATACTCGTATATAAATTTCCATCGATCCTATAAGAGGCATAAGAGGCCTCAACAAATCTTTTCCATTTTGATTTATCTGATGCCAAGTTCTTAAGTTCATCCCAGTTTTTACCGGTCTTCGCTACTTCTTCATATATCTGCCTTCTCCATGTATATTTAGGATGCACTTTGGTATGGCTTACTTAAGGGCTCCATTCAACTGCGTTTCGCGCAATGTGATTATTAGCTTGCCTAAGCCTGTGTCTCATCCAATTCTATTTTCGTTTTCGTATTTCAAGATCGATTGGTGTTTGGTAAATAATTGCCCATACTGTGAAGTTAGAGATGGTACTTGGCCCGAAAATTTTGAGGATTCTTTTCCAACATCTGTCTTCGAAGACTTATATTGAGCGAATGTCGAGAGGAGCCACACTCAAGGATTCACATTCGAATATCATGATTGATTTTACATTGCAATTCAATTGTTTTATTTTTTTGACGGGATAGTGTTGTAGATTTTTACACGTTGCCAATGCGTCCAAAGACTTGTTGGACAATTTTAATTCTATTTGTAATACTCGAACTAGACCTTCAAGATTTTGTTACCTAAATAGTAAAATGAATCTGTATCTTCAATGAATTTTTCTTGAAATTTAAATTCTTACAACACATTTACTCTTAGATCTACTACTGTTGCTGAGTTTACGTTTATTTCCAGTTTCGTCTTTGCGTCCGTAAAACTTTGTGATAACAAACAGTTTTCATCAGCAAAATCAAGGCCCTTCATTCGCATTTGTAGATGCCAAATTATTCCACGTTCCTCTGTTATATTTCGCCTTAAAGCTAAACTTAGGATGATATTGAAAAGCATTGGGGACATTACGAAACTTTGGCTAACACTTTTATTAAGTGTTATCTTCTTGCCCAAGTTGTCTTCATACAGGATCTGTCAGTTTAATTTCTCATGGAAAATTATTAAAAGCCTTCTCAAAATCTATAAATAAGAGGTATAATGGTGACCACCATTCAACAGACTGTTCCATAGTTACTCGAAGGCTATTAATATGGTCTACGCAAGACATATGCAGGTCACATGCGAAAGAAATGCAGCTTATTCCGGATGTAATTTGGGCGTTAGTTTATTTGAAAGTTATTATGTGGGCTATCATTTTAAAAGTCATACAATCTGCCAAATCAACTTTTTTTTAGGTATTTTTACAATGATACCTTCCTGGAGCTCTTCTGAAAATTCTTGACTAGACCAAGATTTCTTTATGAGGAGCATAATATGGATCCTTGCGAATAACAAACTCCCAATGCTACATTAACAGCACAAAAGACCTTCTAACCCGTTTACACTTCTCATTGGTATCATCTCAGAGCACTGTGAGATCAAGCGCATGTTAGAAGATCTAGAATGTGCCTTTGATGAGTAGTGCAGGAATTGCACTAACACGAAAGCAGAAGAGCCAGGTGTAACAGATTTTATAAAGCTGCAGAACACTGTTTCAGAGAAGTGCCACTAACGGAACTTTTGGGTTCTGTGAAAAGATCTTTGTTAATTTTGAAGACCTATAATTAGTAATGAACCGAATTCCAAATTTCCTCAATTTAGTGCCTGGATGTATTCTGAACCTAAACAAACAACCATATACACTTCTTCTGCAGTAATAATATTATGGTCTTGCTACCTAGTTTTCTACGATTACATACACAGGACACAGCAGCAGGGATCAAGGGAAACTGATCTTACAGTTTCCATGTAAAGCGTATGGGACTCCGAAATAACCACAACTGTTCGGGCTATCTAGATGAGCAGGAAGATGAGGAGACAAGAACTCATCTTCTTTGTATCTAGTCTGCATTGCTTTCGCGCTTTAGGAAGGAAGGCTTTTGGTGGCATCTCGTTACTATTGGCGGTTAATCTCAAGAATCTGTTATGCCTTATTAGGAGCAGTGGATACTATAATTTATTTATTTCTTATTCCTAAATATATATCCTTTCACGCAATTAATACAAATAGACCTAATTAACTGGGCTCAAGTGAGCCCAAAACAGTTTTATTTCCTAGGCAGGTTAAGCTAAGCTAACATAAATATGTATATTCATAGGTCAAGCTAGGTCCCGGACTCACTTTTACCGTTTTGGTCCATTGTGATTCCACGGAGTCTCTACTTATGCAGAGTCTTCGCCGTCGTCGAACCAACCAGAGCGCAATATGAAACTACTAATACTGGCAAACAGCAGAAAGTTCCCTGAACTCACGGAGTGCCCATTGTGGCCATTTACTTTCTTCCTAGTCAAGGACAGTATTCTACACTTTCCTCTTCATCAATATACGAGTATTGGCAGCTGAGGCAAACGTCATTGTGTTCGACCCTTAACCTTTTTGCATGCCTAACTATGAGACAGTGTCCGGTTAGCGCGGACACTAGAATCGAGATTTGTTTGCTATTTCTTGAAGTATTTTTCTTATTTAGATGAGTCCATAACTGCCTAGACATCACGAAACCATTTTTTGCGGCCCACCTTCTATTTCTTTGTACATACTTTTTCAAAGTGTGTCACTGCCGGTACAATATGTATCGATTTTTCTAGTTTTGTATCTGTTCGTCTAACTTTTAACTTCCGAAATAAGAAATAAACTTATGAACGTAATGTAGGGTATTAAGTTTTTTCTTAAGATACAAAATTATTTAATACCTCTAATTTACTTGAATAGAAATTATTCTTTGCAATTTCTAGCACGCATGCAATTTTATCTATTATTATATAACGTTGATAAAAATCATTAAAATCTTTTTTCTTTTTTTTTTATTAAGTATTAAAAACCGTTTTGAATGTTAAAAAAGATTCTACTGAAATATTTAAGTCCTTATAGTCATTTCGGCTTTAATTATGAATGAGTAAAATTTCAATTATAAATGCAACAGCATAATTGGTTTAAAATTAACTCAAAAAGTGCAACAACTTTGTCGACAAAATATAATCTTGTACAGTACACTGTGAATGGACTAATAATTTGCTTGCGGTTTACTTTTACTCAGCCATCATTTATTAATCTTGTTACCTAATTATCTACAATAAATTTTGATTATTCAGTGAAAAAGCTTTAATAAAGTATATGATAACATGTTTTCTTTTTTTTTTCTTGATGGACTGCACAGTGATTTAAAATGGATATCAATATTGATTTTCTCCTGAAAATTTTGTTCTGTACTGAAAATAAAATAAGATAGTTTCGGTAAGCTAATAAATTTAATTAAGAAATATAACATGAAGAATGCGTTTTTTGGGCCATCGGAATCACTGTTCTTAATAAAACACTGACTCAAATATGCACCTCTTTACTCTGAACATAACTGATTTCTTAGCTGACACCAGCACCCTTTTTAGGGTTCCGTACACCAAAGGTGAAAGGGCACCCTTTTGTTTTCGGTATTGATTCGCGATGTCCGTCTGTCTGTTTTATCGAGAACCGTAGAAGGTACGTACCTAAAATTTTTACATAATGTGTAAAATTTTGGCCACTACAACACTGTAAAAGTAAATTATTTCATCTCATCTCTTCTGCTGCAACCACTGTGCATTATGATATCAAGCATTAGCAGTAAGAACATGCAACAAGAGCATTAGCTAATCATTTTAATCGACTATTTGATTCATTTTGTTATTGTTTTTTTTTATTTGCTTAGTGTTTATTTTGCCACATTAGTCTGGGATTGAAAGTGTTTATTTTTTATATTTTTTTGCTTTTTATAAGAGCTTCTAATGTAACTGCAGAGTGGTTTCAACAGTTAAGCATTTAAGCTGAAAAGATAACAAATTAGAATTCAGCAATAAATTTTAGTTAAGTATATTAAACAAACACATCAATTGTAAATGATATATGTACATAAATGTTAAGCTTAAAAGCCCACTCGGCCAAGATTTTCGTTTATGATATCGATTTCGATATTTATTAAATTTTGCACGTATTATTTAAATTTTTGACAAGTATTGTTACAAAATATAATAATAATCACTATGATGATGCATGTACGCTTCTTTGCTTTTGAAAAGGTTCGTAGACTTTGTTATTAGTTTTTGTAAGAGGAACAAAGAGTGATCGAAAAGTTTTTATCTTTTAAAAATAAAGCAAAAAATTACATTTAAAAAAATTTAATTTGAAATTTAATCGAAGTTACAGAAATAAGAACATATCATGATATTAATTTTATTGCTGTCACAGAATAAATGACAAAATGTGATAAGATTATCCCTATGGTGACAAATGTCTTCATATTTTTCATTATTTTCGTCATAGATTTTGTGTTTGAAATCAAATTTTTCTTTGAGTGTAATCCTTGAGAAAAATATGTTGTGGAAAGAAATTAATTTCGGAAAAATAATAAAAGCAATAATTCCTAGATACATTCATACATACATACATATGTGTGTAAAAAGAAGTAAAAAGGCAATTTCTTTTAACAGGCATTTTCATTATGTCATTTCATTAGGATTTTTATGGTTTAAATTTGCTCTCATTGAATACTGTGAGTATAATAACGCGCAGTCTGTTTGCTCTGCGAAATCATTCAATTAATTTTCCAACCGTTATAAATAATTTAAAGCAGGCTTTTGCTGTCTGCCTGCCATCTTTTTCTTTAAACAAATGCATCATCATGAGAAAACCGTTTAATCATTTTGTACAATTTGCACAAATTCAAATGTGAATGCACAGACTGAGTGAGCAGACGCACTCAACATTCTGACAGACATTATGAAATCGAAATTCACTTGCAAGACTTTTTAAATATTCACTTGTTTACAAGAACAAAAATACATGCATACATACATACATACAAACATACATACACATACATACGAAGGCAACACTTTTATTTACAGTAAGAGTGATGTTGCGTTATTTGAATGTTCAAAGAACACGCATGCACTCAATTCCATCACCTGTTCGTTACTTTTGTTGGCCGTTGCATGAAATGTTGAATATAAATCTAATTTGGCCAGCACTTTATTGGGGGGACAAGGACAAAATAAGGAAGTGTGTTTGAAAAGATTTTTATATTTAGCTCTTGTGTGCGCTGCTGCTGCATGCAAAATGATTGCAAACTTAAGAATTATAGTGCAATATAATTTTATAGAAGCAATTTTTTCTATAATCGTATAAAATGTATCTGTTGCAGTGCAGTTATTTTGTATAAAAAAAAGAGAAAAAATTAATAAAAAGATTCACTTTTAAGCCTTTACTTCCTTAATATTTTTTCGTTTTGATATTATTTTTTTTCAGTATGAAAGGGTAAGAACCATGTACAAAAAATTAACTTTTGGGTTTTACTACTTTTTTATGGCATAGAGCAGGTCAAAATGTTGTGTTTATATTTACGAAAATTGCTCTAGGTGGAAGCTTAATTAAAATTTTAATTGCATTTACAAAACAAAAATAGTTCCATTTACAAATTTTTAAATTAAAAATAATCGTTTTTTGTTTATAAAAATTAAATCTCTTAGTGGAAAACTAAATATGTTGTTTTGTTATATTTATTTTACTCGTGAAAAGGTGAAATCTTAATCGATAACGCATCCAAGAGTTACTAAAATTTGAATAATAATAATTTTTCACAACAATTTGTGGCGCATCCAAATTTAAAAAGGCTTTAAAATGTCAATGAAAATGTTTGATTTTATACTAAAGTTTTTCACAACTTCTTAATAATTTCAAAAAGTTTGAAATCGGTAAAAAATTCATCTCAAGAGCGGCATGTTGCGATAACTCTTTGAAATCGTGAAAAACGAGTTTGAATTCACTACGACTTTAAAAGACAAAGAAAAATTCACTTGAATTGCAAAAATAATGATTAAATTAAGAATAGTTGTTAAAAGAAATAAAAAATATACCCCATTAACGGAAATAAACGGCGAATATTTTTTCCACATGATATTTTGTTTTTCGCATACAAAATACCAACATTTAACGTGAGCTGTTCGTCCGATAAAGGCCAACATATTACTTAGTTTTATCACAACTTGTCAAGCGCTGTTCAGACTAGAGATGGGCATGTGTCGTGTTTTTTTCATGATACAAGCTCTCAAGGCTCAATACGAAGTGTTCGTCACAGAAAATCTGATTTCGTGCGTGTTGGGATCGGATTGTGTTGAACAAAATTAGGTGTGCACGAATTTACAGTAAAGAAAAAAATTTTATATTTTGTATCGTTAAACATGCAAAACCAGTAAATTTTTTGGTAGTGTAGGCGTCTCTTAAGCTTAAAGTTCTGAAATTATGCTAGGAACACAATTGGGACGAACGACGAATTTCGTCTGCGTCGACGAATTCGTCGATGAGAGTTCGCTGCGTAAATTCGTCATGTGAAGCACAACAACGACGAATTTACTCAGCGAATTTCTCTCTTATATTTGATAAAGTGTTTTATTGTGTGTGCAAAGACAGAGAGAGAGAGAGAAAATTGTTTTTTCGTTGTTCGCCGGCGTAAGAAATATAAATAAATCTATTGCTACTTTCGCCGCGTATGACGAATTTCGCCCTACGCCATGATTGTGTGCATTTTCATATACACCAATGTGCTTTATTTTTGACGACGAATATTCGCGACCAAAAGTTCGTCGTTCGTCGCAGTTGTGTTCCTATCATTAAACAAAAATATGTATTTTTTTAAATATAAAAATATGATTTTTTTCTATTGATTTCGTGCGTGTTGTGCAGTTTTTCCCGTGCGTGTTTCATACGTATTTGACATTTTGGTATTCGTATTCGGTTCGTGTCGTGCTGGAAAAATTAAACACGCGCCCATCTCTAGTTCAGACTATTATACCTTGTTTACATGTCAAAAATTCAAATAATACATTCAAGTGCGATAGTGTGAATAAAAAATGTTAGGATAAATGGTAAATAATACTATAAAAATTTTACATTCAGTTAGAATTGATATTTTTTTCTAGCATATAAAAGCTATATTGCCAGGGTAAGTCATCCAAATAGACCTTTGACTTCTGAAATCTTCTCCTAGACTATAGTTAGTCTCCATCAGTCACCAAAGTATTTAATGGTTTCCAGCAGGTCAAATAAAATACTCGTAGCAAAGTTGAATTTTATATCGTGCTCACCAGGCTAGAAGTAGAAAACTATCGATAGTGTCACTATCGCAAGTTTTCGATAATTAAAAAAATTTAATCCTTCTATTGATTCAAGACTATCAAAAGCTAGAAAAACTATCAATAGACGATAACATCGAGTATGTATCAATTTTGTATGGTTCTCGTATAATGTATTTATTTACACCAAAAATTCATAACTAAATATTTTTTAAACAAAACAGAACCAAGGCGAAGTGAATAGGTAAACCAGTGGGTGATATTTTTTTTAATGTTTTCTAAACGATAAAACTTTTTATTTGATCAGTTTTGCATTTTTACAAAATCAAGTGTTTGAATAAACTTTGAATATGTTTATCGTATTGAAATAAATACATATATTTCATATAAACCATGTCTAAATATTAACGATTTTTTTTCTTTACTTTCTCTTAGCTCTTAAGTCGATTGTTTTCTTTAATAGCCGACTATTTTCAAAGGCCGACACATCCACAGTCTGCATAAAACTGTTTTGCCGCCGTCAACGCAAGTCAACGATTAATGAAGGTTTGTTCATTCGGAACAGCTGTTTGCTTTCTATTTGTATATTTATTTCATTTGAGTTGCCATGAAACAAAGAATACAAGATAGCGCACTGCGCAGGTCCGTTAACTTTGTACACAAGCCAGCTGGTATTGCTGACGTCACTGTAGTCCAAAAAGATTGAATTTTGAAAAAGTTATTTGTGTTGTATGCTATTTAAAATAAAATAATTTTTTAAAAGTTAAATTAATTAAAAAATATGTATAGGTTTGTTAAAACTGAAGTATACTGTTGTAAATTGCAATAAAGTCAATCAATTTATTTTCCTTCTGTTGCCTCCTGGTTTTTTTTAAATTTTTGCCCTAGACTGCTAAAGAAACGGATTAGCTTTTAACACAAATTGAAAGATACTATGCCGAGGATCATTGAGCTTCTTCGTGTACATGGTACATGGGTGGACCATCTTGTCGATTATATTATCTAAGCCAGCGCAGACAACAATAACGTATGTATGTATATGGCATACGAAAGCCACAGAAGCAATTTTCGCAACATTTAAGGAAGAAAATTTACTCATAGCAAAAAGATTCTTAATAATTCATCTCCGCCAATCAGAAAAAACTATTAACGTGTTCTTTTTTCACAGAATGTACTTGAAAGTGAGAAGTGTAAATGGAGAAATAATTGAAAATCTCACGAGCCGAAAAAGAAAGAAACTTTGAATTAAAATCTATGTACATTAGACCGATTCACGTTGCATGGAGGTGAAAACAGCGACTTTGTTACCCCTCTCAAATCAAAGATTGGTCTTTTTAATGGTGACTCCCAAAATATTTGAAGGGTCTAGCGATGCCGGTTCGTGAGCTGGACCGTGTCTAAAAAAAGGTGTATTTATTAACTTTTTGCCCTGAGACCACATATTCAAAAAGTACATCATCTGAAAGATATTTTCAAACCACTTCCAATGTTGTATTAAACTTTACCATTCGTACCATCAGTAATGAGTTATTCCAAGAATACTACGATGTTTTGAGCATTTTTATAGCAGGTTGTACTTCTATTAAAATAAATTCCATTATTTTTTAAGGATTATTATATTTGAGTCATTGTTAATTTATATCTGTTGTTAGTTATCGCGCGAACTTATGCCAAAACTATTAACAGAAATAAGTTATCTTGTATGCATTTTTCATGTTGAGTTGCGATAGTGTGAACACTAACGTTGGATTTTCTGACAGTCGAAACAAATGTCGTTATACTTGTACAATAGTGTAAGCAGCGCTTTAAGGGCAGAAAAATTGTTTCAAATTAAAAAAAAACTAAATGTCAGAAAACTATTTTTGCACGCCGTTAGGACCACTTTTTTGGTAAGGTTTATAATAACATACTCCGGAAGTCCCTGTGGAAGAGTTACGGTCATGTAGAATATTTTTTTATAACTGGCGTTTGCATCTCTTTACTGGTAATTAGTTCAGTTGGAAGCAACTCTGAAGAGATGTTAACTGAACCTGTATTTGTTGTTTTTCAGCAGTTTTATGGACTCAGACATATCCTGGAGAGCTGTCAATGGAGATATTTGCATAAGGAGTATGTGTAATAAAATTGCATGTTGCATGTTGCGTGGATTGGGGCATGGATAGATGGATTATTAAAGTAGAACGTTTCACAGAAGTTAAGTTGTTATTCCTTCTCTTCAATAAGTTTTGCGGGGTAATTTGCCAGCGTGAATATTGTTCTATTGGTTAATTTCTTTGGAGCTTGATATATATCTCTAGTACTATTTGCTTAAGATGCCGCCATTGCATCTTCAGGTATGCTGTTGGTCACAATTCCACCACAGGCAATGGTCCCACTGTGGATTCCAGAAGTTTATGTTGCTATTCAAATAAATTCAAAACGGGAGATGGAGTTGGTGCTGGAGTCATTGAACCCAACGTAAAAATCTCTGTGCCCATAGACAAATGGCTTACGGAATTTTAGGCGGAGATATACGCAATCACCAAATATATTGATTTAATTTAATTTTAGGGGCAATAGAGGTGGGCATATAGCTATCTTTTTGTATAGTCAAACAGCTCTTAAGTCCCTCATTTCATGTGAATTCTGTTCCAGGTTAGTTTTAGAGTGCTTTGACTTATTACAAAAGCTGTCAATATGGAATAAGGTTTCTATTTTCTGGATACCTGGCCACAGCGGTCACCCGGTTAATGAGAAAGCGGCTGAACTGGCCAGAATGGCCTCTGCTACTCCGTTAATGTGTCCAGAGCAGTTTTGTGCGCAAGTCGGTCGACTGTAACATCTCTGATCAAAGGAGATGATACTACGACCACAAAGAAAATGTGGCTGACTTATTTTGGTTAAAGGCAGGCAAAAGCATTGATATAGTCATTTTCATATAATGGCATCCACTTTGGACTGTAACCAAGTTCGATCACCCTTGTGTCGTTTATGCTTAGAAGATGATAGAAAACTGCGTACATCCTTTATGAGTGTACCGTCTTATGTAACAAAAGAAGGTGTGTTTTTCATTCTGAGTTTCTGTGTTCAGATGATATTAGGCGGGCTTCTCCAATCTCTGTGCTGACTTTCATAAGCAGAGTTATATAGAGCTCAATTTTATTGAATTTACAGACCTACGGCACAAAATATTCATCATTTGTCGCAGTGCCGATCTTTGGAAAAGATCTTCCCCCTACTCTATACGCTGTTGGTCCTATTCCATTGGTCACGCGTGAGAAATCTTGAGCGTGAGTCAAAAAGTACTTTTTTTTTTGCTTTAACATAAAAAGAATAACAAACATGGTGCGATCTCAAATAACGATTGAGTATACTAAAGGTTTATAGTTCTTGAAAATTAAAAAATATAAAATAATGTCAAAAGTGATAATGTCTCTTTCTCTCTCCCACTCCCTTACGGCTTTAAACGCCTGACCCACGATATCGACACCGTTTGATTTGTCTCACACTTACATTTGAAACAACAACAAAATATAAAAATTTGTTTTTGTTTTGAATGTAAGCATGCGACAAGTCTAACGTGGTCGACATCGTGGGTTTGTCCCTAATTGTTAAAATTATAATAATAAATATTTTTATCTCAAAGAAATTTCACAATTATTTCGAATTAAAAAGCTTTTCATACAAATGCAAAATCGAATTAACATGTCAGTTTTGCAAAGATTTTTGTTTGTGTCTTGTAAACTTATTATGTTTGTACATTGTGATTTTCAATAGTTCTTACTGTAAACATACGAAGCTTTTTAGCTAATTTCAAAAATCTTTTTAGTTGAAGTCTAGTTACGAACGAAATGCATACCGACGGTACTTAACAAAAAAGAAAAAATAACAAGCAACAATTTCAAACAATTGGTTTTTCCTTAATGATTTTATTAGAAAACGAATTTAAAAACTATAACAGCTATTATTATTATTGTAATAAAAATCTCCTTTCTTAAGTTCATTAAAAATTTAAAGTTTTAAACATTTCGCATTCGATTTTTATGGATTTAAAATTATTTCATTTGGAAAAAGTTTATGTTATAAAATTACTCGATCTTTTACATGTTCATACATAAAAAATAAGTTCATACAAACTGAGAACAGGTATTTATAAGTTTATGCTGATTTAATAATCCACCTGCTTTTGCTGTTGCATGATTCTTTTCAACATGCAATGCCACCATCGAACCTTTTTCCAAGGAGTCTACGCCATCATATCACACCAAACATCAGCCAACTGCAGGTAAGGAAAAGTGTTAATCTTATACTTATGCAAGGTTGTTGCAAGCAACAGTTTAGACAAGGAAGTTGGGCAATTTGCAGGCATCAAGCATAAAAATTAAAGACAAATTTACCGTTTTAAAAAACGGTTGGCAATAAACTCTTATTGAATTTATTGTTGTGATTGCATCTCAAGGTTGTGTGTGTGTGTGTGTTAACAAATATGAAAGCAGACGACATTTTTAAGGATACTTGAAATTTGACAGGAAACTACTTCTTACTGTTCATGACTGTTGCTTCTGATTTTATTGCTGCTTGGTTTTTATTACGGTGAAGCTTTTATTTTAGTCCTTCTTACCACATACAATTAACTCGTGTTGACTTCGCTTGAATTTAAATTAATTTTCCATTTAATTTTAATTTCGCTTTATTTTTATCTGTTTCTTTATTTGCTTAGCCGTTAAATGGGTAGTTTATTGCATGCAGCATTAAGCTTCAGATCGAAATTAAAAGGAATAAAGTCTTTTTTTATTAACACAAATGCTATTTTATGCAATAGACGTTATACGTTTGGACGTTGTAGGATCTAAGACATGCAAGACAGACATGCAACCTCACAATGATGAGTTAAATGAATTTTAACATCAGCATATTCTTGATTCTAATGATTAATCTTGGTAAAATTTAAATATTTAATTTATATGAATATTTATGACTTTTCGCACGTCAACAATAATGATGGATTAGATTTTTCTATTTCGATTTAATCTATTAAAGTGCGGTAGCCGCAATTAAACGATGGTGCAGTGGAGATTAAACCAAAGTACTTAAATGGTATCTGCC
Source organism: Nowickia ferox (assembly GCA_936439885.1). NCBI lineage: Eukaryota > Metazoa > Arthropoda > Insecta > Diptera > Tachinidae > Nowickia > Nowickia ferox. The sequence continues at coordinate 90,468,729 of OW387023.1, read as the reverse complement.
ATCATAAGGAATGGCGGCTTTTAATTGTTTAAGACAGGATATGAAAATCGTTTGATTAATTGCAATAATCTAATATTAGTTTTAAGACCAATAATATTAATATTATCTAATGGAAAAGGACATAAAAAATCAACACATTTAAAGGCCTCGTTAGGCGAATGTTGGTGTTAGCATCCAGTTAATGTAACGTTAGAACATTTATGCACTTAACCTGCGGGAAATGGAACTAACGTAAGACTAGTCAGGTGACCAGTCCTCAAGTGAGAGGGATCACTGCGATTTCTAACACTTCTTATGAAGCTGACCAGTCGCTTTTCCATGGGAGTAGTCTAGGATGGTGTTAATTGGTAAACTTTTAATTTTCTTTAAAATATAATATAAAGCGTTTATTTACATCCTTTTATAGTTAAAAAAAAATTCAGAATACTTTCCAAATTCGTCGTGCAGATTGTGGAACTCGCTGCTCTCTTATCGCCATTTATTTATTTCATGTATTTCTTTCTTACAAAAAATCTCTTTGTTCAATATGTACTCGTATATGTAGCGTTCATTTTGACACCTTCGAGCATGATATAACAAAAACTATTATCGCTTCTATTTTTCCTTCGCTTCTAACAATCATTCTGTCTGCAGCCTTAGAAAATAAAAGCAAACCAAAGACAATGAGTATGCAGTCAGATGTTTGCAACAGTGATGGAAACTCTGACGGTTCATTTTGGATTCAATTCTCATATCATACGAATATAATTGGCAAAATTTAAATATATAATTTATATGAATGCTTATGAATTTTTGCACGTCAACAATAATGATGGATAAGATTTTTCTATTTCGATTTAATCTATTAAACTGTAGTAGCCGCAATTTAACGATGGTGCAGTGGCTGGCAATTTACTTATAAGAATTTATTGAGATTAAGCCAAAGTACTTAAATGGTTTCTGCCAGCATAAGTAATGGCGGCTTTTAATAGTTTAAGACAGGATGTGAAAATCGTTGGATTAATTCCAAAAAATCTAATCTTAGTCTTAAGACTAATAATATTAGTATTATCTAATGGAAAACGGCATATAAAATCAATACACATTAGGCGAACGTTTGCTGTAAATGTCCCGCTATTCACTGTAACGTTAGAATGTTTATGTACTTCTAGAATCTTTAAAAACGTGCCGTGCGTCAAAATAAACAAACACATAGTACAAGGTTTGGGTACAGTTGTTTGACTTTGGTAAACATAAAACAATTGCGTACAATTTTCGATGGAAAGCATTTATCTGCTTTTCAGGCATTTAGCTGACTCTCTACAGCACTAGAGCCAGTGGCATTAATTAGCGCAGGCGTCCTAAAATCCGCATCCATCATTAAGAGGCAATCCTGCCTCCAACCTAAGAATAAACCATTTCTCTACATGGCGGTACTACATTACTTTATACCGGCAGTGTGGCTGAAGACATGAAGACGCCATTTTGTGAATACGAAACAAAAAAAAAGTCGGCGAACTATATAAAAATGGGTATCATTCGACAGGTATCATATTTATTAAACTATATTCTCTTTTGTTGTTTCATTTAGAATGACCATTTAAAATATTCAACGGGTTAAAGTTCATTGCAGAAGGGTTTATAATTTCTCCAAATTTTTACTTTTACTCTTATTACAATCAGTTCACTGCATTACCAAAGCCATGAAATTTTTTTTTTTCATTAACACTACCTGTTGCGGAGTTACACTTTTTACAATCGATGGAGATGAATTTGGTAATACTTCTCTTACTTTTCGAAGTGGTATATTTCCGTTATTTTAAATTTCACAACCGTTGTTTAATGCAGCCACAGCATAATGTAAAGTTGACCTTACATTTTCCCTTGTTGTATTTCGTTTTATTCGTTAAACCTATATCTACATTTTTATTTCTTAATAGATTATTATTCACTAATTGTTCATCAAATGTCGAGAAATTGCCAAGTGTTTTTTATTAAAAGCATATTTTAATACATATTCCCAAAAAATTCCTTTCTTAACTCATGTTGCTGGTATAAATATCAGTGCCTAATTATAAATTAGTGCCCAAATACCAGTAGTAACAATAAGATAAAGGGTCCGCCAGATAACTTTTTTTTTTTGAAAACGCTATAAAAAAAAATACTGAATATTTTCTCAAATTTATTTTTTTATTTGAAAGTACAATCCTTCCGGTTAATAATCCAGTAGCCTACACGATCGGTCCAATTTTTAAGCACATTATCGATTGTGTGCAGCTATATTTCACCAATGGCTTCACGAATATTGTCCTTTAAAGCGTCAATTGTCTCTGGCTTGTCGGGCGTATCACTTATCTTTGACGGCACCCCACAAATAATAGTCCAACGGTGTCAAATCGCAGCTCTGAGGTGGCCAAACGACATCAGCTCTGCGGCTGATAATGCGATCTTCAAAAACAGGGGGCAAAACATCAAGTGTAGCTTCGGCTGTTGTTGCCAATATCCTCCTCTTCAATTTTTGTGAACAAAAAGTCGTTCAACATGGCCCGATAACGATCGCCATTGACTATAAGGGCCACTCCTTGCTCATTTTCGAAAAAAATTACCCAATTATGCCTCTGGACCAAAATCCACACCAAACAGTGACTCGTTTTGGGTGCGTCGGCTTTTCAATTTTTCGCGTGCGTTTTCTGTGCCCCAAATGCGAAAATTTTGCTTGTTTACATACCCGCCAAGATCAAAATGAGCTTCATCTGAAAAGATGATTTTTTTTTGGCAAAATCGGCATCTTCTGTAAGTCGATCGCAGGCCCACTTTTCCCATCGTTGTTCAATCTTATATACAACCATATTCGTTCAGCGGAAGGATAAAACTAATTATCTGTCAAATCAGACATGAGCTAAGTGCTACCATTCACGAAATAAGCACTAGTTGAAAAAAAACGTTAGATGGCGGACCCTTTATAAGAAAAGATTTCACATATTTATGTGTTACTGACAAGTATTTTTTGCGAACACAAATAGAATAGATAAATAAATCAGTTAATTCTCCTACACAGCCATAGTAGAAAAATTAAAATACAAACCAATTTTCCTTTTAAAAGTCTGCCATTCTATTTGTAGTTTAATTATTTGCCAATAAGAAAAATATATTTCAAAAAATATGCTTCCACGGCAACACAGTGTAAGTTCAATATCCTCCTGTGCTAATTCGATGTATATTTTTAAATTTGCTGCTGTCTTTGGCACAAATATTTTCTGCTACAAAGAAAAAACTAAAAAAAGTGTACATTGAAAAGGCTTGGACGCTCTATTGGAGATGATACCGTGTTAGTTACAAGATAACAAGACTCTGTCGAAGGTGCCAATAAGGTGGTTCGAAGAAACCTTTATAAATGAAAACATTTGTTTTTGCACTTACACAAAGATAATAAGTCCATATTTACACTATGCAAGTTTTATTGCTTAAGCTGATTAGTTTGAGGGAGAGAGAGAGACGAGGGGCACAGTAACGTTTCTTTTCCCCTCGTCTCTCTTTCCTAAGAAACTAATCAGCTTAGCAATAAGACTTGAATAGTGTAAATATGGACTAAGGAAAATTATTGTGGGCTGAATTAACAGCAATACGTAGATGGCTAAATAAGAAAACAGTTATTAAAGAAAATTGCAATAAAGAAACCATGCAACACCCTCGCGATCAAATCAACAACCTGTTTAGTAAAAACAGCCGTAGTTTAATATAAAGAATTAATGTTGCATATACGAGTACCATACAGTTATAGAAAGAAATTTTTAAATGTAAAATGAAAATTCGCATAAGAAAATTTGCATACTCACTGTTGGATTGCAACTGCAGAAGTGTTTTCATTTTCAATTAGCATCCATTATCCAGTAAACGCTGAAATGAGTGGCAGTTGGGAGAGAACCATTGTGATTTTGTTTTTGCAGAAAGAATGTAAGCAAAGGAAATTGTTTTTAGACGCCTTCAAATAACTCACTTGCAACTTTTTAGCATTTCATGATTATAAAAACCAGTCAGAAAGCTGAATGAAAAGCTAATTATCACTATCGTTAACTTGGAAACACGCGATGACTTCCTTGATTAAAAAATAATGTTTTGGGCACCCCTGTGAGATGAAAATTCTTTAGTGTATTTTAGTGAATAGTTTTTTGTCAGATTCGAACAAGACGTTTTTATTTCGAGAGAATCGTTGAGAGGCCAAACAAATTTTGATTACAAAATTTTCTGTAACACTTCTTCAATTCATATCCAAGATATATTTATATACATATGTACATATTTTAATACAACAAATTAAAATACAAATTTAAGGAAGTTGTACAATATTTTCAAATAAAGCTTGTTTCTTAAGTCTTTTGTTTTTAATTAAAATTGTGTAAATCAAATACTGTGCCCCTGTTCTGTAACTTTGGTGAGAACTTCTCGCGTCGAAAAGTGAGAAAAAATTGTGTCTGTAAGTCATGTCGAAAACTATCAAAAGTGATTACGTTATTACGTTAGAAATGTCAAAATATAATAGTGGAGGCCGACGTGACATCGCAGACGTTGTGAACGCTTATCACAAATGTCGTGGACGGCGACCAAAATTTACTAAAATTTAAACATTTTCAACGACGGCGGCAAAAATATAACAGACGGCTGTACCAAATAATGTATAGTGCGACTTTAATGTTTATTATTTATTAAATGTTTCTTGTTTACTAAATATTTTCCAATAAAACAAAAAATGAAATAGCTTTGTGGTGTAATTAAGTGATTATTAAAACAAAATTCATGAAGTGGTACATATACAGTGTTAATGTCATCAAATTGTCTTCTTGCGAAGACATTTCTTTACGTGACAGCTGTTACTAGCCAAAAAAAAAGTTACAGACACAGTTTAATGAGAAAAACAGCTTATGGCGAGTACACACTATGGCATTTAGTAACATCGCAGTAGTGTGTATTACTGGAAACGTTTGTCATTTCCTTGTGCAAATGTTCTCGCATCGTAGCATATGCAAAATGGTGTATTATATTAATACTCACCACTAAGAATTGTTAAGTGGTGAGTATCAATATACTATGCCATTTTGTACAGCAAAAAAAGTCGGAACCACTTTCAATGCATACCAATCATTACAGGTACTGAATTTATTACAATATTATTAAAAATTATTCTAACCAACCTGTTAAGCGCAAGTAATCCATATAAGTGTATAGTATAGTATATACACTTATATGGATAAATTCATTGATTTTTCGCCAGAAATAGAACTACTTGGAGCTGAGTTCATCAATGCTGTAATTAATTTGTATGTTAATTTTTTGCTGGGATCATAAAGCATTTCTCCATAGATTAAAAGAATAAGGAGGTAAATATAAGAATTTCCTTGATGTTGAACGTGACCGCCTTATACATTTGAAGTGAAAAAATCCAAAACTAAAGTGATTTTTATTTTGAAAATAAGCATGGCTTAGATATGGCTCTAAATTATTCTTATAACTGCGGCTAAGCTTGATTTTGAATTTTCTGGCAAGATAATTGCAAGAGATCCAGGCATTCTTATATAATTTTGCAATTAAGGATTAAAATTGTGATTTAAGCGAAACCTGAAGCAGTATTTTCATATGACAAATTTTAGAATGCTGCGCACTTTAAAATGGTTTTAATTTAAGCCAAACATTATTTATATATTTTTTAAATTAAATTCAAATCACAGTCGCAGGTGACATGTAGCACGTGAAATTTTTCATTCAAATATTTATATTACTTTTTTACACTTTTAACGTAAATTTTGTTTCAATTAAGAGAATTATTCTTGATGTCTTTTCGCAACGCATTCTCCATATTTTTTTGCAACTGTTGCAAAAGTTTGCTGCATTTGTAAAGCTTGTTTTGTATTTATTCGGCATTTCACATTTATTCAAGCTGCTGTTAACTTTGGCTGTTGTTACGTGATCGAGCATTCCGCTTTTTCTGTTCAATCATTTAATTTTTGCTTTCACCCAACCAGTGTTGCCATAAGATGTAAGAGGAAAAGTTGTGGATTGCAGAAATAAAAGTGTTAAAATGTTCTACAGCACACACAACAAACTGCTAAAATCAGTTAACATTTTCAGTTTCTCTTATTTCTTAAGTGGTTTATACACTTGCAATAATTATATAGTATTATGACAGGATTTTTACTGTAAGAAAAATTTCTTTAATTTATAAATTTTGAATACAGCTGCGAATGGAATACCAAGAAAGAAAAAACTCTTTAAGAGTGTTAAATAAAGTATTTAGTATTTCAAATGGTGTACTTTAATATACATATTACCCATGCGTGTATCTCATTTGATAAACATATAATATTAATTGGCTTACAATTTGTCTTAAGGAAGTATCTATGGAAAATTTATAAATTTAATGAAAGTGCAACAAATTAAATAGTTTTAAGAAATTACTAAAGTAGCACCTAGCATTATTTTCAAAATCTTTAGTGCTAAACGAAGAAAAAAGTGCTTAATCTAGCACTAGAAGGGCTAAAATCGCTAGCCTGTATGGGGGCTACTAATGAGCGGACCATGCCCAGTTTTTCTACAAAGCTTCTTTTTTTATATATAGACATTAGCCATACCAAATTTAATTCCGATATCTGCTCCGGAGCGAGAGTTATTAATTTTGGCCAGCTAAAAATGCTAAAAGTCGCACTGTGCGCTTGTTGGTACAGGGTGTTTTTTTAGAGGTATAGAACTTCGAATTGAAATAAAACACAAGAAAATCGTTTTAATGTCCATCAATTTGGCTTTATTGGAAGGATAATTTTATGCCATTAACGTTTAAATATGATTTCGGGCATGTGGCCGCCGCGGCTGGCTCGAATAAAGCCAATTCTACAGGTCCAATTTTCAACCACTTTTTCGAGCATATGGGGCCGTATGTTGGCAATAACGCCACGAATGTTGGCTTCCAAGTCCCCTAACGTTTCTGGTTTGTTGGCGTAGACGAGCGACTTCACATATCCCCAAAGAAAATAATCCAATGGTGTCAAATCACACGATCTTGGTGGCCAATTAACAGGTTATCCATAGTTAACCGAATTAATTGCTCTGATGGACGATTATGTCGACCATAAAATGGACGGAGCTTGCGGTAAACTTCGCGAACTGAACCATTATTTTCGAAATAAATTTGCACGATTTGCAAGCGTTGTTCTTTTGTCAACCTGTTCATGATGAAATGGCAAACCAAACTAAATATTAATCACTTGACAGCTGACAAAATGGTCGCCAGTTAAAAAAGTGATGCCAACTTAAAGTTCTATACCTCAATAAAAAACACCCTATACTTAGTTTGAGTTTCTTGACGTGTTTCCATAAAAAGGCCGACTTCAAGCATGCATTCAATTCATCGGCTGGCGTTGACCTTCAAATTACCTGCTAACAAAATCATCGCGACACCAAAACGGATTTGATTGTTTGGCAGATCACGCATCGTTCGGTGTAATGCTTCCAAATACTTCTTATGCGCCATCGTACATTCATCCCAAACGATCAATTTGCTCTGTTGCAAAACTTTGGCCATTGTAGAGTTCTTATAAATATGTTGGAGTTTCATTTATTTGCATATTCAACGGCAACTTGAGTGCTGAGTGTATAACCTGTAAATTTGTTTCGGAGAAAACGCTGTAATTTATTTAATTTCATGAAGCTATTGGGATGGACTTACAACGGATTAACAATTCAGCAAAACTAACCACTGTTACAAAAAGTTACTTTTTCGGGAGCACTTTAATTTTTTTATTTTTTTTTTGATGTTTTTACAACAGAATGACAGTTTAAATAAAATTTGTCGTAATTATGTAACCACCGTAGTAAAAATTTACCTTTGTGGAAACACTTAAATATATTTCTAATATTTTCACAATAGAATCAAAATTTAATTGAATTTTTCCCTACGTAACCGATTATTAACCGAAATTGACAATACGCAGTCCAACGACATTTGCACGTGTTGCAAAATAAATTTGAAGAATAATAAAATAACGGTATCTGTTAGACAGATTGCGAGAAACACAAAAGAAAAAAACAAATGAGATATTTTTATATGCTAATTATTAAAACAAAAAAAAAATGAATCCATAGTGCATTAAAAAATTGCAAATTGCCTGAATGAAAACTTTTTCAAACAACAAAAAATACGTATAGTAGGTATGTCGAAAAAAGTGGGCGTGAAAATGAGCGTGGTCAATTTAACTTCTACATGTATATTTTCCGAACTTAAGACGTTATTCGTACGAAGTTTGTGGGGAATCTATAAAAAAAAAATTTTTAAAATTTAAAATCCCATAGAAAAACACAATCAAAAATCTTTAAATTTGCCAAGCAAATTTTCCAATGTTTCTTTCCATAAAAATCTTTTTCGAACTAATACACATATTTCGAAAAAAAAAATATGAGTGAAATCAGTCAAGCCGTTTTCAAGTTATGCGCTTAGCATCACGTTTAAAGTATAGTACACATCAGGATCTTCTTTAACTTTATTGCTTAAAATAGTCTTTATTTAATTTGTCGAACAAGACAATAGAAGGTATAAAGAAATATATAAGAAAATGCCGTCATAAGACTATTTATAGACACCATAACCAATTTGAATGCCACAATTTATACGTTCATCACTAAGGTATATTAAAGTTTTTAGTCAATAGTTTAAACAAGTAAATACCACTCATTTATTATTTAAATTTTTATTTTATTTTGTATTTATTAGATTATTTTTTATTCGACCTTATTATGTGTTTTAAATTATTTTATTATTTTTTTCAGGCTCTACGTCAGCGATTTCTTCAAATAATACACTTTTGTGTTTTATTACAGAATTTTGTTTTTATATATGTACATATTTTTATTCAATATTTCTAACACCTTCGGTGTTCTTCTTCAGGAATTGAGTAAAGCCGTCTACTGAGTGAGAACTGTACTTTCATACCTAGTAGACGGCTTTACTCAATTCCTCAAGAAGAACACTGAAGGTTTTAGAAATATTGATTTAAAAAAAAAATAAAAATTCTGTAATAAAACACAAAAGAGTTTTATTTGAAGAAATATCTGACCTAGAGCTCGAAAAAAAATATTTTATTTTGTTAACTAAGAATTTTCACAGCCGAAGTAAAGAAAATGTGTCTACTCAATCATGGCGTTGCCAGATCTAGTGATCTAGGACAACGTCCCATAGTTTTTACATAAAAATACTTGCAGCCATCCCACTGTGCGTCATTAAATTCAGTAGTTGCTGTACAAATAAAAATTAATTAGATGATAAGTGAGATTAAATGAAATAAAACATGAAATTTGTTGTTCTCATAAATTGTTTATGTTCATGCTCATTTGAAATAGATGTGATTGTAAAAAGGTTGTAAAAAAACTAGATTCTCTAAAGCAAATAAAAAATATTTGTGGTGATTTTTTTCAGAAGCTTCTATTTTGTTATATTTACTCGTATATTTTTTTACAACTAAAAAAGCAATAGCTAGCTAAATGCATACGCCAAAACTTATTTTTTCACTTTTATACTTATTACTCGACTTGTAGTCAAATATTTATGCGAGCAGTGGCATAATTATAAACCTCCGCCCAATTTATGCTTGGTGGCTTTGCTGCCTTGCAATTAAACCATTCCCTGAGGGTCTTCACGTAATCATACAATACCTTTAAGTCTAACTTTGGCTCCTTCAAATCATACTTTTAAGGCGCCAGTTCTAAAAATTGCTATACTTTTGTAAACATAAAAATTTAATTGAATGGGAAATGCCTTCTGGTGCAAAAGACTCTGTGAAAATAATTGCTTTTAAAAACAGCTTATTATAATTTAAAATTTTTAAATAACTGTAGTTTAACACAAAAGTATAAATGCAAAAAAAAAAAAAATATATTAGTTGTAGTTATTACAATAAATGCGTGAGAGTTGCACATTTGAGGTCATCTTTAATCTATTTTAAAAGCTCAACGGCTTTAACGCTCGCTCAACAAACAAGGGAAACTGAAACCTTAAAAATTCTATGCACACGAGAATAAACTGAATTACTCTAATTATATGCATTCCTGGAGCTAATTTCTGCAACACAGCTTAATGCATAACAACTAAATATGTATGTACGTGCGTATGTACGTACGGGTGTACATCAACGTCAGGCATAACATTAGAAAAAACCAAAATCCTATTGCTTCTGTTAAACAACCCAACACCATTTAGATCATACACAAAATGATAGTGCCAGTTAGAGGGCTTTAGATTTTTATCATTGCACTTGCCATAGATAGAACAGAGTCATTATGTTAGCGGCAATGAACAAAAGGCTACACTAATGCTAACAACAGCAAACAGCAACAAGAAGCTCTCTTAACATCCAACTACCGCATTAAGTTGAATGGTTTTCATGCGCACATTCTGTGCATGTTTGTATTTTATTATTAGAATTTGGAGAATTATGATGGGTTTCCCCCCGTGTTAGAAGAGCTGTCACTAAAATGTTACTGCACTTTATAATATGTAATTAATTCTAATCAGTGAGTTTAAAAGAAAATATGCAAGCTAAGGTTTAAGTGCTGCTCTTATTACGAGTGCAACGACGGCGTGGCATGGATGATGAAAAATTTATTGTTTTAGGAATTACAAGGAAAAAAGTAACCTTGTTTCAATTAACGTCATGATATGTAGAACATAAAGTTGCAAATTGCTCTCATAATACAGGGTGCCCTGTGACTGAGTGGTAGCGATGCTATCCTCTCAGTTCAGAGGCCATAGACCTTGGGCAGTGTTGTCAGATATGGTGATATCTCGCCAAACGTAGCGACGAAAACTTGTTTTTGGCGATGAAAATTTTGAAATGTCGATTGGCGATTTACTTGGCGATATTTGAACTCCTTGGCGATATTTTTGGCTATATTTTTACGATTGCAATAAAATAGAATAATGTTAAAAGTATGAATTTTTTTTTGTAAGTCCTAGTTTACACTATGCAAGTCTTATTGCTAAGCTGATTAGTTTGTTAGGTAAGAGATACGAGGGGAAAGTAAACGTTACTGTTCCCCTCGTCTCTCTCTCTCCTTCAAACTAATCAGCTTAGCAATAAGACTTGCATAGTGAAAATATGGACTAAGGGATTTTTTCTAATTGTTCTGGCTCTTTATCTCAAACAAAATTTTTTGAAATTCAAGAAGTTAAAAAAATATGGCCCACAAAATCTCATTTGGTGTTTATGAAACAAAGTGGGGAAAACTTTCTTTTATTAATTAGTACCAAAATTTTGATAATGAAGCACCAAAAAGCCTGCACGAGTTCTCGCCTAGAGTGTATGAATAAGACGATGCGGCTGGTACTTACCACTTCAAGGATATGATACTCGTATGTGTACTTAAATACACATTTCAGTAAATGTTACTTCAGTGTCATCACAAGATTTAAATAATAATTTTTATCTTGGTGTTCAGGTTCAATTTAAGCCATTTGGATTGATGTTTTGGAATAAGTTATTTTTAAGTTTTTTTTATTTATATGTTAATGTAAACACTTTTTTTAATTTTTCTTACCTACTGAATTTAAAATTGAACAATATTTGTAATGTAATTACAAAATAAAGAAATATTTTCTTAGCTATAATTTAGTGTTTTATTATATTGGCGATATTCAACAAATCATTTGGCTAGAAGGCTCAAAATAAATCTGACAACACTGACCCTGGGTGTGTTTTGCAGACAAGCTTTGTGTTTTTTTAAAAACAAATTTCTTTAAATAAAAATTAAAAAGCAACTCGTAGATAATTCTATTTGGTTTCACTTATACGAGTATCTGGCAGTTAAACTGAATTTCGAGCTTTCTAATATTCTAAGAATTATAGCAAAATTTTATATCCTCTTTTCTCAAAATTGTGAAGCAAGGCCTACGCGGGGAACACTCAGAAACTTAAAATGTCCATAAAATATTCCTTGCATAATTAAACATTAAAGTGCTGAGTATATCTAATTTTTCAAATGCAAGTATTACGTCTTTCCCATGTCAATTCTATACTACAATCTGTAAAAGAAGGGAAACTTTAATTATAATTTTGAAAGGACCCAGACGTAAGCCTTCAAAGTGCCAATACTTGTAAAGGGCGAAAGGTTAGGAAATAAATTGGTTTAAAAACACACTTTTTTTACAAATTCAGTTTTTACCACAGAAAAGGTAATTCAACAATTAATATTTTCAACTAAGAATTAAATTGATTCAATTAAATTTTTAATTTAATCGAGTGGAAAAACTTAATTAATATTATCAAATTGTTAATATGTGAAAATTTAATTATTTTTTTAATTGATATTACAAATATTTTAATTGATATTACAAACAATTGACATCAATGTAATTTAATAATGGAATATGATGTCGGGCAAATGTCCACCTCTAGCACGTCGGCAACAAATCTTCGCTTATCTCGTCCATGCAGCGCCTAATTTCATCTTTAGAGCATCAGTCTGGTTTGTTCACGTAAACCCGGTTTTTCAAATGGCCCCAAAGAAAATAATACATTGGCGTTAAATCACAAGATCGAGGCGGCCAGTTGACATAGCCCAATCGAAAAATTACGCGACCGGGAAATTTCTCATGCAATAACCGAATTGTTTAGCTAGCAGTGTGTCTTGTGGTGCGTGGTGCCGTCTTGCTGAAACCAAAGGTCACTGAGGTCATCATTACACAATTGTGGCCACAAAAGATTAGTTATCATGGTTTGGTAGATCAAAGAATTTACGGTGAAGGCATTTCCTTGCTCATTTTCGAAAAAATTACCCGCCGGTGATGTCGCCTGACCACAAACCGTACCATAGATTGTTTACATATCCGCCTACTTGAAAATGGACCTCATCATTAAAGATGATTTTGTTTAAAAATGTGTTGGTTTCGTTCAGTTTTTTTGATAGGAAATTTTCATAATTAAAATTCTTTGTTCAAGAGTGTAGCATTCCATGGTAAATAAATGTCAAAGGATGACAGCTCAATTTTTGACATTTCATCAATCGACAGCCAATTTACTTCCTAACCTCAAGTTTGCTCTTTATATACATACATATGTACATATCGTTACATTAATATCGAAAGGCCCTAACACATTAATTTTTGAAATCGAGATCTTTGCATTTTTTTGATACATTAGATGTTCTTCTATCGAAATATACCAAAGAAAATATTTCAAAAAATACTGAGTTAGGTTCTTTCAAAATTAAGGTAACGATTTACATATATATACATACATATATATTTTTAATATATCTTTATTATTTATTTCTTATTTTTTTGCTATGCTAAACAGTGTAGTTAGTAGACTAATAATATAAAAAGCTTGCAGTGCACAGTGGGACGAAGCACGAATGTACAGGGACAGAACTATTTGATGATCAATCTATAAGGCTTAAGGGCTGCTGAATTCGAAAAAAATAGTTGAAAAACTCTAGCTTAGTTTTTGAAGGAAATACGATGAAGTCTCGCTATTGCGAACGTCGCTTGTACTAAAATTGGTTTGGTTAGAGTTTGTGCTGCATATTGATACTAAATGTATTTTACAATATTGTAATTCATTATTATTAATGTAATGTAATAGACTGAGTAACTGAACAAATATTTTAGTTAAATATTATTTAAAAATTAAAGATTTTTTTAAAAAATAAACAAATTTATATGTCTTTGTCTATAAAGAAAATATTCAATTACATTTATATACTATATCACACAACGGTGGTAAATGAAAGAAATCTGATGATATATTTCTTGCGTATAGATGATCATATTAATGTAAAATCTTTTAGCTAAAATGAATAGTACTTCTTTTTCCATTGATTATTGAAAAATGTGTGCATTTGATCACCAAAATTTTACAAAGAATCATCTTCTTATCTGTAAAATATATGTACAATTTCTTTTTTTTTTCATTAATTTAATTTTTATTCACAGACTTGAGCACAACAATCTATAACAATGTTTATGTTCTTTTATTTTACTTGGAACAACTTGTTACTACTTATTCCAACTAAGAGTTAATTAGGGTATTAGATTATCTTAGAACACATACTGTTAAATAGATATCTTGCAGAATTCCATCATAATGCCTTAATGGGAGTTGTCAACATCATCAACTCCTGTAAGCATGTTCAAATGTTGAACAATAATTGTAACCAATGCTAAGACAAGAACTGTTCCAACAAAAAAAAAAACTTCAAGCTTTTTTATCATTGAGGGAAAATCTTTTCATATGAAATATGTGCAGGCTTAGATTTCTATTTTTCAAGTGGTGAAATAATACAGAACAATGCAAACTCACAGGTGATTAGTGGATTGAGTGTGCAGAAATTATGTATATCCAGTTAATGATATGATTCTGCCCACTCCGTTGATGTAATCATACGAATATTTCTTACTAATTTTCCCATAATTTAATCATAAAAATTGTAATGTGATTTTACTGTTTCCTTATTTTTGTTCTAAAACAAGTTTCGATTACTATCTGCACCAATTTCGCAACAATAAGGCTACAGAAAGTTGATAAATATAAAGCTCAGAAGTAACATTAATTAGATTTTTTATCACTTTTTTTATTAAAAAATTCTTTCTCTTAACTCTGAAAACTGCATAGATTTTTAAATAAAATAGTATTCACACGTAAGTAAGTATGTGTACTCATGTATGTATGTATATATGTATGTACGTATGTATGTATGTATACATGTGTGTATATATTACATTTTACAATTTAATTCATATGACATCCTCAGGGCATCAATGTAAAATTTTACGATCTTGTTAAACTAACAGCTGCCACAGATAATGTTTAATTTATGTAAACTTGTATGGCTAAATAAATAAATTTTAATTTGAATGTAGTGAAACAAGATGAGTCTCAGTTGAACGCTTAGATTTGTGGAAGTTTCTACGAGGGCATATTTATCAGTAACTTTTAAAAAAGAAAGGCTTATTTTTCTCCCAATTGGCCATTGATGACATAAATGTTGTTTATTTGTGTGAAACATGCAGTACTATTCATATAATGAATTGTAACTGGAAAATAGTCTTAGGCTTAGTCAATTAGTCAATTTTGAATTGAATTTAAGTAATATTTAAATACGGTTTTATTTTTTAAGTTGAAAGTACTGCAGCACTACAAAATTTCCAAATATTATGGAAAGCTTTCCAAACAACAGCTATTTAACACAGAAAAAGACATTGATTTATAGATGAGTGGAAAATTGAAATAGCAAAAAATAGCACATTTGATGAAACAAATAAGAGAACAGAAAGAAGTTTTCTTTTTATTAACTTCATGTTATGAAACTATTTATTATTTACATCTTTATCCCCCATATTCATTACATTTAAAATAAGTTTGAAATGTATGTATTTTATTAAAAATATTTCATACAAAATTTTCTTAAAGAAGATTTAAAGTACATTTAATTTTTTTTTATAAATATAAGTCTGTATATCGATCCTTATTTTCGATTTTATCGTAAGCGACAAAATTTGAAGTTTTCAGGAGAAGGTTTCTTTTTGAATTATTCAAATATGTTTTTGTATGTAAATTGTCACTTACGATAAAATTTTACAGCCAGTATCTTAAAAGTTATCAACAATTTTGGCATTTTGGTTATCATTCCAGAGGTCGTGGGTTCGATTCCCACCATAGACCCTTGGTGTTTTCTGCAGACAAGCTAATCGCTTTGCGGGTTGTGTTTGTTTAAAAAAAATAAAATAAAAAATAAAAAAAATAAAAAAAAATAATTGATATTGTGTGTGTGTGTGTGTGACGTTTTCCAACAACTTCTTGTTTGTAATATAGTTTAAAGCTTGCTTGCGATTTTGATAAGCAATGCTTTTGAATCAAATACAGAATTTAGTTGACTTCTTTTTACATACTCAACAATACAGATTTTTTAAAAAAATTTTGGAAATTTTTCTTTCTGCGTATGCTCGTAAAATTTATCCAGTACTATATACATTTAATAAGTTCAGGTTGGCGAGTATAAGGCGTTTTTACTTTCGTTCTCAATCACTTTAATTAAGCTTAATGATTTATTTACTTCTGCATGTACACACCGAACGTTCTAGGTCAACTGGTCATCTGTGTGCAGAGCTGCTATTGTTATATCGTCATCACTTTTACGCAGGCTATGACCAATGCTATTCCATTTGCGCTTTTTGGTCTCATATTCGTGACGTTTAACAGATTGGTGGTTGCAAAAGTATTTGGCCAGAAGATTCTTAGGATCCTTCCAGGCACCGCTTGATTAAAGTTTGCTGTTTGCTTGGAACCATAAGAAAATTTTTCGGATTATGTAGACTACTGCTCGCTCATCCAAACTGTTGGCAAGTAGAAGACTTGTTGCCAACATATTTGGCCTGCAAGGAAGGACATATGAAAATCTTTCCGGTGTGCCTGATGTTTTATACAGACGGATCGAAATCGGACAAGGGTATGGGTGGGATATTTTTTGATTCCCCATTTTGGCGAAAAAATCAGTGTAATATAATACAGCTTTAAATTTCAGCAATAAAACGAGCGATCAATTGGTTAAGGTACTATAGAATATACAATGATAATATTCATATATGTACCGACAGTAAAGGAATCAACATCTATTTTAGTCTATGAATGCCGCATGTCTCTTAATGAGTTGGCAAGATATTCTAACCTAGAAGAGTTAATTTAGGAACCGAACCTTAGGGTGTACTCGGAAACAATGCTCAAAGTATATTACTTAATGTACTTAAGGTTATTGTATCTGGAGTTGCAAGTGTGTTGTCTACCACGTAATGAGTTCGAGTTCTAATCTACGCTGGTTCAGCCAACTATAAAATACATTTTGCTGATGCCTCTGCCAATAGATATCACGTAAGCTAATAAATAATAATAAAAAAAGTTCTTGTGTCAACTTTGTTATTTGTTGAGCTTCTTTTTTTTTTAAATGATAGTTTATCATATTAACTCTAGTTGTTCTAAGAAATTATTGGGGAAAAGGTTCCCTGATGATCTGCATTAGCAACAGTGAAATGCGCACAGAATCCAGCTAAACCCCTCAATAATCAACTTCAATGTATTTTTAATAAAAACATATTTTACTTAATAAGTAAAATAATAATTTGGGATTATTAGTGCGTTAAAAAATTTTAAACTTAAGTTCAATTTGTTTCAACTTGAAATAATTTTGATTCAAGATGATTCTTCATTTTAATTTATAAAAGTACTGGAATATTAAACCATTATAAAATAAAATTACACGGAAAAAAATAGGCAAGAATTATTTTCAACAAATACATGTTATTGAAAAACAAAATTTAATTTCAATAATATTTGTCATTAACTGAATACGATCTTTTTTGAATACCGCGCGTTTTAAAATATCATTTAATTTAAGTTGTTTGTGTTGGTATTTATCTTGCTTGTTGATTGACACAACGCGCTGATGTCCTATTGTTGTTGTTTATTTTGCTTGCTCGTGTTGTTTACGTGTAAATGCCGACGAGAAGCCGAAAAAGGTCGTGGCTTGTTTTTTTTTTACTCAACAAAGTTATTTGTTAAATAAGAAATAATTTGAAATCATGTTTTGCGTGTATTTATTATTTACGTATCCAATAACGATTTGCTATTTAGCTTAGTGGTAAGTACGTTAGTCTATTAGTCAAGAGGTTTCCGGTTCGACTCATCCCAAACATATTTGGTTTTAGTCGCAGCCAAGCAAAAAGATGACATTCATCCACACACACAATAACAATTATCACTGAAAATAAAAGTTACAATACTCGTATAGAAAACGAAAATTTATCAACTTTGTTATTCAGTAGGATACTTTAACCATATTCGCTTTCGGTTGAGGTAAAAAAGTAAAATAACAAGCTCAAATTAATTAAGTTTTTCTTTGAACTTTCTTCGTGCTTTTCGCCGATTTTGTATGCATAGATAACGCATGATATACAATTGGATGGCGAGTTAAACACAGATGTACAATATCGTCAAAAACGAATAACGGAATCACATAAACGTTACCGCAAATGAATAAATATATCGATATATATTACGATTTTCGGTTTCAGAAAAGTTACTTAATCCAGGTACTGCACTCATCATAATGTTTTGAATTAACCCACTTATAACTGCAAGTGCTTTTGCATACAATATACCCGCTGTGTTACATCAGCAGGTGTTTTAGTTGCGAATTGAATATCTTAAATATTTTCTTATTTTCTTTTTTTTTTTAATTTTGAAACACCAAAACAAGCAAAAATCGTATGCGATTAAGTAATAAATATTTTTGAAACCCTCCAACAGGAATGTGATTTAAAAATAGTTTTGTTTAATTAAAATAGTTTTAAAAGCAAATATTTATTTTTATCACTGCCTTTCGGCTTATGCGCACATCAGTGAGGCATTTATTTATTTAAGGGATACAACAGAAAATTTACACTAACTGGAGTGCAGCATCTTTCGTTTAGGCTTATGTACATACATGTTTGTATTAAGTCCATTATAAAACAAAACTAAAAAAGATTCTTCAAAACTAAAACTGATTAGTATTCATCACCGCAGCAGCATAAATTTTTTAACATGTTCATTTATTCATTGGCTGTTGATTTATTTCGGTAAGATTTTTAAGATAAATATAATAATTATGCTGATATTAAAGTGTTAATTATATAAATATCAATGAATTGCTAAAATGTTGTGTAGTTAAGGATTAAATTAATGTGTTGCTTGTGGCCGGTGGCGGCCGTTAGCCGGCTTACAGCTTTATTGTGCAAAAATAATACAAAAACAAATTGAGCAATCGTTCTCATTGCTTATGGTTTTTTCTTCTCTCACTTCAAAGAATGAAACAAAACAAAATCAAACAATTTGTTTCGTTTATTTTCGTACTCTGCTTTAAAGTAAAAAGAAATCAAAGCAAAAATAAATTTATAATTGCAACAGCGTCGATTATTTTTATTACGAAAATCACGTCCTAGCTCCTGCATCACGCCATAAATAGCATAGCTATAAAAACTCGATTACAATGAAATAATGAGTTATGGCCTTCATATATTAAGGTAACGGTATATATATACATCTATTAGAAGGCAAAAAAAATAGAACAAATCCAAGCAAATTTCATTGTTATGAAAGGATTAAGTTCATTTAGAGGCTGTATCAATAGGACGTTTGTCTTTAGAGGACCGATTAACAAATAAATATGATATATTTGGAAACAATATTTATTACTCAAGTAAATATAAAAAAGCGTAAACTTTAGATTTTGGATAACTCCATAAGAAAGAGTCCTTAAATGGTAACATCAGGACTGCGCACAGTGGGATGGCTTTATAAATTTTAGTGCAAAAACTATACGAAGTGGTCCTAGGTCAATGAAAGTTGGTACCGAGCATTACATTAACTGATTTAAGAAAAAGGTGGAGTCTCATCCAAACAGGCCACGTCCACCGCACATGCAATTCAAATCGACTTTTGCTCATAAAATTTTTCCTATTTTTCTATAAACTTTAAACTACTACTACGAATCAACAATATGATCAGCTCTTAAGCTCAAAAACCAAGTCCACTGCCGCAAATTTGATGAGGTTAGGTTAGGTCATGTCAAGGATATACACATAAGCTTGTATAGGCCTGCTGTGTGCTCCCAAGTGAATTAAATGAACACAGAAAAAAATCATTTTCCAATTCAAACACGAAATTCTCTGAATCAAATATAAATTTGTTCAATTCAGGTCATACAAAAAAATGTTGTAAATTCAAATGCAAATTTTTTTAATAATTTATTTGAAAAAAACTCTGATTTTTTCAATCAACAAATTGTCTGATTCAAAAAAAATTTTTTTTTTTTACATTAAACAGAACAGAACAGAAATCTTCTCTTAACAATTTTTTTATATTAATTGTATGAAGTAGAATTTTTCACTCCATAATATTTTTATTTTTTTGCTTAAAACAAAATTGGAGCAAACTATATTTACTAAAACTAAATTTTATTTCAAACAAACGTATATTTGAAAATTTTTTGGGAATAATTTTTTCTGTGAACCCTCCACCTTCATATGAACTCTATAGCATCAATATTTTCCAGTCAAGACTTCTAAGGTGGGTAATGTCCGGTAAAGTATCATTTTGAAAAAAGCGCGGCCTCTATTGGGTAAAAGCTGAGCAATGACAAAGACAGTACTCCATATTCTCAATGTCCTTCTTGCATGGCCAACATTCATTGTCATCTGTGGCTCCAATCCAGTGCAAATGCTCTTTCTAGTTTGGGTTTTTTTAGTTTCAACAGCTCCCTTGTTTTGTTAAGCAACAGCTGCTATCGTTGAGGAAAAATTTCGAATAAGCTCTTTATTTTAATAATTCCAAAAGTTCTTGTCAAAACGATTTGCAGGAGTCATTTACTTTTTGGACTTGAGTAACTAAAATATTGAAATATTTATTTCAATATTTTAGTTTTATTTAATGAGTGTTAAATGAATATGAATTTAAAAAATTTATTTGTTGCTGGTTTAGCACATCGGGATGAATTTCGTTGCTGCCAAGCAATACAACAATAGACATCAACCTCGATTCAAAAATACTAACGAAACTCTACGGCTTATAGACAAACTCTCAATAAATTATTGAGAATTACAAAACAGTACGCTAAGAAGCTTTTTTAAAAACAAACCAGTAAAAACTAAATTAAAAAAAAATATTTTCATATTGCTCCAAAAATAGATTTCCAGCGCTTTGTAAAGGTTGTTTTTTTTAACCCAGATAGAAATTCAAAATTTTTAAAAATAATACATTAAATTTAATGTAGCGGGCTGCCGCCGCTTTTCTTGACGATGCATATGCTGGACCACTTTTTCGAGAGTTTTTGGCCGTACGTCACGCCTCAGAGGCTGGTTTTTCAGAAAATCCGTGACATTACGTGGCACCAAAGGAAATAACCGAGAGGTATAAAACCCAAATAGTTTGCAAATTTTGATTCTAATAAACCAAATCTCTCCCGGATCAATGTCATCCATATTTTCAATAAAAAAATAATGGAATATGTAGATTCTGTTGTGCATTATTTTTACTCCATATGCGTAAATTTTGTTTTTGTTTTTGCGCGAATGGATGACTGATTTTCAAAGTACATCTGGATAATTTGGATTTTTGCAAGCATTAATCTATTCATAATGATTTGCCAGAGTATACTGATCACAAAAGGAATCATATAGATTCTACGTGAATGCCTGCGTGTAGTAGGCAGCCACGTAAACCAACCATACTGATCACAAATGTCAAAAAATGAGCGCAGCATGACAGTTCGTTTGACAATTAACGCATTCGTAAGTTCTATCGGGCTGCAAGAAACACATGTTATTTGATATGGTTGAGCGTAATTTAAGACATCGAAAAACATTAAATTTACTACACTTATTTCTACAGCTACTGGAACAGAAACACCACTAATAACTCCGTTTATTAAAGTACTTTTAACAACTTATTTTTATCTTATACTTTAGCATTGTCTCTATAAATAAGGCGACACAAATGGTTTGTTACTTTCATGTTCATGATGAACTAAAAATAGTTTATGTGCGATCACTTTTATGCTCCCTTTTGTTTAGGAGTTGTGTATTGAGTTGCATAATGTGAATACATATTTATAATCCACTGGATTAGTGGCATGTTTGATGACAAGAATGTTAATGGCTTTCGATTTGTACGCCCAATGATTGTTGCTTTTTCTTCGCTTGTAAAAGTAACAAGAATTGCAGCACCCCATGCATTATAACTAGAACTGACGCAAGTGTTTAAAGACATGTTTTAGTAAAATCAAAAGCACATCATCTTATGCTCATACCACATGTTGCAAATGTTCAAGACAAATATGTACACATATGTAATAAGAAACGATGTACGCATTTATCGATGCTAAAAGTGATTTGTAGCATGCAATACATTAACTTAAGCATCAATCAAAATTTGTTTGTTTTATTCGAAATGCAACTCGCTGCAAAAGCCTAATGGTGCATTAAGGCATATAAATGTGCGTTAAGTGCAACAGTCACAATAATTTATGCACACACTAAAATCTTGTGTTAAGGGAAGTGGGCTTTTTGATATGGGCTCTTTCCGCAGTGTGTGAAACAACATTGGGCAATTTCAACTGATCAAAAAGATTATGTTCAACAGTTTGTTAAGTCTTTCAACATTTTGAGGGTCTTAACAATAAATCTCTTTCTTTGCACTATCACAGTTCACATCTAAGTAAACACATAAGATCACACTTGCCAAATATGTGACCCAATATTGTAGGAGATTTCTTCATTCTCAAATAAGGTATAAAGCAAAAAAAAAAAAAAATTAAAACTATTAACTAAAAATAAAGTACGAGTAAATGTTCATTACAATTGGCCTGTTAACTTCAATGTGTGGAGAGAATTGCTTGAACGATACTGTGCACCATTGAGTCTGGAAACTATGTATCTGCAAATTTTATCTCCATCATTTGCTGCTTCTGCTTTTGACTCAAGCACATGACTGAAGCCATTGTGTTGAATTTTATCGTAGTCTTGTCTTTAGTTTTGTTAATTTGAAGAACAGAAAAACTGGAAATTACTTAAGGGAAAGGAAAAGCAAATTAATTTTACTGCTAAATATAAAATTACTAATCTATATTGATTTACTTTACGTGTTTATTGTTACCCAGTTTAATGTTTATTTTCGTACCAAATAACAATTAATGTTATCGGCTCGTAAGGCTGAAGCCTTAAAGTAGTAGAAGTTTTAAAAGAATGCAAACTAAAATTTCCTGTGAATATAAATACAAAGTTTAATGAAATAAGTTGGAAGAATGTCCAACCATGCAATATTTATTATTTTAAATTCTATTGTTTGATTAGTTATGAAATTACTAAAAATAAAATTTCTTAAGCTGCCCACACACGTATGGTATGATTTGTACGTGCGACTGTCACGAGCTTTACTGCTCTGACTATTTATATTTATAACTTTTATAGCTGATAACTGTTTGCTACACATTTATACAGGAAACGAATATCTGCTTAAATATTATTACTTGGACGTTTGGTACTACGTTCCGTTCAGTTATTAATCAGCTGTTTTATTTCTGTTCAATTGCAAATCTGTATGTATAATTTGTTTTTCCTTTTACATTCTGTTCTATTGCGAACAAATCTCTGAAATTTAACGTTAAGTGACAACATAAACTTCTTATAGGCCGTACGTTATACGTCGCCCGTTTCAACTGACATTAACGCAACGACGAAAAAGGTTGACACAATGCTTACTTGGTTGACGAAAACATTTGACATTAAAATTAATTTATTAAAATTAACTTTTTTCTTTAATTTTTATTTTTTCATTATAATTTTGCTGCATAAAAACCTTAACCAAAACAAATCGAAAGACAAATTTATAGCGGTCAAACTAGTGAACGTAGGTTAAAAGTTGCCCAACTTAAGGCTCATTTAGCCGACTGTAACGCAAAGTAACTGTAATGTAGGAAACAGCTGATCGATATTTTTATATGAAAAGTAGGATAAGTTACATTACATCTCTATAACCATTTTCATTACTTTTCAGTTGAAAAAGGCAATGTATGACGGGTGCTATGTGTCTCGGCCGTACGAAATAGTTTAATGTGATATGAAAAAATCGAAATTTTCTGTTAAAAGCTAAAGCAATTTGCTTTAATTCAAAAAAAAAATGTTTAATGGAAAATGAAAAGAAAAAAAATAAGTGTGTTCACTTCCTGAACATTGTTACGAGCTTATAACAATTGTTACTGGAAAGTGTCCATAAACTCAAAAACTTTGCAAGGAGAGGGCGTCAGAAGAGATTAAAAAATGAGAGAAAAAAGTTCTTAAAAATTTTACTGGTAACATTTTTACTTGCAAGAATTATCCAAACAGCTTTTCTGTGTTTTGTTCACAAATTATTTACACATTTGAAAAATATCTGAAAAAAAAACTCAAAATATGTGAATTTCTTTATTAAAAAAATATGTATATATGTGTAAAAAGAAAGCATGTTCTTAATTTATTGTTTTGCTTTGATTATGCCAAATAAATAAAATGTTATTTTCAAGAAATTTTATATGTTTATCACATCTGATCAGAGATGGAAAATTGCTTCTTTTTTTTTTTTTTGTTAATATGTAGAATAGAATTAAGATATAACGAAAATTGTGATAAAAATAGTAAATAATACATGAAACTGTGTAAAGTAGTTCATATTAAATGTCGATTTTTAAAAATTTTGTAATTTAAAATATTATCAAAATACATCAGACAAAGTACAATTGTGCTATGATTTCCAACCATGTTTCTGATATGAATATAATTTTCTTGCAAGTTTTTGGCAGTAAGGCGTTCATTTACTTTTTCGTATTTGGAAGAGTAGTTGTTTAAATTTCTGCTTGTTGAAAGTTTTTGCTAAGAAAGTAAATGAAGACAACTTATATATTTAAGGAACTGCATTTCTTGCTGTTGTCTATGATTTTATTTTACTTCTAACATGACATTAATGGAACCGTTATATGTACCATAATCATAGGTAACCATGTAAATTTTACATTGCGGCTTACGACAGGTTGGCCAATTTCAATAATTTTCAAGCTTTTTATACATTTATGTATGTATGTTATCCAACACTGGGTGTTTTTTTTTATCTGTATCAAGTTTTGCGAAAACTACTTTTTTGGCAAATTAAGAATCAATTCTTTGACTTTTCTGATTTTATGGAAGGATATGGCACATTATGATTTTATTTTGTTTGTTTTTAATTCAGTTTTAATAACATAAAATACAGCAGTTTCTCTGTGAATTCCACTTATGGCGCCTGAGGTAAATTTTTTTTCTTTTTTGAAAAAGTTTGGCTTTTAATTTTTCCACACAAATCTTCCTTAAAGTATCTGTTTCTGCATTCGACATAAAAGTTTTTCTCTCATTCTTTTCATTTTAAAAGGTCTTACGTTTTTAATGAACGTATTGTTTAAGGTGAACACGATGACTTTTATGATTTGAAAACACTAGCAATATAAAACATATTCTTATGTTTTTTTAACAACTATTTTTGATAAGCCCAGCAACATTAATAACAAACAACTGATAAACGCAGCTAAGAATACAAGATAATCTTGAGATTATTTTTAAAGAAATTAATTTAATTGAAGAAAAAAGTTTGATATGTTTTAAATTATGTGTTTTGCTTTTAATTTTCTCAGGCTAACAATCAACTCCCTTCACTTCAAAAATGTTGGCAAAATGGAAAAAATTATTTCATAATTACGAGCACTTTGTTTAAAGCTTTGATCATCTTATTGTGCGATCTAAAGAGCAAATAAATCAAAATAAATTGACAATTTTGTTTCTTTAATTGGGAGGTAAATATTTTTGATCCAGTTTATTAAAAACAAAAAGAAGTAGTTATTGCATTTATTTTTATATAATGTGATTAATATATATTTTTGTCCTGCCAAATTCCAACATGAATGAGTAAAGTCAATTAAAGCGGCAGCATTCCATCATTGTGAGAATCAAAAAGTACAAAGTCTTTTGCCAACAAGAAGAAATATTTTGTAGCTGAAAGTACGAGGAAGAATTTTGCCAATAAATTCGAATTGTGCCGTCATGAGGACATCGAGTGTAATCTGTTTTAATTAAAGTAGGCATGAATAATATATATATTGTGAGGCATACGCAAACGCGTGATGTTTTAATTTAAAATTACTGTCTCAAACAAGCCAGTCAAATACAACGACGGTGAACTGATCACATGCATGCTGAGGCCAATGGCTATTTGAACCAAACACTACTCATTAATGCTAGATGTGGCATCGATGTTGTACATTGAACACACCAACAGCCTTCGAATTATTCACCCTTATTCCAGTTGTCGACATCGACATCACTTTAACACAATACCAAATCATTGGGGTTTGTGGACCCTTTGTCGACAACAACTGACTCCTGTTGGCAGGTTTATGCTATTTTCTAGACCTTAGGGAACGGAATTAGATTCTCAGTAGCACAAAATTGTTCTCGAGAGTGATTAAACAAGCAAAAAATTTTTGGTATTGTGTTAAAGTGATGTCGATGTCGACAATTGGAATAAGGGTGATTATCAAACAATCGGTGTAATGGAGATCTTCTTTATGTCTGGTCTTCAAGAAAGCTTTTCATATATTATCTCACGTAGCCAGTTGGAACTCTCTAGCCTGCAAAGGAACCCCCATCAAAAATGATTGAGGTTATAATGGCATTGTATGATAATGCAAAATGTCGCGGCAGGTGGTCTTGACAGATTTTATTTCTCAAGTTCAGAAAACAAATCCTCAAAATTGTGAGATAATTTTTCCAATATCATGATAGCAGCAGCTGTATTTGAAGAAGAGTTTATGAGTCCACTCCCCTAAATTGAAAGCACAATTTCTTTTCCAACAGATTAATGACTTAAATTATGTATGTTCCTTTCCAAACCTCAAATTAATTTGGGAATTTCAAATAAAAAAAATTTAATAAATCTTTATACACTCCATAAATTATGTACAAATTATAAAAGGTTCACTGCCTTTGAAATTAAAGTGAAAAAGGAAAGAAACCAACATATTAAAGCTGATTACACCTGAGAAAATAATATCTGTGGCAATAAGGAAAAAGTGCTTAAGTCTTATTTTACTATTTTGCAGGAGAGCACTTTTAAGCTTTGAAGTCGATTTTCAGAAATTTATTTATTTTACAGTTAAATTGTGAAATTCTCTGTTAACTATAATTTTTGTAAGCAAAAATCATTCTATACACTATAAGTAATACATTTAAGTTTAAATATACCAAAGTATAACCTTAATTAAGCTATTATTCCAAATGAGATTAGAAGTCTAAAAGAGATAAGTCGTAAGTCTTAGTGCTATAACTCCCTGAAAAATCACACAAATTAATTAAAATTTTGACCAGGGGTACTTTCAAATATGCAGATTACGGAGGTACCATTAACTCAAACTTAGCTTATCTCGACTTAAGCACTATTTCCTTTTTGCCACAGATATAATAAGAGAAAAAAAGAAATAAACAGTAGCAAAACCAATATGTACATTTCTTTTAAATCAAAACAAAAAGAAACAAATTAAATGCGTATTGGAAATGAAAACATTTGGGAATTTTTAAATCAAAGCAGTGAATATTTAAAAGATACCCTACAAGATTTAACCATCAACAAACATTTGAGATATTTATACCACAAAACAAAATTGAAATACATTCCCAACATAAATCATTATATATTAATAAATATGAAACCGATAATTTGCCTTGAATAAATAAAAAATTAGCTATTAAGTAATAATAATGAAATAATTCAAAATAATTTGAAAGCAAAAGGTTAGTTTGTTATTGGTTTTTCATTAGCAAGAAATCAATTTTCAATTAACCCAAAGTCTTCACTTGATTTTACTTTGACCAACTGTAGAGTATTTCTTTGAGATAAAGAAACAAATCATAATTATGGCAACACCTTAAATTAAACAATAAATTATGGCCAGGAAGAAAACAAACAATTTGGCATTCCAATACCATGAATTCATAAAATGCCTCTTATTAAAACATCAATTTAATGAGAATCAATTTAAAAACATAAATTGTATTAAACATTTTTACGTATTAAGTGGACATACAAAATTTTATTGAAGAAATCTTTTTAAAATTTAAGAAGAAAAAAAAATTAATAAAGTCATAAATACAAGTGGGGATAATTTATGGCGACTATAAAGAAGAATTATAAAAAACTATTTTTATTCTCTTTGTTTCACTTTTATAACACGGCTTGTATTACGGGCTCTTCTTACCTGCGGCTTGTGGTCAATGCAGAGGCGATTTGCATTTAACCAAGTTTTCTAAAAACACATTCTGTTTATACAACTGGAATTGGCAATTTGCAATTTTTTTTTATTATTAAAAAAAAAGATAAAAATCTACTTTTTAATGAAATGGGTGGTCCTCTTTTACTCAGTTGAGGTGACTGCATAAAGGAGAGTATAGTTTAATTAATCATACTTAGATAAAACATAGTGAAGCAAAGAAAAAATACATCATACAACTTAATGTTGAACGAACATGTCTCCTCAGTCAAACATTAATTAACATACAAGTATTTAATTTTACTCGCATTTTTATTTTCTTGCAGTTAATGTTTCCTTTGCTTAACAATACCAACCAAGTACTAGTATCTATGTGCATACATATGTGGTTATTAGTTAAATAAGAAATGCATTTAAAGTTCAAAGACTTTTCTCAAAACAATATTTTCATGTTTAGGCTGCCATAAAATTATATTTTCGTTAGACCGTTATTGTTACGTGCCTGCCGTTAATAAATTATAATTAATTGCCAGGTGGATCATTAGGCGTTACTATCAACTAAAACATAAAAGATGGAAAAAAATATATAAGAGAAAAATTGTTATGACCACTATAAATTGCTATTTGAACAAAAACAAAAACAAACAAAAAATTACATACGAGCCATACAAGTGTACTTACTCACAGAATTTTGTTAGCTCCTACAATTTGTTCACTACCGTAAAGTGCAAAAATGTAATAAAGAAATTCTTCCAACAAAAAGAAATAATTCCAAAAAAAAAAATAGCAACCACCACAAATTACCTTGATAAATACAGTTAATTTAATAAAAAAAAATATAAATAAATATTACAGAAAAAATCGTTTTATTATGAAAATGTTTGCAGGACTCAAGGTACTGATTAATTAAATTCTTAACAAAGCATGCATTTAGCAATTGTTACAACTAAGTAGGAAAACAGCAGCAAACTACAAGTATATTTACATATATACCTCAACATGAGTACATACATACGTACATATTTTATTTATTTATTTATTTATTTATACATATTATACAAAGTAAATTTGCATAATATGGTTGCACAAATATGGGCGGAGTAACTAGACCATAAACCCAAGATGTTATTAACAGTATTTTAAAAAGGTTTTTGTGACTGACTGTACACGACCTATGCCTTCACATAGGAAGTAGCAACGTGGTTGTTAAAGAAATTCCACAGAAGAACTGCAAGAATATACGGTTATCCGTGGCAGATCAATAAACCAGTGCGAGTGAGACGCAAATCTCTCGAAGGCCAATAAACAACAGTGGCCTGGTTGCACTTAAGAGATAATTGCCAACGACGCTTGATGTTGACTCGCCCAGAGCTGCTTTACGACTGTACATATTTTATATTTGTGAAAAAAAAATTTTTTATTTTTTTTACTCTATTGCAATTTATAGTGACCTCTGGGTATTTTTCGATTCAAGATATTGATTCAAAGATTCTATTTTCGATATTAGCAATAATTTTTTTAAACACTGATAGTTATTTATTGTATCTTCAAAAGTAAGTATTCAAATCTGAAATCTAGATATAGTAATAATTAGGCCCAACTAGTGTCACAATAATATTTTCAAGCATTTTAATCTGGAGTGTTGGCTATTAGGGCCCGAGTATCCCTCTTTTTTAAGCGGAAGTTGTCCAGTAAAGTTCAAGATATTACGAGGAATTGGATTAGAATGTGATTTGAGTTTTGTTGAACATTTGCATGTATATTTTGCAATTTCAGCAGTCACTAGTGGTATATATATTAGATCACGATATAAATTTAAGTTGTTTATGTACCATCCCAGCAAAAAAAGTGCTGCAAATAAAGCAGGTTTTTACTATGAGAGAGCAAAAGTAGAGCTGACAAACCTGCTGATATCGCTGCTGATTTTTGTATGACGAGTTCCCGGCTTGGAGTACTACATTTTTTGCTCACAAAAGCGCTTTTTTGAATATAATAAAACATGCAAATATAGCAGTTATCTCGAGCGCTCTTTAAAGGATTAATAATATAAACGTATGTACTTATGTAAAAAGCGCTTTTCAAAACTATATTAGCAAAATTTCTGGCTTTAAAACTTGCATTATTGTGGCGCTGTTAAGTCACCTTTTTTTTCTGTAGTTTGCTTCATATTTGTTCACTGCTTCTAAACAGCTCATATTTTAAAGCGAGTTATGATGCGCTTTATTGCCTTATTGCTTCAAAAAACATGAAATTTTTCTACTGGGATGTAGACGATGTTATTAGTCTCAAAATCTTGTTTTGCCTTAGTTGGATTCTCTCCATATTGGAAGCAGAAACAGTGCCTCATAGCTGAATTCCGTAGCACCATATCGGTTTCAAAAGTAACTTGTATATTAAAAGCTTACAATCTAGACTGACTGTTGAATTTCTACCTATCAGCCAATGTATCTGAGTTAATTTAAGTTTCATTTGTGTTAGCTTAGAGTCAATGTGGTGTTTCCATGTAAGCCATCGGTCAAGGTGTATACCAAAGTTTTTCACTTATGAATAGTGAGGAACAACTTGATTGTTGATTCGAATGAGGCAACAAGTATCTCTTCGTAGGGTAAATGTTACTTGAACACATTTTTGTTTGTTTGTTGTTCCAGCTGGGTAATATGTTCCTGAAGATATTGGGAAGCCTCATGAGGGGTTTCGTGCATACTAAGGTAGGCTGTATCAAAGGCATATCACAAGTATAAATCAAATACAAAACTGGTCCCAGTATACTTCCCTATGGCACACCGTATGATATAGATTCGGGCATACTCATGAAGTCTCTTTCCACAACAATAAACTTCCGGGCAATAATGTAACTTTCCAATAGCTTTAGAAAATTTATTGGTAGGTATGATTTCAATTTTAAAACTAGGCCTTCAATAAACGTCAATAAACAGGGCAGAATAACACTTCTTTTCTTCAAATGTTCTATTTATAAATTGAACCAATCTATGCGTTTTTTTGAATGGTGCTATGCTGACTTCTAAAACCAAATTGATGATCCGGGAAGCACCCATTATCAGTTAGAATTGGGGAAAATTTTGTCATGAGCAGTTTTTCGAAAAGTATTGACATTGTTTATGGCAGACTTATTGGCCTGTGTGACTCATTTTGACCTTGGCAAGCTTCCAGTGTTGTGGATCAGTGATCGACACCATTATAAAATTGTAGATCTGGGACACTAAAATGTACTAGTGAATCTTTGGTTCGAATGTCATGGTCGTAATAGAACAACCTCGTCATTAGTGCTAAAGTCTACTAGCAGATTTTTAATGACAACCACCGTATAGGCGAGTACATTGGCTGGGGTAAACCTGGCCAGTAATACAGACAATGCCACTAGCAAATCACTACAATTACACTCTTCGCATTTCCTGATGGGAATCTATTTATTTAACAAAGAAAAGAAAAATAGTTTTATATAGTTAACTTTATAAGCAACAATTTTTTAATTTTCCATCCTTGGTACTGTCTTTTTTCTTTCTTAAATAATTAATTAGGGTATTCACATGGGTGTCTTAAGTATCATAAAGTCCTAATATTTTAAACCAGTTTAAAATTATTTTTATTTTCTTTCATATAAAAGGTGTACTATATTAATACTATCCTTCAACGTATGTATTTGTTACGGTCATAACTAATTATTTTCTTTTTTACTATCCTTTTTCGACAAAATGTCCATTTATGTTTAAATACGCGGCATATTTATTTAGCAAATTTCTACTAAACACGTTATATATTGCAAAAAATATAAAAATTCGCAAGTGATTACAATAATGGAAAAAATCTCCCAAAGCTGATTATATAGACCGCAAAAAAGCAATAACTCAAAATTAGGATTGCAGCATATAAATCGCGAAAAATTGCAAAAATGCGAATAGCATTAAAAAATTTCCAAAACCGCAAAAACTTTTAAAGATCAAACTCAGTGTATTTTAAGAATCAAAAATAATCTCATGTGCAAAAAATTTCGAAAATTCGCGAAAAATTTTTTATTGAAAAAAAAAAACTTTTGTGTACAATTGTAAGGAATGTAAAATATTTGGAAAAATTCACAAAAATTACGAAAATTCGCAAAAACTTGCTAATATCAAAACGATTGCAAAGTCTGATACTTAAACTGCCAAAAACAATTAATTGGGAACAATCACTTTTATTGCGAAAATTCGCGATAAATTGCAAATTTGCAAACAAGCTCTAAAATTACATACAAATACCTAAAGATGTAAGAAATTCCTAAAAAAAACGCAGAAAATTGCCAAAATGATGAAAATTCGCACAAATTTGCTAATATTGAATATATAGATGGATTAAAAATCGGTAAAATGGTAAAAAGGGTAATTTTGGCTAAAACTCATTCTTATCGCGCAAATAGCGAAAATTTTACACAAATTGCAAAATTGCAAACAAGCCCTAAAATTTTTTCAATATATGTAAAATTATAAGAAATACCAAAAAACTCGGAAAAATTCGCGAAAATTACGAAAATTTGCAAAAACTTGCTAATATCAAAATAATATTAATTAATGATATTAATTAAAAGTCGCCAGAACTGCAAAACGGGCAAAAATTGCAAGGAAAAAAGAATTCTATCAGAGAATAAAATGGCTTGAGGCTTGAGTACTTTGTTAAAATTACGTACAAGGCAATAAGTTTTATCAAAAATTACCTGATTCGCAAAACTTACTAAAATAAATAAATTTCAAAGCCTTAAAATTTTAAAAGGATAATTGCTCGAAAAAGTTTTGTTTAACATACTCGTATTGCAAAAATTAAAAAAATTCGTAAATAATTTTCGGATACAGATAGAAGCCGTTGAATAATTTTCTCATAGTTTTGCATATTCGTAGCAAATATTATTTTAATTTTGTAATATTTTTTCTCATTTGTTTCAACTTACACACTAAAATATGTGACCTGCTCCACGAAAAGGGACCTCTGCGCCGAAAAATTTTTTTTTACTTTTTGAGTGATTCTTTTAGGAAACAAACGCTCTTTCAAATGTTGCAAACCGCAAGTTTCTATGTCTTTTAGTTTTTTTACAAATCACCTGTAAAGATGAACATAATTAATGAAAAAATTTAAAAATGTGATATAAACAGATAATATATGTATATAATATTTGAAATTAAAAAAAAGTTCAATATCAAAGGTACAAAAGGTCCCTTTTCGTGGAGCAGGTCACATATGAGGAGTTGCTCACAACAGTCATATTTTAAACTAGTTTGAAGTTTTAGGACATTATGACGTTATGACTTTAACACTACCGTTTGAATACCTTAAATATGTTTACTTTATAAAGAAAATAGTTTTGTCTGGTTACCACTGTTATATACCAAAAAAAAATTTAAATTATCCAGTCCTGTAAACTCGATTTAATGTACAGGCAGACGGACATCGCTTATTCGACTTCCTTACTCAAAGAACCCAGAACATAACCCTTTACT
Source organism: Nowickia ferox (assembly GCA_936439885.1). Lineage (NCBI taxonomy): Eukaryota > Metazoa > Arthropoda > Insecta > Diptera > Tachinidae > Nowickia > Nowickia ferox. Next base: position 90,435,376 of record OW387023.1, on the reverse strand, counting down.
ATTTTTTGACTCTGGGGTTGATGACTATTTTAAGGAGCTAAACAGCTCTTACTATCACAGAAATTTATCGAAATTATTTGGATTACGAATTTTCATTTCAATCGATTTTGTTTTACCTTCTCCAGATGTCAATCGACTATATTTATTCCGAAAAAGTGAAAATACGATTGTTTTCAATTTAAATGTGGAAATGCTCGGCTTTACAAAATAAAAAAGACATGGTTATTAGAAGAGCCAAACAAAATACTAAAGGCATGACAATTTTTTTTATTGAAGTGAACAAAACTTTAATTGAATTACAATAACTGCAGTTTTAGATACCTAGAGAAGTCAAGACTTTGTCGGAAAATTGCGGCAAAGAGGATTTAGGAATGCTTCAGATCCACTTTCATATGCAAACACAGTGTATGTGTTAAATAGAATATTTAAATGTTTATGATGCTACAAGTTTTCCTTAACACTTGGGCAAATTTCTTGTATGTATGTATGTGGATATATGTATGTAAAAAATAATCACCCCAATTTTGCGTTTCGACTACGTTCGATAAATGGTATTCTGCCAATGGTATTCTGCCAAATCGAAAGAAAAAGGAGAAGAGAAGAGCATGAAACGTGTGAAATTTTAACAGATAAAATAAGCAATTTATCAAAAGTTTAAGCAAAAAGTTAAATTTAGTGCATAAAACCAGTGATTTAACAATTAAAACAAATAAGAATTAAGTATTGTGAATATTTTTATTAAAAAAATTACAAGTTAACTACTGAAAGGCCAAAAAATCAATGAAATAAGCAAGAGGTATTTTGTAGCAAAAATATTCCAGTGTGAAGAATCCTGTCGCGCCGGAGGAGATATTTTCATTTTTTATACTTAATTGTAACACAAAAATAAAGTTTCTTTGTTTTAATTAAATTTAATCTGCAGCCAACAGGTCTTTCCTTGCCATCACATTTTCCTGCTTTTTATAGTGTTCTATTGTTGATGCTTTCTACATGTAATAAATAAAAAAAATCACAGTTCAGTAGAAAAAAAAAAACAAAACAAACTGTGTAGATCATGTGTAGATTAAATTACATTTAATACTTACTTAATTTTTTAAATTAATCACTTTTTGTGAAGCCAAACAAACAGAAATCGAAAGACGGTCCGTCAATAAAATAACAACTTACAAAAACGTAGTTACGATCGAAGTACAGAATACATAGAATCGAAAGAGAAATCGAAGAACGAAACACAGAATACCAAAGTTGCCAAACGGAGAAAATTTTTATTCGAATCGAAACGCAGAATAGGGGTGAATAATACAAACAAATTTTAAATAAATATCTGCAAAACATTTTTCTTTATTGAAATAAAGTTGTTTCAAATAGATTTTTGTACTTTCACATCCAAAAAATGGTAATTCCGTACATTAAATTTAAAGTGGTTTCATTTCGAGCAAATACTTCGTTTTTCGTTTTCTGAAGAACCTAATTAAGGAAATGAAATCAATTTGGTTTCTGTGACAGTCCTGTATGTTGAGAAATTACGAAAGCTTTCGAACATTTGTTTTCTTCATTATATCGGTCAATTTTGTACTTGTGTACATCTGTATGCTTATGCATAAATGATAAGTGCATTCCCAAGCCAGATACAGAATCGAATAAAATTTTTTATTTTTTTTATATGTACATACATACATTAAAAAGCAAAACTATTTGTACTTGCTAAAGTTCTTTTCTTCAGCTTTCACTTAAAATCTTAAACAAAAATTCAACTGCGGATTGCAGCATATGCAAACATAAATTGAACAATGCGAACACAAAAAGTGAATGAGAAGAAAAATCTGGCAAACGAATCCTTTTAAAGTATTGAAAACATTACCAATATTTCTTATATTGGTAAGCCATGACAGCAATCGCACATAAGAGCTTTTCCCTATGAATAAGCTCTTCTCTAGACTTTGTGATCATTTATGTTATTATTTGCTGCGCATGCAAATCCGTAAAAAATTTTTATATTATTCCAAAATTTTTTCTATGACTTAAGTTTTGCTTCAGGTAATTCCAACTGTTTGTAATTTTAACTGGATTGTCTACATTCACACAGTCATATGTACGTGCATTCCAAATTTTTCGGCTATATTTTCATGATTTAATCTTTTCATTTGCCTTGATGTACTGCTTGTACTGTCTGTAATTGTTTTTGTTTTCTGTGTTTTATTATCTTCCCCAGACAGTAGTTGGTAGAGAGTTAAGTTTCCCAATGCAACTAACAAGACACTTCACAAAAACAAATCTAGTGAATAATCAATTCAATGATATGACATTGAAGAATGAAATTTTACGAAATGGCATGATATTGGATTGGTCATATTGCACTTTGATTGTTTTCAACTTGAAAATATGAAAAACGAAAGAGGATTTCCAGCGGTGTGTTAGTGTCTCTTCCAACTTGATTTGGAAATTCTGAGAAACGCCAATTATCAAAAAAAAGGTCTAAACTGAATATTTCTATTGATATTTTCAGAACAAGCAAAATATTATATGTAATCGTAATATAAATTCTCCTTTTTACTTATAAAGGGTCCGCCATCTAACGTTTTTTTTCAACTAGTGCTTATTTCGTGAAACGTAACACTTAGCTCATGTCTGATTTGACAGATAATTAGTTTTATCCTTCCGCTGAACGAATATGGTTGTGTATACGCTTCGCTAAGTTGGCCTGCGATCGATTTACAGAAGATGCTGATTTTGCCAAAAAAAATCATCTTTTCAGATGAAGCTCATTTTGATCTTGCTTGTAAACAAGCAAAATTGTCGCATTTGGGGCACAGAAAACCCGCACGCATACATTGAAAAGCCGACGCACCCAAAACGAGTCACTGTTTGGTGCCGATTTTGGTCCAGAGGCACAATTGGGCCATTTTTTTCGAAAATGAGCAAGGAGTGGCCGTTACAGTCAGTGGCGATCGTTATCGGGCCATGTTGAACAAATTTTTGTTCACAAAACTTGAAGAGGAGGATATTGGCAACATTTGGTTTCAACAGGACGGCGCTACGTGCCACACAGCCGAAGCTACACTCGATGTTTTGCCCCCTGTTTTTGAAGATCGCATTATCAGCCGCAGAGCTGATGTCGTTTGGCCACCTCGGAGCTGCGATTTGACACCGTTGGGCTATTATTTGTAGGGTGCCGTCAAAGATAAGTGTTACGCCGACAAGCCAGAGACAACTGACGCTTTAAAGGACAATATTCGTGAAGCCATTGGTGAAATACAGCTGCACACAATCGATAATGTGCTTAAAAATTGGACCGATCGTGTAGGCTACTGCATGGCCAGCCGAGGCAGCCATTTGAATGAAATTATTTTTCATTATTAACCTGAAGGATTGTACTTTCACATAAAAAAAGAAATTTGAGAAAATATTCAGTAGTTTTTTTATAGCATTTTCAAAAAAAAAGTTATCTGGCGGACCCTTTAGTTATGGACAAATACACTGCAGAAAACGAGCAAAATAACGAGGCTGAGAAACGTGCTTGTTGGCTGAGGTAATTAGCGGGCTGAGTACAAGGCAAATGACGGCTTTTAAAAGCTCGAATTCAGTCATTGGTCAGAGATTTCTTATATGCATGTGTGTCTAAATCAATGTATTTATATCATATCACTCACCTTAGTCTATATTTGTAGTAATAAATTATCAGCAAAATAAAGATGCTTTTTCCCGACAACATTTCGCTCATTTACTCAAACAACGTCATAACTCTAAAAACTAGTTTGCCAGAAAAGAAGTTTAAAGTTTCCAATTTACACACAACTAATCGAAAAAAGAAAATTTTATTTTTATTTCAAAAATTGAGTAAACAAGATATTTGTATGAATTAATTAATGCTGCATCATCAACTCAAAAATTATATGTTTTGAGTCTTTTATTATTTATTTATTATTATAATATTATTTGCATTTCGTACCAGTTCTTCGACAAGCTTACTTATGGCCTTCACCAAGTGACAAATTATCGCATATGAAAATCAAAAACGAATTTAACGAAATATTAAAACATGATTTTGGTTTCCTATGTCCCTGTCCAGACTTGCAATTTTTGTTGCAGCATTTCTTGAGTTTATTTGTAAGCCGGGTGAGTAGATTTGGGAGGGTTACACAGTTTCCTGTGATCTGCAGATCTGTTTTGTTTTGAAATTCAGTGTTGTTAATTTAAAGTTCGCAAGTCTGGACGAGGACTATACAAATTTCAACAATTATGGAAGTTTCAAAACGCATAAATTGAGATATTTTTATAATAAAAACACGAATTTTTAAAATTTTGATGTTTTTCGATTTTTTATTTGTTTAAGTCGTAACTAAGCACTGACATATACATATGTATATGTTAATCGTAATTTTTTATGCAAACAATTAAATGGTCAATACATCGTAATTTTTTCTGAAAAAAATTAAATGGACAATGCATCGTCAATTTTTTATACAAAATAATAATGAACCATACATCGTAATTTTTTATGCAAATTAAATGGACAAGCAAAAAATTAAGTGGACAATACATAGTTAATTTTTCAAGAAAAAATTTTTTCTTGGAAAAAAATAATTAATAATAATAATGACTGCCATTGTAATTTTTTATGGAAAAAATTAAATGGGGAATACATCGTACATTTTTCATGCAAAAACAAATGGACTATACGAGTACATCGTAATTTTTTATGAACAAAATTAATTGGACAATGCATCGTCCATTTTTCATGCACAAAATTAAATGGACTAGACATCATCGTGTTTTTTGCAAAACATTTTTTTATGCAAAAAAATAAAACAATGGACTATACATCGTAATTATTTATGTAAAAACTTAAATGGACTATATCTTGTCCTTTTTTAAGCAAAGAATTAAACGGACTAGACATCTTCCATTTTCCAAATAAAAAAATTTTTCATAGAAAAAAATAATGGACTTATCGTCGTAATTTTTTGTGAAAAAAAAAAATTAAGAATATAATAAGTACATCGTCCATTTTTCAACCAAAAAATTAAATAACCTGTAAATGGTAAATTTTTCATGAAAAAATCGGCAAGACATCGTTCGTTTTTCACGCTCAAAATTAAATGGACTATACTTCGTCCATTTTTGAAGCAAAAAATTAAAATTTCAAGCACAAAATTAAATGGGCTACATGTACATCGTCCATTTTTCATGCAAAAAATTAAATAACATGTACATCGTCCATTTTTCATGCAAAACATTTTTCATGAAAAATAAAAAATAATAATATGACTATACATCGTAATTTTGTATGGAAAAAATTAAATGGGCAATACATCACCCATTTTTCAAACAAATAAAATCCTAAATTTTTCATGGAGATAAAATTATGGTTTATACATTGTAATTTTTTATGCAAAAAATTAAATGAAATCGTCCATCTTTTAAGCAAAAAATTAAATGCCCTATACATCATTCATATTTCAAGTAAACAAATTTTTAATTTCTTTTTAATATATACTCGTATATTTATTTATTGTATCTTCAAATATGAACTAACAATAAGTGTTCAAATCTTAAATCTAAATATAATTATTAGACCCGACCAGTGTCGGACATAAACTTAGTGATAGTAAATTAATAATACATAAGAGTCGTTTTAAAGCAGTTTCGTTTCATCTGGAGTGTTGAGTATTAGAGCCGTAGTTTCCTTCTTTTTTAAGACACATCGTCCATTAAGCAAGTTGATTAGGATGGGACTCGAGTTTTGTTAAGCATTTGCTTGCGTATTTTGCAATTTCTTCAGTCACTAGTGGCATATTTAAATCACGATGTAAATTTTAATTTTTAATGTACCATGGAGTCCACGTTATTAACCTTAAAATTTTATTTTGCCTTCGTTGGATTCTCTCTACATTGGAAGCGGTTTCAAAAGCGACTTATATATCAAAAGTTTACAATCTGTACTGAGGGTTGAATTTCCATCAATCAGCCAATGTACCTGAGTTAATTTTAGTTTAATTTCCGTTAGCTTAGAGTCAATGTGGAGTTTTCATGTAAGCCGTCGATCAAGGTATTTCACATGTGAATGTTGAGCAGTGTTTCCAGAAGTGGGGGAAAATCCTTACAAGTAAGTATTTCTGATACTAAAATAGAAGCGTAGGGAAAATAAGACATATTTTTTTGTATTCTCCAAAATGTACGGATTTTTTCGCCATGTCGCGTTATTTTGTGAAAAAAATGCAAACATAACGTTTTTTTTTTAGTAATATCTTCTTTTTCAAAACGGTTTAAAAAAATTTTTTTTAAATCGCTTGAAAATATATTTTCAGAGTTTTTTATGGTTTAAAAAGTTGACGTCATTAATATGTATGTATGTATATGCCAAGGCGAATTCATATAAAATTTGACAAGCCAAACTTCAATAAAAAAGCAGCTGTTAACTTGGCACCACTTTATGTTGTTTTAATTGAATTTAATTAAAAGTACATACTCGTATGTATGTATTATTTTTTTAGTTTTTTACTTATTTTTTAAAAAGTTGTCTTATAAGTTTGTAGTGTGTGTCTGTGTATCTGTGTGTCTGCACAGACCAAACGGCTGGACCGCTTTTGATTCTGTTGGAAAGGTGACTTGATCGATAATGTTCTTAGCTATGTTTTAAGAAAATTGCTCCAGCCCTTTGGAATATATCACATCTTGTCTAGATAAATCGGAGGTTTTTAAAAATTTAATTTTTGTTATTTTATAACTAATGTTTTTTTTCTATTTTAATGACAAAAATATGTAGCGATTTTCGTAGAGGAAATTTTTTCAACGTGTAGGGAAAAATCGGATTTTTCTAGCATGTGCAGGTATTTTTTTGAGAAATGTACTGATGTTGAGGAGAAATTTGATTATTAATGCTAATGGGGGAACAAGTATCATTTCGTAGGGTAAATGTTACCTAAACACACTTTTGTTCGTTTACTTTAATTTTCTATAAGTAAACGAACAGTTCCAGCTGGGTAATATGTTTCTGAAGATATCGGGGTGCCTCGTAAGAGGTTTCATGCATACTAAGGCAAGCATAGCACATGTATACATCAAATACAAAACTAACCCTACTCCCCTGTGGCACACCACATGAGATAGTTTCGGGCATACTCAATCCACAAAAGTGAACTTCCGAGCAAGAATGTAACTTTTCAAAAGATTTAGAACTTTTATTGGTAAGTATGTCTTCAATTTTAAAATTAGGTCTTCATCCCACACTTTATCAAATGTCTGACAGACATCAATTAACAGGGCAGAACAATACTTCTTTTCTTTAAATGTTCTTATAAACTGAACCAATCTATGAGTTTGTTCAATGGTCCATAATCCATCGTTTTTTTTTTCTTGCATGAAAACATGTTTTGTATCAAAAATGGATGATGTATTGTCTCTTTTAATTTTTTGCATGAAAAATGGGTGATGTATTGTCCATTTAATAATTTAATTAAAATTGCGATGTATAGTCCATTAAATTTTTTGCTTGAACAATTAACGATGTGTAGTCCACTTAATTTTTTGCAAGAAAAAATTAACGATGTATGTCCATTACATATTTTCCTTGAAAAATAAACGATGTATAGTCTATTATATTTTATGCCTGAAAAATTAACGATGTATATATAGACCATTTAATTTTTTGCATGAAAAATGGACAACGTATAGTCTATTTAGTTTTTTGTATAAAAAATTAACGATGTATAGTCCATTAATTTTTTTGCATGAAAAATTAACGATGTATAGTCCATTAAGTTTTTTGCATGAAGAATCAACGATGTATAGTCCAATTAATATTTTGCATAAAAAATTAACGATGTACAGTCCATTAAATTTTTTGCATGAAAAATTAACGATGTATAGTCCATTTAATTTTTTGCATGAAAAATGAACGATGTATAGCCCATTAAATTTTTTGCATAAAAATTAACGATGTATAGTTTATTTAATTTTTGGCATGAAAAATGGACGACGTCGAGTCCATTTAGTTTTTTTGCATGAAAAATTAACGATGTTTAGTCCATTTAATTTTTTGCATGAAAAATTAACGATGTATAGTACATTTAATTTTTTGCATGAAAAATTACCGATCCATTAAATTTTTTACATGAAAATTTAACGATTTATAGTACATTAAATTTTTTGTATGAAAAATCAACGACGTATAGTCCATTAGTTTTTTTGCATGAAAAATTAACGATGTATAGCCCATTAAGTTTTTTGCATGAAAAGTCAACGATGTTTAGGCCATTTAATTTTTTGCTTGAAAAATTAACGATGTATAGTCCATTTAATTTTTTTCATGAAAAATGTATAGTCCATTTAATTTTTTCATAAAATATTGCGATGTATAGTCCATTCAGTTTTTTTGCACGAAAAATTAACGACGTATAGTCCATTTAATTTTTTGCATAAGAAAGGGACGAGTATGGTCTATTAAATTATTTGCATGCAAAATTAACGATGTACAGTCCATTTAATTGTTTGCATGAAAAATTAAAAATGTAGAGTCCATTAAACTTTTTGCATGCAAAATGAACGATGTATAGTCTATTTAATTTTTTGCTTGAAAAATTAACGATCTATAGTCCATTTAATTTTTTTCATGAAAAATTAACTATGTATAGTCCATTTAATTTTTTCATAAAATATTGCGATGTATAGTCCATTTAGTTTTTTTGCACGAAAAATTAACGACGTATAGTCCATTTAATTTTTTCCATAAGAAATGGACGAGTATAGTCTATTAAATTTTTTGCATGCAAAATTAACGATGTATAGTCCATTAAATTTTTTGCATGAAATATGAACAATGTATAGTCCATTTAATTTTATTTATGAAAATTAACGATGTATAGACCATTTAATTTTTGCATGAAAAATGAACGATATATAGTCCATTAAATTTTTTCCATGAAAAATGAACGATGTATAGACCATTTAATTTTTGCATGAAAAATTAACGATGTATTATAGTCCATGAAATTTTTATCATGAAAAATTAACGATGTATAGTCTATTAAATTTTTTCCATGAAAAATTAACGCTGTATAGTCCATTTAATTTCTTCATAAAAAATTGCGATGTATTGTCCATTTAATTGTTTTATAGAAACATGCGATGTATAGTCCATTTAAGTTTTTGCATGAAAAATTAACGATGTATAATATTCTATTAAATTTTTTGGATAAAAAATTAATGCTGTATAGTCCATTTAATTTTTTGAATGAAAAAATTAACGATGTATAGTCTATTTAATTTTTTGAATGAAAAATGAACGATGTAGTCCATTTAATTTTTTCATAAAATATTGCGATGTATAAGTCAATTTAGATTTTTTGCACGAAAAATTAACGATATATATTCCATTTAATTTTTGGTATGAAAAATGAACGATTTATAGTCCATTTAATTTTTTGCTTGAAAAATTAACGATGTATAGTCCATTTAATTTTTTGCATGAAAAATGAACGATGTATAGTCCATTAAATTTTTTGCATGAAAAATAATGGATGTATAGTTCCTTAAATTTTTTCCTTGAAAAATTAACGATGTATATACTTAACTATACTATACTATACTTACTGTAACTTTTTGCAGGAAAAATGAACAATGTATAGTACATTTAATTTTTTCATAAAAAAATGTGATGTATAGTCTATTTAATTTTTTGTATGCAAAATTAAGGAAGTATAGTCTATTTATTTTTTTGCATGAAAAATTAACAAGGTATAATACATTTATTTTTTTTTTATAAAAAAATGCGATGTATAGTCCATTTAATTTTTGGCATGAAAAATGAACCATTAAATTTTTTGCTTGAAAAATTAACTATGTATAGTTCATTTAAATTTTTGCATGAAGATGAACGATGTATAGTGCATTTAATTTTTTCATAAAATATTGCGATGTATAGTCCATTTAGTTTTTTTGCACGAAAAATTAACGATGTATAGTCCATTAATTTTTTTGCATGCAAAATTAACGATGTATAGTCCTTTAAATTTTTTGTATGAAAAATTAACGATGTAATGTCCATCAAATTTTTTGAAAAATTAAGGATGTATAAATTAATTGCATGAAAAATTAACGATGTATAGTCTATTTAATTTTTTGCATGAAAAATGAACGATGTATAGTCCATTTAATTTTTTCATAAAATATTGCGATGTATAGTCCATTTAGTTTTTTTGCACGAAAAATTAACGATGTATAGTCTATTTAATTTTTTGCATAAGAAATGTACAGTCTATTAAATTTTTTGCATGCAAAATTAACGATGTATAGTCCATTTAAATTTTATTTATGAAAATGAACGATGTATAGACCATTTAATTTTTGCATGAAAAATGAACGATGTATAGTCCATTAAATTTTTTGCATGAAAAATCAACGAAGTATAGTACATTATATTTTTGCATTAAAAATTAACGATATGTAGTCCATTTAATTTTTTGCATGCAAAATTAACGATGTATATATAGTCCATTAAATTATTTGCATGAAAAATTAACGATGTATAGTCCGTTTAATTTTTTGCATGAAAAATTAACGATGTATAGTCCATTAAAGCTTTTGCATGAAAAATGAACGATGTATAGTCCATTAAATTTTTTCCTTGAAAAATGAACGATGTATAGTCCATTTAATTTTTTGCATAAAAATTTTTTTCCATCAAAAATGGAAGAGGTATAGTCCATTAAATTTTTTGCATTAAAAATGAACGATGTATATATAGTCCATTTAATTTATTCCATGAAAATTTTTTTTTCATGAAAAATGGAAGATGTTTAGTCCATTAAAGTTTTTGCATGATAAATTAACGATGTATAGTCCATTAAATTTTTTGCATGAAAAATTAACAATGTACAGTTCATTTAATTTTTTGCATAAAAAATTTTTTTCCATGAAAAATGGAAGATGTATAGTCCATTTAATTTTTTCATAAAATATTGCGATGTATAGTCCATTTAGTTTTTTTGCACGTAAAATTAACGATGTATAGTCCATTTAATTTTTTGCATAAGAAATGTACAGTCTATTAAATTTTTTGCATGCAAAATTAACGATGTATAGTCCATTTAAATTTTGTTTATGAAAATGAACGATGTATAGACCATTTAATTTTTGCATGAAAAATGAACGATGTATAGTCCATTAAATTTTTTGCATGAAAAATGAACGATGTATAGTCCATTAAATTTTTTGCATGAAAAATAATGGATGTATAGTTCCTTAAATTTTTTCCTTGAAAAATTAACGATGTATATATAGTCCATTAAATTTTTTGCATGAAAAATTAACGATATGTAGTCCATTTAATTTTTTGCATGCAAAATTAACGATGTATATATAGTCCATTAACTTATTTGCATGAAAAATTAACGATGTATAGTCCGTTTAATTTTTTGCATGAAAAATTAACGATGTATAGTCCATTAAAGCTTTTGCATGAAAAATTAACGATGTATAGTCCGTTTAATTTTTTGCATAAAAAATTTTTTTCCATGAAAAATGGAAGAGGTATAGTCCATTAAATTTTTTGTATGAAAAATTAACGATGTATAGTCCGTTTAATTTATTACATGAAAAATGAACGATGTATAGTCCTTTAAATTTTTTGCATTAAAAATGAACGATGTATAGTCCATTTAATTTTTTGCATGAAAAATTAACAATGTACAGTCCATTTAATTTTTTGCATAAAAAATTTTTTTCCATGAAAAATGGAAGATGTATAGTCCATTTAATTTTTTCATAAAATATTGCGATATATAGTCCATTTAGTTTTTTTGCACGAAAAATTAACTAGTATAGTCCATTTTATTTTTTGCATAAGAAATGTACAGCCTATTAAATTTTTTGCATGCAAAATTAACGATGTATAGTCCATTTAATTTTATTTATGAAAATTGACGATGTATAGACCATTTAATTTTTGCATGAAAAATGAACGATGTATAGTCCATTAAATTTTTTCCATGAAATATGAACGATGTATAGTCCATTAAATTTTTTTGCATGAAAAATTAACAATGTACAGTCCATTTAATTTTTTGCATGAAAAATGAACGATTTAGAGTCCATTTAATTTTATTTATGAAAATTAACGATGTATAGACCATTTAATTTTTGCATGAAAAATTAACGATGTATAGTCCATTAAATTTTTTGCATGAAAAATGAACGATGTATAGTCCATTAAATTTTTTGCATGAAACATGAACGATGTATAGTCCATTTAATTTTTTGCATAAAAAATTTTTTCCATGAAAAATGGAAGATGTATAGTCCATTAAATTTTTTGCAAGAAAAATTAACGATGTACAGTTCATTAAATTTTTTGCATACAAAATTAACGATATGTAGTCTATTTAAATTTTTGTATGAAAAATTAACGATGTATACTCCATGAAATTTTTTTCATGAAAAATTAACGATGTATAGTCTATTAAATTTTTTCAATGAAAAATTAACGCTGTATAGTCCATTTAATTTCTTCATAAAAAATAAACGATGTATAGTCCATTAAATTTTTTGCATGAAACATGAACGATGTATAGTCCATTTAATTTTTTGCATAAAAAATTTTTTTCCATGAATAATGGAAGATGTATAGTCCATTAAATTTTTTGCATGAAAAATTAAAGATCTATATTCCATTAAATTTTTTGCGAGAAAAATTAACGATGTATTATAGTCCATTAAATTTTTTGCATGAAAAATAAACGATGTATAGTCTATTAAATTTTTTCCATGAAAAATTAACGCTGTATAGTCCATTTAATTTCTTCATAAAAATTGCGATGTATTGTCCATTTAATTATTTTATAGAAACATGCGATGTATAGTCCATTTAAGTTTTTGCATGAAAAATTAACGATGTATAATATTCTATTAAATTTTTTGGATAAAAAATTAATGCTGTATAGTCCATTTAATTTTTTCCATGAAAAAACTAACGATGTATAGTCTATTTAATTTTTTAAATGAAAAATCAACGATGCAGTATTTTTTGCAAGAAAAATTAACGATGTATAATCAATCCATTAATTTTTTTGCATCAAAAACTCTTTTGCATGAAAAATGGAAGATGCATAGTCCATTAAATTTTTTGCATGAAAAATTAACGATGTATAGTCCATTAAATTTTTTGCATGAAAAATGAACAATGTATAGCACATTTAATTTTTTGATAAAAAAATGCGATGTATAGTCTATTTAATTTTTGGCATGAAAAATAAACGATGTATAGTCCATTAAATTTTTTGCATGAAAAATGAACGATGTATAGTCCATTAAATTTTTTGAATGAAAAATTAACGATGTATAGTCCATTTAATTTTTTGCATGAAAAATTAACGATGTATAGTCCATTAAATTTTTTACATGAAAAATGAACGATGTATAGTCCATTTAATTTTTTCATAAAATATTGCGATGTATATTCTATTTAATTTTGCATGAAAACTGAACGATGTACAGTACATTTAATTTTTTGAATGAAAAATTAACTATGTAGTCCATTAATTTTTTGCATGAAAAATTTTTTTCTATGAAAAATGAAAGATGTATAGTGCATAAAAATTTTTACATGAAAACTTAACGATTTATAGTCCGTTTAATTTTTTATGAAAAATTAACGATGTATAGTCCATTAAGTTTTTTGCATGAAAAATTAACGATGTATAGTCCATTAAATTTTTGCATGAAAAATTAACGATGTATAGTCCATTAAATTTTTTGTAAGAAAAATTAACGATGTACAGTCCTTTAAATTTTCTGCATGAAAAATTACAGATGTATAGTCCATTAAATTTTTTGCAAGAAAAATTAACTATGTCTAGTCCATTTAAGTTTTTGCATGAAAAATTAACGATGTCTATTCCATTTAATTTTTTCACAAAATATTGCGATGTATAGTCCATTTAGTTTTTTTGCACGAAAAATTAACGACGTATAGTCCATTTAATTTTTTGCATAAGAAATGGACGATGTATATATAGTCTATTAAATTTTTTGAATAAAAAATGAACGATGTACAGTCCATTTAATTTTTTGCATGAAAAATTAACGATGCATAGTCTATTAAATTTTTTGCATGAAAAATTAACGATGTATAGTCCATTAATTTTTTCCATGAAAAATTAACTATTTAATTTTTTGCATGAAAAATGAACGATGAGTTCATTAAATTTTTTCATAAAAAAATGCGATGTATAGTCCATTTATATTTTTTCCTGAAAAATGAACGATGTATAGTCCATTAAATTTTTTCATAAAATATAGCGATGTATAGTCCATTAAGTTTTTTTGCAAGAAAAATTAACGATGTATAGTGTATTTAAATTTTCGCATAAGAAATGGACGATGTATAGTCCATTTAATTTTTTTCATAAAAATTAACGATGTCCATTTAATTTTTTGCATGAAAAATGTTTTTCCATGAAAAATGAAAGATGTATAGTGCATAAAAATTTTTACATGAAAACTTAACGATTTATAGTCCGTTTAATTTTTTATGAAAAATTAACGATGTATAGTCCATTAAATTTTTGCATGAAAAATGGACGATGTATATTCCATTTAATTTTTTGCTTGAAAAATTAACGATGTATAGTCCATTAACTTTTTTGCATGAAAAATTAACGATGTATAGTCCATTAAATTTTTTTCATGAAAATTAACGATGTATTGTTCGTTTAATTTTTTTAGAAAATATTGCGATGTATATTGTTTTTAAGTTTTTGCATGAAAAATTAACGATTTACAGTCCATTGAATTTTTTGCATCAAAAATTAACGATGTATAGTCCATTTAATTTTTTGCTTGAAAAATTAACAATGTATAGTCCATTTAATTTTTTGCATGAACAATTTTTTTCCATAAAAAATGGAAGATGTATAGTCCATTAAATTTTTTGCAAGAAAAATTAACGATGTACAATCCTTCAAATTTTTTCCACGAAAAATTAAAGATGTATAGTCCATTAAATTTTTTGCAAGAAAAATTAAGGATGTGTAGTTCTTTAAGTTTTTGCCTGAAAAATTAACGATGTATAGTCCATTTAATTTTTTCATAAAATATTGCGATGTATAGTCCATTTAGTTTTTTTGCACGAAAAATTAACGATGTTATAGTCCATTTAATTTTTTGCATAATAAATGGACGATGTATAGTCTATTAAATTTTTGAATGAAAAATTAACGATGTATAGTCCATTTAATTTTTTGCATGAAAAATTAACGATGTATAGTCCATTAAATTTTTTACATGAAAAATTAACGATGTATAGTTCTTTTAATTTTTTGCATGAACAATTTTTTTCCATGAAAAATGGAAGATGTTTTCCATGAAAAATGGAAGAAATATTATTAATTTTTTAGCATGAAAAATTAACTATGTAGAGGCCATTTGATTATTTGCTTGAAAAATGATCGATGTACAATCCATTTAATTTTTGCATGAAAAATAAACGATGTATAGTCCATTTAATTTTTTGCTTGAAAAATTAACAATGTATAGTCCATTTAATTTTTTGCTTGATAAATTAACAATGTATAGTCCATTTAATTTTTTGCATGAACAATTTTTTTCCATGAAAAATGGAAGATGTTTTCCATGAAAAATGGAAGATGTATTATTAATTTTTTGCATGAAAAATTAACGATATGAACCATTAATTTTTTAGCATGAAAAATTAACTATGTATAGACCATTTGATTATTTGCATGAAAAATGATCGATGTACAGTCCATTTAATTTTTGCATGAAAAATAAACGATGTATAGTCCATTTAATTTTTTGCATGAAAAATTAACAATTATAGTTCATTTAATTTTTTGCATGAAAAATTTTTTTCCATGAAAAATGGAAGATGTATAGTCCATTAAATTTTTTGCATGAAAAATTAAAGATGTATAGTCCATTTAATTTTTTCATAAAATATTGCGATGTATATTCTATTTAAGTTTTTGCATGAAAAATGAACGATGTACAGTCCATTTAATTTTTTGCATGAAAAATTAACGATGTATAGTCCATTAATTTTTTAGCATGCAAAATTAACTATGTATAGGTTATTTGATTATTTGCTTGAAAAATTAACAATGTATAGTCCATTTAATTTTTTGCATGAAAAATTAACGATGTATAGTCCATTTAAGTTTTTGCATGAAAAATTAACGATGTCTATTCCATTTAATTTTTTCATAAAATATTGCGATGAATAGTCCATTAAATTTTTTGCATAAAAAATGAACGATGTATAGTCCACTTAATTTTTTTCGTGAAAATGAACGGTGTATAGTCCATTTAATTTTTTGCATGAAAAATGAACGATGTACATTCCATTTAATTTTTTGCATGAAAAATTAACGATATGAACCATTAATTTTTTAGCATGAAAAATTAACTCTGTATAGGCCATTTGATTATTTGCTTGAAAAATAAAAGATGTATAGTCCATTTAGTTTTTTTGCACGAAAAATTAACGACGTATAGTCCATTTAATTTTTTGCATAAGAAATGGACGATGTATATATAGTCTATTAAATTTTTTGAATAA
This sequence comes from Nowickia ferox, assembly GCA_936439885.1. Classification (NCBI taxonomy): domain Eukaryota; kingdom Metazoa; phylum Arthropoda; class Insecta; order Diptera; family Tachinidae; genus Nowickia; species Nowickia ferox. Next base: position 90,418,803 of record OW387023.1, on the reverse strand, counting down.
AAAATGAACGATGTATAGTCCATTTAATTTTTCATGAAAAATTAACGATGTATAGTCCATTAAATTTTTTGCATGAAAAATTAACGATGTATAGTCCATTAAATTTTTGCATGAAAAATGGACGATGTATATTCCATTTAATTTTTTGCTTGAAAAATTAACGATGTATAGTCCATTAACTTTTTTGCATGAAAAATTAACGATGTATAGTCCATTAAATTTTTTTCATGAAAATTAACGATGTATTGTTCGTTTAATTTTTTTAGAAAATATTGCGATGTATATTGTTTTTAAGTTTTTGCATGAAAAATTAACGATTTACAGTCCATTGAATTTTTTGCATCAAAAATTAACGATGTATAGTCCATTTAATTTTTTGCTTGAAAAATTAACAATGTATAGTCCATTTAATTTTTTGCATGAACAATTTTTTTCCATAAAAAATGGAAGATGTATAGTCCATTAAATTTTTTGCAAGAAAAATTAACGATGTACAGTCCTTCAAATTTTTTCCACGAAAAATTAAAGATGTATAGTCCATTAAATTTTTTGCAAGAAAAATTAAGGATGTGTAGTTCTTTAAGTTTTTGCATGAAAAATTAACGATGTATAGTCCATTTAATTTTTTCATAAAATATTGCGATGTATAGTCCATTTCGTTTTTTTGCACGAAAAATTAACGATGTTATAGTCCATTAAATTTTTGCATGAAAAATGGACGATGTATATTCCATTTAATTTTTTGCTTGAAAAATTAACGATGTATAGTCCATTAAATTTTTTACATGAAAAATTAACGATGTATAGTTCTTTTAATTTTTTGCATGAACAATTTTTTTCCATGAAAAATGGAAGATGTTTTCCATGAAAAATGGAAGATATATTATTAATTTTTTAGCATGAAAAATTAACTATGTATAGGCCATTTGATTATTTGCTTGAAAAATGATCGATGTACAATCCATTTAATTTTTGCATGAAAAATAAACGATGTATAGTCCATTTAATTTTTTGCTTGAAAAATTAACAATGTATAGTCCATTTAATTTTTTGCTTGAAAAATTAACAATGTATAGTCCATTTAATTTTTTGCATGAACAATTTTTTTCCATGAAAAATGGAAGATGTTTTCCATGAAAAATGGAAGATGTATTATTAATTTTTTGCATGAAAAATTAACGATATGAACCATTAATTTTTTAGCATGAAAAATTAACTATGTATAGACCATTTGATTATTTGCATGAAAAATGATCGATGTACAGTCCATTTAATTTTTGCATGAAAAATAAACGATGTATAGTCCATTTAATTTTTTGCATGAAAAATTAACAATTATAGTTCATTTAATTTTTTGCATGAAAAATTTTTTTCCATGAAAAATGGAAGATGTATAGTCCATTAAATTTTTTGCATGAAAAATTAAAGATGTATAGTCCATTTAATTTTTTCATAAAATATTGCGATGTATATTCTATTTAAGTTTTTGCATGAAAAATGAACGATGTACAGTCCATTTAATTTTTTGCACGAAAAATTAACGATGTATAGTCCATTAATTTTTTAGCATGCAAAATTAACTATGTATAGGTTATTTGATTATTTGCTTGAAAAATTAACAATGTATTTTTTGCATGAAAAATTAACGATGTATAGTCCATTTAAGTTTTTGCATGAAAAATTAACGATGTCTATTCCATTTAATTTTTTCATAAAATATTGCGATGTATAGTCCATTTAATTTTTTGCATGAAAAATTAACGATATTTAGTCCATTTAATTTTTTATCATGAATAATTAACTATGTATAGGCAATTTGATTATTTGCTTGAAAAATGATCGACGTACAGTCCATTTAATTTTTGCATGAAAAATAAACGATGTATAGTCCATTTAATTTTTTGCATGAAAAATTAACAATGTATAGTCCATTTAATTTTTTGCATGAAAAATTTTTTTCCATGAAAAATGGAAGATATATAGTCCATTAAATTTTTTGCATGAAAAATTAAAGATGTATAGTCCATTTAATTTTTTCATAAAACATTGCGATGTATATTCTATTTAAGTTTTTGCATGAAAAATGAACGATGTACAGTCCATTTAATTTTTTTCATGAAAAATTAAAGATGTAAAGTCCATTTAATTTTTTCATAAAATATTGCGATTATAGTCCATTTAGTGTTTTCGCACGAAAAATTAACGATGTATAGTCCATTTAATTTTTTGCATAAAAAATTAACGATGTATACTCCATTAAATTTTTTGCATAAAAAATGAAAGATGTATAGTCCACTTAATTTTTTTCGTGAAAATGAACGGTGTATAGTCCATTTAATTTTTTGCATGAAAAATTAACGATGTACATTCCATTTAATTTTTTGCATGAAAAATTAACGATATGAACCATTAATTTTTTAGCATGAAAAATTAACTCTGTATAGGCCATTTGATTATTTGCTTGAAAAATAAAAGATGTATAGTCCATTTAATTTTTTCATACAATATTGCGATGTATATTCTATTTAAGTTTTTGCATGAAAAAAGAACGATGTACAGTCCATTTAATTTTTTTCATGAAAAATTAAAGATGTAAAGTCCATTTAATTTTTTCATAAAATATTGCGATCTATAGTCCATTTAGTGTTTTTGCACAAAAAATTAACGATGTATAGTCCATTTAATTTTTTCATAAAATATTGCGATGTATATTCTATTTAAGTTTTTGCATGAAAAATTAACGATGTATAGGCCATTTGATTATTTGCTTGAAAAATGATCGATGTACAGTCCATTTAATTTTTGCATAAAAAATAAACGATGTATAGTCCATTTAATTTTTTGCATGAAAAATTAACAATGTATAGTCCATTTAATTTTTTGCATGAACAATTTTTTTTCATGAAAAATGGAAGATGTATAGTCCATTAAATTTTTTGCATGAAAAATTAAAGATGTATATTCCATTTAATTTTTTCATAAAATATTGCGATGTATATTCTATTTAAGTTTTTGCATGAAAAATGAACGATGTATAGTCCATTTAATTTTTTGCATGAAAAATGAACGATGTATAGTCCATTAATTTTTTAGCATGCAAAATTAACTATGTATAGGTTATTTGATTATTTGCTTGAAAAATTAACAGTGTATAGTCCATTTAATTTTTTGCATGAAAAATGAACGATGTATAGTCCATTAATTTTTTAGCATGCAAAATTAACTATGATTTTTTGCTTGAAAAATTAACAGTGTATAGTCCATTTAATTTTTTTCATGAAAAATTAAAGATGTAAAGTCCATTTAATTTTTTCATAAAATATTGCGATGTATATTCTATTTAAGTTTTTGCATGAAAAATGATCGATGTACAGTCCATTTATTTTTTGCATGAAAAATAAACGATGAATAGTCCATTTAATTTTTTCCATGAAAAATTTTTTTCCATGAAAAATGAAAGATTTATAGTCCATTAAATTGTTTGCAAGAAAAATTAACGATGTAGAGTCCTTTAAATTTTCTGCATGAAAAATTAAAGATGTATAGTCCATTAAATTTTTTGCAAGAAAAATTAACTATATATAGTCCATTTAAGTTTTTGCATGAAAAATTAACAATGTCTATTCCATTTAATTTTTTCATAAAATATTGCGATGTATAGTCCATTTAGTTTTTTTGCACGAAAAATTAACGACGTATAGTCCATTGAATTTTTTACATAAGAAATGGACGATGTATATATAGTCTATTAAATTTTTTGAATGAAAAATGAACGATCTATAGTCCATTAAATTTTTGCATGAAAAATTAACGATGTATAGTTCATTTAATTTTTTGCATGAAAAATTTTTTTCCATGAAAAATGGAAGATGTATAGTGCATTAAATTTTTTACAAGAAAAATTAACGATGTATATATAGTCCATTAATTTTTTTCAATGAAAAATTTTTTTCCATGAAAAATGGATGATGTATAATCCATTAAATTTTTTGCATGAAAAATTAACTATTAACGATTATTAAATTTTGTGCATGAAAAATTAACGATGTATAGGCCATTTGATTATTTGCTTGAAAAATTAACGATGTATAATAGTCCATTAATTTTTCCATGAAAAATGAACGATGTATAGTCCATTTAATTTTTTCATAAATTTTGTGATGTATACTACATTTTGTTTTTTTGCACGAAAAATTAACGACGTATATAGTCCATTTAATTTTTTGCATAGGAAATGTACGATGTATATATAGTCTATTAAGTTTTTTGCATGAAAAATTAACGATGTATAGTCCATTTGATTATTTGCTTGAAAAATGATCGATGTACAGTCCATTTAATTTTTGCATGAAAAATTAAAGATGTATAGTCCATTTAATTTTTTCATAAAATATTGCGATGTATATTCTATTTAAGTTTTTGAATAAAAAATGATCGATGTACAGTCCATTTAATTTTTGCATGAAAAATAAACGATGTATAGTCCATTTAATTTTTTGCATGAAAAATTTTTTTCCATGAAAAATGGAAGATGTATAGTCCATTAATTTTTTTGCATGAAATATTAACTATTAACGACTGTTAAATTTTGTGCATGAAAAATTAACGATGTATAGTCCATTAAATTTTTTCCATGAAAAATGAAGGATTATAGTCCATTACATTTTTTGCATGAAAAATTAACGATATATAGGCGATTTGATTATTTGCTTGAAAAATTAACGATGTATAGTCCATTAAATTTTTTGCATAAAAAATTAAGGATGTATAGTCCATTTAAATTTTTGCATGAAAAATTAATGATATATATATAGTCCATTTAATTTTTTGCATTAAAATTTTTTTTGCATGAAAAATGGAAGAGTATAGTTCATTAAATTTTTTGCAAGAAAAATTAACGATGTACAGTCCTTCAAATTTTTTCCATGAAAAATTAAAGACGTATAGTCCATTAAATTTTTTGCAAGAAAAATTAACGATGTATAGTTCATTTAAGTTTTTGCATGAACAATTAACGATGTATATTCCATTTAATTTTTTCATAAAATATTGCGATGTATATTCTATATAAGTTTTTGCATGAAAAATGAACGATGTACAGTACATTTAATTTTTTGCATGAAAAATGAACGATGTATAGTCCATTAATTTTTTAGCATGAAAAATTAAAGATGTATAGTCCATTTAATTTTTTCATAAAATATTGCGATGTATATTCTATTTAAGTTTTTGCATGAAAAATGAACGATGTACAGTCCATTTAATTTTTTGCATGAAAAATGAACGATGTATAGTCCATTAATTTTTTAGCATGCAAAATTAACTATGATTATTTGCTTGTAAAATTAACAGTGTAAAGTCCATTTAATTTTTTTCATGAAAAATTAAAGATGTAAAGTCCATTTAATTTTTTCATAAAATATTGCGATGTATATAGTCCATTTAGTGTTTTTGCACGAAAAATTAACGATGTATAGTCCATTTAAACTTTTTGCATAAAAAATTAACGATGTATAGTCCATTAAATTTTTTGCATAAAAAATGAACGATGTATATTCCATTTAATTTTTTGCATGAAAAATTAACGATGTATAGTCCATTTAATTTTTTGCATAAGAAATGGACAATGTATAGTCTATTAAATTTTTTGCATGAAAAATTAACGATATATAGTCCATTTAATTTTTTGCTTGAAAAATTAACAATGTATAGTCCATTTAATTTTTTGCATGAAAAATTTTTTTCCATGAAACATGGAAGATGTATAGTCCATTAAATTTTTTGCATGAAAAATTAACGATGTATATTCCATTTAATTTTTTCATTAAATAATGCGATGTATAGTCCATTTAGTTTTTTTGCACAAAAAATTAACGATGTATAGTCCATTTAATTTTTTCATAAAATATTGCGATGTATATTCTATTTAAGTTTTTGCATGAAAAATTAACGATGTATAGGCCATTTGATTATTTGCTTGAAAAATGATCGATGTACAGTCCATTTAATTTTTGCATGAAAAATAAACGATGTATAGTCCATTTAATTTTTTGCATGAAAAATTAACAATGTATAGTCCATTTAATTTTTTGCATGAACAATTTTTTTTCATGAAAAATGGAAGATGTATAGTCCATTAAATTTTTTGCATGAAAAATTAAAGATGTATAATCCATTTAATTTTTTCATAAAATATTGCGATGTATATTCTATTTAAGTTTTTGCATGAAAAATGAACGATGTATAGTCCATTTAATTTTTTGCATGAAAAATGAACGATGTATAGTCCATTAATTTTTTAGCATGCAAAATTAACTATGATTATTTGCTTGAAAAATTAACAGTGTATAGTCCATTTAATTTTTTTCATGAAAAATTAAAGATGTAAAGTCCATTTAATTTTTTCATAAAATATTGCGATGTATAGTCCGTTTAGTGTTTTTGCACGAAAAATTAACGATGTATAGTCCATTTAATTTTTTGCATAAAAAATTAACGATGTATAGTCCATTAAATTTTTTGCATAAAAAATGAACGATGTATAGTCCACTTAATTTTTTTCATGAAAATGAACGATGTATACTCCATTTAATTTTTTGCATGAAAAATGAACGATGTACACTCCATTTAATTTTTTGCATGAAAAATTAACGATGTATAGTCCATTTAATTTTTTGCATAAGAAATGGACGATGTATAGTCTATTAAATTTTTTCCATGAAAAATTAACAATGTATAGTCCATTTAATTTTTTGCATGAAAAATTTTTTTCCATGGAAAATGGAAGATGTATAGTCCATTAAATTTTTTGCATGAAAAATTAAAGATGTATAGTCCATTTAATTTTTTCATAAAATATTGCGATGTATATTCTATTTAAGTTTTTGCATTAAAAATGAACGATGTATAGTCCATTTAATTTTTTGCATGAAAAATTAACAATATGAACCATTAATTTTTTAGCATGAAAAATTAAGTATTTATAGGCCATTTAATTATTTGCTTGAAAAATGATCGATGTACAGTCCATTTAATTTTTGCATGAAAAATAAACGATGTATAGTCCATTTAATTTTTTGCATGAAAAATTAACAATGTATAGTCCATTTAATTTTTTGAATGAAAAATTTTTTTCCATGGAAAATGGAAGATGTATAGTCCATTAAATTTTTTGCATGAAAAATTAAAGATGTATAGTCCATTTAATTTTTTCATAAAATATTGCGATGTATATTCTATTTAAGTTTTTGCATTAAAAATGAACGATGTACAGTCCATTAAATTTTTTGCATGAAAAATTTTTTCCATGAAAAATTAGCTATTAACGATTATTAAATTTTGTGCATGAAAAATTAACGATGTATAGTCCATTAAATTTTTTCCATGAAAAATAAAGAATGTATAGTGCAATACATTTTTTGCATGAAAAATGAACGACGTATAGTCCATTAAATTTTTTGCATGAAAAATTAACGATGTATTATAATCCATTTATATTTTTTCCTGCAAAATGAACGATGTATAGTCCATTAAATTTTTTCATAAAATATTGCGATGTATAGTCCATTTAGGTTTTTTGCAAGAAAAATTAACGATGTATAGTCCATTTAAATTTTCGCATAAGAAATAGACGATGTATAGTCCCTTTAATTTTTTTCATGAAAATGAACGATGTCCATTTAATTTTTTGCATTAAAAATGTTTTTCCATGAAAAATGAAAGATGTATAGTTATTAAATTTTTTGCATAAAAAATTAAAGATGTATAGTCCATTAAATTTTTGCCTAAAAAATTAACGATGTATAGTCCATTAAATTTTTTTCATGAAAATGAACGATGAATTGTTCATTTAATTTTTTTAGAAAATATTGCGATGTATATTGTTTTTAAGTTTTTGCATGAAAAATTAACGATTTACAGTCCATTGAATTTTTTGCATGAAAAATTAACGATGTATAGTGCATAAAATTTTTTCCATGAAAAATTAACGATGTATAGTCCATTAAATTTTTTCCATAAAATATTGCGATGTATAGTCCATTTAGGTTTTTTCCATAAAAAATTAAAGATGTATAGTCCATTAAATTTTTTGCAAGAAAAATTAACGATGTATAGTTCATTTAAGTTTTTGCATGAAAAATTAACGATGTATATTCCATTTAATTTTTTCATAAAATATTGCGATGTATAGTCCATTTAGTTTTTTTTTGCACAAAAAATTAAAGATGTATAGTCCATTAAATTTTTTGCAAGAAAAATTAACGATGTATAAAAAATGAAAGATGTAATTTAATTAATTTTTAATTAATTTAATTTTTTTCATGAAAATGAACGATGTATAGTCTATTAAATTTTTTGCATGAAAAATGAACGATGTAGAGTACGTTTAATTTTTTGCTTGAAAAATTAACAATGTATAGTCCATTAAATTTTTTGCATGAAAAATGAACGATGTACAGTCCATTAAATTTTTTCATAAAATATTGCGATGTATAGTCCATTTAATTTTTTTCTTGAAAATGAACGATGTCCATTTAATTTTTTGCATGAAAAATGTTTTTCCATGAAAAATGAAAGATGTATAGTGCATAAAATTTTTTACATGAAAACTTAACGATTTATAGTCCATTAAATTTTTGCATAAAAAATTAACGATGTATAGTCCATTTAATTTTTTCATAAAATATTGCAATGTATATTCTATTCAGAACGATGTATTGTTCATTTAATTTTTTCAGAAAATATTGCGATGTATATTGTTTTTAAGTTTTTGCATGAAAAATTAACGCTTTACAGTCCATTGAATTTTTTGCATGAAAAATTAACGATGTATAGTCCATAAAATTTTTTGCATGAAAAATTAACGATGTATAGTCCATTAAATTTTTTCCATAAAAAATGAAGGATGTATAGTCTATTTAATTTTTTGCATGAAAAATTAACGATATATAGTCCATTTAATTTTTTCCTTGAAAAATTAACATTGTATAGTCCATAAAATTTTTTGCATGAAAAATTAACGATGTACAGTCCTTCAAATTTTTTCCATGAAAAATTAAAGATGTATATCCATTAATTTTTTTGCAAGAAAAATTAACGGTGTATAGTTCATTTAAGTTTTTGCATGAAAAATTAACGATGTATAGTCCATTTAATTTTTTCATAAAATATTGCGATGTATAGTCCATTTAGTTTTTTTGCACGAAAAATTAACGATGTTATAGTCCATTTAATTTTTTGCATAATAAATGGACGATGTATATATAGTCTATTAAATTTTTTGAATGAAAAATGAACGATGTATAGTCCATTAAATTTTTTACATGAAAAATTAACGATGTATAGTCCATTAAATTTTTTGCATAAAAAATGAACGATGTGTAGTCTACTTAATTTTTTTCATGAAAATGAACAATGTATAGTCCATTTAATTTTTTGCATGGAAAATTAACGATGTATAGTCCATTTAATTTTTTGCATAAAAAATGGACGATGTATAGTCTATTTATTTTTTGCATGAAAAATTAACGATGTATAGGCCATTTGATTATTTGCTTGAAAAATTAACGATATATATAGTCCATTTAATTTTTCCATGAAAAATAACCGATTTATAGTCCATTTAATTTTTTCATAAATATTGCGATGTATAGTCCATTTAGTTTTATTAAAAAATGAGATGTATAGTCTATTTAAGTTTTTGCATGAAAAATTAACGATGTATAGTCCATTTAATTTTTTGCATGAAAAATTACCGATATATAGTCCATTTAATTTTTTGCTTGAAAAATTAACAATGTATAGTCCATTAAATTTTTTGCAAGAAAAATTAACGATGTACAGTCCTTAAAATTTTTTCCATGAAAAATTAAAGATGTATAGTCCATTAAATTTTTTGCAAGAAAAATTAACGATGTATAGTTCATTTAAGTTTTTGCATGAAAAATTAACGATGTATAGTCCATTTAAATTTTTCATAAAATATTGCGATGTATAGTCCATTTAGTTTTTTTGCACGAAAAATTAACGATGTTATAGTCCATTTAATTTTTTGCATAATAAATGGACGATGTATATATAGTCTATTAAATTTTTTGAATGAAAAATGAACGATGTATAGTCCATTAAATTTTTTACATGAAAAATTAACGATGTATAGTCCATTTAATTTTTTCATAGAATATTGCGATGTATAGTCCATTTAGTTTTTTTGCATGAAAAATTAACGATGTATAGTACATTAAATTTTTTGCATAAAAAATTAACGATGTATAGTCCATTTAATCTTTTCATAAAATATTGCGATGTATAGTCCATTTAGGTTTAGTAAAAAATGAGATGTATAGTCTATTTAAGTTTTTGCATGAAAAATTAACTATGTATAGTCCATTTAATTTTTTGCATGAAAAATTAACGATGTATTGTCCATTTAATTTTTTGCATGAAAAATGAACGATGTATAGTCCATTAATTTTTTAGCAAGAAAAATTAACTATGTATAGGTTATTTGATTATTTGCTTGAAAAATGAATGATGTATAGTCCATTTAATTTTTTCATAAAATATTGCGATGTATATTCTATTTAAGTTTTTGCATGAAAAATGAACGATGTACAGTACATTTAATTTTTTGCATAATAAATGGACGATGTATATATAGTCTATTAAATTTTTTGAATGAAAAATTAACGATGTATAGTCCATTTAATTTTTTGCATGAAAAATTAACGATTTTTAGTTCATTTAAGTTTTTGCATGAAAAATTAACGATGTATAGTCCATTTAATTTTTTCATAAAATATTGCGATGTATAGTCCATTTAGTTTTGTTGCACGAAAAATTAACGATGTTATCCATTTAATTTTTTGCATGAAAAATTAACGATGTATAGTCCATTTAATTTTTTGCATAAGAAATGGACAATGTATAGTCTATTAAATTTTTTGCATGAAAAATTAACGATATATAGTCCATTTAATTTTTTGCTTGAAAAATTAACAATGTATAGTCCATTTAATTTTTTGCATGAAAAATTTTTTTCCATGAAACATGGAAGATGTATAGTCCATTAAATTTTTTGCATGAAAAATTAACGATGTATATTCCATTTAATTTTTTCATTAAATATTGCGATGTATAGTCCATTTAGTTTTTTTGCACAAAAAATTAACGATGTATAGTCCATTTAATTTTTTCATAAAATATTGCGATGTATATTCTATTTAAGTTTTTGCATGAAAAATTAACGATGTATAGGCCATTTGATTATTTGCTTGAAAAATGATCGATGTACAGTCCATTTAATTTTTGCATGAAAAATAAACGATGTATAGTCCATTTAATTTTTTGCATGAAAAATTAACAATGTATAGTCCATTTAATTTTTTGCATGAACAATTTTTTTTCATGAAAAATGGAAGATGTATAGTCCATTAAATTTTTTGCATGAAAAATTAAAGATGTATATTCCATTTAATTTTTTCATAAAATATTGCGATGTATATTCTATTTAAGTTTTTGCATGAAAAATGAACGATGTATAGTCCATTTAATTTTTTGCATGAAAAATGAACGATGTATAGTCCATTATTTTTTTAGCATGCAAAATTAACTATGATTATTTGCTTGAAAAATTAACAGTGTATAGTCCATTTAATTTTTTTCATGAAAAATTAAAGATGTAAAGTCCATTTAATTTTTTCATAAAATATTGCGATGTATAGTCCGTTTAGTGTTTTTGCACGAAAAATTAACGATGTATAGTCCATTTAATTTTTTGCATAAAAAATTAACGATGTATAGTCCATTAAATTTTTTGCATAAAAAATGAACGATGTATAGTCCACTTAATTTTTTTCATGAAAATGAACGATGTATACTCCATTTAATTTTTTGCATGAAAAATGAACGATGTACACTCCATTTAATTTTTTGCATGAAAAATTAACGATGTATAGTCCATTTAATTTTTTGCATAAGAAATGGACGATGTATAGTCTATTAAATTTTTTACATGAAAAATTAACGATATATAGTCCATTTAATTTTTTGCTTGAAAAATTAACAATGTATAGTCCATTTAATTTTTTGCATGAAAAATTTTTTTCCATGGAAAATGGAAGATGTATAGTCCATTAAATTTTTTGCATGAAAAATTAAAGATGTATAGTCCATTTAATTTTTTCATAAAATATTGCGATGTATATTCTATTTAAGTTTTTGCATTAAAAATGAACGATGTATAGTCCATTTAATTTTTTGCATGAAAAATTAACAATATGAACCATTAATTTTTTAGCATGAAAAATTAAGTATTTATAGGCCATTTAATTATTTGCTTGAAAAATGATCGATGTACAGTCCATTTAATTTTTGCATGAAAAATAAACGATGTATAGTCCATTTAATTTTTTGCATGAAAAATTAACAATGTATAGTCCATTTAATTTTTTGAATGAAAAATTTTTTTCCATGGAAAATGGAAGATGTATAGTCCATTAAATTTTTTGCATGAAAAATTAAAGATGTATAGTCCATTTAATTTTTTCATAAAATATTGCGATGTATATTCTATTTAAGTTTTTGCATTAAAAATGAACGATGTACAGTCCATTAAATTTTTTGCATGAAAAATTTTTTCCATAAAAAATTAGCTATTAACGATTATTAAATTTTGTGCATGAAAAATTAACGATGTATAGTCCATTAAATTTTTTCCATGAAAAATAAAGAATGTATAGTGCAATACATTTTTTGCATGAAAAATGAACGACGTATAGTCCATTAAATTTTTTGCATGAAAAATTAACGATGTATTATAATCCATTTATATTTTTTCCTGCAAAATGAACGATGTATAGTCCATTAAATTTTTTCATAAAATATTGCGATGTATAGTCCATTTAGGTTTTTTGCAAGAAAAATTAACGATGTATAGTCCATTTAAATTTTCGCATAAGAAATAGACGATGTATAGTCCCTTTAATTTTTTTCATGAAAATGAACGATGTCCATTTAATTTTTTGCATTAAAAATGTTTTTCCATGAAAAATGAAAGATGTATAGTTATTAAATTTTTTGCATAAAAAATTAAAGATGTATAGTCCATTAAATTTTTGCCTAAAAAATTAACGATGTATAGTCCATTAAATTTTTTTCATGAAAATGAACGATGAATTGTTCATTTAATTTTTTTAGAAAATATTGCGATGTATATTGTTTTTAAGTTTTTGCATGAAAAATTAACGATTTACAGTCCATTGAATTTTTTGCATGAAAAATTAACGATGTATAGTGCATAAAATTTTTTCCATGAAAAATTAACGATGTATAGTCCATTAAATTTTTTCCATAAAATATTGCGATGTATAGTCCATTTAGGTTTTTTCCATAAAAAATTAAAGATGTATAGTCCATTAAATTTTTTGCAAGAAAAATTAACGATGTATAGTTCATTTAAGTTTTTGCATGAAAAATTAACGATGTATATTCCATTTAATTTTTTCATAAAATATTGCGATGTATAGTCCATTTAGTTTTTTTTTGCACAAAAAATTAAAGATGTATAGTCCATTAAATTTTTTGCAAGAAAAATTAACGATGTATAAAAAATGAAAGATGTAATTTAATTAATTTTTAATTAATTTAATTTTTTTCATGAAAATGAACGATGTATAGTCTATTAAATTTTTTGCATGAAAAATGAACGATGTAGAGTACGTTTAATTTTTTGCTTGAAAAATTAACAATGTATAGTCCATTAAATTTTTTGCATGAAAAATGAACGATGTACAGTCCATTAAATTTTTTCATAAAATATTGCGATGTATAGTCCATTTAATTTTTTTCTTGAAAATGAACGATGTCCATTTAATTTTTTGCATGAAAAATGTTTTTCCATGAAAAATGAAAGATGTATAGTGCATAAAATTTTTTACACGAAAACTTAACGATTTATAGTCCATTAAATTTTTGCATAAAAAATTAACGATGTATAGTCCATTTAATTTTTTCATAAAATATTGCAATGTATATTCTATTCAGAACGATGTATTGTTCATTTAATTTTTTCAGAAAATATTGCGATGTATATTGTTTTTAAGTTTTTGCATGAAAAATTAACGCTTTACAGTCCATTGAATTTTTTGCATGAAAAATTAACGATGTATAGTCCATAAAATTTTTTGCATGAAAAATTAACGATGTATAGTCCATTAAATTTTTTCCATAAAAAATGAAGGATGTATAGTCTATTTAATTTTTTGCATGAAAAATTAACGATATATAGTCCATTTAATTTTTTCCTTGAAAAATTAACATTGTATAGTCCATAAAATTTTTTGCATGAAAAATTAACGATGTACAGTCCTAAATATTGCGATGTATATTCTATTTAAGTTTTTGCATGAAAAATTAACGATGTACAGGCCATTTAATTTTTTGCATGAAAAATGAACGATGTATAGTCCATTAATTTTTTAGCAAGAAAAATTAACTATGTATAGGTTATTTGATTATTTGCTTGAAAAATGAATGATGTATAGTCCATTTAATTTTTTCATAAAATATTGCGATGTATATTCTATTTAAGTTTTTGCATGAAAAATGAACGATGTACAGTACATTTAATTTTTTGCATAATAAATGGACGATGTATATATAGTCTATTAAATTTTTTGAATGAAAAATTAACGATGTATAGTCCATTTAATTTTTTGCATGAAAAATTAACGATTTTTAGTTCATTTAAGTTTTTGCATGAAAAATTAACGATGTATAGTCCATTTAATTTTTTCATAAAATATTGCGATGTATAGTCCATTTAGTTTTTTTGCACGAAAAATTAACGATGTTATCCATTTAATTTTTTGCATAATAAATGGACGATGTATATATAGTCTATTAAATTTTTTGAATGAAAAATGAACGATGTATAGTCCATTAAATTTTTGCATGAAAAATTAACGATGTATAGTCCATTTAATTTTTTACATGAAAAATTAACGATGTATAGTCCGTTTAATTTTTTCATAAATATTGCGATGTATAGTACATTTTGTTTTTTTGCACGAAAAATTAACAATGTTTTTTATGAGAATGAACGATATCCATTTAATTTTTTGCATGAAAAATGTTTTTCCATGAAAAATGAAAGATGTATATTGCATTAAATTTTTTGCATGAAAAATGAAGGATGTATAGGCCATTTAATTTTTTGCATGAAAAATAACGATATATAGTCCATTTAATTTTTTGCTTGAATAATTAACAATGTATAGTCCATTTAATTTTTTGCATGAAAATTTTTTTTCCATGAAAAAATGGAAGATGTATAGTCCATTAAATTTTTTGCAAGAAAAATTAACGATGTACAGTCCTTTAAATTTTTTGCATGAAAAATTAACTATGTATAGTCCCTTTAAGTTTTTGCATGAAAAATTAACGATGTCTATTCCATTTAATTTTTTCATAAAATATTGCGATGTGTAGTCCATTTAGTTTTTTTGCACGAAAAATTAACGATGTATAGTCCATTTAATTTTTTGCATAAGAAATGGACGATGTATATATAGTCTATTAAATTTTTTGAATGAAAAATGAACGATGTATAGTCCATTAAATTTTTGCATGAAAAATTAACGATGTATAGTCCATTTAATTTTTTGCATGAAAAATTTTTTTCCATGAAAAATGGAAGACTTATAGTCCATTAATTTTTTTGCAAGAAAAATTAACTATTAAAGACTATTAAATTTTGTGCATGAAAAATTAACGATGTAGTCCATTAAATTGTTTGCATGAAAAATTAACGATGTATAGGCCATTTGATTATTTGCTTGAAAAATGATCGATGTACAGTCCATTTAATTTTTGCATGAAAAATAAACGATGTATAGTCCATTTAATTTTTTGCATGAAAAATTAACAATGTATAGTCCATTTAATTTTTTGCATGAACAATTTTTTTTCATGAAAAATAGAAGATGTATAGTCCATTAAATTTTTTGCATGAAAAATTAAAGATATATATTCCATTTAATTTTTTCATAAAATATTGCGATGTTTATTCTATTTAAGTTTTTGCATGAAAAATGAACGATGTACAGTCCATTTAATTTTTTGCATGAAAAATGAACGATGTATAGTCCATTAATTTTTTAGCATGCAAAATTAACTATGTATAGGTTATTTGATTATTTGCTTGAAAAATTAACAGTGTATAGTCCATTTAATTTTTTCCATGAAAAATGAACGATGTATAGTCCATTAATTTTTTATCATGCAAAATTAACTATGATTATTTGCTTGAAAAATTAACAGTGTATAGTCAATTTAATTTTTTTCATGAAATATTAAAGATGTAAAATCCATTTAATTTTTTCATAAAATATTGCGATGTATAGTCCGTTTAGTGTTTTTGCACGAAAAATTAACAATGTATAGTCCATTTAATTTTTTGCATAAAAAATTAACGATATATAGTCCATTAAATTTTTTGCATAAAAAATGAACGATGTATAGTCCACTTAATTTTTTTCATGAAAATGAACGATGTATAGTCCATTTAATTTTTTGCATGAAA
This sequence comes from Nowickia ferox, assembly GCA_936439885.1. NCBI lineage: Eukaryota > Metazoa > Arthropoda > Insecta > Diptera > Tachinidae > Nowickia > Nowickia ferox. Next base: position 90,402,221 of record OW387023.1, on the reverse strand, counting down.
AATGAACGATGTACACTCCATTTAATTTTTTGCATGAAAAATTAACGATGTATAGTCCATTTAATTTTTTGCATAAGAAATGGACGATGTATAGTCTATTAAATTTTTTGCATGAAAAATTAACGATATATAGTCCATTTAATTTTTTGCTTGAAAAATTAACAATGTATAGTCCATTTAATTTTTTGCATGAAAAATTTTTTTCCATGAAAAATGGAAGATGTATAGTCCATTAAATTTTTTGCATGAAAAATTAAAGATGTATAGTCCATTTAATTTTTTCATAAAATATTGCGATGTATATTCTATTTAAGTTTTTGCATTAAAAATGAACGATGTACAGTCCATTAAATTTTTCGCATGAAAAATTTTTTTCCATGAAAAATGGAAGATGTATAATCCATTAAATTTTTTCCATGAAAAATTAGCTATTAACGATTATTAAATTTTGTGCATGAAAAATTAACGATGTATAGTCCATTAAATTTTTTCCATGAAAAATAAAGAATGTATAGTCCATTACATTTTTTGCATGAAAAATGAACGATGTATAGTCCATTAAATTTTTTGCATGAAAAATTAACGATGTATTATAATCCATTTATATTTTTTCCTGCAAAATGAACGATGTATAGTCCATTAAATTTTTTCATAAAATATTGCGATGTATAGTCCATTTAGGTTTTTTGCAAGAAAAATTAACGATGTATAGTCCATTTAAATTTTCGCATAAGAAATTTTTTAATTTTTTTCATGAAAATGAACGATGTCCATTTAATTTTTTGCATTAAAAATGTTTTTCCATGAAAAATGAAAGATGTATAGTTATTAAATTTTTTGCATAAAAAATTAAAGATGTATAGTCCATTAAATTTATAGGCCATTTGATTATTTGCTTGAAAAATTAACGATATATATAGTCCATTTAATTTTTCCATGAAAAATAACCGATTTATAGTCCATTTAATTTTTTCATAAATATTGCGATGTATAGTCCATTTAGTTTTATTAAAAAATGAGATGTATAGTCTATTTAAGTTTTTGCATGAAAAATTAACGATGTATAGTCCATTTAATTTTTTGCATGAAAAATTACCGATATATAGTCCATTTAATTTTTTGCTTGAAAAATTAACAATGTATAGTCCATTAAATTTTTTGCAAGAAATATTAACGATGTCCAGTCCTTCAAATTTTTTCCATGAAAAATTAAAGATGTATAGTCCATTAAATATTTTGCAAGAAAAATTAACGATGTATAGTTCATTTAAGTTTTTGCATGAAAAATTAACGATGTATAGTCCATTTAATTTTTTCATAAAATATTGTGATGTATAGTCCATTTAGTTTTTTTGCACGAAAAATTAACGATGTTATAGTCCATTTAATTTTTTGCATAATAAATGGACGATGTATATATAGTCTATTAAATTTTTTGAATGAAAAATTAACGATGTATAGTCCATTAAATTTTTTACATGAAAAATTAACGATGTATAGTCCATTTAATTTTTTCATAGAATATTGCGATGTATAGTCCATTTAGTTTTTTTGCATGAAAAATTAACGATGTATAGTACATTAAATTTTTTGCATAAAAAATTAACGATGTATAGTCCATTTAATTTTTTCATAAAATATTGCGATGTATAGTCCATTTAGTTTTTTTGCATGAAAAATTAACGATGTATAGTACATTAAATTTTTTGCATAAAAAATTAACGATGTATAGTCCATTTAATTTTTTCATAAATATTGCGATGTATAGTCCATTTAGTTTTAGTAAAAAATGAGATGTATAATCTATTTAAGTTTTTGCATGAAAAATTAACTATGTATAGTCCATTTAATTTTTTGCATGAAAAATTAACGATGTATTGTCCATTAAATTTTTTACATGACAAATGTACGATGTATAGTCCATTTAATTTTTTCATAAAATATTGCGATGTATATTCTATTTAAGTTTTTGCATGAAAAATTAACGATGTACAGTCCATTTAATTTTTTGCATGAACATTTTTTTTTCATGAAAAATAGAAGATGTATAGTCCATTAAATTTTTTGCATGAAAAATTAAAGATGTATATTCCATTTAATTTTTTCATAAAATATTGCGATGTATATTCTATTTAAGTTTTTGCATGAAAAATGAACGATGTACAGTCCATTTAATTTTTTGCATGAAAAATGAACGATGTATAGTCTATTAAATTTTTTGCATGAAAAATTAACGATATATAGTCCATTTAATTTTTTGCTTGAAAAATTAACAATGTATAGTCCATTTAATTTTTTGCATGAAAAATTTTTTTCCATGAAAAATGGAAGATGTATAGTCCATTAAATTTTTTGCATGAAAAATTAACAATATGAACCATTAATTTTTTAGCATGAAAAATTAAGTATTTATAGGCCATTTAATTATTTGCTTGAAAAATGATCGATGTACAGTCCATTTAATTTTTGCATGAAAAATAAACGATGTATAGTCCATTTAATTTTTTGCATGAAAAATTAACAATGTATAGTCCATTTAATTTTTTGAATGAAAAATTTTTTTCCATGGAAAATGGAAGATGTATAGTCCATTAAATTTTTTGCATGAAAAATTAAAGATGTATAGTCCATTTAATTTTTTCATAAAATATTGCGATGTATATTCTATTTAAGTTTTTGCATTAAAAATGAACGATGTACAGTCCATTAAATTTTTTGCATGAAAAATTTTTTTCCATGAAAAATGGAAGATGTATAATCCATTAAATTTTTTGCATGAAAAATTAGCTATTAACGATTATTAAATTTTGTGCATGAAAAATTAACGATGTATAGTCCATTAAATTTTTTCCACGAAAAATAAAGAATGTATAGTCCATTACATTTTTTGCATGAAAAATGAACGATGTATAGTCCATTAAATTTTTTGCATGAAAAATTAACGATGTATTATAATCCATTTATATTTTTTCCTGCAAAATGAACGATGTATAGTCCATTAAATTTTTTCATAAAATATTGCGATGTATAGTCCATTTAGGTTTTTTGCAAGAAAAATTAACGATGTATAGTCCATTTAAATTTTCGCATAAGAAATAGACGATGTATAGTCCCTTTAATTTTTTTCATAAAAATGAACGATGTCCATTTAATTTTTTGCATTAAAAATGTTTTTCCATGAAAAATGAAAGATGTATAGTTATTAAATTTTGTGCATGAAAAATTAACGATGTATAGTCCATTTAATTTTTTCATAAATATTGCGATGTATAGTCCATTTAGTTTTAGTAAAAAATGAGATGTATAATCTATTTAAGTTTTTGCATGAAAAATTAACTATGTATAGTCCATTTAATTTTTTGCATGAAAAATTAACGATGTATTGTCCATTAAATTTTTTACATGACAAATGTACGATGTATAGTCCATTTAATTTTTTCATAAAATATTGCGATGTATATTCTATTTAAGTTTTTGCATGAAAAATTAACGATGTACAGTCCATTTAATTTTTTGCATGAACAATTTTTTTTCATGAAAAATAGAAGATGTATAGTCCATTAAATTTTTTGCATGAAAAATTAAAGATGTATATTCCATTTAATTTTTTCATAAAATATTGCGATGTATATTCTATTTAAGTTTTTGCATGAAAAATGAACGATGTACAGTCCATTTAATTTTTTGCATGAAAAATGAACGATGTATAGTCTATTAAATTTTTTGCATGAAAAATTAACGATATATAGTCCATTTAATTTTTTGCTTGAAAAATTAACAATGTATAGTCCATTTAATTTTTTGCATGAAAAATTTTTTTCCATGAAAAATGGAAGATGTATAGTCCATTAAATTTTTTGCATGAAAAATTAACAATATGAACCATTAATTTTTTAGCATGAAAAATTAAGTATTTATAGGCCATTTAATTATTTGCTTGAAAAATGATCGATGTACAGTCCATTTAATTTTTGCATGAAAAATAAACGATGTATAGTCCATTTAATTTTTTGCATGAAAAATTAACAATGTATAGTCCATTTAATTTTTTGAATGAAAAATTTTTTTCCATGGAAAATGGAAGATGTATAGTCCATTAAATTTTTTGCATGAAAAATTAAAGATGTATAGTCCATTTAATTTTTTCATAAAATATTGCGATGTATATTCTATTTAAGTTTTTGCATTAAAAATGAACGATGTACAGTCCATTAAATTTTTTGCATGAAAAATTTTTTTCCATGAAAAATGGAAGATGTATAATCCATTAAATTTTTTGCATGAAAAATTAGCTATTAACGATTATTAAATTTTGTGCATGAAAAATTAACGATGTATAGTCCATTAAATTTTTTCCACGAAAAATAAAGAATGTATAGTCCATTACATTTTTTGCATGAAAAATGAACGATGTATAGTCCATTAAATTTTTTGCATGAAAAATTAACGATGTATTATAATCCATTTATATTTTTTCCTGCAAAATGAACGATGTATAGTCCATTAAATTTTTTCATAAAATATTGCGATGTATAGTCCATTTAGGTTTTTTGCAAGAAAAATTAACGATGTATAGTCCATTTAAATTTTCGCATAAGAAATAGACGATGTATAGTCCCTTTAATTTTTTTCATAAAAATGAACGATGTCCATTTAATTTTTTGCATTAAAAATGTTTTTCCATGAAAAATGAAAGATGTATAGTTATTAAATTTTTTGCATAAAAAATTAAAGATGTATAGTCCATTAAATTTTTGCCTAAAAAATTAACGATGTATAGTCCATTAAATTTTTTTCATGAAAATGAACGATGTATTGTTCATTTAATTTTTTTAGAAAATATTGCAATGTTATTGTTTTTAAGTTTTTGCATGAAAAATTAACGATTTACAGTCCATTGAATTTTTTGCATGAAAAATGAACGATGTACAGTCCATTAAATTTTTTGCATAAGAAATGGACGATGTATAGTCTATTAAATTTTTTCCATGAAAAATTAACGATGTAGTCCATTAAATTGTTTGCATGAAAAATAAACGATGTCAGTATATTTATTTTTTTGCATGAAAAATTTTTTCATAAAAAAATGCGATGTATGATGATGATGTGTTTTTTGGACGAAAAATTAATGATGTATAGGCCATTAAATTTTTTGCATGAAAAATTTTTTTCCATGAAAAATGGAAGATGTATAATCCATTAAATTTTTTGCATGAAAAATTAACTATTAACGACTATTAAATTTTGTGCATGAAAAATTAACGATGTCTAGTCCATTAAATTTTTTGCATAAGAAATGGACGATGTATAGTCTATTAAATTTTTTGCATGAAAAATTAACGATGTATAGGCCATTTGATTATTTGCTTGAAAAATTAACGATGTATAATAGTCCATTTAATTTTTCCATGAAAAATGAACGATGTACAGTCCATTTAATTTTTTGCATAAGAAATGGACGATGTATAGTCTATTAAATTTTTTGCATGAAAAATTAACGATGTATAGGCCATTTGATTATTTGCTTGAAAAATGATCGATGTACAGTCCATTTAATTTTTGCATGAAAAATGAACGATGTATAGTCCATTTAATTTTTTGCTTGAAAAATTAACAATGTATAGTCCATTTAATTTTCTGCATGAAAAAGTAAAGATGTATAGTCCATTAAATTTTTTGCAAGAAAAACTAACTATTTATAGTCCATTTAAGTTTTTGCATGAAAAACTAACGATGTCTATTCCATTTAATTTTTTCATAAAATATTGCGATGTATAGTCCATTTAGTTTTTTTTGCACGAAAAATTAACGATGTATAGTCCATTTAATTTTTTGCATAAGAAATGGACGATGTATATATAGTCTATTAAATTTTTTGAATGAAAAATGAACGATCAATAGTCCATTAAATTTTTGGCATGAAAAATTAACGATGTATAGTCCATTTAATTTTTTGCATGAAAAATGTTTTTCCATGAAAAATGGAAGATGTATAGTCCATTAATTTTTTTGCATAAAAATTAACTATTAACGACTATTAAATTTTGTGCATGAAAAATTAACGATGAAGTCCATTTAAATTTTCGCATAAGAAATAGACGATGTATAGTCCCTTTAATTTTTTTCATGAAAATGAACGATGTCCATTTAATTTTTTGCATTAAAAATGTTTTTCCATGAAAAATGAAAGATGTATAGTTATTAAATTTTTTGCATAAAAAATTAAAGATGTATAGTCCATTAAATTTTTGCATAAAAAATTAACGATGTATAGTCCATTAAATTTTTTTCATGAAAATGAACGATGTATTGTTCATTTAATTTTTTTAGAAAATATTGCGATGTATATTGTTTTTAAGTTTTTGCATGAAAAATTAACGATTTACAGTCCATTGAATTTTTTGCATGAAAAATTAACGATGTATAGTGCATAAAATTTTTTGCATGAAAAATTAACGATGTATAGTCCATTAAATTTTTTCCATAAAATATTGCGATGTATAGAACATTTAGGTTTTTTCCATGAAAAATTAAAGATGTATAGTCCATTAAATTTTTTGCAAGAAAAATTAACGATGTATAGTTCATTTAAGTTTTTGCATTAAAAATTAACGATGTATATTCCATTTAATTTTTTCATAAAATATTGCGAAGTATAGTCCATTTAGTTTTTTTTGCACAAAAAATTAACGATGTATAGTCCTTTTAATTTTTTCATAAAATATTGCGATGTATATTCTATTTAAGTTTTTGCATGAAAAATGAACGATGTACAGTCCATTTAATTTTTTGCATGAAAAATGAACGATGTATAGTCCATTAATTTTTTAGCTTGCAAAATTAACTATGTATAGGTTATTTGATTATTTGCTTGAAAAATTAATAGTGTATAGTCCATTTATTTTTTTTCATGAAAAATTAAAGATGTAAAGTCCATTTAATTTTTTCATAAAATATTGCGATGTATAGTCCATTTAGTGTTTTTGCAAGAAAAATTAACGATGTATAGTCCATTTAATTTTTTGCATAAAAAATTAACGATGTATAAAAAATGAAAGATGTAATTTAATTAATTTTTAATTAATTTAATTTTTTTCATGAAAATGAACGATGTATAGTCCATTTAATTTTTTGCATGAAAAATGAACGATGTAGAGTCCGTTTAATTTTTTGCATGAAAAATTAACGATGTATAGTCCATTTAATTTTTTGCATAAGAAATGGACGATGTATAGTCTATTAAATTTTTTGCATGAAAAATTAGCAATATGAACCATTAATTTTTTAGCATGAAAAATTAACTATTTATAGGCCATTTAATTATTTGCTTGAAAAATGATCGATGTACAGTCCATTTAATTTTTGCATGAAAAATAAACGATGTATAGTCCATTTAATTTTTTGCATGAAAAATTAACAATGTATAGTCCATTTAATTTTTTGCGTGAAAAATTTTATTCCATGAAAAATGGAAGATGTATAGTTTATTAAATTTTTTGCATGAAAAATTAAAGATGTATAGTCCATTTAATTTTTTCATAAAATATTGCGATGTATATTCTATTTAAGTTTTTGCATGAAAAATGAACGATGTACAGTCCATTAAATTTTTTGCATGAAAAATTTTTTTCCATGAAAAATGAAAGATGTATAGTGCATAAAATTTTTTACATGAAAACTTAACGATTTATAGTCCATTAAATTTTTGCATAAAAAATTAACGATGTATAGTCCATTTAATTTTTTCATAAAATATTGCAATGTATATTCTATTCTGAACGATGTATTGTTCATTTAATTTTTTCAGAAAATATTGCGATATATATTGTTTTTAAGTTTTTGCATGAAAAATTAACGATTTACAGTCCATTGAATTTTTTGCAGGAAAAATTAACGATGTATAGTCCATAAAATTTTTTGCATGAAAAATTAACGATGTATAGTCCATTAAATTTTTTCCATAAAAAATGAAGGATGTATAGTCTATTTAATTTTTTGCATGAAAAATTAACGATATATAGTCCATTTAATTTTTTGCTTGAAAAATTAACATTGTATAGTCCATAAAATTTTTTGCATGAAAAATTAACGATGTACAGTCCTTCAAATTTTTTGCATGAAAAATTAAGGATGTATAGTCCATTAATTTTTTAGCAAGAAAAATTAACTATGTATAGGTTATTTGATTATTTGCTTGAAAAATTAACTATGTATAGTCCATTTAATTTTTTTCATGAAAAATTAAAGATGTAAAGTCCATTTAATTTTTTCATAAAATATTGCGATGTATAGTCCATTTAGTGTTTTTGCACTAAAAATTAACGATGTATAGTCCATTAAATTTTTTGCATAAAAATGAACGATGTATAGTCTACTTAATTTTTTTCATGAAAATGAACAATGTATAGTCCATTTAATTTTTTGCATGGAAAATTAACGATGTATAGTCCATTTAATTTTTTGCATAAAAAATGGACGATGTATAGTCTATTTATTTTTTGCATGAAAAATTAACGATGTATAGGCCATTTGATTATTTGCTTGAAAAATTAACTATATATATAGTCCATTTAATTTTTCCATGAAAAATAACCGATTTATAGTCCATTTAATTTTTTCATAAATATTGCGATGTATAGTCCATTTAGTTTTAGTAAAAAATGAGATGTATAGTCTATTTAAGTTTTTGCATGAAAAATTAACGATGTATAGTCCATTTAATTTTTTGCATGAAAAATTACCGATATATAGTCCATTTAATTTTTTGCTTGAAAAATTAACAATGTATAGTCCATTAAATTTTTTGCAAGAAAAATTAACGATGTACAGTCTTTCAAATTTTTTCCATGAAAAATTAAAGATGTATAGTCCATTAAATTTTTTGCAAGAAAAATTAACGATGTATAGTTCATTTAAGTTTTTGCATGAAAAATTAACGATGTATAGTCCATTTAATTTTTTCATAAAATATTGCGATGTATAGTCCATTTAGTTTTTTTGCACGAAAAATTAACGATGTTATAGTCCATTTAATTTTTTGCATAATAAATGGACGATGTATATAAAGTCCATTAAATTTTTTGCATAAGAAATGGACGATGTATAGTCTATTAAATTTTTTGCATGAAAAATGAACGATGTAAAGTCCATTAATTTTTTAGCATGAAAAATTAAAGATGTATAGTCCATTTAATTTTTTCATAAAATATTGCGATGTATAGTCCATTTAGTTTTTTTGCATGAAAAATTAACGATGTATAGTACATTAAATTTTTTGCATAAAAAATTAACGATGTATAGTCCATTTAATTTTTTCATAAAATATTGCGATGTATAGTCCATTTAGTTTTTTTGCATGAAAAATTAACGATGTATAGTACATAAAATTTTTTGCATAAAAAATTAACGATGTATAGTCCATTTAATTTTTTCATAAATATTGCGATGTATAGTCCATTTAGTTTTAGTAAAAAATGAAATGTATAGTCTATTTAAGTTTTTGCATGAAAAATTAACGATGTATAGTCCATTTAATTTTTTGCATGAAAAATTAACGATGTATTGTCCATTAAATTTTTTACATGAAAAATGTACGATGTATCCATCGATTGCGATGTATAGTCCATTTTGTTTTTTTGCTCGAAAAATTAACGATGTATAGTACATTTAATTTTTTGCATAAGAAATGGACGATGTATAGTCTATTAAATTTTTTGCATACAAAATTAAAGATATGTACTCTATTTAAGTTTTTGCATGAAAAATTTACAATGTATAGTCCATTTAATTTTTAGCATGAAAACTGAACGATGTATAGTCCATTAAATTTTTTTGCATAAGAAATGGACGATGTATAGTCTATTAAATTTTTTGCATGAAAAATTAACGATGTATAGGCCATTTGATTATTTGCTTGAAAAATGATCGATGTACAGTCCATTTAATTTTTGCATGAAAAATGAACGATGTATAGTCCATTTAATTTTTTGCTTGAAAAATTAACAATGTATAGTCCATTTAATTTTTTGCATGAAAAATTTTTTTCCATTAAAAATGAAAGATGTATAGTCCATTAAATTTTTTGCAAGAAAAATTAACGATGTACAGTACTTTAAATTTTCTGCATGAAAAATTAAAGATTTATAGTCCATTAAATTTTTTGCAAGAAAAATTAACTATGTATAGTCCATTTAAGTTTTTGCATGAAAAATTAACGATGTCTATTCCATTTAATTTTTTCATAAAATATTGCGATGTATAGTCCATTTAGTTTTTTTGCACGAAAAATTAACGATGTATAGTCCATTTAATTTTTTGCATAAGAAATGGACGATGTATATATAGTCTATTAAATTTTTTAATGAAAAATTAACGATGTATAGTCCATTAAATTTTTTTATAAAATATTGCGATGTATAGCCATTAAAGTTTTTGCATGAAAAATTAACGATGTATAGTTCATTAATTTTTTCCATGAAAAATTAACTATTTAATTTTTTGCATGAAAAATTAACGATGAGTTTATTCAATTTTTTCATAAAAAAAATGCGATGTATAGTCCATTTATATTTTTTCCTGAAAAATGAACGATGTATAGTCCATTAAATTTTTTCATAAAATATAGCGATGTTAGTCCATTTAGGTTTTTTGCAAGAAAAATTAACGATGTATAGTCCATTTAAATTTTCGTATAAGAAATGGACGATGTATAGTCCATTTAATTTTTTCATAAAATATTGCGATGTATATTCTATTTAAGTTTTTGCATGAAAAATGAACGATGTATAGTCCATTAATTTTTTAGCATGCAAAATTAACTATGTATAGGTTATTTGATTATTTGCTTGAAAAAAATTAACAGTGTATAGTCCATTTAATTTTTTTACATGAAAAATTAAAGATGTAAAGTCCATTTAATTTTTTCATAAAATATTGCGATGTATAGTCCATTTAGTGTTTTTGCACGAAAAATTAACGATGTATAGTCCATTTAATTTTTTGCATAACAAATTAACGATGTATTGTCCATTAAATTTTTTGCATAAAAAATGAACGATTTATAGTCCATTTAATTTTTTGCATGAAAAATGAACGATGTACAGTCCATTTAATTTTTGCATGAAAAATAAACGATGTACATATAGTCCATTTAATTTTTTGCAAGAAAAATTAACAATGTATAGTCCATTTAATTTTTTGCAGGAAAAATTTTTTTCCATGAAAAATGGAAGATGTATAGTCCATTAAGTTTTTTGCATGAAAAATTAAAGATGTAAAGTCCATTTAATTTTTTCATAAAATATTGCGATGTATAGTCCATTTAGTGTTTTTGCACGAAAAATTAACGATGTATAGTCCATTAATTTTTTAGCATGCAAAATTAACTATGTATAGGCCATTGAGTTTTTTGCATGAAAAATTAAAGATGTAAAGTCCATTTAATTTTTTCATAAAATATTGCGATGTATAGTCCATTTAGTGTTTTTGCACGAAAAATTAACGATGTATAGTCCATTAATTTTTTAGCATGCAAAATTAACTATGTATAGGTTATTTGATTATTTGCTTGAAAAATTAACAATGTATAGTCCATTTAATTTTTTTCATGAAAAATTAACGATGTATAGTCCATTTAAGTTTTTGCATGAAAAATTAACGATGTCTATTCCATTTAATTTTTTCATAAAATATTGCGATGTATAGTCCATTTAGTTTTTTTGCACGAAAACTTAACGATGTATAGTCCATTTAATTTTTTACATAAGAAATGGACGATGTATATATAGTCTATTAAATTTTTTGAATGAAAAATTAACGATCTATAGTCCATTAAATTTTTGCATGAAAAATTAACGATGTATAGTCCATTTAATTTTTTGCATGAAAAATTTTTTTCCATGACAAATGGAAGATGTATAGTGCATTAAATTTTTTACAAGAAAAATTAACGATGTGTATATAGTCCATTAAATTTTTTCAATGAAAAATTTTTTTCCATGGAAAATGGATGATGTATAATCCATTAAATTTTTTGCATGAAAAATTAACTATTAACGATTGTTAAATTTTGTGCATGAACAATTAACGATGTATAGTCCATTAAATTTTTTCCATGAAAAATGAAGGATGTATAGTCCATTACATTTTTTGCATGAAAAATTAAAGATGTATAGTTTTTTTAATTTTTTCATAAAATATTGCGATGTATATTCTATTTAAGTTTTTGCATAAAAAATGAACGATGTACAGTCCATTTAATTTTTTGCATGAAAAATTAAAGATGTAAAGTCCATTTAATTTTTTCATAAAATATTGCGATGTATAGTCCATTTAGTTTTTTTGCACGAAAAATTAACGATGTATAGTCCATTTAATTTTTTGCATAAGAAATGGACGACGTTTATATAGTCTATTAAATTTTTTGAATTAAAAATGAACGATGTATAGTCCATTAAATTTTTGCATGAAAAATTAACGATGTATAGTCCATTTAATTTTTTGCATGAAAAATTTTTTTCCATGAAAAATGGAAGATGTATAGTTCATTAATTTTTTTGCATGAAAAATTAACTATTAAAGACTATTAAATTTTGTGCATGAAAAATTAACGATGTAGTCCATTAAATTGTTTGCATGAAAAATAAACGATGTACAGTATATTTATTTTTTTCCATGAAAAATTTTTTCATAAAAAAATGTTTTTTTGCACGAAAAATTAATGATGTATAGGCCATTAAATTTTTGCATGAAAAATTTTTTTCCATGAAAAATGGAAGATGTATAATTCATTAAATTTTTTGCATGAAAAATTAACTATTAACGACTATTAAATTTTGTGCATGAAAAATTAACGATGTATAGTCCATTATATTTTTTCCATGAAAAATTAAGGATTATAGTCCATTCCATTTTTTGCATGAAAAATTAACGATATATAGGCGATTTGATTATTTGCTTGAAAAATTAACGATGTATAATAGTCCATTTAATTTTTCCATAAAAATTAACGATGTATAGTCCATTTAATTTTTTCATAAATATTGCGATGTATAGTACATTTAGTTTTTTTGCACGAAAAATTAACGATGTATAGTCCATTTAATTTTTTGCATGAAAAATTTTTTTCCATGAAAAATGGAAGATGTATAGTCCATTAATTTTTTTGCATGAAAAATTAACTATTAAAGACTATTAAATTTTGTGCATGAAAAATTAACGATGTAGTCCATTAAATTTTTTGCATGAAAAATTAAGGATGTATAGTCCATTAAATTTTTTACAAGAAAAATTAACGATGTATAGTCCATTAAATTTTTTGCATGAAAAATTTTTTTCCATGAAAAATGGAAGATGTATAATCCATTAAATTTTTTGCATGAAAAATTAACTATTAACGACTATTAAATTTTTTACATGAGAAATTAACGATGTAGTTCATTAAATTGTTTGCATGAAAAATAAACGATGTCAGTATATTTATTTTTTTGCATGAAAAATTTTTTCATAAAAAAATGCGATGTATAGTCCCTTTAAATTTTTTGGCACTAAAAATTAATGATGTATAGGCCATTAAATTTTTAGCATGAAAAATTTTTTTCCATGAAAAATGGAAGATGTATAATCCATTAAATTTTTTGCATGAAAAATTAACTATTAACGACTATTAAATTTTGTGCATGAAAAATTAACGAATTTTTTGCATAAGAAATGGACGATGTATAGTCTATTAAGTTTTTTGCATGAAAAATTAACGATGTATAGTCCATTTAATTTTTTGCATAAGAAATGGACGATGTATATATAGTCTATTAAATTTTTTGCAAGAAAAATTAGCGATGTATAGTCCATTTAATTTTTTGCATGAAAAATTTACTATGTATAGTCTATTTAATTTTTTGCTTGAAAAATGAACGATGTATAGTCCATTTAATTTTTTTGTATGATAAATGAACGATGTATAGTCCATTAAATTTTTTTATAAAATATTGCGATGTATAGCCATTAAAGTTTTTGCATGAAAAATTAACGATGTATAGTTCATTAATTTTTTCCATGAAAAATTAACTATTTAATTTTTTGCATGAAAAATTAACGATGAGTTTATTCAATTTTTTCATAAAAAAATGCGATGTATAGTCCATTTATATTTTTTCCTGAAAAATGAACGATGTATAGTCCATTAAATTTTTTCATAAAATATAGCGATGTATAGTCCATTTAGGTTTTTTGCAAGAAAAATTAACGATGTATAGTCCATTTAAATTTTCGTATAAGAAATGGACGCTGTATAGTCCATCTAATTTTTTTCATAACAATGAACCATGTCCATTTAATTTTTTGCAGGAAAAATTTTTTTCCATGAAAAATGGAAGATGTATAGTCCATTAAATTTATTGCTTGAAAAATTAAAGATGTATAGTTTTTTTAATTTTTTCATAAAATATTGCGATGTATATTCTATTTAAGTTTTTGCATAAAAAATGAACGATGTACAGTCCATTTAATTTTTTGCATGAAAAATTAAAGATGTAAAGTCCATTTAATTTTTTCATAAAAGATTGCGATGTATAGTCCATTTAGTTTTTTTGCACGAAAAATTAACGACGTATAGTCCATTTAATTTTTTACATAAGAAATGGACGATGTATATATAGTCTATTAAATTTTTTGCATAAAAATTAACGATTTATAGTCCGCTTAATTGTTTTCATGAAAATGAACGATGTATAGTCCATTTAATTTTTTGCATGAAAAATGAACGATGTACAGTCCATTTAATTTTTTCCATGAAAAATTTTTTTCCATGAAAAATGGAAGATGTATAGTCCATTAAATCTTTTGCATGAAAAATTAAAGATGTATAGTCCATTTAATTTTTTCATAAAATATTGCGATGTATATTCTATTTAAGTTTTTGCATGAAAAATTAACGATGTACAGTCCATTTAATTTTTTGCATGAAAAATGAACGATGTATAGTCCATTAATTTTTTAGCATGCAAAATTAACTATGTATAGGTTATTTGATTATTTGCTTGAAAAATTAACAATGTATAGTCCATTTAATTTTTTTCATGAAAAATTAACGATGTATAGTCCATTTAAGTTTTTGCATGAAAAATTAACGATGTCTATTCCATTTAATTTTTTCATAAAATATTGCGATGTATAGTCCATTTAATTTTTTGCATGAAAAATTAACGATATGAACCATTAATTTTTTAGCATGAAAAATTAACTATGTATAGGCCATTTGATTATTTGCTTGAAAAATGATCGATGTACAGTCCATTTAATTTTTGCATGAAAAATAAACGATGTATAGTCCATTTAAGTTTTTGCATGAAAAATTAACAATGTATAGTCCATTTAATTTTTTGCATGAAAAATTTTTTTCCACGAAAAATGGAAGATGTATAGTCCATTAATTTTTTAGCATGAAAAATTAAAAATGTATTGTCCATTTAATTTTTTCATAAAATCTTGCGATGTATAGTCCATTTAGTTTTTTTGCATGAAAAATTAACGATGTATACCCCATTAAATTTTTTGCATGAAAAATTAACGATGTATTATAGTCCATTTATATTTTTCCTGAAAAATGAACGATGTATAGTCCATTAAATTTTTTCATAAAATATTGCGATGTATAGTCCATTTAGGTTTTTTGCATGAAAAATTAACTATGTATAGTCCATTTAAATTTTCGCATAAGAAATAGACGATGTATAGTCCATTTAATTTTTTTCATGAAATTGAACGATGTCCATTTAATTTTTTGCATGAAAAATGTTTTTCCATGAAAAATGAAAGATGTATAGTGCATAAAATTTTTTACATGAAAACTTAACGATTTATAGTCCGTTTAATTTTTCATGAAAAATTAACGATGTATAGTCCATTAAATTTTTTGCATGAAAAATTAACGATGTATAGTCCATTAATTTTTTAACATGCAAAATTAACTATGTATAGGTTATTTGATTATTTGCTTGAAAAATTAACAATGTATAGTCCATTTAATTTTTTTCATGAAAAATTAACGATGTATAGTCCATTTAAGTTTTTGCATGAAAAATTAACGATGTCTATTCCATTTAATTTTTTCATAAAATATTGCGATGTATAGTCCATTTAGTTTTTTTGCACGAAAACTTAACGATGTATAGTCCATTTAATTTTTTACATAAGAAATGGACGATGTATATATAGTCTATTAAATTTTTTGAATGAAAAATTAACGATCTATAGTCCATTAAATTTTTGCATGAAAAATTAACGATGTATAGTCCATTTAATTTTTTGCATGAAAAATTTTTTTCCATGAAAAATGGAAGATGTATAGTGCATTAAATTTTTTACAAGAAAAATTAACGATGTGTATATAGTCCATTAAATTTTTTCAATGAAAAATTTTTTTCCATGGAAAATGGATGATGTATAATCCATTAAATTTTTTGCATGAAAAATTAACTATTAACGATTGTTAAATTTTGTGCATGAACAATTAACGATGTATAGTCCATTAAATTTTTTCCATGAAAAATGAAGGATGTATAGTCCATTACATTTTTTGCATGAAAAATTAAAGATGTATAGTTTTTTTAATTTTTTCATAAAATATTGCGATGTATATTCTATTTAAGTTTTTGCATAAAAAATGAACGATGTACAGTCCATTTAATTTTTTGCATGAAAAATTAAAGATGTAAAGTCCATTTAATTTTTTCATAAAATATTGCGATGTATAGTCCATTTAGTTTTTTTGCACGAAAAATTAACGATGTATAGTCCATTTAATTTTTTGCATAAGAAATGGACGATGTTTATATAGTCTATTAAATTTTTTGAATTAAAAATGAACGATGTATAGTCCATTAAATTTTTGCATGAAAAATTAACGATGTATAGTCCATTTAATTTTTTGCATGAAAAATTTTTTTCCATGAAAAATGGAAGATGTATAGTTCATTAATTTTTTTGCATGAAAAATTAACTATTAAAGACTATTAAATTTTGTGCATGAAAAATTAACGATGTAGTCCATTAAATTGTTTGCATGAAAAATAAACGATGTACAGTATATTTATTTTTTTCCATGAAAAATTTTTTCATAAAAAAATGTTTTTTTGCACGAAAAATTAATGATGTATAGGCCATTAAATTTTTGCATGAAAAATTTTTTTCCATGTAAAATGGAAGATGTATAATTCATTAAATTTTTTGCATGAAAAATTAACTATTAACGACTATTAAATTTTGTGCATGAAAAATTAACGATGTATAGTCCATTATATTTTTTCCATGAAAAATTAAGGATTATAGTCCATTCCATTTTTTGCATGAAAAATTAACGATATATAGGCGATTTGATTATTTGCTTGAAAAATTAACGATGTATAATAGTCCATTTAATTTTTCCATAAAAATTAACGATGTATAGTCCATTTAATTTTTTCATAAATATTGCGATGTATAGTACATTTAGTTTTTTTGCACGAAAAATTAACGATGTATAGTCCATTTAATTTTTTGCATGAAAAATTTTTTTCCATGAAAAATGGAAGATGTATCGTCCATTAATTTTTTTGCATGAAAAATTAACTATTAAAGACTATTAAATTTTGTGCATGAAAAATTAACGATGTAGTCCATTAAATTTTTTGCATGAAAAATTAAGGATGTATAGTCCATTAAATTTTTTACAAGAAAAATTAACGATGTATAGTCCATTAAATTTTTTGCATGAAAAATTTTTTTCCATGAAAAATGGAAGATGTATAATCCATTAAATTTTTTGCATGAAAAATTAACTATTAACGACTATTAAATTTTTTACATGAGAAATTAACGATGTAGTTCATTAAATTGTTTGCATGAAAAATAAACGATGTCAGTATATTTATTTTTTTGCATGAAAAATTTTTTCATAAAAAAATGCGATGTATAGTCCCTTTAAATTTTTTGGCACTAAAAATTAATGATGTATAGGCCATTAAATTTTTAGCATGAAAAATTTTTTTCCATGAAAAATGGAAGATGTATAATCCATTAAATTTTTTGCATGAAAAATTAACTATTAACGACTATTAAATTTTGTGCATGAAAAATTAACGATGTATAGTCCATTAAATTTTTTGCATAAGAAATGGACGATGTATAGTCTATTAAGTTTTTTGCATGAAAAATTAACGATGTACAGTCCTTCAAATTTTTTCCATGAAAAATTAAAGATGTATAGTCTATCAAATTTTTTGCAAGAAATATTAACGATGTATATTTCATTTAAGTTTTTGCATGAAAAATTAACGATGTATATTCCATTTAATTTTTTCATAAAATATTGCGATGTATAGTTAGTTTTTTTGCACAAAAAATTAACGATGTTATAGTCCATTTAATTTTTTGCATAATAAATGGACGATGTATATATAGTCTATTAAATTTTTTGAATGAAAAATTAACGATTATAGTCCATTTAATTTTTTGCATGATAAATTAACGATGGGGGAAAGGTAGTGGAGTGGGATCGCTGCCCGGGCAGCGTTATTGCAATTATTATTTTTTATTAAATAGTAAACTGACAATATAGTCTCTTCCAACTGTCTTTGGTTGGTGGCGGGGGCGGTGGAGGGGAAGATCACTCACGTTTATCATATGTGGTTCAAATAATGTGTTTGCAATATTTATTTCTTTTTTTAATATCGATTTGTATGTATTTATGTGTGCTGTATTTGTGCTGTTGGTGTTTTTAGTGTGATGTTTTGTGTCTTTTATGTAGATATACATATATAGGTGGCTGTTTTGTAGTATTTGGTACATATTTACGCCTAATATCGATTTAGTGATAAGCACATGTGTGTATGTATGTATTTATGTGTGCTGTATTTGTGCTGTTGGTGTTTTTAGTGTGATGTTTTGCGTCTTTTATGTAGATATACATATATAGGTGGCTGTGTTGTAGTATTTGGTACATATTTACGCCTAATATCGATTTAGTGATAAGCACATGTGTGTATGTATGTATTTATGTGTGCTGTATTGTGCTGAAGTTGCCACACTTAAAAATGTTATAACAAATAAATTTACCACAGTCCATTAAATTTTTTACATGAAAAATTAACGATGTATAGTCCATTTAATTTTTTCATAAAATATTGCGATGTATATTCTATTTAAGTTTTTGCATGAAAAATGAACGATGTATAGTCCATTAAATTTTTTGCAAGAAAAATTAACGATGTACAGTACTTTAAATTTTCTGCATGAAAAATTAACGATGTATAGTCCATTAATTTTTTAGCATGAAAAATTAAAGATGTATAGTCCATTTAATTTTTTCATAAAATAATGCGATGTATAGTCCATTTAGTTTTTTTGCATGAAAAATTAACGATGTATAGTACATTAAATTTTTTGCATAAAAAATGAACGATGTAATTTAATTTTTTCATAAAATATTGCGATGTATATTTTATTTAAGTTTTTGCATGAAAAATGAACGATGTATAGTCCATTAAATTTTTTGCAAGAAAAATTAACGATGTACAGTACTTTAAATTTTCTGCATGAAAAATTAACGATGTATAGTCCATTAATTTTTTAGCATGAAAAATTAAAGATGTATAGTCCATTTAATTTTTTCATAAAATATTGCGATGTATAGTCCATTTAGTTTTTTAGCATGAAAAATTAAAGATGTATAGTCCATTAAATTTTTTGCAAGAAAAATTAACTATGTATAGTCCATTTAAATTTTTGCATGAAAAATTAACGATGTCTATTCCATTTAATTTTTTCATAAAATATTGCGATGTATAGTCCATTTAGTTTTTGCATGAAAAATTAACGATGTATAGTCCATTTAATTTTTTGCATAAGAAATGGACGATGCATATATAGTCTATTAAATTTTTTGAATGAAAAATGAACGATGTATAGTCCATTAAATTTTTGCATGAAAAATTAACGATGTACAGTCCATTTAATTTTTTGCATGAAAAATGAACGATGTATAGTCCATTAATTTTTTAGCATGCAAAATTAACTATGTATAGGTTATTTGATTATTTGCTTGAAAAATTAACAATGTATAGTCCATTTAATTTTTTTCATGAAAAATTAACGATGTATAGTCCATTTAAGTTTTTGCATGAAAAATTAACGATGTCTATTCCATTTAATTTTTTCATAAAATATTGCGATGTATAGTCCATTTAATTTTTTGCATGAAAAATTAACGATATGAACCATTAATTATTTAGCATGAAAAATTAACTATGTATAGGCCATTTGATTATTTGCTTGAAAAATGATCGATGTACAGTCCATTTAATTTTTGCATGAAAAATAAACGATGTATAGTCCATTTAATTTTTTGCATGAAAAATTAACAATGTATAGTCCATTTAATTTTTTGCATAAAAAATTTTTTTCCACGAAAAATGGAAGATGTATAGTCCATTAAATTTTTTGCATGAAAAATTAAAGATGTATAGTCCATTTAATTTTTTTCATAAAATATTGCGATGTATATTCTATTTAAGTTTTTGCATAAAAAATGAACGATGTACAGTCCATTTAATTTTTTTCATGAAAAATTAAAGATGTAAAGTCCATTTAATTTTTTCATAAAATATTGCGATGTATAGTCCATATAGTTTTTTTGCACGAAAAATTAACGACGTATAGTCCATTTAATTTTTTACATAAGAAATGGACGATGTATATATAGTCTATTATATTTTTTGAATGAAAAATGAACGATCTATTGTCCATTAAATTTTTGCATGAAAAATTAACGATGTATAGTCCATTTAATTTTTTGCATGAAAAATTTTTTTCCATGAAAAATGGAAGATGTATAGTGCATTAAATTTTTTACAAGAAAAATTAACGATGTGTATATAGTACATTAAATTTTTTCAATGAAAAATTTTTTTCCATGAAAAATGGATGATGTATAATCTATTAAATTTTTTGCATGACAAATTTACTATTAACGATTATTAAATTTTGTGCATGAAAAATTAACGATGTATAGTCCATTAAATTTTTTCCATGAAAAATGAAGGATGTATAGTCCATTACATTTTTTGCATGAAAAATTAACGATGTATTATAGTCCATTTATATTTTTCTTGAAAAATTAACGATGTATAGTCCATTAAATTTTTTCATAAAATATTGCGATGTATAGTCCATTTAGGTTTTTTGCAAGAAAAATTAACTATGTATAGTCCATTTAAATTTTCGCATAAGAAATAGACGATGTATAGTCCATTTAATTTTTTTCATGAAAATGAACGATGTCCATTTAATTTTTTGCATGAAAAATGTTTTTCCATGAAAAATGAAAGATGTATAGTGCATAAAATTTTTTACATGAAAACTTAACGATTTATAGTCCGTTTAATTTTTCGTGAAAAATTAACGATGTATAGTCCATTAAATTTTTTGCATGAAAAATTAACGATGTATAGTCCATTAAATTTTTGCATAAAAAATTAACGATGTATAGTCCATTAAATTTTTTTCATGAAAATGAACGATGTATTGTTCATTTAATTTTTTTAGAAAATATTGCGATGTATATTGTTTTTAAGTTTTTGCATGAAAAATTAACGATTTACAGTCCATTGAATTTTTTGCATGAAAAATTAACGATGTATAGTCCATTAAATTTTTTGCATGAAAAATTAACGATGTATAGTCCATTAAATTTTTTGCATAAAAAAGGAAGGATGTATAGTCCATTTAAATTTTTGCATGAAAAATTACTGATATATAGTCCATTTAATTTTTGCTTGAAAAATTAAAAATGTATAGTCCATTTAATTTTTTGCATGAAAATTTTTTTTCCATGAAAAATGGAAGAGTATAGTCCATTAAATTTTTTGCAAGAAAAATTAACGATGTACAGTCCTTCAAATTTTTTCCATGAAAAATTAAAGATGTATAGTCCATCAAATTTTTTGCAAGAAATATTAACGATGTATATTTCATTTAAGTTTTTGCATGAAAAATTAACGATGTATATTCCATTTAATTTTTTCATAAAATATTGCGATGTATAGTTAGTTTTTTTGCATAAAAAATTAACGATGTATAGTCCATTAAATTTTTTTCATGAAAATGAACGATGTATTGTTCATTTAATTTTTTTAGAAAATATTGCGATGTATATTGTTTTTAAGTTTTTGCATGAAAAATTAACGATTTACAGTCCATTGAATTTTTTGCATGAAAAATTAACGATGTATAGTCCATTAAATTTTTTACATGAAAAATTAACGATGTATAGTCCATTTAATTTTTTCATAAAATATTGCGATGTTTATTCTATTTAAGTTTTTGCATGAAAAATGAACGATGTACAGTCCATTTAATTTTTTGCATGAAAAATTAACGATGTATAGTCCATTAATTTTTTAGCATGAAAAATTAACTATGTATAGGTTATTTGATTATTTGCTTGAAAAATTAACAATGTATAGTCCATTTAATTTTTTTCATGAAAAATTTTAGATGTAAAGTCCATTTAATTTTTTCATAAAATACTGCGATGTATAGTCCGTTTAGTGTTTTTGCACGAAAAGTTAACGATGTATAGTCCATTTAATTTTTTGCATAAAAAATTAACGATGTATAGTCTATTAAATTTTGTGCATAAAAAATGAAGGATGTATAGTCCACTTAATTTTTTTCATGAAAATGAACGTTTTTTGCATGAAAAATGAACGATGTATAGTCCATTTAATTATTTGCATAAGATATGGACGATGTATATTCTATTAAATTTTTTGCATGAAAAATTAATGATGTATAGGCCATTTGATCATTTGCTTGAAAAATGATCGATGTACAGTCCATTTAATTTTTGCATGAAAAATAAACGATGTATAGTCCATTTAATTTTTTGCATGAAAAATTAACAATGTATAGTCCATTTATTATTTTGCATGAAAACTTTTTTCCATGAAAAATGGAAGATGTATAGTCCATTAAATTTTTTGCATGAAAAATTAAAGATGTATGTATAGTCCATTTAATTTTTTCATAAAATATTGCGATGTATATTCTATTTAAGTTTTTGCATGAAAAATGAACGATGTACAGTCCATTTAATTTTTTGCATGAAAAATGAACGATGTATAGTCCATTAATTTTTTAGCATGCAAAATTAACTATGTATAGGTTATTTGATTATTTGCTTGAAAAATGTAAGTAAGTGTAAGTGTAATGTAAGTGTATAGTCCATTTAATTTTTTTCATGAAAAATTAAAGATGTAAAGTCCATTTAATTTTTTCATAAAATATTGCGATGTATATATAGTCCCTTTAGTGTTTTTGCACGAAAAATTAACGATGTATAGTCCATTTAATTTTTTGCATAAAAAATTAACGATGTATAGTCCATTAAATTTTTTGCATAAAAAATGGACGATGTATAGTCCACATAATTTTTTTCATGAAAATGAACGATGTATAGTCCATTTAATTTTTTGCATGAAAAATGAACGATGTACAAGTCTATTTAATTTTTTGCATGAAAAATTAACGATGTATAGTCCATTTAATTTTTTGCATAAGAAATGGACGATGTATAGTCTATTAAATTTTTTGCATGAAAAATTAACGATATATAGTCCATTTAATTTTTTGCTTGAAAAATTAACAATGTATAGTCCCTTTAATTTTTTGCATGAAAAATTTTTTTCGATGAAAAATGGAAGATGTATAGTCCATTTAGTTTTTTTGCATGAAAAATTAACGATGTATAGTACATTAAATTTTTGGCATAAAAAATGAACGATGTATAGTTTATTTAATTTTTTCATAAAATATTGCGATGTATATTCTATTTAAGTTTTTGCATGAAAAATGAACGATGTACAGTCCATTTAATTTTTTGCATGAAAAATTAAAGATGTAAAGTCCATTTAATTTTTTCATAAAATATTGCGATGTATAGTCCATTTAGTTTTTTTGCACGAAAAATTAACGACGTATAGTCCATTTAATTTTTTACATAAGAAATGGACGATGTATATATAGTCTATTAAATTTTTTGCATAAAAATTAACGATTTATAGTCCACTTAATTTTTTTCATGAAAATGAACGATGTATAGTCCATTTAATTTTTTGCATGAAAAATAAACGATGTACAGTCCATTTAATTTTTTGCATGAAAAATTAACGATATGAACCATTAATTTTTTAGCATGAAAAATTAACTATGTATAGGCCATTTGATTATTTGCTTGAAAAATTATCGATGTACAGTCGATTTAATTTTTGCATGAAAAATAAACGATGTATAGTCCATTTAATTTTTAGCATGCAAAATTAACTATGTATAGGTTATTTGATTATTTGCTTGAAAAATTAACAATGTATAGTCCATTTAATTTTTTTCATGAAAAATTAACGATGTATAGTCCATTTAAATTTTTGCATGAAAAATTAACGATGTCTATTCCATTTAATTTTTTCATAAAATATTGCGATGTATAGTCCATTTAATTTTTTGCATGAAAAATTAACAATGAAAAATTTTTTTCCATGAAAAATGGAAGATGTATAGTGCATTAAATTTTTTACAAGAAAAATTAACGATGTGTATATAGTCCATTAAATTTTTTCAATGAAAAATTTTTTTCCATGAAAAATGGATGATGTATAATCCATTAAATTTTTTGAATGAAAAATTAACTATTAACAATTATTAAATTTTGTGCATGAAAAATTAACGATGTATAGTCCATTAAATTTTTTCCATGAAAAATGAAGGATGTATAGTCCATTACATTTTTTGCATGAAAAATGAACGACGTATAGTCCATTAAATTTTTTGCATGAAAAATTAACGATGTATTATAGTCCATTTATATTTTTCCTGAAAAATGAACGATGTATAGTCCATTAAATTTTTTCATAAAATATTGCGATGTATAGTCCATTTAGGTTTTTTGCAAGAAAAATTAACTATGTATAGTCCATTTAAATTTTCGCATAAGAAATAGACGATGTATAGTCCATTTAATTTTTTTCATGAAATTGAACGATGTCCATTTAATTTTTTGCATGAAAAATGTTTTTCCATGAAAAATGAAAGATGTATAGTGCATAAATTTTTTTACATGAAAACTTAACGATTTATAGTCCGTTTAATTTTTCATGAAAAATTAACGATGTATAGTCCATTAAATTTTTTGCATGAAAAATTAACGATGTATAGTCCATTAAATTTTTGCATAAAAAATTAACGATGTATAGTCCATTAAACTGAACGATGTATTGTTCATTTAATTTTTTTAGAAAATATTGCGATGTATATTGTTTTTAAGTTTTTGCATGAAAAATTAACGATTTACAGTCCATTGAATTTTTTGCACGAAAAATTAACGATGTATAGTCCATTTAATTTTTTGCATAAAAAATTAACGATGTATAGTCCATTAAATTTTTTGCATAAAAAATGGACGATGTATAGTCCACTTAATTTTTTTCATGAAAATGAACGATGTATAGTCCATTTAATTTTTTGCATGAAAAATGAACGATGTACAAGTCCATTTAATTTTTTGCATGAAAAATTAACGATGTATAGTCCATTTAATTTTTTGCATAAGAAATGGACGATGTATAGTCTATTAAATTTTTTGCATGAAAAATTAACGATATATAGTCCCTTTAATTTTTTGCATGAAAAATTTTTTTCGATGAAAAATGGAAGATGTATAGTCCATTTAGTTTTTTTGCATGAAAAATTAACGATGTATAGTACATTAAATTTTTGGCATAAAAAATGAACGATTATAGTACATTTAATTTTTTCATAAAATATTGCGATGTATATTATATTTAAGTTTTTGCATGAAAAATGAACGATGTACAGTCCATTTAATTTTTTGCATAAAAAATTAACGATGTATAGTCCGTTAATTTTTTAGCATGCAAAATTAACTATGTATAGGTTATTTGATTATTTGCTTGAAAAATTAACAGTGTATAGTCCATTTAATTTTTTTACATGAAAAATTAAAGATGTAAAGTCCATTTAATTTTTTCATAAAATATTGCGATGTATAGTCCATTTAGTGTTTTTGCACGAAAAATTAACGATGTATAGTCCATTAAATTTTTTGCATAAAAAATGAACGATTTATAGTCCATTAAATTTATTGCATGAAAAATTAAAGATGTATAGTTTATTTAATTTTTTCATAAAATATTGCGATGTATATTCTATTTAAGTTTTTGCATGAAAAATGAACGATGTACAGTCCATTTAATTTTTTGCATGAAAAATTAAAGATGTAAAGTCCATTTAATTTTTTCATAAAATATTGCGATGTATAGTCCATTTAGTTTTTTTGCACGAAAAATTAACGACGTATAGTCCATTTAATTTTTTACATAAGAAATGGACGATGTATATATAGTCTATTAAATTTTTTGCATAAAAATTAACGATTTATAGTCCACTTAATTTTTTTCATGAAAATGAACGATGTATAGTCCATTTAATTTTTTCATAAAATATTGTGATGTATAGTCCATTTAGTTTTTTTGCACGAAAAATTAACGACGTATAGTCCATTTAATTTTTTACATAAGAAATGGACGATGTATATATAGTCTATTAAATTTTTTGAATGAAAAATTAACGATTATAGTCCATTTAATTTTTTGCATGATAAATTAACGATATAGTCCATTAAATTTTCTACATGGAAAATGAACGATGTATAGTCCATTTAATTTTTTCATAAAATATTGCGATGTATATTCTATTTAAGTTTTTGCATGAAAAATGAACGATGTACAGTCCATTTAATTTTTTGCATGAAAAATTAACGATTTATAGTCCATTAATTTTTTAGCATGAAAAATTAACTATGTATAGGTTATTTGATTATTTGCTTGAAAAATTAACAATGTATAGTCCATTTAATTTTTTTCATGAAAAATTAAAGATGTAAAGTCCATTTAATTTTTTCATAAAATATTGCGATGTATAGTCCATTTAGTGTTTTTGCACGAAAAATTAACGATGTATAGTCCATTTAATTTTTTGCATTAAAAATGAACGATGTATAGTCCATTAATTTTTTAGCATGAAAAATTAACTATTTATAGGCCATTTAATTATTTGCTTGAAAAATGATCGATGTACAGTCCATTTAATTTTTGCATGAAAAATTAACGATGTATAGTCCATTTAATTTTTTGCATGAAAAATTTTTTTCCATGAAAAATGGAAGATGTTAGTGCATTAAATTTTTTACAAGAAAAATTAACGATGTATATATAGTCCATTAAATTTTTTCAATGAAAAATTTTTTTCTATGAAAAATGGATGATGTATAATCCATTAAATTTTTTGCATGAAAAATTAACTATTAACGATTATTAAATTTTGTGAATAAAAAATTAACGATGTATAGTCCATTAAATTTTTTGCATTTACATTTTTCCTGAATAATGAACGATGTATAGTCCATTAAATTTTTTCATAAAATATTGCGATGTATAGTCCATTTAGGTTTTTTGCAAGAAAAATTAACTATGTATAGTCCATTTAATTTTTTTCATGAAAATGAACGATGTCCATTTAATTTTTTGCATGAAAAATATTTTTCCATGAAAAATGAAAGATGTATAGTGCATAAAATTTTTTACATGAAAACTTAACGATGTATAGTCTATTAAATTTTTTGCATGAAAAATTAACGATGTATAGTCCATTAAATTTTTGCATAAAAAATTAACGATGTATAGTCCATTAAATTTTTTTCATGAAAATGAACGATGTATTGTTCATTTAATTTTTTTAGAAAATATTGCGATTTATATTGTTTTTAAGTTTTTGCATGAAAAGTTAACGATTTACAGTCCATTGAATTTTTTGCATGAAAAATTAACGATGTATAGTCCATTAAATTTTTTGCATGAAAAATTAATGATATATAGTCCATTTAATTTTTTGCTTGAAAAATTAACAATGTATAGTCCATTTAATTTTTTGCATTAAAAATTTTTTTCCATGAAAAATGGAAGAGTATAGTCCATTAAATTTTTTGCAAGAAAAATTAACGATGTACAGTCCTTCAAATTTTTTCCATGAAAAATTAAAGATGTATAGTCCATTAAATTTTTTGCAAGAAAAATTAACGATGTATAGTTCATTTAAGTTTTTGCATGAAAAATTAACGATGTATATTCCATTTAATTTTTTCATAAAATATTGCGATGTATAGTCCATTTAGTTTTTTTGCACAAAAAATTAACGTTATTATAGTCCATTTAATTTTTTGCATAATAAATGGACGATGTATATATAGTCTATTAAATTTTTTGAATGAAAAATTAACGATTATAGTCCATTTAATTTTTTGCATGATAAATTAACGATGTATAGTCCATTAAATTTTTTACATGAAAAATTAACGATGTATAGTCCATTTAATTTTTTCATAAAATATTGCGATGTATATTCTATTTAAGTTTTTGCATGAAAAATTAACGATGTACAGTCCATTTAATTTTTTGCATGAAAAATGAACGATGTATAGTCCATTAATTTTTTAGCAAGAAAAATTAACTATGTATAGGTTATTTGATTATTTGCTTGAAAAATGAACGATGTATAGTCCATTTAATTTTTTCATAAAATATTGCGATGTATATTCTATTTAAGTTTTTGCATAAAAAATGAACGATGTACAGTCCATTTAATTTTTTGCATGAAAAATTAACGATGTACAGTCCTTTTAATTTTTTGCATGAAAAATTAACGATGTATAGTCCATTTAATTTTTTGCATGAAAAATTAACAATGTATAGTCCATTTAATGTTTTTCATGAAAAATTAAAGATGTAAAGTCCATTTAATTTTTCATAAAATGTTGCGATGTATAGTCCATTTAGTTTTTTTGCATGAAAAATTAACGATGTATAGTACATTAAATTTTTTGCATAAAAAATGAAAGATGTATAGTCCATTTAATTTTTTCATAAAATATTGCGATGTATATTTTATTTAAGTTTTTGCATGAAAAATGAACGATGTATAGTCCATTTAATTTTTTGCATGAAAAATTAACGATGTATAGTCCATTAATTTTTTAGCATGAAAAATTAACTATGTATAGGTTATTTGATTATTTGCTTGAAAAATTAACAGTGTATAGTCCATTTAATTTTTTTCATGAAAAATTAAAGATGTAAAGTCCATTTAATTTTTTCATAAAATATTGCGATGTATAGTCCATTTAATTTTTTGCATGAAAAATGAACGATGTATAGTCCATTTAATTATTTGCATAAGAAATGGACGATGTATATTCTATTAAATTTTGATTATTTGCTTGAAAAATGATCGATGTACAGTCCATTTAATTTTTGCATGAAAAATAAACGATGTATGGTCCATTTAATTTTTTGCATGAAAAATTAACAATGTATAGTCCATTTAATTTTTTGCATGAAAAACTTTTTTCCATAAAAAATGGAAGATGTATAGTCCATTAAATTTTTTGCATGAAAAATTAACAATATGAACCATTAATTTTTTAGCATGAAAAATTAACTATTTATAGGCCATTTAATTTTTTGCATGAACAATTAACGATTTACAGTCCATTGAATTTTTTGCATGAAAAATTAACGATGTATAGTCCATTTAATTTTTTGCATGAAAAATTAACGATGTATAGTCCATTAAAGTTTTTCCATAAAATATTGCGATGTATAGTCCATTTAGGTTTTTTCCATGAAAAATTAAAGATATATAGTTTATTAAATTTTTTGCAAGAAAAATTAACGATGTATAGTTCAATTAAGTTTTTGTATGAAAAATTAACGATGTATATTCCATTTAATTTTTTCATAAAATATTGCGATGTATAGTCCATTTAGTTCTTTTGCACAAAAAATTAACGATGTTATAGTCCATTTAATTTTTTGCATAATAAATGGACGATGTATATATAGTCTATTAAATTTTTTGAATGAAAAATTAACGATTATAGTCCATTTAATTTTTTGCATGATAAATTAACGATATAGGTTATTAAATTTTCTACATGAAAAATGAACGATGTATAGTCCATTTAATTTTTTCATAAAATATTGCGATGTATATTCTATTTAAGTTTTTGCATGAAAAATGAACGATGTACAGTCCATTTAATTTTTTGCATGAAAAATTAACGATTTATAGTCCATTAATTTTTTAGCATGAAAAATTAACTATGTATAGGTTATTTGATTATTTGCTTGAAAAATTAACAATGTATAGTCCATTTAATTTTTTTCATGAAAAATTAAAGATGTAAAGTCCATTTAATTTTTTCATAAAATATTGCGATGTATAGTCCGTTTAGTGTTTTTGCACGAAAAATTAACGATGTATAGTCCACTTAATTTTTTTCATGAAAATGAACATTGTATAGTCCATTTAATTTTTTGCATGAAAAATGAACGATGTATAGTCCATTTAATTATTTGCATAAGAAATGGACAATGTATATTCTATTAAATTTTTTGCATGAAAAATTAACAATGTATAGTCCATTTAATTTTTTGCATGAAAAACTTTTTTCCATGAAAAATGGAAGATGTATAGTCCCATTTAGTATTTTTGCACGAAAAATTAACGATGTATAGTCCATTTAATTTTTTGCATGAAAAATTAACGATGTATAGTCCATTTAATTTTTTGCATAAGAAATGGACGATGTATAGTCCATTAAATTTTTTGCATGAAAAATTAACAATATGAACCATTAATTGTTTAGCATGAAAAATTAACTATTTATAGGCCATTTAATTATTTGCATGAAAAATTAACGATTTACAGTCCATTGAATTTTTTGCATGAAAAATTAACGATGTATAGTCCATTTAATTTTTTGCATGAAAAATTAACGATATATAGTCCATTAAATTTTTTCCATAAAATATTGCGGTGTATAGTCCATTTAGGTTTTTTCCATGAAAAATTAAAGATGTATAGTTTATTAAATTTTTTGCAAGAAAAATTAACGATGTATAGTTCATTTAAGTTTTTGCATGAAAAATTAACGATGTATATTCCATTTAATTTTTTCATAAAATATTGCGATGTATAGTCCATTTAGTTTTTTTGCATAAAAAAATTAACGATGTTATAGTCCATTTAATTTTTTGCATAATAAATGGACGATGTATATATAGTCTATTAAATTTTTTGAATGAAAAATTTAACGATTATAGTCCATTTAATTTTTTGCATGATAAATTAACGATGTCTAGTCCATTAAATTTTCTACATGAAAAATTAACGATGTATAGTCCATTTAATTTTTTCATAAAATATTGCGATGTATATTCTATTTAAGTTTTTGCATGAAAAATGAACGATGTACAGTCCATTTAATTTTTTGCATGAAAAATTAACGATGTATAGTCCATTAATTTTTTAGCATGAAAAATTAACTATGTATATGTTATTTTATTATTTGCTTGAAAAATTAACAATGTAGAGTCCATTTAATTTTTTTCATAAAAAATTAAAGATGTAAAGTCCATTTAATTTTTTCATAAAATATTGGGATGTATAGTCCGTTTAGTGTTTTTGCACGAAAAATTAACAATGTATAGTCCATTTAATTTTTTGCATAAAAAATTAACGATGTATAGTCCATTAAATTTTTTGCATAAGAAATGGACGATGTATAGTCCATTTAATTTTTTCATAAAATATTGCGATGTATATTCTATTTAAGTTTTTGCATGAAAAATGAACGATGTACAGTACATTTAATTTTTTGCATGAAAAATTAACGATGTATAGTCCATTAATTTTTTAGCATGAAAAATTAAAGATGTATAGTCCATTTAATTTTTTCATAAAATATTGCGATGCATAGTCCATTTAGTTTTTTTGCATGAAAAATTAACGATGTATAGTACATTAAATTTTTTGCATAAAAAATGAACGATGTATAGTCCATTTAATTTTTTCATAAAATATTGCGATGTATATTTTATTTAAGTTTTTGCATGAAAAATGAACGATGTACAGTCCATTTAATTTTTTGCATGAAAAATTAACGATGTATAGTCCATTTAATTTTTTCATAAAATATTGCGATGTATAGTCCATTTAGTTTTTTTGCACAAAAAATTAACGATGTTATAGTCCATTTAATTTTTTGCATAATAAATGGACGATGTATATATAGTCTATTAAATTTTTTGAATGAAAAATTAACGATTATAGTCCATTTAATTTTTTGCATGATAAATTAACGATGTATAGTCCATTAAATTTTTTACATGAAAAATTAACGATGTATAGTCCATTTAATTTTTTCATAAAATATTGCGATGTATATTCTATTTAAGTTTTTGCATGAAAAATGAACGATGTACAGTACATTTAATTTTTTGCATGAAAAATTAACGATATATAGTCCATTAATTTTTTAGCATGAAAAATTAAAGATGTATAGTCCATTTAATTTTTTCATAAAATATTGCGATGTATAGTCCATTTAGTTTTTTTGCATGAAAAATTAACGATGTATAGTACATTAAATTTTTTGCATAAAAAATGAACGATGTATAGTCCATTTAATTTTTTCATAAAATATTGCGATGTATATTTTATTTAAGTTTTTGCATGAAAAATGAACGATATACAGTCCATTTAATTTTTTGCATGAAAAATTAACGATGTATAGTCCATTAATTTTTTAGCATGAAAAATTAACTATGTATAGGTTATTTGATTATCTGCTTGAAAAATTAACAATGTATAGTCCATTTAATTTTTTTCATGAAAAATTAAAGATGTAAAGTCCATTTAATTTTTTCATAAAATATTGCGATGTATAGTCCGTTTAGAGTTTTTGCACGAAAAATTAACGATGTATAGTCCATTTAATTTTTTGCATAAAAAATTAACGATGTATAGTCCATTAAATTTTTTGCATAAAAAATGAACGATGTATAGTCCACTTAATTTTTTTCATGAAAATGAACGTTGTATAGTCCATTTAATTTTTTGCATGAAAAATGAACGATGTATAGTCCATTTAATTATTTGCATAAGAAATGGACGATGTATATTCTATTAAATTTTGATTATTTGCTTGAAAAATGATCGATGTACAGTCCATTTAATTTTTGCATGAAAAATAAACGATGTATGGTCCATTTAATTTTTTGCATGAAAAATTAACAATGTATAGTCCATTTAATTTTTTGCATGAAAAACTTTTTTCCATGAAAAATGGAAGATGTATAGTCCATTAAATTTTTTGCATGAAAAATTAAAGATGTATAGTCCATTTAATTTTTTCATAAAATATTGCGATGTATATTCTATTTAAGTTTTTGCATGAAAAATGAACGACGTACAGTCCATTTAATTTTTTGCATGAAAAATGAACGATGTATAGTCCATTAATTTTTTAGCATGCAAAATTAACTATGTATAGGTTATTTGATTATTTGCTTGTAAAATTAACAGTGTATAGTCCATTTAATTTTTTTCATTAAAAATTAAAGATGTAAAGTCCATTTAATTTTTTCATAGTCCATTTAGTGTTTTTGCACGAAAAATTAACGATGTATAGTCCATATAATTTTTTGCATAAAAAATTAACGATGTATAGTCCATTAAATTTTTTGCATAAAAAATGGACGATGTACAGTCCATTTAATTTTTTGCATGAAATATTAACGATGTATAGTCCATTTAATTTTTTGCATAAAAAATAGACGATGTATAGTCTATTAAATTTTTTGCATGAAAAATTAACGATATATAGTCCATTTAATTTTTTGCTTGAAAAATTAACAATGTATAGTCCCTTTAATTTTTTGCATGAACAATTTTTTTCGATGAAAAATGGAAGATGTATAGTCCATTAAATTTTTTGCATGAAAAATTAACAATATGAACCATTAATTTTTGTTGAATATTGTGGAAACACCGCATTTCAATCCAAATGTAAACAACACTGTAATTCTATGTTTTAACTAATGTCAAATATTTTATGCGCCTAAAGATTTTGTATGTATCTAATTTTTCTTTTACTTGAGATAGAAACGTGCTTTAGGTCACATCCTAACTTTTAGTCACTCATGTTATATATATCTATATTGAAATAAACTTTATATTATTGTATTGAATTATACGACACCGTGTTTCACTGCGTATTAGAAGATCTGCGACTGTAAAGTAAGGTTTGATCCAACAAAGGTTATGGGCCCAGGTGACAAACAGCTAAAAAAATAAAATAGCGCAGTAGCTTAATACGGTCATACTAAAAAATTCACTGGAGGTAAAAAGTGAGGTTAGTTTATTGGTGTCGTTTCGGTTTTTATTGTTTTGTCCGGTGCTGAAAAACAAGGAAAATGTCGTCTGCTGTATCCAACATAGAAAAGTTAAATGGAGATAATTATGCAACATGGTGCATACAATTAAAGAGTTTACTCGTTACAATGGATTTGTGGAACACTGTTATCGAAGCTTGTCCAAAGGAAAATCCTGCGTCATGGAAGGCGACAGATGCCAAAGCTCTAGCAACAATCACTTTAAGCGTGAAACCATGTCAATTGATTTACATAAAAAACTGTTTGACTGCAAAAGATGCTTGGAATGCTTTAAGCTCAATGTACAAAGCGGACACTGCATCCAGAAAGGTAAACCTGTTTAAGAGGTTAGTTCGTTTTAAATTTAATTCTAATGAAAAATTTGCTCCACAATTAAATGAGTTTGGTTCGACAATTGATGGCTTGAAAGAGATTGGAGTAGCACTAAATGAAGACATGTTGTCCATTTTATTATTGTGTAGTCTTCCCGAAGAAATGGAAAGTTTCGTAGTGGCTATAGAAAGTCGTGATGTGTTGCCCAAATATAATAATTTAATTTCCAAAATTTTAGAAGAAGAAATGCGTCAAAGCAATAAAGTTGCTGAAACAAATGAAACCGTATTCGCCGCAAATTCGCGAAAAGATTATAAAAGAAATAAAAGAAATTTTAACAGCAACAACAACTACAAGTGCAATGAAGTTAAGCAACAGCAGAAATCAAGTCATCAAAATGAAAAGAAAACCAGGGATGGTAACGTATATAATAACAACAATATTAAATGTTTTAAATGTGGTAAAAAAAGGCCACATAAGATCTCAATGTAAGGATAGTAATGATAAGAGAGATAATGATTTTGCTTGCTCTTTAAAAGAAAACAAATTGAATTTAAGAGAGTTGTGGATCCTAGACAGTGGTGCATCGTCACATATGGTTAACAGTAAAGAGTATTTTGAAGATTTTACAGAAGCAAAACAAAAAATCTTTTTGGCTTCAGGCGAAATAATTTATGCGGAAGGAATTGGAGATATAAAACTCAAAACCTATTTTTGCACACTAACGTTAAAAGATGTATGGTATGTCCCCAAATTACATTCAAATTTTTTGTCGATAAATAAAATTCTTAAAGCTGGTCACATTGTTCAATTTGCCGAAAATAAAGCAACAATGAAAAGTAAACAAAACAAAAATATTTTAACAGCTGAGTTAGTAGATGATTTGTTTATTGTAAATTTGGAAAAAGTAAAAGATTTTGAAATTGTAAATGGTATAATTGACGAAAAAGTTTTAAAAAAGTGGCATCAAAGGTTTGGTCATATAAATATTAATGACTTAAATAAATTAGTTACCAAAAATATGGTCAAAGGTCTTGATATCAAAATACCTCAGTCAATGGAGTGTTTAACTTGTGCAGAAAACAAAATATGTGCTAAGTCATATAAAAACTATTCAAGTGTACAAACGAGTGACGTATTAGAGCTGGTGCATACAGATTTATGCGGACCGATTGGTGTAAGATCTGTGGGAGGCTCATCGTATTTCATAACTTTCATTGACGACTATTCGCGTTATATATCTACATATTTTCTTAAACAGAAAAGTGATGCTTTTAATGCATTCACACATTTTGCTGGGCTCGCGGAGAAGCAGACAGGCCGCAATATAAAAATTGTTCGTAGTGACAACGGTAAAGAATTTGTTAATTCAAAATTTAAACAATATTTAAATGAAAAAGGTATTATCCACCAAACGACGGTTGCTTACTCACCACAGCAAAACGGTGTTTCGGAGCGTGCGAACAGAACTCTTGTAGAAATGGGTAGGTGTTTGTTAAATTCGTCGGGATTACCACAAAGTTTATGGGGCGAAGCCATAAATACGGCTACTTATTTAAGAAATCGTGCTACAACAAAAATAATTGGTGATGTTACTCCGTATGAAAGATGGTGTGGAAAAAAGCCATCAGTGTCGCATTTAAAAATTTTCGGTTGCGACGCAGTGATGTTAAATAAAGGTCCAAAGCCCAAAGGAGGCAAGTTTTTGCCAAAAGGCACAAAAATGAAATTCGTCGGTTATCAACTTTACACAAAAGCATATCGTTTATATAATACACAGACAAGGCAAATATGTATTGCTCGTGATGTTTTGTTTTTTGAACAGTCTTTCGAAAGCGTTTCAAATGTACAAAAGCACATAAATGGTGACTTTAATTGTGAATTATTTAAAGAAAATCAAAGCAGATTAAATGATGATCAACAAAGCGATGATATTGATGACGAACAAGATAATAGTAATGAAGGCACGGTACAAGCCGATGATAAAGAAAGTGAACAACAAAGTAATGAAATGCTGGAAACCGAAGAATCTGATCTGAGTAGTGAAACGGATAGAGAAGAAAGTCCTATTGTAGAAAAAAAGAGAAAACGAGGCAGACCAAAATTATTAAGAGCTGGAGGTAAGGGCAGACCAAGAAAAATTTATTGTACTGAGTCTGGGCCTCAAATCCTGAATTCAGTTATTGAGAATCCTCATACTGTGGCAGAAGCTCTAAATGGTAACAACTCTGATAAATGGCTGGAAGCTATGAAAAATGAATATGATTCGTTGATTAAAAATAAAACCTGGGAGCTAGTCGACAAACCAATTGGAAAAAACATTATTGGGTGCAAATGGGTATTCACCTTAAAACATAATCCTGATGGTACAATAGAAAAATATAAGTCGAGACTAGTGGCTCATGGCTGCTCACAAAGGCATAACGTTGATTTTCAAGAAACTTTCGCTCCTGTAGTACGACATTCTACTATAAGGTTATTGTTAGCATTGGCAGCAAGGCACAAATTGCTGGTAAATCACGTCGACATAGTGGCAGCATACTTAAATGGTAATTTGGAAGAAGAGGTGTATATGAATCAACCACCGATGTTTGAAGTTAATGAGTATCCCAAGAAAGTTTGTAAGTTGAAAAAGGCTCTATATGGACTAAAACAAGCCGGACGTGAATGGAATAAACGAATAAATGATATTTTACTAGAAATTGGATTTTTAAGATGCAAGTCGGACCCTTGCGTCTATATAAAAGAACATGAAAACAATATTTGCATTATTGCTTTATATGTCGACGACATGTTAGTAGCATGTTCAGGCGAATTGCAAATGAAAGAAATAATTTCCAAATTAAATAATTCGGTAGAAGCTATCGACCGTGGCCCTATTTCATTTTACCTGGGAATGGAAATTAATCGTGATGGTCTACGTGGAGATATATCCATTCATCAGAAGAAATATACTGAAACATTGTTGGAAAAATGGGATATGAGAGAATGCAAGCCAGCAGCAACACCTTGGGCTAGTGGAACTATTCTGAAAAAGTGTGAAGAAAATTGCGAGAATTTGGACACAAAAAATTATCAAAGTTTAATTGGTGGTCTAATGTATTTAGCCGTGATCAGCAGGCCTGATTTAATTCACGTGGTTTCTAAGTTGTCCCAATTCAATTCTCACCCACACAAGGAACATTTTCAAGCTGCGAAATATGTGTTGAGATACCTGAAGAAGAACCCTGTTGGTAAAATTAAATTTTCAGTTAATGTAGACAAGTTTTTATGTTTTACAGATTCAGATTGGGGTAGCGATACGTATGACAGAAAGTCATATTCTGGTCATGTGGTTCTCTTGGCTGGTGGTCCTATAGCGTGGGAGTCACGTAAACAACCAGTTGTGGCTCTTAGCACCATGGAAGCTGAATATATAGCTCTATGTCAGGGGACCAAAGAAGTCGTTTCTGTTCGTAGTTTGATAGATGAGATAGGTTTTAAGCAGTATACCTTCAACCCTACTTTTATATTATGTGATAATCAAGCTGCATCGTTTATGGTAAAGAATCCGATGGTTCAGCGAAAAAGCAAGCATATCGACATACGGTATCATTACATTCGAGAGAAATATGAAGAGAAGCTTATTGATATAGAATACGTTCCGTCTGACGATAACGCAGCTGATATTCTTACAAAGGTTTTAAGTAAACAGAAACAAATAAACGGTTGTAAACTTTTGAAAATTTATTTTTAAATTTTTGGTACATTTGGCTTGAGGGGGAGATTGTTGAATATTGTGGAAACACCGCATTTCAATCCAAATGTAAACAACACTGTAATTCTATGTTTTAACTAATGTCAAATATTTTATGCGCCTAAAGATTTTGTATGTATCTAATTTTTCTTTTACTTGAGATAGAAACGTGCTTTAGGTCACATCCTAACTTTTAGTCACTCATGTTATATATATCTATATTGAAATAAACTTTATATTATTGTATTGAATTATACGACACCGTGTTTCACTGCGTATTAGAAGATCTGCGACTGTAAAGTAAGGTTTGATCCAACAATTTTTTAGCATGAAAAATTAACTATTTGTAGGCCATTTAATTATTTGCATGAAAAATTAACGATTTACAGTCCATTGAATTTTTTGCATGAAAAATTAACGATGTATAGTCCATTTAATTTTTTGCATGAAAAATTAACGATGTATAGTCCATTAAATTTTTTCCATAAAATATTGCGATGTATAGTCCATTTAGGTTTTTTCCATGAAAAATTAAAGATGTATAGTTTATTAAATTTTTTGCAAGAAAAATTAACGATGTATAGTTCATTTAAGTTTTTGTATGAAAAATTAACGATGTATATTCCATTTAATTTTTTCATAAAATATTGCGATGTATAGTCCATTTAGTTTTTTTGCACAAAAAATTAACGATGTTATAGTCCATTTAATTTTTTGCATAATAAATGGACGATGTATATATAGTCTATTAAATTTTTTGAATGAAAAATTAACGATTATAGTCCATTTAATTTTTTGCATCATAAATTAACGATGTATAGTCCATTAAATTTTCTACATGAAAAATGAACGATGTATAGTCCATTTAATTTTTTCATAAAATATTGCGATGTATATTCTATTTAAGTTTTTGCATGAAAAATGAACGATGTACAGTCCATTTAATTTTTTGCATGAAAAATTAACGATGTATAGTCCATTAATTTTTTAACATGAAAAATTAACTATGTATAGGTTATTTGATTATTTGCTTGAAAAATTAACAATGTATAGTCCATTTAATTTTTTTCATGAAAAATTAAAGATGTAAAGTCCATTTAATTTTTTCATAAAATATTGCGATGTATAGTCCGTTTAGTGTTTTTGCACGAAAAATTAACGATGTATAGTCCATTTAATTTTTTGCATAAAAAATTAACGATGTATAGTCCATTAAATTTTTTGCATAAAAATGAACGATGTATAGTCCACTTAATTTTTTTCATGAAAATGAACGATGTATAGTCCATTTAATTTTTGCATGAAAAATAAACGATGTATAGTCCATTTAATTTTTTGCATGAAAAATTAACAATGTATAGTCCATTTAATTTTTTGCATGAAAAACTTTTTTCCATGAAAAATGGAAGATGTATAGTCCATTAAATTTTTTGCATGAAAAATTAAAGATGTATAGTCGATTTAATTTTTTCATAAAATATTGCGATGTATATTCTATTTAAGTTTTTGCATGAAAAATGAACGATGTACAGTCCATTTAATTTTTTGCATAAAAAATGGACGATGTACAGTCCATTTAATTTTTTGCATGAAAAATTAACGATGTATAGTCCATTTAATTTTTTGCATAAGAAATGGACGATGTATATATAGTCCATTAAATTTTTAGCATGAAAAATTAACAATATGAACCATTAATTTTTTAGCATGAAAAAATTGACGATGTATAGTCCATTAATTTTTTAGCATGAAAAATTAACTATGTATAGGTTATTTGATTATTTGCTTGAAAAATTAACAGTGTATAGTCCATTTAATTTTTTTCATGAAAAATTAAAGATGTAAAGTCCATTTAATTTTTTCATAAAATATTGCGATGTATAGTCCATTTAGTGTTTTTGCACGAAAAATTAACGATGTATAGTCCATTTAATTTTTTGCATTAAAAATGAACGATGTATAGTCCATTAATTTTTTAGCATGAAAAATTAACTATTTATAGGCCATTTAATTATTTGCTTGAAAAATGATCGATGTACAGTCCATTTAATTTTTGCATGAAAAATTAACGATGTATAGTCAGTCTATTTAATTTTTTGCAAGAAAAATTAACGATGTATAGTCTATTTAAATTTTCGCGTAAGAAGTAGACGATGTATAGTCCCTTTAATTTTTTTCATGAAAATGAACGATGTCCATTTAATTTTTTGCATGAAAAACTTTTTTCTATGAAAAATGGAGGATGTATAGTCCATTTAATTTTTTGCATGAAAAATGAACGATGTATAATTAATTTTTTGCATAAGAAATGGACGATGTATAGTCTATTAAATTTTTTGCATGAAAAATTAACGATGTATAGGCCATTTGATTATTTGCTTGAAAAATTAACGATGTATAATAGTCCATTTAATTTTTCCATGTAAAATAACCGATTTATAGTCCATTTAATTTTTTCATAAATATTGCGATGTATACTCCATTTAGTTTTAGTAAAAAATTAGATGTATATTCCATTTAAGTTTTTGCATGAAAAATTAACGATGTATAGTCCATTAAATGTTTTGCATGAAAAATAAACGATGTATAGTTCATTAAATTTTTTGCATACAAAATTAACGATATGTAGTCTATTTAAGTTTTTGCATGAAAAATTTACAATGTATAGTCCATTTAATTTTTAGCTTGAAAAATGAACGATGTATAGTCCATTTAGTTTTTTTGCATGAAAAATTAACGATGCATAGTACATTAAATTTTTTGCATAAAAAATGAAAGATGTATAGTCCATTTAATTTTTTCATAAAATATGGCGATGTATATTCTATTTAAGTTTTTGCATGAAAAATGAACGATGTACAGTCCATTTAATTTTTTCCATTAATTTTTTAGCAAGAAAAATTAACTATGTATAGGTTATTTGATTATTTGCTTGAAATATTAACTATGTATAGTCCATTTAATTTTTTTCATGAAAAATTAAAGATGTAAAGTCCATTTAATTTTTTCATAAAATATTGCTATGTATAGTCCATTTAGTGTTTTTGCACGAAAAATTAACGATGTATAGTCCATAAAATTTTTGGCATAAAAAATTAACGATGTATAGTCCATTAAATTTTTTGCATACAAAATGAACGATGTATAGTCTACTTAATTTTTTTCATGAAAATGAACAATGTATAGTCCATTTACTTTTTTGCATGAAAAATGAACGATGTATAGTCCATTAAATTTTTTGCATGAAAAATTAAGGATGTATAGTCCATTAAATTTCTTACAAGAAAAATTAACGATGTATAGTCCATTAAATTTTTTGCATGAAAATTTTTTTTCCATGAAAAATGGAAGATGTATAATCCAATAAATTTTTTGCATAAAAATTAACTATTAACGACTATTAAATTTTTTACATGAAAAATTAACGATGTAGTCCATTAAATTGTTTGCATGAAAAATAAACGATGTATAGTCCATTTAATTTTTTCATAAATATTGCGATGTATAGTACATTTTGTTTTTTTGCACGAAAAATTAACGATGTATAATCCATTTAATTTTTTGCATAAGAAATGGACGATGTATAGTCTACTAAATTTTTTGCATGAAAAATTAACGATGTATAGGCCATTTGATTATTTGCTTGAAAAATTAACGATGTATAGTCCATTTAATTTTTCCAAGAAAAATAACCGATTTATAGTCCATTTAATTTTTTCATTAATATTGCGATGCATAGTACATTTAGTTTTTTTGCACTAAAAATTAACGATGTATAGTCCATTTAACTTTTTGCATGAAAAATTTTTTTCCATGAAAAATGGAGGATAAATAATCCATTAAGTTTTTTGCATGAAAAATTAACTACTAACGACTATTAAATTTTGTGCATGAAAAATTAACGATGTATAGTCCATTAAATTTTTTGCATAAGAAATGGACGATGTATAGTCTATTAAATTTTTTGCATGAAAAATTAACGATGTATAGGCCATTTGATTATTTGCTTGAAAAATTAACGATGTATAATAGTCCATTAATTTTTAAATGAACGATGTATAGTCCATTTAATTTTTTGCATAAGAAATGGACGATGTATAGTCTATTAAGTTTTTTGCATGAAAAATTAACGATGTATAGTCCATTTGATTATTTGCTTGAAAAATGATCGATGTACAGTCCATTTAATTTTTGCATGAAAAATAAACGATGTATAGTCCATTTAATTTTTTGCTTGAAAAATTAACAATGTATAGTCCATTTAATTTTTTGCATGAAAAATTTTTTTCCATGAAAAATGAAAGATGTATAGTCCATTAAATTTTTTGCAAGAAAAATTAAAGATGTATAGACCATTAAATTTTTTCAAAGAAAAATTAACTATGTATAGTCCATTTAATTTTTTGCATAGAAATGGACGATGTATGTCTACTAAATTTTTTGCATGAAAATTTAACGATGTCTATTCCATTTAATTTTTTCATAAAATTTTGCGATGTATAGTCCATTTAGTTTTTTTGCACGAAAAATTAACGATGTATAGTCCATTTAATTTTTTCATAAGAAATGGACGATGTATATATAGTCTATTAAATTTTTTGAATGAAAAATGAACGATCTATAGTCCATTTAATTTTTTGCATGAAAAATTTTTTTCCATGAAAATTGGAAGATGTATAGTCCATTAATTTTTTTGCATGAAAAATTAACTATTAACGACTATTAAATTTTGTGCATGAAAAATTAACGATGTAGTCCATTAAATTGTTTGCATGAAAAATAAACGA
This sequence comes from Nowickia ferox, assembly GCA_936439885.1. Lineage (NCBI taxonomy): Eukaryota > Metazoa > Arthropoda > Insecta > Diptera > Tachinidae > Nowickia > Nowickia ferox. The sequence goes on along the minus strand of OW387023.1, from coordinate 90,358,989 downwards.
TGTACAGTATATTTATTTTTTTGCATGAAAAATTTTTTCATAAAAAAATTTTTTTTTTGCACGAAAAATTAATGATGTATAGGCCATTACATTTTTTGCATGAAAAATTTTTTTCCATGAAAAATGGAAGATGTATAATCCATTAAATTTTGTGCATGAAAAATTAACTATTAACGACTATTAAATTTTGTGCATGAAAAATTAACGATGTATAGTCCGTTAATTTTTTTCCATGAAAAATGAAGGATTATAGTCCATTACATTTTTTGCATGAAAAATTAACGATATATAGGCGATTTGATTATTTGCTTGAAAAATTAACGATGTATAATAGTCCATTTAATTTTTCCATGAAAAATGAACGATGTATAGTCCATTTAATTTTTTCATAAATATTGCGATGTATAGTACATTTTGTTTTTTTGCACGAAAAATTAACGATGTATAGTCCATTTAATTTTTTGCATAGAAATGGACGATGTATGTCTACTAAATTTTTTGCATGAAAATTTAACGATGTATATTTGATTATTTGCTTGAAAAATTAACGATGTATAATAGTCCATTTAATTTTTCCATGAAAAATAACCGATTTATAGTCCATTTAATTTTTTCATAAATATTGCGATGTATAGTACATTTAGTTTTTTTGCACGAAAAATTAACGATGTATAGTCCATTAAATTTTTTACATGAAAAATAAGTGTGGTATATTATATTTTTTGCATGACAAATAAACGATGTACAGTATATTTATTTTTTTGCATGACAAATTTTTTCATAAAAAAATGCGATGTATAGTCCCTTTAGTTTTTTTGCACGAAAAATTAATGATGTATATATAGGCCATTAAATTTTTTGCATGAAAAATTCTTTTTCCATGAAAAATGGAAGATGTATAATCCATTAAATTTATTGCATGAAAAATGAAAGATGTATAGTCCATTAAATTTTTTGCATGAAAAATTAACGATGTATAGTCCATTAAATTTTTTCCATGAAAAATTAACGATGTATAGTCTATTTAATTTTTTCCAGAAAAAATAAACAATGCGGCCATTTAATTTTTTCATAAAAAATTGCGATGTATATTTTATTTAAGTTTTTGCATGAAAAATTAACGATGTATAGTCCATTTAATTTTTTCATAAAATATTGCGATGTATATATAGTCCATTTAGTTTTTTTTGCACGAAAAATTAACGATGTATAGTCCATTTAATTTTTTCCATAAGAAATGGACGATGTATATATAGTCTATTAAATTTTTTGAATGAAAAATGAACGATGTATAGTCTATTTAATTTTTTCCAGAAAAAATAAACAATGCGTCCATTTAATTTTTTCATAAAAAATTGCGATATATATTCTATTTTAGTTTTTGCATGAAAAATTAACGATGTCCAGTTTATTTAATTTTTTCATAAAATATTGCGATGTATATTCTATTTAAGTTTTTGCATGAAAAATTAACGATGTACAGTCCATTTAATTTTTTTCATGAAAAATTAAATATGTATAGTCCATTTAATTTTTTCATAAAATATTGCGATGTATAGTCCATTTAATTTTTTGCATGAAAAATTAACGATGTATAGTCCATTAATATTTTTGCATGAAAAATTAACGATGTATAGTCCCTTTAGTTTTTTTGCACGAAAAATTAATGATGTATATATAGGCCATTAAATTTTTTGCATGAAAAATTCTTTTTCCATGAAAAATGGAAGATGTATAATCCATTAAATTTATTGCATGAAAAATGAAAGATGTATAGTCCATTAAATTTTTTGCATGAAAAATTAACGATGTATAGTCCATTAAATTTTTTTTCATGAAAATGAACGATGTATTGTTCATTTAATTTTTTCATAAAATACTGCGATGTATATTCTATTTAAGTTTTTGCATGAAAAATTAACGATGTATAGTCCATTTAATTTTTTCATAAATTATTGCGATGTATAGTCCATTTAGTTTTTTTGCACGAAAAATTAACGATGTATAGTCCATTTAATTTTTTGCATAAGAAATGGACGATGTATATATAGTCTATAAAATTTTTCGAATGAAAAATGAACGATGTACAGTCCATTTAATTTTTTTCATGAAAAATTAAAGATGTATAGTCCATTTAATTTTTTGCATGAAAAATTAACGATGTATAGTCCATTAAATTTTTTGCATGTAAAATGAACGATGTATAGTCTATTTAATTTTTTCATAAAAATTGCAGTGTATATTCTGTTTAAGTTTTTGCATGAAAAATTAACGATTTACAGTTTATTTAATTTTTTCATAAAATATTGCGATATATATTCTATTTAAGTTTTTGCATGAAAAGTGAACGATGTACAGATTTTTTTCATAAAAATAAACGATGTATAGTCCATTTAATTTTTTCATAAAATATTGCGATGTATGTTCTATTTACTTTTTTGCTTGAAAAATTTTTTTCCATGAAAAATGGAAGATTTTTAGTCCATTAAATTTTTTGCAAGAAAAATTACCGATGTATAGCCCATTAAATTTTTTTTATAAAAATTAACGATGTATAGTCCAATTAATTTTTTCATTTAATTTTATGCATAAGAAATGGACGATGTATAGTCTATTAAATGTTTTGAAAGAAAAATTAATTTAATTTTTGCATAAAATATTGCGATTAAAATCCATTTAGTTTTTTGCATGAAAAATTAACGATGTATAGTCCATTAAATTTTTGATTGAAAAATTAACAATTTATAGTCCATTTAATTTTTTGCATGAAAAATTTTTTTTCCATGAAAAATGGAAGATGTATAGTCCATTAAATTTTTTGCATGGAAAATTGAAGATGTATAGTCCATTAAATTTTTTACAAGAAAATTGACGATGTATAGTCCATTTAATTTTATGCTTGAAAAATTAACGATGTATAGTCCATCTAATTTTTGCATGAAAAATGAACGATGTATAGTCCATTTAATTCTTTGCATAAAAAATTAACGATGTATTGGCCATTTGAATATTTGCATGAAAAATTCATGATGTATAGTCTATTTAATTTTTTCATAAAATTTTGCGATGTAAAGTCAATTTTGTTTTTTTGCACGAAAAATTAATTAATTTTTTGCATAAGAAATGGACGATGTATAGTCTATTAAATTTTTTGACTGAAAAATTAACGATGTATAGTCCATTTAATTTTTTTTATGAAAAATTAAAAATGTATAGTCCATTTAATTTTTTCAAAAATATTGCCATGTATATTCCATCTGATTATTTGCTTGAAAAATTAAGGATGTATAGTCCATTTAATTTTTTTTATGAAAAATTAAAAATGTATAGTTCATTTAATTTTTTCATAAAATATAGCGATGTAAAGTCCATTTAGTTTTTTTGCACGAAAAATTAACGATGTATAGTCCATTAAATTTTTTGCATGAAAATTTAACAATGTATAGTCCGTTTAATTTTTCATCTTTTGCATAAAAAATGAACGATGTATAGCCCATTAAATTTTTGTTATAAAAATTAACGATGTATAGTCCAAATATTTTTTTCATAAAATATTGCTATGTATATTCTATTTAAGTTTTTGCATGAAAAATGAACGATGTATAGTCCATTTAATTTTTTGCTTGAAAAATTAACGATGTATAGTCCATTTAATTTTTTGCATGAAAAATGAACGATATATAGTCCATTAAATTTTTTGCATAAAAAATGAACCATCTATTATAGTCCATTAAATTTTTTGCATGAAAAGTTAACGATGTTTAGTCCATTAAATTTTTTTCATGAAAAATTAGCGATATATAGTCCATTAAATTTTTTGCATAAAAAATGAACCATTTATAGTCCATTAAATTTTTTGCATGAAAAATTAACGATGTTTATCCATTAAATATTTTGCATGAAAAATTAACGATGTACAGTACATTTAATTTTTTGCATGAAAAATTAACGATGTATAGTCCATTTAATTCTTTGCATCAAAAATTAACGATGGACTATACATGAAAAATTTTTTTCCATGAAAAATTAACGGTGTATAGTGCATTAAATATTTTGCATGAAAAATTAACGATGTATAGTCCATTAAATTATTTGCATAAAAAATTAACGATATATAGTCTATTAAATTTTTTGCATAAAAAATTAACGATGTATAGTCCATTAAATTTTTTTCATGCAAATGAACGATGTATAGTCATTTAATTTTTTCATAAAATATTGCGATGAATATTCCATTTAAGGTTATGCATGAAAAATGAACGATGTACAGTCCATATAATTTTTTCCATGAAAAATTAACGATGTATAGTCCATTAAATTTTTTTCATGCAAATAAACGATGTATAGTCCATTTGATTATTTGCTTGAAAAATTAACGATGTATAGTCCATTTAATTTTTTTAATGAAAATGAACCATGTATAGTCCATTTAATTTTTTCCATGAAAAATGAACGATGTATAGTCCATTTAATTTTTTCCATGAAAAATTAACGATGTATAGTCCATTAAATTTTATCATAAAATATTGCGAAGTATACCCCATTTAGTTTTGTTGTACGAAAAATTAACGGTGTATAGTCCATTTCATTTTTTGCATGAAAAATGAACGATGTATACCCCATTTAGTTTTTTTGTACGAAAAATTAACGGTGTATAATCCATTTATTTTTTTTCATGAACAATGAACGATGTATAGTCCATTTAATTTTTTGCATGAAAAATTAACGATGTATAGTCCATTAAATTTTTTTCATGCAAATGAACGATGTATAGTCCATTTGATTATTAGCTTGAAAAATTAACGATGTATTGTCCATTTAATTTTTTTTCATGAAAATGAACCATGTATAGTCCATTTAATTTTTTGCATGAAAAATGAACGATGTATAGTCCATTTAATTTTTTCCATGAAAAATTAACGATGCATGGTCCATTAAATATTTTACATGAAAAATTAACGATGTATAGTCAATTAAATTATTTACATAAAAAATTAACAATGTATATTCCATTAAATTTTTTTCATAAAAATGAACGATGTTTGATTTGATTATTTGCTTCAAAAATTAACGATGTATAGTCCATTAATTTTTTTGCATGAAAAATTACCTATGTATAGGCCATCTGATTATTTGCATGAAAAATGAACGATATATAGTCCATTAAATTTTTTGCATAAAAATGAACCATGTATAGTCCATTAAATTTTTTTCATGCAAATGAACGATGTATAGGCCATTTGATTATTTGCCATTTAATTTTTTTTTCATGAAAATGAACCATGTATAGTCCATTAATTTTTTTGCATGAAAAATTAACGATGTATAGTCCGTTAAATTTTTTGCATAAAAAATGAACGATGTATAGCCCATTTAATTTTTTGCATGACAAATTAACGATGTATAGTCCATTAAATTTTTTGCATAAAAAATTAACGATGTATAGTCCGTTTAATTTTTCATGAAAACTTAACGATGTATAGTCCATTAAATTTTTTACATAAAAATAAACGATGTATAGTCTATTTAATTTTTTCATAAAATATTGCGATGTAAAGTGCATTTAGTTTTTTTGCACGAAAAATTAACGATGTATAGTCCATTTAATTTTTTGCATGAAAAATTAACGATGTATAGTCCATTAAATTTTTTCATGCAAATGAACGATGTATAGGCCATTTGATAATTTGCTTGAAAAATTAACGATGTATAGTCCATATAATTTTTTTCCGTGAAAAATTAACGATGTATTGTCCATTTAATTTTTTCATAAAATATAGCGATGTATATATTTTATTTAAGTTTTTGCATGAAAAATTAACGATGTACAGTCCATTTAATTTTTTGCATGAACAATGAACGATGTATAGTCCATTAATTTTTTGGCATGAAAAATTACCTATGTATAGGCCATCTGATTATTTGCTTGCAAAATTGACGATGTATAGTCCATTTAATTTTTTTTATGAAAAATTAAATATGTATAGTCCATTTAATTTTTTTATAAAATATTGCGATGTATATTCCATTTAATTTTTTGCATGAAAAATGAACGATGTATAGTCAATTAATTTTTTTGCATGAAAAATTACCTATGTATAGGCCATCTAATTATTTGCTTGAAAAATTAACGATGTATAGTCCATTTAATTTTTTTTATGAAAAATTAAAAATGTATAGTCCATTTATTTTTTTCATAAAATATTGCGATGTTAAGTCCATTTAGTTTTTTTGCACGAAAAATTAACGATGTATATTCCATTTAATTTTTTGCATAAGAAATGGACGATGTATAATCTATTAAATTTTTTGAATTAAAAATGGAGGATGTATAGTCCATTAAAATTTTTTCATGAAAACTTAACGATGTATAGTCCATTAAATTTTTTGCATGAAAAATTAACGATATATAGTCCATTAAATATTTTGCATGAAAAATTAACGATGTATAGTCCATTAAATTTTTTGCATAAAAAATGAACGATGTATAGCCCATTAAATTTTTTTTATAAAAGTGAACGATGTATAGTCCAATTAATTTTTTCATAAAATATTGCTATGTATATTCTCTTTAAGTTTTTGCATGAAAAATGAACGATGTATAGTCCATTTAATTTTTTGCTTGAAAAATTAACGATGTTTAGTCCATGAAATTTGTTGCATTAAAAATTAACGATGTATAGTCCATTAAATTTTTGCATGAAAAATTAACGATGTATTGTCCATTAAATTTTTTGCATAAAAAATGAACGATGTGTAGTCCATTAAATTTTTTCATGAAAATGAACGATGTATAGTCCATTTCATTTTTTCATAATATATTGCGATGTAAAGTCCATTTAGTTTATTGCACGAAAAATTAACGATGTATAGTCCATTTAATATTATGCATAAGAAATTGACGATGTATAGTCTATTAAATGTTTTGAAAGAAAAATGAACGAAGTATAGTCCATTAAATTTTTTGCATGAAAAATTAACGATGTATAGTCCGTTTAATTTTTCATGAAACTTAACGATGTATAGTCCATTTAATTTTTTTCATGAAAATGGACGATGTATAGTCCATTTAATTTTTTGCATGAAAAATTAACGATGTTTAGTCCATTAAATATTTTGCATGAAAAATTAACGATGTACAGTACATTTAATTTTTTGCATGAAAAATGAACGATGTATAGTCCATTTAATTCTTTGCATCAAAAATTAACGATGTATAGTCCATTAAATTTTTTGCATAAAAAATGAACGATATATAGTCCACTTAATTTTTTTCATGAAAATGAACGATGTATAGTCCATTTAATTTTTTGCATGAAAAATGAACGATGTATAGTCCATTAAATTTTTTTCATGCAAATGAACGATGTATATTCATTTAATTTTTTCATAAAATATTGCGATGAATATTCCATTTAAGTTTATGCATGAAAAATGAACGATGTACAGTCCATATAATTTTTTGCATGAAAAATTAACGATGTATAATAAAATTTTTTCATGCAAATAAACGATGTATAGTCCATTTGATTATTTGCTTGAAAAATTAACGATGTATAGTCCATTTAATTTTTTTCATGAAAATGAACCATGTATAGTCCATTTAATTTTTTCCATGAAAAATGAACGATGTATAGTCCATTTAATTTTTTCCATGAAAAATTAACTATGTATAGTCCATTAAATTTTATCATAAAATATTGCGAAGTATACCCCATTTAGTTTTGTTGTACGAAAAATTAACGGTGTATAGTCCATTTAATTTTTTGCATGAAAAATGAACGATGTATACCCCATTTAGTTTTTTTGTACGAAAAATTAACGGTGTATAATCCATTTATTTTTTTGCATGATAAATGAACGATGTATAGTCCATTTAATTTTTTGCATGAAAAATTAACGATGTATAGTCCATTAAATTTTTTTCATGCAAATGAACGATGTATAGTCCATTTGATTATTTGCTTGAAAAATTAACGATGTATTGTCCATTTAATTTTTTTTCATGAAAATGAACCATGTATAGTCCATTTAATTTTTTGCATGAAAAATGAACGATGTATAGTCCATTTAATTTTTTCCATGAAAAATTAACGATGCATGGTCCATTAAATATTTTGCATGAAAAATTAACGATGTATAGTCAATTAAATTATTTACATAAAAAATTAACAATGTATATTCCATTAAATTTTTTTCATAAAAATGAACGATGTTTGATTTGATTATTTGCTTTAAAAATTAACGATGTATATTCCATTTAATTTTTTTTCATAAAAATGAACTATTGTAACCCGTGGTGCCGAAGTGAAAGGTGTTCTGTTTGATATTATTATATTATTTCATTTATTTAATATCAGATATAATTAACACTTAAAATTAGATGAAGGTATCAAAAGTAAAAAAAGATCTAGAATGTGTATCTATCCTAGTGATGCATTTGTTGTGACTGGTTACTTTTAACAAGTAGTCAACATTATAAAACAGAGATGTTGAAAACAATAAGGGTATTACAATTCTCCCACTCTTAAAAGGAACTTTAGGTGTTGACCAACATTAACCCAAGACATACTGTTCCAAATATTTTGGAGCTTGACGCTGGCGAGTCGAGCTACGGACTGATGAACGACTTTGACTTGTTGACGGTTCTTGATTAGCTGATGGTTGATGTATTGCAGATGATTCTTGAGGTTGACTTATTGGTGGGTCGTTTTCAGATAGTTCCCTTTGGGTTTCTGAATCGGCCGTAGATGCCGAACCATGATGAAACATTATTTGTTGATCTACGTTTTGTTGATTATTATTTTCCAAGGATTGACTAGGAGGGGAATGAACGTTGCTTAGTGTTCCATCTTGAACGTTTGTGGCAATTAACTGGTTAATATGTCTCTTAAATGTGTATCCATTATCCAATTTTACCATGTAGTGAAGACGACCCATTTTTTTAATAATGGTGCCAAGTTTCCATAATGGCTTGTTTGAAGTGTAATACCGGGCTTGTACCCTATCTCCCACGATTAATTGTCTTGATGGATGATTTTGTTGCTTATTGCCGTGCATTTGTAACGGTTTTAATACGTCTAAACGACTTCGTATTTGGCGGCCCAGGTAGAGCTCTGAAGGAGTTTTCCCATTTTTCAAGGGTGTAACACGATACTTGAAAATAATTTCTCTTACCTTTGACTGCATTGATGACGATTCGTTTGACATAGCTGCAAGTTTGTGCTTCAGCGTTTGAATGTTCCTTTCAGCTAGCCCATTGGTAGCTGGATGTCCAGGTGCGATAAATTTTTGAAAAATACCGCAATCCTGACAAAAATTAGAGAACTCTTCACTTTTAAAAATAGTTGCATTGTCGGAGACCATGACATCTGGACAACCGTTTCTTGCGAAAGTATTGCATAACATTTCTATAGTTGAAGCTGATGACGGTGCTGTTGCGCATGTACCAACTTCTACCCATTTTGACTTAGCGTCCACGACAACCAAAAAATAGTGTCCTTGGTAGGTTCCCGCGTAGTCAATGTGAATTCGCTGCCAGTTGTTGTCTGGCTCCTCCCAGGGATGAAGTGGTGCTTTTGCTGGACTACTTTGAGTAGAAGCGCAAGCTGGACAAGTGCGTACAAATTTTTCGATATCTTTATCGATGGACTTCCAGTATACGTAACGTCTGGCTAATTGTTTCATTTTTGTTATACCTGTATGTGTATGATGAAGTTCCTGTAGAACTGCTTCCTGTAGTATGCTTGGAATAATTATTCGCTGACCTTTGAACAAAACGTTGTGATCAATTGTATACTCTGAATCAGGTGGTGTGTTGTGCTGTAATTCAAACAAAATTTTTGAAAGTGTAACATCTTTTTGTGTTTCTCGTTGAATTGCCTTAAAATTTAAGTTTCTCGAACTTATTTGATTGATAGATGTGGACTTCTTTATCAATAAAATTTGTTGAACTACTTTTTAGATTTAAAGGTGCCCTTGAAAAACAGTCTGCACTCTGGTTTTCCGACGAATTTTTGTGTATGATTTCGTAGCTATATCCGCTTAAAAATGCAGCATATCTTTGTAAACTCTCTGAAGTCATCTGTGGTAATTTAGCATTTTGGTGGAAAATTCTCATTAACGGCTTGTTATCCGTTACCAGTTTAAACATACGCCCGTATAAATATTCATGAAAATGTTGCACTGCATAGAAAATGGCTAACGCTTCTCTATCTAGTTGTGAATAATTTTGCTCAGCGCTTGATAGTGATCTTGACGCAAATGCGATTGGCCTTTCCTCCCCATCGACTAGATGCGAAAGAACCCCAGCTATACCAGTTGGACTGGCATCGCAGGCAAGTTGAAGAGGCAATTCCTTTTTAAGCACCTGGAAGGACCTTTGGCATTCCGCAGACCAACTAAATTTTGCGTTTTTGTGTAATAGTTTACGCAATGGTGCGGTTATGGTCGACACATTTAATATAAATCGAGAATAATATGTGACCATTCCCAGAAATCGTCTCACATCATCAACTGTTTTTGGTTGTGGCATCTTTAAAATTGCGTCCATTTTAGAAGAAGATTTTAATACTTTGTTCTGTTCGATTGTATGCCCTAAAAACTCAATTTTATTTACGAAGAATAAGCATTTTCACCGATTTAAATGTAGATCGAATTTTTGTAATTGTTTGAGACAGCACTGCAAATTAGTTGTGCACTCTTCTAATGTTTTGCCATGTATAATAATATCATCGAAATACGCTTCGGTATTGGGCACATCACGTAAGATTTGGTCTATAATTCTATTGAACTCGGCTGGAGCAGTCTTTATGCCAAATGATAACCTATTCATTTTGTAAGTACCTCGGTGCGTTGATATAGTTTGAATTAGGCTTGATTGTTCATCGACAGGTATATGAAGGTATGCTTTGTACAAGTCTAACCGACAAAAGTATTTAGCATTTCGTAGGCTATTGAAAATGTGTTCAATTTTTCTTATCGGGTAATGAGCATCTACTAATCGTTGATTTACCCCAACTTTGTAATCAACGCACAAGCGGACTCCACCATCAGTTTTTGGTATAACCACAAGCGGAGAGCCCCAATCGCTATTTGAAATTTTTGTAATAATTCCTGCACTTTCTAAATTATTTAATTCTTTTTCAACGCGATCTGTTAAAGCGTATGGAATTTGACGTTCTTTTGTATATACAGGTGACGCAGATTCTCTCAACTTTAACGAAACCACATAGGTTGGAACACATCCGATTTTTTCCTCAAAAACGTTTGCGAAATCGGCCATTATTTTCTCAATACCATTTTGATTATTGAAAACATCTGTAGTGTTGTAACCTGAACCAGATTTATCTAGATCAGCCAGGTTGATATTGAGACCTCGAATCCATGACCGCCCAATTAACGCTGCACAATTGTCCGGAACAATGTATATTTCCTCTGTTGTTGAAACGCCATTAAATTGTATATTAACCTGGACTTTACCATCTGGAATAAAAGTATTTTGGGTATAAGATCGAAAAATTATGTTTGTAGGATTTAATTTTTTATTCAATTTTAATTCCTGGAATTGTTTCCTAGGGATAAAAGTAAATCCCTATCCGGAATCGACTTCGAATTTGACTGGTTGCCCTTCAATTTTAATAGAGGCATAATATCGTTCTGAACCAGAATTTTGATACACGTCAATTATCTTGTAGACACCGTAGTTTTCACCATTTATATTTTGAACTTGATTTGTTGTTTTTTTATTCCCCGAGTCTGCTTTTAACAAAGTTGTAATGCAAACTTTATTCACATGACCCGTTTTGTTGCAACTTGAACATTTTAATTTTGTTTTGGCAGTACGACAGTCCTTTGCATTGTGGTTATTTCTACCACAACGGAGGCACAATCCAGCAATACCTAGTTCTTGATAATTGACTTTTGCACTTTTCGATTGTTGAGCTGGCTGTTGCTTGTTATGGTGCCTGAACTTTCTACCAGAAATTTTATTAATATCAGGGGTACTGTTTACGTTTAGTGTCGGACCAACTTTATCAGTGAGTTCTCTAGCATCAGCTCTAGCTGCTTCAAGTGCTAAAGCTTTTGTAACGATTTCATCAAACTTGTCGGTACTCGACTGTAGGAGATGTTCCCGAATGCTGTTATCACGAACACCCCTAATGAACTGAGCACGAAGAAAAATATCAGCAATTGAAGTTTTGCAGTCACATGGGGACATAAAATTACAATCAATTACTTCTGAACGAAGAGCAGCGACAAAATCAGCAATAGACTGTTGTTCTTTCTGATACTTTGATAAAAAACGATGTTGAGCCACCAACAAGTTCCTCTTTGGAGAAAAATGAGTGGCCAGTTTTCCCAGCAATTCTTCGTACGTTAATTCAGAAGGTAATTTAGGTGCTGTCAATGCTGTAATGGTGTTGAATGTTGTTGTACCAATTGAATTTAAAAGTAGTTTGGCACAATATACTTTGTTTGCGTTGATTCCCTTCATTTCGATATAGTTTTCAAAACGCTGTATGTAGTTTTTGTATGGCTCCTTAGTTGGATCGAATTGATCGAAATTTGGTACTAACATTGTGTTTGCTGATGTACTTTGCACTGGAGTAGCAGCAGTATTTGTAGCCTTTAGGATTTCCCCTAACATTTTCTGTTGCACGGCCATGAATTGCTTGAATTGCTCGGCGTCCATTTTGTATTTCATATACTTTAAATGTAAAATAAATGAATTGCACTTTTCATTAATTTTACAAATTCTCCTTGAATTGTATTCTTGATTTTCTTCTCTCGTCGCCAACTATTGTAACCCGTGGTGCCGAAGTGAAAGGTGTTCTGTTTGATATTATTATATTATTTCATTTATTTAATATCAGATATAATTAACACTTAAAATTAGATGAAGGTATCAAAAGTAAAAAAAGATCTAGAATGTGTATCTATCCTAGTGATGCATTTGTTGTGACTGGTTACTTTTAACAAGTAGTCAACATTATAAAACAGAGATGTTGAAAACAATAAGGGTATTACATGAACCATGTATAGTCCATTAAATTTTTTGCAAGAAAAATTAACAATGTACAGACCTTTAAATTTTTTGCATGAAAAATCAACGATATATAGTCCATTAATTTTTTGCCGTGAAAAATTAACGATGTATAGTCCATTTAATTTTTTCATAAAATATTGCGATGTAACTAAAGTCCATTTAGTTTTTTTGCACGAAAAATTAACGATGTATAGTCCATTAAATATTTTGCATGAAAAATTAACGATGTATAGTCCATTTAATTCTTTGCATAAAAAATTAACGATGTATTGGCCATTTGAATATTTGCATGAAAAATTCATGATGTATAAGTCTATTTAATTTTTTCATAAAATATTGCGATGTTAAGTCCATTTTGTTTTTTTGCATGAAAAATTAACGATGTATAGTCCACTTAATTTTTTGCATAAGAAATGGACGATGTATAGTCTATTAAATTTTTTGACTGAAAAATTAACGATGTATAGTCCATTTAATTTTTTTTATGAAAAATTAAAAATGTATAGTCCATTTAATTTTTTCATAAAATATTGCCATGTATATTCCATCTGATTATTTGCTTGAAAAATTAACGATGTATAGTCCATTTAATTTTTTTTATGAAAAATTAAAAATGTATAGTTCATTTAATTTTTTCATAAAATATAGCGATGTAAAGTCCATTTAGTATTTTTGCACGAAAAATTAACGATGTATAGTCCATTAAATTTTTTGCATGAAAATTTAACGATGTATAGTCCGTTTAATTTTTCATCTTTTGCATAAAAAATGAACGATGTATAGTCCATTTAATTTTTTGCTTGAAAAATTAACGATGTATAGTCCATTTAATTTTTTTCATGAAAATGAACGATGTATAGTCCATTTAATTTTTTGCATAAAAAATGAACCATCTATTATGTCCATCAAATTTTTTGCATGAAAAATTAACGATGTTTAGTCCATTAAATTTTTTGCATGAAAAATTAACGATATATAGTCCATTAAATTTTTTCCATAAAAAATGAACCATTTATAGTCCATTAAATTTTTTGCATGAAAAATTAACGATGTTTAGTCCATTAAATATTTTGCATGAAAAATTAACGATGTACAGTACATTTAATTTTTTGCATGAAAAATGAACGATGTATAGTCCATTTAATTCTTTGCATCAAAAATTAACGATGGACTATACATGAAAAGTTTTTTTCCATGAAAAATTAACGGTGTATAGTCCATTACATTTTTTGCATGAAAAATTAACGATACATAGTGCATTAAATTTTTTGCATGAAAAATGAACGATGTATAGTCCATTTAATTTTTTGCATGAAAAATTAAAGATGTATAGTCCATTAATTTTTTTGCATGAAAAATTAACGATGTATAGTCCATTAAATTTTTTTCATGCAAATGAACGATGTATAGTCCATTTGATTATTTGCTTGAAAAATTAACGATGTATTGTCCATTTAATTTTTTTTCATGAAAATGAACCATGTATAGTCCATTTAATTTTTTGCATGAAAATCTATTAAATTTTTTTCATGCAAATGAACGATGTATAGTCCATTTGATTATTTGCTTGAAAAATTAACGATGTATTCTCCATTTAATTTTTTTTCATGAAAATGAACCATGTATAGTCCATTTAATTTTTTGCATGAAAAATGAACGATGTAGAGTCCATTTAATTTTTTCCATGAAAAATTAACGATGCATGGTCCATTAAATATTTTGCATGAAAAATTAACGATGTATAGTCAATTAAATTATTTACATAAAAAATTAACAATGTATATTCCATTAAATTGTTTTCATAAAAATTAACGAAGTTTGATTTGATTATTTGCTTCAAAAATTAACGATGTATAGTCCGTTTAATTTTTTTTCATGAAAATGAACCATGTATAGTCCATTTAATTTTTTGCATGAAAAATGAACGATGTAGATCCATTTAATTTTTTCCATGAAAAATTAACGATGTATAGTCCACTTAATTTTTTGCATAAGAAATGGACGATGTATAGTCTATTAAATTTTTTGACTGAAAAATTAACATTGTATAGTCCATTTAATTTTTTTTATGAAAAATTAAAAATGTATAGTCCATTTAATTTTTTCATAAAATATTGCCATGTATATTCCATCTGATTATTTGCTTCAAAAATTAACGATGTATAGTCTATTTAATTTTTTTTATGAAAAATTAAAAATGTATAGTTCATTTAATTTTTTCATAAAATATAGCGATGTAAAGTCCATTTAGTTTTTTTGCACGAAAAATTAACGATGTATAGTCCATTAAATTTTTTGCATGAAAATTTAACGATGTATAGTCCGTTTAATTTTTCATCTTTTGCATAAAAAATGAACGATGTATAGCCCATTAAATTTTTGTTATAAAAATGAACGATGTATAGTCCAATAAATTTTTCATAAAATATTGCTATGTATATTCTATTTAAGTTTTTGCATGAAAAATGAACGATGTATAGTCCATTTAATTTTTTGCTTGAAAAATTAACGATGTATAGTCCATTTAATTTTTTTCATGAAAATGAACGATGTATAGTCCATTTAATTTTTTGCATGAAAAATGAACGATATATAGTCCATTAAATTTTTTGCATAAAAAATGAACCATCTATTATAGTCCATTAAATTTTTTGCATGAAAAATTAACGATATATAGTCCATTAAATTTTTTCCATAAAAAATGAACCATTTATAGTCCATTAAATTTTTTGCATGGAAAATTCACGATGTTTAGTCCATTAAATATTTTGCATGAAAAATTAACGATGTACAGTACATTTAATTTTTTGCATGAAAAATGAACGATGTATAGTCCATTTAATTCTTTGCATCAAAAATTAACGATGGACTATACATGAAAAATTTTTTTCCATGAAAAATTAACGGTGTATAGTCCATTACATTTTTTGCATGAAAAATTAACGATACATAGTGCATTAAATATTTTGCATGAAAAATTAACGATGTATAGTCCATTAAATTATTTGCATAAAAAATTAACGATGTATAGTCTATTAAATTTTTTGCATAAAAAATTAACGATGTATAGTCAATTAAATTTTTTTCATGCAAATGAACGATGTATAGTCATTTAATTTTTTCATAAAATATTGCGATGAATATTCCATTTAAGTTTATGCATGAAAAATGAACGATGTACAGTCCATATAATTTTTTGCATGAAAAATTAACGATGTTTAGTCCATTAAATTTTTTTCATGCAAATAAACGATGTATAGTCCATTTGATTATTTGCTTGAAAAATTAACGATGTATAGTCCATTTAATTTTTTTCATGAAAATGAACCATGTATAGTCCATTTAATTTTTTGCATGAAAAATTAACGATGTATAGTCCATTTAATTTTTTCCATGAAAAATTAACGATGTATAGTCCATTAAATTTTATCATAAAATATTGCGAAGTATACCCCATTTAGTTTTGTTGTACGAAAAATTAACGGTGTATAGTCCATTTAATTTTTTGCATGAAAAATGAACGATGTATACCCCATTTAGTTTTTTTGTACGAAAAATTAACGGTGTATAATCCATTAATTTTTTTGCATGAAAAATGAACGATGTATAGTCCATTTAATTTTTTGCATGAAAAATTAACGATGTATAGTCCATTAAATTTTTTTCATGCAAATGAACGATGTATAGTCAATTAAATTATTTACATAAAAAATTAACAATGTATATTCCATTAAATTTTTTTCATAAAAATGAACGATGCTTGATTTGATTATTTGCTTCAAAAATTAACGATGTATAGTCCATTTAATTTTTTTTCATAAAAATGAACCATGTATAGTCCATTAAATTTTTTGCAAGAAAAATTAACAATGTACAGACCTTTAAATTTTTTGCATGAAAAATCAACGATATATAGTCCATTAATTTTTTTCCGTGAAAAATTAACGATGTATAGTCCATTAAATTTTTTCATAAAATATAGCGATGTATATTCTATTTAAGTTTTTGCATGAAAAATGAACGATATATAGCCAATTAACTTTTTTGCATGAAAAATTACCTATGTATAGGCCATCTGATTATTTGCTTGAAAAATTAACGATGTATAGTCGATTTAATTTTTTGCATGAAAAATTAACGATGTATAGTCCATTAAATTTTTTCATGCAAATGAACGATGTATAGGCCATTTGATTATTTGCTTGAAAAATTAACGATGTATAGTCCATTTAATTTTTTTCCGTGAAAAATTAACGATGTATAGTCCATTTAATTTTTTGCATGAAAAATTAACGATGTATAGTCCATTTAATTTTTTTTATGAAAAATTAAAAATGTATAGTCCATTTAATTTTTTCATAAAATATTGCGATGTAAATAAAGTCCATTTAGTTTTTTTGCACGAAAAATTAACGATGTATAGTCCATTAAATATTTTGCATGAAAAATTAACGATGTATAGTCCATTAAATTTTTTGCATAAAAAATGAACGATGTATAGCCCATTAAATTTTTTTATAAAAGTGAACGATGTATAGTCCAATCAATTTTTTCATAAAATATTGCTATATATATTCTATTTAAGTTTTTGCATGAAAAATGAACGATGTATTGTCCATTTATTTTTTTGCTTGAAAAATTAACGATGTATAGTCCATTTAATTTTTTTCATGAAAATGAACAATGTATAGTCCATTTAATTTTTTGCATGAAAAATTAACGATGTATACCATTTAATTTTTTTTTCATGAAAATGAACCATGTATAGTCCATTTAATTTTTTGCATGAAAAATTAACGATGTATAGTCCATTAAATATTTTTCATGAAAAATTAACGATGTATATCCATTAAATTTTTTGCATAAAAAATGAACGATGTATAGCCCATTTAATTTTTTGCATGAAAAATTAACGATGTATAGTCCATTAAATTTTTTGCATAAAAAATGAACGATGTATAGTTTTTGCATGAAAAATTGACGATGTACAGTCCATTTAATTTTTTGCATGAAAAATGAACGATGTATAGTCAATTAATTTTTTGGCATGAAAAATTACCTATGTATAGGCCATCTGATTATTTGCTTGAAAAATTGACGATGTGTAGTCCATTTAATTTTTTTTATGAAAAATTAAAAATGTATAGTCCATTTAATTTTTTTATAAAATATTGCGATGTATATTCCATTTAATTTTTTGCATGAAAAATGAACGATGTATAGTCAATTAATTTTTTTGCATGAAAAATTACCTATGTATAGGCCATCTAATTATTTGCTTGAAAAATTAACGATGTATAGTCCATTTAATTTTTTTTATGAAAAGTTAAAAATGTATAGTCCATTTATTTTTTTCATAAAATATTGCGATGTTAAGTCCATTTAGTTTTTTTGCACGAAAAATTAACGATGTATAGTCCATTTAATTTTTTCCATAAGAAATGGACGATGTATAATCTATTAAATTTTTTGAATTAAAAATGGAGGATGTATAGTCCATTAAAATTTTTTCATGAAAACTTAACGATGTATAGTCCATTAAATTTTTTGCATGAAAAATTAACGATGTATAGTCCATTAAATATTTTGCATGAAAAATTAACGATGTATAGTCCATTAAATTTTTTGCATAAAAAATGAACGATGTATAGCCCATTAAATTTTTTTTATAAAAGTGAACGATGTATAGTCCAATTAATTTTTTCATAAAATATTGCTATGTATATTCTCTTTAAGTTTTTGCATGAAAAATGAACGATGTATAGTCCATTTAATTTTTAGCTTGAAAAATTAACGATGTTTAGTCCATGAAATTTTTTGCATTCAAAATTAACGATGTATAGTCCATTAAATTTTTGCATGAAAAATTAACGATGTATTGTCCATTAAATTTTTTGCATAAAAAATGAACGATGTATAGTCCATTAAATTTTTTCATGAAAATGAACGATGTATAGTCCATTTCATTTTTTCATAATATATTGCGATGTAAAGTCCATTTAGTTTATTGCACGAAAAATTAACGATGTATAGTCCATTTAATTTTATGCATAAGAAATGGACGATGTATAGTCTATTAAATTTTTTGACTGAAAAATTAACGATGTATAGTCCATTTAATTTTTTTTATGAAAAATTAAAAATGTATAGTCCATTTAATTTTTTCATAAAATATTGCCATGTATATTCCATCTGATTATTTGCTTGAAAAATGAACGATGTATACTCCATTTAATTTTTAGCTTGAAAAATTAACGATGAAATGAAATTTTTTGCATTAAAAATTAACGATGTATAGTCCATTAAATTTTTGCATGAAAAATGAACGATGTATAGTCAATTAATTTTTTTGCATGAAAAATTACCTATGTATAGGCCATCTGATTATTTGCTTGAAAAATTAACGATGTATAGTCGATTTAATTTTTTGCATGAAAAATTAACGATGTATAGTCCATTAAATTTTTTCATGCAAATGAACGATGTATAGGCCATTTGATTATTTGCTTGAAAAATTAACGATGTATAGTCCATTTAATTTTTTTTATGAAAAATTAAAAATGTATAGTCCATTTAATTTTTTCATAAAATATTGCGATGTAACTAAAGTCCATTTAGTTTTTTTGCACGAAAAATTAACGATGTATAGTCCATTAAATATTTTGCATGAAAAATTAACGATGTATAGTCCATTTAATTCTTTGCATAAAAAATTAACGATGTATTGGCCATTTGAATATTTGCATGAAAAATTCATGATGTATAGTCTATTTAATTTTTTCATAAAATATTGCGATGTAAAGTCCATTTTGTTTTTTTGCATGAAAAATTAACGATGTATAGTTCACTTAATTTTTTGCGTAAGAAATGGACGATGTATAGTCTATTAAATTTTTTGACTGAAAAATTAACGATGTATAGTCCATTTAATTTTTTTTATGAAAAATTAAAAATGTATAGTCCATTTAATTTTTTCATAAAATATTGCCATGTATATTCCATCTGATTATTTGCTTGAAAAATTAACGATGTATAGTCCATTTAATTTTTTTTATGAAAAATTAAAAATGTATAGTTCATTTAATTTTTTCATAAAATATAGCGATGTAAAGTCCATTTAGTTTTTTTGCACGAAAAATTAACGATGTATAGTCCATTAAATTTTTTGCATGAAAATTTAACGATGTATAGTCCGTTTAATTTTTCATCTTTTGCATAAAAAATGAACGATGTATAGCCCATTAAATTTTTGTTATAAAAATGAACGATGTATATTCCAATAAATTTTTCATAAAATATTGATATGTATATTCTATTTAAGTTTTTGCATGAAAAATTAACGATGTATAGTCCATTTAATTTTTTGCTTGAAAAATTAACGATGTATAGTCCATTTAATTTTTTTCATGAAAATGAACGATGTATAGTCCATTTAATTTTTTGCATGAAAAATGAACGATATATAGTCCATTAAAGTTTTTCCATAAAAAATGAACCATCTATTATAGTCCATTAAATTTTTTGCATGAAAAATTAACGATGTTTAGTCCATTAAATTTTTTGCATGAAAAATTAACGATATATAGTCCATTAAATTGTTTGCATAAAAGATGAACCATTTATAGTCCATTAAATTTTTTGCATGGAAAATTAACGATGTTTAGTCCATTAAATATTTTGCATGAAAAATTAACGATGTACAGTACATTTAATTTTTTCCATGAAAAATGAACGATGTATAGTCCATTTAATTCTTTGCATCAAAAATTAACGATGGACTATGCATGAAAAATTTTTTTCCATGAAAAATTAACGGTGTATAGTCCATTACATTTTTTGCATGAAAAATTAACGATACATAGTGCATTAAATATTTTGCATGAAAAATTAACGATGTATAGTCCATTAAATTATTTGCATAAAAAATTAACGATGTATAGTTTATTAAATTTTTTGCATAAAAAATTAACGATGTATAGTCCATTAAATTTTTTTCATGCAAATGAACGATGTATAGTCATTTAATTTTTTCATAAAATATTGCGATGAATATTCCATTTAAGTTTATGCATGAAAAATGAACGATGTACAGTCCATATAATTTTTTGCATGAAAAATTAACGATGTATAGTCCATTAAATTTTTTTCATGCAAATAAACGATGTATAGTCCATTTGATTATTTGCTTGAAAAATTAACGATGTATAGTCCATTTAATTTTTTTCATGAAAATGAACCATGTATAGTCCATTTAATTTTTTGCATGAAAAATGAACGATTTATAGTCCATTTAATTTTTTCCATGAAAAATTAACGATGTATAGTCCATTAAATTTTATCATAAAATATTGCGAAGTATACCCCATTTAGTTTTGTTGTACGAAAAATTAACGGTGTATAGTCCATTTAATTTTTTGCATGAAAAATGAACGATGTATACCCCATTTAGTTTTTTTGTACGAAAAATTAACGGTGTATAATCCATTTATTTTTTTGCATGAAAAATGAACGATGTATAGTCCATTTAATTTTTTTTCATGAAAATGAACCATGTATAGTCCATTTAATTTTTTGCATGAAAAATGAACGATGTAGAGTCCATTTAATTTTTTCCATGAAAAATTAACGATGCATGGTCCATTAAATATTTTGCATGAAAAGTTAACGATGTATAGTCAATTAAATTATTTACATAAAAAATTAACAATGTATATTCCATTAAATTTTTTTCATAAAAATGAACGATGCTTGATTTGATTATTTGCTTCAAAATATAGTCCATTTAATTTTTTTTCATAAAAATGAACCATGTATAGTCCATTAAATTTTTTGCAAGAAAAATTAACAATGTACAGACCTTTAAATTTTTTGCATAAAAAATCATCGATATATAGTCCATTAATTTTTTTCCGTGAAAAATTAACGATGTATAGTCCATTAAATTTTTTCATAACATATAGCGATGTATATTCTATTTAAGTTTTTGCATGAAAAATTACCTATGTATAGGCCATCTAATTATTTGCTTGAAAAATTAACGATGTATAGTCGATTTAATTTTTTGCATGAAAAATTAACGATGTATAGTCCATTAAATTTTTTCATGCAAATGAACGATGTATAGGCCATTTGATTATTTGCTTGAAAAATTAACGATGTATAGTCCATTTAATTTTTTTCCGTGAAAAATTAACGATGTATAGTCCATTTAATTTTTTGCATGAAAAATTAACGATGTATAGTCCATTTAATTTTTTTTATGAAAAATTAAAAATGTATAGTCCATTTAATTTTTTCATAAAATATTGCGAAGTAAATAGAGTCCATTTAGTTTTTTTGCACGAAAAATTAACGATGTATAGTCCATTAAATATTTTGCATGAAAAATTAACGATGTATAGTCCATTAAATTTTTTGCATAAAAAATTAACGATGTATAGCCCATTAAATTTGTTTATAAAAGTGAACGATGTATAGTCCAATCAATTTTTTCATAAAATATTGCTATATATATTCTATTTAAGTTTTTGCATGAAAAATGAACGATGTATAGTCGATTAAATATTTTGCATGAAAAATTAACGATGTATAGTCCATTAAATTTTTTGCATAAAAAATTAACGATGTATAGCCCATTTAATTTTTTGCATGAAAAATTAACGATGTATAGTCCATTAAATTTTTTGCATAAAAAATGAACGATGTATAGTCCGTTTAATTTTTCATGAAAACTTAACGATGTATAGTCCATTAAATTTTTTACATAAAAATAAACGATGTATAGTCTATTTAATTTTTTCATAAAATATTGCGATGTAAAGTGCATTTAGTTTTTTTGCACGAAAAATTAACGATGTATAGTCCATTTAATTTTTTGCATGAAAAATTAACGATGTATAGTCCATTAAAATATTTGCATAAAAAATTAACGATGTATAGTCTATTAAATTTTTTGCATAAAAAATTAACGATGTATAGTCCATTAAATTTTTTTCATGCAAATGAACGATGTATAGTCATTTAATTTTTTCATAAAATATTGCGATGAATATTCCATTTAAGTTTATGCATGAAAAATGAACGATGTACAGTCCATATAATTTTTTGCATGAAAAATTAACGATGTATAGTCCATTAAATTTTTTTCATGCAAATAAACGATGTATAGTCCATTTGATTATTTGCTTGAAAAATTAACGATGTATAGTCCATTTAATTTTTTTCATGAAAATGAACCATGTATAGTCCATTTAATTTTTTCCATGAAAAATGAACGATGTATAGTCCATTTAATTTTTTCCATAAAAAATTAACGATGTATAGTCCATTAAATTTTATCATAAAATATTGCGAAGTATACCCCATTTAGTTTTGTTGTACGAAAAATTAACGGTGTATAGTCCATTTAATTTTTTGCATGAAAAATGAACGATGTATACCCCATTTAGTTTTTTTGTACGAAAAATTAACGGTGTATAATCCATTTATTTTTTTGCATGAAAAATGAACGATGTATAGTCCATTTAATTTTTTGCATGAAAAATTAACGATGTATAGTCCATTAAACTTTTTTCATGCAAATGAACGATGTATAGGCCATTTGATTATTTGCTTGAAAAATTAACGATGTATAGTCCATTTAATTTTTTTCCGTGAAAAATTAACGATGTATAGTCCATTTAATTTTTTCATAAAATATAGCGATGTATATATTTTATTTAAGTTTTTGCATGAAAAATTAACGATGTACAGTCCATTTAATTTTTTGCATGAAAAATGAACGATGTATAGTCAATTAATTTTTTGGCATGAAAAATTACCTATGTATAGGCCATCTGATTATTTGCTTGAAAAATTGACGATGTATAGTCCATTTAATTTTTTTTATGAAAAATTAAAAATGTATAGTCCATTTAATTTTTTTATAAAATATTGCGATGTATATTCCATTTAATTTTTTCCATGAAAAATGAACGATGTATAGTCAATTAATTTTTTTCCATGAAAAATTACCTATATATAGGCCATCTAATTATTTGCTTGAAAAATTAACGATGTATAGTCCATTTAATTTTTTTTATGAAAAATTAAAAATGTATAGTCCATTTATTTTTTTCATAAAATATTGCGATGTTAAGTCTATTTAGTTTTTTTGCACGAAAAATTAACGATGTATAGTCCATTAAATTTTTTCATGCAAATGAACGATGTATAGGCCATTTGATTATTTGCATGAAAAATGAACGATGTATAGTCCATTTAATTTTTTGCATGAAAAATTAACGATGTATAGTCCATTAAATTTTTTTCATGCAAATGAACGATGTATAGTCCATTTGATTATTTGCTTGAAATATTAACGATGTATTGTCCATTTAATTTTTTTTCATGAAAATGAACCATGTATAGTCCATTTAATTTTTTGCATGAAAAATGAACGATGTAGAGTCCATTTAATTTTTTCCATGAAAAATTAACGATGCATGGTCCATTAAATATTTTGCATGAAAAATTAACAATGTATAGTCAATTAAATTATTTACATAAAAAATTAACAATGTATATTCCATTAAATTTTTTTCATAAAAATTAACGATGTTTGATGTGATTATTTGCTTCAAAATATAGTCCATTTAATTTTTTTTCATAAAAATGAACCATGTATAGTCCATTAAATTTTTTGCAAGAAAAATTAACAATGTACAGACCTTTAAATTTTTTGCATGAAAAATCATCGATATTAGTCCATTAATTTTTTTCCGTGAAAAATTAACGATGTATAGTCCATTAAATTTTTTCATAAAATATAGCGATGTATATTCTATTTAAGTTTTTGCATGAAAAATGAACGATGTATAGTCAATTAATTTTTTTGCATGAAAAATTACCTATGTATAGGCCATCTAATTATTTGCTTGAAAAATTAACGATGTATAGTCGATTTAATTTTTTGCATGAAAAATTAACGATGTATAGTCCATTAAATTTTTTTATGCAAATGAACGATGTATAGGCCATTTGATTATTTGCTTGAAAAATTAACGATGTATAGTCCATTTAATTTTTTTCCGTGAAAAATTAACGATGTATAGTCCATTTAATTTTTTGCATGAAAAATTAACGATGTATAGTCCATTTAATTTTTTTTATGAAAAATTATAAATGTATAGTCCATTTAATTTTTTCATAAAATATTGCGATGTAAATAGAGTCCATTTAGTTTTTTTGCACGAAAAATTAAGGATGTATAGTCCATTAAATATTTTGCATGAAAAATTAACGATGTATAGTCCATTAAATTTTTTGCATAAAAAATGAACGATGTATAGCCCATTAAATTTTTTTATAAAAGTGAACGATGTATAGTCCAAACAATTTTTTCATAAAATATTGCTATATATATTCTATTTAAGTTTTTGCATGAAAAATGAACGATGTATAGTCCATTAAATATTTTGCATGAAAAATTAACGATGTATAGTCCATTAAATTTTTTGCATAAAAAATGAACGATGTATAGTCCGTTTAATTTTTCATGAAAACTTAACGATGTATAGTCCATTAAATTTTTTACATAAAAATAAACGATGTATAGTCTATTTAATTTTTTCATAAAATATTGCGATGTAAAGTGCATTTAGTTTTTTTGCACGAAAAATTAACGATGTATAGTCCATTTAATTTTTTGCATGAAAAATTAACGATGTATAGTCCATTAAATTATTTGCATAAAAAATTAACGATGTATAGTCTATTAAATTTTTTGCATAAAAAATTAACGATGTATAGTCCATTAAATTTTTTTCATGCAAATGAACGATGTATAGTCATTTAATTTTTTCATAAAATATTGCGATGAATATTCCATTTAAGTTTATGCATGAAAAATGAACGATGTACAGTCCATATAATTTTTTGCATGAAAAATTAACGATGTATAGTCCATTAAATTTTTTTCATGCAAATAAACGATGTATAGTCCATTTGATTATTTGCTTGAAAAATTAACGATGTATAGTCCATTTAATTTTTTTCATGAAAATGAACCATGTATAGTCCATTTAATTTTTTCCATGAAAAATGAACGATGTATAGTCCATTTAATTTTTTCCATGAAAAATTAACGATGTATAGTCCATTAAATTTTATCATAAAATATTGCGAAGTATACCCCATTTAGTTTTGTTGTACGAAAAATTAACGGTGTATAGTCCATTTAATTTTTTGCATGAAAAATGAACGATGTATACCCCATTTAGTTTTTTTGTACGAAAAATTAACGGTGTATAATCCATTTATTTTTTTGCATGAAAAATGAACGATGTATAGTCCATTTAATTTTTTGCATGAAAAATTAACGATGTATAGTCCATTAAATTTTTTTCATGCAGATGAACGATATATAGTCCATTTGATTATTTGCTTGAAATATTAACGATGTATTGTCCATTTAATTTTTTTTCATGAAAATGAACCATGTATAGTCCATTTAATTTTTTGCATGAAAAATGAACGATGTAGAGTCCATTTAATTTTTTCCATGAAAAATTAACGATGCATGGTCCATTAAATATTTTGCATGAAAAATTAACGATGTATAGTCAATTAAATTATTTACATAAAAAATTAACAATGTATATTCCATTAAATTTTTTTCATAAAAATGAACGATGTTTGATTTGATTATTTGCTTCAAAATATAGTCCATTTAATTTTTTTTCATAAAAATGAACCATGTATAGTCCATTAAATTTTTTGCAAGAAAAATTAACAATGTACAGACCTTTAAATTTTTTGCATGAAAAATCATCGATATATAGTCCATTAATTTTTTTCCGTGAAAAATTAACGATGTATAGTCCATTAAATTTTTTCATAAAATATAGCGATGTATATTCTATTTAAGTTTTTGCATGAAAAATGAACGATGTATAGTCAATTAATTTTTTTGCATGAAAAATTACCTATGTATAGGCCATCTAATTATTTGTTTGAAAAATTAACGATGTATAGTCGATTTAATTTTTTGCATGAAAAATTAACGATGTATAGTCCATTAAATTTTTTCATGCAAATGAACGATGTATAGGCCATTTGATTATTTGCTTGAAAAATAAACGATGTATAGTCCATTTAATTTTTTTCCGTGAAAAATTAACGATGTATAGTCCATTTAATTTTTTCATAAAATATAACGATGTATATATTTTATTTAAGTTTTTGCATGAAAAATTAACGATGTACAGTCCATTTAATTTTTTGCATGAAAAATGAACGATGTATAGTCAATTAATTTTTTGGCATGAAAAATTACCTATGTATAGGCCATCTGATTATTTGCTTGAAAAATTGACGATGTATAGTCCATTTAATTTTTTTTATGAAAAATTAAAAATGTATAGTCCATTTAATTTTTTTATAAAATATTGCGATGTATATTCCATTTAATTTTTTGCATGAAAAATGAACGATGTATAGTCAATTAATTTTTTTTCATGAACAATTACCTATATATAGGCCATCTAATTATTTGCTTGAAAAATTAACGATGTATAGTCCATTTAATTTTTTTTATGAAAAATTAAAAATGTATAGTCCATTTATTTTTTTCATAAAATATTGCGATGTTAAGTCCATTTAGTTTTTTTGCACGAAAAATTAACGATGTATAGTCCATTTAATTTTTTGCATAAGAAATGGACGATGTATAATCTAATAAATTTTTTGAATTAAAAATGGAGGATGTATAGTCCATTAAAATTTTTTCATGAAAACTTAACGATGTATAGTCCATTAAATTTTTTGCATGAAAAATTAACGATGTATAGTCCATTAAATATTTTGCATGAAAAATTAACGATGTATAGTCCATTAAATTTTTTGCATAAAAAATGAACGATGTGTAGCCTATTAAATTTTTTTTATAAAAGTGAACGATGTATAGTTCAATTAATTTTTTCATAAAATATTGCTATGTATATTCTCTTTAAGTTTTTGCATGAAAAATGAACGATGTATAGTCCATTTAATTTTTAGCTTGAAAAATTAACGATGTTTAGTCCATGAAATTTTTTGCATTAAAAATTAACGATGTATAGTCCATTAAATTTTTGCATGAAAAATTAACGATGTATTGTCCATTAAATTTTTTGCATAAAATATGAACGATGTATAGTCCATTAAATTTTTTCATGAAAATGAACGATGTATAGTCCATTTCATTTTTTCATAATATATTGCGATGTAAAGTCCATTTAGTTTATTGCACGAAAAATTAACGATGTATAGTCCATTTAATTTTATGCATAAGAAATGGACGATGTATAGTCTATTAAATGTTTTGAAAGAAAAATGCACGAAGTATAGTCCATTAAATTTTTTGCATGAAAAATTAACGATGTATAGTCCGTTTAATTTTTCATGAAACTTAACGATGTATAGTCCATTAAATATTTTGCATGAAAAAATAACGATGTATAGTCCATTTAATTTTTTGCATAAAAAATGAACGATGTATAGTCCATTAAATTTTTTTTATAAAAGTGAACGATGTATAGTCCAATTAATTTTTTCATAAAATATTGCTATATATATTCTATTTAAGTTTTTGCATGAAAAATGAACGATGTATAGTCCATTTAATTTTTTGCTTGAAAAATTAACGATGTATAGTCCATTAAATTTTTTTCATGAAAATGAACGATGTATAGTCCATTTAATTTTTTGCATGAAAAATGAACGATATATAGTCCATTAAATTTTTTGCATAAAAAATGAATAACATAACAATAAACAATGTATAGTCCATTTAATTTTTTGCATAATAAATGGACGATGTATAGTCTATTAAATGTCTTGAAAGAAAAATGAACGAAGTATAGTCCATTAAATTTTTTGCATGAAAAATTAACGATGTATAGTCCGTTTAATTTTTCATGAAACTTAACGATGTATAGCCCATTAAATATTTTGCATGAAAAATTAACGATTTATAGTCCATTAAATTTTTTCCATAAAAAATGAACGATGTATAGTCCATTAATTTTTTACATAAAAATAAACGATGTATAGTCCATTTAATTCTTTGCGTAAAAAATTACTGATGTATTGGCCATTTGATTATTTGCATGAAAAATTAAAAATGTATAGTCCATTTAATTTTTTCATAAAATATTGCGATGTAAAGTCCATTTTGTTTTTTTGCACGTAAAATTAACGATGTATAGTCCATTTAATTTTTTGCATAACAAATGGACGATGTATAGTCCATTTAATTTTTTTCCGTGAAAAATTAACGATGTATAGTCCATTTAATTTTTTCATAAAATATAGCGATGTATATATTTTATTTAAGTTTTTGCATGAAAAATTAACGATGTACAGTCCATTTAATTTTTTGTATGAAAAATTAACGATGTATAGTCCATTAAATTTTTTGCAAAAAAATTAACGATGTACAGTCCTTTAAATTTTTTGCATGAAAAATTAACGATGTATAATAGTCCATTTAATTTTTCCATGAGAAATGAACGATGTATAGTCCATTTAATTTTTTCATAAGTATTGCGATGTATAGTAAATTTTGTTTTTTGCATGAAAAATTTTTTTCCATGAAAAATTAACGATGTAAATTGTTTGCATGAAATATTAACGATGCATAGTCCATTTAATTTTTTGCATAAAAAATTAACGATGTCAAGGCCATTTGATTATTTGCTTAAAAAATTAACGATGTATAGTCCATTAAATTTTTTGCATAAAAAATGAACCATGTATAGTCCATTAAATTGTTTGCATGAAAAATTATCGATGTAAAGTCCATTAAATTTTTTCCATAAAAAATGAACGATGTATATATAGTCCATTAAATTTTTGCATGAAAATGAACGATGTATAGTCCATTTAATTTTTTCATAAAATATTGCGATGTATATTCTATTTAAGTTTTTACATGAAAAATTAACGATGTATAGTCCATTAAATTTTTGCTTGAAAAATAAACAATGTATATATAGTCCATTTAAGTTTTTGCATGAAAAATTTTTTTCCATGTAAAATGGAAGATGTATGTCCATTAAATTTTTTGCATGAAAAATTAAAGATGTATAGTCCATTAAATTTTTCACAAGAAAAATTAACGATGTATAGTCCATTAAATTTTTGCATGAAAAATTTTTTTCCATGAAAAATGGAAGATGTATAATCCATTAAATTTTTTCCATGAAAAATTAACTATTAACGACTATTAAATTTTGTGCATGAAAAATTAACGATGTATAGTCCATTAAATTTTTTGCATGAAAAATTAAAGATGTATAGTCCATTAAATTTTTTACAAGAAAACTTAACGATGTTTAGTCCATTAAATTTTTTGCATGAAAAATTAACGATGTATAGACCATTAAATTTTTGCATGAAAAATTAACGATGTATAGTCCATTAAATTTTTTGCATAAAAAATGAACGATGTATAGTCCATTAAATTTTTTCATGAAAATGAACGATGTATAGTCCATTTAATTTTTGCTTGAAAAATTAACGATGTATAGTACATTTAATTTTTTGCATGAAAAATGTTTTCCATGAAAAATGGAAGATTTTTAGTCCATTAAATTTATTGCAAGAAAAATTAACGATGTACAGTCCTTTAAATTTTTTGCATGAAAAATTAAAGATGTATAGTCCATTAAATTTTTTGCACGAAAAATTAACGATGAATAGTCCATTAAATTTTTTACATGAAAAAAAGGACGTGTAGTATATTATATTTTTTGCATAAAAACTTAACGATGTATATATAGTCCATTAAATTTATTGCATGAAAAATGAACTATGTATAGTCCATTAAATTTTTTGCATGAAAAATTAACGATGTATAGTCCATTAAATTTTTTGCATGAAAAATTAAAAATTTATAGTCCATTTAATTTTTTCATAAAATATTGCGATGTATATTCTACTTAAGTTTTTGCATGAAAAATTAACGATGTATAGTCCTTTAAATATTTTGCATGAAAAATTACAGATGTATAGTCCATTAAATAATTTACATAAAAAATTAACAATGTATATTACATTAAATTTTTTTCATAAAAATGAACGATGTATAGGTTATTTGCTTTAAAAATCAACGATGTATAGTCCATTAAATTTTTTGCATGAAAAATTAAAAATTTATAGTCCATTTAATTTTTTCATAAAATATTGGGATGTATATTCTATTTAAGTTTTTGCATGAAAAATTAACGATGTATAGTCTATTTAATTTTTTGCATAAGAAATGGACGATATAGTCTGTTAAATGTTTTGAATGAAAAATTAACGATGAATAGTCCATTAAATTTTTTGCAAGAAAAATTAACGATCAGTCCTTTAAATTTTTTGCATGAAAAATTAACGATGTATAGACCATTAAATTTTTGCATGAAAAATTAACGATGTATAGTCCATTAAATTTTTTGCATAAAAAATGAACGATGTATAGGTTATTTGCTTTAAAAATCAACGATGTATAGTCCATTAAATTTTTTGCATGAAAAATTAAAAATTTATAGTCCATTTAATTTTTTCATAAAATATTGGGATGTATATTCTATTTAAGTTTTTGCATGAAAAATTAACGATGTATAGTCTATTTAATTTTTTGCATAAGAAATGGACGATATAGTCTGTTAAATGTTTTGAATGAAAAATTAACGATGAATAGTCCATTAAATTTTTTGCAAGAAAAATTAACGATGTACAGTCCTTTAAATTTTTTGCATGAAAAATTAACGATGTATAGTACATTTAATTTTTTGCATGAAAAATGTTTTCCATGAAAAATGGAAGATTTTTAGTCCATTAAATTTATTGCAAGAAAAATTAACGATGTACAGTCCTTTAAATTTTTTGCATGAAAAATTAAAGATGTATAGTCCATTAAATTTTTTGCAAGAAAAATTAACGATGTATAGTCCATTTAATTTTTTGCATGAAAAATGTTTTCCATGAAAAATGGAAGATTTTTAGTCCATTAAATTTATTGCAAGAAAAATTAACGATGTACAGTCCTTTAAATTTTTTGCATGAAAAATTAAAGATGTATAGTCCATTAAATTTTTTGCAAGAAAAATTAACGATGTATAGTCCATTTAATTTTTTGCATGAAAAATGTTTTCCATGAAAAATGGAAGATTTTTAGTCCATTAAATTTATTGCAAGAAAAATTAACGATGTACAGTCCTTTAAATTTTTTGCATGAAAACTTAAAGATGTATAGTCCATTAAATTTTTTGCAAGAAAAATTAACGATGTATAGTCCATTTAATTTTTTCATAAAATATTGCGACGTAAAGTCCATTTAGTTTTTTTGCATTTAAATTTTTGCATAAGAAATGGACGATGTATAGTCTATTAAATTTTTTGAATGGAAAATGAAGGATGTATAATCCATAAAATTTTTTGCATGAAAAATTAACGATGTATAGTCCATTAAATATTTTGCATAAAAAATTAACGATTTATAGTCCATTAAATTTTTGCATGAAAAATTAACGATGTATAGTCCATTAAATTTTTTGCATAAAAAATGAACGATGTATAGTCCATTAAATTTTTTCATGAAAATGAACGAAGTATAGTTCATTAAATTTTTTTATAAATATTGCGATGTATAGTCCATTTAGTTTTTTTGCACGAAAAATTAACGATGAATAGTCCATTAAATTTTTTACATGAAAAAAAGGACGTGTAGTATATTATATTTTTTGCATAAAAACTTAACGATGTATATATAGTCCATTAAATTTATTGCATGAAAAATGAACTATGTATAGTCCATTAAATTTTTTGCATGAAAAATTAACGATGTATAGTCCATTAAATTTTTTGCATGAAAAATTAAAAATTTATAGTCCATTTAATTTTTTCATAAAATATTGCGATGTATATTCTACTTAAGTTTTTGCATGAAAAATTAACGATGTATAGTCCTTTAAATATTTTGCATGAAAAATTACAGATGTATAGCCCATTAAATAATTTACATAAAAAATTAACAATGTATATTACATTAAATTTTTTTCATAAAAATGAACGATGTATAGGTTATTTGCTTTAAAAATCAACGATGTATAGTTCATTAAATTTTTTGCATGAAAAATTAAAAATTTATAGTCCATTTAATTTTTTCATAAAATATTGGGATGTATATTCTATTTAAGTTTTTGCATGAAAAATTAACGATGTATAGTCTATTTAATTTTTTGCATAAGAAATGGACGATATAGTCTGTTAAATGTTTTGAATGAAAAATTAACGATGAATAGTCCATTAAATTTTTTGCAAGAAAAATTAACGATGTACAGTCCTTTAAATTTTTTGCATGAAAAATCAACGATGTATAGTCCATTAAATTTTTGCATGAAAAATTAACGATTCATAGTCCATTAAATATTTTGCATGAAAAATTAACGATGTATAGTCTATTAAATAATTTACATAAAAAATGAGCAATGTATATTCCATTAAATTTTTTTCATAAAAATTAACGATGTATATATAGTCCATTTATTTTTTTGAATGAAAAATTAACGATGTATAGTCCATTAAATTTTTTGCATGAAAAATGAAGGATGTATAGTCCATTAAATTTTTTGCATGAAAAATTAACGATGTATAGGCCATTTGATTATTTGCTTGAAAAATTAACCATGTATAATAAATTTTCCATTTAATTTTTCCATGAAAAATGAACGATGTATATTCCATTTAATTTTTTCATAAATATTGCGATGTATAGAAAATTTTGTTTTATTGCACGAAAAATTAACGATGTATAGTCTATTTAAATTCTTGCATAAGAAATGGACTATGTATAGTCTATTAAATTTTTCCATGAAAAATAACCGATTTATAACCCATTTAATATTTTCATAAATATTGCGATGTAGTTTTTATTATTTTGCACGAAAAATTAACGATGTATGATCCATTAAATTTTTTACATGAAAATTAAAGGACGTGTAGTATATTATATTTTTTGCATAAAAAATTAACAATGTTAAATTTTTTGCATGAAAAGTTAACGATGTATTGTCCATTTAATTTTTTCATAAAATATTGCGAATATAGTCCATTTAGTTTTTTTACATGAAAAATTAACGATGTATATATAGTCCATTAAATTTTTTGCATGAAAAACGAACGATGTATAGTCCATTTAATTTTTTCATAAAATATTGCGATGTATATTCTATTTAAGGTTTTGCATGAACAATTAACGATGTACAGTCCTTTTAATTTTTTGCATGAAAAATTAACAATGTCTATTCCATTAATTTTTTTGCATGAAAAATTACCTATGTGTAGGCCATTTGATTATCTACTTGAAAAATTAACGATGTATATTTAATTTTTGCATGAAAAATAAACGATGCATAGTGGATTTAATTTTTTGCTTGAAAAATTACCAATGTATAGTCCATTTAATTTTTTGCATGAAAAATTTTTTTCCATGAAAAATTTAAGATTTTTTGTACATTAAATTTTTTGCAAGAAAAATTAACGATGTACAGTCCTTTAAATTTTTTGCATGAAAAATTAAAGATGTATAGTCCATTAAATTTTATGAAAGAAAAATTAACGATGTATAGTCCATTTAATTTTTTCATAAAATATTGCGAAGTAAAGTCCATTTAGTTTTTTTGCACGAAAAATCAACGATGTATAGTCCATTTAATTTTTTGCATAAGAAATGGACGATGTATAGTCTATTAAATTTTTTGAATGGAAAATGAAGGATGTATAGTCCATTAAATTTTTTCATAAAATATTGCGATGTATATTCTATTTAAGTTTTTGCATGAAAAATTAACGATATACAGGTTATTTAATTTTTTCCATGAAAAATGAACGATGTATAGTCCATTTAATTTTTTGCATAAAAATTAACGATATATAGTCCATTTAATTTTTTCATAAAATATTGTGATGCAAAGTCCATTTTGTTTTTTTGCACGAAAAATTAACGATGTACAGTCCTTTAAATTTTTTGCATTTAAAATCAACGATATATAGTCCATTAATTTTTTCGCATGAAAAATTAACGATGTATAGTCCATTAAATTATTTGCATGAAAAATTAACGATGTATAGTCCATTTAATTTTTTTGCATGAAAAATTAACGATGTATAGTCCATTAAATTTTTTGCATGAAAAATAACGATGTATAGTCCATTAAATTTTTGCATGAAAAATTAACGATGTATATAGTCCATTAAATTATTTGCATGAAAAATTAACGATGTATAGTCCATTTAATTTTTTTCATGAAAATAAACCATGTATAGTCCATTTAATTTTTTGCATGAAAAATTAACGATGTATAGTCCATTAAATTTTTTCCATAAAAAATTAACGATGTATAGTCCATTAAATTTTTGCATGAAAAATTAACGATGTATAGTCCATTAAATTTTTTGCATAAAAAATTAACGATGTATATTCCATTAAATTTTTTTCATAAAAATGAACGATGTATAGTCCATTAAATTTTTTCATGCAAATGAACGATGTATAGTCCATTTAATTTTTTCATAAAATATTGCGATGTATATTCCATTTAAGTTTTTGCATGAAAAATGAACGATGTACAGTCCATATAATTTTTTCCATGAAAAATGAACGATGTATAGTCCATTTAATTTTTTGCATGAAAAATTAACGATGTATAGGCCATTTGATTATTTGCTTGAAAAATTAACGATGTATAGTCCATTTAATTTTTTGCTTGAAAAATTAACGATGTATAGTTCATTTAATTTTTTGTACGAAAAATTAACGATGAATACTCCATTTAATTTTTTGCATGAAAAATGAACGATGTATAGTCTAATAAATTTTTTTAATGAAAAATGAACGATGTATAGTCCATTAAATTTTTTTCATAAAAATTTAACGATGTATAGTCCGTTTAATTTTTCATGAAAACTTAACGATGTATAGTCCATTAAATTTTTTGCATGAAAAATTAACGATGTATAGTCCATTAAATATTTTGCATGAAAAATTAACGATGTACAGTCCATTTAATTTTTTGCATGAAAAATGAACGATGTATAGTCCATTAATTTTTTTGCATGAAAAATTACCTATGTATAGGCCACTTAATTTTTTCATAAAATATTGTGATGCAAAGTCCATTTTGTTTTTTTGCACGAAAAATTAACGATGTACAGTCCTTTAAATTTTTTGCATTTAAAATCAACGATATATAGTCCATTAATTTTTTCGCATGAAAAATTAACGATGTATAGTCCATTAAATTATTTGCATGAAAAATTAACGATGTATAGTCCATTTAATTTTTTTGCATGAAAAATTAACGATGTATAGTCCATTAAATTTTTTGCATGAAAAATAACGATGTATAGTCCATTAAATTTTTGCATGAAAAATTAACGATGTATATAGTCCATTAAATTATTTGCATGAAAAATTAACCATGTATAGTCCATTTAATTTTTTTCATGAAAATAAACCATGTATAGTCCATTTAATTTTTTGCATGAAAAATTAACGATGTATAGTCCATTAACGTTTTTCCATAAAAAATTAACGATGTATAGTCCATTAAATTTTTGCATGAAAAATTAACGATGTATAGTCCATTAAATTTTTTCCATAAAAAATGAACGATGTATATTCCATTAAATTTTTTTCATAAAAATGAACGATGTATAGTCCATTAAATTTTTTCATGCAAATGAACGATGTACAGTCCATTTATATTTTTCATAAAATATTGCGATGTATATTCCATTTAAGTTTTTGCATGAAAAATGAACGATGTACAGTCCATATAATTTTTTCCATAAAAAATGAATGATGTATAGTCCATTTAATTTTTTGCATGAAAAATTAACGATATATAGGCCATTTGATTATTTGCTTGAAAAATTAACGATGTATAGTCCATTTAATTTTTTGCATAAGAAATGGACGATGTATAGTCTATTAAATTTTTTGATTGAAAAATTAACGATGTATAGTTCATTTAATTTTTTGTACGAAAAATTAACGATGTATACTCCATTTAATTTTTTGCATGAAAAATGAACGATGTATAGTCTAATAAATTTTTTTAATGAAAAATGAACGATTATAGTCCATTAAATTTTTTGCATGAAAAATTAACGATGTATAGTCCATTAAATTTTTTGCATGAAAAATTAACGATGTATAGTACATTAAATTTTTTTCATGAAAATGAACGATGTAAAGTCCATTTAATTTTTTCATAAAATATTGCGATGTATATTCCATTTAAGTTTTTGCATGAAAAATGAACGATGTATAGTCCATTAAATTTTTTGCATAAAAAATTAACGATGTATTATAGTCCATTAAATTTTTTTCATCCAAATGAACGATGTATAGTTCATTTAATTTTTTGCATGAAAAATTAACGATGTATAGTCCATTAAATTTTTGCATGAAAAATTAACGATGTATAGCCCATTAAATTTTTTTCATCCAAATGAACGATGTATAGTTCATTTAATTTTTTGTATGAAAATTTTTTTCATGAAAAATGGAAGAAATGGACATTGTATAGTCTATTAAATTTTTTGCTTGAAAAATTAACGATGTATAGTCCATTAAATTTTTTGCATAAAAAATTAACGATGTATAGTCCATTAAATTTTTTTCATCCAAATGAACGATGTATAGTTCATTTAATTTTTTCCATGAAATTTTTTTTTCATGAAAAATGGAAGAAATGGACGATGTATAGTCCATTAAATTTTTTGCATGAAAAATTAACGATGTATAGTCCATTAATTTTTTTTGCATGAAAAATTAACGATGTAAAGTCCATTAAATTTTTTGCATGAAAAATAACGATGTATAGTCCATTAAATTTTTCCATGAAAAATTAACGATGTATAGTCCATTAAATTTTTTGCATAAAAAATGAACGATGTATAGTCCATTAAATTATTTGCATGAAAAATTAACGATGTATAGTCCATTTAATTTTTTTCATGAAAATAAACCATATATAGTCCATTTAATTTTTTGCATGAAAAATTAACGATGTATAGTCCATTAAATTTTTTCCATAAAAAATTAACGATGTATAGTCCATTAAATTTTTTGCATGAAAAATAACGATGTATAGTCCATTAAATTTTTGCATGAAAAATTAACGATGTATAGTCCATTTAAATTTTTCATAAAATATTGCGATGTATATTCCAGTTAAGTTTTTGCATGAAAAATGAACGATGTACAGTCCATATAATTTTTTGCATGAAAAATGAACGATGTATTATAGTCCATTTAATTTTTTTGCATGAAAAATTAACGATGTATAGTCCATTAAATTTTTTGCATGAAAAATAACGATGTATAGTCCATTAAATTTTTGCATGAAAAATTAACGATGTATATAGTCCATTAAATTATTTGCATGAAAAATTAACGATGTATAGTCCATTTAATTTTTTTTTATGAAAATAAACCATGTATAGTCCATTTAATTTTTTGCATGAAAAATTAACGATGTATAGTCCATTAAATTTTTTCCTGCAAATGAACGATGTATAGTCCATTTAATTTTTTCATAAAATATTGCGATGTATATTCCATTTAAGTTTTTGCATGAAAAATGAACGATGTACAGTCCATATAATTTTTTCCATGAAAAATGAACGATGTATAGTCCATTTAATTTTTTGCATGAAAAATTAACGATGTATAGGCCATTTGATTATTTGCTTGAAAAATTAACGATGTATAGTCCATTTAATTTTTTGCATAAGAAATGGACGATGTATAGTCTATTAAATTTTTTGCTTGAAAAATTAACGTATAGTTCATTTAATTTTTTGTACGAAAAATTAACGATGAATACTCCATTTAATTTTTTGCATGAAAAATGAACGATGTATAGTCTAATAACTTTTTTTAATGAAAAATGAACGATGTATAGTCCATTAAATTTTTTGCATGAAAAATTAACGATGTACAGTCCTTTAAATTTTTTCCATGAAAAATTAAAGATGTATAGTCCATTAAATTTTTTTCCATGAAAAATGGAAGATGTATAGTCCATTAATTTTTTTGCACGAAAAATTAACGATGTATAGTCCATTAAATTTTTTGCATGAAAATTTAACGATGTATAGTCCGTTTAATTTTTCATCTTTTGCATAAAAAATGAACGATGTATAGCCCATTAAATTTTTGTTATAAAAATGAACGATGTATAGTCCAATAAATTTTTCATAAAATATTGCTATGTATATTCTATTTAAGTTTTTGCATGAAAAATGAACGATGTATAGTCTATTAAATTTTTTGCTTGAAAAATTAACGATGTATAGTCCGTTTAATTTTTCATGAAAACTTAACGATGTATAGTCCATTAAATTTTTGCATGAAAAATTAACGATGTATAGTCCATTAAATTTTTTGCATAAAAAATGAATGATGTATATTCCATTAAATTTTTTTCATAAAAATAAACGATGTATAGTCCATTAAATTTTTTTCATCCAAATGAACGATGTATAGTCCATTTAATTTTTTCATAAAATATTGCGATGTATATTCCAGTTAAGTTTTTGCATGAAAAATGAACGATGTACAGTCCATATAATTTTTTGCATGAAAAATGAACGATGTATTATAGTCCATTTAATTTTTTGCATGAAAAATTAACGATGTATAGTTCATTTAATTTTTTTGTACGAAAAATTAACGATGTATACTCCATTTAATTTTTTGCATAAGAAATGGATGATGTATTATAATTCATTTAATTTTTTGCATGAAAAATTAGTCTATTAAATTTTTTGCTGGAAAAATTAACGATGTATAGTTCATTTAATTTTTTGTACGAAAAATTAACGATGTATTATAGTCCATTTAATTTTTTGCATGAAAAATTAACGATGTATAGTCCTTTAAATTTTTTGCATGAAAATAAACAATGTATAGTCCATTAAATTTTTTCCATGAAAAATCAACGATGTATAGTCCATTAAATTTTTTGCATGAAAAATTAAAAATGTATAGTCCATTCAATTTTTTCATAATATATTACAGATGTATAGTCCATTAAATAATTTACATAAAAAATTAACAATGTATATTCCATTAAATTTTTTTCATAAAAATGAACGATGTATAGGCCATTTGATTATTTGCTTTAAAAATTAACGATGTATAGTCCATTTAATTTTTTTTCATGAAAATGAACCATGTATAGTCCATTTAATTTTTTCCATGAAAAATTAACGATGTATAGTCCATTAAATTTTTTGCATGAAAATAAACAATGTATAGTCCATTAAATTTTTTGCATGAAAAATCAACGATGTATAGTCCATTAAATTTTTTGCATGAAAAATTAAAAATGTATAGTCCATTTAATTTTTTCATAATATATTGCGATGTATAGTCCATTAAATTATTTGCATAAAAAATTAACGATGTATATTCCATTAAATTTTTTTCATAAAAATTAACAATGTATAGTCCGTTTAAATTTTAGTATGAAAAATGAACGATGTATAGTCCATTAATTTTTTTGCATGAAAAATTACCTATGTGTAGGTCATTTGATTATTTGCTTGAAAAATTAAGGATGTATAATTCTTTCCATGAAAAATGGAAGATTTTTAGTCCATTAAATTTTCTGCAAGAAAAATTAACGATGTACAGTCCTTTAAATTTTTTGCATGAAAAATTAAAGATGTATAGTCCATTAAATTTTATGAAAGAAAAATTAACGATGTATAGTCCATTTAATTTTTTCATAAAATATTGCGATGTAAAGTCCATTTAGTTTTTTTTGCACGAAAAATTAACGATGTATAGTCCATTTAATTTTTTGCATAAGAAATGGACGATGTATAGTCTATTAAATTTTTTGAATGGAAAATGAAGGATGTATAGTCCATTAAATTTTTTCATAAAATATTGCGATGTATATTCTTTTTAAGGTTTTGCATGAAAAATGAACGATGTACAGTCCATTTAATTTTTTTCATAAAAATGAACGATGTATAGTCCATGTAATTTTTTCATAAAATATTGCGATGTATATTCTATTTAAGTTTTTGCATGAAAAATTAACGATGTACAGGTTATTTAATTTTTTCCATGAAAAATGAACGATGTATAGTCCATTTAATTTTTTGCATAAAAAATTAACGATATATAGTCCATTTAATTTTCTCATAAAATATTGTGATGCAAAGTCCATTTTGTTTTTTTGCACGAAAAATTAACGATGTACAGTCCTTTAAATTTTTTGCATTTAAAATCAACGATATATAGTCCATTAATTTTTTCGCATGAAAAATTAACGATGTATAGTCCATTAAATTATTTGCATGAAAAATTAACGATGTATAGTCCATTTAATTTTTTTGCATGAAAAATTAACGATGTATAGTCCATTAAATTTTTTGCATGAAAAATAACGATGTATAGTCCATTAAATTTTTGCATGAAAAATTAACGATGTATATAGTCCATTAAATTATTTGCATGAAAAATTAACGACGTATAGTCCATTTAATTTTTTTCATGAAAATAAACCATGTATACTCCATTTAATTTTTTGCATGAAAAATTAACTATAGTCCATTAAATTTTTTCCATAAAAAATTAACGATGTATAGTCCATTAAATTTTTGCATGCAAAATTAACGATGTATAGTCCATTAAATTTTTTGCATAAAAAATGAACGATGTATATTCCATTAAATTTTTTTCATAAAAATGAACGATGTATAGTCCATTAAATTTTTTCATGCAAATGAACGATGTATAGTCCATTTAATTTTTTTATAAAATATTGCGATGTATATTCCATTTAAGTTTTTGCATGTATAGTCCATTTAATTTTTTGCATAAGAAATGGACGATGTATAGTCTATTAAATTTTTTGAATGGAAAATGAAGGATGTAAGTCCATTAAATTTTTTCATAAAATATTGCGATGTATATTCTATTTAAGGTTTTGCATGAAAAATGAACGATGTACAGTCCATTTAATTTTTTTCATAAAAATGAACGATGTATAGTCCATGTAATTTTTTCATAAAATATTGCGATGTATATTCCAGTTAAGTTTTTGCATGAAAAATGAACGATGTACAGTCCATATAATTTTTTGCATGAAAAATGAACGATGTATTATAGTCCATTTAATTTTTTGCATGAAAAATTAACGATGTATAGTTCATTTGATTTTTTTGTACGAAAAATTAACGATGTATACTCCATTTAATTTTTTGCATAAGAAATGGATGATGTATTATAGTTCATTTAATTTTTTGCATGAAAAATTAGTCTATTAAATTTTTTGCTGGAAAAATTAACGATGTATAGTTCATTTAATTTTTTGTACGAAAAATTAACGATGTACAGTCCATATTATTTTTTGCATGAAAAATTAACGATGTATTATAGTCCATTTAATTTTTTGCATGAAAAATTAACGATTTATAGTCCTTTAAATTTTTTGCATAAAATATTACAGATGTATAGTCCATTAAATAATTTACATAAAAAATTAACAATGTATATTCCATTAAATTTTTTTCATAAAAATGAACGATGTATAGGCCATTTGATTATTTGCTTTAAAAATTAACGATGTATAGTCCATTTAATTTTTTTTCATGAAAATGAACCATGTATAGTCCATTAAATTTTTTGCATGAAAAATTAACGATGTATAGTCCATTAAATTTTTTGCATGAAAATGAACAATGTATAGTCCATTAAATTTTTTGCATGACAAATCAACGATGTATAGTCCATTAAATTTTTTGCATGAAAAATTAAAAATGTATAGTCCATTTAATTTTTTCATAATATATTGCGATGTATAGTCCATTAAATTATTTGCATAAAAAATTAACGATGTATATTCCATTAAATTTTTTTCATAAAAATTAACGATGTATAGGCCATGTAATTTTTTCATAAAATATTGCGATGTATATTCTATTTAAGTTTTTGCAAGAAAAATTAACGATGTATAGTCCATTAAATGTTTTGCATGAAAATGAACAATGTATAGTCCGTTTAATTTTTTGTATGAAAAATGAACGATGTATAGTCCATTAATTTTTTTGCATGACAAATTACCTATGTGTAGGTCATTTGATTATTTGCTTGAAAAATTAAGGATGTATATTTCTTTCCATGAAAAATGGAAGATTTTTAGTCCATTAAATTTTCTGCAAGAAAAATTAACGATGTACAGTCCTTTAAATTTTTTGCATGAAAAATTAAAGATGTATAGTCTATTAAATTTTATGAAAGAAAAATTAACGATGTATAGTCCATTTAATTTTTTCATAAAATATTGCGATGTAAAGTCCATTTAGTTTTTTTGCACGAAAAATTAACGATGTATAGTCCATTTAATTTTTTGCATAAGAAATGGACGATGTATAGTCTATTAAATTTTTTGAATGGAAAATGAAGGATGTATTATAGTCCATGTAATTTTTTCATAAAATATTGCGATGTATATTCTATTTAATTTTTTCCATGAAAAATGAACGATGTATAGTCCATTTAATTTTTTCCATAAAAAATTAACGATATATAGTCCATTTAATTTTCTCATAAAATATTGTGATGCAAAGTCCATTTTGTTTTTTTGCACGAAAAATTAACGATGTATAGTCCATTAAATTTTTTGCATGAAA
This sequence comes from Nowickia ferox, assembly GCA_936439885.1. Taxonomy (NCBI): domain Eukaryota; kingdom Metazoa; phylum Arthropoda; class Insecta; order Diptera; family Tachinidae; genus Nowickia; species Nowickia ferox. Next base: position 90,315,215 of record OW387023.1, on the reverse strand, counting down.
AATAACGATGTATAGTCCCATAAATTTTTGCATGAAAAATTAACGATGTACATAGTCTATTAAATTATTTGCATGAAAAATTAACGATGTATAGTCCATTTAATTTTTTTCATGAAAATAAACCATGTATAGTCCATTTAATTTTTTGCATGAAAAATTAACGATGTATAGTCCATTAAATTTTTTCCATAAAAAATTAACGATGTATAGTCCATTAAATTTTTGCATGAAAAATTAACGATGTATAGTCCATTAAATTTTTTGCATAAAAAATGAACGATGTATATTCCATTAAATTTTTGTCATAAAAATTAACGATGTATAGTCCATTAAATTTTTTCATGCAAATGAACGATGTATAGTCCATTTAATTTTTTCATAAAATATTGCGATGTATATTCCATTTAAGTTTTTGCATGTATAGTCCATTTAATTTTTTGCATAAGAAATGGACGATGTATAGTCTATTAAATTTTTTGAATGGAAAATGAAGGATGTATAGTCCATTAAATTTTTTCATAAAATATTGCGATGTATATTCTATTTAAGGTTTTGCATGAAAAATGAACGATGTACAGTCCATTTAATTTTTTTCATAAAAATGAACGATGTATAGTCCATGTAATTTTTTCATAAAATATTGCGATGTATATTCTATTTAAGTTTTTGCATGAAAAATTAACGATGTACAGGTTATTTAATTTTTTCCATGAAAAATGAACGATGTATAGTCCATTTAATTTTTTGCATAAAAAATTAACGATATATAGTCCATTTAATTTTCTCATAAAATATTGTGAAGCAAAGTCCATTTTGTTTTTTCGCACGAAAAATTAACGATGTACAGTCCTTTAAATTTTTTGCATTTAAAATCAACGATATATAGTCCATTAATTTTTTCGCATGAAAAATTAACGATGTATAGTCCATTAAATTATTTGCATGAAAAATTAACGATGTATAGTCCATTTAATTTTTTTGCATGAAAAATTAACGATGTATAGTCCATTAAATTTTTTGCATGATAAATAACGATGTATAGTCCATTAAATTTTTGCATGAAAAATTAACGATATATATAGTCCATTAAATTATTTGCATGAAAAATTAACGATGTATAGTCCATTTAATTTTTTTCATGAAAATAAACCATGTATAGTCCGTTTAATTTTTTGCATGAAAAATTAACGATGTATAGTCCATTAAATTTTTTCCATAAAAAATTAACGATGTATAGTCCATTAAATTTTTGCATGAAAAATTAACGATGTATAGTCCATTAAATTTTTTGCATAAAAAATGAACGATGTATATTCCATTAAATTTTTTTCATAAAAATGAACGATGTATAGTCCATTAAATTTTTTCATGCAAATGAACGATGTATAGTCCATTTAATTTTTTCATAAAATATTGCGATGTATATTCCATTTAAGTTTTTGCATGAAAAATGAACGATGTACAGTCCATATAATTTTTTCCATGAAAAATGAACGATGTATAGTCCATTTAATTTTTTGCATGAAAAATTAACGATGTATAGGCCATTTGATTATTTGCTTGAAAAATTAACGATGTATAGTCCGTTTAATTTTTTGCATAAGAAATGGACGATGTATAGTCTATAAAATTTTTTGCTTGAAAAATTAACGATGTATAGTTCATTTAATTTTTTGTACGAAAAATTAACGATGAATACTCCCTTTAATTTTTTGCATGAAAAATGAACGATGTATAGTCTACTAATTTTTTTAATGAAAAATGAACGATGTATAGTCCATTAAATTTTTTGCATGAAAAATTAACGATGTACAGTCCTTTAAATTTTTTGCATGAAAAATTAAAGATGTATAGTCCATTAAATTTTTTTCCATGAAAAATGGAAGATGTATAGTCCATTAATTTTTTTGCAAGAAAATTAACGATGTATAGGCCAATTGATTATTTGCTTGAAAAATTAACGATGTATAGTCCATTTAATTTTTTCATAAAATATTGCGATGTATAGTCCATTTAATTTTTTTGCACGAAAAATTAACGATGTATAGTCCCTTTAATTTTTTGCATAAAAAATGGACGATGTATAGTCCATTAAATTTTTTGCATGAAAAATTAACGATGTATAGTCCGTTTAATATTCCATAAAAAATTAACGATGTATAGTCCATTAAATTTTTAGAATGAAAAATTAACGATGTATAGTCCATTAAATATTTTGCATGAAAAATTAACGATGTATACTTGCATGAAAAATGAACGATGTATAGTCCATTAAATTTTTTGCATGAAAAATTAACGATGTATAGTCCATTAAATTTTTTACATGAAAAATAAAGGCGTGTAGTATATTATATTTTTTGCATAAAAAATTAACAATGTTAAATTTTTTGCATGAAAAGTTAACGATGTATTGTCCATTTAATTTTTTCATAAAATATTGCGAATATAGTCCATTTAGTTTTTTTGCATTAAAAATTAACGATGTATAGGCCATTTGATTATTTACTTGAAAAATTACCAATGTATAGTCTATTTAATTTTTTGCATGAAAAATTTTTTTCCATAAAAATTGAAGATTTTTAGTCCATTAAATTTTTTGCAAGAAAAATTAACGATGTACAGTCCTTTAAATTTTTTGCATGAAAAATTAAAGATGTATAGTCCATTAAATTTTATGAAAGAAAAATTAACGATGTATAGTCCATTTAATTTTTTCATAAAATATTGCGATGTAAAGTCCATTTAGTTTTTTTGCACGAAAAATTAACGATGTATAGTCCATTTAATTTTTTGCATAAGAAATGGACGATGTATAGTCTATTAAATTTTTTGAATGGAAAATAAAGGATGTATAGTCCATTAAATTTTTTTCATAAAAATTTTACGATGTATAGTCCGTTTAATTTTTTATGAAAACTTAACGATGTATAGTCCATTTAATTTTTTGCATGAAAAATTAACGATGTATAGTCCATTAATTTTTTTGCATGAAAAATTACTTATGTATAGGCCATTTAATTTTTAAAAATTAAAATTAACGATGTACAGTCCTTTAAATTTTTTGCATTTAAAATCAACGATATATAGTCCATTAATTTTTTCGCATGAAAAATTAACGATGTATATAGTCCATTAAATTATTTGCATGAAAAATTAACGATGTATAGTCCATTTAATTTTTTGCATGAAAAATTAACGATGTATAGTCCATTAAATTTTTTCCATAAAAAATTAACGATGTATAGTCCATTAAATTTTTGCATGAAAAATTAACGATGTATAGTCCATTAAATTTTTTCCATAAAAAATGAACGATGTATATTCCATTAAATTTTTTTCATAAAAATGAACGATGTATAGTCCATTAAATTTTTTCATGCAAATGAACGATGTATAGTCCATTTAATTTTTTCATAAAATATTGCGATGTATATTCCATTTAAGTTTTTGCATGAAAAAGGAACGATGTACAGTCCATATAATTTTTTGCATGAAAAATTAACGATGTATAGGCCATTTGATTATTTGCTTGAAAAATTAACGATGTATAGTCCATTTAATTTTTTGCATAAGAAATGGACGATGTATAGTCTATTAAATTTTTTGCTTGAAAAATTAACGATGTATAGTTCATTTAATTTTTTGCATGAAAAATGAACGATGTATAGTCTAATAAATTTTTTTAATGAAAAATGAACGATGTATATTCCATTAAATTTTTTGCATGAAAAATTAACGATGTATAGTCCATTAAATTTTTTGCATGAAAAATTAACGATGTATAGTACATTAAATTTTTTTCATGAAAATTAACGATGTATAGTCCATTTAATTTTTTCATAAAATATTGCGATATATATTCTATTTACGTTTTTGCATGAAAAATGAACGATGGATAGTCCATTTAAATTTTCGCATGAAAAATGAACGATGTAAAGTCCATTTAATTTTTTCATACAATATTGCGATGTATATTCCATTTAAGTTTTTGCATGAAAAATAAAGGACGTGTAGTATATTATATTTTTTGCATAAAAAATTAACAATGTTAAATTTTTTGCATGAAAAGTTAACGATGTATTGTCCATTTAATTTTTTCATAAAATATTGCGAATATAGTCCATTTAGTTTTTTTGCATGAAAAATTAACGATGTATATATAGTCCATTAAATTTTTTGCATGAAAAATGAACGATAGTCCATTTAATTTTTTCATAAAATATTGCGATGTATATTCTATTTAAGCTTTTGCATGAACAATTAACGATGTACAGGCCTTTTAATTTTTTGCATGAAAAATTAACAATGTCTATTCCATTAATTTTTTTGCATGAAAAATTACCTATGTATAGGCCATTTGATTATTTACTTGAAAAATTAACTATGTATATTTAATTTTTGCATGAAAAATAAACGATGTATAGTGCATTTAATTTTTTGCTTGAAAAATTACCAATGTATAGTCCATTTAATTTTTTGCATGAAAAATTTTTTTCCATGAAAAATTGAAGATTTTAGTCCATTAAATTTTTTGCAAGAAAAATTAACGATGTACAGTCCTTTAAATTTTTTGCATGAAAAATTAAAGATGTATAGTCCATTAAATTTTATGAAAGAAAAATTAACGAGTATAGTCCATTTAATTTTTTCATAAAATATTGCGATGTAAAGTCCATTTAGTTTTTTTGCACGAAAAATTAACGATGTATAGGCCATTTAATTTTTTCATAAAATATTGTGATGCAAAGTCCATTTTGTTTTTTTGCACGAAAAATTAACGATGTACAGTCCTTTAAATTTTTTGCATTTAAAATCAACGATATATAGTCCATTAATTTTTTCGCATGAAAAATTAACGATGTATAGTCCATTTAATTATTTGCATGAAAAATTAACGATGTATAGTCCATTTAATTTTTTTGCATGAAAAATTAACGATGTATAGTCCATTAAATTTTTTGCATGAAAAATAACGATGTATAGTCCATTAAATTTTTGCATGAAAAATTAACGATGTATATAGTCCATTAAATTATTTGCATGAAAAATTAACGATGTATAGTCCATTTAATTTTTTGCATGAAAAATTAACGATGTATAGTCCATTAAATTGTTTCCATAAAAAATTAACGATGTATAGTCCATTAAATTTTTGCATGAAAAATTAACGATGTATAGTCCATTAAATTTTTTCCATAAAAAATGAACGATGTATATTCCATTAAATTTTTTTCATAAAAATGAACGATGTATAGTCCATTAAATTTTTTCATGCAAATGAACGATGTATAGTCCATTTAATTTTTTGCATAAAAAATTAACGATGTATAGTCCATTAAATTTTTTTCATCCAAATGAACGATGTATAGTTCATTTAATTTTTTGTACGAAAAATTAACGATGAATACTCCATTTAATTTTTTGCATGAAAAATGAACGATGTATAGTCCATTAAATTTTTTGCATGAAAAATTAACGATGTATAGTCCATTAAATTTTTTGCATGAAAAATTAACGATGTATAGTACATTAAATTTTTTTCATGAAAATTAACGATGTATAGTCCATTTAATTTTTTCATAAAATATTGGGATATATATTCTATTTACGTTTTTGCATGAAAAATGAACGATGGATAGTCCATTTCAATTTTCGCATGAAAAATGAACGATATAAAGTCCATTTAATTTTTTCATACAATATTGCGATGTATATTCCATTTAAGTTTTTGCATGAAAAATGAACGATGTATAGTCCATTAAATTTTTTGCATAAAAAATTAACGATGTATAGTCCATTAAATTTTTTTCATCCAAATGAACGATGTATAGTTCATTTAATTTTTTGCATGCAAAATTAACGATGTATAGTCCATTAAATTTTTGCATGAAAAATTAACGATGTATAGTCCATTAAATTTTTTTCATCCAAATGAACGATGTATAGTTCATTTAATTTTTTGTATGAAAATTTTTTTCATGAAAAATGGAAGAAATGGACGATGTATAGTCTATTAAATTTTTTGCTTGAAAAATTAACGATGTATAGTCTGTTTAATTTTTCATGAAAACTTAACGATGTATAGTCCATTAAATTTTTTGCATGAAAAATTAACGATGTATAGTCCTTTAAATATTTTGCATGAAAGGTTAACGATGTATAGTCCATTAAATTTTTTGCATAAAAAATTAACCATGTATAGTCCATTAAATTTTTTTCATCCAAATGAACGATGTATAGTTCATTTAATTTTTTCCATGAAATTTTTTTTTCATGAAAAATGGAAGAAATGGACGATGTATAGTCCATTAAATTTTTTGCATGAAAAATTAACGATGTAAAGTCCATTAAATTTTTTGCATGAAAAATAACGATGTATAGTCCATTAAATTTTTGCATGAAAAATTAACGATGTATAGTCCATTAAATTTTTTGCATAAAAAATGAACGATGTATAGTCCATTAAATTATTTGCATGAAAAATTAACGATGTATAGTAAATTTAATTTTTTTCATGAAAATAAACCATATATAGTCCATTTAATTTTTTGCATGAAAAATTAACGATGTATAGTCCATTAAATTTTTTCCATAAAAAATTAACGATGTATAGTCCATTAAATTTTTTGCATGAAAAATAACGATGTATAGTCCATTAAATTTTTGCATGAAAAATTAACGATGTATAGTCCATTAAATTTTTTTCATGCAAATGAACGATGTATAATCCATTTAATTTTTTCATAAAATATTGCGATGTATATTCCAGTTAAGTTTTTGCATGAAAAATGAACGATGTACAGTCCATATAATTTTTTGCATGAAAAATGAACGATGTATTATAGTCCATTTAATTTTTTTTGCATGAAAAATTAACGATGTATAGTCCATTAAATTTTTTGCATGAAAAATAACGATGTATAGTCCATTAAATTTTTGCATGAAAAATTAACGATGTATATAGTCCATTAAATTATTTGCATGAAAAATTAACGATGTATATTCCATTTAATTTTTTTCATGAAAATAAACCATGCATAGTCCATTTAATTTTTTGCATGAAAAATTAACGATGTATAGTCCATTAAATTTTTTCCATAAAAAATTAACGATGTATAGTCCATTAAATTTTTGCATGAAAAATTAACGATGTATAGTCCATTAAATTTTTTGCATAAAAAATGAACTATGTATATTCCATTAAATTTTTTCATAAAAATGAACGATGTATAGTCCATTAAATTTTTTTCATGCAAATGAACGATGTATAGTCCATTTAATTTTTTCATAAAATATTGCGATGTATATTCCATTTAAGTTTTTGCATGAAAAATGAACGATGTACAGTCCATATAATTTTTTCCATGAAAAATGAACGATGTATAGTCCATTTAATTTTTTGCATGAAAAATTAACGATGTATAGGCCATTTGATTATTTGCTTGAAAAATTAACGATGTATAGTCCATTTAATTTTTTGCATAAGAAATGGACGATGTATAGTCTATTAAATTTTTTGCTTGAAAAATAACCGATGTATAGTTCATTTAATTTTTTGTACGAAAAATTAATGATGAATACTCCATTTAATTTTTTGCATGAAAAATGAACGATGTATAGTCTAATAAATTTTTTTAATAAAAATGAACGATGTATAGTCCATTAAATTTTTTGCATGAAAAATTAACGATGTACAGTCCTTTAAATTTTTTGCATGAAAAATTAAAGATGTATAGTCCATTAAATTTTTTTCCATGAAAAATGGAAGATGTATAGTCCATTAATTTTTTTGCAAGAAAATTAACGATGTATAGGCCAATTGATTATTTGCTTGAAAAATTAACGATGTATAGTCCATTTAATTTTTTCATAAAATATTGCGATGTATAGTCCATTTAATTTTTTTGCACGAAAAATTAACGATGTATAGTCCCTTTAATTTTTTGCATAAAAAATTGACGATGTATAGTCCATTAAATTTTTTGCATGAAAAATTAACGATGTATAGTCCGTTTAATATTTCATAAAAAATTAACGATGTATAGTCCATTAAATTTTTAGAATGAAAATTGACGATGTATAGTCCATTAAATATTTTGCATGAAAAATTAACGATGTATACTTGCATGAAAAATGAACGATGTATAGTCCATTAAATTTTTTGCATGAAAAATTAACGATGTATAGTCCGTTTAATATTTCATGAAAAATTAACGATGTATAGTCCATTAAATTTTTTGCATGAAAAATTAACGATGTATAGTACATTAAATTTTTTTCATGAAAATTAACGATGTATAGTCCATTTAATTTTTTCATAAAATATTGCGATATATATTCTATTTACGTTTTTGCATGAAAAATTAACGATGGATAGTCCATTTCAATTATCGCATGAAAAATGAACGATGTAAAGTCCTTTTAATTTTTTCATAAAATATTGCGATGTATATTCCATTTAAGTTTTTGCATGAAAAATTAAAGATGTATAGTCCATTAAATTTTTTTCCATGAAAAATGGAAGATGTATAGTCCATTAATTTTTTTGCAAGAAAATTAACGATGTATAGGCCAATTGATTATTTGCTTGAAAAATTAACGATGTATAGTCCATTTAATTTTTTCATAAAATATTGCGATGTATAGTCCATTTAATTTTTTTGCACGAAAAATTAACGATGTATAGTCCATTTAATTTTTTGCATGAAAAATTGACGATGTATAGTCCATTAAATTTTTGCATGAAAAATTAACGATGTATAGTCCATTAAATTTTTTTCATCCAAATGAACGATGTATAGTTCATTTAATTTTTTGTATGAAAATTTTTTTCATGAAAAATGGAAGAAATGGACGATGTATAGTCTATTAAATTTTTTGCTTGAAAAATTAACGATGTATAGTCCGTTTAATTTTTCATGAAAACTTAACGATGTATAGTCCATTAAATTTGTTGCATAAAAAATTAACGATGTATAGTCCTTTAAATATTTTGAATGAAAGGTTAACGATGTATAGTCCATTAAATTTTTTGCATAAAAAATTAACGATGTATAGTCCATTAAATTTTTTTCATCCAAATGAACGATGTATAGTTCATTTAATTTTTTCCATGAAATTTTTTTTTCATGAAAAATGGAAGAAATGGACGATGTATAGTCTATTAAATTTTTTGCTTAAAAAATTAACGATGTATAGGCCATTTAATTTTTTCATAAAATATTGTGATGTAAAGTCCATTTTGTTTTTTTGCACTAAAAATTAACGATGTATAGTCCATTAAATTTTTTTCATCCAAATGAACGATGTATAGTTCATTTAATTTTTTGTATGAAAATTTTTTTTCATGAAAAATGGAAGAAATGGACGATGTATAGTCTATTAAATTTTTTGCTTGAAAAATTAACGATGTATAGTCCGTTTAATTTTGCATGAAAAATTAACGATATATAGGCCATTTAATTTTTTCATAAAATATTGTGATGTAAAGTCCATTTTGTTTTTTTGCTCGAAAAATTAACGATGTACAGTCCTTTAAATTATTTGCATGAAAAATTAACGATGTATAGTCCATTTAATTTTTTGCATGAAAAATTAACGATGTATAGTACATTAAATTTTTTGCATAAAAAATGAACGATGTATAGTCCATTAAATTATTTGCATGAAAAATTAACGATGTATAGTCCATTTAATTTTTTTCATGAAAATAAACCATATATAGTCCATTTAATTTTTTGCATGAAAAATTAACGATGTATATTCCATTAAATTTTTTTCATAAAAATAAACGATGTATAGTCCATTAAATTTTTTTCATGCAAATGAACGATGTATAGTCCATTTAATTTTTTCATAAAATATTGCGATGTATATTCCAGTTAAGTTTTTGCATGAAAAATGAACGATGTACAGTCCATATAATTTTTTGCATGAAAAATGAACGATGTATTATAGTCCATTTAATTATTTGCATGAAAAATTAACGATGTATATATAGTTCATTTAATTTTTTTGTACGAAAAATTAACGATGTATACTCCATTTAATTTTTTGTATAAGAATTGGATGATGTATTATAGTTCATTTAATTTTATGCATGAAAAATTAGTCTATTAAATTTTTTGCTGGAAAAATTAACGATGTATAGTTCATTTAATTTTTTGTACGAAAAATTAACGATGTACAGTCCATATAATTTTTTGCATGAAAAATGAACGATGTATTATAGTCCATTTAATTTTTTGCATGAAAAATTAACGATGTATAGTCCTTTAAATTTTTTGCATAAAATATTACAGATGTATAGTCCATTAAATAATTTACATAAAAAATTAACAATGTATATTCCATTAAATTTGTTTCATAAAAATGAACGATGTATAGGCCATTTGATTATTTGCTTTAAAAATTAACGATGTATAGTCCATTTAATTTTTTTTCATGAAAATGAACCATGTATAGTCCATTTAATTTTTTGCATGAAAAATTAACGATGTATAGTCCATTAAATTTTTTGCATGAAAAATTAACAATGTATAGTCCATTAAATTTTTTGCATGAAAATGAACAATGTATAGTCCATTAAATTTTTTGCATGAAAAATCAACGATGTATAGTCCATTAAATTTTTTGCATGAAAAATTAAAAATGTATAGTCCATTTAATTTTTTCATAATATATTGCGATGTATAGTCCATTAAATTATTTGCATAAAAAATTAACGATGTATATTCCATTAAATTTTTTTCATAAAAATTAACGATGTATAGGCCATGTAATTTTTTCATAAAATATTGCGATGTATATTCTATTTAAGTTTTTGCAAGAAAAATTAACGATGTATAGTCCATTAAATGTTTTGCATGAAAATGAACAATGTATAGTCCGTTTAATTTTTTGTATGAAAAATGAACGATGTATAGTCCATTAATTTATTTGCATGAAAAATTACCTATGTGTAGGTCATTTGATTATTTGGTTGAAAAATTAAGGATGTATATTTCTTTCCATGAAAAATGGAAGATTTTTAGTCCATTAAATTTTCTGCAAGAAAAATTAACGATGTACAGTCCTTTAAATTTTTTGCATGAAAAATTAAAGATGTATAGTCCATTAAATTTTTTTCAAGAAAAATTAACGATGTATATTCCATTTAATTTTTTCATAAAATATTGCGATGTAAAGTCCATTTAGTTTTTTTGCAAGAATAATTAACGATGTATAGTCCTTTTAATGTTTTCATAAAATATTGCGATGTATATTCTATTTAAGTTTTTGCATGAAAAATGAACGATGTATAGTCCATTAAATTTTTTTCATAAAAATGAACGACGTATAGTCCATGTAATTTTTTCATAAAATATTGCGATGTATATTCTATTTAAGTTTTTGCAAGAAAAATTAACGATGTATAGTCCATGAAATGTTTTGCATGAAAAATTAACGATGTATAGTCTATTAAATTTTTTCCATGAAAAAGGAACGATGCATAACGATCCATTAAATTTTTTTATACAAAATTGCGATGTCTACCCTATTAAAGTTTTGGCAAGAAAAATGAACGACGTATAGTACATTAAATTTTTTGCCTACAAATTAACGTTGTATTGTTCATTTAATTTTTTCATAAAATATTGGGATGTATATTCTATTTAAGTTTTTGCATGAAAAATTAACGATGTATAGTCTATTTAATTTTTTGCATAAGAAATGGACGATATAGTCTGTTAAATGTTTTGAATGAAAAATTAACGATGAATAGTCCACTAAATTTTTTGCAAGAAAAATTAACGATGTACAGTCCTTTAAATTTTTTGCATGAAAAATCAACGATGTATAGTCCATTAAATTTTTGCATGAAAAATTAACGATTCATAGTCCATTAAATATTTTGCATGAAAAATTAACGATGTATAGTCTATTAAATAATTTACATAAAAAATGAGCAATGTATATTCCATTAAATTTTTTTCATAAAAATGAACGATGTATATATAGTCCATTTAATTTTTTGCATGAAAAATTAACGATGTATAGTCCATTAAATTTTTTGCATGAAAAATGAAGGATGTATAGTCCATTAAATTTTTTGCATGAAAAATTAACGATGTATAGGACATTTGATTATTTGCTTGAAAAATTAACCATGTATAATAAATTTTCCATTTAATTTTTCCATTTAATTTTTGTTTTATTGCACGAAAAATTAACGATGTATAGTCTATTTAAATTCGTGCATAAGAAATGGACGATGTATAGTCTATTAAATTTTTCCATGAAAAATAACCGATTTATAACCCATTTAATATTTTCATAAATATTGCGATGTAGTTTTTATTATTGTGCACGAAAAATTAACGATGTATAGTCCATTAAATTTTTTACATGAAATATAAAGGACGTGTAGTATATTATATTTTTTGCATAAAAAATTAACAATGTTAAATTTTTTGCATGAAAAGTTAACGATGTATTGTCCATTTAATTTTTTCATAAAATATTGCGAATATAGTCCATTTAGTTTTTTTGCATGAAAAATTAACGATGTATATATAGTCCATTAAATTTTTTGCATGAAAAATGAACGATGTATAGTCCATTTAATTTTTTCATAAAATATTGCGATGTATATTCTATTTAAGGTTTTGCATGAACAATTAACGATGTACAGTCCTTTTAATTTTTTGCATGAAAAATTAACAATGTCTATTCCATTAATTTTTTTGCATGAAAAATTACCTATGTATAGGCCATTTGATTATTTACTTGAAAAATTAACGATGTATATTTAATTTTTGCATGAAAAATAAACGATGTATAGTGCATTTAATTTTTTCCTTGAAAAATTACCAATGTATAGTCCATTTAATTTTTTGCATGAAAAATGAAGGATGTATAGTCCATTAAATTTTTTGCATGAAAAATTAACGATGTATAGGACATTTGATTATTTGCTTGAAAAATTAACCATGTATAATAAATTTTCCATTTAATTTTTCCATTTAATTTTTGTTTTGTTGCACGAAAAATTAACGATGTATAGTCTATTTAAATTCTTGCATAAGAAATGGACGATGTAAAGTCTATTAAATTTTTCCATGAAAAATAACCGATTTATAACCCATTTAATATTTTCATAAATATTGCGATGTAGTTTTTATTATTTTGCACGAAAAATGAACGATGTATATTCCATTAAATTTTTTTCATAAAAATGAACGATGTATAGTCCATTAAATTTTTTTCATGCAAATGAACGATGTATAGTCCATTTAATTTTTTCATAAAATATTGCGATGTATATTCCATTTAAGTTTTTGCATGAAAAATGAACGATGTACAGTCCATATAATTTTTTCCATGAAAAATGAACGATGTATAGTCCATTTAATTTTTTGCATGAAAAATTAACGATGTATAGTCCATTTAATTTTTTGCATAAGAAATGGACGATGTATAGTCTATTAAATTTTTTGCTTGAAAAATTAACGATGTATAGTTCATTTAATTTTTTGTACGAAAAATTAACGATGAATACTCCATTTAATTTTTTGCATGAAAAATGAACGATGTACAGTCCTTTAAATTTTTTGCATGAAAAATTAAAGATGTATAGTCCATTAAATTTTTTTCCATGAAAAATGGAAGATGTATAGTCCATTAATTTTTTTGCAAGAAAATTAACGATGTATAGGCCAATTGATTATTTGCTTGAAAAATTAACGATGTATATATAGTCCATTTAATTTTTTCATAAAATATTGCGATGTATAGTCCATTTAATTTTTTTGCACGAAAAATTAACGATGTATAGTCCCTTTAATTTTTTGCATAAAAAATGGACGATGTATAGTCCATTAAATTTTTTGCATGAAAAATTAACGATGTATAGTCCGTTTAATATTTCATAAAAAATTAACGATGTATAGTCCATTAAATTTTTAGAATGAAAAATTAACGATGTATATATAGTCCATTAAATATTTTGCATGAAAAATTAACGATGTATACTCGCATGAAAAATGAACGATGTATAGTCCATTAAATTTTTTGCATGAAAAATTAACGATGTATTGTCCGTTTAATATTTCATGAAAAATTAACGATGTATAGTCCATTAAATTTTTTGCATGAAAAATTAACGATGTATAGTACATTAAATTTTTTTCATGAAAATTAACGATGTATAGTCCATTTAATTTTTTCATAAAATATTGCGATATATATTCTATTTACGTTTTTGCATGAAAAATGAACGATGGATAGATAGTCCATTTCAATTTACGCATGAAAAATTACCGATGTAAAGTCCATTTAATTTTTTCATAAAATATTGCGATGTATATTCCATTTAAGTTTTTGCATGAAAAATGAACGATGTATAGTCCATTAAATTTTTTGCATAAAAAATTAACGATGCATAATCCTTTAAATTTTCTTCATGAATAATGAACGATGTATTATAGTCCATTTAATTTTTTGCATGAAAAATTAACGATGTATTATAGTTCATTTAATTTTTTGTACGAAAAATTAACGATGTATACTCCATTTAATTTTTTGCATAAGAAATGGATGATGTATTATAGTTCATTTAGTTTTTTGCATGAAAAATTTTTTTCCATGAAAAATGGAAGATGTATAGTTCATTAAATTTTTTGCAAGAAAAATTAACGATGTACAGTCCTTTAAATTTTTTCCATGAAAAATTAAAGATGTATAGTCCATTAAATTTTTTTCCAGGAAAAATGAACGATGTATAGTCCATTAAATTATTTGCATGAAAAATTAACGATGTATAGTCCATTTAATTTTTTTCATAAAAATAAACCATGTATAATTTTTTTGCATGAAAAATTAACGATGTATAGTCCATTAAATTTTTTCCATAAAAAATTAACGATGTATAGTCCATTAAATTTTTTGCATGAAAAATAACGATGTATAGTCCCTTAAATTGTTTGCAAGAAAATTAACGATGTATAGGCCATTTGATTATTTGCTTGAAAAATTAACGATGTATAGTCCATTTAATTTTTTTCATGAAAAATGAACGATGTATAGTCCATTTAATTTTTTCATAAAATATTGCGATGTATAGTCCATTAAATTTTTTTGCAAGAAAATCAAGTTCTCGCTGAACATTCATAGTGAACAGACGTCTGAGCGGAGTTTTTTTTTCATATACATATTAAACAAACAAAAAATCATAAAAAATATTCGTAATACATAATAACCGTAATACATACATATTAACTTTGATAAATAAGCAAAGCAAATATTGCTGATATTATTTTTAAATAGCAAGAAACAAAAAAGAAAAACAAACAAAAAACCGCAAACAAAGTGCCCTTGAGGAATACTCTACATGAGTACCTCAAAAACAAAAAATTGTGAAGTGAGTTCAAACGGCAGAAATGCATATTTTACTGTGAGTTCTGAAGCTCTCAATGTTAACAATAAAAATAAAAAATCTGATGATAGTCTTTTTCTAACGGCAAAGCCACTTTTTCGTCAGCGATCAACTTCGCTTTGTCCAATGCCAACAAGTGATTCGTTAACATTACAGTTGCCTAGTACATCTTCATATAAGTCAGCGATATCATCCCCTTCGGGCTCGTGTTCATCACTTAACAAAGTTATCACTACAGATAACAGCAGTTCAAAACCCAAAGTCCAAGTCGGTATGGACAGATATATAACTGTGGTAAAGCGTTGCCGAAGCCCAAAATCTTCTAAAATTTCATCTGCTCCAAAAATGTCTAGGGATAACAGCGCGTCCTCTATTAATCGTCAAAATCGTTTTTCAATATTGCAAGACAATAACGAGAAGCCCGCTGCATCATCGCAAAAGTTTTTTAAGCCACCACCTATCTATCTGAGAGAAAAAAATTCTAACGCGCTTCTAAAAAAACTGCTGTCGGCCATTGGTGAAAATACTTTCCACATCATTCCAATTAAACGAGGTAATATTGATGAAACAAAAATCCAAATTTATGATGAAAAAAATTTTCGAAAAATTGTTAGCGAATTTGAAAAAGACAAAACAAATTTTTACACTTACCAACTTAAGAGTGCTAAAGGCCTACAGATAGTATTAAAGGGCATAGATTCATATGTTGACCCCGAAGAAGTAAAATGTGCACTTCTTGAAAAAGGATTTAAGGTTAAAAATGTTACCAATATAATTAACAGAGAAAAGGTCCCACAGCCGAATGACATGCAGTTGAAAAAAAATGAAACGCATCCTATTTATAATGTAAAGTTTCTATTACACCGAAAAATCACAGTTGAAGAGCCACGTAAGCGTTCAGGTCCCGTACAGTGCCATAATTGCCAAGAATATGGCCATAGAAAATCCTATTGCAATTTACCTATTTAGGTCAAAAACCTAAATTAGTTCCAGCTCAATCAACTAACGCTTACTCTGTCACTTTTCCTCCAATGAGCCAACCTAGTACCTCACGTATGCCGATGCTGTTAAAATAAATTCTATTCCCATGCAGAAAGTGTCCCCACCAAGTAATTCAACAAATGCGAACACAAGTTTTAATTTCAGTCGCCTTGAAGCCACTATTGATAATCTGGTGCAAACTATAAACAATTTCACAACAAATATGACTAATATGATGCAAGAAATGCTTCGAATGCAGAATACTCTGCTTCAAGCATTAATTAACAAGCCATGAACACGTTAAAAATATGTTTCTGGAACGCAAACGGCATTCGCCAACACAAAAATGAGCTTGAGCACTTCCTTACGGAAAAAGATATTGATATAATGTTGGTCTCTGAGACTCATTTGACTTCGAGAAGCCTTTTCAAAATCAATGGCTACAACTTATATGATACAAAAGACCCTAGAGGAAGAGCATGCGGTGGATCGGCAATTCTAATAAAGTCAAGACTCAAGCACTATATTCTTGACAACGTTTGTGAAGAAAATCTACAAGCTACAAATATTTGCGTCGAAAATTTTTCTACAAATTTCGTTATATCATCAATTTACTCCCCTCCCAGATTTTCAATCACTGAGGATCAATACGAGGATTTCTTCAAATCTCTTGGACCTTGTTTTGTAGCAGCTGGCGACTACAATGCAAAGCATACGTTCTGGGGTTCGCGTCTTATTACACCTAGAGGTAGAGCGTTGTTCACCACAATTTCAAAAATGGGTTTGGACGTCATTTCGAGTGGGCAGCCCACTTACTGGACTACTGACATACAAAAAATTCCGGCTGTTATAGATTTTGGCGTCATGAAAAATATTTCTAGAGATTTAGTTCATGTTGAAGCTTCTCTAGATCTCTCCTCCGATCACTCTCCCACTATCGTTACAATCTGTAATCCACTAAGAAGTGACATACCTCATCCATATGTGAAGATGGTCAATCGTGTTAATTGGCTGAGATTCAAAAAATATCTTAGTAGTCATTGCACAGAAAACATAACGCTAAGTACATCCGATGATATTGAATCTAACATTGCAAATCTTAACGGAAATATTAAACAGGCTGCTGAACATGCTACTACCTCCCACCCGCAGACTGGGTTTAATAGAATTTATTCTACGGATATTGAACGTCTCGTAAGTGAAAAAAGAAGAGCTAGAAGAGAATGGCAGCAACACAGATCACCCCAACATAAAATCAGGTTTAAAGAGTGCACTAAACGACTCCAAGACTTGCTTGCATCTGAAAAAACTGCATCTCTTAAAAATTATCTGGAAGGTCTTGATGTTACACCAGCATCTAATTATTCTTTGTGGCGCGCTGCGAGGAAGCTTAAAACACCCGTTGAGTTCAAACCACCCCTGCGCACTTCTACCGGAGGTTGGGCAAGAAACGATACTGAAAAAGGTAACATATTTGCTGAGCATTTAAAAACCGTATTTACCCCAAACACATGTATGGGTGTTGCTGATTTGCCATGTGTAGTTGCTCTACCCCCTCGTCCCTTAAAGTTTAAGATGCGTGATGTACAAAAACTAATTGCTGAACTCAACCCAAAAAAAGCTCCGGGTATTGATGAAATTAGTAATAAGATGCTGATGAAGTTGCCTCGTATTGCAATTAGAATTCTTCTATTCATTTTTAATGCCATTTTAAGACTGGAGTATTATCCACACAGCTGGAAGCTTGCCAAGGTCAAAATGATTCCAAAGCCGGGCAAAGATCTTACCAAGGCTGAGTCATACAGGCCAATAAGTTTACTGCCAACAATGTCAAAGCTCTTCGAAAAGTTACTCATGATCAAATTGTCCCCAATTCTAACTGATAATGCGTGCATACCGGATCATCAATTTGGTTTTAGAAGTCAGCATAGCACCATTGAACAAACGCATAGATTGGTTCAATTTATAAGAAGAACACTCGAAGAAAAGAATTATTGTTCTGCCCTCTTTATTGATGTTTCTCAAGCATTTGATAAAGTGTGGCATAGAGGCCTAATTTTAAAATTGAAGACATATCTACCAATAAACATTGTTAATCTTCTGCAAAGTTATATTCTTGCTCGAAAGTTCACTGTTGTGGAAGGAGACTTCATGAGTGCGTCCGAATCAATCTCATCCGGTGTGCCACAGGGGAGCATACTGGGCCCAGTCTTGTATTTGATTTATACTTGCGATATGCCTTTGAGCAGCAATATCCATACATCTACATTTGCTGATGATACAGCCTGCCTTAGTATGCACGAAAACCCTCACGAGGCTTCCCGATATCTACAAGAACATATTACACAGCTGGAATTATGGTTAAACTTATGGAGAATTAAGGTAAACGAACAAAAGTGTGTTCAGGTAACATTTACTCTGCGAAAAGATACCTGTTCACCCATTCGAATCAATAATCAAGTTGTTCCTCAACATTCACATGTAAAATACCTTGGTATACACCTTGACCGACGGATAACATGGAAACACCATATTGACTCTAAGCTAACACAAATGAAACTAAAATTAACTCAGTTACATTGGCTGATTGGTAGAAATTCAACCCTGAGTCTAGATTGCAAACTTTTGATATACAAGTCGCTTTTGAAACCTATATGGTGCTACGGAATTCAACTATGGGGCACTGCTTCAGCTTCAAATGTAGAGAAAATCCCACGAAGACAAAACAAAATTTTACGGTTAATAACATCGGCTCCATGGTACATAAGAAACTCAAATTTACATCGTGATCTAAATATGCCACAAGTGACTGAAGAAATTGCAAAATACTCAGGCAAATATTTAACTAAGCTCGAGTCACACCCTAATCCGCTTGCTCGAAATATCTTGAACTTTACCGGACACATCCGCTTAAAAAAGAGGGACACAAGGGCTCTAATACTTACCACACCAGATGAAACTGTTTGAAATTATTTTTTTATTTTTTGCTTTGCACAACTCTTATGTATTATGAATTACTATCACTAAGTTTATGTCCGACACTGGTCGGGCCTAATAATTATATTTAGATTTAAGATTTGAATACTTATTGTTAGTTCATTTTTGAAGATACAATAAATAAATATATGTATGCATAAAAAAAAAGAAAAATTAACGATGTATAGTCCATTAAATTTTTTGCAAAAAAAATTAACGATGTGTAGTCCATTAAATTTTTTGCATGATTAAGGTTTTGCATGAAAACAATTTTTTCATGAAAAATTAACGATGTGTTTAATTTAATTTTTTGCATGAAAAATGGACGATGTAGTGTTCATTTAATTTTTTCATAAAAAATTAGGATTAATAGTCCATTATTTTTTTTTTTTTTTTTGCGTGAATAAAAGTTTTGCATACAATGTATGTACGATGTATGTGTATGGACGATGTGTGGTCCATTTATTGTTTTCATAAAAAATTACAAATGATTTTTTTTTTTGCATGAAAAAATGTTTTGCATAAAAAATTCACGATGTTTTAATTTTGAGCATGAAAAATTTATGTTGGTACTCATGTCTCTCACTTGTGCCGACAATTTTGAATGTTCAGTTAATTGTTGACAGCTGCTTTGCTTGCACGTGTCATTTTGAATTTCAGCTAACGATTTGTGCGTCTTCAAAAAAGCTTAAATTAAATAACACTAGCCCATATACATACGCTTGACTATTTATTTGATCATGTGCAGGTTGTATATTTCTTCACCTAAAAATTACCAACAACTTATCTACATTGAACAAATCATACAATGGACTGTGAATTTTGTAGCATACATAATTTATTTTTGCTAAAGAAAATCATATGTAGCCAAGTTTTTTCTACTGTGATACAACTTCTGCAAATAAATTTGGAAAACAATTTTCAATTTCAGAAACTTTAGAGTTCCATAAATTGTTTGCCGCTAGAAGAAACAGTAGCGCGAAAAATAGTGGAAGTATAAAAAACAACTGTGTTAGAAAAATCAAAATCAAAAAAAAAAAAACCTTTTGCTTGGAAGACAATTGTGTGTCTAAATAAAGCGGTATTTTTGCACAACAATGTTGTCTTTGCTGCTGTTGTTTTGTCTTATTTTAATTTTTTTTTGTAGCTGTTTAACAAACATTTATGTATGTCTATGAATCTTACCATTGTTAATTGCTTATTGGAACACGTTTAAAATGTCGTGACCAACATCTTTGCTTTTGTATACAACGCAGATGTATTGCAAACAAAAAAGCATAAACTGACTGAGCAAAACCAAGAAAATTTCCCTTTTTCGTTGTATGGTTAGCAGCCTTCATACACAGTACTCGTATCAAATTTGGATATTGCGAAAAAATGTTTTCAGCCAGCTTTAGTAACATCATGTTCAACGTGCATTATGTTTTTTGGTTGTTTGTAATTTTTTCATTTTGTAAAAAAAGCCACAAACACCTCCACCTTTTTGATCTACATCATGGTCAATATCAGCATCTACTTAAGGCGGCTTTTTAGCATTTTAGTTTATGTTGAAGTTGAACTAGTTGAAGCTTTTTAATATTTGTCGGTGTCTTTTTCTGTTTGTTTCTCTATCATATGGAAATACCGGTATTACAATATGATTTGCCCGGCAAGTGTCAAGAGTACTCATGCATACATACATACATACATACATACATGTGCTTACATATGGATATGTGTGTGTGTGCCTTTAAATTTAACAACACAATTAAAACAATGCACATTCTTGTTTGTTAAAATATAATTACATACATACATATAAATAAGTGTGTATGTGGCCTGAAAATTTTCTAAACAAAATAAAAAAAGGAGAATTATTTGGTTAGAAATGCTAGACTTTGGAATTATTTTATTATTTGTTTATTTGGTAAGAAAAATATGTGACGCTCAAATCAGCGGGTTATTGGGTTGTCTTTATTTTGATATAATTTTTCAACTTTTTTGCATGGACGGCTTCAAAATTTTCTTGAAGAAGGAAATATAACAAAATTATGCCGTTTCTGTAATATAAAAAGTTGCTAATGGTTTTTTTTAATATAAAGCTTTTTGTATATATCAGTAGATGATCCAAAATATACAAAAAACTAACTATGACTATGAATTTACGCTATCCTGTATTATAAATTTTGCATTTGACTAATGCCCCTATCATGGTTCTCAACTTTTTTAAAACAGTTTGATTGGCATTGATAAATTTACATTACCATTCTCCACAAATTTTAAGACTGCAAATTAGTAGTTTGACAAAAACTAGCTTTTGAAATCTCTGTAGATATGCTGTACAATGTCTCGAAACCCTGATTTGTTATCACCAAATTTTGAAATTTTTTAAAGTATTTTTACCACTTTCACCACCAACGGAAGTTAGATTATTTTTAAAATTTTTCATCAGCGATACCCGTTTTTTTAGGACAACGTTTACATTTGGAGAGCCTCAATAGCATAAAGTATTCATTGAAAGTTCCATTGTTTATGTGGGCAGGCCGAATGTACCAAATGTATCCACATTTTCAATTAACCGACTTCAAAAAAAGTTAGAGTTTATCAATTCGTCTTAATTTAATTTTTTTTTCGTGTTACTTCACAACTCGGTTCATATTAGACCGATTGTAAAAAATTTTTATTGTCTGAGAGGGTATAACTTCCATTGGTCCCATTGCAAAAAAATGGGAGGGGAAACGCCCACACATTTTTTTATTTAATTTTATAATATTCTACTTGTTTGATTGCTGCGAAACCCAGCAAACACTTTTAGTTCTTGCAATTACACAGTTTTAAAGTTGGAAAAATGGGCTGGTCTACGCCCATTAAAAACTATTACTATGTTTCACGTGGCGCTACTTAACTGATTATTGCCATTAAAATTTAATATTTTAATCTAACTGGTTCTACTTTAGCAATTTTAAAATATTTTAACACAAACCCTGGGCTCTGAAAAGCACAAAATCTTGCATTTAAAAAATGGATAGAGGCACGCCCATTAAAATTTAATTTTAAATCCCATCAATTTTTTTCGAAAATGTTCTATCAGATATTTGCATTGAAGTCGGTTTTTTTTGGCAGAATTATTTTAGCAAAAGATTCGCAATATTATGTATGCACACGCGTTCAATCTTGTTCCCCAGGTTTGGATGGTAATGGTAAATATATATAGATGCAAAATCTTAAAATGCTCTTTTCGTATTGGAGCCTTGTCAAAAATTTGTGAGCATGACCTAAGGTAATGAAAAACTGAAGAGAAAAAGTAAAAAGTGAAGAAAATTACAAAAAAAAAAAATTAAAATAATAAAAAAACTTTATAAACCAAAAATTATTTAAAACTTAAATGGGGGAAAACCCTGTTATAGAATGCAAAGAAAATAGTTTATATGGCATTTCTGTGTATGTGACAGCGCATAGAGAAAGGGACCTAAGGGTAAAAAAAATCATTTTTTTTTTTGATGTGGACAACATCTGAGCATCGAATGAGACCGATCCCATGCCCCAAAAGTTCTCTGCCAGAGATATGCGCGTTTTATTCAGTGATGGTACACCAAAGATACACGTATTTAATTCTTTAAAATGGCTCTCCTGAACAAAACTTGTTTTTACTCTTAGGTCCCTTTCTATTTTGCGCGTCACATATTCACAAATCTTAAAACAACTGCAAAAAGATGAAATCCGAGCCCTGCTTATAACTATTAATCATAACCTGATTTGCATTAAGAATTTTTGCAATGAAATTAGTTGCGGTAAAATTTTGGTATGGAGGATCAACTCATATCAAAAAAGTTGCTAAAAATGCATCAGATTCATTCTACGTCCTTTTTTTATAGAAAATTCTCTTCTATAGCGGTGCAATAAGCAATTATCAAATGTTTCGTGCCATAAAATTTAGGAAATTTCATTAAAAAATGCTTAATGTAAATTAGGTACATGTTTATAAAAAAATTTCCATTTCCCATGACAAATATTTACATACATACATATAATGTAAACATATCGTCGGCTTAGAGCGTAAACCTGCTAAATCCACTTTTTATAACATATGCCATTTTAATGCAATTCGAAAAAGAAAAAAGACGCCGCATGGACTGGCTAAAATATTTATTTTAATTTGAAACTCAACATTTCGAAAAAACTTAATGTTTTAGACTAATTTCTTAAGCGATGTGTATATAGAAAATGTTAACAGTATATTGTTTCTCCTGTAAAATTTGCTTGGAGTTAGCAGGCTTACACTCTAAGCCGACGATATGTATCTTATGTATATCTTTATATTAAAAAAAAAATTGATTTGTTAACTAATCGCGCTCTGAATTTGTGAAAAAAATATGTAAATGCCTTAAGAGTTGCTACATTAGTTTATTAAACATATAAAATTTTAGCAATTTTCCAGCTGATAACTGACCTTTTTACTAGTGATTTTAGGAATTTAGTTTTATTTTTGGAAGTAGTACCCGACCAAGAAACTTTTCAGTAAGAAATTTTATATTGAAAATTTTTATTGCAACTGGCGGCAACTTCCAGCCATCAGAATTACTTTTCTGATTGCCAATTTTCATTACTCGCTTACAAATCAAATTACATAAGATTTAAAAAATTATGTACAAGTTGATAAATGAGGAGAATGATTCTTTTAGTTTTAAAAGATTACGTGAACGTGTTGCCAAATAAAAAAGTAACTACTTCTCACGCCTTGTTAAAATCATTAAGTTGGTAATCCAGTAGGGAAGAGCTTCCACCAAAAATGCCTAATTCTAAACCCGATAACTTTTTATGAAATTTTTTGCTGGGCTTCTGAAGTCTATTTTAGGAAAATTTGCTAATTTCAGAGTTTGAGAGCTGATCAGATGGATACTATCGGCTTGAAAATTGATTTGAAAATTATTATTTTTAGTATAAGAAATTCCGAGATATATTTATTTGACATTCAGTCTTTAATGTACGTAATAAAAGCAGTTCAAAAATTCCTTTATGGCAGGAACGAAATGCATAAAGAATATGCCTAATTATTGAAATTCGTCAAACTGCATCGGTTTATGGGCGATTATCACGAGGTCAAGCACTTTAAATTGCCTCATCGTTGAAGAAGTTGTCACGTTATTAAAGGTTTAAATACATATGTAGACATACCAACACACACATCATGGTAAAATAGTTATATTAGATTCTCATGACCTCCTCAAACCGTTGAGAACTGAAGAAAACACGGTTTTTGAAAATCTAAATGAAATAGGTAATTTCTTTTATTTAAAAGCGAAATATTTAAAGAAACGATGCAATCGATTAAACTCTGCATTACATAATATATGCATGTACATATAAATATGTCATTTCACCCGTTTCTATGCAACATTCATGAAGAATCATCCAATGTGTGAGATTTTTAAAAGATATTTAACTTGAAATTGTTTAAGGCTCCTATTAATTTGCAATGGAAGACACTAAGGGCCTAATTCATAAAAAAATATCTTGATTTTATAAAAGGTTTATTAATCAAATTTCCATAGAAAATTTGTTCCATAAACCTCTTATTAAACAGAAATATTTTTTATGAATAAGGCAGTCAGTGTATTTATATATGCACTAGTGATGTGCCGAGTGTCAATTTTTGATATTCGCGAACACGAATATTTGAAACGATATTCGCGAACGCGAATATTATATGTGAAATTTATAGATATTAAATTGGGGTTCTATTTACGCCTGCAATATGAAATATGAAAAAAAATGTTAAGAAAAAAATTTTAATGATCGTCATTAAATTAGCATGTGGAAATGATACAAAGCACAAATTTCTATAAAAAAATTTAATGGATTCGTACAAACTAATATTTTTAAACATTTATTTAAATTTCGTTTGGGATGTAAGCATTTATTTGTTTAATCTTTTTGGAAAAATATTCGTATTCGCATTCGCCTGAATTTGGCAGAATATTCCGCAATTCGAATACGAATATTCGTACATCACCAATATGCGCGTTGTGCTCCTTAGACAAAATTGCTCGACCAGTGCAGTGTAGAAAAAGAAGACGCATGAAAGAAGAAAATAAAACTTAAAAACTAATTTATTTTTAAGTGATTATTATTTATATTTCACTCCACTTACCCCAAACGCTCCTGGTTTTTTTATCGTTATTTTGTCCATTCATAAAATAGCAATCTTTGTTATATTTTTCGACTATCCTTTAAGCCATCAGTATTATTTGTTGGTCGGCGCGGTATCTTTAACACCATATAACCTTTAATAGTGCTCAATTGTGTTTTTATAAAAATAAAAATATCGTATGAACGGGTGACTACATGTTGAATGGAAAACAAACTCATAAATTTCTTTTAAGATGACTGTTTGTTTGTTCCATTATTTCAAAGATAAAACTATTGTTATTGGATACTTTTTGCGCATATTTTTGCCAAAAAAAAATTATACAGACATATCAAAGGATGGGGCAAGCAGGCAAACAAACAAATAAACAAACGGTGCACGAGGTTGAATATGCAGTTAAAAGTATGTTGAACAATAAATGGTTGTGTTACAGTTACAGTTCAAAAATTTATTGTTTGAAATTAATCGTTGGCCCATTAATATGAATGCGAGTGCGAATACAGCCAAACAGGAAGATAAAGAGGAAAAAAAAGAACATCGAGAGCAGCTTTTCAACAGCAACACACACCCACCTTCACTGAAGATTTGTTTAGTTGTTTGTATAAACATACATACATACATACTCGTACGTTCTATGTTTGTATGTATAAATTTAATGCTGTTGCTATATCTTATCAATTGTTCTACATCTATGAAAAGTTTACAATTACTTTACATAGAATATTATATAAGAACTGTAAAGGAATTTCTGGAGTTTAGTTTTTTTTATACATGCTACTATTTTTTATTTCGAGTTTTTTTTTTATAAAAAAAAATTATATATATAATTATAATAATAGTAATAATAGTAAAATTACAGTGATATTTAAATTTTTTGTAATGTGTAAAACAAACTTCAAGAACTTTTAAATACATAAATATACAATATACATATAAAAAAAATTTAAAAAAATATTTTATGAAATTAAATTCGTCAAATTAAATTAACATAATGGGTCATGAGTTACTATGTTCAAAATTATATATATATATTTTTTTTTTGCTTGTAATGTAATAATAATTTACAAATAATAATGATATTAAACAGTTTGGTTTATAATGTTTGTTTTTAATTCTTAAAACAATTTTTTTTTCATACAAAAATATTCTTAAATTAAAATTAAAATTTTTTTCTTTAAGAATTTTAATTACAATTATTATCTTTTTAATATTTTTTTTTTCTTTTTTGCAGATTGATAACATAAATATTTTTTATTTTTTATTTTTTGGATTAGTCAAATTCAACATCTGTTTTGTTAATTGTTGAGTGTTATAGATAACTAATTTCTGAGTTCATTTATTATCAGCTACGATTCGGTATAGACGAGACATTTTTTACCTTTGCCCACCGATGCAATGGCATTAAAATTTGGACTCCAACTGACAGCATTGACGGCCGAGCTGTGAAAAAATCCAAAACCAGTATTTATATTCAATCTATAATATACAATTTTTATTTTTGTATGTCGGTAGAAGAGTGATAGAGAGATAGAGAGTTTGTGTTTCAGAAGAGGCATGTGAAAGAAAGAAAGAAAAAAAAAGCAGAAAATGGAAAAACTAAAAAATTTAATATGAAAAGAAAAGTATACGGAAGGGATGCAACTAGACACTAAGATAAGCAAAATTAAAGCATGCAGGAAGGATAAGCTTGTTAATAATTACATATAAGGCACAAATTAAATTTAATTTAGGGTACCTCTGTGGCTGAGTAGTAGCGGTGCTACCAGTTTGTTCCAAAAAAATTAAATGAGAAATATGAAAGATTTGGTACTATTTATACCTATATACTTATATTTTTTTTCCAATTTTGTAATCTGTAATTCCAAACGAATGAAAATGCTTTAGAATTTGCATGTAATTAGCATACAAATTCGAAAGCATTTTCTCTCGTTTCCAATTAAAGAGTAGCCTCTCTGCTGCTGATCAGCTTCCGTTTTTAAAAGAGCTAGACGGTAAGTACTCGTATGTTTAAAAGGTATATTGGGATAGAGAATTAAAAATGTTTTGATGCTATATTTTATCTCTCTAGGAGGAACTATTAGGCCTGTCATACATATCGATTGAAATTGAGTTGATTAAAATTTTTCACTTTCGTCGATTTTGTTTTACCTTCTCGGCATATTTTTGTTTTTTCACATAAAGAAATTGAAAATTCCGAGCATTAAATTTAAAGTAGTTTCTATATTTGTATGTAATTTCTCGACCTTGTTTTTAATATCAATTAATGTTGTATTATAGATATTGTATCTATTCAGGCTTTTAAGGTCATTCAGTTTCATTTCGAGCAAATTCTTTGTTTTTCGTCTTCGATCGAATATGGTTTCTGTGACAGACCTGTATTGTATATAAAAGGTAGAACCTTATTTTAAGATCAAGTTTAAAAAATAAATATATAATTTTTAGGGTCTACCTAAAAGTTTGAAGATACGAGTAGAGTATCTTAGATTACATAAGGTTTGACAAGTTGCTTAGGGGAGAAAGTAAGTTCACTTGCGTCCTTTTTTGTTACCAGAGAGTAGTAGAGTGCTAGTTCAAATGGAAAGTGCAAGTACAAATAGTGAAGTGACCAGCGCTTTCACTTTTGGGGATTTCTCCCCAAATAGGGGATTCTTTTTCTAAAAAAAAAAAAAAAGTTTAGTAAAAATCTCCAGGGGATTTTTTGGGGAAAATGCACTTTTTTATTGGGAGTTTTTGGGGATAAAATTTAATTAAAAATCAATCAAGTTCTTCCTATTGTTGGTGGTAACATCGAAAATATCTATGTTAGTAAAATTTTCTTTTGAATATATTTTTAAGGAATTGTGGGGATTTTTTGGAGATCATTGAGAATTTCCGAAGATGAATAATTTAAAATTATACCTCAAATTTATTTAAGAAGTGTTTAGTAAAAATAAATAAAAAATTATGAGAATAAAACTCAAAATAGAAATGGTAAGTTTAAGTTAGTGTGTAAATGTCTGATAAAAGTGTATAAGATTTAAGTTTCACTCACGCATGTCCTTTTAATTCAGCCTCTAAATTGCCCATTATATTCCATATATATATGGCACCATCCGCTGAGCCACAAGCTATTTTTGTAGCATTCATATTAAAAGAGGCGCGAGCCCAATCACAGCTAAGTTTAAAGTGTTCATCACTTAATAAATAAAAATTAATTAAAAAAACTGCATAAATATTAAAAATTATTAAAGCTTAATAAAGGGTTTAAAAAAAGTTTTCTTATTAAGCCTTTATAAAGCCGTTATATTTTTTTATAAATAAGGCGGTAAAATTAAAAAAAAGGATAAATATAGTCAGTCACTTAAAAAAACAACTTACGAAAAAGTAGAAATAACTTGATTTTTACGTAAATCTAAGAGTTTGATCGTATCATCACGTGTTGAACAAATGAGGTAATTGCAATCTTGTAAAAATTAAATTTGTTAAGTACATAATTCTTTGGACTACAGAATATTTTTCTATTTTTTTTACCTTTTGATAAATCCAATGAGGTAATTTTAGCATTCAATAAGACATCATCGGCTTGTTTCTCTGTACGTATATCCCAGAAACGTATTTTCTTATCATAATGGCCACTTATGATTGTCGAGCCTAAACTATCGGTGGAAACGAGATCATTACAACTGGAACCAGCAAATTTTGTCTCTATACATGCTATACTGCGTAAATCCCAAATTTTTAATGTTCTATCATGACTGCCAGTAACAACTTTCACGGGCTCCTGGACATATTTAGCTGCCATCACCTTTCCGCTGTGGCCAGTTAATGTGTGCTGAAAAGAGAAGCCAAGAGCAGATGTAAAATGAAACAAAAAAAAAACTTTTAGTCGATACACACAGAAAAAATTATTGTTGAATTTTTTTCAATTAAGTGATTGCTTAGAAAAAATAACATATTTGATTAATATTTTAATTGAATATATGTTTACATTAATTGAATTTACTGCTCTATCAAAAAAAATGTTATCAACAAGGCTGAACTCAGAATACTATGAAATGTTTAACAATTATTACATATTAATTGTATGTAAATAATGTAACTTTTGTTTTTATGTGTGAAATTCGAGCTGTTTTTTATAGTATGCCTCATTGTTTTGAAAAAATATTTTCAATTAAAATACTCAATTAATCTTTTAATTGGTTTTGATATATTTTTGTACGGGAGAAAAAAACTAAGCAGCTTAACTTTTTTTTTATTCGTAGTAATTTTGACAAGTGTTGAACAAAAATAAAATTAAAAAAAAAACTGCAAGACAAATGTGGATGGAAAAGTTAGTACATTGGCGGTATTTGGGGATCGATGCAAATGGTCTTTTGTAAGAACATATGTATGGAAAATTCGTAGCCTTTCTTTAAAATACAATCACAAAATATACACACAATTCAAATAAAAGCACCGATATTCTGAATTTACACTTACGCAAGCTATCAAACATCGAAAACGGCCATTGTACTTTTGTGCACCATTGGAACTTCAAAAGACATACGATTCATCATTCAGGTTTTTGGTACAATATTTTTTATATGTATGCATATTTTTTATATGTATGCATGTATGTATGTACACTAGAGCGACTCAAGTTGTATGGAAGAGAAATTCGTGCAAGGTGTACCCCCTCAAAATGAACATTGGTATTTTTTATGATGACATGTAAAATATTTCGGCTCTAGCTTTGACCTCTCGTGAGCTGGACCATTTTGAAAAAGGGTTTATTTTTGCATGTTTTGTCAATTTGAGAATCTGTTTCCTTATAAAAATATACAATATGGGTATCATAACAAAGGTTTTTTTAAGGCGCGTCCAACTGTATATACAATTTGACCAAGGACGATCATCCATGTCCTTTTTTTAAGGAAATTCTGTAAAAAATAACGATTTTTGAATTTTTTGTTCGGGGTTGTTTGTAATAAAAATGCCAAACTAACATATTTTAATCTTTAGTCGATTTAATTAAATACGGATCTCAGCTTTTTTTTTTAAATTCGTGCTAGTTCGCGTGTTGACAAAAATGCAATGGGGTGGTAACACTTCGTTTTAAATAGGCAATATGGGTATTAAATTTTTTCTTTTGCCAAGTAATGATGGATCTTATTGGCTTCTTTGAAAGTAAATTTTTTACTGGTAAGAATATACTATACAAATTCTAGGATTGGAATAGTAATAATTTATTTTTTATTTTTTTGATAATAAATTTTCAAGTCGTGTAAAAGCCTTTTTTATATATTGTAGCAGTTTTGTAAGTGTTGCTTAGATACAAACACAACCTAATAAAGTGATAATTAATTAAGCATTTTTGCTTAAAATACAAAGAAATTAACCATTAATAATTAGGTATACTCCATAATTTTCAAGAGTTTAAAAAATATGCATAAATTTCTTATAATTCCTAAAGCAATAAAAAAATTCTTTATAAACAAATTTTTTTATAGAAATTACAAAGAACGTATGCACGACCTTTAATAGGTTGTGAATTGACCAAATGTCCCACTCCCCAGCGCCAAAATTACTGCTTCCCAGAAGCGTATTTATAAGGGAGACAATGTTCCAGAATCACTTGCAGTTTCGCATGAATAAGGCATTTTTTTCTTTTGAGATGAGCCAACTATAAGCAATACGTTCAGCTTCCAAAAACCCATGAATTTTTTGCCTTAATAAAGTGCTTACCTGAAGGAATACTCAGATGCAAAAGTTTGCAAAATTTTCTGTGATAATTTTCTACTTTTCAGAAGCATTTTTCGAAGGTGTTAGTGCTTCCAAATCAGAATTTTTTTGCTAGGTCAGTGCTGTTGCACAGCTTCAAACTGAGTTGAAAACATACTCTCACATCAACACTCAATCATTTGGTTTAATATATAAAAGTTAAGATGGCCCACGGCAGGCCTTTAAATAAAATTCTCACAGACTGTAGTTTTTCACAAATTCTTTTCTGAATACATTCTTGTGAAGTTAAAATTGCCATGTCTATCAATTGATAGAAGGTATTTATTAGTCCTTAAAAAAATTTTTTTTTATAATTATTTACGAATTTTCATACTTCCAAATGGGTCTTTTGGCTCTCTTAAAAATTCATTTTAAGTCATATTAAATATATGATATTTTCTTAAAGCCTCTTATAACGCAAACTTTTTATTGTTCATTAACAAGAGAATTAAAAAAATTTGATTTTAATTGCAAAGTTTTACCTGGTGCAACAACCACACGCATGATCTCTTTCTTTAAACTCATGGCCAAAAATTCTATGAGATTTATTTACGAACATGTGCAAGATCACAATGGTGTCATGATGATTACATTTCGTGTTAACATTTTTAAATTATGAGTATTTATTAACTGGCGGAGCAGTAAAAAAATCTTTTTTTTTCAGTTTATGTTGTTTGTTTGCTTCTTAAGAAAACCAGCTTAGAAAGAACTTAGCATTTTGCAAATAAAATCTTAAAGAATTTTTGCTTTATAAATACATTAAAAATTCTTAATCGATCAAAGAGGTTAATAAGTATTCTCCCACTGCTATAAATATACATACTTACATATCGCACACTAAATCATAACCAGTCACAACTCAAAAATATTCCAGATGCTCAGGATGTTGATACTATACAAATGACGCAAGTATGTAAGAAATGACGGAAGTATGCAAACAGGCATAACGGTATTTTATGTTGTTCAAGAAGACTGTGTTGCAAAATGGTTTTTTGCGGTCATTAAAAATTTGTTGAGTAAACTTTTTTCGATAATTTTGAGCTGTGCCTAATTATGATGTAATGTGTGATATTAGTATTTATTTTTCTCTTATTTTAAAAAAATTTATTAAAATTAAAGGCAGAACAATAATTAAAGCCCCTATTGCCTTTTTCAACTCAACACAGATTGATTGTCTGTCAATTTAGCTTTGAAACCATTTTTTGTATTGTTAATCACAACAAATTTTTGCTTGAAAAGACAAACTACTAACTGAACTACTATTTACGTTGACAATGACAATGCCAACACAGAAAAAAGTATTCATCAATTAATGTTTTCAATTAATAATTTAATTGATTCAATTAAATTTTTAATTGTATTAATTAATTTGAGTGGAAAAACTTAATTGATATTATCAAATTGTTTATAGGTGAAAATTTAATTAATTTTTTAATTAATATTACAAATATTTTAATTAATATTACAAACTCATTCGTATTACTTTTTTGTGTGCATGTAAAAGTTGGACTGACTCTCGGACAACCAAACTGAGCTGAGAACGACAACAGGGGCTTAAAAGTAAGAAAAAGGTTAAAAAATTTATTATTTTCTTAGTTTTTGCAACTCTAACTTACATAAATACATACGAATGCATTTCACTGTCAGCCAGATTAGAAAAAAATGAGGACGAAAATTTGGCTGAATGAAATAACGTCCAAAGCAAATACTCCCAATGACATAATTCTCAATGAAAAAGGACCTAAACAAATGAAATAAGTCCCACCAAAAATTTAATGAAAGAAGTCTTAAGAAAATGAAAATTTTCGCAATTTTTTGGAGAGCGAAATAAGTCCGAAATAAAATAAAATAAATCCCAAATTTCTTCGCCGATAAAATAACTTCCAAACATATTTTTTGCGAGGTATTTAATTTTTATTTTTTTAATATAATGAAATTATTATCAAAAAAAAAAAAAGTAAATAAATACCAACATTTTGGGGGTTACTTCATAATGCAATAACTTCCAAAATGTATGTATGAAAAATTTTGGGAATTATTTCCCTTTTTTTGGGTGTTATTTTATACAGCCGAAATTTTTGGTTTGGGATTAGGGATTTTCCTGAAGACTGTTTTCATTCTGTGTTTTATATTATCATTTGCTTAATATATGATATGATCCAAAAAAATATTTTCTTTCCGCAAATGGTAGTTTTGTATTACAATGAGAATTGTTGGTATATGAATAGTTTTATCAGCAATAAATTAAATAAGCACTAACAGCCTGTCGCACGATATCAACCGTTTCCGTTCACTAATTTTCTAGAAGACAGAACGCTGTTTTGGATCCCCGTAAAAACCATCAGCACGTCAATTTCGAACGAAAAGAAAAGCGAATAACATCCATGTAGAATTGTGTTCGATTATCATTGTTGCAGCGAACACAAATGTCAAAAGTATTCACTTACTTCTTGAATGTCGAAAGGAAATATATATCGCTCATTTACTTAAACAGCGTCATAATTCAATAAAAGTAGTTAGCTAGAAAACGAGTTTAAAGTTTTAAATTTACACACATTTTCTTTTTTCTCAAGAGCTGACTAAACAAGACATTTGTATGAAATTTTTACACAATATGAATAACGATATGAGGATTAATTCTGCATCATCAACTCAAAATGATCAAACATAATTGCGGCATAAACACATTTTTTGAGTTTTGAAGATCTTTGAGTAAACGAGCGATATGTAAAATTAATTTGAATCAATTAATTTTAAATTTATTAATTCAAAAATTTACTTACACAGAAAAAAAACAGAGTAGATAAATTACGTTATAAAGATAAACTCATTGGAATGAAAAGTAGGCAGATAGTGGGATGCTTTCTCAAACAAAAGTGGATTCTTTCGCCTAAGTTTTTCTTAGAATATAATGAAAAAAATTTACTGACAATCAAAAACTGACAGTACAAGGTAAATTGTCAATTCACACGGCTGTATCAAATATGTCAGAAAATCTTATAATTTATTGCCAGACGATTGTATGATAACAAATTTATCTGTCAGTTTAAGCCTGGTACTCTGTTCACAATTTCGTGCGAAATGCTGTCAAACATGTAAAAGTATCTGGTATGAAATATTTGTGAAATAAATTTGCAAAAGTAGTACTCTGTTCTTATTGCGAAAAGCACGTAAAGCATCATGTTTTTCCATGCAAAATTACTCTGGCATCATTTTAGATTCGCTGCGAAACAACATGAGCAGTACTTTTTTCGCACGGAATTTTGACAATGTTGCATACTTTTAAGCAATAAAAGCGAGAACTTTATAAAAAAAAACGCAAGTTGGGCTACATTTAGTACATGTAAAATTTTTCACGCGAAATAATCAATGTTGCTGAAAATTTTTCACAACTCCGAACAGAGTACAACCTTTACACGCTTTCCATATGCAAAGATTGCAAGATCAGTTATTATGTGTTCCCAGACTCTCAAAGCATTTAGAAAGAAATTGTTAACTATAAATCGTTTGTGTTTGCGGTAAATATAAAAATTAAAATATAAATTATTATGGACCATAACTAAGAAATTGCAATGATTTTGCCTGCATATATTTTATTATATTTTTGCAATTTCTTTTTTCTTTAAAATCAAGTGTGTGCAGTGTTGCCCATAGAATGAATTATCTTACAATGCTGACATTGTCAGATGCATAAACTAAATGTCTGACAAATATCTGGCAATAATTTTACAATGTTGCCGAAATGTGTTTACACGATTGTAGCATATGTGACAATTTGTTGACAACTGTCAGTCTTGCAATGGACAATGACAATGCTTATTCTGGCAACGATGTTAGCCAAAAATTTCCAGTTCACACGGTTGTAAGAAATTTTAAGCACATTTTACTGACAATATTGTAAGATGTGACAACCGTCTGTACACAGCTTTAGCTTATACTTTGGTATCTTTCAAATTGAAAATATAAGTTACTGGGTGTGGAACAAAATAAAAGTGCCTCAGTTAGGAAATAAATAAAAATAAATAGTAGCAGCAACAAAATCATAATTTGCAACACAAATTAAAGTATGATGACTTTTTCTGCGAATTTTTGGAGATAAAAATTTTCAATTTAAGCATACGATTTGAACAAAAATCTGGGAGTGCTACTTATTATAATAATGAATTGCATATTATTTATTAAGAGATTTAATGCAAATAAAACAATTCTTGTAACATGAAAAAAGTTTGGATTTAAAAAGTAAAACACACTTACCGGACACACGACACATGCAGTCAACGGTTAGTGGACAGGCACAAGTTATGTGATTTATGCCTAGTTTTTGTTTCGTGCTTTACTTCTTTCTAAGTGTTTATTTTAAGCCGGCTGATACATAAAAAATAGATTTTCTTTTTTTCATTATTACGGCTGTTGGGTTTGATAACATTTTAGCTGTTTTTAAGCATTTTAATTTTTCTGTAGATTTTTAGATTTATTTCTTGGTGTTAAAAATGTAATTTAAAGCTGCTTCTTTATTTGCTTTTTTTACAACATCACGCTTCCAGGTGCTACAAACGTGCGTTGGAATTTTTAGGTCAATTTTAGAATATGAAATTACTTTTACATTAGCAAATTTTTTATTTTGGTAAGGAATGTGTTTTTTTTTAATTCAATGACACGAAAACTGGTTTGTATTTTTACACAACTTCAAAAAAAAAAAAGAAAAAAAAAGACGGTATTATAAATTCGTCTGTATTTTTTTATGTGTGTTATTTTATAACTCCGTCATTTCTAGACCGATTCAAAAAATTCTTTCTTTATCTGAAACGGTGTTGCTTCCATTCAGTCCCATTTCAAAAAAGTGGTCGGAAAAAACCCCGTAATTATTTTTTATTTTTTATAATTTGTTCAGATTGTCATTCTCTCTTGGTCATAAGTTGAACGATTTTTATTAATAATAAAGAACTATTTTTTTTCTGTATAGGCTGGTTTTGCGTAGAATTGCCCTATTTATTTTTGATTCTAAAATTGTTTAATTTAAACTTTTTTTTAGTTATCTTTTTGTTTTGCACAGATTTGGAAACTATTTTTCATGTTTTCTTAATAATAGAATTTTTCTTTTTTTATATTAACACTGATGATTAGCAGATAAACCATAAACTTGTATCGTAACTTTTCCAACTGCTACTGAACAGCATGACAGAGTACCTAGTGTTTAGAAAATGTTCACCATAAATTTTATGACTGCAGTTGATGTTAATTTAATTAACGATTTGTAAACAAACAAATGTTCTAAAAAACAGCATTATAGAAATATCACAAGCAAATGTACGCTCGAGTTGATTTACTTTGTTTATGCAATTTAAACAGTTTTGCTTTAAAACTTCCGTTAGAATATTTAAAGCAAACTTCAACTTTATGTTGAATAAAATTAAGAAAAGAAAAAAGTTGCTGCAAAGACGATTCTGTTTTTACCAGAGCATTTGCAAAATTTTTTAGGTACATAAGTTACAGTTTAGTTGATGAAAGTTTTCTTGCAGACAATTTTACTTTGTGGGCAAGAACGGAAAGAGGAATAGAAAGGGGCATGCATATTCATGTACATGAAGTTTGTTTTATCCTCTCGTTTTATACTTTCACTGTTAAAAAACATATGAGCGCTTACGCACGCACTTATTTATACGTATATGTATGTATGTATATATAAACAAGTTTCTGCAAGAAAAATATCTTCGAGTGAACGCAGGTTCAAAAAATTAAACAAAACATTGCTGCAAACGAAATTTACTAGCAAAGTTTTTAAAAATATATTCTTTTATACATTGAGAGCCTACATACATACATACGTATATTCAAAATATGTCAACTCAAATTTGATCAAGTCAAAATGAGTTTCCGATGGCAAATAGCTCCCCTATGCAATATTCATCTATAATGTAAAATTCGAACCAAAAAAGTGATTTTATCTCGTTTTGTATCAATTTTGTTTTTATTCAAAGTATAATTTTTTTGTTGAAAATAAATGCTAAAGACAGAATTAGTTTTTACTTTCTGTTCTGTTACGAATCAGTTGACTCTTTTTTGTTTATAGAAATTTAATACAAGTCGTTAGTTTTTCTGTTTCGTTCTGTTCTGTTTCGGTTCAAACTGTGAAAATCAAAAAATTGTTAAGTAAATGTAAGTGAAAGCACAAATTAAATAAAAACATTTTGAAATAAATTGTGATTGTGCACTTAGAATTTAAAAAATTTAATTTTGAAAGAAAAATATAAAATTATATTGAAACATAACAATGGACGATGCAAAATTCATCACTTTAGTGGAAAACTGAGACCTTCTGGTCAGAAACAGCTGATAAGTTACTACAGAAAATGTAAGTAAGCAAATTAATAAGCAGAACGGCACAACACAGAACAGCAACAGAAAGTAAAGACTAATGAAGCCTTAACTCCCATATAAATTCCTAAAATTTTTAAAAACTATGTAAATTATTATAAATCTACCTCATATTTTGTTGCATTTGGCATGCTGAACACGAATGAAATAAGGATTTTTAATATCCTATGGTTAGTTTGGTCACTTTTAACATATTGGTACGTAGGGGTTCCGATAAAAAAAATTGGTAATATATGTATAACTTTTAAACTTTTAATCGAATGGAAACATTATGTATGGATCGATTACAGTCAATATATAAGCTTTTGAAATTGAAAATTGGAGTGACCCAGCTACACTAGAGATTGAGTTAGAGAGTGCAAAAGCTGACCACCTCGAGATGGAATAGGCTTTCAGTCAGGCTTAAGTTATTTTTTATAGTATTATAAATTTTTTCTTGTAGCTTTTAATTTCTTATACGAGGTGTGCTCAAAAAGTATCGCTAATTTTGAATTTTCGCGGGTTACGTATATTCGTATTTTGATTTTTTTGTGGCGTTATGCTGGTACTCATGTCTCTCACTTATGCCGACAATTCCGGCCATTTATCTAGTATTGAGCAAAAGATCTCACAAATTAATTAAAAAATAAATATATTTAAAACAAATTATGTTTTTGTTTACCGAAAAAATATGCTAACTCTAAAAAAATATTTGTTTTTTGATCAATTAAAATATGCTATCTCAAAAAAAAAAAATACTCAAACCAGTGCAAAATAAATATTATCTTGCATACATATAAATAAGTAAGCATATTTAAACCATCTTATGGAAAGCACATAATTTAGTTTTACAATAATGAGCGAATTAATTAGTTTTTTTGCTCTACTGAAAATTTAGCTTTTTTAAGTTGGCGTATATTCAATATATTAATATGGTTTTATTTGATTCCTTGCAACTCTCTCAAAGAAAATACAATATAAAATAAAAAAATTACTTAAATAATTTTGACGTATTTTTTTGTAAAGATAAGTAGCACTCAGGCAATGAATGCCTACTACTATTACTAGGTCTTACCTTCTTTAGGAAAGGGATAGTGATATAGAAGACAGGTGATGAAGGAAGAGATAGAGGAAAGCTTCACTCTTTTTTTTACAACTCAACTCTGTTTTTTGCACGTTTTTAATAATGCAGTGTTGCAGCGCCTCTGGTTTTAAATAAGGCGTATTAAATTTTTGAAGCTGTGATTAGTGTAGCCATTTTATTGGATATTTTACTTCGTCGATGATTCTGCTAAACAACGAAGGAGGGCGCTCTGATGTTACATTAGGATTAGTATATGCTGAAGTCGATATAATTCAGTGACCAGTGACTATGCCTTCATCACATGAACTTTCCTACAACAACTGATACAAAAGGACACTAATGTACATCAGAAAAATGCGTGTTGTTGTTATTTGATGACAGTCTGATACTGGGCTCGAACCCAGGACCTTCGTTTTCGTAGTCAACGTGCTAACTACTTCAGCCAACGCCACCCTACACAATACAGAGAAAATGTTAAATTTTTAATACTCATGACATATCGATACTCAAACGAATATGAGTATTAATTCATATGTATGTATGTATATGCATCAACAAGCATTATTACATACATTCGTACAAACACATTTACGCGCGCATATCGATAGGTGCTAATTCGATCAAACAAATATGCCATGGGTATTCGTTTGAATACGTATGCGCATAAGCATGTTTTGAAAATTATGAGTATAAGAGCAATGTTACCAAGTATGTTCGGAAAAAAATTGTTGTATATATCAGAGAAAGACATTGAATAAAAAAAAAATGTGGAGAATGTAGAACAATAAAAAATTTACTCGGAAAATCATTTGATATCACTGTGCTCGAATCGAAAACTTTTTTTATAACAAGCCGGGGACCCGTCTGGCAAACCTTTTTGGTTAGATCTTGTTTAAAAAATAATAATGATTGAAAATTATGGTAAAAAGTACCTCTAAAAACCTCCATTCTTTTCAGTTTTCTTATATATTGATAGAAAAATCATGTATTGATGAACATGCGTCATAAGAAAACTTAAAAATATATTTATTTTTTGTTTAAATTTTTTGTTTAAAAAATTTCTTTAGGACGCATGTTCATAAATAATATGTTCTTTTAATTGATATAAAAATTAATAAATGGTAGAAAACTGGGAAAATTGAGATTTTTAGGTACTTTTAACCAAATTTTCAATCTTAATTATTTTTTGAACAAGAGCTAACCTAAAAAAACGGTTGGCACCACTGAATTCAGCGTACTCTAATTGGGTTTGGTTTACCCACCGGGTTCGCCGCTTGTTACATTTTTGAAATAGCAGTGTATTTATTTGAGAAAAAATTTTTTTTCAATAACTGCCTTAAGAATGAATTGGAATGGAATAAAATGGATTAGTTTTTTGGCTGCTTCACTTTTCTCCTATGTAATAGAAGGATGTATGAATGGTACAATATCTCACTCTTTGGTCCAGTTTCTCCCATAAATGTTAAATGGAGCTTAATAGCATGTTCACACTTACGTGTTTAACGTCTCATTCGTGTTTAAGAGTTTAAACACGACGATTTTGAGATGTTTTACTATACATTGACTTGTTTTGTTAAACATCTCAAATGAAGTGTTTAAGATTTAAACACTTCCTTAAACACGTAAATGGAGTATGTTCAGTCCGATTTTGATAACTCTGGCAACTTTGTGTTGTTATTAAATGGCGGCACGTGAAAAATTATTTGGTAAACAAGTAATTAGTTCAAAAATAATCAACTATTTACAAAAACATTTGTTGTTTGAAACGTTAAAATTTTTTTAAAACACTTGCGTGTTTTTTAAACACGTTTAAGATTATAGGTGTGAACATAGTAAACGAGGTGCGTTCAAAAACTATCGTAACTGCACATTCAAAATGGCCGAAATTGTCGGCATAAATGAGAGACATGAGTACCAACATAACGCCACAAAAATCAAAACTCGAATATACGCAACACGCGAAAATCAAAATTCGGTAGATATATAGATAGATATGCGTAAATATGAAAGGGTATAAATAATAATGAATATCGATACATAAAGTTATGAAATAAAGAGTGCAGTGGTATACGCAAGTATGACAAAAAATTGGTATGAATATGTACAAGTATACAAAATATTCGGTATTTCGATAAGTGCTAGAGTATCCATATGTTTTTCTTTTCGTTGTCGTTCTTTGACACAAAAATTATTCATTACATTACAGTACAAAAATTATCCAAAATAATGTTACTCCCGTTGTAAGTTAGTAATTAGTGGATATCTTAAAGACAAGCATTAAGCAGCCAATAGAAAAGTAAAAAAAAATTATTACCCTAAATATAAAGAAAACAAACGTCTATTTAACTAATCCATATCCCATAATTAAGAAATTAAAAAGAGAAGGAAAAGACAAAAAAAAACATTTTTGTTTATTTAACGCCCTGGTTGTTGCTAATGAAAAGAACTAATGTAAAATTTTTTAAAATTGTAAAACACGTATTTGATACCATGCTTGCTATAAGAAACAAGGAAATGTTTAGTTACATACATATATATGTATGTATATATAAAAATATTTATTATTTCAGTATAATTATTGTTAAACGTCATCACGTGATGTTGGTTCTTTTATCTACAAATTATAAAGTACATCAAACATTGATTTTATTAAATTTTTAGTCACAAATGACACTAAATTCTCATACCAAAGAATTGTTACGATTTTTTTCTCTTTACGGTCATAAAACTCTTATGCAACCTTAATTCATTTCCTTGATTACGCTCTTTAGACACTTATTAACCAGCCAAAACGAGTCATAAAAAACAAAAACATTTTGAAAAACTTATAAATTTTCAATTACCAGCTACTTTAAGGCTTTTGGGGGAACAATAATTGCAGTGGAGAAAAA
Organism: Nowickia ferox; assembly: GCA_936439885.1. Taxonomy (NCBI): domain Eukaryota; kingdom Metazoa; phylum Arthropoda; class Insecta; order Diptera; family Tachinidae; genus Nowickia; species Nowickia ferox. Next base: position 90,273,648 of record OW387023.1, on the reverse strand, counting down.
TAAGCAACAATGAAAACAGAACTGCAGCTACTGTCACTGCTATTATGTGTTAGTGACTTGATCCCAGCAAACACAGAGTTTAATTGTCAAATTGTAAACAAACACTTCACGAAAATGTTTCAGTATCTTACAAAAATCTTACACCACAATGATTAAGTGATTTTTTAAATATTTTAAGATAAATACAAAATTACTAAAATACCGAACATAGCTTTCCTATTCGTTAAGGCATTAAACACAAAGACCACAGCAGGCTACACTACTGCATGACGACAAACGCTATTGACTGCTGTTGTCGCCTTGAAGCCAGCTTATAATTGTTTTGGAGACCGCTGCAACTGATGTTCAAGTATAAATTCAGTGATGTCACTTTCAAATATTTCACATTTATATAAATAAAATTTCTTATTTAAAATATACTTATACCACATAGGGCCATTATTACAAGTTAAAGTTAGTTAAAAGTAGGATTTTGTCGGACGTATAAAAAGTTTTCAATTACAACAAATTTAATTTAACTTACCAGGTAGGATAAACTTGTCCTTGAGTCATCGCTGACTTTATGTTAAATTAGGATTGTAAAAATGAATAACTTTTTATACGTCCAACAAAATCCTACTTTTAACTAACTTTGAGTTGTAATACTGGCACTTAAAAATATAAAAACTAATCAATTTAAGTCCTTATATGAATTTTGAGATGATCTTTCAGTTAAATAATATCCAGTAGTTATAATCTATCATTTATTTTACATTTTGTATTATATTTTCAGCTCTATATTTGCTCAGTATCGCTTGCAGGGTGCCCCTGTGGCCGAGTGGTAGCGATGTTATCCTCTCAGTCGAGTGGTTGTGGGTGTTTTCTGCAGACAAGCTAATCGTTTCGCGGGTTGTGCTTATTAAAAAAAAATTTAGAAATTAGCCTAACGTGGTGATAGCGACAGAAGTAGTTGTGTCGCAGTGTAGCTATTATGGCGTCAAAATAATCATGGGCCAGCTGTGGTCTATGAATTTTGAATTTTAAGCGTGAAAATGATTTGAAAATAATTTTTCTTTAAATATATACAACCTTATATGTCAAACATTTCTTCAGAGTCACGTAAATTAAATTGCAAACTACTTTTTCAAAAAATACTAAGAATTCCAAAAATTTCAAACGTTAGGGTTTGCCTTTGCTGGGATGTGCGAGAAGATCAGTGTGTTTATAGAGTTTATGGTCACATGTTGACTTCAATAGAGTTTCGTGACTAAAAGCGTATGAGAATTTATTATCTTTAGTTCTTAATCGCTGCCTGTGTTAATAAAAATCATTCATTCATTCTCGCCTCTAACTCATTATCTAATGCCGCAGCGCCGACTCGACGTAAAACAATAATTTATCAAAAATAACATTATTTAGTCATTTCTTTTTAAACAGCAAAGAAATTTTGAATTTCTTTTTCTTTTTAACGACCAAGGAAACCGCAAATATGCAATTGCATGTTTTTTTCTTGTGTGACGTGTTAATGCGGGGACAAGATATTTATCCATTTCAGAACTATTTATGAATTTTGACATCGATTTGTTAGTGCATATTTTTGCATACCTTTTAAAGCATGTTTTTGCATACATCAGTCTTGCACACACATTTTTAGCATATTTTTGAATTTTTAAAGCATAATTTATGTTTTTAGGGCATATTTTGATACTTTATAGAATTTTTTATTTTAAGGTGCTTACAAGCTTATGTGTTGGTAAAAATTTTAATTTTTATTTTTCACCATATAAATCTTAATTCCAATGTACCATGTAGTGTATAAATATTTCTTATATATTAGTTTCAATAAGAATTCGGTTTTGTTATTTGTGATGGACTTTGCCCCAAGAAGACGTTGAAGGATCACTGTTAATGCATAAAAGGTTATGAAGATGTGACAAAAACGATTTTTATTTGAAAATCTAGGTCAATATTTTGGTGTTTATTGCAATAAAAATTATAAATAAAAATCTTGTAAGTCTTTATCATGCGAATTTCATTTGAGGTGTATGAGAAAAGTACCAAAAAGAGGTTATATTTTCAGGCCTTATTTAGGCGTATTTCCAATATATTATTTTATTATTACTGCTTTAATAAAAATAATTACTAAAGTTCAATCTTATCCCGTTTTCAACCTTCAACAGTAAAGAAAATATTAAAAATGTTTCACTAACCTGCCTGGTTGTTTTTTATTCAATTATAATGAAGTTTACATTGTTATTTTACCTTGATATTAGATTACCAGTTTAACACACCAGACATTAATTTTACCTCTTACTTGTTCAGCGGATACTAATTCTAATGTAAAATCAGAGCGACCGTCTTCGTCGGTATTGTGTAGCAGAATCATCGCCGAAGTAAAATAACCAATAAAATGGATGAAAATAGAACTTTGATGTTATTTGTTCATTAATAATTATCACATGTAATTTGGCTTAAAAGGCGATACGAACATTAGCCTGTTCAATTCATTAAATATAAAATGGATATTAAACACAGCTTTGGAAATTTTAAACGTCTCATTGACACCAGAGGCGCTGCAACAATGCATTATTAAAAACATGCAAAAAAAAACAGATTTGTAAGAGAATTAAGCTTTCCTATATCTCTTCCTTGAACACCTATGTATATTTTTTTATCACTATCCTTTTCGTTAAGAAGGTAACACCTAGTAATAGTAGTAGGCATTCATTGCCTAAGTGTTACTTCTCTTTTCACAAAATAAAAAACTAAACAAAAAATAGAAAGATTGCAAAATATATTGGATTTTTTTTTTAAAGATTGAATAACATAAATTATATTCCCCTTCTACGTTCGCTATTTTAAAAAATATATGAACTACAAAAAAATTCCAAAAATCAGTTTTTATCCCTTAGATCTGCAATTATCGAAAAAGTACAAAGCAAGTAAACGATAATTTTTTTTTTTATTATCAAACGACACTGTTTGAATTTTATTTCTACAATGAGGGAATCCGAATAGATTGTGTTATCGATTTTAACCTCTTTTAAGTCCCTTGACATTCAAATTTTCAAAAATCCATCCTTTAATAAATCTAAACATCAGAAAAGGAAGCTAATATTGAAATTCATTGGCTAATTTAATGATATTGGTGGAAAGTATTTGACTTAATTTCAAAAAAGTGCCAAAACGTTATCGAGACTTTTTCAAAGAAAGTAAAAAAGATATTAATTTTTTTTTTTACTTTTCAAGAAAAACTTACTACTTATTTAGTTAAAGGCTTTGTTATTAATAAAAAAAAACTTGCCATAAAATGCTTCGTATCTAGCTACTGGAAAAATGTTTATGATAGTTATAATTTTTATTACAGACATAAGCATTTCTCAAACACTTTAGCAAAAGCAAGTACTCTTTTTTTAATTGGAAACAAATTAGACTTTATCAAATTCTATGCAGCTTATGGGGTATTTATTTGTTACGAATATATTTATAGTCAATATTCATTTAGCTTTTGACTCTTAACTTTAAATGCTGTAATACCACATATTATGTCAATTATTAGGCTAGTCCACGCTTTTACGAGGAAATTATTTGGTAACATTTGGATAAGTCAGAAGAAAAGAAATGAAAAGGTGTTTCGGTTTCGATTTGAGAAAAAAGAAACAAAATGCAAACTTTAATATCGTTTTTTATCAGTTCTGTGAAAAAAAAACTTGACAAAGTTCAGAACTATTTACCTAACTTTACTCACAAACGACCACAAACGCAATCGTGCCATGGACGAGTTTTTAAGCCATTTCCCAACCGTGGACGTAACGTGGACCCATCACAATACACCACAGACTAAACAGCCGTCAAAACAAAGAAGACAAAGGTGAGTCTATCAGCCAATAAAGTCATGACGACCGTTTTTTGGGATGTAAATTATTTACTTTCAAGAAGGTTTAATAAGGATTTAAAACCCATTACGCTATTTTTTAGCAAAAATTAATGAATCGGATTGCTCCCTTATTAACCCTGTTCTCAGGATTTAGCACTAAGCTACCATTTCTTGTTTATTTTGTTGATTTAAATCCATCGATGAAATCATCTCTTAAATCAATACTTTTTTTGATGAGCTCGACAAATCTTAAATTTCGAAAGGATACATAGATTGGAAAAACGTTGGACAAATTGTACAGAGCTCAATGCAGACTGCTTCGAAAAATAAAACAAATTTTTTTTAATCTAAAAAAACTGTGTTTCACTCAAAAAAATTATTTACAATTCAACTAAAGCGGTGGGTGAAAAGTTGTCATCGACTTATACATATATTTCCCCTTGTTGAAAAAAATCCAACAGCTTTTGCACATAAAGCTTTGCTAGTTTTCCCCACCTCTTATCGCCAAAAATAAAATAACGAATCGTTTTCAGGCTAAGCTACTGCTTTATTCATTTAAAAAGTGCTTTTATTTTTTAAAGGGGTTGTAAAACAAATTTTTTATGAAAAACTGTTTTATAAACCTCTTATAAATCAAAATTATTTTTTTTATGAATAAGGCTTTTATTATTTTTTTAATTAATTCAGAAAATTTAATTACATTGATCTTTCTGTTAAACTTTATTTCTTTTTGAATTTTTCATTGTTGGAATAAAACTTCTTAATCAATTATTTTAATAGAGCTCCGATATTCGATAATTTGAACGAAAATTACTTCTTCGCATAAAAGATAATTTGAATAAAATTTGTACTCTTTGTTTGAATAAAATTTTCTATTTGTTTATTCCAAAAAACATTTTTTTATTGTACAAATCGAATAATTTTGTTTGTTTTATTATTTATATGATTCGAATAAAGTTTATAATAAATACAACTATTTATAAGATAAAATATTTTATTTAGCTATTCGAATAAAAATTTTTATTTACATGCACGATTTTTTTCCGTTTATGCGTATATAATACACATACATATATATTTCATTATTCTAAAAAATATTTAAACGGCCAATTTAATCGAGTAATTTTTTTATAAATTGTTCAAATAGGAATTTCAATTGTTTGAATAATACATTTATTCGAAAAAAATTTTTTATTCAATATATATCAATACTATCATTTATTTCTTTATATTTTTTTTCGACTAGTTGAACACAATTTTTTTTTTATTAATTTATCAAAAAAAAAAAAAAAATCCAAAGAATTTTCGATTAAATTATTAGAAAAATTTTTTTTATTCTATATTTTGTACTTTATTCGATTATGTCAAATTATGCGAATAAAATATTTTATACTAATTTGTATTATATTACTGAAATAAATTATTTTTTGTTCATTCGAACGAATCGATTATTCAAATTTTTATTTCATTATTCAAATATGTGTTATTTGATTGCCCTTAAAAACTGTTTATCGCTGAATTATTCGAGTATAGATGTTTACTTAATTGTACACATAAAATTCTTTAGGCAATTATTTTATTCGATTAATCGAAAAATTAACTTTTCTTACTTAACAATTTGAATAATATTTTTTGTTCGGTTATTCGTAGCAGATTGTCTATTCGTCTATTTAAAATACTTTTCTTCGATTTTTCGAAAAACATTTTATCATTTGTGATAGAAATTTTATTTAGAGGCTTATTCTAATAATTATTCTAATAAGTTAATTGAATAACAGTTTTTGTTTTAAACTATTCGAGTATTGCATGTTTTTCAGAGTTTTTAAACTATTAGAATATTTTAACATAATCCTATTCAAAGCCAACCTTAATATACATAAATACATATCTGTCTACAAAGGCGAATGTGAGCCATAGTGGCGCTTTTTTCTTTTAATTTTTTTTTTTTTGAGAGAACTTCAATTACTATGAAATTGATATGCCACCCATTTAACTTGTTTCGCTACAAATTTTTTCGAGTGTCTTGGGTTTTTTAAGCCGCAAGACCATCAGGCTTTAAAGTAAATATTACAACAGCACTAAATGTTTTTAAAAGAATAGTTGATTATAGTTTTTAAACTGCTATAGGCCATATATTTTTCCTGCTCTTAGGAAAACTTTTGGCCAACTTTTGGGGTGCCAACTTTTAAATATTTCATATAATAATAGCAAGCCCGATCGGAAATGGATAACAATAATCTTTCAAATCAAAGATGGATACAGAAGGAGTTATAAATCTAGTAGACCATTTATTGTTCTTTATTAAAATATATTTGTTACGTTATATTATGCGTAAAATTGAGAACTATTGACAGAGAAATTCTATAGTCAGAATGCCTCAAAAATTTCAAATATGGTTTTATTACATAATTTTTTGTTTCATGAACCATATTAGATGCAGATTTTAACAATTAAAATATGCTTTGGTCTAGTGTTATATATGTTAAAAAAATATCTGGAGGGTTTTGCTGTTTAAGCTTCGTATAAGTACTGTTGATTAATGAGCTTTGTTGATTTTTTTTTTTAATAGGAGAAGCGACTAGTCGTTGCAATTTTAAAAATGTTCCAAGTGTTCATTTATTTGAAGAGAAACGTTGGAGGTTCTAGCATCTGCAATACGTACGTACTTTGGTTTTATTTATTTTCCGTTTTCATTTTAATCGCTTTACAATTTCCTGCCCTGCGGATAAGAATGCAAATATTTGCTTATTTTATTATTCCAGCTTTAATTGCTATTTTAGTAAATGGCTGGATTAAGATTCTGAACCCAACTTAAGAACTGTGAGTGTTTGATGGCAATACGTTTTTTTTTTGCTTCAATTCTCTAATTCTTTATGTATTTTCGGAATTACTCAAGATAATAAAACTAAAAAAATTTAAAGCAATCTTAAATAAAAAACTTTTTTTTTTTTTTGTAAATAATAAAATTACTAGGATAATAAAGTTTTGCTCAAAGATGTTACATATTACGAGATAACTTTCAATGACGAGAACCAAATCATTTATGTTGAAATTATATTTTAAGGAAATTACTCGTAAACTAAAGGTTTAATTAATTGCGTAGTACATGAAAGAAAAGAGTAGCCACGCATACATATAAATTAAAATTAACATTTAAAGCTTGATAAAACATGATGCTACATATGTAAGTACTTTTCCTACTGGCTTTTATGAAATAAAAACGTCTTTAAAGACATGTGCTACCACTTTACTGTTGATAAAGACACAGATTATTTTCTAATTTGTTACACTGCGTAACGTAGAAAAAACGATAAAGAGAAAAATCTTCGTAAATGCAATGATTTTTTACATTATATTTATGATTTTGTCGTTGTTTTTCAACCAATGCAACGCTTCATTCGCATTACGAAAATTGTTTCATCAGCTGAAAAAGTGTCATTATACAACGAAATATTTTCATTCATGTAACGACATGTTTTTTACTAAGCAACGTACATTTTCATATTTTAAATGAAAAATGTAATTATTGCAATTAAACTTTAACAACAGTTTTCATGTACATCATTACAGTATTTCATTACTGAGACGTAACAAATCATTTTCTTAAGATATCGTATCATTGTGTTAACATAACAACATATTTCATTGTTCTAATGATTACGATTAATTAATTAATTAATTAATGTAGACATTGTATTTTATTAATTTTTTAACTCCCGTGTGTATATTGGCACAGGCATCAGAAAAATTGTCTTCTCCGGTCAAGATTTGAATTTGGAAGTCATCGCATGGTAGCCAACACGCTTACCGCTCAAGCCACAACAACCTCAAATATTATTTAGATACACACTAAATATATACCATCATTAATGAAATTTTAATTCAACATTATTTAATTGATCTAATTAATTCAATATTATTTAATTTATTTGAAAAGTTATAACTTATAAATAAATATAAATATATATAAAAAAAAAAAAATACTTTGACTTGTCTCCAGGATTCGAACCTGCGACAAGAGTAGCACACTGCCTACTAGGCAGCAGCAGGAATTTTTCTTCATTGTAGTTACGAAAATATTTCATTAAGTTTCAACGAAACTATAATTTCCGCAATTATATATTAATTGCAATTGTGGTTTGATACTTTGATCTTCTTTTATGTCACCTAATCAATTTAAACTATTTCGTAGCATTAATGATACCGCGATATGTAAAATATTAAGCATTGGAAAGGTTACATTCCATTAATTAAATTTGCATCAATATAATATAATGTTTCATTTTATTGATGAAATTTGTCATTGTATTAAAGAAAGGGGTTCAACGTATTGGTTTCATTCTCGTTAGGAAGTCTTTTTCTTTCAGTGCTGATTCTGGTAGGGAAGATCAGCAGTTCGAATTATAGTTCCTGTGACCATTCGTCCTTTTGTTAAGAGGACAGCCTCTTTTTTTACGCGAGTTCCTTTTAGACTTTTAAAAAAATTGTTCTTTTTGAAATAAAATTTTTATGAATTAACTTTATTTTCTGATGACTACTTACTTTTGTTTCTTTAAACTCCAAGATTATAAGTTAAATTTTCTTAAAAACCAAAAATTTCTACATCAATACAAGAGAAATTATAATAATCCAAAATTGCAATTACCTGGCAACATTGAAAAATGTACATATGTTTCAAGGCTTATCAAACAGGGTTTCTTAATATCAAGATTACTCATCAGCTGATGTTTTGTTTACACCTTTATAACAAAGATATTATTTGACAAATACTTCTTTTCCTTGCTTGATGCATAAAATTTTTTGAAAATTACTTTGTGAAACTTTGTGAAAAGCGCAGAGCTACATCTAATGCGTGTATCAGTAATTAATGTGTTAGATATGTTCAATGCATCGAATTTCTTGTCTACTCAGTTAATCTGATATTTCATACCTAAACAAGGCACATCAATCAGGTACCCGTAATTTTAAAATAAATATTAGAGCAGCGAAAACCTGCTGCAATATTTATGTTGGTATAAATTATCATCACAATTTTCAATACAGGGTAACATTATCCGAGTGTATTGTTGAGTACACGTCTGGCATTTCTTGTGTTTTCATTTTGGGGTGTGATTTTCAAAATGTGCAACGCCGTACACATTATGTTTTTTATATAGAAAGCAATGCCACACAACGAAAAATATCTGAAATGCCAAACGTTGCCACTATATCGAGCCATAACCGCCAAAAAAAAAGCTCTTAACCAACACATTTTTTGAACCTCGTCTTTTTGATGAAATTCGATTATTTACGATCGCAACTAATCGTTTTTGGTCAAAACAGGAATAACGAAAATTATGTCGCTTAAGTATTTTTGATGGTTATGGCACGATATATGGCCATACAAAACTAACGGCCTGTCCCACTATGTCACTCGAAATTGTTCGATCGACAACTTGTATTGCAAACAACAATAACATTAGAAAATTTGTTTCAATAAGTCAAGTCAAGCGCTGCGACATCGTGGGACAGGCCCTTATATTTTGGTTGGTTAATGTTAGAAACACAACAAACGACGAATTTTTCGGCGGGAACTTTCGTCATAAAAAATAAAACACATTTGTGCATATGAAAATGAACACAAAACCGCCGTAGAACGAAATTCGTCGTGCGTGACGAACTCTGAGACAGATTTATTTCTATTTTGTGAGCCGACGAACGAAGAAAAAACAATTTGCTCTCTCTCTCTCTCTCTGTCTTTGCACACACAATAACCAACTTTCGCTGAGTAAATTTGTAGTTCTTTTGTTTTACACGACGAATTTACGCAGCGAACTGTTATCACGAATTCGTCGACGTTTACGAAATTTGTCGTTCGTCCCAGTTGTGTTCCTAGCATAACCTACATCATTCTCCTGGATTAGTGCAGTCACCTTATTAATGCGCCTTGATTTAATTTTTGTTATATTTCGAAATGTACTTTCTTTTCGTTGAAAAATGTGGTCACGGTACTTATAGTAGAAATTGGTGGGAAGCATTTCTGTAGATCATTTTCAATGAATTCCTTTTTACGCGCAAAAACTCGAAGTTGAAGAACAACGTCAAACACTGCTGCGTCGTTTTCACGCGGGAAAGCTTTCTCAAGTGATAATTAAAAATTTAACACACTCAGCCATACGAGATACACTATAGATTCCGAAATCTAACTCGCTTTCAATCTCCGATCGGCTCATACCTTATCGTGAATTTATTCAATTGCATCGCGTGTAGAGACCTCAACTGAACATTCAGACAGTTTGGCATCTTCCCTGCTTGTATTACTACGAGTATAAAGAAATTCAGTAAACCAATTTTTTACGATTGCAATTGAAGACGAAGAGACCCCATTTTATTTATCAAGCTTAGCCTTGGTTTGAGTGATGATTTTTCGCGCAAAAATAATGCTTAATGAACACACGAATCATAAATTTTTCCATTTTCTTCTCAAAGCACGCTGGATTTGGGTCGAAGTCATGTAATTTTAATGGGTTTGATCATACGTTTGAATTAGTCGGTCGAGCCAAGTCTAAATTATACAGCTGTCAAACGCAAACAAAATAACACAGCTTGTTATAATTTTTGGCAGGAGTCAACTCACGGTTGGCTCTTGATAGGAGCCCTTTTAGTTAAGCGGAGTCAAAAAGTCACGGACTTAGTGAGCCGCCCTCGTATATAAATTGCAAGTTTTATTAAATTTTTTATAGCAATTAATCACAAGAACTTGACTTAAACTTTTAAAACACACTTTTTTAGCACTTTTTCATTTAAAAATATTTATTTATTTCATCATAGTACCATCAAGAATATAATTCTTGCTGAAACTTTCTATGGAGGCTAAATATTTTGTAATAATATGTAACAAACTAGAAATTATACTTGGCTGTTGTGATCAATATATAATTTGATACAATTTTATAATTTCCGCCATCGGTTTATTTCGATTATCCACATTCTTGTACGTATAAGTTTGAGCAAAAGAACAAAATGCGTAAATAAACAGTGAATTTGTTTTTGCAAATTTCTTAATAAAATTTCCTTCTTTTTTTGCTAATGCTGTTGTTGTTGGCAGTTAATTTTGTTGTGTATTTTTATGCACAACTGATTCGAGGCATTGTACTTTTATATGTGGTTAACACGCCCATTAGGTGCGGAATTTATAGATATTCGCAATTTTAAATGAAACATAAAAATATGTATATAATGTTGTGATTAACTGTCAGGGATTCTTAAATAAAATTATAAGAGATTTCATTAAGAAAAATCTAGCAGAAATATTATTTATTTGCGCCAACCACTTTTGCTCTCCTTTTGGGGGAAATCTTATAAGTCTTGTAGTCGGAAGGCCGCAGGTTCGATTCCTGAGACTATGGGTATTTCTGCAGGCAAGCCAAAGTAGCTTCGCAGGTTGTTTTTTTTTAACTATAGCTTTAATTTCAAATAATTAGTATGCTGCTATAGAATATTCAAAGTTTTTGTTAAATTTAAATAATAAAAAAAGTTAAATTAAATTCATGTTAATTCAACATGGTTCATGTCATGTTCGTATAAAATGCACATTGTTCCAAATTGAAATAACTTTGAGTCAACATGAAGTAAGATTATTTCAAAAGGAAATATTTTCTTTGAAAGTCACTTTAAATCATGTTGAATTAACATGAGACGCATATAAAGCAAATAAATCATTGCCAAAACATGTTAATTGTTAATTGTTTTTGACGAATTTAGTATGCAATTTTTCTATGTGAACAAATGAGTGCGAATTTTTGATACTGTTATGTCGTGACATCGATAAATAGTTACAGCATATGGGATAATAAATAGAGTAAAATACTTCTTGATGTTTGGCAAGCACTGCCTTGCACACTGTTGCGCAATCTAACGTGTTAAACCATTCTTCAACACTTGTTGCTGCTGTTTAACTTGAAAAGAACTGAAAAAAAACTTAACTACACTTAAATAAAGCAACAAACGAAAGATAGAAGAATTTCTTTACTCCTTTTATCCAGATTTTTAATGTTTAAAAATTTATTTGTATAAGAATGAAATCTAAATCGTTGACCATAACGGCTTGTAATCCAATTTCTTTTTTCTTTGCTGTTTTTTGTTAGATTCTTTGCGTAAATTTCATGTATTCCTTTAATTTTGAAGTAGAAACGCAATGAATGAAAAGGCAAAAAAACGAAAAAATGTAACAGCTGCACATGCTTAGAATTAAGCAATTGCTGCATCTTCTTTTTGAAGTGGATGGCTGATTCTTTTTTCGTTTCTTTCTTTTTTTTATTTACTCTCTTAGTTGACCACTAATGATAACGATTTGTTTGCCATGCTCCACAATTTTAACAACCAAACAATCCAAATATTTACGGCCTTAAAAAAATCACTCGAATTGTTTCGCAAATGTCTTTATTTGAGTGCAAAAACTCAGCATGCATGTTATTAAAACAATTGTGGCCAAATTAAAATTCTAACCGAATTTATATCTTTGGCAATTGTTTGTGTCTCTGTCTGCACAAAAATGTGTGTGAGTTGTGTGTTTGTATGACTGAATACGGCTTGAAAAATGTTTTTTTTTAGAACTTTTACAAATTAGTAAAGCTCTAGTTAACATTCATATCAAATAACAAGATCTTTTAATACAATTCAGCAAAACCAAAACAAAAAATACAAATTTTTTTATTAATTCATTAAAAAATATTTTTTCGTTTTGTTTTTCTCGCTTTAGGTGAAATAGTTTTTTTTTTTCATAATCCTTTGAATTAAAGCACAGTTTTACAAAATAATCATAGTTAATATGTTTCTTCATCAAAAAATGTTACGCCACCTGCTGTTTATTTGGAGATTATGGAACGATTAAAAAAAAAAAAAAAAGACATTTCAAACATACATGACGGCTATTAAAATTATAGAAATTGTTCCTAACAAATGTAAGTACGTATGATTTATGCTTTGAATTGTGGCGTCTAGTGCACGAAATAAAAATCCTATTAAATCTCTTCATTTCTAGAAGTTTGACCATCTAAGAATTTATTTCCGCGTTAAGTTGTCAATCTTTTTGGGCAGCAGATAACGGAGTTGAAAAAAGGTCGGGTTTAAAAATGGCATACAACGATGGCGAACTTTAGCATAAAGAAATGGATACTCTTTGGAATTTGGAATAATCGTACGCCCTGCAAAAGTGTATAACGAATTCAGTAAATATATTTAACTTTTTCTGGATTCAAGCGATACAAGATGGCCTGGATCTCGAGAGTTTGCAACATCACCACTTAATGCCATATACTCTGGGAAACCGGCGTTGGCTGAAGTAGTTGGCACGTTGACTACAAAACCGAAAGTCCTGTGTTCGAGCCCGGTATCCGACAGTCATTAAATAACAACAACACGCATTTTTCTGATGTACATTAGTGTCCCTTTGTATGAGTTGTTGTAGGAAAGTTCACTGGTCACTGAACTATACCGACTTCAGCAGATACTAATCGTAATGTAACATCTGAGCGCTCTCCTTCGTTGTGTGGCAGAATCATCGGCGAAATAAAATAACTAATAAAACGGCTAACGGCTTAACAAACCTTAAAAAAATATAATAATAATAAAATATAATACGCCTCATTTAACACAAGAGGCGCTGCAACACTGCATTATTAAAAGAAACGCACAAAAAAGCAGAGTTGTAAAATAATGAAGCTTTTTTCTATCTCGTCCTTCACCACCTGTCTTTGCTATCACTACGTCTTTTTTTTGAAGAAGGTTACACCTGGCAATAGTAGTAGTAGGCATTCATTGCCTTTCAAAAAAAAAAAAAAAAAAAAAGTACTGTCTTAAATCACCCGGTTATAGCTATGCTGCTTAATTATATAAAACAAATTGCATGTGTAAAATGATAATGCAATAAAATTATATTATAAGATGATGTCAAATTCTCTGCAAATATTTGAAAACTTTTCCATTTATTTCCCATTATTTTCTTTTCTAGTGGTGGCCCGTGTCGGCTGTTAGCCGGCTTACAGCCGATCGACTGTGTTCTTTGGCTTGTGCTCATGTGCAAAAACAACACAAAAACAAATTGAGCAATCGTTCTCATTGTTTTTTTTTTCTCTTTGTTTCACTCACTTCAAAGAACGAAAAAAAACAAAATCAAACAATTTTTTTCGTTTGTTTTCGTACTCTGCTTTTAAGTACAAAGAAATCAAAACTAAAATAAATTTATAGCTTTAATAGTGTCGATTATTATTGTTACCAAAATCACGTCCTAGCTCCTGTGTAAATAATAAATAACCAAGAAGACAAAACACAGTCGAATTTCTTAACAGAATTGTTCTCTACCGTTTTTATTTTAGATTTAGGATAAATTTTCTAACTTCAGGTCCAAAATTAGTAATGCAAGTCGTAATAAGTTCATCACATTCGTTACTTGACTTTCATTTCCGTAGGCTATTGAGAAAACCAAATCGTTCTCAGTTTTATTCAACATTTTCAATTCTTTTTGCTTCATTATTAAATATAAAAATTAATATAATCAGCGGCCCGTTATGTCGATTTTTAATGGCAGCCTGTCAGCCCGCCCTCTTTGCTATTGATTTTAACAAAAACTTTTAACATTCTATGTGATCAAAAAAGGCTTTTTAATATAGATGAAAAGTATCTTGGAATCACAAAGAAACCGAATTATTTCTTTTTTTGCTTTTTTTATTTTATATCTTCATTAATGATTGTACGTTTTAGAATTTCACAAATTTCACACATGTGTTCATTGTTGCCATTGCTGGCTGGCTATTGTTTATCGTAAATAAAGTAATTTAAATGTTAATAAAAAAATAGAAACTGTAACAATAAATGATATAAAGAAAAGGCAAAAATTCACACGAAATTAAACTGTAAAACGCCCTGAGAATCATTAAAAAGTTTACAGCACCACAGCGCGACTTTGCCAAGTGACCTATTTTTCAAAATGGAATAATGCCAAAAAAACAAAAATTAACTTAAAGAATCTTTAAATAAATAATGGAGTTTTAAACTGAATGTAATAAAAAATTGAGTCATGTTTTGTTTGCCAAACAAGAGCACGTAAAGGGCGTTGATTTTATCATTTGTGTAACAATAGTTTGACTGAACCTTAAGTAAGCAAGTAAATGATGGATGGTTTCTCAGATTAATTCTACGATAGGTTTTAACAGCCCATTAGACATAGTTTACCAATATTAGAAAAAGAAAAAATGAAATATTACAAAATTTTCACTAATTACAAACTTAAACAATGGAGGGATGGGTGTTTAGTGCAAATGGTCTTGCGTAAGTGCCCAACAACCAAATATACACACACACACACACACCAAAGAATAGCTAAAATATTGTGCATTTACACTTATGCAAAACAATTCGCATCAAACACCTAATACCACCAATATAGTGGAACTCATTCTTCGTTGCAAGCTGCTGGTGCAAAAATTGCAGATGTAAGGCTGGGATATATGGTACGTTCTGGATACGAGCCAAAACACGTGCAAGCAAAGCAGCTGTCAACAATTAACTGAACATTCAAAATGGCCGAAATTGTCGGCATAAGTGAGAGACATGAGTACCAACATAAAGTCACAAAAAAATCAAAATTCGAATATACGTAACCCGCGAAAATTCAAAATTCTCGATACGTTTTGAACAAACCTCGTACATATTCCACGTCTGTGGAATTGCAATTTCCTACACTAATTGATATACGCAATACGCTAATTTATTATTAATTTCTTTAACTATTCTGCCTTTCAGATCACAATTTTTTTTAACCTAATTTTCACTTAATTCAACTTCAGTTGTTGAAGAACCAAAACCCTCTAATTGGACCATATTTGAATATGAATATTTAAATACGAAAATCGCTGATTCAATAAATAAATCTTTTGAATTTGCTGTGATGACAATTTTTGTATTATTGATAAAAAAAATTGTAAGCACGTTTATTGAATATACATACATATATATTTTTTTCTGTCAATAAAGAAATTTAATAAATCAAAGAAAAAAGTTCTTGACTGAAATTTTATTTTCAGTGATAATTGTTATTGTGTGTGTGTATGAATGTCACATTTTTCAACCACTTTTTGCTTGTTTTTGCTTGGCTGGGATTAAAACTAATAAATGTGTTTGGGAAGAGTCGAACCAGCAAACTCTTGACCAGTGTTGCCGTTTTGGTCGGATCCGACCAAATTTGGTCGGAAAAAATTTAAAATTTTTAATTTGGTCGGATGGTGGGACCAATTCAATTTTGGTCGGTTTTTGTCCCTAATCACAAACTATTTTTTTCTTTGCATAATTTATTTAAAATCGCATATATTTTATCTTAAAAATATTTTTCCTCACTCTTTACCATTTACCAATAAATTATGCACTTCGATGCCGGGTAAGTAGTTATTAACGACGTTTATATTAGATCAGTGACAGTGAACTGATATACTGAAAACGATAGTATACAACTTTTAAATATGATAACTCCTGATAAGGTACTTTCAAACGACGACTTACAAATTCTGGATCTTGTTTTAAAATTCCCTAAGTTAGTTGATTGTGATCACGATTTAATAGTTACTGAGTCGAATTTGCTACCGCTGTGCCGTATAAAAACTATGGCCAATGTAAAGATTAATGCTTTTTTGCAAAAAATATCTTCTATAAAAAACGGATTAAACGAAAAAAGTTTCTCAAATATTTCTTAATTTATTTTTTATTTGTTATCTCTGCCACATAGGACAAAAGGGACCTACATAACCAAATGTAAAATCAAGAACTTACTTTTTATTTTTAATGTGATGTATTTAATACATGCCGGAATTATAACATAAGTAAATTAAAACAACATATGTTAAAAAGACTGAATAAAAATTTTTTCTTATAATTTACAATTTTAATGTACAGGGTGTTTTTTTAGAGGTATAGAACTTCGAATTGAAATAAAACACAAGAAAATCGTTTTAATGTCCATCAATTTGGCTTTATTGGAAGGATAATTTTATGCCATTAACGTTTAAATATGATTTCGGGCATGTGGCCGCCGCGGCTGGTCCAATTTTCAACCACTTTTTCGAGCATATGGGGCCGTATGTTGGCAATAACGCCACGAATGTTGGCTTCCAAATCCCCTAACGTTTCTGGTTTGTTGGCGTAGACGAGCGACTTCACATATCCCCAAAGAAAATAATCCAATGGTGTCAAATCACACGATCTTGGTGGCCAATTGACAGGTCCATTCCGCGAAATTATGCGCTCATCGAATGTTTCCTTCAATAAATCGATTGTGACGTGCGCTGTGTGGCATGTAGCGCCGTCTTGTTGGAACCACAACTCATCCACATTCATGCCATCCAATTCGGGAACAAAATAGTCGGTTATCATGGCTCTATACCGGTCTCCATTAACGGTAACTGACTCTCCAGCATTATTTCGGAAGAAGTATGGCCCAATGACTCCACCAGCCCATAGAGCACACCAAACAGTCAGTTTTTGTGGATGTAATGGCGTCTCAAGAGTCTCATGTGGATTCTCTTCACTCCAAATGCGGCAATTTTGCTTGTTGACGTAGCCATTCAACCAAAAATGAGCCTCATCACTGAACAAAATTTTGCGATGAAAATCAGCATCGAGATCAATCTCATTTTCGGCCCATACACCAAAATCACGACGCATTGCATGGTCTCGCGGCTTTAATTCTTGCACAAGCTGGATCATGTTAGGTCGCAAGCCAAGATCTTTGCGCAAAATCTTCCATAAAGTTGATGGACAAAGCTCCAATTGCTGTGCACGGTGGCGAATCGATTCATTCGTGTCCTCTTCAACACTTTGCTCTACAGCGGCAATTGTTTCTTCGGTGCGCACTGTTCGACGTCTCTGCGGATGCGTATAGAGTAAACATAGTGCGAAAACGATCCATGGTTAACCGAATTAATTGCTCTGATGGACGATTATGTCAACCATAAAATGGACGGAGCTTGCGGTAAACTTCGCGAACTGAACCATTATTTTCGAAATAAATTTGCACGATTTGCAAGCGTTGTTCTTTTGTCAACCTGTTCATGATGAAATGGCAAACCAAACTAAATATTAATCACTTGACAGCTGACAAAATGGCCGCCAGTTAAAAAAGTGATGCCAACTTAAAGTTCTATACCTCAATAAAAAACACCCAATATTTAATTATTAATTACATCACGTAAATATTAATTTACATGCCTAAATTCTTTAATGCAAATATGTTATATCTGACATTTTTATTTTACTTAAATATTAAATAAAATGTACATCATAAAACACAAATATTAATTAAATTTTCAAATTTGGTCGGAAGCAGGCGATTTTGGTCGGATTTTGGGAAAATTTTGGTCGGGAAAAAAATTTCAAACGGCAACACTGCTCTTGACTAATACACTAACGTACTTACCACTCAGCTAAGTGCAAATCGCTATTGTATACGCAAATAATGAATACACGCAAAACATGATATAATTTAAAAATAACTTTGTTGAGTAAAAAGACAAGCCACGACATTTTTCGGCTTCTTGTCGGAATTTACACGTATACAACACGAGCAATCAAAATAAACAACAACAATAGCATATCACGGCGTTGGGTCAATCAACAAGCAAGATAAACAAGAAACAAATTAAATTAAATGAGCGGTATTGATAAACTCAATACGAGTTAATGACAAATGTTATTGAAATTAAAATTTGTTTTCAATAATATGGTTTTGTTGAAAATAATTCTTGCCTATATTTTTCTGTGTGTGCACAAATATCAATTCAGTGCCCAAGTTTTTTGACTTTAACATTTTTTTCTTTTTCTTTGTTAGCAGAAATAAATATAGGATCCGACAGTCTTCAACCACGTTTCCCATTTTGTTACTATAGGCTGTGGGAGTAGTCGTATCCCTGGTAATTATTCTTTAATAGCTGTAACACGCAAAGGAGCTTTTGAAAACACTTTCTATCCTCGTGAAATTAACACGCAACCAGTAAGGAGCGCCCAAAAACTGCATGAACATTTTTGGATTTAAACTGGCTGTTATCACATGCTTTTGTTTTTTTTTTAAGATTTGAACGGTATTCTTGACTTAAGTTAATGAATTTTTCAAATGAGTTGAACGAGTGCTACGGGGTTTTTGAATATCTAATAATATCATTAAAATTGCGATCGTAAATTTTAAATCCTTTTGGTTCTTACACAGCCGTAAAAATTGCAGATTTTAAATACCTTGTAACTAATCAAAACACACCGAAATTTGTTTTATAGCATGAAAAAAAAGCAAAAAAAAAAACAAACAAAAAAATTATATATGTGGCCTGCTCCACGAAAAGGGACCTCTGCGCCGAAAAGAAGTTATTGAGAAAAACGCGTTTAAAAAAAGCGCTTCGTTTTTCCGTGTTTTGCGCATGTTTATGCAACTCTTCCTTCAACCTGATCATCTGGCGATGTATTTCAACTCTCTGGTACTTTGTACGATGTTCACTATGCAGTGTTGCCTCTATGAAAATTATTTCTAACCGTTAAAAACCGGTTTTTTCTAATTTTGTTTTAAAAATTACTAGAGCTGTTTTATTCTATTATTTATTATTATTTAATTTATCTATTATTTAATTAATTTCAGGTTAAAATTTGTCAAAAAAACTAAAAGACATAGAAACTTGCGCTTTGGGGCATTTGAAAGAGTGTTTTTTTTTCTATAAGAATCACTCAAAAAGTAAAAAAAAAATTTTTTTCGGCGCAGAGGTCCCTTTTCGTGGAGCAGGTCACATATATGTACGAAATATGGAAAAACATGTATTTATTGCATTAACTTAAATTTTTTCGGAAACTTATTTATTCGCAAGGATATTTCATTTACGTTGAATTGCGGCCAACAACAAAAAACATGTATTTACATGTACATCCTACTTCTACTTGTCAGTATAGAGAACTTTTATACAATTGGAAATCATCCGCACTTGCAACATACCGGAACTGCAGATCAGCTGAAGAGTTTTACTGGACTTATTGCAACAAAATTGTTTATGATACAAAATAATAATACAACAAGAAAACTAATCAAATAGCATTATATTTTCTAGAAAAAAAAAATTTATATTTATTGTACTTTTTTAAGGAAAATGCGCAATAATTTTTTTTAACAGAGAGTTTAGTAGAAGTTATTGTATCATACCTTACGATCGTAAATTTCTGCTTTAAGCGAACGCTAAATTGCATTTTTCTTAATGAAAAGTTAAAAAAATGTTGCACTTTTTCTAGAAAAGTAAAATCAATTCCAATTAAATTTTTTGTTTAAGAATAAAACAAAATCCCAATATTTAACTATTCAGAATGCAATAAATGTATTTTTATTATTACCATATTTATTTATGGTAGTGAATATGTTTCCTCTTGGTATGGACGTCATATTGACACAGTAAAAGTATGTTTTTTCTCTCTCCTAAAATCAAACAACAACGAAGATAATGGCAACAACATTTTTGTTTATTGATTTTTCTATAAATATATGTATATATTTTATTGTTAGCTCTCAAGCGAATCATAGTTTATTAATTGAACAGTTTCCGGAATATTTGGACAGATCATTTGCATTAAAAAGAACTACGATTTCCGTTAACGAAAGCAGGCCATATATCAAGCTTGTCGAACTTTGCATATATATGTATGTACGTGTACATATGTATACTTACAAATACATATGTGTTTATGTATTTACTTCAATTAATTTCAAATGCTTAGTTGTTAACATAGTTTAATGATATCTGGCTAATATTGACAAAAAAAAAAGAGTCACACTGGTTCAATATAAATTATAAATCAAAGTCACCTGTTGTTTTGAGAAAAGTTTTATTCATTTTTAATCCCTACAAAAAATCTTCGATTGTAATTTTCAAATGATTTTTTATCAACGTTTTGTCAAACAAATAAATAAATATGTTAATTTCATTATAAATGGTTTGGTGTGCACCTTGACATTTTTATTAATGGAAAGTAATTTTCTTCATGTGGTTTCTAATCGATATAAGTGTGATGGCCACTGTTACTAAGTTGAGGCCATAGATCTTGTTTCTTTGAAATAAAGTCAAAATAAAGCCTAAAGCCGAGTTTTTCTTTTTATAAAGTTTTATTTGAGGTGTAAAAACTAAAAGAAATTTAATTACAAAAGGCTAATATCTCATTTTTGAATTAATTGAAAAAACTTGTCAATCCATTTATTTTTATAAAAACCAAAATTAATGTTGTAATGTTTGTAGTTTGTTTTATGTATTTGTTTTGATCTAACTCATGAACAAAACAATTAGAAATATGTGAAAAGTTGTTCTCTTTGCGAAAACGTTTCCGAATTGTTTTCTTTAACTTCATACACTGGCCACAACCAATATTTGAACGTCAACCTCCCCTCCAAAATCTAAGTGTGACAAAAGCATTAAACTTTTTCTCATTTTTTTTTAATTTATGTCAACCCTTGTTTTGGTTTACCTCATGAAGAATAAACGATTTAAAGTATGAGTATGAAATGTTTTTGTCTTTGCAGAAAACGTTTTCGAAATATTTTCTCAGTTTTCATTCATCATCATCATGCTTCCCTAGATCTCTCCCACTATCGTTACAATCTGTAATTCACTAAGAAGTGATTTACATCACTTATATGTGAAGATGATTAATAGTGTTAATTGGCTGAGATTCAAAAAATATCTTAGTAGTCATTGCACGGAAATCATAACGAAAATATTGAGCAAGCTGCTGAACATGCTACTACCTCCCACCCGCACACTGGGTTTAATACAATTTATTTTACGGATATTGAACGTCTCGTGTGTGAAAAAAGAAGAGCTAGAAGGGAATGGCAACAGCACAGATCACCTCAACATAAAACTAGGTTTAAAGAGTGCACTAAACGACTCCAAGAGTTGCTTGCATTTGAAAAAACTGCATCTCTTAAAAATTATCTGGAAGGTCTTGATGTCACAACAGCATCTAATTACTCTTTGTGGCGCGCTGCTAGAAAGCTTAAAACACCCGTCGAGTTTAAACCACCTCTGCGCACATCTACCGGAGATTGGGCAAGAAGCGACTGTGAAAAAGGTAAATTATTTGCTGAGCATTTAAAATCCGTATTTACCCCAAACTCATGTACTGGTGCTGTTGATTTGCCGAGTGTAGTTGCGCTACCCCCTCGACCCATAAAATTTAAGACGCGTGATGTACAAAAACTAATTGCTGAACTCAACCCGAAAAAAGCTCCGGGTATTGATGAAATTAGTAACCAGATGCTGATGAAGTTGCTTCGTATTGCAATTAGAATCCTGTTATTCATTTTTAATGCCATTTTACGTCTGGAGTATTATCCAAACAGCTGGAAGCTTGCCAAGGTTAAAATGATTCCAAAGCCGGGCAAAGATCTTACCAAAGCTGAGTCATACAGGCCAATAAGTTTAATAAGCTACTCATGATCAAACTGTCCCCAATTCAAATTGGTAGTGGGTGCATCCCAGACCATCAATTTGGTTTTAGAAGTCAGCATAGCACCATTGAACAAACGCATAGATTGGTTCAATTTATAAGAAGAACATTTGAAGAAAAGAAGTATTGTTCTGCACTGTTTATTGACGTTTCTCAGGCATTTGACAAAGTGTGGCATGAAGGCCTAAGGCAAAGTTATATTCTTGCCGGGAAGTTCACTGTCGTGGAAGGAGACTTCATGACTGTGCCCGAATTAATCTCATTCAGTATGCCACAGGGGAGTATACTGGGGCCAGGTTTGTATTTGATTTATACTTGTGATATGCCTGTCTTAGTATGATACAGCCTGTCTTAGTATGCACGAAAACTCTCACGAGGCATCTCGATATCTTCAGTAACATATTACCCAGCTGGAACAATGGCTAAACTTATGGAGAATAAAAGTAAACGAACAGAAGTGTGCTCAGGTAACATTTACACTACGAAAAGATACTTGTTTCCCCATTAGAATCAATAATCAAATTGTTACTCAACATTCACATGTGAAATACCTTGGTATACACCTTGACCGACGGCTTACATGGAAACACCACATTGAATCTAAGCTAACGCAAATGAAACTAAAATTAACTGATTGGTAGAAATTCCACCCTGAGTCTGGATGGTAAACTTTTGATATACAAGTCGCTTTTGAAACCTATATGGTGCTACGAAATTCAGCTATGGGGCACTGCTTCAGCTTCAAACGTAGAGAAAATCCAACGAAGGCAAAACAAAATTTTACCTTTAATAACATCGGCTCGATGGTATATAAAGGCTCAGTTAGCCGACTGTAATGTAATGTAACTGCAACAGTAGGAAACAGCTGATCGATATTGTTATGTGAAAAGGAATGGAAATGGTTATAGAGATGTAATGTAACGTAACCTACTTTTCATACAAAACAATCGATCAGCTGTTTCCTACATTACAGTTACATTGCATTACAGTCGGCTAACTGAGCCTTAAGAAACTCAAATTTACATCGTGATTTAAATATGCCACAAGTGACTGAAGAAATTGCAAAATACGCAGGCAAATATTTAACAAAACTCGAGTCACACCCTAATCCGCTTGCTCGTAATATCTTAAACTTCACTGGACACATCCGCTTAAAAAAGAGGGACACAAGGGCACTAATACTTAACACTCCAGATGAAACTGCTTGAAAATATTCTTTTTTGCTTTGCACGACTCTTATGTATTATTAGCTAATATCACTATTTTATGTCCGACACTGGTCGGGCTTAATAATTATATTTAGATTTAAGATTTGAATACTTATTGTTAGTTCATTTTTGAAGATACATTAAATAAATATACGTATTTAAAAAAAAAGTTTCCTATCACTTGCCGCAACTTTGAACGCCAAAGAATTAATTTTTTCACTTTTTTATTTTTATGATACTTAATACAATTTCAATTGTTAAATAATAACAATTAACAGAACATTTTGAGATGAAATATAACCGTCTGGCGAGAGTTTTGGTTGCAGCGTTTCCGCTTTGAAACCCTGATAACGCAGGAGTTTAATTAATTTACATAAAACACACTTTACAACCTGCAATGGTTTTTTTGTTATATATACGCATATGTGCAGGCCATTTCAATTTCATATGATTTGTTGTTATGATATTACAGAATGTATGTATATATTATGAGATGCTACGTCTGCAACATTTTCACTTTGCAGCGAAGAGTGCGTTTCGTTTATCACTCTGACTAACGTCTAAACTCAACTTCAGCAGGTGTGTGGTACATATGCATATACAATGTAACTTAGTATCAGCTATCAGGCACACTCTGAACATTGCCAATTAATGCATTTAGAAAAGGTATTTCAAACTCCATTGAGAACAACAAATAAATAGAATAAATGCGCCTTCAAAGCGCATCATAACTGCAAAAATTAAAGATTAACAGAAAAAAGCTTTAGGTTAAAGTGAAAAGCTCACTCTTTACTGGAATAAAAACAAAAGCTCTCTCTTTTTATGCTTAAGCATGTTTTGTCTCGTTTAATGTTAATTTGCATGGAGCATATGTGGTTTACCCTGACCAAACTGAAAGGCCGCCAACCATGTGTCTGAAATTTATTA
Source organism: Nowickia ferox (assembly GCA_936439885.1). NCBI lineage: Eukaryota > Metazoa > Arthropoda > Insecta > Diptera > Tachinidae > Nowickia > Nowickia ferox. The sequence goes on along the minus strand of OW387023.1, from coordinate 90,249,165 downwards.
ACTGCTCATTCATGTTAAACATGGCACAAGTTCATGATCATGGTCATTGCAGTTAGCATGATCATTTCTTGTATGTATGTATATAGTGCTCGAATCGGCTTGTTTAAGCATTTTATTATACGTAATTTTTGTTTCTTGCTTTTCAGTTTGAATGAGCATTCACAGTTGCAGCTCAGCAGAGCAATCCGCGAGAAGCAACCAAACGACACAACAAGAAAGTCGACCTTTTCATTAAACTAACAGTTAAAAAGCAATAACAGCAGCTGCAGCAGTAGCCACAACAAGCAACAATATATAATGCACTACAACTGAGTAGACCATGTAGCGCAAAAAATTTGCCCAAAACATTCTGCCGTAAATACACTAAAGAGTATTAAATGATTTTCGAAAAAAAGCACAAGACAAGGGTAATGCGTGCCAGTATGATGATGAATTTTTTATGAATTTTATTTGCACTTTTCTGTTTGCAAGTATGAACGAACAAAAAGAATTACTTATATGTACATATATGTTTTACTGCCTACTTGAACGGTCATTGTACGTTAAGAATGAAATGCTTGGTTGATTATTTTTTACTAGTTTAAGACACGTTGACGTACATTGTTCATGTGTGTACGTATGCCATGCCAAGTGTATTTTTTTCAGTTTTTTTCCTGTGTGTGTATTTGTAATGGCTACATAGTGATAAATGGTGGCGTTTTTTTTATAAAAAAAAAACAAGACAAACAAACAGTTTTTACAGAAATTAAATAAACAAGAAGATAAAAATTACTTTTTCGCTTTTTTTATTTGCTAAAAAAATATGCTTGTTAGTTTTTCTATTCCAAGCTGTAATCATAACAGCGTAACGTGAATTTTTCGATGGCCGCATAAATCACAGCAACCAAATTATTTGTTTATTTATTTAGTTTTTTTCTTATAAATCTGCTGTTAAGAAACTCAAATGTTTTAAGCAAACATGTTGCAGTTTGTTAGAAGGTTATCAGCGCTTCAAACCATTATCTCTTGAGAGAAATTTTCTAGACTACATATTTGTTTAAGGAAATTAATTACTTTCTCTAATGATCTTCTTTTTTTTGGAAATGTTACACTTAAGAGTTCTTTTTCCCAACGAGAGTAAAATTTTTAAGAGTTATATTCTATAATATGAGAAATAAAGAGAATTTGTTTAAAGCAAGCAGAATGCGATTTTAACCTTCAAAATATTAGCAAATGTACATAAGTGCCCATTATTATGAAAGTGGTCTCATTAATATGCTTTTTTACTTCGATTTCTTTAATATGTCTTAAGAAAACTTCAATAAATATGTAATAAATATTAAATGAATTTATATTAATTGAGACTAGTGCAACTCTAAATTAATATGTTGCATAAGAAAAGAAACATATTTTTGGATTTATTGAAATGTAACCTACTAAACATTTCGATGCAATGAATATATGACTTAGAGCTCTTTCATATTTATGGGCATATGTGAGTGCTAATGCTTGAACTTGTTTGCAAAGAAAAACAGGCAAACAATTAGAGTTTTTCAGCAACTCCGAAACTATAATTTTTTTTAGATATTACTCTATTTCAACAAAGGAGCGAAATGTATTTATAATTTTTTATCAAACCTTTTAGTCTAATTTTAACTTTTATTCGTTTTATTTTTTTTATGAATTTATAAACTATTTATTGTTTTGCAGTAATTATTGCATGTATACATGTATGTTCCTTAAGTCTTTCGATTGCAAGACCAATACCATAGGTTAACATTTTCCATGTGTCTTAAGTCTTTTGATTTTCAATATCCAAACTAAGATATCAGGGCAAAATTACATAAAACACATTAAAAAATTTTGAATTGAACCAACCAAAACTTTAAAAATTATTTTTTTTTATTATACCTACCATTTTTTTAATTTAGCCTTCAATAATTTTTTAAATTTTTATAGGATATAAAAACCATATTTTTTTAATAATTCTTTAATTTTATTTTTGTTTTGCATATACGATAATTTGTCACTTGGTGAAGTGGTTGATACAATTAGAAGCTGTGTAAGTAAGTTTGTAGCAGAAATGGTACGAAGGTGAAAATACTCACAATTTCTATTTGCACATTTTATTTTATTTTTTATTAAGCGCCGCTTTGAAACCCTGTACCAACTAAATTTGACACCGGAATTATTTATTTGCCGCTCCTATTTATTTGCCGCTCTACTAGAAACCGATATATGATTTTTACGAGTTAATGCCATTAAAATAACAATTAGTCTTAAGTTCTTTATATAATTCGTTGCGGTCATATGCGAGAAGTCATATTTTAATTATAATACCGGAAAATTATCTTTCGAAAAAAGTAAAGTTCATGTTAAGTTAAAAAATTCATCTTTGTTTTATTCCATTTAAAGGTTGCATAGCTCTATAAAAAACGCCCTTTATAAGGTAATAAACAAAACTTGAAACCATAGCTTTTTACATTTAAAAACAAAGTTTTTATACTCACACAGATAAGTCGCACATTTATTAATATAAAAATATTTTGGCTTACCTGAAAAAAAAAGAAAATAAATTAATTGGATGTGAAAGAAAGTATTTATTATTAAAACGAAATCTGAAAACTAAATGAAGGACAGAATAATAAAGACACTAATTTGGAAAGAATTTAATAAACTATTAAAATTTTATTAAGGGTATTTATAAAAGTAAAAATAAAGGCATATGCAATTTATTTAATGTATTTTTCTATACTGATAAGAAATTTTCCCATTTATATGTGATAAAGTGATATAGAACTTTTTTCGACCTGAATTCTCTTAAACTTCTTTAGCATTGGCGAGCTGAGCTCTTTCTTTTCCTCTATTATTATTTAAACTCACTCTTAAAAAAAATGTATTTTTTATATGACTTTAGCTGCCGCTCGTCTGAAAACCAATAAAAAGAAAAAGTTTAAAAGAGGTGAGAGAAAAGCAGATATTTTGTTCTTCAGAGTTAAATTGACTTTTTTTTTTAAATTACATTACTTTTATTACTTTGGCTTTGTGTCTTGTGGTTCGTTCGATATTGTGGTCATGTTATGGCTGGCTCTCTTTTACCACCATAAACAAACATTCTTTGGCCATACTTCTTGTTGCTGCCAACCAGCCTGGGAATTTTCGTGAGCACACACGCAAGCAGTAAGTAAAGTAACTCTTTGGGAGTTTTGCGTGTATGAAGGCCATTCAGAGTTGAGACACATCTTGCAGTCAGCTAAAATCAAATGCCACAAGACACAGATAGCTCAGCATCAGAGAGATTTAAATGTTGTATGATTGTATTTTTTAAGAATTCTTTAATTTCATTATGATGTTTTAAATGGCCATTATAATGATGACGATGGGGATGATGGCATTAAAACTTTAACCATGATCGTGAATGTTTTTCAGCAAAGCAACAGCTTACTTTTTTTTTAATATGTTTGATAACTGAGAAGAGTGTTCGTTGTCGTCTTTGGCAATTGTATGACTATACTTCTTTTTTTTTTTCTTACGTTGCTTGCTTTTTTCTCCTTCTTTTAAATATTTTCTTTCACAGCTCCTTTCCACTGTTTGTTTGTAAAATGTTGCAGATGAAGAAAGAAGTCTTCTAACTTATATAACAACTCATTACCTTGGCACAAGACTTTAGTTCTACGTCGACCTTACATTGGTCAAGTTCGGTTGCAAATAATTTTTAGTTTTTATTTGTTTAAAACTTTTTCTTTTAAAGAATTTTAATAACTTGCAATAAGTGATCGTGTGCTTGTAATAGAAAATTAAAAGTTTTCGTTTCAGCAATTTTTATGAAAATATTTTTTTGGTTTTACGAAAAGATATTTGAAAATTTCGATTTTTCAAAATTCTACTAAAAAATTATTGTAGTTATATGTATATATTTATATAATATATAGTATATTATTGGTGCTGATTTTGTTTCGTAATTGTTTGGTTATAATAAATATAAATGAATAGAAACCACAAAATATTTATTGAAGTGACAACAGGTGTTTAAAAAAATTCAGTTAATAGAATTTAAATATTATAAGCAAAAATATACAAGAGGTTTGAGAAAAATTAACAATATTTTGAGCATTCAGATATCTTTCAAGAGGTGAGTGTTTTCAAAATATCAATTTTTTGATTAATGTAATTAAAATTTATTAACTTAAATAAATACATATCAATTTGGTGGAAATATTAAACATAATAAAATAATAAACACATTAAGAAGTTTTTTCCTAGCAAGTATGTTCAAACTTCCACATAATTAGTGTATGGGAGAAATCAAAATCATATTGAAATCTTTATCGACCACTTGAAAATTTATTCGGATCCAAATTGGGGTTTTCAAGTTATGTACTTGTTTTTATTTTAAAATCAAAACAGTTGTTTTTTTCAGTTATAAAAAAAAAAATACGAAAATTATTTGGTCTATTATTTAACTGTGAATGCATTAAGAAAATTTCTTGTTAAGCATAAATAAACAGAAAGTTAATCAACTAGCATATGAACTATTACTCATTGGAAATTAAACTATTTATATTAAGGACAAGCAAATGGCACTGCTTGCCCAACAGATATAAATAGTTTTTGGATTAAAAAAATAATTATTCAAATTAAGTCGTTTTAAAAATAATTTTTGTTAAATATATTCCCTTTTCATTTTAATATCCAATGATATTCCCCTCAGCTGCTGTTAAGAACAGAATTATGTCATATTTACACACAAAATAAGACGAATTAAAAAAATAATTTGCCAAAAAAAATAAATTTTTATTCAAAAGTGATTTTTAATCAGCCATATATTTTTTTAATTTTTAATTTTTTTTATTGAAATTAAAATAGTTTTCAACAATTTATATCTCTAAAGAAGACAAGATAATATGATGCAGCACTACAATTTGTTTACAAGAAAATAATAAATCTATGGCAATAACGAAAAAATGATTAAGTCACATTTTACTGTTTTGTAGGACAGTTTTTTTAAACTTTCAAGTCGGGTTTTAGAAATTTATTTCTTTTGGAGTTATATTGAGAAATTCGGTGTTCACTTTAATTTAGTCTAAGACTTACAATTTGAAATATAATTAAGTGTAAGCTTAATTAAGCTATTATTCCAAATAAGATTATAATTCGAAAAAACATAAGCAAGTCATTGCACTATAACTTCCTGAAAAAATCCTCAAAATAATTGAAATTTTTCACAGGTGTAATTCTGAATGAAGATGACAGAGGTGCTATTAACTCATAACTAGTTTATCTCGACTTAATCCTTTTTTCCTTTTTGCACAGAAATATTAGGGGCAAAGTTGCTCTGTTGAGGAAAAGCAAAATTGCAAGGTTTTGAAAAAAAAAATCAAACAACAATGAATTCGGAAATTATTTTGCACAAATGATGAGAAATGACCTGATCGAAGTAAGTGCAACATTATTATTGGTTCGATTACTTATATGGGAAAGAAAAATAAATTTTATTATTTTATTGTTGTTTTCATTACAAGTTGTGGATCTAACATTTTCTGTCGACATCATTAAAAATCTAAAAAAGTCTTTTGAACTAAAATAAAATTTTTAAACGAAAAATAATTTAAAATAATGAAGATCAAAATTCTTTAATTTTATCACTTTCTAATCAAAGAAATAGGCATAAAAACATTTTTCTAAAGCACAAATAATATTTAAATTAAAACTTATTTGCTGGTGGTTAAGCATTGTCTATATATTTCATTGGTGCTTTGCCAAATCATCAGTAGACTTCAAACACTTATTTTGAACAGTCACAAACCCTTTATCTTATGCACAGACTTTCAAAAACCATTTGAGAATTTTAAAATTAATAATATTTTTGAAAATCACAAAAGAAGAATAAGCGAAGTAGGCTTAGAAACTGAGTCGCAGTGCCGGTCTTAGGACCAAAACTTTCTCCCTATTATAATATTGAAATGTTTAATTTTTGCTTTTAAACAATCTTTGAAGGCCTTTAAGCTTCTTATCTTGACATTCTTAGTTTTTCACTGATATCTAAAAAAAATGTATAGTCACATTCCAAATGCATTCTATAAAAGATTATAATTTTTTGTTTGTTTTGTTCTGTTTTTTTTTTATTTATTTATTTTTTTATCAATTGTGATATGAAAAATTTATTATTTTGGTGCCTCAGAACATAAATAAATATATTAATGTTTAGAACATAAAAAAGCTTTTTAATAAAGTTCCCATCTTCTTAAAGTACCTTATACACGTTTTATTTTATTTCTTTTTTTACATAAAAAAAATGTTTTTAATAGCAAATATTTATCAAGCTTTATTACAGAACGCTTTTTAAGACATCGGACTGCATTGCTTTTAGCAAAACTCATGCTTTCAAAAAAAAAAAAGCCACAAAGAAAAGAAATACCATTATAAGACTATTTTTATTATATTTATTTAATAAAATAAACTCTTTAACAAAAGAGAACATACTAAAGTTTTTATTACCAAGCATATACAGGCACACGTTATAATTTTAAGGGTCTACTAGAATACGTATAAATAAAAAATAAATAATAATAAAATCATTTTACTGAAGGGATAATTTGCATACATGTGCTATTTGTATTATTTCACTTTTTTCATGCAAGAATACTAATTTTCGAATAGACAATTAATACCTAAGCTTTGTTGGCAGTTTGCTGATATATATATATATATATATATATATATATATATATATATAAGTATAGAAAGTTTAGAGCAGCAGAACTGTTACTGCAAGAGCTTAAATGCTTTAAATAAGCTTATGGGTTAAAAGATTTAAATTTTCAGATTTAATAACCATAATAATAAAAATTTAATATCCACTTAATACTCAGCTTAAAACTTTAGCTTTAGGTAGCAAAAACCTGCAAACACAAAGCTATGTTGCTATTTAAATTTCAGTTTTTATGTTAAACTTTAAATCAATTTAAACTCAAAGAAATAGTTAGTTTAAATATTTAACTGCAGTACAAGATTTGTCATTAAAAAACAAAATAACTTTTAATTTTTATTTTTACACTGCAAGAGAAGGCGCCATAACGCTGATGTAATTTCACATCAATACAAAGGCGAATACTTGCGTTTTTAAGACCATGACACTTTTATCAATACAAAATCCATCCTTTTATAAATTGGTTACCAATGGCTGCGAGGACAGTTGTGTCATCTATAGGGTCCGCCATCTAACTTTTTTCTTTCAACTAGTGCTTATTTCGTGAATGGTAACACTTAGCTCATGTCTGATTTGACAGATAATTAGTTTTATCCTTCCGCTGAACGAATATGGTAGTGTATACGCTTGAAGAACGCTGTGAAATATTGCGTGCGATCGACTTACAGAAGATGCCGATTTTGCCAAAAAAAAATCATCTTTTCAGATGAAGCTCATTTTGATCTTGGCGGGTATGTAAGCAAGCAAAATTGTCGCATTTGGGGCACAGAAAACCCGCACGCATACATTGAAAAGCCGACGCATTCAAAACGAGTCACTGTTTGGTGCGGATTTTGGTCCAGAGGCATAATTGGGGCAATGAGCAAGCAGTGGCCGTTACAGTCAATGGCGATCGTTATCGGGCCATGTTGAACGAATTTTTGTTCACAAAAATTGAAGAGGAGGATATTGGCAACATTTGGTTTCAACAGGACGGCGCTACGTGCCACACAGCCAAAGCTCCACTCGATGTTTTGCGCCCTGTTTTCAAAAAAAAAAAAAAAGTTATCTGGCGAGCCACGGTGTTTGTAAAACGCTACTCAGACTATTATAATTTGTATTAATACATGTCAAAAATTCAAGTAATACTTGCAAGTGCGATATAGTGAATGCAAAATGTCATGACGAATGGTAAATAATACGATAAAAATTTGACGTCCTATAAGACTTGACCATTTTTTGAAATTTTTCTAAACGATAATACTTTCCATCTGATCAGAGTTGCATTATTACGAGATCAACTAATAAACGAACTGATAAGTCGTCTGTTTCGACGCCGTTGCCGTGCCGTCGTTTATGGGAATATGTATTCGTCTGAAACCGGCTATAAATATTGAATATGCTTATCATATTGAATAATTTTTCGTGTAAGCCATGCCTGAAAACGAGCGAAATTATCGTATTTTCTTTTTCCTTATATTATTTAAATCAACTACTTTGAATGCCGTTTATTTTCAAGGGCCGGCACGACCACAGCTTTCATGAAACTGCTATGACGACGGAAGTCAACGATTAATGCAGGCATGTTAATCCTGAACAGCTGTTTGCTTGCCAACTGTGTTTTTAATGTAATATGAGGTGTGATGGTGTGGACACAAAATGTAACTTTACGTTAGATTTTTTGACAGTCGAAACAAATGTCTTTAGATTTCTTTCTCGCAAAATGTGATGAAAGTCTTTATACATGTATAATAGTCTGAGTGGCCCTTAATTGAACTCATCCGAAATGCCTTGACCGATTTTTATGAAATTTTGTATGTGTATTCGATTAATCTGAGAATACGTCGTAGTCTAGTTTTAGTACATCTAAGTGCCATGCCCATACGAACGAACTATATTATATCTTGAAAGCTAAAGGAGTCAAAGTATTCCAATTTAGTATGGACCTTTTTGAGAGCGAAGTGCGCAGTAGTTCAAAATATTAGAAGGATAGGATATAAACTAATTAATAATTATATTATATCTTTAAAGCTATAATAGCAAGAGTATTCGAATTTGGTATGAGTTAATTTGAAAAAAATTAATGTAAGTATAAATTATAATAAATTTAAAACAATAAAAGTTTGGTATTTGGTTTTTTTTTATATTCCGTCAGCGTTGACAACACACTCCCTGCCTGTATCACTCATATATTATTTAATTATTTTTTTATACCCTAGAAGCTCTCTAGGAATAATTGCTGTGGCAAAACAATGTTTGTCACATTGATATCATTAAAGTTAGCAATCATAATCAATTTGATGTCAAAAAGTCATGAGTGCAATAACTGAACTGGGCAGTGTGATAGCAAATTTAAAAAGAATTTTTATGTTTTTTTTACCCTATCGCCAACTTCAACAGTTTGGGAAAGAAGTCTTTTTTGTACCGGCTATTTTATAAAAAAAACTTTATTGGTTGCAAGCAAAAAAAAAATATTACTCAGGTCAGTGCCTCGTTTCGGTAGTTTGTGACACGCTTTCGCATCGAGAAAAATTAAATAATTATATGGGATATTCTATTTTACACAGGATTATTCATATAAAAATTTATATCATCATACAAAAATTATCAACCTGTAGAATTCTTTTCTTACACGTCATGTGTTTCACAAATTGATAAAAAAAATTTTTTTGATGCGAAAAGTTCTCACATTCTCTACAGAAATGAGGCATTCGATACTGAACAAAATTTTAAAATTTTTCAACAGTGTTTTCATGTTAACATTTAAAAAATTTTATCAATATAATTTGCCCTTACACCAGGATGTACATTACGACATTTGATATCGATTAAAATTTAAAAATATTTCAACTGAGTTTATAGGGAAATATTTTCAAATTTCATAAGAAATCGAAGAATCGAAAACGAACGAAATTTAAAAATTTATTCAATTATATTTGATTGAAATATTTTGCAATTTATTTGAATACCGGAAAATTTCTTCCCTGTGGTGATAATCAAATTTAAAAATCCCTTTATTCTTTTCATCCTTTTACTTTTACAGCGAATAATTTTGCCACCAATTTGTTCTTCATTGGTAGGGTAACTTATAAGGCATTTATTTTTTCGATTTGGCAACAATAATTGAAAGGAATAATGTATATTTTTTTTAACTTTGGATATGATATATTATATATATAAGATTTTGTTTCGAAAACAATATCAGATTTAATTTATCCTATACCGATCGTTATGCCCCTTGAAGGGCCAAGCAAAATTCTATTAAGTTATGATTTATGCATTTAAAAAGCAAATTTAAAAATATTTGATAGGCATGGCCAATTTTAATTTAATAAATACAGAGTAGTTTTTAAAGCTTGTTGGGATATTCAACCAAATTCGTTCGAAAAATCAATTATTCTATAATTAAAAAAAAAATGTATTCGAACATTTGAATTGTTCGCATTCGAATGAAAATTAAAGCTTTTACGATCTACATCAAATCAATTTATTTAGTTTTTCTTTTAAGTTTTGAACGTCACTCTTGAACGTTTCTTGTCGTGCTTTATTTTTGATCTATACTTTCGTGATCTTTCAAATGCCTTTAATTTTATCAGTTTACTTTAAAATAGATTGCAGAAAAATACAAAGGTAATATTTTTATATGACATTTAGCTCCGAGTAAAGATGTGTTACAACACCACCCTTCCTAACCTAACCTTTATATTGAAAATTAACTAAAATTGAAAATATCTCAATCAAAGGTTATGAGATGTCATTCAATTAAAATTTTTTAAACTTATATTTTGACTTTGCCGAAACTTTGCGTGAAGTGTTTACAATTCCATACTAAAAACAGACGTAAAAAACAGTTTTTCTATCAGCTATTGAAATTTCGTATAACCTGAAGGAATTATTTTGTTCGAATAAGGCACTTCAAACCAATACCATGACATTTTCAGTAAAGTTGAAAAAAATAATTAACATGCGTGGTCTTCACAAGAAGGCTAAGCATTTTTAATAATCTTAATCTGCGTTCACATGTTTTTAAAAAACAATTATTTATGATTGTGCCGAACTATATTAAAACGATTCGTTTTCTAAAGGTTGTGTGGCGTAATAAGTCCTAGTGTCTCTCGCTCAAACTAATCAGCTTAGCAATAAGACTTGCATAGTGTAAACTAGGACTATGTCGAAAGATTTCGTGCATTATTTTTGGAGCAAATCACGGATTTTTTTACCAGTACGTGGATTCCGTAACTTTAATTACCATAATCACATCGCTATAATAAAAATAACGAAAACTTATCGACCTTGCTATCCATGAACATATTTTAACGAAATTCTCTGTAGGTTGAGGTTAAAAAAAAATGTAAACTCATTAGCTCAAATTCATGTAATTATTTTTATTTTTTTTATTCTTCTTTGTGCTTTTCGCTTATTTTGGAATGTTGTATGAAAAGATGCCACATGATATAGAATTAAATAATGAATAAAATACAGCTGTGTACTATTGCAAAAAGAAATTACAGAATAATATTGTTCTTACTACTAATGAATAAAGATATCGATAAATATTACGATTCTCGTCCCACAGAAAGTTATTGAATCGCACAACAGGTGTTAGAATACAAAATATGCAGAATAATTTTCAATAATATTATTGAAAAAGTATTGAAAATGAATTTTAAAAAATATCTATTCGGCATATTCTATAAGCCACCATACAGTAAAATGATTTGAAATCACTGAAAAGGTGTTCTGCGCACACAAATTTTTGAGATGTCGTGATTTGAAACCGGTCAACTAACTGCGTGAGGATATCAAATTACTTGGTGGTTTTTGAAACATTTTAATTTGAATTACGTAATAAAACTATTTCATACACTTAATATGAATTATTCTTTATATGTTTTTGTAGTAAAATTGATTATTTTACACAAAAGAACACTAAAATTTACGAAAACAATTTACTTTTTGTGGACTCCTTAACATTCTTCGTGATTTACTTTTCCTTTTAAGTAGTCAGCTGATATTGTTTATCAAAAAGACGTTCGCGCTTGCAAGAGCAAATGTATTCAATAAATAAGAAGTTCGATTAATTAATATTTAATATAAAATTCTAAGAAAATGAGTGGAAATGGCAAAAATAAGTAATAAATAACTTGAGTGGTTTCGAAATCGTTTGTGATTTGAACCAACCGTGATTTCGGAAAATACCTATATATTTATGTACGGAAATTTCCACAGCACAGGAAAGTCCACCTTTTTGTCGCGTGCGACAGCAGGCAATTAAGATTGTATTTCAGAAAAATGTGACTGGATTTTTCTTAAAATTTTACCTAATGTAGAACTGCTGACCCCCTACAAAAATATACAAAGACGTAAAGAAAAATTTGGTTTCTTAAAAAAAAAACAAGCATATTTGTTTGGTATCGCAGGCGACAAAAGTTGACATTCCTGTCGAAATGGGTATACGAGTATATAGATGGTTGCTAACTTGTCGCAAAAGGACACATTCATCAACGACTGCTTAAGGAAATTTCAACACTAGTCAAGAAATACTCAACTGTTCATGCTTGAAATTAGTTGCCAGATATTGTACGAAAGCTATTCTTGCAACGTTGAATTTAATATTGTGTATAATTTCATTAATGCAAATATTATAGAAATAGTCCATTCAACAGGGATATGTTTGACTTTAGCGACTCACTAAAGTGTTTGAGATGTCATCAATAGGTCCTCCACGGTTTAACATTGTCGTGCATCTGTCTTTCAAGATATCCGAAAGACGTAGGCAACCGGGTCGTATTGATTAAAAGTTTCGCTACGTTAATGAATAACATGTAATGAAACCGTTTCATTGGCTAATTGAATGAATTTTTTAACAGAACATACGTTCATTTAAAAGTATTTTTGACAGAATTACTCCATTATTACAATTCATTAGATGTATTATAGTACTTTGCGATATATATATTTGATGTTTTTTTTTCAATGAGCTTCATATAAACTCGTATGTGCTCGTATTATACAAATGTGGAATGTTTTCTTTTACATATCTTGCAGCATTTTTAGGCTACTGTGTAGTAAGATAATAATATGGTGATAATGTTTATAATTTTTCAAACCTAAAACCCACACAAATTCAAAACCTTTTTTATTTTTAAACACTAACATAATTACTTGTTTAATTTTGATTACCATGATTATCAAGCTTCCCTCATCTCAGTAACGTACGTATACATTTTTCATTAATTACAAAATTATTTGCTTTCAAAGTTTTAAGAGGCGCCATTTTAAATGCAGCTCAAATGATATAAAACTTGTTTAAGAACAACAAAAGCCCTTCTTAAACATACAAAATATTAAAAATATGACAATTTATCTCCGATTACTTAAAAAGATAAGATTTTTAAGTGCGTATGCAAGCAGCGGAATACTCGTATATGTATAATGAAAAAAAAAATTAAATATTTATTTGCTTGTAAAATATAAATATCTACCAACATGCGATTAATTGTTGCACTTGTAGCAATTAAATTTAATCATTGACTTAATGGTTTGTTCAGCTAGGAATACGTCATGTTTGTCTTATACGTACGAGTGCGATTATAGATTGTTATGACATGGCATGAGTGCGTTTTTCTCTCAGTGTAGGCTAAGTAATTTGATATAGTGGCATAAAGGCTTTAAAGCATTTTTCAGTTTCAAATGAAAAAAGTTATAAAGGATAAAATGAATAAATGAGAGGCAAATTTTTTTTAGATTGTAGCTGCAGTTAGGCTGAGTTCTATTATTATTTTTTTTTTTTGCTGAAATATATAAATTTTTTGCTTAGGAACAAACAATTTAATTTATAAATAATTTTCTATTACTATTTAACAAATTATGGCCTTAGGACATCATATCTGCCCTGAGATATTATTCCTTTTCAGCAGTAAGTGAATTTCTACTCATGCTTTTTTCCATACTTGTAAAATTTTTAAATGCTTTTATTTTTAAATGCAGTTGCTATAGAAGTCTGTATGTATGTGTACACAATATATGTAATTCGCGTTAAATTTTGATTGATATGTGTCTGCAATTAAACTCTTTTAAACTGCAATACAGGAAAAATAATTTTTAAGCCACCAACGAACGATTTTACATGTATGTATGTACACATACGAGTACATATAAATACATACAGACATACATGGTTTTCCTTTCTTTCTTGCAACTTAACCTTCATTAAGTTGAACTGCAAGTGGAAAAATAAAACTCGCAAATAATACCATCTGAGCATTCTGTTGGCCAGAACATCATGAATGGTCAAAATGTTCATTGGTAGTGTAAAGTGAGTATAAACGATTAATACAAGGTGGTGCAAAAGTAAAGTCATTTTCAAATTGGCAGACATTTTATTACAAATGCGCACAAAGACCCCAGTTTCAATAAAAAATTCATTTGAGTTGGGTAACGCTCCCTGGCTTACCGACAACTAATTATCTTTAAATCTACATCTTAAATGTCAGAGCACAATGACATTTGACGCCATGCGCCAAAATGACCTTACTTTTGCGTTACCTTGTACAAGGTGTATTGTAATGTGTAGTTAGTTACAAGTATGTATATGGAAGAGTATGCCTGGCTACATTTTTATTTTCCTTTTTAATTTTTTATAAAAATAATGACCAAAGGTATTGACGCTGCAACTAACAGTTCAGCTTAACTTGATGAAATACCGTCTGTCTGATGGACTGACTAACGAAGTGCAGTGAAGGAAAGTTGTTTTATTTTAGCGTGTTTAAATTCTTGTTTTATAAACCGTCTGACTAACTGACAGTCTTATGAAACATAAAGTCGATCAACAACCTTCTTGCACATACCTGTACAAACATACTTTCAAGTTCTATTTTGATTTTTGCTCATCCCATCGTAGTTAGTTATTGGTGTGGCTTAGCCTTCAGGCGACAAATGAGTATACTAATGCATAAAAATAGTATTAAAGTTAAATAAAAAAAAAACGAACAGTGCATGGTATTGCAAAAACGAAGCACTAAAACAAGACTGCTATAACAATTTTCTTAAAGAATTCTAATTTCAAAAGCATTCAATATTCCTACAAATGAGTCTTTCAAATGCATTTAAAATAAACAATTGGCTTACAGAATCCATTTGCAGACACATATCAATCAAAACATAACGAGAATTATATGTATATACATGTACATGGATACTAGCAGCAACTAAAAATTAAAGCACGAGTTTTAAATGTTTCACAAGTGCAGGATGAAAACTTGCAAGGAGTACCAAACAGCAGCAGTGAAAATTTAGTTGCTAATGAAAATGAGAGCTACCAGCAACAGGAGGCCATAATTTGTTAAATAAAAGCTAAATTTCTTATGTGGAAAATATTGCCAGTCTCACACTGATTAGCTATAATTAATCTAATCCATCTCTGGAGATGTTTTCTTTTTTCTAATTTTGTATTAGCAAACTAGGTATTTGTTTAATAACAGGAAAGAACTTTACATTGATTTTTTCTTTCAGAAACAAAAGTAAACTCAGGCAATTAATATGCCTACAAGCATGCATGCAGTGGCCGACAAAAGTCGCCGTACGACTACAATTTTGCTCATTTTATAAGACAAAAAGTTTATACAAAAATGTAATGATGCAGAATTTTTATTTGTAGGTTAAGCAAAGCTAAGTTGAGATATTGACGCCATCATAATTTTCCAACGTAAAACCACATCTGTGTGAAATTTCAGTTTATCTCTTACATTTTAAAGAAAGTAACAGCAAATTAATTTAACTTAAGAGCCTTAAATTATGCAAAAAAAGAATACTTGTGGAAAAACAAACCGTCTGGACTGTATAGGTTCGATGGTACTACCAAAGGATAGTAAAACCCTATCCTCAGTTTTGCGATTTTGGTGACCAATTTTTTTATGGGCCTTCAAAGATTTCGTAAATCAGTAAGCCCTCAAAATATGGTGTCCTCAGTTTTTGGTCATTAGCTAATTCTGACTTGGTGATAGCTCTAAAATTTATATAGCAATGATGTAGCTAAGAATCTACCCAACAAATCTTCTTAGCATTTTATGCTAAAACAATAATTTTTTTGTGCACTTTTTTGCAAAAATTAAGGGAAAAAAACATTTTTAAATTTTTTTTCGAATAACCTAAAGGGTCTCCTAATTTTTTTGCTAATAATATTTAGCAAAGCTGGACAAATTTTGTGAACATATCAATATAATTTGAACGTGTTTAGGCACCCTAAATACCTTATTAAGACCACTTTGCACCTTAAAATTTTTCGTTTTTTAAATGATTTTTAGGAAATCTTGCTTTTCATAGGAACCATTTTTTAAAAAGTACTTTTGGAACAGGTAGTTTTGAAAGAATTATTGAAAAATCACTATTGGAACAGGTACTTTTAAACGAGGTGCACAGAAAAAAGTAAAAACAAAATTCAATTAAAAAAAAAAAAATTCAGTTAAAAAATAATTAGCTTTCAACTAATCACGGAAATTGTAGCATTAACTCATCCATTTTAATTGAAAATTTTTTTGATTTTTTCAATTAAAAAAATATTACATTAACTTAAAATTTAATTGATGTTTTTTCCAGATTCCATTAAAATTTAATTGAAATATTTTTAAAGATTCAATTAAAAAACTAATTGGAATATTTTTTAAGATTCAATTAAAAAACTAATTAAATTTTTTTAAAGATTCAATTAAAATGGTAATTGAAATATAGAAAAATCTACTAGTGTAAAAATATAATTAATGATGTTATGTATGTATATAAAAAATTTCCAAAAATGGAAACATTTGTCTTTTGTGCCAAAAGCCTAACTGATGCATCGTATGTCTTTTTAAGTTCGAATGGTGCAAAAAATACAATGGCCGTAATCGGAGTTTGATATACTTGCATTATATCGTAGCTTTTCTTTGAATTGTATGTGTATTTTGCGATTGGATGTTAGAGAATGGCTACGATATTTTCCATATGTACTTACGCAAGACCATTCGCATCGAACCCCAAATACCGCGAATAGACAAACTTTACCATCCACAGTTGGTCTATAAGCTTTTATTTCTCATTATAATTTTCTTGTTATTTCTCAACAAAAGGTAACAAAATCAATTTCTGTTTTTTTATTTTAATATTTTATTTTTGTTTAACGCATGTCAAAATTACTACGAATCCAAAAAAAAAATAAGCTGATTAGTTTTATTCCTCCCATACAAAATATTAAAACCAATTAAAAGGTTAATTGTGTATTTAAATTGAAAATATTTTTTCAAAACAATGTGGCCTACTATAAAAAACAGCTCGATTTTCACACATAAAAACAAAAGTTGCATTATTTACATACAATTAATGTGTAATAATTGTTAAACATTTCATAGTATTCTGAGTTCAGCCTTGTTGATAACACTTTTTTGATAAAGCAATAAATTCAATTAATATAAACATATATTCAATTAAAATATTAATCAAATATATTATTTTTTCTAAGCAATTACTTAATTGAAAAAAATTCAACAATAATTTTTTCTGTGTGCTTTTTGAAAGGACTACCTTTGGAACAAGTATTTTTTTAAAAGAGTACTTTCGAAACAGGCAGGAGGAGGTTCTTTGAAAATAGTACTTTTAGAACAGGTACTTTTAGAAAAGGGTGCTTTTTGGAAAAAATTATTTTTGCAAATCGTACTTTGTTTAGGCAACCATATTACCCATATATTATTTTAATCTTTTTCGGCAATGATTTTGTTTCATATGTGTTTCATGTTAATCTAAATCATGTTATAGTAATTTTCAGAGAAAATTTTTCCTTTTGAAATAACTTTATTTCACTTTGATTTAACATTTACGTACTATTAAAATCAAAATGAAGAATCAAGTTGAATCAAAGTTATTTCAAGTTGGACCATCATGAAGTTAAGGTAATGTAGTGTAATTGCATTTTATTAATTATACAGGGTGTTTTTTTAGAGGTATAGAACTTCGAATTGAAATAAAACACAAGAAAATCGTTTTAATGTCCATCAATTTGGCTTTATTGGAAGGATAATTTTATGCCATTAACGTTTAAATATGATTTCGGGCATGTGGCCGCCGCGGCTGGCTCGAATAAAGCCAATTCTACAGGTCCAATTTTCAACCAATGTTGGCAATAACGCCACGAATGTTGGCTTCCAAGTCCCCTAACGTTTCTGGTTTGTTGGCGTAGACGAGCGACTTCACATATCCCCAAAGAAAATAATCCAATGGTGTCAAATCACACGATCTTGGTAGCCAATTGACAGGTCCATTCCGCGAAATTATGCGCTCATCGAATGTTTCCTTCAATAAATCGATTGTGACGTGCGCTGTGTGGCATGTAGCGCCGTCTTGTTGGAACCACAACTCATCCACATTCATGCCATCCAATTCGGGAACAAAATAGTCGGTTATTGCTGTGCACGGTGGCGAATCGATTCATTCGGGTCCTCTTCAACACTTTACTCTACAGCGGCAATTGTTTCTTCGGTGCGCACTGTTCGACGTCTCTGCGGATGCGTATTATCACATAGAGTAAACGTAGTGCGAAAACGATCCATGGTTAACCGAATTAATTGCTCTGATGGACGATTATGTCGACCATAAAATGGACGGAGCTTGCGGTAAACTTCGCGAACTGAACCATTATTTTCGAAATAAATTTGCACGATTTGCAAGCGTTGTTCTTTTGTCAACCTGTTCATGATGAAATGGCAAACCAAACTAAATATTAATCACTTGACAGCTGACAAAATGGCCGCCAGTTAAAAAAGTGATGCCAACTTAAAGTTCTATACTTCAATAAAAAACACCCAATATAATAATTATTTAACTTATGTGTGTTTGGCGCAGGCATAAGAAACATGTTTGTTTTTATATAAATTGGCTTCTCCGGCCAAGATTTTAACTCGGAACTCATCGCGTAATAGTCAATGCGCTTACCCCTATAGTCACAACAACTTTAAATATTCTTTAGATACACACTAAATATATATCATCATGAATACAATTTTAACAAAACATTATTTAATTGACAATGGAACATACAATTTATTTGAAAAGTTTCAGTTAAAAAAAATAAAAAATACAAAATACTTTGTCTTGTCTTCAAACCTTTGATCCTACGAATACAAAACTAGTACACTGCCTACCAGCCAGCAGCAGATCGTCGACTGTTTGCAAACATCAAAAAAAAAAAAAAAAAAAAAAAAAAAAAAAAAAAAAAACAACAATAATACAAATACAACTCACACAACTAAGCAGCTATGAACAAAGCAAATATACACCAACACACTTAAACAACATATTATTTTTTGTAAATTAAAATCAAAATTTTTGCATGGTGATTTTACATTAGTATTTTTTCTGTGTGCAGACAAGGTTCTTATTGAAAGTTTGCTCCCTGCAAAATTCACTTTTTAAAAAAGTTAATATTTAGAAAAATTACTCCTGAGAAAGCTTTTAGGTAGAACCCTTTTCTTTAATTATTTTACAAAATCATAGCATTGGTTTCGATATCAATTTTAATATATAAGTAATAAATTTTCTAATATACTTAAACAATAATGTCTGCTCAATATTTATTTGAATTAAGCTTTTTTCAAATTTTATATAATAAATCACTACTTCCGTTCTCATTGTAATCATTATTGGCATGTTAAGAAGCTCTTAACGTAGAAAATATCTCAACATTTAATTTTTTTATTTTAGAATATTCTTTTTTTCAAAGAACTTTATATATCCAGTAGACGAAAATTTAAATAAATATACATATATGTGCATTACTTGCTTCATAATATTTTTCCTGTTGTTTCCAATTATTCACACAATTAAAAAAATCATCTATTGCAGCTGTCGGTTATGCTGATCTGTGTAGCCAAAGCGGCTACAACTTACACATTATTAACGGCAGGCTTTTGTTATTCATTACATTTTCTTTTCGAAATCGTCTAAACCCTAGAAACTTATATTTTTAGCACAGCTGGATATCGTTGTTATTTGATGAGAAGGAGTTAGCCCAACACATGACATTGTATTTCATTCATTAAATTCTCTTACATATATATTTCATAAACGACGACGATCTGGCAGTCGCAGTTATTATTAATAACATATCAAATTTCAATATACGTGCATGTGATGCTTTTACGGAATCATTAATCATGTAATGGAAAACTGTTACATAAATATTTTTTTATAATTAATATACATACATACATACATATCGTCACATTAATATAGAAAGTCCTTAACTCGTTTTTTTTTTAAATCGAGTATTTTATATATTTCGATAGAAGAACATCTAATGTATCGAAAAATACAATAATCTGGATTTGAAAAATATGAGTTAGGGCCTTTCTATATTAAGGTAACGATATGCACGTAGTATACATATACAGTTCAACTATTTTAATAAAAGAGGCGAAAAACTAGACTTAAAAAACAATTAAAATAACCAGAAAAAAAATTATTTTGTAATCCATTTTTTTTTTTTGCTTCTTGGTTTTTTTATATTTAATTTGTTTGTTTTCTTTTTCTTTTGCTGTTCTTTGAACCAGATAATTCTCATATTTAAGATTTGTTTAATGAGTACTTTAATTGCATTATGTTTTATTACAGAGGTTTTTAATTTTTACAAAATTGCGATGTTATAATTGAAAATAATTCTCGTATTAGATTTCAATTGAAAAATCTGCATATAAGAAAGGAATTCGCATAAACTGGAATCACACACACTGAAACTAGTGCATTGAAAGCTGATGATGAAGGCCTAGCAAGAGGCCTTTGAACAATAGTGTTTGTCAGAGTATTGAAAACTTTCCTTGGTGTATGTATTTTTTTGCTTACAAATTATCTCCAATAAAATTAAACAAAAAGAGCAAAATGAACACTTTTCAAAGCTTTTATAAGGGCCACTTTTACATAAAATATTTTTTAAGTTCCCGCTATCAAATATCTGAAATTTGCAATTACTCGCAGATTTTCGGAAATCGATTTTCCGTCAAACCTAGAAGTTTTGAATATTCTAACAATATTTTCAAAAATGCTCGGATGTATTTATGTGTTTATATGCGTTAGGGAGTTTTTGTGTGTGTAAAAAGTATGTAAGCTTCTCGTTTTGGGACATAATTTCTGACGCAAACAGAAAAAAAATACCAATGTAAAATCACCATGCGAAAATTTTGATTGCAAATCATGTTAAATTCACAAAGAAATAAAAATCTGTTTACATGTTTCATTAGTGTGTATCTAAGGAATATTTAGGATTGTTTTGGCAGCAGTGGTAAGCGCGCTGACTACCACGCGATGAGTTCTTGAGTTCAAATCTTGGTCGGAGAGGCCAAAACATACAAATTTTCTGATGCATGTGCCAATACAAACAATAACGCAAATAAAATAATTAATGAAATAAAACAACAGTTTTAATGTTAAAAAAAGTATTTTAAAAAAAATTCAAATCGGGATAATATTTAGCACCACGTCTCCGTAGTTAAGAAGACGAGACAAACATTCTTTGCGAGTGTATCGTCTCATGTAACAGTAGAAGGTGTGTTTTTATTCTGAGTTTCAGTGTTCAGATGATATTAGGTGGGCGTCTAAAACCTTCGTGTTGGCTTTCATAGGGAGAGTCATACAGAGCTTGATTTAATTTACAGATCTATGGCACAAAAGATCCATTAGGTGTCGCAGTGTCGGTTTTTTGACCATATCTTTCCCTTATTCTATATATTCTAATCAAAAGGCTAAGAATGGCTGAGCCAATTGGAAAGAAATTTGCGGTATCTTAAGATCACGTGAGAAAATGAACCGACTTCAGGAACATTTTTAAATAGTTCACACAAAATTTTCTTTTATAACTATTTATCATAAAAAATTATTTTGATTTATATCGTATTTATGAAATAGTTTTTCATACAAAATTAAAAGGTTTTGTAAAATACCCTTTATAAAACAAAATTAGTTTTTATGAATAAATTATTTAAACAAATACCCAATAAAAAATGTTCACGTTTTTTGCAGCAACAAGGCAATAAAGCGCATCATAATTCGCTTTAAAATATGAGCAGTTTAGAAGCAGTGAACATGTTTGATGCAAACTACTCGTATCAAAAAAAATTGATTTAATAGCGCCACAACAATGCAAGGCTTTTAAGCTAGAAACCTCCAATGATCCATCTTGAAAAGTGCTTTAAATAAATACTCGTACGTTTATATTATTAATCCTTTGAAGAGCACAACTGCTACAGTTGCATATATTATTATATTCAAAAAAGCGCTTTTGTGAGCAACAAATGTACTACTCCAAACTCACTTTACTTTTACTCTCTCATAGTAGAAGCCTGAAGCAATTTTTTTACTGGGTATTTAAGCAGTTTGATTACATATTTACAACCTTATTTATAAATATTATTAAGGCTTTATAAAGGTTTAATAAGCAAACTTTTTTTAAAAGCCTTAATAATTTTTATAAATACGGCTGCTATTAAATAATAAAAAAATCTTCTTTAAATATATTTTAGGGTAACAATCCTATCCAATCCAAAATCTAACCAGCTGATTAACTTTAAAATTAATGCCAACTGTCGCAAATTTCATCGAGTAGCTCGTATAAGAATGTGTTTTAAGGAATTGAAACCAAAATTTATTAAAAAGTTTTGCGGCCAAAAACATATTCCCCTTGTCTTTTTACGAAGCTTTGATGATAAAATACCAATCATGAGTAAGTTTTAAACTTTAGTTAAAGCTTAATAAATAACCTGACATATTTTCTCTTGTGAATAGGCGCCAAAAACCTTTACCATTTCTACTTAAATTAAAACAGGCATTTAATATGTGAAGAACTTAAGTTGAGATTAAAAATAACAAATTACAATCTTAATATTGCATTAGGAATTTCTAAATATCATAATCAAACACACTGCTGCTTAAAATCCATACAACTCAAAAGTGTGTCAAATAAATGACAAAAAAAAACAAAGTACAGAACAGAATCTTAAATCAAGGAAAGAAAGTTAATATTATAAATAATTCTGCACCAGTTATCCGGGTGACCACGAAAACATTAACAGAATTTAAATTTCAACAACAATTTATATTCGTTAAAATTTTTTTTCTCGTTTTTTATTTATTTATTTTTTTTTCAAAAAGATGACAAAGCTAATAACATTGAGAATACATACAAAAAAGCAGGAACAAATACAAAAAATTCCAACTGATTAAAGATTCAATGGCACAAATGTAATGTCGGGAGAAAGTTCTAAAGTTTCGAATTGATTCTTTCACACAGCAATTGTAAACACGATTATTTATGTTTTTAAACATTTTGATACTTTGTGTTGCGAGGAGAATTCTTTTTTGGCCAAAAATTTTAACTCTACTACAACTCGTGCTTAACATGGATGATAAATGTTTTTATTTTTAGCTTTTTGATATGTTTTAAAAGTTCATTTCGGGAAAACAAATAAGAAGAGGAAAAAAAACACACTAATAAAGAAATAAATGGAAATGTTATTAAGAGAAAGAATTTCCTTAACTGTTTTTTAACTAATTGATTGATTAATTTTTCTTTACAATGATTTCTGTGGTAAATGTGAAGTATTTGTTAAGTAAACATTTTAACAAATTGCTGTCTAGCCATTCGTTCATTTTATTTTAATCGGCTGACTGACTGACTTCTTTTTTTTATTTTATTTTTTAAACAAACCAACATGATTTCTATTTATTTTTCTGCTGTTCAGGCACACCAGCTTTAGTTGAGAAAAATTCTACAGCTTGTCTAAAGCATTTCATTTTTGGAATTTAATTCAGAAAATGAAAATAAAAAAGAAATTCATTAAATTATTTGTTACTTGTCATGGTTCATTATTATTTCTGTTTATTAATATTTTTATTCTATTTTTTACACACTTATTTTTGTTAAGTACAAGTCCGCTGGTAACAACTTCAGTTTGTTTTTTCGTTTTCAGTTGTTAGTTTTATTTTAGTTTGAAAGAAAGCTTAACAAGACTTAAATTATGAGTTTATGGTTTGTAAAAGTAGTTTAAGTGAAGTTAAAAAAATACTATTTTCCTTTTTAATCTTCTAAGTTGTTTTTTGTTTATCAGCAACAACAACAACAACAACAAAACAATAATTGTAAATAACTTAAATTGAGTGTAAATGTAAATGGCACCAGATTTTAAGGCAAACAAAAGACTTAAGCCACAAACTTGTTAATCATAGAAAAAATAAAAACACACACAAACAAACACAACAATTGCTTTTCCACAGGCGTCTAAATATTTTAAAGTCTGTTTTTTGTAGGCAAAATAATACTTATGATTTTTATTTGAAAACTAAATCGCATTTGTTGGAAATTTCCAAACTTGATTTTATTTATTTAATTATATTTTACAAGTCCTGAAGTCATATCACATCAAAAACTTAGTTACACATAAACCTTAAACAATAAAATGATTAGTTTACAAAAATTTGCCTTGAACGAATAAAAAAGAAAAATCGAAAATTCTCAAATGAAATAAAAACCATTTTACGGCTTCAAGTCCGGTACTATGCCAACCCTTTTTTTAAATTTTTGTTACTTAAAAAAAAAACCAAATCACCTGTTCAGGAAAAAAACTATGCTTTTTGTCTATTTGCTAAAATTATTGTAGCCTTAACTTTTTAATACAAGTAAGTCTAAGGTGCTTTTTGCTTCAATAGTTCTTAAGAAAATTGCAACATTTTCATCATACAACTTTATTAAGCCAGTATTTGTTTTGTTGCACTTGAAATGGCAGGTTTTTTATGTTTTTCCCCTATTGCTAAAACTTTAGCCTTTAGGCTGAAAAGAAAGTCAAGTGCAGTCTTTGTAAATGGTTTAGTTATAGACAAAAGAACTACAAACAAAAAATATTGATCATCGAAGCATAACAATAATAAAAAGATTTTTTTTTTTATCTAGTAGTTTCTTTTTATATTATTATTATATTTTTTTTTTAATGAAACAATCCAAAACAAAATCTTTCCTTTTGGACTCTATTATTACAGTTTTTGTTATAACAAAACAATAATGATTTTGTTTTTTTTTGTTTTTCATGAACTTAAAGCTATTATTATTGAAAGAAAAGCTTATTAGTTTAAGATGTTCAACAAAAAAATATAAAATTATTACAATATGCAGTGTCAAGATTAAGTCGTGTAAGAACTAAACAAACAGTATTTTATAAAATATGAACAACAAAAAACACATCAATAGAGTTGTTAGAATGGTCAAAGAATAAGATAACAAATATATAGTAGAATAAAATAAACTTCAACTGTACTGCCCAGAAGAGTGCTTCAAAAACTCACAAAGCGTAAAAATGTTGCACAGAATGATACTTAAAGAAAAAAAGAGACTACAGTGGCTGTTTCAAACGAGGGATACTTTTACGATAGGCGTATTTATTCAGTGGGGCCCAGAAATATATTTTGGAATGCATTTATGTAATTCAATTAAAAATAACCAGCATTTCTAGTTGCTCTTTTATCAACAAAGCTGTGAAAATTCATTACAGAAATTATAGATTTAATTGCACCTACGAAACAGTTCATTCTTAAAGTGAAAACGTTTTATTTACTGAATAAATGATTTTGTTCCTAGCTCAACAATTCCCAGTGCCACCTACAGGTGGCAAAGATTGCCTACATTTTTAATCATATTCATTGTGATAAATAAACTGTTGTAAAATTGCCAAACGCCTCAATTGTATACGTATCAAATGGGTTTTTTTTTTGTTACTCCTGATCATTTGGTATTTTTTAGCTGTGACTGTTTTTGACGTAGTATGCATTATGATTATTTTTTTTTGATAATACAATTAAATATTTAATTAAAATTTAACCTACTACGATTTTTGTCAATATAATTATGATGAACATTTTTCAATTCAGTATTTTGTTATATCAACTAAGGTTTGCAAAAAATGGAGGATTTCCATAAACGCGATTACAATTAAAAAATATGTGATAAATCGCGATTAAGCAAGAAAATATACTACTCGTATCATAAATTTTCTTAAAAAAATTAAAGTCTTGTTTGTCTTTTTATATATATTTTTTTAATATTTTCTATAAGTTTTGTAATTCGTGGTTTTAATATAAAACAAACTGCAGCTATCTGGTAACCGAGTGAAAAATATGTTTATCAATATCCTAATGCAATTTTTGCAGCAAATGAGCGTTATGTACTTATAGGCATCTCTAGGAACATTTATAGTATTAACCCACTTACATACTTAAAATATGGAAACGCTTTAGAACTGACCGAAAAAAATAGGCATTGGATAGACTTTGTTTGGCTACCAAATGAGTGGGAACTAGTTGGTCACAAAACCTTTAATTAAAGAAAGACAGAATCAAATTGTACGAGTATTAGGTCATTTTATAAGTGCTGCAAAAGATATTTTATGCGGTTTGCAGACGGTAAGACGTTGTCTTACGTGAGATCTTAGGCTAAAAGCAGTTTAATTTTATTGGAATATGTTGTGAACGTATTTTATATATTTTATGTTTAAAACTTAAATTTAACAATTTTATGAGCTAAACTTGTTGCCCAGTATGAATATTGAAATAGTTGAAATGAATCGTAGATTAGAAAAAAGTTCATTGGTGAAGGCTTCTGACATAAATTCTTTGCTTCAAAAAGGGTAAAAAATTTTAATCGCAATCGAGCGATTAATGGTTTCGATCAATCGCGATTTCGATTATGAATATAATCGTAGTGTGAACCCTATTATCAACAATGTATTGAGTTGACACATTTTCTTTTGTTCAATTAAATTTAATGTTATATCAACTATTTAAATTGTTGACAAAACAATTTATTTCCATTTAAATACAAGCTCACAATAAATTTAGTTAAGTGAGACTTTGACTCACACACGAAGACATCCGTACGGACACTACATACAGTACATACATACGAACATCTAATTTGATATGTAATTTTTTTAAGTTTTGTTTGTTTTGGTTTTTTAGTTTTAGGGCTTTGTTTCGTTTTGCCGATTTTTCGGTTTTCGGCGATTTTTTTTCGGTTTTTGACAATTTTTTTTTAAATTTTGGCGACCTTTTTACTTTTGGTATTTTTCATTTTGGCGATTTATTTTCACTTTGGCGATATTTTTTATTGAAGCGCTTTTTTCACTTTGGCGATTTTTCGTTTCGCTTATATAGCAAACTGAATCAGTTTGTTAAAAAAAAAATCTGTGTTTGTTATATCGACAACTAAAGTTTAATTAAATTTATGTTTGAATTTAAATTATTTATTAACAATTTGTTTTGTTGGTTGCATTTTGATGATATTTTTTTCTGTGTACAGAGAAAACTGACTGACTGAAAACTGATGAGAGTGTTATTTAAAATGATTTGGTATAGGACGAAACAATTTTTTTAAATACAAAAATATCTCATTTTGTATGATAGAGTCGCATTGCTACGGAATACTAAATTTTCTAAGACCCCAAATAATTTGAGCTTTCAATGGACTTGTCAATTGACCTCCAAGATCGTGCGATTTGAAAACTCTCGATTATTTTCTGTGTGCCTGATAAACCATAGACAAATGCCGCCTCGAAGACTAACATTATTCGTGTTATTCGTGACATATGGCCATCAGTAATCGTTAAGAGCAGCAGTGGGAGCATACGACCGAAATAATTTTCCAATAATTTTCTGAATAAACTATTTTTTGGAATAAAATTTTATTTTTTTTGTTACTTTTTACAATTTAAAGTACATAAGAAATCTGGATATTTTTGGATTTTTTTTTTTAAGTTTAGAAGCAATTTAAGATTTGTTCACATCACACACCGGGTCAACACTTTATTCAATTGTATGTATTCTTCGAAACCACTGTTCCCATCGTTGTGAGTTTTTATATTGCACTTGCAAAATGTTTTTTTATAACTTTTGTAAAAGTTTCGTATAATTTTTTGTAGTTTTTTTTTCTTAAAATAAACTATTGAAGGTCATTACTACCAATCATAACTAAATACAATAAATGTTGGCGAGTGTACAAAAGCTTAAACATTAAGAACACAATGTACATAATGAACATAAACATTATACATGAAAACAAATGTATTTT
This sequence comes from Nowickia ferox, assembly GCA_936439885.1. Classification (NCBI taxonomy): domain Eukaryota; kingdom Metazoa; phylum Arthropoda; class Insecta; order Diptera; family Tachinidae; genus Nowickia; species Nowickia ferox. Next base: position 90,221,371 of record OW387023.1, on the reverse strand, counting down.
TGTTTTTTCATTTAAGCTAAAGGTGCAAAGAAGCATAAAGTGCTTTAACCCGTGTTTTGTTTTAACAAACTTACTTATGTAACAAAATTTAATTTTTTTTTTTTTTTTTTGCTAACAACAAGACTTTTTTTGGTTTTTTTTTTGTTTCTTTCATATAAGTTTAATTAAGTAGCCTTTATATACATATAAACACTCAAGTGTATGTTTAAAGGTTTAGAGCAATTTTAAATGAATTAATAATACACATTTATTTTTTTTTTTAATATTCTGTATTGTTCTAGTCAAAAAGAAAAAAGACATGCAAGAGCACATTTGTATGTTGAGTTGAATAAACCACAAAATATTTTTTATTCAATATGACTTTCTTTAAAATTTATTTCATTTCGTATGGTTCTAAATAAAGGAAAAATTTATTTAATTTCTTTTTTTACTTTCTCAAATAGTAAAAATGTTTGCTGGGTTATAAAATCTTTTTGTGCTTCATAAACCTTTTTTATGTTCTTGAAAAATTGTAGAAGACTTTTTATTTTATTTTTATGAATATGAATGTGTTATATTTTTCAGCATTCATTTGAATGAAATATTTTGTTTGCATGTATTTTTTCAGCTTGGTTTCCTTTATACATATACGAGTATGTGCATGTGTGTGTGTGTATGTTAATATGTATGTGTTGTGATAACTGTATTAAGATAACATTTATAAGTTAATAATGCTAATAATTCATTTTCATTTATTACCTCATTTATGCTTGCATTACTTAAGAGATTTATTATCCAATTGTGTTTTCATTTTTACACTTTTTCTGTTTGTCGTCTCTGAGAGTAAAATAAAGAATTCTTCGACTTTAATAAAAAGAAAACACATTTGTATACTGAATCAGGTAAACTGTTATTGCTTTTGTTTAACGTTTTATTATGATTATTTTATTTTGCTTTTCTTTCGTGTTGAAAAGTATTCGTATGTGTCAATAATTGTACTTAAGTGACTGTTGCTATTTGTATCACTGTTTTCATATTACATTATATGTATATTAGTACGATAAGTATTAGTAATATAATCCAGTTCAATTATCTGCAAAATAAAATTACATACATATATGAAGATGATTCTGTGCATTATAGATCTGTTATGTAGACTTTTGTGTTAAAACTATTTATAAGCGAGTGGTTCTAGATCATTGTAAATTAGCAAGTTAACGGAATGGAGTTTCAAAAGTGCATTTTGAAGCTAATTTATGGCAAAACTAATGCAGCTAGAAAACTGCGGTTTGTTGAATCAAAAACCACCGTGTTTTCTACTATAAGAATGAGCAAGCCATTTTTTCTATTCTATTCTATCTATTTTTTCGACCTTTTTAAGTATTTTTTCGACCCTTTTAACTTTCCCCGTCACATATAACAATGTCCCCAAAAAGGAATTTGATCTCGCTGGGCAGCAAAATTGCTTTTGTTGCACAGTGTTATTGTTAAAAGAGCTTGAGTAAAAGTTTTGCTTAAAAATTATCTTTTCTTTAGTAAAAAATCATTTAAACATTAATAGTTATATTGTAATTGCCATCCATGACAAATTCTATGTTTTACGTTCTGTGAAAGATACTAAATCTGTCATTTAAAAGATAAAGTCATTATTGCTTTGTAAGAGGTAAAAAGAAAAGAAAATCAATTCTGGCAGGCAACTAACACAGTTTGATTGCTTGCATTTTCTTGAGCCAACATTTCTTTTAACATAAACAAATCAACGGAGACATTAAAAAAGTTATTAAGGTTTTGCTCATTATTCTTAACTACAAAAAAAAAAAAATTAATAAAAAGAAAACTTATAAACATTGGCTACGCTTGACTTATTTAACTAATAAAAGTTAAAACATTTTTTTTAATGCCACAAATCTTTCTAAATGTTTCCCTTTAACATATTTATTGCTAATAAATTTTTCTCAAATAATTTATAATTTTTTTTACTTGCAGGTAACTTTTTATTTTGGCCCTTAAAACTTTAAGAAAACCATAAAATAATATTCCTTTAGTAAGTATTGCAAATACATATAAACAAAAATGCAAATATAAACAGATTTTCTTAAAAAAAAAAAATTTTAATAAATTGAAAATGAGCAGCTCATAGAGAAAGAATTATAATAATTAAATGACAAACAAAAAATAAAATGTACAGAAAAGATTCCAAAAATATCTCAAAGTATAAAATAAGCGATATTGAAAGAAAATAAGCCGCAAACAACAAATAACAAAAGATTTTTATAAAGACAGAAAAATTAAATAAAAACCAAGAGATATATTTTTGCAATATCTGTTACGTATATGTATGTATGTATGCATAGACACATGAAGGGGATATTAAAAATAATCAAGAATTTATCTTACTACACTGATGAAAGAAAAAACTATCATCATTCAGTCATCAGTTATTTCAAAATGAAAAAAAAGTTGATGTGTTTCAAGATGCTTGTATAGTTCAGAAAATCATCAATGATTTAGGTCGACTTCATGCAAGGCCTACTTACAATTTAATTCGAGTTCATTGCTACTCCTAATAAAATTATGTTCTAAAATAATATCACACAAACACGCACACCATAAGATTATAAAAAATACCTTTTTTTAATAACAATAATGCACGAACAAGAGAGAGAAAGCTGGCAGTGGCTACAGCCATACTTCAGATCTGATAGGCTGCTTTTTTCAACTTTGAATTTTAGAATAATCTGGTATGTCGATGAGTTGTCATGACTCCACCTGTAACTACTTGGCTACGCCATTAATATAATTGGGGCGATACAGGATTCAACAACACACTGAAATTATTATTACAAAAAAAATGGCGAAAATATCCCGGTCGCAGTATGCAAAACTAAAAAATTTCTGTGGTTTTCATGAACAACAGTCTATGTTATATATTTCACATTTCGAATTTATGATGTCAAGTCGTTATTTTTTCAATGCTTGTTTAAAAAGGTATAAGAAGATTTTGAAATATATTGTATTTTCTAAAACAGCAACACAACTTCTGCCTTTTTAACCCACTCCAAGAAAAAGACGAAGTTATCAATTCGTCGGTTTTTTTTTGACATCTTTACTTCATAACTCGGTACATTTTAGACTGCTTCTAAAAATTCTTTTTTGTCTGAGAGGGTACAGCTTCCAATTGGTCCCATTGTAAGCGGGGAATCGCCCACAAATTTTTCTATTTGATTTTATGATATTATACTCAATTGATTGATGCGAAACTTAGCAAACACCTTTGGTTCTTGTAATTGCACAATTTTAAAGTTTAAAAAAAGGGCGGGGCTACGCCCATTAAAATTTATTATTATATTTCACGTAGTTCTACTTACCCGATTTTTACGAAACTTAACACACACTTTGAGATCTAAAATAGACACAATATTTCATTTAAAAAATGGGCGGAGTCACGCCCATTAAAATATAAAATTGGTTATTTTTTTTTTACCGATTTTAACAAAACTTAGCACACCCCCTGAGCTCTGAAAAAAACAGAATCGTGGATTTAGAAAAATGGCCGGAGGCACTCTCATTATTATATAATTTTATATTTCACATACTTCTTAACCAACAGATTTTTATTTTTTTTTCTGTATGAAAGATTTTACTTCCAGTTTGGTCCCATAAATTTTTTTTCGAAAATGTTCTATCAGATCTTTGCATTGAAGTACGACTTTTGAGAAAATACAAGCCTGGTATGATGAAGTTTATCACAACAAGAATTCATTACATCAGGGTTGCATTTTTTTTGTAACTCAAACGATTGTGTAGGAAATTCAGTCGTAGAATTTAGTAATGTAAAGAATCGAACTCATTCATGTCACTCAGGAGCAAATGAGAATATTACTGTTGCGGCTTAGGTGTGTCCATTTCTCTTAGATCTTTGGATTTGGGCATTCTAAAAATAATTTTGTATAACCGGAATTGCAAGATATTGATTCGGACGATATTTATTTGTAACAAGACGTCCCTGCGTGCCACGTAATAAGTGACGATACTATCGTTCTGTAGTGTGAAGACTTTCCTGATCGTGGGATTACAATTGGCCACCCACATCTTGTGATTTAATACCTTGAGACTTTTAAGTCTACGTGAAAGACAGGAGATGACCCTCAATCGATTCAAAATCTCAAGGATTGAATAAGTGAAGTTATCGAGGAAATGCAGCAGCAAATATGCGAATTGGAGATGAAAAATTTCATGAAAAAATATCGCTCTGCAAGCGTTGACAGGGCAGCCATTTGGCTGCTATTGTTTGCCATTATTAATGGCATACATACTCCTCCAATTTAAACACACAACGATTTCACTTAAAATACAATTTTCTTTTTAACATATCAAACTGAAACCTTTTATAGGAAGATTATTTATGTTTACTTTTTAAATGGCAATTTGGAAAATATTTAAAGAGAATGACCCTTAAAGAGATTGAATCACTTTTTGTTTGATGTGAGTGAGTATTTATCTCTCGAAAACTTCAGTCTCGCCTTTTTTAAATCTTATGTTTTCGTTAAAACTCGAAACACAAATGACTTGGATCGAACTCTTTCCAAAGCTAGTATTTCACACAAACCAATGATCAAACCCGTAAAACTATTTTTATGCAAAAATCAATGAAGCCGTTTTGCTTATAATTGGAATAAGAATGAACTTAAAGATTAAAGTAAGTTACTTATTAAACAAAACACCATTGCAAATTTTTTTCTTTAAACTAGCAAGACATTGTCGTAGTGTAGTCGAAATACGATACTCGTAATTAGGTGCATTAAAAGGTTTTTTTATTATGAATTATAACTAAGGTGGTGCCTATAATTTTGGTGGTAAGGGCTCAAGGTCTTCCTTTAGAAGGCATTACCATCAAATAAAACTAGTTTTGAGTCATCAGCCCAAAGAATGTTGCGCCCCTTGTCAATGGGCCAGTCTAAGTGGCTCTTATAGCAAACGTTACACTTTTCTTTACATGCTTCCTTGTGAAAAGCGGATCGTTTCTTGGACTGTGGGCTTTCAGTATCTGTTCTCTCAGCTTGTGCCATATAGTATAGTCTCAGTGCTTATCTGCAGATTTAGCTCTTCTTTCTGACATAAAAGGAACTTTTTTGATTTGTCAAACTATGCGATTAATCATTAAAGGTGGTGTAACCGTTTTTCTTCCACGAGGTTCGGCTTTAAATTTGTACGTTATTGCGTTTCTTATCATTTTGTTTGGACAGCCAATAAGATTTCTAATTTGGGAGTAAGTTTTTTCCCTCCGAAATGAGTTTTTTAATAAGATTACATTTTTTTTCACCTTTACAATGCTTGGCTCCAGCCATTTTTTGCAATTTATCACGGAAATTACTTAAATTTTGAATGCAATATTATTTATGAAAATAAATTTAAACGTTTTATATCACTAACGAAATAAAGTTTTCGCTCACGAGGCCTTTTTCAACAACCTTTTGAATTTGGTGCTATTATTTTGACAGCTTTCTTTACGACTCATTATAAATTTTTCATTGTTTTTTAAAACTTAATTGCTAGTTTACCAAAAAGTAATTTACTCATTGAGACAACCTCATATAAGTAACGAAATTAAAAAGTTATGAACAAAAACAAAAATCCGAATAGCTAGAATTTCCAGATGAACTCTATACCCCTTTTGCTGTGTTATTATTTTGAAAACAAATACGAATTTGAGTGCTTTGTTCTTGATTTCAAGATAAATGGCCGCACGAGAATTTTTATTTGTTTTCTATAAACTGGCAGTTAGTCTTGCTCTGACACGCACGCCGCACTTTTTTGCTACCTGCTGACCAATTAATTGTCGGTTAAAATTTTCATAAATTTAAATAATAATTAATATAATTTTTTGCAAATCTATTGAAGAAAAATTTCGTTCTAAGATATTTATAAAATAAATCAATTAATCAATCATTTATAGTTCAACGAGTTGAAAGCCTCTGTCATACTTAATATTAGCTAAATGCTATTGCCTGATACATTGGCGGGCGAATGCTAACGAATTGTGTAGCGGCACCTAAAAGTATTTAATGTGGCACATTCCTCTGGTATCTAATTACAAAGCGCAAAACTACAAATATTTAAAAAAAGGGGAAGACCAAATGCCTTTAAGGCATTTTGAAGGAATAAAAAGTAAAACACACGTCAAACAGCAAAAGTTGAAGAGGCCTTCTATATGAGTTCAAACAACTAAAGGAAAATTGTAAAAAATCTAGGCATTAAAAAAAACGGTCATTAAAGCACCCCATACACGATTCAATTCAATTTTCAATTGGCTCTGTCAATTGATTATTTTGGCAGTTGTCGAGTTGGTTGAAGAAAAATCGAGTGTGTGTGTGTGTTCGAGTCTCTTGATAAGCTGTCAAAATTTATGTTTGTAGCTTTATTTTGTAAGTAAACTGTTATGTATTTTTAAAATTATATTTAATTTAATTGAATTTTAAGTAAAAAATATAAAAATTAATGGATGAATGCAATAGAAGTTTTAAATTTTTAAATTTGTAATTGTAAATTTCGCAGTTGAATGAAAATCTTTCAATTCAGTTTATGAAGTGTGTGGCCAAGAATCTATTCAATTGAAAGACTCAATTGACAATTGAATTGAAACGTGTATGGTGTGCTTAAGAACTAAATAACTATTTTTATTTCCAATGTAAGTCATCAATCGAACATACGGAAAAAGTTTCAGTAGAAAATTGTGCCCAAAAAATATTCAATATTCTTATGGTTTTCAGATTGATTTGTTTTTAACTTAAAAATTAAAAAATTAAAAAACATTTACTTTTCAGCACTTTCTTGCAACTCAAAACGTACTTTTTTTTATCACAATAATCATTTTTAAATAACCTTCTTTTAATATGCAGCTCGATTGGCATTCAAAGCTTTTATGGTGTTTGCGGCAATTACCACTTTGCAACAAAGATTCAGAAAATGATAAATGATACTACATATAGAAAAGGCATTTAAACATATAGTAGGAACATGGTGGTAAAACTGCAGGTTGGTTAGTTGTTTATAGCAGAATGAGTAATATAAGATTTTGATTATTAAAGCCTGTTTAACATCAAATGTTGAAAAAGACGTGTCAGCTAAAGGCTTCCTTTGTAATAATAATCAAATCAATGTTACAAACTATAACTTTTTGTTTAGAGCGTTTGTGGCAAATAGCAACAGCAAATACATTTGTGTGTGTAGTATTGCAAAAGGCCTTAATTTCAATACAAATTATTGGCACGCATATATAAGGACGCCCGGCTGTTTGTTGCTGGCGTTATTACAAAATTGCAAGAAAAATTATTTTTTTCCTCTCCATATTCTGCTTTGATTGCATATTATTTAGTTTTTTATTTTTCTTTGCCAGAGATAAAGTGTTTAAATTTTTATTTTTTTTTAAACGTTTTCATTTCAATACTTATTTAGATTTAATGACATCACGAAGTAATCATTTGATCTAAATAAAGTTCTTCATACGCCAGTTGAATTAATAAGTTAAAAATACATAATTAAATACCAGCAATAAAGTGATATGTAATTTTGTAGCAAATACTGTGTACTTATGTTTCAAATAATAATGCCACTTTAAAAAATAATAAAAAAAAGAACTGTCATTAGACATTGCTTATCAAAACGTCATTGCCTTATATTGAAATATAACAATGAATTAAAATTTTTCTATGTAGCTCAATTTTTTTTTTATCAAAACATTTGGAAAATATTTTGATGGTTTAGTCGTATATGGCCATCACTCCAAGAAACTGTCTGTTGAAAGAATTAATCAATCAAAAATAGAACTTAAGACCAATATGGTCATTTGTCAACCACACGTGTCAATGACAATTTATTGCGAGATTAACTGGCTGGCGTGACTAGGATTAAAATTGACACTTTTGAAAAAGGAATTGGCTTAAAAAAATGTACAACAGCCATAAAGACAACAGCATTGCAACAAAGAAGTTGCTTTGGCAAGCCCAAAGGGTTTGTTTTCTAACTCTTTTGTTTTTTGAGAGTAGCACATAAATATTTAAAAGGCTTGTAATAAAAAATTCTAGCAAACTTATTTGGATTAATTTTAAAATATTTTATGATCATTTCAGTTTCAATATATATATATAAAATATATTGAATTTTTTTTCTTGAAGTCCATAACACCAAGTTAATTAAATTCTCATATTCCAGCCAACGCCTTAAATATCTCAAGCAATTTCAAGTTGAATGTAAAGAAATTATTTAGCAAAACTTATATCAGTTACTTTACTTGAATATTTATAACATGTTCAATCGAAAAAAATTGCGATAGTGCAAGATGTTTTTTTTTTCTTAACTACTAGTATTGCTCCCCATGAAACAGCCAAACCTGAGAAGACTAATACAAGAAGTAGGCCACTGTCTAATAAACATGAAATTTTGTATGAATATTTTGCAATTATTTTAAGTATTTTTTAATATCATCAAAAAAGTTTAGTTTAGTTATTTTACATTTTCCATTTTTCCAGTCCCACAGGATAGTGGTAATAAATAAAAGAGATTTTTTTTAATTTTACATTTTCGGTAGCTGTGTGATAGTTAAAACATGAAAGCAATTAAATATTAATGACTATCGGCTGATAAAGCAATCCAGTTCTAATAATCTCATGCGGAAAAAAGCTTGAAAGGTCAGAGACCGCTTAATATTAAAAAAAAAAATTGCAAACAATTTTAATAAACGAAAATAGCCAAAGAAATTATTATTAAACGTTTTGTTTATATTTTCCATTTAAATCTTTAAAGAATTTGAAAATTTATATTGACATTTCTATGATGTCGAACGCGACCATCTTAGACATTTAAAGCGAAAAAATTATAACTTATAGCTCTCAATTAGTCCTATAATTGGTGTTTAATTAATTTTTAAACAATTTTCCGTTTTCAAGGTAATTGCAAAAAATCAAGACATATGACAAAAAAAAAACGCTAATTTCAGCGAAACCTGCTGAAAATTTTTAATGAGACTAATTTTAAAATGTTGTGCACTGATATCTCTTTAAGATGCTCATGACATTACCCAAAAATTATTCATATATATTTTTTTAATTTAGCTTTAATCACAGTCGCACGTGACATTTTTTTCTATCATGATATTTAATTATTTCTGTTGCTTTTTTTACGAAATTACAAATAAATAAGTCTATTAAATATGTTATCAAATTAACAAAAGTATTCAAAGTAGTTATTTTTTATTTTTATTAGGTTCGGAACCGCTTTTTTATATTTGGTACGAACTTTTTAAGAAAAACACCGTTTTGGGCTGGCTAGGGTAGTTTTCGTTTAGAGGTTGATTGGAATGGTTAAACATTTTTAAAACCAGTTTTTATTCTGCATTCGTATTATTATCAGTTTTTATCACTTCTTTTTAACATTATAAGCCGAGCGAAACTACGGGTAAAAAATAGTTAGTAATAAAATGAAACATATTAAGGGCCATTTTCACAACGAATAAAAGTATACTTTAAGAGTTTTAAAACTAGTATTTCAATACAAAATACTGGTTTTAAATTCTTAAAGTTTACTTTTGTATCGTTGTGAAAATGGCCCTTAAATGACATTAGCATCAGGAATAACAAACACAGTTTATTTTTGTAATAGACAGTTTCAGCCACCTTTAATTCTTGACATTAGCAGCAAAAGAAGTGCAATTGTGTCACACCAGAAATACTTCGTATTTGAATTATTAATTAAGAAAAAGTTGCAATACATTCTACCCTTTTTTCCGCATACGTTTTTTTTCATTTGTAAAGCTTGTTTTGTGCTTTTTCGCCATTTAAAATTTCTGCGAGCTACTGCCGTCTTTGTCTCTTATGTATGCGGTAATTTCTCATTTTCTCTTAAATATATTCATGTTTTCCTTAAGATAATGGGCCTTTGGTTGGCGTTTATCGACTTCAAATACGACTATTTGTAGTTGATTAAAAAAAACAAGCTACATTTTTCTTTAATCTAGGGTGTTTTTTTTAGAGGTATAGAACTTCGAATTGAAATAAAACACAAGAAAATCGTTTTAATGTTCATCAGTTTGGCTTTATTGGAAGGATAATGTTATGCCATTAACGTTTAAATATGATTTCGGGCATGTGGCCGCCGCGGCTGGCTCGAATAAAGCCAATTCTACAGGTCCAATTTTCAACCACTTTTTCGAGCATATGGGGCCGTATGTTGGCAATAACGCCACGAATGTTGGCTTCCAAGTCCCCTAACGTTTCTGGTTTGTTGGCGTAGACGAGCGACTTCACATATCCCCAAAGAAAATAATCCAATGGTGTCAAATCACACGATCTTGGTGGCCAATTGACAGGTTAACCGAATTAATTGCTCTGATGGACGATTATGTCGACCATAAAATGGACGGAGCTTGCGGTAAACTTCGCGAACTGAACCATTATTTTCGAAATAAATTTGCACGATTTGCAAGCGTTGTTCTTTTGTCAACCTGTTCATGATGAAATGGCAAACCAAACTAAATATTAATCACTTGACAGCTGACAAAATGGCCGCCAGTAAAAAAAGTGATGCCAACTTAAAGTTCTATACCTCAATAAAAAAAACACCCAATACAATACGCCAGACTTTCGCCGCAAAATCGCCAATCACATTAAGGGGGAATTCTTTCCATTTTTTCCTAGCATTCGGCATTCTTGCCATGTTTTCTAATTTAAGGTTTTCTAATAATAACATCTTTATTTAATTTTTCACTCCATAATTTTGGACTCACTTTATTTTAGTCGCCGTTTTTTGCTGATCTAAATTTAAATTCTTTGAAAGTACGTAAATTTTTTTTTTTTAATTTTACACTTCCAATGTTGCACGTGACCAAATTTAAGTAGGTACAACTATCACAAATCTTTATATTTTCAGCAAAATTTCCTTTTTATTAGAAATATATTAAATACCTCTGTTTGTAGTAAATGTGCTTGTTGTTTTTCAATGTCGTACGTGACATCGAAATATGCGATTTTGCAAAACAAAAATTTATATTTATTTGCAATAGCATAGATTTTTTGTGGATTCTTTATTTCTAATTTCTAATTAAGTCTTATAAAGCTCAAAAGTTCAAACCTTATTTGAAGAAAATGTGCTTTTCCTGCACCCAATATTGGATTATATTCGTTATATTTATAGAAAGTTTTATGTTTTTTTTCTAAATTTAAAAAGAAGTAAAACTGAGGCAATTATTATGCCTACAATCACAATATACTGGGTTCACAAACGGCAATTTTGAGTTGAGCATGACAAGGGAAGCCATAACTAAAATTGCCGCATGTGAAGCGGGACTTAGGAAAGGAATAGTGAGGAGAGCTCGTTAAATTCGTAAAGTTCCTAAAAAATTTTGGTTTTATAATTTTGTAATAGCAAAGTATAAAAGATATTTTATATGTATTTATATTATATTATAAATATGTATATATACTTTAACACCTCACATGTTCAATGCTTTAATTAAAATGTAATTTTTTTAGAAAAGAAATATAGTTTTATTATATTTCCATAGTTTTCTCACACTTTTAATTTTAAGCAGAATAATGAATAAAACATTTTTGAAAGCTGAGCAAAGCTTAAAGTGTTTGACAATCAAGTTCAAAAAAAATTCCTTGAAACTTTTCAAAGACATCGTATAAGGCAAGGAATCAAATGGCAACAACTTTTTGCTGTGACGCTTAAGATATCATCTATGGTTAAATCTTATTAACCACATTTTCTGCACTAAACATTTTTTCTACACTTGGAATTATTGTTTCCATGCGGTATTACATAAAATAAATGATTTGCCAAAAACAGCATAAAGAAAATATAAAATTGCAGGTATGAACAACAACCATAACTAATATTTGAGCTTAAAGGAAAGAAAAAAAATTCACCAGCTAGTTGTCATACTTGCGTTGGACGGGCACAACCGACGACACAACGACCAACCACATCTTAATGATGATAATGGGTGACAGAACAGGTAATAAGAGTACTGGTCGCACATACCGATGTCAAAGCTAAAGATTTCAAATATTTTTTGATATGATGGTTTTATTGATGGATAATATTGTTTTTTTTTTGCTCTTCTTACCCCTTCTATATTTTGCTTTTAACAAACAAACATTAAAATGGATAAAAGCATTAGTGGCAAAAACTGTTTGAGCCGATGATTAGACAGTTGATGCAACACCATCAAAGGAAAGAAAACTCGTCAGATAGCGAATTTGTTTTTTCTCTTAAATCTATACATATTTATTTAACAAATGTTACATAAAAGGCACCATAATTGTTTTTCCTCGTATATGGAGACTAATAGAAAGAAGTTTGAGTGGAAAATTAAATAAAAAGTTGACTGGAAGACTGAAGGGTTTTATTTTTCTCAACTTTTTTGCCAGCAATTTAATGTGTTAATGAGACTGTACGTAGCGTGATTGACAATGAAAATTAATTTAAAAGTGTTTATTTCCTTGTAAAAAACAAAGTAAAGAAACTTTAAGATTTCTATGGACGGGTATTGACAAAGTTATTTTCCGTGGAAAATTTTTAACAGAATAATAATACATTGTGGAGCAGACAGTTAAAGCTTCAGTTAAAGCAATTGCTTTTTAATTTATAATTCTATGATGATTTATAACAAATAAGATTTTTTTTCAGCTAAAGGACATGCAAGCATGCATGCAGTCAGCATACTGGACTTTTATTGCAACTAAATTGAATTGTAATTGCCGTTTAATAAGCTGTTAAGGTATTCTCAGTTTATGTATTTTTTTTTTTTCAAGACATAAATCGTTCATGCCATGAGAAATTACTTGAAAGTCTAACTTTTTTTCTCACACATGCATATGCTGCCAAGACTCTATACAAACCCAAGCGACAGAATTTTTTTTAAAACGATATACAACTTTTTATTTTTTTAAAAGACTTTTCAGATGGTCCTAAGCTATTATTTTCCGATTTGAGCTAAGTAATTAGTAGGGAAACCAGAAATATGCTCTAAAAAAAGTATTTTATGTGCATTCAATATGCGCTAAAAACTTGAAAATATGCACTAAAACTCCAAGAAAATGCTATTAAAAATAAAATAAATTTGTTTTATTTTTAAATGAAAATATATTTTCAGTTTAAAAAGTCAACAACATTTGCATATAAAATAAGACAAAAATAAAATGAACAAAAAAAAAACAAAAATTAACAAAGAATAACTGCTGTATTAAAAACAATAATTTGGGTTTGAAGTGCAAGTTAAAACAAAATTGCCATACAAATTTTGCCTAAAGCATATAATACAAATTATTATTTTCAATTTCAAAAGCGAGCACGATATCAGAATTTAAATTTTGGAGCTCTATTTTGCATAAAGAAGCCAAGCTTTTTATTTATAATTTTTATTGCAACAAACAACAAAATATTGACCTAGATTTTCAAATAAAAATCATTGCTGTAGACATCTAAATAACACTTTCTGCATTAACAATATTCCTTCAACGTCTTGTTGGTACAAAGTTCGTCACAAATAACAAAACCGAATTCTTATTGAAACTAAAGTCCGTAATAACTGCGTAATACAAAAGAAAAATTTATACACTGCATGGAACATTAGAATTAAGATTTAGATGGCAAGAAATAAAAATTTTTACCAAAACATAAGCTTGTAAGTACATTAAAATAAAAAAAAAAAAATCTATAAAGTATCAAAACACACAAAAAAGTAATATGAATGAGTTTGTAATATTAATTAAAATATTCGCAATATTAATTAAACAGTTAATTAAATTTTCAGCTATAAACAATTTGATAATATCAATTAAGTTTTTCCAATCAAATTAATTAATACAATTAAAAATTTAATTGAATCAATTAAATTATTAATTGAAAACATTAATTGGTTAATACTTTTTTCTGTGAATATGTCCTAAAAGCATAAATTATGCTCTAAAAATTCAAAAGTATGATAAAATATGCGTTTAAGACTGGCATATGCAAAAACATGCTTTAAAGGGTAAAATATGCAAAAATATGTACTAACAAATTGATGCCAAAATTTATAAAAAGTTCTGAAACGGATAAATATCTTGTCCCTGCATTAATAAGGCTCACAAGAAAAAACATGCAATTGCATGTTTGCGATTTCCCTGGTAATTAGCATATGAAGTAAATTGATGACTGCATTCCAAAGTAAATCTGGATAATTTCGTAGCGCTGTTCAAGCGTCAATCTACTTATGATGATTTTCCAATTGACAACTTAACATTTTGTAAGTTATATCGAGCTTAAAAACACGAATATTTTTTCTTCGGAAACGCAATAAAAGTTAGTTTGTTTTGTTCTTAAATATTTAAAATAAAAATGTAAACGAATCTTGGGAAACTTTAAAAAATTAAAAAAAAATTATACTTAGATAACCGAAATGTATACATACATAACTAGATATAATAATGTAATTTATGTTTCTCATTAAAAAAAATAAGAAGAGGAAACAATTAATACTCGTATGCTATAAAAAAATGCCGCAAAAAAGAAGAAAGTGACAATAAAAATTAATATCCAAGTAGAAACAAGTTTGTTTTTTAAATTTTCTGTTTTCGAGCAGCACTTATTTGTTTGTGAAAAAATTAAAAAAGATGTTGTGTGGTCAATTATTACAGAGCATGTCTTGAAATTTATGAGCTTTTAAAAGTAGTGAAAATAGTCGTTAGGAAAAATAACTGTAATAAGATTAGAAAGGGAAGCAGTAAAAATACCATCGTGGTATCGTTTATTTATTGGCCTTTCTTTCTTTCATTCAAAAACTAATACACAACTAGTCAAATTGTCAAAGACTTTTAAACAAAATTTGTGGTACATAAATAATCTTTGTAAGACCTTCATTATAAAGTTTGTTACCAAAATTTATCATTTGTCTTGATAAATGTTAATAACGTACAAACGTGTTAAATAATACAAAAGATTACTATAGCTGTTGAGAAAAATTTATGAGGGTTACCCGGTGATGTACATGTAAAGTAGAGATGGGCAATTTAAACGAGTACATGAGTGAAACTTTTGTGTGGTTAAAAATCTTTGAAATGCAATTTCCATTTATGAAACACAAGTAGAAAAACTGCACTATTTTTTGTAAATATTAAAAGAAATAGATAGGAAAAAACGCTAATTTTAAGCAGAAGATTTCACGAATACATATTTTGATCGTGATCATGATCATTCTGGCTTTCGAGACGTGGGAAAAAAGTGTCACGCTTGAGCGTGTATGAGTGGAAATTTTTTATTGCGACCTTGTATGTTCTGACACTCTCATGAGTCATAATTTTCAAATAGCATGTGAGTTGCCAACCGCCAAACTTGTTTCTATAAGTTGTGACTTGCCATACTGGTTTACATAGCTCAGCTGTTTGTTGAAATCGTTAGTGTATAAGTGAACAATGCAAGGGCAGAATTAATAAAACAAAAGAACATTTTTTTTTAATAAAAATTTTGCGAAAATTTTAGTGTTTTTTATAAAAATTAAATGAGAACATGTTTAAGTTATTGATTGATTTGATGATTGATTATTGAGCTCTTGTTTCAAATTTGTTATTTGTTGAGCTTCTCATTTGCTTAAATGAAAGTTTAACATAATCACTCTAGTTTTTCTAAGAATTTTTTGGTTAAAGGTTCTCTGATGATCTGCATTAGCAACAGTGAAATGCGGATAGGACCCAGCTAAATCCTTCAATAATCAATTTCAGTATATTTTTAATAAAAAAAAAAAATATTTTACTGAATAAGTAAAATAATAATTTGGCATTATTAGTGCGTTAAACTTAAATTATAACAATTCCAAAAAAAATAAAAAATAAATAAACACTAATTGACAACATATTTAATTTTATTAATAAATAATTTTGTTTATTTAAAGTTTGGTTTACGCTCAATACATCAGAGTCAAATTCATTATACAGAAAAATTGTGTTCGAAACAGATTTAAGGTTTTTTATTGTCTCTATTTGCTTTGATGAATTGATTAAAAAAATAATTTTTTTTTCTGTGTATACTCTTGCGATTTGAACTCTCCAAGAGTCTTGCTATTGCATAATATTAAGCGATATGCGAATGTTAAAAGACGCCCTCATGATGAAAGTTACTCACGTTATCAACTCTAATAAAAAATAGCTAATTTCTTTACAAAAATAAATTGAGATGTAAAATTAATTTGGAGACTAGAATACATTTGGTACAAAGTTTTTTTTTCCAAACATTTAGTTAGTAAAAGTAAGTTTTTATTTATTTTTTCTCATGGCAAATATATGCATAATGATATTCATTAACATAATTTAAGCAGAAATTCTTTCGACTGCTGATATAAAGATATTAAGCGCATTCATGTTAATATTCCCCCTTATTGTAAATGGCGTCGTCGACGTCACATCAAGACGACAGTAAATACTGTCACTTGTCTACTCTTTGTCGGCAACAATTGGCTCTTATTGACAATCTCTTACTAATCTCTAAGGCTTTGTAAATTAATGTGGCATAATTAATTGTAGTCAATTGTTGTCGAAAAAGAGTAGACAAGTGACAATTTTTACCATCGCTTCGATGCGACGTCAACGACGCCATTCACAATAAGGGGTATTATAAAATATTATATGCATATCGTAAAGTCTTTTGAAATTCACACGAGATTGTTTACAATTTTGCTAGAAGTGTTGCATACACCAGTTCCTGGCCACGTTTGGATTTGGAACTAAATATAATATTGTTAATTATTTGTTCTTACAAAAAAATTAATAATTTTTTTTTGGAATATTTTAATAATTATTGTTCGAATGACAACACTGTATAGCAACTTCGAACTTTTTCCAAAATTACGGATGAGTGAACCATTGACAGGTAGTGGAGAAAAAAAAATTAAGCGTGCGTCGGCGTCTTTAGACATCACATAGGAATTTTATTTAAGCAGGCCTAAATCACCCTGTGGTCTGTTAGTGCAGCATATAACTATGTTTTCTTACATCTGAGGTGTGTGTTAAGCGACGTTGTGGAAAATATAATAGAAAATATTTTTGTGGTATATATCAGCCCTCTAACTTCCCCATATAACAGTTATTCCTATCCCCATTTCAACAAATCGTAAAAAATACATCTAGGAAGGAGAAATCAGGGACGAAATGTGCTACAAAGATGCTGCCAATAAAATATTGGCGCATGTGTTAAAACACACCAAAGCCCAAAACTTAACAGAAACAGCAAAAAACCAGCCAAACTCAAGATTGCCCATTTTTATTCTCAAAAATTTCCTTGTGAACCAATTAAGCAACAAAAACGATTAACTTCCCACGAGGGAATTGATAAGAATAAAAAGGGGGAGATTTTAAAATGTGTTAGAAAAGAGCCAAAAACGCATAGACTCTCTCTCTCTCTCTTATACTTGAAGTCTGAGTAAGTTTATACTCAGGCTATGGATATTTAATTGGACAAATATAACATAGGCTGATAATAGGGATATTTATTCATCATTCGCCACCGTATACATACACTTGTGTGTATAAAATATAATGAAAAACGTTTGGATGTATAGGGTGTTTTTTATTGAGGTATAGAACTTTAAGTTGGCATCACTTTTTTAACTGGCGGCCATTTTGTCAGCTGTCAAGTGATTAATATTTAGTTTGGTTTGCCATTTCATCATGAACAGGTTGACAAAAGAACAACGCTTGCAAATCGTGCAAATTTATTTCGAAAATAATGGTTCAGTTCGCGAAGTTTACCGCAAGCTCCGTCCATTTTATGGTCGACAGAATCGTCCATCAGAGCAATTAATTCGGTTAACCATGGATTGGCCACCAAGATCGTGTGATTTGACACCATTGGATTATTTTCTTTGGGGATATGTGAAGTCGCTCGTCTACGCCAACAAACCAGAAACGTTAGGGGACTTGGAAGCCAACATTCGTGGCGTTATTGCCAACATACGGCCCCATATGCTCGAAAAAGTGGTTGAAAATTGGACCTGTAGAATTGGCTTTATTCGAGCCAGCCGCGGCGGACACATGCCCGAAATCATATTTAAACGTTAATGGCATAAAATTATCCTTCCAATAAAGCCAAATTGATGGACATTAAAACGATTTTCTTGTGTTTTATTTCAATTCATGTGGCTGTTTAAAAACATGATTTATATGTTTGTGTGTGTAAATAAAATAGCCCTGTACAGTGTTGTCAGATTTATTTTGACCCTTGTCGCCAAATGACTTGTCGAATATCGCCAAATATCGCCAATATAAAAAAACATTAAAATACAGCTACGAAAATATTTTTTCATTTTGTAATTATATTACAAATATTGCTAAATTTTAAATTCAGCAGGTAACGTCTATCGTAAAACATAAAAATTATACTATATAAGAAAAATTAAGAAAAGTGTTTACATTAACATATAAATAGTGGAGTACAAAAAATAATTAAAAATAACTTATTCCAAAATATCAATCCGAATAGGATAAATTGAACTTGAACACCAAGATAAAAATTATTATATAAATCTCTTGATAAAACTGAACTTAAATGTGTATTTAAGTACATATATGAAGTGGTAAGTACCAGCAGAATCGTTGTATTCATACACTATAGTGCCAGCTATACACTACACAAGTTCACTGCACACGTCTGGCACTGTACAGTGCGTTTGTGTAGTGTATGGGGGTGGTTGAGCTATTTACGTAGTGACCTAAGTAAATATCAAAACGATTTTGATATTTCCTCAAGTTTGTAAAACTGTACAGTGAACTTGTGTAGTATATGTTGCAAACGCTCAGTTGTGTCGTTATTTTTTAAGAGTTCAAAACTAGAAATGAGCGCCGAAAAAATATTCTGGACAGAGTTTCTAGAATTATTATACAAAGAATCGCCTGCATTATAGAGCATTAAAATAAAAACTGCACAGTTTACTTGTATAGTGTGTCACAAGCTTATTTTAGTCAGTGCCAGACTTGAGCACTGAACTTGTGTAGTGTATGGCTGGCATAGGCGAGAACTCGTGCAGGCTTTTTGGTGCTTCATTATCAAAATGTTGGTTCTAATTAATAAAAGAAAGTTTTCCCTACTGTGTTTTATAAACACCAAATGAGATTCTGTGGGCCATATTTTTAAAACTTCTTGAATTTCAGAAAATTTTGTTTGAGATAAAGAGTCACAACATTTAGAATTTCATGCATGAAATATTTTATGTTGTAGAAAAAATTCTTTACAAAAAAATTTCATATTTTTAACATTATTCTATTTTATTGAAATCGTAAAATGTCGCCAAAAATATCGCCAAGGAGTTCAAATATCGCCAAGTAAATCGCCAATCGCCATTTGAAAATTTTCATCGCCAAAAATAAATTTTCGTCGCCACGTTTGGCGAGATATCGCCATATCTGACAACACTGGCCCTGTATACACGCATGTGTAGCCGTTTAATATTCAGAGTATTTTTATACTCATGCGTGTGATTGTAGCTCACACAGTCTATACATTTTAGTTATACTCAAAAAGTGCTTAAAACTATACTTTTGTCATTATTTGGTCTCTTCTACCAGAATAAAGTGTCAGTTTTGGAAAAATTTTGAAATTGTTGTACAGTATAATATATTATTATTATATATTAATTTTTTTCTTAACATAGACGCAGTTAAGTGCAAATGTGTGTTTTCTTTTTAGTTTAAATATTTATTAGATTTTGTGACAACTGCATTCCTTAAAAATTTGCCATGCTTTGGAATTAATTTAATTTTACAGTTACAGAAGTCTTATTTTTTTCATTAAGAAAAAGATTAGGCTTTAAAATTCAACAGTTAAAAATTAATTAATATCCCATGCCTGCACGGTAGCTTAAAATTATAAATTTATTTACATAAAAATTTAGCGAAGCACTGCTAAAACTATTCTGTTATTCTAAGTAAAAATTTTAATGCACTAGCAAGCTCTTCTTCAATGAAATACAAAAGAAAATGTTCTCAGCTAATTACGAGGTGTTGGCTAATTTTCTTAAATGATTATCTTAATTGCATTTCTGTGTTGAACTTGGTAGATTTCTTTTCATTTTAATCCTGTTGTTGTTATTATTTTCAAGCAATTAAAGTTAGATACTTGTATAAGATTTAAATCTTATTTGTTCCAAATGATTTTAAACGAGAGGGACATACATCATTTAATCTGTATCCGCTTTTGTTGTTGTGTAACTTTATGTTAATTTGAAAAATTCTATTTTTTCTCTTCTTAACCTTTTATGTAGTTTAGTTTTTCTTTCAGCAGAAATCTCTAGCTTTCCTTAAATTCAAATAATAAAGGAAAGAAAAAAGAACTTTTGAAATATTTCCAAGACTGCTTGGCAGGGAATTTAACATTTAGTGACTTAAAAGTGACACCAGACAAGTGGTTAGTTTCCTTGTTTCCAGGTAAACAAACAACAATTTTTTTCTTTCTTATTGTATTCGGTGAAATGAAACTAAGAAAAGCATTGTTGGCTTAAAAGTGAATTAGATTAAAATTTGATTTCTTTCTAAGGTAACCCTTTAAATAAATACAATTTGCAGCATTCGAAAATAGAAAAGATTTTCTCTTTCCATCTTTTATTTAGGTTCTTGCATATTGGTGTCTTGTTAGTGATTTTTTTTGTTGCCAATGTTACTTTAACGTAAGACATAAATCGTGACTAAACGTGCTTTAAAAACATATAAAACAGATTTTTGTATTCAAAATATGTTCAAAACTAACAAAATCTTTAATACAAAAATAAGAAGGTGGAGGCTTATTGAGTATGTATATTCAAATAGGGCACAAGGAAATATAAAAAAGAGAATAGTACACGAAGGCCCTGTTTTGCGTTGATGCCATGTGAGTCATTGCAATTTGTGTCGCTTTTTCCAGTTTGCATTGTTTTCATTCCGATTAGCAGCACTATATGCGATTTGAAGTCATAATCACACATGAAGAATTTTTTTAAATCCATAATTAATAAAAAAAGTTATTCTATAGGATGTAAGGTGCCCTGGAGACGATCAAATGAGCTCATCAATCACATAGATGTAAGCGTGCTGTCGTGTTTTTTGACTACATTCCAAATTTGGCCTTTAAGTGAATAAAAAAATTTGCGAAAAGAAAATGTATGCAGCTTACTTCTAAATATTGCGCGAGAAAGAGTTTTATCTGGGGGCAAAAGCTCCCGGGCAGTTGTTATTCAGAAAAGTGCTGATAGTGTTTGATATTAAATATTTCAATATTTTATTCAATCAATATAATATCAGCTACATTCTCCCATGCCTATTAACGACGCTAAGCGGGGCTCCAATGTATATGATAGCTGTAGGAGGTACTTATTGTATTTATTCGATTAAAAAAAACAATCTTAAGATTTACATTCCATAATTTATTCTTTACACTTTTTCTGCTGTGATATTATTTTAATATCAAAAAAAAAATTTTTGAAATTCATTCTTTACACTTTTTTATTTTAGATAATTTTAGTTATCAAAGAAAATAATTTTTTGTTTTCAACCAAACGATTTGATTAGTTTCATTAACAAAATTCTTGCCATAAATTAAGGCCAGTCTCAAGTAGTGTTAATTGTTATAGCCTGTCTAATTTTTCAAATTTATTATTAAACTTTATTCGCTTACATTTTTTATTCAAAGTCCAACGTCAAATAATCTCTCAGCAGTCTACAACTAGAAATCAATCAATCATGCAAAGCGATCAGTGTGTACGCGATCACCCAAATAGTATAAAGCTATGATTTTGTTGTTTGAATATGTTAATTAAACTGGAAAAAAAGTAATGGTTACCACCTCATAATAATTTGAAACTTTTTGATAGTTTTAATAGCCGCCAACTTAACTTGATAAGATTATGGAACTTTTAAATGTGATGGCTGTAGAAATTGTTCATTCACATATGTATTAATTTAAATAATTTAAGGTACGTTTATTTGTAAAATACTCAAGTATACAAAATCATAGAATTTCGTGTATAATAGCTCAATTTTATTTATGTCGATTTTAAGGTATTTATATCAAATCGATAAAATCGTAAGCTCTTTATATGGAAATAAAAATTTTTCGAAATAGTGAAACAGTTTATATAAAGCTTAAGCTACGGTCACACTTGTCAAACATTTGCCCAAAAAAGCGTAACCACTAAATGCTAATGAAAAATCTTTCAATTCAGACAAAAGTTTGTCAAGTTAAAGAGTAGCCAATATTGTTGGATTCTATGACATGGTGCATTAGTTGTGTTCGAAACTGTTTAATATGATAAACAAGTGTCTGGATCAAAACTTTTTTCATTAGTGTTTGTTGGTTACGCTTTTTTGGGCAAATGTTTGACAAGTGTGACCGTACCTTAAAGGTACGGTATGTTGAATCAGCATACATATGCTGACACCCATATGACTAAAACTAGCAGCAAATTCCTATGGCAGCATATTTTATATGTTAGACGTTTACACGATATGTTGATAGTAGCAAATTGTTTGATATGTCAGCAAATGAAATGTCAACATATGATTTAGCATACGATTTTTGTGTCTATACGATATGTTGAATTTTATGTGGTGCTATATATGCTGAGTCGTATAAACATTTGTTTGTGAAATTAGAGAGTTTGACAATACTTTTTAATCATTCAACTTTTGTACGTACAAGTATATTTTTTCCAATAAAATTTATTAAAATCAATAAAAAAAAAATCATAAATAATGTCGTCAGAGGAAATATACCGGGTTGCTTTAAAAAGCAAATTAATAGGGGCAATTTCAAGAAAATGCTAAAATATAATATAAAATAACACAGTAAAACACGAAAATAAGTTACGGGTTCTGACAATGGATTCTAGTAGAGGTGTATCGGTGTTAGGAAAGATCAGATCGGAATCATGTTTTAAGGTAATTAAAGTGTCACATCATTGGGCTGTTTGTGAGGCATATCGGTATTTGAAACTATGCATTATTTATACCTGAGGTGTAGGGTATGTTTAGAAGTTTTGTACAAAATATTATTATTATTTTAAATTTATTATAATTAAAATTACAATAAACTTAACTAAAGAAAAGCTATCGGCTTGTGTAGAAAATATTAAGGCAACTATTTTTGTGGAACATATTAACACTCTATCTCTACCACATGACGATAATTCTTGGCTATGTTCCAATAAAATAAAACAGGCCCTAAAAGGCGAGAGCAGTGATAATATCGTCTATCAATAAAATTTTACTACATGCAATGTATCAGAACACACCAAACACCAAAACTTAACGCAAACTGCAAAAATTTTCCAAACTCAAGATTTTCCACCAAGCGTTATTGGCCAAAAGAGGAAACTTTAACGCCCCTAAAATAAAATTCTATACTTGACGATTATTTATTTTGTTCTGTCATCGGTTTGAAGTATACATATATATATATATTTTTTTAAGTAGGACCTGGGAGGGGGTGGGGAGAGTAGGGGGAAATGTCTGCCCTTCGAGAAGATCCAAGTGATTTTTATGAAATTCAAAACATACATACAAACGCATCTAAAAGGACAAAAATGTTTAATATTTTTTAAAAACTACGACTATGAGTGATGCAGATGAGCAATTTCTGCCTCCGAAACTTTCCAAGCGATTTTTATCAAGTTCAAAAATTAACTCCGAGCGGGCAACACAGCGCTCATAGCTAGACACAAATTTTTTTTTAAAGCTAAAGTATGAAAGCTTTTTAGTCTGCTATTTAGTGTTTCTAATTTCCAACACTCATGTGCACCATTGACCTTAGAACATCAAATGAAATTCCTTTCAAATTGAAATGCATTTTAAATACATTTTGCCCTATACTTTAATTTTTATCAGCCAGCTATTCACATTGCTAAAGTTTCTTTTACACTAAAATCAAATAAAATATTCAAACGAATACAAATTTAGAACAAAAAATTAAGAAACATTTTCTACAAACGTCTTTTGGCTTTTTTTCGGCCTGACACTTTACTTTGTAATTGCAATCTTTTTTTTAAATTTTATTTCTTCTACTCTTTTAGAAATCTTCTAAAGAGTATTCATAATAGTGTACTTGTTTCTGCAACTTTATTTTTCATTAATCTAAATACATACAACAAGCATTTAAGCACGCGCTGAATTAAAAAAAAATAGAAAATCTAAGAAAATTAAAAGAGAATAGAATATAAATGTAAAATCTTTTAAAACAACCGTTTAAATATCAATCTAGAAAGACCAGTTGTTTGTTGTTTTAGCTGGCTGCAGAAGATGCAAGAAGTGAAGTAAGTATGTAAGTGAAGAGGCATTTAAACGGGGAGACAAACAATGAATTGAATGGAATCAGAATTGCAGTTAAATAATATTTAGCAGCATAACTAAGAGCGGGCTCAGCCATAATACACGTTTTGCAAACGAGTGCAGCTGTAGCTAAAGTTTGTTTATAAGCTGAAGAAGAGCATGAGTACGAGTATTTAAGCCTTAAATAAGAAATCAGACAAGATAAGACATTATTGAAAATTTAAAAGACATTTTTTAATGCAACTTAAGCAGGGATATTCAAAGGATTGGGAAAAAGTTTGGTTAGAGTAAAAAAAAAATAGTGGTTGCAAATTTGTTGTTAATTGTTAATGAGCATAGAAGTGAAAAGTATTTTCTAAATCCAAGAACAATATCTGTGGCAATAAGGAAAAAGTGCTTAAGTCCTAGTTTACACTATGCAAGTCTTATTTCTAAGCTGATTAGTTTAAGGGAGAGAGAGACGAGGGGATCAGAAACGTTTCTTTTCCCCTCGTCTCTCTCTCCCAACACACTAATAAGCTTAGCAATAAGACTTGCGTAGTGTAAACTAGGACTAAGTGATATTTTAATGTTTTGCAGTAGGGCACTTTTAAGCTTTCAAGTCGATTTTCAGAATATGTTTTCTTTTACACTTAAATTGGGAAATTCGGTTTTCATTAAATTTTTTTTTAAAGAAACATTATTCTACACATTATAAATAATACACAAAATTTTAAATATACCAAAGTATAAGTAAAATTAAGTTATTATTCCCTATGAGATTTTAAGTTGAAAAAATATTAGCTGCAAGTCATTAAGCTATAACTTCTTGAGAAATCACCCAAACTAATTGAGATTTTGCCCAGGGATACTTTGAAATATGGAGATTACAGGGGTGCCGTTAACTCATAATCAGCTTATCTCGACTTAAGCACTTTTTTTATTTTTGTCACAGATATAACTCCTTCAGGATTTTAGTGTAGTATTAAAATTTTTCATTACTTTACTATAGAAATTAAAATATTTTTATTTATTATTGCCGATTTTCTTTATGAAGATAAGAAAACTTAATTTAGACTGGTTTGGAAAATGCAGCCGTGTATATTTCTTAACATTTTGACCAATTCATTTGCCATCAATGTTTTGCTAGGTACAACTAATGATGCAGATGATCACGCTATGCGTGAACACCCTTAACATCGTAAAAGAGTAAAAGATCGTAAGCCTACACAATTTTATTTTATATGGAGAGTTCATTCAACACAATAAATAATGATAAAAAGGGGGGGGGGGGGGGGAAATGAAAAACTTTATTTACATATTGAGAATAAATATTCATTTATCCTGCCACAGAACAATTTTGTCTGATCGCTCGTATGTATGTATGTCTGTCTGTATGCTTTGCAACTTATAAAACTTTACGTTTTTTTTTTACTTTTATTATTTTGTCATTTTTGTTGAACAAGTTTAGCTTGTTTTCTCATATAGTTTCTTTTGCTTGCACTCAATGATTTACTTCTATTTTGCATTTACGGTAATTATAATACTCTTTTTTTCTAGAATCAACTTTTCTATGCAAATAGATAAATAGAATTTTCTTTAATGTCAAATGCAAGTCACAAAACTTTAAATTCTGCTGGCTGTTTATTTATTCAGGCTAATTCATAAAACCAGCATTTTTGCCACATTGCTCGTTTGAAAGAAAAAGAAAAAAAAACAACAGCAGCCGTTTGCCTCTAGTTGCCTTCCTGATTTGGCAGAATTTTTTCTGCATCTTCTTGTTTTGTTGGCTAAAGATATTATCAATGGCAAATGCCGCTTATAAAACTACTTAAAATGCTTTGGACCGACTCTTCGCAGCACGGAGTGATAGCTACATACATACATACATTTTATAACTGTGCTGTTACACTTAGAAGTCGTGCGAGTGAACGTGTGTTGTTGCCATTGTGGTTGTCATTGTCATTATCATATTTAGATGGTTTTATGTTCGTTTGTACTTTAACTTTAAGTGTATGTGCTAAAGAGTGTGTTAAATATTCTATAGCTGCTGGTATTAGCTTTTGCTTTAGCTAAACCAGGGAGTCAAGTGTTAGCTTGCCGTTCGATTCTATGTACTCTTATGTATATAAAAGGTGATGGAAAATTCTTGCAAATTTTAATTTAAATAGCCAAAACATTTTATATTTACATAAATATAATTTCTTAGTAGGGCTTTAAGTTCAGTAATTTCAATTCTTACTGAATGATATATGTTTTTATTAATTAATGTGAGTTTCTAAAGAAGAGAAGAAAAAATAAATTAGACTATAAGCTGGGGGAAATACCGATATTTCTCTATGCAGCAACGCACTTCATCAGCACCCAAGTCTATCTACTGGGGTAGAGATTGTTATTAACATCAGCTATTTAACGCAAATTTTTAATGAAATGGAATATGAGAAATGAGAAATATTGTGTATAAAATTATTTATTTACCTTTGGTAAACACATTTGTAAGTCTCACTATTTATTTTCTGTTGTTGTCGTATTTTTTCCATTTTTCCAAATGGATGGAATGATTTCTTTGAACTAAAACACTCAAAATAATATTTGTTCTAAAACTTTGTGATTTAAATTTTCTCACAAATTAATTGCTTTCTGTCAAACTTGATATTTTAAGTTGGCAACGCGATGATAAATTTAAATTAAAAAACAGTTGTGGTTCATAAATACTAAAAGACAGTTTGGTCGTGTGTAAGTTTGGTCTACTCTTAGACGACCAAACTGAATTTAGTTGAAAACCGTGATAGGGGCATTAAACTTTCAAGTCGATTTTCGGAAATTTACTTCTTTTGCAGTTAAATTTGGAAATTCGGCGTTCACTTGAATTTTTTTTTAGAAAACTATGGTTCCACACACTGTAATTAATAAATTCAATTTGAAATAATATTAAAGTATAAGCTAAATTAAGGTGAACAGTCCCTAAGCTTTTATTCCGTATGAGATTTTAAATCGAAAATAGATAAGCACCAATTTATTTCGCTATAACTTCTTGAAAAATAGCACAAAATAGAAGAAATTTTTGTAAGAGGTACTTTTGAATATGGAGAATAGAGAGGTGCCACTAACTCAAAATGTGACTTTCTCGACTTAAGCACTTTTCACTTTTTGCCACAGACATATCGACATTTGAATGAAATCCAGTAGATTTCAGTTCAAATATATCTGCAAATTTCGATAGTTTACATATGAATGTTTAATAATAATAACAGCTGATAAAAATGTACAACAAACAAATAGTGCTTTAAAATATTTTTTATAGCAAAAACTAAGAAAACTAAACGATACACAAAATCTCAAAATTTCTTCAAATCTCATACCATTACATTTTTCTTCCACAGATCTGTGGGAGACATTCCACTTATAGGAAATTTACACCCCCACGAAATGTAGTAGATTTCAAATAAACTAATTTCAAAATCTATACCACTTAAACCCAGTTTTTTTATTTTTGTCAAAATTTCGTACACAAAACAAAAACCATTGACTGATTTTTTCCTAAACAACAACCAAACAATTGCAGTGTAGCTAGTTCACACACCTTTTTCAGCACAGAGGCTTACTTTTCAGTACAATTTTGAATAAAACCATAGTTGCATTGCAAAGTACTACTAGATTTTTAGTAGATTTCGTGAAAATCCAGTGATGAAGTATTTTTTTTACTCGAAATCCCATGAGTACTAGATTTTTCTCAGATTTAAATGCACTTTTAATTATATAATACAAACCCAGCACAAAATGAACATACAAATCATTAGTTACAGCATTGATGAACTCATCTCCAAGTAGTTCTATTTTTCATCAATGACTTTAACACATGGTTGTCATAGGACGGAAGTGATCCAAATAACTGAATGGTAGGCGCTTAAAAAGTTGTCTAGAACAATTTTTGATATAAACAACAGCCTTAGAATATTAAATTCAGTAACTGTAGTGATTGGTATGCAATGAAAATTGCAAATCTTTGGAACTAGCTCCAATTTTTTTTTTTTTTTTTTGCTAGGAAATTAAAAATAATATTCCAATCCATGATAGTGAGAAAACAGAATACTTTTTTAATGTCCATTTATGTTGTTCATGCAGAAGAAAATTTAATTGTCAAACTTTGTATGAAAAATAGATTAACAAATCGTTTTTATGTATAATAATCTATTAAATTGTTTATGCTTGAGGTCTCTTTTTTTTCAAAAAAAATAAAAAAAATACTGTCCCATATTCAAAGTCGAAACAAAGTAATTTGAAAATTTTAAAACCGCTATTACCATACAAAATACTGGTTTTAAACTTTTAAAATATACTTTGTGTGGCTTCTTCAGGGGAAAAAATGGAAAAAATTCTCAAAGAAGCCACATAAAGGAGTGGCGAGATATCGAAATAAAAATACTGGCGCATATTCACAGTCAAAACAAAGTATGCCTTAAGCCTTTGAAACCAGGGGCTACTTTGTAATTCGAAACGAAAGAAAATGATTTTCAATTTACATCAGAAATAAGCAAAATGCCGGCCGTGGGCACTTCGTTATGCTCTCATTTTCACTTACATTTATACAAGCATGCATTTTACTCTCTTTCATATTATATATGTATAGTATGTGTTTGCTTGACTTTGATTTACATGTTATTAACATACAATTTCGAAAGGATTTCCATTCGTTTCGAATTACACAGCAGACACTCAGTATTTCGTATGACAATACTGGTTTTAAATTCTTAAAGTATACTTTTTTTTGACTATGAATATGTGCCAATATTTTTATACAAAAAGCGACCTCAAGCTTAAAAGTATATATAGATTATTATAATATTTGGAAAAACTAGAAGAATTAACAAATCATTTTTATATATGAAATTTGACGTTGGCTGTGCTGCCAAGTTTTAGTTCCTTAGGTAGTATTTTTAGCAGAGCAGAAAAACATAGTTGTATCCTACGATTTTAAGGGCCATTTTCACAACGATACAAAAGTAAACTTTAAGAATTTAAAAGCAGTATTTTGTATTGAAATACTAGTTTTAAAACCCTTCAAGTATACTTTTATTTGTTGTGAAAATGGCCGCAAGAGATTTTGGCAAAATTTAAATTCCGCTCAGGTGTACTTTTATTTTAAAATATAAAAACTGTTTTAACTTAATTGATTTTCATCAGTTAATAAAAAATATTGGCAACTTCCAGACTTTCCAGAATTTTAAGACACCCTTTACACAATATACATTATATATTTAAGAAAAAGATTATTGTCGCTGCAAATGTATTTTACGTTCTTTCTATTTCTAAATATACATATAAATGTACGTATGTGTATAGTACATTTTTATATACATGTCTACTTTAAGCTAAAGCTGAGTTGAGAAAATTAGGCCAAACAATTTAATACCCAATTGTTAAATAGTCTTTGGTCGTAAACTTTGTTAATACAAGTGGCTGTTGTTAATACGTTTGTGGCATACGTCGCCTGACCACAACTTGTTACTTGTTTTTTTTTTTCATTTAAAAAGTTGTTAATTTATTTTATTACAAATAATAAAAAATTATTGGAGATTCTAGATTAAACAAGTAACGAAATGTTTTTTAATGTAAAAAAATATTTTTTTTTACCATTTAAAGAGAGCTTAAAGTAGAAAATCATGAACTTTTTTCTGATCTCAATAAAGTTTGATTTAATTGTTCAATTATTTGGTTCTTGTGTTGTGGAATAAAAATGAAATTGCAGGAAGTTATTTAATTTTTTGTTAATTAGAAAAAAAAAACAAGTTGCAATTATTGATTGCAAATGTTTTCTGAGAGACGGCATCACACTTTTTTGTTTGTATAGAAATCGCTTGTTTTAAGAATAGTTAAAACTTGTGCAGTGTCAGGTTTTTATTGCAATTCAGTGGTAATCTGAAAAGCCTACAACAAAGCAACAATACAATGAGCTGTAACATGAACTAAAGTTGAGAAACTGTTGAATGTGCTGAGACTTTTGGGATGTTGCTACACAAAAATAAAGTATTCACCAATTATTGTTTTCAATTACTAATTTAATTGATTCCATTAAATTTTTAATTGTATTAATTAATTTGGGTGGAAAAACTTAATTGATATTATCAAATTTTTATAGTTGAAAATTTAATTAATTTTTTAATTGATATTACAAATATTTTAATTGATATTAGAAAATTACTCATATTACTTTTTTAAGTGTAACATTTTTCTGGAAACTTTATGTTAAGTAAAAAAAAGGACGATGCACCCGCTAAACAGTCAATTGAGTAAAAAAAAACAGAACACTTAACATTGTGGTATTTCAGCAGTGAATTACTTAAAATTGTAGGTTTAAAAGCTCTTCAGTACCAGTGTTGGATAAATAAAGTGTTCTAATGTGATAAGAATTGTATAGTTATGACTTTTTATTTAATGTTTAAAAATGTAAAAATATAACAATATGCATGTTATTGCACCTAATAAATCGTCAATTGAGGAAAGTCGAATGCTGTGTAAAAAACAGAAAAGTTAACATCGTGGTATTCCAGCAGTGAGTTACTCAAATTTTCACGTTTAGAAGTTCTTCAATAACAGTGTTGGCTAAATTAAGTGTTCTGATGTGATAAGACGTTTCATTTAATTGCAAATCCAGGTACTAACAAATGTAACGTTAAAACTAACAAATGTAACGTTAAAAAAATTTAACAATATGTATGTCATTTATTGTCTTAAAAAAACAAAAAAAAAACTTGTTGCAAATGCACCAAAAGCGGCAGAGAAAAAAATCTTGGTAAATACTCTTCACGGAATATCTTTTGGCATTTTTCAATTTGCGATGAATTTTAAAATTATTTATATTTTTATACATATTTACATGTATTTAAGGGGAGAAATTTTATTCTTAATAGGAAAAAGGGAAAATTCCACGTGAAACTTTTATTTATGATTGGACTGAAAAAGAAAAGAAATAAATATGCAGCATATCGGTGAAGAGCAAATTAAATATCCTACAATAGCCACCGACTAAAGTACTATAATGGCTTGTTGTTTATTTATCATGTTGTATGTACATAAAATGTTCCAACTCTTTATCAAGTGCTAAAGCTCTAACTTCCGCCTTCAATTACAATTTTACTTTTTTTTTACTATAGTTTTTCCCAGAAATAATTTCAATACACTTAAGTTTAAAAAGAAAGAAACTCACTTTTTGATTTACGATTATATCTTACCTCACACTAACTAAGTTAATGGTAAAAGCTTTTTTTACCCATTGAAAGTGTTAGTTTCTACTCTATCGACAATTAATCACATTTCCTCAGACTTTTCTCTATATGGCGCTAAAGACATGCTGTAAAAATGCCCCCAAATTCACTATAAAATTTCATTAAAAACTCATTAAAAAAATAATCTCTATACAGATTTTATACAAAGCGAGCCAGTCTGAAGAAACGAAAAATTAATTTTCTTTAACACACACACACACACATGGCGCACACAGAACATGGTCAGAGAGTATGAAAATGGTGCTATAATCTTGATAAAAAAAATTCTATAAATTAGTTAAAACCTTCAATGAGGTTAAACGGCAGACAAACAAGACTATTTTTAGCCAAAGAAAACAATTCACATAATAACAGGGAAACACAAAAATAAAAAACTTCTTAATGAAAAATATTTTTCAAACTTCAGGAGCATGAGTGTGTACATTCGTTCGTTTTGTGTACATACTTAGTTTTTATTTGATCTTAACAATATGATAAAATCATGAAGTTTAATAACTCCTCTTAAGAAAGTCTACCAAAAGAAAGTTTATAAATGAAAACTTACTTTTTTTTCAACAAGTGTTTACGTAGTTATGCTTGCAACAAAAAAATTTAATAACAAATAATATGAGTTGAATGCTTCAATACTAAGATTGTCTGGTGAGAAACAGTGTTGTTTTTTTTTCTTCTTCATAAATTCCTTTATGTTGCATAAACACTTATGTAGTTTGTAGAAACAAACCAACTTGATAACAACTGCGGAGTGTTTTTTATTTTTCTTATACAACAAATTGGTTAATTGTTTATCGCCGATAAAGCGGTACAGTTTCAATTCTTAAAATAAAATATCTGATAAGCTGACGTTTAACTGCACAGTTTTTCTTTTGTTTTGTTTGTCGGTGTTTTTTTATATTATTTATTATTATTGTTTTTTTTTAAGGAAGAGCCTGCACAAAATGAGGTCACTGTGATTATGATCTCGTAAATGATGCAGGAGGAAGAAACAATAAATGGGAAATATTATCAAGTAGAATGTACGATTAATATTGAAAGATTTTTTTATAAAAACTACTTTTTATTCTCCAAATTTGAAAATTGAAGCAAATATCAAAAATTTTATTAAATGTGTTAAGGTGGCATTATTTCTGTAGCAGTAAGAAAAAAGTGCTTCAGTCATATTTGACTGTTTTGCAGGAGAGCACTTTTAAGCGTTCAAGACGCTTTTCACAAATGCATTTCTTTTACAGTTAAATTGGGAAAATCTCAGTTAACCTTTATTTTTAACCGACTTAAAAAAAGGAGGAGGTTATCAATTCGTCTGGATTTTTTAAAATTGTTACTGCATAGCTTGGCACATTTAAGGAGGATTGTGAAATTATTTTTTTTTTGTTGGAGAGTGTACAGCTGCTTCCCATTGGTCCATTGTAAAAAAAAATTGTAAAATTGTAAATTTTTTAATTTAATTTTATGATATTCTACTTATTTGATTGCTGCGAAAACTGTTCAACACCTTTGATTCTTGTAATTACACAATTCGAAAGTTGAAAAATGGACAGGGTTACGCCCATTAAAATTTATTATAATATTTCACGCGGTTCTACTTAACCGCAACTTACCGCAACTTACCGCACACTTTGAGCTCTAAATTAGAGACACAATTTTCCATTTAAAAAGATTGGCGGAGTCACGCTCATTTAAATTTAATATTTTATTTTAAGTGGTTCTACTTTACCGATACTTACAAGACTTAAGACGCTCCCTGAGCTCTGAAAAACACACAATCATGCCTTTCAAAAATGGGCAGAGGCACGTCCATTAAAATTTTATTTTATATTTCACATACTTCTTCTTAACCAACAGATTTTCAAATTTTTTTTTTTGTTTGAAAGAGTTTACTTTCAGTTTGGTCCCAAAATTTTTTATTTTTTTTTTTTCGAAAATATTCTATCAGCAGATCATTCTATTGAAGTCGGTTTTTTAGCAGATTTATTTTATAGCAAATTTAACTCATTACTTTGGCAAGAAATTTTTTGCTGGGTACATATACGAGGTGTGTTCAAAAAGTATCGTGAGTTTTGAATTATCGCGGGTTACGTATATTCGAATTTTGATTCGAATATACGTACTCACTTATGCCGACAATTTCGGCCATTTTGAATGTTCAGTGTTTTTGGCTCGTCTTCGATTTTTACCTTGGCTCGTGCGGCAGCTTCCATTGAGATGGTTGGGCTATGGTTTCCACGTCATAACCATAAACCCACGATTTGTCACCAGTTATGACCCTCTGGAGCCAATTTGGGTCGTCTCGGACAGAGTCCAACAGCTCATTAGCAATGTTCATGCGATGCTGTTTTTGGTCAAAATTGAGCAATTTTGGTACGAATTTTGCGGCGACCCGTCTCATGCCCAAATCATTGATACAAATCGAATTTCACGATCCAATCGATATGTCTAGGTCTTCAGCAACTTCTCTAATGGTGATTCAAAGATTGGCCAATACCATTTTATTCACTTCATCAATTTTTTCGTCTGTTGTTGATGTGCTCGGGCATCCTGCACGCTCTTCGTCGTTCACATCTTCTCGGCCTTTTGAGAACATTTTGTACCACCGATAAACGTTGCTTCGGTCCAAGGTAGCTTCTCCGTATACCACAGTCAACATTCGGAGCACTTAATCTCGTTTTTCACACAAAATTTGATACAGGTTCTTTGTTCCATTTTTTTTAATAGGTAAAAATCGAAGACGAGCCAAAACACGTGCAAGCTGAACATTCAAAATGGCCGAAATTGTCGGCATAAGTGAGAGACATGAGTACCAACATAATGCCACAAAAAATCAAAATTCGAATATACTACGTAACCCGCGAAAATTCAAAATTCACGATACTTTTTGAGCACATCTCGTACATATATATTATAATTTCTCGAAGGAAATTTCTAAAAATAAATTGTTTTATTTTTAAACTTTGTTTCTAATTATTTTTTACAAGAAAATATATGTATGTCTAACGGAAGTTTCTCAAATCACACGTTCTAGTTTTGTTGCAATATTAACTTTTTTATATAAACTGAAAAAATTAAAAAAAAAATTAAATATCCATATGATAAGGTCGTCCACCAATAAAAGTTCATCATAATGCATGCTTAAGTAGTAGAAAAAAAACATTTTTTAGCCACCTAATAATTTCATAGAGAGAGATAGATTAAGCAGAAAAAAATTTTAAAATAAAAAATAGAAACTTTCTTTGGCCACGATTTTGTTGCTTTTGACTAAGAGCTGAGACAAAGTAATAGTTTCACATGAATTTTTTTCTTCTACTTGTTTTTCGTAAAGAACCGGTGGATATGAATTATTTTACTTATTTCATTATAATCAACTGAATAATATTAATATTTTTATAAGGCACGTAAAACATGGTAAAAATTCAGTATCTTAAGTCTCATGAATGTTTATTTGATTTTTTCTTCCTAGACTGCTGTTGGCGCTGCTGCTTTTAAGCCAAAGCAGTCGTTCACTGGGTTGCCGTTTGAGTGTGTGTGTGTGTGTGTGTGTTTGTGCTCCTTGCGGAATCAAGTGTTGAACTTGTAAACTTACATGAAATTGTCTCGAAAATTTAATGTAATCATGTCGTCACACAATTTTATTTCAGAAAATTTTTATCTTTCTTTTGCCAGACTTTTCAAGAGAAGTTTAAAAAGTTGAATTTTAAACATGTTCGTAATATGCTCGCTCAGGCTTCATTCAATAGCCTGAGTTAATGCAATGTGGCCAAATTGTTATGGCCAAAATGCTAATGAGTTTTGCAACAGCTAACTGCAGAATAGTTAAAAATTCGAAAAAAGCACAATCAACGCTTGCAGCAGGAACAGCAGCGGCAATAAAGCCATGAAATCGATATTTTAAACTGTTTGCTGTTTTTTTCTTTTTGCTTAATTTGTAAAAACCGCTCAAATTTAAATTTACTGCTTACTTTAGAACTCACAGAAGTATTTTGTTTTACCAAAATATATTCAACTGCTTTTTAACAACTCATCGGCGTTTATCTTTATTTTTGTTTTTGGCTTCAAAAAATTTTCTTATCGTAGAAAATCCATTGAATTTTTTTGATTTAATTTCGCACAGACCCACATCTTGTGTGTGCGTGCGTGTGTGTGGCAAATGTATTAGCATTTTTATTTTCATTTTATTTATTAGATATGCATAAATTTATTGCACATTGTATAGAATGTGTACGTATGAAGAAGGAAATGAAATCAATGTTGCAACTAAAGCCAACAATGTTTGTATGCCACATGAATTAATGTTGTACAAACGGGCAACGAGAGCAAAAGGCAACATCTGTATATTTGACACAACTAAAGCTTGCTGCTGCAGCACTAAAACATGCTTTAATATCGGCAAGAAAAAAATAAAAACAACAACAAGTTCTTAATGTTTATTAAACATTAATCTAATCATGTAAATTTCCGCCACAAGATTGTTTTTCTTTTGAGACTTTTCAACTTTTCGTTTAGACTTTATAATACGAGTATTGTGTGTCTTGCATGCATGTTGCTGCAACGAGGCGAATGAAAACTCAAATGTGGGCTTTAGCATTCCACATGCAGTATGACTATTAAGTTTTTTTTTTTGTATTTTCTATTTCATTATAAAGTAACATCATCAGCTACAGTCGTATTCACTTAAAATTTATTCTTCGCTAGTGAATTTTTTTGCTTAATATCCATGGCATTTATTAAAGCTTTTTGCTGTATATTTTATGTCCTTTGCCGGTTTTATTCCCAGTAAAATTTTGTTGCTGTTGTTTGTACCACTTTGATAAGTGGTAAAATGTGGCAGTGGCAGTAAACAAAAAAAAAAATACTAAAGTTAGCCTAGTTTTTCGTCGTCTCCTGCGAGTTTTTGTGAGATTTTCTGTCTCTGTACCAAAAACAAAAAATAAAAATGTGTCACATGCTGTCATTATAATTCATATCAAGGATTTGTATCATGATTTGTGTGATCATGGAAAACATACTAATGTGGTCAAATAGACTGGCACATAAGCTAATCTAATAACAGTTTTGTGGTGTGTTTTCTGTTTTGGAAAGTCAGTTGAAGAAAGAAAAAATTAAATGTCAAACTTGAGAAAGAGCACAGGAAACTGTATTAAATATGTATAACTGAAAAATTTGGAAAACAAAAGTTAGAAAAGAAATAAGAAATAGTGGAACTGCATCGTTAAATAGTAGAGCTTTATGTTAAAATAAAAAAAGAGAGGAAAAAGTCCACATTTGATGAACTTGCAGATTAAGTTACTGCTGAGACATGTCACGAGAAATGCAAAGCGAACAAAATATTAAATTCGTTTATATTAAATAACTCCATAGGAAGGAGCTGGGGTCTGCAACCGAACATAGTAAACTGGATTTACACATCGGTTGTCAGACCGGTTATTTCCTACGCTTGTGTGATATGGTGGGAGGCATTCAGGAAGGAAAGTCACACGAGATTGCTAGCTAAGGTTCAGAGGTGTGCCTCGCTGGGCATCACAGTGCACACCTCACGCTGCCTTGGACGTCATTCTTCATCTACTTCCTAAAGAGGACTTTGTGGTGGGAACGACGACCTGAAGTCTCTTTAGGCTCGTAGAAACAGGTTTGGTGAGGACAGGAGTAAAAGGTCACACATCAATCCTAAATAAGATCAGTTTTAGTAATCAGGGATCCGTAACCCTTGGCTTCACGGACTACAAGGTCGCTGAAATTGATTTTAGTAGAACACCCTCGCTGGTAATTCCGGATAGGGACTATTGGGTAACATCCGATAAGCTATATGAGGGTACTGCGGACTTTACAGACGGTTAAAAATGGGGAAAGGCACAGATGCTGGTGTTATATCTTGGGAACAAACATTCGTAGTTCTTTCAGACTGCCGAATGAGATATTGGCGATCCTCAGGGCCACGGAACTGGTGGCCAAAAATGTAGCTGAAGGTCAGAAGGTAACCTTCTACGTCGACAGCCAGGTAGCGCTGGAAGCTTTGAAGGGACACAATGTTAAATCGAAACTTGTTAAGCTATGTACAGACGATTGTAAGATCTTACAATATTGTCAGATCTGGCAATGTGCTGACAATGTACTGGCAATAAAAAATTGCCAGCAAAAGGTAGATTGTCAGAAAATCTTACAATTTCTTGCCAGACGGTTGTATGACAATAAATTCATCTGACAAAATCGTCAGTCGAAAAATTGTTAGTTCACACGGTTGTCATATACAAAAATTTTCAGATCTGTTGTTTTGCGTTGCCAGACTGAAAGAATTTATTAGAAATTGTTAAATATCAATCACTTTTGGTTGTGTTAAATGTAAAAAGTGAAAATATAAATTATTATGAACCATAAAGAAGCAATTGCAATGATTTTGTCGGCATATATTTTCTTATTTATATTTTCTTTAAAATAAAGCGTATGCACTGTTGCCCATAGAGAGAATTCTCTTACAATGACGCCATTGTCAGATGCATAAAGTTCACACATCTGACAATATTAAAATGTCTGACAAATATCTGGCAATAATTTTACAATGTGTTCACATGATTGTAAGATGTCTGACAATTTGTTGTCAACTGTTAGTCTTACAATGAACTGACAATGCTTTTTCTGGCAACGATGTCAGACAAAAATTGCCAGTTCAGACGGTTGTAAGAAATTTTTAGCACATTTTGCTAACAATATTGTAAGATCCGACAACCGTGTGTACATAGTGTTAGTGACTGTAGGAGAGCCCTCAATTTGCTTATGGACAAATATAGTATCAGACTATGTTGGGTTCCTGGCCACAGCAGTGTCGAGGGAAATCAAACTACCGCTGAGCTGGCATAGGGTCGGCGTTAGATGAGGGAATGTCTGACAGATCGGTGAAATTACCGATTATAGGGAACTCAGTAATTGGGTAGAAAGCAGGACCAACATTTCCTGGCGAAATAGGGAGGATTGTAGAGTATCGATGGCTATGTGGCCAAAACTTGAATCAGGAAGATCCAAACTGCTACTGGACATGGACAGGAAGGTGATGTGGTCAGAGCAAAAACCAGCATATGGGAAACTGGCACTCCAGATTTCTGTAGGATGTGCGGGGATGAAGAGGAACCAAAAACCATTGAACATATTATCTGCCACTGCCCGAAGCTACAAAGTCATAGGCTTAGATGGCAGAGTAGGCGTTTCCATGAGAGCATTACTGATATCGGGAAGTGTAAACTAGCGGACATCAGGGGCTTCATCATAGGAATTCAGTGGCTGAATGACGGATAATCGGGTCACTTCTGGGTACGAATGGGGGTAAATATTACTTTTAATGGGCAAAAGAAGGGAATCACAATGGACCCAATTGGGTACCCGAGTGGAGGAGCATTTCTGGCACCACCATTCCTAACCTAACCTAAATTTAACTATATTTGTAGGGCATATGGATATACCGTACACCTTAGATTATTTTTATTTGAGGTTTAGTTTTCAAATTTTGGGTATTCTTAACATTGAATTTTTAATAATCAATATCACAATCTGTGACAAGGTCACCGAAGAATGTAAATAAATAGAAAAATTTGGTCAAAGACTCGTATTGCCCAAAAGAGTATCGTCTCTATATTTTTTCGCCAAAGCAACGTAAAAAACTAATAATAAAAATTTTTGCAGCTGGCAAAAGAAGTTATGCATATGCGCAAATCTATGTTTAAAATTATAATAACCTTCTAGTCTTACGAGTTAAAACCATATAAAAAGCTTTCATACATTTAGTACTCTGCACATGTGCTTTTGCCCCTTAAAAATTATCTTTATTTTTGTAATAAATCTCAGCCTAATTAAAATTAATGGCACATATTTGTTTTAATCATAAAATATGTACTATACTGTGGCTACTTAAAAAAAAAGATATATTTCTATATTAACATACATATAAACCTGCTTTTGAAATGTGTGTTTTTATATTTGCTTTAACTTAAAGCAAGTCAAATGATCTTTAGCTTTTATTAATATTTCATGAATTTACTTTACTTGTTTTTTTTTTTTGCAGAATAAACAAACGACTTTCTCTGGTGTGTTTTGCTTTTTCCCAATAAAATACAAGGAAGCGGGTAAGTTGATTTTTTTTTATTTTGTTATTTTTCTCCATTAAAATTCAAATAAATTAGTAAACTTAGAGATTTAAATTAACATAAAAGCTGCAGGGCTTATGGTCAAAAGGCTTAACCTTCCTTCACTGCCAGAAGCAAGCAAATTAAATCAATCTGGTTGGTGGTTTGCAGAGCAAAAAAAGGTCAGTAGGTTTATCGAGAAAATAAATATTTTATATATTTTTTAACTGGATATTAGCATATTTAATATTATAATAAGCAAGATAACATAGTAAAATTTAAAAGATATTTAAGACTTTAGCTTTTAGGCACGTGCGAACTTTGTTTCGTCAAGCCCGTTAAACAAACAAATTTTTTGTGTGAAAACAAATTTATTTTTGTTAATTGAATAGATGTCGTTCTTATCTTTATTGTTTAGTTTTCTATTGCATCATTGCAGTACGTACTTGAAATTACCTTGCAAAAGATTAGATCAGATTTGTGAATAGTTTGTGAAGTATTTTAAATAAAACTAATGAAGCAAGCGTGTGTAATCTTTAAATGTTATTTTTATATTTCTTCGTCATAAATCATTCTTTATTAGCAAAAAAGAAAATCCGAAATAGAATCATTTGAATTATATGTTAGGACAGTAATTTGACATTGCGAAAGGTTTTTATTTATTACGACATAAATTTGTATTTACGATCATTAATCTAATTCAATGTTGAGGTGGTATCTTCAAAAACAAGAAGAACAAAATATATAAAAATTCTTGAGCGTACGAAATCTTGAGCGTAGGAAACGATGTCACGCGAGTAATTATGGGACTTTACTCTTTTTTTGGTTTTTTGAGATGAAGAAAGAATATTGTTTTAACCGAACGAAGCAACGTCGCACAATACCAACGCGTCTTTCCCCACGAACTCGTGGGATTATTCCTGGAAATTTGATCTCCAGAGGAGTTTGCAAAAATTGGCATAGACGTAATAAGGATTAAGCTCCTAAGGACTATTTACTGTGCGGTTATATCAAGTCTAAGGTTCACGCCAGTAAACTCACTTCCTTGGTGCTCTTAAAAGAAAATATCCGTCACAAAATGGCAGCCATGACGGCGTTTACCTACCGCCTTATAAAAAACTTTACTTTTCGATTAAATGACTTCCGCCAAATTGAGGCAAAAGAATTTTCCAAAACTTGCTGTAGAGACCCTGTTGTTAAACTAAGTATTTTGAAAAAGTTGGCAGTATTCTTCCCACGATTTTCTAGCAAAAAATCATCCATATTGCGCCCAACACTCCTGCGTAGTTGTCACATGATTGCCTTCGATCGATTGTGACCAAGTGCGCGGTATCCAATTGGCGAAAAAATTTCTTATACCCAAGTGATCCTTAAAAATTGACAACAGTAACCCATGTGGGATGCCCATGGCATCCACAATCTCTCTTAACTTAACAGCATATCAAGAACATTTTCAATTGTTTCGATCAGTGTTTAAAAAACTGTAATGATTTTCATTTCATTTGATTTTGCTTCTGCTTTCGCTTTTGAAAAATATAACAGTTTCAGTCAAAGCAAAATCACAAAACGATTTATGACCAATTGCGCAGTACTTTCGGCAGTCGACGATTTGAAAAGTTTGAATATGATTTGCTTTTGCTTTTGCGTAGTATCGCAAGTAAAAGCAGATGCAGCCTATAAGCTTTTGGAAGTCGCAAACAGTCACAGTCGAAAAAGCAAACACTCTTGCTAATGGAAGTTTTAAGCAATCGCAGTAAAGTGGTTTTTGTTTTTGCCTCTTGTCTTATGTGCAAAAACAACAACATAAACATGAAAAACAACAACAAATAGTTGACTGAGCCTGCAGGAAGCTTCTAAAAGTAAGAGCTTTTGCTTCTTCGACTGTGACAGGTTGCTACTTACAAAAGCATACAGACTGCCAGGGCTGCCAGATAAAATTATTCAAAAATTGTCGAAATCCCGATGAAATACAAAATAATCGTCATTTCATACTCGAGAAATCATCAGAAAAATCGGTCAAATCAAAATGTACTTTTTTTTAACATGAATACGAAACAAAAAAAAAACATGTTGTTTTTACATCCTCATAAAAAAAATTTTCCAAGTTAGCAAGTCCAAGTTTTGGTCTCAGTACTTTTTATGGCCGAAATTTTTGATAAGAACTTGGCCTTTTTTATATTTATCTTTTTTGAGGATATCCATTTACACAGAGATTAATACATCGTCTGTCTCGAGGTAAACCATAATACACAGAGAAAACAGATTTGTTGTGATAACCGAATTTGTAGCCAATCGATCTTTGTCGGTTCCAACAACTAATACACAATTCTGTTGTAATGAACCACCAATATAATTCATATTTCTAAAGGAATCATTGGTAGACATGGCTCATATACATACATACATACATAAAAACAATTAGTGCAGAATAAAAAAGGTAAGTACATTATTATATTAATCGCAAATTATTCTTAATTGTTTGCTTATATTCTGAAGTGAAATGTGCAAATTTTTTATCCGCGTGGTGCATTGTAACATCTGTTGCCGGTATTCGGCTTTATTACACAGACATTTTCCTACCAAGAAACTACATATTACTTGCACAAATAATTTCACTTCAGAATAATAGTAATAACACTTCGAATATCTTGCGATATATAGGGTGTTTTTTTAGAGGTATAGAACTTCGAATTGAAATAAAACACAAGAAAATCGTTTTAATGTCCATCAATTTGGCTTTGTTGGAAGGATAATTTTATGCCATTAACGTTTAAATATGATTTCGGGCATGTGGCCGCCGCTGCTGGCTCGAATAAAGCCAATTCTACAGGTCCAATTTTCAACAACTTTTTCGAGCATATGGGCGAAATTATGCGCTCATCGAATGTTTCCTTCAATAAATCGATTGTGACGTGCGCTGTGTGGCATGTAGCGCCGTCTTGTTGGAACCACAACTCATCCACATTCATGCCATCCAATTCGGGAACAAAATAGTCGGTTATCATGGCTCTATACCGGTCTCCATTAACGGTAACCAACGGTCGACCATAAAATGGACGGAGCTTGCGGTAAACTTCGCGAACTGAACCATTATTTTCGAAATAAATTTGCACGATTTGCAAGCGTTGTTCTTTTGTCAACCTGTTCATGATGAAATGGCAAACCAAACTAAATATTATTCACTTGACAGCTGACAAAATGGCCGCCAGTTAAAAAAGTGATGCCAACTTAAAGTTCTATACCTCAATAAAAAACACCCTTTATATAATAATGTCCTTACCTTTCTGTTAAATCGAGATTTTGTGTAATTATTCTGCAAAAGATATTTTTTATATTATTTTACATTTCTATCTAATTTTTATTTTTTATTTATAAAACATTCAAATTTTTCCACAAATAAGGTATAATTCAATTGCGACAACAAAATGTGTTTTTCCCAGAAAATCTGTTTTCGTGCGTGTTCGTGTCGAAACGAATTTTGGTGTTAAAATATGTATGTATGAATTTCCAGTAAAGAAAAAATTTAATTTTTTGTATCGTCAAACACGTAAAACCATCAAATTTGTTGATAGTGAGGGGTCTCTTAAGCTTAAAGTTCTGAAATTAAACAAAAATATGTATCTATTTGTATATAAAAAATGCTTTTTTTGCTATTCAATTTGATTTCGTGCATGTTGTGCAGTTTCGTGTTTTGAAAAAATTTCGCGTACGTGTTGGACATCTTGGCATTCGTGTTCGTGTAGTGTCGTGTTGGAAAAATTCAACACGCGCCCATCTCTAGTGAAATGTATTGGAATCACTGAAAAACTAAATTTCGTAAAATATACGAGCTAGGGTCTTTCTACTTGAACCCATCGATATGTATGCATGTATATTACATAAAATTTCTTTAAATTGAACCCATTTACATACATACTTGCATTCATTTATAGCAACAATAGAGTATTGACTCAAAATTTCAAAATTGGAAGGGTAACTTTAAATAGTAAATGCCAATAAACCATCAGCAAATAATTTTTTTTTTTTCATTAAATAATAAATTATTAAGATAGAGTCTGCAAATACTACACCAAAATTTTTTATTGTGTATGCATATATGAATTCTAGCAGCAGATTTTTCATACAAAGCTGATCTATTTGGACTATTGAAAAATCGGCAATTTTAAGGAAAAAATCGTCCAATCGTTATTTTGCTATTTTCGGCACCAAAAATCGTCAAAATGACGATAAATCGTCAAATATGGCAGCCGTGCAGACTGCTTATGCAAATCAAATTCCAACTTTTGAAATCGTCGACTGTTGAAAGTAGTTCACAATTGTTCATAAATCGTTTGCTGCTTCTGCTTCTGCTTCGAAGGCGACTGTTGTTGATCTTTAAAAGCACAAGCGCAAAAGCATTGGTTGATTTTAAACAGTTGGAAAAAGCCAAAGCAGCGAAAAGTAAAAATTTTACGACCTTTGCTACTTCGACTTAAGTTTTTTAAACACTGGTTTCGATACTATAGCACATTTATGATTCTCCCAACATAAAATTTCTCGCAGAAAATGAGGGAAATGTAACAAACACACACACAAAAAAGTAATTTGAATAATTTTGTAATATTAATTAAAAAATTAATTAAAATTTCACCTATAAACAATTTGATAGTATCAATTAATTTTTTCCGCACAAATTAATTAATGCAATTAAAAATTTAATTAAATCAATTAAATTCTTAATTGAAAACATTAATTGGTAAATACTTTTTTCTGTGCAGTGCGAATTGAAACAATAAATGGCATAATAAAAATAGTCTAAATTCTCTCCCTGTTTCCACAAGTCAGACAGGCGAATCGTCTAGAAGGTTTTTATGAACATTAGTGCTTTTCCCATAAATTTTCTACTGAAGTCGTCCGTTCGGGTTGCGGAAACAGGGGGTTTATAAGATCGTTATATGTGTCTATTTTTTAAATACATAGTTGAATTCTTTTAAATCTCTGTAAATTTGGTCGTAGAGGAAATATAAATTTTTTTTGCAAGTGATTTTTTATTTATGGCAAATATTGTAATATATTTCACAAAAAAAAAAAAAGAAGGAAATGAAAAGATGAATACAAATTGTTTTTCTCATTCACCTGCTTTTCTAAACAAGTTTTGTTATGTTTGCTATTACCACAGCCAGCAGCAACAACAACAAAAATAACAACAACAACAACAAGTTCAAGAACTTGTACCAAACATGTACTTGCAAGTGTTTGATGATGCCAATGTTGCCTACGATTGTAAACAGATTTGTTACTCTCAAA
This sequence comes from Nowickia ferox, assembly GCA_936439885.1. NCBI lineage: Eukaryota > Metazoa > Arthropoda > Insecta > Diptera > Tachinidae > Nowickia > Nowickia ferox. Next base: position 90,176,422 of record OW387023.1, on the reverse strand, counting down.
CTTCCCTCTCCCTAATGCATTTTGCGGTTTAAGTAAAATTCATGTTTTGTTTATAGAGGAAACAAGAAGAAGAAGGAAAAAAAATAGGAGCATGTGTGCTGTTGTATACAAAATGCAGGGAGGGGTATTCATTTTATCAGTAAACAAAAACGTTTTTCTTAGTGAATGTGTTTACTACAGATTCTTATTTTTGTAGACATTAAGTTTGTTTTCCTGAGTGAATACCATTGATGTTTTTATTTAACACCTTTAAATAATTATATGTATTTATTCCCATTAACCGGTAAATTTTAACATTTTTCAAATAAATTATTTCTATGCTTATTTTTTATATTAATTTATATCTTCCTTTAGAGAGCAAACACAATTCAATTCAGTATGCATCATCTTAATGATGTTTGAAAGTGTGCCGGCAGACAAATTGCTATTAAAAGTGCAACATTATTGCATTTCTTAGTATCTGGAATGTCAGTCTCTTATTTATTATTATTTTTTTTTTTCTAAAGGAAATGTTTTAATTTTTTTAATGTTGTTCAATATTTGATTAAAAAAGGCTGACGGCTCTTAAATCTATTTCCTTGCTAATAAATATCAGCTTGTTTTGTATTAAAAGAAATTAATTTAAAGCACACACATACATGTTTATACCCTTGCCTAATAGGTGAGAAAGTCTACAAAAAAGGCATTGGCGACCACATCAGAACTTTACACCGGATAGCGCTAGTTCATTAAATTTTTCACATTAACATTGAAAACTAAAAACTCAATTCAAATTAATTTTCAGTTTTTTTTTTATTTACATCCCGCTGTGTGTGTGAATGGTGGGTTTTAGTGTCAAAACATGGAATGAATTAAATTGATATGACATAAAAGTAAGATTTACAATTAATATTTAGTTTAATGATAAAAAATTATTAAAAAAATTATTTTTAATTTTCATACAAACATGTGCATATGAAGATCATCGCGAAAATAGTCGAAACCGACTACCAGGACCTCAAAATGTCGAATGATGATGAAAATGTGTTACTTTGTACCATTTAAACATCTATCAAATATATAAATTGGGGGATTCAAACCGTAGTCTTAAGTGTTATAGTGTCATAACTTACATATATTAAAAAATTTTAAAGTCCTTTGTCTTTACTGGAAACGTTTGCGTAATCTTTTGTCTGTTTTCGTACACTGGAAAAACATAATACATTTTCAATTTAAATATTTTACATGTCCAGCTTCAAAGAAGTATTTAAAACGCATAAATATCTCAGCCGAACTAAAGTTATGGACAGTTTAAGAGAAATTTAAAGCAATGCAACACATTTTAGCTTGCATATAAATACAAACAATACATATTTAAGATGTATATAATTAATAGCAACACAAACACACACACGCCGATATGCTTTTAAGAAAAGAATTTTAAAAAACTTTCAACTAAAATCTACACAAAGGAAACGAAAAAGAGGACAGTTGCTTTTGCAAAGTGGACATATGAACGCATTTGGTAAAACAACAACAAAAAACAAACAGTGAACGATTAAAGAGTTCAAATTCATTCAAAGCATTACATGGCTAAATGCCCGGCCATCATGTCAGTTACAACGAGCTGAGACAAACAAGAAAATAAAATTTAAAAAAAATGAGTACTGAAATCTGTTTATTTTATTGTCTGCATTCAACAGTTTTTTTTTCTATTTTTATTTTGGGGGCACATTCTATATAAACAGTTCAATTGTTAACATTAGTGACACATTTCTTTTTGTGCCTAAATGTTTGTTGCTTTTTCTATGCATTTAACATTTACCCGCAAATTGATGATGGCCAAATGGAGATAAATCCCAAATTGAAGCATGAATGGCGGAATCGTTGTATGAAGCTACATGTTGTGGCAAGATGTTGTTGTGTGTATGGGATATGCGTAAGTTTTAAATGATGTTCAAATGTTTTATTTCGTTCCTTTTCAACTTTCAAAATGGGAAAAATCTTGCTATTCCGGTTTTTTTTAACTGCCAAAATTTCATTCCAAATTGATGTCTTATATAAATTTTTAAGCATTCAATAACATCATTATCAACATTGTTGTAGAAAACTAATTATGGTCAATAAAAATAACGGAAGACTTGCAGGTGAAATAAGCAAAAGAATTTAGTAAAGAAGTTTTTTTTTAAAGAAACTTTTGATAGAGGAAATTTAGAAACAATTAAAAAAATTAGTCCACATTTTAGAAAATGTAAACAAATTTAAAAATTTTACGAAAAACTTGTGCGAAGGGGCCGTCCACATATTACGTAACGCTCTATGGGGAGGGGGTTCGAGTTTTGTTACGATTGTTTTTTAATTGGGGGGGGGGTCTTTGGAAATGTTACTTTACAGAAAAAATTATTAATTTCGTACAAAAATACGTATGCTTTTCTTATTTATTTATTTAAGTGATCATAAGTGCTACATACATATATAATATGTATGTATGTACATACACACAAAAGAGTAATATGAATGAGTTTGTAATATTAATTAAAATATTTGTAATATTAATTAAAAATTTAATTAAGTTTTCACCTATAAACAATTTGATAATATCAATTAAGTTTTTCCACTTAAATTAATTAATACAATTAAAAATTTAATTGAATCAATTAAATTATTAATTGAAAACATTAATTGGTGAATTCTTTTTTCTGTGTACCTGCATACTAGTGATGTGCCGAATGTCAATTTTTGATATTCGCGAATACGAATACGAATACGAATATTTAAAACGATATTCGCGAATACGAATATCTATTGTAAGTGAAATTTATGGACATTTAATTTGGGTTCAATTTTATTCTGCAAAATTAAATGCAAAAAATTTTGTATGCAAAAGAACTTTATACTCCTGTCCGCATACATTAAAGTTCCTGAAAACTATCCAAAATTTTAATGGTTGTCATTAAATAACATTTGAAAATGATAAAAAAATTTTATAATAAATTAAATAGATTTATTACGCAACATGATAAATTTTCATCAGAAATAATTTCTTAGTCAGGCTTAAGTTCAGTAATTTCAATTCTTGTGGATTGAAATATTTTTATTAATTAATGTGAATTTCTAAAGAAGAGAAGAAAAATTAAATTGGACTTTTTATTAGCTGGGGGAAATACCGATATTTTTCTAAGTCTAATCTACTGGGGTAGAGATTGTTATTAACATCAGCTATTTAACGCAAATTTTTAATGAAATGGAATATGAGAAATGATTATATTGTGTATACAATTATTGATTTACCATTGGTAAATACATACATTTGTAAGTATCACTATTCTGTTTATCCGTTTTTTCATTTTCTATTCAGGTTAGCACGAAGTTGTATCACTCTACCTGAGTATATTTAACTATTCTTGCTTATCTTTTTAATTTTAATTTTTTTACAGAAAAATCACTTTATACCAAACAATCTAGAGACAAATTGTAGTCAGACTGATTACATGGTTCTCATTTCCTCTTCTTTCTCCTTTAAAAATTTAAAAATTTTTTAATATATTGGGTGTTTTTTATTGAGGTATAGAACTTTAAGTTGGCATCACTTTTTTAACTGGCGGCCATTTTGTCAGCTGTCAAGTGATTAATATTTAGTTTGGTTTGCCATTTCATTATGAACAGGTTGACAAAAGAACAACGCTTGCAAATCGTGCAAATTTATTTCGAAAATAATGGTTCAGTTCGCGAAGTTTACCGCAAGCTCCGTCCATTTTATGGTCGACATAATCGTCCATCAGAGCAATTAATTCGGTTAACCATGGATCGTTTTCGCACTACGTTTACTCTATGTGATAATACGCATCCGCAGAGACGTCGAACAGTGCGCACCGAAGAAACAATTGCCGCTGTAGAGCAAAGTGTTGAAGAGGACCCGAATGAATCGATTCGCCACCGTGCACAGCAATTTGAGCTTTGTCCATCAACTTTATGGAAGATTTTGCGCAAAGATCTTGGCTTGCGACCTTACAAGATCCAGCTTGTGCAAGAATTAAAGCCGCGAGACCATGCAATGCGTCGTGATTTTGGTGTATGGGCCGAAAATGAGATTGATCTCGATGCTGATTTTCATCGCAAAATTTTGTTCAGTGATGAGGCTCATTTTTGGTTGAATGGCTACGTCAACAAGCAAAATTGCCGCATTTGGAGTGAAGAGAATCCACATGAGACCCTTGAGACGCCATTACATCCACAAAAACTGACTGTTTGGTGTGCTCTATGGGCTGGTGAAGTCATTGGGCCATACTTCTTCCGAAATAATGCTGGAGAGTCAGTTACCGTTAATGGAGGCCGGTATAGAGCCATGATAACCGACTATTTTGTTCCCGAATTGGATGGCATGAATGTGGATGAGTTGTGGTTCCAACAAGACGGCGCTACATGCCACACAGCGCACGTCACAATCGATTTATTGAAGGAAACATTCGATGAGCGCATAATTTCGCGGAATGGACCTGTCAATTGGCCACCAAGATCGTGTGATTTGACACCATTGGATTATTTTCTTTGGGGATATGTGAAGTCGCTCGTCTACGCCAACAAACCAGAAACGTTAGGGGACTTGGAAGCCAACATTCGTGGCGTTATTGCCAACATACGGCCCCATATGCTCGAAAAAGTGGTTGAAAATTGGACCTGTAGAATTGGCTTTATTCGAGCCAGCCGCGGCGGCCACATGCCCGAAATCATATTTAAACGTTAATGGCATAAAATTATCCTTCCAATAAAGCCAAATTGATGGACATTAAAACGATTTTCTTGTGTTTTATTTCAATTCGAAGTTCTATACCTCTAAAAAAACACCCTGTAGAAGGGACAAAAGTTAAGACAAAAACAATTACATATCTTTCGTAATGGACGTCATTTTGAGTCATTTGATCTCTGAAAACACCCCAACAATGGCATGTTTAAAGCCCTCCAGCTAAGTGCACTGGTTAAAAAATTTTCACTTCTAGAAAATGAAATATTTTTACCGCGCCAACCTTTATTGATCCAAGATATAAATAAAATTATTTATTTTTTAGTTTCACGCACATTTTAGATTTATTCGACGATGACCAAACAGAGTCATCTTCAAGCTCTCTTAATCAAAATCATGAACCTACAAGATTAGATAAAAATAAAGGTTCCGAAATGAAAAAAATTCGCATTTCTGAAATACACGATGACGTCACTTATAGACACTAGTGAAAGCGACCGTGAGGCTAATGCCAATTCACATCTTAGTTTTTCAAATACTGCTTAGTCAGCAATACGGAAAACTATAGCAAAATACGGATAGCAAAAATATATAAAAAAATTTATTTTTTTTAAATTATTACCAACTAATATTTTTATGACATTCATTTAAATTTCGTTTTGTATTTATTATATATTTTTCTAAACGAATACGAATATACTTAAAAATGGCCGAATATTTGAGAATTCGAATACGCATCATTAAAACATACATACATACAGTTTAGGAAGAAGCGCTTCATAAAACCATAATTTTTGAAGTTTGAGGACACTTGAGAAGAAATTTAAAAAATAGCTATGCCAATATTTGGGGTACATATGTATAACTACATTCACATGTAGCCTTATTTGATTTCTGTATATGCACTGTGCTAGTCTAACAAATGAATTTGATACAATTAATTTAATTAAATTTGTTTAAATAAAAACTTTTTAAAATCAAAAATCGGGGGAAAAAAGCGTTACGTAATAAATGAACGGGCCCGAACTCGAAGTTTTAGAAATTTTGACCATGCAAGTTCTTTTAGAATACAATTTGATCCATAATTAGTGATCACTATTGGGTTACATCTTAAGAAAATATCAATATAATAGTGAAGATTGAAAGTTTTTTGTAAAACTCGTGCGAACTCGAACTTATAGAAATTCTGAATATGCACATTTTTAGAGGACTATTAGAGCATTAATTCATAACTTCTCTTGTTCGCCTGAGTGCACTCCTTCCTAAATAATTCTGCCAAAAAAAACGACTTCAGTGCAAAGATCTGATAGAACATTTTGGAAAAAAAAATTATGGATATAAAATTAAATTTTAATGGGCGTACCTCCGCCCATTTTTTAAATGCAAGATTTTGTGTTTTTCAGAGCGCAGGTTGTGTGTTAAGTTTTGTAAAAATCGGTACAGTAGTACCACTCAAAATAAAATATAAAATTTTAATGGGCGTGACTCTGCCCATTTTTTCAAATGGAAGATTGTGTCTATTTTTGAGCTCAAGCTGTGTAATAAGTTTCGCAAAAATCGGTTAAGTTGAACCACGTGAAATAAAATAATAGATTTTAATGGGCGTAGCCCCACCCATTTTTTTAACTTTAAAAATATGCAATTCGCAGCAATCAAAACTAAGTAAAATATCATAAAATCAAATATAAAAAAATGTGGGCATGTCCCCGCCCAATTTTTTGGCAATGGGACCAATGGCAAGCTATACCCTCTCATACAATAAAAAATTTTTTTACAATCGGTCTAATATGCACCAAGTTATGAAGTAACACCGCCAAAAAAATATAGAGACGAATTGATAACCTCCTCCTTTTGAAGTCGGTTAAAAATAAACAACGTGCTTAAACAGGGTAAGTCTAATATAGGGACACAATTTTCTTTGAATATTTTTTTAATAAATAAAATACAGTATGGGTTTTTGCTCCATCCTGTGGGAACCACATCTTCTCCAGTCCCAATTTGTCCCTGTAGCGCCGCCGTTCACAGTAGTCGTTTGGTCCACATTGTTTTCGAAAAAAAAAATCCCACCACACCATGCATTACGTTTGGTCAAATACAATGGCTTTTCGAGTGTAAGACGCACATTCTGGGTGGACCAGAAGCGATAATTCTGTTGCACGCATGAGGGCACGCATGAGGGCTCTTCCCTCATCATAATTTTCGATGAAAAGTTGTCGCAAAAAAATCGACACTATTATTACGCTTGTGTTTCCATTTCAGCAAAACTTTTTTTTTAATAAAATAAAACGTTAATTGGTGATCAGGTGTAATTTCAGTTAAATTGGGTTATTTTGCCTCATCTGAAGTGGGTTACTATGGTTTGATGACAAAAAAATTTCGTTTTCACAAAACAGCTGTTATTGTTTTGTGTCAATCTAAAATATTTAGTAGTCACACTACGGCAAACAAATATTATATGTATATGAGTGACCGTATCTTAACATGACCGAATTGAAGTTGCTGAGAAAAAATCTGTAGTTTTTTGGCAAATTTATTTAGTAAAATTTTCCTTTAGCTAGTTTGATATACACGTTGTGTTTTGTAATTTTGTTTATAAGTAATTTTCAAGATGATGATGATAAGAGAAATCATAATTAAGTTCAGCAACAAATTCTTAAGACGTAAAAAGAAACATTGATCAGAGTAGTTTTTTTTACTCCGGTGGCTGTTAATCTCTTAAGCCCATGATGAGCATGATGATGACAAAGATGATGATGATGATGATGATGATTATGACGATCATGAAGAGAAGAAGAAGCTGCACAGTTACAGTTTGCGCTTAGTTTAACTCCTTGAACAATATTTTCATTTCTTTTTCATTTTCTCTTCCAAGTTTAAATGAAATTCCATTGCAAAATGTACACATTGCGACCTTTTTTTATTTTCTATATGTATATTTTTTTTATTTTTTTCTTGAAAATTGGTGTCTTAAACTTGATTTTGTAACAGTTCTTTCATTCTTGCCTAACTGTCTGTCTATCTGTCCGTCCGTCAATCTATTTGAACGTTTCTCTGTCGTTTGCAACTCTGGATGGCGCAAAAATAATGCAACTTGCCAGTTAGTGCACCAGCAACTTTATAGAGGCAACCATCTTTGTATTAGGAAAAAACCTGCATACTGGTATTTATCTCTTTGCATTTCTTTGTTAGGCTTAACAGAATTTAGAATTTGCAGCAAAAAGAATATAAAAAAAATATCGCATCATTGTGCTGTTTTGTTTTTTTTTTTTTCTTTTTTGTCTTGGTCTTGACTGCATAACACTACTTTTAAGTTTTTATACGTTTTTGGTTACAAGGTGTGAGATTTGGGTTGTGTTCCACATTGTCATCATACGTTACATTAGAGATTATTGCGGTGCAAAGCAGTATGAGTGGTAAGAAGTCTGTATTTGTACGCGTATTTAAGGAAGCTGGAAATTCATTTATGTATAAGCAAAGTGACTTGTTGTGACACTGAATCCCGGTTTTGTGACAAGTTTTTATTTTACTACATTCCTTTGCAATTAAAACTGGTTGTGCTGAAGATGATTTCCTTATAAATAAAAAAAATTAACATTAAAAAATTTTTAACCATTTAGTAATCAGAGAAATTAAAACAGAATTTTTTCAGCATCAAATCAATCACTACTTTCGCCGCCTTATTGCACTTAGAAAATTTAAGTATTTATTTCGATTTTTGTGGTTCATAACTAATTTTTATTTGTTTATTTTGTGTTTGGATTAATCACCAAATAAAAAATATCTTTTTTTATGTTTTAGAGCTTCATTTACGATTCGATTTTAAGGCGAATCGTTTATCTTTAGTGTCTTGTTTTATTATTTTGAACTGTTGAAAATCGATTTTTATTGTTTAACTGTAATTTTAGTGAGCTTTATGCCACATTTAGTGGCTTAACATAAAATGGTGCTAAAATATATAAATTATTTGTTATTGAAAAATTATTAATTTTTTTAGGCTTTTGTGAGAGAAATTTGTTTTCTAAATTTTATTATTTTTACCTATTTCATAATTTAAAATCTAGGGCGTCGTTTACGACTTTAAAACTTTTCAAAAGTTTTCGTTCTGGCAAAATACATACGAGTATTTATGTACCGTGGTCAGTGGTCAAAATTGCCCATATATCAAGTATCCAGACCTCTTAATTAAAACACGCATTACATTGCGGTTTGCGGAAATCTCTACTTGAGAAAGTAGTGAAAACTAATCAGAACATAATATAAGCGCCTGTCCCACGATGTCGACAGAAAACGTTCTATAGACAACTTCTATTGAAAAGAAAAATAAGAAAATTTGTTTTTGTTTTCAATATAAGTGCGACAGATCGTGAATGTCATCTCAATAAAATTGTGCGTGAATGATAAGTTCTATCAGATTTGTGCACAGAAAAAAATATATGTATGTATCTCCAATTAAAACTTTTACCGAAAAAAACCATAAAACCAATTAAAAATTTACTTGTGTCAATTAAACTTTTTAATTGATTAAATTTTCAAGCAAAGTTTAACTGACGCAATGAGATTTTTAATTAAAATTCCAGCAAGTTTAATTGTCTCCATTATTCATATGTAAGTTCTAAGAACTTTTTAAATTTTCTAACAAAAAAAAAAACGTTAAAGCGTAAAGTAAAGAACACAGAGGAGACCAGAGGTGTCACGAGCACAAAGTAAGACGGAAGATAATTGTGATTTTGTGGTGCTTTTAGAGGTCTCGCTCACACAGTCATCAAATCCTCTTTACTTTTTCTTTCGCGTGGTATTATTTTAAAGTAATTACGTATTATTCCTTGTGGTCTCATTCGCAGCCTAGTTTTTGTAAATAAATGGTAAAAATTAATATTTGCGAACGAAAATGTTTAAAACAAAGTCTCTAATCATTCGAAAACAAATTTTAGTCACTTTATTAATACTAATAATCCTTTTCGCATTGTGTTTTTTAATTCAATATCACAAATTCCTCCATTTAATTTTGTGAAAATTTTCATGTGATCAAGTGTATTTTCAATTTATGCTTTGTGGTCTCATTCGTTGTTTGCTTTTTGCAAGTTGAAGTTAAAAATTAATATTTTTGAAGGAAAATGTTTAAAATTGAGTTTGTAAGCATTTGGAAACTAAGTTTAATCACTTTTATATTACTAATAATGTTTTACACATTGTTTTATTTAGTTCAACACTGCAAAATTTTTCATTTAATTTTGTAAAAATTTTCAATTGTTCGTTTCACTAAGTATACATTTCTGCTGTTTGTTTTGATTATTGTACTAAAAATATTCAATAACAAACACACTATATTTGTCCCTTTTTAACAGTGATCAAATCAGATGATTTGAGCTTTTTTCTTAAGTCACTTTCTACAACTCTGGTCTCCTCTGTGGTAGAGAATATCGCCCTGAAATTAGCCAGCACTAAATATTTAATGGATTAAAATTTGAGTTGGTTTGCCTACTAACCATCCAATTGATGTTGTTTTAGATTTATTAATAATATTTTTTTCAATCTGTTTATGTCTCGTAAAATTTCTTGTATTTTCTTTTCAAATCACCATCACATTTTAAAATCATCTAATAACTCATAAAATTTAACTTATAAATCGTTTCCAACGTTAGCAGTGTAAGTCGGCTTAATGAAAAATAGAAAATCAATAATATTTGGGTCATGTTCTTTAATAATAAACATTTACAACTAAATAACAAAAAGGAAAGAGAGAGAAAACTCACAAACGACATGTACGAGTATAATAAAAAAAAAAATTTGAAGATAATGTATGTTGCACCCTGACATAAAAAAATCAGAAATTCAATATTAACTTGATTTTCTCTAATACGAACTATAAATAATACATCAAATGCAACAACAGAACAGAAAAATATCCCAGGCCAAGAAAATGTAATGGAAAATGTTTTGTGAGCCATGTAACCCAGGCAGACGGACATGCAGACAATCATAGTTAGAGACCGACCGACAGACGGAGAGGGAGAGAGACTCATGTTATCTTAATCAAAAGCACATTTGAACATTTTGACCATAAACAACATTATAAATAAAATAATAGATTATAAAGAAAAAATAAAGAAACCAGCAAATGAAAAATGGCAACAAACAGAAATTACAGAGTTAAAGAACAAAAAGAAATCAAAAGGCTACAAATAGTATAAAACTCAGACTTAGTCTGGGTTAAGATGTAACAGCCATTATCTGAAAGAACATACAAAAAATTACAGCAATAACAACAATAACAAATCAAAGCAAAGCTTAGAAAACAGATAGTCTTAGACTGAAAATTATTGTAATAAAAATGATCATTCGTACGTTTTTGTGTATATGCTCTCTACTAATGGCCAAATTAGAAGATCTAAATTCGAGATGACTTGTACCTGCTTTGTTTTTTGTCTACTTTTTTGCTGCACTTATTTTACAAAAGGCACAATTTAAAATTAAATGATACGAATGAAAAGATGGAGGTCAATTGCAGTGAATTGATGAGAGAGCTTCAATAGTAATGAAAAACAAAAAATAAAAATTAAATGGTTGAAGTCTTTGCTGATTGGTAAATGATTTGGGAAACGGTTATTTCCGCGAAAAACAAATACGTATTCACTCGTAAGAGATGGTAAAATTGTGCAAATTTTTGGACATTTTGTTTGGATCTTTTGAACACAGAAATTTTTGTTCTCCAATTAACGCTTTTCATTTAAAGAATTTATTTAATTAATAGTTTAGTTTTAATAATAAAAATAGAATAAGATATTGAAAAGTTCAAAACTCTAAAAAGCGGGATAAAGCAGGATTTAAATTCGAAGCGGAATGCCTGGTCAGGTTAGGTATGTGTCTCTTTTTTCGCATAAGAGTTTTCAACTTTTGTCAGATATTCATTGCTTCATATACTTGTTTTATAAAGGGTCCGCCATCTAACATTTTTTTTTCAACTAGCTTATGCTTCGTGAATGGTAACACTTAGCTCATGTCTGATTTGACAGATAATTAGTTTTATCCTTCCGCTGAACGAATATGGTTGTGTATACGCTTGAAGAACGCTGGGAAATATTGCCTGCGATCGACTTACAGAAGATGCTGATTTTGCCAAAAGAATCATCTTTTCAGATGAAGCTCATTTTGATCGTGGCGGGTATGTAAACAAGCAAAATTGTCGCATTTGGGGCACAGAAAACCCGCACGCATACATTGAAAAGCCGACGCACCCAAAACGAGTCACTGTTTGGTGCGGATTTTGGTTCAGAGGCATAATTGGGCCATTTTTCGAAAATGAGCAAGCAGTGGTCGTTACAGTCAATGGCGATCGTTATCGGGCCATGTTGAACGAATTTTTGTTCACAAAAATTGAAGAGGAGGATATTGGCAACATTTGGTTTCAACTGGACGGCGCTACATGCCACACAGCCGAAGCTACACTCGTTGTTTTGCGCCCTGTTTTCAAAAAAAAAGTTACCTGCGGACCCTTTATACATTATTATTTTAAGTACTGTAAGTACTTGCAGTAGTATTGAGCTTAATTATTAAAAAATATTTATCCACGAGTATTAGAACAATACTATTTATTCAGACTACTTTACTAATGTGTATACATTTTACAAGGCAAAGGTTACTTAAAAATCATTAAGAGATGACTTCAGATGACTTTATTCAAATACCAACAATTTTTAGTTATATTAAGAATTGTTTATTTCCTTAGAAATTCTTACTACAATTCCAAAGATTGAAAACTATCATTATTCCCCAAATTACATACATACATATTTGCTTATTTGTATGTTTGTATGTTTTCCATTTAATAATTTATTGAGAATATGTGAGAGGTTTGATCCAAGTACTTTTACCGGCAGCATAACTGCATGTGAAGAGTCATGTTTTCCATCTTCTGTCTTTTTTTTCCTTACAGATATGTATGAGTACAAAATACTTTATACAATTACACTGCAAACAAACATTATTTGACCGAAATCAAGGGAAGCACAACATTATGATGAAAAGACTCCAAAAAAAGCCGCTTAATAAATAAATTCCGTATAACACACATAAGCCTCGTATAGTGTAAAAATAAGCAAAGCAGAACAAAACTAAACACCTGAGAGTTTTAGTGCAAAGACTTATAAAAGATATTTTTCTTTTAGGGTCATTTACATACATACATATAACTAAGTAGAAATGTACAAACATACACATGTATGTATAAATGAGCTGGCTTCCATCCTTTCTGGAAATATTTACTTTCTAGTAAAAAAATAAAAATAATCAAATAAGTTTCTTCCACTGACTCATTGGCTGCTTTCTTAAAAAGCGAAATTTTTCTTTATTTAAAACATTTTAGCCAGAACGAAGAAAATAACTTAAAATGCACAAAAATTGTCTTCTCTGCTGTTTGAAGACAAACTTTTTATGCCGTGATAACTTAAATACAATCTTGGTGTTTTTTTCTTCCACAATGATTTCCACTGCAGTTTTAGCCAGTCGCAATACTTATTAAAATAACCATGACTTTGAAGCTAAAGCGAGAAATAAAAGCTGCTCGCAGCTACAAAAATAATTCTCACGATTCGCGGTTAGGCCGGTTTTATAAGATATTAAAGGTATATTGACTAAGACAATATCTGGGTTATTTGGGCGTAAGTGAAATTGAACAATTGAAGAACAACAATGTTACACAAATACAATACAATTTGAAGAAAATAGTGAAACTTTCTTGATTTTCATAAACGTCCGACGCTTACTGAAAGAAACGTAAACTGCAAAAATAGTGTAAACAATATAATTTAAATTATAGACTGTGATGAACATCTTTCAGCTAAAGATTAGCAAACGTCTCATTATCAACAACCAATATCACAATCATCATCAGCATCATCATCATTATTTCCAGATCACCAGAATACCAGCAATTTGTAGCTTTATTCGTATTTTTATTATTTTTATTGCATGAAGACAATGAATGCAAAAGCCCAAGTGTCGGCATTTACGTTTTATGCAAATTAGTAGCAGCTAATTCTTGTAAAATGTGGGCGTTTAATTTGAAATAATTTTCCTTTTGTTAATTTCACAATTGCTTTACCATTATAAGAGTAATAATTTACGACAGTGCCGTTTGTTGTCTTTTCCATTTACTCTCTCTCTTTTTTCTATCTTTCTTAATAGAAGTTTTTTAATGCTTTCATCATACTCGTATCTCAAACAATTGGGTTAATAAATGTATTTTGTTATTATTTAAAACTGTCATTTTCTGTTGCTTTGTCTCTAGGTTGCATGTAGCAATTAACTTTACATTTGACCTTAATGTTCGGTTTGTCATTGCATACTGGGACAGGTGTCTGTTTGTATTTTCTTTCTTTCTTTCTACATTGTCATCTTCAACTTACTTGGCCATCATCAAAAGTAGTCTAGGTCAGTTATGCACAATTTATAGAATCACACAGACTTTAAGAAGAAAAGTAGGGTGCCGCCTTTTTTAATGCGGCATATAATTTGATTCATGTGAACTTACCTGAAACGAAAGCAAAACAAACAAAAAAAAATCATAAATTGGTTTAGTCATCATTATACATTCATAATAAATAAATATAATATAATAAATAAGTCCTAGCGAACTAATGTTAACTATACAAAGAGTTTTTGCTATAAAATTTATTAAATTTATAAATATAAACTTTTGTGATTAAAATTGTTTATAGAAAATATAAAATTGGTTTAAAATAAGTCAGAAGGCTATATTCGGCTGTGCCGAATCTTATATACCCTTCACTACATATTTGTTTTCTAAAAGAAACCTGATTTATTTCTTGTTTCTTCTATTGCAATTTATAGTGACCAATGAGAATTTTTCGACAAAAATTTTTATCCAAACATCTCATTTATAATATTGGCTATAGTTAAATAGTTTAGCCTGCACTCTACATTTAAGCATTTTTTTACATTATTAATATTTTCTATTTGTAGAATATGACAATTTGTTCACCCACATCTAAAGCAATTTGAATGCGCATGCAAACATATAATTAGAGTAAAACAATTTTCTGTTTTGAATAAAATAATTATTGATATTCATATGTGTGTCACTTTTCATGTATTTAAAGATTGCTTTTCATGTTTTGGGAACAAAATTTACTAAAACGGCTCATAGTGCGCCATTTCGCATGCATCTCTTTATTGTATTTATGAAGGGTCTTTAAAATGTTATTTTCATGTGACGTATTCCATTTTCCGAATCGAAACAAACAGGTTAGTTAACCCTTGTACGAGTATAACTAACATTTCACAAAAAAAAAAAAATGGTAAATATTTGCAGTGGTTGAAAAAATAGAAAAATTGATTTAATTTATATTTTTGAAAATACGTATGTGTCCGTAATTACGAAAGTGGTCAAAGTCATATACATATTTCTTGTGTCGAGATATTTAGAAGATTACACTTGAACAAATACAAAAATATTTTTATATAATGTTAATATAATATAATTAATACAATATAATTAATTTAAATTTAATATTTCTTATATATTTTTTTTTTAAGATTTATTTCATATTTCGAAGAAAGAAAAATTATTTGTTATCAAGTTAAGCATAAACTGACTTAACTCAATTTCAATTATATATGGTATCGATTTCGGTAATTTTCTAACACTTTCTCCCTCAAACAACAAAGCAAAAATGTTCGCCTTAAGTATAACAAAAATAAGTAAATTAACTAAAATAATTAGTACAGAACAAACCACACAACGGCAATACTGTTTAAATTAGTGATGTCAAATTTGAGCTTTCGTTATAGAAAAAGCTTTTAACAAATTGGAGTGCGATGAATCAAAACAATGCAAAAATTCCATTAGCATTAAAAAAGTATGTATGTACACTAGACCAAACACACGAACGCTGCTGATGATTGTGTGGCGCCTTTCGAAAACAGCTTGTTGTTCCGTACTGCTAGTGTTTGTCATAATAATTTACAACTTAGTGCAATTTGTACCTTAAAATTATTACATGTAATTTGTTTTACAGAGCGATACTAACTTTACCTTAATCAAATCATAATTTTTAAATAAGTATAATTACTAAAGATAATGATAAATAAAAAAATTACATTTTCCAGCCCTGACTTATAATAAAACAATATATCCTTCTTATTTTGCTGACTTTCAATATCAATCTATATTACTTATAAGGCATCAGTACAACATCGAAGTCTGTAAGCTATTCTGGGGCTTCGGAAAATCGAGTTGATATGATTATTATGCTGGAAACTTCACACGGATTGGCAAGTCTATATATACCCTTACGCTTTTTGTTTGCTGAAGGGTGTAAGAATGTCGTCACCCTGATTGATTAAATTTCCAGAGCAGTCTCTTAAAAAGCCCCATAAAATTTTCATAATTAAAATTTGCACTTTAAATTAGCTATCCTTACATCGAACATTCATTCTATGCTTGATTGATATGAAACAACTATCAAACAGCTACTGATTTACTGTATAAACCACTCTATACATTTCTTAGATTCTAAAACTAAAAATAACTTACCACTGAACATATTTTTTATGATTACTTTTTTTATATTTTCAATTAAGTTAGAATTCTAATGAACTAGCGGGAGATTCAAAGATGTAATTACTTTGTTTCATCTGACTTCATTTTTAACTTCAAACGTAAAGGGACACATTAAATATTAATTTAAAAAAATTAGCATTAAATTGATTATTTACGCTTTTGTAATTAAAGTTAAAACTATAAAAAAACTATATAAAACTATATATATATATATATATATATATATATATATATATATATATATATATATATATATATATATGTATAAGGAAAATGCAAAAGTAGCAAAAACAAATTGAGTTACCCATTTACTATATAAAGAACACATTCGTTTGACTGCGAGTCATAAACGCCGACAAATGTAAATTTATCAAGTGTGGCTTTTAACGCGGTATTATCTATAAGTTATTTTTGTAGAGGTAATAATATCGTAGCATGAATGTGATAATTAGTTTGAATGAAAACAACTATAAATAAAAATGTGTTTAACTAAAACACTTTTGCTCTAGAGGCGTTCAAAGACTGTGTAGAAATTTTAAGCATATACCTTTTTAATTATCAAAGGTATTTCTTTGGAAAAGACACTTTTCGTCTAGAGCTTTTATGGTTTCTATCTTCTTTTGTTAACTTTATTATGAAATATTAACGATAATTTCCATTGTTTAAAAAAAGAAATTAGGGATATAAAAACCTTGTGAACTTGCAGCTGTATTTTACAAATATTTACGAGTAAGTGAAAATACTAATATTTTTCTTAATACATAAAGTATGACTAATAACGCTTATTAATATTTATCTGAATAGCATAGCAATATAATTTTGTTATTCGAATGAGTGCATCATAGTGATATATGAAATATATAATATATATGTAATAATTCGAATAAAAGTTTATTCGAATTATGAATTAAAATAAAAAATTCATGTGCATAATTGGAATATAAAGGAAATAAAAATTTTCATTAGAACAAATAATAAATATTGCAAAACGAATAAAATATTTTGTTTTACCATGTCACAATTCTATTCGAAAGAATAAAGAATTTAAAAAAATTTCAAATGAATGATGATTATTTTTTTTCAAATCAATTTAAAAATTTTTTTATTAGAACAATAAAAAAAAATGTTTTAGAGATATAAAGGAGAAAGAAACAAAATTAATTTCAATGAAAGCATGACAAATCTAAGATTTTATATCAATGAATTACTTTATTCGAATTAATAATTTTGCTTGAATCAATAACAACAAAATTTTTTTATACTCGAATTGGAAGCGCATATTTTTTTTTTAATCGAACAAATAAGACATAAAATATACATTTATAAATATAAAATTTACACTAACGTATAATGAATAAATAATTTTATTCGAAAATATTATTTTATTGAAAAAATAAACGAAAACAAGAAAAAAATTTCTAAAAAGCAGTAATTCATATAATTGTAACATAAAGAGAATAAAACAAATATATTAGATCAAATAATGAATCATATATGCTTTACTATTGCACAAAGAATAAAAAACTAGATTTACACAACGAATGAAAAATTTTAATCGAATATTTAAAGATAAAAAATTTATATTTGAAAGAAACACGATTAAGAACATTTTCACATTGAATCATGATTAATTTTTTTCGAATATATAACTTAAAAACTGTTTTATTCGAATATTATTAACAAACAAATTTTAAATTTAGAAAAACGAAAAAAAAAATTTTTCAATGAATGACTAGTAAAAAATTGTATACGAATGAATCACGGAATTTTATTCGAACGAGTAAAGAATAAATAATTTTATTCGAATTGATCATTTTATTCGAATGTTTATTCTATTTATTCAAATATATAATGATAATTTTATTAAGTGACATATAAAAAGTCCAATTCCAATAACTAATTTTATTGGAATGCACTAAATCACTAAAAAAATTTTAATCGAATCAACATCAAGTAAGAATTTTTTATTCGATTAAGTAACATGTACAAGATTTTATTCAAAAGAATACTAAGTTTTACAGGAATGTATAATTAATAATTAATTTTATTCGAATGGAAGCGATAATAAATTCAAGACAATAAGAAAATTAAGCTTGTTTTATTTAAAAAATAAAATACAATAAAGTTTCTTTTATAAATTGTTGAAAATCGATGATACAGTCAGAAAGGTATTGTTAATCATATCAAGTTGTTTTGTGCTATTGTTAAATTTTTTTAGTTAATGTAAATCATCTTTACTACAGTTCAGATTTTTTTATTTCTTTTACTTTGTTATCAATAAGAATTTTATTTCATTCAATATGACATAATTTACTGTATCTTTACTTAAGAAGCAAATTTGCACATTAGAATATTCTTTGTATTTATTTTAAGTTTTTTGATTAGTAATAATTTTGTAATCAACCTCAAGTTCAGCATTTCCCAACTTCCACCACAGATTAAAATATTTTATAAATTAAAACGACTTCTCAAAGATGGCTAAAAAAAAGCTGAACCAGAACCTCCGTGCCACAGAAATAATTTCAAAATATTTAATTATTCAAGTGTTAACAAGTTTACCTAAAACTATAGAAAAATAGTTCTTCTAAAGCTTAGTTGAGAATTATTTAAGTATTGGCAAATAAATGGATGGAACATTTTCGTCTAGATTTCAAGGTTCTCAAAAATGAAAAAAGATAAATAAATGAAAACAATTCCTAGATTAATGGAATAAATTTCCATTAAATAATAGCTCGGTGAATGTTTAGAACAAAAATTAATATAAACAATTTATTTTCAAAATACTTATATTATCTAACGAAACTAACGATTAACTTGAGGGAATTTAAAAGAAAAAGTTTTAATTTAGTTCTTCTCTTAATTAGCAATTTTCAGTAAATAAGTATTTTATTCCCAACCCAAACAAATCTTAAAGGGAAAAATACCGTTTTTCTAACGTTCTCCAGCGTCGCTTTGTCGTCTGTCTGTCATGAAGTGTGTCCAACTAAGGCCATTAGTGCCTCATTAACTCCAGTTAAAACACACGTCTGAGATTTTATTCAACAATTAAGCAGCAGTAGCAGTACCAGTTGCAGCCAGTCGTCACTCACACATGTTACAAAGCAAATCAAAAGACTTAAGCAACAAGCTGTTATTACGTGATGGGCAAAAGAATAAATAGGGCTTTTCTATTACAGACTTTTACCTGAAAGCGTCAGGCAGACGACAATACACAAACAATCTTGTGGTTTTCTAGTTAATATTTCAACCACACCCTATTTATGAGAATGCTTAGTGCCGCCATATATAAACAAAAAAGTATATTTAATTTAAAACGTTGATTGCTACAGAAATTGCTTTTAGTAGAAAGAAAGTAATTAATTATGGTCTATGCTTGTTAAATAACAATGTACAGTTTGTTATAGCAGAGCGATCTCATAAGAAAGTAAATTGTTTAATTAAATTAATAGAATATTTTTAATTTTATTTTTACTTGTTTTGTTGTTTAACAAGCTGTCAGACTCGTTTTAAAATCTGGAGGTGAATTGAAACTGTACAAAACAATTATATAAATGCTCACTTATTTTACATCTGCATATTTATCTTGGTCAGGATTATTTCATCTATGGAAGAAAATAAATAAATTTTTTTAAGATCAAAAAAAAAAATCAAAATTTGCGACAAGTGATTCAGATCGAATTTGCAGTAGTTATCAAAATAAGGGCCTCTTTCTATGTTTGTGGACGATAAATTAAAATAAATATTAATATTGGAAAAAATATGAGTTTTTTTGTTAATATGTCTATCATTTGCATTTACAGAACCAGGCTTTAAAAAGGCTTTTTCAGAATTTTTCAAAACCGATGTCTCTAGAACGAACCAAGAAGCTTTTTTGGAAATTTTCGCAAAACGATTTCTCTAGAACGAATGAATAATTTTGTATATACACACATACTCACACAAAAACATGTTAGTCCGAGTTTAGACGGGCGGACAATTAAAAAAAAAAACATCTGGAATTCTCTTTTGTTGTTTCCTTCGCGTTCACACAGACGAAAATGTTGCCGGCGACATTCCAATATTATTGGATAATACCAACCCTACGACTATGTAGGTATGTATGTATGCAGGTATATGTAGCAAAGAATATGAAAACAAAGCGTGTCGCCGAGTACCAAACTAAAAGTTTCCCTTCTAAATGTTTTCGTGTCTAAATGTAGACTTATAAACAGTCAGAATAGATTTCCATGATATTAAAACCTGGAGATACAATGAAAACTCGACTTTCTAAAATCAGGCTGAAAGCGGTAACTTTTTATTTTTAAAAGCAAGAATTTAAGAGAAAAATTATATCTTGAATTAGTAAAATTATTTCGGTTGCATAACAAAAAAAAACTATTCGAATGAATGCAGAACCGAATATCGAATAAAAACTAATTATAATAAGTAAGGAAAACTTTTAATCGAGTCAAAAGAGAAAAAAATGTTCGAAAGAACTAAATAAAAAATTATTCGAATAAAAAGTTTTATTCGAATAAAAATATATTTTTTCTTCAAAATTAAATAAAAGTTTGCAACGAATATGAAATTTTGTTCGGATATTAAAAAAATATTTAAAGAAATAACAAAAAAATAAAATATTGAAATGAATAACAATTAAAGACTTAGCAAAATTTATTCAGTCATTATACCAAAAAAATAAAAAATTATTTGAATGAATGCAGAAAGGAATATCGCATGAAAACTAATTCAAATGAGTAAGGATTAATTAATTTTAATCCTGTAAAAAAAAAAAATTAATTCGAAAGAACTAAATAAAAATATTATTCGAATAAAAAATTTTGTTCAAATAAAAAATAAATTTTTTTTTTAACTGAAATAAATTAAATGTACAACGAACATGAAATTTCTAATAAAATAATTTTCAAATTCCGAATATTAAAATCTATTAAAAAAATTATTCGACGAAAGAACGAAAAATAATTCAAATAAATAACGAATAAAGACTGATTCAAATTGGTAACGTAAAAAACAAGAAACCAAACACGAATTTTATTTGAGTGAAAAACAAATAAAAAATTTGATTGCAATGTGTAACAAGCAGCAATAAATTTTATAACAATAAATACTCGTAACTACCAAAATTTTTATTCGAATAACAAATTAAATTGTTTGTTTGTTTGTTGAATCACGAGCAAGTAATTGTATTCCAATGAATCGTGATGTTATTCACTAGGTAACGAATAAATTTATACGAATTAAAAGCAAATAAAGGCTTATACATATATACATATGAATGTACAGGCAAATCTCGGTATAACGAATCTCGCTTTAACGAAAATCCGATATAACGAACGTCCCAATTTTTTTACATTTACAATCTTATATAGTGAATATTGAAATAATCATCCGATTAACGGTTAACCGAATGAATACCCTAATCATGTCTAAAATAATAATAATAATATTAAAAATAATATTTTAAAAAAGCTTTGTGATATAACAAATTTTTCGGTACAACGAATGGGCCTGACATTATATCGTTCGTTATACCGGGATTTGCCTGTATATTCAAACGAATGAAAAGTTTATTTAGAACGATAAAGTAGTAAAAGAAGTTTGTTGAATACAGCTGTATAACGAATAAAAAGTTTTAAGATATGATAGCGAATATTTTATTCAAATAAAAATTTAATAAAAAATTTATTTCTATTAACAAATAAATTTTTTTCCAAATAGTAACGAATTGGAAATTTTATTTCAATGAACAGCGAATAATAAGTTTTATTCGAATAAATTGCCCAAAACAATCAGGGGGTAAATTACGGCATTCGATACGATTCGAAATTTAAAAATATTTCCATGTAAACTCTGTTGAAATATTTCGTAATTTCGTACGATAACGTGTGCAGTAATTTGACCCCAGGGTCTTAAAAATTTTCATACACATTTAATAGCGTTTGTATGGAAATTTCGATCTATATCGAATGCCACTACAACATTCCTGGGAGTATTTGAACGTATGACGAATAAAATATGTTATTTAAACGAATAAAAAATTGTTATTACAATCAATAACAAGCATTAAAAAATTTTATGCAATAATGTAATAAAGTATTAAATATTAATCAGGGCAATCATGAACAAAATTCCGCGTGAAATTTTTCCCGGGGAGCAATTCCAACTAATAGCAAGTAACTAATAGGGAAAACAAAAAATTCTAATTGGAAAAGGGAGAAATTTCACGCGAAATTTTAGTCATGATTGCCCTGAATAAGTTTAATTTTTTATCAACCAAAAGTGTGTCCAATTCTAAATTACAAGAGAAAAACTTTTCCCAGCCTTTAGTCAAACTTTCCTGAGGGACTTAGGAAGTTATTTTTTTGCTGCCTGCAAAAAGTTAAGATCAAATTAAAAAAAAAAATTGAGTTGTGAAAAGAACAAAAAACCAAAACCAAAAACAAATTTACAATCTAGGTACAGGCCATATGAATCACAGTTCTATGCATAAGTCACAGGGAAGATCACAAGCAAATCTCTGTATTCCTTGCTGGAGATTGATGTTTTATTATATTTTTTTTTTCTTCTAATATTTGTCTTTTAATTCTTTGTAAACAGAAATGATGAAGTCTTGAAGAAATCTTTCAGTAATACTGTCCTTTAGGCGGCATTTTTTTAGAAACAAATAAATAAAAGAAAAATGGAGAAATCAACTTGTCAAATGTTTTAGTTTTTATATAGATTTTCAATTTTTCCCAAGTCGCTATATGTTGAAATTAAAGCGGCATTTGATCGTTAAGTGTTTAGTATTTATTTGTTATTTTTTTCTATCTATTTAGAATATTCATTTATGTACTTAAGGAAATATAATAAAAAAAAATTGATATAGTGGTTAGATTCGTTGTAGGTATGTACATATGTATGTATGACTAAATATTCGTATGTGTGTATTTGTCGACATGAGTTTGTATTTAATTGCATTGTGATTCAATGGCAGCTTACATCAATGGTTCTGTAAATGTTGCATACAATAAATAAAAAACCAGCTCAAAAGTCTTATGCTATGCATTTGCAGAACGAAATGGTAGTATCTTCAACTAGTTGATTTAAGAATTTGCCAAAGAAGTAAACTGCAACCATTTCAGAAAAAAAAATTATTAAGTCTTCAACAACGATATTATTACTTAAGTAATTTGTTTTTCAACTTGACTTTCTTAAACAAAATTTTTGCAAAAATTTCATGACCTTAAGGTTTTTTAAAAGTTGTCATGAAATATCAAATATGTATATTTTAGACTGTAAATATGTTTAATAAATACTTTGCATTGATTTCCCCTAATGATAGTTTTTCAGAAAATTATTATTCAGCCCAATTACAAACAAAACTGCCACTCGAATATTTTTTTAATTTTCCCATTTTTCCTATTATGAATTTGTTTTTCCCCTCTTTTAACAAATGGGCTAATAAAAAACTCCTCAGGGAAAAGTAGTTGAACCTTGCAAACAGTTAGTACTCCTTTAAACCAAAATTTATATAAATAAAATAGTATTTTATGTTCTTGTATTTCGAAAAACACAAATAATACATCATTTGTAAACTTTTTTTACATATTTTTTGTTATTTTATGTTATCAAATTTAACTACATAATTTTGATTTTTCGTGTACGCAAAGAGCAGAGGAAAAACCCCAACAAAACAAGGAAAACAACTGGCCTCGTAATGCGGTGATGAAACTTAGTACAATTTTTGCTCCCAAGAAATTTATGATTTGAAGAAATTAGTTTTTTGAGAAATATGATTTCCGCGAGTTACAAGATATGATTGCAATGATTATAAAAACCTAGAAATTTTAATTTCTTCTTTAAAAAATCACATGAGTGAATAAAAATATTTCATTCAATAAGAATTGAAAATACTGAACTTAATTAAGCCCGATTAAGAAATTATTACTGATTAAAATTTATTCTAGTTCAATTAAAGTTACAATTTCTCGCATTATTTATAACTTGTAATGTATAATTGGAAGTACACTGAAAGGAAACCCTTCATTTGATCAATAAATTTTGTCATTAATAACCAATAACCAGCTAACGTAAGAATTCATTCTACTAATGAAGAATATAATGAAAACTTTCATTAAGCTAATAAAAAATTTCATTCATACAATGAAGCATTATTAATGATGCTACTGTATTAGCTGAACGAATATTTTTTCTCCTAGTGTATAATATTGAAATTAGACAATGTATTAATTCAGTTCGCCTGCACAAATAAAGTGAACAAACCCAACGGAAATGTGAAACAATCCTCGTGAAAATTTTATTCATAATAAGGGTAATCAAAAAAAAAAGAAAACATTTTTAAGGAACAAATTATTCACGATGGCAATTTGGGTTAAAGGGAAAATTTTTTGAGGTGAAAACTGTACACGATAGGGGTGATTATTTTGGTTTACAAAAGCCTCACAAGTTTGTCAACTAAGATTATTTTTTATCAATTTTCAAATTTGTTTTTTGTCAATTTTCTTAATTTCCTTACTTACAGTACCCAGTATTTTTTTTTTAAATACTAGGGCAGCTTAATAAGTCTGTAACTTTTTGAATGAAACACAGATATTTGCATAAAAAATCATTTCATTTTGCTTTGAGATCTATACACTTTGTTCTACGTTTTTCCATTTTTTTTTATCCCCGCCCACAACTAATATTTTTCGAGGTCATCAAAAGGGGTATTTCTTAGTGAGATGATTTCATCGTTGAATCCAAACCTCTTTCAGAAGAGGAATTTTTTCAATTTGTCGCCCCATTATTGGATTATTGCCATGGTGACTGCACATGTGTGCATACTTGTATTGTCCTTGTGGAGAAGAACTTTTTTCTTGACGCCCCAATAAGTCGGCATAATATTCGAAATTCAAAAAAACGGTCGCCAGGAATTCATTGCTTGACATACCAACCTTGACCTTCTTTGGCACCAACTCTACCCGCGAAATCCAGTGTTTTTACTGCCGTTGGATTTCTGGTTACGAAACGGAAGTTGCGTTTATAGATTTATTGTAAGCAAACGCGGCACCCATCTTCCGAAAATCTATTTCATGCCGTGTCATGTTAGATGCCTATGGCTTCTACAATCTCTCTCACTTTCCGTTTCCGAGCAACTAAACTCAGAATACTATACAATCGAAATAAGTGCAAGTAAAATAATTCGCTAGTTTCGGGTGTAAAGACCTCTACTGAGCGTCTAGATTTTTCGATATTTTCTGTGCTTGTACGACCACTACGAAATTCAGTAAACCACTTTTTCCCACAAAAATTTATGGTAGAGCGTAACCATATTATTTATAAAGCTTAGCTTTGGCTGAGTTATGATTTTATTCCGAAAAAGTAATCCCTTAATGGCACAAGAAATTCACTTTTTTCGATTTGCTTGTCAAATCATGCGATAGTCTTGTAACAACAGCTGTCAAACATAAGCTAAGTCACGCAGCTTCTTAAAATTTTGCCAGTAGTAAACTTACAGACGCCTGTTGACAGAGAGAGAGAGTGTTGCTCTTTCAGTTAAGAGGCGGGAAAATACAAAACTCATAAACTTATTGATCCGTCTTCGTACGTTTAATTTTTTCATCAAGACGCATACTTTAATGTTGCCTCAAACACAGTATTTTGTTTTTGTTGGTTTTGTAACTCATTGCTTAAGTGGGTTTAGTTTCATACTTTGATATGTGATGGAAATCGATCGAATTCAAATCGGGCGATTTCACAAAACTAATAATAGCACGATAGAGTGAAATCGAATTTAAGTACGATTAAAATGTTCCAAGCATCGAGGACAATAAAAAGCATTAATGAATGTCATCTTTAAATCGAAATTGGTGTTTGAAATCGGCGCGATTTGAAATCGATCGATTTAAATCACATACCAGAATATTTGATTTTTTGTTTGTTTGATTCTTATTTAATGTTGGAGAAGTTACTTTAATATAGGAACGCCCCAACTCATTATTTTTTTATTTTTTATTTTTTTTATTTTTTATTTTTTTTTAAATCGAGTATTTTGTATATTTCGATAGAACATCAAATGTGTCAAAAATGCAAAAAGCTTGATTTAAAAAAATAATAAGTAAGGGCCTTTCTATATTAAGGTAACGATATGTCTATCAAGACTTGCTATTATTTTATAAATGTCTATGAGTGTGCTACAGAAGTCATTTAAAAACTTTTAATGGCACAACTGTCAATTTTGAAAATATTATTCTTCATTTCGCCTTGAATGAAAAAGACAAAATTTTCAAACACAATTTACCGTTTTATTGGTGACTATTAAAAATTAAAAAAAAAAAATCTAAATAATAGAGAAGAACTAAACCTTAGAACTCTTGCTGCTCAAGATGTTCGCATTAAGTCTTATTACAATTTTGACTGCTTCGCCAGCAACTGTTTCTACATCATTTTCATGTTCATCTTTCTGATTCTTTTATTCTCTTTTTTTGGGCTGACCTTTATTATCAAAAGCTCAAATGTTAATGTTTCTTTTCGTCTGCAAGCTGCGCTCAGTCATAGAATTGAACTGAATTTTGCTATTGGCAGACGAAGTGCTGATTTTTTTCTATTTTTTTATTTTTTTTTCAATACAGAACATGTATTATGCTTAAATTAGTTTGATCTGACCTATAAGATCTTCTAAATGGTCTTATAATGTTATGTAATAATTTCTGTTATAAACGAACTAGTATTTGCTTGCGATTATATAATAAAAAAAATATGAACAACTTTTATCTTTAATATTTGCAAATTTAAGTAAATTAAAATTAATTCAAAGCAAAGCCCAAAAAAGCCCTAGAGGTTAATAGCTGTATTTTTGTAGGTATTATTTGCTAAATTATCATCGCCTAAAATAATAGTTGGTTGGCTTTTTCTGTTGCAAGTGTAGTACAAACAAATAATTATTGTTTGAAACACATGCCGGCTGGAAACGGATTTCAATTTACATTTTAATATTTTTTTGAACAGAAAAAAAAACTAATTTAGTTAAATCACTTTTTATGTTCATTTAATGATATAATAATGGATCAATTGACTATTGTCCAGCCAAAATTTTTAAAAGTTACAACTTGTAGTTATCTGCCACATGATCGTTCCATTTTTTTTTTTACAAATTAAAGCAATAATCATAAATTAAAAATTTTTTAGGTATATTTTTTATAATAAACCCTTAATAGAATAATCTTTATGGCAAAATTGTGTATAATTTTCTGCTTCTCTTTTTTTTTCAGAAAACCCCACAAAGGATTAATAATCCCTTTAAAAAGCAATAACGACTTGTGTGTATTAACAAACAAGGTAAGTTACTTGGTATTTTATCTTAAATAAAAATTAAAGTATCCACCTCTAAATTGTTTTTGCTTTTTTGTTTATTTTTTTTGTTTTGCTGTCTAAAACATTAAAATCCATTTAAATTTATTGCATCTAATAGAAAACTTCGCACCTTCAGGGCAATTTAGCGTTGCGTGCGGTACAACTAACTTGCTACATTTGTAAGAACAGATGTACATATGTATGTACATCTATACAATACATACACAAATCCATACATACTCGTACATATGTATGCATGTAAGTCTAGATATTGAGAAAAATGTTAAGCAAATAAAAGAGCCTGGTAGTGTGTGTGTTCAAACTTAAATTAGAAACTGATAAGTAAATTATCTTAATCAGCAAAGTTGTGCCAAAAAACAAGGTAGAAAAATAGAACAGAAAATCTAATAAATATTTGTACATACAAAAAAATATTAAAGTTAAATGTAACAAATTTCAATTAATTAATATTGCACCAACTAGAGATATTGGTGAAACCAACCAATGTCAAGCAGTTGAATAAAATGAAATCCCAATTTTTTTTATATAATACATATCTGTGACAAAGTTACATACAAATAGTAAGTTTACTGTAAAAAATTGTTAAAGCAACTACTGTGGGTTAGCACACTTTTAGGAGTTGGTATTAGGGAGGTGAAAAAGCAAACATATTAACATATGGTCAAAAATTTGGTCTGTTACGTGAGATTCGAACGATAAAAATCGTCTTTAGCTCTAAAAATACGGCACATTGTACATCGTTGTGCAAAAATTTTATAATATTTCAATAATATATTCAAAGGTACACAATTATTTTTATATAAAGAACACCTGTATGTATTTATTACGGTAAGAAAATAATTGGAGTCAAACATTGATCTGTTACGTGAGAAAATTTGGAAGCCGATTTTAAGTAAGTTTCAAAGAGCTAATAAAATCTGCGAATCTGTTAAAATTAGATTGAAAGTTTCTTCGGCATACTTATAGCCAATAGTTCAGAGAATATTTTGAGTCCAAGAACGTAATAATTGGTGCACAATTATGGTTACCATGCTCCAAAAATTGTATATCTGCTACGTGAGAAAAAAGTTTGTTACAAAATTTGCGTGATTTTTAAAACAGAAAATAGCATTTATTTGTTTCAAAATTTCTTTTTCTTGGTTTTAAGAACAAGTTAAGAGGCGAAATAAAATATTTTTGCACTGCTATATCCTTTTTTTTTTTTTGCTTTGATTTTTATTTTTCATTACGATTTCAAAAAATTTACGTGTATGAAACACACCGCGCATAAAATTGCGAATAAGAAAACAAAACGAAATAAGAGTACGGGCAAGTCTGTACCCCGTTTAATTCCCTTCACCTCTCTCTCCTCTCCCTCCGGTCTGTTACGTGAGAATATTTTATCACTATTTTTTATCTAATTTAAAATACAAACCTACCGATTTTTTTTATTTTCTGAAAATGTGGGCAAAACACAATATAAATCCGAAAGCACGGATAATTTACACAATTGTTCGTCTGTAAAAAAACTTTTTCAGTATTTTATCTGTTAAGTGAGAATCGAATTTGCGGCAGTTTTTAATTTCTTTTAAATGGAAAATAACAAAAGAAACGGTACTATTTTTGGTTTGCACTTTAAGGGAAAAATATAGTTTCAGAATACTGCAAAAAATTATATTTAAAATAACGTTAAAAGAAGTTAAAAGTTAAATAGACTTCATATTCATCTTTATGCCAGTTTATCAACATCGACGTTGCGTCAATATAATAAATAAAATTAGGGCTTCTCTACTCGTTCTCGAGAAAAAGTGTGTGCTATTGACAGTCTATTTCTGTTCTCGAAATTCTAGAAAATAGAATGAAGAAAATAGCATGAGCCTTTCAATAGCAGTTATTTTTGTCGACAACGGGTAGACAAGCATCAAATTCTTGGTATTGTATTGACGTGATGTAGATGTTGACAACTGGAATAATGGTGATTGTCACACACAGCTTTTTGAAATAATTTTGAGTGCAAGGGAACGCTCAAGGAAATTAGAGACCTAGCGATCGTATATTTGTTTATCGATCGATATTTGTTTACTCTTGCGTATCCTCAATGACATGCAAGCCAAAATATTAAAAATACTCCAAGAAGCTAACAAATCCGGCCTGAAAATCTATATTTTGCAAAAAAAAAAAAAGAAAAACACTACGAGTGGCACAGCACTCCAAATAAATGGGCAAAACATAGAGGACGTTCATACCTTCCTTTATACAGTTTTTCCACACTCAAAGATTACTTTGCAATGTCATGAGTTTATAAAGGAGATGGGAAAAGAGAATGGAGCTATTTTCCCTACTCTATTACAAACTCAAGACTTTTCAAAGTAAATGTAGCGTGTGGAAAAGCCGTCTTACTTAATCAGTATTCTAATAACATTAGGAGGCTTTAGATAAGACATCAAAAATTGTTTAAACGCCGTCAGACAATCAAACGACAGCTTAAATCCTATATTGCGATGCATTCACGTCTCAACAAAAACTAAGATCAACATATTAACTTATTGCATCAAATCAACGATTCTGTATGGCTGCAAATCTTGGAATATAACATAACATGCTGCAAGTTTTTGTAAATCGCAATCTCCGTCGGATCATGAGAAAACTTCTGGCCAATAAAAATGTCACATTGCAACAACAACTTCTATTTACAGTAATATAGGGTCCGCCAGGTAACTTTTTTTTTTGAAAACAGGGCGCAAAACATCGAGTGTAGCTTCGGCTGTGTGGCACGTAGCGCCGTCCTGTTGAAACAAAATGTTGCCAATATCGTCCTCTTAAATTTTTGTGACAAAAATTCGTTCCACATGGCCCGATAACGATCGCCATTGACTGTAACGGCCACTCCTTGCTCATTTTCGAAAAAAATGGCCCAAGCCTCTGGACCAAAATCTGCACAAACAGTGACTCGTTTTGGGTGCGTCGGCTTTTCAATGTATGCGTGCGGGTTTTCTGTGCCCCAAATGCGACAATTTTGCTTGTTTACATACCCGCCAAGATCAAAATGAGCTTCATCTGAAAAGATGATTTTTTTTTGGCAAAATCGGCATATTCTGTAAGTCGATCGCAGGCAATATTTCCCAGCGTTGTTCAAGCGTATACACAACCATATTAGTTCAGCGGAAGGATAAAACTAATTATCTGTCAAATCAGACATGAGCTAAGTGTTACCATTTACGAAATAACCACTAGTTGAAAAAAAAACGTCAGATGGCGGACCCTATATTAACCACTCATATTGTTTCGATTAAACTTCGTCAATGTTTTGCGTTTAGTCTTGCCAACTGTGTTTATCTGTAAGATTAACTAAATCAACAGTAAATTTTATTTTGCGTTTAGTTTTGTCAAATGGGGATATCTGGGTACAATAATAATAATATAATAGTACATTTGAGGCACTTTATGGGTTACCAACAGAATAGCAAAAATGCGAGAAAAAAATAGATTATTCTTACAAGTCACAAAAATGCTTTTAATTACAGTTAAATTTACAACTGAGATTAATTAGGTTATGTTTTTATTATTTAAGGTTTACTTGTTCCAAATAAGTATATCTGTGAAGTTAACTAACAGCCGAGTACGTATTTTTAGTACAGTCGTACATTCTGAAACAAATTTCCCTAAAAATAAAGTAAAAAATCCAGATTGGTTAGATTAACCAAAAATTTTGTTAATTCAAATTTCAACAACTTTTTACATTTTCTATAAACTTGGCACCGGGATTTAGTTAGATTAACTTACGAGATTTTCTTCAGTGTTAGACTAATGAAGAATGCTTAAGATGAGAAAAGAATACGCAGCCTATTCAGAGACTGTAATTGAAGATTTGAAGTTGGCAATTTTGTTACTCAATGCAAAACGAACAAATGTGTAAATATGAAAGTGGTCTAAGTCATATTAATTTTTACTTCCAAATATTAAATAAATCTTAACAAAAACTTCAATAAATATGTATATAATAAATTAAAAAAAAATGCATATTAATCGAGACTAGTGCATATCTAAATTAAAACGTTGCATAAATAAAAACATATTTTGATTGGTTCATAGGTAATTTACTAAATGTCTCCACCAAGGAAATATATGACTTAGAAAGAACACTTTCATAATTAAGGGCACAAATATTCTCACGTCATGAACAGTGAATATGCAAGGCAAGATATATTAAGATATATTTAGCCTTATATATTAATATAACTATGACAAATGTGTTCGCCTTTTACCCTGTAATACTTGTAATTCACATAAGCTTTATTTCAACGGATCGTAATATTTGCATTCGCACGTTTCAAAATACATTCATATAAACAAAACAACAAATATATTTTTCTACAATTTATTATTGAAAGCAATAATAAAATATAAAATATTGTTTTTGTTTTATATATATCCAAACTTGTCTAATGTACGTTTTTTCTACATCACAGGCCATACTTACATACTTCAATGAAAAATAATAACTTTGAAAAAATAGTTGAGCAAATATTTATGGTCCCTCAGTGTAAGGCGACAATAGGATACTTTTTTTATGGCAACGCACTACATCATCTCCATGCACAGGCTCGCTCGAGCCTACACTTAAATTTACATAATATATAGTGCTACAAGAACATGAGTTTGCATAAAGAACAGCAAATAAAAATTAGAATCATGGAAAATAAATAAAATTTTATTACACTACAAGTATTAAAGTAAAAACTATAGAAAAAAAATTCTAACAAGATTTTTACATATAAAAAAAAAGAAACTTGTACTTGATAATACCCAAACACTAGGAAGTTACATAAGATTTTCTTTTAACCACAACAACAAATAATAATATTATAACAATAATGCTCAAAAAAAGAAGAAGAAGATATCGTATACTCATCTCTAAATAATACCAGATACAAGACAAGAATATTATAGTTTTTGAGCAGGAAAAATAAACAAAAAAGACAGACAGATAGACAGACAGACAGACAGACTTGCGGACAGACACACGCTCTAATGCACACAACTTCTTTTTTGAGTAGATCTTTGTTAGGCAAAGAATTTTTACTTACACTTGCTAAATGAATTAAGATCAATACCAGCTACAAGTGGATACATAAATGTATGTTTGATCATAAAAAGTAACGCAAACATTAACTATGGTCCATACTCTGCAGCATATTTATATAAAGAGAAAAGAATCTTTAAAGAATTTTACCGCAGGCGATGGTTTTTTTTTTAAATTTATTTGCTGTTTTTTGTAACTCAAGAAATAAAAATTTAATAGTAAAATATAACACTTGTAATAATAAAACAGCAAACAAACAAAATTATTGCAAAATGAATAGTTTTATATGCTCGTATGCACTTCTCTATGCAGACATTTTTAAAATTACACGACAAGACACAAAACACTTCACAGTTGTACGACTAGCAACAATATTAATGTGTGAACTTCAACGAAAACCACAAAAAAGGCACAAAGCATGTTTTTTGTTTTTAAGAATGTCTTCATGGAGCCGAAACCAAATCCATAATACTGAAAATTCACTCAGCTGGATAGTTAGTTTTAATGCCAGTGTGTGTAAATCAAATATCGCTAATACGAGTAGACAATTAGTGAAACTACTACACGCAGGCTTTCAATTAGAATCTTGAAAACTTAGAATTTTGAAAACTTATATGTCTTAGTTTTAATATTAACCAAATGAGAATTCTAAAACATACGCTATTTTTAAGGTATAAGTTTGAAATGAAACATAAGCTTTCTTGGAAGTATAATGTGTATGCGCGTTTTGAGCTTAACGGAGAGCTCCTTCGAAAATAAGAATGTACACCGCATTCTTACTTAGGGATCGCTGTCATCGTAGAGAGCTATGGACAACAGTCTATACCTCTCTACACTAAGCAAGATTCAAAGGCAGACATGTCTCAAAATCACTGATGAAACAATTGAACTCTTAAGGCTCGCTTGAAAACAAAACAACAGCCTGATTCCTCTCGATGTGCTGGGCAAGTCATGCATTAAAAAAAATCGGACTGTCATGATATTGGACATAGCTGCGTTACGAGGAGGCCCACTAAGTACGTGACTTTTTGATTGAAACACAGAATTTTGGATAGAAAATTTAATTGCTTTCATTTCATTTAATTTCTCAATATGGTCTCTTTGGAGCTCTATACCAATGCTGCCTACTGCGAGAAACACGAGAGGAATTAATTCGCGTATGTGTATTCACTTCAGGGATGAGAAATCAGATTTAGAAATTGTACTAATTTTCAAGAAAAATTTTACTTTTTTCAGTACGATTGTACCAAATTCCTTAGTTTTAATTTTTTAATACTTCTATTAATTAACTAAAAAGGCACATATAGTATATGTGTAAAAGCTTAACAATTGACAAAAAGGCACTTTGAAGTTCAGTGATTATAATATTATTAATTAATACTATTAATTAATATTATTCTCAGAACGTAATACTATTAATTAATATTATTCTCAGAACGTATAAAAAAGATTATTAGTTGCTGAGATCAGAATATAAAAGTAACATTTAGGATATACTTTTCCATCCTTTGGAAATATATTTTTCATATTTGCAGATGAATTTGGAATAGATAACATTCCTCCAAAATATTTTTGAAATATCGGAAAACATCGCTTCATTTACCTAATTTTTCATTTATAATACCTTCGAGCAAAAGGTACATACATATCCTATCGTTTCTTAAGGACTTAATAACTTCTACATCAACCTGCGCTCGAAACTGGTTACTTACATATTCTATATTTTTAATGCTATTTGTATTTATATTACATAATAGAAAAAAAATTCAATTGGGGTGCTACGGTACTTTTGGCATTCAAATAGTGCTAAAAATGGTACAATTGTACCAACTTTTCCATCCCTGATTCACTTGTATAAAAAGCCGATTGATGTTCGGCACTCTGGTGCTACTTTGGGCAGCTATGCTGCATACACTCTTCCCGACGTTTCTCCAATTTTTAATCCCTTCCAAAAAATACGATTTGTCGAAGTCATTAAAATAAGTATTTACTTGCTTGTGCGATTATTTTTTCGTTCGAGTCAAATCTTTTACCGCTGATCCATTTTTTCAGTTTTGGGAAAAAGAAATAATCACTCGTTCCTAAAACCGAAAAATATGATGTATGAGGAAGCAATTGGTAGCCCAATTCATGGATTTTCGCCATTGAAAATGAACATGTGCAACCTGCGATTGTCCGGTCGTTTTTTTTTAAGTGTCATTAAATCGACCCAATATGACTTTATTGGCTGACAAACTCACCTTAGCGTTCGTTGGCGCCGATTAAGCCAGAGAAACCGTTTTGACTGTGCTTTGGCTTTTGGTCACATTGCGATTTAACGAAGCCATTCACTTCTGAAAAATTGTTATTTTCCATTTAAATTGATGGTGAAGACTCCCCATGGTATTTATCAGGCTCATTTATCCATGCTTTGAGTGATGGGTTCTTTTTCGCAAAAAATAATGCTTTATGAGTTCTTTTTTTCTCAACACAAATTAAATTCCAACAGGAGTCAACTGACAGTTGACTGTTGACAGAAGCAGTGTTGGCCTTTAAGTTAATAAGTGGGAAATCCAAAAAGTCACTGATTCATGGCAATTGAAAA
Organism: Nowickia ferox; assembly: GCA_936439885.1. NCBI lineage: Eukaryota > Metazoa > Arthropoda > Insecta > Diptera > Tachinidae > Nowickia > Nowickia ferox. The sequence continues at coordinate 90,141,120 of OW387023.1, read as the reverse complement.
TTTTCACATAATTAATAAATTGCTTCGGAATAAAATTGAAGCAAAGCAAATAAATCAAGGTATATTGTTGCTAGTGAATCTTCAAACAATATATTTTTAAACATGGACTCTAATGGTCCTTCGAACCGATATAGTTCATTATCTAAGAAATGCTGTTCGATATTCAGTATTTGTGCAGCAAGCGGTATTATTAAACATAGAATTTTCGCTAGATTCCATAACAGGTCAACGCAATCGGAAGCTTATGTCATTGTCAATTAATCTTGACTACCTAGGGACTATGAGTATAACAATGGGTCCTACTCTGTAATTCGATTTGAAAGTAAAGCTGTTAAGAGTTTGTATGTTCAAACAGTTCAAAGTAATTTCTTTTCGATTAGAATCACTTTTTATTGAATCGAACGTGTTGAAATAATATTTATAGAACCCTACATTATGGACAATCATGTGATCAGTGTGGCCGCTACTAAAAGCAATAGTGCAGAACATCAAGACATTCGAGCAAATGAGGTCGGTTTTGTGAGAAGTTTTAGACGGTTCTCAGAACTCAAAATCACCTGAACGTCGTTAAGATTTTTGATGATGCTCTCAGCATCACAATGGGTCAAATAGCTTTCATTTGGAATAACATTTAAACGTTGTGAATGTGGCTCTGGTGAAGCTTATTAAAAAAGCTGGGGTCCGTTTCTCAAAACTTTCAAGTGTTCTAATGCCGGTGAGATAATTTTTTTCGGTGACATTTTTTATAACAACATACTGTTCTTCAATTTGTTCGCATAAACAACAACTTCACTTGATCCTAGAGGAAATTATTCAGTAATAAAATTTCATGATATTGGAGACTATTCATTTCTTTCTCTCAAAATGTATGCAATATTTTTTACCCATTCGAAGAGAAAAAGAAAAATGTCACGCTCCTAAGAAAGGAATAATTTATTCGAAGGGAGTACAAAAGAATATGTATATGATTTTTCAAATAAAATCCATTAAAAAAAATTTTTTCAGATGTTAAAACAATATTAGTAATTTGTTTTGATTAAACATGTCATTCAATCCAGGAGCGAAACAATTACAAATTATTGGTTTGTATCGCTGCAGACGGAAAAAACTAATCGAAAAACTAGAAATTCAGACATACTATTTTCAAAAAAGGTTAAGAGAGTTAAGCTTTTCGAATAACAAATATGCAAATAACATTCAATGGTAACAATATTTTAATAATTCCTGGTTCTTTCTTTTGGGGATGTCTTCGTGGTTATAAGGGTCGAGGGTTCGCTTGCTGCCGAAGACTATGGGTATTTCTCAAGACAAGCAAAAATAGCTTCACAGTTTAAGCTTGTTTATACAAACAAAAACACATATATACGATGTTTGTTAAAAATGTATTGCGAATATTGAATTTTTGCGGGTTACGTATATTCGAATTTTGATTTTTTTTTTGCGGCGTTATGTTGGTACTCATGTCTCTCACTTTTGCCGAAAATTTCGGCCATTTTGAATGTTCAGTTAATTGCTGACAGCTGCTTTGCTTGCACGTGTTTTGGCTCGTCTTCGATTTTTACCTTGGTTCGCGCGGCAGCTTCCATTGAAATGATTGAGCTTTGGTTTCCACGTCATAAACATAAACCCCCGATTCGTCATCAGTTATGACCCTCTGGAAATAATTTGGGTCGTCGCGGACAGTGTCCAACAGCCCATTAGCAATGTTCATGCGATGCTTTTTGGTCGAAATTAAGCAATTTTGGTACGAATTTCGCGGCGACCCGTCGCAGCCCAAATCATTGATAAAAATCGAATGGCACGACCCTATCGATATGTCTAGGTCCTCAGCAACTTCTCTAATGCTGATTCGACGATTGGCCAATACCAATTTCTTCACTTCATCAATTTTTTCGTCTGTGCTCAGGCGTCCGGCACGCTCTTCTTCGTTCACATCTTCTCGGCCTTCTGATATCATTTTATACCACCGATAAATGTTGCTTCGGTCCAAGGTAGCTTCTCCGTATGCCACAGTTAACATTCGGAATGCATCCGGGCACTTAATTTCGTTTTTCACACAAAATTTGATACAGGTTCTTTGTTCCATTTATTTTAATAATTAAAAATCGAAGACGAGTTAAAACGCGTTTAAGCAAAGCAGCTGTCAACAATTAACTGAACTATCAAAATGGCCGAAATTGTCTGCATAAGTGAGAGAAATAAGTACCAACATAACGCCACAAAAAAAATCAAAATTCGAATATACGTAACCCGCAAAAATTCAATATTCGCGATACATTTAAAACAACTATTTATATATTATTAGAACTCGCTTCGCATTATTTGAAATGCAGTAGTACCCGCTTAATTACTCCCCGCATAATTGATACTTTACACGGTTAGTTGTTCTAAAAAAACATTGTAGCAAAATGCGTCATATAACATACCTGCAAAAATCGGCGTTTAAATCAATTCCGTTTAAGTGCGGAACGCATTTAATTTGCTCTAAAATAAATGTGGCAACTTTTAAAATCATATGTTTTTATTTCCTTTTTCGTTGCATATACGCAGGTGTACACAGATACATACATACATACATACATACATACAAGCATACATAGATACATACATACATATTTATTTCTGTTTGTTGTAGCAGGTTTCGCATTATTGATCTCAATTTTTAATTACACGATATTTTTTTGATTGCGTTAATGGATCAATTAACAGAGTATCGGGTAAATGATTTTACTCTTTAATTAGATAAAAAAAAGGTTTTTTTTTAAACATTTGATAATGATTATTGGAACTTATCTAATGCAATGCTTTTTTGTGCCTCATAAATCGATATTACATGTACTAGTGTTTATGGTTGCAAGTCGATAATTGCCGGGTTTATTTATCTTTAGTTCTTCCCTTTCTCTATCTCTTTTTTTAAATTTAGTATATCTAGAAAAGTCTGCCGTGATTTTAAGCACATGTGTTTTGCAAAAGTTTTTTTTTTAATATTTGTATTGCACATTCACATGTTCCGCCAGACAATTTACAAATGATGCTTTCTTAGTTCCAGGTTTCTGTTGTTTTTTTTTATGTGCCACAATAACAATCATAGTAATTTAACCCTATTTTATGACTTAATTATAAAACCATGATGATCATAGATTAAAAGTCTCATAAGTTATTATTGTTTGTTTGTTTGTTTGTTTGTTTTTTTTCGTAAGAAGAGTAATTTGCCCAACCAAATTATAGTCTTTTAATACAACAGGACAAAGAACAGGGAAATTATGCTTATTGTATGGTTTCATTAATTCTAGGAAGGCAATAAAATTATTTTAAAAATAATATATATATCTCTCATTTACTCAAACAACGTTATAACTCAAAAAAGTTAGTTTGGCAGAAAACGAGTTTAAAATGGAAAAAGAAAATTTTATTTTGTTTTCCAGAGTTGAGTAAATCAGATATTTGTATAAAATTTTTACACAATACGAATAACGATATGAAAATTAATTCTGATGCATCTTAACTGGAAAATTCTGTTTGTTTAGTTATGACATTCTCTGAGTAAATGAGCGATATGTACCTTAACAAGTCAGTCAAATGGTTTAATAGATACATACATATATATGTAAATTAAATTAAGAATTATTTTCAACAAAACCATGTTATTAAAAAAAATTCAAAAGTATATTTTTATTTAGTTAATTTTAGTTAAGTTTTAATTATTACTGTCCGAACTTCTTGTTCGTTGTTTCTATATTTATGAATTGATCAAAAAAAAAAAAAAATTAATAGCAATGGGCCTGTGGCAAAAAACTAAATAAAAATATGCTCGTACTTAATAGTATCAAACCAAAAAAGTTTGTCTTAAGTAGAACAAAAATAAGCAAATTAACTAACATGTGCATAATTAGTAAAAAGAACAAACGACTATGGCAACACTGTTGTAAATTTAGAGATGGTAAGAATGAGCTTTCATTGCGAAAAAGCTTTCAGCAAATTGTAATACGATGAATCAAACCAATTCACATATTTCATTTGCAATAAAAGTTGCGTATATAAAGCAGAAATCTACATCAACTGACACCACACACAGTGGACCAAACACAAAGAACCCTGATGAGGAAGGTGTAGTTGCCTTCGAAAGCATCCGTTCTACTACGTGTTTGTCAGAATATTCACAACTTAGTTTGGTGTTATGTGCTGATTAATAATTATGACTTGTTATTTGGCTTACAAAGCGATACGAACTTGAACCTGATCAAATCATAAATATCCTCCTAGAGATTAAATAAAGTTCATTTTCTAAATTAAACTTTGCTTAAGCTTACAAAAAATGTCTTTTAAAAATTTTTATTCTAAATTGAAGCTAAAGGCTAGGCTGCCTCAGCAATTAAAACTTAAGAATAAAAATCGAAAATCACATTTCAATAAGTTCATCTTCCTCCTGCTGCTTTGTGTTATTACTTTATTTTTAATTTAATTAAATTTCCAAGAACATAGTAAATTTAAAAAATATATCGTTTTCTATTTTCATTATATATTTCCACACAATAAATGTTTACAGCATCCTTTCCGCATCGCTAAATATCATCGTGTAGTTTAAAGCAGACCATAACAAACAGTATTTAATGAGGCACGAATATGTGGCAAGAAAAATAAACTTAACAAAATGACATAGAGCGTCAACTGTAACAGTTTCAAAAACGCATAAACGAAAATAAAACATAAAGGAAAAACATGCGAATGAACAATGACGACTTCCTGCGGCAGCTGCAAGCGAAGTTATAAATGATTTTTAAATGAAGTTAACAATAAAATAAATTAATTGTCTTACGCTTTAAGCCAGCAAATATCCAGTTAAAAGCAATAATCACAAATTCGAAACAGCTAAAAATATTTGATATTTTAATAACTATGTAGCCAGCAAATAGTTAATGAAACCAAAGAAAATAATTAAACAATAATTAAAAATTTGCTATGAAAAGCTCCAGAGATCTGGGAAACAATTTGCTTAATTGAGTTGTTGTTTGGCAAACAAAAAAGACAAGGCGAATAAGAACAACAACTTTTATACCATCGAAAGATTAAGATGTCAGCCAATAAGACCAAACCCGTATGGCGGTTTAAAAGTGAATGTACGCTGCTGATCTCTTCATTTTTAGCTCTTTTTGTTTGGTTTTTTTTTCAAATCATTTAGTTTTTGTGCTAAAATTTTTGCTAATTTTAACAACTGCCACTGATGAAGCTGCTGTTTCCACGTACTCGAATTTTATGTGGTGGTAAATGATGGCTTCTTAGCATGAGGGTCATTTTCTAGATTTCTCATGTTAAGCTTTGGAAATCTAGCTAAAATTAACTGAAGCAAACAACAGCGCAAGCAAACGAAAAAAAGTTAATAAGAATTAACTGACCTTCTCTGGAAACTACTTTCAACATTGCGAGTGTTTCTTGTTCCATGATTTTAGTTAATTCTGACTTGCTGTTCGCTTTTTAACTTAATTTTTATGATCGCATGAGTAAAACTCATTTTCAAGTCATGCAACTGCAATAGAAATACCTGTATATATAGATTAAGTTCTACTTTTGCACTAAACTTTTGCAGATTCCTTGTATTTGAGTGATAAAAAATTATCTTTATAAAATGTTACATTAGGAATAATATTGTCATCATTGTTGAAATAGTCTTTTGCTTGCAAATGTAGTGGAAAATCAAGAAATGCAATGAATGTGAACAACTTGCAGAATGGAAAATTGTTTTATTTTTTATTATAAATATACTCCCATTTGCGATTCAAAATAACTTGACTATTGCTGGAGATCAATAACCTAAACCAATTGGACTATAAACTTATTTACGCAAAATTACATTTAAAACAAGGAGAAGAGTTATAAGCAAACAAAGTCAAAACAACAATGGGGTGAAAATGTAATGAAGGGTGTGTTCGTAAATGCATCACTGCGCTGCAAATGGAAATTTAAATGTTCTCAACTGGTTCACTGAAAGGTAGATAATGCACAAATAAATATCAAATATGGTACACAAACATGATTACTACTAAAACATATTATCAGCGAACTTGTATTGCATTTTAAATAAAAGTTTGCACGTATGATGCAGAGCAGTGATGCATTTACGAACACACCCAAAATCACTTTTAATCTTAAGACGACTTAAACATTAAATTTATGAAAGAAGTAGAGTTAAATCAAGGGAAGTATCGTAGAGGTAAACCCTGCCCCCTTATTATTCAACTCGCTAAAGCTAAGCTCTACTGCTAAAAATCTATAAAGAAGATTTATCGATTTTCAGCTACGTGTGCAATTTTCAAACGTAGATATATTGGTAAATCAGGTAATATGGTCTAAAAATTTAATCCACCCAAATTTTAATGTTTTATTTCGTCGCTAAATTTCTTTATTTTGTATTTTTTCAGCATTTTAGCGATAGAATTTTGCTTTAGCCTTAACGACTTACAGAATAAGAGGGCTGATTTGAGTATTGTTTTATAAAGGCTGGTACTCACTATCATACATAATCGTTCGAGTTCTGAGAAAATGCAGCCCTGATCTAATGAAGTTTATGAAAATTTTCAAAAGATGGTAAAAATAAGCTTTCGTTACAAAAAAAAAAGCTTTCAGCAAATTGTAATACGATGAATGAAAACAATTCACATATTCCATTTACATTGAAAACTCATATATATATATAAAGCTGAAATTTTCATCAACTCACACCACACACACTAGAACAAACACAAGAATTTTAGCGGGTGTCAGCTGACTGTTGCTCGTCGAGGAGCAGTGTTGCCATTTCAGTTAAGAGGCTTGAAATTCAAACTCATGGTTTTATTGACACTAGAGTTTGCTAAAAACCCCATAATATGAAAAATTGCGGTTTCGGTTTGAAATGCATACTATTTCCATAAACAAGCGACAATATCTGATTCCAATGAAATGTCGAACTCAATTAATTTTTGCCGTACAAGGTCTTGAATTTTCTGGGAATTACATGTTCTTAAGATTATACTTAGACCATTTTGTCTACCGCTAGTACTAATCCACTCATCCATTGATAAAGTGTATTTTGATCCTTCAATTTTTCATATCTCAGATGTGGTGCTATATTTTGTTTTTGTTTTTTTTTTTGAGTCCAAAGTCATTTGGTATTAACTTCATTACAATTGATTACACTATGCAACAAATAAAGGCTTTTGGAAAAACACACGGACTGGACATTATAGGTTCGATAGGGTAGTAAGACCCTATACTCAGTTTGGCGATTATGGTGACCAATTTCTTTATGGGCCTCCAAAGGTTTCGAAAATCAGTGCGCCCTCAAAAACTGGTGTCTTCAGTTTTTGGCAAACTTGTAGCTACGGTAAAGCTGGAAAACTTTTGTGAACATATCAGATCCACTTTTTACCTCAAACATAAAAATTTTGTTTGAATGCATACAAATTCATTTAAAGTATTAAAAATTATTTGAAATTTTAGCTAACAAAATCAAAATCTTTTGGATTGAAGTCTACTATGAGTTCCATAAGAGGGAACGAAATGCATATAGACAATGCTTTACCATGAAAACAAGCAAACATTTCAAATAAAATAAAGACCTTATGTCAAACAAATAAACTTCATTCAGTATTTCTTGTATTAAAAATTAACAAAACAAAAGTCTATTATATTCCGTTACGCGTTCATTTATTTTTGTTTGAGTTAAAACATCACCGTAAAAAACAGCAAAGGTCGAATACTAGTAAAAGTTTCATTGCGAAATTTACAAATATAAATTTCCGCACGTCCCAAAAAAATCTAACAAACATTATTAATTATTTATAACTTTGCAGTGTCAGTTTTGGAAGTCACTTCATTTTTTTTTGTTTTGTTTTTCGCAAACATATATTTATTCTCTTTTCGCCCATTGTGCGTAAATTCATAACGACTAACCGCAAGAAGTGTGACTAAGCGTCAGTTTAGCCAAACACGTTAAGAAAACTAATATTCCATATTCATTAGCACATATCAAGTGCTGTTCTCGCAAACACTATTGACACACTGAATACAAGAAAAAATGCACAACTGAAAAGCAAAATAATATTTAATTAACATCAATATGAATGCATCCATTTTATGAAAATTAACTGTACCTGTTGAGTGTGTGAATAATTGTAAAAAAAGTTATAAGAAAAAATTGCACATAAAATTTTTATGTTTACTTAAATTAAATTAAACTTTGAAAGCAGAAAACTTTTATGTATTTATTTTGCCATCGGCCTGTCCCACGATGTCGGCAGAAAACGTTCGATCGACAACTTGTATTGAAAACAACAATAAAATAAGAAAATTTGCTTATATTTTCAATACATGGAAGTAATCAACCGAACGTTTTCTGTCGACATCGTGGAACAGGCCATAAAAAAATAAAAAAAAACTGTTCAACTGAAAGGCAGAAATTGAATGAGTTCCTAAAAATTAAGATATATATATCGCTCATTTGTTTGAACTATGCCATAACTCAAAATATGGCAATTTCGAGTTAATAATAAAGAACTAATTTTTATATCATTGTTTAAAAAAAAAAAAGTTCATGTCTTATAAACTCTTGAGAGAAAAACTAAATTTTCTGTAAAACTAGTTTTTCTTGAGTTATGACGTTGTTCAAGTAAATGAGAGATATGCACATACGTATATCTTTGACAAAAAGGAAAAAGTGCTTAAGTCCAGATAAGCTGATTTTGAGTTAATGGCGCCCCCGTAATCTCCATATTTGAAAGCACCCCTAGGCAAAATCTCTATTATTTTGTGCGATTTCTCAGGAAGTTGTAACGCCCTGACTTGCTACTTCTCTTTTTTCGACTTATAATCTCATAAGGAATAATAGCTTAATTTAGCTTATACTTTGGTGTATTTCAAATTGAATCTATTATTTATGGTGTGTAGATTTTTTTTTTAATTTAAGTGAATACCGAAATTCATAATTTAACTATAAAACAAATTTATGAAAATCGACTTGAACGTTTAAAAGTGCTCTAGTACAAAACAGTAAAATATGACTTAAGCACTTTTTCCTTATTGCCACAGATATAAGGGGCCATCCATATATTACATAACGCTGTTTTCCCCCTCCCCCCTAGAGCGTTACGTAATATATGGACGGCCCCTAATGATGTACATATACAAATTTCCTTATGCAGGGAAACTTCAATGTTTTAAAGGACTTACATAAGTAAACGCATACATACATACATAAACTCTTGTCAAGCACACATTTAAAAGTTAAAGAGAATTAAAGCTCTAGTCTCTTTCATAAGTAAGCGTTTTAAGTTACAGTTAATATGTTTACGTTTCGCTGATGATTGAAATTAAATAGGCTTTAAATGGAATGATTCAAAATAAACATGTACATACATACATGTATAAAGGGTGTTTTTTGTAGAGTGGCACAAGTTTAAATCATAATAAAACAAGGAAATATATTTTTATTAGCAATGAAACGGGCTTTATTGGAAAGGAAATTTTAGGAAATTAATGTTTAAATATCATTTCTGACATGTGGCCGCCACGGCTGGTGCATACAAGGCGCAATCTGGAACATCAATTTCCGACAACTTTGCGCAGTATTTGCGGCCGTATTTCGCCGATAACTCTCCGAATGTTGATTTTCAGGTGTTTAATTGTTTATTGTTTATCGACATTGACAAGTGACTAAACATAACCCCATAGAAAATAATCCAATGGGGTTAAATCACACGATATTGGTGGCCAATTAATTGTGCCATTATGTGAAATTATTTTTTTCATCAAAAGTTTCTTTGAGTAAATCAATTGTAGCGCCCGCTGTGTGGCATGTGGCTTCGTCCTGTTGCAACCACATATCAGCAAGATTAATGCCACGTAATTGAGGTACGAAAAAATTTCGAATCATGTTCCTACACCGTTCACCATTAACAATAACATTCTGACCATCATCGCATGCATGCGGCATGTGGCTGCGTCCTATTGGAACCACATATCAGCAAGATTTTTTTTATATATTCCTTTAACTCGCACTGAAGTATAGGGCCCCAGTCAGCACGATTAATGCCACGTAATTGAGGTACGAAAAAATTTCGAATCATGTTCCTACACCGTTCACCATTGACAATAACATTCTGAACATCATCGTTTTTGAATACATATGGGCAAATGACTCCGCCAGCCCATAAAGCGCACCAAAGAGTAATTTTCTGTGGATGTGTGGGTGTAATGCTGTTTCAACAAAAAACTTGCGGATTCTCCTCACTTCAAATGCGACAATTCTGCTTATTTACGTATGCATTCAATGGGCTTCATCGGAAGTGCAAGAAGTGCACGATGAGTTTGACGAATAGAACAATTATTTTGATTAAAAATTTCAACAATTTGCACGCGTTGCTCGGGTCTAAGTCGATTCATAATTAAATTTCAAAGCAAACTAAACAAAAAGCAACTATCAAAGTTGTGACATTCTAAAAGAAACACGCTTTATTTATATGAATGCAGCAGAATTTTAATCTTACGTTCGCTAACCGTTAGATTGTAAGACTTCAAGTGTTATGTAACAAATGTCTTGTAATTTTTTCTTTATTGTCAAACAAAACCTGCAAACAACATTTGATTATTCTAATTGTTCTTACTCAACTTTCGTTTGGAGGAAAAGTGATCTCAAGCTGGGGGCTTTTATTATTATTCATTTTGTTTTCTTCAGACTATTGCACACATACTATTTTGTTTTCTGCTCTACGGCCAACAAACCTTTAATGATGTCTGAGGATGCGGTAAACATGTATATATATGTATATGTATATGTATTTTTTTCTACCACTCGCTACAGCTCACTTTCAACAATTTTATTCTGATGTACATACAAAATTTAAAGCAGCGCCTAAGGTTAAAATAGAAAATAATATGTACACACATACATTACACAATCTAATAGGAATGACAGAGAGGAACGTAAGCCAAGACGTAGAAGTGATTAAGATGAGTTTGATTTATTTAACTCGGTTGCTTTCAAACATACATACTTTGATATTTGCATTTTACACGCAAAGAAAAAATATCGTTGAGGTAACCATAATCAAACAGCAACATACTATGATTGAATTATATGGTTGCAGTCAAATCATATTATTGTCAATAGAAAAGCAAAGTTTTAGTAATATTATTATCTGAGTTAATAATAATATTATCTTCAATAACAATTAACTTTGTTAAACCTAATCTCAGTATTGTTCAAAGTTATCACATTTTGGTTAAATATGACAATTCTATTATTAGATGTGACTAAAATATAATTAAGAATATTATAATAATATTGTTAAATACGACCATATAATAATATTTTGTTTTTTAACCATATATTGGTAGATCTTTTGCTTAAAACAGCTGTGCGTCAAAGCCGAAATAAATAATATTGTTGAAATAAAACGTGTATATGTGCACGTGTACTTACATATATATGTGCGTATATACGAAATGCAGACACGCATGTATAACGAAATATATGTATATATATTTTTATTGATCTATCCTCTTGTTTATACTTCATTATTTATTGATTTATTTAACACTACGCGTGCAATACCGAAAGCTTACAAACGAAACACTGAACTGACAGAAGATATTTCTGAAAAAGATTTTTTTTAAACTAAATATAGTACGGTTTTGGATAACATTATATTGTTATTTAAATCATTTTATTTTTACATAATAATACAAATTATGTTGTAGTCATAAATTTAAAAAAAAACTATATTGTTAAATTCTAACCATATCACACTTTTTATGAATATAATAATGTAATTATTAAATTCAAACATTACTTTGTTTATCGTAACGCAATTAATGTTTAAAATAACAATAACTTGTTTACAATGACCACACATTTGTTTCGGAGAACATAATATTGTTTTCTCAACCATGCTACAACCATATCTCTTCTTTGCGTGTAGGTAAACAGTTTGAAAGCTCTTACAATTTGTTCTTGTTTTTATTTATTTTTTGGCAAAGTAAGCAGCAAGCATTGCTGTCGCCGGGATCTGATTGGCTATTGTGCTCTCGTCGATGAGAAAGCACAAAGCTATTTGTAAAAGCTCGTTCGTTGTGCATACTTCCAAGCCATAAGACTGTGTTAAACGAAATTTATGCTTTTGGATTTTTCTTTCTCACAAATTAAAGAAAAGCTATGAAAAAATCTTTACTCCGCGTCGTAACTGTTCGACAAATTTATGTGTATGTGTGATGTATATACATATACATATTTCAGTATAATTTGGACATTATCAGTTCGAAGGACCAATTACGATTATGTTGATAGATGTTATACATATGTATCTCATTAAGGTTGAAAAATTACTGTGCTGTACTTTCTTTCCTATCTAAAATTTTATTAAGATTGTTCAAAAAATTAAATTCATAAATTCATCGTGGGCAACTTCCCTTCCTATCTTCTCTCCATCATATCTCAACATGTCAGTGGCGCCAAAACGAATGATTCTTGCTTTATGTTGTGCACTTCCCTTTATTTCTATTGAAAAATTCTACTCCTTTTTTTTTTTTTTGATCTTCAATATCAACATGCATATAAACACTTTACAGACATTTAGTCAACCAACCATCTAAACACTTGTAAGAAAAGCTTTACTGTGACTGTTTAGAAACAGTGAGCTAGAGCAAGCACTCCTCTCCACTTTTGTAAATTGATGTAATGTTTAGATCATAGATAGTAGATAAAAGAAAATCAAGACAACGTTATAAAAGATAAACGTTAACTTAACATGTTTTTTTATGTATAATAAAGTAACTTTCTTTTAAACATGTTTTGCAGATTAAATATATTTTTAGTCTTTTTTTGTTTGTTGATATAGCAAAAAAAATAAAAAATAAAAATGCAGGCGACATTTAAAACTCTTATGGAGAAATATGTAAAGTTATCTTACATGATTAGTTAGAATTAAATTTATGTTTAATTACTTCTTTAGATTGCTTTACATTAAAATTTTTAATAAACAAAATGTTTGTCCGGACAAAATATTTTTTATAATGCGTAGTTTAACGACTGCCTTCTTGAGAGAGAGAGAATTTATTTATTACGAACAATTCTTAGCTTTAATTAACCAATTCAATTCAGTTAAATTCAATTAAAATTTTTCCCGGAAAAAGTTGGGCTGAGCTTCCAACAGGTTAAATTTTTTCACAAAAAGTTGTATTGAGTTGCCCCATCGTTTAAAAAAGTTTGCTTAGCCATTTTGTGCTTGTGAGATTAAATTGGGAGTGAGATTTTCTTTGAAAAATAGTTAATAAAATTGAGAAATGATAGTGTAAAATGGAGCTAAATGAATCGATTGGCCTTGTAAAACTAATAAATTTTGTTTTCATATGGCAGCTTTGATTTTCCGGAAATTTTTTTCGCAATTAGTGAATCGTGTTGCAGTAAAGACTCAGCAGTTTGCTCGGACATATTCTGTTTCAGGAAACATGACTGAATCCTCCTTCATTCTCAATTAGTCGTATTGTAAGAAATTTGGAGTTTGAACCAAAAAAAAAAACAACAACATTTTCAGGAAGTTTAACTTTAATTCTTCTTTAAAAAAATGCAGCTGAAATACCACGAATACTCACCAAAGCTAGCCCTGAATATTTTATATCGATTTCATAATTGGTGATTTTATCACGGATTGGGTCAGGACGAAATTTAAAGATAATGAATTGGAGGCATTACTCCATAAAGAGTGCTATGAAACTAAAGAAGCACAAATTTTAATCGTTTTAAAATAGCAATATCAATCCAAAAGCAAACAAAGTTGAAGGCGAGTGACGTTGAAAGACGGATTTGCATTTTCGAAAAGCTTGAATATATCCGTTATGACAAAACAAAGTGCTAAAAATGGTATGGCCAAACAACAGAATTAACGCTCTGTTCGCAGGTTCGATTCCTGCCTGAGACTCCTGATATTTCTCCAGACAAGCCAACGTAGATCTGTAGTTTATGTTTACATTTGGTGCGACCAGTTGCTAAAATCGGCAAAGCCGATAACCAAGGACCAGTACTGAACACAGTTGATTCGTTTAAAGCGAGCATTGGGCGAAAAAAGACTTGAATATGCAAACATGCATGCAGCCGTAATATTTTATCAAGACAATGTAGTAAATTTAATTTAAAAAAAAAAACTATGTAGGAAATAGTAGTTGGGAACTTTTGTTTCACCCGCCATATAATGCGGGGCATGTCCCTTCCGAAAGCCGTTTGTTTCCATCGATGTAGAAAGCTTTAAAGCAGTAAATACTGTTTCACAATAAACGGCCAAAAGTTGGAAAAATCCCGCAGTTTTATGTTATACTTCCAATATGTAGATACAGACAAAATTTTTAACACATTCAAATTATTGTCGAGAATTATTTGTGAGCGTAAAATTTTGTTATGATATTTTTTTTTTTTTTTGAAAACTCCATTAGCGTGAGCCACAAGCAATTGAACATGCTAATGAGAAAAACACAACCACACAACCGTCAAACATTCTAAAACTTCACAAAACTTCATTCTTTCATTTGTGCTGCATTGTACACCAGTCGTGCTTAATTATACAATTTAATGTTTTCATTTGTCATCTTTAATTCAAGACAATCTCAACTAATAAATTTGTTATAATTTTTATTGCTAATGAAAAAGTGTGTAGTTAGAGCCTCTAGTACACACTGCCAGACAATTGGATTGACAGTCCAGACCAGACGGCATGGAAAAGTAGACGGCGGACACACCCAATTCTTACTCCCCGTTTAGCGAAGAAAATTTTCAAGTTATAAGAAAACATTAGGCAATTAAAAGAAAATAGTAAGCAAACACAGTTACAAACATCAACTGATTATCAAACTCCCCAGAGATTACAAGTGTAAACATAAGCACGAACAACTACACTACAAAACACACATTACAACAAGTTTCTTTTATGGTTGTCTAACAACAACCATGCAATATTAATGCCTGATGACAGTTTTGCTGCAGTTGCTTGTTTCCTTTTTTCAACTCCCCAACAACTGCTTTTTTTACAATTGAGTAAACTAACAGAAAGAAATCAACTGAGTGGGAAATGTAAAAGGTTGTGCTACACTTAACTTCCTTATAAAAGATGTTTAATATTTAATATCATTTAATATTTTCTATTCGGCGAAAAAAAGATACACCGACAGGATACATAAAAGCCATAAGTTACATAGATCATGTTAGAGAGTCAAAACATGGCGATGACGATGACGCTGATGAAAAAATTATGATTTCCTTAAAAATAGTTTCAATTTAAAGTTACGGTTTGTTTATTTATGGCAAACAGCGGTATTTGCTGTGCTATTTCGACTTAAATAACTAGAAATGTAATTGGAATGCTGGTGGTCCGGTTTATTAAGGCATGGACAGATGATTGCCAAAGAGAAATATGTGTTAACAAGTTATTAAATAACAAAATTATTAATAAGTTGAAATAAACTAAGGACAAAGGAGAATTATTTTTTTTAATGCGATGGGATTTCAAGAAGTCTAAACATGAGTATCAAGAACGCAGGAGTTTGAAACCGGTTCGAGAATTCTTAAAAAAGCTTTACAAATTATTAAACATAAATAAAATCCATTGCAAAAAAAAGGACAAAAATGTGCAGAAATTACTAATTAGAGTTTTTTTTTGGGGAATGTTACAATTTAAGTTTAACATTTGCTAACGCAGTAATAATCTTAAATTATTTTACTTATTCAGTAACATAGTTTTTTATTAAAAACACATTGAAATTGATTATTGAGGGGTTAGCCGGATCCTATGCGCATTTCACTGTTGCTAATGCGGATCTTCAGGGCAATTTTACTCAAAAATGTCTTAGAACAACTAGAGATATTATGTTAAACTTCCATTTAAACAAGAACTCAATACGAGAGCTCCTATTTATATTTCAGGAATAGCAAATAAATATTCCCCTTTAATGGTCTTCCGGGGTTAGTTTTACGAATTTCTCCGTAGAATTTCGGCAAACAAATGGTCGTGTATCAATCAGAATTGACAGTTCTGTGTTGCTCAAGTGGAACAGTGGCCACATGACCCATTCGGCAGAGGAAACAGGCGAACATTTGCTCCGTTGTGCTTCTTCCACGAACAACTTTTGTTGGATTTAGCTCGTCTTGGAATACCCACACGATTGATTGATTCCGGCTCATAGGCATTAGAGATGAGCGATTTTACGAAACCTGTTACTTTTTCACAGCGATTGAAAAAACACTAATCACAACTGTGACCGAATTTATCAAGTAACAGGTTTTGGAAATACAGTTCTTTCATACAAACTGTCAATGTTCTTGTATGCTTACTTTACAGCAAATAAAGCTACCAAATGAATTTTTTTATATATGTATAGCTCTCACATTTTTGTATTTGCAATACGACAATTCTCAATATTTGGATGGGGTTGATTGCTAATTGTTTGTTCTTGTCGCTTTTCTTATTAATATTTATCAAAATACCAATACTAATACATAGTTTTAAAGCAGAAGACCTGAAATGTGTTAAACCGTGATCACAGTCGCTGTTTAATTTCACTCCTGCTCTTCTTATTAGATTTTGTCAAAATAACATAACTGCTACAAACAAAATAATGCTAAACTGTGATCACAGTCACAGTTTAAAAGAACAGTGATTTAGAAATCACGTTCACAAGGAGCAACATTATTAAAAAATCACAATATGGCTCAACACTAATGGCATATACCCATGATTCGTCACCTGCCACGATTTTTTACACTTTTTTTGAACCACCACGGTTGAACTTTTTAATCATTTCTTTACACCACTTGACGCGAGTCTTTTTTTTTTTTTGAGCGATTGATAAATTATGGGGTATCCAACGAGAGCAAATTTTTTTACAACTAAGTGTACATGCAATATCGAATATATTGATGTGAAACTAAAGTGCAAGGATGCCTCTATCTCACAATATGTCACATGGCGATCTTTCATTACCGATTCACACACTGCACAGATGTTTTGTGGCATAACAACCGATTTTTGACGAACTTCACGGAATTCGTCGGCGACGGAAATACGACGACGATTGAATTCACTATATCAGCGATATACTGTGGTTTTTGATAGTGCTTTATTACCACAGAAAGAAATGAGTTCATCGACACATTCTTGTTGAGATAATCCACGTCGAAAGTTGTGAAAAATAATCCAACGAAAACCTTCTCTTGAAATTTATATGCTTTTCTCAAATTGATTTTCTGAACTCACTCTAAACAAAACAAATAGCTCTTGTACATCAAAACGTTCTGAGTACGTTTATGCTAAAAAAAAATGTCAAACTTTATTATGGTGTAGCCAGGTTTTAGTTATTGACATTAGTGTTGTCAGTTCCCGAAATATAAATGTTTTTTATTATCTTACTTTACCAAATGACTTTTATAGCAAAAATTTCTTTTATATGCCAAAACAAAAGTTCAAGGTTCTAAATTCGATTGTATGAATAATTTTTTATTTGGATTTGGAAAAAAAATGTCTAAAGGAGTACAGCCGCTGTTAGGGCCTATGGTCAGAGGGCGTGACAATAAGGGGTTACTAAAAAGTTTCACGTACTCCCACCCAATTGATACAATTTGAAACTGTGCACATATTTTGGTCTGTTGCACACAGTCTTCTATTTAAAAGAGTATGCGGAGCCACACCCATCAAAATCGTTTTCTATGAAACATTTCACACATCGTATTCCTTTCTAATAAGACAATCTCGCTTTTACAAAACTGTACGATTTCGAGCCTTAGAATTTAAATTTATATTTCATTTAAGTCTAGCTAAATTATGTTTGCGAAACTTAAGCTCCTGCTACGACAATATCTTGCTTGCCTACGAAACAGCACATGTCTTGGGTTCTCTTAATGATAAAATTGCTCTTTTAAAAAAGTAGACGGCTTCACTTCCATTCAATTTAACATTATATGGTATTAGGTGTTGCCAATAATGGGATTTTCACCTCGAGTATCAGATGTTTCCATACGGCTGATTTCTATGAAACTTTTCAATCACCTTGGGATAAGAAAAGTGGGCAATATAACACTAATTAAGTACAATATAGTCATAACTCTGACAAAAAAAAAGGAGTTTAAAGTTTTCAATTTACACACTTTTTAATGAAAGAAAAAAATTTCATATTTCTCTCAAGAGTTGATGGAACTCATCAGTAGACTTCAGCCCAAAACTTTTTGAAATAAGATAAAAACGTTAGATGATTATAGTAAAACTCTTAATATGTAATTGAGAAGTACAATATACAACCATAATAAGTTTTAAGCCCACAAACAAAAATCTTTACGAAACAAGCAAACTTTGATGCAAAATCAAATAAATTTGCTTGTTTTTTAAAGATGTTAGTCTGGTTGTCAAACACAAGACTTTTTTCTGTCTGGCTATCACACACAAACCAAAGAACGCAGCTTGTTCAAATTTTGACAGCAGTCAACTGAGAGTTGTCTGTTGACAGCAACAGTGTTGTCTTTTCATTTAATATCAGAGAAATTCAAATGATATTCTGGGCAATCGTGAATAAAATTGCGCGAAAAATTTCTCCCTTTTCCTAATAGAATTTTTCTGTGTTCCCTATTCTATTGTGTGAAATTGTTCTCCAGGAAAAATTTCCCCCGAAATTTTATTCATGACTGCCCTCATTAACTTACCTCGTAAGTTTATTAAATAGCTGAAGATATAATAAAATAATACTCCTTCATTGGCATTGGCTTTCTTCTTAGACAATTTTTTTAATTGAGTGTAAAATAATATTGATTATCGAATTAAACTAAAAGTCTAGCACAAGCAACGACAAAGTTTTAAGTTAAAAAAAAAAGATTAAAAGAACGACCAGATTTATAACATGATCGTATGACGGACATTATTCAAAGGAAACACTTTACAAGCCCTAACAAATTATTAAAAGAAAAAAACTTAAATAATCCGTTTTCTCATTTTTTAGAAATTGAAAGTCGGAAGGTAAGCAACGTAGATTTTTTAGCTTGCCTGCGAATATAAACTGCAACTTGCCCCAAGAAGCAAAAAATGTGTAGGCTTAAGAAAAGTATTTTTCCCTTGCTCGCCAGACATGTAGCAATTGTTCCCTCCATTTTGCAGAAATTCTACTGAAACGCAAAAACTAAAACCGGAAAGATAATGTTTGAAAATAACATTTATCTTCATTAAAATTCTTTATAGAGAAAAAGGTATGTGAGTATATACATTTTTCCTTTTGGTCTTTATGAGGTGATAGTTTTTGCTGGCATAATAAATAAATTTAAATTTTTATTATGTGTTTGTTATTTAAACAAAGTAGATTGATACTTTATTAACCTCGACCTTAAAAAGTGAACAACAATATTCTTAAAAACAACTTGATACTTTTTTTGTTTGTTTGTAAAAATGCATAATAAGGCCATAAACGGACCCCAAAAATTTTAACAAACAAAAAGCAGCCAAAAGCTTTTTGTTCACTAGCCCAAGAAATATGCATATAAGAGGCAAAAGAATAAAAATCTTTTGCAATGCCATAAAAAAAATTTACGTTTAAGCAACAGTTTGTAAGGTTCAAGGTACGTTGTATTGGCAATTGCACTTTGCATAACTTAAGCTACCAATTCAACAACAATAAGAAATGAATGTTATTACCTTTTTGTAACAATAACAGCAAGAAAACTAAGAAAATAAGTAAAAAGAATCTATAAAAAATTTTAATGCCCATTCTAACTAGGTGTTCCACGCTTTTCTCTTTTCTGTCTGGCTCATCCTTATTTTCATATAGTTTGCGTTTTTAGTTTTTTTTTCTTTTCTTTTCTTTTCTTTGCGCTTTTGCAGTACAGCACTTTAGCCTGTTAGCCAAAACCGCGGTTTAAACAGAGATGGACTCCACTCACGTGACTAGCATGTCTAGCAGTCGTGAGCGCAGGCAATTTTAAGGGAGTGTGTTTGCAACAAATGCAACAAGTTTTAATACAAATTTGTATTTGAATTTCAAGTATATTTATTAGAAAAAATTATTTAAAATTTAAAAATTTCGAAGGGCTAATTTGAGATACACAAAATTTATGGGAAAGTGCAAAATCGCATTTTTTATCCGTAAGATGGCAGTTTTGCATCTTTAGCCGTCTGGCAGAAAAGCCTAAGGCACTAATTAAGTTTTTTAAATTATTTATTTGTTGTTGGTTCAGCAATTCGTAAAGCATTTTGTTGCAGCTAAGCAACACTTCAGTAGCCTTCAACCACAATTCAAAAAAGCTTACAAAAGCTCAATGCTTATAGAAAAACTCTCAATAGATTATTGAGAATTCTGAAACTACAATCATGGTAGGCAAAGAAATTTTGGGGGTGGCATTGGCTGAAGTAGTTAGCATGTTGACTACAAAACCGACGGTTTTAGGTTCGAGCCCGGTCACCGAAAAAATTTATGGTGTTGTTACACCATACATTTTTCTGATGTTCATTAGTGTCCATTTGTAGCAGTTATTTTAGGAAAGTTCATGTAATGAAGGCATAGCCACTGGTCACTGAACTACACCGGCTTCAGCGGATACTAATCCTAATTTAACATCAGAGCATCTTCCTTCGTCGGTAACATTGCAACATTGGCGATCACATTTCACTTGAATTTTTATTCCCGACAAGGTTGATTGTATCAGAATTATCGCGAAGTATTTTACTTTTAAAATGGCTACACAGCTTCGAAAATTGAATACGCCTCATTGACACCACAGGCGCTACAGCAATGTCTTATTAAAAAAAAAAAACGTTCAAAAAGCAGAGGTGTAAAAGAATGAAGCTTTCCTCTTTTTTCTTTCTTCACCAACTGTCTTCTCTTGAAAAAATAAAATAATAGCAATACTTTCTTATGTTTGTTAAGCTCGAGGTCGTGTTTGTAAAATTGCAATTGATTTTTTTCGATATTTCGATAACACTTTGTTAATATCGACAGGAAATAAGCAATTGAAATTGATATATTATATATTATAAAAAAGGGTTTAGAAACTAAAAGGTCAATTAAATATAGTTAAAATAAAATTAAAATAAACTTTATAAACAACAACAAATAAAATTATTCAGCATGTGTTGCTTATTTTGTTTTTCTGCTAGCTTTTTACATCAAGTCATCATTTTCTTGTCATTAAATGTATTTAAAAGCCAAATGAAAAATAAAATATTGAAATAGATAAACAACAAATAAAATTTTTTTTAAATTTTAAATTTAAATATATTTTTTATGAAAAATCAAAATCAAGTTTAACGAACAGAACTATTATTTTGGTAGAAAATGTCAACAATTTTAAAAACGTTGTTCTCGTGTAGGTCTATCTATGATGGAATGGCAAACCAACCTAAACAAAAACGAAATATCAGCTGTTAAATTCATTGTCAAAGAAAGCAGTGTTGCCAACTCCCTTTATAAAATACTTTTGAATATAGAGAATTTTATTTAAATATTGTAAAATATTGGTTCTTATCAGAAACAATTCCACTTTTGAACTTGCAAATAGAATTAAAAGGGGAAAATAATCAGTTTTTTGTTGTTGATATTCACTAACATACGAATTTGTTTCTGGTGACAAATTTGAAAATTGGAATTTTCTAAAAACTAATTACACTTAATTCAAAAGATGATTTTTTCTATATTTCTTGAAGCACGTTTTGTGGTACTTGTTGGCGAATGGTGCAGAAAAGTAATCAAGGTTACAGAAAAAAAAATCAAAATTTTTTTTCGGTGTTTTGCTCTCTCAATTCTCTTTAAACTAGCTTCACATACGGCAATTTTAGTTGAGCAACTTTTGAGCTTGAGGAGATGATAATGACCCTTATCGTGGTTGACGTTTTTCGACTACAAATTCGACTTCGGGTACGATAATTTGGTCATAGATTCAAGAAAACCTGTTGAAATGTTCTTTAATCTCTTGCAAAAATGTCGCAGTCAAAATCGAAATACGGCAGCCACGGTAGTGGATAATGAAAATGGGAGCTATCATATTTTCCTCTCTAGCCCATGAACTAAAAAGTTGCTCAGCTAAAATTATCGTGTGTGAACCCAGTCTTACACTCACTTGTGGTTCATTTTATTTTTTTTATTTTTGTTTGTCTCTTGGTGTGACAACATCGATTTGATATGAAGTAAAGCGAGAAAATAGTTATTACCGGCAATAAAAACATGAAATTTTTTAATAAAATAAAAGAAAAGATAAATTTTTTTTATAAAAATACATACACATTTTTATAGAAAATTTTTATAATTTAATCAACGCCAATGAATAACTTAAGAAGATTAACCGATTCCATACAAAAATTATTAACCCTAGAGATACCGGAAGAAGTCATCGTATGAATGTAAAATGTTATTGTAAAAAGCATTTAAAGAGAATTGAAAAGAAAACGCGACTTTTAAATCATCTTATGAATTGTGCTTAAGAAAGATTGAAACAATACATGCATACATACTCATACACATGAGTGAATGTAAATATGTATTTAAACCAGAGATAAGCAAAAGGCCGCCCGTGGGCTCTTCGTTATACTCTTTTTTACACATAGATTCGTACAAGCATGAATTTGACTCTCTTCTATATTATATATGTATGTGTTTGCCGGACTTTGGTTTAAATCAGTGATAGCCAAGCCCCGAACGCACGCACGCAAAGATATTATGTGCTTGTGTGCGGTCGCAAACAGAAGCTGCGGTCGCTGCCGAATTGTACACTGTGTAACAATCTATATACACATATATAAAATTGAATGTATATATCTTTGTTCCATATAGGCGTCTAAACTACTGACCCGATCTTCATGAAATTTTCACAGTATATTACTGTCTACCAGGAAGGACAAGTAGGCTATATTAGGTCAAGATTGGACAAAGGGGAGTGGTACCTCCCATAAAATTTTTTTATATACATTTTTTTATCAATTATTTTATTAGTAATGCCACCTTATATTAAATTTGTCGCATTTTTTCAAAAAAAAAAAAATTCCAGTTCCCAAGAATTATTGAACATTGTTGCTCTGTGTGCTTTTGTGTTGATTACGAACAAAAAAAAAACAAAGCCAAACAAGCGTGCGTGGTATTGCTTTCACAAAGCTTGAGCAGAGACTGATGATAGACTGATGTTTTGAAACGAACAAAGTTGTTGTATACATGTGAATTGCCGACCGTGTCTGTGTGAAAAATACGATTATTGACTGCCTCGCGAGGCTATGGAGTGGCTATCACTGGTTTAAATCAAAAATATGATATCATATCTCTGATTTAAACACTTGAGTGAAAATTAATTCTCACGCTGCCACCTCTGGCCCTAAATATGAAAAAAAAAATATTTAGAACTGAAAGCAAAAATGTAAATGAAATTGCATAATATAATTTTAAATCAAATGAGTACAGTTCAATAGCTCTATCCTTATTGTAATATTCTTAATTAGAGCTTATCTTTTCCCTTCCGTTTATATGCATTCTTCCATGCGATTTAGTAATTTAGCTCTTTGAAGTCGTTTATGTTATGGAAAATAATAACAATTGCCTATTATTAAATTTTATATTCCTAAATGGTTTTGCCTTTTTAGTTCAAAGCATACGACACCATATCGAGAAAAGTTTCAGAGAAATGGAAATTTTAAAATTGTTTTGTATATTAGTATAAAATGAAGTTGAATTTAAAAGTTTGCTTATTTTTCAACACTTGAAAAATCTCAAATGTTTACTCAAGTATTATACATTTATGTCGTTTCATCAAAGCATGTACATATGTATGTATGTGTATATATATACGAGTATGTATATTAATTTTTATTTCACATTTTAGCAAATTGTCTATCCGATTTTCATATTAAGTTGTAGTTTCCTTATTACAAATAGCTTAAAAAAAACTAATTATAATACAACTCTTAGGAGTCTATTTCACCCAAACATAGTTAAACAAACTTTAATTTAATTAAAGATCTTTGTTTAAAGTCTGTTAAAAAAAATTTATTTTTACCAACTTAAATAATGAAACACATGAAAGTATGGTAAAACTTTGTTATTTACTATGACAGCTACAACTGTCAGCTATTTATAAAAAAAATTAAACCAGTATTTAAAATGAAAATGAAAAACGCCTTTTGAATATGAATTAATATTTAAAAAGAATTGGTGAAATTGGCTCTTAAATGTAATATTTTTATAAAACTAGTTGTCGGCATAGAATCAGAGTCATGCGCCGAAAAACTGCTGGACATAGCAAATTGTATGCATTCAAAAACCAAAAAAAAAATAATAAAAATAAAATTTTTCATACCGGAAACTTTTTTCAGAAGAGCACTTTTTCTAAAAAACAAAGTGCTTTTTTCTTCATATTTTTTATAAAATATTTTTTTTTTTCTAAAAAGCAAACAATATGTTTTTTCTTAAGAGGTATTATTTTACAGATTAACTATTTCAAAAAAAGAAAGAAAATACATTTTCTAAAAATTTACTTTTTCTAAAAAAGTACGTTTCTTAAAAAAAGTACTTTTCTAAAAATTTAGTTTTCTTAAAAAAAAAATATTATTTCTAAAAAAAGAAAGTACTTTTTATAAAAAAAAGTCATTTTTTGAAAATATACCGTTTTTTAAAAAAACTACTTTTTCGAAAAAAGTACTTACAAAAAAAATACTAAGTGTACATTATTTAAAACTATAATTTATCCAGAATTGTACTTTTTTAAATTTACTTTTTCTGCTAAGGTACTTTATCTAAACAGGTACTTTTTTTAAAAAGGTACTTTTTCTGCAACTGTAATTATATTTCTAATAGGTACTTTTTCCAATACGGCGCATGCCAGAAAAGCTTAATTTTATTTTTAATCTCTATTTATATTTTAAGCAAGAATCTTTAAAAAAAAAAAATTTTAAAAAATGGCTGCCGTTGATGTCCGAATGGGCTGTCAAAATTAATTGGGAAAAAAGAACTTACGCATATCGCACTTCTTCGTTTAAAGGTTGACCCCTTTCAGTAGATACAACTGTATTTTTTTTTTTTTTTTTTGCGAAAGAGTACAGAGGGTGGCATTGGCTAAAGTAGTTAGCACGTTGACTACAAAACCGAAGGTCCTGGGTTCGAGTCCGGTATACGACAGTCATTAAATAACAACACCGCTGAAAGGAAAGTTCAACTGATCACTAAACTATACCGACTTCAACGGATACTTATTCTAATGTAACAGCAGAGCGACCTCCTTCGTCGGTATTGTGTAGCAGAATCACCGGCGAAGTAAAATAACCAATAAAATGGCTACTAAGCACAGCTTCGAAAAATTTAATACGCCTCATTGACACTAGAGGCGCTACAAAATTGCCTTATTAAAAAAACGTGCAAAACGCAGAGTTGTAAAATAATGAAGCTTTCTTCCTTCTGTCTGTCTTCATGGCTTCTCTATCACTATCGCTTTCCTAAAGAGGTAACATCTTGTAATAGTAGTAGGCATTCATTGCCTGAGTGTTACTTCTCGTTATGAAATAAAAAGAAAAAATTATGTAAGACTTGCACCGTGGGTGGATATGACCACTGCTTATATTTTTCTTGGGAAAAGGTAAATATTGCAAAATGTTTATAGACTACCTAATAATACTCGTAATTACATAAATAAAATATGTCTTGATAAAAAATGGCATAGAGATCAGATCAGTTAAATTTTTCCAGGGTGGGCTTTTGGTGTTTATTGAAATCTTTTTTGTATTAAATCACACCAAACTTTGCTTTTGATTTTACCCAAGGAAACAGTGTTTAGCACCCTTGCTCCAACATACGAGTTTTGTGTAAAATAAATTCATTTATTATAATTTTTTTCTTTTTGTATTTGTTTTCCATTCCATTATTCTAGTTGGTGTTTGTTTAGTTACGTTTCGTACTTTATTGTGAAAAATAAACTGAAGAGCAAATGGAAAATGGTAAAACATGTAGATTTTGTTTTTATTTTCATTTTTATTTAAACATTTATCTGCATTATTCACTATGAATTGTTAGTTTGGTTTTGTATTTGTTTACATTTTATTTATATACACATATGTATACATATATATATATATATAGAAAACAATTGTCCGATCTCTTCATTCAGAGGGATATCAACTTGTAAGGCCATGGACTGGTTGTCTTCCTTTTTACTTTTTCTTTAGTAATTTTTTTTCTTTTCATATTTACTTTGGCAAATTGCATGTGGCTCATGTTGTTGCATATAATAAACATTTAAATTTATGACTTCTTATGGAATTTTTTCTTTTTTCATTTTTATTTCTGATGAGTTTTTCTACTTTTTTTGTTGCAAAGAAAAAAAATAAATATATGTAAGCCAAAAAAAAAATAGCATGATACATGGGAGTTTTCTTTTTTTGTTCTTTATATATATACGAGGGCGGATCAATAATTCCG
Source organism: Nowickia ferox (assembly GCA_936439885.1). Classification (NCBI taxonomy): domain Eukaryota; kingdom Metazoa; phylum Arthropoda; class Insecta; order Diptera; family Tachinidae; genus Nowickia; species Nowickia ferox. Next base: position 90,114,687 of record OW387023.1, on the reverse strand, counting down.
TGACTTTTTGAATGAAACAGTTTTTTTTTGGCAAAACAAAAATTTATTTTTCAACAAAGTTTCTGCAGTTTTTGTGTCGCTTCTACAACATAGGATTTTTCGAGGTCCTTAAAATAGGTCAATGTTTGGTCAATAATTTCATCGATGGAGCTGAATCTCTTTCCAGCGAGCCGTTTCTTTAGGTTTGGAAATAGTAAGTAGTCACTAGGAGAATATGGCGGATGAGGTACCAATTCGTAGACCAATTCTTAGAGTTTTGCCTCATTAAATCGGTCTAATATTCGCCGTTTATTTTTATTTTTTATTTATTTTTTATTTTAAAGCTAATCGATGTGCATCCCAAAAAACTGTTGCCATCACCTTATTGGCCGACAAGCTTACCTTGGCCTTCTTCGGAGCAGGTTCACCCGGAGTATTTATCGAGCTTTTCCTTGGTTTCATTGATGGTTTCATTTCGCAAAAAATAATGTTTAATGAGCACTCGAAATTCACTTTTTTCCATTTTTAGAAAAATACATGAGGTTGTATGTTTTGAACAGCTGTTAAACGCAAAGTAAATGACGACACTTGCTCAAAATTTGACAGTAGTCTATTAACAGGTGGTACTTGCTGTGTACAGTACGAGGGAAGTTGGAAAAGTCACGGACTTATTGATCCGCCCTCGTATATATTATCATAAGAAATTTAATCCCGGGATTTTCGGGATTCAGCGAATCCCCATTTGAAGATAGTAACCGTGGCAACACAATATTGATCTTTTATAATTGAAATTTATTTGCCGGTGGTTAAGCATTGTCTATACATGTATTTCATTGATGCTTTGGCAAATCATTTGTAGACTTTAACCACATATTTTGAACAGTCACAAAGTTCTTATCTTATGCACAGAATTTCAAAAACTATTTGAGAATTCACAAATAATAATATTTTGCAAATCACAAAAGAAAAATAAGCCTAGTAAGCTAGAAACTTTAACAAAAACCAGCAAATAATTTATATGTGATATGAATCTTGGGTTTGTTTCTTTTGTGATTTTTAAAAATATTATTTGTAAATTTTCAAATAAAAAATATTTCATTCAATAAGAATTGAAATTACTGAACTTAAGCCCGACTAAGAAATTATTTCTGATTATAATTATAAAACTTTTGTTTGTGAACCTCTTTTTAGTAAATACCTATAAAAAGCATGTGTCTTTTAATGTGCAAAAAACGCAGAGTCCCGAATAATTCCTGAATCTCAAAAAATTTCGGCATCCCGAAAAATCCCAAAATCCCGGGATTTGATTTTTTGAAATCCCGAATTGCGGCATCGAAAAAACCAGTCCCGATTGGCATCCCTAGTTATGATATAATTATCAGAGCTCACTGCCTGATAAATTCATCTTGATATGAAATGCCATTTTATGTGTCACTGTGCATTTAACGTTTATTTATTAAATAATTTTCGTTTAAAAAAGGCGACACAACAATTATTTGTGACCAGAAAATTAAACAATAAACAAATTAGATATTTTTGGCAAGTGTGTTGCAAATATTTGTTTGATTCATCACGATATAAAATCATCAACGTCTATAACTTTGTGTTGATATTAATGAAAAAAATGACAGTTGCTACGCCGGCGTTATATTACGAGTTATGATATAAAATCATCAAGTGTGGACACTATGCAACAGCAATACTTCTATTTGTAGTTGGATTACTACCATGTTAAGGCAGTAAAAAAATATAATAGATCATACTCAGGTAGAGTGACATAACTTAGTTCTAGCCTGATCATAAAAATTTAAATTAAATTAACGGAAAACCAGAAAATGAACTGTTTTACCTACAAATGTTTTGACCGATGGTAAATCAATAATTGTATACGAGTATACAATACAATAATTTCTATTTTTGTGAAATAGCTGATGATAGATAGACATGGGATGAAGTGCGTGACGGCACAGAAAAATTTTGGAACTTCCCCAGTTAAAGTCTAGTTTAATTTTTCTTACTTTTAGAATAAGACATTAATTAATATAAATATTTTATTATATAAGAATTGAATATACTGAAGTTGAGCCTGATTAAGAAATTATTCCAGAGTAAAAAAAATATTTTAAAATTTGTTTAGCCAGTATTTCGCACACTGTATATAAAAAGTCTTTGTTTTTAATTAAAATCACTTTAAAAATATCCTGTAAATATGAACTCTTGATTATTTACACTGTTTATATGGCCCCTTGAATGTCCAACTATCGAGAGTCGACTGTATATTGCACTAAAAGCAAAAGAAAGCTACTAAACAACAAAAAAAGCTTAAAGATAAATGAAAACAAAAAAAGGAACGATATAATGGCATGTCTGTGACAAACTTACACGCTTAATGGCCGTTTTCGCCACAGAAAATTAAACTTATTTTATGTAACAAATACGCAATATGAAGGCAAGAACCCCTAGAAAATGTAACCAAACAAAAAGAGTGGATACAAAACGCCCACATATTAAGCGTTACTCCCCAGAAGGTAAAAAATAAAGATTAAACAAAATTGTCTAGTATCAATATCTGAAAATACAGCCAACAGACTCTTAGGCGGGCGCACACACTGTAACACCAAAAAAAATCGTCCTACAGAAATTAAATTTAAATTTTGCTCACCAGCCAAAAAGAGAAGAAGAAATACCGAATGTTCAACTTGAAAATTATTTATTTCTCAGGCCAGTTTAGCAGCGCTGAAAAATTATTTTATAAATTGTTTTTAATTAAGTTGTTTGCAGAAGACCTTTAAAGCCTTAACACCGCACAGACAGCCATAAACACAGTAGTAATGTGTAGTTCCCAAGATATTAAAAATAAATAATTATTATCATTAAGCTAAAAAAAAAGAAAAGAAGCAAAAAAAAAACATCATATAAGTTAATGTACTCGTACTGTGCAAACAATAGGACTTACTTATAAAAAGAATAAAAATGCTTAATATATTCTAGCCAGAAGGCATTCACCGCAAACTGACACAAGAAGTGTTCTTTGCGAATAACTCTGTCTCTAGTTGGGCAAAATGACAAATGGCACATAATGTAGTCGTATACAAATGAATGGGAAGTTTAACACAATTGATTTTGTGATATTATTTCTTTTTTTACAAAATCCAGTGAGTTTGCGTTAAAAGTTTTACAATTTCGATGCTTGCAACAACTTGTACCATAATAAAAAAAGTATAATATATGTACATAAAAAAAAGTGTTGCCGAGACGTGGTATATTTAATTTTTAAAGTGATCTTCCGCTAGTAACTAGTCTAGAGTCGGAGGACCACGGGTTCTAATGCTGTAGCAGGCTCTACGAGTTTACGCAGTACGGCCAAAGCAGTTTGGGTTTGTTACTAACAACACTGTGGTCAGAATTTTTTTACAGCAATGCTATACTATAGACTAGAGTTTGCAAATAATCGCAGATTTTCATAATCGCGATTACAATAAAAAAAAAATATGCAATTAATCGCGATTATAGGTTAAGCAAGAAAATATACTACTCGTATCATAAATTTTGTTACAACAATTAAAGTCTGCTTTTTCTTTTTTAATCGATTTCGTATTTTTATCGATTCCATTATATTATTATTTTTTTTTTTTTTAAATTTACTATAATTTTTGTAATGCGAAGCCCAAGTTAAGACAAATTGCACCTATCTGCCAACTGAGTAAAAAATATGTTTATCAATCCTAATGCAATTTTTGAGATAGTACGACGTTGCAGCAAATGAGCGCTATATAGGTATCTCTAAGAAAATTTATAGTATCAACTCACCTACATATGTAGTTAAAATATGAAAACGCTTTAGAAGTGACCGGAAAAAATAGAGCAAATAAACGTTATTTTCATTTCATTGAAGATATTGAAAAGTTTAGAACTAGTTGGCCACAAAATCTTCAATTAAGGATAGTCAGAATGTAATTGTATTAGGTAGTTTTATAAGTGCTACGAAAGATATTGTATGCGGTTCGTCTTACATGGGATTTCAAACTTTAAGCAGTTTAATTCCATTGCGATATGGTCTGAACTTATTTTATATTTAAATTTTATATTTAAAATTTTTATGAGTTAAACTTGCTCTGTATGAAAATTGAAGCATTGTAAATGAATCTTAGATTGGAAAAAAGTTTATTGGCGAAGGCTATTGATATAAATTCTTTGCTTGAAAAAGAGTAAAAGTTTTAATCGTAATCAAGCGCTATTCATGGCTTCGATTATGAATATGATTAAAACATGCAATTAATCGTGATTTCGATTACAATTATAATAGCGTTGAGAACTCTAACATCAACTGACACCACACCACTCAGTGGACCAAACACAAAGAACACTGATGATTTCTTTCTCATAGAATTTGATGAGAGTCTTTATACGTGTATATTAGTCTTATTTACTTTACTTACCCTGTTTAAAAAATTATAGAAAATTTTTGTATCCTTAGTGATGAAACAGAATAAATTCTGCAACTTCAGGAAAATCGCTCCCAAATTAATAAGGCCCATAATAACGTCGTCGGCAGTAACTTCAAATTAGGGATGTAACCGATACCGATACCGATTCCGATATATCGGCGATACTTCTGATTTGCCGATATATCGATATCGGCGATATTTTACTGCCGATACGGCGATACTTCTTAAATTTTTTTAGAGCTGTTTTGAACAAGCAATTCAATTTTCAACCTTTTCTTTTGAATAACAATTAAGAGAAATAGCATATTAAAAGCTTTGCACCATGGTAGAGAAATGTTCTCTCAATGCTAATCATGTATGTATTTTGTTAAAAAATATAATTTGTTTTTTGTTAATTCCAGAACGAATTCAAATATCAATTTTAAATATTAATAATCCTTTACAATGTAATTTTGTATAATAAAAGAATTACTCTACTTGAATTTTGTTAATTTTAACGTGAATTAAATTTCAATATGCGTATCGGTATCGGAATCGGTATCGGCGATATTTGTTTTTGAGTATCGGTATCAGTATCGGATCGGCAAAACGGCGTATCGTTACATCCCTACTTCAAATGCTCTCTAAAGGCTCAGTTAGCCGACTGTAACGCAATGTAACTGTAATGTAGGAAACAGCTGATCGATATTTTTATATGAAAATTAGGTTACGTTACATTACATCTTTATAACCATTTTCATTAATTTTCACATAACAATATCGATCAGCTGTTTCCTACCGTTGCAGTTACATTACATTACAGTCGGCTAACTGAGCCTTAATTTTTGTTTTATTTTCTTTTGTGCTTATTTTTTTTTGTAGTTTTATTTACAAAATGTATGAAATTTATTGCAAATATGGTAACATTTTTGAGAGAATGAGTATTTATATGTGAGAGCATAAGAAAAAACGCTCTCAAAATAAAATAGATTCTATCTCACGACTGCTTTCTGCGGCTGCTTTTTGGTGCCAATTTGTATGGAAAATGTGTTTATGCCGGTATTCTGTGTAATCATTTAAGTCAATTTTCTAAAAGACTTCAAAGCAGTGTTGTCAGATTTATTTTTATCCCCCTCGCCAAATATCGCCAAATCGCCATTTCAAAATTGTCATCGCCAAAAACAAATTTTTGTCGGCCCGTTTGGCGAGATATCGCCATATCTGACAACACTGCTTCAAAGTTTTATGATTCAATCTCTATTAATTCGAAATTTAATGATTCTCTATCTCTCTCTCTCTCTCTCTCTTTTAGTTCGAAAGCTACAGGGTTATCTATTTCGTGTTTTCAAAACGCCGTTCTGGCGTTTGACGACACTTAAAATGAACAGCTGCGAAGTTCCGTTTTGTTTGAAGATGAATATTTAGGTTGATATTTCTAACTAAAGATACTGACCTAAAGAAATTTATTAAAAATGCTTTGTTAAGCAAATAATTTATAGTTAATTTATAAAGAAAATAAAAGAAATTATGTCTCAACAGATTTAATGTGATTCTTTTGAATTCAAAGACTCCAACCAACATCAAGTATATAAAAATCAAAAAAATAAATGTTTATGTTTTGATTATTTGCTATTTGTTATTCTATATAAAACTCAATTAGAACTAAAGAACTTAAGCAATTATTTATTTATTTAAAGAAAATTTAATCAATTATGATCTGTCGCAACTTTAAGATTATGCTAATATTAGTAATAATATTAATTATAATCTATTGTTTTATATTCCCTAAAGAATAGTTACTATACAAGGTTTTTATATTAAAAAGAATTTCTTAAAACATTTTGTTAAGAAAGAATTTATAAATGTCTATAACAAAAAGAATTTGTATTACTAAAAGTTATGAAATAATGTTATAGATTTTTCAACAAAAGTTCTCAGAGTTCAATAGCACAATAATTAAATAATATTTAAAGAACAATGACTTTTGACATTTTTTTTATTGTTATTATTTTTTTATATTTGGTGGGAAATGCAAACACAACTTCTTCTCGTCCAGTAGTCAGTAAAACCATTTATCATATTTTAAAGCAGATTAAAAAAAGTTATACAAAGTAGGGGAAATAAAGTTGTCATTAGAGAGCATGCTAGTAAAAACAATAAGCGCTAAATGTCTAAAAAAATAGATATAAGTTACCATAGAAAAAAAAGGAAAAAAACAGCGAAAAAGCAAATGTAATCATTTACTTTGAACTAGAAACAGCAATAAAGAAGTGAGTAATTTAAGTCTTAAGAAATAAGCGCCTATTCAAGGCAATTAGCAGAATTGTCATAAAGAATATAAAACTTTATTCGCTTAACAATACATTCAATCTTATTTCTTTTTATTATTTTACAGACCGCTTAGCTATTGCAAAAATAAATAAAAAGAAGTCACAAATTCAAGAGCACAGACACAAACACCACTATAGATCTACTTCATTCGTATAGTGGCTGGAAGTAAAAAATAAAATAAATTCTGGACACAGCCAGCTGTCAAAGAAGGAAATAACTAAAATACTTAGTCAAAGAAGCAGCAGCATTTTAATCAAAAACATGAGTTTTCGAATTTTAACACATCTAACGACAAATGGAATGTCACATCTAATATTCATTATTCTGCTAACTGTATTGATTTTAACACCTCAAAGCACACGAGCCGCCAGAAGATCCCGTTTGGATTTAGCAACCGCCACCACCACAGTTAATGAAAGTGCCACAAATGTTACAGCCTCAGCAGAATCTTTGGACAAATCGTCGGCTTTAGCCTTGAAAACAGATCAAAAATTACCTGCTTTAACGTCGTTATCGGAGGATAATGCAGTAAAAACGAAAGATACACCTGCCGCTGGCGCTGACACTGCCACTGCCACTGCTGCTGCTGCGGCTGCTGTTCCGGTTGCTGTTGATACCGGCAAATCTTCTGCTAGTGATTTAGAGGCTGATGATAACAAAGAACCCTCAGATGCAGAATTGCCTAAGGAGCAAAAAGAAATACCTTCGGCTAGTTTTGAAGATATAGAAGCTGTGGATAGCGCGACACAATTGTCCGCTTATGGCAGTGGTTCCCAACAACATGAAGAATGTGATTCGGAAATGTTGGGATTTGAAATAGTAACGGGGTAAGTTCATATACAAGTTGTTTTATAGAAATTAAATGATGCCATAACATATTCTCTGTGGTCCATAACATTTAGTGTTAAAAGCCTCTAATATTGCAGAATCTACGGCACTATAGTCGCCGTGTTACCCTTTTAATAAAACGCTATATAGCGACTGAATTTCTAATTGCAATACATTCACTACGTTTATTTTTAATTAACAACTCAATCCTAAAATAAACTAAATGATAAAAAATGGAAAGAAGTGGAATTTTGTTCCAATGAAATTTTTATCCCCCTCGACGTGAAAAATTCTATCATGAATTTCTTGTGAAATTTTTCCCGCTGTCAGTTCTCAGTGAATGTAAAAAACCGCAAGAAGATTCGTAAGGCTTAAAAGTAAATAAATTTTTTTCCTTTCAACTGAAATAATTTAACCTCCTGTTTTCACAACGTGGAAGATCGATTTGAGAAGAAAATCTTTTGAGTGATTTTCATAAAAATTTTGCAGACGAGTCGACTGCCTGAGTTGTAGAAACGCAGGGTAAGTGTAAAGCCGGGTACCACCCGCCATAATTTCACTGCATGTGCACGCAAGTGGTGCGAATTTTATGAAAAAAAGTTACGACAGGAAATTATTGTTATTGTCTTATACTTAATAGGAAAAAATTATTCACGATTGCACTATATGTCAAATCACCACTTTTTCGGTGCGAAATTAAATCCGCCCATCAAACCAAATTCTGAAAAATTTCTTAAAAAACTTAATTTAAACCATTAACGACCAAAAATTAACCCTTTATTACAACAGTACATACTCACATATACGCATTAATAAATTTTAATGTTAACAAAACATTTTCTAATTGCTTAAATCTAGTTTATTTATAAAATTTAGGTAAAAATATCTTCTTGACTTTCATTAATTTCTTTATCAGTGCAGACGAGCCAAAACATGTGCAAGCAAAGCAGCTGTCAACAATTAACTGAACGTTAAAAATGGCCGAAATTGTCTGCATAAGTGAGAGAAATAAGTACCAACATAACGCCACAAAAAAATCAAAATTCGTATATACGTAACCCACGAAAATTAAACAAATTCGCGATACGTTTTGAACAAACCTCGTATATAATTTTCTTTTCCGATTTAAATTTGCGAATAATAATTCTCTAATGAATATGGAATTTATATATTTTTCTATGAAATTGCAATTTTAATATTTATGATTTTTGGTTTTTTTTTGGTTTAATTTTTTTTTTTAATTTGTAATTTTATTACTACCTGTGTTTATAAAACGATTAGAGTTTTCGTTCGACGATTTATATAAAAGATTTATTAGATTTAAATTTTCGAATGATAATTCTATACACTTTCTTTCTATCCCTTACTTCTATTGAAAAAAAAATAAAACAAAATAAAAACATTTATTTTTATTTTCAATATAAGTAAGCGATGAAAGTTTATTTTCGACATTGTGGCCCTGCAGTAAGTTTCGCAACTAAATTTTCTATAAATCTTTAGAATTTTAACTCGTGGAATAGCTTATTAAAATTTTTAAATAAAACTCTCTATTAAAAGACAAGTTAATTTTCTACTTGCACACAATTTATTAGATTTGGAAATAATGGCCAGTAATAAATTCTCGAACTCATCAGTTGAAAAGACTTACCTAAAAATAAAAGGAAAAAATAAAGCATTTAATAGAAAATATTTACTACAATATTCAGTTAAATTTTTCAGTCGAAGAAAAATAACGTTACGTCAAGTTTTGTACTTATTGTAAAAATAGTTGTTGCGTTCTTTTTTTTTTAATTTTTTATTTGCTGCAGCATATGGACAATATAAATATTGAGAAAAATGGAATGAATGAAAAAGGAAAAAATTTCCAATCAGCATCAAATTTAATCAATTATATAAATCATACCAATTGATTGCATTTTATTATTTGTTATTTGTATTTCTGCTTAACGAAGCAATCTTAGCAAGTTTCTATTGATTATGTAATACCGGCTATTTTTTTATTTAATTTTTTTTTTATTTTTTTTTGGTTCAACTAAACTCATATTCGTTTGATGGTGGTCTTTCAAAAACTACCAACAACAAGCATAAAATAAAAACAACAAAATTAAAGAAAATAAACCAAACCAATCAGCCTTTGGTCAGATTAAATAATACAAAACTAAAACTTTGATTGCTTAACCCTAATCTTACTAACATGTGTCTGTGAGACACATTTGGATGTTCCATTCAATTTAACTACAGAAATACATATGTCGCATAACATATCGCAACGAAACTTCATGACTTTTATTTGACATATCGCACTTAATCAACAAGAGGGTATTAAGTCAAAATTTTAAAATTTTCAGTAGAGACGAAAAACTGTTTGTGGTTACATTTTGAGAGTATATGATAATCCGAATATATCATAGTAAGCAAATACCATTTGCAAATATATTTATATTTTTTTCATTTTAAAATCTTGCAATTATTCGGGAAGAATATCTATGTTTTGAAGAGAGTCACAACTCAGAAAAAATCTGAGCAATTTTATCATACACACACACACATTCCAAATTAAAATCATAAAGTAAAACAAATTTTATCAACAAAAGAGTAATCGGAATACGTTGAAATTTTTACAGTAGATAGATATTAATGTTGTTAGTTGATTTCTTGAAAAAAATTAAATTTCAAAAAATTTGAGTTAATACCCTCTTGTTGATTAAGTGCGATATGTTTTGTATAATTTAATAAAAAAAAATTTTAGGTATTGCCTTCTTACATCTTTTATATGCCAAAACATAAAAATGTAGCAGTAAATACTGACATGTGGCTCAGAGACACATAAAGGGTTCGCCAGATAACTTTTTTTTTTTGAAAACAGCGCGCAAAACATCGAGTGCAGCTTCGGCTGTGTGGCACGTAGCGCCGTCCTGTTGAAACCAAATGTTGCCAATATCCTCCTCTTCAATTTTTGTGAACAAAAATTCGTTCAACATGGCCCGATAACGATCGCCATTGACTGTAACGGCCACTGCTTGCTCATTGGCCCAATTATGCCTCTGGACCAAAATCCGCACCAAACAGTGACTCGTTTTGGGTGCGTCGGCTTTTCAATGTATGCGTGCGGGTTTTCTGTGCCCCAAATGCGACAATTTTGCTTGCTTACATACCCGCCAAGATCAAAATGAGCTTCATCTGAAAAGATGATTTTTTTGGCAAAATCGGCAAAGTAATGTCGCAATATTTCCCAGCGTTGTTCAAGCGTATACACAACCATATTCGTTCAGCAGAAGGATAAAACTAATTATCCGTCAAATCAGACATTAGCTCTAAGTGTTGCCATTCACGAAATAAGCACTAGTTGAAAAAAAACGTTAGATGGCGGACCCTATACATACATGCATATATGAATGTTTTTGTTTACATATTTTTGGATGTCTATCGTTTACTGTCTATGAACATATGTGACAGTAAAACAAGCTATCCACTGAATGCAATACCCTATTTAGGCAAAGTAAATAATCAGAGGGACTATGGCTTGGGTCAGAAAGTAGTGCAGGATTATGAAAATACAGGCAGAAATATAACGTGTGATAATTATTTCACGAGTATTGGAACTAGCGCAACATTTATTGGCTAAAGGCTTAACACTAACGGGCACTCTCAAAAAGAACAAAGGTTGTGTTACTTTAATCATTTTTACCAAATAGAAGAAGAGAAGTGGAAAGTAATTTGTTTGGTTTTACTGAAAACATGACTTTAGTGTCCTATGTCCCAAAACAAAATAGAGCAGTTATTTTACTCTCATCAATGCATTACACCACTCACTGCGACTTACAAAATAAAAACAAATCAGAGATAAACCTGCATTATAATAAAACTAAAGGAGCAGTAGACACTCTGGATCAACTTACACATACATAGTTTTACTTGCCGCAGAAAATCTAACAGACGGCCGTTTGCATTTTTTTTTGCAATTTAGTTGACGTTTGCGGAATCGTTGCGTACGTAGTTTGGAAAAACTTGCATCCTTCGTGGAAAGCAACGCAAGCAAAGAAAGCTCGAAAACTCTTTTTACGAGAAGTCGCTGAAGGGCTTGTTACACTCCAAATACGCCAAAGATCGAAGAATAAATTGCAACGACCTATCGTTCAACTAATGGAAGAAGTCCTTCAAGAAGGAATTGCACCTACTATAGTAATACCCAGAGTGCAACAAATAAACCCAAGAGGTGCTATTTATGCAATCCCAAAATAAGCCGTATTATTAAGCAATGCTGCCAAAAATGTAATAGTAATGTCTGCAATTAACATTCTGTGAAAGTTCTTTTATGTAAAGAATGTAATGAATAAAAAATAAAAAAAGTTTAATAATTTTTCCGTAAGTTTTTTTTATATGTGTCTTAGAGAAACATTAGGGTTAAACTTTAAATCGGTTAGAACAGTTAATTTCCAGTTAAAATAAGAAATAAAATCATGTAACTAGTTAGTGAGCTTTTAAAATAAGGCAAAACCAGGACTAAAAAAAATTAAAATAGCCATTAAATGCCAACCAAAAAAAAATTATTTATTTAACACAAATTAAAATATCATACAATTTAATAAATAAAAATCAAGGTAGTTAATAAATAAGAATTTTTGGAAATCAAACAAAAACTTTTTTAGAACAACTCGGGAATAGTACGTTCACATCTAGTATCAATCGGTTTTTAGCGATTATTTTTACTTTTGAGCGCTTTTTCTAAGTTTTGGTGCTTTTTTTTCCTTTTTTTTTGGGATTTTTTTTATTTTTTTGTTTTTTTTTTGATTTTTTTTTTCGGTTTTTGGCGATTTTTTTCGGTTGTTTTTAGCTTTGGCGCTTTGTTTGCTTTGGAGATATTTTTAATTTTGGGATTTTTTAGTTTTTGTGTTTTTGAAAATTTCCAAGATACATTTCCAAATTACATAAACTAATAGAATACCCTTTAATTTAGAGTATTAATTAGTGTAGTCTGCATAAAACTACACCAATTTTGAAAATTTCAAGTGTTACAGACAGACTAGGATTTCAACATTTTTCGTTGCTCGGTTTGGAACACACTTTAATTTTTAACTGCCCTATATTGTTGTTGCAGCGGCTAAAGATTTACATACTCTGTGAAAATTTCAGGTCCGTAGCTCTTACTTTTCTCGAGAAAACAGACTTTGATAGACAGACAGACATCGTAGCAAAAACAATAGGGCACCTTTTGTACGGAATCTTAAAAACCCTAAAATTTTATATTACCGGCAGGTTGTCTTCTATAAACTGGCTGTTAGTTTCGTATTTCCAAAAAAATTAAGATCTTTTTTCATAGACCATATACCCTTTAGGCATGTTCCATAAAACCTTTTAGGCATGTTCAAACAAATTCGCAAATTAATTTACGACACAAACTGAATTTTTTTTTTGTTTATTTCTACCGAATGTTTGAAGATATGGAAGAGATTTTATTCTTTTGCATTTGAATAGGTTATATGTATATTAAAACATATATACAGATTGTTAGTTTTGGGGAAAATGATGTGTTTTAGAGCTATGCTCTTTATGCCGGACTCAGGATTTAGCACATGATTTTCGTAACAAAAATAATCGACACTATTACAGATATAAATTTATTTTTGTTTTGATTTCCGTTCTATTTATTTTTGTATTTTTTATTTTTTTGACACATGAGCACAAACAATACATTAATTTAATGGTACGCAGCTAGAAAAGAAAACAATGGGAACTAAATGGAAACGTTTTGAAATATTTGCGGCGAACTTGACATCATCATATAATCCACCTTATTGTGAATGGCGTCGTCGACGTCACATCAAGACGGCAATAAATAATGTCGCGTGTTTTCTCTTTATCGGCAACAATTGGCTCTTATTGACAATCTCTTACTAATCTCTAAGTCTTTGTAAATTAATGGAGCATGTTAATAGTAGGCAATTGTTGTCGTTGAGTAGACATGGACGACGCCATTCACAATAAGGGCATTGTTATTTAACACATGAATTTTGTTTTATATAGCTAAGTAGCATAGCTCTAACCATGTGTCCTAAGACACCTACCTCTCTTCTTTTGTAATTTGTTCTGTTCGAAAACTACCAATAATTTCGAAATTCGACAGCAAGCAATATGACTCAATGTTGTACCTCATCGCGGTTGGCGTATTTCGACTTCGGCTACGACAATTTGGTTATAAATTAAAGAAAATCATTTGAAGTATTCTTTAGTCTATTACAAAAGCGTCGCAATCGGTGTATTATATTATTAGGTTCAATATAATGCCTAAATTTGAGTAGCGAATCTATTTCATGCAGCAGTTGCAGTGTCAACTTGTTTGACTTTTCTTATGCAGTATGCCATCATTTTTATTTAAACAACATTCTAAATACTTCCTGGCTTTGAAACAATATTCTCTTATTCCTGTTCAATTCCAGTTATGTATTCTCAGCTCCTGGTAAATTACTGGATTCTCTACCTGGCACTTTAATGTTAACAGATTGTTTGGAAGCTTGTCAAGGCAATGAAACATGTCGGGCCGTAAATTATGAAACTGGTCTATGTGTATTATTTTCAGCCAATGCCGATCAATTGCCAGGTAAGAAATAAACTATTTATTTTTTTAAACAAATTTATTTCGTTATTTTATACCATAATTATATGTGATGATTTTGCTAAACAAGAAAGAAAGAAAGACAACAATAACGAAGGATAATGAAGAGTTTCTTTGCAGGTTTCAATAGTTTATTTTTAATATTCTTATTAATGATAACGATCACATTTCATCTAATGTTGAGGAGATCAATGAAGGCTTGTATAGGGGTATTTGTAAATTTGATTGTGTTTTCGAACCACAAATTACATGTTTTGCATGATTTGGCATTAAATAAAATTCTGTGAATCTTGTTAACAACAAGAGAGCTTACTACGAGTTAGCCACAATTGTAGTTAATTGAAATTTATGCTTAAAAATTTAACAAACTTTGCTGACTTTTATGGATAATTGTTAGATTATCCATAAATAACGCCTTGGTATTGGCTGGCATTTAATAGCTCAAGTCTTAGCTTTTTCATTCAAAAATGAATTAGAAATGACTTGCGTATTTTTTTACAAAAGATCTTTTAAATAATGATTATAATTGAGTAAATTTTTAAGAAGCTATAGGATATATTACAAAATTATTTACTATCTTTGCCAAGCTAGTGGCCAAGCAAGGCGAAACATTTTTAACAAACAAACGAAATTATATTTTTTGAAATTTAATTAAAAGACATTTTTCTCTATATAGAAGATATTAGTTCTCAAGCACAATCGCTACTTTATGTCATACAGTGTAGCACAACCAGCTAAATACATAACGCTCATTTACTCAAACAACGTCATAACTCAAAAAATTAAATTTTCGAGTTAATGATGCAAAATTAATTCTCATATCGTTCTTCATATTTTGCAAAAATTTTCAACTCTTGAAAGCAAAATAAAATTTTCTTTTTCCATTAAGTTCTGTGTAAATTGAACACTTTAAACTCGTTTTCTGGTAAACTAGATGTTTGAGTTATAACGTTCTTTCAGTAAATGAGCGATATGTATGATCTTATTTTACCATTTTTACTAATTCTCTGTCAAATCACACACACGTTATGTTTAATCACATAATTTGATTAAACATTTGTTCATATTGTATGAATTTTCTCTTTACAGGTGCTTTAACCAAATCCCAATTCCCAGTGTTTACAATTTATGCACAAAAATCATGTTTGGGAGTGCGACCATGTGCACGTGCTTGGTGTGTTGATCGTGTGCAAAACTATAAACTTAATGAACATGCTAAACGTTCGGTGTCAGTGACATCGAGACGTGATTGTTTCGAATTATGTTTGGGCGAAACGGAATTTACATGCCGGTAAGTCGTACACTCAACTCAACTCATGCTAGCAAAAGATTTTACTATAAAAAGTGAAAAATATTTATGTAGATCACAAAAAAAAAACAAACAAAAAAGTGCAAGTTGCTGAAAAGCAGTAAGAAAAGATAGAAAGCCAGAAAGATTAAACTTTGAAAAAAGATAAACACAATGTATACAAAGTTTGAAAAAAAAGGAAAAACAACCATAGAAAATTCTAAGAAAAATCGTGTTTTTGTATTTAAAGCATAACTTGGAAACTTCCTGTGCTAAGTGGCATTAGTGCCATAAATTTTGTCATCTCTATTTTAGACAAGACTTTGGCAGGAAAGGCGTTGCTTTCTTCTTTGGCTTTTTTTTTAAATATATTATATATTGACATGAAATTAACATAAGGAAAAAAACACAAACATACAGTTGCAGAAGAGTGAAAATGATGTCTAAGTTAAGATAAACTTTTCCCTGCATCCACACACACACACTCAACTAATAATGAAGCTTGTGATTAAGACATTTCAGTGAGACCTAAGGCCCATGCAATAGTCTAACATTTACATGATTTAACAGCGCTATTCTATGAATTTCAACTAAGAGTAATGAAATTTATTGTAAATTTTTCATTTTCTTATTTTTTGTTACAAGATAAACGACAACACAGTCGAACACTCAACTCAGTCAGTCAGTCATGTGTCTTAAGTCTTTTGTTTTTGTGTTGCAAGTGTCATGTGTCCCGGGTTGATTTGTTTTCGCATGCTTAAATTAATCAGGCCGGTCGGTATTAGTACATCTAACAGCCAACAGCGAGCAGCTTTGTGGCTCAATTCAAACCAAAACATAAAGAGACTTCTATTAAACCGTCAACACTTCTTGCATCTTGCACCGGTTGTTAGTTACAATGTCAAACCATTTCATAACAACAACTAAAGTTTGAAATAAGCAAAAAAAAAAAAAATACCAAACTTTTATCTTTTATTACTATACGTGTGGCAATTTATTGCGTGGTAAGCAGGGATTGGATTTTTTTTTTTAATTCACTACCGAGCACCTTTTTATTAAACCAGTTTGTTTGAGATCACTAACAGGCGCATGCATTATGATCCGCCATAAGTTTCACATAGACATACATACATACATACATATGTACATAAATTGTTCCTCTTCTTATTTATTAATAAATAAAAAACAACAACGGCTGAGAGAATCGTGGGCAATAATTTTGTTGGCAACTTATTATTCCACTGCTACGCAGCATAAATACTGATCGCATATTGCCAACATGCCACTGGAAGTTCTGCATTTCCCCATCGCACGTCGATGTTGTTGTTTAGATTATAGCCTTTTGAAAGAAAATTGTAATTGATTGATTTATGTTTATACTCCTCTTCAAATAGTGGCAGTCAAGAGGCGCAGGCTGCTGTGACTGAACAGGAATTATGAGAAAAACTCTTTCGAACAATTTCCAATAACTACGGCACTCACTTTTGATGATCCATAAAAACTTAACAGTTTAGAGATGTTGGCTATTTGTTTTATTATTATTTAAGTACGGTTAACTGAAAGGCCATTGCACTTGTTGCAATGCAATGTTTTCTAAAAATTGTTTAGAAGTGTTTTTTAATGGCAATTATAGCGGCACTTTTACTTGAAAATGTTATAAAAATAAAATAAATTATAGAAACTATTAATAAACCATCAAGAAAGGAACTACTAAAGCAACTATAAGAACTCGGGATAGTTTAAGAATTCTGCATACGCAAATCTTTATATACTGAGAAAACTAGATATTAGCAAAATTTTAATGGCAAAGTTGTCAACAAAGTTCAATGAAATGATATTCACCCGTATTGCGTATGTCGTGTCAAATTTTCGTCTACGACAGTTTTGTCATAGATTAAAGAAAACTTGTACACATTTCCTTTAATCTAGAACAAAATTCTCGTAGACATAAAATAAAATAAGTTTAACATTTTTTAACGCACTTATAATCCCAAAATTATTATTTACATATTAAGTAAAATATTTTTTATTGCAAATACATTGAAATTGATTATTGAGGCCGATCATCAGGAAGCCTTTACCCAAAAATTTCTTAGAACAACTAGAGTTAAACTTTCATTTAAACAATTGAGAAGCTCAACAAATAAATAGTTCTGCCGAAAAAGACCAACTTCAATGCAAAAGATCTGATAGAAAATTTTTTAAAGAAATTTATGGGACCAAACTGGTAGTAAACTCTTTCAAACAAACAAAAAATAATAATTTGAAAATTCGATAGTTAAATTTTAATGGGCGTGCCTTCCCCCACTTTTTTAAGTGCAAGATGGCGTGTTTTTCAGAGCTGAAGTAGTACCACTTAAAATAAAATATTAAATTTTAATGGGAGTGACTCCGCCCATTTTTTTAAATTGATGATTGTGTCTATTTTAGAGTTCAAGATGTGTGGTAAGTTTCTTAAAAATCGGTTAAGTAGAACCACGTGAAATATAAAAATATACTTAATGGGCATAACCCCGCCCGTTTTTTAAAACGGTGTAATTATAAGAACCAAAGGTGATTTGCTAGGTTGCGCAGCAATCAAATAAGTAAAATATAAAATCAAATAAAAAAAATTTTGGGCTATACCCTGTCAGACAAAAAAAAGAACTTTTACAATCGGTCTAAGATGAACTGATATATGAAGTAACAATGCCAAAAAAATACAGACGAATTGATAACCTCCGCCTTCTTTTTTTGGAAGTCGATTTAAAAGAAATGAATAAATTGTGTATTTGGTGTAGTCAGTTTTTTGGTTGGTTTAAGTGGCTGTTGGAAGCTACCTACATTCAAGTAGAATTGTAAGATTCTGTTTTGATAAATATCACTCTGCTAGTCCGAGTCCTAACCCATTAAAGACGCTTAGGCGATTGAAGTGCTACCTATTGAAACGACCATGTTTTGTGTGTAAAATTATTTTCTGTGGATTGAAATTACAAAATGTGTGGAAATAATCAAAATTTCAGGCTCCATTCACTTTAGCTCGATTTGTCCACTTTTTTTTTACTGACTATGACCTTCAAACGGCTGAAAATTATTTGCATGATTCACAGATATGTATTTTCAGAATATTATTTTTAATGGGCGTCCATAGAGGATACAGCCCTGGCTAGTTCAGGCGCCTGATCATTGGCGATGAAGTTACTATATGCAGGATCCCAAATAAGAGTGGTGTCGGTCTGACGACATGGTGTGGATAGCATATTTTTACATTTATTAACTAAAATTTAGGAGTTTTTTTCAGTGATTCCAAAACATTTCACACAAATTCCAATACATTTCACAAAAACTTTGTACTGTTCAAAGCAGTTGTACTGTTTATTTTATATGTTTTTACCTTCTCCTATAAAGTTACAATTATTTGAGTGATACTATGGTCTTAAAAGTGTTTAAAAAAAACTAAAGACAACCGTTCACATTGCATTTGAGATGTTTAAGGTTGACGTTTGGTCAGTAAATTATTGTATTTGTAAAAAATTACGAACAATTATGCTTTTTTATTGGTTTATAATTTTTTGCGTGCCGCCATTTAATAACAACACAAAGAGTTGTCAAAAAATGTGCTTAAGCAAGTGTTTAAATCTTAAATAAATACTACATTTGAGATGTTTAACAAAACAATTCGATGTATGGTAAAACATCTCAAAATCGTTGCGAATGAGGCGTTAAACACGTAGTGTGAACATGGTATTAGGGTCTCTCTACTTGCAACCAACAATGTGTAGTGTCCGTACAAAATCCTTCATGTGCTAGTCAAAGTCGCACTTTTTTTTCTACTTCTTTAAATAAGTCCCTTTCTAGGGATTTTGAAATATTCTTTTTGTAGTTTTTTTTTCCTGTAGGACTAATTTTGGTGATATTTGCACAAACAATCTTGCAATTGCTGACTGGGCTACGATTATCGTATGCGCAATACGATTTCATTTCAGCATTTATTATATACATACATACATATGAAGGGCTTATTGCAAAAACTCGATAAGCCACAAAAGGAAAATACTGAGAAAATCGCCTTTGAAGTTTAAAATAAATGCAGAAAATAGGAATTTGATGAAATCATGATACAGATACTTTTATTTAGTGCTTAAGGAAGACTACTATCACATACCCGTCGCTGTACACCAAAAAATCATCGGAAATCGCTAAAATCGCAAAAAGTTGTGGCTTATCCAGTTATTGCATGAAATTTATTCATATTTTTTTTTTTTTTTAATATCAAAAGTTTTGTTATTTTGGTTGAAATAAAGTGGCATATCGTGTTTTTGCAGTTTAAAATTTATTATTATTGTTTCTATTTATTACATCAAATAATTTCTATAAGTTGTGATCCAGTTTCAGCCGAAGATGGCTCCAAAGCGTTCTAGAAGAGGTAGCTATTTTGCAGATCATAAGATCCTAGATTCCAAAACTGGTTAAATATGTGTTCTTCGGTGTTATTAAGTTTCTGTCTACAATTTTGTTCGCAACTGCAAGATGGACCTAGTTTGCGTGCTTCAACAGTTTTCCTAGTTTTCGGACAAAGATACTTTTCCTCTAATTCCGGTCATAATTATGTTCATTTCGAGCTCTCCAGCGAAATACGGTATTATTCTCACGCGATTCGTCTTCAATTGGCACCACACAATTTTCCTGAATAACAAAAACATTACAAGCCACACAAATTTAAATACTGGATTTTTTTTTTTTTTGCTATAACATGATAAGCCACACCATTTTCAATAAATCATACCTCGCTGGTTTCTGAAATTACTTCATCATCTGTTGGCAAAAACTCTTTGTCTTTCACGCTGTCATCACTATCTTCAACAAAATAATCACTTTCACTGCTATCTTCATCAGAATCCATCGTTTTGTAATACTGCCTTTGTAATTGCTGTGGCTTATCGAGTTTTTGGGACAAATAATTCTGAATAAAATCAAAATGTAAAAAGTGACACCACTTGCGGCTAAGGCGGAAATTAAACGGAATATAGGTACAATATTTTAAGAGGACGTTCCGATGCTGTAAAGTGATTGAATGAACTGATAAAACCACTTTCTGAAATCGTGTGGCTTATCGTGTTTTTACAATAAGCCCTTCATATGTAGGTATCTATTTTTTTTTTTTAACAATATTAATGGTGTAGAACTATTTATATTTAGTTCATTTGATAAATATTTGTTTGCCTTGTCTTTAAATTTCTTTCATAGTTATACAAACGTTTTTGACAAAAATTCAAATCTAATAACATGATTTTGTTTTAACCAGCTCAATAGACTTTTTTTTCCAAACATTGGCATACTTGCAAACTGCTTGTTAACATACATAGTTACGTATAAACATTTACCAGCTACTGTTGGTTGCAACTATCATGCGGCAGCTGAGAAAAACTACTACCAATATGTTACAGCAAGGAAAAGGACATGTTAGGCAGTTGCAATTTAGATGCGCGCTTAGATATCTGAGAAACTTAAGCAGCAACATATCGACAAGTTTTGCTATCTGCCCACCGTCAGCTAACAACACACGAAACACGGCTGTGGCAAAGACAGAAAACCCTTTACACGCTTAAGTGTAACGTGTGGGTTAAGTTATCTATTAAATTGAAATGCTTTGAAGCTAATGTGGTTGGAAGCATCTATTCACTATATAGACTTGTTGCATACTGTGTTTGCTGCTAATACTGCCATTATTATTTTAGTTTTTTCTTTCCTTTTCTTTTTAGAGCAAAAAAACGTGTGATTTTCTGCAAGAATGCAGCAATTGTTTTTTAGCGCAAAGTCTTAAATTATTTTTTTTTTATTTTCATTTTTTAGTTTTGCTAATTTTATTTTCTAGAACTATTTTCATTGCTCGCTGTTAGGTTGTTATTAGTTTGTGTTTTTTTTTTTAATGTTATCTAAAATGCTGCTATTGCTCTAGTTTTTTCTTCTATGCTTAGCCATGTTGCCACATAATGATAAAACTAGTTTTTTTTTATCTCTACCTACTACTTGTTTCTGCTTGTGCTGGTGTTTTGACAAACACATTTTGTGGCTCATTTGCCACAGCGCCTACATAAGTTGTTTCAGGTATTTATCTTTATTTTTTTTTTTTAATTCTTTCTGTACAATATCTTGCACACAGTAAATTTTATGTAATTAGTAAAAGTATGTATTAACCAGTCAACCACATCACCATCATCATCATCATCACCAGCAGCATTAGTATTAGTAGTAGCAACAGCAACAGTGGTAACAAACTAGTGCGAGAATTCATGCAACAATTGTAAAAATATTTATAACAACTGATGTTAAGTTGTTGCTGGCTGCTGCTACATTTACTATGCCATGTGTTGTTATATGTGGGCATGGTAAAATGCTTGACGACTCAGTTTCTTATCATCTCTCACGGCATTATAACATAAATACATACATACATACGTGCATTAACCCATGTGCATATGTTTACCATGTATCAGACCGAGGCGAATCAAAAGAAAAATGTTATAAAAAATTATTTTATAAGCATTAGTTAGATCTTCCTTATTGCTGCAAGTTTGCATCCACGTTAATTATGTTTCATTTTCTTTTCTTTTTTCGTTTAAAGTGTTGTTAAATATACTTTTTATAGAACAATGCATAATGAAAAAAAAATGATCATTATGCTTTATTTAAATTCCTTCAATTGCATGCATACATAACACATACATATGTACATACATACACCCAGAGAAAAACAGCTTAAAATCAATAAAAACCATATTGAATTAATAAGAAACATTAACGAGAGTTCATATGGAAAAATATTAATTTACAGTATTTATTTATTAATTTTTTTTATTTTTAAGTATTTTAGTACTATTTTCTATTATATAGAAAATTATTGAATTAATGTGACGCATTCTTATTTTTAAGTTGCAGCTTTTACCTGAGTGTATATTTGGAAAAATCTGAAAAAAAATAATGCAGCAAAACATTTTTAAATTCTTAATGACCTTAAGCTGAAAGTAATATATCCTACTTATTTTTAAATTTTCTTTTGAAACTGCACTGGTGTTCACACAGTGAAGTTTTTGTTTTGCAACTTAACGAGTAGGACTCATTTTTGCCAATGAGAGTGAGTTATTCAACAAGAACTGCATGTATGTACCAGTTTGAGTTTATTTTCCCTCAAGCCGATTCCAACCAGTGTTGCCAGTGAAATTTCGAGAAAGATACATTTTAGTTTCCAAAAAGATACATTTGTTCCCAAAAAGATACATTTTGCAAAAAAATTTTAAAGTCAATTTTTAACTTGAAAATTTTGCTTGTTTTTATGGTTAAGCAATTGTCTACTCGTATATGCATTTCGTTCCCGCTTTTTGGAACTCGTCAGTAGACTTCAACCCAAAACATTTTTGATTTTAGCTAACAAACTTCGTATGTTTATAGTAAGACTCTTAATACTATATTGAGAATCACAATATACAAACATAATAAGTTTGAAAGCCTCAAAAAATCTTTACAAAACAAGCATCTTTATTCGAATTAAATAAATAAAGACTTTATGTCAAATAAATATACTTCGGTATTTCATGTATGAAAATAAATGTTTTATTTTTCTTTTTGCCTTTTAATACTCTTATTGTTGCCCAATGTGGCAGCTAATTGTAAAAAGGTGGTGGAAAATAAAATAGATTCACAATCGAATAAAGATGCTTGTTTTGTAAAGATTTTTGTTTGAGGCTTTCAAACTTATTATGTTTGTATATTGTGATTCTCAATATAGTATTAAGAGTCTTACTATAAACATACGAAGTTTGTTAGCTAAAATCAAAAATGTTTTGGGTTGAAGTCTACTGACGAGTTCCAAAAAGCGGGAACGAAATGCATATAGACAATCGCTTAACCATAAAAACAAGCAAAATTTTCAAATTAAATAAATAAAGACTTTATGTCAAATAAATATACTTCGGTATTTCATGTATGTCAATTTTTAACGTTTAACATTTATAAACATAACATTTTTATTTCATATTTAATGAATATTGTAAAGAAAATGATATCACACAAATTCATCTTTATATTTATATACATAAGTTATAAATATTAGGCAGACTTGCAATTTTTGTTGCTGCAACTTCTTAAAATTCTGCTTTGAAATTGGATTAGTGTCCACATTATCAAATTCTAGTTTTGCAATTATGTATTAAAAAAATTCTTTTACACGTCAAATTTCCTTGAAAACTTAACAATTCTATTTACTTTTTGTAATGTTTTGTGTTTTTCATACAACTAAAGAAATAAAATAAAACGTCAAATACACCTACCAACATTTAATTATCAACTACGAATTTCAAAACAAAAGACAATTGCAGAGCACATGAAACTGTGTACCCCTCCCCAATCTTCTCACTCCTCTCACCGATAAACTCAAGAATTGCTGCAACAAAAATTGCAAGTCTGGACAGGGACTAAGCAAACTTTAAAATTAATTATATGTACATAACTATCTTTGGATGTTATCAAAACAAATTAATTTTTGTAAAAATTAATATACGAGTTAAGGCCTTTATACTAAAGCGATTATATCAAAAAGTTCATATAAATTTCCTGAAAATAAAAAAGATGTTCATATTTCCTAAAAAAAAAGATGTTCATATTTTCTATACATTTTGCGTATAGATTCAAAAGATACGAAAAATGTCTGGATTACACATAGTACCTGAAGTCATCAAAAGATACGAAAAATGTATCTTTCGTATCCTAATGGCATCACTGATTCCAACATACAAGAGCATCTGTACTGCGTTCACGCAAAAAAAAAAAACATAAATACGCTACCACTAAAAATAAAAAGACACATGCGTATCAAACGCATTGAATCTCTCTCTGATACTCACAATGTGAGTATGTTTATACTCAGGCCAGTGATCCGCAGAATAAAACATGTTTGTATTGGTGAGAGAAATGAGAGTAAAATAAAGTTACACTTGAAGAAAAGTTTTGCAATTTAGAATAAATTCTGTGGTTATTAATTGTCCGAATATTTGTTGTAAACAAATAATTTAATAAAATTTTACGAAAAAAGTTAAAAATCTAATAATCCATTCAACAATGTAGTGAATAAATTAAATTAACAAATTAAATTTATTCACAGATCTGTGAAAACTATTAAAAAATCTTTTTATACTATATTCCCTATTATTTTTTAAAGTTTCATAGCATAAAATGCATTGCATACTGCCAAAAGCATTTTTTATCACGAAATATTTCTTAGCTTCCATAATTAATTTTTATTTCTTTTGCTGTACAAATTTATTAAATTTGAACTTTAATTTCGTTCCGTGTGCTCAAAAAAAACTAAGCAAAACACCAGGAAAAATTCGTACATGCGTGCACAACTTCCGACTGTAATGTATTGTAACTGCAACAGTAGGAAACAGCTGATCGATATTGTTATGTGAAAAGTAATGGAAGTGGTTATAGAGATGTAATGTAACGTAACCTACTTTTCATATAAAAATATCATTCAGCTGTTTCCTACATTACAGTTACATTGCATTACAGTCGGGTAACTGAGCCTAAGCATGTGTGTGATTTTCTCGTCCACAATTGTGGTATGTCGTGCGGTTCACTGACTCAGGCTATGGATATTTAATCGTACAAAAAAACAAATAAATGATTAAACAGAATACCGGCATAAACACATTTTTCATACAAATTTGCACAAAAAAGCAGTCGCAGAAAGCAGCCGTGAGATAGAATCTATTTTATTTTGAGAGCGTTTTTTCTTATGCTCTCACATATAAGTACTCATTCTCTCAAAAATGTTACCATACTTTTAATAAATTTCATATATTTTGTAAGCAAAACTACAAAGAAAAATAAGCACAAAAGAAAATAAAACAAAAATTAGAGAGCATTTGAAGTTACTGCCGACGATGTTATTATGGGCTTTAGTAATTTGAGAGCGATTTTCCTGAAGTAGCAGACTTTAATCTGTTTCATCATTAAGCGTGATACTCGGGATATTTATTCATCCGTATACACACATTTGTGTATATAAAATTAAATTAAAAATGTGTAAGTGCCCTGTATATAGTGTAGCCGATTAATAGTCAGAGTATTTTTATACCCATACTCAAACAGTCCATAAATTTTAGTTTTAGTTGTTTGTGCTGAGTAATTTAAAAAATGTGTATAAACACAGTTTTTGGAGGTTTATGTTGTGGTTTGGGCTCTCAAAAACTCTCATTTGCTTCGTAGTCAAACAAATCTTTTGGAATCCAACTTCGTAAGCCTCCCTCTTAACGTTCTTAAAGTTTTTATTACTTACTCTCTCGAAGAAGAAAAAAAATTTATGACTCATGCTCACGTACTCTTTTGCTACTAATTTTTTGCCACTGAGAATGAGTTATTCAACAAGAAATAAAGAATAATATTAAATTTTTTTTTTAAATTATTACTTTTAAGTGCTGTGGCTATGATCTATAATCTATTCGCTGATGCGAAGTTTGCGCTTATCCATACTTGAAAATAACATTATTTGAAGCTTCTGTGTCAACCAATTGGTTCAACCTCAGAAAAAAGAAGTTGTGTTGAACCAAAAAAAAAATTAAAAAACTACTCACTTTCGACATTATCTTCCATTTATTAAATTTTAGAATTAATAAACTTTTATTGCTGAAAGCTACATCCGCAATTTGCACTGTATTCACTGCCCACAGTGTCTAATTGTGAACTCATTTAGAAACCGCATGGAAAACATATTATAACGTAATGGTAAAGCAACGTGGCGGAAAAATGTAAGCAGAGACGTTTAATTTATTATGTTTTGGATATATGTATTAGAGCAAAAATAATTGCGAATTTTCAATATTAAGTTTTTTTAGTTTTGGTAAAAAAAATGGGCGGAAATTTCCTATAGTGCCAATGTTGGAATTTCATAAAAACAGGTGAAAATTCAATTTCTAAGTGAACTCATAAATGTATTGCAAAATCTGTGTCAGCATATAATTAAACATAAATATAGAAAGAAATACATAAATTTAAATAAATATTGAAGAATTTCCCAAAAAAATAAAAAATAAAGGAAAAAATATTTGTGAATGGAAAAACTAGTAAGTGTATCTATCTAGTACGAGTATACTCGTGTACGTGTAGTTGGCTGGTTTAAATTTATTTTGTTTTGCATAATTTTCCCAATTGTATTATTGTTCTTCTTCGTAGTTTTATTTACCTTTTCATATTTCTCTCAACACTAACATTATTAATGCAAAAATGAAATGGTTATAAATAAAACTTTACATCGTTGACTTGCAGCTTCTTTCTTATGGCATCTTCTTTTCATGTTTGCCAATACTGTTGTTCATTATAATCTTAATCAGTGACTGGTTGCCTGTGTCTGGCAAGCAGAATAAAATTCTTTCCTACAAGTTTTCTTTTTTCTTTTAAATTGTTTTCTTTTCAAACCGTTACTAAGAAAATACAAACATATGTGCATACATACATACAAATGTGTATGTGCAAACATATGCTTTGAAAACTCATATGTAATATAAAGAAAACTTCAAGACAAAGAAAAAAAATTAATATACAGTTGAGTTGAAAAATATAGGGCTATTAGAAAAGTTTTAATTTTTTGCAAACTTAAATAAGGGATTTGATTTAATTTTATTTGATTTTTTTCTCACAGTCATATATATTTTCTTTTTATTGGATTTGAATATTCATAAAAATATTATCATTAAAATTTTGAAAACATAGAACAGAGAACTGCTTTGTTTTTAAATAATTAGATAGTAACAAAATAATAATTAAAAAAAACTAGATTTACTACAATTTTTATGCAGGTTTATAAAATGGTTATGAACATTTTACTATTTTTAGAAAATTCGGTATAATCGTACCTTTCGATAACGAGCTGATACGATCACGTGATTTCAGTTTGAGATTATGGCATTCGATATCGAATCATATTATTACATTGTTCGATAGCAAATGCATAATCTCAAACTAAAAAAAAACGAGATCTAATGAGCTCGTTATCGAAACCGACGAATCGACCCCTGCTTTTTTGACCACATTTTTTACCGGGCGTGCTGCAATTTTTTATATTAAATGTATTTGATATAATTTGTAGAGAAATTTAAAAAAAACTCGATTTGCGTTTTTATTTTGTAATAGTTAGTGTCCAAGTGTAAATCGCCTGAAGCAGCTAAATGAAGAAACACCCAAAATTGTTGGGTGAAGAAATACCCAAAAAAAAACAGTGTCCGATCTCCCAAAAAAAAAATAGTGAAGAATAACCCAAAAGTTGGTGTTTTTGACTGTTTATTCATTACGTACAATCACCCGAATTTAAATTTAATAATCGCCTAAAAATATTTTATTTCTGGGTTTTTTTAACATTATGAACAAATACCCAAATATCTAAAAATGTTGAGTCGCCAAAAGTTGTTGCACAATTACCCAATTTTGTTTACGAAAACTTTTGGGCAATTCTAAATTTTTATCTATCGGGCGATTTGTACTTGGGCGATAATTCGTACACCATTTTCGCCCAATACATCCAGCATAGCGTGCGCAATTTAATAAATTTTTTATAGTCAATAATCAATCAATCAATCTATTTATAACTTCAATCATTGCTAAAGTCTATTCTTTTGAAATATTGAAGAAGAGAATTATTAGTTTAGGAAAATTTTTGAGAAACACTTTCACTAGTTAAGCTTGATTTTTGTTCAAAATTTAGCCATTTTTCACTCTCATTTCAAAGTCGTGACTTTGATTTTTTTCACGGCTGCATAAATTGAGACAACTCAAAAATTTCTTCTACAAATTATTAAGGATTTTATTAAAAATCATAAAATATTTTGCAAAATATTTTGGCTATGCTGCTACCGGAGATATTTAAAAAATTAAGAACAAAGTCAAATACAAAGCCAAGCATATTGCAGGCTATTAAGGATATAATGATACACCCAGAGAAAAAACAGCTTAAAATCAATATAGATCATATTGAATTAATAAGAAACATTAACGAAAGTCTAGTAATGTTGAAATTTCTTATTTCAGTATGGAAAATATTAATTTACAGTATTTATTTATTAATTTTATTTATTTTTAAGTATTTTTTTTTCTTCTTTTTAAGTTTCAGATTTTCCCTGAGTGTAAAAATAAAAAAAGGATCAATTTTAATTCATTAAAATCGGATAATATTTGAAAAGTTATGAGGCAACAAGATTTTTCATGCCCGAGCTAGTCAACTTTGACACCTTGTAGCTCACCGTGTGCTTCAACAGGGTGGTCCAAATTTCTAAATTTTTAAAGCTTAGTTCCTCCTCTATGATTTTTACACACATCGTTGTGTTATAGGAACGCAAGTTTCAAATATCAGGATTTATTTTACTTTTTTTCTACTTGGAAGCACTGTGCATCGTTTGAATGAAATTTTCTGCACTGTATCTTGAATCGAGCTCAATAAATCATCAACATTTGAGGGCATCGTTTCTAGCACATCTTTTTTAATGTCTCCCCATAAATGTCTAAAAGGGTTAAGATCGGCAGATTGTGCATGCCACCACATAACCTCAAGCCTATTGTTCCTAAGCTAGTCCTTTGCCAATTTAGGCTGAAATTCAGTCTTTAGTTAAGTAATGAAGGTGGTTTAACCAATGAAATTGATAAGAAAAATCATTAGTTAACTATAGACTGTGATTTGGGACTTACTGGTGTGTTACGGTTCGTTATCTTGTTGAAAGACCCATTTGATTGGCATATCCCACTATGAATGTGGCAGCATCACTCTTCCATAATTTTCATCTACACAAGTTTATTTATTATTCCTTTAATAGGATGTATTGGACTAGCTCTACCATACGAGAATCCCCATCCCAATCCCCAAATCGTAATTTTTTTGTACCACACACTGTCTGAAGCCAGTTCCACTGAATAAAACGATTTTGCTTTTGTCTGTGCATAGTATACATATTTCCCCATTATTCTGTTTGCCAATTGACGTGAGATTTGGCGAACTTTAAATATTGTAATATAACCTTTCTTGGACTCGTACTGCAAATATGTAGTTTGATCCTTGAAAATTGTGCTAACATCAAGGTCAAGCTCTTGTTTAATCGTTTTCCACTAAAATTACTAAGAAGCTTTTTCCTCTGAAAAAATTGGTTACCACCATCGCTATTATTTTGAGCACAAATGTATATATTGAAGTTAGTCTGCAGCTCAGTAATTCCGTCAATATAGTTTACGGTTTTATTTATACGAAAACTGTTGTTGCGGCATACATTTTTAAATTCACCAGCCAATAATCTTAACATGTCTCTAAAGACACTTCTAGCATTCGTTTTTCCTAAAGTTTTTTTTATCTTGATAATTTCCTTATACAATTGCTAACCCTCAAGCTCTAACTGGCAGTAGTTTTGAGTGGTTTCCTGTAACCATCAATATGAAATAAATGAATGATGGATGAGATCTTTAACTTAGTGGAAATAAGGAGAAAAGAAACGCAAATAAAGAAGCAATAGTTTGTTAGGAGGTGATTTTCCTAACTAATGAGTTTTAACAATTTCTTTTTTTAATTTTTATCATATTCTTTAAAGAAGAAATGTTATGAGCATAAAATTGGAAGTTCATTTGGAATACATTTTTACAAACTAAAAATTGTTCTTGTGGAAATGGGCGTAAAACAATAAGAAACGGGCTTTAATTAATGTTAGAAATTCATTAAGAGTTGTTGGTTTAGTATTTGCTTAGCTTCGCTTATTTACAGATTGATAATTGATTAACAAATGCTAAGATTTTATCTATTGGTTATTTGTTACTTTGGAACAAAAAAAGTTTAAGCAGAAAGGAAATACATAATAGTTTTAGTAGCAGGTGTGTTTCTTCTCTGAAATCATTAATGTGCTTTTAATTTGTATCTGCTGTTAAAATCCAACTGATAAACATCACGTTTCTCGTTTTG
The DNA here is from genome assembly GCA_936439885.1 of Nowickia ferox. Taxonomy (NCBI): domain Eukaryota; kingdom Metazoa; phylum Arthropoda; class Insecta; order Diptera; family Tachinidae; genus Nowickia; species Nowickia ferox. The sequence goes on along the minus strand of OW387023.1, from coordinate 90,084,259 downwards.
CAATAAAATTTCAGGGTTCTGTAGCAAATGAACGTACAGGAAATGTACTTGGAATTCAATTAAATTACACACTACGAATGGTTAACGCTTTATCTATTAAAACTAATAAGGATTTTATTGGCGTTTGCAAGCATTATACATTATTAATAGTATGGAAAATTGCACAAGATATATTTCGATTAAGGAAAAATTATTTAACGAGCGTGGAATGAAATTATTAGAAAAAAGGAGCTCAAAACTTAACACAAACTGCAAAAAGCAGGAAAACATAAGATTGCCTAACTGATTGTCTACATCGACGTCACTTTAACACAATAACAAAAAATTGGTGCTCAGCCCAATCATAAAGAAAAATTCCGCACGAGTTTTCTCACTTTTCCCTTTTCTCCTAAAAAAAAGAAGGTATTATTAACTTGCTTCTTCCACTAAAAATCTTTCTCTTGCAAAACAGAAGGGAGTTTACATAAAAACATGGTTAATAATCCATTCAAACAAAATTTATATACATAAACTTGTATTTTATAGTTCTTTTATTTGAAAAAAACACAAATAAATAATGCTCAAATAAATCATTTATAAACTTTTTTTACATATTGTTTCAAATTGGTGAATTTTAATAATTTTCTTTACTCTCTCACTCAAAAAAAAAATGGGAGAAACAAACAGGGCAAGCATGAATAAAATTCCGCGTGAAATTTTTTCTAACTAATAACAAGTAATAGGGAAAACAACAAATTCTAATTGGACAAGGGAGAAATTTCATGCGGAATTTTATTCATGATTGCCCTGAAAATGTCAACAAACAAGCAAAACAACCCAGCAAAAATTACTGCTTACCAGAAGCGTTTTTGTAGGGGACACAATGTTACAGAATCACTTGCTGTTGCGCATGAATAAGGAATTTTTTTTTGTTCGAGATGAGCCAGCTATAAGCAATACATTTAGCTTCCAAAAAGCCATGAATTTTTTTGCCTTACTAAAGTGGTTCACAGAAGTAATAATATATAATTTTTGTGAGAGCCCGCCTTGCGTTAGTGCTTTTCAGAAGGATTTTTCGCTTCCCTCAATTGTTAGTGCATCCAAATCAGATTTTTTTTTATTTTTTTGCTGGGAACGAGCTTCGTAATGCGGTGATGGCATGTATTACTCTTGTTTTCTTCCCAAGGAATTTATGATTGGAGGAATGTTTTCTCGAGAAAATTATTTTCCGTGAGAAATAAATTCCGAGGGAATATGCATGACTGGGTTGTATATATTTCCGTTACGTAAGGCATAGAAAATATCATAAATCTGCCAAAAGGAGTCAGTTGTTTTCGACAACAAGTATAGATGCCGACAACTGGAATAAGGGAGGAAAAAATAACGCACCTGCGCAATGCGCAATATTGTTTTATTGATTCATGTTAGCGGACAATACTTATTGTTTACATACAATTTTGTTCAAAATCGAGTTGCCAGATTAATAATAAGTAAAATTTTTGACAACAAATAATTAGTATCCGCTGAAGGCTGTATTCCCCTACCAGAACCATAAACTAAAACCTCGTTATATCGAAAAATGTTTGATTTTGTCGTACAGTGTTATTACAATCAGAATGTCATAACTCTGTTTAACAAAAATTAGTTTTTTTACATTTCATAGATTTCATTTTTATAAATTTTAACTTAATTGACATAATAAATTTCATATAAAAACTTTACTTTAGATTTGCTTTAGCGAAATCATATGCATCTTTTTTTTTCTTAATGAAAGCAAAAATGTTTACATTTCATTATTTTCTATTTCTTAACGTAGAAAAAGTAAGTATCTCCACCTGCCAATTAGCTGTAGTTAAGTAATAATTTCCATTTAATGAAAAAAAAACTCGATCAATAAAAAAGGTTAACTCACAGAAGATTTATTTTACATAAGAAAAAAAAAATAAAAAATTAAATAAAAAACAAGACATCACAAAGAAATCCGTCAACAATAAGGACAGCAATGCAGGAAAAGCAACGGTTAATGTTATTAAAAAAAAAACAAATAACAACTCCAGCAATGATACATCTGCATCAGTATCATCATTATTATAGACTTTGGCCCGGCTTTGTAAGTCATCATTTTTATTATCATTATTATCATCATGGCATGAATAAACACAACCATGATAGACGTCAGCCAACCAATAGGCAGGCTGAAAGACAACAAACAATCAGGTTAAACAAACAATTTAGCTGGCCAGTAAAAAAAAGAAAATCTCCACAATATCACCAGCAATATGCACAGGTTTATGTGTATGATGGCCGGCCATATCGATTCTTTAGAATTTAGCAAAAGAAGAAGAAGAAGAAAAAAAAACATTCTAACATTTCATCATAATTTAATAGACACTTTGTTGATCGATGTTATTGTTGTACATTGAGATGATTATTTAAAAAAATAACAAATAAATGACCAAAATAACGTTTGGAGTTTAATAGTTGATGGCTTTACAAATTTGTGCAACGATCAGCAAGAAACTCAGTGCGTGCTGCAGCTGATCATGCAAATATTTTAGAGATTTTATGTAAGCACAACAGCTGCAACACACACACACAACACAGACACACAACACAAAATATCAATCAATTTAACGGCACATTCTCAAAGAAAATATTTATGTCTAAAAAGAAGCAATTGGCGGGCCTTAGGGAAGCGGGAGTTGGCAACTAAGCATTTCATGCAATAATTGTTCAACACAAATAACCGCTATTTTTGCCACTTTTTTTTGTTAAAGTGTCTTATTAATGTCTTTCGTTATGAAAATTTAAATTTAGCAATCGACAAACACACAAAGGTACCCCGATGCTAAGCATGAATTTTGTTTTCATCTTTCGAGAAGAATATGGCTAAATGGTTTGAAAAGAAATGCAAAAATCGCATTCATTGCATTTATTCAAAGTTGGACAAAACAAAATGTTCAATGGTAATTTTATTCTAATGTCGGAAGTGCTGCAGAGTTCATGTACTATTTGTAATGAAATAACCAGTAAAAGAATTTTCAAAATTATTTGGGGTATTGAAGCGTCCTAATGTCATAATGTCCCAAACTTTGAAACTAGTTTAAAATATGACTGCTGGGAGCAACCCCTCACATTTGTGTGTGTTAGTTGAAACATAAACCAGATGATACCAAACAAATGAGAAAAAATATTACAAAAATAAAATAACATTTGGTACGAAAATGCAAAATTATGAGAAGATTATTCAGCGGCTTCTATCGGTATTCGAAAATTAAAAATTATTTGCTCTTGTGCGTAATTTTAACAAATAAGGGGAGATTCAAGCCATTTCATTGTCTGATAGAAGTATTTTTTTTTTTTTTAATTTTTTGCCTTTTTACAGTTCTGGTGACTTTTAATTAATATTAAACTTTGCTATTTACGATATTAGCAAGTTTTTGGCATTCCTTATAATTTTATATATTTTTAAAAAATTTTAAATACCAAAGTATATTTATTTGACATAAAGTCTTTATTTATTTAATTTGAAAATTTGCTTGTTCTTATGGTTTAGCAATTGTCTATATGCATTTCGTTCCTGCTTTTGGAACTCGTCAGTAGACTTCAACCCAAAAAATTTTTGAATTTAGTTAACAAACTTCGTATGTTTATAGTAAGACTCTTAATACTATATTGAGAATCACAATATACAAACATAATAAGTTTGAAAGCTTCAAACAAAAATCTTTACAAAACAAGCATCTTTATCAGCGTTGCCGTTGTGACACTAAAGTATCACTTTTGATCCTTTTTCGTTCCAATGACACTTTTTATGACCCTTTTTTTATTTAATTCCTTTGTATCATTTTAACAAAATGAATGCCACTTTTTGAAAAAGAGTTAAAGTTCCAATATTCCTCACAAAAGTTTTTAGTATACTTTTATGCATGTGTGTTGTATACATATTTCCGTACATTATTTTTGTGAACGTACATATAAAAATTGCATTCGAAATTATTATTACAACAACTGACTTTTATGCAACTGTCATATTCCATGCATACCTATTTTTTTCATATAAAATTTAACAATTGTGTAAAATGAACTGATGATTAACTGTGAGTAGGCCCTGATTTATATATATACTATATTAAATATTAGAGCGTTGCACGAGCAACACTACACCGAATCAGAGCTGGAAGAATAGACTCCAAGTGAAGAATTAATTACAAAATATAGAATAAGTATTTCTAAAAAGTGATAAACATTATCAAAAGTTTTTGTAAAAGTAACTTCTTTTTGATAATATGATAATGTATTTAATGAATTCTTAAAATTCGTATTTGTTTTTTTTTTTAATTGAAATAAATGCTATTTTTTTGTTCACAAAAAACTTGACCCTATTTTACATTAAAATACCCTTATTTTGACCCCTTTTTTTCTTAAATACCCTTTTTATGACACTTTTTCGAAATTTTCAACGGCAACCCTGATCTTTATTCGATTGTCTATCTATTTTATTTTCCACCACCTTTTTACCATTAGCTGCTACATTGGGCAACAATAAAAGCATTAAAAAGCAAAAAGAAAAATAAATCATTTATTTTCATATTTGAAATACCGAAGTATATTTGTTTGAAGCTTTCAAACTTATTATGTTTGTATATTGTGATTCTCAATATAGTATTAAGAGTCTTACTATAAACATACGAAGTTTGTTAACTAAATTCAAAAATTTTTTGGGTTGAAGTCTACTGACGAGTTCCAAAAGCAGGAACGAAATGCATATAGACAATTGCTAAACCATAAAAACAAGCAAATTTTCATATTTTTTAAAAATTTTAGGGCTTGTTTGCAATTATGCTTTTTGTTGCCAATTTTAGCCAAATCTTTCCTTTTTGCTATTTTACCGATTTTTAATCCATCTATCTATTTGATGTTAGCAAATTTAACGGAATTTTCATCATTTTGCCAATTTCCTGCGATTTCTTGGAATTTCTTATATCTTTAAGGTAGAGGTCCATAGCTCGCTTCTTGCGCGTTACGCTTTCTATGCATCTGTCAAAAAAGTAGAATCATTCAGCCTTATCATGAATTCCAGATGTGAAAATTTCCGAATCAAATTTTTTTTTCACATGGATTTTAATTTCGTATCATCAATTCCAGTACAATTAAAAACTCACATGTTTCCACTTTTTCCAACAGACAAATCTTTGTAAATGATAATATTCATAAATTGTCAAAATATTTCACAGTCGTATGAAGTTTTTTGACACCAATTGTTCACACGTTCGGAATTTTCAATGTGAAATTTTATTTATGATAAGCCTGAATGTAATAGTATGTGACAAGTTACATTGCAAAAAGCGCAGAACGGGTAGGCGCGTTCAAAGCAAAAAGTAGGTCTACTCTCTACTTTTGTACGCGTTACAAGCACCATGAAAGAAAGTCAGCTGTTCTTGAATGCTAAAGATGTTAAATAATACTTTATTTCTTACGTTATCGATAAATATTATTTTGCCGTGGATAATTTTTTTCTTTGTTTTTTCAATAAAAAAAATTTCTTAGTAAAAACAAACTTGTTTAATAAAATATGTGAATTTTTCATTAATGCGATGTATTTTAATTCACTTTTCACCACACTTTTCTCAGTAACAAATTTTGCTTATTAGTTATCGATTACTTTTACGTACTGAGTGTCATCTCGGCTAAATCTGTATTAAATAGCTGCTTAGAAAAGTTATTGCTTAAGCCAATAATGTGCATACATTTATATGTAATTTTCAATTTACTTACATTAAAGTCAACAACAGCCGACAATCTGCTGGAATAGTCCTGGCCGAGTTCTTCTCAAGACTATCTTTTAAAATGCTGAATAAATAGTCAAAGACATCTGCAGACATTCTTGTCGCGGTTCGAAATTGCTGAGGGTCAGAAGTTTTAATTTTTTAAATGTGGTTTCAAAAAACCCACTTAAATTCCGTTCTAAATACAACGGCCGTACCCAAAACCTTTTCTTTTTTGAAATTGTTCATAGGCATTTTTTGCACATAAAATTAAATATACAAACTCGACTAACTCCACAAATTCTTTTAAAAACTCGATTTCACTCTCCATTTTTTCTTTATAAGTATGTATAAACAAACGCACACAGCTGATCAAAACATATAAATAAAATGGCGCATGAAAAGCAGTGCATGTAACTCAACGCGAACAAAGTATAGAATGAAACAAGAGGATGAAACGCGTGTAAAGCATAACGCGCAAAAAGCGAGCTATGGACCCCTACCTTTAGGTATTTGTAAGTAATTTTAGGGTTTGTTTGCAATTTTACAATTTATCGCGAATTTTTGCAATAAAACTGTTTGTTCCCAATTCTTTGTTTTTTGGCAGTTTTAAGTTTTTTTTTTTATAAGTATCAGACTTTGATATCTTTTTGATGTTACCAAGTTTTTGCAAATTTTCGTAATTTTTGCGAATTTTTCCAAGATTTTTGCAATCCTTACAATCAATGTTAGTGGTTTTTTAAATTAAAAAAAAAAATATTCGTCACTTTTCGCAATTTTTTTGCATATGAAATTATTTTTGATTCTTTAAATCTAATTAGTGTGTTCGTTTACAGTTTTGGCGGTTTTGGAAATTTTTTTAGAGATATTCGCATTTTTGCAAGTTCGTGCGATTTATATGCTGTAAGCCTATTCTCGAGTTCTTGCCCTTTTGCGGTCTATATAATCAGCTTTGGGAGATATTTTTCATTATTTTAATCCCTTGCGAAATTTTTATTTTTTGCAATATATAATGAAAAAAAGGAAAAGCAAAATAATTAGTTATGACAGTAACAAATACATAGGGTGAAGAATTGTATAAATATAGTACACCTTTTATATGAAAGAAAAGTTTGAAAATTTTTGGCTAATTTTTCATATCAACGAGTTGTTTGCTTTTCCTGTAAAATTTTTTCAATGTAACTTAGAGCTTTTATGAAAACATATGACGATATGTAAGTGAAATTTTAAGGAAAGATCAAAATTACGATTTTGAATTTTGTGATGATACGTACTTTTGGATTTTCTACGAATTTATATAATTAACTGTACATTTTTAAACAGTTAATAAAAAAAACAGAGCACAATGTAATGGCGAATATATTCTACAAAAGCAATGGAAGATTTAATTATTTAATTATTTTATTACTTTGCTATAATATGATGTGTGCAAAAATGATTTTTCAGTTCTATCTTCTTTAGAATACCAAAAGGTGCCTTACTCTACTTTTTTTTTTTTTTTGATAGTTGGTAATGTAAATAACGTATTTTTCACCAGAAAAGCAACCAAACGAAAAGTGTTTTACACCACGGATGTAGGAGCGCATTTTATCGTGGAAGTTAAATTTCTTTCCACTGAGCCATTTCTTCAGGTTTGGCAACAAGAAAGAGTCACTCGGGTTTAAGTGCGGAAAATAGGTATGCATAAATTAGTTGAAACTAATTGCTGGAAATATTTATTTCTTCAATGGGCAGCAGGAAGGTGACTAACTAAGTAGTTATCTTCCAATAAATTTTCCCAATGAAAACTGATATATTTTTTAACATTTGTTAAATCACTAATAATCTTAAATTATTATTTTACCTATTCAGTAAAATATTTTTTTATTAAAAATACATTGAAATTGATTATTGAGGGGTTTAGCTGGATCCTATGCGCATTTCACTGTTGCTAATGTAGATCTTAGAACAATTAGAGTTTTTATGTTAAGCTTTCATATAAACAAATGAGAACCTCAACAAATAACAAAGTTGAAATAAGAACTCAATAATCAAAATGTTTTTTTATTTTCTTACTTCACCATTGCTACATTGGCTGACTTTTGTCAGCTCGAATTGTAGTTGTAAGAAGTATGTAAAGAAAAAAATGTAAATAACACCAGCTATGCAAGAATAGAGTGTTGCCATACAAATATTTTTTTAACCGGGTGCAATCAAATTAAGAATGAGTGTTTTTTATGGGAATTGTTACGGTTTAATTCATAAAAAATAGTTTAGGTTTATTACAGGTTCATTTGACAAACTTCCCATAGAAATATGTCAAAGAAGCGCTCAATAAGCCTGAAATATTTTTTTATGAATATGGCAGTTACAATTTAAGTTTAACATTTATTAACGCACCAATAATCCCAAATTATTATTTTATTTATTCAGTAAAATATTCAAGAGATTTATTATTCGACATATTGTCATAATTATATTATAAGTGAAATTTATTTGTTTTGAACAGTCACAAACCTCTTATCTTATTTGTGAATTCTCAAATAGTTTATGAAAGTCTGTGCATAAGATAAGAGGTTTGTGACTGTTCAAAATGTGTGGTTGAATTCTACTAACGATTTGTTAAAGCAACAATGAAATGCATATAGACATCGCTTAACCACCAGCAAATAAATTTCACTTATTCAGTAAAATAATTTTTTATTAAAAATACATTAAAATTAGTTATTGAGGGTTTATCTGGATCCTATGCGCAACCGATATAGTTTGGGAAAATGCAAATATGGAAATATATTTAACAGTGCTGTGAATTTTTATGAAATTTCCGCATTTAAGTCATGTTTCTTGTTTTATACTGAACAACAGTTGACTTAAAAGTTTACATGTACGTTTCTTATTTATGTTGTTGTTGTTGTTGTTGTTGTTGTTTTTTCTGCGAAAGGGAATTGTATGAATAATTACAGGTAGATTTTAGGCAGTTTTTTTACCACACTGAAATTAAACATGTTTTATTTGCAGAGGATTAAAGAAACAGCATTTTAATATTAACGATTTTTTTTTGCCCTTTGGTATTGCATACGAGTATGTATGTGCAAAGAAATTTATGCGTATAATCAAAAAGGCAGAAAAAAGACATGAATTTTATATGTATGTATATGAAATTTAAGAAAAGTTTAATGTTGAAAGTTTATTTTTCTCCTTTTAGTTTTTAAGATGGGTGGACAAATGTTCAATATCACCCTTGAAGTGTTTAAAAGTTACCTGTTTGTGCAGAGATTTTCTTTTAAATTATTAAAAAATAATTAAAACATAAATAACAAAATGATAGACATAAAAAAGCCCTTAACTATAAAAAGTGTATATCATGCTGTATGTAACTTAACAAGTTTTGCCACTTTTTTTTGTGATTACAGCAAAAATAATTTGCTAGATATTAAGACAGGCACGTACGACTTTTCTCTTCTAATATTGCAACAAGATCGATGATGTTATTTTCTTTTCTTTTTTCGTAAAACAAAAGCAGCTAAAATAAAAAGAATCTTAAACATAATTGCTGTTGCCACAACAACAGAAATTAAAGAAAATCTAGAAAAAATATATGGGAGGAAATCTGCTTTTCCTTTCAGCTTTCAGGTCTTGTGGTCAGCTAATTGGCTAAAAACGATGGCCACTAATTCTAGCAGCAATCAACTTTACGATCTCAGGCACACGTTCAGTGTCATTTAAGCCAACAGATAGATACTAAGAACTAAAAAAAATTAAATAAATAAAATAAATTCTAGATTCTAATACAATGTAACAAGAAAAAGAAAGCAAGCCAGCAAAGCAAGTGTTTGTTAAAATTTAATTAACCGATTTAGGAGGGAAAACTTGTTTAAACACAAACATTTTACAACAGCTGGCCATAAAGTATAAATAAAATATGAAGTTTAAAGTTTCCAATTTGTTTAAGAAAAAAAAATAAATGAATTTAAAATTTTCTTTTATCATCATCATAATTTGCATGATAATTTTTCTTAACAAATTGTATTCATAACTCAACGATTTTTCAACAAGACGCACGGTTAGAGGGAACGATTTCATTTGTTTTTTTTTTTGCAAAATGCTAATGTTGCGTTGCTAAAGACAACATACGCAGCAGGAGGCTTAACATTTAGTTTGTATTTAAATTATTTGCTTTTCAAATGATATATCAAATTTGCTTAAAAGTCGCTAAACCAGATTTCTGATTTGTAAATATACCACCAACATTATTACCTCGCATTGGTTTAAAGGATTTTCAGGTTGAGAATAAAGAGAAATTGTTAAAGCTAATTGCTTAAGAATGATTTCAGAATTTAATCATGCCAGAATGTTGAATGTAAATTTAAGAAGTCTTAATGACTTTCAAGCCGGTTTTAATATCAAATATCGCTAATTGATTTTAAAAGTTGGTAAAATCATAAACATTGCACTAAAGTGATAATACTTTTGACACCATTTTGTTTATATTAAATGCGGCGCAATAATGTAAAACAGGCTCAACTAAGGCCAAATACGCGATCAAACATATCTAGAGATTTATGCTTACTTTTAGTAAGTCATCAAAGCAGTGAAAAAAGAATTGATTAAATGAGTCATTAGCCATACATTTTTAAAAGACAGCCAATGGCTTTTTAACGTACCAAAGGTAAACAAATTTTTTCGATGACTAAAGAAAGAGTCAAAGATAATTTTAGAGTGGCTTATTCAGAAAAATATTTAAATTCAAAAAAAAAATAAACCGACTTCAAAAATGAGCACTTCAAAATAATTTACTAATAATGCCCAATTATTATTTTACTTATTCAGTAAAATCTTTTTAATTAAAAGTGCATTGAAATTGATTATTGACTGTTGCTAATGCAGATCATCAGGTCAACTTTACCCAGAAATTTCTTAGAACAACTAGAGATTTTAAGTTAAACTTCCATTTAAACAAATGAGAAGTTCAACTAAATAATATCAAAGTTATCTATAATGGTATTCAGTCGGTGCCAATTAGTTTAGCAAATTCTATATTTATGTACTTATTTGTATAAGCGTTTAGTTGTCATTGTTATTGCCACCGACTTCGAATATTATTATAGATATCACATACAAAAATATTGTATTTAACTGAATCTAAATTATTTTTAACTCTTAAGTGTTTCTTTTTAAAGTCGTTTTAATATATTTTTTAGTTTTACTTTTAAATTTCAAGCGTCTAATTTATATTTTTAAGGAAATTGGTCACGCCCAATTTGGCAAATATTAGCGTCCTTCCACTTTCCTAAATTCAAAATCGCTTTACTTTCAAAGCTTAAGGTGCGTGCCAAGTTTTAGTTTCGTAAAACATAATACTAATATTTAAGCACAAAATTATGTCATTCTAACGGCCGAAACTTTTTGCCAAGTTTCGTAATTTAATACTTATCTATCATGGGCGTAGCCCCACCCACTTTTTAAATACAAAATCGTTTTAATTTCAAAGCTCAAGGTGTGTGAAAAGTTTCGAAAAAAATCGATAGAGTGCCTCTACTCTATCGATTTTTTCGAATAATATATTAAAGAGAAATAATATATTAAATTTTAATGGGCGTGGCCCCACCCATTTTTTTAATGCAAGATTGTGTCTTTCAAGAGCTCAAAGTGAGTCTCCAGTTTCGTTCAAATTTATGAAGTACAATGTAATGTAAAATTAAAATTTAATAGGCGTGCCGCCACCTACTTTTTTGAATGGAAAATTACTTAGTTTTGTAAAAATCGGTCTATTAGAAACAAGTGGAATATTATATATTAAGTTTTATTGGGGGTGGCTCCGCCCATTTTTTCAACCTCGAGATGATGTCATTACGAGAGGCCAATGTGTTGAGTAAGTAGCATAAAATCAATTAAATAAAATTAGTGGGCATGTCCCAGGCCACTTTTTTTGCAATAGAAGCTATACTCTCTCAGACCAAAAAAAAACCTTTTACAATCGGTATTAAATGAACCGAGTTATAAAGTAACATAGCAAAAAAAAATATGTACAGACGAATAGATAACCTCGTCCCTTTTTTTAAGTTGTTAAAAAAAAAACAATAAGTGCATGTCTTGTAAAAATAAACGAAATTGTTTCCATCTCACCAAAACATCCAAACTGCAGAACCGATTGAAATGATTTTTTGGATTCCAAATAAGGACGCCTCCCTCTGAAATCCTTAAAGTTTTATCACTTAGCCTCACGAAGAAAAAAAATTTATGACTCACGTCCGCTCACGCGTGAAAACTTTTGGCTTTTTTAATTTTTTTAATTTTCAAATACTATAAATTTTTATTATGAAAACTTTTACCATGTGGACTCAATCGTTATTTGAAATCTCAAACAAAACACTTGATAAAGTGACAGTAAATAGAAATTGTCGAAAAATTTTAAAACGAGTCTTTTCTAACGCACACGCATTCACGTTTTTTAACACTCCTTTTTAGATCTTTTATAATTTGGTTTATCTCCAAAATTTTGTTATACACACAAAAACTATTCACTTTCGACATTATCTTCCATTTATTAAATTTTAGAATTTATAAACTTTTGTTGCTTCATCTGAAATTTACACTGTATTCACTGCATACAGTCTTTACATGTTAATTTATTTAAAAATCGCATGGAAAACATATTATAACGTAACGTGGTAAAGCAACGTGACGTAAAAATTTGAACAGAAACTTTCAATTTGTTATGTCTTAGATATATTAGAGCAAAAATAATTGCGAATTTTTAAAATTAAGTATTTTAGTTTAGGCAAAAAAAAAAGAAGAAAATTTTCTATAGTGCAAATATTGGTAATTCTAACTTAAACTCTAATCGTATTACTTTAATATGTTTATATATTTATTTATTTACTTTCGTGTAGCAATAAACCATAAATTATTTTCTTTTATTTTTCGTTTGTTAATAAAATGCTTTATCATATTCTCAAAAGCTTAAAGGAGAAAATAAATAAATATTTATTAAATTAGTTTCATCTTGTCTATAAAAAAAAAGTTAATGTAATAACATTAGCTGTAACAAATAATTTTCTTTATGCTGGTTATTAAGACTTAAGATCATTAAGAAATAAATAAGAAAACAAGAGAACCATGTACATCTCGAAATTTATCTAATATGGTATGAAATAATCACGGTACTTTGGCAAATAAAAGAAAACAAAAACTTCAAAATTCATTACACAATTTCAGTTAATTTTTGGTAGAAACCGCAACTTGAAGCCAACAAAGTTGTTAAAACAGATTCGTGCGAAAAAACGTGACTTTTGGAAACAAGAAAAAAAACAACTTGCTGCATTTCATCTTCAGCTTTTCATCTTGATCAGGAAGTGTTTGTTGAATTGTGTTTTCTTCTTATTTTCGGCAGTATTATTATAAGTGAAACAACAAAAAGCAAAAAAAAAAAAAAACTAAAGAAATCATTTCAATTGATTTCTTGTTAAAATTTTCTAGAAAGCGGGTGGTGTTGTTTAACATTCTATTCTACATTTCACTTTATATAACAATAAATGGTGTCTTATAAACCGACTGCAAACAAGAAAATTTGATTATAAATTGAGTTACTTTAATGCTTTTTTTCATTCAATCAACGTCATTTAATTCCTAGTGGGTGGCTTAAATGTTTGTCTTATATAAACGAGTAGATATTCTTGGTTTTACTCCAGCTTTGCGTTACATTTGCAAGATTAGCATCATTTTTATTAACTAACAGAGCAAATCGAATATTTTTTAATTAAAACTGTTCCTAAAAAAGAATTGAGCTTTCTTCAAAAAAAAAAAAAAAAAAAAAAAAAAAAAAAAAACACCAACAAAAAACATTAAACGTCCTTTATTTCATAAAAAGCCAGAATTATTCAAGCAGCAAGTGCTGGAGCTAAGATATTTTGCAATACAAAAAAGAGATATGTATTTTAATAAAGAAATTTGTTATGTTGACTTTCCACTACATACATATACATTCAAATATTTCGTAGAATCACAGTCAAAATTTAAAATGGCAGAGTAACAGAAAATTATTTACTTTCCAATTTATGGCATTTGCTTGCACCCGTATCTTAAGGAAAGAAAGTAATAAGAAAAAACCTTAAATTGCTCATCCAATAATTCATTTCAAGGAATTTTATTTCATTTCTAAAACCTTTTTTATTTTTATGCAGCGAAATCTCTCATTTACCCGAAAACATCTTCAATAAACACACACACACACACGTGCACGCACATAAAACAAAAGACTTAAGACAGCAACTTGATATTGATACAATACCGAAAAATTCTTGAAAATTCCTTCCAAACCGTTACTTCTTTTCAGGCCATTCAAGAACTGATATTTAAGTTTTGGGCAAAAAAAAAAAAAAAAAAGAACAAACAAAAAAACTTTTACAAATTTTTACTGTTACCAAAAACGCAAAAAGCAAATAAGAGATGCCCATTAAGATGCCTACAAAGCGTAATTAAGGTACAGGATTTTTTATGTTCTTGCCAACGAGAGAATTAAAAAAAACAAAACAAGAAACAAAAATGAGAAAGCAAAGCAAATCAAAGGGAAATAATTAATGCTTTTCGCTTGTAAATGTCGTATTAATTGAATGTAGAATGAACGCTTGTTTTAAAACAAACCAACTTGACATTTTCTTTTAAACAATAAATATTTAAGAAATGTTTTTGCACATTCATAAATAAAACATTATGGTAACTAACCAATAGGCTATTGTAATACTTGTATTTATAAGTAACAAATCTAGTTTTGAAAAGTTTTTAAACTCCAACCAATTTTTTGAGATTTGCAAATCAATGCCAAGACTTCGAGTAGAAAAAGAAGTCATTTATTAAGACTCGGATTTTGTCATCTGCAAGTAGGGAAAATTGAGAAATTTTTCAAAAATATTAAAATAGGATTTTTGCATATTTATTGCGTGCGATGCAATGATTTCGATTTTTTTTTATTGTTTATGTGATGGATTTTATTTATTTAGTTAACTTGCAGTCTGCTAATAATCGGCTTTCATTAACCCCAACATACATACACACGTAAATATATTAATTTTAATGTCAACAAAATAATAATTTTATCATACATTTTTACCAGAAAATTATAAATTAAGTCCTCTTTGATTATTTGCCGTCAAACAACTATGAATACGTATAGTTGAAAATAAAAAAACACGCTCATATGCACACACGCATTATTTTAAACCGAAGACGTATAACTAAAAACATCCAACAACTATGATTATACACATTTTATTACCCAGCAAAAAAATTGCTTCAAATAAAGCAGGTTTTTACTATGAGAGAGCAAAAGTAGAGCTGAAAAACCTGCTGATATCGCTGCTGATTTTTGTATGGCGAGTTCCCGGTTTGGAGTACTAAATTTTTTCCTCACAAAAGAGCTTTTTTGAATATAAAACATGCAAGTATATCAGTTATCTGAAGCGCTCTTTAAATGATTAATAATATAAACGTATTTACTTATGTAAAAAGCGCTTTTCAAGATTACATTAGCAAAATTCCTGGCTTTAAAACCTGCATTATTGTGGCGCTGTTAAGTCACCTTTTTTTCTATAGTTTGCTTCATATATGTTCATATATGCTTTTAAGCAGCTCATATTTTAAAGCGAGTTATGATGCGCTTTATTGCCTTATTGCTTCAAAAAACATGAAAATTTTTTACTAGGTAATTACCCAGCATAAGCAACTAACTATAACTAAAATTTATAGACTGTATGAGCTACAATCATACGCATGAGTATAAAAATACTCTGACTATTTAACTGCTACATATGCGCATATACAGGGCTACTTTATTTGCACACACACACATAAAACATCCACATACATTCTCACACATTTTCCATTACATCTTATATACGCAAACGTATGTACATGGTGGCGAATGATGAATAAATATCTAGAGTATCATGCTTATATTTTTTTTTTTTTTTGCTTGACTAAATATCCATAGTCTGAGTGTAAGCAATCTTCGATTATAAGTGTGACAGAGAGTCAACATTCTTGATACGCGTGTGTCTTTTTATTTTTAGTTGTAGCTTATATTAGTTTTTCGCATAAACGAACTAGAGATGCTCTTGTATGTTGGAATCGGCTATAGATATAGTTACTTTAGAGAAAATATGTGAGCGTAGGAATTGTTTGCTCTACAAGTATGATTATACGCAGTTAATAAAATTTAGGCTATTTACTTATTTATTTATTTATTTTGACTACCCATTGTCATTCTTTGATTTCTAAACATATTGTATGCAGAAACCGCAAGGATATCTCTATGACATAACGGGTATGCCAATTCCGCAGACCCTAGTCCGAGAAATCTAGCTTTGAAATAACAGAAGAGCAGATGTGCACGTATTTATTAAAAGAAAGTATCTTGCTACATTGCAGCGTGATGGATAGAAGAGAAGCCTTTTGGGATGGAACCTAGAGGTCTAACCATTGGCTTCATACTGGTACTAAGGGCACCGCTACAAGTGGTTTATTGTGACATTTGCGTTCATATTGTTGACAACATCTGTGAATCTAAAACAATTTTCATTTGCTTAGAATGCAATCGAAAGTCTTCTTTCGATATCTTTGGACAGGCTGTAAATTGCTGTTTAATAAAGTGAATATACAACAATAATTTGCTTTTCCTTCCTTTATCATTAAATATAAGCCTTTATCATTAAATATAAGCAATTTGTAGGATGTTATAGTGCGTTAATTTAATTTAATTATATTACTGAATCAAATACAAAACCCAGCAAAACAATTTTGATTTGGAGGCACTAGCAATTGAGGGAAGCAGCGCATTGCTTACTTGATAACAAAAGCTTCGAAAAATGTCTCTGAGAAGCACTAACGGAAGGCGGGTTCTCTAACAAAGTAGAAAATTATCATAGAAAACTTCGAAAATGTCGATTTTTATTACTTTTTTTAAGGAAAAATTACTTTTAAATATGAATTGATATTTAAATAAGTTGGTGAAATTGGCCCTTATAATTTATTTGAACTTAAAATATATTTGATTACTCGGAAAATGTTTGTTGTTCGCACAATTTCCAATTCTGATAATTGGCAACCACTACTCGTATTATTTCAAAACGTTCTACTCCTTCAATGGAAATAAACTAAAATGATTTCTTTAATGCAATTAGAACATGATCTTAACCAAATATGTGAAGCAAAGCGCACTTGTTCCTCTAAAGGGAGTCAGCTCAAAATTTTGCAATTTTAAATTTTTGCACGAAAACGATATACAGTGATCATATCTTCCTTCCCACTGTAAAAATCTTTCACTACTTTTTCTTATATTAACAAAAATAGTTACTTGCCCTCTATAGAAAATTTTTAAATTTTGAAAGGTCACTTTACAATAGCTACATCCGTCCAAGCCATATGCACAATGTGCAAGCTTTTAAAAAAGAGCTTTGTGCTTTCACACCGAGGAGAGCACAACCAGTGATGTCAGATTAGGGGATTTATCCCCAAATCGGGGATTTTTTTTCGAAATGGGGATAAGAATTTTGGTTTGGGGATTGAGGAATTAATTGGGGATAACTTTTATGTTTTGGGGATTTTATGAGATTTTTTGGGGATTTGTATTTTCATTAATATTTTTTATTTATTTCTCGGAATATTTTAATATCAATACATATTCCAATTCAGTTCATAAATAAATAAATAAGGTTTATTACAAAACAAACAGGTACTCTCGCATTGGGGAGATTGCTCATCAGCTAATTTTATTGTTTACACGTATGTAGTATATAACTTACAAATTATTTGACAATTAGTTCTTTATCTTATTGATGCTTACAGTTTTATATACAAATAACAAACAACTTAAACATGTTTTTGGGCAGAAGCTTGTTCAAGATGCCGCTGGACCACGGCCGTTTAAAGAATTGGTGGAGTATTGTACGAGTATATATTAAATTTACTTTGCGTATCAACGAGCAATGCTTGCATTGAACGAGTTTAAATTAGAAACAAAATTCAGTTCGAATTGCTAAAATCTCTGTTACAAACTAATATGCATTTTAAAAATAATGCAATTTGTTGTGACACTTTTGATCCATTTCCAGAAGTGCTAAAATTAGTGTATACAAATTGCCTTTTTGGGGAATTTTGGGGATAAAAATTTTAAAATTAGGGATGTCACTTCAGCACAACAGCCAATCCGATCGCGGCGAAAACAATGTTTGTCCTATATCTGCTTTAGAGAAACAAATGGTATAAGTGTACTTGTTCTCTTATCAATGCTCAACTTTATATCATTCTCAAAAATTGCATTTCTTTTTGTTAATAGGGCACATTTCATATTGTTTAATTTTTTGACAAATTTCCTGTACAGCCTCTTGAGAGAAGACAAGTTTTTAATATCTTTTTTGAGTTCTAAGTAAACTTCAAAGTCCTTTTGTGCAAAACTTGCTTTTTTCAGTTACTACTAAGTTGCACTAAAGGAGCGATATGTACTACAAAGGAATTGCGTCTGTGGCAAGACTCTAATCCAAAACATAAAAATATAATTTTAAGTATAACTCAATCGCTACAATTCCTAATAATGAACTAGTTAAACCTAACCTTTACTGCAAATATAAAAAGAAAGCCTGGATTTATTAAAGATTAGCAAACTAGTTCGTGTATCCATATAAACACTTTGCCATCTTTCAGCTGATATAGTTGTAAAATGAGTTAACCTATTTGCTAATAAATGCGTACTTGCATTTTTACAAACCACATTTGATAGAAGACGCATTCGATGTTTCGTACTCTTTCCAGAATATCGACTGGTCTGGCTGGCATGTGTATAAACGGACAGCAAACTTAGCACTTGAGGTATACATTTACACTTACGAGTATAACTACATACAGAATGCATTTAATATATAATTATTATGCTGATGATGATGTACTGCTGATGGTAAATTATATAATAGGCAATTTTCAACACGAACTTTTCTTTTAGTTCTCAAAAAAAAAATAAAATAAATAAAAAACAAAAACAACAAAACAACTTGTTTTAAGTAGTTAGAAAGAAAGACAGGCGGATAGACAAAATAAGCAACCAAAGCGATATGAAAGGAAATGTACACAATGCAATAAACTGACAGCTTAAAGCAACTGTTAGAACAACACTTTTTTTTTAAAGCAGGTGTTTGTTTGTTGTGGTGCAACAGCACAACTATGAATTTTTGTTTTATTTTTTAATTTGTGTTGTATTCTAAATTAAAACTGTGCTGCCTAACTAATGTTGCAGGCAACAGCATGAAATTTAATGCAAATTTATTTTTAGATTTCTTACAAAGAGCAACACTTATGTAATAATCCATTTATTACACTTACAAAGTATAAAAATACTGAAGTGTATTTATTTGACGTTAAGTCCGTAATGTATCAAAGTGATAAATTTTGGTTTGTTGTTGTTAGTTAAGCAACTTCTATATACATTTAATTTCTGGTTAAGCAACAACTTAGACGTCAACCACAAAAACTCTTGAGGGAAGCTTAAAAACTTCTTATGTTTATAGAAATACTGTAAAGATGTTGTTGAGAATTACAAACATAATCAACCCTATCGCGGATATTAAGGGAATAAGTTCTAGGGAAAAATTTTTTTATTCCCATGAATAATAAATTGGCATCGCCAATTGAAAGGGAATAAAATATCTAACATCTGTTGCTATTGAGAATTTTTATAATTTTCTTTTACTAATTTATTTTACGGCACCTTCTCTTTTTATTATTCATTTCTTATAGAAATGAAGCAGAGCAAGAGTTAACTTTACTTCGCATGCTTCTGTATGAAAAATTTTACGCAAACGCCAAACTGTGGCATTTACAGAAAAACAATACTTATTAAACCTTAAAATAGTTGAAATGGATCAAAATGAATGCTAAATATCTCAGAAACCATAATTAATTTCGCGAAACATGTTTTGGATTCAGAAAGAAGATATTCGAAATATATATACCCCATACCTAATTCATTTTTTTAATGAACGGTGGGTCAAACCAATAATGGGCTGACGATTTGTAAAAAAAATAAAATTTTAAAACTCAATAATTTCAATGCTTATTCAAGCTGGCGTGTTGTGCTTGTCTGTGAGAAGGTTGTTGGTTCAATGCTTGTCTACTCTCAAAGAATTAATATGTATGTACACTGAACCAAAAAAGCATTCTTCAAACAAGAATCTTGCGTTTTTGTTTTAAAAATGTTGCATATTTAAAAATCATTTTTAAAATATGAATGTTTCTTATAATATTAATATACAACATTGTTATTTTTATAACGAAACAGTTCTAAAACAAAAATGTGCGCTTTCATTTTAAAAATTTCAAAAACTATAATGTTTTCTTATTAAAATAAAAATTATAATTTTTGAAATCATAATAAAAAAGAAAATGTATTTTTAAACATTCTAAAAACAAAAATATTTTATTATTATATCAATAATTTTAATTTTTTTAAATAAAAGAATATATTTTTCCCCGAGTAACATTTTATATTTGTGTCGTGTTGAAAAAAAAAGAATTAATCTGTTATTACAACCAAGTGTATATTAATGTCCTTTATCCTGTATGATCCTTGCGCACAAAATCTTAAAATTATTGCGGAATTTTAAAAAACACGGTGTTCATAACATAATAGCGACATTTTTTGTTGAATGCTCGTCATGACGCAAATGAAAATTCGTTCGATTAGCGCTTTGGACTACAGTCGAAGACCGAAAATTTTTCATAATAAGGGCATTTTGATTCCAAACAAAATTAACATTTTAACATTAACATTAACATTAATTCTCTTTTATTAATTTAAAACGTTTCATTCTTAATTTAAGAAGTCTCCATTATTAATTCAAAACATTTAATTTTTTGTATAAAAATAATTAGTTTTAAAACAAAAATGCTTGATTATTACTTCAAGAATATTTCATTCTTAATTCAAAAACATAAGTTCTTAATTTGAGTATGTTCAACTTTATATCAAGGTTGTTGTTTCTTAAAACAAAAATAATAATTTTTCATTCCAAAATAGTTTTAATTTTTAAGCAAAGAATGAAAATTTTTAAAATAACACAAAACAAACTTAGTTCTATTTCAGAAAGGTTTCGTTTTTAAAATCAAAATGTTTCTTCTTGATTTTAAAACTTTATTTTTTGGGTGTATGTATGGTGAATTAATTAAGAAAATATAATACTAATATAAAATGAAAAACTAATAAATAACATCTAATAACTAATAATTACATTTAAATAAAAATAAAAATCAGTACAAGAATTACAGACGTAAACAAAATTTGCAAACTTTACGAAATTTGAGATCAGAGATGAAAATTTTTTTTTTTCACAAAACTAAGAATTATGTGAAAAAATTTTACTTAATTTTAGTAAAATTTTACTTAAACATAAAAATATAATTTCCATGAGCTAGTTCAGAATAAACTTGTTTTTAGTAAATATTTCACTCGTGTCAAGTAAAAAACGACTTTGGCGCCATACGACAACTTTTTTCACTAAAATTTTGAACATTTTTCTAAGTTTTAGTTACTTTTTTTTTAGTGTACAGACGACTTGTCAATTTTTTGGTTACTTGATTTTGTAAATATTTAACCTTGATCACATGAAAAGTCTTATCGAAAAATTTCAAAAAATTATCAATGATCTTATAGGATGTAAAATTTTTATGGCATTATTTGCCATTCGTCATAACATTTTTAATTCACACTTTCGCACTTGTACGAACATATTATTTGAATTTTTGACATGCTATAGTGGACTCGATAAGCCTGTGTGAATTCACCTACTTTAACTTCCTCATTATAATTCTAATTATATTCGAGTAAAGCAAGCGGTCTTTGTATTTTAACGTTGTAATTTTCATTTATACAACTCGACTAAAAAAAAACCCACATCCGTTTGGTGGTTGTTATTATTATTATTATTATTTGGAGTTTGGTTGCATGTTTGCATGCTTAAAATCATAAGGAAGTTTAAATTTAAACAATAACACCAACAACAGCAACTTCGAAGCTCACATATCAAACATTAGGCAGGCATTTACGCTCCATTGTATGCTGCGAATAACGCATTATAATTGATCGTAATTATTCATTCACTCACTCGTTGATTCGTTAATTCACTTGCTTAAAATTATCGTTTGCACATGGCAAATCGTAGAATTCTTCTATTGCAAAAAAAAATCTCTTGAAAAAAAATATTTTAACAGGTTATTGCATTGTTTAGTCTTTGCTGCTTTTTTTGTTTGTTTCGGCAGGCATAAAGAAATTGCTATAATAATTTATAATTAAATTAAATCTAAATGATTTTTTTTCTATTTCAATTTGTGTGGCTACACATTATTCAATGTTGTGCACGAATGATTGTGTGGAAATTTTGTGTTTATTCTACTTACATAAATTAGAAATAAAAATGTTTTGTGTGCAATTACAAACAATGAGATAAAATCTCCTACGGAGAAAACTTTACAAGCATTTGGAGAAAAGTTAACAACATTGTTGCGAAATCCCATGTGAGCACAGATAATTGCATGGCATTGTGATGATGTATTAAGGTTGCCTTTGCAGTTGGAAGAAAGTTAATTTGCTGTTTATTTATTTATTTTTTTTTTATTTGAAAAAAATAATTTATAATCAAATTTATAAGTTATCTTTATTTTTTAAAAGAAATTTTCGACAAGCAATTCCCTGCAACGGAAAAAAAATATCATAGAAATATTGACGCTCGTTGGAAAAAACATTTCGGTGCAGATCGTCAAAAGTTTAGGAGTTCGTAATGACCAGCGCCGGATTCAAAGTTTGAAATGTGGTGAAAACAAATATCGTATAAGATGAGAAAAGAAGTAACTGAGATAATTGCAAGTCCCATTTTTCCCCTTTTTTATCAATCTCGTTATTTCCTTGTTACCAGGTATCCCAGATTTCTTTCGACTGACATCCCCAATTTCAAAATTTCTATCCCCAAAATTCCCCAAATGGCAATTTGTACTAATTTTGCCACTTCAGGAGATGGATCAGAAGTGTCACAACAAATTCAAGTATTTTTAAAATGTATATTAATTCGTAACAGAGATTTAAGTATTTATTTATTTAAGTATGAATTTTGTTTCTAATTTAATTTTTTATTGACTCCATTGCCGAAAAAACTCGTTCGTTGCTCGTTGATACACAAAGTAAGCTTCTGCCCAAAACATGTTTAAGTTATTTGTTATTTGTATACAAAACTGTAAGCATCAAATAAGGTAAAGAACTAATTGTCAAATAATTTGTAAGTTATATAGTACATACGTGTAAACAATAAAATTAGCTGATGAGCAATCTCCCCAATGCGAGTACCTATTTGTCTTCTAATAAACCTTATTTAAATCTTGCTAACAACAAATGTTCATTGTTACCATTTATCATTTTATATTATTTATGCATTAAAAAAGAGCAATTGGAATATGTATTGATATTAAAATATTCCGAGAAATAAATAAAAAAAAATTAAGTTATATACAAATCCCCAAAAAATCTCATAAAATCCCCAAAACATAAAAGTTATCCCCAATTAATTCCTCAATCCCCAAACCAAAATTCTTATCCCCATTTCGAAAAATAAATCCCCGATTTGGGGATAAATCCCCTAATCTAACAACACTGCTTGTTACTCTGTTTCTCTCTTTTCTTCTTATTTGCTCGATTTGCTTCTCCGCTCTTCCCTTTTCTTCATCCGTCCTGTCTCTTCTTTTTCCTTCCAATTATTTTCTTCTTTCCTCCATTTTTCTTCTTCTTTTCTCTTTTTTTCTATTTTCCTCCCTTTTTATCTTTATTGTCTCTTCATAACTTTAAAATTTCCTGTTACGTTCCATCTCATTCTTATCACTTTCTCTCTCTATATTTTTCTATCTTTCTATAAATTAATTCTCTTTCTTCTCTCTCTTCCTATCTCACTTTATATGTGTATTTCTTCCTCTTTCTCATCATTTCTATCCCTTTTTCTATCTCTGTTCACATTTTCTCCCTTTGCCTTTCTCGCTACGTTTCCCTGTTACTTTTGCCTTCTTTCTCTATCGCAATTTTTCTTTTAGACCACTTTTCTTTTTCTTTCTTTCTCTTTTTCCTTACTTCTGTTTTCTGTATTTTTTCTCTTTCTTTCAGTTTTTTGTCTCTTTTTTCCTCTTTCTCCCTATTTTTATCTTTTTTCTTTGACCTTCTTTCTCCCTTTATTTGTGACATTTCTCTCTTTATGTACATATGTTTTCATTAACCTTTTTATCTGACTTTGTTTTTATGTTCCCCTTTCCCTCCCTGATTTCTTTGTTTTCATATCACTTTTCCTCTTAATTTGTATGTTATTAACACGCTTTTCTTCTCTTTATATTTCTTTATATATTTTTCTCCACTATGTTTTCTAATCTTTTTTCCCACTTTCTTTTTCTTTGTCACACTTTTTTCCCTTTATGCCTCACTTAATACCTTTTCCTCTTCTTTCTTGTGTGACCTCAAGAAAAACTTTGAATCCTCGACATAGTAGAAAACCTGGACGCCCATTTAATACCTAGAGGAGATAAATTATTGTCAAACTAATTAACTTTAGACAGGGTTCCATAGCAAACATTGATGGCGAGCGTATCTTCCTTCTAGAAATGAAAGTACTGTATGAATAACCAACTATTTTAAGTACAAACATACGATATATAATAATATAATTTACTCCACGTCATTTTTCCCTCCAACATTTAATTATTGAAAGCTTTGACTGGAAGGTTTGCGTGCATCCGTATAGAAAATAATCACCTTAAGGCCGAATATAATTATTTTTCCAAATAAAACTACAACTCAAACACTTTTATGAAATAAATCATTTCAGCACTTTTTTAAAAGAATAGATATGATATATATGTAGATATAGGTATGTGTACATATGGATGTACGTACAACTCCCCCCCCCCCCCACCCTTGTGTAGAAATACATGTATGTATGTATGCGTTCTTGTAGAACATGTCCATATGAATTACAATTGCCAATTTAACTTTAAATATACGTACGTGTTTTCGTTCAAAACGTGTGTGCAATTGTTAAAATAAATATAAATTACAGTTGCAATAAACGTGTGGTGCTCGGCTCAGGCCAGCAGCCACAGAAGGCAAGAGAGTGTTGAAATCAATAAGAATTTTTATATTTTTCATAAAAGATTAAATGCAACAAGTATCATGAATGTATGCTTATACATATAGTGAAATTGTTTATGCTTATTTTTATCTGAGAGAACTTAATAGGAACGACGACGATTGGTATGTTGTGTTTTAAACATGCAGATCGTAGTTTTTGTATTACAGTTCTTGCACAATAAAAAAAAGAATACAAAGTACATAGTTTAGTAATAATAAGTAAGCAAGTATCATATTTATGATTTTTCTAAATGAGCTTGGAATAAAGGGATTATTTGTAGATGCTGCAGGGTTGGTGATTTGTTTTCTTTTTTGGTTTTACTCATATAGATACTATATAAATTTTGTAAGGTGCGCTTTGTTGTGGCATTTTGGCAACAATGTTGCATTAAAGATTACAATCGCTTGCAATGACTTGTATTTCATTTCTTTTAATATTTTTTTTTTGTAAATTGGCTTGAACTTTAAATAGTAATACACACCCTGTTTGCGATTTGCAGTAAGAAGGGGCAAATGTAAGAAAAGTGCTGTCTAAGAAGAGGCAGGCACTTAGGCAATAGCGCCTCAAAATAGGCAATTAATAATTTTAAATAGTAATTGCCCATGGCTGCAAAGGAAAAAATTAGAACCATTATTTGCAGGTAGAGATGGGAGCGTGTAGTGTTTTTTTTTCGTGACATGTGCTCGAGACGGAAAATCTGTTTTCGTGCGTGTTCGGGTCGTTTCGTGTTAAGCAAAGTTGACACGATAAAGACGAAACGATTTTTGATGTTAAAATATGCATGCATGAAGCACGTAAAACCATCAAATTTGTTGATAGTGTAGGGGTCTCTTAAGCTGAAAGTTCTGAAATTAAACAAAAATATGTATCTATTTGAATATAAAAAAATGCTTTTTTTGCTATTCAATTTGATTTCGTGCGTGTTGTGCAGTTTCGTGTTGTGAAAAAATTTCGCGTGCGTGTTTCGTACGTGTACGTGGACATCTTGGCATTCGTGTTCGTGTCGTGTCGGGTATGGAAAAATTCAACACGCGCCCATCTCTAGTTGCAGGTTCCTTTTATTGGGAAAACTTTTCATCATGCAAAGTATTTCATTTATATTTTTTCTTTTGCTTTATTACAATTTACATTGACCTATAAGTATTTTCGACTAAAAAATTTTATTTAAAGATTGTATTTTCAATATTAGCAAATAATTGAATATTTCATTCTGTACTCTGCATTTAAGAAAGTTTTGCATTATTAATATTTTCTATTTTTAATATTAATGAAGAGATTATTAGACAGGACTTCAACAGAGATCAGAGGGCAAATTACGGCATTCGATATCGAACAAATTTTAATACAATTTTAATTGTGCTTGTATGCTCTTTACGATGGCAATTTATTCACCCACAAAAGAAATTCGCCAACCTTTACCATATGAAAATCGACACCGAAAACTGAACAAAGGAAGCATCCATAATAATACTTAAAAAAATTTCTGGTTTAAAACATCTGCAATAAACCTTAAATAATTACACACATGCCCATCTGCGTATCACGTGTCAAGTATTTAAAGATTGATCTCCATGTTTTGGTCGTCAAACTTACGAAACCGGATCATAGTGCGGCGTTTTATATGCATAAATTTTTGATGCCCCAATATAGGTTGTGTGTGTGTGTGTGTGTGTGTCAGAGAGAGAAGGAGTGAGAAAGTAATATATACCGTTTGTTTACATGTGTTTCCCCTTCTTATTATGAAATAAAAATTAGAGCATTTTAGCTATGGATTGTCACAGAAATCAGAACAAACTATATCAGGGATGGAGAAGTTTATACGTTCGTAATTTTGTTGATAACATACAGTGTTGCTATTTACTACTCTTCAAATAACTTTAGTATTGTACCTTCATAAAAAATAAGCTAACTTATTTAAAGTTTTCCGGTATTTAATGATATTTAATTTTACAAAACTGTTTAATGTCGCAATTCAAATATCCCATTGTCAACATTGCCCACAAACATTTTCCATTCTGTTCACCATAAAGGAACAATGTCAGGGAAATAAAATGGAAAAATTTTGGTTTAAATGAGTTCAGTTTAATTGCGCTACCCTTTTAATTGACTGTTAAATAAAAACCCATTTGAGAAATCCCAAACAAAAATGCCGGTTAATTGTTACTTGATAATTTTCACAAATAGTAATTGGTAAAACTACAGAAAAAGATGTGTCAACTCTTAAAATCATATGTTTTCATTTAATTTTTTCATTCATTCATTGTAGCATGTTTCGAATTATTGATTTCTATGCTTAATTAAACGGGTTTTGATTTAATTGAGTTAATAGATCAATTAACAGAGTATCGGATAAATGATTCTCCCTTTTAATTGCATCAAAAATCTTGCATTTTTAGAAAATCAAGTAAGCGGAAAGTCGCATATGAATATTGTGGAAATTACACACGGATTAACAAAGAATATAAAAATATTGGGAATTTTTTTTGCAAAAAACACATAATGATTCAAAAAAAATAGTTACTTTAATTCCATAATTAGGAGATTCCCAATGTGGGCTTGAGTTTCAAATCTATAACATCGTATAGTACCTCGGTACTTCGCTAATATGTAAGTCGCTGTGAAGTTTTTTTCCCGTATTAGTGGGAGGCTTATAATGCACATTGATTTACTTTTCTAAACTATTTACATAACAGAAAATTTTATTTTTATTTCCAATCCATTGGTATTTTCTCGCAATTGATTTCCTTTCTGCCATAACAACTATGAAACTATTTTTATATTATAACAAACACCCAATGAACATTTTAATGTTCAGTGTACAAGAGCACGCCTAACATAAACTTTATCTAAATAACTATAGAAGAGAAATAAAATAAAAAGAAAAAATACTGAATAACCAAAACAATATGCACAGCAATGATGCTGTTTACAATCACAAATATTGCATAAAACACAATAAAAACGGTTTTTTAACGTCCTTGTCCATTAAACACACGCAAAAAAGAAAACCAAAACATTTCTTTTACCTCTGCTCTGCTTGCTTACATTTAACAAGAAAAAATCTAAACACAAAAATAAATAAAAAAGTAAAAAAAAACAAAATTTAAAATTGACATTTCGTTGTTAGTGGAAAAACGAAGTCCTCCGCTTAGACTAGTTAAGTATCAAAAGTGGTAACAAAATATTGAGCAGAAAAAGATTGTTCAAAAATGTGCCTATCAATGCTGTAATATCATGACAACTGTTGAAAATATACAAACATGTGTGTGTGTGTGTGTGTTTGTGTGTGTTTGTGTGTGTTTGTGTGTAGTTGTAGTTCAAGTCAAGCTAGGAAATCGAAGCGCAAAACGAAGATTGTCAATAACATTTATTTCTGTCAATTAAAAATGGCAATAACAGCACATCTCAGTTTGCTTTTTATGTTGTACTTGTTATTGAAACAAAATATATATAACGCGAGCCTATTAAAGATGTGCGAGGGTGGCTCAATAAGTTTTTATAAAATCCAGTTGAGTGCCATTGAAAATTAATTTATGACTTCAATTAAAAAAAAATCAATTTTCACATTTAATTTTTCGAGTAGTTTTTATATCCAATCTAACAAGAAACCTATTTCCATTTCTAATGATTACCGCATGATTAACTTTGGAGAACCAAAACATTTATTTGTTTGCAGTAACGATAGTGACATTCTGTATTTTCTTTTTTACGATTGCGTGCACTTACTTTTAATTATACATCATGTGGAATCTCTGCATACAAAATATCAAAATAAGCGTGAGGATGGCGTTGGCTGAAGTCGTTAGCATGTTGACTACAAAACCGAAGGTCCTGGGTTCGAGCCCGGTTTCCGACAGTCATTAAATAACAACAGCATGCATTTTTCTGATGTGCATTAGTGTTTCATTGCATTCATTGCCCGAGTGTTACTTCTCTCAAAAAAAAAAATGAAAAGCTTATTAGGTATATGACAAGCCAAACTTCCCAAAAAAAGCATCTATTAACTTAGCGCCACCTGGTACATGAATTACATATGTATGTTAATTTTAAAATAACCTGTTTTTGTACCTGAATTGAATTTATGCTTTAAAATTTTATTTGAAAAAAAAACTGTTCATATTAATTTTTAAAACTTTTTGTATTTTTAATTGAATTTAATGAAAAGTGCATATGTACTCGTATGTGTTATTTTTTTAGTTTTTTACTTATTTTTTACGAAAGCTTTAATAAACATATCGCACATTCAGTTCAATAGTGTCATAACTCAAAAAAACCAGTTTTGCAGAAAACACGTTTAAAGTTTTCAATTTACATACAACTAAATGAAGGCATGAACAAATATTCTTCTCTCACGAGGTGATAGTACAAGTTATTTATACGTAATTTTTACGCAAGATAAAATACGAGATACATAATTAATCTACATTATTAAGTCAAAAAACTAATTTTTTGAGTTATGTATGTCACTATTGAAACTAGATGTGCGATATATATTTTTTTATAAATAATGGTTTCCTTCTATTTTAATATATAAAATTTTTTCAACGTCTAGGGAAAGATCGGATTTTGTGTAGGTATATTTTCGAGAAATCTACTGGCAACACTGCTCAATTATAAATCGATTTATTTCGTTCAGTGAAGATAATATACTGAATTTTGTGACAGAATAATAGAATGACATAAGTATTGCCAGATTAGAAATAACCTGTGGTTCCAATTTAAACCGATAGATGGCCCACCCATTATTAATATTTATTTATTTATACATATTATACAAAGTAAATTTGCATAATATGGTTGCACAAATATGGGCGGAGTAACTAGACCATATGCCCAATATGTTATTAACAGTATTTTAAAAAGGTTTTTGTGACTGACTGTACGCGACCTATGCCTTCAAATAGGAAGTAGCAACGTGGTTGTTAAAAAAATTCCACAGAAGAACCTCAAGAATATACGGTTATCCGTGGCAGATCAGTCAACCAGTGCGAGTGAGACGCAAAACTCTCGAAGGCCAATAAACAACAGTGGCCTGGTTGCACTTAAGAGATAATTGCCAACGACGCTTGATGTTGACTCGCCCAGAGCTGCTTTACGACTGTGAGCCATTATTAATATATAAATGAATTTGAGCTTGAAGTTTTACTTTTTTTGAAATATGTTGCTACTAGATATCAAAGTGGATAACTTTTCGTTATATTTATTATAGCGAAATTTGCTGATTGTTTAGTAA
Organism: Nowickia ferox; assembly: GCA_936439885.1. Classification (NCBI taxonomy): domain Eukaryota; kingdom Metazoa; phylum Arthropoda; class Insecta; order Diptera; family Tachinidae; genus Nowickia; species Nowickia ferox. The sequence goes on along the minus strand of OW387023.1, from coordinate 90,054,104 downwards.
GTTGGCATTTTTGTAATGATACATATGTATATGTTTTATAGAGAATGTGTTTTACTGAATGAAACAAGCATAATAATCCCTGCGCACTAGTTTTAATGACAGAGATTATGAAAAAAAAAAAATTAAAATCTGTGTGCAACAACGAAGGTCTTTGCCTAAATTAAAAAAAAAATATGTGTACTCTATTTCTAATTGTCAGTCTCAAAAAGTTTTACATTTCCCTACCACCCTCGTGCAAGCCATTAAAACGGCCGTTTTTTACTTTTTTCTTCTTCATATACATATGTATATGGTGTCTTTCTTTCTTTTTTAAACAATTTAAGTCATATATTTTTTTATTCCCTCAACGATGTGGTTAAATGATATTTTATATTTTGTATGTATATACACACTTTTTTCTTAAATAACTCGGCTTTTCCTATTGCGTTGTTATCAAAGAAGTCGTTATTTTTTATGATTATTTTATCCATTTTATACAAATGTTTTTAGCATTTTTTGCACTAAATAAATAAATAAATAAAACTAAGCTACATCTGAAGAAAAATTTATAATTTTATTCTCCAAAGCTTTAGTTTCAGTTTATCTTATTTTATTAAGTTCTTCGGTGTGGTCTCATTTCAGTAGCAGTTAATGCTGTTTCTACTTACTTTAAATACATTTAACAATGCAACAATTTCTCTTGAATTTCTATTCTAAGTATATTGATTTTTATCGTCTGGTATTGCATGCCAAATGCTTTGGTAGCAAACAAAGAAGCCCACGAGCAGCACACATTTATAGCGACACTTAAGGCTCTTTAAAACACTTGGCTACAAACTATTTAACAAACGCCTACATTCCCCACTAGGAAGTATTTTTTTTTTTTTAAGTTTTTAGCTTTTAATGTAAATACATATGTACATACATATTTGAATATGGATCTCAAATAACAAACGAAAACAACGAAAACGAAATTAAGATGATTTTGATTGAGAAAAGAAGTTAGTGAGATTATTAAATTCAAGGAGTTCTTCCTAGGACAAGTACATATTTTAACATAAAGTACAAGACACTATGTTGTCAAATATTAATAAAAAAAAATGAGTAGGAATAAAAAATAATAAAAATTGCTTTCAAAACTATGTATATATGATTATATATAATTAATTAGAAATTTGAAACTATTCGCATCAATAGTTCTGATATCGTCCCTACCATGTCAAGTTATCCAATCGACTAAAAATTTATTCGAATAACCGAACAAAATTTATTCCAATAATCAAATAAAAATTTATTCGAATAATCGAGTAATCGAATAAAATTTTATTCGCAACAGTTTTATTTAAATTATTGTATAGAAGTTTATTAAAAAAAATAAAAAATTATTCGAAAAATTTAACAAGAATTCAATTAAATCTTATCCGATTACACGAATATAATTTCCCAAAATTTTTTAGGCACACTCATATAATCGAATACAATGAATCTGAATAATCCAATAAAAATTAAAATCTATTCAATTATGCGAATAAAAATTTCTTAAAAATTTAGGCATACTCTTGTGTATAATCGAATAAAACTTATCTGAAAATAATCGAATAAAAATTTAAAATTATCCGATTGCGCAAACAAAACTTCTTTGAATTTTCTATGCACACTCTTAGTTCTCTAGGGGAACAGTTAGAGCAGTGGTAGCCAATATAATTTAAAGAAATATGTGGGAATGGGTTGACCTTGCAGGATATACCTACCTTTGGTCAAAATTGCGGCATCCTGTAAAGTTTTTAAGTCTATAAAAATCTTTCGAGCGAAGCACCTGATTTTATTCAACTTGACACCAATTGACGTGTCATTTTGAGGTTAAGAGCCAATTTCACCAAGTTGTTTAAATATCAATTCATATTTAAAAGTCATTTTTCCATTAAAAAATTAATGAAAATCGACATTTAAATATTAATTGATATTTAAATGGAGTTGGTGAAATTGGCGCTAAGTAGTTTAAAATTTGTTTAAAAAAACAGTTTTGTGAAAATTTTATTCTCAAACATTTTCGAAATCTATCGAACAGAACCCATTCACTATATTACTACATCTAAGTGAGCTCAATATCTTTCGAATGCGGCAAATTTTCTTCCGATCCGTTGACCCGTTGATACATACTACACACACGTACATCCATACCGGACGGACATCATCACGAAAATAGAAAATAGAGAACTCGATGCTTGAAAATTGGAGTAATATCAGTATTTTTCTATAGCGGGCAGTTAAAAATTATTTTTGAATGACAGCCCATTAAAGGAGCGAAAATGTTGGGGAAGAAATATTAAAGGCTGGGATTCACTATAATATGCAATCGTACGACTTTTTAGAAAATTCAGCCCTGGTATGATGGAGATAAGGAAATTCTTCAAAAGACAATAAAAATGCATTAGATCAAGGTTATATTTTTTCAAAAGTCATACGACTGTGTAGGAATGTATGTTGGTCCTTATGTGAGTAGTTAGAGCTATGAAAGAAATTTTTATAAAAATTCCACTTCTGTATAGGAGACCCCTTGGGCAGTGGAGACTAGCGGTATACATTATCGGAGAAAATATTGCGAGGGAAACATTAAAGGAGGTCGTCCCTACATTTCATCTTTCTACGGGCGATTTCCAGGAGCCATTTTCCTACTCCCCACCACACTAACTCTTTGGCTCATTTCGAACCTTACAAAATTACAAATATTGTTAATTATGATATTGAACGTGCGCTATTAAAGGAGGTCAACTCCTTTTTGCAAAAAAAAAAAATACATAATCTACCCACTGTAAAAATCGTACATCATGAAAATACATAATCTACCCACTGTAAAAATCGTATACATGAAAATTCATAAATTTTGGGTTGGCCCCTTTAGAGGCACAAGTGCAATATGTTATTATTCTTAACTTGAGAATATGTTCGTTTATAAGAAATAAATCTCATTTTCAAACACATAAAATTTGTTGAGGTGTTTGATATAAATTTACTTTCTATTTGAGATCGTAACCATATTTGATGTATAATGTATAATTATATGCAGAAAAATATTCCCTCGAATGCACGAAATTGCCTTTACGCTAAAAAAAACAATTAAATAAGTCTTAAGCAAGAAAACATTTAAATCTTAATAAAATAATAAAAAATAAAAGATATAAAAACAAATATTTTATATATCACTACTGTACTACTCGTATCAAATAATAAAAAAGAACAATAGCAGCATATTTACTGCAACAAATATATTTTTAATTTCTTGTTTCTCTTTTATGTGCCTTTTACAGATCAGCAAATTATTATCGTGCCACAAATATTTGTGAATTGTCCGAAATGGATCGTATAACATTGGCTGGTACAAGTGCATTCCAGGCTCATGATGGCATCGATTATCTTGAGAACAATTGTGCCGAGGAACCAAATAAATTATGTGAATTTAAACGTTTATCGGGTAGAATATTGAAAACAGTAGATTCAGTATATCAGGACGTTGGCAGCATTGATGAGTGCCGTGATTTGTGTATAAATTCACCATACAGGTAAGAGACCAAATGAAAAGAAAAGAATTTAAGCCAAGGCTAATACTTATAACGACAGCAATCATCTAACTATAAACTTTTAAACAAAGATTTAAAATTATGGCTTCGACACAAAAGCAACAACAGCACCAGCAAGTAGTTGTGCAGGGAAAGCAAAAACTATGCGCAGGAAGAAGTGTGTGGTGTGTGGTTGTTGTGGTGGTGTAGATGAAAAAGGAACTGCAAACAGGTTACATACTCGTAGAAACTCGTACATGCTGTTTAGGTTTATTTTAGTTTTACTCTATGGTTTCTTACACACAGCGCTTTACTACTCCATAATGGTCAAATTGTTAAGTTATATATGATTTGGGTTATTGAGTAGACTTTTTTAAGTTACTGCTCAAGAGCGTTTTGCTATTGTAATTTCTTTCGTTTATCGTATTCCATTCCGTTTTCATAAAATTTATTATGCTCTAAGGTGTTCCCATTTTTTATGTGCAATTGTACTTTTTTGAACCGCTTGCGAGTGAGTAGATTCACGTTACGATGAATTTGAAAACTAAGTACAAAACGATTATGGCCCAGAGTTATTTCATTCTAAGGCAATTTATTTCGTTTTATTTTGTAATAAAATGTGTTACCCATTTGCGAGTGTAAACGTAAGCTTTAACTAACGGAAAGTGAAGATATGAAGATGAGAGTTTATGACAGTGTTTGTATGCAAAAAAAAAAAAATGAGATGTAATGTGAGCCATTTGATTTTATTGTTAGAAAATTGTAGTGGAATTTAAATGTTAGAAACGAAAATTATGGTCTATGAGTGAACTTTGATAACTTTAAGTTTAATTTCTTTGGCAAGCGTGAAGCAATCTCAATAAATAAATCTATTATTATAGCAATAAACGTTATTTATTAGGGAGGTAACGAATACCATTTTAGCGAATGCGAAAGCGAATAATACATTTTAATTTCTGCGAAAGCGAATGCAAATATACTTGTCTTGAGTCTTGTATTGATTAAATATTTATTAATTTATTAAATATACAAATTCTTAAAACAGAAAGATATATGAAATCATATTAAAATAAATAAAATAAATTTACAAAATGTTAGGCAATCAACCCAAGGCCTGGTACTCAGTTCAATATTTCATGTGAAATGCTGTCAAAATACATATTTAAAAAAAATTGGCATGAATTTTTTTTTTTTTCATGAAAAAATTTTGCAGAAGTTCTACTCTGTTCATCTTGGGAAAAAAATATGAAATAATTCTTGAATATTTTTAGCTTTCATGAGAAATAATATGAGTGGTGCGAGTTTCGCATGGAATTTACAACAAACACATAGTGTTTTTTAGCTGCGTAATAAATTGTAGCAAAGTTTCAAGGACTATTTAGCAATTTTTACATGTCAAATTCTTTGTACGAAGTAATGAATGGTGCTCCATATTTTTAAAATTTGAACAGTGTACTTGGCTTAAGTAAAACATATTTTCGCACAAATCCAACACTGTATTTTCTTTTTCAAAAACTGGAAAATATTTTTGAACACCGCTGGATTTTGGTTTCGTATTGATATTTATGCCAACTTATTTTTAGAAGAGTTTTCCGCTTAAATTTTCAAGCTTTGTTTAAAATGCTTACAAGTAAGTATAAAATCATTTTCGTGTTTTTGACGTTTGTTAATCGTAAAATATTTTCGTAAAAGGGGTATACAATTTTTGTTTGTGTCTAGTATTCGCTTGAAATTTTCGCATACATTTTAGCGAATGCAAAAGCGAATACAAATATCAAAAGTAAGCAAAAAATTTCGCAAATGCGAATGGGAACATTCGTTACTTCCCTATTATTTATATAAAAATGTTTGTCCTTTTTTTGCAATAATTTGCTTAAAAAAACGGCTTAGTAAAAAGATATTTGTATTATTTATTTGTTGCACTTAATTCGTGGTAAGATTCTGTTTTAGAATTGCAAAGGAAAAGGGGCTAGTTAGATTATTTTTACTTAAGGACATGAGAACTATTAAACGATTTTGGTTATACTTTTGAATCATTAGCTTTTGCATGCCTCAATCCAGTGAGAATGGAGCAGAGTTGTTCTCTGGCATTCCTGATCTTCGCGCGATATATCTTTCCAGATTTTATCTGATCCGAGTGCACAAAACTAGGCTCTAATCGTCGCTTCCGATAACGAGCTGATTCGATCACGTTTTTTCAGTTTGAGCTTATGGCACTCGATATCGAACCATATTATTATATTATCGTTATCGAAAACGACGGTTAGATCCCTGTTCTGCTTTTTTGCTGGTTTGTCTGCATTTTCGTTTCCTTCCTCTTCCTTTCCTTCTTCTTCGCTGATTCAAATTCATGCGGCATATACAATTTAACTTACAGATAAACTCATATGAACTAAGTGCTTTAATAATAGCTTGACTATGAGAGAAGATGGGTATTTCTCTTCTTCGACAGCTCGACACTGTAAAAATGAAGTTGTGCACATCTCTGAATGGCATAAACTCCCGATTGAAAGATGGTAGGAGTTTTTCCCAAAGATGAATAGTACTTTGTCCTCGACCCCACAACTCGTACGCCACAACCTTCGGCTGTTCTGTAACCATCGGTGTAGCATTTCTTGGTATCAGTTCTAAAGGTACACATATCCAGGTGCATTCTTTTCCCGTTCCTTTCTGTTGGCCAGAACAGTATCACTCATTTCGAGGATTACACACATTGCTATTTGTTTTATAGTGTTTAAGTTTTTTTCATAATATTGAATATTACAAGTTAAATTTGCTTTCGATGTTATACCACCAAAAGTGGGAAAATTGCTTTTTTAAGCAGAATTAGTCTATACACAAGTTTTATGCCGATAGCCTGCTTGGAAATAATTTTCCACAATTACCATGATTTGGCACATAGTGCGCTGATTTGAAAGAAATAACAAAAACACATAAAATAAAGTAAATTTTACATAATTGCAAGCTCAATGTTTAAAACCTTTATTCTCAAGAGAATATATGTATAAAAGTTCTTTAACTGTTTCAGCCAAATCTCCAGTGTATTAATTTTTAAGAAAACTAGACAGTGAGCCGCGATCCGATTCCATTTTGCACTATTTATGAAAATTATCTTATCTTTTAGATGCCACTCTTATGATTTCGGCGATACTGGCGATATGGTTTGTCGTTTATCTCACCACAGTCGTGCCACATTGTCCGATGTACAAGATCCCTACTTGGAAGTACCAGAAGCTGCCACCTATGAGCTCTCGTCCTGCTACAATGTTACCATTGAATGTGGCGCTATTGATATGGTAGCACGTATTCGTACTTCCAAACTGTTTGATGGCAAAGTCTATGCTAAGGGTTCTCCCAAATCCTGTTCAGTAGATGTGAAAAACTCGTTGGAATTCGAATTGAGAATGGGCTACTCAGACCTAGAGTGCAATGTGAGGCAACAGGGCTCCGGACGTTATATGAATGATGTGGTTATACAACATCATGATACTATTGTAACATCTTCCGATTTGGGTTTGGCTGTGACTTGCCAATTTGATTTGACCAATAAATCGATATCTAATGAAGTAGACTTGGGTGTTAAGGGTGACATTGAGCCGGCATTGTCTGAAGAAGTTATAGTTGACTCACCGAACGTTGTCATGAAGATCACTTCACGAGATGGTACTGATATTATGCGTTCCGCCGAGGTAGGCGATCCTTTGGCATTGAAATTCGAGATTTTGGATGAATCTAGTCCCTATGAAATTTTTGTACGCGAATTGGTTGCTATGGATGGTGGTGATACTGCCGAAATTACACTTATCGATTCCAATGGCTGTCCTACCGATCACTTTATTATGGGTGCCATTTATAAGAGCAGCTCGTCGGGCAAGGTACTGTTATCACACTTTGATGCTTTCAAATTCCCCTCTTCCGAAGTGGTACAATTCAGAGCTTTAGTTACACCTTGTATGCCAACCTGTGAACCAGTTCACTGTGATCAAGAAGACATTAGTGGTGAATTTAAATCTCTGCTATCGTATGGACGTAGACGTAGATCGCTTAATGTAACAGGTGAGTACAAGTATCAAGTACAATTCTAATACGGATAATGGCATTAATTTCCTTAATCAAAAAACAAACAAAACAATGTTTAGCTGATGATCACTATCTTTGTCAGCAGCATGGCCACCACACCAGCAGCCGTTGTAATTGTTGAAGGAGCAATTCAGCTGTTGTTGTTTGTTTAATGATAACATTTTATTTTATCGCTTCATTTCAATGTTTGCTTAACTTTTTTCCTCTCTCTCTCTTTTTCTCTTTTCCCCACCATGTACATTTTCAGCTTCCTTTGGCAATGGTGCTATTGATGCTGGCAATCATCAACATCAGCTCAGAAGACAACGTCGTGAAACAACGAAGAAACCTAGTCAAGAAGATATGCTTTTGGTGCAATCAATTCAGATCACTGACAAATTTGGCTTCGATAAACAACAGCAACAACAATCGAAAGGCAGTGGTTACGATGCAAGTGAAACTGTATTCATTGCCAGTGACGTAACAACACAAGGATTCTGTGTTAATGCCATTGGTAAGTTACAAGTTTCTTTAACTGCACAAATAATCGGACAGACATTCAGACAAAGACTTAGGAGTTAGACTTAAGCACTAACACTGACACTGACACTAACAACATAAAAAACAGTATTAGTTGAGATAGAAAAAAAAGAGCTATTAAACATTATTATGGGCCTCATCATCATGTTTTCCAGACAATGTTTTCTAGTTGATTTCTCTGTTGATGTTTAATTTTTTGTGTTTCTTATTCTTTCTATTTTCTAACCCAGACCCAAACGTGCCTAGACGATTAAGGTTTAAGGTTGTTCATTTTTTTTTTTTAATTTTTTTCTTCATTTCATTCATCTGATATCAGAAAAGTTTACAATGTTAGTTAAGCAGCCGTAGCTGTGTTGTTTGCATTAACTTTTGATTCTTCTTAAGTTAAAATTAAGAAGAGAAAGGTGTGCAATCAGGCGTTAAGCTTTGACGTAATTGTTTTTGTTATAATTTAAGTGTATATTTGATCTATGATTGTAAAATTTAATGACTTCAAAACAGAGCTTTTATACCTTTGCTGTTCTACAACTACAGAGAAGCAGAAAAGCAGAAAGGCAGAAAAAACAACGACAAGTGTACTTTGTGTAGTACGTTTTTTTTCGGGTGCCTGCTAAAACAAAAACAAAAAAAATTAATGTGGGAAAATTTGTTGGAGGTTTGTCTAGCTGGGAAAATGAGGTAGATTTAGCATGATGTTACAATGTTAAAAAAAGGAATTTAATTGAGATTAGAGCACTCCCTTTAAAAAGGAGTAGGCAAAAATAATAGTAGTGAAACATTACGCCTACAAAAAAAAGGTGGAAGAATAAAAATTTATAAAAATTACTTGGAAAGCATTAAGGGAGTAGTTTAGAGGGAAATAACTTTATTGAGCTAAAATGATAAGGATAAAAAGAAAACATCAAGAAGTATAATAGATCATAATATAATTTAAAGAGAATGTACAAAATATTATTAAAAACTAACGCAGAACTCGTTCAGACATTTCGAGTGCAGCCAACATATTCAAACACTTTTGTAAAATGTCTCTTTTACATAATTGTTCAATATTATTTGTATTCCAACTTTTGGTGTACTCTGTGGAAGTTAATATACTGAAAAAATGAAAATTGATTCTAAAAATCATTAGAAATGCATTACAGGTCCCCAAAAAGAATCGTTTCAAACACATTCGACTTCCATCAAAGATCTGGGGGGTTGTTGTGCAATTCGATTCGAAAAACAAAACCTTTCGAAATTAATTTCAGATTCGAAAATAAACTGGTATTATCTAACTCGTTCGTATATGATACACAGTTGTACATTTTACAGAACGAGAAAAATCAAGTGATGCCAAATTTTCATTCACAGAAAACTTGGTATTACTGAAATATTAATGAAGTTGTCAGCAGTTGCGTGTAAACATCAAAATTCAATGAATACACTTTAATAACATTTAAAATTTTATTTATAAAAACTGTTTTATATTCATTTAAGTTATTAATAAATAATTACAAAGCAAAAACAACAGCAGAGATCTCTGTTTTTGTATAGTCAATGTTGTTGCAATTTTGTTTAAAAGTTTATTTAAACCTTTATTCAAGTTTCTTTTTTATGTTTTCTGTTTAATGCAAATAAAAATTTATTTATTCTTTTGAATGAAACAATTTTAAATGTTTAGTTGAAACAATTGAATGTTATATTAAGTACAGTAAACTCTCGATAATATGAACACCCTACTATATGATCATCCCAAATATAAACAACTTTTTCTTCCGTTGACTGTATTATAAAATATGAACTTAGGTGCAACAGCTTTAAAATATGAGCTACATAGTTTTATATTTTTAATGGATAAACACTGTGTTTAAGTCTAAATCAAACGGGTAGTGGTTAAATCGGATTCAGCTGAAAAAAAATTGGGGATTTCCCCAGCTGTTTGCTTTTAAATTGTCTTCAGCAGTCAATCGAAATTTCTTACATAAACGTTTTAGTTAGTGCTCACATTCAGCGGGAATTTATTATACATATATAAATTTAAAGTGAAAAGTTCTTAAATATGCATACAAAAAGCATAAGCTTTTAACGTTAAGAGATAAATCAGAAATTTTAGAGCATTTAGCAAAAGTTGTGGGTGTTACCAATTTTGCGAATAAAAAGGAAATTAAATGTAATTCGCATAATATGAACAAAAAATTTAGTCAGTTCATATTATCGCGAGTTCACTGTAACTAACGATATGATCATATGAAAAAATCCACAATATGTGGAATAAACAAAATCAACGTTTTTAAGGGCGAAATTAAATATCATTCTCAAATACGAACAACAAAATTTAATTATGTAGTTCATATTAACGCGAGTTCTCTGTAAAGATATTTTCATATGAGAAAATTCATAATATGTGAAATAAAAAAAACCCCATTAAACATTAAATAAAATATTTAACATAAGAATCCTTTATTTTTATGGGAAAACGTTTTTAAAGGCGAAATTAAATAATTTCATTCGAAAATATGAACAAAAAAATTTATTTTTTAGTTCATATTACCGCGAGTTCACTGTAATTAAAATTTTTTAAGATAAAATTACGGATCGCAAAATAAACTCTCAAACGTTCAAAATAAATTTTCGCAGATCGTAGTACACAATTCAATTTGTACGAATTTTTGAAATTTTGCTATTCAAATCAAATTACATAAGAATCCCCCTGGTTTTTTTGCTAATTTTTTTTAAGAAAATTAAAAAATTCGAATTTCATTTTTAGGAACAAAAATTACTCGAAGGACTCGAACGAAATAAAACTTTTACTTTTCGTACATTTTAAAAAACCATTTTCATTATTTAACTAATCGAATAATTTAAAAATCGATTAAAATAAATAGCCTGATATCTACTTATTAAAAGATATATTATAATATTCTATCTTTTTCCCGCTCTAAGGTCTTATTGTTGCCGCCACTGTTTTCTTATTGGCTCAATTGGCGGTTATAGCCATCTGGACTTATTTGTATCAGAGACGCCGGAAATTGCAGCCATATAGCAATGAAGGCATTAGCAGTGCCTCTAGCTATGGATCACATACAACATCGGCTGCCTCAACTATGCAGGGTGGTAATATTCCTAATTCGAGATCAGAGTCACTGTGTAAATTGTACGAGGGTGGTTTTGCAGCAAGGCATGGACGCCAATTTTAAAACTATCAAAAATAATTAAGACACCAACAAAATGAATAGTATTTTCAAATATTTAAATAAACAAACAAGCAGATAAAAAAGGAAACCACCTGGGAAATAAATGGATAAAAAAATGCAAACAACATAGACAAGAAACTTGCCACAAATAACAACATGTATTTTAAAAATAAATTAACGGCAAGTAAAAAAATTCATTAGAAAAAAAAGGTTAAGAATTTGGAAAAAAAAAACAATTTCCAACCACAAAAAGCCATTTCAAAAGAAAAAAATTCCATAACAAAGTTAAATACTTAATGGTGCCGGAAAAGGAAAAAATAAATAAATAAAAATAACATATAAAACTCGAGGGCAATATTTATTATAATTTAAAAGTTTTTTAACCTAAAAATTAATTAATTAGGCATAACTTAAGGAGTTTGAACACTTTTAAAGCAATATTGAAAAATAAAAACGCTTTAAATAAGAAAATAAAAAACTTAAAATAAATAGTCTAAACAAAATAGATTTTAAGCAAACTTTCTGCAAGGAAAAGAAAGTATATAAGAGAAAACGATTGGAAAAAAGGACGACTGATTAAAAATATTATATACATACGATACACGAAATAAAATAATTTATTATTAATTTCTTTGTAACACAAAGAATATAAATTGAATAATGAATACATACAAGCATTTATATTAAAAATATATCAACTGAAATAAAATTAAAACAGCCAGTAATTTCTATTTTTTTTTTTTTTTTTTTTTTTGAACGCCTGCAATTTGAGCTTTATAACTTTCTTTGAAAAATAGAATCGGGTACTGCTAAATGGGTACGAATGGGTAATCTAACTCATACACAATCGCACGATCTACGAAAAAATACAACTCTGATGTGATGAATTGTTATTGTCTTTTGAAAAATGTTGTATTTTCCCAAAAAACGCACGATTGTGTTGAAATGAAATTTCTTTAACATTAGGCGATGCAGACGGGAGATCAATGGAAAAAGTTACTTTTGCATAGTTCTTCTTGAATTTTACAAAACACGAGAAGAATGATGGTATAAATATACTCGTACTTAAAGTGCAGAACAAAAACTGCATGGATGGATATGAAGGCAGCTCCAAGTTTCGTCGTATGGACGAAAACTAAGGGCTTTCATAAAGTATTTGAGTTAATAAGCCTTAAGGACTTTGAATATTTCTCTTATAGTCGCAATTGCATTACCTGGTATATAAATACCTGATGATGTCAATGTACTTTGTTGTTATTTCAGACGATTTTCAAATGAATTCAGAAATATTTCGCACAACAGAGATCAATTTCATTTCGTGTTTCGATTAAACATATGTATAATAATGATTCGAGTAGTATTCAATGAAATATGTCGACATAAATATCATCAGCCCATTATTGGTTTGGAGCATATGCTAAAAAGTCGGAATGGAGAAAAACGACAAAGAAGGTTTACATGAAGTTCTCTCAAAGTATACCAGATAGATTTTTTTTGTATTTTCACCGTTGCTTCCGACACATGTTTGGAAGAAATGTGTAAATTTTATTGAACTTTGAATAAAAATACGTTTTGTGACACCACTTTTCTTAATTTACTTTTTGTGCTCCAAACGTATACTTTACTGCTGTGAATTGAGAATTTTGTTTTGTTTATTTTTCTTGCTGTCTATAGAAATAAGTCGATCGTTTAACGCTGACCAAGAAGCCGTCGTTGTAATATTTTTAACTATCGATCCGCTTACACACCTACACAAGAAAAACAAGTAATTGAAGTGTATTTAATAGAGAGAATGAAATTACAAGATTTCTGTTATACTCAAACATGCATAATTAAGGTTTCTTTTATTTTATTTTAGTGTTTAATAAGTTTATATTAAAACATTTAATCGGCGGCTGTGTCTGGCTGATGATGTTTTTGCTCAACAGTCGCCGTTGAATTTTTCTTACGGCACCTTCTCTTTTTATTATTCATTTCTTATAGAAATGAAGCAAAGCAAGAGTTAACTTTACTTTGCATGTTTTTGTATGAAGAATTTGACGCAAACGCCAAACTGTGGCAAAACAATACTTATTAAACCTGCAAATAGTTAAAATGGAGCAAAATATCTTAGAAACTATAATTAATTTCGCGAAACGCGTTTTGTATTCAGAAAGGAGATATTCGAATTATATATACCCCATACTTAACTAATTTTTTGTTTAAATGGTCGCTGGGTCAAACCAATAATGGGCTGACAATATAATTGCTTCCTAATAAAATTTGTTTGAAAAATTAATTTTAATTTTTCTTTACCGCAGATAAATCATTGATTTCAAAAGGTGTTTCAGGCCTGGTTAAAAAAAAATGCTATACCTGGAAACAGCGTTACTGAATATAAAAAAAAATCTCAAAAGAAAAATATATAATCCATAAAAATTTTTGCCGATTTTCTTTTAAGCACTCATTGATTATTTACATTAAGTTTTGCAAATAAAAACAATATTTTCATACAGTACATTTCTTCATTTTCCACACAAACTGCAATATAAATTTAGTTAAAACTTTTTAGTGTAATTAATATTGTAAGCAAAAATTTATGTAAACTTAAAAACAAACATAACTTTATTTTTCACTTGTCCTTTTTTCTATGTTTATTTTATAACTTTTTATGTTTATGTATTTATTTTCTTGGAATTAAATTCTGAAATGAAAAAAAAATTATTTAGTGTAATAAAGGTATTCACAGGGCTTTACTAAGTGTTGTAACAATTGCAAGTGTTAGTTTAAAATTTGGTCGTTAGTAATTTTATTATATATATAATTTATTTATCCACAGCAATTTAATTTAATTTGTTTGTCTTGCAAAAATTTAACACCTTTTTCTAATACATTATTTGTTAAATCTTTGTGACTACCTTTATCAAACATTTGATTTAAAATATTTTTAAGTTCCCTTTAAAAAAAGACATATATTGCTAATTGCGAAAATAATATATAAAAATGTTAAACTTTCTTTTTTTTTCATTAAAAGTTGAGAAAGAAATCTTAAGTCTAATTATGTAGAGAATAGTAAAATTATAGTCTTATTAAGTTAATATTTTTTTTTTCTATGAAATCGTATAGTGAAAAGTTAAACAATGTAATGAAAATGATTTTTTGTAATTTTTAATTTTTTTAATTTGATTAATAAAACTTTAATACTAGTTATATAATATAATGCTATTTCTATTTCAACGAATATATTTGCAAAATCAAGGGTATGTAATTTCCACTTGCATTATTTGAAGCCAATGCTTACCAGCAAGTATACATTTTCGGGAATTTTTATGATAAAATAAAAACAGTATTTGTGTTGACGACTTTGCGATGCATTATGTGTTTAAATGTATGATAGATTTGACATTTAGTTTATATTAAAATGCTTATATTTGGGTACATAAAGATCCCAATGATTACCTATTGGTTGTATGAACCAATTTAAGAAAAATTTTAACGAATCTTGGAATGCCATTTTCTTGAGCAAAGTTTAAATTCAATATGTATATATATTTAAAATGTTGAAAGAAAGAAAGAATTGGCCAAAAAACTCCTTTAAATTTCTTGCAGACGAGATTTGGTAGGATTTATTTTTGAAACTACTCCTTCAACAAACTAATTTTCCTGAATTACAAAAATGTTGAACTTCAATTTGGTTAACAAGAATATAGCCATAAAAATCGCCAACAAATTTATTTATCGCCACAAAAATCGCCATGTTGCCAAATAAAAAATTTAGACTCTAAACCAAGGCCTATTTATCAGGTCAGTGCAATCGTCCTGATGATATTCTGTGTTTTCGTGTTTAAACTGGCAAAAGTTGTTTGCACCATACGAGGTGTGTTCAAAAAGTATCGCGAATTTTGAATTTTCGCGGGTTACGTATATTCGAATTTTGATTTTTTATTTGTGGCGTTATGTTGGTATTCATGTCTCTCACTTATGCCGACAATTTCGGCCATTTTTAATGTTCAGTTAATTGTTGACAGCTGCTTTGCTTGCACATGTTTTGGCTCGTCTGGACTGATGAAGAAATTAATGAAAGTCAAGAAGATTTTTTTACTTAAATTTCAGCTCCTCCTTCGATGCCCTTTTTCTCTCGTCAATCATAGCGTAGCGTCGTCCTTTCATGAGCCTTTTCAGTTTCGGGAACAAGAATAAGTCACAGGGGCCAGATCTGGGGAATACGGTGGCTGCGGCATCATTAGTGTGTTTTTTTTTTGCCAAAAAGTCGCTTACAAGCAACGATGTGTGAGCAGGGGCGTTATCATGGTGCAACAGCCAATTTTTATTCTTCCACAAATCCGGCCGTTTCTGGCGGATTGCTTCGTGCAAATTGCGCATAACTTGCAGGTAATATTCCTTATTGACCGTTCTACCCTGTGGCAAGAACTCATGATGCAACACGCCCGTGCAATCGAAGAAAACTGTAAGCAAAACTTTCACATTCTACCGAACTTGGCACGCTTTTTTGGTCTTAGTTCGTGCGGCAGCTTCCATTGAGCTGATTGAGCTTTGGTTTCCACTTCATAACCATAAATCCACGATTTGTCACCAGTTATGACCCTCTCGAGCAAATTTGGGTCGTCCCGGACAGAGTCCAACAGCTCATTAGCAATGTTCATGCGATGCTGTTTTTGGTCGAAATTGAGCAATTCTGGTACGAATTTCGCGGCGACCCGTCTCATGCCCAAATCATTGATAAAAATCAAATGGCACGAGCCAAGCGATATGTGTAGGTCCTCAGCAACTTCTCTAATGGTGATTCGACGATTGGCCAATACCATTTTCGTCACTTCATCAATTTTTTCGTCTGTTGTTGAAGTTCTCTTGCGTTCGGCATGCTCTTCGTCGTTGACATCTCGGCCTTCTGAGAACATTTTATACCACCGATAAACGTTCCAAGGTAGCTTCTCCGTACGCCACAGTCAACATTCGCAATGCATCCGCGCACTTAATTTCGTTCTATTTCTTTGTTCCATTTTTTAATAGGTAAAAATCGAAGACGAAATTCAAAATTCGCGATACTTTTTTTTGTTCACTTTCCAACAACAACAATGAAATGTATTCACAATCAAATGTCTGAAAATTTTAGCAACATTGTTAGACCAACATTGCCGACATCGACGGTACTTTAACACAATACCAAATACTGACAATCTATTTCCGTTCCTTAAGGTCTAGAAAATAAACCTGCCAGCAAGAGTAAGTTGTTTTCAACAACGAGCACACAAGCCACAATTTGTTGGTATTGTGTTAGTGACGTCGATGCCGACAACTGGAATAAAGGCGAATATTTTAAATTCTGGCAATCGTCCACAGTGTTTACAACTTAAAGAATCTTAAGGAATCACAACTGCGACTTTTCCCCGTTCGTAGAAAAAACGACACAATTGTCTAACAGTATTAGGGCATAAATTTTTCATATGTAGACCTTATGTTACTCATTGTTATAAAGTGTGTAGGCCCGCTCAAAATTTCTATAAAAAAGCTCTAAAAATCTGAGAAAAATTTTTGTAATTCTGTAAAAAAAAACGCTGTAATTCTCTTAATAGTTTTCTTAAGTAAATTATAAACCATCCAATCTTAGACTAAACAAACTGCATCCATTACCACAAATTTGAAAACGAACTAAAAATATACTTATCGGCACATAACATCCAAAAGGCCATAATTCACAAAAAATCCACAATAGACTTTTTGCTTGAAAATGATACGTTAAAAATAACGATTCTATTAACGGACTCCAAAAAGCCGTAACTGCACTTTAATTAAAAAAAAATATAGAACAAATGTTGCTTCTGTGTTACTTTCAAATAAATTTTGTTTTCTGAACTCGTTTTTTTACATAATTTCTTATTTATGTTATTTCTTTAATAAAATATATTTTTCTCTAAATTTTTTAAATAGTTGTAATGAACTTTGTATATTTTATATTAAGATCAAGAGGAATACAAAGTAAGAAACATAGTTCGACTAAATCTGCATCTTATTTTTAATTTTATTAAGAAAATCAATGCACTTGCGGCTTTTAGGTTTCAGAAAAAGCGATGCCAAAAGCCGTAGTAAGTACCACTAGGAAAAATCGACTAATGTTTACTGGATCACATCCACATTGATTTTCTAATCCTAATTCTAAAATTTGGCTGTTGAAAAATGAATAGTCACACAGCTCGATTTGTTTTTTGCAGCTCAATATTTAGAAGTAAAATATTTTGTGTTTTGAGGAATTAGATAAAAAGTCGATGGATTTGAAATCACGCGATTTCACAAAACTAATAATAGCTAAATTGGCGTTTTCTAAATGGCACGATACAGTGAAATCGAATTTAAGTTCGAATAATATCTTTTAAGCTTCGAAAGCAATAAAAATCATAAATAAATCATCTTTCAGTGAAATTGGTTTTTTTAAAAATCGGTAAATTTCCATCACATACCAGAATATTAAGAAAACTTAAAAATTTATTTTATTTGTTTGTTTTTAATTAATTTTATATATTTACTCAATTGTAAGCTGCCAATATGAATGTGAGATTAGACCACTACGTTTGGTGACTTAAACTAATAATCAGAATCATATAATCGACAACTCTAAAACTACAAATAAAGACTCAAGTTAATTAAGGCCCCTAATGTGAGTAACTTTCGATCTTCGGCTGTAGTCGAGAGTGCTGATCGAACGAATTTTCATTTCGACAAAGAATCTCTCTATTGTGAATTTTAATCACTGTGATTTTAAAAATTTGCAACATGTTTAACATTTTAAGCCCAGGAATCATGCAGAATAATGAAAATTAAGATACACTTGCTCCTGCACAGCAAATTTAGGATTTTCCTCCATAAGTGAATTCTTTCGAAATGTTTAGTCCTTACGACCTTAGATCTACATAAACTCGACAAAAATAGCTTACAAAGTCTGTTTGGATGACTAAAAATTAAAAACAATCGCTTAACACTTACGATTTTTAATCATTTTCACATTAAAATACTGCATAGAAACCAAAATTCTGTTCGATCGAAAATTCGTTGCTCAACGAAAATTTCGATGCTCATAATATAAATTTGATATTAGATCGAAAATCTAATACAACTCATAATAAGGGCCTAAATCTCTAATCTCGAACTCAAAAACTGTCTCCAAGTGTTGATCCAGACTATTAACTATTTGTGTATTACATTTTTTTTTATATTTTGTTGCTACACTTGTGGATAATTTATGTACAACTCGAGTCTAACGTTATTATTTCTCATTATTACTTTTATTACAACTTACCCTTAATCTATTATCGCCAGTCGTCCAAATACGAGCGCCATAATCATTGGAGGTTCCTATTACGTAACTACCGGTGGAATCAAAATCAACGGAATTAATACCAGCACTACTGCCGCCTAAAACAGCACGTGGTTCAGAAGAACCTGTTAAAAAACGAAAAAAGATCGATTAGTTTCAATATCAAAATACCAAAGAACAAAGCATCAACCCACCCTTCCCCACATCCCAGAGCTTAACTTTACGATCAGCTCCACCTGTTGCTATGACACGCTCCACTGGACTCCAGCGAACCGCATGTGATTCGGTTTCATGGGCTTCAAATTTCATATGTATTTTGGTGGGGCAGGCACTTTTGTAAAAGCCATAACCTCCGCCGGCATTAGAACCTCCTCCACCTGAATACTGATCACTTTGCGGCATATAAATATCACCATCACTGCCAGCTTCCACACAATGATCACCACTGCTAGTATCGCGATCGTCGTCGTCGTACTGCTCACCACCACCCGCTCCTTGAAACGAATGACTCGAAGAATTTCGATGATGGTGTGTAAATGGTGAATTTGGTTCACGCACAGCGTCTTCAATATCTCGTTTAAGTTTATCCGAACGTTTTCTGAAAATTGACGGCAGTCTTTTTCTAGATTTTGTAAACAGTTGGTATGTTTTTGTTTGTTTTGCAGTGTATTTTTGAAGGGGGAGTATATTGTGACATGTTGTATTTTTTTTTTTTTTTTTTTTTTTTGTTCAAGAGGGGTCAGTTTGTATTATTTTTGTTTAGATTTGTTTCAAGTATAATAATCATAATATTCAATATTCGTCAACATTTATAGACATAAAATAATAAAAAAAATAAAAAAGGAGAAAAAAGAAGAAAGAAAAATAGTGTTGGTTTTTTCGTTTGTTTCTTTGTCGAGTTATAGAACTTCTTAAAAAAACTTATTTCTTCATCAATCAAGCAGTAGGGGTTTGGAAATTTGTTTATTTAAGAAGGTAAGGATGGATTTAATTTTCGTGTTATGATTTTTAGAGAGAAGAAATAATGAATGAAAACGAGTTTATTTACTTGCAGGGCGAACGAAATTCGGTTTGATGTATGTATGTATGTATGTACATGTACATGTGTATGTATGTATGTATGTATGTACTAAATATACGAGTACGTATGTACATATGTGTGTAAATGAGGCATTATATTTGAAGAGGAGTAGTGCGTTATTAGTCGTTTATAAGCTTTGTCCAATCCAAGGCAAAAAAAAACAGGAGAGTTTGTGATTTTAATAATTGAGTTTACATGCGTTTCGGTTTTTTTTTTTTTGGTAAATATGCACAAAATGTCAATGGTTATATGTGTGTATGTAAAATGTATTTAAAAATTGATGCAACCATCCCACGCTATAAGTGCAAAAAGTTTCAGACCCACCTTTTACCAATTGCTTGCAATTTTCACTGAAAAATAGTTTCAACGTCGGAACACTATGCGTGTTCCAACAGTAAAAAAAAATATTTTTAAATAACGTTAATGGTAATTGAATGCCAAGGAAATAGAAAATTCCTTAAAAACTTGAGATGAACAAGTATTTTCTCAATCGCAGTGATTGAAAAATCACTGTTCACTACTACTAGTAAAAACTTGTCTCTTTTACACATTCCTCTTTATTCCAGTTGTCAACATCAGCACAAAACGATATTGTTTTGAATTTCTCACTTCAAATTGTTATTCTAAGACCCTCATTATGAGCAACGAACGAATTTGCATTTGGTATTATGACGAACATTCGACAAAGAACGTCGTTATTGTGAATAAAGTCGACAAAAATAGTTTACAATTTGTGTTTGTGTACTTTAAAATAAACATTGTATAACACTTATATTTTTAAAAAATTTTCATATTAAAATACTTCATTGAAAGCTAAATTCTGTTCGATAGACAATTCGTTGCTTAACGAAAAATTCGATGCTCATAATATGAATTTACCCAACGAAGATCGAAAATCGAGTGCAGGTCCTTAACGTTTGCATTCTACAAGTAAATTTAACGGAAATATTATATTGAAACGACTTTGAATTTGTCATCGTTATTTTTGATAAGTGCCCTTTTACACTATGCCTTTTTAGACTGCCTTGTTTTGACAATTTTCTTTCAAGACCCCCTACGAAAAGTCACGCA
Source organism: Nowickia ferox (assembly GCA_936439885.1). Lineage (NCBI taxonomy): Eukaryota > Metazoa > Arthropoda > Insecta > Diptera > Tachinidae > Nowickia > Nowickia ferox. Next base: position 90,033,335 of record OW387023.1, on the reverse strand, counting down.
CATTTACATTACGACTTTTTTCTTTGTGCCTTTTTGACAATTATTTACAATACAATGCTGAGAGTGCGAAAAGGGCAAAGAGAAACGTCAAAAAGCCCCTCGAATTTTCTTTACGTGCCGCCCCGCAAGCTTCTCATCCCCTCTCTCCAACAAACTAAAAAAAACCTGCCTGCACATGCACGAAGAAAAGGCACTTTGTAACGACTGAAAGCAAAAAGCAATTGAAAAGACGGAAAAAAGCTGCAAAACAGTTTGAGAAATTAGGGGAAGAGTTGCAAAAGAATCCCTCTCTTGCAGTGGGATTTTAAAGAACAATGGGAAGAAATGGGAATATTATTAAATTCTCTTGGCCCCGTGCATAAGATTAGGAGGTGAATGGCATGGTTACAGTTAAGAAGAAAATTGTTGCTTAATTAAGATGTGACAAAAGTAGAAGTCTAAACACCTAAAATTCGACTTCTTGCCGTCTGAATTTTTTCACATATAACCGGCTCTGTTCTGTGAACCGAATCCGAGTAAAGTCCTCGTTTTCAAAAAATTAATAATGGTCCTGCAAACGTGTTTAAAATCATACACAATAATTTTCTTTCAGATGTGATATTTGAGAATCTATATAATAAAAATAAATAAAAAAAAATCTATAGAAATATTTCTATTGTCGGAGTTAGTTATCTAAAATCGTGCGATTTCAAATCGATCGGTTTACAGAGCAGGGCCGAATAATTTATTTGTAATAAATAAAATTTATTTAGAGATGTAAGTATACAATTTTGTATGTTGACATAAACGATTAATAGCCAATTAGCTGCGTTCGAGAACTCAAACGTTTTTACCATTTTTTAATGAATTTTGCTGGATTGGTTGCACATAATCCAATAAATGATAGTTCAAATTGAGAGCGAAAAGTGAGAGTTCATTGACTGAGTGTCGAACGAAATTCGTCGTGCGTGACGAACTCTGAGATAGATTTATTTATATATTTTTATGCCGATGAACGACACAAAAACAATTTGCTCTCTTTGCAAAAACAACAACCAACTTTATCAATTACAATAGCTGTATTTATTTGTCGTTGTTGTGTTTCACACGACGAATTTACTCAGCGAATTCTGATCGACGAATTCGTCGCCGTGGAGGAAATTCGTCGTTCGTCCCAGTTGTGTTCCCACCATAAATGCAAATTGTTATTGAGGAAATTTTTGCCAGTAATATCCAGTAAAACAAAACCACAAGGACAATTTTGAATAAAATTCCGCGAGAAATTTTTCCCAGGGAACAATTTCAAACAATAGCAATTAACAAGAAAAACAAAAAAAAAATCTAATTGAAAAAGGGAGGAATTTCTCGAGGAATTACATACATAATTTCCCTGCATATGTTTGTACATGTAAACAAACAAATGCAAAGGGGAACACAAATTTTTAGTTTTTGATGAATTTTTTAAATTAATAAAAACAAAAGTATTAAATTATACACAAAATAACATTTATTTAAGTTTGATGCTAGAAATGGTATATTTGGGTATGTTCTGTATTCCACGTGAAATTAAAACGTGCGAAATTGCCATAGAATTGTTGTTTGAAATATGAATTTATTATAACAACAATTCTGTGGGAATTCCAAACAATTTAATTTCACGTGGCATACAGAACATACCACATTGTTTTAAACGTGAATAAAGTGAATAGATTATGGAAATTTTTATGCGAACGTTTTTATTAAGTAATTTTTTTATTTCTTCCTCTTTTTAATTAAGCTTAAGATCTTTTTATTTTATTTTTTATAAAATTGTTTGATTGTTTTATTTTTATCCAATATTTCGCTGCCACATGGGTAGCTTCTTCAGGCAGCTAAATACACTGTGGAACATTTTTGGGATTATTGTCTGGGGGGTGAGAAATTCCAAGTCAGGGTGATGGTACTAGGTCAGTATAGTAAAACCCTCAAAGGGTTTGGCGTTCGTATGTGTCAGTTTTTTTTATGACCTTTTAAATTTTTTCTTTTCCACTTGTCCGATTTTGATGAAACAAATTTAGAAAAATTAAGAATTACAATTTCTCTAATCTGTTTCTATACCGTTTTCCTATATGTGCAACACTTTCGAAGTTAAAAATAAATTTGTGGAGGCAAAAAAATATTTTTTTGCCTAAAAATTAAATTTTTTTTTTTAAATTCATAAAAAATCCAAAACGGAAAAAGGATCAAGTGTTATTAATTTCGTGTTTTTTGCTCATGAGTTATGTGACTTTACGCGAAAGTAATTAGTTTTGGCAGTTTTTTTCCATTTTCGATTTTTTATGAATTTAAAAAAAAAAAATTTTTTATAAAAAAATATTTTTTTGCCTCCACAAATTTATTTTTAGCTTCGAAAGTGTTGCACATATAGGAAAACGGTATAGAAACAGATTAGAGAAATTGTAATTCTTAATTTTTCTAAATTTGTTTCATCAAAATCGGACAAGTGAAAAAGAAAAAATTTAAAAGGTCATAAAAAAACTGACACATACGAACGCCAAACCCTTTGAGGGTTTTACTATACTGACCTAGTACCATCACCCTGACTTGGAATTTCTCACCCCCCAGATTGGCTGTTGTACTGTGATATTGGATAAAACTAAAACAATCAAACATTTTTATAAAAAAAAATAAAAAGGTCTTAAGCTTAATTAAAAAGAGGAAAAAACAATATTGAAAGATCAAATAAATAAAACAAAATTGTTCAAAGTATTTTTTCAGTTACTGGATTTTACTGGGAAAAGTACTCGAACAGACCTATTGTTATACACTGCAAAATTATTACCCCTACCTGATATATTTTTATCATAACAAAAGCCAAATTCCATATAGGGAAAACAGCAAACATAAAAAGAATAATTTTTCAATAAAGGTATTCACGTCAAAAGTTGCACTGTTGCAGAAAATCAAAATTGCAAAATTGCAAAATTTTCCAAAAATATGACAACAACCACATAGAAAATTATTTTGCACAAATGATGCAAAATTGTCAGGGTCTGAGTAAGTGCAAGATTATCAGAGTAGATTTTGCAAAGTTGTGCAACTTTTTATGGCATTGCCAATCCAAAAAAAAATGGACAAAAAGTACTAATAAAATCAATTATACACCACATTACAACGCAGAAACACCTAAATGTTTTTCTTTTAAATCAAAAAACAAGTGGTTGAAGATGTTTTCGATACAAATAAATTAATTCATTCGTAAAGTAGCTCTGGGCGAGTCAACATCAAGCGTAGTTGGCAATTATCTCTTAAGTGCAACCAGGCCACTGTTCACTTCACTCATTTAAAAAAAAAAATAATAATTAATTAGAAAATTATAAAATTAAAAGAATTTTAGAAATTCTTACCTAAAATTTATAAAGTAATCTTCAAATTCGATTTTAAGATAACAAATGCATAATTTTGTTATATTCAAAAGACTTATGGCCAAACTGTTTTATAATTTTTTTAAATAATACCAATATTATTAATATTGATATTTTTATAAGGACTTAATCACAGAACTAATCAGCAAATTTCTAACACATTGTTTCAACATTTAAACAAAATCTTTTAACAATCAAGAGTACGAGTACAATATACATATCTACATACATACATATTTACATATTGGGGGCTATTCTGGAAAACTCGTCGAAGAAGTGAAACTTTACATTAAAACAAAAACAAATTTTCAAAAACAAAAACAAATTTTCAAAAATTGTTTTTGTTTGCCATACATTTCTAAAATTAAATTAACGTGAGAATTTCAACGCATTTCTCTCTCTTTTAAAAACGGTTAATTTTGTATGAGAAACAAAAACAATTTTTTTACATTTACACAGTTTTGTTTTTGTTTTGCATGTAACTTTCACCAAGTCGACGCGTATTCCAGAATTAACACCATTGTATTGCTTTATAGACAAATAAACAAAATGGGTTGCTCACGTCAGAAAGTGCAATTATGCATTTATGCACAGTTGCAATAGTTGACGTGAATACCTTTAATATAAAGTTTGACTTTTGTTATGATAAAAATATGTATACCAGGAATAGACGTAGGGTAATGACGACGACAACTGGAATAAGGATGAGAAAAGGTGCTAAGTTGTAGCAACCATACAAATAATGTAGAGACATATGGAAAAGGAAAGAAAGATTTAAACAGATAAAACCATTGATAAAGTCAAATAATAATTGAATAAATGGTCAAATAATTTACTAAGGGTAAATGTGTAATAATAATAAGTTTTCTATTGACATAAGCCATATTAAGCCTAATAAGCTGGAAATTACTTAATCAACTACATACACATACAAATATAGGTATTCGCCTGAGTAACTCACAACTTTTTGCTAATTGTTACTGAGTTTAGGAATTAATAATTAATTGATATTGATTGGAAATTATTGTGGCACCATTAGAGAGAATAAGAATCAAGATATGCGATAAGTAAAGACCTTTATTCGTATTGAAATAATATTTTTTTATAAAAATACCGAAGTACTATATTTATTCAAAGTTAAGTGCAACTTGCGAGAAAAATTGGGCCAAGTCACAAAACTGTGCTCGAATACTTAACTCCAACCGAAAAGATTCAGGATTATTGCGTCAAACTCTGCTCTTTCAGCAAGAAAAATAAGGTATTAAGCTGTTATCCAAGTACCATACTTTGAAATTTCATAGCTCCGCCCCTGAGCAATTCCGACAACTGGTATTTCGGGAATATTTTACTGCTATATTCATGTGAATTTTTTTTAGGATTATCCGTTTAGAAATTACCGATTTATTTCCAAAATTTTTTGATTCTGGCTAACGAAAAATTAATTTTTTAATTTCTTAAACACACATGTGTGTATTTTTTTTTTTTTTTTTTTACTTTTACAGATATTAAAAGAAAAGTTGCGAAGTATATGTGTATATTTTGTATATTGCGCAACTTATTGAATAGAGTGGAGAAAAGCGACAAAATAATAGCAATATAGTACTCAATAATATTGTGTAGTCTATGGGTACCTTAAGGAAATTTTATATTGAAAGAAAAGTAAGATCTGAGCTATTCAAAAATTTCAATGGCTTGTAAAAAAAAAGTTATCTTATAATTATTATAAGGACTGTTCTCAATGTCTATTAAATAAAGTAGTTTGCAATTGTTGTAAAGTTCCATGTACTTGATATAAATATGCTTTGACTCTTATACAGACTTTTAAGCAATTGCAATAGACATGTACATTGCAACTTTTCTTTAAATCTGCAAAACAAACTGAATTATTATATTATAATTATTTCGTGCCATAACAAAAAAAAAAAGCTAAGCGACATAATTTTCCAAATTTATTTTAAGACCCAAATCGATTATTAGCGATCGTAAATCGATTTTCGTCAAAAAAAAAAAACGAAGCCCAAAAAAAGTATCCCTTAAACTTTTCTTTTGCGATTATGGCTCTATTTCTTCGAGAAAATTTATTATGTTTCTTAGATTTTTTGTACTAGCGTATACTTAAATAAGTTTTCTAATTAAAAAGCTAAATAAAACAAAAACATGAATAGATTGGCATTACTATGATTAATCAAACGATAAAAATCATTATGTGTTCGTCCAAGTTTTGACTCATATCGTTTTCACTTTGCCTATTGGTAGACTGGTAAGTGGGCTGTACGAATTATCGCCCAAGTGTTAATCGCCCGAAAAAACCAAAATGTTGCATCGCCCAGAAATTGTTGTAAAAAAAATTAGGTGCTTGTTCATCGACTTTGGGCGACTGATCATTTTTAGATATTTGGGTATTCGTTCATAATGAATAATTGCCAAATTTCCGCGATTATTCATTCCAAATTCGGGTGATTGTACGTAATTAACAAACACCCAACAACTTCGGGCGATTGTTCATTTTTACACTTTTGGGCTATTCTTAATTTTTTTGGACGGTCGGGCACTGTTTTTTCTGTATTTTTTTTCCAAGGATTGTGGGCGTTTTTTCATTTACCTGTTTCGGGCAATTTGCACTTGGGCGATAATTCGTACTGCCTGTTAAGTGCCCTAGAGACTAGAACAGTATCGATATATATTTTATTAAAACATCGATATTTCTATATATAGATATTTTGTGCCTACAAGTCAACATCAAGCGTCGTTGGCAATTATCTCTTAAGTGCAACTAGGCCACTTGTTTATTGGCCTTCGAGAGTTTTGCGTCTCGCTCGCATTGGTTGTCTGATCTGCCACGGATAACCGTATATTCTTGCGGTTCTTCTGTGGAATTTCTTTAACAACCACGTTGCTGCTTTCTATGTGAAGGCATAGGTCGTGTATAGTCAGTCACAGAAACGTTTTTTAAATGCTGTTAATACCATCTTGGGCATATGGTCTAGTCACCCCGTTCATATTTGTGCAACCATACTTTGCAAATTTACTTTGTAAAGTATTTATGGAATAAATAAATAAATATTCCAAATTTAAAATAAATACACATATTAACATATCGTGCCATAACCGCCAAAAAGTTTAAGCGACATAATTTCGAACGAGATAGAAAAACTAGCGGCTTGTATAACAGCCCTTTTAGAAACACAAAGTTTACTTTGCAAAGTCTTAATTCAGCTGTGTGAAAGACAGATGGAGGAATACTATCTCTTTCTGTCGTCCTCAACAAAGTAAAAAAAAATAAAAAATAAAAGCCACCTGGAACCCACTAAGTTCACCTTATAGATGAAACTCGGGTGTTGTTGTGAAAGTTCTCTTGTTCTCTTTGCATCAGTAGCAGTGATGCCAATATCTATGTCAAAAAAAAACGGATAAAATTTATAGAGCTCTTGAAAATATAGAAACCCGGTACTCGTAAATAAGTATCGATATATCGATGTTTGAAGTATCGGCAGTATATATCGATATTTATTTTCTTAAATATCGATATATCGATATTTTTGCCCATCTCTACTAGAGACTATCAAATAAACTCATTAAAACTTAAAAAATATAGATGGTGATTGACGTGTTTATTTGTACTAGAGATGAGCGATTTTTCGAAACCTGTTCCTTTTTCACAGCGATTGAAAAATCACTAATCTACAACTGTGACTGAATTTATCAAGTAACAGGTTTTGGAAATATAGTTATTTCATACAAACTGTGAATGTTCTTGTATGCTTACTTTACAGCAAACACAGCTACCGCATGAATTTTTTTCATATATACCTTCACTGTTTGTGGAGAAAAAGTCGTCAAATCGTGTCAAATCATTTTTTCTGGCAACTATGTATAGCTCACACATTTTTGTATTTACAATTTTATTGTCTCTCTGGGGATGGGGTTGATTGCAATTGTTTGTTCTTGTCGCTCTTCTTATTAATATTTATCAAAATACCAATACGACTATGTAAATACTTTTGAAGCAGAAGTTTCAGCTCTGTGATCACAGTCACAGTTAAAACAACCAACGATTTAGAAATCACGTTCACAAAGAGCAACATTATTAAAAAAATCACAGTATCTCTCAACACTAATTTGTACGCCTCCTTTTAAGCAACAAGCATACGACACTCACGCATATTCAGTGCATATCAGACTCAGAAAAAATAGCTTTTTTGATCTAAAATATAATTTAACAATTTTGTAGTCCACTACTTTGCAACATCAAATCAGCAAGGTCCTGCCGAAAATCGATTGTGACATAAATATTGGAAATTTTTACACAAGAATTCAGTTCTTAACTCAACTCCAGAGGTCCTAAATAATTCAGTAACATGTCCAGACAGTAATACTAATAGTTAATTTTGAAACCAAAAAAAAAAAAAATATTGTACAGACATGCATATAATGGCCAATTGACACCTCAAAATAAAAATTACTCGCTACAAAAATGTATAAAATCAGTTGAAAAGAAAACTACTTGAATGAAATTAAAAATGAAAGGAAATAAATTTAATCAAATTAAAGTTTCAACCAATTACCATAACTCAAACTAAAATAAGCAAATAAAAAAAAGTGGTTACAAAATAAAAATAAAAACTGTATAATTAAAATAACAATATATTAAAAAAAAACACACGCAAATTAACACAGCACACTAAATACAAGCAAAAATAATAAAAATAAATAACGTACCTTAAAAAGCTTTCGTTTTCCTCGTTCAATTTATCAGCATCTTTGGATTTGTACCGCATCAAGCGCTCCAATAGGCAACGATTTTCGTCCTGTTGAAATGAAATATTAAAAGTTTTTTATGTCTTTATACCAACACAAATTTCATATGTATAATGTACATACATAGTTTAAAAAAAAAATTAAAGTATTGTACAAAAATTAAGCAAAAATATTAAACATACGATTCTGATAAGCAGAAATGTGAAAATGGAAATTTTTATTTAATTCTATTTTGCTTTAATTATCTATTAGGTCGTTGTGCTTTTTATAAAAACAAATTTTGGATTTTGTGCTTCTCACAAAATATTTGTTATTCTCTTTTCTTTATATTCATAGATTGGTGCGAAATGCCAAAAGTGCAGATATATTTATGTATGTATATGGGTCATTCCACGTCAAATATCGAACGGTTTGAAATTTTTTTATTTCTCCAATTTTTTTGATATTTTTTAGTATCCCTCAAAAGAGCCTTCCTAGTAAGTTTTGAGATTTTTTTAATTACTCGTTCAAAAGATATTAAATTTTAAGAAAATCACGTTTTAAAGTTTTTCTTAATAATGGTTCAAATTTAATATTTTTTTGGTGGAGTTTTCGATTTTAAATGTTTTTTACAGAAAAAAAGAAAGCAAATATCTATATTTATGATTTGATCAGGCATAAAGTTCGTGTCGCCTTGTAAGCCAAATTACATGTGATAATTATTAATGAACAAATAACACCAAAGCTAGTTGTAAATATACTGACAAACACGTAGTAGAACGGAACAACTAGCTGTTTTCGAAGGCCACTACACCTTCATCATCAGCGTTCTTTGTGTTTGGTCCGCTGTGTGTGCGCACACATACGGACATCATCGCGAAAATATTTAGACTCCAAAATGTTGAAATATGATGAAAATTCGATTTTCGAAAATTGGTGTAAATTCAGTTGCTCAATTCAATTGTTAGTAATTTCAACAAAAGCATTTGTTCAGCTCACAGTCCAATCGTATAGTTTATCATTAAAACAAAAGGTATTTGTTTATGCTCATGTGAACAGACAAGTTTTTTTATCGTTATTTTATCGTATTTTTATTTATATGAAAAAAAAGATTATTTCCCCAACTATTTTACTTTTATTACAATACTTGAAGTTTTTATGAAAAATATATATAAAATTCAAGCGTATAATTAGAACAGCCTTTTGTATGATAATTAACAACAACATATGTATGTACAATACTGTATAAATAAACGATTAGACAACGCATACGCGAATAGAATAATTCTTTATAAACAAATGTTTATATAGAAATTGCCAACAAGATTTGTACGACCTATGACTCTGCCAATTGGTTGTGATTTGTGCAAGGAACTTCCTATAGCGCGAAGTTAAAAGTTAATCAATTTTAAATTAAGACATTTTGAAAATATGTACACGCTGAAGTATGTACGATGATCTAGCACATCGTTTTGTATTTTTTGTTTTTTTAGTCTAGAATTCAACAAAAAACGCATGAATTATGCTTATCAATTCAAACAACTCACCTGAACTGATCTCAGTTTATCTTCTAGTGAACTAAATGCCAATTGCAAGGCAGTGTATTCATCTCTTAAGGTTGTGTTCAGATTTTTCAGTTCTTCTAGGCTCGTTTTAAACATTTGAACTTCGGCTTTTAAGGAATTATTGGCAGTTTGTTGTTCAGCAAGGCTAAAATACAAAACAAAATGTTATTTAAAAAGAAAATAAACGCAAATAACAAGTTTTATATTTGAAGTAGTTTTGGTACTTTGAAAATTTTTGCAATTCTAAATTGTTAAAATTGAAGGGCCATCACATGCCACAAAAAAATTATTTTGAGAAAATCGACTTGCTAAGATAAAAACACTACATTAAAATTAAGTCGTTAATGAAATTATACTATATACACTTTTAAGAACTCCTTTATAACGACTACTATCACTTACTTAAATAAACCTAGCGGAAATCTCGGTTTACAAAACTGTATGTGGCTTATGTGAATGCAGAAAAAAATTACAATTTTTTATCTAAACAAAAGTTATAAACATTTTATTCTTCAACTTTCTTAAGGGTACATTTTGCAAATTCAAAGGATTTTTTTCGTTTTGAATAGAAAAATATATTTTTTGAAACGAATTTTCGCTATTTTTCATACAAAACGTTTCAAGTTTAGAAAGCAAAGTTTTTACAAAATCTGCCTATTATTCATGTTCAAATAATGTGAAGCATTTGTTACAGCAAAAACTTCATAAGCCATATGCCATACTAGGTGGTCGCAACCGATCAGGTGACAGCTTCCGCCGCTTGTAATTTGAGTATACGGTGGATGTCAGTCAACACACAGTTTTGAGTATATTTTTTTACATTAAAAGTATGGTGAAGTTTTTCCTACAACAATACAACTTCACAAAAACAACATTTAGTTTGCTTTGCTACGAGTACAATTACCAATATGTCAAAGCATGTTTACAATTTTGAAGCAAATTTTGTCATTTTGGTTCGAATTGCTCAATTTGGCATCAACAGCTGATTATCAGTCGGGCTAAAGAGGCCACTTGATACGAAATTCGCCTTGAGTATACTTTATGTGGAGTTGCCTTGGCCATACAAAGTAAATTGCTAAATTTTTTGTGCAACAACATCATGTCACAAAAATTAAAAAATCGTATCGCGCTTGTTTTTCGTTATGTATTCTTTTTTTCACTTAAGGTCTTTATGCGTGAATAAAAAATATTATGACTTTTATATATAATTTCTCCAAAATGCAAAATTTTGAATTAAGCTATGAAAAGTAATTCGAAAATAGTTTGAATCTTTTGAGGGAATGTTGGAATGTTTGTAATCAACAGGAAATCACATTAAACCAGTTTTTTTTTTTAATTTGGGTGGCTTATGATGAAGCTCTTCAATTGTTCTTGTATCTGATAAAAGGGTATACATAGTAATTATTGAATTATGCATTTAAAAATCTGTATCTAAATTATGCAAAAGTCATTTAATACTTATTCTATACAACAACGAATTTCATAACTTTATTACCTTCCCTGCGTTTTAATATTAGTAAGGAAAAATTATGCTTATTTTTACTTTAGGGTAGGCCTGTTAATTTATACCTTTTGCCTTTAGATTATAATATCTACCTTTGTTGCTTTTCTGCAATTGTTTGTTGTTGTTTTTCCATTTTAATATTTAAGTCTACAATTAATTGAGAGTTTTCTCCCTTGCGTTTATGCAAATCGGTCAGCTCCTCCTGTTGCGCCAGCAGTTTCTTCTCCAAGGCAGCGATTGCCAATTGTGCGGCGGTACTATCTTTGCCGCCCATGCCCCCACCTGTTGAAATAGCCGTACGTAGCTGTTCATTTTCAACAGAAATTTTTAAATTATCTGATTTCAATTGTTCCACATTGTCCATCAAACGGTTGTCTAAAACATAAAGCGATTATATCAATGAAATCATTGAACTAGAAATAAGAAATTAAAATAAATATACAATACAAAACAAATATACATATTTGTATGTACATATGTATGTTTGTATAGATATGTGTACACTGTACAGACATATGTACATATAAGTAGCACATACATTTTATGTAGAATATATATGTACATATTTATAAAAACAATAAAACTATGCACCATATGAACAAACGACCTTGACCAACAGTTTTTACACATTTTTCTTAATTTATTTTAATTTTAAGTTGTTTAATTTTATGTTTTTAAACAGCTCCATCACCACATGTACTGAGCATATTAGAACAAACAACAACAACAATGGAACAACTTACTCTGCTGAATGATCTCGATAAAGGGAACCACATCCCGACAATTGCGTTGACGCAAACGTTGCAATAAAGTCTGACGCCATTCGGGGTCTTCATTGGCCATAATTAATTGAAACTTTTGTTGAATTTTATTATTTTATAGTTTTTATTTTTCTCTAATTTTTGGCTTACAAAAACGTGTTAAATGATGAAAACTATGCGTCAAACAATCCAATACTTTTTAATTTACTTTCAACTCAGTCTTCCAACCACAAATTATAAAAAAATTTTCTTTGCTTCTTCGAACTACTTTATGCGACCTTTAACTTTTGTTAATAACTATTCCGCGTTTTAATCATTTCCAAGACCCGTTATTCACACTTCAAATTGTTTTGCCAGAAAACTTTAACAACGACCCGACGCTGTTTTCCCTAGAGATTAATATTTTTAGATTTCTGCATAATATGTATGATGTTTTGAATAAATAAAAAACAATTTAAAAACTTAAAATATTTCAATATTTTTCTTGATTGCACACAAAATATGAAACTAAACGAAAAGTACAGCAGGTTTTATTATTTTTATTTTGATTATTTTTGACATTTCATCAAAGATTGATAGTGTTGTTATTGTTTTGTATGATGGTTTAATAATAACACCGAACACTTCCAATGTTTTAAAATGGTGTTGCCATACAAGCTCAAAGCGAATACTGTAAAATGCCATGTGGGCTTAGCAGAGACAAAAACCAACTTGCTGGCAACAGAAATAAAATAGTAGTATTTACGAAATGGTCACAGCGAGTTATATCGCTCACTTACTACACAGCATCATAACTAAAAAAAAAACTAAAGAAAATTTTATTTTTCTTTTTAGAGTTGAGTAAACAAGATATTTGTATGATATTTTTACAAAATTTTAATAAGAAATCCCATTTTTTGATTTATTACTTTGTTTTAGTAAATGAGCGACATGTTTCCAAATAATTTAAATCAACCTTAATATTATTAACGACTTTTACATGAGCACAATTTCTTACTTTGTTGATAGACTTTTTTAGAATAGATAATAAACCATTATCATATACATATACTACTTTTAGACACCCTAAAATTTAATTACCAAAGTCTGAGAGAAAGACAGAAATGGATAGTATTCCTCTCTCTGTCTTTCACACAGCTGCAAAGTAAACTTTGCGTGTCTAAAAGGGATAATACTTCAGAAACATCATCTAATTCTTCATTGTAGTTGAGGTCATTCGCCTCATTATTTCTATCACAAATTAATCGTGTAAACGAAGTATTTGCGTGCTCTTTAGTGACTTCGAGCTCATTATTTTAAGGTGACCAGATTTAGGAGAAAGAAAAAGATGACATCAACGCAAATAGAAAAAAATTAATTTGAATTTAATGTCTAAATTTGTTACATACTTTAAAAAAAAATTACATTCATATATGTACATTCAATAATAAAAATTAAAAATTTTAAGAACCCCCGAAGCAGTTGACGCTGCAGCAAAACATAAAGACCGTAAAAAATTTCAACAATATAACAGCCCTGTGCACATTAAGCTTACCAGGCTACACTCAAAACAGGTAAAAGCCCATACAGCAGCTGTTTATTTCAACTGTCCCAACTTCCTTATAAAACCAAAATAAACACAAAAAAATTATATATGGAGCTTGGTTGCAGTAAGAAAACGCAAATAAAAGTGAGAATACATTGCTTTATCGATAAAAACAAATATAAATCATTCTATTAATATTAAAGATGACTGATAATAAAAAAGATGATAAGAAGAGGACACAAAATTTTATAGATGACAGCGAGTTAAAATAGATGATTGTCCTCTAAAAAAAGAAGACGTATGGTCACCTTAATTATTTAGTCATATAAATTTCAAAGCATATTTATATAAAGTATATGCAGGTCTACAACAACTAAGAAAGTACAAAAACAACAGGCGATTTGTTTGTGTAAGAATAATGGATGAATGTCAAAAACAGATGGATACAACCAGACCTGGGCAACTTGCATTACTTTTGCATAAGCACTGATTGAAAAACAAAAATTTTAGTGCAAATTTAAATTTGATGCTTGTAGTGCACTATTTTTTGCACTTAAATAAAATCTCTTAAAAGTAATGGATTAATATTGCATTAGCAGCTAATCGCATGACAAAAAATACACTAATTTTGTGTTGCCACTAAGCACATCATGAAGTGATGCAATATTATTGCACTATCACATATTGTACACAGTAAAATTAAATAAAACGTGAAAATATTTTTAGGAGATAGCACAAATAAAAAATATAAAATACACTAAAGTTCATTGAGGGCACTTTTATAAGTACGTACATACAAATTAACGAAAAAAAAACTGTCAATATAAATACAAACTAGATTACAGAACCAATTTAAAAAAAATTAAAAAGTTTCATACTTCAAGTACGTTGCATCTCGAGCTTATTTGAAAAACCGTGCAATTGACTGACAAAAGATCTGAACTTAGGTTCTCGTTTATTGTAAAGTTATATCTTAAAAAATGGTGAAACAATTTCATCAAGTTTTGTCTTTCTCTCGAAAAATTATAAAAAACGAAGTGATATGATTTTTTGTCTTGGATGACGATATGTACATAGGAAAAAATTTACATATTTATGTATGTACGTATGTTTTTATATATGTACACATTTACGTTATATTTTGCAATATATGTTTCACTGATAATGCAATAATACTATTCATAATGTGTTTAGTGGTGCAAAAAATAGTGCACTAAAAATAACAATGCAATGTTGATGAATTACTTTGAAGGGATTTTAGTAAAATGCAAGGAAAATTGCACTAATATTATTAAAGTTAGTGCTAACGTAATAAATTTGCATTTGCATTGATTTGGTTTATTGTGGAAAAATGGTCAATGCATTTGGTTATTTAATGCAATAGTCCCAGATCTGCATACAACAAAAAGGAAATGTATGGATAGACAAAAGCAAAGTAAATTTATTAATTGATAAACCTTTAATATGTGAAATAAGTATAATAAAGAATACATATGTACTTTAATAATTAAATATAATTATTTTTAAATGTTTTGTAACACAATTTTTAAGTAAAAATTTAATTAACCTTTTTCACATACGTTTTCAGTATACACAATTGTGTATAACAAAGCAAGACAAAACAAAATGACGTACAAAAATTGTAAACAACTTTTGACATTCAGGCATTCACACTACAAGAGAAAAAAAATTAATCACCTGAGTACTTGCATATACTTTATATAAATTTACTTTGATAAATTTGAAAAAAGGTTTGAAATGTAAAATATTTTTTAAAGTAGTTAGGGAAACTATTCGAATATTCGACAAAAATTATCGAATAATTCTTTATTCTAAATTGAACAATTTTCGTTCGTTCGAACAAAAATTAAAAACGTGCGAATATTCGAATTTTTATTGTTCGAATGACAACACTAATACGCACACACTTCAGCATTTCTTATATAAAATAATTTTTGGTATCGGCTAATACCATCCCCTACGAATATGCAAATTTGGAAACATTAACGGCCTGGCCCCACGATGTCGACAAGAAAGTTTCTTTCGCTTACTTATATTGAAAACAAAAACAAAATAAGAGAATTTGTTTTTGTTTTCAATGCAAGTAAGCGAAAGAAACTTTCTTGTCGATATCGTGGGCCAGACCGTAAATTAGTTTGTTTTAGCAAGACTAATCACACTTCTTTAGGCAGAAACAATTTTACTAATCTTGCTGAAGACTAAATAAAAACATTAAATATTTACATTGGCCAAAAATAAATAAACAACATTAAAAAATTTCGTTGGCGTTTAAAACAGCAATTTAAACATGTTTTCATGACTTTACTAGTCTATCTTGCTGACAAATTATGGATGCGGGAGTGAATCATAACACGAATATGAAATATTATAGAAAAGTATGGAATTGTTAAATTTCATTGAAATATTTATGTATGTATATTGGGCGTTAAAAAGCGAAATGTGATGTATTGAAAATGTGTATGTACAAGAATTTGTTGTTAATAAAAAAAAAAAAAAAATAACAAATGATAGTTAGGCCGACTTTTAATAATACCTACTAATAATATTATGTTTCAGTGAAAATTAATGATGCAATGAATTCCTGAAAATCTCTTAAAAGGACTCAAGTTCAATATTTTTCTTGCCTTCATTAGAAAATCACATTAATTACTAAAGCATTTCCATCTAAAGGGTGGTTAAATTTTAAGGGCCGATGTTTTCTGCATTTCATTTGACATTTCTCAATTTCAGACTAACTCAATTTGAACCATGGAAACATACACAATCGGTCAATTTAATCGTACAATCGGAAAGATCGTGCTAAAATTTGAGCAAACCGGGTCTGTAGGAGATGTGAAAACACAAGTTCATCCTCGTACAGCTCGTACTGCAGAAAATATTTCTGCTGTTCGCGATAGTGTGGCTGAACAGCCGTCCACCTCAACTCGTCGTCGTGCCCAACAATTGCACCTCTCACGCTCGTCGTTGATGAACATTATGCATAAAGACTTGCACATCTACACGCTTACAAGGTGCAATTGACTCAAGAAATAAAGCCTCTTGACAATTCCAAACGTCATCAATGGTCAGAATGGTGGCAAGAAATGGCAACAGTGGATGCTCAATTTTCGAAGAAAATAATTTTCAGTATGCAGAATTGGCGCATTTGGGCGAATGATAATCCAAGAGTGATTGTCGAAAAACCAATGCACCCACTAAAAGTGACTGTTTGGTGCGGTTTATGGGCTGGCGGCATCATCGGGCCGTATTTTTTCCAAAATGAGGCCGGTCAGGCAGTTACTGTGAATGGTGTTCGCTATCGTGAGATGATAACGAACTTTTTATGGTCCGAATTGGAAGATATAGATGTGGACGATATGTGGTTTAACGAAAAAATGGCTCTTTTGCGCGACAAATTCAATGGCCGTGTTATCTCACGTGGTGGCAAAGTCAATTGCCCGCCAAGAGCATGTGATTTGACACCGTTGAACTTCTTTCTTTGGGGTTATTTGAAAGAAAAGGTGTACGTCGATAAGCCAGCAACAATTCAAGAGCTAAAGGATGAGATAATTCGGCACATTAACGGCATAGAACCTCAATTATGACTCAGCGTCATTCAAAATTTGCACCATCCGATGGAGGTGTGTCGCCGAGGTCGCGGCGGCCATTTGGCCGATATATTGAACCACACCATATTATCATAATAAAAGGAAATGGCAATAATTTCCTAGATAATTTGTGTTTTATTCAAAATCCACATCGGCCCTTAAAATTTAACCACCCTTTATAATATGAATGGAAAAACACTAAACTAGAGCCTGATTAAAAAATTATTTCTATATTAAAAATTCGTTATTTTTTAATAAAAATTAAAAATATTAACAGTCGAACAGTGCATCAAACTCTTATAAAGCTTTTCATAAACGTTCTCGCTACATACTCAAATTAACTTTAAAATTTTTTCAAAAATACACTTCATACAATCCAACTTTATGAAATATTTTTGTACAGGGTGTTTTTTAGAGGTATAGAACTTCGAATTGAAATAAAACACAAGAAAATCGTTTTAATGTCCATCAATTTGGCTTTATTGGAAGGATAATTTTATGCCATTAACGTTTAAATATGATTTCGGGCATGTGGCCGCCGCGGCTGGCTCGAATAAAGCCAATTCTACAGGTCCAATTTTCAACCACTTTTTCGAGCATATGGGGCCGTATGTTGGCAATAACGCCACGAATGTTGGCTTCCAAGTCCCCTAACGTTTCTGGTTTGTTGGCGTAGACGAGCGACTTCACATATCCCCAAAGAAAATAATCCAATGGTGTCAAATCACACGATCTTGGTGGCCAATTGACAGGTCCTCGAATGTTTCCTTCAATAAATCGATTGTGACGTGCGCTGTGTGGCATGTAGCGCCGTCTTGTTGGAACCACAACTCATCCACATTCATGCCATCCAATTCGGGAACAAAATAGTCGGTTATCATGGCTCTATACCGGTCTCCATTAACGGTAACTGACTCTCCAGCATTATTTCGGAAGAAGTATGGCCCAATGACTCCACCAGCCCATAGAGCACACCAAACAGTCAGTTTTTGTGCATGTAATGGCGTCTCAAGGGTCTCATGTGGATTCTCTTCACTCCAAATGCGGCAATTTTGCTTGTTGACGTAGCCATTCAACCAAAAATGAGCCTCATCACTGAACAAAATTTTGCGATGAAAATCAGCATCGAGATCAATCTCATTTTCGGCCCATACACCAAAATCACGACGCATTGCATGGTCTCGCGGCTTTAATTCTTGCACAAGCTGGATCTTGTAAGGTCGCAAGCCAAGATCTTTGCGCAAAATCTTCCATAAAGTTGATGGACAAAGCTCCAATTGCTGTGCACGGTGGCGAATCGATTCATTCGGGTCCTCTTCAACACTTTGCTCTACAGCGGCAATTGTTTCTTCGGTGCGCACTGTTCGACGTCTCTGCGGATGCGTATTATCACATAGAGTAAACGTAGTGCGAAAACGATCCATGGTTAACCGAATTAATTGCTCTGATGGACGATTATGTCGACCATAAAATGGACGGAGCTTGCGGTAAACTTCGCGAACTGAACCATTATTTTCGAAATAAATTTGCACGATTTGCAATCGTTGTTCTTTTGTCAACCTGTTCATGATGAAATGGCAAACCAAACTAAATATTAATCACTTGACAGCTGACAAAATGGCCGCCAGTTAAAAAAGTGATGCCAACTTAAAGTTCTATACCTCAATAAAAAACACCCAATATTAGAAATAAATATACATGTAGATATGTATGTATGTACATATGTATGTATGTTTGTACGTATTACAAATTTGTTTCATTTAATCTATCAAATAATTGTTGAACATAAAAGGAAATCTAAATGCCAAAGCCGTTTCACAAGATTCGAAAATTTACGTAGGTGGCCTATCAGTGCCACCGTCAGTCAGTATTGAAAGTAATAAAAATTGATCAAGTTGTTATTGTTCTTTTGTCTGTAAATAGTAAAGTGTAAACAAAAACCATTAACAACAACAAAAATGAGTTAATGAGCGTTAGACAGAGAGAGAAAACTATAATTTAAAATAACGTCATCATTATACTCTTATTATTTTTATTACATTTTTAATTTTACAAAACAAAAACAAAAAAAAAAACAAAAAACCTGGTGGAACCACAAATTTGCTATTTTTATATACGCAACACAAGTTTCAAAATAACAGTTCGATTTTGAAACGCAAACGAAACGGTTGAGCCATATACATACTATTTCAAATAAAAAGTAAAAAAAGAAAGAAAATTGTGTGAAATTTACAAAATAAAATAAAGCATAAATAAATAATTGCATAAATAAAATGCCTTTGAAAAAGAAAGATGATTATATACCCATTAAGTGTGAGGGCTGGAATGGAAAATTCGTATATCCACCCGGCTCTAGTAACAATGTGTCCAAAGTGCGCCGTTATAATCAAAATGTAACCAATACTCAAAATTTTTACGGCTTCAATACGGAACCCATCGTCTTAGCACCAGTTTGGGATGGTACTTTCAAGCAGAGCGACGAAGTAAGATTGCAACAAGAACGTAATCGTTCCGATGATGCGGAATACTTTCAGTACAATACAGAAACCACAGTTTTGCCAACCACATGGAATGGTGAATTTCGTCAAGATCCGAACGATGTGCGCATAATACCCGAAAGGAATTTTTCCGATCCTCGTGATTACGCAGAAGCCAATCGTTTCAGAAGTGTCCATTAGAAGCCGAATTTGTAAATTAACTCATCGCAAGGGAAGAAAAATTAACACATCACATTGAATATTTTTAAATTAAGATTTTGATGGAATTATGCAAACTTGTTTGTTGTTTTGTTTAATTATAGATGTTAAAAAATGTACTTAATGTGGCGTAGTTTTTAAACAATTATTTATTATTATTTTTAAATAAAAACAAAAATAACAAAACGCAATAATTTTTTTTTTTGTAACATTGACGCATAACAATAGTCAAAACAAAGTGTACTTTTAAGTATTTAAAACCAGTATTACCATACAAAATACTGGTTTTAAATTCTTAAAGTATACTTTGTTTCGACTATGGTTATGCGCCATTGTTTTTAACCCCAAACCAAAAAACATGGGGTGTTATAAGTTTGTAGTGTGTGTCTGTGTATCTGTGTATGCGTGTGTTTGTCCGTGTCCACGTACAGACCAAACGGCTGGACGGATTTTGATTTACATAGTTTTTTCTGTTTGATAGGTGAATTGATCGAGAGGGTTCTTAGTTCTTATGTTTTAAGAAAATCGGTTTGGCCGCTTAGAAGATATCACATCTTTTCTAAATTTTTCATTTTTGTTATTACATATCGTACTTGTTCTTCTAAGGCTCATATTCTCACCCCCATATTCATAAAAAATTAAAATTAATTTGAAATCCGTTTTAGGAAAATTTTGTATGAAAAATTTGAAATAAAGTACATTTCAAATTCATTTTAAATTTTATGAATATGGGGGACAGTATTTAGTTAACTAATGAAGGTGGTGTAACAAATGAAATTAAAAATAAAAAAAATTGTTGGTTAAAACACGGGCGTTAGTTAACTATAGACTGTGAATTTGGACCTAAAAGTTAAAACTCGGAATTTACAAATACTCAGTGTTTTTTGTGGGAATTGTTACAATTTAAGTTTAAAATTTGGTAACGCACTAGTAATCCCAAATTATTATTTTACTTATTAAGTAAAATATTTTTTATTAAAAATACATTGAAATTGATTATTGAGGGGCTTAGTTGGATCCTATGCGCATTTCACTGTTGGTAATGCAGATCATCAGAGAACCTTTACCCAAAAATTTCTTAGAACAACTAGAGTTAATATGTTAAACTTTCATTTAAGCAAATGAGAAGCTCAACAAATAACAAAGTTGAAACAAGAACTCAATAATCAACATGTTTTTTATTTTCTTACTTCATCATTACTACATTGGCTGACTTTTTTCAGCTTCAAATTGTAGTTGTAAGAGTATGTAAAGAAAATAAATGTAAATAACAAAAAAAAAAGAGGCAAAAATCTTTTTTCTTTAATGTCACAAAGAGGAATGAATGCACTGTGAAATAAAAACAAAATTTTAATCAGGAATAATTTCTTAATCGGGCTTCAGTATTTTTTAATTCTTATAGAATGTTGTAGAAATTAAACCAGACTGTTTTTACATGGAGGAAATATCGACATTTTCCTGTGCCGCTACGCACAACAACAAAATTTAAAAAATTGTTTTTGTTTTAAATTTATCTACATAAGAGTGCGACAAGTCGAACTTTGCCGATATTGACAAATCGGCCCTGTAAGCTTTTAAAAGTTGTTGAGCGAGCGATACTGAGATTTTTTAATAATGTTGCACCTTGTGAACGTGATTTTTAAATCGCTCTTCTTTTAAACTGTGACTGTGATTACAGTTTAGCAGTAGTTTGCTTGTAGCAGTTCTGTAGTTTGACAAAATCTAATAAGAAGAGCAGTAGTGAAATTAAACAATGACTGTGATCACGGTTTAACACAATTCAGCTCTTCTGCTTTAAAAGTATTTATTAGTATTGGTATTTTGATAAATATTAATAAGAAGAGCGACAAGAACAAACAATTAGCAATCAACCCCATCCAAATATTGTGAATTGTCGTGTAAGAGGCAGAGAGACAGTAAAATTGCAAATACAAAAGACGATTTGACAGGATCTGACGATTTTTTCTCGACAAACGGTGAAGGTATAAAAAAAATTCATTTGGTAGCTTTATTTGCTGTAAAGTAAGCATACAAGAACACAGTTTGTATGAAAGAATTATATTTCAAAAACCTGTTACTTGATAAATTCAGTCACAGTTGTGATTAGTGATTTTTCAGTCGCTGTGAAAAAGTAACAGTTTCGAAAAATCGCTCATCTCTAATGACGACCAATGTAAAATTTGATTTGACCCTGTTTAGAGGAGCGAGTGCGATATGTATAAATTTTTAACTGAGCGAATGATTTTTTTCTCGATTTTAATTTGTGTGGGTGCTGATTTGGTCTCTGTTTAACCATGAAGGCAGAAAAAGGAAAATACACCCTACAGCCGGTAAGTGCAAGAAAGAATTTTTTTTAATTTCTATTCTATATATGTACATGCGCTTAATTATGAAAGTGGTCTAATTCATATATTTCTTTAGTCAAGATATTTAGTAGATTACATTTGAATAAATCTAAAAATCTTTTTATATTATGCAACATTTTAATTTAGAGTTGTTCTAGTCTCTATTAATATAAAATTATATTTCATTTAATATTTAGAAGCAAAAATGCACATGACCACTTTTATAATTAAGGGCACAACATATGTATACTAAAAACTTTAACTAAATTACGAGTACTAGTGTATACTAGTATATTTGAATAACTCGAATAATTCAAATAATTTCATCGAATTGAAAAAAAACAGACTATATCGTTATCTAAAACGCAAAACGCCCTAACTAACATTTTAATAATTTTACCGGAGAAATAAAAACATGCTAAAATGCAGATTATTGTTGTGGGTTTCAATGCGAATTTTTCGAATTTCTAATAAATAATACAACGAAAATTTTATGAAAATTGTTTGTGTGCATAATATTTTAAAAATTATGTTATTTAGTCCTAGTTTACAATATGCAAGTCTTATTGCTAAGCTGATTAGCTTGAGGGAGAGAGAGACGAGGGGAACGTCTCTCTCTCTCCTAACAAACTAATCAGCTTAGCAATAAGACTTGCAGGGGGGATCTTTGCTCATTGCAGATGGAACGGTTCATTACAGGTAAAATAAAAATTATAAGTAGAAAACTTGTACACGTTTCCTTTAATCTAGAACAAAATTCTCGTAGACGAATATTCGACTCGACATACGCAATACACGTGAATGAGATTTGTATTCCACAAAATAGTGGAGGTTAAACCACAAACGTGGCACTTGTAATATAATAATTTTTTCTTTTTATTTCATAACGTATACAGGGTGTAGCGAGGCACACAGGGTTTTGGCGACAACCACAACTGAAAAATATTTGGAATAAAGTTTTGTAAGTTACATTTGAATAAAACTCGAATAACTCTAAAAAGCCGTATAAAGCGGGATCGATCTTTGGCATAATCCCACCTAAAGCGAGATGTCTCGACAGGTTACTACGTATGAGTATTGTACTATTCGATTTGCAGCGGGGGCCTATCTACTTCAATTAAAATTTTAATTTCAATTCCATGCAAAAGTCGTCCAAAGTTTTTTATTTGCCATTATCGAAAAACTTACACGTCTCATCCATATATTTAGAACTATGGAAAGCTTTTTACTATTTTTTTTAGTCCATTATGAATACAAAAGCGGAAGTAATACTTTAAAAACATTTAATAATATTTTAGCATATATTTAGGAGCAAGAAATAGTTGCTGACTCTGCTAAATTTTGTGGTGGGTAAGAAGTAGAGATGTGCAAGTGTCGTGATCGTGATCAAATGTATTATTAATCACGCCTGAGTGCGTGAACGTGACTTAAAAAAATTACTCGTGCGTGATTCTCACGCTCTCACGAGATAACATTCTTGCGTAGGTACATATGTATGTTTTTTAGATACTACGAGTATGTAGAAAATATCAATTGAGAAACACTACTGATTCACCAGTGCCTTTGTCACCAGTACTACTGACGAATTGTATGGCAGAAAATGTTTTTTGCTCTAGACATTTAACATGTGCATGTTATTGAAAATCAACTACTGCCGTTGATACTATTGACTAGGTAGTTATTTTTGGACCATATGTAGACATTGACTCACACTAGTACATTCACATTTGGTCTTTTATTAAAAGAAAAGAACTAATTGAAAAAAAATATGTATATGTACATAATATGTGTCTGTCAAGTAGATGTCCCCGCCCACTTTTTTCAATGACAGAACGTATAATTTTTACAACACACGGTGTGTGTCAAGTTTCGTAAAAATCGGTTAAGTAGAAGTACGTGAAATATAATTTTAAATGGGCCCATCTATATTGTGTCATTATGAGCGTGCAAGGTGTATTATAAGTATCGTAGAAATCCCATAAGTAAAAGTAGATAAGTGTTCACTTCTTTTTTTTTTTTTGAAATGGGACTAAATTGGAAGCTTCCTTCCAGACAAAAAAAAAAAAGAATATCGCAAATCCGTTAAAACTTACTAAAATACAGGTGAATGGATAACCTCCTCGTTTTTGGAAGTCGGTTAAAAATGGGACTAAATCATTAATTTCTTCAGCGTTACCAGTAAGTAGGGATATTAATATATAAGCGCTCCATTGACAATGTCGCCAAAAACAAAATAGTCGACAAAAGTGGGACTTGCCATACAACTAACCCCAAGCCTCCTACAGGGTAAATATAATTGCCAAATGTGCAGGTTATCTGTTTTTTTCTTCAATTTTTTTTTAATTATTGAGCAGTCGTGCAGTTTTTTGTTTCAAAAATCCGTTTCAGTTCATAAAGTTTTCATAGTTAACAATAATTGACCAGACAAAAACCTTCGAAAGACAAAATTAAATTTTTTTTGAACAAAACCATAATGCAATATGTGTAAGAACCTATTTTGTAAACCAAATAACATACAAATTGAACTATATACCTTTTCGAAAGCGTGCGTAATCGTGTTAAGTTTTAAACCACTCGTGCGTAATTAAGAATATTTTATTCCTGAGCGTGCGTGATCGTGAAAATTTTCAAGAGCATTTGTGCGTGAAAGTGCGTGAGTAAAATATTTGTCTGCGTGAGCGTGCGTATCGTGAGTCAAAAAACGCTCACGTGCACAGCTCTAGTAAGAAGAATTCAAAATTTACCGCCATAAGATATGTGGAGCTTTTAACACAAAACTTCTTTACCAAAATATATGGACTAAGAAAGAAAAAAAAAACAAGAAGTGATTGTTAAAAAAACCGTCTGATCTTTTCCAAAATAAAGGTTAAATAAAAAAAAGTTTTTTTTCTTGTCATTCATATACATCGCATACTGTGTCAGAAGTAGAAGTTAAAGAGGTAAAAATGCGTTTAGCAATTATCGTTCAACAAGTTCATTTTGCTGATGAGTACAAGTGTCTTGCAGCTAAGAGACCTCTTTCTTCAAAAAGTTCTCTATTGTGCTTAAATTCATTTTTAGATAAGGAAGGAGTAATACGACTTAATGGCAGGTTAGCTAAATCACCTTCATTAGTTTATACTGAACGGCATCCTATATTGTTGCCTTACTCTTGTCGATTCACAGTACTTTTAACTGAGTTTGTGCATAAAATTTCCATTCACGGTGGAAATCACCTGATGCTTAGAATTTCAAGAATCGAGTATTGCATTCCTAGGCTAAAAACATTAGTTGGAATGATTATCAATAGATGCAAACGTTGTGTACTTGATCGTAAACGCTCATGTAGTCAAATCATGGGAGCTCTGCCTCCTGAAAGCACTACTTTGGATCGACCGTTTACTAACACTGGTGTGGACTTTGCCGGTCCATTTGATATGAAAAGTTCAGGTACTAGATCAAGTCAGATTCTAAAGGCTAAAGCAATTCATCCATAGGTCATTTAGGCAAACATTTGCCCAAAAAACGACGTAACCACTAAATATTAGTGAAAAACATTTTGATTCAGACACGTGTTTCTTAAGTTAAACAGTTTCATAAACAACTAATAGATAATGTCATAGAATCCAACATTATTGGAAACTATTTAACTTAACAAACACATCTCAGAGTTGAAAGCTTCTTCATTAATATTTAGGGGTAACGTTTTTTTTTTGGGCAAATGTTTGCCCAAGTGTGACCATACCTTTATTTAATTCTTTTTTAATTTGATATTTTTATTATGCAGTAAATAGCTTGGAAATGGGATCTTTATACGCGTAACATATTGCAAAACTGGAAATCGCCAATTCACATTAAAATTTTTCTAACTTTGATTAATTTCTTCTTATCAATATTAGCCAAGGGTGTTCTTATTATACTGTTAAAATTTGGAATTATAATAATTAAAAATTATGGAAATTTTTTTATAAGAGTAATGCACTTCAAACTGAACATTTTAAACTCCAATTTTTATAACTGCATCCCACTCGTAATACTAGAAATGTTTTGAAGCTTGAACGATATATAATAATATAAGTGGCAATTTCAATATTTTTTTTTGTAACTAATCCCCAAAAATTAGCCCAAAAATTTTTAAAGTATTTTTCCCATTTCGCCCTAAAAAAATTCGATATACATTCTGGTTTCGCATTGCTAAAACCACACATAATTATTTATTTATCCTTTAAAGTAGTGTATTTTTTTTTTAAAAGAGAAGTAACACTCAGGTAATGAATGCCTACTGATATTACTAGGTGTTACCTGCTTTAGGAAGGGGATAGTTATAGAGAAGACAGGTGGTGAAGAAAGAGGTAGAGCAACGCTTCATTCTTTTCCAACTCTGCTTTTTTGCACGCTTTTTTTAATAATGAAGTGTTGCAGCGCCTCTGGTGTTAAATGAGGCCTATTAACTTTGTTTTGAAGCTGTATTTAGTAGCAATTAGAGATAGGCAAAAATATCGATATATCGATGTTTTAATAAAAAATATATCGATACTGTTCAAAAATATCGATACGATATATATTCATCTCTAGTAGCAATTTTATTGGTCATTTTACTCTGCCGATGATTCTGCTACACAACGAAGGAGGCCGCTCTGATGTTACATTAGGATTAGTATCTACTGAAGCCGGTATAGTTCAGCGACCAGTGATTATGCCTCCATCACTAAAACTTTCCTACAATAACTGATACAAAGGGACACTAATGCACATCAGAAAAATTCGTGGTATTGTTATTGAATGACTCTTGGATATCGGGCTCGAAACCAGAACTTTCGGTTTTGTAGTCAACGTGCTAACTCTTCAGCCAACGCCACCCTCACTATAAAACGTTTCTAGTATTTCTAAAATAATTTCCTATTAAAGATAAAATAAAAAAAAATTACACATTTTCTTATTTTTTTATACTCGTATGTAAATTAAAACAATATTAAAAAAAACAAAAAGTCTTTATTCATTTAATTTGAAGATTTGCTTGTTTTTATGGTTTAGCAATTGTCTATATGCGTTTCGTTCCTGCTGTTGGAAAAAAAGGTGGTGGAAAATAAAATATATAGACAATCGATTAAAAAAAAAACAAATCAAAAAGGCCAACAGTTTGTCATGCCATAACTCAAGGCGAATCCATGTCAGGTGGTCA
Source organism: Nowickia ferox (assembly GCA_936439885.1). Taxonomy (NCBI): domain Eukaryota; kingdom Metazoa; phylum Arthropoda; class Insecta; order Diptera; family Tachinidae; genus Nowickia; species Nowickia ferox. The sequence continues at coordinate 90,006,050 of OW387023.1, read as the reverse complement.
CAACTGCTCAGGTGACTATTTCTGTGCTTGTAATTAGATGTCAACACAGATTTTTCAGTAAATTTTTTTCACATCCCAAGTATGAATTTTTTGAAGCTAAGTGAGGCAAGTCTGTCATTTATGAATATGCATGACTTTAGAGGATAGTAGTAAGGGCCTTATTACTATTAGAGGTTTATAAAACAGTTTAACATACAAAATTTGTTTTACACAACCATTATAAAACAAAATAATTTTGTTGTACATATTTAGCAGGCTATAATTTTATCTTAACAACTTTGCCCAACTATGTACATATTTCACAAGTTTAGTTTTATTGTATTATTTCTCACTTTCTTTTAGTTGTTCCTTTACCGTGTTAGTGAAATATGACCAAATTTATGAAAGAAATTTATTATAAATTAAAATGTTTGGCAGACATCAGCGTAATGTAGCAAAGCAAACATATATGTACTCGTATTCACCAAAAACACTAAATTTGAAGTTAAGTTAAAAGATAACAAAATATGTACTTAAAAAAATTACGATATAAAAAGTCGAAAACCGCAAGACAACTTCAGTAGCTTTTGATACATTGTAATCCACTTAAGAGGTGATATTAAAGATGAACAAGTTAATAATATTATGTGTAATTTTTGCTGTAGCTAATGCTTACATGTGCAAGAAAATAGGCCGCTATAATATCAAATAATAACTAAGAGTTCAATTCACAGAATCTGATTATTTTTGTGTATTCAAGCCAAGGACTAGAAATAAACCACCAAGAACTCTAATTTTACTTGTATGTGAAAAAAAGAAATGATTATATAGAATTTGTTCTTTTTATAAAGACAAAGATGGCGCTGTTAAAGGTGGCGACATCAAGGACGAAATTATTACAGATGAAAGCAGCAGAAATGACAACTCTTTGTATCGCATCGACAATTATGTCAAAGTAAACCGTCGTTACCTTGAGAACGTTTTGAAAGATTGTGACTCAAAATTAGAAAAGCTAGAGAAAGATTATGCAGGACGTTTAGATATCAATACTGTTCAACTTGCTTTTCTCTCTGAAGACATAAACCGATTCCAAGATCGTGTGTATGGCTTGGAACTCCTAAGCGATCTTAATAAACAATGTGTTAACAAATATAGAGCTTACTTCCCAACTGTTGCAAATGTAACAACTGATATCGAAAATTGTGTTGGTACAGCCGCCAAGAAGGTTAGCATTATGCTCAAATCTCCTAAGCAATACAGAAATAAAGTGTCCAATGAAATCGGAAAATTTGATAGTGGCGTAAAAATTTGCCACAACAAATACTTTGGTGCATCACAAAATCTTACCAATTGTGTCACTAGTTTGGTAAGTAATTTAAAATAATATTACATTACACTTCCCGAATTCCTTTTTTATAATTCGTAGTTTGAACAATCTGACAAGGACGTGAAAAGTCGAATACGAATTGGATGCTGCTCAATGTAATGCCACCACAAATGTTAAGAAATCTATTGATTGCAGTTATACAATTCAATCTAAAGTAATTGCTCTAATTACTACGTCGGACTTCTCGATTGATACCTGCGCCACCGGTAAGGATGTGTGCAAGCCATGCGAACCACACACTTGCTCGGAAAGTTACACATTGAGTGCAAATTACAAGGACAAAACAATTGCCAATCCCTTCTATGCAAAGAAAACTAACAGCGGTTGTTTAATGTTGGAAGTGCATTAAAGTAAAATGAAAATGTATGAAGAGTAATCGTACACAGAAAAAAGTAATGTATAAAATTTTGTAATATCATTTTAAATTGTGTAATATCAGTTAAAAAATTAATAATTGTTTAATTATTAATTAAGTTTTTCCACTCGAATTAATTAAAGCAATGTAAAATTTAATTGAAGCAATAACATTTTTAATTGAAAATTCTAATTGGTGAAAAAAATTTTCTGTATAATATAAAGTAATCGAAGTCATCTTGAAGGAACTACATGTTCATTGCTTCCAGGGAACCGATATATAGATAATTAGCAGAAAAGCAATTAAAAATTTATTTTAGTCGCAAACAAAAAAGTAATATGAATAGTTTTGTAATATCAATTAAAACATTTGTAATGTCAATTACAAAATTAATTAAATTTTCACCTATAAACAAAAATGATAATATTAATTAAACTTTTCCACTCAAATTAATTAAAACAATTATAAATTTAATTGATTCAGTTAAATTTTTAATTGACAACATTATTTGGTGAATACTTTTTTCTGTGCACAAAAATTTTTAAATCCTTTATAGTTTTTGAAAATACTCACCATGATTTAAAAAAATAAACGATTTTTTTTAAATTTACGAACAAATTTTGATTGAAAAATTAATAGTTGTTTACTGAAATTCGTAAAAAATGAAACCAGTTGCGAAAATGTGTAATTTTTCGCCCTTTTTCTAAACGAAAGTGTTATTATAGAACACCAGAAAGAAAATTTTTGTTAACGTAGCTTCCAATCCAAAAAGAGAACTTCTTGCAATGGCAAGACTATGGAAAAATCATTAGAATGATGATCCAAATTTGCACTACTTCTGCACAACAAACTCTACACTCCAAAGAAGTCATGAGTGTCTTTTCCAATAACTGTGGCACAGTATGAACATTACCACGAAAAAGTTCATATTTGTGTCGCGTGCGACAGCAAACAATTAAGCTTATATTTCAAAATAATGTTACTCGATTTTGCCTAAAATTTTACCTAATGTAGAGCTGCTGACGCTCTATACAAACATATAAAGAAGTAAAAAAAAGTTAGTTTTCTTTGAAAAAACAAACATATTTGTTAGATGTAGCACGCTACAAAAAGTTGACATTCCTGTGGAAATGCCAATATCTTGTTTCAAATTGTTAAATTCATTCTGAATACAAAAAAATGTATGTGTTACAGCAGGACAGATGTAAACTAACCTTACTTAAATCAATGTTGCCGTAGTGCGATTTTTTTAAAAGTTATATTAGCCGATTATTGTTTTTAACACTAAAATATTGTGAGTGAAATTGTTTTAAGTTTGAAGCTCTTATCACCAAGATATTTGATGTTCTTCGCATTTACTAATTTAGCGATATTTGCCACAACAAGTAACATTTGAAAAAATCCAAGAAGAATTTTTTTTAACTTATGCTACGAGCTCTGAAAATCTTTTAAATAAAATTAGTTTCACGAAATTGAGTCATAAAGAGTTAAAACTCAAGAGATCAAAGATATAGTACCATAAGTTCATGGTAAATATTTTGGTAGAACATTTTAAATCCAAATAAACAAACGAAGGAGCTATATGGTTAATACAGGGTGTTTTTTAGAGGTATAGAACTTCGAATTGAAATAAAACACAAGAAAATCGTTTTAATGTCCATCAATTTGGCTTTATTGGAAGGATAATTTTATGCCATTAACGTTTAAATATGATTTTGGGCATGTGGCCGCCGCGGCTGGCTCGAATAAAGCCAATTCTACAGGTCCAATTTTCAACCACTTTTTCGAGCATATGGGGCCGTATGTTGGCAATAACGCCACGAATGTTGGCTTCCAAGTCCCCTAACGTTTCTGGTTTGTTGGCTTAGACGAGCGACTTCACATATCCCCAAAGAAAATAATCCAATGGTGTCAAATCACACGATCTTGGTGGCCAATTGACAGGTCCATTCCGCGAAATTATGCGCTCATCGAATGTTTCCTTCAATAAATCGATTGTGACGTGCGCTCTGTGGCATGTATCGCCGTCTTGTTGGAACCACAACTCATCCACATTCATGCCATCCAATTCGGGAACAAAATAGTCGGTTATCATGGCTCTATACCGGTCTCCATTAACGGTAACTGACTCTCCAGCATTATTTCGGAAGAAGTATGGCCCAATGACTCCACCAGCCCATAGAGCACACCAAAGAGTCAGTTTTTGTGGATGTAATGGCGTCTCAAGGGTCTCATGTGGATTCTCTTCACTCCAAATGCGGCAATTTTGCTTGTTGACGTAGCCATTCAACCAAAAATGAGCCTCATCACTGAACAAAATTTTGCGATGAAAATCAGCATCGAGATCAATCTCATTTTCGGCCCATACACCAAAATCACGACGCATTGCATGGTCTCGCGGCTTTAATTCTTGCACAAGCTGGATTTTGTAAGGTCGCAAGCCAAGATCTTTGCGCAAAATCTTCCATAAAGTTGATGGACAAAGCTCCAATTGCTGTGCACGGTGGCGAATCGATTCATTCGGGTCCTCTTCAACACTTTGCTCTACAATGGCAATTGTTTCTTCGGTGCGCACTGTTCGACGTCTCTGCGGATGCGTATTATCACATGGAGTAAATGTAGTGCGAAAACGATCCATGGTTAACCGAATTAATTGCTCTGATGGACGATTATGTCGACCATAAAATGGACGGAGCTTGCGGTAAACTTCGCGAACTGAACAATTATTTTCGAAATAAATTTGCACGATTTGCAAGCGTTGTTCTTTTGTCAACCTGTTCATGATGAAATGGCAAACCAAACTAAATATTAATCACTTGACAGCTGACAAAATGGCCGCCAGTTAAAAAATTGATGCCAACTTAAAGTTCTATACCTCAATAAAAAACACCCAATAGTATAACAAGTAACAATATAAGTAACAATTATAAATATTAGAAAAATGTGTTTGTGTAATTTGCAGTTCTTAAGTAATTTTTCAACAAATACAAACGTACAAAGATTGCAGCGCAAACTTTCAAATCCCAAAATCGGGCGACCAAGGTCATTAAAAACAATACAAAATGTACAAAGTGCTAATCAGCGCGAAAGGGCTTTAAATATGCACAGATCGCCTTAATACAGCATTTTTCACATATATGTCGCTAAGGTTGCATCCCTACAAAATTCAATTGGTGCAAGTATCAAAGTTCCAGGATGCCAGTCACGCTTCCCTGGAAATTGATCTCCTTGATTAAATCCCTATTAACTTTTTCCTATGGAGCTATCTCAAACATAACTTCTACGCTTATTAAAAACAAACTTCCCGACCAGCTTTAAAATAAAACATCGGTCATAAAAGGGCAGCCCTCACAGAGTCTTCTAGTCCAGTCACCATAAAAAATTCTACTAATTAGGGTTGTGTAGTTCATGAACGAACTAGTTCAGTTGAACGATTCAGTAAATTGAACGATTGTGACTTTATTATTGTAATCTATTTTATAGTTCATCGTTCTTTTCATATTTTTGGTAAACGTCAGAATCGATATTAAAATTACCAGCAATGTTTAAACATGAATTAAGTATGAAGTCTGACACATATCAGTCAATAATATTACTTATGATGATTCAAAACTGAAAAATTAGAATCGTTCATAATAATAAAAAAAAAACAAGTCTCATCTTTCGTTCAACGATAAACTATGAACGATTCACTAAAATTAACTATATTGCAAAACTCTACTACTAATTCGTTTCAAATCCGAGGGCTTTACATTTCGACTATATATTTTTTAAGAAATAAATTCCAAAATTATTTATTAAAAAAAAAAAATTCTAAACATTGGGTTTTTTTGGGAATCATTACAATTTAGTTTAATATTCGTTAACGCAATAATAATTCCAAATTATTATTCTACTTAATTGTAACAATTACCAAAAAAAAAATAAAAAAAAAATAATTATTAACTTGACTGCACCCGATCAAAGAAGAAACATAAAAAATCATGTGTTATGGTATTCATTATTTGCATGTATAGGGTCCGCCATCTAACGTTTTTTTTCAACTAGTGCTTATTTCGTGAATGGTAACACTTAGCTCATATGTGATTTGACAGATAATTAGTTTTATCCTTCCGCTGAACGAATATGGTTGTGTATACGCTTGAACAACGCTGGGAAATATTGCCTGCGATCGACTTACAGAAGATGCCGATTTTGCCAAAAAAAAATCATCTTTTCAGATGAAGCTCATTTTGATCTTGGCGGGTATGTAAACAAGCAAAATTGTCGCATTTGGGGCACAGAAAACCCGCACGCATACATTGAAAAGCCGACGCACTCAAAACGTTTGGTGCGGATTTTGGTCCAGAGGCATAATTGGGTCAATGAGCATGGAGTGGCCGTTACAGTCAATGGCGATCGTTATCGGGCCATGTTGAACGAATTTTTGTTCACAAAAATTGAAGTGGAGGATATTGGCAACATTTGGTTTCAACAGGTCGGCGCTACGTGCCACACAGCCGAAGCTACACTCGATGTTTTGCGCCCTGTTTTCAAAAAAAAAAAGTTATCTGGCGGACCCTTTATTTAAATATATTTAATAACGAGTTGGTCTTTAGCTGAGAGGACTAAAGAGGTGGTTGCCGGTTTGATTATGCCCAAAGTCAAGCAAAAAATCGATTCGAGGGTTGTGGTTGTGTTTAAAAAAATATTGTGAATTGATAATACTTTGCTCGAATATTCAACAATTCTGATTGTTTATATAACAATAACTTTATTCTAAATAACTTTGAAATCTAAAAACAAAAACAAATTGTAAAAAAATAATTGTCAACGAACTATTTGCTGATAGTTCATTTAATTGAAAATATTTTTCTAAAAAAATTAATAAATAAAATGGAATAACAATAACTCAACAACTTAGCAACTCAATTGTGAATAACACAATAATTTTAATTGGAAATAATTGAGTTGATTTTATTTTCTTGTGTTAGAAATGCGTGTTTGTATCTACTAAAAAGAAGAAGAGAGGTGTCTTAGGACACACGGATATAGCTATGCTGCTAAGTTATATAAAATAAATCTCATGTGTGAAATAACAATGCAATAAAATTATATTATTGATGATGTCAAATTCTCTGCAAATATTTCAAAACGTATCCAATTATTTCCCATATTTTTCTTTTTTAGCGGCGTACAATCGTTCCCATGGTTTTCGTTTCACTCACTTCAAAGAACGAAACAAAACAAAATCAAACAATTTGTTTCGTTTATTTTCGTACTCTGCTTTTAAGTACAAGGAAATCAAAACAAAAATAAATCTATAACTTTAATAGTGTCGATTATTTTTGTTACGAAAATCCTGCGCCCTAACTCCTGTATCGCACAATAAATAGCATAGCTATAATAATAACATTTTTATTATATTTACAAATAAATTAATTGTATTTACATATCTTTTTTTTTTCTGTGGAGAGAACGGAATAAAATATTCAACTAATTGATACATATTAAACTTAATAATAATAATAATCATTTTAAGCAGGAATAATTTCTTGATCGAGCTTTAGTTCAGTATAATCATTTCTCATATTCCATTTCATTAAAAATACATTTTAAATAGCTGATGTGAACAAACAAGTGGATAGACCTGGTTGCTGATGAAGTGCGTAGCGGCACAGAAAAATTCCGGTATTTCCCCAGCGAATAATTCTAGTTTAATTATTCTTCTATTCTTAGAAAAGTCCCATTAATTAATAAAAAAAATAAGGGTCAATTTCACCAACTCTATTTAAATATGAATTCATATTTAAGTGCCGATTTTCATTAATTTTTGTATGCAAAAATGACTTTTGAATATGAATTGATATTTAAATAAGTTGGTGAAATAGGCTCTAAGAATTGAAAATACTGAACTTAAGCTTGATTAAAAAATTATTCCTGATTAATATTTATTATAATAATACCGAGAATAAAATCTTTCAATAAAATATGTCGTCACTATGTATTGCAGCAGGGCAAACAATAAATTAGCCTGAAATAAGTATGGGTGTATATACTCCATACGTACATCGGTGAAGGGTATATAAGATATCACTTTTACTAGTTTATAGCACTACGTATCTCACTTAAAAGTCGTTTGTAGCGACTTTTATTGAATATAGTTTTAAGGTAATGGAATAAAAATAAAAAAATAAGCAAGACATTTGTATTTAGCAGATCACTTAAAGATCAAATATGGACTTTTCATCATAAAATAATCCTAATATTCATGATAAAGTTAATTTACCAAGACTTGCTGTAGAAAATTTAGCATATTCACAAGTTTACTCGCATGTATATTTTTTAGATTTAAGACCCCATAATTTTATGGCCATATTTTTCACATTATTTTATGAACGCTGCAAAAGAATAACTACATACTTTGAAAGTGTTAATAAAATATATGGAACTAAATTTACAAATACGCAGCATCAAGAATTAGAAGCAGAAATATATTACTTTATTATAAGTTTAAATGCTTAGAACTGATAAGACGGTAAGCCAAACAAATATTCCCAAAAAAAAGAACTAAATTTTTTGTTAATAAAAGATAACAAAAAAGTATTAAAATTTGATATAAAAAGGCAAAAATCAGAAGACAACTTCAGTAGTTTTTGGTTTATTGGAATCGAATCCATTTGTGAACTCATTTTTAAGATGAACAAGTTAATAATATTTTGTGTAATTTTGGCTGTAGCTAACGCCCATGTAAGAAAATATTCTGCTTTAACATCAAATATCAAATTAAGAGTGCAATTCAAGCACTGACATAAAGTGCCCGTCGTGTCTGTCCATGTCAAGAAAAATAAAGAAATCAATAAAGGATTGAAACTGAATGAACAACACAAGTACTTTTATATTATCTGAAAAGGATGGTGCGAATATGTTCATAATTATTAATAAAAATTTGTTTTGTTAACAGGAGGGTTCAACAAAACCTGAAGACGCTCAAGTTAGTGCTGTCGAAAGCTCGGTAGTTACCCATGAACTCGTTCATCGTGGCGATGTTGACGACGAGTTTATTACAGATGACAGCAGCAGAAATGACAACTCTTTGTATCGCATCGACAATTATGTCAAACTAAACCGTCGTTACCTTGAGAACGTTTTGAAAGATTGTGACTCAAAATTAGAAAAGCTAGAGAAAGATTATGCAGGACGCTTAGATGTCAATACTGTTCAACTTACTTTTCTTTCCGAAGACGTAAACCGATTCCAAGAACGCGTGTATGGGTTGGAACTCCTAAGCGACTTTAATAAACAATGTATTAACAAATATAGAGCTTACTTCCCAACTCTTGCAAATGTAACAACTGATATCGAAAATTGTGTTGGTACAGCCGCCAAGAAGGTTAGCATTATGCTCAAATCTCCTAAGCAATACAGAAATAAAGTGTCAAATGAAATCGGAAAATTTGATAGTGGCGTAAAAATTTGCCACAACAAATACTATGGTCTATCACAAAATCTTACCAATTGTGTCACCAGCTTGGTAAGTAATTTCAAATAATATTTTATTACACTTCCCGAAATCCTTTTCTATAATTCGTAGGCCGAAGAAACTGACAAGAACGTGAAAGAGTTCCACAAGCAATTCGAATACGAATTGGATGCTGCTCAATGTAATGCCACCACAAATGTTAAGAAATCTATTGATTGCAGTTATACAATTCAATCTAAAGTAATTGCTCTAATTACTACGTCGGACTTCTCGATTGATACCTGCGCCACCGGTAAGGATGTGTGCAAGCCATGCGAACCACACACTTGCTCGGAAAGTTACACATTGAGTGCAAATTACAAGGACAAAACAATTGCCAATCCCTTCTATGGAAAGAAAACTAACAGCGGTTGTTTAATGTTAGAAGTGCATTAAATTGAAGGATATGTCTTTTTCGAAAATTTTTAATGACATTAGAAACCTAATATAGATAATATGCAAATGCTTATAAAAGTCTCAAAAATCGCTTTTGGGCTGCTGTCATCAAATTGTTATTGAAATAAAAATAAAAATACACGTGGTATTACGAAATTAAACAATTCGTTTGTGTATTAGTTTCTGGTTTCGAATGAATGAATGATGTCTTATAATTTTAATGCTTTTCTATATTAAAAAAATAATTTTCGCTTAAATTTAGTTTTTAGTTTCCCAGCGAAAAAAATCATGCAAAAACAAAATTAGTTCAAGCATGGGTTCTCATTTACTGCACTGCATTTAACCCCAGAGTACTAAACTTTGATTCTTAGTTTAAGCGCTTTTTGCGTTTTTTGAAATTTTTCTCGTTATTTGGCAATTTAGTTTAGTTTAAGCGATTTTTTTAGTTTTGGTGCGTTTTTTTCGTGTTAGCGTTTTTTTATTTTGTAATTTTTTAGTTTTAGCGTTTTTTTTTCATATTTCAGGAGTTGCTCTCTTACGGTTTCACAGTTGCATTAATTTGCCAAAATTACATTAACTGATAGAATAAGCCTTAATTTTTTTTAATTCTTTGTTAATTGGCAGTCTGCATAAAAATACACTAACTTTAAATATTTCAGGAGTCTATATATAATAATTGTCTGTATAGTACATTAAAATTTCAAAATATTTCGTTGCTCGCTTTAGAACATTATTTTCACTTGCATTTTTTACCACTGAATCCGCCCACTAATTTTTTTTATTTGATTTAATGATATTTTATCCATTCGATTGTTGTGAAACTTACCCAACAATTTGTGCTCTTGCAACGACACAATCTCGAAGCTGAAAAAATGGGCGGGGTCACGCGCAAAAAAAAAACTTAATATTATATTTCAGATGCTTCTATTTGACCGATTCTTACGAAACTCGGCACACACCCTGAGTTGAAAAAAACACAATCTTGAATTAAAAAAATTAGTGGGCCATGCGCATTAAAATGTAATATTTTATTTCTCGTGCTTGTACTGGTGGTACGTCTCAACGTCCAAAGACACAATGTCCATGGACGTTATGACAAAGCAAATGTGTCGTAGTGTCCATGGACACTATGACATTATAATTAGGGACATTATGTCACTTTTTAATGTGTCCGTGAGTCCACAATTTTAGGAATGAAAAAATTTTAATATTATTAAAAAACAATTTATTTATTAAAAATACAATATGCGGCAACACAACATATCAATGCACAATATTGTGTTTTTAAACATTTCTTATTGAAATATATTCAAACTATTTTCTACAATCTGTCTACAATATGGACATAGCAAGGGCGATTTGTTTGTTCTGGATTTCAAATTTAAATTTTGGAAACAGGTGGAACAAAGCTTAAAATGCTTACATGGCATTAAAAGTGTGTTTCTGGGCTCCTCAATACAAATTATACATTTTACAACTTCTGTGATCTGGCTTAACACTATTTCACTTTGTTCAATATCTTCTAAATCCGCTTCGTTATCTTCTTCTATTTCATCTAAGATGTCATCATATTCAACAATATGATTTTCTTCGTTTACAATGGTATTAAAAAAATCTGATAGCGAGATAACTCCTCTATCTAGTTTTTCGGTCAGCTGATGAAGTTTTTAGTTTTTTGAACTTTACGTTTTTTTTTAATTCACCCGCAACTAACTGACTCGTGGAAACCGATTGACTAAAATCTTCGGATAGCTTCAAAAAATTTTATGAATTGTCCGTGCTTTTCTATTTTTTGAGAAAGTTTAGAATTAAAACCTTCTAAGGCACTTGTTGTTCTGACAAGTTCCTTATAACCAGAAAATCTTCGAGGAGTGGCCTGAGAATAAACTTCAATTTGAATAATATTTGAGTACATAAAAATTAATTTAACTTTTGTTTTCTATTAATCATTATCATCATTTTAACTTTCTTATTTATAAAAGCCACAAATGAAACTAACCTTTGGCATCCACTGCTTTTTTACCATATTTCACAAAAATGGTAAGACAATCTTGTTGGTTGTTTGGCAGATCTAGTATCTCATTTTTTAAACTAATAAACATTTCTTCCATTTGCTGTGGAGTAACCAAAGGCAGCCCTAATATTTTTCTGTACCAGTTTATAAATTCTTTGTTGTTTTTAACTAAAGCTTTAAGCTTTTTTTTATTTTCTGACTTTGACGTCTCAAGGCTTGGCAATAAATAGTGAAACCAACAGCCTTTTATTGCAGAACTTTTAGTTCTGTATTATATCACGATCATTTACACACTAAAATGTACATATTCCATTGCATCATTAATACTTTAAATTTATAACCGTAGTCAAAAAATTTTCAAGTCAGGCAATAATTGCTTTTAAATTTTAATGGACACTATGACAAGACAAAAAGTGTCCATTGACATTATGACATTGTGTTAATGGATGTAGTGACACTTTTTGGAATGTCGTCATAAATTACTTGCACTACTACTTATCCGATACCCAAGAAACTTGGCAAAAAATTTCGGCTCTAAGGATGACATAAATTTGTGCTTAAAGAAGTGGGCGGGGCCATGCCCATTAAATATTAATATTATATTTCACGAGATAAAATTTTACCAAACTTACCACACACCTTGAGCTCTGAAAGTGCCGCGATGTTGAATTTAAAAAGTGGGCGGACACTTATATTTGCCAAATTGGGCGTGATGTGCGCCTCCTAAAAATATAAGCTTGACACTAAATATTTGAATATAAAACCTTAAAAAAAAAGTTAAACTGGCTTAAAAATAAAAGTTAAAAATAATGCAAATTCAGTTAAATAAAATATTTTTCTATTTTCATGTTTTTCCATATCTTTCTACGTTATTTAAATAATTGTACTCAACTGTCTTTCCTCTATTAATGTTTTTGGCTATTTGGATCGGATTCTGACCCTGAGATTTCAAAATCAGAATTTTTTCTTTTTTAGAGTTATTAGGAATGTCAGAAGCGGGCACATTCCGTAGTTAAAAAAAAGGGGGATTACAAAAAAGCGGTCAAGCCGAAGCCCAAGTTAGCCGCAAACCGGTCGGCTTCGTTCTCTGGTCCGTCTGTCCGTCCATCTGTTCGACTGTCTGTACGTGAAATTGCTTTTTCGAAGTTCCCAGAAAAGCTACAGACTTTGGTTTTGAACTACTGTGCCAGAAATGGTCCAGAATAGATTGGTATTGAAAGTTAGCAAAATAAAAAATAAAATTTCAGAGCTTGAAAATTTAAACTATTTTTTGGTATATAAAAGTAACTAATCCAGTACATATATATTTTATTTCAGCTTTGGGTGCTTTTTTTCAAACAAATTTATAACAAATTTATAAATATATATATTTCCTCTTCTTCTTTGTTTATAAGCAATGTTTTTATTTAAATTACCAACAACTCATGTACGAACTACGACCCCTGCAATAGGTTGTGAGTTGAGCAAATATTTAAAAGTAACTAGAACTAATTTTTTTTTTTTTAATTTTTGTCATACCTAGATAGAACTAGGTATAAGATACATGTGTTAATTATAAAAAAATAAACACTTTGTTATAAAAAGTCCAACCAATTTTTTTTAGATAAAAATATGTTTTAATAATGACTTTATTGCTCTTGAAATGTTTACATAAATGACGTTTTTACTTTCTGCGTTATTTTAAATAAATAAATCTGTATGTATATATGTATGTGAAGAGATACATATGTATATGTATATACATATATGCATATCGTGACATAATAAGGTGTTTTGCTTCTATTGGGAGATATTTTAAATGTAACTTACGCCGTTTTTTATATTTATATTCATATCACTTTGAAAGTATATTTCACTTTCAAAGTGATATGAAATCGCTGAACAAAATGTTGTACACACAACAAATTTTTGAATAGCGTGATTTGAATAGAATTATCTTAATTACCTTAAGACATCGGTTAGTTTCTTATATCTGCTTTAGTACTTTGTTGTGAACCAGTGGTGGTAAGATTATGAAATCTTTTTTTTGTTTGATACTATTTGACTAAAAACTTTCGTAAAACCGATTTCATGTACCGACAGATAGATAATTCGAAACGACTTGGTTCCTTCAATAATGAAAATTTTGAATGAAAAGTTTCTTTGTAATATTTCTTATAGTATAACATTTCAAATTACTACAAATATGGGGTTAATATTTTTGTAAATTTTATTTTATAATTGGGAAATAATGTACACCTTTTTTCAAAATTTTAATTTAAATTGCGTATTACTTTTGACGAAATTTTGCTTTTATAGGACTTTTTTAATATTAAAAATTTGGTTTTAAGTCCACAAAAAGTTTCCTTTTGCAAATCGAACAAGTTTGGACTTCTCCATTAGCAGTAAACAGTAAAGAAGTAAAAATTTTATTTTTTTTGTAGAATACTCGTATATCGTATAAACTGTTAGCGAAAACCCATCAATCATTAGGAAAATCTATTTGCAAAATATTTGGTTTATCAGATTAAAAATATCAGCTTGGCAGGGATTTGAATTTTTCATTAACCCGAGTTGGCCCACTTTATGGCTTTGTGGCTCCACACCCTTTACAGATATAAAGTCCAAACTCCAAACTTAAGCTCTGCAATACCTCTTCAAATGCTGTATGAAAACAACAGGGTTCTTTTTCACTTTTGTTGTACGGAACCCTAAAAGGCAACAGTTTGATAAATACTGCCGAAAATTATTTATTGTTAAGATTTTTAAAATATGAGTGAGGCCACTAATTTTAATGTTTTGTTAATGTTTTAAAAGCGTTGTTAGGAATCTACTTGAACAGCGTTGTTTTAATATTCCGTTTATAATTGAACAGGAAGCAAAGATAATAGAGACAAAATGCTTTAATAGGTTTGATCATCTTGACCTTTTTATATATTCAAGATCTCTTGAATTTCTCTTGAATATGTGTTGTCAATTTTCAAGATCTACCGAATTCATCTTGAAAACTCGTTTTACATTCAAAAACCCCCGAATTTATCTTCAATTTATTTTGTCTATTATGAGAGCTACCGAATTCCTCTCGACCGCATTAATCCGGCCTCAGAGCCCACGGAATATACCTGAACGTGTTTTATTAAGAGAGCCACCGAATTCTTCTTATTTACTAAACGGCCTCAAGGCCCACCGAATACTCCCATAATAAGTCGGTATTATTTATAGCTGTCAGCACTGACAATATACCCTGTAGTTTTATGAAAATTAATTAAACCTTTAATTTCGAACCTGGACAGACTGAGTCTGGAACAATAAAACACGTTACATGATTTATGACTCTATTGCAGCAAAGGCTCTGTATTAGAGTATGCAAAAATTAAAATTTCTCAGACAACAGGTTTCAAAATTATTCGAAAAATGCCTTTTTTTATAAAACCCCTGTTTCGAATGTAATAAAATATATTCGTTTGGTTTTTATTTTTAATAAATTTTGTTGATACAAAAAACGAACTAATAATTTAACAAGAAGAAAACAAATATATGTATGTACATTGCACATATTAAACAAGATTTTCGTCGGCTCACGACAATAAAGTCTTAACTAGGGTATTCATTTAATCGGGGTTTTGCGTTAAGCGGTTAATCGCTCGATTAATTAATCTTTAGTTTGACTCAATCTAACCGATTAATAAAGTTTTTTCAACAAATAAAAACGCATAAATTATTTATTAGTTGGAGTTTAGCAGTAAAACAAAAAAACTCACTAGTGTCGCAAGCAAAAAATATATTGAAATCCTAATATAATATCGAGCCATAACCGCCAAAAAGCTTAACCGAAAAAATTTTTGGACCTAATTTTTTTTTTTTTTTTACGAAAATCGATTATTTGCCATCGCAAGTGGTCCATTTTGGTAAAAAAAAATGAAGTTCGAATATTATGTCGCTTAAGCTTTTTTTGGCGGTTATGGCATGATACTCGTGTGTAGACCTTGGGATTTTCAAAAGTAGTGCAAAAAGTGAGCAAATAAATTTAATTTTAAAGGTATTCTATTAGTTAATGTAATGTTATCTATGTAATTTTGACAACTTGCTGTATCTTGGAAATTTTCAAAAAAGCTAAAACTAAAAAATCCCAAAATTAAAAAATTCAAAAAAATTGTCCAAACGAAAAGAGCTTCAAAACAAAAAAATCACCAAAAGCAAAAAGATCACAAATAAACTAAAATAATCACCAAAAGCCGAAAAAAATCGCCAAAACGTATAAAAGCGCCAAAACTAAAAAAAATCGTTAAAACTAAAAGACAACCCAAAGAATTCCCAAAAACTGAAACAAATATTCAAAACGAAATAAAGCGCCAATAACGGAAAATATCGGCAGGATGGAAAAAAGCACTAAAACGAAAAAAAACACCAAAACTAAAAAATTCCTAAAACTAAAAATATTTATTGTGAAACAAATACAAAAAACATAATCGCCAAAAGCCGAAGAAAATCGCCCAAACGACAAAAAAAATTAAACGTCAATACAAAAAAAAACGCCAAAAATATAAAAACCCGCCAAAAAGAAACAAGCGCCAAAACTTAACAGTTCCTATAGTTTTACATAAGGAGTGTCTGTACTTAAACCTTCGTGTGCGAGTCAAATTTGCAATTTAATGAATTTATTATTAAACTTTATTAAAATTCCCGCATAGTTTACTGCAAGTCTAACATTAAACAACCGTGGTTATCTTCGAGTCCATAGAAGGGATTCACAATTGTTGCATTATTGTAATCTACTATAAGTTTAAGACTATCAGAACAAGTGTATTCTGCACAGGGCGTGCATACATCCTTGCCCTTGAGGCAGTTGTTAATCAACAAATCAGCTTTTGCAATTCCAGACAAGGTATCAATTTGAACAGTGTAACTGCAATCAATAGCCCTCTTAATATTTGCCTTAGCCTCACACTCGGCAGTGTCTAATTGGTAATCGAACTCCTTTACAGTTGCAGCTGTGAAATCGGCAGCTTCGGCTGCCTAGAAAGAATAATATCGATGACATCAAAGAGATAACGTAAGAAATATTCCAACCAATATGAAATACTTACAACACCGACAACGCAAGAGCTATAGTCTTGCGGTAAGATTTGATTATCACAGCTCTTAAGGGCAACTTCATAATCAACTGCAAAGTATTTCCTCAAATCTTCTCATAGTTTTCTGCCTGCAACCAATAAAACGCTGAGCTAACTGCTGGCGCTGTTAACACACACATTGAGAGCGTTACGGGTAGCTGCAACAAATGGAATTAAGCCGCGGTGGCTTAAGACACATTGTTTGCTAAAATCACTTAGAACTTCCAATGGATTTAAACGTTCGTCAATCTGAACTATGCTATCAGTGACCATATCAAGTTGAATGTTAATGTTTTCTATGCGTCCGGAATAATGTTCTTCAAATTTCTTTAATTTTGCATCAACTTTTTCTAAAACTTCATCATTTTGCAGGCGACGTAACTTGATATAATTTTCGGTACGATCTTCATTTTCGAACTGTAAAATATGTCAGATAAGCAATCAATTACTGTTTATTTTACTTTTAAGCATGTTTCCCAAAGTACGGCCACACTTGGGCAAACATTTGCCTAAATAAGTACCACCACTAAAAATTAATGAAAACCTTATTGTTGCAGACACGTGCTTATTAAGTCAAACAGTTTCCTACAATATTGGATACTATGACATTATCTATTAGTTGTGTATGAAACGGTTTAACTTAACAAACACAATAGGCTTTTTATTAGTATTTAGAGCAGCTACGTCCAAGCTACAGGGTGGGCCAAAAGTTACCAGGGGGTTTAAAAGTTTAATAACTTTTTCGTTTATTACTTTTTTTAAATTTTTTTTCTCAGATTATATAATATACAAAATGGAAAATTTTTTTACACTAAGTATGAAAAATAATGTCTCTTAAATGACCACCGTTTTCAGCTTCGCACTGATGGGCGATTATGATTATGAGTGATGAAGCTCATTTTCATTTGAATGGCTTTGTTAATAAGCAGAACTGTAGGTTCTGGGGTTCTGAAAATCCAAGAGCCATTCATAAACGCCAATTGCACCCCATTAGGTGTACAATATGGTGTGGGATCACATCTGAAAATATCATTGGGCCTTACTTCTTCGAGAATGAAGATGGAAGTGCTGTAACCGTAAATGGAGAGCGGTATCGGTTTATGATAGAAAATTTTTTACGTCTTGCTCTTGAAAACATACCTGGTATGTGGTTTCAGCAGAACGGAGCCACTGTCCGCACTGCCCGAGACACAATGGCACTTTTAAGTCAAATTTTTGGAGAGCGAATAATTTCCAGAAATTCGGAAATAATTTGGCCCAGCGCGATCGCCAGTTTTGACAGCACCCGACTATTTTCTTTGGGGTTATTTGAAGTAGCGAGTGTATGTGGACAAGCCAGAGGCAAACATTGTTGCAGAAATTTTGGAAGATATTATGGAAAATGCTCTAAAACGAGCCCATCAGTGCGAAGCTGAAAACAGTGGTAATTTAAGAGACATTATTTTTCATACTTAGTGTAAAAAATTTTCCATTTTATATATTATAATCTGAGAAAAAAATAAAAAAAAAATTAATAAACGAAAAAGTTATTAAACTTTTTTTTTTTTTTAAGGTAACTTTTGGCCCACCCTGTATATATATGCACAATGTGCGAGCTTATATAAGCGAGCTTTGTGCACAACAGTCAATCAGATGGCGGTGACAATAATGCTTGCTGCTTAGAAACAAGTAAGAGCTTTCAAAGCTGTTTACCTCAGATGCAAATGTCAGAGAATATGAGTATGTGTTTGGAAGTCGCTGATTTAGAGGTTATTTGTCTTATTTGGGCAAATGTTTGCGCAGTGTGAGTGACAGACCTTACATTTACAGACTTATTTATATTAAAACAAAAATTTTACTCACATGTCCTTGGGCCACAGCCCTAACTGCACACCATACTATGACTAGCTTGTTCATGTTAGTTCGTGATTTCCTTCCAAATAATTTAGCTGCTCTGAGAATTTTTTTTTTTGGCAAGTTCAACTTTTTATATCACAATTAAAATTTGTTTTCTTATCGCACAATCATAAAATTTTTTTTCCTATCAGTAATAAACGGTTTTAATAATTCCTAACCCTGCAACTATGGGACGAATTTGTCTTATTAAGTAGCTTAGTTTAAAAGAAGCACTTTACCACTACTTTATGGTTGTACATGCCAATTAAAAGTAAAATAAACAGAAAATTATAAAAAATTCATTGTTAATTTATTTGATCTTTAATTTTATTTATTCAGCCTTATGCATTAAACACATTCACCACAGCAGGCTACACGAACACACGACTTCAAACGCCGCTAGCAGCATTTGCCGCCTCGTAGCCAGCTACTTAATTATTTTGGAGACGGCAGCAGCACCATCTGCACCTCATATTTAAGTATGCATTTATACTTAAATATAGTTCAGTATTGCCACCTTCAAATATTTCGCATTTATAAAAATTTAATTACTCTTTCAAAATGTACTATAAAACTATAAAAATTAATAAATTTATGCTTTACATCAATTTTTGGATATTGAAATAAGTGTACGATAACATTCATTCAACATTTTGTATTATACTGGCAACACTGAAATTTCTCATTGTAGCCAAAGAAATGGAAATTAGTTTAATTGGACTACAACGACAAAATGAGCGTAGACAACAACCTGCCGCCCTGTTGCGTTGCTGTCTTCAAAAGAATCACTTTCATATAAACATGTGTATTCTATCCTTGATATTTTGTAGTCGGTAGCCTGCTGTGGTGAATGAGTCTATTGCATAATGCATAGAAATCGCGGAAGCCATTAGAAGTATAAAAAGTTTGAAAAAACGAGACAAAATCGCAAGTTAGCGAAAAATTTCTAAATGTATTGAAGAAATTACTAAACATGCAAATAGTAAAATTCGCAAAAAAAAAATAAAAAAAGAAATAGAAGAAATAAATTGACTTGTTCTAATATTTTTAAATAAACTATTTTATTTTTATAAATGTGAAATATTTGAAAGCGGCACCTATGGTGGTGCTGCCTACCAAGCAGTGGTGCCAACTTTTCTGAGAGCAAAAAGCACTGTTCGTTCATGAAAAAAGCACTAAAAAGCACCAAATGCAATAACTGTGTTTGTATGTATGTACAGGATAGAGATTTCAGTTAAAATTTTATTTTTACTCTTTTATATATTAAATTAAATCATGCGGTGTAGTGTAATCGAAATACCAAAACACTTGAATACAATTTAAGTGGAAATGTTTTGAAATTTTGATTCTTATCGAGTACCTTAGTTATAGTTGTAAAATAATTCATAGCGCTTAAACTTCTTTCCACCTCAGCATTTGCATATGGTGATGTTAATGGTAATAGAGCAAAAATTTAGTTTTAGAAATGAATTATTATTGTTAAAATTTTAAATTTTAAGTGGATGAATTCTGAGCAAAATTTTTCCATTTCTTAGCCTTAAATTTCTAATGCTTCGTTCTTCTGTATTTTTCGCAGTTATGTTATTAAATTCTGTAATTTCTAGAAATATGTATGTTCTATTGTATCTAGTATTTGTTCCAGACTTGTACACAGTTGATATACATAAGTATGTTTGTTCATGCCCTCTAGTCAGCCTAGAACCATATGTCTCTATGTCAACACTCTTTTCTGTAGTGACAATTGCACTTCTTGAAATGTCGACAAGTTTCCTTTTATGCGCGAGTAGAGATATGTTGGAGGCAATAGTTCTAGTGTATTTCTCGGGACATTCTCAATAAACGCGTCAATAGTTTGTTTTTATTTTTTATTATACTATGCAATAATGTAAATAAATACATGTGTACGAGGGCGGACCAATAAGTCCGTGACTTTTCAAACTTCCCTCGTAATTATATGAAATGCAACAATGTTCCCATCAAGAACCACCTGTTAATAGACTACTGTCAAATTTTGAGCAAGTCTCGTCATTTACTTTGCGTTTAACAGCTGCTCAAAACATACAAAAAAGTGAATTTGGAGTGCTCATTAAAGGCCGTGATACACTAGCGTACACGATCGTGCGATTTTTGAGAAAATACAGCCCTGGTATGATGGAGTCTATGAACATTTTCAAAAGACAAAAACAATTCATCAGATCAGGGTCGTGTTTTTTCGTAGATCGCGCGATTGTGTAGGATAGTGAATCATGGCCTTAAGCATTATTTTTTGCGAAAGAAACCGTCAATCAAACCAAGGAAAAGCTCCATAAATACGATGGAAACTCTGCACTATTTATTTCAATGGTAAAAAAGTGGTTTACTGACTTTCGTTGTGGTCGCACAAGTACAGATGACGCTGAATGTTCTGGACGGCCAATACACCCGAAAATGTCGAAAAAAACCACGATATGGTGTTAGCCGATCGAAGAGTAAAAGTGCGTGAAATTGTTGATGCCATAAGCATTTCATATGGCAGTGTGGTTTCGATTTTAAGTGATCAGCTGGGTTTAAGAAAGTTGTCTGCAAGATGGGTGCCGCGTTTGCTCTCAATTAACCATAAACGTAAATGTGTGACAACTTCAAAGGATTGTTTGGAGTTGTTTAAGCGCAATCCGAATGAGTTTTTGCGGCGTTTTGTAACTGTGGATGAAACATGGATCCATTACTGTACTCCGGAGACCAGGCAGCAGTCTACACAATGGGTTTCTCCGGGTTAACCTGCCCCGAAGAAGGATAAGGTGATGGCAACAGATTTTTGGGATGCACGCGGGATAATCCACATATTCAGAAGGGAAAACCCATAAACGGCGAATATTATGCCAACTTATTAGACCGATTTAATGAGGATTTAAAAAGAAAACGACCCACTATTTCCAAGAAAAAAGTTACTTTTCATCAAGATAATGCACGGGTGCACACGTGTGCAGTCTCAGTGGCAAAACTCTATGAATTGGGCTACGAATTGGTACCTCATCCGCCATATTCTGCGGATTTAGCCCTTAGTGACTACTTCCTACTTCCAAACCTAAAGAAATGGCTTGGTGGAAAGAGATTTAGCTCTAACGATGAAATTATTGACCAAACAAGTGCATATTTTAAGGACCTCGAAAATTATTATTATAATATTTTTTGTAAGGAATACAAAAACTGGAGAAACGTTGGACTAAGTGTATTGAGTTAAACGAAGATTATGTTGAAAAATAAATTTTTGTTTTGCAAAAAGTCAGGGACTTATTGATCCGACCTCGTATGTATGTATGTGTTTAAGTTTGTTGCCCCAACCCTTATAAAATTGTAGACGAGGGTCACTAAAATCTTCATATGGTCGTAAAAGAATAGTGCTAAAGTCTACTGATAGTTTTCAACGACAACCCTATGTTATATGTCAATAGGCGATTACATTGGGTGGGGTACACCTAGTCAATAGTGCAATTGGCAATGTCACTAGTAAATCACTAAAATTTTACCATTGACATCGAGCGAGGAAATATCGATATTGTAGACTAGAGAACCTAAAATATATCAGTGAATCTTTGGTGCCAATGTCTCCATGTGGTCCTAAAAGAACTACTTATAGTTATAGTTAGTAGTGCTATAGTCTAGCGGTGGATTTTCAATGAGAAGCTAATGTTAAATGTCAGTAGATGATTACATTGGCTGAGGTGCACCTGGTCAGTAATACTACTGACAATGTCATTGGTAAATCA
The DNA here is from genome assembly GCA_936439885.1 of Nowickia ferox. Lineage (NCBI taxonomy): Eukaryota > Metazoa > Arthropoda > Insecta > Diptera > Tachinidae > Nowickia > Nowickia ferox. Next base: position 89,983,704 of record OW387023.1, on the reverse strand, counting down.
CTACAATTTCACTATTCGCATTTCCTGTAGGATACATACATATACATATGTATACTTACATGTACATATGCATGAATTCGCTTTGAGAAATACTTTCGTACATACATGTGACCAATACGTTACGTCCAATTTTCAAACATCATATGTATCTAAAAAGCAAACAGAATATTGTTATTATGTTTTTTCAGTATTTTCATAAGCAATTTGATAATTGGAAAGGAAACACCTTAAAATCGGAGACATAAGTACACCCAACTTGTTAGATTTTCAGTGAGTACGTGCGTATATGTTTAAATTTTGAGTTTCAAAGAAGTGGAAAATTCCTACTTCGCGCTTATATTTAGTCGAATCGCAAAACGCACTAAAAACTTAGTGCCTTTTTAAAAAAAGCATCATACTTGAAAAAAATGAGCACTGTTATGACTTAAAAAGCACTAAATCTAGTGCGAAAGGCACTAAATTAGCATCGCTGCTACCAGGCAACATTTGTAATCTTGTAGCCATGTAGTGGTCTATGTAATGGTTTATGTGTTTAGAGCATTATATCTATTTTTTTATGTAAAAAAAACAATATTATTATTTTATTTCTTTTAATATTTCGCTGCAACTTTTGTTAGCTGCTGCAGAGATTTTTATAAAAAATTATAATACAGTTTTTGAAAACAAAATAATCAACTAAACAATGACGAACAACAGCAAAGCTTTCACATCATCTTATTTTTGTGCGCATTAAAATCTAAAGCCAAAGTCAAATGTTGCAAATATTTGACGGAAAAGCTTACCAGCTTTAACAGTGGAATTAAAAAAATAACGAGAGTACGAAATTAAGCAGACGGAAACGTTGACTTTCGTTTTTGTAGTGAGTAAAAGAAAAGCAAAAACAATGAGAACGATGACACCATTTTGTTTTGGTTTTTCCCAGGAGCACAAAATGTAATTTATTTTGAGCACACGCAGCTAGAAAAGAAAACAAGAATAGAATTGATTTGTTTTGGTATAAATCGTTTCGCAAACGTATGCTTATTGACTTGCTCATTAAAGTAGACAATTTAATGTCTGTCGGTTACAGCAGACTTTTCTTATGGCAAACGTTTTCTATTACTCAGGCAATGGTAACGTTTTCTACGTAAAAATCTACAGAAAATAGATTTTTACGTAGGAAAGGTCAACTTCTGACTTACATATGTACATACACACACACACGTATAAAGGAAAGAGAAACACAATAACAGCTGGCACCTTCGCTGGCAGCCTCACGTATTTACCAACTAACATCCAGGTGCATTCAAGCACAGCTTTGTACCTTAGAGCCATTTTTATCCTCGGACACATTGCCCTGTTGTGGAGGAAAGTTATACCTAAAGTGGGCGATAGGCCAGGAAATTTGGCCAAATCATACAGACCAATTAGTCTAACATACTTCTTGCTGAAAACTATGGAGAGACTAATTGATCTGCGGTTTTGAATACCGCCACTTGTATGTAAATCAATATGCATATGCTCTGCATTATCTTGTTACAAATATTGAAAGAGCCCATGGGTGGGGGGAGATTGCGTTGTGTGCTTTTTTAGACATTAATGGTGCCTGAATCATACAAAATATGATTCAATAGATTGCTCTCTTAGACAAAAAGGTCTTGATCACGCGTCTGTGAGGTGGATTAGGTCTATACTTGAGAACAAAAACATAACTGCCTCCCCAGAAAAAAAAATACAGGCAATGACTAAATGTGTTAATATTAATTTCAACAGGGCCTTTAAAGCTATCTTTTCCGATAATTAGACAGCTCTTAAATCTCTCCTTTCATGGAAATTCCGTTCTAGGCTGATTTTAGAGTGATTTGACTAATTGCAAAAGCTTTCCATTTACTGGATATTTGATCACAGTGGTCATCCAGGGAACGAGGAAGCGGATTAACTGGTCAGGCCTCTGCGGAGTCGTTTTGGGGGGCCAAGGCCGTTTTGTGGCGTAAACTGGTCGACTGTAATCTCTTTGATTAAAGGGCTGAACTATCCTCTGTCGAAAAGTAAACAAGTTCTTTCACCCTTGTGTCGTTTATGTTTTGAAGATGACGAGGTGATGGCACAAATTCTTTGCGAGTATATCATCTTGTGTAACAGTAGAACGCGTGTTTTTAAATCTAAACTTCTGTGTTCAGATGATATTAGAAGGGCTTCTCGAGTCCTTGGGCTGAAAGTCATATAGAGCTTGATTTAATTTACAGATCTACGGCACAAAATATCCATCAGGTGTCACAGCGCCGGTCCTTGGACCAAATATTTCTTCTATTCTAATATATTCTAAGGTCTTTGATAATCCGAAGCAATAAAAAAGGATCATTATCATAAAATGGACCATGTTATTTCTATACTTTAGTGAAAGCACGAGGTCTGAAGAAACTCACAGATTTTTAAGTCGGTAAAAACTTAAAAGCAGTCGAAATAAGTACACTAAAAATTAAAATCAAGCCATGTATAATTAAATCAACGAAGTGGGATTAAAATTATGCTAGGTCGAGCTTGATTAAAAAAAAAATTAAGATGAACGCACATGGAACAGAGACGTGCAATTGATATATGCTAGAGAAACATTAGGTTCTAGTCTTCTATCATCCAAGCAATCCATGCGTGCATGCATTCGCATGATACCTTAAAGGCAATACCTCACCAAGTGATGCGATACTGCAGCAAAGCTACGCTTCACTTTTAGTATGTTCCACTGGAACTACAGTACAATTTTTCATACAATTGAGCAGCTGGCAAAAAAAACTAGACATGTTCGCAATAAACGATTTTTTCATTTTTTTTTTGGCTCTCCAAGTACACACCTATGAATTCACGAAATATTTTCATTCAAAATCAGTTCGATTCTACCTTAAAAATAACGAAAACTTACTATTTCTTGCTAGTCTCTATCTTGGTAGGTCAGTAATTTGCCTGTCCTGTAAAAATAGTTAACCGGGACTACATAGTCTTGTTTTGTTCGCCAGCTCCTCAACTATTATTTCCATTAGTTCTTATGAATTATATAACATAAAGCATCCGCTGAACTGCGTGCTACGACCCAACGAAACAAAATATTATTTGCATTATTCTTATGGAGCATATCGCATATCAGGGCAACTGAATTACGAGAATTGAAATTGTTTGCTTACTATGTTGATGCGTAGTTAAATATTATTTAAGTACTTTCGGATTGCGTCAGACTGCTTCGATATCCCTTAATTACGCAGATTACAGTGTTTTTGTGCACAGTTAGATACAGAGATTTCAAATACATACATACATATGTAGGTATTATATTTTTATGCCTAGTTGGAGATAATCTATCTTTCAAGAAAAGAAGACTGCATTTATTCTGATTAGAAAAATATCTTTAATACATAATAGACTCTTAAGTTTTAATAAAATCGTTTTTGCGATAGTAGTAGTTTTATCTTTGGAAGTCTTAGGGCTAATAAGTCAGTCAATGATTATATGTATTTTATTTTTAAATCATGTTTAAACACAAAATATTTGTTTTTCACCCCAAAATTAAATGAATCTTAAATAGCCAACATTGTGCATTTAAGTGTTGTTTAAGTTTTACAAACATACCATATGTTTTGTGCATGTGTGTGTTTGTATGTACATGAACATCATGTGGTCGTATTAAAAAGAATTTCGTTTAATTTTCGCAAATATGCAACAAATGTAACACATATTTTCATATCATGTAATATACATATAAATAGAAAAATGCATTCCGATGCTCTTTTTGTATCATAAAATGTGTTTTTTGCTATTTCACTTTTCTGCAAATTGATAAATCAACTTTCTTATTTATATTGAACAGCTGTTCTTTGGAAAGCTTTCCATAATATTTGGAAATCTTGTAGTGCTACCGTACTTTCAACGTAATTTGATAATAACTTTAATTCGCCACTGAAAAAATGAAAGTGTGTTTAAACACATTTTAAGTTTTTATGAAAATTAACTCTAACGATATTTAAACATTCACTGATTTATTAGCTATTAAAGTGTTATTATTAAGACAAATTTAAGTTAAGACAAATACGAGGTGTGTTCAAAAATTATTTATTTATTCATGAATATCTATTTTGTCCCCCTCAGATATAATGCACTTATGCCAACGTTTTTTTTCCAATCTACGAAGCACTTCAAAAATAATTTTTTTTTTTACCTGTTCAGCTCCTCCTTCGATGCCGTTTTTATATCGTCAATCGTAGCGTAGCGTCGTCCTTTCATGGGCCTCTTCAGTTTCGGGAACAAGAAAAAGTCACAGGGGCCAGATCTGGGGAATACGGTGGCTGCGGCATCATTAGTGCGTTGTTTTGGCCAAAAAGTTGCGTACAAGCAACGATGTGTGAGCAGGGGCGTTATTGTGGTGCAAAAGCCAGTTTTTGTTCTTCCACAAATCCGGCCGTTTCTGGCGGATTGCTTCGAGCAAATTGCGCATAACTTGCAGATAATATTCCTTATTGACCGTTCTACCCTGTGGCAAGAACTCATGATGCACCTCGCCCCTGCAATCGAAGAAAACTGTAAGCAAAACTTTCACATTCGACCGAACTTGGAGCGCTTTTTTCGGTCTTGGTTTGTGCGGCAGCTTCCATTGAGATGATTGAGCTTTGGTTTCCACGTCATAACCATAAACCTACGATTCGGCACCAGTTATGACCCTTTGGAGCAAATTTGGGTCGAACCTGAGCAATTTTGGTACGAATTTCGCGACGACCCGTCTCATGCCAAATCATTGAAAAAAATCGAATGGCACGAGCCAATCGATATGTCTAGATTCTCAGCAAATTCTCTAATGGTTATTCGACGATTGGCCAATACCATTTTCTGCACTTCATCAATTTGTTCGTCTGTCGTTGAAGTGCTCGGGCGTCCGGCACGCTTTTCGACGTTCACATCTTCCCGGCCTTCTGAGAACATTTTGAACATTTTGTACCACCGATAAACGTTGATTCCGTTCAAGGTAGCTTCTCCGTATGCCACAGTCAACATTTGGAGTGCATCCGCTCACTTAATTTCGTTTTTCAAATAAAATTTGATACATCAGGTTCTTTGTTCCATTTTTTTAATAGGTAAAAATCGAAGACGAGCCAAAACACGTGCAAGCAAAGCAGCTGTCAACAATTAACTGAACAATCAAAATGGCCGATATTGTTGGCATAAGTGAGAGACGTGAGTACCAACAAAACAATCAAAATTCGATAATACGTAACCCGCGCAAAAAATGTCACGATACTTTTTGAACACACCTCGTATGATAATAGTAGTTTTGTTTTGCGCAAATGTACAAAAGAAATAAATAATAGCACTAAGTTTTTGGTCTTTAAGCTTTTGCAACAATCAATTTAAATCAAGCTAAAATAACATAATATTAGCAGCACTAGAGAATATCAAATAGGGAATGGCATAGAAAAAATGCAAATTTCACACACATAATCAAATAATAGTGCTATATTCGGTTGTGCCGAATCTTATACTCGTATACCCTTCACAAGTCAGGCAACGTATAGACATACATATATATGTACATACCTTTCGTATCGAATAAAATTTCGTGATGTATCGAGCATTCAGAATGTGGCACACGATATCGTTCGAATCGCAATTTCTTTTGAAATGTAAAGGATTTTTTTTACATTTGTAGTAGAATAAAAACATATGACTTTTATAAAATTTACACAAAGAAATAGAATAGAGGTAAGCAAACGCAAAATTCTTAAAATTAAAATATCTTTGTTTTCAATTACGTATATTTTATAGAAAATGGATTACCTGTTTTTATATTATTTGTCTTCACCTGATGAAGAAGATGACATTGTCATGCGAAACCGAAAAAGCAAAAGCCATAAAAGCCATGTCAGACACAACTTTTGATTCGCGTTGCGTTGAAGATTCGCTTTGACATCTATGATGAAATGTACATGCTTATATGAAACATGTCACATAAAGTACTTTTAACGCGAAAAGTGAGGCAACTCTCAACTTTTGCGTGCTTTGACAATCAGTGTGCATAATTATCTTAATTTGTTTGGCCAAACTCGCATGTACATATTAAATTTTAATAAACTTTTGGTAAATTTACATAAAAAACGAGTTTGTTTTATCAGAGTAATCGAATTGTGCTATATTTTATGCATTAAAGAAAGCAGTACATCAAAAAGTGAGTGTTGTCAAAGTTTTTATTGTGTCATACACATTTTGCTTACGCTTTTCTAGAAACGTCACGCAAAGCGTTGAAGTTGTATCTGACACCTCCTTAAGATCTTTTTGTTTCCCATCTATTTTATTATAGCTATGCTATTTATCTCACGACACAGGTGCTAGGACGTGATTATCGTAACAAAAATAATCGACACTATTACGGTTATAAATTTATTTTTGCTTTGATTTCTTTGTACTTAAAAGCAGAGTACGAAAATAAACGAAATAAATTGTTTGATTGTGTTCTGTTTCGTTCTTTGAAGTGAGTGACACAAAAACAAAACAAAAACAATGAGAATGTTGCTCAATTTGTTTTTGTATTGGTTTTGCACATGAGCACAAACCAGAGAAAACAGCCGATCGGCTGTAAGCCGGCAAACATCCGCCACCGAACACAAACAATACATTAATTTAATCGTACGCAGCTACAAAATAAAATAATGGGAGATAAATGGAAACGTTTTGAAATATTAGCGGCGAACTTGACATCATCGTATAATATAATTTTATTGCATTGTTATTTAACACATTAAATTTTTTTTATAAAGCTAATAAATCAGTGCAAGTTAATCTCTATTTTTGGTTTAAAATGTGTTTAAACTAGCAAACCTATAAATTAATACAGTATTTAAACGATCTGTAAACGCCTAAAACTGGGCGTTTAAGCTACCAATACAGACCATATGGTTTTGTTACTTACAGACTACTCAAATTTTTTCCAAGTCTCTACTTTTTCTTCAGATTTTGTTCGACCTGTTTTCTTACACTCTATTATTCTTTTATACTATTCTACTTCACCAAGCATAAATATAATTCCTTTCTCAGTAAAATTTGGCGACCTTTAATTAAATTTTTTTAACTTTTTTGCATTTTTGATTGTGCAAAGAATTGATAGCCTGCTGCAAAACAGCTGTTTTTTGACATTTATTTTTTAAACTACACATAAGGTATGGTTCACTGATTTACTGCTGTTGAGTTTAAACTACATACAAATTTGAGTTTAGTTTAACTAAACCAGCGGTTAAGCTTTGACTGATTTATTAGCCCTAAGCAGCATAGCTATAAATAGGTGTGCTAAGACACCTCTCTTCTTTTTTTATACCTATTTGTCCTAAGCAAAAAGGTAATGAATGGTTTTGATATTATTATTTGTGACAATAATGTTAAATTATTTTTTTTTAGTTTATTTTTTTTGGGAATTTTTACAATGAAGTTTGACATTTCGTTGGGTGGTTACTGATTTGCCGCACAGATATTAAGAATACATTATTGATACAGAAAGCCAGTAACCACCTGACGATTTGTTAACGCAGTAATAATCCCAAATTATTATTTTACTTATTCAGTAAAATACTTGTTCAGTAAAATACCTATTTGGAATTATTAGTACGTCAAAAAAATGGAAACTTATTTTTATTTTATTTATAACAATGTGAGTATGTATGGATACGGTAGCTCCTAACCTATCGAATGATATTTCGAGAGAAGGTATTCGATTAGTTATCGAATGCCATAATATCAAATTTCAATACAAGATATTCTATATCAAATACAGCCATCTCAAAAAGTAAAATTTCGATTAAAGTCATTCGATGACGAATGCGACGATTTAGCCTCGTTCTTTGAAATTTTTCAAACATCTTCAAAATCTTGCGTAACGGGTAAAAAACCGGGTTTTCGCATTCGTATGCAATTGTTTCCTCAAAAGTGAAGAAAATTGTGGTAATGGTTAAAGTTATGAAGAAAACACAAAAAACGGCCGGCAAACTCAATTTTTGGCAAAAATTCGACTTGTGCGACCTCTAAACCTCTTCCGAAAAATCGGCAAAATATCTCAAAAATACTTGACCCTTGAAAACAATTTTTTTTTGGGACAGCTTAGTGTTGATATATGTTTGTTAAATTGTACTTTCATCATTCTGCAAGCTTGAATATACAGAAATTACTTAATTAGGACACGAAAAACATTATGCAGGTAGTTTTTTTTTTCGCCAATTCTTAATAAAATATTTGATAATTCAGTCAGTTTCTAGTGAACTTTTTAACACAAACCTGCGTTTTACTCTTAGGGTCATTATTACAACTTGCCGATAGTTAAAGGCAGGATTTTGTCTGCCCGATAAAAAGCATTGCATTATTACAACTTCAATTTTTTTTTGTTATTATTATAAATAATAATATTATTTAATGGATAAAAAATAATAAATGAAGGTTTTATAATGCTAAGCCATTTATCCGTCCGACAAAATCTTGCCTTTAACTATCGGCAAGTTGTAATAATGGCCCTTAATCAATTATGTTTTATAACTAAATGAAGTTATAAATAAAATAGTTCCTGTACAAAAATACTGTGCAAGAATGAGTCAAAATTAGAAAATAGACAAAAAAAATAAATAGAAGTCCCTGTAAGACATTCAGGAAAAATGTAAAAAAAAAATTATTTACTTTTGCAAAAAAAAAGTGGACGAAAAAGTTTTTATTTTGGCGTAAAATGTTAATAAGGTTTGTTCGATGGAGTCTTAGCTACAAAAAGGAAAAAGCGCTTAAGTCGAAATAAGCTGATTTTGAGTTAATGGTACCCCCATATTCTGAATATTTGAAAGTACTCACGGGCGAAATCTCAATGAATTTGTGCCATTTTTCAAAAAGTTATAGCACAACAACTTGCGTCTTATCATTTTTAGACTTCTAATCTCATTTGGTATAATAGCTTAGTTTAGGTTATATCTTGGTATATTTCAACTTGAATGTATTATTTACAGTGTGTAAAACGATGTTTGCTTAAAAAAATAAAGGTTCGCAGAGAATTTCCCAGTTTAAATGTAAAAGACATAAATTTATGAAAATCGACTTGAAGGCTTAAAAATGTTCTGCTGGAAAACAGTCAAATATGACTTGAGCACATTTTCCTTATTGCCACAGATATACTCGTATATAGTTTAGAGCCATCACTAAGTCTGAATTAGCTGTTGACCAAAAAAGGATGACACCATTTATTTGAGGGCGCACTGGTAGCAGAATCGAACCTATACTGCCAAAGCTGTGTGTTTTTTCTCTGTTGCACAGTGTAATGAAAAGTTTTTTTTTAAATATTTTTAAAACAACGTTCACGTGAAATTGTTTGGCGCTGGGAGCGATAAGAAGATTTAAATTTTAATTTTATTATGTTCATGATAAGGAGAACTTAGAATTATGATATAAAAAGCCGTGTATCCAAAACTATTCACTCAGTGCTGTTTAAATACTTGGCAGGAAATCACGAGTTGACGCTTAAGATGAACACAATAATCATAGTATTATGTGCAATTTTGGCTGTGGCCCAAGCAAATGTAAGTACAATTTTTGTTTTGCTTAATATTTTCATTGATTCACTCCGTCTTTGAAATGGGTTTTTTACAGTATGCAAATGAAGATCGTACCGATAATTATATCAAATTGCGGCGCCTACAGAATCAACAAGCCTTAGAAAAGCTAGATGAAAGATTGAAAAAGTTTACCGAACATTACTCAGGACGCATTGAAAACATCAATATACAGCTTGATATGGTCACCGATAGTATAGTTCAGACTGAAGAACGTTTAAATCCCTTGGAAGTTCTAAGCGATTTTTGCAAGGACTGTGTCCAAAGACACCGTCCCTTAATTGCAGCTGTTCAACCCACTCAGAAGGCTATCACTGTCTGTGTTACTGAAGTTACCAATCAGCTTGAACACTTATTGAGTGGACCCCATGAGATAAGAAACGAATTATGGAGTTATTATGAAAGTAATTTCGAACCTGCTATTAAAACTTGTGGCGACAAATACTCCCAAGCATCAGCAAATTACAGCTCCTGTCTTGTCGATGTCGTACGTACATTATGCATTATGCTCGCACATTCCTTATGACCTTTTTCATTTACTTTTTTTTTTATAAAAATAAGGTTTCCGAAGCTAACGATTTCACTGCAAGAAATCAAAAGGAGTTCGAATATCGCTTAGATACCGCCGAGTGTGACGCTAAGGCAAATCTTAAGAGAGCTATTGATTGCAGTTACTCGGTTCAACTTGATACACTTTCTGGAATTGCCACCGCTGATTTGTTGATTGACAACTGCCTCAATGGCAAGGATGTATGCGAGCCCTGTGAGGAATACACTTGCTCTGAAAGTCTCAAAGTTAAGGTAGATTACAACAATGCAACAATTGTGAATCCCTTCTATGAACTCAAAAACAATCGCGGTTGTCTAATGTTAGACTTGCAGTCTAACTAAACTTTTTTTAGTATTTCAATAAAGTTTGATAAAAAGAAAAACTTAAAAAAAATGATTATCATTATACATGAGTTAAGTCTATTTTCTAATGTAAGTGGTTGGAAAATATTTTCTTGGTATTATATACTTTAACTTAAGGGCCAAAATGTAAAATATCTATTCTCACAAAAACATAAATGTGAAAAAACAATTTTGACCAAGTTCTTGTTTGTCGGTATATCTATCATTATAGTCTGCCATTTCTAGGCAACCTGCTTACTTAGACTTAACAACTTAAAATGCACTATTGTGTCATTACAAGAGCCCCCAGTATGTTTAAAATTTCGTTGGAGTTGTCGGAATAGAAATAAGCAAAACACAGAGTAAATTATAGTGGGCGTGACCCCGCCTACTTTTCTAAATAAATTAACATTTTAAAGTCTGCTTAGCGGAAGTATATAAAACACAAGGATATTCCCACTTTTGAAAACGCAAAATTATAGCCTTGACTAAGTGCAATGTGCATGCAAACTTTTAATAGAGCAGCTGTTGCTTTAGTTTTTAGGTTTTCCGATTTTTCTGGTGGGTAACTCAATGAAGCCTATTCGTCTACAAAATGTCAGCTGTCTGCCGTATAATATTATATTAATTTTTTATGGGTGTGGTCCCGCCTATTTTTCTTACTCATGATTATGCTACGGCTAGTGCTCATGGTGCATGTTGTTTAAGTTTCGTATGAGAAATACATAAGAAATAGACTTAAATCTGTATCTCATATTTGACATATATTTGCGCGTTATCTACTTTAGCGAAGCATTTGAGGACATGCATTTACGAATGGGCCTACTAGACACTATCGGATGTTTAACTAGGTCTGACTCACACAATGAATATGCAGTAACCATAATGAGGGACTTAACTAAATATTTCTAGGGCAAAAAGGAAAAGGTGTTTATGCTGATTTTGAGTTAATGGCACCCCTGTAATTTATATATTTAAAAGTACTCTTGAGCAAAATCTTAATTACTTTGCGTGATTTTTCAGCAAGTTGTATCTTTTTTAAACTCATAATCTAGTCTTGATTATTATCTTAATTTAGTCTATACTTTTGTATATTTCCAATTGAATTTATTGCTTATAATGTGTAGAACGATGTTTGCCGAAAAAAAATTAAAGTGAACAGCGAGTTGTTCAATTTGACTGCAAAATAAATAAATTTCTGAAAATCGACTTGAATGTTTCAAAATGCTCTCCTGCGAAACAGTTTGTCACAGATTGTTACAGATTTGAAAGCAGTGAGATGTGTTGCAAAAGCAATATTGGAAAATTTTATTAAGCCCGGTGCACTTTGCTTTACCCCTCGTCAAAGCACATACTTATATATCGTTAGCTGAACTATATTTTTTTTTTTTAATTTTTATAGGAGAGAAAAAACTATTCAAGTGACTGGAGTACAGTTTCCGTATTTTCATTTTTAACTCGGCTGATTTTTATGATAAGAGTTAGAAAATTTTAGAAAATTTTAGAAATTTTTTTTAATTGATTTGTAGAACGAGTTTTGATTAGCCTGCTTAATTTATTCAATGCAATTTTTATTTTTATTCTGGTCAATATTTCTATTACTGAGTTGCTTATATTCAATCATTAGATTGATATATTTTGGTTTCATTTTCAATTAATTCTTTAATGTATTCATTTAAACCATTAAATTAAAATTATACATACATACATATTTTTAATTATATTCTGTGCATTTTCCCCATTTTGTGCAATTCTGATCATTAGTCCAAATTTACACTATGCAAGTCTTATTGCTAAGCTGATTAGTTTGTTAGGAAAGAGAGACGAGGGGAAAAGAAACTTTACTGTTCTCCTCGTCTCTCTCTCCATCAAACTAATCAGCTTAGCAATAAGACTTGCATAGTGTAAATATGGACTTATTGTCACTATTTCAGATGGAGCAACAACAACAAACACCATCTTGTTATTTTTTAACTTATATATAATTCAAGTATAACGAAGGAAATAGCCAACAAAATGTATTTCTTATTTTTCATACTCGTTAAATGGATTAACGATCATATACTCTTATATAAAAACAAAAATAATCAACTACGCAGAATGTGACCTCATTTTGGCATTAACTGTTTTTTCATAAGCTCAACTACTTTATGTTTGTATAAACATACTTTAATTATACTTTTGTGTCATAAAAAACAATGTATGTGTTTAATTTTAAAGAAATAGTTCTGGTTAAAATAATCGGGCATTAGTTTTTACAACCAGTACCTTATAAAATTTTATATGGCATTCTTAGCAATATCACATAGCAAGTGCATGTTCTTTTTTTTCTTTTCTATGAAATATCAAATAAGAGATGATGTTTAAGACAAAAGACTACATTCACATTATTACATATGTATACACATAAATATCTATGGCAATATAAAATATAATCACTTAAGTCATCTAAGTTTTGACTTTACCTTAGCGGTAGATTAAGAGGCTCTAACGATTCCACTCTTTCATGTGATCCTTTCGTTGTACATGTAGCATTGTTACTACTGAAACTTTAAACTGAGACATAATACAGCATAATAAAACCAAATTTTCATATAAAACTTATTTCGAATATTAAAATACACCAACAAACTAACTAATCTGAGGCAGTTAAAAAACTTATTACATCATACCGCGGTAACAATATGTGCATACTTTTAGAAGCACTATATCATTTAACTATCGAATCCACTCATGCAACTGCCACGCAGTCCAACTGCCGGTACTGATTTACTACGCTAGAGGGCGAGATCTTCGTAAGCCAAAGTACTGAGGCGTGAAAAAGCTGTTTAGAAGCAACGTCTCCGTGCTAAAGTTCTTGTTGCTCCTCGAGGCATTCCTCTGGTCATTCCTTAAAATAGTAAAGAGTAATGCTAGTTCATCAATTCCGACTCGTTAAAGGATGACCTAATATTCTAATATTCACTGACCGGCTGATAAAGCTCTCTGCCTGTGCTAGAGAGAGTATCCAGAGTAAAAAGGGTTTTATCGGAACTCAACATAAGTCAGACTCCCGGGCCGGATGGCATTCCAGCACTAGTCTTAAAGCAGTGCTCTTTGATGCTAGCACAGCCATTAGCTTACCTCTTCAACACGTTGTACCATGCCTAAAAAGGGAGAAGCTAATAACCCTGAAAATTATCACCCAAACGCAATATGTTGTGCTTTTCCAAAGTGATGGAAAGTATGGTGAACTTCTATCTTGTAAGAAATCTGGAGTTCAACAGCTTACTCAATATGGTTTTCGTAGGAGACCTACATACCCTTCTCTCGGAAAAATGGTGTAATTCAATCCACAATTTTGACGAAAGTAAGATGCTGGCTCTACATATCTCAAAGATGTTTGATAGAGTGTGGTATGGTGTACTTTTGTCAAAATATATTGCCCTCGGCGTCGGTGCTAAGTTCTCTAGATTCTTATCGAGTTTCCTCAGGGATCGCACTATAAGAGTTGTTATAGATGGGATCTCATCAAACAAGTTCAAGGTAAACTCAGTGGTACCGCAAGGTTCCGCTATTTCACCAACTCTATTCCTTATTTTTTTAAATGACCTTCTACGGCAAACTTTCCATCCTATATGTTCTTTCAAGGACGACATCAGCATCTGCCATTCTTTCTCATTCAGCAATAGACCAAACCTGCCGGAGGTTGAGGTCATGGGACAAATTATGAATGATACTTTGAACTACCATTTGACAAAAATTTCCGAATGCGGTCATGCGAAAAGGGTAAATTTTAACGCTCGTAAGACCCTATGCTGTATGGTTATTCATAGACACATAACCGAAAATGCTGCTCCCTCTGTAACTATGGGGGGTATAAATATTTAGGCATCGGAAGCTTGGCATGAAAATTCAGTATGATTTCCGATGGACTGTACATATTTTTCAAGTCTTAAAAGAAGCATTCAAGTGCCTAGGATTTATGAAATGGTGCCTAGGATTTTTGAAATGCTCCATTTATATCCGACGGAAAATTAAATACAACTCTCATGTATATGCCGGCACTTCAAAGTCTATTTTGGGGCTACTCGACCACGTACAGGGGAGGGCGAAGAAGCTCATTGGTGACAGTAGCGTATCCAACTCTATTGATTCATTGGACCATCAACGCAATATGGCGTGCATTTTCTTGTTCTATCGTTACCACAATGGAATATGTTCTAATGAAATTAAGGAACTTTTTCCTGAAACACGCACAACACGTGCTTCATTCAGAGCACATCCTTTTGTATTCGATTGGCCAATAAATCGCACTGCGCATTACAGAGAGAATTCGTTTTTAAGCCGTACTGTTCGTATGTGGAATAAACTACCTGCGGAAGTCATTCCTGTCTTTTCCAACGTGGGAAAGTTTAAATCGAATGTCCACAGACACTACTCCCTCTATCCTCCTCTTCATAACATATTTTCCTAAATCTAGCACAATGCATTGCATGAGTTGGGGCTGTCCCCTGAGTGCTGGTCATATTTAAAAAAAAACCTAAATAAAGTATCCCATCATTTAAGGGGGTGTTTATTTATTAATTTCTTATACTGAAATAAAATTATTTCCTAACTCAGTAAGATGATTTTGGAACGATTTTGATTCAAAATATTTTTTAATCTTTGTTTTTGAATTCTCTATATCATTTTCTTCAAAAATGGTTGTTGTCTTTGATAATGAAAAATAAAAATATTTTTACCATGTTTTCAAAACCCATTATGTAAAAACTTGCTTAAACTACAACTAAAGAGCTGCAATGTAGCTAATTTGCACATCTATGTAAGTACACAGGCTTATAGAGCATTTACATTGTCAAGAAATATAGTAGATTCTATTTGAAATCTTTCTCGAAATCTATATGGTTTATACTAAACTTTTTTTTTTTGCATTTTTCATTTTTATTTTGTCCAAATAAATATCCATTCTCTGACTACGAGTATACTTATACCAGTGACCGGCGCATTAAGGGTGTCGCCCCCTTTAATTTACACTCAAGAGATTTATTATTCGACATATTGTCATAATTATATTATAAGTGAAATTTATTTGCTGGTGGTTAAGCGATGTCTATATGCATTTCATTGTTGCTTTAACAAATCGTCAGTAAACTTCAACCACACTGTTCAAAATGTGTGGTTGAAGTCTACTGACGATTTGTTAAAGCAACAATGAAATGCATATAGACATCGCTTAACCACCAGCAAATAAATTTCACTTTTAATTTACACTTTTATTACGTTGGTGTAAGCACGCATTGTTGAGAAATAAACAACCCAGCCTAAGCATTCAATCAGACAGGTTGTGTAACTACTTATATAGCATACTGTTAAGAATCAGCGCTGCCATAGAAAAAATTTACCCCAACAATAAGGAAATATGTGTGATGAGAATTTACTAAATTTTTTTTATTTTCAGAAAATCATTTTGACAAATAAGAATGTGTGGTTTATCAACGTGCGTTGTTAAGTTAGGTAAGGTTAACTTAGCAGGCTGCTGGCAAGGAAGATTTGAAAAGTTAGAGTCCAGCTCACTTGGGTCCATTATAATGATGCCTTTCTGCTACCTGTATTAAAAGGATCAAGAAAGAAAGAGAAGGAGGGTGAGGGGAATAGAGATAGAAAGATATGACAGCTATATTAAGAGAGGTGAGAGTTAGTGGCTATATCAGCCACTGTTCCTTATATAAAGGCTCAAGTTTTTGAGCTCAATTTCCGATAACTCAGATAAGCTGCCGAAGGATATTCTGCCAAAGAGGTGCAGCCGGAGATCCTCCAGAGCGGGACAATGACATAGGAGGTGCAGGACATTCTCCTCCTCTTCCTCGTCATTACAACTATAGCAGTAGTCATTATACGGGAGACCCAACGTTTAGCATGGGTTCCGAAGGCATAGTGACCGGTCAACATGGCCACGAGGTTTCTCAAGTGCTTCCTGTTGAAGTTCATGAGGTTTTTCATTCTATGGGAGTTTAGGCAAGGCTAGAGGGTTCTCGCTATTGCACAGGTTGACTCGTTGCGCCATCTGTCTTGGGCTATTTCAAGAAAGGTAACATCAAAACGTCTACAGCAGGATGAGAGTGGGAGATCACAGAGATTGTCAATATCAACCTCTGTAAGTATGGTTCCCCTCTTTGCCAGGTCATCCGCAACTATGTTTCCTGAAATAGTCCCGTGTCCCCGCACCCAACTTAGTAGAATATTTGAGTGCTGTGCAATTCCATCGAGGGCTTTGCGAGATTCTTGGACGAGAATAGATGTGGTGTACACACCTATGAGAGACCTAATAGCAGTTTCGCTGTCAGTTATGATATGGATATCTCTGTGCGAGATCCGATAGAATCTTAACCAGTGAATCGCTCTTTTAATGGCAGATAACTCTGCCTATGATATACTACATTCGTCCGAGAGTCTGAAGGACATTTCAGTTCCATATTCTGGAATATAAACGCCCCCACCAACCCTCCCCCTTTTTTTGAACCGTCCGTGAAAACCTGTGCGGCTCCGTTCAATGGGGAAACCCTTTATGTCAATGAAATTTGAAAATTCCTATTGAAGTAGGGTTTCGGAGTGCAGTAGTCGACAAGATCCGGAATGTTATCCACTATATCTAAAACGCTTGCATGACCCCAAAGGCGGTAATTCCATGCGCCTATTGCATTTAGTCTGACGGCGGTACGTAGAGCCAGCTTTCTAGCCGCTAAATTCACTGGAAGCCAACCCAACATAGCGAAGAGCACCTGTTATCATGAGTGCCATTTTGCGGAGAGAGATATACGGGACTGATTAATCGCTGAGTCGAGTGCTTTCCACCAGTCTGAAATTCCATAAAAAAGTATAGGTTTTATAACCATCTCTAATATCCAACCGACTCCCTTGGGACTTATTCCTC
Source organism: Nowickia ferox (assembly GCA_936439885.1). Classification (NCBI taxonomy): domain Eukaryota; kingdom Metazoa; phylum Arthropoda; class Insecta; order Diptera; family Tachinidae; genus Nowickia; species Nowickia ferox. Next base: position 89,966,316 of record OW387023.1, on the reverse strand, counting down.
AGGTAGGTCCGATTGCGTTTCTACAGACGTAGATTGCCGTTGTAGCTTTCGCTACTCTTACCTGAAGATTTTCCCTCCAGGAGAGCTTGCTATCGGGGACAACAGCCAGATATTTGGCATTATCCGAAAGGGTTAGGGTAATGCCATTTAGCTTTGGGTGGTTGAAGTGGGGAACCTTGTATCTCCTAGAAAAGAGTACCAGTTCTCTTTTGGTCTGCTTGACACTAAGTCCGCTCCGTGAGCACCAGGCACTAACCTCATTTACTGCTGTTTCTAGTCAATGTGATATAGTATTCAGATGGAATCCAGATATTGCAATCCTACATCATCTGCGTATGCAGCTGTTTTAATATTGATGGAATCCATTTTTTTTAGCAGATTATTGACCGTCACATTCCACAACAGGGGTGACAGCACACTACCCTGAGGTGTACCTCTGTGGGCCTGTCTGGTGTTGGTGGCTGTTCCTATGGTAGAAGTGATGATTCTGCGAAGTAGCAAATTTTCAATGAGCTGATAAATCTCTCGATCAACCCTCAGTTCTCTGAGAGACTGAATGATTGCCGTCGGATCAATGTTATTAAAGGCACCTTCAATGTCCATGAAGGCTACCATGGTGCCTTGTTACTCACGAAAAAACCATGACATGGAAAGGCATTTTAGAGCATATATTTAAATTATTTTAAGCAAATTTCCTACAAAACCATCTTTTTATCCATCATTACACTGATGTAGCAACAACAAAAGATGCTTTTCTTTATAAACATAAGTTATATTAGTGTTTCTTCTGACCATAGTAAAATCAATTTTGGCTTCAGAAATTTAAAATTTTAAATTAGGGAAATGAGACGAAATTTCACTGGCAATACCGGTTTTGTGGTGAGAGTATAACTCATACAATCATAAAAAGTAATTGTACGCAGAAAGAGTGATTCTCTTGTGTGTTCGAATCGTACTAAGTTACTAAGATTATGAGTATGATGAATACTTATTGTAATTCTTTAATATATATATACATAAGTACATAAGTATATGCGATAAATAATATTTTTTCTTAAAATTTTATATTGAAATAAAACTTCTAGTTATTTCAATCTAAATAACCAATACGATTATTATTATTATTCTTTATTATTCTTTCTTTAACTAAACATTGACATTCTCGTGGAAAGAAGCTAACAAGCATTCTGGGTGACTGCTCTTTTCAAAGAAGGGATTTTCAATTGTTTTGCCGAAAGGATCAGCTGTAACAAATTTATAGTCGTTGCTGCAGTGGTATTGGCATGGCTTGCACTCAAGACACTGAGCAATCAAAACATCAGCCTGGGTAATATGCAAAGCTGTATTACGTTGGACACCGTAATTGCAATCAATGGCTCTCTTAACAGCTATTTTGGCGTTACATTCGGCTGCCTCCAATTTGGTTTCGAATTCCTTTCGGTTACTTATTGTGTATTTGTTGGCATCAGCGACCTATAAGTAAGCAGAAAAATGTAGAATTTTTCAAAATCAAGATTTAGATTTTTGATATTCATATTCATATCCGTATAAAGAACTTACGGCGTCGGATAAGCAGGATACTAAATTTGTTGAATTTTCGTAACAATTGCTAACGTCGCTTTCAAACTGTTGTCCATAATAAGATTCCAAGTCACTTTTGACCATTTCGGCTTCACCTAATAAGTCGGCGATTTGATGATTGGCTTTTTCAACACATTCCTGGAGAGACCTTTCGGCATCTACGACCGTGGGAATAAGATGACGATGTTGACCGATACATTGCTTGTCAAAGTCGCTAAGAACTTCCAAGGGATTTAAACGGTCCTCGATTTGAGCTATGCTGCCAGTTACTAGTTCATGGAATACACTTACTCCCTCAACACGACCTTCATAATGACGTCTAAAGTTTTCCAATTCTGCTGCATAATTATGCAAGTTACTTTCGAAATATCTTCGGTTCAAATTGACATAATCATCGGGACGATATTCTATCGCTTCTTCATCTTGGAACTGTCAGAAATATTTAATTAATTTTTGGTAAAAAATGGAAAAGCTTACTTACGCTTCCTCTGGCGACAGCCAAAATTGCACACAAAGTGAAAATGATCTTAAACATTTCAGAGTATATTTTGTGATTACTTTTCAGTTGCTGAAATCCCACTGCGAAAACTATTCTGCACGAAGCTTTTTATATCGTACTTTCACAATTATCTTATCATTTAAAGTCTTGAAAGTAGATTCTAATTTTATGAAGAGAATTTCAGTACATCCTCTTATCAATTTAATCTGTCGAATTAATTGTCATGAGTTTTTTTTTAATAGTTGAAATGCTATTGTCTTTATTTCTAGATAAAATTGTTTTTCAATTTTTTTTTTCTTATTTTAAACAAAAACAATTTTTAAGTGAGATGATGCTGCAAGACTGGTTCAAGGTAGAGGCGAATAGTGAACTAAAATATTTGCAAATCTAAGGACGATAAATACGCTTAGCACAAATACATGGTTGCAGCATGGTTCCAATAGCAATATTATGTTTGCAGAAAACAAATTATTGTTTTAAAATATTGTTGCAATCAAATCCATAATTATCAAATTATTTTAATCAGGAATAATTTCATAATCGGGCTTAAGTTCAGTATTTTCAATTCTTATTGAATGAAATATTTTTATTAATTAATGTGATTTTCTAAAGAAGAGAAGAAAAATGAAATTAGACTTTTTAGCTGGGGCAAATGCGCAGCCACACACTTCATCAGCAACCATGTCTATCTACTGGGGTAGAGATTGTTATTTAACACAATAATTATTTCTCATATTCCATTTTCATTAAAAATTCACATTAAATCGCTGATGTTAATAACAGATTTTGGTGATTTTCAGCAAAATTAAAGAGACAGGTTGCAGGGCTGGAAAATTTTAATTTTTTTTAGTACATAAAAATAATTGTTTTTGTTCTTTTTTAATACGCTTTTATTAGCTGCATCTGTATGTACGACGTTTGTTCAAAATGTTGCGTATATTCGAATTTTGATATTTTTGTGGCGTTATGTTGGTACTTATGTCTCTCACTTATGTCTAAAATTTCGGCCATTTGAATGTTCAGTTAATTGTTGACAGCAGACCTTGTATGTATATATGTAATAAGAACTTTCAACGTAATTTTTAACAACTTCAAGACGTCTGATCAACTTGAAACTTCTACACGCATTAGGTTCCCATGACAATTCAATATAATAGATATAAAAATAGGCTGTGCAGCGCCCATATGAACGAAATATCTTATATCTTGAAAGCTATAGCAGTCAGATTATTCAAGTTTGGTATGGACACCTCTTAGAGCGAGGTGCGAAGCAATTCAAGATATTGATAGAATATAACCGGGGGAAGAAATTAATAATAATCTTATATCTTAAAATAATATAATAACGAGAGTCTTCAAATTTGGTATGAGTTAGTTTCAAAGCAGGACACAGCCTGGGGAGATAGCTGCAAGGAAAGGGGCTCGCCTTACAAAATAAATATCAATTACATGATATCTGGAAAGCTAAGACAGTAAGCGCCTTCAAATTCGGTATGGGTAAACTCGAAGACAAATCAGGATTATATTGAGACTAAAAATAAAAAAATAAATTGTAACATTGATATCGAACGAATTTTATTCTTTCTTACAAATGCGTTTAAAACAAAATTTTAAAGTTTGCATTTATTTTAAATGTATTTGTACGAAAGAAAGAACCCATTATAAAGGGTCCGCCATCATGTCTGATTTGACAGATAATTAGTTTTATCCTTCCGCTGAACGAATATGGTTGTGTATACGCTTGAACAACGCTGGGAAATATTGAAAAGCCGACGCACCCAAAACGAGTCACTGTTTGGTGCGGATTTTGGTGCAGAGGCATAATTTGGCCAATAAGCAAGGAGTGGCCGTTACAGTCAATGGCGATCGTTATCGGGCCAAGTTGAACGAATTTTTGTTCACAAAAATTGATGAGGAGGATATTGGCAACATTTGGTTTCAACAGGACGGCGCTACGTGCCACACAGGCGAAGCTACACTCGATGTTTTGCCCCCTGTTTTTGAAGATCGCATTATCAGCCGCAGAGCTGATGTCGTTTGGCCACCTCGGAGCTGCGATTTGACACCGTTGGACTATTATTTGTGGGGTGCCGTCAAAGATAAGTGCTACGGCGACAAGCCAGAGACAATTGACGCTTTAAAGGACAATATTCGTGAAGCCATTGGTGAAATACAGCTGCACACAATCGATAATGTGCTTAAAAATTGGACCGATCGTGTAGGCTACTGCATGGCCAGCCGAGGCAGCTATTTGAATGAAATAATTTTTCATTATTAACCGGAAGGATTGTACTTTCAAATAAAAGAAGAAATTTGAGAAAATATTCAGTAGTTTTTTTTTATAGCATTTTCAAAAAAAAAAGTTATCTTACATCGTGAAATAGGCAGGTAATATCAAGCACCCCACGAGTTTTTATTATAATTGAACACTTTTGGTAATAATCTAATTTTTATCAGGATTGTGTGAAGGTTTGAAAGTTTCGGTTTTACTTTCTACAGAAGCCATTCCTTAACCAGCCTTGAGAAGTGCTTGGGTCGTATCATGCATAAATATATATTTATCCTTGAGGTGTAATATTTCTACACTCTGCATAAAATAATGCATAATGATTCCATCAACAATTTTTAATGCTCCCACACCATCAGCACTTATGCACCCCTACAACGTAACGGAGCCGCCACCATGTTTCACGTTATTGCACATATGATTTTTTTTCTAAGTCGCTAGTCTAGCTATATATTTTTAATGAAAAACACATTTCATTATTGAAGGCTATATAGCTAGTTCTTATGTGCAATTCACAATCGCTTATGCTTTAAACACATTCACCACAACAAGCTACCGACTACAAAATGTAACGTATAGAAAACACATGTTTATATGAGAATAATTATTTTGATAACAACAAGGCAACAGACTAAACTATTTTATATTTATAGATGTTAAATATTTGAAAGCAGCACCACTGAAATATATATTTATACTTCTAATGGTGCTGCTGCCGTTTTCAAAATAATTAAGCAGCTTGCTACCAGACAACATTCGTTGCCAGCGGCATTTGTAGTCGTGTAGCCATGCAGCCTGCTGTGGTCTATATGTTTAGAGCATTACTCAGACATTTTAATATGAATATTTTTCATATGAATTAATTGATAAACAATTTTTAGATTTTACTTCATAAAGGAGTTGAACAGAGGCTGCAAAATTCATCAAATATTTAATACATCAGCAAGAGCAAGAGTCATTGTCATTAATAACGAGCTAACGTAAGAATTAATTGTATTAATGAAGAATTTCATGCATACTCGTGTAATGAAAACTTTCAATAAGCTAATGAAAAATTGCATTCATACAATGAAGAATTATTAATGATGCGACTTCATTAGCTGAATGCATATTTTTTCTCTTAGTGTATGTGTGGTGTCAGTTATTGCAAACTTCAGGCTGAATTTTTTGAATTATCGTGGCATGGGTTTGATTATCATAGAATAGGGGAAATATCGGAAAAAAAAAGAACGGCACTGCAATACCTGATGGATCTTTGGTGGCGTAGATCTGTATCATTCTCAGCACAGATATTGGAGAAGCCCTTCTATTATAACGTGAATACAGAAAAACACAAGACGATGCACTCTCAAATAATGTGTGCCGTTGTCTCTTCATCTTATAAGCATAAACGGCACCAGCGTGAAGGGACTTGTTTACTTTTCCACAGAGGATAGTTCAGTCCAAAGTGACCAGAAATAAAACCTTCAACAAGCAGTAAATCATGCCTGTTGAGGTTCAGGATGCCACTATACATATGAAAATGGCTGTATCACTTCTTTGGCCTGCTATAAACCAGAAGAAGTCAGCCACATTTTCTTTGCGGTCAAAGTGTTATCTTCTTTGATCAGAGAGATTACATCGATCAGCTTACGCCACAAAACTGCTCTGGGCCCATAAACGGAGCAGTAAAAATTAAAATTCATTCTAGTTCAATTAAAATTGAAAATGTATCACAGAATGAAATATTATTATTAATTAATGTGATTTTCCAAAGAAGAGAAGAAAAATTAAACCATGTCTATGTACTTGGACAGAGATTGTTTGTTAACATAAGCAACTTTTTATGTGTCGCATAAATAATAATTTAAAAATGTTTGCAGTTCTGATGACGGATATCAGCATTGTGGTATATATTTTTTTTTTTTTTTTTTTTTTTTTTTTTTTGATACAAACAAGTTGATTATTAAAAGTATTTTGTATTTTTTCCGGTGTATGTGCGATGAGCAAAAATAAAATATTTTAATTAAACCTTAAAAAAAATGTTGATCGTCTTTTATTAAAAATGATTTTTCTGAGCTTAGCAAACATTAACTAAGTTAAGTAAAATTATATTTTATTATAAAACAAGCAATTTTCCTATTTGTATTTTTTCTGTTCTAGCTTACAAGCAATATCTATAAGACCTTCGAAAATGTTTTAAGCGCTTTTGTTTATCTATTCTATTTTGTATTTGAAGCATACAGAAACTGAGGTTTAATAATTCAGATAATTATTATAAAAGTGGCAAAGTTACCAAAAAATAAATAAAAAATTTTAATGTACACAGAGAGAATAGATTGGTTAAAAATCTGTTGGAGCAAGCAACAAATATTTAATTATGTATTCCAATATTCCATATTTGTCATCAATTATCAATCAATTGTACGATTTTTTTTATATTTATAAACAAAAAACCATAATTACAATGTAAATAGAATATCGAGAGAGTTTTATTAGTAATAACAATTGATTCCGTTTATTTCTAATAACCATTTTAAAGTATTGGCAGACACAAATGAATTAAATTCAAGTTAGAAAGTAACGTAACTGAATATTGGTTTTTGAAATGAAAAAAACTATTCCTGTAAACAATATTTAATTTGAAAAAAAACTTTGGTTATTGTAACTAACAAAACATTTGCCGTCGTGCTGAAATTCTATTGAAATAAATGATAAGAAAATTAAATACTTTATTGATGTTCTCAACCGAATTTTTTATTCTGAATACAAAAGGAAAAACATATTTTGTTGTCGCAATTGAGTTGTTCCTTATTTTTGTAAAAAATTTGAATGTAATAAACAAAAAATAAAAATCATATAGAAATGTCATATAAAAAATAAATTTTGCAGAATAATTATACAAAATCTCGATTTAAGGCTGGTACTCTGTTCAAAGTTGTGAAAAATTTTCAGCACCATTGATTATTTCGCGTGAAAAATTTGACATGTACTAAATGTAGTCCATCTCGCGGTTTTTTTTTATAAATTTCTTGCTTTTATTGCTTGAAAGTATGCAACATTGTTAAAATTCCGTGCGAAAAAAGCACTGCTCATGTTGTTTCGCAGCTAAACTAAGATGATGCCAGACTAATTTTGCATGGAAAGACATGATTTTACGTGTTTTTCACAACAAGCAAATATTTCACACCAAATACTTTTATATGTAGTTTGACAGCATTTCGCACGAAATTGTGAACAAAGTACCAGGCTTTAGTCGTAACAAAAAAGGTAAGGACGTTATTATATACATATATCGCAAAATATTCGAAGTGTTATTACTTAAGTGAAATTGTTTGTGCAAATAATATGTAGTTTCGTGATAGGAAAATATCTCTGTGTAATAAAGCCGAATACAGGCAACGGATGTTACAATGCACCACGCGGATCAAAACTTTGCGCATTTCATTCAATTCAGAATATAAGCGAAAACTTAGAACAATATGCGATAAATAAAATAATGTACTTACCATTTTTATTCTGCACAAATTGTTTTTATGAATCTATGTATGTATGTATATGAGCCCTGTCTACCAATGATTCTTTTAAAAATACCAATTATATTGGTTGTATCAATTAATTATTTCGATAGTCACAATTAAAATTTCATTCTAAAAACTCACACATCGCTACTGAAAAATTGGTGCTTACAAAAGCTATATTCGTATTCGTTCATTACAACAGATGCACAATGCATTAGTTGTTGGAACCGACAAAATTCGATTGGCTACAAATTCGGTTATCACAACAAATCTGTTTTCTCTGTGTATATATACATATGTATATACATTTTATTATTTTATTTACGGGTATATCCATATAGTTTAGAATACTTTATAGTTTTATTGCTCCTTAAGATGTTTACTTGCAGAATTTTGGGCAGAATGTTACGCTTATCTTAATATTTTCCGCGTCAGTGTTTTCGTATTAAAATAGATGTTAATGTTAATATTATTTATCTAAGCTCTTAACTAAAAATTTATCTGAATACATATGTATATGTTTATATCTCTATATATAACTAATTATGTATGTATGTACATTCATATAATACAATTCTGTGGCAATAAAGAAAAAATGTTTTGCAGCAGAGCACTTTTAAGCGTTCCAATCGATTTACAGAAATTTATTTCTTTTACAGTTAAACGGGAAATTCTCTGCTAACCTTTATTTTTTTTAAGCAAACATAGTTTTATACACATTCAAGTTGAAGTATACCAAGGTATAACCTAAACTAAGCTATTATTCCAAATGAGATTAGAAGTGTAAAACAGATAAGCCGCAAGTTATTTTGATATAACTTCTTAAAAAATCGCTCAAAGTAATTGAGATTTTGTCCAGGGGTAGTTTTAATTAAATATGCAGAATATGGAAGGAAATCAGCTTATTTCGACTTAAGCACTTTTTCCCTTTTTCAACAGAATTAATGACCACTTTGAACATTTATTCAATGAGCTCGCATTAAGATTCTTGATAGAAATTTATTTCAACAATACATAAAGTGCGAAAGGGTATACGCAAGTATAAAAGAATGAATGGGTATGAATATGTCCAAGTATAAAAACTAGTTCTGTTCCTGATGTATAACGAAACATTGCGAACTTATACAAATTTACCAAAAAGTGTTCCAGTGCCTCGTTTCTGTAAGGAATGTGAGAACTTTTCGAGTCAAAATAATTGTAATCATAGTGTGAAACACAATTTTAGTAAGAACCAAACTATATTTGTGGTTATTTTTATTATTCAAGTTTTTATGTGAATAAGTCCGTGTAAATTAGGAAAAGAAATATACATAATTATTTTAATTAGTGTTTTTTGTGGGAATTGTTACAATTTAAGTTTAAAATTTGTTAACGCACTAGTAATCCCAAATTATTATTTTACTTATTAAGTAAAATATTTTTTATTAAAAATACATTGAAATTGATTATTGAGGGGTTTAGCTGGATCCTATGCGCATTTCACTGTTGCTAATGCAGATCATCAGGGAACCTTTACCAAAAAATTTCTTAGAACAACTAGAGTTAATATGTTAAACTTTCATTTAAGCAAATGAGAAGCTCAACAAATAACAAAGTTGAAACAAGAACTCAATAATCAATATGTTTTTTATTTTCCTACTTTATCATTACTACATTGGCTGACTTTTTTTCAGCTTCAAATTGTAGTTGTAAGAGTATGTGAAGAAAATAGATGTAAATAACAACAACAGCTATTCAAGAATAGAGTGTTGCCACACAAGTATTTTTTTGACCGGGTGCTGTCAATTTAATAATTAGTGTTTTTTGTGGGAATTGTTACAATTTAAGTTTAAAATTTGTTAACGCACTAGTACTTTTACTTATTAAATATTTTACTTAATAAGTAAAATAATGTTACAGAAACGAGGCACAGATCCCATATATTTTGAGAACAAATGAGCGAGTAAGTTGTTTTATTTCCTGTACAATCGTCTACGAACGTTTTCTGTGAGTACGTTCGTACATGAATAAAGTAATCAGCTGTTTTTTGCTTACATATGAAAAATTAATCAGAAAATTTGCAAATACCCAGCAAACATTTTTGCTTCGCAGAAGCGTTTTTGTAAGGGAGTCAATGTTACAGAATCACTTGCTGTTGCGCATAAATAAAGATTTTTTTTTTGTTCGAGATGAGTCAGCTGAAGTAATACATTTAACCACAAAACATACAGAAGTGTCACAAGACGGAAGATAAGGGAATTTTTCTGTTTGTCTCGCTTTCCCTCAAATTTTGTCCGCGTTTTTGTTTTAATTCTTCTTTCTAGTGCAATAAAACTAAAACGCTTTGCATTAGCTGTGTTAATTGGTAAGTAGTAATATACTACAATATCAAATACACTATATTTTTCTCTTTTTCCACGAATTTTAGAAAACCTGATTGAAGCTTTTTTTACCTGTCACTTTCTTCATTTCTGTGTATTCTGTGATTTAGCTTCCACAAAGCCATGAATTTTTCACCTTACTAAAGTGCTTCATAGAGGTAATACTCAGATGCAAAAGTTACTAGTTTGCAAAATGTTCTGTGATAATTTTCTACTTTGTTCGTGCGTTTCAGAAGCATTTTTCGAAGCTTTTGTTTTCAAGTAAGCAATACATTGCTTCCCATAGTTGTTAGTGCTTCCAAATCAGAATTATTGTTTGCTGGGTAAAGAACAAAAATGTTTAAATTTAAATTGTAGCAATATGGAAGGTTTTTTAAGAAACTTAAAGTTGTAAATACATTTCCCTCATTTACTCAAAGAACGTCATAATTCAAGAAATGGAATTTTTGAGTTAATGATGCATTCTTCATATTGTGTAGAAATTTCATACAAATATCTTGTTTACTCAACTCTGGAGAACAGAATAAAATTTTATTTTTCCATTTAGTTGTTTGTAAATTGAAAACTCTAAACTAGTTCTCTGGCAAATTAGTATTTTTGAGATGTTTTTTTTTTTTTTTTTTTTTTTTTGAGAAAATGAGCTTTTTGTGGAAATTCTCCATTTCTTTAATAAAGGATGTTTTTTAAATCATAATAAAACAAGGAAATATATTTTTATTAGCAATGCAACGGGTTTTATTGGAAAGAAAATTTTATGAAATTAATGTTTAAATATGATTTCTGCTATGCGGCCACCACGGCTAGCGCGTCGTAGAAGGCGCAATCTGGAACACCAATTATCAACAACTTTTTGCAGCATTTGCGGCCGTATTTCGTCGATAACTCTTAGAATGTTGATTTACAGGTGTTCAACTGTTTGTGCTTTATCGACGTAGATAAGTGACTTAACATAACCCCAAGGAAAATTACGATCTTGGTGGCCAATTAATTGGGCCATTTCGTGAAACTAGTTTTTCATCAAACTTTTCTTTGAGTAAATCAATTGCAGCGCCCCCATGTGTCTCCGTCCTGTTGGAACTACATATCAGCAAAATTTTTTTATATACTCCTCTAACTCCCACTGGAGCATAGGGCTCCAATCAGCAAGATTAATGCCACGCCAGCCCATAAAGCACACCAAACAGTAATTTTCTGTGGATGTAATGGTGTTTCGACAAAAGCTTGTGGATTCTCCTCGCTCCAAATGCGACAATTCTGCTTATTTACGTACCCATTCAACCATAAATGGGCTTCGAAGGAAAATGCAATTTTGAGCAATTATTTTAATTAAAAATTTCAACAATTTGCATGCGTTGCTCTGGTGTAAGTCGATTAATAATGAAATTTCAAAGCAAACTAAACAGAAAGCAACTATCAGCTGTTAAATAGGTGCTCAAATAAAGCAGTGACACTCTAAAAGAAACACCTTTCATAAACCAATGCTTTTGCAGAGTTTAGCGCAAACCTCTGACGGCACTAGAGAGTAAAAATGTAACTGCCATAGTAATAAAGTTTTGAAAATTATCTGTCATGGTATAGGATTGTATGTATATCATACAAAGTAGTTGGTGAAATGCGGATCTTACCAAGAAAGTTTATCTTGGTATTCTGAAGAGCGATTAATTTGCCAGTGCTCGAAGATTAATTTTTTAACACAGAAAACCCGGGAGAGCTTAGCTTAGTTATAAATTTCATCAAGACAACGACCCGAAGAACAAATGGTCTCTCTGTTGACACTCCAGCACCAAGTGCTGACTTGATCGCCATCGAAAATTTGTGGGCTCACCTAAAGAAAAAGCTCCAGGAAAAATAAAGTACAATTAATACGGGTTATAAAGGAGGAGTGGGAGAAAATACCTGAAGAATATAGCATAACCAGGCTAATTCATTTGATGTACAGATGTTTACAAAACGGTAATTGATACTCAAGGAGGGCACACAAAGTATTAGCAGAGCAAAAAAAAAATACATTTTAGGGAATGTGATATAAATTTGAAAACATTTATTTGACAGTACGAAACCTGAAATATTTTGTTTTTGTTTTTTTTTTTTTGGAAATTTCTTGTTGAAATGATTAATTAATTTAATAATAATTTAATATAATATTTAAGAAGGAAAATATAAAAAAAGATATCCAAAATTTTTGTAATTCATTTCAAAACAAGCGTTTCTTTGAAGAGTATTTGATTTTTTACAGCAATGAAAAAATTTTTTTGACAAACTATATGTACATATCTACTGGTACATTTAATGATACTCGTATTAAATACATACATACATACTAAAAAGGTTTATAAGATAAGAGTAAAGCTGTAAAATTTTTAGATATAAGATTTATATGGGCTGCAAATCATCCGAAATCTTAAGTAGTGTCTTCTGAGTTGTCGAAAAGAAATCACGAACAGATTGTAAATATGAAACTGATAGTTCTACTATTAATATATTCTACAGCTGTGGCTAAAGGCCAGGTAAGTAAAATATTCATAAATTATTTACAGTCGTCATAGAGATTGATTGATAATTACGTGTTGCAATTACAGACATACATACATACACACATACATATACATATAAATAACAGAACAATTTTAACTTCTCTGCAAAAGAAACCCGTTAAGAGAAGCAACTTAACAGACTGGTTTACATTTTATTTGAAAATTATGTTGGCCGTGTTAAAAATATTAAATGTTAATGTTAATATTTTCAGCATAACCATTATATATATATATATATATATTTGTAAATTTAACAAATTAAATAAAATAAATAAGAAAATAAATTTCTTAACAGATCGTAGATATTGCCGCATTTAAAGATTACGCCAGCAACTTTGTGGAGCACACCGATAATTACATCTATTTGAATCGATTGCAATATTCTCAAATCTTACGAGACTATGACACAAAATTGGAGCACTTTGAACAACGTTATGCAGATCGTCTAGAAGGCATAAGTGTACAGCTTGACATGGTCACTGCTAGTATAGTCCAAAATGAGGAACGTTTAAATCCTTTCGAAGTACTAAGCGATTACTTCAAGCGCTGCGTTGTTAAATATCGCCATGCAGTACCGACCGTAGTAAGCGCAAAGACAAGTATCACTACTTGTGTTACTGAGGCCAGGAGCCAGATAAGTGTATTGTTGACTATACCCCTGAGTACCAGAAGTTCATTGGAAAGCTATTACAAAAATCATTTTGAGAAGGAAATTTCGAACTGTGGCAAGAAATATACAGACAGGACAGCAAATTACACCCTTTGTGTGACTGCAGTGGCAAGTAGTTGTATTTTTTTTAAATTTTTTATAATAAACTTTTATTTTTATTACACTTTACAGACAGCCGCTACAAATGATTATACGGTAAGCAATCAAAAGCACTTTCAAGTACAATTGGAAGCTGCCGAATGTACAGCAAAAGCGAACATTAAAAAAGCTTTGGATTGCAGTTACACTGTACAAACTCATACAACTACTTTAATATCTGAATCCAATTTATTAATTAGGAATTGTCTTGAGCTCAAGGATGAGTGCAAGCCATGCAAAGAATTTACTTGTCCGAAGAGCTACAATTTGCAAGTGGATTACGAAAACAAAACAATACTTAATCCCTTCTATGGACATCGTAGTAATGCAGGTTGCCTAATGTTGAACGTTCAATAAAAATTTGAAAATTTTTGCAATGTTGCTTGTCTAGAATTCAATTGTTTTTCTTTTTTTCTGGTATTAGATCTATGGTTCTATTTTAAAAATATAAATAAATATAAAGCATGTGTGTGCTTTTAGACACGGATGTACATATCTGTGTTTTGAATTTCATAAAAATCCCTTGAATATATCTGGAGAGGCTGAAATCACAGACTGGACTCACAGACTGGAGAGTGAGCAACGTACTCACGTTTCTAGAAAGTAAGTTTTCAGCTCACTTGGGTCCCTTTTTGTCAACTGAGAGATGGAAAGGTATAGTGCAAGTACAGACGGTGAAGTGACAGAGAGATAGAGAGAAGCTTAATTCATTTATTTTTTAGTTTTTACAACTCTGCTGTTGTGCATCGTTGCAGCGCCTCTGGTGTTAATTTGCCGTATTACTCTAAGCTATGTAGCAATTTTATTAATTATTTTACTTCACCGACGATTAATTGCTACAAATATTGATGAAGGAGGGTGCTGCGATATATATTAGCACAGACACTAAAGGAAATGACACATTATCCTACACAATCGTGCAATTTTTGGGAAAATGCAACACTGGTATGATGGAGTCTATGAAAATTTTCAAAAGACCATAACAATTAATCAGGTCAGGATGTATTTTTTTCGTAGAACGTGCGATTGTGCAGGATAGCGAGTAATTGCCTTAACGCATATCATAAAAAAAACTATGACGTTGATATGACTAGTATCTGGCCAGGCTTTGTGCTCGGGCTCTCGAACACCGTCATTTGCTTTGTAGTTGACTCACTAACTACGTCAGCCAACAGCACCCTCGTACTCACGTTAATAGGGTTCTGTTTTCCTTTTGAGCACGGAACTCTTAAATCTCTTGCTTTAACAGGTCTCTGCTAAAACGATGATAAACATTTTCTAGGTGGTATAGCGACCCAATCGTAGACACTTAGAAGGTAAATTAAATATCTTATGTCAGTTGGTAGGCTCCATTCTATATTCTACTGATAAAATTTAAGAATTAAAACCGGAGATTAACTCTTTATAATAATACAATATTATATATTATAGATAACTTTGTTTTGACAGTACACTTTCCTACAGTCACTTTCCTACAGTTTGCATCTTGGTATGAAAATAGTCCATACCATAGATGAACTTTTAAGGTAATGTATATCCCTTTTCAAGATTTGTACAGTGTTGTGAAGATATCCTAATAGCGTGTTTATATTTGAGCAACATTTAGTACTTACGAGATTTCTGACAAAATCTATTACCTTCCCTATACAAAACAAAATCTGCTTCATCACTAGATTTTGTCAAAATCTTCTTATAAACTAGTAAAACTTAGTGAGATAACTATGTTTTTTTTTTCAAAAATGTGCTAAAAAGTCATCCTGTGTACATAAAAAGGTTTGTGAATTGGCTACATTGCAGTTCTTTGGTTGTAGATTTGAAAAATGTTCAGTTACAGAGCATTTACATTGTCTCGAAATCTAGTACTTACGAGATTTCGAGGTAAATATTGCTGCTTTTTACTAGATTTCCCATACAAAACTAAATCTAATTTTTTATTTTAGTTGTACTACCCTGTACAACATATTTATTTATAAAATAAAACGAATGGGTCAAAGTTTAAAAAAGTATTCAAATTGCTCATTTTTGGGCTTGCAGTGTGTAAAGAAATTTGTTTAATAAACTTTAGAGTATAATTAGATCATCCTAGACTAATTTGGTAAGGAAATACAAAAAGTGTCGAATTCAAAATAAAATTTTATGTAAGTTGGTCACTTATCGCAAGTACATGCATTTTCATTAAAATAATTTTTTTTCTTAAGATCAGACGATTTTTTTTATAAAAATCACTCACTCACATGCCTCTCGATCAGATGATGAGAACTACTGGAATTTCTTAAATATTTTGTCGACAGCTAACATTTTACTAGCATCAGAAAGGGGACTTTTTTAAGATGAAAAAAGAAATCCCCAAGACAACACTAAAGTTTAATGCAACAATAGTTTAAAGGTCTTTTTCAAAAAAGACAAAACAAAATTAAAATTGTTGAACTTTCCCATCATATTGAAATTTTAACTCTTGACAAAATATTTAATAAATATGGCCTACTAAAAACATAAATTCAAGAGAGTGTATTTAATATTATTTGGTACGAAACAAATGAATATTAATATTTTATGATTTTATCAGGCTAAAGTTCGTATCGCTTTTTAAGCCAAATTACATGTGATAATTATTAATGAACAAATAACACCAAAGTTAGTTGTAAATATTCTGACAAACACGTAGTTGAACGGAACAACAGGATGTTTTCGAAGGCCACTATACCTTCCTCATCAGCGTTCTTTTGTGTTTGGTCCACTGTGTGTGGTGGATGTGGTACACACTTTTTGCAAGAGTCGTAATTTTGTATTTACAGTGTTGTGGTGGTACATACTTCAATTAAATTCAATTAAAACCACAAACATTTAAAAAAAAATTAATATGAATAGTTTTTTTTTCAAATAAAATTTTAAAGGATAACTTCAATTCAGGTACAAAATTAACATACATACATATGTATGTAATTCATGTACCAGGTGGTGCTAAGTAACAGCTGCTTTTTTAGGAAGTTTGGCTAGTCAAATTTCATTGCAATAAAGTTTGTAGGAAGTTTGATCTGTCAATTTTCATTGCAATAAAGTACTAGACTGGTATATAAATTCGCCTTGGCATATACATACAAACATACGAGTATAAAGGCTCAGTTAGCCGACTGTAATGTAATGTAACTGCAACAGTAGGAAACAGCTGATCGATATTGTTCTGTGAAAAGTAATTGAAATGGTTATAGAGATGTAATGTAACGTAACCTATTTTCATATAAAAATATCGATCAGCTGTTTCCTACATTACAGTTATATTGCGTTACAGTCGGCTAACTGAGCCTTAAGTGTCGCCAACTTTTTAAGCCACAAGCAACTCTGGAAACATATTTTTAAGCAATTTTAACGAAAATAAATTTTTTGAACCCTTTTGAAAAAGAAAATATTATTTAAAAAAAAAGTTATGTTTGCATTTATTTGATAAATAATGCGACATGACGAAAAAATCCCTACATTTAGGAGAATATAAAAAAATCTGTCCGATTTCCCTACGCTCCTATATTAATATCAAAAATACCTACATGTAAGGATTTCCCGTACTTCTGGCAACACTGCTTGTGCCAAGAAAAAAAAACATATGCATATTTTTTGTTTGTAAATCTAAATGTAAGCAAATCTATAGATCACTTTAAGGGATTCAAAATGTACTGCCTCCTAAGCTCACATTTCATACATGGAAGGGTGTGTGTATTTAGTTGGTATCTTAGCAAAGACACTTACCTGTATTACGGCGACATCTACATGTAATATTTAATTTGCTGGTGAAAAATCACACCACACTCTGCTCACAGCAAAGCTGAAATAAAGATAAAATTAAAATACATTTATAACCAGTGTTGCCACAAAATGATGATGAGAGGATGCTAAATCAGACCAACATGTCTGCCAAAATAATATGTTCTACAGAAGATTTTAAATTTACATGCATGCTTAGGTTTTTTTTTAGCAGTTTTTTGAAAAACTTTAATGGTTTTTTGCAGTGTTGCCAAATGTCTTGTCGAATATCGCCAAATATCGCCAATAAAATAAAACATTAAATTTCAGCTACAAATTATATTTATATTTTGTAACTACATACATTACAAATATTGTTAAATTTTAAATTCAGTAGGTAACGTCTATCGTAAGTCATAAAAATTATGTTGTTTAAGAAAAATTATTAGAAGTGTTTACATCAACATATATGTATGTATATAAATACTTCTTCTTATTCTATCCTAATAGAGCAGAGGGCTTCATATGATGGAGAGGATATGGCAGGCTATGTCGTAGGCGCTACAAGAACTAATGAATAATTAAATACTGGCGTATAAAAACTACTTAAACTACTTAGCTTATTACAAAAGATCAATCTAAATAGGATCAATTGAACTTAAGCACCAATATCAAAATTATTATTTAAATTGAATTAACGTTTGCTGAAATATGTATTTAAGTACACATATCATATCCTTGAAGTGGTAAGAGCCAGCAGGATCGCCGTAATCATACACTACAGCCGAGAATTCGTGCAGTAGGCTTTTTGGTGCTTCATTATCAAAATGTTTATAAAAGGAAGTTTTCCCCACTGTGTTTCATAAACGCCAAATGAGATTTTGTGGTCCATAATTTTTTTTATATACTTCTTGAATTTCAGAAAATTTTGTTTGATTAATGGGCTGCAACATTTAGAATCTTTTGCACGAAATATTTTATTTTGTAGAAAAAATTCCTTACATGAAAAATTTCATATTTTTAACATATAATATAGCCAAAAATATCGCCAAGTAAATCGCCAATCGCTATTTCCAAATTTATATCGCCAAGAACAAAATTTTTGTCGCCACGTTTATCGAGCTATCGCCATATCTGACAACACTGGTTTTTTGCGAAAGAATATATATATAAGCATAGCAAACATATTTTTAAATTTTAATTTAAATTGTATCTAAGTAATTATATTATATTTATTTGCTGGTGGTTAAGCATTGTCTATACTCGTATATTTCATTGGTGCTTGGCCAAATCATCAGTAGACTTCAAATTAAATTTGAAATTTGTCTTATAAATACTTTTATTGTTATCCAATGGATTTCTAATTGTATAAAGGTGTAGAAAAATAAAATAGATCGAATATAAGAGTCTGAACACATTGTTTGCAGTGCAGCGCGATTTCTCGTTGCGAGAGAGAAAAATAAACACAATAAACCGGAAGACGGCGACGGCAATACTTGTCATTGTTTGTTTACATTTTTATTAATTAAATTTGTTCATACATTTTTATAAAATTTTCTACAAAATTTATTGTTTGTGTTAAATATTTTGTAATGGCAGTAAATAAAGCTATTAAAATAATTGCTAATTTGATAGAAACCATCATATTTTTTCTTTACAATAATGTTGTGAACACAGCCAATTATTCAAAAACTATGGCAATATCAGAAAGAGAAAGAGAGTCAAAAATTTACACAATAAAAAAGTTCGCAATGAAAATAAAATAGATTTTAATTTTATGCCGTTCCGCACTGCGTTTTTTTACTTCAAAATCGTATGAAAAACCGCACCGCAATATATTATCGTTACATTGTGTTCAGACTCTAAATTATTTGATGGGTTTTGTTATAGTTTCTAAGCCTACTACGCTTATTTTTCTTTTGTGATTTTCAAAGATATTATTAATTGTGAATTCTCAATAAGTTTTTGAAAGCCTGTGCATGAGATAAGAGGTTTGTGACTGTTCAAAATATGTGGCTGAAGTCTAGTGATGATTTGGCTAAGATCTAATGAAATATAGAGACAATAATCCTTAACCAGCAGCAAATAAATTTCAATTAAAATAAACTTATGATAATATGTCGAATAATAAATTTCTTAAATTATATTTATATTTTGTTAAGCTTCTCAAAGAAAATAATTACTCAATTCACAACCTAGTGTAGATTGTGTTTGTATTAACTACAACTATGGGAGTTGTGAACGGCCTGTTGTAAGTGTTGCTAGAGTTTTGTAAATGTCGAACATTTAAAAAGAAAAAGAGAAAGAATAAAAATAACGTAAATATTAAAATAACGAAAATAGTTTGAAATTAATAAAAGCAATAAAAAAAATAATTTCTCCATTAAGCATGGTATTCCGTTCACAATTTCGTACGAAATGCTGTCTAACTATATGTAAAAGTATTTGGTATGAAATATTTGCGAATTAAATTTTGCAAAAGTAGTGCTCTGTTCATGTATTTCCATGCAAAATGACTCTGGAATCCTTTTAGTTTCGCTGCGAAATAACATGAGCTGTACTTTTTTCGCACGGAATTTTGATAATGTTGCATACTTTCAAGCAACAAAAGCGAGAAATTTATAAAAAAAAAACGCAAGTTGGGCTACATTTAGTATATGTCAAATTTTTCAAGCGAAATAATCAATGTTGCTGGAAAATTTTCACAAAAAAAAAAATTGCGAAAAATATACTGCAGAAATGTTAATGGTGGATTCGGGTGAGTAAAATATGAGGAAAATTACAATTTCATAAAAAAAAACAAGAAAATTCAGGCGATTCTGCAGAAGACAATCACTCTTATTCCAGCTAGCTTCCAACTTTGCAACTTTTCGCGAAGTTTTGCAAACTTCGTGATAAAAGCGACTTTTTGCATGCTTTCAGCCTGCTAACGGGTTTGCCGATTTTTAAGAAATATTAGACTTTATCATCCCGCTGTTAGTAATTTTTTGCGAATTTTCAGGAATTTTCATTGATTTTTTTTTCCTTACAGTCTTGCCGATTTTCATTCAATATTATGGCTTGTTTAAAATTTTGCAACTTCCAGCAATTTTTTGTAAACTTCGCGATAACAGCGACTTTTTGCATATTATAAACTTTCTTGCAGTTTTTGTGAATTTTTTGCATTCCTTAGGGCGACTCTTTGAGTTCAAGATTAGAGATTAACGGCCTGGCCGACGATGTCGACAAGAAAGTTTCTTTCACTTAATTATATTGAAAACAAAAACAAAATAAGAGAATTTGTTTTTGTTTTCAATATAATTAAGCGAAAGAAACTTTTTTGTCGACATCGTGGGCCAGGCCGTAAATTAACCTTAATCTTCATTTGTGATTTGGGTAGTCGATTATATGGTTTTACTTGCTAGTTTAAGCGGCCAATCGTGGTGGTTTAATCTTACAAAAATATTAACAACAAACTATTGTGAAACATATAACTTTTTGTAAAACTTATATGATAAAATAATTAAAACACATGTGAATAAATAAATATATTTTATATTACTTATCTATTTTCTTTAACACCCTCAATATTTTACTTGTAAATAACAAAATGTGGCAGTTTAATCTTCTTCCCACAAAAAATCAAAGTGTGTTGATAACATGTATGACTTTTGCACAGAAAATATTGCTACTATTTTTTTCCTCAGTATGGTAGTACTACACATACTAAGAAGATTAAACTACCACTCAAAAACATCAAACTCAGTTAAGAGAGATTAAGTTAATTTTCGGATTAGTTAATAACAGAAATAAACTAATCTTAATCTCGAACCCAAAAAGTCGCCCTTACAGTTTTAACGATTTTTAATCCATGTTATGGCTTGACGACCTACTACACTTACAATAGGTTGTGAATTGAACAAATGTAAATCAAATTGTAAGTACTTTTGACAGGAGAGTAAATACACTTTCTTACATTCTAGTAAATACTCTTTTACAAACGCAAGAACGTACACATTTGTCGTGTGCTTATAACTCGTATTTAGTCAAGTACATGGACTTGCAAATTCTTCGTGTATTCGTAGTTTTTGGAATATGGACATTTCCACAGAAAAGTCCACGTTTTGTCACGTTACATCACTAGGCAATTAAACTTGTATTTTAGAGACTTGAAGGTCAGTTTTTGTCTTCTACAATTTTACTATATGTAACAGCGCATAGAGAAAGGGACCTAAGGGTAAAGAAAATCAATTTTCACTTTTTTTTTTTTTGATGTGGACAACATCTGAGCATCGAATGAGACCGATCCCATGCCCCAAAAGTGTTCCCTCCCAGACAGCGATGCCAATTTAGCGCGCTTCGCGCTAGATTTAGCGCGTTTTAACTATGCCAAACGCGCTTTTTTTCGTCTTAGCGCGTTTACTAAAAAAAGAGCTAAATTAGCGCGTTTTGAATAAAGTCATCATCATTCAGTTCAATATTTTTTTTACTTTTTTGCATAAATTTAACAATGTTCTAGTATTCAAAACTCATAAAATTTTTTAAATGGATTAATAATGATTCATCTGTCGCAAATAAAAATCCCTTGACTATTGTTAGTATTAAAAACTCATTTTAATACTGTAAATGACAAATATATTTGAAATTTCACAACTAAAAATATGTACTCCTACTCGTGACCAAAAAAAAATTTATATAACTTATTAAGCATCTATTCTAGCTGAAGCACAAAAAGCATAGCTCAATCAAGCCACCTTTCAAACAGAAAAAAACTAAATCAAAATCCGTCCAGCCGTTTGGTCTGTACGTGGCCACGTACACACACTACAAACTTACAACACCCCTCTTTTTGGTCGGGAATTAAAAATAAAAACTAAGGATTTCGATTATTTGGAAGGCAATTCTGATTCTGTATTAAATGATTTTGTTGATTTAGGATATAATTTCTTTGAAACAACATTATAAAGTCTGAAAAGAGCTACTAAAAAAATCAATTGTATTTACTAATATACATGTACATACATAGACTTTTATTAAAAATTAATTTAGCGCGTATGAAAACAGCGCGTTTTGGCTACAAATAGTTGACAATGCTGTAATTTAGCGCGTTCTAGCGCGTTTTGCGAAGGGGAATAGCGCGTTTGGGTTATAAATAGTTGGCATCGCTGCTCCCAGAGATATGCGCGTTTTATGATGTGATGGTACACCAAAGATACACGTATTTAAATCTTTAAAATGGCTCTCCTGAACAAAACCTGTTTTTACCCTTAGGTCCCTTTCTATTTTGCGCGTCACATATGTAGAACTAACTAAGATTTACAATAACAAGCAAAAAAGTATATAAGACACTTGAAAAACAAGGTACGTTGCAAAGTGACGTAACGTGGCAAAATGTGGAGTTTTCTGTGGAAATGCCCATATACTAACATACGCATTCTTCATATTTTAATAGTTTGTAGCAACCTTAGAATGCATACAATTAAATATTCAACGGCAAAGCTTTAACCGATTGAAACCGAAGTGTGACATATTGTAGCCTTGTAGATTTAAGTCCATTTTAGTCCAAAGTAGTATAACTTAAGTAAAGTTTCAGTCTCTCAGCTGAAAATAGAAACTGTTTCTAAAAAACCTACATGAATACAATTTTATAGTACTATTTAAAAAGCAGCATTATTAAAAAATAAATTATTTTCGTTCGATTTCTTAAGTATCTAAAATTAGAAGAGCTCTTAATACTTTTTCTTGGAAATGAAATGTAAACCTTAAACGTTTGACAATGCCGGCAAGTTTATCTTTGAATAAAAGTTAAACAGATTTCAACTGACAGCCAGAACACTCCAATTCGTCTGATAAGACAGGTGAAAATAAATTTTTTATTTTTTTGCTTTTTGCAAACCGAACAATAAAAAATTAGTATCTATTTGTGTGCATAAAGTGTCAATAATACCTTGTTAATATTAAACAATCAAACACTTGCGAATTATTATTGGGGAAATAAAATTTAAGGCTTTGTCAACAGATATAAATTATTAAATTAAATTCATGTGAAACAATTAAATGCACCAACCAAACTGATAAGACAGCGTAGAAAAAGTACACCAAATTTTATATACGAGTATGTACATATATATATGTATATGAATTTTTCATTAAGAAATAATATTACAAGTTTATGACTCAAATGATGATAAAAGAAAATATCTTATAAAATGATATAAAAAGTGGAATATGAAGAGATAGCTGTAGTAAAGTTCAGGCAATTGTAAAGAAATCATACACCACGATTACCAAGATGTATAAGAAAATTATGGTACTATATGCAGTTCTGACTGTAGTCAGAGCACAGGTTAGTAAATTATTTGTAGTAAATCTTCAAATGTTTCCTTTACAAAAAGAATTATTCTCTTAGGTCAAGCCCATAACCGCTCTTAGCTACAGCAGCAATTTACCAGATCGCACAGATGATTATATCAATTTGAATCGACAACAATATGCAAAAATTTTGCAGGACTATGACACCAAAATGGACAACTTTAGGGAATATTATGCCGGACGTGTGAATGGTATAAATGTGCAACTTGATATGGTTACTGCCAGCATAGTTCAGACCCAAGAACGTTTAAATCCTTTGGAACTTCTAAGCGACTTTAGCAAGCAGTGTGTAATCAAATATCGTTCCACCATACCAACGGTGGCATACACAAGGACAGCTATCAACAGTTGCATTGTTCAAGCCACCAATCAGGTCAACAATTTGTTAAGTAGTTCTCTTAGCACCAGGAATTCCATGCAGAACTATTACACAAATTATTTTGAAAAGGAGATAACAAATTGTGGCAAGAACTATAATAATAGAACGGCAAATTATACTTCTTGTGTTACCGCAGTGGTGAGTACCTGTACCTGTGCTTTACGAGTAGAGATGGGCGCGTGTCGAATTTTTCCAAACGACGCAATCGAAAAATTTTCTCAACTAGAACAATTATTTTTCATATTCCAATAAATATTTCTGCTTAATTTCAGAACTTTAAGTTTCAACTAAACGTGGCATAACTATAACCATACAAAACAGCTGTTCGAACCAAAATTATGTGCAACACCGTATTTGTTTGTAGATAACTCGCCATAGCCATAAAAATAAAAGTAATAGAAACCAATTAAATTTTAGTTTTTCGGCGTGACCATAAACAGCTGTTTACTGGTTAGACATATTTGTTGTTGCACTTTTCAAATGAATAAATAATCAGCTGTTTATGGTTGTGTTAGCACTTGTAGTTGAAGCAAGTATATTTATGGTTTTGGCAGTGGTTAAGGCTATGGCATTATGGTAAGGCACTATCAACAAATTTGCTGGTGTTACCGGTTTGACGATACAAAATATTAAATTTTTTCCTTCCACGCAAGAATGCAGGGATCGAATTGTTACATCCTTGAACGTACAATTAGTCACGTAAAAAAACCATTTTCGGATCAGGACATAAGTGAACGTACTGTAATCCGATTCAGTATATACGACTGACGCAAGGCGAATCCATACTAGGTGGTTGCAAGGGATCAGATGACTATATTCGCCGCTTGTAATTTGAATATGCGTTGGATGCCAACACTCATTTTTCAGTACATTTTTTGACATTTTAGGTATAAATTTCTCAAAGCGAATTTAGCTGAGTATACCTTATATGAAATTGCCTTGTGATTGACGTATCACTTAATTTGTTTTCGTAAGATTATTGATACGATCACGGATGTGACGATTTGAGCCCTGGTCACAAAAAAAAACACGAAACGTGCCCATCTCTACTTCGCATAAAGCATAAATTTTTGGTTTCATTTTCTCAATTTTTCATTATCTCTCTCGCTCTCTCTTTAGACCGCCAACACTAACACTTACGCCATTAGTAATCAAAAGAGCTTTGATACCTTCATGGATGCTGCCGAATGTACGGGAAAGGCAAACATTAAGAAAGCTTTGGATTGCAGTTACAGCGTTCAAACTCGCACAATCACTTTCGTTGCTGAGGCAAGTGTTCAGATAAATAATTGCCTTTTGGGCAAGGATGAATGCAAGCCATGTGATGAGAGTTTTACTTGCCGCGAAAGCTATGACTTCGAAGTAGACTATAAAAATCAAACAATGTTGAATCCATTCTATGGACGTGATAATCGTACAAGTTGTATAATGCTGCGACCGTTGGAAATTTTCACTTAATTAAATAACATAAACAGATTAATACAAATAATTAAGAGAAATTTATTTGCTGGTGGTTAAGCGATGTCTATATGCATTTCATTGTTGCTTTAATAAATCGTCAGTAGACTTCAACCACACAATTTTGAAAAGTCACAAACCTCTTATCTTATGCACAAACTTCCAAAAACTATTTGGGAATTCACAAATAATAATATTTTTGAAAATCACAAAAGCAAAATAAGCGTAGTAGGCTTAGAAACTCATACAAAGAAATTTGCTATTTTCACGTAAAAACTATATTTTCGGCTAGAATTTTTTTATTATAACTTTGAAACTACTGGGCCGGTTGATTGTTGTTTCAAATTGAAATAACTTTGATTCAAAATGTCGTGCTGTTTCAGTATCAAATTTATGTTAAATATTTCAACTTGCGGTAACTTGGATTCCACATGAAATAAAGTTATTTCAAAAGCAAACAGTTTCCTTTTGAAGATTGCTGTAAATAATGTTGAATTAACATAAACCACATATGAAACAAAATCATTGCCGAACAATGTTAATGTTAAATGTTGTTTTCGTAGATTTCAATATGAAATCTTTCTGTGTGTAGGCATAAATAATGACTTTTAGAAACAAACAAAAGTTTAAATTTTCCAGGCCTGGAATTTAGAATACCAACCTATTTGCTTTTAAAACATAAAAAATATGTTTAATTAATAAAGAAAATAATAGTTAGTTACATTCATATATCAAAAAAGTTTAAATTTTCCATTTTGGTAAAGGGTGTTAAAAAAATTTTAAATACTCAACGAGACACTGTGAATAAGGTTAACTTTAAACTTTATTAACTTTAACTTTAAATACTCAACAAGAAATTATTCCTAGAGTTAAAATAATAATATGCTTATTACATATTCTAATAATTCCTTTTTCAGTATTACAATATTTTTAAAAATATTTTGAAACATATCATGTTGGAATTTAAGAAAAAAGTCTTTAAATTCGATATTTATAACAAAAATGGGTACATTTCGAAACGATCTGGTAACTTCAATAACGAAATCTTTGAACAAAAAATTTCTTTGTAATATTTCCTATAGTATTACCTTTTAATAAGTCTAAATAAGGGGTTGTTGTTTTTGCAAAAAAAAAAAAATTATAATTTCTGCAAAAAAAAAGGCGAAAAATTTACTTTTTTTTATTTTAATTTAAATTGACTATAACTTATGACTTAATTGTGCTTCTGATACCAAATTATTTTTTTATAATAAATTTTTTTTAAGTTTCTTTTGCAAATCAGACAAGATTTGACTTCTACATTAGCAGATCAGTGGTCCAAGGTTGGTTGGTAAAAACAAAATTAAAATTTTAATCTTTTTTCTCGAATATTCCCTAAGCTGTAAGCGAAAACACATGAATGTAGTATAATTTTATTTAGCTCTTAAAAAGTGGAATATACTTGCAAAAATATCTTTTTTAACAGATTAAAAATTAGCTTATACATAGATTTCCATTTTTTATCAACACAATTTGGCACAATTTAACTTAAGCTCTGTAACACCTTCTCAAATGCTGCATTTAATTTAATAATCATTGGAAAGCCTGTTTAAAAACTACAGAATTATTTCCATCTTTTGACCAAAATACCCCACTGTGCAAGCATTGGCCGCTTAAATTAGCCATTGAAGTGGACAAATATTATTAAAAACTACAAGCAAACAAAGTGTAAAGCCATTATAATATGTGATCTCGCCCTTACAGTCATATCAATAATAAGAAATCTTAAATAATTTGTTCTGCTTCCTATTGATAATTTAAAAATGAAAAGTGCTGTGCACTTGCTTATAGTATTAAGCTTTGTTTAGAATCTAAACTTTAGATGTTCTCAGACTTTGGCAAAGAAAGTATGCATCTTGTCAAGCACATTAATAATGAATAATTTGTTTTGGTTTATTACCAGTATATCATTTTCTATTGCCGCTCTAGCAAATGGAATGGTAAATATAAAGATTTTTGCAGTAAATATTTCTATTTCTACTTTATTTTTATTATTCCTTTAAAGGAAGACGTAAAGCTGAACAGACTAAAATATGTACAAGCTCTCAAAGATATGGACACCGCAATACTGCTGTTTAATGCAACCATTAACGGAAACTTAATGACAATACATAGAAAATTAAAACTATTGGAGAATTACATTGACCAAACCAACCAAAAATTAGACAACTTAGAAATACTCAATGGCTTACACAAAACGTGTATTGTCAAATATCGCCAGTCCATACCTTCTCGCACAGACGTCGAAAAAGAGCTTAATAGCTGTATTAGCACAAAGACAGACAAGTTTTCAAGCTTGTTGGAAGCTGCCAAGAGCATTAAAAATAATTTGCAAAGTTATTACAATAAAAATTTTAAAAATAATCTGGCAGGCTGTGAATACGATTCATTAAATTGTACAATATGCGTTAAAGATACGGTAAGTGGTGTAACTGTTTTTAATATATGGGGCACTTCACGCCAAATCAGCCAGTTTGGAATTTTTTTTTGGAATGTCTCAATTTTTTTATATTTTTTGTTCAAATTGAATTTTTTTTATAAAAACAAATAGAAGAAAGTTACACATGTTTTTCATAAAAATTTTGGTATTTTTAATATTATATCGTGTTTTTAAATATGAGTGTACCCTTGGATTTTTTATAGCTATGCTATTTATGGCGCTATACAGGAGTTAGGACGTGATTTTCGTAACAAAAATAATCGACACTATTGCAGTTATAAATTTATTTTTGTTTTGATTTCTTTCTTACTTAAAAGCAGAGTACGAAAATAAACCAAACAATTTGTTTGATTTTGTTTTTTTCGTTCTTTGCAGTGAAGGAAACAAAAACAAAACACAAATAATGAGAACGCTTGTTTTTTTTTTTTTTTTTTTTGCACATGAGCAAAGACCAGAGAACACAGCATTTACATTGATTTAATCGTACGCCGCTAGAAAAAATATTTGAAATATTTGCGGTGAATTTGACATCATCATATAATATAATTTTATTTCATTGTTATTTAAGACATTAAGTTTGTTTTATATAGCTAAGCAGCATAGCTATAACCCAAGACACCTCTCTTCTTTTCTAATTTTAAACTTCTATTCACACAACAACTCTTAAGCTCGGTACGGGTACTAAAAATTTAAAAAAAAAATTGGGGAAATTAAAACAAACAAAAATTCAAACCGCCCGATTTGGCATGTAGCGTCCCATATGTTTTTAGAAATATATTCGTAATTAAATATTTTTAATATTTTAAGATTATGAAGGCTGATGAATTTACAAACTCCACTGAAAGAAGTTTTTTCCTACAAATACGCGGTGCACATTGCTCCGCTAATTTCGATATTAAAGATGCCTTGAAATGCAGTTACACGATAGAGGAAAATGTAATAACTTCCATTGCTGAGGTAAATACTTTAATCAATAATTGTCTCTGGGGTGAAGATAAAAATAGACAATCTAGCAAAAGCTTTACTTGCTCCGAAGTCGTCAAGATAAAACGTGCAGAATTAAGTCATAATAGCCAATTGATTAAGAATCCCCTTTACCAGCGTGAAAGTCCTACAGATTGTTTGCTGCTGCAATTAATTTAGATTTATGAAATGACTGTTTAAAAATTTTGGAAAAATACTTAAAATATGTATGTTTGTGTTGGTGAGAAAAATGAGAGTAAAATAAAAGTGCTTCGATAGAAAAGTTGTGTAATTTTAAATGGTATGAAAATGTTGCAAGCAATAGCAATTTATTAAAAACTGAAGTAAAAAATTTAAGGTTTTGTGTTTTTCATTGAAAAAAAAATTAATCAAATATATGAAAACCGACTTTTAAATATGAATTGATATTTAACCCTAGAAAGATAATCTGCGCAAAATTTACGCATACTCTTTCAAAATATTGTTATTTCTCTTTATTTACAATGAATTCGCATTTGTACACAGCTTTCAAGAGACACACATGCCGCTGCGGTTGGTATTTATCTATTTTTAAAATATAAGGGGTATCTGAGTCAAAATTACGCTTGATTATCTTTAGAGTGACTTGCACGATTTTTATTTTTATGAACATTCGTGTTTGTTTTTCGATAATCTGACTGAAAAAAAATCGTACGTCGGAATTAGGATGAACATGGTATCCTAGCCGCCCTTTTAGAGACTGATGACGAAATGACTTGTGAAGAAACAGATAGCGAGATAGAAAACCACTATAGCGAAATTGATGCACAGAGGGACATTGAAGTAGCTTTCGAACATGTAGAGACCGAAAAACAGTTGACGCTTATCACAGGCGAGTACATAGACGAAGTTAATGTAGAGCAACCAGCTTCGTTGTTAGCATCTCTCTATCACTATCACAGAGGGCTATAGAGGAAAGAATGTACATTGTTGTTGACATCGAAATCAAGTAGAAGCGGCCGAGTACCAGCATTGAATAGTTTTAGATCTCAAAGGGGTCCTACAGGGATGTGTCGCAATCTGCATGATCCCCTTTCATGCTTCAACAAGTTTTTAGTTGGCGAGATAATTACGAAAATCGAAAAATGGACTAATACCGAGATATCTTTCAAAAGAAGTAAATCTATGACCAGGGCTATATTTCTGGATACGTGCGAAGTTGAAATTCGCCCTTTGATTGAGATTCTGCTAATGATATCAGTGAGAAAGGAGTTGATAATAGTGACATCTGCCTAAGTTGTGTCTGACTAATTTTATAAAATCTTTACATACGTATTTTATAAAAAATACTTTGTTTGTTCAGTATATCCATTGAAATGGCTGACTATAAGCCCAAAAATGGGTGATAAGTTTTCAAAGATATATGATGTTTAAGTTTTGCTAATTACTGAAGTTGTTCTTTTGTTTTTTGTTTTTCTGATCATATATATGTATTTACATATTTGAAACTCAGCTATTCTTACTTCAGTTATATTAAAAAATGTAATCAACATTAGTTTATATTAAATTAATCAACAAAACGCCAAAATTTAGCTTTCCAAAAAGCATGCGCAATTTGTACGCATGATTACGTTTAAAGTATGTCAGAATATGATTGACTATCTTTCTAGGGTTAAATACAATTCGTAAAATTGACCCTAAGAGTCCATTTGACAGCGTGGTGTATAAATTCAATATAAAAGAAAAGAAATTTCTTTTAAAGATTTTTTTCAATACATTCTAATTTTTTGCTGAAATTAAAAAGTTTAAATATTCTTTCACTTCTTTTATTTTTTTCTTCCAATGATGCTTTATCATAATTTTCTTAGAATTTCTTCGTTCTTCTATCCCTTTCTCTCTCTAAAGCATAAAGGTAGAGGTCCATAGCTCGCTTTTTGCACGTTATGCTTTACACGCGTTTCATCCTCTTGTTTCATTCTATACTTTGTTCGCGTTGAGTTACATGCACTGCTTTTCATGCGCCATTTTATTTTTGTTTTGATCAGCTGTGTGCGTTTGTTTATAAATACTTATAAAGAAAACATGGAGAGCGAAATCGAGTTTTTAAAAGAATTTGTGGAGTTAGTCGAGTTTGTATATTTAATTTTATGTGCAAAAAATGCCAATGAACAATTTCAAAAAAGAAAAGGTTTTGGGTACGGCCGTTGTATTTAGAACGGAATTTAAGTGAGTTTTTTGAAACCACATTTAAAAAATTAAAACTTCTGACCCTAAGCAATTTCGAACCGCGACAAGAATGTCTGCAGATGTCTTTGACTATTTATTCAGCATTTTAAAAGATAGTCTTGAGAAGAACTCGGCCAGGGCTATTCCAGCAGATTGTCGGCTGTTGTTGACTTTAATGTAAGTAAATTGAAAATTACATATAAATGTATGCACATTATTGGCTTAAGCAATAACTTTTCTAAGCAGCTATTTAATACAGATTTAGCGGAGATGACACTCAGTACGTAAAAGTAATCGATAACTAATATGCAAAATTTGTTACTGAGAAAAGTGTGGTGAAAAGTTAATTAAAATACATCGCATTAATGAAAATATTCATATATTTTATTAAACAAGGTTTTTTTACTAAGAAATTTTTTTGTTTGGAAAAAAAGGAAAAAATTATCCACGGCAAAATAATATTTATCGATAACGTAAGAAATAAAGTATTATTTAACATCTTTAGCATTCAAGAACAGCTGACTTTCTTTCATGGTGCTTGTAACGCGTATAAAAGTAGAAAGTATACCTACTTTTTGCTTTGAACGCGCCTACGCGTTCTGCGCTTTTTGCAATGTAACTTGTCACATACTATTACATTCAGGCTTATCATAAATAAAATTTCACATTGAAAATTCCGAACGTGTGAACAATTGGTGTCAAAAAACTTCATACGACTGTGAAATATTTTGACAAATTATGAATATTATCATTCACAAAGATTTGTCTGTTGGAAAAAGTGGAAACATGTGAGTTTTTAATTGTACTGGAATTGATGATACGAAATTAAAATCCATGTGAACAAAAAATTTGATTCGGAAATTTTCACATCTGGAATTCATGATAAGGCTGAATGATTCTACTTTTTTGACAGATGCATAGAAAGCGTAACGTATGGACCTCTACCTTTAATGTCAGCTTCATACAACAATTGTGCTAGCTAAAATCACACACATTCTTATTCTCTTTCATTTAGTCGTCAATCAGACAGCGACGAAAACACATGAACAGCGGGTGTATTAAATTATTTATAGATACAGTGAAAGAAAATAATATGTATGCAAAAAATATTCTATGATCACAAATGCTTTTCGAGATGTTCAATGTGTTTTATGTTACAAAACTTTTAGGGAAAGGAATGAATATGTATTTAAAAGACATTTCGACTTTTTTTGGATTATCTTCACTAAACTGCACTTTCTATTTAATCTTTAAAAGCCAATAACTCGGGAAATATGGGCCGCAGCCAATTTGATTAAGTTTTTTATTTTATTTTTCACATCACTATCAGATAAGCTTTTTAAAAATTTCTTTTTGGAGATTTTTCAAAGTTTCCTATGAAAAGTTCAGAACCCCATAACTCGGAAAATATGGGTCGCCGCCAACTTTTTGTTTAATTTTTTCTTCTTATTTTTTAATATTCTATCACATAGGCTCCTTCTTATTTATTTTTAGCTGCTTTACTAAACTGCATTTGTTCCAAATATTTATTTGTTTCTATGTACTTCAGAGACGACTGAGGCAACTTTTCTCACACATACAACTAAACTTGTATTTTTGACATCACTGCTCTAAAGCTAAATGCAGTTCATATTTCTCTTTATTTTCTTTGACTTTGTTCCTTTTTTTCTGGCATCTATTGAAAAAGTAGCACTTCAGCATTGGTGTTACGGGCGTGACCAAATATTTCCTATCACTAATTAATGGAATATTGAATGGAGGTTAAACAAATTTCATTACATTATGAATTTCGCTTACTTTTTTATTGTTGGAAGATATCAAGTATTTATTAGTTACAGTAACAATTTTATTAAAATTTTTCAGTTTATGTTGTGACGTGTGTGACCAAAAATTTCGATATTTAAATCAGCCTACAAAACTCTCATTATAAGACATACAAAATAGAAACTGCAACGAAAATCTTTTCAGAGATAACAGTTTTTAATAAAGATGAGAACGGGAATAAATGAAAACGTAAAATATACTTAAGTATTTACAAAGAGGAAGAGCAGAATGTTCAGTATGTGCTCACTTATTTGAAAGCGTGTCGAAATTGATCAAAATAGACAAAATTTTATTTTATTTTAAATTATTTATAATTTTCATTCTCTTGTGTACATTAGTAAATTCTTTTTTTATGTGTAGTGTCGTTTTGCGTGGAATCGCCCATATGTTGTCTACAGTGCATGAGTGTTTAGTGATTAGAGAAAAAAATCTAAAAATACAAAATTTTTTTAATCTATTAAAATAATCACAGTTGTGGCATATCTTTTTTTTTTTTTCTTTTGGAAAATTTGTTTATTTTTAAACAAAGTGAAAGTGAAATTAAATGATAATTAAACTGTTTAAGTAAAAGAACCTTATCTCCGTACACATGCTTCGAATAAAGCATGGCTTTGAATAATTAGACTGTGAATTTTTAACAAAAAGAAAGTGTATTTAAGTCATACTCGTACAATAGCTTAGAGCATGTTCTGAAGTAGTCATATTGATAACATCCAGATCTTTAGCTAAAAAAAAGTATATGAATACTTTTCAGGAGGGACTTCCCATTCGGTTTATAAACCGAATGAGTATACCGACTATATCGGATATATATATTCGAAGTATTGCATGTTTTATAGAATCTATAAAAACCCAAAATCTTGGCTACTACTCACAATTACATACAACTTAATTGAACTTTTCTTAAGATCTTCAATAGGTTTTCGGATACCTGGCAGAGACTTCGAACAGTATTGTAGGTAAATTATAAATGTAAGAATATTTTATTATGGATAATCACTTTCTAATAACTTTTTCGAACAAAATTTTATAATAATTATTATAATAGTGAAACAATTTTAAATGTTTAGTTGAACTATAGTGAATTTTAATCAGAAATAATTTCTTAGTCGGGCTTAAGTTCAGTAATTTCAATTCTTATTGAATTTTTATTAATTAATGTGAGTTTCTAAAGAAGAGAAGAAAAATTAAATTAGACTATAAGCTGGGGGAAATACCGATATTTTTCTGTGCAGCAACGCACTTCATCAGCACCCAAGTCGATCTACTGGGGTAGAGATTGTTATTAACATCAGCTATTTAACACAAATTTTCAATGAAATGGAATATGAGAAATATTGTGTATACAATTATTGATTGATTGATTGAGAAATTATTTCTGATTAAAATTCACTATAGTTCAACTAAACCATTTAAAATTGTTTCACTTAAATCATCACGGCAATCACAGTTTCATATACTGGAAAGTAAATCAACTGTAGAAAGCAAAAACAATGTAACATAATATCCACTACATTAATACTTACATGTATGTACCGACGGTACATCGAATAAGTAAAAATAATTAATGTGATGATCGTTAAAGATAAGCAAGAATAGTTAAATACACTTAGGTAGAGTGACATAACTTCGTGCTAAACTGAATAGAAAAATGAAAAAACGGATAAACAGAAAATGAATAGTGATACTTACAAATGTGTTTGTCAAAGGTAAATCAATAATTGTATACACAATATTTCTCATATTCCATTTCATTAAAAATTTGCGTTAAATAGCTGATGTTAATAACAATCTCTACCCCAGTAGATAGACTTGGATGCTGATGAAGTGCGTTGCTGCACAGAAAAATATCGGTATTTCCCGCAGCTTATAGTCTAATTTAATTTTTCTTCTCTTCTTTAGAAACTCACATTAATTAATAAAAATATTTCATTCAATAAGAATTGAAATTACTGAACTTAAGCCCGACTAAGAAATCATTTCTGATTATAATTATTATAATAGTTTTATAGGTACTCATTTAATTTTATATAACATTTATGTACAAAATATTTTATTTCTGCCCCACTGTGCGCTAAGAAAACTACGTGTGAATCACAATACTTGTGATGTACATATATGTATCGCATTGTAAATTCATTGATAAGACTAACGTTTGTTTATTTGGAAAGAAGTATGGTTTTTTTCAAATTAAAATTCCAATTCGTCTTGCTGCAGATTATTAACAATTATATACATATTTATATATATATATTTGTATACATATGTACATATATGGTATATGTTAAGGGGATTTTTATTCAGTCTCTTATTTTTCAATTTAATATTATGGTTTGAAAACTACAATCAGTTTTAACTGAAAAGTGCAAGACTTAAGAGCTTTGCTACAGACTTAAATAAAACAGTAAAATAATAATAATAAATTATAATAATGATATATTTGAAAAGAATGTTAATGTGCTGCGTGTGTTTTTGGATTTTTGAGGTAAAATTAGAATTTCAATAAACTTTTTAAAATACACTTAAAGTAACTGATCAAAACAATATTATTTATATTAAAGTTGAATCATAGTGAAGTATTTAACGGTGTCGCCAATTGTAATACGGCTTTTCGCAGTGATGATTATGTCACTATAAATAGAAGACAATATGAGAGAACGATTAAAGAATATGATGCCAAGCTGGAAGTATTTAAGCAGCTGTTTAGTGAAGGCCTACAGACACTGCGTATACAGCAGGAAATGCTAAGCACTAGCCTGAAAATCAATGATGAACGCTTGAACCCTATGGAGATTCTGAGTGATTTTAGTAAACATTGCGTCACGAAGTATCGTGTCAAAATACCAACAATTGAAACAACTAAAGCCGCCATACAAGCGTGTATTACCGCAGCCGAAAATCAGTTGAACGCTTTAGTAAGTGCCCCTCTAACTACCAGAAATAATATGCAAAATTACTACAAAAACACTTTTGACAAGGAAAAAATAAACTGTGATAAGAAACATGGAAATGCCTTAAGTCACAATTATACCAACTGTTTAACAAATTTGGTAAGCGTGTAAGCGTTTTGTCCTTAAAGTAAGTCTAACGTATAAAAATTATTAATTTTGTTTTGTTTTGTTTTAAATTCAGATCTCAACTGTCAATGCGGTTACTTTAAATAATCAGAAAACGTTTAACACCCAAGTCGAGGCTTCACAATGCACCGCAAATGCTCACATTAAAAAGGCCATCGATTGCAGCTTTTTGGCTCAAAATAACACATTGTCTGCGGTGGCCGAGGCCAATACTTTGATTAATAAATGCTTGGAGAATCTTAACAATAGCGAAGACTTTTGTGCGGATGTTTTTTATATGCGACAAGCCCAAATAGATTATAAAAATTTTTCCATGACAAATCCATTTTATGGACGAAATGGCTCCACAAATTGTTTATTAATTAAATTGTACTAGAAAAGACTGAGTGCCAGCAATTGTGACTGTGATTATGTTAAGTTCTATTATTGAGTAATAAATTATTTTAAACTAAAAAAAAAATTGGCTGCCTAAGCTCTAAGCTCTGTGTAAGAATCATTCATTAGATTTTCTTATTGCAGTGATAAATTACTCAATTAAACTATTTTCCATAAGCATGTCGTCAAATAATATTCGTAAAATGCACAAAGACTCTCATCAAGAAATTTGTGCGTGCAAACTAATTTTGGCATAAAAAATTAAAAAAAAATACCCCGGGAATTCCCGCACAGATTTCTCACGATTTCTTTCTCAAAAAAAGCTGCGGTATTTTTTCCCGTAAGAAAAACACTTTGTCTACTTTATAATTTTTTTTTATCATAGCACACTGTTGCCAGCTTTGTCGATTAATCGGTAGTTTGCCCTCTTTTATTACAAATCATGACAAAGTGCGATTTGACGATTTTTGGTCGTAAAATTACGATTTCCTTAATGCACTTTCGAACATTAAAATAATGTCACACACTGCATTTAAAAAGCAATTAAGAAAAAAGTTCGGGAGAAGCTAATTTCGGCTTATGCACACTGGGTGCATACAGCCAAAAAAATTTTACCTGTGTTATCTCCCGGACTTACCGGGAATTCCCGCCCAACATATAATGATACAAATTACACAGGTCAGCACGATTTCTAAGGCCTCTGATATGATAGTAAATTTGCGTACATATGATACTGAGCTCCAATGCCTTTAAATAATTATTATTTGAATAGACTCTGTATCCCGAGATTTTCCGTTATAAAGAAAATAGAGGATCCTGCAGCCAGCACATAATTTGCAATCACTCATAAACCAGTTCTTCGATTAAATAAAAAAAACACACAAATTGACCTTTACATTACGTCCTTATTAATTTTTAACAGACTTAAAACAAAATTTTTCAAAAATTCAAAACACAGTTTTTTTTAAAGACTCATTAAAGTGAAATTTATTTGCTGGTGGTTAAGCGATGTCTATATGCATTTCATTGTTGCTTTAACAAATCGTCAGTAGACTTCAATCACACATTTTGAACAGTCGCAAACCTCTTATCTTATGCACAGACTTCCAAAAACTATTTGAGAATTCACAAATAATAATATTTTTGAAAATCACAAAAGCAAAATAAGCGTAGTAGGCTTAGAAACTCACACAAAACCCGGCAAATAATTTTTATTCGATATGAATCTATTTTATTTTTCTACACTTTTATACAATTACAAATCCATTGGATAGCAATAAAAGTATTTATAAGGCAAAATGAAAAATAAAATCTTAATTAAACATTCAAGAAATTTATTATTCGACATATTGTCATAATTATATTGTAAGTGAAATTTATTTGCTTAAACACCAGCAAATAAATTTCACTTACAATATAATTATGACAATATGTCGAATAATAAATTTCTTGAAGACTCATTAAAGTTTTAAACTAAAGAAAATGTTAAATTTTCGGCCATGTCACAGAGTTCAATTCCGTTCGGAAACGGAATTCAATCCACCCCATTTTTGTAGGAGATGGTGTCTAAAAAAGAAAACTAAAATAGGGAAATTTGTCAGGTGTGTCCAGACGGTTGGGGGCACTAGGGTTCGACATATTGAGGTGGTGGAACTCTGTAACATGGCCGTTTATTCTTAATTGTGATATCTTCATATGTTACAAATCAAATGAGCCATATTTATTAAAACCAATCTATTAATTCTGCATTTATTCACAATTGATTTTTTTAATTTTTATTTATTTGAAATTAACTTACAAAAATTAAAAAAGTTGTTAGGAAAATTGACATTACATAATAAATTTCATTTTGTTGAGCTGTGTTACTATTTAGTTTAATCTATGAAAAGAAAAAAAACAGTAATAATTCAAGTGATCTATGAAATGATTACATGCGAGTCATACAAATTATAAAATTGCAGTTATTTATATGTACATATCGTTAGCTCAAATGCAAATTCACGTAACTACACTATTTTTAAATTTACAGCAGAGAGAGAAAAATTTAACAAAAACATTCAAGTAACAGACGTAAAGTTTTTGATTTTTAATTTTAATACAGCTGATTGCTTTGATAACGGTTTTGAAAATATTGACATGTATTGCGATCTATAATACCCAATAATTAAATTAAAAAGCGACTTTGATTTTTTTGTTAGTCGATTAGTAGCAAAATAAAATATTATATCACCCTTATTCCAGTTGTCGACATCGACGTCACTTCAACAAAATACCAAAAAATGGGGTTTCTGTACCCGTTGTCGAAAACGACTTACTCCTGTTAGCAGGTTTATGCTATTTTCTATATCTTAGGGTACGGAAATAGATTGTCAGTAGCACAAAATTGTTCTTGGGGGCGAGTAAACAGGCCCCGTTTTTTGGTATTGTGTTAAAGAGACGTCGATGTCGACAACTGGAATATTACTTTGAAAAGAAGACTTTAGTACAGAATAAAATTGTTTGGCAGAATGCTTCTAACTTTGTTTAAAAAATATTACTATCAATGAAAATCACGTTCAGTCTCCACGTGTATTGGTTTTAGACTTTCTACTTCCTTTTCTTTCGAACTTGTCACTGGCTGTTTTATCGAGAACCGTAATAATATGTAAAATTAAAGTTAAAAATTAAAGGGTGTTCCAAAGCCAGCACACGAAAAATGTTGAAATCCTAATGTAATATACAGATAATTTTATATAGACACTTGAAATTATCAAAGTTAGTGTATTTTTATACAGGCTAATGCAATTAACACTAAAATTTAAAAAATCAAAAGGTATTCTATCAATTAATGCAATTTTGACTCTGCAATTTTGATTTGCTGTATCTTGAAATGCTTAAACTAAAAAATCCCAACATTAAAAAAAAATTTTGCCGAATGAAAAAAGCGCCAAAACTAAAAAAAACTATCGAAAAAATAAAAAAACGGCAAAAATTAAAAAAAGTCGTCAAAATGAAAAAAATGCCAAAACTAAAAGAAAGCGCCAAAATCCCAAAAAAAATCTCACAAAATTTATAAAAAACCACCAAAACGAAAAAAACGCTAAAATACCGAAGAATCCAAAAAAAAAACGAAAAAAACGCCAAAATACCGAAGAAT
The DNA here is from genome assembly GCA_936439885.1 of Nowickia ferox. NCBI lineage: Eukaryota > Metazoa > Arthropoda > Insecta > Diptera > Tachinidae > Nowickia > Nowickia ferox. The sequence goes on along the minus strand of OW387023.1, from coordinate 89,926,765 downwards.
CCAAAAAAACAAACGAAAAAAACGCCAAAACGAAAAATCAAACGTCAAAACCAAAAGCGCCAAAACAAAAATAAAACCAAAAAACCGAACAAATCCCAAGAAATTAAAAAAGTGCCAAAATTAAAATAAAAACCAAAAATAAAACTCCAAAAATAAAAAAACGCTATAACTTAAAAAAAAGGTTAAAACTAAAAAAACATCTAACAAATTTGTTTATGTATCTATATCAGGTAGTCGGTTATAGAGGCCAAAGTGCGTATAGTATTACATATGTATGTATGTAGTGTCCATATAGAACTCTTCGTGTGCGAGTAAAAGTCGCAATTTACTGAATTTATTTAATAATAAAAAAAATGTCGTAAAAACTTATGTTTTTATTTTGTTATGCCGAGTTTTTACCATATTTAAAATGAAGTGCCCATTTTGCTAATTTTTTTATTCAATTTTGATGATTTTTTATCAAAAAGATCTGGCAACAGTGATTACAAAGCTGTTAAATGTCTCAATTCAAACATTCCATTGGCAATATTGCACGTTCACTTACATATATCGCGATATTAGGTAAACATTTTATACCCACAGAATTTGTCAATAGGTCTGTTCCAGATGCATAACAAAACAGTCCGAACTTGTACAAAGTTATCCAAAAGCGTTCCAGATAGCAATTTTTGTGCAATTGTGAGAGCGAATGAGAGAGTAATTTTTTTCATTTCCTGTACAAACTAGTACGAACTTTTTCTTCTGGATAAGTTCGGACAAGAATTAAATAATCAGCTGTATTTTATTTACATATGAAACTGAAAAATTAATCAGAAAATTTGCAAATATAGGAAAAAAGTTTTTACATACAAATTTATTAAAAAGCAAAATGGAAGGTTTTTTGAACAAAGTTGAAGTTGTAAGTACAATTGTGCATATTTCTCCATTTCTTTAATATAAAAATATGTTTTTTTTCAATAATTCTCGTAGCTTTTACTTTGTTGGAAGTTATTTTCATTTACTTTTTACAGCTGTTGCCAATGATGCAAAATTTTTGTTATTATAATGTTATGCGTTTTAAGCGACTAAAATCACTTAAATTAAATTTAATGTAAAATGTAAGCAACATTACTATTTCAAGATGTGCAATTATGGTTTTTTGCGTTCCAGCAATTTTGGATAACTTTTGCATATTCAGAGAGTAATTTTCTTTTTTCTCTCATTAGTCCGAACTTGTACGAAATCTTGTGGAACAGACCTATTATTTCTTAACAGAAAGTAAGAGTTTTAAGGAGAGGAAATGGATTAGGGCCGTTCATTTATTTAGTGATATACATATGGTTTCCTTAATATAGAGAGGCCCTAACGCATTACTTTTTTAAATCGCAATTTTTTCATTTTTCTATAAATTAAACGTTCTTCTATCCAAATATACAAAAACCCCTATTTAAAAAAAAAATTCTGTTAAGGCCTTTCTATATTAAGGTAACGATATGTATGTAATGTTTTACTAAAGGCAATGTTTTACTAAATACTAATAAGAACGTTTACATAAATTAAAAACAAAAACCGAAAACTTAAATTTATTTTTGTTTCCAATATTAATATTCGATGGAATCTTTTGTTTGCACTGAGAGAAACAGACCCTTAAAATTTACTTTTTATTTGTTTTAGATTCCATAATCTTTGTACTATTAATTCATATGCATGCCTGCAGATCGAACCCTCATGCGTTGCTGACATCATTAACGAAAGTTTGATTTGTTATGAAATTTATTTGCAGGCACGGTATCGTGCTGTTTAGGCCTTTAAAAGGATTAACCATTTTGTCGGCTGTCAAATCCGCGAGGGTCAAATGCCACGACATTTGATAAGGACAACGTCCTTTTAAAGCATTACCAGCATCAATTTCACAGGCCGAACAAAAGGCATGGCCAGCCAAACAGTTTTCTATCAAAGCATTAACTTCACCCATGATGGTGAAACTTTGATAAACGTTTAGCGTATAACAATCAAAAGCTGCATCAATTTTGGTCTTGGCGCTACATTCGGCCGCAGTCATTTGCGTGTAAAATATCTTGGTGTTAGTGCTGAAGTAAGTGTCAATAGTTTTAATCTAAAATATGAAGACAAGCAAATTAGATAATTTTTTGTTTGTTTAATTAAGCACAATCTAGTTTGTACTTACCGCCGTTGTGGCACATTTTTTGTATTTCGTGGCATCTTTGTCATATTTGTTTTTGCATTCCTTGATTGCATTATTGAAATGATTGTCATAATGGTGGCGTATATTTTTAAGAGTATTTTCCGGACTATTAACCAAAGTAGAAAATGCTGCATTAGCCTTATTCAGGCAATCTTTGAGGTTGTTTTTCAAAACATTATTCATTGGCAATTTACCGCGATACTTTTCCACGCACACATCATTAATATCGCCCAACATTTCCAAGGGGTCTAGTTTATCCTCCAGGTCACGCATTTTAATATCAACCACATCATCAAAATATGCCATTACCTCTAAGCGTAACTGAAATTGTTTACCAAAGTCTTGTAAATACTTTTCCAACGATCGCATTTGGTCCTCAAACTGTCTTTGATGCTGCAGTATGTAGTTGTCAACTTTGGCGGTGGGACTTGTGTATAAGTACATGGCCTCCGGCATTAAAACTATGTTCTACTTTATGATAGATTGTGCATATTGGAATACTTGATATGACTTTTTATTAATAAGTATTTGTCTCACCTGAGCTGCAGTGCATACTAACGCCGCCACTAACACAGAAATTATAATAAAATTCTTTTTAGTAGAGTGCATTTTCCAAAACTATTTTATTTGAAAAAAATCTATTGGAATACTTGCTTCTTATTTGATTTGAAAGCTTATATATATATGAAAAAGTTTTCAAGTTCAATTGCATGCGCTTGATTTTAATACACACTATTGAATCAATGATACACACATTTCTTCCTTCAGCCAATATAATGCATTATTTATAAACTGATAAGCTTTTGGGTTTTACTAAACATGTACATACATACATTCATACATATTTATAGTATATATTTTTTATATATTTTTCGCTTTTACTTCCGAGTTTAAATACTGTTAAAATCTTATCGCTTTCACTTTCAAATGCACATGATTTTTATTTCATTTATTTTTTTATGCATATTGTGATTGTACATAGAAAAAAAAAATCTAGCATGCTAAATTCTAATTCTACTAACGGGCTTTAGAATCATATAAGAACAATGTTTCCTATAGGCAACATTGGGCATTAGAGGGTTAACCAATTTTATTTACCAAATTTACAGATAATGTTAAGTATCTGTGGAACTTTGGGAAAGGCCAAAGTCTATATTTTTTCTTAAGTTTAGTACCATATGAATCATATGTGATTCACAGGACGCCTGGCTGAAAATTATGATAAAAAAATTTCTTTGCATCATATATGATTTGCACTTTTTTTCAAAAAGAAACTATTTAAAAAATTTTTTTAAATTACATTTTATGAGGGTGACGTTGGCTGAAATAGTTAACACGTTTACTACAAAACCGAAGCTCCTGGGTTCGAGTCCGGTATCCAACAGTCATTAAAATAACAACACCACGCATTTTTCTGATGTGCATTTGTGTACCTTTGTATCAGTTGTTGTAGAAAAGTTCATGTGATGAAGTCATAGTCACTGGTATCTGAACTATACAGAATTCAGCAGATACTAATCCTAATATAACATTGCTTTTCTAACTTGTGTAGCAGAAGTAAAATAACTGAAATCAAATGACTACTAAGCACAGCTCAAAAAAAATTAATAGGCGTCATTTAACACCAGAGGCGCTGCAACACTGCATTGTTTAAAAAAAAGTGCAAATCCTTTTTCTAAAGAAGGTAACAACTAGTAATAGTAGAAGGCATTCATTGCATGAGTGTTAGTTCTCTTTAAAAATATATATATATGTTATTCACAAAATCCTTTGTAAGCAAAATTAAAATTTTGAGTACGTACGGCATAAATTTTTTATTTTTTTGTATGGGGACAGGTAAAGGGTTAATATAAACAATTTAGTTTCCACAATGCAAGCAAGCGACATAAGTAGAAAAAACATATGAAAAAACCCGAGTTTTTGAGTAATTTCTATAGAATTTTCTAGACAAATGCATTGCTTGCATTATGGAAACTATATTATTAATCTTGAAATGACCTTCATTGTAAAAAATAATAAACTCTTACCATTTTGAAAATCTTGAGATAATATTGTTACAGTTTTACCTTTTTCAAAATATATATTGTTTTTTGTAGTTTCGTATGTATATTAGCAATTAAATAAAAAGTCTGCTGTACACAAATATTATCAAACTAAAACACATTATTTACTCAACTTTGATATAAAGAGCTTTCAAAACACACAATGTTACATAATTCACTATAGAAATACCATGATGTTAACTTCGCCGCTCTTTACACAAGATTCAAACTCTACTGACTCTGTAGCTCATGCATTTGTCTTTGTTTGTAATTTCATGTGTAATTTCCACAGCATTAATATGCAATTCGTAAATTATATATATTCTGGATACTTATGAGTAAGGAAGACGAATGAGCGATGTCCGTCTATCCGTCTGTCCGTCCGTCTGTCTGTACGTGAAATCGGGTTTCAGAGCTTTCTGTAAAGCTAGAGACTTCGGTCCTAAGCTGCTGTATCAGAAATAGTCCAAAATAGATTGGTATTGAAAATCAGCAAAATCAAAAAGATGCTTCCAGAGCTGGAAAGTTTAAACTTTTTTTGCCATATAAAAGTAACTTAAACTAATTTTATTTTATTTCTTATTTTTGTTATATTTCAGTAAGAATAAAATAAGTATTAAGAATCCCAAAACTCAAAAAATTTATTCCACGGTTGCAAAATTGTAACTATTTTGTGGTAGGGTGTTTTTTATTGAGGTATAGAACTTTAAGTTGGCATCACTTTTTTAACTGGCGGCCATTTTGTCAGCTGTCAAGTGATTAATATTTAGTTTGGTTTGCCATTTCATCATGAACAGGTTGACAAAAGAACAGCGCTTGCAAATCGTGCAAATTTATTTCGAAAATAATGGTTCAGTTCGCGAAGTTTACCGCAAGCTCCGTCCATTTTATGGTCGACATAATCGTCCATCAGAGCAATTAATTCGGTTAACCATGGATCGTTTTCGCACTACGTTTACTCTATGTGATAATACGCATCCGCAGAGACGTCGAACAGTGCGCACCGCGCACCGAAGAAACAATTGCCGCTGTAGACCAAAGTGTTGAAGAGGACTCGAATGAATCGATTCGCCACCGTGCACAGCAATTGGAGCTTTGTCCATCAACTTGAAAATTGGACCTGTAGAATTGGCTTTATTCGATCAGCCGCGGCGGCCACATGCCCGAAATCATATTTAAACGTTAATGGCATAAATTGATGGACATTAAAACGATTTTCTTGTGTTTTATTTCAATTCGAAGTTCTATACCTCTAAAAAAACACCCTGTAAAAGTAAACTACTAAAATCTAAAGTAATGATGCCAGGTTTAGAAAATTTCACTTTTTATGATACGAGTATATAAAAGTAGCTATGTCTAATTAATGTTTAGAAAGAAAAGTTTTAGAAAGAAAAGTTTGGTATAGAAAATTAGAAAAATATAAAAACCACAGCTCCAGAGCTGGAAGTTTTGAACTTTATTTTTTTTTTTGGATTTTAAAGTACTAAATGAAACTAATTTTATTTTTATTTATTTTTTTTCTTTGTTCACTTGACATATTTTAAATATTTTTTGAAGAACTAGATTTGGTATAAGGAATCAGAAATATCTAAAAAGAATGATTTCAGGGTTGGAAGATTTAACTTTTTTTGTATGGGCAAACTAATGTTTTCGTTTTGTTTACAAATTAAATACACTTTATGTTTTAGAAAGAAACAGTTTGACATGAAAAATTAAAAAAACCAGACCTGGAAAACCTAAAGTTTTTCTGATATGCAGAACTATTTATATAAAACTAATGATTTCTTTGGTAATTAAATATATTCTTTATTTTAGAAACAAATAAATTAGTATTAAGAACCAGAAAAATCAGAATTATGGTTCCAGTATTGGAAATTGAAAAACATTTTTTTTTGGAAAAAAAAACCATAAATTTTTTTTTCACTGACACATATTTCATATTTTAGGAAGATCTTTACTCAAGATTTTTTTTAACAGCAGATGTAGCGGAGCGAACATGTTCATGGCATGGCCCGCATTCATCAATGATTCTGATGTATAAAATTTCAATAAAAACATACGAAAAATTTATAATGAAACTGTCTGTCTGTCTCTACGCTTTAGGACCACAAAAGAAGTAAAAGTACTAATTTAGAGAAATTCATAATATTCACTTAAATTTTACTTCATGTTCAAGTAATGAGTTTTCTGGTGTTTATATTAAATCACTTACTAGTTTAGTTGTTTATTTATTGGGCCACCAGTTGTTCACAAATGAAAGAAACATGCAAACATTTGCTTTTTTTTCTTGTTACTTTTGCATTTTGCTATTGACCACAAGAAACTAAATAAGAAAAGGCAATTGCCATTTTTCATATCAAATCGATGTAAACATATTGCAAAAGTGGTGGTAACGTGTGTCCCAACTAATTTCACATAAATCATGACAATTTATGACATTTTGTTAGAAGACAGCGAAAAATATTTAAACTTATAAAATGTTTCAATATTTTTTTTTCTCATTTACGAAATAAATTTAGTTATTCATACTCGTATTTGCTAAAAGCTTTGCAAAAAAGAAAAAAAAAGAAATAGTCTTGAAGAGAAAACCAAATGTTGCACTTGTTTTAAATTAATGGACACATTTGTCGCAAGCACAGTGGGGTTAGTTATCTTGCTTGATGTCCTTTTCATGTTGCCTGCACTGAGAGAAATAAATTTTTTTTCCTCTGATTTTTTTTGCAAAAAAAAGTACAATTTTAAGATGGTTTATTTATTTAAAGAAAATTTTAAAAATCCGTAAATGCCTATAAATAACTTTTAACAAAATCTGGCAAGACTTATAATATTTTTAAGCATATGCACATTATTTATAATCTGTGGCAAAAAGGAAAAAAGAGCTTAAGTCGAGATAAGCACATTTTTAGCTGGTGGCACCTCTCTCTGCTTCATATTCAAAAATACCTCTGACAAAAATGTCTACTATTTTGTGCTATTTTTCACAAAGTTATAGCGCAATAAATTGGTGCTTATCTTTTTTCGACTCATAATCTAGTGAGGAATTATAACTTCATTTAGCTTATACTTTGACATTATTTCAAATTGAATTTATAAGTTACATTATGTAGACGATGTTTTTCTAAAAACAATTCAAGTGAATACAGAATTTCCAAATTTAACTGCAAAAGAAGTAAATTTCTGAAAATCGACTTGAAAGTTTAAAACTGCTCTCCTGCAAAACAGTAAAATATGACTTAAGCACTTTTTTCTTATTGCCACAGATATTATACAGAACGGACCAAGGACTAGGCCTTGAATCACTGCAACAAAGTCTGAGTAAAAATCTTTGAATTCCCTACTAATTGTGGAATAAGTGTCCACATGGTTTTATTACCCTTGCAGTGTAGTGCAATTATTCCTTTATTTTTCAATAATTTTACCTTATTTATATCTCTAAGTGTATTCAATATCTCAATAAAAGCTGGAAAAAAACGCAGGTATAATTCAACGTCAAAAACTCCATTTTAATGAGTTAAAAAAATGTATCAACATTTCGGTTGGTGGCTTATTTAAAAAAAAGCCACTCATTGCTTCAGTTATAAAATTTTCAAAATATTTATATATGTATGTTTGTTACGCCTACATACAAGTATTTAGCAGTTGTTTTTGGTAAAATGCGGTTAATTATTTATTTTTTTTTTCTTTCTTTCATTTCATATCGACAGGCCATACTTTGAGACACTTTGCGAACGATTAATAGCAAATAGTCCATTTGCAATCCAATTAAAATAATTTTTTCTTATTAATGAAAATTCTTTGCAGTATTTTTTTTCATACGTACGTACTTACAATTTTTTTTACGTCTGTTGTGTTCTATTAGAGATCAGGGGAAACGATATTATTAAGCATCCATTAGTTTGGAATTGTCTGCAGTTTTTTGGTGTACGTTGTTCGAACAGTTGCGATAAAAATCACATTTAATCTAATAAAAAGAATTTCAGGTTTTTCTAATTTGTTGTTTTCTGGCTGGGAAACATTTGAAACAAGTTTTTTGGAAGTAAAACAAAAATAATAGCAAAAATACGAGCATGTACTTATACCCGAAAAGCCACCCATTGTCATTTTGTTTGTAGGCTCTATTTATTGAAATATATTAGATGGAATAGCTAATGTCAGGGCACTTGAAAGGGTGTATTTCCTTTTAACTTTCGCATTGAGTTAGTGGCTAAATTTTGTTTTGTATTTTGTTTTTTTTATTAATTGAAGGTAATCAAAAAATCGCATGCAGTCTACACTGTTTGCCATACGTGAGCCGATATGCAAATATTGGCAACAACAATTTCGGGCTATCACATACCATGATAACAAACGGAAAGAAGATCGTTCTATACTGTTCTGTCTAACTTCTTAACTAGTCAGCGGTGACTCAATGTTTCCCCACAAGGATATAACCAAACACAAGTGGCTACCAGAGAATGACAATGATTACAAAGAAAAATATACATAAGTAAATAGTCTTAATTTTAGTTATCATAATTGTAGCACAAATAATTCATATGCTCACCTACTTTCTCTCAAGCAACTAAAGCGGTCCATCCATTATACAATATTCTTGCATATGTTGTTGTTCATATTATTGTCATTTTGACCTATACTATGCAATAAATGGCACAATATTTTTAAAGAAACTATTGCCCAATTTTCCCAGCAGTGAAAAAGTAAACAACATTGAACAATGTTGCCACCTCATTACACAATTGTCTTGATGGTATAATACAAATCAAAAGTCTTTTGATATTTGCCAATATATTGTGCCACCTTCGAATATGACATACACATTGGCGATATTATTGTACAATACGAAAAATTGTGCAATTATATTGCAAGTGTTTGGGCCGCTTAAGACCAAAGTCGACTCCAACATCTGTTCTTCGTTTATGCAAAAAAACTAAAATACGCTACAACCAAAAATCAAGAGGCACATGCGTGCCAAACGCATTGACTCTCTCTCATACTTTCAGCCTGAGTATGTTTATACTCAGGCTATGAATATTTAATGGCACTAAAAAATATAGGCATAATACTCGGGATATTAATTCATCATTTGCCACCGTATACATACATACAACATATGTACATATGTGTATATAAAATGTCCATTACATTTTATAAATAAATAAAATAGTCCTGTATATACGCATGTGTAGCCGATTAATAGTTAGAGTATTTTTTAATCATGCGCATGATTGTAGCCCATACAGTTTATACATTTTAGTTATAGTTGTTTGTGCTGCGTAGGTTCGGTTAAAATTTAATTAATTAATTAACCACAGACATCTGCAGTGGCCACCAACTAGTGGTTGGTATAATTCAAATTATTAAAAGAAAATATTATATTAAAGGGAAATACCCAGCAAATACACAAACCCATAGATGTCAGCAAATTATGAGATCAATCGTAGAATGATGCTGCTGGCCAAATGTTAAGAGGAAGATGCATAGTATTGAAAAGGAGAACCATGGGAATTCCATAATGGATTAAAATGGACAGCTGCTCGCAAATTTCGGTGCGAGCTTTCGTCATGAAAAATAAAATACATTTGTGCATATGAAAATGAACACAACACCACCGTCGAACGAAATTCGTCGTGCGTGACGAACTCAAAAAAACAAAAATCTCTCTCTCTCTCTCTCTTTGCACACACAATAACCAACTTTAGCAATTGTAAGAGAGAAATTCGCTGAGTTGTGGTTGGTGTGCTTCACACGACGAATTTTGACAGCGAATTCTTATCGACGAATTCGTCGACGTGGACGAAGTTCGTCGTGTTGTGTTGTGTTCCTAGCAAAACTCGTAGATGGAGGGAACAGTTCGAATCAATAAATGGAATTACTGAAGTAAACACAAAAAACGCTTCTCTCTTCGCGCCCAGCCAGATTTCGAAGAAAAAAAAATATGTATTTTATGTTTTTGTATTTACCATCATCACTGTCTAACATTTTTGTCATACGTTACCTCACTTGACGACACTATGATTTCACCTTGTTCTTATTGCTTGGAACTAGTGTTGTTAATTATTCGTGTTTTATATTTGTTCGAATGAAATTTCATGATTTTTTTCTTGTTCGAACGGACGAATAAGTTTGAACTTTTGTGCGAATATTCGAACGAACAAAGAATAAAAAAAATTTATTCAAATAATTTCAAAAAGTTTGAAAAAAACGACACGCATGTGTATGAGAGAGAAATAATTCATTACACAAGAAAAACAAATGGATTTAATAACAAACTTAGAAATATTATTAAAAACCGAAAAGAAATTAAAAAAAGTTAAATTTTTATACACATTTACAAAAATGTTTAACATGTCATTGCTTTCTTTTTAAAATAGTCGTTTAAAAACAGCAGATAATCCCACTTTTTAGCTTGTAGACGGTTCTTTTTTTACTTTTGATAAAAGAACAAGTAGAAAAAGATCTTTCGCAAATGTTGACGTTAGTGATAACGTTAAAAAGAAGGATTAAAAAGCATATCCAGTTTGTGTGTTCTTTTCTTTGACATCCAAATAATTTAAATCAACCTGAAAATTGTTGAAGATTTTTTTATTAGTACAATTTCTTACTTTATTGATACAATTTTTTAGACCAGCTAATAAAACATTGTCAGTTACTTCAGAAATTTCATCTAATGCTTCATCGTACTTGAGATTATTTGCGAAATTTTTATTACAAAATAATCGTGAAATCAAAGTATTTACGTACTCTTTTTTAGCTTTTTGTGGCATATTTTAAAAAGTTCCCACGCAGAAAAATACAATGGGGTTAACGTTGGCAAAGCGTTTCCTAAGGTGGTTCAAACGTTGGCAAAACATCACAAATTCTACTTTTGGAGTGTTGTGCCAACACACAAATGATAACCTCATGATGGGGTTGCCCAACTAATTTTTACGTCGCTGGCTAAACACAATGAAAACCACAATTTAAGTGCTTTGCCAACATAATTTTTTTGTTAAGTGTAATATATTCCCAATACTTCAAACTCAAAAATGAATATGTTATCCAAAAATGTTAAGCTTTTTTCAGCTAGACAGTTTTAAGCAGAATTCGTTTTAGAAGCCAATAATTTCATTAGCACAGGTATAAAGAAAATCTTTCAAATGTTAAACCTGATATGTATATATTTTTTTTATTATTCTTGCATAGGTATACAACTGAACGAAAAACTTTAAAATTTGAAATTTTGCTTTTTGTTGCGATAAGCTAGCCCCAGGTTTTGTTAAATGCTACAGAGGTGACACTGGATTTTTTCCTGCGAAAGGTGTATCGTTAAGGGGAGACAGTCAATAAGAATTTAAGGAAACAAATTGCGAGGAACGCTCATATTCATTTAAAAATAAATCAAACCCGCAACATCACTTATCAAAAAAAGATAGCCCACTACTTGACATTATTAATTTCGATCCCATAAAACACGTCGTTATTGATTAAATTCATTCTCTTATATTTCACAAGAAAATGTATCAGCACTTCAACAGAACTTACTAATGGTATCTAACAATATACCTTTTCAGTTTGAGGAAAGCTACCGAATTCCGTTTCTTCTTGTTATATGCTGTTGCAATTACTTTAAAAAAGGTATTAGATGTTGTTACTTCGCATTTTGTCGTAAACCAAGTTAGGCATATTAAATTCAAAATTTAAGAATTGTTAAAATCATTTGATGAACTTATGCCACGATATTACGGCCCTAATTCGCAAACTATGAATATACATAATGTAATCCATATACCAGATGATGTAATTAACTTAGGAGCTCCTTTATCACAATTTTCAGCTTTGACTTTGAAAATAGTGTGGGGCATTTAAAGTCAGTTGTTAAATCAACTACAAATCCAATAGCGAATTCAAAGGAAATTGCACATTTTCTATACTAACAGTTTCTCTAATAATATACTATTAGTAGGTATTTCCTTTTGTTAAAAATAGAAAACAATCACTACGAAAAATTATAGACACAGTTAACTCGAAAACACTATTTTCTTTTGTCAACATTTATTGCTATAAAATTACAACCGTTCCTCCCGATAATATCTGTTGACTAAGTAATAGAAATATCATGGTTATATCAAAAATTTTTATTAGCAAACTTTCTGTAAACAAATGTGATATTTACTCAAAAGGCAATATATTTAACGATACTCTTAACTTTTTACGTATCCAATGTCATCCAGGGACCTACGATTATGTATCGTTGAAGATTTAGACCAGAAAAAAGTTGAAATAGAGTTAAACATGGAAGATGTGACGTGTATTTTTACCAAATGCCAAAATGAGACAGTTGCTATCACTCTTTTACATAAAGAACTTAATGTACATTAATATAAAAATAAAAAATAAATAAAAAAATCAAATTTTTTTTTTCAGTTGGCAAACCGTTCTGGTTTTAAAAGTACTTTCCCAGTGCTAAAATTTTTGTACGGTTGGCAATTTCTGCCTGGGTTATTATTGGAAAGCTTAGGAATAATATTATTTATTTATTTATTTATAACAAAAACCAACCGAGCCCATAGGGCTTTTGATTAGATCTGTACCAGGAATTGTAAGACACCTTATGATTGCATTAAGGAGGCATTATCTTTTCCCAGCAAGAAAACAAAAGATGCTTTTAACGAACATATACAAACAAATTTACACAAGTAATTATAATTTAGAGTAATTTGATTATTTAAGACCCTATTGCTAACAAATTGAAAAGTTATGAAATGTTAAATACTTTTTATACAAAGTAATTAAGGAAATTGTTCGAATATTCGAATATTCTACAAAAACGATTTGAATAATTTTTTATTCTAAATCTAAAATTTTTGTTCGTTCGAACTAAAATTATAAAAAGTTGTTCGAATATTCGAATAATTTTTGTTCGAATGACAACACTACTTGGAAATCCTTTTAATCGAAGCCAAAAATATATGAATTAAATAACTCGTTTAAGAATAATTTCGTTTACATTTTCCTTGTCTTTTGCTTATACAGGGTGGGCCAAAAGTTACCTTGGGGTTTAAAAGTTTCATAACTTTTTCGTTTATTAATTTTTTTTTATTTTTTTCTCAGATTATATAATATATAAAATGGAAAATTTTTTACACTAAGTATGAAAAATAATGTCTCTTAAATTACCACTGTTTTCAGCTTCGCACTGATGGGCTCGTTTTAGAGCATTTTCAATAATATCTTCCAAAATTTCTGCAACAATGTTTGCCTTGAGTTCAAGGATTGTCTCTGGCTTATTCACATACACTCGCTACTTCAAATAACCCCAAAGAAAATAGTCGGGTGCTGTCAAAACTGGCGATCGCGCTGGGCCAAATTATTTCCGAATTTCTGAAAATTATTCGCTCTCCAAAAATTTGACTTAAAAGTGCCATTGTGTCTCGGGCAGTACGGGCAGTGGCTCCGTCCTGCTGAAACCACATACCAGGTATGTTTTCAAGAGCAAGACGTAAAAAATTTTCTATCATAAACCGATACCGCTCTCCATTTACGGTTACAGCACTTCCATCTTCATTCTCGAAGAAGTAAGGCCCAATGATATTTTCAGATGTGATCCCACACCATATTGTACACCTAATGGGGTGCAATTGGCGTTTATGAATGGCTCTTGGATTTTCAGAACCCCAGAACCTACAGTTCTGCTTATTAACAAAGCCATTCAAATGAAAATGAGCTTCATCACTCATAATCATAATCGCCCATCAGGGCGAAGCTGAAAACGGTGGTCATTTAAGAGACATTATTTTTCATACTTAGTGTAAAAAAATTTTCCATTTTGTATTTTATATAATCTGAGAAAAAAAATTAAAAAAATTAATAAACGAAAATGTTATTAAACTTTTAAACCCCATGGTAACTTTTGGCCCACCCTGTATTATGCATACCATTTCTCGTTTAGTTTTAATTCTACTATGTAACGTTTTTTTTTTGTGATTTCTTCTCTAGTTAATTTGATTTTCTTCTCCTTTAAAACCCCAAACAATAACAAAAACACCACGAAAAAAGTCCATACAAAAAGAAAAGTAACGAATTACAATTTTGTTTAATGTTTCTTTTTCTTCACAATAAAACTTTCAGCGAATGATGTAATACAATTAAGCTACTTACGACTAAAATTATTACAATTGAAACATAATTGAAGGGCTTATAGTGATAACATCATAAGCCACCCGAATTAAAAATCTATTTTTCATCTTAGAAGTCGATTTTCTAAAAATAATTTTTTTTGTGGCATAAAATGTTATTACAATAAGACCTTCAATTTGTTAGGTTTATGCAACACTCATATGCATTTTTGAAATTAATATTCAAGTAACGAATGACGAATTCACATGTTTCCTTTTTATTTTTGAATTACAATTATTATTCATTATAGTTTTAATTGAGTTATAGGACTCCCCATTTTATTGATTTATTTGATAATAATATTCAATATTAAAAATAGAAGTCACGAATAACAAAAAACTTGCAGAATTTGTAAAAATAATTTTTTTTTGTAATTTATTATTTTTGACAAGTTATTGCTTTTATTCAACACTTGCCTGAATTTCTGAAATCAATATTCAAGTAACGAATGACGAATTCAAATGACTTTCTATTACATTTATTATTCATAAAGTCGTGTACCCGGTTAAGTCGTTAAAACCGGTTTTGCCATACAAAATTCATTTGTTAAATCAATTTTAAATTTAGCAATCGTTTTTGCATAAGAGGGTTAATTGATTTATACGACTTACCATTTTATTGATTTATTTGATAAAAGTCACGAATGACAAAAAATTGCAAACACGCTCTTAAAACACAAAACAAAGCCTCTTCCTTGGAATTTGCTCTACTTTGTGGGAACGAGAACCTGAACTGATATGTTCACTCTTATTTACGGGTGTTTAAATCTGCATTTGTTTTCTGTTTTTGTGAATATATAATGCAATAAGTTAAATTACATCTTAAAGCGGAGACAGGAAAAAATTTATATGAAATGAGAGTGAGATATCATTTTGTAACAGAAAAAAAATAAAGATTTTTCTTTCGTATAAGACAATGTATTTATTTAAAAGTAAAGTTGTGAATAATTTTTATTAAAGTCTGTTACCAAAATAGGATGAAAAACTGATGAGACAAAAATTTCAATTTGTTTTGAATCTAACCCATATAATAAAAAGATTCATAACTCTATTGTTGTAAAACCCATTTGTTTTTCGAATCAGATTGTGGTACGGATTCTCTAGACTTTTTCGATGAGCACCATATTTGGATTTCACTGTTAAACTGAGAAATGCTGCAGGAAATGGTGTTTTAGCCTTGTGATATGTTAATACTCGTAGCTTTTGGACGGCTGGTTAAGAGCAAATTATAAGCTATTTTATTTTTACAGCTCTTGCTATTGACAGCGGGATACTTCTTTCAGTCCATTTTCATTTGTACTCATGCACTTTGTTGATGTCGAGAAGTAATTCAAATTGTTCAATGTCTTTATTTTTATCTCGGAGATTTTTAAATATTGTGACGTTAGCAGTGTAGTCAGATGGACACACTCAAGCTTACATCTTTTTAAATATCCAGGAAAATATAGAGGACTGTGTAAAGTTCGTTCTTGGTATGCCACCTTTTTTCTTCATTCGAAATGTATTTTTTCGTCTTCAAATCTTTTGCTGGTGAAAAGAACAAGAATAAATACATATTACATGTGCACCGCAAGTAAATGCACTTGTTTCCTTTGATGGTCAAGTTTGTTACTGTTTTGAGGTGTGTGTGTGTGTGTGTGTGTGTGTACGAGTATTTTTGTATTGCGAACATTTTATATTTTATCGCAGTTTCTGTCTGTTTTCTAATACAACATGCTATTGATCGTTATTTAAATGTTTGATGATAAAGTTTTAAGGTAAAGTGAAAATATTGCTAAGCACTTTATATTTTCCATATATTTTTTTTTGTTTTTGCTGAATTTTTTTATATTATAAATTATAAAGTTTGCATTTTCTTGGAAGTTTTTCAATTGTGTATTTTGATATTGGGAAATGTTTTCGTAAGTCATTTGTAGTAGAGTTCAATGGTCTGTGCCAGAGAGAAAGATATTCGTCTACCCGCTGAAGAATATTTTAACATCTTCGTCAGTATTTGAGGTAGTCATAAGCATTAATAAATGTTTTAACTTTTAGGGATAAATCTTACAATGTTTTACAAACAAATATTTTACACGAAATTCGATTAGAAGGTTAAACTCGGCTATTCGTGGCTCAAGTTGCCTTAAGGCCCAACTATAATATGAATAAGCTGGCTTAAGTTAATGTCAGAATTGAACGAATGAATTCAGAGGTGACTTTTAGGTGGCCATAATGTACTTACATGAACTTAAGCACTTCTTAGCCATAGCTGCACATCTAGGTATTGTTCATAATTTTGAAGTAATTTTGTTTCTTCGCATAACTCCTAAATGAATGCAATTCAATATAATTAATTTGTTATAATGTGCTTATCTATTAAAAATTCACAAATAATTATATCTATCAATTTATTACATGTTTTATTTGCGCTGCCTACTAAAAAGTACAACAGTGAATATACATAAGCAAACACATGTGTATGTGTGTATATGTGTGTTGTAAAAAAATAAATGCAAATTAAAATTTTGCTTTATTTTCTGAGTTTAAAATTAAAAATCAATAAAAAAAAATATTTAAAAGCAATGAATATTTTCTGCTGCTGTCTATTTGAGTTTAAAAAATGCACAAACCGTTGTTCCGTACGGAACGTGCGTTCAGTTTGGCACTTTACTTAAGCAAATGACATTTGACGAAACTTGACGAAAAGTTTCACTAAGTACATTATAGTTGCACACATACGTATTGAATGTAATCGCACAGTTGCTTAAGTTTGCTTATTCATATTATAGTTGGGCCTTTAATACTGAGCATATCAGACAGAAGTAAATTTTTGTTGGTATCTAGGAACTACAAGGTACTTGCACGAGTACAACAAAATTAATACACCAAAAAAAAAAACACTCATTTTGTTGGTAGAAACAAACGAATAATTGTGAGACACACATGTCTTTTGTTTTTAAAAATCACAATCACAGGGATACTAAAGAACAATTGCAGACGCGGCATTCATGCATGATCATAGTCATTCAGTGTTGCCAATATGTGTGCAATTTCTACTCTCATGTGTAGGCCATGTTATGAGATTCATGTATAATCTGTGTGTAATTATACTTTGGGTTCAATTTTTATTTATTTTTGTTTTAATTTTAACCTCCACAAAAGATGTGTTGTGTAATTTTCTTCAATGTGTAATTGAAGACACACCTATGTGTAAATTCATTGCCAACACTGTAATCATTTTATTCACACACATACATTAAACATTTTTGCAGCTTGTAAACAAAGTTTGTCAACTTTCTGCATTGTATACATTAACACGCTGGGCTTGTGTATGTACCTTGTATAATTTTACCATGTAGGAACCTACTCAGTCTAAACTAACCTAACTAACCTTTTTAAAGGAACAGCTAAAGAAGAAAATTATAATCAATGTAAATCACTGTTCACACACTTCAACTTTTGTTAATCAACTCACAATTCAGCTGTAAGAAAAAGGAGATATTTGTATTTCCTTCTCCGTCTTTCTTATAGCTGAATTACGAGTTGACCAACAAAAGTTGAAGTGTCTGAACCAGGACTAAGTAAAATTTTTTTAAAGAGGGAAATTCCAAATCTCCACTTCCATTACTACAAATACAGGTGTCAATTTACACCATTAAATTTACTTTTATACTGGTATTAAACTAAAGCATGCAGTAAAATTTTTGTTTTTCTTCTACAGGGTTATACATTTAGCGGTTTCAAGACCGCTGCACGCTGGTTTAGAACCAATTTTCATTGGCCAAAAACTTTTTTAATTTTCTGGAAATAGCTTCTTTACATTTTTACGCCTTCAAAAAGGAAACATATCAAAACTAAGGGTGAATACTAGGGTGATCGACTCGGTTTTTCAACCGGTTTTAAAACCCGGTTTTTTCACAGTATGGTTGTCGGTTTTTTCAAAATGTTGATTTTTCGAATGTCGAATAGTCCGGTTATTTTACAATTTAAAAACCGGCTGATTCGAATTAGTTTTTACTAAGTTAAAACTTAGACCAACGTGTTCTGTTGATTTTCTAAGTATTTCTTTTTCAGTGTAAAAGTTCTAAGCGTTTTTTGACCATGGCAACACTTACTAAAACATGAAATTAAAGCGAAATTATTGTATGAGGTGGCGAATTAAATTGTCCTTATGGTGTGCAATGGATGTCAAAATCCATTTGCAAAAGTGTTTTTTAGTATTGTTGACATTTTGCTTCATATTTTATATATAGGGTTAGATATCCACGTTGTCCATACATTCAGATGTATATATATTATATATGTGTATAAAGGGTCCCCCAAATAACTTTTTTTTTTTAAACAGGCCGCAAAACATCGAGTGTAGCTTCGGCTGTGTGGCACGTAGCGTCGTCCTGTTGAAACCAAATGTTGCCAATATCCTCCTCTTCAATTTTTGTAAACAAAAATTCGTTCAACATGGCCCGATAACGATCGCTATTGACTCTAACGGCCACTTCTTGCTCATTGGCCCAATTATGCCTCTGGACCAAAATCCGCACCAAACAGTGACTCGTTTTGGGTGCGTCGGCTTTTCAATGTATGCGTGCGGGTTTTCTGTGCCCCAAATGCGACAATTTTGCTTGTTTACATACCCGCCAAGATCAAAATGAGCTTCATCTGAAAAGATGAATTTTTTTTGGCAAAATCGGCATCTTCTGTAAGTCGATCGCAGGCAATATTTCCCAGCGTTGTTCAAGCGTATACACAACCATATTCGTTCAGCGGAAGGATAAAACTAATTATCTGTCAAATCAGACATGAGCTAAGTGTTACCATTCACGAAAAAAGCACTAGTTGAAAAAAAACGTTAGATGGCGGACCCTTTATATGTACTATACATAAGTATATAAAGTTAATTTTGATGTTTTACCTTTAATTTTTGTATTGTTTTATAGTATTTACATGAACTGTTAACTCTTCTTTTTTATAAAGCAATTTAAAATCAAAACTTGTGTATAATAATTTTCTTACTTAAAAAGAACCGGTTGACTGGTTTTTCCTGAATTGTAAAAACCGAAACCGGGTTTTTCATAATTTCAAATATTCGAACTATTCGAAAACCGGTTTCTGGAAAAAGTAAAATAATCGATCACCCTAGTGAATACACATCTGGTATTTCTTGTGTTGTCATTTTGTGGTGCCATTTTCACAATGAGTGCGACGCAGTTCAAAGTATATTTTCCTTATTTGAAGTAATGCCACTCTAGAAAAACTATCGGAAATGGCAAACGTTGCCACTAGTACACAATATTATGATGTCACAAAATGAGCTAATGTGTACTCGGCATAAGTTACCCAAAAGATTTGATCAAAACTTTTACAGCAGTGGGCGTGGCATGCTGCTAAAAAGAAAGAATTTATGTTAATTATGTTTGTAAGGTGATTTGCGAAATTCTTTTTTTATTCGAACGGATTTTGTGGACAGTTTGGTCTCATATATTTTTTTTCGAAAATCTGTGGAGGGAATTTTGCTTTTTTTTTTGCATAACTCTGTAATTTTTCAACCTTAAATTTTGTTTTTATTAGTAAAGCAATTTGCAAAAAAAATTTTGTTTAAAAGGGTTTTGCCCTCAGTTTGGTCTAATATTTTTTTTTTCCAAAATCGATGGGAAATTTGACACGATTAGAATTTTGTCGTGGGACTATGCCAAAGAAGGTGTCTACGCGGATAATTCCCTAAAGTTAGAGCATTTAAAACCACCAATCATCAAGTTATCGCGGAGATACCAGCCGAAATGTGGGAAAAAATAATCGAAAAGTAGCTCAAATGGATGAGCTGCTGTATTTTGTAAGCAATGATAGGGTTTAAGCATTATAATGAAATAAAATTTCCATCAAAATCATAACTTTATACTCGTATGTTATTTATTTAAGTTTACTTTTTAAACCGCAAATTGCATAACCCTTTACTTCTCGCTCTAAAAACTCCAAGTTGTTGACTTAATTCGCTTAACACATTCCAAGTAAAAAACAAGTACGAGTATTTCAAAGAAAACAACGAAAAATGTTCACCAACTGTGAGCTGATTTAAATCGAAAGCATTTAAAATAAATGTGTGACTATCAAGCAAGGATTATTATAATTCCAAGCGCTGAAAAACAAACAAAAATGTTTTGTCATTTTTCAGGCACATTTAAGTGCACACTTTCTTACTTTGCATTCTTGTTGCTTTTAATAGGAAAGAAGCTTTTTATTTTTATTTTTTGCACTTGCAGTGTTTGTACAATACATATGTACATTGCATCGAATAAGAGCATGACTGCAAACAATGACAATAAAAAGTGCTTGAAATAAAGGGTGTTTTTTATTGAGGTATAGAACTTTAAGTTGGCATCACTTTTTTAACTGGCGGCCATTTTGTCAGCTGTCAAGTGATTAATATTTAGTTTGGTTTGCCATTTCATCATGAACAGGTTGACAAAAGAACAACGCTTGCAAATCGTGCAAATTTATTTCGAAAATAATGGTTCAGTTCGCGAAGTTTACCGCAAGCTCCGTCCATTTTATGGTCGACAGAGCAATTAATTCGGTTAACCATGGATCGTTTTCGCACTACGTTTACTCTATGTGATAATACGCATCCGCTGAAGTCGCTCGTCTACGCCAACAAACCAGAAACGTTAGGGGACTTGGAAGCCAACATTCGTGGCGTTATTGCCAACATACGGCCCCATATGCTCGAAAAAGTGGTTGAAAATTGGACCTGTAGAATTGGCTTTATTCGAGCCAGCCGCGGCGGCCACATGCCCGAAATCATATTTAAACGTTAATGGCATAAAATTATCCTTCCAATAAAGCCAAATTGATGGACATTAAAACGATTTTCTTGTGTTTTATTTCAATTCGAAGTTCTATACCTCTAAAAAAAACACCCTCTATAATGTCAGTTTATTATTTTAGTTGGACAAGCAAATAAGACAAAATATTGTTCGAAATCAGAACAGAAGTTAAGGAAAAAGAAACTGGAAAAAAATTATAAATAAATAAATACCAAGATCATGTCGGAACTGCATGAGTAGGATTAAAAACAACAATGAATCAATTGAAAGAGAGGTACTATGAGAAAAATTTTAAGTTTAATACGATTTTTGATGATACCTTAAATTTTTAGAAATTCGTACACCAAAGGTGAAAAGGAAGCATATTGTTTTCGCTTCGATGTCCGCCTGTCTGTATGTACGTCTGTTTGTCTGTCTGTCACAGTCTGTTTTCTCGAGAACAATAAGAGCTACGGATCTGGAATTTTCCCAGAATATGTAGAACTTTAGCCGCTTTATTAAAAAACATATGACAGTTAAAAATTATAGGGTGTTCTAAAGCGGGCAACGAAAAATGTTGAAATCCTAATGCAATATATCTACAATTATATACAGACACTAGAAATTTCAACGTTATTGCATTTTTATGCAGACTACACCAATTCACACGGAAATTTAAAAATTAAAGTTAATGTAATATTGACTATTTAATTTTGACAACTTGCTGTTTTTGGAAACTGTAAGAGGCAAACTTTTAAAATTTTCAAAAACCCTAAAACTCAAAAATTAAACAAAACCCGAAAAGAAAAATCGCCAAGATGAAAATAACGTTTAAATGAAAAATATCATGAAAATTAAAATAAATTGCTAAAATGCAACTAAAATGCAAGATAATCCCTGCACGTAAAATGGTCGCCAAAACTTTAAAAAAGCCAAAAACAAAAAAAAATCGCCAAAAACGAAAAAAACCTTAAAAACTGCAAAAAAAAATCGCCATAATTAAAAAAAGCGCCAAAACTAAAAAATTAGTAAAATTAAAAATATTTATTGTAAAAAAAAACAAAAAAATTGCCGAAGACCGAAAAAATCGCTCAAGCGTCAAAGCAAAAAAATCGCCAAAAACCACAAAAAAGCCAAAATCAAAAAAAGAAACAAGTGTCCTCTTGTGTAAGCCCAAATCGCACTTTACTGAATTTGTTGCTATTAAGGCGGAAAATAATGGGTTTCAATAATCAATTTCAATGTATTTTGAATAAAAAATATTTTACTGAACAAGTATAATAATAATTTGGGATTATTAGTGCGTTAACAAATGTTAAACTTAAATTGTAACAACTCCCAAAAAAAAAACACTAATTAATACATAATTTTAACTAAAAATAATGAAATAAATTAAAATCGAAAATACAAGGTGGGCCAAAAGAAATCACCCTATTGGAAAATGCGGCCAATTTCAAATCTGTTTTGACATTTGTGAACTAGACAGATGTAGAATACAACTGAACAAGCTATGGAGCGATACATTCCCCCAGAATGCGGAATAATCGTGTCTATTTTTATGCGTAACAATTCGTCTGTGGTGTTGGCGCAGCGCGAAATCCGTCGCCGATTCCCTGGTCGTCCGGCACCGACTGCGCAAACACTGCACCGTTTGACCACCAACCTTGAAGAGTATGGGACCACACGAGACGCTGCCAAGAGTGGCCGGCCCCGGAGAGCCCGTTCTGCTGATAATATCTCCGCTGTTGCCGAGCTGTCACCAGAAACATCGACCAGACGACGTGCCTCGCAATTAGCCATAAGCCGGTCGTCCCTAAGGCGAATTTTGGTCAAAGACTTGCGCATGTTCTCGTACAAAGTCCAGTACGTGCATCAGCTGCTGCCTGTCGATCGCCAAATACGTGTAACCTACGCCCAAGCCATCCTCAATCTCGAGGACGAAGTGGACGATTTTTCGACCAAAATCATAATGAGCGCTGAGGCTCATTTTCACCTCAGCGGGTACGTGAACAAGCAAAACTTTCGCTTCTGGTGCACCGAAAATCTACGAGTGATGCACGAGGAGTCATTACACCCGCTCAAAGTGTCTGCATGGTGCCCTGTTCACGCTGAAGTAGTCATCGGGCCATTTTTTTTTTCGAGGACGCCGCTGGTCAAACGACAACAGTGGATGGTGCGCGCTATAGGGCCATGTTAACCGAGTTTTTTCTACCGCAATTGAATTGCGCCAGCCACAACCGATATTCTGAAGGCGGCGTTCCCGGGTCGCCACATCTCTCGTTTTGGCTATTTACACTGGCCCGCAAGATCGCCCGATTTAACCGTTCCAGACTTTTTTTGTAGGATTTTTTAAATTACCGTGTTTACGTGAACAAACCCGAGACCCTGGAAGCCCTCAAAAACAACATTCGACACGAGTGCGAGAATCTGTCGCCCGAAGTTCTCGCCGAAGTGATGAAGGTTCAAGTAAACATAAACAAAAAACAGAATCGAAGTTTTTCATTTAGAAAAAAAAAATTGGAGCCAAACAACATCGGATGACTTCTTTTGGCCCACCTTGTATTTAAGGATGGTATTCAATATCCTACATAATCGTTCGATTTAGAGAAAATGCATTTCTGATCCAATTGAGTTTATGAAAATTTCGAAAAAAGAAAACAATTACAACTCATTAGATAAGTACCTAATTTACATTAGGCGCTTTTTTCATGAACTTAGTTGCATGAAAATATTTTATTTGTCAATAAGAGGCCTGGAGGGGCAACTTATATCAAAAAAAAATCCAAAAATGGCTCACAGATTCATTTTACGTCTTTTTTTATATAACATTCTCTTTTATAGCGCTGAAATTAGCAAATAAAAAAAGTTTTGTGCAAGAAGGTAAAGGATTGCAAACTCGAACGATTATGTGGAATAGTGAATACCAGCTTTTGGCAGTAGAAATTTTAAGCCAATTTAGGTTGCTGAGGAGAAAAATTAAAATTTAGTTGTTGCATGCTTGCCCTTTTTTTGAAACTGGTACCAAATGGATGCTATACCCGCTCAGACAAATTTTTTTTACAATTGTTCCAAAAGTTACGGAGCTATGAAGTAACAGACATAAAAAAGCAAAAAAACAAAAACCAATTGATAACCTTCTCCTCGAAAACAAACCCAAAGAGTTATAAATTGTGAATTCCACAAATAGACCTCATTTTCGACATTTTTTCACAATATATATTACATACATACTTAGTAAACTTTGAACGTTACTAGTTTTGCTAACAAACTCAACAACAAACATTTGTCACTCTATGTAACGTGCGCGCCAGGAAAATATTGTAACAAAAAAAAAATAAAAATAAACAAACAAGCTCTACAAGTTTATTTAAATACAAAGTCGACGTTCTGTGTTCATTTAAAAAAAAACAGGACATTTGGTGATTTTAAATTTGAATATTATCAAGACATTAAAATCGTAAATGAATTGTGCTTAAGAAGAAGAAAAAGTGTCTGTCGCTCTGCATGCCTCGTACATACAAATATGCAAACAACAGAAAATTGACATGAAATACAATTAAGATTTATAAAAGCCACCAAGTGAAACAACATCCATCACAAGATATGTACATACTCGTATGCACAATAAATGACTAAATGAACGCACGAACAGGAAAACGAAAACGAAAAGTACCAGAGTCCAACAACTTTAATGTCTAATGAAATAACTAACCAGCTCTGAATGACGACTGTCAACGAATAAAACGCAAATGCCATTAGTAATTTTATTTTATTTTTTTTTTTAAATACATATTAATAAACCTCATGTTGGTATGCAGTGTTAAAATCCTGCCTGCCCCCTCCTCTAAACCATTTATTACAAATTAAATTATACGCTACACAATTTATAACTTAATAATATCATTGAAAAAATTTTATAAAAAAAGGAAAATATTTATACGTTATTTTCCTTATTAATCGTATATTACAAAAATTTATGTTTTTGTGTTAAAAATTTTTAATAAACATTATGTTAACATTAAATGTTTAACTGCAAAAACGAATTATTCAAAAACAACAACAGCAGGAATAGTTACAAAAAAAAAACATAAACATTTTTTTGCACCGACACGCATGTAAAATTTTTGCTAAATATATTTATTGCGTGCTTATTTGGTAAAACAGTATGGAAAAAATTGTTACCAACAACTTTTATGATTTATAGTTTATAAATGATATTGTTTAGATTGCATTAAATAAAAAATAAAAAAATAAGTATAAATATATTTCTGTACATGCGTTTGTGGTGTTGCTGGTCATGTTGCTGCTTCTATCCCACCACTCTTGCACACATTATATAGGGTGTTTTTTATTGAGGTATATAACTTTAAGTTGGCATCACTTTTTTAACTGGCGGCCATTTTGTCAGCTGTCAAGTGATTAATATTTAGTTTGGTTTGCCATTTCATCACGAACAGGTCGACAAAAGAACAACGCTTGCAAATCGTGCAAATTTATTTCGAAAATAATGGTTCAGTTCGCGAAGTTTACCGCAAGCTCCGTCCATTTTATGGTCGACATAATCGTCCATCAGAGCAATTAATTCGGTTAACCGGTCAATTGGCCACCAAGATCGTGTGATTTGACACCATTGGATTATTTTCTTTGGGGATATGTGAAGTCGCTCGTCTACGCCAACAAACCAGAAACGTTAGGGGACTTGGAAGCCAACATTCGTGGCGTTATTGCCAACATACGGCCCCATATGCTCGAAAAAGTGGTTGAAAATTGGACCTGTAGAATTGGCTTCATTCGAGCCAGCCGCGGCGGCCACATGCCCGAAATCATATTTAAACGTTAATGGCATAAAATTATCCTTCCAATAAAGCCAAATTGATGGACATTAAAACGATTTTCTTGTGTTTTATTTCAATTCGAAGTTCTATACCTCTAAAAAAACACCCTATATTAGAAAAAGATTTTGATAATTTTAACCAAAACAATTTTTTTTTCTTCAATTTTCTTACATGTTTAGCAACGAAAATGTTTTTGTGGCTTTTGCTTGTATTTCGTCTATCAACTGAAGTCAAATGTCTTTTAAAATTTTTCAATTAAAACGATTCTTAGCATTTGTATTAATTTATTTAGGGAATTCACAATGAGTATATTAAAATTTTAATGTGGCAACATTGCGGAAAACATGGGGTTAAGTGTCCCCAAGTCACCACTTTTGTCGACTATTTTGGTGACATTGTCAACAGAGCGTCTATTAATAATGGTTTTAATGCGTAGAAAACATTTTTTCAGATACACATAGCTATGCTTCTTCTTAATGTTTTATTGGTTTGTTGAAAATAAATGTGACGTCAAGCAAAATTTAAGTGTTTATAAAAATTATCTTAAGAAATAGAATTATAAGGTTAATATATATAAAACTATTTAACAATAATTATAAACATAATACACAAAAAAAAAATAAAAATATAAATAAAATAACAATCAATATTGTATAAATATATAAAATGTGAAAATTGATGAGTTGTAAGTGAAAGGTGCCAATTATGGAAATTTTGATCCTGTGGAAGATTTTGTGCCATCAGGTGAAGATTTGTCACATTTTAAGATCCATACGTAAGTGTTTGACTTTACTAATTCAGCGTAACATAAAATTTTTAATGTTAATATACATACTTATGTATTTAATAGAAATGACAAACAATTTCCTGCAGGTGGTGACAGTGTCTATAGTGAATCAGTACAGTTTTACTACGGACATCGAGCGAGGAAATATCGATATTGTAGACTAGAGCCCCTAAAATTTACTAGTGAATCTTTGGTGCCAATGTCTCCATGTGGTCCCAAAAAAACTACTTAGTCAGTAGTGCTACAGTCTAGTAGTGGATTTTCAATGACAAGCTAATATTAAATGTCAATAGGCGATTACATTGCCTGGGGTACACTTGGTCAGTAGTGCTACTGACAATGTCACTAATAAATCATTACATTTTTACTATTCGCATTTTCTGCAGGGTACATATTAGTTTATAATATGAGAGATGGAGAATAAAATGCATGTTTGTACGAATGCTTATGAGAGACTGAATTATTTTCTTTCGTACGTATTAAAATAACAAAATTTGTTAAATTAGAAATTATTGTTGGATAAATTTTTCAAAATAACTTTTGTTCTACGAAAAATCCAAATATTTTTTCACCAACTACAGCTGCTCTGACAGTTTTAAAATGTTTAGTTTAACATTACCATATTGCCATATAGAAAATGACATGATTTTTATACTTTTAAATTTGCCACCTGGTAATAAATTTGATTTACACACAAACAAAAACAACAAACTTGCCAGACCATATCAAAGTATTAAATTTGAAACGTTGCAATATTAAGACACATTTTAAAATGATATTGTGAACTCCCTAATTATAACTTGCTTAAAACTACATACATATTTAACTGAATTAATGCATTGAAAATTTTGCACTTTGTTGACCTTTAAACTAGATAAGGGTTACAAGTAGGGATGCCAATCTCGAATTAAATTTTTTAATCCCGGGATTTTCGGGATTCAGTCAATCCCGAAATTGTTAATAAGTTTTGTTTGTTATATAATAATAAATTCGTCATGACTTTCCCCCATCTGAAGTATCCGTGGCAACACAATATTGTCAATGAAAATGTGTTTCCAAACCATTTTTTTTCTGCTTTTCTTTATTAATTGTAATCTATTTGATGATAATAAGCAATATTTTAAAAAATTTTAATAATAATAAAGGTATTCACGTCAACTCTTGCAACTGTGTAAAATGCATAATTGCACTTTTTGACATTTAGGTTGTCGATAAAGTCAAACACAATATGTGAGTACATGCATATATGTACTACACTCATACATATGTTTCTTGATTATTAAAAGATTTTGCTAAAATGATGAAACGAAGTTTAAGCATTTCGCTGAATACTTCTACAATCAATTCAGTAATGAAAGTATAAATATTAATAACATTCGAATTTTTTAACAAATTTCTAATAACATACATATTGGAGCCATAGGTTAAAAAAATAAAATTATGTGCTTGTTGTCCTAAAATCGAATTTGTAAATTACTTGATAATTTCTATATTTTCACTAGTTAAGAATTTTATAATTTTTTAATTAATTTATTTGTGTAGAACGCATCTTCCACCACTTGTTGTTTCACTTAAAACAGAAACATATCCCTTAAACATTTAATTATGCGTTATAATTTTGTGTATAGCTGTTTTTATAAGAACTTTTTGTTCATTTTTTTTTTTTTTTTGCTTGAAATGCCTTTAAATAATTTAATAATAATAATTTTGCATCATGTGTGCAAAGTAATTTTGAATGTGGTTGTTGTGATATTCCTTTGAAAATTTTGCAATTTTGTTTTTCTACATAAAAAATATTTTAGGTTTATTAAGAGTTTATTTGACATATTTCTATGGGAAATTTGTTTTTGTATGAATAGCAAGCAAATATTTTTGTTATATTCAAATATATAAGATAAGTATATTTAACTATGTAATATAAAATGAATTATAAAACTTTTGTTCGTGAACCTCTTTCAAAGACGATTTTTTTTAATAAATACATATAAAACCTATATATCTTTTAATGTTAAAAAAACAGAGTCCCCAAAAATCCCTGAATCTCAAAAAATCTTGGGATTTGATTTTTTTAAATTCCGAATCCCGGGATACGGAAAACCAGTCTCGTAGTTACAGCACTAAAGTTGTTGCGCCATGTGCCATACATAAATACAAACTGCCGTATTCATAAAAAATAATTTTGATTTACAAAAAGTTTACAAAAGCAATTTTATATGGAAAATTTTTTTAACCTTTTGGAAACCTAAATTTGTTTTTATGAATACGACAGAAAATAAGTGAGACGTAAATTTATGTGTGTGCAGATAAATTTAAATTTAAGTAGCAGAGACAAGAACCGAACATCTTAAGGCTATAGTACACGACATGTAAAAATCTACATTTGCATGTGGCTGTGACGTCACGAGAATTTGCAACATGTTAGTTGCATATTATTAAATTAGTAGTAGTGGCTATATGCCGTCAAAATTTTATAGTATTTTTGTCCCAAAGTCCAAATAAGATACAGTTAGCCGAATTAAACACATTTTCAAAGGCAGCACATGCGTAAAGGCAGCACATGCCAACGTAGCTTCATGATGACGTCAAAATTACGTCAGAGCCACATATACATGTTGCTTTTTACATGCCGTGCGTGTACTGCAGGCTTTAGCAGAGCGTGTTTTTTCACCACAAACCGGTTACACGACTAAACGACCACTTTTGTGGCTGCAGCCAACTTAGACTAATGCATAAAAAACACATTCACCACAGCAGGCTACACGAACACACGACTTCAAATGCCGCTAGCAGCATTTGTCGCCTCGTAGCCAGATACTTAATTATTTTGGAAACGGCAGCAGCAGCATCTGCACCTCATATTTAAGTATAAATGCACAGTTCAGTATTGCCACCTTCAAACATTCCGCATTTATATAAATTAAATTACTCTTTCAAAATGTACTTATATGACGTAAAAGTATAAAAGTGAATCAATTTATGCTTTACATCAACTTTTGGATATTGTTTCTGTTAAATAATATGAAATAATTGTACGATATCATTCATTCAGCATTTTGTATTATACTGGCAACACTGAATTTTCTCATTGTACCCAAACAAATAGAAATTAGTTTAATTGGACTATAACTTCAAAATCAGCATAGACAACAACCTGCTGCCTTGTTGCCTTGCTGTCTTCAAAAGAATCACTCTCATATAAATATGTGTATTCCATCCTTGACAATTTGTAGTCGGTAGCCTGCTGTAGCGAATGTGTTTAATGCATAACTTCTAATTTTGGTGGCGACAATGAGCAAATACAGTGCTGCCAAAACGAGTATAATGCAAAATGTGAAAAGAATTATAGCTTGAAGTTATTGGATATTATTTAACAGAAAGAAAACCTCAAAACTCATGTAAAGGTATACATTGATTAATGTTTATACTTTTACGCGATATAAAAACATTGTAAATAAGTAATTTTATTTTTATAAATGAGAAGGGTTTGAAAGTTGCACCACTGAAATATGTGCATATATTTCAATATCAGATGTGTGTGATGACGCTGCCGTTTTCAAAATACTTAAGTAGCTGGCTACATGGCTACAATTGTCGCTAGCGGCATTTGTAGTCGTGTAGTACCGACTACCTGCTGGAGTGAATATGTTTAGTACATAATAGTAAAGTTAATGAGTTAATATTTCAGAGGCAAAAAGTTTTAGAAGGGGGCTAGGACTATACACCCCAATTAATAGAAAATATG
The DNA here is from genome assembly GCA_936439885.1 of Nowickia ferox. Classification (NCBI taxonomy): domain Eukaryota; kingdom Metazoa; phylum Arthropoda; class Insecta; order Diptera; family Tachinidae; genus Nowickia; species Nowickia ferox. The sequence continues at coordinate 89,896,241 of OW387023.1, read as the reverse complement.
ATCTGAGATATGATTACCGAAATTATACCACTTGGATATATGTACATGTGTGTGAAGATAGCTCCGTCAGTTAGCTGTGTTATGCATTAAACACATTCACCACAGCAGGCTACACGAACACACGACTTCAAATGCCGCTAGCAACATTTGTCGCCTCGTAGCCAGCTACTTAATTATTTTGGAGACGGCAGCAGCACCATCTGCACCTCATATTTAAGTATAAATACATAGTTCAGTATTGCCACCTTCAAATATTTCGCATTTATAAAAATTAAATTACTCTTTCAAAATGTACTTATATGACGTAAAAGTATAAAAGTGAATCAATTTATGCTTTACATCAATTTTTGGATATTGTTTCTGTTAAATAATATGAAATAATTGTACGATAACATTCATTCAACATTTTGTATTATACTGGCAACACTGAATTTTCTCATTGTAGCTAAAGAAATAGAAATTAGTTTAATTAGACTACAACGACAAAATAAGCATAGGCAACAACCGGCCGCCATGTTGCCTTGCTGTCTTCAAAAAAATCACTCCCATATAAACATGTGTATTCTAATTTTGACATCTGGTAGTCGGTAGCCTGCTGTGGCGAATGTGTTTAATGCATTACTTTACATATCTCTTTTGATTTGTTATACACAATTGTGTATACTGAAAACGTATGTGAAAAAGTTTAAATAAATTTTTAATTAAAAAATGTGTTACAAAACATTTAAAAATAATTATATTTAATTATTTAATATTTTATTATACTTATTTCACATATTAAAGGTTTATCAATTATCCATATCCTTTTTGTTGTATGCAGATCTGGGACTATTGCATTAAATAAGCAAACGCATTGACCATTTTACTATACTAAACCAAATCAATGCAAATACAAATTTATTACATTTGATAATATTAGTGCATTTTTTTTTCATTAAACTAAAATCCCTTCAAAGTAATTTATGAATATTGCATTGTTACTTTTATTTCACTATTTTTTCACCACTTCACACATTATGAGAAGTATTATTGCATTATAGTGCAAAATACAACGTAAATGTGTACATATGTATATAAATATGTAAATTTTTTCCTATGTACACCCAAGACGAAAAATCATATCACTACGTTTTTTATAATATTTTCGAGAGATGTAATTGTTCCAAGCGGTAGTACTTTTCGTTTATAAAATCACCATTTTTTAAGATATAACTACAATAAATGAAAACCTAAGTTCTGATCTTTTGTCAATTGCACGGTTTTCTATATAAGGTCGAGATGCAACGTACTTGAGGTATGAAACTTTTTAATTTTTTCAATTGGTTCTGAAATCTAGTTTGTATTTATATTGACAGTTTTCCTTTTCTTTAATTTGTACTTACATACATATAAAGGTGCCCTCAATGAACTTTACTGTATTTTTTATTTTATTATTTGTGCTATCTGATAAAATAGGTTAACGTTTTATTCAATATTACTGTGTACAAAATATTTGATAATGCAATAATATTGCATTACTTCATGATGACTAAGCACATCAATACAAAATCAGTGCATTTTCGCCATGCTAATGCAATATTAATCCATTACTTTTAAGAGATTTTATTGAAGTGAAAAAAATAGTGCACTACAAGCATTACATTTAAATTTGCACTAAAATTTTTGTTTTTCAATCAGTGCTTATGCAAAAGTGATGCAAGTTGCCCAGGTCTGGTTGTATTCATCTGTTTTTGACATTCATCCATTATTCTTACACAAACAAATCGCCTGTTGTTTTTGTACTTTCTTAGTTGTTATAGACCTGCATATACTTTATATAAATATGCTTTGAGCATGTTGATGCTTATTGAGAATGTGTTGGCAACGTTTGCTACGTAAAAATCTGCAGAAAATAGAAAATTTCTGCCTTACATAACAGCACGGATTATTTTTTCTTTTATAATTGCACTAGTTTTTAATCTGGTTTCTTAAATCAAATTTTATGTACAAATATGAGTTTTGTGTTTTTTAAATAATCGCTTCACCCTTTCTCTTAAACTAATGAATAAATTGTCGTTTGGTTCGTTTTTAATTATTTGTCCAAACAAATGTTTCATTAAATACAACCTCCCTGTACACTATCTTAAAAAAAGTAAATTTAATAATTTAATTTATAGCACAGCAGTAAATCAAGGGAGTATGAATATGGACTTTGCATACTGTATAGGGAATATTAAAATATACATGTATGCAAATATATGAATATACTCGTATATTATCATATACATATGTCCATATATTCTCATTTTTCGGATCCGAACCATACATGGGATATCAGATATGATCCATACATATTTTTTTAGTTGAGCTGTATATTTTTAATATATGAATGTATATAAATATATATGAATATGTATGAATTCAAGTATGGTAATGTATGGGAAAAGTATTATATATGAAATCATATATGGACTAATATATGAAATATACAGGGTGTTTTTTATTGAGGTATAGAACTTTAAGTTGGCATCACTTTTTTAACTGGCGGCCATTTTCTCAGCTGTCAAGTGATTAATATTTAGTTTGGTTTGCCATTTCATCATGAACAGGTTGACAAAAGAACAACGCTTGCAAATCGTGCAAATTTATTTCGAAAATAATGGTTCAGTTCGCGAAGTTTACCGCAAGCTCCGTCCATTTTATGGTCGACATAATCGTCCATCAGAGCAATTAATTCGGTTAACCATGGATCGTTTTCGCACTACGTTTATTCTATGTGATAATACGCATCCGCAGAGACGTCGAACAGTGCGCACCGAAGAAACAATTGCCGCTGTAGAGCAAAGTGTTGAAGAGGACCCGAATGAATCGATTCGCCACCGTGCACAGCAATTGGAGCTTTGTCCATCAACTTGAAAATTGGACCTGTAGAATTGGCTTTATTCGAGCCAGCCGCGGCGGCCACATGCCCGAAATCATATTTAAACGTTAATGGCATAAAATTATCCTTCCAATAAAGCCAAATTGATGGACATTAAAACGATTTTCTTGTGTTTTATTTCAATTCGAAGTTCTATACCTCTAAAAACCACCCTATATTATAATATATGACCTCTTATATGGAAATACAAGTATGAAACTCTTCATATGTGAATCCTTATATAGAAATAAGATGTAATAAATGGAGCCATATAAAAATGTATGTATACATGATATCTCATGAATGTATACATGATCGTATTTGCAATCAAAAAAAGCTTGCAATTTATTGAATCGTTCTTTTTCTCTCTGTTTTTTTATCACTGGTGAATTGGAAATCTATCAGAAAATACATACCGTATGCAAAGTTTATATGCGTACAGCCTCAATGTTTAAAAAAGAAAACCCATGCTGGTACGATTTTATACATTGTGTCCATATTTAATAAATCAAATTATCAAAAGGTAAACTCAATCATTAATTTTATACAAAATAACGGAATCCTTTAGATATTTTTAAGAAACAAAGTTCATATTACTGCAAAAAATTATATTGAAAACTATTGTTAGTATAAAAACAATTTTTTTTTTATAATTGCATTAGTTTTTAATCTGGTTTCTTAAATAAAATTTTGTGCACGAATATGACTTTTGTATTTTTTGTAAATAATCGATTCTACTTTTCTCTTAAAATGATGAAAGAAATGCCGTTTAGTTTTTTTTTAATTATTTTGTCCAAACAAATGTATCAATGAATACAACCTGCGTGTTCAAAATCTTAAAAAAAAGTAATTTCAGCAATTTAATTTATTGCACAGCAGCGCGCTTTTTTAAATCAAGGAGGTATGAATATGAACTTTGCATACTGTATAGGGAATATTTACACATACATGTATGAAAATGTATGAATATACTCGTATATTATCATATATGTCCATAGACCCTCATTTTTCGGATCCGAACCATATATGGGATATCATATATTATCCATATATATTTTTTAGCTGGGTTGTTAAAAATATCTATAGAATTCCGTTATTTTCTATAAAATGAATGACTGAATTATCCTTTTGATTATTTGATTTATTATATAGGGCCACAATGTATAAAATCGTACAATAAGAATAGTTTTTTAGTAGCAAGAGTTTTTCTTTTTTAAACGTTGCCTACACGTATATAAACTTTGATTACTGTATGTATTTCCTAATATATTTCCCACTCACCAGTGATAAAAGAGATTTAATAAAATGCAAGATTTTTTGATTGCGAAAACAATTTTATGTGAGATATCCTATGCATACCTTTTGATACACTTATATGGCTCCATATATATTTATATTGCAGCGTATTTCTGGACCCACACACGAAGAGCTTCATACATTATATGAGCTCATATATCATAATACATTTTATATATTCGTCCATATATCAATTCATATATAATACTTTTCCCAATGTATAATCCTACACATTTGCATACATAAATTCATATATTTTCATTTATATACATTCATATACCAAAAATATATGGGCTATACATATATACTTTTTTTAGCTGGGTAATAATTATTTAATTTATTTTTTAATTATTTTTTATCTTAAATTTGATTTTCATGTTATTTGTTCTCAGCTTTCGAAGACAATTTTCTCAATAGCTACCGCAACAATCACCCGTCGCAGGTCTCTGTACATATACAAGTTTTGACATACGAGCCAACAGTTATATGAATTCGCCTTAAATTAGGCAAAAAAAAAGTAGTTCAGCTGTGTTTTCATGTTTACCTGTTATGAATTTGCCTTAGTAAGTCCTAATTTACACTATGCAAGTCTTATTGCTAAGCTGATTAGTTTGTTAGGAAAGAGGGACGAAGGGAAAAGAAACGTTACTGTTCCCCTCGTCTCACGCTCCGTCAAACTAATCAGCTTAGCAATAAGACTTGCATAGTGTAAATATGGACTTATAATTGAGCATTGAAGTACATACATCAGGGATGGAAAAGTTGGTACAATTGTACCATTTTTAGCACTATTTGAATGCCAAAAGTACAGTAGCACCCCAATGACCATTTTAGCACTATTGAATTTTTTTTTTTTATGTAATATAAATACAAATAGCATTAAAAATATAGAATATATAAGTAACCAGTTTCGAGCGTAGGTTGATGTAGAAGTTATTAAGTCCTTAAGAAACGACAGGATATGTATGTACCTTTTGCTCGAAGGTATTAGAAAGGAAAAATTAGGTAAATGAAGCGATGTTTTCCGACATTTCAAAAATATGTTGGAGGAATGTTATCTATTCCAAATTCATCTGCAAATTTGAAAAATATATTTCCAAAGGATGGAAAAGTATATCCTAAATGTTACTTTTATATTCAGATCTCAGCAACTAATAGTCTTTTTTATACGTTCTGACATTAAAGAATAATATTAATTAATAGTATTAATTAATAATATTATAATCATTTAACTAGTGCCTTTTTGTCAATTGTTAAGCTTTTACACATATGTGTGCCTTTTTGTATTTGAATTTGAATTTGAAGAATTTGGTACACTCGTACTGAAAAAAGTACAATTTTTCTTGAAAATTAGTACAATTTCTAAATTTGATTTCGCATCCCTGACATACATATGTATGTATGTATGTAGTTCTGAAGTTAAACACGAGGAATTACACTCCGATAGTCTAAATTTTTAGCTAAAAGTTGTTTTTATTTTCATTATATTTTTTAACATTCTTTTTTAATTTCAAGATTTGGCTTGTTTTTATGGCTAAGCAATTGTCTATATGCATTTCGTTCCTGCTTTTGGAACTCATCATATTTCAAATATGAAAATAAATGTTTTATTTTTCTTTTTGCTTTTTAATACTTTTATTGTTGCCGAATACAGATGCTTGTTTTGTAAAGATTTTTGTTTGAAGCTTTCAAACTTATTATGTTTGTATATTGTGATTCTCAATACAGTATTAAGAGTCTTACTATAAACATATGAAGTTTTTTAACAAAATTCAAAAATTTTTTGGGTTGAAGTCTACTGATGAGTTCCAAAAGCAGGAACGAAATGCATATAGACAATTGCTTAACCATAAAAACAAGCCAAATCTTGAAATTAAATAATTAAAGACTTTATGTCAAATAAATATACTTCGGTATTTCAAATATTCTTTTTTTAAAGTTTAATCAGTTGGAGTAAAATTCTACAAAAAATTTAGTTAAAGTAAATTTTTGTAAAGACCCTTCAGTTTTAAAAGTAGTAATTCACTCAAAATTGTTAGGTATTTCCTAACGAAAAAACGACTACCTACTACAGTAGCCACAAGTAATGCAAGATTTCGCCTTTTGACTCTCTCACTCATGGATTTGTTTATGCTTTTAACCTCAAAAAGAATTCTTGCGAACGGAAAAAAACTGTGCTGTTATTCCAAAGAAAATCAACAGGAAAAAAATTAGTTTAAGTACATAATTATTTTGATTTGGTGTTGGCGTTAGTTGTAATTGGAAGTTCGTGGCCAGTGAACGTGTAATTTTTAGTGAAAAAAGTGCTTTACTTTTGGAAAGTTAAAGTGAGCAGCAGAAGTCAATTAAAAAGTTGCTTAAAAAAAGAAAAAGAACAATTAATTGAAATATCGGGAATAAAAGTTCACATGAAAAGTTTCCCTAAAATTGTGATAGGCAATTTTTGCGTTGTTGTTGTGCCAGTAAAATATTCTTTAATTTTGTTCACCATTTTTTGTTCACGGAAAAATATTTCACGTGAACAATATGTTCGCCTTTTATTCCCGATAAGGGTAAATAAATTATTTGTTTTATCAATAGAAAATTAATTGTATTCATTAGCGAAATCACTGACGTAGGGTTATGCATATGGTGGCAATTGACTACCGTCAATGTCATCCCCATGTTAAAATCTTCAGTCGTGTGCATGGGTAGTAGTTAGGCTGGTAGTTCGTAGTAACGATTAGTATTTAAAGATATATCTAGACTTTCGCTAGCTACGCCGACTGCAGGGTATGAACAATTTAATGTATATACATACGTATGTATATATGTGTGCATATGTTTGTATGTATTTTTAGTAATTTTTTCATTATACTAAATTTTCTTCAAATGTAAAGAAAAGAATTTTAAGGCTCAGTTAGCCGACTGTAATGCAATGTAATTGTAATGTAGGAAACAGCTGATTGATATTTTTATATGAAACGTAGGTTACGTTTCATTACATCTCTATAACCATTTCCATTACTTTTCACATAACAATATCGATTAGCTGTGTCCTACTGTTGCAGTTACATTACATTACAGTCGGCTAACTGAGCCTTTAGGCTGAGTTTACATCTGGCATTTCTTGTGTGCTTGTGCCCAAAAAAACGTACATAACTACTAATTACTAATGAAAAACAGTTTGATTCAGACATGTATTTATTGATTTATTATTATTGATTTGTCTATTAGTTATGTATGAAACTGTTTAACGTAATAAATACGTGTATGAATCAAAAAATTTTTCATTAGTAATTAGTGGTTACACTTTTTTTACGCATGTGTGGCACATCGCACACAGATGTAAACCCGGCCTTAGCTACCTAAAAAGTTACTTCATCTCAACGGCTAAAGCCAATGAAAATATTGAGTTTTTGTAAATTCTTTGAAAGCGGTACAAGTCCACTTCGCTGGGTTCAATTTTTATAATTTCAATAGAAACACTTTGTGACCAAATACAAAAAAAAATTTGGATACTTTTAAAAAAACCTAGCTACAAAACCGAAGGTCCTGGCTTCGATCCTGGTATCCTACGGTCATTAAATAACACCACGCATTTTTCTGATGTGCATTAGTGTCCCTTTGTATCAGTTGTTGTAGGAAAATTTAAGTGATAAAGGCATAGTTACTGGTCACTGAACTATACCGGCGTCAGCAGATACTAATCCTAATGCAACATCAGAGCGCCCTCCTTCGTTGTGTAGCAGAATCATCGGCGAAGTAAAATAACTAATAAAATGGCTACTAAGCACAGCTTCGAAAAAAAATGAATACTCCTCATTTAACACCAGAGGCGCTGCAACACTGTATTACTAAAAAAACGTGCAAAAAAGTAGAGTTGTAAAAGAATGAAGCTTTCCTCTATGTCTTCCTTCACCACCTGTCTTCTCTATCACTATCCCTTTCCTAAAGAAGGTGGCACCTTGTAATAGTAGTAGGCATTTATTGCTTGAATGTTACTTCTCTTAAAAAAACCCTACATATGTATGTAGCTTGCAGAGATGCATGCTTTAGTAAATTTGTAAAATTGTATGTACAAGATTGTTATGTAATTTCTAGAAATTCAATTATTATATCTATATTTTCAGTTGTAAAGCAGCTCTGGGCGAGTCAACATCAAGCGTCGTTAGCAATTATCTCTTAAGTGCAACTAGGCCACTTGTTTATTGGCCTTCTAGAGTTTTGCGTCTCGCTCGCACTGGTTGACTGATCTGCCACGGATAACCGTATATTCTTTCGGTTCTGCATCTGAAAATTTAGGACATTATATGTACATATGTATATATATGTACATATATATATATTTGTTCCTTTTAACTCTTAAAAAGAGTACCTACATAAGAGATATTTTTATTCAAGATAAAAATTTTTCCCAGAACATTGTTATAAGTAATTCGAATTCGAAAGTGTCGCAGTGATTTTAATACTAGAATTTTTCTTCAACAAGTAATTTGTAACACTCTCTTAACCGACATTTTATAAGAAAAAGAGAGTTATTATCAATAAACAAAGATATAGGTACATATTGTTGCGTAAAAATATCCGAACAGAGCTAAAGTAAATGTTTTTATAAGGAACTATCTAGAAAACTAAACGTACACACGTATACATAAAAGTGCAAACACATGGTATTACCAGCAACACACGGTATTACCAACATAAAAGTCGTTGCACAGTATTCGGTAATTCAAAATAACGGCCAATCGAATTATCTTGATTATTTAGCTACAAATAGTAAACGACAGCACAGATAGTAACTTGTGCATAGCAGCAACATCTTTATGCAGTAATAAAGCTTCTTCCATTGGCTTTACGTTTCATTACGCCATCTACAAGTACATGGCGAACATTCTAGAATACGCTTCCTGTAGTATATATAAAAGGAGGCACCCTGTGGAACAGTGATTCAGTGTAAAGGCTGGTACTCTGTTCAAAGTTGTGAAAAATTTTCAGCACCATTGATTATTTCGCGTGAAAAATTTGACATGTACTAAATGTAGCCTAACTCGCGGTTTTTTTTTATAAATTTCTTGCTTTTATTGCTTGAAAGTATGCAACATTGTTAAAATTCCGTGCGAAAAAAGCACTGCTCATGTTGTTTCGCAGCTAAACTAAAATGATGCCAGACTAATTTTGCATGGAAAGACATGATTTTATGTGTTTTTCACAACAAGAACAGAGTACTACTTTTGCGAATTTATTTCGCAAATATTTCACACCAAATACTTTTATATGTAGTTTGACAGCATTTCGCACGAAATTGTGAACAGAGTACCAGGCTTAAGTCAGAAAGTAGTAGAGTCAACGTCGTTGAAAGTAAAGACATCGTGCGGTGGATAATAAACACATGCATGAAACTAAATAATGATGTTCATGAAACTTTCGCTATAAATTTTTTATTCGTTTCATTCTATTTGATACAGATGAATAACTATGAAACAAGCACAATGAACACTCAATAGTTAAGAACGCAGTAAAATGATGTTGGTTTGTTTACTTATACAAGAGCATACTAACATTTACAAATGTGAAACAGAACATGTGTTGAGTAAATCTCGATTAAGTTCATGCAAAAACAATATATAAGAATAATCGCCGAAAAGGAAGTTAAAAAATGTTAGCGAGCTCTAAATTAAACTCAGTTTTTATTAGTGGGAGTAATATGCAACTTCGGTAAAAAATTTCATTTAGATAAAAGTATTTAATTTTATACTATCTTCCGCTTTCACAAAATGGATTACATATAAACATAAGATAAAAGTACACATAATTTTCTTTCTTTTAAATGCAATATTATTGTTGTTTAAAATTTCGTATTTTTACATTAGATTTGTTATCACAAATTTTTTGAGTTTTATTACAAATATTAATTTCAAAAATAATTTCTAGTTATATTTTTGCTTGGAAGTATATAAATAGTTATTTTCGCTTGGAAACGAGTATTTTTGTTGTGTTTTATTTAATTTTTGTCACACAACTAATAAACTATTGTGAACTGGTTTAAGCTCTTATCTATTTAAAGAGTTCGTATATAAAATTTTATTAATCAAATTTGCTTAAGAACATATTCATTTCTCATAAACCAATTCCTTTTTTTCATTTTTCATCTAAATAAATTCCTCTCGCCCGCATTTACTAAACGGCCTCACAAGGCCCACCGAATACTCCCGTAACTAGTTGGTTTGATTATACCTGTCACCGCCTGTAATTCACTGACAATATACCCTGTTGTTTTAAGATATCCTAGTAGCATAAGTTTCGTTAAATAAAGCTTTGTGTATTTTCTTAACACCGAAGAAAATAAATCTTTTATTTCAAAGTTAGTGGACCTTTGGGATCGAACCTGGACAGACTGAGTCATACCCCAGCTGGAAAGAAAAACCACGTTCCGTCACAAATGACTCTATATTTTCTTCCAACACTGTATATTTGTTTTATTTAATTTACATTTTTTTTTGTTTATTATTGATAGCTTACCAACAGAAATAATACCAACAACTACACAACTGTTTTTATAAGTACACAACAAATACAACAACCACGCTCATGCAGTCATGTTGTGATCGTACAAACAGAAGTAAAATAACAACAACCACGTACATGCTTTTGTAAGCATGCATGCTATAAAACACATGCAGGCTTTGTACAGATTGTAACTTAAAAGGAACAAACTATGCAAATGGGAAAATACTTCTCAAAAGCTTAAAATAATAATTATTATAAGACGATAAGTTTAGGCAACAAGCAATCAGGACGATCTGGACGTCTTAGTACGGTAAGCAGGGGCACTACCTGTATATTACGCAGAACGGACATCAACGTAAAGGCTTGTTCTAATTTTTGAAAGGAAGCATACAAGATCTACCGAATTCATCTTGGGCTTTCTATAATAAATAGTAGTTAGTATTCAAGATCTACCGCATTCATCTTGAATTTAATTTTAATTCATTTTTTTTTTTTTATTTCAAGATCTACCGAATTCATCTTGAAATAATTTATTTTTTCTCAAGATCCCCCGAATTCATCTTGAGTTTATTTCTTTTGCTTTGCCGTGTTTTCAAGATCTACCGAATTTATCTTGAAAACTTGTTTTATATTCAAGATTCCCCGAATACATCTTGAATTTATTTTATTTCAAGACTACTGAATTCATCTTGAAATAATTTATTTTTTATATATTCAAGATCTCCCGAATTCATCTTGAATTTTTTGCTTTGCCGTGTTTTCAAGATCTACCGAATTCATCTTGAAAACTCGTTTTATATTCAAGATCCCCCGAATACATCTTGAATTTGATTATAGTTTATTTTATGCTGGTTCAAGATCCACCGAATTCATCTTGAAACTCATTTTTTTTAATTACGAGAGCCACCGAATTCCTCTCGCCCGCATTTACTAAATGGCCTCACAAGGCCCACCGAATACTCCGGTAACTAGTTCGTATTGATTACAGATGTCAGCGCCTGTAATTCACTGACAATATACCCTGTAGTTTTAAGGTATCCTAGTAGCATAAGTTTCGTTAAATAAAGCTTTGTGTATTTTCGTAACACCGAAGAAAATAAATCTTTTATTTCAAAGTACAGACTGAGTCATACCCCAGCTGGAAAGAAAAACCACGTTACAGTGTGTATTTCTTTCCATAGCATTTCATTTCAGGGATGTGTGCAGTTCATTACAGGAATAAGTATTACATTAAAATAGTTTAAAGTTTTATATTATTTAAAAATGCAAATAAAAAATTAAAATGTGTATTACTAATATGTATGGTATATATGTATGTACTTAGTTATGTATGTATGTGTAACAGTTAAAACTTTAATTTAGAAGTGAAACCTCCCATCAAAAAATTACACATTACCATCAGAACTACTTGCCGTATAATGACATACTTTTTTGATTGCAAAATTTCATTACTCGCTTACAAAACACATTACATAAAATTTAAAAAAGTAGAAGTTGTTTGGTAAGAAGAATGATTTTTTTTAGATTTCATTGATTACGTGAATATGTTGCCAAATAAAGAATGTAAGAAGTTCTCAAGAATCGATTATTTTAGTCTCACGCCTTGTTAAAATCATTAAGTTGGTAATCCAGTAGGTAAAAGCTTCCACCAAAAATATTAAGCATTACCTTTTTGTGTGCTGTGCTATTACACATGTGCGACGCATACAAAAAATTCGATGATTTCACTATATTGGCAACATTGCTATTGCGTATTAATAACAAAAGATGAGATGAGATAAAGACTTTTAACTCTGATACGAAGAGCAACGAAAAAAAATAAAACAACTGGGTTGAAGTTCAGTACACAAAAAGCATTGTCTCTTTATTTTCTACTTTCTTAAATACTATTATTTTGTTTATTGCTGCATTTTTGTTATTGGAAATGCAGCTATAAACATAAAAATTAATTGATTAAAATAAACATAATAATTCTTAAGAAATTTGTTTGGTGCATTTTGGCAATTGTTGCATTTTTGTTAGTGGAAATGCACCTGAACAAATTGTAACGATTCTTTGGAAAAAAAAAATACAATTAATAAAGTTATAAATAAATTATTGCTGCATTTTTGTTATTGGAAATGCAGCTATACAAATTAATTGGTTAAAAATAATAATTCTTAAGAAATTTGTTTGGTGCATTTTATCAGTTGTTGCATTTTGGTTAGCGGAAATGCACCTGAACAAATTGTAACAATTCTTTGGAAAAATACAAAATATATATATTAAAATTAAATTTCTTTGCAGCGAATAAAGTATTAAAAATAATTATTAAAATTCTTAAGAAGTTAAAACAACATATGTGTATGTGTATGATCAAAAATAATGTTAAGGGAATAGTGGGAGACACTATAACAATAAAGCAGCATGAAACAAAAGTCGTTTCAATGAACAATCTCTTTGTGTTAACAGTATAAAACGAAATGTTTTCACTCACAGTATGATAAAAGCAACAGTTTGTTCAACATTAACATATTTATTCGAAGTTGGAATTTAGTAAACAAACATTTCAGTAGTTTCATGGATGGAATTGTTCATGCAACTCTATATTGTATAAACAGTGATAGCAGAATAAGTCTTGTATGCACTGTTGCCAACTTTTTTGCAACAAATATAGCTAAGGTATACAAGAAAATAGCTAAATTCCAAAACTATTTGAAAATTTAGCGATAAATAGCTAAAAAAAAATATATTTTTAGGTTGTTTAAAAAATTTTACGGTAACTTTTAAACTTCTTTCATACTACCCAAATTTCCCTACAAATTTTATAAAATAGCAAATAAAAGCAATGTAATAGGTTGATAAAAGGCTTCATTTATTTAAAAAAATATACATGCATACATATATGTATGTAACATATTCATTATATATTTACATATATTTATAAAAAATTATAAGCGATATAATTTTTTACTAAAACTTTGAAGTCAATCTTCATCATTAGTATTATCGTAGGTACCTAATTTGCTAAGTACTGAATTCCGGATTTCCTCAGTAAAAAAATTGTTTCAAATAAAGTAAGAATAGCGCTGAGTTTACGGTTTTGGAGTATTATATTTTTGCTCACAAAAGCATGCAAACATAGCAGTTATCTTAAGCGCTCCTTAATGGATTAATAATATAAAAGTATCTACTTATATATAAAAGCGCTTTCCAAGATCTACATATATGAAGATGGATGTGAGTACATTATTAACTAACTTTCTGGCTTTAAAACCTGCATTTTTGTGGCACTATTTAATCATATTTTTTTTTAGTTTGTTTAATTTACGTTCATTGCTTCTAAGCAAGCTCACATTTTAAAGCGAATTATAATGCACAAAAAATCGCTAGAATTCCCGCTAATAGCTAAACCATAAATTTTCCAAAAAAATGTACTTAAAATTCGCTAGATTTGACGAGAAAATAGCTGAATTGGCAACAGTGCTTGTGTGTGAAAAACAGCCGAGAGGAAGTTTTGCTACAAAACCAGTGCAGTCAGTTGAGTGAGACCTGTGCAAATTAAAGTTTTCACTTTTGGTTGAATTAAAAAATATATTTTCTAGACGTCTATGCGCCTTTTTACTTTATTTATTTTTTAACTTCGGTGTGTTATTTTTAGTTCTTATGCTAAATCTTAACTGACTTACAATTTTTAAATATGTTTCTTAAATATTAAAGAATAAAAACGTAACAATATACATACAACTCGTGAATTATGGGAACACATATTATCCAAGTCATATACAGAGAGAAATGAAGAAACACCAGAAGAGACAGAATCAGAAAAGATACTATAAAGTATTAAACTTTCTGGCAACGTCCAATGTTTCTAATGGTTTGGCAACTCATTCTAATGAATATCAGCTGCCAAAATCCCGCATCATTTTTATTTTGTATGCAAACAATGCAATGGCTCAGTAAGTATATTCGTTCCTAAATGCCGATAAAATGCAAAAAATATCTCTGCAACGGAAGGTTGCACTTAAGACATGTTTAGCATTGCATACGCATTTTTTTAAATTATGCATTGCAACTTGGGGTTAGGAAGTCGGCCACACATTCACCACAGCACGCTACCGGCTACAACCTGTCAAAAATGGAATACATATGTGTACATGAAAATTATTATTTTCTCAACACGGCTACACGACGACACAACCACTTTTGTTGCTGAAGCCAACTTAGACTAATTTCTATTTTTGTTGGCGACAATGAGCAAATGCATTGTTACCAATATAATACAATATGAGAAATGCATTATAACTTAAAATTATTGCATATTATTTAACAGAAAGAAAATCTCCAAACTCATATAAATGCATACATTGATTAATTTTATAGTATGATTCCACCGACTTTAAATGAAGTAGGTTTAACTAAATCACTTCAAAGTGTTTCCACCGAGCTTGTGAGTGAATTGTTGTTCGAATTTTCATATGCATTTTATGCACGTGCTTTGTAAGGTGGGCACAGCAGCTGTAATGTGAAATTTATTCACATTTAGTTGACATTTAAAATTGATTAAATATTCCTTAATGTCATTTTTTCGAAATTGTCAATCACTACTCGGAAAATATGGGTCGGCGCCTACTTATTTTTTAATTTTCTACCACATAGGCTCCTTTTTATGTTTTTGAGCTGCTTTACAAAACTACATTTATCCAAATATTTATTTTTTTCTATGTACTTCAGAGACGAATGAGACATTTTTACTCACACTTACAACTATAATTTTGTTTTTGACATAAAAGTAAAGTAATAATTGAGCATTGACGTACATATTTATGTAAGTCTGAAGTTAAACACGAGCAATTACACTCCGATAGTCTAAATTTTTAGCTAAAAGTTGTTTTTATTTTCATTATATTTTTTACCATTTTTTTTTAATGTTTAGACAGTTGGAGTAAAATTCATTTAAGTATGACGCAAATAAGCTGTTTTATTTGAAACTGAAAAACAACTTCTACAAAAAATTGAGTTAAAGTAAATTTTACTAAGTATGAACACTTTCATTTACATACATATACTCGTGTACATTAGGGTGCCACTAAGTATAAAAGTTTTGTGCCGAAAATTTAAACCAAATTGGACAAGGTTTTCTGGACGCGCATCCAGGTCAAAGGTCAGGTATTTTCATATTTTACAATCTATACGAAATAAATTTGCTGAACTCGTTTATTTTCTTCAATATTTAACGAAAAAACTTAGATTTTTTTTATTTTCGTAAAAAATAGTAAAACAAACTTTTTTGGTAATTAACCCTCATATTTCCTTGAAGTCAAAGCGGCTAACAAGCTAATTAATCGCAAAAATGTTTAATACATGTATGTATGTATTTGGTAGCCGGAAATTAATAGATGCTCTATTTCACAAACGTTAATTACTAAAATTAATTTTTCCAGACAACAACCATTATTTTTACGCTACAGTTACACGACCAAGATTTGCTTTCAAGATGCCCCGATGCATTACATCGCTTTTCCACACGCAAAGTTTACTTTGAAAAGTCTTAATTCTGCTGGGAGGAAAACAGAAAGAGACTGTACTACTACTACCTCTGTCTTTCACACAGATTAAGGCAAGATTAACTCAACAAGAACTCCAAACAAAATAAACTGTTTGGCATAGAAGAAAAAATTATTGGGACTCTATGAAGGAAAATATTTTAAAAATTACAGCCCAGGACCGATGCTATTGAAGGAGAGTCTCTAATATCTCAATACTGATTTATACATAATTTATACCATATATTTTGCAGATGGCTAAATCACCTCAAAGCGGTTGATTTATTGTAAATTATTACGAAAATATTTTTTTTTAACTGCATTTATCCACGCAACCCTGCGTTGCTTTTAAAATTACAAACTCCATCCCTGGGTCATCCATCATTAGTGATTGAAAATTTCGAAAAAGTGACATTAAAGAATATTTGATTAATTTTAAATGTCAACAGCTGCTGCGTCGACCTTATACAGTGAGCGCATAAATTAACTACTAAAATTCGGACACCAAATCCCTCACAAGTTCGGTGGAAATACTTCGAAGTAATTTACTTAAATCTACTCGTGTGTAGTTTCCACAATACAAGCAAGCGACTTGTCTAGAAAAAATATGTACATACTCGTATGTATGTATATGAAAATCACTCAAATTTTTGAGTGATTCCTATAAAAATTTTCTAGACAAGTCACTTGCTTGCATGGTGGAAACTACACATTAAAGTGGGTGGAAACATACTATAAGTAAATAAATTTTTTACAAAATTTGTTGGACTAAACTTTTTCTATGGGAGTGATATGGAAACAATGGGGCGCATCGTAAATCTCTGAAGCATTTTTGCCAACATTTTTTATTTTTTTTTATTTGCTTCCCCATACATCCTATTGATGAAATGAAAAAAGTCTCCATAATATACATAAGTTCAGTCTAATTAGCTTTTTTATATTTCTAGCATACCGAAATCTCTTTTACGAGTATACCTTCGAATCTGTATATTAATGTCGCATAGTTTTACTCTGCCACTAATCATTAGCTACTTTATCTAAATATGTATGTATGTACATACATATGTATGTGTATATATATGTACATATGTATATATAAGTATATAAAGTAAATTTGCTTTTTTTATTGTGGTAGTGTTAGTTTTTCATGGGTAATTTTTTGGTTTTCAATTGTGCAATTAGTTTAGTTGGGAGGTAGAAACTAACAGTAAACTTATTGTGAATCGATATCTTCAGACAGAAAGTTAAAAAATAGAAGTTTTTGAACGGTAAAAGTTTGTAATTTGTAAAAATTTAATGTACGTTTTTAAGAAATACAATAAAAAAGCTGTGTGTAATATTCATATTAGAAGTGATAAAAAATTAAAGTTATAAAATTACATACTCACTAAAAAGAAAAATTTGTTTGAACGCTTCCTTCAGAAAATTCTTGAAAATGTCCTTTATTATAAATAATTTTCAAGCAAATATTTGGGAATATTTTTTTTAAATACATACATATATGGAATTATTCCTAAAATTTATTCTTTAAAGGTTAATTTTTAGACAGATTTTCGAATGGGGGTTTTCTTTCAAAGATTTTGAAAATAATTAACACGATGTCGACAAGAAAATTTCGATCGACAGCTTCTATTGAAAACAACAATAAAATAAGAAAATTTGTTTCTGTTTTTAATATATGTATGTAATCCATAGAAAGCTTCTAGTCGAAATCGTTCGCCAGGCCGTAAAACGAAATTGCATAAATACTATAATGTGATCACTTCAATCGTCAATTATCAATTGTTTGTAGAACATTTTTAAAAATCTTTGCTAGAATTTTTTTTTTAAATTTTAAAAATGTTTTACGAAATATTTAAAAAAAAATTTGCATTTATTTCTACATTTTTTAAATTAAGTTTTTACAATTAGTTTAACTTTTGTTTTTTGTTTTTTTGAATTTTAATAGCAAAACTAAACAAATATGCCACATTTTACGGTTATTTTATTTGCACTGGTGTCGTTAGCGGTCCTGACATGTAAAGCCACTCCGTGGGTAAGTATTCCAAACATTGTGGAAAAATACTGTTAATGTTTATGATAATAATAAGTGTGTTCGAGAACTCAAAAGTTTTTAAAATTTTTTACTATTTTTACTGAATTTTACTGGATTGCGTTCGCGAGAGAGAGAGAGAGAAATTACAGTTAATTTACTGATTAAATTCAAATTTATACTCGACAAATTCGTGCCGTAAAATCCAGTAAAACGAAACCATATGTTTTTAAATGTAAACAAACAAAAGCAAAGTGAAACAAAAATTTTTATTTTTTGATGAAATTTTCAATATAACAAAAAGCAAATGTATAAAGTTATAAACATTATAACATTTTTTTAAGTTTGGTGCCGGAAAATATTCGTGCGGAATTTTTATAGAATTTTTGGGAAATATGTAGTTATAACAATAATACTATGAACGATTTAATTAAACGTGGAATGCAGAACATAACCGATTGTTTTTAAACGTGAATAAAGTTAATAGATTATTATAGTGAAATTTTTGTTTATACATATCATCGGGTGATTACTGGTTTGCCGCATGGAATATTAAAAAAAAAACTAAGTTATTGGTCGCTTATATATGAATAATGTTTCCTTTTTCCATCTTGAATATATCAGCATACATAAAGTTCTTTTCCCCTTTTATATTTGACTTACTTGAAAGGAAGTGAAGAATATTATTGTCATGCTTGCTATATGCGGCAACAAAGATTTTTGTCTTTTTTTTTTGTAAATCCTACTAATGTTTCATTTCCAAAAAAACATCAATTACACTGATTGACAAAAATTAACTTTTAATTTGTCACATGAATTTTCTTTGGTATTTTTTACTTTATTTTGACTTCCTAAGGTGGAAAACAGAGGTAGAAAAAATTTGACACCCATAGTTTTTTTTTTAACAGGAATTTTATATTTTAATCAGAAATAATTTCTTAGTCTCTGGCTTAAGTTCAGTAATTTCAATTCTTGTTGAATGAAATATTTTTATTAATTAAAGTGACTTTCTAAAGAAGATAATATCTATATACATTTAACAAGAATTGAAAGTACTGAACTTAAACCCGACTAAGAAATTATTTCTGATTAAAATTCACTATAGTTCAACTAAAAATTTAAAATTGTCTCACTTAAATCGTCATGGCACGCACAACATTTCTCATATTCCGTTCCATTGAAAATTTGCGTTAAATAGCTGATGTTAATAACAATCTCTACCCCAGTAGATAGACTTGGGTGCTGATGAAGTGCGTGGCTGCACAATAAAATATCGGTATTTCCCCCAGCTAATAAAGTCTAATTTAATTTTTGTTCTCTTCTTTAGAAAGTCACATTAATTAATAAAAATATTTCATTCCACAAGAATTGAAATTACTGAACTTAAGCTCGACTAAGAAATTATTTCTGATTAAAATTCACTATAGTTCAACTGAAAATTGGAATTTTATATTTCATAGAAAATTCTTATAGTTCACATACAATTATACTTGATAATATGTTTTTTAAAACTAAAAGCTATGATTTTCTGGAGTATTTCACCTGAGGCTGGTCTCTTGCAAGTGTCCAACAATAATCTGCCAACATTCGAGGACTCCATTTGCCCTGGTATCGTTTATCCTGATGGAACCTTTCGCCGTGTTCGTCGCTAACGGCTCCTAGGTTCTCGGGAAGGAAACCGAAGTGGGAGTGTAGAAAGTGTATTTTGAGTGACATATTACAACCCAATGTTTGATACGTCGAAAGTATAGGGTGTTTTTTTTAGAGGTATAGAACTTCGAATTGAAATAAAACACAAGAAAATCGTTTTAATGTCCATCAATTTGGCTTTATTGGAAGGATAATTTTATGCCATTAACGTTTAAATATGATTTCGGGCATGTGGCCGCCGGGGCTGGCTCGAATAAAGCCAATTCTACAGGTCCAATTTTCAACCACTTTTTCGAGCATATGGGGCCGTATGTTGGCAATAACGCCACGAATGTTGGCTTCCAAGTCCCCTAGCTTTTCTGGTTTGTTGGCGTAGACGAGCGACTTCAGCGGATGCGTATTATCACATAGAGTAAACGTAGTGCGAAAACGATCCATGGTTAACCGAATTAATTGCTCTGTCGACCATAAAATGGACGGAGCTTGCGGTAAACTTCGCGAACTGAACCATTATTTTCGAAATAAATTTGCACGATTTGCAAGCGTTGTTCTTTTGTCAACCCGTTCATGATGAAATGGCAAACCAAACTAAATATTAATCACTTGACAGCTGACAAAATGGCCACCAGTTAAAAAAGTGATGCCAACTTAAAGTTCTATACCTCAATAAAAAACACCCTTTAGTTCTCCTATCACATCTTTGTAGTTACTTGGTTTGTGGTTGCCCAAAAAAAATTTTGTGCGACATTTTTAAAACTTTTCCAAGCAGATTTCTCTAACAAACTTAACTTTTCTTCGAATATGTTATCCTTTAACAATTTCTTGATCCGACGAAAATTCCTTCCTTTATTTTTGCGTCACTAACTTTAGGAAACTTTTCGCTCAAGTACGTAACACCTGAGCCGTTCGTCGCTGACTTTTGAAAGTTAGTTCACCACATACGTAGCAAAAAGAGTTATGCTGATTGATGCACTTCCTTTGCATGCTGAAAAAATAACAACGTTTTGCTAAACTGAAAATATTACTCTTTTATAAACGAAAACTTGATGCAATTAAGCCGTACGTACAGTAGTATTAACGCAAAATAAGGTAAAATCATAACTGGGTGTCACAACAAATCTGTGCGTAACAGAAACAAATTAGTTTGTGTTTTGCAAAGAGGGTATATAGTAAAGTAATCAGAATCAGCATACAGAATCCGTGTGGCAAAAATCCTGTTGATCAGTGTTATTAACTATTTTATATTTGTATGTGCTGTAAAAATATCTGTAAATACTAATAAGTTTGTATAAACATGAAATTCAAAGCTATTTCAATAATTTTTTCTACATTTAAATCTGGCATTATATTATGCTTTTCTTCTGTAGAACATTTTAGCAGAATTTTTTTACCGATTTAGCATTCTCTCATCATCATTTTCTGGCAACGCTGACCTCGAGAGCGAGTAAACAAGCCAAAATATTTTGATATTGTATTGACGTGACGTCGATGTTGACAACTGGAATAAGGGTGAATGTAAAATCTTTTTTAAATACAGAGTGTAAAATAAAATATTCAGCTATTGCTAATATCGAAAATAAAATACTTGAGTCAAGTGCTTTAGTCGAAAAATATCGAGAGGTCATTTACTAAAAATTGCACTAGAACAAAATATGATAAATTTTTTCACAAAACAAATACATACGAGTATATATGTACCCGGTGACGTATTTGAGCGACATTAACATTATGACATTTTCATAGATGAATCATCTTCACAAAATCACTACCAAGTCGTAATTTGGTCTAAACTATTTTGAATGAAAATTTCATGGGTTAATCTACATGACAATGATACAATTATTGAAGTGTCACAGTACTTAAAAAAGTTGAAACTTAACGATAAATGTCACAGACGATAAATGTCACAGACGACTCAAAGCGATATGCTCTGTCATGAGTCTCTGAGTTACCCACACATATCATACAAATTCGATAACGAATTACGATGACATTGTCCGCTAGGACTGACTAACACGAGGACGCTTAGCAGTCAAAAACAACTCCAGTCATATATGACAGTTTGGACATTTACTTCGAAAATTCATATATGACACCAACGAAAATTCAGCAGCTGTCATCGATGCTTAACATTGTCAGCGCTTGTCACGATGAATCATTATGACTTTCGCCACTGGATAACAGTATGTTTCCACGATACGTGCTTCGGTCTCTATTAATGCTGCACATCCCAATCATGAGCGAATATACTTGCCTCGCCGAGTGTTGTCAGATTAGAATTTTGGTTTGGGGATTGAGGAATTAATTGGGGATTTTATGAGATTTTTGGGGCTTTGTATTTTACTTAATATTTATTTTTTTATTTATTTCTCGGAATATTTTAATTTCAATACATATTCCAATTGCTTTTTTTAGTTCATAAATAATATTAAATGATAAATGGTAACAATGAACTCATCTTTAACATTTGTTGTTGGCTAGATTTAAATAAGATTTATTACAAGACAAACAAGTACTTGCATTGGGGAGATTGCTCATCAGCTAATTTTATTGTTTACTCGTACGAGTATGTGCTATATAAATTAAATTATTTGACAATTGGTTCTTTACCTTATTTGATGCTTGTTCATATAAAGATGCCGCTGGTAGATTATTGTATATGTTAAATTTACTTTGTGTACCAACGAGCAATGAAGTTTTTTCGGCAATGATTCAGTACTAAAAACTCTATTACGAATTATTATACATTTTAAAAATAACTGTATGTGTTGTGACACTTCTGATCCATCTCCAGAAGTGGTAAAATTAGTAGAAATTGCCTTTTGGGGGAATTTTGGGGATACACATTTCAAACTTTGGGATGTCAGTCGACAGAAATCTGGGAATCCTGGCCTCGCTATACAAAATTATGAGAGCGAATCAAGTAGATTCAATATGAATCTACTTATTTGCGAGCACGTAAAATTGGTATCTTCTCCATCTTTTATCGCTGTTAATCGCCAGTTTAACTCAACTAGCTATCAAATAAACAAACAAATAAAAACAAACCCTCTAGTCAGCCTAGAACCATATGTCTCTATGCCAACACTTTTTTCTCTAGCGACAATTGCACTTTTATGCAAGAGTAGAGATATGTTACAGACAACAGTTCTAGTGTATTTCTGGTGACATTGTCAATGAACGCGTCAATAGTTTGTTTTTCTTTTTTATTTATACTGTGCAATAGTGTTAAAAAATACATATGTATGTATGTGCTTACGTTTGATGCCCCAACCCTTATAAAATTGTAGACATAGGTCACTAAAATGTACTAACGAATCTTTAGTTCAAATGTCTCCATATGGTCGTAAAATAATAGTGATAAAGTCTACTGGTAGATTTTCAACGACAACCCTATGTTATATGTCCATAGGGGATTACACCTGATCAGTAGTATTATTGACAATGTCACTAGTAAATCACTACAATTTTACTACTGACATCGAGCGAGGAAATATGAATATTGTGGACTAGAGCCCCTAAAATTTACTAGTGAATCTCTGGTGCCAATGTCTCCATGTGGTCCCAAAAGAACTACTTAGTCAGTAGTGCTACAGCCTAGTGGTGGATTTTCAATGACAACCCTATGTTAAATGTCAATAGATGATTACATTGGCAAGGGTATACCTGGTCAGTAGTACTACTGACAATGTCATTAGTAAATCACTACAATTTCACTATTCGCATTTTCTGCAGGGAAAGCAAACGCACGTGGGTATCATACGTATGTATGTGTGAATATACATAAAAAATGACAAACGAAGTACGAATGCGCCGTGTAAACAGCGTGATTCATAAACATGATTGAGGAAGCGATTCAACTTGTAGTGGAAACATAGCATAAGTATTTATGTACAGGGTGGGCCAAAAGTTACCAGGGGGTTTAAAAGTTTAATAACTTTTTCGTTTATTAATTTTTTTTTATTTTTTTTCTCAGATTATATAATATACAAAATGGAAATTTTTTTTACACTAAGTATGAAAAATAATGTCTCTTAAATGACCACCGTTTTCAGCTTCGCACTGATGGGCGATTATGAAGCTCATTTTCATTTGAATGGCTTTGTTAATAAGCAGAACTGTAGGTTCTGGGGTTCTGAAAATCCAAGAGCCATTCATAAACGCCAATTGCACCCCATTAGGTGTACAATATGGTGTGGGATCACATCTGAAAATATCATTGGGCCTTACTTCTTCGAGAATGAAGATGGAAGTGCTGTAACCGTAAATAGAGAGCGGTATCGGTTTATGATAGAAAATTTTTTACGTCTTGCTCTTGAAAACATACCTGGTATGTGGTTTCAGCAGGACGGAGCCACTGCCCGCACTGCCCGAGACACAATGGCACTTTTAAGTCAAATTTTTGGAGAGCGAATAATTTCCAGAAATTCGGAAATAATTTGGCCCAGCGCGATCGCCAGTTTTGACAGCACCCGACTATTTTCTTTGGGGTTATTTGAAGTAGCGAGTGTATGTGAACAAGCCAGAGACAATCCTTGAACTCAAGGCAAACATTGTTGCAGAAATTCGAACGCTACAGCCACAAATTTTGAAAGATGTTATGGAAAATGCTCTAAAACGAGCCCATCAGTGCGCAGCTGAAAACGATGGTCATTTAAGAGACATTATTTTTCATACTTAGTGTAAAAAAATTTCCATTTTGTATATTATATAATCTGAAAAAAAAAAAATAAAAAAAATTAATAAACTAAAAAGTTATTAAACTTTTAAGCCCCATGGTAACTTTTGGCCCTTCCTGTACTTGTGTTTCTGTATACTACATATACATATAAGTACGTCAGTGAAGGGTATATAAGATTCAGCACAGCTGAATATAGCACTCTTACTTGTTATAATTCGCTTAATATTTCACCAATGGCCATCCAAACTAGAGATGGGCGAGTGTCGTGTTTTTTTCGTGACACGAACACGCATGACTCAACAAGAAGTGTTCGTGACAGAAAATCTGTTTTCGTGCGTGTTCGTGCCGTATCGTATTGAGCAAAATTAACACGATAAACACGAAACGATTTTTGGTGTTAAAATATGTATGCATGAATTTGCATATAAAAAATATATTTTTATTTTGTATCGTCAAACACATAAAAGCATCAAATTTGTTGAAAAATGCTTTTTTGTCATTCAATTTGATTTCGTGCGTGTTGTGCAGTTTCGTGTTTTGAAAAAATTTCGCGTGCGTGTTTCGTACGTGTTGGACATCTTGGCATTCGTGTTCGTGTCGTGTGGGAAAAATTCAACATGCGCCCATCTCTAATCCAAACATTAAAATATTTTCTGGATTAATAATCTACATAAAATTCTCTTTCATTTGAGTATCATCGCATTGATGAATATATCAGGATATCTTACTGTTGTTGCAAGGATTTTATAAATCGTGTGATTTAAGTTTAATCCTTAAAACTTTTTTTTAATCATAATTTTCTTAACCTTAAATAAGTAATCGATATGTAA
Source organism: Nowickia ferox (assembly GCA_936439885.1). Lineage (NCBI taxonomy): Eukaryota > Metazoa > Arthropoda > Insecta > Diptera > Tachinidae > Nowickia > Nowickia ferox. The sequence continues at coordinate 89,870,839 of OW387023.1, read as the reverse complement.
TTTTGTCCACTGACAACGAAATTAGCTTTATTATGTTTTTAGACTCTATAGTTTCACAGATATTGTGCATTATATAAAAAATACTTTAAATTTTTGTTTTCTCATGATATTCACGCAAAAAATTTTTGTGTGTTACATTTGTCAATTTACAAGTCATTAATGCAATTATTACGCAATATAAAAATGTTCTATGAACAAGTTCAGAAAATATATATTTTTTTAAATTTATTTTCTATATCTTTTTTAATAGAAAATTATAAGAATATAATCACAACGTTTTAAAAAATAGAGGATATATTTTAAATCAGCAACGTCATATTATAAAGAGCTTCATTCGAGATAAGCTAATTTTAATCTTTACACTCAAAGGTATCACTGGGCGAAATGTTCATTATTTTATTGTGATTTTTGCGGTTATTCAACAATTCGCATTGTTAATATAACAATAACTTTAATTGAAATAACTTTAAAATCTAACAGTAATAAATGTTGGAAAAAAATTAATTTCAATGGCATGACTGTTGTAAATTTAGAGATGGTAAAATTGAGCTTTCATAACAAAAAAGCTTTCAGTAAATTGTAATACGATGAATCAAAGCAATTCACATATTCCATTTGCACTGAAAACTGAGTATATAAAGCAGAAATCTACATCAAATGGCACCACAAACACTGGACCAAACAAAAAGAACGCTGATGATGAAGGTGTGGTGACCTTCGAAAACAGCTAGTTGTTCCGTTCTGCTAGTTTTTGTCTTAGTTTCTCCAGAGAAACTTGATTGTGAAATCTGTAAAAGTAAAAGTCTAAAATGGTATGGTTATGAGATTTATAGAAAATTGGAGATTGTGTGTGTAGTTTGGTAGATAATAAATTTACAATTAACTTTGATAATTATCACATGTAATTTGGCTTACAGAGCGGTACGAACTTTAGCCTAATCAAATCATCAAATATAAAAACATAATATTAAAACTAACTAAAAGTTTCTGCAAACTATTTGTTGCTATATTTAATTGAAAATATTTTTCAGACTTTCCTTTAACCTACAATTTTCTTAATCGTATTTATAAACATCGTTGTAGGTTCAAAGTCAATTAATTGTTTACTTGATGTAACAAAAAAATTAATTGCATTTAGTTTTTAGTTTCCTAAAGCACCAAAATGCAAAAAAATAATATCCGTTTCCGAACGGATTTGAGCGCTGTGATATGGCTGACAAAGTCTGTTCTATTTAATAACAGAAATTAAAAATTTTAAGATCCTCCGACGTACAGAACAAACGCCTGGACGGATTTTCTTCACGTATAGGTGAGAAGATAATAGATCAAGTCACCTGTTAAATGAAAAATCCTTTAAGTGAGAATTAAAATCGGTCAAACCGTTTGCGAGCTATGGCGTCAAAGATACACAGATTCCAAAAATTATATCTAGAGAAAATGTGATATCTTCTAAACGGCTGGACCGAATGTTTTTCAAGTCTAACTAAGAACACTCTCGATCAAGTCACCTTTCAAAAAAAAAAAAAAAAAAATAAATCAAAATCGGTGCAACCGTTTGGTCTGTTCGTAGACTTGCACATACACACAGGTACACAGACACACGATACGAACTTATAAAACCCCCTTTTTGGGTCGGGGGTTAGAAATATGTATAATTTTTCTTTACATCTGAAATGACATCTTAATTTTTATAAATATTTTTCCCTTTTCTAGAATAGAAATTACAACTCTAATCCAGCGAAGAAAATGACTCATTGGGGAAATAAGTCAAGCTATAATGGTAAGTTAAATCGTCTTAAAACTTGTATATGTTTGCAAATTGTACAGAGCTTGCGATAAGGAGCTTTGAGTTGTATGAATGAGCCTTGTATGAGCCTTTCGCTCTTCAGCAGGTCTTCCTTGCGTCACACGGTACGTCTTAACAATTTTCGACTCTAGCCAGTGCCTTCTGAGGCACATACATATTGTTACGTTTTTACGCTTTTCCGTGGACTCGAAGATTTACAAATGAGTAAAGGACCCCAGTGTAGTAATTAGGGTTAAGAATGATACAAGTTTTATTTACAAATACACTTAAACTAATCAAGAGCTTAAATACACAAATACAGCTTAAATTACTTAAATATTCACAACTGCCCAGCGGTAAAACTCAGAAGACCTTCTTACTTTAGGCTTTATTAAAGTCCTGCTCAGGAATTTTTTCGATTCCATTACCATTCTTATCTAATTGCCTCGGCTTTTCCCCATAAAAGATAAGATACACATTCCACATTCCCTTCTATGAGAAGGGAGAAGAGAAGGAGTAACATTTTTTTTTCTGACATATAAGTCCAAGATCGAAGTCTCCAGCTTTTCTGGAAGCATCAGATGGACAGACGTACGGACGGACAGACGGACATCGCTTATTCGTCTTCCCTATTCATAAGAACCCAGAATATATATACTTTATGTGTCGCCTACACAGAAAAAAGTATTCACCAATTAATGTTTTCAATTAATAATTTAATTGATTCAATTAAATTTTAATTGTATTAATTAATTTCAGTGGAAAAACTTAATTGATATTATCAAATTGTTTATAGGTGCAAATTTAATTAATTTTTTAATTAATATTACAAATATTTTAATTAATATTACAAACTCATTCATATTACTTTTTTGTGTGTATGTATACCTTTTACCATTTTTGGTGAAGTGTATAATTATAATCGTAATGTACTCGTATTAATTATTAATTTTTCTATTTTGTCTCGCCTTAAAGATTATCGGAAACCTGCAGAGACGACTTTAAGCAGATTTGATTACAGCGCAAAAGTTACTGACGTTTCCAAAAATAATAATTATAATTACTATATACAAGTTTTGGTACTTGTAGACTATGGCATTTATTCAGTCTATAACGATACAGAAGAGGTAAGCAAACGATAAATCACAAACAGGCATGATATGAATGTTAATAAAAAAATTTAATATTTTTTTTACAAATAAATAATTTTAAATAAGATTTAAAAGAAATCAATTATTTAAGTACTTCAAAATCTAGTAACGGATTCTTACATTTTTGTTATAGATGAATTTATTCCAATTATTATTATATTCAAAATAATAAAAATTCTGGATCATTGGAGTTAAACTAATTTTTTTTCTTTTTTTTTTTGGTTTTAGATACACAAGTACGTCAGGAGATTCTGGAAGAGTGTTGATTTGAGATTCAGGCCTTTGAACATAAGCATTTCAATTGCTGGTGTTATCATAGAAGAAGTAAGTTATAATTTTTGTTTTGCGATATTCATACAAAGACAATGACAGTCAATTAATTGACCTGTCATTTTACCTACAGTGATGATAGATATATCAATCATTGCGTAGAACAAAGCTTCTATCACATTATTTGGGGCGAAATAACGTTTAATCGGCAAAGTTTTGCATTTGAAGTTGCATTGTTCTTCGTTCGTCGCCTACAACTATGTTAGATTGAAAGACGCTTTAAAGGACTTTACCAAAGTAAACTTTACTTTTGCGAAAGTGCTCTATCCTTTGTGCGCCTGATTTTGCATCTCTCTCTAACCAGTGAGTTCCATCCGCTATGGGGCATGTGCACTAGGGATGCCAAACCCGAAATCCCGGGATTTAAACTTTTTAATCCAGGGATTTTCGGGATTCAGTCATTTCCGAAATTGTTTACTAAGTTTTGTTTGTGTTTTTTTTTAATAAATTCATCGTAACCTGAGCGAAGGTCATGATAGTAACCGTGACAAGACAATATTGATATTTTATAATTTAAATTTATTTGCATTGTCTATATACATATGTATTTCATTGATGCTTTGCCAAACCATTAGTAGACTTCAACCACATATATTGACCAGTCACAAACTTCTTATCTCATGCACAGACTTTCAAAAACTATATGAGAATTCACAAATAATAAAATTTTTGAAAATCACAAAGAAAAGAAAAATCGTAGTATGATTATAGTATGTTTCCGCCGACTTGAAATCAAGTAGTTTTAAGTAAATCACTTCAAAGTGTTTCCACCGAGCCTGTGATTGATTTGTTGTTCGAATTTTCGTATTCAATTTATGCACGTGCTTTATAAGGTGGGCACTAGTGTTGAGCGAAACTGTGATTTTTTAATAATGTTGCTCCTTGTGAACGTGATTTCTAAATCACTGTTCTTTTAAACTTTGATTGTGATCACAGTTTAGCAGTATTTTGTTTGTAGCAGTTCTCTTATTTTGACAAAATCTAATAAGAAAAGCAGTTGTGAAATTAAACAGTGACTGTGATCACGGTTTAACACATTTCAGCTCTTCTGCTTTAAAAGTATGTATTAGTATTGGTATTTTGATAAATGCTAATAAGAAGAGCGACAAGAACAAACAATTAGCATCAACCCCAACCAAATATTGATAATTGTCGTATGAGAGTCAGAGAGACAGTAAAATTGCAAATACAAAAATGTGAGAGCTAAGTATACATAGTTGCCAGAAAAGACTCGACAAACGGTGAACGTATACAAATAAATTCATGTGGTAGCTTTATTTACTGTAAAGTAAGCATGCAAGAGCATTCACAGTTTGTATGAAAGAACTACATTTGCAAAACCTGTTACTTGATAAATTGAGTCACAGTTGTGATTAGTGATTTTTCAATCGCTGTGAAACAGTAACAGGTTTCGAAAAATAGCTCATCACTAGTGGGCACAGCAGCTGTAATGTGAATTTTATTCACATATAGTAGACATTTACGGTCTAATTCATAAAAAATATTTTAGGTTTATTACAGTTTTATTTGACAAATTTCCCATAGAAATATATAATCAAATAAGCGCTTAATAAACCTGAAATATTTTTTATGAATAAGGCAGTTAAAATTTATTAAATATTCCTTAACGTCATTTTTTCGAAATTTTCAATCACTATTGATGGGTGACCCAGGGATGGAGTTTGTAATTTTAAAAGCAACGCAGGGTTGCAAACATAAATTGAGTTCGAAAAATAGTATTTTCGACATTATTTAAAATAAATCAACTACTTTGAGATGATTTATCCATATGCAAAATGTATGGTAAATCATGTACAAATTAACATGATTTGCACAAATCATCATGATTTGTCTAAATCATGCCGCTGGAAACATACTATTAGAAACTTTAACAAAACCCAGCAAATAGTTTATATTCGATATGAAGCTGGGTTTTTTTAAGTTTTTAAGCTTACTACGCTTATTTTTCTTTTGTGATTTTCAAAAATATTATTTGTGAATTCTCAAATAGTTTTTGACTATGTAATATGAAATAATTATAAAAATTTTGTTTGTGAATCTCTTTCAAAGACGTTTTTTTAAAGAATACCTATAAAAACCATGTGTCTTTTAATGTTCAAAAACCCAGAGTCCCGAGTAATTCCTGAATCTCAAGAAATTTCGGGATCCCGAAAAATCCCGGAATTTTAATTTTTTGAAATCCTGAATCCCGGGATCTTAACAACCGGTCCCGATAGGCATCCCTAATGTGCACACGTATGTTTTTTTTGTTTGTGTTTTTTTTAGAGGTATAGAACTTCGAATTGAAATAAAACACAAGAAAATCGTTTTAATGTCCATCAATTTGGCTTTATTGGAATGATAATTTTATGCCATTAACGTTTAAATATGATTTCGGGCATGTGGCCGCCGCGGCTGGCTCGAATAAAGCCAATTCTACAGGTCCAATTTTCAACCACTTTTTCGAGCATATGGGGCCGTATGTTGGCAATAACGCCACGAATGTTGGCTTCCAAGTCCCCTAACGTTTCTGGTTTGTTGGCGTAGACGAGCGACTTCACATATCCCCAAAGAAAATAATCCAATGGTGTCAAATCACACGATCTTGGTGGCCAATTGACCGGTTAACCGAATTAATTGCTCTGATGGACGATTATGTCGACCATAAAATGGACGGAGCTTGCGGTAAACTTCGCGAACTGAACCATTATTTTCGAAATAAATTTGCACGATTTGCAAGCGTTGTTCTTTTGTCAACCTGTTCATGATGAAATGGCAAACCAAACTAAATATTAATCACTTGACAGCTGACAAAATGGCCGCCAGCTAAAAAAGTGATGCCAACTTAAAGTTCTATACCTCAATAAAAAACACCCAATACTTCATATTGTTTAACTCAAGTTCTTAATATGAGCAAAGAATGGTAACCCTATCAAACTATTAAGCTTCACTATTGGCAGCTCTGCTATCGCATATGGTTTTTGCTTACATTTGCTAGGTTATTTCTTAAAAATATATAAACTAAAGTGCTCGCTCGTCTAACTTTACCATGCAAGATATTGAATTAATGCTAAAATTGGTTCGGAAAGACCAAAATATAATAGAAAGTAAAAAAATAAGAACGTGTCACAGTTAAATGTAAAGAAGATGCGACAACGTATGTATGTGTAAAATGTGTCTAAAATTTTTCACAAAACAACAATACTAATAAAGTTTACAACGAATCAGCTGTTGTCTAACTATTTGTTAACCAATGACATTTGGCGGTAAATAAAGAGCTGTGAATCAAATATTATTGATTAAACTATTGCTATTAGTTAACTAATGACTGTGGATTTTAGTGATTTAATTATGCTAAAGTTCGTATTTTGAGGAATGCAAATACATGTGATAGTTTTCTAAGGAACAAATTACACAAAAACAATTTTTTTAATTAAACATTTAAACTAATCTAACAAATACTAAAAGGACAAAACAATATACTGTTTTCGAAAGCCGTTACACATTCATCATCAGATTTTTCAGTGCAAATGGAATATGTGAATTGTTTTGGTCCATCGCACTACAATTTGTTGAACAATTTTTCAACAGTCTCTTTTGTTTGATTGCTTGTTTCTTTTGTTTTATTTCTTTCTTCAATGAGATTTCACGAATATAATTTTTTATTGGAATATTTTTCTGAAGAAGATTGAACATTGAATGGAAATCAGTTAATGCCAATAAATATATATGTATGCACATATTATCAAATTCTTTTATCTAATTTTTCGACCTTTTTCAATATATTCAATTAAACTAATTTTTGGAGCTTTAGGTAAAATGTTTATTATTATTTTATTACTTCGATATTTCGTTAACCTTTGGTTAACTTCTTCAGGATATTTTTTTTATTATTTATAACCTGAAGAAGTTAACCAAAGGTTAACGAAATATCGAAGTAATAAAATAATAATAAACATTTTACCTAAAGCTCAAAAAATTAGTTTAATTGAATGTATGCACATAGATATGTACGTACATATATCGCTGATTTAGTAAAACAACGTCATAAACCAAAAAAAAGTAGTTTGCCAGAAGACGATTTAAAAGTTTCTAATTACACAAAATCTTAATAGCCTTGTTTATAAAAATTATTAAGGCTTTAATATGGCAAATTTTTTATGGAAAAATGTCTTGAAAACCCTTCATAAAGCCTTAATAATTTTTATAAATAAGACCATAAAATTTTATCTTTCTGAGACATTTTAAATTTAATTGAACTCTAATGAATTTAATAAACAGGAATAATTTCTTAATCGGGCTTAAGTTCAGTAGTTTCAATTCACCCATTTCATTAAAAGTTTACGTTAAATAGCTGATGTTAATGACAATCACTACCCAAGTAGATAAACATGGGTGCTGATGAAGTACGTGGCTGCAGAGAAAAATATCGGTCTTTCACCAGCTCATAAAGTCTAGTTTAATTTTTCTTCTCCTCTTTAGAAACTCACATTAATTAATAAAAATAATTCATTCAATAAGAATTGAAAGTATATACTTCCAAAATTTAAGTACATACGATAAAAAAAATTAAATTTTTTGAATTACGACGTTGTTTTAGTGAATCATCGTAGATCGTAGATCATCTCTATAGCTGGAAAAGTTAAGCTTGAACTTGAGAAGAACAACATAATAATGCTCTCGTAAATTTTCCTTTTCCTTAAGACACCTTTTAGTGCACCGTACTTGCAAGAAAATATATTTTCTGGAAATTTCCTTAATGCAGTGAAAGCTGCAAATGATATGGGCAAATATTTGTTTTCTCAGAAGAATCTTCCTCTATATGATATAGCTGTACAAATGACAAAGTAAGTTTGCTTAATTACCTAATAAATAAAATAGAGTATTTCTTAATTATTATTCTTTTATTTTTCATTAAAGAAACTTATCTTTTTTTCTCTTTCATATATTTATAATTGGCATGGAAATAATGTCCATCAACAATCAAAAATAACTTTCACCAACATATCGACTCATAACCGGCAGAAAAAAGCTTAAACGACAAATTTTTTGGGTCTCGTTTTTTATGGCAAATGGTTCGGAAATAATGTCGCTTAAGCTTTTTTGGCGATTAAGGCACGAGTCATGATTTTGTGCACAAGGATATTTTTCTCTAGTTTTTTTTTAAATATTGGCTTCGTGCCTAAGTCGCCTTTGAGCCCTCCAATCTACTAAAACATTTTTTCAAAAACACTGCACAGTGGGAACTTTTGCAAAATAAATGGTAATAAATCTGAAACTTCCAAACTACTGATTGGATTTATATGAAACAGCGAACATCCTTAAAGGAGGACATGTCTTGACAACCTTCTGGCTTAAGTTGGACAGGAGTTACAGTGGGCCAAAGCTTACCACCTGGGATTAAAAAAAACTTCTGAGGCTTGTAACTTTTTTGAAAAATTATCCGATTTTTACCGGATAAAACATTTTGAGCTAAGCTCAAAATTCTTAACAAATAATTTTCCAAGATGTGTTTCCGTATATCTCATAACTTAGAAGATATTTGACTTAAGACCAAAAAAAAAAAATTTTATTTCACGTATAACTTTTTAATATATTGTTAGATTTTAAATTAAAAGAGTGTTCAATTTGTGACAAAATTATAAATAAAAATGTGTAAAAAAAAACTAATTAATAGCTGCATTCGTGAAATCGGGAAAAGGCTAAGAATTCAAAATTTTAAAATTTTCCTGAAAACGCCATGTTTTTTCAATTTTGGAAAAAAACTTTGTTTAATACATGCACTTTTAAACCACATATCCCATAAAAATCTGATAATTTATCTAAAAGTTACAAGCCTCAGAAGTTTTTTTGAGTCCCATGTGGTCAACTTAGGCCCACTGTAACTCATGTCCAGCTTAAGCCAGAAAGCTGCGAAGGCATGTGTTATAAAGTCTAACTTCTCTACGGATGTTCATATAAATCCAATTAGTAGCTTAGAAGTGCCAGATTTATTAACATTTATTTTGCAAAAGTCCCCACTGTGCAGTGCCATAACCGTCAAAAAAGCTTAAGCGACATAATTTTCGAGCTTAATGTTTCTTACGAAAATCGACTAATCCCGTTTGTGGGTAAACGATTTTCATCAAAAAACGAAGTTAAAAAATAATGTTGCTTAAGCTTTTTGGCGGAAAATATTGCGCAAAATCAATCAATACAAGCCAAAATCGATTTTGTGAAAGAGAAAAAAGTCACCATATCTTGATGTTTAGGTGTCACTTTATTTTATATTTATTTGTCATTTCTTTTATATTATTCAAATAATTTCTCTTTTAAACTTCTTAACTTAGACTTGAGGTATTCACACAGCCGAACCGAAAAGCAGTGGGAGGTAAGACATACATACATACATACGTAAATAATATTGTACAACAGAAATAAAATTAAAGAAAAAATAATCACTTGCGGAAAGAAACGTTCAAGTTTGGCACATAATAGGTCTGTTCCACAAGATTTCGTACAAGTTCGGACTAATGAGAGAAAAAAGAAAATTACTCTCTGAATATGCAAAAGTTATCCAAAATTGCTGGAACGCAAAAAACCATAATTGCACATCTTGAAATACTAATGTTGCTTACATTTTACATTAAATTTAATTTAAGTGATTTTAGTCGCTTAAAACGCATAACATTGTAATAACAAAAATTTTGCATCATTGGCAACAGCTGTAAAAAGTAAATGAAAATAAGTTCCAACAAAGTAAAAGCTACGAGAATTATTGAAAAAAACATATTTTTATATTAAGGAAATGGAGAAATATGCACAATTGTACTTACAACTTTGTTCAAAAAACTTCCATTTTGCTTTTTAATAAATTTGTATGTAAAAACTTTTTTCCTATATTTGCAAATTTTCTGATTAATTTTTCAGTTTTATATGTAAATAAAATACAGCTGATTATTTAATTCTTGTCCGAACTTATCCAGAAGAAAAAGTTCGTACTAGTTTGTACAGGAAATGAAAAAAATTACTCTCTCATTCGCTCTCACAATTGCACAAAAATTGCTATCTGGAACGCTTTTGGATAACTTTGTACAAGTTCGGACTGTTTTGTTATGCATCTGGAACAGACCTAATATTTGGTGGCAAGAGGCAACAAGTGTTTCAAAAGAATTTCTTTAATAAAATTAATATTCATTAAATTATGAGAGAAGTGAAAAGCAAAAAAAAAAATTCCCCAAACTTCGGCGGGCATGCGGTGCGATACGACTTAATCTCAAATGATACACCTGAAATTTTTTAATGTGTCTTCTTCCAAGTACCCATTGATTTAGCATATGAGAGTATCGAGAAAAAAATTCTCTATACTGTCAATAAACACTAATGTACATACTCGTAAATATTTTCAAATATTTTTATTAAAAATAACTAAGAAAACGTTTCATTAGATCCATAAAGTACAAGTCTTTAAGCGCACAATTTTACCTCCACTAGTGTATCTTTTATATAATTTTTTTTTCATTATGTAGTTATGCCCCTTTTTCACACGCAAAGTTTACTTTGCAAAGTCTTGATTCAGCTGTGTGAAAGACAAAGTAGTACAGTCTCTTTCTGCCTTTCTCCCAGCTGAATTAAGACTTTGCAAAGTAAACTTTTTGTGTGAAAAAGGGGTGTTACATATATTACATATTTATTTATTAGAGGCTTAATATAGAAAAGTTGTGCCTCGATTTTTAACCGACTTCAAAAAAAGGACGAGGTCATCAATTCGAAACGAGATGTATCTCTTCCGCATAACATCATCACACTGCTCTCAAATAGTATCATGCATCTATTTAATAATATTTATTTTTCTTAAGATGTGTTTATTATCATATTAACATTTTTATTTTCTTTTTATCATCTACTTTCATAAAATTAGGCTACGCTATTGGGGGTGGAGCTTGTACAGTGGACTTGAAACTCGAAATAGTTAATAGTATTGCTATCGTTCACGATTCTGTTGGTTATAGTGGCATCATTACTGCTACTCATGAATTGGGCCATTTGTAAGTATATTATAGTTGTCTCTTTATGTATTCGTAAAGTTTAAATTTATATTTGTAAGTTTTTTTCTTATAAAACATTATGCCTACAATAGTTAAAAGTAGGGATGTAACGATACGCCATTTCGCCGATCCGATACCGATACCGATACTCAAAAATAAATATCGGCGATACCGATACGCATATTTAAATTGAGCTCAAGTAAAAATTAACAAAACTCAAGTAGAATAATTCTTCTATTATACAAAATAACAGTGTTTATTAATGAGCCATTCAAATCATTAATATTTTCAGTACATTTCAGTTTCTAAAATTCAAATTTTCAAACTACAAAACGTCTGCAATATTTATGATTTTACAAAATAAACGTTGGCATTCAGTTTAGATTGGCTCAAGATTTAAAATTGATATTAATAAGACTTCAAAAAAAGAATTGAATTTCAATTCATGTTAACAAAAAATTAATTATTGTTTTTCACAAAATAACAGTGTAAGATTGAATGAGTCAATTCAAACTGAATGAGTCAATGAGTCAATTCAAACTGAATGTCATACTGTTTATTTTCTAAAACCATCAAAAATGTCAATACATTTCAGTTTCAGTTGTTCAAAAAACTCTAAAGAAAAATATAAGAAGTATCGGCGTATCGACAGTAAAATATCGCCGATATCGATATATCGGAAAACCAGCAGTATCGCCGATATATCGGTATCGGTATCGCTTGCATCCCTAGTTAAAAGGCAACTTCAGTAGCCCAGTGCCCGTTTCTATAACAAATGTGAGAGCATTCAGCATTGGATGTCGGGTGCACCAGCATAAATCCCTAAAATTTATTTCACAGTCTCTTTTAATACCTCTTCTCTTAGAAACTATAAATGAGTACACATTTATATTTATAAAAAATGTGAATTTGTTTATTGAAATTTACAAATAATTAATTATATTAATATTTACAAGAAAGTTTTTTGTAATAATTCAAAGTAAAATTTATGAAAAATATTTGTCAACAATAAAATATGAAAAATTGATAAAAATAATTTTTGAAATGCAAAGTAATATTCTTACAAGTTAAAAGTACCTACAAGTACTCCCCTCTCAGTGAGCGTGAAAGCGTTCAGGAAGTCTTATAGTTCTACCAGATCTTGATTTCAAAACTTTCTGGTTGATGGTACTTTCAAATTTATTTTCTTCAATATTGGTATTTACAAAAAAAGCAGGCTTTACTCGGTCAATTGATATTGTTTCCCTTTTGCCCTTAACTAAGATATCAAATGTTTTATTATTTCGTCGCAAAACTCTAAATGGTCCAACATATTTCGGTTGAAGAGGCTTTATGTAACAATCGCGACGTATCCATACATGGGAGCATTTGCTTAACTCTTGATGTACAAAGAATTTTTGTGAATTGTGTTGGTGACATGAGGTTTCTATCGGTTTAAGGTTTTGCATTAATTTTTGTATTGTTTTCAAATGATATTTAGGGTAAATTTTTCCAACGGGTTTAAAAAATTCCCCTGGAAGTTGTAAGGTTTCGCCATATACCATTTCTGATGGTGATGCTTCAATGTTTTCCTTCAGGCTTACTCTTAATCCCAGAAGAACAGTATGCAAGGAAACAGTCCATTGTGCATTATTAGCACACGTTAGACCGGCTTTAAGCGTTCGGTGAAATCGTTCTACTAATCCGTTAGCTTGTGGATGATAAGCAGTTGTGAAATTGTGAGATATTCCTAAATTCTTAGTTATTGTATTGAACAAATGCGAAGTAAATTGACTTCCTCGATCAGTAACGATAGTGCTTGGAATACCAAAGCGACAAATCCATCCATCATAAAAAACTCGAAAGACCGATTGAGCTTTTATGTCTTTTAGAGGAAAGGCTTCTGGCCAACGACTGAAACGATCAACACACGTTAATAGATATGAATATTCCTCCGAAGGTGGCAATGGTCCAACGATGTCTAAATGAATCATGGAAAAACGATTGCTAATAATTGGAAAATTGGCAAGTTTGCTTTTGGTATGTCTTGTTATTTTAGAGCGTTGACAGTCTTGACAGCCTCGTGACCAATCGTTGATATTTTTGTTAATTGATGGGCAAAAAAATTTAGAGCAAATGAGCTTTCTGGTGGCTCGAATGCCAGGGTGTGATATTGTGTGAATATTCTTAAACACTATCTCCCGAAATTCGTTTGGAACATATGGGCGAGCAATACCAGTTGACATTTCACAATAAACTTTAGTGTCTGTATTTGGAAGTGTAACAAGAACAAATTTTTCATTGCCTGGTGACTGCAAAAATTCTCTAAGTTGAGAGTCAATCTTTTGAGCTTGACTCAATTTTGTATAGTCTATGGGTTGAATTTGAATTGCTTCAATACGTGATAAGGCATCCGCTATGATATTATCTGAGCCAGGTATGTGACTGATGTCTGAGGAAAATTGAGCAATAAAATCAAGATGATTCCGTTGACGTGGTGACGCCTTTTCCAACTTTTGCTTAAACGCAAATATTAAAGGACGATGATCTGTGTAAATTGTAAATCTTATGGCTTCTAACAAATGACGAAAATGACGAATTGCTTTGTACATAGCTAAAAGCTGTCGATCATATGTGCTGTATTTCTCTTCAGTCGTGCTAAGCCTTTTACTGAAAAAACCAAGTGGTTGCCACGAGTTATTAACAAATTGCTCAAGTACAGCACCAATAGCAAAATTTGATGCGTCAATCTTGAGAACCATTTTGCCATTAGGAGCTGGGTGAGACAAATATGTAGCATCAGCCAAAGCTTTTTTACAGTTGTTAAATGCATTTAATGAGTCTTCAGTCCAAAGTATTTTGCGATTATCATTCTTTTTTGTTGTTCCTTTTAAAAATATATTGAGTTTCATTTGTTCTACTGCACCTTTTGGAAGAAATTTTCGGTAAAAATTGAGCATAGCCAAAAATCTTCTAAGTTCTTTAATAGTTTTTGGAAGAGGAAATTCGTTTATTAATTTTACTTTCTCTGAAAGTGGACTGATTCCATTCGTACTAACATGGTGTCCAAGGAAATTAATTTCAGGAACGCCAAAAACACATTTTGCGGGATTAACCTTAATTCCGTATTTTTTAAATCGATCAAATAGAACTTTGAGATGAATAAGATGTTCCTCCTCTGATTTTGAGAAAACACAGATGTCGTCAATGTAAACAAATACAAAATCAAGCTCCCTGCATACTCCATCAATAAAACGCTGGAAAGTCTGTGCAGCATTGCATAATCCAAAGGGCATTCTTCGGAATATCATCCGGGTGCACTGGAATTTGATAAAATGCTTTTACTAGATCTAATTTCGAAAATATTGTAGCTCCATGAAGGTTCATTTGAAAATCAGTTAAATATGGAACAGGATATTTGTCTGCAACAGTAATACTATTTAGAGCCCTGTAATCACCACAAGGTCGCCATTCTCCGTTTGGTTTTCTCACCATGTGAAGAGGATTTGCCCAATTACTGCTGGATGGTCTAACAATTCCTTTGTCCAACATATACTGGAATTCATCTTTAGCAGCTTTTAATTTGACCGGATCTAGTCGTCTTGGTCTACAGGAAATACTTGGGCCTTGAGTGATAATGTGATGATATGTATCATGATGAGCTTCAAAGTTATCAGATAATATAAAAATTTCTGGGTACTGTTTTAAAATAGTGTGATATTTGCTTTCACCAGAGACCATCTTAATACCAGTAAAAGTATCATTAATAATATTACCACTAGTTCTAAGATTGGTTATACCATCAACTAATGATTTTTGTTTCAAATCAGGAAGAAGATGGTAGTGACGAAGAAAATCGGCTCCTATAATCGGGTGGGATACATCAGCAAGAATAAAATTCCATCGGAAACTTCTTCGTAGACCTAAGTCTAAATTAAGATATAGCTGACCAAATGTTTTAATTTCTGTACCGTTCGCGGCATAAAGTGAAAGCTTTTGAGGAGATCTATAATTTTTACATGGATATACTGAAATTTCAGCTCCAGTGTCTACAAGAAATTGTACTTTTGAATGTTTTTCAGTAACAAATAAACGACCATTACAAAATTCATCTATACAAGCGGTCGAGGAACTTGTATGACTTGAATTTAGTTTTTTTGGATAACAAATTTGCAGGGTTGAATGCATTTGAGTGCTTTTTCAGCAAAACGATAATGGTACCAACATAATCCTGAGTTTTTTCTGTTGGTTGAAACTCCCCTTGACCCATCACGAAGGAAGGTCTGGATCGTGATTCAAGAGCATCGATTCTAGCAATAATATTTTCTAGTTTTTGTGAAATTTTGTTTTCATTTGAAATCGGAGATATTTCAGAAACAAACATTGATGTTGAACTTGAAACAGCTTCCAAAATCTTATCAGCCTGATAAGCCAATTTATCAACGTCATTTGTTTCACAAACTGCTAAAATACTCTTCACTTTGTCTGGTAAACGTTCCATAAACAAGGTTTTTAAAATTTCATTGCTTACTTTCATACGCTGAAGATAATTGGATGGTTTTTCATCACCTAAATCCATTCCATTTAACAAACGTTTCAATTGTTGCTCCTCAGATTCAGCAAATGATTTCATAATACGATTTTTGATTGCGTCGTATTTGCTGGATGAGGGTGGTGAAACGATTATATCTTTTGATCCAAGTTCATCACTAAATATTCAAATTTTGTAGTATCTTGAGTGATTCCACACATGCGGAAACATGCTTCAACTTGTAGAAACCAAGCTTCTGGTTCATCTTTCCAAAAAACAGGAAGCTTAGGAGTCTTTACTGATGATATTTCAGGAATATTTAGAGGCTCTTCTGGAGGTTGATCGGCATTCAAAGCTCGCGCATTTTGTAATGTACCGCGAGCAGGCACTTCTTCGAAAACGGGCATTTTGATTATTATGATTCTTATTTCGGGGTCACCAATTATAAATGAGTACACATTTATATTTATAAAAAATGTAAATTTGTTTATTGAAATTTACAAATAATTAATTATATTAATATTTACAAGAAAGTTTTTTGTAATAATTCAAAGTAAAATTTATGAAAAATATTTGGCAACAATAAAATATGAAAAATTGATAAAAATAATTTTTGAAATGCAAAGTAATATTCTTACAAGTTAAAAGTACCTACAAAACAATCCAAGTTTTTATCAAATACTAAATATTTTTTTTTAAATATTACAAAAAAATTAAGAATACATTTTTTACCAAAATTTTCTCATATTTTTCAAAAATCCAAATTGCAAAACTATTCCTTGCTATTGAATTATTGAGATATCAAAAATACAAAATATAAAAATTTTATATGAATTTATTTGAACATTAAAAAATGTTTGCTAAGTAATAAAGAAGTGGTGCTCTAAGCAGGTTTAATATTTGTTGCTTAACACGTTGGCGGAGAGTAAAAATTAAGGCCGGGGCACAATGAATCCGTCATACGTTAAACGTGGCCTTTTGCAACCGACAGCTAAGTTGCAAGACATGGTTTCTTATGAGGTCTGTTACATTCAGTACGTGTCCGCCAAATAAAATTAAACAAACGAAATAAACGAAGTAAATAAAAAAGTTGAATTTAATAAATAAAATGGAGAATAAATCTATTGAATCTGTTCAAATGCTTGCGCCAATAAAATACTCATTGTGCCAACCTTCTCTGTCGTTGCGTTAATGTCAGTTGAAAAAGGCGAAGTTCAACGTATGACGGATTCATTGTGCCCCGGTCTTTAGTGGTTGGCAAGTGAAGGAACATTTGCTTTAAGCCTCAAAAGGAACATTTTTTTCAACTATAGAGATAACGCTTTGTATTTCAATTGAAATCTTACAAATTGGTTATATATGAAAATAAAATATTTTCTAAAGGGTCGTTTAAATTATATTTCAATACTTTATAAAGCATTTCGCGTGGGCATACGCAGTTTCATCCTCATACCTGAAGCAATGAACGACGGCATTTCCCGTCATGTCGAATGCATATGCCCAGCTTGCCCGCCAACGTGTTAACGTTAATTTTACTATACAAAAGCTCGGAAAGAATTTCGATTCCCGCATTTTCCAACTTTGACGCTCCTTGGAGCTACACTGTTTTACAACAGGGTGACTTTAAACATAATTTCATAATTTTCCACCTAAACGAGCATTTTCAGCCGAAAATATTGATAAATACGAATTTGATAGCATTCCCTTGGGTAACACCTCGTTCTTCTCGGAAAACTCTTCATATGTTGTAAGCAGAAGCAGGTGATTATAAAAAAGTAGTACATATGTGGATCAAATATGCATTATCGAATGATATAAGGATCAAACATCACATACTAGTTTATTATAAGCTTTGTTAGAAAAAAAAATTTTTGCCGTAGGATAATTTTCAAATACTCGTACATAACAAAGCTTATAATAAGCTGACATGTGATGTTTTTACCCTTAAAACTCGCATTTTTTTTAGATGGAAAATGATGCAATTGAAACACAGAAAGTAAGATCAGATAGAGTTTTCTTTTGAGTTCCCGGCAATTCCCTAAAATAATTCGCAAAATCCCAAAAATCGGATTTTTTCAGTACTTTTTCTGTATTCTTCTTATTTTTCGCAGATTAGATTTTGGGAAATATTTAAAAACATATCTTGTCTTAAGGTTTCATAATAAATTTTTCGGTTGCAGCTTTAGAATTTGACAAAAAAAAGGCTTTAAAGTTGATATTTATAACAAAAAATAGGTCTAATTCGAAACGATCTGGTTCCTTCAATAACAAAAATTTTCAACATAAAATTTCTTTGTAATATTTCTTATAGCATTTCCTTAAAAGTAAAAATATCAATTAAAGAAAAAAAAAATTTGCGACCAGTCTATTGTACATGCACCACTTGAGAAAAGAAAATATTTTTATATCAACATTAAGTTGTACTCGTATATAAATTCACAACTTAAAACTCGTATATAAAATAACTTGTTTGCCATCTAGCTGGAACAAAATTGTTTTGCGGAGACTTTCAAAAATTAATAAAATACACATACATAATTCATTAAAAAAATCGTTATAAAAAAGTTCACGTTTTAGAGTCATCGTACTTCGTTCACATTTTTGAGTAATGGATGTTAATTTTTCTACAAGTTCACTATATTTTTAATTTTCTTTTCTTCAGACTTGGCGCTCATCATGATGGACCTATATTTCAAAATTGTGCATGGGAAGATGGATATATAATGGGCACATATAAGGCAGGTACATCAAATAAGTTCCGTTGGTCATCCTGTTCAAAGCAAAGCATTTTTAATTTCTTAAAGTAAGTGAAAACTGAGTGACTAGAGTTTTATTGAAAATATGTACTTGAAATAGTTGACTTATAACACCAAGCAAGAAATTATGACTTTTGGAAAACATGGACTAGACAGTATAGGTTCGTAGTAAAACCCATTTTGGTAAAATTTTTTTTTTAACGGCCTTTAAAGGTTTTGAAAATCAATGCGCCGTAAAAATAAATGGTGCCAATAATGTAGCCAAGAGTGTACCAAACAAATCTTTTTTTTTAAGACGATTTTTGAAAGACTAGCAAATTGAATAGACCTGTCAAAAATATGAACACATACTCGTATGCACTTCCCAATCCACACTATCACACTTTCGGAACACACATGCTATTTTAAATTTCATAGTGAATCCCTGTCTATTTCTGTAAAACAAATGGCAAACTGTCGTGGATGCCTTGGCTAGTCGACGATATCGTCGCCACCATATCAAACTATCCAATATGCAAATTTATACTTTTCAGAAGAGCGCAAAGAGTCGTCAATTGTGAATTTAAAGTCGGCGTATTCCTAAAAATACCATGCTTAAAATATTTCTTATTGATTTATCTATCGTCTATGCGTAATCGCAATGGACCCAATTGGGCCTCCAAGTGCAGGTGCGGTATAGCACCACCCTTCCGAACCTAACTTATCTATCGTCTATGAAAATTTCAGGTACGATTACATAACAGCTAGTACCAGCTAGAGTGTTGCGGATTAGGTTCTGTCAACCCAAAAATTAAAAAGAATAATAAAAGAAGAGAGGTGTCTTAGGACACCCGGTTACAGCTTTGCTGCTAAGCTGTATAAAACAAACTTAATGTCTTAAATAACAATGCAATAAAATTATATTATACGACGATGTCAAATTCGCCGCAAATATTTCAAAACGTTTCCATTTATTTCTCATTATTTTCTTTTCTAGCGGCGTACGATTCAATTAATGTATTGTTTGTGGCCGCTGGCAGCTGTTAGCCGGCTTACAGTCGGGCCGTGTGCTCTGGTTTGTGCTCATGTGCAAAGACAATACAAAAACAAATTGAGCAATCGTTCTCATTGTTTTTTTTTTCTTTTGTTTTTGTTTCACTCACTTCAAAGAACAAAACAAAACAAAATCAAACAATTTGTTTCCTTTATTTTCGTACTCTGCTTTTAAGTACAAAGAAATCAAAACAAAAATTAATTTATAACTGTAATAGTGTCGATTATTTTTGTAACAAAAATCACGACCTAACTCCTGTATCGCGCCATAAATAGCATAGCTATAAAAAAAATTTGGCAATCGGGTTAAAGTTTTTAATGGTTCAACGGACGTCAGAAATAAGTCACATTTTATTAGGACCTTTCTAAGGAAGGAAATATTTCAATTCACATAAGATAATTAACACTTCAAAATAAATTTCTTGTTACCCGACTGCGTGACGCAAAGAAAGCTATTGTGTTTATCAGCATATTTATGTATGTCTGTTTAGGGTGATTTTTTAAAAGCTTTCAAAATTAATTTAAAAAAATTAAAATAAAAATTTAATAAATTTATGAAATTTTTATTTAAGTCCGTAGAACAATCTATATAATTCAATGTTTAAAGATGATTTTATGTAAATGTTGACCTCGGATACGTCTGAAATGGTTCATACGCTGGGTCCAATTTTGACATACTCTCTCCAACATATCGCCCGGTATCTCACGAATAAATTCGTCAATATTGTCTTCCAGTGCGTCAACCGTTGCAGGCTTGTCGCTATAGGCATGAGCCTTAACATAGCCCCACAAAAAATAGTCTAAAAGCGTTAAATCGCATGATCTAGGTGGCCAATTGACCGGTACAAAACGTGAAGTAAACTGTTCACCGAACTCGTCTCTTAATTGGACTATTATTTGTATTATGAGGGAGGGTGGGGGGTGTAACAGAGGCCCCCTGGCGCATACAGCTGCGATACTTTCCACTGTCCGCACTCTACATATGCGTGTTGGTGGTTTAAAGTTCAATAATGTAATTTCGGTGCGAAATTTAGTCACAAGATTCCGAATAGCCGCCTCAGAAGGTCGCCCAAACTGACCATAACATGGAAGAAGTGCACGGTGCACTTTCTTAACCGAGCATGAATTTTGTTAATATAATTTAATAATTTGCAAGCGTTGTTCAATTGTGCCCTTAATTATCAAAGTGGTCTAAGTCATATACATTTTTGCTTCGAAATTTTAAATAAATCATAAAAGAACTTCAATTAATATTAAATAAATATTAAATAAATTTATATTAATCGAGGCTACTACAACCAAGTCGACCAAAGAAATATATGACTTAGACTACTTTCATAATTAAGGGCACAATTTTAAGTCGATTCATGGTTAAATTAAAGGCCAAGCTGAACATGTTTAACAGTAACATGATTCACGAAAACAGCTGAGTTGCCAAAATCAGTTTTGCCAAAAAGAAAGTTGCTAAAAACAATCACCCTTTATATATGTATGTATGCGTGTTCCTTTGCGGCAGTTTATACATATATATCGAAGGCGTGGAACGATTTTGATAATTCTTACATCAATCGAGTGTCACTAAAGTTATGACAGTAGTCAAAACACAATATGGCGGCCAAAACAGACGCCATTTTGTAAATACCAAAAAATAAAAAGACGGCGAACTGTATCAAAATGGGTATCATTCGACAGCTATTTTAAAATTATCACCATCATTAGGTTTCTCTTATGATTTTTCATTTCAATTGACCATTTAGGATATTTAACGATTCAAAGTTGATCGCAGTGGGGTTTTTTTTATTTTTTCAATTACTATATGTTTAAATTTTAATTCCGCAACTTTATAGAACGCAGACAGCAGAATGTCTTCTCGATGGTCCTTACGAAAATGGCTTTGAAGGAATTCCATTGCCCGGTGAAACAATGTCACTGGATGATCAATGTTTTAGAGATTTTGGCACCAAATGGTTTTATCATCAACCAAAAGCCTCAGTGTGCGAAATGTTACCCTGTTTTGAAAGTAATGAACCCGGCAGCGTTGGTACGGCCACCAGATCAGCTGCCGAAGGATCATCCTGTGGTGAGGGTTTGGTATGTTTTAAATAAATATCCCGCCAATTTGTATTTATTAATATGATATTTTAATCACTAGCATTGTATAAGTGGAGAATGTGTACCTCAACGTTCCCATGGTCCATAGAATTACGGCCAATAAAGCTTCAGGTAAAATAGCAAGTTAGTATTTGTTTTATATTTATATTGTTTTATATTTATATTTCAAATACAAATTTTTAATTGGAAAGTAGATTGCAAACGAAATTGCCCGCATAGGAATTGTAAGATTTTCAAAAAGTTAGTTGTGAATTTATGGGTTCTATATAGAAGGAATTGACCAAATGGGCGGGAGTGTTAAATTGGAGTTTTCATATTTTTCTTATAAACATACAAGGTTTATAAAATACATTTTGTATGGAAAATATATAAATAAATTTTTTATAAATCAAAATTTTTTTATGCATAAGGAAGTTGCTATTTTTTGCAGACAATTAATTTATTGTTTTATTCGATATTGAGATGGAGTTGCTATTATGATTTTTTCTTAGTGTTAAAACGGAATTTAAAATACTGACGGAAAGTACTCGTGCAACGAAAAGCAAATAAATTTATACACTAATTCTTATTGATGATGTTAAAAGTTTCGACAATGTGGGTTTGCTACATTTAAATTTTTTCCCCCTAAAGAAATCTACTATAACTCTTTTTTAAAGTTGCTCGTTTGTTTACATGCAGACAGACTGTTCGATCAATTGTTTTACTTTAAGGAAGGAAAAAATTAAAAAAGACGTATTAAGTATCTGTGCAAGCAAGTCTGTTAAGATCAGACTTTTTTTATTCTTTTAATAATTTCCAGTCCATTTTACAATATTGAGCAAATTGCATGACAACAAATTTTTAATGAGAATTAAATTCTTACAGAATTCTTAAAATAACTAAGGTTTTCTTTTCGAAAAAAAGAAATATTTTTCCTTATTTTTTTATGATAAAACTACTTAGCGATATAATTTAAGGAACTGTATGCCCTTTAATTTTGGAGTGCTACCTCTTTATAAAGGTTGACCTTATTTTTAAAAAAGAAAAGGCTATAACAAATCAAAATGGGAATTCTTCTATCCACTTCAGTGAGCGATACAAGGACGGATTGAACCAAATTTGAAAAGGCGACAAAAATTGAAACAATGCAGATATGAACGACGCAACAGGGGGAAAATCTTAGGGCCAAATCCACGATGTCGCCAACGTTCGACTTGTCGCACATTTACATTCAAAACAAAAACAAGTTTTAATATTTTATTGTTGTTTCAAATGCAAGTGTGCGACAAGTCGAACGTTATCGATATCGTGGGTCAGACCCTTAATAATATTTCCGTGATATGCCTACATACATATGTACATGCATAAATTAGTTTTGCCATAAAAATCACAGAGTGAAGTTTAAATTAGTTTGAGAGGCTAAAACTTAAGAGTTCGGATAGGTCGTTCTGAGTGGAGTGCGGCAAATACAAAACTACTTCTTTCTTTATTGAATCATATACTTATATTTATTTAAATTTAAACTTGTCCTGACTTGAACATATTAATTGTATTTTTTATCTCTTTCGTTTAGTTTTTTTGCAGCCATCCACATATTATAAACTTTCACCATCGTTACTGAACCAATATGTGTATCTATTCGAGAGCTGCTCTATGTACACTTTTCAACTAAATTTATTTAAAAAAAAAATAATAATAACATGTATTTTTTTTTCAAACTTATTTACAAACTGTTCTCACCCCATAAATATTTGTTTTCATTTAAATAAAGGAATAAATTCAATAATATAACGATAAATAAAAAATATTTATTACAAGTCTGCACAGAAAAATTCCAATTATTTCATTGACAAGTTCAAAGCATATTCATATAAGATAGACTCGCCTCGATTCGATTTGAAAAAATCATACTTGGGATGTAAAAAAATATATATAGTGAAAATATGTTACCTGGGCAGTTGAGACTACCTAGTTTGAATTCGCCTTGAATAAAGCAACTGACTACTCGTGTGATCCATGGCAAATTCATATAAGGTATACTCAGCTAAATTCGCTTTGAGAAATTTATATGTATACAAAATATCAAAAAAAATTTACTGAAAAATGTGTGTTGACATCCAACGTGTATTCAAATTACAAGCGGCGAAAATAGTCACCTGATCCCTTGCGACCACCTCGTATGAAATCGCCTTGGTGTGATCTAAGCAAAACTGTCTAATTATGTTAAATAATTTTTATTTGAAAATGTGATACGCATACAATTTTCGAACTGCAAGTAAAAAATTTTGGATTGTACCTGGACGATCATGAAGTCCATCTTTTCATCCATATTCAGAATTTAAAAATAGCGTTAGAGTCACTGAGTTCAAGTTCCTAAATTATCACACAATGGGCCAGCTGCTCCATTTGTCAAAACTTTATGTACGAGGTGTGTTTAAAAAGTATCGCGAATTTTGAATTTTCGTATGCCACAGTCAACATTTGAAATGCATCCGCGCACTTAATTTCGTTTTTCACACAAAATTTGATGCAGTTTCTTTGTTCCATTTTTTTTTTTCATTAAACTTTTTGTTATATTTGAATTTATGGTAAGTTAACATACATTTACTTATGTAAATATATTCAATCATTGAATACAAACAACCCTATAAGAAATTAAAGACTGAAACTAACAAAAACATACAATTTTATATCAGCCCAATTCACAATATTGTGTAAATGGTCTTGCATCGTAGTATACTGATACTCACCACTAAGAATTGGTAAGTGGTGAGTATCAATATGCGAGAATTGGTAAGTGGTGAGTATCAATATACGAGTACTATACCATTTTGCACATGCAATACGATGCAAGACCATTTGCACAATATTGTGAATTGGGCTATTGAATTCAATAGTGACAGTCAATTGACTAACTATTTGATCGGTAGTGATGACGGATTTTTTTAATTATTGTTGCTCTATTTGACTTAAATAAAGATTTCATACATTTACATAAATCAAATTCGAAAACTCTTAAAAAATCACTCATTATGCATTTATTCCTTTAACTCTCACTCCCATTGGTTTCGAGAAATGGCCTTATCAATTGGCTTCCAAGGTTACACGATTTGACACCTCATGACCATTTCCTGTGGAAGCCATCTGAAATCAAATCTTTTGGCTTGTGCAGGTAAACCAACAGCAATCGACACCTTGGAGGACCAACAGCAATGCTCAAAAAAGTGGCCCAAACTGGACGACCAAGAACAGTTACGGTGGCCATGTTCTCAAGAGTTCATCCTTAGATTGATGTAATTGTAGCATTAAAATTAAATCTTTTGTGCTATTTTTAACAATTTAATATTCTTTTGGACTCAAAACTACTCTCTATTTGTTATAGTGTAAACAAGCTTTAGAATTTTCCTATTATTAGGAATTAATTCAAAATGTGTTTTACTGCTGTCGATAACAATTTTCCTGTAATAAGAAATGAACCACAAAAAACATGCACATGTGCTTTTTCTTTTGCATAACAAACGTTTTGGTATTTCAGTATACAGCATAAGAAACAAGAGGGGCATTTAGAAAAAGAGAAATGGGATGGCAGAGCATAAGAATACATCATTTGAAATTATACAATTAATTAATTTTCCTTAAAATACGAGTAATACAAGCACGTACCACAATAAATATACAATTTGCAAAAAGAATACATCAGCATTATTTTATTTTGTTTCTAAAATAGCTTTTTGTTCATTGAAGATTTAATGGTTTGTTCGAAACCTTAAGGAATAATTTTGCTTTTAATAGCAAAAAGAGCCTGCAAAATATAAATGTGTACTTGAGAAAGTCCATAAGTTTCGGAATATTATAATAATGGTATTGCTATGATAGCATCTATTTAGATAAAGGATCTTTAACAATAACGTGGCGACACAGTTCTAAACTCCTTTCCTAATTATTGTACTTAATTTTAAAGTTCTTCTTTAATACAAATTAAAGATATTGAGATAACCGGATGAGAAATCTGTTGCATTCGAAGTCGATACCGGCTCTAAGTATACCTTGATACCCACACAGAGAGAACAGATTGGTTAAAAATCTGTTGAAGCAACAAATATTTAATTATGTATTCCAATATTCCATATTTTCTATCAATTAACAATCAATTTTACGATTTTTTTATATTTATAAACAAAAAACCATAATTACAATGTAAATAGAATTTTCACAATAGTTAAATTAGTAATGACAAATGATTCCGTTTATTTCTAATAACCATTTTAAAGTATTGGTAGACACAACTGAATTAAATTCAAGTTAGAAAATTACGTAACTGAATATTGGCTTTTGAAATGAAAAAAACTATTCATGTAAACAATATTTAGTTTGAAAAAAAAATTCGGTTATTGTAACTAATTAAAAAATTGCCATCGTACTGAAATTCTGTTGCAGTAAAATAAAAGAAAATAAAATACTTTATTGAAAATAATGCTAAGTGCTAGTTAAGCACTTTCTTACAACTATTTGGCATTTTTTGCACTTTTTTATTTCATTCAATTTATAAACTTTCCATAAATAATTCCTTAAAATTCCTTAAGAAATTGCGACCCAATTAATATTATATTTATGTTTATTAAATTTATATACATATCTTCATTAAGTGTTTAGTATGACAGGAGTCATATAACTGAACCGCTCTGAGATACACATACGGTTACAAATATATAATCTCGCACAATCTACGCAACACCATCGATATTATTGCCGGTTCGACCTATACTATGGAATGATTGATAAAAATCTTTAAAAAAAAATTGGCGAAATTTCTTTCACAGCAAAAATATAATAACTATATACTATCGGTCCAATTCATAAAAAATAGTTTATGTTTATTACAGGTTTATTTGACAAATTTCCCATAGAAATATGTCAGATAAGCGCTTAATAAACCTGAAATATTTTTTATGAATAAGACAGTATACACACAAAAACGTAATATGAATGAGTTTATAATATTAATTAAAATATTTGTAATATTAATTAAAAAATTAATTAAATTTTCACCTATAAACAATTTGATAATATCAATTAAGTTTTTCCACTCAAATTAATTAATACAATTAAAAATTTAATTGAATCAATTAAATTATTAATTGAAAACATTAATTGGTGAATACTTTTTTCTGTGTACATATACGCAAAAACATTACAATATAGGTATGTATGTATAATTCTGTTTTCCTTGTTGTGAAAAAATTTATTGTGCCACTTGTGAATATGATATACACGTTAGCGATGATATAGAATACAAAAAATTCACAATTTTATTGCAAGTGCATGGTTCACTAAGAAATAAGAGAATCTAATAATGTTAACTGATTTTAGCACTTTGTTGTGTGTGTTGTATGTAGAACATTTTAGCACTTTTATTTCTGCAATCTAGCACTTTTCCTCTTACATCTTATGGCAACACTGCTAAAAACAAATTGCTGTTATATTTTAAGGTCCATTGGAAATAAAAATTGTTGATGAGATTTAAATATTACGGAAGATATTCGAGGTACGAACGCTTATAATTATCCGAAGACAACATGTTGCATTAATATATTTAAAAACATTGCATTTTGTACATGTGTACATACATACCCATACACAATTACATATTTATATTTTTAAGAATTATGTAAAGCATAGTACTCTGTTAAAAAATTTGTGAAAAATTTTGATTATTTCATACGAAAAATTGTTATGTAAACAATATTAAGTAGCCCTAAAACTATGCTACAATTTCTTATGTTTTTAAAAAAGCCCCAAGTGCTTGTTGTAAATTGAACTGGAAATAAGTGCCACCTATCTTTTTTCGCATGAAAACTTAAAATGTTGAAGATTCATTTCATACGTTTTTTCCCAAGATAAGCAGAGTACTATTTCTGCAACATTTTTCCATGAACAATTGGTGTCAATTATTTTATATGTATTTTGAGAGCATTTCACGTGATAAGTTAAAAGAGTATCAGGCTTTATTAAAACAAATCTTACCTTGAAATGTTAGTGACAGTCATTCTCTTAATTACACGCAGTGATAAAACACACACTTTTGAAAGATTATTAAAAACCGAACAAAACAAATGAAATTAATATTTTATTACTCTCTGATATTAAACCAGTATTTTCTCTTTCGTTTGCATTTACTTCTATCCTACTCTTCTATTTTTGGCAAAACAACAACAAACAAGCAAAAGAACAAATGAAATTACTTTTCGTGATTCTTCTTCAATTTGATAAATTATAGAAAATTTGTTGATGGATTTGACTTTGAACACTATTTTCACTGAAGTTTTCATACTTTTTGCAAAATAAATTTCGCTTATACATTATTAACACTTTATATTTTACACTTATGGCAATTATTTAAATATTAGCAACCAAAAAACTCATTAAAAATGACATTGAAAATCAATTTCTTATTGGAACACTTCACCGACATGTTGACTGCACAAAATAAAATCGCGAACTGAATTTGCGAGTAAGTTTAGAGAAATGTACAACAACCATTCATTGACGAGAAAGCAGAAGAGATGAAGTGACGAATTAATATCAAGAAAGCAGAGCTATCTAATTAGTAAAGCATAAACGCATTCTATAGGAGAATTATTATATTGATTAAGACAGCAAGGCAACACGGCGGCAGGTTGTTATTCATGCTGATTTTGTCATTGCAGTCCAATTAAACTAATTTCTAATCAGAAATAATTTTTTAGTCGGGGGTTAAGTTCAGGGGGTCTACTCTGCAATTCGGAACGAATGCAAATGCTTTCAAATTGTAATGATAATAAGATACAAATGCGAAAGCATTTTTTTCGTTTCGAAATACAGAGTAGACTAGACCCCCAGTAATTTCAATTCTTATTTAATGAAATATTTTTATTAATTAATGTGAGTTTCTAAAGAAGAGAAGAAAAATTAAACTAGACTTTTATTAGCTGGGGGAAATACCGATATTTTTCTGTGCAGCCACGCACTTCATCAGCACCCAAGTCTATCTACTGGGGTAGAGATTGTTATTAGCATAAGCTATTTAACGCAAATTTTCAATGAAATGCAATATGAGAAATGGTTATATTCGGGTATGTTCTGTATTCCACGTGAAATTAGATCGTTCGGAATTGCCATAGCATTGTTGTTATAAATTGCCATTTCCAACAACAATTCTATGGCAATGCCGCACGTTTTAATTTCACGTGGAATACAGAACATACCCGATTGTGTATACAATTAATGATTTACCTTTGGTAAATACATTTGTAAGTATCACTATTCATTTTCCTTTTTCCGTTTTTTCATTTGCTATTCACCTTAGCACGAAGTTATATCACTCTACCTAAGTATGTTTAACTATTCTTGCTTATTTTTACGATCATCACATTAATAAGTGAAATTTATTTGCTAGTGGTGAAGCGATGTCTATATACATTTCATTGTTGCTTTAACAAATAGTCAGTAGACTTCAACTACACATTAATTATTTTTACTTATTCGATGTATAATACAACATGTGGAATGCATGATAGCTTACAATTATTCAAGTTAAGAAATAACTTGATTAATGTTTATACTTTCGCGAGATATAAGTACACTTTAAGAGAGTAATTTTATTTAGTTTGAAGGTGACACTACTAATGCAAACTTGAATATCAGACACATATGATGCTGCTGCCGTCTCCAAAATAATTAACTAGCTGGCTACAAAGCAACAAATGCAGCTAGCGGTATTTGAAGTCGTGTGTTCGTGTAGCCTGCTGCGGTGAATGTGTTTAATCGTTAAACTTTATTTTATTTAATCAAACGCATTTAAATTACATGTAGACTTCTATCAAACTCTTTCAGCAACTCGTTTTAGACACAAACCTTTAATCAAACGCATGTAATTTAAATTGTTTCAAACGACATAATGAAAGAGTTCCATACAAGTGTTGTGCTTTTTTTTTTTTAGCAAATTTTTTTGTGTTGCAGAAGAACATCAAAAAAATAATTGATATATTGTGATAATATTAAAATATCTGAAATACTAAATAATTTAAATTTTTTTATTAACAATTTCTGCTCATAAAACTATTTTAATTTTATTTATTATTTTATACTTCATCTAACTTGTTTTGTAATGTATGACCATACACACTCACATACACTGTATAAATCTGTCACTTTATGCTTCTTCGCCTGACAAAATGTTTCACTACAAATGAACTGAGCTACTGAGCAAACTGATTGAAATCTTCAGTAAAGTGAGCTGAGCTGAAAAGAGCGGTCACTCAAAGGAGCTGATAAGCATTACTCTATTTCACAAGTGGCCTTATCAGCACAGCTGATCTTCAGCTGACTTAACCCCATTCTTCAAACTCCATATAAAATAGCATAAAATCATAACCCGAACTGTCAACATTAACAATAAAAATAATCCTGCAACAAATTTGTATGTATGTGGTTGTAATGATAGGGCCACTTGGTATTAATACATTTTGAACGGGACTAATTTTTATGCCGCACAATTTTATTCCTTTTTAGAACACCCCTGCAGTCGGCGTAGGTAGCGAATATCTAGCTATTTCTTTAACTACCAATCGTTACCACTAAATACCAGCCTAACTACTAGCAATGCACACAACTGACGATTTTAACATGGGGATGACATTGACGGTAGTAAATTGCCACCATCTGCATAACCCTTCGTCAGTGATTTCTATTGATAAAACAATTAATTATTAATAAATTTTTCAATTAATTGTTGTGTTTTATGCAACGTTTTAATTTACTTCTGCTGCTCATTTTACCTTTCTAAAAAAACGCACCTTTTTCGCCTAAAATAGCACATTCACTGACCACGAACTTCCAATTGTAACTGACGCCGACACAATATCAAAATAACTATAGTGTATTAAAGCACTGTAGAGCATATAAAAATAAGGTAAAAAGGGTAAAAATTAAAAATATTGCGGGTAAATAAGCATTGAGCTAAATAGTCTCTGTTATTTATGTTTTATATAAATAAGTTCTCGTATTTATTTTTGTTTGACTATGACATATTAAATCGCTATTCCGGGCAATTATTTTAAAATAACATCAGATGTATAGTGCCATGAACGCATCTTTTGCTGGTCCAAGCCACCTTTCGAACGCTCGATAATTTTTCCAAGCTTTATCTATATTGTTGTTTTTCTATCTTAAATAAGGCCATAATAAGTTAATAAGATTTAACAAAAAATTAATGCCAAATTTACTTTAAAAAAATTTTTAATTTTTTTTTTGTTATTTCTTAAATTTGCACAAGTGACAAATCCACGTTGCTTAATTGTATTCAAGCATGCGAATTGAAATAGCAAAATCGTTGCTTAACAAATAATAAAAAATATTTCTTATAAGGAATTAAAAAAATTTATTGAGAAAAGTCGAAGAAAACTGTCCTACAAAATGCCAAACTACTGCAGTGCTATACAATATATACTTACTTCTATATGAAGTACGGATATTCAAATTTTTACTGAAAGCAAAGTGGCCGTTAGATCACTACAGAAAACCACATCAAAAACTGTCCAAGAATAACAAGAAACTCTGGAAAAAATAGCGAAATACTCACCGCTCAACCTAACATGGGTTCCCGGAAATGTAAACTTCGATCTCCATAGCAGACCACATGCGCTTGCTAAAGCCACCAGCAACAGTAAATGTCTTTCACAAAAATAAAAATAGCCAGAAAGTTTAAGTACAACATTGCATTAAAGTTTAACGATTAAACACATTCACCGCAGCAGGCTACACGAACACACGACTTCAAATACCGCTAGCTGCATTTGTTGCTCTGTAGCCAGCTAGTTAATTATTTTGGAGACGGCAGCAGCATCATATGGGTCTGATATTCAAGTTTGCATTAGTAGTGTCACCTTCAAACTAAATAAAATTACTCTCTTAAAGTGTACTTATATCTCGCGAAAGTATAAACATTAATCAAGTTATTTCTTAACTTGAATAATTGTAAGCTATCATGCATTCCACATGTTGTATTATACATCGAATAAGTAAAAATAATTAATGTGTAGTTGAAGTCTACTGACTATTTGTTAAAGCAACAATGAAATGTATATAGACATCGCTTCACCACTAGCAAATAAATTTCACTTATTAATGTGATGATCGTAAAAATAAGCAAGAATAGTTAAACATACTTAGGTAGAGTGATATAACTTCGTGCTAAGGTGAATAGCAAATGAAAAAACGGAAAAAGGAAAATGAATAGTGATACTTACAAATGTATTTACCAAAGGTAAATCATTAATTGTATACACAATCGGGTATGTTCTGTATTCCACGTGAAATTAAAACGTGCGGCATTGCCATAGAATTGTTGTTGGAAATGGCAATTTATAACAACAATGCTATGGCAATTCCGAACGATCTAATTTCACGTGGAATACAGAACATACCCGAATAGAACCATTTCTCATATTGCATTTTATTGAAAATTTGCGTTAAATAGCTTATGCTAATAACAATCTCTACCCCAGTAGATATACTTGGGTGCTGATGAAGTGCGTGGCTGCACAAAAAATATCGGTATTTCCCCCAGCTAATAAAAGTCTAGTTTAATTTTTCTTCTCTTCTTTAGAAACTCACATTAATTAATAAAAATATTTCATTAAATAAGAATTGAAATTACTGGGGGTCTAGTCTACTCTGTATTTCGAAACGAAAAAAATGCTTTCGCATTTGTATCTTATTATCATTACAATTTGAAAGCATTTGCATTCGTTTCGAATTGCAAAGTAGACCCCCTGAACTTAAGCCCCGACTAAAAAATTATTTCTGATTAGAAATTAGTTTAATTGGACTGCAATGACAAAATCAGCATGAATAACAACCTGCCGCCGTGTTGCCTTGCTGTCTTAATCAATATAATAATTCTCCTATAGAATGCGTTTATGCTTTACTAATTAGATAGCTCTGCTTTCTTGATATTAATTCGTCACTTCATCTCTTCTGCTTTCTCGTCAATGAATGCTTGTTGTACATTTCTCTAAACTTACTCGCAAATTCAGTTCGCGATTTTATTTTGTGCAGTCAACATGTCGGTGAAGTGTTCCAATAAGAAATTGATTTTCAATGTCATTTTTAATGAGTTTTTTGGTTGCTATTATTTAAATAATTGCCATAAGTGTAAAATATAAAGTGTTAATAATGTATAAGCGAAATTTATTTTGCAAAAAGTATGAAAACTTCAGTGAAAATAGTGTTCAAAGTCAAATCCATCAACAAATTTTCTATAATTTATCAAATTGAAGAAGAATCACGAAAAGTAATTTCATTTGTTCTTTTGCTTGTTTGTTGTTGTTTTGCCAAAAATAGAAGAGTAGGATAGAAGTAAATGCAAACGAAAGAGAAAATACTGGTTTAATATCAGAGAGTAATAAAATATTAATTTCATTTGTTTTGTTCGGTTTTTAATAATCTTTCAGAAGTGTGTGTTTTATCAGTGCGTGTAATTAAGAGAATGACTGTCACTAATACTTCAAGGTAAGATTTGTTTTCTTAATTCTTAAAAAAATTAAATAATTGAATATCGGTATGTATGTATGTTGCATTTGGTTAGTTACGTACATATGCATAAAGCATAGTACTCTGTTCAAATTTGTGGAAAATGTTGATCAACATTGCATACGTTAAATTTGACATGTAGACAATATTAACTTGTCCTCGAATTTATGCTACGATTTGTTATGTTTTTATAATTTCCATATTAGATAATGGCCTGTCCCACGATATCGACAACGTTCGACTTGTCGCACATTTACGGCTTGTCCCACGATGTCACCTTCAAACGTTAGATTTAGATTGATTTTTTCAAAAAGGTGACCTAATAAAAAATAAAAACAAAATTTTTGTGTCTTTATTCTTTGTACTTATGTATCTTCATTTAAATTCTATAAAATATATGTATGTATGTAATATATGTAAATGTTATTTATTTATACATACATACATATTATATTATATTCTTAATTAACTCACCATACAGATACCTACATTATTTACTTGAGAGGAGACAAGTAGTGAACAGCGATGCCAATTTAGCGCGTTTCGCGCTAGATTTAGCGCGTTTTAACTATGCCAAACGCGCTTTTTTTCGTCTTAGCGCGTTTATTAAAAAAAGCGCTAAATTAGCGCGTTTTAAATAAAGTCATCATATCAGTTCAATATTTTTCCCCCTTTTTTTGCTTACACAACTCATAAAATTTTTTAAATTGATTAATGATTCAGCTGTCGCAAATAAAATTCCCTTGACTGTGGTTAGAATTAAAAACGCATTTTAATACTGTAAATTTCACAATTAAAAATATCTACTCGTACTCGTGACCAAAAAAGTTTATTTAACTTATTAAGCATCTATTCTAGCTGAAGTACAAAAAGCATTTGAATCGCAAAACTATTCGACAATTTATATAATTTATATAAGTTGTTACAAAGTTTGAAAAAAATAAAAATAAAAATTAATAATTATTTGGATTATTTGGAAGGCTATTCTGATTCTGTATTAAGTGATTTTTTTTATTTAGGATATAATTTCGAAGAAATAATATTATAAAGTCAGAAAAGAGCTACTAAAAAAATTAATTGTATATACTAATACACATGTACATACATCGACTTTTATTAAAATTTAATTTAGCGCGCAGGAAAATAGCGCGTTTTGGCTATAAATAGTTGGCAATGCTATAACTTAGCGCGTTCTAGCGCGTTTGGGTTATAAAAAGTTGGCATCGCTGGTAGTGAACCAGCAACCTTCTGATTGATAGACAACAGCCTGAATCCGCATTGAAGTCATTGTACAGACATGCTTATACAAAAACGATAAAGATCATGAAAATAATTGTCTCTATGTTTATTTATAGATATGAAATAACAAGAAACCTAATAAAATCAAAAAGATTTCCTTATTAAAAAAATTAATAAGATGCTTTACACATAATCATATAGGAACCTAATGAAAACAATCAGAATACCTTTTTGAAAAAATCAATAAGGCAACCAAATGAAATCAATAAGGAAAACCTTTTTGAAAAAATCAATAACGCAAGCTAATGAAATCAATAAGAAATCCATATAGTTTACAATTTATAAGAAAACCTAATAGAATCAAGAAGTTTTTCTCTATGGATTGTTTTTCTGGTGCCAAAAATAACGGAAATTGAGTAAAAAAAAGTGTGAATAACAAGATTTCTTCTTGACTCTCTTATTGATATAATTAATAAGATTTAACATAAAAATAATAAGAAATATCTATGGAAAAATCTTAGCCTAAAAAAGTTTCATAGAGAAAATCTTCTTGATTCTTTTGGGCAGTTTTTTCTCTGTGAAGTAGTTGATTTATTTTAAATAACGTCGAAAATACTATTTTTCGAACTCAATTTGTGTATGCAACCCTGCGTTGCTTTTGAAATTACAAACTCCATCCCTGGGTCATCCATCAATAGTGATTGAAAATTTTGAAAAAGTGACACTAAGGAATATTTAATCGCCCACCTTATAAAGCATGTACATCACTCACAAGCTCGGTGGAAACACTTTGAAGTGATTTAATTAAACCTACTTGATTTAAAGTTTGTGGAAACACATTATTAAGTATTTATTGTGTGCATCTATGAATGAACATCTTGATATCAAACTTATAATTATATATCTTTCAAAATATAAAATGTTTACTGTCCTTTAGAAAAGTTTTGATTTTTTCTCTTCTGTCTGTAATTTTTTTTTTCGTAATTTTATCACCAACAGCACATGGCACTAAACAAAAACGTTTACAATCTTTTTCCTGACTGGTTGGCTTGTTGAGCACATGAGGCAAACCAACGCACGTTGTTTGTTTGTTTTCCTTCACCGATTGTGAAGTGTATAGACTAGAAACTGTCCTTAGTATTAGCTTGTGAGTGTTTGTGGTCTAACGTAGTCAGAGTTTTGTTTTTTAGACACTTTATGTAGGCAAAAAACATGACATGTAATTTCACACTATTTTCTTTTCTTTTAATAGCAACGCATTAGAGAGGTGTAGCTGTACGAATAAAAAATATTATCTAGAAATGTATGTACATATGTTGGGCTATTGTAATGAGTGTGATTTAAAGAAAAGCGTTTTTCCTCTTCCCCAGTTTGCTACAGATTCACATTTACAATCTGGAAAAAATTTGCTCGTGCTGTGACACTCTGTTGAAATGTAATAAGACTTATTGTCACATTTGTTGTTTTAATCAAAGTATCTATTTTTTGTTTGTTTATAAAATATAATTTCTTAAAAAAACATTTTAGAAAGATTTTGCATAAATCTCTTGCTACGCGGATGTCGTGGCTTTTGTTGCACTTAACGTGAGCGTGTCAGCATGAATGTGTTTTTGGCATTTTCTGTTTTTAGGCGAAGAGGACATTTATTCTGTTTGCCACAAAACTGCCACTTCGAGTGACTGATGGCAATGTTTATTTCTCCTACAGTTAGTGAAATGGTTTTGCTCTTTCATTTCTTCAATGAATAGTTAGTTTCATTGCATCGGTTTTTTTGTGTATTTGCAAAGAAAATTCAATATTTATTATCTGTGACTGCTGACCCTATTTTGTACGGGAAACATAAATTGCGAATCATTTGTGTGGCTGACTAAAACAATTACAGGAATTGGATTTAAAAAAAATTCGAGAATTGACATGAGAGTCATTTAGATTTTAATAAAATAGATAGATATCTGGTGGAATGATGTACAGATCTGGCTTAACTAGACTCATTATTATATCTACTTGAATATCTACTTTCATTTATATGAATTGTTAATTTTACAAAACCTTATAAACTTTTGTAAATGAGAATTTATAGTCTTGCATTATTCCAAGGTGTATGAAAATTTGTATTTAAACCTCTTAAAATAAACGATTTAAATTATAGTTTTAATTTAATTCAGAGCTTTATGGGTGTTTGCCCTCCTAAAAAATATACAGTCGAATCCGCTTTAGCGCAACACGCTTTACTGAAAAAAATCGGATAACTGAAAGCGATACAAATTTCCGCACTGATTTTAAACGCAGCTTGTCTTATTCACTTCGCTTTAGCGAAACATCGCTTTAGCGAAACATCGCTTTATTGAAAATATCGTATTACTGAAAACCAAAAGCAAGCCCACAACTATGTTTTGTATGAGACTTACTTCGCTTTAGTGAAAAAATAAACAATGACAAATTTATTTTTTAGAAATCGATTGCATAACTTAACTTAAAAATATGAATATATTTCTATGAATAATTTTTTTTAAATAAAATTTTTACGCTAAATTGACGTAAAAAAATATACAGATTTGATATAAAAAATATTGTTTTAGTGATTTTAAGCAGTACGCTTAACTGTAACAAATTTCAATAATCCGAACTACGTTTTAGAGAAAAAATCGGATAACTGAAAAAAATTGGGTTTTGGTTATTTCCAGTAAAGCGGACTATGTATGTATAAATAAATAACATCTACATATATTACATACATACATATATGTTATAGAATTTAAGTGAAGATACATAAGTACAAAGAATAAAGACACAAATATTTGTTTTTTGTTTTTTATTAGGTCGCCTAATAAAAACAAGAAGAAAACTTTTTTAAAAAAATAAATAAGATAATCTAATAAAGAAATCTTTTAATTCTTCTTGTTTTTTTCAAAAAGGTTTCCTTATTAAATTAATAAGATTTCCTTATTGAAGAAAAAAACATAGATATATCTTATTTGGGGCAATCATGAATAAAATTCCGCGTGAAATTTTTCCCTGGGAACAATTCCAACTAATAGCAATTAATAGGGAAAACAAAAAATTCTAATTGGAAAAGGGAGAAATTTCAGGCGGAATTTTATTCATGATTGCCCTGAATGATATAGAAATCCCATTCTGTAAGAGCATTCCCATCATCAGGCATAATGGAAAAAAAATTCTAGATACCATAAGTAAATGCAAATAAAGTTCGAACAAAAATAATTAAACTAACTGCATTGGTACAAATTCATTCGTCACTTATCTCATCTGCTTACTCGTCAAGGAATCAGTCATGTCTGGCCATGGCTCTGAATTGCCTCGCCAATTCAGTTTGTGATTTTTTCTTGTGCCATCAACATCCCGAGATGCCGTGTTCTAATAAGAAATAAGTTTTTAATGTCCGTGTTAATTAGATTTTTGGTAGAGATATTGAAATAATTCTTACAAGTGTGAAAAATAAAATATTAGTAATATAATTATTTTTATTTTTTTTTTGCAAAATGTATGAACGAACACTGTAGTGAAAATAGTGTTTTAAATTGAAATTCAATAACAATTTTCTTCTAAAGCCTGATACTCTGTTCAACATTTCACGTGAAATGCTGTCAAAATACATATAAAAAAAATTGGCACGAATTGTTCATGGAAAAATGTTGCAGAAATAGTACTCTGTTTATCTTGGGAAAAACGTATGAAATGTATCTTCAACATTTTCAGTTTTCATGCGAAATAAGATAGGTGGCACTTATTTCGTGTGGATTTTACAACAAACACATGGGGCGTTTTTAAAAACATAAGAAATCGTAGCATAGTTTTAGGGCTAGTTAATATTACTTACATGTCAAATTTTTCGTATGAAATAATCAATGTTGCTTAACATTTTTCACAAATTTGAACAGAGTACTAGGCTTAATACATCAAATTGAAGAAGAGGTAAGAATAATTATGTATCTATTCCATCGTGAAGTATACATAACTTTTTTCTTAGGGGCAGTGGGGTAAAAAATGCAACCTTATGAGCAAATACTGGTTTTATATCAGAAAAAAATGTGTCAAATAAACAAGATTGCGTGCGCATTGCGCATGTTCCTTAATTTTGTTGCTATCACTCATGTTTTTTCTGTTCAAATTTGTGGAAAATGTTGCGCAACATTGATTAGTTTATTATAAAAGTTTGGCTTGTAAACAATATTAACTGGCGCTTGCAACTATGCTACAATTTATTATTTTTGTAAAGACACACCATGTGTTTGTTGTAAATTTCATTGACAACAAGTGCCACTCATATTATTTCCCAAAAAATAAAATAAAACGTTAAAGAAACATTTCATAAATTTTTCCCAAGCCGAACACAGTACTGCTTCTGCAACATTTTTTCATGAACAATTCATATATTTTTATATGATGTACATAACAGAGAAAGCCAATCGATACAAAAAAATTTGGATACTCCGGCACAGTTTAAATACATATACACAGCTGTGCATGTTTACATTTTTAAACGACTTAAAGAAAGGAGCAGGTTATCGATTCGTCTGTATTTTTTATGGTTTTACCTACTTCATAACTCAGCAACTTATTAGACCGATTTGATTTTTTTTAATTACTACTTGTTACTTTTTTTTTTTTTTTGAACTGCATTTGTCCAAATATTTATTTTTTTCTATGTACTTCAGACACGAATGGGACGACTTTTCTCACACATACTCGTACAACTATCGTTTTATTCTCTTGTTTCTTTTTATATCTAGTATGTAATTTTATATAACAAGGTGGTTTAAACCAGAGATAAGCAAAAGGCCGCCCGTGGGCACTTCGTTGTGCTCTTATGTTCACGTACATTCCTACAAGCATGCATTTTACTCTCTTTCACATTATATACGAGGTCTGATAAAAAAATAACCGTTATTTTGGATTATCAGTTTGTTTTTGACAGATAAAAAGGTTAGTCGTGTTTTGGTGTCCTCTTCGATTTTTTACTTTTTCGGTCTTGGCTCTTCTGGACGCTTCCATTGGGATGATTGGGCTTTGGTTTCAATGTCATAACCATACACCGATGATTCGTCACCAGTTATGACCTTTTTGAGGAAATCTGGATCGTCGTTGACGATGTTCAACAGCTCCTGAGCGATGTCCATGCCATGTCAAAATTTAGCAATGTTGGAACAATCTTCGCTGCCGCACGTTTCATGCCTAAAATCGTATCGTAAAAGATAAGCAAGAATAGTTAAACATACTTAGGTAGAGTGACATAACTTCGTGCTAACCTGAATAGAAAATGAAAAAAACGGATAAACAGAAAATGAATAGTGATACTTACAAATGTGTTTACCAAAGGTAAATCAATAATTGTATACACCACATTTTTCATATTCCATTTCATTGAAAATTTGCGTTAAATAGCTGATGTTAAGAACAATCTCTACCCCAGTACAGAAAAATATGGGTATTTCCCCCAGCTAATAAAGTCTAATTTAATTTT
This sequence comes from Nowickia ferox, assembly GCA_936439885.1. NCBI lineage: Eukaryota > Metazoa > Arthropoda > Insecta > Diptera > Tachinidae > Nowickia > Nowickia ferox. Next base: position 89,830,864 of record OW387023.1, on the reverse strand, counting down.
TCTTCTCGCTGCGAGGAAGCTTAAAACACCCGTTGAGTTTAAACCACCCCTGCGCACTTCTAACGGAGGTTGGGCAAGAAACGATACTGAAAAAGGTAACATATTTGCTGAGCATTTAAAAACCGTATTTACCCCAAACACATGTATAGGTGTTGCTGATTTGCCATGTGTAGTTGCTCTACCCCCTCGTCCCTTAAAGTTTAAGATGCGTGATGTACAAAAACTAATTGCTGAACTCAACCCAAAAAAAGCTCCGGGTATTGATGAAATTAGTAATAAGATGCTGATGAAGTTGCCTCGTATTGCAATTAGAATTCTGCTATTAATTTTTAATGCCATTTTAAGACTGGAGTATTATCCACATAGCTGGAAGCTTGCCAAGGTCAAAATGATTCCAAAGCCGGGCAAAGATCTTACCAAGGCTGAGTCATACAGGCCAATAAGTTTACTGCCAACAATGCCAAAGCTCTTCGAAAAGTTACTCATGATCAAATTGTCCCCAATTCTAACTGATAATGCGTGCATACCGGATCATTAATTTGGTTTTAGAAGTCAGCATAGCACCATTGAACAAACGCATAGATTGGTTCAATTTATAAGAAGAACACTCGAAGAAAAGAAGTATTGTTCTGCCCTCTTTATTGATGTTTCTCAAGCATTTGATAAAGTGTGGCATAGAGGCCTAATTTTAAAATTGAAGACATATCTACCAATAAACATTGTTAATCTTCTGCAAAGTTATATTCTTGCTGGAAAGTTCACTGTTGTGGAAGGAGACTTCATGAGTGCGTCCGAATCAATCTCATCCGGTGTGCCACAGGGGAGCATACTGGGCCCAGTCTTGTATTTGATTTATACTTGTGATATGCCTTTGAGCAGCAATATCCATACATCTACATTTGCTGATGATACAGCCTGCCTTAGTATGCACGAAAACCCTCACGAGGCTTCCCGATATCTACAAGAACATATTACACAGCTGGAATTATGGTTAAACTTATGGAGAATTAAGGTAAACGAACAAAAGTGTGTTCAGGTAACATTTACTCTGCGAAAAGATACCTGTTCACCCATTCGAATCAATAATCAAGTTGTTCCTCAACATTCACATGTAAAATACCTTGGTATACACCTTAACCGACGGATAACATGGAAACACCATATTGACTCTAAGCTAACACAAATGAAACTAAAATTAACTCAGTTACATTGGCTGATTGGTAGAAATTCAACTCTGAGTCTAGATTGCAAACTTTTGATATACAAGTCGCTTTTGAAACCTATATGGTGCTACGGAATTCAGCTATGGGGCACTGCTTCAGCTTCAAATGTAGAGAAAATCCAACGAAGACAAAACAAAATGCTACGGTTAATAACATCGGCTCCATGGTACATAAGAAACTCAAATTTACATCGTGATCTAAATATGCCACAAGTGACTGAAGAAATTGCAAAATACTCAGGCAAATATTTAACTAAACTCGAGTCACACCCTAATCCGCTTGCTCGAAATATCTTGAACTTTACCGGACACATCCGCTTAAAAAAGAGGGACACAAGGGCTCTAATACTTACCACACCAGATGAAACTGTTTGAAATTATTTTTTTATTTTTATTTTTTGCTTTGCACAACTCTTATGTATTATGAATTACTATCACTAAGTTTATGTCCGACACTGGTCGGGCCTAATAATTATATTAAGATTTAAGATTTGAATACTTATTGTTAGTTCATTTTTGAAGATACAATAAATAAATATATGTATGCATAAAAAAAAAAATTTTTTTCTTCTCTTCTTTGGAAACTCACATTAATTAATAAAAATATTTCATTCAACAAGAATTGAAATTACTGAACTTAAGCCTGACTAAGAAATTATTTCTGATTAAAATTCACTATAGTTCAACTAAAAAAAAAATTTTTTTAATTGTCTCAATTATTTATGCATGTACATATCGTTACCTCAATGTAGAAAGATATTTGCATTTTTCGATATATTAGACGTTCTTCTATCGAAATGTTTGAAAAACTCTATTTCAAAAAAAAATGAGTTAGGGCCTTTCTGCGTTAAGGTGACGATATGAGAGATGCGTATGTACCAACGTCGGTATAGTTTAAAGATTTCGATATGCAAACATTGACTACTCCTACAAAATACAAATATAAATTTGCTGTTGGCTTTATTGGGGGTAACCCGATAAGAGAAACATTATTTAATAAATGTTTATTAATAAAAATATTTTTATTTGTTTTTCGTTTCATTTTTATTTTACTTATGCTTTCAATTTATTTAAAAATCATGTTTATTTAAAATGTGACGACATGTTTGTAATTTTCTTTTTCTTGTTAAATAAAATTTAAACACGTACAGATTTCATGTAACATTGTGTTAACTATCAAATGGCCATCGATCGGTATTGTGGCATGCATTTCTGCATTGCATTTATACATATGTACATATTTAGTTGGTTGGTCCGGTTGGCTGGTTGGTGTGTGAAATCAATAAAAAAAGCAGAAGAAAAGTGGCGTCATGGGCATAGCAAAATGGCCCAGATTCGCTGTTGCCATTTATTTGTTGTACAATTATTCACGAAAATTACCCGTAATAATGCCAAACCCTCCCCAGAAAAAATGTCTAGCTACTTCAATGACTACCGTAGCAAATTGCTCGAATTAATTTTATTTTTAGTTGTACTAAAATATTCTATAATTTCTATTAAAAAGCACGAAGCAGGAGAGCTCAGTCCATTTGAAGAAATGCCTAATTTTTAGTTCATTAGCCGGAAATTGTTCCCAGAAATAGTTTACGTTTTGCATAAAATGAAAAGTAAAAGTTGTACAGGAATATCAAAATCCAAAAACAGTTGCGCTTCACTAACTATTTGTTATTCCTCTTGATATGGGCTTTATGAAATTTTTATACCAGTATGTAGTAATTATGACATTAATATCTAGTCTTAAATTTGAAATTGATATCAAAAGTCTTTGAAGCCACTGCCAACAATTTTTGCTTTGAGAAATACCGCTTTTTTATTGCACTTGTAAGTGCTTGCAAAAATTTACAAGCAAATATTTGCCATAACGCAGCTCAACAAGCGCTTGTGTTTTAAAGTTTTTGTTTACAAAATTTCTTAAATTACAAATTCATATTTTTGTGAACTATTAGTTACAGTGATAAATTTCGACACACTTTCAGTTAATTTCTGTTGTTAAGTTACGTATAACGTAACGTATGCCGATGCTGTTAAGACAAATTCTATTCCCGCACAAAAAGTTTCACCGCCAAATAATTCGACAAATACAAACTCTAGCTTTAACTTTAATCGCCTTGTAGCTACTATTGATAATCTGGTGTAAACTATAAATAACTTTACAACAAATATGACTAGCATGATGCAAGAAATGCTGCGAATGCAGAATACTCTGCTTCAAGCATTAATTAACAAGCCATGAATACGTTACAAATATGTTTCTGGAACGCAAACGTCATTTGACAACATAAAAATGAACTTGAGCACTTCCTCATGAAAAAAAATATTGATATAATGTGGTTTCTGAGAGTCATTTGACTTCGAGAAGCCTTTTTCAAATCAATGGTTACACGTTATATGATACAAAGGACCCGAGAGGAAGAGCGTGCAGTGAATCAGCAATTTTAATAAAGTTGAGACTCAAGCACTATATTCTTGATAGCATTTGTGAAGAACACCTACAAGCAACAAATATCTGCATTGAAAATTTTTGTACAAATTTCAAGATATCTTCAATTTACTCCCCTCCCAGATTTTCAATTACTGAGGAGCAATACGAGAATTTCTACAAATCTCTTGGGTCTTGTTTCGTAGCAGCTGGCAAATACAATGCAAAATATACGTTCTGGAGTTCGCGTCTTATTACGCCGAGAGGTCGGGCGCTGTTCAACACAATTTCAAAAATGGGCTTGGACGTCATTTCGAGTGGGGAGCCCACTTACTGGCCTACGGATATACACAAAATTCCCGCTGTTATAGATTTTGGCGTCATGAAAAATAACTCTACTGATTTAATTAATGTTGAAGCTTCCCTAGATCTCTCCTCCGATCACTCTCCCACAATTGTTACAATTTGTAGCCCACTAAGAAGTGTCTTACCTCACCCATACGTGAAGATGAGATGATCAATCGTATTAATTGGCTGGGGTTCAAAAAGTATCTCAGTAGTCATTGTACGGAAAACATTAAGAAGATATTGAATTTAACGTTGCCAATATTAACGAAAATATTAAACAGGCTGCTGAACATGCCACTAGCTCCCAACCGCAGGCTGGCTTTAATAGAATTTATTCTACTGATATTGAACGTCTTGTATGTGAAAAAAGGAGAGCTAGAAGAGAATGGCAACAACACAGATTACCCCTAAATAAAATCAAACTCAAAGAATGTACTAAAAGACTCAAAAATTTGCTATCGTCGGAAAAAACTGCATTATTGGAAAAATATTTAGAAGGTCTCGATGTCACGTCAGCATCTAATTACTCGTTATGGTGCGCTACTAGAAATCTTAAATGACCCGTTGAGCTGAAATCACCACTGCGCACTTCGACCGGAGGATGGGCCAGAAGCGATAGTGAGAAAGGTAACTTATTTGCTGAGCATTTAAAATCTGTATTCAATCTCTATTCATGTACGGGTGCTGTTGATTTGCCGAGTGTAGTTTCCCTACCCCCTCGTCCCTTAAAGTTTAAGCTGCGTGAAGTACAAAAAATAATTGCTGAACTCAACCCGAAGAAAGCTCCAGGTATTGATGGCATTAGTAACTAGATGCTAATGAATTTGCCTCTAATTGCAATAAGAATCCTGCTATTTATTTTTAATGCCATTTTACGAATGCAGTATTTTCCACATATCTGGAAACTTGCGAAGATCAAAATGATTCCAAAGCTGGGCAAGGATCCTACCATGGCCTAGTCATATAGGCCTACAAGCTTACTATCAACAATATCAAAGCTTTTCGAAAACCTGCTCATGACTAAATTGTCCAAAATTTTAGGTGATAATGGGTGCATCCCTGACCATCAATTTGGTTTTAGAAGTCAGTATAGCACAATTGAGTAAACGCATAGATTGGTTTAATTTATAAGGAAGACATTTGAAGAAAAGAAGTATTGTTCTGCCCTCTTCATTGATGTTTCTCAGGCATTTGACAAAGTATGGCACGAAGGCCTAGTTTTAAAATTGAAGACATATCTGCCAATAAACATACAAACACTTTTGGAAAGTTATATTACCGATAGGAAGTTCACTGTTGTGGAAGGAGACTTCATTAGTGTGCCCGAATCTATATCTTCCGGTGTCCACAGGGTAGTATTTTAGGGCCAGTATTGTATATAATGTATACTTGTGATACGCCTGTCAGCAATAATATCCATACCTCTACATTTGCCGATGATACAACCTGTATGAGTATGCATGAAAACCCTTATGAGGCATCCCGAAATCTCCAGGAACATATTACCCAGCTGGAAATATGGTTGAACTTATGGGGAATTAAAGTAAATGGGCAAAAGTGTGTCCATATAACCTTTACCTTAAGAAGAGATACTTCTTCCCCCATTCGAATTAACAATCAAAATATTCCTCAACATTCTCAAGTGAAATACCTTGGTATACTTGGAAACATCATACTGACTCTAAACCAACTCAAATGAAACTTAAGTTAACTCAAATACATTGCCTGATTGGCAGAAATTCAACACTCAGCCTAGACTGCAAACTGTTAATATATAAGTCGCTTTTAAAACCAATATGGTGCTACGCAATTCAGCTATGGGGCACTGCTTCAGCTTCTAATGTAGATAGAATCCAACGAAGACAGAACAAAGTTTTACGTTTGATAACATCGGCTACATGGTACATTAAAAATTCAAATTTAAATATGCCACTAGTGACTGAAGAAATTGCAAAATACGCAGGCAAGTACTTAACAAAACTCGAGTCCCATCCTAATCCCCTTGCTCGTAACATCTGGAATTTTACTGGACACATCCGCTTAAAAAAGAGGGACACTGCGGCTCTAATACTCAACACTCCAGATGTACCTCCTTGAATATACTTTTGTTTTTTCTTCGCTTAGCACGACTCTTATGTATCATTAATTTACTAACACTAAGTTTATGTCCGACATTGGTCGGACCTAATTAATTATATTTAGATTTAAGATTTGAACACTTATTGTTAGTTCATATTTGAAGATACAATAAATAAATATGTACAAAAAAAAGTTACATTTTTATTTTCATTGTTTTGTTTGTTTGTTTTAATTTTTTTTTCCTCTTACAATTTCAGCCATATTAGTGAATTTATTACTTCACGCTTTTTGCAAATAACACCGCAGCCACTTATTCATTACTAAGATGACTTTGTTACGTGTGTACGTCTGTCCACTCAGTACAAGCACAATCTGGTGTTAGTTAGTTACGATTCCGCATTTTTGGTAAGTAAAATATAACAAAAAAAAAAAAATACAAAAATTAAAAAATTTAACCATTTTATTGGTCCACATCACGTTACAATATTCAAAGTATCAGGTGATTTTTTAAGAGAACGAGAGAAAAATTTTAAAAGCTGATATTCCCAGTGAACATTTTGTCACATACATCTCCGATCTGAGACGAGTGACAATGTAAGCGCGATCCATCCAAAGTCTGTATACAATTTGTACTTACGTTTACACAGCGTTGGCCTGGACCATAAGATGTGTCCAACACTGTATACATTGTAATCGAAGGTTGGACGACTCCAACTGTTATGGTGATTCGGAGGGCATTAAAATGTGTCTGAATGCAATTAGTCTTTATTAGCAGACATGCTATTAATATTAAAATACCCTTTTTTTGACCTTTTTTTTTCTTAAATACCCTTTTTATGACACTTTTTCGAAATTTTAAACGGCAACCCTACATTTTACCTTTATCATTTTTGGTGAAAGGTATAAAAAGTGTAAAATTTCCAACCCTGGAATCACCCTATACACTTAGACTTTTTTAATTTCTCATGCCAATTTATTTTTTTTTTATAAAAAATATGTTTAATTTATAGAAAAAAAGAAGGAAAAAAATAGTTTTAATTGGCTACTTTTATATACCAAAAAAGCTAAAACTTCCAACCCTGGAATTGTGTCGTAATTTTTTATTATTTTGAATACTAATTTTATTCCTGCGAAATATAAAATAGATTTATTTAACAAAAAAAAACACAAACAGAAATTAGTTTTATCTAGTTACTTGTAAATACAAAAAAAAAAAAAATAAAAATTTCCAGCTCTGAAACCATCCTTTCGATTTTTCTGATTTTCAATACCAATCTATTTCGGACTCTTTCTGACACACCAGTCCAAAACCGCAGTCTCTAGCTTTTCCTGCAGCTTCGGAAAACCGATTTCACGTATAGACAGACGGACGGACGGACAGACGGATATCGCGTATATATTCATAAGGACCCCGAATATATGTATATACTTTATTTGTCGCATATGAATATTGTGGAAATTACACACGAAATGCCAAGCTATAAAAATAAAAATTTGTTATGACACATAAGGCGAATATTGATTTTTTTGTTAAATCCTCTCACATTTTCTCTTATGACATTATGTTTTTCTAAAAAAAATTGAGCTTGAAGAAAATGTGTCTGGTAGCCTATATATGTATTTATAAGTCATAGTTTACACTATGCAAGTCTTATTGCTAAGCTTATTAGTTTATTAGGAGAGAGAAAGACGAAGGGAAAAGAAACGTTTCTGTTCCTCTCGTCTCTCTCGCAATAAACTAATCAGCTTAGCAATAAGACTTGCATAGTATAAACTAGGACTAAGTGAACAAGGGCATTAGCCTTACAAAATTGCCCGATTGTAAATATAAATATACTCGTATTTTTGTAGCTGTAGCCCCACTGTGCCTCGTAAAAGACGTATTAAGCCGTCGTATATAAGCAACCAATTTTTTGGTCACAAATACAACATAGTTATTTATTGATCCAGGGGTCGCTTTTCTAAAATATCCAAGAAAGCAAATAAAAGCTTCTAGTTAATCACCCTTTATTTTTAGCTTAAAGAAATGTGGTTAAACAAAAAAAGAAAATAATAAAAAACACAAAACAAAAAATAATATTTTAAAATTGTTGTTCTACTTTTGATATTTTTGGTAAAATTGCAAATGTTTTTACCATATTTATACCCAATGAAAAATTTGTCTTTAACAATTACAATCGCACTCAAAAATTTCATTCAATTGCACAGAATAATAAGAAAAATACAAATGGAAAACATGCGTTTCAAATTTAGCAAAAATCAAACAAAATGTCAATATAAATTAAATACACGAGGGGTTATGTTTTTCAATAAGTATAAATTTGTACAAAAATATGTACATAAGGATGTGTGTACGAGCACATGAAGCAAGTGTATGGCAAGCTTTTGTTTTCTACTGAGACCGTGTAGAATAAAAAAGGAAGGAATTATAAACATTATTTGTCTTCGTTTAAAGTAAAACAAAATCATTTGCTGTTCATTTTCCTTTTTGCTCTTAGTTGTATTAATTTTATTTTTGTTTTTTTTCTTCTTATAGTTTATGGTTAAATAAAGATATTTTATAGTTTCCTGTTACAAGGAAAGGCGTCCATAAATTAAACTTTAACAAGTTAAACAGATCAGCTCGTTCAAGTCGTCTTTTAGTTACACTACTGCAAGAAGTTCGTTTAAATAAATAATGTTTATTTTAAAAAACTTAAAAAGATAATAGAAACTTATTCGTAAGTAATAGTGATCCCAAGGCATCTCTAAGAGCAGCTTATCTATCTATTTCTATGGAACTAATGTTAAGAAATTTAAATTTATATTCTGTATATGCACTATGTGTGCTAATGTACCTTGTAGCTCTCATTTGGTTTATATTAAAATTAACATAAATATGTTAAATGGCCTTCTGCAAGAATGAATTTTATTTTTTCGGCTTTTCTGTTTAAGTAATACTGAAAATAATATAGGAAATTTAAAAACTGTATTCGTTGTTTCAATAAAAAGATGACTTAGAAGACTTCTCTAAAAAGGCTAAATAGCCATTCCATATTCTCTATAACGCCCGCTTCTCTATTGAATTAATTAGAGAATTAAAATGTTGCATGCAACAAACCTTATGAATAAACTTTAAAGTCCACAATAATGGTATATAACACAATACGCTGTAGGTTGGAAATTAAAAATTGTTTCGCTTTAGACCGTATTAGAGCGCGAGTTATTAAGAAATAATTTTTACACACCATTTCCAATTAAAGCTATGAGGCTTTTATTGCATGTACATAAGTGCAATTACTTTCTTAATGGGGGAAATCATTAATAAGTCAAGAAATGTGTTGTAATTTTGTAAGAATATTATAACTCTAGTTGTCTTATTATCAAAAAAAAAAAAAAAAAAAAAATTACACTTGAGGTCTTTTGTAGTCGTATTATTAAATAAAATTAAAAATGTTTATTTATTTATTTAGTGATATTTGGACACGCCATTAAAAATATCAAAAATTTAACGAAAATGATAATGACCTATTAATGTTTTTGAGAGGTAATCTCCAAAACTAAAGTTCCGGTTTCTAAAATTATTTTAGACAAATTTAAAATGGAGCCTCTCAAGGAATATAAGATGTTTATTGTCCCATTAAAATCCTTAGGAAGTTGGGCGACTGTAACATGCCTGCCTGATCAAAGGACCGCTAAGGAAATATGGCTGATTGCTTCTGATTTAAGGCAGGTCAAAGCATTAATGCAGCAATTTTGATATAATGGCATGCTGAACCTCAACAAGAATTGTTTACGGTTTGTTACTGAGTTTCTTTCGGGTCACTTTGGACTTAACTATCCTCTGTGAAATAATAAACAAGTTCGTTCAGAGTCATACAGAGATTGTTTGAACTTAATTTACAGATCTATGACACAGTGCTGGTCTTTGAACTAGATCTTCCCCTATTCTATTCTAAAATCCTTAGGAAAAGCTGTAGGATGGTTAATACGTCATACTCAGAGAATCTTTGTTATCAGAAATCTATTAACGCTACAAATTGCAGGCCTCTATACTCCATAGAGGACAATCCGCCTGCACGCCCGACCATCCGCTGTTGGAAGAAAAAAGTCACTTTGTTTGTTAGTTGAACTGATTTTTATGCAATTCAATACATTGATAGATCTGTATCTAAAACGACACCCAGGCTTTTTATATTTCTATATTAAAAACTAGGACAAATATGGAGGAATTTCCACCTCTTCAAAATTGTCCAACCGGTTTTTATGAAAGAGCAAGAGCATTTCTAAAAACTTGAAACAAAACGGAGGCAGGTGATAATTTCGGATTCTCCGGAACTGTCTAACCAATTTTCATAAAATTCATAACATATACGAATATACATCTGCGTGTAAAAGAGCACACACATTTTATGTAATTTTAATGTAAAAACTAGGGCCAAGATGTGGTAAGAGGGGAAATTTGTGCCTCTGCGAAACATATAAAAATATGTACTGTACAAGTATATATATTTTTAAAAGTATATAGTACCAAGAAGAAGGCAGGGGGAAAATTTCGCCTTTCCGGAACTATCCAACCGATTTCGATAAAGATATATTAATAGATATGTTTTTAAAGGGAAGGACAGGCTTTATATACTTCCCTAGTAGTTATATCAAATGCAACACAGTTGCCATCAGGTACCACCTCTTAATAGACTACTGTCAAATTTTGAGCAAGTGTCGTCATTTACTTTGCGTTTAACAGCTGTTCAAAACAAGTACAAATGACTCTGGATGTTCTGGACGGCCAATTGAGGTCAGTACACCAGAAAATGTCGAAAAAATCCGCGATATGGTGTTGGCTGATCGAGGAGTAAAAGTGCGTGAGATTGTTGCTGCCATAGGCATATCATATGGCAGTGTGGTTTCGATTTTAAGTAATCAGATAGAAGAAAGTTGTCTGCAAGATGGGTGCCGCGTTTGCTCTCAATCGACCATAAACGTAAACGTGTGACAACTTCAAAGGATTGTTTAAAGTTGTTTAACCGCAATCCGAATGAGTTTTTGCGGCGCTTTGTAACTGTGGATGAAACATGAATGTTGTACTCCTGAGACCAAGCAGCAGTCTGAACCTGCTCCGAAGAAGGCTAAGGTAAGTTTGTCGGCCAATAAGGTGATGGCAACAGTTTTTTTAGGATGCACGCGGGATAATCCACCTCATCTGCCGTATTCTCCGGACTTAGCTCTTAGTGACTACTTCCTATTTGCAAACCTAAAGAAATGGCTCGGTGGAAAGAGATTAAGTTCCAACGATGAAATTATTGACCTATTTTAAGGACCTGGGAAAATCCTATTTTTTTGGAGGGATACAAAAACTGGAGAAACGTTTTACTAACTGTCTAGAACTCAAAGAAGATTAGATTGAAAAATAAAATAATTTTTTACATAAAAACCTGTGTTTCTTCAAAAAGTCACTGAGTTAATGATCCACCCTCGTATTAAGGTCACACAACATTTCCAGTTTCCACAATATTTTTTTGCCATTTTGGAGATTTTTTCTCTTCGACGGTTTAAGCTATAAATGAAGATTTTTATGCATTAAAGCGTATTTGATGCGATCTGAAAGAGAAATAGTATGTGGTTTAATTGTGTTGGTGCTTCTTTGCTTTGTTCATAACCTGAAGGAAACGTGGGGTTCAAAGTCCGCAAGTCATCACTTTTGTCGACTGTTTTGGTGACATTGTCAATGGAGTGTCTATTAATAATGTTTTAAATGCGTAGAAAACATTTTTTCAGATACACATAACTATGCTTCTTCTTGTTTTATTGGTTTGTTGAAAATAAAAGTGACGTCAAGCAAAAATTAAGTGTTTATAAAAATAAATTTAAGGAATCAAATTATAAATGTATTGAACCATAATTAAAAAACATACACAAAAAGAAATTACAAAAAAAACCAATAAAATAACATTCCATATTGTATAAAAATAGAAAATGTGAAAATTAAGCAATTTTAAGTGAAAGGTGCCAATTATGGAAGATTTTGTGCCATCAGTTAAAGCTTTGTCGCACTTTCAGATCCATACGTAAGTGGTTGACTTTACTAATTCAGCGAAACATAAAATTTTTGATTAACACATTATTATTTAATAGAAGTGACAAACAAAATCCCTAATTGCTGGTGATTTGCAGAACGAATGAATGAATTAGTTCCTGTTAATGTATGTTTCTTATGCATAAGTTCCATTTTCATAAATTTGTTTAATAAAATACCAAAATGTGAACAAAATATGAAATTTCATTATCATTTTAGAATTACTAAAATGCACTAGTGACTATCTGTTTCCAATGTCTTCATTTGGTCCCTAAATAACTATGTAATCAGTAGTACCAATGTCAGTAGTTGCTTTTCAATGACACGCACATGTTAAATGTCTATAGCAAAAAGCATCGTGTGGGGTATAATTAGTCAGTAGTATTGGCGACAAAGTCAATAGTGAATCAGTACTAATTCACTAGTGACATTTCCTACAGGGTAGCTACAATGCACTTTTTTCTGCTCAGTTGTGTGATTTGTTCTTGCTTTGTTGTTGTTTGTTTTTATCTTCGTAAATATTCGACAAACTTCGCACTACCAGCGAAAACTTCCTGCTGCTGGCCAGTAGGTGTACTGGTCCTGTAGTTGGAAGGTCACAGGTTCGAATCCTAGGGATAAAACAAAGTAGCTTCACAGCGTGTATTCTTTGTAGGTATAACTTTAATTTCAAATAAATTTTTTGTTAAATGATCCACTAAATAATGTTGAACTAAAATCTTATTCATGATGGTATATATTTAATGTGTATTTAAAGAATATTTAAGATTGTTGTGGGTGCACCGGTACGAGCGCGAACTACTACGCGGTGAAATAAAGTTTAGATCTTGGCCGGTACACTCAACAACGTAAGTTAAATAATTAATAAAATACAATGACTACATTAAATTGAATTCATGTTGTTTCATTTTGAAATAACTTTGATTCGATATTGGTTCTTCGTACTATTTCAGCATAGAATTTACATTGTTCCAGTTTGAAATAACTTTGGTTGAACATGATTTTTCATTTCGATTAAACATTACTGGAATGTTAAATCAACATGAAATAAAGTTATTACAAAATTTGAAGATTACTGTAAATCATGATGATTTAGCATTAAATACATATGTACGAGGTGTATTCAAAAAGTATCGCCGAATTTTGAATTTTCGCGGGTTACCTATATTCGAATTTTGATTTTTTTGTGGCGTTATGTTGGTACTCATGTCTCTCACTTATGCCGACAGTTTCGGAGGTAACCTTACCTAGTACGGAGGTACGCTTACCTAGTTGCAGATTAGTTTTTGTTGAAGTTACAGTCCTTGCCTCAACGTCAAAACAGTCACGCTTATGGTTCGGTGCACAACTTTCTTGCCGCTCGCTTTTGCATTCATTAGTCAAAGATATCCTACTGCCACACTTACTTACAAAAAAAAGGGAGTTTACAATCACAAATAAGCCATAGAGTTCCGTGTGAGTTAGCTTGCATGAGTGGAATTGTTGAGTGACTATTTATTTCGTGATTAAAGAAATCAATTCAAAGTTGTGATATCCAAATAAGAATTTTCCAATATTTTTCGGAATTCTTTGAAAATAAAAATGGCTTTGTTATGTTTTGATGATAATAAAATATAAATAAAAATTTCGTTTGTTTCCAAAAAAAAAAAAATAAAATACTCCTGAGTACTTCATGTGAATTTGTTTCCCTGATTGCAATTAATTCCTATTTAAACTATCGTGAGTTTGCATTAGCATTTCAATCCCATCTTCTATTACATCTTGGTAATTTCATACAATAATTGCTTTGAGTACTTGTAATTGAGATTTATTCTATATTATTGCAATAATTAAAATTCAACATTATATTAATGCTAACTAAGCAGTCATTCCCAAGAAAGAACAGTGCAATTTAAAAGACGCAAATGCTGGCGATTTATCAATTATTCATACATCAGGAAACGAACGAGGCTTACTTCACTTCTAAAGTACAGATATCATCAAAACTCATTAGCATTTCTACCTTTCTAGTGCAGTGATGCAAAGTATGGAAGAAGAAAATAACAAATAAATGTTGCTAATCAAGCGTGTCTAGGAATGTCTATGCTTCTAAAATAATTTCAGTTAAACATTTTAAATGGTGTAAATAACAAAGTCTTTTCTCATCACTCTTAAGGAGTAAATTTAACACTATTTATTACAACGTGCACTTCATTTGCAGTTTAATGTCGTCGCAACGAGTAGAGTCTCTGTGACTCCGTTTTAGTCTTGTAGAATTTGATAATAATAATAAGTGATGAAAACATGATTTGTTTAAGTTATTAAAAAATTTATCATACTTTTTAGTTTAGACCATAACAACAAGTTAAGGCCAGTTGTTAAGTGTCTATGGCTTTCTAAACGCTACATTATTCTTTAATAAATTTTTCTTTTACTCAGTCTCTCATCGCTGCTAAATGGCAAAATAATTGTCCCTCTAACACTTCTAGCAACACGGCAAAGTCTTCATTTTCCAACACAGCAACACTCATTGGCCATTGATGCGATTTAATTATAAGGTTTGCTTTACAATGTTTAATAACGTTTTCATTTTGTTTTCCTCTCCAAGCCGAAAGCATTTTAGTTTATTTTTTCTTTAGCTTTTCAAATCAAAGGACTGTTCCAAGTATCGCCCAGTAATTTTTCACTCCTCTCGTTTTCATTTTTAAATTAAAATTTTAGCTGATTTTAAGTGAATCGAATAGCTGCTGTAGACAGTTGTTTCTTTTTTTTCAATTTTTCAAGGCAGAAGTTTACAACTTCCTAGAAAATACCAGTTGTATTTTATAATTAATTGCATATAATTTGTCATATGAGTTTAAATAATTTGCCACAGTTATATCCTCTCCACAGCTTTCTTCTTTTCGTCTGCTTTTTGTTTGCATATTAAAATAAAAGTATTTAGCGAGGAATATATTCCTTCCAAAAAAAAATATTACAAAATGTGGAGATAAACATCTATGATTGGTTATTGAAATATTAATGCTTGTGTAACAACAGCTTTTTGCATTGAAGGAAAAACTTTTAAGGCATATAAATGACTTAATCAACAAAGTTGTATGCAGACTTGCGGGAATATTCTTAAATCTTTTAGAATTTTGCTAAAATTTTGTAAATTTAATTCATGCTTTCAAAAGTTGTTATTTACTTGTCATCAATTCACAGTCAATGCATAGTCAAGCTAAGTGCAAGTCATAGTCAAGTCATAAGCAAGCCATACTCAAGTCGTAGTCAAGTCATGGTTAGATCATAGTCCAGTCATTGTCAAGTTATACGGAAGTCATAGTCAAGTCATAGTAATGGCCTCATGCGTTGAGTTTACCAATAATAAGATCTTAACGACTCCTGCTAGCACTTTTATTGCTGTTGCTTTTGTCGTTATTTTAAGTGCTCTTAATTAGATATTGACAAATGTCACGCGTGTGTCGCGCATTAGTCACGTGTGAGTCACGTGAGTTACACGTGAACGTGGTTGTACCCCCCCCCCCCCCATCACCTAAAAAACAACTTTAGTGAACCTTTTCCACAGCAAAAAAAAAAAAATGAAAATTGGCCCACAAATGACATAGTTATTTGATAATCAATTTTTGAGGCGGGCACTATACTTCCCCACCCACAATTTCCACTAGTGGACATTTTACAAATGCAAAAAATTTGCAAACGACAAAATAATGGGATAATTAATTTTTTTGGCTGGCACATTTCGCCTCCCCCTCAATTTAGAAAAAAATATTTTGTGGACCTCTTTCATTTGCAAAAAGGATTTTAGGAATTGGTCGACGAATGAAAGTTATTTGATAGTAATTTATTGGGGCGGGAAACTTAGGTCACCCTTGCCCCTTCACAATTAAAAAAAAAAAAAAAAATTAAGTGGACCTCTTCCACATGAAAGAATAATTTTGGATGACAAAAATATTTGATAATCAATTTCTGGGGCGGACATTTTGCAACCTCCTCCCCTCCAAATAAAAAAAACAAACAACTTTAGTGACCCTTTTCCACATGCAAAAAAGTTTTTGTAAATTGGTGAACAAATGACAAAGTAATTTCATAATCAATGATTGGGGCGGGCACTTTGCTCCTCCCTCACCTGGCTACATTTAAAAAAAATTAGTTGAACTTTTTCATATGCAAACAAAAAATTGGTCCAAAAACGGCAAAGTTATGTTTTAGTCCATCTTTTTGGCGGGCAAGCTTGGCCTTCTTTTCAAAAAAATATTTTGTGCACCTCTTCCATATGCAAACATGTTTTTTTTTTTTAATTGGTCGACGAATAAAAAATATTCGATAAGCAATTATTAGGGCGGGCATTTTGCAACCCCTCCCCCCTTTAATGTAAAAAAAAATTTAGCTAACGTTTTCCATATGCAAAATATTTTTTGGAAATTGGTGCAAATTGGTGACAAAAAGATTTGATAATCAATGTTTGATCGAGCAGCTTGTTCCGCCCGCCCCCGCCCTCTTTTTCGAAAAATAAAAATTTGTGGAACTTTTTCGTAAAGCAAAAAGAGTTTTGAAAATTGGTTCACAAACAACAAAGTAATGTGATAATAAATTTTTTTGGCGGGTACATTTCACCTCCCCTTTTATTAAAGAAAAAAATATTAGACCTCTTCCACATCCAAAAAAGATTTTGAAAATTGTTTGACAAATGACGAAGTTATTTCATAATTAATTATTGGGTTGGTCTATTCGCGACACCCTTTCCCCGGCACAGTTAATAAGCGGACCTTTTCATCTGCACAAAGAGTTTTGATAATTGGTCATTCAAATAGCGAAGTTATGCTTACAAGTATATTATAAAAACTGTTAAAAGATTATGTGGAAAGAGAAACATAATTTAAAAAAGTGGGCGTTGCAGTAGGCGTAATTGAAAAATGTAGTCTATAATTCATTCTAGAGTCCCAGTTAAATGTTGTAAGGAAGATCGGTGTAGAAGTCTGGTCTCCTATAACGTACAAACAATGATAATGATTTAGTTAATGATAAAAAAAACGTGTGTGACTTTAGATTGTTAAAAACTATTTTTAGATAATTCGTATGGTAGGAGCGTTCGTGACTAAACAACAACCGAATATTTGCTTGTTTTGTTGTTTTTGTTAAATAAAAAAAAATCATGTTTATAATGAATTAACAATTACTTTGTATGGTGATTTTGGTGGCACATGCAGTTTATTCTACGAGTTATACACATAAAATTTAGTGTGCCTCAATATTGTAGTTTTGAAGATATAGGAAAAAATAAAAATTACTTTTTATTAGGAGTACCCGTCTGCCCCCTCCTATTACGGCAAGAGTTTGTTGCAACATGTAGTTTATTTTAAGTGTTAACCATATCAAATTTAGTGACCCTAACTATTGTACTTGTGGAGATCTGAATTGTTCTTTGTACAAAAAGGCTTTGGCCCCACTGTGCGAAGGAAATATTTTGGGTCCATTGTGTCTTATGAACATCTGCCTGACAGGTAATTGCAAATAGTTAATTATCAAGTTCTATTAAAGCAATAAGACAACATATTCAAATAGTTATTTTTTTTCCTTATGAAATTTTAAATTTTAATATAAACATAACCAAAGTAAGTATTTTTAAATAAAAATGCATACAATGTGTATTTTTGCCAAGTCAATTTGCTGTTTTCCTTAAATAGATTTTTTCCTAAACATTTTCACTATATATGTATCATGCCGCTTCCTGTCCATTGACATTTGTAAACTGTAGTGCCAAATGTAGTTGTATAAATTTATTATATACGAGTATATGGCGAGAAATATTTCTGCTTACTTTTGTTTTCTGAAGATCTTCTAGTGCAGTATTTAAATGTGCAAACCTGAACTCAATACAATGGAAGACAATTCAACCAGGTGCGTATATAAATGTCGCAGCACATCCTTTGAATTGTCAATTTTTAATTTCAAAAGCAACTAAAACGTTAAACTGCTTTGGATTCTGGGGTTTTGGTTGTTGTATCACCAGTAAGTGTGTATGTAACCAGATGTGTGTATACACAAAATTGAAGAATAAAATGTATTTAAGAGAAAGGAAAACGATTTTTGATTAATGGAACTTTAAGTTTAGTGTTTTTTTTTTGTTTTTTTAAATTAACAGAAATACTTCGTATGAGCAGGATGTTGCTTGTACTCAGTTTCAAATTTTAATATTAATGATAATGATGTTATAACTTAATAAATTTTAAGTGTTGTCGTGATACTGGTTTTGGTTTGTTTTTTAAAGTCATATTTTTGCTAGCAGGCAGGCCTCTAGAAACAGTTTGACAACGGCCAGAGAAGTGTGCTTAACAATTAGCCGAGTAAAAGTATGGTTACACTTGCGCAAACATTTACCCAAAAAAAACGTAATCCCTAAATATTATTGAAGAAGCTTTCAACTTAGAGACGTATTAAGTTTATGAAACTGTTTAAGTTAAGAAACACGTGGTTACGTTTTTTTAGGCAAATTTTTGCCAAAGAGCCATAGTGTCCCTCTTTTTTATGCGAATGTGTCCAGTAAAATCCAAGATGTTACAAGCAAGAGGATTAGGATGGGACTCGAGTTTTGTTAAGTACTTGCCTAGTTATTTTGCAATTTCTTCAGTCACTAGTGGCATATTTAAATCACGATATAAATTTGAATTTTTAAAGTACCATGGAACCGTTGTTATCAAATGTAAAATTTTGTTTAGTCTTCGTGAAATTTTCTCAACCCTTGAAGCTCAAGCAGTGCAGTATATTAACAGTTTGCAGTCTAGGCTGAGTGTTGAATGTCTGCCAATCAACCAATGTATTTGAGTTACTTAGAGTCAATATGATGTTTCCATGTAAGCCTTCGATCAAGGTGTATATCAAGATATTTATTTCACTTGAGAATGTTGAAAAATGTTTTGATTGTTGATTCGAATGGGGGAACAAGTATGAAGTAATAAAAAGAAAGAGATAGGTGGAAATAATTTTGGAAATTCAGAAACGTGACCACCTTTAGGTAAGATTTAGGTTGCTTAAGACTACCACACTTACATATACATATATAATGTAGTACGTGTGCTCTTCACAAAATGATCACTAAAGTTCTCAAGAAAATTATGTTAAAAAAAGAAGAAGAGAGGTATCTTACGACACCTGGTTATAGCTGATCGGCTTTGCTATATGAAACATACTTAATGTGTTAAATAAGAATGCAAAAAAATTATATTATACAATGATGTCAATTCGCCGCAAATATTTAAAAAAGTTTCCATGTATTTCCCATTATCTTCTTTTCTATCGGCATACGATCAAATTAATGTACTGTTTGTGGGCGGCGGCGGCTTTTAGCGGGCATACAGCCGATCAGCTGTGCTCTCTGGCTTGTGCTCATCTGTTTAAAACAATACAAAAACAAATTGAGCAATCCTTCTCATTGTTTTTGTTTCACTCAATTCAAAGAACGAAACAAAACAAAATCAAACAATTTGTTTCGTTTATTTTCTTACTCTGATTTTAAGTACATACAAAGAAATCAAAACAAAAATAAATTTATTATTACTTTTGTTACGAAAATCACGATCTAGCTCGTGTCGTGTCGTAACATAAATAGCATAGCTATACAAAATTAACTATCTCGTTCCAGTTCTACTAGCGACTACTGTTAAATAGCTAACAGTGATCTGTTATGTGCTTAAAATTCCATGTTAGAAATTGTGTTTCCTGTCTCTGCTAGTGAAATTTGAATCTATCTTCACACACATAAGTCCTAATTTACACTATGCAAGTCTTATTGCTAAGCTGATTAGTTTGTTAGGAAAGAGGGACGAGGGGTAAAGAAACGTTACTGTTCCCCTCGTCTCTCTCTCCGTCAAACTAATCAGCTTAGCAATAAGACTTGCATAGTGTAAATATGGACTAACTCTTCATTATTTCGATCACATTTCACTGTTTCAGTGGCAAAATTTGTACGAGTACTTTAACCATTGACTTTCAAACTATTAATTTCTCATTTATGTTGTATTGATACAGCGACAAATAGCGGCAGATTCAAAACATTACTTGATCTTTATTGCTTAGACCCACAAACGATGCATAATTCGAATTCTTTCTCTTCTCAGACTTTTGTTTACATATTTTAATATCAATTTCTTATGTTACAATTTATCATTTTTTTCCCTAAAGCTTTTAATTTATGTGATGTTTAATATTATTTTTGCAATTTATTTGAACAACATTAGCATATTTTGTTTAAAGTGTTTCTTATGTTAATTCATGATACATGTGGGTTGTTTATAGTGTTTTACTAGTTGTTATAATTTTTTTCATAGCCTTATATTCTGTTTGTAAAAATCAACAACAGTTACTTAAGAAAAAACAAAAAAAAAAAGAAACAATAAAAGTCTTAAAGGCAAGAAAGCAGCAATTAATTTATTGATATCGTTACAGCTTTGGTTGTGTCTGGTGGTTGGCTGGTGTTGCATTAATAAAAGCACTTATGACAAGTGTTTAAGCTGCTGCATGCTTGTGTCTATTAAAACTATTGCATGATGCAGCTTATTAACATGCAAACTTAAAAAAAATATAACTGCAGACATGAAACCACCACCATCAGATCCAAACAAAAGACAGACAATTTTAAAAGTTTTTTTTTCCTTAACTACTCATAAGACAATAATTTTAAATCTAACATTAAAATACTTTATATTTTCAAATATTTTAAATAAAATATAGTACAAATTTTTATTAAAATCGTATACATTTTGACACGCGTTAAGTAAAAATAAAATATTGAAATAAAATTTGCTTTAAAATTATTATTTGCCCTAAACTCAATGCTTAATTTTTTATCATTTGCTTTTATTCAGCATTTTTTTTTTCAAAATAATGATGCAAATTTTGAAACCACTTGTTTTAAAACAAGAACCTCATAAATTGTAATTATATAGCAACTCAACATTGTGCTCGGCAGCCAGCTTAATGTCATTTTGTAATTTATAATTAAAAAAAAAAAAAAAAATAACTCATAAAATTAAGTATTTCATTTCATTAATGTCGCTACAACAATTACTCAAAATTATTGTTGACAGCCATTAAATAAACCCAACAACGGAAATATAAATAAAACAATTAGGGAATTCACAATGAGTGTATTAAAATTTTAATGTGGCAACATTGTGCCATTGTAATTTATTTATTGTGAGCAGGCAACGATGTAAATACACATGTCAGGCAAACACACATACATCTTTATATTATTTACATATTAAATAAAAGATTTTGTAAAGATTATTAATATTAAAAAAATTATTAAAACTAGTTTCCAAATGATAACAGACTTCACTTTAAGCATTTTCACTAAAAAAATATTAATTTTTACCATTTACTACCAAAAAGCATTTGAGAATGAGACCACAAAGCATTAAATGAAAATACATTTGAACAAGTGAACATTTGTACAAAATTAATTCAAAGAATTTATTGTGTTGAATTAAGAAACAGAATGTGAACATGATTATAGTTTTCAAATGATTCTTGATTTAACTTTAGGCTTTTTCGTTCATAAATATTAATTTGAACCTTTTAATTACAAAAATCTCATAGCGAATGAGGACACAAAGTATAAAATGAAAAACGTTAAATTAATGCTACTACGAAAGAAAAATTCAAGAAGACACAGACTCGGTGTGAGCGAGACGTCAAGAATTTGCGACATCTCTGTATACTTTGTGCCGGTGCGTGAGACCGTGTGTCACCGTGTATATGAGTAAAATAACCAAGTATACATTTTTCATTAATTTTTTTATATTTATTTTGTAAAAGTTCCTAATGTCAAAAAACTAAAAAACATTATCTTCCTTTATAAATGTGTGATTTTATATTTTTATGCTTAATTTTGAAAAATGTATTACTAAAATCTTGGGTTTGCTGTTCGGTTTTAACCGACATCGCAACCGCGATTTTTTAGGTTAAATATTCGAAACCGAGCATTTTTAATGCTCTAATACTCGTAAAACAACTTTTTGAATGTTAACATTGAAATAAAAAAACTTAAATTGATTAAATATCTTTGTTGTTTTTTTTTTTAAAGAGAAGTAACACTCAGGCAATGAATGCCTGCTACTATTACTAGGTGTTAGCTTCTTTAGGAAAGGTATAGTGATAGAGAAGACAGGTGGTGAAGGAAGAGATAGAGGAAAGCTTCATTCTTTTACAACTCTGCTTTTTGCAAGTTTTTAATAATGCACTGTTGCAGCGCCTCTGGTGTTGAATGGGGCGTATTAAATTTTTGAAGCTGGGATTAGTAGCCATTTTATTGGATATTTTAATTCGCCCATGAAGGAGAACGAAGGAGGACGATCTCCTACAACAACTGATACAAAGGGACACTAATGTACATCAGAAAAATGCGTTGTGTTGTTATTTGATGACTGTCTGAACCCAGGACCTTCGTTTTGGTAGTCAACGTGCTAACTACTTCACAATCAAAGAGCAGAAATTAAAAACAAAATGAAATATTAATAACACATTTCGAAAAATCTTCAGTTGAAAATCCCGGTGCGTGAGATCGGCGTCACCATTGATCAAAGTCAAATTTGCGTCACCATTGGCGGGTTAAATGTCTACTAGACATTGTCTATTATAAGATGTTAAAATTATTTGCTTATGTATTCGCTAATAAACAGTAATCTTAAATTGCATCTTCCTTTAAAACTATATGTGACTTTATGATAAATAATTGAATGAACACATTTATTTAAGTATCTGTTCATGAACAGCGTCAGCAAGTCTTGAAGAATGAAAAAACAGAACCTCATTTAATTCAAAATTTAAATATGTAAATATAATGAATCATTTAAAAAAAAACATTATTTAAGTGGATTAAACTTCTTGTTGTAGTAAACATGCTTAAGACAGACATATTCTTGTTCTCTGAATACGAAATTAATTTAAATAAATATTGAAACATTTTTTGCTCTTAATGCAAATGACTGCTGTTAGTGTATTTCTTGTTGTTGTTTTTGCTGCTGTTCAACCAGCCTGTTGCTAATTGTCATTATTAATTTTATATAATTAATTATACTTATATATACTTTTAAATATTATTTAGAAAAAAATTATTAACATATAAGCATTTGTAACTAAAGTTTAATTTTTTATCTCTCATAAATGAGGTTATTGGCTGTTGGTGTTGGTGTTGGTGTTGGTGTTTTTTTCCAATATTAAGAAGTTTTAGATAAAATATTGACAAATCGTATTACAAAGATAAAAGCAATAGCTTTTATATTTTTATATTAAAGTGACACTTGCTTTATTATTGGCAAGAAACTAACTATTTTACAAGATTTAAACAAATGTTAATAATACAAAAAAAAAAAAATTATGAGTCAAATAATAAAATGTTTAACAGGTTACAAATACCCCCAAATAGATTCGTAATGGTAATAAAATTAAAAGCCATAAGTTACTGTAAATTTTAAATTAATATTTATTTGTCTTTGCTGCTTGTTGGTGGCTTAGCAAGATCTTTAAGATATTTGCAATTGGTTTGTTGGCATTTTGTAATTTTTATTATTGACCAAGATGAAATGTTTATTGAAATTAATAATTATTTGAGTCGAAAAATTAATTTATTTTCAATTTGAAAGGTAAATGCATTTAAAAATTAGTCGCATATTTTCAAAGATAATTTTGGCTTAAAAGAAGATTAAACAGCTTTTTGATTAAAAGTGCTTCTGAATATTTCTTAACACGCATAAATATTCAGGGCCTTACTTAGTTTGTAAAACGATAGACTAATCGTTTAAAAATGTTATATACAAAAAAAATGTAAATTACATAAACAAAACACATACAAAATTTGTCAATGCGTTTAACGAAATAAGGCCGCCAATATTTTATTTAATTTTAATTTAGTCACCTCACATAGAAAAGACTAAAAAGCTACCAGTACCTCAACCATGAGCTTAATCTCAGCTCTCTCAAAGAATTTTGTATGGTCTCAGCTAACGATTCTAATCATCAGGGAAACCGCAAATATGCAATTGCATGTTTTTTCTTGTGTGACGTATTAATGCGAAGATAAGATATTTATCCGTTTCAGAAATTTTTATGAATTTTGGCATCGATTTGTTAGTGCATATTTTTGCATATTTTACTTTTTAAAGCATGTTTTTGTTTTTAACATATTTTCGAATTTATGGAGCAGAATTTATGATTTTATGGCATATTTTGATAATTTATAGATTTTTTTATTTTATCTGTTGGTAAAAAAATTTTTTTTTCGCCATCTAAATCTCATTTCCAATGCTCCATGTAGGGCATACATTTTTCTTATATCGTATATTACGCAGTTATTAAGGACGTTATTTTCAATAAGTATTTGGTTTTGATATTTGTGAAGGAACATTTTCAATGTAAAAAGTTTATTTATTTTTATTTGAAAACCTCGGGCAATATTTTGTTCTTATTGCAATAAAAATTATGAAGAAAAAGCTTGTCTATCCATAATACAGTTCTAAAGTTTTAATTCTGATATCGTGATTTCTTTTGAAGTTGAGGTTAAATCATTATAGGAGTATCAAAAAAAAAAAAAAAAAAAAAGAAGAGAGGTGTCTTAGGACACCCTTTTGTAGCTATACTACTTGGTTATATAAAACAAACTTAATGTGTTAATGCAATAAAATTATATTATATGATGCTGTCTAATTCGCCGCAGATATTTCAAAACGTTTCAATATTTATTTCAATTATTTTCTTTTCTAGCGGCGTACGATTAAATTAATGTATTGTTTTTGACCGGTGGCGGCTGTTAGCCGGCTTAAAGCCGATCGGCTGTGTTCTCTGGCTTGTGCTCATGTTACGAAAATCACGTACTAACTCCTGTATCGTCCAATAAATAGCATAGCTACAAAAAATAATTGGTATTATTGGCTTTAGAAAAATTTTGTATGGCAGTTTTGTTTTAACGTACACTTCAAATATAAATTATTATTTTAATTCCGCATTTATTCTTTTTTTGTTTATTTTATTTTCGTATATGTAATTTTATATGCACATCTTGAATTTTTGAATTAAAATATGTTTTCATTTACAAATAAACCAATTTATTTTATTTTTACGATCATATTTTTCAGTTTTTGGTGCATATTTTTAAGTTTTTTGTACATCCTCGTATTTTAAAATTTTTAGTGCATATTGAATGCGCATAAAACACTTTTTTAAAGCATATTTGTGGTTTCCCTGCTAACCATAAAAGTGAAGCTGGCGGCAAGTATTTAAAATTTACTAGCAAATTTTTCTCAATGCAGCCAGAAAGTATTTTAAATAAGACTTTTTTTTAACAACAACGGCTATAAAATAATTCCACTTTTCCACAAACTTAATTAAGGTAAATAATTTACTTCAATTATCTTATTAGAATTTCATTGTGAATTATTTGTATATTTTTTTTAAAATCTTATATATTTGCTAATGTTCGCACTTGCTTGGTTGCTTGGCATCCTGATTTTAAGCTTAAATAAGTTTTTAAGCTCCATTTAATGAGATTAAAGGGTTGTTCATTAAACACTTACTGTCTTGAAATTTAAATAAAAATTTTTGAAATAACATGGAAATGTTTAATTCATTTCAAATGCTTATCTATTGCTACCATCATATTTGGATTATAATAACATTGTGCAGCTATCTGTGGTACTTTTAATGGGTTGCGCACCTTCCCCCGTAGATGATCACGCACTCAAATCTCGCCGCTATGAAATAAGGACCAAGAAAATGAAATAAGGCCCAATAAAACTAAAGAATTTTTAATTGGACTTAATTTTTTTTGGGCTTTATTTCATCTTCAGTTTGGTTGGGTTTTTGTTTAATTTTTTGGACTTTACTTCATCTTGAGTTTGGTTCCGTTGTTTTTTTTTAATTGGGCCTTACTTAATTCATTTACATTGAGTGATTTGTCTATTGGGCCTTATTTAATTTTAAAGCTATGCTATTTATGTCGCGACACAGGAGCTAAGACGTGATTTTCGTAACAAAAATAATCGACATTATTACAGTTTTAAATTTATTTTTGTTTTCATTTATTCGTTCTGTTTCGTTCTTTGAAGTGAGTGAGTGTTTTTGCACATGAGCACAAACCAGAGAACACAGCCTATCGGCACTAAGCCAGCTAACAGCCGCCGCCGGTCACAAACAATACATTAATTTAATCGTACGCCGATAGAAAAGAAAAAATGGGAAATACATGAAAACGTTTTTAAATATTTGCGGCGAATTTGACATCATCATATAATATAATTTTCTTGGATTGTTATTTAACACATTAAGTTTGTTTTATATAGCTAAGCAGCATAGCTATAAGATACCTATCTTTTTTTTTTTAAGAGCATACTAGTATATGTTACTCTCTTCAGGAAAACGATGGTGAAAGGGAAGACAGGTGGTGAAGGAAGTGATAGAGGAAAGCATAATTCTGTTACAACTCTGCTTTTTGCACGTTTCTAATAATGCAGTGTTGCAGCGCCTCTGGTGTCAGTGAGGCGCATTAAATTTTCAAAGTTGTACTTAGTAGCCATGTTGTTATTGGGGATTTTACTTTGCCGACGATTCTGCTGCACAATACCGACGAAAGAGAGCCCTCTGATGTTACATTAGGATTAGTATTCGCTGAAGCCGGTGTAGTTCAATGACCAGTGTCTATACCTTCACCAAAGGAACTTTGATACAACAACTGATATAAAGGGACACTAATGCACAACAGAAAAATACCTGATGTTGTTACTTAATGACTTTCCGAGACCGGGCTCGAACCCAGGACATTCGGTTCGTAGTCAAAGTGCTAACGCTACCCTCATATGTAGAAAAATAAAATTGATTTTGCTATTTAATATAATAATTAATATATATTTGCTATTCAAGTCATCTCCATTTTTATTTAAGGTTAACATTTGTTAAAGCAACTAATAATCCCAAATTATTATTTTACTCATTCAGTAAAGTAATTCTTTTTATTAAAAATACATTGAAATTGATTATTGAGGGATTAGCTGAATCGTATGCACATTTCACTGTTGCTAATGCAGATCATCAAAAATTTCTTAAAACAATGGTAAAATAAGAAATAAATACCGGGAAATACTGGCATTTTTCTGTGCAGCCACGCACTTCATCAGCACCCATGTCCATCTACTTAGGGGAGAGTGATATAACTTCCGAATAGAAAATTAAAAACCGTAAAACTATAAAATTAATAGTGATACTTAGAAATGTATTTACCAAAGGTAAATCTATAACCAATGTCCATTTTGATTAAAAATGCATGTTAAATAACTAATGTTAATAACAGTCTCTACTCAAGTAGATAGACATATGTGCTGATGAAGTGCGTGGCTACAAAAAAAAAATGCCGGTGTTTGCCCCAGCTAAAAAGTCTAATCTAATTTTACTTCTCTTTAGAAAACGACATGAAGGACTAATTTTACCAACTCTATTCAAATATCATTTCATATACAATAAAGTTAAATATCTTTCAAATCGGTTCAGATTTGGAGGAGTTGTGAGCTTCGTAAGGTTTACATAACCCGAGTTTATCACGTTTGACACCCTGTACTTCAGATTATGTAATAACAGGGTATCCAAATATGTACTTTAAAGAGTCTTTTTATTTTGTGCTTGCACCAGTAGTTCAAATTTTATATATTTATTACTACTTTTTTGCTTGAGATCCACTGTGCTTTGCGCGAATAATTAATGGTTTTAACGTTAATATCAACTTCTAAGACCTGGTTTTACCACACAAAATGTTTTTGTTAAAACCAAATTAATGCCTTTTTTAAATTGGTTTTGAGTAGTTTTAATGAAATGCAACATTGTCTTCACTGTACTAAATTCAGTGCTGCCAAGTTAAAATGATCGGAAGCAGCTGATAGTGCTCATGCCAGTTAATAAGAATGTAAACCATTTGAAATATTTTCAACTTTCAAAAATAGATACATTCCAGAGAAAAATAAACTGTATGATACAAAATAACCAAAATATTGTCATTGACCTCTGGGAAGAGAAAATAGACGATATGAGTGACATCAATACAAACAAAAACAGCTGTTGTACAGTTTGTCGAATAAGTGTTATAAAAAGTAGAAAACAAATACAGCACAGAGAAAAGTCGGCTGCGGCGGCTTGGGAAAAAATAATCGGTGGCAGCTTATAAGCCGGCTGACATTGCCAGCCGCTTTTTATAAGTTGTTTAAACACAGTCAAACACCGGATGTCTTCCACATATAATATGTAAGATGAAGTACAAATTTACAAATACAAAAAACAATTAACCGGCTGCAATTTTGAGCCGAGGCTAGCCACATGCATCGGCGGCAGCTTGAAGTTACATTGAATGTCGGCGGCGGCTCTTGAGCCGGCTGTGAGTCAATCGGCTTGTTTCTCTGATACAGCAACAAACATCGCTATCAACTTTCAAAGTTCAGAAGTCGCTATTGGAAGAGTCTTTCTTACCTCATTACTGTTTATGCCACTTAATTTTTGCCACGGGTGGCCATTCTACTTATTTGGAAAAATTTATTATACACGTACATACATCTATACGAGTATGTACATATTTTTTTCCAGGCAACAACCAACTGCTTGAAAATAAAATACTACTCAAAGATGAATTTTAATTGGCTGCATAAGCTGTTACATATATGTACATATATTATATTTTTATGTCCAGCAATTTAGGCTGCATTATCAGCAGAAACCATATGGTCGAAAGATGAGATTAATTACACGCCACTAAACTTGTTGGCTTAAAATATGAAGTTTGACTTCCCGTGGCATTTGTTTATTTGTTTGGCTTATTTTCCTTGTTAATTAGCATAATTAAGTAAAAAAAAAAAATTAGCATGCAGAGGTTCATATGTACACAATATGTATAAACATATCGTCGTCACCTTAATACAGGAAGGCCCTAACTCATTATTTTTTGGAAATAGAGTTTTTTGTATATTTAGATAGAAGAACATCTACTGTTTCGAAAAATGCAAAAATCTCGAATTAAAAAAATAATGACTTAGGGCCTTTCTATAATAAGGTAACGATATGTACTTACGTCTATAAGAAGTTTTTATTTTTAGTCATTAGCCGTTTGCCCATAAAAGTAAAATATTTACCTCTTATTTTTAAATGCATAAATACACCTTACAACTTTATTGAAGTATATCGTCGGCTTAGAGTGTAAACCTGCTAAATCCACTTTTTATAGCATATGACATTTTAATGCCATTTGGAAGAGAAAGAGACGCCTCATCGATTTGCTTAATGTATTAGGCTAATTTTTTAAGCTTTCGATAGAAACCGTTTACAGTATTTTGTCTCTCCTGTAAATTTTGCTGGAAGTGAGTTACCAGGTTTACACTCTAAGCCGACGATATTTACCTTTATTTAAGTGCTTTTTGTTAGGTTAACATTTGCTATAATTTTTTTATGTGCATAAAAAATCGCTGTTGACTACAAGTAGATGTTGTGTTTTCATGTTAACTAATAAGGCTGCAAATATTTTACGGAAAATTTTTTATTCTATCAATATGGTTTAAAAGCAAAAAATATCTGTTTTTTATTGATGCGCT
Organism: Nowickia ferox; assembly: GCA_936439885.1. Taxonomy (NCBI): domain Eukaryota; kingdom Metazoa; phylum Arthropoda; class Insecta; order Diptera; family Tachinidae; genus Nowickia; species Nowickia ferox. The sequence continues at coordinate 89,801,147 of OW387023.1, read as the reverse complement.
AAAGATCATTTATACATTTATCATTTATTACCCAGTGGGAAAAGGTAATGAATAGTAAAGCAGAAGGCAATGCACAGCATGTATAATTTTTCAGTCCAGTTAACTTCAGTTACTGTTAACACAAAACATTTTATAGGAAAGTAAAGAATTATTTTAATACGTCCGGAAAATGATTTTAATTCATAACACTCGTCACAAGTAAAAATTATACATTCTTCTTCTGCAGATGTGATAATGCACGTGGTAATCAATGTGTAATTATTGTGTTTGATCAAATTACCCTCTCGTTTCTAAGGGAATGCATTGTCTTGCTTTGGAAAATAATACATTATTTCTCCCATTATTTATGTAATTAATGTCTATTTTCCAGCTGGCTATATTGAAAACTTTAGATTCTTTTAAAAGATATTAAAGTTTTTTTGCTTAAATTATAGGATGTATAGTTAAATTTAATTTTAAAAAAGTAGACTCTTCTCTATTCGTTTGTGTTATTTATTTATTTATTTTAATTAAATGTTTATCATCTAGGAACGCCGTAGTGTTGTCACCGATTTGGTAGCCTTGGGTGTAATATCTGCATATTGTTCCCCAAGAATACCAATTTTTGCGGGTAATGTAATAAATCTATGAAGAAAGATGGTACAATTACATGACAACAAGAAAGATCTTTATCTCTTTAAAATAAAGTTTTGAAAAAAAAAATTATTTTAATTTTAAAAGAAAAAATTAAAAGTACAAAAGAAGAGAGGTGTCTTAGGACAAAGTGGTTATAGTTATGCTGCTTAAGGGCCACTCAGACTATTATACTTTGTATTTATACATGTCAAAAATTCAAATAATACGTGCAAGTGCGATAATACGATAAAAATCTGACATCCCATAATACTTGACCATTTTTTGAAAATTTTCTAAACGATAATACTTTTCATCTGATCAGAGTTGCATTATTACAAAATCCAAACTAGCAATTCGCCTGTTTCGACGCCGATCCCGTGCCGTCGTTTATGCTATATGTCTTTGTCTTAAACCCGATATAAATATTGAATATGCTTATCGTATTGAATAATTTTTCGTGTAAGGCATGCCTGAAAGTTAACAAAACTGTCGTATTTTCATTTTCTTTATCTTATTTATATCAAGTACTTTAACCGCCGTCTATTTTCAAAGGTCGGCACGACCACAGCTTGCTTGAAACTGCTCTGCCGCCGGAAGTAAACAATTAATGTAGGCATGTTAATCCTCAACAGCTGTTTGCTTTCTACTTGTTTTTTTTAATGTAATATGAGGTGTGATGGTGTGAACACAAAATATAACTTTACGTTAGATTTTTTGACAGTCGAAACAAATGTCTTTAGATTTTTTTCTCGTAAAGTGTGATGAAAGTCTTTATACATGTATAATAGTCTGAGTGGCTCTTTAGATATATAAAACAAACTTCATGTGTTAAATAACAATGAAACAAAATTATATTATATAATGATTCAAAACGTTTCGATGCTTATTTTCCATTATTTGCTTTTCTAGCGGCGTACGATTAAATTAATGTATTGCGTGTGGCCGGTGGCGGCTGTTAGCCGGCTTACAGCCAATCGGCTATGTTCTCTGGCTTGTGCTCATGTGCAACAACAATACAAAAGCAAATTGAGCAATCGTGCTCAATGTTTTGCTTTTTTTTTGTTTCACTCACTTCAACGAACGAAACAAAACAAAATCAAGGAATTTTGTATTTACGTGTATTTTCGTACTCTGATTTTAAGTACAAAGAAATCAAAACAAAAATAAATTTATAGTTGTAATAGTGTCGATTATTTTTGTTACGAAAATTACGTCCCAGCTCCTGTGTCGTGAAATAAATCGCATAGCTATACAAATTTTTTAAAGGCTAGACCCCTTATTAGGAGTGGCAATCGCTTTTCGATTTTCGCAGGCCTATGAAATAGCAAATATCGAATGTCAAATTTATATTATGAGCTCACAGTACCAACCAACATTTCTGTCAGTACAGTATTTTCATGAATTATTGTTTTCTATTTTTAAGCAACCAAACACAAATTTTACCGTATTTTTGTTGATTTTGTATAGATCTAAGGTCGTGAGATCTCACTTCCAAACAAAAATTGCAGGAAATTCTCAATTCTAAGACACGTGGCAAATTTATTATGGAATATTCGATAAACCAACGTGTTTTAATCAATAAATAAAAAAAAACAGAAACGCTTGAGCAACTCAAACAAAATATTCATGCTGAAACTTAAGGTAGAGGTCCATAGCTCGCTTTTTGCGCGTTACGCTTTCTATGCATCTGTCAAAAAAGTCAATGTAATAGTATGTGACAAGTTACATTGCAAAAAGCGCAGAACGCGTAGGCGCGTTCAAAGCAAAAAGTAGGTCTACTTTCTACTTTTGTACGCGTTACAAGCACCATGAAAGAAAGTCAGCTGTTTTTGAATGCTAAAGATGTTAAATAATACTTTATTTCTTACGTTATCGATAAATATTATTTTGTCGTGGATAATTTTTTTCTTTTTTTTCCAATAAAAAAATTTCTTAGTAAAAAAAAACTTGTTTAATAAAATATGTGAATATTTTCATTAATGCGATGTATTTTAATTAACTTTTCACCACACTTTTCTCGTAACAAATTTTGCATATTAGTTATCGATTACTTTTACGTACTGAGTGTCATCTCCGCTAAATCTGTATTAAATAGCTGCTTAGAAAAGTTATTGGTTAAGCCAATAATGTGCATACATTTATATGTAACTTTCAATTTACTTAAATTAAAGTCAACAACAGCCGACAATCTGCTGGAATAGCCCTGGCCGAGTTCTTCTCAAGACTCTTTTAAAATGCTGAATAAATAGTCAAAGACATCTGCAGACATTCTTGTCGCGGTTCTAAATTGCTCAGGGTCAGAAGTTTTAATTTTTTAAATGTGGTTTCAAAAAACCCACTTAAATTCCGTTCTAAATACAACGGCCGTACCCAAAACCTTTTCTTTTTTGAAATTGTTCATAGGCATTTTTTGCACATAAAATTAAATATACAAACTCGACTAACTCCACAAATTCTTTTAAAAACTCGATTTCACTCTCCATTTTTTCTTTATAAGTATTTATAAATAAACGCACACAGCTGATCAAAACAAAAATAAAATGGCGCATGAAAAGCAGTGCATGTAACTCAACGCGAACAAAGTATAGAACGAAACAAGAGTATGAAACGCGTATAAAGCATAACGCGCAAAAAGCGAGCTATGGACCTCTACCTTTAATGAAATACCGCGTGTAATGTGTGAGAATGTAATGAAAATTGTGCTCAAAAGGGCTCGCATTTGTGAGGCTAACACAGGCGGACATTTATCTGATATTGTATTCCATACATAATTTCTTACAATAAATAAAACATTTAACAATATAAGATCCATTCTCTTTCATTTAATCAAAAACTATAAACAAACAAAGTAGTATACCTCCACGACGGACACCCTGTATCTGGATCATTCTTATTGTTTAGCTAATAAAATTTCGATCATTCTTATTGCTGACAAACGACAAATGTTTGCTAGAAAACATTTGTATTAAGTCAGTTCCCGTATGTTTGCGCGACAATATCCAGGAATACACAACGACATGATTTCATAATCTAGAAATTTTCTTAATTGCTTTTTTTTTGGATAATCAGAGCGTAGAATTTTTTGTATTAAATAAAAAACTAGTTAGAGCTTTTCTGTAACAAAGTAGCGATATAAAAATTAGAATAAATAGTAAAATAAAAATTTACGTTTAAATATAATTTGTTTGAACTCCTTAGCTTATGCTGTTTTAACTCCTCACTGTAAACTTAAAATAAATAAATATTTATGTATTTGCTTTTAAATATAATATATAATTAATTGTTCATAAAAAATATTACTGGTATATAATGGAACATTTTATATTACAATCTAATTGTTAATCATACACAAACTATGTATATTTCTATTTAAAATCTGGGCAATAATGAACAAATTATTATTATAACTAGATTAAGATTATAATATGCCATTAAGATTGTGTAATTTCCTTTTGCCGTTTAAATTCATATTAAAATTTTGCTGCCTTGTAAAATTTTAACTTTTAATATTAAATATATTAATAAAAAAAAACACATAAACCTAAAATATTTATCTACAAATCATTGCAAAACTTTTGCAATTTATCAGCAGTAGACAAAAATCTAATCTTCCCAAAAAACGTGTAGCAAGCCAGACACCACTAACGAGCGAATTATTGAAAAATTAAAAAAAAAAAACATAATCAAAAGAAACACCTGCTTCGTATAAGTTGCTAATAAACGTACATAAATTAATAGACAATACAAAAAAAACACATAAGAAATGTTGAAGAAATTAAAAAAAATAAATAAAATAAATAAAATAAACTTTAAATATTTGTGGGCATTTGTATGGTACACTCACTGGAAACTGTGCTGCCGGATGAAAGAATTTATCCCCCAGTAAATGGCAGTGAAAAAATTGGTTTACTGATTTTAAGTACATTAAGAGGTTTTTAGTACATTTTCATACTAAGGCCGGGTTTACATGTCTGAACCAAACAGTTTTTCATTAGTAATTAGTGGTTACGTTTTTTTGGGCACATGACACACAAGAAATGCCAGATGTAAACTCAGCCTAAATCTTATATTATAATTTGCAATTGAAAATTATCATGATCTTAATTATTCTCCCTTTTGAATGTAAATAATTTTGAGAACACAGTAAAAATATTGTCTATCCTCACCTTTAAGCTAATGAATAATTATAATTGTTAAAGCCCCGTTCAGACTATTATACCAGTATTAATACTTTCATCACATTTTACGATACAGAAATCTAAATACATTCGTTGCGACTGTCAAAAAATCTAACGTAAAATCACATATTGTGTTCAGACCATCACACTTCAAATAAAATGTGTAATACAAGCAGAAAACAAAACAGCTGTTCAATGAAAATGTCTGTGCTATTCATTAAATAGCGACGGCAAAGCGGTTTCATGTAGGCGGGGACGTGCTGGCACTTGAAAAAATTCAGCATTTAAAAATATTCTATGTAAATAACAGAAGAAATTTAAGAAAAGATATTACAAAAACGTTAAAAAATTACGTCCACAAAATATACTTCCATTCACGATTCACATATTCAAAATTTTGAGCCGATATACATATGACAAAACATTACATCAATGACGACACGCTATCGGCGGCGAAACAGCAGACTTGGAAATTTGGTTTGTGTGAAAATGCAACCCTGATCTAATGAAAAGTATTATTGTTTAGAAAATTTTCTAAAAACGGAAAAGTCTTATGGGATGTCAAAATTTTTATCGTATTATTTGCCACTTTGATGACATTTTGCGTTCAGACTATCACACTTGCACGTATTATTTGAATTTTTGACAAGTATAAATACAAAGTATAATAGTCTGAACGCGGCTTAAGCAATCAATAAGTCTGAAGCAAGTCTGTCTGTCAGCCAGAGTTGAGAGAATTTCAGCTTCGATAAGCGTTTAAACTGAACGCGATTCTAATAAGCGATATCTCATTTGAAAGTTTCTTTTTTCAGTAAAACTTCCCTTCTTCCAAAGCGGCAAAGATGCGCATAAATCTTCAATTACAACGGAATGATGTGCTCGTTTTACTACGACGTCAAGTTCAGTGGTACGAATATACAACAAGAGAGTTCCGTATCGACACTACATATGTAATACTATACGAAATTTTTTTTAAACTAAATTTTGGTTTTGGTGATTTCTTTAGTTTTGGTGCTATTTTTAGTTTTGGCGCTTTTTTTCGTTTTGGCTTTTTTAGTTTAAGCGTTTTTTCAGAATTTTTTCGGTTTTTTGATTAGTGATTTTAGTTCTTGAGATTTTTAGCTTTGGCGCTTTTTCTTAGCTTTGGCTCTTTTTTTCGTTTTGGCTTTTCTTTCAATTTAAGCGTTTTATTTTCGTTCATGGGATTTTTTCAGTTTTTTGACTATTTATTTTAGTTTTAGAGATTATTTTAGTTTTGGCGCTTTTTTTCCCCGTTTTTTGGGACTTCTTCCGGTTTTTGGCAATTTTTCTTTCGGTTTTGTCGATTTATTTTAGTTTTAGCGATTTTTTTAGTTCAGGAAATTTTTTCCGATTTGGCGAATTTTTCGTTTTGATAATTTTTTTTAATTTAGAGATTTTTTTAGTTGTAGCTTTTTGAACATTTCAAGAGTTTGACCTTTACAAAGTTTTACATTTTCAAGTTCGTAGTTCCTACGGTTCTCGAGAAAATAGTCTGGGACTGACAGATGGACATCGTAGGGAAATCAATAGGATAATAGGATATATTTTCACATTTGGTGTACGAAGAGCTTCTAAACAGAGTACGACCATATACAGATTGCGTTACAGATTTATCTAAGCGCCTGCCAATAGGGCCTAATCTTACGGTGGTCTTAATACCGGCTAAGGTTGAGCATACGCCAGCGCTCCTTGCACTCTAGAAAGCTGTATGAGAATTGCAAGAAACACATAGGTAGAAATCTCTGAACATAGCTATCTCCGACTGTGAACAAGTTCCTTTTTGAGGTACTCGAGTTAAGTAATCTCTCACTGCCAAGAGCGTGGTCAGAGCACCACCTGCTAAATGGTAAAAGCATATAGGATAGTGTCTGCCTGAACACGTTGGCCGAATCACAAGCATTGATTTAATACCTGAAACCGAACAATTTTGGTAACAACCACAGTCATTACAAAAGCTTCTCCGTGATAACAGGCGGCGAATGTGGGTGCTCACAATAGCCGCTGTCCTCCAAAAGAAGACCTCACCAATCACCGGACACAACGCACTGATGGCTGTGGGTATTTTTGGGGGGACATATAAAAATCTGGCAACTCTTACCCGGGGGAAACGAAACGAAAACTCAAACATGTTATCTTAAGGAGGCGTTGATTAAAACACCGTTAAAATATAAAAGTGTTAAAGTGCGTAAATATTCATTCGTACATTGACAACATCGAAACATGACTGTTGTTGTCGTTGCAACAAGCACACATTGAAACACGAACGAACACTTACACCGACACACCCTGTGTAAACAAATTTAGACATTAATTCAATGGGCTTTGAGCACACAAAAGCGGAAAATAAAACATGTGTTTGGTAATATCTACAGTGCAAAAAAAATTATCTATCTGTATATTTAGTGGGTGGAGTTAATTGTTAAATAAATTATTATTCTTTGCTTTTGTGGCTAAATAAGGAATAAACGATTTGTTGCATATAATTTATGTTCTTGCATATGGGCAATTCCATGCCAAATCGATTAAGAGTTAAGGTACGGTCACACTTGTCAAACATTTGCCCAAAAAAGCGTAACCAACAAACACTAATGAAAAAAGTTTTGATCCAGACACTTGTTTATCATATTAAACAGTTTCGAACACAACTAATGCACCATGTCCTAGAATCCAACAATATTGGCTACTCTTTAACTTGACAAACTTTTGTCTGAATTGAAAGATTTTTCATTAGCATTTAGTGGTTACGCTTTTTTGGGCAAATGTTTGACAAGTGTGACCGTAGCTTTAGACAGTACCCCATTCGATTTGGATGAAATTTGGTCAGATGGTCTCTTTCATCCTTTCAAAAAATAACCGTTATTTTAAATTTTTTCTCTTGTCCCCTTTAAAGTAATCCCCCTCCGATATAATACACTTATGCTAACGTTTTTTCCAATCCTCAATTGCAGCAAAACACTTTCCTTTCATCGGTGTGTTCAGTTTTGGGAAGAGGAAAACGTCAGCGGGGGCCAAGTCCGGTGAATACGGTGGTTGAGGCATGATAACGGTTTTGTTTTTGGCCAAAAACTCACGCACAAGCATCGATGTGTGAGCTGGTGCGTTATCATGGTGCAAAATCTATGATTGTTTTTTCCACAATTCTGTGCGTTTCTGACGAATTGCTTCGCGCAAACGGCGCATAACTCCAAGGTAGTATTCCTTATTGACCGTACGACCTTGTGGCAAGAATTCATGATGCACCACGCCATTGCAGTCGAAGAAAACAGTGAGCAAAATCTTCACATTTGACCGAACTTGACGACCAGGACGAGCATCGTCATTGACATCTTCTCGGCCTTCCTTAAACCGGTTATACCACAATTGAACTTGTGTGCTGCTCATAGTAGACTCGCCAAACGCCACAGTCAACATTTCAAATGTCTTTGCGCATTTAATTTCATTTTTTACACAAAACTTAATACAGTTTCTTTGTTCCATTTTTTCGAATAGTAAAAAACCAAAGAGCACACCAAAACACGACTAACCTTTTTATCTGTCAAAAACAAACTGACAATCCAAAATGGCTGATATTGCCAACATATATAACAGACATGTGTACCAACAAAACAGAAAAAAATGCAAACCTCGTATATAGCGAGATTATTCTTGTGTCATTTAAAAGAAAATATTTTGGACTCCAAAAAATGTAAGAACAATTTTTTTTTTTGAAAAATGTAATATCTGCAAAGTTTAGAAATTTTCAAAATGGACTTACACAAAACCCCATATTTTTTTTCCTCAATTTTTTTTTGAGTAATAGCTCTAACTGTTGTTTAAAGATCTTGAAAAGGAGGTGTTTTTTTCTTTTTTTGGATATGATTTTTTTCTTTCTTTCATAAAGTAATGTTGAAAAGAAATTTTACATTTTGTAATTTTGACCAAAGATTATTCATATAATTAAATTAAAGTGAATAATCTTTTATAAAATTAAATAAAATAAATAAGCTAAAAAAACTGCATGAGTATTTTAATATAGTAAAACTCTTAATATGTTAAGAATAACCACAACATACAAACATAATAAGTTTAAAAACTTCAAACAAAAAACTTTACAAAAAAAGCATCTTTATTTGATTTTGCATCTATTTTTAGGGTTCCGTACACCAAAGGTGTGTGATGTCCATTCGTCCGTCTGTCTATCACGGGCTGTTTCCTAGGGAATAGTAATATCTACAGAATATGTAAAACTTAGGCCGCTACCTCAATAAATATATAACAATTAAAAATTAAAGCAAAGCGAGCAACGAAAAATTTTGAAATTTTAATTAAATATACACACAATTATATATGGACACTTGAAATTTTCAAAGTTAGTGATTTTTATTCACACAACACCGAAATTAAAAGAAATCAAATCAAAGGGTATTCTATCAGTTAATGTAATTTTGAAAACTTTGTATCTGTATCTTCGAAACCGTAAGAGGCAAACTCTTAAAGTATCAAAAAACGCTGAAACTAAAAAATTAAAAAACTAAAAAAAATGCCAAAACGAAAATTCGCCATGAAAAAAGCGCTTAAATAAAAAATATCACTAAAATGTAAAAAAAATCAACAGGAGTAAAAAGGTCGCCAAAAAAACTAAAAATATATCCAAAAACCGAAACTTAAATAAACGTCATTGCAAAAAGTCACCAAAAACTGAAAATAAAATCGTCGAAAACCGAAAAATTCGTCAAAAATGAAGAAACGCCGAACCAAAAAAAAGGTCCAAATGAAAAAGCGCTGAAACTAAAAACCAACCAAAAAAGAGCATTGGACGCTGACAAAAAGCTTCAAAACCAAAGAAAAAAACCCTAAAACTGAAAATATGTATTGTAAAAAGACAAAATAAACTAAAAAATCGCAAAAAAAAAACAAAAACAAAACTCTGAAACGCAAAAACTAAAAAAAGTCAATTCTAAAAAAATCGCAAAAAGAAAGAAGTGCCAAAACTAAAAATTATTTGTTCTAACTAAAAATATTGTCCAAAAACGAAAAAAGCAGCTAAACTAAAAAGTAACAGGAAGCAGCGTGACCATTGTAGCATTTTTGCAGCTAAATTTAGCATTTTTTTCGTTAATTTAGCTGTAAAATTTTCGATTTAGCAGTTAGCATTTTCCTTAGCATTTTTCAGTTATTTATTTAGTATTTTCTAGCCTTTTTTAATAATATAGGGCCTGTCCCACGATATCCATAACATTCGACTTGTCGTACACTTACATTTGAAACAATGACAAAATTTCAAAATTTGTTTTTGTTTTGAATGTAAGTGTGCGACAAGTCGAACGTTGTCCACATCGTGGGTCAGGCCAATAATCTATTAAATTTTTAATAATATCATCTCTCTATGCCATTTTTGGTATATTAGTAATTTACACAAGCAATAATGTTTCTCAAGACCTACAAATATTGTAATAACGGGTGTTTTTTATAGGTATAGAACTTCGAATTGAAGTAAAACACAAGAAAATCGTTTTAATGCCCATCAATTTGGCTTTATTGGAAGGATAATTTTATGCCATTAACGTTTAAATATTATTTCGGGCATGTGGCCGCCGCGGCTGGCTCGAATAAAGCCAATTCTACAGGTCCAATTTTCAACCACTCAACAAAGCTCCAATTGCTGTGCACGGTGGCGAATCGATTCATTCGGGTCCTCTTCAACACTTTGCTCTACAGCGGCAATTGTTTCTTCGGTGCGCACTGTTCGACGTCTCTGCGGATGCGTATTATCACATAGAGTAAACGTAGTGCGAAAACGATCCATGGTTAACCGAATTAATTGCTCTGATGGACGATTATGTCGACCATAAAATGGACGGAGCTTGCGGTAAACTTCGCGAACTGAACCATTATTTTCGAAATAAATTTGCACGATTTGCAAGCGTTGTTCTTTTGTCAACCTGTTCATGATGAAATGGCAAACCAAACTAAATATTAATCACTTGACAGCTGACAAAATGGCCGCCAGTTAAAAAAGTGATGCCAACTTAAAGTTCTATACCTCAATAAAAAACACCCTTGTTGTGAAAGTATATTATTTTCATATCAATAATATATTTTTATAACTATTTTACTTTTTCTAAGAAATTGAGTTGCTTGTGTTGTAAAGATTTTCGTTTGAGGCCTTTAAACTTATTATGGTTTGTACATGTGATTCTTAATAAAATATTAAAAGTCTTACCATAAACATATGAAGTTTTTTCGATTATTTCAAAAATGTTGTGTTAAAATCTACTAAGCATAAACGAAATGCATATAGAGTCTACTATATATTACAGATGGTGGTTAACCAATTAAACAAGCAAAAATGCTTTATATATTATAACTATAATTTGAACAAATATTCAGAATCTTATGACGAATATTGATTTTATCATGTATTTAATATGTAATAGTTAATGATTCCTTTATTTGCATAAAAATGTATGTACATACTAGATGAGCCCGGCAAACGTTGTCTTACCCTCAATTATTTTTTTAACTACAAATTACTTCATACAATGGTCACAAGTCTTGTAGTTCCAGAAATCATGCGTTAGTAACAAACACATAGATAGATAGATAGATATAATAATTTGAAATCTTTTTAATTTTTCATAATTATTTCCTCTTATTGTGAATGGCGTCGTTGACGTCACACCAAGACGACAGTAAAAATTGTCGCTTGTCTACTCTTTGTCGACAACAATCGACTACTATTAACATGTTCCATTAATTTACAAAGCCTTCGAGTTTAGTAAGAGATTGTCAATAAGATCCAATTATTGCCGATAAAGAGTAGACAAGTGACAATATTTACTTTCGTCGTGATGTGACGTTGACGACGCCATTCACAATGAGAGGGATTAATTGTGTAACAATATACAAAGTACATACTTTTACATAAATACATGTATTTACAAATATACACGTACATATATGTGATATTTAATTTAACAATTTCTTACAAATAACAAACAAATTGTGACATGTTTGAAGAACATAAGTAAACACTGAAAAATAAGGAACGAAAACGTTTTTAATTGAATGTGTTTTTGGTTATACGAAAAAGTTCTTTTTAAGTAAAATCGGAATAAATAATTGAAAAAGCCTTAAATGTTGTTAGAAACACCAATCTTTGAACGAAACAAAAGTGAGAGAAGGCATATATTTTCGATTAACCGGCTGTGATTTAATATTTTTGTTTTGCTTTTAATACTTTTTATGCTAAATAAATAATTCGTTATTGTTTTATTTCGTTCAAACGATCGTTCAAATAAAAATTTGTAAGGCGATATGAGCAGAAATTGGAAAAATAACCACTCTTAAAGAAAATATTTGCTTAAAAAGAAGTATTAAATTTTAGCATTATTTTTTAGCACTTTAATTATTTTTTAGCATTATTTAGCTTTTTTTGAGGTCAATTTAGCTGCATAAATTTTTAGGATCTGGTCACACTGACAGATTGTCCAAAAACGAAAAAAGCAGCAAAACTAAAAAGCAACAGGAATAAGCGTAAAAAATTTAAGAAAATCGCAAAAACGAAAAAAAACTTCAAAACTGAAAAAAAGCTTCGAAACTAAAATGAATCGCCAAAACCCGAAAAAATCTTAAAAACGAAAAAAAGCCAAAACTAAAAAACGCTGCAAACTGAATAAATCCCAAAAACGAAAAAAAAGCACAAAAAGTAGGAATCTATACGGAACCCTTCGGGTGCGAGTCAAAGGGAGAAAAGGGAGAAGATCTGGTGAAAAGACCGGCACTGCGACACCTGATGGATCTTTTGTGCCATAGAACTGTAAATTAATTTAAATCAATCTCTGTATGACTCTCCTAAGGTCGCACTTTACTGAAAATTATTAATTTCTTGCAACATTTTTACAGTAATTTGCGCATTAAATTTAAAAATAATAAATAATAATAGAATTCAAAACGCAAAAAAAGATATAAAATTGAGTTCTTTACACACACAAATTTTTTAGAATTGTGAAAAAAATGGCAATCATCTAAATGAATAACGAATAAGAATTCATTTAATTAATTTTATATGGCATTTACATCTGCACAAAATATAGCAGATTGCAATTAAAGTTTTCATAAAAATCTCTATCGTTTACACCAAGTTTTATTTTTTGATATTTATCACAATTTGTTATCCAAAACAAAACCCATTAACTGAAAACGTTGCAGTGTATCCAATTCACACACCTTTTTAAGTACACAGACTATCTTTTTAGTACAAACTTGAAAAAAACATACTTATAACACTAAGGCCAACTAGATTTTAGGCGGATTTTGACAAATTCTAGTAACATAGAGGATTTGGTTTTGTATGGGAAGTGTACTAGATTTTGCCCGAAATCTCGTAAGTACTAGATTTGGCTCAAATGTTAACGCACTATTAAATATTTCAAAGGTTCAGGCTGGTAAATGATACAATATCAAGAACTTACATTCATTCAATTCAAATTTTGGAAAATTCTAAATCTATGACTGTTTTGGGTTTTAACAACGATTTTCGATTGTAATAGGTTGCTATCAAACTCAGACTTAGATTTAACTAAAAAACAAAATACTACTAAAAATTTAAAAATAATGACAATGGCAAGACTTTGTTGAAAGTAGTGTTGGCAACTAGGATATTTAATATATCAATTATGATACGATGAATCAAAATAATTCATGTGAAAGCTGATGATAAATGTGTAGGGAAAAGTATACTTTTTCTTTTAAAATATATATTTTTTTTCAATAAAGAGAAGTAAAACTTAGGCAATGAATGTCTACTGCTATTACTGGGTGTTACCTTCTTTAGGAAAGGGATAGTGATAGAGAAGACAGGTGGTGAAGGAAGAGATAGAGGAAAGCCTAATTATTTAAAATTAAATCTCCACCTTTTTCAAGGTTTTTTAAATAATGCATTGTTGCAGCGCCTCTGGTGTTAAATAAGGCGTATTAAATTTTTTTTTTGGTTATTTTACTTCGCCCAGGATTATGCTACACAACGAAGGAGGGCGCTCTGATGTTACATTAGGATTAGTATCTGCTGAAGTCGGTATAGTTCAGTGACCAGTGACTATGCCTTCATCACATGAACTTTCATACAACAGCTGATACAAAGGGACACTAATGCGCATCAGAAAAATGCGTGGTGTTGTTATTTAATGACTGTTGGATACCAGGCTCGAACCCAGGACGTTCGGTTTTGTTGGCAACGTGCTAACTACTTCAGCCAACGCCAATTTTGTGAAAAGAGCTGACGTCTAACATCGTACACAATGCAGCAGGACATTTGTCCAGCATCATATTCCATTACTAATACTAATACCAAGTCGAATTTATCGACGAAAAAGTACATACATAAATATGTTTGCAGACGATTTTCTGCGTAACCTTAAAATTTTCCCAGCTGTCATTATTAAAAAAAATTTGGCTATCTACTTCCATTTTTCCCATATTATTTCTTTTGTTTTATATTTGCACAAGCAAAATATAATACATTCGGCTGCTTTACATCCTTTACAAAAATGGTGTTCGTGTGAAGAAATATAAAACAAAGAAACTACAACATATGCATGTAAGTTATTCCAAGTAGTTACTATCAAAAGCATTTTCCGCTATTAAAACTATATTTAAATATTAAACATTGATTTATTTAATTAAATTTTAATAAAGCTAACTAACACTCTTTATAGCTGCTCGTACAACTGCGCAAACATTACAAGGTGTTATGATACTAAATAAAAAAAAAAAAAAAGAAAATTAACTTCTATAAAGCTTTTTAATGTCAAAATAGTTCTCATCGTTTAAGACTGAGACTAAGCCTAAGACTTTTCATCTTCTCTGGCATGTTTCAGCAGTTCTTCTCATGACATACATTTAGCACCATCATACTTTTTAAATTATAAACTGCTCTTTTTTTCTGTTTATTTGGATTCATGGATACTTTAGAGTTTAAATACAGAACCCAAACTATTAATAATCATCTTGCAGCTCGTCACCGGTACACATCGCTGTTGGCAGAAGTTGAGCTAATATTTGGCTTTTCGTGCTTAATGGCCATTAATTGTACTCGTACACGGATTCATTTACAAAGAAGTAGAAGAAAAATTAAAAAGATGAATGGATGAATTTATTTTTATGTTTAATTCTAATTCGAATATGAAAATTGTGTAAAGCGATTAAATAAAAATAAACCTTTCTAAGCAAAAAGAAATAATATTTTTTCTCAGCTTTATTCTCAAAGCAAAAGTGCTCAACGCATAAATCATTGAAATTAATATTTTCGGGTGAATGTTTTTAATTTAAAAAAAAAAAAAAAAACACACAGAAAAGAAATTAGAATAGTTTATCCTCTTAGTTTGAAATATTTCTTTTAATTATGGAAGGTCATGAGACTCGTTTAAGAACAAATCTTACCTAAAATAGCAAAAACAAGGAAATAAATAAAAATTAAAAAACCCCAAAAAAAAATTTAAAAACCAGGACTAACAGTCGTACATTGTACAATGTCCATATGTATATCGTCAGCTTAGAGTGTAAACCTGCTAAATTCGCTTTTTATAGCATATGACATTTTAATGACGTTGGAAAGAGAAAGAGACGCCTCATCGAATTGCTAAAATATTTATTTTAATTTGAAACTCTACTCGTATATGTCGAAGAAACTTAATGTATTAGCCTAATTTCTTAAGCTATATGCAGCATTTTGCCTCTCCTGCAAAATTTGCTGCAAGTGTGTTAAGAGGTTTACACTCTAAGCCGACGATATCGGAATTTTTAAAGTTTCTCTTTTTTGAAAGGTGTAACATGTAATTAGAATTTGTATATAAACTTCTAAGGCGAACATTTTTGTATACAATTTCAAACCTCAAACTATTCCCCGTATGCTTATTTTTCTTCGCTTTTGAAACAAGGGCGCATCAATAAGTCCCAGACTTTTTGAATGAAACACAATTTTTTTTGCAAAACAAAAATTTATTTTTCAACATAATCTCCTTTTAACTCAATACACTTAGTCCAACGTTTCTCCAGCTTTTGTATCCCTTCCAAAAAATAGGATTTTTCGAGGTCCTTAAAATAGGCATTTGTTTGGTCAATAATTTCATCGTTGGAGCTAAATCTAAAGTAGTCATTAGGGGCTAAATCCAGAGAATAAGGCGGACGAGGTACCAATTCGTAGCCCAATCATTGAGACTACACACGTGTGGGGTCGTTTTCTTTTTTAATCCTTATTAAATCAGTCTAATAAGTTGGCATAATAACGTATGGGCAAAAAAATGCGCAAATAGGCAATATATAAACAAAAATATTTTAGCGATTCATTTTTATATTAAGTTTTATTTATTTAATACATACTAGGTAATGTCTAATTTACAAAAAAATATTGGCTCCATAGCGACTTGCCTTCCGAACTTTTTTTGGTACTTCAGCCATTGACCTCTGAATTACCTCTGTGCAAATGCTTTTTAGCTCTTTTTTATTTTTTGGATGAGGTCATCTACATTTTTTGCACTGTATCCGCTTTTATAAACATTTCGTTTCAAATTTGCCCAAAAGGTTTCTATGGGTCTTAGCTGAGGAACATTTGGTGGGTAACTTTCCTTCGGTACAAAATTGATTTTTTAGTCACTAGGGGCTAAATTCGGCGAATATGGCAGATGAGGTACCAATTCGTAGCTCAATTCCTAGAGCTTTGCCATTAAGACTGCACACGTGTGCACCCGTGCATTATCTTGATGAAAAAGAACTTTCTTCTTGTCCATATGGGCTCGTTTTCTTTGTAAATCCTCATTAAATCGGTCTAATAAGTTGGCATAATATTCGCCGTTTATTGTTTTTCTCTTTTGAAGGTAATCGATATAAAACTGTTGCCATCAACTTATTGCAAGACAAACTTTCCTTGGTCTCTTTCGCAGCAGGTTCACCCGTAGAAAGCCATTGTTTAGACTGCTGTTTGGTCTCCGGAGTACAGTAATGGATCCATGTTTCATCCACAGTTACAAAACGCTGCAAAAACTCATTCGGATTGCGGTTAAACAACTCCAAACAATCCTTTGAAGTTGTCACACGTTTAAGTTTATGCTCAATTGAGAGCAAACGCGGCACCCATCTTGCAGACAACTTTTTTAACTCCAGCTGATCACTTAAAATCGAAACCACACTGCCACATCATATGTCTATGGCATCTACAATCTCACGCACTTTTACTCTACGATCGGCCAACAGCATATCGCGGATTTTTTCGGGTGTACTGACCTCAATTGGCCGTCCAGAACGTTCAGCGTCATTTGTACTTGTGCGATCACAACGAAAGTCAGTAAAACACTTTTTACCATTGACATCGATGGTGCGTAGTCTCCATAGTATTTATCGAGCTTTTCCTTGGTTTGATTGACGGTTTTTTTTTCGCAAAAGATAATGTTTAATGAGCACTCATATTCTCAAGAAATATATGCCATACAATTTTAAAGTGCATTTGCGCAAAATCTTGTACTAAAGAAAATTTGTTTGCCTAATCTAGTAGATTTCCTATACAAAACAAAATCTACTAAATCTAAATCGACTACTTTTCATAGAGGAATTTGTGGTGAGAACGTCGACTAGAAGTCTCCTTAGACTCGTAGAAGCAGTTTTAGTGAGGACAGGAATAATAGGTCACACATCAATCTTAAATGAGACCAAATTTAGTGATCGGGGATCCGTAATGACTATAAGGTCGTTGAAATTGATTTTAGTGCAACAAACTCACTGGTAATTCTGGATAGGAACTATTGATAGGAACTATTGAGTTGAATATATATGAGGGTAGTGAAGCCTTTACAGACGAGTCAAATATGGGAGAAGGCACAGAGGCTGGTGTCTTTATCTTGGGAATGAACATTCGTAACCCTTTCAGACTGCCGAATGAATGCAGCGGCGATCCTCAGGGTAATGGAACTAGTGGCCAGAAATTTAGCTGAAGGTGAGAAGGTAACCTTCTACGTTCACAGCCAGGTAGCGCTAAAAGCTTTGAAGGGACACAATATCCAATCGAAACTTGTTAGTGACTGTAGGAGAGCCCTCAACTGGCTTATGGGCAAATATAGTGTCAAACTATGTTGGGGTGCCTGATCACAGCTGTGTTGAGGGAAATGATATTGCCGCTGAACTGGCAGTAATAGGGTCGGCGCTAGACGAGGAAATGTGTGACAAATCAGTGAAATTACCGATAGGTCATTACTACAGGGAACTCAGTAATTGGGTAGAGAGCAGGACCAACAGTTCATGGCGAAGTAGGGAAAATTGTAGATAGAGTAAGAACCATTAAATTTGTTTTTAATGGTTTTAAACAGAACTGCTGAACACATCCTGTGCTTTAAATGGAATTAATCCTTAAACGTAACTCAAGTTTGGACTTATTTGTGCTATTTTAATTTAGTTTAAACCTCTGACATACTTTGAGACTTTATGACATATTTGTGTGCTTTATAAACCCCCTTAAAGGAATTTATTTGGAATTTTTTTTTCGAAAGGGGGAAGAAGGATTTCAGATATGCCACTTAATTTGCTCTTTAAGGAGCCATCAGGAGCACCATTTCTATATAGTGGGATATATGTACCCATCTCCTATTTCCCACAATGTTCACTTTTCCTTTCAAATATGGCCCTTTTTTAAAATTAATTTTCTGTATTATTGATATATCTTTTGTATATCCAATTGGTATAATTTCATTGTTCAGCTCTCGGACCATATTTTCCATTAATTGTTGGGCATAGTATCAGCCCCCGTTTCTGGATTTCGCAACCCAAATAATGTTCCTTTATTTTACTAGGACTGTTAAGTGCTTAACAGTACGCTGTTAACTGCAAAATGGACTCTGTAAACTTTTTGGGTTTTTGTCTCTGCTGGTTAAATTTAAATTTATCTTCACACACATAAAATTTTTATAGAATACTTTGATTTCTAGTATACTTTTTCCCACTTTTTCAAAGAGTTAGAGGGTCAATGTGTTGCTCAAAAGTGCCAAACATGTGTTTTATTTTGGGTTTCTGGGTTTCCTACGCAAGTTTACAGTATACGAAAGAATATAACCTTCAGCCTTGTTTTATATAAAAGCTTCTTGCATTTTGTTTTTTGGAAAAAGTGCAAAATTTCCCTTCGTTCTTAAGTTGTAAAACTTAACAAGAAATTGATGGTTTTAAACTAATAAATTTTCACTTCATATTGAACATATAATTTCTTCCCTTCTCTTTGAAAGTTCCGGTAATATCGTTCTTATAAACATAAACCTCTACAGGCCCCTTTAACAGATGATTGTGTTTATTTTCTTCAGCGGACAATAAGAAGTGAACGTATTCTAACATTATGATCTCGTCACTCAGTTTTGCATTATTTTTTAATTAGTCTATTTTCTAGCGACTCGTGTTCGCTCTGCTGACCCATTAACACCTTTCTCTAGTTCTTTTTGCTGCTTTTGTTGCTTATTATTTAGCTTCGTTTTTCTAACACAACAAACATGTCTTCTAATTATTTCTTTAGTTGCTATTTTATTCCTTTCTTTTTTAAATCTTGCACTTTTTGCCATGTCAGGTCTCAATATTAAATTGCATTTAGAACATTTAAGTGGCTTTTTTCAAATTGGATTTTATTTTTCATTTTCCTATTTTCTTCTGAACATTTTGTTTTTGCTTTTTTGCTGTATTGTAATGAAACACTTACTGGAATTGGCTGCAAGTACTTCAAGAGATTTGCAGCGACGCCACTTGGTTTTTTTCCTGCGAATTTTTCCATTATAAAGACGCATGTTTGCTTTACATCTAATGGACGGATATTGTTATGCTATCGTAATTTATTCTCAACATACTCAGTTGGAATGTGAGCTTAGAAAGCTTGGATAACCTTTAACTATTTATGGGAATTGTAGTGTGTGTGTGTGTGATCTCTCTATAGAAAATTAAGTAACCATAAATATATAAAAAAAATAAAGTTTATATTTAATAAAGTTTTTAAGATGAAAAGTACTCTAAAAATTAAACTGACATGCCAAAAATGGTGTGTGCGAAATTATTCAGCCTTCAGCCTTTTTTGATCAAAATTGCTCCAAAAACAATTTAAACTTTTTAGCACTTATATCTGTAGTTTATAGTGTGCACCGAAATCAAACATTCTAAACGACAAAGACAGGGACTTAATGCATTTAAAACAGTAAATTTATGCGCCTAAAATATTACATTAAAACTTGAAATATGCACTAAAAAGAATATAATATGCGTATATGAATACGCATACAAAGATATTTATGTTACTATATTAAAATAGTGCATATCGATGGCTTAGTATAAAAAAGGCGCAACTCAACTTTTTTTCGAAATCGTGTTATATACTTATAATAACATTCTCCTTAGAGAACTAAGTAAATAACACCTAAAAATAAAAGTTTTATGACCACCTAAAAAGGGTATTTCGTGGCTGTTCAAGCAATCTCATCAGTGGATGCGTTAAAGAATGAAAATAAAATATTAAAATAAGTTTTCTTATTTATCTTTTTTAATTTAAAAATAAAATATTTCCCATATCTCCGTATATGAAGTTTTCAATTAATTTGTTCTAAGAAAGCTTTTTTGCACTGAAAAAGGCGTTGAAACTTCTGCGGATGTGATGGGCTTAAATTTAAATGATTATAAAGTTACGTACTTATTTAACTGCCTCATTACCAGGAATCGTATAGCGGCTATTAGTTTTGTTTTACTCATTACCTTCAGCTCCAAAAGCAGATATTTTCCTCCTGAAAGGATAAAAATGGTAATTCACATTTAATTTAATAGCTGTAGGCTTAACGTTTCTACAATTCTGCAATGATGAAAGCAAATAAATTTGCAAAAAAAAAATTATAAAATAGTTTTGGATTTATTATTTTTCAAAAATAATTTTTTTAATTTAATTTTTTCACAAAATATGACAAAAAAAAACATTAATTTATAGCAAAATATGAGACAAAAATCTGCATTTATGACCAATTTATGCAAGAGTATGCATTTTAAGCAAAATATGCTCAAACATGTATTTTTAGCCAAACATGCAAGACTATGCTTTTTTTTAGATTTAAAAAAATATTTTGACAAAGTATGACAAAATATAAATTAATACCAAGATATGAGACAAATATACTCATTTATAAGAAAATATGCAAAAATATTCATTTTAAGGAAAATACGGAAAAATATGAATTTGAAGCAAAATATGCAATAATATACATTTAAAGCAAAACCTGGAAAAATATGAATTTTTAGTAAAAAATTCAAATACATGTATAAAATTTTAGCAAAATATGCAAAAATATGCATTTTATGCAAAATATGCTCGATCAAATCGATGCCATTTTGACACGAATATTAGAAATCTGATTGAAAATATGCCAAGATATGAGACAAATATATGCATTTATAAGAAAATATGCAAAAATATTCATTTTAAGCAGAAAATGCAAAAATATGCATTTAAAGCAAAACATGCAAATAATATAAATTTTCATTAAAAAGTTCAAATATATGAAATTTTAGCAAAATATGCAAAAATATGCATTTTATGCATAATATGCACGATCAAATTGATGCCATTTTTACACAAATACTAGAAATTTGACTGAAAATATGTCTGAAGAATATGAATTTGTACCAAAATATGAAACATATGGCCAAATTATGCAAATACATATATGCATTTTAAGCAAAATATGCAAAAATAAGTATTTGTTGCAATACATGCAAAAACAATAATTCCTATGATTTTTATGACTTTTTAGTATTGCAAAAATATGCAAGAACAAATCGATGCCATTTTAAAGTAAATTTTTGAAATATGAGTTTTCGTCAAAATATGACACAAAAATATGTATTTATACCAAAATATGAGACAAAGATATTTCATTATTACCAAATGTTATAAATATATGCATTTTGAGCAAATTATGCATAAATAAATATGCATTTTTAGCAAAATATGAATTTTTAGCAAAATATGTCAAAAATATCCATAACAAATCGATGCCATTTTTGCACAAATTCATTTTATTGCATACAAATTCATATCGTAAGGATATTTTATTTTTTTCCATTATCAGGGTTAAGGGAAAAATGTGCATTTGCGTGAAACCCCTGTCCCTGCTAATGACTGCTTCGGGCTGTGGAGTTTACGTCGGAGTCTTATTTAAGGACAGTTCGAACTAAGCATGGAATTCCACAGTTGAAATTGATTTTCCAAAACAGTTAGTCCATATTTACACTATGTAAGTCTTATTGCTAAGCTGATTAGTTTGATGGAGAGAAAGACGAGGAGAACAGTAAAGTTTCTTTTCCCCTCGTCTCTCTTTCCTAACAAACTAATCAGCTTAGCAATAAGACTTGAATAGTGTAAATATGGACTTAATGTAAACAAATCTGTAAGCAACAAAATAAATTTGCGTACGCGTATGTAGTAGTATGTAAAAAATTTTATTAACCAATAAATAAATAAATACATCTGTGCAAACAAATATTGACTGTGAAATTCATTTATTTTATATACCAGAGACCAAAATATGTATATCGGTATATAAAATATTAATCTTCCATTTTTATCCAAGATTACCATTACTTACTTACTCCTCCATAAGACATTCAGTTTACAGCTACACCCGCGGACAACTCCCGAAAAAGTTTCATTCAAAAAGTTGCATACGTGAAGCTAAAAGTTTTTAAAGAGGTCGGCTACTCTAATAAAAGAAAAAATAATTCTCCATTGCGTTTTAAGAAATGAAATAAATTCTTGCCTGCTTAATTTTTAAGTTGTCAAGCCCACGACGTCAAACTTAGTACAAGATAAAAATTCAACTCAAACACAATTTTCATTCCCTCTTCCTTGACATTAAATTCGAAATCAATTAAGAGAGTGACAAGAAACGCATACCTGATGCAAAGCAAGGAAATAACCATGCAACATTGTATGATACGAGTACTTAGTAACAGTAATACACATGTTTTGAAACGCCAAGTACTGACAGATTTCTCGATATCTGAAAGTACGCCGTAACATAAAAACTAAATAACTTTCAATGGCATGAACTCCCTGGCAGTGAATTTAAGCCACATGTGCTAGCAAGTTTAAAAAATAAATAAGTACTGATTGTAAATACCCTAATCGGTATTGAAAAAAAAAATAATTAAAAAATATATTACGAGTATCATACTGCCATCAATTTGAACACTTGTGACATGCAAAATCGAAAGGCCAAGAAGACACTTTTTAAGCCTGACACACACAAGCAACAAAGTAATCAAACAAGTTTTGTTTATTTATTTTTTATTTTTAATTGCAAATACTCGTTTAAATTCCATTAATGCTTTCGTGTGCCTCGAATAGCAGTCTCTAGCAGATTTAATTTTCTTAATTATTTTGTAATCAAAAAATATATAATGTGTTGATTACCAAAGTTTTTTATTTTTCTTCATATGATTTGTTGAAATATTTGTTATAACGTTTTGCTTTAATAGAAACAACTATTAACATTAAAGCTCTCGAGTAGCATTTTTATAACTACAGCCCCAGCTCTATAGAAATCAACGCAAGAGACAAATAGACGCCAAAAATGGTAGTGACGTAAACTGAAAAAAATTATGGCAAAATCAAAGCAAAACTTATACGTATACATTGAGCTGAAGTGATGTTTAAATGTTTTATTTCACTGAATGCATTGTATAAATTGCCATATTAAAATGATAACTATGGAAGAATGGAATTAACATTGACAGGTGGCCACAATGCAGGCGGTCGGCAACAAACTGCAAGTGCAAGGTATTAGGGAAATGATTTGATGAGTAAAACTGCTAGAATTTGCAATCATTATATCAAAGATCATTAATTTAACTGTTACAATTGAAAACTTAACAATTTTTTTATTGTTACAATTAAAAATGCAATTATATTTTGATTTTAAGCAGATTTTGTTTGAAAGGGATTCGAATTGCCATCCTTTGGCATAGCAAGTTAGCCATGCCAAAGGTTGGTTTAAAATTTCAAAATACATAAATACCAGTTAAGCTAAAAATAATATCTATGTATACGAGTACATAGTTACGGGACTGGTGCCAGACTGACTTGGCTTGTCTCATGGGAGAAAACAATCAATATTATATTTATGCTATTTTTCTAAATCTAGCCCGAAAAATGGCGAGTTGCATTCGCTGACCACCACTAGTATGCAACTCTCATTTAGTATGAAACATTATTTGCATAGATATGGGAAGTTTGGAAGCGATTCAATTCGGGCAATTCAAAAAAAAAAAAAAAAAAGTTTATTTTGTGTTTTAGGAATGCGATTTTGAATGTAAAAAGTGTGTCTTGAATATTTTGTAAACCTCCAGCGACTTCGGCTGACTGTTTTACAGCGTTCCCTGTTTCTATACTATAGTACAGAAATTTTACCATTTTACAATTTTATTATTTTAGTAGTTTTTTTGCAATACAAAGAATTCATCTGTAAAAATTCACTTGCATTTTTTTCAGTTTTTCGCCCAACGCTTTTACTGTGACCTTAAATGCAAATAGAATTGCAGCATTTTGTTTGGTTTCACAGCATTTTGTGGTTTTCATTATAAACACAAACTGGTTGCTGTCTTTTATATTCAGCTTTGTTTCTTAAATGTTGTTAAAGTCTAGTGAATAAAATGCCTTTAATAATAAACATTATATAAAAAAAAAAAAAAAAAAAACAAATTGAAATGCAGGTGTGCTGCAGAGCTTAGATGCAGTTTCAAGTAAAAGTATTCATTTATTTACAATATATATTTTACAATGGCGTATTATAAGAAAATTAACAAAAATATTGTTGCTATATTTTTGTTAATTTTCTTGTAATCGAGCCTTATTTTCGATTTTATCGTAAGCGACAAAAATTAAAGTTTTCAGGAGAAGGTTTTTTTAAAATATTCAAAAAAGTCTTTATTTATTTAATGTGAAAATTTGCTTGTTTTTTATGGTTTAGCAATTGTCTACTGACGAGTTCCAAAACCAGGAACGAAATGCATATAGACAATTGCTAAAGCATAAAAAACAAGCAAATTTTCATATTCAAAAATGTTTTTGTACGTAAATTGTTGCTTACGATAAAATTTTATAGGCATCATCTTAAAAGTTATCAACAATTTTGCTTTGGTAGCACACAATTCTTCACCCGAAAATGTGTTAGCAACGCAGAACTTAGGCAGTGTGCTAACTACTACTGGTGGCGGGATCCTAATGCAACGTAGTGGTTCACCATCACAGTCTTTAGGTTCTTTGAGCCCATCGAGCATAAGTAAAATGTCAAGCGGAGCAAGCAGTTGCCATGGTAGTGGTGGACATTTCTCTAATAGTAATAGCTCGAACAATGGAGGCGTTGCCTCTACAGCTTGTGTTGCTCAAGCTATAAATGGTACAACATTAAATATACAACCTCAGCAACACCAACAGCAGCAGCATCAATATACTACAACTGCCAATAATCATCAGCAACAAGTTGTTACTGTTGGAGGAATTTCAAGCAGCGTTGCGGTACAGTCAGCTTTCTCGGGTTCCATAGCAGCCGCTGCAGCCTCAGTAAGAGCAGGACCATAAAATTTTAATTTCAATACAAAAGTATATTTTAGATAACATGTCGCATACGATAAAATCGAAAAAAAGGCTCGCTAATTTTACAAACGCAATACGAGTACATGCGGTATTGTTGTTGTTTTTGGGATTTATTTATTTATTAAAATGCTAAGAAACTGGTTTCTTTCTTAAGTCTTTTGTTTTGATATACTGCAAAAGCAAAAATCCAAAGAAAAATACAACAACAAATAAACGGCAGCAGCCCAAATAAACATTTTGTTTATTGGTTTTCCAAGCGAAAAGTAGGAGTTAATAAAAAAAAAACCTGTAAACAATTTAGTTCAAATTAAATAAAGTTTTTGATTTTTTTTTTGCAATCTAGGTCAAATTCTTTGAACCAAATTGAAATTGGAATTTAAAAAAAGCATTATTTATAACTAAAGGGTAATGTTATTTTCAACTAATTTGCTGGCAAAGAAAGCAAAAGTGAAACGAAAAAGACCAGAGAATACAATTTTATTAAAAATAATTCATAAAAAATATTTTGATTTTATAAAACAGAAATATTTTTTATGAATAAGGCAGTGAAACTTTAATAAAAAGTTTAAGTATAGTACTGGTTTCTTTGGAAACAAATCATACATTTTTATTTAAGAGAAAATTTAAAATTCAAATTTATGTGCACAGTAAGAGATATTTTATTACTAGTTTTTGTAAGATAAAAATTATATTGATTAATAAAAAAGTAACACGACCTAATCCCTTCTAAGATAATTGATGACGCCATCCAGATATGCAACCATATCATACATTTCCTCAAAAAAAAAAACCCTGTCCTTTTGCCGACAAATTATCACATCTAAGTGACAAAAGATGTTGCTACTAATTATAAGTATGATGTTGAAAACATAAATTAATTTTCAATCGATTTTTTAATGTCTACAATTTCAAAAT
The DNA here is from genome assembly GCA_936439885.1 of Nowickia ferox. Classification (NCBI taxonomy): domain Eukaryota; kingdom Metazoa; phylum Arthropoda; class Insecta; order Diptera; family Tachinidae; genus Nowickia; species Nowickia ferox. The sequence goes on along the minus strand of OW387023.1, from coordinate 89,774,792 downwards.
ATTTCCATCTTTCTTCACTGCCACCACCCATCATTGAGACCATAAAAAATATACCTGGTCTCTTATCTTAAGGTGAATTTGTGTTAAACACGAAATCATTTAAGAATTATCATAAAATGTCACAGTTTATGCGTCTGTGATGCAACTAAATAAAAGTGAAGTAAAACTAAAAGTCAAATACAAACAAAATAAATTAAAACAAAAGCAAAAAAATTATCTTTTTAAAGACCGATAAAGGGCAAAGTAAAAAAAAAATTCCCCCAACGAAACATTTTTATGCAAAATTACCATAAATAAAAAGGTAAAAACAAAAACAAAATGACAACAATATGCGAAGAAGAACAACTGCTGCGATAAAAGCAACAAATGTTGAATCGAATTCACCTTAAAGAAGAATCATTTGCACAGGTATGCGCCAAACGGGCTTGACAATAAAAAAAGGCTTTGTGATTATCAGCTAGAGGGTAGTTCTTAATTTAGTGTTAATAGATCGGCAAACTATAAATAAGGCTCTGAAAAATCTTTTTTTTAAACAAACACAACCCGCGAAGCGATTGGCTTGTCTGCAGAAAACGCCTAGGGTCTATGGCGAAAATCGAACGCACGACCGCTGGACTGAAAGGATAGCATCGCTACCACTCAGCCATAGGAGCAGCCTTACATACACACATTTTCCTCCTGATCCCTCTTCCAATACATACAATCATAAAAGCTAAATAATTAATAAAATCAAATCACTACATGCAATCAAATTCATGTATTTTCAACTTGAAATAACTTTAACTCAACATGATTATTCATTTTGATTTAGCAGTGATGAAATATTAAATCAACATGAAATAGAGTTATTTCAAAAGTAACAAGTTTCTTTGAAGGTTACTGTAAATCATATTGAATTAACATGAAACACATATGAAGCAAAATCAGTACCGAAAAATATTAAAGTAACTTTGTTATCGCAGATTTTTGTTTGTGTTCGTAAATACAAACTGCTTTGCAAAAAAAAAAAACTTTGCTTAGTAAAATTTAAAATATGGATGGGCTTAAAGGGTTTAGTCGTAAGTACTTTAAGCTTTACTGAATAACTCATTATTTTGGCTGACAAGTTCAAAAAATAAATGGTACTCATTACAGATTTAACTTAAAAAAAGCAGTTGTTGGATTACCAGAATATTTTATTTTTTGACTACAAATGTACATAAATTAAAGGATTACTAGAGGGTCTACTCTGCAGCTCCAAATGAAAGCAAATGCTTTCGAATTCCCATCCAGATAACAAGCAAATTGTAAAGTATTTGCTTTCGTTGCGAATTACTTAACGGAAGCTTTCGGAATTTTTGTGATTTGAAACCAGTCAGCAAGGTAAAGATGGCAGTCGGAAATTGGACTTACTTAGACCCTTCTGGTCCATGGTAGTGCAACACAGACACTTTTTAGGTTACAGTTCAAACCTGACAACGTTAGAAAGTTCCGTGAACTCAAGCGTGCCCATGATGCCTATTTTATTTCTTGCTAACAACTCGTAATTACACAAAAAAGTTTATATGTTCTCTTTTGCATCAATGCGTTTAACTCTTATCCTCTGTGCTGGCCTTCCTATGTGTTCTATCAACTTGCGTAATAAAACCGAAATCTGTTTCCTTTTTATTGAAATCAAAGAATCCATATTTTTCTTATATACGAGCATAGGTGAGTTAATAAGTGTCTGATGATCGTGCATTCGTACTCGAGCCTGGGTCTGAGTTTGCACAAGAGTAACGGTAAGCGTACACATCCCATACCCACTGGAATCTCTAAGGATGTGCCAGTTTTTACAAGCTCATAAGCCCTAGAGCTTCCTGGGAAGTCTCTATGCCCCCAGATCTAGATGTTCTCAATATGATCGCTTCGATACGATCAGCAGTCAAAAGCTGTTGTTGCTCTTAGAAGTACACACAGATAAAAATACCAATGTAAAATCGCCAGCAAAAAGTTTGATTTAAATTTATTCAAATCATACTAAATTTACAAGAACTAATATGTTGTTTAAGTGTGTTGGTAATTATTTGCTTGTTCATAGCTTCTATATACTTTTTTGCTTAGTTGTGTGAGTTGTTTTTGTATTGTTGTTGTTTTTTTATGTTTGTGAACAGCCTACAAAATGCTGCTGGTTGGTAGACAGTTCGAAACTTGGAGTCAAGTGAAGTATTTTATATTTTTTTTATATAAATAAAACTTTTCAAATAAATTTTATGTTAAATGATCAATGAAATAATGTTGAATTAAAATTTTATTCATGATGATACATATTTAGTTCGCATCTAAGGAATATTTAAAGTTGTTGTGGCTGCAGGGGTGGCAGGGGCACGCTGACTACCAGGCGATGAGTTCCAAGTTCAATTCTTGGCTAGGGAAGCAAATTTATATATAAAAAAAAATTTTCTGATGTCTATGTCAACCACATGTAAGTTAAATAAATAATTAATAAAATACAATTACTACATTAAATTAAATTCATGTTGTTTCAACTTGAAATAACTTTGATTCAATATGATTCTTCATTTTAATTTTAACAGTAAGTAAATGTTAAATCAACGTGAAATAAAGTTATTTCAAAAGGAAATATTTTCTTTGAAAACTACTATGAACAACACGAAACACATATGAAGCAAAATGATTGCCGAAAAAGATTATATTAACCTCGTTTACGTAGATATTAAGTTGATATTTTTCTGTGTGTAAGGATTATAAGTCAATGATAGCTCCTCAACTATCAGTATAATGTTAATTACGGTTGTTGCTGTGACATTTACTCTGAACTTCCCTGATAGAAAGAATCTCTGCTTGGCAAACACTGCCGTGATCCAGAAATCACTTTGCAATACGGATACCTAATGTCCCTGAGAAAGCTTCGTAACCCACATCTAGTTGAGTTTTGAAGCCATTTGTATACATCCCTTATTTTACCTGAAGTACAATTTTTACACGCTCCATGGAATCCTGTAAAGATATTCAAGAAGTAGAGCAGTAGAGGTCTGATCCAAAGACCGGCACTGCGACACCTGATGGAGCTTTTATGCCATTCCATCCCCAAGATTCATATCTACTATTCCGCAGAGGTCGATGATATTTCTGATCCACAGAGAATTGCAACTAAGACGCATTGCAAAGATTATTGCTGTCATTTTGACTATTAAATCCTATGGTAGCAGGTGTATAAGCATACCCAATATATATTTAGAAGCAGTGCGAAGAGCTATACAGTGAGACGAGAGTTTGAACCTTGTGTAACATACATAAATAGATATTTATTTTTATGCAGGGAAAGAGCACCACACGACGACAATTGTTGGTTTATTCAGCTTTTCTAGAATATTTATCTTAAAACTCAACTTAGAACAGAAAATGACAACGAGAAATTTTGTAGTGTGGGACACTTTATCTTTGTTTTATAGTTCCTTAATTTCAATCCATAAGAAAAATGTAAACTTTTTTGTGTTTTCGAAAGGTCAAAACATCATATGGTATATCGTATAACATATACGGTATACCGAAAATTGCATAAACGCAGGATTTACAGAACAGAAAAAAATCACATATCGAAGTGAGTTTACAGCCAACTTTGCCAGACCACACGTCTATGCTTACATTAATTTTATCACAACTGTAGTAGAATAACAAAAACATCTCATTTTGAGTTATCCTTTTTTTTATAAAAATATACGCAATCCCATATGCAAAATAAGGTTATAAATAGGTATTGCAGAACTCATTTAAAATACAGAATAAGGAGTAGAAAAAATTGTATTGGGGTATAGAAAAAATTGCCACCATATTGTATGAAAAACATACGAGTACAATGGGACAACAACAACAAATCAAAGCCATTAATTTGAACATGCCAACCTGAATCGACACAAAAAAAACGTACTCGTACGAACCGGTCGACCGGCACAGACATTTAAGTTTAGAAGAGCAGTTGTGTTGGTTGCTTTCATTTTGACATTCAAAGCATTGTTAAAGGTGACAACAATCGTATCCTTGTTTTGTTTTCTTGACTCTTTTTTTCTGTATGCCCTCAAAAGTGAAATATACAGTGGTATAAATTTTAAATTTATAAACCGAAAAATACATTGTCTTCAATTTTATATTGTCTTTGGCCAATAGAACATCTGCCTTCTTTAAAGCTTAAAACTGCACTAAATTGAATTGAAGCCTTTTGAGCGGTTTCTAATAGAGTTTTATGGAGAATTTTTTTTCGATAGATATCGATAGTAGAAAATATCGATAATATCCCAGCACTACATGGAGGCGATAGTGATACTCTTAGTCTTCCTCAGAGGTAATAAAATGTTGGTATTTTTGTTTATTTTATAGTATGTTACCACTATTCATGCTTCACACTAGAGATGGGCGCGTGTTGCCTTTTTTCAATACGACCCGACACGAACACGAATGCCAAGATGTCAAACACGTACGAAACACGCAGGCGAAATTTTTTAAAAACACGAAACTGCACAACACGCACGAAATCAAATTGAATAGAAAAAAAAACATTTTTTCATATTCATATAGATACATATTTTTGTTTAATTTCAGAACTTTAAGCTTAAAAGACCCCTACAATACCAACAAATTTTGATGGACTTACATGCGTGTTTGACGACACATAATATTAAATTTTTTCTTTACTGGAAATTCATGCATACATGTTTTAACACCAAAAATCGTTTCGTGTTCATCGTGAAAATTTTGCTCAACACAATACGACACGAACATGCACGAAAACAGATTTTCTGTCACGAACACTTCGTGTTGACTCGTGCGTGTTCGTGTCACGAAAAAACACGACACTCGGCCATCTCTACCTCACACCCCAATCATGAGATAAGCAACTTGCTTCGCCATACAAAATTATGAGAGCGAATCAAGTAGATTCATGTGAAGCATGTGATTCAAGTCGTAGTGTAAGCTGCATGAGAACTATTTATGTCGATAACTGTGGTTGAACAGCTGAGAGTCTCAAAATGTGCTGCGCTGTTCTGTTCAGTACATTTTGGTAAATCATCATAACGCCAAAACAAGGAAATGTGGAAATTTACTTTGGAAAAAATTAACCTGTTCGCGAAGTTCATAGAGCACTTCGTCCATTTTATGGCCGACATAATCGGCCTAGTGAGGAATTAATTCATGCAGCTATTGTTAGTTTTCCCACCAATTTTACTCTTCTCGATCCAAAAGCATCAAGAAGACAAATAAATTGTGCGTAACGAAGAGAATATTGCTACTGTAGCTGGAATTATTGCAGAAGATGCCGAAGTATCGATTGGTCATCGTTCTCACATTTTTGCACTTTGTGCTTCGGCTAGGTAGAAAATTTTACGTAAGGATATTTGCTTACATGCCTATAAAATACAGATCAAGCAATAATTGAAGTTCATCGTTTTCATCGCATTTTTGCTGATTGGGCTCATTTGTAACTGGCCCAAAATGAGTATTTTTTATCACAATTGTGTTTAGTGGTAATATTCATATCTGGTTAAATTGCTATGTCAATTTCCATATTTTTAGCAAAGACAATCCTCCCATTAAAATTAACTATTTGGTAGGGTCTATAAGCTGGCGGCATCATCGGTCCTTATTACTTTTGAAATGAACAACGAGCTGCCGTTACGGTGAATGGCGAGCGCTATGGAGTCATGCTGACTAAAATCTTGTTTTCAAAAGCTAATTAGCTAAACATCAAGGAAATTTACTTCCTACAAGATGGCGCAACTTGCTATACCTGGTGCTTAACAATTGATTTATTGCAAAATCAATTTGGTGACAGCTTTATTTCCAAAAGTGGTCTTGTTCACTGAATCCCTTGTTCTTGCGATTTAATTCCTCTGGATTACTTTTATTTTTTATGGGGCAATATTAAGTCATTGGTTTATGCCGACAAATTAGCAAATCTTTAAAAATTGGAAGCCAATATTTAATCTACTATGAAGAGCCAGATTTATTGCAAAAAGTAGTCAAAAACTAGACTGGCCGTATTCACCATGTAACTCGTAGTCGTGGCGGACATATGCCGGAAATCATATTTAAAAATTATATACCATGAATATATCTAGCAGATTATAGTACGAAAAAATTCGATACAAGAACGTCATTGCGTTAAAGACAATAATTATGTGGAACTATTATGTTCTGAAATTTAGATTTAAGCCCACCGTGCAAAATGATGCTTAAAAACAATAACAATTTTTGTTCGAAATTATACCAACAGTTTTAATAATGTATTGTTTAGTGTTTCGTCTCTGCTGAAGTTTGTTTAAAAATTGCATTGAAATAAATTATTGTAAATTAAGTTTAATTTGTGGAAAAGTAAAAACCATTCGCTACGTGACTAAATTATTTAAAGCAAAATAAAAGCATACGACTAATTTAATTTAAGGTCTTAAAAGCTCATGTACTCATATCTAGATTAGATATTAATATAAATTAAAGCAAATTATTGCTGCATATAAAAATCCAAAAATTCGAAATATAGAAATCAATTTTTAACACGTAGGCGATGAATACCTACAACTACTACTACTAGGTGTTACCTTTTTTAGGAAAAGGATAGTGATAGTGAAGAAAGAGATAGAGGAAAGCTTCTTTCTTTTACGACTCTGCTTTTGCGCGTTTTTAATAAGGCGGTGTTGCAGCGCCTCTGGTGTCAATGAGGCGTATTTAATCTTCCAAGCTGTGCTTAATAGTCATTTTATTTTACTTCGCTGATAATTCTCCTACAGAATACCAATGAAAGAGGGCACTCTGGTGTTACATTGGGATTAGTATCCACTGAAGCCGGTGTAGTTCAGTGACCAGTGTCTATGCCTTCATCAGCTGAACTTTTTTACAACTGATACAAAGGGACACTAATTCTTATGTGATATGGTTATTTAATAACTATTGGAAACGGAGCTCGAATCCAGGACGTTCGCCCTTAAAGCCAATGTACTGAGTATTTCAGCCAACGCCACTCAATTTTCATTGCTTCTAAAGATTGAATAAAAGGTCATATTGAGATCAAATTACTGCTGGAAGTAAAACTTAAAAGACAAATTATATAAAGAATGCATTTAAGCAGTGACATTTTCAATGCTTTTATAGTTTGAATAAAAGCTCATATTGAAAGCTTTTCATTTTAGTAAAAATATTGCTGCGAACAAAACTTAAAGAAAAACTATAAATAAGGAAATCAATTTAGGCAATGACTAATTAGTTGGCTTCTAAAGTTTGAATAGAAGCTCATATTGAAAGCTTTAGGCTGTTAGTGGTTAGTGTTGGAGCTTAAGCTTAAATTCTCATTTGCTTACTGTTAAAATTAACATAAACACCTTAGGTTTACTTACAACTGATTTATTTTGTTTCCCTGAGACTACACTTAAGTTCTTTCAAAATTTTCTGATATCCCACTTGTGTACCTTAAAATTTTTACTCATAACAGCACCAGCTGGCTTCAGCAGAAATTCTAATACCAAAGCATAGTACAAAGTTTACAAATTCATACCCTGATAGTAATAATTTGCCACTTATGCTTTAACACAAATATTTATGTGTTTACTCTGACAACAAAGACATGGCAAAAAGAAATCAAATAACGTCTGTTTAGACAGAAGAAAGAAACCATGTTTTGCTTGTTTTCATATAACAAGTTTTTCTGCACTTCGTTTTCATTAATCTTTTGCTTAAGAAATTATCATGCGATTACATAAAACAGCAGACCATTTTGAATGCATTACGCATTCAATATGAGAACTTTTGCTCTTGGCATTTTTCAACTTCAGTTTTCTATTTGGTTTGTTGGCCTGTTCTTGTTTGTCTTTCACGGTCTTTCATGGTTTGTTATTTGTTTTTATTGTTTACTTTTTGTTGTTGTTGTTGTTGTAACGTACTGGCCTGGCCCTGCTTGCACTTGACGTTGCTCATTTATGGTAAATAAGTGTGATAAATCAGCATTTCACTTGTTTTAGCTTCATGCCAAAAGCTTAGAAAAAAAAACTAATAAAATTTGCATTTGTTTAAGAATCTAAACAATTTGATTTGATGTATTTCTATCTGTTGCTTTAACTTGTTTGCACGTTTGTATGAATTTATGATCATTTTGAAACATTAATAAATCAATAGATTGTTCTTGTTGATAATTGGGAATTGTTTGTTTATGGTATAAAATTTTTCATAAATTTGTATTTAATTGTTAAAAGAAGATTTGTTCTTGCTGATGGTCTAATCGATTGTTGTCAAGAAATATATTCAAAATTGCAAGTTTAAATATTGCTCAGGAAAAGTTAGCAATAATATTGGGAACATTATTTGATAAGTAAGTTTTCCTAAAGATTATCCCCCAATTTGCCAGACTTGCATTGAATTTTACTATCAATTTAAATTGCACTTCACAACAAAGCCAAACTTTTTTGAAACATAAACATGTATACTCGTACACACAGAAAAATTTCATATTAAAAATGTCGAAAGCAAAGTAACTTTAATATATTTTCGCAATCCTTTTGCTTCAGATGTGTTTCATGTTAATTCATCATAATTTACATGATGTTCAAAGAAAATTGTTCCTTTTGAAATAACCTTATTTCATGCTGATTTGATATGCCAGTACTTTTAAATCAAAATGAAGAAACATGTTGAATCAAATTTATTTTAAGTTAAAGCAACGTGACGAAAAATCATGTTGAAGCAAAGTTATTGCAAGTTGAAACAAAATGAATTTAATTTAATTGTTGTAATTTTAGGGTTCTGTACATCAAAGACTTCCTTTTGCCCTATTGTATTAGCTACAATGTCCGTCTGTCTGCCTGTTTGTCACAGGCTGTTTTCTAAATAAACTTTCACCGAACATGTAAAGCAACAGCAACAACTATATGTCAGCTAAAAAGGGTGCTCTAAAGCGAGCAACGATATATATATATAGAAATTTTCAAAGTTAGTATATTTTTGTGCGGACTACACGAATTGAGACTAAAACTACAAAATCGCAAAACTGAAAAAATGCCGAAACGATAAATCGCTAAAATGAAAAAATTGCTTAAATAAAAAATATCACCAAAAATAAAATAAATCGCTAAAATGCAAAGAAAATACCAAGGTCGGCGAAAAATTAAAAAATCTTAGAAAACCGAAAGAAAATCGACAAAGCGAAAAAAATTGCCAAAAATAAAAAAACAACCGAAAAATCGCAAAAAACTGAAAAAAATCGACAAAACGAAAAAAATTGTCGTCAACATTAAAAAAGCGCCGAAATTAAACAAAATAGCAAAAAGTAAAAAAAAAGAAAAAATCGCCAAAAACCAAAAAATATTGTCAAAACGGAAAAAACGCGAAATGAAAAAAACAACGTCTAAGCAAAAAATCACTGAAAACCAAGAAAAAATCGGCAAAACGCAAAAAATCGGCAAAATAAAAAAAGTGCTAAAACTTAAAAAACTTTAAAACAAAAAAGTGTTTGAAACAAGTCTACTTCAGGTAAGATATTCGATTGTATAGGCTAAAGTTCGTGCGGAACCCTTCGTGTCAGAGTCAAAGTCGCATTGAATGAATTTGTATATCGTGCCATAAACGTGAAAAAAGCTTAAGTGACATAATTTTCGAACTTAAATTTTTGACGAAAACCTATTTGTATTTGCGATCGAAAATAATAAATTTTCGTAAAAAAAACGAAGTAAAAAAAATATGTCGGTTAAGCTTTTTTGGTTGTTATGGCTCCATATGTTGCAGGTGCATAATAAATTTTGGACTTGCTTCATATTCATGGAATGAGTCGCAAATATTGGGACATATTTTGTTTCGATGTATGGGATTAATTAACTTTTTTAGACTAATAATCCCATTAAAATTTTTTGGCCGGTATAACATAATTTGTAGGTATCATTTCAATGCAACCCGTGCCGTCGCACAGTGGCGCCATTTGCCTTTTTTCGTTGCAAAAATCATATCTTTTGAACCGAACAAGATAATCGAATAATTTAAATTGCATGTCATAGATAATTGTTCAACCTATAAAATGAGCGGTTGGAGTGGACGCTACACCTTATAGGTGCTTACTTATGGGTTTTCAAAGTTAAAATTTGTGAAAAAATCCAAGTTTTGGTAACAAAAAAATTTTTTTTAAGAATTTTATATTTTTTTGTAGTTCTTTTGTAAGCTTTTCATGTTTTAAGATATTACCTAAAAAATTACAACAAAAGAGTTTTTTTTTAAATGATTTTTTCAATTTTCTGTAAAATATTCATTTTCTTGGTAAGACAAAGTATGTCTAAAATACAAATCATTTCTAAACTCTAATTTTTTTCTAACTCATCTATTTTATGGTAACAAAATCAAATTATTTTTACCAATCTTATATTTCTTAGTTCTTTTGAAAGCTTTTTCTGTTTTAAAGTTATTAGCCAACAAATTAAACAAATTTTTTTTCAATTAATTTTTTGAATTTTCTGTAAAATATTCATCACAATTCGTAACAGAAGGTATATTTAAAAGACTAATCATTTCTAAAGTATAATTCCATTGTAGTTCTTTTCGTGACTTCACATGCCGCAGGGAAGAAATAAGTGGATCGGAAGATGCTGCTAACATGTTGAAGAGGTCCTCATTTTGCCTCACCCTTGATGCTTTGAACGTGTTCTGCAATCTATATTTTTTGTAAAATTTGTTAAGAGACTCCTGCGCTTCTTCAGAAAGCTCTCCAATTGGCAAAGACTGGTACTCAATTATATCTTTGCCATGCGCCAATATTTTATGGACGGTCGGGGTCAACTTCTTCTGTGGATAAATTTTTGCTAAAAGAGATGCAGTTTCCGATGCATATTCTCCAAATTTTGTAGAATTAACACTTTCTTGGCAGTTTAAAACATTCAAGATCGTTCCCAATCTTTTGACGATTTCATTGTCAATTCCAGTGATTCTAGTTACTGCCTCATCATTTGCAAAAAATCTCCTTGAAGTGTTTCCATCGTTTGAGTTACCGTATCCACACTTGGGGCAGTCTACTTTTAGTCCAAGTTGTTTCCAAAAAGCATTCTGTATTTGCTTCTTTCTGATCTTTTCCTTATCCTTAATTGATGTATTTTCATCGATGTTTTCATCTTGTTGTGGTAGGGTATACGCCAGTTTTAGCAAGAACTCCATACACCTTATCCTTGCGTGCAATGGTGACATTCCATATTCGTAATTCTCCTCGTTTGTAGAATCGTTTAAATTACCGAAGTTCTTCTGACTCTTTTTGCAAATCGGGCATGTCAATGTTGAGGTTGTTCCTGTCAGTTCGTTTACGACTTTTCCGTCAACCATGGTCAGGTGGAACTCGTAACTACATTCAATATATTTTCCTTCTCCAATTTGCAATTTTGTATGCTTAATCTTGCTTATTTGTTCTTCAATGTCCTTCACCGTGGTCCTTATGAGTTCTGCCGATTCCTTTGCAAACTGAAACATTATTGGTCGGCAATAATGCACTGATGACGGTCGATGATTTTTCCAGTGTAGGGAAACATCAGATTTTAGCCGCAATGGAACAACAGATGCCATAAACATATTTCCGTCAGATATTGTAGTGTCATCGGAAGATATCCTTTGCTTATAAACGCTTTGTCCGGATGATCCATCGCAGCCCCATTTGCTGATCAATGTTAGTTTCTGAGGAAGAATTTCCACCTCATTTTCAGGAAGACTTTCCAACAACCGTTTTGCTGTATGGTCCATAAGATCCTGCAGATTGGCTTTCGCAGAGACTTCCGTAAACTCCGTACGCAATGGTCGTGAATTTATTTTGGCTTGCGTAATATGCTTGTATCCGGGGAAAAGGTCAGCCCCGTGTCGCATTAAAGATGCCCGTAGTATCTCATATTTCTCTTTGGAAAGTTCTAAGTCCAAAAACAGAGCCAAGGCTTCTTCGGAACTATACTTTTTAATATGTGCGTTTGTGGGAGTGGGAATGCTTTCCTTAATCCTTTTTAGTCGCAGTGGGCTTGCATCAGCAACAGATTTTGTAATCTGCGACCTAACTCGTTCACTATCCTTTATGTATTTAATAGACAGCGCATCCGATAAATCCTTCGTGGTCAAGTCATTGGTGGCATCGGCAAGTTTCCTCTTTCTTGTGAAAATTGAACACTCCTCCATACTTTTTTTTGGCCTTCCTTTTTCTCCTCTGGTTGATGTGGAGGGTTTATCTACTGCCAATATATCCAGGATGGTGTCTTCATTAAGCCAGTCCTCGTATTTGGAGTTGAAGATGTTAATGGTTCGATTGCATTTCACCCATTTTGTCTTAATTTTGGCATGTATCATACAAAGATTATTTTTTATACTTTTGCTTCTCTCAATATTTCCGTATAAGCTATCGAGTTCTTCTAAAGCAGCTTCCGCGAAACACGTTGGTGTAATTGACTTTCTAAACAGTTCAAATAGTTTTAAATTGTTCAACGCCATGTTTTCAATACTTGTTTCGCCAACTTTCAGTCGTAGACTAATGCAGGCATTAAGCTTGTTTTGCAATATATAGGCCTATGCTACCATGTCTACAAATGTACCTGTTACATGCATACATATGCATTTGGGCTGAATTATACAGTTTTGATATTATGCACGTAGCCAAATGAGATTTGTGCCTACCTGTACCATAAGTCAGTATTGTTCTTCACCATATGTACGCCAAAAATAATTTTTAAGTGAGGTGCGTACCTGCTTATTTCAATGAGTAGTTTTTTGTGCATCTTGTGTCTGTAACGGAATATTAGGACCAAATTTTTCGCCAGAGGCTCTCAGGTAGACAACTGACTCAAAATGCAATTTTCAAACTATTACATCAAAGTAACTGTCAGTCAAGGCATGTAAGGGATGCCCGCCATACAATTTCTGCAACCATGTCTTTTTAACGTTTTTTACCTGTAGAAGCCAAATAGGCACGTAAAGGCAGATAAAACCTTTTGAGTTATGTAAAAGACTAGTTAAAGAACATATTTTGAAAATATGGCGGAGGTAAAAAAAGGTAAATTTTTTTTATTTTCCGTCAAAGTTGAAGAATAGTGAAAAAATGGATAGTTTTTAAATACTGATTTACCTAGAGAAACACAAAGCAAACAGCACAATTTTTTTTATTGTTATACATTTAATAAGCACATCAATCACTAAAAACAAAAAAAAATACTATTCGTTGCCTAGTTTTCGTGATATTACACCTGAAATCGGATCAAACTACCTAAAAATTGTGTGTTTTTTTAAATCCGAAAATTGGTTAACTTTGAACAGTTATGTCTTCTAAACTAAAAATCTGATATTGTTAAGAGTAGCATATTTGAGATCGTTGAAAAGTTTACTATAAGATGGATTCATTTAAAATTTCGCAGGCGCACATGAAAATTTTGATTTTTGCAACCTCGTTTGCTCTACGACGCGTCGATTAACCCCAGATATCGCTATCTAAAGTTAATTTAAATGTTAACAGAGAAACAAAGAACACGAACTGTCGCCTCAAGTGCTAAAGTTTTACTTAACGTTTATGTAAATTTGTTAATTTATAAATGTTTTAATCAAATAAGTAAGTCTTTTTAAAAGATAAAATATTTTTATTGTTTTTATTAAAAGTACACACATGTCTGTTTGTTTTGAATTGTTCAAATTTATTGTTTATTTGCAATCATGATTGCTTTGCACTCAAATCTATTGTTCGTTGTGGTTAGAAAAATTATAAAAAGGTGTGGCATTGTAACGCTTTCAAATCAACTCAAAGTGAAAGAAAAGGGATTAATTTATTTTTTTCCATAAACAGACATAAGATTTAAGTTTGCTCTTTTCATATTTTGTGCTTTGGAAGATTTTCAGGTGCGTTAAAGTGGTCTTATAAAATGTGGTCGGAATTCCATTTGGATTATGCTCCTCTTGTATTTGCATGTCTAACAGAGATATGTTATCATGCTAACAGACCTCTGTTAGTGCAATTGGTTTGTGACTTGGATTATAAATTTCGAAATTTGCTTTATGAATTAAAGATTTTTAATGCCTTTATTTAGTTTTTTTTTTCTTGTTAATTAGTCTTAAAACCAAAAGTTACTTTGATATTGATTACAAAGTTGCTAGATACCTTTTCATTTTGTTAACTTATTAAGTATAATATTTGCAACCACCTGAAAAAAAGAACGAAAATCGTGATTTATTTCAAGCGGATCTTTTTAGAATTTAAAAGTAAAATTTAACACAAAATGTCAAACAATTAACAATTCAATAAAATGATCAGCAAAAACAACGAAAAGAAGAACATACAACACACAGACCACCTCTCACTATATACAATTTTTTGTTGATGCGATTTAAATGCAATAAAAAAGGTTAAAATCATGTGCTAAAATAAACTGGTTCTTTAATAAAAATTTTTTTAGACAGGCTCCGACTACGTATTATAACATAAACGTTTCTTTTCCCCTCATCTCTCCCCGCAAAACAAACTAATCAGCTTAGCAATAAGACTTGCATAGTGTAAATTAGAACTTAATAACAGATATAATCATTAATAAAAAACAAGAAAAGTAAGAGTGCTGGGATTTAATGTGAAGTAAAGAAATAAATTGAAAAAAAACAAACAAAAACCAGAAGGCAAATTACGTCATTCGATACGATTCGTAATTTAAAAATATTTCAATAGAGTTTATATAGAAATATTTTTAATTTCGAAACGACGAATGCTGTAGGTTGCCCCCAGATTTTTTGATCCGAAAGTATAATTTTTACAGTGCAAAACGATAAATAAAATTAAAATTTTTTATAAAAATTCTAGATAAAAAATTATAATGGGCCTAACAACGAGTGTCGTATTTCGACTACTACTACGACTACAGCGATTTTGTACTAGATCAAAGAAAAAATGTTGCAATGTTCTTTAGTCTAGTACAAAGTCGTCGTAGTCGTAGTCAAAATACGACACTCGTAATTAGGCCCAATAAAAAAAATACCGAAGTATGTATATTTGTTTGAGAGAAAGGCTTTATTTTATTTGAAATTTGTGCTTGTTTTTTTGATGAAGCATTTTTTGTCCTCGTCAGTAGACTTCAAAATCTTTTGGTAAATCAATAATTGTATACACAATTTAACCATTTCTCATATTCCATTTCATTAAAAATTCATTTCAAATAGCTGATGTTAACAAACAATCTCTGCCCAAATAGATAGACATGAATGCTGATGGAGTGCGTAGCGGCACAGAAAAATGACGATATTTCCCCCAACTAAAAAATTCTAATTTAATTTTTCTTCTATTTTTTTTTAGAAAATCATAAAAGAATTTAAAGATACTGCCGCATTAAAATTCATTTTAGTTCACTTAAATTTAATTTGTATCCAAAAAAATATAATTTTACAAAAATTCCAAAACGACTTGTATTGTTTTGTTGAAGATAAGATTTTGAATTGACATTGAGATATTTTTCACGTGTAAGTACAAGTATATTAAAACCAAATTGCTCAAGTCAGCAACAGCTCCTCGCATTTGAAGGTACTTGTTTTTAAATGCAAGGAATACGAGTTTGTATCCCACAGAAAACTGAGTTTTTTTAACTTTTTAGTTCTTTTTAGTTTTCCAGGCTTTCGTGAATTTGTGAAAAAGAAAATCGTACTACGAATAAGGAAATTTTTTGTAATATGAACGAAATGCTTCGTAAATTTGATACATGGCATTTTTCATTTGCAGCAAGTTTAATGTATAATTATTGTTAGAAGAAGCTCTCCATGGTTAACACTTTGAGGGGCGGACGCACCCCCTAAAACAACTTATCGCTATGAACTTTTTTTGTATTTTTTTTTTACAAAAAACTGAACTGATTTGGGGGAGAGAATATAAGAAATCAACTAAAAAGTTCTCTATACAACTAACGGCTACTCTAATGTACATATAAGTTAATCAACTTTCACTGAAATACAAATTTTGACTAAAGCACACTTGAGATACAATTAATTATTTTTATATTTTTTTTGTTGGGATATTTTAGCAAAAACTGACATTCAACTTTTAGTAGAATGAAAATAAAATGGGCGACTTCTTACTAACATTTAGAAGTAATTTTGTTTTCTATTTCTTAAGTCTTTAATGAAGAAACGTTCCAAGCTGTTGGCGTATAAAAAAAAGTAACAAGTAAAATAGTAAAGAAAAAATTGGGTTACTTTTTACGATATTTTAAATTCGCAAATAAAGAACATGACACACACGTATTATGCTGCCCCTAAAACAGTTGTAGGTTAAAAAGTATCACTTAATAGACGTATGAAGTACGAAAAAATTAACCAACCAGCAATGACACACAAGATCTTTTGCAGAGTGCAAAATTAACAGAAATAATAACAAAACCTGATTGTTTATGCAAAAATAAAAATAATTTCAACTCGTGCACAATAATATGAATGGAACGATTTCAAAATAAACTTCAACGTTTGCATTTAACTTTTTATAAATTAAATATAAGAACACAAACACAAAGAAAGATAAACTTAAAAAGGTTTTTTTACTATAAGAATCTTTCTCAATTGTTTTTGTTCACAATTAGTTTGCCATTATGTAGATGTTTATTTTTTAGTTATAAATAAATTAGTCTAAACCCATATATTTGTTGGCTTCCAGGGAGAAATATGAACAATATGGGAGTGTCGTTTCGCTGCTTAATTGTATTTTTTAACCGACTTCTGAAAAAGGAAAAGGTGATCAATTCGCTTTTATTTGTGTTGTGTACTTCTTGCTTCATAAATCGGCATCTTTTAGACCGATTTTAAAGATTTTGTCTGAGAGTGAAAGTGGGCGGGGACATGACCACTAAATTTTTTCCTTGACTTAATGATATTTTTCTTATCCGATTGCTAAGAAACTTACCCCAGACATTGGGCTCTTGTAATAACACAGTATGGAATTGGAAAAAATGGGCGGAGCCACGCCCAATAAAACTTAATATTATATTCGACGTGCTTCTATTCGAACGATTTTCACGAAACTAGTCACACGCTCTTAAATCTAAAACAAACACAATCTGAAATTAAAAAAGTGGGCGGGGTCATGCCCATTTAGTTTTAATATTATATTTCACGTGGTTGCACTTAGCTGATTCTTATGAAATTTGGCAACCATTTTAAGCTCTAAAAAATACATAATCTTGTGCTCAAAAAAGTGGGCGGGGCTACGCCCACTAAATTTTTACTTGATCGATTTTTACGAAATTTGGCACATACTGTAAGCTCTAAAAGTGACACAGTCAAGTGTGCAAAAAAGTGGGCGGATCCACTCCCATAAAAGGCTATTTTAAAATTTTATGTACTACAACTTATGCGATACCCACGAAACTTGACAAAGAGTGTAAGCTCTTCGTGTGAAATAGTTTTGTGTTTAAAAAAGTGGGCGGGCAACGCCCATTAAATTTTAATATTATATTTTACGAGCTTGTACTTAACTGAAGTTTTGCCTCACACCGTGAGCTCTTAAAAAAACTTAATCTTGTGCTAAAAAAGTGGGCGGGACCACCCCCATAAAAGGTTATTATTAAATTATATGTACTTCTCATTATCCGATTCGCACGAAACTTGAAAAAGATTTTGAGACCTTAGAATGACATAGTTTTGTGTTTTAAGAAGTGGGCGGGGTCATGCCCATTAATATTAATTTTATAGTTCAAGCGCTTTTAATTTTCTTTTTTTACGAAACTTTGCACACATCTTGAGCTTTGGAGGCGATTTTGAACTTAGAAAAGTGGGCGGACACTAATATTTGATAAAATTAGCATAACCACGCCCCCTAAAAATATAAAAATGTCACTTAAAATTAAAAATAAAATAAAAAAATAAACTGTCTTCAAAAATAACTATTTTAAAATAATTTAGATTCTGTTTAATACATCACTTTTATATCTACTACTTCGAAGTCCTGACCTTTAATTTAATACGAGAAAGTAAAATTTTAAGGGAATTTGCTTAATAAAGAGTTGATTGTTTGAATGACACATTGGGAAGATTGTGAAGAAAAGAAATAAATTGTAAGCTTCACTTAAATTCAGTTAATGATGTGGAAAGAAAAATTCAATAGGAAAAAAAACAAAAATTTTAAAGAAAATTCAAGTGCACGACACAAAAATGCAATTCATTTTCACCATCTGAAAATATAAAGAACGTTTTAATTCCAAACGAGCAGCAGTTTGTTAACATGTTCCTCCAAAATATTAATGAAGTGTTTATTGAAGTAGTGAAAGTTAAATTGTTTTTTTAACTTTCTTCTTGTATAAATAAAAACAATAAAAAAACGATTCAAGTGCTTTAAAAAATATAATTACTTTTCTATTGTATTATTATTTTATTGAAATGAAACAAATATAAAGAAAATGAAAATGTACTTTTGTATGCATTTAATTATTTATTCAATACTGCAACAAATATTTACGAACTAATTTGCAAATAATCAAATACTTAAATTGTATAACCGACATTTTACCAAACACTTACCTACTTATTCAATTAAATCAAATTTTATTTAAAATTAACATATTCTTGAGGCTCGAATTTTTGTTAACCATTTTAAATTAGCAGCAAACTTAATTATCTCTTCTATGTTGCAAAATTTGCTGCAGCACACAAATGAGAAAAACGTGTCATGTAACACCTTAAACTTTGGCTATGCTACGCTTCTGCAGCAAGTGGTTGCTTGCAGTAATGGAAATCTTTAAGATAAATTTTGCTTCACTCATATGCAAAAATAAAAATAAAACAGATAAAAATACCAACTATCTCATCGATATATTGGCACCAGTGTGACCAGCGCTAAGAAAATGTTGCAGCTGGGTCAGCTTTGTAATAACGATAAGATTGGTGATGCGGGAAACTTCAATGTGGCCAAAATATATTTTTTGATTCAATTAATTTCGAGCATTCACGATTCCATCCGCCATTTGTTTTTCTTTTGTCAAAAGCGGCACCTATTGAGAATTTATGTATTTTCCCTTATTTGCTAAACCTTAGCGTAGCAATTACGAGCAAACCGCCGAAGAAATTATCAAATTTGGTTAAAACGTTTTCAAGTTAAGAGCATCCGAACACACTACGTTCCATTTAAATACCGAAACCTAAATAGCTAAAATACATCTTTCATTGTAATTTTTGTAATGACTACGTGAAAAAATAGAGCTTTTATTAAATAAATTCTGAAGGCCGTAACATTGCATTGTCAGCAAGTGCATAAACCAAAAGAACAAAGCTGGCATCCGAGTTACTTTAAAATACGTATTTGGGGGCTTCAAATGGTAGTCTTAAGTGTCATAGTGGCATACTGCCATATTAAAAATTTGGTTTAGCAAAGGTTTACAATAGGGTCGGCATTAAATGAAGGAATGATGCAAAGGTTGGTGAAATTACCGATAGGTCATTACTATAGAGAACTCAGTAACTGGATATAAAGCAGGACCAATAGTTCATGCCGAAGTAGGGAGGATTGTAGAGTCTCAAGGGGCTTGTGGCCAAAACTTGACTCAGGAAGATCCAAACTGCTACTGGACATGAATAAAAAGGCGATGCGAATTTTGATAGGCGCGTTGACAGATCACTGCTCGGTCAGAGCAAGAACCAGCATTGGGAAACTGGCACTCCAGATTGTTGTAGGATGTGCGGTAATGAAGAAGAACCAAAAACCATTGAACATATTATCTGTCACTGCCCGAAGCTACAACGTCATCGGCTTAGATGGCTGAGCAGACGTTTCCATGAAAGCATTACTGATATCGGGAAGTGTAAACTGGAGGACATCAGGGGCTTCATCATTCGAATTCGGTGGATCAAGGACGGGTAATAGGGTGACTTCTGGCTATAAAATGGGGTAAATATTACTGTTTGGGCAACAGAAGGGAATCACAATGGACCCAATTGGGTCTCCGAGTGGAGGTGCGGTATAGCACCACCCTTCCTAACCTAACTTAAAGGTTTACAAACGAGTTTTGTATGGAAATTTGTTTAATAAACGTTTTGTAAGCCTAAATTACTTTTTATGAATACGGCAGATCACGTTTTAAATTATTTTAATATAATTGTTCTTGCTTCTGTTTTTATTTTCAAATAACAATTTTAAACCATAATGGCACTATGGCATTTAAGACTACAAATTTGGATACCCCAATTGTATTCTGAGCTCGTTTTTTTACATGATTATTTTTTAATAAAATATTTTTTTTTTAGTTTTCTAAAATTTGTGTCGAATAGTTGTGACGAATATTCAAAACAAAAGCCTTAAAATTTAGTTTGAGTAAATATATATCTTATTGTTACCATTATTAGTAAAAATTATTGCACTTACAGCTTTTTGGTTTCGCAAAAATCAACTCCAAAAGAAAAGACCGTAAGTACCTTTAGAAAAAAAATTACTATTGTTTCTTTACTAATTTAATTTAATTTAGTCTTCTAAGTTTAATTCTAAACCATATCGGAATTTTTGTCAAATGTTTTGTGTTTCGTTGGAACATTCAACATCTTACGGCGTCAGAACGTAGAGAATTTTTTGAAAGAAAATTCAGCAAGAAAAATTTTTCCATTCAAGTTGATGGAAAAATTGATTTGTTCAACAGTGTAGCGTTTCATGGTTAAAATTTTTCAACTTTTTACTGGATAAATGTCAATGACAATGACATTTCATCATTTGACAGCCAATTTACTCAAACTTTCCCACCCTTTACAAACTAAATGACTGCGTTCTTTCAGATTTTAATAGGAGTCAACTAACTGTTGCTTTTTTAATAGAGAAATTCAAAAAGTCGCGGACTTATAGACTCGCCTCGAGTGAAGTGAGATTGTCCTTGATTTAGGAAATATTTTTTCTGTGTGTATCGGAACATAAGTATGTGACAAGCTTTATTTAAATCAGTACTAAATCATTCTTTAAAATGTCGATTAACGTCATTTTTCACTAGGGCTGATTGTTCAGTTTTAACCCAAATCGAAACAGCGGTTTTTTAGGCAAAATAAATCGGAAATTCGACAACCGACAAGAAAACCGCCATTTCTGAATTTTTCCTCGTGTTATTTTAATACTTCTTTTTATTATTATCAATCATTACTAATGATTTGAGAAGGATAAATCATTTTGGCGCTTAAAAGGGCAAACCTCATAAGGAAACTGTTTAAAGCTCCTTACAACGTGAACAAAAATATTTAATCATCCTTAGTTGTAGCACAATATATTTTTGCTTTAAATATTTAGCATCAAATAATGCTAAATAAGTAGCTGAAAATGCTAAAACTATGCCTGAAAATGCATACAAATCACAGCAAATCAGATGTATAATTTTAGTTGCAAAAACCATACGATGGCCACACCACACACCTGCCAGCTCATACATACAAATACCTGAGTGTGTGTTTTGTGAGTAAAAGTGTATGAATTAAATTTTAAATGTCACGATTCTCTTAAGTAACTTCGCTGCTAATTATTAACGAATTATTATATTTGCTAATAAATTTTTGTGATACTCGTAGTATGACCGATTGAGGTTGTGGCACGAGTTTTTAAGAAGATTGTTTTAAAATTAATCAAGTTCTATTTATTTGAAAAGGTATGTTAACTTCATTGGAAAAGTGTTTTTGAAACTAGTTTTCTTTACATTAATGCTGGTGAAAATTTTAAGATTTATTTAACAAAATTAATTTAATTTAATTTTTTGTGAAATAGTCTTCCTTTTTTTTAATAAAAATTTAGGGTAACTTTTGAGGGTCCAAAAATAAGTTAAGTTTTCGACAAATTTGTAATCTAATAAAGGGCTGTTCTGATATTACGTAACGCTCCCTTGGGGGGGAGGTTATGTGTTTGTAATGGAATGTAACTGCAACGGTAGGAAACAGCTGATCGATATCGTTATGTGAAAAAAAAGATAAAAATGGTTACAGGTATGTAACCGGAATGTAAGAATCTGTACATTACTTTTCACATAACAATATCGATCAGCTGTTTCCTACCGTTGCAGTTGCATTCCATTACAGTCGGCTAATTGAGTCTTAACAGACGACGTCAACGTCAAACAATACAAAATATAGAGTGTCGTAACAAATTTCTTTGTGCTCTAGAAGAGAAGAAAACAGTTTGCTTGAACCAGTTGCTTTGTCGATTACACCATGTCTACTAAATTTTTTGCAATTTCAGTTATCAGTACAGTTTAAAAAGTGAGCTTATTTGAAAAATAATCTTATTCTATCTCAACTTAAGCCTCAAACACTCTTCCCAAAGCCTGCTTGCTGATTTTTTTTTTTGCAAAATAGTTTTGCTTAATTCTACTTTCAAATTCTTATCTCAAACTAATTTTGACATCATAATCATTGTCTAAGAAAAGAAGATTGTTTGTTTAATATAAGCAAAGCGTACAAAAAATTTAACATTTTGTATATAAAATAAAAGAACTGAGAGTAATTTTAAATTGGAAGCTTTAAACATGCAACCAACTGAACGATATTGCTGCCATCTAATGCCGACAAAATCTTAAAAATATATGGGACATTGAATGTCAAGTGTCATATAATAAATCACAGCAGTAATTACATGTGATAACTTTTAAAGAGTTATGGAGAGAAGAGCAACAACATAAAAACTGAGCTTGAACTGGTAAACCGTTTTGTTAAGGCCATGCAAGTTGCAAACAGCAGTTAAACATACAAATGAATCGTCAGTTGCGGCGGCAGTTGTGCAATTGATGAAACTAGAAAGTAAATAAGCAATTTTATATAATTGTCAGCAATAGAGATGGTATTGGTGGTATTCCTTCAATCGTGAATAGAATAAGCTACTCGTGAGCTTTAATAAATAATAGTATTATTATTCCGTGAGATTTGCACGCTTCACATCTCTTAACTAAAAGGGCAACACTGCTCCTTCAAGCTGCCTGCTGTTAGTTAATTCCTGTCAATATTTAAACGAGCTGCGTTATTTAGTTTGTGTTTGTTTGCCAGCCAGTGAAAGCAGAAAAAATGGGAAAAAATACATATCTTGTGCTCATTAAAGGCCATGACTCACTTTCCTACAAAATTACACGATTTACTAAAAAATACAACCCTATTGTGACTTCATAGACTCCATGATACCAGGGCTGCATTTTTTTAGTAAGTCGTGAGATTGTGTAGGATAGTGTATCACGGCCTTAAGCATTTTTCTTTTGTTTTGTAAAAAATCATCACTCCAAGCAATATCAAGCATGATAAGTAATATTTGGAGCCTTCATTATTAATTTCAATTGTAAAAAGTTGGTTTATTGTATTCATTGTGGCTGTAGAAGAACGGAAGAAGTCCAACGTTCTGGTCGCTCAGTTGAGGTCTCTACACCCCGAACAATTGAAAAAATTCACTGTTGGTCCATCGTATATTGAATGTAGGAGCAATTGTGCAAGATATGTGGAAGGCATATCACATTTCTCAGTAGTTTCAATTGCTGGCTCGTTTGCTCATAATGTGTGACAGCTTCGCAGGACCGTTTGGCGTTGTTCAAGCGTAAGAAGGTCGAGTTTTTGCAATATTTTGTAACTCTGGAGGAAACGCGAATCCACCACAATATACCAGAGACAAAACAGCAGTCAAAACAGTGGTTCTCTAGGCGTGAAACGATGCCAAAAAAAGGCCAACATAAGTTTGTCTGCCAATAAAGTCTGTTTTTGAAGGCCACCACATCTTCACCATCAACGTTATTGTAATTCGTCTACTGTGAGTGCTGTCAGCTGATGTAAATTTCAGCTTTATAAACATATGCACTGACAAGCAAATGGAATACGTGAATTGTTTTGATTCATCGTATTTTAATTTGCTGAAAGCTTTTTTCTAATGAAACTTAAATTTCCCCATCTCTAAATTTACCATAGACTTACCATTGTAATTTGTTTTTTATTAATTATGCACAAGTTAGTTCGTTTGCTTATTTTTTACATTTTTAATTTACATTGTCTTAATAGCAGTTTTTTTTTTGGAAAACGTGAAAGCTTTTCTACGAGCGAATATGCTAAATTCGGCAGTGAAAATGCTAAAATGGTAACAGTTTATATTGGGTGTTTTTTATTGAGGTATAGAACTTTAAGTTGGCATCACTTTTTTAACTGGCGGCCATTTTGTCAGCTGTCAAGTGATTAATATTTAGTTTGGTTTGCCATTTCAGCATGAACAGGTTGACAAAAGAACAACGCTTGCAAATCGTGCAAATTTATTTCGAAAATAATGGTTCAGTTCGCGAAGTTTACCGCAAGCTCCGTCCATTTTATGGTCGACATAATCGTCCATCAGAGCAATTAATTCGGTTAACCATGGATCGTTTTCGCACTACGTTTACTCTATGTGATAATACGCATCCGCAGAGACGTCGAACAGTGCGCACCGAAGAAACAACTGCCGCTGTAGAGCAAAGTGTTGAAGAGGACCCGAATGAATCGATTCGCCACCGTGCACAGCAATTGGAGCTTTGTCCATCAACTTTATGGAAGATTTTGCGCAAAGATCTTGGCTTGCAACCTTACAAGATCCAGCTTGTGCAAGAATTAAAGCCGCGAGACCATGCAATGCGTCGTGATTTTGGTGTATGGGCCGAAAATGAGATTGATCTCGATGCTGATTTTCATCGCAAAATTTTGTTCAGTGATGAGGCTCATTTTTGGTTGAATGGCTACGTCAACAAGCAAAATTGCCGCATTTGGAGTGAAGAGAATCCACATGAGACCCTTGAGACGCCATTACATCCACAAAAACTGACTGTTTGGTGTGCTCTATGGGCTGGTGGAGTCATTGGGCCATACTTCTTCCGAAATAATGCTGGAGAGTCAGTTACCGTTAATGGAGACCGGTATAGAGCCATGATAACCGACTATTTTGTTCCCGAATTGGATGGCATGAATGTGGATGAGTTGTGGTTCCAACAAGACGGCGCTACATGCCACACAGCGCACGTCACAATAGATTTATTGAAGGAAACATTCGATGAGCGCATAATTTCGCGGAATGGACCTGTCAATTGGCCACCAAGATCGTGTGATTTGACACCATTGGATTATTTTCTTTGGGGATATGTAAAGTCGCTCGTCTACGCCAACAAACCAGAAACGTTAGGGGACTTGGAAGCCAACATTCGTGGCGTTATTGCCAACATACGGCCCCATATGCTCGAAAAAGTGGTTGAAAATTGGACCTGTAGAATTGGCTTTATTCGAGCCAGCCGCGGCGGCCACATGCCCGAAATCATATTTAAACGTTAATGGCATAAAATTATCCTTCCAATAAAGCCAAATTGATGGACATTAAAACGATTTTCTTGTGTTTTATTTCAATTCGAAGTTCTATACCTCTAAAACAACACCCTGTAAGAAAACAGTGTTACAATTATTTGTGAGAGGAGGTTTGTCACTTGAGTTTGTATGTCATCACTTGTATAAAGTAACAGAACTAACTTAACATTGATTTACACTCATTCACTTTCAGTGCAGTCTCTTTATAGTAAAACCGACTTTTGTGGAACAGAATAATAAAAATAAAATAACAATAATAATAAAAATAATAGTAATAGTAAACTGATATAAATACAACTAAAATGAATGTATGTTAAAAAGCTTAAAAGTTTTTCCTCTCTGTTTGAGAAGATTTCAAGCAAAGTCTGGCAAGAACTACCAGCAACTAACATTAAAGCAAAAAAAAAAAGCTGGAGCGCTTGTCTTAGACAGTTACCACCACTCAGTTGGTTTTTGTGGTGCTAAAATTAATGTAGATGCAACGCGAATGCCATGTTCAGGCACTGTCTAGGAAAGTAACGTTTCAAGCTGTCATTCAGGTGCATGAATGTATTTATTTTGCTTGTGCTTAGAGCCATAAACAACATCCACAATATTTGAAGTTAGAAAAGAACGAAGCCTGCCTGAGTTGTAACTAACTGAGCACTACCTGGAGTTTAGAGAATGTTGCAAGAATTTAGACAGAAATTCCATTTATGAAGATTTGAAACCTGATTACCGTAATATTGGCAATAAGACAAATAAATTATTATGACTTAACAAGTAAATAGAAATCGTAGTACAAAATTGCATTTGAGGTATTTATGACAGTGTGAATAATACTTCTGTTGATTGAATTGCAATAAATTACTTCAAGAAGCAAGCAAGAGTTCCATAAGATTTTTTATATGAAATTTATTGGCAAGGATAAAAACAGTTACAAAGTTTTCTTTACCGGAAAATAAAATGCAAACAGTTTTTTGCAAACTTGCAACAGAAACTTCTACACTTTGTTATTAATTAACAGCGGCCATATTGTCGAAGCTTCTTCTGTCAAATTGGCTGTTGTTTAATCAGTCTTTTTGGCCAAATAAATAACTTATAAAACGGCTACTAAATATAGCTTCGGAAATTTAATACGCTTAATTGACACCAGAGGCGCTGCAAGTCTGCCTTATTTATTCCATGTTGATTCAAATCAAAATTAAGAACCATGTTGAATCAAAGTTATTTCAAGTTGCAACAACCTGAATTTGCTAATGAAATAACACGAAGAAACATGCTGAATCAAAGTTATTTCTAGTTCAAACAACATGAATTTAATTTAATATAATCATTTTATTTTAATAATTATTTAAGCTACGTGAATAGTGTGCAATGGCACAGTCATCAGGAACATGTGTATATGTTATATGTGTGCAGGCTTTCCGGGCCAAGATTTGAACGACACTTCATTTACGTTTACTAATCAAATCAAGACCTTAAGTACACACTCAACTTAAATTACTTAAATGATTCACAACTGGTTGCCACAACGTCTACTCCGCACATCTCACAAAACTGGATGCACTGGTATTGAAGCAATACCCTTTCTCAGACTCACTCTGCCGACGCTCAAGAATAATGACTCACTGACTTTACTTTTACTACGACCATCAACTGCTTTCAACTAAAATTTAATTTTTCTTCACGATAATGAACTGAACTCTTCAAGCCTACAGTACACGGCATGTAAAAAACCTCATGTGTATGTGGTTCTGTCGTAATTTTGACGTCGTCACGAAGCTACATTTGCTACATGCCGCGTACTAGTAACAAATGTACATGTAGATATTCACATGCTTGCAGATGTGCTATACCTCAGAAAATATGTTCAAGGCTTCCAGAATGTGACAGCAACGGTGGGGTGTCACAAAGCCGTAGGACATAAAGCCATATGGCGTTAAGTCCCATTCCATTGAGACATAAGGGCATATGCCATTAAGTCTCATTATAATGGGACTTAACGCCATAAATTTTTTCCGAAAATGAGACATAAAGCCATATTTTTAATAATGATCGCATGTCACCCCATTCCATATAAAAAATATATTGTTGTTTCATGTCGCCCTGTTTTATGTCAAAAATGCATTTGTCTGTCAAAATGTTGTTGGCAATCAATCAAATTCCGACATTGCAGGTGGTTCACGTGTTTATAGATTTATATAATATGGAAAATTCGGAAGATATTTTTGAATATAATATAATATCCGGATTTAGGAAGAATAGCCATTTTTGTTTTTTTTTTTCATTTGAATGAGAGATAAAGCCATCATGGCCTTAGCTCACATTAGCAATATTAGAAAGCGGCTTTATCTCTCATTTCAGTTCTTGAGACACTAAAGTGAAGTATTGAAATCTGGCTTCGCATACGAAAGTTTGTCTGCGTGGCGGCCTACGGCCGCGCTTAGGGGTTTTTTCCTCCAGTAGGACGCGGCAGGTGCACACACAAGAATAAAAAAATGTTTTCCAATGATAAGGATTTTTCCTTTCACAAAATGTTTGCAGCTGTAATTCCTGGAGCCTAGAAATTTTGGATTTTTTTAAATCATTAATTTCATAGATAAATAGGCATATTTAGTGAAATAAAGCATTTGTAACGCAAAACATCAAATGGGACATATAACCGTAATGGCTTAATGTCCCATTTCACTAAAATTTACATGAGACTTAAGGCCATATCAAAATTATGGCTTTATGTCCGTTTGGATTGAGACATAAAGCCATTATGGCTTTATGTCCTATGGCTTTACGATACCCCACCGACAGCAACGTCTAGACAATCTCATCAGTGTTTTTCAATCGCGCAATTAGTTCATGGGTGCGTATTAGTGTTGAGCGATATTGTGATTTTTTAATAATGTTGCTCCTTGTGAACGTGATTTCTAAATCACTGTTCTTTTAAACTGTGACTGTGATCACAGTTTAGCAGTATGTATTTTGTTTGCAGCAGTTCTGTTATTTCGACAAAATCTAATAAGAAGAGCAGGCGTGAAATTAAACACCAACTGTGATCACGGTTTAACACATTTCAGGTCTTCTGCTTTAAAAGTATGTATTAGTATTGGTATTTTGATAAATACTAATAAGAAGAGCGACAAGAACAAACAATTAGCAATCAACCCAGGGATTGAAAATTGTACCATTTTTATCACTATTTGAATGCCAAAAGTACCGTAGCACCCCAATGAACATTTTAGCACTATTGAATTTTTTTTTCTATTATGTAATATACATACAAATAGCATTAAAAATATAGAATATATTAGAAAGGAAAAATTAGGTAAATGAAGCGATGTTTTCCGATATTTCAAAAATATGTTGGAGGAATGTTATCTATTCCAAATTCATCTGCAAATGTGAAAAATATATTTCCAAAGGATGGAAAAGTATATCCTAAATTTTACTTTTATATTCAGATCGCAGCAACTGATAGTCTTTTTTATACGTTCTGACATTAAAGAATAATATTAATTAATAGTATTAATTAATAATATTATAATCATTGAACTTCAAAGTGCCTTTTTGTCAATTGTTAAGCTTTTACACATATGTGTGCCTTTTTAGTTAATTAATAGAAGTATTAAAATATTAAAACTAAAGAATTTGGTACACTCGTACTGAAAAAAGTTAAATATTTCTTGAAAATTAGTACAATTTCTAAATCTGATTTCTCATCCCTGACTCAACCCCATCCAAATGTTGAGAATTGTCGTATAGCAAATACAAAAATGTGAGAGCTATACATAGTTGCCAGAAAAGACGATTAAATTCGGTCACAGTTGTGATTAGTGATTTTTCAATCGCTGTGAAAAAGTAACAGGTTTCGCAAAATCGCTCATCTCTAGTGCGTATATACATTAGTAAAGAAGCAATTTATGGTGGTAGTTTACTTAATTTTTATTTTTGTCTGCACTACCATGTACATATGTGTATCTTCTTAACAAGCAGAATGTATTTTATTGTTGTTGTTGTTTTAGTTTTTATGTTTATTTAATCACGCTTGTATGTGCTACGCATGTGTATTTAGTGCTTTAGCTAAACCATTCTGGATAATTCTTTTTGTTTTCCAAATGTTGTCTTTATAGAAACATTTACGTGAGCTCTGTTCGAATATTTTTGCGTAACAATATTATTACTAATAAATTTAATATGCTGGGAAATCAAAATGTTCTGCATGTTGCTTTTACATTGGTATCTTTTTCCTTTCTATGTGTAAGATTGAACTAAATGATATGGACACCAATGACATGTGGTTTCAACAGGGTTGCGATACATTCCACACTTGCAGGTTTGGCCATTTTTGTGCAGGTGTTGTGACCTGATCACTGGGCTCTTGCGATTTTAACCCGTTATACTTTATCTTGCAGGCTCTGCAAACATGCCACAAGCGACAACGGCCCTTAAAGCGTAATTGGAAGCCGATCATAGTTTTTTCTGTGTACAAGACTTAAAAGTTGCTCAACTAAAATTGTCGTAAGTACAGTCTAAATATTATTTTTTTTAATATTAAAAATTTTCTGCGTTTTAGTTTGCTTCAAAAATTGTAACAATAATGCTAATAAACGCCTACTTTAATTTCATAAAAATATTTTTTTTGCGAGCAGCATGAATGCTGCAACAAGTTGGCGGCTTTTGTTTCTTATTAGTTTTTTCCATTACCCGCTGCTATTGTTGCTTTTTTCTTTGCAAATGTTGTTACTTGATTTGCCTTAAAGTATTTGAATTTTTATTTAATAAAAATTGTTTGTTAACGATTTATTTGTTTATTTCTGATTTTCAATCCAGCACAAAAAAACTATTTATAAGAATTTGGCATACGACATGCATACTAAAAAAGTATTTTGAATGAATTTAGCTTAAAGCAGTACATGTGGTTAACGAGTATGTACGACAACACTTAAACTACATATTAGGTAAAAAAAAAATAAAAAATAAATTTTACCAAAAGGAAGTTAATATGGGTAATTATAACCGTTTCTTGTAGTTAAAAAATAATTAAAGTTTTGCTTAACATAAAATTTAAGACTTAAATAATTTTTAACTAAATAAATCAATTAATTTGAAGTTGCTGTCAAGCGATTAATAGTGTTCTGTTGGGTGTAATCCTGGCTTGTGACTCTGCTATTTAAATACAGGGTATCTGGCAGCAGATTTATATTTTCAAACTTAAATAAAAAACGTAATAATTGACACAAAGTTCTATCAAGAGCACTGAACGATAGAATGGAAATGCGGATTTTATTTTTGAAAGAGTATGTCATCTGTATATCTTCCGTCGAGTTGAACACACTGTTCAAAACGGAGCCTTGTGTTCTGCGCCACACGCTGCGGTAAACTTGTTTTAATTGAACTGATTTCTCGACGAATATTTTCCTTTAAAGCCACAACAGATTGGGATTATTCACTTTCGGAATTTAAAACCTCATTTATCTGGCAACTCTTTTACTTCTCTTATTTGCTCTTATTCGTTTTTTGGTTCGTAACTTCTTGCCCTTTTCATTTCCCATTTGTTCAGTTTTATTAATTTTGTAATCCATTTTCATTTTTATAATCTTTCATTAGATATTATTCCAAAAACTCAATTCTTTCGTTTTATTTTTGGCAAACTTTACGGGCATCTGAATTTTTATTGAAATCATTTTGTGTGTCAAGTTGCTTATTATACACAACAGGGCTTGTCATTATAAACCCTCTCTTTGAGGTAGCCCCATAAAAAGAATCCATGGGAGTTAGATCGGGCGACCTCGGTGGCCATGGGATGTCCCCAAATCGATTTCTCAAGGGGAAATTTTCTCGAAGCAAATTCATCAAAGCTCTGGCTGTGTGTGCAGTCGTCCCATCCTGTTGAAACCACGTGTGTGAAAAGTACGATGGATGAGCTCGCAGGTTTGGCAAAAAGAATTCCTTTATCATCGATAATTTTCACCGTTGACATTCGTCGCCTGATCTCGAGAATTTTCAAAAAAAAAATGGTCCAATTATCTCTTGCGTGGTTTAAGCACATCAAACAGTTACCCTGGGGCAATGCAATGGTTTTTAATGTTTCAATCGAGGGTTGCGGTTTCTTGGAAACCAGTAACGGCAGTTTTGCTTGTTGACGTGGCCATTTAAGTGAAAATGAGCCTCGTTGGTGCAAAAAATTGGATTTACAGTGAGAAAACGCT
The DNA here is from genome assembly GCA_936439885.1 of Nowickia ferox. Classification (NCBI taxonomy): domain Eukaryota; kingdom Metazoa; phylum Arthropoda; class Insecta; order Diptera; family Tachinidae; genus Nowickia; species Nowickia ferox. The sequence goes on along the minus strand of OW387023.1, from coordinate 89,743,341 downwards.
CCATCATCGTTTCACAAAAATTTTTGCGTAAATCAAAGTCGCTTTCTTTCAGTTCTTGAACGATTTGAATTTTAAAAGGTTGGAATTTCAGATCCTTTTTTAAAATATCATGAATAATAGCTCTTGGAAGTCTCAGTGAGGCTGAGAAAGTCGCGAATTTCCACGTAAACTGCTTTCAACAACTTCAACGTGTTCGGGACTCCTTGAATATCGACTGGGCCCTAGCCATGGGACATTCATAGCCAAGGCAGTTGCGCGGAATCTCTGCACCCACGAACGAATTAAATTTATACTCGGTCCATCACGTATTCGCCGAATACCGAACTTTGAACAAAATTGTCGACGAGCAATTACGTAAGAATCATTACTCTTAAAAAATGTCCGCACAGCGCACGCGCGATGCTCACTAGACAACTGCGACATCGTGACTAACAAATCCGCACAATCTATAATTCCAACGGCGCCACCCTCCTCCCGCACCGTTTATTGCTCTTTGAAATAATCCTATTTAAAAATATAAATTTGCCACCAGACACGATTTTATTTTCACACAAATTTCATATGGCCTGGATGATACATTTCATAAAGAATTTTTGTAAATTTATGTAAAAGTATCTATAATTTGGGGCCTTACGTCGAAAATAGGCCTCAGGCCGACCATAAAATTTTCTTTAACTTTATCACTCTACGAAAATGCTCAAAATTTGCCCATTCACAATATGACAACAGAATATTGTGCAGCCCCCGTTTAATTGTATTTACATAAATTTCACATCAGTGTTTATCTGTGCAAAAAAAAAAAATTAAAAACTAAAATAATCGTTATAAAAAAACTACATTGAATTTGTTGCTGCTGCTTATTGCAAATGTTTTTATATTTTATTTATTTTTTGGTTTTAACGCGATCACACCGCTCTGTGTTGCTGCTTCTGAGGAAGTAGGCGTTATTCATACAAGCAATTGTCATTCTTTTGCTGAATTTTTGATTATTTGCCATTGAGTCTGTTACCCCTAGACTGCATGCATGCAATGCCAGACTGTGCACCACAAACAACAATTGTGGTTACAAGACTCTGCTGCTACATTTTCAATTTCGTGACAAGTGCAAGTTAAGGCTTTGCAAAGTAAATATATTTTATTACGATTGCAAGATAGAAAAGCATCATTTGATTTGTTTTTCATGTTTATTTTATTCATTTTTTCTTAGTGTCGAACATTATTATGTCATAATTGAGTTGGCGTATTTTGTAAATCGATTTTTTTTTCAACCTCAACATAACATGTGATCTTTTTTTTTTTTGTAATTGAATTGGATTATGTACTAAGATTAATCGTTAAACATATAAATATAAATTATTTCAGTTATTTGTTTTTTTTTTTCTTCATGAAATACAAGATTAACAGTGTGTGTGCAAAATGATATCCGATACTGTTCATTATGCAACTGTGTGTCCACTTTGTTGTGTTGTTTTGGAAAATTATAAATTATAATGTAAAGAAAATTTTAAAAAACTAAAGTTAAGAATTATGACATACCTTGAATATCTACTGGAGGATATAATTTTCTTGATTTTTTTTTAGAAATTTTGCTTACAACTCCCAAATCAAAAGTTCTCGGAAATATAAACGAAAAAATATAAAAATATAAATTTGTACGTATTTTGCTTTTTAGTCTTTCACATAGTACGCTCGAAAGAATTTTGTATGCAATAGTAAGAATATTTAGAGCTCTTTAGTTGGCGCATACGTTTCTGTGTCCCTTCTTATGCACACGCTGAGGTTCAAGTCACCGGGATATGCGTTATTCCAACCAAATATGTCTAACAAGTCTGTCCATACTCATAAACGGCCTTAAACAGTTCTGCGGGAAGACCATCGCTACCTGTAGCTTTTTTATTTTTTCAGCCGGGATATTAATTTCTCAATCTCATATTGGCTAGGTGGTGTACATTCGATATCGTCGTCAATTATTGGTGCAAGGGTATCTTCGTCATTACTATCATCTGATAACAACAGCATGGAAAAATGTAGTTTTCATGTCCTCAGTATACTTTCAGCATCTGCCACTAGGTTTTCGTCTTTAACTTTGCAGGAGCAACTACCAGTACTAATGCCCTCTGTTTAGTGTTTTTTTTTCTTGCTGCGGCACAGGCGTTTCTTCTCTCTGCTTTTCTCACTATACTACTACCTTATGCATTAAATACACCCACTAAAGCAGGCTACACGAACACACGACTTCAAACGCCGCTAGCAGCATTTGTCGCCTCCGCCTCGTAGCCAGCTACTTAATTATCTTGGCGAAGGCAGCAGCACTATCTGCATCTCATATTTAAGTATAAGTACATAGTTCAGTATTGCCATCTTCAAATATTTCACATTTATAAAAATTAAATTACTCTTTCAAAATGTACTTATATGACATAAAAGTATAAAAATGAATTTACTTATGCTTTGCATCAATTTTTGGATATTGTTTCTGTTAAATAATATGAAATAATTGTACGATAATATTCATTCAACATTTTGTATTATACTGGCAACACTGAATTTTCTCATTGTAGCCAAAGAAATAGAAATTAGTTTAATTGGACTACAACGACAAAATGAGCATAGACAACAACCTGCCGCCCTGTTTCCTTGCTGCCTTCAAAAGAATCACTCTCATATAAACATGTGTATTCTATCCATGACATTTTGTAGTCGGTAGCCTGCTGTGGTGAATGTGTTTAATGCATTACTCTTCGCATTACAGCGGACTGCAGCGTTTTTCTATGAGTTTGAGACTTGCGACACTCCTGGTCATAACATGAATATTTTTTTTGTGGGCGGCGGGGGGGGGGGGAGAGGCTTTTGAAGCCCAAGTATGGATTTGTTTGGCCGCAGTTTCCATGGAGTATGCAATACGTTGCCATCCTGTGCAGATATCACTGGGATAAGGAGAGCTCTCTTGCAGGATTTGGGTTAGTTGAGTGAAATAGGCGGTAGTAGTTTGTTGTGCTTGCAGCTTTTTGCGGTGCAGCTGCCTCTGTAGGATTGGTCCTGTGCTTCTCGCTAGATTGAGACAAAGGCAAATTTAAGCTGCAATAAGGTAATAATCCAAATTAATGCTGGCACCTCGTATCGAATGCACGTCTAGTATACTGAAACTATGCCTTTTGTCCATAACAATATCAGCAATTTGGTTCTTCGTTACTTGATCAGGAGATACTCACGTTGTCTTGTGACTTTCGAGATGATTAAAACTAGCACTACTCACTACCAAATTAGTGTTAAGTTATAAAAAACCAACCTCGCTATCCGTTTATCTACTGGAGTGAACCTAGAGGAAAGACTACGAAACCACATCCAAACTCATGTCTATTATCATGGCAGCTGTAATGTACGTACTCATATGTCGACACCGTGTGGTGAAACCATGCCCATTCCATCTTACTTCCTGGATTGCAGTAATATCGGATCTTTACTTATTCAATACGTCCGCCAATTGGATAATTGTACCTGCTCTGTACAAAGTACAAACGTTCCAGGTGCAAATCCGTAAATCATGGTCTTTTTTTTCGTTTGCGATCGTCGTCAACTTTTGAAGTTAGCCGTTTTATATCCTTTCTATCTTTCATTATAGGGTATCTTTTGTGCGGGTAAATTACAAGTCCAACGGCCCAACCATTTTTTTTTTTCTAAGTCATTATGGTGAACTAACTCGTCGCACAGATTAGCTCACTACTTCAAAAGCAGTGTTTTAAAGCGGCTACCCCAGCAGGCACTGCTAGGAGCTATCTGTCCACTTGAGTTGCAGAAAGGACCAAGATAGGTACTGGCCCTAGCCATGTTTTAACTTTAGGTGTCAAAATGTTTTAATAAAACAAGTAGTTATTTAAAAAATGAAAAAAGCCTGAGTGCAACCAACTTCGAACCGTTAAATATTCTAAGCGATCATTCGAAATGAAAAATCATAGGAGAAACCTAAACAAGGTTTTAAAATACCTGTCGAATGATACTCATTTTAATATAATTCGCAGACTTTTTATTTATTTCGTGCTTACAAAATGGCGTCTGTTGGCCCCGATACTGAATTTTTACAGGCGTTCGGTTTATATAGTGCCGCAAAGGAACACACATACATACGTACATACATAGGCTGATAAACACAATACCCTTCTTTGCGTCGCGCAGTCGGGTAAAAAGCATCAATGGCATAAACTTTTTATGACTTCCAGGAAAATTTTTAATGTTGTCTTACAACCTATTTGTGAAACACGACAAAGCCGACTCACGACGAGCCAATTGATGGACGAATACGTAATGAAAATCGTTTGTACGAGTATAACGCGACTTGACTTTGTCGTGCGACTTACGTTGTCTCGCCTATATATACCACCCTGTGGCAAAACGTTATGTTGCCAACATGTCCAAATATAATTTTTGTTTATGCTTTTTCATAACCGCCAGATAACTTTTTTTTTTTTTAAAACAGGGCGCAAAACATCGAGTGTAGCTTCGGCTGTGTGGCACGTAGCGCCATCCTGTTGAAACCAAATGTTGCCAATAACTTCCTCTTCAATTTTTGTGAACAAATATGCGTTTCTGAACAAAAATTCGTTCAACATTGCCCGATAACGATCGCCATTGACTGTAACGGCCACTCCTTGCTCAGTTTCGAAAAAATGGCCTAATTATGCCGTTGGTGCGTCGGCTTTTCAATGTATGCGTGCGGGTTTTCTGTGCCCCAAATGCGACAATTTTGCTTGTTTACATACCCGCCAAGATCAAAATGAGCTTCATCTGAAAAGATGAATTTTTTTTGGCAAAATCGGCATCTTCTGTATGTCGATCGCAGGCAATATTTCCCAGCGTTGTTCAAGCGTATACACAACCATTTCGTTCAGCGGAAGGATAAAACTAATTATCTGTCAAATCAGACATTACCATTCACGAAATAAGCACTAGGTGAAAAAAAACTAAATGCCGGACCCTATATATTCAACTTGTGGTAAAAAAAAGACACAACTGACAACTGAATGAAAAATTACATTTATATTTTTTTTATTATGATGTTGTAAAAAAATTAATTGTTCTTCAAAATTTCTGTTGTTATTTGAAGAACGAAATGTGTGATGTTTATGAAAATATGCAAAATGCATGTGAGTGAATGTGTATTATCAGTATTGTCCACGATTAGAATTTTTTGATCGCCCATCTTGACGTTTATAATGAGCCAAACCGTGATACACAAACCCAAACAAATTGACAGTCGCCATCTAAAAACCAAAAAAAGAATAATGCTAACATGCTAGCGCTTATTATCGACGAGTCGTGTTCTACAAACAGGCTGTTAATTTCTAGACTCCTCTGATTGTTTAGTGGTCGTGAAATAACATCCTTAAGGCGAAAACTAAAATTTTCATTAAAAAAAGCAGGATCAGGACCCTAAATTTTTGAAACTTGAGCAGGTTATGGGAAAGGTATTTGGAATTTTTCCACATTGTTTCCAATCAAGTATTCTTCTCCTGAAGAATTTAAGAGTTTCCAAATCTCAATCAGATGAGAATCTACTTCAAAAATTTCTAAATTTATGTAAATGTTTAACTGAATTAATAACAATTGTAATGATATAAAAATTGCCAACTGTTCATTTAGCACAATTGTCATTTGACCCAAAACACTTTTAAGCAAACTTCAGCTTGTTTAGATGTCTGTCATACAAAAGCTAAAGTAACAACAAAAAACAAACATGGCACAGATGTAAAACTTGAACGAAAAACAATTTAAAATATCGTCTAGTTTTTAAAATAAATGCAGACATTTAATGAACACATACGAACAGTAACAAACAATTTAAGTGTATCTAAATATCACATAAAGTGAACAGATACTATTTATCTACTCATATACGAATATACAAATATTTTGTGCATACAAACAAAGTATTCGTAATTTGGCAGTAAAACTTTGCATAAACGATTATATTTATTTATTTTCTCACAAAGCAGCATACCACACCACGATATCGTTGACTTTAAAGTTACCAAAAGTCATATGATCTTGTTTTGTGTTGTTTTTTATTTATTTATTTATTTATTTAATTCCTTTTGCCTTTATTTCAAACAATACTCGTGTATACAAATACTTAATAAATAATCACATACTCTGGTTTAGTATAACGAAATTGTTATGAGCGAATACAACAATAGTTGCACTAAAGCAGACCAAATTGCCACCATATACAAGTATACGAGTATAATTGTTACTACCGTATATAATTTGAAATTAAAATATTTAAATAAAATAAAATAAAATATTTTCTTAATTTGAATTTTTATTTTTGTAAACGAAATGTACTTTATTTTTTAACAAAATACTCTCAGCCGATTGTTTGGAAAATACAAATTAGTATTTTTAAAGCAGATCATGTGATTTGTAATCGGTATCACTGTTGTGTTGTGCTTCTTTTTTTCAAGTTGTTTGATTCATCTATTTCTTTCAAACTTTTTAATACATACCGGTTGTAGGTTAAAGTATTCGTTTTATTCATTGACCTCATGTCTGTTAGACAAGTAGGAATAACACATAAATAAAATAAAACTAATATATTACAATTTCCAATTTTTTAATTTAAATCTCAGCTCATTTCTCATATGATAACATATAATAATGAACATTGGAAATTGGCTTTTGAGTTTAAACTAATTGATATTATTGAGAGTGGGAAATACAAATTTATCAAAACGGGAAAGCAGAACCTTAAAGAAATCAAAATCAATGCACAGAGGAGTATTTGAGCCAAAAAGCTGGCCATTACTTTTTTTTGTAGTTTATATTGCATGTGACAAGTTATTGAGTGCCCCTAGATCAATGAAACTTGGCAGAAATATGTCTTATAGTTCAAGGCTCTCAAACCTTAAAAAAAAAAGAAAAGTCGCACAAACAGGAAAAAAGATCCCCTCAGAGGAACTAATACTACCTCTGAAAAATTATTTTTTTTTTCCTTAACTTTTTCCATAGTAAAATCACCACACAAAAAAATAGCGCAGATTAGCGCAAACTTTTTTTCTTGCGTCTAAAGAAAAATTTAATTTTATTGTGGTATAAAACATAATTCTAGATGTAGCTACCTTCACTTTTAAAAACCTTCCTCCTTTTTTTTTGTTTGAAAGAAAAATTCAATTTTTTTTTTAATTTTTAAACGAATTGTTTTAACATTAATATTGAAGAAAATTTTTTTGTTTTAGTACTAAAAATAGCTATTGATCAAACCTTCATTCTTTTAGCCACAAAAAAATATCATATAAACATGTTGAAACTGAAAAAAACATTAAAAGCTCATGTAATTTTCTTCACTTTCTTGACTTAAGCAGTATCTCAGAGTAGAGCTGTGCCAAATCGTTTATTTAAGTGACCGCTAATTTTCGTTCATTTTGTAAAAAAGAACGAGTTCGTTCATTTCGTTCATCCGCTCTTTTCAAGAAAAAGAACGAAATGAAAAAATAAACAGTTGATTCGGTCAATAAAAAGAGACAAATGCAATGTTTTTGTTATTTTTTTGGCAAAATGATCAAAACAAACAAAAGGAAAAATCAGCAAGTAAATATTTTTTGCAATATTAAAGTATTTTTTTGTGTGACATAAAATAAGGAATTTGGAAAATATTAATAGCATTAAGAAGTGTTCAAGATGTGTTTTTATTTTGCTACAATTAAGTCTCTGCTGGTAAATAAATCTATGGCCAATGAATAAAAGTCAAAAAGCGGGAGCAAAAATAACTTAATTACGTATGTGAGAAGTTAAAGCAGTTTAAAAAATTCATAATGGTAACACTGTTACTAAAAGTAGATAAAAAGACAAATGAAAACGAGAAAATGACAAAAAAAATCCCACATGAACGAAAAAAAAAAAAAAAAACAAAAAAAAAGAGCCAAGTGCGCTCGGAACGAAATGAACGTTCAATTTATTTTTATGTGTCAGTACTACTGAACCAAAACAGCTCAGTGAAATGACCGGCTCACTTCGTTCATTTGAGTGATTCGTTCAATTTTACTCGTTCGTTCATGAACGACACAGCCCTATCTAAGAGCTACAAATCACAACTTAAAGTCTTCAAAACTTACAATATGATGTATAATTTTGTTGTTTCGCGGGTAATTTATATTCGGTACTCATGTCTCTCACTTATGCCGACAGTTTCGGCCATTTTGAATATTGTTGACAGCTGCCTTGCTTGCACGTGTTTTGGCTCGTGTTCGATTTTTACCTTGGTTGCACGAACCAAAAGTAATGGACGCACGGGCAGCGTCCATTGAGATGCTTGAGCTTTGGTTTCCACGTCATAACCATAAACCCATATTCGACCCTCTGGAGCAAATTTGGGTCGTCGCGGACAGAGTCCAACAGCTCATTAGCAATGTTCATGCGATGATGTTTGGTCGAAATTGAGCAATTTTGGTACGAATTTCGCGGCGGCTCGTCTCATGCCCAAGTCATTGATACAAATCGAATGGCACGAGCCAATCGATATGTCTAAGTCCTCAGCAACTTCTCTAATAGTGATTCGACGATTGGCCAATACCATTTTCTTCACTTCTTCAATTTGTTCGTCTGTTCTTGAAGTGCTCGGGCGTCCGGCACGCTTTCGTCATTCACATCATCTCGGCCTTTTGAGAACGTTTTGCACCACCGATAAATATTGCTTCAGTCCAAGGTAGCTTCTCCGTATGCCACAGTCAACATTCGTAATGCATCCGCACACTTAATTTCGTTTTCCACACAAAATTTGATACAGATTCTTTGTTCCATTTTTTTTAATAGGTAAAAATCGAAGACGAACCAAAACACAAGCAAAGCAAGCAAGCAAAGCAGCTGTCAAAAATTAACTGAACATTCAAAATAGCCGAAACTGTCGGCATAAGTGAGAGACATGAGTACCAACATAACGCCACAAAAAAATCGAAATTCGAATATACGTAATTCGCCATACCTTTTGAACAAACTCGTACTTAGTTCTTGAGATGTCTTTAAATTCACTTTTGCCTTTTTCGTCAGCTTTTTGTCTCAAATACTCCTCTGTGTAATGAATAAAAATGAAGAAAATATTTCGCAGACGTTTTATGTAAAGATAATTTTATTTTTTAATTTTTTGAATAGAGAAATAAAAAATTCACAATGAAACTTTTATTAGTTTAATTTTTGTAAGGCTAATCAGGATGCAGGAAGCATCAATAAAGTTTTAGTTTTTCTCCAGAATCTTCCTTGTCTGTTTATGTAAATTAAATGGAGTTATTACGTATTCCAAATATTCCCATTCACATGTCAACTTTGGTTGCGGCTGCTGCTGCTGCTGCTGTTAGTTGGTAGCTTTTCTTTGTTCTCTTATAGATTTTCTCACCTAAACATTTCTAATTAAGTTTACATGGTTGCATCTATTCAAAAACGATAAAAATCACGGTACACATACATAACTTTATGCACTTTGGCAAAGGCATGTCATTGTATCCTGTTCTTTACGCTCGACTGTTGGATGAGAAGTTTGAAGTAGCAGCTGTCGGCTGTAGGCGCAATTTGGAAAAAAGTATTTTCTGCGTCTTGGTATATATTTTGCAGCTTTTATACATTTCATTCACATGTCTTTTTAATTATCCATAGAAATGTATTTGTTGTTTTTTTTTCAATTAAATTACTTAACATGCCCGTCTGTCTGCCTGTCTGTCTGTCTGTCCATTCGCTTGCCTCGCACTCTGTCTCCTCGATTAGGCTTATATGTTTATTTTTTTCTCATTCCATTCATTTTCTTCATCTTTGGCAGGTGTTAATTAAAGTTATAAATGTTTAATTAAAGATTGTGTGCAATATTAAGTCTTTTGATTTTACTTGTTTTTTTTTTAAGTTATAAAAGTCATGGTTGTGCTTATTTTTTATTACTTCAATATGATTATGTATATTAAATGCGCTTTATGTTGGGTGGTCGCTCATGTTTGCTAAGATGGAATGTTTTAAAGCCTCTTTGGGGGAAAAGAGCTGGGCTAACGAAATCATTTCGTTTCCTTTTCAATGTCACTCTGTTGTTTGGTTATGTTTTTATTTCAAGTAATTATGGTTTAATATCTATTTAATGCTTAACCAAGCAGTTGTTCTAAAATAACTTCGACGATTAGAAGCTAAGAGAGTTTTTATGATATTTTTATTTATTCTTTTGTTTTAAGTCGTGGTAAGTGCTTGGGAATAGCCAGGATTGTGGAAGCTAAATTTATGGTTATAGCCGTAATTATTTGCAGGGATAAGTATATTTGCAACATGTTGTACTTAAAAGCTGAAGAAATAGTATTTCCTTTTTGTCAATTCAAGGTAAGATTTCCTTCTTAAAGACTTTTCCTACTACTGTATTTATGCTTTATAATAATAAAATTTTATTATTTAAAATTCTCCTTTGAAAAAAGAAATTAAATCCTAATATATTATTTTATGTGTGAAATACATCCTCAAATACCAGACCGTACATAAATAAGAGTAAAATATAAATTTTCTTTAGCAAATTTTTTTTTCAAATTTAAATAAATTCAGTAAAGTGTGATTTTGACCCGCATACGAAGGGTTCCTTATAAACAAATATCTTGCCTAATGTATAAATTTTTATAAATATTTTAAGTAACTGGTAAACTTTTTTTGGGTTTTTGGCAATTTTTGTGTAGTTTTGGAGCATTTTCTTAGTTTTGACGCTCCTTTTGGTTTATTGTACTTAATTTTTGGTTTTTGGCGTTTTTTTTATTTTTGGTGTTTTTTTTCGTTTTTTCATTCATTCGAAGATTATTTTAGTTTTAGGTTTTTTTCTTAGTTTTGGCGTTTTTTTTTGTTCTGCCGATTTTTTTGGCGGTTTTTGGCGACTTATTTCAGCTAAAGAGATTTGTTTTAGCCTTGTAGCTTGTGTTTCTTTTTAGCGTTTTTTCGGTTTTTGGCGTTTTTTCGTTTGGCGATTTTTTTAATTTTGCGATAGTTTTTGGTTTCCTGCGTTTTTTGTTTGTTTTGGCGATTTTTCGGGTTCTTGGCGACTTGTTTTAGTTTAAGCGATTTTTAGTTGAGACTGTCTTATTTCGTTTGGCGAATTTGTTCGTTTTCGTCGATTTTTTTTATTCTTTTTTTGTTCTAGCGCTGTTTTTGTTTTGGCGACTTTTTGCGTTTTTTACGATATTTTTAGTTAAAGTATTTCTTCTGGGAGTTTTTTCGGTTTTTGGCGATTTTATATTGTATTGACATTTATTTTAGTTGCGGCGTTTTTTCGTGTTTGGGCGATTTATTTTTTCGTTCGAGTTTTAACGATTTTTTAAATTTTTTTTATAGTTTTTTCAAACTATATTGTTAGATACAGTGATCAATTTTTAGTTTTGGCGCTTGGTTCTTCTGCTAGAATTTGGTTTTTTGACGATTATTTTAGTTGTGGCGTTTTTTCGGAGTTGGGAGTTTTTTTAGTTTTTTAAAAAAACATAAATTAAGTTGTAGCAACTGATTTAGTTTGGCGATTTTTTTTTTAATTTTTAATTTATTTGCGGTTTCCGGCGTATTTTCGTTTTGGTCCTGTTGACTTATTTTAGTTAAAGCGATATTTTAGTGGACACACTTTTATTTCGTTTGGCGAATTTGTTCGTTTTTTTTTAAATTTTTTCGGTTGTTTTGGCACTTTTTTTTTATTGGTAATTTTTTAAGTTTTTTACAATATTTTTAGTTGAAGCGATTAATTTTTATTTGTGGCTCTTGTTTCTTCTGCGAGATTTTTTGGTTTTTGGACGATTATTTTAGTAGTGACGCTTATTTTAGTGGTGGCGTTTTTTCGTTTTGACGTTTTCTCGGAGTTGGGCGATTTTTTTTTCTGGTTTTTTAAAATACATATTTTTAGTTGTAGAGATTGTTTTAGTTTGGAGCTTTTTTTAAAGTAATTTTTTTCGGTTTTTGGCGATTTCTTTAGTCTTTGGCGGCCCTTCTATTTTTGATTATTTTTTTAACAATTTATTTTAATTTTGGCGATGCACATTTTTCATTTAAGCGTTTATTTTCATTTGGGAGATTTTTTTTTTGGGATTTTGTAGTTTTAGCGTTTTTTGAAAATTTCAAGAGTTTGCCTCTGACGGTTTCCAAGTTGCCAAAATTACATAGTCAAAATTACATTAACTGATGGAATACCCTTTAATATTGACTTTTTTAATTTCACTGTTATTTGGTATCTGCATAAAAATACAATAAAATTGAAAATCTATATATAATTGTCTGTATATTACAGAGGATTTCATAATGTTTCGTTGCTCGCTTGAGAACACCTTAAAGCCACGACAAGAAATATATGACACTTAACATATATTTCTTGTCGTGGCTTTCAAAGTATTATATATTCTGTGAAAGTTTCAGGTCAAAAGCACTGACGGTTCTCGAGAAAACAACCTGTAACAGACAGACAGACAGACAGACGGACGAACGGACCGACATCTTAGCGAAAACAGTAGGGAACCTAAACACCGTTGTCAATTTTTCTTTGGATAGGAATTTTAATAACTTTTAAAACAGGCACTAACGAAAAAATTTACATTGTAAGCAACACTGCTACCAAATTGTTTTTCGCCAACGATATTATATACGTATTCTTATTTGTTTACGAGTAACAAAAAAAAAACAAGTCGAAGAAATAAATTCCATCAAGATGAATGCTTATTAGCTGGAAGAATAATTTTTTATGTCTTGACCACTCTCTTTAAGACAATTTATGAAAATATAAGCACATTTCATTAAAGGCCAAAATTAGCATAAGCTATTAATTTATTTTAGCCATAACTTTTTAAAATCTATTGGAAAATATCTGCATGTTCTAGCAAATTATTTAACATCAACTACCCAGCGGCCGACAAGAAAAATTATTAACAGTAATAAAGAGAACAAGTGTATTTCTTTTATGGCAAAATGCCGGTATTTATTTGCTTTACAATGACATGTTTAGCACGAGTATGAATGGGGCAGATCATAAAAAAATTCCTGTAAAATATTAATAATGCAGTTAAAAGAATTCAATAATATAGGTATTAGAAATAACATTTTTTTAAGCTAATACAGCTTCTTCAGCAGCACTGAGGAAACCAAAAAAAATTAAAACATTTTACAATGTAGTTCGGCTATAATGAACTGCCAGGGCCCTGTCAACATGTCACGTGTATCATACGGAAGTTCAAATATTGTTTTTGCAACATTTTTTATTTGTTTGTTGGTGTTTTTAGTGTGATGTTTTGTGTCTTTTATGTAGATATATATAGGTGGCTGTTGTATTTGGTACATACTTACGGTTAATATCGATTTAGTGATAAGCACATGTTGTTCTATAAGCAAAAAAAGTAATAAATCAAAAGAATTAATTTAATCAATTAAAAAAAATATGGGTAAAATTGTAATACCGCACACTTAATCATAAACAGTCACAATTCAAAAAAATTACACAACTTCAGGAGTTGTACACGTACCAATAGTATTTTATATTGTTTGAGAAGACTATGTTGCAAAAGAAATTTAATTTTTGTGCTTGTTAGATATTCATGCAGTGAATTGATTTATGGAAAAACCAAAGCATTTTAATAATTTTGAGCTGTGGCTGTTAATGATTTAGTGAACTCTTTTATTTAAAAAAAAATTAAAATGTGTATTAAATGAACAATATGTATATTGTAAGCAGATTGTGAAGACATAACATTTTCCCCAAAAAAAATATATATATTTTAGATTTTTGTTTTGTTTAATTATGTCATTGCTGATTATTTTTGTCATTCGTTACCTCAATTTAGGATGCTATAATTTCACCCCGTTTTGCTTCCTTTGTGTTTGTTTTGTTTTACCATATCATCGCATAATATATTTATCATTCGCTACATACTTTAGGATGTTATGACTTTACTTCGTTCTGCTTTCTTATTAAATAAATAAAATAAAATGCTTTAAGAGTAATTCCCATTACCTTTTGCTTATATTCTACATAGAATTGTTTGTTTTTAGTTTAGTTTTCTTCTCTCCAAACAATAACAAAAACGGCTAACTCAAGATCCACAAACATCAAAAAAGTCACGAATTACAATTAAAGTTTTTATATGTTTTTTTTTATTCACAATAAAATTTTGAACAAATGGTAATAATATAATTGAAATATTTACGACTGTAATTATTATTCTTACCGAAAAATGTTTGATTTTATTGAACACGCGCTTGAGTTATTGGAATAAATATTCAAGTAACGAATGACGAAATTTTAGCAAATTGATCAAAGTCAGGCTATAGATTTTTCAATAAAGACCTCGATTTTACATCTTTTTAATAGCTTTTTTTTGCATTGCAATTATGACTCATATGCAGTTAAAGCTGTCATAACGGACATGTCCCATAACCAGACGCTTCTTATAACTGGACAGGTTTTGCAGATCCAACATGTTCATTACTTTTTCTATACCAAATGCATTCCCATAACCGACAACTCTAATAAAGGACAGAAGCATTGAAACACGACAACAAGAGTTGCATTTAAAAAGTATTTCTTCTTTAATTCATGTCTGATTCATATTTGTTTTAATATCAATAATATCGGTGTTTTCCCTGTTATTGTAAATGTACATATTGATGTGTTGAAAACGTCAAAGAAATTGCTGCTTATTTGAAAAAGTCGTTTGTTTAGCTTGTGCCACAAAATGGCATAGAAAATATGGCATGCTTGAAGCATTTTGCTAGGGACGACTTTGTTGCATTCCAAGAAATAAAAATCATTGAAAGTAATTTTGATACCAAACAGCTGAAATTGTATTAATCTAAGTTGAAGCAGTCTACTCTAGATATATTTATTCAACCACAATAAACTCCTCATCATAAGTGGACACCTCTAATAAGGAGACAAAAACACCGCGTTGATATCCGGGATGTTTCACTGTAGTCTTAATTAATTTATACGACTTACTGAATTTTTCCTGTTTTCCTTAGAAAATCACATTAATTAATAAAAATATTTCATTCCTTGTAAATTTATAATACTGAAGCCCGATTAAGAATTTATTCGTGATTAAAATTCTAATTGATTTAATTACATATAAATATGTATCACAATAATATTCAACATTCAAAAGAAGAAAAGTCACGAATGACAAACAAGTTGCAGACATGCTCTTAAAAGAAACAAAAAAAAAATCCTTTACTTTTAAATTTGCTCTATTTTGTGGGAACGAAAATCGTCACAGATATGTTTACTTTTATTTACATTTCGTCGCCCATACGCCACAAAGTTGGAGTGCAGAAAAACGATAAAGAAGGTTTACATGAAGTATTCTCAAAGTACATATACCCGATGGAATTCTTTTGTATTTGCACCACTGCTTCGGACACTTGTAAACTTTCATCAATGTCCTTAGAATTTAATATTACTTTATTGTAAAAGTAAAAATACGTTTTGTTCCGTATACGCAATTTATTTTCAAAAAGTAGCTTTTTATGCTCCTTTACTGCTTTTCTACTTTACTGCTGAGAATTGAGAATTTTGTTGTTTTGTTTATTTTTCTTGCTGTCCAGAGAAATAAGTCGATCGTTTAATGCCGACCAAGAAGCCACCGCCGTAATATTTTTAACTGTCGATCCTCTTACACACTTACAAAAGAAAAATAAGTAATTGAATTGTATTTAATATAAATAATGAAATAATTTATTTTATACTCAAACATGCATAATGAAGGTTTCTTTTATTTTATTTCAGTGTTTAAAAAGTTTATGTTAAAACATTTGATGATATTTTTGCTTAGCAGTCGCCGTTGAATTTTTCTTACGGCACCTTTTTTTATTTCTTGTAGAAATGCAGCAAAACAAGAGTTAACCTTACTTCATACGTTTTTGTATAAAGAATTTGACGCAATTGCCAAACAGTGGCGTGTACAGCAAAACAATACTTATTAAAGCTAAAAATAGTGGATATGGAGCAAAATGAATACTTAATATCTCAGTAACTATAATGAATTTCGTGAAGCGCGCCTCTGATTCAGAAAGGGGATATTCAATATAAATATATATATTCCATACCTAACTCATTTTTTTAAGAATGGTCGGTGGAGCAAAACTATTATGGAGCGACGATTTGTTTTCTGTTTTTATAAATTATGCAATGTGTTAAACTATGTACATCTTAAAGCGGAAACAAAGAACAAATTTTGTATGAAATGACAGTGAGATATCGTTAGGAGGCAGAAAAAGCAAATTAAGAAATACATTTTTTTTCAACTTATGGTTATTATTGTAAATGATATGACATGGTGTGTCACGATACGACATAATATAACATAACATAATAACATAATAAAAATCCAATTTCAAATGTGAGTAACACGCAAGCAACTTCATTCCAAACCCATGTCCTAAAATACCCCGCATTCTGTTTTAGCAAAGAAAACACCAGACAATGAATTGCCCTTTTTTAATCGTTATAAGCATCTAAAAACTTCCTTGAATTTTGTTACAAGGATTTAAAAAAAACAGTTTGTTATATTTCACAATTTGCTATGATCGGATTTCACTACACGTTTGCCAATTTGTATGAAACATTAATGCAAATCCGTTGGGACTGGATAAAATGTTGCTGATATGCACTAGTTCGTTATAACTGAAGTTGACTGTATATATCTGCAATCAGATGTAATGTTAAAACAACACGCATACATATGTATGTACTAGAAGTGTGCACAAGCTATGAAAAAGTGCACAGTATTGTATTTTTTTCAAGAGCGAATATTGTTTGTAGTGGTGATCTTAATTGAGTGTGAAGCAAAAATAGAGAACAAGGAAACGAAAAACACACAAAACCATTGTACAATAGTTGAATAGACAGTTGTGTCAAGTGTGCAATATGTTTATTGAACACTTCATAGTGCACCATACTTCATTTCACAAACTCAAAATTTCATAAAATATTAAGTGATAATAAAACTTAAATCTACGTTGTTTGTTTTTTCTTTTACACATACACGTATTTTTACACTTGTGTGCTCATTTTACAATTGTCATTCGGTGTGCACTACCCGGCAGAAAATGCGAAATGTGAAATTGTAGTGATTTACTAGTGACTTTGTCACCAGTACTACTGACGAATTGTACCCCAGACAATGATTTTTGCTATAGACATTTAGCATGTAGTGTCATTGAAAAGCAACTACTGACGTTGGTACTACTTAGTAGGTTTTTTTTTGGGACCATATCGAGACATTGGAAAGAGATAGTGACTAGTACATTTTAGTAATTCTAATGATAATAAAACTGAATATTTTATTAAAAATTTTTGTTTTAGTAAAAAAAATGCATAAAAAAGGGAACATTCGTTCAGCAAGTAAGCATTTATTTTGCTGTTTGTATTAAATATAAATGAAAAATTCAAGGTTCCGTCGAATTATTAAAATCAAACACTTATTTATGAATCTGGACTTACTGGACTGGACTTTTTAACTGATGCCACAAAATCTTCTACATTCTCATAAAAATTTCCACAATTATTTCATTTTAAAATACTTTTATTTTAATAATTACAAAATGGATTGCTTTTTATTTGTATTTTGCAATTTCTTTTCATTTGATTTTTTGAATTATTTTTTAATAAATTTTTTTATTTGCTTTTATATTGATTTCGTAAACTAATTTTCATAAAAACTTGAATTTTGCTTCAAGCAACAAACCAATAAAACATTAAGAAGAAGCATAGTTGTGTGTATCTGACAAAATATTTTCTACGCATCAAAAACAATGTTAATATGTAGACGCTCGTTTGACAATGTCACCAATATAGTCGGCAAAAGTGCTGACTTGGGGACACTTAACCCCATGTTTTCTGCAGGGTAGTGAAATATGCTTCGACACTACAATAACTAATGCCTTCGCTTGGCATATAAACAAAGGCTGTTGCATGCTTTTGATAAAATTGAGCACCAGTTTCAGTGTTCTCATAAAATCAAGAGCACTGAAAACAGAGAACAATTCAATAATATACACCATGAAGATTAAGCAAGCAAACATCTTGTGCTCAGGTCTAGTATGTACTTACGTATCACGTAGTCTATTTTTTACATACACAAATTTTCCTTAAAACAAGCAATATGATTTAATGCTTTTCTTTTTTGATTTGATGAAATGGTGCAATTCTTTGCATAATATTTTTTACCTCAAACACAATGTAGTTACAAAATTACTGGTATTTGGCAAAAAAAAGTGCTCATGTTTTTTTTGTCGCACATAAATGATGTTAAAGCTTTTGACCTTCTTGAACAAGATACCAAACAAAAAAGTTAATAAAAGAAATGTCAGTTGAAGAAAAAAGAAACACCTAGAAGAGAAAGGTGTCTAACGGTAGTTTTTTGTTTAAACAAAAAGGTCTTTAACTTCTGTTCACAAGTGGACACTACATCCACCAAGATTAAAAGTCTTTTGGTACCTACAAAAAATATTAAAGAGAGAAAAAAACCAACAACGAAAAGCATAATCGTGTTAAAGATCTTGTTATAATTGCTTGCACTCTGCCAAAACTGTTCGCGAGGCCGAGAGTTAAAGCCTAGAAATGCATGACAAGCAACAATTTCCTCATATAGCAATAATTCTTAAGTAACGCTAAGACAAGTACAGGACGCCGGAAAAAAGAAGCGGCTATTAAATCTAAACAATACTTTAAAACTGGAGTAGGATGCAAGGGAATTAAAATAATTGACTAGTGCTTGCAGTTGCTAGAAATTCTTAAATTTTGCTAATTAGAAATAGGTACATATGTATAAAAAAGAAAAATTTTGTTTTATGTTTAATGCAATAGACTATCAGGAAATATCGTGGTAAGCTTAAGCAAGCGAAAAACTTTTAACTTTAATTTTTACGCACAAAACATGTGTATGGAAATTATTCATATACATATGTATGTATATGTATGTACGTGTATCAGCACAGCTAGAAATGTGTACATTCCTACATTTTAGCAGCGTTACCGTTGTAAAATCTCAAAAAGTGGCACAGACAGGGAATTTATTTAAAAAGTTGGCAACAAAAAGCGGTTTTTTAAAAACAAAACAAATATCAGGTTTTGCATGTTTAAAGACTAAACAATACAATTTTTATGCTAAAATAGAGCCACAAAATATAACAAAAAATTCATATAATCTGTGCTTAGGGGCGGGCCGTCCATTATGCAACGCTCCCCGATTTTTTTACCTCCCCCAAAATAACGTAACAATAAGTTAAAAAATATTTTAATAGCTTAAAAAGTTTTTATTTAAACCAATTTAATTAAATTAATTGTATTAAATTCATTTGTTAGACTAGCACAGTGCTCAGACAAAAATCAAATAAGGTTACATGTGAATGTGGTTATACACATGTAGGTACCCCAAATATTGGCAAAACAATTTTTTAAATTTCTTCTCAAGTGTCCCAAAACTCCAAAAATTATGGCTTTATGGAGAGCTTATTCCTAAATTGTATGTATGTATGTGTTAATGATGTGTATTCGAATTCTCAAATATTCGGCCATTTTTAGATATTCGTATTCGTTTAGAAAAATATATAAAGATTTATGCATAAATACAAAACGAAATTTAGATGAATTGCATAAAAATATTAGTTAGTAATAATTTAAAAAATGAAATTTTTTTATATTTTTTCTTTGCTATCCGTTTTTCCGCCAAATAGTGTGCTTTAGTTTTCCGTATTGCTGACTGAGCAGTATTGGAAAAACTAAGAAAAGAATTGGCATCATCCTCACGGTCGCTTTCATTAGTATCTATAAGTGAAGTCATCGTGTATTTCAGAGATGCTCTTTTCTTTTAATTTCGGAATCTGAATTAGGGTTTTGATTAAAAGATCTTGAAGATGACTCTATTTGGCTCTATCTTCAAATAAATCTAAAATGTGCGTGAAGATAAAAAATAAATAATTTTATATCTTGGATCAATAAAGTTTGGCCTTGGTAAAATTATTTAATTTTCTAAAAGTGAAAATTTTTTAATCAGTTCACTTAGCGGGAGGGCTTTAAACATACCATTCTTGGGATGGGAGATCAAATGACTCAAAATGAGGTCCATTACGAAAGTAATGTAATGTTTTTTTCACAAATTTTGTCCCTTCTACAACATTACATTTTTAACAGATAATATTTGACCATTTAAAAATGAATTATTAAACTATCATTACTCATTTTAGCCTCAAGTTGACTAACAAAAATTTAAAAATTTAAAAATTTGATATTGTCCTGTACATATATGGAAGAATATATTTTATCAAAGTACACTTTCTTGTCCATGAGAATCGCAAGAAATATTTTCATTTTCATATTTTCCAAAGACCATTTCTTTCTCTGTATTTGGTACATTTAATGCTAATATATGTTGCAATTTGATATGGAAAGAAGTTTTTTATGGTTATACATACATACTTATAAGTATGTATGTATGTATATAGTATATTATAAAATGTTTAAAAAATAAAGAAGAGTAAATGAGAATTATGTAATCAGCTTGACTAAAATTTGTCTCTAGATTGTTTGGTATAAAGTGATTTTTCTGTAAAAAAAATAAAAAGGAAAATGTATCATGTTGCGTAACATATACATTTAATTTATTATAAAAATTTTGTATCATTTTAAAATGTTATTTAATGACAACCACTAAAGTTTTGGATAGTTTTCAGTAACTTTAATGTACGCGGACAAGAGTATGAAGTTCTTTTCCATATACAATTTGTTATATATAATTTTGCAGAATAAAGTAGAACCAAAATAATAAAATAACCACCATAACAAATCGTAACAAAACTCAAACCCCCCTCCCCCTAGAACATTACGTAATATAATAAAAAATTACTTGAATTTTCTAATGATACAGATATATTTTTAATGCTTTTTTTGCATTGGGACTTATTTCCAAAAAAAAAAAAAACTAACAGCTTATTTATTTTAGAAAAAATTTATTTAACTTTTGATGAATATCTGAATATTGAATTTTCAAGAGACAGGCACAAACAATTCTGCAAATTTTTTGTACATTGTATTTTTTAAATTAATGGAAAAAGGTAGTTTCTAGACATTTTTGATAGTTATTAAATGCCTATTTTTTGAAACTGAATTTCTGTACTTTTGAATATGTTCATCATTTGGAATCCAGTTTTGCAAATAACTTTTCTACAAACCTAAAGCCGATAACATGGAATTACAAGTTTCAACTTTCAGTCTGTTAGATAGTCTATTTTCTAATGATGTCAACTTAGAAAAAAAGTCCCATCAGCAGGAGCACTAATATCCAGTAAACTAACTATATATGAAGCAAATCTATACAACTTTGGACATATATTTTCATCCAAGCAATTTGAGATATTGCCTTTTTCGTAACAACACATCAGATTGAGATATTTTGCTTAGCTGTCTTATACGCGTAACTTTAACTCTTTTACAAAAAGTTCACTTATTATATTACTAAAAATAGAAACAATTTCAAAGTAAATAGTGTCCTCAAGTGATTTAAAAAATCCTGGATCAAAATAAGTACTTTAATAAAATGAGTCTTTTACCGCTTCTATTAATTCTTGATAATTTTGACTAAAACAATTTTTTGAAGTATATAAAAATTTTGATAGTAATTTTTTTTAATATATGTACATAGTAGTACTATCATAGTACATACCTACATGCATAACCATTTACATATTTATATTTATACTAGCTTTTACCCGGACTCCGCTCCCGTTCTTGTGTTTATAAAATAGGTACATAAAAACCAGTTTAAAACTGGGTAAACAATTTAACCCAAAACTAAAATTACCCTAACCAGTCCAAAAGTGTGCTTTTAGGAAAAAAAAATCCTTACCAAATTTATGAAAACCGTTTCTGAATCGTATAAAAAATATCATATATTTGACGCTGGTAATGTAGCTTTCCATTGGTGAAAAAATTTTCAAAATCGGGTTAGCGGTTTGGGCGTGAAAGCGTAGCAAACAAACAAAAAAACAAACTCACATTCCATTTATAATATTAGTAAGGATTTTTATACAGACAGAAGTATACGAATTTAAGCAAGCGAGGGCATATTAATTATTCGATAGATATGCATAAGCTAACCACGCATGACAAGAACAAAGATTTCGCTTAGCTTGCTTACATACATACATATGTATAAATTTATTAAAACAGCATAACTTCTGTATATACATATTAATAAAACCGCAAGTACAAAAAAGTATATCTTCATGCAGTAAAAAGTATCAAAGAGTGGCAAAAATTAGAAAAAGTATAAAATTTTGGTGCATTTTGTAAAGGTCGCACACAAAAGTATTCAAGCAGTCGAAAAAGTGGCAAATTGCTACTTCAGTAGCACCAACGGCAACGCTGCATTTTAGCACTGTATTTGCAAATATACCAAGTAATAATTAGTTGACCCTCTCCCTTTATTGATGCCTTCTTACCAATTCGTCATTTATCACTTCTGTCTGTCTACTCGTCAATAAATGCGTTCGGTTCATTTATGGCTCTTTAATAAGTTCGTCAATTTAGTTCGCGGTTTTAGCTGGTGCCATCAACATGTCCCTACAATGTGCTCTGATAGGAAATCAATTTTCAATACCAATTTTAATTAGTATTTTGCTGTTTAATATTAAAACTTTTGCTATAAGTGTTAAATATAAAGTGTTAATAGTATAAATATCAAATTTGTTTTGCAAAAAGTATAACATTATTAGAGAAAATAGTATTTTAAAATAAAATCCTATTAGAAATTTGCTAGTGAATTGTCAAGGCAAACAAGAATGAAGGAATATAAAAAAGTAAATTTTCGTTTGTTTGTTGTTGTTTTGCCAAAAGTGTGTTTGGGATAATCAGAATGATCTACAATATTTTAAGAAAACAAAGGCTAATAAGAAGAGACAATGTTGAAGTGCAATACAACTGCTTAAATATTTATAAGAGAGTACGGTTATTTAATGAAGTTGTAAGAGTATTGCTGGCAACATTGCTTAAAGGTAAGAGTTTTTAAAGTGGCATATGTATGTATGTTAAATTTACATTATAAATGTATATATACTTTTCCCTCAACATGTATATATGGATGTGCATATTTATGCGTGCCTAGATTCTAGAGTCTAAAATGTATATAAATATATTCGTTGCTATTCACTGATGATTAATATGTTGCTCTTGCATCCTTGTATATATGTATGTATGTATATAAGCAGTGTGACCAGACTTTAAAAAATTTTACAACTAAATTGACTTAAAACAATCTAACAAATATTAAAAAATAACTTAAGTGCCAAAAAATAATGCTAAAACTTAATACTTCTTTTTAAGCAAACATTTTCTTTAAAAGTTTTTATTTTTGCAATTTCTGCACATATTGCCTTACAAATTGTTTCTTCCTATGAACGAAACTTAATTTATTAAACAATAACAAATTATTTATTGAGAGCAAAAAGTATTAAAAACAAAACAGACGATTCTTAGAAAACATAAGCCTTTTCTCACTTTTGTTTCGTTTATAGACAATAACGTTCAAAAAGTGATGCTTAAAAGAAAAATTTAAAGCTTTCATTTATTCCAATTTGACGAAAACAGAGCTTTTTCCGTGTAACCAAAATCGCATAGAAAAACTGATACCTATCTCTTTTTTGTCACTCACATGTTACATGTGCACGTTACACATGTTTTCGTTCCTTATTTTTAAGATCATAGGTATATATTAATTTTCGAAAAATAGCCTTTCAGATCCTTACCTGTTTTCTTCCAACCTGGCATAGCTCAAACGTTTTGAAGCTAATTTGTTTGTTATTTTGAAGTAATTCCTAAATTAAATACCACATGCATGAATACATGTATTTTAGTAAAATTATGTTTTTGGTACATTGTTACACAATTAATATGAAAAAATAAGATTTAAAATTCTTATATTCATAAGCCCTTATATATCATCAATTATTACATATTAAAAATTAATATTCGTCATCAGAATAGTTGTTCAAATTATCGTTGTAAGATATGAAGAATTTTTGCTTGTTAGATAACCACCGTCTATATAAATTTTTATTGTGCTTAAGGGACTCATCAGTAGACTTAAAACCAAAATTTTTGAAATAAGCTAAATAATTCATATGTTATTGAGAATCGAATATAAAAACATAATAAGACGAGGCTTTTATCAAACAAAAGTCTTTACGAAACAAGCAACTTTATTCGATTTTGCATCCATTTTAATTTTTTAGAACCTTTAAAAATTAGATTCATTTTCTTTTCGTCTTTTAAATACTTTTATTGCTATTGTTATCAAAAATGGACGAACGAATCAAGTTCATTCTTTGCTAATAGAAGTAAAATAGTTGTGAAAATATATGAAAAATAATATACTTTCATAATTATTTTACTTGTATTACAACATACCGCTAATTACCCAAAATAGCATAGATTATATTGCTTAAAACTTAATAGGTTATATATTTTAAAAATTATAGAAAATGCTAAATAAATAATTGAAAAATGCTAAAGAATATGCTAACTGCTAAATCAGTAAAAAAAATGCTAAATTTAGTTGCGAAAATGCTAAAATGGTCACGCTGCATATAAGCCTAGTACTCTGTTCAAAGTTGTGAAAAATGTTGAGTCACTTGTATTATTTCATAAGCAAAATTTGACATCACACTGTGTTGCCACAATTTCTATGGATGAAATCTACAAAATTTAACAATTTTTCACGAAAAAATCTGCAAAATCTGTTTTTTATTTTTAAAATCTTCAAAGCAATTTTTAAAAGAATTTTTTTTTATATTATATCCAAAAAATTTACATAAATATGGATGTACATGTGTAACATAAATATTTTTTCATTAACCCAAGTTCATATAATTTAAACTCGGTTTAAAATGTATTTTATTTAAATCTTTTAGAAAAAATTTTCTTAAAATAACTTTCAAGCATAATTTATTTTTTTTATGAATGCATGAGGAATGTGCATTTCGTTTCTGGTTAAGAAACTTATCAGTAGACTTCAACCAAAAAATGCTTGAAGTAAGGTAAAAAACTTCATATGTTTATAGAACGACTATCAATATGGTATTAAGAATTACATACACAAGCGTAAGGCTGATGACAGAGTGGCCGCTAGAAGCGAAGCGAAGATAGAAGCGATAATAGTTTGTTTAGCTATATCATGCTAGAACCCAGCAAAAATTACTGCTTATCAGAAGCGTTTTTCTAAGGGAGACAATGTTAGAGAATCATTTGCTGTTGCGCATGAATAAGGCATTGTGTTTATTCGAGATGAGCCAGCTAGAAGCAATACATCTAGCCATGCATTTTTTTTTGTCTTACTATAAAGTGCTTTACAGATATAATAATATGTAATTTTTGTGAGAGCCCGCCTTACGTTAGTGCTCAGAAGCTTTTGTTATCAAATAAGCAATACATTGCTTCCTTCATTTGTTAGTGCTTCCAAATCAGATTTTTTTTTGCTGGGAAGGTGCCAGATTGAATGCTTTATTGGACAAAGCGATTTCTTTTGTTGATATTAATTTTTTAGTATTTTATAAGCGCTTTTGTATAAAAAATTTATTAATTCATACATACTTTCAATATATTTTTGTGTAAAAAAAGGAAGCATAAAAAAAATTTATAAAAAATCCCATACAAAAAGGAAAAAAGAAAATTGCCATGACAAAAAAACAAAAACAATAGGGAAGAAGTTACAACGTGCTACAAACCATTACACAAACTGCTTTGTAGCACACACTCACATCCAGCTTCGCTCGCACTCTGACATCTTTTGAACGATCACATAAGAAACCACAGGCGATGTTTTGTAGCTCCATCTTATATTATATATATATATATTCTAGTGGCCACTCTCTTATCAGTCTAATAGGTAATGTTCATAAAAATTATTTTGGCTTACCTAACGTTTAACAATCAAATTTCAATACAAAAATTTGTTTAGTAAATCTTTTGTAGACTAAATGCCATTATTCTTCTTTTTCTTCAAAGTTCAAAAATTGTAACTCTCTAAACTCTGAGTCGATCACACATAAAACATACAAGAAGTAGGAAAAATGGAAGAAAAATTACACTATAATTGGAATTGAAAAAATCTGCATTTTTAGGCCAAAAATTTTCAAATCTCAATTTTGACTTTTTGGAGGGTAAAAATCTGCAAAATGGAGATAAATCTGCATTTCTGGCAACCGTGCATGCAAACAATATTAACTAGCCCTCGAAACTATGCTACAATTTATTGCTTTTGTAAAAATATCCCATGTGTTTTGTTGTTATTTCCAAGCGAAACAAATGCCACTCCTGTTATTTCGCGTTAAAATTTAAAATGTTGAATAAACATTTCATATGTTTATGCCAAACGAACAGAGAGAGAGAGAGAGCGTACTATTATGCAACATTTTTTCATGAGCAATGCATTACAATTCGGATTTCTTTTAGATCAGTACCTCGATTCTGTAGCTTTTTGCGAACCGAAAACGCAATATTTATCGAAATATTTTTTCGCTTGCGGTAACGATAATGTGATTCTGAAATTAATCTGTATTTTAATCACCATTTAATTCAATATCATGTCGTATCTTTGTATAGAAAATGTAAAAATAAGCGAAAAGCACAAAGAAAAATAAAGAAAAATAAACGATTTTGAGCTTGTGATTTAATTTATTTTTGCTTCAACCGACAGTGAAAATCTTTAAAATTTGTTACTCTATAGCAAAGTCCATAAACTTTCGTTATATTTATTGTAGCGATACTATTGTCGTAATAAAAGTTACTGAATCCAGTATTAAGTAACTTTAATTGCGATTATCGACTTTGCTATCGCTGTCGATTGAAGTAAAAAATTCAAATTTAAATTTAAATTTATTTATTTTTTTATACATCTTTTTGCTTTCCGCTTATTTCGACGTTTTGTATTCAGAGATGCCACATGACATACAGAATCATATTTAGCAACTTTCTTTTTGGCAACACTGTTTTTGGCAACTCAGCTGTTTTCGTGTATCAAGTTACTGTTAAACATGTTCAGTTTGGTCTATAATTTAATCATGAATCGACTTACCAACGAACAACGCTTGCGTATTATTAAATTTTATAATAAAAATTTATGCTCGGTTAAGAAAGTGCATTCATTGTGCACTTCTTCCATTTTATGGTCAGTTTGGGCGACCTTCTGAGGCGGCTATTCGGAATCTTGTTACTAAATTTCGCACCAAAATTACCTTATTGAACATTAAATCACGAACACGCATACGTAGAGTGCGGACAGAGTAAAATATCGTAGCTGTATTCGCCAGTGTTGCTGATGACCGTGAATTATTTGCAGCAATTGGGCCTCTTGCTTTTTTTTTGCACAAAATGGAAGAGCTGGACTTGGCTGACATGTGGTTTCAGCAAGACAGTGCCACATGCCACACATCACGCGTAACAATGGCACAATTGAGAGGCGAGTTCGGTGAACAGTTTATTTCACGTTTGGGGCCGGTCAATTGGCCGCTTAGATCGGGCGATTTAACGTTTTTAGTCTATTTTTGTGGGGCTGTGTTAAGGCTCATTTCTATTGGGACAAACACGCAACGGTTGACGCACTGCAAGACAATATTGAAAAATTTATTCGTGAGATACCGGGCGATATGTTGGGGAGAGTATGCCAAAATTCGACCCAGCGTATGAACAATTTCAGACGTATCCGAGGTCAACATTTACATGAAATCATCTTAAAAAATTTAATTATATAGATCGGTCTACCGACTTAAATAAAAATATCATACATTTATCTAATTTTATATTATTTTTAGTCAAATCCGAAAGATCTTAAAAAATCACCCTATAGAATTAAATGTTGAGAAAACACAGCTGTAAAGAAATTTCAGAATAACATTATCGACACTGCAAACGAATAAATACATAAGTATACAGTATCGGCCAAAACCTAAGCACCCCCTCAGTACATTTTTTTTAAATGATAATTTTTTTAAGAAAACAAAGTTATTAAAAATTTTTTTTATTTATTTATTTATTTATATCTTTATTATTGAAAAACACAAACTTAAGGAATTCAGAATTTAATAAAAAAAAGTTTAAATTCAAAAACCATTTTAAGTCGCAAATATAAGCGAACTAAACCAAAGCATCCCCAATTTAAGGTATAAAAAAAAACTATTTAAATCAATATTTCGTTGCGAATCCTTCATTCTGGATGACTCGTGCACATCTTTTAGGCATAGAGGATATCAAATTATTAATTATATCAGGTGATATTGCTTCTCAGGCTATTTTTGCGGCTTCAAATAAATTTTCTTTGGTTTTGCAATTTTCTCGGTTGATTTTTAAGTTAACAATATATTTTCAATATTTGTATATGGCGATAAGTGTTACGATATTACGAACCGCTCGAAGTTTTAAAATATTTTCTTATAAACTATATTGAAGTATTTCGTAATTTCGTTCGATATCGAGTGTCGTAATTTGCGCCCTGACTTATTGACTTCCTTGGAAAGGCCTAATTTCACTAGGATACTGCATAATTTGATGATGATTTCATGATGATCTTAAAATTGAGCGTTAATGCCTGCAGAAATATTGCAGTTTTTACTATATCCATAATTTTTTACTATCGCAAAGAGTTTTTAAAATGTTTGCCCAAATGTTTGTAATATTAAAATTGTTTTAATTAAACGAACACTAATGAGAATTTATAAGTCATAAATAAAGATTTTCTTATGCTGCTCTATGCAAACCAACCGCCACACCCTGAGTGAAAAATTTCTTTTAATTTCAGGAGAAAAAAGTTGGCTCTCTAATCGATTTAGTTCATTAGGATATTTCATTTTCTTATACATACATGCATACATACATATCTACGTATATATATATCTATGTATATATACATATATATATTTTATCTTTCATTTTATTATAGCTGATTTTTTGTTTGTTTTGCTGGTAAAACTCTAATTGTAAATATTCAATTGTGGCTTAATTTAACATGCAAATTTTTTTCAGCCGTTTTACAGTATGCAAACAATTAAAATTGTGCAGTTAACAAACATTAAATTTAATGAGTTGACTATAAACTCATTGAAAAATTGTTAGACAGACACACTCTAATAAACTAAGCGAATTGATTTTTGGTGTTAGTTAGTACGTAATTTAGCTTGAAATTCAAAACTTTAGTGATCATAAAAGTTAGTTATCTACTGATCGCATTATTCGCGTGCAATTATTGACTCATTGAGTTTATATTACTCGTACAAGTGTGTTAAATGGAATAATCGTACTTAAATTTTATTGGTTGTTGTTAATTTTTATTGTTGTTGTTCTTTTCTTTGGTATTTTTCAAAAATTTATTTAATTCCTTTTTTTTATAATGTAGTGCTTGAAAATCAGTGACTGCTGGTTAACGTATTAGTGTAACTTGGCTTATTTCTATGTTTTAGTAATTTACGATCAGTTTGCATACACATTTGAAATTTAGTATTTTTTTTTAAAGCAGGCATGCATTCATTACATAGCGTCCACACCTGATGATTTTATATCATAACTCGTAATATGACGCCGGCAGAGCAACTGTCATTTTTTCATTAATATCAACACAAAGGTGTAGACGTTGATGAGTTTATATCATGATGAATCAAACAAATATGTGACCTGCTCCACGAAAAGGGACCTTTTTTTAAATTTCAAATATTATATATATTATCTGTTTATATCACATTTTTAAATTTTTTCATTAATTATGTATGCGGCATTTGAAAGAGCGTTTTTTTTTACAAGAATCACTCAAAAAGTAAAAAAAAAAATTTTTCGGCGCAGAGGTCCCTTTTCGTGGATCAGGTCACATATTAGCAAAATGCTTGTAAAAATATCTAATTTGCGTGTTGCTTTTTTGGCCACAAATAATTGTTTTGCCGCCTGTTTTAAACGAAATTTGTTTAATAAATAAACGTTAAATGCACAGTTACACATAAAATGACATTTGATATCAAGATGAATTTATCAGGCCGTGAGCTCTGATGATTATATCATAACGCAGCCATAATACAGGGTGTTTTTTTTAGAGGTATAGAACTTCGAATTGAAATAAAACACAAGAAAATGGTTTTAATGTCCATCAATTTGGCTTTATTGGAAGGATAATTTTATGCCATTAACGTTTAAATATGATTTCGGGCATGTGGCCGCCGCGGCTGGCTCGAATAAAGCCAATTCTACAGGTCCAATTTTCAACCACTTTTTCGAGCATATGGGGCCGTATGTTGGCAATAACGCCACGAATGTTGGCTTCCAAGTCCCCTAACGTTTCTGGTTTGTTGGCGTAGACGAGCGACTTCACATATCCCCAAAGAAAATAATCCAATGGTGTCAAATCACACGATCTTGGTGGCCAATTGACAGGTTATCCATGGTTAACCGAATTAATTGCTCTGATGGACGATTATGTCGACCATAAAATGGACGGAGCTTGCGGTAAACTTCGCGAACTGAACCATTATTTTCGAAATAAATTTGCACGATTTGCAAGCGTTGTTCTTTTGTCAACCTGTTCATGATGAAATGGCAAACCAAACTAAATATTAATCACTTGACAGCTGACAAAATGGCCGCCAGTTAAAAAAGTGATGCCAACTTAAAGTTCTATACCTCAATAAAAAACACCCTATATTAATAAATTGAGTCTATAGGTACGTGATGAATTTTCATCATGATATCAATTTGACATTCATCATGATATAAATTCATCAGGTTGTCCACACCTGTTACCTATGTTACTGCTTTAATGCCTTTGATTCAGTTAAAAGTTACTGAAAGACTTTTTCGCAAGAGAGAGAGAGAGAGAGAGAGATAGAAGTTCTCACTGCACTCGATAGCTGTTTACTCGCTAAATTTATTACGCAAGAATTTTAAATATTTAGCAATTTGGGTGTGAACAGAGTCCAATAAAAGAATAGGTGACCCATAAGTGACAGCTGATTCTTTGTTATTGGCTGGCTTGGTTGTTGCAAGTGCTTTACGAACAAACACACACGCACACACAAAGTACCGAGCAAATGAGATATTACAAGTACAGTCGAATCCGCTTTAGCGCAACACGCTTTACTGAAAGCGATACAAATCCCCGCACTGATTTTAAACGCAGCTAGTCTTATTCACTTCGCTTTACTGAAAATATCGTATTACTGAAAACCAAAAGCAACAACTACGTTTTGTATGAAACTTACTTCGCTTTAGTGAAAAAATAAACAATGTCAAATTTATTTATTAGAAATCGATTGCATAACTTAAGGCTGAAAAAATTGTGTACGTTTTGTCCGTTCAAAAATTAAATGGCAAAATGTATTTGTCCTTTTCGCTCTTACGTACACTATTGTATTTTTCTATTATATTGTCAATGCAAGTGGCTAGACATTTTCGAGGAATTCGTGAAAAATTTCAACAACAAAATGTGCACATATGCATGTGTATGGTGTGTATAAAGTTAGTTGGGTATTAATTGCGAACAGCAACAGACGTAGTTTCTGTTTGTCCTATTTGGAATAAAGCTTACGTTAAATTGACGTAAAAAAATATTCATATTTGATATAAAAAATATTATTTTACTGATTTTAAGCAGTACGCTTAACTGTAAAAAATTTCAGTAATCCGAACTACGTTTTAGAGAAAAAATCGGATAACTGAAAAAAAAATTGGGGTTTGATTATTTCCAGTAAAGCGGAGTCGACTATAGACTTGTGCCCAACAGCTCTTTTGAACTAAAATGAGCTGTTGGACACAAGTCCCGTCAAAAACATCAATGTAAATTAAATGGGTTTGAAACAACTTTTGATTCGAACGCTCTCAAACTATTTCAAAAAGAGCTGTTGAACACAAGTCTAGTCGACTATATAATCAACAATAAAAGTCCTGTTGTTATACCATTCATCGACAATTTTATACTAGTATTTTGTATAAATACATATGTATATCTTAAAGTCAAGTGGTGTTATCAAGAAAATTATATATGTACATATGTATGTTTGTATATGGAACATTGAATTGGTTGAAGATATATGTAAGTAATTACTGGCTTAGCAGCCTTGGATGCATTTTACTTCAACTTTTAAAACCTTCAAAAATAAAATAAAATTTTTCTAAAAAATTATTCTCTATAAAATTGCATCATCAGACTTTTGAAATTGAGTGGTAGCAAAATAAGGATTTCAGCACAAAAATTCCGCTGTGTGACGTTCAATTTAGCAACATAAAATGAAGACGCAAACTCAAATATACTTTCTGTAGAGCCATATGTAAATTGTATCAAATTCGGAAGGCCACATTTATTCAATAAAACTACTTTTTTTCAGCTGTAGGTAGTGTTGTCAGATATGGCGATATCTCGCCAAACGTGGCGACGAAAATTTATTTTTGGCGATGAAAATTTTCAAATGGCGATTGGCGATTTACTTGGCGATATTTGAACTCGTTGGCGATATTTTTGGCGATATTTTTACGATTTCAATAAAATAGAATAATGTTAAAAACATGAAATTTTTTTGTAAAGAATTTTTTCTATAACAAAATATTTTGTGCATGAAATTCTAAATGTTGTGAATCTTTATCTCAAACAAAATTTTCTGAAATTCAATAAGTTGGCCCACAAAATCTCATTTGGTGTTTATAAAACACAATGGGGAAAACTTTCTTTTATTAATTAGAACCAACAATTTGATAATGAAGCACCAAAAAGCCTGCACGAGTTCTCGCCTATGCCAGCCATACACTACACAAGTTCATTGCTCAAGTCTGGCACTGAGTAAAATAAGCTTGTGACACACTATACAAGTAAACTGTGCAGTTTTTATTTTAATGCTCCATAATGCAGGCGATTCTTTGTATAATTCTAGGACCTCTGTCCAGAATATTTTTTCGGCGCTCATTTCTAGTTTTGAACTCTTAAAAAATCACGACCCAACTGAGGGTTTGCAACATATACTACACAAGTTCACTGTACGGTTTTACAAACTTGAGGAAATATCAAAATCGTTTTGATATTTAGTCAGATCACTACGTAAATAGCACAACCAGCCCCATACACTACACAGACGCACTGTGCAGTGAACTTGTGTAGTGTATGGCTGGCACTAGAGTGTATGAATACAACGATTCTGATGGTACTTACCACTTCAAGGACATGATATGTGTACTTAAATACACATTTAAGTAAATGTTTATCCAATTCGGATTGATTTTTTGGAATAAGTTATTTTTAATTATTTTTTGTCTCCACTATTTATATGTTAATGTAAACACTTTTCTTAATTTTTCTTATATAGTATAATTTTTATGTTTTACGATAGACGTTACCTGCTGAATTTAAAATTTAACAATATTTGTAATATAATTACAAAATGAAAAAATATTTTTGTAGCTATAATTTAATGTTTTATTATATTGGCGATATTTGGCGATATTCGACAAGTCATTTGGCGACAAGGCTCAAAATAAATCTGACAACACTGGCTGTAGGTCTGTTTATATTTTAATTTATTAGTTTGATATTTCGTTAATTTTCGGTTAACTTCTACAGGATATTTCTTGTGATATTTAATTTTATTTAATATTTAATTTTACTTTTTTCCTTTTTTTTTTCTTTTCTCCTTTCAATTACAAAATATTTTTATATTTCTAAATAACAACATAAAATTTTTTAAAAATTTAGTGTATTTTTATGCAGACTACACCAATTAACACTGAAATTTAAAATAAAGAAAAAAAAATCAAAATTTGAAAGGTATTCTATCAGTTAATGTAATTTTTACTTTGTAATTTTCAAAACGCTAAAACTAAAAAGTTGCAAAATTACATAAATGCGGAAACGAGAAGTCGCCAAAATGAGAAAAAATCGCTTAAATGAAAAATATCACCAAAAATTTAATAAATCGCTAAAATGCACAAAAACAACGCCAAAACGAAAAAAGTCGCCAATACTAAAAAATGCCTGAAACCGTAAAAAATCGCCTAAAACCGAAAAAATCGCTAAAACGAAAAAACGCCAAAAGCAAGAAAAAGCGCCCGTACGGAACCTTTCTTGTACGAGTCAAAGCCGCACTTTAATAAATTTTATAATTATACTCCACTTTGCGCCCGGTAAATTAGAAATGTTCCTGAAAAAACTTTGCATAAAAGTGATTATTCTAAAAATCTTACACCGAAAGTTCAAGGGGCTACATAGTATTAGATGCCGAATAAACACCGCAACCAGAAATATAAGGGAAACGTAACACCCGTAAGATTTTGAAAAACTCCTGCAAAATGCCTTAATCAGTAAACTGATTTGTTGATTGAAAATATTAATTTAAGGAAACAACGGAAACGATTTGGGTGTGTGAGTGTTTGTGTCTGAATAAAGAATTTCTTTAAACTAGTTCTTTAAATTTTTTGCAAACACTTTTGAACTATTAGTTTACTTATTTTATATATTATACGATTGCTGTCAAGAATAAATATTTAAACTTTAAACGTAGTAACGGTATTTGAAGTTTGAACTTTAAATTATACATGTCACAATTATTTTATCAATATGTTGTACAATATACTGGGAATAAAATACAAAAGAAACCAAGTTTATAATTCATATATTCCATTCTAATAAAAATAATATATAACTTTTTCAAAATGATTTTTCCTTTATGCAATAAATAACAACATAATTTTTTATATTGATATATTAAAACAAATCGCTAACCGAAAGTAGATTTCAAATGATTTAAAAGTGGTACATGGTTTGATGTTCAACTGTCATGTTTTTTCAGCAACACATCACAGCAAGCACAACGAACGACAACTTAGTCATTTCTGGCAATTTTCACATCACAATTGTTGTTACTTTATGGCTGTTTCTTACGAGTATTAATTTTGTGTCCATTGCCTAAGACTTCTTACAATACAAAATGCATATGAAATTAACTTGAGAAAAATTGAATTTACTTTAAACTTAAAAATAAAAAAACAAAAACTGCAGCCGACAATTTGTGATTGATTGTCGTACTGGCAATTTCCAATGACAAACATACAAAGATTTTTCAAAATTGCTAAATTCTTAAAGTTTTTCATGTTTTTTTTTTTTTGTAACGAGAGATACAAAAATAATACTTCAAAATAAAAAGACTGCAATGTGATGTGACATGACAAGTAGCTACCATTTCAATTACAATTGAAATGAACTGCAAATTTTTCTTCAAGGTTTTCCTTTTTTTTTGTGTGAGGAATTTTAGGTTGAATATAAAATTTAATGAAAATATAAATTTTTGCAAATATGTTTTGAAATTATTTCTTAACCAAGTACTTAGTATTACATTTTTTATTTTGCTTGAAATGTAGTACAGGATTTATACCAGAGATCATTGATCGCTTGGAAATGAGATGGCAGCCTGACGATGACAAAATGAAATTCATAGCAAATTGCAGTGATAGATATTGTATCAAACAACAAGTTCATGCAAGTTTTTATCTCAGTACTCTTTTGATGGCCGAAATTTTGATTGGGATTTTGGGCTTTTTCACATTTATGTTTTTTGTTGAGCATCCAGTGTTGCCAGAATTATAAGTAAATCTGTACACAAAGATTTTTTTATCGCTTAACTACAAATTTAGGGAATATGGAATAGATTTTTTATTTTGATTTTGGGGAAACAATAAATAAATAACAAACATTAACAACATCTTAAAACACACGCGAATTACACATTCTCATATCAAAGACAAGAACGTCACGAACCAGTGTCTCTTTTGTAGACACATACACAGAAAAAATTGTATTTTGTATATAATTACTAAATTAAAAAAATTAAATAATATTTTCACCGAATAGCACTGAAATAGATTTCGGAAAACTAATACCAGAATTCATAAAAGCTAAATAGAATGAAAAACGATTTTTCTATAAAAATAATATACTAACATACTAATAATATCCGTTTAATTCATAAAAAATATTTTAGGTTTATTTGACAAATTTCCCATAGAAATATGTCAAATAAGCGCTTAATAAACCTGAAATATTTTTTATGAATAAGGCAGTATACATATGTTCAGCTAAAAATTAAAGGGTATTCTATCAGTTAAGTAGTTTTGACAACTTATTGTATCTTGGAAAACGTGACAGGCAAAATCTTGTTCAAAAACACTATAAGTACATAATCTCAAAACTAAAAAATGCCAAAATAAAAAAGCGCTTGAATGAAAAATATCACCAAAAATAAAATAAATCGCTAAAATGCCAAAAAAAACAACAAACGTAAAAAGTACGCCAAAAACTAAAAAATATCCAAAAACAAAAAAAATCGGTATAACTAAAAAAAGCGCCAGAACTAAAAAAAACGCTAAACCTAAATATATCGCAAACTAAATACAAAAGGTGCACAACTCAAAATTCTAAAATTTTCAGGAGAGACAAAAAACTGATTATTTAGTTCATCGTGCAGAAGCAACACACTTAACATTAAAATAGACATAACTGTATTTTTCAAGTAGTGATGTGAAAGAAATTTTTGCAGTAGTTAGAATACACATTCTGAATTAATATATGGAAAAAAATCAGTTTTGGAAAATTTTGAGTTGTGCCCCTTTTGTATTTAGGGTGCGATATGTAGTGCAAAAAACACAAAAAATCGCCAAAAACCGAAAATAAATTGCCAAAACGAAAAAAAAACGCAACAACTAAAAGAGCGTCAGTACGAAAAAAAAAATCGCCAAAAACCGAAAGAAATCGCCAAAACTAAAAAAACGTTAATACTAAAGAATATCGCCAGAAAAACTGAAAAAGTCGCCAAAAGCCGGGAAAAATTTGAAAAACTAAAAAAAAATGTTAAAACTCAAAATAAGTAAAAAAATCTTCGAAGACCGAAAAAAATTGCCAATAACCGAAAAAATCGCCCAAACGAAAAAAGCCTAGAAACTAAAAGAACGTTGATACTAAAAAATCGCAAGAAAAACGAAAAATCGTTAAAACCGAAAAATCGTTAAAACCGAAAAAATCGCTAAAAGAAAAGAGGACCGACCGTATGAAACGCCTCGTATGATAGTCAAAGTCACACTTTACTGGATTGTCTTCTTGTTATTCTACAAACTGTAGGTATCACATTTTTGCGAAAAAAAAATCGATTTGAATTGTAGGGTGGTAGGCGGTGGGCGTGGCCGAATTTGATAAAATTTAATTTCTTTCGAAATTTAGCCAATTTTCAAAGATCTAGGACTAGCTAGTCCTTATAGCGTTTGCACAAAAATGTATGATGCCATCCCACCGTGTCTCGGTTCCTTTAGGGGAGAAGACATTTCGTATGCTAAAAATATGTGGACATTTCCTCCCGTTTGAAAGCAGGTCAGATTGCATGGAATCATTATTTTTTGTTATCTATTGATTTTAATAGCTTTTGCAAATTATTTACCCTTATCGGGAATAAAAGGGTGAAAAAAATAGAAAATAGTATACTGACACAATAACAACACAAACATTGGCAAGCACAATTTCAGGGAAAGTGAAAACATTTCACGTGAATTTTAATTCACGATAAGTATGATTATCTCGGTAGGTATTTTGCAAATTTTAAATTTAAAAATATTTTAGAATTTTGTTTCTAGGAATAAATTGGATAGTCTGCCAAATGTCTCAACTTAAAATATCAGATTTATACGCGTGAAGTGTAAAATTCTTGCGCACAAAATTGTTTTCACATCGTAAATCTTCGAAAGTACAACTACTTAAAATTTAACGGCAATTTATCTGAATAATAAATAGTTTTCTCTAAAGCTTTTCCCATTTTTAATCACTTGCATGTGTGTGTACTCGTATGTATGAAAAATTCCTTTAATGATAATTTTTTTTTTTTTTGCTTATGCTTTTTCTTCAGCATCATTTAGAAAAAAATTTTATTTTACTATCAATCTCTTCCTGCATTTATTGTATTTATTCATTCATTTGGATAAAATGTAAGAAAACGTTGTAGGTACAACATCATTTTTGTTTTTTTCGCTCTTTCAAGAAAAAAATGTGTTTTCTTTTCCTTTATCCCCAAAAATGTTATAAAACAACAACAATAAAAAAATTTAAGCAATAAAAACAAGCAAATGATGTAATTTATTTAGTAATCTTCTGCGGTAAAGCTGCGTGGCAAGATGGGTACGTACTAGAGATGGGCGCGCGTCGTGTGTTTTTCGTGACACGAACACGCACGACTTAACACGATGTGTTCATGACGTATCGTGTTGAGCAAAATTGACACGATAAACACGAAACGATTTTTCCAGTAAAGAAAAAATTTAATATTTTGTATCCTCAAACACGTAAAACCCTCAAATTGTTTGATAGTGTAGGGGTCTCTTAAGCTTAAAGTTCTGAAATTTAACAAAAATACGTAACTATCTGAATAGATATTCAATTTAATTTCGTGCATGCTGTTCAGTTTCGTGTTTTGAAAAAATTTCTAGTGCGTGTTTCGTACGTGTTGGTCATCTTATCATTCGTGTTCGTGTCGAGTCGTGCTGAAAAATTCAACACGCGCCCATCTCTAGTACGTACCACCAGTGTGTAGCCCACATGTCGGTATGAAATTGTGTGTTTATGTGTATGTTGCTTGCTGCCTTCTTGCAACATTGGGCAATAAATGTACTGTTTTGTTTTGCTGGCTTTTAAAAATGAAAACTAAAAGATGAGCAAAGGTTTTCCAGCTTTCTAAAGCTTTGTCGGCTTTAAATTGTTTATTATTATTTTATATTTTTTTCTTTGGATTTTAATCTTCTGTTAAATATTTGAACATACTTCTTTTTACATATGAGTGTGTTGGAAAAACATTGTTGCAATCGCAAAATGAACAATGTTTTATTGCTATTGTTGCTGAGTTGGTTGGCCACATACAAATATTGATTATAAAAAACGAGTACATATGAATAAAATGTGTGTTTAGATATATTATTTTTTGCATGTAATATCTTCTAAGTTTCCTTGTTGCTGCCACTTGTAATCTGGTCCCTAAGACATTAACAATAATTTTCAAGTTATACGCCACAAAATTCTTACTGTATACGAGTACATATAAGAAAATAAATTTTTAAGTATTTGCGCAAATCTCATTAATAGAAAGTTTTCTTTTGTTCTCTAGAGGCTTTGTTGCACACTTTTTTCTTACACTTGCAACGGTTTTTGCTGCGTTCAGCCTAATGGTTGCATCATTAGCATGTGAATTTGTATATGCTTATGCATGTTAACATGCTTGATAGCAAATGGGCAAAAGAGAGAGAAAACAAGCAATTACAATTTGTTAAAGTACTTGTACTAAAAGGTCATTTGTAATACAAAATGCCAACACATGCAATAAATATTGACAAATGGATGCAGGAGAAAACAAAGACTTAAAGGTAAAAACAAATTAAATTTTAAATGCTGGCAGGAGTTTTATGAATGCTTATGATATACAGGGTGTTCCAATAAGAAGTTTCATTTTAAATATCGTTCCATTTTAACAGTTGTCATGACTTTAGCTGTAACTATTTGACAGATGCCAAATAACAATTACGCCATTAATACTGTGGCAATAAGGAAAAAGTGCTTAAGTCATATTTTAGTGTTTTGCAGGAGAGCACTTTTAAGCGTTCAAGTCGATTTTCAGAAATTTATTTCTTTTACAGTTAAATTGAGAAATTCTCTGTTAATCTTTATTTTTTTAAGCAGACATCGTTCTACAAACTATACGTAATACATTTAAGTTGAAATACACCAAAGTATAACCGAAATTAAGCTATTATTCCAAATGAGAGTAGAAGTCGGAAAAAGATAAGTCTTTAGTCATATTGCTGTAACTTCCTGAAAAATCACACAAATTGATTGAGATTTTGACCAGGGGTAATTTATATAATATGCAGATTACGGAGGTACCATTACCTCAAAATTAGCTTATCTCGACTTAAGCATTTTTTCCTTTTTGCCACAGGATAATAAATTCCGTAAAGTGCGACTATAACTCGCACACGTGGAGTTCCGAACGTACACCACAGACATATGTAATAATATACTAACTTTAGTCTATATAATTGAATATCTTACCTGCTGTAGACAATTAAAACAAAAAATTAAGTACCCGGTAAATTTATTACGGGTGGCGTTTTAAATTTAACGATTTTTTCGGTTTTTTGTGATTTATTTTAGTTTCAAAGATTATTTTTTTTAGTTTGGCGCTTTTTTTGTTTTGTCGATTTTTTTCTATTTTTGGCGATTTTTTTCGGTTGGGCGATTTTTTGATTTTGAAATTTCAATTTCTTACGGTTTTCCAACTACATCCAGTTTCCAAAATTAGTCAAAATTAAATTAACTGATAGAATACTACTCAATTTTGATTTTTACAGCACCAATTTAAATTTTTGCGTAAAATCACACTAATGCTAGGAACACAATTGGGACGAACGACGAATTTTTCGGTGCAAACTTCCGTCATAAAAAATAAAAAACATTTGTGCATATGAAAATGAACACAACACCGCCGTCGAACGTCTGAGATAGATTTATTTCTATTTTGTACTAGAGCTGCAAACCTATCGATAGTACTATCGATATTATCGATAGTTTTGTTTTAAATGAAATATCGATAGATCGATATCGAAAAACAAGTAATTAAATGAGTAAAAATCGAAGTCGGTAAACAGTAGCCGACGGCAGCTTCGAAGCAAATCATCCGCAGTTGCTGTACGCCTTCTGTATATGTACTTAAATACATACGTATGTATGTAAATACACAAAACCGGTCCAAAAACACCGAAATTGACACCATCCGTTGACAAAAGTGAGTTAGGCATGTTTGTTCGCACTTTGACAACGGATGTTGTCAAACTTTTAAGCACAACTTCTTCACAATTTGTCAACAATCTCCGGTTGTCGTTTTGACAATGCTTCGTTCTCATTTTGACAACGGGTCGTTCATAATTTCACAACAGATTTTTCTCAATTTGACAACGAATCGTTCTTAATTTTGGAGATGACAACATTTGTTCTTATTTTGACAACGGATTGTTCTCAATTTGACAACGAAATGTTCTTGATCTTGGAGGTGATAACATTTGACAAGTCATTCATAATTTGACAACGAGTGTACTTTATTTGACACCATCTCGTATTTTTGTACTTTTCGTTCTCGATTTGACAACGGAACGTTCTTGAATTGTCAACGCTGGTTGTCAGTAATATTGTCCACACTTCGTTGTCAAATTTACAACGGCCGTGGACAATTTTAGAACGTTATTTTTCCCTCTGTGAAGTAGCCCAAAGTATCTTCATAAACTCGACTCGGCGGCCAATCGTCTCCGATTTGTTTTCACAAATCTCTGGTTAAGCATGTTTCTCTACAAATATTTTTAATTATACTTACATAACTACATATATTTTTATAAACTAATGAAAATGTTGAGGACTCTGGATTTTTTTCGAGCCAATGAAAGCTATTTACTAAGTCGTTTATGTGGCATCATATATAAAATTATTCGATACTATCGATAGTTTTACATCAAACTATCGAAACTATCGAGTGGGGCGACTATCGATAGTTTTGCAGCTCTATTTTGTACGCCGACGAACAACGATAAACAAATTTCTCCCTCTCTTTGCACACACAATAGGCAACTTTATAAATTATAAGAGCGGAATTCGCTGAGTAAATTCGAATTTACTCTTTAAAAAAAATAAATTATTTTTTTATCTATAATAATTTTCTTAGTTTCGCTCTTAAAACAAGTCCTAATGCTATCAAATTTCTTTGCTATAATTTATTTAAGATGTAAATGTCAACTGCTGTATTTATTTAGCTAATTTTTTATCACATGCATACAATCGAAAATTTCACTTGAATAAATATTTCGGTAATCCGAACAAAATACCTTTTAAATAAAATTGTAACATTTTGGGAATAAGATTTGCTACGCTCTGGCAGGTTTTGGCATTTTTATATCGCATTCGATAGATAAAATATTTGCATTTATTTTGTTTGTTTATGCATTTATTCACTATTCTATTTACTAAAGAGATTTGAATGTGGTCTCTACAGTTTTTAAACGCCTTAATT
The DNA here is from genome assembly GCA_936439885.1 of Nowickia ferox. NCBI lineage: Eukaryota > Metazoa > Arthropoda > Insecta > Diptera > Tachinidae > Nowickia > Nowickia ferox. The sequence goes on along the minus strand of OW387023.1, from coordinate 89,701,242 downwards.
TTACTTTTAGGCGCCCATTTTGATGATGGTGATTAGATAAAGAAATATTTACAGAAATGAAATGAAGGAAAAACCAGCTAAATGTTAGATGGACAGACCAGACGGACAGGCGGACGGACGGACGGACGGACAGTTACATTCGCATTAAAATACACAAACGTAGAAGTCGTAAAAATCATTATTATTTTGCTTAAACACACACAAATGGACTGGTAATTTGGCCGAAACGTATAAAAAAACATATTTTTTATAAAGATAACAAAAATGTTGAAAAATAAAAATAGCAAGAGAAAAAAAGCTGAATGAAGACTGTAACAACTTGACAAAGATCTCCCTCCTTAACTTACTATATGATTAAGAAAAGAGAAAAAAAAAAAGAAAGAACGAAGCAAAAATCATGCAAACGGCATAATGAAGCAAAATAAAAATTTAATCTAATATTTCTATACCAAAGTACGAGTCTTTACAAGACGGACTGAGCAGTATCGTATCGCAAAAATGGATTTGAATCTTTTTTGTTTTTTTTTGTTGCACTGAAACAAATCCAAATCTTTACTCCAGCAGTAGTTTCCTTTTCAAACAGACGCGCTGCGTATGCGAATGTCTGGATTATTTAAGTTTTAATGAAAATATTCTGTGCTTTACATTTCAGTATCTATTTCCATAGAGTTTCATTCAGCATCTCGCGTGCTCATAGATACAAGTTTTTATTTTCTTTTCTACTTTTTAATAGCATTTCATTTTTTCCTCTTTTGTTGCTCTCGCAAGTTTTTCACATTTTTTGTGACAAGTGACAAATGTCGCAGAGTCTGTTTTTGTCGCGCCACCGTAGCCAAGCAAGTGAAATTAGAGCAAAAGTGTTGCATTTATGCTTTAAAGCTGAAATCCGGCAACAACAGTAGCTAAAGAAATGTAACATGCAACATTAACCAGTTCGTATATGTATGTTGTGGCATGCTACGATGATTATTATTTTATTATTATTATTGTATTTTGAGACTTGTACACATGCAGTATGGGTGCCATGGTGGATTAAATGTTTCATGTAAAAAATTCATATCTAAAGCGAGACATACGAGTTCATAGATAAGTACAGGGTGTCTGGTAGCAGATTTATATTTTCAAACTTAAATAAAAATCGTAATAATTGACACAAAGTTTTGTTGAGAACATTGAGCGATAAAATGGAAATGTGGATGTCATCCAGATGTCTTCCGTCGAGTTGAACACACTGTTCAAAACGAAGCCTTGTATTCTGCGCCACACGCTGCAGTAAACTTGGTTCAATTGAGCTGATTTCTCGACGAATATTTTCATTTAAAGCCACACTTTGAGGTAGACCCATAAAAAAATCCATTGGAGTTAGGTCAGGCGACCTCGGTGGCCATGTGATTTTCCCGAAGCAAATTCATCGAAACTCTGGCTGTGTGTGCAGAGTACGAGCGAATGAGCTCGCAGGTTTGGCAAAAAGAATTCCGTAATCATGCGTCGATAATTTTCACCGTTGACGTTCGTCGCCTGGCCTCGAGAATTTTCGAAAAAAAAATGGTCCAATTATCTCATGCATGGATAAGGCACGCCAAACAGTTACCCTGAGGCAATGCAATGGTTTTTGATGTTTCAATCGAGGGTTGCGGGTTCTTGGAGACCAATAACGGCAGTTTTGCGTGTTAACGTGACCGTTTAAGTGAAAATGAGCCTCGTTACTCAAACAAATGGGATTTACAGTGCGAAAACGCTCCAACATCGTCTCACAAAAATGTTTGCGTAAATCAAAGTCACTTTATTTCAGTCCTTGAATGAATTGAATTTTAAAAGAATGGAAGTTCAGATCCTTTTTTAAAACTTCATGAATAATCGCTCGTCGTCATCGGAAGTCCCAGTGAGGGAGTCTTTGAAGATCGACTGGGCCCTGGCCGTGGGACATTCATAGCCGAAGCAGTTGCGCGGAATTTCTGCACCCACGAACGAATTAAGTTTACACTCGGTCCATCACGTATTCGCCGAATACCGAACTTTGAACAAAATTGTCTACGAGCAATTACATAAGAATCAAGGCCGATTAATAAGGTCAAGTTGAAAACACAGCTGATCTACTTTTTTTCTTCCTAATTCAAGGCGAATTCATATAACTGTTGGCTCGTATGTCAAAAGTTCTTTATGTGCAAAGACCTGAGACGGGTGATTGTTTTGGTAACGGCGGCGGGTATTGAGAAAAATCATCGGCGGAAGCTGAGAACACATAACATGAAAATCAAATTTAAGATAAAAAATAAATTGAATAATTATTAACCTAAGGTTAATCTGGGTATTCCAACGACCTCGCGTAGACTGGGATTGATCCTTAGCGATACCAGCAGATGAGAAGAAAACCTGTCAGTATGTCAGCCTAGTTCGTGGTGCCTGTATCGAATGACTCCCACACCGATTTAACAAATTTTAGCAATCTACACAGTTCTACTCTCGATACAAGTTCAAGACTACGAAAAATGTGAGCACCAAGACAGTTATATCTAGTGCGGCTTAGAGCCGGACGGTGACACAGTAGATGTTCCATTGTTTCAACTACCCCGGTTTACTTGCACTTCCTGCAGGTACCGTCAAGTATTCGTAAATAACTATGAGTTTATATTGTACATGGAGAATAGGTGGCTGTTTTTCAGGCGACATAATTTATAAACTTTTTACATCCGACGTGAAAAGTTATTAGGATTTAAAGAAAAAATTACAAAAATCTTTGTCAACGCATGTCCCAATTATAACAACAATATTGTTCACTGCCTTTCAAGTAGGTTAAACTGTATATATTTAAGTAGAAAATAAAAATTTTATTCATGTAACATGATATTTAAAGGAAAAACAACTGAAGAAATAAAAGATAGTTTGAATATACATATTTAATAAATAAATTTTATTAATAAAAATAAATATCAATTTCATTTCATTAAAACATACAACTATAATTAAATGTTTCTATTTTGCTTTGAGTCACGTTCGTTGAGTAGAATATGCATAGATATACATCATAACAATTGCGAATAACAATATTAATACTTTTACGTTGGAAATGTGCCACATATCAAAAAAAATTGACGATTGCTGTAAACAATTTTTAAAATATATAACAATTGTGGAAATGGCGCAATATTGCAGCTCTATATCTCCTAATATATTCAAGATATCGGAAAACTGATAACGAATTTGGAAAAAGGACACATTAATCATATAATCGATCAATAACTCTATTTTTTTAAATGTTCCATACATCAAATCAGTAACCAACTGACTATAAGCCAAACTTTTTTCGGCCGCGGCGTAGCTGACTAAAATTATCGACAGCTCGGCTCAGGCGGATGTGAGCCATAATGGCGTAGGTCTCTGCCTTAGTATCTTCAATCAGCTGCTTCTGACATACGAGCCTCCCAAGGCAACAACAAAATACCATATTGTTTTTATTGTTTGTACTTTGTTGTAGTATTAACTTTACCTGTCATGAATTTGCCTTGATTCTTACTCTTAAAAAATGTCTCCACAGCGAACGCGCGATGCTCACTCAGCCATTGCGACATAGCGACTAACAAATCGGTACAATCGATAATTCCAACTGCGCCACCCTTCCTCCGCACCGTTTATTGCTTTTTAAAATAATCGTATTTAAAAATATAAATTTGCCAGCAGACACCCTGTATGTACATATTTATATTTAAATACAAAAAGAAAGAAAGTGTCAATGAAAGTCAATTATTCAAATTGTAAAAGAAACTGAAAGTTGCTTTGTCAGGTATTTCAAGAGATCATTTGATTTTTATTTCTTATATTTTTAATTTTTACGAGTACTTTCGCCATTTCTAATTAGGATTTACGATTTGTTGTTGATTAGGCGGTGAAAAAAGTACATAAGAGCTCGTATTCCTGTTTAGGAATGAACTAAAAATTTAATTTTTCTTTTAAATATATTTACGACATTATGGCACTAAATGCTGTGAAATACCAAAAGGAAACAACATATATACTCGTATATTCTTATCTTACTATTGCTTACATCTAAAAAGTTTTCAAATTAGTGATATATTTATGTATGTACGAGTATGTACGTACTTCACTCTTAACTCGTCTTTTTTAAACTTTTGTTTATATTTTCCATTCAAAGGCCAGACATCATTTAAACAAGTTTAATGTGGTTTTTCTTGCCTTCATGTAAACTATTTCAGATGAAAATAATTCCATTGCCACTTTAATGTTAACAATGTTGTTGCGCATTGACAAGTCCTTCAGACGCTTAATGCAATCAATGGAATTTGCATTGTTTACACCTCAGAGACAATAACATGAACAAAAAAAATCCTTAACAAAAATTCAAAACCAACAATTTTTTTTGGAATTTTTTTGATTAAAAAAAGAAATAACAAAATGCATTGTGTTGTTTGTTTTTTTTTGTGCTTGCAACAGAGCAAAATATACGCTAAATTGACATGGTTTAAATGCCTGCTGGGCATTCACAAGAAAAATCCACAACAAAATTGCTGGCAACATCAAATACAATTGTTCGGAAATATTTTAACAAAGACTATTTTATCAAAATGAACAAAAAAAAAAAAAAGCTAGAAAACTTATTAAAATAAAGTGCTATTTTGTTTGCTTTTGTTTATTTTTTTTACTCCTATAAATTGCGCTAAAATTTTATTTCCATTTCATTATTTTGTTATATTTTATTTTCAATTTTAAACTTAATGATGGCAAAAATTGGAGAAATAAAATTTTTGTACATTTTTCTACAGAGACTTGCACAAAGATTATTTTAAAAAGCATGAAAATATAAAAAGGCAGGATTTTTTTTTAAAGAAGTTACACTTAGGCACTACTATTACTAGATGTTGCCTTCTTTAGGTAAGAGTTAGTGATAGACAAGACTGGTGGTGAAGGAAGAGGTAGAGGAAATCATCATTAATTTACAATTCTGTTTTTTGCACGTTTTTATTTAATAATGCAGTGTTTCAGCGCCTCTGGTGTCAATGGGGCATATTAAGTTTTTCGAAGCTGTGTTTAGTAGCCATTTTATTGGTTATTTTACTTCGCCCATTATACATTAGGATTAGTATCCGCTGCTGTTTCAAAGGGAAATAAACAAATTTCATGATCATTAGGAAGTAAACAATTTTAAGGACTGTTCCCTATCAAAATACTGAATAGTAAAATGTCACACAATTTCTTAAATGGTGCCGCTAAACTAAAAAAAAATTTTGTTTTTTAAGAATTTTTTTTTTTTTCAAAAACACGAAAATTTTGCAAAAGATTCAATGCAACTAGAATCGGCAAAAAAATGGCAAAAAAGCAAAAACTTTAGACCACCAAATATAAGGTGTCTCTGAATAAAACTTTTATATTAAGTAGCTTATGAATCTCGAATGCGTGTGGTGTATGAATTCGAATGCTGACCGCCGTGAATCCAAAAGTTTGAAAATGTTTGTATGCCAGTGAAAAAATCAAAATCGATGCCACTAACAATATCAAGAATAATAAAACGCATATCTACAAAATTCAATTGATACAAGAACCAAGGTAAAAATCGAAGACGAGCCAAAACACGTGCAAGCAAAGCAGCTGTCAACAATTAACTGAACATTCAAAATAGCCGAAATTCTCGGCATAAGTGAGAGACATAAGTACCAACATAACGCAAAAAAAAAATTAAAATTCAAACATACGTAACCCGCGAAAATTAAAAATTCGCGATACTTTTTGAGCACACCTCGTATTGGGCCCCACGCACTCCAAATTTAAAGCCTTCCCACAGAAAAATTTCATATTAAAATCTACAAAAACGAAATTATTTTATTTGGCAATAATTTTGCTTCACATGTGTTTCATGTTAATTCAACATTATTTACAGTTACTTTGAAAGAAAATTTTTTCTTTTTTAATAACTTTATTTCATGCTGATTAAACATTTCAGTACTGTTAAATAAAAATGAATAATCATGTTGAATAGAAGTTTTTTCAAATTGAAACGACGTGAATTTGATACTGGAACAACATGAAAACCACGTGAAATCAAAGTTATTTAGACATAAAACAATATGAATATTTTATTTTAATATAGTCGTCCTTATTTGATTAATTATTTAACATACGTGAATGTGTGTATTGTGCACAGGCATCAGGAAAACAGAGTATTGCATTGTTTATTTGTCTCCTCAGGCGAAGACTTGAACTCAAACTCATCGCGTGGTAGTCAATGCGCTTAACGATGCAGCCACAACAAAATTAAATATTCTTTGGATACACACTAAATAAATACCACCATAAATGAAATAATTTTTAATTCAATCTGATTTAAATGATCATTTAGCATAAAATTTATTTAAAAGAAAGTCTTTATTATAAAAAAAAAAATAAATTGTGGAGGATTCGTACCTGCGATTATCCGTCAAATAGACTAGTAGACTGGTTACTTGCCAGCAGCAGGAAGTTTTCGCTGGTAATGCGAGGTTTGTCGGCTATTTACGAACCTCAAAACAAAAAACAACAATAACAAGTCATACATCTCAGCACAGGAGCAAATAAACAGCAAAACAATTAAACAACATATTATTGTTAATAAATTTAATATTATTTGCAATCAAAATTGTTTTTCATGTTGATTTTACATTGGTATTTGTTGTTCGATGTATACTGTCTACCAAACCCTTTTCCTCAGTGAATCCAACTAATTGGGAAATGAAGACAACAAATAGGTAAGTTTACAAAATTATTATGTAATTCGGAATTTATAATTGATGAGAAATTCTAACCCAAGATTTATATGAGGGAATTGCACAAAGACTGGTGCCGAGGCGAATTAAACCTATTGGGCAACGAAGACAAGAAATACTGTTGTTACCCTCTGATTAAGTTCTATCAGGACTTATGATTTCATCCTCAGCGAGAGCGTTCGAAATTTTCCTTTGGAGTGGTACTATGAAGTCAAAGCTTTATATTGTGGGCTGCATACTTCCAGTTATTTTTGTGTTAATTCTTCAATCTAAAAACATAAAAAATGCCGTCATAAAGAAGAATTTTCTTCTGGCGAAACTCTCTTGTCTTGTCTTATCTTGTCTCCGTAGTGTAGGTGTAGTGTTTTTTAACGACGCAGTACGAAATATTAACAATTCAAACCCTTTTAAAAGGGTTTTTTACGTGGATATATTCATATCTCCACAACTATAATAGTAAAGATCACTTAAATTTTATGTGAGTAACTCTTTAAACAAAGTACAACTTTCGACAAAATCTTGGCGGTATATAAGAAATATCAAAGCGGCAACGAAATGCATATAAACGATGCTTTACCAATAAAACAAGCAAAAATTCATAACTTTTTTATTCACGCACGCTCCTGATGAATTTCCTGCTATTGATTGACTTCGAATACGAATTATACAAAAATATATTATTTAACAAGGCGAAGAAAGTTAGCGAATGTCACACAGGTTATTTTTTAATAATTATTATATATAAATACAACCACTATCACGCGTGACTCATACGTGACTCATTCATGACTCACGCGTGACTAATGCCTGACTCACGTATAGGAAATTACGGTATTTACACATCTCTAATAATAATACATAAAATAATGACAACAACAACAATAAAACTGTTAGCAGAAGCCGCTAAGAGCTCAACGCGTGAGGATATTACCAATTCGTGCATAACTTCTGAGGCGCACCGATGCACAGCAAACAATTTTCTAAATTAACGCAGATTCGTTCAGCTGTTAAAACAAAGTTAAAATCTTTGCCTAATGAGCCGAATTTATAATTCTATGTCCACCTAAACTGAGAATATCTTTTTATTTCATTGAACTTCCAAACATTGAAAGCAAAAGCCCTGCCACAAATAATTAGTGTTACAAATTTAATCAAAACATTTGAAGGAATAGCTGAACATGTTGGTTGCATGGCTAGATTTATTGCGTTTTCAAAATTACTTCAATTAAATAAGATTTAATTATGCAAAGTTTTTAGCCTTTTTTCTTATTTTTTTTAGTTTTCTCTCACAATTTTTAACTTTAAAGCGTCATTACAAAAGCATCGTTACCTATATTACATTTATTTTTTGCATAGTGATGTGGAATTTTGTGCACTTTAAGTTTCACGGTACTTTTCAGTTTTCACTGTACTCGAACTTTTTTTAATTTAATCCATGTAATGTCCGCCTTTGGCTCCTACGCGCGTCGTCGGGAAGTACATATAAAGAATTCCGGAAACAAGCAATCAGCGCATCGGCTTCAAAGTTGATGCTATGATGTTGATGCAATGTTTCGCAACTTTGTATCTGTACACGATATAAATATCCCTTATCAATACGTTTTGGAAGTCAGAGAATAATATACAGCTTCTAAGCTCATTTTAGATATTTCTGGGCTAAAACTACTAGTTCTATCTTCAGGGACTAATAGATAATTGTGTTTGCCACCTTGCCCATCAATCAAATTATGCAAGTGGCAGTATAAATGAAATTAAACACAATTTATTTAATCTCCTCCATGATCTGTATAATAATAATTTGACAGAAATTTTTGCAAAATGCTTAAAAATTTTAACTGAAAAAGTTCAAAATTTTTAGGGGCTTTTTTTGTTACGCCCTCCGAAAATAAATGGATTTTGCAACAGTTAAGCAATTGCACACGCAATTGCAATTAAAGCCATATAAAACATCATATGAATTGTTGTGGCACTTAATGTTAGCAACTGGAAACATGACAAAAAGGTTGCAATAAGTAAAGAAATAAATAAAACATGCACACGGTTGGTTGCAAAACAGCAAAATCTTGTTTCTGTTTATTTCGTCTCAAGTAATTTTGACGAATTTTGATATTGATGCCTGAATAAGAAACAATTTGCAAAATCTGTTTTTTTTTGCACCACAAAGTCTTAAAAGTAATGAAGGAAAAAATTTATATATATTTTTTTTTAATATCCAAACAGATTATTATCTTCTCTAAGGCATTCATGTACTCTGTGTATTTCTTTGTTTTCAGTTTCTAATGCACCAAAAAAATTAATTTTTTTGTTTGTTTGTTAACAGCAATTAATCAAAAGACACATGTGGCATGAGGAAATGAGTAAAAAATAAACGTGAAAATATATTCATTCCATCTTTAAGGTATTTGAATAATGAATATTTTAATCACAGTATTGAAATTTATAGCCGCAGTATTTATTTAAATTATTTATTTTTTGCTTGCTTGTCCTTTGCATTAAAAAATTTATGAGTTCTTTTAAACGGTTTACAACACCTTCTTGTACTCAATACTATTTAATTAAAACTTGTTGAGCTGTTTAGTTAACAAATAATCGCAATTTTATTGGTTATTGTTCTGATGGCTGGTTTTTGCTAATGTACTTCACTTAATTTGATTAAGCGGGTTTGTAATTGGCTTTACAATTTATGGTCTTTAATTAGGTAATAAATAAAGAAATAAAAATGGGCTTGCATTAAAAATGGTTTGAACATGGAAACAAAACAATTTCGTGTTAAATAATTTTACAACAGGATTTTCCTCTTTCAACGAAATGAAATAGTGGGGAGCCTACTTTTACTCTTTGAGGGCATTTATGAATCAAATTTCGCGAGAAATATTTCCCGGGGAAAACAAAAAATTCTAATTGGAAAAGAGAGAAATTTCTAGAGGGGTTTTATTCATAATTTCCCCGACATTCCACATAAAATATTAATATTTTGGGTCCCTTATGAGAGTAGCGAAGACGAATAAGCGATGTCTGTCTGTCCGTCTGGTGTACGTGAAATTGGTTTTCCGAAGCTCCCAGAAAAGCTGGAGACTTCAGTCTGGATTGCAATAGATTGGTATTGAAAATCAGCAAAATCAAAGAGACGGTTCCAGAGCTGGACAATTTTAAACTTTTTTTGTCATATAAAAGTAACTACCTAACACATTTTTTGTATGTTAAATAAGCCTATCTAACATTTCAGTAGGAATAAAACTAGTATGAAAAATGCAAAAAAAAAAAAAAAATCAGGGTTGGAAAATTTAAATTTTTTTGGGTATTTAAAAGTAATCAACTAAAATTAATGTTTTCTTTTTCTCCATAAATTAAACATATTTTTAAAGCAACAATATTGTGATAAGAAATCAGAAAAATCTGAAATAATGACTCCAGGGTTGGGAAATTTGCACTTTTTGTGTTGTATAAAAGTACCAAGGTCTAATAAATTTTTTCTTTTTGTTTATCAATTAAAAATATTTTATGTTTTAGAGATAATTGTTTAGGTATAAAAATTAGAAACATGTGGAAAAAAAATACAAAAACAAATTGAGCAAACCTTCTCATTGTTTTTGTTTCACTCACTTCAAAGAACGAAACAAAACAAAATCAAACAGTTTGTTTGTACAAAGAAATCAAAACAAAAATAAATCTATAACTGTAATAGTTTCGATATTTTTGTTACGAAAATCACGTCCTAACTCCGGGGTCGTGAAATAAATAGCATAGCTATAAAAAATGTTTTCCTTATTTTCTTATACTTTGTTTGTTTGGTAATTAAACATATTTGTTATTTTATAAAGATATAAATAAGTATTAAAAATCTGATACACCAACAAAGGGCTGGAAAATTAATTTTTTTTTTTTGTAAAAAAAGTAACTAATAAAGATACTTTAGGAAGATCTTTACTCAAGAGATTTTTTATTTTTATTCAACTAATGGGCGCTCATTAGTCTTACGAAGCTTTGTGATATGGTGTTTATTATGCTCTAAACATAATTATGTTTTAATTCGATGGTCATACATACGTTAACAGCTTGCAACAAGTTCTTATTAATTTTTAGTAAATGTTGATAATATAAAATATATTGCTAAAGAACATTAATTTTAGTCAGTTGCTTTCCCAGAACGTGTTTGTTTCTGCTGATTAAAATTCTTTAGTAATAAATAATTTACATAATATTGCGATATGAGTGAATGTGCGACATTGGCAATGGGATGTTTGAATTAAGACACTAGACAGTATTTTAAGATTAAGTTTTATTAAATACCAGCAAATATGAAATAAGTAAGCTTAGTTTAAATGTTTTAAAGAGAAATTTGTTTTAGTACCATAATTATGGATACTTATTTAATTCATTTTTCGGTATTGGTATCAATATGGTAAAGGCTAGCAAAATCTTTAACTTACGTACATATACCTACGCTGTCGCGTGCGACAGCAAGTAATTAAGCTTATATTTCTTAAATTTTACCTAATGTAATGTGCTGACGTCCTATACAAATACATAAAGAAGTAAAAAAAAAAGTTTAGTTTTCTTTGAAAAAAAAAAACAAAAATATTTGTTTTCTATTGCACGCTGCAAAAAGTTCACATTTCGGTGGAAATGCCAATATGCAGATTCCAGTCGCTTAAGATGTGGGTGAATAAATTGACATTAGAAAGTGCTGATGTCTGTTAAAGTCTTCTTTTATTAATTTCTCCTCATTCTTTTTAAAAAAAGAAAATATTAATAATGTAAAAAACTCATTCGTTTTAAAAAAAGAAAATATTAATAATGTAAAAAAATATAAAATATTCCACTATTGTTAGTATCGAAGATATATAGAATCTACATGGATTTTCAGGTTATTTCAGTATCAAATTCACATTGTTTCGAGTTGAACTAAATTTAATTCAAAGTGATTCTTCATTTTTGCTTAACAGTACTGGAATGTTAAATATCAATATGAAATGAAGTTATTTCAAAATGAAAAAATTTTCTTTGAAGCTTACTGTAAATCATGTTGAATTAACATGAAACACATATGAAGCAAAGTCATTGCCAAAAAATGCTTAATTTACCTTGTTTTCGTAGATTTTAATATAAACATTTTCGGTGTGTTTTGCTTTAAAGTTCACAGTTCGCAAACTATTTTCTATAAATAAGAGGGAGCCATGAATAGGTGAATAAATAGAGTTGAAAAGGTTGTGTAATCGGCAATTAATGCTACTATTATTGTTCTGATCTAAGCTCAGTTTGGTCGCCTGAGAGGCAACCCAGCTCTCAAACAAACAAGTTATTATTTTTTTTAGTAATGTGAACCACAACATATACGAATATTTTATTTGAAATTGTTATAGTGCAAGATAAAAATACAAACTCAACCTCAAAGTTGTGAATGAATGAATCAGGCGAAAACCACAGCCTCCGAGAGGATACGCAATGTTGCCTCGATTGTACGTAAGGCTAATGTAGTCGCAATCGTCTCATAAAAAGCGGAATGATATTCATATTTTGATTGCTTTCTTCATTTATTTCTATGTAATTTTTTAATTTACATACATACAAAGTTAGACAGATAAATAGGCGCCCCTGCGGCTGAGTGGTAGCAATGCTAGCCTGTCAGTCCAGAGGTAGTGGGTTCGATTCCCGCCATAGACCCTGGGTGTTTTCCGCAGACAAGCTGATCGCTTCGCGGGTTGTATGTGTTAAGCCTATAGTATACGGCATAAAAAATATAAATATAAATAGATAATTAACAATGTTTCTCCATGCTTATAATTAAAATTTCTGATTTAAGTACAATAAATTTATAAAATCATTGATTTTCATATCGACCTGCTCAATCTTAATAATTACAAGTTTTTTTTGTTTGCATCTTTTCCACATGTTCTACACAACTCTTTGACACGATTTCCTACACCATGTGGCATGTGTCTGAAACAAAATGTTTTAGCGCAGGCTTAATGATAGATAAAACAACTTGCAGCCCTTGAGCTTTTAATATTTAATAATTTTTCATAGACTCAAGCGCACATGTCCATCATCACATTACGAAGAAGTGTTTTAGTATCAGTCGGCCAAGTGAGTGAATTTAATATGTAAAATTCAACGACTTGACTGCGTGACCAAGAGTTACACTATTTTATATAGAACGTTCATTTATTTGTGTTTAGCAGACATTAACAGCCGCAGGCCACGATTTTAATACTGTCGTCATCGGTATCTTTTAGACAGACTGGACGAAACAGCATCAAGTATTTTTTTTTCTTCTGTGTTGAAATTCCTTTTGAGCTGCTTGGTACTCCTATACATGGGACGCGATGGCTAAAGGCTTTAAATCAATTTCTATTTTAATGAGAAAGTTATTGTTGCTTTTGCTGAGATTCTATTTTTATGACTTTATTAATAAAATGCTTTTGCCTTAATTAATAAACACATCTATTGGAGTTAGAATGACAAACGAAAGGAAATATGTGGTAAAAACAAATTTATATAGAATTGAAGGTGCAGGAAGTGCAAATTTTTGTTTTTTTTTGTTTTTCCACAGTCTGAGATATAAATAAACATACAAGGTTAGACTTCTTTCCAAAACAGTAGGAAATGATTAATTAGCAACGCAAAATTTAAAAGTTAATGGCAAATGTCTTAATTATGAACAAAAAGGCGTTGCACTCTAAAGTTTTAGCGGTCAATGAAGTCTGATTGTTTAGTCTTTTGTTTTTAAAAGTAGAAATATAAAGCAAATAATAAATTAAAAAGCTGTTTTAATAAATTATTTATTTATTTATGGATCTTATAGTGAGAATAAGTTCAAAATAAAATAGATTTTATTAGAAAGCTTAAACACTTATTTTAAATTTGTTATTGTGGTGCATTTTGGCACATTCTGTGGCAAATCATTAAGAAATCTTTTGTCATGGTAACTGGTTTTTCAGGAGTTTTTTTTTTGTATTATAATTTCATATAAATATTTATATTTAATATTGCACAGTGCATTTCAAAAATATTCTACTAACTGCTGCTGGCACACCAAAAAAAGGCTGCTTGCTTGTGTCGACATTTTAAAATTTACTTGCCTGGAACCTTTTGCGTACACCAAAGGTTAAAAGAAACCCTATTGCTTTCGCTAAGATGTCCGACCGTTCGTCTGTTTTCTCGTATCTATCGCATTGCTGTCCGTCACAGGCTATTTGCTAGAGAGCTCGGCCCTGAAATTTTTACAGAATTTCCACAGCAATGTCAACTCTTTGTAGCGTGCGACATCAAACAAATATATTTATTTTTTTTTCTGAGAAAATTATTTTTTTTTTTACTTTTTTTTATATTTGTGTAGGGCATCCGTCAGCAGATCTACATTAAGTAAAATTTGAAGAAAAATCGAGTGGTATTGTTCTGAAATATAAGCTTAATTGCTTGCTGTCGCACGCGAAAAAAAATTTAAATTTCTCGTGGAAATACCCATATGTAAAACTTTGACCGCCACAACCATAAAAACATATATGACAGTTAAAAATTAAAAGGGTGTTCTAAAGCGAGCAAGTAAACATGTTGAAACTCTATTGTATTATACAGACAATTGTATAACAAAGACACCAGCAATTTTTAAAGTTAGTGTATTTTACGCAGACTACACCAATTTACACTCAAATTAAAAAAAGAAATAAAAATTAAAGGGTATTCTATCAGTTAATGTAATTTTTTTTTTGCTGCATGTTGGAAACCATTAAAGACAAACTTTTGAAATTTTCCAAAACGCTATAATTAAAATATCCCAAAATTAAAATAAAAAATCGCCAAAATTAAAAAAATTGTCAAAATTAAAAAATCGCAAAAATTGTCAAAATTAAAAAATCGCAAAAATTAAAAAAATTGTTTAAAACCAAAAAAAAAAATTGCCGAAAAGGAAAAAAGCTGCAAGAGTAAAAAAATGCCAAACTGAAAAAGAATCACCTAAAACAAAAATGTCGCCAACAATAAAAAAAAATGTCAAAATAAAAAAAGCTCTTGAATGAAAAAATATAACCAAAAATAAAATAAATTGCTAAAATGCAAAAAAACTACCAAAAGTAAAAAGATCGCCAAAAAACTAAAGCAAAAATTGCCAAAAACCGAAAAAATTGCTAAGATTAAAAATATATCCTCCTAAAAAACAACAAAAAAATCGCCAAAAACGAAAAATCGCCAAAATAAAAAAGCGCTTATATGAAAAATATCACCAAAAATAAAATAAATCGCTGAAATGCCAAAAAAATCACCTAAAGAAACAAGGTCGTCAAAAAACTAAAAAAAAACTCGCCAAAAACCAACAAAAAAAAAACGAAAAATCGCCAAAATAAAAAAGCGCTGATATGAAAATATCGCCAAAAATAAAATAAATCTCTAAAATGAAAAAAAAATCACGAAAAGTAAAAAAGGCGCCAAGAAAGAATTAAAAATACAATCGCCGAAAACCGAAAAAACCTGATATATTGAATAATCGACAAAAAGAAACAATCGCCGTACGGAACCCTTCGTTTGTGAGTCAAAGTCGTATTTTACTGAATTTATTATTTTTTATTTTATTTTATGACATACGAAACCTGAAACTCTTGAAAAATGCCTTTAGGACTTTTGTGTAGAATATTTCGAGGGCAAATTTTGTGCGTTGTTATGACCTGCTAGCTTCTCTTTATACAGGGTGTTTTTTTAGAGGTATAGAACTTCGAATTGAAATAAAACACAAGAAAATCGTTTTAATGTCCATCAATTTGGCTTTATTGGAAGGATAATTTTATGCCATTAACGTTTAAATATGATTTCGGGCATGTGGCCGCCGCGGCTGGCTCGAATAAAGCCAATTCTACAGGTCCAATTTTCAACCACTTTTTCGAGCATATGGGGCCGTATGTTGGCAATAACGCCACGAATGTTGGCTTCCAAGTCCCCTAACGTTTCTGGTTTGTTGGCGTAGACGAGCGACTTCACATATCCCCAAAGAAAATAATCCAATGGTGTCAAATCACACGATCTTGGTGGCCAATTGACAGGTCCATTCCGCGAAATTATGCGCTCATCGAATGTTTCCTTCAATAAATCGATTGTGACGTGCGCTGTGTGGCATGTAGCGCCGTCTTGTTGGAACCACAACTCATCCACATTCATGCCATCCAATTCGGGAACAAAATAGTCGGTTATTGCTGTGCACGGTGGCGAATCGATTCATTCGGGTCCTCTTCAACACTTTGCTCTACAGCGGCAATTGTTTCTTCGGTGCGCACTGTTCGACGTCTCTGCGGATGCGTATTATCACATAGAGTAAACGTAGTGCGAAAACGATCCATGGTTAACCGAATTAATTGCTCTGATGGACGATTATGTCGACCATAAAATGGACGGAGCTTGCGGTAAACTTCGCGAAGTGAACCATTATTTTCGAAATAAATTTGCACGATTTGCAAGCGTTGTTCTTTTGTCAACCTGTTCATGATGAAATGGCAAACCAAACTAAATATTAATCACTTGACAGCTGACAAAATGGCCGCCAGTTAAAAAGTGATGCCAACTTAAAGTTCTATACCTCAATAAAAAACACCCATTATTTAAATCTTTTTCGGGCATAATGTAAACTTAAGTGGGGAGTTTAATGGGTTTGATGGAATACTCTACAAAAACACTTGGCTTAAGTAAAATTTAAAATAAAAAAATTAATGTTGAGTGAAGGAAACATTGATGTGGACCTTTACAAATATTCATCATCAAAAGGCACACAAGATTTCAAAACTATTCTATTTCAAGTCCATTCTTTTGTTCTTTAACAACTGCTCCATTTAATGCGTGAGTACCCAGCAATTATTTATATTCTGCAAAAAAAAAAAACCATTAATGATTTAGGAGTGAAGTGACAAGTCATCAATTGAAAAAAAACAACTACAAACTCACACCAATCTTTTCTATTTCAAATAATTTTTGAAAAACCTAGAATTTATGAAAACAATTCAAGGTTAAATAAATATTTTGCTACAATTTACTTGTCAATTTCTAAGAAAATAAAAGCAATTTATCAAAATTTGACTAACACTTGGAATTGATAAAATATCAAAACAATTCTTTTTTTTTTACCAAAATTCATAAACAAATCAATAAAATGCTTGCAGCTATTCTATTAAAATAACAAATATTTTGGTGGCTTATGGCTCAAAATATGAATATAATTGTTACTTTATAGCAATATTTGTTATATTTTTTTTTATAATTTTAATGTTGTTGTGGTTGTTGTTGCTGTTGCTGTTGAGTAACTGACAGACAAGTGTTTGTTAACAATGTGTATGGGATGCTTGTAATGTAACAAATTCAACCCAAATATTCAACTCTTGAGAAGTGTGCTTTTTTGTTTTTTTTCAAAATTCTTACAAAAAAAAAAAAAATAAATAAATAAATCAAAAATTCGTGTTTTTTGGTATTTATTTGTACTCGTTTTAGTTTTTGGCTTTTGGCTTTGCAGTTGACACCCACTGCACGAACTTATTTATTCAAGCGTGCATTCTGGTTTTGCTGTGAACAACACAATTTAAGGTTGCCAATTCAGTGTCTCTGTCTCATTGTTTTTCTTCTCTTCTTAGCCTTAACGTATATTGACTTTATTCATTGGCCGCTGAAGGTTTTTAGCCTAGGAGTATGTTAACACCATTGAGCTGCAAACTGTTGGGGAGACCTGTTGGCAAATGATTTTATAGTCAAGATTTTTTGTTTGTTATTTCTATGTTCAATAACCATAAAATATTATTAAGGTTTTAACAAAGATTTCGGTATACGAGTATATGTAGATTGGTTAGTGAGAATGGAATTCTTCGAAAAGCCAAAGGAATTTCATCAACTTAATTATAAATTTTTTTTTAACTACACTTGTGTCTATAATAATTGCAATTGTTGTAAGTTGATGTAAATATTGCGGAATATAAAACTAAAAATAATTTTTGATATCTCAACATTGATTTTGAGCTGAGGGAAAAGGTTGAAATTTTGATTACTAAAGTATGCTAAATTCATTTACATAAAGAGATAAAATATCCTAAACAAACATTCAAAAAATAAGCCTACAACAATCTTATGAATAAATATTTTAGATGACTTAAGAAACATATTTGAAGCATTAAATTGTTCTTTATATTTTTTTATGGCTCCCAGAAAATACATATATTATAAGTTTTTTGTTTCATATTTATATTTATGATTTGATCAGGCTAAAGTTCGTATCGCTTTGTAAGCCAAATGATAATTATTAATGAACAAATAGCACCAAAGTTAGTTGAAAATAGTCTGACAAAAACGTAGTAGAACGGCTGAACAACCGGCTGTCTTCGAAGGCCACTACACCTTCCTCATCAGTGTTCTTTTGTGTTTGGGCCACTGTGTGTGGTGTCAGCTGATGTAGATTTCTGCTTTATTTACGCAACTTTTATTACAAATGGAATATGTGAATTGTTTTGATTCATCGTATGAGCTTTCATTACGAAAAAGCTTTCAGCAAATTGTAATACGATAAATCAAAAAAATTCACATATTCCATTTGCAATAAAGCATAAAAGAAATCTGCATGAGCTGACACCACACACAATGGCCCAAACACAAAAGAACGCTGATGAGGAAGGTGCAGTGGCCTTCGAAAACAGCCGGTTGTTCCGTTCTACTACGTGTTTGTCAGAATATTTTCAACTAACTTTGGTGTTATTTGTTCATTAATAATTATGACATGTAATTTGGCTTACAAAGCGATACGAACTTTAGCCTGATCAAATCATAAATATAGTAGCAAATGAAGTTCGAACAATATTAATTAAAATTAACTAAAATTAAGACCATAATATTTATTTCAATAAGCCATCTGCCCAGAGGCGTGCCTGCGAAAGTGTGCGCATACTCCCTTTGCACAGAAATTATTGACTCCATTGTGGGATACGATGATCGTCATCCCAATTTTTCATTTCTTCTAAATTCAGCTAACGATCTAAAATTAAAAAAAAAAAAAAATAACAGACAAGTTCGAAAAAGTTCGCGTTTCATCAGCCACTCTGTATTAATCGTGGTAAAAAAAATGTTTAAGCCACTTGAAAGATTTCTTTGAATATGTAACACATATTTTATTACTAATTTGCATTAAAAAACAGCTCTTAATGTATTCCTGATCTCAGCTCTTAAAGATATCATAAAATATTTTTTGCTTTTAATGCTCATTTGCATTTTTTCCTCTTGCCTCAAAAATTTAGTACAAATCCAAATCAATTTGCTATAATCTTTTTTTTTTGTGATAACAACAATTTTTATCTTTAAAATTACAGAGCAGCAGCGCAATCATTCGTTAAATGTAACTTACACTGGCTGCTCTGCATGCATTCAGCAACTGCTTTATTGAGTTTCAAAAAGTTGCAAAAACAAAAAAAAAACTTACAGAGAAAACACATATTGTTAAATGCGGCAAACATTGCGTTTGCAATAAAATTTAAAACTCTGACAACTGTCAACTGTCTGTAAATGGTTTGAAATAAATGTTGTGTTCCTGAATATAGAGAAATAGAAATAACATACAGACATACATAAATAAAGCAGTCTGTAAAGATATTAAATTTTATAGAGATACTATTGCAATTGAATAACGAGAGATACATCGTAAGTCGTTTAATAAGAGCATCAAGTATGCATATCACAAGCATTGTTGTAAAAATCACATTAAATGTCTCAACTACACGTTCGTACTCACAGTACCCGTATAAGCAGTCGTAAGTAAATAGGAAGCCGTAATACGTACGAGTATGTATGATAGTGAATCTGTTCATTGATGCATTTTGTTAAGTATGTGAAGAAATCAAATGATCACCCCATTTATAGCTTAAGATTATTACTGATTTTTATGTATGTATTTTAAGAATTTTACAATTTGATGATTTTGTTTAATGTCTAAAATAACTGTTGCTCGCATCCTTTCACAATTTTTTAACAAGTTCCAAAAGAAGTAAACTTCATTTTAAAGACGATTAAATTAATCACATTTTTTCTTAGAACAATTTTTGATTGCAGTGAACAGGTGTTTATTTCAAGAGGTCAGTTTATTTCAAAGCGAGAGTATGAATAAGGTTGCACTACACACGGAAAAAATTTCATATTAAAATGGACGAAAACGAGGTCAATTTAAAATATTTTTCGGCAATGCTTTTGCTTCACGTGTGTTTCATGTTAATTCAACATGATTTAGAGAAATGTAAAAAAAAGAAAAGTTTTCCTTTTAAAATAACTTTATTTCATCAGTACTGTTAAATCAAAATGGCGAACCATGTTGAATCAAAATTATTTCGAGTTGAAATGACATGAATTTGATTCAACGTAATCATCTTATTTTACTAATTATGTAACTTACGTGATTGTGTATACTGGCTATGGAGAATTGTGTATTGTATGTATAGTTTGGATTCCCTAGCCAAGATTTCAACTCGAATGTCGATGCACTCAAACTTCAGCCTTAATTTTATTGTTCTCTTTCAAGAAAACTATTTAAAAGTTTTAATATCGTTTGTTTTTGTGTTAAATAAGAACTGGCAAAAACTTTTTTAGACATTCATTAACTCTGGTGATTATTAGTTTAATAACATGAAACAAATAGAAGGTGGGTCTCAAGAAATGATTGCGTGATCACAAAAGAGCTATGGACTCATCGAAATACAGCTTCTTTAATTAAAAAAAAAATAGGAAACAAGTCTCGATTCTAGATTCCGTGCGTGCACAAAGGTTAAAGATCGAACACTTTCCTGGACTTTGAAGAAAGAGAATGGCCACAATAGGCGTTCTTAAGTCTTAGTTTACACTATGCAAGTCTTATTGCTAAGCTGATTAGTTTGTTAGGAAAGGGTGACGAGGGGGAAAGAAACATTACTGTTCCCCTCGTCTCTCTCTCCGTCAAACTAATTAACTTAGCAATAAGACTTGCATAGTGTAAATATGGACTTAGTTCAGGAAACTTTCTGACGTTGCCAGTGTTGAACTGCTGCGTATTAGTAGCTTTATATTGAGCACTCATTGGTTGGACGGTGGAGACTCCGCATACGTAGAGTCTCCTTAAGCTTAATATCTCTTGATTTTGTATTAAAATTTTATATACAATTTTATTATAAAATCAAGAAACCTTAAGCTTAATAAAATTAGCGCATATTATGATTTTTAAATTTGCTTATAATAGCTAAAATACAACTAAAGCCACCTTAGCAAAGACACAAATAATTTGGTAGTGGTCTTCTTACGCATTCAAGTATTTCAAATACAATCTTAAAATCAATAAAAATATAAAAAAAAAACTGGTCCACTTAAGTGACAGATATCACAAAGTAAAACCAATTATTGGTAAATATATGCAATAACTATTGAATCATGCTGTTATTGGCTAAAACTATGATCAAAATTTTATATTCAAAATGAAACCAAATACTAAATGCACCACCTAATTTATTTATATCACTGTCATCTACCGCAAACAGTTTTATATTCCAATAAAATGGCTACAAATAAACCAAAGAGAAAAACTTGTCACACACTTTTCTAATTTTGAAATTTCAAAAGGCAAACATGTCTCCAACAACCAACCAACGAACATTAAAATCAACTCTCTACACACGTTAGTTGGCAAACAGAAACATTTCTACTTACAGATATTGCGACTTGTACGATTAGATCGCTGGAGTATGAAATAACACGGAGCAAACTAACTTATTTTTATGTACATCAGCTCACACTTTTCATAAGATATTTATCCCACGGTTTTGGATGTCATTTACAAAGTGTGAAGCATTAAATTATTGCACGGCTTGTCCAAGAAATCTCTGTTTGCAACGTTTATTTTTCGGTCAAATGTTGTTTCAAATTGTTGCACTCTTTAAATGAGGTGAACACTTGGCCATTTATGTTGCCAAAATAAAAACAAATGTTAAATCAAAACATGCAGGTTGCTGGTGATTAGAAAAAAAAACTACTAAACATTTTCAAATTGTATCAAATTTTGTTAAATACTGTAACCAGCATTTTGTACAGACACCAGGGGGTTGAAGTATTTAAAGCATTAAATTTATTTTATGGGCTGACTGACAATAACTGCAAGTGCATCGTCTCTAGCCACTTCGTAGTGATGTATAATTATTAGGGATGCAACCGATACCGATACCGATATATCGGCGATACTGCTGGTTTTCCGATATATCGATATCGGCGATATTTTACTGTCGATACGCCGATACTTTTTATATTTTTCTTTAGAGTTTTTTTTAAGTCTTATTAATATCAATTTTAAATCTTGAGCCAATCTAAACTGAATGCCATCGTTCATTTTGTAAAATCATAAATATTGCAGACGTTTTGCAGTTTGAATCTTAGAAACTGAAATGTATTGAAAATTTTGATGATTTGAATGGCTCATTAATAAACACTTATTTTGTATAATAGAAGAATTACTTTACTTGAGTTTTGTTAATTTTTTACTTGAGCTCAATTTAAATATGCGTATCGGTATCGGAATCGGTATCGGCGATATTTATTTTTGAATATCGGTATCGGTATCGGATCGGCGAAATGGCGTATCGTTACATCCCTAATAATTATATTAACTTGGAATATTTGTTCAATTTGATATCTGTCCAATATGCTTACTAATGTAAATTTCAGGTCGCTCCTGGTTTTAAAGTTCCTTTCTTTAGAAAATTTTGCTTGTTTTTATGGCTAAGCATTGTCTATATGCATTGCGTTCCCGCTTTTGGAACTAATCAGTAGACTTCAACCGAAAAATTGCTTGTATTTCGCTAAAAAAGTTCGTATGTTTGTAGTAAGACTCTTAAAACTATATTGAGAATAACAATATACAAAAATAATAAGTTTGAAAGCCTCATAAAAATAATCTTTACAAAACAAGCATGTTCTTTCAACCAACATTTTACTGGGCAACAACCCAGCAAAACAAAAAAAAAAATTTGGATCTAGTTCCAAAGATTTTCCACTTTCATTGCATACCAATCACTACAGGTACTGAATTTAATATTCTGTTGTTTAATGGGCTGTTGTTTATATAAATTTTTTTCGAGACAACCTTTTAAGCGAATAACATTCAGTTATGTGTTAAATTCATTGAAGATTCACCAGATATGGAATTACTCTGAGCTGAGTTCATCATTGCAGCAAGTGATGATTTGTATTGTAATTTTTTTGCTGGAAACACAGAAAAAGTATTCACCAATTAATGTATTCAATTAAGAATTTAATTGATACAATTAAATTTTTAATTGTATTAATTAATTTCAATAGAAAAACTTAATTGATATTATCAAATTGTTTATAGGTGAAAATTTAATTAATTTTTTAATTAATATTACAAATATTTTAATTGATATTACAAAATCATTCATATTACTTTTTTGTGCGAATAAAAGTATTAAAAAGCACAAAGAAAAATAAAATATTTATTTTCATACATGAAATAAATTCCGAATACCGAATATTTATTTGCCAAAAAGTCTTTATTTATTTAATTTGAAAATTTTTTGGTTTGTAGTCTGCTGATGAGTTCCAAAAGCGGGAATGAAATGCATATAGACAATGCTTAGGGCCAATTTCATCAACTTACTTAAATATCAATTCATATTTAAAAGTCATTTTTCCATAAAAAAATTAATGAAAATCGACATTTAAACATGAATTGATATTTGAATAGAGTTTGGTGAAATTGACCCTTAACCATAGAAACAACCAAAATTTACAAATTAAATGAATAAAGACTTTATGTCAAATAAATATACTTCGGTATTTCATGTTCCATTCGTTATGCAATTGTTGTGATAAAATAAATAATTTGTTCAAAACTTTTCTTTTTTAAATTTTACGAGAAACAGTTTTGAGGCACATACATATAAAATCTATCTTTCGAAAAAAAAATAACGCAAAAGCATCCTTAAACCGGGTTATAACAGGTTAAAATATTTGCCACAAGACTTCAATTTGCACAGTGCGATCGATGGCTTCATATATTTTGTGAAAAAACTCAGAGTGGTCCTAGGTCAATTCTTAAAAGTCGGCCACACCCACCGCCTACCACCCATGAAATCTAAATGGATTCTTTCGCATACAATTTTTGCTATTGTAGTAGAAGTATTCAAATTTTTTGAATACATTTTCTTCACTTTGCAAAGTTCTCGTATGTTAAATTTCCATTATTTTGAAATTAACAGCAGTCGTATGTGCGCTGTACATACATAGATATTATTAAATGATATAATCTACAAATATATAAATGATATAATATAAATGATATAATCTACAAATCTTAGCTTATAAAATTATGAACACGGATTATAATTATCGCTATTCAACTTTTAGCGAGACTTGTTGAAAAAAGGCTTTAAAAAAATTTGTATAATTTCCTTAAAGGACCGCGAAAGGCCATAGCTAGGACAAAATTATGTACAGGAAAATGTTGTGCTACTAATTCTAAACATAAATGGTTATAGAAAATTATTCCGTAAAACGCCGCATTTGAAAGTTATGGTGCCAAAAGTGTTTATAGTGAAGACAGATTATTTTTTAGGTGAAAAGTGCAATACGCTTGGGCTGTTTGCAGGCTATCAGTGCAATTTTTACACACCTTTGATTTTTTTATGGCCAGTCTATCAGTGGAGCGAATAAAATAACTACTTTCGGCAACTTGGGTGGTCCCTTCATAAAAAATAAACATTATGAGTAGGGTTGTTATCTGTCCTCTTTTTCCCGGACACTGTCCTCTTTTTGGGATTTCTGTCCTCCGACAGAGCGTCCGGAAAAGTTCTACTTTTTAATTACATTTTTTCGCTTCTACAAATGGACAAATGGTATTTATTAATAAAAACCAAGCTAAAAAGGAAAATAATTGGTATGTTATTGATTTAAAATATTTTAATATAATTTTTTTATTACATTGAAATTTATTGAATTAATATGACGCGCTCTTATTTATAAGTTACAGCTTTTCCCTGAATGTACATTCTTGTACTTTATTTGAAAAATTGTAGAAGTAATAATTAGTTGACCCTCTCCCTTTAAGGTAGAGGTCCATAGCTCGCTTTTTGCGTGTTATGCTTTACACGCGTTTCATCCTCCTCTTTCCATTCGCGTTGAGTTACATGCACTGCTTTTCATGCGCCATTTTATTTTTGTTTTGATCAGCTGTGTGCGTTTGTTTATAAATACTTATAAAGACAAAATGGAAAGTGAAATCGAGTTTTTAAAAGAATTTGTGGAGTTAGTCGAGTTTGTATATTTAATTTTATATGCAAAAAATGCCTATGAACAATTTCAAAAAAGAAAAGGTTTTGGTACGGCCGTTGTATTTAGAACGGAATTTAAGTGGGTTTTTTGAAACCACATTTAAAAAATTAAAACTTCTGACCCCGAGCAATTTTGAACCGCGACAAGAATGTCTGCAGATGTCTTTGACTATTTATTCAGCATTTTAAAAGATAGTCTTGAGAAGAACTCGGCCTGGGCTATTCCAGCAGATTGTCGGCTGTTGTTGACTTTAATGTAAGTAAATTGAAAATTACATATAAATGTATGCACATTATTGGCTTAAGCAATAACTTTTCTAAGCAGCTATTTAATACAGATTTAGCGGAGATGACACTCAGTACGTAAAAGTAATCGATAACTAATAAGCAAAATTTGTTACTGAGAAAGGTGTGGTGAAAAGTTAATTAAAATACATCGCATTAATGAAAATATTCACATATTTTATTAAACAAGTTTTTTTTTACTAAGAAATTTTTTTCATCGAAAAAAAAGAAAAAAATTATCCACGGCAAAATAATATTTATCGATAACGTACGAAATAAAGTATTATTTAACATCTTTAGCATTCAAGAACAGCTGACTTTCTTTCATGGTGCTTGTAACGCGTACAAAAGTAGAAAGTAGACCTGCTTTTTGCTTTGAACGCGCCTACGCGTGCTGCGCTTTTTGCAATGTAACTTGTCACATACTACTACATTGATTTTACTTTTTTGACAGATGCATAGAAAGCGCAACGCGCAAAAAGCGAGCTATGGACCTCTACCTTTACTGATATCATCTTATTAATTCGCCATTTATCACTTCTGTCTGTCTACTCGTCAATAAATACTTTCGTTTAGTTTTTGGCTCTTAATATCTTAGTTCGTCAATTTAGTTCGCGGTTTTATCTGGTGCCATCAACATGTCTGTACAATGTGCTCTGATAGGAAATCAATTTTCAATATCAATTTTAATTACTATTCTGCTATTTAATATTAAAATATTTGCTATAAGTGTTAAATATAAAGTGTTAATAGTATAAATATCAAATTTGTTTTGCAAAAAGTATAAAATTATTAGAGAAAATAGTGTTTTAAAATAAAATCCTATAACAAATTTGCTAATAAATTGTCAAAGCAAAGAAGAATGAAGGAATATAAAAAAGTAAATATTCGTTTATTTGTTGTTGTTTTGCCAAAAGTGTGTTTGGGATAATCAGAATGAACTACAATATTGTAAATAAACATTGTGAAATAAGAAGGGAAAAGGTAAATAGAAGTACAATATAACTGTTTATTTATTTGTTAAGAGAATGCGTTTGAGTTGGATATAATACTTTAGCTGGCAACATTGCTTAAGGTAAGAGTTCTTAATTTAGTATGTATGTATATGTATGCATTTAATAAACATGTATATATGAATGTATACAAGTTTTGTTGCACACTTCATATTCCAAATTTGACATGTAAACAATATTAACTAGCCCTTGAAACTATGCAACATTTTGTTTACGTTTGTAAAAACACTCCATATAGGTAGTTGTTGTAAATTCCAAGCGAAACAAGTGTATTTTTTCTATAAAAATATAAAATGTTGAGGATACATTTTTTTAATGATGAACCGATCACTAATTAAGCAAAAATTTTTCATGAATAGTTCACAGCAATTTTTTTATACACATACATACATTCATATATTTCGATTATTTTCTATAAAAAAAAAGAATTTTTGAAATCTAAAAAAAAATTATAACCGACTTGAGAAACTTCTCTTTCTTGAGGTCGATTAAAAAATTTATTTCTTTGATTTTTGTAATGGCATTACGGAAAATTATTCTTTATTAGCTCCACTAAGAGCCGATTTCACGAACTTATTTATAGGTATATCAATTCATATTTTAAAAAATTAATGAAAATCGACATTAAATATGAGTTGATATATAAATAGAGTTGGTGAAATTGGCCCTAAGTCCAACCAACATGCTTTAATTGAACAGAAGTTGAAGTATTACTTCGGAATATAACTGGGAATACCAACTATTTTTTCATTGCATTAATACTCAGTAAACAATTTAACAAAAAGTTTTATAATTTCAATTAAAAACTTAATTGAGTTTACACCTGTAAGCAAAGTAATAACATCAATTAGCTTATTTGAATTAAGTAAAAAATAAACAAATTAATTCAATCAGTCTAATCTTCAAGTTAGTTAATGAAATTCCCAATTGAATGCATTAATTGGAATCATTCAATGCAAGAAGTGCATGAGCAAGAAATAAACATTTCATTTAAATTTGTAAATTTCTAGAAATTTTTGAAATAATTTGTGAAAATTAGGAAAGATGATTTTAGGGAGACTTTGGATGTAATAGAAGTGTTTGTTTTTCCTGAAAAAGACTGCGGAGTATATAATTTTTTGTATTCTTGACATTTTCATGGCAACTATCCTCAAATTGCTTTCATTCTCTATATCGATTTTTATTCAAGGGTAATTTCCAACTGGAATATTTTAATATACTGGCTAGTAGTTAAGCAAAAAAGTCATTAGTTAATGAAAACTTAAAACATCCAAAATAGGTTTGCTTGATTTGAGTTTATTGGCTAATAATTTTATAAAAATTAAAATTCATCTGAACATAGGATTTGTTTCATAAAAAAAATTTTTTTTATAAGGAGAAGTAACACTCAAGCAATGAATGCATAATACTATTACTAGGTGTTACCTTCTTTAGGAAAGGGATAGTGATAGAAAAGACCGGTGGTGGTGCAAGAGATAGAGGAAAGCTTCATTCTTTTACAACTCTGATTTTGCAAGTTTTTAATAATGCAGTGTTGCAGCGCCTCTGGTGTTAAATGATGCGTATTAAAGTTTTCGAAGCTGTGTTTTAGTAGCCATTTCATTGTTTTTTTTTATTTCGGCGATGATTCTGCTACACAATACCAACGAAGGAAGGTGCTCTGATGTTGCATTAGGATTTGTATCCGCTGAAGCCGGTGTAATTCATTGACCAGTAACTATGCCTTTATCACTTGAACTTTACGACAACAACTGATACAAAAAGGGACACTAATGCACATCAGAAAAATGCGTGGTATTGTTATTTTTAATGACTGTCGGAGTCCTGGCTCGAAGAGAAGCGTATAGAAGTGTAACATATTATAAAACTTTTCTACCAACACATTTGGATATAATATAAATAATATTAATAAAATAAAATAATTTTTAAATTGGCATAATTATTACTTAGTTAGTTAGTTAGTTAATTTTATTGAGGCTTCATTTTTTCATATTACAGGGTTGTTCCAACATACATTTTGTGCAAACTTAAAACTATAAAGTATTATTTTAATAACATAACTTTGTTTCGAATATGCTTCATGCTTAGGGGCCATCCACATATTACGTAACGCAATTTTTTCCGATTTTCGACCCCCCCCTCCCCCCCAGTAACAGATCGTAACAATTCTTAGACCCCCCCCCCCCCCCCCCCCCATCACAATAACGTAAGAAGAACTTTAAACAAATTATTTAAATGTTTTAAGTTTTTATTAAAAAAAAATTTAATTTAATTCATACACATACATATGTATGTATTTTTAAATAACTTTTTGTTTGAATTGAAGTAAATTTCTTTATTTAGTTATTACAAACTAATATACAAATATTTTTATGACATTTTCTTAAGTTTCGTTTAGGATTTATGCATTTATTTATTTTTATGGGAAAATGCAAGTAATTGAGAATGGACGAATATTCGGGAATTCGAATCCTTTTGTTCCTTTATTTTTATTTTCTGTTAGACTAACACAGTGCGTAGACAAAAATCAAATAAGCTTGCAAAATATAAATAATAACAATTATGTATTTATGTACATACATATGTATATGCATATATTTATATCTATTTAACACTCATGATACTTGATTTATTATGTATTTCTTTGATAAATTAAATACATAAATAAATGAAAAATCGAAGTGTTTTTGTACGAAAGTAGTAAAATTTATGTTACGTAATAATTTTACAGACCCCCCCCCCCCTACCCCTCCGTAACAAATCATAACAAAACTCGAACCCCCCCCCCCCCCCCACCAAGGGCGTTACGTAATATATGGATGGCCCCTTATGAAGCATAAATGAAAATTTTTTAGTTTTTAAATAAAATTAATATATGTAGGTAAAAACAGTGTTTGCTCCCGGCACTTGTCATTGTTAGTAAAGCTTTATTTACAAAAAATATACTTAATACTAAAAAAATAAAAATTAAAACTAAATCTTAAACTAAAAAAACTAAGACTACGAGTTAACAAATTGAAAAAAACAAAAGAAGAAGAAAAAATAATAATAATATGTACAAATTAAATTACCCTCTGTGAATGCCGGGAGTATTATTTAAATAAAAGTTTTGACCAACGAAACCATTGAAATTCTCTTGCAACATTCCAATGCAAGAAATATATTGCGTGTTTGACCAACTGAAATCTTGCTCACTTAATAAAATATCTTGAATAACATTGCCTTCAAAGTAGGACAATTTTTCAACAAAACCCCTCAGCAGCTCAAAAGCATACTGAGATATGAGAGATAATTTGGCAGTAACATAAATAAATCTATTTGAAAATCTTTTGTTTAAACATTGATAATTCTTTTCTATGCATTTTCTCACAATATGCCGTTCGAAAATTTCCATTTTCTGCATAATTGTCTTTGAGATGCTGAACCATATTGGAAATGCATAGAGAAGAATTGGTCTAATATAGGGTGTTTTTTTTAGAGGTATAGAACTTCGAATTGAAATAAAACACAAGAAAATCGTTTTAATGTCCATCAATTTCGCTTTATTGGAAGGATAATTTTATGCCATTAACGTTTAAATATGATTTCGGGCATGTGGCCGCCGCGGCTGGCTCGAATAAAGCCAATTCTACAGGTCCAATTTTCAACCACTTTTTCGAGCATATGGGGCCGTATGTTGGCAATAACGCCACGAATGTTGGCTTCCAAGTCCCCTAACGTTTCTGGTTTGTTGGCGTAGACGAGCGACTTCAGCGGATGCGTATTGTCACATAGAGTAAACGTAGTGCGAAAACGATCCATGGTTAACCGAATTAATTGCTCTGATGGACGATTATGTCGACCATAAAATGGACGGAGCTTGCGGTAAACTTCGCGAACTGAACCATTATTTTCGAAATAAATTTGCACGATTTGCAAGCGTTGTTCTTTTGTCAACCTGTTCATGATGAAATGGCAAACCAAACTAAATATTAATCACTTGACAGCTGACAAAATGGCCGCCAGTTAAAAAAGTGATGCCAACTTAAAGTTCTATACCTCAATAAAAAACACACTTATCTTATACAGAAGTAGCTTTGTCCTAACTGGTAAAAATTTACTATTAAATAGCCCCCCAAAGGCTCCTTTGACACGATTTGCTTTATTCAGGTTGTACAGAACGTGACTATTAAATTTCATTAGTTTATTAAAATTGACCCCAAGGTATTTGATGCTGTCTTTAAATTGTATTTCATTACCATTTAATGCTAACTTAAGATCTTTGCTTTCTGGCACTACAGTATACTTACACTTTCCGGAAGCATTCCGCAAGCAAATAGCAAAACTCTTTGTGACGTTTATTTTAATTCCCCAATGAGAATAAAATTCGTCAACTACCCTGAGGTGGGAAGAAACAAGTTGAAGTGCGTTTTGAGGTGACTCATCATGTGCATATTTAAGAGAGTCATCAGCATATAATATACTGTGTGAGTTATTGTACTCATGAGGAAAATCATGTATAAAAATGTTGTACAGATGGGGTGCCAACACAAAACCTTGTGGTACTCCACAAGAAGCGCTACCTTGACCAGATAACTTATTACAAATCTGCACACAAAATTTCCTGCCATCAAAAAAGCTTTTAAACAGTTTTATAATAGATGGATCAAATCCGATATTTATCATTTTAAATAAAATGCCATCATGAAATGCCTTGTCAAAAGCTTTTTCAATGTCAAGGGATATCGCCACAGTGCATTGACGTTCCCTTAAATTTTGTATGACATCAGTGTGAAATTTCAAAAGAGCATGAACCGTAGAATTTCCTTTTTTGAAACCAAATTGCCTTTGTGGAATATATACATTACTAATACCTAAATCCCTTTTATCCCGTATAATTCTCTCAAACATTTTTCCTAAATTAGAAAGTTCCTTACTTTCTATCGGGCTAAGATTATTTATTTCAATGTTACCTTTTATTTTGTGAATTGGTACTACCTTTGCTAGCTTCCAAGCAGAAGGAAAGTAGCAATTATTCAAGCAGTTGTTAAACAAAATGGTCAAGTACTCAAAAGCCTTAACTGGGAATTTTATTATGAGGAAATTAGAAACCACAAATTTTTTGCTATTAAGCATTTTGGTTATGTCCAAAACAGAATTTAAAGCAACAAATTTTGAGTTCCCTAAATCGTTCAGTGATGTATTAGTATCACTAAATACAACATGAGATTCGCAAAGAACCGTTTCATTAATTCTTTCACGAATGCCCGAAACATCTCTTCCAGGAGGTGAATTCTGGAAAAGACCTGTAAAATAGTGCTTCAAAACGTGTAATTTCCTATCATCTTCTGTAATTTTAACTCCGTCGACAGAAATATCTTTCACCCCTGAGCGATTCCTATTCCCAATAATTCTAAAAATTTCCTGATATGCATGTGGCCCAGGTACTATATCTTTCAACTTGTTATTGAAGATAGTTGCCTTTTCCTGTTCAATCTGTTCCTTTATCATGATAAATGAGGATGATGCCTATTTAAAGTCCTTGCAAATATCAATTTCAATTTTTTCTGCCAGTTATATTTTGCTCTAAGCATCCTTTAAGTTTATCTGAAGCCAGAAACTTCCTATTTTTATTTTCCACAGTTTTGGAATACATATGCGATACAAAATTAACAGAAGCACTAAATTTGTCCAAAAAATAATCTATTTCCTCATTAGATAAGTTTCTTGTTTCCGAAGGGAAATGATTAAGTATCGCATATATGATGTCATTTTTAAATGCATTCCAATCTGTGTCCTTATAACTTACATAATGCTCCGGAACTCTCAAAACAAAAGTAAATTCTGATATTGATATATACAAAGCTAAAGGGGTATGATCAGAAAAAGTGGGAAGTGTACTCGTACTGTAGTTGCGCTGATAACTATCTAAAATATCGTTGCTAAGTATAAAATGGTCCAAATGCGATGACCCTCCAGGGTAAGTTGGAAATGTGTCACAGACTCTCGTCACTGGAAATGCTTCATTTTGAAGCCATGATGAAAGCACTTCACCATTAAAATTGTTAATCGAATCTCCCCACGAAATATTTTTCGCATTTAAATCACCACCTAATATAAGCCCACTGTAGTTGTGTGAGAAATCCAAAATTGAAGATAGTCCGTCACACATATCGATACGGTTGAGATTACTACGAAAATAAACGGAACCACATAGAATTCGCCGCACTGTACCATTTATTGAAATTTTAATTTCAATGAATGAATTTGGAAAACATACCCCAGGAACAACAACCAGTGAATAATCAACCCTACTGAACTATCGTCTCTAACAATATTAAAGTCGTCAAGATATACACTTGTCCGCGTAGACAAGTGCATTTCTTGTAGAAATGCTATATCAATCTGAAATTGATTTAATATTATATTAAGTTCAGTCCTTCTTCCTACGTGGACAAGAGAACCATATACATTTTGGATATCTTGTATTAATATCAAGCATTTTTTTTTTTTGCCTGCTCCTTTGTTAACAATTGGTAGTTTTCCAAAAAGTTTTGATTTCTATCCTCTAATGTAGGAGGATCCGTATCACATAATAACTTGGCCACCTTCATGAATTCCTGAATCAAAGCAGGTTTCTCCGTTCTGTTCCGCTTTGGAGCGTCATTAAATAAACTAGCAAAAGGCCTGTTCTCAACAACAATAGACTGATTCAAAGCCCTTTCAACATTTGCAGTAGCTAAATCTTTCCTATTTCTAGCCTGTACAAATGACTTTTTCTTAAAATTAACATATTCTTTGTATACTGGCCAACCTCTGTAATTGGACGTGTGACCACTTTCATTACAATTTACACAAAAAGGCAGAGCATTACTATCCTGAATTAATGAACATTCACCTGGTCCATGTTTTTGATCGCATTTCAAGCAAGCAAATGGTCGACTGCAGTATCTTGAGTAATGGCCCCACTGCTGGCACCTCCAACACTGTGGAATCTTAGTACTAGCCTTTGGCCTTTCCCATGATACAACCTGGTTCAGAAAAAATTTTAAACCAATTAACTCACTAACCTTCCGGCTTGGTTTAAGTACCACCAGAAATAAGCAAGTATCAACACCTTTTTTCCTTAAAAATTCAGTCGAAAACTTTGATACGGAATCAATCGTGTCAGGAACTAATTTATCCAACTCTACCTTTATGTCATTTATGTCTGACCCAAAATACAAACCTCTACATATTACGCTCTGGCGTTTTAATTCCTTGGGAGTGAAACTGTGAGCTGAAATTTCCTTCTCCTTAAGCAATTCAACCATTTCTAAATGAGCTGACAATTGTCTGAAATACAATTTACTTTTATACTGTGTCTTATTTTTGATTTTAAATTCAACGTTTTTTGATTTTAGTTGGTCAATAAGGGATTTTACATTGACATTTTCAATAATTACACAGTACAACAGCCAATCTGGGGGGTGAGAAATTCCAAGTCAGGGTGATGGTACTAGGTCAGTATAGTAAAACCCTCAAAGGGTTTGGCGTTCGTATGTGTCAGTTTTTTTATGACCTTTTAAATTTTTTCTTTTTCACTTGTCCGATTTTGATGAAACAAATTTAGAAAAATTAAGAATTACAATTTCTCTAATCTGTTTCTATACCGTTTTTCTATATGTGCAACACTTTCGAAGTTAAAAATAAATTTGTGGATTTTTTATGAATTTAAAAAAAAAATATTTAAATTTTTAGGCAAAAAAATATTTTTTTGCCTCCACAAATTTATTTTTAACTTCGAAAGCGTTGCACATATAGAAAAACGGTATAGAAACAGATTAGAGAAATTGTAATTCTTAATTTTTCTAAATTTGTTTCACCAAAATCGGACAAGTGATTTAAAAGGTCATAAAAAAAACTGACACATACGAACGCCAAACCCTTTGAGGGTTTTACTATACTGACCTAGTACCATCACCCTGACTTGGAATTTCTCACCCCCCAGACAATAATCCCAAAAATGTTCCACAGTGTTATTGGAGGACAATATGATATCTTAGTTTTAGTTTGTGTCTGTGTGTTTTGTGTAGAATCATTAATTCTATACTCTTTTTGCCCTGAATTTGTATTATTAATCGGCTCATTTGCCTCTAAATCTAAATCCCCCAATAATGAGAATATATTTACACGATTCACATTCTCAGTTGCCTTAGTTTTTCTATCAAATTTACATTTTGTTATATCAACAATTACTTCACCTGGAAATTTCCGTTTTTTGTTTTTAACAACCTCCTCCATCTCTGCATCATTTATCTCTGGCTGTTCAAAGATTGCCCCTTTACCTTTAGTTATGTCTGCTTTCAAAGACTCTTTTACATTATTCTTCATAATTACGGATGCTTCATCTAAAACAGCGTTCAATAAATCCTTTATAAGTTGCGAATTATGGACATCTTTCATATTTGACATATCGCTGGGATTCTTGATTTTCAATTTGCTTGCTTGAGACCCTTCATTTTTAAATGAAAAATTAACTTTCTTTAAGTTATTTGTAGATTCCTCCTTAGCTTTCGAGGATCTTTCATTAAAATTGTTGGGAGGACGTCCTCCAGATTGGGACAGCAGCGGATTTGCTTCCATTGTTATTGATACCCCATACAATGAAGATTCAAAAAATTTCTTTTTAAATTTCCGCAAAAAAATATTTTAATTAAATTTTTTTTTTTTGACAGAAAAAAACAAATATTTATATGTATTTAAAATATTTTATATAGCTTTCTAAAACACGTCTGATACGTTTCGCAGTTGACACTAGACTCATAATTATTACTTTTATATGTTGTATATTAATAGTAATTTTACTTTAAAATGCAATATTTGTGCTTTTCACTTTAATTTTCCATGTGCTTGAAAACTCGTAAACATTTTCCGAATTTTCGCAGCTCCGCCACCATAATTTTTCATTTTTAATGATGCAGCAGCAATTTTTTCCAGAAGCCACAATCAGCAGTTGCAAATAAGCCGAAAACATTAAAAAAGTCATTAAAGAAAAAAATATAAAAAAAAAATATTTCATTGATTTGAGGCGTCGGCATCTTTTCTTGTAAATTTATTTCAAGACTATATAGTTTTGTTTTAACCATAAAAAGGCGGTGTAAGCAGAAAAACCCGAACGCCCAAGTCACGTTAAAAACATTTTTATAGTTGATATATTTTGCTAATGACCCATGATTATAATGAAACTTTACGTTCCTAAATATTCACTCGTACTCATACAAGATTGTACTTTTTTTCTTGTTCTGTTTAATAAGCCGTTCTTGAATGCAAATTTGCTGTGTTGGAAGCTTAAAAATAAATTGAATTTTTATTTATATTCTTTTTTTCTTCTATCTAATACCTTTAATTTTAAGTCTTGTATTCTTCTTTAGAGCTTTAGTTCTATTTATTTTATTATCCTTAAAGCTATTGTTAAAGATACGTGTTTAATAGATCCTACGGTCTCAAATGTTACACTAATAATAGGTTTTGCTTGTTTAAAGAATAAGAAGATACTTTTTCTTCTTGGTTTTTTACTTTTGCGTATCAAACGCCTTTGAGACGCCAGTAAATCAGTGCTCATTTACACCATCTTCCCTCTTTTTTTATTCCTTTGTTAAGATTGCTACTACTCCTATTATTATTATTATTTTATTTTTAATGTAAAAAATATATGTATTATCTCCTGATGCCAGTAAATGTGCATATGCTTCAAATATATTTTCTGTGAGGAGTGCGATCGTTAGACTTGGGGCAAAGCTTTATATTGTTTGTTTTAGTGCCTGTAGACGAGTTGTTTTCCAACATTTAAACGGTTTATGTCTTAAAATGTCAATGTGGGCCATATAGATTTTTTTAGATAAAGTTAAAATTTTTAAGGTTCCATACACCAAAGGTGAAAAGGACCCTATTGTTTTCGCTACGATGTAAGTCAGTCTCCCTGTCTGTCTGTCTGTCTTAACACAAAATTTTCACAAACGCTAAAATTTAAAAATCCCGAAATTAAAAAGTGTCGACACGAAAAAAAAGCGCCAGAACTAAAAAATCGCTAAAATTAAATAACAACCGAAAAAATCGCCAAAATGAAAAAAGCACCAAAACTAAAATAACGCTAAAACTAAAAAGAAATCGTCAAAACCGAAAAAGCACTAAAACTAAAAAAACATAAAAACGCTAAAACAATTTTTTTTAAATTGTCTACATGAGTTAAAAAAAAATTAAATTTTATTATTTTTAAATATTAAATATTGCATAAATTCTGGTTCAGAAATTTGAACATTATTGGTTGGTTGCTTTACATCGCTGCCTACTACACGCAGGCATTCAAGTAGAATCTATATAGATGGTTCCTTTTTGAAAGGACCACTGCACTTATCGGTGTCAACCTATGTAGAACCGTATCTAAGTTTCTGATACGGTGATCGTTACTAGTACATGACTGCCCAAAAATTTGTGTCTCGAGAAATGCAAAGCTGAGCATTCGCAAAGAAAGTGGAAGATTGTCTCTTCTTTGCTTTCTTCTCGACAACTTCGGCAGAACTAATTATAGGACAGACCTATCCTACTAGCATCTCTGCCGACCGTCCAGTGCCCCGTCATGACTTGAACATTGTTAGTCCACTTATATGTATATTTTAATTATATTTTTTTTATTTATACAAAACTTAGTTTTGGGCACAAAATGTGATTTATTAAAAAAAATTAAAATTTTTCGATAAATGGTAGTTTGCGAATGATATATTTTTCTGTGTAGTTGTAAGATAATATCGTTACCTAAATACAGAAAGGCCCAACCTCATCTTTACCTTAAAATAGAAAGGCCCTAAATAATTATTTTTTTTTCAAATCGATTTTTTTTTGTATATATCGATAGAAGAATCTAATGAATCGAAAAATGCAAAATCTCGATTTCAAAAAATAATGAGTTAGGGACATTCTGTATTAAGTTAACGATATGAAGTTTAATAAAAAAAAATTATGCTTTATTGAAATGAAATAACATATAAAGTTTTATATATGTGCTCGTATGTACTTATTTCAAGTTTACAAATAATATATTGGGCGTTAACTCAAAGCAATGTTCAGAGTATCACATGTTAAATTTTCATTCAGTGAATAGAAACTTCCTAAAAGGGCAAGTGTCTGTTTTAAAATCAATAAAAATCTATTATATACAATTTTTATCGAAATAAAAGTTACTGTGTAACATTTTTTTCGATCTCACTCCTTATGTGCGTTGCAGTATGAAAAAAATTCACAGAAAGACTACCAGTAAAGTCAACTTAGAATGGACAATGCTCGTGTAATTACTGAATTAAAGTTGCAAGAATTTTTGTCATTGCCAAGTTCATAAAACTGATTTTTTAATGTCAACATAAACACTGAATGAACTTGCATACAATGTTATATTTGTACACTTATAATGGCAGAAAAATGAAAATTAATGCCATAAATAATTACACTACGCGACATTAAAAACTGCACTGACTTTTTATTATAGCCATAAGATTGGCCATTCTTATGGTGCTTTTTTATATTGTGCACCATAAGAATTTTTATACCACCTCACAATTAGTAGTAATATGCACTTTTTAATTTTTAGTTTAAGTATGCAATTTTTTGCTACTTCTTGATATACTTCGAATATCGATATGGAAACGATCAAATGTTTTCACATATTCATAATAAGCACAAAATTGCATAATACTAATTTCAGTTCTATTTCGGTTATAGTTTGTGTCAGGGTAACTAAGTTTTATCGCAAGACAGCTAGAGTTCTTAAAATCTAAACATACTAAGGAAAACATTGTGTGAAAAAAACGTTAATATGCAGCAGATAATTCTTAAGATATACATATGAAAAACAAAATTTAGGTTAGGATAGGTTAGCAGGCTGCTGGTAAGGAAGGGTGAAATTTATAGTCCAGTTCACTTGGGTCCAATACAATGATCCCTTTGTGCTATCTGTTAGTTGAAGAGAAGATAGTGAGTGAAGTTGATATGGAAGGGATAGAGGAAAGCTTCATTCTTTTACAACTCTACTTTTTGCACGTTTTTTTAATAATGCAGTGTTGCAGCGCCTCTGGTGTCAATGAGGTGTATTAAATTTCGAAGCTGTGCTTAGCAGCCGTTTTGTTGGTTATTTTACTTCGCCGATGATTCTGTTACACAATACCGACGAAGGAGGGCGTTCTGATGTTACATTAGGATTAGCATCTGCTGAAGCCTGTGTAGTTAAGTGATCAGTGTCTAGAACTTTTCCTACAACACGAACTTTTCCTACAACAACTGATATAAAAGGGACACTAATGCACATCAGAAAAACGCGTGCAGTTGTTATTTAATTACTGTTCGTAGTCCACGTACTAACTACTTCAGTTAACGCCGATTGCAAAGCTGCTGTTAGAATATAAAGTTTATTTTGACAAAACAAAAAGCAGGAAAAGGACATTTCCAAATTCCTTGCAATGAAATTCACTTATACGTAAAGAAACCTTAAAAAAATTACATGCAAAAGAAAGAAAATGTTTAAGTTAGTTTTAATAATTATTGTTCGAACTTCATTTCTTTGTATATTTATGATTTGTTTAGGCTAAAGTTCGTATCGCTCCGTAAGGCAAATTACATGTGATTATTATTAATTAAAAAATAACACCAAAGTTAATTGTAAATATTCTGACAAACACTTAGTAGAACGGAACAACATGCTGTTTTCGAAGTGCACTGCACCTACATTATCAGCGTTCTTTGTGATTAGTCCACTGTGTCGGGTGCCAGTTGAAGTAGATTTCTACTTATATACTCAAGATTTCAGTGCAAATGGAATATGTGAATTGTTTTGAGTCATCGTATTACAATTTGCTGAAAGCTTAAATTAATAGCTATCGGCTGGTGGCAAAAAAAATAAAAATAATTATACTTAGTAGTTACAAACCAAAAAAGTTTGTCTTGAGTAGAACAGAAATAAACAAATTAATTATCATGTGCATAATTGGTAAAGAACAAACGACAATGGCAGGACTGTTGTAAATTAAGAGTTAATAAATTGAGCTTTCATTACAAAAAAGCTTTCAGAAAATTGTAATACGATGCATCAAAACAATTCACATATTCCATTTGCATTGAAAACTGAGTATATAAAGCAGAAATCTACATCAACTGACACCATAAATTTTATGGTGTCAACTGAATCCATACATCAACTGAAACAATAAATTTTACTGTTTTGAAATTAAAAGAGATTAGAAAAATAAGAAATGAGAAA
The DNA here is from genome assembly GCA_936439885.1 of Nowickia ferox. NCBI lineage: Eukaryota > Metazoa > Arthropoda > Insecta > Diptera > Tachinidae > Nowickia > Nowickia ferox. Next base: position 89,661,623 of record OW387023.1, on the reverse strand, counting down.
ACTTGTGAAACTTACTTATATTTGCCCCGAGTATGCTAAAGAGAAAATTCGTCTAAACAATCTAAACATGTTGATTAAGACAATGAACTATGAAGAAAACTTGAAGAGCAGAGATTGAAAGATTTCATGTATACGAGTACAATGTAAATGCTCATTGTATTAATGAAAAGTTTTATTAACACAATGCAGAACATTTAATGAAACCGTTTCATTCTCCGAATGAATATGAATGAACGAAATATGTACACATAAAACACTTGAAGCTTTATTTTGAAAATACATACGAAAATGACATAAATCAATATATTAAATACGCTTATATTTGCGTTAAAAAGAAAAAAAAAAAGAAAACACTGACTTGAAATAAAACAAACTGAGAGAAAACAGACAAACAAAATTGCAAATGAGAAACACTTTTTTCCAAAAAAAAAAAAAATTAAATTTTTTTGAACTTGTTTCCACTTATCTTTGACGCTGAAGAGCAATTGCTGATAACTTTTTCACTAAAATTTCAGTACTACCAAGTTTTATATATATAAAGCTAGGAAACACTTGGTGTTACCCTCCTTTTTATAAATACAACTCTGTAGAGTGTGCGTGAGAATTAGCTAATACCATTTTTATTTTCGAATTGGAAATTTATTTAGAAAGGTTTGGTTTTTCGTATCAAATTGTTGGCTCACTTGCCGTCTGTTTGGTATTATTTATTATCTTTTATAAACAAAAACAAACCACAAAGCCACTTTGGATTGTCTGCAAAATCGCCCAGTGTCTGAGACAGGAATCGAATCTAAGAAGTTCCGACTATTAGACCAGCATGCTACCACGGATGTACATCTGAGTACTCAGTTCTCCTACGCCACTGCTTCACTTGTAGGTGTGAGACAAAGAAAGAACATAAAACAAAACTTTTAATATTCTATTCATACTTGATTAAGCATTCAAACATAGTAATTCCAATTGTCCAGTAAATGCTGTGACCACTGTTCCTATTCCTATATCACTTATATTTAAAGCTAAAAGTCTATTTCATTTTTATCTATTTTATTTCTTATGATGTGCTGCCGAAAGGCGTTTATTTGTTGTGTCTTCATATGTTTGTGAAAATGTGCAAATGTTATACGCTTTGATATTTTAATTGTTTTTTTTGTTAATTCAGTTAATATGTATTTTTACTTTAAAGTTTTATTTGTAACAAATAATTAGTTTGAGCTACATTATAACTATAAGATCATATTTCTAACTGGTTGCTGGTGAATACTAGAATAGCTCCTATTTATGTTCTTAAACAACTTCAATAATAATTTTGAATAATAAATTGATGTCAAGCACATGACTTGATGGATTGTCTCACTTTAATATTTTTATCATATTGTGTGAAAGAAGAAAATCACTGTCGTTTACATTAAGGGCCATTATAAGAACTTGACAACGGTCAAAGGTAAAAGTTTATGGAACGAATAAAACGTTTTTCATTATAGACAGTTGAACAAAAAATCAAAGTTTTATTTATTAAAAATTGTTGTTGTTGCCAAAGTTCAGTTTTGCGAACAACAAATCTGAGGGTGGCGTTGGCTGAAGTTTTAGTTAGCACGTTGACTACAAAATCTAAGGTCCTAGGTTCGAGCCCGGTTCTGACAGTCGTTAAATAACAACACCACGCAATTTTCTGATGTGCATTAGTGTCCGTTTGTATAAGTTGTTGTAGGAAAGTTCAAGTGATAAAGTCATAAACTACTCCTGCTTCAGCAGATACTAATCCTAATGTATCATCACATCAGAGCGCACTCCTTGGTCGTTATTCTATAGCAGAATCATCGGCGAGGTAAAATAACCAATAAAATGGCTGCTAAGCACAGCTTCGAAATTAGTACGCCTCGTTGACACCAGAGGCGCTGCAACACTGCATTATTAAAAAAGCATACTAAAAGCAGAGTGGTAAAGAATGAAGCTTCCCTCTATCTCTTCCTTCACCAACTGTCTTCTCAATCGCTATCCCTTTCCTAAAGAAGGTAACAACTAGTTATAGTAGTAGGCGTGGGTGGCCTGATTTTTACTTCTCTTAAAAAAAAATAGTGCTTACTTTATTCATTACGGGGAAGTCATATTATTGTACATATGAAATATTTTAATAAATAACTACCAATCATTACTTTGTAAACCATGAATAAAGTACTACCCATTACAAAATCTTGTCATTTTAAAATCTAAATTAAGTCGAAATAAAAGAGTAAAAGAAAATTGAAACTTTAGTCTTATACAGATAATTTTTTCTGCAGAAATACTTTTTCAATAAATTTAAAAACTAAGACCATATAAATAATATTAGAGAAAATTATAAAGTACGAGTATCTAACATTCAATACATTATTTTTTATAAATTTCAAATTGTCTCAAAATTCAAATTACGACTTTTTTTAAACAATCTGTGATAAGTTTTAACAAAAATTCCTTATCTATATATAAAAATATGTTTTATCAAACTCTTTATCGCTTTAAGCAATTAAAATTGAAATGCTTCATTATTATATTTTCTTGTTAAAGAATTTAATAGATCAGTGTGATTTATAGCTTTTTAACGATCTCTGTAAAGTATTTGGATTTTGTATTATAATCCAAAAATAATTAAAAAAAATAACCATAAAAAATTATTTTATTATCAAATAAAACTTATTTAAATATCAAAATATTTTTCATGCCATGTTTAGTAGTATTATAAAAATTCGTTTTAATCATATTTTCTGGCCAACGATCTCACATTTGTATTGAAATTTTTTTCTTTAAATACGTTTGAAAGACATCAAAGGCGTTAACAAACCTGTCAAAATTGGAGTTTATTTAAGTTTATTGTTCATATGATAAAATGCTGTGAATGTGATTTTATTGCCAAGTTTCAAAGTGAGCTCTGCTTTATTTAAGAAATGGAAATGGACAAGTTTTTCTTCCTTGTGGCAGAGAAATGACACGAGGATTAAAAATTTATAATTTTTTATTTGCTATTTCTTTTATACAAATCAAACTTGCAAATTAGTAATGTGCTTAGTGTAATGGAAACTAAAATAAATAATTAATATGAGGAATATAAATTCTACTATACATATTTGTACATGGGGCATTCCACACAGAGAAAAAACTGCCTAATAGAATCAAGAAGATTTTCTCTATGAAACGTTTTTAGGCTAAAGGGTATCCCAGCAGAAAGAAGCGATGATTTTTCCATAGATATTTCTTATTATTTTTATGTGGCAAATTTTATTAATTTTATCAATAAGAAAACCAAATAAAATCAAGAAGAAATTTTGTTATTCACACTTTTTTACTCAATTTCCCTTATTTTTGGCACCAAGGAAATCTTCTTGATTTTATTAGGTTTCTTGTTATTTCATAACTATAAATAAACATAGAGACAATTTTTTTTTATATGATCTCTATCGTTTTTTTATAAGCATGTTTGTACAATAATTTCAATGCGGATTCAGGCTGACTGTTAGCATATTGGTTAGAGTGTTTGTCTATCAGTCAGAAGGTTGCTGGTTCAATTCTTGTCTACTCTCAAGTAATAATATGTATATTAAGAATATAATATATATGTATGTATAAATAAATAACATCTACATACATTACATATAGAATTTAAATGAAGATACATAAGCATGTTTGCCAGATTTGACGATTTATCGTCATTTTGACGATTTTAGGTTTTAAAATGAGCATTTTGACGACTGGACGAGTTTGGCCTTCAATTTGACGATTTTTAAAAACTGAAAATTAACACCATTTTTTAGAAGTTTAGTACAATTTTGATTTTGACCAAGAACTTGGCAGCTTTTGCCGGAATCATATGTTTTTTAAACCTATTTTAGTAATTTACCAACTGAAACAACAGAAATATAAATTTATATGGTCAAATGAAAAAACTACTTAGAAAAGTTACGAATAACTTTTTAAAAACAGATTTGCATGGGTGTGATAATTTTTATTTGCCGGATTATAATGATAAGAATTTACTAAGGAATATAAATACGCCAGCATATATTTGCTGGTGCTAAAGTTAATGGAATAAAAAAATGAGGAAAGCATTAAAAATTTAAATTGTTTTTACAGAACCGTGTGATAAGATTTTATTAAATTTTTACTTGGAAGATAATTTCAAAGCCTTAAGCCTAATAGATCTCTTTAATATGAAAATAGAAAACAAAGGTTCTTTCTACGATATTCTAGAAGAGTTTTCTCACTTCGTCAAAGAACCTAAGACAGAAAATTGAATCTGAATTCACACAATTAAAGTTATTAAAATTGGAAAAATGTCTAACTGATACACACTTTAAACTTTTAGATTAAAAAAAAAAGCCAATTCAAATATTAATGCCCTATTCAGTAAGAAGATTTACGACGTTTATGTTTGAAAATACTTTTGAGTTCTTGTTTTTTCTATTCTCTAAATAATTTACTTCAAAAATAGTTGTTGTCTTTGATAATAAAAAATAAAAATATTATTACCATGTTTTTAAAACACAAAAGTAATATTGAAATTATTATACAATAGTTTGAAAAATATTTGAAAAATATGTTTTGGATATAATGTTTAGAACAAAATCATAAAGCAAATACGCGAACCTTCTAGCTTGGACAATAAATAGTATTTGTTTTAAAGAATCACAATTCCGGCTTTTTTTTCTTCCATAGACAAGACAATACAATCGTCGAACAGAATTAGGGCATAAAAAAAAGACTTTTATTTCCCACGTTAATTAATAAAACAAATTCAGTTTTACCTCAACCTGCAGCAAATGTAGAAAGAATATTTAGTAAAGTTAACTGAAAAAATCAAAATCAAACTTTTAAAAAACAATTTGATTGCTTTTTTAATAAGAGTTTAGTTATGCCCTAATTTGCAAAGTATTTTGTTTTGATTTCCCCAGTTATGTGATATTTTTTAGAGCTGCTCAAAAATTTGCAAATGGAAATTATTTTATATTTTGTAAAAGCATGTAACAAAGTAAAAAAGTGCTTGGAATTTGGAATTCAAGTTATTACATATAAATAAATTCAGTAAAATGCGACTTTGATTTGCACACAACGTACGGAGTTTAGCCTGTATAATCGAATGTTTTACCTGATGTAGACATTTAAAAAAAAAATATAAAGTAACCGATAAACCATCTTTCGGTTTTTACCTATTTTGTTAGTTTCGGCGCTTTTGCTTAATTTTGGAGCTTTTTTTTTTTTTTTTTTTTTTAAGAGAAGTAACACTCAGGCAATGAATGCCTACTACTATTACTGGGTGTTACCTTCTTTAGAGGGTGGCGTTGGCTGAAGTAGTTAGCACGTTGACTACAAAACCTAAGATCCCGGGTTCGAGCCCGGTCTCCGACAGTCATTAAAAATAATAACACCACGCATTTTTCTGATGTGCATTAGTGTCCTTTGAATCAGTTGTTGTGGGAAAAGTTGAAGTGATGCAGGCATAAGGACTGGTCACTAAAAACTACACCTGCATCATCAGATACTAATCCTAATGTAACATCAGAGCGCCCTCCTTCGTTGTGTAGCAGAATCATTGGCGAAGTAAAATAACTAATAAAATAGCTACTAAACACAGCTTCAAAATTTCATACGCCTCATTTAACACCAGAAGGCGCTGCAACACTGCATTATCAAAAAAAGCGTGCAAAAAAGCAGAGTTGTAAAAGAATGAAGCTTTCCTCTATCTTCCTTCACCACTTGTCTTCTCTATCACTATCCCTTCCCTATCACCCTCTCTGACTATCTTCTCTTCAACTAACAGGTAACACAAAGGGATCATTGTATTGGACCCAAGTGAGCTGGACTCTAAATTTCACCTTTCCTTACCAGCAGCCTGCTAACCTAACCTAACCTAACCTACCTTCTTTAGGAAAGGGAAGACAGATGGTGAAGGAAGAAATAGAGGAAAGCTTCATTCTTTTACAACTCTGCTTTTTGTTTTATTTTTATTTTTTTAATAATGCATTGTTGCAGCGCCTCTGGTGTTAAATGAGCCGTATTAAATTTTTTAAGCTGTGATTAGTAGCCGTTTTATTGGTTATTTTACTTCGCCGATGATTCTGTTACACAACGAAGGAGGGCGCTCTGATGTTACATTGAGATTAGTATCTGCTGAAGACGGTATAATTCAGTGACCATTGACTATACCTTCATCACATGAACTTTCCTACAACAACAATGCAAAGGGACACTAATGTACATCAGAAAAATGCGTGGTGTTGTTATTTGATGACTGTCTGATACCGGGTTCGAACCCAGGATCTTCGTTTTTGTAGTCAACATGCTAACTACTTCAGCCAACGCCACCCTCTTTCTTTTGAGATTTTTCGGTTCTTGGCGTTTTTTTCGTTTTGAAAATTTTTACGGCTTTTGAAGCTTTATTTCAGTTTAACAGCTGCTTTTTTTTCGTTTTCACGATTTTTTCGGTTTTCGGCGATTTTTTCATTTGGTAAATTTTTCAGCTTTGTAATTTTTTAGTTTTAAAGTTTTTGAAAATTTTCAGAGTTTCCCTCTTACGGTTTCCAAGATACAGCAAGTTGTTAAAATTACATTAACTGATAGAATACCCTTTAATTTAGATTTCTTAGATGTCAGTGTTAATTGGTGTAGTCTGCATAAAAATACCTTTAAGACCATGACTTACTATCCTACTATCCTACACTACACTACAACCCTGATCTGATGAATTGTTATTGTCTTCTGAAAATGTTTATAAACTCCATCATACCAGGGTTGTATTTTCCTAAAAGTCGTTCGTTTGTGTAGGATAGTGAATCACGGCCTTAACTTTGAAAATTTCAAGTGTTTGTATATAATTGTTTGTACATTAAATTAGGAATTCAACATGTTACGTTGCTCGATTTAGCACACCTTTTAATTATTAACTGTCATATATTTTTTGCCAAAAGTTTCACATATTCTGCGAATATATCAGGTCCGTAACTCTTACGGCTCTAGAGAAAACAGCCCGTGACAGACAGACAGCGTAGCGAAAACAATAGGGTTTCGTAGAAATACCTTAGAAATTTCTATTCCATCCCAAAGCTTATTTTCCTAAGGAATTTTTTGATTGTTATTGCAACTAAATCTAGTTTTAAGTTGAAAACGTTTCGATGAGTATTTATTCGTATTCACTGGCATAAATATTGCGATCATTTTAACTTGGCAGCACTAAATATGTGGCAATAAGAAAAAAGTGCTTAAGTCATATTTGACTGTTTTGCAGGAGAGCACTTTTAAGCGTTCAAGTCGATTTTCAGAAATTTATTTCTTTTATAGTTAAATTAAGAAAATCTGTTAGCCTTTGTTTGTTTAAGCAAAAATCGTTCTACAAACTGTAAGTAATACATTAAAGTTGAAATATACCAAAGTATAATCTAAATTAAGCTATTATTCCAAATTAGATTAGAAGTATAAAAAAGATAAACCGCAACTTGTTGTACTATAACTTCTTGAAAAATCGCACAAATTATTTGAGTTTTGCTCAGGGGTACTTTTAAATATGCATATTACGGAGGTACTCATAAGTAACTTATCTGGACTTAAGCACTTTTTCCTTTTTGCCACAGAAATTTATTATAACAAAAACAAGGTTGAATTTAATAAAATTACTTAAAAAAAAGGTTTTAAGTTGGTTTTCACAAAATCATTTTGTATAGTAAAACCAAAATTTATTGAAATCATGTCTCTATAACGTAGAAGTTCGTCGGGTGTTTGATATAGAATAGCTTAATTGTTTATGTTTTGTCGGTCCTTCAGAAGAGCAACGCACTGGCTAAATTTTTATCGGATACATAATAGAAATATCCATATAATAACGGACAGCCAATCTCCAATCAAGCCCCTCATTCCTTATTCAAGAATGTCGCACAGCCTGTGCAACATGGTTGCGGATGACCCGGTAAAGAGGGGAACCCTACTCAAAGTAGTCAATATTGAAAATCTCTGTGGGCTGCCGCTCTCTTCCTGCTGTATACGCTGGTTACGCTTCGATAATGCCTTTCTCAACTAAGCTCAAGACAAATGGCGCAATGAGCCCACCTGCGTATTATCAAGAATCCTTTGTCACTCGGCTAAACTTCCACAGAACTAAAAACCTCTTTAACTTCACCAAGAAGCACTTGAGGAATCTCTTGGCTACACTGACCGGCCACTCCACTTTCGGAACCCATGCTAAACGTATGGGTCTCCCGTACAATGATTACTGCTACAGTTGCTATGTTGAAGAATAGGAGGAAAACATTTCTCATCTCCTTTGCTCTTGCCCCGCTTTGGAGGACCTCAGTCTGCAATTCCTTGGTATAATATCCTTCAATAGTCTGTCCAAGTTATCGGAAATAGGACTCAAAAACCTAAGTCTGTATGTTAGGTTTCCTGACCCACTTCTCTTTTATTCTCTTTTATCCCCAAGAAACTATTCATCTACATAGTTTAGTTGGATACTTTATTCTGCACTTAGCATTTAAAAAATATTTTACATTTGAATTATTTTCTATTTTTAAAATATTAAAAGCCATAAGAGAAAAACCTTGTTATACACTTTTTTTATTAAAAAAAAACACTTGAAATTTCTTAAGCTTCTTTCAAAGATTTAATTTTTCTTTCTATTTGAATGTTGAGAATAACAATTTATTTCACTGATTTTTTTTTTTTTTTTACACAAAACAAACTTATGCTACATTTAAACTGTTTTATTGCTACAAAAAGCATTGAGTGATATTGTAAAATGAATATTTTATACCGTTTGCCACAATTCTTTTTTTTTTCATTTACAAAATTTATAACTTCTACATACACCTGTGGTATTTGGTTTCTTAGTGTTTTCCTAAATTTGTTAAGTCATTCGTGTTTGTTGAAATTTGGTTTAGAAAGATTTTTCCTACTTAAAATTTGTTCAGTACAACTGGAAAAGAAAGAACACTTTATTTTTAATGTATTGCAGCATGTAGACTTCTTGGGGCGTCAGATGCTCATGCTTGTAAATTCAAACACCAGTTACTTTAAGGAATGCAGGGAAATTTAAAGGAATGTATTAATTTTTATAGTTGTAACTTGCTTAATATTATTTATATATATTATATTTGGAATATTTGTCTGTTTTTATTTTTATTTTGGTTAAACATTGTCTATATGCATTTTGTTCCTGCTTAAAGATTCAATTAAACGTGCGATAACCACACAAAACAGTTGTTCGAGCCAAACTTATGGGCAACACTGTATTTGATTACAGGTGACTCGTCATAACACCATAGCCATAAGCGTTGCCATAGAAACGAATTGCTTTTTGGTTTTTCGTCAAAACCATAAACAGCTGTTTACTGGTTACACATATTTGTTGTTGCACTTTTAAAATAAATAAGCAAATGAAAACATAATCAACTGTTTATCTTTGCCCAATTATGGCAAAATAATTCTTTTAGGACTCTGCCCAACCATATTCAAGCAAATACATTTCCGTCCATCTAATGTCCTAATACTATTTATCAACCTGATTTTGTATAAAACAACAACTGCTTCGATTTCTTAAGATTTAACTCTATTGAAGAAGAAGAAAAATCCGCACATGTGCAAAAACACAATAAATAACATTAAGATATTAAACCACATTTCAGTCATCGCAGTTGCTGAAATACTTTCAATTTAGAATAAGAGAAATGATGGCTGTAATTTTCATCGATGTTGCTTGCCTAGTGTGGCTGACAATTTGGGTTTTTGCACTTTTCAGCTCCAATTTATGTTTAAAGGAAATTTTGTAGATAATTCCTACTCGTTATATTGGCGTATTATACGAGGTGTGTTCAAAAAGTATCGCGAATTTTGAATTTTCGCGCGCTATGTATATTCGAATTTTGATTTTTTTGCGGCGTTATGTTGGTACTCATGTCTCTCACTTATGCCGACAATTTCGGAAATTTTGAATGTTCAGTTAATTGTTGACAGCTGTTTTGCTTGCACGTGTTTTGGCTCGTCTTCGATTTTTACCTATTAAAAAAAAAAAAAGAATGGAACAAAGAACCTGTATAAAATTTTGTGTGAAAAACGAAATTAAGCGTTGCGAACGTTGACTGTGGCATACGGAGGAGCTACCTTGGACCGAAGCAACGTTCATCGGTGGTGCAAAATGTTCTCAGAAGACCGAGAAGATGTGAACAACAGAGAGCGTGCCGGACGCCCGAGCACTTCAACAACAGACGAAAAAATTGATGTAGTGCAGAAAATGATATTGGCCAATCGTCGAATCACCATTAGAGAAGTTGCTGAGGACCTAGACATATCGATTGGCTCGTGCCATTCGATTTTTATCAATGATTTGGGCATGAGACGGGTCGCCGCGAAATTCGTACCGAAATTGCTCAATTTCGACCAAAAACAGCGTCGCATGAACATTGCTAATGAGCTGTTGGACTCTGTCCGCGACGACCAAAATTTGTTCCATAGGGTCATAACTGGTGACGAATCGTGGGTTTATGGTTATGACGTGGAAACCAAAGATCAATCAGCTCAATGGAAGCTGCCGCACGAACTAAGACCAATAAAAGGGCGCCAAGTTCGGTCGAATGTGAAAGTTTTGCTTACAGTTTTCTTCGATTGCAGGGACGTGTTGCATCATGATTTCTTGCCACAGGGTAGAACGGTCAATAAGGAATATTACCTGCAAGAAACGCCCGGATTTGTGGAAGAATAAAAATTGGCTGTTGCACCACGATAAGCCCCTGCTCACACATCGTTGCTTGTAGGCGACTTTTTGGCCAAAAAAAACACACACTAATGATGCCGCAGCCACCGTATTCCCCAGATCTGGCCCCTGTGACTTTGTCTTGTTTCCGAAACTGAAGAGGCCCATGAAAGGACGACGCTACGCTACGATTGACGAGAGAAAGACGGCATCGAAGGAGGAGCTGAACAAGATAAAAAAAATGATTTGTGAAGTGCTTCGTGGATTGGAAAAAACGTTGGCATAAGTGCATTATATCTGAAAGGGATTACTTTGAAGGGGCAAAATATATATTCATGAATAAATAATTTTTGAAAAAACATAAAATTCGCGATATTTTTTGAACACACATTTCTGTCGTCACATACATTTGATCGTTGCAGAGCAACCATCTTAGTTGTCTTAATCTATTTTAAAAATTAGAAAACTTCTTAGAATAGTTGATGATGCTAAATATGAAAAGAGTTTGAGCAAGGAAAATAATAAGTACACTCACTTCCCGGCATCCCTCTACGACTTTTGGTTCTCAGTGCTTGCTAGCACCATGAACTATTTGCTATTATGGATTTTATCTACACAGAAAAAAATATTCCTGCAATCAACAACTTTAATTGAAAATAAAACCAAAAATCAATTTAAAATGTATTTAAGTCAATTAAATGTTTGTTTAAAAATTTAATTAACTACAAAGTTTAATTGAGTCAATTAAATTTTTAACTGATTTATAAGGAAGAGATAGAGGAAAGTTTCATTCTTTTACAACTCTGCTTCTTGCACGTTTTTTTTGTTAATAATGCAGTGTTGCAGCACCTCTGGTGTCAATGAGGCATATTAAATTTCGAAGCTGTGCTTAGAAGCTGTTTTATTGGATATTTTACTTCGCCGATGATTCTGCTACACAATACCGACGAATGAGGGTGCTGTAATGTTGCATTAGAATTAGCATCCGCTGAAGCCGGTTTAGTTCAGTGGCCACTATCTATGCCTGCATCACTTGAACTTTTTCTACAACAATTTATGCAAAGAGACACTAATGCACGTCAGAAAAATGCAAAGCGTTGGTATTTAATGACTGTCGGAGACCGGGTTCGAACCCAGGACCTTAGGTTTTGTAGTCAACATGTTCACTTCTTTGACACCACCCTATTATGAACTTAGAAGCTATTGATGCTACAATTCAGCTAAAGAGGGCAAAGACTACTCGAACATCATGTAAACTCGTAAACAAATTTTACCACAGTCTATGGTAGGAATAGAATTCACCACTCGCAGACTGATAGAATACCACACCATCAGCTAAGCAGCACGAATAATGCTATATTCCTCTTGGTTACCGGATACGTAGGAGTGGAAGGTCTAGTAGCGTTCTTTGGAATTGTACCGAACAAAATCAGATAAAAATATCAGAGTACATGTCTGCTTCATGTCTTTGAGTAAATATGGTCTAAGTATGCTCACTAGCTTCCTCACAAGCGATTGCAGGTTGAGAAAACACCTCGACTTGGTATTGAGTTTAATAACCGATGATGATTCTGTAGTCATGATGATGAAACTCCAAAGCACATTCTGAAGAACTGCGAATCTTTATGCCACAAAAGATATAGCCAATTGGGCAGGGACCTGTTGTAAAATTGGGAACAGTCAATACTAGAACCAATGGCAATTTTGAGATTTCTCAGAAGAATAGACCTAGATCAGATGCTCTAGCATCTGGTAATGGATATAATAGATCTTTTTGGTTGCAGTATCCTGTGTTTCATTCATACTTTCCGATGTGCTGTGCATCAATGCCCCTTTGTCTCTTTATTCGCTGGGGTTATCATGGATAAAAATGCTCTCTAAGGTCGCAGTATAAAGTTGAATTATCTTGAGCAGACTTATTGCAGAAATCTAATGGCTTATTTTGTTGCATATTTCTGTGCTCCCTACAATCAAAAGCATATTTTGCTTTTGTGATTTTGAAAAATATTATTACTTGTGAATTCTCAAATACTTTCTGGAAGTCTGTGCATAATATAAGATGTTTGTGACTATTCAAAATGTGTGGTTGAAGTCTACTGACGATTTGTTAAAGCAACAATGAAATAGACTAAAGAACACTGCAATATTTTTTCTATAATCTGGGACTAAAATGTGGTAGTCGAAGTCAAAATACGCCAGCCGCGATAAAGCCCTATATCTCTAAGTAGAGCTAACTTAAACTGATGGCTCGACATTCTGTGAATAGAGTCACTGCCCATTCCGTTTGGTTCCCTTGTATTTGTACTTTTATTTGTCTTTGTGAAAGTTGAAACTTGAAGCCTGCTGTCAAGAGTTCGCCAATATAACCCGTCACGATGCGTAATTCATTGTGCATTACCTCTTAAGGCTCAGTTAGCCGACTGTAATGGAATGTAATTGTAACAGTAGGAAACAGCTGATCGATATTGTTGTGTAGAAAGTAATGAAAATGGTTATAGAAATGTAATGTAAGGTAACATTACTTTTCACATAACAATACGGATCAGCTGTTTCCTACTGTTACAGTTACATACCATTACAGTCGGCTAACTGAGCCTTTACTCTTCCTGCTTTTATGCAGCAGCTGACAGCGAAATATCTACTGTAAAAAGTTAAAAAAAAAACAGATTAAATTCTTTCAGTATTTCAACTCTTCCCAAGTGGTGTTAAAAGGAAACATTTAGTTCTGGTAAATAGTTTGGACGAGTGGCGCAGATTTCCACAGGTGATGATCAATGAATGATCAATACTCAATCTAAAGATTTTCTATCAATGATCTGTTTCTTGATCCATTTGGGAAAGGTGTGGTTATTTTGTTGCTGTTTTTCGTTTTTCATTTGTAATTGAAAATAAATTTCAAAGTAAATAACTTAAATGGGATGTTGATTGAAATTGATTTATTGAAAATCGTTTGTAGCTGTTGTAATACGATTCAGTTTTAAGAAGTCCATAGAGTTTTTAAGTTTTTTTTCTTTGCCACAAGAACAACCAGCAACAGCCATTGCAAAGTGACCACAAATAAGTTTAATGGTAACGGTTTTAGGTTTGGGATTTTAAACTAAAATTTTCGTTTATAAATTAAAATGTTACATGTTGTTTGTAGTTTATCTATTTTTTAGTTCTTTATAAGAGTAATACTTATTTATGTATTCTAGTTTATTTATATGTGCTATATTATTATATTTTAGTTTTTTTTCTATAATATTGCTTAAGCTTTACGAAGATAATGATTGATTTTTTATTTGGTTTTTTTTTGTTGCAGATTAGCAGCAAACTGAGGGTAAGTTTCATTAAAAAAGGCGGTGTTTTTTTGTGTGTGTGTAAATATCGCGTGAGATTTATTGATTAAAATTTATAACAAATTTGTGTGATAAAAAAAGGAAACAAAAAATTAATTGATAATAACTGTTCGCTTAGGTAAATCATTCAATTGGCAATCATTATGGATTGCAAGCAGACTTGTTACTTTTTTTATGATTATATTCTTTGCGTGAAATAGAATTTATATTTATATATATACAGGGTGGGCCAAAAGTTACCATGGGGCTTAAAAGTTTAATAACTTTTTCGTTTATTACTTTTTTTAAATTTTTTTTCTCAGATTATATAATATACAAAATGGAAAATTTTTTTACACTAAGTATGAAAAATAATGTCTCTTAAATGACCACCGTTTTCAGCTTCGCACTGATGGGCGATTATGATTATGAGTGATGAAGCTCATTTTCATTTGAGCCATTCATAAACGCCAATTGCACCCCATTAGGTGTACAATATGGTGTGGGATCACATATGAAAATATCATTGGGCCTTACTTCTTCGAGAATGAAGATGGAAGTGCTGTAACCGTAAATGGAGAGCGGTATCGGTTTATGATAGAAAATTTTTTACGTCTTGCTCTTGAAAACAGACCTGGTATGTGGTTTCAGCAGGACGGAGCCACTGCCCGCACTGCCCGAGACACAATGGCACTTTTAAGTCAAATTTTTGGAACACCCGATGATATTGAAGCTAACATTACCAACCTTAATGAAAATATTAAACAGGCTGCTGAACATGCCACTACCTCCCATCCGCAGACTGGGTTTAATAGAATTTATTCTACTGATATTGAACGTCTCGTGTGTGAAAAAAGAAGAGCTAGAAGGGAATGGCAACAGCACAGATCACCTCAACATAAAACTAGGTTTAAAGAGTGCACTAAACGACTCCAAGAGTTGCTTGCATTTGAAAAAACTGCATCTCTTAAAAATTATCTGGAAGGTCTTGATGTCACTCTTTGTGGCGCGCTGCTAGAAAGCTTAAAACACCCGTCGAGTTTAAACCACCTCTGCGCACATCTACCGGAGGTTGGGCAAGAAGCGACTCTGAAAAAGGTAAATTATTTGCTGAGCATTTAAAATCCGTATTTACCCCAAACTCATGTTCTGGTGCTGTTGATTTGCCGAGTGTAGTTGCGCTACCCCCCTCGACCCATAAAATTTAAGACGCGTGATGTACAAAAACTAATTGCTGAACTCAACCCGAAAAAAGCTCCGGGTATTGATGAAATTAGTAACCAGATGCTGATGAAGTTGCCTCGTATTGCAATTAGAATCCTGTTATTCATTTTTAATGCCATTTTACGTCTGGAGTATTATCCAAACAGCTGGAAGCTTGCCAAGGTTAAAATGATACCAAAGCCGGGCAAAGATCTTACCAAGGCTGAGTCATACAGGCCAATAAGTTTACTGTCAACAATGTCAAAGCTCTTTGAAAAGTTACTCATGATAAAATTGTCCCCAATTCTAACTGACAATGAGTGCATACCGGACCATCAATTTGGTTTTAGAAGTCAGCATAGCACCATTGAACAAACTCATAGATTGGTTCAATTTATTCGAAAAACTTTTGAAGAAAAGAAATATTGTTCTGCCCTCTTCATTGATGTTTCTCAGGCATTTGATAAAGTATGGCATGAAGGCCTTATTTTAAAATTGAAATCATATCTACCAATAAATTTTCTGAAGCTATTGGAAAGTTATATTACTACCCGGCAGTTCACGGTTGTTGAAGGAGACTTCATGAGTGTGCCCGAATCTATATCATCCGGTGTGCCACAGGGGAGCATATTGGGGCCAGTGTTGTATTTGATTTATACTTGTGATATGCCTTTGAGCAGCAATATCCATACATCTACATTTGCCGATGATACAGCCTGCCTTAGTATGCACGAAAACCCTCACGAGGCTTCCCGATATCTACAAGAACATATTACACAGCTGGAACTATGGTTAAACTTATGGAGAATTAAAGTTAACGAACAAAAGTGTGTTCAGCTAACATTTACCCTGCGAAGAGATACTTGTTCCCCAATTCGAATCAACAATCAAGTTGTTCCTCAACATTCACATGTAAAATACCTTGGTATACACCTTGATCGACGGCTTACATGGAAACACCATATTGACTCAAAGCTAACACAAATGAAACTTAAATTAAATCAGATACATTGGCTGATTGGTAGAAATTCAACACTCAGTCTAGATTGTAAACTTTTAATATACAAGTCGCTTTTGAAACCCATATGGTGCTACGGAATACAGCTATGGGGCACTGCTTCAGCTTCCAATATAGAGAGAATCCAACGAAGGCAAAATAAGATTTTAAGACTAATAACATCGGCTCCATGGTACATCAAAAATTCAAATTTACATCGTGATTTAAATATGCCACTAGTGACTGAAGAAATTAAAAAATACGCAGGCAAATACTTAACAAAACTCCAATCTCATCCTAATCCACTTGCTCGTAACATCTTGAATTTTACTGGACACATCCGCTTAAAAAAGAGGGACACTATGGCTCTAATACTCAACACTCCAGATGAAACAGCTTGAAAATATTTTTGTGCTTAATACGATATTTATGTATTATTGATTACTATCACTAAGTTTATGCCTGACACTGGTTGGGCCTAATTATTATATGTATCTAGATTTAAGATTTGAAAACTTATTGTTAGTTCATTTTTTGAAGATACAATAAATAAATATACGCATGAAAAAAAAAAAAAAAAAAAAAAAAAAAAAAAAATTTTTGGAGAGCGAATAATTTCCAGAAATTCGGAAATAATTTGGCCCAGCGCGATCGCCAGTTTTGACAGCACCAGACTATTTTCTTTGGGGTTATTTGAAGTAGCGAGTGTATGTGAACAAGCCAGAGACAATCCTTGAACTCAAGGCAAACATTGTTGCAGAAATTTTGGAAGATATTATGGAAAATGCTTTAAAACGAGCCCATCAGTGCGAAGCTGAAAACAGTGGTAATTTAATTGACATTATTTTTCATACTTAGTGTAAAAAATTTTCCATTTTATATATTATATAATCTGAGAAAAAAAAATTAATAAACGAAAAAGTTATTAAACTTTTAAACCCCAAGGTAACTTTGGCCCACCGTGTTTAAGTAAATAAATGTAACAATAAACAGGGTGATGCAATAAGACATTTCAATATGAATAGCCCGCCATGTTAGCAGTTGGCATGACTCAGTAGTAAAAACTACGCTTCAACAACGTTTTAAAACTATTAAAATTCAATTAATTTGTTTTGTTAATACAATTAAATAAGTAATTGAATTTGAACCTTCTACTATTTTTGTCAATACAATTATCAATATTGTAATATGGGTGCTAAAAGTTTTCAATGAAATATTTTGTTATATCAGCAATGTATTTTGTTGATTAATTTTTTTTCAATTAATTTTAATGTTATACCAACAGTTTTAATTGTTAAAAAAATTGTTATTTAAATTAAATATTTTGTTATATTAACAGTATGTATTGTTGACTAACATTTTACTTTTAGTAAAGTTTTTTGTTGGAGAAAAATATTTTTTTTTAATAAAATTTTTTGTTAGACAAACATTTTTTTTTTAATAATTTTTTGGTTGTATCAATGATTTGTGTGGTAGGAAATATAATTTTATTAAATTTTTTTTTTACTTTATCAACAATTTTTATTGTGAGAAAAAATAGAAGATTTTATATAAGTTTTAATATTCTCATCGCACTTTTTCACAAAATTTTTATTTGACTAAAGTCCAAAATTTGATCTAAGACCTCACGATATAAGTTTATAAGTTTATATGTTTCTTCTGTTCAGTTCAGTAATTAATTATCTGGGCAAAAATATTGCGTAAAAGCATCTTATAGACCAACATCAATGCCTATTGTATACTACTATAAATCCTGTTCAAAATTCTGTTAAATATTATTTCCTATTTAATGCAACAGAAACTCTACTTATACTCGTAATTTATAAGGAAACAAGTATAAGTTTAAGTACAAGATTCTCATTTGACGATTACAGCCGCTTGTTAAAAGTGAATGTGCAAGTAAGTGAAAAATTCTTGGTATTACACGGTTATTTATTGTTCCGGAACATCTTATTGCCGGTTAACAAAATGTTGTTGCATTAACCTTTGCTGACCCGCCACGAATGCTAATAACGCGTGCAAAATTTTCATTCTCACATGTTGTTGCATAATAAAAATAGTCAAGAGGGCAAAAAAGGAAAAAACAACATGTAATTCAAAACCACAAATTCATCTAGATTCTCATACTTCTGTGGAAATTTTTAAATGAAGATGGAAATGCAAGCATGTCTTTGTACTGTGTGCAATATGTGTTAAGTGCTTTTGAGATTTTTCTTTATTTTTTTTAGTAACTTTTGCCTGTTGCTGTAAAAATTTATAAATGATATGTAAATAGTTTTTTTTGTTGTTACTTATTACACTCTTTGTAGTGCTGTTTGTTTAAACTTTTTCACATGTAATTGGCAGCCTTGACGTGCTGTTATGCAAATCATATTTTAAGGCTTAATCCAACAATCTAGTTTATATTTTGATTAACTGAAAAATGCACGCTCCATACATACGTTGAATAAATTGTAATCGTTTTTTTTTTGTTTACTCGTATATATCGAGAATTTACACCATGAATTAATTTCCAAGTAGCTTCTTCTAGAGATGGGCAGTTCTTCTAATGTTTTATAAGAAAAGGCCTAGTAATATTCATATGACACAGTGGGATGGTCTTATACATTTTTAAGCGAAAACTACAAGGTGTGTTCTCAGATCATTGAAAGTTGGGGGCAACCATTATATTGACTTAGTTAAGAAAAAAAGTGTAATAAGAAAAATCGGTCATGCCCACCGCCCATCCAATCCAAATGAAAGGCCTTATATTGTAAAACGCAATGGTAAGAGTTGAAAAATTTTATGCCGGTTTTATTTTTGTAGTTGAAATTTTTTGCATATAAAATTTCTTAATTTTTCACATAAAATTTTCCCTATCCAAACAAAAGTATTTAAATTTGCCACATACACTTTCTATAATAAAAAATACGCATGATGAGTTTCGTGAAACCCATGCAACATGAAAATTTTCATATCATTTGATAAAAAAAATTATTTATTCCTTGTCTATAATTTTTTTGAAAAATATCGTCACATTCCGAATTCTGTCTAGATGGCCAATATCTTAAGGGTCTTATGAAACCAGTAAGTGACGAAAAATGTAAGTTGGAGTTGCAAAATTTCCAAGCAAATACTCTTCTGTATACAGCGATAAAAAAACATATTTAAACTTTTTACAGGATCACTGCAATCTTCAAGGTTTTAAGCTGATCTTCAACCCCTTTGTTTAAAAAAAACGTGGTCGTCATATAAAAATATTAAAAACTTTTAAAATTAAAATCGCCAAAGTTTGTTATTTTTCCTTTTGTTAACTACGAAATGATAAAGTAATCATTTGCCAATCCTAAAAATCATATGGTTTTGTTTTAAATTATCTCTAAGCCATTTTTCTTTGATGTTGAACGTGACCGTCGTACACATTTAAAGTGAAAAAAAGTCAAAATATAAGCAATATTTATTGTGACAAGAAGCGTAACTTATAACTCTAGTTTAGCACTATAATTGGTGCCAAGTTTGATTTTGAATACTTTTTCGTTTTCATGATAATTGCAAAAAAAAAAAAACCAAAGCATTAGCATGTAGCAAAAATAGAGTTATTTTTGTGGAAAACGATTAAAGCTCTAATTTCAGCGAAACCTGAAGCGATATATAATATATAATATATAATATATATATATATATACTCGTATATATATATCTTAATAATTTAAAAATTTTGTGCACAGACTTCTCTATAAAACAGGCTTTAATTTTATCCAAAAATTATTTATGTATTTATAAATTCAAGCAGCATTTCCACACGCAAAGTTTACTTTGAAATGGTTTGCGCTTGTGAGATAGAACGGAGAAGAGCTCTCAATCCCTTTTCCCTTCTCTCCTACAAATTCAAGACTCTGAAAAGTAAACTTTTCGTGTGAAAAAACTGTCTATAATCGCAGTCGCTTGTGGCATGTTGCACGTGACATTTTTTCATCATCATGAGCTTTACATTATTTCTATTTACGAAATTTGAAATATGAAAAACTCCTCTAATTTTTTTCTTTCAGGCATCGCTTTTCACTTTTCCTAAGCATTCCCCCTGCATTCTTGCATTGTTTTTTTTTAATTCATGATTCTGTAATAATATATCATATTCCTTAAATTTTTTTTTCATCATTTGAAGCTCTCAGAATTTTTCCTTATTTTGCTCATTTAAATTTAAATAATTTAAACGTATGTGAAATTTTTTTATGTACTTTTTAAAATTTAAAAATAGGTACCACGATCACAAATCTTTAGATATTTCAGTAAGGCTTTTTTTTCGTTGTCGCACGTGACATAGAAATATGCGATTTTGCAAAAGGAACAAATTTAAAGTTCTTTGCAATTTGATAGTTTCGTAGGCATTTTTTCTGATGCTATGTACAATCAGAAAAATTTTAGAGACCAATAGTCAAGAGATACTGTGTTTCTCAGTTCCAAATGAGAAAAAGAAATATAGAAATAAAAAATTGCACTTTTGGTACGTTAAATTCGAATATCTAGAAACTTGTTAGGTATAAATGTAAAATAAGTTTAATTTGATTTTACCTTAATGAAAATATGGCAAAACAAAGTGTTTTAAAGAACTTTAAATATTTTTTGTGTTGGTGTACATTTCGGTAGAAATGCCCATGTCCAATATTCAATAAATACTTGATCTAAAAGTAGATGCATTAGTTTTTTTTGCAATAATGTTACAAAATTTGTAATTTTCTTCCTTTTCTGAAAGTTTCAGTGAACTATTTTTTGTAAATCGAAAGAAGAAATTTTTTCTCTCATTTTGTTTAAAAGATTTTTCCACTAGAAATAAAAAAACTTTAATTTTTAAAGGCAAATTTTTCCCAATTAAGAAAATTGTTGAATCAATCGATGAGTTAGTTAAATTCAAATGTTACATCAAACAACTTCTGTATAAATATAATTGATGATAATTTTTATTGCACAGCTTAATTATTTTTAAAATAAATTAATTCTAACCCATTGTGCAGTGTAATAATTCTTAAGTTTTTTTTAGTAGAACAAAAGCTAAATAAGATTGCCTGCAACATATTTCTAGTTTCTACTTAATTTTAAGACTTTTATTTACTCGGGGCAGTTACTTTACCCTATTATTGAAATTTTTGTGTTCAAGATGTTAATGAATTTTTATAAAAAAAGACGTTATTATTGATGTCTTTCAGTGTGTGATTGATTAGTATTAACGAAATATTTGTTAAGGCCTCCTCTCATCTACTAAATATTTTGACGATTAATTTTAGAAAATAATAAAATGCCACTTCACAGAGATAATAATAAATAATAGGCTTTAAAAAATACATAAGTATTTTACAGTTTGTATTAAACCAGTTAACATGGGTGGTATATTAACACATAAGATAAAAATCTTTAATTAAAAAGAGTAGCTTTTAATTGAAGAAAAAAAGATATAAATATATTTATTTGCCTTTTAATGGACACACAAAATTTTGTTGCTTATGACTGATATTAATGATAAGTCAAGTCTTTTGAATATATATATTTTTTGAAGTTTTAATTAAAAGTCAGTAAATTGTTTGCTTTAGTCAATAACATAAATATTTTTGTTGTGATGGTCAAAATTTTTATTTGAATTTAAACACTTTTAGTTTTGTTGGCAAAAAACTTGTTTTTTTTCGGTACCCAACTTCATTTTGGTGTTTTTGTTGCATTTGGAACAGGTTAAAGTATTAAAGTATTTAATCACCATATTGTTGCATCATTTACTTAGTGGAATTTTACTTGCTATAAAACAAGTGACAATTTATATAATAAACTTATTTTTTTTACTATTATTTTTTTGATGTTTCTGGCAAAATTACACTATTGACAGTCTGCTTCGTTAGTGTTTTTTTTAGTAATATGATGTTTTTTTCACTCCTTAAAAGAGGAAGAAGCTAAAGGTTAATTTTAGTCATACATGAATAAATGACATACAATTTCATAAATGATTGCTTAAGCAATATGAGAATAAATTCAATAAAGTAAGACTTTGATTTGCACACGAAATGCTCCATACGAAAATTTTTTATTTTGAGATTTTGTCGGTTTTTAGCGTTTTTTGGCGATTTTTTAGAATTGACACTTTTTTTAATTGAGACGTTTTTATTTGTTTTGGCGTTTTTTTGGTTTTTGACGTTTTTTTTAGATTTTTGGCCTGTTTTTTAATATAACGTTTTTGCTTTAATTTTTTTTTGTTTTGGCGTTTCTTTTTATTTTTTTACAATACATTTTATTAGTTTAAGCTATTGTTTTAGGTTTTTGGCGTTTTTTAAATTTTTTTTGGCGACTTTAGCCTATATAATCGAACATCTAACCAGATGCAGGCATTTCTTTTTTGTCTGTTTTTATTTTAAGTTCAACGTTTTTTTTCGCCAATTTTTTGGGTTCTTGCCGATTTTTTGTTTTTGAAGCATTTTTTTCATTGTGGCTGGATTTTTGTACATTTTTTGAAAACCTTTTTCATTTTGGGGATTTTTAGCATTTTATTTTATTTTTGATGATATTTTTCATATCAGGGATTTTTTCATTCTGGCGGTTTTTTTCGTTTCGACGGATTTTTCTAGGTTATTGGCGTTTATTTTTTAATTTTTTGGCGACACTTTTTACTTCTAGTGATTTTTTTGCATTTTAGCAAATTTTCTTTTATTTTTGGCGTTATATTTCATTTCAGGGATTTTTTCATTCTGGCGATTTTTCGTTTCAACTTAAAAAGTGTTTCCAATGTATCTTTTTATAAAGATTTTGTATTTTTTTTATAGTTTATTTTATTAAACATAATTAAATGCTTATCAAATCCCGCTCTCATCTATTTTCTTGTTCGTCCTCGTACTTTGGTTGGTGCTGGCTGCAGTTAGAAAAGTTCCAGTGCTATTTTTCTTACTGTTTAGGGATTGTCACTGACACTATGATGGTGACGATGATGATGTTGCTGCTGTCGGCAGATTTTGTATTTTTAACGTTTTTGAAAATCTCAAGAGTTTGCCTCTTGCGGTTTCCAAGATACAAGTAAGATATCAAAATTACATTCACTCATAGAATACTCTCTAGTTAAAATTTTTTAAATTTCCGTGTTAATTGGTGTATTCTGCATAAAAATACACTAATTTTGAAATTTCAATATATATAATTTTGTGCATATTACACAAGGATTTCAAAATTTTTCGTTGCTCGCTTAAGAACATCCTCTAATTTCTAATTTTCATATATTTATATGTTGTTTTAACTGCCAAATTTTTATATATTCTGCGATATATTAAGATTTGTTGCTCTTACTGTTCTGGAAAAACAGCCTGTAACAGAAAGACAGACAGAAAGACAAACAGACAGACAGACGGAAGGACATACAAGTAGCGAAAATAATAGGGTTCCTTTTCACCTTTGGTGTACGGAACTCTTAAAATGAATTAAGTCCGTTCACAGAAAAAAGTATTCACCAATTAATATTTTCAATTAATAATTTAATTCATTCAATTAAATTTTTAATTATATTAATTAATTTGAGTGGAAAAACTTAATTGATATTATCAAATTGTTTATAGGTGAAAATTTAATTAATTTTTTAATTAATATTACAAATATTTTAATTAATATTACAAACTCATTCATATTACTTTTTTGTGTGTTGCTCAAGTTCAAGTCAAAGACTCTCTGCATACAATTTTTCAATCTGTTCTAAAACAAAATATTTGCACGAACCTTTTTGGCAAAATGATGATGAAGCATTTTTGTCAAATTTTCTCAGCTTCCTGTGGACAAATAAAAAGTTTCATGCAACTAATTTCATAAAATAATTCATTGTTTAATTTAAATTCACTCATAATTGTAAAAGTTTATTTTGGGAGGTTAAAATAAATAAATATTATTTTTAATAGGAAAATCGTTCCATGTTAATCTCACACGTCATAAATTACATAAAAACAAAAGACTTAAGACACAACAAACACGCCAGAATAGTTTAAACACATCTTTTACATTAACTCGTGTCTGTTGCTTAAGTCTTTCGTTTTTATACTGTGTAACATGTTAAAATTATCAGAAGAAATCATTGCTAAAATAAAACAACAAAACTAGAAAGAGAGAAAACAAAAATTTACTTGTTAACACTTCCATTCTTAAAATAACATTTGGCGAGTAAGAAAAAAAAACAATAAAATTAAAAAGCAACTGCACGCAATTAAAAGATTGAAAAATAATATGACGTTGCTGTTGTTATTTATTTTTTGCCTAGACCGGAAAATATTTTCACTAAATTGTATTCTATCAATGCTCTATAATCACAAACGAGAAAAATTAATATAAAAAAAATAAAATCAAATAAATATATTTTTTTTCAAACCGTGCAGTTTACACAAACCAAATCACATGTGAATGGCTGCAGCATTCCAAAAAAATAAAAGTATAAAAACTACGAATAGGAGTAAGACTTAAAACTCTTGTAACAAACGCAATATACACGCAAATGCAATTAAAATTACTTAATCGACATGCGAAAAACTAAGAAATATCCTAAAGAACCTCCAAATAAAATAAATCCAAAGCAGATAACTAACATGTTAAAAACAACAGTTTGGTTAAGGAAGTTCTTAAGGAAATCTCAAATAGTAACACAGTAGTCCCCTATGATTTTCTATATTTTTTTTCTTCAAAGTTATAAAACCTCACAAGCAATAAATGTGATAGAAATATTAAGATTGCGCGTTGTTGGGATGTTATTTCAAGGCTTAGTGTAAGCCTAAGTATGGCCAATGAAGGTAAACTTGTCTTAAAAATGGTTATTTCCAATCAAAGAGTATCCAAGTTAAACCTGCTACTCTATTGCGTGGTAGCAAAACATAACAGACATTTCCTAAGAAGGTGTAAATTCTTTTCTTTATTTAAGTTTTTTTTAGGTCTATGAGCTAAAAAAAGAACAATCAAATCCTTAGAAAACAAAATCGCGTGTTTGCTTAAACTGTTATTAGCTTAATTAACACTTGTCATCAAAACGAAAAAAAGCGAAAATTTAGAAACGAAGTTTAATAGGAAATCTCTTAAAAATATCAGCAGCATGATGAAATCGAAATAGGCAAATTGTAAATCAAATAGCAATAAGCTTAGAGGAAAAGTATTTAAGAATTGAATTAAGTGATTTGAGAAATAAAATAAAAAAATTTTTTTAGTGAGAAAGCTATTCAGAAAACCCAAAAATGCTTAAAAAAATCTGTAATAAATTCTGAACTTTGTGACAAAATCAAATCTTAAGATTTTAAGTGTTTTTATAAACCGAATAGAGATTACAAAAGGTTTAAGTGTTAAAGAAACAGCACCTGTGGCTGAGTAGAAGCAATGCTACCCTGTCAGTCCAGAGGTTGTGGGTTCGATTCCCGCCATAGACTCTGGATGTTATCTCCAGAAAAGATATGAAAAAAAGAAAAAATCAAACTGTGCTTACTTTTGGTTCATTATGATCACTATAGTGAGGCAAATCATTCTGAATAGATTGGCGCTTGAACAACTCTATCAAATTATCCTCGTTAACTTTGAAAATCAGTCAGCGATTCACGGAATTTAAAGACAACTTTATGATTTTTATGGGGCACATAATCCTACATCTGAGCGAGCCATCCGTCGCACAGGGACTAGATTTCATACCATATACTCTCTAAGTAATGCAGCGACACCAAGATGTCGAAGGCATGTGCTTGCTGAAGAGAATATCGCTGCTGCAGAAGTTCCAAATTTATTGATTCGACGCCAATAGCAAGAATTGTGGTTCTATTCGTCCAATGATACAATAACACCAAGACGTCGAAGGAAAAGGCTCACTGTAGAGAAAGAATACTGCTACTGTAAATTAAAATGTGGAAGACATAACAAATTTATCGATTCATCATTAGTCGCCGGATTTTGGCCTACATCCGTACAACATTGGATATTACGAGCGTCAGAGATTGTAATAAAATAAAAACTTAAATTAGAAAGTGTGGTCTTGTAACATACCTCCACTCGGAGACCCATTTGTATTTTGCCTCATAGCCTCAACTTAAATAAATTGTCTTAATTTTAGTAACTGTGTATAATCATAATTGTAGGGCAAACTAGTCATACGCTCACATATTTTCTCTAACGCAACTAGCACTAAATCCGATTCCAACATACGAGAGCATTCGAAAGACTAAAATAAACTACAACTATAAATAAAAAAACACATACGTATCAAGCGTATTGACTCTCTATCATACTTATAGTCGAGTATGCTTATACTCAGAGTGTGGATAATAGTCGGACATAAAAATATACGCATGATACTCGGAATATTTTTTCATGGCCATCGTTACATACATTTGTGTATATAAAATTGAATGAAAAATGTGTTTTGGCTGTTTGAAAATATATTGTATGGGTGTGTGTAAATAAAATAGCCCTGTACATACGCATGTGTAGCCAATTAATAGTCAGAGTATTTTTGTACTTTTTTTTATACATTTGTGCTCATACAGTCTATAAGGTTTAGTTGTAGTATTTGGGCAGAGTACTTAAACCGATACTTTTGTCATTCTCTGAAGTAGAAATTGAGAGTCGGTGGTTTAAAAAAATAAGGAGTAGAACTTGAACTCGATTGATGCGACCCAATCTATAACAACTCATATAGTGTAATCTTTGAGAAAGCGCGATAAAAATCGAGAGAATCTATTACAGACACCAAAAGCAGTAATTATAAAATATAAGAATTGTAATACAAGTCAATACCAAGTGACTTTGAAAGCAAAAAACAATTTAAAGCATAACCTATGAGTTATGAAAATTCCAATAATCAAAAATACAAATTAACAATGGTTGAGTGGACTAGTACTATTGGGTATTTTTTATTGAGGTATAGAACTTTAAGTTGGCATGACTTTTTTAACTGGCGGCAATTTTGTCAGCTGTCAAGTGATTAATATTTAGTTTGGTTTGCCATTTCATCATGAACAGGTTGACAAAAGAACAACGCTTGCAAATCGTGCAAATTTATTTCGAAAATAATGGTTCAGTTCGCGAAGTTTACCGCAAGCTCCGTCCATTTTATGGTCGACATAATCGTCCATCAGAGCAATTAATTCGGTTAACCATGGATCGTTTTCGCACTACGTTTACTCTATGTGATAATACGCATCCGCAGAGACGTCGAACAGTGCGCACCGAAGAAACAATTGCCGCTGTAGAGCAAAGTGTTGAAGAGGACCCGAATGAATCGATTCGCCACCGTGCACAGCAATTGGAGCTTTGGTCATCAACTTTATGGAAGATTTTGCGCAAAGATCTTGGCTTGCGACCTTACAAGATCCAGCTTGTGCAAGAATTAAAGCCGCGAGACCATGCAATGCGTCGTGATTTTGGTGTATGGGCCGAAAATGAGATTGATCTCGATGCTGATTTTCATCGCAAAATTTTGTTCAGTGATGAGGCTCATTTTTGGTTGAATGGCTACGTCAACAAGCAAAATTGCCGCATTTGGAGTGAAGAGAATCCACATGAGACCCTTGAGACGCCATTACATCCACAAAAACTGACTGTTTGTTGTGCTCTATGGGCTGGTGGAGTCATTGGGCCATACTTCTTCCGAAATAATGCTGGTGAGTCAGTTACCGTTAATGGAGACCGGTATAGAGCCATGATAACCGACTATTTTGTTCCCGAATTGGATGGCATGAATGTGGATGAGTTGTGGTTCCAACAAGACGGCGCTACATGCCACACAGCGCACGTCACATTCGTTGAGCGCATAATTTCGCGGAATGGACCTGTCAATTGGCCACCAAGATCGTGTGATTTGACACCATTGGATTATTTTCTTTGGGGATATGTGAAGTCGCTCGTCTACGCCAACAAACCAGAAACGTTAGGGGACTTGGAAGCCAACATTCGTGGCGTTATTGCCAACATACGGCCCCATATGCTCGAAAAAGTGGTTGAAAATTGGACCTGTAGAATTGGCTTTATTCGAGCCAGCCGCGGCGGCCACATGCCCGAAATCATATTTAAACGTTAATGGCATAAAATTATCCTTCCAATAAAGCCAAATTGATGGACATTAAAACGATTTTCTTGTGTTTTATTTCAATTCGAAGTTCTATACCTCTAAAAAAAAACACCCTGTAGATGTGGCTGATATATAAATGTCAATTTGCACAATTTAAATAGCAAATGTTATAGTTTGGGGATCTTAAAATATGTAATTTTGCATACGCAAAGTTTACTTATTAAAGTCTTGAGATTATGGGAGAGAAAGGAAAACAGATCACAGTTCCCTTTTCCTTTCTCTCACAGAAACTGAAAACTGCAGAGTAAACTTTGTGTGTGTAGAAACCGTCTTTCGATAGTGTGAAGGCTTTTATTCCCAACAAAACCATACTTTCAAACATTTTGCTCATGGCATTGACATCATTGTCGAAGAAACATACAAACAGCATTATGTTTAATGAAAATCTAGACTGAACGAAGCATAAGTGACGAAATTGAACATGATTGTAATAAGTTTTGCCATACAATTTTACATTAAAAATCACGTTAGTTTTTAATGTTAAATTGTCAGTAGGAAGTCGTTAAGCCCATGATACTATCCTCTCAGTCCAGAGGTCGTGGGTTCGACTCCCGCCATGGACCCTGGGTGTTTTCTGCAGACAAGCTAATCGCTTCGCGGGTTTTGTGTTTGTTAAAAATATTTTTTTTTTTTAATTTCGTCACTTGTGCTTATTTCATTCTAGTTTTTCGTAATACATAATGCTGATAGTTTCCCATTGAAATCCTCAGCCCAACGAGTCTTATCATGAATGTATTTAAGTCGTTTTGTAGCTGCAGATGAAAAGCTATGAAGTAGTGAGAACGACAAGGAGGAATTACCGAAAGATGCATTAACACTCACTTCGTACGTGTCAGGGTGTGAATTAAGAAATAGTTCGAAATGTTTAGCGTTGTTGTTTATTCGCAAGTTCCGCTAGATGTAATGTATTGAAATGTGTGTGAAGCTAACTTTTATAATTTCCAACCCTCGACACAAACCGTCGTGCTTAACAGAGCTCTGCTAACAAAATAAACAGACCTCTGTTAAATAATAAAAATTAGTAATTTCTTATGAAATGGACTTGATATTCGATTTTGTTAAACAAGATGGACCAACAAATTTAAGCCGCGTTCATTCTCTGGGCCTTTTTTATTTACAGATAACATTTAATACTTCCAATCAAATGGAAAATCCGTATCTGAAACCACAATCGTAATATGGATTTTGGCTATATTTTTAGTATTTGTTGGAGATGGTGAGAAAAAGAATTTTGGAGGAGACTCCTGGACGTATGTAGCATTCTCCTTCAATATTCTTTTTCTCCCCTTCTACTACGATATAGAAAGAATGAGCAAAATCCTCTTTTAACTTAATAATTTTTTAAATTGTATTGTAATTTCAACTATTAGACATTAATCAAGACTCTTGATTCTCTGGATTCTAGAGATGTTCAGGAGTCTCTTCCATTATTGTGTTTTCCATCTCATACAAATGCTACAAAAAGAGCTTAAAATCTCTGTTATGATTATGGCTCAAGATATGGATTTGCCGTTTCTTTGGAAGTATTAAATGTTATATCTAAATAAAGAAAACATAGAGAAGAAATATGGCTTAAATTTTCTAGTCCGTTTTATCTAAAAAATTGGGGAGAAAAGCCAATTTTTATTATTTAACAGAGGTATTTTTTTTGTCAACAGAGCTCTGTTATAAATGACGGTTTGGGTCTGTGGTTGTAAAATTTATCTTCACTCCCATGTTAAGCAAAGCGAACAAATCAACTATGTATGAATCGTAAGACCAGGATGAATTGTGAATTATCATTATTCACACCGCTTTCCAAAATCTTTCATATGAAACCGGAAAGAGAAGCAAAACCGGAAATAGTCCTATTCCTTTACGTGCTCAAACTTCAGTTTTTTTTGGCTTGTAATGTATCGCCGTTGTGAAATATTTTTTTTTCGAAAAAAAAAAATTTATATTTCATTTCATAGCCAAGAACCCTGGACCCCCTCCTTATCTTATGTCTTGTTACATTTTGATAGTACTAAGCAGAGAAACAAGCCGATCGGCTCACAGCCGGCTCAAGAGCCGCCGCCGACTTTCAATGTAACTTCAAGCCACCGCCGATGCATGCAGCTAGCCTCGGATCAAAATTGCAGCCGGCTAATTGTTTTTTGTAGTTGCAAATTGTACTCCATCTTACAAATTATATGGAAGACATCAGCTGTTTGAAATTTTTTTATAGAAATGTGTTTAAAAAAGTTTTATAAAAAGCGGCTGGCAATGTCAGCCGGCTCAAGTCGGCTTATGAGCCGCCGCCGACAGTTTTTTCCTAAGCAGCCGCCGCCGACTTTTTAAGACGGCTTGTATCTGTGATGGTTTCTAAACCTTAAAAAACTGAATTTAAACCATAAAATTTTTCAAGAAATAAAATAAAAATTACCGAAAATGTTTCAAAAGTTCATGCTACTCCTTTTTTTTTTTATAAGATTATACCAGCAAATTGAAAGAAATTCGTGTCAATTCCTTCCAAGTCTTGAGCTGAAAATCTAAAAGCATTACTATGGAAAACATCTTACAAAAACTTTATGTGATTACTTGATTAAGTAAAACATAAAAATATATCCACTATCTGGCGTGATGTTAAATCTTATATTTTATCTGGTCAATGACATTATTGACAATGATATTGAGTCTTCTTAGCATGGACAATATCTTCAATCATGTCTAAAACTTTAATTATATTTGCTTTTAATTTTTGGTTCTATGCAGGCAACAAAAAAAAACAAAAATAAATAAATAACGAACACTGCATTTATAATCCACTGACTTTCTGCTTCAGGTTTTTCTATGCATAATTTTTTGAGCTTTTATGACTTTCAGGAAAGAAACTACTAAGAAAATTTTAAATTCTTTTACTTCCTAGATGCCTCATTCTCTTTCTAAAAAATTATTTCTCGTAATGTGAATGAAGATTAAATGACTCCAACTTGTTTTCTACTATTTTCTTTCACTTGAAACCACATGACGCCTAACAAACAACTATTTGTTACATGTCATCTTTAACACATGTAGATAAGAACTCAAAAAAAAAAATATATATGTATATACTATATATGTATATATTGGGAGAAAAAGCCAACAACTTACAGCTGGCCATAGTAGCCAAAGGAAGAAAATATAGCAAAACACTAAAAACACATTATCAAACACACTGAACACTTCTAATACTCGTAATATCTGCAGTACATATTCATGGCTGCTAGAATTTGTGATACCAAACGGGTATTGCATTCATTATTATTATTATTGATATTTTCCTATCAACTCTGCTGGGCGGCAGCAGAAACAACAAAATTTGCTGGCATCGGCAAAAAAAAGAAGCTTTACAAATTAGACATGATATGGCAGACATAAAATGATGTCATGTCTTTACCATTGGCAAAACCACATCACACACATGATCACCAGCAGTCACTCAGTAGGAGCGAAAAATAAAATGTGCAAACATTTGCTTTTTCCTTAAAGGTAAAATGTGAAAACCAGAGGAAAGTTTTAGGAATTATGAAACGAAAAGAAAAAAACTCAACTTTTTACAACCTGAGGAGACATTAAAGAGTTAGGAAGACTCTTTTAGAATAGATTTCTCCCTCTCTCTTTCTCACTCTCTCACTCTCTCTGTGTGTGTGTGTGTGTGTTGATGCCAAGTGAGTGGGACAGTCAAGCCAACAAACAACTAAAATTTATAGTTAAATAGATAAGATTTTAGATATTAATTTTTATAAATAAAATGTATCTTTTGCTTTTACTATAAATTAGATCTTATTTCAATGGAATATCTTAATTTTTAAGATTTTTTTTATAATATATTTCACTCTCTTTCTCTCCCCGTGTGTGCGTGCGTGTGTTGTTTAGCAAAAGTGAATGGAACAGTCAAGCCAACCATCAACTAAATATTATAGTTAAATCGATAAGATTTTAGATATTAATTTCTTATAAATAAAATGTATCTTTTATTTATGCTATAACTTAGGTCTTATTTAGATTTTATATCGATTGTTTTGAGGATGAAATTTCATAATTTTCATTTATTTAGTTAGCACGAATCTTGGGGTGCTACTCCAGAGATGCAACTTCTAGCGATACAATCATAAAAACTGTTTACAAACATACATTGCATAAACAAAAAAACAAATTGATCTTAGATCTACCTACATAAATATACATAACTACAGTAATTTCCGCTTAATTGATTTTTCTTAAATGAATGATTTTTTTTTTTTTTTTTTGCAATTAACCGGGTAAATCATTTATGCGATACTCTTCAAATTCAGTCAATATTGCAATTACATGCGCGTAAATCAATTAACCGTACATCAAGTAAGCGGAAACTACTGTATACAAATATTACAAAGAGGAAAGGGCAATCTCTGGAACCTACTGCTCGATTTTTAAAATATTTTTTTTTGGAAATCTAAATTAATCATAGAGCTTGTATTCGTTTTCAGCACTCTTGGGCCCACTGTACTTTGTAAGTGTATGTAAGCCAGCTTAAATTTGTAACTGGTTATATTTTACTATTGTTAGTCAGATTAGCCAAACATAAAAATGGCATTTCTAATGAAATTAAAAACTTTTTGCAATGAAATTAATTTGGCTTAGCATTTGTTTTCCTCCAGTTCTTAAGGCTTCTTAATTCATTTAACGTTAAGTTGCCCTTAACTTGATTTTAAGAAACATATTTGTAAAAACAAGTAATTTTTAAGGCGCGCAAACCACCTGCAGTAATGCATATAAATAATTTTTTCTTAGTAAGATTTTAGGCAAGTAAGAAAAAGTGTTTAGTTTTGTGGTCTTTTAATAATTTATTTATTTAATTTGCAATATGAAGCAAACTTAAGACTCTAATAATTACTCCAATCTTCTTACAATTAGTTTCGGTAAATTGTTACTTTTCCAAACAAATTGTAGCCGTAATCTTTACTCTCGATAAACAATCTCTCTCCAACTTGCACAGAAAAAAATATTCCTGCAATAAACAACTTTAAGTGAAAGTAAAACCAAAAATCAATTAAAAATGTAATTGGGTCCATTAAACTTTATAATTAAGTAAATTTTTAAACAAGAGCTTACTTAATTAACTTATATATGTTTTTAATTGATTTTTGGTTTTATGTTCAATTATAGTTGTTTACTGCAGGAGTATATTTTTCTTTGTGTATGCTGAATTTCACAAAGAAAGTCAAAGAGAGCTTGAATTAATTTACCGATCTGTGGCATCAAAAATCAAATTATTGAAACTTTCCGGATATTGCTTTATATTAAGTAGAAAAAGGGTGATGCATCGTCTAAGTGGACAGTGTTGTGTAAAAAACAGCGAAGTTAACATCGTGGTATTCCAGTAGTGAATAATTTAACAATGTGTGTCGTAAAAGCTTCTATTATCTGTATTTAGCAAATAAAGTGTTCTGATTTGATAAGAATTGTATATCTGAGACTTT
Organism: Nowickia ferox; assembly: GCA_936439885.1. Taxonomy (NCBI): domain Eukaryota; kingdom Metazoa; phylum Arthropoda; class Insecta; order Diptera; family Tachinidae; genus Nowickia; species Nowickia ferox. Next base: position 89,627,860 of record OW387023.1, on the reverse strand, counting down.
TTGTTGAATTTAAGATATTCTAACTTACAAAAAAAAAAAAATGTTTTTGAAAGGTGAAAATGCAAGAGTATATTGACTGCTAGCAAAACTGTCACCCACTATCTCTGGCGACCTCAAATTTTTTTTTTTAATTTTTTTATCAAGTTGCACTGCCTTCCAGTGAAAATGTACATATATTATCGCATATTTTAATTTATTATTGTGCGAGATGCGATCATAAATGTGACAAAGTTCATTTTACTGAACGATGGTAATTGATTTTTAATCGACTTCAAAAAAGGATGAGGTTATCATATCGTCTGTACTTATTTTTTTTTATCCTTGTCACTTCATAACTCGGTAGCTGTTAGACCAATTTCAAAAATCCTATTTTTCCTGAGAGGATATACACAGTTTCCACTTGGTCTTAATATCAACAGAGTGGGTTTGAACTCGCCCTTTAATTTTTTCTCTGGTTTCAGGATTGCTATAAAACAACTCCAAAGTTGAAAAAATAGGTGGAGCCACATGTATTAAAATTAAACACACCCTGAGCTATTGCACAGGCTTAATGCTGAATTTCAAGAACTGGGCGGGGCCCATGAAAATTCTAGGCTATATATTAGTTGCTTCTACTCCACCGATTTCGACAAAACCTTACACACTCCCTAAGCTCTGAAAAATACTCAATCTTGCGCCTTAAAAAAGAGGGCGGGTATACGCCTATTAAAATTGTATGCAGTGTATCACTTGCTTCTGCTCAACTGATTTTTACAAAACTTGGCACACAGCCTAAGCTCTGAAAAATACTTTATTTTACGTTTATAAAAAGGGGCGGGGACACGCCCATTAACATTTAATGTTATATTTCACGAGCTACTCCTTAAGCTATTTTAACGAAACTTAAAACACACCTTGAACCTGAAAAAAAATCCTCAATATAAAGAGTGGGCGGGGTCACGCCCCTAGAAGGGTTGGTATTAAATTATATGTACTTCTACGTATCGGATTCCCAGGAAAACTGGCAAACCCGTTTGGCTCCTAGAATGCAATAATTTTGTGTATGAAGAAGTGGGCGTGGCCATGCTCACTAGAACTTAAGATTAAGTCGTAATTTCAATACTTTTTGGGTCATTGCTTGCTATGAATAAAAATCAAATAATATGAGGGATTGTATTTATTGATACAAATGCAATAGTCAATTTTTTTTTAATTTTTTGTTTTTGAGTTTTTAACGTTCTTGTAAATTCGTAAAGAACAATCACCAAAATTAAAAAAAATGGCAGATTGTTTTTTTTGTGATTTTTCCTTGGGTGGTTGTTCGTGCAGCCTTTGTTCCAATTATGTATAATAGCACGTATAAAGTAGAAATAAATAAATAAAACGACATCCTCAGTCCTGGCGTGCAGATCGCCATTTTTTAAACCTATTTTGTGAAAGTTGTAAGAAGTTTTATTACTGTCTGACGATTGTACAGGCGCCATTGTGTATGTTTTGCGAGGTTTTCCTCAGAGGGACGTTTCCGGGAATGAAAAGGATAACAGTAGGCCTAGACAACTAAGTAATTGGGATTTGAGGCCAGGACCTTATCGGTTAAATTTTCGGAAAAGTTTTGGTTAATAATCACTATTTTTATGTTTCTTAAACACGCTTGTAAATTAATTCCAAAAAGATACTTTTCCCCCATATTTCATATTAATTAATCCGAGAGATTGTATTTTGCTCATTGCACAGCTTAGTTGACATAAATATTTTATATGCATCACACAAACACAAACAAATATTTTTAATCCCCGAATTGCAAAATATTAAACAATGTCCCCTCATTAGTTGCGCTAAAGTTCTTATTTTTTTGCACATTCTAATTCTTGTCAATCTTACTTACATAAAACTTGATCCCATTTCTGTTTATAACAATGTTATAATCACGCTCTAGCAAACGAAAAAATATCATACTGACCTTAAATATTTAAAAAAGGAGTAACTTTTAAAAGGTTAAATTTGTTTTCCAAGAAAAATAATAAGATACTTTTACATCATTTATTTCAGTATATTCGTCATATGAATTGAAGTCGTGAATAGAAAACATTACAATTCAATAGAATTCTAATGAATATTCTAGTGTCACTCATAAATAAGAACAACATGGTATCATGGTGTTAAATGGCCATGTATCAAATAAATGGCAAACGCGAACTGTTGCACACTGTCACCGCTAAACTAAACGAAAATAAAATCTTTTTATGGTCAATTGCACTTAGCAACCTGAAAAAAAAACATACACAACGCTAAATAAATAAAAGACAATTTGAAGTGAGTAAATAGTTTCTGGCCGTAAATGGTATTTGCGAAGCAAAAGTTATGCAGTAATTACTGCAGATTTTTTTTCTTCTATTATTTTGGTATCTCTTTTGAAAACTTTTATAATGATAATGCGCAACAGTTGCCACGTTAGGAAACTTAGGATTTTTGTTTTTTCTATTACACACTAAGAAAGAGTGAATTTTGTTGGTACCCTACGTTAGGGATCTCCCAAATACCTCACGCTTTCTTGATAGTTCTCAGTTTCTTAGACAAATTACACTTCAAACTGGCAAGCTATTCTTAAGAGAAATTTTCGCGTTCCATGCATCGCAAAGAAGACTGCACTGCCGTTACGGGCTCTGGAGACGGTCAAATAAAAGCGTAAATCAGTGAATGTGCATTAGTGTCGTTTTATTGATGCTTTTTCGGAGCATTTTAAATTTGTGTTTGTTGTGTGTGGTTGCGAGTATGTGCAGAGCAGTTTTGTTAATAAATAAGTACAGACATTAAAATAATTTTTTTATACACAGTTAAATGATAATTTTTCTATCTCCTACTCTAATTTTGCTTCTTCTGTGCGACCTTGATAGCAAATATACATATATAAAGGGTGATTTTTGAGCAGCTTTCTTTTTGGCAACTCAGCTATTTTCGTGTATCATGTTGCTGTCAAACATGTTCCCTTTGTTCTATAATTTAACCATGAATCGACTTACAATTAAATTTTATTACCAAAATTCATGCTTGGTTAGAAAAGTGCATCGTGCAATTCTTTCTATTTTATGGTCACTTTGGGCGACTTTCTTAAGCGACTATTCGGAATATTGTGACTAAATTTCGCCTCAAAATTACATTATTAAACACTAAACCACCAATACGCATACGTAGACTGCGAACAGAGGAAAATATTGCAGCTGTATCAGCCAGTGTTGTTGATGACCGCGACCATTCGCAGCAATGTGGTTTCAGCGAAATAATGTTCCGATGAAGAGGCGAGTTCGGTGAACAGTTTATTTCACGTTTGGGGCTGGTACATTGGCCGCCTAGATCGTGCTATTTAACTCTTTTATATTATTTGTTGTAGAGCTATGTTAAGGGTCATGTCTTTAAGGACAAACCCGCATCGGATGACGTACTGGAAGACAATACTGAAGAATTTATTCGTGAGATACCGGCTGCAAACATATGCGAGATTATGTCAAAATTGGACCCACCGTATAAACCATTTCTGGCGTAGCCCGCGGTCAACATTTACATGAAATCATCTTTAAACATTGAGTTATATATATATCGTTCTAATGATTCAAACAAAGATTTCATAAATTTCGCTAAATTTTATGCATAAAAAAAGTATTCACCAATTAATGTTTTCAATTAAGAATTTAATTGATTCAATTAAATTTTTAATTGTTTTAATTAATTTGAGCTCAAAAACTTAATGAATATTATCAAATTGTTTAAAGATGAAAATTTAATTGATATTACAAAATTATTCATATCACTTTTTGTGTGTGTGTGTGTTTCTTTTATAAATCAAATCCAAAAGCTTTTAAAAAATGACCCTATATATTGGTTCCTTTGGCTTCTTATAAAGGGCATAGGGCCTCAAGAAACTCTTTCCAATAATTCCTTCCCAAGCTATTTGTCTACGCCAAGTGTGAGCAGGGCGTGCTCACGGGTGATACCAGTGAGTGGACAAGGCAGTGCATGGCCAATCCAACCCCATTTACGCATAAATATTTTATACCTTATTGGTGTCTGATTAGTTCGGGCCCCCAGTTAAAAATTCGATATGGTGTTGGCCCAAAATATTTGCAATATCCTTCTAAGGCACCTATTCGCAGTATTTAAATAACTTAAGTCGAAGTAGCAAAAGTCGTAAAATTTGTACTTTTCGCTGCTTTGGCTTTTTCCAACTGTTTAAAATCAACTAATGCTTTTACTTGTGCTTGTCCAAATCAACAAAAGTCGCAGTCGAAGCAGAAGCAGCAAACGATTTATGATCAATTGCGACGATTTGTAAAGTTTGAATTCGATTTGCTGTTGCTTCTGGTTAGTTTCGGTAGTAAAAGCATAAGCGGTCTGTATGCTTCTGTATGCTTCTGTAAGTATCAAACAGTCACATTCGAAGAAGCAAAAGCTCTTGCTTTTAGAAGCTTTCTGTCGGTTCAGTCAACTATTTTGTGGTGTTTGTCGTGTTTTTGTTGTTGTTTTGCACATCAGACAAGAGGCAAAAACAAAAACCACTTACAGTGATTGCTTAAAACTTCTAAAAGTAAGAGTTTTTGTTTCTTCGACTGTGACTTTTTGCAACTTCCAAGAGCACATAGACTGCTTCTGCTTTTACTTGCCACACTAACCAAAAGCAAAAGCAAATCAAATTAAAACTTTTCAAATCGTCGATGGTCACAAATCGTTTTGTGATTTTGCTTTGACTGAATTTGACTGTATTTTTCAAAAGCAAAAGCGGAAGCAAAATGAAATGAATTGAAAATCATTACAGTTTTTTAAGCACTGCTTGTTCACAAAAACTTGTGGAAGTATTCCAAGTTTCACAGCCGTACAATAGCAGAGACTTGACACACGACTTATAAATTCTAGGCCCTGTTCGTGTGGAGAGGTGTGGAGAGGGATGGTGACTTACGCATTGTGTTGATTTGGCAAAATGATTGTCTAGCTTTCTTGGTACGGTTAGATACACCATCTGAAGATCCGCCGCACTTCTTAGGTGGCCGAATTGGTTTATATATTGAAGATTAGTATTTTGTATACAAAGTGGCCTGTTGTGTAAAGGGTTGATCTTCATTGCCTTCGACTTGGGTATATTTATTTTAAGGCCTGCCTTTGCTGCGTTCATTTCGAGCGATTTCAAGTTTTCTACCATATCAGAGTAATTATGCGTGAGAACAGATATATCATCTGCGTAATCTAGATCAGAAAGACGGCCGCATAAGCCCCACGTAATACCTCTGCTGTTTAGTGTTTCAATGAGAAATGATTGATAGCAAATATTGAAAAACGAATTCAGTATCGAGAGGGATGTTCGTTTTAAAGTTTTTGTTTGAAGTTTTCTTTTAAAGTTAAAATGTTTAGAAACGTAATTCTCAATAACATTTTGACAGTTTTTTTCTAAATATAAGCATACGAAGTTTTTCAGCTTTTCTCGAGGGTTTTTGGGATGAGGTCTGCTGATGAGTTTCATGAACAAATAACAACAAATGAAAATATTCGAATAAGGCGAAAAATTATACGATTTTTCGAACAAAGAATGAAATGTTCGAAATGTACTATATGTATTTCAGTAATCGATTAATGTGGAATTAATGAATCTTAAAATGTGTGCAATGGTTTAAACAAAATTTTTTTCAAACATGTCTTTGAATTTGAATTTAAATTAATCGAATATAACTTAGAAGCCCCTCCCAATAATTCATGATAACTTTTTTTCGTTGCATTGTTATGTCATATCTGATTTGGAAGAATACTCTTGCGTTGTTATAAGAAAGGTATTATTGATACCTTAAAATATATATTTAGCACATGTCATAAGAAGTGTTATTTTGTAACACAATTGATCAAAGGTGCACGTCGATGGCATTATGGCCTGATATGCCAGATAGAGTAAAGTAACATAAACACATTTCAGTTGTTCTTTGCTCTGTGGCCTTTTGTTGCTTTACAAAAAAAAAACGTGGTAGCACTACCAAAAATAAAATAAATAAAATGCAGTAAAAACGTTTAAATACAAAATTGTTAAGATAATTGCTTAAACATTTTTGTGCTTACATTTTTTGCCATTAAAATTAAAAGTGTAAGTCTTCTTTCAATAATTTGTTTAAGTATCACTTATTAAACAACATAATGATTGTACGATGATTGGAACTGTCATGTTAGTGATTAAGCCAAAAATTTAAAAACGTTAACTTATTTGTTTTATTATATAAAATGAGCGAATGGATTGATGCCTCTTGAAAATGTTATGGAAATCGCCTGTAAATGAAGGCAAAAAGCGTTGTCAGTTATAAGACCAGCGAAAAAGGAAATATCCACTTTAAATTTTTGCTTGAGCTAAATGCTTCATTATTATAAGCCGTGACTTTTGAAAACACATAAATTTGTATAAGTTTTATTATGAATTATTATATTTGTATTTTCATTGAATTTTTTTTAGCACCTGAGTATTGCATTTCCTTCCTTGAAATCAATCTCTTTGGTATTGAACCAGCTTCCGTTTTCCTTATAGATTTTAATGGTAGCTTCCATTCTAATCGTTACATGATGTAACAGCTAATTGTGTTAGAATTTCCTGTTTGTGTTTAAAACTAAAGCTGCTCGTTTATCTTCCATACTGATTAACTTGTTTAAGTGTGACTTGTATTTAAATCAATAGATCCGGTTCTCAATAACAACTTAATGTACCAATAATTTTCCTTTAGCTGCCTTAAAGTCTGTGCAGTCTGCAAAAGTGTTTTGTTTCAGGGAAGACTATAAGTTAAAACATATTTTATAAAAAATACTTGTAGCATTTGCTTACGCACCTGGTCATTAGGCGACCAAATCCAGTTAAGCAACTGACCAAATGTTTTTTCTTAAATTTCTTTGAAGTTGAGCAAAGATGTCTCAAGTCTTGTAAAGTAAATCATTTATTTGTGTTCATCTCTGGTTTCCAGGCTTTTATACTCTTTGCAGAATTTTGCCATTTTGAACACAGATGTTAAGCACACAACTAACAGGAAATGCCATTTCATTTTGAAAACTGTTTGTTGAAGCTGTACTGACATTTTGTAAGCGATATGAAATATGAGTGTGTGGTTTTTATTTTATTTAAAATTTCTTTGGAAAATGCTTTCACTGGCCTTGGGTGATCATTGTAGCGAGAGTTTGCTGTTGTGGTATTGCATCTTTGTATTATTTATTAGAGATTTATGGCTGAAAGTAAAAACTGGGTGGTCTCACAATTGCCCCCAATGCTTGTAATTTATCTCTCAAATATCACTTCAAAACACTATTTCATGAAAATTAAGGTGTATTAGGGAATGTGCTGACGGAGTCAGACAGACGCTTGGGAGTGATCGAAATTAATAATGCTTAAAACAAAAGATTTAAGAGACGAACTTTTTGAAATTTTTTTATTGGATGTAAGAGAGAGAAATTTAGATTAAAGAAGATTTAAGATTGATTCTGGCAGAGCAGCCAAAAGTACCATACACTGAAAAAATAAAATTTCATTTTCAGTAACCAAATTCATTGAATCAGTAAATATTTTGTATGAAGCAGACCTACAAATAAATTAATTTTGGGTTCGGCGGAGAGAATTTTTTATTTAAGTGTGATGTTAATCTTTTGGGTGCTGTTATGCTCTGGTTGTTGTTTATATTGATTGATGACGTTATACACATGTAAATAACGAGAAACGTCGTGGCCAGTTTCGTCTCTATACAACGGACAATTTACAGGCAGAAAAAAAAATATTTCCTGAAACTAAATGTTATTTCAAACAAATATTTGTTTGAAAATTTTTTGAGAATAATTATTTCAGTGGCCATAATTAAAAGTGAAATTTATTTGCTGGTGGTTAAGCGATGTTTATATGCACTTCATTGTTGTTTTAACAAATCGTCAGTAGACTTCAATCAAATATTTTGAACAGTCACAAACCTCTTATCTTATGCACAAACTTCCAAAAACTATTTGCGAATTCACAAATAATAATATTTTTGAAAATCACAAAAGCCATAATTAATAACTACCAAACCACAAGACCGATTTAAACAAATTTTTTGTTAACAAGCAAAGGAAGCCACCCTCTTAACGTCTGTAAAAATGTTATCACTTAATGTTACGAAGAAAAAAATATTTTTACTCACCCTCACGTCTTGTTTTGATTAATATTTTTTTTAATAAAGAAAAGTAACACTCAAACAATGAATACGTACTACTAAAGCGTGTTTGTTTTAGAGTGTCACAACTTTGAGTTTCTTTGAGTAAATCAATTGTAGCGCCCGCTGTGTGGCATGTGGCTCCGTGATTTTGGAACCACACATCATGCTACATAATTGAGGTACGAAAAAATTTCGAATCATGTCCCCACACCGTTCACTATTGACAGTAACATTCGGACCATCATCGTTTTTGAAGACATATGGGCCAATGACTCCGAAAGCCCATAAAGCGCACCAAACAGTAATTTTCTGTGCAGTGGATGTAATGGTGTTTGGACAAAAACTTGTAGATTTTCAAAATCAATATCAGTTTGTGCTTCAGCGCATTTGCCGAAAAATATACACGCGTTGCTCTGGTGTAAGTCGATTCGTAATGAAATTTCGAAGCAAACTAAACAGAAAGCAACTATCAGCTGTTAAATGGGTGCTGAAATAAAGTAAATATTGTCACTTGTCTACTCTTTGTCGGCAACAATTGGCTCTTATTGACAATCTCTTACTAATCTCTAAGGCTTTGTAAATTAATGGAGCATGTTAATAGTAATCAAAAGCAGACAAGTGACAATATTTACTATCGTCTTGATGTGACATCGACGACGCCATTTACAATGGTATCTATTCTTGAATACGCGTCGAATTGGTGAAAGTTACACGGAAAACAAAAACAAAATTGTGTATATGTAAAAAATTTGTTTTTGTTTCTTATGCAAAATCAACCGTTTTTAAAAGAGACAGAAATGCGTTGAAATTCTCACGCTTATTTCATTTTAGAAATGTATGGCAAACAAATAATTGGGATTATTTCTAATAAATTTAATATGATTTGCAATCAAAATTACCATGCAGGTAATTTTACGTTGGTATTTTGTGGTAAGTGTGCTAACCGTTAATTTTTGACTTTTTTCCAGCAAATTGTAAAAAGGAGAAAGGCGTGTATGAAATATTCTACAAAAATGTTCGTATATATTGACAAAAAAAAAAAAAAACTTCTACACATACCAGCTCAAGAGTGCTAAAGGTCTGCAGATCGTATTGAAGGGCATAGATTCCTATGTCGCTCCCGAAGAAATAAAAGATGCACTCGTCCTCCAGGGATTTAAGGTAAAAAATGTATCGAACATAATAAATAGGGAAAAGATCCCCCAACCTCTATTTCGCGTTGAACTGGAGCCAAATGATATAAAATTGAGAAAAAATGAGACGCACCCAATTTATAATCTAAAATATCTTTTATACCGAAAAATAACAGTTGAAGAACCACATAAGCGTTCTGGACCTGTACAGTGCCATAATTGTCAAGAATATGGCCATACTAAAACTTACTGCAATTTACCTACTGTTTGTGTTGTGTGCGGCGAATTACACGGCACTGCTAGTTGCAATAAGCCAAAAAATCAAAGTGATAAAAAATGCAGCAATTGTGGAGGTAATCACACCGCTAACTACAGAGGTTGTCCTGTGTACTCTTTCGTCAAACAGACTATGGGGCAAAAACCTAAATTAGCTCCAGCCCAATCAGCAAACGCTTTATCCGCCACTATTGCGCAAGTGAGCCAACCAGTTACTTCCCGTGTATCGTATGCCGATGCTGCTAAGACAAATTTTATTCCTACTCAAAATGTTTCACCACCAAATAATTCAACAAATACAAACTCAAGCTTTAATTTCAATCGCCTTGAAGCTACTATTGATAATCTGGTGCAAACTATAAACAATTTCACAACAAATATGACTAATATGATGCAAGAAATGCTTCGAATGCAGAATACTCTGCTTCAAGCATTAATTAACAAGCCATGAACACGTTAAAAATATGTTTCTGGAACGCAAACGGCATTCGCCAACACAAAAATGAGCTCGAGCACTTCCTCACGGAAAAAAATATTGATATAATGTTGGTCTCAGAGACTCATTTGACTTCGAGAAGTCTTTTTAAAATTTCTGGCTACACCTTATATGATTCAAAGGACCCAAGAGGAAGAGCATGCGGTGGATCAGCAATTCTAATAAGGTCAAGACTCAAGCATTATATTATTGACAAAATTTCTGAAGAACATCTACAAGCAACGAATATTTGTATTGAAAATTTTTGCACTAATTTTGTAATATCATCAATTTACTCCCCTCCCAGATTCGCAATTACTGAAGATCAATACGAGGATTTCTTCAAATCTCTTGGCCCTTGTTTCGTAGCAGCTGGAGACTATAATGCCAAACATACGTTCTGGGGTTCGCGTCTTATCTCACCCAGAGGTCGAGCGTTGTTCAACACAATTTCAAAAATGGGCTTGGACGTCATTTCGAGTGGGGAGCCCACTTACTGGCCTACTGACATACAAAAAATTCCGGATGTTATAGATTTTGGCGTCATGAAAAATATCTCTAGGGATTTAATTCAAGTTGAAGCTTCTCTAGATCTCTCGTCCGACCACTCTCCCACGATCGTTTCAATTTGTAGCCCATTAAGAAGTGACTTACCTCATCCTTATGTGAAGATGATAAATCGTGTTAATTGGCTGGGATTCAAAAAATATCTTAGTAGTCATTGCACAGAAAATATTACGCTAAGAACACCCGATGATATTGAATCTAACATTACCAACCTTAATGAAAATATTAAACAGGCTGCTGAACATGCCACTACCTCCAATCCGCAGACTGGGTTTAATAGAATTTATTCTACTGATATTGAACGACTCGTGTGTGAAAAAAGAAGAGCTAGAAGGGAATGGCAACAGCACAGATCACCTCAACATAAAACTAGGTTTAAAGAGTGCACTAAACGACTCCAAGAGTTGCTTGCATTTGAAAAAACTGCATCTCTTAAAAATTATCTGGAAGGTCTTGATGTCACACCAGCATCTAATTACTCTTTGTGGCGCGCTGCTAGAAAGCTTAAAACACCCGTCGAGTTTAAACCACCTCTGCGCACATCTACCGGAGATTGGGCAAGAAGCGACTGTGAAAAAGGTAAATTATTTGCTGAGCATTTAAAATCCGTATTTACCCCAAACTCATGTACTGGTGCTGTTGATTTGCCGAGTGTAGTTGCGCTACCCCCTCGACCCATAAAATTTAAGACGCGTGATGTACAAAAACTAATTGCTGAACTCAACCCGAAAAAAGCTCCGGGTATTGATGAAATTAGTAACCAGATGCTGATGAAGTTGCCTCGTATTGCAATTAGAATCCTGTTATTCATTTTTAATGCCATTTTACGTCTGGAGTATTATCCAAACAGCTGGAAGCTTGCCAAGGTTAAAATGATTCCAAAGCCGGGCAAAGATCTTACCAAGGCTGAGTCATATAGGCCAATAAGTTTACTGTCAACAATGTCAAAGCTCTTTGAAAAGTTACTCATGATAAAATTGTCCCCAATTCTAACTGATAATGAGTGCATACCGGACCATCAATTTGGTTTTAGAAGTCAGCATAGCACCATTGAACAAACTCATAGATTGGTTCAATTTATACGAAAAACTTTTGAAGAAAAGAAGTATTGCTCTGCGCTGTTTATTGACGTTTCTCAGGCATTTGATAAAGTGTGGCATGAAGGCCTAATTTTAAAATTAAAGACTTACTTACCGATAAACATTCTAAATCTTTTGGAAAGTTACATTATTGCAAGGAAATTCACTGTTGTAGAAGGAGACTTTATGAGTATGCCTGAAACAATCTCATCCGGTGTGCCACAGGGGAGTATACTGGGGCCAGTTTTGTATTTGATTTATACTTGTGATATGCCTTTGAGCAGTAATATTCACACATCTACATTTGCCGATGATACAGCCTGCCTTAGTATGCACAAAAACCCTCACGAGGCTTCCCGATATCTTCAGCAACATATTACCCAGCTAGAACTATGGTTAAACAGGTGGAGAATAAAGGTAAACGAACAGAAGTGTGCTCAGGTAACATTTACCCTACGAAAAGAAACTTGTTCCCCCATTACAATCAATAATCAAATTGTTCCTCAAAATTTACAAGTGAAATACCTTGGTATACACCTTGATCGAAGGCTTACATGGAAACACCACATTGACTCTAAGCTAACGCAAATGAAACTTAAACTAACTCAGATACATTGGCTGATTGGTAGAAATTCAACCCTCAGTCTAGATTGTAAACTTTTGATATACAAGTCGCTTTTAAAACCTATATGGTGCTACGGAATTCAGCTATGGGGTACTGCTTCAGCTTCAAATATAGAAAAAATTCAACGAAGGCAAAACAAAATTTTACGGATAATAACATCGGCTCCATGGTACATAAGAAATTCAAATTTACATCGTGATTTGAATATGCCACAAGTAACTGAAGAAATTGCAAAATACGCAGGCAAATATCTTACAAAACTCGAGTCTCATCCTAATCCGCTTGCTCGTAATATCTTGAATTTTACTGGTCACATCCGCTTAAAAAAGAGGGACACAAGGGCTCTAATACTCAACACTCCAGAAGAAACTGCTTGAAAATACTTTTGTTTTTGCTTATCACTACTTATGTATTATTAATAACTATCACTAAGTTTATGTCCGACACTGGTCGGGCCTAATTAATTATATTTAGATTTAAGATTTGAATAATTATTGTTAGTTCATATTTGAAGATACAATAAATAAATATATGTACTAAAAAAAAAAAAAAAAATATATTGACAATTCTTACTCAAGGATATCTTGTAAACCTTCCGTTTTGGTTTTTGCTGTTTGTGTTAAGTTGCGGCTTTGGTGTGATTGTAGGCTTGTATCGAACTCTTTCAGTAGCTCGTTTTTGACACAAACCTTTCATCAAACCCTTTTAAATTATATGGGTTTGATCATTGGTTTGTGTCAAAAACGAGCTACTGAAAGAGTTCGATACAAGTCTAGTGTTTTGACACGTTAATTGTGTTATATCTCCTTTACTGGAATCCATCGCCAGCGCAAAATAATTTTGAAAAAGTCGATATTATTGTATAGTGTAATTTCTTCAAAACAATTTCAAGTTTCAATGCTTTATGCAAAAAACCGTATTGTAAACATTTGAAAAAACTCATTTAAACAAGATGACGTGCGTTTTGTCCCACAAAGAAAAATATGCTTTTATAACCCGCCATAAATTCAAAATTAAAAGAAAAAAAACAGGCTTCATATTAAACGCTTGTTTAACATTTTTGTTAAATTCATAACTGCAGCAGGAAAAACTAAAAATGTCTTCAATGTTTGATAAATTGTTATTGAATAGACAACAAGAAAAAAAATTAACAAAGTTTAACATCATTTTCAACTGTCATGTTTTAACATCATGTAGACAAACACGCTAAAAATATTCATTTCAGATATTTTCAGTTTCCATATTTCTCTATTATTATTTTTTTATGAATTTATGACCACTTATGAAAATGTAATGTTACAAAAAAATATTATTGTAAACTCCATCATTATGTGTGTCAATATCTATAAAAATTGCGTGTCTTTATTACCAAAAACTATAGAAAAAATATTTAGTTTTATGCTCATTTCCCAAATCAACTAAAACTTTGAATTAAAAAAAAAAGAGAATTGTGCAAAAAATCAAAACAGAAAAACACAAAATCAATTGTCATCTACATACATAAATGTATAATTGAGGCAGCACGCACGCATGCATCATTTTAATGGATAAATGTGTAAATGTGTGACTCCTTGTATGTTGCATGCGTTTATTCAGGCACCTTAGAGACTTCAAGTGATCAACCAACAAAAATCATTGATAAGCTAAAAATCTCTGTACGTGTGTTTGAAAGTATTAAAATGTATTTTTTTTTAATATTTATTAAAGCGCAATTAAACATATAAACAGAAAGATGACATTGCTAAAATGGTGATCTATCATTGTGATCATCGCCATCGTCATCTTCATCGTCATCGTCATCATCACTATCCATCCACTTGATTGAGAATATACAACTTAGGCCTGAGCGCTGCTGTTGTCATCAGCAACATCGTTATCGTCATCGGCAGCAGCAGTATGATGACAATCATGATTGCATGTTTGGAACATAATGAGTGGCGGACTCGGCCATATTTGAAATATTTTTTAAAATTGCAATTTTATTACTGGAGTTTCTTAGTCTTTTTTTCTTATTATGCTTTTTTATCACAACTCTTGAAAAGGCATCAAAATCTTACAAAATCTGTGGCAAGTTGTTGCTTTGACTTTATTTTAATGTTGTATTGTTGTATTTTGATGGAAATTGATTTTGATTATTCATGACATTTATATGATGATTTTTGAAAGTTTAAATTATTTTTGGTAGATTTGATGAATTTGATATAATTTATTGTATTCTCTGCGGTATTAAGGGGCATACAAATGTTTGTGCAAAAATTTCAACTCAATTTAGGTTTGAGCAGGTTTAATAAACACTGCAGCACACACGCACACTCACTTAAATTAAATTGTTTGCTTTAATTAAGTATGGAAGTGAGTGCATGTTGCTTCACAGTCTTATTTTATTTCTTAGTTATAAATATTTTTAATGTTTGTTTTACTTGTCTTATTTTTTTTTCTCTTTTTATAAAAATATACACAAATCTACAGATAATATGAAGAATATCGGAAAAGGGTCTTTGGAATTTGAGAATAGTCCTTAGGTTTGTAAAGAAACAATTTGAACTTTAATAAAGTGGTGGGCAGATAAAGAGCATTGAACAAAAGAGAGCAAATAGAAATGAGAAATTTATGAATTTATTATGTATGTAATAAAAAAATGTATTATAACGTGACTTTACAAATACTTACACTCTTATTCACAAAAAAGTGCTAATGCACTTACTTTTTACCGCATACCGAAATAGAGCACAATATGCACACAAACCAGTACATACAAGTATTAGACAGACATGCAGTCACAATCCCTGATTAAGAACAAGTCACAAAATGCAAATATAAAGTATAATTCTCACTCAGATCATTTTGTACTTGACATAAGTAATCAACGTTTGCACACAATCGGCGAACAAGTTACGATGCCGTATGAGCGACAATTATAAGCAATTCACTTAAAAGTCTCGTCCGAAGAACTTTAAAGATTCTTTTTTCTAAGTAGTTAGCCCCTTGATAAACCGTATTATACGTATACGAAGTCTTCCGAATATACTTCGTTGCCGTTGTAGTTAGCTGCAGGACAGCCCAATATAAACCCCTTTATTAAATTACACCGCAACATTTTTTCTTTAATCTAGGACCAACATGTCGTAGTCGCAGTTGATATACGCCAACCACCACAAGGCCCACCTTCCCCAAATTTACTTTATATTTGTAGCAACAGTTTTTCTTAAATTAAGCGAACATAAAAAACCCGCGTGGATTTACGTCATTTCATACTCTTCGCTTTTTAATAGTGTGTAGACGTTACGAGTCATGAGTTCGTATATACAGTTAATTGTGTTGGCAAAAAAACATCTCCATACTATTCAAAGAAAGCAGAACTTTGTCTAAGCCAGTGCTGACCAACGAGAGAAATTTTTTGGTGTATATATATTCAATTGTATAAGAAGCCAATTGAAATTTGGCACTCTCACGCCATCTTGGCCAGCTATGGACTAGACCCTGGACATACTGAGTCATATGTCAGCTGGAGAATAAACTGCATTACATGATTAATCTTGTTAGGAAAGGTTTTGACTTTATAGCATCTCTGGTTAAAATAATTACGATGAATAAATGAAAATACCCCAACATTCCAAGTTGGGACATATTATTTCCTCTGGCAACGCTGATTCTTAACAATATGCGATTGACACAACTTGTGTGTTTGAGTGTTTAAAGGCCGTGAAGTATAGTAGTATAGTGAGTCATCTTCTTAAGCTAGACTGATTAATGTTGCATATTTGTCTACAATTTGTGTACACATACGTAATAGAAAAGTGCCACGTTCGGAGTTAGCCGGTCACTGCTCTATAATACAATAATGATAATTTGTATTTTTATTTAATGAGAAGTCTCTTGTAACTACAACCAGCGCTACCACTTAAATCTCAGACTATTTATGTATATGCGCCGGTTGTGTAGTCGCGTTTTACTAGATAACAATGGATTCTTTTTAAATTAGTTGAATTTCAAGGATTTCGATCTGAAATTAATTTATTAAACATGATTTAAAATCCAAAACAATTGCCATTATTCTCTTTTTGCACACGAAAAATTTACTCGAATTAGAGTTTAACAAATACATCACAAATATTTCGTGGCAGCCCTGGTAAGATAAGAGAATTATATTACGGTCAAAAGCGAACCAGCAACACATACATAATTGTGAATGGGTATCACTGCCCTAGAGCCAAACACACATACTCTGACAACTGCATTTGAGGTAAACAGCTTTGAAAGCTCTAGAATTTGATCTTGTTTCTTTGCAAAGCAACAGCAGGCATTGTTGTCACCGCTATCTGATTGGCTGTTGTTCTCTGGGTGAAAAGGACAAAAGCTCTTTCGTAAAAGTTTGCACATTGGATCTATGGCTTGAACGTAGCCGCTCAAGAGCATCAGTATAAACAAATATTCACAGAGCACGCATGAATTTGTATCTTCATTTTTTATAAAAAAAATATAAAAAAAACGAAGAGAAAAATGAAATTGTTCTTATTAAAATTTTATTTTATGAAACCGGTTTTTATTTGCCATAACTCGGACAAACTTTCATACAATTCAATAAATTAGTTTAGAAACTTTCACTCGTCAGTTGCCATCTTTTCTCTTTACAATTTTGAATGAAATGTAGATTTGTGTGGGCATTAGACGAGCAAGCAATTATAAAATTTGGGTGGCTCAATGACGAACAAAAATTGACTCGTCTAGACTTGTATCGAACTCTTTCAGAAGCTTGTTTTAGACACAAAAATATAATCAAACTAATTTAAATTACATGGGTTTGATAAAAGGTACGAGGGCGGACCAATAAGTCCGTGACTTTTTGAATCAAACACAGTTTTTTTTTTTTGCAAGACAAAAATTTATTTTTAACATAATCTTCTTTTAACTCAATACACTTAGTCCAACGTTTCTCTAGTTTTTGTGTCCCTTCCAAATAGGATTTTCGACGTCCTTAAAATAGGCATTTGTTTGGTCAAATGCCATTTCTTTAGCTTTTGAAATAGAAAGTAGTCACTAGGGGCTAAATCCGGAGAATATGGCGGATGAGGTACCAATTCGTAGCCCAATTCATAGAGTTTTGCCATTAAGACTGCACACGTGTGCACCCATACATTATCTTGATGAAAAAGAACTTTTTTTTTGCCATATGGGGTCGTTTTATGTTTAAATCCTCATTAAATCGGTCTAATAAGTTGGCATAATATTCACCGTTTATTGTCTTTCCCTTTTGAAGGTAATCGATATCGATTATCCCGCATGCATCCCAAAAAACTGTTGCTATCACCTCATTGGCCGACAGGAGCAGGTTCAACCGGAGAAACCCATTGTTTAGACTCCTGCTTGGTCTCCGGAGTACAGTAATGGATCTATGTTTCTTTCATCCACAGTTACAAAATGCCGCAAAAACTCATTCGGATTGCGGTTAAACAACTCCAAATAATCCTTTGAAGTTGTCACACGTTTACGTTTATGGTCAATTGAGAGCAAACGCGGCACCCATCTTGCAGACAACTTTCTTAAACCCAGCTGATCACATAAAATCGAAACCACACTGCCATATGAAATGCCTATGGCATCAACAATCTCACGCATTTTTACTCTTCGATCGGCCAACACCATATCGTGAATTTTTTTGACATTTTGGGGTGTACTGACCTCAATTGGCCGTCCAGAACGTTCAGCGTCATTTGTACTTGTGCGACCACAACGAAAGTTTACCATTGAAATCGATGGTGCTGAGTTCCCATTGTATTTATCGAGCTTTTCCTTGGTTTGATTGACGGTTTTTTTCGCAATAAATAATGTTTAATGAGCACTCGAAATTCAGCTTTTTCCATTTTTTTTTAAATACACGAGGTTTTATGTTTTGAACGCAAAGTAAATGACGACACTTGCTCAAAATTTTACAGTAGCCTATTAACAGGTGGCACTTGATGGCAACAGTATTGCATTTCATATAACTACGAGGGAAGTTCTAAAAGTCACGGACTTATTGATCCGCCCTCGTATGTCTTTAAAATAAGCGATTGAAAGAGTTCGATATAAGTCTAATCCAGTCGGTCGTTTTTAGCACATGTAATTGAAATGATCAAACCCATTAAAAGTGTTTAATTATAGGTTTGTGTCAAAAACGATTAACAGAATGAGTTTGACCCAAGTCTAAGTCCTAGTTTACACTATGCAAGTCTTATTGCTAAGCTGATTAGTTTGTTAGGAAAGAGGGACGAGGGGAAAAGAAACGTTACTGTTCCCCTCGTCTCTCTCCGTCAAACTAATCAGCTTAGCAATAAGACTTGCATAGTGTAAATATGGACTAAGCAAAAATATAAAAACTTTTTTGATAAGCATGCGGGAATGCTAGACAGCTTATGTTTTTGCCTTATTTCACTAGCGAATTGGTTGAAGCAACTAGAGCTGGGTCCAACTCGTTCATTCGTTCATTTTTGCCACAAACCAATGATCAAACCCATGTAATTTACAAATCAGTGAACAAACCCATTTGAATTTCATAAGTTTGATCTTAGGTTTGTGTCTTAAATGAACTAGTCAACGAGTTCGATCGAACATACAACACATGTTTTATAAGGTTGCCACTTTTAACCAAATAATTTTTTTTTTTTCAAACTACAGCCGCCATTTATACGCCAGGCACCACACTCGTAATAAATCAAAAAATTTTATATAAGAAGCTTGATTCCTTCCGAAATTTTTTAATTTTCTTTACTTTAAAATTTAAGATGGCTTGAATTTAAACTATTTATGAGGCTTTTGCTTACACTTATCAGACTTCTAAAGATTAAAACTGATTTGTTAAGAGTCTTAATATCAAGACGAGTAACATGCTAATGTAACTTAAGTAACTACAATAAAAATAGATTTCTATGCACTTACTCGTATGTACGTATATATATATTATTTTTTTCTTTACTTTTAACTTTAACACACAGAAAAAGAAGCCCAAATGCTGAAGACAGTATGCTTCCCGTTTAATGTTTAAACTTTGAAGATTTAAGCGAAAATGTGAATGGTTCTACGTATGGCAAAATACAGTTGAACCTTCTTCTAACAACATTAACAACGACCGCAAATGCCATTATGTATTCTTCCTTGATATGTGCACTTTACATATGAAAAGCGGCTTTCATTAAGGCATTTTAGATTTAATTTTTTTTTTTGCCAAAGTTTTTTTATTCTTTATTCTAAATAAAATCCATGATTAAGAAAAAAAGAAAGAAAAGCATGAGTATAAAACTGCATACAAGCTTAAAAATATTTAAGACGCAAATGCGATAAACAAAGTCAAAGTATAAAGTTACCACACACATGTTAATGCCTTAAACAACGACGAATAGTAAAACTATACAAGTTTGACTACGATTACATTTATTTTCTTAAAATAAAAATAAGAAAATAGTTTTTTTCTGGTCTTGCAAATAAAAGGTGCCCTACAGCTGCTAGAAAGGACTTTCACAAAAAATATAGAACCGAGAAATTCAGCTAATGGAGGACTAGGGAATAACTTGCGGCAGTGTGCATAAATTCTGTGTCACACTGTTATAAACTTTAAGGTTATAGTCTGCAGCCTATAGCTGTAGTATAAAACATTTTTTTATACTACAACTATCTTTTCTCCAAATGCTGAGTTTTTTTTTTAATTTTGAAACTTTTACTAATTTTCTTCTTTGCAATTACACAGAAAAAATAAACAATAATTATTTTCAACAAAACCAATAAAAATTATCACTGAAAATAAAATTTCAGTCAACAATTTTTTTTCTTTGATTCATTAAATGCCATTATTGAATTTATTTCCAATAAACGTGTATAAAATTTTATTTATCTTTAATTCGAAAATCGTCATCACAGAAAATTAAAATTTTTTTTTATTGAATCAACGATTTTCGTATTCAAATATGAAAAGAATTTCTTTCTGTGTAACAGAAATGTTAAATTTTTCGTTTGCTTCTATTTGTAGAGTGTCTCCCAGTGTACTTTGGCTCACCTTTAATTGCTTATAGTTAATTTCCTATTTTTTTGAACTTAATATAAACTCGTATATTCTTCTTAAGCTAATGATGTTCAGAGAAAAGTATTTGTTTTTCTACATATAAATAAAATTAAAAAAAGATACGTCGAAACCGCAAAAAGCTGCACGTGCGCGCAATTCACTGATAATAATAAAACTAGAAGTTAAAAAATAAAATTAAAACAAAATTTCAAATTAAACAGAGTATAAAAAAACGACACACTCTCACATTGCATTAGAATCAAAAGGAGGGGAAAACAAGAAAAAGTAACTTTAAACTTCAGAAAGTAAGCCCTAGTCAATTCCGCAATGCCAATCGAAATTGGAAGAAATTCCCAATAAAAAAAGAAAACTTGAGTTTGTAATAGATTTTCAATGGTAAAAGTTAAAAAGCCCTTTAAATTCTAAGCAAATTATTTCTTGATATTTTTCTAAAATATTCTCTGGCGTATTCGGAAAAAATAATGTTGGTTTGCAAAATTTGTTTGTTAAACGTCTTGTAAACCTGAATTAATTTCTTTTTCTGCATAATGCCTTTAATGTTTAAGACAATTGATAAACATTGTTTGCAAATACAAAATTATCTAGATTTTGCTTGAAAGTTTTTTGAAGCCTATGCTCTCCGAAAGTAGTTTAGTTCATACATCTGTAAGAAAAATTAAAAAAAAAAAAAATACTAAGCCACATTTAAATAAGTAGTCTAATTAGCTTGGGTGATAATTAGAGTGTTCGGAAAAAAATGGTTAATAAATCAAAATAAAGACTTTAAGAAAATATTTAATTTTGCTGAGTTTTGTTAAAGTTTCTAAGCCTACTACGCTTATGTTTCATTTGTGATTTTCAAAATGATTATTATTTGTGAATTCTCAAATAGTTTTTGAAAATCTGTGCATAAGACAAGACTGTTCAAAGTGTGGTTGTAGTCTACAGATGATTTGGATAAGCAACAATGAAATATATAGACAATGCTTAGCCACCAGCAAATAAATTTCAATTAAAATCACAGAGGAGACCAGAGGTGTTACGAGCACAAAGTAAGACGGAAGATAATTGTGATTTTGTGGTGCTTTTAGAGGTCTCGCTCACACAGTTATCAAATCCTCTTTACTTTTTCTTTCGCGTGGTATTATTTTAAAGTAATTACGTTTTATTCCTTGTGGTCTCATTCGCAGCCTAGTTTTTGTAAATAAATGGTAAAAATTAATATTTGCGAACGAAAATGCTTAAAACAAAGTCTCTAATAATTTGAAAACAAATTTTAGTCACTTTATTAATACTAATAATCCTTTTCGCATTGTGTTTTTTAATTCAATACCACAAATTCCTCCATTTAATTTTGTGCAAATGTTCATGTGCTCAAGTGTATTTTCAATTTATGCTTTGTGGTTTCATTCGTTGTTTGCTTTTTGCAAGTTGAAGTTAATAATTAATATTTTTGAAGGAAAATGTTTAAAATTGAGTTTGTAAGCATTTGGAGCATTTGGAAACTAATTTTAATCACTTTTATATTACTAATAATGTTTTACACATTGTTTTATTTAGTTCAACACTGCAAAATCTTTCATTTAATTTTGTAAAAATGTTCAATTGTTCATTTCACTAAGTATACATTTTCTGCTGTTTGTTTTGATTATTGTACTAAAAATATTCAATAACAAACACACTATATTTGTCCCTTTTTAACAGTGATCAAATCAGATGATTTGAGCTTTTTTCTTAAGTCACTTTCTACAACTCTGGTCTCCTCTGTGATTAAAATTCATGATGGTATTTATTTAGTTTGCATCCTAAGATTATTAAACGTTGTTGTTGCTGTAGTGGTAAGGGCTTTGACTACCATACGTTGAGTACGAGTTCAGATTTTGGCCAACTATATACAACACACACAAAATTACTAAATGAAATTAAATTCACGTTGTTTCAACTTGAAATAACTTTGATTCAACATGATTATTCATTTTGATTTAAAAGTAATGAAATGCAATATTAAATTAAATTCATATTGTTTCAACTTCAAATAACTTTGATTCAACATGGTTATTCATTTTGATTTAAAAGTAATGCTTATCAAATCAACATGAAATAAAGTTACTTTTAAAGAAAGCGTTTTCTGTGAGGGAACAATGAACCCCCGAATGCCCTTGCTACGCTTATGTTTAGAGGGGAAAATTCTTAAATATTTTGTAATGCATTTATTTTTACCAATTAGAGTCGATCTTCCATGTTTTTAAAGGGTTGTTTTGGCTGTGACAGTTGTGAGTTATTTTAATAGAAAGAAAGAAAGAATCGAGTAAGTGTTCTCACACAATTTTAATTATTTTTAGAAGAATCTATTAAAACTCTGCCATTTAAAAATAAATAAAATAAAGCATTTTAATTTCAATGAATTGCAAATACTTTGAAGAAAAATACACAACCTTAACGCATTATTATTGATAGCTCGAAAATACTGAAGTTTTACTTGTAGAAAAAAAGCGCTCAAAAGTGAAACGCTTAGAACAAAAACTAAAATTTTTGAAAGGGCTGCTACGGGGTCAGCAAAAGCTGCTGCTGAGATTATATGCGTTACGTGTTTGCCTACAAGCTTCTCATGCAAATACTTTTAGGCAGCAATAAACAAGTAGTTTCTTAAAAATTAACTTTAATATCTACAGAGCAAGCAAAAGATAATATCAAAGATAACAAAAAAACTAAAACCTCCAAATAACTATATTTAAAATAAATTTGTAAAAAATATATACAGAGTGTCTTGTATTTTCAAACTTAAAAAAACGTAATAATTCACACAAAGCTTTATTAAGAGCATTGAACGATAGAATGGAAATGCGGATTTTATTTTTTAAAGAGTATGTCATCCAGATGTCTTTCGTCGATTGGAACACACTGTTCAAAACGGAGCCTTGTGTTCTGCGCCACGCGCTGCAGTAAACTTGGTTCAAGTGAGCTGATTTCTCGACGAATATTTTCCTTTAAAGCAACAGAAGATTGGGAATTGTCACTATATACCCTCTCTTTGAGGTAGACCCATACAAAAAAAAAAAAAAAAATCATGGTATGTCCCCAAAGCGACTGATCAGTTTTTGTGGGAAATTTTCTCGAAGCAAATTCGTCGAAGCTCTGGCTGTTTGTGCAGTCACCCTATCCTGTTGAAACCACGTGTGTGCAGAGTGTGATGGATGAGCTGGCAGGTTTGGCAGAAAGAATTCCGTAATCATGCTTCGATAATTTTCACCGTCGACATTCGTCGCCTGGACTCGAGAATTTTCGAAAAAAAATGGTCCAATTATCTCATGCATGGACAAGGCACACCAAACAGTTACCCTTGGGCAATGCAATGTTTTCGATGTTTCAATCGAGGGTTGCGGGTTCTTGGAGACTAGTAAAGGCATTTTTGCTTGTTGACAATGCGAAAACGCTCCAATATCGTTTCACAAAAATTTTTGCGTAAATCAAAGTCACTTTCTTTCAGTTCTTGAATGAATTGAATTTTAAAAGAATGGAACTTCAGATCCTTTTTTAAAATTGCATGAATAATCGCTCGTCGTCATCGGAAGTCCCAGTGAGACTGCTCTTTTCCGTATTGAAAGTCGCGGATTTTCACGTAAACTGCTGTCAAGCAGTTCAATGTTTTCGGGAGTCCTTGAAGATCGACTGGGCCCTGGCCGTGGGACGTTCATAGCTGAAGCAGTTGCGCGGAATCTCTGCACCCATGAATGAATTAAATTTACACTCGGTATGTCACGTATTCGCCGAATGCCGAACTTTGATCAAAGTTGTTGACGAGCAATTACGTAAGAATAATTACTCTTAAAAAATTTTTCCACAGTGAATGCGCGCTGCTCACTCGACCACTCTCCCTCCGCACCGCTTATTGCTTTTTGAAATAATCGTATTTAAAATATAAGTTTGCCACCAGACACCCTGTATTACCAAATTACTAAATAAAATTCACATTGCTCGTGTAGACTCGCATAAATTAATATCTTTATTTAACGAGTATAATTCAACAAATGCTACTAAATATTGGCAACTTGCAAACCAATAATTATAACAAAATACAAATTCCTTGCAGCATGACACGCTTAGTGCCAACCAGCAGAGAGGAAAAAAACAGCTTCTATTCTGCTTTCAAACTATCAAAACCGCTGGACTTTTGATTTTATATGTTTATATAAATTTGTAAAAAAAATTTACAAAAAACGCCTAAAAATTTAGAGAAGCCCAGAAAAATACAATAAAAATATTTTAGTTTAAGCGAGCCCAGCTAAGGCTAAGAGTTGAGAGTCGAGAGCTGCCATTAAAAGTGAAATATGTATGTCTATCGTGGCACTTTGGCATTACAATAAAAATGTACAAGAGAAAAAAGGGGGGGAAAAGCTCAAGTATATGCAACTCCATGCCACAGCAACTGCAGCAACGCACTATAATTTAGATGTTTTTGCCGCTTTGGTGAAAAATAAAATCAACGTACAGGGAAAATCGTAAAAATGCTTCGAGGGAGTTTTTTTTCCTTCACTTTAGTTTTTGTACATTATATGGTATTTCTCTGTTCAGTCCCCCTTTCTCACATTTTGTTGTAAAGAATAAATAAGGTGGTATTTTTTTTTTGCTTTTTCTTTTTGGTTTGTTACTGTTTAAATTTTTTGTTTTATTATAACACTAGACACATTGATATTCATCTCTTTCCATAATTCTGTAGTTTTAAGTTGTTGCTGTGGCCTAAACATAAATTGCATTGGAAGTTTTTTCTATTTTAAATATATACGAAACCAACAACAAAGCAATATTTATTATATAGAAAGAATAACATTTTAAGATTAAGTTAAATGGCTGCTTGTATTCTTATTTAATTTTTTGCTGTTCGTTTTTATTTATAACGTTTTGCACTATGGCCTATAAAAAAAGGCTTCTAATAGCACAATTTCAAATTTTCGTTTCGTTAAATAAAATATGATCTTAAAAATCTGGTACCACTGAAAATACGAGTACATATCATTTTATATTGTTCAGCCTTTTCCAAGGTAACCTCATTTCAGCAGATAATGAGCTCGGATGCTTATTTGGTTTCATAAAATGCGTTTTTAACAATTTTAATTTTCTACATATTGATAGCCGATTTTTACATTATTTTTTTTTTGTTAAACAGCTGGTGTTTGCAAAGCTTTCCATAATATTTGAAAAGTGTTTAGTGCTGCCGTACTTTCAACAAAATTTAATAAAAACTTTATTTGACCACTGAAAAAATTAAATCGTATTTAAATACAATTTTAATTTAAATAAAAATTGTCTAATTACGTCCTTAAATATTATGTTAAAATCTTTGTGTTTTCCTGCCATAGTGTAAACACAACTCTAAAAAAACTTTTTTGCTAGCTGTTGCTTTGTTTCTTTTTATCTTATTATTATTATTTTATTTTTTTTTTGCTTCATTTCTTTTTGTTTTCAGGCAGAAGTGCCCATTTAGGGTGTGAATTATATTTTATACTGAACATTTCTGATGTTTAGATGTTTCTCGCTTTTTTTTAATTTTTACCAGAATTTGTTTTATAACAGAGAATAATATCAAGCGCATCGAGTCGGTAAAATAATGATTTTTGAGTAACTTTAAAGTTGTTTTATGCGTTCGCTGATAGCTTGATGGCATAATTTATAGTTGTTAATAGGAATTGACGTCTCCACTGGCAGGTATATAACTTCATATTATGGACGTGCATATGGCTTAACGAAAGAGAAATAAAATACATAGTTTGATAAAAAAAAAACTAAACCACACAAAAAATAAATGTAAACCTATTGATGTATGACTTCAAATAGTTAAAGCCGGGCGAGGAGTTGATTAGGATTTTAAGGTGGCATTTAAGTGTAAAATTCAATGATAAAATGAACAATAGAATGAAAAACAAGGTTTTTTTTTATTAAGAATATGCCGTTTTTTTTTATTTTTATATTATAATGAAAGCAAACTGCCAATTAAAATAAGTTATTATTTAGTCGTATTTCAGCTTTAATAAACACTTATTAAAATACTATTGGCAGCGAAAATATTTTTCCAAAATTTTTTGTTTTTTTTTTTTTGATTTTACAAACCACTTGCATTCTTTTTATTCAAAATTATTCATGCATTTTTGTTTTGTGGTAAGCAAACATGCAGTCATTGCATCAGAAATGAACTTGATCTGTTTATGCACCAACAATTTTTAAATTTTAATTTAAATGTATGTAAATCTCTGTCTCTTTTATGTTAAATATTATACACTTGAAAATAAAATATTTATAAAGAGTTTAATGTTTTGTCAGTCAAAATATTCAATTGTATAATATTTTTCCGCGACTAAATTGATTTAAAATTTAGTACTGCGGGAAAAACTGTGCCAAAGGGACAGCTCTTCTATACGAGATGTCTACGAAACGATCAAAAGAATCATGCAAGGTTTTTTAGTCCTACTTCAAACTAGCCTTCAAAAAATCATCTTGGTAAGTCACAGACGAATCTTAAATCGATCGAAAATAATTGATCCTAAAATAATTAAAAGTGAACTACAAAATCAAAAATTGCTTTACACCTGCACGAAATCTAATAAATTCCCATTGAAATCTTTTTCAAACACTGTACCGTTTGCACTGAGTTTTCTTTAAATTTTTAACAATTTCGTATCCAAAACAAAAACCATTGACGACAACTTTGCCTACAATCAAACAACTGAAATTAAGCTAATTCACACACCTTTTTAAGTACGGAGGTTTACTTTTTAGTAAAATTTTGCATCACTAAGTTCTACTAGATTTTAAGTAGTTTTTGACCACTTCTAGTGACGAAGTAGATTTGGTTTTGTATTTGAAGTCTACTCGAAATCGGCTAGCTTTTCCCAAAAATCTTGTTAGCAGTCGATTTAGCTCAAATGTAAACGCACTATTATGTTTATTATATATTTTTGATTCTGCAATCGCTTTTTAGTTTGGTAAGCCTTCTTGAGTCGTTCACCAGACATATACAGGGTGTCTGGTAGCAGATTTATATTTTCAAACTTCAATAAAAAACGTAATAACTGACACAAAGTTTTATTAAGAGCATTGAACGATAGATTGGAAATGCGGTTTTTATTTTTTAAAGAGTATGTCATCCAGATGTCTTCCGTCGACTTTAAAACACTGTTAAAAACGAAGCCTTGTGTTCTGCGCCACACGCTGCAGTAAACTTGGTTCAATTGAGCTGGGGGTCTACCCTGCAATTCGAAACCAAAGAAAAAACTTTCGTATTTGTATCTTAATAACATGTAAATTCGAAAGCCATTTCATTCGTTTCGAATTACAGAGTAGACCCCCTGATTTCTCGACGAATATTTTCCTTTAAAGCAACAAGACATTGGGGATTGTCATTATAAACCGTCTCCTTGAGGTAGACCCATACAAAAAAAATCCATGGGGGTTAGATCAGACGACGTCGGTGGCCCTGGGATGTCCCCAAAGCAACTGATGAGTTTTTGGGGAAATTTTCCAGAAGAAAATTCATAGAAGCTCTGGCTGTGTGTGCATCCTGTGAAGAGTACGATGGATGAGCTAGCAGGTTTGGCAAAAAGAATTCTGTAATCATGCGTCGATAATTTTCACCGTTGACATTCCTCGCTTGGTCTCGAGAATTTAAAAAAAAAACTGGTCCAATTATCTCATGCGTGGATAAGGCACACCAAACAGTTACCCTGGGCAATGCAATGGTTTTTGATGTTTCAATCGAGGGTTGCGGGTTCTTGGAGACTAGTAACCGCAATTTTGCTTGTTAACGTGGCCTTTTAAGTGAAAATGAGCCTCGTCGGTCGAAAAAATACGATTTACTGTGCGAAAACTCTCGAACATCGTTTCACAAAAATTTTTGCGTAAATCAAAGTCACTTTCTTTCAGTTCTTGAATGAATTGAATTTTAAAAGGATGTTACTGCAGATCCTTTTTTAAAATTTCATGAATAATCGCTTTTGGAAATCCCAGTGAGGCTGCTCTTTTCCGTAGTGTAATACGATGAATCAAAACCATTCACACATTCCATTTGCAATAAAAGTTGCGTATATAAAGCAGAAATTTACATCAACTGACACCACACAAAGAACGCTGATGATGAAAGTGTAGTGGCTTTCGAAAACAGCCGTTTGTTCCGTTCTACTACGTATTTCTCAGTATATTTACAATTAACTTTGGTGTTATTTTTTCATTAATAATTATCACATGTAATTTGGCTTGTGGAGCGATACGAATTTTAGCCTAATAAAATCGTAAATATAGAAACAAATGAAGTTCGAGCAATAATAATAAAATTGACTAAAAAAGAGCGATTAGTTGAAAAATATCACCATTAACAAAATAAATCGCTGAAATGCAAAAAAAAAAAATCACCAAAAATAAAAAAATTGCGAAAAAAAACTAAAAATCGCTAAAAACCGAAAGAAGTAGCTAAAAGGAAAAAATGCCTAAACTAAAAAAATCGCTAGAGCTTAAAATATGTTTTGTACAAACCTAAAAAAAAATCGCAAGAAAAAGAAGAAAAAGCCAAAGGAAAAAGTCAAAACTAAAAAAAGCGTCAGTACTAAAAAAAATTGGCAAATACCGAATAAAATCGCCAAACCCGAAAAAACGCCAAAAACAAGCGCCATACGAAACCCTTTTTGTGTGCAAGTCAAAGTCGCATTTTAATTAATTTATTTTCATTTGTTGTGTAAATATTTACATAATTTCTGAATACTGGCGGCGAATTGTGGTATTCGATATCCTTCATAAATGCCATACAGAACATAATTAAAATTGCATGAAATTTTTTTTTTCAATATCAAATGCCGCAACTTACCAGCTG
The DNA here is from genome assembly GCA_936439885.1 of Nowickia ferox. Lineage (NCBI taxonomy): Eukaryota > Metazoa > Arthropoda > Insecta > Diptera > Tachinidae > Nowickia > Nowickia ferox. Next base: position 89,598,654 of record OW387023.1, on the reverse strand, counting down.
GACTTATTGCTTTAGTCGATAGCAATGAACTTAAAAACTTTTATGTTATGGCCGTCAGAATGCTTAAACGATGATTGTCCGTCCAAAAATCATAAAATGACTCGCAAAAGCAGCATTTGGAAAAGTCATATACGGTCTTTGCCCACTAACAATCTTCTAATGCTCGCCAATATGCGTAACAAACAATTCAAGTGTCCAAAAATCGTCAACATGACAAACAAAAAAATATAATGTTACTCCAACAAACGTCTGCAGGAATAAAACATTAGTCGCGAAATAACCCCTCCTATCAAATAATCTTCCAACTTCCAGCAAAAAAGAACAGGTGGCGCCAAAAAAAACCTCACACTCTCTCACTAGTTCTCCATTTTTACGTATAATTTGTTTGTTTGGTTCAAAAGCTCTATTATTCTGATTGTATAAAATATTTTCCCGTAATTAGTTTTGACCACAGCATTCTTGGCCAAACGAGCGTTGCACAGTGGGATGAAATTAAAAAAAAAATTTTAAATCTCCGCAACTTTCTATTACTAAATCGGTTTCGATGAAACCAAGCATTTTTAATGGAAGAATAAATTCCATTAGGAGGTTCTCTGTTGTGGTTCAACGTTAATTGTTCCACGAAGAGTTTGCAAGAGTTAAAAGCGCAGAAAGAATTTTGACACACGCACTTTCCGACTTTAAAGCTCTTTGGAGTTGCCTTGTCTTAAAGCAGAGTTCCTTTAAATGCAGTGCCTCAAAAAAATAACACTTGTGCCATTCAAAACACTTAGTTTCATTAAAAATGGACTTTTTATTGTTTTTTTTTTTAATAAAATTCCACTGACCGTTGTAATAAAAATTTTTAAATTATGAAGGAACAGTTTCTTCAACCCTCAGTAGAATATTTCGTATAAAAACGACTTGAGATTCACATATGGCACTAGCTTATAAATTAGTTTAATTTAAAATTTTATTTTTAATAAATGAAATCATGGCCTAAGATCATATCAAAAACTTATCTTTTAGACAATATTTTCGCTAATATGCAACAAAAGTTTAATCATTATTTAAAGTGTAGCCAAATTTTTTGGTTAATATTTTAGGACAATGTAAGGCAACTTTTATTATTCTTTGCTAATCACTAGACCATGAGTAAATTTTTGTCGTTACTCACCATCACCACTTGATTTAATTCAATAGCAAGTTTAACAACCAACCCTCGCTCCTACTGCTGCAAACAAGCCAACAAGCCAGCAATAAAAATGTAATTACAAGTTGTTGTAAGAAAAAAATAAAAATAAAAATAACTAAAAAAAATGAATAATGGAAACAAACATGATCCATACTATAAATGTGTAACGAAAATTAGTATTAACTAAATGTAAACATAATAAACAGCAGCAACATAAATGAACATACACAGCAACCAGCAACACAATGCAATTTAAACTGACCAACAACAACAACAACAGGCTTAGCCAAACAAACTGCGACCGACACCCCAACTATGCGGTTTGTAATCAACTCAAATCTCAACTAATTAATATTGATGAATTTGATACCAAATAATCGCTAAAGTGTGGGAATGAACAAAAATGTGCCATTAATTTGGTGGATTTTGTGTAAGTCGTTACAAACATCTTTGTTTTAAATTTGGTTAAAAATTTATGTTTTGGCCATAAATTTTAAAATCAAATAATATAGAATGTAACTTTTATGATATTTGGCATCTATAAGTCAAATTAATACCTAAAAAGTTAAATCCCTCGAGACCAATATATATTTAAACACAATTGCTGGCATTAATATTAATGTGAATTTTTACATGAGAAAAACTCAGATTACAAACTAAAAAGTGTTAAATTTTAAGTATGTAGTAACAGATTGGCTTGTAAAATTAACAATTCTCTAGCATGAATATTAAAAGAGTATTGAGAAATTTTTAGAAAAAAAAGAAATACTCGTATTTACTGATAATAAAAGAAAAAAAATTAGGAGAATCTTGGTGTAGCAATTTTCTGGCAAAATATGCAAAAATTCATCAAAGTCAGTTCGACAGTTTCAGAGAGGCAGAAATTGCCCTCAAGCATCCTCTCGATCCTAGTTTTGGAAAAATATAAAGCCTTTGTAGTCTTGTAGACTTACATCTATCTACAGGGTGTTTTTTTAGAGGTATAGAAATTCGAATTGAAATAAAACACAAGAAAATCGTTTTAATGTCCATCAATTTGGCTTTATTGGAAGGATAATTGTATGCCATTAACGTTTAAATATGATTTCGGACATGTGGCCGCCGCGGCTGGCTCGAATAAAGCCAATTCTACAGGTCCAATTTTCAACCACTTTTTCGAGCATATGGGGCCGTATGTTGGCAATAACGCCACGAATGTTGGCTTCCAAGTCCCCTAACGTTTCTGGTTTGTTGGCGTAGACGAGCGACTTCACATATTCCCAAAGAAAATAATCCAATGGTGTCAAATCACACGATCTTGGTGGCCAATTGACAGGTCCATTCCGCGAAATTATGCGCTCATCGAATGTTTCCTTCAATAAATCGATTGTGACGTGCGCTGTGTGGCATGTAGCGCCGTCTTGTTGGAACCACAAGTCATCCACATTCATGCCATCCAATTCGGGAACAAAATAGTCGGTTATTGCTGTGCACGGTGGCGAATCGATTCATTCGGGTCCTCTTCAACACTTTGCTCTACAGCGGCAATTGTTTCTTCGGTGCGCATTGTTCGACGTCTCTGCGGATGCGTATTATCACATAGAGTAAACGTAGTGCGAAAACGATCCATGGTTAACCGAATTAATTGCTCTGATGGACGATTATGTCGACCATAAAATGGACGGAGCTTGCGGTAAACTTCGCGAACTGAACCATTATTTTCGAAATAAATTTGCACGATTTGCAAGCGTTGTTCTTTTGTCAACCTGTTCATGATGAAATGGCAAACCAAACTAAATATTAATCACTTGACAGCTGACAAAATGGCCGCCAGTTAAAAAAGTGATGCCAACTTAAAGTTCTATACCTCAATAAAAAACACCTAATATGTTTAAAATTTCATCAAAATTGGTTGGATACCTCTGCAGAGGCAGAGGCAGAGGCTGCCCTACTGCCCTCTCTAAGTCCTAAGCAGAAATCGCCTCTCTGCCCCTCTTGGTCTTACTTCTTTAAAACATATAGGCTTTCTTTTTAAGAAGCAGATGTACATATACTTTGAATTTCATAAAAATGGTTTGCATAGTTTTGGAGAGGCATAAATTTCACCTGACCCCTCTGGGTCCTAGTTTTTTTATTTAAAAAATATAAATATATAAACTCAGTTGTATCTATGTTTTAAAGGCAAATATTATATCCCTTTATAAACCTTTAGGTTATATTAGATGCAGATATGTTCAAATCTAAAATTTTATCGAAATCGTTGCCAATAATGCGTAACAAGCAAACTTTTTTATTCGTGAAATAAAAAAAAAGTGGTCAAAAGTGCGCAACTTTTGAACTAATGAACCGATTTCGATGAAACCAACTGTTTTGGAAAGAAAGAAAATGTGTTGAACTTTTGAGAAAGTAGATTTGGAGGCACCCTGTTGTAAGACAGGGCATAAGTAAATGATTATCTGATTATCCCTAAATTTTGTATTCAATTCTATCTTTCCTATCTACCTGTGTTCTTTGCCGGCCGCCGTAGATACTATCGAAAATGTAGTTTTAAACTTTACCCCTAATTTAGTAACGACTGCTTTACAGCTCTTACCCAAAACGCTGACTGATGCACCCGTATCCAACAGTATATTAATAAACGTTTCTCCTATCCCAATATTTATAGCGTAAGTATATCAATCATGTTTAAAACAATTTGATATACTTACACTATAAATTTAATCTTAAATTTTATTCTCCCCTATTCTGTAACTACCTGTCGACGTTACATCAATCCAGTTAAAAATGTGTCTACCTAATCTCGAGAACAATTGTATGCTTTTGATAGTCCGTTAATATCTATTCCATGAAGTGTGCAAAATAGAAGGAGCCTCTCAATAGCAGTCAGTTACCTGCGACAGCGTGTAAATAAGCGTCAACAGTTTGAATTAAATAGACGTAACTTTGTCAGATAATAACAGAATAAGGAGGGATATCAGATAAAAGTTAAGATATTACTATTGTATTAAAATTTCATACATTATAATTCCATTCAAATTTTCTGTTTGATATCGCAAATTTTTTTATCACAAAATTTGTTTAACTTTTGAAAATTGTCTCCCTTAGTTCCTTACTTTTACCAAGTTGCAAAACTTTGTTTACAACAACTTAATTGGTATGACTTTTTGATCCTAAACATGACATCCTGCTGTATGTTGCACTTCATACAATTGATTTTCCTTATACTCATATCTGCTCAACTCGTATCCACAACACGACAAATGTATTAATTCGTATTGTATGTTGTTTGTTTTTTCTTTTGTTATTGTTACGTTTACCGTAAATTTCTTAAAACTTGTATGTTTAATGTTTCATTTTGTTGTTGTCTTAATAAATGTGTCTATAAATTTCAAGAGAAAAAAAAATCCAAATCAAATACAAAGTATTGAGTTTGAGCCGATACATGCAGGCAACACACGACTACAACATGCTTTCACTTCATGACTAGACTTAAGGATCTCGAATAATTTTTTTTTTCATCAAATGCGTAAGATGAATAATAACACCGTATTACGATTTTGTTGGTATGTATCTTGTTTTGATAAGTATTTTTTATTTATATTTTGGTGATGTATGTATATACGAATATAATGTTGCATGCCAAATGTCTTTGTTGGCAATAGTAGAGGTATTCACTTAAAAATGCCAGTTGGTATACAAAAAAGTTAGTTCAATGCTGTTTAAGTTTTGAATAGTGGTCAACAATAAAAACGAATGTTTCAAGCTGTGCTTTCCAGGTGTCTCATTAAGTTTATATAAACTTAATAAGGCAAAATTATAAACTGTTATTTGGATGACCATGTGATATACTTTTACCCATAAATCATTTTTCATGAAATTCAAAATAGTCATTGGAAGAAGTTACTTTTGTGCTGGGCAAATCCAAGAACTTCTCTCATTGATTCATCCTTTTACACTTTTTTCTTTCCTTTACATGCAATCGAATAAAGATGCTTGTTTTGTAAAGATTTGTATTAGAGACTTTCAAACTTACACACAAAAAAATAATATGAATGAGTTTGTAATATTAATTAAAAAATTAATTAAATTTTCACCTATAAACAATTTGATAATATTAATTAAGTTTTTCCACTCAAATTAATTAATACAATTAAAAATTTAATTGAATCAATTAAATTATTAATTGAAAACATTAATTGGTGAATACTTTTTTCTGTGTATTATGTTTGTATATTGTGATTTTCAATATAGTATTAAGAGTCTTACTATAAACATACGAAGTTTGTTAGCTATATTCAAAAATTTTTTGGATTGAAGTTTACTGATGAGTTCCAAAAGCATGAACGAAGTGCATATAGACAATTGCTTAAAATCAAATTTCAAATTAAATAAATAAAGACTTTATATCAAATAAATATATAAATATATAAAAATATAAATATATTTCATGTAAAAAAAAATTTACTTTTTGAATATTCTTGTAAAAGTTTTTTTTTTGTTTTTGAGAAAATGTGTTTTTGAAAAAATTATACATGTTAAAATACATATGCACCTTTTATTTTGCAACAAGGTACTTTTTGAAGGAAAGTACTTCCTAACGAAAGTATCTTTTGAAAAAAATTACTTTTTTGAAAACTTGTATTGTTTGAAAAAGGCAATTTGAAACAAATAGTAATTAAAAAAATACGAAATACCCGACTGCAACCAACTTTGAATGGTTTCGTTCAATATCCCACACGGTCATACGAAATGAAAAATCATAAGAGAAAATCATAAGAGATGGTTTTAGAATACCCATTTTGATATACTTCGCTGACTTTTTATTTTTTCGTATTTAAAAAACTGGCGTCTATTGACCGCCATATTGGAATATCTTTAGTGACACTCCCGGGATTAAGACAAATCGATTGACGTAAGAATCATTAAAATTGTTCCACGCGTTCGGTTTATATAAGGCCTCAAAGAAACACACATACATACATGCATACATACATACATGCATAGGCTGTTAAGCACAATACACTTCTTGGCGTAGCGCAGTCGGGTAAAAAGTACATACTTAAAAAAAAAAAATAAAAAAAAGTTTAAATTTTTTTTTAAAATTTACTTTAAAAAGAGTACTTTTTTGTTATTGTTTTATTTATAAAGGGTGTTTTTTTTTATAGAAGCATAATGTAGTAATGATAAAGTAAGAGAATAAAAAACATGTTGATTATTGAGTTCTTGTTTCAACTTTGTTATTTGTTGAGCTTCTCATTTGCTTACATGAAAGTTTAACATATTAACTCTAGTTGTTCAAAAAAATTTTTTGGTAAAGGTTCCCTGATGATCTGCATTAGCAACAGTTAAATGCGCATAGGATCCAGCTAATCAATTTCAATGTATTTTTATTAAAAAAATATTTTACTCAGAAATAATTTCTTAGTCGGTCTTAAGGTCTGTAATTTCAATTCTTATTGAATGAAATATTTTTTATTAATTAATGTGAGTTTCTAAAGAAGAGAAGAAAAATTAAACTAGACTTTTATTAGCTGTGGGAAATACCGATATTTTTCTGTGCAGCAACGCACTTCATCAGCACCCAAGTCTATCTACTGGGGTAGAGATTGTTATTAACATCAGCTATTTAACGCAAATTTTCAATGAAATGGAATATGAGAAATATTGTGTATACAATTATTGATTTACCTTTGGTAAACACATTTGTAAGTATCACTATTCATTTTCTGTTTATCCGTTTTTTCATTTTTATATTCAGGTTAGCACGAAGTTATGTCACTCTAGCTAAGAAATTATTTCTGATTAAAATTCACTACAGTTCAACTAAACATTAAAAATTGTTTCACTTAAAAAATATTTTACTTAATAAGTAAAATAATAATTTGAGATTACTAGTGCGTTAAAAAATTTTAAACATAAAACTTTAAGTTGGCAACACTTTTTTAACTGGCGGCCTTTTTGTCAGCTGTTACACATGAACAACATGAATACACTGATGCCTGAACAACTTTTCCAAACTGTCCAAATTTATTTTGAAAGCCATGGTTCTGTTCGAAATACGTATCGCCGCACTAATTTTACTGTAAACTTAATCGTCCATTCGAGCAATTAATTCGATTAACTTTAATGATAGTACACACCCATAGAGAAGTCGTATAGTGCGTACAGAAGAAATCATTGCTGTTGTAGATCGTAGTCTATCTTTATGGGCCCAAAACAAGAATGCCGATTTTTAAGATCTTTGCCAAGATCGTGCGATTTAACGCCGCTGGACTATTTTCTGTAGGGATAAGTCGCTATGCTACGCCGATAAGCCGGAACCGATTGACCACTTGAAGGGCAAAATTCGCCAATATTTGCAATATGCGACCACAAATGTTGGAAAAAATTCAACGAAAATTGGCCCTCCTGATTAGACTACGTCCGAGCCAGCCGTAGTGTTTATATGCCAGAAGTAATTTTTAAATTATAATGCCCGAAAATTATGTTTCGAACACATTAAATTTCATGTCAATTTAGAACATTCATCTCTTGCATTGAATTGCATTTCAAACCTTTATAAAATCACCCTTTACTACCATCCTAATGAAGAACCCTAGTGCCAGAACACTAAAGCTCGCAAAAAACCATTAAACTTTTCCAAAGGAAGTATTTCCCTTTTCGGCCGAACTTAGGGGTCGCCTTTTAAGATTTATTTGTTTTTTTTTTTAATTTAGCCATCCTTCGTAAGAGGTCTTTTAGTGTTTTATGCTTATTGACTGTAAATGCCGAGGATAAAATAAAAAAAAAATTGAAAAGTGGCCTCTACGTTCGGCAAAAAATAATTAGAAAATTATACTAACTTTAAAACGTATAAATTTGAAAATGTTCTGCTACAATTATAGAAAAAGTGGTTTTTGAAAAGTCAATGTTGTTTGCGAGCCTTAATTTTCTGGCATTGAGGTGGTACATTAGGGTGATAGGAACTGAGATCTGGTGGGCGAATACTGGGATGAGATGCTTGAGGGCAATGGTCCATAATGAAAAACAGAAGTCTGTTTTAGACAAAAAACATCGATATATCACACTTTAAGATCTCACTGTAAATGCAGAAGTTATAACGAAAACTTTAAAAAGGAGACCCCTACCTAGGGCAAACATTTTTTTTTCCAAATTGCCTTGCAATAATACTTCATATTCGAAGGTGTACGGCAAAGTTTTTTTTTTTTTTTGCTCACAACATACATTTTGATGTCCATAAGAATTTATACAAAATAAAAACTTTTACATTTAAAAGCTGCAGTTGAAAATACATTTATTGTGCTAACACCATTCCCTAGAGGCTTTAAGCTAAGTATCAAAAAGGGTGATAATATCAGCCAAGAAAGCCAGTCGCATATTAAGAATAATGAAGTAAACCTGGTAATAGTTTTAAACAAATTAAGACAATTATTAATTAAAAGCTCAATGTTCTCTTATTCAATTAGAATTTTATACGTGTGAGCTTTATTTGAATACGGAACTTGTATAACTAAGCCGTAACATTATCTAATTCACTTAAGTGAATACATTTAATAATACCATTTTATATGTGATTAGATTTGCCATACATGACAGTTGTAAAATAAACAGAACCCCAATAACTACTTGATAAATAAATGATTTTCATTTTTATGCAATAATTTGATCAAATTGTCATAATTTTTTCTACCACACATGATTTATTTGATTCAGATATTAGAAAGACATGGCAAGCAACAAGATGCAAGCAACATTTATATTTATGTTTGATGTTTGATTTACAGTGTGTGCTAATAACAAAAAATTGAGGGAAATAAATACTTATACGTACATATATATACATAAATATACATTTTCAATATAATAAACTATTTGCACTAAATATGATTTAATGCCCATAAACTGCCAAAAATGGAAATGTTAGTTTTTGTGGGTTATAAGAAAACAAAAATATTACAGCCAGCTGAATTCGAATGGGAAGTGCGCTATAACTAGAACATGATGGCTCCCATGAACACTCAATACTCGTACAAGACATGAGTTTTATAATCCAAAAATTCTAAAAAATCTTTTAACAAAACGTCTTAAGCCCACAAAATGGCTGTAGCATATGGGTGTTTTTTATTGAGGTATAGAACTTTAAGTTGGCATCACTTTTTTAACTGGCGGCCATTTTGTCAGCTGTCAAGTGATTAATATTTAGTTTGGTTTGCCATTTCATCATGAACAGGTTGACAAAAGAACAACGCTTGCAAATCGTGCAAATTTATTTCGAAAATAATGGTTCAGTTCGCGAAGTTTACCGCAAGCTCCATCCATTTTATGGTCGACAGAGCAATTAATTCGGTTAACCATGGATCGTTTTCGCACTACGTTTACTCTATGTGATAATACGCATCCGCTGAAGTCGCTCGTCTACGCCAACAAAGCAGAAACGTTAGGGCACTTGGAAGCCAACATTCGTGGCGTTATTGCCAACATACGGCCCCATATGCTCGAAAAAGTGGTTGAAAATTGTACCTGTAGAATTGGCTTTATTCGAGCCAGCCGCGGCGGCCACATGCCCGAAATCATATTAAACGTTAATGGCATAAAATTATCCTTCCAATAAAGCCAAATTGATGGACATTAAAACGATTTTCTTATGTTTTATTTCAATTCGAAGTTCTATACCTCTAAAAAAACACCTATGATAATATTTTATATATAAAATTATATATGTAACTAAAAAAAACAGCCTTAACGCTTACCTTAAAAAATAACACTTAAAGCTCCTTAATGTATACTTTGTTTTTACTGCACTTAACAAAAAAAAATATTTCTATTGTTCCCAACCCTGAAGAAATGGAAAGGCTGAAAGATATTTTTTTATCTCCAACGATGAAATCATATCACAAACATTTACATATTTTGATAACCTTGAAAAAAATTTAAGTTTTTTATATAGAAGATAAAAAATTGCAGAAGTTCTGGACTAGGTGTGTAGAGCTTAAAGGAGCCTACGTTGAAAATTAAAAAAATTTTTCTTTTTTTATCCAACATGTGTTTCGTTCAAACATTTCCCTGTCTTAAATAAGTGATTTAAGTATTTCATTAGTTAATAAATTTATTTATGTGTAGAGTACATTGCAATAAAAGCTTTTTTTGTATTATTATTATAAAATATTCGATCCATAATGTATGGTATTTACTTTTGCGAACACGTACACTCTCATAAATTGCAACAAAATGGCTCTATGGTTTTGTTTTTCTAATGGAGGCTTATTTAACAACTCACAAAAAAAAATAATGACAATAAAAAGTTATAAAAATAAACGTCGTTTCGGCGCATAAATAATTGCAATTACGTTATTGATTTGCGGTTCATTTTTTGTTTCCTCTGTGGTTTATTAAATGTCCACTTACTTGGCTGAATAGTTTGATTGGTTTGCTCAAGCGTAGACACTGGGACGCCAAGTGACGATCAACAAAAAAAATCTTAGAGCAAAATTCAAACACATTTTCATATTCGATATTATTAATTAAACGTAAGATACGCTAAAAGCCGTACAATAATAAAATGCAGGTGTTTTCAAAGCAATTATTAATACTGTCAAATGTTGTTAAAGCTGTTGTTGCTCTTGTTGTTGAGCTGAAAAATCCTCGACTCTAAATCAAATTTGTAGTTGAAACGTTTGCCATTAAAAAGAAGTATACATATATGAAAGAAAAAGCTAAAATTTGCTTAATATATGAAGTCTTCACGATTTGAGATAAAGGGAAAATACACTGGGAGAAAATGCAAGATGAGAGATTAAAAAAAAGAAGCAGCAGTTGGCAAATTTTGCAAGCTTATAAAAAAAACATATCCGCCTTATTTAAAACCAACTTTTCAATTTAATATTTAAATAATTTTATTAAATTTTTAATTACCTCAATTAAGCCAAATAAACTCGTACATATAAATTCAAAGGTTTCTTTTTTTAAAAAGAAGTAAAAGGTAAAGAATGAGTCCCTACTAAATACTATTACTAGGTCTTACCTTCTTCAGGAAAGAGATAGTGATAGAGAAGACAGATGGTGAAGGAAGAGATAGAGGAAAGCTTCACTCTTTTACAATTCTTCTTTTTTGCACGTTTTTTTCATAATACAGAGTTGAAGCGCCTCTGGTGTCAATGAGGCGTATTAAATTCGCATTTTCACCACCAAAAATTTTTTGTTGAGCATCAATTTCCTCTTGAGTTCAGTATTTTCAATTCGTATAGAATGAAATATTTTTATTAAACAATGTGATTTTCTAAACAAGACACAAGTGTGTGTCCAAAAAAGCGTAACCACTAACTACTAATAAAAAACTGTTTGATTCAGACATGTATTTATTGATTTAAACAGTTTCCATTAATGTTGAATTATAGCTATATGGGAAACTGTTTAAGTTAATAAATCTGAATCAAATCAAATTAGTGGTTACGCTTTTTTGGGCGCATGTGTGCCAGATGTAAACTCGGCCTTAAAATATTTTTTACTATTAACCATCCAACTATAAATTTTTAACTATTTTAATTTTTTATGCAGGTTTAAGGAAAAAAAGCTACGTTGCACAGTGGTTCAGAATCAATTTTCATTGGCCAAAACCTATAATTTTTCTTGCAATCAATTCTGAAAATTTTTACTCCATCAGCAAGAATATATATCAAAATTTAGGTAGCCAAATAACTTGGTCAAATGTATGGAGTATAATTTTTGAAGATCAAAACGGATCAAGAAACATTTGCACCCGCTTGTAAAACAATTTTTATTTAAATGAAAATACTCAAAAATTATGAAAAAAAAAATTTACCAAATTTCCTAGTAATTTCTTTTTCACTTTTTTTATTATTTATTTATTTATTTACTTGATATTAAAATTATATAAAATATAACAATAATATATACATTGATAACACTGGCTGCCAAGACCATCGGCCACTTTTTTTATATTTGTACACGTAGTTCGAAAATCGGAGGGGGAAATTTTCTCCCCTTATGAATAACTGTCATTTGTGAAGAAATTTTTAAAATTAATTTTTTCTTTTAGAGAAATTTCCCGCAGTTTGGTCTCCTAATTGACTTTTCGAAAATCGGAGGAGAAATTTACTGCCCTTATGCATAATTCCTTCATTTGGAAAGCGGTTTGAATTTTTTTTTTTGAAAGGGTTTATTCGCAGTTGAATCCCATTATTTTTTAGGCAATCGGAGGGGGAAATTGTCTCGCCTTAAGCATAACTCTGTCCTTTGTAAAGCAATTCGCAAATTTTTTTTTTTTTTTTTTTTTTTTTTTTTTTTTTTTTGAAAGTGTTTGCCCACAGTTGCGTCCCATAACTTTGTTATTGAAATCTGAGGGAGAACTTTTCTCCTCCGTGCATAAATCTGTCATTTGTCAACCGATTTTAAAAATTTTTTTATTTGAAAGGCTTTGCTTGCAGTTTGGTCCTACAATTTTTTTTTTTCGAAAATCTATGGAGACTCACTCATTATAACTTTTTCGTTTGTAAACAAACCGCTTTAAAAATAAAATTTTATTGCGTTAACAAATGTTAAACTGCTTATTTTTTCTAAGAGTTTATTTTTTTAAGAGTTTTTTTTCGAAACTCGCAGGGAAAATGGCTCTGCGCAGTGCACAATGGCTCAGAAATTTAATTAATTAATTTCTTTGTAGTCATCGATTTTCAAAACTTTCCTGCCATTTAAAAAAGAACATCTCAAAACTAGTGCAGCGAAAAAAATTAGATCGAAATATTTGTATTTGTGGGCGTGGCATGCTGTTAAATTGAAATACTTTATAGTTCGTTATTTTAGAATAAATATGATTTAGGATGAAAAATTTATTTTAGAAGTGTCTTTCATCTCTTATTTACTCACTCCAGCGGACTTGGAATTCATAGTTGTAGCAGTAATCAGCTGGATACTTAACTTAGGCTGAGTACACATCAGGCATTTCTTGTGTTGTCATTTTGAAAATGTGTGCAACGCCGTTCATAATATGTTTGTTATATGGAAACCAATGTCACTCAACGAAAAATATCGGAATGAAAAATGGTGCTACTAGTTCACACTATTGCGATGCTAGAAAATGCCATAGTGTGTACTAAGCATTAGAAGCAATATTGTACAAGAAACATGTAACAAGTGATCAGTGTTACGGCAATTGGATTATTGCTGTCTCCGGGAATTCTGTGTTGGGAACTCATCTCGCTATTTTAAGTTTATATGTCAAATTATTTCTACTTAGTGATGTCTAAGTTTTCTAAGTGTAGTGTTAATTTTTTATTATTCATAATAATGGCCGAACTATTTTACTACCTCATCAAAATCTCATGTTTCCAAAATAAACATAAATATATGCCTTTTTCTACATACATTTTTGTCTAAGGTGAGTGCGAATTTTTAAATCTTCACTCCACACGTCGTAGAGGCTTGAAGAAAAAGGAAACATTAATTCTTGAAGTATTCGTTTTTTTTTTTGTTACCTTAAAGCTTAAAGCAGCCTAAAAACCAACTAACTGTATTTTCATATTTGACTTTGTCTGGCAATGAGTGTGGCTGCCTTGCAATGTGGCTTCAGCTTAAAGTTGAAATTTGTAGTCCAGGTAGCGGCCGGCAACGACACTAATAATGTTTTAGTTGCTTTGGGTTGTTGGTTTTTCATTCATGTTTATCCGCAAGTATTTGATTTTATTTTCATGTTTTTTGGTGTGTGCACCTGCATCTTAAATTATTTTTATAGATTTAATATTTCTTATTGGCTTTTTTTTTCTCTAAGACTTGTTGTTCGTATATGAACCTCAACACACATTCATATAAAGAGGCGTTTTTTAAGCCTAATTTTAGCTGTGGATATTTCAATAGCTGGCAACAATGGCGGTAGCAATTTAATTTATTTTCCGTTTTCACTACTTTTTCGCCCGTTTTCTTTTTACGCAAAGGAAGTTAGTTTGCAATGCATTCATACAAATATTTCAGCTTATTAGTTTTCAATTGCTTGAGTATTTTTTGCATTTTTAATGGTTAAACATTAACACGATATTAAGAGGCCGTAGGCTGAATGTCGAAGAGAGGAAGTTGTTCATGAGTTGAAATTTATATATTGTGAAAATTTATTATATTTTTGCGGCTCATGTTTGCTTTTTTTATTAATATTCAATGATGTTGAGCTGTATTAGCTGTATTATTTATAAATTTTAAGTTTGCTGAACAAAAAGGAAAACTATAAAGACCCTTGTTCGTTAGCACTCTTCGAAGAGTGGTTTCATACCAGGGAAACGTGTAAGTTGCGGATATATCAAATGTTTTGTTGTAGTTTTCCAAAATTGTGGTTATAGTCCAAATAATTAGAGCCTAAAAGAAAATCAATTTTAATAATACAGGTCTCATAAATGCATTTTTTGTGTGGTCTGGGGCAGCGTTTGAAAGTGTTTCTTTTTTTTAATTCATTTGCTTTGACTATGCTGTGACTGCCAAAAGTTTCAAAGCCGAAAGTAAAAGGAAAGCACAAAAAAAACGAACGAACGACTGTCGACTGTGCTGTTAAACGAAAAAAATTAACTGAACTGCTGCTGTTCTGTGAAGATCTTCGCAGCTAAAGTCAAAGCAACAGCAACAGCACACAAAATTCGACTGCTGGTTTTGCTGTCGTTTTGTTTTACCTAGGCTAAAATTCAATTAAGTACAACAACAACAACAAACAAATGATTATTCATAGTTTCGGCAGTTATAGCATAAAAAAAGTTCGTGGTGGAACTTTTGAAACTGTGCTTTGACTGAACTGTTTGAAATTTCTAAGTTAAAGCAACAAGCAAACAGTCATCTGCAACGCGTAATGTAGCTGTGCTGCGACTTAATTGCTTAACTTAAACAAAAATTAACTTTTCGCAGCACAGCAACAGCAGGTTTGTTTTAGTGCTGTTGCTGTTTTGTTGGCAGTTTTTCAAACACTTGTCTGGGGTTTGCAGTCAATTTGGATACACATGGTACTGAGTTTCAATGGCCGTTAGCTATTTTTGTTTTAAATTGATTTTGTTTTCGAGAAATTAGGCAGGCTGCACGACATAGTTTACCAAACTGTTCAATTTAGTTAAACCAAAGAGCCAAAAAATTTACACTAATAGTTTTGGAGTTAACGAGAAAGTTTTCGAAAAAACCAAATTATTCTGAGAAAATTAAAAAAATATATAAAATTCCTACACAACATGAAATTAAACTCTTCATATTGTTTCAGCTCGAAATAAATTTGATTCAAAATAATTCTTTGTGTTATTTCAGAACCAAATTCACGTTGTTTCAACTTTATATAACTTTGATTCAACATGATTTTTTATTTTGATTGAACAGTGCTAGAACATTAAATCAACACGAATTAAAGTTATTTCAAAAAAAAAATTTTCAATTATTATTGTTGGAACTTCATTTGTTTCTATATCTATGATTTCATCAGGCTAAAGTTCATATCGCTTTGTAAGCCAATAAGCGTATATAAACCAGAAATCGATATCAACTGACACCACACACAGTGGAACAAGCACAAAGAACGCTGATGATGAAGGTGTAGTGGCCTTCGAAAACAGCCGGTTATTCCGTTCTACTACGTGTTTGTCAGAATATTTACAACTAACTTTGGTGTTATTTGTTCATTATTTATTTTTATTTTTTATTATTATTATTATCAAATCATAAATATAGGAAAAATCTTCGTTGAAGGTTCATGTAAATCATGTTGAATTAACATGAAACACATATAAAGCAAAATCACTACCGAAGAATGCTAAATTAACTTTATTTTTGCTGATTTTAAAAAGAATTTTTTCCGTGTGTAAGAACACGATTTTCAAAAATTTAAAAATTGGAATTTTTAAACAAATTTCTATGAAAAAATTTTCTGGCAAGCAAATTTTCTCTAAACAAAATTTTTAATTTTTTTTTTTATGAATAAGGCAATAAAAATGTATTATAATCTTTCAAAATACTGTTGCTTTGGTCTCATTGTCTGTATTTATTTATTATTACTAATGACTATCCAATATATTTAAAGCGTATTATTAAAGTTTTATTGAACAAAAGCATATTTTATTTTCGTTAAAACTCCACATGATGGCGCCTAACGGATGCAACAACCTTCAATATTGTTTTACGGAAAGCACAACAGTAGTTTATTCAAAACTAAAACAAGTGCTTCAGAAAACATTAAAAGCAAATAAAAACAAATATCGAGCATATAAATTATTTTAGTTCACCTACAAGTAATTTTTTTATACGAGGGTCGTAGCAATTCTGCATAGGAATCGTTAGTAAAGGCAGTTTTGTGAAAACTAATAATTAAGCAAAGCAGTAATTAAATTAATTTTAATAAAAATCGTTTAACTGCTGTTCACAGTGGTACGACAATCATGGACAAATTAAATATAAAATCCTAATATATTTAAAGAGCGAGAAAGATACAGAGATAGAGATAGAATAATAAGAATCAAAACTTCTGCTGGTGACGTTTAAATTTTCTGCAAGTTTTGATATTAGGTCACACCCGTCACATTTTCAGAAGAAGAGAAATTAGGGTCTTAAAGGTAGTAAGCATTTAATCAAAAATACTTTAAAAAAATTACCTCATTAAAATAATTGTACGGAAGATTTTAAAGAATGTGTTCTAAAAGTAATAATTATGTAAAAACTAGAATTTTTGAGGTCACACCCATCAAAGCCGTCTGATGTTCATTCAGAGGGCCTACCTGTTATTAAATGATTGTAAGATGCCTACGAACAGCACTCCTTAAATTTTAAATATTATTATTTTGAATTATAACAAAAAATTTAAGACTTGTCACACCAGTCACGATGACATTTCGCAATTCTATGATATAACAGTTTTGAACTGCAAACACATTTATGTGAAGATGGCGGTGCCCTCGATTTTCTTAAATACAATTGTTGGTGAGAAAAATTAAAAATTTCGCGGTCAACTTACAAAAATGTATTGAATATCTAATTTATTAAAAGATCTTTTTTTTTTTTTTTTTTTTTTTTTTGTGAGAAAATAATAAGAAATTAATCTTTGAAATGTGCAATGGCTAATGTCTTATGTGAAAACTCTCAAAAGCTTATTGAAAATTGCTCAGTATATGAAATTAAACTAGATAAAAAGCTGTGATGAAAATTGACAAATATTTATATTTAATCTTCGACAGTTCTCTGTGCTTTTAAGACGCTCTTCGCATTTGTTTAAAAACCCTCAGTGAATTATATATTTTGATTAAAAACAAATTGAATATCATGTTTCCAAAGCTCTGTGGGTGGTACTTGTTATTCGAATACAAAAAAAAAATAAAATACATTCATTTATTAAAACTAAGCTATACGAGTATACTGATTTCTAACAATAAAAACACTTTAGCAAACCAGAACGGGAGACCGTTTTAGATAAAAAATTTTAAATTAAAAATAAAATTGCATGTAATGAAATACACCCTCTCTACAGCCAACAAAGCAAAAAAAAAAACTTTTTATATGAATATGTTTTTTATGTTTGGATCATTAAGTAAAAGCCTGAAAAAATATTATGCCCAATGTGCATATAAGTAAATTATAATAATTTAAGCGCATCATGCTTAAAAATCTTACTCATATACATATTTTCGTATGTACTCAAATATTTGTTTATATAAAGATAGACTTGTTTGTGGAGAAACTATTAAAATCGAAAATATTTGTTAAAGATTCTTTGGAAAGATAAATCAAACATCTATAATGAGCTGTTAGAAAGAATATTATAATCAGATGTTGCCTTTAGCTGAAGCTGTTTGGCAAAAGGGTGGAGTCTGCATAATATGGGCTCTTATGTGCCACAAATACTTTTAAAAATCAATAAAAATTTACAAATAAATAATACAGTTTAAAAAAAAAATAAGAAGTTTGTAGGTAGTGAAGTTCATATTTTACAGTGAAGCCTGGTTTTTGTTGCAATGCAATGTTTTGCAATTTGCTGTAAAATTATAGATATAAATATTTAGTTTCTTCTCAAGGCTCGCACATTGGTGGTCTAGAAATATAAAAGTATGCAAAATATTTTTTATGGGCCGAAAAACTCGAAGTCGTCGTAAAGATTTTAAATGCCCTGTTTAAAATGATGCATGTCAGAAAGAAAAATATTTGGGATATGCATGAATCAAACGTTTTTGGTACAGATTTCCTTAAGTCTTCTGGTTGTATGTAAAAGGAATTAACTTCCAAAACAAAAATTAAATAAATAAAAATAAAAATATATTCAGTTTAAATCGACTTAAAAACAATGAGGTTCTCAATTGGGTTGTATTTCTTTAATGTGTGCTATTCTGCAACTCCGCTATTTGTTAATCGATTTAAAGATTTCTTTTTCTCTGAAGTTTAGTCAATAATTTTATGTACTGCAGTCCATCCGATTTATATGAAACTTGCCACATACCCTCGTCTCTTGTCATGAAACTCTCAAACGTTCAAAAAGAGGGATAATTTTCAAAATGTTCACGCACATTGGGCTTTTCAGACAGCACGATCGTGCATTTAGATAAATGGGCGTGAACACAATCCTAAATTTGCTTTTATTTTTTCTGTTTAACTTCCGTTCAACTCATTTCTGTGAATGAAACTTTCAAATATTTAAGACTTTCCAGATGACACAATATTGTGTTTGAAAAGGTGGGTACATAAACGCTTTTTAAAATTTAATATTGCACCTTATGGACTTTTTCGGAAGCAAACGCTTTAGGGCCCATTAAATTTAAATTATATTCATGTTATTATAATTAAATTATTGCTACGAAACCTAACCCAGTTTTGTCATCACGGCTTAATCCGACAGTACTTTTTTTATCGGGCAAAATCAAGTGTTCGCCACCGCCCTTATGCATGCCAAGAAAGCGCCATGTGACTTCCAAGGAGTACATAGTCTGTAATCTTAGAAAGCAGCTTGCTGAGATGCTTGGAACTGTTTCATATCGCACTGCTTGAGATGATTATAAAAGACAGACCTTTAAATACCTGTAGCATTCGCCACCATCAGAGGCAAGATCTGATAAATAACAAGAACAACACCTAGAATGGTACCTGGCTAAACGCATCATACCAATTACTACCCGCAGAAGAATTTCATATTAAAATCTACGTAAACAAAGTAAATTATTATTGGTTGTTTATTATTATTATGAAATTATTATTTACAGTTATCTTCAAGAAAAATGTTTCCTGTTGAATTAACTTTATTTCATGTTGATTTAACATTTCAGTGCCATTAAATTAACATAAAGAATCGTGTTGAATTAAAGTTGAAACAACATGAATTTGACACAGTTTCAGCACTATCAATCATGTTGAATTAAAGTTATTTCAAGTTAAAGTAACCTGAAAAATAAAAAAAGTCTTAATATAAGAACTTTTTTTTAACCATATCGTGCTAAATATAACCGCAAAAAAAGTTTAAGTGACATAATATCGGTTTTTTTTGACGAAAAGGGCTTATCTACGATCGTTAATAATCGATTTTCATAAAAAAAGTAGTCCAAAAAATATGTCGATTAACTTTTTTTAGAGGTTATGGCTCTATATAGTTGTTGTAATAGATTATCTTATAATTGTTCAGTAAAAAATTTGTTATTTTGTTATAACACTTTTTTTTGCTATAGAAACTTTAATGATTTCAATTTCATTGTAAAGTATTCACAGGTAAACAAACCTCTTTTTATAGTTTCTACTGTTGTTTGTTTGCTTTCATTCGTTTTCTTTGCATACACCTTAAGGTTTTTGGCTTAAGTCTTTTGTTTTGCAAGAGAAAAGAACTGTTAAAGAAACTAACGTGCAAATGCTGCTCATGTCGTTGTTGCTTAAACAACCTCTACTAGCTTTTGCAACATTGTTCAAGTGAAATATTTCAAAAAGCATCTTCATTTCCTTTTTTATATATTCTAAGAGAAAAAAATCTTACTTTTTCTACTTGGTTTTTCTAACATACTAAATGCATTAGTGCACAGTTCGTTATTACAAGGCTAAAAAAGTGATCAAAAGCCAAATCTTATTTCAACATTCATTTGCCACAGTTTGTAATTACAAACTAAGCAGGGAGTTCTTTAAATTTCTTTTATGTATGACTTAGATCTTAAATGAAGAAGAAATAGGAAAATAAATACATTTTCGCTGTTTAACATACAAGCAAATAAAAACTAAAGCAAACTAAAAATGGCCCAAAAGCAACACTTCTTTGCTTAGATGATAAAGAGATAAAAAATTTGAGAATATAGCAACTCCTTATGAAAAAAAAAATATTGCGTTTCTTAGCTGGCTAGATATTCGTGCAACAATTTACTTGTTACTTTTGCAACATGCTGCTTTCTGTGTGTGTAAGCATCAGTTACTTCAGATTTGCCGTTGTTTTATTTCTACTAATAATAATTTTGCACAAACCACCGCCTCCCACCTCCACCATAAAAATGCGCTCAAGCAATTTTGCATTAATTCTCAACATCAACAGTTTCTTCTTGTTAAGAAGGCCTTGTTGTAACCACCTCCTTCTATTTTTAATCATAATACAGCACTTGCTTGTACTACATGCACACATCTACATTGTTGGTAGGACTCTGGACTTGCGGTACTCGCATTGGTATTCCCGTTCGCAGTTTCTACTCATCTGCTTACATGTTTCATGTCTAATCGTTTACAAGATCAGCACACATGTAAGCACTTTTCTGTGGATTGCTTATGTTTCCTGTACTACTTTATTTCACTGGGATGTGAAAGAGTATGTTGCTCTTGTAGCATCTCCTGTTCCTCAAATTTTTTTTACACATTTTTGCGAGCATTTTTATAGTGTGTCTTCTTTTAATGGTTCTTAAAATGTCATACATGAATATTTCGTTAAAAATTAAGTAAAAATATAAGTTTGGCAAATCTTTTGGTTAAGTAACATTTGAAAGTGGTTTGATATAATTTTTGCATGTTATACAAAATAAACAAACTTTCTAAAATCAAGAATGTTTTTTTAAGTGTTATGGCAGCTTTAAAAAGACAACTCTTACGTTAATATAGTTGGAATAATAAAGTTAAAGAATATACAGTCAAGTTGCAAGAGTTGTACAAAAAACCTTAGACTGTATTTATGAAAACAGGTGTTCCTTTTATTTTTCTCCTTGTGATGTGTCTTATGAACATTTTGCTAATATTCACTGAAAATAAAAATTTGCTGTAAACCAAATAAGAACTTTAGTTTGTTACATTTACCTTATATAATTGTGCAGGAAAAATAACTGTATTTTTCGTTAATGCTCTACGTATGTTATATTTATGAGCATACCCAATATGTACATATACGTAAGTACATACATACATCCATACATACATTGGCTATGAAGAGTATGCTTTTTTCCCAACTCTTAAAATGATTTCCGAAATGCGACTTCATTTGCTCTTTAAAGAACCACCAGGAGCACCATTTCTATATAGTGGGATATATGTAGAATTCCTCTATTTCCCACAATGACCACTACTACTCTTCTCCAGAAATTTTGCGTCAAAAATCACTTTTTTCAAATTAATTTTTCCAAACTCCCAAAATGATTTCGGAAATGCGACTTCATTTGCTATATAAAAAACCATTAGGAGCACCATTTATTTATAGTGAGATATATGTAGAATTCTTCTATTTCCCACAATGACCACTAAAGCCGCGTTCAGACTATTATACTTTGTATTTATACTTGTCAAAAATTCAAATAATACGTGCAAGTGTGATAGTCTGAACGCAAAATGTCATCAAAGTGGCAAATAATACGATAAAAATGTTGACATCCCATAAGACTTTTTCGTTTTTAGAAAATTTTCTAAACGATAATACTTTTCATTAGATCAGGGTTGCATTTTCACACAAACCAAATTTCCAAGTCGGCTGTTTCGCCGCCGATAGCGTGTCGTCATTGATGTAATGTTTTGTCATATGTATATCGGCTCAAAATTTTGAATAAATGAATCGTATGGAAGTATATTTCGTTGACGTAATTTTTTAACGTTTTTGTAATATCTTTTCCTAATTTCTTCTGTTATTTACATAGAATATTTTTAACTGCTGAATTTTTTCAAGTGCCAGCACGTCCCCTCCTACAGAAACCGCTTTGCCGCCGCTAGTCAATGAATAGCACAGACATTTTCATTGAACAGCTGTTTTGTTTTCTGCTTGTATTACACATTTTATTTGAAGTGTGATGGTCTAAACACAATATGTGATTTTACGTTAGATTTTTTGCCATTCGCAACGAATGTATTTAGATTTCTGTATCGTAAAATGTGATAAAAGTATTAATACTTGTATAATAGTCTGAACGGGGCTTAAAGGGCCACTCAGACTATTATACTATGTATTAATACATGTCAAAAATTCAAATAATACGTGCAAGTGCGATATTGTGAATGGAAAATGTCATGACGAATGGTAAATAATACTATAAAAATTTGGCATCCCATAAGACTTGACCGTTTTTTGAAATTTTTCTAAACGATAATACTTTTCATCTGATCAGAGTTGCATTATTACAAAATCCAAACTGACAAGTCGCCTTTTTAGACGCCCATATCGTGCCGTCGTTTATGGTATATGTCTTTGTCTTAAACCCGATATAAATATTGAATATGCTTATCGTATTGAATGATTTTTCGTGTAAGGCATGCCTGAAAGTTAACAAATCTGTCGTATTTTCATTTTCTTTATCTTATTTATATCAAGTACTTTAACCGCCGTCTATTTTCAAAGGTCGGCACGACCGCAGCTTGCTTGAAACTGCTGTGCCGCCGGAATTAAACCATTAATGTAGGCATATTAATCCTCAACAGCTGTTTGCTTTCTACTTGTTTTTTTAATGTAATATGAGGTGTGATGGTGTGAACACAAAATATAAATTTACGTTATATTTTTTGACAGTCGAAACAAATGTCTTTAGATTTTTTTCTCGTAAAGTGTGATAAAAGTCTTTACACATGTATAATAGTCTGAGTGGGTCACTCCATCTCCAGAATTTTTTCTTCAAAAATCACTTTTTTCAAATTAATTTTTCCAAACTCCCAAAATGATTTCAGAAATGCGACTTCATTTGCTCTTTAAAGAACCACCAGGAGCACCATTTCTATATAGTGGGATATATGTAGAATTCTTTCTTTCTTTTTAAACGTTGAGGTTCTACGCACATAAACTTTGCATACCGTACGTATTTTCTTACAGATTTCCAATTCACCAGTGATAAAAAAAAGAGAGAAAAAGATCGAGTAAATAAAATGCAAGTTTTTTTTAATTCCAAATACGATCTTATGTGACTTATACATCTACATACACATTTTTATATGGCTCCGTATATTACATTTTATTTCTATATACGGATTCACATATGAAGACCTTCATAATTAAATTTCCATAAAATAACTCAAATATTATAATATATTTCATATATTAGTCCATATATGATTTCATATATAATGCTTTTCCCAATGTATAATCCTGTACATTCCCATACATGAAGTCATACATATTCATGTATATTTATATATTCATATATTAAAAATATATGGACCATACATATTTTTTAGCTGGGTATTTTTCGTTTTATTCATTTTTAGTAAGGTGTGGCTAATCTAAGTTAACAATAAAATGCAACTATTTTTAATAACGTTTGCGAAATCACCTAGAAAAATTACGTTAACTTTAACTGATAGAATTAGTATTGCATGTGCACGTGTACTTACATAAATATGTGTGTATACACGAAATGCAGACACTCATTTATAAGGAAATATCTGTATGTATGTATATATATTTTTATTGATCTATCCTCTTGTTTTTACTTCATTATTTATTAATTTATTTAACACTATGCGGTGCAATACCAATAGCTTACAAACAAAATACTGAACTGACAGAAGATATTTCTGAAAAAGTTTTTTTTTTAAACTAAATATATATATATGGTTTTTGGATAACATTATATTGTTATTTACATCATATTATTTTTACATAATAATACAAATTAAATTTAGTCACAAATTTTTAACAAAACTATATTGTTCAATTCTAACCATATCACAGTTTTTATGAATATAATAATGTAATTATTAAATTCAAACATTACTTTGTTTATCGTAACGCAATTAATGTTTAAAATAACAATAACTTGTTTTCAATGACCACACATTTGTTTCGGAGAACATAATATTGTTTTCTCAACCATGCTACAACTATATCTTTTTTTGCGTGCAAGTATCCAGAATATATATATTTTATGGGTCGCATGTTAGTGTTGTGGATATTATATGCGGAATGACAAACCTATTTACACCCTTTAACATTTTTGATGAAGGGTATCAAAACGTAAAATAAACACCCAAGATACAAAGAGGGAGAACATAATGTTTCGAAGATGTTCATTTCAGATGTGTGTGAAGATAGCTCCGCCAGTTAGCTTCGTTTTTAGCACCCCTGTGTTACTTTACATATCTCTCGCTCAGAGGCTGTGAGCTAATAAAAAATCTCTCATTTCAACACTGTTAACTTAACAGAGTAGATAATTTATAACATTTTCAAGCAAAAATATTAATGTTCACATGGGAATATTTTTGGTGGTCAAAATATCGGCCAAAATCGAAATGGTGGGGTTATACCGCCAATTGGGGTCGAAAGATAAGCCTTCAGATATTTCAGAACGATATAGATTGTATTCAGAAACAATACAGTTTTTGAGATATATGACTTTCAAAAATGTAAAATAACGCATTTTCATATGAATATGGGAACTTTTTTGGTGGTCAAAATATCGGCCAAAATCGAAATGGTGAATACAATCTATATCGTTCTGAAATATTTGAAGCCTTATCTTTCGACCCCAATTGGCGGTATAACCCCACCATTTCTATTTTGGCCGATATTTTGACCACCAAAAATATTCCCATGTGAACATTAATATTTTTCCTTGAAAATGTTATAAATTATCTACTCTGTTAAGTTAACAGTGTTGAAATGAGAGATTTTTTATTACCTCACAGCCTCTGAGCGAGAGATGTGTAAAGTAACACAGGGATGCTAAAAACGAAGCTAACTGACGGAGCTATCTTCACACACATTCATTTCAGAGCGTTTTCAAATTGATAAAAATAGAAAATTTTTATTTTTTTTCTTCCATAATTGCCATCCTCTTGTGCACACCAGTTGAACGAAGTAGTAGTTAGATTTCTTCTAGGCTTATTTCATATAATGTTTCCTGCAAGAATTGTTTACTGTGGCAGCTTTTCAAAATGTGAAAAAATTATAATTACAAAAATCAAATAATAAATAATAATAACATTTTAAATCGTTAACAAAAAGTATTGCAACTGATGCAATAATGTGTCAACGCACTCTATTGGTTGTTAACTTATGAAATCGATGACAATTTCAATTAATTTTCCAAATGCAACAGCTTAAATCAAAACACATTCACCATAAACTTTGTGCGCTTAATTCCTCTCACGAGTATCTTTTCGGTGACTTAACAGCATGTTGCAAGTGACAGAAAATTCATATACAATTTTTTTTTCTATTCCACTCAAACTCACAAGAAAGATTATCACTGTGAGTAATCGGAAAAAATAAAGTTAATGCTCCTGATTGATCTACTTTCATTTTATTTTATATTTTTTCTTCAATAGTAACAGTAAATAAAAATTAATATAAAAATAATATTATTAATTAAGAAAATTGATTTATTAAATAGGCAGGCTGTCTGTCTGTCGGCCTGATTAAATCAACACACAATTTGAAACAAGAAATAATAAATGTATTTATATTTCAATGCTTAATTTGAGTTTGCTGCTGCTAAACATGATAAAGATTTATATATTTTTTTATTGATTATTCAATTTGATCAAGAAATTAAAAAAAAAAATAGTTCGGTAACAAAACTTGTTTTACAATGTTTTCATATTTAGTTTTTTTTTTGCTGTTTTGTAAGATTTTCTTACTTTTGTTCGCCTTCAGTTCAATAATTATGTCAACATACGTATATTGAATACTTGAGCAAATGAAATAATGATTTTTCATTAGAGTTGGAAAAATAAGTGATTGTAGGTCTATTTGTTCATGTGTAGTTGAGGATTTGTTAATGTTACATTTTAAGCCACAGGCGATTTGCTTTCTGAAGCATAAATATTTACATATTTATATAATTTGACTGTTATATAAATAAGGATTATTCCTAATAAGCTGCTAATTAAAGAAGCTGAAGAAAAGGTTTAACTTGGGACTATGATAATTCTGCGGGAATTTTCTCCCTCTTCCTTGGTGCCCAATTGTAAAAAAATAATGAGCAAATTTATATGTAAGATCAGCGTTACCACATGTAAAGATCAATCACATGAGGGTGATGGACTGTTTACGCAACAATGAATCATCTGACCGACGGAAATTCTTTTAGTAAAATATTTGCAGTGTGCAGAGAATTTCAACACATTCAACTGATTCCTGGTACAAGCTGGGATTACATCAATAGTTCGTTTATTAATTCTTTTGGTTTGTGTGCATGTGCGTTGACAATAGAAGCAATATAGTTGTTGTTGTAAGTGTCTTTCATCTGCATTGGCTTGCCTTGTTTGTGTGGTTGAACATTTCTTAATAAGAGGAGAGTATAACATTATTGATGTTGTTGTGCTTTGATTGTTTACTTCTGTTTGTATGCTTGTATATTATGTTCTTTAGCTAATAATGACTAGATAATTATTTTGCCAAATATAATTATAAAAACATTTGTATTAGCTTAGTGTCACGTTATATTTTGTAACAATATTTTATTTTTTTTTTTGGAAAATATTTTGTTGAATTGCCGAATTCAAATATTTTATTTATAATATTTTGAATATTTTGACAAACTTAGAAAGATATTTTTGATCTTTTAATCCGGAATAATTCCTTAATAGGGCCTAAATTCAGTTTTTTCCATTATTTTTCCATGAAATATTTGTATTAATTAATGAGATTTTCTAAAAAAAAAAGAAGAAATAATTGTGCCAGAAAAAACCGACTTCAATGCCACCCATTTTTTCAAATGGAAGATTGTGTCTATCTTTGAGCTCAAGGTGTGTAGTAAGTTTCGTAAAAATCGGTAAAGCTTAACCACGTGAAATATAATGATAGATTTTAATGGGCGTGCCTCCGCCCATTTTTAAAATGCAAGATTTTGTGGTTTTTAGAGCTCAGAGTGTATGTTAAGTTTTGTCAAAATCGTTACGGTAGAACAACTTAAAATAAATTATTAAATTTTAATGGGCGTGACTCCGCCCATTTTTTAAAATGGAAGATTGTGTTTATTTTTGAGCTCAAGGTGTGTAGTAAGTTTCGTAAAAATCAGTAAAGTTGAACCACGTGAACTATAATGATGGATTTTAATGGGCGTGCCTCCGCCCATTTTTAAAATGCAAGATTTTGTGGTTTTCAGAGCTCAGAGTGTATGTTAAGTTTTGTCAAAATCGTTACAGTAGAACAACTTAAAATAACTTATTAAATTTTAATGGGCGTGACTCCGCCCATTTTTCAAATGGAAGATTGTGTCTATCTTTGATCTTAAGGTGTGTAGTAAGTTACGTAAAAATCGGTAAAGTTGATCCACGTGAACTATAATGATAGATTTTAATGGGCGTAGCCCCGCCCATTTTTTCAGCTATAAGAATGTGTAATTACAAGAAGCAAAAGTGCTTGCTAGGTTTCGCAGCAATCAAATAAGTAGAATATCATAAAATCAAATAAAAAAAATTGTGGGCGTGTCCCCGAATAATTTTTTTTTTTTGCAATGGGACCAATGGGAAACCATATCCTCTCAGACAATAAATAAACTTTTACAATCGCTTTATTAAGTAACACCGCCAAAAAAAAGAGACGGATTGATAACCTCCTCCTTTTTTTGAAGTCGGTTAAAAATAAACTAGACCTCAGCTGGGTGGAAATACCGACAATTTTCTGTGTAGCCACGCACTTCATCAGCATCCCTGTTTATCTACTAGGGTAGATATTGTTGTTGACATCAGC
Source organism: Nowickia ferox (assembly GCA_936439885.1). Taxonomy (NCBI): domain Eukaryota; kingdom Metazoa; phylum Arthropoda; class Insecta; order Diptera; family Tachinidae; genus Nowickia; species Nowickia ferox. The sequence goes on along the minus strand of OW387023.1, from coordinate 89,570,443 downwards.
TTATGGTAAATATAATTTTATTTTTTATGAAATGGAATATGACATGAAAAATTAAATTTTTTTAACTGAAAATTTGTAGTACAACACAAATTTTATTATTTTGATTATTTTCACTATCATACTAATTTGGTTGCAGTGATACAATTGTCTATGTTACTTTTCAATTGGCGAGAATTTTAACAAATAATTATCATTCCTACAAACACTTTTAATTATATAATCACTTTTCGAGATAAAAGAAATTTTTAAATTTAGGCACTCGTTGCTAAATTTATTAACTCAACTCAATCATCACAATTTTATTCCATTTAAAATACTGCCTTTATTTGAATTTGAATTTGTGTAGAAGAGAAAAAGAAATACTGCACATTTTACAACTTAACGATTGATAATAAACTAATGAACATTTGTCATGTTGACACACTTGTTGATTACAAAATTTTTCGTTTGCTGTTTCTTACAAGCTTTAAGTTAAACTGTGTAATTAACTTGTGCTAGTTGATGCGAACGTTTTGATGGTGAAATTAAAATACACATCATGTTAAATGACAAAATTTATGTGCTGCTATTTTCTGAAACATGAAAATCGTTACCATCGTAAACCTTTCAATACCGACTCGAATCATAAAGAAATACTCAATAAAAATTAAATTAAATGTTAATTAATTGTATGCAGGAATACGAATAAAAAAAAAACAAGGAAATTTGATTCTTAACCAGTTTAAAATTAATTTAAGCCACATGAATTTTAAAGTTGTACGAGTATGGGAATATTTTTTAATTTTTTAATTTTTAAATGCATTTTAATACAGAATTTGGTTTTATCATAAATAAGATACTTATTCGTTCTTGAAATAAAAGAAAAACTACAATAACTTTAGTTAAAATAAACCCTCACAAAAACATAAATGTGAAAAAGTATTGAGACAACTTTTGTTTCACAAATTTCCGGCTTTTCAGATTTTTTTAGTTGGTTTCTTACCTGGTCCAGCTACTGTATCTAATTTCAGCTCTCTAATGCATGTTTTAATTTTTAATTTTCATTGGCGTGAGCCCGCCTATTTTTTAAACTCAACACTTTCTTATGGCCATTGTTTGAAATTTGTGTAATATTTCGTAGAAAAATTCTAATAAGAAATACATAAGCACGAGACCTAAATCTATAAAACCAAAGTACATGAAATACAATACTAAAGTTTCATGGGCGTAGTAGCGCCCACTTCTCAACACGAAAAAATCATAGCATTGAATAAGTCCAACGAGTGTGCAAAGTTCCAATGAAATCATGAATTAAACGCTTTTAAATCAGATGTAGCTTTAAATTTTGTGGGCGCGACCCCGACCCCTTGTAAAAAATTTCGGGTTTGCAGATTGTTGTAGTAAGCTTCTTAGCTAAGCCTACTTTTGTATCAGATCTAGCGCAAATTTTAATTTTTATGGGCGTCATCCCGCCCACTTTTTTAAACTTAAGACTCCTCTGAAACCAGTGTTTTTCATTCGTGAAAAGTAGCGTAGAGAACGTAGAAGTACAGACTTAAATCTGCAAGTCTGAAATGCATGCTACAGATCGCTTACATTTTATGGGCAATTTTGAAGTTTTTTTTATACTTTAATTAGAAGAATGCACGTATGGTAAAATGCTTATTTTATATAAATTTTTTTTTCACGCTATTAATACCTTTGGCAATGCTACATTCACATTTAAAACTTAAGCTCAAATTTGTTCTTTTAGGGCTTTGAGAAATCTATTTAAAATTGAACGGCTGTTTTGGTAACTAAAGAATAAAAATTAATAATTAATATTTAATTTAAAAAAAAACTATTAGATGGTCATTTACATCCCATTGTGCCTCACCTGACATGATGTAAAGGGTCCGCCAGATAACTTTTTTTTTTTTGAAAATGATATAAAAAAAAACTACTGAATATTTTCTCAAATTTTTTTTTTTATTTGAAAGTACAATCCTTCCGGTTAATAATGAAAAATAATTTCATTCAAATGGCTGCCTCGGCTGGCCATGCAGTAGCCTACACGATCGGTCCAATTTTTAATTACATTATCGATTGTGTGCAGCTGTATTTCACCAATGGCTTCACTAATATTGTCCTTTAAAGCGTCAATTGTCTCTGGCTTGTCGGCGTAACACTTATCTTTGACGGCACCCCACAAATAATAGTCCAACGGTGTCAAATCGCAGCTCCGAGGTGGCCAAACGACATCAGCTCTGCGGCTGATAATGCGATCTTCAAAAACAGGGTGCAAAACATCGAGTGTAGCTTCGGCTGTGTGGCACGTAGCATCGTCCTGTTGAAACCAAATGTTGCCAATATCCTCCTCTTCAATTTTTGTGAACAAAAATTCGTTCAACTTGGCCCGATAACGATCGCCATTGACTGTAACGGCCACTCCTTGCTCATTTTCCAAATTATGCCTCTGGACCAAAATCCGCACCAAACACTGACTCGTTTTGGGTGCGTCGGATTTTCAATGTATGCGTGCGGGTTTTCTGTGCCCCAAATGCGACAATTTTGCTTGTTTACATATCCGCCAAGATCAAAATGAGCTTCATCTGAAAAGATGATTTTTTTGGCAAAATAAAAAAAGTAATGTCGCAATATTTCCCAGTGTTGTTCAAGGGAAGGATAAAACTAATTATCTGTCAAATCAGACATGAGCTAAGTGTTACCATTCACGAAATAAGCACTAGTTGAAAAAAAACGTTAGATGGCGGACCCTTTATAATGTGTCTTCTTAAACACCTCCAAAGCAAATTGTACCAATTGATATTGGCAGCCTGCAAAATATAATTTGTGCAAAAAGATAATGAAGAGGGTGAATGGAATCACATGCAATAACATTTATTTAAAAGGTTGCAATTAAGCTTCATTTTATAGAAGGGATTCTCATAACATTTCCTTTGATTTAACTGCCAGCAAGCAAATAAATATTACAAAATACTCATTAGCTTCATTGTTCAGCACATGTTATTATTATTATTATTATTGCAGTAAAACAATATTCATGATTGATGTACTAAAATTATACCCTTAAGCTAAAAAATCGTCACTCACAGTAACAGCTGTTTCTTCTTCTTCTTCTTACAGCCTTTAACACAAAAATTGCACATACTGAAGTCAGTGTGGTAAGTTATTATCGCTCGTAATGCAGACAAAGTCATGATTTTAAACAATTATTATTTTTATTTCGTATTAAAGTGTTGCTAGTGTATACTTTCAAACGAAAATTCACATCTAGATGATGATTTGTTTGTTATTTTTTTTTTATGTGGTTGCTGGTTGCTTGTTGGCTGTTTTAAGTTTTCAAATTTTTGTTGTCGCCATCACCTTAAAGTATGCCTGCCCGTTTTTGGCATCATGTCTTGGCCATATCGTCCAGAGTTATTCCATTCACTCTCATTCATTCATTCATTCATCTTTCGTTCCAGCAACCACAATACAAATGTAAACAACAACTGCCAGCGACAAAATTTATTTAGCTGCTTAAGCTGCTGCAGCAGCTTCCACAAATTCAACAAACAAAAAAAAAAAAAAAGGAAAAATATAAGAAAAATAAAAATAAATAAAAATAAACATTGAGCCTATATAACACATAATAAATTTGCCTTATGTGTCATTACGTCCGTTTGTTTGGCTGTCTATCTTTCGGTATCTGTATGTCTGCTACGACGACGATGACGATGACTGGTGCATTGGTTGGTAATGGCTTTTGTGGTTTATTTTATTTTTGGCATGGCTTGTGGTGTTTCTAGAATGCCGCCTTTTTTGATAAACTATTTATTCACCCAAATGCACCATGGGTCAATAAAATAAAAAATGTGTTTTTTTTTATCATTTTAATACATACATACTCGTAAATTTCAAACATACTCTTGGGTTCAATATTCCCAAGGATATCTGTCTAGGTAATTCGGCTTTTCCAGTTCCAAACTTTAGGCGATTGCTTAAAAAAGTTATATACTACCAGAGAATGGCAAAAGTATCGTTTTAAGTACTCTTCAAACAACTATGAATGCGTACAGCTAAAAACAAAAAAACTCGCTCATATGCAAACACAAACATCCAACAACTTTTTTTATAAACATATTTTTAAATTACGCAACACAAAAAGAAATAATTAAAATTTATAGACGGTATGATATACAATCATATGCAAGAGTATAAAAAATACTTTGACTACTAATTGGTTACACATGTATATATATACAGGGCTATATTTTATTTAGACACACACATAAAGCATGTTTTAAAAAAGCCAAATCACATTTTCCATTCCATTTTATATACACAAAAGTATGTATTGCGTGGCGAATGATGAAAAAGTATCCCCAGTATCATGCGTATATTTTTGTTTGTCCGATTAAATATCCATAGTCTGAGTATAAGCTGAATATACTCAGACTATAGGTGTGATAGAGAGTCAATGCGCTTGATATGCATGTGACTTTTTTATTTTTAGTTGTAGCGTGATTTAGTTTTCCACAGTAGAAATGCTCCTGTATGTTGGAATCGGCTATAGTCATAGTTGCTTGAAAGAATGTATGTGAGCGTATGAATTGTTAAGGCTAAAATTATGATTATGCGCAGTTATTAAAATTAAGACTACTAGCGTTTTTTTAGTGCTAATTTTCTGGTAACTAACTAATCTCTAAAAAACAAAACGAGTAGCGGACGTGCGCTTATTTTATTAAGGAAATAGTGTCAAGTTGCGTCCGTTAAAGTTGTAGCGACACCTTGAGCTGCGGCGAATTCAAAAGACGTTAGAAATGACATCTTTCGATTCGGAGTTTTCTAGGGTTATCAGTGGCTTATTATGAGTAGTTCCAACCCAGCAGCTGATCTGTCTTAGCGGGCTTAATAGATGATGATGGAAATATGGGAATAACATTCAAGGAGTCTTGAAATCCTAGTGGACAAGTATCGCCATCGGCACGTAAGTTTGAAACATTATTTTTTAACAGCGTTCGAACAAAACCTCCATACATATTTATACTTACAGCCTTGACAATATAAGACTTAATAAAAAATTATACCTTCTTCAAAAATATTCACGAAAAGGTTAAAAATAATGTAGGTTCCGTTAACTAAATATATATTTTATCTATAATGATATTCGAAGTCGGTGCCAATTAAGAAAACAAATTCTATATTCACTTATATGTCCAGCAAAAAAAATAAATCGGAACTAGTTCCAAAGGTTTACCACTTTCATTGTATACCAATCACTACAAGTACTGAATTTAATATTCTAAGGCTGTTGTGTTCTAGACCTTTTAGGAGAACACCATTCAGTTATTTGGATGACTTCCGTCCTATGACAACTGTGTGTTAAATTCATTGATGTGAGTTCATCAATGCAGTAACTAATGATTTGTATTGTCATTTTTTGACGGGTGTATGTGCGTTAAGTTTCATTATCATTATTGTCACCGACTTTGAACAAATATAAAAATAAATTATTTAACTGAATCTAAATTATTTTTGACTTTATAGTCGTCCTTAAGGTGGAAGTACATACCACGCATTACGCGGCAAAGCGTTTCTTGCTTGTTGAACGTTTAACGCTTAAGTTCAGTAATTTCAATTCTTGTCGAATGAAATATTTTTATTAATTAATGTGAGTTTCTAAAGAAGAGAAGAAAAATGAAATTAGACTTTATTAGCCGGGGGGAAATACCAATATTTTACTGTATTTCATTCAACAAGAATTGAAATTACTGAACACAGAGAAATATTAGTATTTCCCCCAGCTAATAAAGTATAATTTAATTTTTCTTCTCTTCTGCAGAAATTATTTCTGATTAAAATTCACTATAGTTCAACTAAAAATTTAAAAATTGTCTCACTTAATTGATTAAGTGTATTGGCACAGATGTGTTGCAGATTAAAGTGAGCAACTGCCTTTACGGCCTTATTTCACGGTGGTCTAAACACAGCGTCCAACCGTCACCCCCCTGCACCCTTAGAAAGCACCATATGACTAAACAAGAACACATAGGTTCAATCTTTGAACATATTTGTCCCTGTACTACGAACAAGCTGCAAAGAATTCTCAAAGCAGCTTCTGTTGTATGGCAACAGCACCTAGAATAGTGTCTTGCTGACTGAGTCACGCCAATCACTAGCAGTGATTAAACACTGAGAAGCCAGGACTATTCTTTCAGCATTTCTGGTAAAAACCACAGGCACCACGTACAATTCTCTGTAGTCACACGTCGCGAGTGTAATTGCTTACACCTACAGCAAGGTCTCCAAGAGCATTCCTCACCATTTACCTGTACAGCTCAACCACTCATCAGAGCCAAACAAATGCCGGAGTCGACACAATCAAGTACTTACTACACACAGCTCAACATCATCCATTAAAACCCGTGACCTTTTAGTAAATGATCATGTCGACACTTTACAGCCATCCAACTCCTAAAGCAGCTTGGCTGTCGGGCTACCGGCATCCGTGTACTAGTTACAAGCCACTGCTTAGACCTTGAAGTTCCACCCCGAAAGACTTCACCTCTAATGTCTTTTAAACTCAGGGCAGTTCCAGGTGACTCTGCATCTGCTTAACAACATAGCAACCATACTTCCTTTTATAAATATGTGCACATGCGTTCCTCTTTTGCCAGAGATTGGGTAGTAACACATAAGTTCAATGGGCGAAAAGCCATAGGTACGCCGAAGGAAAAGCCAATTTACCTCCGCTGTGGTCCCCTTGATTGCCTCATCCGTAATCTCCAAAGAAATTCCCTTAGAGGAGTGTATTGGCACCGGCGTTAGCAAAATATCTGTATTAGTTGCCGTTTCTGGCTAAAATTTAAACTTGAACTCATCGCATGAAATAAAAGCCCTAATGAATTAAATTTTGATTCAATATTATTTAATGGAAGATTTAACATAAAATTTATATGGTGATTTTACATTGTTTTTTTTCTGTGTGTACTTTTGATTTTTTGACTATCTGAATTAAAAAAAAAATACAACTGCATCCCATTGTCCTGCTGAACATCTTTTGTAAGCTTATGACTATTTTTCGTATATAATTGGCAAGCAAACAGTACGTGTTGTTGCAACATAATTTTATTTGTTAAAAATGTGTTTTTTTTTTTTGTTAAAATAAACGTTTATTGGTGGTAACTTCGGTGGGCAATTTTGTTGGGTTTTTTGCTTCAGTTTTATTTTGATTGTCTCCCCCTACTTTCTGCAAGTTTTGAGTTTTCACAAAAATTTTGCATAAATTACAATTTACCAGGCATCTGTCTGTCAACGCTGACATAAACAAAACTGGTTGTTTGCAGCCGCACACAAACACGACCGCGCAGAGGAATGAAAGAATAAAGTGAAAACGCAAATTGTTGATGAACAAAAAAAAATGAATAAATAATGAACACCGACAGATTGTAAAAGGGAAGGAAAGAAAATAAAAGGAAACACTTATAGAGAGAAAGTAAACAAATTTTGCTGGTTGCGAAATTGGTGAAATTTGCAAAAAGTGAAAACGATTGTTGGTTAAATCAAGTTTGCAGCTTAAGTCTTTTAATTTTTTGTGGGCTGAGATTTTCCTTAAATTGATGTAATATTTTTGCGGTTTAACAAAAAAAAAACAACTTAAATAGACTTTGTTTTTGTTTTTGCATCATCATTATCATCATTCAGTTTAATTAAATGTAAGTGTGTGTGAGTGCGTGTGTGTGTTTGTGTTTGTGTGTGCTGTGATGTTTGTAGCTTTTCAGTACTATGACAAAATCAATGAAAATTATTATTAAGTTGAACATTAAAAAAAAAAAATATTATTGTCATTAATATTGATGTTGTTCTCGTATTCGTTAAAATTATTTTAACTTTTAGTAGCCTGTGTTGTTACTTTGCAAGTAATTTAAGCATCTTCAGGCTTAATTGCAGAACACTTAAACTGCTTTGCAGTGCGACTTTTGTTTATTTCTTAAGGTTTCACATTAAAATGTTTTGCCATAAATCATAGTTGCACACACAAAACAGATTTTTTAAATTATTCTTATAACTTGTCATTTAATAGCACAGCAACTAATGATGTTTTATTTTAAACTTGACTTGTCTGAAAATAATAAAATATTAAAAATGCTGAAGGCTAAATAACTTTCAAGAATTAATCATTACAGTAAAAGGAATTCTTTTTTGATGTTTTAAAGTTTTAAATGCAATTAATAATTATCATGTGTTAAATAAAATATTAAAGTTTATTTATTTGAAATAGTTTTTTTTTATTCTTTCATATGAAACTGGCAAGCACCTGTCAAATATAAATTAAATTGCTTTAAATACACATCTCAAGCTCATCAAAAAAATTGAATGTAACATTTGCTTACCTTGATATATATAGTTCTCAAGATAGTTTAATTGGCATGACATCCTATTACAACTTTCAAAATCAGAACGACACTAATTGAATTACTTTGTATTGTTACACAATCGTTTTTAAGTAAATGACCACTTTAAGTCAATTTAAACATCAAACATTTATTGTTTTGAGATGCTTTTGAATGCAATAATTGTTTTAATTGCTTTTTAAGTGGAGTCTATAGTCTTCTGTAGGACTTGCAATGCTGAATTACATGATTTACTAATAAAGACTTTTAAAGCACTTTTATGAATAATTCAAATTTATAAGGGAGGCTATGGAATGGCCCATATATAACAAAATATATTACATATGGAAATTTTTGTAACGGGCTGCAACAATAGGCCAAACAAATACATACTTTGTATTAAGGAACGTTGTATAACAAAGTTATTTGCTTAAATTTGTATACCCTTCACCAAAAATGGTAAAGGGTATATATAGGTTTGTCTTTCCGTGTGTAATTCCTACATGCGACTTAAGTATATATATTCTGGCTCGTTATAAATATGGAAGACGAATAAGCGATGTCCGTCCGTCCGTCTGTCTGTATCAGTTTTCCAAAGGTCCCAGAAAAGCTACAGCCTTCGGTATTGGACTGGTTTAGCAGAAATTGTCCAAAATCGATTCGTATTGAAAATCAGCAAAATCTAAAAGACAGAGTCAGAGCTGGAAAATTTAAACTTCATTTTGCCATGTAAATCAGAAGGTGAAACTCCAGAGCATATTCTGAAGGACTGTGAAGCGTTAAGCCACAGAAAATATAGCTAATTGGGCAAGCACATATTGGAGGATTGGGAACTGCCAACTCTGGACTCACTGGCAATCCTGAGATTCATCAGGGGAGTAGGTCTAGATGAGGTGCTCTAGCACCTGGCAGGGGATACAATAGATCTACTTTCGTCGCAGTGTCCTCTGCTTCCCGCTAGGCTTAATTCATTCATTCATTCATTGCCATGTGAAAGCAACTAGCTAAAACTATTTTTTGTTGTTAAATAAACACATTTTATATTTTAGTAAAAATTAAATTGTTATTAACAAAAAAAAAACAACGATTCCAGGGTTGGAAAATTGAATTTTTTTGATATACATACATATAAAATTAACCTAGTGAAATAATTTTTATCAATTTCTCTATAAATGATTTAAATTTTATATTTTTAAATAAAAAAGATTGGTATAACAAAACACAAAAATCTTTTCAGGGTTGGAAAATTGAACTTTTTTATATAAAAGTAACTAAGTCAAACTATTTTTTTCTTTTATAAGTTAAATATATTTTATATTTTTGAACGTAGAAACAGTGAAGTATGAAAAATTTCAAAAAAATAAAACAGCTCCAGAGCTGGAAAAGTTTAACCTATTTATTTTGCTAATTTTTAATAATAATTTTTTTTTTGTTAACTAAACATTTTTTATATATTTTATAACATGAAAAATTACTATTAAAATCACAAAAATCAAAAATAAGGCTGGAACAATTTTTTTTTTCGTAAAAGTAAAACTCAACACAATTATGTTTCAAATCGATGGTCATGCGGTGACAGCTTTGCATAGATTTCTTACTAATTTTTAGTGAATTGAGATAACATAAATTATATCGCTAAAGAACACTCATAACTACAAAATTAATTGAAGAACATATTCCATTTCCCTAAAATTGCACAACATTTCAATGCAATTTATATGGAAATATTTAAAAATGTATCAATTTTCAAATGCCATAATTTGTCGCTAGATCTTCTGATTCATCCCAACAAAAATTACTGCTTTCCAAAGGCTCATTTGTAAGGGAGACAATATTACAGAATCACTTGCTGTTGCACAAGAATAAGACAGCTAGGAGCAATACGTTTAGCTTCTAAAAGGCCAGGAAGTTTTTGTCTTACTAAAGTGCTTCACAACGGCCCTATGTTCCGCTTAGCAACTACGGGAAAATATATGTATATACATATGTATATATAAAGTGCTTCGCAGAAATAATACTCAGATGCAATATTTTCTGAGATAATTGTCTACTTGGTTAGAGATCACGCCTTACGTTAATGCTTTTCAAACGCATTTTTCGAAGCTTTTGAAATCAAGTAAGCAATGCATTGCTGCCCTCAGTTGTTAGTGCTTCCGAAGCTGGTTTTAACACAGATTTGTGCCTGCAAGATGTTCAATGTTCTTAAACTCCTTTCTAACAAAGCAAAGAATTTTTTATTGATTGATTGATTCTAATAATAACTTCAGAAGTATTGGTATATCTTCTTAAAATTCCATTATATTTATGCAATGATTTTTTTTTGCAAACACATCGTTAATAAACTACTTCAATCTCAAGTTTTTGTTAAAAATTCTTTCATTCTGTTCTGTTAAATGAGACATCAAAACACTCTAAGAAAATATTTTGAAAATATTCTTCAGCAACATCCGCCGAAAAGAAGAAACACAAAATTTTTTCACTGACAATCCAATTCCATTTGAATTTCTTTTCAGCAACATGTTGCATGTAGAGCAGTTCTGTTTTAACAAAAACATTTCTTAATTGCTTTTAATGTCAGATGATAAATCTAAACTTTATACATAATTTCTTCATATGCAATTGTATATGTAAATAAAAGCCTGGTAAAATGTCTCGACATGATATAAAAAAGCTTGATTATTTATGCATGTGTGTGTATACAGTTTGGTTGCACATATTAAATAGCGAAATGTTGCAGGTTTTTCATGTCGTTGTAGATTCCGCTGTCATGATAATTCATACAAACTTAAAAGCAACAACTAAGAAAAAAGTGCTTCAGTTAAATTTTTGTTTTCTCAATCACATTAAGCACCTTGCAAGCATTTTTCTATCTTTTCTTTTTCGCTTTTTTTTGTTTGTTTTGTTTGTTTTGTTTGTTGTCAACATAAGTTTTAGAATACAATTTAATTTTAAAACTTGTATTTCCTTGTACTGTCTATCAGTGTTTTACTGTTGGTCAAGAATTCCAGATACAAGAAATGAATTCATGCACCCAGTATAGCATCGTTGAAGCCAGTCAAATGTCTCAAACCATTTATTTTGCTTTTAGTTGAGCTTTTTAGACTTAACAAGGGTTCATTAGATTTTTGATTCTTCACTTTTTAAATGGCTGCTAAGACTTTTGACGTTTCTCAACAACCATAGAACCCATTTACTTCTTAAATATGTTGTAAGGGGTCTGTTATCATAAGTTCGCGTTTGACATTATCTGCTAATGGTTGTTGTCGGGACTAATTAATGTCACTTATATGCAACAATGTAATCTAATGAAAATAATTTAAGAAAAAAGAAACAGTTTTATGGACCACAACATGGAAGTGAAAAATGTCTTCCTTAGTATAAAGAATTATAGTAAATGGTACTGTAAAAAAGAAGGTGTTAATTCTTAACAAAGAAATGTTACTTGTGAAAACAATTCGGGCGAGTTCGAACTTTAATCAAACGACTGCCGTCAGAGTATTCTTTTGACGTATCTCAAAACATGAAAAGGAAAAATATGCATTTAATTGTTATTTTTTCTTTGAATTTAATTTTTTAGTTAAAACCAAAATCCACAGATTGACTATTAATTTAATTGATTCGTATAAAATTTTAAATTTATCCGATTATTCGAATAAAAATTTTTTTTATATTTGTATTAGGTTCCAGTTTATAAAACAAACATTTTATGTAAGGTTCTCAAAAGAATATTTTATTTGATTATTCGATTAAATATGTATATTTCATTAATCGAATAAATTATTTTCTTATAAGACATTTTTGAAGTAAAATTTATATCTAATCTTTAAAATAAATTTTTGTGATTATTCGAAAAAAACTTTTATTCGATTAATTGACAAAACTCTTATTCAATAAATCGAATAATCAAATCCATCATTTTTTTTATTAAATTTTTGAAATATAATATTTATATGATCGAAACGAAAATTATATGTTAAGTTCACAATAAAATATTTTATTTGATTATTCGATAAAGATGTATATGAGATTAATCGCATAAACTATTTTCTTCCTATAAATTTTTTATATAAAATTTTTTAAATAAAATTTATATTTAATCCTTGAAATAATTTTTTGTGATTATTCGTATAAAACTTTTATTCGCTTAATTGACACACATTTGTATTTGATAGTTTGTTTAATGGAAGAAATTATGTGATTTTCTAGATTTTTGAACGAAAATATTTATATGATCTAAGAAATTTATAGAAATATATAGACAATGCTTGACCTCCAGCAAATAAATTTCAAATTATTTATATGATCCTTAGAATAATTTGCTTAATAATACCAATTTAAACTTTCATTCGATTACTTGTTAAGAATGTTTACTCGATTGCTCGAAACTATTTTGCACCATATAATAAAGTCTAAAATGTGTTAAATTAATTTTATAAATACCCATTTTCAAGTGCGCATGTTGTAAGTTCTTGTTGCCAACGATCGAATCGAATAAAAAAATTTATAAGACATATTTGCCAAAAAACAAATTGAATTAAAATTGTATTTGGTGTGATTTGATATGATCTTTAAAATAATTTTTTTGGTTATTCAAAAATAACTATGATTCGATTAATTAATAAGACTATTCCTTACATTGTTCGATTAATCGAATAAATTATTTTGTTTTATTAAATTTTTGAATTAAAATATTTATTTGATCTTTATCTTTTATTTGATAATTATCCGTATGAAAACTTTTATTCGATTATTAAATTAGAGATTGTATTCGCTAGTTGGATTTAACGAATCCATTACTTTCTTTTATTAGATAAAAAAATTTATAAGATCCTTAGAATAATTTTTTTGGATTATTCGAATTTAAAATTTTATCCGATTAATTGTAAAGAATTTGTATTCGATTGTTCAAAACTATTTTGAATCATCAAATAAAGTCTAAAATGTGTTTAATTTATCGTATAGTTCACTGTTTTCAAGACGCTGACTAAAACTCTTCTGATTAATCGAATACAATTTTTTTATAAGTGCTATTTCCCTGCAAAAGATTTTGAAAAAAAAGTTATTATTCGGTAAAAACTTTTATTCGAATAATTGGTAATGATTTTTTAGATGGTTGATTAATCGAACAAATTATTTTTTTTATTAGATTTTTGAAATAAGATATTATTATGATGCATGGATTTTTTTTTTTTATAAAACTTTTAGTCGAGTAATTGATAAGAAGGTTTATTTGATAGCTCGATTAGTCGAGTAAAATTTTTTCTTTTATTAAATTTTTTAAATAAAATATTTTATAGATCTTAAAAAAGTTTTTTTTAACTATTTGAAAGAAAACTTTTATTCGATTAATTGATAATTCGATTGTTCGAAACTATTTTGAATCACAGAATAAAGTCTTAAATGTGTTTAATTAATCGTATAGTTTTCGAGCGCGAATAATAAATGGTTAACACTTGTGCTGAAACTCTTGCGATTAATCGAATAAAAAATTTTTATAAGTGCAATTTTTTAGAAGAAGATTTTGAAATAAAATAATTTTTTTGTTTATTCAAAAAAAACCTTTATTAATGCAATAAATCGAATCAATTATTTGCTTTTATTAGATTTTTTTAAATAAGATATTTATATGATGCAAAAAACAATTTTTTGTATATAAACCATTTTCGATAGTTCGATTAAACGAAGAAAAATTTTTTCTTTTAAGTTTTTGAAATAAAATATCTTATACGATTTTTCGAATATTTTTTTTTAATTATGAAAGAAAACTTTTATTCGATTTAAAAAAAAAACAATAAATATATTTTTGTATATAAACCTTATTCGACTAATTGAGAAGAAGTTATATTCGATAGTTCGACTAATCGAATGAATTTTTTTCTTTTAAATTTTCATAATAAAATATTTTAAAGGATCTTTAGAAAGTTTTTTTTTAATTATTTGAAAGAAAACTTTTATTCGATTCATTGATAAGAATTTTTATTCGATTGTGCGAAACTATTTTGAATCATGGAATAAGGTCTCACAGTGTTTGATAATAGTATATTTTACTATTTTCAAGTGCTCATGATATAAAATAGTGCCTGAAGCCAACGACTGAAATTCACCTCATTAATCGAATAAATAGTGTTTAAAAGTGTTACTGCTCAAAAAAATTAGAAAAAGTTTTTAAATAAAATTTATATAAAACGTTTTAATTGATTAATTGGAAAAAATTTTGTTCGATTAATCGAATAATTTTTTTCAATTATTATTATAATTTTTTTATACGATTGCTTTAATGAAATTTTTGTTTCGAATAAGCCCAACCAGCTAAAACTATCGTTAATTAATTTAACATGTCATTATTTTCAAACGTGCATGAGTTAGCACTTGAAGACAACACAATTTTTCTTTTTTGTAAATAATACCGAAAGATTCCACATAGAACTCGTAATGATACATATGGGTTTAATATTTTATTTAACTCCTCGCTTATGTAACAATGATGATTTAAGTGATGATTATCTGTTTCTTCGTTTTTCTGTTATTTTTATCACAAGCCACTTATCACCTTTTAAGAGTTTCATTTATTGACTATTTAGTTTTTATATTTAAACTCTTTACTCTGATTCGATATGCTCTATGGGTCTGGTTATATCAAGCCATATAGCGTTAAGTAATGACAGCAATTTTAAAGTAATTATCACATAATTTGTTGCCAATTTACGGCCACTACGTGCATTCGTTAGTTGAACTGCTTTTGTAAAATGACGACAACGTTTACATTTAATCGAAATAGAACATGGGTATCAAGTCCAATGGTAGGTAGCTACAGGTTTTTGGAAACATAAATAGACAATATAGAAATGTAAATAAGAGTAAACTTGCAAGTAGCCCTAAGACAAAATAAAAAATATTATAAATACAAAAATGAAATGAAAAATGAAATCTTAATAAATATATTTATTCATTTGCCAAAATAAAATATACATAAAAATAGAACATTTTTAACTCGCGTTAGAGCTCGCTAAATGCAAAATTTGGAAAGTTGTTGTACTCGTATATTAACTTTTGCATTATCATGTTTTAAGGTTTTTCTTTGTCGACTTCCCCCTAAAACTGATTTCCTTCTGGTGTTTCAAGTGTATCTGTATGTGTGTGTGTGTGTGTGTGCATATTTATATAAATGTGTCTTTCAACGACAGCAAATATACCCATTCACTTAAATATATACTGGTTACTTACGTTCACACGCGTTTTGTTTATGAAGTTGAAAATTTATTTAGTTTTTGTTATAATTTTTTTCTTTTGTTTTATTTTTGCAATTTTTATTATCTAATGCCATTATTTTTGTACTTTGTGGCCGGTAATAAATTGTTTTGTTTTAGTTTTACTTTTAGTTTTAAGAATAAATTTCAAATTCATTCTACAACCAAGCAGTATCAATTAAAAACAAAAGCAAACACAATACCCCAGATGTTGGGAAACTTGCGTTAGTGCTTTTTTCTGTAAGAATTGTAATAAATTTATATTGGACAAAAGCTTATAATTTTTATTGGAGTTTTTTGCTCTTAAATATTAAAATAAGTTTTAAAATATATCGCCGCCTTAACGTGGGCAAAACGAAGTGGGTGAAAAATATTTTTTTTATTATAATTTTTAGTCTAAGAATAATTTGGTGCCTTCAAATTTAACGCCCTTTATGCAAAAAAAAAAACAAAATATTTGCGTTTGAAGTGGACGTTAAAACAAATTTTCCATACAAGTTTTAACTAAAGCACACTTGAAGTTTAGATTATTATTTTTTTTTACATAAGCGGTAAAATTTAATCTAAAAATTTTTAAAAACTAGTTTTTTTTTTAATATTTGTCATATAAAAATGGTATAGTTTCTGTGTAAAATTTCAAATATTAGGGTTTTCTAAAAATAAGTGGGGAATTTACCATTGCTACTGATACTTTTCAGTACCGTTGCACACTCTGCCAGATTTGAAAGAAAAAATTTTGAAATTGTTTTTATCGAAATTTTGATTTTTTTTTTATGTTATTCGAAGTAACTTATCAATACAATCAACATTTATTAAATTTAATTTTTTCAAAAAATTAATATATAACTGAATATGATGACAAAGTTGCTTTGCTACTACAAGTCCAGCACAGTTCTAGACTTCTTATTTCAAAAATTCTGCTGTATGAATATTTAGATATCATAAAGAGAAAAAATCACTTCAAAGTTTTTAAGTAGATATGGCTTTCTTTCTTTTCCCCACACATTTAAAGTCAGCGACAGAAGCACTCTTTCTCCAACACAAAACCAGAAAGTTTATCCTATGCATCCTTGCCCTGATAAATTTCAAACTTTTTTGTCTAGCCATTTTGGTCAGCTAAACATCAATTATTTTTTTTAAAGGTTTCATTCAGAACAATGCTGCTTCATGACATTCCGCATTTTGAACGATGTCATTGATTCAACAGCCGAAAATTGACATTAGGTTATTATTTAACCCATCAGTAATAGGCCAAAAGCTTCAAATGGCGATCTCTGTTGTATTTTGGAATCTAGGAGTTCTCATTGAATACAGGCTGCTTAATATCTTATCGAATCTATTGATGTTCGTAGTTTTGCCAATTAAATGCAATTGCTCCAGTCTACATTATTTTTCAACTCGTTCAAAACTATCAGGGTTCTGAAAATGAATTCCGGTATAGTAGATAAAAAAATAAACAGGCATGGGCATTTTGAAAGATTACAGTGGAATTTCATTTTAGAGGGGACAAAGTTTCTCCCCTTTGGCCTTTTCGTTCAGCAGCATATCGTTATGTGGAAGTGTATGCTCAGCAGCTTTGTAGACAAATGTTATGACAAATATTTTTGTAAAGCATATTAATCCTTTAACTTCCACCACATAACGGTAATCTTTGGCTTTATTTGAACAAAGCGTAAGAAACACATCCCAATAAAGGCGGGAGCATGGGGTGAAATGTTCTACAAAAATATTGGCCAAACGAACAGGCTAATCAGATGAAAATTTTACTCTACCTTAAATAAAATTACAATGAGATCTTTCAAAATGGTTACACCTGTATATTTTTCTTTTGTTTCTTCTACTATTCTAGCAGAACCCAGTAATTTTTTTCTTAGATATACCTTGCGTTAAAAGATGAGCAATTACAAGTTCAACAATTGAGTTTTAAATTGAGTTAATTATATTTTCTCGTTTGTAAATAAATTTATTTTGCTCCAAAGTAGTTCTATTTCTGGTGAATCATCAATGAATTTAACACATGTTTGTCATAGGACGGAAGTGATTAAACTAGCTGAATGGTGAGCACTTAAGAGGTTGTCTAGAATAATTTTTGACATAAACAACAGCCTTAAAATAAATAAATTCAGTGCCTGTAGTGATTGGTATGCAATGGAAATGGTAAACCTTTGGAACTAGTTCCGATTTTTTTGCTGGGTAAATATACAATAATGCATTTATAAAAAAAATTTTTCTTTTTTTTCCAAAACAAACACATTTTTTTCCATAAAAATACCATTTTTGTAATTATACAGCAAACATCAGAAATTGATTTTTTTAGCCTCAAAAAGGTAAAAGCGCCGTTTTTATGACAATCTTCAAGTAATAGAAAACTTTGCATGACAGTGCCATCTAGAGTGAGTTTTAGGTAAAAGTAAATATCAAAAATGAACTTCTCGACCCCTCTCTATTTAGGTAAAATCCCCATGTCTCTGACGAATTCTAATATAAAGATATAAACAAAACCACACCCACCCAAATCTTAAAAAAATTTCAATAAATTTTGTAAAAGCTATATTTTCATAACATTATGGGTACATTCGTTAACACCGTTAACTTTAATTTATGACGAAAAAATTTTTTGTTGCCCATTTTGATTTCTTCGAAAAAAAGGCAACGTTCATACGTTAAAAGTGGTTTTACTTGAAACTGTGCTTTTCGACTTACGCTGTTATGGCTTGTGATCGCAGATATATTTACAGCAAGTCACCTTCTTTAAAGTTTGTGTCTTAAGTCTTTTGTTTTTACCTTCCCCATTCGATTGTAGAATGATGTGGTGGTTGCTTCGTTATATCAAGTAACAGTAAAATTGTAAATCGATTACTCACAAAACTCAAGTAAAGAGCAGTCGCTCTCCAACGCTCATGCATACACACAAACTATGGCAATTATTATGCCTACATTTTTTTTATTACAATAATTATTCAATAGCATTAATAAATTAAATTTTAAAGCAAATATAGGGTGTTTTTTTAGAGGTATAGAACTTCGAATTGAAATAAAACACAAGAAAATCGTTTTAATGTCCATCAATTTGGCTTTATTGGAAGGATAATTTTATGCCATTAACGTTTAAATATGATTTCGGGCATGTGGCCGCCGCGGCTGGCTCGAATAAAGCCAATTCTACAGGTCCAATTTTCAACCACTTTTTCGAGCATATGGGGCCGTATGTTGGCAATAACGCCACGAATGTTGGCTTCCAAGTCCCCTAACGTTTCTGGTTTGTTGGCGTAGACGAGCGACTTCACATATCCCCAAAGAAAATAATCCAATGGTGTCAAATCACACGATCTTGGTGGCCAATTGTGACCGGTTAACCGAATTAATTGCTCTGATGGACGATTATGTCAATCATAAAATGGACGGAGCTTGCGGTAAACTTCGCGAACTGAACCATTATTTTCGAAATAAATTTGCACGATTTGCAAGCGTTGTTCTTTTGTCAACCTGTTCATGATGAAATGGCAAACCAAACTAAATATTAATCACTTGACAGCTGACAAAATGGCCGCCAGTTGAAAAAGTGATGCCAACTTAAAGTTCTATACCTCAATAAAAACACCCTTTATTATTTGGTAATTAAAAAATTAACGCATGTGGGACAATATTAACGCACTAGTGCGAATTATTTGGCATTTGCTTGTTCTTTGTTGAGTTTAACATCAGTTTAGTTGTTGGTTGGATGTGATGTAGAGCAACAATAATTGTTGTTAAAGCTTTTGTTTATAATTGTTGTTGTTGTTGCTTTCTTTATACTGTAAACTGCTGTAAAGCACGTTTGTACGACAATTTATGAGCAATTAACAGTCATAAGCCATAAATTAAAGTCGCTTTTAGATGTAGTTTTAGCCATTTAAGTGTACTGTCCCTTGGAATAAAATGGTATAACTAATAAAATGCACAATAACATGAATATTTATTTGCTTTAGATTATTGATATTTTAAATTATATATATTAAACAAAAATTATTTAATTTTTTCAGTAATATATAATTAATGGCTGTAAAAGCTTTAGGTGCAAGTATGTTTTGTTTATCTCGACTTTTTAATCTTAGAACCTGGAAATCATTTCTCTTGGCTGACATTTAAATACATCTTTATTACAAAAAAAATAAACATTTTCTCACAGTTCAAATGAAAACGCTTCTCAAAATTGTTGCATTGAAATGTCACATTCATTTCCTCTGTCAATAAAAATAAAGTTGTTAAACATTTTAATGAAATGAGCGTGTTTTCTCGTAGCATTTTGATTTTGTTTTGCTTTTTCTTCTCTTTTTTTGGTTTTATATGTCGGTAACACCGACGCCAATTCGAATCAAATGCTGTTAAAGTTTTTTTGTCTGTTTTAGTTTGTTTTGCCCCAATTGACTTTGATCGATAAAATCTTATGTGGCACTGTGGCCCTTTTCCGTAAAAACTTTAAAAAAATAAAAATTTTAGCTTAAAGTTTCAAAGCCCTTCCTTTATTTCACAGGTTGTGTGTGATTTTTTTTTTCAAGATTTTATGCAACCACATGGATGTACATTTTTGTGTGTGTGTGTGTGTTTAATCAAGCCCCTGCTAATAGAAAAAAATGACATAAACAACAACAGCAATATGAGAAGAGAAAAAAATTAAATTGACTGACATTAACCATGACAGTGTAACAAGTTACACAGTAGATTTAATTTCTTTTAGAAATCTAGATAAGAACAACTACAATTTAAATTAATAAGTCGTGCCTAAAAACCACAAACTAACTCCATTGTCTCTGCATGTAGAGCATTTCAAAGGACTGCAAGTAAAGGGCAAGCATTTTTTATTTTAAATGATTGTAGGTTCTTTTATATCATGTACGAGTATATTTTATTTGTTTGTTTGATCCACATACTTGAACATATACGACCAAGTAGTTGTATGCTCAAGTATGCAGACAGCCATGGGTGGTGGCTGCTGTTTGCAAACAACTCGGTTACAAGAATAAAACTAAGGCTAATATCTATGGTTGGTATTTGCTGGTGCAAATGGAGTGATAGAGTGCGAGAAAGAGAGGGGGAAAGAGAAAGAGCTTAAGCTGCATACAATTGTTGCTGATATGACTGCCGGGCAGCAGCCATCCAACGAACCATGGAACCAACCAACCACTTTATTAATGAGCTCACTGTTGTTATCATGACCAGAAGATCAGCATCAATTAAACATTCTAAATCGTCTTTGTTAAGTTCAATTCTTTAAAGTTTATTTATTTTTTGCCTTTGTAAATTTTCTTCAGCTTTTTCTTTTGTTTTTTGTTATAGTTTTATAACATTTCTTTGTTGACAATCATTGTCTACTGTAATCAAAAAGAAAAAAAAAAATTTTTGAAAGCTTTTTTCTTTCAACTGCACTTGCCGTTGCATTTTACTTAGAAGAATATTTACACAGACATACTGGTAATTTCTTGGCAATTTGATTCGATTGTCGTTAAAATTTAATTGCTGCTTTGTCTTGCTGACTCTTCCAATTTAGAAAGATACACAAATCTGTCATTTTGTGTTTTAAATGCCACATTTCCTTCAATCAAACTATTAAGAAATTTTAGAGCATTTGATTTAAAATCGTTTACAGATATAAAAATAAAAGTTTTTTCAACTTTAGAAATCATCAGACGTGTTATCTTTATGTGTGTGATACAAACAATGCAAATTATCGAAATAAGAGACACTATTTAAATACCTTATTATTATTTTCTTTTTATTGGATAGCAACAGTTTCAAAGCAAATAATGGACTATTCAAAAGCAAATTAAAATCGCTTTTAGGAAATCTGTAACATTCTTAATTAAATATATTTTTATTACAAAGAAAGTAAAGGGAAATAGCAGGTAACAAAATAAAATTAATACCAATTAAATTGACCGTTTTCTTTCTCATAAATTAAAAAAGAAAATTTAAAAAAAATCCCTCTCCTCAACAAATTAACTGCTTTTTCAGTTACTAAAAAAATGATTTAAAAACGAATTAATTTTCTGTTACCAAATAATGATGAAATGAAAAAAATTTAATCACCAAGTTTTAATTTTTTCATTATGTCTCTGTCTCTCACAACATAACAAAATCCTGTATCACAACAATCACGTCATGATTAAGTTATAACATGTTATTTCACACATTAATTTTATTAATTTAATCTCTTGTCTTATATGCACAGCAAAGCAACGAAATTTTGTTGCATAAAAACGTAATCTGATTACAAATATTACAAAATAGCAGAAAATCATATGCTTAAAAAATGGCGAAAATGCCAAGTTTTTTTGTATAAACAAAATGTTTTTTTTTAAATTTACCTTAAACAAGTTTCCATTTAGCAATTGAATGGGAAAGCAGATGAGTCTAACTGACCTATCTTAAACAAGATTTTTGATTTTTATTATGGGTATAAAATTATTAACAAAACGTTTGCATGTACAAAACTAGTTACAGCAATTGAAGATTATTTCAATAAAAAAATGATTTTCACTTAAATTTATAGGATTTGCTTTTCAAATGCCTAAGTAATTTGTATTAATTTTTCCTCCGAAATATTTTTGCATACACTTGAAAGAAAGTTTAAAAACTTAGTAAAGTTTTTATAAAAGCTAATTTTTATAAAAGATAATTTTTATAAAAGCTAATTTTTATAAAAGGTACTTTTTATAAAAGGTACTTTTTATAAAACGTACTTTTTATAAAAGGGACTTTTTATAAAACGTACTTTTTATAAAAGGGACTTTTTAAAAAAAGTACTTTTTTTAAAAGGTCCTTTTTATAAAAGGTACTTTTTAAAAAAGGTGATTTTTATAAAAGGTACTTTTTATAAAAGGTCCTTTTTATAGAAGGTCTTTTTTATAAAAGGTACTTTTTAAAAAAGGTGCTTTTTATAACATTCACTTTTTATAACAGGCACTTTTTATAAAAGTTACTTTTTATAAAGGTACTTTTTATAAAAGGTACTTTTTATAAAAGGTACATTTCATAAAAGATCCTATTTATTAAAGGTACTTTTTAAAATAGGTACTTTTTATAAAAGGTAATTTTTATAAAAGGTCCTTTTTATTAAAGGTACTTTTTAAAATAGGTACTTTTTATAAAAGGTAATTTTTATAAAAGGTCCTTTTTATAAAAACTAATTTTTATAAAAGGTACTTCTTTTATACTTTTTATAAAAGGTACTTTTTATAAAAAGTACATTTTATAAAAGGTCCTTTTTATAAAAGGTACTTTTTAAAAAAGGTACTTTTTATAAAGGCTACTTTTTATAGAAGGTAATTTTAATGAAAGTTACTTTTTATAGAAGGTACTTTTTATAAAATGAATTTTTAATAAAAGGTGCTTTTATAAAATAAGTTTTTTATAAAATGTACTTTTTTAAAAGCCATAGTTACTTGTTATTCAAGGTGTTTTTTTTTTAAATTGTACATTTAATTTTTAAACTATTTAAAAGTGTCATTAAAAGCTCTTTATTGATGAGCTTTTTTTATCGGGTGTACTTGTATCTTTTTTATCAGTGTAAATTAATAAGTAAAAGGAAGATATTTTGCCATAACTTCAAGATCTCTAAGTATTCAATTTGCATGGGCACTGTTTCGTAAAACGTTTGAAAAACCAAAAATGTCAAATGTTAAATAGCAAAAAAAAAAAATAAATAAATAAATAAAAAGCCCATACAACTCTTTAAATTTAAATATAAAGGAAAAATATTTTGAAATTTGTATTGAAATTTTCAATATAAGAGGGCAGCGGCAGTACAGTTTAGCCACAAAAGAGTCCAACCATTAGGCAAACAAGCCAAATGTATATTAAGCGAAACATTAAAAATCCCGGCATGACTTTTTGTGTAAAACAGAAGATTATACACTCATACAAAAAGGTCTGCATAGACATACGACACGAATTGTTGTAACACGCCACTTCATGGCAGCTTCATTTTGTTTCAATCCTTTCAACTATCCATCCAACTGTCTTTCATTTAGTCTGAACATGCGTAGACAAGACGCTGTAATGATTGACAAAGTTGTAGTCAAATATAAGCTTTTCCCCTTCATCATTTAGAAACAAACCTTGCACACTCACAAATAAATTTCCCAAATGATAACTACTTTTTGTTTCGCTTAAAATCTCAAGTGATTAAAAAAAAAGAAAAACAGTAAATAATTTCAAAAGGCTTTAATGTACTACGAGTACATCGAAAATATGCTGCATCTATTGAGCGTCCGTAGTATTTGAGTTTAATACCCCCTCCTCTTCTTTCAGCGTCTTTTAGTTGTCGATGTGGTTTTTATGGTTAAGGCATGTGTTTATTTTTTTAAAAACTATCAATCAATATTATTTATTTATTTGTTTAGTTTTATGAAACTCATGTCTACTTTTTGTTTTATTTATTTATATTTTTTACGTTGACTTTTTTGTTTGCACAAAAATGTCAATTTTGCTTTATGGCCGCGTTTAGTTTTTCATTAATGAAACCACTTGTTATGAATTTATTGAATGAATTTTAGGAAAACTGTAATACAAATGTCGTCGCCTTAGAGTGTAAACCTGCTTAGTCCACTTTTTATAGCATGTGACATTTTAATGACGTTCGAAAGAGAAAGAGACGCCTCATTGATTTGCTTAAATATTTATTTTAATTTGAAGCTTTATATGTCGAAGAAACTTACGGCCTGGCCCACGATGTCGACAAGAAAGTTTCTTTCGCTTACTTACATTGAAAACAAAAACAAAATAAGAGAATTTGTTTTTGTTTTGAATTAAAGTAAGCGAAAGAAACTTTCTTGTCGACATCGTGGGCCAGGCTAATTTCTTAAGCTTCGTATAGAAACCGTTGACAGTATTTTGTCTCTCCTGTAAAATTTTCTGGAAGTGAGTTAGCAGGTTTACACTCTAAGCCGATGAAATGTAAAAAAATTCATTGAAAATGAAAGGAAAAAAATTTCTTGAGCGTTTGTTTAACCCTCCTAGTAGTAAATGGGTTAAGTAAGGCCTTTTTGCAGAATATAAAATAAAACTAAAAATAATATAAAAGAAATAAACAACACTGTTTGTTGCCTTTAGCCTCTTTAATTTTTTGCATAAACATTTTTTCATGAAATATTATCCATGTAATTTTTTTCATAAAAAATATTTTTCATGAAAAATGGACGATGCATAAAAATGAACGATGTATTTGTTCATTTAATTTTTTTCAAAATAATTTAACGATGTATAGTCCAATTAATTTTTTTCATAAAAATGAACGATGTCTAGTTCATCTCATTTTTTGCATGAAAAATTTAACGATGTATTGTCCATTTAAGTTTTGTCATAAAAAATATTTTTCATGAAAAATGGACGATGTATAGTCACTTTAATTTCTTGCATAAAAATTAACGATGTATAGATTATTTAATTTTTTGCATAAAAATTTTTTTCCATGGAAAATTATCGATGTATCGTCCATTTAATTTTTTTCATAAAAAATATTTCTCATAAAAAAAAATGTTCACGAAAAATGGACGATGTCTAGTCCATCTCATTTTTTTGGAAAAAAAACAATAATAATAGAAATATGTTCGCTATAGAATTTTATTGTAAGTTATTGAAAATGCGCAAATTTTTTGTACAGTATAAAAATAATAAAAAATAATATTGTCTAAAGAAATTCTTGTCTTCACCACAAAAATGTCATTATTACATTCCCTTTAAAAATATCTGCTTTATTTAAAACATAAAACTAATATTTTCTAATCCCACCAAAATTCTTAAAAGTTGTTCTCTCTATTACTCAGCAGTATTATTATTTTTTTTTCTTATGTATTCAATGCATGTATGTACATGAAATGTTAGTTTGTAAACCATGACAATTACATGGTCAACACACGTGTAACAACCACCTTCAAACTCTTGCATGCTTTCTGCTCCGTCACTTGTACACACACACACACACCTTACAAAATGTTCGTTTCCCAGGCCAAAAGAAACAAAAATTTTATGAATAAAAAACACCAGAAAACGTCATGTTTAATGTTCATCTTTTGAAACCCAGTTTTGGTTATTTTTATGTCTTTTTGTAAAAATTATTTAAGGTGTCAACTACATTTGTAGCCGTTAGTTAGTTTACATGCGTAACAAACAAATTAACCAACACGCACAAGCATTTATATGCTTTGGGGAAACGTTAATGCTCATTCGTATTAACACTTAAATTGTGCCATTTGAATTTTTAAATTATTTTTGAACTTGGTTGACCTTTCTTTATTATTTTTATGCATAATAGAGATGACATCGTGAGAATTTTTTATTTATCAGTAATAATGAAACTCTTTTTATCATCTCCAATACCACCCAACAGGAAAATGTAATTGATAGAAAAGAAGAATGTAATTTATAATAATTTTCAAATGTAGATTCCATAATTCATTATTCATCACACACAGAGCGAGGATAATAATAAATTACTTTCTTATTGACATAATAACAAATTGTATAAATTATTCGTTAGCATGCATTGTGTCATTTGTTTATTAAAAATGATTCATAATTAAGTTAGGCCAAGGCTCATCAAGAAAACTATTTCATTATGAAGTATGCAAAATCATTATATCCGACATTTAGGGCCTTATTTTGTAAAACGCAACGCAAATAATAATTTTTTTTTAACAGTAAGTGTTCAAATCTTAAATCTAAATATAATTGTTAGGCCCGACCAGTGTCGGACATAAACTTAGTGATAGTAAATTAATAATACATAAGAGTCGTGCTAAGCAAAAAATAAAAAATTAAAGTATATTCAAGCAGTTACATCTGGAGTGTGGAGTACTAGAGCCATAGTGTCCCTCTTTTTCGTTAGGCGCATGTGTCCAGTAAAATCCAAGATGTTACGAGCAAGGGGATTAGAATGGGACTCGAGTTTTGTTAAGCACTTGCCTGCGTATTTTGCAATTTCTTCAGTCACTAGTGGCATATTTAAATTTTAATTTTTAATGCACCATGGAGCCGATGTTATCAAACGTAAAATTTTATTTTGTCTTCGTTGGATTCTCTCTACATTGGAAGCTGCAACAGTGCACCATAGCTGAATTTCGTAGCACTATATTGGTTTCAAAAGTGACTTGTATATTAACAGTTTACAGTCTAGGCTGAGTGTTGAATTTCTGCCAATCAACCAACGTATTTGAGTGAACTTAAGTTTCATTGGAGTTAGCTTAGAGTCAATATGATGTTTCCATGTAAGCCTTCGATCAGGGTGTATACCAAAGTATTGCACTTGAGAATGTTGAGGAATATGTTGATTGTTAATTCGAATGGTGGTACAAGTATATCTTCTTAGGGTAAACGTTATATGGACACTCTTTTGTTCATTTACTTTAATTCCCCATAAGTTCAATCATATTTCCAGCTGGGTAATATCTTCGTGGAGATTGCGGGATGCCTTATAAGGGTTTTCATGCATACGCAAATATTGAGGTATGGATATTATTGCTCACAGGCATATCACAAGTATATATTAAATACAAGACTGGCCCCAAAATACTACCTTGTGGGACACCGGAAGATATAGATTCGGACACACTCATGAAGTCTCCTTCCACAACAGTGAACTTCCTATCGGTAATATGACTTTCCAAAAGTGTTTGTATGTTTATTGGCAGATATGTCTTCAATTTTAAAACTAAAAACCTGAGAAACATCAATGAAGAGGGCAGAACAATACTTCTTTTCTTCAAATGTCTGCCTTATAAATTGAACCAATCTATGCGCTTACTCAATTGTGCTATGCTGACTTCGGAAACCAAATTGATGGTGCACCTCTATCAGCTAAAATTTTGGCAAATTTAGTCATGAGCAGCTTTTCAAAAAGCTTTGACATTGTTCATAGTAAGCTTATAAGCCTTGTTAGGATCTTTACCCGGGTTTGGAATCATTTTAATCGTGGCAAATTTCCAGTTGTGTGGAAAATACTGCATTCGTAAAATGGCATTAAAAATAATTAAGAGGATTCTTATTGCAATTAGAGGCAAATTCATCAGCATCTTGTTAATAATTCCATCAATACTACTACTGATATCATCGATTACGTAATGTATATTTTTATCACTGCGCAGTTGTATTCCTATGTGTGTTGTAGGAGCCCAGTGGTAAAAATATACATTACGTAATCGATGATATCAGTAACACTTAGTAGCAGATTAGTAGGTGATTCGTTCGCTTAGTTTGCTATTTAGATTTGACATAATAGTGTCATAGGACGCGTAAGTAAGCTACGTTGCACATTGGTTGAGGTTCATAGAATGAGCGGCTAAAAATAGAAGAAGTTGTCGAAGCACAATGAAACTTGGCACATAGGCATTTGTTGTTTGAATCAAGAAAAAAAATTTAAAAATCAAAATGATACGCCCACTTTTACGCCCACCTCCCATACAAAGTTAAAATTAAATTTTGATCTACGGCATTGTTTTTTGGCACATAGCATTTTTAAACACTCAGAATCATTTGTGTGAAATTTGAAAAATATCCGCCCACCTTTGCGCCTACTTCCCATACCACTTCTATTGAAAAAGTGGCATAACTCCCTTGATTTTTAATGCATCAACTCAATTTTCACAAAAAATAAATACTATAATTGTAGAATGGGCCTTTTAAAATATATACCTGATCCGCCCACTTTTACGCCCATCTCCCATAGAAAAAACAAATAGCAAAAACATAAATAAGTAATTTAAGCATAGTCTTTTAATAATTTTTTAACATGATTATCGTACTACAATTTTTTGATTTGAAGCTTTGAGTGAAATCTTTTTATAAATGGGTCTGAAGACAATAAAAGATTATGCATTACGTCTTCATTAGTGGCTTTACGTCCAATTCTTCGCGAATGGTGTAATCTATAGGCTCTATAGACTTTATTCCTCGTTTCCTGAGCTTCCTCGGACAGCATACCTGATACAAATAATCAATTAAAAGGAAAAAAATAAAAATAAAATCATTGAATAAGGGCCTTTAGATAGAGACACATGTACCTATTGACAGAATAGCTTCTGCTTTAATTTTGCTACCATGCACCAGAATCTTATGCAGAGTTACAACAGGCATGTAGTACCAGCCATAGAGATCAACAAGCAACTTGGCAGTATCCATGCAATATACATATATGAAAATTGTTAGTGTCGATCGCTGCATTTTTTTGATTGATTGCTGAAAAAATAATTTTAAATCTTTGTATTAACTCTTCTTTTATGCCAATTACGTCTGCAGTTTTGGCTGGATTTTCGAAAAACCTTCTTGCCGTATTGCCATCGTTTGTTGTGCCCATAACTTGCTTCACCTTCTTATTGTCGACAATGAAGTATGTAACAATTAACACTATTGACTAGTATGGTGTCTGTCATGACTTTTACATCCGTGTGAAAGTGAATCTTTTCCGTATATTTTGGTGTTCTGACATTCACTTCCGAATAATTTTTTCGTTTTACTTTCGACTGCATCAAGCAACGTGAAAGTAAATAGAATCTCCTTTTTTCCACAATAAAATTAATTTATTTTAAACAAAACCTATTTTAAAACTAGGCTTGATATCTCATCTACCTAATCCGGAAATTTAAACCAATATATATTTGGTTTTAATACAGAGAAAACGGGATATGAAAAACATTCCCACATTAGCAACCAATTTTGTAAAAATATTCGGAAGTACACAGAAAGAAGTATTCACCAATTAATGTTTTCAATTAATAATTTAATTGATTCAATTAAATTTTTAATTGTATTAATTAATTTGAGTGGAAAAATTTAATTGATATTATCAAATTGTTTATAGGGGAAAATTTAATAATTTTTTTAATTAATATTACAAATATTTTAATTAATATTACAAACTCATTCATAATACTTTTTGTGTGTATGCCGCGCTGGATATATGTAAATGCATTTATTTCATACATTTTATACATAGAAAACTAAAACTAATACTGCATAGCTTGTGTATCCATTGCATTCTTGCATAACCGTTTCTAAATTGCCTTTCGAAAATTAGTTCGAAAAAGTTAAAAATTATGTGGATTGCAGACACCAAATCTTCTTTTTTGTGATTCGGAAATTTTCATTCTAATTGAAAATGTTCGAACGTCATGACAGACACGTATGTAATAATTTTAAACAGTAAAGAATTATGGCAACAACAACAAGCATGAACGAAAATTCATGTTTAGTTACTTTATCACTTTATAGCTTTTACTGTTTCTTTTTTTTTTTTTTTTTTTTTGAAAGGAGCAGGTAGGAACAGCTGAATTTATTTTTAAATTTTAGCTGAGACTTCAAGCTTTAATTTGACATCTTTCGTTAAACAGCGCTCCACAGCGCTAAAAAGATGCAGTCCACTGAAATTGATGAACATTGAAATTTTGATGTTGTTTATATTTTGTTCTACGAAAATTTTTATATATCACTTTTTCCAACATTTTTTAATGCAAATCTCATCTATGGCACTTATCATTAACGAAAATATACAACAAACTCAAATGAGAAGTTTACTGTGATTGTACCAAAAGATTGAAGATACAGTAAATTTAAATGCAATTTTAAACAAGCGAACATATATGAAGTTCGTGCGTGTCTGTCCAAACAAATAATAAATATATCAGCCTAATATTACGGAATCATAATCTTCAGATATCTGACAACAAAATACCAAAAAATTATTCAAATCGGCGAACATGAAAAAAATGAATTTCGGCCACTCTTCAAGCAATGTGCGATGTCAGTACGTGTCACAAGCATTGCACTTACATCGACAGCGGAGTTGTAAGCGAGCATGATAATAAATTTAGCCTAAAGGTAGACCACTATTTTAATTTTGTTTTACAGCAAACTGTTTGTTTTAATCAATAAATGAATCACTGCTTACATTGTAATCGAAGTTATAAGCAACACATGATATATCAGATTACACGTACATTACAATCCAAGTACTTAGATTGCTCGCTTAAGATGCCATACTGCACACAAAAAAGTAATATGAATGAGTTTGTAATATTATTTAAAAAATTAATTAAATTTTCACCTATAAACAATTTCATAATATCAATTAAGTTTTTCCACTCAAATTAATTAATACAATTAAAAATTTAATTGAATCAATTAAATTATTAATTGAAAACATTAATTGGTGAATACTTTTTTCTGTGTGACGTCAGTGATTATTATCGAAATAAATAAAGTTTGCAACTTCAGGAAAATCGCTCCGAAATTAATAAAGCCCAAAATAACATCGTCGGCAGTAACTGCAAATTAGGGATGAAAGTCCCGAAATCCCGATACCTAAAATCGCGGGATTAAAAAATTTCAGTCAATCCCGAAATCGTTTACCAAGTCTTGTTTGTTTTTTTTTTTTAAATAACCTCATCATGACCTTCCCCCATGTGAAGATAGTAACCGTGGCTACACAATCTTTTGATCTTTTATAATTGAAATTTAATTTATATGTATTTCCTTAATGCTTTGCCAAATCATTAGTAGACTTCAACAACATATTTTGAACAGTCACAAAATTTCTTATCTTATTCACAGACGTTCAAAAACTATTTGAGAATTCACAAATAATAATATTTTTGAAAATCAAAAATGAAAAATAAGCTTAGCAGGCTTAGAAACTGTAACAAAACTCAGCAAATAATTTATATTTGATACGAATCTGGGTTTTGTTAAAGTTTCTAAGCTTGCTACGCTTATTTTTCTTTTGTGATGTTTCAAATAGTTTTTGACTATGTAATATGAAATAATTATAAAACTTTTGCTTGTGATCCTCTTTTTTTAGTAAATACCTATAAAAAGAATGTGTCTTTTAATGTTCAAAAAACTCAGAGTGCCGAATAATTGCTGAACCTCAAAAAATTTCTGGATCCCGAAATCCCGGGATTAGATTTTTTGAAATCCCGAATCCCGGCATCGTAAAACCAGTTCCGATTGACATCCCTAATTCTAATGCCAACTCGTCAAAAGGTCTACAATCAAATTCTACGAAACATAAGTTAAGAAGCTTCAACAAGTATGACATAATATTTTACATATTATAATTGGTTAAACGATCGAGTCAATTAATGTTTTCATCGCTTATTATAAAAAATTAATCATAACAAAAAAAAATTATTTCATCAATTAATGGTGGCGTTAATTGAAAAAACTGATGAAAACTTTTCCTGTCTGTGCATATAATATGTATGTATGATAAACATATAAAAAATTCTACTTTAATCATATTTCTACTAATTCCACCATAATAGCGATAAATAACAATTCCAAACTCATGATTCATTTTTCAAACTAAATAAATAAAATAAATATACACCTTTTTAAGCAGGAGTACAAACAGAATAAAAACTCTTTGCTCATATCCTCATTTTGATTATTTCACAAGAAAAAATTTTAAATAAATAAATTTATCAAAATATAAAAATCTCAATTATATGTCCTCAGACCTCAAAGTAAGACATCTAAAACACATACACACACTCACTCGAGTACATTGATATTCCTAGCACACCTTTGTTTTTCCAATTAAAATATCAAGAATATCATTTACTTTTAGACACATATTTAAACAAATTTATTATCTATAGCAGGCTCTGAGTGCATTGAGCTAATGTAGGGTATAGTAAATACTCTTGTCATTGCTTAATAAATATTTATAACCATTTTAAAATCATATTTTTCTTAATACATTTTTTTCTCCAACTGATCTTATATTTGAATGATAAATATATCAGTCAAAAGAAAGAGAGAAAAAAACAAGAGTCTTGCACTTGAATAAAAATAATATAGAGAAAATGATGCCAGACTATTTCCAATGAATAATAAAGATTTTTTTTTGCAGTTTTTAATGGGTTTGGATGACAAGTGCTGTGATCCCATATCACAATCAGACAGAAATATGTAGCAGGAATTTTTACAGAAACTTTTCCATTTGGCATACTCCTATACTTACTCATTAACATGATTTACGTGGCTGCCCACTACACGCAGGCATTCAAGCAGAATTTAGATGATTCCTTTTTGACATAGGTATGTATATATTTCTTGCAAAACATCTAAAAATACAGCTAAGTTAGTGAAATATTTGACAAAATTCGTTAAATATTTGCTGGCCGTAGTGTGACCACAAATTCTTTTAGATTAGCTAACAAAAACCAAAACTCTAAACCCCTCAATAATCAATTTCAATGTATTTTTATTAAAAAAAAATATTTTACTAATAAGTAAAATAAGAATTTGGGATTACTAGTGCGTTAAAAAAATTTAAACTTAAATTGTAACAATTCCCACAAAAAACACTAATTATTAACTTGACAGCAACCAATCAAAAAACTAATTGTGTGGCAGCACTCTATTCTTGAACAGCTGTTGTTGTTATTTACATTTATTTTCTTTACATACTCTTACAACTACAATTTGAAGCTGAAAAAAAGTCAGCCAATGTAGTAATGATAAAGTAAGAAAATAAAAAACATGTTGATTATTGAGTTCTTGTTTCAACTTTGTTATTTGTTGAGCTTCTCATTTGCTTAAATGAAAGTTTAACATATTAACTCTAGTTGTTCTAAGAAATTTTTTTGGTAAAGGTTCCCTGATGATCTGCATTAGCAACAGTGAAATGCGCATAGGATCCAGCTAAACCCCTCAATAATCAATTTCAATGTATTTTTATTAAAAAAAAAATATTTTACTTAATCAGTAAAATAATAATTTGGAATTACTAGTGCGTTAAAAAAAATTAAACTTAAAAACCAAATGCTTTGCCATCAAATCAGCGTTGCCACTAGTGGAAAAGACAATTATACAGCTGCAAGTCTAAAATAGTGCAAAACCGAATGAAATAGTATAAAAGATCTAAGAAAGAATTATTATTTTTTTATTAGCTTTTTAGTAAATTGAAATTTTAAACGAGATATTTTTTTAGCATATAAAAATCGTACAACAAAATTTTTAAATGTAGCAAAAAATTCACTAATTCACAAATATTTACTTCAACGAAGAATAATTTACCACTTTCCTCTTAACATTTTGTCGAAATTTCATAAAATATTCTTTAAACCAGGCATTTGAGAAGATTCTCAACCCTTTGCTTTTCTCAATTTAAACTCATTTAACTAGAAGTACTGAGCGATACTTATACATGCTTTAGTTTTTTTAAGCTAAAACTATTTTTTCCAATTTCTTTTTATCATTTTAGGCTCATAATTTGCACCATAATTTTAAAATCGGTAACTGGTAACTCATTTTTGGGGTATCAGTTTTAATTAAGTTCAGTTTACAAAAAAAAAAACGCTTTCAACAGAAGCATTTAAGAATGATAATATCACAACTTTTAAATCCAGAAAGAGAATATCTCCAGCACAGCTTTTACTTTGAACAATTTTAGACCAGTAAATTTCAAAACATCCAATTTATCGCATAAATTAAGGTCTTTACGGTCTAAACGTGCATATTCACGCCACTCATTGTCTAATTTTTGATAATCTAGCTTAAAAAAGGGAAATCGATTTTTATTTCAATGATTGTGCAAATTTTTGTTGTACTACATCAATAAAAATTATAAAGCTCATCATAAAGGTTGCATTACATTACATTTTGTTGTGCCTCGGAACAGTATTTTAAGTAGCTAAATTAATATAAATTCCACTTTGCTGTATAACAAGCTGCTCGTTTTTATTGGTCAACCATAAATAACTCATTTGGTTTTAAAAAAAGCTGCTTTTATGTAATTAGACAAAAAAAATTTGCACAACTTTGATTACTTCAGCTTTTAATTTGCACAAAAGTAGGGATTCTCTTTAAAAATTAAATTAAAATTAGTCAAAAGTCCAAGACTGATTCAGTTATTTTTGAATGATCTTCAAAAACTTCCAATCTTCAATATAATCTCAATACTTCATATTGTTCCAGAGCACTTTCAATGCCACAAGCTGTTAATTATAACAATTGCGATATAATAGGTGATAAGATTGTATGGCTCTCTAGTGGGAAATATCGTAGACATTTTTGAAGTTTGCATTACTTTTGTAATAGGATCCAAATATTCTAAATATGTTTAGTATAATAATTAGGGACTTTTTAAAAATTTTATTGAACTTTTATTAAGACTTACAGCAATATGGTTTTGTTTATATCTTTATGTATAATAAACTTTGTTGGAGACATGGAGATTTCCCGCGCGCATGAAGTTTCGTGTGTAGAATTTTGTAGCACATATACATAATCCGATTTTGTCTTAAGTCGACTTATGCTGTTATCGCTTTAAAACATATAAATATAAATGCCATTAAATTCAAATAGTGCAAAATTACACAAAAAATTTATGGTGCAAAAATAGTGCAAAGAACTTAAAATAGTACAGATTTTGCACTATTACACAGAAAGTGGGAACGCTGCATCAAACATAAATGACTCTAGTTACTAGAGTCTAGTATGAATACAGTGTGTTCACTTTGCTTCAAACCTTTTTTGGATGGATGAAACAAATTTTAATTTATTTTGTCGTCGTAGTAGAGGTCGTGCAAAAGTTGGAATAGAGCAGTACAAAAGCTTCCAGCGACAAGAGGCCCTAATATTCTTTTAATTGGAGCGATTTCTGCAACAGGAATTGTACACATGCAACAGAAGAGGTTCATTTACTGCTCAGTTAGCCAATGACCATTTTAATGCAAAAATGGGAAGGTGCAGAAAATAATCTGGAGGATTTAGTGATTGTTTCAGATAACGCACCTTGTCACTCCAAGTTAGAAAGAGTTATAGATAATACGCCAGCCTCTCTTTTACGACTAAGGACCTATTCTCAAATGTTAAACCCCATCGAGAGTATTTGGTCCAAAATAAAAACTTACGCCAGAAACAATATTCGTGTTCCAAACGTTTCAAACCCTGGCATAATAGAACAAAGATTGGTCTACTTAGAAGATATTATAGAACGTTCAATGAACACCATAACTGGAGGTGATTGTACTCGTGCTGTACAACACTGTACAGTTCATCAAGCCAATGCTCTGGCAATGAATGACATGGCGGTTGGTCAATAATTTTTCTTTAATTTTGCATATTTACATACATATATATTGTATTAATGACACTTTTAATAATTAAAACGAAAAATAATAAGAATAAAACTTATTTTATTTCTGAATTACAATTGGCGCTTTCTGAATTACAATTAACATTTTCTGAATTACAATTGACGCTTTCTGAATATAACCTAACGCTTTCTGAATTATAATTGACTAATCTGAATTACAATTAACATTTTCTGAATTACGACTGACCAATCTGAATTACAATTAACGCTTTCTGAAATTAAACTGAATAATCTGAATTACAATTAACGCTCTCTGAAAATCAATTTACGCTTTCTGAATTACAATTGGGAAAGGTGTATTGTAAAACTATTTCGTATTCGTTCGTTCATATATGAATATTTATGGCGAATGATTATTTTGTTACGAGTTGCTTGCAATTAATTAATAAATACGAAAAAATTCAGTTCATCCAAAACTGTATGAAGTGAATTAAAAACGTATATTTTTTTTTAAAGTACTTTTCAACAAGTTTTTTCCCTAAAAAGTACTTTTAAGAAGAAGCACTTTTAGAAAAAGGTACTTTTTTATGTAGTAAGTTAAAAAAAAATACTTTTTTCATAAACTACTGTTTTCAAAAAGTATGTTTTTTTAAGTACTACATATTTTTAAAAACTACTATTATTAAAAAGTACTATTTTCAAAAAGTACCTCTTCTTAAAAGTGCTTTTTCTTAAACTTTTTAAAAACTTCTCCCACATTTTGCATCAAAACCGATTTCAATCGCCTGTCGCACCAGACCGACTTGTGCCATATGAACCATTTTTATTTTTAACAAACGCAACCCGCGAAGCGATTAGCTTGTCTGCAGAAAGCACCCAGGGTCAATGGCGGGAATCGAACTCCCTACCTCTTGACTGAGAGGCTAGCATCGCTACCACTCAGGCACAGGCGCACCCCGTTTTTAAATACGAATAAAAGAAAATACAGAAAAACCAGCGGTGTGATATTGCGCTTATTGCGTTTGCTGTAGCCGGTTTAAGGCAGTCATGCATTTACGTAAAAGAAGAAAGTTATGCACACGTCTATATGCAAAAGGTCTGTACAGAACTGGATGAATATCATAGTGTTAAAGGCGCTTGATTTGTTTAAGAGATTTATTTAAAATAAACTGCTTGAATATTTTCTCTTTTTTAATGTAGATGATACTCCACAACATAGCACGCACAATAAAATTATTGAAAAATATCCATAAAAAACGTACACCAAAATATTCGGAAAAAAAGTTAAAAATATTTTGACACTTTGATTAAAACTGTGATTTCCCATGTTTGCACATGAACAACCAAAATGTTTGAACAAACAAAAATGCTCAAATAAATGTGTTTAGTGTCATTTGCTTTGGAAAAATCTTATGGAAATATGGCAAACCATAATTAATTTATGAAAATATTTTCTAAATGTCACCGTATCTTAAACTGCGACCACACGAGCAATTTGTTGTGTCTTAACACAAGCAATAACGCCGGCAGAATATTGACATCAAATTGCTTGTGTTCAACAATGTATCTAGAGGTGGCGAACACGTACGTTCAGATATATTTGCTTTTTTAAGCATATACATACCTGAATTATCTTTAATTAGTTTTTTTGCTAATTTTAAATTGAACTTCTTTTTATTTCATTTATTTAAAACAATTTTTCTTACTTTTTTGTTTAAAAAATATTAATATTATTTCAATTTGACAGCATGTGTTAAGAGATTATTGCTCAGCAATGTATTTTAACATTTGTTGCTTAATATATATTTGAACATATATTTATACGGTCCACACGCTGATATCTTGTGTCGGCAATCGAATTTGACAATTGCCACAGCAATAATTGCCAAGATTATTGCTCGTGTGGACGGCTAGTTAGAAATAAATTTTATGTACTCCACCACTTGTCACTTTATTTGCTTTTCATACAAAAAAGGAAAATAAATGAAAAAAAAATCACTATAAAAATTTTCAAGCTGAAACATTTCGTTAAAAAAAATCCCTACTAACATAATTATTTATGAGTAACTTGTTATAAGCACGTTTGGTGTTATATGCAGCCGTTCAATAAAATAATTAGTATCCATAAAAAGAAAATCTTTTAAGGTTTCTTTCTTATTTGCTTGCTAGTTCCCATTACAACATGGTTGGTTGTTATATGTGAAATTTACAAGACGGAAAGAATTTCAAATTGTATGAGGTGCAATGAAAGAAACTTAAAGAAAAAAGAATTTCTCACACTCATTAGAACTGTAAGTATTCTGGCATTTTGGTAGTCAATTAGTTGTGTAACGAATCATGAAGTTTTATGACATCTTAATAATGACTGACAAAAGGAAATGCAGGGTATAAAACAAAATATGAAGGAATTAAGCAATTAGCTGCTGCAGAAACTTAATAACCATTCGGTGTAAAGTTTAATAAGAAGAGCATAGTAAAATGAACAAAATAAAATCAAACGCTAACTTTAAGAAAAGGACATATGCAGACACACTTATGTAAGTACTCGTGCATTAACCTTCCGTCTTGCCTTAAATCATTCTACTTTGCTTAGCAAGTAAATGCGCACTTTTATAGCTTAAATTATAATTTTATAACTGAAACAGTGTTAAGAAGACTTTACAACGTGCCAGTGAAACGAAGTCCTTTATTACCAACTAAAGTATATGCAGCATATTTTATTGATTTATTATGTTGTTTTTTTATATTTTTTCTCTTTTATTTATTTATTTATTTAAGAAATAGTTTACAAAGTAAATTTTATATTTTTTCGTCATTACAACGGAAATACGGGCAGTAGAGAAATGTAAGACTTGCTTTATCTGTCTTATTTATTTAACTAATTTCAAGGTACCAATGCATGTGACTTAATGCAGTTCTATAG
The DNA here is from genome assembly GCA_936439885.1 of Nowickia ferox. NCBI lineage: Eukaryota > Metazoa > Arthropoda > Insecta > Diptera > Tachinidae > Nowickia > Nowickia ferox. Next base: position 89,531,842 of record OW387023.1, on the reverse strand, counting down.
ATAATTTTCTTGCCACATTCAAGAAGTTTTATTGTTAATCAATCGCTTGAAACATTTATGTTGCTCTCTTTTTGTTAATTTATTGAAGTTTAAGTAATTTTATTATTCATGAAAGGTAATTTTCTGAAACATGTGTAAAATGCCTGTCCCCCTTTTTAATTGTCAGTGATATATGACAATCCTGTGAAGGGAATTTTAAATTTTTATTTTCTTATGGAGGCTATTGTAGTCTACTTATATGCATCTTTATAGTCTTCTTCATAGCAACACAACAATACAAAATTTGACTTTTTCTCCCCCACCCCTCCATACATACGAGTATCCCTCATTTAATTGAATAGTGTCATAACTCAAAAGGTAATATTTCTCAGTTAATACGGCAGAACGAATGCCTCTAGAACCTATTATGATTCGATTTTCGATCTTCGCTGGGTATCGAACATCGAAAATCGATTCTTAAATTCATATTCTGAGCATCGAAAATTTCGCTGAGCAACGAATTTTCTATCGAACAGAATTTAGCTTCCGATGAAGTATTTTCATATGAAAAACTGTTAAAAAAAAATCTACGTGTCAAACAATGTTTATTTTCAAGTACAAAAACACAAATTGAAAGCTATTTTTTTATCGACTTTATTCACAATAACGACGTTTTTTGTCGAATGCTCGTCATAATACCAAATGAAAATTCGTTTGATCAGTACTTTCGACTACAGTCGAAGATCGAAAGTTGCTCATAATAATGGCCTAATCGGTTCAGTTTTATGTAAAAAAAATACAAAAAAATTTCATACCGATAAGTTGTGTTTTAGGGGGTGCTCGGGCCCCTCAAAGTTGGCCTTCAAGCCAATTTTGCAATGTATTTTGTATTTTGTTGGCAAGCATCATAAACAAAAATTCATTACAAGTTTTTTCACTTTTCCCCTTTCTCCTATTATGAATTTGATTTTTCCTCTTTTTTTATTAAATGCGGAGATAAAAAACCTCCCGGCAAAAAAGTAAGTATTATTAACGCAGTTGAACTTTATTTTTTCACTAAAAATCTTTCCCTTGCAAAACAGATGGGAGTTTACATAAAAACATAGTTAATATTTTATAGTTCTTGTAGTTGGTAAAAATACAAATAATGCCCAAATAAATTATTTATAAACTTTTTTCTTTATATTTTTTCAAGTTGTCGAATCTTAATAATTTTGTTTGCTCTCTCACTATAAAAAAAAAGTGAGAAACAAAATGTCAACAAACAAGCAAACCAACGAGCTTCGTACTGCGGTGATGCCACGTAGTACTCTATTTTTTATCCCAAGGAATTTATGATTGGAGGAATTTTTTCTCGAGAAAATCATTTTCCGTGAGAAATAAATTCCGAGGGAATAATCATGATTGGGCTGATAGTTTTTCATTAATTCTGTGACAAAAAGGTAAAAGTGCTTAAGTCGAGAGAAGCTGATTTTGAAATCTTCATATTCAAAAGTACCCCTTAGCAAAATCTTAACATTTTCAGCGATTTCCCAAGCAGTTATAGCGCAATGAACTCCTGCTTATCTTTTTTCGACTTATAATCTCATAAGGGACAATAAATAGCCTGGGCCTAAGTGCAGCACAAAATGTAGTAAAAATTTTCGTTTTCGTCCATTCTTGTTTTGACAGCAGTGGTTCTTACTTAGATGTTTATATTATTGATTTGAAAACGGGACATGCTTATTTTAAGAATAGTCCGTTATGGATTTCAAAAATTTGATTTTCGATTACAGAATGTCTGGTAATTTTTGAACTTATTGCCCTCCCTTCATTTGACCACGTTTCGTCGTTCATTTGACAAGATAAGGTATTTTATATTCTTTCGTTTCGTTTCGTTTTAGCAACATAAGTTGCCCAAAAGTTAAGATTAGTTTGATGTCAATTTCATATCAACAGTTGACAATTTTCGAATGCAATTTTTTCCCTCCGTGTAGATCTGTTCTTTTTTATGTTCTTATACACCATTTGTCTTAAATGAAAAATATCTATTCACACCCATTCCTCAGTCACTAGAAATAAAAAGAGAAAAAAAAAACATTTCTTAACATTCTTTCTTCAGCTAGAAAATATATAATAATATAATTTAATGGCTAAAATATAAAAACAAACAATGCAATGAATTTTATTACATAATAAATCCTAATCGAAAAACTGTTCGATGATTATTGCCAATAAATAAATAACAGCACATTTCTTTAAGACCCTGGTTGCATGTTGGGAACCATGCAAGTGCATTGATTTTTTTTTTTTTTTCAGAGACCCAACCCAACTATAAAATGATTGGACATCAATGAAGATTAAATCAATTATTGATTTAATCTAAATGCTAATTGATTACACAAATAAAATGTATACAAAACATCATTTACACGAAACTATTGAATTTTAAGTATGTTGTCAACATAAAATACTACTCGTACAACACAAACTGATTTTTAAAGGAGAGTGAAAGAAACACTGTGAAAAGAAAGCTTGAAGATAATTAGAATGAATTACTTAGTTTGTCTCTCTCCAAATGGAAAATAAACCAACAACTTTTAGTAGCAAGACAAATTAAGAAATGTTTCAGAAAACAAAATTAAAAAACTATTAAATAATGGTTTGGGTGCTTTTAACGTTTTCCCAGCATGTAATTTGGGGTCATGTTATAATTAACTAAATTTTAATATGATTTTAGCTATTAAACATTAAGATAATAACGCAATAAAATTTTTAAATTTCAAGTCTTTAATTTTTATAATTCTCGTAATTGTTTGTAGAATGAACAAAAAAAAACCAATAAAAAATTAACATAGTTGGTCGTATTTATGACTGTGACATAATAATTCATAAGAACTTAAAGAAAAATATCACCTGCTTATCATGCTTTCGTTTGTTCTTAGTTTTCTATTTGTCCACAAACCACTTCATAAAGAAGATCTTTACATACAGATGTATGTATGTATGTCTGGTTTTCTCAGCGAACTTTCGGCATGAACACCTACAATAATTTGCTGGTTCCTGATAAACTTTGTGCTTTCGTTTGCTGCTGCATTTGCAGTACAAACGTTGTGTGTGTTGTGAAGAGAGTGTGCTTTGCAAAATAATGAATTATAAATATCTGAAACAGGTTACATTAGAAAATTCAAATTTTTTGCACATAAATATTCACGGCAGCGGTGCAAAGGGACTATACATTTCTAACTTATGTATGTATGTATGTATGTCTACATGCAGCAGGAGAAATTAGTTTAAAGTTAGCGCAAGTGAATTTTATGTGGACGTGATAGAAAAACTCACTTTTAATTTCAGCTAAATATGCCATATAACGTACAGAGTCGATTTTCACATAATTCGGAGAATAATAACTTTCAAAAACAAAGTTTTTTGGAAAAAAAATTAGTTGAAAACCGGTTGTATTAAGAAGAAACCGATACAAATAACCGGTTCTTAGGGTTTTCATTAACGAAAAAACTTGTTTTAAGCAAAGTTTTGCCAAGAAAACTTTATTTTCTCTTAAAAACCGGTTCAAGTAACCGGTGCAAGCAACCGGTCTTTAGTTTTTATATATTTTTTAAGTTTAGTGCATTTTATGTGAAATTTTGGGTTTATTTTGAAGATGTCTATAAGTCCGAATTTACACTATGCAAGTCTTATTGCTAAGCTGATTAGTTTGAGGAAGAGTATGACGAGGGGAACATAAACGTTTCTTTTCCGCTCGTCTCTCTCTCCTAACAAACTAATCAGCTTAGCAATAAGACTTGCATAGTGTAAACTAGGACTAAACAAGCTCAATAAAAAATGGCTCTCTATAATTCTGTGGCAATAAGGAAAAAGTGCTTAAGTCATATTTTACAGTAGTATAGGAGAGCACTTTTAAATTTACAATTCGATTTTTTAAAATTTGTTTCTTTTACAGCTAAATAAGGAAATTCGCTATTTTCTTTTAGTTTGTTAAGAAAACATCACTGTACACTGTATCAGTAATACATTCAATTTGAAATATATTTCAAAGTATAAGCTAAATAAGCTATTCTTTCAATTTTAAGTCGATAAAAGAGAAGCACCAAGTGCTGTAACTTCTTGAACAATGGCATAAAATATTTGATATTTTGCTCAAAAGTATTTTTGGATATGAAGTTTATAGTGGTGCCACCAGTGATGCCATTAGGATACGAAAGATACATTTTTCGTATCTTTTGATGACTTCAGGTACCATGTGTAATCCCGACATTTTTCGTATCTTTTGAATCTGTACGCAAAATATACCAAAATTATGAAGACCTTTTTTTTGAGAAAAAAGAACATCTTTTTTATTTTCAGGAAATTTTTATGAACTTTTTGATATGATCGCCTTAGTAAAAGCGCTTTAACTCGTATATTAATTTTCACAATGTACATATAATTAATTTTAAAGTTTGCTTACTGTATTTTTAAAAATGACATTCCTAATATTTAAATAAATATAAAAATTAATATATACGATATCATTTTCTTTACAATATTCATTAAATATGAAATAAAAATGTTATGTTTATAAATGTTAAAAATTAACTTTTTGGGAACAAATGTATCTTTTTGGAAACTAAAATGTATCTTTCTTGAAATTTCACTGGCAACACTGGGTGCCACTAACTCAAAAATAGTTTATCTCGACTTAAGCACTTATGACAAAATGCGCTATTACTTTCAGATAAATATCACTCATATACTCAAACAATGTCGTAACTCCGAAAAAGTACTTTTTTAGAAAATCAGTTTAAAGTTTTCAATTTACACTTTATCAATTTAATTTACATTTTATTTTTCTCTCAAGAGCAGAGTAAAAAAGATATTTGTATGAAATATTTTACACAATATGGAGAACGATATGAGGATTAATTCAGCATCACTAACTCAAACATTAAATTTTTTGACTTATGACGTTGTTTCAGTAAATGAGCGATATGTCAAGTATTCGACATAAAAGAGAGTAAATTTTCAGATAATTTTCTAAAAACTTATTTTAAAGAACAAACTTTTGCAAAAGAATCTGTTTGAAAACCCCGTTTTATTTAAACAAATCCGGTTCAAATAACCGGAATTATTGCTATTTTTTTCTAATTTAAAAATTGATTTTAAGCAAAGTTTTGCCTGGAAAACAATATTTTATATTAAGAACCGGTTCAAGTAACCGGTTGAGATAACCTGTTTTTTATATTTTTTATTTATTAATCAATGAGAAAAACGTGTTTCTTCAAACAAAAACTTATCATAATTTCTTCTGTAATTAATTTTTATTTAAGAACTATGCAACAACTGAAAATTTGTGTTGGCCAATATTATTGTAATCTGACAGCTGACATTAACATCTGCTGTTGCCACTTACGTGATACACATACATAATACCATTTCGGCAACTAGCAAAGCAACAAAAGCTCGGTTGCCATCAATAAAGAGCATTTGCTTGAAACTTTTCGACAACTATATCTCTTGAACTGATCTTTCGATTTTTTTGGGCTGAAAATGCTCGCTTAGAAAAGAAAGTAAGAACAAATAGAATTTGCTTTTGAGTTCCCGGCAAAATCCCAAAAATGGAATTTTTCAGTAATTTTGCGGTGTTCTCTTAATTTTTTTCCGGGCGCAGATAATATTTTTGCAAATATTTAAAAACATATCTTGCCTTAAGGTGGCATAATAAATTTTTAGTTTACAGCTTTGGAATTTAAAAAAAAGGTATAAAATTTGATATTTATAACAAAACTAGGTATATTTCGAAACGATCTGGTTTCTTCAAAACGAAAATTTTCAAAAAAAAATTCTTTGTAATTTTGCTTATAATATTAATATTTGATTAAATAAAAATATGCGGTTAGCTTTTTTGCAAAAATAAAAATTTATAATAACGAAATAATTAACCCACTTTTTACTGCAAAAAACGACGAAAAATTAATTTTTTTAAAAATTTTAATTTAAATTGCGTACCACTTTTAACTTAATTGTGCTTTTGATACCTAATTTGTTTGTTTAATGTTATAATTTTTTTTTCTTAATTCATAATAATTTTAGTTTTTTAAATCGCACAAGATTTGACTTCTCCATTAGCAGAACAGTGGACCAAGGTTTGTAAAAAAGCCAACATTTTCATTATTTTTCTCGAATATTCCCTAAAATGTAAGCGAAAACCCATAAATGTAGCAAACTTTTTTTAGCTCTTGTATAGAAAAAAAAATCCACTTGCAAAATATATTTTTTACAAGATCAAAAACATCATCGGTTTAAATTTTTAATTAACCCAAGGTTACTCAATTTGGGGCTTTGTGCCATCTCCCCCTTTAAAGATATATAGCCCGAGTTCCAGATTTAAGCTTTGCAACAACTTCTTAAATGCTGTATGAAATTTTATTACAAGCGGATGCCTCGTTTAGAAACTGCGGAATTATTTAAAATTTTTTTTAACAAAATCCTCCACAGTGTATGGGGTGCGTTAGGCCCCACCAGGTACCAGAAGGAAACGTCCGAACGAGCTAAAAAATTAAGACCGCATTTATGACAGCAAATATCATATTTAAGATAGAGAAAATATATAAATTAAAGAAAAAAAATTTGTGAGACCAGTCTAATATACACACGCACAAAAACACTCACACATGCTTACACACACATGCATACATTTACACATCCAAACGGAGATACCCAGTTGAACAAGACTTCCTTTAATGATATCGATTTCGAACATTTTTCGTATAAAACTATCGAGAGTGACACTCAAAAATGAATTGAAAAAGTTCACCTGTCGCTCAGTTTTGTCCCAAAAAACATTCGATCTCGAAGTTTCGCTATCAATATCAAAAGTGAGGGAAGTGAGCAGAAAAAGTAAAAAAGTAATATTATTTTTTAATTAATTTATTTCAACTTTTTTGTTTATTTATTTTTTTTAATACCTTAACTTACGCTGCAGGATTTGATCATGGTAGCTCCAGTTTAACAGACTAACACACATCCTCTAGGCTATCGTGGTAAATTTTTTTCTGTTCAATTATTGCACATATGTAAGTATGTGTTCTTATATTTTTTTTTAATTACAGTGCGCTGTCAAGGTTTGAAATTGGTACCTCTACACTAACAGGCTAGCAACACATTCGAAAAACTATCGATAAAAGTTCGAAGCTTTGGCGAACATTCGAATTTCTTCAGATTTGCGAAAAAATATCGCACAATTTTATTTCGAAATTTCTTCGCTTTAGTGAGCATTCGTTTTTATCGAATCTCAGGTCAAGTAGGTTAACCCAAAAATAGTGAGAATAGCTTCCCATGATCTCAGAACTTCAAGATTTGGAAAAAAGTATTACACACCAGCCCTTAAAATAATTTCACTCACTGTTAAACGGGGCAGTTGGCGGCACCTTGTAACTACACAAATGATGCCAAATACTTTGAATTGTTTGTTACCTTGTTCACTTGATACGTAAAAAACCTGCAATGTGTGTATACGAGTATGTACGAACATATAAAAACACTATCATATTATTTATATTGCTTGTTATAACTTACAAGCCATAGTGCATTCGTAAAGTTCCTTTTGAGCTCGTTAATTCAATTTGAATATTCAAAGGTGTGCGACATATTCGTGACTTGTTGTTTGAGCTTTGCAATTATCAAACACTTTAAGGTCTACTTGTTGTCGACGTCCACTTCGTCCGTCTGGCTAGTTTAAAATAAAGTTGAACACTCAAATACTCACTTGTTTTCTTAGTGGCCATAAACAAAATTTGTTACTTGCTTTAATGCTTGTGCTTTCAAAAAAAGTCATAATGGGAACATTCATTTGGCTTAAAAGAAGAAAACTAGATTTTGAAAACTATTAAAATTTTCTTCTAGGCTTTTTGTAGCTTTCGCTATGAAAAATATCATTAAAAAATCATATTAATTTGAGGGAAAAAACAGCAGGAAGGACGGTTGTGTTATTAGTCTCTCAAGGGAAAATAAATTTTTTTAAAAATTAAAAAAAATTTAAATTTTAACGAATGTTTTTAAGATATAGAAACTAAAGTTATACATATAATATTATTATTTATATTCAGTCATTATTTTCATTTTATTTGGTTAAATTTTTTATAAATAAATCGGTGATATCGTTGGTGGATGTTTGATATGTCAGTAACATTATTTATAAAATTTTAAAAGTTTTAAGCTTTATTTTTGCTAGAACTTAGTGCAATATTTAATTAAAATGCAAAAATAATACAAAAAACTATTTGCACGTTTCTTCCAAGATAATTTTAGAGATTATTCTAAAAGTTGGAATGTCAAGTTGAGTGACTGAATATTTTTCTTAAATTACCGCCTGACACTTCCTTTAGATCTTTGCATTTGCAATGGAAAATTATGTAAAATTGTTAAACATCAACTTGATAATTTATTTATGTACGAGTATTGCAATTTTCAAAATAATTGCATTTACATTTGTGAATGAATACTAATGTGTGCATTTAATTTGTTTCATTGAAAAATATATTTTATTTATCGTTAAATATGAGAAAAACTTTTTTAAGTGATATCCCAAAAAGGAGGAGGTATATAGTTCGATTTTATGTTTTTGTTTTTTAGCCGACTTCAAAAAAAGGAGGAGGTTATCAATTCGTCTTTATTTATTTTTTGACATTGCTACTTCATAATTCGGTACTTTTTAGACCGCTTGTAAAAATTCTTTTTTTTCCGCAAGGGTATAGCTTACACTTGGTCCTTTTGTAAAAAAGGTGGGCGGGGACACACCCAAAATTTTTTTCTCAACTCATTTGATTGCTGCGAAACCTTTGATATTTGTAATTACACAATTTTAAATCTAAAAAAATGGGCGGGGCTACGCCTATTAAAATTTATTATTATATTTCACATAGTTCTTATTATGCGATTTCTACGAAACTTACCACACACCTTGCGCTCAAAAATGGACGCAGTCATCCATTTAAAAAATAGGCGGAGTCACGCCCACTAAAATATAATATTTTATTTTAAGTGGTTCTACTTTGCAGATGCTTAGAAAACTGAGCTCTGAAAAACACACAATCTTGCTTTTACACAAATGGGCGAAGGCTCGCCCATTAAATTCATTTTCTTCTTAATCAACAGATTTTCAAAAAAAAAAATTTACTTCCAGCTTAGTCCCGTAAATTTTTTTGGAAAATTTTCTATCAGATCTTTGCATTGAAGTCGGGTTTTTTGCAAAATTATTTAATATATTTTATTTTTGTATATTATTCTATTCGGAAACCTTTATCAGAAGCCTAAATTTCATCTGCCGTATTCATAAAAAATAATTTTGTTTTATAAAAGGTTTAAAAAAATAAAAAAGGCTCTTGTAAATCAATATTATTTCTTTTTTTTTATTAAGGCCACTAACACACTGAATTATTTCTTAAAAATAAATTTAAAAAAATCAAACTATTCATTGCCACATACATACATGTTGAAATTATGTACGAGTACATGTGTTCTAATTTTTATAACAATAGCACTCTCAATTACAACAACTGAAACGACCACTAAAGTTATTAGCTCATAAATAATATTTATTATGTTTATAGTAATAACTAGTTGTTTCTTATAACTTATGTATATATAATAAACCAATATATAAAAACCTTTTTGATTTAAAAACATCAAGTCTTATAAGTAAAAAAAAACAATAGAATACGATGTCGGTAGCTAAATTACTCGAAAGTATTTAGTCGTATGAGCTAAAATTTTCCAGCAACTGTGAGGGTGGATCATTAACTCAGTGACTTTTTTAAGAAACACAGGTTTTTATATAAAAAGTTATTTTATTTTTCCACCTAGTCTTCTTTGAGTTCTAGACACTTAGTAAAACATTTCTCCAGTTTTTGTATCCCTTCGAAAAAAATAGGATTTTTTAAGGTGCTTAAAATAGGCATTTGTTTGGTCAATAATTTTATCGTTTTAGCTAAATCTCTTTTAATCGAGCCATTTCTTTAGGTTTGGAAATAGGAAGTAGTCACTAGGGGCTAAATCCGGAGAATGTGGCAGATGAGGTACCAATTCGTAGCCCAATTCATAGAGTTTTGCCATTGAGGCTACACACGTGTGCACCCGTGCATTATCTTGATGAAAAAGAAGTTTCTTCTTGACCATATGGGGTCGTTTTCTTTTTAAATCCTCATTAAATCGGTCTAATAAGTTGGCATAATATTCGCCGTTTAATGTTTTTCCCTTTTGAAGGTAATCGATGTGGATTATCCCGCATGCATCCCAAAAAACTGTTGCTATCACCTTATTGGCCGACAGGAGCAGGTTCACCCGGAGAAATCCATTGTTTAGACTCCTGCCTGGTCTCCGGAGTACATTAATGGAGCTATGTTTCTTTCATCCACAGTTACAAAATGCCGCAAAAACTCATTCGGATTGCGCTTAAACAACTCCAAACAATCCTTTGAAGTTGTCACACGTTTACGTTTATGATCAATTGAGAGCAAACGCGGCACCCATCTCGCAGACAACTTTCTTAAACCCAGCTGATCACTTAAAATCGAAACCACACTGCCATATGAAATGCCTGTGGCATCAACAATCTCTCGCACTTTTACTCTTCGATCGGACATCACCATATCGTGGATTTTTTCGAAATTTTTGGGTGTACTGACCTCAATTGGCCGTCCAGAACGTTCAGCGTCATTTTTACTTGTGCGACCGCAACGAAAGTCAGTAAACCACTTTTTACCATTGAAATCGATGGTGCTGAGTCCGCATAGTATTTATCGAGCTTTTCCTTGGTTTGATTGACGGTTTTTTTTCGCATGTTTAATGAGCACTCCAAATTCACTTTTTTCCATGTTTAGAAACATACAAAGTAAATGACGACACTTGCTCAAAAGTTGACAGTAGTCTATTAACAGGTGGTACTTCATGGGAACAGTGTTGCATTTCGTATACCTGCGCGGGAAGTTCGAAAAGTCATGGACTTATTGATCCCCCTCGTATTTGCCTTAAAATTAAATGCTTTTAATTGTTCAAACAAAAAACCTTTGTATTGTAATTGTTGAGGAGGGTAAGCACTGAAGTTTTTGTATATGGCTACAACTGAGTTCGGTTATAACGAATTCTGAGTGATTTGCCAATTATATACGTTACAGACAAAGTGCTCTATAATCGTAGTAGATATTTACCACAATTCAAAGCAAGAATGTTAATAAGAATATAATGATTTTTTTTGTTTGGAATCTTCTTATTTTGATATTTCCCAAAACTTCCAAAAAAGCAATATTAATTAATTAAGAAAAATCAAGAAAAAAATTTAAAATCATTGACAAAAGACTAGTTATGATCAGCGTGCACCAACTTTTGTTGTTGGCTTATGTGTTACATATTTGAATTTAATTGAACAAGAATGAATTTTAATCGATATGTTAACAATCTCTGCCCAAGTGAGTAGACATGGGTGCTGATGAAGTGCATGATGGCACAGAAAAATTTCGTCATTTCCCCCAGCTAAGGTCCAGTTTAACTTTTTTTCTCTTCTTTAAAAAATCACATATTGGCATTTTCATGAGGAAGTTCACTTTTTGTTGCGTGCGACAGCAAGCAATTAAGCTTGTATTTAAGTACCAAGTGACTAGATTTTTATTTAAATTTTACCTAATGTCGAGGTGCTGACGGGCCTACACAAATATATAAAGAAGTAAAAAAAAGTTTAGTTTTCTTTAAAAAATAAAAAAACAAACATATTTGCTTGGTGTCGCACGTTACAAAAGGTTGACATTCCTGTGTAAATGCCAATATATCTATATATATATATATATATATATATATATATATATATATATATATATATATATATAAATATATATATATATATATTTATATATATGTATATATAAATGAATGCCTATTTCTTTGTCACATGCGTGAACGTTGGACCGATTCCCGCATCCTGTTTTTATTTTGTTTGTTATTGTCTGGAGAAGAATGATATAAAAGAAAAAATTAAGAAAGTTGCCAGGAAAATTACACTGTGTAACAAAAAACCAATAGCTTAAATTGTTGTTGTAAGTTTGAGTTTGTTTCACTGTAAACCGAAAACGGATTTGGATGAAATTCTGTAGACGGATGACTTATGGTGCAAATAAAAAAATACAGGCTGCTTTGTAAGGGGTAAATGGATGAAAATTTTTTACTCTTGGTACTTTATCTGGTTTTGTCAACTTGCTATAAATACAGTTTATAGGATAATTTAAATCGCGAGAAGATGCTGGTTAATTAATTAAAACATGTCATCATATAAGAATTGAAAATGCTGAACTTAAGCACAATGAAAAAATTATTCCTGGTTGTTTGCTTAAAATAGAATTCAGTTGAACTTTATGCAAATTTATTTTATTTTTTATTTATTTATTAAATGTTATAAATACAATTAAAAATTATATCAAAACTCAATTTAAACGAGAATAGTAAGAAAGACCTTCACCTTCACACGTTGTAGTGAAAAAGACCAGAGTCTATATTGGGTATCGAACCCACTGCCTCCGCACTGTTAGGATAACACACTACTTACTAGCCTACCGAGGCACCTTATGCAAATTTAATTAACAATTAAGTGCAGTAATGACTTCTCGTAAAGAAATTTGAATTAATATACAAAATTAAATGTTAAATGCAGAAATTAAAGAATTTTTTTTTGGTAAAATATCAAGGATTTTTTATATGCGGCAATTCTTTATAAGAGGTGTTCGTTATAATTGTACTCTACTGTAGATAAGAAGAGTCGTATAATAATGAATAATGGGCTAAATTAGATAATAACAATTTTTACTCATGCAAAAGAAAATTATATTTGATTTTATTTATGACAATTTCGAACTATTCACGTTAATAATTATGAGCGCACCACACGGAGAGTTTGATATAAACAAATTTGCCCAGCAGTAATATGTGTCGCTTGTTAGATTAGGTAATTTTGAGAACTCCCTCGTAAATATGTAGATCAGTTAACAACATTCTATGGTGAATGAAAACACTTGTGCTTATAGCAGATCAATTCTCAGTTTCATGCCACCAGCATCAAGCAGCAGCACTCTTATTCATGTACTAAGCGACGTAACTGATCTTTGACAAGATTTTAAAATTTAATGAAAAAACCAGCACTTGTTTGAAATACAAGAATTTTTCTATCTCCCCTCCCTCCCTCGCCCACCCTATATTTTATATATTTTTTTGTTATATCTTATATGTTCTCATTACAAAGTATCATGTAACAAAAGATACAACTGTTATATATTTAAAACGACTTCTCTGGAAATATCTGCTCTAATAAATACTACTATTCTCTTCTCTATCAGCAACAGAAAAAAAAATGTAGTGATATTTATGAAACTGGTTCGCTTTTGTTAACAGGGTCTAATGTAATGTGTATTGGTGAGAGTTTAAAGTTTTCTGTTAACCGTTTCACTAAATCTGTTAACTTGTCTTAAACCGCTTGCTGTTAGTTGCTCATATGTTGCTCTCTTGTTTTCTATCCACCTTTTTTTCCCTGTTGCTCATTATTACACCTGCAATGTGATAATAAACAAATGTTAATGTTGAATTAAGACCGGTTTTTGTTTATTGTGTTTTTTTTTTCTTCTTCTTTTGTAGCATTCATATGTTATCTTCCATTTTTTCATTTCTGTAAAATATGCTGGGGTTTGTTTGCTGTTGCTATTGGTATTTCTCCTAATTATCTTAGCAAGAGTCTAGTGTTTGGTTAATATGTGGGGCTCCCACTTGTTTCTCTGTTGTGACTCAACTTCAGTTTTAAACGAACTATTGAGGCGTTTCGACGTGTTGCCCGCACTATTACGACTTAAAAAACCCGCTTAGCGACGGTTTTAGATTTGCATTTCTTTTGTGTATGCAATTTTTTGCAATACCATTTGTCATGGATTAAAGCGGTTTATTTAACATAAAATAAATAAAAATTTAAGGAAAAATCATAAAATTTTTTTGCAAATCATTTAACAATTAATTTGTTTTTCATAACAGCATATTAATACTAAAAGCTGATTTAATAACTGAATAAAAAAAATTATAATTTTGCAAAACGAAATACATTAAAACAAATAAGAGAAGAAGAAAATACAGGTGCTTTTCTAGTTGGCGGCTAAAGGAGTAATAATTGCAATTTTTAAAGTGAGTTGAAAAACACGAAAAAAAAATAATTTCATGGAAAAATTAAAATCAAAAATTTTTTTTTTATAAATTAAATAATAAATAAATAAATAAAATCAAAATAAATACATCAAAATGTATAAAACTTTTATATATAAAAATTTAAGCTTATAGCAAAAAAGTGAATTAAATTAAATGAAGGAAAAATTAACTTGTGAAAGATTCTTACTTGCACAAAATAAAATGTAAATAATATCAGTTGTATACAACCATATGAAGTGTGTAGGTATGTACACACGTACACATGTATGCACATTTCCTCAACTTTGTGTTTCTGTTTACATATTAAGCTGCGCTTTCAGCCGTAGTACTGTGTGTTCGAATCCCACTAAAGAAGCCCTTTGGATGTTTCGCTGAGTAAACCAGGGGTCTGCTCTGTAATTCGAAACGAAAGAAAATGCTTTCGAATTTACGTGCTATAAACATACAAATTCGAAAGCATTTCCTTTCGTTTACACAGTAGACTCCAGCAGAATGTGTCAAAAACAAAGAAAACTTGAATTAAAAATCAAATTAATATAATAAAAATATATGTTACCATAATTATGAAAGTGTTATAAGTCATAAAAATTAAATAAATTTAACAAAATGCTTAATAAATAATAAAAGTACTAAACAAGTGCATTGTTGCGTAAAAGCAAAATTAAACAGTTTGCAAAAAATCTAACAACAACTACATATAAAATTATTTTGTATAAATAATGAAAAATTACTAGAGTCGTAAGTGCAAGACTATAAGAGCAAATCTTTCAAAGTTTTACAACTTTCAATGGCGTTGCCGTGCCAACACAAACAAAATGGGACAAAAAGTACTTCTGAAATTAACTCTACGCCAAATAAGAACTAAGAAGTAACAGCTTACCAAGTAGCTTAGCATAAAAATTAACTCTACCGTACTGTAAAGAAACTAATTTTGGTTTGAAGTGTTTGTTAAAAGAAAATTTCCATACAAGCTTTGACTGAAGCAAACTTAAGATACACATTTGCTCAATAACAAAACAACAAAACAAAATTTCTTTAAACAATAAAAATTAAAAACAAATTGTACCAACTTCGAAAAAAAGCACTAAAAAGTTAAAAATAATTTAGACTCAGTTAAACAAAACATTTTTCATACAGGCATTTATTTCAACGGCGCTATGAAATATGATCCAAGGAAATAACGCCCAAATAAGAAAATGAAATAAAGCCCAATAAAATTAGGGAATTTTTACTAGAGCCTTATTTAATTTTTCTTGGGCTTTATTTCATCTTGCGTTTGGTTTCATCGGGCTTTTTCAGTTGGACTTTATTTAATTTATATTGGGTGTTTTTTCATCAATTTTCTCTTCGTAAAACTTTAAGAAAAATCACGTCACATTGTCCTGAAATACAAGCTTAGTTGCTTGCTGTCGCACGCGACAAAAAAGTGGACTCTCTCTCTCTCTCTCTGAAATGCTCATTTCTTATCTATAATACTATTCGAAACCGCTGCAAAGTAGCTAAGGAAATTCTGTACATATTTTCTTATTTATGCGTTTAGTTATCATTGTCACCGAATTTTAATAGCATTATAGGTAAAACATATATAAAAAATTCATCCAGTTGAATCTAAATTATTTGTAACTTTTTAAACGACTTCAAAAAAGGAGGATGTTATCAATTCGTCTCTACTTTTTTTGGCGGTGTTACTTCATAACTTGGTACATTTTAGACCGATAGTAAAAATTCTTTTTTAACTGAGAGGGTATAGTTTCCCATTGGTCCCATTGTAAAAAAATTGTGGCCCACAAACTCCTTTTATATAATTTTATGATATTCTACTTAATTGATTGTTGCAAAACCTATCGAACACCTGTGGTCCTTGTAATTACACCCTGAGCTCTGAAAAACCCACAATGATGCATTCAAAAAATGGGCGGACGCACGTACTTCTTCTTATCTTCATCTATCAGACATTTGCATTGAAGTCGGTTTATTGGCAGAATTATTATTTTTGAATTTTTTACGCTAATTTGATGTTTTCATTGTTCATTCCATTGAAGTTGATGCACCACTTTTGATTTTATTCACAACTTAGTGACATAACAAATTGTAAATGATATCAATGAAAAAGGGCTCCGTTCCTTTGGAAGAATACATTAAGCTACAAGCTGCTAAACCAAAAATAACCTGGTTGTTGTATTTTTATTTATTATGCATTTTTAAAAACAAAACAAAAAATCAAAATGTTTTATGAAATTTTTATTTTTTTTTTGGGTTAAATTTTTATAATATCTCTGAAAGTACTGAGCACAATGTTTGCACAGCCTCCAGATTATTTCTTTATCGAATTTGAGTTTTACTTATTTACTGAATAGAGAAACCCCTTCTGAAGTTATGCTACTATATGTAGTGAAAGTGAATTTATTCTTTACATAACGCTATATCACGAAAACTAGAGCTGATAGTAAAAATGGAATGTAAATTCGCGTTCAGTGATCCAAGAAACTAAAGAAATAACTTAAATTTCTAGCGAACGATAAAATTTTTCGAAATTTATAAATATGTGTAATAATTAAATCACACTTTTCATATCTGTGATGCAATCAATTGAACACTGTTGCCATTTAAGCTCTTTACCAATTTACTTTTCTGACAGTGCTGATGCTTGCAGTGCACATAAATAAAATAATCCTGTATATACTCACGTATAGGCGAATAAATACTCAGGGTATTTGTATACTTATGGGCACGATTGTAGCTAATACCGTGTACGTATTTTAGTTATATTCGTTTGTCCTGCGTATTTTAAGAAATGTGTTGGTTGGTTGTTTCCGTATGAGTATGGTTTTTAACTTTTAACTGTACTCGTTTATAGTCGTTGGACGGCCAACACTGTAAGAGTTCTTCAAATGATACTTTTGTTCTTCCCTGTTGCATACATTTTGATATATGTGGTTCGATATATTACATAGTATTTTTACACATGGACCCACATATGAAGACCTTCACCATTAAATGTTCATATATGAACTCGCATATTATAATTTCATATAATACTTTTCTCCATGTATAATCCATACATGAATTCATATGTATGTAAATACATATATGTATGTACATATATGTTTGTATATATTTAATACATTAAAAATATATCGATCATACATATTTTTTTAGCTGGGTAATATAAATTTTTAGTCGCCTGTCTATTTAGTATCTCCATATTTTTAATAGAGATTCTTTGGAAGCAATCAAAGTGTAGTTCTTTAAGAATTACTTAAATTTAATTTTTTGCTGGGAAAGTTATGTATATAATCTGTATGTAATAAACTAACCTGGTATAAAAATATTGCTAAAATCCAATATAAGTTCAGCGAAGGATATTTTCCACAAATAAGTGGCCACGTTATTTTGTTTGCAATACATATACTACATATCTGTGGCAATAAGGAAAAAGTGCTTAAGTCATACTTTACTGTTTTGCAGTAGAGCACTTTTAAGCTTTCAAATCGATTTTCAGAAATTTGTTTCTTTTACTGTTAAATTGGCTAATTCTCTCTTAATCTTTATGTTTTTAATTAAACATCGTTCTACACACTATAAGTAATACATTTAAGTTGAAATATACGAAAGTATAATCTAAATTATTGTATCGTCTTGTCTATGGCGAAAAAACAGCCGCAGTTATGAAAGGTTCGTGAATTTGCTTTATTATCCAACAAATTTTTTCAAATATTTTTCAAACTATTGTATAATACTTTTATACTGCATTTGATTACAAATCTTTAACGAAATCTATATCGTTTACACTAAGCTTTTTTTTTTGACAGTTTCCAAGATTTTGTATGTGAGACAAAAATTGAAATTTAATCTTGAATTTTATAGGGCATTTACATTGCACATTGGTCAAAAATCCATTTTTTCTGGCCAATATTATTTATATAAATAAAACACATTATTTTGTTCATAAATCAGTTATTATTAATTATTATAACAATTCTTTGTCAAATATATGAAATTTAGGCATTAAATATAAAAATAATGTTAAAAAGCTACATTTAAGCCAAACGAATTTCAAGTGTGTTTTAAAGACAAAAACGCAAAAATATTTATTTTGATTTAATAACTATGAAATAATGATCAACTGATGGTTATGTTCAGCTCGTTTTCTAATGTCAAATTATCTTCTTCGTGTTCTTCTTCAAACTCTTCTTCAAATGCTTCTTTGTCTGTGATATCACCATCCTCTGTCGATAAGTGTTGATAAGTGTCGATAAGTCGCAATGATATTACAGGGGTTGAAAAAGAGATTTCACTCAGTATTTCGAGGTGAGCTTGAATTCGTAAAACTTTGTTTAAACCGTTAAATCCATAGCTTAAGATTAATTTTTATCAACGTCCATTGCTGTTACTTTTTTCTGCGTTTCTACAATTATTGTTGCAGTATATTGCAATAAATAACATTTGTAAAGGTACTTTGGCAATTTTTTCGCTTACAAATATATTGCTGGGCCTGCAGAGAACTTTTTCTGCCAGAAGCAATTCTTTGTATATTCTCCATGCGAATATTATGGTACTGCTTTTTTGTGAAATTTTTTTCAATGAGAAATACAAGAGCTTTCTCGTCAGAAAGTATAACAGGCCCCTTAAAATTTGCACAGCATATCTTTCTGATTTTAGCTAGACGCCTTGGACTTTTCATTGTGTTTTTTAAAACCGCAGTAAGGTCCTTTTTCCCTTTTTTTGGGCTGAAATACATGCTGCATGAATTATCGGTAGTAGATCGGTCTCATTTTGCCTGCATGATGAAAGACCTGCCGCTTCCCTACTTTTGCTGCGCTCAGACATTTCTGAATATGGCAGTCGTGGCCGACCAGCCTCTGAACAGCTTGAAACTTCTTTTTGTACTTTATTTGTTTTGAATATTACTTCAGACGCAAACCACTTGCCATTTCGGACTTCAAATATTTTAAGCAACTGTGGCTTGCGAGCCACTTCTGTCCAACCTTAACACAACAAAGTCGTACTTTTTCTTCTAAATATTTAGCATAATCTTTAGAAAGAGTTTCTCCGTTTATTTTACTAATGTGTGTCAAAAAAAACTTTCTTTACCTCCGCTTTGGAATCATTTTGCAGCCATATTTGAAGAAGATCGAAATTTTTTATGCAAAGTTTTAGCTAACAAAAATTTATTTATTTTAAAGAATTGGAAATAGTTGTAGAAAATAATAATATTCTATAGACTATAACTATTTTAGAATTTTTTGTTTAGCGCCGGACAAATTTGAAAATTTTTTTATAAGTCATAATGAATTCGGGAAAAATTATTCAGAAAATTTTTTTATATACCCTTAGAAAATGCAAGTCTTTCAAAATCTCTTAAAATATTTTTTTAACATTTCACACAACATATAATAAACACTTACCTTCAACTTGATTATCCATAAAAATTCTAGATAAATTACTTTGTTTTTAATTGCTAAAATACTGTTTAACCAAACGAATCAAAATGCACTACTTGCACTAAATTCTTCAATAATATTAAAAAGTTTTATGTTTGTCGCTATACACATGAACAATAAATAACGGTATACAAAAACAAAAAAAATTTTTTTTTTGTTGATTTGAAGTGTTTTTATTCTCTTTGTAATATAAAAAGTACGAAAAAACAAAATAAAAAATTTAAATTTTGGCCAGAAAAAATAGATTTTTGACCAATGTGCATTGTCTCAAAATCTAGAACTTACGAGATTCCGAGCTAAGTCTAGTTTCTTTTTGCTAGATTCCCCATACAAAACAAAATCTAATTTTTCAATAGATTTGTAGGAAATCTACTAAAAATCTAATATTTTTATTTATTTTTTACTACCCTTTATATCATAATATATATAGAAGGTGAGTGAATTAGCTACGCTCTACACAATTTTATATTGAAGGTGTGTGAATGAGCTAAGTCGGCCTTTTTTTTGTTTAAAATTAAGACTAAATTTCAGACAAAGGATTTTGTCTCGGATACAAAATCTTGGAAAATATCAAAAAAGTTTAGTGTAAACTATATAGAGTTCATTAAAGATTTCTAATAAAATCTACTAGATTTTGAGACAATGTAAATGCAGTATTAACGCAAAAATGCCGACTTAGCTCATTCACACACCTTCAACAAAAAGTTGTGAAGAGCTTAGCTTATTCACTCACCTTCTATATAAATTATGATATACAGGGTAGTAAAAAATAAATAAAAACATTAGAATTTAAGTAGATTTCCCACAAATCTATTGAAAAATTTAATTTTGTTTTGTATGGGGAATCTAATAAAAAGAACTGAATTTAGCTCAAAATCTCGAAAGTACTAGATTTTGAGACATGGTAATAATATTTTTATTTTTCATTATAAAGGACAACAACCATTTTTGATAAAAAAAATAGTTTGGAGAATTAAAAAACAAGAACTCAAAAGTATTTTCAAACAAAAACGTCCTAAATCTTCTTACTGAATTAGGGCATTAATCTATTATTCCAAATGAAATTAGAAGTCTGAAAAAGATAAACTCGCAATTCATAGTGCTATAACTTCCTGAAAAATCACTAAAAATAATTTAGATTTTGACCCAGGGATACTTTCAAGTATGCAGATTACAGGTGTGCAATTAACTCAAAATCAGCGTATCTCGACTTAAGCACTTTTTCCCTTTTGCCACATATATCTCATGTGTGATCGTACCTTTACAACAATTGCCCGTTAAAGCATTGCTAAACAAATACAACCCATTTGAGGATCCATATTAATTGCTGAACAAATAACTTTCTGAGAAAAAATGTTTTCTCAAAATTGTAAGATAAATTTGTCATTCAAATAAGTAACTAATTAAACACAGAGAGTTGTGCAAAGCAGGCAAATATTTGTGCAAGAAAAACCAGCCTTAAACATTTCAAATCGAAGGAAAAAAGCAATAAAATAATCGCAGTATTATATTCACTGCAAAAGTCCCTCAGCGTGCACACAGCCACACACGTGGCCTACAATGCTTTACATGTCGTTTTCAAATAAAAAACATGGAACATAAAAACAAACGAAAATGTCTTAAAAATTCAAGTGAAAGGTAATTTTTATTTTCGAGTACTTGCACAGTGTTCAAACGGCAAAGAGTATGGCGATTGAGTGAATATTCATAAAAGCGAGTTGGAACTCAATAAACATTGAGATTAATCCTCACAGAGTTGTGAAAGTCAAAATCTTGATAAACATTTTAAAAAACAAAAACGTCAGTGAGGAAATTGTGCTGAAACATACGAGGACTTGTTGCCATTCATGTTCATGTTCATGCATGATATGCGCAAGATGATCAATAGTAAAAAAAAATTAAGAGAAGGAAGTTAAATTAGTCTATTAGTTTTATGACTTAAAATAATCAGGCAACTTTTACTTACAGCAAACGTTGATACCTACAAGTAGTCAGCAAAATATAATTGAAATAAAAGCAACAACTCAACAAAAACCACAACATCATTATCAATAACCTAATCATACTCGTTGTATTGGCCGTCATCATTATCACCATCCGTGAACATATTGCTTGACTGTTTGTTACAAAGAACAAAAGTAAAAGACTAAAAAATAAAAAACAAAAATACAATAAAAGAGAGTTGTAAAGCCTTTGGGTGCCTCTGTGTGGCATACAACACCAACATGACGGACAATTTAGTGCAGCACACCACCAACAAGCACCGAATTTAAGTCTCGATTCACACACGGCAATTTAAGTTAGGCACCAGTTTAGTTCAAGGGCGAGAGAGACAGGAAAATATGATGTCCTCCCTACTCATTGTTTTCTACTCTAGCTTCCCTAAACTCTTAAAGTTGCTTTACAAAACTTGCCTTGTGTGAACCCAGTCAAACTGCTTATTGACGTTTTTGGGATTTTTGTAAATGGCGTCGTCGCCGGCGCATGCAATTGACCTCATTTAGTAAAACTACACATAACAGCCAAAACAAAGCAACAATTGTTGACTGCGTCTTAGGCAGTCATCAGTCGTTCAATCCATTTTTGTTTTTTCTTCTTCTTAACTTTTTAACTTCATTTCGCGAATAGTGCTAAAGGAAATAAAAGTTTAAATAAAATTTAAAAGCAAATAAAATAAAATAAAATAAAATACTCAAGAAAATGAACACTACTGCCGCCAACTCAACGCAAAATAAATGAGACATTGTTTCTTTATTACAATTGCACTTTTACCGCCAAGTGCTTAACGAAATGAAAAAAAAATAACGCAATTTCTTTCTCCTGTTGTTGCTGGCGTATTGAGGTCAACACAAAGAAATATAAACATCATGCCCATACTCGGGAGAAAAGTACACACACATTTTTATTGAAATACTTGTATGCAACTATACGAGCATTTTTATGTTTATGGATTTGAATGTGATCTACTTTTTTATCTCTTTTTTTATTTTATTATTAAAATTTAAAAAAAATACTCCTTGTTAAAATGTTTTTTTTTTGGAGACTTTAAGACAATAGAAAGAAATAACTGAAATCTCGATGGAAATGGCTGTTTGGCTTAAAAAAAGTTTGTTAAATTTTTTTAACGCAAATTGCACCCAAAAGTTTGACTGCATGTAGGAAACTGTCATTAAAGTTTTCGTTCAGATTTAAAAACTAACGAGTAAAAAGGAATTTAGAAATTAATTTTTATTTGGTATAATAAAACAACATCTTGTATGTAGAGTCTGAGAATTGAAATGTTTCAAAAAAATGTTCCAAGTAAAATTCTACATAATCATAAAGTGATAAACACATTATACAAAGAATTCAAGCTTAACAAGATTTTCGATGACGATTTGGTTCAGAAAACTGCAAAAGAGATAAAACTTAAATCTTTCTTGAGTTCAGGGTACTTTCTGACGCTGCTACTGATGTCTAAGTGAGTCCCGGCTTCTGACTGCCACCGCTACCTAATCTAACCTAACCTAAATCCTTCTATAAAAAAGAACTTGAATTTAATTCCTAAAACTACGATACACATGTTTTTTAATGAAGTTTAATTTTAAAATACAGTGTAATTAATGACATCTGGGTTAATGCGATTTATTTTACATTCATCTGACCACAAAACATGATTTCTCAGTCGCCACCCAGTAAAACCGTTTCTTACTAAAATGCAAAAAAGTGTACATACTCGCATGTATGTATGTACATACATACATATGTACTTTCCTAATCGTAATTGCTTACAATTTGACTAAATAATCCATTATTTTCATTTGAAAAGTCCAAAAAGTATCGAGTACTCCTTACCAATCTCCCATAAAAAAATAAATAACAAAAAAATAATTTTCAGTCTGCACACATTTCATTAATAACTGGAAAGTTGTATAATAAATACTCTCACATAATGATATAAACAAGTGCTTATTTTAATCATTACAAGGAATTCAATATCACACGAGTGCAGGGTGGGCCAAAAGTTACCATGGGACTTAAAAGTTTAATAACTTTAGTTTATTAATTTTTTTTATTTCTTTTTCTCAGATTATATAATATACAAAATGGAAATTTTTTTGCACTAAGTATGAAAAATAATGTCTCTTAAATTACCATCGTTTTCAGCTGCGCACTGATGGGCGCGTTTTAGAGCATTTTCCATAACATCTTTCAAAATTTGTGGCTGTAGCGTTCGAATTTCTGCAACAATGTTTGCCTTGAGTTCAAGGATTGTCTCTGGCTTGTTCACATACAGTCGCTACTTCAAATAACCCCAAAGAAAATAGTCGGGTGCTGTCAAAACTGGCGATCGCGCTGGGCCAAATTATTTCCGAATTTCTGGAAATTATTCACTCTCCAAAAATTTGACTTAAAAGTGCCATTGTGTCTCGGGCAGTGCGGGCAGTGGCTCCGTCCTGCTGAAACCACATACCAGGTATGTTGTCAAGAGCAAGACGTAAAAAATTTTCTATCATAAACCGATACCGCTCTCCATTTACGGTTACAGCACTTCCATCTTCATTCTCGAAGAAGTAAGGCCCAATGATATTTTCAGATGTGATCCCACACCATATTGTACACCTAATGGGGTGCAATTGGCGTTTATGAATGGCTCTTGGATTTTCAGAACCCCAGAACCTACAGTTCTGCTTATTAACAAAGCCATTCAAATGAAAATGAGCTTCATCACTCATAATCATAATCGCCCATCAGTGCGAAGCTGAAAACGGTGGTCATTTAAGAGACGTTATTTTTCATACTTAGTGTAAAAAAAATTTCCATTTTGTATATTATATAATCTGAGAAAAAAAAAATTAATAAACGAAAAAGTTATTAAACTTTTAAAACCCCTGGTAACTTTTGGCCCACCCTGTATATATAAAGAATTAGATAAATAAATTCAAGTCATTACCTTGTAAGACCTTTAAAGAGTGCTGTACGATAACCAAATATCGATGCCCGCTTCAATTTCTCTGTTAGCAAACCATCGACTTCTTGAAGCGCGTGCCTCACAGTCTTTACACTAGCTTCACATTTTGTGGTTTTTAACATACGAGTACATATATACATATTCTCCTTTAACTTAAATTGAATTTGCTTAGATTTATTTGAAATCAAGCGTTTTCGCATTCTCCGTTCTAATGACTCTCATTAATGTTCAATGGGGCTTAGGTCTGTGGACTGTGGAGGATGTGGCAAGATGTGTCAGATCATACTTATTCGACTTGTGGGTTAAACAGCTTTATTGAATATTGTATTAAAATAGTTTGAAAATAACTTTAGTACTACAACAACTACAAAACAAAATTTTCTGGCTTCAACAGAATGTGTTGCAAGTCATGGGTATATCTTTAGATATGCGAGGGTATAAATAAAAACGAGTATCGATACTAGTATGAAATAAAGTATGCAGGTGCACGCAAAGAAAAAATATGGTTGAGGTAACCATAATCAAACAGCAACATACTATGATTGAATTATATGGTTGCAGTCAAATCATATTATTGTCAATAGAAAAGCAAAGTTTTAGTAATATTATTATCTGAGTTAATAATAATATTATCTACAATAAAAATTAACTTTGTTAAACCTAATCTTAATATTGTTCAAAGTTATCACATTTTGGTTAAATATGACAATACAATTATTAGATGTGACTAACCATACCATATTATAATATTATAATAATATTGTTAAACACGACCACAGTATTATTTTATATAATAATAATATTTTGTTTTTAACCATATATTGGTAGATCTTTTGCTTAAAACAGCTGTGCGTCAAAGCCGAAATAAATATAAAATAATACTGTTCAAATAAAATTTATATATGTGCACGTGTACTTACACAAATATGTATGTGTGTATACACGAAATACAGACACGCTTGCATAAAGAAATATATTTATATATATTTTTATTGATCTACCCTTTTCTTTTTACTTCATTTATTTGTTTAACACTACGCGTGCACTACCGATAACTTACAAACGAAACACTGAACTGACAGAAAATAATTCTGAAAAAGATTTTTTTTAAACTAAATATAGTATGGTTTTGGATAACATGATATTGTTATTAACATCATATTATTTTTACATAATAATACAAATTATGCTATAGTCATAAATTTTTAACAAAACTATATTGTTAAATTCTAACCATATCACACTTTTTATGAACATAATAATGTAATTATTAAATTCAAACATTAATTTGTTTATCGTAACGCAGTTAATGTTTAAAATAACTATAACTTGTTTTCAGTGACCACACATTTGTTTCGGAGAACATAATATTGTTTTCTCAACCATGCTACAACCATATCTTTTCTTTGCGTGTGTATACACAAGTATGAATGGGTGTGAATAAGCACAAGTATACCATATACTCAACATGTGCTAGAGTAAACAAATTATTTTGTATTAATTTTCTTTCTCTAAAACACACTTCATTTTATGTAATTTATTATATAAGAAGCACTTAATTAAATACATGAAATTTGTAATCTCTGCATTAGAAATTGCGTACAATATTTTGTTTTACAACTTCTCAGCCACGGAACATAACAATTGAAAGATTTTGCTTCTAAGCCAGTCAGTTTAAGCTTGAAAAGCAAAAAATAATAATTTTTTTTGTACTTGGTACAACCCAATTTGTGATTTGTTATCAACCGCTCTAGAATGGTTTTCACACTTGTCCAATAAACAATGAATAATATGAAACCTTAGTTTCTTTGTTTAGGCAGGTAAAAAATAAACATGTCAAAAACCCGTCCAAATATTTCATTTCATTCTTCTTTTAATTTTCTTTTTCAAACTCATTTTATTATTCCTTTGCTTCATATATTTTTAAGCCATTTTTTTAAAAAATACGTGTTTTAAACTTTATACCAAAAAAAATAATTATCAAAAGTTTTTAATCTTAAACAAAATTATATGTTCTTTTCTTTTACTTTTAGAACTCATCAAAGCGAATAAAGGAACGAACGTGTATTAAACAAAAAAAAAAACAAACAGCTACAAAAACAAGTTTGAAGCGGTAAAATAACAATCCTTAATATTAATTTATAAAAAAAAAAATAAGAACAAAAAAAAAAGCTCATACGACTAAAAATCAAAATCAAAAGAAAAAGAAGAAGAGATAACCATTTCTTTATTTTCAGTATAAAACGAAAAATGAATCCAATAGATTAAGTGAAGGTTGGTGCCTGCTTTAAAAAGTGAGTGAGTGAAACTGTTAAATGCACAAAACATAATAAAAAAATAATAAATAAAAATTAAAAAAGTTAACTGAAACGTGTTCATAATTTAGAATTCAAACAACGCAGCGCTGACATTATACAAAACAAAAAAACAAAACAAAAATAAGAAGAAATAATAAATACATGATAATAAAATTTAATAAAATTAAAAGAAAGAGCAAAATTATCACAAATCTGAAAATAATTTTTGAAATAATGTCTTGTTAAGGCTGATTACGTGTTTAAAATTTTAACGAAACAAAAATATTATTTAAATTAATTTTTAACATTTCAATACTTAAATCATCATTAGTGTTGGCTTATTTTAAAAAGAAAACGATAATATAAATTAAAAATTAATAATAAAAATTTAAAAAAAAATCAAATATTGTGTCATATTCAAGTTAGTTTTAATCAAAGTTAAATAATCATTAATTATTATATAAAATAAAAAAAACTGCTGTTGACTAAATTTGTCATTGAAAAAATTCATGTTTGTATTGTATTATTTTGTTGGTTAATTCGTGTTTTAATACCAAAGACTACGTCCGTCCAAGTGATTGCCTGCCTGTCTGTTTGAATTTCGTTTATGGAAGGTGACAACAATTGCAGCAACAGCAACTTTATTATAAAACAACCATAAAAGTGAGTAGATGTTTGCAATTTGTGTGTGTGTTTTTTTTAATTAAAATGCACTATAACATTTAAGCCAATATATCTAAACCAAAAAAGTATTTAGCCAATGTGCATAAAACACAGCGGGGTAGAAAATTATAGATGCATTCACTAGTGTTTTTGTTTCTTTTTTTCACTGCAGGCATATTCTAATATCAACTACAAATGTATTAGTAGCGTTGTAATTCTAAAACTGTAAATTACTTTAAAAAAAAAAACAAAATTAAATCTGTATCAAATTGCTTGAAGCAATTTTTGTTTTTTTTTACATCAAAATTGCAAAAACTAATGAAACTTTAATTTTTAATTGAGAAAATTTCAAAATCTGAACACAGAAAAATTTCATATTAAATTATGCGAAAACAACGATTTCGCTTCATGTGTGCTTCATGTTAATTCAACATGAATAACAGTAACTTTGAAAAAAAATCCTTTTTAAATTTCTTGCTTTAGGGCCTGACTCACGATATCGACAACGTTCGACTTGAAACAACAACAACATATTTAAATTTGTTTTTTGTTTTGCATGTAAGTGCGCCAGAAGTCGAACGTTGTCGATATCGTGGGTTTGGCCTTTAATATTGATTTGATATTATAGCACAGTTAAATCAAAATGAAGAATAATTTTGAATCAAAGTTATTTTAAATCGAAACAACATGAATTTAATTCAAATGCATAAGTCACTTTATTTTATTAGTTATTTAAATTGCATAATTGTGTGTATTCGCACAGACATCAGGAAAATGTGTGTGTGTGTGTGTGTGTGTGTTGTATGTCGGAGAATGTGTGGTTGACTACAAAAATAGTTAACTTATAGTTAACTTTTCTTAGACAGACTAAAACAACCTAACTGCAATGTCATCCAGAACAAATCCAAAATTAATTCCTAAGTTGAGTACGTAATCGAATTTGGTGAGAGCCAACAACGTTGAGTACATAACGTGTGATGATACATGTTCGAACCCCAGACAAATTTTTTAAATTTACTGACTACCAGGTGATTTAAAAAAGCTAACTTTATGTTAGCTGAAAGTAATGCAGAGTGAGACAATTGACTACTGCCTAGGACATTGCAATGTTAAAATAGTCAGTTGATTACATTGAAAAGTAATCCAAGTGCCAGTCAGAACTAGTTGCGAAATAGTTAGTTTAAAGTTAGTTTGAAGTTAACTTAATTTGCGACAGGGTAAAGCTGGCTTCGCCAGACAAAATTCCAACTCGAACTCATTGCATGGTAGTCAACGTGCCTACCGCTGCAGCCACAACAACCTTAAATATTCTTCAGATTTATACTAAATAAAAACCATCATGTATTAAATTTTGATTGAACATGATTTTATATAAAATTATTTAAAATTAACGTTATAGTTAAAAAAAAGAACAAACTGCGAAGCTACTTTGACTTGTCCGCAGCAAACGTACTTCCGAATTCCTGAATAGTGCACTACTTGCTACGCAGCAGCAGGAAGTTTTCGCTGGTAATGCGAAATTATTAAGAAAAAGTGGGCAAGATACACCAAAATCTTTTAGTGGCATGCACATATGCATTCTAATAGTCGGTTTTTTATAAAAAAATGCCATACTTGGACTATTAAAAATCGTAAATTTTCGGCACCAAAAATCGCCAAAATGACGATAAATCGCCATTGCAGCCGTGAGCTTAAGGATTTTTACAACTCTGCTATTGTGCGTTTTATTAATTTTTGTAGCACCGTTGCAGCGCCTCTGGTGTTAAGTGGGCGGCTTACTATTAAGTATTCTATTTTTTATTATCTTTGTAATTAAAATCAATTGCATTATTAAGAAAAAAATGACTTGTTTAATTTTATTATGATTAATTTTATTATGGCAATTGATATTATTATGATTGTAGATGCTAAACAGAAACTTGTTTTAATTAGTTCAAGCAGTTTATTAAACAAAACCATTTAATTAATTTTTTTGTCTACCAAATTAATGTTAAAAGATGATAACTCTGTTTTTTTTTTGTTTTGCATTATTTGACAGATAATTTAATTCTTAATCTTAAATTAGCCCACCCTTTATTTTAAATCGTTTAGTTTTATTTCTCAGTAGGTCAATTTTCAAGACTTTTATATACAAACATGCATGCATACATTCACCAATTTATCTTTGAATGCATTTTTATTTTTAGAAACTCTGTAAGACTTGAAGCATGTGCTTCAAGCTGTCGTTGATTTTTATTTTTCTTTGAAACAATTGCTGACACTGCACACAGTCATTAGATAAAAAAAAAAATCATTTAAAAATATTTAAAACTATATGCATGTGTATTTAAAAATTAAATGTAATATTAAACTTGAGTTGTTGGCCTTCGAAAATTAGAAATAAAAAGTGTTTTTTTTTAACAAAAGTTTAAAGCATCACGTCTTGCTTGAATACTAAAATAAATATAAAAATAATTCAAATACCAAATGCTAATCTTTTCTGAAATCAATAAAAAAAAATTAATTTTTAATGAAAAAAATAAATAAATCTTTTAAGTACAGGGAATATTATAAAATCGACTAAATGTTTATTTATTTCTTTCAGTGACTTTAACTTGCAAGAATTTATATAAAATGTTAAGTTGTTACCATTTGTCTTATAATGAAGACAATGAAAATGTGGGCTTAAAGTTACTGTTATGGCAGCCAATGAAACACTACTGTACAGTGCTGCCAAGTTATGCATTTTTTAATGTTAAATGTTGGTGATGCTGCAAATGCGCACTTTAATGCACGAACGTACCCAATATAAGGAAATAAATTAAAAAAAAACTACAAGAAATAGAAATAGTCAGTTAAACACTTGCAATAGTTTTTATCTATTCATTCTGAATATGAAATAAGCCTTTAAAATTAGTGCTCCACTTTAAGTGTAAGAAGCAGTGAGTTTTATCTAACGAAAAGTTGTTCAAGTACGTTGAACCTGTAGAAATATTTTTCTCATAATTTTAAGCGGCAAATTCAAAAGTTCTAAAGCCGCAAGATTTGAATTTATTATGCTAGTAAATATTATAAAAGCTCCTTGATGCTTGAATAAATAAATAAAACAAAATTAACAGACAAATATGAAATATTTAAAACATTAATTTTTTTAAGATAAGCAAGTTCATCACCATGCACCGTTTCAGTTTTATAATTTTGTTTTCTTTAAACATTTTTATTAACAACGTTAAACAAACTGCTTTGTAGAGTAAACATTTTTTTCATGATTTATTTCATATCCAATACTGGCTCACGTATGTACGTGCTTCATCCTCCCATGTATCGCAGTCAGTTATGACCCTCTCTGTGAGATTTCTTTTTATACAAGTTATTCATATCTCTTCCTCTAACGAAATATTTTTATATTTTCATACGACTCTCCATCTAATAGCTTTCTATCAACCATAATATACTCGTATTTCATTTTGTTTGTAGCTCAATAACTTTTTGCTAGTTTATTTTTTGTAGTTTCTTATTCATTATTGTGTTACTTTAATAAATTTTTGTGTATTATTATTATTATTTTTTTTTTCATAACATGCTTCCAATATAATTCTTTGGCAGAAGATTACTTTTACGTGACATTTGAATTTCACAAACAGAAATTAATATTTGAATTTCGAAAATGGAAAAAGTATTATTTTCCATAATGTTTTATTTGCCTTTATTTTCGTGTTTTTTAATGATTTATTTCATTTTTTAAAGTCAACATTTCTTTGTTTAATATAATTGTTATCTTCGTTTTGTTGGAAAATTTATGAGAGTTCAGGCAAAGGTAACATACGTTTATTGCCAGGTTAGTTTTCCTCTTCAGAAATTGATGTGCTTTATAAAAGCAAGAAGTGAAATTGAAGATACATACATACATACATACATACATACATACATACATACATACATATGTATGCTTGCCACCTTTTATTAAGGGTGAAAAAAATCTTGAGATTTCACCGACGGCTTGACACTATGAACTACCAAGTATTTAATAACAAGAAATAATTGTCAATACTCAATTTATGACAAGGTATTTTAAATATTTCTGTGGCAAAAAGGAAAAAGTGCTTAAGTTGAGATAATCTGATTTTGAGTTAATGGCATCCCCGTAATCTTCATATTTGAAAGTACCCTTGGGCAAAATCTTAATTATTTTGGGTGATTTTTCAGGAAGTTGTGGCGCAATGCCTTGCGGCTTATCTTTTTTCAACTTATAATCTTATAAGGAACAATAGCTTAATTAAAATTATATTTCTGTATATTTCAAATTTAATGTATTATTTGTGATGTGTAGAATCATGTTTTTGAAAAAAAAATTGTTTAATGAGTACCGAATTAGCCAAGTTAACTGTAAAAATAATAAATTTCTGAAAATCGACTTAAAAGCTTAAAATTGTTCCATTGCAAAACTGTAAAATATGACTTAAGCACTTTTTCCTTATTGCCATAGATTTATAAATTGCTTTATTAATGGTTAAAAAAAATTTAAAAAAATTGTTCTTTAAAAGAAAAATGTTGCATAAAAAATACAAAAAACTACTCTAAATACTTGAACCGATAAAAAAAATCGATTTATTTCGAGCAAGTTAAGAGACTGCAGCTGCCTTGTTCATATTTCATGATGTAGTGGTCTTCAAGCTTTCCACACGAACCTGAGACTAATGGGGTGTTCCAGCAATTTCCGTTTAAGCACAGATGGAGTGATTTTATGGCCAGTGGTCGATTTTTGGAGTCGTGTTTCAGAGTGTATATTGTCGTAGCTCTTACCTCTTACTTTCTGAGCAGCGATGCCAATTTAGCGCGTTTCGCGCTAGATTTGGCGCATTTTAACTATGCCAAGCGCGCTTTTTTTAGTCTTAGCGCGTTTACTAAAAAAAGCGCTAAATTAGCGCGTTTTGAATAAAGTCAGTATCATTTCAGTTCAATATTTTAAAAAAAAATTTTTTTTCATAAATTTAACAATGTTCTAGTATTCAAAACTCATAAAATTTTTTAAATTGGATAATAATTCAGCTGTCGCAAAAAATTCCCTTGACTGTGGTTAGAATTAAAAACGCATTTTAATACTGTAAATGGCAAATATTTTGAAATTTCATGAAAATTCGTGATCAAAAATATTTATATAACTTGTTAAGCATCTATTCTAGCTGAAGTACAAAAAGCATTTGAATCGCAAAACTATTCGATAATTTATATATCTATAAGTTGTTACTAAGTTTGACAAATAAAAACTAAGGATTTCGATTATTTGGAATGCAATTCTGATTCTGTATTAAATGATTTTAATTATTTAGGATATAATTTAGAAGAAACAATATTATAAAATCTGAAAAGAGCTACTAAAAAATCAATTGTATTAACGAATACACATGTAAATACATGGAATTTTATTAAAATTTAATTTAGCGCGTTGGCAAATAGCGCGTTTTGGCTATAAATAGTTGACAATGCTGCAACTTAGCGCGTTCTAGCGCGTTTTGCGAAGGAGAATAGCGCGTTTGGGTTACAAATAGTTGGCATCGCTGTTTCTGAGACACCCCTCCTCCAATCAAGGTTCATTCACTCTCCTATATTATTACTGAGCCAATTCACAAAGTGTTCTGTTGCGTCATATTTGTTGTAAGTCATAAACGTTTATGACTCTCATAAAATCTTGCTCATATTTTTCATATAAAAATATTATATGATAATAAAACTTTGTTACCCATGTTCTTTAGTCTGCTATTTATTTGACATAAATATTATAAATTTGACGACTTAAGAGCGCTAGTCAAAATCCCATGGATACTAAATTATGCAATTGTTCAGTGCGGCAAAAATCACTTGCAAAAGTTGCAGAAATTAGCGAAAAAATGCAAAATTTAAACAAACCATAATTATTATTAAAAATCTCTAAAACTCTTAAGGAATGCCAATAATTCGGTAAAAATGGCGAAAATGGTTAAAATTCGCAAAACTTGCTTAATCACTTTCATCGCGAATATTACAAAAATTTGCGAGAATTCGCAAAATCGGAAACAATCCTTAAAATTCATCATAAATCGGCAAAACTGTCACAAATAGCAAAAATTCGCGAGAATTCGCAAAATCGGCAAACCACATCATCACAATGGACATTTTTCAATATTTTCGAATTAAAAACAAAAAATTCAAACAGTTCGCCGTCTTTTAACGACGTAAGAAATAAAAATAAACCTTTTTGTTTATTTTCTGTCATTTGAATTTAACGTTTATGACAACTTTTTATATGGCAATTCAACAGGCCGTTCACAACGGCGCTATTTGGTCGTAAATGGTAATTTATCAGTTATGACTTTAGAAGACTTTGTGAATTGGCTAATTATGTGTGATGTCCACAGTGCTGTTCAAAGTTGGTTCCATGCAAATTAGTAAATTTTACATTAACACAAATATCTATGTACTGATCATTTTGGCGCCAACTTCGAGCAACACTACAGGCGATTTCATAAAAATAAAGCAGCTAAATTTTTGCTTTTGTAAATTGCACGATTTATAGCGTTGAAAGGTGGAATAAAATATTCTTAGCAAACAAATTCGTTTAGACATGTTAAACCAACAACAAATAAATTATTTAAATTCGTATTTATTTTGTTATACCTCATTTATTATACCAAAATTTAAATTTTTAACCCCCGACCAAAAAAAGGGGTGTTATAAGTTTGTAGTGTGTGTCCGAGTCCATGCACAGACCAAGGGGCTGGAACGATTTTGATTTAGTTTTTTTCTGTTTGAAAGTTGACTTGAACGAGAGTGTTCTTAGCTATGCTTGAAGAGATGCGGTTCAGCCGCTTAGAAGGTATCACATCTTTTCTTGACATATCGGGAGTTTTTAAAATTTTTAATTTTTGTTATCATTAGATTTTAATTTCTTTTATTTTTTTATTGTAAAAGGCTTTTGTGAAATGTTTTCCCTAAGTTCTATGTCCTTAAACAATTTTTTTATTCCATTATTAGATTTATTAATGTAATAATTTGAAGAAAAAAAATCTTATAAGACTGATAAAAAGCTAAAAACGAAATCTGAATCTGAACACTGGTGATATAAACATGAAACACCACTTCCAGCATATTTTATGTCAAATTTTTATCTCATCTAAAGTCTAATAAATACATGTGCTAAGTTTTATAGGAATATGCTGAAGAGAATATTATAAATTTAGTTTTAACGGGCGTAGCCCCGAACACTTTGTTAAATGCAAGATTTTTAAATGCTAGAGTGTAAATGCTAAGTTTTGTGGAAATTCATTGGTCAAAAGTACATAAATTAAAAACATCATCTAATCTTAATTTGCACACTAGATATCATGTCATATTAAGAAGCATAAATCATTTCAAAAATTCGTAGAAATCTGTAAAAATCGTTAGTATAAAAATAAACATGTGCGAAGATAAATTTTGAAATTTATGACCCAAGACACAAACCAACCAACTGCATTAACAGAGGTCTGTTGTTATCACAACAAGTCCAATTTTGTGCCCGTTTATAAAATGCATTAGCCAAAACTGTCAACATTTGCGTTTTTTCAGAAAAATCAAAAAAAAAATTCATAAAAATGCACGAAATTCACAACTTGCAGAAATTTCAAGCCGCCCATGTATCTTCGTTTTATAGGAACTCGTTCTTTAGTGAAAATCAAAATTTGAAAATTCACAAAAATTCTAAATAGAAATTTTCTGAAAAACGCAACTGTTAAATATTTCGGCTACTGCATTTTTTTAAACGGGGCAGATACTCGATATTTTGTGCGAGTTTTTATTTTGATAATGTTTTTAAATACTTATAATTTAGGTTGGTACAAAGGGCGTGGTTGCTCCCATTTATAACAAATATTTCCTTCGAAATAAGCTGGGAACGGCACGGAAAAACACCGGAAATTTTTAAAAAGCTACTTCATTGATTTTATGAATCGAATAAAATGAGTGGGCGTGGCACCTACCATATAAATATTTTTCTTATTTTGGACTATTTTTGGAGCTTATGCAGCAAGGAACTTTTGGATACGTGGCGTGGCGCACCTCACTTTGAGATATCTTGAAATTGAATATAGGGAAAACCTTTAAATGTTGTCCCATTTACGATGAAAATAAATACGAGTAAATCCCAGGGCCAGTCACTACACTTCTTTGGAATAAATTAAGCAAGTCTATGTTCCCCACATGTACAGCTTAGCATATGATTTATCCTGAGGCATTAGAAAGATTTTATTGTTATCATAGTAATTTAAACTAATTAATTTTACATAGAGCAAAAGTTATAATAATAAGTTATACTAAAATTCTTTTTGTTTTCATCATAAAACCTATACACGGTTTAGTGAAGCAGACCGGCTGTTAACTAATTATTTATGATAGTGAGTTCAAGCGATTTGAAAATTTTGTTTAAGAAGTTTCCCTTTCAAAACACATTTTTCCATAGCTAAAATAAATATTTGTCTATTTGTCATATGATTATTTTTTTTTTAAACAATTTTCTTCAGTTTTTACTTCAATGCTTGTGCAGTTATGGACATTTGTTGGCTTTTTGTTTGGAAAAAAACTTTTTACAAAATACCGGCAAGCGGTTTTATAAATGCCAAATCATTATACAAACCAGCTTGTGGTCTTAAACTTAATTGTATGCCTTGTAGGCAAATATTTAAAGAAAAAAATATTAAAATTGGGAGAAAAAGAAAAGTAAATTCAGTGATATTAAAAATATACCAACTTTCGTATTTTTTTATTTATTTTTTTTATTAAGATTTAAAAATACAGAAGCAGTTTTTCATATGTAATTTTTAATTTTCTGGTAATTAATCATTTAATCTAAGAATACAATTAAAATAACTGTGCTGCTGGCGAAAGTGAAATCAATGAAATTTAACAAAAGTATTGAAAAGACATTAATCTTCGAAAAAATAAACTAAAAAGGCTTAAATTTTTTTTTTTTTTTTTTTGGTAGAGCAATGCTAGGAACACAACCGGGACGAACCACAAATTTTGGGGTGTTTAAATAAAACGCATTTGTGAATATGAAAATGAACACAACACAGCGTCGCGCCGTCGAAGGAAATTCGTCGCGCGAGACGAACTCTCAGATAGATTTAATGATTACACAGAATACCGGCATAAACACATTTTCCATACAAATTGGCACAAAAAGCAGCCGCAGAAAGCAGTCGTGCGATAGAATCGATTTTATTTTGAGAGCGTTTTTTCTTATGCTCTCATATATAAATAAATATTCTCTCAAAAATGTTACCATACTGTCAATAAATTTCATACATTTTGTAAACAAAACTACAAAGAAAAAGAAGCACAAAAGAAAATAAAACAAAAATTAGAGAGCATTTGAAGTTACTGCCGACGTTGTTATTATGGGCCTTATTAATTTGGGAGCGATTTTCCTGAAGTTGCAGACTTTATTCTGTTTCATAATTTCTTTATATTTTGTACGCCGACGAACGACGAAAAACAATTTTCTCTCTCTCTCTCTTTGCACACACAATAACCAACTTTATCAATTATAAAAGAGGAATTCGCTGAGTAAATGCGAATTCGTCGTTGTTGTGCTTCACTCGACGAATCTACGAAGCGAACTCTTAAGCTAAAGGTAGAGGTCCATAGCTCGCTTTTTGCGCGTTATGCTTTACACGCGTTTCATCCTCTTGTTTCATTCTATACTTTGTTCGCGTTGAGTTCCATGCACTGCTTTTCATGCGCCATTTTATTTTTGTTTTGATCAGCTGTGTGCGTTTGTTTATAAATACTTATAAAGAAAAAATGGAAAGTGAAATCGAGTTTTTAAAAGAATTTGTGGAGCTAGTCGAGTTTGTATATTTAATTTTATATGCAACAAATGCCTATGAACAATTTCAAAAAAAGAAAAGGTTTTGGGTACGGCCGTTGTATTTAGAACGGAATTTAAGTGGGTTTTTTGAAACCACATTTAAAAAATTAAAACTTCTGACCCTGAGCAATTTCGAACCGCAACAAGAATGTCTGCAGATGTCTTTGACTATTTATTCAGCATTTTAAAAGATAGTCTTGAGAAGAACTCGGTCAGG
Organism: Nowickia ferox; assembly: GCA_936439885.1. Taxonomy (NCBI): domain Eukaryota; kingdom Metazoa; phylum Arthropoda; class Insecta; order Diptera; family Tachinidae; genus Nowickia; species Nowickia ferox. Next base: position 89,494,227 of record OW387023.1, on the reverse strand, counting down.
GCTATTCCAGCAGATTGTCGGCTGTTTTTGACTTTAATGTAAGTAAATTGAAAATTACATATAAATGTATGCACATTATTGGCTTAAGCAATAACTTTTCTAAGCAGCTATTTAATACAGATTTAGCGGAGATGACACTCAGTACGTAAAAGTAATCGATAACTAATATGCAAAATTTGTTACTGATAAAAGTGTGGTGAAAAGTTAATTAAAATACTTCGCATTAATGAAAATATTCACATATTTTATTAAACAATTTTTTTTACTAAGAAATTTTTTTTCTTGAAAAAAAAAGAAAAAAATTATCCACGGCAAAATAATATTTATCGATAACGTAAGAAATAAAGTATTATTTAACATCTTTAGCATTCAAGAACAGCTGACTTTCTTTCATGGTGCTTGTAACGCGTACAAAAGTAGAAAGTAGACCTACTTTGTGCTTTGAACGCGCCTACGCGTTCTGCGCTTTTTGCAATGTAACTTGTCACATACTATTACATTGATTCTACTTTTTTGACAGATGCATAGAAAGCGTAACGCGCAAAAAGCGAGCTATGGACCTCTACCTTAAAGGTCCATACCATCCGTTCTATGCGTATGCGTTGTATGCATTTCTGTACGTTCTCTCCGATTCTAAATTCAAGTTAAATGCAATACGTCTTATGCGCCAAGTATGTTTGTTGATTAAAAATAATGAACACAACAGAGGTGACACTCAGTACATAAAAACAATCGATAACTAAAATGTAAATTTTGTTCGTCAAATAACTAGTATGTTAAAAACTGATTTTAATGTATTTTATTCTTGAAAATAGTTGTAAGCTTTGTTAAAAAAAGCTTTTTAATTTATTAAAAACTTTTTTTTTATGCCAAAAAAATTTAAATTTATACCCACCATACGACAATTTTTATCGATATCATTGAAAATGTAATATAATTTGCCATCTTTGGCTATCAAAAACAGCTGAACTTTTTTCATGATGCATGCGACGGATACAAAAGTGGAAAGTAAACCTGCTTTATCCATCCTATGCGTCTATACATTCTATGCGTTTCGCTCTGTAACTTGCCACATACAATTAAACTCATTCTACTTTTTTGAGACATGCATAAAACGCAACAACGCATGGAACGGATGGTATGGACCTTCAGCTTTATCGACGAATTCGTCGACGTGGACGAAATTCGTCGAATTCGATTATGTTAGTTGTAAACTGGCTTTTTTAACTTTCTGAAAGCTGATACAGTTTTCTCTAAATATATGCTGGTAAATGTGATGTACTTAAAATAATTTTCATATTAACTTAATGAGAATTCCACAATAAACTGTTATGACGAGTGATACCACTATAAAGGTTTACATAATTAATTTTTAAATTCTAAACTTAATTTAACTTTAACAATTACAAAAAAAAATTATTAATTTAACTTTAACACTTACAAAAATTAAAATAAAAAATATTTTTACATTTGCTGTTTCAAAAACATTTAAATTATAAATTTTTTTTTGTTTGAGTAGGTACCAAAATCATTAAAAAAAAAGTAGTTACAGCCAATTATACGAGCCAGATGATTTTCTTCATTAGAAAAATTTAAAGCTTAAGGCTTCGAAGTAAGTGCTACGAGTGACTACTGACTCATCTCATAAGAAATACTTAACAAAGAAGAAGAAAATTAAAACTACCTTATGGCTTAACTTTGTCATCCAGCAGCATTCATAACTGGTGGCATTTGGCTCAAAGTGCTGGCTGGGTTAAGCAGAAAAACGTACATTTTCAGTCTTTAGTGTTTTCTTTTTTATATTTAGTTGTTTTTATTTGACTTCTTCCACTACCAAGAAGAGTGAGAGTTTATTGCTCAAGTTGTGGCCAAAAGTAAAATCGCTTATTTTATTAGTATTTAGTTAAAAACAAATACCAAAAGGGTCGTCTTCCTTTTGTTAATGTTCGCTGCATTCGCTTGATTGTAATGCCTGCAGGGGTCAAATGAATTTAACCTTCTAAAGCTAAAACAAAAAAAAAAAACGAGCATAAATAAAGCTGCATCCGCATTTAAAAGTTATAAAGTTTATTGTGCTTCATCATTTGCTATAAACTAGAGATTGTGTTTTTATTTCTTCTTTTGTCTCCATCTTCTTTTAGCATTTTCTTGTGCAAGTGGTTTTTTTTTTGTCAGGATATTAAATGCAGTGAAGTCGTATAAAAATCATTAAACAGGAAAATCAATCTTTTTGGTAATTTAATAAATTTCGAAATGTAAAAAAGGTTGTAGGGTCTTTTTCGATTGCTATCGCATAGATTTAATTGTATGGGATTTTTTTTTGTATAATACGAATAATTATGTATGTTTTTACGAGTATTTTAAGGTAATTTGAGTATCGTTAAGTATCATAATGAAGTTATAACTTTTTTATTTATTTATTTTTTTGTCGAATGTATGGAATCTGATTTAACATTATGCAAATTTTGTTATCAGAAGTATTGAGGATTTTTTATTGCATCCTAATTTAAGCAATTATTGCCTTCAATAAATCTATTTAATTGCTGTTGCAAATTGTTATATAAAATGATTAAGTAACTGAATGAAGTCTTTCTAAGACGTGTGGCAATAAAAAAATATATAATATTATTTCAAAATGTAGCAAGAAATAAAATATCGGACTGCTATTATTATAACTTCCCAATAATTAAAGTTAGAAAGTTACAGGACAGATTAATATTTTTTTTTGTCATTACAAAACCACTCAAAACTTAAAGTGGGCTATGTTTGCTCTTGCGGTAAATTTTAAAGCGAACTTTACGCATTTGGTAATTTCAATTAAATAAAATTATTTGCACTTTTTATTAAATATGGCACAAAACAAACCAAAGATAAAACACAACCAAAAAAAAAACAAAAGAATATACAAAATGGTTTCGTTATATATCGTGCCATAACCGCCAAAAAATCTTAAGCGACATAATTTTCGAACTTAATTTTGCGATTGCAAATAATTAATTTTCGAACAAAAACGAGGTCACAAAAATGTGTCGGTTAAGCTTTGTTTTGCGGTCATGGCTCGATATGTAATTGTGCAACAACAATGTTGAGACAATGCAAAAATTGTATTGCTTATTCTATCGTACAGTTGCTATAGTGCCAAAAGGCTTAAGTTGATATAAGTGCTTTTTCATTTTATTACATATTCTGTACATGAAAACATTTTATGTAAAAACTAAACACAAAAAAAGACAAATCCCTTAATATCTCAAAACAAGAAATTTCGACTTAAGCCATTATTAGTTATTGCCACAGATATATACTGTAGCAAATAATAATATTTTAAAGGAAATGTCCAGAAAAGTAAATTTATTATTTATTCAAACAGCTGACCCATCAGCTGATTAAGTTCGCTAAAAGATACTTAACACATTGCTTAAATCCTTCTTACTCATGCATTTTCTTAGCAGACTTTGTTTTTTAAAAATTTAATTGTGTGAATTAAACTTTTAAATTAAGTTCATTTCTAAACAAACGTTCCATTGACTTTATTAAATTTTTAATTAATTAAATTTTTAAACAAACGTTTAATTTACTTAATTAAATTTTCAATTGATTATAAGTATTATTTTTTTCAATTAATATAAACTTATTCTAGAGAACTGCAGACATGTCCCACGATGTCGACAACGTTCGACTTGCATTTAAAATAAAAGCAAATTTTAAAATTTTATTTTTGTTTCGTGGGACAGGCCCTAAAGTAAAAATAAATAAATAAATAAAATTAATGACATAATTTTAACGGTGGTATTTTACTTTTTTTTAAGGAAAAAAAATAATTTTAAATAAAAATTTGCTCATATATAACCGAAAATTTAAGTATGAATAAGTACAAAATTAAACCTTAAACGCATTTAATTTTGGTTTGCTTAGTTTTTTTTATTTAAGTTTAGTTTAGTGGCTGACGGGCCAGTGTAATATTTGGTCCGTATTTCCCCAAAAACCATGCTGACCAATACTTTTTATATAACAGCGACTACTACCAGCCCATGATTACTATAACACGCGTTTCATCCTCTTGTCTCATTCTATACTTTGTTCGCGTTGAGTTACATGCACTGCTTTTTATGCGCCATTTTATTTTTGTTTTGATCAGCTGTGTGCGTTTGCTTATAAATATTTATAAATAAAAATGGAGAGTGAAATCGAGTTTTTAAACGAATTTGTGGAGTTAGTCGTAAAAGTAATCGATAACTAATATGCAAAATTTGTTACTGAGAAAAGTGTGGTGAAAAGTTAATTAAAATACATCGCATTAATGAAAATATTCAAATATTTTATTTTACTAAGAAATTTTTTTTTACTAAGAAATTTTTTTTATAAAAAAAAGAAAAAAATTATCCACGGCAAAATAATATTTATCGATAACGTAAGAAATAAAGTATTATTTAACATCTTTAGTATTCAAGAAAAGCTGACTTTCTTTCATGGTGCTTGTAACGCGTACAAAAGTAGAAAGTAGACCTACTTTTTGCTTTGAACGCGCCTACGCGTTCTGCGCTTTTTGCAATGTAACTTGTCACATACTATTACATTGATTCTACTTTTTTGACAGATGCATAGAAAGCGTAACGCGCAAAAAGCGAGCTATGTACCTCTACCTTTAAGGCAAAGAAGCTGCTGTTTTAACAAAACGCTTAGTGAGACTTTGGTGTCAAACCCCCATTTCTCAACCACTCAATTTTGAAATTCAAACGTGTGCAGTTTTGTGGAAAAATGATTAAGTATGAAAAGGGAACTTTGGATTTTTTAGAAAACCTATATTTTATTTGCAAAAAAATTAAAGTCAGAGACATGAGCCATCCAACAGGATTTAGCATGTAACGATGGAGTTAAAGAAATGAAAGAAGGAAAATAAAAAATTTTTTTTTGCTGAATGATAAACAAAATTAAATTAAAAAAATTTGTATTCATAATTTTTATGGGTGAGTGTGCTCCATTTTGATGAAACTCGGCTTGCATAATTTTTTTTTTTTAGAAAGTGTATGTACCAACTTTAAGACTTCTTTTTGGACATAAAATTTTTTTGAGAAAAAAAAAAAACGATTTGGATTGCATGAGCGGTGAGTGTAGCCGATTTTGATGAGATACTGCATTTGTCTTTTTTGTTGTTGTATAAAGTTTATGCCAAATTTTAAAACTTCTGCTAGGATAGGAAACATTTTATTTTATGGATTTTTTTTCATGAGCTGTGGGCGGCGCTGAGTTTGGCTGATTTTGAAGATATTATATATGTTTCTTAATGTAGTCAATTTAATGCTCGGTGCCAACTTTCAATGATACAGAATAATGTTTTCCACAAAAATGTATGAAGCCATCCCACTGTGCAAGGCTATGATAACTTTCTCTTTTATACCGCAATTGTATGAATGTTGGTAGGCATAGTAGTTGCCTGATTGTTACTTCTCGCAAGAAAGAATTATCTACGGAATAACAGCCATGAAGTGAAACATCATTTATTTATGTTTTATTTTAATTAAAAGCTTAACACTTACATATATTCTTGTATACATGCTCTGCTAAGTGATTTGTTTTGCATGTGCGGTTATAAATTTAAAATCTTTCGCTTCACAAATGTAAATTATTTCAATTATATTACCTTCACTTAACAAACAATTCATCGCTTTATACACGCACAGAGATACATACTCGTATATTTATAATTTCAATTGTTGTAATGTTTATAATTCTTTTCTTTATTTCTTTTATTTAAAAATTTGCCTTTCTTTGAAATTTAACAATAGAAGCATGCCTATAGCAAACTACTCGGAACGGTCTGAGTTTAGATTTCAACAAAATAGAATCTACTGTAGCTTTTGTATTGAACAATAGCAATAAATTCCAATCAAGACTTTAGCGAAAATTGGACAATGAACATTTAACTTTCATAAATTTAGGAACCTTAATATTTAATTAATTACAAGCAGCGTAATCTTTAAAGTAATTTGATGACGATGTCGACAGAGAACGTTCGATCGACAACTTGTATTGGGAACAAGCAAATTTGTGTTTGTTTTCAGTATAAATAATCGATCGAACCTTTTCTGTCGACATCGTGGGCCTGGCTGTTAAACATTTAATAAATGTTTATTATTTTTCAAAACAAAAGAAAAAATTAATTTTTACTTTATAAGAGTTGCTCAATAAAATTTTGATTATAGTGGCTCACTTTAATAAAACAAAAATCTTGGAAAGAATTGTGTGTTTTTTAAGTGCAAATAAAAAATGTTTAAATGTTTTTAATTTTATGATCTCACGGCATTTTTTGTTTAAAGTTAAGTTTATAGTTTAAAGTTATGATTCATATAAATATTTTAGAAAACTTAAACAATTGAAAGAAAGAGAAAATCCTTAAGCACTTCAACACTGAAAAACCAAAATTGGCGGCAAAAGATCAAATAAAAGTGACAAATATTTTTTATACTAATCATATGTGAGAGCAATTATTCCAATACTAAAAAATTTTACCATCTTAAGCTTAAATTTACAACCTTTTAGAAAATATTAAAGTCTGGTAGATTTGTTTCAAAATAAAATAAATAAATAAATAAAACGAAACATTTATGTTTATTTTATTAAAACCCCTGAAAATTTGTATTTCCATAAATAAAACATTTATATTAATTTATATTTATTGTTTCAGTTCTTTACGATAAAAAACTTGTTTTAAATCTCGTTTTTTTAAAGATGTATGCTAAAGTGTGCTAAAACTTCAATTCAACTTTATATTAAGATCACAATTAACAAATACCAAATTATTGTTTTATCTCTTATATCACATATGCAAATTTTATAAATTTTTTAAAAGAGACAAACAAATTAGTTAAACCACAAATATCAGCTAAGTTAAATAAATTAGGCGGTTGTGGCCGTTTAGTGGCCATTTAAAATCATGTTTCAATAGATCGTATTTTTAGCATTCAAAAATACTTTATCGCGTTTAGCTTGAAATGACCTCTAGCCTTTCGATGTCTGTCTTAATCAATTTTGAATTGCAAAGGCAGCTTATGATTTACTGTGAATAGTAAGAATCGGTACATTCTTTTATTATAAAATATTATACTCGTAAGTCCGATTTGTATTACCTGCCAGCTTTATTGAATATTTTTTTGTTAATAATTTATTCGATAATGTCGTCGTTCTGTTATTTTCTTTTTATGAGAGTGCACAGCTGTTCTTTACTCACCATTTAATTCTATATCATGTGGCATCTCTGAATTTAAAGTATCAAATTAATCAAAAAGCGTCAATACGAACAATATTTGTTGCACTTTTATTACTTTAACTGATAGCAAAGTCGTTAGGGTTTCGTTATATATATTATAGCGATATTAATAAAAGTTACTAAATCTTGGTAATGTTATTTTGCAACGTAATGATAAACTATATCAATTCAAACCAAAAACCTTAAATATGAAAATAATTATGTAAATTTTTGGTCAAGAAATATAAAACCATCCACTGAGTTTTATAGTCTAAAAAATAAAGGGAAAAAAGTCGTAATTAATTGTTTAATTTTTCTTGTGTCAAATAATTAAAAAAGCAGTGAACACAAAATTTGCCCACAAACAACAACAACAGAAACAAAGAGTAGTCTAACAACTCCAGAAACTGTGTAACACAATAAATGTACTCGTACATATAATGCGAGTAATTTAAACTAGTTTCAAGTTTTCCCACAATTAATGATTTACAATTTCAATTTACTAATTACGCCAAATACAACTAAAGCTTCTCAGTTTAAAAAGGTTGAAGATTTGCCACGCAATCAGTGAGATATTATCACAGACAAGATCATGTAAAGCTTTCAAAAAAATAAATTACTCATACAAGATCAAAGATATGAGCAAAGATTTCGAATGATCCTACATAAAAATAAAAATCATGCAAACAAATAATTGATTCAGGCCAATGAAGCATTAGATGTACACATCTCTATTTAAGACTACAAAATACTATACAGTTGTGGGCAAAAGTATGGCTCAACAGACCATTTAGCTAATTGGGAGCAAGAATATGCAACAGTCGATTGTATAATTTTTCGAGCATTTTCCTTTAAGAACTGATGGTCACAGTACAGCATATTTGATGCAGCCTGTAGTACACACGAGCACATACCAGTCCTAGAATGATAACAGTAGCGTGTTTTAAGTACTCTCTGAGTATTGGCCGTCAAACAACTACGAATGCGTACAGCTAAAAATAAAAAACACGCTGATATGCAATTAAAAGCATTAATTTTAAACCGAATACATCAACAACTATTATTTTACTCATTTTTTAAATTACGTAGCACAAACAACTAGAAGTAAAATTTATACACTATGCATACACTCGTACGCATGAGTATAAAAATACTATGAGTACCCTGCAGAAAATACGAATAATAATGAAATTGTAGTGATTTACTATTGACTTTGTCACCAGTACTACTGACGAATTGTACCCCAGACAATGATTTTTGCTATAGACATTTAGCATGTACGTGTCATTGAAAAGCAACTACTGACGTTGGTACTACTGAGTACGTATTTATTTTGGTACCATATGGAGACATTGGAAAGAAATAGTCACTAGTACATTTTAGTAATTCTAATGATAATAAAACTGAATATTTTATTAACAATTTTTTTTTAATAAAAAAAATACATAAAAAAGGCAACATTCTTTCAGCAAGTAAGAATTTAGTTTGCTGTTTGTATTAAATATAAATGAAAAATTCAAGGTTCCGTCGAATTATTAAAATCAAACACTTACGTATGAATCTGGACTTACTGGACTGGACTTTCTAACTGATCCCACAAAATCTTCTACAGGCTCATAACACAATTATTTCATTTTAAAATATTTTTATTTTTATAATTACAAAATGGATTGCTTTTTATTTGTCTTTTGCAATTTCGTTTTATTTAATTTTTTTAATACATTTTTTTATTTGCCTTTTATATTGATTTCGTATACTAATTTTCATAAAAACTTTGAATTTTTCTTGAAGCCACTTGTATTTTCAACAAACCAATAAAACATTAAGAAGAAGCATAGTTGTGTGTATCTAACAAAATATTTTCTACGCATCAAAAACAATGTTAATATGTAGACGCTCGTTTGACAATGTCACCAATATAGTCGACAAAAGTGGTGACTTGGGGACACTTAACCCCATGTTTTCTGCAGGGTATTAATAGGCTACACATGCGTATATATACACACGCACACACACACACACACACAAAACATGTTTTCAAGCAGCCCATACAGACACCCATAAATTTTTCATTCCATTTTATATACTCAAGTGTATGTATACGGTAGTCAATGATGAATAAATATCCCGAGTATCATGCCTATATACATTTTTTTGTCCGATTTAATATCCATAGCCTGAGTATAAGCATGATCAGACTGTAAGTATGAGAGAGAGAAAGAGAGAGTGAATGCGTTTGCTACGCATGTATCTTTTTATTTTTAGCTGTAGCGTATTTTAGTTTATTAAAGTTTAGTTTCATTGTTCAACTATTGTCATGAAAATGACATAAATTATTCTATAAGACTTGAAAATACTGAACTTGAGCCCAATTAAGAAATTATTCCTGATTAAAATTCATTCTAGTTCAATAAAATTTTAATATGTATCATCGTATTTTCTATGCTCTATTCATTGCTTTTGTTTTTGAGTTTCTCATAGTATAAATGAAGAACATTTTAAAAATTAATTAATGTGATTTAAATTAAAAAGTTTTATTTATAGCAGCTTGACATTGTTTTTAGCATTTTGTTAGCATTAAAGTATAAATATTCTTTATTTCCAAATATTACGAGCAACAACTTTGAGACGTTTGAATGAAAAGCGTGTTTGTGATCGTACAGTAGACACGAAATAAGCCAAAGCATATTTCTCATTTAATTAATGTTAGCACATGCATACATGATTTGTTATACTTTGATAACCTGATTTATGTATGCTCTGCAGAGAAATATTACTTTGATTTGTTAACTGTACAAAACAAAAGATGAACTGAATGTTGTTACATTAAGATTATTAATATGACTCCAAATTGCCTTATTTTGTCCATAACTGTAGAGTAACAAAACTAAAAACTTTAAAGCCATGTCAACCATAAGGCGAAAGCCAACTATAAAACCTTTTTTTTTTGCATGAAAAAACATGTTTCAATTTAAATAAAAATTTACAGTTTTTTTTTACACTTTCATCTTAGTGTTTATTTTATTGTTTATTCACACATGTGCATGGTTTTTATATTTAAACAAATTATTAGGCAAACACTTCTAGTTTTATCTGGATACTTTTGGTTTGCTTAATTTTGAGCATAGGCGCTTTTCTTGCATTTAAAGTTTAAAATTTAAGCAGAAGTTGGTACGTCGACAACAACAAAAAAAAAGAGGTTCATTATAAATTTAAAAAATTTGCACATTTAATATTTAACATCATAATATTTATAACCTGAACGGACAAGCAAACAGAGAGACAGACAGACAACATTTTTAGTTTGTTGGCTTGGGGCGCTGGTTCATTAGACTGATCTCCACTTTCACTTTATGCAAAAAATAAAAAATAAGAAATAAATAAATGACAACAAATTTTTAATATTTTTACTTATTTCTTAGAAAGTTATGTTTGCATAAAATATATTAAATTTTTAATTAGAGATCAAGCAAAGGTATGACAAAAATATTAAAAGAAAATTTAATAAAAGTATTAATGATAATACAAAGTAACTTTATAATACGAATATGAAACAAGTTTTAAGAAAATATTCTTAATGCCTTACAACAGCCTTTTAAATGTTCTTTTAGTATACGAGTATTTTATAGAGATACTAACTAAGCCCTTGAAGTCTCTGCTTAAATCATCAAATTAAAACTAAAATATTAACCAGCCAGTGCTCAAAACGTCAGATGAACAAGTCTACAATGGTAATTAATCGCGTTTGTAAACATTGTAAAGTATCATTAACAAAAAAAAAAAAAACTATTCTTAGATTCTGATAAAGATATCATTGACAACTTGAAAGCCTCTAATATTAAAAAGCAACAAATATTTTTCTTTAATAAGGAACAACAAAAAAAATTCTTGTTTTCTTTGCTTCAAATTTATTTATTTAATTTTTTTTATTAAACAACACTGTTACGACCCAGAACTTTGTAACAAAATCCTTAGCGATGCATTGTATAAAAAACACTTTGTACCAAACTATTTAAGAACATTAAAGATTACGAATGAACAAATACATCGCACACATTAAGATCTTAATTTTATGGTTAAAGAACAACACAAGATATAAAGAATGCATGTTGGTGGTGTCAATGCACTTTTACTATGCACAGTGGGATCAAAGCTCCTCTTTTTCGACCGCTCTATTTCAAAAATCTGTAGAGAAATAATTAAAAAAAAATTGAACATATTCTATGCATAAAACATATTCGTCCGCGCATTTGCTAAGAAGCAAATCATATTTTTACGTCAATCAGTCAGAGTTGGAGACGATCAGCAGTCAAATAAAAAATAAATCAAAACTTTTTGATTTTCATCAATCACTCCACGCATAAAGCAACTATGTAATAGATGAATTTATTAGATCGTCTACTGGTCACTGAAGACATGAGCCATTCAAGCAGGATTTGGAATGTGACGATGCAGTCACAGAAGTGATAAAAGAAGAATATTTTTTGTTGACACCCGGTTATAGCTATGCTGCTTAGCTATATAAAACAAACCTAATGTGTTAAATAACATGCCATAAAATTATTTTATATGATGATGTCAAATTCGGCGCAAATATTTCAAAACGTTTCCATTTATTTGCCATTATTTTCTTTTCTAGCGGCGTACGATTAAATTAAAGTATTGTTTGTGCTCATGTGCAAAAACAATACAAAAACAAATTGAGCAATTCTTCTCATTGTTTTTGTGTTATTTTTAAGTCACTCACTTCAAAGAAGGAAACAAAACAAAAGCAAACAATTTGTTTCGTTTATTTTCGTGCTCTGCTTTGAAGTACAAAGAAATCAAAACAAAAATAAACTTATAACTGTAATAGTGTCGATTAGTTTTGTTACGAAAATCACTTCTGTATCGCGCCATAAATAGCGTAGCTACAAAAACTTTAAAAGTGTTGAAAGCACGCTGTGTTTATAGTGCGGTTGGCTGAAGTGGTTAAGGCGTTGTCTACAAATCTGATGAAAATGAAGAGTGCGAGTTCGATAAACTGAGCGATCGGCAACGTTATAGCATTGGGCCGTTAATAGACGTAAAATAATTAATAAAATTGTTGGTATACAGTTTAAGTTTATATGCTCACTTCCCACAATCTACAAAAAGTGCAATCAATGACTTAATTTAATTTTTGGAATGAAAGAGTTTCACGAAATCAATGAAGTGTTCTTTATGAAACTTTATGAACCATTTTCATTAATGCAACGAAATCCTACGTTAGCTCGTTATTAATGACAGAATTCATTGATTCAATGAAAAAATTCTAAATCACGTCCTAGCTCCTGTGTCGTGAAATAAACAGCATAGCTATAATATGTATCTTTATTTTGTGTGTCTATGTATTGGCGGTGGGCGTGGCCATTTGTTTATTCTAGAAAATGTATGTACCAAATTGACTTCTGCTTGGATCGGAAAAATTTAATGCTAAAACATTAGTTTGGGATTGCATGGGCGTTGGGCATGGCTGACTTTAATTATATACCATTTTGTTCTTAATTCAGTGTATATAAATCTCTGCGGAAACTTTCAATGATGTGGGACTATGCCCTGTAGGTTTTGCACAAAAATATATGAATGCATCCCACTGTGCGATGTGGCAAATGTAGGTGAAGAAGAATAACGCTCTGTAACGAAATGTAAAGTCAGCTTTAAATTATCTTAGTTGAATGAAGGTGCTGATAAAGCAAATTTGCGCTATTAAATATTGTTATAGATTAAATTGAAAAGAGAGGCAAACCATATTGACCCAATTCAGTGGGTAAATTTTTTAACTCAGTCCACTTTTAATTTAATTGAATATTCTTCGCTAAACTACTGAAATTATAAAACTTAACAAGTCATTATTTTTTACATTTGCAATAATTTCAAATTAAGCATTCACATTTAGATTTGGATTTCATTAATCATTTTACAAACTACTTCCTATTTGTTTATAACCTTAACATGATTAAAAAAATATTGACCAATTATTTTTTATATTCTTTGATAGTTGTGTTCTCCATAGAACATTAACAAAAAGTTAAAGTCTCATATTTAACCTGCCCCAAACCTTACTGTTGTAGTGTTAAATTTTGTTGTTGATTTTAACAGCCCAACCTTGTTTCCATTTTTTTTTTTTTTAAGAAACACTGACTAACATGACTCTACATGTTGTTTGCAGTGGTTTTCTTCTTCCAGCAATATTTAGCACAATTTTTTCAAGTTGAATATTGTGGACGTTGCTACCAAACCAAAAAAAAAAAAAAATTATATTTCGAAGTTAATAAATGATTCATATACTCGTACATAGATTTGCTTTAATGACTTTTCTCTTTTGACTACAAGACAAGACATTTATTATTATTTTTATAATTTCGAACCGTTACTTTTTTTGCTAATGAAATTTTACTAGTGTTGCAGCTTGTTTGTCTTTCATCTAAAGGCTTCCTTCGTCAATGATTATTTTCTGTTTAATTGCCATTGAGTTCAGGGTCTTTAAATGAATAAAAGATGCATGTGGTGGTTCTGTTTGTATGTTTCTAATTTTTTATATTTATTGAAGTAAATGTGTTTAAAAACCAGAAGTTTTGGCAAGAAAAATATGCTTATGACACAAACGTTATTTTTACAAGAATTTATCAAGTTTATAAAACAATTTAAAAATTTACATATAAATGGAAAATACAAGGTAGGGTGACATATGAAATTTATTGATTTCGTGAACAAGTTCTAATAAAGAATTACAAGAAAAATAAAAATATTTAAATTATTAAAGATTTGTAAAACTTTGTATTTAAAAAAAAAAATCGATTAGCAAAAGCATTAATTTTTTTCCATTTAAAATGTACGAATCAAGGTGAATCCATATGGGCTAAGCTCAACATGCCAGAAGACTATTTGCGTCGCTTTTTCATTACGGGCCTTGTTTTGTAAAACGCAACTCTTAGCTTTAATAAATTTTGTAGGTATTGTGTTTTTGTAATTGAAATTTTTTCCATATAAAATGTGTCAACGTTTGGTGTTTCGTTTTTTACACAATTAGCTCCTACATTTTTGTTTTGACATCCAAAGTATGAATTTTTCGACTTCGACTTCAGGCGAGTCTACCTTATATTAATTTTTTGGTAAAGGCTGGCACTCTGTTCGATGTTGTGAAAATTTTTCAGCAACATTGATTATTTCGCGTGAAAAAATTGACATGTATTAAATGTAGCCCAATTTGCGGGTTTTTTTTTATAAATTTCTCGCTTTTAATGCTTGAAAGTATGCAACATGGTCAAAATTCCATGCGAAAAAAGTACTGCTCATGTTGTTTCGCAGCGAAACTAAAATGATGCCGGAGTTATTTTGCATGGAAAAACATGTTGCCAGATATATTTTACGTGTCTTTCGCAATAAGAACTGAGTACTACTTTTGCAAATTTATTTCGCAAATATTTCATACCAAATACTTTTACATGTAGTTTGACAGCGTTTCGCACGAAATTGTGAACAGAGTACCAGGCTTAAGAATAAAAAAAATTAAATAATTCAATTCCAAAAAAAAATTCTTAAGAAAAAATAATCAAAAAAAAATTAAAACAAAAATTTTTGCTAAATTATTCAATTAAATTTAATAAAAAGAATTAGATAGAACAAACTGCAGCATTCAATATCGATAAACAAAATTTATCCATTGAAAAATTTCGAGCCCTATTTTCTATTTAATCGGAAACGATATGCAGTAAAAATTAACTTTTTCATTCAAATAAAAATGTTGATTTTTTTAATTAAGAAATTTCAAAATGGCAAAATTGTTGATAACAAAAATTTACTCAGGTGAAAAATTTTATATTGAAAATGTATATAGTATATGTATGAGAAAAATTTTCTATAAAGTATTTATAAAACGCAAAAGTTTTCCTCAGGATATTTATTAATTACTTTACAAAAGCATAATGGGTAGTTAAGGGTTAACCGAGGATGAAATTTGATAATAAAATTTTATAATCTTCAAGCGTTGTTCATTTGTAGGTCGATTCAAGGTTAAATTATAAATCAAACTGAACATGTTTAACAATAACATTATACACAAAAACCGCTGAGTTGCCAAAAAAAAATTGTTGCCAAAAAGAAAATTGCTAAAAAATCACCATTTTTCTTTTATATACTGTTTCATTTGATTGTGCTAAGTAATGTGTTATTATTTTGAAATAATCCATTTTATTCATTGCAACTTCTCTGTTTCACCATATTATTAAAATTTTCTTGTGAGTTCTGATGTTAAAATACATGATACACCTGTTTAAGTTGAAATTTAGAAAATACAAATTAATAGTATTTGTTCTACTATTCGACTTTAAATGAAAACAATTTGAAAATTGACGATTTCAAACTTGTAGATTTTTTTGTTTTCACTTTTGAGCAAAAAAAAAAAACTCGTATTCTTTTCACTTATTACCTAAAAGTGTTGTTAAAAGAATACGAGTTTTTTGCTCAAAAGTGAAAACGAAAAAATTTAAAAGTTTGAAATCGTCAATTTTCAAATTGTTTTCTTCCTAATTTGGATGCTAGAACACATACTATTAATTTGTATTTTCTAAATTTAAAACTTAAACGGCGTATCATGTGTTTTAGCAACAGGACTCACAAGAAAACATGTGAAAACGATGTGGAAGCCAGAACATAGACGATAATCACTGTTATACTAAATTCAAGTTTAAAATGTATCAATAATTTACAAAGCGAGCTTAACTCATGTAAAAATACTATAAGTAATCCTAATTTCGCGGAATATTAAACTTGGTGATGGCGAAAAATGCGAATCGCAAGGAAAAAAGTTTGGCGACCACTGTTGTACAAATTTTATACTCTGCGTTGATATACATCTATTAAAATGTACTTTCATCATCTTGGCAGCTTAAATACACAGAAAGCGCATAAATAGAACGCGAAAAATATCATGCAGGTAGTTTTTTAACAAAAAAGTGTCTAAAATATTTAATAAGTCTGTCAATTTCTAAGGAATTTTTAAACACAAACCTGCGAATTACTCTCAATTAATTATGTTTTATAAATAAAGTCATAAATAGTACGGTTCCAGTACAGAAAAAACTGCCTAAAGGTGGAAGCGTTCAATGCGCTAATGCGATACAAACTTCTGTCAAAAAAGTTGAAATAGTGTGTTTCCATAAAGCAAGTTACATAAAGAAGTTTGCGAACCGCGTACCTCGCATAGCCTTGTTTTAGACTCGGCAGTTTTTCTTGAAGCAGTTCTCTTCAATTCTCTTTTAAAATTGCTCGTTTGTTTACACACAGACGGTTTCTGGTTCAATTGAAGTAACTTTTCTGTACAAGCAAGTCATTACCCCTCTTCTTTCTTATTTCCCCTCTCTCTCATAAACTCAGACTTGCTTCAAGAAAAACTAACTGCCAAGTCTAAAACATGACATAAAGTTTAACATTCTTCAACTTTCACGCGTTGCATACAAAATGACAGCTAGTGTTGCCAGATTCACATGCTAACATACACAAAAATTATTAGAATTTAATTTTTTTATTAAACAATGGATAAAAAATGCATTAAATATTAAGGAAAAATAAGACGTAAATGCAAGACAAAAAATAGCCGGCAAACGCTTGAAATTTTACAACTAAAATAGCCTCAAAAGCGTTAAACGTTTAACAAGCAAGAAGCGCGTTGCCGCGTAACGCGTGGTATATACCTCCTCCTTAAGAACGTAACCAAAGTTGAAAAGTGTCGAAAAGAACCAAATAAATTATGCTTGGTGAAAAAATACGGACATACATATGGTTCGAAAGGTTTTAGTCTCTTCTTTCTAAATCCGTTTATAAATTTAAAATCAGTTGATATTTAAGTTAGTTAAATGTTGATAAGCGCATATGGGTACGAAAAACCGGTTCTTTACCCGGAGGTGTTTGGAAAATTGCAAATGCAGTTTATTGTTATGCTCGACAATAACTACCAGAAAAATAGTAACACGTGCCAGGTATTTCGATTTCATAAAAACTTGCCACCCAGTGTAACGTGTCAGTGATAACAAATATTTACATTAAAAATTTGTAAAGAAAATATCTCGATAGAAAACATTTCTACAAAAAATTTATGGCCAGCAAACTCTTTAAAAAAATTTAAACCAGATAAAAAGTATTTGTCGAAAGCGTAGCGTGTTTTTTTAAACTTTAAAGTAATACAATTTTTTTCTTGCTTTTCACTATGTTAAAACAAGTTCATAACTACTCCCACATAAAGTGATCATCCTTAATAAAATTCTTTTACGCATCAACTTTATTTATGTATATGTAATTTCTTCTTTATTTTCAATTGCCTTTTGAAGTGTTCTTACTACAAAGTTTTTAATGCTAAAAAATTATTAATCAAAGAAATAAATGATGTACGAGTAATGATCTCATTCTAAGACATCAGTATTTTATATCAAATCAGTGAAACAGTCTTAAAAAAAAGAAGAAAGAAAAAGAAAGAATCATGCATGGTTTTGTGGTTTAAATTTTTCTAACAAATTGATCGAACAGTCAACACAATATGTCTTAAGAATTACTAAAAATATGCTTATACATATTTCGATGATTTTCCTTTTAATAACGAGAAGGCAGTTGTCTGAAATTACCACATGAAGGAATTAAAAGAAGCTTAAAATAAGGTATTAAAAAGAAAAGCAAAACAATTTACCATAAATCTGAATTATCAGTTGTTAGGCTTAAAAAACTTTTAATATTTAATTCTTAAACAAATAGAAAGTAAATATTTTTTTTTCTTGCCATATTAAGAGGCCATTGAAGCGGAAGTTTTTGATTTTAATTTTTGATAACCACTAATACTTACACACTTGTCTAAATACATTTTGTATATTTGTTTGTTTGTCTGTCCAGTAAATTGCGATTAAGTTTTTGTATGTTTGTCTGCTAAAAGAAAAAGTGTATGAATAAACACGCCTTTAGCTGAACCTCATTATGGAAATTTATTACGTGTGGCGGCAACTGGTGATGAGTGACGCCACGGTTTATTTGGGGTTAACAAGTCGCATAGAAGTTTATTTTTTGTTAAAGAATGCCTAATAGAAAAAATATAACTGCAACCAATTCGTTAATAGAATACGAGAGTTGGCTAAAAAGAAATTGAATATAAAACGGGCAACTTCAAAAGATCACACATGGGGTAATTGTTCTTGAAAATTTTATATACAATTTGTAAGCAAAACTGAGAAATAATAGCACAAAATCTAACAAATTTCAGTTGAAATCTTCATCAAAATCTATACCGTTTATAACAAGTTTTTTTTTCACAATCGTCAAGATTTCTTATCCAAAATAAAAACCATTCACTGAAATTTTTCTTAAACTACAACCAGGTTTGGCGGCTGACTTCTTAATACAATTTTGAAACAAAAAGAAGAGAGTTGTCTTAGGACAGTTTTTGGCAGGTGGCGGCTGTTAGCCGGCTTACAGCCGATCGGCTGTGTTCTCTGGTTTATGCTCATGTGCAGAAACAAAACAAAAACAAATTGAGCAATCGTTCTCTTTTTTTTGTTTCTCTCACTCCAAAGACCTAAACAAAACAAAACCAAACAATTTGTTTCGTTCATTTTCATACTTTGCTTTTAAGTACAAAGAAATCACAACAAAAATAAATGTATAACTGTAACAGTGTCGATTATTTTTGTTACGAAAATCACATCCTAACTCCTGTATCGTCCAATAAATAGCATAGCTACAAAAATTGTTTAATCACTAAGTTGTACTAGATTTTAAGTAGATTTCGACAAAATCTAGTAACGAAGTAGAACGTTTTGTTTATGGAAAATCTACTCCAAATCTTCTAGATTTTGCCCGAAATCTCGTGGGTACTAGGTTTTGCTCTTTTTTTGCAATAAAGAAAAAATGATTTCATTCGAATACTTAAATAAATAAATTGCCTTTTATTGTTTTTGTATATAACTTACTTTCTTCGTTCGTAAAGTCTCTTTATTACACATTTTTCAACTTATTTAATAAAAATTTTCTTTAAAGAACTTTGAAGAAATTTATTATTTGACATATTGTCAAATAAAATTAGATTTTCTATGAAGATAAAACAAACAAAAAAAAATAATTGTATGAAAAAGGTACTCGTATAACGAGATGTACGTGAAGATAAATTTTAAAATCTATAACCATAGACACAAACCGTCGTATTTAACAGAGCTGAAAAAAAGAACTTGATACCAGATTTTTAAAGCAAAATTTACCAAAAATTGAAGGCGAGTTTACTCATCATGCCTTGTTTTTTTAGATATAACATTTAATACTTCAAAGTACACGGTAAGTCCATATCTCAACTCTTAGTCAAAATTTGGATTTTTTCTATTTTGTCAGTATGTATTGGAGATAAGTAGAAGAAAAATATTGGAAGAGACTTTAGGACGTCATTAGATTATTGTTCAGTATTCAGAGGTCATTATATGCTGTTTTTGTAGAAATTACAACACAATTTCTAAATAAAAAATCAAGTTAAATACATTCAGTAAAGTGCGACTTTGACTCGCATACGAAGAGTTCCGTATGGACCTAGTGTCGTTTCATATCATTAATATCCCAAACAAAAATGGAATAAAATTTTTATGTTTGAGCCGGTACTCTAATAGTAGTGTTATGGTGTTGCTCGAAGAAGGACATGATCCCCGTTTTAAGTCTAGTTGGCATTCAAAATAATCTGTCCAAACTTTCATTCATATTTTTTTTAATTGCCCGTCCTCTTCAATATATTTCATCGTCCTGAAAAGTTGTGGTGACCCTCGTTTTAAGTCATACTTGTCAGTGTGTTTAATCCGCAACTCATCATGAAATTTCAAACCAAAAAAGGAAATAAATAAATAAAAAACATTCAACACTTGTTGTCTACTTGGCCATACAGACAAGCAGCTGATTGTTATGTATCACAGTGGTTAGAAATAAAAGAAAAGTGAATGTATTTATGAAGCCATAATAGCAAAAGTGGTGTAGCCCACAATTTTGGTAATAAAAGCATTATTTTCATTACTAATTACCCAAAAAAAGAAGCCACCTTTTGGTATTCAAAAGAAGAGGGAGCTGAAAAATAGTTTTAGCACAGAACATAATGAAGCAAAGTAATATCACAAATTCAATAATTAAATAGAGGTTTTAATGAATTAAATAGTTTGGGGTTACATCACTTTTGCACTGATAGCCTCACATGTAGATTTTATACCTCTACTGGGCTCAGTAGAGTTAAATAAACAAATTACTGTTCGTGGTATTATAAGAAAGAGGCCGACTTCCTAAAGGCAAGTTGCAATGCATTATTTAAAAAAATGCGTATGCAATGCTAAACATGCCTTAAGTGCAACCTTGCGTTGCAGACACATTTTTTGCATTTTATCGGAATTTAGGAGCGAAAATACTTAAGGCTCAGTTAGCCGACTGTAATGGAATGTAACTGCAACAGTAGAAAACAGCTGATCGACATTGTTATGTGGAAACTAATTAAAGTGGTTATCGAGATGTAATGTAACGTAACCTACTTTTCATATAAAAATATCTAACAGCTGTTTCGTACGTTACAGTTATATTCCATTACAGTCGGCTAACTGAGCCTTTACTCAGCCATTGCAGCTCAAATGTTTGCATACAAGATAAAAATGATGCGCGATTTTAACAGCTGATACTCATTAAAATGAGTTGCCAAACGACTAGGAACATTGGACGTTGCCAGAAAGTTTACATATGCGTTTACGAATTGTATGCATTGTAAATATGCATTGCAACTTGCGTTTAGGAAGTCGGCCAGATCTTCGATTATTACACATTATGTATAGAAAAGCTGTTTTACAACAAAATAGTTGTTAAACTGAGCAAAATAAAAAAATACAAAACTCTGGTATTAAAATTCTTTCACTTTAAAGTGCAACTGCATTTGGCAATTATTAAAGATTCATATATTTTACACTTCATGCCCCATGTGCATGCATTCGGCAAACAATTTTCATTATTTATTTTCCATAGAAAATATAAAATGGAGATGATTTCCATCTTCTATATTTTCCACTTCATTTAAAAACGTTTGCTTAGATCTTTTGGTTTCATTTTTATTTTTCTCTCTACATTTACGTCTAAAGGTTTCTGATCTGCAACTACCAGCCATCAATCACGTTTTACATTTGCATAAATCGTCTTTTATAGATGTTGAGATGATGATCATTCACCGCATTGTTTGGATTGGTGGTGACTGTGAATGGTTTGTTGATCGTGTGTGTATGCGTATTTGGTACCGGTATCCGGCAAGTAGTTGGTGAATTCTTTCTGCTGTGTGAGATATGACTACTAAAGAAGTTCGTTCGTTTGAATGCAACTGCACACCATGAGATAGATACAAAAAATCCAAATAACTTCAAGTTGAGCAATTTTAAACTGGTTGTGTGTGTGTGTGTGTATGTTGTAGACACACACCAATATTTAGCAGCTGGTGCAAGTCAAAATAAATGTATTATTTTTTACGTATTAGTTATAGACAATTTAGAATGGAAAATGTGAAATTCTGGCTTAGATTTATTATATTTGTTACAAAGAATGTTTTTATCTTGATTGTTTTTTTTTTCAACTTAAATTTCAATTATTGTACTTAATGTCTTTTATGTAAAATTTATAAATGTATGTGATTTATTTGATGTTTTTTTTGGTTGGGAAATGAAGAGTTTTGGGTTAAAGGCTGCTAAAAAGAAACTGTAAGTTTGTTGGGAAGGCATATGTATTAAAAAGCTTTTAGTACTCCAAACGTAACACCTTAAAAATTAGGTTCTAACTTCAATTAAAAGGTTAGTGGGGATCAAAAACTCAACTCTTTGAAATAAAATAGTGCGTAACACTTAATATTTGTTCTGCAGAAGCACTTGGGATACATGACTCTTGTTAATATTTTGTTGAGCATACCATTATTGTTTTACCATTTCTCGTATTCGATTTCAATAAAAATTCATGTTAAATAAATGATGTGAGCAAACACTATCTACTCTAGAAGATAAACATGGCAGCTGATAAAGTGCGTGGTAGCACAGAAACATTCTGCAATTCCCCGGAAAAGTCTAATTTTAGCTTTCTTAACTTCTTCTTAGCGCGATATGGCGCTATTTAATACAATATTTCATTCTGTAATAAGAACTGATAATACCGAACTTAAGCCCGATTAAGAAATTATTCCTGTTAAATAAATAAAAGTAATTCAATAACAACCATTAAGCTTTTAAAATTCTACATCATGCTAATTTAAATAACCTATAATGAATTTTTATTATAGTTCAATTAAATTTGAATGAATTTTTATTATAGTTCAATTAAATTAGCATGATGTAGAATTTTAAAAGCTTAATGGTTGTTATTGAATTAGTTTTATTTATTTATTTTCACCAGCACTTAAAAACTCTTCTATTTTGTATTTTTCTTTTTCTTATTTTCTCCTGAAACTGAATCCCATTCTAAGACAAATGCATATAAAAATTATGATTATTTTCTCAAACTCTGATTACTTTGTTTGCCACAATTTGTACGCGGACATTTTTTTTGCTGCATTCATATTGAGCCATTATTTATTTACATAACAAGTTTTGAAATTTAAATCATACTTTTTTTGTTTGCAAATTTTATTGGAATCTCTTGACATTTTGCACAATAATGAAACTACAAAATCCAAGTTGCAATATAATTTTGCAATTGGCACGTTTCTGTGCCATTTTAGATGTTTAATGTAAAATAAAACTTAAAAAAAAGATAAATAAAGAAATGTGATCGCACTCCACGTATGCGATCAGTAGTTGCAATAATAAAACCATCAGAAATGGAACCATGTCTCTGTAAATATCACACTCGTAGACATATACAGGCACAAAAATTTTTAGCTTTATGTTACCGAAGCTTCAATAAGGCGCATAAGATCTTTTATATTCCAAGCACGGCTGCCAGATTTGACGATTTTTAACTTAAAATTGACGATTTTTCAATAGTCCAAATATCAGCTTTTTATGAAAAATCTGCTGCTAAAATTCGTATATGAATACGCAATAAAAAATGTTGGTGTAGTAATTGCAGACTCTATCTTAATAATAAATTATTTAATTAAAAAAAAAAAAAAATATTTGCTTCTGATTGATTGATTGATTTTGAAATGAATTCAAGTATGTATATAAATGGGTACAATTAAAAGAAATTTTATATAATATACATGCATACATATCGATGGGTTCAAGTAGAAAGGCCCTAGCTCGTATATTTTCCGAAATTTAGTTTTTCAGTGATTCCAATACATTTCACACAAATAAACCTCGCCTCAAAAAATGTCTGGAAATAGTGTAAAAAATAACGCTTTTGCAAGCAGTTATACAAAATAAGTCACATTTTGAATATTACACTTTCTACACAGAGAGAATAGATTGGTTAAAAATCTGTTGGAGCAACAAATATTTAATTATGTATTCCAATATTCCATATTTGCCATCAATTATCAATCATTTGTACGATTTTTTCATACTTATAAACAAAAAACCATAATAACAAGACAAATAGAATTCTCACAATAGCTTTATTAATAATAACAATTGATTCCGTTCATTTCTAATAAACATTTTAAAGTATTGGCAGACACAACTGAATTAAATTCAAGTTAGAAAGTCATGCGACTGAATATTGGCTTTTGAAATTAAAAAAAAACTATTATTTTAAACAATATTTAATTTGAAAAAAAATACGATTACTGTAACTAACTAACTAACTATGCCGTCGTACTGAAATTCTATTGCAATAAAAGAAAAGAAAAGGAAATACTGTATTGATGCTCCTAACCGAATTTTTTGTTATGAATACAAAACGAAAAACATGTTTTGTTTTCGCAATTGAACTATTCCTTATTTGTGGAAAAATTTTAATGTTTTATAAATAAAAATTAGATAGAAATGTCATATAAAAAATATCTTTTACAGAATAATTACACAAAATCTCGATTTAACAAAAAAGTAAGGACATTATTATATGAGTATATCGCAAAATATTCGAAGTGTTACTAGTATTATTCTGAAGTGAAATTATTTGTGCAAATAATTTGTAGTTTCTTGATAAAGAAATGGCTCTGTGTAATAGCAACGGATGTTACAATGCATCACGCGGATCAAAAATTTTCACATTTCTCTTCCGAATATAAGCAAAACATTAAGATTAATTTGCGATAAATATAATAATGTACTTAAATGCCTTTTCTATCCTGCACAAATTGTTTTATGTATGTATGTAAATATGCATATATATTATATTGGTTGTATCAATTAATTATTTCTATAGTCACAATTAAAATTTCATTCTAAACATTCACATATCGCTACTGACAAATTGGTGCTTACAAAAGCTATATTCGTTCATTACAACAGAATTGTGTATTAGTTGTTGGAACCGACAAAATTCGATTGGCTACAAATTCGGTTATCACAACAAATCTGTTTTCTCTGTGTGTTATGGTTTACCTCGAGACAGACGATGTAATAATCTCTGTGTAAATCGATATCCTCATAAAAGATAAATATAAAAAAGGCCAAGTTCCTACCAAAAATTTCGACTATTAAAAGTACTGAGACCAAAACTTGGACCTGCTAACTTGGGAAAATGTTCCCTAATTTTACCACTGAGGAGAACAAAGTTATGAGGGTGTAAAAACAATGCAAATGACTTCGTGTAAAGTACATGTATCAACATGTTTTGTTTTGTTTTGTTTCGTAATAAATATAAAATAAAACATATGTATTCATATTAAAAAAGTAAATTTTTTGATTTGTCCGATTTTTCTGAAGATTTTTCGAGTATGAAATGACCATTATTTTGTATTTTATCGGGATTTTGACGATGACGATAATAATTTTATCTGGCAGCCCTGATTCCAAGCATAATTTTTTGTATCTGCTGTTTGCGTTGAAAATTGTTTATTGTTGTATGACAGAGAGGTGGCCATTGAACTTGTCATTGTATTGCTGTTGTTGTTATAGTGAGGTGTTCCTTTGTCAATGTATCTCAACAATAAAACAACAAAAACAATGAGCTTTTGTTTATCTTTGAAATAAAAAACAAATATATGTATATTTACATAGTAAGTAAAATATCCATTTGAATATTAACCTTTTTGTAAGGTTTTTATTTATTGACTGTAAATGCAATAATAACAGTGGGTCTAAAAATATAAAAATGGGCAAATTTAAAAAAAAAAATAAGTTTTTCGAAAACGAGAACTACAATACTATAGCGCTAATTTACAAGTAGCCCAGCCAAGCAAATTCTAATTTAAAAGCACAAACAACTGAGGGAAGCAATGCATTTCTTACTTGATAACAAAAGCTTCAAGCAAAATGCTTCTGAAAAGCAATAACGTAAGGCGGGCTCTCTAAAAAAGTAGAAAATTATCACAGAAAATTTTGCAAGCTAGTTAATTTTACATCTGAGTTAATTTGAATTTTTTTTTAAAGAGAAGAAACACTCAGGCAATGAATTCCTATTACTACTAATAAGTATTGCCTTCTTTAGGAAAGGGATAGTCATACAGAAGACCGCTGGTGAAGGAAGAGATAGAGAAAGGCTTCATTATATTTACAACTCTGCGTTTTGCGCGTTATAAAGAAAAGTTGCAGCGCCTCTGGTGTCAATGAGGCGTATTAGTTTTTTTTAAGTTATGTTTAGTAGCCCTTTTATTGGTTATTTTAATTTGCCAATGATTCTCTCATACAATACGGACGGGAGGGCGCTCTGATGTTACATTTGGATTAGTATCCGCTGAAGCCGGTGTAGTTCAGTGACCAGTGACTATGCCTTCATCATTTACGACAAAAGCTGATACAAATGGACACTAATTTATATCAGAAAAATGCGTGGCTATTTTGTTATTTAATGACTGGCGGATATCGGGTCGAACCCAGGACCAGAACGTGCTAACTACTTCAGCCAACGCCACCCGCTATAGAAGAAGTTTTACAGATTTACCAAAAAACTAATGCATTCGCTATAAGCTGCAGTATATAGAAAAAGTTAATTTTTAAAAATAGCAAATAGTTTTCTTAAACTGACTTTTATCTATTTAACTCAATTTTAAACCTATTATGTTTTAATATTTGAAATATATTTAATTTTTTTTTTTTTTTTGATTATTTTACTCCACTGTGCATGACTGTTATACCCAACCTATAACAAACAATCCCAATAAAACTCATATTGGTATTTAAACATTGATGGCATTTTAAATAGTTTGAATGTAAAAGTCACTCGCTTGTGTATTCGTAATTTCTATTATTTAAAAACGTGTGTGGCGCTGAGAAGAAAGGGTTTCCTCCACGAATAAGCATATTTCAGAATTTGCATAAAATTTTATTGTTATTTGTTTAATGTGTGCGTGAGGGTTCAAATGTTGTACGCAATTATTAGCCTGAAGTTAAGAGCTCATTATTTGCATAGTGAACTTTTACGGCAGGTTGTTCTAAATTTTAGTACCGAAATACATTCTTGTTGTAATTGTTGCCCTGCAGAGTATATTTTTATGGGGTTTTTATGGCATCTAAGTTCCTCTTACATTATAAAACCTTTAACGTAGCTTTAATATTAAACGTATGAACGCAAGCACGTATTTCACTGAAGATTGAAAAGCAAGTGGAAATTTTTATAATTAAAACTTTTTTTCTGTTATCGAATTCATATGAACAAAATTGTTTTTACCACTTGGTTTTTGTAATAAGGAAATTCTGAAGCAAAGCTGTTTGTTGAAACAATGTTGTCCAACTCTTCTTTTAACAAAATAATGCTTACGAAAATTGCTCTAAATACATTGTAATTATATGTAAAATTTAGAATTGATATAGGCTGGTACTCACTATCCTACACAATCACGCACGACTTATGAAAATATACGAGTACAACCCTGATCTATTGCAGTATTATTGTTTTTGAAAATTTTGATAAACTCCATCATACCAGGGTTGTATTTTCTCAAAAGTCGTAAGAGAGTGTGAGATGTTTTTCGAATATGTGGCATCTCCACAAGGTATCATTAAAGGCGGAATCAGATAAAACTTCAAAGCTTTGCGTTGGCAGAAAAGCGTAAAGCAAAATGTGTATGACACAATAAAAACTTTGACAACACCCACTTTTTGTTTTACTGCTTTGTTTAACACATAAAATACAGCACAATTCGATTACTCTAATGCTACTAACTCGTTTTTTTTATGTAAATTTACCAAAATTTTAATAATATTTTATATTTTCATGCGAGTTTGGCCAAACAAATTAAGATAATTATACAAACTGATTGTCAAAGCACGCAAAAAGTTGAGGGTTGCCTAACTTTTCGCTTGGCTTTGCGTTAAAAGTACTTTATGGGACATGTATCATACGAGTATAAGCACGTACATTTCATCCTAGATGACAGAGCGAATCGTCAACGCAACGCGAAGCAAAAGTTGTATCTGACATGGCCTTAAAGTGTGGGTCATTTTGAGGATTTTCTGCTCTTTAAAATGGGTTCACAAATGTAAATCTTAGTTGAGCAGCTTTTAAGTTTATGACGGAGACAGGAGAAGTTAATAAAGAGGAGCTCGTAATATTTTTCTCTATCGCCTATGATTAAAAAAGTTTGCTCTACTAAAGTTTGCCATATGTGAACTCAGTCTTTAATATATTTGAGAGCTGTTGAATTTGTTAGATTTTCATGAAGGTCAAGGATTCAAAACAATTAACAGTAAGATTTATTGAAAGGCCTTATGGCTTCGTTAGACGAATTGTATCGTCTTACTTTTGAAGTTGTTATATTGTCAGTTAGCCGACTTGAAGTAATAGAGAAAACCTCTGGCTCAATCTCCCAGGATTGAGACATGCAAAACTAATGATTGGAACGTATAACCAAAATCGTTTCATAGCTTTCATGTCCCTGAGTAAAAACAATCTAAGAATGCTCACAGGCTTCCTCACAGGCCATTGTAGACGGAGAAAACACCTCAACAGACTTGGCATTGAGAGTAACAGCGTGTGCAGATTCTGTGATTACGAAGATGAAACTCCAGAGCATATTCTGAAGGACTGTGAAGCGTTAAGCCACAGAAGATATAGCCAATTGGGCAAGCACCTATTGGAGGATTGGGAACTGCCAACTCTGGACCCACTGGCAATCCTGAGATTCATCAGGGGAGTAGGTCTAGATGAGGTGCTCTAGAACCTGGCAGGGGATACAATAGATCTACTTTGCTCGCAGTGTCCTGTGCTTCCCGTTAGACTTAATTCATTCATTCATTCATTCATAGCCGACTGTAGTGGAAAGTAACTGCAACGTAGGAAACAGCTGATCGATATTTTTATATGAAAAGTAGGTTACGTTAAATTACATCTCTATACCCATTTTCATTATTTTTCACATAACCATATCGATCAGCTGTTTCCTACTGTTGCAGTTACATTCCATTACAGGCGGCTAACTGAGCCTTTAGTTAGTAAAAGCGTGCGGCTTCCAGCGAATGTGTCAGCTGATATTGTATTTCTCTTTATACGTGTGTGTACGTATAAGCCAGAAGTTGACGTTTGCTACATAAAAGTCTACAGAAAACAAGAACGTTGCCAACACATTTTCAATAAGTATCAACCTTATTAAATGTTACGGATTTTGTCAGCTGATACGCAACAGCACGATACGATTTCAGTAATTCTAATATTATTATTCTTAGAATATAATTTCCCTCATGTTATTTTTTTGAAAATTTAATTTCTACAATTATACAATTATTTCATTATATTCCAAATTTAGAAACGAATGTAATATGTATCTGTAGCATAACCATACACATATCATTGAGATTTGTCTCTTTTAATGTTGTTAATAGGAATAAAAACAACATGAAAAATGTCAAACAGGATTAAATAAAGTCAGAGTAAAGAAAAAAAAACATGAATACACACACAATGTCATCATTACCGCAATACTTCCGCCTTGTCTCTTGGTTAACGCATACGGATGCAACAAGATGTTGTCACAGACAAAAAAAAACAACAACCATAAAAAAATTAATGCAAACATAATTAACAGGATAATAAAGAGATTTAAGGTTTCAACATGACTAAACTTTGTATTTCCTACTCTTTCCTGCAATTACATTATATTTTTCTTTTTATCAATATTTGTCTGCGAATATTTTCAACTGGTCAAGACTATCCACATAGTGTTGAAATATTAATTCAATTTTTTGAATCATAACATGCAAAGGGGAAGGCAAAGCAGGCGCCAAGAGGGTAGAAAACCAATCTTAGACATAAATAAATTGCGTGGGCTAGCTGGTTGGTTTTGTCTGCTTGGCTGGCTGAATCATACATTATTACAAGAAAAAAATTATAGTCTTAACAACTAAATGGAAATAAAACGTTTATTAACATTGTCAAATAAATTCAGTCTTTTAAACTTAAATTACAAGCAAAATAAAGAGGGGGAAAGCCGGCCATATGGCTCGTGTTTTAAGCCCGCATTTTGAGCCTGTGTATATGGCGGACTTTTGTAAGCAACGTGTCTTGTTGCAATCTTGTCTCCTATAAAGTAATAGCAAAAATATGAAAAAATAAAGATAACCGGCAAAAATTTTAAAATTATTTCTAATGATGTGGCAAATGCAAACGGAAAATGTCTTAAATAAAATTAAACTTGAAATAAATTGTAATATAAATGTTTATTTGTAAATGGATTTTCGTTTGCTTGTGAAATTGAAGGCATAAAAATGGATTTAAACAACATATAGACAGGCAACGAGGAAATTGGGAATGTGCAACAAACAAACAACATCAAAAACTCTTTCACTCTTGAATTTCTTGTATGTGTGTGTGTGTGTGTGTGTGTGTGTGTGTGTACGAGTATATAAAACAAGTTTAATACAGCTTTTCACACTTCGGCCATAGAGACAAGCGACATAGGCAAGAGGCTTTTACAAGTTTGTAACGAAGCTATTATACCCTGCCATAAATTAGGCAGACTTCCTAAACGCGTGTTTTCTTGAAGTTGTAGATAGCAATCATTTGGTAAAAGCAACATACCAAACAAATACACAATTTAGTACAAAAGTAGACACACAATCTATCTTCTCGGTATAAATATTGTGCTGAGAAATTATAAACTATACGTTTCGGAAGTCTACCATTTCATTTGATTTGTTTTAGAAAAATCTTAACAAATTACCAACCTTTCCATTTAAATCTCATACAAAGAAAATATTATCACTTTTCAATATTTTAATAATTAAAATATTAATTATTAAATTAATAGTTCTTTAACTCTATATCAAAATTTCGCCATTCGAATACACATTTTATTCGTTTTGTTGTTGTTCGAATAGAATTTTTTGTTTTTTATTTATTTGAATAAATGAATAAAACTTTCAATGCTTATTTTATTCGAAAAATCGAATGAAATGGTTCGAATAATCGAATAAAATTTTTCGCATAATCGGATGAAATTATTTGAAAAATCGAATAAAATCATGCAAATATTCGTATCATTTTATTCGATTTTATTTTTTTTATTGGTTTCTGTTAAAGTAGAATTGTTTGTTTATTAATTATCCAACAATCGTTAGAAACGATTCAAATAATCGAATAAAACTTTCTTATTAATCGAATAAAACTATTAAAAAATCGAATAAAATTATTCGAATATTCAAGTAATTTTTTTCGATCTTATTTTTTTGTTGGTCATTGTTGTTTGAGTAGAATTTGGTGTTTATTATTTATTCAAATAATTGAATATAATTTTTATGCTTGTTTTATTCGAACAATCGAATGAAATAATTAGAAAAATCGAATAAAAATTTTGCATTACCGAATAAAACTATTAAAAAAAATCTAATAAAAGACTCATTCGAATATTCGAATTCTTTTATTCGATTTTGTTTTTTATTTAATTTTTTGTTAATCATTTGTACGAATAACATTTTTAATGCTTATTTCATTCGAAAAATCGGTAAAAACGATATCAATAATCGAATAAAACCGTTTTATTAAACGAATAAAACTATTGAAAAATCGTGTAAAACTATTCGAATATTCAAGTCATTTTATTCGTTTTTGTTGGGTGGTTGTTTGAGTAGAATTTGCTCATTATTATTATTTATTCGAATTAATGAATAAAATTTTTAATCGAATGAAATTTTTCGCATAACTGAATAGTGTTATTCAAAAAAAATTTAATAACATTATTCGAATCATATTATTCCATTCTATATTTTTATTCGTTCTTGTTGTTCGAGTAGAATTTCTGTTTATTATTTATTCGAATAACATATTAAATGCTTTTTTTATTCGATCAATAGATTGAAATGACTCGAAAATTTCAATAAAAATTTTCGATTAATATTTTTAATGCTTATTTTGTTAGAACCATCGATAGAAATGTTTCTGTTTTATTAATCGAAAATACCTTTAAAAAATCGAATAAAACTTTTCGAATATTCGAATCATTTTATTATATATCACAGTTTTTATTGGTTGTTTTTCGAGTGGTATTTTTTCGAATAACATTTTTAATGCTAAAATAATCTCAAATAAATTTTTTAAACAATCGAATAAAATTATTTGCATATTCGAATAAAATTATTAGATTTTTTTAATGAAAACTCTTTTTATAACAATTACATTGTCAGAATAAAATATACACAATTTTATTTCATCTGAATTACAAAATAAAACGCAAATTTATTTATTCTCCTTGCGTATGAATTTGCTAAGCGAATAAAATTTTTGTATATGGTTCCAACATAACAGAATTTATATTTTTTGTCTATATGATTTTATTATTCGAATAAAATTGTTATTACAATAACTGAAGGTTTACCGCGAATAACGTTGTAAGTGACAAAATAATAATTTGTTAGGAAAGCAAAAGAACTTTCTTAAAAGTAAGTTAACTTTTTTTTTATTAGCTTTTTATACTTCTCTTTTTGTGCTTCTGCTACATTTATAAATTACTTTCCATAATTGTGTTTATATCAATTTGTTACTTACAACATTCTTTCACTGACTGAAGACATTTACAATTGCTTTTTGGCGACGATAAAATTCATAATTTTGGGTGATTTGATGTTGGAACAATGCATACCGTATTCGAATAAATTTTTTTCTGCATAAAAATTCTAATAATCGAACTGAATTTTGTATTTATAGTTTATGTACATATTCGAATAATCAAAAAAAAAAAACAATAATAATAATTATTTCTATAAGTGTATAAATATTTAAATATTCGAGGATTTGAAAAAAAAAATTTATTCGAAATTTTTTAGAATAATCGAATAAAACATTAAATACGTGCGATAATTCAAATAAGCTTTTGTTATGTATGATATCGTTATTCATATAAGTTTCTTGTATTAAGCAATTATATTCGAATAACCGCATGAAAATTTTTATTCATTATCGGCCGTATTCAGAAAAAATAATTTTGATTTACAAAATAAATTTGTTATAGAAATTGGTTTGTCAATCTTTTGTCAACCAAAACAATTTTTTCTGAATAATTTATTTTATTATAATAATTATAATGTCTAATATAAATAATTATAGAAAATTTTAACAAATATTTTGATTATTCGATTGAAAACTTTGAAAAAAAATATGAAAATTTTCGAAAAAAAATTTTTTAATTCTGATTTATTCAAATAATAAAACAAAATTCTAAAATGATTTAATTATTCGAATTTTCTGCTTTTTGCTTTGTTTGGATCGTTCAAATAAACGTAGGTATTCATTATTTATTCGAATAACCCCATAAAAATTTTTTTTTTTGTTTATTTATCCGAATTAAACTTGTGGTTCATTATGTATTCAGATATTCTTATATTATATTTATTGATTACTCATTCGAATAAAAAAAAAACACTAGAAATGTCGAGCCATAACCGCTAAAATAGCTTAAGCGACACATATTTTGGACTTCGTTTTTTACGAAAATCGGCTATTTACGATTGCAAATAATCGATTTTGGTTAAAAAATTAAGTTCAAAAATGATGTCACTTAAGCTTTTTTTGGCGGCTGTGGAAGGATATGTTTGGTTATTGGAAGAGAAATTCTATTTGATATTAGTACTCGAACAATATTTATTCGAATAATGAAAAAAAACTCCAAATATGTTCGATTATTCGTATAGAAATTCTATTGGTCTATGATATTAATATTCGAATAAAATTTGTCTGCGTTAATTTTTGCAATAATCAAATGAAATAAAAGTTTGTCATTCGATTTTTATTTAACATCTCATTAAAAAAAAAGGTTCCAAGGAAATCTATAAAAATCCCGAACTTGTGATACGGAAGAAGTGTAGATCTGGATAATTTCTAATACATTTTACATGGAATTACTATTGCAAGAAGTTCTCTTTGTTGATGCTTATTCAGTAAATCTGATTAGGAAAGAAATTCACCACCACCCATGGAAAGGCCAAATATTTCCTGAAAGTTATTATATAATGGAACCGTAAAACGCAGTCGAAGTTATTTTTTAAAAACATGATAGTGACAGTAATGTTAGCGACTTATCTGTGAAGTCTTCGCGACATCATTTACATTTCCGTGTTCAGGTGAAAATTTCCATGTACTGCCTAGGCCATCATTTTTTAAATAAACTGGCAAGAACTCCATTAGCTCATCAACTTTCTTTCATACAATTGATTAAAGTCTGTTTGCACCTCTTTGAGTTACAAACTAAGCAATGCCACCCCAAATATTAAAGAAATTTAGAAATGAAAAAAGTATTTTACCCTAAATGAAAACAAACTACTTAAAATCTTTAAGTTTTTACCAAAATGCTGGAGGGGCGCATCAACTGCTTAAATACTTAAATGTAAAATTTGATGTAGTTTCTCTGGTTGCAAACGTCTTTTTTTTTCAATACAACACAAGCATGCAACACAAGCATGTACTTGTACATCATTCTGTGTGTTTTACTTTTATTGTTTGTAGCACAAAGTAAGAGTTAACAAACTGCAATCCTCAAGTGGGCAGGCAGCTGATATGGCAACACCAACATGTTAACCATTTTTTTCTATCATATTATTCTCTTAGTCGATGTTGTTGCTGGTGTTTCTTATTTAAGTCATCTTAACATTATAGACAACATTTTAACAACCGCAAACAACCAGTCAATAAAAGCAATCAAGATCGTCGTCATCCTACACGTACTACGTATGAACTCTATGCACGGCTAGTAGGTATGTACTCGTATGTATGTATGTATGTGCGCCTGGGCTGTTTGGTTGTTTGGATGGATGGATTGCTTTGCAACACGTAGCAGATTGCACATTAATACATGCATTTCTATACAAACTAAAAGAATTAAAGAAAAATTGAAAAACAAAACTAACCGCAAATATTGAAAAAATAAGAAATATGTTTTTTTTTGTGTTTTTAACAAGAACTTTAAAAGAATGTTTGGCATAGTAGTAGTATTAGTAGTTTATTTATTTTAATTTAGCATTTTCAGAAATGATTTTGTTTCATATGTGTTTCATGTGAATTCAACATGATTTAAAGTAAACTTCAAAGAAAACGTTTGATTTTGATATTACTTTATCTGAGTACAGATTCGTGTTGCAAACAAATAAACTGCGAAAAATCGAAACGATAACTCAAAAGAGTTTTAAATTAACTAAATACGTTTTATTTTAAAAATGTTGAGTGAAATGAAAAATTAATTATTGATTGTTTCATATGATAGGTTAGGTTAGGTTAGGTTAGCAGGCTGCTGGTAAGGAAGGTTGAAATTTAGAGTCCAGCTCACTTTGGGTCCAATACAATGATCCCTTTGTGCTGCCTGTTGGTTGAAGAGAAGATAGTCAGAGAGGGTGATAGGGAAGAATAGTGATAGAGTAGAGTAGGTGATGAAGGAAGAGATGGAGGAGGAAAGCTTCATTCTTTTTGCACGCTTTTTGATAATGCAGTGTTGCAGCGCCTTCTCGTGTTAAATGAGGCGTATTAAATTTTGAAGCTGTGTTTAGTAGCCATTTTTATTTTATTGGTTATTTTACTTCGTCAATGATTCTGCTACACAACGAAAGAGGGCGCTCTGATGTTACATTAGGCTTAGTATCTGATGAAGTCGGTGTAGTTTTTAGTGACCGGTGCCTTATGCCTGCATCACTAGAACTTTTCCCACAACAACTGATACAGAGGACACTAATGCACATCAGACAAATGCGTGGTGTTGTTATTTTCAATGACTGTGTCAGAGACCGGGCTCGAAACCAGGACCTTTGGTTTTTTCATATGATTCTGCATCCCAATTTACATACATAATTTTTTTTTTATTGTAGCTTCAGTATTAGCAATTACTTATCACTCAGTCTTAAAGCTCCCCATTCTTTCAAATATCTGGCCAAAGTTTTTTCCCTAGTTTCCCCCGTTTATTTTGGTAGTATTTGTTGCAATTTTTTTTTATTGTTGTCATAGTTTTAGTTGGGTGTATTTTGTAGATTTTTGTATTGGCTTTTATATGCAATTTATGTTCTTTATTAATGATCATCGTGGTGTTACATGAAAATTGACTATTGACAGCGCAAAATATATTATTGTTCATATATTTTAGTAAAGTTTTTTTTCTTTTTTTAGCTGTAGCTTTTATTTTCGGTCATCATTGTTTGGTTTTGTTTTTTTTTTGTTTTTCTTTATTTTTTTCCTTTCTTTGTTTGCTGCAAAATGTTTTGATTTCATCATGATAAGGCTCATACATGAAAACACATGTCGAAACATTTATGAGTTCAAAAATAAATAAATAAAAAATCAACAACTGGGAAAATTTCACTAAAATGTAAGCGCAATATTATGAAGTTTTTCAATCAAAGCTTTTACATTAAACCAACACGTTTTGATTCGTGATTTTTGCAGTAAAATAAAATTAAATAAAAAAAAAATAATAAATAAAATATTCGCTATGAATATTAAAAATTATTAAAAAAAATTAGGACCACGATTAATTTACTGAAAAAATCATTTATATACATACATATGTATGTATATGCAATGCTAAATACGTTTTTCGTAAGATTTCTTTGTTTTTTACGTCTAATTCAACTGGGCTAAATCAGGCTGAAAACGATCAAATAAACCTATCAATCACTGCACATGTGTAAGTGTGGCATAGTTGTCACTTAAAGCACTTCGCTCACCATTTATTTTTATTTTTTGACTTGCTTAGCATTCGTATCAAAGCATGTCGTCATTTTGATGTCAACAAAATATAATATAAACTTATTTTGGACCGCGTGCTTCTTTCCCATCATTAAAGAAAAATTCTCAAACAAAATGATGTTTTTTTTTTAAATAAATCATAGTTGTAGATGGTTGAATAAAAAGCCGTCGAACAAAATCAAACCACTTTTAATTTTCATCAACCACTGCCGACAAGACATATGTGCATACGTGTAGTCCTAAGAACACAGCAGCACGCACACAATTCTGTGATTGATGAGTTTGTTTGATCGTCTCCAGGGTAGTAAAACTCCAGGCATTGACATCTCCATCGCCTATTTCGGCGTTATTTCATGAAGTTAATCGATCTAATGTCCTCCTTATGTTTCTGTGCATTTGCATTCATGTTGTTATTGTTACATATATACTTACTTTATTTACTTCAAAACAAATGGAAAACATACAATTCGAGAATGAAACTTTAAAGTTGCGATACCAGTCACAAAATTCTAAAGTATACACAAAATATTTAAAACTCGGTTGTTGCAATAGCCGAGAAGTTGCGTTAATTGAGGGTTGAAAAAAGCGAAAGCGTACTGTACATATGTACATATCGTTGCCTTCATATAGAAAGGACCTAACCCATTATTTTTTTTTTTAAATCGAGTTTCTTGTATATTTCCATAGAAGAACATCTAACGTATCGAAAAGTGCAAAAATCTCGATTTCGAAAAATAATTAGTTAGGGCCTTTCTATATTAAGGCAAGAATACTCGTATATGTAGTAGTTTCATATATAGATTCATATATTTTTTTTTAATTTTTTTAGTTGTTTTAACAATCATTTAAACAAGTGGTTTTGTTTTGTTTCTATCTCTTAAATAATAAAGAAATTAAACTTCATTTTATATTTTTGCTTACAACAAAATAATAGCAATACACACTTATGTATCTGTTTTAACATTATTATAAACTGGTTTTTTCCAAACTACTGTTTCTTTTTATACATACATATGTATTTACAAAAGATTGTTTGCAGATATTAATAACTCATGGATAAATACCATACATTTGTATTGTAATCTCACTAAAAATCATTCACAATTAATTAAAATATCTTTTTAATTTAGCTAATTTACTTATATGTATAATACTTATGTATATGTATATACATAAGTATTATGCCTGGTTTTATAAAATAATTTAATTAATATTCTTTAACTTGCAAAATTACATTTATAAAAAGTAATACTAAGGATATTCACGTTAACTCTTTCTGGCACGAGCAATATATTATAATTTTTGATTGTCAAAGGTTTTTGTTACAACATAGAAGCAACGTGTTAAATGTTCGCGGATTAATTCTTTAATTAAATTAATAATAATATCATGCCTTCGCTTTTACAAGAGACATTAAAATTTCATTTAAAATAAAAACAAATTCTAAAATTATTTAAGAAAGAAAGAGTTTCTTCGACTCCGATAAATAAGCAGTAAAATATCAATAAAATTTTTTTAATTAAAAATAAAAATGCGAGCGGCTCACATTTGTAGTAAAATTTCATAAAATTAAAGTCATACCATTTCTTTAATTCTTCAGCGAGAAATTTTTTTTAGGAGAAATAAAATGAAAAATCAAAGACATTTCGGCAGACTGAGACTACGCTAACGATAAGAATTCTCCTGGAAATTTTTCAAGAATATTGAGGAACAAAGAAGGCAAGTTCTTAGGAAAATTATTTGGAGGCTTTATAATAAAATTACTCTACTAATAACAGTAATAGTCGACAATTAGTATTTATATGATCTCTTACTGTTCAATACATATAAAAACTCTATTTGCTTGAATTCACTTAAAAATTCTTAATACTTTTACAACTGCTTTTTACATTAAATGTTATTTAAAAAGAATGTTTACATTAATAAAACTATCGAAATTTCGCCGATTTTCATTTAATAAATGTACTTAAATTAACGCAAATTTTTCACAGGGAAATCCCTGACCCTAATTAGCATACACTATAATCCATAGTAGAAAAATCTATTATGTTGATTTGACTGAGTCTGGTCAGGGATAAAGCTCGGGGTCTAGCAGAGCGTCATTTGGGTTCTAGTCAATGCATTAACTACTTTTGCCAACCGGAACTTATGCAAATTGAATCGCTATAGAGCATTTCTTAAGGCCGCACAGTTCATTATGTGTGCGAGAATTTTAAAAGTGGTAATTTGGCGACAGTAGCGCACTAATGGCAATATCAGCAATATTACAAATTTGCACCACGAGAATGGATAAAAAGTGTGAGGACAGATACAACATTTAAAACATACCGAAATCATCAAGGATGGCAGAAAATGCAAAAAGTGTTAATCAGTATGCTTATGACGATCCCAGCTTTTCAATTATCATCGTCATTACACAGAAAGAACTTTATTTTCTATTCAGTTAGTAACTTCAAAAAATAAAATTTTTTCTTTTTTTAAATAGGACCTACCACTAAATTTGAAAAACTTAAACCTAAAAGTTTAACAGAATGAACAACACATATTTTCGTTATTAAAATAATTAGCTATAAGTGTATCAAACCAAATATAGGGTGTTTTTTATTGAGGTATAGAACTTTAAGTTGGCATCACTTTTTTAACTGGCGGCCATTTTGTCAGCTGTCAAGTGATTAATATTTAGTTTGGTTTGCCATTTCATCATGAACAGGTTGACAAAAGAACAACGCTTGCAAATCGTGCAAATTTATTTCGAAAATAATGGTTCAGTTCGCGAAGTTTACCGCAAGCTCCGTCCATTTTATGGTCGACATAATCGTCCATCAGAGCAATTAATTCGGTTAACCGGTCAATTGGCCACCAAGATCGTGTGATTTGACACCATTGGATTATTTTCTTTGGGAATATGTGAAGTCGCTCGTCTACGCCAACAAACCAGAAACGTTAGGGGACTTGGAAGCCAACATTCGTGGCGTTATTGCCAACATACGGCCCCATATGCTCGAAAAAGTGGTTGAAAATTGGACCTGTAGAATTGGCTTTATTCGAGCCAGCCGCGGCGGCCACATGCCCGAAATCATATTTAAACGTTAATGGCATAAAATTATCCTTCCAATAAAGCCAAATTGATGGACATTAAAACGATTTTCTTGTGTTTTATTTCAATTCGAAGTTCTATACCTCTAAAAAAACACCCTATATAAAAAATAATAAAACTTGAAACCAATTTCGAACATCTGGGGGCAAATTACGGCATTCGATATCGTACAAATTTGCAAACAATTTTAATTGTGTTTGTATGGAAATTTCGATCGATTTTGAATGCAGTAATCTGCCCCATGTTAATTAAAACAAAAATTTATCATAACGTTTCTGTGTACGCCACATTTTTCATAAAAGATCTAAAATCTATATATCTAACAAATTTAATTGGTGCAAGAATTAAAGTCCCAGACTGGCATAGTCACAGGCTTTACTGCCATAGAAGTCACCTCTCTATAAAAAGTTATATAAAGTAACCTCCACGCAGTCCTGGGGAGAAATCGTGGCATTTGATATCGCTCGAAATTTCCATACAAACACAACTAAAATTGTATGAAAATTTATGCGATTTCGAATGGCGTAATTTGCTCCCTGATTTAACCCCCTTTCCTTTTTTCGTATGAAGCTATTATAAATGTAAAGTTTGCACCAATAAACCGAATTCGTTGTCACTTTTAAATAAATATATCCTTCAGTAAATGACCGCCATCACAAAGTCCAGCTGCTGAGCCGTCTTAAGAAATTACACTACTGCGTTACATGAGTGCGAGGGTATATATTTGGATGGTAACATTTTTGAGAAGCGAATTCTCAAATTGTGTACTTATTTTTTATTGATTGCTCAAATATAAATTTTGTTTTGAGCCGTTTTTAAATTTAACTAATATTTCGAAGCAAAACTGTATACAATTTATGCACTTTCATTCTTCATTATGAGCAAATGTTCATTTAAAAAATCTGTGTATTTATTTAATGACTGGTCACACTGTGCATTGTTAGAAACAAGTTTCAAACAAAAAATATAAACAATTAAACATCGAAAGTGTAACATGAGTATACAACGCCCACATCGACCCTGCAAAAATTACAATTTACTTTTATTATTCTCTTATAATAAACGAATTAAGATCGTATTTGATATATTGAAAAAAAGCGTACAATTATAGATTCTAATTTGCATGAAATTTGAATTTAGCGAAAACTTAAAAATAATTTTGTAACATGATGTACACACATGGTTGTAAGATTTGATGTTTGTAGTCCACTGGTTGGCTGTTGGTTGGGTAGTGAGGCTTCCACAAATGTTTTAAGAGATTTAAGAAAATTATGTTGCTAGAAACTGAAGGCTCAGTTAGCCCACTGTAATCGAATGTTATGTGAAAAGTATTGTTATGTGAAAAGTAATGAAAATGGTTATAGGTATGTAATGTAACGTACGAATCTATACATTACTTTTCACATAACAATATCGATCAGCTGTTTCCTACGGTTGCAGTTACATTCCATTACAGTCGTCTCAGTTACTGCACAAGCTTAAAGATAACGAACTTGCAACACACTTTACTAAATTAAAAATTATTTATATCGTGGCATAACCGTCAAAAAGCTTAAGCGTCAAAATTTTCAAGTTTCATTATTTAACGAAAATCGATTGCTTAAGCTTTTTTTTGTGGTTATGGTTCGATATTATTATAAATTAAATCATGATAAACATACATATATTTTTTAAATAATAAAGCAAATAATTCCTTGTTGCTTTCCAAATTTGCTAGGTTTGCAAGTCTTGCAAAAATAAAACCTCCAAAGGAGTTATTAAGATCGAAAATGTAAATCGAAAAAAATAAAAAAATTTGTTTATGAATTTTTAAAAAGAAACTGTTTATTTTTACTGTAAACAAAAGCTGTCCAGTGAATGGCCTAAAGCCTTTAATTAATTGTGTGTCTTAAAACTGTAAAAGTATGTTATTAAAAATTATTGTTGATATTCTGTATAAAAAAGATAAAATAATTAATGACAACCTTTTGTGTTCTATGGAATTTATATTCGTACAACACTTAGCACAGTCATGTGAATACCTTTCATAAATTTAGTCTTAATAAATTTGCCTCGCAGGCAAGACATGAAATCGAACTTATTAGTACACAACAAAGTAGGGTATTACAACAACATATTGTTTGTTTTTTTCTTTATATCTTGTGGTTTGAAAAAATATAATACGCTTTTCGCAAACTGTTTGCAAGTGTTATAAATTTATTTTAACAAAAAAGAAATAAACAAATAAAAGACATACTCGTACATATATACAATACGATTGTCTGGCAGCAATATGGTTTACAGCCGGTTGAACATGTTTTTAAGAATTTTCAGTTAAATATGAAAAAAAACAAAATTCAAATTCACACATACACACTTATGCAAATATTATGATTTTTAAACTGTTTTCCCAAACCACCACATGCATTTACACAGAAGCCAACAATTGCAAACATTGTAAATGATTTATCTGATACATTTATTTCGTCTATGTACTCGTATGTATATGCAAATATTTATTTAACTTTTTTAATGGAAATTTTATTAATTAAGATAAAGATTTAAAAAAACTACGCATGCATTAAGAGATATTTTTTTCTGTAGATAAGCTCTTCAGTACAAAGTCACATGCATCATGTATTTTTTCTTTCTTTTTCGTTTTCATTTAAAAATTGTAACAGTTGTGCTTCGTAATAAAATTATAATGCAATTGAATTAATTAAATAAATATTAAAGCACATTTTTTATTAAAATTCAAAAATAAATTAAATGAGTTTGCAAAAATAATAGTAGAAGTACAACACTAAATTATTGTGATTCTACGCATGTCGTCATCAAAGACGCGCAGTGGGGGAAAAAAGACAAGCGTTGTCTTAGGACACCCTCTTCAGAAACGTTTCTTTTCCCCACGTCTCTCTCTCCAAACAAACTAATCAGCTTTGCAAGAAAACTTGCATAGTGTAAACTAGGACTAAATAATATTTTAAGGGCATCCGGTTAGCAAACTCTACATCTTCATGACTTCTTTGGAGTGACTTTTTTACCTGGGTATTAAAGAAAACATACATACTTACTAATGCTTTCGTCAATAGTGGACCGCCGCTGCATGTTTCCTCAAGGAATAGTTTTTTGATGGCATTTTTTTTTGTAATAAAAACAGCTGACGTCGGAAGAAAATAGAGCACGCTATAAGTAAAATTTTGTTAGACCTCTTTCATAGAAGCAATGTCATGCATTTTGCAGTTGGAAATTTGGCATGTCAGATGTAAAAAACAGTTCGTGTATGGCACGTTTAAGTTTCAGATGGCTGCACTAATAGTTCATTTACACATACTAAACAATTATTGCATTGTAGGGTTGTTCTAATTCAAGTTTTTAAACTTTTCCTACCATTCAGCGAAACAGATTTCGCATCGTGTTCTTTAATATGGATTTAAAATTTCTCACACTTTTGGATTTGCTGTGTAGGTCCCTTCTGACGATAAACAACCACAGAAGACCATTTTCGCAAAATAGGCATTTCACCGGATTTGTCTTATTATTATTACTGCAATTTTTATGTGTACTCCTCATTTTAATTTATGTACTCGTATGTACTTATATACTACTTACTATATATGTATTATTGTTTTTCACTACTTTGTCCTAGTTTACACTATGCAAGTCTTATTGCTAAAGGCCATGATTCACTATCCTACACAATCGCGCGATCTACGAAAAAATACAAGATCTGATTAATTGTTTTTGTCTTTTGAAAATGTTCATAGACTCCATCATACCAGGGCTGTATTTTCTCAAAAATCGCACGATCGTTTAGGCTAGTGTATCACGGCCTTAAGCTGATAGTTTGTTAGGAAAGAGAGACGAGGGGAAAAAAGTTACTGTTCCCCTCGTCTCTCTGTCCATCAAACTAACTAATCAGTTTAGCAATAAGACTTGCATAGTGTAAATATGGACTTTGCACATTTAATGAAATATGTTAGTAACTGCATACATATGTATGTATGGATATACATATGTACCTACACATGGTAAAATTATACAAGGTACTTGCACGACTAAAACAAAATTACAGCACCAAAAAATACACGCATTTTGTTGGTAGGAACAAACGAATAATTATCAGAAACAGACGTCTTTTGTTTTTAAAACAGCAATCACAGGGTAACTAAAGTACAATTGCATTCATGCATGATTATAGTTATTCAGTGTTGCCAATATGTGTGTAATACACAGTGTGAAATTTGTACTCTGATGTGTAGGCCATGCAATGAGATTCATGTATAATCTGTGTGTAATTTTACTTTGGCTTATATTTTTATTTATTTTTGTCTTAATTTTAACCTTCACAAAAAATGTGTAGTGTAATTTTCTTCAATGTGTAATTGGAGACACAGCCATGTGCAAATTCATTGGCAACACTGTAATCATTTTATTCACACAGATACACTAACATTTTTGCAGCTTTAAACAAAGTTTGACAACTTTCTGCATTGTATAAATAAACAGGCTGGGCTTGTGCATGTACCTTGTATAATTTTACCATGTATCTACATATGTATGTATGTATTTTCCTTTCGAAACAAAACACAGAGATCTTTGTCTACGTCATGCCAACAGCTGATTGATAGCAAAAAAAAAAAGCTAACGGACCTGCGCAATGCATAATCCTGTTTTATTTGTTTCATGCTGTCAACACTCAATTTATTAAAATCGTAAATATATACATACATTTGTACATATGTATATATATTTACATACGTACATACATAAGTACACATGCTTATAGATTTAAATAGTGACAACTA
The DNA here is from genome assembly GCA_936439885.1 of Nowickia ferox. NCBI lineage: Eukaryota > Metazoa > Arthropoda > Insecta > Diptera > Tachinidae > Nowickia > Nowickia ferox. The sequence continues at coordinate 89,449,865 of OW387023.1, read as the reverse complement.
GTTAAATCTCATCTCTATTGTTATTAGCGGCAGTTAAGTAGTTGCACATTAATTCGTCGTTTACTTCTGCTGCCTACTCGTCAATAACGGCGTTTCATTGTTGTTTTTTTTAGCAATTGACATTCGTCACTGTAGTCCGCGATTTTATTTTGTGCAATCAACATGTCCAATATCGAGTTGATCTTTAATATCAATTTTATTTGTGGTTTCGGCGTTTTAAATTATAACAATTGTTTTAAATATAAAATATACATACATGCATAGTATGTACATACATATGTAAGTAGTTAATGATATAAATATGTAAACTATTTACAAAAAAGTATAAAAATGTTAGTAAAAATAGTTTTTTTAAGTAAAATCTAACAACATAATTGGTTGTTCTACACAATTTATCATGATAGTGCAGAAACTAGGCGTACATACAGTGAGAGACCAAAGTTTAAGTACACATACATACATAGGTACATACATATGTATGTATGTACCTAATGAAAAAAACTAAAGTTTCCCTGAAAATTTGTACTTATCATGTGGTTTTATTTATCTTTTTTTATTTATTAGTGATAAATATAATGAAGTAATATTGATTTAAGTTCGAAGATAACGGTAATTTTTTTAAAATACAAAGAAATTAAGTGGACCGAAGTTTAAATACATGTATGTACATATGTATAAACCACATAATAAATTTTTTGATGATTTTTTTTTTGGTTAAGCAACGTACGTCGTTCTTGCTTTTGGAACTCATCAGTAGACCTCAACCCAAAAGTTTTTGAAAACGAAATATACATACATACATATATATATGAATAAAGCTGCTCATTTTGTAAAGATTTTTGTTTGTTGCCTTAAAACTTATTATGTTTATAGGTATATTGCGATTCTAAATAACATATTGAGAGTCTTAATTTAAACAGATGTACATATGTTTGTGGTCTTAATAATGAAAGTCGTTCAAGTCGTATACATGTTTGCTTCGAAATATTAAATAAATCTTAAGAAAACTTCAAAAAATATTTAAAAAATATTAAATAAATTTATATAAATCTAGACTAATACTATTCTAAATTAGAGTGATGCATAATATAAAAATATTTTTTAAAATGTTCAAATATATTCTACTAAATACCTTCACCAAGAACTATATGACTTAGACCACTTTCATAATTAAGTCTACATATGAAACTTTTTACCTTATATCAGAAACTTCTGGGTTGAAGTTTACTGATGAGTTCCATAAGCAGGAACCAATTACATATAAAAATAAAAAATAAAAAAATAAACAAAAATTCCTAATACATTTAAAATTTAATGTCAAATAAATATACTTCGGTACTTATATGAAATTAATTGTGTAAGAAAAATATAAAAAATATGTTTTAGTAATTTGTTTACACACCGTGACTCTTTATGACAGCTTGTGAACCCAACTTTCATTATCTTCCAAGCATGACGTATGAAATTAAGGTCTGGGATTTGGGTAAGGCTATAAAGCTATCGTGGAGCATAACAAAGCAGCCAGTATTTCACCGAAAGTAAACTGTGCTTCGGATCGTTATCTTGCTTGAAAGATCGAATGAGTTGCAAGGTCCAACCTGTCCACCGAAGCTTGCAAATTATCTTATAATATGAACTTTTATTGACATTGATCTATTATTCCATCATGAAAGCAAATTTTTCAGGACCAGCTACTCCTATTGTTTCATTCATATGTAAAAAAACTGTTTTCTAAAATTTGACGTCATTGTTTCTATATTTATTAGCAAACTCCTATCTATAAAAGGTTTCTAGCTCACTCATTTATGTGTTTTTTTTTTCGTGGAACTCAGCTCTTATATCCATTATTATTAATAATTATTTTCGTTTACTTCTCGCAGAACATGCCGAGTGGAAAGCTTTCTGGTTCTGTCACTAGGAAATTTTTCCACAGATACATATTGTTTGCATTTTCTGATACTAATCGGAACACTGGAAGATGCAAAACTCAATAATTTTTTTTGGTTGCATTTTCCCTCTAAAAATTAATTAATAGTTTTCATTATTATTTGCATGGTGCAAATTTTCAGAGAAACTTAGTTGTTTTTTAAACTACAGATTTGGGATATGTATGTTAACTTTAGTCTCTTACTGTACATGCATACATATGTCATCACTTGTATTGCATCGTGCGTGATTTTGTTTTTGTTGTTGTTATTGTTTTAACGAAAATATGCCTTGTTAGTGTAATAAAGGGTAACAAAAGCAATCGTATCAGAAAATAATGTTTTTTTTCTAGCAGAAAATGTGTGAGAGTAATAAAATTAATTTGTTTTGTTTTGTTATTAACCGGTTTTTTTTTGTAAGTGTGTGTGTTGCTAATGCGTGTAGTTTAGAGAAGTAATGTCAACATAACTAAAGGTAAGAAAAACAAACAAATTTAGTATGTATCAGTGATGGGAAATATGGCACAATTGTGCCATTTTGGGCACTATTGGATGTTGGCTGGCACTGTGGCACTCTCGCTATTTTTCTGGCACCTTTTGTTCTTTAAAATGCAATAGTAAGTACTCTTCTTTTATATTTAAAATTTTTAAGTATTGAAAAATTAGTAGGATTTGAGACTAACAATTGTTCGATTCTGATGAGAAAAAGTAATGGTATGAATGAATTTTTTGGCATCAGCTCATGTCGTAGGGATGATTTTATAAACTCTGAAGTTCATAAAATTCTTAAGTCTGGTCGAGCTATTATAAACAGAGTCCTTGAACACTGGCAATTCTAGAAATATTCATTTACACGATAAAATTTTCAGTCATAATGCAGTAATAAAACTTAATTCATATTAAATAGTTTGACTGCTGATATAAGCAAAATGTGTTTTTATTTTTACCTTATGTCCTTAAAATAATAAATGATATAAATGTCGATATGCACTCTGAAGATGTGAGAGTACATTTAAGTTTAAAGAGACTTTCTTTTTATTTCTTCATTTCTGTGGTAATATAAAAAAAAAATAAAATAATGATGATCTTCATTATGTAGACCTTGATAATACAGATCGAAATTTTCACCATCTTCCAACGGAATAAATTTATTGCGGTGCTGAAATTGTACTATTAATAACCACAATCTTAGTTTCCCAGCATAAAATAAATACAATAAAGTCTACTTACATTTACATTTGTGTCATAGGTATTTTAAAACTAAGTATAATTTCAAGGACTATTATTTGAAATGGTTTACAAAGTTTGCACCAGAATATGTTATAAGCGGAGACACAAATTAATTTGTTCCTTTTGGTACACAAATGTTTCCAAACGAAACCAAATACACTGAAAATATTTAAATTGAATACAGATCCACATCATGCTTTGAAGATTTAAAAAAGCTCACGAGCTTAAGTTTGAGTGAGTTTTGGTATTCTTTCTATTTTCCACTTCATTAAATGTGGTAAGAATCACCCTCATTCCATTTGTCAACATCAACGTTACGTCAATACAATACTAAAAAATTGGGGGATATCTTATGCTATTTTCTAGACCTAAGTGAATAGCAAAAAATTATTCTCGAGAGCAAATAGACAAGCCCCAATTTTTTAATATTGTATTGACATGACGTCGATGTTGACAACAGTTCGAAATTTTATAAAAAGTAAAATGTTAAATAGACTGCAATGAGAAACTTTAGCATGTTTAATATTATTATTATTATTATTATTATTATTTTTAACATATACGAACGAACGTACACCACTTTGCCATGGATCATGTTTTTTTGTTATATTCATGGAATTTTCCACTTATTAACACAATAAATATAATTGAAGAACCATAGTATATACGAACATTAAGTGCCAACATTTTAATTATGTTTCTAAAAAGCACGAAATCAAAATTTCCAATTCCCATCACTGGTGTGTATGTATGCATATATTTTTTTAACATACACAGAATGTTGATAAACTTATTGTAAACATGTTGCATTTACTAAGATGAATACCTGAAAGAGTATAGTAACTTTCTAAATACCCAGTAGTCGGCAAGTCATTACAAATTGAAAGCCATCCGATTGTGAGCTATTTTGTCAATATGGAAAATAAAAAAAGAAATAGTTAAGGGCATACAACTAGCATCCGATTCAGATTTGTCTTTCTTCTATCCTATTGTAAAATTAAATGTTAATTAGAAGCAAAGAACAAAACAGAAACTAATAAAATTTAACCATTGCATTAGCATCTGATGTGGATGGATTAGTAATGTATTCTATTGTTTATTAGTTTCAATTATGAATTTTATTTATTTTCTGTGGTTTTTGTTCTCAAAGTTTTTTTTGTCAGTTTGTTTCAAATTGACCTTAACTGTTTGGGCAAAAGTTGGAAAAGGAGTTCTTCATGAAAGAAGACTCACGAATTTGCCCAATTGCTCAAATACCAATTTTAGCTTCCATCAAATCCTTAATGATTTACTTAAGAATAACAATAAATATATACATATTATTAAATAGTTAAAAACATTTTAAAGAAAATGGAATCCAATTTCTAGTTTAATTAATAGTTCAAACAAAGGCCATAATCGATCTCAATCGGACCCGTCTAATATTAATAGCATGTCTGCTAATAAAGACTAACCCCCATATGCAAAAAAATAGCGTGTGCTAGAAGTGTACTTTAAAACAAAATTTCCACACAAAACCGGTTTTAACGTACACTTGAAGCACACGTTATTTGTTTTGAATAGAGGGGTAATTGCATTCAGACACATCTTAATGCCCTCCGAATCACCATAACAGTTGGAGTCATCCTTCCAACCTTCGATTACAATGTATACATTGTTGGACACATCTTATGGCCTAGGCCAATGCTGTGTAAATGTAAGTAGAAATTGTATGCAGACTTTGGATGGGTCGCGCTTACATTGTCACTGGTCTCAGATCGGAGATGTATGTGACAAAATTTTCACTGGGTAGCTTTTGAAAAAAAAACACCTACACAACATCACTTATACTTCACTACAATAATTTCCGTTTAATAGATCGTTCAGCCTAACGCAAATCAAATAATTTCAAGTTGAAATTTCAAACGAAATGAAACGTATTTATACTGAAGCATTTTTGAATCGCTTTCGAAAACTACTTGTATTGCACCTTTCAATTGCATAGAGTTTTTATTACGCCTTGTACTCTGTTCAAATTTGCGAACAATGTTGATCAATATTGAAAAAAAAAAAATTGCCATGTAAACAATATTAAGTTGCCCTTGAAACTATGCTACAATTTCATATACATACGTTTGTAAAAACACTCAAAGTGTTTGTTGGAAATTCTATGGGAACGCTTAAAAAAATGTTGAGGATACATTTCATATGTTTTTTTTAAGATGAACACAGTCAGGGCAATCATGAATAAAATTCCGCGTGAAAGTTCTCCCTTTTCCAATTAGAATTTTTTGTTTTCCCTATTATTATTGCGAATAGAGCTGTGCCAAATCGTTCATTTAAGTGACCGGTCATTTTCGTTCATTTTGTAAAAAAGAACGAGTTCGTTCATTTTGTTCATCCGCTCTTTACAAGAAAAAGAACGAAATGAAAAAACAAACAGTTGATTCGGTCAATAAAAAGAGACAAATGCAATGTTTTTGTTATTTTTTGGCAAAATTATCAAAACAAACAAAATAACACAAAGGAAAAATCAGCAAGTAAATTTTTTTTCCAATATTAAAGTATTTTTTTGTGTGACATAAAATAAGGAATTTGGAAAATATTAATAGCATTAAGAAGTGTTCAAGATGGTGTTTTTATTTTGCCATAATTAAGTCTCTGCTGGTAAATAAATCTATGGCCAATGAATAAAAGTCAAAAAGCGGGAGCGAAAATAACTTAATTACGTATGTGAGAAGTTAAAGCAGTTTAAAAAATTCATAATGGTAACACTGTTACTAAAAGTAGATAAAAAGGCAAATGAAAACGAGAAAATGAAAAAAAAATCCCACATGAACGATGAAAAAGCAAAACAAAACAAAACAAAGAGCCAAGTGCGCTCGGTCATCGGTCGTTCATTTCGTTCAATTTATTTTTATGTGTCGGTACTACTGAACCAAAACAGCTCAGTAAAATGACCGGCTCACTTCGTTCATTTGAGTGATTCGTTCAATTTTACTCGTTCGTTCATGAACGACACAGCCCTACTTGCGAATAATTGGAATTGTTCCAAAGGAAAAATTTCACGCGGAATTTTATTCATGATTGCCTTAAATATTAAAATATGCAAAAAAAAACAATTTAAAGGAACTCTGCTCTAAATTCCATTAATTAGGTTAAACGACAAAGTCTTAACTTCTTTCCATAATCTTCAGCAGTTTTTGAAACTTTTTTCTTTAGCAAATATATTGCTTTTCTTATTTCAAGTGAATAGTTTGCTTAAGATCTAAAATGTAATCATTTTTAGCTTAATTTCTGTTAAAGTAAACTTTTTGTTTTCCTTCATTTGCATTTCGTCAACGTTTTTTTTTCTTTTTTTAATCTTTTTTGTCGTTTAACCCACCCAGTATGCCTGTTGTTGTTTTATATTCATATGAAAATGTTGCAATAACCAAACAAACAGTTTTGCTGCAGGTGCAATTTGCATACGTATCTTATTTTCAATATCATATTTCATGTTAATTTTCCAAAAAATAAAAAAATAATAAATTTAAAACATAAGCGGACATGTAAGCAAAATTTGCTTTATTTATTTCAAAAGACACAAATATTGAGTCGGAGTTGAAGTGGCAAAAATTCTTGCGAATTGATTGCAAAATTATTTTAAATAAATTTGATTTGTCTGCAATTTAAATCGAAATAAAAAAATAAATTAATTGTGTTAATTTAATGGTTATTTAAATTAAATAAAAAGTTTTTCCATAAAGGTAGACATACATATGACATAAATTCCATATTTAAAATGCAAAATATATAAAAATTATTTCAGTTTAATAAAAAAAGGTATTTTTGCAATCTTTTGCCTCCTAGCAAAAATTAAAAAAATTGAAACACTAGCATAAGAAAATATTTCAATAAATGTAAAGCAGTTTTAGTATTAAGGTCTTTAACCTCCTGCCCAAAAAAAAATTATTAAAATTAAATTAAGTTAATTTATCGTTAGTCAAATAAGTATTTTTAAATAAATAAAATTTCTGACTCTACCAAAATTATTGTACATTATTAAATGAAATTTGTTGTGCAAAACTAGATAATAGAATGACCTTAGTTGTTTCTCCAAGCCTCCTGTTGACAACTTTGACAACATTTTCTGCAACTAATTTGAGCAAAACTTGATAACATGAAAGTTTGTTTGCTCGAAATATTACCCATTTTCATCAAATTGCAATTGTGAATAATTTTTCTATAGAAATGTTTTTTTTTCATGAGGATGCTTTCACTTATTCCTTTTATTCACTTAATTTTATGAGGACAAACTGAATTAATACTTCGCGTATTTTCAATATTTTCCTTCCAATTAAATATTAAAAGTATTTTTTATAGGGCAAGATTAATAAATAATATCCCCGATTTATTCACAATAATTACTTGAAAACACTTTCCGCATAGAGTATGCACCGTTTTGGTTCACATGCAACACCATTACGGTGTTGCACTAAAAAATTCTTCCACTGCACCCTAAAACTTAAAAACATTTCATTTGAAATCCGAAATTATTGTATTTCTCATTATAACACTTGAGTTTGTTGGATTTTTAATGAATTTTTAAGCTTTACAAATGACATCGGGAAAAAATTTTCACGGGATATTCACGATAGCATTTTTCTTTTGGAGGGTAATATAAATTTCATGGATACAAAAATTCCACTTGTTATACAGTTCAGTTTGGTTGACTTCCAAAACGTTTCAATACAAAATTTGAATGATTATCGATAGCGGTATTTATTTATATTGTGCACAGATACAAAGTTGCGATATATTGTTGTGTTCTTAATACTTGTCGACGACATTTTAAAAGAGTGTCAATGTTTTGTACTGCGGCGTTATGAAACACTACACTATATTGTATAATATAATTGTCAAGGATAGAATACACATGTTTGTATGAGAATGATTTTATTGACGACAGCAAGGCAACAGGGCGCCAGGTTGTTGTTGTCTATGCTGATTTTGTCGTTGTAGTCCAACTAAACTAATTTAAATTGGTTTTTTTTTGGCGACAATGAGCAAATACAGTGTTGCCAGTATAAAACCAAATGGTGAATGAATGATATCTTACAATTATTTAGTACAATTTAACAGAAATAATATTCCGAAATTGACGGTAAGAATAAATTGACTAATTTTTATATTTTTACTGGGAATAAGTACATTTTGAAAGAGTAATTTAATTTTTAGAAATGCGAAATTTGTGATGTTCGCAATACTGATACACAAATGTTTTTGTACTTGAACATCAGGTGATGATGATGATAATGTTGCCGCCTCCAATTGAACTAAGTAGCTGGCTTCGAGGCGACAAATGCACCCAGCGGCATTTGAAGTAGTGTGTTCATGTAGCCTGCTGCGGTGAATGGGTTTAATCATTGGACTTTAATGCATTGTTCGAAGTTTGGCCTTCAGAATATAATTTTACATTGTATGATATTTTCTATATCTTCACAGATAAATTTAAATTTAAGAAGCAGAGACAAAAACCAAAAATTTTAGCAGAACATATTTCGCACTTAACAGCGCACTGTTAAGTATTTAACAGCACATACTAGGAAATTAATCAGTATTATTTTGGAGGCAAAATCTAGGAATTGGGATTGAGACTTTACTCAACAAAAAATATTTCACAGCTATAGTGCAAGGGTTTCAATACTTCGTATGTCGATTAATCCTTGACAATAACTTGGAAAAAAATTTATTTTGTTGTACTGCGTTAATTACGCATAAAATGCAAAATCTCGAAGAGTTTTTTTTTGTATTGTCTATCGTCCTTATTTAGATGCCATTATGGAAAAAGACATTAGCCAATGTCTTTCTAAAATTAATGTATGTATGTCAGTAAATATTTACACTATGCAAGTCTTATTGCTAAGCTGATTAGTTTGATGGAGAGAGAGACGAGGAGAACAGTAAAGTTTCTTTTCCCCTCGTCTCTCTTTCCTAACAAACTAATCAGCTTAGCAATAAGACATGCATAGTGTAAATATGGACTTAAGACATTAAAATTTAAGCAAAAATCAACATAAGTAATAAAAAACTAAAAAGCTAAACTTTAGAACAAATTTTAAGATCTGTAAAACAATCTTAGATAAGGAAAATAGGTGTCTAGTTTTTTTTGCATTTGGCTATAAACAATGAATTGAAAACAGAGTCTTCAGGATTTGAATGATTTATTATACATTTATGGAAGTCATAAGTGCAACATTTCTTTAGCATCTTCAAGTTTTATTACCCTTTTATAGGGTGTAATATTTAAGAAAGGGTTTTATTAAGAAATAGAATAAAATTAAATATTTGATACATGCAAGAAATATTTACTAAGGGTAAGAAAATAATGCATAACAAGCCTTTGCTTCACTAGAGTAACAACTAAAAAACGCGTTTTGCAGAAAACGAGTTTGAAGTTTTGTATTAATTTGAAGTTATGTATTAATTTAATTTTCTATAAAATTTCCCAGCAAAAAATTAAACTACAAATCATTAGTTACAACATTGATGAACTCAGCTCCAAGTGGTTCTTTTTCTGGTGAAACATCAATGAATTTAGCACATGGTTGTCATAGGACGGAAATGATCTAAATAACTGGATGGTATGCACTTAAAAAAATGTCTAGAACAATTTTTGACATAAAAAAACAACCTTAGAATATTAAATTCAGTACCTGTAATGATTGGTATGCAATTAAACTAGTTCCGATTTTTTTCGCTGGGTTACTAACAATTTATTTTAAATAAAAATTTTTATGCAATTTTTAAACAATGTGAAGGAGCGATATGACGATGAATTTTGCATTATTAAGTCAAAAATCACGTTAAGGCTAAATGTCCTTAACCGCTTTTTTTTGGCGGTTATGGCTCCATTTGTTGCATGTGCTCAAAGTTATAATCCTGAAAAAAATGATATTTATACGGTCACACCCGTCTGATGGCCATTCCGAGCACCTTATTTTTAAATGACAAATTTTACACTTTTAAATTATGACACAAACTGAGACTATAAAGGTCTCACCTGTCATAATAGAGTTAACCATTAGCATTAGCAATAGTAAATGTTAATGGTTAAAAAAAAGTACAATAAATATAAAATTAATTTTGAACGAAAGTATAATAAAATCTTAAATGCGAAAAGATCACAAAATTCTAAGAGCATAATTTCTCCTCTGAAAACTCAGTGAATATTTTTTTTTTGCTAATCGGACCACAATCTTTGAAAATGTTTATTTATGAACAATGCAATACGATCGGTCCAATGTACAAATTCAATGTCTCTAAACCAACTGCGGCAAAAAGGAAAAAGTGCTTAAGTCGAGATAAGCTGATTTTGAGTTAGTGCTACCTTCGTAATCTGCTTAAAGTACCCCTGAGCAAAATCTCAATCAATTTGTGCGATTTTTCAACAAGTTATAGCACAATGACTTGAGGCTTATCTTTTTTAGACTTCTAATCTCATTTGGAATACCAAATTAATTTAGGTTATACTTTGGTATATTTCAACTTGAATGTATTATTTACAGTGTGTAGAATGATGTTTGCTTAAAGAAATAAAAGTTAATAAAGAGTTTCCCAATTTAACTATAAAAGAAATACATTTTTGAAAATTGACTTAAAGTTTTAAAAGTGCTCTCCTGCAAAATAGTCAAATACGACTTAAGGACTTTTTCGTTATTGCCACAATTTCCCAATTTTTTTAAAAAATTTCACAAATTCAACTCAGATATACTATAAATGCAGTTTAAAAGTATGATTAGTTGCCTTCATTTTTCACTAAGCTTGATTCGATGGGGAAGAAGAGTTTGGCCATAGTGGCCATATCTTTCATAGAACTCGAAATAAGATTTTTTCACTAAATCATATTTTTTCCCCAAATTTTCTATAAAATTTCACAAACACAATTCAGAAATACTGTAAATGCAGTTTAATAGTACGAGTATGATTCGAGGTTTGATTCCCTGAGGAAGAAGGGTTTGGCCACAGTGAACGTTTTTATGAAGAAACCCCTTAATTTCAGTACAAAATGCGTACCAATTAGAGTTTTTCTTTTCTCGGACTTTTTCATTTCTCGGGAAAGCGGGAACGACTTTTCAGTTTCCCGGGAATTCCCGCCCAGTGCAAAACTACACAACATATTTTTTAATTTAATTTATTTCGAAAAATAACAATTCATTAGATCGATTAAATAATAACGATTTATAAACACATTAGTCGAAAAACTAATATAATTTCAGTTCTTTATATAATAGTAATGCATAAGTACCAATATTATATGTAAATGCAAAGTCAAGTGCATTGATATAATGCAAACAAAAAAAATCATTTATATTGCATTTTTTAGTAACAAAAATTTTTCTATTATTGGAACCAAGGAGTTCGTTCCAACGAGTAACAATGTCAATTTTAACTGAAATTTCCTTTTTGTGCTCTGTAAATACGTATTTCTGCAAATGGCATTTTTTGCAGGACTTTTTTTTTAAATAATTTAATTACTTTTCGTGTCTGATCTAAAAGAGTTTTATAAATTTTACTTGTCTCAAATTATGACGCTCGTGTAAAATTTGAGATAAGTAAAATTTATAAAAGTGTTTTAGATCAGACACGAAAAATAATTAAATTATTAAAAAAAAAGTCCTGCAAAACTTCAAAACCGTCTCCATCAGATTCTGAAACTATTTCATATGTAATAGTTTCTGCATTTTTATAAAAAACTTCCACGACAGCTAGATGAATTGCGTGACTCAGACAGGGTAATAGCTCGTACAGAAAATCCTTAAATCTTCTTCTTTATTAGAATACTTTTCCAATGTTGTCTGCGATTTAAATTTTTTTTTTGTGTATTTCGTTATTTGATTTCGGGGCTTCCATTTTAATTTTATGGATTTTGTCCAAGTGGCTAATAAGGCCACTAGTGTTTTTACCTTTACACAAGATAATAATAATAAAGATAATGCACATAGATTACAAGCCGCTGCGTCTTTACTTTTCTTCTTGAAATGATCCCAAACGTGAGAAGATTCCATCTAAAACTACAGTAATGTATGTGTGTATATAAAATAAAATTCTTACCTTGAAAATAAAATTCTCGTAATAAATTTTTCAAATATAGAATGTTCTTTTTCATTTAAATCACCAAAAATTAATAACACACATTATGGTCCAATAAATAAGGTGGCTGCGTTATTACAGCCGCTTAGACGTTTTTCATTTCTTTTTATAATTTACTCACTCTAACATAGACAATGAAGTCATAGAAGTACCTATAAAATCAAGGCAATATAATTTGTTGCTGTAAAGTTTTAGCTATTGTGCTAGTACCATCATCTTATTATTGCACCATCACCTTCATAAGTGAATAACGACACTCATCAAGGAATGTATACATATGAACTACAATTGCCATAATAAAATCAAAACAAAAAAAATCCCGGGAATTTCCGTAAATATATCCCGGGATATCTTTCCCGGAAATTGTGCGTGATCCCGTATGAAAAACACTAGTTCCAATTATAGAAGAAAAAATATTGCATGCGATATTTTTTAAAACTGAATTTAACTCGATGAATTTATTTATCTTCACACACATAAGTTTTATTAACTACTAACTAACACCATCATGAGAAATCCTGTTTCATCATGCGTAATTCCTGCATATGATGTGAACCCTGGCCTCCGCCTAGCTATCATTGAAAATAAATTTTTGTTTTTAATATGAAAAGTGTTGTATTTTCCATTTAACTAAAGCAAAAGAAATCACCCTTTTGCTGTAACTCAAAGCTTCACAAATCACAATTGTTTAAATATTTTAGTATTTAGGAAAAAAAAAGTATAAAATTAACAAACAGATTTATCTTTTATTTTTCACCATATAAAGCAAGGTGTTGTTGTAAATGTTTTTGTTTTTGTTGCCTCTTCATGCAACAATACAAATATACCGCACTTTAAACAAATAGACAGAACAGAATGTATACAAAATAAACAGACATAAATTTTGGAAAATAAAAATTGAATAAAACTGAAGTATGAAGTCGTATTTGCCTGGTTGTTAAAGCAACTCCTTAAAAAAATATTTAACAAAAAGAAAAAAAAATATGAAGCGTAACGCATAAAAATGCGTTTCTTCTTTAGCGCTTTTGCTGCTGTTAAACGACGCTTTCCTGTCGGTTTGTTGCTGATGCTTCCAATTGCATACAATTGATATTTGTTTACCAATAAAAGCAAATACTTAAAAGGCCAATGTGGTCAAGAGTAGAGAGTGGAAAATGCACCAGCAACACTTGAGGCTTTTTATTTATTTTTCTTGTTGTTGTTTATAAAATAGGAAAACAAAGACGGCGGGCTTTACATTCTAAAGTTTAAAGAAAGTTTTATTTTTCTGTGGCCTTTTTACGGAGAGTTACATGGACTTGATTGCATGTGCTGGTGTGTAAAATGTGTGGTGGTTTGTTTGAATGGCATGAAAATAAAAGGAGGTCAAGATGAAAAAAATAGAAAGATAAATCAATCTTTTGCTTTATTTGTAAATAGTCAACACGATTTTTGTTGTTGTTGTTGTTATAGATGTTATTGAATGATGGACACTTGCAAGCGTTTATTTTAATGAATTTTACTACGACATTTTTTAATTTAAAACATAGAGAAAGATTTAAATAAACAATAGGGTTTCACCACTCTTTTGTTTTTAATTTAACGCCACTGCGCGCGTTGCTTGAACAACAACAACTAAAGATTTATTAAGTTATAAATAGGAATACATATTTGAAATATGATGAGCAACGATGTAGTAAGTCAGCAAATGTTTATTTATTGCTAAATTTATCATCATCATTGTTTATATCATTAACATTTTATTTTTATCCATAATGCGCTGCTTTGAATAAATTTTGAACAATATCAACAAGCCAAAGATAAAGTCATTGCAAATTTATAAAGAAAAAAAAATTACTTATAACTCATCTGAGACTCTCAAAATAAAACTCGCATATAATTTTTAATAATAAACAATCCTTTCTGGCAAAAAACAAATTTATAAATCCCTTGGCGGATTATTTTTCCTAAAATAAATAGAAAAAAATTATTGAGTCTGCACTTTCAAAGTTCGGAGATAATTTTATTTTTCTTTGTACAACTGAAAAAAACGCCAGTAAGAAATTAAGCGGTTTTATACCATAAACTGTAACGACCACACAAATCACTACCAAAATTCCTCTGCCATGACAACAGAAATAATTTTATGACCGCAACACAGCGACAAACTCACAAACGATATTATTTTTAAACAAAATACCACAAGTGCTTTTAGTTTATTTGTTAAGAAAAGTTTTGCAAACAAAACTAAAAAATAAAAAAAACAATAATAACAATAATATTTCTGTAAAAAAATAAGGTTTAAAAAATTGCAAAATTAATTTTTTTTATAAACTAAAACGTTGTCGTAAATTTTGAGACAAAACTTCAGACATACAGACATTCAAACGTTGAAACATTTTTAATGTTTTGTTTGTCTTTATTTTATTGTTTGCTGTTTGTTGGCTGTGCAGAATGTTGGTTTGAATGACGGCCTGTCTGTTTGCCTACTTGGGGCTGTGGGTAATGTGAGGGCTTCAAGAATAGTGTCTTAAATTACACGCTGGTGCATACATACCAGCTTAAGTTGCACAGTGTGTGCTGTGTTGTGCTGGTTAAATGTGTTTATATTCATACATATAAATTATTTTTAAATAACTATTGCTTGTTAAGTAGGGAGTTTGGGTTTTAAATATGAAATCCTAGTGAGTGGCAAGATTTTGCTTTTCACAAGTTGCCACCATATTTTGAACATGTCTTCGGAAATTATAGCAAATTTTGAGGCAAAAATAAGTGACATATTTTCTAATTTTAGATTCGTGGTGAACAAATTAAATCAAAACTTTAGTCATCGTTGTGTTTTGTCCTAAAAATTAAGTTGCCTGGGAAGTAATATGCTACGAAAACATAAATATTGTACATCTTTTTCTTAAACATTGATAAAAAGCTTAAATTGTACTTCAACTACAATAACAAAAGTTAAATTAAGAACGTCCAAATACATCTAGAACAGATGTGATATCTTGTAAACGGCTAGACCTATTTCATTGCAACAGAAAACAATATTCCTGCAATAAACAACTTTAATTGAAAATAAATCCAAAAATCAATTAAAATGTAATTGAGTCAATTAAACTTGGTACTTAATTAAATGTTCAAACAAAAGTTAAATCGACTATTTTACTATACATTTTTAATTGATTTTTGGTTTTATCATCAATTAAAGTTATTGCTTGCAGGAATTTTTTTTCTGTATTATATGGTGGTAATTTTTTTTAATATACTTTCAATTATTAATGTTTTAGCAAGCAAGTTCTTTCAATTCTCTTTTAAAACTGCTCATTTGCTTACACACAGGCAAACTATTTATAAATTTGTCTGATTTTTTAATGCAGCGAATGAAGTCAACAAAAGAGAGTGGAAGTAACTTTTCGGTACAAGCAAGTCTGTACCCCTCTTCTTTCTTCTTTCCTCTCTCTTCCATTAAATCAGACTTGCTTCATGAAAAACTGCCGTGTCTAAAACATAACAAATGACAATTTTTATACTTTGAGCATGTAAAAATTTTTATTTGTTATAATATTTATTTTGTCACAGAGCTTAGAAAACGAGTGTTAGTAAAATAGTCTTTCTCGATTATGCAATGACAATGAGTACTCACAAAAATATAGATAATTTTAGTAACTGCATACAATCATTGTTGTAGCGCCAGCAATTCATACCATCACATATTTTCTCTCACGCAATTATGACTATAGCCGATTCCAATATACAACAGCATGTGTACTTCGTTTATGCGAAAAGCTAAAATATGTTACAACTGAAAATAAAAAGGCACATGCGTATCAAGCGTATTGACTCTCTGCCATACTTATAACCGGAGTTTATATATACTTATATACAGACTATGGATATTTATTCGAATAAAAAAAAATATACCCATGATACTTGGGATATGTATTCATCATTCGCCACCACATACATGTATATGTGTATATAAAATAGATTGGTAAATATTCGGATATGTGTGTTTGAAAACTTGCTTTCTGTGTGTGCGTTAACAAAATAGCCCTGTATATACTCGTACGCATGTGTAGCCGATTAATATTCAGAGTTGTTTTATACTCATGCGTATAATTGTAGATAATACAGTGCATCAATTGTAGTTATAGTTCTTTGTGCTGCGTAATTAAAAAAAATGTGTATAAATATAGTTGTTGCATGTTTACAGTCATACGTATTCGGTTTAAAATTAATGCGTGTGTTTGCATATGAGCTTATTTTTATTTTTACTGAAAGCGATACTTTTGTTATTCTCTGATTGAGAACTGTTATTCTTAAAGTGTGTTTTCAAAAACACTGCTTTGTTTACTCGCACTTGCTGTATATTTTGATGATTGTGTTGAATCGGCCTAAAGACGATCAAACAAACACTTCAAAATTCTCAGTGAGTGCGTGTAGTCCTGCTTTTTTGGCAAAAATTAATGAAAATCAAAAAGTTTTGATATTTTTGTTTTTGTGATTGACAAGGCAAATTTCTAAACAAAAAACTTAGTTTACGTTTCATTATAAATTCTCAGTGATTACCAGGTTAAGGAAATGTAAAGCATGTAGTAATCGGGAGGAGAAAGGAAGCAAATTTAGATATCATTAGAAGTATGTATACGAGGTCTGATCAAAAAATAACCATTATTTTCAAATTTCGTGAGTTACGTATGTTCGATTTTCGCATTTTTTTTCTGCAATGTTGGTACACATGTCTGTTATATATGTTAGCAATATCAGCCATTTTGGATTGTCAGTTTGGTTTTGACAGATAAAAAGGTTAGTCGTATTTTGGTGTGCTCTTCGATTTTTTACTATTCGAAAAAATGCATCAAAGAAACTGTATTAAGTTTTGTGTAAAAAATGAAATTAAATGCGCAAGGACACTTGAAATGTTGACTGTGGCGCTTGGCAAGTCTACTATGAGCAGAACACAAGTTCAATTGTGGTATAACCGGTTTAAGGAAGGCCGAGAAGATGTCAATGACGATGCTCGTCCTGGTCGTCAAGTTCGGTCAAATGTGAAGGTTGTGCTCACGGGTTTCTTCGACTGCAATGGCGTGGTGCATCATGAATTCTTGCCACAAGAACGTACGGTCAATAAGGAATACTACCTTGAAGTTATGCGCCGTTTGCGCGAAGCAATTCGTCAGAAACGCACAGAATTGTGGAAAAAACAATCATGGATTTTGCACCATGATAACGCACCAGCTCACACATCGATGCTTGTGCGTGAGTTTTTGCCTCAACCACCGCATTCACCGGACTTGGCCCCCGCTGACTTTTTCCTCTTCCCAAAACTGAAGATACCGATGAAAGAAAAGCGTTTTGCTACGATTGAGGAGATAAAAGAAAAATCGGAATAGGAGCTGTTGGCGATACCAAAAAGCGCTTTTCAGAAGTGTTTCGAGGAGTGAAAAAAACGCTGGCATAAGTGTATTATATCTGAGGGGATTACTTTGAAGGGGACAAGATAGTTATTGATGAATAAATAAATACTTTTTGAAAAAATTTAAAATAACGGTTATTTTTTGGTCAGACCTCGTATAAATAACAGTAGCCTGATGCAATATGACGACATATTTTGCAATACAAATGATTATTGTGTTTACCTTTAAACAACAAGCAACGACACTCACATACACACATGCAATAATTTTTGGTTATATTTGATCGTCTCCAAGGCACTTAAATCATTCATCGCAAATAAAACTTATTTCTATATTTTCTCTATTTTATGTCAAAAATTTTTTTTTTTTATTTATCAATTTAATACACGAACATCTAATAAATAATTATAATGTTTTTTATATAATGCTAGAAAGACAATTGGGACGAACGACGAATTTCGCACCGCACGACGAACTTGTCGGCAAGAGTTCGTTGCGTAAGTTCGTCGAATAAGACATAATTAGTGCGATAAGAATAGCTGTTTATGTAATTTTAAATTATTTGAAATTTATATAAATGCATAAAAACAATATGAAAAAAATTTTGCACTTTGTACAAACAATTAAAATTATAAACATGAGGATGATGATGATTATATAAACATTCATGTTTTTTTCACTTCCTTTATGATAATTTCGCTGTTATCCATATTTTTTTTGATAAATTTTAATCAAATCACACTAATTTTTTTCAGTTATTTATTTTCAAATAAATTTTTGCTTGCTTGTGTCAGGTGACAGTATGACCATATTTCAGCAAAAAAGAAACGAAAATTTAACGAGATTAAATATTAACAAAAAACTATTTAAAACAATATTTTATAATTAAAAAATTGGTAATTGAATTTATATGCTATAAATAAATCATAAAACTGTTGTTAAAGTAAAAAGAAGTTTTATTTACAAAAGCTCTTACGAATTGAAAAGAACAATGGCCACTCTGTCTCAATTCAGTCCTCGTTCGTCGGCGTATGAAATAGAAATAAACCTATCGCAGAGTTCGTTATGTACAACGAATTTCGGCAGACGCACTGATTGTGTGTATTTTCATATACACAAATGTTTTTTATTTTCAACGACGAATATTCGTTACGAAAACTTCGTCGTTCGTCCCAATTGTGTTTATAGCATAAAGTGTATATTTTAATCATAGAAAAAACTTATAAATTTTATTGCATATAGCTTTGATAATTAATTTTGTTTTTAATTTTATCTTTCATTTCAGGCGTAAAATAATTAAATTAAATAAATGAAATAATTAATCCAAATTGAAATATTTAATGTTGACAGTAGGCGCAACTAGAAAATGCTTAAAATAAATGTATGTGAAGCCGGTTTAATTAAACATAAATTAAGTGTGAGAAATATTATAAATTAATATTAAAAAAATATCATCTGTAAAAAAGATTCTTGAAATTGAAAAGAAATTTTAAAATATGCCTTTTCGATTCTAGTGCAAAAGATATCTTAAACCTTCGAGGTTGTAAGGGTGAACTGAAAAAGTTCATATAATTTAATGATATAATTTTTAATTATCAAAATTAAAGTGTGTGATCAACTAACTTTCGGTGGTGGCAAGACAGACAGACGCCTTCGAGACGACGCGATTTTCGTGCCAATGTGTTTTTAAGTATTTCCATAGTTTGTTAACATTATCCTTATTATTTTCCTGATAAAATAATAAACATTTCGCAATATTGTTATTGTAAGCACGCACTATAGGTACGCCCTTATTTGGTTTTATAAATGAATAAAAAAATAAATAAAAATCGTGTAAAAAAGTTAAATTTTTAAAGCATCTGCGGTAAATGACTGCGAGTACGTTCAAAAAACAATTCGTCGCAACATCGCAACTTGTCTTCATCTCTCAAGCACTTTTTTCCATACATTTAATCATCATTCATCTTAACACATTTGTGGAGTATCCTCCAACAAAAAAATAAAAAATAAAATAATAATAAAAAAATAGCAAATAAAGTAAAACACAAAGTCCTTGATTACATGGCATTATCATTGAAAATTAGCCCATCACAACGCCAATATTAAGTACGATCCCTCTGTCCATATAGAAACAACCACATTTTTATGTGAAAAGAAGCTGAAAATCAGTTTAAGTTTAACTACTTCGACAGAAACGTGAAGGAAAAATAACAACGAAACACGTAAGTGGCAAAACAATTTACAAGTATTTTAGTTAAGTTTCCCTTTTACATAAAACATGTTATTTTATTCAATAAATCAATTTAATTTTTATTTAATTTTAATGTTAAGCAAAAAAGAAATATTTTTCTTTTTCAAGCAAAAGTAAACTTAGTATGCGAAAATAATGTTAAATGAAACCCAAAGGAAAAGTATTTATTTATGAACCTTATTTATGGTTATATTCCAGCATCTGCCCGCGACTTTATGCGCGTGCAAGGGAGATCTGAACATTTTATGATTGCAAGTGTAAAGCTTGAGTGAAATCACTTGTATAAAAGTATATGAGCAACAATAGGGGATATCACTCTTCGTTGCAAAATGCTGTTGCAAATATAAAAATTGAGCCATTCATATGCAATGCAAAAAAAAAACTATTGCAGATTGCAACAACACAGCAACAAATGTGGTTTTTGTTTCCATTATTAAATCAAAGCAGTTGACAAAATTTCAAGGCGGAAGCGCCACCACAAAATCTGCCGGCAGACACCAAAACTATTTACATCTGAGAGTGTCCAATGAGAACTACTAAACTCTATAAAAGGTTAACATTTAAATTGCAATCAAACACGCTAAGATTAAAATATTCCAAAATTAGAGAAATTCCGAAACGAAAAATCGCTAAAATGAAAAAAGCGCTTAAATGAAAAATATCACCAAAATTGGAATAAATTACCAAAAAAGCAAAAAAAAAAAATCTCCAAAAGTAAAATGGGCGCCGAAAAACTAAAAAAACCAAAATAAATCGCCAAAATACAGAAAAGCGCCAAAACTTAAAAAAATCGCTAAAACTGCAAATATGTAAAAAATCGCTAAAACTGCAAAAAAAACTCCAAAACTAAAAAATCGTTAGTAATAAAAAATCGACAAAACCCGAAAAATTACAAAAAAAAGCGTCAAAACTGAAAATTTCGTATAGTGATATGTAAGTTCGGAAACAACATGTTGTTCCATTCTGCTAGTGTTTGTCAGAATATTTACATTTGTCCTTTGGCATTATTTGTTACTTAAAAATTGTTATATGTAATTTGGCTTCCTCAAAATAAAAACAAAAACTATAATGAGGAATTGTTTGCCGTTATTGCGTTTTTCCCCGGTTTTGATGATTTTGTATGTTTAGCGATTTAGCTTTTAATGTTGTTTATTCTTACTGATATTTTGAAATAATGCACAAATAAGAAAATAAAATAAGGACCAATAAAACTATGGAATTTTTGATTTAAATTTAAATTTTAAATTACATAAAAATTTTTAAATTTTAAATTTTTGGGTCCTATTTCATCTTGAATTTATTTGATTGGTTTTTATTTCATTCGCCTTTTTTAATGGGCTTTATTTCATTTTTAGTTGGTGTATTTCAAAAGTTTTCTCTTGGGCGTTATTCATATTTTTTTTTGTTTTATATCTTTGGGGGTCTTTTTCATTTTTTATTTGGGCGTTATTTCCTTAGGCCTTATTTCACAGCGCCATTTTTTTCATAGTGGCGCTTATTTCCTTTTGGCGTTTATTTTTTACTTTTTGGAAAAACTATTTGTGTTCTTGGTTAATTTCTGTTGAATATTTTTTCTTGCCTTGGCGATTTTTATACTACTTTGTTTTGCCGCCATTTTGGTAAACATTAGTCTTGAAAGTTGATATTTGGCAGTCGTCAAGTAGACACGTGGCAAATTTATTACGGAAAAATATTCGATAAGCCAAAGTGTTTTAATTGTTAAAACATTTTATCAAAATCAATCAAAAAAGTAATATGAATGAGTTTGTAATATTAATTAAAATATTTGTAATATTAATTAAAAAATTATTTAAATTTTCACCAATAAACAATTTGATAATATCAATTAAGTTTTTCCACTCAAATTAATTAATACAATTAACAATTTAATTGAATCAATTAAATTATTAATTGAAAACATTAATTGGTGAATACTTTTTTCTGTGATTACTGTGACGATGAGAGAGTTACTTGAATATTTTTGGAGAAACAACGTGCCAACAAAACGCACTATTTATCGTGTAGTGAATGATTTCGGAGAAAGAGGGTCTGTAGGTGATAGCCCTAGCATGGACCACAACTTACTACAAGATCGGCTGAAAACATTACGCCGTGCTCAGGAGCTTAATGTTAACTGTGAATGGGGAGCGATATCGTGATATGATTGAACATTTTTTAACGCCACAACTGCATGCTTTGGGCTTAATTAACATGTGGCATCAACAAGACGGTGCCACATCGCACCGCAGTAATAGAATTACTGCGAGACCTTTTTCCACAACAAGTTATTTCAAGAAATGGTGGTGTTGATTGGCCTTCACGGTCGCCTGATTTAACTGCTCCGGACTTCTTTTTGTGGGGATATCTGAAAAGCAAGGTTTATGTAAACAAACCAGAAACGCTTGAGCAACTTAAACAAAATATTCGTAATGAAATTAGTGAAATACCGCGTGAAATGTGTGAGAATGTAATGAAAAATGTGCTCAAAAGGGCTCGCATTTGTGAGGCTAACACAGGCGGACATTTATCTGATATTGTATTCCATAGATAATTGCTTACAATAAATAAAACATTTAACAATTTAAGATCCATTCTCTTTAATTTAATCAAAAATTATAAACAAACAAAGTATAGGGTGTTTTTTTATTGAGGTATAGAACTTTAAGTTGGCATCACTTTTTTAACTGGCGGCCATTTTGTCAGCTGTCAAGTGATTAATATTTAGTTTGGTTTGCCATTTCATCATGAACAGGTTGACAAAAGAACAACGCTTGCAAATCGTGCAAATTTATTTCGAAAATAATGGTTCAGTTCGCGAAGTTTACCGCAAGCTCCGTCCATTTTATGGTCGACATAATCGTCCATCAGAGCAATTAATTCGGTTAACCGGAATGGACCTGTCAATTGGCCACCAAGATCGTGTGATTTGACACCATTGGATTATTTTCTTTGGGGATATGTGAAGTCGCTCGTCTACGCCAACAAACCAGACACGTTAGGGGACTTGGAAGCCAACATTCGTGGCGTTATTGCCAACATACGGCCCCATATGCTCGAAAAAGTGGTTGAAAATTGGACCTGTAGAATTGGCTTTATTCGAGCCAGCCGCGGCGGCCACATGCCCGAAATCATATTTAAACGTTAATGGCATAAAATTATCCTTCCAATAAAGCCAAATGATGGACATTAAAACGATTTTCTTGTGTTTTATTTCAATTCGAAGTTCTATACCTCTAAAAAAACACCCTGTAGTATACCTTCACGGCGGACACCCTGTATTTTTTTAACATACCTTGCATTTTTTCGGTTTCGGTGATTTCGTACGTTTGAGCGATTTTTTCCGGCTTGACAACTTATTCTGCGCTATTTCAGATTTGCATGCTTTTTTCTTTTTCAACGAGTTTTCAGTTCTAGCAATTTTTAATTTTTTACTAGTATATACTTCTGTGGGCGATAAAAAATATCTGGCAATTAGTTAATTCTCTTGCGTTTTAGTTTGTTTTGAACAATCTTGCGTTTCAGAAATGTTTGTTTTAGAAATTATTTCTAGTTGGCGAGTCTTTTGGATGTTGTTGTTTGTTATTCATTTTTGTGAGTTTTTTATTCTGGTTCACGTTTAGTTTTTTTTTGCGTTTTGAGGATTTTCTACTTTCGAGATTTATTGCTCGATTGTGGGTGGCAACCGAGCCTTAGTTGCTTTGCCAAAATGATATAACGTGTGACAACAAACAACTAACAGTTGGTTATTTCAGTTGCCAGTTTGCAATAATTTTAAGTTGCTGCTAAAAATAAAATATTAGTTAAAAATTATTTTAAGCAATAATATTTATCTACTCAGAGGCGGCAATTCTAAAGAATTTGAATTGTCCTTTAAAGTATCATCTTGGACTCCCTGCTCTTCATCGAAAAATAATTGCACCAAACTAATAATCTTTACTTATACCCCTTTTTCACACGCAAAGTTTACTTTGCAAAGTCTTAATTCAGCTGTGTGAAAAGACAGAGGCAGTAGTACAGTCTCTTTCGGTCTTTCTTCCAGCTGAATAAAGACTTTGCTAAGTAAACTTACAGAACAATCTTCTTAGTTTTAATATTTCTTAAATTTTAAAGCGTTGCTTACATTATTTTCAGTTGTCAATCAGTCATTATCACATTTTCGATTTGGCTAGAGGGAAAAGTGGACATTCATGATACCGATTTTTTATTGCGTTGTCAGTTTTTAAGGCAACTGAAGCTTGGTTGGCATCCATGATCGATCCATTATTTATGTGCTAGTGATTCTTCTCTGTTGCAAGTTTTTGTCATTTCCTTCTCAAAACATACAAATTTATTGTCTAAATGAATTTTATATGGCATTCGTAAATCTCTAATAATCCAAAAGTCTCTTAAATATAAACTTAACAAACCTCTAGACTGCTTTTCAAAAAAAAAACTTTGACCAAACTAAAAAAGTTCAAACAATTCCTTATTATTTAAGCTCATACTCTCATAATTTATTAATAATTTAATCTGCACAATAAACCAAATAAATAAGAAGAAATTATGGTCTTAGAAACCATAAAATTATACATTTTCAAATTACAAATATGACAATTGGTTAAAACAAAAACAAACAAATAAAAATAAAAACTACAAGCATATAAAAGGCTCATGGTCTTAATAAATATTTTTGTAGTAAATAATAATTTAGTTACAGCAAATCCCCAATCAAAAAATATTAACAAACATAAACTTTATAATTTAATGACTTTATTTGACAGTGAAGCAAAATCTGAAACTCTTTGGCCAAAATAGAAATCTTTTTTCTCAAAACGAACAAACCGTTAAACAGATTCGCACATAAATAAATTGCCAACAGGCAAAAAAAACATAAAATATTTTTTTTGGAAAATTAAATCACAGTCATTACAAACAATTGTCAATGCATTCGTTATGGAATATGATCCCTTCTGGGTGTCAGGGGGGAACGAATAGACTTATTTGATGTTTGAAAAAGTCTTTATATTTTTTTTTTTATAAATTTAATTTATGACTGATTTGTTTATATATTTTGGGGACTTTGGTGGCCATTTTATATTTGAAAACGAAAAAGGTAGAAATTATAATATTGTTTTGCCTTCATTTATGCTTAAGAATACATGTTACTAAAACATGCAATCATGAATTATTTATACACGAAAAAAATAAAACATTATTATTTATGCACTTGATTATGGTTTAAAGGTAGAAGGCGAAAGGATGTAGAAACTGTTGTTGTAAAAATTAAATATATTAAGATATTTAAATATGTTTTTTTTTCTCAAATATTTTAAGTGAAAGTGTAGCTATAAATATTTTGTGATAATTAACGTTTTATTATAATCGTTTTCAAAGTTTCCAAAATCAAAAATATCGACAAGAGGAAAAAACCCCAAAAATTAAAAGATACCTGAAACTAAAAAGAAAACGCTTAACTAAAACAGAAATCACAACAAAATAAAAATGCCGAATCCCAAAATAAACGCCACATTAAAGAACTTATAAAAACAAAAAATTATCAGGACAAAAAATATTTCCAAAAATGGAAAAATCGCAAAAAATTGAACTAAATACCAAAACGGGGAAAATATTAAAAAATTTAACTAAACGGAATAGACAAACAAAAAATCGCGAAAAGAAAAATAAATCGCCACAAGAAAGAACTTTTCAAAACAAACAAAAAATCGTCACTAGTAGAAAAATCGTCAAGAGAAAAAAATTCCCCCTCCCAAAATAAAAGGAAAGTAAATTGCAAAACAAATGAAAATGACAAAATGCAACAAAAATCAAAAAATGGAGAAAACAAAAAGAAATTAGCCACAAAAAAATGAAATTTTAAAAAGAAAACAGAAAATTGTCAAGATTAAAAATATTTCCATAAATTAAAACCGCAAAACGAAAAAGAAAACTTCAAACTGAAACAAAAATAACTAAAAAAAAAATAGCGGAATCGAAAAAAATCGCTACAACAAAGAAGTTTTATAAACAAAAAAATCGTGCAACCTAAAAATATTTCCAAAAATAGAAAAATCGTCAAGAAGAAAATGCCCAACAAACGAAAGTAAATCGGGAATCTCAAAACGAAATGTGGAAACTAAAATCAATAGACAAACAAAAGATAATTATTTTAAGAACAAAAAAAATCTTCAAGACCAAAATACTTCAAAAAATGGAAAAATTGGCAAGAGGAAAAATTCCAAAAAAATATCCAAAGTAAATTGCAAAACAAAAAAGAAATCGTGAAACTAATGCCGAGTACACACTATGACATTTTGTGACATCGCAATAGTGTGAACTAACGGCAACGTTTGACATTTCCGATATTTTTCGTTGTACGGCATTGCTTTCCATATAAAAAACATAATGTAAACGACGTTGCTCACATTTTGAAAATTACAGCACGAAATGACAACACAAAAAATGCTAGATGTAAATTCGGCCCAATACAACAATGAAATTTTACGAAAAAAAATCGCGACACGAAAAAAATCGCCACAAAAAAGAATTTTTCAAAACAAACAAAAAATCCTAACAATTGGAAAAATCGGCAAGAGGAAAAAATCCACCACTCCCAAAAAAAGAAAAAACGAAAGTAAATTGCAAAACAAATGTAAAATGACAAAATGCAACAAAAATCGCTAAACAAACAAAAAACGGCGGAAAAAAAATCGCCACAGAAAAAAGAAATTTTAAAGGAAAAAATAGTCTAGACCAAAAATATTTCCAAAACTGGAAAAACCGCAAAGAAAAAATTCCAAAAAAAACTAAATTAAATTGCATACGAAACATAAAATGCAACAAAAATCGCTAAACAAACAAAAAATTGCGAAAACAAAAAAACAAAAAATCGCCACAAAAAAAAGAAATTTTAAAATGGAAAATCCGCAAATTCCAAAAAAAACTAAATTAAATTGCAAACGAAAAATAAAATGACAAAATGCAACAAACATCACTAAAAAAAAAATAGCGGAAACGAAAAAACTTAACACAACAAAGAAAGAAATTTTATGAAAAAAAACAAACAAAAAATCGGCAAGACTAAAAATATATCGAAAAAATGCAAAAATCGTCAAAAGAAACAATAAAAAAAAATCGCAAAAAGTAAAAAAAAACTCTAAAGTGGAAAAAATCACGAAACTAAAAAATGGCATAGACGAAAAAATCGCTTGAACAAAAAAGCGAGAAAATTTATGAAATGGTTCAAAACGCTAGAATGAAAGTTTCGCGGTTGTAAAAATTAAGTATAACGAAAAAGCTGTCAGACTAGCAAAAAATCATTCAAATTTCGTGCACACATCGCCAATTCAGAAAAATCGGCGAAGCAGAACAAAAACGCCAATAAAAAACAAGCGTTACAAAGAAGAAATGGACTATGAGGTAAAAGCTGTTGAAATCATAAAAATCGTCGAACAAAAAAAAAAACGCCAAAGCAAACAAAAAGGTTCAAAGTGCAGAAAAAAGCTGCTTATTGAAAAAATTGCTAAAAAAAATTTTGAAATTTTTTTATCAATATATTTCTCAAACTCATCTCCTGTTTCCACAGGCCAGACAGTGGACTCGTGTAGAAACTTATTTGCAAATGACTGAAACAAATTAGTGCTTTTTATGTAAATTTTCTACTCAAGTCATCCGTCAGGGTTGTGTTAATTTTTTATTGAAGAATAAAATAAAAAACATGTTGATTGAGTTCTTGTTTGTTTCAACTTGATATTTGTTACACTTCTCTTTTGTTAAAATGAAAGTTTAACATAATAACTCTAATTAGTCTAAGAAATTTTTGGGTATGCTCATAGGATCCAGGTAAACCCTTCAATAATCAATTTCAATGTATTTTTAAATAAAAATTATTTTACTGAACAAGTAAAATAATAATTTGAGATTATTAGTGCGTTAAAAAATATTATCTAAACGTAAAAAATTATTTCTTTTATTAAAAAATACAATTAAATTGATAATAGATTTTGGCAAAACTTCTTTTTGAAACTCGTAATTAACAAAAAGTTCTTTCTACTCTTTGTGAACCATAGTGTATATGTGGTAAAAAGTTTTTCTGTGACATATTTATCTTATCAATATGCACTGCAAGTCATAATTAATTAAAAACATTTACTATATTCAATAAACATTTTGGAAAAGAGTGCAGAGAAGGCGGTATTTAATACGAATGACGAATTTTGTATATATGAGAACACAGGAAACAGTACTATCAATTTCAAATCAACTTAAAATTTTCACAGCATTCGCGGAAGTAACAAATTTATTTTTCCTTTTGAAGAGAACTTAAATTATTCCGGAAGCCAGAAACTCTAATGCTTTGAAATAGAAGGCCTTTTAGGTTGCTAGATAATGATTTCTAAGAATTATGCGATTATGCATGAAAATCACACTTTGTTTGACTATTTGCATAGGAAGTATTTTTTTTTTTTTTCAAGGCCTTATTCTTATTCTTTATTAGACATTTTCTGACTGATATTTACATGAATATTAGGGTTTTAAAAATAATTAATCGAAAGAATAACAAGTTCCAAATAGAGTAATTTTATACTCTTTGCATGTAAAATTCTCCCACGCACTTATATACTTTAATAAAGCATTAACATAATTTGACAATATTAAATTAGTTTAAATATTTTTTCTATAGACATTTTAGTGAAGTATTTCTTGAAAGAAAAGCCTCCACAAAAACGTAAGACTTAAGCAACAAACTTTAGATAAGACCTTGAAAATCGTTTATCAAAATGTAATTTATTTGTTTAAATTAAGTTTTCTCGAACTATGGACTCTGAAGCTAAACCAGACTCTGAAGCGTTTTTCTAGTGATACTTTTGTGTACTAAAAAGAAAAATAATTAGATATATTTCATCTAATTTGTATTACATTAACAGTTTATTTCTTAAAATTAATTTCGTGTCATTAAAAATAAATTAATGTCATAATTATCTTCACTCCTGTTGGAAAAAAAAACTGTCTTGGTTATTTATTTTACAATTTTTATGAGCCACTAATGCGAGAAAAATAAAGAAATAGGGTGCCCTCTTGGCTTTAAGCTTTTTTTAAACACTTTGACTTAAGTGGGTGATAATTTATTTATTTCATTCATATTAAAATTGGTAACATGAATGAAATGATACTGGTGCTTAGTTTTTGTTTTTTAATTTACAAATAAACAAATAAAAATGTTTTGCCATAAATATGCAAAAACACCCACACAGTCATTGGGATGATGACGAAGATGACTGAAAGAGAAAGTTGTTTGGTTTCTCATTTATAAGGATGTAATATTTTGAATACCAATTAATTAATTAAAAACTCAATATCAAATCGAATCAAACGCAACGGCGGAAAGACTATTTTATTAAAAAATGTGCTAAAATAATAAAAATGACAGGTTGCTGCAGTAAATCTTCAAGTGCATTTGGTAATTAGATTGTATTAATTTAATTTTAAAACTATAATAGAGGAAGTGTTATATGATCTCAGGGATAGAAGCGCTGCTTGGCTGTGGACAAAGACACCGGCTTTACGCTGTACCTTGCTATCAATCACGTTATTAGTTTGTGTTACAATTCGTTCTGTCGGCTTGTGTGTAGACAGTAGAACAAAATTGTATGAAAATTGTTTGGTTTACGTGGCTGCCCGCTCCACGCAGGCTTTAAAGTAAAATCTAAATTTTTATTCCGTTTGGCAGGTAGAGAGAAGCATTATAATTGTTTTTGTTGTTATTGTTTGTGTTTTGTGTGATTGTATATTTCTTAATAAGAAGAGTTAGGGCCTTTCTATATTAAGGTAGCGATATACTAAAAAAAAAACTTGAAAATTGTTGTTGTATTCCATAATGATAAAAACCATATGATAAAAAAGTATTTCCTAAATCTGATAAAAACAAATTATTTCCAAATGTTTCTTTTTAGAATGAGTTAAAGAATTTATAAATTTTGAAAGATTTTTTGCTGAAATTGAAAAAATTCTTTTATTGGAAATAAAACTGACTATTAGCTGGCGAACAAAACTAGATACATATGTCCTCAGTAAATGATTTTTTAAAATTTTTTTCAGGCTCTACCTGTACACATAAAGTCCTGCTTTAAAAAACAACGAAAACTGACTTTTCCTTGCTAGTCTCTTTCCAGGTAGTTCATTTGAGTTTATACAAGAAAGAGAAGAGAGAGGAGAAGAAAAGAAAGAGTGGAGCCATCATGATTTCTTTTCTTGCCCATGAACATGAAACATTTACTGAATATAAGGCAAATTCTTGTTTTCAAATATGATTTAAAAATTTTTTTCTATAAGCAAATCATACAGAAGCAAATTTCTATACCAAAACCATTCCAAAGACAACTTCTGCTGCCCAAGGCTTTCGATTATTCGGTTCTGATTTATCAGATCTGATAAAAATTGCAAATACGTGTATATTTAAATTTAAAACCCTTAGCAGCTTTAACTAGCTTTTTGCTACCTAAGGATGAACTTATAAAATGGTTTTTAGGTATGATACATTCGCTCGCACCTGGATTTATATTCTTGTTTATATATTTTTTTTCCCATAAATGAATTATATCTTTAATAAAATTATTATTTTTTAAGTAGTAAATTGCATTACTATAAAAGTTTTAATTGATTTTCTTCACATAACAATTAAAAATAAATATTTATGATTGTTTTTTCTCAATAAACTTTCCTTTGACGGTATTACAATTTGCCAGTGAATAATAGCAAAACGGCAGACAAAAAAGATGCAAAGACTTAATCTTGGATAATGACATGCGCATTTATGGCATTAAATTGCGAAATTCTTCGCATACACTGGTTTCGTTAAGCGCTAAAAGTTAATAATAAAAAATGTCATTCATATGCATATTTGCCTATTGTTGATTCTTATTTTTCGTTAATCAAAGAGATTTAATTAGCAGAAGTAAATGCAATATACCGAACTAGTCATTTTTTCTATAAGAAAAGTTTGCTGTGTCACACTAAAAGTATTCTGTCAGTCAGTCAGCTTTTCTATAGGAAAATTGTTCTGTGATACAGTCAACTTTTCTATAAGAAAAGTTTGCTGTGACACAGTCAACTTTTCTATAAGAAAAGTTTGCTGTGACACAGTCAACTTTTCTATAAGAAAAGTTAACTTTTCTATAAGAAAAGTTTGATATGACACAGTCAACTTTTCTATAAGAAAAGTTTGCTGTGACACAGTCAACTTTTCTATAAGAAAAGTTTGCTGTGACACAGTCAACTTTTCTATAAGAAAAGTTTGCTGTGACACAGTCAACTTTTCTATAAGAAAAGTTTGCCGTGACACAGTCAACTTTTCTATAAGAAAAGTTTGCTGTGACACATTCAACTTTTCTATAAGAAAAGTCAACTTTTCTATAAGAAAAGTTTGCTATGACACAGTCAACTTTTCTATAAGAAAAGTTTGCTGTGACACAGTCAACTTTTTTATAAGAAAAGTTTGCTGTGACACAGTCAACTTTGCTGTGACACAGTCAACTTTTCTATTAGAAATGTATGCTTTGTTACAGTAAATTTTTATATAATTTTTATAACAGGTGAATTCATTGAAAAAAAGAATTAATTTTCACAACTCCTCCCCTAGTGTCGGCATTCTTAACTGATTTAATCAAATATGTACCTCGTCGGCAGTTAAAGTATTTTTGCAATGAAACATTTTATGGGTGGGTCATTTCTAATGTCTTATTTTTTGTATTATTATTTCTTAACAAGCACTTTATAATTATAAAAATGCCTTTCTTATTTGTTTTTAAAATTTATTGCCAGCACATGTTATAATTGTTTAATTAAAATTAAATTAAAATATACCAGATTTTATCTAGAATGATTAGAAGTTAACAAGATTAAAGAAATAGTCTAAATAATAGCAGTTTGTTTGCTATAAAAAATGTTATTTCTTTGTAGTTTACTTGTAACAAAATCCAAGCGTGTATTAGTTATTAAAAGATTTTGCAAGTAAATAGTCGTATTTAAAATTCTAGATTTGAACAGATTTCGAAATAAATTTTGCAGTAAAATAGTTTTAGAGAAATAAGAATGAGTTTATTTTTTTTACAACCACAAACAATCTTGTGGTCAACATACAAATTATTCATTAGCAAGAATATTTTCAAAACAATGATATTCTAAGTTTGAAAACTTTTTTTACGACTTTCTTAAAAATTAAAGTACAGAAGAGAAAAAAAAAAGCTTACAAGCCAACATACATAAATGTCAAATCATCTTAAAATTTCGCATAAATTATATTTCTTGTTTGCTTTTTTTCAAAGCAGTTAATTAATGATAAAACATTTTGTCTTCCTACCTGAGCAGTTAAGTTGGGATTTAATCTTTTTTAAGTGCTTTAAGAAGCTTAAAAACCTTAGAGAGTTTTTTGTTTAATTTCTATAGCATTGTGAGATTTACAAGAATTGCTTTTTTTTCGAAATTTACTATGAAATATTTAAATATTTTTTTTTAAAGTATTTCTTTGATTATTTTAGTCATATTGGGGCTAAAAACATTTGTAAAATTGGAAAAAATTATCTTTTTTGTTAATAATTTGAATAGAAATTCATTGTTCTGCAAATATATGTAAATGTACAGTAGCCAACACAACTGAGGCCACACCACCTTATAATTATTGTTTCTTCGATTTTTCTTCATATTTAAAAACTAAAAACAACAAAAAAACTGTTAAAAACACAGGAGCAAAGCATAATTAGTAAATGGACTCAAAAAATAATCAGCTTGGTTTCATAAATGTAGAATAATATAAAAAGTATTAGAACATCGTAAGCTCGAGCCGCAAAACCAAGGAAACACCCGAAATATTGTGGGAATTTACTTCAATTGGGCAAGCAGCTATTGGATGATTGGAAACTGCCAACATTAAACCCACTGACAATTTTGAGATTCATCAGAAGAGTAGGTCTAGATGAGGTGCTCTAACACCTGGCAAGGGATACAATAGATCTAATTTGGTCGCAGTGTGCTGTGTTTCCCTTTTGACTTAATTCGTTCATTTTTAAAAAATTACAAAACATATTTAAAATATTACATTTTAGATACTTGGCTGGTAGGATTTTATTGAGTAAAGCATTCATTTACTCACTCTTTCAATAGTTTAATAGTTTTTTGTCGTTTCTCCGCCATATATCCAATAGAATCGGTTTTTCTTACGATTTACTTTTGATTATGTGCTTTCCAGTTTTTTGTTTGTTAAACAAGTTCAGCTGGTAAATTTGAATGAAATTTGAATTATTAGAAGTTACTATTTGATATAAAATGACTTAAAAATGACAACATTTTCGCAATATCGGCTGTGTATTTAAATCCTGTGGAACAAGTAAATAGTCTTTTGACATGCACTGATACACATTAGTTATTCTTCAACTCATCAAACTATTGGTCTATAGTATTTACAATAAATACAGGCTAGTTCTTAAATTTTTAAACAAAATTTTAATTGCCTCAATAAAAATTTTAATCAAATTGTTATTCACTGAAATTTTAAAATAAAAGTTTAATCGATTCAATTACATTTTTAACGTATTATTTGTATTTTTTTCAAATTAAACTTGTTAATTGGAGACAAATATTTGCGTTGTTAGAACGCCCATAAAATATCAACAAATCTGCTGCTGTTGCATTTTTACCGATACAAAATATTAAATTTTTTCTTTACTGGAAACTCACGCATACATATTTTACACTTAAAACCGTTATGTAGTTTTTGTTTCAATTTTGCTCAAAACAAAACGACCCTAACACGAGATCTGATTTTTTATCACGAACACTACTGGATCGAAACACGCTCATCTC
Source organism: Nowickia ferox (assembly GCA_936439885.1). Lineage (NCBI taxonomy): Eukaryota > Metazoa > Arthropoda > Insecta > Diptera > Tachinidae > Nowickia > Nowickia ferox. The sequence continues at coordinate 89,416,119 of OW387023.1, read as the reverse complement.
TACTTAGCACTAGGGTTCGCTGTTCAATTTTAACCGGAATGGAAGCGGTTGTTAGGCCAAATATGCGAAACCGAAAATGTGTAAAAGAACCTTCAAAGAATGATAATTCTTACATCAATCGATTTTTCTTAATCCTGGGAGTGTCACTAAAGATATGACAGAAGTAAAAATTCAAAATGGCAGCCAACAGACACGCTTAAAAGGCAAAGCTGATGAGGAAATTGTTCGCAGCTCTTTTCAGCGTAGACAAAAATTGATTAATTCATTTGTAAAAACTTATTCATTAGAAATTATTGTATCAAAGCTCGCAATGGGCTCATGGGGTTTCAATTAGAAGTATAACACAGTCTCATGTAGGATGAAGTTAATACTAAATGACTTTGAAAGCAAAAAACAAACTATAGCAAATTATAGTTATGAAAACTTTAATTAGCACAATTCAAAAGGCAAATATTATAGTCTTTGGGTCCGGATATTGTGGCTTCTACTGCCAATAATTTGGATTAGAAAACTCAACAAAACTGTAGTTATGCTTGGCTCATAAAATCCATATTGAAGTGCTGCATGTGGCTTATGCAAATAGTATTCAGAAGTTACTTCTATGTTAGAAGCATACACATTCGAATTATACAATAAGTGCGCCCCTCCCTCTCCAGATTTAAATAACCGAAAACGATCAGTTTAAGTATATTTTATCGAGTAATCGCGGTTTTTAATATTATGGGCATGTATTTCATTTTAATTTTTTCTTAATAAAATACAATTTTTCTGAAAAACCATAAATATTTCTCTACAAAAATGTATCATTCGATTTCTGAAATTATGTGGTCGAAAAATAAAGCTTTTTGGATCAAAATCCCACGGGTTAAAAATTTCATATTTTTAAAACTTTTCTGGGTGTTGGCTTTCAATATTTAGTTCTCTAGCTATAACGAAAGTGCCCCCTAATATTGATGAGTATGTCTTAAAATATTTACTTTTATCAATGGAGTGCGTGTCTGTCCCATTCCGTTATGATTAAAGAGAAAAAAAGTTATGACGTTGGTCAAATTAAATATTTCATTAATAAGCATTTGTATTATAATCTAAACACAAGCTTATAATTAAGAGCCATTAAATTAATAAATTCTCCTCAAGTATTTTTTTTTAATTCGAAGCTATTTTTTTTTTTGTCTAAAAATTTTTCTAATATTTTTGTAAACTAATGATGAATTCCTCAGTTTCAAGTTTGTTGCTTCAGTCTTTCGTTTTAAGTTCATTGTTCGCAGAGAATGTGTTTGTTTGTTTATTAAATCTGTTAATATTACAGCTATAAAATCATGCCTGTAGTTAACATTTACAGACAATTAGCGTTGCCATATTCGAGACAAAGAAACCGGCTGCTGTTTGGTTGGCTTCTTCAACCGAACACATTTGTTTAATAGAATTGTTCAATTTGTTGTTGCTGTTGCATTATTTAACAACACACATTGTTCGTTTGCTAGCATTTGTTTCCATTTTTTTCATGCCGTTGACCGCATCTTGACCCACAAAAAGCCAAAATATTTTTTCACTATAATTTTATTAATTGATTTAGCTGTTTTTAAGACAAAAGCCAAAAGCAAAAAAATATAAAATATGCATCTCTTTATATGTAAACTTCAGATATTCACTTTTATTCAACAAAATTTGCTAACGAATGCGAAAAAAATCAAAGAACCAGTCACAGAAGTGATCTCGAACAACTACCATTAGCCATAACGAAAACAGCTTCTATGTAATCATTGAAATCTTGTTAGAAATAAAACAGGATTTTGTAAATTTTTTTTTAGAAAAAAATAATAATAACAAAATTGTTGTTGTTGCAGTTTGGTAATTTTATTTCTTGATTTGCTTTCGTTGTTCATGCTGTTGCTGTTTATTATTATATACACAAACACACACAAACACAAACACACACTCAAAACACATAATTGCATGCAGCTTAATAGTGTTTTCACACTGAAAGTTAAAACTTGGTTTTAACATTAAAACCTTAAACAGCTGATTTTGCATTCACACTGCAAGATTGTTAAATTCAGGTTTTAACTCACAGGCTGTCTAATAAGTTTGTTCAAAATAAAATAAATCTCTTGCTGAAATGCGTGTATTTGTTGCTGTATTTTTTTCAGGTTTTTATAATACTTATCTGACACCCTGTAAAACGGTTGTTTTTGTTTGCATGAAAAACTCAGAAATTTTACATGCACCCTAAAATAGAAATTATTTTATATTTTGTAAATGACCATTTTAAAATTATGTAACTACTTATACTACGTGTAGAAGTATTTAAAAATCGTATTATTATATAAAAAAAATGCACAAATATATTATAAGATTAACATTTTTTGCCCCTGATGGATGTCAGCTATATCGTCTATTTTTACTTCTTAGAGGTCAGTGAAAATATTTTCGTTATTTTCTGTTCAAAGTATACTTTATCTTCGCATTTTTTTGATAATTATTGCCGCTACAACTATTTTTAAGTTGAAAATTTATTAATTGATATCTATTCGTTTTCACTGGCATAAACATTATCAGCTGCTTCCGGTCATTTTAACTTGGCAGCACTGAATTTAGCACAGCGAAAACAAAGTTGCATTTCATAAAACCAATTCAAAAATGATTTTAAAACAATTTGTATGATAAAACCAGGTTTTAACAGTTGATTTTAACGTTAAAACCAACTTTTATTAAAACCATGTCAGTGTGAAAACACTATAAAATAAAAAAGTATTTTGTCGGTTAAACTGACCCACTTTCAATGTGAATGTATCTCGTATGCACATACAATACTTGCAATACAATATTGTATGTACCACACTAATGAACATGAAACATGGGGCAACAAGTAGTTTTCAATGTTTCGTATCAAATGCAGCAGCAGCAGCAGCCAACAATATAACCGGTGTCGCTGCAACATGAATTTATTGCATATTTTGTTTTTTTTGCCACAAATTTGTTTAGCAGTCTCTGGCTGTGCTGCCTCTGCTTTCTGCTCCTTTTCTTTGAATTTTAGAAAGTTTAACAGTGAATCCGTAATGAGAGGAATTTGTTTCCTAGAAAGGAAAATAAATACTTGTAATAAAACAAAAATAAAACATAAACATTTGATCTTACCTCGTAACAGCAGCAAAATTTAACTTAAAGAGAAGATGTTTAGAAATTGCAGTTGATTTTTTAACTTTGATAAGACATTAGGAATAATAACAACAACAACAACAACCACCACCAGCATCACCACTGCCAACCACGGCAATCAAATGCTTTAAAACAAACGTAACGATAACGATTTATAACTCACGTTTTTGGTTGCTTTGTATTTTATGTTTGTTTCTAAAGGATGCAATAACCAACCGACAAAAGGAAAAAAGAGGATGACGACTTTTTCCTATTTTGTAGAGAGATGTGGGTGAGCAAAATATCAGATAAAATCAGCTACAACTTTTTTTCAAACTTGCAAAAATTAGACGATATTTCATTGCCAGTGTGGAGATAGCAGCGCTAAGTGGGCAGTAGCGTCGTAGCCTAGATTTTAGGTGTAAGTGTAAGATAAAATCTTTAATACAAATAGGATTTGGAGTTAGATTAAAACAGAAGGAGAGAATTATAATCTTCCTGCTTTAAAATATTTCTTTATAGCACTTAATTGAACGAATTATTTTCGAATTTTAGTTGATAAACGTACAAAGTGTTTATGATAGAATTGTTATGTTATGTATTGAGATAGATTTTCAAAGACAGTAGAACTATTGCAAAATTAAAAAAAAACTTAGTTTTTAGTATTTGATTGAGATTGGCGTTGGCTGAAGTAGTTAGCACGTTGACTACAAAACCGAAGGTCTTAGATTCGAGCCCGGTCTCCTACAGTTATTAAATAACAACACCACATATTTTTCTGATGTGCATTAGTGTCTATTTCTATTACTTGTTGTAGGAAAGCTCAAGTGATGAAGGCATAGACACTGGTCCCTGAACTACACCGGCTCGCCTTTCGTCGTTATTGTGTAGCAGAATCAGCGGCGAAGTAAAATAACCAATAAAATGGCTACTAAACACAGCTTCACAATTTAATATGCCTCATTGACACCAGAGGCGCTGCAATAATGCATTATTAAAAACACATGCAAAAATGCAGAGTTGTAAGGGAATGAAGCTTTCCTCTATCTCTTCCTTCACCACCTGTCTTCTCTATCACTATCCCTTCCCTATCACCCTCTCTCAATATCTTCTCTTCACCTCACGGGTATTACAAAGGGATCCCATTGTATTGGACCTAAGTGAGCTGTACTCTAAATTTCACCTTTCCTTACCAACAGCCTGCTTACCTAACCTTACCTAACGTAGTTTTTGATCTATGAATCTATCTGTGAATCTGCCACCATATCGTAATCCTTTGTCACTTATAAATCTCCATTCATTTAAAAGCCAGATACGCAAAAGAAATTTCATATTAAAATCTAGAAAAACAATGTTAATTTATCAATTTTCGGTTGTGACTTCGCTTCATATGTGTTTCATGTTAATTCAACATGATTCATAGTAACCTTCAAAGAAAATTTCTACTTTTGAAATAACTTTATAACATGTTGATTTGATATTCCAGCACTGTTAAATCAAAATGAAGATTCATGTTTCGATTCAATTCAATTCAATTCAAATCAATTCAATAAATTTTAAACAATTCTAATATTATTTGAGACTAAAATAACGCGAAGAGCCATGTTGCATCAAAGTTATTTCAAATTGAAACAACATGAATTTAATTTAATGAAGTGATTTTATTTTATTAAGTATTTAATGAACATGATTGTTTGACATCAGACATCAGAAAAATGTTTTTATGTACAAATTGGCTTCGCCAGCCGAGCTTGTTGTGACTGCAGCTTTAAACGCGTTGACTATCGCGCAATAATTTCTAGTTCAAATCTTGGAAACCAGTTTATTCATAAAATTATTTTCCTGTGGTACGACTCAGTAACTTTTAACGATCCTACAATCGTAATTTCTGTCTATATATTTTGTCGCTTGTAATAACGATTGTGTGATTCTGTAACTTCTGTAAGGATAGTACGCAACTAATATTTTCTGTTGACACAACGACACAGTTGACATTAACCTACACCGAATATCGTTAAAAATGGTACTGAATAGAAAATTTGATAAATTTTCGTTATAATTATTTTAACGATGTGATTATCGTTAAAAAAGTTAGTAAATCGCATTACTTATGTCTGTGCTAATACAATCAGTTGAGTTTAGTTATAAAATAAAATTTTACATTAAATTAAATTTATGTTGTTTCAACTTGAAATAACTTTGATTCCACATGATTCTCCATTTTAATTCAATAGTGCTAAATTTTAAACCAAGAATTAATAAAGTAATATTAAAATGAAACATTTTCTTTGAAGATTACTGTAAATCATGTTGAATTAAACTGAAACACGCATGATACAAAATCACAGCATACAAATGTTAAATTTAACTTCTTTTCATTGGTTTTAATATGAAATATTTCAATGCGTACTGTGAACATATTTTTAATATGTCGGTGCTTGTTATGTTTACTGCTCTAGATCTTCAAATAATAATTTCAACTTGAAACCACTTTGATACCGCATGATTATTCATTTTGATTCAACAGCACTGGAACATTAAATCAGCATGAAATAAAGTTATTTTGAAAGAAAATATGTCCTTGAAGTTTACTATAAATCAATCTAAATTAACATGAAACACATACGAAGGAAAATCATAACCTTAAAGTTTTAATTAACTTTGTTCAAGTAGATTTTAACATGAAATTATTTGGTGTGTATGGAGGACATGTTTTCAATATATTGCCCCCAATACCACCAACCGTTTTTAATGAATAATAGTCTCTCTTATGTCTATTGCACCAGATCTTTTAAGTTTTAAGAACGTCACCATATATGCAAAATTATCTTGAGCATCTAATTTCTATGGTTTTCCTAATAAAGTATCGAATTAATTGAGAAATCTTTTCTTTTCCACTCCAATTTGCGCAAACTTGTATTGCATAATAACTATAGAAAATCATGAGAATCAAAAGTATTTTAAGCAAAATTACTTAAAGCCATTTTTGTTGTTGTTGTTGCTACGAATATCATTTTGTTGAACAATTTGATATGAAAAGAAAATGAAAGGCTAAAGTTAAAGTCACACCTTTCAAATTATTCATGTATGAAACTTATTTAGTGCGATAATAATTATTTGAACAAATTAAACAAAAACGAAAAGAAAATGAATTGCAAAAATGTTGCGGTTAGTTTGGTTACTTCCATTTGACATTATTGTTACATTATTGTTCGCTGCTTATGGTTTTTTATTGATGTAAGATGAATAAATTTTCCAAATAAACGATAATATAAATATAAAGCAGTGTGGAGGTGTAGACATCATGCTGGTGATACAAACGTCAATAAAGCTGCAGCCAGTGCTGCACAACTGATCAAAGATAATGGTTTAGATTTATATTTGGTTTTGTTTTTATTTTTTGGTCTAATAGAAACAATTATTTGTCCAAAAACTGATTAAATTTATTTTGTAAGAGAAAGAGAATTATATCAAATCAATATTAATAATAATATTTATCTTTACAAGTAGCTTTAGATTGAAGGTTGCAGAAAATCCAAAAATAAATTCAAATTGTGATTGAGTAAATTTCAATTTCAATTTCAATTATAGTTTCTCAGGTTGTTGCACATGTGGGCGCCATTTAGTTTGGTTTTCCTTTGGTTGTGTTTTGTCTAAATTTGTTAGATCTATTGTTAAATTGAGCGTTATGGATTAAGGTCACTTCAACTAAAGTCAAATTCAATTTGTAACCTTAAAAAAAGCAAATCCAATTTTACTGTTTTGTTTTTTTTTTATATAGAAAAAGAGCTTTTTGTTTTCTACTTTTGGCAATTTTAACAATTATTTCAATGATTTATTAAGCGTAGAGAAAAAATTTTAAAATTTAATTAAAATTGAATTATGTTGGCAAAAGCAAACATCAAGAATACCAAAGTTACCTTAATTCAATTCATTGTTTTAAGATGCATAACCTTCAAAACGAACATATTTATTTAATTTTAAAAACACATGATCTACGGTTGCTAATAAAATTTGTTTAACTTTCAAATTTTTGACAAAACAAACTAAATATTTACAAATTAAATTTGTTATTTGTTTGCGAGAAAGAAACATATGAATAAGCAAATATTTTTTTCCCAGTTCTGCTTTTTTTCTCGCAATTTTTTTATTATTTTGGCATTTTGTATTTAAACCTTAATTTATCACTCACTCTGTTTTAAAGTGCTAATTGTTTTTGTGTGAATATGCTGACTATAAAAGGGGCGTTATACTTGGTATTTCATCATCATTCTTAATAAAATATTTCAACAAATAAAAATAAAGAAATACATTTTCAAGAAATACATACTTTGATAATAACATTTGCATATTTGATTATGCAGATTATTTATTTGTTTCTTTGAAAGCTGCTGCCAATTAATATTATGCAAATTAGCCAAAACCAGCCAAGTTTTTTTTCGACTGATTCTGGTAGAGGATAGAAAAAAATAATATACGAGTATGTATGTATGTACGTGTACTAGAATTTTAAAAGCTTTAGTATAATTTAAAGGCGGTAGAAGTCCGTCCTTCCGTCTTTTTTTATCATTCTCTGTATGATTCTTTTTTGGACCATTCGAAAAAGAAGGGAAGTACCCTTAATTGACGCTATCACCTGATAACATTTTCTTCAATGATTGCGTGTGGCTTATCGACGTAGACAAGTGACTTAACATAACCCCATAGAAAATAATCCAATGAGGTTATATCACACGATCTTGGTGGCCAATTAATTACGCCATTACGTGAAATTATTTCTTCCTCAAAAGTTTCATTGAGTAGACCAATTGTATGTAGCGCCCGCTGTGTGGCATGTGGCTCTGTTCCGTTGGAGCCACATATAAGCAAAATGAATGCCACGTAATTGAGGTACGAAAAAATTTTGAGTCATGTTGCTATACCGTTCACCATTGACAGTAACACTCTGACCATTATCGTTTTTGAAGACATATGTATGGACCAATGACTCCACCAGCCCATAAAGCACACCACACAGTAATTTTCTGTAGAGTGGATGTAATGGTGTTTCGACAAAAGTTTTTGGATTCTCCTCACTTCAAAAGCGACAATGCTGCTTATTTACGTACCCATTCAGCCAGAAATGGGCTTCATGGGAACTATGCGCGATGAGTTTGACGAATAGAATAATTATTTTGATTAAAAATTTCAACAATTTGCACGCGTTGCGCTGTTGTAAGTCGATTCATAATGAAATTTCAAAGCAAACTAAACAAAAAGCAACTATCAGCTGTTAAATGGTTGCTCAACTAAAGCAGTGACGCCAACTCAAAGTTGTGACACTCTAAAAAAACACGCTTTATATATGAACCGTTTCTACTAAACAAATATCTGCAAGACACTGAGTTACAATAATATTGCCACAAAAAAAAGTAACTTCAATGCAAAGATCTTATAGAATATTTTATAAAATGTCCCACAGATTTTAGAAAAAAAATTATGCCACCAAACTTCAAGTAAACCCTTCAGTTAAAAAAAAATTTAAAAAATCGGTTAAAAAATTACAGAGTTATGCATGGGATGAAAACAACTTCCCCCTCCAGTTTCCGAAAAAAAATATGGGACCAAAGTGCGGGCAAGCTCTTTCGAACCAAAAAAGAATTTTCAAATCGCCTTGCAAATTACAGACATATGCATGGGTGGAGTTAATTTCCCCCTACGATTTGGAAAAAAATTATGTTACCAAACTGCAGGCAAACTCTTTCAGACAAAAGAAGAATTTTGAAAATCGGTTTACAAAATAACAGAATTATGTCATAAAGTATATACACAAAAAGAAGGCAAAAAGAAGTCATCGGTTGTTTGTTGTTTGGCTCTCATGTTTTTCTAAATGAAAAAATTCGATTATGTTTAATTGAACCTTTAGAATTTTATTGGTCAAGTCGAGAAGATGATATTGGCCAAATGGGCGCCGTCACAATTGATTGCTCGTTTTATGGCATTTTTCATCACTTCGGCGAGAACTTCGGGCAACAGATTCTCTCATTCGTGTCGAATGTTGTCCTTGATGGCTTGCAGTCTATGGGGCTTTTTTACGTAGAAACGGGACTTCAAAAAACCCCACAAAAAAGTCCGGAACGGTTAAATCGGGCGATCTTGCGGGCCAGTAAAAATTGCCAAAAACGAGAGATGAGGCTTCCGCTTTCTTGGGGAGTATATCGCTCCATGGCTTGTTCACTTGTATTCTAAAGTAAGTATTGTAAAGTTTAAAATTATTCGTCCGTTCGCACAAGAAAAAAATCATGAAATTTCATTCGAACAAATATAAAACACGAATAATTAAGAACACTAGTGCGCACACACAATATATTAAAAACAACGGTTTACCCAACATAACAGAAGAAACCGCAGCTTATCATCGATAATAGTTCTCGAGGAATCATAATTTATTTCAGATCAAGTATGACGTTTTTTGTTTTTTTTAGTTAACATAAATTCCATTAATGCGAATAATTTGACCAAATCTTTTGTCTAACTTAGTTTTGATACATATGTTTCCTTTTTGATGGTGTAAAAACTTTAAGAATCTTTTTCAAGAAACAATCTAAATCTTGGCCGATGAAAATTGCTTCTGAACGACTGTGCGCCGCTTTTTCGCATCTTTACTGCAGTTAAATAACATATAGCAATGTTGTCCTTTCATTTAAGAGGAGGGGAATTACTGAACCGCCTTCGTAGCTTTAAGGCTAAATTTTTTGTTTTAGTAATAAATAAAATTAATTATGCAACTATTTTCATACCACTTGCATGCATGTTATACATTTTAACTTATGCTGTCAAATTTAAAAGAAATTCCTAATAAATTACACACATTTTCTTCAAATGATTAATGCATAATGTATGTGCTCAACAGCAGCAAAAATTCACGCATGCATAAATACTCGTATATTTGCATTTTAAGTTACACAAATTTTCTTATTCTCTTCATATTTGCTAATTTGTCAGAATATTTTGGTTCAATTTTTGCATGATTTGCCTTAAAGAATTATAAATTATCAAAGTATCAAAGTAAAAGACAGGCAAGGAAAAAAGAATTATTAACAAATTTCATAAAGAAAACCATCGATCAAATAAGCACTTATTGCAGCGTTGCCACTTTCTGTGTAATAGTGCAAAATCTGTGCTATTTAAAGTTCTTTGCACTATTTTTGCACCATAAATTTTTTGTGTAATTTTGCACTATTTGACTTTAATGGCATTTCTATTTATATATTCTAAAATAATAACAGCATAAGTTGACTTAGGACTAAATCAAGTTATATGTTCTACAAAATTCTACAGATGAAACTTCAAGCTTGCAGGAAATCCCCATGTCTCTAACAAAGTTTGTTATAAAGATATAAACAAAAGAATATTGCTGTAAGTCTTAATAAAAGTCCAATTAAATTTTCTGAAGTCTTGGATCCTATTATAAACGTAATGCAAACTCTGAGAATTTCTACGATATTTCCCACTAGAGAGCCATACAATCTTATCACCTATTATAACGCAATTGTTATCATTAACAGCTTGTTGCATTGAAATTTTTCTCTAACAATATGAAGTATTGAGATTATATTGAAGATTGGAAGTTTTTGAAGATCATTCAAAAATAACTGAATCAATGCTTTCTGCATTGGATGAAAAATCTACAAAATACTATTTGGAGTTCTTTTCATATTTTCTTGGACTTTTAACTAATTTTAATGTACAATTTTTTTTTAAAACAAAATGAGTTATTTTTGGTTGACCAATAAAAACGAGCAACTTGTTATACAGCAAAGTGGAATTTATATTAATTTAGCTACTTAAAATACTGTTCCCATGCACAACAAATGTAAAATTTTTATAATCATTGAAATAAAAATCGATTTCCATTTGTTGAGCTAGATTATCAAAAATTAGACAATGAGTGGCGTGAAATTTTTCAAAGTAAAAACCGTGCTGGCTATAGTCTCTTTCTAAACTTAAAAGTTGTGATATTACCATTCTTAAACGCTTCTGTTGAAAGAGTTTTTAGTAAACTGAACTTAATTAAAATTGATACCCCAAAATTGAGTTATCAGCTATTACAGGAGCATCGATTTTAAAAATGTTTAAATATGGCATATGCCTAAAAAACCAAAGAATGTATATACTAAAAAAATTACCTGGTTTTAAATTTAAATTTACTAAAAAAACTAATAAATAAATAAAAAATTTTCTTAGATTTTTTGCACATTGTAACTGTGTAATTTCTTTTTCCACTAGTGGCAACGCTGACTTATTGTCTTACTAAAATTAAAAGCAGTTACTTACTTTTCTCTCTCTCGGTTAAACTTAAAGAAAAACCAGTTCTAATCTTAAGTTTTTGCAAATTTTTTTTTATTATTTTATGTTGCATTTTTATGATCTTTTTTTGTGACATACATAATTTTGTAAATTATATGAAATTTATTTTTATGTACGTAAAACTGCATTAAAGTGGCCAGAAGCAATGTTTGCAAATATCTACTTCTCTTCTTACCACACATTGATTCATTTGCTTGGAAAGCAGGCAGAAACGTTATAAAAAAAATTGCAAAAAATCCTAAAATGAAAGAAATATAAGAAATATTGTAAGAAATAACACTTTAGCAAAATCGTTATCAAATCATAAGAAGAAAAATAATGTACATTTGTTATACATTTTAAAATTTTATCTAAAACCCATAAATAAACGAACACAGACACACACACACATGTACAATTATGTTTTAATAAATTAATATAATGTAAAGTATATTTATTAAGGTAATTAGAGTTGGGCAAATTACGAGGGCGGATCAATAAGTCCGTGACTTTTCGAACTTGGTTTGTAGTTATATGAAATGCAACACTGTTCCCATCAAGTACCACCTGTTAATAGACTACTGTAAAATTATGAGCAAGTGTCCTCATTTACTTTGCGTTTAACAGCTGTTCAAAACATACATCCTCGTGTATTTTGCTAAAAATGTAAAAAAGTGAATTTCGAGTGCTCAATAAACATTATTTTATGCGAAAAAAAACCGTCAATCAAACCAAGGAAAAGCTCGATAAGTACTATGGGGACTCTGCACCATCGATTTCAATGGTAAAAAAGTGGTTTACTGACTTTCGTTGTTGTCGCACAAGTACAAATGACGCTGAACTTTCTGGACGGCCAATTGAGGTCAGTAAAGCCAAAAATGTGGAAAAAATCCACGATATGGTGTTGGCCAATCGAAAAGTAAAAGTGCGTGAGATTGTTGATGCCATAGGCATTTCATATGGCAGTGTGGTTTCAGCTGGGTTTAAGAAACGAAATATATTTTCTAAATTAATTTAAGCGAAAAACACAATCCAAAAAATTTTTTCGACATTTAAAATTCGTATTGCTTGACATACATATGTATGTTTCCTATAAAATAACTTTAGTAAAGTGCGATTTTGACTGGCACACGAAGTGTTCCCGGTTTAAGGCACGCCAAAGCATTGATGCAGCCATTTACATATAATGGCATCCTGAAGCTCAGCAGCAGCAATAATTTACGGCTTGTTACTGGTTTTCATTCTGGTCACTTTGGACTGAACTATCATTCGTGAAAAAGGAACTAAGTTCGTCACCTTTGTGTCGTTTGAGCCTGGAATATAACGAGACAACGGCACACATTCTCTCTTATTCATTATTTCATTCTGAGTTTCTGTGTTCAGATCACATTATGTGGGCTTCTCCAATATCTGTGCTAACTTTCATAATGAGATTGATTTAATTTAATTTACAGATCTATGGCACAAAATATCCATCAGGTGTTGCAGTGCCGATCTTTTTACCAGATCTTCCCCCTATTCTATTCTAATACTATATGAACTTTTTAGTTTTGGCGCTGGTTTCTTTTCAGTGATTTTTCCGGTTTTTGGCAAATACGCTTTTTTTAGTTTTGGCGATTTTTTTATTTTTTATTTTTTTTTTTTTTTTTCGAAACTTAATATTTAGTTCTAACGATTTTTTCGGCTTTTGACGATTTTTTTTTTTTGGTTTTTGACCATTTTTTATATTTTGGACCCTTTATTTTAGTTTTGGCGCTTTTTTCGTTTTCGTAGATTTTTTCGCTTTTTGGGAATTTTTTTGGGGTTTTTGGCGATTTTTTTTTGTTCTTTTACGATGCATATTATTAATGTTAGCGATTTTTTAGTCTTGGCCTTTTTTTATGTTTTGGGCGATGGCAATTTTTTTTTGTTTCAGCGATTTTTTCTGCTTTCGGCGATTTTTTTTTTTGAATTTTTAGAGTTTTTTATATTGTATGGACACTTTATTTTAGTTTTAACTTTTTTAAAATTTTTGTGGATTTTTTTTTGTTTTTGTACGATGCATATTTTTAGTGTTAGCGATTTTTTAGTCTTGGCGTTTTTTAGGTTTCGGCAATTTTTTCTGCTTTTGATGATTTTTTTTGGATGTTTAGAGTTTTTTATATTGTATGGACACTTTATTTTAGTTTTGGCGTTTTTTAAATTTTTGGCGATTTTTTTTTTGTTATTTTACGATGCTTTTTTTAGTGTTAGCGATTTTTTAGTTATTGCGCTTTTTTAAGTTTCGCCGGTTTTTTCGGTTTCGGTCATCAAAGCGCTTTTTTATTTTGGCGAATTTTCGTTTCGGCATTTTTTTGTTTTGGGATTTTTTAGCTTTAGCGTTTACACGAAAATTTCAAGGTACACGGTTTCAAAGGTACAGCAAGCTGTCACAATTACATAGTCAAATTTATATTAACTGATAGAATACCTTTAATTTTGTGTGAATTTGTTGTTTCAGCGACGAAAGTTTTACATATTCTGTGAAAATTTCAGATCCGTAGCTCTTGCAGCTCTCGAGAAAATATCATGTGGCAGACAGAAAGACGGACGGTCGGACAACGCAGCCATGTGTATCGGTGTACGGAACCCTAAAAAAATTTGACCAATTTTTTTTACTATTGAAACTTTAATTCAGTTTTCGTTTCTTGTGATTTTCGAGGAAATGAGACTATTTTAAAAATTTTCAAACTTTTTGGAAGAATACTTACAAAATCGAATTAAGTTGTTTTAAAGTGTTATATAGAAAAGGAAGGATTATCAAGAGAATATTTCGGAGGAATTTCATATACGAGTACATGTATATTACAGCCATGGCCGGATCCAAGGTTGGGAAAAATTCTATCCTCTGCCCACCATACGAAAAATAGGTTGAATCTCTTACATATTTCTATGGGGTTGTGTGAAAAATTTATGGCCTCATGGCCAGCTGATATATAGGCTTTTGGTTCCTTTATTGGGAACTCCTCCCATATTTATTTTTTTTTGCTATAAAAGTACGTTTTTTTAATTTATTTTTTTTTTTGCATATTTCGCCAATTCAAAAATGAAGAAAAGCTTCATCTTACTACTATAAGGTCGTTTACATCTAATCACCATTAAAATTGCTTTGTAGAAAACTAAAAGAAATATTTCCGCACGTTTTTTTTTTGGAGATAAATATGTGATAAAACTCATCTCTGTTATTATAATCTGTTCACAAGGTGAAAAAAAGTTTTAGTTTTTATCTTAAAACGTTCACAAGACAAAGCCCACATACAAAGCAACACGAATGATTTCACTTAAACTTTCACTTATCCTGCAGACAATATACTGAAGGGGCAAGTTAAGAAAAAAATCATTAAAAAACGTTTTGGTACAAAAGTACTCGTAATTACGTTTTGTTTTTTAGTCTTTAACAAAATTTAGTGGAATTTATATAAGAAAAGATGCAAAATATTAAAGTCTGCTAAAGAAAAAAACCAACATTATAAGCTTAAAAAAAAAACATAACAATAGAAGACACAGAATATTCAAACACTTTTGAAAACGTTGCATGTAAATGCTCAAAGTTAAATGACGCTACCAGCTCGATTACTAAAGACTAAAAACGCCCATTGATGCTTTAGAGAAGAAGAAAAAAATATTTAAAATGCAAAATAATAGTGACCGCCAGCGGGCTTGAAATGAAACAAAAAACTATCAAAAGAAAAGTTAAAAACACAGCGACATCAGCGACATTTAAAGTTGAAAGATAAACACTTGGGCTATTTAAAAATCTTCAGCCCAATTTACACACCGCTGTGATTCTTTGCATTTTTTTTTTGTTCATTCACATTTGTGTATCTTTCAGCTGCTTAAAGAACGTTTTAAAAAAAATTATATTTATTTTGCTTTAAAAGGGAAACTTTTTTGTAAAACTTGTTTCCCATCTATTGCCAAGAATTTTAGGTTTTTCTTTGTTAAAATATTTATGGATTTAAGCATCTTAAATTTATACGTTTGACATTTTATAACAAACATTAAAATGATATTTTATGCTTAGATTATGTTGAATTTTGAAAAAATAAAATATTATTCGCAATTAATTTTAAGATCAAGTTCATTTATGTCTACTTGCTATATACATATATTTTTTATTGTTAATATAAATATTGAGGGCCACTAACTTTTAAATGTTTTTTTCTCTCTCTTCCTTTTCAGGTAAGTGCTGCAGTGCTATATTTGTCTTTAAAAAAAAATATCTATTGAAATCCAGGTAAAAAAGTGAAATGAAATTTTTATAACTTTAGGAAAAAGTTCATTAGAGCCTTTTAATAAGGTGCCTTAATTTTAGGTTGCAATAAAATTTATGAGTAAAAACATTTACCAAATTCCGCACCTAAATTCTTGTTGACAATGATTAACAGCAGATAAATAAATGATTTTGATATTCGAATACTGATTCTAGCTGATTCAATAAAAAAATATTTTGAATTTTCGGTGATTTCGATTTTTGCATTATTGAAACTTTCACCGTAGCCAGTGTTGCCATAAAAGCTTTACGAAATCAACTGCCTATATCGAACAAAAAAAAAATGTTTCCGAGTAGAACAAATTTAACAAAAAGTTTTTAACAGTATTATATCTCTTACGAACTCTTCAACAACACTTTTCTTCAGATAAGGTTGCATGATCGCCTGCTCCTCCCAAGATTTGTTTGTAAAAGTTTGACTTGCGCTTAGAAATTTTAGTTGGGGATAGTGAGTCTGAACAATCAATAATATGTATGAAAAACATAACCAAATTTTTTATATTTTTTACCTTTTTTCCGTATCGCATATAAATGTGACTTTGATGAGGGGTGTTTTATAGACTTAGGGACATGACTGATCTTATCACTATTTTGAACTTGTATCAGAAAAATAAAATAATAATTACTGATGTTTGCAAATATTTATAGAAATTTTAAAAACTGACCTTTTCAATAACATAAATGTGAAAAAGGCCAAGTTCTATCCAACATTTCTACCATCAAAAGTAGTGAGATAAAAATGTTGACCAAGTTTTTGTTTGTCACAATACTGATCACTACAATCTGTGCCATGCATTATATAAATTTGTAATCGTCAGGATGTTATATCATTTCTAGACGACCTGCTTACTTGGCAACATTATCCTCGTATAAAAAATAGATATTCGTTATTATCTTCTATATTGACAACTTACTATTGGATGTTTTTTATTGAGGTATAGAACTTTAAGTTGGCATCACTTTTTTAACTGGCGGCCATTTTGTCAGCTGTCAAGTGATTAATATTTAGTTTGGTTTGCCATTTCATCATGAACAGGTTGACAAAAGAACAACGCTTGCAAATCGTGCAAATTTATTTCGAAAATAATGGTTCAGTTCGCGAAGTTTACCGCAAGCTCCGTCCATTTTATGGTCGACATAATCGTCCATCAGAGCAATTAATTCGGTTAACCATGGATCGTTTTCGCACTACGTTTACTCTATGTGATAATACGCATCCGCAGAGACGTCGAACAGTGCGCACCGAAGAAACAATTGCCGCTGTAGAGCAAAGTGTTGAAGAGGACCCGAATGAATCGATTCGCCACCGTGCACAGCAATTGGAGCTTTGTCCATCAACTTTATGGAAGATTTTGCGCAAAGATCTTGGCTTGCGACCTTACAAGCTTGTGCAAGAATTAAAGCCGTGCAAGAATTAAAGCCGCGAGACCATGCAATGCGTCGTGATTTTGGTGTATGGGCCGAAAATGAGATTGATCTCGATGCTGATTTTCATCGCAAAATTTTGTTCAGTGATGAGGCTCATTTTTGGTTGAATGGCTACGTCAACAAGCAAAATTGCCGCATTTGGAGTGAAGAGAATCCACATGAGACCCTTGAGACGCCATTACATCCACAAAAACTGACTGTTTGGTGTGCTCTATGGGCTGGTGGAGTCATTGGGCCATACTTCTTCCGAAATAATGCTGGAGAGTCAGTTACCGTTAATGGAGACCGGTATAGAGCCATGATAACCGACTATTTTGTTCCCGAATTGGATGGCATGAATGTGGATGAGTTGTGGTTCCAACAAGACGGCGCTACATGCCACACAGCGCACGTCACAATCGATTTATTGAAGGAAACATTCGATGAGCGCATAATTTCGCGGAATGGACCTGTCAATTGGCCACCAAGATCGTGTGATTTGACACCATTGGATTATTTTCTTTGGGGATATGTGAAGTCGCTCGTCTACGCCAACAAACCAGAAACGTTAGGGGACTTGGAAGCCAACATTCGTGGCGTTATTGCCAACATACGGCCACATATGCTCGAAAAAGTGGTTGAAAACTGTTGCCAATGATACGACATCCTGACAATTACAAACCCAATAAAAAAAATTGGAAGTCATTCTGAAGGAATTACATTTTCATTGCTTACAAAAAATCGATATTTTTAATTTGCCTATAATTAGCAGAAAGCCAAGTAGAAGTTTATTTTACTCATACGAAACCTTGTAATTCAATTCCTCCATAGTTTTAGAAAATACTCAACCAGAATTTTTAAAAAATTTACTTTTTTAAAGAAATTTATGAACTGAATTAATTTTGGTTTAAAATTTAAAAGTTATTTACTTAAATTTACATGAAAACACTATTTCGCGCTTAAATTCGTATAAAAAGAAACGAATTGTTAAAATAGGTAACTTTTTACAATTTTTCCTAGATGAAAATATTATCATAGAACACAAAAAAGGAAATATTTCTTAAAATCGCTTCCAATTCGGTGACTGGTCATCGAAAAAGAGAACTTCTTGTAATGACAACTCTATGTAAAAATCTTTAGAACGGATCGAAATTTCCACTGCTTCCAGATCGCAAACTCTACATTTTCATGACTTCTTTGGAGTGTCTTTTTTTACTGGGAATTTATGTATATAATGCATAGCAGGTTGTTGTGATAGAGGTATTGTGCCACAAATTTGGTCAAGAGCACCCAGTATGTTCGAAATGTTGTAAGAGTAGTCTGGATTGAAATATGTAAAATACAGCGTAAATTTTAGTGGGCATTGCCCTGCCTACTTTTCTAAATATATTAACATACTAAAGTCTGCTTGGCGGAAGTACATAAAACAGACGGATATGCCCACTTTTGAAAACGCAAAATTATAGCCTTGCGTAAGTAATATAAAGGGTCCGCCAGATAACTTTTTTTTTGAAAATGCTATAAAAAAATGCTGGATATTTTCTCAAATTTCATTTAAAAGTACAATCCTTCCGGTTAATAATGAAAAATAATTTCATTCCAATGCCTGCCTCGGTCGGTCCAATTTTTAAGCACATTATCGATTGTGTGCAGCTGTATTTCACCAATGGCTTCACGAATATTGTCCTTTAAAACGTCAATTGTCTCTGGCTTGTCGGCGTAACACTTATCTTTGACGGCACCCCACAAATAATAGTCCAACGGTGTCAAATCGCAGCTCCGAGGTGGCCAAACGACATCAGCTCTGCGGCTAATAATGCGACAATTTTGCTTGTTTACATACCCGCCAAGATCAAAATGAGCTTCATCTGAAAAGATGATTTTTTTTGACAAAATTGGCATCTTCTGTAAGTCGATCGCAGGCCCACTTAGCGAAGCGAAAACGCATTGGATGGTCAGTTGGCTTCAACTCCTGAACCAATTGGACTTTGTATGGTGTCATACCAAGGTCTTTATGCAAAATTCGTCTCAATGATGTCTCCGAAATGTTCAATTGTTGAGCACGACGGTGAATTGATGTTGATGGCGCTTCAAGTACACTTTCTGCCACAGCAGCAATATTCTCGCACTGTTTTTGGCTTTTCACGCTTTGGTTTATCGATGAGGATGCCAGTTTCTTTCACTTTTTTTCACGAGATAACGAACATACGGAGCTTACGGTGCTTCTCTTCTTCCAAAATCCGTACGCAATTTTCGCACACATTCTGCAACATTACCATGATTTTCAAAGTAATGTCGCAATATTTCCCAGCGTTGTTCAAGCGTATACACACACAACCATATTCGTTCAGCGGAAGGATAAAACTAATTATCTGTCTAATCAGACATGAGCTAAGTGTTACCATTCACGAAATAAGCACTATTTGAAAAAAAACGTTAGATGGTGGACCCTTTAGTAGCTTGTGCTTTCATTTTTGGGTTTTCCGATTTTTCTGTTTGGTCACTCAATTTGGCCTATTTGTTTACAAACTGTCAGCTCCGCTCACTTTTCTTACTCATTATTATGCTATGGCTACTGCTTATAGGTCATGTAAAGTTTCAAAGGAAAATGCTTATGAGAAACACACAATTAATAGACTAAAAACTGCTAAGCCAAAGTACATGAAAGAGAAAGCTAGGAGTTATGGGTGTTGCCAAGGCCACTTTTCAAAACAGGAAATTGTTACTTTGGATAAGTGCAATGTGTATGATAAGTTTCAATAAAATCGTTCTTAATTTTGAGTTTAAAGTGCTTGTCCCACCCCTATAGACACTTCCGGCTTTTTAGATTCTTCTTGGTGATCTCAGATCCCGATTTATTTGTGTATCGAATTTCAGCTCTGCAGTGCGAATTTAGGTTTTAAGGGCATGGCCCCGCACACCGCATAAAACTTTTCCGTTTTAAGACTTTTCCATTGGATTACTCATCTACACTTACTTGCGTATAAAATGTCTGCTCTAGCGCAAATTCTACCTTTAAATTTGATGGGCATTACCCCACCCCGCCCACTATTTTATACTCAAGATTTTGTTGTGAGCAGCGTTTATCATTCATGCTAATTTTTAACTAAAATCTGGCAAGCCAAAGTAGATTAAAGACAAGGCTAACATTTTATGGGAGTGGTCACGCCCACTCTTTAAGTAAAATAGTTTAAAAACTTGTATGAAACGTGTATGCAGGGTTTCATTAATTTAATGGCTTGAATTAAAAGCTCTATACATATTAAGTTTTTAATTCCGGGCAATATTAGCGTGGGCCCGCCCACTCTGTAAAAATGTTTGGGTTTTCAGATTTTTCTAGTTGTTTTCTCACCTAGGCCTACTTTTGTATCGAATTTCAGCTCATTAGCGCAACTCTTAATTTTAATTTTTATGGGCGTAACCCCGCCCGCTTTTTCAAACAAGAATATTTTTTCCAGTTAATAATAAAAATAATATTAAATGATAATAATACCTACATGAAATAAGGAAGCTTAAATTTTATAGCCGTGAAAATTTATAGCCTTGAATTATGGCAATATGTATGCCATATTTCTAACAATTGTTTAAGTAAAACGCTATATATTTTTTTTTTAATTATGAGCTAAACATTTCGGGTTCCCAGATTTTTATGGTAAGCTGCCTACTTTGTACTGCGTAAAGTTTTCGTTTTCAAACGATACTCACAGGAGAATAGGCGCGAATATACATATACAGTGAAGAGTTAACGCAATCAATATAAATTTTGGGCTGTTGCGAAAATTGAGTTTGTTGCGAAAACCGAGTACAAAATTTCTATGCCTGTTTTCCACTAAAAAGCTTATTTTAAACTAAATAAAAAGTTTATTAAAGAATCAAAGGTTAACTTTTAAAATAAATGAATTTATTTAATTAAAATAAAGAAGAACAACAAATATGTATACATATATTTGAAATAAATAAAAAATACACATTCTAATGTATGCATGTAAATTTGTACTGATGGTTGTTATCAACTGTCACTACAGGCATTTTGTTGACATTACTAGAACAACCATTCACAAACAAAGAATTTTTTAAACTACGTTGATTTCAAAAACAGAAGCACCACGTCAAAATTAAGTGTCATTCCTAGAATGCGGTAAATCAAAATGATTTTTGTACGTAAGGATGAGATTTCATGCACAAAGTTTTATAGTTTTGAATTTATTTATAAAAAACTAAAGTAAAAAAACAAAACCAAAGCGAGAATCTTAACTTCGTTTGCAAAGTTGCGTTAATTGGAGTATTGTTTTTGGAAAAGTTGCGTTAACAGAGTCACCAATGTTAAAAATTTAGATGTTGCGAATATCGATGTGTTACTCTTATCGAGGGTTGCGTTAAACGAATCTGCATGTATTTGGCGAATGTGTTTTTTAGAAAAACATTATTATTAAGTCCGTTCACGGTATATTTGCGTAACAATATAAAAACATCAGTTCAGCGTATCGTACAATATCACTAGTTTTTATGTTCCAAAACGTTAAACATATACATACATACATAGGTAGTAGGGTTTCAAAATCTTGGAATACTAATGCACGTAAATTTTATGTATACATTTAATTTTAAAACGCATATTGTGCAACTCATTAGTGCCATAGTAATATCAAATTCAAGTAGGCTTTTATATACATATGTACATGGTTTTCTTTGTTTTTTTTAATATAAAATAAAATTTATACATACTTTGCACCATAGTGCAACATGCACACTTGTCTTTAATATTCGGATGGATTTTTTAAATCCAAAATTTTCTTAACTTTTTGTGTTTTTTAAACGTTTATACATTAATTCTAGTTTTACGATATCAAGCAACATTAACAGCTAATGCAAAAAGCTTTGAAAGCAATAAATAGGAAGAACATAAAAATTAAAAAAAAAAATTTATGTCTAATTATCATTTAACTTTAAAACAAATTTTCATAAATTTTATACCGTTCTTTAAAGTTTATCTAACTGAAGGCAGACTTGAAGCTAGTATTTTTATCATATACATACATACAAAGATGCACACACATACATAAATCCACATACATATGTATATTTTAATAAAATAAAGTTGCATTGAGAAAAAATTTCCGCAATTATCGCCAAAAGAAAACCTGACATGACTCTTTTTTCTGGCAAAACTTTAAAAGAAAAAATACATCATCAGCAAATAATAAAAAAAATAAACAAATAAATCTGGTTAAATGTTGAATACATAGTTTTTTTTTTTTTTTTTGGAAGAGTATAACTGTGTGTTTGAAAAAGACAAACAGGCATGAAATTACTTCCACACTATTAAATACAATCAGTACGAAAACATCAATGGGAAAGTTTCGTTTAAAAGTTGCCACTTTTTTTCGCAGTTAAAAATAAAATACTATTACGAGAGTAAGAAAAAATTGCAAAATAAGTAAAGTGAACAAACAAAAAATGAGCAAAAAAAAAAATTAACAGATACAGAATACAAACTTTAAGATAAAAAGGAAACCATAAGTAGTTGTTAGTTGTTTAACCCTCTTTCTTTTGTCCAACATTGAACAGTTAGTTTATGTTTAAATTTTTATTTGCTGTGGTATTTAATTTTAAACCTCAAGAGCACCAAAACGATGATTCTAATGAAATTTATTTTATTTTATAAATTAAATAGTTAAAATTGGGAGTAACTAACAAAATTGGTTAAACTAACTAATTTGAAGGAAAATTAGAAAACACAATGCTTACTTGTGATCTTTATTTTATACCAGAATTTCCCCGCGACTCCGTTCGCATCCAGAAAGAAACTGAGTAGACTTTAAACTGAATTTATAAAAATTTGATCAAAAACAGAAAAATACCAACCGCACAAATTTTCCCGTTTTACCCTGTTGCGCGCAACTGTCTTAATTTTTTCTTTCATTTTCTTCTTCTCCAGACAATAACAGACGAAACAAAAAAGGAATGGTGTGTATTGGTCCAGCCATTCATGCGTGATGTGCAAAAAAAATTAAATTAATTTTTATATATATCACGCGCAAAATAGAAAGGGACCTAAGGGTAAAAACCAGTTTTGTTCAGGAGAGCCATTTTAAAGATTTAAATACGCGTATCTTTGGTGTACCATCATTTTATAAAACGCGCATATCTCTGGGAGGAAACACTTTTGGGGCATGGGATCGGTCTCATTCGATGATCAGATGTTGTCCACATCAAAAAAAAAAAGTGAAAATTGATTTTTTTTACCCTTAGGTCCCTTACTCTATGCGCTGTCACATATATAGATACATGTACGAGTACATTTACATTTTGACTTATCTTCCCTTTTGAGGGTTAAAACATAAAAGCAGACGTGCATTTTGCCCAGCCAGTCATGATTATGACTTCGAAGGAAGGTGTGAAAATCTTGAGCTAAAATTTATGAAGATTCATATTTTTTAAACACCTTTTTATCCACACTTAACAAAATAACGTTGCTATTTATACGTTTAACCTCAACTATAGTAAATTTAACTGGGCAAGAAAAAAAAACTTTGTAATTTTACTTACATATGAATTACATACTAAAGATAAGAGAGAGAGAGAGAGAGAAAGAGAGAAAAGTCATATTTAACATCAGCAAAATTATTGAGGTTATTGCTTGTTGCCAGTGCTGGCTATAAAGATAATCCAATGTTGCATATAACGACGTCAATGATTATGGTCATCATTATCATACTCATGTGGAAGATGGTTGCTGTACTAATGTTTCCGTAGAAGAGTCTATTGCGTGTATATGCCTACTTGCATAATTTAGGTTGAATATTTTTTTAAGTATTCAACACACTAAATTTATAGAATTTTAAAATCAAACATTATTTTAGGACTAATAAAAGTATATCTATGTTTATAACTTATTCATTTGGTACTTTCAAGACCCGCCGGTCTGGCAAGGCTGTCAGCTGTTAAAGTCTAACAGCTGTCTGTTGAATATCTGTCATCTGAAGTGTCATTTATTTACGAATATGAATCGTTTAACAGGCGTAAAAATAATTAAAACTTACTACAAAAGTGGTGGCCACTTTTCTGTCATTACGGGGGGATTGTGGTCGTCATAATCGACCTAATGTGCAACATCTTAAAGAAATTTTAAGAGACTGGTCGTAGATGTGCATCATTACAAGGTGCGCATTGCCGTAAATATTGCTTCTGTTAGTGAAAGAGTGACGTATAATAAATTTTTCATGATTTTCTACATGGAAAGTTGCTAAAACGCGTAATTTCACTTTCTGGCACTTTGAATTGTAACCCAGGATCATGTGATTTGACGCCGTTAGATTTTTTGTGGAACTATGCCAAATATCAGGGATGATTCTTCTTCTGATTTCTACAGGGATGATTCCTACGGGGCGCTATAGGGAATTTGACCCGTTTTGTGACCACAATTAATTACAACCAAACGGCAGGACCGTTTGAAATGATTTTTTGGAATCAAACATAGGGAGCCTCCCTCTTAGCGTCCGTGGAGTTTTTATCATTTCATCTCACGCTCACGTCCTCTTACGCGTGACAACTTTTGACTTATATTAATAATACACTCACCTGCGACATTAAATTAAATTTTTTTTAATTTTCATAATATATAAATTTATATTATGAAATCCCTTACTACTCGTAGACTCAATCCTTATTTGAGATCACACACAAAACTCTTTCTAAAGTGACAGTAAATCAAAATTGTGGGAAAATTTTTTAAAAGGGTTGTTTTTTTTTTGTTAATCTGTTTATATTAAAGCAAAAAAATTAGTTTTCACTCACGCTCACGCATTCTCACGCGTGACAATTTTTAAATACTCTTTTTTGTTGACCTTTTAATTTGGCTTAAGCATGCATCACAAAAAATGGCCAACCCTGTATGTCCACATTTAAAACTAAATGTAAGTAAACGATTTTGAAAAGCAGTTAAATTACGGGGGCCAAAGTTACCAGCATGTCAAAGGAAATGTTTCATTTAAAAAAAACTTTCTTTCCTTACTTGACCTTAAATTAATTAAGCGTTGATCTAATATTTGAAGGCATTAGTGCTTCATGTCTATTTTGTAGCGAATATATTATATTTTGGCCATAACTGACCACAAAATTGAGAACTTCAGTTATGCTAGAGTGTTGCTATTTGCATGACACCCCTCGTATACTTTTTTCTTTTAGCTGTTTCGGGAGTAGGTCAACAATGTTTGAATTCGTTGTCTTCTCTTTTTTTTTTTTAATTTAAGCGAGTGCAACAAAAATTGTTAAACAACATCTTCATGTTTATTATTTTAGTAAGATTTATTCTATTGGCAAAGTAGGAAGAAAAAAAAACAACATCAAGAAAAATATACAACATTTTGGTGTTAAATTTATGCAAAGCATGACATGTTTAACTGAAATATGCATAAATCTATTTGTGTGTTATTTTGCTTATAAAAACAAACAAAAAATTAAATCTTCTTTTAAGTAGTTGCAAATAAAAAGCAAAAACCATAAAAAAAACATTTCAAAACATATATTTGCTACTTTCTTTGAAAAAAAAACATCCTTTATAGGGTTCCAAAACAAACAAAAAATATTCAGGTCATTGGGTTTGCATCATCTTTTTAAGATTTTGTTTAAAATCTACTAAATAATGCTCAAAGTTCCAGCATCATATTCTTATGCATGCATTCATTTTATATGTTTCTTTGCATGTTTTAGTTTTCCCGAATGTTTGTCTAGTTATTTTGGCTTTTAATATCATTTTTAGGTGTCAAGCTGTTTTAGCCATAAAATTGCCCACTAAACATTTTGACAATTTTATTTGTTTTGTTTTTGTTTCCTTTGCCAGCATCTAATGTGAAACCTTGTCATTTGTGTCTTTCGCAACACGATTATTTTTTAAGACATTCAGTTTGCAACAACTTCTTTGGAAACTGGCAAAAAAAAAGAAACTTAGTCAAGAGATGACATTATTACGGAAATTACCTGTCACCACACATATAGTTAAAAAGTTTACTTGCTTTGCTGTTGACCTTAATGAACTTAAGAGGTGACGAGAGATGAAATCTTTTATAACAATTAAATTAAGCAGGTGGCAGGGGATTTAAATAGCAAATAAATATTTCGTTTTTCACACATAATTGCTACTGGAAAAGCAATTTTTTTGAGAAAAAAAATTTAGTAAAAAAAAAGCTTTTGAATCTTCTAGATTTGTCATATAAATTATCATAAAAAGTTCTGTTATATACATAAATAAATTCAGTAAATTGCGACTTTGACGCGCACACGAGTTGTTCCGTTTTACACCTTACCTGATGAAGAAATTTTTTTAAATACTTTGAAGTACGTGGCTGCACAGCAAAATATCGGTATTTCTCCCAGCTAATAAAGTCTTATTTAATTTTTCTTCTCTTCTTTAGAAACTCACATTAATTAATAAAAAACATTTCATTCAACAAGAATTGAAATTACTGAATTTAAGCCCAAGAAATTATTTCTGATTATTTTAAGACACGGTAAACTTATTTTCGCTTTTTGGGGCTTTCTCTTAATTTTGGCGTTTTTTTTTCGTTATTATGGATTTCTTCGGTTTTTACAGTTTTTTAGTTTTTGTTAATTTTTTTGAGGATTTTTGTCAAATTTTTCGTTTTTGCGATTTTTTAAGTTGTGACTTTTTTTCGTTTTGGCTATTGTTCGGTTCTTTCCGATTTATTTTAGTTTTAGCGATTTTCTTAGTTCTGACGATTTTTTCGTTTTGGCGATGTTTCTGTCTTTTTGGCGTTTTTTTCGTTTTTGCATTTTTTTATTTTGAAATTTTTTAGTTTTAGCGTTTTTGAAAATTTCAAGAGTTTGCCTCTTACGATTTCCCAAATACAGCAAGTTGTCAAAATTACATAGTCCTAGTTTACACTATGCAAGTCTTATTGCTAAGCTGATTAGTTTGTTTGGGGAGAGAAACGACGGGGAAAAACTTTTTATTTTCTTTCGTCTCTCTCTCCCTCAAACTAATCAGCTTAGCAATAAGACTTGCATAGTGTAAACTAGCACATATTCAAAATTAAATCAACTGATAGAATACCCTTTACTTTAAAATTTTTTTAAATTTCAGTGTTAATTTTTGCTTTGCAAATTTCAAGTATCTATATACATATAATTGTCTGTATATTACATTAGGATTTCAATATTTTTCGTTGCGTTAGTGTTCAAAGTTTTACATATTCTGTTAAAATTTCAGCTCGATAGCTCTTACGGTTCTTGAGAAAACAGCATGTGGCGGACAGTCGGTCAGACGGACATCGTAACGAAAACAATAGGGTTCCTTTTCACCTTTTTTGTACGGAACCATAGAAAGAGGGGCACAGACTTGTTTGTGAAATTGTGGAATTAGACCTTCTTCTGCCATGAACGACCTTTTCGAAATCCTTTTTTATTAGCTTTCCACAATCAGTCGGATTCGAATGTACAGTACATTTGTAGCACAACGATGAGATATCCAACTTTATGATGCAAATGATTAGGCGGCATGTAATGCCGAGTACACATCTGGCACGCATGTGCTCAAAAAAGCTTAACCACTAATTATTTATGAAAAATTTTTCCACAAAAATGATTTTTTTTACATTTATGGACAAAAAACTAAAAAAGTGATTTTTGAAATGTCAAAAAAATTTCCAAATTTATCTAAGGGACATAAAAAACATATCAAAAAATTGGGGAAATAAAAAAAAAATTCTAAATCGTCTAATTTGGCGTGGGGAGCAGTCCATAGGTACCTAAGAAAAATGTTTACTTGCTAGAAGCATTTTTGTAAGAGCTTCATGCATTTAAAAAAGGTTTTGTAGGCGCCTAAAATATGACATCAAAAAAGCAAAATATGCACTTAAAACTATTTAAAAAAATTTTATTTCAAAAGAAAAGTATGTATGTATGTATGTAAATTATGCAACTAAATAATGATATAAAAATATTTTCTTTTCTCAAAAGGTTCGTATACATTATTAACTTCATTATTAAATCCAAACAGGCATTTTTCGAAACATGTATGTTTACATTGCAGTAAAGGAGCGACACGTAAATATAAAATGAAAAGTATTGCATTAATAATTTGTCAACAATATTTTTGGAAATTTGAATTTTTGGCATAATATGACACAAAACCATCTATTTATACCAAAATATGAGACAAAAATATGCATTTATGATCAAATAATGCAAAAATATGCATTTTCAGCAAAATAGGCAAAAATATGCAATATCGATGCAATTTTTATGCAAATTCATTGTTTTGTCGAGATATATCGTTCTCGCCATTATCAGGGTTAACACATTGAGTGCCAAGCGCTTTTGATGAAAACCTTTCCAGGAGGCCAAACATTTTTTTTGTTTTTGTTAAATGAGTGTATTAGTGATAAAAAATTTCTGAGATATCCCTAGTCCAGTGTACCCCTTACTTTTTATTTTATATAGGCTTTTTTTGTCATACATTTCTGTGCAATTCACTTTATAAAATCTCAAAAAATCATCTTAGACCCATGAATGGTTTTGCAAAAATGTTCAGTAAAGGATTCTTTATTTAAAAATTACAACAAACAAATTTCACTCAGTGCAGTATATAAAAGAACTACAGACTCTAAGTAAAAACAATCACTGTCGTAGGTAAACGTACGATGTGGCACTCAATGTGTTAAGGGAAAAAATATGCATTTGCATGAAACCCCTGTCCCTGGTAAAATAACTGTTCGTGCCCCTGTTTGTTCATAATTGGCAACAAACATTAAATTACTTTAGTGCACTTCTGGAAGAATTTGTTCTAATTTATGAAATGCATTGCTTCTAACAGCTTTTAGTGCTTCTAAGTAACGAATATTTTTTGCTGTGTATAAGATGCATATGTTTAAGTTTTATGCAAAAATTACTTAAAGATGCAAGTTGCAATAAAGTAAAATAAAGTTGGCGGCAGACTCATATTGCCTCAAGAATCACTGGAGATTAGTGGCTATAAAAAATTAAATTAATTGAAGTGTCTTTGGTTATTTAGAAGTAAATTTTATTTCCTTCTCTTTTCGTGAGTCATTCATTCATGTTAACAAAGATAATCAAGTATGTAGCTTAAGTCTTTCGTTGTAAGTATTTGATGGCCGCTGTTTAATTTCTATGCTTGCATACAACTTCGATAAAGAAAAATTTACTCGTAATAAAACGAGCTAATAACAAATTCTATTCTGATGATGCGTTTTGCAATGGCATTTTAAAATAAGAAATAAAAAATATAAATAGTTTAGCATTCGTTTTAAATTACTTTTATTAGACTTTAATAAATACCGGGTTTTTTTTTTGCAAAAGTTTTATTTACGAGTATAATGTTAGGAACTCATTAAACAAAAAAAAAAAAATTATATCAATTTGCAATTTATTCTAATTGCATTCTACAGCTAGACTAGATATTATTTACTTCTTAGTTTTTTATTGCATATAAAATAATTTTCCTACATGACGTCTTAATGTAATTTAATTGCAATTTTTTTTCTATTTTTTTTCTTGCGTTTTTTTTAACAAACAAGTAATAACAGTTAGTTGGCTTAAGCTATTTAGCCAAGTTTGCAAAAGCCACAGCGTTTATAACATTATTATTTTTTTTGTTAAAACTCATTTGCATATTAAATAATATTTGCAAAATAATATTTTATGCAAACAAAACTAGAACATAGAAACCAAGAAAAATTATACGAGCATTGTTCAGAGTGCAGGAACTAGAGGCATAGTGTTCAGTTAAAAAAATTTAACTAACTGTAGTTTGCATTAAATAAAAAATTTTTTTTTGGGTGTGTTTTAAAACACACATACGTTTTACACAAAAAAAAATAAAACAAAACATGGAAAACAGGTGTTGAAATTTAATGAAAGGTTAATGAAAAAAAAGTAGGAGCTTATGAATAAAATAATAATTTTAGGATTTTTTTGTAATTTCTTATACACAACTTAAATTAGCAGCCGTTATTTTGTGTTTTTGTTTGTTTTTATTATTATTTATGAAATGATTGATATAATAAATTGCATAGAATTAATTTTTCATTATATTCACTATAAAAAAATTAACACTTTGCTTATAGTTTTGGCAAGACAGAAAAAAATGTTAGTCTTCAGTATCCCATACCTTTTTAGTGAGGAAATAAAAGCAATTACTGCTTCATACTAATTTTTACAGATATGTAATTACTAAATTCATAAAACTGCTGGTACTTATTTCAAAATAATGGTTACGTTTCTAAGTTTTAAGTCTGCTATTAATGGTACACTTTTTTTTAAATACCTATTGTGTATCAGTTTTAATGAGTATTGTTTCTAAAATGCATATATTCTACACTTTCCTCCAACTCCTATTGAGTATCTCTAAAAAGCAAATATTATTCAAGCAATTCAACTTGACCTGCTTTCGAATCACGTCTTTTGTGTTTTTTCTACATGCTGATGTTGTTAATTTATCACTCAAATTTGAAAATCAAACGAACTAACAACGAAAATAAAATCATGCAAAACACGCAATTCTAACACACTTTCAATAGAAAACTTGAGAGATAAAAAAACAAATATCACGTATAATAATGGCAATAAAAAAGTTAATTTTCGCAAATCAAACACATTAATACTAAACAGCTTTGAAACAAGAGTATTGGTGGAACAAATGACTCTTAGATTTATTGACAAGCTTTTAGTTCTTCATACCTAACGGAGTGTGGTCAAGAAACATGTTTGCTAACCTGTTTACTTAAGTCAAATAAAAAAGTAATTTCTCTAACCTTTAGTACACGCTTCATCATGTAAATTAATAAAAAGTAGGCCACACAATGTGTCTTCCAATATCAGCCAAATTAGCAAATCTCTAGATACCGCTAACACGTAGCGGGATGACGGTTGTCGTTTAGCCATAAATGTTTAAGAAATTTACTAAATGAAAAAAAGGCAAAAGAAACCCTGGTCATTGTCTGTTTTCAGTATTGGCGTTTCTCTTTCACACTTATGGCATGAAATAGTACGTTTTTATCAGACCAACTTAAATTACGACGCCAAACGCAACGTAATTTATCGCTTAGCTTTTGCTAAGAGCGTTAATGTTGTGCCAAAAGCAGTAATGTTCACTTTACTTTGATTAATAAAAAACTCTAAATAGAAATAAAATATAAAAATTAAAACGTTAAATTGACCTGAAATTAGCTAAAGTTACATTACTTAACAACTTAACTTCTTAACTTCTTTACGCCCTGTCAGAATTGGATTTTCCAATTACAAAGCCTTGACGCCGCGTTATTTCGGTTGGTTTCATACATTTTGTGTGGGCATGAGCAAGTTTGACAGCCAGTCAACGCTCTGCGTCGTAATTTAGGTTGGTCTGTATAGAGGTATAGGACTTAGAACTGGAATAAAGGAAAAAAGGATATTTTTTTAATTGACCCGAAATTTACTTTATTCCAGAGATAATCTTCTGGCATTATAATTGAAATATGGGAGTCCAATTTTCTGTGACCTTTTTCATTATTTGTGGCCTTATATTGGCAATAACGCGGCGAATGTTGTACTCGCGGCCATCACCACGAGTTCCCATATTCCCATAGAAAGTAATGTAGCGGCGTTAAATCGCATGATCTTGGAAGTTAATTCATGGGTTTGAAACGTCAAAGTATGCGGTTACCAAACCTTTTCTTCAATAAATTAATCTTGGCACGAGCTGTGTGGCATATTGCGCCGTCTTGTTGAAACCACAGCCACTGCACATCATGGTTGTTCAATTGATGAACGAAAAAGTTCGTGCGCGATATGTATTTCGAACAGAACCATGATTTTCAAAATAAATTTGCACAATTTGGCAGCATTGTTCAGACGTCAGTCTATTCATGTTGAACTGCCAAACCATGATACAATTATACAAGGTACTTGCACGACTACAACAAAATTGCAACACCAAGAAACACACGTATTTTGTTGGTAGAAACATACCTATAATTGTCAGAAGCAGATGTCTTTTGTTTTTAAAAATAACAATCACACGGTAACTAAAGTACAGTTGCAGAGGCGGCATTCATGCATGATTATAGTCATTCAGTGTTGCCAATATGTGTGTAATACACAGTGTGTAATTTTTACTCTCATCTGTAGACCATGTAATGAGATTCATGTATAATATGTGTGTAATTCTACTTTGGGTTCTATTTTTATTTAATTTTGTTTTAATTTTAATCTACACAAAGCATGTGTAGTGTAATTTTCTTCAATGTGCAAATTCATTGGCAACACTGTAATCATTTTATTCACACATACACTAACATTTTTGCAGCTTGTAAACAAAGTTTGACAACTTTCTGCATTGTATACATTAACAGGCTGGGCTTGTGCAAGTACCTTGTATAATTGTATCATGTGCCAAACCAAACTGAGCATAAATCACTTGACAGCTGACAAAAATGGCCGCCAGTTAAAAAAGGTATTGCCAACTTAAAGTTTTGTACATCTATAAAAAGCAGCCTTTACAAAATGGCAAGAAATATTTCACAAGTAAAAGCATGTGTTAACCAGGATGGCCAGATTCTGAATCTGAAAACCTCAATTTTGAGTCTAATTTTTTCATAACTTTTTCGAATATAAAACACTTTTAATAAAAGTTATTTTTTTAATGTTGAAATAATTAGAGTTTTAAATTGAAAAAATTTAAATTTAAATTAAAACTTGTATTTTTCAAGCAACTTTTTTACAACAGTTCTTTAGTTGAACATTATGAGATATAATATTAAACATATTGTGGCATTAAATATACTTGTTAAATCTTATATGACACTAATAAAACATGATTAACAATTCAAGAATTTTTTGTATGTATTACATGCTGTTTAAATCAAATTGCATGTTTGCGATAAACATAAACTCTACAGAAATTTTAATAATGATAGCAAAATTAGCTAAGGAAATTGTCTTTAAATAAATCTGGTTTTGTAAATTATTAATTTCCAGCCAATAGCTGCAGGCAATAAACGTTTTTTTTTTGCCATCATTGAAAGACTGACTGTTTGGTTGGCCTGACACTTCATTTCATAAGTTAAAGAGAATGGAAAAAATCATGAGTTCTTTTAACTAAATTTTCAGAAATTTGATTTTTAATAACAATCTATAAACACTCAAAGTCGTTATATATTTTTAATAGTGCGAGTAATAGTCATATGAAGTAAAGTAAAAAATTTTAGCTGGAAGGCAGTGGTACGCTATGACATTCACAGCTTTATAGTCTAGTTTTCGTCAATAATTTGACTTGAAAAACTTAAATTAATTTCTGTTTGAACTTATTTTTGTTTGTTTGTTTGGTTTAATTAGGCTAAAGTTCGTATTTGAAATAACCCAAATTAATTACCAAAATTCTAGAATAAAAAAATATCCCATGATCATAATTGCACAAAGTTAAAATAAAAATAATAAAAAATTAATAAAAAAATAAATAAAAGTGAAAAACAACATTGTCTGTAGATGTGTACAGAATGTAAACAAATATTTTCAGCATGTTTTCATACCTGTAATGTTAACAGATGTAATGAACAGACACATTTTATGTAAACAATATACTGAAAACAAAAGACTTAAGCAACAAACGTAAAGCCGAAGAATTGTTCTCAAACGGTTTTAGGCAAAAATAAATAATTTCAAATTTCACTTGAAGTTTAGTATTTTTTATAGCACTTTCCTTTAGAAAACTTGTATAAAAATACAAAAATAATTGCGTGATTTTCATTGGGCATTCGTTATATGGAAACTACACCTGAATTACCAAAATTATTGAAACAAAAGAAAAGTCCCAATTTTGCATCTATTGCAAAAATGATTATCAGAATTGCAAAAACTTTATAAATTAAAAAAAATTATTAATAATGATGCTGCTTTTATTTGAATTAAAAAATACCCAAATATATTCACCTTTCCATAAAATTCCGATTTTTTAATTTTGTTCACGGGAAATATTTGAACAAAATGTTCGCCTTTTATTTACGATAATGGTGATTTATTTGACGTTGTTAATTCCAATCTATTAATATAAATAATTTTTTAGTTAGTTATAATTAATTAGGTTTGTTT
Source organism: Nowickia ferox (assembly GCA_936439885.1). Lineage (NCBI taxonomy): Eukaryota > Metazoa > Arthropoda > Insecta > Diptera > Tachinidae > Nowickia > Nowickia ferox. Next base: position 89,381,852 of record OW387023.1, on the reverse strand, counting down.
ATAATTTTTCAAACTTTCTTTACTTGGAATATGATAAACTTCCTATCGCTCTGTAAAGCACATAACATGTGATAATTTTAAAGAAACAAATAAAACCAAAGACGAAAGTAAATATTGCGACAAGGACTAGCAACATGCAAGAACATAATTTTTTTGAAGACCACTACACTATCATCACCACATTCGATATTTGGTTGCTGTTCTGGTGATAAATACATAATTTACGTTACCAACTATCACACAAAATTAGAGTAAACCGCATTTGGTATTCTAAAGAAAATGGAGACGAAAAATCGGTTTTGCACAGATCATAATATTGCAAAGTAATAAAGCAATTAAATAATTAAAAAGAGTAATTGTTTAAAAAGCTAAATGTGGTTTACACCACTTCTGCGCTGGTGGCCTCATATATACTTGCATATATTTTTGAGTGCAAAGGGAATTTTTATAGCTATGCTATTTATTTCACGACACAGCAGCTAGGACGTGATTTTCTTAACAAAATTAATCGACACTATTAAAGTTATAAATTTATTTTTGTTTTGATTTCTTTGTACTTAAAATAAGAGTACGAAAATAAACCAAACAAATTGTTTGATTTTGTTTTGTTTCGCTCTTTGAAGTGAGTGAAACAAAAACAAAACAAAAACAATGAGAACGATTGCTGAATTTGTTTTTGTATTGTTTTTAACAGATGAGCACAAGCCAGAGAGCACAGTTGCACAGTACATTAATTTAATCCAAGTAAATAAAGTTTGAAAATAATGGGAAATAAATGGAAACGTTATGAAATGTTTGCGGCGAATTTGACATCATCATATAATATAATTTTATTTCATTGTTATTTAACACATTAAGTTTGTTTTATAAAGCTGAGCAGCATAGCTATAACCGGTTGTCTTAAGATACCTCTCTTGTCTTTTCAATTATCACATATAATATATTTTGGTGCAGTTTGCAGTCTGGTCGATTAGTTTGTTGAACCTTATTTCTTAAAAAAAATAAAGGCGTAGTCCACATTGCGATCATTGGATCAATAATTTTTAGTTTGGAAATATAAATGACATTGAGAACGGGCGAGATGTGTTTTCAATTGGATGGCGCTACGTCATCACCATACCATCGATTCAAGAAATGGACTTGCCAACTGGCCTCCACAGTAGTGAGATTTGTTACCTTTAAATTATTTCCTGTAAAGCCCCATAAAGTCACTGTCTTATGCTGATAAGTCAGAAATAATTGACATACGGCCAGCAATGCTCGAAAAGATGGTGCGAAAATGGACGTCCAGCATGCGCTTCTTCAAGAACAGCCATTTCTGTCTCTGTTGGGAGTTTGTCCATAAGCATTTGGATTTTGTAAGCTTTTTTTTAATTGATGTTGAAGTGCACTGATAAGTTTCCAAAGCAGCAACGAAATGCATCGAGAGCTGCTTACACAACAACAAATAAACTGTTGTAAATTCGTATTTATTTTATACGAGTTAAATAAAAACAAAAATTCGATGAATATTTAATTTTTGTGCTAGTTTTGAGAATTTAAAATTAAAAAAAAAATTAAAATTTAAAAAACAAGGTAATTTAGAAAATTAAGAAATAAGGTAGAAGAATGATGGAGCCTTGCGTTATCCCTGAATTAACCTTAAACTTGTTTTCAGAGATCCCAGCACCAAAAGCATAAGTTTTTATTAGTTCAAAATATTTGAAGAATTCAGTTTCTAAATGGTAGTGTGTAGTACAAAAAACAAATTGTTTTAAATTCATTATACGAGTAATAAAAAATTGTTTCATTATTATTACTTTTTTTTGCCTTAAACCGGATTTTTTTGTGCAAAAATTAATTCAAAAGTCATTTACCCTGTGAAACCCTAAAATAAAGTTTACTGATATATACAAAACCATTTTGCGCCATTTACAATTCTCAACTAATTTTATCACTAAACTTGTTCGGTATCGGCAATCTGACTTTTTTTCTTTTCCTTTTAATATCATTAGTACCAGAAAAACGACACAATAAACTTATTAAATTTTTCAATATAACATGTCAATATTTATCTTAATTTTTGGGTTTTGTATTTTGTAAAGCTTAAATAACTATTGACAATACAAACTGCACCTGTATAATGCGCTTTGGAACAACTGAAACCGCAACGAAAAATCCAAAGAATAAAAATTAACTTCAGCAAAATAACAATAAAGAAATATGGTGCCAGTTTTTACCTACATTTTTATTTTTTATTTTATTCATTGCTTTTTTTTCTACACATTTAGGTTTCTTTAAACTTTGCTGTAAATAATGCCTGGTGGCATTTAAACATCTTGACATTACAATGGTTTTGTGTATTGAAGCGTTTTGTTAAAAAAAAAAATAAATAAAAAAACCTGGTTGCCTTTTTCACAAGTGCTTTGAAATCTTTTAGTTTAGCTGTGAACTTTAACCTTTGACAACAAATAAAACGAAATAAAAGACAGTAGTGTTGTTTAATGTAGCAGAAGTAGTCATAGAGTTTTTTGTTTGTATGTATGTATGTAAATGCTTCTGCATATACCCCCGAAAATGCTGCAACCCAACATGAATATTAAATGTTTTCTGTAATAAATGAACGAAATAACGTTTTAAGTGATGAGCAAATGTTAGTTTCATTTGTATTTTTTGGTTTTTTTTCAAGAACTTTGGTCTTTGGGCTGGCAAATTTTTCTTCTTCATTGTGGGATTTTATATCATTAATAAATTTTATTTGTATAGAATTTGAAAATCTGTGTGTTAGAGTTTTATGTGAATTTGTATTTGATTTAAAAGAGCGCCAAATTGTAATGAACTGCAATTTGGAGTTTGCCATTATTATATATTTTTTTCTTCTTCGTAATAATTACAATATGCTCAAAGGTATTGTAATGTTAGTTACAAAAGCAATTTGTAAGATGAGTTGTATGAAATTTTAACATTTTTATGATTAATTCATGATGTAATGATGTTGTCATAGTTTTTTTTAAGTATCCTGCACTCATATGAAAAAAAATAAACTTTTAAAAATACATTATGTGATAGTATAATGAAGAAAATGCTAAGGTCGTTAGAAGCTTTAAAAAGCCGGGACAGAACACTTTAATTTACTCTGAATAATGATGCGTGCTTTGATCCGAAAATTGCTTCAGAACAAAAGGGTAATTTTTTAGCAACTTTTATTTTGCCAACACTGTTTTTGGCAACTCAGCTGTTTTCGTGTATCATGTTACTGTTAAACATGTACAGTTTGGTCTGGTTGGTTTACGTGGCTGCCCACTACACGCAGACATTCAAGTAGAATCTAGATGATTCCTTTTTGAAATCTGTTTGGTCTACAATTAAACGATGAATCGACTTACAAATGAACAACGCTTGCAGATGATGAAATTTTATTATCAAAATTCATGCTCGGTTAAGAAAGTGCATAGTGCAGTTCTTCCATTTTATGGTCAGTTGGGCTACTTTTTTTTTTTTTTTGAAAGTATTATTCATTCAATGAATGCTTACTGCTATTACTGGTGTTACCTTCTTTAGGAAAGGTATAGTGATAGAGAAGATAAGTGGTAAAGGAAGAGATAGAGGAAATCTTCATTCTTTTACAACCCTGCATTTTTTAGGTTTTTAATAAAGCAGTGTTGTAGCGCCTCTGGTGTTAAATGAGGTGTATTACATTTTTTTTGAAGCCATTTTATTTTATTTATTATTTTACTTCGCCGATGATTCTGCTACACAACGAAGGAGGGCGCTCTGAGGCGGCTGAATTATTTGTGACTAAATTTCGCACCAAAATTACATTATTGATCATTTGAACCACCAACACGCATACGTAGAGTGCGGACAGAGTGAAATGCCGCAGCTGTATTCGCCAGTGTTTTTCATGACAGTGGATTATCGATTCTGTTAATTCTTTTTTTTTATCAAAAATGTAAGAGCTGGATTTGGCTGACATGTTGTTTCAGCAGAACGGTGCCACATGTTACACACCACGTGACACAATAGCGCAATTTAGAGGCGAGTTCAGAACCGGTAAGTTGGCCGCCTAGATCATGGGATTTAACGCCTTTGGACTATTTTTGCAGGGGCTATAATAAGGCGCAAGTCTATTGGGACAAGCATGCAACGGTTGACGCAGTGGAACACAATATTGAATAATTTTTTAGTGAGATACCGGCAGATGAGTTGTAGAGAGTATGCAAAAATTGAGCCGCGTTTAACATTTACATGAAATCATCTTTAAACATTGAATTATAGAAATCGATCTACCGACTCAAATAAAGATTTCTCACATTTTATGTGTTTGTTTTGTAATCAAATCCGAAAGCTCTTGCAAAATCACTCGTTAGCAGAAATCACTACAGGGATTCATGTCAAAAGTTGCATTGTTGACGATGAAAAATTATCAGGGTCTGTAATATAGTGTCCACACATCATCATTTGATGATAACGACGGCAGAGCAACTGTCATTTTTTCATTAATATCAACAACAAGGTGTAGACGTTGATGATTTTATATCATGATGAATCACTACAGTATTAACTTCATCAAACAAATATTTGCAAAATACTTTCCAAGCACATATAATTGTTGTGTCGCCTTTTTTAAACGAAAATTGTCTAATAAATAATCACTAACTGCACAGTGAGACATAAAATGACACTTGATATCAAGATGAATTTATCAGGCCGTGAGCTTTGATGATTATATATATAATATATATTATATAACGCTGCCATAATATTAACAAATTGAGTCTATACGTGATGCATTATATAAATAATGATATAAATTCGTCAAGTGTGGACACTATGTAAGTAAGTGCACGATTACCATAGTAAATTATGCATATGGCATTGCCAAGCCAAAAAACAAGTACTTACAAAATCAACTCTGCATCAAGTTACAAAGCAGAAATCCCTGTTTAACGAATAAAAAAAAGCAGTTGGTTGAAGATGCGTTCTATAAAAAAAAACAAATTATTTAAAAAGCACGTGCACAAAATCAAAAAAGGGATTCACAATCGAATAAAGGTATTTGCTGTAATATTTTTGTTTCTGGCTTTTTTGACTTATTTTGTTTGTGTAATTCTCAATGACATTTTGAGAGTTTTTCTATAAACATGCGAAGATTCTTAGCGTTTCTCGAGAATTTTTTAGTTGACCGTCTACTGTTGAGTTACTTAAGCAGAAACTAATTTTATATAGACGTTGCTTAACCAAAAACAAACAAAAATTCTTCATGTTAAAAACTTTCAACAATCAAGACACACATTTTTATTAAATTCAAAAGTTCTAATGGGAACTTGTTGCGTTGTCTAATCGTCTTATTTTACAGGTTTGTTTACCTATTTGTTGTTGGTAAATTTCATACAAAATTGTGTTCTAAGTCCTAGTTTGCATTATGCAAGTCCTATTGCTAAACTGATTAGTTTGTTAGGAGTGAGAGCAGAGGGGAACAGAGACGTTTCTTTTCCCCTCGTCTCTCTCACTCTCTCAATCTCCTAACAAACTAATCAGCTTAGCAATAAGACTTGCATAGTGTAAACTAGGACTAAGTATACGATTGAATTTTATATGTTTTTCAAACAGTTGCATTGAGACCAGATCTGGGAATGTTCAATTTACTAGATTAACTTGTAAATAATTTGAAATTTGTGATATACTTACCAAAAAATATTTTTTTTAATCGACGATTTTTTAATTTTTAGTGTTTTTAATGTTTCCTATATTTTTTCTCTGGTAACGATATTTGACGTTTTCTCCATTTTTTACTTTTGGCGAACTTTTGGCTTTTTGGTATTTTATTTTTCTTGCTTGTTAATAATTTAACATACTGGGTGATTTCGGCGATTTGTTCCTTTTCAGCGTTCTTGATGTTTTGGCAATTTTTTGCTCTGGTGACGATGTTTGACGTTTTGTCAATTTTTGACTTTTTGGTGATTTTTTCTTTTTTCTTAGGATTTTTTTCTTACGTGTGATGAGTTAACATACTGAATTATATCAGCGATTTTTTAAATCTAGCGTTTTTACTGTTTTGGCAATTTTTTTTGTGACGATATTTGACGTTTTGCCGATTTTTGACTTTTCGATTTTTTCGTCTTTTGGGATTCAGTTTTTTTTTGTTTTGCTTGCTACTACTTGACTTGAATGTGGACTTTTTGGCGATTTTTTTAATACTTCGGAGTTTTTCTTGCGTTTTAAATATTTGCTGGATTTTATTTTTATAATACATATATTTAAATGAATGATTTTTTTATTATTTATAAAGGGTGTCCCAACAAGAACGCAAGATATAAATTTTAAATAAAACACAGATATTAAAAAAAAAAATTGTGAAACTTTATTATATCGTAAAGTAGACAGAATGAGGTTATGTGTGGAACAACATATCGCGTAGGTGGCCGCCGCGGCTTTGCTGGCACACACGCGATCTTTTAATGAAATTTTCAATGACCCTTTTGCATAAATGCTGCGGTATTTCACTAATGCAGCGTCCAATTTCCTCTTTTAAGGCGTGAGTCGTCGTCGGCTTATTCGCGTAAAACATTGACTTCAAAAAACCCCAAAGAAAAAAGTCTAATGGTGTTAAATCGCACGATCTAGGTGGCCAATTTTGGTCTCCAAAACGCAAAATAACACGACTGGGAAACGACTGATGCAGCAATTGAATTGTTTCTCTGGCTGTATGACATTTGGCGCCGTCTTGTTGAAACCACATGCCCTCCACATTCATTTCTTCAATTCTAGGCACGCAAAAACTGGTTATCATTTCACTATACCGAATGCCATTGACTGTTTGCGCTTGACCTGCCTCATTTTCATAAAAAAAAGGTCCAATGATTCCTCCAGCCCAAAATCCACACCACACAGTGACACGTTGAGGATGCATTTGCTTCTCGTGAATCACTCGAGGATTTTCCGTACCCTAAATGCGACAATTCTGCCTATTGACGAAGCCATCAAGATGGAAATGGGCCTCGCCACTGAAGATGATTTTATCGGCAAAATCAGCATTTTCATGTTGTCTCTCCAATACCCAATTAACGAACTCCCTTCGCTGTCCATGGTCAGCTGGCTTCAGTTCCTGAGTCAATTGAACTTTGTATGCATGAAGATGCAAATCTTTTGTCAAAATTCGCTGCATAGTGGATTTGGAGACACCAATTTGCTGAGCTCGGTGTCGAATTGAGGTTGATGGAGTTTGAGCGACATCATCACGTACAGCTGCGACCTTTTCGGTCGATCGACCTGGTCGAAGGCGCGTTGTTGTCTTTACATCACTAACAGACCCAGTTTCGGCAAATTTATCCATTAATGTTTTTACAGTTGACTCTTTTGGAGCATTATTGTCACCCCAAATTGATTGCAATTTGCGAACTGTAGCCGCAAAACTTTCACCATTTTGGTAAAACAATTTCACAATGAGAATGCGTTGTTCATTTGTGTAGCGCTCCATTTTTACTAACCTCGTACCTTCTACTAGCAAACAATAACAATTATTGATTTGAATATAATTTGATACATACACAGATATTTTTATTTTATTGAATATTTTAAATGGTCCTTAAAAGTAATAGATTTTAAGATGCGTTTTTGAGGCATCTTAAAATTGTTACATTATGACATTTAGGACTACTGTTTGATTCCCCCATTTATACTTTTGACTATTTGAATTTAATTTTTCTGTGACTAGGACTTATATTATCATTTCATCTTTAAAAAGGCGTGCAGGCAAATTGCTTGAATTTAACTAATTTTAGCTGCAGGATCTTATAAAAGAAATTCTTGTTGCTTAATTATGTAAATCATTTTACAAGGAATAAATCTTGTTAACTCGAAATTACTTTAGAATATTTCAATAAAATCCGCAATATTGCAGCTCTGCAAAATGACACTCTTTCTTTAAATTTAAAGCATAAAAAAATGCAAGCGTCAACTTTTGTTGACGTAGTGTCAATTTGTAGTCTCCGATCTATAAACAAAGAAACCAGTTGCAATTTTGTTAACAGTTTTGTATTAAAGAAGTTGATGGGACGCTTTCTTGTCACAAGTTGCTCTAATAATTTGAAATATTACACATAAATAGGCTTCATACAAGTGACTCAAGTATATTAAGATTAAAAGTTCTAAACGTCTTTTTGCAACTATTTATTGTGGTTATTTCTAATTTACTTGTCTCGTTATTAAATTGCCATCATGTAAATTAAATTGCTTTTCTTGCACTCCTTGCATATAAAAGATTTAAATCTAGAAAATCTTAAAGATCGTCTAAGATATTGAGTTGTCAAAATGCGACTGGCTTTTTACCAGTTCAAGTACTTAAATAAGATACTTTTTGCTTAACTTTAAGAAAAGAAGAAAAAGCAAGTGAACGATTTTATGTGATTAGTGTGCTGCCAAGATCTATTTACTGGCACCAGGATGAAAAATTTTTAATGTTCCTCTAACACGAACAGATAGAAGCTGTTCGAAAGAGATTCTAGATAAAAATTATAAAAAAGAGTAGGAACAGAAATATTAAAAACGAGGTGTTGTAAAATAAATTATTTGTAATTTAACAAAACTGTAGTATTTGCTACTCTTATTACACTTAATTCTCAAGTTGAAGTACAGAAAATAGTTTTTTACTTGTTCACTTAAGATAAGTTGTTAAGCTTTTAGTTTATTTTCTAAAGAACAGCAGGCTCGACCGCAAAAAGTAATTGATATAGATGGAAAAAATATATTGATTAATTTGCTAAATAAACAAGAACGAAAATGTTCCTTTGCGTGTTACGACATTATTTGGAATAAAAACCAGTTAAATTTCTATGAACTATTATATAACAGGGATTTTTTTTAATATTTATAATAAATAGAATATTTTGCCTTCAAGTATTTGAAACCTGTTTAAATTGCAGTCCATATTTTACTTCAAGTCTGTACTTGCTTAATTCGCTGTATGTTCTACAATTCTAGAAATACCGTAAGATTAACCACAGAAAATCACTTTGTTTTGCAGACACACACACACACACACACTCACAGATAAGAAATGTGTCCTAATCATTCAGCACTTTTTAACAGGAAAGAACCTTTTTTTCCGCTAAAGCTTAGCTCATTTCTGCTGGTTGTTAGTGTTAAAAACGGTTTCTTAACCTGCTTGTAATGTCGCACTTTTTTTTTATTTAATTTAATGGCTAAATGAAAATATTGTTTGGAACCAAATGATGCTGACAATTTTTTTTCTCTCTTCTTCAAAGTTTATCTTCTTCATTATTGTTTTGTCAAGCTACAGCTTGTAGTTGTTTTTAAAAGAAGGTAAACATCTTGAAATGACTAAACCTAAACAGGAAGATAAGTGAGTTATTTTTTTTATAATCGTCTTGTTCGAATGTAATATACCCTTCATTTAAGCCAAATATGAAATCATGTTTGCAAATATCAGCGTTGAATACCAGAACTAAATAGTTTCGGATGTACATATTTTTAAATCAAATTTGTAACAAGAAATTTAGAATTTTTGAAGCTTAAGACCATTGCTTGATTTCCAGAATTAACTTATAGTGTGATGGATTCCAGGACTCCAAGATATCATAGAAAATGGGATCAATTCTGAATAATATCACAATGCAAAACGTCAAACCTTTTCAAAACTTTAAATCGAATTCAATAAGCAGGAGGTCTACTGTGTAATTTATAACGTGTAAAATCGAAACCATTTTCGTTTGAATTGAATGTCAGAGTAGACCCCCAGCAATGAAGGAAGAGTAGTCAAACTCTTATGGGCGAACTCAAAACAGGAAAAGGTTATCAATTCATCTATATTTTTTTTGTTTTTGTTACTTCATAACGCGGATCCTTTTAAAGGGATTTAAATTTTTTTTTGTCTGAGAGGGCATATCTTCCATTTGAAAAAAAGTGGGCTGTGTTTTTTTTTTTTTTTTTTATTATCTAGCTAATCATTTACTCATTGGATTGCTGCAAAATTTAAGAGACACATTAGGCTTCCGTAATAACTCACGGTCGGAGCCCTGAGCCCCTGAACTCTAAGAAATACACAATATTGAATTGAAAAAGTGGGCGGGGCCACACCCACTAAAATTTAATATATTTCACTTGCTTAAAATCTTTTTTAGGTCTAAAAATCTGTGCATACACAATGAGGTCTGAAAAGCAATCAATCTTGCCTTAACAAAAAGTGGATGGGGCCACTGCCATAAAAGTTTAATATTAAACTCTATGCACTTCTTCTACTTCTACTTAGAATTAAATAATTTTGTGCTTAAAAAATGAGCGGGCACAGAGAAAAAACTGCCTAATACAATCAAGAAGATTTCCTCTATAAAACCTTTTTAGGCCGAGGGGTATCCCAGCAGAGAGAAAACAAGATTTTTCCATAGAGATTTCTTATTATTTTTATGTGGTAAATCTTATTAAATCTTGTTATTCACACTTTTTTACTCAATTTACCAAAAAACAATCCATAGAGAAAAACTTCTTGATTCTATTAGGTTTTCTTATAAATTGTAAACTATAGGGATTTTTTATTGATTTCATTAGGTTGCCTTATTGATTTTTTTAAAAAGGTATTCTTATTGTTTTCATTAGGTTTCTATATGATTATATATCACCTTATTAATTTTTTTTTTAATAAGGAAATCTTCTTGATTTTATTAGGTTTCTTGTTATTTCATAACTATAAATAAACATAGAGACAATATTTTTTATATGATCTTTATCGTTTTTGTATAAGCATGTTTGTACAATAATTTCAATACGAATTCAGGCTGCCTGTTAGCATATTGGTTAGAGTGTTTGTCTATCAGTCAGAAGGTTGCTGGTTCAATACTTGTCTACTCTCAAGAATATAATATAATATGTATGTATGTATAAATAAATAACATCTGCAATACTACATATACTACATACATACGTACATACATATATGGTATATAATTTAAATTAAAATACATAAGTACAAAGAATAAAGACATACAAAATTTTTTATATTTTTTATTTTCCTTATTAAATTAATAAGATTTCCTTCGTAATTTGCATATTCGAAAGTACTCCTGGTCAAAATCTCAATTAATTTGAGTAATTTTTGAGGAAGTTATAGCACTATGACTTGCGATTTATCTTTTTTAGATTTCTAATCCCATTTGGAATAATAGCTTAATTTGGGCTATACTTTGGTATATTTTAACTTAAATGTATTACTACTTATGGTGTGTAGAACGATGTTTGTTTAAAAAAAATTAAGCTTAACAGAAAATTTCTCAATTTAACTGTAAAAGAAACAAATTTCTGAAAATCGACTTGAACGCTTAAAAGTGCTCTCCTGAAAAACAGCAAAAAATATGACTTAAGCACTCTTTCCTTATTGCCACAGATTTAGTTCAGAAATTTGCCGAAAAACACTTTTTTGGGCTGATTAGGGCAATTTTCGTTTCAGGTTGTATTGTTTTTATCAGTTTTAAAACCGGCTTTTATTTAGTTTTTTTTATCGCCTTTTTGTCGGTTTTTTATCGTTTCTTTAACATTATCAGTGAGTAAGATATAACAAAGCATTCGTAAATTTTAAGTATAGCTTCCAAAATATATTTTTTTATTTTTTTTTAATAAACACACTATAAAAACAAGCACTGAAGAGCTAAAAATAATTTAGATTCAGTAAAATAAAATATTTTTTAGTTGTAACCTATAATGCTATTCAAAGTCGGTGCCAATATATAACTAAATATGTTTATAATTTCCTATTCTACAATTTTCTATTCTGTAATTTGAAACTATAGAAAATATTTTTCTTTCATTTCGAATTACTGGGTAGACCCCTGACTGGCACCAACTTCGGATTAGACGTAAAATATGTAAAAAACTTTTTATTGAAAGTCGGTTAATTTTTTTTTTAAAGTTTTATTTTTTTTAACAAAAAGGGCAATATTCGTATCTGTCATGACTTTCACATCCGTGTGAAAGTGAATCTTTTCCGAATATTTTGGTGCCCTGACATTAACTTTCGAATAATTTCATCGTTTTACTTTCGACTGCACCAACCAACGTGAAAGTAAATAGAATCGCCTTTTTTCCACAATAAAATTTATTTATTTTAAAAAAAATCTATTTTAAAACTAGGCTTGATATCTCATCTACCTAATCCGTAAATTTAAACCAATATATATTTGGTTGAAAAGGGGATATGAAAAACATTCCCACATTAGCAACCAATTTTGCAAAAATATTCGGAAGTATGCCGCGCTGGATATAAATGCATTTATTTCATACATTTTATACATAAAAAACTAAAACTAATACTGCATAGCTTTGGGTACACAAGCTTTTGGATTTTGGATTTTTTATGAATTTAAAAAAAAAAATATTTAAATTTTTAGGCAAAAAAATATTTTTTTGCCTCCACAAATTTATTTTTAACTTCGAAAGTGTTGCACATATAGGAAAACGGTATAGAAACAGATTAGAGAAATTGTAATTCTTAATTTTTCTAAATTTGTTTCATAAAAATCGGACAAGTGAAAAAGAAAAAATTTAAAAGGTCATAAAAAAAAACTGACACATACGAACGCCAAACCCTTTGAGGGTTTTACTATACTGACCTAGTACCATCACCCTGACTTGGAATTTCTCACCCCCCAGATTGGGTGTAGGGTATATTAGAGACTATTTTTCTTTTAGCTAAAAAAGAAACATCCAATCTTGCACATCATCGTTATTTTTTATCATTACAATCTTGATTGTTAACAGCCCATAAGCATTATCCAGCATTTTTTGATTGTTGTTTTTCTAACTTACAGCAAGTTGTTGAATCTCAGAAGCCGCTACATGATTAGTGAAAATAACACGGCTTGGTAAGGAAACTATGGATTAATGTTAAAAGACTAGACTTCAACTTTTATCTAAATAGTTGTTATTAAAACAAAAATTTACTGTATTAATTAATCTTAGTAGTAGAAAACCGAACCTCATAGAAAACATAGCAAAGCATAAATTTTTATAGTTTTTCTAGCAATTTGTTTTTATATAATTCGCTCAGTTTCAAATAATTTCGCGAGACATTTCATTGCAAAAATATAATATTATCGTATGTTTAATATAATATATATATATATCAATTATCTTAATACATGACATAGTTGTAATACTTTTCTATCTTTTTATTTTTATTTTAGGTAAGTTCTTAAATTTTTACATACGCGTATCACAATGCGAGGTAAAACGTAAAGTGAGAGAGCAAGAAAACTTTTTGCAATGATTTTAATATTGTACAAAAAAGCCAGAGGTGAGCAACCCTCACGTTATTTGCAATTATGTGTAGGCATGATCCACTAGCGATCACACGTGAATTAAAATTAACATGAGTAATTTTCGTTTCAACAAAGAAAAAAATATTAAAAATTATTTTTACTCACCAGATTTCTTAAATCACACAAAAAAATCCATTCATCAAAATTGCACAAAGTTGAAATAAATATAATGAAAAAAATGGTTAAAAAATAATAGTTAAGAACAACATTAAATATTTCCAGCCCCCGTATTCTGTAACTCGCTAAAGCTAAATCTATAAAGTCGTTTTATCGATTTTCGCCTACGAATGCAATTTTCAAACATTAGAAATACATGTTTTTAAAAATGTAATTCGCCGAAATTTTTGTGTTTAAGTCATCACCAAAAATGTTTAATTTTCTGTTGGTTCAGCATTTTAGCGATCGAATTAAGTTTTAGCTTTAGCGAGTTACAGAATATGGGGAAGCATGATTTCGTAGCTGTAATATTAACAGTTAATGAACAGACACATTGTCTGTATAAAATATCCTGAAAACAAAAGACTTAGGCAGGAAACTCGTGGCTAAAGAATTTGAATTATTCTTTAAAAGGTTTTAGACGAACAGAAACGATTAAAATTATCACACACAAAAATTACTTCAACAAAATTGGGTATTTTTACAACACTTTCCCTTTAGCAAATTTCTATACAAAACAATTAACAAATTTAGTACTTTTTGTTGCCCGTTCGTAATTTGGAAACTACAGCTAAATTACAAAAATTATTGCAGCAATAAAAAAATAAAAAAATTTATTATTAAAAGAAGTGAACACACTTTTGTTCGAACAAAAGTGTGTTCAGGTAACATTTACTCTGCGAAAAGATACCTGTTCACCCATTCGAATCAATAATCAAGTTGTTCCTCAACATTCACATGTAAAATACCTTGACCGACGGATAACATGGAAACACCATATTGACTCTAAGCTAACACAAATGAAACTAAAATTAACTCAGTTACATTGGCTGATTGGTAGAAATTCAACCCTGAGTCTAGATTGCAAACTTTTGATATACAAGTCGCTTTTGAAACCTATATGGTGCTACGGAATTCAGCTATGGGGCACTGCTTCAGCTTCAAATGTAGAGAAAATCCAACGAAGACAAAACAAAATTTTACGGTTAATAACATCGGCTCCATGGTACATAAGAAACTCAAATTTACATCGTGATCTAAATATGCCACAAGTGACTGAAGAAATTGCAAAATACTCAGGCAAATATTTAACTAAACTCGAGTCACACCCTAATCCGCTTGCTCGAAATATCTTGAACTTTACCGGACACATCCGCTTAAAAAAGAGGGACACAAGGGCTCTAATACTTACCACACCAGATGAAACTGTTTGAAATTATTTTTTTATTTTTTGCTTTGCACAACTCTTATGTATTATGAATTACTATCACTAAGTTTATGTCCGACACTGGTCGGGCCTAATAATTATATTTAGATTTAAGATTTGAATACTTATTGTTAGTTCATTTTTGAAGATACAATAAATAAATATATGTATGCATAAAAAAAAAAAAAAAAAAAAAATTAACAGAAGTTTTTTTCAATTGATGTTTTTTTGTATTTTTAATTGAGGAAAAAAATACCCAAGTATTTTTATTTACACCCTGTTTCTACAACGCAGACGGTCGACTTGAGTATAAAATTTGTATGGAAAGGACTCATAATTTCTAGACAAGTCGCCTGTCTGACTTGTGGAAACTGCACATTAATTTTATATAAAGAATTTTTATTTGTTGTTGCTTGAGCATGTCATTTACGCTAGCGAACTCAACAAAACAACACTGCAACCAAAGAATTCTTGAAATATAAAAACAGATGAAAATTCAACGATATCGAAAATAGGCGTTCATTTGCGTTTTAAGCAAATTAAAAATCAGTAACGAACATTTATTCAAGCGGCAATTCGCAAGAAAACGTAAGTGTTTGCATATAAAAAAAAAGTCCAGTATAAAATACGAGTATTTTATATGAAAACGAATACGAACTCAAATATCAAAAGCACTGCTATTTTGCTTTCGACTGGTAAAATTTATCTTTCAAAAAGTCAATAAAGTTGGCAAAAAGATTCATTCATCACCTTGTTATTTTATTTATTCAAATTATTTAAATTTATTTGTTATTTGTACACAACAGTTGTCGATATCGACGTCAGTTTCACACAATACCCTAAAATTGGGCTTGTGTATCCGTTGTCGAAAACAACTGACTATTTTTGGCAGGTTTATGATATTTTCTAGACCTCTTAGTACAAAATTGTTCTCGAGAGCGAGTAAACAAGCTCAAATTTTTTGGTATTTTGTTAAAGTGATGTCAACAACTGGAATAAGGGTGATTATTGAACACTTTTGCTTTGATTATTATACAAAGTTCAAACAGAACGAATGATAACAAGGTGTTTTGCTGAATAATTTTTCATTTGTCAATATGGTTGTATTTATTTCCATGCAAATAAGTTGTATTACTTTTAAATTTTAAAGAAAACGGCTAAATATAATGAAAATTCTTCTCTGGAAATGTTTTGTTTCACTGACAAACGTAAGTGCATGCGAACGAGCACTATCGATTTCGTTGAATACAAATTGACTTTATATGGAGTGACTAGCTTTCGATCTCTTAGATTTTCTTGGGATATCGCTGAACAGACAGTTCAACTGATTATTGCGGTGTTACCAAGTTTCTATACGAACTTTACGGTTACTAATGCCAATTATGATGGAACCATTACCAATATAATTCTTAGAAAAACTACAGATATTATGTTAAAGATTCATTTAAACAAATAAGTTCAACTAATATGATAATAGTCACAAAATATATATTTTTAGTTAAAAACTGAATTCCAGTTTGTTATCAAAAGTTCAACTTTTATACTTGGTCACCTGGTCAATGAGAAATTTCAGAAGAATTCAAATTAAATTTTACTATTTTTATATTTCGATTGAATCTTATTTGCAAAATTTTTTGTTGCATATAAATTGTTTACCATGTCTCCTATTATTTATTTATTATTTTAATTTGAAAAGTGAAGAGTTTAAACAAGAAATAAACAAATGAATGGTTGAAATTCTGACCAGAATAAGCAAAAAATTAGTTTTTAGCAAATAAGCAGATTGATTGAAACTCTTAACAAAAATCAATTTATTGTACATATAATTAAATAAAGATATTTATTAATCTCGGTCTGCTATGTTAATAATCTTGTAACTCTCAATTATTTATCGAGAGTTTGTCTACAAGCATTGGGATTTTGCAAGCTTTTTGGGGTTCCGTACAGCAAAGTTGAAAATGAACCCTATTGTGTGTCACTTGGAATTTTCAAAGTTAGTAAATTTTTATGCAGCCTGCATCAATTAACACTGAAATTTAAAAAATCAAAAGGCATTTCATTCAATAAGAATTGAAATTACTGAACTTAAGCCCGACTAAGAAATTATTTCTGATTAAAATTCACAATAGTTCAACTAAACATTTAAAAAACATTTAAAAAATTGTTTCACTTAAATCAAAAGGCATTGTATCAGTTAATTTAATATTAACTATGTAATTTTAACAAGCTGCTGTATCCTGGAAACCTTAAAGGCAAACTCTTGAAATTTTCAAAAATGCTAAAACTAAAAAATCTCAAAATTAAATAAACGTCGAAATGAAAAATGGACAAAATGAAAAAAGCGCGTAATTTAAAAATATCACCAGAAATAAAAAATTGCTCAAATGCAAGAAAAAAATCACCTAAAGAAAAAAGATCGCCAAAAGCCGAAAAAATCGTCAAAACGAAAGAAGCGCCAAACTAAAAAAAATCGCTATAACTAAAAATATGTATTTAAAAAAATCGTTAAAAACCACAAAAAGCGCCAAAAAGAAAGAAAATGCACAAAACAAAAAAAGCGCCAGAATTAAAAAAATCGCCAAAGAAACAAGCGTACGAACCCCCTCGCGTTCGAGTCAAAATCGCACTTTACTGAATTTATTTGAATTGTGGTTGAAGTCTACTGATGAGTTCTCAAAAAAGCAACAAAATGCATCTAGATGTGCTTAACCAACAACAAAAAAAAACTTTTCCAAGTTTGTAGTTTCCTGTTTCCACAACTAAGGCAGACAACTCGTGTTGAAAATTTGTATGAAAATCAATTTAAAAAAATTTGTGGTTTTCATATAAATTTTCTACTCAAGTCGAGCGCCCGTGTTGTGGAAACAGGGGTTAAATGTTCTTGAAACTTTGGATTAGTCCTAAGTTAAACGAAAGTCCCGGCTTGTGATTTTGATTTCAAAAAATTTAAAAAAAAATAAAGGAATTCTACTTGATACTTAAAAAAGTATCTCTAATTGATTTTCATTCCTGTCGCAGTAGCCTGCTTTTGAAGCCGGTTAATTTTTTAGGGAAATTTTTTATTTGTTTAATTTTCATCAGCTGCTTTAAACTTAAAAAGCTTTCCAAAACTCACTTTTGAACTTTTAACCATATTAATAGAATTATAAAGAGTAAAGTTTTGATTTGATCTACATTAAATAAAGAATTTTTTTTTATTATTAAAATCTTTCAAATTTACATTTTATCTTTATATGCTTTCACGAATTGTCTCGTTTGCATTTATATTTCCTATTTAAATAATAAATAAAATCAGTATTTTGGCCAACAATCTAATTACAGCAACAAAATACAGCACAGCATCAGAAAATGCGTTCTAATGTTCTAATGTTCTAATGCTCTAATGTGCATTGTGTGCGAAAACAAAAAGATGTTAAATTCCTTGCATGTGCATGCTGCTGCAGTAATACGTTGATACATTAAAAAACCAGGTGCTATTGCCGTTATGTGCCAAAAAGAAAATATTAAGCTTTTAACAAAGGAAACAGCTATAGCAAATTTTTCGTTGACTTCTTTCCCTATTTCTCTTGTTGTTTTTAAAAACCAAGCATTAGAATAAACATAGAACAACATGAGTAGAAAAAAAATCTTGGCAACGAATGTATGAATTGAATTGGGTTGGGTTTTCGAATTGGTAGTAAAGCTTAACTTTACTACTCGCGCACAAGTACCAGAGATTTATGATCCGTTATGTTTATTATGGCAGTATTTTTTTTTTGTTCCTTCTTCTACAGGCATTTTCTTGTTAACAAAACTGGCTGCATGGCACAGCAAATATTTTGTTGCACCAAAAGGCTGGGAAGCATGCTGTTGCAGTAAATGAGAGGCTGTGGCTTTGGCTATTTTAACGCTAATAAGCGACGTTAATGTATGTATGTATGTTGTATAAACTTGTTACATTTAGAATTTTGTT
The DNA here is from genome assembly GCA_936439885.1 of Nowickia ferox. NCBI lineage: Eukaryota > Metazoa > Arthropoda > Insecta > Diptera > Tachinidae > Nowickia > Nowickia ferox. Next base: position 89,363,230 of record OW387023.1, on the reverse strand, counting down.
TTTGATTTTTGCTTTTCTTATACTTCTATTCTTGTATTAGATCAGCCAAGTCTCTAGTATGCTGATTGTTATGTTTGTTTGGCTTCTTTCTTAGTTTATTTTCTACTAAATATCTTAAAGTCTTGACTTTCTTTAAAGAGTTTTTCATCTCTATTTCAACGGAGTAGACAGACACCTTAATAACTAGAGCTTGAGTTAAAGTTATGCATTTAAGTAGCTCTCGATTGGGTTTCAAGATTTATACTTTTACCTTATGAAATAAGAAATAAGAGTTACTGCATCCCATTCATTTTTAGATCATCATTATGATTTAGCTTGCCTGCGTTGAGTTTAAGTTTAATGATTTTTACATTCTGATGCAATCATGTTCATTTTTTTGAATTATTATTCAGAGCTGCTTTAAAATTTTATGTACATTTTCTCATCTTTTGTTAAGTGATGGCTTTTATTATAAATTATTAACCTGCTTTCAAATATATTTTTAATTTTTTTCCCTATATTTTAGTGGAAGAGAAAGAGATCAGTGGAAGTGGCGTACTGGTATATTAATCTGTTTTTAATGTATTTTCTGCTTTGCACAGGCACTTGATTTGAGAGCTTAAAGTTTTGTTTTTGCTCGGATGTGAAGATCTTAGAATAATAACTTCTAAAATGTGGCTTTCAGTTTACTCTGGAGGCTGTATAATACCAAAGAAAATCCAGCGTAGTGACCAATTTTTCGATCGGGTTTTTTCCTTTGTGTAGCAAAATATTTGTACATTTTTAATACTTATATAAATTTATAAGTAAACTAAATGAGAATTCTATTTTAATATATTCTTATAAACAAAGAGTACAATACATGACACTTAGCAGGTTTCTTATTGAAACATTAAGAAAGTGATTTACTTTAGCCTAGATCCCACTATCGGCACAATGCACCGATTTTGGTCGGCTCACTGAAATAAAGTAATAAGTAATAAGCTAAATTGGCCTATTATTCAACTGATTGAAATATAAGGACATAATTGCAGCACACTGCATTGGTAATAGACCCATATAGACTTATTCCGGAATTAGTTGAGAAATAAGGCTCTTTTGGTTTATTACTTATGACTTTATTGCAGTGAGCCGACGAAAATCGGTACATTGGGCCCGATCCCGGCTTTAGAAGTCGTAATATCTGTGGCAAAAACGAATAAGTGCTTAAGTCGAAATAATATGTTTTTAAGTTAATGGCACACCTGTAATCTCCATATTTGAAAGTACCCCTGGGCAAAATTTCATTTTTGTATTTTGTGCGCTTTTTCAGGAAGTTATAGCGCAATGACTTGCATCTTATTTTTTTCGCTTTATAATCTCATATGGAATAATAGCTTAATTAAGCTTATACTTCAGTATATTTAAAACCAAATGTATTATTTATAGTGTATAAAACGAAATTTTCTAAAAGAAATTTAAGTGAATACCGAATTTCCTTATTTAACTGTAAAAGAAATAGATTTCTGAAAATCTACTTGTAAGTTTAAGGCCATTTTCACAACGATACAAAAGTAAACTTTAAGACTTTAAAATCAGTAGTTTGTATTGAAATAATAGTTTTAAAACTCTTAAAGTATAATTTTATTCGTTGTAAAAATGTCCCTTAAAACTAGAATTTCCATACAAAATACTGGTTTTAAACTCTTCACTTCACAAGTTCACTTTTGTATCGTTGTGATAATGGCCCTAAAAGTGATCTACTGCAAAACAGTAAAATATGACTTAAGCACTTTTTCCTTATTACCACAGATACTATATATGGTTACTCATGTTTTGGAGGCTGAAATATATAATTTCTTAAGAAAGATTTCCTTTTAAGCTGGCGTGTATCAAATTGTTGTCCTACCTGTAATGCAACAAAAAAAATTTGCATTAATTTTTCTTTTAAGAAAACCTAAATTCTTCCTGCTCTCAGTCCTTAAAAAAGCAACGTTAGTTAAGCTGCTATTGCTGCATTTTTAATACAGTTGGCAACTTGCCTCATTTCCAACTTGCATACAATGTATAAGCGTTCAAAAATACCTACAAATATATACGCTTCAATGGAAGATTATAAAGTGCTAGAAAGATACCAGAATGTGCATTGCGAATAACATAAAGAAGAACCGAAAAAAAGTATAATTTTATAACAATAGTACAGTAAATTGCACATATTGTAGTTATGCCATTTTTTATTTATTTTTTTGCTCGGCAGCCTCTGAGAGTGTACATTACCTGTAATTAAATAATATTATCTTTTGACACCTTTATATGGCAATACATACACACACATATGAAACATGCAACCAACTTGCAACTTCTTGCTTGAGAAAATGTTGTATATGAAAATAAAATCTCAGTACGGTTCTCTATTATTTTGCATGATTTCTAAGAAGCGATTTTTGCTCAGATGTGACGTGCTTTGAATTACACATATTCGTAATTCAATTACTGTTTGTTTGGTTTGGAAATTATACACTTGGAATAAATAAAATAATTTCTAGAAACATGTTTTAAGTATCAATCAAGATTAAATAGACATAATTATCGCTTAGAAAAATGTAAAATGTATTAAAGAGTTGTTAAAAACAAAAGACTTAGAAAAGAAACCTTTGGGCAAAGCTTAAAACATTTTTGTTGTTGTAATTTTAAGGCTTTGAAAGCGATTTTCAAATAATGCAAATTTGATTAATTAAATTAAATTATTTTCTCTAGTAGATTTTTTCAAAAGGCCCATTTCTTTTTAGTTTTGTGGCCCCCTGTTCTGTAACTCGTTAAAGCTAAATCTCTATCACTAGAAGTCTATACAGTCAATTTATAGATTTTCAGCTACGAAAGCAATATGCAAATGTGTATTCCTAAATCAGGTAATGGTATAAAATTTTAATCCGCCGATATTTGTGTCATCGCCAAAAATTTTAAATTTTGTATTTGTTCAAAATAAGGGGCTAATTATTCGTGAGATGTGGTAAAGCATAATAATAATCGCCCTATGACAAATTTCTGTTATTATTTATTTAAATAATATCAAAATTATAAAACCGTATTATGTATAAGGTCTCTCAATATAATGTTAATATAAGAGGGCGGATCAATAAGTCCATTACTTTTCGAAGTTCCCTCGTAGTTATATGAAATGCAACACTGTTCCCATAGAGTAACACCTGTTAATAGACTACTGTCAAATTTTGATCAAGTGTGTCGTCATTTGTGGTGGTTTACTGACTTTCGTTGTGGTCGCACAAGTACAAATGACGCTCAACGTTCTGGACAGCCAATTGAGGTCAGTACACCCGAATGGTGTTGGCCGATCGGAGAAGAAAAGTGCGTAAGATTGTCGATGCCATAGGCATTTCATATGGCTGTGTAGTTTATATTTTAAGTGATCAGCTGGGTTTAAGAAAGTTGTCTGCAAGATGGGTGCCGCATTTGCTCTCAATTGACCATAAACGTAAACGTGTGACAACTTCAAAAGATTGTTTGGAGTTGTTTAACCGCAATCTGAATGAGTTTTTGCGGCGTTTTGTAACTGTGGATGAAACATGGATCCATTACTGTACTCCGGAGACCAAGCAGTAGTCTAAACAATGGGTTTCTCCGGGTGAACCTGCTCCGAAAAAGGCCAAGGTTAGTTTGTCGGCCAATAAGGTGATGGCTACAGTTTTTTGGGATGCACGCGGGATAATCCACATCGATTACCTTCAAAAGGGAAAAACAATATGCGGCGAATATTATGTCAACTTATTGGACCGATTTAATGAGGATTTGAAAAGAAAACGACCCCATATGGCCAAGAAAAAAGTTCTTTTTCAACAAGATAATGCACGAGTGCAATATCAATGGCAAAATTCTATGAATTGGGCTACGAATTGGTACTTCATCCGCCATATTCTCCGGACTTAGCTCCTAGTGACTACTTCCTATTTCCAAAACTAAAGAAATGGCTCGGAGGAAAGAGATTTAGCTTCAACGATGAAATTGTTAACCCAACAAATGCCTATTTTAAGGACGTCGAAAATCCTTTTTTTTTCGAAGGGATACAAAAACTGGAGAAATGTTGGACTAAGTGTATTGAGTTAGAAGGAGATTATGTTGAAAAATAAATTTTTGTTTTGCAAAAAAAAAACTGTGTTTCATTCAAAAAGTCACGGACTTATTGATCCGCCCTAGTAATATAAAGTAACTTAATTTAACTTCCCAAAGTGCAACTTTTCTTTAAATACGCGTGCGAAGATAAGCTTCGAAGTTTTTAAACCAAGACACAGACCAACTGCGTTAACAGAAGTCTGTTAGCATGATAACATCTGTATCTCTATTAGACATACAAATCCTGGTATTTCAAATGAAGTTTTGATATGTGTGTGAAGATAAATTCATGGAGTTAAATTTATTTTTCAAAAATATCGCATGCGATATTTTTTTTTCTTCTTTTATTTGGTACACATTTTGTACTGAAATTAAGGGGTTTCTTCATAAAAATGTTCACTGCGGCCAAATCCTTCTTCAGATAGAATTGTATTTGTGAAATTTTTTAGAAAATTTGGAAAAAAATTACTTAGTGAAAATTAATTTAATTTTCTTATTTTTCGAGTTCTATGAGGGAAATGGCCACTGTGGCCAAACTCTTCTTCCGCAGCGAATCAAACATAGTGGAAAATGAGGACAACGACCCATGTTATTAAACTGCATTTACAGTATATCTGAATTGTATTTGTGAAAAGTTTTAGAAAATTTGGAAAAATATGACTTAGTGAAAATATCTTAATTTTCGAGTTCTATGGAATTTGTGTCTTGGCTTATAAATTTCCCTTTCTGAAAGCAAATTAGAACTAAGTACATAAAAATTATGTTTCTCTGATTAACAACCTTAATTGCAAAAGATGCAAATAATTCTGTGGTAAAAAGAAAAAAGTGTTTAAGTCGAGTTAAGCTTATTTTGAATTAATGGTACCTCCGTCATCTGCATATTTGAAAGTACCCCTGGTCAAAATCTTAATTGATTTGTGTGGCTTTTATAGCACTATGACTTGCAACTTATCTTTTTTAGACTTCGAATCACATTTGGAGTAACACGAGCTTAATTTAAGTTATAGTTTGGCATACGAGTATTTCAACTTAAATGTGTTAGTTATACTGTGAAGAATGATGTTTTTTAAAAAAAATATAATAAAAGTTAACAGAGAATTTCCCAATTTACCTGTAAAAGAAATAAATTACTGAAAATCGACTTGAACGCTTGAAACTGCTTTTCGGCAAAACAGTAAAATACGACTTAAGCACTTTTTCCTTATTACCACAGAATCTTTTAAAAATTTGAGTCGATTAAACTTTTGATTAAAAATTAATTGTACAAAAGTTTAATAAAAAATTTAATTGAGCTCATTAAACTTTTGTTTGAAACTAATTTTGAAATTAAAAAGTTTATTGACACAATAAAATTTTTGATTGATTTTTGGTTTTTCTTTCAATGGAAGGTATTGTTTGGAGACCAAATCTTATCTGCATATCAATGAAAAATTTTATGGAAAATAGAAGTTTAAAATTTATCTTGTAATTGAAAATGAAAACCACGGCTCCAGAGCTGGAAAATCTTAACTTTTTTTTGGCATATATCGTCGCTGGTTTAATTAACTGACCTAGCTAACATTTTGAAAATTTAAAAGGAGAGCAGCTTTTATGGTTGTTTCATACATTCATTCTTATGGCCGCGTCGGAAATCTTTTTACTTATATAGGCACAAAAGTAATGCTTACTGTCATGGAAATTTTAGACAAGGTGTATTATGACTGATAAAGTCTAGTAAAGCACTTAACTCATTTTTCAAAAAAATGTCAGGTCGGTTAGTTAAAACAGCGACGATATGTTAAAGCAACTACGAGTAAATAAAACAATATCTTTTCTTTGTTAATTAAAATTTTTTTTAGTTAATTGAATTATTATTATTTGAACTGCATTTGTTTCTATATTTAATGAATTGAACAGGCTAATGTTCGTATCGCCTTTTAAACCAAATTTTTTTTAGTTTAATTAAAAATATGGTTTCTGAAACCTTTTTTTTTTTGTATATAAAAGTAACTAAATAGGAATATTTCTTTTCTTTTTAAATAAGCAAATTTTAAATTTTAGGAAGTTATTTGCTCAAGAGTTTTTTTTTATAATTATTAAATTTTGATATGCAAATCGAATTTAATCATAAAAATGGGCTTTTATTAGTCTTGCGAAGCTTTTTGATATATTGCTTATCATGCTCTCAGTACAATTATCTTTCAAATCGATGGTCATACATTGACAGCTTTAACGAGTTCTTATTTATTTTAAGTAAAAGGAGATAGCTAAAATATATCACAAGAGAACAGTCATAACTGCAAATTAAGTTAAAGGACATGTTCCATTTCATTTCCCTTAAACTGGTAATTTCCACAGAATAAAATTTAAAAATTCTTTTGGAATAAATAGTTTGCCTAATATCGCGATAAATTGGCAATGTAATATTTGACAAGGGACACACAAATGCAAGTGTATAATTAGTTAAGATTGCTTGCAGATATTTTAAAACAGAAATTTGTTTTAGTGCCATTATGGATAAATAAATAAATTGCCATTATAAAATGTTTGATCTCTGTTAAAGTCTTCTATAATTAATGTTTCCTCATTCATTTGGAAAAGTAAAAATATAAATAAAGAAAATACAATAATGAATAATATGTATAAAAAACTTCTTAAATACAGAGTGCAGAATGAAATATTCAAATATTGCCAATATCGAAAATGAAATCTTTAAGCCAAATTCTTTTGTCGAAAAATATCCATAGGTCACTCACTATAAATTGCATTAGAGCAAAAATGAATGTATGTGTCGGTCGGTGGAGGATATATACGATTCGGCACAGCCGCTTTGAAACAAAAATTTAAATACATTATGACAATATGTCGCAATAGAACACAATAGACTTTATCAAGTCGCTAAAGACCATGGTGTTCATAAAAATCCAGGTTTTTAAATTTCTCTCTAATATTAGGAATTGGAAATTCTTTAAACGACACTATGCCGTATTATGTATATATGTAGATGCAGGTCTGAAAGCTTTAAAAGTTTAGTTAACAGTATAATTTATTTTAACCGATTAGCAACAACGTCGTGCCCGGCCCTTGCATAAAACTGATCTGGAATTTCACCAAAAAATCGTTTAGAGTTACTAGGCCCATTGTCACCGGGAAGACTGCGATAACAAGCATAGTTTACATATCTGGGGTCTCAGGAGATCCTGGAATAAGTATTGAAAAGCTTTACCATCCTCATCATGTAACTGTGGCCCTATGTTCCTCCTAGGAATTAAAGGATTAAATATCATGTGACTTTTAGTTGCTGTTTTTGTTCTGACGGATTCAATGTATCCTCTTTTTCAGTTTATTTTCAATAAGACAGCGCTACGTCGAACACACATAACAATATCATCGCTCTTTTGCATAAAAAGCTTCCTGACCGTGTGATTTCTCGCAGACATCTTGTGTTTTTATATATTAAGGGCCATTTTCACAACAAATAAAAGTATACTTTAAGAGTTTTAAAACTAGTATTTCAATACAAAATACTGGTTTTAAATTCTTAAAGTTTACTTTTGTATCGTTATGAGAATGGCTCTAAGATTTTTTTCGTTGAGGCTTCGTTAAATATATTAGATCAACTCCAATGGTGCACAATCGCTTAAGAGCGATAAGTCACAAGTATTTGTTGTAAATTTTTTTTTTTCCATTATAAAAGACATACTACAATTTAAAATTTTTCATTTTTTCATTCCCGGCATATCTAAACTGACCTTTTACTCAAACACAAAATCCTATAAAACTTAAGAAAATTTACACAAATTACTTTATGGTAGAATTATATTGGCAGCATAAGTAACTTATGACAAGTTCAAGTTATTGTCTTGTAAACTGCAAATAATTTGCCATTAACGATCGTTTGCATTTAAGCAAGTGGGTTAAATTTGAAATGCAAACATAAAATACGTTCTAACTAATTATAATTTTAAAATGTCGAATGTTAAAAACACCCACCTAAATAAATATTCTTAGTAGCCACAATAACCTTTCCAATACTCATACTATTTCATTCTTAAAATAGTAAAAATTGCAATAAAATCATAATTTTTATTTATGTGTGTATGCATATGTATAGATATAAAAAGAAAATTATTTTTGTTTAAAGTTTTTTCCTTTCACCAACAAAAAGAGAAAATAGTTAAAGTGGCTGTCATTTTATAAATTCCCTGTGGACTTGAAAAGGCTTTTACCTGAAACCGCCATCAAACAACCGCTAACACTGTGTGGAAAAACAAAAAAAAAAAAAACTTAAAAACGAACCAGCACCGGCACCGGCAACAGCAACTATGACACGACAAACAGATCAGGTGTACCTGGAAAAAAAACTGGCTTTTTCCGCTAGACCGTCTAAGACATTTTAAAAGCAAATAAATATAGTGGCAGTGCTAAACTAAAGCACTTGTTCAACTTAACAACAGAACAGTTATTCACATTTTTTTTTTAATTTGTATTAAGCAAAGGAAAGCAAACTATTCAGACACAGAGACAGATCAGCAGACGGACAACCATGCAACATGAAATTACAAAACTAAAATAGTGTTTGGCTACTTGCATAATTTTCTCTTCTCTTCTGCTCATTTCTGTTGCAAATAAGCCCCAGCATTTATTTGTTTTAACTCATTTTCTGTTTGGCTGGTAATTTTTGTTGGCAGCGGGATGTTTATGTTATAAGACATGTTAAAACATGATTGCCCTTCATGCAATTGAAAACTAAAGAAATAAGTGGTTGTCTTTTATTTTTGCTCTTCGTTTTAATGCTGCTGCACTAGTATCATATTCTTGTGCCACTAGAACATCCGTTTTTTGTTTGGAATTGTTTATATTCCTCAGTTGCTTCCACATACATACATTTTAAACCAATTTTTAACTTTACTTCAGCCAAGCAGCAATTTGTGTTTTGTGTATGCTTTATGTTTGCACTCGAAAGTTTCTTCATCTATTTACTCGTGTTGTCCCTTGAAGGTGTTCTTCTGTTTGTATATGATCACAGCACACAAACTTATTGCTTTTGTAAGAAAATTTAGAATCAAACCGCCATTGTGATTTGTATGTGCAGCCAGTAGTTTTAATCCAAGTTGAAAACCAATTGTACAAATATTTTTTTAGTTAATTTTTTTAAGGTGCTAATTCAACAATATTTTTAAGAATTTAAATTTTCCGTTAAAAATTTTAAATTCGTCCATATGAAAATAAACAAAACATTTTGCAAACATTTTCTGAAAAGACTAAAACTTTTTAGTCTTTAAGTCGTTTTTTACATAAAAATTTAAATTTTGTATTTCTGTATTAACATTTTAATTTTATCTGCCTATTCAGCTGACTCTGCAAATTGCTTATTGCATTTCAACAAAAGGTTAAATGTCTGTCATGTTTTTGTGGTCGTAGAACATTTAAAGGGTTAATTCAACTTGTTGGCTTGTTCCCAAAGTCGAGGCTGGTTTGTTCAATGTAATAATTTATGCAGTTGCGATTTACAGCAAATGCTAAATATGTTTGAATATTTTTGTTAAACAAAAGAAAAAATCATAAACTAAAATAACAAAAAAAAATAAAAAATAAAAAAAAAAATAGAGACGTATGTACTATATCTGTAAGGTAACGGTTGTGATGATGATAATGACGATGATGAGAGAGAGATGTGCAAAACGAAAGACTTAAGACACAAACATTTTGTATTTTTTAAAATACATCAGGCGTGATGAATTTATTGAAGAATATGTTTCTTAATTTATTTCATTTTATCATTTAAAAGGGAAATAAATACATATTTATGTATGTACACGTTGTATATCAATTTATTCTGATTCAAAAAACTTGACTAAGAGTATAACAGAATCGTTCCGAAGAATTTTTCCGAAGAAACAAAAGTTCTAAAATCAAAATGGAGCCTCAGACTTTTCACGAGAAAACTGATTACAGCCCGTTTGTAGAAGACGACAAAACTGAAACTCGACGAGCCGATACATAGACGTCTACGTAACTAATAGAGTCCATAGAAGACGCCTCGATTTTGAAGTGCAACTTACATTGTCTATCTACAAACAGGCTGTTAATTTACCTAATATACGCAATGTTTTATTATCAATATTTTTGGACGATCGAAAAGCCATTCATGAAAAATGCATACAAATTCTTTGAATTTTCGTTGCAAGCTTTACAATTCGACAATGTTTAGAGCAATAAGAAACCTACTTGTATAAATTTTGATAACTTAGTACCAATTTCACCAATTTCATTTAAATATCAATTTATCTTTAAAAAATCGTTTTTAATTAAAAAAAATTATATATATATAGACTAAATTTTAAAAATTTGATTTGCGGATATCATCATTTTTTTGAAGGTTTTTGTGCAAATAAAAATAATGGCGGTCTTTATTTGGGAAAATTTTCACTCCTTGGGGTGGTTCAAACCACCTAAAAACACAACAGAGGGCGCAAAAAAGTTAAAACTGTTTAAAAAAATTTGCAAAGAGTTTCCTGTCATTTGTGATAAAAATAAAATATTGGTACCGTTTCGCTAAGCTTAAAATGCCTTTTTATCGTGCATGTTTAAAAAAAACCTAAAATTTTTTTTTTTTAAATGAGATTTGCGCCTTCTGTTGTGGGGTTTTGGAACTTTTTTAAGGATTCAAAAAAACGTTCATTGTATTAATTTTTGCTGCAGAATCGGCTGGTGAAATCAGATTTGCCATATATTTAACCGTTTTTGCTCTGCAGAAAAACGAGCTCAAATCCGCGTTTTTAGGTGGGTTGAACCACCTCAAGGAGTGAAAATGTTCCCAAAAAAATACCGCCATTATTTTTATTTAGGCAAAACCTTTAAAAAAAAAATGATGATACCCGAAAAACAAATCAGGTGACCTGGTCGCCAAACGAACTCTATATATGTATATGAAAAATTACTTTTAAATATGAATTGATACTTAAATAGGATTGGTGACTGCAAAATCCTCTACAATTATTTCTTGGGATTAGTAGAATTTGACAATTTACTGAGACTTGATCTAGGAACGCCGGTACATATGATAGAAACTGAGCGCTTTGTACAATTGCTAACCAATGTTTGTCGGCGTGCAAAAGACAGTAATCGTGATGATTACTTTTGAAAGAAGTAACAACACCACAAATGGAAACCCTTCTATCTAACCTTCCACTATCAAGTTCCCAATTACAGCGAAACTAATTCATCAAATCAGATTACATAAATAAATAAATAAATATCAATTAAGTTTTTCCACTCAAATTAATTAATGCAATGAAAACATTAATTGGTGAATACTTTTTTCTGTGTACATTTGTTGAAAATAAAATTTAGTTTCAGTAAGTATTTTTTACTTTTCCCGTAAATTGTTTCTTCCAATTTTATTTGGTGCAAATAAAACAAAAACTGTATAGAGTCAAATATTGCTTAAAGAAGAGTTCTTTTTTAAGGCATAGATAAGTTATTTGTTTTTTAATTTCAGTAAAAAAAAATGTTGAATTAAACCAAAAAAAAAATCAGAGTTTTTTTAAACGAATTATTACAAATTTTTGTATTATTATATTTGTACTGCCACATTCATAAAAAAAATATTTCTGGTTTAGAAAAGATTAATAAAACAAATTTTCTATGGCAATTTTATAAATAACTCTTTCATATAACCAAAATATTTTCTATGAATTGAGCCCGTAGTATCTGAACAGATAAATATTTGATTAAGATAATTTAATGTTTTAATTGGAAAATGAATTGGCTCTGACAGACTAAGTTCTGGCCTATGCACATAGTCAGCCCAACCATTCGAGTTTTTTCACTTTTCCCTTTTCTCCTATTATGAATTTATTTTTTTGCCTTTTTTACCAAGTGCGGGAATAACAAAAAACTCCCGGACAAAAAACGTTGAACGCAGTTGAACTTGCTTTTTTCACTAAAAACCTTTTCCTTGCAAAACAGAAGGGAAAGCTCAAGTGATGAAGGCATAGTCTGTGTTTACTGAACTATACCGACTAATCCTAATGAAACATTAGAGAGAGCGCTCCCTTCGTTGTGTAGCGGAATCATCGGCGAAGTAAAATAACCAATAAATCAAAATGGCTACTAAGCACAGCATCAAAAAAAAAAATTTAATACGCCTCATTTAACACCAGAGGCGCTGCAACACTGCATTATTAAGAAAGGTGTAAAAACAAAACAAAGTTGTAAAATAATGAAGCTTTCCTCTATCTCTTCCCTCACCCACCTGTCTTCTCTATCACTATCCCTTTCCTAAAGAAGGTAACACCTAGTAATAGTAGTAGGCATTCATTGACTGAGTGTTACTTCTCTTAAAAAATAAAAAATTAAAAAAATAGTATACTTAATACTTCATTAAACCAAAATCTATATAAATAAAGTAATATTTTATAGTTCTTGTACTTCGAAAAACATAAATAATTAATAAATAAGTATATTCAAAATACAAAATAACCAACCGACGATTTGTAAACTTGTATGAATTTATTTTTTCCAGTTGTTGAATTTCAATACTTTTGTTTATGTTTACACTCAAAAAAAGGGAGAAAACAAAATGTCTACAAACAAGCAAAACAAGGAGATTAGTAATGCGGTGATGCCATGTGTATTATTCTTTCTTGTTCCCAAGGAATTTATGATTGGAGGAATTTTTTCTCGAGAAAATTATTTTTTATTATAACAGTTTCATTCGCTGTCATAACCAGTACAATAACTTCCAAATGTAATATAAGAAATAAAAAAAATAAAAATTGTGGTAAGCAGACCATAACTTCCGCTTTTAGTAAGCCAACTGAAAGTATTTAATTCTACTCAATTTCTAATCAAATCTTAAATTGAACAATACTATTTTAAATTTTGTAAAAAAAAAAATTATTTTTTATTAAAAAAATTTTAAAAATTTTAACGTTATGTAAACGTGTGTCTGATATTTTTGTTTGTGTGTAAGTGTATTCTATTCTATGTATGTACGTGCCAAGATGCATCTGTTTGCATAGTAAACTTTACCTTTAAAATTCATTGTCAAATATTTAGTTTTTTCGTTGCGCTTCAGCTCCCACCGTATAAGGAAATGTCATACAGTTTCATTGCTTTAGAATTGTTTTGAATTTTCGTTTGTTTTCTTTTTTTCTTGTTACTGCAATTTATCCTGCCGATTGGTATTGGCCTGGTTAATTTTTTTTTTTTTTTTTAACAATTGAAATGCTAAAATGCTGAGCTGCAACAAGCTGCTAAGTGTGCGCGGCAAGTAACTGTTTGTTGCTGCTCAATGTCTATTGAAGTGAGTGTTGTCATATATGGCAATATGCAATTTTCATAAATGTGCTAATATTATGGACTTATTTTACAACGTTTCTTTTATTTATATAATTTTCTTTTTTTTTGTTCAATTTGAAAATTTACTTTTACTGTTTGAATAGTTTTGTAAGCATTTTTATTTAAATTTTTGGATTTTGTAGCTGTTTGCAGAACAAAAGAATATTTATATATGTATATATGTACATACAGTCACACAGATAATAATACGCACACTCTAGAAATATGTTGTTTTGATTCCTAATGATTTTATGTACAAAGGAAATGTAAACTTTAATTAGTATTAATTTCTTAATCAGATTGAAGTTCAGTGCTTTCAATATTTATAAAATTAAATATTTTTATTAATAATGTGATTTTATAAAGATGAGAATAAAAGTTAGAAACTATTAAATAGTAATGCCTTTTTCATGAATTATTTGATTTGAATTTTAAATGTCGTAATAAATACATAAATATATGGATTTATACATATTTACGAGTATTTTTGTGCTCAAATTTTTAAATTCACTAATTTTTTATTGGATTGCATCATGTATCGTAGGGTACATATTATTACGTAGGAGACTCAACATATTCACAAAGTATTTCTTGAATAGTGTACTTTTGTGTGTATATGAAAAAAGTTTTTGTGTGTGTGTGTGTGTTTGTGTAACAAGAAATTGCAATTTGAGTTAATGTTTTTTTTTTGTTATCAACGATTTTATTATTTTTATTAAGTCGATTTATTTTAATTTTATTTGTTCAAATTACTTGTAAACCTCTCTCGTGCAGGCTTTTCGGCTATTACTTTATTTATTTATTTTTGTTAAGTATTTCTTTTGTCTTTAATTTTCTCTTAATTTATTTTTTTATTTTATATTTTTATTTTTAGTTTCAAAATCATCATGTCTTTTTTGAATAGCATCTCACATACTTGCCATTATCGCACAACATATTTATCAGCTTTAAATTTAGTTTTTGTTCTGCTCTTGAAATGTCATAAAGTTGCTGGTGCTTTGGGCAAATCTCAAATGTGTGAAGTACAAACGGGTCAAACAAATATAATATTGGATATTGAAGAGAGCAGGGGTGATTGTAAGTATTTTAATAATTTCATACATTCCCAGTAAATTTAAGAAAAAATCTGTAAATTCAAAGTCATTAAGGTGAGAAAGCGTTAACAAGCTGAATACTAAAGGCCTCATTCATAAAAAAAATATCGTTGATTTATAAGAGGTTTATAAAGCAATTTTCCATACAACATTTGCCTTATAAACTCTTTATTAAGCACAATTACTTTTTATGAATAAGCCAATTAAATTTTATTGTTTTAATACTCGTACATCAACCGTTAACATAGAAAAAAAATCTAAATTTATATAATATATTGGAGGCAATGATGCTCAATGTTATGTTGCCACAGAGCCGTACAACAACAATACAAAAAGTTATCGCATATAGAAGAAAATTTTATGTTTAATATCAAAATTTTGTTCGATACACTGTTGACACTTCGTGAGTAATTACCGGAATTGGGTGTTATTTTTGTTGTCGTTCATTTCACATTTTGAGCACAATTTGTCATTATATAAGTATACTTTTTAGACGGCACTACAAAACATAATTCCACCTTCTGTCCGTTAAGCGGAATTTTCCTCACAAAAAGCTTTCCATGCCTTGGAAGTCTTTACCTTAGGAGTTTTCTACAGAAATAGCAATACATTTAATTAAAGTAATTTAAATAAACTGTAAAGCTTGAACTGATCAACCTGTACTGTTTGTAGCATTTTTTCCACAAATACATTGAAAAAATGTAGGCGCCTAAAAGCAATAAAAGCCGCAGACTCATTAATTTTGCAGGAGTTGCAAAAGCAAAACAAAAACTTTTCGCCAACGCATTAAAATAAAAACAAACTCTATTAATGATCAAAATATGCACTAAAAGAGTCGAATATAATCTAAAAATTCAAAAAATATTTTAAATATATGCAAAAATATGCTTTAAAGAGAAAAATATGCACTAACTAATCGGTGCGAAAATTCATAAAAAGTTTTGAAACGTCACACAAGGAAAAACATAAAATTAATTCACTTTTTTGCAAAAGTTTCTTATTGGAAATAAATTGCTAGTTTGCTTCATCTCAATTTTTATTTTGAATTTTTCTGGCGGCAACACTGATTCAATATCAAATGCGCTAAAACCTTAAAATTGAAAGAAAATCGTTTCAAGAACATCTTCACCTCCTCGTTCACCACCTATCTTTAATAAAAAAACATTTTCTCGGGCGGCCTACTTGCAATTCAAGTTCATACGGACTCGTGATTTCACTGCTATTGTGTGAGAAACTTTAATATTTTAAAAATTCACTCAATAACTGAATGAAAATTCTTGGCAAATGTTAACAAGCAATGTAAATAAAACAAGTACGTGGTACCCTACATTAATTGGGTTGGTATGTAGCTCTTTGTCAAGGTGTATGCAACATAATATATTATGTAGGAGAATTTTTGTAACGGCACGAGAGTTTTAGTGCGATGTGGGCGAAAATGCTTCCTATAAAAGTAATATAAAATTACATCTCCCTCCACCTTTTCCTGCTGATTAAAATATATAGGCAATGGTATACTGCAAAAAAAATACCTTCAACTAAACAATATAAAAAATTCAAAAAATTTGTGGAAATTGCAATTTTATTCAAATTTAATACTTTTAAGCCTGCTTAAAATTATCTAAAGCTGCACTTGCCTTTCTCTAAGTGTAGCTATAGGGTCCGCCAGATAACTTTTTTTGAAAACAGGGCGCAAAACATCGAGTGTAGCTTCGGCTGTGTGGCACGTAGCGCCGTCCTGTTGAAACCAAGTGTTGCTAATATGCTCCTCTTCAATTTTTGTGAACAAAAATTCGTTCAACATGGCCCGATAACGATCGCCATTGACTGTAACGGCCACTCCTTGCTCATTGGCCCAATTATGCCTCTGGACCAAAATCCGCACCAAACAGTGACTCGTTTCGGGTGCGTCGGCTTTTAAATGTATGCGGGCGGGCTTTCTGTGCCCCAAATGCGACAATTTTGCTTGTTTACATACCCGCCAAGATCAAAATGAGCTTCATCTGAAAAGATGATTTTTTTTGGCAAAATCGGCATCTTCTGTAAGTCGATCGCAGGCAATATTTCCCAGCGTTGTTCAAGCGTATACACAACCATATTCGTTCAGCGGAAGAATAAAACTAATTATCTGTCAAATCAGACATGAGCTAAGTGTTACCATTCACGAAATAAGCACTAGTTGAAAAAACGCTAGATAGCGGACCCTATACAAGACCTTATTTTTCATAATCTTTTTTTTTTTGGCTTTTTTTGCATTTCTTTGCCAGACGTGCAATAACGGCAACACCGTGTTCATATGCAATCTCCATCTCAGTTCTTTTATAAAGATTTTTCTTGTTGTAGCCATCAGCTGCATTACACCCATTTTATAATTTGTTTTATTATTTTTTTTTTCATTTATAACTTCAAATAAATTCTTGCACTTGTTAAGAGGCTGCTCTTCATTCCCGGGAAAATTAATTACATTTTTAATTAAAGCAAATGGAAAAGACAGCGAATAAAAAAAGTAGATTTTATCTAAAAATCAAGTTAGTTGGTGTTACAAAATCATACGCGCACATACACACATTGACGGCGTAGGCCACAAGTTACAATTTGTGTTGAAACTTAAAATTAAATGTCGTTTTGATTAACAGTAATGAAAAGCGATTAATAAAACAAAAATAATAAACTAGAAAGTGTGATAAATAATTTTGTTACAAATAACAACAAAAATACACTCTGTTACTTTTTTCTCCTTAAAGTGGCAACAATAATTAGAAGAAGAAAAAAGAAGAAAATTATTGCCTAAACACTTTTAAAGTATTTCGAAAACGGTACGTAAATTTCTAATTCTCCGTTTACAATTTCCTTTCGTTAAAATGTTGTTTAGGGCGATGGATGGCATGGCAGGCATGTTGTTTTAAAACAACACATGTCAGTCTTGCAGCCCAAAGCATTTGTGCATGTTATTTTATGAATTATATACAAACATTTTTCAAATATAAAACAGAAATACACACATACATACATGCACATGAACAACTAATCACAGCTTTAAATGCAGAGAAATAAAAAGTTACAAAATACTCGGTAACAGATCCATAAAAGACGAGAGGCAGGCACATGTCTGATTTGTTTGGAAGTAAAAGTAATAAACTTTTAGCGTGAGGAAGAAGAAATTCTTGGACTTCGTTGTTTAGCATAGAAAAGCTTAACAAATGGCAAAAATATGCATTTAACAATTGTGCAAATTTGAAATTTATGCCACAGGCAGTAAATAGATTTGAACACACACACGCACACACCAAACACACACACACGCACACACATACGTTCTTAGAGGCTTGAAGAGTTTTGCAGCGTTTGTTTTCAAATAAATATTGAATGTGCCTGCAAGTTAGAGTTACAAATTTTTATTTGTACTCAAACCACATGCGTGCAAAATCAAATTGTAACTGTTTATGGCAGAAAACTTAACAAATAAGTTTATTTAAGCAATTTTTTTACAGTTGTCGTTGTTAAACTGTGATTTGGAGAAACATTCTAATTGAACTTATAGATGCACGATTAAGTGCAGTAGAAAACATACTAACGAGGGTTGCGAGAAAGACTTTTAAGGCTAAATTATGGTTAGCTTTTCTCAAAGAAATGCTAGAAGTAAAAAACAATTCACTTGTAAAGTGGTTCTCGCTGTCGCCTCGGGTAGCTTAGTTACGGATCCACACACCTTCAGTAATAACGTTATTTATTTATTCTTTCTGGGTGGTAGAATTATTCGTACATATTTATATTATAAAGAGTGATATTACAATACGAATAATGTAAGATATAATACGGAATTATTGAACAATAACTTTTATAATGAAAATCGATGGTACTCATGATTTACTCTTTTCTTCTGGTGTAGTTATCCTCGTCAGTTTATTCAAGTTTAGATTAGATTAGAACGAGTGGTGTTACAACACATCTCCAGTCGGATACTCAGTTGGTTTCATTGTGATTCCCTTCTGTAGATAAAAATTAATAATAATTTTAACCTCCTTTTGTACCCAGAAGAGCTACAATTGTATGTCAATAAGCCACTGCATTCCCATGATGAAGTCCCTGATATGATTCAGTTTACACTTACCGATATCACTAATTCTCTCATGGAAACGTCAGCCTCTTCATCACCACGCATCCTACAGAAATCAGGAGTGCCAGTTTCCCAAATGCTGGTTTTTGCTCTTAGCGAGCAGTGATCAGTCAACGGGCCTATCACGACTTTCATCGTCTTCCTATTCATATCCAGTAGCAGTTTGAATCTTCTTGTGTCAAGTTTTAGCCACATAGTCCTTGAGACTGTACAATCGTCCCTTGTTCCTGCTCTCTACCCATTACTGAGTTCCCTGTGGTAATTAGCCATCGGTAATTCCACCGATCTGTCTCACATTCCCTCATCTAATGCCGACCCTATTCTTGCCAGCTCATCATTTCCCTCAACACTGCTCTTGCCAAGAAATCAACATAGAGTGTCACTCTATTTTTATCCATAAGCAAGTTGAGGGCTCTCCTACGGTCACTAACAAGTTTCAATTTGACATTGTGTCCTCTTGTTGTCATAAAGTTTAGCTGGAATACGTGTTTTGGGTCCAATTGAGACCATAACATTATCAATATCAAAGCTTTTAACGCTGCAGCAGCAAGGTTGCATAGTAAATTTTGTGATTACAGCTTTGAAATTTGGCAAAAAAAAGGCCTTAAATTTTATATTTATCAGAGATCAGTAATGCGCACTCATACTTATTGCAATGTTGTTCAACTTCATATTCATGGTATAGCAAAGCGAACTTCGCTTTATGTGTTATGTGTTTTTGCTCATTATGAGGTTACATACGAGGTGTGCTCAAAACGTATCGCGAATTTTGAATTTTCGCGGGTTACGTATATTCAAATTTTGATATTTTTTTTAGAGTTATGTTGGTACTCATATCTCTCACTTATGCCGACAATTGCGGCCATTTTGAATGTTCAGTTAATTGTTGACAGCTGCTTTGCTTGCACTTGTTTTGGCTCGTCTATGATTTTTACCTTGGTTCGTGCGGCAGCTTCCATTGAGATGATGGAGCAAATTTGGGCCGTCCATCACCTCATTAGGAATGTTCATGCGATGCTGTTTTTGGTCGAAATGGAGCAGTTTTAGTACGAATTTCGCGGCGGCCCGTCTCATGCCAAAATCATTGATAAAAAACGAATGGCAAGAGCCAATCGATATGTCTAGATCCTCAGCAACTTCTCTAATGGTGATTCGACGATTGGCCAATACCATTTGCTTCACTTCATCAATTTTTTCGTCTATTGTTGAAGTGCTCTTCGTTGTTCACAATCTCTCGGCCTTTTGAGAACATTTTGTACCGGCGATAAACGTTGCTTCGGTCCAATGTAGCTTCTCCGTATGCCACAGTCAACATTCGGAATGCATCCGCGCACTTAATTTCGTTTTTCACACAAAATTTGATACAGATTCTTTGTTCCATTTTTTTAATAGTTAAAAATCGAAGACGAGCCAAAACACGTGCAAGCAAAGCAGCTGTCCACAATTAACTGAACATTCAAAATGGCCGTAATTGTCGGCATAAGTGGGAGACATGAGCACCAACATAACGCCGCAAAAATATCAAAATTTAAATAAACGTAACCCGCGAAAATTCAAAATTCGCGATACATTTTGAACACACCTCATATATTTTTGATTATTCACTTTATGCTACTTGTAGTTGTAGTATATGGATGAGTTAAGTGCGACGAATCAATGTAAGGCATTGTGCCATGTGCCACACATGCTTAAAAAGAAACCTATCCACTAATTATTAATGAAAAACTGTTTCATTCAGACACGTATTTATTAAGTTAAACAGTTTCATACATAACTAAGAGAGAATTTTATAGAATCCAACATGATTGGAAACAGTTTAAATCAATAAATACATGTCTGAATCAAACAGTTTTTCATTAGTAATTAGTAGTTAGATGTAAACTCAGCATAACGCATATGTTCGTGTTTGAACACATGTTAAGATATTAATGTTTTAACAGAAAACTGAGCAAAAATGTTAAGACACAAGCTGTCAAAATTATATTTTTTTCATGGAAAATAAGGCCGGCAAACTAGAAATAGATTGCTCAATTCACAAATGAACAAACCTATAATTTAGTTTCATGTGTGTGATGGAAATCGATTTGACAAGAAAGGTTGATTTCATTTTACATTTCGTTGAATCTCGTTTTTACCGTTTTCGTAAATGTGATGCAGATCAAAAATGTCAGTTAGAAACCATTTTTAAATGTTTTTAATGTAAGCTCAGCCTAAGTAGTATAAATATTTTTCTGAAATTATAAATCAAACTGAGGTGATTCATGAGTGTGAGTGTGAGTGTGATATGAGTATGATGTCAACGTCGCATTCATATTTACGAGTATTGCAAACTATATTTATAAATCAATCTTATCATTAGTGTGCGAAAATCGGGGCAGTTGAGTTTAAACGATGTCTGCTCATTTAGATTTAAAATTTCATGAGTCAGTATGAATAGCGAAAAAACGATCACTAGTATTTATAACAAAAATAGGTCTATTTCGAAACGATATGGTTCCTTCAATAGCGAAATTTTCGAACAAAAACTTTCTTTATAATATTTCTTATAGTATAAGCTTTTGAATAAGTAAAAATATGGAGTTAGCATTTTTGCAAAAAAAATTTTTTTTTATAATAGCGAAATAATTAACATACCTTTTACTGCAAAAAAAAAACGGCGAAAAATCGAAATTTTTTAAATTTTAATCTAAATTGCGTATATGTACGTATACTTTTGAAGTAATTGTGCTTTTGAGATTAGATCTGCCATACTTGCCGATTTATAATCATATTGCCGACTTCGCCCCAAAATTGTCAAAATGTCGTTATGCTGATTTTAGTTTCGAAAATGCTGATTTTTCGATAACGATTTAAAACACGTTAACGTTGTTCATTTTAGTATAATTTATTAATTTTGGACAACACTGGCTTGTTAATAAAAATATTTTTTATTGTAATTATCAGGGCAAGGCAAAAAAAAGCACAAAAAAATTTAAACAAAAGTAAGCTAAAAAGCCCAAAAACCCCTTGGAAAAAGCTCAAAATAAGCAAAATATAGCAAGAAAAAGCATAAACGATAAACACGAATTATAAATGTATTTTTATAGTTTTTATTCAAATAAATGTTTATTACATATTACAATCATATGTTTTTTTAAATTTTCGAATAGGAATGATCTCCGATTGTCGCACGATACCGTAGAATATATAGAAAATATACGTTCAACTTCAGTCGATGTAACCGGGGCATATTTAAAAGCTAACAATTCACATGGGAATAATGTGTCAATATATTCATCTTTTACTTTTATATTGAAAAATATGTCATTTTTAATCTTAGCTAATGTTTTGAGTCCAACATTTTTATTGAAAACTTTAGAAAACTTTTCAAAAACACCTTATTTTCTAAAGCCTCAATTTTTTGTTTTACATCTTCTATGACGTATAAACTTTTGTGCAAAGTTAGACCTCTGCTTTCTAATTTAACTATGCTTTTGCAAATACATTCAAAATTGTCTTTAATGTATGCTAAATCTGAACTTACAGTTGGGTTTTCAAATAATAATTTTGCATTGCAAATGGCCTCTGCCTCTTCATTAGAAAACTCGTTTAAAACGTTCTTTATTTCCGTAAAATTATCGCAGTAATAAACAGCAGCTTTTATCCAAGATCCCCATCTGGTCGTACAAGTCTTTGGGGTTTTGCTTATTGTTGGGTACATAGAGTGCAATAAACTATATATATTATATAGGTATATTTGCAGTCAAAAACATTTTGCATAACTCCATATGAAATGGATTTATAGTTGGATCATCTGAGTAGCTAGTTAACAATGACTGAGTGCTATTAACATTTTTCTTCTTTTCAGAAGCTGTTTTATGTTTTGATGTGCCAAAATGTTGTTGAACATTATACATTTTCATTCCACTTATAGTACAATTACAAATTACTTAAAACAAAACAGAATTGTCGGCCTTTAATAATCCCGGGTAATTTTGTGCCATACGGGTATTGAACTCTTTTTTTTGTTTCTTTTGGCATTCTATTTCTAACTTTTAAACTTTAATTTTTTTACAAAACTACAAGCGCTTTACTGTTTTAATATTTTACCGTGGTTTTACAAAAACAAATTCAATGAAAACTGATGAAGTTTTATTTGAATACTCAGGCTTAAGAAAATACATAAGTAAGAAAAGGTACAACATATTAACTTATTAACAGAATGACTCAAAACCTTTCTTCTTTAAAGATGATGATGATTGCCAACTTGCATAATAAGCAAATATGTATAAGCAATGTGTATCACATAAAGCATTGCTCATAAAACACTAAAGAGCAAAAAAAAGTTTTTAAGCAAAATGCTTTAAAAACTTGCCCTGGTAATTATAATGGGTACTTTTCGATGTGCTGATATTTTGCCGATTTTCTTTTTTTTTCTTTAATTAAGTGACGATAATGCTTTTTTATTAAAATTATCTGGCACGCCTGTGTATTAAGCTTCAATATTAAATACAAATTTTATTTATCTGAAAAAAAAATTATTTAGACAAGTGTTTGTTAAACAGATATACAGATGTTTTCTTTGATATAATAACAATTGCCTAGCTATTGAAATAACTTGAAGGCTTCAGAAAAATATTGTATTTTTTCGCATTTTTAACTAACAGACATAATATCTTTTTGCCTTTATTTCTGTTGCATGCAACATCTTTCAAAATCTACATACATTTTTGTAAGTACAAACTATTTAAAATGTTAGCAAAAAATACATAATTGTAAGGTTTCACAGGCTTCTTTCATTTTTTTTTATTGTGCATGTAACTATAGTTAAATAATAATTTTTCTGTGTTATATAAAGTGAAAAGAAAAGACACAAAAGAAATACTCTCATGAAAAATAAAAGTCCGCAGGTAATGGAAAAATAAAATAAAAATATATATATATAGAATTCTTACATGTTGGTTAAATAAAAATAAAATTATTCAGGAACAACTGCAGTGTTTAAGTTACAACCAAGTGCTGGCAACAGTAACATCACTTTAACAAATAACACACCCCTGAGAAACCACACAAAGTTGTTGCTTAAGTAAAAAAAAGTTTGTGTGTGTATTTTGAACTTTAAAAAAATGTTAACTTGTTTCGTGTGTATGAGTATTTTTTGTTAGAACAGATTAATTGCAATTAAAACGGCTTTCAATTTAAAAGATTTCTGAAATATTTTTTGTTTTGCAAATAAAAGCTTTGCTTCCTTGAAGAGTTCGAATAAAATAATAGCTTCCTGGCTGTTAAAAACGCCCTGGTA
This sequence comes from Nowickia ferox, assembly GCA_936439885.1. NCBI lineage: Eukaryota > Metazoa > Arthropoda > Insecta > Diptera > Tachinidae > Nowickia > Nowickia ferox. Next base: position 89,339,328 of record OW387023.1, on the reverse strand, counting down.
GTCTTGTCGTCGTGGCGCTTTAATTGTAATCTGTGTCAAAAACATTAACAGCAAAATATTACACATTCCAGTTTCGTTTCTTTTTTTTTACTATGCGTTTGTATTTGTGGTTGCTGCAGTATGGTTTGAAACGTGGCCAGGTAAATGTTGTAATAATAGGGATTTTCTCAGTTTACGTAGTCTTGAGTAAAATAAATTTTATACACGCATCATCATCAGCAATATGTTGGACATGTACATACATATATTTATGTTTATTTTACTATTTCTTTGTTGCATTCATATTTATTTCAATGTGCAATGTGGGTAATTTTTCATTTTTCTCCATGATGTTGCATACTACTAAAGTTTTATGTATGTATCAACATGCTTTTGTAGCTTAAGTTTCTGCTCTGTCTTCCCTAAATGGCGTCACGTTTTCAGCTTCTTGTATCGCCCAATATCTGTTTATCACATTAGAGTACCAGACGAACAAGAGATCGAACAAGAGACCAACCACAAGTACTATAATTAAAAGTTTGTATTTATATATCCCTTTTTATAGAATTTATTTGAAACTTTTCTTTTTGTAATTTATAGAGGGAAGGAGTGTGTACTGCAAGTGGTAACTAAAAATAGAAACTTTATATTAAAGAAGAAGTTTTAATAAAAAAAATTTATATTATTTATACCTGCATAAAGAAATGGTGTAAACATTGTTTTGGGAATCTAATGCAACCCGTTTTCTAGCACCAAAATACGGGCAGGTCAATAACACCGTAATTTTTTGCTGAAAGGACAATACTTTCTCTTCTCCTTCTGTGGACAGGCAACCGCCAGTTGACTACAGTCAAAATTTAAGTACGCTGAGTCATTTGTTTTATGTCTGATAGCCATTAACACCAGACTACGAGTATAACTTATTCTGAGAAAAAATTGGAAAAAACTAATTTTTTAAACTCGCTTGGCATTATTTTTGCGAATAAAAAACCATTTACTCAAACCAAGGCTGAGCTTGTTAAATACTATGGGAAATCTTCACCATCAATTCCCTGTCTGTGAAATTACGGGAACTGTCCAACGTTTTGGATGCTCAATTGAGGTCTCTACACTGGAGACACTTAAACAAATTTACGATTTTTTGCCGATCGGAGATGGAAACTGACAAAGATTGTGAAAGCCACAGGCATCACACATGACTCAGTGGCCTTAATTTTTAATAATCATTTGGGTATGGGAAAGCTTTTGGTAAAATGGATGAGCACAAACTCAATCGTTTGATAACTACATGTTTCCTACGGTAGTTTCCAAACAAATTGTTTGAAAAAGGCGTCTGTGTAGCAAAAATCTCTCAAGGAAAAAAACTTGGTCCGGACCAAGGCGAGTTTATATTAGAAGGTGTCAACTGCTTTGGTGAATAATTTCGTCACTTTTAATTTGAAAATCCGTTAGATATCAACACACATGTTTAGTACATTTTTTGACAGCGGAATTACACATTTTTTCAAGTGAATTGATCTTAGTATACCTTATATGAATTTTTCGTGGCTCGGACTAAAATGGGTGAATGCAGCTTAATAAGAGCTAAAAATTTGTTTAAAATTTATTTAAATTCAAGAACTTTAGTAAGAATACCTTCTTCTATTTTATCTTTTTTGTTCCTGTACCTTCTAAAGTCGTAGTAATTCTATTTTAATTAAACTCAGAAAAATTTTTTCTGTATTTCTAAACACCAACTGCTAAATACAATATTTAACTGAGGCATTAATTTCATCATCAGCAGAACTGAAGTTAAAGCAAGAAATGTTTTAAAGCTGAACATACAAGTTTCCATTCCATTTTACCACTTGCATGAGTAACAAGGCGTACTAGAGCTGCTGCGTATTTGGTGGTTTTCATTTAAACAAGGATTTACGAGTATTTTCTTCTTTATTCATTTTATTCGATGCCAATCTATGATTAATGAAACAGTTCATGTTAAGTGTTTTCTTATAGGCGTAGATATGGTGACTTTATGCAGCAAGTATACTAGTGAGTGTGAGTGAGTGTGAGTGTAAGTGCGTGTGTTTGTACTGGAATAAGAAAAATCTATTTTATTTTTTGTTTTTAGCCTGAATGGGAGTTGATGAAGAAAAATTGTGTAGCGTCTTTGAAAGCAGCATGAAAGGAAGTTATTTATGTTTGTTGGTGGGTGTTGCTTAAAATTTGATTTAGGTATTAAAATAAGAGCATTTTAATTTTTGTTATTTATAACGTAGATTGAAAGATTTAGATTAATACAAGTTTATTCATTGGACATTGTGAGTGTCTTTTCTTTTGTTTGCAATTATTTTACACAGCAAGTAGGTATTTTGCAATTAAAATAAAGTTTTGGTGTTCAGAAATCAAAAGACTTAAGACACAAGCTAGAAGGATTAAAAAAAGTCTTGTTAAACTGGAATATTGTTAAAAAAAAAAATCTGAAATTAAATTTTCGCAAAAAAAAAAAAAAAAAAAACTGATTATTAACGGCTACTGATTCGATTATCTATCCAAAGAAGGAAAGGGCCGATCTTGCTCTCTTGAGCTTTCGCTTTGACCATTTTTCAAGGTTACTTGTTAGTGAATATTTATACAGCAACACGTAGTAGAGAAATATATATGAAATTTTTTATTACTCAAACAAGAAAATGAATGAGTTGGAAATAGCAAAAAGATATAGTGGAAATTCATTCGAAACAGTGGCTGCAATAACTGTTAGTGTAGCCAGAATACCATTGCCCAACTATTCCAAAGAGCACGCAAAGGGGAGGGTGATCTTAACTCTCATGATCACCCCTGGGATGCGCAATTGTGCACAAGATTGTGAACTAGTCGTAATAAACTAAAGTCTTAATTTAAAATTTATCTTAACTCAAATCTAATTTAACTAAAAACTATTTTATCTCCTCAAGTGAGTTAAGGCTGCTGCGAATTAAGATATCTGACAAAACAAAAAAAGAAACATTTTAAATACTCGTATTATGCCTAAAACAGTTTCCATTTCTGTTTTGCACAATTAATTTAAATGTGAAAATCTCACGCAAATTACAAAAGTTCTTTAGTGAACGGCCTCTTTCTTCTTTTATAGCTTCCTTAGAAATCTTAATGAATTTAAATGTTACTCATCAGCTTATATCCGTTTCGCTATTTAAATTGTTATTTTTTATACACATAAACACGAATACATAGATATATTGTTTCTTATTTGTCTAGTAATGAAGTTAATTTAACTTAATTTTCTTTAAACACGCCACTATTACATCACACACATCAGCAGCACATACGAGTACAATAACATTTTATACAAACATTCCAAACTATCTGCCAAATGATAGAACTATATTCTAGCTGAATACTTAAACGACTACCTACACATGTACAATAGCTTTTTTTTCCTTTATGCAAGTCTGCACATACATACATTTTTTCACTTTAAAAAGCTTATATCTTCTTTAGATTTTCTGAATTGAGAGCTGCAGTCGAACATGCAAGTATTTGTCAGTTAAAAACTTTTAAGTAATAATAATTTGGCTGCAGGCAATTTTTCTTAAAGAATTATGTGAGTTTCTTTTACTTTTTACTTTTATTTGTATCTTCTTCATCTAACCCATCATCTGCAGCGTCATCGTCATCGTCATCGTCATAGTCATCAAACTCATCGGCACACAACACATCAGCAGCACCATCTCTATTATTATATTCTTCTATTACACTTTTACTAGTTGCAAAGAAGGCTGCTATTGCTGTTATTGCTTCTGTGGCTGCTGGTGCTTTTTTATTTCTTTCTTTCAGACTTGGTTATTAGACTTTCGTTAAAATCATTAATTCAAGTTCAAATTTAAGCTTGTTAAAAGCAAAACACTGCTTATTTACAATTATACAGTGAAAGAATTATATGGTTGCTTAATGTGATACAACACAACAAAAAAATTTTAAAAAAGGTCGTAATCAAAAGAAAATTAGGTTTCATAGCGTTGAAAAATTAAGAAAATAATACATGCTTTATTATTGTAGTCTTGTTTTAACTATATTATTAGTTAGACTTCTCATTTGTTTCAAAATTATTTCTTAGCTTCTAAAATTTTTTTGGCTAAATAAATTTTTACTTTACTTTACTTTACTTTGGCTCAAATGTATGTGATGATCTGGATTAGCAACAAAAAAAAAATTGCTGCATTAAAATTTTTTAAATTGTGCAACAATAAGTACTTGATACTTTATATTAACAAAAAATTAAACACAATTATCTAATTCTTTTATCTAATTTTTCGACCTTTTTCAATATATAATATATTTAATTTCAAATAAAAAAATATCCTGAAGAAGTCAACCAAAGGTTAACGAAATATCGAAGTAATAAAATAATAATAAACATTGACCTAAAGCTCAAAAAATTAGTTTAATTGAATTAAACACAATTAATATTATAAAGCAATTTTGTTAATCTACATTTAAATATTTGACTAATTAGTTATAGGGAATATTTGGTCACGGTCACACCCGTCACACCAACCACTAACTGCTACTTTTTTCAATGGATTAAAAAAAAGTTAAAACTTAAAGAAAATAAAGAAAAATTTTAAAATATGACACTTCTGTGGTCTAAACTTTTTTGTAATGTGCAGGGATCAATCAACAAATTTGTCAAATCAGATAAAATATTTGATTAAATTTTAAAAATTTGTTTCCAAAAAATTCATGAAAATATATTCCATAGACATTAGTTATAAAAATTTTAAGGCTTTATAAACGCTCAATAAGAACAATTTTGTATACAAATCTGTTTTATAAACCCTTTATCAAGACTTAATCATTTTTATAAATAATTGAATTTTTAAGAAATTTATTATTCGACATATTGTCATAAGTTTACTTTAATTTGAAATTTATTTGCTTGTTGTTTCAGCATTTAGATAACGCTCAACCACCAGCAAATAGATTTCAAATTATAATTGAATTATTTAATAAAAAAAAATTTAACTGAATGCGATTCTGCAAATCAATTTACTGAAATGAAAACTGGAGTTTATTTTTACATTAAATAAGTAGTAAAACCAAATCGTTAGTGAGAAAAACTATTTAATTAATTTAAAGATGGATTTTAAACAACTGCTGGTCTAAAGATAAATTTGAAAAAGTAAAACTTTTTCTACATGTAAAAGTTTCTTCTATTCCTTATAATCGTAAAACTTTTTATATCGAACGTTTTTCCCTTTAGCTAACAAAGTTTAAATCACATACATGGCACTTGTGTTACGTGGTAATTTCACTTTAATTTATTATAAATGTTCAAAGTAAGTTTAGAACTTATCCACTAACATTGCAATACGAGTAGTTATAAAAAAATTTATTGACTTGCTTATTTTAAAGTGAAGAAAAAAATATTTTCACAAACATATGAAGGGGTATGTACGGCCTGTTATTAGAGAGACAAAGTTGTGTATAATTTTAAAGTATTAAATAAAGAAGAATGATTTTAAAAACTAGTTTGAAGCAAATACTCGTATTTATTTGGAGGCATTTAAAGCAAATGAAAAAACTTCTTGGGTCGACTTTATTATTATGCAAATAATTATTTCTTGATTTTCATCACTTTAAAACAATAAATAAATATAAATATTAACAAGTTATCGCCATCGCAATAAAAATGTACTAATCTGTTCTCAGGCAAACAAATGCTTATAAATAGTTTATTTACACCTGCACAAAATCTATCAAATTCCAATTAAAATCTTTATGAAAATTTATATCATTTACACCAAGTTTTTTTTTAAATTTATCAAGATCTTTCATCCAAAACAATACCCATTAAAAGAAAATATTCCAAAACTTTAACCAAACAACTGCAATGTAGCCAATTCACACACCTTTTTATATACACAGGATGACTTTTTAGTACAAATGTGAATAAAATCATAGTAGCATCACTAAGTTTGACTAGATTTTTTATAGATTTTGACAAAATCTAAATATGAAAACTAGCTTTTGTTTTGTGTTTCCCGAAGTCTCGTAAGTACTAGATTTTACTCAAATGTAAACACACTTTTAAAGCTGGCTTTAGTATTTTTCATATACATTTTATATATGTTGGAAATGTATTACAAGTACATAAATTCGAAGAAAATATTCGAAAGAATAGATAAAACCGGGTCGATCTTACTTTTAAGAGGCTTCATATGATAGTTAGGATTACTTACATAAAATAATATGGAGGATCAGATTAGGTAAGGGTCAAAGATAAAAAATAGGCGTATTCTGAAATAATGGATTCTTTTTATATTAGTTTAATTCCAAGGTTTTCTATTTTTTATACGGGGGAAAGATCATAACTGAAATCAATTTATTATATACGATTTAAAATATATGAAATGTGCAGGTATTCTCTTTTTGAACACGAGAAATTTACTCGAATTAGAGGTTTACAAGTAAATATGACCCAAATATGTCTTGGCAGCCCTGATGTGATGAGAGAAAACTATAATACGCTCAAAAACGAACCACCAACATAAACATATGTGTGAATGTATGAGTGTGGGGATCACTGATTTAAAGGCCGGGGCACATTGAATCCGTCATACGTTAAACTTCGCCTTTTCCAACTGACAGCTAAGTTGAATACATGGTTTCTTATGAGATCTATTACATTCAGTATGTGTCCGTCAACGCAAAGTGCAAAAATTGGTCAAATTTAAACTTTTTGCTTACTTTGAGTAGCTTGAAAGATATTGGTTGGTTTTTTCTTTTTTTTGGTATGTTCTGATTTAGGTTTTTGTGTTTTGCGGCAGCGAAAATAAACAAAACGAAATAAATAAAAAAAGTTGAATTTAATGAATAAAATGGAGAACCAACCCATCGAAGCTGTTCAAATATTTCCGTATATAAAGTACTCATTGTGCGAACTTTCTAAATCGTTGCGTTAATGCCAGTTGAAAAAGGCGAAGTTTAACGTATGACGCATTCATTGTGCACCGGCCTTAAGACAATATGAGGTATGAAATGATGAGCATTTGCCAGATTATAGTGATCATAAATGCCAAAAAGTGAGCGCAGTATGGCATTTCTTTTGACAGTTAACACTTTTGTAAGTTCTATCGGATTAAAAAAAAACACCCGAAAATAGTGCATTGCATAAGCTAAAAATGGTCTAGTCGGATGGGGTTAAATAGCTCCTCATCGATGTTAACGTTAGTAATGAAAGGGTAAATTTCTAAAAAAAACAACACTGCAACTGCTCTTAAATTGTACTAATTATCCTTTTTATAAAACATTTTCCCCGAATATGCCGATTTTTGTAAATTTTGTTACAATCACTCTAAATATTCTGCAGGCACCTAGAGGAATAAAGTGTATGACGAATCTTTAATTCTGTTTGAACCTCTTTATTTTCTGGAAACACATCTACATGTACTTTCTATAATTTTAACCCTTAAAATTATATTTATTTTATTTTTGAATTGTTTTGTCAAGAAATTATGCTGGTGCCTCCTAAAAGAATCAAATGTAGGGTGTGGATCTCAAAAAATTTTTGAATCCCATAATATTTTCAGAATACACCTACTTTTTATCTTTGACCCTTACTTAATCTGGTCCTCCATATTATCTAGTAACATGCGACTACACAGCCGGCACATACGAATAGTTTGAGATTTATGTGGTAGACAAGTTTGTATATGACTGCATATTAAATAAAAATACAAATTATCTTTTATTGTTCTCTTCATTATTGTGAGAGCACTCGCACATGTGCGCGCTTTTGAAGATCTCTGCTCTAAGTGATGCAATAACACCAACACGAAAGTGTGGAAGAAGACTCATATTTATCGATTCATCGTCGGACACACTACGTAAAAAAATGTTCACAAAGGTCTTTCCTATACACGTTTAATATCCAACTGGTGCAGGAATTAAAGCCACAGACCAGCATATGCGTCTTTCTTTCGCCGCTTATGCTCTAGAGCAGTGGTCGGCAACCTATACCATTACAATTTATTTGAGGTATACTCTCACCACGAAACAGTGTTGTCGGTGCAATTTCGTATCATTTTCCTAATTTTAAATTTGAACCCTCCAAAGGCAAACTTTATTTTATTATGGTTAGAAGAAACACTAAAATTTTGTTCTTTGAAAGGCATCTTTTGTGGTTGCTACGTCAATGTAATGGTGAGTCAAAATATAGTTTTATAGGAAATTCTAAAAAAAAAATTATATACATATGTATATGCTTGAAAATGTCTTTGCATATCATGTTTTTTCAAGAGTAACAACGCACGTGAACCAACCAAACATTCTGGTTTGCCAAAGTAATTTTCTGAAAATAAAACATTTAGTAAATTCTCATCATACATATCGTCTCATTGTTGGGAAAAATATTTTTCTCTGGCAGCGCTGATTCTTAACAGCATGCGATATACACAACTTGTCTGCTTAGATGTTTGAGGTAGACTAATTAATGCTGTTTATTTCTCAACCAGTGATGCCAACCATGACTTCAGTTACCATGTGTAATCTCGCCATTTTTCGTATCTTTTGAATCTGTACTCAAAATATACAGAAAATATGAACATCTTTTTTTTGAGGAAATATGAACATCCATCTTTTTTATTTTCAGGAAATTTATATGAACTTTTTGATATAATCGCCTTAGTATAAGCGCCTTAACTAATATATTAATTTTTACAAAAATGAATTTGTTTCGATAACATCAAAAGAAAGTTATGTACATATAATTAATTTTAAAGTTTGCTTACTGTATTTCTAAAAATTACATGCCTAATATTTATGACTTAAATAAATATAAAAATTAATTTATATGATATTATTTTCTTTACAATATTCATTAAATATGAAATAAAAATGCTGTGTTAATAAATGTTAAACGTTAAAAATGGGCTTTCAAATTTTTTACAAAATGTATCTTTTTGGGAACAAGTGTATCTTTTTGGAAACTAAAATGTATCTTTTTCGAAATTTCACTGGCAACACTGTTCTCAACAACTAATAGAAGAGCATATTAAAATGCGCGGCTCCCTTAATTCGCCGGTCACTGCTCTAGAGCAGCAGGAGGCTGATCCCATTTTATATTGCAAAAATTTTAACATTTAGTGTAGCTACATCTTATTTCTTCAGAAATAATGCGGCTTCAAAAGTATGGCCCTAAGTTCTATCTCAAACATCGACTAATTAAAATCAAAATTTGGCTTTAATTTATTTCGTGAAGTGGACCTGTCAATTGACTTCCAAGATCATGCGATTTGACATCTTTCGAGTATTTCACTGGCTCAATAATTTTTCCCACTGAAGTTTCAAAATTCCGAAAATAATTTCGGTATAGTTGTACAACATTAAAGTTTTTATAAATTTCTTTCTACATTGATTAAGTTTGGGGAAAGAAGTGTAGCATTTTGGGTATGGTGGTAAATTAATATTTTAAGCTACAATCATATCGTTTTAAGTGGGCTTTCTTGTGGCTTGGGAAAAAATTGGTGAAAGTGAGAGAAGTATCCTTGATGTCTAGAATTGGCATCCGGTTAAAACGCCATCATGCACAAAATTGAATCTGTATTAAAACCATTAGAAACGGTATTCAAAACTTTCCGATCGGACTCAAAAGTAATTGGGCTGAATTTTAAAGCGTCACAAAAAAAAAATCTATTTAGTATGGAACCATCTATCATCCTGGAAAGTGACTACTTTTTTGTCTCAACCTATTTAAATTCTAATCAAATTACACTGTGCGACAAAATGAAAAAATATGAAAATATGAAATATTTTTTTAAGCAACTTCATATCATGACTTTTCCCATGACCGATAAGTCATGTTTTAAAAACGAATGGTGTAGGGAAAAACCTTTTGAGATAGAAACATAGTCAGCAAGGCGCATGAAACAGGTTACTTCACAAGGCCAGGTGAGTTTTGGTTGTTGTGTTCGTATTTGCGTTATCTCCAAAAACCTTACAAATATTCAGTTTTGCATGGTGTTTGACGCTTCTTAGAAGAGACACACAGTCTGTGCAATGTTACCTTGCATTTGTTGGAATAAATGACCACCAAGATCGTATGGTTTTTGGTGTTGGGGCATTTGTTGTAGAATTTAAGGTACCTGATTGATGTGTCTACTTATTGTATTTTTAGTGACAGTTTTGACATTTCTCTCTCTCTTTCTTTTGCATAAGTGCATTTTTCTTTTGTCTAAATATCTATTTGTTTTTATTCCAAAATCTGCAAAGTAAACAAAAACAAAACAGCTTAATACAATCAATAATTTAATGCATAATTTATGAGTAGCTGTGTCAAAAAAAATCAAATAAAATATAAAATAAATTTAAAACATAATACACAAAAACATTAAACAAAAACATCAAGATTTATAACTCTAAGGATGTGGATCAGTAAAAGAGAAACACCAAGTGGCATTCATAAACACCAATGTTTTACATTGATTTATTATTGCTAAAGCAGCAGTCGCGGTCTCAGCAGCAGCAGCAGCAGCTACAGATGCAGATGCAGTAAAAACATAAAACTTAAAATATGTGTAAAAAAGAAACGAGATTTAAAACAAAATCTGGCAGAAGAAAAAACTTAAAAAGAAGATTGCAAACACTTTGGCTTTAAAAGTGATAAGTAATCAAGCCAGTTGATTTGTCTTGAATTTCTCACATGCCAGGATGCCTGGCCGGTAGTGGCTACCGAGAGCTCGCATAACAAAACAAAAAAAAAAAAAAACGTTTAAGATACACAAAGAATCTAAATAAAGAGACCTTATATGAAGACACTGCCATTTTTGTATAAATACAAGAGTGTTTTGTTCAAGGTTTTAACACCTTAATTGTGCTGACTTCTTTCATATCGTTTTTTTCAGGAATCAAGGACTTTAGTTACTTTTGCTTTTCTTTTTTTATACATGTAGAAAGAAATCAACAAAATCTTTAGATTTACAACATTATTTAGCTTGATGAGTTTCAGTTTGATTATAAATCCAGTCATGCAGCCAACAACGTTCATTATAATACTCTTCATTAACTTTATTAAAAGGGATTTAAGCATAATAAAAGGGTTTTATATAATAAAAAATGTTTTTTTCTTGTTGTGCTGGAAACTGAACTAATGGCTTTAATACTCGCTTAAATATTTAGTTTCATGCTTGATTGTTTTTTAATGTTGACTTTTTGTCGTCGCACTTAAAAATAATTGTTAAGAATTAAAATTTTTTTTGTAATTATTACAAAAATTTGCAAGTAGAGAAGTTAAAAAATATGATTTGAAAACAGCAATACACAGTTGCATAATATAAAAGCTAAAAGTATTTAAAAGGCAGTACTTAGACGTGTGTGAAGATAAATTTGAAAATTCATAATGCGAGACATAAAACCGAGGTATGTTAAACTGGTTATACTAGGAAATGTTGAAGATATATATAGACCAAAGGGAATTCCAATTCCCCCAATCCAAATGCATTAACAGAGGTATGTTAACCCGATAACCTGGGGAAAAATATGTTAAAAATTACTTTCTCAATAAACGGAGCAATCATGAATAAAATTCCGCGAGAAATTTCTCCCTTTTCCAACTATATAGAATAGAAGTCAGAAAATAGGTTACGAGTGGCTAATGTTTTGGATTTAGCTTTAGTTATAGTTTTATACGAATGTATAGAAAATATTTTAAATAGACACTTCCGAAGACCACACTTTAGCCAGGTTTTATAAATCTTTCATTTTATTTTCCTTCATTAAATAAAGGATATAAGAACGTAGTTATTTTGCTTTTTTTTAAATGAATCCATTTTCCTGTAGACAACTACAAATCCAATTATAGTTGAAATAATGAAGTAATAAATTATTGTGCTTCGAAATAAAAGCAGGTAAGCTTCACAGACAATAAATACAATATGATAGTAATGGGGGCAGGACAGACTACTTTATAAAAGGAAACAACTTAAGCAACCACACCAAAATTCTTTTATTTTTTAACTACTTTATACAGCAATAAAAGCAATAAACGCCCAAGGCCCGCAATGCCATACTTGAGAGCCATACGAGCACTAAAACAACATTCAAAATTGAGGTTTAGATATGCTGCAAAAAATTATATTGAAACATATATGCATGCACGCGCATACACACATACATATCTTAAAGATTAAAACAAAAACATACACAACAACTATTCCCAGCACATTTCTTTCACTTGCTTGCACCACCTTCACATGGTCAAAAAACGCAGCTTACACTGAAGTAATATTTTATAATATTATGCATATGTTCATGATTTCATGCAATATTCGTAACTTCATCATTGTGTGAGTAGCTTAACATCATTTGGTGTTCCTTTAAATAAAGACAAAGTTAAGTTTGCAGCTGTGTGCTCATCATCACTTTCATAATCATTTTAATGATTTTGATGAAAAGTTTCGTTTAAATGTTTTCTGTCTGGAGTGTTTTATTTGTAATATAAAACATACTTCTAAACCGGAAATTAAAACCTTCCTTACTAATAAAATAGAATGGTGTGTTTTTTATAAAGTGAAACAAGTTTAAATCATAATAAACAAGGAAATCTATTTTTAATATCAATGAAACGGTCTTAATTGGAAAGAAAATTTTACGAAATTAATGTTTAAATACGATTAAATATGATTTCTACCATGTGGCCGTCAAGGCTGGCGCGTAGAAGGCGCAATCTGGAACACCAATTTTCAACAACTTTTTGCAGCATTTGCGGCCGTATTTTGCCGATAACTCTGCAAATGTTAATTTCCAGATGTTCAATTCTTTGTGGTTTATCGACGTAGACAAGTGACTCAACATAAGCCCAAAGAAAATAATCCAATGGTGGCCAATTAATTGGGCTATTAAGTGAGATTATGTTTTCATCAAAAGTTTTTTGAGTAAATCAATTGTAGCGCCGTTGTGTGGCATGTGGCTCCGTCCAGTTGGAACCACATATCAGCAAGATTAATGCCACTTAATTGAGGTACGAAAAAAATTTCGAATCATGTTCCCATACCGTTCACCATTGACAGTAACATTCTGACCATCATCGTTTTTGAAGACATATGTATGGGCCAATGACTCCGCCAGCCCATAAAGCTTACTAAACAGTAATTTTCTGTGGAGTGGATGTAATGGGGTTTCGACAAAAGCTTGTGGATTCTCCTCACTCCAAATGCGACAATTCTGCTTATTTATAAACCCATTCAACCAGAAATGAGCTTCATTGGAAAATAAAATGTTTAACAAAACTAAAATTAAAATTTTAACAATTTGCACGCGTTGCTCTGGTGTAAGTCGATTCATAATGAAATTTCAAAGCAAACTAAACAAAAAAAGCAACTATCAGCTGTTAAATGGTTGCTCAAATATAGCAGTGATGCCAACTCAAAAATGTGACACTCTAAAAAAACACGCTTTATATTGAATCATAAATTAATTGGATTATGGGTATGTGAAAACGTGTATTATAACAAATATGTAGTTCATGCAAAAGCTGGAGTTTTCTCTCTTCTACGGAATCTTATTTGCTCAAAAACAAAACTATTACAAGAACTATGCAAATATTCTTGTAAGTCTAGAATATCTTAACAGAAAATACCGGACTAATTGCAGCCGGGGTTTTAACCAGTAAAGACAACAAGTGTTCATTCTCGCAAGAGTTAAATCTACGTTCTGGAATCACCCGAGTCCCCCTTGGCCAAAGATTGTCAATTCAGAGAGAACAGCGTAGCTATTACATTATTATTTACATATATATTTTTCGGCTCTCAGTGGGTGAATACACTTTGGTGGCCTTTTTATATTGGGGGCGCTTTTGACAATAGATTCGTCAATTGGGAGTCAACGTCAGCAGATGCAAGTGGATTCAAAGTCTACGACTTTACCATAGGCTAACCTAGGCCCTTAAGTATGACACCACAGGGATAAGTTGTCTCGCCACTTTTGTGGAATATTGCTCTAAATTCCATGCTGTTATCTCTAGATTGTAGAGCAAAGTCAGGCAACCACATACATATATAATATGAAAGAGAGTAAAATGCATGCTTGTACGAATGTTCGTGAAAATAAGAGCATAACAAAGTGCCCACGACCACGGCGGCCTTTTGCTTATCTCTGTTCTAGAGTCTAGAAGCGCATGGCTGCAAACACGTTGCTTATGCTGATGATTTGCCCAAATGATGTTAGAAGAAAATTCCTCTCTTCTCTAAAGGACAATACAAGCGAAGAAGTGAGTGAGTGAGTGAGTTAATCCTAATAACACGGAGTTAGTTCTCTTTTCGTCTGACTTCCAATCCATTACCCTCTACAACACTTAAATAAAAGAGTCCAATACTGCAAAATAACTCGGTCTCATTCCGGACTATAAATTAAGTTTTAAAACAAATATTGTAAGCAGATTGAAGGGAGCAACAACTACACCTTATCTCTGGAAGAAATCCATTTGAAAAAGTTAAGGTCTCAGCCCAGAAAACGTTCTGTGGATATATACGGCCACAGCACGTCCAATTGTCATGTATGAAGTCATCGTGTTACTTTCTGCGCGGAAGAAAAAAAGACATAAGACAAAGACACTTTGTGTGTATAGACAAAGTTCAAATACTTGTCTCACTGTCCACACTTCTCTTACGGATGCAGTAGTTATACTTTTACACCTGCTGCCATTGAATTTTGTAGGCAAGAAGGCAACAATTATCTATGCTGTCCATCTTCGTTGTATTTCGCTGTAGAGCGCAAATAGCATCGGCTACTGCAGAATAACAGGACCTGAATCGTGGAAATTGAGAACCAACCAAACATTCTCCGTTCTACTTCCATCTATAAAAGACGTGTTGTACTCCAGATAGAAGAAGGATTGTTGAGTTTTATACAGTTGGCTCCAAAACTCAAGTAGGTGTGGGTTACGGAGTTTACCCACGGACATTAGATATTCGTGTTAAAAAGCGACTTCCGGATCACTGCAGTGCTTACAGAACAATTTAGAGCAGATCCGCAAGATATTGGGTCTCATGCATACAACGTGAGCTTGAGCTCGGACTCGATTGTTTGAGTAAAAGGTGCTTGTCGTATGCATAATAAAATTTTATGTATTTGCTTATACTCACTGCTCACGTTTGATCTCGTCTTGCTCAGTTTGAACTAAGTTAGATGAGCTTGTGCTCATTTTCATATGCATAAAAACAAGCTTTTGCTTTCTTTTGTGAGCTCTTGCTCAAATTTTGTTGAGCCTGCCTTATAGTCGACTCGCGTACACTAAAAAGGAATCGTGGCTGAATATTTTGTGCCACAAAGAAATACAACATGTTATCAACAGCGTAAAACAAATTTAGCAAGTGAGGATAAAAAATTATACAAGTTTGTATTCTTAATTATTAATTTTTTTATATAGTTAATAATAAAACGATAAATACATAAGTTTGATGATAGTAGCAGAAGAACACGTGGTGGTGCCCTCAGCAACATTGATAAAATTCGACTGTATTTAAGATTTTGTGCAGATCCTGGATTCCAAAATGGTATAGCCACAGATATTGGAGTCCATCAATCAACTGTGTCGCGAACTATTGCGGAAGTTGCGAAACTTATATTATTATTTGATTCTACTTCACTTTCACTTGACGACATGTTTGCCCTTCAATAACCATTAGACGTTTGATCTTCCTTTGCTCAAGTAATTGCAATTGGTTTGAACTCATTTTTATGCATACGAAATTGAGCAAAAGCTGTTGCTGTTTGATAGAACTCGACTTACGAGCAATTGCTCACCTGACTCAACTCAGCTTACTCGTTTTTATGCATGAGACCCATTAACTAAATAAGCTAGTATGCCGAAATGTCACGGAATAAATTGTCTTCTTCTTGCATTAGGAAACCGCAAGAGTCTTTAGTATACACTGCAATGAGTGTATCTAAAAATGTGCTTTAGAAATATGATGTTAGAACTTTCTTTTTTTTTTTTTCTTAGATTCCATGTAAATAAAAATAGACAAATGTAACATTAGGTATCTGCAGTTCATGTGTTGTAAAGTTTGAAAATAATTCTATAAAATTTAAATTTAAATTGAAAATAATTACCATTAATTAGAACAGCAACAGATAAACGTACATGTAGTCGTCATTTCCTTGTTCTACTGAATCATGGAAATGGGAACGTTACCGCATGAAAAATCTACTAAAATAATTTTCTAAATATATACATACATACATAATTAAGCAAATAAAATAGTTTCCTCTTACTTACAAACGGCAAACAATATTGCAAACTATATATAAAAAAATAATGGCTCGATTGGGGATTGTAATAATATTTTACTTGCGTTGCCAACTGCTTAACACCGACAGCAAGTAATAACTCTTTCTGGCAACCAAGAATTTATGGTTGCCGACTGTGATGCCATTTGTCTTGTGTTTTGAATAAGCCTAACTAAATATTTTAATGATAATTTAAAAACTTCATCTAATCTAAAATATTTTCCATAGAATTCTTTCCCTTTTATGAAAAAGCTAGATATGTGTACCTACGTAGATATATAAAAAAAACGCAATTTTCTTGTGGACTTAATAAGGAAACAACCACAATCAAATAGATAAAGGGAAAACAGCCGATGCAAAAGTATGGTTGAGTGTTAACAATTATTTATTTATGTTTCTACCTTGGGACACTCGATTGTGCTTAAGTCTTAGCAAGCAGAGACAATGAATGCACTCTGCCGATCCTGAGCAGTCAAGCCGGCACACTAATTCGTATGTATGCATGTCTTACAGTTCGCTGAAGAGCTCAAGAACAACGCCATAAAATCTTATTAGATGCACAATATCTTGAGGTAAATTTGCGTACTACAACAATCTCTCTCTCTATCTTTTCCGCTCTCTGACAGACACACACACTCATCCGATTATACAAAATCTTAAGTAAATTGATTACAATAAGTAGGTATGCTTATGGAAATAGTGCATAAAAAATTTGTTAGTTACTTCATGTTGTAAATTTTCATTAGCTTTCTGAAGGCAATACGAAAATAAAAGCTAGATGATATTCAATGCACAAATTCTCGTACAAGTATCTTGTAGTTTTCCAATCAATGTCAAGAGTTACGCACACTCATACAAATTCACGTTAATGCGTTTGAAGTGTGATGCGGTTTGGCCTTTACCGTACGCTTGAGGCTTCGAAGTTCGAACGAACATCTTTGAAAATAATAATGGAAAAAACAAATTTTATTTACAGTTCATTGGGTTGTACAATAATTAAATTTTTTTCTTTTGTAAAAATGTTTTATTAGCTAAAATTTATCTTTCATTTCTTTTCTTTTGTCTTTATATGTGCAGTTTCTTTATATATTTTGCACGGGCAGAAGAGGATGTATCCTGTTTCTTTTTCTTGCTTTTATTTAATAAGGAAAAATCAAAAAAATTATGTAAGCATATTAAATTTCACTTTGATTTTAAAATCAATAAAAGAACATTATTATATAATGCCCACTTACTATATATACTCGAATATGCTTATATATTTGATGAGAAAAACTTCACTAAGAAAAATTTCTTGCAGTTAAACTTAAAATAACAAGGCAGGCAGGCGGCAAATTGTTTCAAAAAATTTTAATAGAATTTTAATGAAAATATTTTGTTAATTTTTTTAAATGAAATGCAAACTAGCATCCAGTATGGCTAAAAATGTACGTAGAATTTTTGTTTGTTGTTGGTTAATCACGTTTAGATGCATTTCGTTTCTGCTTAGCAAACTCAGCAGTAAACTTCAATCAATAAAGTAATTGAACAATATTTACAAAACTTTATCTGTATAAAGCAACCCATACACGATGCAAT
Source organism: Nowickia ferox (assembly GCA_936439885.1). Classification (NCBI taxonomy): domain Eukaryota; kingdom Metazoa; phylum Arthropoda; class Insecta; order Diptera; family Tachinidae; genus Nowickia; species Nowickia ferox. The sequence continues at coordinate 89,321,508 of OW387023.1, read as the reverse complement.
TTTCAATTGAGTCGGTTGTTGTCCAAATCTGTCAATTGATTACGAGGGCGAATCCATAAGTCCGTGACTTTTTGAATGAAACACAGTTTTTTTTGCAAAACAAAAATTTATTTTTCAACATAACCTCCTTTTTACTCAATACACTTAGTCCAACGTTTCTCCAGTTTTTGTATCCCTTCCAAAAAATTAGATTTTTCGAAGTCCTTAAATTAGGCATTTGTTTGGTCAATAGTTTCATCGTTGGAGCTAAATCTCTTTCCACCGAAAATTTTTTTAGGCTTGGAAATAGGAAGTAAGTAGTCACTAGGGGCTAAATCCGGAGAATATGGTATGGATGAGGTACCAATTCGTAGCTCAATTCATATAGTTTTGCCATTGAGACTGCACCCGTGCATTATCTTGATGAAAAAGAACTTTTTTCTTTGCCATAGGGGGTCGTTTTCTTTTTAAATCCTCATTAAATGAGTCTTATAAGTTGGCATAATATTCGCCGTTTATTGTTTGTAATGCATCCATGTTTCATCCACAGTTACAAAACGCCGCAAAAACACATTCGGATTGCGGTTAAACAACTCCAAACAATCCTTTGAAGTTGTCACACGTTTACGTTTATGGTCAATTGAGAGCAAACGCGACACCCATCTTGCAGACAACTTTCTTAAACCCAGTTGATGACTTAAAATCGAAACCCCACTGCCATATGAAATGCCTGTGGCATCAAGAATCTCACGCACTTTTACTCTTCGATCGGCCAACACTATTCGGGTGTACTGTGCGACCACAACGAAAGTCAGTAAACCACTTTTTTACTATTGAAATCGATGGTGCAGAGTCCCCATAGTATTTATCGAGCTTTTCCTTGGTTTAATTGACGGTTTTTTATTTTTGCAAAAAATAATGTTTAATGAGCACTCGAAATTCACTTTTTTTCATTTTTAGAAAAATACACGAGGTTGTATGATTTGAACAGCTGTTAAACGCAAAGTAAATGACGACACTTGCTCATAATTTTACAGTAGTCTATTAACAGGTGGTATTTGATGAGAACAGTGTTGCATTTCATATAACTACGAGGGAAGTTCGATTTCACGGATCACGGATTTATTGACACGCCCTCGTAGTTTGGCAGTTGTCGAGTTGGTTGAAGAAAAATCAAAAGATTTTGATTTTTCAAGTTGACCAGTAAATCTTTCAATTCGATTGTGCTGTGTGTTTTCGAATCTTTTGATTAGCTGTCAAAATTTATGTTTGTAGTTTTATTTTGTATAGAAAAAGTTATTAATTTTTGAAATTATATTTAATTTCATTGAATTTTAATTAAAAATATAAAAATTAATGAATGAATGCAATAGAAGTTTTAAAATTTTAAATTTGTAATTGTGAAAAAAATACAAATGTGACAGTTGAATGAAAATCTTCCAATTCAGTTTATGAAATGTATGGCCAAGAATCAATTCAGTTGAAAGATTCAATTGACAATTCAATTGAAACGTGTATGGTGTGCTTAATTGAATCGAAAAAAAAAAATATTTTAAATTCACAACAAATCATGAATAATTTCATAATCGGGCTTAAGTTCAATATTTTTCAATTCTTATTGAATGAAATATTTGTATTAATTAATGTGAGTTTCTAAACAAGAAAAGAAAAATTAAACTTGAGTTTTTAGCTGGGAGAAATGTGTATTTTTCTGTGCAGACACGCACTTCATCAGCACCCATGTTTATGTACTTAGGCAGTGATTTATGTTAACATCAGCTATTTAATGTGAGTTTTTAATGAAATGGAATACGATTCAGAAATTATTCCTGTTTAAAATTCACTCTAGTTCAATTAAATTTATTATGTATCACAAATACTTTTATTTAATTTTGAATCTAGACCTGCTTAACCAACAATGAACAAAAATTCCTAATATTTAATACGGTAGACTAAAATTTAAATAAATATTATTCTTCGGTTTTTTAAATTTAAAAATATACTTAACTTTACTTCTAGAAAAAAATTACCTTTTAAAAATTAATACTTTTTAGGAAATGATGCCTTTGAAAAGAAAATTGGTTTCCTTTTTAAGCAAATATACTTCTTAAGAAAAAGTACTTTTAAAGAAGAAATAGTTTCAAATAAAGTTTACGTTTAAGGAAAAAGTACTTTTTAAAAGAAGGTACACTTAAATTTTTAAGAAATGTGCTTTTTAAGAAAATTTACTTCTTAATCAAAAGTACTGTTCAGAAAAGTTATTCTTTAAGAAAAGGTACTTTTTTAGAAAAGGAACTTTTTAAGAAACGGTACTTTTTAAGAAAAGGTAATTTTTGAAAAAAATACTTTTAAAAAAAATATACGTTTTGAGAAAAGGTACTTATTAAGAAACAGTACTTTTTAAGAAAAAGTTCTTTTTTAAAAAAGGAACATTTTTAGAAAAGGTACTTTTTTTAGAAAATTTACTTTTTGAAGAAAATGTACTTTTAAAACAATACGCTTCATAATAATTTTTAATAATAAGTACTTTTACCACTTATCTACTATTCGACGCGTAATTTTAAAACCTTTCAAGGAACACAGTCTATAATTCCTTAAATGAAAGTGTACATCGAAAAACAAAAATGTACCGTTATCTGGGCAAATGCCAAAAGCAAAAGTTTTATTTCATTTTTCTCTTAATTAGCACATCCTACAAAGAAAAAAAAATATTCCTGTAATACACAACTTTAATTGAAAATAAAATCAAAAAATCAATTAAAAATATATTTAAGTCAATTCAACTTTTGTTTGGACTAAATTACTCAATTACATTTTTATTGATTTTTGGTTTTATTTTCAATTAAAGTTGTTTATTGGAGCATTTTTTTTGTCTAAGTACTCTGATAAAATGCATTAAAAACTTTATGCCTTCCAGAAATATTCGGCCCTATTCGTCAGCTTCTTTTTTGCTTTGAACTTCAAGTCCTTCCATACCTTTAATTGGAATTATATTCATATATTTCTCATGAAAAATTTAATTTTGTTTTACTTACTTTGTGCAAAGCGTCTCCATCACGAACTGGGGGTCCCATCGGATTTAGTTTTTCTGCAACTTCTTTCCAAAACCTGTCGAAATTCAGGAGTCAGGGTATAAACCCCTCCGAAAACCCTTTGCATAAGTGGGATTTTTTTCCATTTCGGAAACTAAAATTTCAAATTGTCTTAATGTGGTTATTTTCATTTATAATTTATTTTGCTCAAGTCGTTTCAAATTCGTTGCTTATAATGGCGACGGCAGAGAAAGAATGTTTCTTTGTCATTACTATCTTCGTTTCCAAATGGAGAATACCGACATACTTTCGATAAACATCGATAACGGCAACGATGATGCCAAATTGTCGTTTTAGTTTCGTTTTAAAATAAAAACGCCAACGGGAATAGAGCCGATTAATTTGTAAACCAGTGTTTACTATTTTAAAATTAAGAGTTTTAAAATAATAAACAAACATTTTTGGTGCCAAAATATTTCTAATTTTCAAAATTTAAAAGATTATTAATGCAAATTAAATTTTATCTCGTGAATAAGGCCACGAGGCACATACAGCTTATTGCAAATTAAGCAGCATTTTTTAAGTCAGCACGTTCACTAAGAAGTAAAATTTAGAGTTTTTCTCTTTAGCAAATGGAAGTTAATAATCTAATACGAGCTTAGTAGTTACAAATATGCATAAATAAGTCTATAAAAAGCATTAAATTTTAAATACCGGTTCTCGCTTGCTTAAGATGGGATAAAGACTAAAGACAGACCACTCACTGTTAAACAATTTCTATTCTAAATGGCCATTAAAAGCAATTGTAAAATGATAACATTCTTATACTTTTCATTCGTTCTTAAGTTGTCGTCGAATTGGTGTTTTCATTTTTGCATTTAGCAGACGAATAACAACTAAAAACAGAAGCTGGACGAATTTAAGAGAAGTTTCTTTATGCAGTTGTTTGTTTTTTATTTTATTTATTTTTTGTTCTACGTTTGGAAGCCAAGTATGTAATGCTAAACACCGTTAAAGTGAAAGGCTTTTTCTTATGCTAACGGATTATTTCTTATATATATATATATATTTTTTTCTCTTTTTTTGGGAAATAATAAAAACTTAAGGAATAAACGACCAAAATAAGAATTGTTAAGTGAAAAATTAAAATTCTAATGAATACATATTATTATTTTTTTTTTCTTTTTAGACATTGGCCAGCAAACAAACCCGCCTGAATTACCCATATTTGGTGATCCATTCACAGAAATTGCCTTAGATCTAGTCTTTCCTAAGGGTAATCCTATATTTCTATTAAATGGCAAAAAGTTACAGCTGCTACAGCCACTCGATAGAGATGAAGAAAACTTAAGTCATATTGTTTTTCAAGTAAGTATTATTTTTTTTTAAGTTAAACGTGAACTTTACATATAACAAAGTTGCAAGCAATTACTTTGATTAACTAGTTTCATAATAGCTTTGTTTCTTTACTTTTTGGGTGAAGTTTGGTAAAATGAATGTATTTTAAATAAAAAAATATTCGACTGAATACACAGAAAAAACTATTCACCAGTTAATGTTTTCAATTCAGAATTGAATTGATTCAATTAAATTTTTAATTGTTTTTTTATTTTATTTTTGTTGTGAATAGAATTCTTTTTATTATTTAGCTGGTGAGGCCTATCTTGTCTTATGTCAATAAAAACTCAATTTTTATTACATATTTTTCCCGATGTTTCGTGAATTTTATGTTCACTTCTTCAGGGGATTTGTCTATTTTATTAAAATTTAAAAGTTAACATCAAAAGCGTATAGAAAATAATATACATAACAAGATAAACTTACTAACAATCGAGTTGTGTTGTTATTAAATCATCAAAAATAATAATATACAAGTTTACTTTGAACCAAAAATTACAATATTAAGAAAGATGGCTTTAGTTGTTGCTTATTATCATACTGTAAACGGCGCTTAAGTTGTCAGTATCTTCTTTTTTGTTCATTGTTTTCTTTATTTTCTGTTGTATTCTTAAACTTTCTGTTGTGTAACGTTTTTTTGTATTGTTTTCTACATTTAGAATTTTAATATTGTCAAAATCAGGTGTATGATTTTTTAATTGTTTTAATTAATTCGAGTGGAAAAACTGTTTATAGGTGCAATTTTAATTAATTTTTTAATTGATATTACAAATATTTTAATTGATATTGCAAAATTATTCATATCACTTTTTTCGTATAGAAATAAATAATAATTGAGAATTATTAGTGCGTTAACAAATGTTAAACTCAATTATAATTATTCCCAAAAATAACACTAATGAAGCAAACTGGCTGTTTCGTGCCAGAAGAAGAAGAAGAAGAACATTACTCTCTCAAAACCTCTACCATTTACACAATTTTCGAATACGGGAACGCTTTTCATGCCCATTGAAATCCCTGGAGATTCCAATGTAGAGTAAAGAAACACATGTAGACTTTAAAAAAGTGCCATTGGAAACTATAAAATTTTTGTAATTGAAGAGCCATTATAGCACCATTAGTTTTTAAAATTAGATCACAGCATCACAGCGGATATAAAAAGCACCACATGACGTAACAGAAACTTTGGATATTTCTTTGCTTTTTCTTTCATAATAAATAAGCAAAAGGAAGTTTTCAACTCTTTTCAATAAACTATTATTGTCCACCACTTTTTAAGTTATGATTTAAAAGAAATCTCTTATTTCCCTTCTTGAGAAAAATGTCTAAACAACTATTGCAACATCTATTAGTTTTTTTAAATTATCAGCAACTAATTGCTACAAACATCCCATCTCGATTAGTTAACTTCATCAAATTCTCTTCAAAATGAAGATGTAGTACATGAAACTATTCTCTAAGTCGATTTATTTGATAAATACAATTTCCTTTGAAACACCATTTAAAAACACGCGAGAAAAAGGGGCGTCCATAAGCTTTATATTTAGTTTGCAATTTAATAACTTTTGAACAAAGCAACAGATGGAGAGCAAAAACTAATCTTATATGTGTGTAGAAAAAAGGAAATATTAAACTAAAAATCTTAATAGTTTGTAATGACAACAATATTGGGTGATATTTAAGTACCTCCATACACCCATTCTACTAGTTAACTGCACCAGTAGTGCCTGCATATTATACAAATTAATTTTTTAATTTATTTTTTATTGCAGGTTTCCTGTACAATACGTTCCTCAAAAAATCGTCGCAATATACCGATTATAGTGCGCGTGTCTGATGTTAATGATAATGCACCACGTTTCATGAACACACCTTATGAGGTTACCGTGCCTGAGGTAAGTTTAACAACCATAATTTTCCGTTTAATTTGTTTTCTATTTACTCTTGTTTTGTTTTCCAACTTTATTCAAATTCTATAAAAAATAAAACAATTCAAGAAAAATGTATCCATTGTTGTTCGAACATTGTAAAAAAAGCATTTGCAACAACCACATTGTAATACAAACTTGTACATGCTTGCTTCACAACTTTGTATTTAAACAATAAATTTACTCGTACATACCGAATGTTAAATAACAATTAATATATTTTCCTTCTTATTCTAATGTTGCAATTCGCTTAACTTTTTATTTTTATTCTTATTCTTATTCTTATTATTCCATTGCGATTGCATTATAACTTTACATATTACAAGTGAGTGGTTCGCTATTGTTGTTCTTTCCATTGGATTTATTTTCTTTTCTAATACCTAATCTCGGCGCTTGTATCTTAATCAGTTTTCGTTTAAATTGTAGTTACTTGTTAAAAGTGGTATTATTCTTATTTTATTATGCAATTTCAGTCTTTGAACAGGAAGCTCATTTCAGAAACCTTGACAAAGAGTATAATATCTCGTCCATACAAAATTTAATATGTTGAAAAGTTAGTAAACCTGCAAATAACTGATAATACATCCTAAAAAATATTAAATTTCCATATTTATGACTTGCTTTTTACTAGACAATGACGGGGATACGTCTCGTCTTTGATTAATTATATCTTCACTGTGATCTGACGATGATTTGACTATTATTTCAATATGACTTCAGTTTTACTTCAATCTGACCTGATTACTACTTGCCAACGACTTGACTATGAGTTCACTGTGACTATGCCTTGACCATGAATTAACTATAACTTGGACATTATTGAACTGTGACTTGGCAATGATTTGACTAACATTTTAATGTTTTCTATGTCTTGGCTATGAGCCGACTCCTCCTTGACTTTGACTTGACTATGTCTTGACTGTTTCTTGACTATTTCTTGATAATGACCATGGCGTAACTGTGATTTCAATATAAATCGAGGTTTGCTAATGGAGCTCATTATGACCTAACTATGACGTGACTGTGACTTCAATTGACTCGAGTCTTACTTCAATGTAATCTGATTACGAGTCGACTATTACTTGAATGTGACCTGGCTATGACTTGACTATTATTTGACTTGACTATGACTTGATTACCAATTTACTATGAATTAACTTTGAATTGACTACGTCTTGATTATGACTTGACTATGGCTTGACTATGACAAGACTATGACTTGACTATGCCTGGATTATGACTTGAATATGAGTTGACTATACCTTGATTATGAATTATGACTTGACTATGCCTTGACCTTGACTTGACTATGACTTCACTATGGCGATACCATGACTTGACTATGACTTGACTGTGACTTCTCTATGACTTGACTATGACTTGACTATGACTTGACTATGACTTGACTATGACTTGACTATGACTTGACTATGACTTGACTATGACTTGACTATGACTTGAAAATGACTTGACTATGACTTGACTATGACTTGACTATGATTTGACTATGACTTGATTATGCCTTGACTATGACTTGAACATGCCTTGATTATGATTTCACTATGGCGATACCATGACTTGACTGTGACTTGTATATGACTTGACTATGACTTGACTATGACTTGACTATGACTTGACTATGACTTGACTATGACTTGACTATGACTTGACTATGACTTGACTATGACTTGACTATGACTTGACTATGACTTGACTATGACTTTACTATCACTTTACTATGACTTGACTAAGACTTGACTATGACTTGATTATGAGTGACCTATGACTTTGATGTGACTTGACTTGAATATGGGTTGACAAAAACTTCAGTATGACTTCTCCTTTAATAGCGTATAACAGATCTAATTTAAATTATGACTAAGCTTTGCTTGGAGCGTGGGTAGATTATTTTAAAATTAGTTGACTTTGCAACGCTGCGGTTGAGTTGTGTCAAAAGGAATTTGTGTTGTTTGATAATATTGCGAAGAAAGAAGCGTTCAAGGAGTTGCTGAGCTTCATTAAAACGGTGTCTACTGTGTTATTCGAAACCAAAGAAAATGCTTCGGAATCTGTATATATATATATATATATCATGTTAGTTCGATAGAATTTTCTTTCGTTTCGAATTATAAAGTAGTCATAACGTCTATTGAACCTAAAATACCTCGAATCTAAGAAATAGCGCAATAAGCTGTTCTTTGCATAATTTGATAACACCCACGTTCTTTTCCCATTGGTTTGGTTTTATAAATAGTTGCTTAAATATTTACCTTTTTACATTTGTTTACATTGTCGGTTTACATTGTTTGTGCTAGACTTTAGTACATGTTTTTGCTTTTATTGCCAACTAGAAAAAAGTGCGTTCAGCTTGCGGGTAAATAATTTAAAACAATCGCCTCAATTACAATGTATATAGTTATAGACATGAATTTCAGTCGATGTGTTATTGTGTATTTTAATGCAGAAAGTGTCTGTATATTTTGTTAGTTTTTAAAGCTTTTATTTCACTTATGCATATATCTGATCATTGATATATTTAAGTTAAGATAATTTTTTTTAATTGTTGTTGTTTTACTATTTAAAGAATTCAAAATTTAAAATAACATGGAAAAATTCAAACTAAAAAAAATGTATATCAACCCGGAATTTTAAATAAAAACTGTTAAACGTCTTTTACTTTCCTTGAAAAAGTTGTTAAATTTTTTTAAGTACATATCGCTCATTTTCTCAAAAAACGTTATAACTCAAAAAAATTAGTTAGCCAGAAAACGAGTTTAAAGTTTTCAATTTACACACAACTTAATGGGAAAACAAAATTTTATTTTGCTGTCACAAGTTGAGCACACAAGATATTTATATGAAATTTTTACATAATATGAAGAACAATATGAGGATTAATGCTGCATCACTATCTCGAAAATTTCATTTTTTGAGTTATGAGTTGAGTTGAGTTATGAGTTATTTAATTTTTTTAAGTAAAAAAAATATTTTTATTTTAGGGTTTAAGCATTTGTGTAATTTACCGACAAATTTCACGATTCGATTTTCAGTTCAATATTTTTTTTAATGAAAATTAATTAATAAAATTTTACTAGGATTTCTTTAGGGACTGCTGCAATATTTCTGCCACACTTTATTAGGGCTAATGCCTATATACTATTTTTTTTATTAATATCAGCTAATAAACATGAACTTGTAATGAAATAGAATACGAGAAATGGGCCATTACTTCTACTATTCTACTGCAAAATTAAATCACAAAGGAAAAATTGTAATATACATATACATATGGCATGTTTTTTGAAACGCGTGAAATAAGCGTGTCAAAATAAAAACAAATTTTAAAAATTAGACATGCGCGCCGTCTTGTTCAAAACAGACTTAGTCCACATATTCCATTTCTGGCCATAGAAAACCGTTTGTGGAATTCTCAATTCTAAAGATCGAAGATAAACTTGTAAACCTGGGCTTCCCTCAACAATATGGGCTAGAACAGCAATACTTTCCAACATTTTCTTACCTTCTGGCCGAGAAGGTGCTTCACAAGGACCCAAATATGCTTTACCGAAAGTAGTGAATTCTACTCATTTCAGTGTGCTGTAGAAGCAGTCGCACCATTTTTACTGAGCGTAATTTTTACCTGTTGCAGCTTGAGTCGTGACAATTGTTGATATGCCGTCTTGTTAGAAAATCTTATACATGCAGTTTTAAATTAAAATCACCTGCTTAGGTAACAAAAAATTTGTGGGCTTTGTCTGCTTTAAAAAAATAGATTATCTACAATAACTTAGTAAATATACTGCAGAAGATGGCAATCCATTCCAAAAGAGTCAATGTGTTAGAATCTCAATATAATTCCAAATTCCTCATTTGTATTCTCCATTGACTTTAATAGATATTTGTCATTTTATTTTCAGCCTGCTGTGTGTGTATTATCTTGCTTATTTCATTTGATTGATGACCACCATATTTTTCAACTTCTTTAATTTCAGTTTGTTCTTTAACTCTATTAAATCATTTTCTCTTATACATTTTTCTGTTCTAATCAAACAATTGTTTTCAAGCAAGTTTTCCAAACTGAATGAAAAAAAAAACAAATACGTTTCAATCTCAAAAACTAGTTCAATACTGTCAGTGGCTTGCATTGAAAAATGGCTGATGCATTTCTATGTAATTACTCGTTTGTCTTTCGCATCTAGCATCCATGTTTTATCTTGCAATATATTTCTTTTTAATAGAAAAGAAAACACGGTTTAAAAGGTAAAAACTATAGAAGAAGAAAAAGAAGGAGAAGAAGTTTTTCTTAAGCTAAGCAATACCTGAGAAAGTATAAAGTTGCATTTGTTTCTTATACAAACAAAATGCGGAAGTAGTAAGTCTGTAATTAAATGCAGATTGATTTTACGTTTCATAACATGATGAAGTGGAGTATAACAATAGTAAATAGACACCAACCAGCATTTTTCATTCAATCTGTGCCATCCATTCACATCCTGCTGTCTGTAAAAGAAAAGATGAGTTCTTTGAAGCGGATTTGATGGCCAGGCCCGATGGAATTTGCTGTTATTGTAATGGCCTGTAATAGAGTGATTTTGTTTTTAATTGATTTGTAGCTTATCTTCATTTATTTATAATTAATAATTTCTAAAAAGAATTTTTAAATTAATGTTTAAATACTATTGAGCTTAAAAAAATTTTTACTCTCTTATCAGTTTTAAAATATATTTCGCACATTCACTTCAATAGTGTCTTAATTAAAAAAATTCGTTTCTTTTGTATTAATAATGCAGAATAATTTGGCATTTTGTATTCTAGCTTGCGTAAAAATTTCAATCAAATAGTTTGTGCTATCAGTTCCTGAGAGAAGATTATTTTTTCATGCCTTCGTTGAGTTGTATGTAAATTGAAAACTTTAAACGTGTTTTCTGCAAAACCAGTTCCTTTGAATTATGACACTATTTAAAAAAATATAATTTACGGAACTCACTAGTATAAAATTTTTAATTCTGAAATAAGAAAATATTTAACGCTTAGAAAGAAATAATACATATAAAATTTTTTTTGCAAGTTTTGAACAACGGACTGTGAGACAAAATGTATAAAATCACATATTTGTTGAAATTTTTCACTCAAAAATATTATAAAATAATGAATTTCTTGAATAAAATTTTATTTCAGACTAGCTCAGACTTACTGCCGTATTCAGAAAATTTTGTATGGAAATTTGTTTTCTAATCGTTTTGTAAACCTAAATTATTTTTTTTTTTCTTATAAAAGGCGTTTAATCTTTAATGCAGATGTATCTTTGCTTTGAATTTCATAAAAATTAATTGTCTAGTTTCGGAGAAATGGAAGTTACTCCCCGTCCCCTCTTAGTCCTATTTTTAACTTCAAAAATATTTAAAGCGGATGTATCCTTTAAAGAAAAAAGAACTTCTGAAGAAAATTGGAAAATATATTCTTTTAAGAAAATATGCTTTTTAAGGAAGGAAGACTAAGCACTTTTTAAAGGAGGTACTTCTTCAGAAACAGTAATTTTTTGAGAAAATGTGCCTTTTAGCAATTGATATTTTGTAACGGAAGAGAAAATCTGCAAAAACAAGAACTTTAAAAATTAACTTTACACAAAAATTTGGAAAAAAAATCAGCCATTTCTAAAAGGATAGTCCGGTCGAAATAAAATTTCGCATGGAGTATAAAATCGTCGATTATTGATATTAATATATGGAAATGTATGCACTTCATAATGTTAAAAAAAAAAAACAATACTAACAATTTTAACTGGAAATCTTAGAAATATTAAAAATGTAATTTTGAACAATTTTCCCCATAGCGCCGATACTGGATTGAAGACCCTTTGACTCTTTAGTAAATAAATTCACTACAAATGTAATAACACTGGTCTATCGATTTCGAAAAAAATTGACTGCAGAAACGAAGTATGTTTCCGAACTAATCTGGGTGCGTTGTTACCAAAATTGGGCTATCACGTCTTGTTAATTTTTTATCGCATGCTGGCAATACTGCCTGCAAAACAGTAAATACTCTCTAATTCTCCGATTTCACAATTGTTAATTTGACTGAAGCCCACATTAATTTTAAATCTTCAAAATAGTAGCGTTTAATCACGTCAGGGTGACCGAGGGTTACTGTTTCAAACTATTTTTGCTTTGTTTGTGGTGAATATTTGGTTGGGAAAAAAGAATATACAATATCAGAGTCTTTAAAATATGCATATTTACATTATTTTGGTTTTACTGTCAGAAACTCTAACAAAGCGTAGACACCGACAATATTTGGCAATAGTTGCAGAACTGTTTTATACAAGTAGTTAAATGGCAAGAATATCTATTTAAATTTTTCAATTTAAGTACTTTGGAGAGAGTCAAGTAACCGCCAAACCGACTGTATTTCTGTTTAACAAAAGTTGATCGATTCAATATAAAAAATCCAAAGAAAATATTACTTACTCGAATGTGCGAATCAGAGAAACAAGCCGGCTTAGAAAAAAATAGTCGGCGGCGGCTCATAAACCGGCTTGAGACGGCTAACATTGATACCGTCTTTTTATAAGTTTTTTGAACACATTTCTATAAAAAAAAATTTCAAACACTTGATGTCTTCCAATGTAATTTGTAAGATGTAGTACAAATTTGCATTTGCAAAAAACAATTAATCGGCTGCAATTTTGAGACGAGGCTAGTCCCATGCATCGGGGGCGGCTTGAAGTTACATTGAAAGTCTGGATCGGCTCTTGAGCCGGCTGTGAGGTGATCGGCTTGTTTCTCTGGTGCAAATGTACCATTGATTTCCAAAATAGGTTAACCCCCACCAAATGATCCATTACCAGTAATTTTCAGAGCGACGAAAAAGGGGAGCATGCTCACTAAGATTCAATGAAAATTTAAAGAGATTATCAAGGATTTTGGGATAAAATCATGTTTAAATAACGCCATTCACTTTTGAAAATTCATTGATTTTTAAATAAACTAAAGATTTTGTATGTAAAAAACTAATAAAAATATTTTTTTTTGTATCTCGAAAGCCTGACGTGATAGAGAAAAACCAATTACAAATTTGAATTCAGCCCACCAAATTGCCCTGGGAAATATATTTGGTTGCTCCAGTCCAAAACGAACGTTGGCCTATATAATAGAATATCTTACGTGATGTAAAAATATTTAAAAAAATTTTCGTTGTTTTAAATTTAGCGCTTTTTTAGTTTTGCTAAATTATTCGGTTTTTATGGATTTTTTTTTTAGATTAAGCGACTTTTTTACTCGTGACGTTTTTTCCTTGCTTTCGTTTCGTTTTTCGGTTGCTTTCTAGTTTTAGCGTTTTTTAGTTTTGACGATTACTTTTTGTTTTGGAGATTTTTTTTCGGTTTTCGACGATTTTTTTTAGTTTTTTGGCGATTTTTTTACTTTTGTTGTTTTTTTTTGCATTTAAGCGATTTATTTTATTTTTGGTGATAATTATTTTTCATTTAGACGCTTTTCTCATTTTTGCAATTTTATGTTTCGTTGTATTTTTTATTTTGCGATTTTTAGTTTGAGCGTTTTTAAGAATTTTAAGAGTTTGCCTCGTACGGCTTCCATGATACAGCAAGTTGTCAAAATTAAATATTCCAGATTGCATTATCTAAATAATAATAAAATGATCCACTTGGACAGCTGGTAACAGCTATATTCATCTGCTATCCATTTAACCAAAATATTTTTATTCTGCCCCACTGTGCTGCTTCTAATTACTTCACTTACTTAACTGAACATAATATGTGAGATTAATATTAAAAAAAATCATACTTAAGAAACAAAAATCGAAGAGAGGTTTCTTAGTACACCCGGTTAGAGTTGTGCTGTTTAGCTATAAAAAACAAATTTCATGTGTTAAATAATAATGCAATAAAATTATATCAAATTCACCGCAAATATTTAAAATTTCAAAACGTTACCATTAAGTTGCCATTGTTTTCTTTTCTAGCTGCTTACGATTAAATTAATGTATTATTTGTGCTTATGTGCAAACAAAAACAAATTGAGCAATCGTTCTCATTTTTTGTTTTGTTTTTATTTCACTCACTTTAAAGAACGAAACAAAAGAATATCAAACATTTTGTTTCGTTAATTTTCATACTCTGCTTTTAAGTGCAAAGAAATCAAAACCTAAATAAATTTATAACTGCGATAGTGTCGATTATTTTTGTTAACAAAATCACGTCCTGGATCTATGTGGCATAAAGAGCATAGCTCTAAAATTTATTTATGAGATTTACTTAAATATTTTTTTATAGAATGGAAATTTATGTGAATCATATAGAAAACGCAAACTATATTGCATTTTGTTTTAGCCAATAAATTTATAACGCAATTAAAAAATTTTCGGAGTAGAAAGGCCATTCGAGTCTCTCAAGAAATTTTTAGATGAAAACGCCCAAAAAGCAAATGATGCAAGTCAATCTATTTCTTAGCGCTCCGATTTAAAAACAAAACAAATTCCAAAGATGAATTATTGTACTTTTTTATTGTTTTTGAAGCTTAGAAAATTTTATTCGAACTTAAATTCGATTTCACTATATCATGCGACTTACAGAATAATTGTTATTTGGCTATTATTAGTTTTGTGAAATCGCACGATTTGAAATCGGTTGATTTTTATCACATACCAGAATTAATTCATTTAACATTCAATAATTTTTTTTACCTGTTTAGATATCTTTCTACTTCAATTTGAGGTTGACAACAACTAATAAATTTTATTAATTTTGAAGATAATCATACTTTTAAAACAATTTTCATCTTCATACTTTGCATGTGACAATGCTTGCGACAAAACTTAATGATTTGATTTATTATTGATTATACATTTAATTGGCAATGAAAAGGTTTACGGAATATTTTGTTCTCGTTAAACTTTGTAAATCCTTAGTTAAATGTTTAACATCTGGCAAATAGTTTAAGAGCCGAAACAATTTTAACGAGAAACTTTAAGTGTTTTAAGCAAAAGCCAAAAATGGTAAATAATTTTAATAATGATCCCCTGCTAAAGTTATATAAAGCAACAACAAACTATTTGTGCTATATAAGGTCAATGATTAGTCCTTGCAGAATCCCTAAAAACTAAAAGTGCTGCAAATTATTTAGCCCAGGGCTCAGTGCAAAAAAAAAAACAAAAACAAAAATTCTTTAAACATTTTTCGTAAGCATCATTTAAGAGCTGAAACTTTTAAATGAGAAACGAAAAAACAAAAAGTGTAAAGCAAAACAAAAGACTTAAGCCAGAAACTTTTTGTTAGCGTACAGAAAAAAACTCTGTGACAATAAAACTTGATTTTATTTAAATCTTTAATTACTTGATTCATTTTCTTCATCAGTCAGCCAGCCAACTTGACCAAAGAGTAACCAGCTCTAAGCATTTTAGCCAAACATGGCTAATTATGTGTTAAATTAAAAATCAATTTCCTTGTAATGACCAAAAACGTCAGTCAGCCATTCCACTTGATCTGCGGCTGTTGTGGCTACTTTTCTAAGGATTGTAAATTAATTGACATTTTATGACTAAATATTACATTAAAAATTCTTGATAAATAAACATGAGAGCTAAAAGGCTTTTTTAACAAAACAAATCAATAGCAGCGCATGGAAAAGCAAATGTAGAAAAAAGCATTTAAGTAAATATGCCTTTAGATTATTAGAAGAATCAAGCAGCAAGAAAACAAGTTGTAGAAATTAGTTATTCACTCATTTTAAACATCTCTCCATTACTCACTCCTGCCACAACAACAGCCACAAAATCTCGCCAGCAAGACAACACAAGAAGGAAAATAAAACAACAACCTCCAGAGACTTGAATTGGTGGAGCTTTTAAAATAGGACATAAAAAATAATCCCTGTTGTTGTGTTTGGTTTAAACAAAAAATTCCTGGAAAATTAACTAAAAATATTTTTGCTCTGTTTTACAGCCAATTAAAATGCTTTATTTAGTCAATTGCTTAAGAATAAAATAAAACAAATATGTTTGTATTTATTTGTCAAACTAAATAAAATAAAATACTTGATAAAAGAAACATCACTTAGGTATGGCATGACCAAAGAGTATTAAAACTACTTATAATTAGCAGATCGCGTAAGAATGACGTTAGAATTCAATACCATAAAATTGTTATTGTAACCTAAGTATTGCATTAGAACTTCTATGACTTTTACACAGAGGAGGACATTTTGTTCTTCCTTCTGTGTTTGGTAGTCAATTCTTATAGACAATATGTGGGAATTTTATCTAGATCTTATACTGGGGGAAAAATTTTCAACTTTGTAGTAAAAAAGTTGTGAAAATTGTAGACATTGACACACGTTCAGTTATTTATATATTAATTAAAAAAAGATTAAAAGGAAAAGGAAAACTAACATATTCCAAGCAAGTAAGGAAAAATTTCAACTGAAAAGGTGCCTGCCTGCCTGCTTTTTAAAACTTAAATAACTACTTAGTAAAAATTTCAGTTTATTTATTGAGCTTTAAAATTCAAGTCTTAATATTAAACAAAATTCTGGAAAACAATTTTTTTTTAATTCTTTTATTACACTTATACACAGTATTTTCATACCACTTGTGCTGCCTTGGCTTGGAACAAAGTTGTACATCTCAAAAATAAAGATAATTAAAAAAAATATCCACAAATTTGTCGATTTTTTTTTATTGTACTTGAAAAAATACCAATAACTCTGGATATTATCGACCATTCTTCTCAGGGTATTTTCTACGGCAACAAACATTAATAAATTCAGTAAAGTGCGACTTTGACTCGCCCACGAAGGATTCCGCACCTTAGTCTATATAATCCAATCGTTAACCTGGTGTATTTTTTTCAATTTATGCTTTTTAGTTCTAACGCTTATTTCGCTTTAAAAATTTTTTTAAATTATTGACGATTTTTATAATCTAAGCGATTTTTTTGGATATTTTTTTCGGTAGTTTTCTAGTTTTAGCGATTGTTTTAGCTCAAGCGGTTTTCTTCGCTTTGGCGAATTGTGTATTTTTTTGCTATTCTTGTCGATTTTGCAATTTTTTCGTTTTTTAGCGATATTTTTTAATGGTTTTTTTATAATTTTAGCGATTTTTTGGTTTTGAGGCTTTTTTGCGTTTTTGGCGATTTCTTTCAGTTGTTGGCGATTTTTTTTAGTTTTTTTTCCGACCTTTTTACTTTTTGAGAGATTTATTTGCATTTTAGCGATTTATTTAAGTTTGGTGATATTTTTCATTTAAGCGCTTATTTACGGTATAATTCATAAAAAATAGTTTAGGTTTATTACAGGCTTATATCACAAGCTTCCCATAGAAATATGTCAAATAAGCGCTTAATAAACCTGAATTATTTTTTATGAATAAGCCAATTAATTTTTCCAATATTTTTAATTTTTAAAGCTTTTATCGTTCTGGCGATTTTACAGGTTTTCGGCGATTTTTTAATCTTAGCGTTTATTTTTACTTTTGGTGCTTTTTTTCAGTGATTTTTTAGTTTTAGCTATTTTTTTGCCTATCCTTTTACTTTTAGTGATTTATTTGCATAAAATGCAAAACGTAAAAAAATGTTTTTTTTTCGCTTTGGCGATTGTTTGGCTTTTGGCGATTTTTGTAGTTAAGATGCTTTTCTTCGTTTTGGCGAATTGTTTACTTTTTTGGCAATTTTTTCGGTGGCATTTTAGTTATAGATTTTTTTGGTTTAGGCACTTTTCTTCATTTTGGCGATTTGTTTCGTTTTTTGCGATTTTTTTCGGTGGCTTGTTAGTTTTAACGATTGTTATAGTTTTGGCAATTACATTCGTTTTGGCCATTTTTTCTGTTGTTGGCGATTGTTTTTTATAATTTTTTGCTAAACATTTAACTTTTGGTGATTTATTAGCATTTTAGCGATTTAACATATTTAGGTGATATTTTTCATTTAAGCGCTTATTTAATTTTTGCGATTTTTTAAGCTTTGGCGCTTTTTTCGTTTTGGAAATTTTTCAGGCTTTTGGCGATTTTTTAATATAAGCGTTTTTTAACTTTTGGCGTTTTTCTTCTCTTTGGTGAATTGTATCGTTTTATGATGATTTTTGTTCACTTTCTTGCTGACCATTTTGCTTTTGGTGATTTACTTGCATTTTAGAGATTTCTTTTATTTTTGTGATATTTTTCATTTAAGCGTTTTTGCGATTTTTTTAAGTTTTGGGGCGTTTTTCGCTTCAGTGATTGTTTTGGCTTTTGGCGATTTTTTCGATGGTTTTTTAGTTTGACCGATTTTTTTTAGTTAAGATACTTTTCTTCGTTTTGGGAAACTGTTTCGTTTTCTGGCGGCTTTTTCCGTGGCATTTTAGTTTTATAGATTTTTTTTTATCTAAGGCGCTTTTCTTCATTTGCTCGGCTTGTTTAATTTTTTTTTTTTGCAATTTTTAAAGGTGACTTTTTAGTTTTAGCGAGTTTTTACTTTTGTAGCGAATACATTCGTTTTGACGATTGTTTTAAATTTGTCACTTTCTTTCGTCTTGGCGGGTTTTTTCTGTTGTTGGCAATTGTTTTTTTAGTTTTTTGCTAAACATTTCACTTTTGATGATTTATTTGCATTTTAGCGGTTTATTTTTGATGATATTTTCCATTTAAGCCCTTTTTCATTTTGGCGATTGTTCGTTTCGTCATTTCTAGATATGGAATTTTTTAGTTTTAGCAATTTTTTTAAATTTTAAAAGTTTACCTCATACTCATTGTAAAAATTAAATTAACTGATAGAATTCTCTTTGATTTAGATTTTTTTTAATTTCAGTGTTAATTTTATTAGAATTTCAACATTTTTCTTTGCTCGCTTTAGAACACCCTCTAATTTTTAACTGTAATATAATTGTTGTAGTTTTGTACCGGTCGAATTTTTATATATTCTGTGAAATTTTCAACTCCATAGCTCTTACAGTTCTCGAGAAAACAGCCTGTGGTAGACGGACAAACAAACAGACGGATATCGTAGCGAAAACAAAAACACCAATAACGTTGGCTTCCTTTCCTCTTGACTAGATTTATGCAAGCAATGCTTGGAATTTACGTGGTCGTTAATGAAAAACCAAAACTCGTTAAAGTATTTGAGAATATGTTGACAAATATGTTGGGGTAAAATAAAATGCTTACACAAAAAACTTTTAATACCTTCCTAAGTTTAAACAAAAGTTAATTTGTAGCTAAATTTTTCTTTAGCTACGGCAAATAACAAAACTAATTTCATAATTTTTTTTATAAACATTTTTAAATTCTAAAAGTAGTTTTGAAAGTTGTTTGCCATTAACCTTAAGTAAAATGGATTGTTTTTGGGAAAGAAATTCCACACAAAGCAAACAAAAAGTATCTTCAACGGCTTATAATAATGTCATGTTGCATTAAGGATACTATTTCTTATTTAGCAATAAAATCGTATCATTTTACCAAACAAACAGCTGGAGGCCATAAAGTTGTTTGGAAAAAATTGTGGAATTAATGGAAGAATTATTGCTTTCAAAATTATCATGCAACAATTTACATGCTAATTCTAATGAAATGTGTGCCGTCTTTAGGCATAAATAATTGTTAGAAAGACATTCCTATGACATACAAAAAAACCTTCTCAAGAGAAAAAAAAGGATTTTATTTAACGTGAGTAAAATTAAAGTGCTGGCTTGAAAAACAAGCATAATATTTTTAAATGTTCAAAGAAACTTTTTTAAATAAAAAATAAACGTACGGCCGTATACTAAAAAATTAATTTTTATTTCAAGTTTGCTTTAGTCAAAATATTTAAAGAAATTTTGTTGTAACATTTATTTTAAACCAAGTTATTATTTTAGAATTTGGCAGTTAAACTTGAAACTGATTTTAGAAAGCATAAAAATTTTTCAAATAAACAAATAACCGCTGTCTTTGAAAAAAAAACATCATTTTATTTACCAAAAGGACTTCCTGCAAAACAAATTTTGTCTGGCATTTTTGCTAAACGGAAATTTTTATTATTGCTTTAGCTCTGTCAATGCACATGGGTCCCAAATATCTTTGAAACTTGAAATTCGGACCACCATATTGAAACACACGATTAGCTATACCTTGAAACCTTATTCTCGTAAATTTTATAAATATATGTTAAGATATCTGTTATGTTCTTCTTTTTTTATTTATATAAAAAAGGAAGATTTAAATAAAACAAGAAGTTTAGTCTAAAATCATAAGTTTTTAATTAATGAAAATTATTGACTCGACAGACAATCTAAAAGCAAGGCTTTCTAAGTTAACAAATTATATATGTGTATTTCTACTGCACATTCTACACATTATTTACAGTAGTGCCATTAATTCTGTGTATTGCCAACATCTCCCCTTGTTTTAGTGATATAATACGGTGCCCAGAACGGAGGCTTGCGAGTTCTGCTGGATCTTCTTAAAACCATATCACTGGCAGCATTGGGTGGAGGTTGACTAGTCGTTGGCTGTTCTACAGTTTGTGGGTAACTAGAATAACGTTGATGTTGAGGCTGTTGATGATAATCAAATTGTTGATACTCCGGATGTGGCTGACACTCACGTTGTTGTTGATACTCAGGTTGTTGTTGATACTCATTTTGTTGTTGATATTCAGGTTGTTGTTGATTATCAGGTAAATAACTTTCCTTTTCTAATGGATCGAACGACATTGGTTGTAAATTAAAGCAATCAATTAATGATGTTAAGCACGATGAATTTGATTGCGTATTGTTTGAATTCGACAAATCAGATCTCAGTTGATTCGCATGACATCTAACAATACGATATCCAGAAACATTTGTAATTTTTACTTTATACATAACTGCACCAAGTTTTTCCACTATTACAGCAGAATTCCATATATATTTATTTGATTTATATATTTTTACAAAGACGTGTTGTCCTATATTGTAGGTTCTTTCTCTAGCACCATGCTGCTTATTATATTGTATTTCCATTTGTGTGTTACGAACTGGTTCTTCTACATTTGGTTTTTTTAATAAGTCTAGATTTATTCTTAATTTCCTTCCCAGGAACAATTCAGATGGTGTTTTTCCCGTTGATATATTAGGAGAGGATCGATAGCATTGAAGAAATGTATATAAACTTTGTTTTGTAGTTCCAGATCCTTCTAGCTTTTGTAACGCTCTTTTCATGGTGTCCACGAACCTCTCCGCTTGCCCATTTGATTGTGGGTGATATGGAGCTGTAAACATATGATTTATTCCATTTTCTAAACAAAATTTTTGAAAACACTCAGCGTAGAATTTCTACCAATTCTATGTATTGGTGACAAAAAGGGGTTTAATACGAAATAATGCAAATTAAAGCAAATGTTTAAGTATAGTAAATATTTATCGCATTTAAGCGAGCTTCAGCAGCAGAGTGACTAGTGTGGTTGATTAGAACTTTGAATATGCTTGGTTCTATGCGCGGTAGGTAGTTTTTTCATGAAATTTTTAAAATGTATGATAAAACCATATATTTCAAAATTTTATGAACCGATTATTTTTTTTTGCTGATTTTCATAACCAATTGTGCTGAGGCAAGTGCGGTCGTTTCAGTCCAACTCCGAGCTCTCTAACTTGTTTGGGAGCTTCAAAAACCGCGTTTCACGCCACCCATATAAAATCCGTACAGACAGACGGACAGACGGACAGACGGACATGTCTTTTTTTCATCTCCTGTTCATAAGGATTCAGAATAACTAACTTTATCTGGCAGGAAATGAATATTGTAGAAGTTACAAAAATCTGGACAAACCTATATATACCTTTTACCATTTTTGGTGAAGGGTATAAAAATATTGAAGTTTAAATACATTTAATTGATAAATTTACACTGTTTAAATCATTTACTTCCAATAAAAAAAGTTGCCTTAATATACAAAACTATTTTCGCATAATACGTTGAAAACTAAACCATTTCAATCAATAATTCCATAAAAATTCCAGTGATAAAGCAATAAAATTTGTAATTAAGCTCTTACAGAAATACATATTTGATAGATGTGTGAGAAAATACCTTTTTAAAAACCTTTCACCAATTAACTGCGAACATAACTCCTTATAAAATCATCCAATTACTTTAGCAAGAACAAACTGCAAACTTCAGCAATGATTGCAGCTGCCATAAGCATGGCATTTGATAAGTTTTTTCCTTTTTTTTTTTTTTGTTGGCGAAAAGATAACTGAGCTTATTCAGCACCCTTCAGCAAGTGTTCAAGAAATAAATGTGATAATAAACTAGTCTGTGGCAATTAAAGAAATAAAAATCCAACAAAGCAACAGAAATAAAAAAACGATTATTTGCTGCAATAAATGCAACATGCAGCAGCAAAAACAAAAGGTGACTCATGTTGTGATTTGAGATTACAATCTAAGCGTTAAGTCCACAATAAGTAAATGTCAAAAAATTTTGATTTTTAAGTCAATAATGCAAAAGTTTCAACAAATTCCAAAATAGTTGAGAAAGACAATGCAAATATTCTGTTGGTGAACTAGACAGACAGCAGTAATTTATGGTCCTTTAAAATAATAATAATCATAATAAAAATAGACAGTCAGTCATCTGCAATATTTTAAAAACTAATTCTAAGAAAGGCTGCCTTCCTAAACGCATATTGCCGTAATGAATGAATATAAGGAATATAAATCCAAAGCTTTATTTAGGATTATTAGGAACACAGCCAAGTTTTATCTCTTCTGTTCCCCCAATTTTTACTCCAAATTATATTAGAAACCTATAGCATGAATCCTGTATACATTTTTTTAACAGGATACCTAAGATGAAAGCCCAAATTTACGTCTTCGCAATTCTTTATTGTTTTTGCTGCTAATGTCGCTGCAGTCTGTGGTCCATCGCTTTTATTTCAAAAGTCATTATGCTTAAACGCTTAAAAGTAAAACGCACTCAGCCACATTCCAATTTTATTTGCACATTTATATGGTTTTTGCTGTGTATTTTTATTACTGTTGCTTAGTTTTGTATTTCAATTAATGTAAACGTATTTTAAAGTTTTAGCAAAACAGCCACAAAAACTTAAAACAAAACCAGAACTATTTGCAGCTTTATACCGTTTTAAAGGATGTTATTTATCTTTAATTGACTTTGGACGTCAGTCATTGTTGTTAAACAGCATGTTCACAAGAGACCATAAACAACTTGGCCAAAATGCAACTAAAAGTATTAGCAGCAAGCAGTAGTGGCGGTCACATTTAAGCCGTA
The DNA here is from genome assembly GCA_936439885.1 of Nowickia ferox. Classification (NCBI taxonomy): domain Eukaryota; kingdom Metazoa; phylum Arthropoda; class Insecta; order Diptera; family Tachinidae; genus Nowickia; species Nowickia ferox. The sequence continues at coordinate 89,297,936 of OW387023.1, read as the reverse complement.
CAAAAAACCCAATAACAGTAGCAACAGCATTAGCCAAGCAATAACATTTACATCAACTATTAACTTTAAGCATCATGCTAACAAGTGCAATTTTACTGTTTAAGATCTTTAATTTTAATTTTTTTTATTCAATGAAACATTTCTTCTTTAATGTTTTAAAAGCTTCACTTGAATACTTGGCTTTAGTGAAGAGTTAAGTTTACTTTTAAAGTTTTGTTTTAACAAAATCAAATTAATTGCGGAAATCATGTGTCGCATGAATTAAGTGTGTGAAGTGTTTTATTACCTGAGAAAAAGCCAGAAAAGCGAGATGGATTTAAACTATTATTATTATTATTATGCTAATAACAATATTTACCCCAGTAGATAAAAGTGCGAATGAAGTGCGTGGCTGCACAGAAAAATATCGATATTTTTCCCAGCTAATAAAGTCTAGTTAAAATTTTCTTCTCTTCTTTAAAAACTCACATTAATTAATAAAAATATTTCATTCAATAAGAATTGAAATTACTGAACTTATGCCCGACTAAAAAATTAATTCTGACACTGTAGTAGAGAAGAATATGAAAGAAAGAAATCAAGAAAGTTACGCGAAACAGGGTAAAACGGGAACAATTTGTGCTCTTCGTATTTTTTCTGTTTTTGATAAGATTGGTAAAAACACAGTTTAAAATCTACTCAGTTTCTTACTGGATGCGAACAAAGTCACGGAAAAATGCTAGTTTTTAATAAATATTGCCATTTAAAATTAATTTTTAGCAATTAAAATCAATCTAAGTGAGACAGTGTTTTTTTCAGTTCTATTGAACTAAAGCAGCTAAGAGGTAATTTTTCCACAAAGTTCTTTCTTTAGAAAGTAATTTTTTTTACCTTTTCCAAAAAGTACCTTTTTAAAAAAGTACTTTTTCCAAAAAGTACCTTTTCCAAAAAGTACTTTTTCCAAAAAGTACCTTTTCCAAAAATTACTTTTTCCAAAAAGTACCTTTTCAAAAAGTACCTTTTCCAAAAAGTATGTTTTTTTTCAAAAAGTACCGTTTTCAAAAAGTACCGTTTTCAAAAGTACTTTTTCCAAAAAGTATATTTTTCCAAAAAGTGCCGTTTTCAAAAAGTACTTTTTCCAAAAAGGACCATTTTTCAAGAAGTACCGTTTTCAAAAAGCAATTTTTCCAATAAGTAAATTATTCCAAATAATTTCAAACGGCTACTTTTGTAAAAAGTAGTATTTCTAAAAACTAGTTTTTCCAAAAGGTACCTCTTCCCAAAAGAATTTTTTTTTGAAACATTTCTTACAAAAAGGGCATTTTAGTAAATAAAATTTTGAAAAGTAATACAAGATAAAAATATAAATTTGCGGAGACTATTTCAATTTCTTTAAATATAAAAAATAAAATATTTTTAAATTTTAAAAACTAAAAAATTATGAAATGTATTTTACTAAAAAAAATTTAATACAAAAATTAAAAAAAAAAAATTTTTAAGGTCTTATTCATAAAAAAAATATTTTTAAGAGTTTTAAAAAGTTTTACAGTTTTTCATACAAAATTTGTTTTATGACAAAATGAGTTTTTATGAATATAAAAATTTTTCATTAAAAAGAAACATTTTGAACATTTTTTCCCTCGAAATTTTTGCCCTTTTCACAAAATTGCAATCATGAATAGTTTTTCCCTAGAAATGTTTTCCCGTTTTTTATTCCCCGTATCATGAATAATATTTTTCACGTGATTTTTTTTACTTTTCCCTTGGAATTTGTTCACTTTATTTTTGCAGGCGAATTGAATTATTGCATCGAATAATATCGGTATTTTTCTTCGAATTATATATTATAAATCGTTACCTTAATATAAAAAGGCCACAACCCATAGTTTTTTGGAAATACAGTTTTTTGTATATTTCGATGGAAACACATTTACGAGTAATGTATCGAAAAATGCAAATAATGAGTTAGGGTCTTTCTATATTAAGGCAACGAAATATTTATTTTCAAGGACAAGATTAGTAAGTAAAGTTCATGATTCTTAACAATAATTCCCTGCAACACCTTTTTTCTTGGAGTATAAATCGCTTTGGTTCACAGACGGTAAATTTCATGGTGGTGCACGCGAATATTTCGGCTGCACCTAGAATATTTAACAACACAACTTTAAAGTTTAAAAATGTCATCTGGAATCTATACTTTGTGTGTTTCTTATTATTAAACTTAAATTTGTTTGATTTTCAATTAATATATTTTTTTTCTTATTATTAAAAGAGAAGTAACACTCAGGCAATGAATGCCTACTACTATTGGGTGTTTTTTATTGGGGTATAGAACTTTAAGTTGGCATCACTTTTTTAACTGGCGGCCATTTTGTCAGCTGTCAAGTGATTAATATTTAGTTTGGTTTGCCATTTCATTATGAACAGGTTGACAAAAGAACAACGCTTGCAAATCGTGCAAATTTATTTCGAAAATAATGGTTCAGTTCGCGAAGTTTACCGCAAGCTCCGTCCATTTTATGGTCGACATAATCGTCCATCAGAGCAATTAATTCGGTTAACCATGGATCGTTTTCGCACTACGTTTACTCTATGTGATAATACGCATCCGCAGAGACGTCGAACAGTGCGCACCGAAGAAACAATTGCCGCTGTAGAGCAAAGTGTTGAAGAGGACCCGAATGAATCGATTCGCCACCGTGCACAGCAATTGGAGCTTTGTCCATCAACTTTATGGAAGATTTTGCGCAAAGATCTTGGCTTGCGGCCTTACAAGATCCAGCTTGTGCAAGACTTAAAGCCGCGAGACCATGCAATGCGTCGTGATTTTGGTGTATGGGCCGAAAATGAGATTGATCTCGATGCTGATTTTCATCGCAAAATTTTGTTCAGTGATGAGGCTCATTTTTGGTTGAATGGCTACGTCAACAAGCAAAATTGCCGCATTTGGAGTGAAGAGAATCCACATGAGACCCTTGAGACGCCATTACATCCACAAAAACTGACTGTTTGGTGTGCTCTATGGACTGGTGGAGTCATTGGGCCATACTTCTTCCGAAATAATGCTGGAGAGTCAGTTACCGTTAATGGAGACCGGTATAGAGCCATGATAACCGACTATTTTGTTCCCGAATTGGATGGCATGAATGTGGATGAGTTGTGGTTCCAACAAGATGGCGCTACATGCCACACAGCGCACGTCACAATCGATTTATTGAAGGAAACATTCGATGAGCGCATAATTTCGCGGAATGGACCTGTCAATTGGCCACCAAGATCGTGTGATTTGACACCATTGGATTATTTTCTTTGGGGATATGTGAAGTCGCTCGTCTACGCCAACAAACCAGAAACGTTAGGGGACTTGGAAGCCAACATTCGTGGCGTTATTGCCAACATACGGCCCCATATGCTCGAAAAAGTGGTTGAAAATTGGACCTGTAGAATTGGCTTTATTCGAGCCAGCCGCGGCGGCCACATGCCCGAAATCATATTTAAACGTTAATGGCATAAAATTATCCTTCCAATAAAGCCAAATTGATGGACATTAAAACGATTTTCTTGTGTTTTATTTCAATTCGAAGTTCTATACCTTTAAAAAAAACACCCTGTATTACTAGGTTTTACCGTCTTTTAGAAAAGGGTAGTGATAGAGAAGACAGGTGGTGAAGGAAGAGATAGAGGAAAGCTTCATTCTTTTACAACTCTGCTTTTTGCACGTTTTTAATAATGCAGTGTTGCAGCACCTCTGGTGTTAAATGAGGCATATTACATTTTTGAAGCTGTGATTAGTAGCCATTTTATTGGCTCTGATTTTACATTAGGATTAGTATCTGATGAAGTCGGTATAATTCAGTGACCAGTGACTATGCCTTCATCACACTTTCCTACAACAATTTATACAAAGGGACACTAATATACATCAGAAAAATGCGTGATGTTGTTATTTGATGACTGTCTGATACCGGGCTCGAACCCAGGACCTTCGTTTTCGTAGTCAACGTGCTAACTACTTCAGCCAACGCTATCCTCAATTTTTAAGCTGTACAAATCTTCTTCCCTTTTGTACATTCACTGGGACTGATTAAGGGGAAAAAATTTCACGGGATATTTACGGTAGCATTTTTCCCTTCGAGGGGTATGTTTCGGCTTTATTTTCCTTTAGCCTTTTGCTATTTAGAAATGTTTTTTCGTTTCTTTGGTTTTGAGGGCTTTTTCGTTTTGTTAAATTTTTGAGTTTTGGCGATATTTTTGCTGTTTTAGCTATTTTTCTAGTTTTGGAATATTATTTTTGTTTGTTTTTTAACTGTTGTATTTTTGACACTTTCTCGTTTGTTTGTCATATATTTTCTTTTGTGTCTATTTCTACGATTACCAACTTCAATTTTTATCTTTAATTCTGTACTAATACATATTTTAATAGGGTAAAGTTTGTGTGTTTGTATGTTTTCATGTCTGTCATGTGAAATGCTTCTCAACAGGCAATGGACATTAATTGTTAAAAGTGTAAATTCTTAGAATAGAGTCTGAGTCCCATACAAGAGCTTTTAGGGTTTTGTTCTTAAGAAAAACAGGACCCTATTAACATTAGTATGCCCTTGTCCTGTAAGTCCTTATGTTCGCCTTTCAATCTGTCTACCCTGCAGCCCGTCTGCCGGAACATCTGTCTCGTGTCCGAATGAAAACCTAACTTTGTTTGCTTTGTTTGGTAGCGATGCTAACCTCTCAGTCCAGAGGTCGTGGGTTCGATTCCCACCATAGACCCTGGGTGTTTTCTGCAGACAAGCTAATCGCTCTGCAAATTGTGTTTGTTAAAAAAAAAAAGATGGAATTAAAAAGAGACATTTTTCTACATCTAAAAGTACACACAGCCTTCATATTTTTTAAGAACTAGACAAAGAGGGCTTAGATATGCAATATCTGCTTCTCTGAAATTATCTAACCGATTTTTATACATTCGAGTTTTGAGACTACTTTAATATATTTTTTTTTTTATATTATTTAGGGTCTTCTTTTGTAACACGCAATGTAAAGCATTCACAAGTCTTAAGTTCCATTTCATTATATGTAAACATAAAAAATATAAATAAATAAACTTATTAAAGCAGATAGCAAGAAAATGTAGTTAGGTCATTGATGTTTAAATGCCATACCGAATTAATTTTTTCAGTACAAAGCGGAGAGACATTTAAATGAAACTTAAATGCCCAAACTTGTGTATTTAAATTCTACTTAAGTCTTACGAGCATGCCATATGTTATTGTGCCTGTGTGTGTTTATTGAAAACATGTACATGAACATCATGTGGTCGTATTAAAAAGAATTTCGTTTAAGTTTCATAAATACATAACATATACAATATATAGTTTTTTATCATAGAAAAATAAATAGAACAATGCTCCTTTTGTTTCATAAAATGTGTTTTTATGCAATTTTAGTTTTCTGCATTTTGATAACCTAACTTTCTTATTTATGACACACAGCTGTTGTTTGAAAAGCCTTCTATAATAATAATATATAATACTAATACCGTACTTTCAATGTAATTTAATAAGAACGTTAATTACCCACTGAAAAAATTAAACTATATTTAAGTGCAATGTAAATTTAAGTGGCAATTATCTGAATGACATATAATTCAGAAGTCAATTACTGGGCCTTGTGATTTGTGATTTTATCATACACAAAAATACATATCGCTACCTTAATATAGAAAGACCCTAACTCATTATTATTTTTTTAGAAATCGCATCTTTTATGTATTTCGATAGAAAAACATCTAATGTGTCGAAACATGCAAAAATCTCGATTTCAAAAAAAAAATAGCTAGGGCCTTTCTATATTAAGCTATCGATATGTATGTATGTTTTTATATCGCATAATAAAATACTTTATATAATTTGTAATCAAATATATAATTAAGCAATTTATTTTAACAAAATTAGCAAAATATTCATTAACTTTGTTCGATACGACAAAACAAATTATGCATATTATTGTAACAAATTAATTGCTGGCATTTTTTTTTTCTTTTCAAAGCAAACTCAATTTCATGGACAAAATAAACAAGGTTTGAAAAATAAAAAAATAATATATAAAAAATAGCAAAATATATTTTGGTATTAGCAAAAGACTTGTAATTTAAAATTTTCAAAACAAAAAAAAATTTAACATGTTTTTGTAACAATTTATGACAAAAGAATTAACCACTTAATTTCATAGAGTTTTATTAAATGAAAAATTATAGCAACTTTATTTCAACTAGAAGTTTCCATTAAAATAAAGTAGATTAAAATGTAATAGAGAAAAATATTTAAAAAAAAACTGTCATTTTGTTTATACTAAAAAACCAAAAAAAAAAATGGGTGAAGCTTGATTAATTTGCCAAGTAATAAATATTTGCTTGACTTCTTGAAAAACGTCTAACATATAATTAAACAGTGAAACTGAACGAAATAAACGTAGACATAGAATGATTGATTAAAGGAATTCATTCACGAAATTAAAATTTAACAAGGCGAACTTTTAAAGTTTGTAGCTTAAGTCTTTTGTTTTTATTACAAACAAAATTAGTTTTACAAGGCCACCTTAAATACTCCATGGAATATACCTACAAAAGCAGTAAAATATCAACTTTGGAATATTTTTGGAAATAAATCACTATCAGTTGTAGTTTCAAAAGAATTTTTTTTGCAAGTTAGCACCCACTCATTCATTTTCTGCTGATTTAGTTCTCTTAAAGCTTCACATATAAATCTTGATTTTTTTTTCTCTTGCAATTACTATGAATTCTCCCACACTTCTAACTGTCCCAGTCATAGTGAAAAACATGTTTTCAATGGAATTCTTAATAGAAAATAAATTAAAAAGAAGTGCATTCAAAACGAAATGAAACGAATTCCCTATAAAAGATGCACCAGTCGCGATGAACTACTCTCAATAGTCAAACAAAAAGTTCAACGCTGAAAACCAATTACTATATATTTTACAAAATTTTTCTATTTTTCCATTTGTTTTTTTCCTTTCAACTTTATTGGCAATATAAAAACGATAAATTCGTTTATTTTTCAGGTTAAATTTAAATAAACTTTGAACTTTTGTTGTGCTAAACAAACATTTTCGCTTACCACCTCTCTGTGCCGAGGCATTAGAAAATATCTAGAAAAGAAAAGAAAAAACGAAATTAAATGCACGTGTTTAAATATTGACTGTTTTGTAAAACAAAAAATTTTTACTTTTCAGCCTCAAAGCAGTTTTCTTGTTTCTTTTATTTTATTTTTTTTTTTTTAATTTTGCATATATCACTTTAAGAGTCAGTTGCAAATTTTATGTGGCATGTTTTTGCGCATGAGCGCACGCGTCGTGTTATAATCTATTATAAGGTTTTAATATATGTTGGACTTTTGTTTTATTCTTTATAGCCCTCTTCCTTGAAAACACAAAATGTGAAAGATTTGGCGAACAGAAGAATGAAGATTTGTTGTTTTCCCTTGGGATTTCAAACAATGCATTGCAATGGGGTGTTAACCTTTTTATTCTTTTGGGATTTTGATTAATATTAGGTGTGTGTATATATGAGCAGCTTATTTTTAAAATACTTGTATTACTTTACTTTTCAGCTACAATTCAAGTTCATTCTTTCAAAAAAAAAGTACTGAATACGAGTATATTCTTAAGGTCTTATTCATAGAAACTATTTTTGATTTATAAATGGTTTATAAAGCAGATTTCCATACAAAATTTGTTCTATGAATCCTTTTTACCAGCAGGCTGCCGGTAAGGAAGGGTAAAATTTAGAGTCCAGCTCACTTGGTTCCAATACAATGATCTTTTTGTGCTACCTGTGAGTTGAAGAGTGATAGTGAGAGAGGTTGATAGGGAAAGGATAGTGATAGAGAAGATAGGTGTTGAAAAAAGAGATAGAAGAAAGCTTCATTCTTTGGCAACTCTATTTTTTGCACGTTTTTTAAATAAAGCAGTATTAAATTTTTGAAGCTGTGTGTATCGAATTTTGTTGGATATTTTATTTTACTTCGCCGATGATTCTGCTACACAACAAAGGAGGGCGCTCTGATGTTACATTTAGGATTAGTATGTGCTGAAGTTGATATAGTTCAGTGACCAGTGACTATGCCTTCATCACTTGAACTTTCCTACAACAACTGATACAAAGGGACACTAATGAACATCAGAAAAATGCGTGGTGTTCTTATTTAATGGCTGTTGAATACCGGGTTCGAAGCCCATACCTTCGCTTTTGCAGTCAACCTGCTTACTACTTCAGTCAACGCTAAAATTAAAAAATATTTAAGAAATAAAAAGAATGCTTCTTTTTCATCCAATAAAAGGCAGTCATAATTTTCGAATGGAGTCAAAATCAGCAGCAAGAAACATGGTATTTTCCCACATAAAATGAAGTTCAGTACTTCTTGGTTTGTACAACACTTGGGGAATTCACAATGAGCATATTAAAATTTTGATATGACAACATTGTGCCATCTTAACTGTTTCATTGTGAACAGGCACCGATATAAATGCACATACTATGTATATCAAAGTGAAGGCCGGATCACAATTAATCCGTCGTACGTTAATCTTCGCCTTTTTCACCTCATGGTTTCTTATAAGGTCTGTTACATACAGTACGTGTCCGTCCACGCAAAGTACAAAAATTTGTCAACTTTTAACTTTTTGCGTATGTTGAGTAGTTTCACACATATTGGTTGGTTTTTTTGGTATGTTCCGACTTGTTTTGTGGCAGCAAAAATAAAATAAAACAAAAGAAATAAACGAAATAATTAAAAAATTTAATTAAATGAATAAAATGGAAAACCAACCTATTGAAGCTGTTCAAATACTTCCGTATATAAAGTACTCATTGTGCCAACCTACTCCGTCGTTGCATTAATGTCAGTTGAAAGAGGTGAAGTTTAACCTATGACGGAATCATTGTGCCCCGGTTTTCAGGCAAACACGCATACATCTTTATATTATTTATATTTAGTGTACAATATGAGGAAGATAGAGAGAGAGAGAGTAAAATGTATGTTTGTACGAATGCTTATGAGAGATTGAATTATTTTCTTCCGTACGTATTTAAATAACAAAATTTTTTAAATTAGAAATTATTGTTGGATAAATTGTACAAAATAACTTTTGTTCTGCGAAAAATACAGATATTTTGTCATTAACTACAGCTGCGCTGACAGTTTTGATTTCTTAAGTCTAACATTACCATATTTCCATATTGTAAATGACATGCTTTTATACTTTTAAATTTTCCAGACTATATTAAAGTATTTAAATTAAAACGTTGCAATATTAACCCCTAGTTTTTAACTTAAGAATTAAGTACGTAATTAGCTAATTTTTATTTAAAATTAAGTTGTAATTAAATACGATTTCATTTTTTCAGTGGTTAATTAAAGTTCTTATTAAATTATGTTGAAAGTACGGTAGCACTGCAAAATTTTCCAGTATTATGGAAGGCTTTTCAAACAACAGCTGTTTAACATAAATAAGAAAGTTAGATTATCCAAATGCAGAAAACTAAAATAGTATAAAAGCACATTTTATGAAACCAAAGGAACATCAGAATGCATTTTTCTATCTATTTATTCCATGATATAAAACTACGAATAGTATATGTTATATATTTATGAAAATTTAAGGAAATTCTTTCTAGTACGACCACATAATGTTTTCAATACGACCACATGATGTTCATGGGTATGTTTTCAATAAACACATACACGCATAAAAACATATGTTGTGCTCATAAAACTTAAATACTACTTAATTACATAAGTTTGGGCATTTAATTATTATTTAATTATGCACTCTAAAACACAATTTCGTATTTAATTAGAACTTAAAAATAATTACCATTTGATTACCAACTGACAAAATGGGCATAAGATACATTTTAAAACGCTATTGTGAACTCCCTAACTATAACTAAAGTTCCTGTAAGAAAAAATATTTATATATGTACATAAAACTTTATTATCAAATTTTTTTATCTAATTTTTCGACCTTTTTTTTATATTCAATTAAAACTATTTTTTTGAGCTATAGGTCTGTTTATATTTTTATTTTTATTTATTTAATCTCGATATTTCGTTAACCTTCGGTTAACTTCTTCAGGATATTTCTTGTTTTTTTTTTTTTTTTTTTTTTTTTTTTTTTTAACAAGAAATATCCTGAAGAAGTTAACCAAAGGTTAACGAAATATCGAGATTAAATAAATAAAAATAAAAATATAAACAGACCTATAGCTCAAAAAAATAGTTTTAATTGAATATAAAACTTTATTACTTATTTTTGCAAAGCTTTGCGTTATTCCTGAAATATTCTTAATCTGAGCTGCAGACAAATTTGAATTAAAATTTTAGTTATTTTCTAAGTTCAGAGCAATAACTTTTTATAATAATTGAAAGAGTTTATTAGAACGAAATATTAATAGAAATATTTTCCCCTACCCAATCTTTTGGGATCAATTTCCTATTGTACCGTTATAAATCACATTTTGTATAAATTTCAAAGCAACTTGTTGTTCTTGACATTTGTCACCAATATGCAAAAAAAAAAAAAAACAAACAAAAAATGCAACCAAGCTAACGAATAATGTTTGTGGCTTAAGTCTTTTGTTTATGAAAAGCTTCAGATGAACTTTGAAATAAAGTTATTTTTTGTTTGTTTTTGTTACTTTATCACAAATATCTGCTCATATTTAGTCTTTTATCTAAGCAATGGGGTCCTCTTAAGATTTTCAACATGTGAGAATTAAATAAATAAAAATTTGTTGTCATTAGCAGCAGCAAAAGATGACATCATCACCCACACACGAACACACACACACACACAGAAATTGTACAGTTGGAGTGAACGGCGGGCATATAAAAAAATTTTTGGGCGGTGCCACATTAAAGCGTTGCGCTAAGTTCATAGTGAAAGATCATAAGTATGAAGTTACTTTAATATAATGAAGACAGTTATATTTTCTCTTATTACCAAGAATAAGAATATAAGAGGAAACGACTTTTCTTTAACTTTCTTTAAAAGTATTATTTTTTCCTGGTTGTTATATAATATATTTTCTACGTTCTTTTAAAATTGAAATATTTTTATTTTTATTTTATTTTTTTTCAATGCTAAAGAGCGTATTTTATTGTGTCTTCTATCGCTGAAATTTTCTATAAGTGTTTTTTTTACATACGAGGTCTGATCAAAAAATAACCGTTATTTTCAAATTTCGTGAGTTACGTATGTTCGATTTTCGCATTTTTTTTCTGTAATGTTGGTACACATGTCTGTTATATATGTTGGCAATATCAGCCATTTTGGATTGTCAGTTTGTTTTTGACAGATAAAAAGGTTAGTCGTGTTTTGGTGTGCCCTTCGATTTTTTACTATTCGAAAAAATGGATCATAGAAACTATATTAAGTTTTGTGTAAAATATTAAATTAAATGCGCAAAAGAACACAAGTTCAATTGTGGTATAACCGGTTTAAGGAAGGCCGAGAAGATGTCAATGACGATGCTCGTCCTGGTCATCAAGTTCGGTCAAATGTGAAGGTTTTGCTCACTGTTTTCTTCGACTGCAATGGCGTGGTGCATCATGAATTCTTGCCACAAGGTCGTACGGTCAATAAGGAATACTACCTTGAAGTTATGCGCCGTTTGCGCGAAGCAATTCGTCAGAAACGCACAGAATTGTGGAGAAAACAATCATGGATTTTGCACCATGATAACGCACCAGCTCACACATCGATGCTTCTGCGTGAGTTTTTGGCCAAAAACAAAACCGTTATCATGCCTCAACTACCGTATTCACCGGACTTGGCCCCCGCTGACTTTTTCCTCTTCCCAAAACTGAATATACCGATGAATAGAAAGCGTTTTGCTACGATTGAGTAGATAAAATAAAAATCGAAACAGGAGCTGTTGGCGATACCAAAAAGCGCTTTTCAGAAGTGTTTCGAGGATTGAAAAAATGCTGGCATAAGTGTATTATATTTGAAGGGGACAAGATAGTTATTGATGAATAAATGAACACTAAATAATGGTTTTGTTTTGATCAGACCTCGTATTGTCTTTCAGCTGCCGTTCTGTTCTGCAACTTTTTAAATTTAATTCGCCTTTTTAGCCTGTACGTCTGTATGCCTATCTGTCTGTCTGTCTGTCTTTCTCTAATATGAATAATTTATGAAAGCCATGTAAAGATCAAACTTAAATACAACAAATATTTAAATTGCATTCAGATGTCGTAATACATGAGCAAACCAAACCAAGCCAAACCAAACCAAAAGCAAAAAATTATATAAATAGACAAAAGCAATATATATAATATGTGTGAACTTATATGTGTATGTATGTATGTATACTTGGCTGTCTAGCAGTCTGTCCATTTGATTTGGTCTATCTTGTAGTTGTATCTTCTTCATTTTAATACTTTAACCATTTCTAAAAACAATTTATGTGTGGTTTTTAAACAAAATCCCTCCTATAAAGGATTATATGTATATAAATATTTGAAAAAGACAAATTTTCGTTGCTGCTCATTTTTTTAAAAGTCTTTTTGCGTTTTTTTTCCTCGTTTGTTTAGCTTTAAATATTTTTTGTTTAAGGCTTTGTTTTTAATATTTTTTTTACGTTTCTTGTTCTGTCAGTATAGACTTACCTGGAGAATCAATTGTTAGGTTTTAAAGCATTATTGATATTTTTGTTTTTTTTTCTGTCCACACATTGTGTGTAAGTGTTGTTATGGTTTTTCGATATGACTTCTTACGTGTCGCTGGTAAAATATTGAGTGCGATATTAAATAAATGTGTGGCCATTTTAAAGACAGACCCTGAAGGTTTTTGACTTTTCATTGTGGTTTTTTTTTTTTGGAATTATAATTTTATAACCAAATATAAATTGTGCAAATATTTTGGAGAAAAAACATTTCTTTCGAATTGTAATGTTAATAATGTACAAATTTGAAAAGATTATACTTTTAGTTAAGAAATTTTTTTTTTCTATCCCAATTAATGAACATAAAAGAACTTTAATTTCTTAATTTTTTCGTAAACATTTTTGTAGTGTATGTTAAAAACATTTAGTTCTCACATAACGACTGACTTGATTATGATTTATGGACACAATAATGCACCAGGTCAAGTTCCGGTCTATGCACCCATCGTTTTTACTTATAATGAAGCCATTCATTCTGGTTTTAGCCTCTCATAACTTTTTGATGAAACTTTAAATGTAAGGAGACCTAATCGTAGTAGAAAAATCCGATATTTTTAACTAGAGAGCGGGGTCATGCCCTTTAAATGTAGAATAAAAATTTAAGATTTTTACACATACCTTCTGCTGTTTGCATACACCTTGTACTATGGAATAGCAATCTTGCGTTTTAAGAAGTGGGGGTGACCGCGCCTATAACATTTTAACCTACTGTAGTTCGAATTAGCAGATTTTAGTTCATTAGTTCTGTATTTCTTCTTAAACGCTTCATAGGAAATTTTACATGTATCATAAGCATTGGCCACAACAAATTCTTCGGTTTGAAACAGTAGGCGGGGTCGCTCCCATAAGCACTTCTTATATAGTTAGTTTACGTATTTCTGTCCAAACGATTCCTATGAAACTTTGTACATATCTTTGGCTCTTGTCATGACACAAAATTGCATTTTTCGAAGGATGCGGGACTGCATTGTTTTATGTCCCTCTGCCCTTTCAAACAGACATATTCACCATGAATAGAAACTTTACAAATTAAAAAAAGTTGTATAAAAAATGTTAAAAAAGAAATCACCATCATCAGATGGTGTGACGCAAAATATAAATAAATTTTAAGATGTTAAGAGCTCAAGGTATGTTTTATAGTAATAGGTGTAATAGCACCCAGTCTTTTTAATGCAGGATCATGTGATGTAGAGAGTTCAAGGTTTGTGTCAGGTTTCGAAAAAAAAACCCCGTATTCTCCTTAGAGGGTCGATTTAACTTTAGCTTAATAATCTAATTTATTGAAAGTTTAATTAAACATTTAACTGACACATTTAAAGTTTTGTTTAAAAATCTAATTAATTAAAAAAAAACATAATTGACAGAATTGAAAATGTAATTGATTACCTGTATTTTTTTTCAATTACAAGTGTTAAAAGTTGAAAAAAAAATTTCTGTTCATTGAAAAAATTTTAAAATCGCTTAACAATTGACAGAATTATGAAGTATGAAATGAAAAATTAAACAGATCGATCGAAAAGACAACTGAAGTGAGAACTTCATATTTTGATGTGGACTTTTTTTTGAGAGTTTAACTTTGGTTTTGCTGAATGATATTGATATTCTTTTCTCCAAAAATTATTTGCGATCTTCTTACAAAAAAACAAAATTTAGTATTAATAAAAAAAGTATTTTACTTCTGCAACTTGTTTCGAGTATATTAATCAAGCTTTCAAAACGCACTTATTTTTTCAAAAATTTAATTTTGCCTAAAAATGTTAAACCTTTAATTTCATATCGAAAAACTTTATTTTTATACACAAAACTTATAACACAACACACTCTTTTATTACACAGAAAAAAGTATTCACCAATTAATGTTTTCAATTAATAATTTAATTGATTCAATTAAATTTTTAATTGTATTAATTAATTTGGGTGGAAAAACTTAATTGATATTATCAATATGTTTATAGGTGAAAATTTAATTAATTTTTTAATTAATATTACAAATATTTTAATTAATATTACAAACTCATTCATATTATTTTTTTGGGTGTATTATATTCCACAACTAAATAACTAATTGTTGTGTATGTAGACTTAGGAAAGTGTTTACTTATCCACGTTATAACATTCCAGCCATAAGCAATATTTATCGTAAACTCCGTTTATTTCTGTTTAAGAACTTCTCTTACCTCAAACTTCCTATTTAGTTACCTTTTTTTATGAAAACTGCTGAAGCAGATCTTACACCACATTTTATTCTCAATCAGACTAATCAGTCTTCGAAGTTGTATATAATTGCACATGTTTCTCAAAATTTCAAATGAATTTTAATTTTTACTTTCAAACGTACCTGTTTAATTACATTTTTTTTTTCTTTCTTTTTATTTTACCCCCACACTCATACTTTTTTATATTAAAACAGCTGATTATAAGCTTTGCCAGATCAAAAAAAAAACCTTTAATTAAAATTTTATCATTTGGCATTGCAAAGCCTTAAAGCTTTCACACGTCCGGTATAAATTTCACAGTGGTAAACTTGAAAAAACCGAATTAAAAAAGGGCCATCGTGTGAAGCCAGCTTTATTAGTTAAAATTTCAATGCGTGCGTTGCCAATAATTCCACCATCTAAGTAGAATTTTTACATGACACTGCTTCTATTTCAAACCTTAAATGGTCTTAAATTTTTACAACCCGCACTTAAACAAAGAAAAAATAAAAATACAATTCACATACAAATTTTTCAAATTCTTTCAACACAAAATCCCATACTCCTCATTGAAAACACACTAAGGCACAAAAGTAATTTTAAATTACATGTACAAGTTCCAGCAGCAACAAGAGTAAAATCTATTACAATTTGTAAATCGAGTTTAATTTTGCTTTGGTAACTTCTATTACTCCTTCCACAACAACAACAACAGCAGCAGCAGCAGCAGCATCAAGCAAAAGGGAACGCAATTTATTTCTACACTCTCTGCCTATAAATGGTTTTATAAGGACAGACGTGAAAGCGAATAGACGACCAATGATTAACACAATAACCATTTATGACAACAAACAGCCATCCAATAGTCCATTGTCATTACAATAAACAGAAAAGGAGTGAACTATAAGAATTTAACATTTGCGAAACTGATTAATATTACAGCGAAATTAAACAAGACCAGGAGACGTAAAGGTATGTATATACCAACTTAACTGAGGCGGAGGACGATAGGGCTGCTGTTGTTGGTCTTGTTTATGGGATGCTGTAAGGCAACAGGCAATGTTGTAGAAAATAATGTGAAGTTTTGTTTTTTTTTCCTAGCAAACCATTACTCGTTTGATACTCGATTTTAATAGCTGTTTTCCCTTTGTATGAATTAAACTTTCATGAGACTGTGCCAATATTTGATTAAATAAGTGTAAGCACTCATAATATTGTATAGGTAATCAGGTATGTGATGGAAATCGACCATTTTTGAAAAATTTCGATCGATTTTGAAAACCAACATCGGGGCAAGCAAGAAAACGCTGAAAACGTTAATCAGTCTGTTCGCTATGATCATAACCATCATCATTAATTAGGAACCCAGCAACAAATTTCAAAAAAGGTGATCGTGTTTGGAATTTAGTAATTTAGTAGAAGCGCTTCCTTACTGGATGACCATTTTAAAGATTTTAACAACTCGTGAGACTAAAATAATTGATTCCTAAAAACTACATACTTTGTTTATTTGGCAACATGTTCACGTAATCTATTAAAACTAAAAGAAACATTATTCGCATCAATTAACTTCTACGTCGTTTTTTTAAATTTTATGTAATGTGATTTTTAAGCGAGTAATAAAATTTAGCAATCGGAAAAGAAAATCATTATATGTGACGCGCAAAATAGAAAGGGACCTAAGGGTAAAAACCGGTTTTGTTCAGGAGAGCCATTTTAAAGATTTAAATACGTGTATCTTTGGTGTACCATCACTGAATAAAACGCGCATATCTCTGGGAGGGAACACTTTTGGGGCATGGGATCGGTCTCATTCGATGCTCAGATGTTGTCCACATCAGAAAAAAAGTGGAAATTGATTTTTTTTACCCTTAGGTCCCTTTCTCTATGCACTGTCACATATGGCAAGTAATTGTGATGGTAATGTCTATTTTTTTGCTGGGAAGTTACTTCTTGCTGCCAAAGCTACAGAACTTTCTTAGTTATAATTGAAGCACATGGTTCCAGCAGGAGAAAACAATTAGGGAGTTCACAATAGCATTTTAAAATGTGTCTTAATATTGCAACGTTTGAAATTTAATACTTTAATATGGTCTGGCAAGTTTGTTTTTTTTGTTTGTGTGTAAATCAAATTTATTACCAGGTGGCAAATTTAAAAGTATAAAAAGCATGTCATTTTCTATATGGCAATATGGTAATGTTAAACTAAACATTTTAAAACTGTCAGAGCAGCTGTAGTTGGTGAAAAAATATTTGTATTTTTCGTAGAACAAAAGTTATTTTGAAAAATTTATCCAACAATAATTTCTAATTTAACAAATTTTGTTATTTTAATACGTACGGAAGAAAATAATTCAGTCTCTCATAAGCATTCGTACAAACATGCATTTTATTCTCCCACTCTCATATTATAAACTAATATGTAAATAATATAAAGATGTATGTGTGTTTGCCTGACTTATATATACACAGTATGTGTCTTTATATCATTGCCTGCTCACAATAAAAAATTAAGATGGCTCAATGTTGCCACATTAAAATTTTAATATACTCATTGTAAATTCCTTAAATGTGTCACACGTCCAATACATCTTTGGCACGAGTTTGTGAAGTTTCACCTCGAAAATTGATATTCAGAAGAAGTGATATAAATTTCTCTCCAAGCAATTCTGGTTTAACTTCCAAGATCTTTTTCCTGTTTGAAAATCTGTATTCTAGGCTTAACGCTAATAAACAGACTTTTTGATGTCTTTTAAAAGAAAATTTTTCCTCACAAAATGCCTGCCATTACGGAGTCTACATGCCCAGGCGTCATAAGCAATTTTAATAATCGATTAAATGAGTTTTTTACGAGTAGAAAATAAGTTTTAAGTTTCCAATCAAGATTTAAAAATATTTTATTTGCTCAAGAGATGCGTGTGCAAGCCTTTTACGAGTATATGAAATTTTTATGATGAATTAAATATGGTATAACATTTTTTTCTGCATTATTATTAGATCAAAAATACGCATTTTTGAGATATATCTATAGTATGGTGCAATAAAGGAGCGATAAAGACGATGTTATTTTTAACAAATAAATTTCTAAATTATGCATTTAAATAAGTAAAGTAGTAAGCATCATTTCGATAAAGGGCTAACAATCTACTAAATATGAACTTCCCCTTGAGACACCCTGTATATAGGAAGCCCTTTTGTTGGTAACCATCTTCTTATTTATGAGCTCTTAGTATTTGAAATTCGTTCTGCTGGATCCATTCATTATTATACTCGTATGCTGCAGCCATTATAGTGAACTGAATCAGCAAATTAATTTATGGTAAATGCTGCTTTTGTATAGAATATAGAAAGATTTGGTTTTTTTTTTTGTTGTCAGGGTTTTATTTATTTTTAGCTTTATTACACAAAGATGCATGATGATTTTATACCATTTAAAGCATGTGCTTGCTGTAAATATGTGATGGCATAAAAAAGTTGCCAGAATATTATTGAAAAAAGCAAAAGCTTTTTATGTTACAACAGCTTTTCAATATAATTTTTGAGGTACATTAGTCCATTTGTGTATTTATACTCGACTACAGCACCAAATTGGTTGTACTTCTAATTTTCTATTATGATTTTTTCGCCAAATATTTGAGTGCTGACATCTGACCTGACTGTGTGCGATATTAGTTAAACATTTTTATATTATATTCCGTTAAAATGAAAACTTTATTATATTTTAAGTATTTTTGCGGAATGCTCATAAAATTTTTACAACAACACTTGTTTTAGAGTTATGTGTTGTTTCTTTTTTCTTCTTCTTCTTCTTAACTACAATATTAAGTTGCAATGCCTTATTGTGTGACCATTATTACGTTGACTTCAGTACTTTACTTTAACTTTTAATATCTATGTGTTGTGTGTTTGTTTTTTTTGTGTGCTCACTCTATAGATGATTTAATATTGTTTTCTTTAGATAAAAAAATTATTTCAAGTTATTTTTGTTGTAGAACTCAGCCTTTGCATCTCTTTTTTTTTTGTCATTTAATTTCAGAGCACACCAGTGGGTACGACAATATTCCGCAGTATTCAGGCACTGGATAAGGATGCCGGTGTTAATGGCCTGGTCGAGTACTTTATTGTTGAGGGCACTACAAATACCACAGAAGATGAAAAGATGACAATTGCTGATGGTTATGGCACATTTGCCATATCATTTCCCCATCAAGGCCAGGTGAGTAAACAAATACACACACGAAGCATATTCAGTGATTTACTGATGCATTCAATAATCACATGAAGATGTACTCGTAAATAGCTGGTGGTATTGATAATGATAGTGACGATAATGATGTTTATGATTTAGACAACATCATGGCATTTGTTTGCATTCAATTTATAGTCAACTTAATAATGCAGCTGATTGGCTGACATTGCTATGTGTGTGAAATAGACAGTGGCATAGTAACAGAGCCACTAAAGTTCAATACGTGAATTTTCTTTCTCATGAATCCTCGAAAATACAGTGGATACTAAAAATATGTTTGCATATTGGGTCAAACACGTAAGCGTATGAGTATTACACTATAATTGTATAATACTCATACGCTATTTTAAACAAATTGGCGAATAGTCAACCAACCACGCATTACTCATAACACCTTTTCTTTTTAAGGCGGTTAACCCAAAAAAAATGCAATTTTCGCTTTGCAAGAAAACGATATATAAAAGTCATATCACCCCAAAACGAAAAAACTTCATAACCCCTACCGTTGATGAATTCGCGTATTAAGGTCGATTAAATCGAAACTATTTAAGTGACCTGAAGGTAAACTAATCGAACTATAAAATCTTTTTTCATTTGGACCTTAAAGCAAAATGATAACAGATGATAGCAATAAAACCATCACTGTTTTCTAGGATAGTCGATTATCTTCTGAGATTGAAATATTTCGGCTGCATATATTTGAAATTAAAAAAAAAATTTACTAAATAACTAAAACGAAATATGTATTTACTGTTCGGGTAAGAAATCAAAAATCAATTATTTTAATCCATGGCTCAAACCGTCATGTCCGTGATCATATCGACAATCGTACGACAACAAATTAAGTGATACGTCAATCGTATAAGCATATAAACGTGTGTCATAATCCGAAAATGATGCCTTTACGTGACGAGTTGTGCGTTCACGGATGTATGTAACGATTTTAACCCAGTTTTCTTAAACCAAATTAGAAAGTCTTAAAAAGGAGTATCTAAGAAATGCCACGCGTGAGAATATTTCTTAAATTAAATTAAAAGGTTTAAAAAAGAAGTATTTAAAAATGATCACGCATGAGAAGGCGTTAGAAGGCGTGAGCGTGAGTGAAAATTTATATATATATATATATTTTTTTTGCTTTAATATAAAAAGAATAACAAGAAAAACCACTCTTTTTAAAATTTATCGACAATTTTGATTTACTGTCACTTTAGCAAGTGTTTTGTGTGTGATCTCAAATAACGATTGAAAGTTAAAATAAAAATTATTAAAATGTCTTAGATGAGTGTGTTTTTAATATTAGTGAAAAGTTATCATGCGTGAGAGAAAGTGAGCGTGAGTGACAAAATTTGTTTTATTCGAATAAGTAATAAAAACGTAAAAAAGCATTAGGTGGGTTGCTTCCGAAGGTTGATTATAAAAAATCATTTCGATCGGTCTTGGCGTTTGGCCACAAAATGGATAAAATTTTCTTTCGAGCAGTGTAAAAGTTTTACTGAATTTTCTCTAATATTCGCCAAAAAAAAGAACATTTCGATAAACTTTTCGAGTCTAAAATTGTTACAATCTGTGACACCCATTTGTTGATATTTTTGTAACTTTAATGGAAGTTTTTATTTGCATAACCCTGTGCAAAATATAACAAACAATCTAATTATTTAATATTTCTCGATGCAAAAACTTCTCACAAGTTACGGAAACGACGTATTGGACACTCTCATGAATATCTGAAACCAAAGGATGCATTATAAAATAAAAAATACTCTAGGTGGAAGAGTTGCTTCCAATATTGGGGAGAATTTCCCCTTTAGAAAGGTTCTTCTACGCATATGCTTTTTTTAATCAACAAAAATTGCGCATAATAATATTAATGAGCAGATTCTTGTATAATAAACTGAAGAGAAAAAAATCAAAACCTGAAACCTGTTCCAAAACATTTTTCTATTTTAATCGAAAATATAAGAAAACCCTTAAGACAAAATGCTGATGGCATGAATATTTGTAAGTTCAAAATTAATCAAAATCAATTTACCATAAAAATAGATGAAGCAACATTTGTGTTTGCTCTTTATTATTGGTTGGCCGACTGATCGTTGTCCACAGGTTGCCAAAGCACTTAATTTTATAAATTGTTAAGTAGCTGCCATCACTTACTTGTATCTTGGCAAAATCTTTGAAAGATTTTATTGATGTGATGCGTATCTTTATGGCTGCAGATTTCTTTTATGGTAAAAAAACACATGGAAGAACAAATCAATCAATTTCAATTATATTTATTGAATAGCTGCAGCATCAAAAACAGAACCAACCGCGATGTTATTTTCCTACAACGCATTAACATCTGTCAGATAACTGCTGAAAGTATTGAAAAACAAAACTCCATTTTATTATTAACACCAAGTAATCAAGTAAATGAGATATTTCTGATTAAGAATTCAAACTTGAAATATTTACTCTAGAAGTAATGAAGCGTTAACAATAAATATTTCATTTAATATAGATTATTTTGTATTTTCTTCATGTTTGGACGGTCATGGGCCATCACTCACTCAAATTAAATTAAGAGATGACATTGTATAGAATTTTAAAGAGTTGAAAAGATTTATTAACAATTTTTTATTACAAAGACTACTACGAGTATACATTAATATTGGAGTGGAATTCGTATTTAAAATGTCTGCGAGCCACAATTTAATGGTTTAAAAACCGCCGGTCTGGCAACGCTTTTAGTTGTTAAATACGTAAAATGTCCTTTTATTTAGTAAAAGATTTTACATTTACGCATATGGATCGTTTAACTACCGAAGAACGAGTAAAAATAGTTAAAACTTACTAGAAAAGTGGCGGTTAAAACGTGGCACGTTTGAGCATTCGGGGTGATTATGGTCGTAATACACGGTTGCCAGATTTGACGATTTATCGTCATTTTGACGATTTTGGGTGCCAAAAATAGCATTTTGACGACTGGAGGATTTATGCCTTCAATTTGACGATTTTAAATAGTTATAAATTGACACCATTTTTCGGAACTATAAAACAATTTTGAATTTAACCCAGAACCTTAACAGCTTTTGCTAGAATATGCAACAAAAAAAAGGAGTTAAAGGGAATCAATCTTAATTTCTGTATTAATAATTTTGGAACTAAATGGTTTTTAAACAAGTTATTGTACATAATTTATCAACTGAAACAACAGAAATACAAAATTTGCAAAAACTACTTAAAATAGTTATGAGTAATTTTTTAAAAAACAGATTTGTTTGAGTGTGATAATTTTTATTTGGTAGATCTTAAAGATTGTCATCATTATTGAGACATTGAAGAAATTTACTTGGGAATATACATACGCCAGGGATTTATTTGCGAATGATAAAGTTAATCAAATTTAAAAATGTGTAATAAGATTTTAATAACATTTGACTTCGAAGATGAATTTAAAGCCTTAAGCTTAATTGATCCCTACAATATTATTATAGAAAATAAAAGTTATTTCTACGATATTCTAAAAGTGTTCTCGCTTTGTTGAAGAATGTTAAAGATATGAAATTGAATCTGAATTCAGACAATTGAAAGTTATTAAAATTCCCTGATACATTTGAAACTTTTAGGTTTTCAGAAATGAAAAAAGGGACTTAAGGTTTTTTATTTCTCACGTTAAGTAATTTTATCCCGCGTTAAGTAATTTTATTTATTTTAGTTTTACCGCAATTTTCAGCACATTTAGATAGAGTTTTTAGTCCAGTTAACTTAAATAAAACCAAAGGAAGACATCGGTTGTTTATATCTTTTCTAAGCAAATTTGTATACTAAGGATCATTTGAAACTAAATAATTGTAATTATTTTGACTTGAAAGTAGTACCTGATCTAACAGAATTGTTCAATTCCAATATATATGTATGACGAGCTTTGGACGTTTTCGGATAATTATTTTGACGATTTCGACGATTTTTCGCTCGAAATTTGACGAATTGACCCCTATTTCATCTGGCAACTATGTCGTCATAATCGACTGGCTGTGTAAGGAATTGAAAGGATTCTAAAGAAATTTGAAGGGATTGTAAGCATTATAGATGTGATAAGCCGTGTGCGTCATCGCAATGTGCGCAATGCCAAAAATATCGTTTCTGTTAGTGAAAGCGTGCCGGACAATCCGAACTACCGTTACCGTCAATTCAGAGCACTATGGCCATATTATAAACTACTTTTCTTTGGGCTGGAATTGAAAATTATGAACTGGACGATATGTTATTTCAACCAAACAGTGCCACGAACCACTTAACACGACCAATTTTAGCTTAATTGCATGGGAAGTTTCAGGAACGCGTAATTTCATGTTTTGGCGACGTAAATTGGCCACCAAGATCATGCAAGCAGTTAGATTTGTTTGCTCGACTTCTAATTAATAATAACTCAGCCAGAATATAAAGGGTCTGCCGATAAGTTGTTTTATTTTGATATGAAAAAACAATATTTTAAGCGAAATCATTATACGTTTGAGGCTCTATGCCCTTCTTAAAGCAACAACAGGAATTAATATATATACGAGGTGTGTTCAAAAAGTATTGCGAATTTTGAATTTTCGCGGGTTACGTATATTCGAATTTTGAATTTTTTGGTGGCGTTATGTTGGTCTCTCACTTAATTCAGTTAATTATTGCCAGCTGCTTTTCTTTCACGTGTTTTAGCTCGTCTTCGATTTTTACCTATTAAAAAAATGGAACAACGAACCTGTATCAAATTTTGTGTGAAAACCGAAATTAAAAAAAAAATTAAAATTCGCGGATGCATTCTGAATGTTGACTGTGGCATACAAAGAAGCTACCTTCGACCGAAGCAACGTTTATCCGTGGTACAAAATGTTCTCCGAAGGCCGAAAAGATGTGAACGACGAAGAGCGTGCCGGACGCGCGAGCACTTCAACTACAGACGAAAAAAAATTATGAAGTGAAGAAAATGGTATGGGCCAATCGTCGAATCACCATTAGAGAAGTTGCTGAGGACCTAGACATATCGATTGGCTCGTGCCATTCGATATTTATCAATGATTTGGGCATGAGACGGGTCGCCGCGAAATTTGTAGCAAAATTGCTCAATTTCGACTCTGTCCGCGACGACCCAAATTTGCTCCAGAGGGTCATAACTGGTGACGAATCGTGGGTTTATGGTTATGACGTGGAAACCAAAGCTCCATCATGTCAATGGAAGCTGCCGCACGAACCAAGGTAAAAATCGAAGCCGACTCAAAACACGTGCAAGCAAAGCAGCTGTCAACAGCTAACTGAACATTCAAAATGGCCGAAATTGTCGGCATAAGTGAGAGACATGAGTACCAACATAACGCCACAAAAAATCAAAATTCGAATATACATAACCCGCCAAAATTCAAAATTTGCGATACTTTTTGAACACACCTCGTATATATATTATACGTTTCTTTCATTGTAAAGAGAAGCGTATTTCATTATTAACGAGTCATTAATAATGAAAAACAACATCAGCCAAATAGCCGCCACGCTGGTAGGAACAGATTCTTTTCGTTCCGTACACTTGTGGCTGTACGTCCTTAATTCCATCTTTGAGGGCAACTATGACATTCTTTGAGAAATCACGATTGAAGAGAAAAAGCGATGATACTCGTATCGTCACTTATGTGGCACGTAGTGCAGTCCTGTTGAAAATAAACTTCAATCACATCTTTCAATTTTGACTATACCAAATCATTAATTACACTGTGATACAAATCGAAATTTCGGAATGGAATAAAACCAAAAGTAATTGAGACTTTTTTCCATAACAAAACTCTCAAGGTTTTTTTTAGTCTAGTGATAGTTTTTTACACGCATTTGAAGTTCGTGATTTTGGAAAAATATTTAAAAAGAAAAAATCAATAATAATTTAATATTTATCATTCTGCATTGTTTTAGTAACTTACTGTTTCTGGGGTCGGCGAATCCATTTCTGACATAAATTTGTACCTGAAACTCACGCTAGATGGCGCTGTCATAAAAATTTTGCTATTTCTTGTGGGGTGTCATAGAAAAAACAGTGTTTTTACTTTTTTGTAGCTAAAAATTCTATTTTTAATGTTGGCTTCATTGTAAAACATATTTCTTATGATATAACGAAGTACATTTTATTACTATCAGTACTTTACTATTGCAAAAGTGGTACTTTTATGGAAAAAATTGTGTTTATTTTGGGAAAAAATTTTATTTTTTTTTTGGTATATTTCGATAGAAGAATATTTAATGTATCGAAAAATGCAAAAATCTCGATTTTAAAAAAAAATTTGTTAAGACCTTTCTATTATGCTGTCAAATTATTGTTACCGCATGCTATAAAAAATTAATACAAATTTCGATGCCTTAAAATTAAAAACATTCATAATACTTTTACGTTGATGCATTTCTATCGAGTGTTTATTAAACTCAAATCAGCCTCCAAACTCTTGCTGATCTTGCTCTTTAGCAGCGGCGACATTTGGCAGTCACTTTGTACCGTGTTCTATATTTTAAAGTGTTTTTGTTTCTGAAAGATTTTTCTATATTTGATAAGCTAATACATCAATCAAATTGTGTGGTTTATGTTTTGACGTTTTTGACAATAAATTCCTTAAATGATGGATGATTGAAGTGTTCGTTGCTGCAACGACGGTTACACAGACAGTTCAGAACTGCAAAATAAAAAAACAAACAAAAAATATAATACAAAAGACAAAGCAGCTTCTGTTATACCGCATTACACTCGTGCGCCTGTCAGCCAGTCTGCAAAACCAGCCAGTAAAACTATTCCATAAGTTAAAGATATCATCATGACAATTTTCATTTTCTTTCTCGGTTCATTTAATTTTCTAAATTTTTGTTAAATGCAATACATATATCTTTTTACGTTTTCCTTTAATATTTATTTTTTTGTCTTTTTGTTTCCTTTCATTTTTTTCACAGGTTACTATTGCAAAAACATTGGATTACGAGAAAATACAACGTTACTATTTGACAATTGTCGCATCGGTAAGTCAAAGTCATGATCATATATAATAGATGTAAAGCAAAGAAACAAAAACAAAACCAAACGAGCTAAAAAATCAAACAATCATTGTTCAAACAGGAAAACTATTTCTTACGAAAAATGTCTTATTTGAACCCACTACAATATTCAGAGAGAAACGAAACGAACAGTAGCTAACAAAACAGTGCAATATTTTTGTGGAAAACGCTAAATGCTTTGTGAATCTATGAAAAAGCAACTACTGTAGAAATACAAACGAATACAATAGTTTATTTCTTTTGTACCAGTATCTTTCAGCCATCAAAATCAAGTCAATTGAATGCCAGTAAAGTTGTAACAGCTTAAGCCAACATTATGCATTTGTATTTCAATTCTTTTATGGTTTTTTTATATTTTATTTAATTTCTTTTCATTTTTCCGCTTTGTTCTATATGGCTTTAACGAATTCACTTCCTGGATTAATTTGCCATAAAGCAATGCAAAAGCATAAATCTCTGGGTACACTTTTTATATATAGTTTTGTTTTCCAACTACAAAAAGTTCTTAGAGCATTTGAAATTTTTTTTTTTTAATAACAAACAAATTCACTTGTATAAAACAACAAAATACATTATTAACAATTGTTGTTACATAAGCTAAAGCGCCTCTAGGAGACCAGTTTTTTTCACTTTTTTAACGAAAGGGTGTTTAATATGTGTGTTTATTTATTTGGACGCATTTGTATATAGAGTCGGGGATTATGAGTATTCCGTCTTGGGAATATTTGCATAAATAAGTACATCTCACATTTAATATTATTATAACAGCGAAATGTTATGCCCAAAAATATCTTTAAAAAAAATAATTTTTCTAAGATAAATGACGCATATTAAAAATCAAAACATAGTATACTTTAAAGATTTTAAATCAGTTTCACCATACAATTCTTACTTTGTTTTCACTATGAATATGCCCTAAAAAATATAGTTTAAAAAAATTTACATATACTTCAAAGCAAAACTTTCTGAAAAGCTTGTCTCAAAAATATATGTAACTCTACAAAAACTTTTTCTTTCAAAACTGTAGATTGGCAAAAATTACCTAAATTGTGGTTGAAGTCTACTAATGAGTTGCTTGAGCAAAACCGAAATGCATTAAGACGGTTAATCAACAACAAATACTTTTTTTTGAATTCGTATTCATTTTGACACGCGTTAATTAAAAATAAAATATTAAAATTTGAAAAATTATTTTTTTAAATTCGTGTTCGTGAATAAAAATAAAATATTAATATAAATAATTATTACACAGAAGTACTTACATCTTTGCGCAAAAATGCGTTGTTACCAAAAATTCGCTCATGTAAAAAAAATTCCCTCTAAAAAAGTAGAATTTTCCAAAAAAAAAGAATCTTTTTATAAAAGCACAATCTTACAAAAAAAAGTACTTTGTGCAACAAAGTAACACTTTGCTTAAGTTTATTTTCAAAATGTTTTTTTTTCTTTTGCAAAAAAGTAAGTTTTTACAAAAAATCCCATTTTTATAACGTATATTTTAAAAAATTATTTTTAAAAAATACTATATACTTTTGTACTAGTATTTTAAAAAAATTTTCTTATTAGAAAAATTATCTTTTTATATAGGGTGTTTTTTTTAGAGGTATAGAACTTTGAATTGAAATAAAACACAAGAAAATCGTTTTAATGTCCATCAATTTGGCTTTATTGGAAGGATAATTTTATGCCATTAACGTTTAAATATGATTTCGGGCATGTGGCCGCTGCGGCTGGCTCGAATAAAGCCAATTCTACAGGTCCAATTTTTAACCACTTTTTCGAGCATATGGGGCGAAATTATGCGCTCATCGAATGTTTCCTTCAATAAATCGATTGTGACGTGCGCTGTGTGGCATGTAGCGCTGTCTTGTTGGAACCACAACTCATCCACATTCATGCCATCCAATTCGGGAACAAAATAGTCGGTTATCATGGCTCTATACCGGTCTCCATTAACGGTAACCAACGGTCGACCATAAAATGGACGGAGCTTGCGGTAAACTTCGCGAACTGAACCATTATTTTCAAAATAAATTTGCACGATTTGCAAGCGTTGTTCTTTTGTCAACCTGTTCATGATGAAATGGCAAACCAAACTAAATATTAATCACTTTACAGCTGACAAAATGGCCGCCAGTTAAAAAAGTGATGCCAACTTAAACTTCTATACCTCAATAAAAAACACCCTATAAGCCGATAGCCAGTAGTTGCTAGTGCTTTGTTTTCTTTAGTTTAGTTTATTGCAATTTTAATTATAATTAATTTAAAACAAATAATAATAATAATATCTTTTTACAAAAAGCGACTTCATACAAAAAGTACCTTACTAAGAAAAGTACTTTTTTGAAAAGTATCTTTTTAACCTTATACAAAAAGTAGCTTTTTACATATGTGTACATCAGCAGAAAAGTGGTATATCCCATATATTTTTTGTTTTAAATAGATTCTTTTCATTACCAAGTGCTTAGGAGCGTCGTCCTAATGTCAGCTCATTACCATTGGCACTCACAGCATTGCTTTTGTTGTTCATTTTTCGTTAATCAGATTCTCACATTTTGAAATACTTTCTCTTTTTCTGTCTTCCTGCTGAATCAAGACTTTGCAAAATAAACTTTGCGTCACTAAAATATGTAAATTTTTTTTACAAAAACTATTCTTTCTCAAAATACTTTGAATAAAAAGTCTTAGAATAACAAAAAAAAAATAAGAAAATCTTTGTACAAAAAGTAGCTTTTTACAAAAATCACATTTAACAAAAATAAAAAATATTTTTACAAAAATATAAAAAAAAGTTTTGTAAAAAATTTACTTCGCATAAAAAGAATTGTTTCTTAAGAAGTACCTATTATTAAAAAAAAGTACTTTTTGTTTAATAAAAATGTGTTTACAAAAGTGCTTTATTAAGAAAAGCAACTTTATAGTAAGTACAATTTCATAGAAAAGCACGAAAATTACCTTTAATAAAAAAGTAATTTTTTACAAAAAAAAAAAAAAAAAAAAAACATTTTAAAAGTTCCTCTTAACTTAAAGTATTTTATCTTTTTTAAAAAGTACCTTTTTCAAAAAGGGTATTTTTCAAAACGAGTCCTTTTTTCAAAAAGAGTACTTTTTCAAAAAGTGCTTTTTCAAAAAGAGAACTTTTTTCAAAAAGAGTACTTTTTTCAAAAAGAGTACTTTTTTCAAAAAGAGTACTTTTTTCAAAAAGAGTACTTTTTTCAAAAAGAGTATTTTTTCAAAAAGTGCTTTTTTCAAGAAGAGTACTTATTTCAAAAATTATGTTTTTAGAAAAGTTTCAATAATATTTCACAAAAACTTCCTTTGAAAAATTAAAAAAAAAAAAAACTTTTCCACCAAAAGCACTTTTTATTAAGCAGTTTCTTTTAGCATAAAGTACTGCTTCACAAAAATTCTTGTAACAAAAACTACTTTTTTAAAAAGTATCTTTTAACCAAAAGCACCGTTTAACCAAAATTGCCTTTAAAAAAAAATTTGTTTTCTACAACAAAGTACTTTCTTGCCAGAAGTAATTGTATGCAATTTATAAAAAAAGGCATACAAAAAGCATTTAAACAAATTTCATAAATGAGTCTTTTCTATGGCCAACTTCCTAAGTGCAAGACCTATTTCAGAAAGGTTTGCTTTAGTCACCCTCCAATTAAGAAATTTGCAATTTAAAGTTACCACAAATTCCACACTCAACCGGGGGCAATCACTAATGCCCTATACCCACTATGGCATTTTGTGACATCGCAATAGTGTATACTGGTGGCAACGTTTTTCATTTCCGATATTTTTTGTTGTGTGGCATTGCTTTTCATATAAAAAAACATAATAGGAACGGTGTTGCACACATTTTGAAAATGACACCACGAAATGACAACACAAGAAATGGCATAAGTCTTTTCTATAGGAAACAAATCGCTAAATGGCATTCTGCTATCTCAACGCTACGAACGTGTGCCGCCTCTTCAGGTTAATTTAGTTAGTAAAAGTAATTTATTACAGTAAGACCTCGATAATCTGTAATGGGCGGAACCGGAAGATTTGTGGATAAGCAATTTCCTACGTTAATTGATAAAAAAAAAATTTTTCCCGCATAATCGACGTTTTCTGTTAATCGAATCACGGATAAGCGAGACCCTAGTATAATAAAATCAATTCCTTTAAATTTAATTACTTTAATTAAATTACATTATTTACAAAATAGTAATATTTTTAACAAACAAATTTTGTCTTGAAAAACTAAATCCTGATATGTTTGTTTTTAGTTTTTAAAATTTATTCTTTTGAAACCATAAAAAGAGATAATTTTTTTTTAAAGTACTTGGAATTAACAACTTGGAGAAACTGTCTTAAAAGTATAATTTAAAATGCCAATTGATGGAGCTTAAAGCTTACAATTTTACTTTCTGTTTTCCATTAATTCAACATTACGATTCAGTTTAAGTATTTCACACTAGATACTCCTGCATTTTTGCGACACTTAACTAAAAAGCATGTAAAATTTTGTAAAAGGCTTAAGGTCTTGTAAAACCCAAAATTGTAGCAAGTTAACAACTTTTATGAGACTTTGGTGGTGCATTAAAAATGCAGTTGCTGCCATGAGCGGTAGCAAAAACATGCAGTGCGGATCAAAATTGCTTACAGCTATTTTCACTTTATCTTCCAAATATTAAAACAGAAACTGTATTTTATTTCCATCAATTGCATTTATAAATGCAGCGATGCTTGTAAGTTTATGTTTATGTTCGTTACATATATGAATTTTGAATCAGCAAATTGTTGACGTTATTAGAGTTTGAGAGTTTGTCTCTGGTGCACATATTTTACGCTGCTGGACATAAAGTTTCCTTAAAAATTATTGTTTCTTTTTTTCTCTCTATTCCTCTGTTGCCAGTTCAAATACATGTTTTTTTTATTATTTCTTACTTTTTTGTCTTACTGTTTTAAGATTTGGATGTTCAGTTTTATTGTAGTTTATTTTACGCTTTCTTATGAAGCGACAAAAGTAATAAATATTATTTCCTTAAAATAATATACTTATGTATGTATGTGTGTCTACAATCCTTTATGGTATTTCTCTTGCGTTCATATCATTTTGTATTTACTAGGTTATGTCATATTTTTTTTATTATGTTGCGTTTAAAGGATTTATGTGTTTCATGCTGTAAAAAAAAAAGTGTAAGCAAAAAATCTAGTCCAAAATTTCACCTTTTTTTGTATTGCATTTGAAATTCATGTGAATTTTCTGCATTTTTCGGCAAACTTATTTATTCCAACTCCCCAATAATGAAACTGTTATGGGTCGATATTTAAATCATTAAAAAAATAATGATTATTCTCTTCTTTAGCAAATCACATTAATTAATAATAATATTTCATTCAATAGGAATTGAAAATACTGAACTTAAGCCCGATTAAGAAATTATTCCTGAAGAAGGTGTATCTTTAGACTTTGACTGGGTTTTAAAGATTTTTGGAGCTTTGCTCTTTATTGCGCGATAAAGGAGTTAGGGTGTGATTTTCGTAACAAAAATAATCGACACTATTACAGTTATAAATTTATTTTTATTTTGATTTCTTTGTACTTAAAACCAGAGTATAAAAATATACGAAATAAAATGTTTGATTTTGTTTTGTTTCGTTCTCTGAAGTGAGTGAAACCTTAATAAAACAAAAACAGTGAGGACGATTGCTCAATTTGTTTTTGTATTGTTTTTGCGCATGAGCACAAATCAGAGAATGAAGCCGATCAGCTGTAGGCCGGCTAACAGGCGCCACCGGCCACAAACAATACATTAATTGTACGCAATTAGAAAAGAAAATAATGGGAAATAAATAGAAACGTTTTGAAATATTTGCGGCGAATTTGACATCATCATATAGTATAATTTTATTGCATTGTTATTTCACACATGAAATTTGTTTTATGTAACTATGCAGCATAGCTCTAACCGGGTGTCCTAAGACACCTCTCTCCTTTTTTTCTCATAAAATTTTTGGCAGAAATTAGCGTCATTTAATTTTGGGATGATCGAATAAATAAATTAATTGAGTGAAATTCCAAAAACGTCTGCGTATTCTTCTTATGCTCGTCTTATCCTCTTTTTCATCATCACAAGAATTTAAAATTCACCCCCTTGTCAATATCCCCCTCGGAGAGCAAGTGCAGCGCCACCTACCGGTACCAATTTAAAATCAAATATATTCATAGACCCAATTAATAATATACACGGAAAATTTTATCAATACCGTTACTACTGTTTGGGACAAGTCTAATTTCATGCAAACATAGAAAAAAATTAAACATATCGCATTCGCTCCTGTAAAGGAGCTAAAGTCAAAATTTTGACATTTTAATTTTTTGCAAGAAAATGATAGACAGGTCATATCGAACCATAGCCGTCAAAAAAAGCCTTATATTTTGGTCCTCGTTTTTTTGACGATCGATTTTGGTAAAAAAAATTATGTTTGAAAATTATGTCACTTAAGCTTTTTAGGCGGTTGTGGCACGATATACAGCCACTCTTTCGCTAAAAAAAAAATACAGTTGTATTCCTCTTTGTGATATAAAACGATGTTAAAAAACAATTTTTCCCTTCTACTGAAAGTTTGTAAATTTTGAGTTGAACACCTTCAGAGGAACAAGAGCGCTGTCTGTAAAGCTAGATAACATAAAATATTTATAATTTATTAATTTTTCAATTAAGACAATTTCAAAATATAAACTCCACAAGATTCTTCTCTCTAAGTCAACAAATTTGTAATTTCTAAATAACTTTTCTTGACACTATCGACCTCAGTCAAACTTACATAAATTCATAAAATCATACGTCCTTTTAGATATTCATTCTTTCGTATACTTACATACATATAAGCAATAATTCTTAAAAGAAAAACAAATAAATAAAAACTGTCAAATATTTGTATTTTACATTTCTCTCCATCTCTCTTGCCTTCTAAAAACTCCTTGCTAAAAGAGCAAAAACCAACATCTGGTTGACTTTTGAGCAAAGACAATAAAATATATGGCTGACATTTAAGCCAAAGAAAGCACAGTAGAATATCTTCTTTTAAGCCCAATCTGACACCTGAATAGAATTTTACTTGACACTCAAAGCAGACGTGACAAGAAAATGCACACATTTGGAGGCACACAAAGAAACAAAAGGAATAGAAAAAAAAACATTTCTATAAAAAGCAGGTAAAACGTTTTATATAAAGATACACTTAAAAAAAATAAGTTAAACGGGAAATTAAGGACCAAAAAGGAAATGTCACTGTTAGCCTGTAAAGTAAAAAAAAAAAAAATAATAATATATTTATTCCAAAGAACTGTGATGTATTTGCCTGACATTTGCAAGGCAATCAATTGAATACAATGTTGCTGAAAAAAAAACTTTCAAAATAAATCCCAAATATTTTCCCACCAACATTGTAAAGCATGAAATGAATTCGATAAATTCAATTAAACTTCTCAATCAATATATCATGTTTAGAAAATGTATTAGTACGTATAAATACACAAACAAATTTTATAATTTTTTCTAAATTTCAAACACGAGTTGATCTAATGGTATTAACAACACTACATACATACGTACAACATACATGTTACATACACATGTACGAGTATGTATGATTTTGGTTTTCTGTGCACCAACGTAATAATGCCAATTATTGAAAAATAGCAACTAAAATATAAACAAAAACTTTTGAAAACAAAAATCAACTATTATTCATTTAAATCTTTTTTATAAACTAATGTCTGAAATCGTGTCATGCTTTAAGCCTTAAACTCAAAAGTACTTACCAACAATATGAAAACAACAATTTTGCCATTCACTAAATCTTGAACAGAAATATTTTACTGAAGTTGCTAACTGCTGCTGCCGCTGCACGCTGTTGCTCATTATGGTGTCATTAAACACCAGTTGATAGTTAGTCAGTCACCAAAGACAAAAGCAAAAATAATGTTAGAAAAACTTAAGTTCAGGTGCCGACTAAATGGCGTAGTTTAGTCTGTTTTATGGTTGCTGCATTTTTGTGGGTTAAAGTTTGAGGCTGGTGTCATCTTTTTTTTCCTTAATGCGACTGAGTTTAGCTTAAACACTCAGTTTTTGTCGTGATTTTTCAGTTTCATGTCTCTTTCGTCTCCTTCTTTCCACATCTTAATGATGGCCGTAAGTGTGACATGCAGTTTTTAAATTGCAATAATTGTCACTCGCTTATATTTTTTTTGTCATATCAACGCCAAATCAGAAAAATAAACTAACTGGACATTCAACAAATTTAATAAAATTTGAAAAATGTGTACATTTATACAATTAATTTTCAATAGTAAACAATTAATTCATAGAAATATTCAGGTTTTTGCTACCCATGAACACATTTTTTGGAGTTACAAAGGTTAATCATCCAAGTAGGAGCCTCTTGCAGAATCTACACTTCGAACTATATGTTCGTATAGAAAGCAGGTGCTCTTAGACTTTCCTCCTAGAGTATATATGGTCTCCACCACTTACTAAAGTATTATATCTGTGGTTTTCATAAATAACAGCGTATGTCCAAAAATCGATTTTTTTAGTAGACCAAAAAAATAGTTATTTTTGAAGCTTTTAGATAAGAATTTACGTCGTTGCGTCCATATTTTTAACGCCCGACCAAAAAAGGGGTGTTATAAGTTTGTAGTGTGTGTCTGTGTGTCTGTGAATCTGTGTGTATGTACGAGTCTACGTACAGACCAAACGGCTGGACCGATTTTAATTTAATTTAATTTTATCTAATTTTTCGACCTTTTTCAATATGTATATTCAATTGAACTACTTTTTTAACTTTATTTCTGTTTATATTACGATTTTATTAGTTCGATATTTCGTTAAACTTCGGTTAACTTCTTCAGGACATTTCTTATTTGTTGGTTTCTTTTAATATTTAATTTTTATTTTTTTCTTTTTTCCTTTCAATTACCAAATATTTTTATTACAAAATATTTTTATTGAAAGGAAAAAAAATTAAATATAAAATAAAACAAAAAAAAATAGGAAATATCCTGAAGAAGTTAACCGAAGTTTAACGAAATATCGAACTAATAAAATCATAATATAAACAGACCTAAAGTTAAAAAAAAAAATAGTTTAATTGAATTTAGTTTTTTATGTTTGAAAGGTGACTTGATAGTGTTCTTGGCTATATTTAGAAGATATGGTATCTTTTTCAGATGTATTCTGGTGAATATGTGTGTCTTTTTTTTTCGTTTGAAAGGTGACTTGATATAATATCTTCTCGCTTATACTTGTAGCAAATCGCTCCAGCCGACTATTGAGAACGTAGGGGGATCTTGAAATTTTTAATTTTTGTTATTAAAAAGCATTTAAAATATAACAATTTGACATTATAAACTCAAAATGAATTAAATGTTTTCATTTAATAAAAGAATTCCCTTATTTGAAAAAAAAGAAACAGCCTGCGAAATTTGAGATAATGATGATGCCGTAATATTTTCGAGGATATTTTTTTTGATTTATTTTTAATCAACTATTTTTTTTATTTTATTTTATTTGTCTTATCTCATTTTATTTTGTTTTATTATATTTAATTTTACTGCATTCTAATTAATTTTATTTAATTCTATTTAATTTAATTTTTTTATTTAATCCTATTTTATTTTGTTTGTTTTTTATTTCAGTTTATTTTATTTTATTTCATTTCATTTTATATTATTTTATTTTATTTTATTTTGAATTATTTTTTTTTTATTTTATTTTATTATATTTTATTTTATTCCATTTCATTTCATTTTATATTATTTTATTTTATTTTTAATTATTTTATTTTCATCTTATTTTGTTTCATTTTATTTTAGTTTATTTTATTTAGTTTTATTTTATTTTATTTTATTTTATTTTTTTTATTTTATTTTTTTTTTTATTTTATTTTATTTTATTTTATTTTATTTTAATTTTGTAATTATTTAATTTTTATTTTATTTTATTTCATTTTATTTTATTTTATTAAATTTTATGTTATTTTGTTTTTAATTTATTTCATTTTATTTTATTTTATTTTATTTTATTTTGTTTAATTTAGTTTATTTTATTTATTATATATTATTTTATTTTATTTTATTTCGAATTATTTTATTTTATTTTATATTATGTTATTTTATTTTATTTTGTTTAATTTTATTTTATTTTTAAGTTTGTAGTGTGTATCTGTGTGTATGTCCGTGTCCAAACGGCTGGACGGATTTGGACTTACTTCTTTCTGTTTGAAAGGTGACTTGATCGAGAGGGTTCTTAGCTATGTTTAAAAAAATCGGTCCAGCCGATTAGAAGATATCACATATTTTCTAGATATATCGTTGGTTTTTAAAATTTTTAATTTTTGTTATATTTTATTTTATTTTATTTTATTCTTTTTTATTTTATTTTATTCTTTTTTATATAATTTTTTATTTGTACGTTTTTTCGACGCTTTTTCTTTTATTTTCTAAAATTTTTAATGATATTTCCAACATTACAGACCACCTAATTTTCCTATCCCAATGTATGGACAAATTATTTTAAAATGCTATATCGTTCGAATACAAAAATCCATTTTATGTGCAATAATTCCAAGTATTTTGCTGGGCAGAAGTAATTAAATGAATATTATATATTAAGGGGAGTGGGATCACCTAATTTTGTACAGTCGAGACTGTCTCAATGGGAGATAACGATGGATCATATCGTAATAAGAGCCCAGAACATTTGTAAACATTAATAGGAATCGGAAACTATATAAAATAAATACTAAGTTTAAACGGACATGATCTTAACTCTATATTTTCTCAGACAAACAATTAATTTTCTAAATTGGATTCCAGTTCTCAAGTAGTAAACACAACACAAATTGAAAAAAGGTAACTTCCTTTGACCTTTGACCTGAGATATTTTTATTTGGCAATAAAATAAGAACACTTCCGGCTGCGTTATTTTGGCTTGACATTTCTCACACCAACCAGACAGAGTTCATTGCGTAATTCGGGAACAGCCATTTACCTATTTTCCAATTAAGTTGACGTGATAATATTCGCTATACTTACATCTATGTAAAAATATAAAATTACAATTGAAACAAACTTTTAGCTCTGTCAAATCTCACAACATTTTTACATTCATTCATTGATAGATTTAAAGTAAAAAGTTTTAACACAAAAAATAAATAAAATCAACGACCATAATTTATAAAATTAAGAATTCGTAATGGTTTGCTATAAATTTTTACGTTGTTTTTGGTATATAAATTGCAGCTAATTATAATGTATTATGGCAAAGACTACAATTGGCATTTTCTTTTACTTCGATTTTAGTTTTAGTTTGATTCAAGCCAAAGCAAAATGCATGCAACAATAATGTAAATCTCTCAAGTTTTTAATCAAAACAAAAAGAGAACAAAGCTAGGAGACACCAACATAACAACAACTATTTAGACATAACAGAACCGCACGCAGTCAATTTAAATTGCCAGCAACTTTGCTGCCTGTTGTTGCACAAACTAAAACAACCAGCAAACGAACAAGGTACATAAACACTATTCTATTTCAAACTATTTTTGTTGTTTTAGATCAATTTGTCTAGAATCTAGATCAAACGTGCTGTGATACAATACAACAACAAATATACATAAAGCAAATTAACAACTTGAAAATAAGAAAGAAAAGAAAAAAACAGAAGATTCAAAGAATTCATTCTTTAAAAACAAACCAATAAATATAGCTGTGGCAAAAAGGAAAAAGTGCTTAAGTTGAGATAAGTCAATATTCGTATTCAAAAACACCCCTGGGCAAAATCTAAATTATTTACTTGCATCCTCATATAGAGTAATAGCTTAAGTTATCTTATACTTTAGCAGATTTTGTTTTCCTGAAAAAAAAAATTAAGTGAACAGCGAATTTCCCAATTTAACTGGAAAAGAAATACATTAACGAAAGTCGACTTGAAAGCTTAAAAGAACCCTCCTACAAAACAGTGAAATATGACTTAAGCACATTTTTCTTATTGCCACAGATATTGTAGAGAGATATTTATAAATCCAATTGAATGTTCTTGATTTTCAACTTCATTCCTTTAAATATCATTAATTTTGCTTGTTGTGGTTGGTTGCAAATACATATTATTTTTGTATAAGTATGTGTTTTGTGTTTAAAACTTCTAGTTAAGGTTCCATCTGAACACTTTTTTGTGTGTTTTAAAAGTTTTAAAACAATCTTAAGGCAACAAACACTAAATTAGAAAAAAAAATACAAATATAAAAAAGTCAAAATGTTTTGTATCTAAAACCCATAAGCTGTTGATTAGCGTTACCAATTGCGTTATTATCGAAAAAATATTTCAAACCGGATCACCAGTGGCTACTAACATGGTTACTCAACTAAATGCTTTTGCAAAAAATTAATACAAAGTGCTCGTTTGCATCCATGAAGTTGCACGCCCGCCCGCCGTATATGCCCGGCGTTGCTGGCAACTAAATTGGTTTAATATGGCGTTTCATACTGTATAGGGCTATTTTTAATGATATTGGCCAGTATACATTTGGTTATGGTGCCACTAAAACATGTTTCTTATGCCACAATTTTAGACAAATCATTAGGAAAAAGCCGCAAATTTAATTTTGTATTATGATAAGCGATTAGAATCGACATATTTAATATCGTACTTGCGCCGATACTATTTTAATAATTTTTAATGAATTTCCGTGGCGAAAAAGATAAAGTTTAGAGGATTTTATTGTAAGCAACTGTTTTTGTGATAAATCAATTATTTTACGCTGGCAAATTAAATTTCATGATTATCTTTCAAAAATTTAATATTCCTTTTAATTTTTTTTGTACATATTATAATGACTTGAATTTAAAATTGTCCAAATCTTTTGATATTATTAGTGGTTTTAATAATAATCTTCATTATCCGCAATATTCAATGAATAATTTTAATCAGGCTAATTGATGCACTAATTGTTCAGGAAGTTGTAAAGTTTTACATCGTTGCATTTTCCTGTTTATTTATATTTTGTGTATTGAAAATAGCATGCCACTCCTGTGATGCATATTTTTATTTGTGTGCGTAATTCACGTATTTCAATTAATTTAGATTAATTGTTTAGTTAAATTTATCATAGTCACAACTATCAGCCTGAGTGTGTATATAAGTAAGTCAGGGGCGAAACCCTAAATATAAGACCTCTCATAAATAATTTCAGCTGATCACTCCTATTTTTTATTAAAAAAAAATCAAAAACTAATAGACACCTTGGTAATGTGTTGCAAAATAAATCAAGAACAAATTAAATCTTCTATAAAAATTTTAGGGTCCTTCAGAATTTGTCTTCCTAAAGTTTATTTCCTATTAAAGACGGATAGTAGGGGTATTTCTGGGTAAAAATTGGGGCTTAACTATTTCTATTAACGGGACAATAGATGGGAATCACAATGGACTAGTGTTGTGTAGTTCATGAACGAACTAGTTCAAATGAACGATTCCGTACTTTGAACTAAGTGAACTAGTTCAATTGTTTTACCCTCACTACATAGATCACCAGTTCAATTTTTGAACTAAGAACTAGGACACAAAATGAACTAACGCAGAGGCTATTGCCGAGTACAAACTGTGGCATTTTGTGACAAATATAGCACAAAAATAGCAGTGGGAACTAGTGGAAACGTTTGTCATTTCCGATATTTTTCGTTGTGTGGCATTACCTCACAAACTGTTTATGTATCTGATGTAGACAGTTGTGAGACTAAGTTGGCAGCACTGCAGACACAAAAATAAAATGTCAGCGTAATGACATTATCTCGCATTAAGTTGTATGTATATACAGGAGGAATTTCAAATATATGCGTGTATACAAACTTGAATGTATGGAAAACGAAAAAGAATGTGGAAAAGTACAGGACGCGTGATATGACGACATAGCTTATTCAAGTTATTTAGATTCGTGAAGCTGTATGGAATCATCTATGTGACATTTATAAGGATAGAAATGCAAAGGAAAC
Source organism: Nowickia ferox (assembly GCA_936439885.1). Classification (NCBI taxonomy): domain Eukaryota; kingdom Metazoa; phylum Arthropoda; class Insecta; order Diptera; family Tachinidae; genus Nowickia; species Nowickia ferox. Next base: position 89,257,695 of record OW387023.1, on the reverse strand, counting down.
TGCATGGACAGAAATTTTTGGGGGAATTAGGGTTCATTCATACGAAATTTTTAAACCAACTTTAATCCTGCTTCCGTAAACTGGAATGCAGAGTACAATAAAATCCTTTGGTAGCGCGCATATTAAGCCCTGATCTTTTCCACCACTTTATTGGCTATTTTTTAGATTTTCTTAATTTTTTTCCTATTATTGATAAACACACAGTGGCACTAGCTAATTGAATAATATTGCGATTATCCATTTGTATAAATATTAATTAACAAACAATACAAAATGATAAAGCAAACGACACTAAGTGTCATTATGTCAAAATTAGTTCTTGATGTAGACAATGATACCGTATTGCCATTTTTTAGGGATGGGACTTTTTTCTGTCACAATCACATAACAAAATTGTGTGTCATCGACAAATTTGATGCTAACGGCACTGCACACATATGAAAATGACACCACAAAATGACAACACATGAAATGCCAGATGTAAACTCGGCCTGTGAACTAAATGTTTTCAAAGTTCCGTTTTACTTTTTTACTGTGTGTGTGCTTTGCTTCTACACTCATCCATATGTATCTTATTCACAAAAAATATTTTTGATTTATGAGATTTTCAAAACCGACTTTCACACTAAATTTGTTTTATAAACCCTTTATAAAGCAAAGTTATTTCTTATGAATAAGGGAATGAATACTATCAAAGACCACAACATATATACATACATACATCTGTATCTTCGGTTGGTTACTGGTTTACCGTATGGAAAATTTAAAAAAATATTGAGTTATTGATTGATTTTGATTATCTATGAAAAATGTGTTATTTTTTCGAATTCGTTCTCAGTTTTTCGATATATTCAATATATCAGGAGATATAGCGTTTTAATATTACCTCATAACTAGGAATGCCAATCGGGACAAGTCCCGGGATTTCGGGATTTTTCTGGATATCGAAATTTTTTAGATTCAGGAATTATTAGGGACTCAGGGTTTTTTGAACATTAAGAGACACATACTTTTTATAGGTATTTACTAAATAGGGGTTCACAAACAAAAGCTTGATAATTATTTCATATTACAAAGTCAAAAACTATTTGAAAATTCACAAATAATTTGAAATACCGAAGTATATTTATTTGAGATAAAGTCTTTATTTATTTAATTTGAAGAGTTGGCTTGTTTTTATGGTTAAGCAATTGTCTATATGCATTTCGTTTCTGCTTTTGGAACTGGTCAGTAGACTTCAACCCAAAAAATTTTTGAATTTAGTTAACAAACTTCGTATGTTTATAGTAAGACTCTTAATACTATATTGAGAATCACAGTATACAAACATAATAAGTTTGAAAGCTTCAAACAAAAATTTTTACAAAACAAGCATCTTTATTAAATAGATAGACAATCGAATAAAGATGCTTGTTTTGTAAAGAGTTTTGTTTGAAGCTTTCAAACTTATTATGTTTGTATACGAGTACTGTGATTTTCTGGGGGAAATAACGATATTTTTCTGCGCAGCCACGCACTTCATCAGCACCCAATTCTATCTACTGGGGTAGAGATTGTTATATTTAATAATTAAGGTGTGTAATTAATAATTAATGTGATGATCGTAAAAGATAAGCAAGAATAGTTAATCATACTTAGGTAGAGTGATATAACTTCGTGCTAACCTGAATAGAAAATGAAAAAACGGATAAACAGAAAATGAATAGTGATACTTACAAATGTATTTACCAAAGGTAAATCAATAATTGTATACACAATATAATCATTTCTCATATTCCATTTCATTAAAAATTTGCGTTAAATAGCTGATGTTAATAACAATCTCTACCCCAGTAGATAGACTTGGGTGCTGATGAAGTGCGTGGCTGCACAGAAAAATATCGGCATTTCCCCCAGCTAATAAAAAGTCTAATTTAATTTTTCTTCTCTTCTTTAGAAACTCACATTAATTAATAAAAATATTTCATTCAACAAGAATTGAAATTACTGAACTTAAGCCCGACTAAGAAATTATTTCTTTTTTTTTTTTTTTTCATATATTTATTTATTGTATCTTCAAAAATGAACTAACAATAAGTAATCAAATCTTAAATCTAAATATAATTATTAGGCCCGACCAGTGTCGGACATAAACTTAGTGATAGTTATAAATAATACATAAGTAGTGATAATCAAAAAGGAAAAAAATAAACGTATTTTCAAGAAGTCCCATCTGGAGTGTTGAGAATAAGAGCTCTTGTGTCCCTCTTTTTTAAGCGGATATGTCAAGTAAAGTTCAAGATATTACGAACGAGCGGATTAGGATGTGACTCGAGTTTTGTTAAATATTTGCCTGCGTATTTTGCAATTTCTTCAGTCACTAGTGGCATATTTAAATCGCGATGTATATTTGAATTTTTGATGTACCATGGAGCCGATGTTATCAAACGTAAGATTTTGTTTTGCCTTCGTTGGATTTTCTCAACATTTGAAGCTGAAGCAGTGCCCCATAGCTGAATTCCATAGCACCATATTGGCTTCAAAAGCGACTTGTATATCAAAAGTTTGCAGTCTAGGCTGAGTGTTGAATTTCTGCCAATTAACCAATATATTTGGGTTAATTTATGTTTCATTTGAGTTAACTTAGAGTCAATGTGATATTTCCATGTAAGCCTTCGATCAAGGTGTATGCCAAGGTATTTCACTTGAGAATGTTGAGGAATGGAATGGGAGAGCAAGTATCTTTTCTTAGGGTAAACGTTATGTGGACACACTTTTGTTCATTTACTTTAATTCTCCATAAGTTCAACCATATTTTAAGCTGGGTAATGTGTTCTTGGAGATTGCGGGATGCCTCATCAAGGTTTTTGTATATACTCATACAGGCTGTATCATCGGCAAATGTAGAAGTGAGGATGTTATTACTCATAGGCATATCACAAGTATATATTAGATACAAGACTGGCCCCAGAATACTGCCCTGTGGCACACCGGAAGATATAGATTCGGGCACACTCGTGAACTTTCCTTCCACAACAGTGAACTTCCTATCAATAATATAACTTTCCAAAAGATTTTGTTTGTTTATTGGTAGGTATGTCTTCAATTTTAAAACTGGGCCTTCGTGCCATACTTTATCAAATGCCTGAGAAACATCAATAAAGAGAGCAGAACAATACTTCTTTTCTTCAAATGTTCCTCTTACAACTTGGACCAATCTATGCGTTGGTTCAATGGCGCTATGCTGACTTCTAAAACCAAATTGATGTTTCGGGATACACCCATTATCAGCTAAAATTTTGGACAATTTAGTCATGAGCAGCTTTTCGAAAAGCTTTGAGATTGTTAATAGTAAGCTTATAGGCCTATATGACTCAGCCTTGGTAAGATCTTTGCCCGGCTTTGGAATCATTTTTATTTTGGCAAGTTTCCAGTTATTTGGAAAATACTGCATTCGTAAAATAGCATTGAAAATAAATAGCAAGATTCTTATTGTGATATGAGGCAAGTTCATCAGCATCTTGTTACTAATGCCATCAATACCTGGACGAGGGGGTAGAGAAACTACACTCGGTAATTCGGCAGCACCCGTACATGAATTGGGAGTAAATACAGATTTTAAATTCTCAGAAAATAAATTACCTTTCTCACTATCGCTTCTCGCCCAGCCTCCGGTCGAAGTACGCAGTGGTGATTTAAGGTCAACAGGTCTTTTATGATTTCTAGTAGCGCGCCATAAAGAGTAATTAGATGCTGACGTTACATCAAGACCTTCTAAATACTTTTCCAGTAATGCAGTTTTTTCCAACGATAGCAGCTCTTTGAGTCGTTTAGTAAATTCTTTAAGTCTGATTTTATTTAGGGGTGATCTGTGTTGTTGCCATTCTCTTCTAGTTCTCCTTTTTTCACATACAAGACGTTCAATTTCCGTAGAATAAATTCTATTAAAGCCAGTCTGCGGATAGGAGGTAATGGCATGTTCAGCAGCCTGTTTAATATTTTCGTTAAGATTGGCAATGTTAAATTCAATATCATCAGATGATCTTAGCTGAATGTTTTCTACGTAGTGACTACTAAGATATGTTTTGAATCCTAGCCAGTTGACCCCATTAATCATTTTCACATATGGGTTAGTTAAATCACTCCTTAGTGGGTTGAAAATTGTAACTATTGTGGGAGAGTGATCGGAGGACAGATCTAGAGAGGCCTCTACGTGAATTAAGTCTCTATGAATATTTTTCGTAACGCTAAAATCTATAACATCTGGAATTTTTCTTACGTCAGTAGGCCAGTAAGTAGGCTCCCCGCTCGAAATGACATCTAAGCCCATTTTTGAAATTGTATTAAACAACGCTCGACCTCTAGGTGTAACAAGACGCGAGCCCCAGTACGTATGTTAGTACGTATGTTTTGCATTGCTGCCAGGAAACAAGATCCAAGCGATTTGTAGAACTTCTCATACTGATCTTCGGTAACTGAAAATCTGGGAGGTGAGTAAATTGATGATATCACGAAATTCGCACAAAAATTTTCTACGAAAATATTCGTTGCTTGCATGCATATATTCTTCAGTAACGTTGTCAAGGACATAGTGCTTGAGTCTTGACTTAATTAGAATTGCTAATCCACCGCATGCATGCTCTACATTAATATTAACACTTATTTTGAACATGCTACATGCTCCCCTATTAAAACAAACTGTTACTGATTGAGAAGAACTATCAACTGATTTTAATTTGAAAAAATTTCAAGTAAACTCTATATATTCCATATACTTTCATTTACAGGAAAATTTTTGTGCAGAACAGCGCTCTGTTGCATTATTTAAGCTGCTTTCACACGGCCTGTATTTTACCTCTACCTTTTCAACTGTAAGGCCGGGTTTCCATTGGTGTGCCATGTGCCAAACATGAGTAAAAATAACGTAACCACTAATTAGTAATGAAAAACTGTTTGATTCAGACATGTATTTATTGATTTAAACTGTTTCCAATCATGTTGGATTCTATAAAATTGTCTATTAGTTATGTATGAAACTGTTTAACTCAATAAATCAAACAGCTTTTCATTAGTAATTAGTGGTCACGTTATTTTTACTCATGTGTGGCACATGGCACACGGATGGAAACCCGGCCTAAGACTCATATGTAAATTGGAATGTCAATCAAAATAACTTATTTACAGAAAACTTATAATATTTGTCTTCAAACGGACATTTTTAATTACACCTTTCTTCTTTTTATGTGCATTTTCCACTACGCACAATGTTGTTATACCAAAAAAGTTATTGTCAGATCAATATAAAACGCGCTGTAATTGAAGACTTCTTATCTGGGATTGCCGCCTGACTTCTGCAGATGCAGAGTTTGAATACTTTCACACCACATGCATGTACGAGGTGTGTTCAAAAAGTATCGCGAATTTTGAATTTTCGCTGATTATGTATATTCGAATTTTTATTTTTTTGTGGCGTAATGTTGGTACTCATGTCTCTCACTTATGCCGACCATTTCGGCCATTTTGAATGTTCAGTTAATTATTGACAGCTGCATTGCTTGCACGTGACCAATCGCTGTCCTAAAAGTCTGGAATTAATATTTTATACAAATAACTTCGCTTATACGAGTATAAAGCAAATTCCTGTTATAGCGAATTTTCACTCATAGCGAATTTTTTAATAACTAACAACAAAAATACAAGTTGTTGTCATTTGAAACAGCTGATCTAGTGGATCAAAAAATAAATCAGTGATTTCCTGTTAATTTTTAATTGCTTTATAATTTTTGATTTATATTTTTTTAAATAAAGTGCATTATTTTGTTTATTTTTCGGTAACTTCTCTGAATTGCAGAAAACATTCACTACAATTACAACAAATTTCGCTCATAACGAACAATATCGTCAGATCCCCTGCCGTTCGTTATAAACGCACTTTACTGTATATGTGTACGTAATTGTTGTATTTTTATTTAATTTATTTATTTCTCTTTTGTCTTTCTATTGTGCACTCCAATTGAAAGTTAAATTATTTCTTGTGAACTGAATTTGTTTCCATTTAATGGTCAAACTATCAAAACACTTATGCTGGAAGCTCAGCATAGCTCACATTTCACAAATAAATAACTGCAAATAAAGCTTTTCAACTCTAACAACCTTCGATTGTATTGTTTAAGATTTTTTTTCATTTTAAACTTCAATTTAAACACCTAACAAACAATATTTACTTAACCGGTCATAATTTTTGCAAGTAAGGACCCACCTGTTCGGTTAAAAGAAAAAATATTTGTATATCTAAACAATTTTATAAGAAAAGAAAAAAAAAACAATGGAGCTAAATGAAAAATGCCAACTATGTATGAAATAAGATAAAGAAAACCAAACTAAAGACAAGACCGACCGACCAAATAACCAACCACGAGCATAGATCACATTTAAATCTTGCAATTTATACAACTTTAAGGTTTTGTGAACCCACACACATTGTAGTTTTATTCTAAATGGATTTTTGCAGCATTTTTCTATTTTTTTTTTTCTATTTTTCTTTTTTTTCTATGAATAAAGAGGGACCACATACTCAAGTAAGTTGGGGATTTACGTTTTTATCCGCTTGGTTTTGGTAATTAAATTCAACAAAAGCAACGCAGCTATGATACGATTACAAACGTCATGACTGTTGTGCACAAAAAATAAATAGAAAGAAAACATGAATAACTTTTAAATGCGGTCCAGTTACCGCTTGTAATACAAAAAAAAAAAAAAACATAAAATAAAACAAACATGACTGAAACATAGTTTACACTCATTCTTTTATGTACGCGAGTGTAAGTTAAGTTGCAAGGTACAAAGCGGCCTTTTGGGACCACCGAAACGAACAAAAATCCTCTAACATATTGTAAAAACTAGAGCACATGTTGTTTTTCTGACTGTTAGGTTGTGTTAAGAAAGCGCTAAAGACGCCAAAGTCCGAGTATGTTTTATGTGTATGTAGAAACTGGTACCTTAAAACTACCAAATAACATTCCTTGTAATTTTTTCTATTTGCGTTTTTGGCTGACTGGTCTCTTATTCATTTCATTATAGTGTAGGTAGCATTAGAAGTTTGATAGAAGAAAAATGCTTTAGTAACAACAACAACAACAGCAAGCACAAGAGATAAAAATATTGGTAATTGCACGATTAAGTATGTGCCAACTTTGGGATTTAGTATGTGCCACAATGAAGAAAAAACTGCTACACCATTTACATTATTTCAAACTCATGACTATACTGAGATCGATTCTTTCTGCAGAAATCTAAGTTATTTAATTAATATTATTCCGTGATAGTGAAAAATTTGTGTATAGCTTATAATAGTTGATCTTACCTGACTCAAGGCCAAGGATTCAAAAGGCGCCAACTGTTTCTTCACTTTGGAGCGAGTTTTCGAGATATTGGCACTTTGATTTGTTGTTTGAAGAAGCGAACTTGTCATATAAATTCTGTGAATAGTTTTAATATAATTTAGCGTTGGGGATAAAACGATTAGTAACTAAACACATAAATATGTAAATAAAAAATTTTAAAATCTATATATTCATCCCTGTTCTGCGTTTCGATTACGTTCCTACATTCAGTTACACACGGATCGAAAAATGGTATTCTGCAAAAAAAACTTAATCGAAAGAAAAAGAAGAATAGCAGAGTAAATTGAAACAGAAAAAATAAGCAATTTTGCAAAACTTTTAGCAAAAAATTAAAAATTAAATTAAAACAAATAAGAATTAAATATTGTGAACATTTTGATTTAAAAAATTACAAGTTAACTACTGAAAGGCCAAAAAAGGCAATGAAATAAGAAAGAGTTATTTTGTAGCAAAAATATTCCAGTGTGAAGAATCCTGTCCCGCCGGAGGAGATATTTTAATTTTTTATACATATGTAATTGTAACACAAAAATAAAGTTTCTTCATTTTAATTTAATTTATGCCCCTATCACGATTTTCAACTGTTAAAATAGTTCGGTTGGGATTGATAAATTTGCATCGCCATTCTCCACTAAATTAACAGTTGACTTTTCAGTTGGGTTTTGGTATTATCAATTAAAACTCTGCGTAAGTTTGGTTGAGAAAAACGTTGAGTATACACAACTGCTTTTTAGTAGTTGGGTCTGTGGTTGGGTTTTTCTAGTTACAGATTGGTGCGATATAAAAAGCAGAAAAAATGGAAAAATCGTAACAAGAAATATTTGTTATGCTTAATAACAAAAAAAAAAGGAATTCGTTCGCTATTTTGATTATTCTTTACCTTTCATTTGGTAGTTCAAGGGGGTTGGAATCATATTTTTTTTTTCATGCGTATATTTATTTATTGTATCTTCAAAAAATGAACTAACAATAAGTTTTCAAATCTTAAATCTAGATACATATAATAATTAGGCCCGACCAGTGTCAGGCATAAACTTAGTGATAGTAATCAATAATACATAAATATCGTATTAAGCACAAAAATATTTTCAAGCTGTTTCATCTGGAGTGTTGAGTATTAGAGCCATGCGGATGTGTCCAGTAAAATTCAAGATGTTACGAGCAAGTGGATTAGGATGAGACTCGAGTTTTGTTAAGTATTTGCCTGCGTATTTTTTAATTTCTTCAGTCACTAGTGGCATATTTAAATCACCATGTAAATTTGAATTTTTGATGTACCATGGAGCCGATGTTATTAGTCTTAAAATCTTGTTTTGCCTTCGTTGGATTCTCTCTATATTGGAAGCTGAAGCAGTGCCCCATAGCTGTATTCCGTAGCACCATATGGGTTTCAAAAGCGACTTGTATATTAAAAGTTTACAATCTAGACTGAGTGTTGAATTTCTGCCAATCAGCCAATGTATCTGAGTTAATTTAAGTTTCATTTGTGTTAGCTTTGAGTCAATATGGTGTTTCCATGTAAGCCGTCGATCAAGGTGTATACCGAATGTTGAGGAACAATTTGATTATTTATTCTAATTGGGGTACAAGTATCTCTTCGCAGGGTAAATGTTAGCTGAACACACTTTTGTTCGTTAACTTTAATTCTCCATAAGTTTAACCATAGTTCCAGCTGTGTAATATGTTCTTGTAGATATCGGGAAGCCTCGTGAGGGTTTTCGTGCATACTAAGGCAGGCTGTATCATCGGCAAATGTAGATGTATGGATATTGCTGCTCAAAGGCATATCACAAGTATAAATCAAATACAACACTGGCCCCAATATGCTCCCCTGTGGCACACCGGATGATATAGATTCGGGCACACTCATGAAGTCTCCTTCAACAACCGTGAACTTCCGGGTAGTAATATAACTTTCCAATAGCTTCAGAAAATTTATTGGTAGATATGATTTCAATTTCAAAATAAGGCCTTCATGCCATACTTTATCAAATGCCTGAGAAACATCAATGAAGAGGGCAGAACAATATTTCTTTTCTTCAAAAGTTTTTCTTATAAATTGAACCAATCTATGAGTTTGTTCAATGGTGCTATGCTGACTTCTAAAACCAAATTGATGGTCCGGTATGCACTCATTATCAGTTAAAAATTAAAAAAAAACTAACAAAAAACACACATGAGAATTTGAAAAACAAATTCATTAAAAAATTTTGTTTTTCCTTAACAACTCAATTGTCAATAACACAATCATTTTAATTGGAAATAATTGAGTTGATTTTGTTTTCTGATGTTACAAATGTGTGTTTGTATTTACAAAAATCGTTGTAGGTGCCTTTTTAAATAATATTTTAATTGTATTCACAAATAAATTAATTGTATTTACAAATCTTTTTTTTCTGTACAAGTCACAGAAACGAGACACATTTTTAAAAATCAAACGAAAACTGTTGTAATATTAATTAAAATTTTGTAATATTAACGGCAGTATTAACTAAATTTACAGCATTATACAACATAGCAATATTAATTGAGTTTTTATATCTGAATTAATGGAAGCTGTTAAAAGCTTAAATGAATCAATTAATTTTAAATTTATTAAATTTAATTGAATCAATTAAATTTGAATATTTTAAATTTAATTGAATAAAATTTTTAGTTACAAAGATTAACGGAAGAATAAGTTCTTCTCTGTAACTTGCGAGACAGCTTCATTTCACAATAGTTTTAGTTTCCTTAGAAAATTTATCGATAACTTTTAATATGTTAAGATGATTTTATTAAAAAATAATGCCTTAGTGGAAATGCTGTAAGTTCCACACACAACAACAATAACAACAAACATATTTTACAATCATGTTTTTTTTAACACCGTATCTTCTATATTATATCTGTCTGTCTGTTCCCTGCCTGTGTTTGCTACAATTTTTTCTCGCCCTTGTTACGAGTGCCTTCTTGTCGCAACAAAAGCTTCTCTAAGCATTTTTTTTTTTTGTATTGACAAGCAACGAGGTGGACATCAGGCATTTCTTTACATCTAGCTTAGCATTTGTGTTAAAGTAAAAGAAGCTTTTGTGGTATTCGATATTTTTTATTTTAGTTTTTTTTTAAGATCTGATGCGGCCCCCCATTTGGTTATGATCATATTAAAGAAGATTAAATATAAAAGCAAAAAATACACATACAAACAAAAATAATGAAAATAGGAAATTATTGTATATATTTGTTTTACTTGGCTTGTCCTCCTATTATCGAACTAAATTGTACAAAAGAATTTGAAAAAATGGCATAAAAAATTCAAATAAATGTATTTTAATTATGCACACAAAATGCTGTTACTCGTATTATTTTTTTTAGCAATTTGTTTATATGTACATTTATACATACATCGTACATAGAATATACTCGTATATATATATTTATATGAATCTGAAATTATAAGTGCTGCAAACTTTCTTAGAAAACTTTAAAATTTGAGATTCAATTGATTGTGTTTATTTGGTTTGCTTTACTGATCTTGTTTTTATTTTTTGGTTTCAAATTATAAATTGTCGTGTTTGTAGATAACTGTCTACAATTGTTGATTTAGAAAACCCAGCAAACATGAGAGCTTCGAGCTAAAAAAAAAATAAATGAATAATACCATCAAGTTCAGGTGTTTATCCAACCGGTATTAAAATTATTTATGGAAGTGTTTTTTTTGTAACAAACACAACCCGCGAAGCGATTAACTTATGTGCGAAAAACACCTAGACCCAGCACGAAATTAACCCACGACCTCTGAACTGAGGGTACCCTGTTTTCAATGTTTATGTTGGAAGTGCCCAAACAATTTATTTTCTCAGTTTAAGTGGACATAAAGTTATTAATTGGGCTCAATTAAGAAAAAATTAGCGTTGCTTTGGACAAATTTATGAAGTGATGTACGAATTATAGACTTGTGCTTATCAGCTCTTTTGACTGACCGCTCTTTTGAGCTCAGCTCACTTTACTGAAGTATTTCATTCAGTTGGCTCAGTAGCTCAGTTCATTTGTAGTGAAACATTTTGTCAAAGATAAGGAAAGAGCGAAAACGGAAGCATAAAAAGGGCCAGATTTATACAGTGTTTGTGTGTGGTCATACATTACAAAACAAAACAGATGAAGCAGAACAAATAAATACAACTAAAATAGCTTAATATTATCACAATATATTTGCCCTTAAATATGAAATAAATCTTTAAAAAACTTTAATAAATATTAAATAAATTTGTATAAATCGAGACTACTACAACTCTAAATTAAAATGTTGCATAATATAAAAATATTTTTTAATTTCTTCAAATGTAATCTATTAAATATCTCGACCCAAGAAATATATGACTTAGACCACTTTCATAATTAAGAGCACATATGTATCAATTATTTTTTTGATGTAAATACTTGTGCGACACGAAAAAAATTTGCTAAAAAAAGTACAAGATTTGTATGGAACTCGTTCATTGGGTCGTTTTAGACACAAATCTTTAACCAATTTAAATTAACTGCTTTTGATTAAAGGTTTGTGTCTAAAACGAGCTGCTGAAAGAGTTTGAAACAAATCTAGAAACCATTCAGTACTGAGCTGAAAGCGCTCAGTGGATTGAACGGCTCATAGGGCTCAGTGAAGTGAATCGTTCAATCGAACTAGTTCGTTCATGAGCTGCACAACTCTAACGAATTAGCAAAAGTCTCACGCTTTGATTTTGCCAATAATAAGCTCTTAACGACTTCCGATAACACTTTTTTTCCTATTGTTTTAATCATCATTAGAAAAGTACAAATGTCGTAATTTGTTATGCGTGACTCATGCATAAGTCACTTGTGAGCCACGCATTAGGCACGCGTGATCGTTGATATTTTTATATATAATAATGATTTCAAAAAATTACACTCAGGGAAAATCTGCAACTTAAAAATAAGAATGCGTCACTTTAATTCAATCATTTGCAATATAATAGAAAATAATATTAAAATACTTAACAATAAATAAATACTGTAAATTAATATTTTTCCATATTGGAATAAGAAATTTCAACATGACTAGACTTTCGTTAATGTTTTTTTATTAATTAAATATGGTGTTTATTGATTTTAGGCTGTTTTATCTGGGTTTACGTGTGTGATTTTAGCTAACTTTCGTGGCTTGTTAAAAAAAGCTATTTTTGAACAATTCATATCCGAAGTCATTCATTGGCATGCAATTCATTAGGAGCCTTTATATTCATTTTGTTCCTGCTTCGATATTTCTTATATAAGAAATTAATCATGCTTATTAGTTCGTTAATAATTATTTTGTATAGCGGGTAACCGTCTCCTATACTCCCAAGATTTTGCCGGAACATGACGCTTCTTTAAAATATTATCCACCTCAAATTAAGTGTGCCTCACTATTTCAGTTTTGAAGATATAGGAAAAATAATAATTACTTTGTAATTACCGTCTCCACCCTCCTATACCATCAAGATTTTGTTAGAACATGCAGTTTGTTCTAAGAGCTACCCAAATAAAATTTAGTGACTCTCGCTATTTTAGTTGTGGAGATGTGAATTGATATGCGAAAAAGGGCCTTTTACCCCACTTGTTTCTATTTCGTAATAGCAGCGCTGGAGAAGAGAGAAGCATAGAAAAAATATGTCATAACATGAATATCTGAAGTACTTTTCGTGACTTTTTTGATATGATTTGCGTATTCACGCCTGACAACCCAAGCTTCGTGAAAATATATTTATTTCATAAAAAAATTTTCTAATATACTACACACAAAAAAGTAATATGAATAATTTTTTAATATCAATTAAAATATTTGTAATATCAATTAAAACATTAATTAAATATTCACCTATAAACAATTTGATAATATTAATTAAGTTTTTTTGCTCAAATAAATTAATAGAATTAAAAATTTAATTGCATCAATTAAATTCTTAATTGATTAATTGGTGTAGCTGACCCGGCAAACGTAGTTTTGCCACATATATTATTTCTAGAGAATTTCTGGGGTAGATAATTATAACTAACTCATTGTAAGTGTAAGTGTATGTATATAAGGCAGGGAGTGTTGTAAACGATGACGGAGTATAAAAATAACCAAACATTAAACACTTATTGTTTTAAATTTATTATAATTTATACTTATATTAATTGTTTTCAAATTAACTTATATATAAGATTTTTATAATTACTTTGTATAGGTAGTGTCCTCTACCACGGTCCTATTTTACCAATATTTTGCGTTACTTCTCACTTCGCTCTCAAAAGAGTCCATACCAAATTTGAATACTCTGACTCCTACACACACAAAATTAATATACATAATTTTGTAATATCAATTAAAATATTTCTAATATCATTTAAAAAATTAATTAAGTTTTCACCTATAAACAATTTGTTAATATCAATTAAGTTTTTCCACTCAAATTAATTAATACAATTAAAAATTTAACCGCATCAATTAAATTCTTAATTGAAAATATTAATTGGTGAATACTTTTTTCTGTGCATAGCTTGCAAGATATGAGATATTTCGTTCGTCTGAGCGTGGCACAGCCCACTAAGGGGTACCAAAAATGGACTATGACGCATTCTCAGACCTATCAAATACAAGTGCAAAATTTCATAAAAATCGGTCAAGCCGTTTCGGAGCAATTCAATTACAAACACCGTGACATTTTATATATACATATTTATATAGATATTCAGTAATCGTATTTTTACTTGAATACTTTGAAATGTTTGTTGGCGTGGCAAATATATATGTATGTATGTGTGTTTACATTAGCCAAGACTTATTTGAGCACATTGTTGCGGTAGAAAGCAATTTTAGAAGAATTTGTTACAACTGTGCAACGGTTTAATGATTTGTATTTATTTATTTTTTAAATGTTTTATATATGTACATATAATTTTAAAATCTGTTTGTACTGATGTTTTTTTTTCATTACTTTCTTTACCAATTAAAGAGGTCATGCATCCATTATTTTTCACAACAAAATAAATGTAATACAAATAAAAATAATTAACCAAAATTTTCTCCAAGTTCAAAAGAATGTCTTACAGCAAATTTTAATTAATTTTAACTCTGTAATATGTACGAGGGTGGATCAATAAGTCCGCGACATTTTGAATGAAACACAGTCTTTTTGCAAAACAATAATTTATTTTTCAACATAACCTCCTTCTAACTCAATACACTTAGTCCAACGTGTCTCCAGTTTGTGTATCCCTTCCAAAAAATAGGATTTTTCTTTTCTTTGGTCAATAATTTCATCGTTGGACCTAAATCTCTGTCCACCGAGTCATTTAGAGTTGGAAATAGAAAGTAGTCACTATGGGATAAATCCAGAGAATATGGCGGATGAGGTACCAATTCGTAGACCAATTTATAGAATTTTGCCATTGAGACTGCACACGTGTGCACTCGTGCATTATCTTGCTGAAAAAGAACTTTTTTCTAATTCATATGGGGTCGTTTTCTTTTTAAATCCTCATTAAATCGGTCTAATAAGTTGGCATAATATTCGCCGTTTATAGTTTTTCTCTTTTGAAGGTAATCGATATGGATTATCCCGCGTTCATCCCACAAAACAGCTGCCATCACCTTATTGGCCGACAAACTAACCTTGGCCTTCTTCGGAGCAGGTTCACCCGGAGAAACCCATTGTTTAGACTGGTGCTTGGTCTCCGGAGTACAGTAGTGGATCCATGTTTCATCCACAGTTACAAAATGCCGTAAAAACTCATTCGGACTGCGGTTAAACAACTCCTAACAATCCTATGAAGTTGTCACACGTTTACGTTTATGGTCAATTGAGAGCAAACGCGGCACCCATCTTGCAGACAACTTTTTTAAACCCAGCTCATTTAAAACCGAAACCACACTGCCGTATGAAATGCCTATGGCATCAACAAACTCACGCACTTTTATTCTTCGATCGGCCAACAACATATCGTTTATTTTTTCGACATTTTCTGATGTACTGACCTCAACAACGAAAGTCAGTAAACGACTTGCTTACCATTGAAATCGATGGTGCAGAGTCCCCATAGTATTTATTGAGCTTTTCCTTGGTTTGATTGACGGGTTTTTTCGCAAAAAATAATGCTTAATGAGCACTCGAAATTCACTTTTTCCATTTTTAGAAAAATACACGAGGTTGTATGTTTTGAACAGCTGTTAAACACAAAGTAAATGACGACACTTGCTCAAAAGTTGACAGTGGTCTATTAACAGGTGGAACTTCATGGGAACAGTGTTGCATTTCATATAACTACGAGGGAAGTTCGAAAAGTCACGGACTTATTGATCCGCCCTCGTATAATACTCATACATTTTTAAATTGGTGAAGAAACTAAAAATTTGAACTGCTTTTGAAATATGTTAATGCCTTTCGAATTCTTTTTTTTTATTTAAGCACTCATTCATCACTCTTTCAACGCGCGGAATATTTGCTTTGCAAAGTCTAAATTCAGCTGGGAGAAAGACAGAGGGAGTAAAATTTTCTCTTTGTTTATAAAAAATATTTTTATAGTTAAACAATTTTCGTTCTTTTCCTCATCTTCATATGTCGGGGCCGCATAACGTATTGTGCTGCCAGTGTCTTACAAAAATAGTAATTTGGCGACTATAGCGCGTTGAAAATTCTGTTATGATTCGCCAAACATACCTTTCATTCAAAAATGCATCAAAAAGTTTAAGAGACCATCACAACATTGGAAAAAAAACTAAACCGGGGGATCAAAATCATGAATAACGGGACAAGAAAAAATTTAAAAGTGCCAAACAATCTGTTTCTGATGGTGCTATAATTCTCGTATTCTATTTCAATTAAAAAATTTGTTCTTGAGGCATATACGGCACTCATCGTAAATACATATAATTTTCAGTGGTACTCTACGCGCTTAAAGACTACAACATATCCAAAAATTGAGAAAGTCTGCTGTTTTGCATAAATAATATTATTATTATTATTATTATATATTAATATTTTTTTTAATTAATCGCTTTGCTTTTTGACAGGCTTTTATTAAAAATTAGCAAATTTGGCATATTATATACAGATATTCACAAACATAGAAAATATTTTTTCTCTTTAATCGTCTAAGTGCGGTCGTACTATTTGCTTCTTTTCTTTTTGGATAAAAAAGTAAATCTGTTAGAAAATGTACATATGTAATCATAACTTTATGTATGGTCGTTTTTATATTTATTTAAAAGCCTTTTAAATAGCATTTAAATTCAATTTGAAAACTATATTTTGGACTACCGCTTTAAGCTGTTCGGACATATTTAAAGCAAAAAGATTACATGGATATCAAAATTTGTAGTTGCTACCAGTTCACTTAAATTTAGCTTACTTGTATCTGTATCTTTAAGTTTGAAATAAACTCCCTAAACAACAAACAAATGCTTAAAGATTTATAGTAATCGGATAATAAAAAAGCATAAAGAGTCATTAATATTATAAATTGTTCAAAAGATAATATTTCTCTCTTATTAATGACAATCAAGATCTAAAAGAAACCAGACAAAAAAACCAAAAACAAGAATTTAACAACCCAAATTACAAACTAAACAATTCAAAACAAAAAACAAAAATAACCATTAAACGAATTAAAATCATTGATTCAAAACAAACAAAAAATCAAATATGAAGTTAGCAAAAATTGGTTATTAAATACTCATGCAAAACATTGTGTGTGGCCCTTAAGAAATAAATAACGAAATCTTTTTTAATGTATTTCATTTTCGTTTTCCTATCTTTTTCATATATCATTCCGTATGAAGAAAAAAAGTTCTTCTTCTGTATCTGCTTGTGGCATGTTAAATTTAGTAAGCGTGATTTTTATTTTACAAGCAGCAGCAACAATTACAACAAAAAGTATAATTTCTTAGAAATAAACATCAAGCTGAAGGCAAAAAAAAAGTAGCAACATGTTGTGATTTTCCCCTAACTTACAGCTTAACAACACAACTAACAACTACAATATGTAACGTTGAAATGTGTGTTTAAGATTTTTTTTAGTAGAAAGTCAACAAACAACAAGCAAAAAATTATTGTTGATATCTTTTCGCCAAATAAAATTGTAGCAACAACGGAAGCATTTCTATGTTAAATTTGCTGTTGCTGATGTTGCAACGTTTCTCTCTATATAATAAACAAAATATTAAAATAAATTTAAAAAAAAAAATTAGAAAGAAATTGAAACATGCAACGAATTTATATCACACTTTTTTTAAATATGTATTTAATTTTTCCCTTTTTGATTTTTCATGCAGAGACTTTTGAAAAAAAAAACGTGTTCAGATTTGATCACATATATCAGAAAAAGATATGTATGTACAAGGCAATCCAAAAAATGTTTCTCATTTTTTGCTATATCGTGATGGCGCTCTATAAATTGGATAATCGCATCTTCCTCTGCAGAATTTGTATGCTTTCCCCTATAAAATGACTAAATGGGTGCATTCATAAGGCGTAGCTGTTGCGCAACCGTTGAGTATTTGTCTTAGAAACGCATAGTTTAGTAGTTCCACTCCACTCGACAGTTGAGTAATTTTCCATCATACAATTTTTTTCGATACCTATAGTCAACATGTTGTGCTCAACATGAACATCTGATCGAAAAGAGCTATGCCTTTTATATGCTTTGTTAGGTGGCAGAAGTAAATTTGTTAAATTTTACATTACAAATGCGAGAAAGTAACGAAATATAGATATAAAATTAAATATCCATCAAGCCGTTTCTAAGACGTAACTGCTGGGCCCAACAGTTGCCAACAGTTTCACAAATGTTGAGCTTAACAGCTACGTCTTATGAATGTGCCCAATATATATATTTTATAAAAAATTTTACTTAGACGTCTTTGGCACACTTTATTTTCACTTCGCAAAGAGTGGGAGCTCTTATCCCTTATCTTCAGCAAATTTAAGACTCCGCAAAATAAAAAAGGGTTTTACATATTTGCATATTAATCGTGAATTCCGTTAATATAGAATAAGACGATTTAAAAATGGTTTCTAACTTACATTTTTGATTTGCATCACATTTACGAAAACGGAAAAAACGAGATTCAACGAAATGTAAAATGAAATCAACCTTTCTTGACGATTTCAAAACAATTTGGCGTTGAAATCGATTTCCATCACACACATGAAACTAAATTTGTGAATTGAACAATTTATTTCTAGTTTGCCGGCATTATTTTCTATGAAAAAAGATAAATTTGACAGCTTGTGTCTTAACATTTTTGCTCAGTTTTCTGTTAAAACAATGATATCCTAACATGTGTTCACACACGAACATATGCGTTAGGCTGAGTTTACATCTGGCATTTCTTGTGTGCCATGTGCCCAAAAATGCGTAACCACTAATTACTAATGGAAAACTGTTTGATTCAGACATTTATTTATTGATTTAAACTGTTTCCAATCATATTGGATTCTATAAAATTGTCTATTAGTTATCTAGGAAACTGTTTAACTTAATAAATACGTGTCTGAATCAAATAGTTTTTCGTTAGTAATTAGTGGTTACGCTTTACGCTTTTTTTTCGCATATATGGCACATGGCACACAGATGTAAACCCGGCCTTACACACTTTAACATCGAGTGTTAGGAAATAAATTTGACAATTGAAAAAAAACTCGTTAACACCAGAAGTAAGAATCTCATT
The DNA here is from genome assembly GCA_936439885.1 of Nowickia ferox. NCBI lineage: Eukaryota > Metazoa > Arthropoda > Insecta > Diptera > Tachinidae > Nowickia > Nowickia ferox. Next base: position 89,238,621 of record OW387023.1, on the reverse strand, counting down.
AGTAGACTTCAATCAAAAACTTATTGAGAAAAGGAGAAAAAACTTCGCATGTTTTTACAAAAAACTCTCAGAATGTTATTAAGAATTACGTACGCAAATATAATAAGTTAAAAGGCTTTCAAACAAATTAAACAACAAACACCTTGTTCACCATTCAGAATACGATTTTATTTTTCCACAAAGTATTCGGATTTTGATTAAGATGTTTGTTGCGATTTTTTGTGTGGCAATTTTTTTTTTCTTCTAGTTTTTCAAAATTTTTTTTAATTTTTTCGCTTGAAGTCTATTGTTGAGTTTCTTAAGCAGAAACGAAATGCATATAGACGTTGCTTAAGCCAACAACAAACAAAAACTTTATAGGCTTGTGGGAAAAATTAAGCAAAAATATGTTTAAAAGTAACAAACCAAAAAACTCTGTCTTAAGTAGAGCAAAAATAAGTCAACAGGCATGTGCATAATCAGTAACAAATAATCGCAAGATTGTTGTCAATTTGAGGTGGGAAAATTGAAAAATGAATCAAAACAATTCACATATTCCATTTGCACTAAAAACTTACTGCTTTAATCCTAGTACTCTGTTCGAAGTTGTGAAAATATTTCAGCAACATTGATTATTTCGCGTGAAAAATTTGACACATAACAAGTGATGCCCACATTACTTTTTCTAAAAAAGAATCGTTTTTATTGGTAAGAAGATGCAACATTTATCGACTTTTGTAAAGATAAGCACCAGCTGTCAATATTTCAGTCGAAATAAATGCCAGTACCTTATTTCGCAGATTTCAAGAAAATGTTGCCAGATACATTTCATACATTTTTCACGAGTTGAACAGAGTACAAGTTTTGCAACATTTTTTCATGGATATTTCATGTGAAATATTTTTATATGGATTATGTCAACATTTCGCGTGAAATTTCGAACAGAGTACCAGGCTTTATTCATAAAAAAATATTTCAGGTTTATTAAGCGCTTATTTGACATATTTCTATGGGAAATTTGTTAAATAAACCTGTAATAAACCTAAAATATTTTTTATGAATTAGACCGTTAGTATATAAAGCTGAAATATGCATCAACTGACACCATACATAATGGACCCAGCGCAAGAACGCTGATGATCAAGGTGTGGCGGCATCTTCGAAAACAGCATGTTGTTCCGTTCTGCTAGTGTTTGGTGTTATTCGTTTCTAAAAAATTATTACATGGAATCTGGCTTACAGAGCGATACGAACTTTAGCCTAATCGAACCATAAATATCAAAAATCTTCATGCTTAATATATTACTGCTTTAAAGGGAAAATTTCGTCATCCGATATCGAGCTAGATTTCAACACCTAATAAAATTCTTAAAAAATAATGAGGCACATAATAAACTTTATAAAAATTTTAAAAAATCTGCGCTCTTTTACACAACAGATCCTATCAAAAGTATAATTATGAAAAATAAGAAGCAATTGATAAATGATTTTTATAAATGTTGGGACGCGTATAAAGTCTTTGGTTTAATTTTATTCGTTTTTTTTTTTACACTAATCCCAGGAATTAAACTTTAAACTTTGTTGCAGCATCACATATGTACTCGTATTTATATTTTAAGCCATATACATAAATGATCTATTTGTAAATGCAGACTGTGCTGTTCGATTCTCTTCATATGTAACCAGCACTAGCTCCTGTCTTTAAGCAAGCAAAAGGCAGCTACAAATAACTCCTTATATTGGCACATTAGTAAAGGTTTTTTATCATATCTTGTACAGAAAACATATTTTTAATTCGATGGAGTCTTTGTTGGTGTTGGTTAGTTGGTCGGTAGCAGTATGTTGGCCTAAACCACACTTTGACTTCGTATATTCGTTTTACATTATTCATAGCACAACATGCATATTTACTTGTTGCTGCTGCTGCTCATGTTCATTGAAAATTGTTGCATGCAGAAAAAAAAACAACATAAAACGAAAAAGGAAGACAAACACATTTAAGGAAAGAATACTCGTACTCGTAATCCAAATAAAAAATTTAGAGTAGTACCTGTTGCAAACTATTAATGTGTTTTCATTTTTTTTACCATCATTTGAAGTTGTCGTCGTCCTTGTTGTTGTAAATTTATATATGTTTTTGCTGGGCAGCACGTGAATCTATTTTTATTTCCATTTTTTTCTGTTTTAATTTTGGCCTTACCTTTCTGTAGAGGCTAAATACTTGAGCAAAATTGTTTAACATTTCATAATGCCCAGGAGGAGGCTCTATGAGGCCATGACCTGTGCTGTGTAGTCATCATCAGCGCAGGTTGCGGTATACACTGCAAGTTACATTGCATGTTATTGGCTTTAAATTGTTAAATAGGTTTTCAATGTTTCTATTGTTGATTTTGTTAAAATGTACACTTTTTCGAGCTTTTAATAGTTTTTTTTTCTTAGAAAACTGCAAGCTAAAAACTAGATAAATAAATAGGATAATTTATTAAAAAGACAAAATATATTTTTTTTAGTGAGTGTACAAAACATGATTTTTTTTTTTTTTTAATTTTTATTATTATTGTTCGAACTTCATTTATTTCTATATTTATGATTTGATCAGGCTAAAGTTCGTATCGCTTTGTAAGCCAAATTACATGTGATAATTATTAATGAACAAATAACACCAAAGTTAATAGTAAATATTTTGACAAACACGTAGTAGATCGTTTACATCAACTGACACCACACACAGTGTACCAAACATAAAGAATTCTGATGATGAAGCTGTAGTGGCCTTCAAAAACAGCTAGTTGTTCCGTTCTACTAAGTATTTGTCAGAGTATTTACAATTAACTTTAGTGTTATTGGTTCATTAGTAATTATCACGTGCAATTTGGCTTACAAAGCGATACGAACTTTAGCGTGATCAAATCATTAATTTTTTTGTTTTCCAAAAATGTCAATTCATACCTAAATAACTCTTACTTTAGAGAATACTCTACTTTAGAGAATTCTGAGTGATTTTAATAAAAGCCTGATAATATCTTTCAAAACTATCGATTTTTACTCGTTCTTCACCCATCCGTCTAGGCTAGAAATAAATTCATTAGCATATATTGCAGAAAATGTAAAAATTATGCTATTCTGGTATGTGATGGAAATAAATCCATTACAAATCACGCGATTTCACAAAACTAATAATAGCCAAATAGGCATTTTTTAAAAAGTATAACATTGAATATCAATGGGCGTGAGTCTGCCTACTATTTTAAAACCAAGACTTTGTTTTTTTTGTAGAAAGTATTTAACTACAAATTCATAAAAAATAGAGTAAAATCACCCCAAATTTTTAAAACACAAAACTATAGTCTTGCATAAGTGGAAGGTCAGTGAATCAGTTGGTCAGTACGTGTTAAAATATGCACTTTTTACACCTTTATATCCCAGGAACATAAGGAACTTCATTGAAGTGTCCTTATGTTTTAAGTTTCACAATTTTGTGACTGTGGGGAACGAATTTGTGAGGGAGTTACAGCATGAATATCTTCGTGTAAATTTACGCACTCTGTGCATAGGTTGGAACTTGGCCGTGGGCATGGGTAAGCCAAGTTCATCTTCTTCGGTTCGACCGAATTCAGAAAGTTTATCTGAACTTCGTCTTCGGCATAAAAAGGTAAAGTTGTTCGGAAGCTGGCTATTTTGCCTACAACTTAACATGTTTTCTTTATATCTTTAATAAATTTTATTTGTTCGTAATTTACTGTGTAGTTGCCGGAATTCTGACATAATTTGATTTTAAAATGTTTATTTAGCTTCTTAAGTAGTTTTTCTAACGTCAATCATTACTGACGTATGTTTTATCATGATACAGATTTATTTCGAAATATTTTTGTTTAACGTTTGCCAATATATTCATTCATTTTTTTTTTCTCAAAGAAGTACAAAAAATATTTTGCGGATTTTGCTAAAAAAAATTTTATATTTTCTCTTACAAAACTTGCAACATTCAATAAAACCTTGCAGTTATAAACTGTTCAACAATAAAATCAATGACGCTTAAAGTATAACTTACAATATACATAAATGGGGAAATACAAGAAAATACACAAATAAACTCAATTATAATTTAATACATCAAACGAGTTTAGTTCTGGAATTAACTAAAACACTGTACGAAACGAAAATAATAATAAATGGTCATAATGTTTTATATTATTTTAATATAAATGTTTTTGGTACTGTTTTTGATTTCAAACAAAAAATTTTAAAGCATTATGACACTATATGGCCTGTATGACTACCGTTTGAATCCCTCAAATATACATACACATACATATGTACATATGTAACAATAACACCGTTCTAAAGACAGATTCTAGCAGAGGATTCCGAAAGTTTACATCTATATATTTATATGTAATCTTACTTACTCTTATTCCAGTTGTCTAGCAAAAACTGGGGCTTGTATACTCGCTCTCGAGAACAATTTTGTACTATTGACAGTCTATTTTTGTTACCTAAGGTCTAGAAAATAGCATGAGCCTGTCAGTAGTAGCCAGTTGTTTTCCAAAAAGGGTGACAAACCCCAATTTTCGGTATTTTATTTATTGACATGACTTCGATGTTGACAACTGTAATGAAAAGTGAGTGGTGAATGAAAGATATAACTTATTATCATCCAATACATTTCTTTGGAAGCCACACATTCATTTCCACATCTACAAAAGATGGAATGTATTGTTTCTGCTTGTGGCAAGTGTGCGTATTCGTCTTTATAATTTGTTTTAAAAAAATATGTTATTTCTTGCTGACGTAAAGTCGCTTGCCAGTAAAGTTCAATTGAAATAAAAATTTAATACTTACATATGTTTGTAATTTTAGCAAAAATTTTAATTAGAAATTATGTATTCTAAACGGAAAAGATTGATGCATTAAACATTAGTTACATTTGTCGCGTTGTAGCCAGCTACTTAATTAGTTTAGAGACGACAGCAGCATCATAAGCAGCTGATATTCAAGTATTAATACATATTTCAGTGATGCCACCTTCAAATATTTCACATTTATAAAACTTAAATTACCTTTTTAACATGTACTTATATCACATAAAAGTGTAAAAATTAATTAATTTGCCTCTTTACATGCATGTCGAGATGCTCTTTCTGTTAAATAATATGAAATAATTTTAAGCTCTCATTCTTTCCATATTTTGTATTCTATAGGCAGCACTATATTTTCTCATTTTCGGTAACAAAAATCAGCATGGACAGCTGTCGTCAAAATAATAATTTCCATATGAACATTTTCATTCTATTTTTCACATATTGAAGTCGGTAGCTTGCTGTGTGTTCGAATGTGTTTAATGCTTGAAAAATATTTTTATTCAATTAATTGATTAACAAATAATTTGTTAATTATACAATTAAACATAATTATGAATACATAAGTAATATAGTGCAAAAAAAAATATTATAGAATTCATTCGTGGGACACATTAAAGTACTTCATTACTTTCTTGGGACATATTCTATTTTAACAATAATGAATTCTGGAATTAAATATTATATATGATATACATTACCTTCTCATTTCTTATTCATATCCTTTTTCTCGCTGCGCCGTTGAAGTTGAAGACCCATTTTAATCCTGCCACCCGGGAATTATAAATTTTAGAGTAACTTGTGCCTTTTTCACGATATCGAAAGAAAACTTTCGATTTACAATTTATATTAAAAACAAAAACAAATTTTCATATTTTATTATTGTTTTCAATATAAATTTTCAGTCGAAAGTTTTCTTTCGATATCGTGACACAGGGCAGTTAATCTCTATTTTTGGTTTAAAATGTGTTTAAATCAGCAAACCTTTAAATCAGTGCAGTATTTAAACCATCTGTAAACGCATAAAATTGGGTGTTTAAACTACCAGTACAGGCCATTTGGTTTTGTTACTTACAGCCCATATGTTTTGCATTAAAAGAGCACTCAACTTTTTTCCAAGTCTCCATTTTTTCTTCAGATCTTGTTCGACCTGTTTCCTTGCATTTTCTTATTATTCTTTTATACTATTTTACTTCGCCAAGCATGTATATAGTTCCTTTCTCAGTAAAATTTGGCGATCTTTAATTAAATTTTTTTAACTTTTTTGCATTTTAGATTGTGCAAAGAATTGATAGCCTGCTGCAAAACAGCTGCTTTTTGACATTTATTCTAGTGCTGCCACAATATTATTATTTAAACTACACATAAGGTATGGTGCACTGATTTACTCCTGTTGAGTTTAAACTACATATAAATTTTAGTTTAGTTTAACTAAACCAGCGTTTAAACTTTGACTGATTTATTAGCCCTAAGCCGACGATATGTAAATACAATTTAATATAATTTTGAGACCATCCTCCTACATAAATTGTAATTTTGATAGTGCAGGCAAACCAAACGAAATAACCTGTAACTAGATCAGTACATGCGAAATAAAAAAAGTTTTAGCAACATGGTATCCAATAGCAAAAAAGTAATAATAACTAAAACTCTATTAAATTGCAGCAAATCTTAAAGGAGGCAGGCAGCTCTTCAGCCAGTAAGATTTAAATCATTTTTTTTTTTTTACTTTTCAATATTCTTGAGGCCATATTAATTTATCTCTTTTGGCACTATTTTATAAAATTTCCTTTTTGATATATAACTTAAAGTGGTTTTAAGTGTAAATTTGCTACAGCTCATACACACATACCAAAAAAAAATTTATTGTTAAAAACACTAATTAAGCGTTAAAAAACAACTTCAGCCCCCGTATAAAGTTAGGCTTAGCCATAAACGAACCAAATACCGCAACCCACAATAATTTGTCATAATAAAAACGCGCTCAAGTCATTAACGTTTAACAGCCTTGCCGGAAAAAAAATTGTTGAAATTATTTTCATGATTAAACAAAATCATGAAAAAATATTTCCTTTATTATAAATAAGAAATAAAAAGAATTTTTCTCGTTTAAACGATTAGTGTTAATTATTATTTTATTTTTTTATGATTATTAATTGTTGGTTTTATTTTTTATGATATTTTCTTAAGTTTATGAAAGGAAATATAAAAATTGTCTTAGAAACCACATACACGTTGATTTTAAGCGTCTTAAAATTCTGTGTGTGTTTTCTTTAAATATTATTTTGGTCAAATACAAACAACAGAAATTCTGTTTGAGGCGTTTCCTCTTGGTCGGATGTGATAATACTTTACTGTATTTTTTGTTTTCTTAACATGAAAATTATATAGAACTCAGAAAAAATTTAAATTGTTACTTCAAACAGAACACGAATTGATGATTAATTATGGGAAATAAATCTAAACATGAGAATAAATACAAACGTACATATGATGCTTAATATACTGGTACTTCATACTAATCTTTTTTTATTTCAAAAATTAATTGATTAGCCTAGATTTTTTCGTTATCGGACGAACTAACCCAGCAAAAAAGTTTGCCTACTAGAATGCAAAAAAGTGTATGTACTCCCCAGTCGTAATTACTTACAATTTGACTGAATAACCCATTATTTTTGTTTGAGAAGTTCAAAAAGTATGCGATACCCTACACTTTTCGCCTACAAATATACAAATTTTAATAGATTACTGATTGCCTAAAAGTATTCAAAATTTAATGGGTTATTTATCGCTTAAAAATATGCAAAAAAAAAATTTAGATTACTTTTTTTTTAACAAAATTATAAAACTTGTACCTTTTTTGGGATTGTTAAAAGTTATAATTTTAGAAAAAAGGTATGTGGATATGTATATTGAAGAATAAAAGAAAATAACTAAATTTTGTAATAAAAATTATAGTAACCCAAAGTTATTTTATTGTTTTCGAAGATCATTTTCACGATAAATAAATTTTTCTCTAGATATATTTCATTATTAACTGGAACGTACTACAATAAGTACTTTCACGTGATGAAATAAATAATTTGTTATTTTATTCATTACGCATAAAATAATTAGATAAATAAGTACACCTCATTACTTTGCAAGCCATTAAAAGAGTACTACCCATTACAAAATCTTAGAAATTTTTTGCTGGGAAGTTGAATAAAATTTTCGAATTAAAATTAACAATCAGTAGCAGGTGGTAGAGACTCTGTAGTTTTTGAACAAAATCTTAACTTATTCATAAAGCAACACAGATTTGTTATTAAGCTTTGAAATAGAAGCGTCAGCCTGTATAAGCAAGACATGCATATGTGTGTATATGTATATGTATGTATTTATGTATCTTTGTTTACATGTGTATGCATGCTGTGAATTGTTAAACTCTTCTCGTTTCGGATAATCTGATTATACTAAACCATTGAATATATAGAAAAATATTCCTTAGGTTAATCTAACCACTTTCAATTGTTAAGCTTGCCGTTATTATGTCGAGCCTTATTTACGATTTAATCGTAAGAGATATATTGTCAAACATAAACTTTTTACTTTAAATTAAAATTTTATGATTTTTAGATTAGATTTAGATTTTTTTTAATATGTAAAACATGCATGAATATAAGTGAAATTTATTTGCTGGTGGTTAAGCGATGTCTATATGCATTTCATTGTTGCTTTAACAAATCGTCAGTAGACTTCAACCACACATTTTGAACAGTCACAAACCTCTTATCTTATGCACAGACTTTCATAAACTATTTGAGAATTCACAAACATTAATATTTTTGAAAATCACAAAAGAAAAATAAGCATAGTAGGCTTAGTAACTTATACAAAACCCATCAAATAATTTTTATTCGATATGAATCTATTTTATTTTTCTACACCTTTGTTAAAGCAACAATGAAATGCATATAGACATCGCTTAACCACCAGCAAATAAATTTCACTTATAATATAATTATGACAATATGTCGAATAATAAATCTCTTGAATCATGCATGAATATTATAAAAAAAAACCTTCTCCAGAAAACTTTAATTTTTGTCGCTTATGACAAATCGAAATTAGGGGTCGATATATTGTTGCTGAAATTTTAATTGACCAAATTTTATTTAACCGATTTGAATTTGTTTTTTTTTTTTTGTTTTTAGCGCAAAACATTGTTGCAATTACTATATTTCTGATTCAAATAACTAAGTTTTAGTACTTATTGAACTGAAAAAGAAAAGAAAAAAATAGTTAAAACAAGTAAAATAAATTGTTAAGACTTATCACATGGGATGACGTTTTATTATTTTTTTTAATAGCCAGTGCTGTCACTGTAAATTATTATTTTTTGCGATTACTTTCTATGTTAATTTTTATTGCAAAATTTAATAAAATTTACTGTCTACGTGATTAATTTAACGGATATTACTCCAACCATTTTCAGTTGCTAATTTTTCTGCGATGCAGGGGATTAAACTATTTGTTTTAGTTAATCTAACCAATTTGCGTTGTTACTTAACTCCCAATGTAAGTTTTTGTTGCGATTCTGTTGAGTACTAAAAACACCACAAAATTTACTATTTTCATTGTTAACATAATATATACACACAGTTGACAAAACTAGAACCAAAAAAAGTGTATCGGTTAATTCGGTTTGTTGGTTAATGTAATTAATTTTAATTATTTTTATTGAAAGAACCCTGTAGTAAATGGAACTGGCGCAAGACTAGTCATGTGGTCGGTCTTCAAGTGATAGGGACCAGTGCGATCTAACACTACCTTATGAAGCGGACCAGTAACTTTTACATGGGGATGGCCTTTATATCCAGCTTGTGACTTGTCACTGAACTATCTTATAGGGGCCTAATTGGTGTGTTATAATATAAATTATATATAAATGTCATTCCTATGCAGAGATTCCTTTGGGATTCGAACTGAAAACCTCCGACATGACGGGCTTGCACACTACCCACTCGAACACAGGGACACTCATATTTCAAAATCATAAATATCAGTTTAGCTTAATATTTATCTATAGTTACGAGAGTGGTTCCAGCGTGGCTTTCGGGTCTCATTGGAGAAAACAGTCAATATTGTATTTATACTATTTTATAGATGCTGTATCCAACCGAAAATTAAGATGATACATCACGAAAGTGGTGAATATATAACAATTTACACAATGTGTCTTTTTTCATCATACACTACTCCCTAATTAACTAACTTAAGTTGTTAATGTGCTTAATATTCAAACTCGTTTTTCTTCTCCTATATTCACTTTATACTATTGAAATTTTAAGGGCCTGGCCCACGATGTCGACAACATTCAACTTGTCGCACGCTTACATTTGAAACAAAAACAAAATTTAAAAATTTGTTTTTGTTTGGAATGTAAGTGTGATACCCTAAAGCTATGTACAGACGATTGTAAGATCTTACAATATTGTCAGATCTGGCAATGTGCTGACAATGTACTGACAATCAAAAACTGCCAGCAAAAGGTAGATTGTCAGTTTACATGGTTGTATCAAATTTGTCAGAAAATCTTACAATTTATTGCCAGACGGTTGTATGACAAGAAATTCATCTGACAAAATCGTCAGTTGAAAAATTGTCAGGTCACACGGTTGTCATATGCAAAAATTGTCAGATCTGTTGATTTGCATTGCCAGACTCAAAGCATTTATTAGAAATTGTTAAATATCAATCGCTTTTGGTTGTATTAAATGTAAAAAGTGAAAATAAATTCATAAATTATTATGAACCATAAAGAAGCAATTGCAATGATTTTGTCAGCATATATTTTTTTATTTATATTTTCTTTAAAATAAAGCTTATGGAGTGTTGCCCATAGAAAGAATTCCCTTACAATGAAAATGTCTGATAAATATCTGGCAATAATTTTACAATGAGTTCACACAATTGTAAGATGTCTGACAAATTGATGTCAGCTGCTAGTCTTGCAATGGGCTGACAATGCTTTTTCTGGCAACGATGTCTGACAAAAATTGTCAGTTCACACGGATGTAAGAAATTTTTAGCACATTTTACTAACAATATTGTAAGATCTGACAACCGTCGTGGTGGCTCAGGATGTATAGGGGGGATTTTTGCTTACAAACATACAATGATGAGGCAAGGTGAAAAATTTTTAAGATATTAATTAATTTTAAAAAAATTTCACATTGAAATATCAAGCTTGAATCAACATTGAAAAGTAGCAAAAAAAACGCTCTCTTGTATCAGTTTTCCAAGTTTTTTTGATTGCAGTAAAACCATATACATATACACATACATTCATATATATTTTCTTCAATGAAAATATTTATTATTAAATAGAATTGGTGAAATAGGCTCAAAATTTGTAGCTTCCTCACATTCGTTAGTTTAAACAATTGCATTGGTTGGTGCAGTTTTAATCATCAAAATTTGTTAAATTTTTCTATAATTTTCTTCTAGTGTACATTGTAATTTAATACTTTCTGAGGTAACATTTTGATTCCAATGTTTAATTTTAAAGAGCACTATTTATATTCATTTAAGTTCTTTCGTCTTTTTGGGAATCCCAATTTGGCTCTCATTATAAGTTATGTATTTAATATTTGTTGTATATATTTTTTAAATTTTTCTAAGTTTCAATAATTTGCCAATTTAAGTCATTACAAATACATATTTTGTGTTTAGCTTTAGTGGTAACTTACTGGTCATTTATTTAAATTTGTTAACACTACAACTTGTTAATTTATTTAACGATTTTCTACTGGCATCATGATGGCTTTACAACTAAAAGTTAAGAAACAAATACTAAAAAAACAATTTCGAAATCAAATCCAATAAATACCACAACATACTTTAAAGAATTCAAATAGTTGGTCATATATTTTGTTTGAGTATTTTATTTAATTTGACTGCAATTGGCGATAATTATATTAAGTCTAATGTTTGGCAATTAAAATACATGTAACAGAAAAAGAGACACATATTTTTCACCTACATTTGTTCCAGTTTCATGGGAAAAAAAGGCTGAGGTTAATTACATTTTATGCTTAAAAATATTGTGACATCGCAATAGTGTGTAATAGTGGCAACGTTTGTCATTTCCAATAGTTTTCGTTGTGTGGCATTTATTTCTATATAAAAAACATAATTTTAAAAATGACAACACAAAATGACAAATACAAGAAGTGCCAGATGTGTACTCAGCATAATGCTACATATCAATGGCTTAATATAAGAAAGGCGTAACTCGAATTTTCGATATTTTATTTGGAGAAGGAAAAACTGAATAACAACTAAAGCATTTATACGCAAAAATAATTTTTTAAAAGGCTTTAAATTACTTTTTTTTCTTGAAGGAGAATGTAATTATACGTTGGCTACTAAAAAACATTAAAAACGCAATTTTGAAAAAAAATCTAGTTACTCCCTTTTTATATTAAGTCATCGATATAATCATAATTGTAGCGCAAACAATTCATACGCTCACATATTTTCTCTCAATCAACTGTGACTATAGACGATTCCAACATACAACAGCTTCTCCACTTCGTTTAGTGACCATTCACATATTACATAAAGTTGTTTTTGGAGTTTTTATATCGTGTCACGCGTGAATCAGGAGTGATCAAATTTATAATTAAGCACGCGTGAGTGCTTGACCGTGACTTAAAATTACTCGTGAGTGAGTTTTTTTAAGAATCACGCACGAATTCTCACGTTCACGAGATAACACTCCTGCCTGGGTATATAAATATATTGAAAATTTCAAATTTTCCTATAACAAATTGTAGAAAATTGTAGCTATGTCTGAGCTGCCCAAAGTAGCACCAGAGTGCCGAACATCAATCGGCTTCTTATATACATATATGAATACACATACGCGAGTACATTACTCTCGTGTTTCTCTCGGTGGCCAGCTCAGATCTATGTACATACATATGTACATACATACATTTATATAGGTAGAATGAGCCTTTAAACATAATGCATACACACACACGTATGTATGCACATATGTATGTGTAAGACCCTATTTTTTGAACCAACAAACATGAAAAATTAACTATATATTTTTCGTAAGCGTGCGTGATTGTGATAAGTTGTACACCCCTCGTGCGTGATTAAGAATATTTTATACGTGAGCGTGCGTGATCGTGAAAATTTTCAAAATCATTAGTGCCTGAAAGTGCGTGAGTAAAATATTTTTCTGAGTGAGTGTGCGTGTCGTGAGTCAAAAACCGCTCACGTGCACATCTCTTGTTAAAATTAAAAAGACACATACACACGTATCGAACGCATTGACTCTCTCTCATACTTTCAGTCTGAGTATGTTTATGGATGTTTATCGGCGAAAAAAATATACTCATAATACTCAGGATATTTATTCATGCTTCGCCAGCGTATACAATAATTTGCGTATATAAAATGAAAAGGAAACTGCGATGCTCTATGTGTGCGTGCAAATAAAATAGTCCTATTTATATACATGCATTTGTAGCCGTATAATAAATAGTCAGTGTATAAAATTTAAAAAATGTGTATAAACATAGTTGTTGGACTTTGTTTGACGGCCAATACTCAAAGAGTACTTAAAACGATACTTTTGTCATTCTCTGGTTTGGAACAAATGAGCGACATATGTTTGCACCAGTCAGTGTAAAGTTTAAATATTTTTATGCTTACTTGTCTGGCTGTGTAAGATTTTTGTCCCGTATTTTTATAAAATGTTTATGGTTCACATCTCCATTTTTATTTTTTAATTAACAAATTTTTTTACCGAAAATAAATTTAATTGGAAAAATTTTATATGTAAATCAAACATTTAAAAAGTCGTTTTATATTAATGGTATTTTTAGTTTGGTGTTGATTTTTAAATGAGACGACTGTCTTACGTTTTGCAGTAAATTGTTTTGGATTTAAAAATTCTTTTTAGTTGAAGCGTAGGTGTTTGTTTTATTTTAATTTTTGCCTACTTTTAATTCAAATAAAAAATGTTGGCAGCTGCTACTTGTGGGTCTAGCAAACAAATGAATTTACAACGTTCGGTTAAAAATAATTGTATGCGACTCTTTTTCGGTTAATAAAATAAATGTAAAAAAACAACATTTTTGTGCTAAAACTAAATTAAATTAAATTTTGTTTTTAACAACGAAGAAACATTAAATATGTAACAACCAAAGCTTGTCCTAAAAGCAATTAAAATCTTTATAATTAAGATCTAATTTCGTAGATCATAAAAAACATTCGAGCTTTTTAAGTATTTATTATATAAAACGTGCGTTTTGCTAGAGACATTTATAAAACTATAAATCATAAATCTGATTTTCTTTACCTTTTTCAATGTGGTAACAACACGCATGAATAAAACTGTTTTATAAAAATAAAATAAAACAATTAATTTTTATGTTAATATGTATCATGCAATGCGAGCCATGCGAGGCAATCAACTTTGACATGTCAAGTACTTCACGAATGTTCAATTATTTGAACCGAATAAAATATTTAGGAAAATTATTTTTATTTGTGCCGTTAGTGGTTTGATTTTTTGTTTTTACTTGTTGGCTATTCGAATCTTGATTTAGCTGAAAATCCTTTTTTTATAATATTTCTTGGTTTTAATTTCTTTTGGCCTGTATTAGGAAATTGAAAGTAATTTTTTTGTTTAAAACACGTTATTGCAATTTCGATGTCAATTGTAATTATTCACACTAAATTGAAAACTAAAATAACGCCAGATGATAGAAAAACAACTGTGAAATTGAAGACAGATAGACTGAAACCGACCCAGAAACAGAGTAAGAAAAAAAGTTTTTATGCATGTACGAGTATGTACATAAGACTTGCATGTCGAAAACACACTCAGCAGATCCGTACGAAAAGAAAAACAAATGCCAATACGTTTTTGTTTCAATTGATTTTTATGGATATGGAAATGAAACCAAGAAATAATTTCTTTAATTTTTTTCTTCTTAAGTAAAGTGATTGTTACGTAATTGAAAATTTAGTTGTAAGATTGTTGCGACGATTTTTTTTTTTTTGTAAATTGTATAACAACCATGAATTTTATTTTGAGGAAATATAACAACAAATCAATTTTTAAGCATTTTTAAAAACGTTCACGTAGGAAATGTTGAAGACCCACATCAATTTTAAGGAAGTACATACCAGAGAGTGACAAAAGTATCGTTTTAAGTCATCTTCGAGTATTGGTCATTAAACAAATATGAATGCGTACAGCTAAAAGTAAAAAACAGGCTCATACGCAAACACACGCATTAACTTTAAACCGAATACGTATAAATATAAAGACCCAACAACTATGTTTATACACATTTTTTAAATTAAGTAGCACAAGCAACAACAAATAAAATTTTCAGGCTGTGTGAGATACAATTATATGCATGAGCATAAAAATACTCTGACTATTAATGGGCTACACATGCGTATATACAAGGCTATTTTATTAACATGCTTTCAAACAGTCACACACTCACCCACACATTTTTCATTCTATTTCATATATTTATATAAATATACCGAATATCATGCTCGATTAAATATTCATATCCTGAGTATAAGCATACTCAGACTGTAAGTACAAGAGAGATATGATATTTTAGGAATCGGCTGTACTCATAGTTGCTTGAGAGAAAATATGTGAGCGTACAAATTGTTTGCGCTACAATTATAATTACAATTAGTTACTAAAATTAAGACTATTTATTTATGTACATATTTATTATACTCATTGTCATTGTCTGGTGTGTACCGTATATCAAGATATACTAGGTCTGATCAAAAAATAACCGTTATTTTCAAATTTCGTGAGTTACGTATGTTCGATTTTCGCATTTTTTTTTGTGTTATGTTGGTACACATGTCTGTTATATATGTTGGCAATATCAGCCATTTTGGATTGTCAGTTTGGTTTTGAGAGATAAAAAGATTAGTCGTGTTTTGGTGTGCTCTTCGATTTTTTACTATTCAAAAAAATGGATTAAAGAAACTGTATTAAGTTTTGCGTAAAAAATTAAATTAAATGCGCAAGGACATTTGAAATGTTGACTGTGGCGTTTGGCGAGTCTACTATGAGCAGAACACAAGTTCAATTGTGGTATAACCGGTTTAATGAAGGCCGAGAAGATGTCAATGACGATGCTCGTCCTGGTCGCCCGACCTCGTCAACAACCGATGAAAACATTGAAGCAGTGAAGAAAATGATTTTGGATAATCGTCGAATCACTATCAGAGAGGTTGTGTTCGGCTCATGCCAAGCAATTTTTACGGATGTTTTAGGCATGAAACGTGCGGCAGCGAAGATTGTTCCAAAATTGCTAAATTTTGAGCAAAAACAACGTCGCATGGACATCGCTCAGGAGCTGTTGAACATCGTCAACGACGATCCAGATTTCCTCAAAAAGGTCATAACTGGTGACGAATAATGGGTGTATGGCTATGACATTGAAACCAAAGCCAATCATCCCAATGGAAGCATCCAGAAGAGCCAAGACCGAAAAAGTAAAAAATCGAAGAGCACACCAAAACACGACTAACCTTTTTATCTGTCAAAAACAAACGGACAATCCAAAATGGCTGATATTGAAAACATGTATAACAGACATGTGACCAACATAACAAAAAAAAAATGCGAAAATCGAACATACGTAACTCACGAAATTTGAAAATAATGGATATTTTTTGATCAGACCTCTTACTAGGACTACCTATTAGAAGTATACACTGTAAAAATACATACCCTTAAAAGAGTCTTAAACGGTGCATTCCGTGGTCATTGGAAGACCATTCTAGAGGGGGCATTGGGCTTCAGGAATTGTTGAATTATTAAAAATTGCCGCTTATTATTTATTTTAAATTTACGCATGAACAGGTTGCTCAGGAAAGAGAAAGTGTTCGGCTCAATTAGGTCCCTTTGTGTTGCGATTCAACTTTATTTAAAATTTATATAAATATCACAATTCCAATCTATATATTTTGCATCCCCATTTTCCATTGCAGGACCGTGCTCGCAACGTTTCAGAACGATTGTCCTCTACCACCACTCTCACGGTCAATATAGCCGATTCGGACGATTTGGATCCCTCTTTTATATATCGTGGTTGCGTTTTACTCGACGGAGCCTGCATTAATCCAGAATATACAGCATCGGTGCCGGCTGGGTCTCTACAAGGTGTGCTTACGGTAACACCCGAAAGAATACAAGCAGTTGATTTAGATACCATAAGCTCTCCAATTCGTTATTCGTTCGCCAGTGGCATGCCGGGCAATTATGCTGACTACTTCGAAATCGATGAGCAGACAGGAGTTTTGAAGCAAATAAAAGCTGTAGATACCTCCACAGCCAAAAAGTACGATATAATAGTGAAAGCCGAAGAAGTGTCTACATCGAAGAGATTTACCACAGCCAAATTAACGATTAATGTTAAGCCGGTAGATGCTAATCCACCAGTTACATCTGCCAGCTCTGTAGTCGGTTATGTGGATGAAAACTCTCCCTTGGGTACCAAGGTATTGGATGAGAATGGTAAACCCATATCGTTTAAGACCACAGACGCTGACTTAACCGAAGACGATCCGAAACCAGATTATATTTATGAATTGACAACACCTTCTTTCGAGGTGATAGCTGATAGCGTTTTGGTGGTCAATGAGGAAGGTTTAGATCGCGATCCTCCTGCTCCCGGTAAATATAAATTCCAAGTAGTAGCACGTGAACCTAAAACAAATGCCGCTAGTGCACCTTTAAGTTTGACCGTAATATTGAAGGATGTCAACGATAATGCTCCCAAATTGTCAATGGTTCCTCCTGTTTCAATAACAGCTGGCGACGGTAAACGTTTTGTGGCCAATGTCACCGCTACCGACAATGATGAAGGTCCTAATGCTGTGATAACTTACTCAATTTATCATGTCTCTAACAATGGTATGCAAAAGTTCAGTATCGATGAACAAACCGGAGAAATTGAAGCTCAGGGCCGTCTCTTAGCAGGAGAGCAGTACAGTATAACAGTACAGGCCTCAGATATCGGCGGTCTTTCTTCGCAAGCTATTGTAGAGGTAACAGTGACACCAGGCCCCAATACAAAGCCTCCTAAATTTGTTAAGCCCGTTTATGAGGTACAAGTTAGTGAAGGAGCAGAAATTAATTCTACGGTTACCGTGATACATGCAGAAGATCCGGAAAATGATCCTGTAATATATTCCATAATATCTGGCAATGATTTGCGTCAGTTTGCTGTGGGACAGGAATCCGGTATTATTGCTGTAATTCGCAAATTAGATCGAGAAAGTCTCACCAGATATCAGCTTATAGTTAAAGCTGAAGATAATGGTGGTCTTTCCAGCACCACCACAGTCAATATAAAAGTGACTGATATTAACGATAAGAATCCTGAGTTTGATGAGTCCACCTTGCCGTATGTGTTCCATGTCGAGGAGGGAAAAGCTGAAGCATTTGTAGGTATTGTTCATGCCATTGATGCTGATGAGGGAATTAATGCGGAAATCACTTACTCCGTACCCAGTGATATACCTTTTGCCATAAATGGTTCTTCGGGAGAAATTCGTACCTTAGTAGCTTTGGATTATGAAAAACAAAATGAGTATCGTTTTGTTGTTACCGCTAAAGATGGTGCACCAGATGCACGTTTGGGTACTGCCAGTGTTACAGTTTTAGTAAAAGATATACAAGATGAAGTGCCAAAATTCACTGATTCTCGAATTGATGTTCGCATAGCGGAAAATGAACCGAATGCCTCCGTCGCTACTGTGCAAGCATTTGATCCAGATACAGTACCTGAAATTACGTATGTGATACGAAAAGGAGCTACCGATATGTTTAAGGTAAATAGTCAAACTGGAGAAATTAGAACGACCAAGGGCCTGGACTTTGAAAAACAAAAAGTTCACGAGCTAGTTTTGGGAACCATAGAAAATGATGGCAATAGTTCTGGTGATACTATTAAGGTAGTCGTGGAAGTCGAAGATCGCAACGATGTAAGACCGGTGTTTGTTTCTGTACCTGAACCAGTTACTGTTAATGATGATCAGCCTATAGGCGCTATGATAGCTACAATGCCAGCCATTGATGGTGACGGCTCTTCGCCAGGTAATGTGGTTCGTTACGAAATGGTGGGCAGAGGTAAGGCGTTGAAATACTTCCAAGTCGATCCTGATACCGGAGCAATACGTATACGCGATGAATTGCGTAAAGAAGAAGATACGGAGTACCAAGTGGATATTAGAGCGTATGATATGGGAGAGCCTCAATTAAGTTCTGTAGCCATGTTGCCTGTATTTGTCAGGCACTTGTTAACTGATCCCAATGAGGACAACATGATGGAGGGTCGTTTAGACAACGGCGTGATAATGTCTCCCGAAAGTTTGGGCTTGGCCTTCAGTGATGATAGTTATACTACTGGAGTACCCGAAACTACTGGTATCAATGCCAACATTAAACTTATACAGGTCATTAATTCCAAAAAGTCTGTCAAAACAAATCCCGGTTTCAAATGTGAAATCACTAAAGGCAATGATATGGGCCTATTCAATGTTACTCAGGAGGATCATGGCTGTGGTATAAAGTTAATCAAACACTTAGATTTCGAAAATAAAACTGCTCATTCTTTGGATTTGAAACTAATTTCACATAAATATTTCATTAACCCACAAAAAAGCACCACTACGGTGAAAGTTATTGTACAAGATGAAAATGACAATGCTCCCGAATTCATTTACAATAGAGCTAGAGGCCGCAAAGATACTTTCTATGCAGTGGTAACTTTGGAAATGGACATAGATACACCTATTTTGCAAGTAAGGGCTACTGATAGGGATTCCGGCAAATTTGCCATGGTACGGTACAAAATATTCGATGTGGAAGACAATAATATTTCTAATGATAATCTGGTAAGTTGTATTAAATATTTCAAGTGAAAAAATCAAACTAATTTTATATAATTGAAGCCTACCAGCTACTTTGTGATGACTGAGGACACGGGCATTTTACGTACAGCCAAATCATTTCGAGAAATTGCCCAATTTCCTATGATATTCTTTGTTGAGGCTCGCGACAATGACGGTCAAGAGATGGGCTCACATCGCACCCGAGCACGCATTGTTATTAATCTAATAACTGATCTCAATCGTCTTTCTTTGGTGTTTTCCAATGCAACTCCTAACGAGTTAAGAAATCAGTACGCTGCCTTAGAAGAGTTGTTCTATGAAAAGACTGGCGGTCTAATAACCGGCATTGAACGTTTCAGTAATCGAAAATTTTTAAACGAAAATGGCACAATCTTGGAAAATCCTGCAGCTACCGACGTTTGGTTCTATCTTATTGATCCTAAGACAGAAACAATACTGCAGCGTAATTCCACAATTATTCAGGAAACCTTATTAGAGCCGACGGCCAGAACGGAATTGAATTTTGCTGCTTCGGGAGTTACCAGGGCAATGGCAGAGGGCATCTATCCACCTATTGAATTAAAGCAACAATTACTTAGCAAGGTAAGTTGTCTAGATAATTTGTATTGCAAAATATTATTTTAACTATTAATGAAATAATCTTATTTTAGGTTTTGCCTATTGCCATGAACGATGAAGTTTTCCCATATACATTGATTGCCATTTCCATAATCATACTAATTCTGGGTACAATTGGTATCATATACATTTGCATATCCTGGTCAAAGTAAGTAGCAGTCCATCACTGCATTTCGAGTATTTATTTGCCAATGGGAAAGAATAAAATTAAAATATGTATGTAGCGCGAAAATTATTTTAAGGAAGCATTACATGTCATCATTTTTTGCTCTCTTTCCTTTTATGCCTTTAGCGCAAACAGAAAAGAAGAATGGAATGCAATCAGAATCTAAATCTCTGCTTAAAACACAAGTAACTTTTCCTATTTTTAGATACAAAAATTTTAAACAACGCATGCGCCAATACTCTACGCCTAGCCCAACACGTTACGATCCAGTTATTGTAAATTCTCAGGCCCCCAATGGCGCTGACACTGTGTCTAATCTCAAGGAGTATGAAACCCAAGTCCTAGCCATGGCAGTGCCACCGGATGGAGATGAGGAATTGCAAATTGATTTCAGTGCCAAAAATCATGCCTTTTCACTCGACAATGTTAGTTATATAACACACAAAGAACACAATGGTAGTACCAGTGGTGGCCAAACTAGTCCATCACATTCAGAAGCTACCACAGCCACAATTGCCACTCTAAGGCGAAACAACAACAACAATTTGAATAATATGTCCGCCAACAACAATATAAACAATCACACGATGAATAATCGCCAGAACACTTTTAATCGTACGTTGGAAATGAATGTACGCAACAATGCCAATCCGTTGGCGGCGAACGGCACTCTACCGGGCAGTTTAACATTGGGTCGTATAAAACATCAAAACTCAAACCATTATCAGAATGGTGGCTACAAGGTGGATACGGTGAGCCGTAATAATTTGGCGAATGTTCAAAATAATGCCTATAGTACGTTGGGCCGAAGGGGAAATACCTTCGGCAACAATAGTAACGCAAATAGTGAAATGAGCAATGGTGAATTAATGACGAATACTTTAGGGAGGAATCATCAACACAATAATACACAAAGAGGATATAATGAAGTGCCCATTTCAAATCCATTATTTCAAAGGTAAATACATAGTACATATGTAAGTCTTTTTGAGTTTAAAGTATGTATTACATATCGCTACTTAAATATGAAAAAGCCCAGAGTAAAAACTTAAAAAGTTTTTTACTCGCCAATTCTTTATTAAAAGCTCTAATTGATATTCTGCTGTAGAAATTCTTAACAATTTTTAGACACGAAAACATTTGGTCGGAAAACATTTAAGGCGGTGTCAGATACAACTTCAACGCTTTGCGTGACGTTTCTAGAGTTAGCAGAAAAGCGTAAAGCAAAATGTGTATGACACAATAAAAACTTTAACAACACTCACTCACTTTTTGTTTTACTGATTTGTTTAATGCATAAAATACCCCACGCAGAAAAATACAATCGGGTGAACGTTGGCAAAGCGTTTCCTAGGGTGGTTCAAACGTTGGCAAAACATCACAAATTCTACTTTTGGAGTGTTGTGCCAACACACAAATGATAACCTCATGATGGGGCTGCCCAACTATTTTTTACGTCGTTGGCTAAACACTATGAAAACCACAATTTAAGTGCTTTGCCAACATAATTTTTTTTGTTTAGTGTAATATATATATTCCCAATACTTCAAACTCAAAAATGAATATGTTATCCAAAAATGTTAAGCTTTTTTCAGCTAGGCAGTTTTAAGCAGAATTCGTTTTATAAGCCAATAATTTCATTAGCACAGGTATAAAGAAAAACTTTCAAATGTTAAACCTGATATGTATATATATATTTTTTTTTTATTATTCTTACATAAGTATACAACTGAACGAAAAACTTTAAAATTTGAAATTTTGCTTTTTGTTGCGATAAGCTAGCCCCAGGTTTTGTTAAATGCTACAGAGGTCACACTGGATTTTTTCCTGCGAAAGGTGTATCGTTAAGGGGAGACAGTCAATAAGAATTTAAAGAAACAAATTGCGATGAACGCTCATATTCATTTAAAAACAAATCAAAACCGCAACATCACTTATCAAAAATAGATATCCCACTACTGGACATTATTAATTTCGATCAAATAAAACACGTCGTTATTGATGAAATGCACATGCTTTATCTCGGAATTAGTAAACAATTACTTCCAAAGCTTACTGTAAAATAAATTCATTCTCTTATATTTCACAAGAAAATGTATCAGCACTTCAACAGAACTTACTAATGGTATCTAACAATATACCTTTTCAGTTTGAGGAAAGCTACAGAATTCCGTTTCTTCTTGTTATATGCTGTTGCAATTACTTTAAAAAAGGTATTAGATGTTGAAATGTACAAAAATTTTTTTATTTTATTTACTTCGTATTTTGTCGTAAACGAAGTTAGGCATATTAAATTCAAAATACGTTGAAGAATTGCTAAAATCATTTGATGAACTTATGCTACGATATTACGGCCCTAATTCGCAAACTATGAATATACATAATGTAATCCATAATCCATATACCAGATGATGTAATTAGCTTAGGAGCTACTTTATCACAATTTTCAGCTTTGACTTTGAAAATAGTGTGGTGCATTTAAAGTCAATTGTTAAATCAACTACAAATCCAATAGCGAATTCAAAGGAAATTGCACATTTTCCATACTCCAATAATATACTATTAGTAGGTATTTCCTTTTGTTAAAAATAGAAAACAATCACTTCGAAAAATTATAGACACAGTTAACTCGAAAACACTATTTTCTTTTGTCAACATTTATGGCTATAAAATTACAACCGTTCCTCCCGGTTATATCAAAAATTTTTATTAGCAAACTTTCTGTAAACAAATGTGATATTTACTCAAAAGGCAATATATTTAACGATACTCTTAACTTTTTACGTATCCAATGTCATCCAGGGACCTACGATTATGTATCGTTAAAGATTTAGACCAGAAAAAAGTTGAAATAGAGCTAAACATGGAAGATGTGACGTGTATTTTTACCAAATGCCAAAATGAGACAGTTTCTATCACCCTTTTACATAAAGAACTTAATGTACATTAATATAAAAATAAAAAAAAAAAATTAAAAAATAAAAAAATAAAATTTTTTTTAAAAGCACTGCCAAATAATTTTTCAGAATGCAAACCGTAACGTTGGCAAACCGTTCTGGTTTCTTGAGTAAAAGTACCTTCCCAGTGCTAAAATTTTTGTACGGTTTGCAATTTCTGCCTGGGACAGCACAAATCGATTACTCTGATGCCACTAACTCGTTTTTTTTTTTTTTGTAAATTTAGCAAAAGTTTAATAAAATATCATATTAACATGCGAGCTTGGCCGAACAAATTAATATACATAATTATACCAAATGATTGACAAAGCACGCAAAAAGTTCAGAGTTGCCTAACTTTTCGCTTCGTTTTGCGTGGCATGTTTCATATAAGCATGTACATTTCATCTTATATGTCAAAGCGAATCTTCAACGCAAAGCGATGCAAAAGTTGTATCTGACACGGCCTTTAAGGCTCAGTTAGCCGACTGTAATGTAATGTAACTGTAACAGTAGGAAACAGCTGATCGATATTGTTATGTGAAAAGTAATGAAAATGGTTATAGAGATATAATATAACGTAACCTACTTTTCATATAAAAATATCGATCAGATGTTTTCTACGTTGCAGTTACATTACATTACAGTCGGCTAACTGAGCCTTTAGTTTGATAGCAATTTACGAGTGGGGAAGAGAGAATAATTTTTGTGTTCTTTGCTATATATACATACAAACATACACATGCATGTATGGTTGGTGTGTGAACTCGAAGGAAACAACAAAAGAGAATTCCAGATGTTTTCCTTCCAAATGTTGTCCCATCTAAACTCAGACTACAATTAGTCGATTCGTATCGTGAGTTTACGAATCAGCTGACAAAATCTGTAACATAAATAAAACATTTACAACTAACTTTGATGTTATTTGTTCATTAATAATTTAATTAATAATGTAATTTGGCTTAAAAGGCGATACGAACATTAGCCTGTTCAATTCATTAAATATAGAAACAAATGCAGTTCGAATAATAATAATTAAATTAACTAAAATTTAATATTCATGGGCTTGTGGCAAAAATTAAATAAAAATATACTTAATAGTAACAAACCAAAAAAGTTTGTCTTAAGTAGAACAAAAATAAGCAAATTAACTAACATATGCATAATTAGTAATGAAAAAACGACAATGGTAAGGCTGTTGTAAATTTAGTGATGGTAAATTTGGGCCTTCATTACAAAACACATTTCAGCAAATTGAAATACGATGAATCAAACCAATTCACATATTCCATTTGCAGAAAAGTTTCGTATATAAGGCAGAAATCTACATCAACTGACACCACACACAGTGGACCAAACACAGAAGATCGCTGATGATGAAGGTTTAGTGGCCTTCGAGAACGGCTGGCTGTTCCGTTCAACTATGTGTTGTCAGAATATTTACAACTAACTTTGATGTTATTTGTTCATTAATAATTATCACATGTAATTTGGCTTAAAAGGCGATACGAACATTAGCCTGTTCAATTCATTAAATATGTTGCTGTTTATTTAATCTACAGAAATGTTACGTCAACTTCTGTCCTACATACATACACACACACGTATAAAGCAAAGAGAAATACAATAACAGCTGACACGTTCGCTAGCAGCCTTACGTTTTCACTAACTAAGTAACACGATACGAATCGACTAATTCTACCATAAGCTTGATCAACTGTCTAAGTAAGAGAATACAAATACATGATATATTATTCAGTTCTTGTTTCAACTGTGATATTAGTTAGACTTCTCATTTGTTCAATTTAAAATTTAACGTAATAATACCTCTAGATTATGTGTATTAGCAACAGTGAACTTTTTTTCTCATCTAGAATAAAAGGGTTGATCTGACAACATAAAAATAAAAATATTTCGCGTTCGCAAATGAAAAACGCAAGTTTGTCAATTTGAAAACGAAATGATAAAATTTAACAGACGTTCTGGATTCGAGTACGAAGTTTGTTAAACAAATAAAAGTTTGTTTCCTAAACAAAAATGTCCTTTTCTCAAATAAACATAAATCAAAGTAAGATGAATTGTTGTTAAAATTAGAAGAATTGTCAAAATTACCACACTGTAATGAATATAAAATTCTAACACTATGCCTTGTTAAATTTAGAACAAACATGGTGGACTCACTTTTGACCATGTGACAATTTCGGTGTTTTTCGACAGATTTTTTCACCCTGTGAAGGTATGAAATTTGTAACATACCAATTTTTTATCAATGATGTATTAAAGCATCAATTATTGTGTTCTAAAGAGTTGAATTTTATAAAAGTGTGGAATAATAATCAACTTTGACCGTATTTTTTAACAGGCAGGCTCACGATGTCAAGAGAAATTTTTTGTTCGAAAACTTATATTGATGTGCATATTTTATTTTATTTTTCAGATCCAATGGGGATTTAAGTCATATAAGTCCTTCCAACGATAATGTCACTTTCGGTAAACGTGATTATGGCCAAATGGGCTTTTCATATTTAAATGATTTAGACCGATCAGAAGTCGAAACTACAACTGAATTATGAGAATTTCGAATGAAAAGCGAAAATAAATCAAATCCCTCAACAAGCCAAAATACCTTTTAAAATATATTTTAGTTAATTTGTAAACATATAAGAAAATATAAACAAATAAAATGCAATTTTGTTGCCATTAAGATAAAATGTATGTACATATGTATAAACATAAAACGAAATATAGTAAGACTTTTTGTAAATATATGTTTGTATAAAAATTTGCGAAAGAAAAACTATTTATAAAATAGTCATTAAATATTAAGTTGTGATCTATGTTTAATATTAATCAACTTACAAACTTCTATTTTATTAGCATAAATACGTGTGCGTAATTATGGTGTGTATACATATATGTATGTACATCCTACATATTTACATAGCCATATTCACATATTAATATTTTAAAATAATTATTAAGTAGATGTTCATGTTATATTATATTATATACATACATATGTATATATGCATATACATACATATATAATATGTATGATTAGTTAGTTTATTGTAATTTTTATGTTATGTTTTTTATGTAACTAAATATAATTAGTGTACAAATAAATATGTATTTAAACAAATCTGATGAAATACTATGTAAAAATTTAGGAAAAAACAAGAAAATTTGTAAAAAAAAATATTAATCTGTGTTTAACTTGAAAATGGAAATTTTTCGATTTCAAATTTTTGCAACGGCAAAAACAAAGGTAATCAGAACTGATGACGGTTCCGGTTTGTGTACTTCTGACGCAAATGACAATTTCTGGATACAATTGTCTAATATGTATTATGTACGAGTATGCAGGTAATTATTGCCATTAATTTCCACATAATACATGTATATGTATTTGCTTTGAATAATTTTGCTGAAAAAAATTTGTGTAATTGTACATATATCATTGTACATAAGTATTACCCAAATGGTATTTGCTTTGAAGCCTTAAAAACATACATAAATATCGAGAATTATAAGAGTTAGAAGCTGGAATATAATTTATAACTTTCCAACTAATAAAATGTTTTACTTGAAGGTTGAACAATTTGCTTTATAACGAATCATTTAACCCTAGATAGATAAGGTACGTCTCACAGACGTACATCTTTTTCATTTTGTACTCTATCTCAATCGTTTGTCATGAGAGAAAGTTGTTACGCTCAGTATTCTCAGTCGTTATCAGTAGCTTGCTAGTGGCGGTTGCGTTCGTGCAGTAAGTTGACGTATTGATATCTTTTGTGTAATATTTTGCTTAATTGTTTTATTATTTTCCGTAATAGTTATAGGTAATAAAAGGACATTTTATTTCAATTGTTTCTAACAATGGCATGGGAACAATAAGATCCAACAAACGGAAAATTCCAGAGGAAGTAAAAAATTCGCGAGCACGTCGAGTTGGAACTACCACGTTTTGTTACGATGGTCCTTTAACATTGTTGTCGTATAAACATAAGCCATCTAAAATGGTATATTTGCTTTCTTCCTGTAATGAAAAAGGCACCATTGATGATAAAACAGGAAAGCCAGACGTAATTTTATATTACAACTAAACAAAAGGCGGAGTCGACTCATACGACTAAATGTGCTCCCTGATGTCATGTTCAAGGAAAACCTGCAGATGGCCAATGGCAATATTTTATGGAATGCTGAACATGACGTTTATAAACTCATATGTGATTTATTCGCACAACATAATTTCTGCTAATCAAATGCCTTTAAGTCGTAGAGAATACATGAAGAAACTTTCCTCGTCTCTAACAACACCTTGGATGCAAATAAGGCTTGAAACTCCCACTTTGTCGAAATCATTGCCTGACAACATTCAAAGTTTGGTTTACAATACACCCCAAAATGAATTAAACAATAGTGAAGAACCATCTGTTCCTAAAAAGAAAAGATATTGTGGATTTTGTCCTTCGAAAATTCCAAGAATGTGGAAAATTTTATGTGTCAAATGTCAAACACCTGTATGTGGAGAACATAAAAGGCTAGTCTGCAACACTTGCATATAATGATGCAAAAATACGGTTTCTTTTACTGACAAAGTTTGTTTTATATATAAATACTTAAATGAATTTCAAAAAAAGGTACTTTTTAATTTTTTGTTATTCTTGTTTCTGACTCCTTTGAAAAAGGCTATTATTTTATGTTAATTTTTGAACCTTTTGAATTTTTTGTTATTTATTTTTATTATTATTTGTACTTGCCAAATTTTTATGCTATCAAATAAAAAACTCAATAAATAAATGATCTCAATTATAAGTATGCCAATTTTTTTATCCTTTTAAGTGCTTAAAAAGATGCTAAATATCATACGTCTTTCAGACGTATCGTTATCTTTAGCGTACATAAAAATAACCTTATCTATCTAGGGTTAAGGAAAATTATACGTACATACATATATCACAAAATCGTATTGTCACAAAACATACAGAAGTGTCACGAGACGGAAGATAGGGTATTTTTGTGTTGGTCTCGTTTTCCCTAAAATTTTGTCGGTGTTTTTGTTTTGATTCTTCTTTCTAGTTTAATAAAACAACAACGTTTTTTTATTAGCTGTGTTAATTGATAAGTAGTAACACACTACAATATCAAATACACTATATTTATCTCTTTTTCCACGAATTTTAAAAAACCTGATTGAATCTTTTTTTACCTGTCACTTCACATCTGTGTATTCTGTGGTATTGCTTTGTGATTGTTATTCAAAATTATTCAGTTACCAATAGTGATACCCCACCTCTGCAATTATTTTCATACACATAAAATAGTTACATCTCTGTTCCTCTTGAAATTCACCACTATCAGCTGCTTGTAAACACAATCCATCAAACACCCTGTTTAGTTACGCGAATATTTTCTTATCTGCCGGTCCTGGCATTCATTACCCAAATTAATTAAAAAGTAGTGAAATAATTATAATATATAATATATTTCTTGTGTTAAATCATAACTATAAAAGCACTTAATAAATTATTTTGAAGGTAAACCTAATAAATGCAAATCTGCCATAAGAAAATGAGATATGTACATTGGCAATAAAATTTTATCTATAAGAAATTTTCTTGGCTTATCTTAATTTTTATATTTATAAACAAAAGATTTTGTTTATCAGTATTTTTGTATACATTATACACTTATGTCGATGAGCATGCACAAAATATTTTCGGTAGCTACTTTTTAAAAATCTTTATACACGTGTTGTGGCATGCAGACATCCATATCTACATACATACATTCATGCATGCCTTAATATTTTGAATTCAGTTTGTAGTTTTTTTAGTATTTCGTCTCAAATTTTCAAATATTATAACAGAGTACATATGTGGTTGGCCTTAATGAAATATTAAAATCTAAAGTTACATAAGCTGGAAATTAATACATACATATATACATAACACAATTGGAAAATAATATTGAGACAATTCACAAAGTGTTCTATTGCTTCCTATTTGTTGTAAGTCATAAACGTTTATGACTCATAAAATCTTGCTCATATTTTTCATATAAAAATATATGACAATAAAACTTTGTTACCTATGTTTTTTCAGTCTGCTATTTATTTTACATACATAAATATTATTTTCTTTTACGTTCAAGAGTTATGCTAAAAACACAATTGGGAACAACGATGAACTTCGCATAGTTCGACAAACTTGCTTTCAAGAATTCGTTGCGCAAATTCGTATTTTGCAACACCATTACTCTTAAAGCACTATTTTTTAGCAAATAAAATTCAAATTGATTTTTTTAGCGCGTGGTGAATTGATAATCGGTTTTATACAATTATGCTTTAAAATTAACGTTACAATAACGAACAAGATCCATGAGAAAAGAGGAATGGCGTGATTCTATTAACGGCACTTAATTTTCATTTGCCTTGGATATGATATAATGTCAAGTACGTAGTGGAAAACATTATTATATGTCTACGTGATTTGTATTTCATCAGGGGGGTTATTATGTAATCCGAACCGAACGATAATGTTTTCGAATTGTAATACTAATAACCAGCGTTGTCAACTTTGAAGTTTCAAAACGCACCAAAATGGAGAAAAACGCGTCATTTACAAAAAAAATGCACCAAGTTTAGAATTTATTTTTCAGTTTAAAATGTTTATTGAATTAATTTTTCATAAAAAGTATAATATTTTTGTATTAAAAATTTAACAATAAAACAGGCTTTTACAGTTCAGGTTTAAAAAGAAATAAAACCTAAAAAATCTTAACAAATGTGTAGTACAAATGAATAAGGTAGATAGTATATATCGTCACATTACACAACTACACAATAATTCAAAATCAAGTTTTTTCTTGTTGATTATGCTTCATTTTATCAAACTACATGTTCACGCAAATATTTCGACCTCTGCGATAAAAAATGACGACTTCATTAAAGAAATTCAAACGGACGTAATTACGAATGCAGCTATTTTTTTATTGCAAATAACGTAATTAGCATAAAAGTTTAACTGTCATATTTATAAAAAATATTTCATGTTTATTAAGCGCTTATTTAACATATTTCTATGGGAAGTTTGTCAAATAAACCTGTACTAAACCTAAAATATTTTTTATGAATACGACAGTAAATATATCGCACTTGTTCTTCAAAAGCATAACTCAAAATTTTAAAATTTTCACTTTTTGCAAAAACCAAACAACAATGACCTCTGTTGTTTGGTTTTTGTAAAAATCTAACTTTGATTTGTCTTCTTTTCCGTGAAAAACCGTTATGACTCTCTTTGTGTTTTTAGAATAACTACTACTAACAGAAACAGTTTTTGGCCTCTACTGAAAATTCATGAATTTTGAGTTGTTACGCTTTTGAGGAACAAGTGCGATATATAAAAAGGAAATAAATAGTTAAAAAACATATAAGTTTCCATACTACAAGTAAATTTCGAAGAAAATTTTCAAGAATACTTTATTATTTTGATTTTGTAACGTTTTTTGTTTCTCCTGTAAAAAATATAAAAGTGTAGTTGAGTCCGTTTGCATTAAAGGTGACGATATGTACATACATACATACGTCTTTATGTGGCCTTGATTATGAAAGTAGTCTAAGTCATACGCATATTTGATTCGAAATAGTGAATAAATCTTTAAAAAAAACTTAATAAACATTTACAAACAACAAATAACAAATAAATTATATTAATCGAGACTAGTAAAACTCTAAATTAAAACGTTGCAAAATAAAAAAAATCAGGAAGTTGGTGGTAAGTTTCACAACAAGAATTTCCCGTTTTAACCCATTGTTGTGTTAAATTTAAAAAACGCACCGAAATTAAAAAAACCGTACCACGCACCAACTAGGAATTTTTCGCACAAAAAATTTCAAAAAGCACCCAAAATGGTGCGAACGCACCGAGTTGACAACGCTGCTAATAACATACAAATGCGAACATTTATCTTTTCGAAACGAATTACATAATAACCCCCAGATACAAGGGTTTCAAAATAAGAGTTTGAAGCAAGGTATTGGTCCCTGTTGATTTCACACTAAATAAAGCTTTTGGTCAATCGAAGACTGTTTGATGTCAGTTTGTTCTTGTTTGAGCACATCTATAGGCCTTTCGTTTCTGCTTAAGAAACTCACTAGTAGACATCAAGCAAAAAATTCTTTGAAAATTTTTTTAAAAAACTCATAAGTTTATAGAAAAACTCTCAAAATGTTATTCTAATTACAATTAACATAAGCTGAAAAGAAAAACCTCAAAGAAAAATTTTAATTCGTAACAAACATTTGTATTAAAACTAAAGCAAAATAACCCATATCTTCTAATTAGTAACGTTTTTATTTGTATGTACATAGTATAAATAAATTAATAGATCATTGTGTACATATTTTATTTATTTTTTATGTATATCATAAAAAATAAATTAATACATCATTATGTACATATTTTATTTTTTCATTTATTCCAGAAATGGCAAAGCTCGACGAGAAAATTGGTTTTATTGGTGGTGGCAATATGGCATTTGCCATCGGCTCGGGACTCATTAGTCAAGGTATTGTTAAAGCTGGGCAGGTGTTTGTCTCCGGGCCAAATTTAGAAAACCTTCAACGCTGGCGTGATATAAGTGTAGCAACAACTGATGATAACAATGATATTATAGATAAAACTGATATTATATTTATATGTGTAAAACCCCATATATTGACACCATGTGCCATGCAATTACGGAATAATCATGTAAGATGTGCTAAAGACAAAGATAAATTATTTGTGTCGGTACTAGCTGGTGTTAATTTAAAAGATTTAGAAAAGGTATTTTACTTAAACTTTACTTATTCCAAAATTAGCATTTACGTTCAACCCCTTTAGAGTTTCTCTTTCATTGATTGCTTAAAAATGATACGAACTATGCCGAATACACCAATGCAAGTAGGTGAAGGTTGCACTGTTTACTCACCTGGTTCATATATTGTGCAACAAGATTTGGAAAAAGTGCACTTAATGTTGAATTCTCTGGGCATAGCGCACCAAGTGCCGGAATCAATGATTGACGCTGTTTCGGGGATTTCTGGATGTGGCCCTGCATTTGTTTATACAATTATTGAGGCCTTAGCAGATGGTGCCGTCAAAAATGGTGTTCCCAGACAAATGGCTTTACAGTTTGCCTCACAAACTGTTTTGGGAGCAGCGAAGACTGTTATGATAACAGGTAAACATCCAGCTGTACTAAGAGATGAAGTCTGCTCCCCTGGCGGTGCCACTATTGTAGGAGTGCATGAATTAGAGAAGGGAAACTTAAGGTAAAAAGAAATACTACTCGTACTAACAAATAAATAAATAAATAAGATCTATTTTTCTATTTTCAAAGATCTACACTTATAAATGCTGTCGAAAAATCGTCCCATCGTGCTGCTGAACTCGGACGTAAAGGTAAATAACTTCACATTCCTTAGTACTACGTATATAGTTGGAGATGCCTATCTAACACATAAACGATTTGTGTCGAATAAATAAAAAACCTGTGTACAATTTCCTACTTATGGCTATAAAAAATGTAGCCCGTAAAGTATGCAAAAGAAATTTTTTTTAATTTTTGTAATTTGGTACATATTTTTTTATTTATTCACGATCTTTTTTACTAACATATTCCACACATTTTGATGGATCTGTTGGAAAGTACTCTTGGCATTTTGTCATCAGCCGTTTTAGTCCTTGTATATATTTTCGTTGAGTTTCGTCATTCATAACATGAGCAACGTTTTTCGAAAAAATCTTTTCTCTACCAGTACGTGCATGAATACCAACCATAGTTACACCTATAGGCCAAGGAGCATTGCCAATAGCCATTTCCAAATAAGCATCACTGGCGTGTATATAATTCCGGTTAAGCAAGTGCTTACAAATATCACTTAAACTTTCTAGAATATCATCTGGTAGTGATCTATTTTTCAATTTACGAAATAGGGGCTTCACATACTCTTTGGTTTGAGTATAGATTACACGGCCCATCTTTACCTTTGTAGACATTTTTTCTTGTTTTGAATAGCTAGAAATCTGATCACTCCAGAGTTTTAGTATGTATGTCAGCAAGGTCATTATGACGTCCATATCATATTCTTTGTTGTTGCGACCCATTTTTAAGGACATTGTCTTAATGCTTTCCCAATCTACGCTTTCATCAATTTCAGCAAATTCGTTTTTCTTCTCTTCTTTTGATGATTGGGTGTTGGCAAACATTTCCTGCAGATACGCTTGGTCTACTTGTTCCAAAGCTTCTTGAAAATCATTTCGGAAGCCTCTGTTTGCTTCGGGTTGTGAAATTTCACACTGCCTTAGACGCTGAAATGCTTCAGGCTCTGTTTCACCAAAGAGCAATACGGGTTCCCCTCGTTCCCTTAGTCGGCGTATAACTTCTGCTCGTGGTAAAATATTTTGTCCATCATTTGTGAAGTTGTAGCTACCGTCACTTGTGTTTTGGTCTGCTTCATCACTTTCTTGTTTTTTATAGCCTTGTTTCTGCAAAATTTCTTCGGTACTCTTTGCTATTAATTCTCCTCTTTTGAAATATCTCTTTTTGTCATCTACCAGTTGTTTGTCCTCCAAGAGCTTTCTTTTTCTAGCTATTTCAGCTTTTAAAATATCCATTGAGTGTAGATATAAATATAATTTATTTAAAAAAAAAAAAATGTTTTCTGGCACGGAATTTCACTTATCAGCCGTTTTTGTTTATGAAAGCTTACATGGTAGTTCGGAAATATAAGAAGTATCAAGGCACATTTACTACAGGTACACGCATTAGAGAAAACACTGTGGCAACTCTGTGCTTCTCACATAGTTTTACAAAGTAATTGTCAAAAAATTGTATGCATCAAACAAGACACAAAAGTAATTGTCAAATGAATTCTTCGATATAAACGTGTAAACAAAAAATCAGCGGATGAGCAATTTGCCTGATGCATGTACCTGTTTGATATGCCTTGAGAAGTATCAATTTTATAGCATCTACAGATTTCGGTGTTACCAGGAGTAAACTATAGATGCCGACTTGCAAATTCATATTCAGTTCCAGCACATTTACATTGAGACTTTTTATTCATGCCTTTTTGACGTAAATATACAACCCTACAAGAAATGAATGACCGAAAGTTCACTAACCTAAATAATATGGCAATACTACTCATGTATGTGGTGAGTTTAAAAGGGGTGAAAATATCTGACGTTTATAAATTTTGCAAGAAAATTTACGCAAGTGAAGAAAACAAACTGGGGAAAACGGCAACATTTTTCAATTCTGACAACATTGTTGAAAAATGAAAACAAATAATGAAAAAATATTGCCAATTTCATTGCATTATTTTTAAAGTAATTTTTTAATAAATTATATATCTAGATATTGGAATTAAAAGCGAAAAGCCTCTAGTATCAGATTATTTAACTGTCATTGTTGACATTTTACTGATATTGAATATATCTGATGTTTTCATTAGACACTTGCAACACTTTTTCACTAATAACTCATAAACTAGACTTCGTGCGCATATGGCGCTACCATCAATCAATAGCTTATTACAATGCGCGTCGGTAGTTATAAGGCTTATATCTCGGGAGACTTTCGGAAAAAAGTTATAGAGCAAAAAACTTTTTTTTACTTAAAATAACAGTCATAGTTTTTTGCTTGTAACTCATAAACTAGATCGCGTGCGCATATGACGCTACCTGCAATCGATAGCAAACTGAAATACGCGTCGATTAAAGGTTCAATGACTTTCCGGGAGACTTTCTGGAAAAAGTTATTGGCTTAGCAAATTTTTTCTAATAAAAAATTTGCAACAAAAAAACATTTTCAGTTTTTTGTTCATATCTCAAAATCTAGATGTCGTGCGCATGTCGCACTACCTTCAATAGATTAAGGACAAAAATACGCGTATATAATGGGTTCTTTTTTATTCCGGGAGACTTTCTGAAAAAAGTTATAGGATCAGCAACATTTTTTTTTTATTAAAAATTTGCAACAAAAAAGCATATATAGATTTTTGCTCATATCTCA
Source organism: Nowickia ferox (assembly GCA_936439885.1). Taxonomy (NCBI): domain Eukaryota; kingdom Metazoa; phylum Arthropoda; class Insecta; order Diptera; family Tachinidae; genus Nowickia; species Nowickia ferox. The sequence continues at coordinate 89,203,021 of OW387023.1, read as the reverse complement.
AAACCTAGATCTCGTGCGCATATCGCACTACCTTCAATAAATTAAGAACAAAAATACGCGTCTATAATGGGTACTATGTAGTTCCGGGAGACTTTCTGGAAAAGGTTATATGTCCAGCAACATTTTTTTTTTTTGTTAAAAACATGCCAAAAAACCATCTTCACTTTTTCACTAATTACTTATGAACTAGATCTCGTACCTATATGACATTATTGTTAATCAATTAAGAATAAAAATACGCGTCGATAATGGGTTCCAGCTTTTCCCGGGAGACTTTTTGGAAAAAGTTATAAGCAAATAAAAAAAATTAAAAATTAGAAAATATTTTATAGTGTGGAACAACTGGGCAGCACTGATCAACTTTTTAGCGAAGCACGTTTTTTCTATTTTCGTACGTGCTAAATGTAAACAAAGGGTGAAAAAAACTATAGTTTTTAATACAATATTTTTAAAGTAATTTTTTACTAAATTATAAATTAAAAAACAGGAGTAATTAGCGAAAGACCTCTAGTATCAGATTATTTGACTGTCATTGTTGACATTTTAGTCATGTTAAATATATCCGATGTGTTAATTAGACACTTTTTCAAATACTTTTTTGCTTATATCTCGTAAACTAGATAGACTTCGTGCGCACATGGCGCTACTTTCAATAGATAGCTTATTACAATACGCGTCGGTTGTTATAAGGTTTATATCTCGTGAGACTTTCTGAAAAAAATTACAGACCAACAAACTTCTTTTTGTACTTAAAAAAATACAGTTTGAGTTTTTTACTCATAACTCAGATTGCGTGCTCATATGACGCTACCTGCAATCGATAGCAGACAAAAATATGCGTCGAATATGGGTTCAATCATTTTCCAGGAGACTTGGGAAAAAGTTATTGGCTTAGCAAAAAATTTTTATTAAAAAACAGACCAAAAAGCGGCTTTAGTGTTTAGCTACTAATTTAAAAACGAGACCTCGTGCCCACATAGCTTTACCTTGTGTCGCTTTAGGATATAAATAGGCATATATAATGGGAACTGTCATTTCCCGGGAGACTTTCTGGAAAAAGTTATAGGCCCACAAAAAATTATAAAATGGAAAATACTTAAAAAGAAAATTAACTTGGTGTCAGTGATACCTAGTCAATTTTTAGCCAAATACAAAGCTGCATGGTGAAAAATTGTTTCATGTTCTTTCGTTCTTAACGAACGTCTGGCAACATTTTAAAACGTGTTGAAAAACTAATTGTCAAACAGCAAGAAGACAAAACGTGTTGCAATAATCCACGCAAGACACATGAAATAAATAAATTTAATAAAATAAATTTGATTTGATATGCCTTGGATCCAAGGCGGCGGCATAAAATTCTCACAACTTAGAAGTATCCGCACAATCAAGGCACATTAAATATGCCTTGCGCACAATGTACTTCTGTATTAATTACCTCCCATAGAAGATATACAAATACAAGAATTTGAAGAATTAGAATTGGAACGATTAAAAAGAGTATTGCAAATTTTGGAACAGGCGCGCACGAAAAGTTTGAGTTTGCTTTCAGATGATTGGAAAGAGTATGTGCATGCAGAACTATCACGGGATGGCTTAAAAGGTTATCTGCGACTATGCACAAATGGGGGATCATCGGCAACCAACAATGCGAGCAAACATGACTTTGAATTGGAAGCCAGGCGCCGAGATTACATATCACATTTTATATTAAGAATCGTTTACTGTCGAACTATGGAATTAAAGTGGCAAGTTAAAGAGCCGAACTTCATTTTTTTTATTCATCACAATAATTTTATATTAGTTGGTTCTTGGCACGTGAAATGGAGCTCTTCAAATACAAATTTTCCCTTAAGAATTGGTACGATCCAGGCGCTGTTAATACAAACGATTTTATATCGATTACTGCGGTCAAACAAATGGATAAAATTGAACAGTAAAATGTTGCCGTTTTCCCCAGTTTGTTTTCTTCACTTGCGTATTGGTCATTGGGGTGCTACGGTACTTATGATATTCAATAGTGCTAAAAAAAAGTACAGTACCAACTTTTCTATCCTTGCGTGGTAGTTTTGTTTATAATGATGCCAGACTAGACTAAAGCACGCAATACCGGGCATTATAGCATTAAGTCCGTTTGTTAAGTTTTCCAGTAAAATCCAGTAGTTGAGTAAATTTTTTGTAATATGTAAATTTATTGCCCATTTTTGACTTAATAATTAAATTTAATTATATGTAAGTTCTATTCAAGTACGAAATTATGTTTTTGATTGCATATTTAAATAAAACTTAAATGCCAAATATGCTTTCAGTATAGTACATAACGGTTATAAGATAAAATATTTTTTTTATTGAATCGTTTATTTCAAAAACCAATCAAACGAACAATTTTTGATTTTGAGTAAATCAAAGAAAACTTCCTAGCAATCTCTAAATTACTTTTACTATCAATTTCTGGAACTGTTTGATAAATATAAAACTTTTTTATCTATATTTACATATTTCTATTCAAAGCAAGAAAACATATACATACATATGTATGTATGTATCTACAAACTAGCTTCCACAAATATTTATAATTTGGAATAACTTGATTACTTAACATCCTATTATCAAATTAAAAAGTTATGATATGTAAAATACTTTTTATACAAAGTAATTAAGAAAATTATTCGAATATTCGACAAAAAACTTTTTATTAATTTAATTTTCCGGACAGTGAAGAAGTAAACATTGAACAATGTTGCCACCACATTACACAATTTGCTTGATTGTACAATAAAAATCAAGTTTTGATATTTGATATATATTGTGCCACCTTCGAATATGACATACACATTGGCGATTTTATTGTACAATACGAAAAATGGCACAATTATATTGCAATTGGGTGGGCCCGATTTATGTTTATTACAGGTTTATTTGACACATTTGCCATAGAAATATCAAATAAGCGCTTAATAAACCTGAAATATTTTTTATGAATAAGGCAGTTAGAATTTATTCTGTAGTTTAAATAAATGAATAATAATAATAATTTGGTTTTTTTATGTAGAGTTTTGCGACTAAGTGTACATCCTAAATTGATGTAATTCCAAATAACATTTTGTATGTACATAAATCTGTATTGTTTTCGTATTATTAACCAACTTCAAAAAAGGAGGTTATCAATTCGTCTCTTTTTTTTTTTTTGGCGGTGTTACTTCATAATTTGTTGACCGATTGTAAAAATTGTTTTATTGTCTGAGAGGATATAGCTTCCCAATGCAAAAAAAAAAAATAGGGAGGGGACACGGCCACAAATTTTTTTATTTGATTGCAGCGAAACCTAGCAAACACATTTGGTTCTTGGAATTACACAATTTTAAAATTGAAAATATAGGCAGGCCTACACCCATTAAAATTTATTATTATATTTCACTTGGTTCTACCTAACCAATTTTTATGAAACTTACCACACACCTTTGACTCAAAAATAGACACAACCTTCCATTTGAAAAAATGGGCGGAGTTACGCCCATTAAAATTTAATATTTTATTTTAAGTGGTTCTGCTTAACCGATTTTAACAAAACTTAACACATACCCTCAGCGCTGAAAAACACAAAATCATGCACTTGAAAAATGGGCGGAGACACGCCCATTAAAATTTACTTTTATATCCCATAAATTTTTTTTGAAAATGTTCTATCAGATCTTTGCATTGAAGTCGGTTTTTTTTTTGGCAGAATTATTTTCATATAAACACATGCCCCCTTTTCGTTCTTGTCGTATTTTGACTTACTACGACATTTTTGTAATAGATTAAGGCACACCGCAACATTTGTTCTTTAAACCACGATAAGGCCTATAATAAATATCGTAAGCTGAAATGCAGAAACACCTAACTATATTTTTTAAATTTTATAGAAGAGAGAAAAAACTAAACAAAATTTATTCAAGTGACTGATGGTATGATAAAGGTTTGAAAAATTGTGGGGACATTCGTTCGATGTAATACCCAGTAATTAATTTAAAAAAGTTCGAAAGTTCGGTCGAACATTAATGCCCATGATTACAATGTTTAGCAAATTTGCATCTGGACAATATATGTAAATACCGTACGCAGAAAAAATTATTACCAAAAAATTTTCAAACACGTTTATTTGAAATAAAATTTGGTTTCAGTAAATATTTTTCACTGTTCCAGTAGTTTGTTCCAATTATGTTTTAAGCAAAAAAAAAAAAATGAAAAAAAAACCGTATACACTCAAACCTTTTTTATGCGGTTTTATTTTATGCGCTTTTGAAGTTATGCAGTTTCCGAAACCGAATTTTAAATTTCATGAAATTGGCACTCCCCTACTGCATTTTTATAAAAAATTGTTTTATTTTTGCTTGAATTGTATTTGGGGCGCTTTTTATGTATTAAAATGTGTTTTCGCATGCATAAGTAATGTTTTAGACACAGCAGCTTTTCTTGAATCAAGTCGTGAGTTATAAATTTTATTTCTTTAGCATCTCCTGAATTTGTCTTCTTAATATTATTTTGTATACATATGTATGTATTGTTTTGCTTGTTTATTAAAAATAAATGGACATCTTAAAATACGTACATTCATATTTGCTACACATTTTTTATGCGGTTTTGATATAATTTTGACAGTATGAAGTTTTGTATAGAAGTAGTACCCTTTTTTATGCGGTTTCCTTTGGAACGCATCTACAGCTAAATAAAGGTTTGAGTGTAGAGTGAAAAATTCTAATTCATACAATTAATATTAAGCGACATTTGTAACAATATAGAAATTGCTTACTGTACAGAACAGTTATTTGCTCTTTAATTTCAGCAAAAAAAATTGTTGAATCAAAAACTTTGGTTAAAAAAAATTGTTTTTTTTCCAAACAATTATTAAAAAATTTTGCATTTGAATTTACAAATTTCTTGATTCAGAGAATTTTGTTTTTGAATTGTAAAATTAATTTTTTCTGTGTATGTATACAAACTTGCACGAACATCGTTACAGCTTACCCAACTCATCAGCAAAATTTCAAAACACTACACCATTTTTTAAAAATAAATCATAAAATCGAACACAAATTCCGAACATTATTATTTGTATATTGTAGTATTGTGATTAAATTTATTATTAAATATATTGAATGACGTTTATAATTGAGAAGTCTTATGTATGTATGTATGTATGCATATGTATCTTAGAAAGATATATTTTCGCGAAATTTTATAGCTAATTGTTATAGTTATCCGCCGACACAATCTACCGTGATTACATTTTAGAGAAAATCTTTCATATTACATCTTTCAACAAAAATAATCGTCACTTTTTTAAACAATACAAACCTTAACATATATGTATATATGGTATATAAAGGGGTTTTTTATTGAGGTATAGAACTTTAAGTTGGCATCACTTTTTTAACTGGCGGCCATTTTGTCAGCTGTCAAGTGATTAATATTTAGTTTGGTTTGCCATTTCATCATGAACAGGTTGACAAAAGAACAACGCTTGCAAATCGTGCAAATTTATTTCGAAAATAATGGTTCAGTTCGCGAAGTTTACCGCAAGCTCCGTCCATTTTATGGTCGACAGAGCAATTAATTCGGTTAACCATGGATCGTTTTCGCACTACGTTTACTCTATGTGATAATACGCATCCGCGGAAGTCGCTCGTCTACGCCAACAAACCAGAAACGTTAGGGGACTTGGAAGCCAACATTCGTGGCGTTATTGCCAACATACGGCCCCATATGCTCGAAAAAGTGGTTGAAAATTGGACCTGTAGAATTGGCTTTATTCGAGCCAGCCGCGGCGGCCACATGCCCGAAATCATATTTAAACGTTAATGGCATAAAATTATCCTTCCAATAAAGCCAAATTGATGGACATTAAAACGATTTTCTTGTGTTTTATTTCAATTCGAAGTTCTATACCTCTAAAAAAAACACCCTATAGATACAAAAAAATTGATAAGAGCATGTATGTATTTATATAAAAATTTGTGTTAGAAAAAATGCAGGAGGAAGGATTATAGTTTTGCTCCTAGTAACAACAATGACGAAGATTATATGGTATTGCTTAACGACGTCTTACACTAACCCATTCATCATCGTCTTCGCCCTTGTTCTCTATAAAAGAAACAAACAAAAAATCATTAAAATTATCTATGAAATAAGTGTTTCAGAGAATTCACCTTTATCTTTTTGGGGTTCCCTTTTAGATTTATCTTTTTCTTCCCGTGCAGAAGGACGCTCGGTACGCCAATTTCCAGAGTCCTTTCCTCCAGTGCCGGCAGGACCGCGGTCACGACGATCACCACCAGGGCGACGATTATCGCGATCTGAAGGCCGAGGAGCATCACGCCAATTTCCAGCTGAAGATTGTTCATCGCGACGGACATCACGACGGTCGTCGCGATCACCACCTCCACGGCGGAATTCACCACGGGGACGTTCTTCGCGATCACCGCCACGTGGACGATCTTCGCGATCACCGCCACGTGGACGATCTTCGCGATCACCGCCACGTGGGCGATCTTCGCGATCACCACCACGTGGACGATCTTCGCGATCACCGCCACGTGGACGATCTTCACGATCACCGCCACGAGGGCGATCTTCGCGATCACCGCCACGTGGGCGATCTTCCCGATCTCCACCACGTGGACGATCTTCGCGATCGCCACCACGTGCACGAAAATCACTACCACGCCCACTGCGTTCCTCATCAGCACCACCTCCACGACGCCATCTGTCATCTCGTGCACCAGCTGCAGAACGCTCAGGTGCGGACTCTTGATCACGCCGCACACGCCATGAGCCACCATCAGTGGCTCCTTCGCCTGCCTCCCTGCGCTCAGCAGGACGCTCACGCTCCCGGTCACGAACTGGATGTGCTCCACGACGCCACTCATTATTGTCACCGCCTCTTTCGGCCCGTCCTGTGTCACGTTCACGATCTCCGCCATGTGGACGCCATGCCTTTTCGCTGGGCTTCTCACGTTCGCGTTCGGCAGGAACATCACGAGACAAACGTTCTCTTTCTTCCTGAATTCTGCGTTCGGCCTCGTCTTCTTTAGCACGCTGTTTTTCGTATTGAATGCGTCGTTTTTCTTCTTCGGCTTCTCGTTCTTTACGACGAGCTTCTGCAATAGCGCGTTCTTCTTCCTCCTTGGCATGCCGGATTTCCTCTTCTTTACGCATGCGCTCCTCTTCTTTCTCGCGCAACCATTGTTGACGGCGTTGTTCACGACGAAGTTCGATACGTTTAGCCAAACGTTTCTTACGCTCTTCAGCCAAAGCGATTTCAAATTGTTTGATTTTCTCGGCATACACAGAAGCACGCTCAGTTTTCAAGGCTGACAAGAAAGTGTCCCGATCTGAATGCATACGCTTAAGACGTTCTTGTTGAATTACAGCATCCTTGCGCTCAGCTATGGCATTTTCTATACGTTTGGCCTCTTGGGCTTCCCAGAACTCTTTGTCCTTTACCATTTTTTCGCTCAAATACTTTTCAAACAGAGGAATTTCCTTCATGCGTTTGCAACGTTCAAAGAAATCTATTTTCTTTTCTTGAGATTTGAGTTTATTCTGCAGCTCTTTACGTTCGCGCTGTAATTCTTCAGATTCCTTAGCAGCGATTTGTTCTGCATCCAACTTTTTAATACTTTCAGCATCCAATTTTTCCAACATTTTTTTGCCATGAGCAGTTTGAGAAATTTGCTGCACCTTTTCTTTCAGGCTCTTTTCCTTGATGGCTTGAATTTCATTTTGATGGCGTTTGCGCTCACGTTCCTCGTTTTCTTGCTCTAAACGCTTCTGCTCGGCCAACTTGGCTTTACGGGCCTCTTCTTCTAAGCGACGGGCTTCTTCTTCTTCTCGAGCGTTATTTTGCTTTTCAATGAACTCTTTGCGATCTTCAATGATCTTCTGACGTTGAAGAATGCGTTGATGCTCACGACTTTTGATTTCATGATAGTGTTGTACCATTTGTGTGCGAATTTTAGCACGTTGGTCCCGTTCACGATTAGGATAAACAATGGACGCAGCGCGATGCAACACTGAAGACATGTTGACCAATTGTGAACGAATTTGTTCCGATGGCATCGACTGTAAGTTGGGACCATCGGGATGATCCTCCCTTTGACTTTCGGTAAGGTCAGTACCAAAATATATACACCGTTTCTGATGATCAATGCGGATTTGCATGTCGTTGTGACGTACAGATTCCACTAACAATTTTTCCAAGTCAAAGATACTGCTGAAAGAAGCCATATTTAAAAGTCGTTCAAATTCAATGCTCTCGTACACTTGAGATATTTGGCGGATTAAACGCATGATAGTAACATCTTTTAGAGGACGAACATATGGAGCTAAAGGATTATTTTCACCAGGAATCGCCTCGATAGCATTAATAACAGTTTGTACACGTTTGCAAAGATTCAAGGGATTAAAATCAATTTCCATCCAATTATATAAGTTGCGATATTCCTCAGAAGCCAATTGAGGTACATTAAGACGCACCTTATAAATTAAGAATTTCAATATATATATTTGCAACGTGAAATTGAATTTTTGCTACTTACCACTTCTCTCAGCAAGGAAGCTCTAGTAGGAGGTTGTTGCAATCCCAACAGAACTGCTAGTTTTTGGGCCTTTTCCAATGGACTTTTATCAGCTTCAATGAAGCGATCAAACTCAGGATGGGCTGAAGGCAAAGGTATGGACAATGTTGCTATTAGCACATGGGAGGCCATGCGTTGCATATCATCTTTTGTCAAGTTTTTCTTTAATTCGCGTGTCAATTGGAATAATTTTAACAATGCGGCTGCATGGAATAACTGATTACTAGCTTTGGAGAACACCATTGCCAGTTTCTGATAATAATTAGCCATAGTCTTGGGAACAGGAGTTTTCTTGGACAATGCCATTAGACCGTGAATATCTTCAATTGCTTTATATGCTTCTTGCCACAACTCCATTTGTATTGCGCAATCCAATTGGAATAACCTTGTATCAAGGCACAATTGTTGGGTTTCCAACTTTGTAATAGATACCCCAGTAGTTTGGTTGGTGCTTTTGCAAATATCTTCCAAATGCTTGCGTAACTTATCGCACAACCGGCGAAATTCACTTTTGCGGTTATATTTTAAACAGAAATTAAATGCCATACGTGCGATGTCATGGTACAAACCCTCACAATGGGTGTTAATACGTAGTAACTCCAAACACTGGCAGTATGATTCCCATAAGAACTTTACCCATGGCAACAAAATGGTACGATCGGACCGATCTTGAGCATCTTCGCCACATACTGCACTCATTAAAATACTTTCAGGAGTAGCGATGTTATCTAAATCATCCAGTTCCAAAACTGCTACAGCCGCAGATGATTGAGCTTGAGCAGCTTCGGTATGCTCCTCAGCCATGCGCAAATAGGCACGAATAACATTTTCCAATGAATTGACATTCACCAATTGGAACATGTTACGATACTGGAATAAACCTTCTTTGGCAATATGAGATTTCTTAAGCTCCACACACAAGTACAAATACTTGTACATAAGAGGCTCAATTATCGATTCCGAGTAGGCATAGTTCCAGCGCTTGTTACGAAATACTTCTTGTAAAGTATCCAAGGCACGCAATGGCTTGCCCACTTCAATAAATTCTAAAAAATTAAAAATAAGTTATGACTGCAGTATATATTTACATACATATAGCAAACTATTTAATTACACAGTACAACAGCCAATCTGGGGGGTGAGAAATTCCAAGTCTGGGTGATGGTACTAGGTCAGTATAGTAAAACCCTCAAAGGGTTTGGCGTTCGTATGTGTCAGTTTTTTTTTATGACCTTTTAAATTTTTTCTTTTTCACTTGTCTGATTTTGATGAAACAAATTTAGAAAAATTAAGAATTACAATTTCTCTAATCTGTTTCTATACCGTTTTCCTATATGTGCAACACTTTCGAAGTTAAAAATAAATTTGCGGAGGCAAAAAAATATTTTTTTTTAAAAATATAAATATTTTTTTTTTTAAATTCATAAAAAATTCAAAATGGAAAAAAGTGCCAAAACTAATTACTTTCGCGTAAAGTTACATAACTCATGAGCAAAAAACACGAAATTAATAACACTTAATCCTTTTTTCCGTTTTGGATTTTTTATGAATTTAAAAAAAAAAAAATTTAATTTTTAGGCAAATTTATTTTTAACTTCGAAAGTGTTGCACATATAGGAAAACGGTATAGAAACAGATTAGAGAAATTGTAATTCTTAATTTTTCTAAATTTGTTTCATCAAAATCGGACAAGTGAAAAAGTAAAATATTTAAAAGGTCATAAAAAAAACTAACACATACGAACGCCAAACCCTTTGAGGGTTTTACTATACTGACCTAGTACCATCACCCTGACTTGGAATTTCTCACCCCCCAGACAATAATCGCAAAAATGTTCCAGTGTTATTTATGCATATACAGGGGACGAAGCCGATTGGCTCAGAGCCGCCGCCGATAAAAATTGGGCACCATGAGCCGCCGCCGATGCATACGGCTTGCATCGACTAAAATTTTCAGTCGACGGCACCGGCTGAGCCGATTCTGCACAGTAAGGGCGTCAGATTTTATAAAATCACTAAAAATTTCTGCATGTTAAATTTTTTTCATTCTCTTACTTGTGGCCTACACCTAACATAAAATGACTAACTGTATCATTAACTTAAGTTAATGATAAGTGTAGACTGTTCAAGTTAATGCATTGAAGTTATAACATCTTTGGATTTATCAAATTTATTTGTTTTACGCTATAATTATACACGCCACTAGTGGCATACAATTGTTGTATGCATTTTATCAACGAAAAATTGTTCGAAGTAGTTGAATCCATTTGCTTTACTGTTTTCACATGCAATTGCAAGTTCATTTTAAAAATGTTGCCGAAGAGTAAACTTTAGAATATTTATTTACCCAAGTAAAAAAAAAAATGCTCCCTTTTTGTTTATAGAGCTATCGAGTTCAGAAGTTAATACAGTTACCCTAGAAAGTTTCAGTACACCTTAAAATTTTGTAATAAATCTAACAACTAACATAATTAGACTAATCGAATCGATCTTTTTGTCTCATTAGCTTTTAGAGAATCATTTGTCTTCATACTAAAACTTGCTTTTAGAAGAGATATTTAAAAAATATCAACCACAAATTACACCAAAAAAAATATTACGCACATCACCAGCAGCATTACATACAATTACATTTATTATGAAGATAAAGTATTCTTTAAAATGTACGCAGGCAAAAATATCGATTCGATTAGGCTAACTATGTTAGTTGTTAGCATTATTAAAAATTTGGAAGATTTACTGAAACTTTATTGTCCACTGTATATCATATTTTGTAATTATATGTTTATGCTTTATCCAATTCAAACATTTGTTTTCGATTTTTAGAGCATATAATAAATAACTGAATTAAGAAAAAATTGTACAAATTGAGACATTTTTATTTTTTTATCACTACTTTATCAACAAGTATTATTAGTACCTTAACAATTACTAAACTGAATTGTAACGAGTCCCAAAATAAAACACCAATTTAATATTTTGTTGCAAGAAAACGCTAATATCAAAATAATACATTCATTACAAAAAATAAAACTTCAAATTAAAAAAAACTACTAGAATATGTCATTACATTTTGATTTCATCTGTTTTATATGGGGTAGAGTCACATTTACATACATACATATGTATATTTACATACATATGTATGTATGAATTTTTTTTAATGCCGCCTTTTCAGCCGATTAAGCCGCCGCCGCCGAAGATTATTTTGTTCAGCCGCCGCCGGTCGACAAACCAGGTCGGCTTCGTTCCCTGTGCATATATGGATATATACATACATATGTGAGCATACATATGCAGTTGTCTTTACACATACAAACTTAATTTATTTACATCGTTTTTTCCGCTTATTCATTTGACACAAGGCATATCAAACAGGTACATGCATCAGGCAAATTGCTAATCCGCTGATTTTTTGTTTACACGTATATAACGAAGAATTCATTTGACAATTACTTTTGTGCCTTAAAGCAAAAAATTATATGCAACCAAGGCATATCAAACAGGTACATGCATCAGGCAAATTGCTCATCCGCTGATTTTTTGTTTACACGTTTATAACGAAGAATTCATTTGACAATTACTTTTGTGCCTTGTTTGATGCATACAATTTTTTGACAATTACTTTGAAAAACTATGTGAGAAGCACAGAGTTGCCACAGTGTTTTCTCTAATGCGTGTACCTGTAGTAAATGTGCCTTGTATGCAACAAACAATTGTTTGTTACATACAATTTTTTGACAATTACTTTGTAAAACTATGTGAGAAGCACAGAGTTGCCACAGTGTTTTCTCTAATGCGTGTACCTGTAGTAAATGTGCCTTGATTTGACATTTAACATTAATAACTTTTGCTAATCGGATACTTGCTATTCCACCCGTCAATACATGTTTGTGTGCATACCCTTGTATTAGTAATTTCATATCCACATTGGATTTTTTCCGAAGAAACTCGTTTCACTTACCATTCGCTCTTTTTAAAGCGTTTTCCGGTCGTTGGGTATAACGTGCCATTATTATTTCATATAATTTTCACACCTCAGCGCTTAAGGTTTAATTTAAAACAAAACTTTCACAACTTTATTGCGTTTTCCCGTGAAAAATTTATAAATATCTTCGACGAAACCGTGCCTGCCGTCGAGATTTATGCAAAATGGCCGAGTGTCGCGTTTTTCCACGACACGATAAACGTCAGTGTTGCATATTTTGGGCTAATAATTAACCATTCACAATACTACTTTTTCAACTGCCTATAAAGACATGTCTTGTTTTGCATAACTCAAAAAATTCGTTTTTTGAGTTATGCAAAATTTATTATTTTAATAATAATATTTGTTAATAGTTCCAATTCGTGGTGGTAGTTCTTTTTTGTGCTGCCACATATAACTGTGCTATCAATAGAAGCACATTACTATCTACAGTTGCACACTATTATTGACAACTTATATAAAGTCTGCGAATTGAAAAATATTTACGAAGTTGTAAGTTTGATGTTGAATATCTTCTGAATTCCACAAATTCAGAAAATGACAGTCACCAATTTAAAAAAGTAGTTCTGTTTTCAATCGATTGTTATATGTTGCAATACGATAATGTGAATGTTTTCTATTTTATGAGCAGAAAACTTTTGTCCTTATTTTAGTGCTTTCGAAGAGTTTTCTAGGATATAACTTCTGAAACAAAGTAATTCAGAAAATGACAGTCCCCAATTCTGAAAGGTAATTTTATTAACTATCGACAGATATATAACCGAATGCCTTACAATCAGTAATTACTATTTTATAGGTATTCAACTTTTTTGTTAAATTTTAATGATATAAAAAATTTTATTTTGACATATCTTCTGAACTAAAGTAATTCAGAATATAAGAGTCGCAAATTTTAAAAGATGTTTTTATTTCCTATCGATTGGTATATGTCTTAATTGGGCACAATCAATAATTTTTAATTTATATTCAAGAACAAACTTTTGGTTGGAGTAATTTTCGACAGTGTTTTTTTTCATAGTTATTCAAATAAAAATAATGACATCTATTAAATCTGATTCTACTCATACGACACCATAAAACTTTATAATTTTTTTTTTAAATAAAGTTAAGAATTACCTATTTTTTTTGATTTGCAAACTCAGTATTTTTTTCCAAAGTTTGTCTACATATTTTACTAGGCAAATTAACTCGAGGTTGCCACTTGCACACTTAATGGGAAAAATTGTATTATCACAAAAATTATGAAAATTTTTAAAAGTTTGCTGGACTATAACTTCTGAACTAAAGTAATTCAGAAAAAGACTGTCACCAATTCTGAAAAGTATTTTTGTCCTTTATCGATTGGTATATGTCTCAATAGTGCACAATAAATAGTTTTGGCTTAATAAGACGAAAACTTTTTTCTATTTTTGACGAGCCAAAAAAGTTTGCTGGGCTATAACTTCTAAACAAAAGTAAATCTGAATATAACAAATACAGGTTCTGAAAGGTATTTTGACTCATAAGCGCACTCTTAACCGTTTTGGTTTTATAAGGTAAAACTTTTTTTTGCTACTAAAAAGTTTGCTGGGATATAACTTCTGAACTAAAGTAAACCTGAATATAGCAAATACAGGTTCTAAAAGATATTTTGATTTCTAATTGATTGGTATATGTGTAGCGCACACTTAACCGTTTTGGTTTTATAAGTCAAAACTTTTTTTGCCACTAAAAAGTTTGCTGGGCTATAACTTCTAAACAAAAGTAAATCTGAATATAACAAATACAGGTTCTGAAAGGTATTTTGATTTCTAATTGATTGGTATATGTGTCAATTGCGCACACTTAACCGTTTTGGTTTAATAAGGCACAACTTTTTCTGGCACTAAAAAGTTTGCTGGGCTATAACTTCTGAACTAAAGTAAATCTGAATATTGCAAATACAGGTTCTAAAAGATATTTTGATTTCTAATTGATTGGTATATGTCTTAATAGCGCACAGTTAACCGTTTTGATTTTATAAGGCAAAACTTTTTTTGGCACTAAAAAGTTTGCTGTGCTATAACTTCTGAACTAAAGTAAATCTGAATATTTCAAAGACAAGTTCTGAAAGATATTTTTATTTCTAATAAATTAATGTAAATGTGAATAGCGCACAAGTAACCGTTTTGGTTCTATAAAGCAAAACTTTTTTTGTCAATAAAAAGTTTGCGGGGCTATAACATCAGAACTAAAGTAAATCTAAATGTGACAGTTATCAACTTTGAAAGGTATTTTTGTCCTTCATTCATTGGTACATTTAGCACTTTAATTACTATATGAGGGTATATATATAAATTTATTTTATATGTTTGAATTGATATTGGCATTGCACATGTTGTAATGTTAACAGAAATAATGATTTGTTTTGGTAAAATCGAAATTTCATGGTATTTTGTCCAAGCACGTGCTCGAGCAATGTAAACAAAACAATTACGCGCCCACGAGCACATGCTTTTAATGTAAACAAAAACAAAAATACTCTTTTTTTGCAACTCTGCGGAAAAAAGTTTGTTAAGAAAAAGTTTTTGTTCTTCTCTTCCATGAAAATTTTCACAATACAAAAAAAATTCTGCATAGGTATAATTGTTTTTAAATATTGCAAATAAAATGCCAAAAAAGATGGGAATGAACTCCAAAGCCGTTGAAGCCCGTGAACGAAAAGCGGCTGTTAAGAAAGCAACTCAAGAAAAGGCAGTGAAGGAAGCTGAAGATCGTCTTTGGAAAGATGATGACAAAACGTTGGCTCGTAAGCAGCAGAAACGTGAAGAAGATGAACGTAAGAAAGCTGAAGCTGCCAAAAGGAAAGCTGAAGCAAAGGCTCTTCTAGATCTGGAACTTAATTCTATAAAGACACAGGGTAAACAACCATTGGCCAAAATTATCCGTCAGCAGATTTTGGAGGAAATGGAAAAGAAACAGAAGGCCATCGATGCCATTAATACCGCCAATAAACCCCTTCCACCACGAGTCGTAGTACTAAATGATATGATAGAAGAAAATCTCAATCGAACATTAGCTGATGTGGAAATAGCCAGTGGTATTGATGAAGCAATCGCTGTGCTGAGGTTAGTTATTTGTTTTCGTGCGATTTCTGTCTACTGAAACTGGCATTTAACTGTTATTGCATTTAGTGTTAAGGACGATGATGAGGATAAACATCCAGAAAAAAGAATGCGCGCAGCATTCAAGGCCTTTGAATCTGCCAATTTACCACGTATTAAGGCTGAGAATCCATCCCTGCGCATGTCTCAATGGAAACAAATTCTAATGAAGGAATGGAATAAATCTCCCGATAATCCATTTAATCAAGCACATTGATTAAATGAAGACTCTCGTCTTAGGATATAATATTAGAGCTTTTGTTTAATTTTTGGTTAGGTATACCGGCCATTACCCTGGAATTTACCTCGTTGAGGATATGTGGTTAATTTGCTTTAATTTCAAATTAAATGTATATTAGCAAAACATTATTCAAGTAATCAGTAAGATTTGTTTTTATTTTCTGCAGTTATTGTTTAAGCATTATTATGTGATGAAAATTAATTAATTTTAAAAGTATTCGATCTAGATTCAATTTTTGATAAGGCACGCTTTATTGAGTTTAAAAAAACGAAAAAGTATAAAGATATCAACTTTTTATTAGCTTTTATCCAACTCGCAATATACGACTGTAATTTGGCCTCGGTAACATTTGTAAACCATTCTTCAATCGCTTCCTTTTATAGGATTGAACTGAAGTTTCAAATACATGTCGTCTACTTAACAAAAAAAAAAAAAAAAAAAACAACTAAATTATTTTAAATAAATATAACACGAAGAAAAAACTATAAAATTGGGAAATCATACTAATTGGGAGTTTAAATTTTTGTTTTTTAATACCGGCGTTTGGGTGAATAATGTGTTTCGATATAATACATAATCCACACTGTGCGGTTTGAGATGTTTGCGGAAGAGCCTCCAGTCGATATTGTGATACTACTTCGAGTTGGATGTTCTTTGGGTATAATCGAAAGAAAATGGTTTCGAATTTGCATATAATTAACATACAAATTTAAAAGTATTTTCTTTCTTTACGAATTACTGAGTAGTCCCTCCGGATACAGAATGCTCGGTTGGATGTTGCGTTTACTTGCGTCTTGTTTATGTTTATTCTGAGTTCATTGGGTATGCTCTGTATTTCGAAACGAAAGTAAATGCTTTCGAATTTGTATATTATTAATATTGTAGAGTAGAGTATACTCAGTGCCTTAGCAGCTTCTGTCTCCTTGAGGATTTCCGCCATGTTTGATATCATCTCTAATCTTGACGCAATGCATGTACATAAATTTGTATAACTTTTAAAATAATGTATATTCCATTTGAAAACTTTTACAGTATTATTACTATGCCCTAAGCCGATTTTGAATTTAAAAAAAAATAAATGAAAATTTTGGCAAAGTTAGAAAAATTGTAAATTCGACTTCGACTACTACGATTTTGTACTAGACTAAAGAACATTGCAATATTTATGGAAAAAGTTAAGTTGCAATTACATGGTTTGTTAATAGAAGCAATAACGTCCGCCAAAACATTTTGGTTTTTTATATTACTTACTATCACCTCTCTTCTACATACATATCGAGCCTTATTTTCGATTCAGTCGACAATAGTGAGTTTTCAGAACTTTTTTTTTTAACAATGAAACGTGTTACATACGTATGTACATATGTATGTATGTATATTGTCGCTTATGATAAAATTTTACAGCCTGTATTTAAAAGCTATCAAAAATTTTGGCATTTTGGTAATTCTAAACTATGGGTAGGCCCACAAAAAAAGGGCTATTTAATAACTTCTAAAAAACGTTTTAATTTATATAAAAATTGCACTTTTTATGCACGTTGCTTGTAAATGTCAACTTCCACTGCCCATAAATCGGCTGATATAAGTATAAGTTTTTTACAAAAACTTCAAACAAACAACTTCAATAACAAAA
The DNA here is from genome assembly GCA_936439885.1 of Nowickia ferox. Taxonomy (NCBI): domain Eukaryota; kingdom Metazoa; phylum Arthropoda; class Insecta; order Diptera; family Tachinidae; genus Nowickia; species Nowickia ferox. The sequence goes on along the minus strand of OW387023.1, from coordinate 89,185,423 downwards.
ACATTATTAATGTTAGTGCATAAATTATTTTTTGACCACGATCTCGGATCAATTTACCTACTGTGTATTGGCTGTTTTAGCAATACACGTTTGAGAATTAGCTTTAGCGAGTTTCAGAAGATCAAAAAAGTTGCCAAAAATGATTCAGAGATTCATGCTATGTGTTCTATCGATAGAAAACCTTTGAGCCATTTTTCAATTTTGGTTTGGGGCCAATTTTTATAGATACGAAAAGTATATTTTCTTAGTACTTACTTTATTGTTTACGTTTGAAACTTTGTTTAGAAAACTTGTAGCTTTTTTGAATATGACATTGTATAAATACAAGAGCCCAAGGTGTGAGCGAAGTTTCTCCAGAATCGTTTGGGTAGGAGCAGCATTGCATGAAATGTAATGTGAAAATAGTATGGGCGCCGCCCATGATCGAACATTTTATATGAAAAATATTTGCTTTCTATCTATGCATGTATGTACATATGTACATATATTTAGAGCGTTGCACGAGCATTAAAATTTAACACCATAAGCATGCCCATGTGTGTTCAGTTTAGTAAACATCATATAGGCAAAAGAGAAAATTACTGAGAGTAGATTACTCATGAATATTGCTGGAGTATTCAGTGAATTGCTCTAGTATCTATGTGGAATGTGTTTAATAATATTGAGTGAGTCAATGGATCAGTGTGAACGCATTCTTCTACTTTCACTTTACCTAAAAAAGGTACCTTTCTTTAGCGACCTTATGATTAAGGGGAACAAAGTTATAAAGTGGTTAAAAATAAGTAGTACGAATGGTTTCGTATAACATACACACAGTGTGGATCCTCGAATAAACCGCACTTTATTGCGCCTAGATTCAAATTAATATTGCATAATTTATTTTAATAAAGAATTTTATTTCTTTTTTCATATTTATTATCTGAGTGAAAACAAAAATATTTTCCTTTAACTCTTTTTAACACTCGTAAGTAAAAGTTTAACTGTTGTTAATGTCTTTGTTGACAGTTTTCTTTTTTTTTTGTTCTTTTTTATTTATTTAGTAGTAGTATTTAAAAAAATTTGAAAGGTGGGCCCTGTTCAAGCTTTTTTCATTAATACGTAAAGATATTTAAAACTGCTAAAATGTCTGTTTGCTTTTAAGTTTTAAAGCGAAATTTGTTGGCTAAACAAATAATGCTACTAGTACTCCATAAAAGGTAAACAAAAGACATAAATTTTTTAGAAAATAATTTTTTATGTACATACGAGTACATACATGTGTATGTACTTATGTACTGAGTGTTTTTTATTGAGGTATAGAACTTTAAGTTGGCATCACTTTTTTAACTGGCGGCCATTTTGCCAGCTGTCAAGTGATTAATATTTAGTTTGGTTTGCCATTTCATCATGAACAGGTTGACAAAAGAACAACGCTTGCAAATCGTGCAAATGTATTTCGAAAATAATGGTTCAGTTCGCGAAGTTTACCGCAAGCTCCGTCCATTTTATGGTCGACATAATCGTCCATCAGAGCAATTAATTCGGTTAACCATAGATCGTTTTCGCACTACGTTTACTCTATGTGATAATACGCATCCGCAGAGACGTCGAACAGTGCGCACCGAAGAAACAATTGCCGCTGTAGAGCAAAGTGTTGAAGAGGACCCGAATGAATCGATTCGCCACCGTGCACAGCAATAACCGACTATTTTGTTCCCGAATTGGATGGCATGAATGTGGATGAGTTGTGGTTCCAACAAGACGGCGCTACATGCCACACAGCGCACCGCACAATCGATTTATTGAAGGAAATATTCGATGAGCGCATAATTTCGCGGAATGGACCTGTCAATTGGCCACCAAGATCGTGTGATTTGACACCATTGGATTATTTTCTTTGGGGATATGTGAAGTCGTTCGTCTACGCCAACAAACCAGAATCGTTAGGGGACTTGGAAGCCAACATTCGTGGCGTTATTGCCAACATACGGCCCCATATGCTCGAAAAAGTGGTTGAAAATTGGACCTGTAGAATTGGCTTTATTCGAGCCAGCCGCGGCGGCCACATGCCCGAAATCATATTTAAACGTTAATGGCATAAAATTATCCTTCCAATAAAGCCAAATTGATGGACATTAAAACGATTTTCTTGTGTTTTATTTCAATTCGAAGTTCTATACCTCTAAAAAAACACCCTGTACATATGTATGTAGGCCTTTTAGAACGTTTTTGTTTTAAATTTTTCCTAAATGAATGTTTAAAGTTATCCGATAAAAATAGCTTGCACTTTCTTTTTGATAATTGAAAATTATTCATGCGAATACGATTTTAGAAATTTGGTTAACCAAAATTAATCCAAATCTATCGACATATGTAAATGTGAAGAGAATCTTTATAATCGTACAATTGTGTTGTGTATTGTATAATATTTCATATGTTCATTTGAATTTCCTTTAGTTTTGTTTTAATGTCTTTTGAAAGTTTGTTTTTGTTTTGAACAATATTCAATTAAAAGTTTTATTCCAACTACATACGAGTACTCCATATTTACTTACTCATAGGTGTTAATAAAAGTCAATTAAGTTTTTACGGTTGTAATTCCTCCTCGGCGTTAATTAAAACTTGATGGTGTTACGATTTTATCTATTAAAATTAATTTTATTAATTAAATGGTGAAGTATTCAAGCCCTTTGGCGAATGTTAAAAAGAAAAAGTAAAAACAAACAAGAAAATAAAAACGACTTAATGACATTTTCAAAAGAAAGTGTTGAACAAATTATTTTATATTAAAACATAAATATTTTAATTTGAATTTTAAATTATTTTGGCCAATACTGTTTATGTTTGTGTTCCCATTGTTTGAGCTAATAAGGCCTAAGTTATTTATAATGTTAATAAAACGACTTTATTACATTTTTTCCCAACGTTTCGTCAATTGTTTGTTGACTTCTTCAGGAAATTTTGTTCGTAATAATTGTTTATTATTTACATTAAAATTTTTTTCGTTTAAAAAAACCAAATTACTTAAAAACTGTAAACGACAAAAACATGAAACAATTTATTAAACACGGTATCGGTTTACTTTATTGCAACAATGTAACTGCAGTTACCATTATTACGAAGAAAATCCCCTGAAGAAGTCAAGAAACAATTGACGAAACGTTGGGAAAAAATGTAATAAAGTCGTTTCATTAACATTATAAATAACTTAGGACTTATTAGCTCAAACAATTGGAACACATAAATATTTTAAGATGCCCAAATGCAAATGCAAGTGTAAACCGACATATGTAAATATTTTTTAAAAACGAGCACAATCAGGCCAAGCATTATTATTAAAAATCCATTTATGAGTGAATAAATTCATTTTTTAAATTAAGTAAGTAAATCAGCTTGTTTTCAGCAACATTTCTCAAATGGAGTCCGCAATAAATGAAAATTATATAATGATTGAAGGTCGCCTAGAAAAGGGATTTTTATAAGAAGACTATAAATTAAAATGTAGTAAGAACTCTTAAATTTTAAAATCAACAATTCGTATCTGAATTGATCTTCGATTTCGTCATGGTCCACGAACATGCAATAATATTATAGGAAAGTTCGAACAAATAATTATTTGCTGTTTAGAGAAAATTGCCGATTGTAGTTGCAAGCAGTTTGTTGTTTGTAGGCTTGTGTTGTAAAGTTTCTCAAAAATAAAAACATTTATTAAAAGAATTTTAGTTCATGACAAAAAGAAGATAAACCTTACATTTTAGCTCTTTCGGGACCCTTCCATAATTTTATTCATTTTGAATCAATTTGAAGGTTAGTTAGTTTAGGTTATGAAGAGTAGTGACTACACAATTGCATATGGAGTTCTTAATAAGCCTGATTTCCATCTAAGCGTAGCCTCAGCAATGACAGACCACCACCTGTACGGGAGACCTACTTAGCTTAATTTTGGAAAAATAGCGCAATTCAATTCATTCTTTCCGCGAAAGTAATATGGTTGTTCTATAAATCTCTGAAGCGTTTGACGGAGTGTGGCCTGGTGCACTTTTGTCAAATTGGATTGCTTTTGGCGACTTATAACTATCGAACTTTCTCTGGGATAGCGCTATAAGAAAGAGAGTTGTTGTATAGGGTCCGCCATCTAACGTTTTTTTTCAACTAGTGCTTATTTCGTGAATGGTAACACTTAGCTCATGTCTGATTTGACAGATAATTAGTTTTATCCTTCCGCTGAACGAATATGGTTGTGTATACTCTTGAACGACGCTGGGAAATATTCCCTGCGATCGACTTACAGAAGATGCCGATTTTGCCAAAAAAAAAATCATCTTTTCAGATGAAGCTCATTTTGATCTTGGCGGGTATGTAAACAAGCAAAATTGTCGCATTTGGGGCACAGAAAACCTGCACGCATCCAATGAAAAGCCGACGCACCCAAAACGAGTCACTGGTGCGGATTTTGGTCCAGAGTCATAATTGGGCCAATGAGCAAGGAGTGGCCGTTGCAGTCAATGGCGATCGTTATCGGGCCATGTTGAACCAATTTTTGTTCACAAAAATTAAAGAGGAGGATATGGGCAACATTTGGTTTCAACAGGACGGCGCTACGTGCCACACTGCCGAAGCTACGCTCGATGTTTTGCGCCCTTTAGATGCGATCTTGCCAAACAACTTCCAGGTTAATTCAGGGGTACCGCAAGGCTCCGTTGTTTCTCCTACTCTATTTCTTATTTTTCTACATGACCTTCTAGGTTAAGCTTTCAATCTTTCGATGACTACAGCCATTCGTTCCTCTCAAACCAATAGGCACAAAAGATCCATCAGATGTCATAGTGCCGGTCTTTGGACCAGACCTTTCCGTATTCTATTCTATAAAAGCTAGATATGAATAATACGCTTAATAACAATATCGAGTTAATCTCTGAATGGGGCCGTTCAAATAGGTTCGATTTAAATGCTCGCAAGATCCAATCTTGTATGGTTCGGTCGCTAACGCTGTTTCATTCGTAATTGTGAGTAGTGAAAATATTATAGCAGCAGAAGCTCTTTATATTCTTGGCATAAAAAATCAGTATGATGTTCGTTGTACTGAACACATTTTTCGGTTTTTGGAAACGATGTAAGATATACTTCACGCTATCTGATATTCATTGACTGGTGCTTAAAAGTATATTTTGGGTATGCTCGACAGCGTGCAGGACTGTACTGACTTATTGGAGCAACACAGTGCGGGGTATATTTCGCTGTTCTATCGCCGCTACAAAGGGAACTTCTTCCCTAAACCCGCATATTTTCTCGTAAAACATGTTTTTTATGAAAAGCAAATCAATTTGTGGCTAATTTGCCAGTGAATCGCTCTACGCTTTACAGAGAGGATTAGCGTTTTAGCCGAATAGTTTGTACGTGGAAGAAACTATTCTCAATTTCGAAAGGTTTAAATTGAGTATTCACGAACACTATTCAATATATCCTACTTATTACAACCTAATTTCCTAGTTCTAGCGCAAGTGTTTCATTAGTAGAGTGTATACTCTGATTACTAGTAAATATAAAAAAATTTCAATATTTCAAAAGCCTTAAAAAATTGGGCTTGTCGTTTCCTATCTTCTGATCTTGAGAAAGTAACCAGTCAAAGCGCTTATTAGGGCCGCTGAAACCCCCTGTTCATTTATCATACTACACAGAGAAAACAGATTTGTTGTGATAACCGAATTTGTAGCCAATCGAATTTTGTCGGTTCCAACAACTAATACACAATTCTGTTGTAATGAACGAATATAGCTTTTGTAAACACGAATTTTTCAATAGCGATATGTGAATTTTTAGAATGAAATTATAATTGTGACTATAGAAATAATTAATTGATACAACCAATATAATTGGTATTTTTAAAGGAATCATTGGTAGACATGGCTCATATAGATACATACATACATACATTCATAAAAACAATTTGTGCAGAATAAAAATGGTAAGTACATTATTATATTTATAGCATATTGTTCTAAGTTTTTGCTTATACTCTGAATTGAATGAAATGTGCAAATTTTTGATCTGCGTAGTGCATTGTAACATCCGTTGCCGGTATTCATTACACAGAGATATTTGCCTATCAAGAAACTACATATTATTGGCACACATAATTTCACTTCTAAGTGAAATTTATTTTCTGGTGGTTAAGCGATGTCTATATGCATTTCATTGTTGCTTTAACAAATCGCCAGTAGACTTCAACCACACATTTTGAACAGTCACAAACCTCTTATCTAATGCACAAACTTTCAAAAACTATTTGAGAATTCACAAATAATAATATTTTTGAAAATCACAAAAGCAAAATAAGCGTAGTATTCTTAGAAACTTATACAGAGATTTGTGACTGTTTAAAATGTGTGGTTGAAGCCTACTGACGATTTGTTAAAGCAACAATGAAATGCATATAGACATCGCTTAATCACCAGAAAATAAATTTCACTTATAATATAATTATGACAATATGTCGAATAATAAATTTCTTGAATAATTTCACTTCAGAATAATATTAATAACACTTCGAATATTTTGCGATATATATATAATAATGTCCTTATTTTTTTGTTAAATCGGGATTTTGTGTAATTATTCTTCAAAATATATTTTTTGTATGACATTTCTATCTAATTTTTATTTTTTGTTTATAAAAAATTCAAATTTTTCCACAAATAAGGAATAATTTAATAGCGACAACAAAATATGTTTTTCATTTTGTATTCAGAACAAAAAATTCGGTTGAGAACATCAATAAAGTATTTAATTTTATTTTCTTTTATTTCAATAGAATTTCACAACGATGGCAAATGATTTGTTAGTTCCAATAACCGATTTTTTTTTAAATTGAATATTGTTCACAGGAATAGTTTTTTTTAATTCAAAAGCCAATATTCAGTTACGTTACTTTCTAACTTGAATTTAATTCAGTTGTGTCTACCAATACTTTAAAATGGTTATTAGAAATAAACGGAATCAATTGTTATTACTAATAAAACTATTGTGAGAGTTCTATTTACATTGCAATTATGGTTTTTTGTTTATAAATATAAAAAAAAATCGTACAATTGATTGATAATTGATAGCAAATATGGAATATTGGAATACATAATTAAATCCAACAGATTTTTAACCAATTTATTCTCTCTATGTAATTCAGATTTTGCGGAGCCAAGTCTCGGCCAAAATGCCCTACAATCCTCCCTACATTTTCAGAAACGGGTCGTTCCATTTAAACCAAATTATTATATCTGTTATGGATCGTAATCTCTTCGCCTTTAGTCACGTTCTTGGTCACTAGTGCTAAATATAATGCATACATTGTTTCCATAATCTAGAATCTAGCGCAATTCTCGTAGAATTTAAACATAAATTTATACCAAAATATGAGACAAAAAGATTTATTCATGATCAAGTTCTGCATTTTCAGCGATATTGTTCCTTGAAATATATTTCGTTTTGCCATTTTCAGGGTTAAGGGCAAAAAACGTGCATTTGCATGAAACCCCTGTCCCTTAATATAAGTAATCGATCAAACATTTTCGAAATCGTGTGACAGGCCGTACATTGATTTTCTGTTGCACATGGAAAATCGTTACATCAAAAAGGTTTCTTGCTTAAGTCTTTTGTTTGCGATTGCTTTTAATTGTATAAAAATATCTTCTTTATCATATCACAAGAACTAAACTGATTAATACGTCGATGTCGAAAGGAATTTCATCTTAACTAAACTACTTAAATGCTAAATGCATACACACTTCAATGAAAGAATCCACTTAACATCATTATGACATTCATTTAACTGAAACAAACCTACGGCAAGCGCCGTAAGTTCAATACGAGTACATGTGCTTGGATTGGTTCATTGCCTAGCGGCAACAAAAAGCGTCTTCAGCTGCAAAATATCTGTATTGTGATGTAGTAAAACACAAGATATACTTACATAGCACAAGTAGCAACCAAAAGTCAAATAAAATGAAAAATACTCACATAACAAAACTGAAAACCAAAACGTAATTCGAAGTAAAAATAGTGTGTGCTTTCTTTTTAATAAAAAAATTTCTTTTGCTTAGCTTTACAAGTTTCATTCAGTACACGACCATACGGCAATACGGTCGTATTTGACGGGATTTAAATACGTAATATAGTACTTAATGCACCCCAATAAAAATAAAATAAACAACGAATACCTTAACGACATGGTGTAAAATTCAAGCCAAGGAAATTAAATTGAAAAAAAAAATAGAAAAGAAATTGAATAAAAAAATCTGCATTGAGAATAAAAGAAGGTGTCATAAATATTGGAAAAAATAAATTAACTAATCGCATTATTATCCAATGAAAATAAAACAAAACACATCACTTTGATTAAACAAAAAGATACATACATACATATGTGTATAAAAAAATTTGTTAAATTTCTTACCTGTAATTTTCACAGCGGCTGTTCAGTTTAAAATTATGAGTTTTTGAAAACAAAACTAATAAATTATAAAAACAGTTTAAAACAAAAACGGATTAATTACATTTCCAACAAGGTAAAGTCAACATTTTCATTCATGATTTGTGAATTAAACTAAATACAAGTTTGTTGCTTAAGTCTTTTGTTTTTTTACACAAACAATGCTGTGTAATAACGACAATTTAACTGACCTTCAGTTGTTTTCTTTTACTTTCTTAAATATTTTGGACTCTTTTTTTTGTTAAAAAAGCTCTTAAGTGACTTTTAAGTTTTAATTTCATTTGTTATTTTTTTTTGACCTAAAAACATTTATGTGTTTAAAAACACTTTTAAGTTCATGTCAATTCTTGCAGGGTAAAAATAGCATTTAAAAAATTAGTACGATTGACTGTTATGAATTTATTATAAGATTTTTTTTTTATTAAAAACTACCGCTTTTCTATATTTTCCGGCATGGTTTTTTCTTCTTATTCTTTTTACATTGTAAAATTTCTTTAGATTTGCGTGCGTTTCTTTAGTAACAAATCAATGGACTGTTTGGTATAATAAATGAATGTTTTACTCAGCGCTGAAATAAAATAATAACAAATATGCTTTGTTGTATCATGCATCATGCTTTCTTGCGTTTTCTCGTTGAAATTGCAAATTATTAATTTATATGTATGTACTTATATGCATTTTCTTTACAGATGTTTATTAATTTCCTTTAATGTAGAAATATGTACTTAACAGTTAGTTTTAATATTATATAAAAACAAATGAGTTATTGTGTGCAACTTTGTATGGGAAAGGAAATTAGCAAAATACTAAAACATGTTTGAATAGTTTTTGTAGCGTGTTTTTTTTTTTTTTTTTTTTTTGATTACCTTCAATATAAATTTTGCAATTTTACAATATTTACATTAAAAGTCCTCATGAGAACGTTTAAAAATCTGGGAAACTGTGGATTTTCACACTCTCGCAAATGAACTGTCAACAATTTTATGAGAATTTATTTACAAAAATTTGCTAAATTTGCCCAACAAGTTTGACACGTAAACTTAAGCTGCATTTTATAAACAGGAAGTTCTTCAAATAATCTGTGGAATTCAATTTTTTGGCTTTCTTTAGGCATTTTTAGGCAAAGGCTACACTTACATGCATAAACATACATATATACTGATTTAAAAACTGCCTAAATTTTTTTTGTTTAATTTTTTTTGATGTTTCTTTCACCGCAAAAGTTGAAAAGGCACTTCATGTATGGGCGTAGAAATATAATTCAAAATTGCTGATGCCCCTTCCCCTCACAGAATTATTAAAAATCTTAAAATTACTCATGAAAATCAACACTAATAATTCCCCCTCCCCAAAAAAAATTTCTAGCTACGCTAATGGCCCAGTTGCACAAATATCACTTTTAAAATTTTAATGAAAATCCTTATTGAGAATATATTGAAGATTTTATTGAACTTACCCATAAATAAATATTATTTTTAGTTTACAAAAGATTTATAAAACAAATTTCCATACAAAGTATGCTTTACATTTTTTTTATTAATACGGCAGTAGGTATGCACACATTCATTCACAAAATACGATTAGTTCGTTATTTCGTAATACTAAATTCCTTAGAAATATGTGAGAAATGTATGACACATATAATAAAGAAACAAATATGGGATAAAATAGATTTTCCAGGTCATCGCTGGAACTTTTCGCTCATTTCAAGCTCAAAGCGCTGGAAAATCCCTACATTTTTGTAGCAATATAAAAAAGCGTTTTTCAAAAGTTTCGACAACGATATTTCTTGACCTACATATTTAACCTATTTAAATCAAGTTTGCTGTATTCTACGCGTTTTTACAAAAACTTTTGAAAGTATTAAAATAAACAGCATTTTTCTAAATTTCTCTCAATTATGTCTCCCGAACGAATCAATCGATTTTAAACATTTTCAAAAGTTGGTATTGATAAGATTTTGAATTCGATCGGCTTAATAGTTTAATGTTTATTTGGAAAAAAAATGTTGTTTCGTAAAATTGTTTCTTAAAATCTATCAAATATTCGATTCGATCCATTAGTTATATCATGAAATCTAAGTGATATGAAAGGTTTACATACATACACACACGCATACATGCATACATTCATATCGTCAGCTGAAATTCAAAACTACGTAACTAACAAAAAGTTCAAAATCGCGAAACATATAATAATAGCAATCAGCCGAATTAAAAATTAAAATAAAGAAACTTTTTTTAAGTGACTGAAACTTGAATAATTTTGTTTAGTTTTTTCTCTCCTATAAAATTCAGCTAACGATATGGACATCATCCTAAAAATTGTCATAATAGGATAAAAAACATAGAGATCTGATAAAAACTAATTTTCGAATATCAGCACCCAAAGAAAAAACAGCTTAAAATTAATAAAAACCATATTGAATTGTTAAGAAACATTAACGAAAATCTAGTAGTGTTGAAATTTCTTATTTCAATATGGAAAACTATTAATTTACAGTATTTATTTATTAATTTTATTTATTTTTAAGCATTTCAATGCACATTTTTTATTATATTGAAAGTAATTGAATAAATGTGACGCGTTCTTATTTTTAAGTTGCAGCTTTTCCCTGAGTGAGGGCGTGTGTAATGAGTAACTTCCCATTTTTGTTACCGAAAAGTTAAAAAAACTTAATTTGATTTATTTTCGAAATTATACGAAAGTTATAGAATTCTCGTCTAAAATTTATTTCGTAATATGTGCGAAAGTTTTGTTTATTTTAAAAAAGATTTTTTTTGTAATATTTTGCATGCAGAATGGAAAATACATAATTTAACTTATCGTTAGCTGAATTGCAAAATCAGGAAAAAAAACTAAACAAAATTGTTTCTTCATTTTCATTTTGAATTCGACTGATTGTTATGATAAAGCTATGAAAATTTGTGGGGACATGTGTTTGGATGTTATAATCAATAATTAATTAAAAATGCGATTTTGAATTTTATTTTTGCTAATTACGTGGTTTTGCATTTCAACTGAGGATGTATAATTTCATATTCAATGTAATGAATAAATTCAAAGTTGGTTATAAAACTAAGAATAACAAATAATTTTTTAAGCTTTACAAATCTTCCCGTTAGTACATTCGCTGGAACTGATAGTGAGAGAGAAATTTTGACTTTAACTTCACGATGCAATTTTCCCTTTGAGGGGAATGAACATTTCATGGGATTAAGAATTTCAGTTCTTTTTCAAGATCTAGGTCAGTATGCACATGAATATCATTTGGTCGTATATATAATATAGAATTTCTTCTAATTTATACGTAAATATATTAATACTATACATTGTACAGGGTGTCCGCCAGGAAGGTATACTACTTTGTTTTGCCAACATTTGGGTAAACATTAGTCTTGACAGTTCATATTTGGCAGTCGTGAAGTAGACACGTGGCAAATTTATTATGGAAAAGTGTTGTAATCGTTAAAACATTTTATCAAAATCAATCATCGATTACTGTGACGATGAGAAAGTTACATGAGCTTTTTGTTAGCAACAACGTGCCAACAAAACGCACTATTTATCGTGTAGTGAATGATTTCGAAGAAAGAGGGTCTGTAGGTAATAGGCCCAAGCATGGACCACAAAGTACTGCAAGATCGGCTGAAAACATTACTGCTGCTCAAGAAAGTGTTCAAAACAATCCATCAACCTCAAGTCGACGCCGTGCTCAGGAGCTTGGTCTTCAAAGAACAACTTTGGCCACAATTTTGCACATTTCATTCCATATAAGATTCAGTTGGCACAAGAGCTTCTTCCACAAGACTATTTACGCTGCCATACATCTGCCAATTTAATAAAAAATTATAAACAAACAAAGTAGTATACCTTCCCTGCGGACACCCTGTCTATATGTATATCCCTATCGTGGACATTTTATTCCTCGAAACATTTTCCCTTTTTCCAGAGTTGTCTATCGTGAATAATTTTCCATTAGCAATGTTTCAGTTTTATTCTTCTTATCATGAATAATATTTTTACTTGAACTTTTTTACTTCTCTTTTGGTAAACTGAACTAAAGGCATCGAGTAGAATGTTTTGAAACACAACTTTAAACTTAAAAGTATTTAATTTTAAGCCAAAAATGTGTATTTCTTTACTACTAAACTTAAATTTGTAGGATTTTTAAGCTTTACAAATCTTCTTCTCCTTTTTTACATTCACTGAGAACTGACAGCGGAAACAAATTTCACGGGAAACTCATGATAGCATTTTTTCCTTCGAGGGGAATAGAAATTTCATGGGAACAAAAATTTCATTTATTAATCACGATAGTGATGCTCAATTAGATCTATTTATATAGGCCATGATATATAATAATTGGGTCTTGATGAAAATATAATAATGGTATTTCATTAATTTTAAACAATTCTTATTAGAATAAATTCCGCAAAGCTTAAAAGCTTGTCTGCAGTCAAAAAGATAGAAAAAACATCTGCCGTAGCATGAACAAACCACACCTAAATCAAAGCGCTGCATTAAAATTTTCACCAGCATTTAATTATTCTATTTTAACAATACTTGTATCATGCATATTTTTCTCTTTCTCTTCATTTCAAGAAATTTAAAAAATTTGCATAAAACTTTTAATAATTTCATTTCAAACCATAAATTTGAACACCTCAATTTGTGTATGTACCAGCGCTACTAAGAAACCTGCCCCACAGAAACACTTACAAAAAAATAGCAATGAAAGTAATAGTGCGTGTTTGAAATTCTTATGAATCACAAGAAATGGTAAGATAACAAAATAAAATTACCTTCCTACTCGAATACCAGACTGTTAGCTTGTACATACAGGCACACATGCATCGGTAAACAGTTACTTGATAATAAAATCAATTTTTTACACACAAGAAAAAAAAACATACATACAGACATAATAAACACGTCAAAAAGGTAAATGTGTATTAATATGTATGTATGTATATAAAAGCAATTGTGTTAATGTACACACCTGTATGTATGTAATGAAATTTTTAAAATACATGATTTTATGCACAGTGGAGATTGCGTGTAAAAATTTTGAAAACAAATAAATTCAAAATTTAAGTTCAATAATTATAAATAAATAAAATTAACTGCGATTATTTTACATATTTCTATGGGAAATTTGTCAAATAAACCTTTAATAAACCTGAAATATTTTTTATGAATTAGACCGTAAGACTCTACTAAGAAGGTAAAAGTAAACTGCTTAAATATCCGTTCACAGGTTGCATGAGATTCAGATTTGTTGGTGCCAATTTTCTTCTTAAGTGTAAACTTCAAGTCTCGCCAAACAAAATTTAATTTATATATTGCACTACGTGGGCTCATAACTTCCTTAAATTCTGCTCTCCACCTTCTAATATTATCGGAGGACCAAGAGGATTCAATTTCTTCCAGAGCAGTACCTCTGCAACTCTTCCACTAATTTCTCAAACTGGGTTACAGTTGATGTTTTAATTTTTTTCTTTTTTTTTTAATTGCTGGTTACTTCAAATTAATTCAAATCATTGAAAAAAATAGCGACAACAAATTCAGGGTAGTTTCAGCACAATATCGCCCTTAAATTTTATCGTAGAATGCAAAACATATGATTACAGTTAATTTCAATGTCGAAGCTTTTATCGTTGATAAAGTTGGTTACGGTTTGTGCACAGAAAGAAAAAAGTTCTTTTTCGTCGGGTGCAATAAAAAAAATTAATTTTTTACAAAATGCGCGGCGTATAGTGAATTCCGACCGACTATTGAGTATATTTTTATATACACAAATATATTTAATTTTTGGCGGCGACTATCCGAAAAATTCGTCCTTCGTCCAAGTTGTGTTCCTAGCATCATGTTAAGTTTTAATGATTGCGGTGTGGAATTCTTTGAAAAATCTAATATTGTGTCATTACATTTCATTTTTGCATTTTTGCTATAGAGTGCATATTTTTTTTTAACAATCTAATGGAACTCACACATAAAAGAATATTTCTCCAATTAACACCTTTAATTGAAAAAAAAAATACAAACAATTAATTAAAAGTTTAATAAAATCAATTAAACTTTTGTTTAAAAATTCAATTGATTAAAAGGTTTATTAAAAATCTATGTTTGCTTGCTGTTTAAATGGTGTGTCTATATGCATTTCGATTCTGTTCAAGAATCTCATCAAAATATTTTTGAGGTCTTCTAATGAAATTCTTGAGTTGAATCGAAATGCATATAAACGTCGCTTGAGCAACAAGCAAACATAAATTCCTAATACACTAAACATTAAATATCAAATAAATTTATATCGATATTTTTGTATGAAAGTTTAATTGAAACAATTTTTAACCCCCGACCAAAAAAAGGAATGTTATAAGTTTGAAGCAAGACCGATTTTGATTTAGTTTTTTCTGCTTGAAAGGTGGCTTAATTGAGAGTTTTCTATGTCTGAAGAAAATCGGTTCAGCCGATTAGAAGATATCACATATTTTCTAGATATATCGGGGGTTTTTGTTTTACTTTTTACTCCCATTTTATGAAAATTTTGTATGAAAAATTTTAAATAAAATACATTTCAAAATCATTTTAAATTTTATGAATATGGGGGTTAATTTTTGATAAATTTCATTTTATGATTTGGTTTTTTCAATTAATTAAATTGTTCAATTTTACGCTCTTTTGTTTTGTTAAAAAAATCGTGTTACAATCCAGCAAAAAAATTGCTTCAAATAAAGCAGGTTTTTACTATGAGAGAGCAAAAGTAGAGCTGACAAACCTGCTGATATCGCTGCTGATTTTTGTATGGCGAGTTCCCGTTTTGAAGTACTACATTTTTTGCTCACAAAAGCGCTTTTTTTTGAATATAATAAAACATGCAAATATAGCAATTATCTCAAGCGCTCTTTAAAGGATTAATAATATAAACGTATTTACTTAGCAAAATTTGTGGCTTTAAAACCTGCATTATTGCGGCGCTGTTAAATCACCTTTTTTCTATAGTTTGCTTCATATATGTAAACAGCTCATATTTTAAAGCGAGTTATGATGCCTTATTGCTTCAAAAAACATGACAATTTTTTACTGGGAATGACCCACTGTGGCAACAGCAGCTTTCTTAATATACTAACAGGCGTATGTACATATACATACATACATAAATACATACATATGCATATGTCGGCACTTGTCAGCTGTGTGGTGAAATTTTTGTATTTAATAAAAATTTAATCAAATACTCGACTCCAAGTCATTTCATCTTCTGCTTCAATTTTTTTCTTTGTGTCTTCTTTATTGTTTAAATGACAGTCAGCATACTTTTCTTCTTTCTTTAGAGAATATGTATACTTGTTGTAAAATTGCATGTAAACAAAAATTTTTATTATTTCTTGTGATCAACTTTTAAGCTTTAACTTTTTAAGCAGAAGAAGACAAAAATAAAAAAAATTTGCATTTTTATATGTTTTTTTAATAGACGAATTCATGCAAAAGGAAAAAGAAATTTAATTTTATTTTAATTTAATATATGCGCCTCGAAATTTAAAACTTTGCTCGTTCAAAAATGAAAATGAAAGTAAGTCATTTATTTTTTTCACAGAAATTGTTTCGTTGTTGTTTTGCTACAATTTTGTTTAGGAAATACAATAAAAAAAAAAAGATTTCGCATTATTAAGTCTAAAGAGTATGAGAACACAAATATTTCATTTCATTTGCTAAAATTTACTTAAAAAGTGGTCACTAGTTCAGCAATTGTTTGGTTTATTTTTTTTCTTTGTCTTAAATCTTTCGTTTAAACATATTTAAATAATTTCTTAGCCAAGAGACTAGGGAACTTTCTTTGGGTAAAGATCGTCATATTTTTAAATGGTGTCATTTAAGTATTATATTTTATGGGAGTCGTTTATGAAAGTCTTTCACTTTTGTTGAAGAAATTTACTCACTATTTAGTGGGAAATTTAAATCAGCAGTCAGCAGTGTTAAAATCTTTATATTCCGTATTACGTAAAAAAATTATTCAAGTTTTCTTTATCTGTTTTAATCAGTGACTTAAGACACCCATAATTTTGTAATACTTCGGTTGAATACAAAAGACTTAAAAAGAAAACTTTTTTCTTACATAACCGGCTTTTAAGTTTATTATTCTAATCGTGTAAATTAATAATAAAAATGAAAAAAAAGTTGAATGAATTTTTCACTTTTCGAAATAGCAGAAACTTTACTGTTGGTTGTTTTTAATTTCGATGCGGTTTCATCAATTTCTTTTTTTTTTTTGATTCAACGAAGTTGGGCAGTTTTATGTATATACTAATTTAGAGACAAGTGTCTGAAAAGTGTACCATTTCATGATTGCATTCGAATAGCGACAAATTGTGAAATACATAGAAAATTTTTCTGAAAAACCTTCGCAAATATTAATAAAAAGCTTGCCTTTCTTATTATTTCCACACTATTACTGCTTAAAGGTATTATTCATAAAAAAATATTTT
Source organism: Nowickia ferox (assembly GCA_936439885.1). Lineage (NCBI taxonomy): Eukaryota > Metazoa > Arthropoda > Insecta > Diptera > Tachinidae > Nowickia > Nowickia ferox. The sequence goes on along the minus strand of OW387023.1, from coordinate 89,168,473 downwards.
TGGTTTACAAAAGACATAGAACAGATTTCTATACGTAAAGAAAACATGATTTTTTATGAATTATGAAGTAAATATTTAAAATTCATAAGAGCTGAATGAGAACGTTTGAAGTGACTAATCAACGTATTTCATTACTTAAAGTCACTTGGCAATTAAGAATGTTTTTGCAAATACATATTTATAACTAGGGAAAGGATTTTCATGCATTTAAAATCTCGTTTTATGTACATAAAATATACATTAATAATATAAAAATATGCATTAAAAACTAATTAAATATGCACATTTTTTCAACATTTAATAACATTAAAACTTAAAAAAATCAGCTTCATTGCTTTCTTAAAAAACATTTTGTTAAATCAATTGTTAAGAAAAACTTTTATTTACGTAAATGAATAAGTGTTTTTGTAAATTGTCAAAGGTAAATTTTTGGTGTTTTTTCCTGAAGAAAACATTTTTATTCTAAAAATAAACATTCCACATCAGCAAAAGTTATTGGTGCATATTTAAATGCTGCTTGTTCATAGAACATTCAGTTTCTAAATTTATTTTATTGATGCAATTTGTTGCATTTTTTAACTATTTCAACTTGCGCTATTAAAGAATAAAAACTATCTAATTGGGCTATAGTGTCAACACGAAAGCCATTCTCTGGGTACACAAGTATTAATTCAGTGCTTAAGTTTTTTTTAATAAAATTTCTTTAACTTTGTTAATATAAATATAGTATTCGACACCACGCTCCCCTTTAAAAACACTTTCTATCCACATGAAATTAATTCCGTATTAAACCGGTAAAGAGCGCCCAAAAAAAAATTACAAAATATTTTTGGTTTTAAAAGGGCTTTTATCCCGTGCTTTTGCATTTTTTTTTTGTATTGAATTTTTCAAATGAATTGAGTTTTCATCCCAGTTGAAATTGTTTTCGTTTTCCTCTTTTTTGTTCTTACACAGTCGTAAGAATTGCAAAAATAATTGCAAGTAATCAAAAAACACCAAAATTTGTTTTGTAGCATGAAAAAATTAAAAAATATATCAAAAATATACATTTATAATGACATATGCAAAAATATGCATTTATTTTGAAATATGCAAAAATATCCACCAACAAATCGATGCCATTTTGTCGCAAATTTGTTGATTCGCAAAGATATTTCATTTACGTTGAACTACGGCCAACGACAGAAAACATGTATTTACATGAAAATACAAACATCTTTCAGTTCATTTAATTTTGAAACACCCATTTCTCAATACCCTGCATAAGTAAAATAAATCTTATGTTTCCAATGGGAAATTGTAAAAAGATTTCAGGAGAAATAAATAGTTTCAATTAATTTCCTGTTAATATTGTTTGAAACTTTTGAGCTTTCTATGTTTTTATATCTAGTAATTCTCAATTTTTTTTCGAACATTTATATAAGTATTAGCTTTGCAAGGTTTTTCATAAATATTGTTGCAGTTTTAACTCCGTTGTCACTTGAAAGAAAAAAATTAGAGCAAAAGGTAGTAGAAAATTGTGTCGATGCAAGCAAATCCGAATTGAAAGAAAAATCATATGTTAACATGGATGCAATATATTTATACTCGTATGTAAATAAATGAGTATCGATCGTTGGAGATCGTTGAGCCCAGGAAAAATTTTAGATATTTAAAGATGGGGGTAGAACTCTTTTATTGACTTACAAAGTCCTGAGTGATATTTATTTATCTAATTATTTTTAGAGATTTTAAATAGGGGCTCAGATCCAACTTTTATTAATGCCATCAGGGAAGAGGTATTAGGTTTCACCTTATCTAGCTCTTTCATTTCTAACTATATATTCAGTTGAAGGGTCTCCGACGGTGTCTCCCTGCCGGTTCATCGATACATAAGGTTTGATTATTCAGGAGCCTTGCGGACTGCGTTGAAGGAGTCAATCAGCTAACCTCCAATATTTCCTCTGTGGATGAACTAGAGGCAGCATCAGATTAGTTTAACCAGGTCGTTATTTCCTCATATCATGATAGCTGGAGTCTAAGAAACCGTAAAACGGCACAAAATGTGACGTGGTGGAGTGATCTTCTGGATGATATTCGCAAAAAAAGCTAGAAGACTTTTTAATTATGCAGAATGTTATAAATAGTACAGAAGGTACCTAACCGATTACAATAAAGAAATTAGGAAATCCAAAACAAGAAAGACCTCGAGAAGACTCCAACAGCAGCGAGATTGCATAAGGCCAAATCGGCCTTCTAAAGAAAGCTGATGGTACATACGCCAAGAACCAACTCGTAACACTGGAACTTTTAGTTATCGTTCATTTTCCTGAATCGATTTTCAAGGTTCATTGTGGTGATGACTTGACGAATGGCTCTCCTGTTTTATACAGAACAGCACTCAAATTGTCAAAAGTCATCTTTAATCCGGGTAGGATAAAATGAGCTATTGCCCCTGTTCAGCCTTTTAAGGCTCCTGAAGAGGATGGTATATTTCCAGCGCTCTTGCAAAAGTGAATGAGTAACTCGCTGCCCTACTTAGAGCAATTTTTATCTTCGGACACATTCCCCTGTTGTGGAGAAAAGTTAACGTTGTATTTATACTAAAAGGAGCAATAGGCCAGGAAATTTGGCCAAATCATACAGACCAATTAGCCTAACATCCTTTTTGCTGAGAGACTAATTGATCTGCCCATTAGATCGACAGTTTTGTATGCCGCTCCTTCGACTGAGCATGTTCTGAGTCATCTTGTAACAAAGATTGAGAGGGCTCATGGTTCGAGAGAAATTGCGTTGTGTGCTTTTTTAGACATTAATGGCGCATTTGCTAATACAAAATATAGGGTGTTTTTTATTGAGGTATAGAACTTTAAGTTGGCATCACTTTTTTAACTGGCGGCCATTTTGTCAGCTGTCAAGTGATTAATATTTAGTTTGGTTTGCCATTTCATCATGAACAGGTTGACAAAAGAACAACGCTTGCAAATCGTGCAAATTTATTTCGAAAATAATGGTTCAGTTCGCGAAGTTTACCGCAAGCTCCGTCCATTTTATGGTCGACAGAGCAATTAATTCGGTTAACCATGGATCGTTTTCGCACTACGTTTACTCTATGTGATAATACGCATCCGCTGAAGTCGCTCGTCTACGCCAACAAACCAGAAACGTTAGGGGACTTGGAAGCCAACATTCGTGGCGTTATTGCCAACATACGGCCCCATATGCTCGAAAAAGTGGTTGAAAATTGGACCTGTAGAATTGGCTTTATTCGAGCCAGCCGCGGCGGCCACATGCCCGAAATCATATTTAAACGTTAATGGCATAAAATTATCCTTCCAATAAAGCCAAATTGATGGACATTAAAACGATTTTCTTGTGTTTTATTTCAATTCGAAGTTATATACCTCTAAAAAAACACCCTATATTATTAAATAGATTGCTCTCTTAGACAAAAAGGTCTTGATAACGTTTCTGTGAGATGGATTAAGTCTATGCTTGAGAAGAAGGACATAACTGCCTCTATGAGTAATGATACGGTTACTATTAAGGCAGTCGAAGCGTGTCCCCAAGGTGGTGTATTATCACCACTCCTTTGGCCAGTGATGATTGAGGAACTTCTCCTCATTCTTAGTGAAGAAGAACATAAAGTTATTAAATTTGGCAACGTTCTGTCAGACGTCATGAACGATGTTTTGTGCACTGTAACGACACGGTGTGGGAGACATGGCCTGGCAGTCAACTCTTTCAAGGCTATTATGGTACCTTTTTGTCTTAGAAGAGAACTTGGTTTAGAGACAGTTTCGTTGAATGCGTGCAATATTTCTTATTCGACAGATGCCAAATAGTTGGGGGTTACCCTTGGAACCGATATGTTGAATGCGTAATACAGCGATCTGGGCGGTAAAAAGTTGTCCTGGGTGCACTTGGAGCATGAGTTCAAAAATGGTTATGTGGATCTATACAATGATCGATAGGCCAATCATGATGTATGGCAAAAAGACTCGGCAGGTTGCGGCGACAACTAAACTGCAAAGTTCAGAGATTGGCATATCTTCTTGCAACAGGCGCAATGTGGTCATGCCCAATCTTAGCCATTGAGGCCTTGATTGGACTACCACCCATACAAATCTTTATAAGATCCTCTGCGGCAATGGCCGCTTACAGGATGGGACTCGTGAGGTCTGCTCGTTTTGTCGGCGCTGAGCACAATGCCCAGCATAAGGCTGCTAGGAATGCCTAGTAGCAGGATAAACTGTGAACTGATGCTCCTCACGAGATTCAATGTCACAATTCCTCCAAGGGCATTGTTGTAGCAAAACTGTCTCACTGTGTATTAAAGACATATACTGTTGGTGTGTATACGAATGGATTCAAAACGGAAGATGGAGTCGTTGGGCCCAACGTAAAAGTCTTTGTTCCCATAGGCAAACGGCCTACGGTATTTGAATTTAAGGATTAATCCTTAAATCTACTTCGTTTGTATTAAATAACCAAGATGGTTCGAAGAAAACAAACTGTATTAATTAATAGAAAACTACACTCCAGTTTACATGCTATTTTAAATCTTAATATAATCATTAGTCATTATGTGACAAACGTATTATATTATTTCCCAAAAATATATTCATTTTCAAAGAGTTGCAGTTGCACATGTAATTTTCATACTTAAATATCTTAAATATTTCTAAGCAATTTTCTAGTACTTATTTGTAACCATTTTTAGACAATACGATAGACAACTAAACAAATGGAGTTACGCTTTGCTTAGTTTCTTTGCGGTTGCCCGCATAAAAACTATGTCAGCAATTACATGCATGTTTTGACACACACCAAAATCCAACCTCTCTTTTTGATATCATTATAAAGACAAGATATAAAAGTTCTTGCAATCTCAGCGCTGTGCAATCTCAGACGATGAAGCAATATAATGATGCTTAGAGTCTTGTTGTTGCTGATTTTCTTACACGAAAATCAATAAATCTTGCACTGACATCCAAACAAAGTCAAAACGAGTCAACAACATCATCATTTATCGCACTGTATTTGGTTGAAAAGTGTGTGACTTCCTTTTTAATGAAAGAAACACTAAACACAAACAGTAAAATCATCAGCCACAACACTTAAGATAATAATTGTAATTGTAGCCACAAATAACGAAGTAACTCCTCGGTTCGGCTCAGCCAACCATTCATCCATCCATCCATCTCTTTAATTTGAAACATTCAATTGCAATTATTATGTTTAACTTTGTTTCAACAATATAATTGCTGACGACAGTTTCATGCTAAGAAATGTGGCCAATTGTATTTGATTTAAAATTTTTATTTATTATTTATTACAATTTTTTAGTATGTTATAAATATTATTATTGTTTTCTTATTTTTGGCAGCCCCAAAACGATAAAAGTAGGTTGTTAGTGAGGAGTAGGAGGCGGCTTGGTTTGTTTAATTTATTTGAGCCAATAATGGTTTCGCTGTAATTAAGCAACTAATTTATTTGGCTGTGTTTTTAATGGAAAACATTTTGTGTAAATAAGTTTTCTCTTAAATTTTCTTGATTCGTTTTATTTTTTATTAGTCTCACGTTTTTATGTTATTTGCTGTTTAGAAACTTTTTTTCTGTTAATTCTTGTTACCAAGAGTGTGAGTGGTGGAAGTCTTTCAAATGTTTGTTGTATATATTTTCCTTGCTTTTTTTTGTATGTTTTATGGTCTTTTGGTTTTCGAGTGCACTGCTTCACTGGCCAACTAACCACATTCGCTCACTCTTCAATAGAAATAAATTCTAAAGCTCTTTTCTTCTTATTTGTTTATTTATTTTGACTTGGAAGAAGACCATATGATTGCATTGATGCATTTAGCTTACAAAGTAAAATTTTCCTTCATGCATGTATGCATATTGTGTTATTTACTTTCGAAATAGAAACGTCATAAAAGTTTTGAAAATTTATACGTTTGGTTTAATTGCTTTAAATTTCGGCGATAGGTGCTTGCTTTACCTTATCGCATTTATTACTTTCATCTTTTTAGATTAATAAATACTTGAATTTTTTTTTGTAACCCCAGTTTCCACAATCCAGACACTCGGTTTGAGTAGAAAATGTATATGAAAATTATTATGTTTTTCTAGTGATTTTCATACTAATGTTTGAGACGACTCGAATGCGTGGCTTCGAGTAGACCCTCTGTAATATTGACTGCAAATTTTTCAAATTAAAGAAAACAATTCGGTGAATTGCCATTTCGGTCGGACCAACAGGCGAGTTGAATAATTTCTGTATACGAGGTTTGTTCAAAACGTATCGCGAATTTTGAATTTTCGCGAGTTGCGTATTTTCGAATTTTGATTTTTTTGTGGCGTTATGTTGGTACTCATGTCTCTCACTTATGCCGATACTATGCTATTTCGGCCATTTTGAATGTTCAGTTAATTGTTGACAGCTGCTTTTCTTGCACGCGTTTTGGCTCGTCTTCGATTTTTACCTTGGTTCGTGCGGCAGCTTCCATTGAGATTATTGAGCTTTGGTTACCACGTCATAACCATAAACAATTCTTCAGTTTCGCAGCAATCCAAAAAATTACAGATCATAAAATCCATAAAAGTTAAAGATCATAAGTCGAATTAAAATCAACCACAGTCGCAGTCGAAGCAGAAGCAGCAAACGATTTATGAACAATTGCGCAGTACTTTCAACAGTCGACGATTTCAAAAGTTTGAATTTGATTTGCTGTGCTTTTGGTTAGTTTCGGTAGTAAAAGCATAAGCAGTCTGTATGCTGTTGTAAGTACCAAACAGTCACAATCGAAAAAGCAAAAGCTCTTGCTTTTAGAAGCTTTCTGCAGGTTCAGTCAACTATTTTATGGTGTTTGTTATGTTTTTGTTGTTGTTGTTTATTTTTTCAAGTCATGAAAGAGGCAAAAACAAAAACCACTTTACTGCGATTGCTTAAAACTTCTAAAAGCAAGAGTTTTTGATTCTTCGACTGTAACTGTTTGCGACTTTCAAAAGCCTATAGACTGCTTCTGCTTTTACTTGCGATACCAACCAAAAGCAAAAGCAAATCAAATTCAAACTTCACAGATAGTCTTCTCTTTGAGCTCGTAAAATTAACCACATTCAATACAAATATAAAATCCAGCCGCTGTACCTAGAGACTTGCATAAGAGTCAATATCTCCGGGTAATTTTGAGAATCTTCTGGCCAAGGTTTATATCCAATAGTTATGTGAGCATTCCAATTCACAGCCTATAGCCACCGAAATAAAAAGCCCATTTACGCTTTACGGTGGATTCGATACACATTTGGAAGGCCACATAACGACTTTACAAGATATGCCATAGAGTGGAACCCACAGGAATACAACGATGTTACAAGACAGGAACACATTCAACCAATTTATTGCTAATTCTTGGATCGATGGGAATATATCAAATTGTTATTGTATTATAAACTTAAACTGTTTGCACAGCAATTAACTTTCAAAATATTTTGATAGATAATTACTATTGAAAGTTTTCTAAAAGAGGCTGCTTTCGAGTTGTATTTAACGTAAAAAAGATAAACACTTAAAATTATTATCGGTCCTACACTTTTAAAACTTAAATCACATGAATAAATTATATTTATGAAATAATTCATAAAAAAAGCAATGTGAAAACAAAATATCAAAAATTGATTTCTTACATTTTTCTTCATTTGCTCCATGTTTCGTTAAGGCATTATTCTAATAAAAAAATTCGATCAAGCTAAAACACAAATAAAAACTGATCACACATAATAACAACAATAAAAAAACCAAGTTAACAGGAGAAGTAAAGCTACTTTCACTTTTTTGCCGGTCTCGGTCACAGTAGTGTTGGAAGTGAATTAAAAAAAAGTTATTAAAAAAACAAACAACCACAATAACAGCAACAATAATTTTAATTTCTTTTTTTTCCAAAAGAAAAGTCCCATGTGCTTAGGGATGGCCACATGTATGTATGCTATTGACGTGAATTATATATGCTCACGTGTGACTAATTCATAAAAATAATTTCAGATTTTGTGGGCATAAGAGGTCTGATCAAAAAATAACCGTTATTTTCAAATTTCGTGAGTTACGTATGTTCGATTGTCGCATTTTATTTTCTGTTATATATGTTGGCAATATCAGCCATTTTTAACTGTCAGTTTGTTTTTGACAGATAAAAAGTTTAGTCGTGTTTTGGTGTGCTCTTCGATTTTTTACTAAATTTTGAGCAAAAACAACGTCGCATGGACATCGCTTAGAAGCTGTTGAACATCGTCAACGACGATCCAGATTTCCTCAAAAAGGTCATAACTGGCGACGAATCATGGGTGTATGGCTATGACATTGAAACCAAAGCCCAATCATCCCTATGGAAGCGTCCAGAAGAGCCAAGAACGAAAAAAGCACATCAAGTTCGGTCAAATGTGAAGGTTTTGCTCACTGTTTTCTTCGACAGCAATGGCGTGGCGCATCATGACATTGCAACATGATAACGCACCAGCTCACACATCGATGCTTGTGCGTGAGTTTTTGGCCAAAAACAAAACCGTTATCATGCCTCAACCACCGTATTCACCGGACTTGACCCCCGCTGACCTTTTCCTCTATTTGTATTTGCAGAACAGGCTCGTATATTATGAAATTTCATAAGCAAATTGTTAAATTGTTTTTGTAAAGTTTGAGAATTACTTTAGTGATTATTTATTTAGTGGCCACATCCATTCACGTGAACTTGAGCAGAAAATCGTGCGCGAACTTGTCAAATGAACTCTTTTTGCTTGCAATCGTGTATGATTAAAAGTGATAAGTTACTCACGATTCCATATCTAATATGTTAAAAATCTAATAAGTTAAATAAACGACAATATAACACACACACATATATACACACGTACACACGTACACACATACATACACTTCTTTACGTATGTTGTACACTAGAGATCTGCATGAAAGCCAATAAAACGCAAAAGTGTTCATTAATTTTTAAATTACTCTTTGTATTCTCATTCATCTTACTAAATGTATGAAATTGTGTATCTCCCTTTGAAAACATCTGTATTCATTGTTCTCTGCACTCAGTCATATGTTGTTAAGAAAATCACACTGAATTAAAACAACGTTGTAGTTGTAGGTGTCACCTTTTTTTAGGAATGGGTAAGTGATAGTGAAGATAGGCGGTGAAGGAAGAGATAGAGGAAAGCTTCATTATTTTACAATTCAGTTTTTTGCACTTTTTCAATAAGGCAGAGTTGCAGCGCCTCTGGTGTTAATGATTCATATTAAATTGTTGAAGCTTTTTGAGCGCCCTCCGTCGCATTTTATGAGATATGATTTCTTTAAACTAAAACACTTAAATTGTTTTTTTTTTCTAAAAAAAAATGTGTTAAATTTTCGCAAAAATTTATTGCCTTCTATCAAATTTGATATTTTAAGTTGGAAACGCGATAACAATTTCAAATAAAAAACAGTTGTGGTTCATAATACTAAAACACAGTTTGGTCGTGTGTAGGTTCGATCGACTCTTAAACGAGCAAACTGAATTAAATTGAGAACAGAAGTAGGAGTATAATATAAAGGAAGGCTTATTGACAAGGTTTATCCGAGGAGATCTCATTACAACAAACCAACGTTTTCACTATTTTAACATTTTCCTTACATTGAACAAGCAAATAAATGAAAAATTATCACACTTGTTTGTTTTTGTTGTTGTGCAGTTATAAAAGAATTCTTGAAAAAGCGGGAAAAGTAGTCATTGATTACAAACATAATGGAGATATAATGTATTATTTTTCAAATCAAGACTATGCATTCTTTTGGAAGCGAGATGGTTATTTTATCAGACACAATAATTACACACTGATTACCACATACATTACCACATCTGCAAAAGAAGGAATGAATGTTTTGTTTGTGCTTGTGACAAATATTCGTATTTTCTTAATAATTTGTTTAAAAAAGGTCCGTTATTTCTTGCTGTCTTTCTGTCGCACTTTGTGTTGGAACTCGTAACAGTGAAGTTCAATTGAAGTTGTATACATAATTTTTGAAAAGCCGGCTTAAGAAGTTATTACTGATTAAAATTCGTTCTAGTTCAATTTAAATTAAAAATGCATCACATAACTTTTGCAAAAATTTTATTTAAAAAGTTTGTATTCTAAGCATCATTGGAGAAGTTTCATTGCATAATATAAAAAAACGAAATATTGATTCTAATAAAATGTTATGAATGCAAAAGTAATATAATTAATGAATTATAGAATTTATTCATTAATTTCTTAGGACATGTTCTGCGTTAAAAATAACAAATTCTGTTCCACGTTTCTGCAAATAATATTGGCACTTTTTGAGTCTAAATAATTTTTATCAATCTTTGAAACATAGGAGCAGTAAGAAAAAAGACACTGTATGTGGATTTAATTATTTTTGTTAGTTATAAATATTCTGACAAACACTAGCATAACGGAACAACTAGCTCTTTTCGAAGTCTGCCACACTTTCATCATCAGCGCTCTTGTGCTTTGTCTAGTGTGTGTGGTGTGGAGTTGTGTCGTTCCGGAACGACCTAGTTCCATTGAACGATTCACTAAAAGGAACGGTTCGGACTTTTACACAGTTTCATTTCTTATCGTTCATCGTTCCGACTAAAGTTTTTTTACGCGCTTATAACGAACAAGTCATTTGACAATTAGTTCAGCCTTGCTCAAAATTTTTTGACAATTACTTTGTAAAATGCTCAGAGTTGTATCTAATGCGCGTACGTGTATTTAATGTGCATTGCTTGGTGATAACCTTTCCCGTGGTGCCAGAGGTAATTTTTTACCATTTCAAGTCAAAATACATGCCATGCATTTGTTGACATTTTTTAGGAGCGACAGAGAAGTTCTCTCGTTCATCGTTCATTCACTGTTCAAAGTAAAAAAGGAACGATGAACGAAATGAACGACCTAGTTCCTTTAACATTTCGGATCGTTCCGAACGATTCCCAAAAAGGAACGATTTTGCCCAACTCTAGTGTGGTGTCTGTTGATGCAAATTTCAGCTTTATATACATATTTTTCAGGAATGTATCACGTGAATTGTTTTTATTCATCGTATTACAATTTGCTGAAATCTTTTTTGTAATGAAAGGTCAATTTTACAACAGTGTTGCCATTGTTGTTTATTCTGTTAATTTGCTTATTTTTGTTCTACTTAATTAAGAATGAAACATTATACGTGCTATGCACTATCTTCTCGATTCTTATTCATTACTTTTTCCCGCTGGTTATCATTTACAGTATGTATTAAGTTTTATTCACTGTGGGTAAAAGAATCGAATGCAGTAATGCAGGACTATATTGTTTATTGTATTGTCTTATTAAAATTTCTAAAATATTTAGAGTTAATTTCATTTCAAAGATTTGTTTATGGATTAATAGATTTGTGTCTCAAATTTAAGTAATTTCATTTCATAATACTCATATAAACAAAAGTTGCACAAACACATACGTATATAAATATGTAGATATGTATGTACATACTTGCATACTAGCAAATTAAATGAAAGTAAACTTTAAAATAACCTAAAATCAGACTCACGTTTCACAAAAACAACAACAACAACTGAAATCAACCAATGAAGCAAAACAACAATCATTTTGCCATTGATTTTTTTTTATTTGTTAGTCAGTCCCAGAAAAGCTGTTCGACAAGAATTTTTAAGCCTTTTAAAAAAATTCCTATTTTCACCCACAAGAAAAAAAAGAGAGTGAAATTTGTTTGCTAACAAATCCTGCAATTGTCGTTGTTGCTTTTAAGCATGAGCACATTAATGCATGTGAATGCACATTTGAATGTATGTGTGTATGCATGCAATCGTATTATTCACATAGAAACTACAATTTATGGCAGGGAAATATTTTTGACCTCAATAGTAAACATAAAGTATCGAACAAAGAAATAACAATGAAAAAAATAGGAGCCACGTTAAATCATAGAAATGGTAAAAGTGAAGTGAGTGCAATAGAAAGATATTTTGTTTGTATTTTGTATAAAATTTGCATGCTTATGTGTTTTCAAACGTGGGACTTAATTACGTTTAAATATATTTTTAAAGAAATATTGTATTATATTATTTTTTAATAAGGCTTTTGGAAAATATTAATTAGACGATATTTTTCGTAATATGAAACACAAAGAACTCAACAACGAAAATATTTAAAATTAAGTTGGCTTCCCATTGTATACCTTACGAAAACAACTGACTTGCAGTTTTCATTATATTTAAATTAGAAAAATAGTTATGGACTAAGGACCAGGAGGATGTTCGACTTTAGCTTGGCTGGTCTTTTACGGTTTTAGAGCCTCAATGAGCGTCCCCTAAACAGGCTTCTTCAGTATTCTAATTTCAAATCGATTGATTTAAACTAACCTAATAGCATAGCTGTGTTTACTTGAATATTAAATACAATAGTCTTGTCACTACATATGAGCACCGATTGCATCGCAGTCATCCAATCAAACCAAGCACTACGTGTTTGTTTAGTTTGATCTCCGCTAAGACGGAAGACGAGAAATCGAATTATTAAATTTGAAAACGGAAATTAAAGTTTAATTTCCAAAAAAAAACTTTTTCTTACACACGGAAAAACAACAGTAACAATTACGCAGAAAAATCATTTCCCCATCTATTTTTAAGACCAATTTGCATTTCAGCAAATGATTTCCTAATGCAGTTTCTTTGATACCAATTTTCATCAGGTGATAGTTACGGAAATAAACTTTTTCGCTAAAATTATTTTAATGGCTTGCTTAGTTAGACGTAATAAAAGAAATTGAAATAAATTCAATTTCTTTCTGGAAAATAAAACAGCACATATGTATGTATGCATATGTCTGTTTATTTCATTGCCATTAGGTAACGATGACTTAAAATTACCACCATGTCTGTTATAAGTGTTGAATTGTTTATTAATATTTATAGTGGCTCTCATAATGTCTGAAGCTTTCGTTGTCTGGAAACAACAAATTTGTGTTGACCATTACGACCTAAAGTCTAGTCAGTGGGTTTCTAGTTTAAAAAAGAAATTTGTTAATTTATTTTTGTTGAAGTTTTTTTCCCCACATGACTTTATCAGTCTTCAGTGTGTTTTTACTTCCCAACTTGACATGCATATTTTTACTGTAGTCTCGGCTCGTTACAACTTCAAAATTAATTTTTTCATTAGCACTCAACACTTTGAAGAAAATAATTCATATTATTAATTCTTTCATTAACAATACAGTACAGATAGTAAAATCAGTTGTACGAGTGACGTTTCAGAATTATCGTCAGTCTTAATTTTTTCACGAACTGCAGACTTGAACTGTATAATTTTATAAAATATTTTACCACAGGCTTACATTTGTAAATATGCTCAATTATTTGTAATTTACATACCAGACCAAAGTTTTTACAGCCTCAGACCTTTCATTATGACTTCCCAATAATTAAAATTAGGATGTTATCGAACAGATGAACATTTTTTGTTTATTACAAGGTAATTTAAATCTAAAAAGTGAGCGATAACGGCAAGTGTTCTCTCCCAGCATATTTTAAATCAAACTTGAAGCATTTGAAGCTGAAACTCGCCATCAAAAGAAAGTAGATTAGAGTAGTTACAACGAAATTATTACAAAAATCTTGGATTAATTAACACAATACTATGTATTTTATATATTATTTACTTGTAAGCTCTTATAAACTCATATGTACACACAAGTATATACATATGTATCTACATACATAGGTATATATACGAATTGAAATGTTATACCTATATGAACTTTCACGTTTGATTTCAAATAACCCTCAATTTTAAATCAAGAATGCGTGTTTGCCGGGCACAAAGCAATTCGTATGTGTATGTGTGCACAAAGAAGTTTTTTTATTTTGTTTATATCGAAAACACATGACACGTTTTTAAGCATTCTATAAGCGCACTTATGTTTACATTTACATTTACATTTACATTACATCTACGATTTCTACAGTCGGCTAACGAGGCCTTAACAACCAAAAGTATTCAGTATCCACAGCAAGGTTGCCACATCACATAATATGGAGATACTGTCACGATAGACATGATACCGCACCTGCTGAAAAATTCCGCACAAAAAAGGCTTTTCGAAATCGTAGAATGGAATGAATAATGGGTTCAGTATTTATTTTAGCGATCAGTTGCAATTATGTAAAAAATTTAAAGGTCACTTTATCGGCGAGCTTTCTTAAAGTTAAGATTAACTATTCGGAAGTACAACGCAAAATTGCAATATTGACCCGAAATTTGCTGGTATACATAAACTATTAATGAAGTTTAAGGAATGCATTTTGTATGAGGAAACCGGTTTGAAGAACAGTTTAATTTTAAAAATCCATCTTAATTTATGTGTATTTGTAAAACAATGCGTTGCCTGATGATAAATCCCCACTTTATTGCTTTGAAACTTTAGAACGAAAACTTCATGACTTTTTAATGCAAGAATTTCATATGATACGTCTCTTAAACTCTCTGTCGAAATATTTTAAATGAAGTTGAGCTGAAATTAAAACATATGTATGTCGATATCAAACTTAGGTGTATCTAAAAACTTATGTGTAATGGAATTTCTTAGCAAATATTCTTGTAGAAAATATTAACCCTTAACTGAATTCGCTTTTTTTAATTACTTTGCTGCATTGGTGGGGTAATTTTCTACCCCAATCAAAAATTCTATAAAATAAAGAGTGCGGCATTAAGTCCTAGCTTACACTATGAAAGTCTTATTGCTAAGATGTTTAATTTGTTAGGGGAGAGAGACGAGGGGAAAAGAAACGTTTCTGTTCCGTACTTATTTTATAGGAGCAAAAACGATTTTCAGGAAACTGCTCTATGTAAAGTGTTAAAATTGGGCAAAAAGTTATTCTTGTGTTATTTTACACAAAAGTGCGGAGCACATCCGGAGCGTAAAATGTAACTGTGAACAAGTGCTAAATTAAAGGAACACTTACCTTTTGCATCTTTTGATTAAAAAGAAAAAAAAAAGACACATAAAAAGAAAAATTAGTGGGTTCTATAAAAATGTTCATCGAACGATTTTACAGGAAAATACTGAACACATCCTATACCTTAAAAACAAGGTTTTTACGATTTCCTATGCCGACTCATTATATCAACAACCGAAAGATGTCAAACTTAAAACCCCTCCCCCCATGTAGCTACTCTGCATTAAATGCGAATAGTGAAATTGTAGTGATTTACTGTGACATCGCCATTAGTATTACTGACCAGGTGTACCCCAGCCAATGTAATCATCTATTGACATTTAATATAGGGTTGATATTGAAAATCCATCAGTCGACAGTAGCACTACTGACTAAGTAGTTCTTTTGGGACCACATAGAGACATTGGCACCAAAGATTCACTAGTAAATTTTAGGAGCTCTAGTCTACAATATCGATATTTCCTCGCTTTATGTCAATAGCAAAATTGTAGTGATATACTAGTGACATTGTCATTAGTACTACTGACCAGGTGTACCCCAGCCTATTGACATATACATATATGGAGACATTTGAACCAAAGATTCACTAGTACATTTTAGTGACCCTCGTCTACAGTTTTATAAGGGTTGGGACAACAAACTTATTAAAAACTAAATAAGTTATTTTAAAATTATTTATACCGAAATATTTGCTGAACAGCATAATAAAAAAAAAACTATTAACGCGTTCGTTGAAAATGTTATCAGAAATACATCAGAACTGTGGTCTCTAACGTATCTCTAACCGCGCTTAAAAGGAAAGTTGTCAACATTTTAACTAGTGAAACTATCGCTAGAGAAAATACTGTTGACATAGAGACAAATGGTTCTAGGCTGACTAGAGGGTAAGCTCAGACGGACGCTTGTATATTCCTTCTTATTCTCATCATAATTTTGTTATTTTTTAAGGCTTATTTGCAAAGTGTTTGTCGCATTCTTTCGTAATCAATTATAATTTTTCAAAGCGATAGTTTTGAAATCTTTCGATTTCCATTATAAACTCGTATATTTCTCTTTCCTGATACGAACTCATTTGCATACATGGACGTTTATTTTCTTAGCAGAGATATAATACGTACATATATATACATACATATGTATATACGTATATGTACATATAAGTATACGTACATATGTAAGTTTTTCTGTTGTTAGTCATTGGTCAGAGTTTTCAACTCCACTGATCTTTTTGATTTTTAAACTAAAAATTTCACTTTTATTTGCAAAAAAAAAATAAGAAAAAGAAAGAAATTCATACAACAAACGTGCGTAATCTCTTTATTTTAGCTTATTACCATTAATTTTGCATGTGCTGAATTTTATTCAAATATTGAGTTGTTAATAAACTTAGCACGTATTTTAATAACGTTATTTAATTTAAAGGCCTCATTCATAAAAAAAACTGTTTGTGATCTCTAAGAGGTTTATAAAGCAGTCTTCTATACACAATTTATTTATAAATAAGTAATTTTATAAATAAGTAATTATTTTATGAATGGCAGTTTAATTTTTTAAGCTTTTAAATCAAAATATTTTTTCATCAGTTCTAAACATTAAGGGCATAATTTTGTAAAACGCAACGCCGTTTTGACAAATTTTTTATAGAAAAAATTTAAATTACAAAAACAAAATACATATATACAAAATTTGTCAACGCTACACAGAAAAAAATATTACTGAATTTTTTCCAATTAATTGATTGCTTAGAAAAAATTAAATTTTTGATTAATATTTTAATTGAATATATTTTTATATTAATTGAATTTACTGCTCTAACAAAGAAGTGTTATCAACTTAACTCACAATACTATGAAATGGTTAGCAATTTTTACAAATGAATTGTATGTAAATAATGTAACTTTTGTTTTTATGTGCGAAAATCGAGCTGTTTTTTATAGTATGCCACATTGTTTTGAAAAAATATTTTCAATTAAAATACTCAATTAATTTTTTAATTGGTTTTGATATTTTAAATAGGAGAAAAAAAATACTCAGCTTAATTTTTTTTTGATTCGTAGCAATTTTGACGACATGCGTTGAATAAAAATAAAATATTAAAATAAAAAAAACAGAAATTCATTTTGTTCCCTTTTGTTGAGAAATAATAACCAAATAATAATAATAAGAAATACAAGCTTATAGACCAAATGTGGATGATAAAGTAAGTATATTGGCGGTATTTGGGGTTCGATGCAAATGGTCTTGCGTAAGTACATATCGTAGCCTTTCTTTAAAATCCAATCACAAAATACACAAACAATTCAAAGAAAACCTACGATATTCTGCAAGACTATCAAACACCGAATACAGCCATTGTGCTTTTGTGCACGATTCGAACTTCAAAAGCCATCCGATTCATCAGTTAGGCTTTCGGTACAATAGACAAATGTTTACATTTTCTGAAATTTTTTATATATACATAACATCATTTTTTATATTTTTACACTATTATATTTTCTCTATATATTACAATTACAATTTTAGTTGCATCTGTAAAAATTTTTAATTAGTTTTTTAATTGAATCTTAAAAAATATTTTAATTAATTTTTTAATTGAATCTTTAAAAAACCATGAATTAAATTTTTATTTAATGTAATATTTTTTTGATTGAAAAAGTCAAAAATATTTTCAATTAAAATGGATGAGTTAATACTACAATTTTCGTGATTGGTTGAAAACTAATTAATTTTTTAACTGAATCTGTGTTTCTTTTAATTGAATTTTTATAAAATTAGACCATAAATATCAGCGTGACCGCGTATAAAATGCCAGGAGTTACTATTTCATTTGATGGCTATATGAGTTTCTAACATGTTCATGTGTATATACATTAGAGCGACTCAAGTTGTATGAAAGCGAAATTCGTGCAAGGTGTAGCCCCCTCAAAATGAACATTGGTATTTTTTATGATGACATCTAAAATATTTCGGCTCTAGCTTTGACCTCTCGTAAGCTGGACCATTTTGAAAAAGAGTCTCTTTTTGCATATTTTGTCAATTTGAGAATCTGTTTCCTTACCAACATATACAATATGGGTATCATAAGAAAGGTTTTTTTAAGGCGCGTCCAACTGTATATACAATTTGTCCAAGGACGATCATCCATGTCCTTTTTTTAAGGATATTCTGTAAAAAAGAACGGTTTTTGAATTTTTTGTTCGGGGTTGTTTGTAATAAAAATTCGAAGTTAACATATTTTAATCTTTAGTCGATTTAATTACATACGGGTCTCAGCTTTTTTTGAAATTCGTGCTAGTTCGCGTTTTGGCAAAAATGCAATATGGGTATCAAATTTTTTCTTTTGCCAAGTACATCATCTTTGTATGTATATAATTTATATTTTTTGTAAATTAGATGCATTTTACACGGTGCTCTGGAATATATGTAAATGCAATCTTGTGGTAACTCTAATATGATAGCGGATTTAGTTTCTAGATCACGTATGGATGAAAATAGGACTAAAGAAAGAAAAAACAAATCATACACGACTTTTTGGAAGAATATTTTTTTTCGCAAATTAAAAAAAATTATTAAATTTTATTGTTATATTAACAAAACTGTCATCAAAAACAAAATCAAAAACAAAATATTTTAAATGTCATCTTAAAAAAGTCCAAGGTTAATTTTTAGGAGGGTACATCTACATCGAGCACTTTTTTTGGTGAGTCGCTCTAATATACATACACATGTGCTTTAAAAAAGTTTATAAAATTAATTAACACTTTCTATTATGGCTACAAAATTTTCATTTGTCGTTGTTGTTTTTTCCTTCTTTTTTTCTCTTTACTTTGCGCAGTAAATATTTGGATAAAAAATAATTTCTTTTACTCTTTATGGAATATTGACCCAAATTGTTTTAATTTAAATGTTATTAATCCATGAGTACTTGTACAAAATTCGTTTTAGGTTCTTCAAACGAACGAAAGAATTTTGTATTTGGATTTTACGCTCGTAAAACTTTTACTTATCAATAAAGTAAGACATTCCATAAACGTATTATATAAAGAAAAGTGCACCGTAATTGCAGAGAAATTTGGGATATGCGCTATTTATGTATATGGAAGTTATTTTTAAACTTTCTGTATAGAAAAATGTTTTAACTTTAAGTCGCTTCTAGCTGTTGCAATATATAAATAAAAATTATCACATGAAGTTTGGCTTTCAGAGCCAGAGACACTAACTTTACCCAATCGATTCATAAATAGAGAAATTAAGATCGTTGAACAGTCCGAGTGGAGTTTTTATAAGAGCCCTGATAGGAGTTTTGACTGGTCACTGCTCGGTTGTAGCTGGCATCTTGGATTTTCGCAGGCTATGTTAGGATGAAAGTTGATTTCCCATACAAAACAAAATTTATTTCGTCACTAGATTTTTTCGAAATCTACTTAAAATCTAGTAGAACATAGTGATGCAACTATGTTTTTTTTCTTCAAAATTAAGCTAAAAAATAATTCCGTATACATACTTAAAATGGTGTGTGAATTAGCTATTTTGCCGTTTTTTGGTTGTAGTTTAGGAAAAAGTTCAGTTTATGGTTTTTGTTTTAGATTTCGTCAATCGTATAAGCTAAATGGGATTTCAGTACGTTCACGAATGTCATAATCCGAAAATGGTGTTTTAACGTGACGAGTTGTACGTTCACGGATGTGACGATTCGACCCCAGCTCTTGTGTCATCGAGAGATTTTCGTCTCGCTCGCAGTGCTTGTGTGTGGAATTTATTTGGCAACCACGTTGCTACCTCCTGTGTGAAGGCATAGTAGGTCGTGTACAGTCAGTCACAAAAACATTTTTAAGAATACTGTTAATAACAACATGGGCGTATGATCTAGTCACTAAGCCCATTTCTGTTCAACAGACAGCTTTATTAGTTAGATTTTTGTTCCTTTACTTTGAAATGAAGTTTTTCCTTTTAACCGACTTCAAAAAAAAAAGAAGAAAACTATCAATTGGTCTGTGTTTTCTTTTTTTTAATTTATGTAAAAGTGTCTATAAATTTTGTCAGAGACCTTAGATTTTTCTGGCAGAAATAACATCATTTCTCTTTGTTGTAAGTTCTATGAATTTAAAGTTGCAGTTAATATTATACCACTTCTCTTTTCTTTTACTACTCTAGAATAGTGAAATAGTTTGATTTAAAATTCCTCTTCACAAGCGCAAATGTTTTTATTTTGAAAATAATACGTAGCACTGATTTGTTGTTGGTAACATAGAAAATTATCAAGGCATATCGCTTAATAACTCATCCACTACACAAATGGATGTACAAACAAACATACACATGTCCATACATACATACATACTATATATTCATATGTACACGATACGTACAAATTCGCATTTTCTAGATAGAAGCAGGCGCCAGTTGCTGCTGCCGGTAAGTACCAGGCATGCAATAATGCAAATTGACAACTTAGTTTTGCAACACAACTGGTACATACAGAAACTCGTACGTCAGTCGTTGGTGTTTCTGTGCAATTTCTTTTCAACTCTCTTTCATGATAAAGTGTCAAATGGCCTTTTCCATGGAATGGTATCGATGAGTGTGTGTGTGTGCTCCAGTGGCTTTAAGAAACAGCAAGTGCTGCGCTGCGATTTTTCGTGTTCATTTTAGTATATACAAAGTAAAGCAAGGTTTTCATTTTTGTTATTTTTATCGTTATGGCATGTAAATAAAATTAAACGATATAAGAAGAAGAAGCAAACTAGGCAATTGGGTCACAATTTAGGAAAACTTGTTTAAATCAAAAAAAAAAAAAAAAAGAAGAAAATAATAATAAAAAATAAGAAAATATGTTGAAAAAAAACAAAAAATAAATAACGTTTGTTTGCCTAATGAATTGAAGTTTATTTCAAAATTGTGGTAGAAATATTTTAACAAGCTTCAGTGCGTGTTCTGTGGTGGAAGAGTTGATGAATAAAAAATTACAACTTACTTTGTTGTGGGATATTTATTTGCCTTCTTATATGCAAATATGCATATGACAAAACTGGAGATGGGAATCTATAATATTTTATGTAAATGTAAAAACTAATGTGTGTTTTAGGAGCATGAACCCCATCGAAGCAGTGGAAAACTCCAAAAAATGTATCCGAATAGAGTTTTAGGGAGATATTTATTTCATAATATGTTAACTAATCTAACACAACAATTGGTGTTTCTGCAGGAGCAGATTTAATCGTTTTAGTCAACATTTTCTCTATTCATGGCAATACGAATGTTATACCGAAAGACTACACAGTCTTTCCAGTACGATCACCACTAACAGAAGGCGTGTGTTACAGCTTCCTATGAGTCGCCTAATGTGTCTGGTTGGGCACAAAATAACGACGACTTGGTATTTCCTTACACTTTTAATAAAAATAAATTGGAAGTAATAATTCAGGAACTACTTTTTCTCAATTTCAAAAGTATCAATAAGTGTGTATTTTTGATTTTTCAGGAATCGATTTCCCTATGCCACAAATGTTCATCTTTTTACAATAACCTAATTTAGAGTCGCTGAACTCGAACATTTCATTTCATTTATTTTTCTTAAAAAGCGTTGTCGAGATATTCGCGAAAAATGCATTTTTTATAGTTTTTAAAGATATTTCCAAAAATCTTGAGAACTGTTTATTTAAATTAAGCAAATTTTACAACATTTCAAAGCAATTTTTTTCTTTTATCAATCCATTTTCGTTAAAAAAAAACATCTCATTTTAGAGGTTAATTTTTTTGTGAAATCTCATTTTAGAGGTTAATTTGTTGTGGCATCGATTGCTGAAAAGCTAAAAATACACACTTATTGATACTTTGGACGTAAAGACAAGTAGTTCCTGAATAATCACTTCCAATTTTTTTCACTGGGTAGGTAAAACAGAGCTGTACACTACGTAAAAAAGAAATTGCAGAATGACATTATCGTTACTTCGATATTACGATTTTTGGTTACTGAAACCGGGTACTGCACCTGGATTCAGTAGCTTTTATTACGATAATCGTATCGCTATAATAAATATAACGAAAATTTATCGACTTTGCTTTTCAGAAATATATTTTAATGATATTCGCTGTCGGTTGAAGCAAAAAAAAAAAGAAAAATTAAAACACAAGCTCAAATTCATTTAGGTTTTCTTTATTTTTCTTTGTGCTTTTCGCTCATTTTGACATTTTCTATAGAGAGATACCACATGATATTGAATTAAATGGTGATTAAAATACAGATGGAGACTATCGCTTAAAATAAATTGCGGAATGACATTATCGTTACCGCAAACGAATAAATATGTCGGTAGATATTACGATTTTCGGATCGCAAAAAGTTACAGAATCTAAGAACATGTACTGATCTATTTATAAAGACCATTTTCTCGTACATGCATCATTAGTAAACATTGAATTCAACTGCCAAAAATTCTGCTAAATATAGAACCAGACTATACAAGACGTGTGATAAAAAAAGCCATTGATAAAAAAACTTGAAAAAAGCCTTTCTTGAACAACCAAATCTGCTCTCATATTTATTTAAAGCAAATTTTTTAAGGATACTTAATAAAGAATATTAAAAAAACTTTTAATATACAACTTATTAAAGATAAAAATAACACGCATGCATACTTGGATGGAAATGTGTCTAAATAGATAAATAAATATCCATGCATCTGCAGTGTAGGTAGATTCTGCATGTACGCAAAATGCAAGTGTTTTTAAATAAATATATGCATAATTGTGTGAGACGAAGATAAATGTCACATTTTTTTTTACCAAATGGAAGTGCTAATTCAATAAAATCTAGTTTTAAACGGGTTTATTATTATTATTTATGATACACTTTACTACTTGTTAGCTACTTCATTTTGCAGTGAAGAAAGAGTCTTATACAAATTTTCCTTAAAAAGTAGTCTAAAAAATTAAATACATATTTTATGATATTTTTCTTTTTTACTTTTTTTTGTGACTAAGCAATGTCGTTTTAATTACTAGAGAAATTTTGTTTGAGAACATAATATTTTCGTATTTTCTTGTATTTTTTTCTTCATTTTATTGAGCACTTTTCTATTGCTGTGTTTTTCCGGCGTGAAAGTCCATTATTTGCTAAATATTTATGGCCAACACGTTTTTTATCTTTTATTTAAAACGGTTTTTTTTCTTATTTTATTTTACAGACAAACGTGTAAAATTGTCTCAGAGTTCACTATAGGTAAGTAATAAATTTCTTGTTAAAAAATATTTTTTATTTTCTTCCTATTTCCTTTTGTTTCTTGTTATACATTTACTTGTATGTATGTTTGTAGCAATTACTTTTCCTGCCTTGTTTCCTTCTTTCTTTAGTACTTTTATGGGAACTGACAATTATGAATGAAAAATATTTACAATAATGCATAAAAATTTAATGTAATATTTTATCAGAAGAACCGATAACTTTAATTTTTAAACATATTTTAAAAGGAAATATTTTCTTAGTTTCAAATTATGATATAATATTACGGAAATATAGTTTCATATATTAAAAACTCACACATTTTGCTGGGTTTATTGCAATGTGAAAGAAAAATGTTATCAAATCGAACGATTAATCCGTTTACGCATATGGCTTTCGCATCTCATATTCCTTTTCGGAAATCTGATAGCACTGCACGCTGTAGTACGAAATCACCTGTCAAAAACATTCGATAAACACAAATATCTTGCGACAGCTATCCTGAAGGATACGTGGCGTTAAAGGGTGGAACAGCATAAAGTAGTTGCAGTAGTAGCTGAAGCTGACGACGTAACTAGTAGCGCAGCAAGAAAAAATGTGAGCAGAATATTGAAGCTTTCTGCATGGTTACCAAATACATAACTTAACTTAAAAAACTTTTAAGATTATACAAGAATATGTGTATATGTGAATTTGTTTAATTCACATGCGCGAATTAACGTTGTGTGTTGTCTAAAAATCAATAAAAATTTCTAAATATCTGATAACTAACACCACAAAATACATCCTTCTTAAGGTGCATCTCCTCAAGCAACAAAATTTTTAATATTCGCAAAAATCGCAATATTAGAAAGAAACACTGAAATTTATTAAAACTCGCTAAAACTGTAAAGCAAGCAAACATTCCGGAAAAGTCGCGAAAACTGCGAAAATTTTAAAAAATTGTAACAATTGCAAAGTACAATACGAGTATGGATTAAAAGTCCCTAAAAATATAAGATAGCAAAAAAATTTGGAAAATTACGTCTGTCTCGATAAAAGCGATAATTCGCAAAAAGTTACAAAATTTTAAACAAGATATAATACTGATTAAAAATCGCTAAAACTGCAAGAAATGCAAAAAATTCTACAAAAATCATGGAAAAGACGAAAATTCGTAAAAAGTAACTGAATTTTCTGAAAACATGCAAAGAGTCGCTTTTATCGCGAACTTTGCAAAAATTGCGATAAGTTGCAACATTTGAAATAAGCCATAATATTGATTAAAAATCAATGATAACGAGGTTTAATATTGTTTAAAAATCGACGAAACTGTCAGGAAGCTGAAAACATGCAAAAGTCACTAATATCGCGAGTTTTGCATATATTCGCTAGAAGTTGCAAAATCGGAAGCAAGCCCTAAATTGATTAGAAATCGCCAAAGCTGTTAAAAATAAAGAAAGTTTGGATAAATGCGAAAAAATAGCAAGTTAGCGAAAAATTGCTAAATGTATTAAAGAATTTACTAATAATAATTGACTACATAATATTTTACTCAAAAGCATGGTAAACAACAACAACAACAAACATTTGTTTTTTGTCGCGCAAAAAAGTTCAAAATTTTTAATATTTCGCTTCAACTTCCACTGCAACGACTACCACAACTACGCATTCTGTTTTCTTCCCTTTAAAACAACAGTTTTTAACTTTTGACAGCTTGCAGCGCTACTCGTTACGTTGTACTACAGCTACTTTCTGTTCCAGCCTTAAGTGCCCCCAAGTCACCACTTCTGTCGACTATTTTGGTGAATATTAATATTGTTTTTAAAGCGTAGAAAATATTTTTGCAGATACACACAAATATGTTTCTTCTTGTTTCATTGGTTTGTTGAAAATAAAAGTGACGTCAAGCAAAAATTAAGTGTATATGAAAATAAGTTTAGGGAATCAAATTAAAAGGTTAAATGTATTAAAAAATAATTAAAAAACATACACAAAAAGAAATTACAAAAATCAAATAAAATAAAAATAGAAAAATAGAAAATGTGAAAATTAAGCAATTTTAAGTGAAAGGTGCCAATTATGGAAACTTTTGTTTGACCCTGTGGACGATTTTGTGCCATCAGTTAAAGATTTGTCACACTTTCAGATCCATACGTAAGTGTTTAACTTTACTAATTCAGCGAAACAAGAATTTTTGATTTACATATATTTATTTAATAGAAATGACAAACAAAATCCCTACTTGCTGGTAATATGCTGAACGAATGAATAAATTAGTTCCTGTTAATTTATGTTTTTTATGCAAGAGTTTTAATTTTTTATAAATTTGTTTAATAAAATACCAAATGTGAACATAATATTCAATTTCATTATCAAAAGTGTATACAGAATTACTAAAATGTACTAGTGACTATCTGTTTCCAATGTCTTCATATGGTTCATAACGAAGTATGTAATCAGTAGTACCAATGTCAATAGTTGCTTTTCAATGACACGCACATGTTAAATGTCTATAGCAAAAAGCATTATGTGAGGTATGCTTAGTCACTAGTATTGGCGGAAAAGTCAATAGTGAATCATTACTGATTCACTAGTGACATTTACTACAGGGTAAATATGGTACGCAAAGAGAGGAAAACTTGTAAGCACGTAAAAAAGCACGTAAAAAAGCACTTTTTTTTAATTTGTGTATATACTTTTACTTTGGGCATATTCTGCAGAACTTTGTACTTAGCTTATAGTTAGATCATAAGAGTTAATTAGACGTGCGTTATTCTCGCAGTCGACTACTAAATTCTTTTAAAGGATCTTAAGATTATTTGGGGCATTTTACATTTCTCATTACTAATTTTTATTTAAATACCGAAATATAGGGTGTTTTTTATTGAGGTATAGAACTTTAAGTTGGCATCACTTTTTTAACTGGCGGCCATTTTGTCAGCTGTCAAGTGATTAATATTTAGTTTGGTTTGCCATTTCATCATGAACAGGTTGACAAAAGAACAACGCTTGCAAATCGTGCAAATTTATTTCGAAAATAATGGTTCAGTTCGCGAAGTTTACCGCAAGCTCCATCCATTTTATGGTCGACATAATCGTCCATCAGAGCAATTAATTCGGTTAACCATCAATTGGCCACCAAGATCGTGTGATTTGACACCATTGGATTATTTTCTTTGGGGATGTGTGAAGTCGCTCGTCTACGCCAACAAACCAGAAACGTTAGGGGACTTGGAAGCCAACATTCGTGGCGTTATTGCCAACATACGGCCCCATATGCTCGAAAAAGTGGTTGAAAATTGGACCTGTAGAATTGGCTTTATTCGAGCCAGCCGCGGCGGCCACATGCCCGAAATCATATTTAAACGTTAATGGCATAAAATTATCCTTCCAATAAAGCCAAATTGATGGACATTAAAACGATTTTCTTGTGTTTTATTTCAATTCAAAGTTCTATACCTCTAAAAAAACACCCTGTACAAAAACTCCAATCGGAATTTATATCAGAATGTTAGATTAAATAATGAGTGTAATTGCATTAAGATTATGAGCATAAATTGTTTGCTCGGTCAATAAAAAGGACCAGCAAAGCTTTATTTTTATTTAAAAAATTATAATTGGAGTTTCAAATAAATATTCTTTAATTATCAGAAAGATACATATATATATTAAAAATCATTTAAAATGCTCGCGTCCAACAAAAATAATATTTAAATAAAAGCTTTCATTTTTATGACTTTTATGTTCCTCTCTAAATATTTTAATTCAAATCTTGATCAACTATAAATAAAAAATTTTAAATAATTACGATGATTTTATAATATTTTTCAAGTGAATCTTATTATTTCTTTTATTTCTCTGTTTGATATTTATCAATTTTCATTTTCAACTAGTCGCCATCAGCTGCGACAACATTAAGCCATCATACGTAAAATCGTGTTTTACTTTACTTTAATGATACAAGTAATAGTCACTGATAGTTTTGGTATTAAAGTCTTGCTGAAGAATTACTAATAAATCAAGTGTATATGATTATAATCATAAATATTATACATACGTACTTATAATAGAGATATACTATCAACAGATTTGCAGTTCGACATATATATTTGCTAAAGTTAAAAAAAAAATCCGATGTGCATAGACGAATAATTTGAATGCTACAATGAAAATTATTTGCCACATTACAGAGATTTGAAATTTTCTTGTTGTTTTTAAACTCTTCTCTAATGGCTGCTCATAGTTACTATGTATAAGGTGTCTGGCAAGAAGTTTCAAATCATACACATACACGCCTGTTAAATAAAGACTGTAGACATACATGTAATCATAGTTAATTTTGTAGCGTTAAAGTGTGTTTGGAAGGCTTTTGTTTAGTTACCATATGAATGAAAGTTGGACTCCTACATTCCACAAGTTAAAAAAAAACATCATGTACTTGTATAGCACTCTTCAAGTCTATCTCTTCTTCCTCTGTAAGGCTTAAAGTGACAAATGATATTTTCCAATACTTCGTTGTTTTGTTATTCGATGTTTTCATTTGTTTTGCTTTATCTTAAATGATGATTTTTCAAAGCCTCACTTTAGTTAACCATAGACAGCATTAAAATGAAAAATATCTTTAAAATACTATTGAAAGAAAAAACATGACTTAAGACCGCTTAAGGTAAAAAAGCGACAAGTGTTTTAGATGCACTTTCGTTGGAAAATTCTTTTCAAGTTTAACACGTAATAAAATGTTTGCAGAAAAACAGAAATACTAGTAAACAAACAAACATATGGACTTAAAAAGAAGTTAAAGTTTTAAAATAATAGAGAGACATATTTACATTAGGAGGTGGTTTTGCTGCTTATAAATTATTGAAAGGAAAAGTATTTTTGTTATCTCTCGCTCTCTCTATCTCTCACTCAGTGCATTAAAAGACTTAAGAAGCGAGCACAGTTTCAAGTAACTGTAGTGCTTGTTTCTTAACTCTTTTGTTTGACATATGTATGTATGTATGTAAGTAGCATGCAAGTATATGAATAAGAAATTAACATATCGCTCATTCACTTAAACAGCGTCATAACCAGGGCTCGGATTTTAATGACATAAAAATACGAAAAAATTCCCCCAAAAACATTACAAAATGACATTAAAACACTAAAAAAAATTACTCAAAGGCGTAAAAAATGCACTTAAAACTTATTTATTTCAATAAGTGTGCTGTGAGTTATAATATGCATATTGTTAAATGATTTTTTATACTTTCACGACAAAAAAATCTACGATCATCTGTTAAAATATTTTTGTAGATCGAAAAGTTCCTTTCCACATCGACACTCACAATCGGTGCATTCGTAAAATATAAAAGGTCATTAGTACTTAAGTTTCCAATTGCAGTTTGTAACGTCCAAATTAACAGTAGAAATCTCTATAGATATGATGTACAATGTCTCGAAACTCTGATTTGTTTGCACAAAATTATAAAATTTCTTAAAAGTAATTTTACCAATTTCACCATCAACGGAATTTCAAATATTTTTTATATTTTGGTCAGCGATACCTTTTTTTAGATAAAACGTTTACGTTTATAGCTCCTCAAAACCATATACATACATATATACTATGCATTGAAATTTTCATTTTATGTACGCAGGCTGCGTTTGTTTATAAAATTGCTTGCAACATTTTTTTGGGATTCTTCAATTGCCTTGGAGTTAGCAATATCAAATCTGTGGCAAAAAGTGCTTAAGTAGAGATAAGCTAATTTTGAGTTAATGGTACCTCCGCAATCTGCATACTCGAAAGTACCTCTGGGCAAAATTTCAATTAATTTGAACGATTTTTCAGGAAGTTATAGCACAATGAATTGCGGCTTATCTTTTTTAGACTTCTAATATCATTTAGAATAATAGCTTAATTTAGTTTATAATTTGGTATATTTCAAATTGAATGTATAATTTACAGTGTGTAGAACGATGTTTGCATAAAAAAATAAAGGTTAACAGATAATTTCCCAATTTAGCTGTAAAAGAAATAAATTTCTGAAAATTGACTTGAACGCTTAAAAGTGCTCTCCTGCAAAACAGTCAAATATAACTTAAGCACTTTTTCCTTATTGCCACAGAAATGTATCTACATTTTGAATTTTTTCAAAATATTCGCAATTAGGTGCATACGAATTCAGCAATGTTCTCCAGCGAGTTTAAATTGTTTGGGATGGTAATAACTGGAGATGTGCAAAGTCGTGATTTTATCGTATCACGCGTGACTCACGCTCAGTTTACACACAACTTTATGGAAAAATAAAATTTTATTTTTCTCTCAATAGTTAAAGGCCATTACTCACTATCCTACACAATCGCACGATTTACTAAAAAAATACAGCAATGATCCGATAAATTGTTTTTGTCTTTTAAAAATTGTGATAAGTCGCATTTTCTTATTCCGCAAAAAGAGACTAAGGACCTCAAATCTCAGTAATTCAGTAGCTGGTTCACATCACCTCCACGTGAGGTAAACACGCCCTGAAATCGCTCCAGCAGAATGTCCAATGTAGCATGGGCTGCGTTGCACGAAGCGCTATCCTGTTTTTCTCGTTGATGTCCATATTCTGCCAAAAACAAATTGATAATCATCAACTTATAGTAAAATTCGCCAATTCATTTGCACACTATCACAAGTAGCGGTCATGTTTTCGGCATATCGGCACAGCTCAAACAAAATTTATTGCACATATAAAAAAAGGGCGAAAAATTAGATAAAAAATACCTGCTCTGCTGAGTCCAATGAAATTCTTTAAAAATTAACTTAAAATTACCTATTTATTAGTATATAAAATTTTAAAGAATTTTGAATATGTATCAAGCAGAAAGGAAACAACAACGAAACAATTAGCTCCTCCGTTGCATACAAATTTTTTTTCAATATTGAACAAAAAATTACAGATTTTAAAATTTAAATTTTTTTTTCTGTTGCAAGTTTGATTTCATCTAATGACTCTTACATTTTCGTCTTAAAAATATAATTTTAAATTGATTGTAATAAATGTACATACATGTACATGCATTTCTAAATTTATGTATTTTAGTATACAGCCAGCAAAAAGCAAAATAAATTTGTTAAACTATTTTTCTTTTATAAAATAAAATGCATTAAATTGTAAATGGCAGGAAAAAGCTTTCAAATTATAAAATATTCACACATTTAATTTTGGAAGTATGGCTAAGTTTACATCTGGCATTTTGTGTGTGTCATGTGCCCAAAAAAACGTAACCACTAATTACTAATGAAAAACTGTTTGATTCAGACATGTATTTATTGATTTAAACTGCTTCCAATCATGTTGGATTCTATAAAATTGTCTATTAGTTATCTAGGAAACTGTTTAACTTAATGTGAATGAAACAGTTTTTCATTAATAATTAGTGGTTACGCTTTTTTACGCATGTGTGGCACATGGCACACAGATGTAAACTCGGCCTATGTTTCTATATGCATGCGTGCTTTTATCAGTTAACACTAGCAACATCGATTTCATGGCTAATATGTTAAAGCCTGAAACAATTAGCAATTGTTGCAACATCACCATGAAATAAAGAAAAACAAAATATTACAATGAATAAAAATAAAAAAGCAGAAAATTAAAAACAAGACGTTAGACAACAGAAACTTAAACAAGAAAGTTACATTTTTACTTTCAAATCAAATACTCACTTTCATTATCATCAATCACATGCAACTTAAGATGAATCACAGGCAGGCACTCTGTTAAGCATTACGCATTAAAAAATTTAAATTTTTTTGTTGATTAAAAATAAAAGTATATATTAATAGTACATTTCCTGCACAAACGTAACACACATGCTAAATGCTAACGTTTATATTATAAAACCACTCGTATAAAAAACCAACTTAAGTCAAATGCTGATCATGAATTCGATTGGGAATTATTTAAATTTCTTTAAGGAGAGGAACAAAAACAGAAACAGTGGAACTCACATATTAGATTTTATCTTAAACAGTTCGAAATAATTTTATTTCTTGCCAGTGGCTGCTTTATTAACAAAAGAGTTTTAATATCATGATTTAAAATTGGTAGTATGTACATAATTTTAAATATGTTTAACGTGTACAAATCTCTTCAAGTCAACATGTAAAATTAAATATTTTCAATGTCAATCTTTTGGGATTTTTTCTTTTCATGTTTGTTTAACTTTTCATTGCTACTCTGTTCATGTCAATCAATCATTAACAAATTTCTTTTTTCTCTTTTTTTAAATATTGTTTTTGTTTAATCCTACCGCTTGCAGCATGTTTATTTAATCTTGACTTTGAAGTTTATCTCCATTTGACTTTCATGGCTTATTAGAGACAACAAAAAAAATAAAAAATACTTCAAAAATATCATGCTTATGTTATTGTTATTTTTCACTTTTAGGGTTAATACATGATTGATTGCTTACAATTGATTGAGTTGAGATTGAAAGATGTATGTATATGTATGTATGTAGGTATGTATATAAAACTAATAATAGAAAACATTTGACCTTTTATTGGTTTACTCTCTCCCACAGCTCATCATGTTTCAGTCAATTACTTTCGATTTTGTGTAAACAGCTTTTTGACTTCTATAACTTTATCTTATTTTTTCAATATTTTTGGAGATTTACATATTCACAGCAATGTTAGTTGTATGTAGGCTTAAAATGTGACTTCGCTAAGAGACACAGATACTTCAAGAGCTTGAAAATTTGTTTGAAAAACTGACTTGTTTGCGATAAAATTCACGTGAAACATTCACGAAAAATTTCGAGTTTCGTGCACGAGTTAATTATGTAATACGAACCTCGAGGTTCGTACATTCCATAACTACAGCGTAACTATAATTTTCGAGTACATGAAAAATTCGGAGGTTCTTATTTTATGCTACTTAAGCCGCGTTCAGACTATTATACTTTGTATTTATACTTGTCAAAAATTCAAATAATACGTGCAAGTGAGATAGTCTGAACGCAAAATGTCATCAAAGTGGCAAATAATACGATAAAAATTTTTCGTTTTTAGAAAATTTTCTAAACGATAATGCTTTTCATTAGATCAGGGTTGCAGTTTCACACAAACCAAATTTCCAAGTCGGCTGTTTCGCCGCCGATAGCGTGTCGTCATTGATGTAATGTTTTGTCATATGTATATCGGCTAAAAATTTTGAATAAGTGAATCGTATGGAAGTATATTTCGTTGACGTAATTTTTTAACGTTTTTGTAATATCTTTTCTTAAATTTCTTCTGTTATTTACATAGAATATTTTTAACTGCTGAATTTTTTCAAGTGCCAGCACGTCCCCGCCTACATGAAACCGCTTTGCCGCCGCTAGTAAATGGCCTTTCACACACGAGTCTAATTTTTATGCCGCACAATTTTTGTTCTCTTCAGAATACATGAGACTAATTCATTTGGCATAAAAATGTATACGTGCACACAGATTTGTGTGTATTAGTGTTTTTTGTACTGATTTAACATTTGCTGTTTTTTAAGTTGTGTGTGTTATAGTTTATAGTGCTGCTAATGCGGGGTTGTACATGGTTGAAAAATTATGCCAACCACAAAACCACTCTCTTTGCCTCTCTCACCTACAACCTGGCATGTTATGCCAGCACAATTGTTCTCGTGTGTGAAAGGGCAATGAATAGCACACACATTTTCATTGAACAGCTGTTTTGTTTTCTGCTTGTATTACACATTTTATTTGAAGTGTGATGGTCTGAACACAATACATATGTATGTGATTTTACATTAGATTTTTTGACAGTCGCAACGAATGTATTTAGATTTCTGTATCGTAAAATGTGATGAAAGTATTAATGCTTGTACAATAATCTGAACGAGGCTTTACTGATATAGGGACAAGAATCAACAAAGCTTTCTGTTACAAAACTTCTAGCTTTATACAGTTCCACTGAATAACTGAATGAGAATCCTAACGTACATTCACCAACATTAATGTTAACCCTTAGAGTACGGAGTCTAGTTTATAACATAAAGTACGGAGTGGCGTCACTAAAGGCCCCCACACGAAAATGGTTTAGTTTTGTTTATAAGTTTGCATAATAATGTTACAACAAATGTAAGTAAAGTCAAAACGATTATTTAATTAAATTTGCAGCATTTATTTTTAATAATCCAATGAAATATTATTCCTTTTCAAACATTTACCCCAATATTCATAAAATTTAAAATGAATTTGAAATGTATTTTACTTAAAATTTTTTGTACAAAATTTTTTGAACAAAATTTTTTTATTTTACTTTATTTTTTTATTTTTTTTTTTTATTTATTTATTTATTTAAGATACAAAGTGTCAAGGATAGAATACACATGCTTATGTGAGAATTATTCTTTTGACGACAGCAAAGCAACAGGCGGCAGATTGTTGTCTGTACTGATTTTGTCGTTGTAGTCCAATTAAACTAATTTCTAGTTCTTTGGCGAAATAATATTTCGAAATTGACATAAATATAGAAAAGTATATTTCAAAAGAGCAATTAAATTTTTATAAATGCGAAATATTTGATGGTGGCAATACTGATATATCTTTTGTATTATGGTGCGGCCATCTCCAAAGGAGTTAAGTAGCTGGCTACGAGGCGACAAATGCAGCCAGCGACACTTGAGGTCGTGTGTTCGTATAGCCTGCTGCGGTGAATGGGTTTAATGCTTATATTATAATTAATAAGTAAAATAATAAACACCAACTAAGTAATTCACTTTTATTTTGTAATCATTATTGTTATAAGATGATTTTTTAATATATAATCAATTTCGGTTGCAGGGCTCATGTAACTAGTTACGCCTGGAGTTACGTTCACAATATTGCATCTTTACCTACGTGTATGTAGAAATGGCTCCGAAGACCAAACTCGACCAGACTTGGCAGTTCTGCTTATTCTTTAAGCTCATCTTCCATTTCGCTGCTCTCACTAGCATAAAATATCAAGTATGAAATTAGAGTTTTCACTGTCCAATCTGCTTCTGCATCACTTGGATGCTCCTCACTGTCTCTTGTGTTATTCAAATGTTCTTCTGTTTGCCGCTAGTATAATTTTTTGTGCTATTTTCCATTTTTGGTTTAAAAGAGATAAAGAAAATCTGTAATGTAAAGTCAGACGTGGGGTAACTTAGGTCCCCAAACGAAAAATTTCCCTTATTAATACAAAATAAGTAAATAATAGAATTATTTGTAATAAAACTCGACTACCTAAAGTGAAAAAGAGAGAAACAAATTATTTTCGAAGTTATTGAACAAAAACTTATCTTGGTGGACCTAAAGTCTCCCACTCCATACTCTAAAGGATTAAACTTTAGAGCAATGTAAAGAAATCATCAAACAAGACACCAAAAATGTGAAAACAAAGCTAGAGCAATTGAGTAAAACTAAATAATAATTAGGTCTGTTCCAGATGCATAGCAAAACAGTCCCAACTTGTACAAAGTTATCCAAATTTTTGTGCAATTTTGAAAACGAATGAAAGAGTAATTTTTTTCATTTCCTGTACAAACTAGTACGTTTTTTTGTATTTGGTCCACTGTGTGTGGTGTCAGTTGTAAATTTAGAGATGGTAAAAATCAGCTTTCATTACAAAAAAGCTTTCAGCAAATTGTAATACGATGAAACAAAACAATTCACATATTCCATTTGCATTAAAAGTTGAGTACATAAAGCAGAAATCTACATCAACTGACACCACACACAGTGGACCAAACACAAAAGAACGCTGATGAGGAAGGTTTAGTGGCCTTCGAAAACAGCTAGTTGTTCCGTTCAACTATGTGTTTGTCAGAATATTTACAATTAACTTTGGTGTTATTTATTCATTACTAATTATCACAAAGCGATACGAACTTTAGCCCGATCAAATAATAA
The DNA here is from genome assembly GCA_936439885.1 of Nowickia ferox. Lineage (NCBI taxonomy): Eukaryota > Metazoa > Arthropoda > Insecta > Diptera > Tachinidae > Nowickia > Nowickia ferox. The sequence goes on along the minus strand of OW387023.1, from coordinate 89,133,370 downwards.
ATATAGAAACAAATTAAGTTTGAACAATAATAATTAAAATTAGCTAAAAACATATGTTTTTTGTTTACATATGAAACTGAAAAATTAATCTGAAGAAATAAGCAAAACATTTTGACATAATCTAACTTTTTAAATAAAGTTGAAATTGTAAGTACTTTTGTGCATATTTCTTTAATATAAAAAAATGCTTTTTTGTAAATAATTCACGTATTTTTTACTTTTTGGATGAAAAATTTTTGTTTTTATAATGTTATGCATTTTAAGCTACTAAACTTATTTAAATTACATTTAATTTAAAAAATTTACAAATTTAGTATTTCTAGATGTGGAATTATTTTTTTTTTGCGTTCCAGCAATTTTGGATAACTTTTGCATATTCAGAGAATAATTTTCTTTTTTTCCTCAATAGTCCGAACTTTTCCGAATTCTTGTGCAACACACTCTTTGTGTTTAGTGAAGTTTTTGAAACATTTTTTACTTTTTTGTTCGCAAGAAATTTTTATTCGCCTCGAAGGGAAAAATGCTATCCTGAATCGCCTCAAAAAGTTAATAATATATGCAAAAAGGTGTTGCAATTAATTATTGTTAAGAATCGTGAACATAATTACTGATATTGTCCTTAAAATAAGTACATATTTATAAAATATAAGAGAAAAGTGAAAAAATTATTCATGAAAAATTAAATAAATAAAAAAGGGGAAACATTTCCTGGGAACAATTTTTCATGATTGTAGTTTTGGAAAAATATTTCGAGGGAAAAAATGTTGACGATAGTTCTAATTTGGTAATCGTATTCATGAATTCCTGTTGATAAATTGTCATCATATTAGCCAGGTCAGTCATTTTGACTTTGCGATGACTTTGTGCTTGTTTTACTGATTTCGTTGCCTCATTCCATTGACTACAGGATTGTCATCATTGCCATTGATAACCTATTTATGTAAGGCTTGACAACGTCGTGATGATAAATATTACATGAGCAAAACAAAAACTAATTTTATTATTTTATTATTGTTTGTATTAACAAGTTGCTGATCGTAAGGTTTCCTTCAGTGTCATGGGTCAGGCCGTTATTGTTAAAGTACATCAGTGTTCTTATAGTTTTGACGTCAGTGTAAATGCTGTTATAGCAATTAGTGTTATTAATGCTGTATAGCAGTGATACATTTTGCGTTTTTTGGTTTAGGACCAAATTAACGATTTAAAAGTGCCCAAATAACTTTAATAGGGCCAAAAAATATTTTGATTACAATCTTTTTATTTAAATAAAAACAAAAGTATGTATGTAACACACAAAACTTTTCGAACAAAATTCAACTCATCGAAAGTATTTTTGCTAAAGTAAATTAAATACATAATTTGTTGCTCAAAAAAAGAAAATTTTTGTTATAAAACATATTATATATGGATTTAAAATTTTATAGGTGCATCTTATACCTAAACTGCATACTCGTATACATTAAAAAAATTTATTTGAAACGCTAAACGTTTGCGAAAAAAAAGTAAGAAGTTTTTTCTTTGACAATCAAAACATTGTTCCAAATAATAGTAGTGTATGAAACAGGGTAAAACTACAGTAAAAAGTAGTATTTGGATTTTGAACTGAAAAGGCCAATTGTGCCACATTTTGCATCACTGCTGTATAGTAAGTGTAAGGCAAATGGTACATTAACTGCTCACCATCAAGATAACTAGTGGGGCAAAGTTATTATAGGGAAATGATAACCCCAACAAATTAATTTCCCAAGCAACAGCTCCACTGTAGAACGAAATAAATCAAGCAAAAAAAAAAATTTGCATCATAACGAAATATTACATAAGTAATAACATTAAAAATAAGAAGCAAAACAAAGAGAGAAAAATTAATAATCTTACTAATTAAATAAAACCTTTTAAGTTTTAAGCATTAATCAAATTGTTATGAAGTAAAAAAAAAATAAAAACAAAAAGTAAGACGTTAAGTATTTATTATCATTTTGATTTTAATCAACAGTAATCCGAAATACTAAGAAACACTGATTAAATAATAAAAGAAAGCTGTGACTAAGTTGCTTGTACAATGTTTCAAGTGTTTTCATGATTTACAGCCAGCCAGCCAGTCAGTCCAGCTTCTGGCAATTGTACATATTTATAACACTTTTATTTTTGTTTTTCTCATACATTAACTGTGTTGGTACAAATGTCCAATACTGGTGTAAGAAATAAATAAAAATCAAAGAAATAAAAACAAAATTAAAACATAATAATAAGTCCATGCGATTTATGCGTCAACACTATTTCCAAACTCAACCATAAAAATATTTAGACATTGCGCTTAGGAAAAATTAGGTGATCTACGAGCTATACGACCAACTTATTTTATTTGAAAGTTCCATAATCAACTCGGAAAGTGGCCACGCTTAAACCACCACTATTTTAGTAAGGTTTAACTTCTTTTACGGGGCCTAAGGTTGTTAAACGATCCAATTCGTGAATGGCAAACCTATCACTAAAGCCCCGTTCAGACTATTATACAAGTATTAATACTTTCATCACATTTTACGATACAGAAATCTAAATACATTCGTTGCGACTGTCAAAAAATCTAACGTAAAATCACATATTGTGTTCAGACCATCACACTTCAAATAAAATGTGTAATACAAGCAGAAAACAAAACAGCTGTTCAATGAAAATGGCTGTGCTATTCATTGACTAGCGGCGGCAAAGCGGTTTCAAGTAGGCGGGGACGTGCTGGCTCTTGAAAAAATTCAGCATTTAAATATATTCTATGTAAATAACAGAAGAAATTTAAGAAAAGATATTACAAAAACGTTAAAAAATTACGTCAACGAAATATACTTCCATACGATTCACTTATTCAAAATTTTGAGCCGATATACATATGAAAAAATATTACATCAATGACGACACGCTATCGGCGGCGAAACAGCAGACTTGGAAATTTGGTTTGTGTGAAAATGCAACCCTGATCTAATGAAAAGTATTATCGTTTAGAAAATTTTCTAAAAACGAAAAAGTCTTATGGGATGTCAAAATTTTTATCGTATTATTTGCCACTTTGATGAAATTTTGCGTTCAGACTATCACACTTGCACGTATTATTTGAATTTTTGACAAGTATAAATACAAAGTATAATAGTCTGAATGCGGCTTAAATAAGTAACACTTCAGTGTCTCGTTTCTGTACCAAAATGTGAGATCTTTTCGATTCGAAAAAATTGTTATCATCCTTTGAAACACAGGATGAGTAAGAAAATAACTACATATATTTGTTGAGATTTTTTTAAGCTTATTTAAGTTTTTGTATGAATAACCCAATACAATTACTTAATTTTTCTCAATGCGAGAAATTCTCACAAATTACAGAAATCAGGGATAACCCATTCAGCGCGCCAGGCTACACGAACACACGCCTTCAAATTCCGCTAGCTGCATTTAAGCTCAGTTAGCCGACTGTAATGGAATGTTACTGCAACGGTAGGAAACAGCTCTATAACCATTTTCATTACTTTTCACATAACAATATCGATCACCTGTTTCCTACCGTTGCAGTTACATTCCATTACAGTCGGCTAACTGAGCCTTCATGCATTATACGATATTTCTGGGCATACACTTTAAACTTAAAATGTTGTTTTTCAAATAAAGATTATCTAGTTAATAATCTAGGTTTAACCGAGCAACATTGCTCAGTTAAACTCAAGTTAGAACTGTCAAATGATAAATATATGAAATCAATATTACGCAATTGAAAAATACAGGTTTACTAAAAAGTTTAATAAATAAATACATTCATACACAAATAAAATGGATGTTTGTTATAACGGCGAAGATTTTAGTGATTATGAAGCCAGAATAGATTAGATAGGACAATTGTGAGAAAAATAAGAGAGATAAAACACGTCCAAATCATTTATGAAGTGGAATTCTTACAAAGTTTTCGTTTAACAAAGAGGTCAATTGGAAAGAAAGTCTATTTCATTGGATTTAAAATTTGATTTCATGAAACCAAGAAGAGTTTTATTTTTGAAGCGTCCCTATTTTTTAAGTCCATATTATTCACTTTTTAATTTTCCAAAAATTCAGAATTCAGTTATTGAAGTTTTTTTCAATAAATTTAAAGAATTGTCACATCGTTTTTTAAGTGTTGCCCTATTTACATAAAATATTTTCAAGAATGCCACATCTATATTGAAAATAAAATAGGGCATTTCTAGCTAAATTGACAACGGTTAATTCATTACTGAAAAACAGCATAGGCGGTTAAACTTCGTTTAAATTAGTTTCCTGGTTAACTCAAACGTATGTCAAACTAAGTGAAATATATTCTATATTTTTTTAACTGGATCTTCCTTTGCCCCTGGAAACAGTCTATTGTATAATATTTTTTATTTTGTTACTTAAACTATTTTATTTATTATTTGAAATGCGACACAATCAGCTTTTCGCTACATATCACTTTAACTTTTAATGTAACAGGTGTTGTTTGGAGTTGTAAAATGGAATCTTTGGAATAAAAACCATAATTTGTCAAATTTCATTAAAACGTAATAAGTTATGAGAAATATACATATGTATATGTAATCGTATTCATAAATATATATATATATTTCCTTATAAATCAAACGTAAAAATAGAAATGAATCTTTTCGTGTACAAACATACATACATAAATATTTATTTTTAAATTGTTCCTCATCACTTTTAAAAATCTAAATGGTAAAAGTTGTGGTGAGCAGCGAGGTTCATGTAAATTATAAATTTTAGCGAATCCTTGAAGTTTCTGTAAACTCGCACATTGTGCGTTTTAGCATGTTGTCCTTGAAATCCTTATTCCACTAAGAATTGGCATTTCAGGTACCAGTCTAATTTCCATGTAAATTCATTGATTTTTGAGTTCATTTATAACTGAAAAATATAAAAAGAAATTAAAATGAAAACTTTTTAATAGGGCCGAAGTAGAGAATTTTTCAATTTATATTATGTAATGAGATATTTTAATTATTAATGTGATTTTCTAAAGAAAGCAGGAAAAGCTAAAATTTAAGGAGAATAATATATACACTAGACCGACTCACTGAAAAAAAGAGTTTATTGTTACCACTCTCAAATCAAAGATCGGTCTTTTTAATGGGAACTCCCAAAATATTTGAGGGTGCAGCTTACGGCTGCACCGTGTCTAAACAAATCCTATTTTTGAAGTTTTTTCCATATTTTCGTATTTTGTCCCAAGACAACATATTAAAAAAAACAACATTTTTTCAAGCCGCTTCCAATGGTGTATTATATTTTACCCTTTGTACCACCAGCAATGAGTTATTCCATAAATACTACGATTTTTTAAGTATTTTCATAGCAGGTGCTACTTGTATTAAAATAAATTCTATTATTTTTTAAATATTATTAGATTTGAGTCATTGTTAATTTATAGCTGTTGTTTGTTCTCGCGCGAACTTTTGCGAAAACTATTAAATTGTCGCTTACGCTAACATTTTTCAGCTCGTATCTTAAAAGTTACCAACAATTTTGACATTTTGACAATTCTAAACTATGGGTAGGGCCATAAAATTTTAATTACAATAAAAAAGTCGTATTTTCAATTACATGTCGTTTACGATAAAATCGAAAATAAGGCTCAATATTTTTCAACTAAAATTTAAGAAAATAATGATAAAAATTTTTTTAATTTAATTCTAGAGCTTTTTACATCATGATCAAGCTCTTGTTAAGGCTTTCATTGGCCTTTTCTTTGTGCTCATGCTGCTTTGCTGCAATTGTATCGTCAGCAGAGCTTCCCTTGGAAGCACGTAATCTCCAAGAGTCTTCAGAAGAGGAAGAAGTAATTTCTTCCAGTTATGTTTTGCCAAACCAAATTTTTAACAACGGAAAACCTTATTATGCCAGTAAGGATCCTGTTTCGGGCCAATTGGATTTTAATATTAAAAAACCAGCTGCTATTGATTCGGCCATCAATGAAGTTATCGACCCAAATGAAAAGGCCATCATTACGTCATCATCGCCCAATATTCACGATTTTCTTAATTTGCCTGTGAAGTATTCATCGTCAAAGTTCGTTTACCCCTTGGTCTCAAGTTCTTATGCGAACCTGAAATATCAAGGTAGTAATAAAAACTATATAACAAACAAAAAGCCAACGCAAATAGTACAAGATACTTCGGCCACAAACTATCATACAGCTAATTATTATACGATACCTACAACGAAACTGACACCTGTAGATACAATATTTCCGGCATTAACTAATACTTCTATTTCAACCACTTCCATGACATTTACTACAACCACAAAGAATCCAACAAATGCTTTAACTTCAGCCTCCAGCTCAACACCTACAACTTCATCAAAAACATCAACATCGACGACGACGTCGACAACTAGCACAACTAAAGTCCCCATAGCTCATACCTCGACATCTGTCCAACCTAGCAGCAGTTCGCAAAAATATTCAACTTCTACACGTAAACCTGCTCATGTCACAACTACTACTGCAGCTCCTAAGACTTCCACTACACGTAAAAAGTTTGTGCCAAATAAAAAATACTCTGCAACACCGTCCCAAACAACAAAAATCCCATTACGCTTCCCCGAACAAGAACCATTTAATTATACGGCATCTCCTACTCGTACACCAACTGTCACTTCTGTTCTAAACACGAATCTCACAAATATAAAAACTACACCACCCGTAGTTTTTACGGAAGATCCTAATGCTCCACCACCATTTAGTCCCTTCCCCAGCAGCACTCACATTCCTGATCTGGACCCGGCTGATATTTACAATTCTATGAACCAAAAGAACACGGAAACTCAATTTGAACAAAAACCTACCATGACATTGGCGGATATTTTTAACAGTTTAATAGAGGAAGAATCTGCTGTTGCGGCCAATAATCCCATTAATCAAGGCCTTGATGCTCAAGGAAATTTAATGGAGCCTTTAGATCCCTCAAAACCTTCTCCATTTGCAATACATGATAATGAACCATTAAGAAATCCAGGTCCCAACTTTAGTTCGGCAGATGTGTCCCAAAATGGTCAACAACAGCCGCAGCTTCCGCAGCCTCCTCAGCTCCCACAACAAACACAACAGCCACCGCAAGTGCATCAGCAACCTTCTGTCATATCAGGCAGCCAGGAGAATTTCAGCAATGAGTACGTCTCCTATCAAGTTCAGCAACCAAATATTATGCAATACAGACCAGCTCCGGGGGCAATGAACAATGTTGTCATATCTCCTGGTCAAAATTCTGCTTCCCTTGTACTGGGTAGCCAGCAACAGGTGGGTCAAAATGCCTTTGGGACTATAGAAAAGGAACCGCTATTCTCTAAAGAACACCCTGTTCAGTATGGCACAGTTATTAGTGAAGATATTAGCGGTCTTACGAGGCAACCTCTGCCCAGCGCTCCTAGCTTTTACCAAGAAGTGCCAAGCAAAACTCCGGTTTCTAAGTTTCATCAAAACGGCAATTTTATTTCTAATCAAGAACCGAAAAGAACAGAAGCTCAGCGACCTTTATCACCTGCTCACAACTACCATGACTCTCCACCCGCTCCACCCTCACCTTATCAACAATTACCTTTGGTTAGCAGCATCAGAAACAAACCTAGCAATCCTGCGCATCAAAAACCCTTAACACCACCACAAGCAGCACAAAGTCAGCTTCAACCCCAACTCCAGGCACAGCCGCAGCCCAAGCCGCCTAACCCAGTTGGATCAGTTCAATCAATAAGCCCTCAAGAGAATATCGATACTTCCCTAAACTTAGATTCGAATCAAGACACTAAAGAGCTATTGGTTTCCACAAATATACGCTTCCCAGCTAACGAAGAACAATCGGCTGAAGTGCCTTCATTACCAGTTGCCAATGGCCCACCAGCTGGTCCTCAAGTCAATGGTCATGCCCAACCTTTAAGTTTGCAACAAATACAAAACTCGAATCCCGTTGTGTTTCCTAAGTCAGACGATAGCAAGTCCCAGCAGAATGAAATTATTTTTCACAATACTCTCAACTCTAATGCCGACAGTGTTCAAATTCAAAAACAAGAGGTCTTGACCATGAGTCAACATCAACAAAAATTGGTGAGTAATTTGTATACAATAAAAAATAAATTCTAATGTTTTTCAAACTTCTGTTAGACTTTCCCTCCTGCAAATGAACCAGCCCAACACATGGTGCCTCCTCCACTGCCAAACAGCATTGGATCTGAGCATGATTTGCAGAAACCTAATCGACCTCACAGTACCCCTCACTATAACTACAATGAGTATACTCGTAAACCTCTGCAAGGCATTACACGTCCAAATCCCGATCGTCATTTGCCTAATATTTTGCCGCAATTCCGTCCAAATGCAAAAATTTCCAATGGCCATCCGCAGCAAGCGAATTTCAATCAGGAACCCGGAAATATAAGAGTTACTGGACCGCAGCCACCAAAAAGGGGATCGGTTAATGGCAATCCCCAATTTTCTCATAGACGCCAACCTTTAGGAAATCAACCCAAAAGATATCCGCTAACTAGAATGGCGGATTATGCGACGGGAGTGCCATCACAAAATGATATGGCCAACAGAAGACTATACAGAGTTCCTCCCTATGGAGGTTCTAGTATACAGTATGTAGATCGACCAGGGTTCCTTGCACGAAGACCATTACCTCCTCAGAATTTAAAACCAGCTGAATCTATAAATGTTGAAAGGCATTCCTTAGCTCCAGTATTGGAAAAATTGCCCGCTTTCGAAGAAGAAGATTTGGTTATCAATGATCCACCTCAACCAATTGCGCCAACAAAAGAGTCCATTAGTTTTAATGAAGCTAAATTGGAACCTGTGGTGACTTTGCAAATGTTACAATCCCAGAAAAAAGCGGTCTCTTTACCCAGTGATCACAGTGGCGATGGAGAAATTCAAGTTTCCGGTATAGATAACGAAGAATCTGAGGCTGCAGACCAACATAATCCAAATGGTTTGTATGTGGTTTATCCCATCAAAGGAGGTAAAAAATCCGAAGACGCGGAAGCCGCTGAGAGTCAAAATTCTTTACCTGCTGTAGCTCACATAGAGCCACCTACAGGTAGTGATTATCAAAACACCCCATTTTCCATTATCAGAGACCGTCAACAGGAACCTGTCTTGAAGAACAAGAAGCCTCTCTCACTGCAGCAACACAACAAGGCCCAACAGAGCAAAGACTCATTCCCATATCCCATAGAAAAACCAGACCCTTCTTTTGGCGAATTAAACTCAGCGCATAGAGTGCCAGGTGTAGTCATTGCTCCTAAAATAGCAAATGGTGCTTATGGCCCTGCCACCGAGACTCCCATTGCAATTGCTTACACACCCACTGAGCCCAGCCGTCATCAAGGTGTAGTTGGTACACAGCAACAGCTGCGACAACAACAAGCGATGTATTCAAACATTAATTTAGCCACTCCTGTTATTAAGGAAATACGCACCGATGTGAAAAAAGAGCAGGCATTGAATGGTCATGATTTTGATTTAAGAACGCAGCAATATGAAAAGGATTTTATTGCACCATTTTATCCAAGTGTAAGCCTTGATTCGGTTGCCGTTACTCCAACAAATGGCTGGAACATTCTGCCTTCCTCCACAGAAAAGGCTTTACATGAAAAGAATAAAATAAATAGATCAGATGTTGCTTATGGAGAAATCAAAGCCAACGAGGGCACGGAATCGTCAACAAAATCATTTGAATTAGATAAGTTTCAGCCAGAGTTGCAAGGAGGCTTTAAACCCATCTATCCTCCTGGCTATAAACTTGATAATGAACAAGAAGAACGAGAGCAGCTGCAAGAACATGAAATGAACAATGTACCTGTGGCATTGGCTAGTCGTATGGATCCACCTCATAAACTACAGCCATCGTCCCAAGACCTTAAACCCAGCTCACCAATATCTTCTATTACTTCCACCACACCGAAACCTTCACAAAATAACGAAAAATCAGAGGAAAATTTAAAAGCCAACACCAATGACGATAAACCTCTTTCTACTGTAAAACCCACCAAACGAACGAAATCCAAGTTTGAAACCAGCTTAGCAGCCTTACTCTTCGGTGAAGATGAAGAGGTCGCCGTTGAAGTTGATGAGCCCGTTGAACAAAATCAGCCCCGTCAAGAACCAACCAAAGCCATGATGAGCGGTCCTAGAAGCATGCCTCGTATGGGTCCACGTAACTTGAAAATATAAGATTAATTTCTTTAGATATAGGCGTCAATTATTTTTAATTCTAACTTATTTTTAATTTTTGCTTTAATTTATTTAACTTAAAAATTTTTCGATTTCACCTCTCTATCTCTCTTTTCTTACGAATTATTTAAAGATATTTTATTATATTTTATGATGAATATTATTATTATAAGCTGCAGCTCACAAAATCCATCTCCTTTACATTTATGCACTTCTACGTTTTCTATAGAACGTGCAAATCTTATAAATTTCAAAAGTGACAACTCTTGCGAGTCTAATTCGAAATGTTGTTATTGAAAGAAAAAACACTTTGGTAGTTTCTTATTAGACTAGCGATTTGTTGAACTTTTTCAAAACCAAAAATGAAAATTTCTCTGATATAAAATATTTTACATATACTTTCACTAATTAAAGAATACTGCTGATATGTAATTAAATATTTGGAAATATTGCAATAGAAAGAATACATACAATAACACAAGTTTCAAAGTAAACAATACTGTAATTCATAATTATATAATTCTAAATCAATATAAACATATGTATATATAAATTAGGTACATACATACTCGTATGTACATATGATATATAATTTTTTTTTACATAAATAATAGTTACATACATATTTTTGCTAATTAAGTGTTTAATAAAAAGCCGTACAATACAAATAAATAGTGACAGTAAATAAAACAATTTTAATTTATCGAAGAGTTTGGTATGGTATAATTTCTAACGAAAGTTCGCTTGTATAAATTTCTTTAATTGCAATAAAACCTGACAAGTGCTTGCAAACATCGACTTCTATGCTGTATAACGGGCAAGTGTAGTATGAGAACTGAAATCATGAAGCTTAACCTAATAATACTTTAAGTTTTGATTGTGAAATCTTTTTTGCTAAGAAATATCAAAAATAGCAATATGAACTTCACAGTAGGCGCTAAAGTTTGCAACTGTATATTAAACAGCAGACACTGAAATCTTGCTGTAACAGTTGCTTCAATTGAATATCTATATTTGTGAAATATTCCCTTTGGAATCAAATTTTAAACTAACCCAGTGTTACCACAAGTCAGGCAGTCGAGTGGTCTAAAATCACTCAAAAAATTAGTGATTTTCATATTAATTTTCGATCGTCCGTTTTGTGGAAATAATAGGCAAAAATTTAAAGTTATTATGAATTAAAAAGTAGAAGATAATGTTTACATTGAAGCTTTTGATTTCTTCAGCCTCACGTTTGCAAAAATTAAATTTACTTATAGGCAGATTTTTTAAAAAATTTCGTTTCTAAATTGTATAAGAAATAACGAAAATTAGTACCAAAAAATATTTTTTCCATATAAATTTCAAAACGACGAAAAAATTACAAAATCTACTATTTATTCTTAACAAAAATCGTTCAACTTATGTCCATGTGAGAATGACAATTAAGGAAAAATAAAAACAAACCAAATGTTTTTATTTTTATCTATTTGAAAACTCTGATCTCCTTTGTAGGATTGGTCCTAATTTTACGTTTTCCTTCATTCCATTAGATGAAACTTAATAAAAACCGTTATCTCTGACAAGACTATACTCATGTTTGATTTTTTTTAAGTTTCGACTTTGTATGTCTGATAGTGAATGTTTTGTGGATTAACAGATATATTTAAACATTTGGCAGAATCAAAAATTAAAAAGTTTAATAAAAATGTTGCTGCGCATATCGTTGGTCTCAAGTAGAAAGGCCCTAACTGAAATAATCGTAACTTTACAGGAGAAGGTAGAAACATAGAAACTGCAATATTCAATATGTATATATGTACAACTGCTTGTACAAGCGTTATTTTTACACTATTGTCTTTTTTTAAATATTCAAATATGTTTTTGTACGTAAATTGTCGCTTACGATACAATTTTACAGCCCGTATTAAAAGTTATCAACAATTTTGGCATTTTGATAATTCTAAACTATGGGAAGGCCTATAAAATTTTAATTTCCATTAAAAGTTCTATCTTCGATAACATGTTGCTTACGATAAAATCGAAAAAAGGCTGGATATACTTGAAAGTTTCCAATAATAATAGAGCAAAAAATGTTTTTATGAAAATAATTTTTAATGCAAAAAAATAAATGTTCTATATATAAAGGGTGTTTTTTAAGCCCGATATAACTTGAAATTGTAAAAAATAACACAAAAAATTAAATTGTAATCAAAATTTTTTTTTTATTCGAAAGATCAATACGTGACATTAACATTTGAAAATGATTTCGGGCATATGGGCACCGCGGCTGTTCTTGACGAAGCGCATTCTGGACGTCCAATTTTGGGCCACTTTTTCGAGCACTGCTGGCCGTATGTCACGAATAACACGAACAATGCTGGCCTCCAAGGCGTCAATTGTTGCTGGTTTATCAGCATAAACCAGTGACTTCACGTAGCCCCACAGGAAATAATCGAGAGGTGTCAAATCGCACGACCTTGGAGGCCAATTGACAGGTCCATTTCTCGAAATCAAGTTATCGCCAAATTTTGATTTCAATAAGTCGATGGTTGCGTTCGCCGTATGGCACGTAGCGCCATCCTGTTGAAACCACATCTCCTCCGGATCAATGTCATCGCAAAATTTTCCACGTAGTGGACGGACAGAGCCCCAATTGCTGCGACCGACGACGAATCGATAAATTTGGATCTTCTTCCACACTTTCGTTTACAGCGGCGATATTCTCTTCACTACGCACATTCCTTCGACGTGTTGGTGTTATTGCATCCTCTAGAGAGTATGTGGTACGAAATCTATCCACAGTTCGACGAATGGCTTGTTCAGATGGACGATTATTTACGCCATAAAAATGACGAAGTCGTCTATAAGTTGCGCGAATCGACGACTGATTTTCAAAGTAAATTTGGATAATTTCGTAGCGTTGTTCAAGCGTGAGTCTATTCATGATGATTTGTCAGAGTATACTGAAACAAATAAAAAAAATGTTTTATCAAAATTTAATTTTTTGTGTTACTTTTTACAATTTAAAGTTCTATCTAGGTTAAAAAAACACCCTTTACATGGTCCATATGTCATGGAAAAAAATAAATGGACTATTATACATCGGCTATTTTTCATGCAAAAAATACATATTTATATATATCATCCATTTTGAATGCAAACAAATTTTTTATGAAAATAATTTAATGGAGTTTAGATTTTTATGAAAAAATTAAATGGGTTATATATCGTAAATTTTTCATGCAAAAATTGTATATGAAAATAATTAGCTAGGTTTACATCGTCCATTTTCAATGGAAAAAAATAAATGGACTATCGTCTATTTTTCATGCAAAAAATAAGTGGACATCGTTTATGGAAAAAATATACATCGTCCAATTTTCAGGCAAACAAATTTTTTATGAAAATAATTTAATGGACTATAATCGTCCATTGTTCATGCAAAAAAATTTAGGAGATTTAATTTCGGCTGCTTTATATTCGGCTACTGTGCAGCTTACTGCAACGAGCACGAAGTAAATTCGGGAGACTTCGTATTCGTCTAATTTGCAAAAGGATATTATTACAAATATAAAGTAAATACGGGAGGCTTTATATTCGGCTACCATGCAGCTAACTACAACGAGCATGAAGTAAATTCGGGAGACTTCGTATTCGGCTACTCTACGAAATAATATTAATAATACGGGCAATAATGTAAAGTAAATTCGGTAGACCTTACGATCTCTAAAATACGGTTTATCTACGGGTTAAATACTTAGAACAAGAATCTATAAAGCTTTCGGACGACACTTAAAAAAAAAAAAATTTTATAAAAAAAATTTAGTGGACTATACATCGTCCATTTTTAATGCAAAAAAATATATATACTATACATCGTCTATTTTTCATGCAAAAAATTAATGGACTATACATCGTCCATTTTTCATGCAAAAAATTTTTTATGAAAAAAATTTAATGGACTATATATATATCGTCCATTTTTAATGCACAAAAAAATAAATGAACTATACATCGTCTATTTTTCATGCAAAAAATTAATGAACTATACATCGTCCATTTTTCATGGAAAAAAATTTTTTCTAAAAAAAATTTAATGGACTATCGTCCATTTTTCATGCAAAAAATATTTTTATGCAAAAAATGTAATGGACTATACAACGTCCATTTTTCATGAAATATAATACATGGACGACTATACATCGTGTATTTTTCATGGAAAAAATTAATGGACTACACATCGTCCATTTTTAAAGCAAAAAATATAGGGACTATACATCGTCTATTTTTCATGCAAAAAATAAATGGACTACACATCGTCCATATTGCATGCAAAAAATATTTTTATGCAAAAAATTTAATGGACTATATATACATCGTCCATTTTTCATGAAATATAATACATGGACGACTATATATCGTCTATTTTTCATGCAAAAAATAAATGGACTACACATCGTCCATTTTTCATGCAAAAAATATTTTTATGCAAAAAATGTAATGGACTATACAACGTCCATTTTTCATGAAATATAATACATGGACGACTATACATCGTGTATTTTTCATGCAAAAAATTAATGGACTACACATCGTCCATTTTTAAAGCAAAAAATATAGGGACTATACATCGTCTATTTTTCATGCAAAAAATAAATGGACTACACATCGTCCATATTGCATGCAAAAAATATTTTTATGCAAAAAATTTAATGGACTATATATACATCGTCCATTTTTCATGAAATATAATACATGGACGACTATATATCGTCTATTTTTCATGCTAAAAATAAATGGACTACACATCGTCCATTTTTCATGCAAAAAATATTTTTATGCAAAAAATGTAATGGACTATACATCGTCCATTTTTCATGAAATATAATACATGGACGACTATATATCGTCTATTTTTCATGCTAAAAATAAATGGACTACACATCGTCCATTTTTCATGCAAAAAATATTTTTATGCAAAAAATTTAATGGACTATATATACATCGTCCATTTTTCATGAAATATAATACATGGACGACTATATATCGTCTATTTTTCATGATAAAAATAAATGGACTACACATCGTCCATTTTTCATGCAAAAAATATTTTTATGCAAAAAATTAATGGACTATACATCGTCCATTTTTCATGCAAAAAATTTTTTATGAAAAAAATTTAATGGACTATATATATATCGTCCATTTTTAATGCACAAAAAAATAAATGAACTATACATCGTCTATTTTTCATGCAAAAAATTAATGAACTATACATCGTCCATTTTTCATGCAAAAAAATTTTTTATGAAAAAAATTTAATGGACTATACATCGTCCATTTTTATTGAAAAAAAAAATATATAGCAAATATACATCGTCTATTTTTTACGCAAAAAATATAGGGACTACACATCGTCCATTTTTCATGAAATATAATACATGGACTGTATATCGTCTCTTTTTCATGCAAAAAATAAATGGACTATACATCGTCTATTTTTTATGGAAAAAATATTATTGTGGAAAAACTATACTATTTTTCATAAAAAAAATAAATAGACCATAGACTATAGACCATACATCGTAAATTTTTCATGCAAAATATCAAATGGACTATAATCGTCCATTTTGCATGGAAAAAATTATTTTAATCAAAAAATATACTGACCTATTCATATAAATGGACTATCGTCTATTTTTCATGCAAAAAATTAATCGACTATAGATCGTCCATTTTTCATGCAAAAAAATTTTTTTATGAAAAAAAATTTAGTGGACTATATATACATCGTCCATTTTCATGCAAAAAATAAATAGACTATACACCTGATATTCTAAAATATATATATGAACTATACATCGTCCATTTTTCATGCAAAAAAATTTTTTATGAAAAAAATTTAATGGACTATACATCGTCCATTTTTTATGAAATATAATACGTGGACTATTCATCGTCTATTTTGCATCAAAAAAATAAATTGACGACATACCTTCTATTCTAAAAAATATGTGAACTATTCATCGTCTTTTTTTCATGGAAAAAAAGCAAAAAATATAGGGACTATACATCGTCTATTTTTCATGCAAAAAATAAATGGACTACACATCGTCCATATTGCATGCAAAAAATATTTTTATGCAAAAAATTTAATGGACTATATATACATCGTCCATTTTTCATGAAATATAATACATGGACGACTATATATCGTCTATTTTTCATGCTAAAAACAAATGGACTACACATCGTCCATTTTTCATGCAAAAAATATTTTTATGCAAAAAATGTAATGGACTATACAACGTCCATTTTTCATGAAATATAATACATGGACGACTATACATCGTGTATTTTTCATGCAAAAAATTAATGGACTACACATCGTCCATTTTTAAAGCAAAAAATATAGGGACTATACATCGTCTATTTTTCATGCAAAAAATAAATGGACTACACATCGTCCATTTTTCATGCAAAAAATATTTTTATGCAAAAAATGTAATGGACTATATAAACATCGTCCATTTTTCTTGATATATAATACATTGTCTATACATCGTCCATTTTTCATGCAAAAAACTTTTTTATGAAAAAAATTTAATGGACTATATATCGCCCATTTTTAATGCACAAAAAAATTAATGAACTATACATCGTCTATTTTTCATGCAAAAAATTAATGGACTATCGTCCATTTTTCATGCAAAAAAATTTTTTATGAACAAAATTTAATGGACTATATATCGCCCATTTTTAATGCACAAAAAAATTAATGAACCATATATCGTCTATTTTTCATGCAAAAAATTAATGGACTATCGTCCATTTTTATTGCAAAAAAAAAATATAGGAACTATACATCGTCCATTTTTCATGGAAAAAATATGGGACTATACATCGTCCATTTTGCATGAAATATAATACATGGATTATAGATCGTCCATTTTTCATGCAAAAAATTTTTTATGAAGCAAATTTAATGGACTATACATCGCCCATTTTTAATGCAAAAAATATTTTTACGCAAAAAATGTAATGGACTATATACATCGTCCATTTTTTATGCAAAAAATATTTTTGTGGAAAAAATATAGTATTTTTCATGAAAAATAGACTACAGATCGTTAATTTTTCATGCAAAATATCAAATGGACTATAATCGTCCATTTTTCATGAAAAAAATTATTTTAATCAAAAAATATACTGGCCTATACATATAAATGGACTATCGTTCATCTTTCATTAAAAAAAATTTTTTATTCAAAGAATCAAATGGACTATACATGGTTCATTTTCATGTAAAAAAATAGGGGCTATACATCGTCCATTTTTCGTGAAATATAATTTTATGCAAAAAATGTAATGGACTATATACACATCGCCCATTTGTCATGAAATATAATAAATGGACAACTATACATCGTCTATTTTGCATGCAAAAAATAAATGGACTACACATCGTCCATTTTTCATGCAAAAAATATTTTTATGCAAAAAATGTAATGGACTATATATACATCGTCCATTTGTCATTAAATATAATAAATGGACAACTATACATCGTCTATTTTTCATGGAAAAAATTAATGGACTATACATCGTCCAGTTTTCATGCAAAAAAAATTTTTATGAAACAAATTTAATGGACTATACATCGTCCATTTTTAATGCAAACAATATTTTTATGCAAAAAATGTAATGGACTATACATCGTCCATTTTTTATGCAAAAAATATTTTTGTGGAAAAAATATACTATTTTTCATGAAAAAAATAAATAGACCATAGACTATAGACCAGACATCGTCAATTTTTCATGCAAAATATCAAATGGACTCTAATCGTCCATTTTTCATGGAAAATATTATTTTAATCAAAAAATATACTGGCCTATACATATAAATAGACTATCGTCCATTTTTCATTAAAAAAATTTTGTTATTCAAAAAACCAAATGGACTATACATCGTCCATTTTTCATACAAAATATATAGGGGCTATACATCGTCCAGTTTTCATGAAATATAATATATGGTCTATACATCGTCTATTTTTCATGCAAAAAATTAATGGACTATACATCGTCCATTTTTCATGCAAAAAATATTTTTATGCAAAAAATGTAATGGACTATATATACATCGTCCATTTTTCATGAAATATAATACGTGGACTATACATCGTCTATTTTGCATAAAAAAAATAAATTGACTACACACCTTCTATTTTAAAAAATATATGAACTTTTTTTAATGGAAAAAAGTTTTTTAGAAAAAATATTTAATGGACAACTATCGTCCATTTTTAATGCAAAAAAATATATGAACTATGCATCGTCTATTTTTCATGCAAAAAATTAATAAACTATACATCGTCCATTTTTCATGCAAAAAATATTTTTATGCAAAAAATGTAATGGACTATACATCGTCCATTTTTCATTAAATATAATACGTGGACTATACATCGTCTATTTTGCATCAAAAAAATAAATTGACTACACACCTTCTATTCTAAAAAATATGTGAAATATACATCGTCTTTTTTTCATGGAAAAAAATTTTTTATAACAAAAATTTAGTGGACTATACATCGTCTATTTTTAATGCAAAAAAATATATGAACAATCCATCGTCTATTTTTTATGCAAAAAATATAGGGACTATATATCGTCCATTTTTCATGCAAAAAATTTTTTTATGAAAAAAATTTAATGGACTATAATCGTCCATTTTTAATGCAAAAAAATAAATGAACTATACATCGTCCATTTTTCATGGAAAAAATTAATGGACTATACATCGTCCAGTTTTCATGCAAAAAAATTTTGTATGGGAAAAATTTAATGGATTATACATTGTCCATTTTTAATGCAAAAAATATTTTTATGCAAAAAATTTAATTGACTATACATCGTCTATTTTTTATGCAAAAAATATTTTTGTGGAAAAAATATAGTATTTTTCATGAAAAAAATAAATAGAACATAGACTATAGACCATACATCGTAAATTTTTAATGCAAAATATCAAATGGACTATAATCGTCCATTTTTCATGGAAAAAATTATTTTAATCAAAAAATATACTGGCCTATACATCTTTCATTCAAAGTAATTTTTATTCAAAAAATTAAATGGAATATACATCGTTCATTTTTCATGTAAAAAATATAGGGGCTATACATCGTTCATTTTTCGTGAAATATAATACATGGCCAATAATACATCATCTACTTTTCATGGAAAAAATAAATGGACTACACATCCTCAAATTTTCATGCAAAAAATATTGGAAAAAAAAAATATAGGAACTATACATCGTCCATTTTTCATGCAAAAAATATAGGGGCTATACATCGTCCATTTTTCATTAAATATAATACATGGACTATACATCGTCCATTTTTCATTCAAAAAATTTTTTTATTCAATAAATCAAATGGACTATACATTGTCCATTTTTCATGGAAAAAATATGGGGGCTATACATCGTCCATTTTTCATGAAATATAATACGTGGACTATACATCGTCCATTTTGCATGCAAAACATTTTTTATGAAACAAATTTAATGGACTATACATCGTCCATTTTCCATGCAAAAAAATTTTTTATGAAAAAAATTTAATGGACTATACATCGTCCATTTTGATTGGAAAAAAATATAGGAACTATACATCGTCCATTTTTCATGCAAAAATTATTTTTATGCAAAAAAATGTAATGGACTCTACATCGTCCATTTTTCATGAAATATAATACATGGGCGACTATACATCGTATATTTTTCATGCAAAAAATGTAATGGACTGCACATCGTCCATTTTTCATGCAAAAATTATTTTTATGCAAAAAAATGTAATGGACTCTACATCGTCCATTTTTTATGTAATATAATACGTGGACTATACATCGTATATTTTGCATCAAAAAAATAAATTGACTACACACCTTCTATTCCAAAAAATATTTGAACTATACATCGTCTTTTTTTAATGGAAAAAAATTTTTTATATAAAAAATTTAATGGACCATTCATCGTCCATTTTTAATGCAAAAAAATATATGAACTATACATCGTCTATTTTTCATGGAAAAAATTAATGGACATCGTCCATTTTTCTTGCAAAAAAATTTTTTTTTTTTCATGCGTATATTTATTTATTGTATCTTCAAAAAATGAACTAACAATAAGTTTTCAAATCTTAAATCTAGATATAATAATTAGGCCCGACCAGTGTCAGGCATAAACTTAGTGATAGTAATCAATAATACATAAATATCGTATTAAGCACAAAAATATTTTCAAGCTGTTTCATCTGGAGTGTTGAGTATTAGAGCCATAGTGTCCCTCTTTTTTAAGCGGATGTGTCCAGTAAAATTCAAGATGTTACGAGCAAGTGGATTATGATGAGACTCGAGTTTTGTTAAGTATTTGCCTGCGTATTTTTTAATTTCTTCAGTCACTAGTGGCATATTTAAATCACGATGTAAATTTGAATTTTTGATGTTCCATGGAGCCGATGTTATTAGTCTTAAAATCTTGTTAGCTGTATTCCGTAGCACCATATGGGTTTCAAAAGCGACTTGTATATTAAAAGTTTACAATCTAGACTGAGTGTTGAATTTCTACCAATCAGCCAATGTATCTGAGTTAATTTAAGTTTCATTTGTGTTAGCTTTGAGTCAATATGGTGTTTCCATGTAAGCCGTCGATCAAGGTGTATACCAAGGTATTTTACATGTGAACGTTGAGGAACAACTTGATTGTTGATTCGAATTCGGGAACAAGTATCTCTTCGCAGGGTAAATGTTAGCTGAACACACTTTTGTTCGTTAACTTTAATTCTCCATAAGTTTAACCATAGTTCCAGCTGTGTAATATGTTCTTGTAGATATCGGGAAGCCTCGTGAGGGTTTTCGTGCATACTAAGGCAGGCTGTATCATCGGCAAATGTAGATGTATGGATATTGCTGCTCAAAGGCATATCACAAGTATAAATCAAATACAACACTGGCCCCAATATGCTCCCCTGTGGCACACCGGATGATATAGATTCGGGAACACTCATGAAGTCTCCTTCAACAACCGTGAACTTCCGGGTAGTAATATAACTTTCCAATAGCTTCAGAAAATTTATTGGTAGATATGATTTCAATTTTAAAATAAGGCCTTCATGCCATACTTTATCAAATGCCTGAGAAACATCAATGAAGAGGGCAGAACAATATTTCTTTTCTTCAAAAGTTTTTCGTATGAATTGAACCAATCTATGAGTTTGTTCAATGGTGCTATGCTGACTTCTAAAACCAAATTGATGGTCCGGTATGCACTCATTATCAGTTAGAATTGGGGACAATTTTATCATGAGTAACTTTTCAAAGAGCTTTGACATTGTTGACAGTAAACTTATTGGCCTATATGACTCAGCCTTGCTAAGATCTTTGCCCGGCTTTGGAATCATTTTAACCTTGGCAAGCTTCCAGCTGTTTGGATAATACTCCAGACGTAAAATGGCATTAAAAATTAATAACAGGATTTTAATTGCAATACGAGGCAACTTCATCAGCATCTGGTTACTAATTTCATCAATACCCGGAGCTTTTTTCGGGTTGAGTTCAGCAATTAGTTTTTGTACATCACGCGTCTTAAATTGTATGGGTCGAGGGGGTAGCGCAACTACACTCGGCAAATAAACAGCACCAGAACATGAGTTTGGGGTAAATACGGATTTTAAATGCTCAGCAAATAATTTACCTTTTTCAGAGTCGCTTCTTGCCCAATCTCCGGTAGATGTGCGCAGAGGTGGTTTAAACTCGACGGGTGTTTTAAGCTTACTAGCAGCGCGCCACAAAGAGTAATTAGATGCTGGTGTGACATCAAGACCTTTAATGCTTCAAGCATTAGTTAACAAACCATGAACACGTTAAAAATATGTTTCTGGAACGCAAACGGCATTCGCCAACATAAAAATGAACTTGATCACTTCCTCACGGAAAAAAATGTTGATATAATGTTGGTCTCAGAGACTCATTTGACTTCGAGAAGTCTTTTTAAAATTTCTGGCTACACCTTATATGATTCAAAGGACCCAAGAGGAAGAGCATGCGGTGGATCAGCAATTCTAATAAGGTCAAGACTCAAGCATTATATTATTGACAACATTTCTGAAGAACATCTACAAGCAACGAATATTTGTATTGAAAATTTTTGCACTAATTTTGTAATATCATCAATTTACTCCCCTCCCAGATTCGCAATTACTGAAGATCAATACGAGGATTTCTTTAAATCTCTTGGCCCTTGTTTCGTAGCAGCTGGGGACTATAATGCCAAATATACGTTCTAGGGTTCGCGTCTTATCTCACCCAGAGGTCGACCGTTGTTTAACACAATTTCAAAAATGGGCTTGGACGTCATTTCGAGTGGGGAGCCCACTTACTGGCCTACAGACATACAAAAAATTCCGGATGTTATAGATTTTGGCGTCATGAAAAATATCTCAAGGGATTTAATTCAAGTTGAAGCTTCTCTAGATCTCTCGTCCGACCACTCTCCCACGATCGTTTCAATTTGTAACCCATTAAGAAGTGACTTACCTCATCCTTATGTGAAGATGATAAATCGTGTTAATTGGCTGTGATTCAAAAAATATCTTAGTAGTCATTGAACAGAAAATATTACGCTAAGAAAACCCGATGATATTGAATCTAACATTACTAACCTTAATGAAAATATTAAACAGGCTGCTGAACATGCCACTACCTCCCATCCGCAGACTGGGTTTAATAGAATTTATTCTACTGATATTGAACGTCTCGTGTGTGAAAAAAGAAGAGCTAGAAGGGAATGGCAACAGCACAGATCACCTCAACATAAAACTAGGTTTAAAGAGTGCACTAAACGACTCCAAGAGTTGCTTGCATTTGAAAAAACTGCATCTCTTAAAAAAAAAATTAAAAAAAAAAAAATTTAATTTTTAATGCAAAAAATATAGGGGCTATACATCGTCCATTTTTCATGAAATATAATACGTGGACTATACATCGTCTATTTTGCATCAAAAAAATAAATTGACTACTCACCTTCTATTCTAAAAAATATATCGTCTTTTTTTAATGGAAAAAAATTTTTTATAAAAAAAATTTTATGGACTATACATTGTCCATTTTTAATGGAAAAAAATATATGAACTATACATCGTCTATTTTTCATGGAAAAAATTAATGGACTATACATCGTCAATTTTTAATGCAAAAAAAAAATATAGTGACTATACATCGTCTATTTTTCATGCAAAAAATAAATAGACTACACATCGTCCATTTTTCATGCAAAACATATTTTTATGCAAAAAATGTAATGGACTATACATCGTCCATTTTTCATAAAAAAAAATAATACATGGACTACTATACATCGTCCATTTTTCATGTAAAAAATATTTTTATGCAAAAAATGTAATGGACTATATATACATCGTCCATTTTTCATGCAAAAAAAAAAAATATAGGGACTATACATCGTCTATTTTTCATGCAAAAAATATAGGGGCTATACATCGTCCATTTTTCATGAAATATAATACGTGGACTATACATCGTCTATTTTGCATCAAAAAAATAAATTGACTACTCACCTTCATGAAATATAATAAATTGTCTATACATCGTCCATTTTTCATGCAAAAAAAAAAAAATATAGGGACTATACATTGTCCACTTTTCATGCAAAAAATATTTTCATGCAAAAAATTAATGGACTATACATCGTCCATATTTAATGCAAAAAAAATATATGAACTATATATCGTCTATTTTTCATTCAAAAAATATTTTTGTGCAAAAAATATACTTCTTTTCATGAACAAAATAAATAGACTATAGCCTATAGACCATACATCGTCAATTTTTGATGCAAAATATCAAATGGACTATAATCGTCCATTTTTCATGGAAAAAATTATATTAATCAAAAAATATACTGGCCTATACATCGTTCATTTTTCATGCAAAAAATATAGATATAGAAATTACACATCGTCCATTTTTCATGAAATATAATACATTGTCTATACATCTTCTATTTTTCATGGAAAAAATTAATGGACTATCGTCCATTTTTCATGCAAAAAAATTTTTTATGAAAAAAATTTAATGGACTATACATCGTCCATTTTTCATGGAAAAAATATAGGGGCTATATATCGGCGATTTTTCATGAAATATAATACATGGACTGTACATCGTCTCTTTTTCATGCAAAAAATAAATGGACTACACATCGTCTATTTTTCATGCAAAAAATTAATGGACTATATATACATCGTCCACTTTTTATGCAAAAAATATTTTTATGAAAAAAATTTAATGGACTAAATATACATCGTCCATATTTAATGCACAAAAAAATAAATGAACTATACATCGTCTATTTTTCATGCAAAAAATTAATGAACTATACATCGTCCATTTTTCATGCAAAAAAATTTTTTATGGAAAACTTTTAATGGCTATACATCGTCCATTTTTAATGCAAAAAATATGGGGGCTTTACATCGTCTATTTTTCATGCAAAAAATAAATAGACTACATACACATCGTCCATTTTTCATGCAAAAAATATTTTTATGCAAAAAATGTAATGGACTATATATGCATCGTCCATTTTTCATGAAATATAATACATTGTCTATACATCGTCCATTTTTCATGCAAAAAACTTTTTTATGAAAAAAATTTAATGGACTATATATCGCCCATTTTTAATGCACAAAAAAATAAATTAACTATACATCGTCTATTTTTCATTAAAAAAATTAATGGACTATCGTCCATTTTTCATGCAAAAAAATTTTTTATGAAAAAAATTTAATGGACTATAATTGTCCATTTTTATTAAAAAAAAAAAAATATATGAACTATACCTCGTCCATTTTTCATGCAAAATATATAGGGGCTATACATCGTCCATTTTTTGTGAAATATAATACATGGACTAACATTGTCCATTTTTCATTCAAAAAATTTTTTTATTAAAAAAATCAAATGGACTATATATCGTCCATTTTTCATGCAAAAAATATGGGGCTATACATCGTCCATTTTTCATGAAATATAATACATGAACTATACATCGTCCATTTTTCATGCAAAAAATTTTATATGAAGCAAATTTAATGGACTATACATCGTCCATTTTTAATGCAAAAAATATTTTTACTCAAAAAATTTAATGGACTATATATACATTGTCCATTTTTTATGCAAAAAATATTTTTGTGGAAGATATATACTATTTTTTATGAAAAATAGACTATAGACCATACATCGTAAATTTTTCATGCAAAATATCAAATGGACTATAATCGTCCATTTTTCATGAAAAAAATTATTTTAATCAAAAAATATACTGGCCTATACATATAAATGGACTATCGTCCATTTTTCATTAAAAAAAATTTTTTATTCAAAAAACCAAATGGACTATACATCGTCCATTTTTCATGCAAAAAATATAGGGGCTATACATCGTCCATTTTTCATGAAATATAATACATGGCCTATACATCGTCCATTTTTAATGCAAAAAAATATATGAACTATACATCATCTATTTTTCATGCAAAAAACATAGGAACTATACATCGTCTATTTTTCAAGCAAAAAATAAATAGACTATACACCTTCTATTCTAAAAAATATATGAACTATATACATCGTCCATTTTTCATGCAAAAATTTTTTTTATAAAAAAAATTAATGAACTATACATCGTCCATTTTTCATGCAAAAAAATTTTTTATGGAAAACTTTTAATGGCTATACATCGTCCATTTTTAATGCAAAAAATATGGGGGCTTTACATCGTCTATTTTTCATGCAAAAAATAAATAGACTACATACACATCGTCCATTTTTCATGCAAAAAATATTTTTATGCAAAAAATGTAATGGACTATATATGCATCGTCCATTTTTCATGAAATATAATACATTGTCTATACATCGTCCATTTTTCATGCAAAAAACTTTTTTATGAAAAAAATTTAATGGACTATATATCGCCCATTTTTAATGCACAAAAAAATAAATTAACTATACATCGTCTATTTTTCATTAAAAAAATTAATGGACTATCGTCCATTTTTCATGCAAAAAAATTTTTTATGAAAAAAATTTAATGGACTATAATTGTCCATTTTTATTAAAAAAAAAAAAAAAATATATGAACTATACCTCGTCCATTTTTCATGCAAAATATATAGGGGCTATACATCGTCCATTTTTTGTGAAATATAATACATGGACTAACATTGTCCATTTTTCATTCAAAAAATTTTTTTATTAAAAAAATCAAATGGACTATATATCGTCCATTTTTCATGCAAAAAATATGGGGCTATACATCGTCCATTTTTCATGAAATATAATACATGAACTATACATCGTCCATTTTTCATGCAAAAAATTTTATATGAAGCAAATTTAATGGACTATACATCGTCCATTTTTAATGCAAAAAATATTTTTACTCAAAAAATTTAATGGACTATATATACATTGTCCATTTTTTATGCAAAAAATATTTTTGTGGAAGATATATACTATTTTTTATGAAAAATAGACTATAGACCATACATCGTAAATTTTTCATGCAAAATATCAAATGGACTATAATCGTCCATTTTTCATGAAAAAAATTATTTTAATCAAAAAATATACTGGCCTATACATATAAATGGACTATCGTCCATTTTTCATTAAAAAAAATTTTTTATTCAAAAAACCAAATGGACTATACATCGTCC
The DNA here is from genome assembly GCA_936439885.1 of Nowickia ferox. NCBI lineage: Eukaryota > Metazoa > Arthropoda > Insecta > Diptera > Tachinidae > Nowickia > Nowickia ferox. The sequence goes on along the minus strand of OW387023.1, from coordinate 89,106,340 downwards.
ATTTTTCATGCAAAAAATATAGGGGCTATACATCGTCCATTTTTCATGAAATATAATACATGGCCTATACATCGTCCATTTTTAATGCAAAAAAATATATGAACTATACATCATCTATTTTTCATGCAAAAAACATAGGAACTATACATCGTCTATTTTTCAAGCAAAAAATAAATAGACTATACACCTTCTATTCTAAAAAATATATGAACTATATACATCGTCCATTTTTCATGCAAAAATTTTTTTTATAAAAAAAATTTTATGGACTATACATCGTCCATTTTCAATGCAAAAAAAAATATATAGGAACTATACATCGTCAATTTTTAATGCAAAAAAAATATAGGAACTATATATCGTCTATTTGTCACGCAAAAAATATAGGGGCTATACATCGTCCATTTTTAATGCAAAAAAATATGTGAACTATACATCGTCCATTTTGAATGCAAAAAAAAAAATATAGACGATGTATAGTCTATTTTTCATGCAAAAAATATAGGGGCTATACATCGTCCCTTTTTTCATGAAATATAATACGTGGTCTATACATCTTCCATTTTTAATTAAAAAAATTTTTTTATTCAAAAAATATGGGGGCTATACATTGTCCTTTTTTCATGAAATATAATACGTGGAATATACATCGTCCATTTTTCATTAAAAAAAATTTTTTATTCAAAAAATCTTCCATTTTTCATGCAAAAAATATGGGGGCTATACATCGGCAATTTTTCATGAAATATAATACTTGGACGACTATACGTCGTCTATTTTTCATGCAAAAATTAAAAATAAATAATAAAAAAAAATGTAATGGACTATATATACATCGTCCATTTTTCATGAAATATAATAAATTGTCTATACATCGTCCATTTTTCATGCAAAAAAAAAAAATATAGGGACTATACATCGTCTATTTTTCATGCAAAAAATATAGGGGCTATACATCGTCCATTTTTCATGAAATATAATACGTGGACTATACATCGTCTATTTTGCATCAAAAAAATAAATTGACTACTCACCTTCATGAAATATAATAAATTGTCTATACATCGTCCATTTTTCATGCAAAAAAAAAAAAATATAGGGACTATACATTGTCCACTTTTCATGCAAAAAATATTTTCATGCAAAAAATTAATGGACTATACATCGTCCATATTTAATGCAAAAAAAATATATGAACTATATATCGTCTATTTTTCATTCAAAAAATATTTTTGTGCAAAAAATATACTTCTTTTCATGAACAAAATAAATAGACTATAGCCTATAGACCATACATCGTCAATTTTTGATGCAAAATATCAAATGGACTATAATCGTCCATTTTTCATGGAAAAAATTATATTAATCAAAAAATATACTGGCCTATACATCGTTCATTTTTCATGCAAAAAATATAGATATAGAAATTACACATCGTCCATTTTTCATGAAATATAATACATTGTCTATACATCTTCTATTTTTCATGGAAAAAATTAATGGACTATCGTCCATTTTTCATGCAAAAAAATTTTTTATGAAAAAAATTTAATGGACTATACATCGTCCATTTTTCATGGAAAAAATATAGGGGCTATATATCGGCGATTTTTCATGAAATATAATACATGGACTGTACATCGTCTCTTTTTCATGCAAAAAATAAATGGACTACACATCGTCTATTTTTCATGCAAAAAATTAATGGACTATATATACATCGTCCACTTTTTATGCAAAAAATATTTTTATGAAAAAAATTTAATGGACTAAATATACATCGTCCATATTTAATGCACAAAAAAATAAATGAACTATACATCGTCTATTTTTCATGCAAAAAATTAATGAACTATACATCGTCCATTTTTCATGCAAAAAAATTTTTTATGGAAAACTTTTAATGGCTATACATCGTCCATTTTTAATGCAAAAAATATGGGGGCTTTACATCGTCTATTTTTCATGCAAAAAATAAATAGACTACATACACATCGTCCATTTTTCATGCAAAAAATATTTTTATGCAAAAAATGTAATGGACTATATATGCATCGTCCATTTTTCATGAAATATAATACATTGTCTATACATCGTCCATTTTTCATGCAAAAAACTTTTTTATGAAAAAAATTTAATGGACTATATATCGCCCATTTTTAATGCACAAAAAAATAAATTAACTATACATCGTCTATTTTTCATTAAAAAAATTAATGGACTATCGTCCATTTTTCATGCAAAAAAATTTTTTATGAAAAAAATTTAATGGACTATAATTGTCCATTTTTATTAAAAAAAAAAAAAAAATATATGAACTATACCTCGTCCATTTTTCATGCAAAATATATAGGGGCTATACATCGCCCATTTTTTGTGAAATATAATACATGGACTAACATTGTCCATTTTTCATTCAAAAAATTTTTTTATTAAAAAAATCAAATGGACTATATATCGTCCATTTTTCATGCAAAAAATATGGGGCTATACATCGTCCATTTTTCATGAAATATAATACATGAACTATACATCGTCCATTTTTCATGCAAAAAATTTTATATGAAGCAAATTTAATGGACTATACATCGTCCATTTTTAATGCAAAAAATATTTTTACTCAAAAAATTTAATGGACTATATATACATTGTCCATTTTTTATGCAAAAAATATTTTTGTGGAAGATATATACTATTTTTTATGAAAAATAGACTATAGACCATACATCGTAAATTTTTCATGCAAAATATCAAATGGACTATAATCGTCCATTTTTCATGAAAAAAATTATTTTAATCAAAAAATATACTGGCCTATACATATAAATGGACTATCGTCCATTTTTCATTAAAAAAAATTTTTTATTCAAAAAACCAAATGGACTATACATCGTCCATTTTTCATGCAAAAAATATAGGGGCTATACATCGTCCATTTTTCATGAAATATAATACATGGCCTATACATCGTCCATTTTTAATGCAAAAAAATATATGAACTATACATCATCTATTTTTCATGCAAAAAACATAGGAACTATACATCGTCTATTTTTCAAGCAAAAAATAAATAGACTATACACCTTCTATTCTAAAAAATGTATGAACTATATACATCGTCCATTTTTCATGCAAAAATTTTTTTTATAAAAAAAATTTTATGGACTATACATCGTCCATTTTCAATGCAAAAAAAAATATATAGGAACTATACATCGTCAATTTTTAATGCAAAAAAAATATAGGAACTATATATCGTCTATTTGTCACGCAAAAAATATAGGGGCTATACATCGTCCATTTTTAATGCAAAAAAATATGTGAACTATACATCGTCCATTTTGAATGCAAAAAAAAAAATATAGACGATGTATAGTCTATTTTTCATGCAAAAAATATAGGGGCTATACATCGTCCCTTTTTTCATGAAATATAATACGTGGTCTATACATCTTCCATTTTTAATTAAAAAAATTTTTTTATTCAAAAAATATGGGGGCTATACATTGTCCTTTTTTCATGAAATATAATACGTGGAATATACATCGTCCATTTTTCATTAAAAAAAATTTTTTATTCAAAAAATCTTCCATTTTTCATGCAAAAAATATGGGGGCTATACATCGGCAATTTTTCATGAAATATAATACATGGACGACTATACGTCGTCTATTTTTCATGCAAAAAATAAACGGACTAGACATCGTCGATTTTTCATGCAAAAAATTAATGGACTATAAATCGTTTATTTTTCATGCAAAAAATATTTTTATGCAAAAAATGTAATGGACTAATCGTCCATATTTCATGAAATATAATACGTGGACTATACATCGTCTATTTTGCATCAAAAAAATAAATTGACTACACACCAAAAAATTTTTTATGAAAAAAATTTAATGGACTATACATCGTCCATTTTTCATGAAATATAATACGTGGACTATACATCGTCTATTTTGCATCAAAAAAATAAATTAACTACACACCAAAAAATTTTTTATGAAAAAAATTTAATGGACTATACATCGTCAATTTTTCATGAAATATAATACGTGGAATATACATCGTCCATTTTTCATAAAAAAAAATTTTTTATTCAAAAAATCTTCCATTTTTCATGCAAAAAATATGGGGGCTATACATCGGCAATTTTTCATAAAAAATAATACATGGACGACTATACGTCGTCTATTTTTCATGCAAAAAATAAATGGACTATACATCGTCAATTTTTAATGCAAAAAAAATATAGGAACTATATATCGTCTATTTGTCATGCAAAAAATATAGGGGCTATACATCGTCCATTTTTAATGCAAAAAAAAATATATAGGAACTATACATCGTCTATTTTTCATGCAAAAAATATTGGGGCTATACATCGTGCATTTTTCATGAAATATAATACATGGACTATACGTCGTCCATTTTTCATGCAAAATATTTTTTATGAAAAAAATTAAATGGTATTGTCCATTTTTATTGGAAAAAATTTTTTTATGCCAATTTTTAATGCAAAAAAAAAAATATAGGAACTATATATCGTCTATTTGTCATGCAAAAAATATAGGGGCTATACATTGTCCATTTTTCATGAAATATAATACAAGGACGGATTATACATCATCTATTTTTCTTGTAAAAAATAAATGGACTCTACATCGTCCATTTTTCATGCAAAAAATATTTTTATGCAAAAAATGTTATGGACTATACATCGTCCATGTTTCATGAAATATAAGACGTGGACTATACATCGTCTATTTTGCATCAAAAAAATAAATTGACTACAAACCTTCTATTCTAGTAAATATGTGAAGTATACTTCGTCTTGTTTCATGGAAAAAAATTTTTTATAAAAAAATTTTAATGGACTATAAATCGTCCATTTTCAATGCAAAAAAAAATATATAGGAACTATACATCGACTATTTTTCATGCAAAAAATATAGGGGCTATACATCGTGCATTTTTCATGAAATATAATACATGGACTATACGTCGTCCATTTTTCATGCAAAATATTTTTTATGAAAAAAATTAAATGGAGTATTGTCCATTTTTATTGGAAAAAATTTTTTTATGCCAAAAATGTAATGGACTATACATCGTCAATTTTTAATGCAAAAAAAAAATATAGGAACTATATATCGTCTATTTGTCATGCAAAAAATATAGGGGCTATACATCGTCCATTTTTCATGCAAAAAATATTTTTATGCAAAAAATGTTATGGACCATACATCGTCCATTTTTCATGAAATATAAGACGTGGACTATACATCGTCTATTTGGCATCAAAAAAATAAATTGACTACACACCTTCTATTCTAAGAAATATATGAACTACACCTTGTCTTTTTTAATGGAAAAAAATTTTTTATAAAAAAAATTTAATTGACTATACATCGTCCATTTTTAATGGAAAAAAATATATGAACTATACATCATCTATTTTTCATGCAAAAAATATAGGAACTATACATCGTCTATTTTTCAAGCAAAAAATATATAGACTATACACCTTCTATTCTAAAAAATATATGAACTATACAATGTCCATTTTTCATGGAAAAAAAATTTTTTATGAAAAAAATTTAATAGAGTATACATCGTCCATTTTTAATGCAAAAAAAAAAATATAGGAACTAGACATCGTCTATGTTTCATGCAAAAAAATAGGGGCTATACATCGTCCATTTTTCATGAAATATAATACGTGGTCTATACATCGTCAATTTTTCATTCAACAAATTTTTTTATTCAAAAAATCTAATAGACTATACATCGTATATTTTTCATGAAATATAATACGTGGACTATACATCGTCTATTTTGCATCAAAAAAATAAATTGACTACACACCTTCTATTCTAAAAAATATATGAGCTAACTATACATCGTCTTTTTTTTAATGGAAAAAAGTTTTTTATAAAAAAAAATTTAATGGACTATACATCGTCCATTTTTAATGGAAAAAAATATGTGAACTATACATCGTCTATTTTTCATGCAAAAAATATAATACGTGGACTATACATCGTCCATTTTTCATGCAAAAAATATTTTTATGCAAAAAATGTAATGGACTATACATCGTCCATTTTTCATGAAATATAATACGTGGACTATACATCGTCTATTTTGCGTCAAAAAAATAAATTGATTACACATCGTCCATTTTTCATGCAAAAAATATTTTTATGCAAAAAATGTAATGGACTATATATACATCGTCCATTTTTCATGAAATATAATACGTGGACTATACATCGTCTATTTTTCATGGAAAAAATATAGGGACTATATATCGCCTATTTTTCATGAAAAAAATAAATAGACTATACACCTTCTATTCTAAAAAATATATGAACTATACATCGTCTATTTTTTATGCAAAAAATTTTTTTGTGAAAAAAATTTAATGGACTATATATCGTCCATTTTTAATGCAAAAAAAAATATTTGAACTATACATCGTCTATTTTTAATGCAAAAAATATTTTTATGCAAAAAATTTATCGTCCATTTTTTATGCAAAAAATATTTTTGTGGAAAAAATATAGTATTTTTCATGAAAAAAATAAATAGAACATAGACTATAGACCATACATCGTCATTTTTTCATGCAAAATATCAAATGGACTATACATCGTCCATTTTTCATGCAAAACATATAGGGGCTATACATCGTCCATTTTTCATGAAATATAATACATGGCCTATACATCGTCCATTTTTAATGCAAAAAAATATATGAACTATACATCGTCTATTTTTCATGCAAAAAATATTTTTGTAAAAAAATATAGTTTTTTTCATGAAAAAAATAAATAGAACATAGACTATAGACCATACATCGTCAATTTTACATGCATAGTCCATTTTTCATGCAAAAACTATAAGGGCTATACATCGTCCATTTTTCATGAAATATAATACATGGCCTATACATCGTCCATTTTTAATGAAAAAAAAAATATAGGAACTATACATCGTCTATTTTTCATGGAAAAAATATAGGGGCTGTACATCGTCCATTTTTCATGAAATATAATACATGGCCTATACATCGTCCATTTTTCATTAAAAAAATTTTTTTATTCAAAAAATCAAATATACTATACATCGTCCATTTTTCATGAAATATAATAAATGAACGACTATACATCGTGTATTTTTCATGCAAAAAATTAATGGACTATACTTCGTCCAATTTTCATGCAAAAAATATTTTTATGCAAAAAATGTAATGGACAATATATATATTGTCCATTTTTCATGAAATATAATACGTCGTCTATTTTGCGTCAAAAAAATAAATTGATGACACATCGTCCATTTTTAATGCAAAAAATATTTTTATGAAAAAAATTTAATGGACCATATTTAATGCAAAAAATATTTTAATGCAAAAATTAATTGTCCATTTTTTATGCAAAAAAAAAATTTTGTAAAAAAAATATAGCATTTTTCATGAAAAAACTAAATAGAACATAGACTATAGACCATAAATCGTAAATTTTTCATGCAAAATATCAAGTGGACTATAATCGTCCATTTTTCATGGAAAAAATTATTTTAATAAAAAAATATACTGGCCAATACATATAAATGGACTATCGTCCATCTTTCATTCAAAAAAATTTTTTATTCAAAACATCAAATGGACTATACATCGTCCATTTTTCATGCAAAAAATATAGGGGCTGTACATCGTCCATTTTTCATTCAAAAAATTTTTTATTCAAAAAATCAAATAAACTATACATCTTCCATTTTTCATGAAATATAATAAATGAACGACTATACATCGTGTATTTTTCATGCAAAAAATTAATGGACTATAATTCGTCCATTTTTCATGCAAAAAATATTTTTATGCAAAGAATGTAATGGACTATTCATCGTCAATTTTTTATGAAATATAATACGTGAACTATACATCGTCTATTTTGCATCAAAACAATAAATTGACTACGCACCTTCTATTCTAAAAAATATGTAAACTATACATCGTCTTTTTTTAATGGAAAAAAATTTTTTATAAAAAAAATTTAATGGACTATACATCGTCTATTTTTAATGCAAAAAATATAATACGTGGACTATACATCGTCCATTTTTCATTCAAAAAATTTTTTTATTCAAAAAATCTTCCATTTTTCATGCAAAAAATATTGGGGCTATACATCGTCCATTTTTCATGAAATATAATACATTAACGACTATACGTCGTCTATTTTTCATGCAAAAAATAAATGGACTAGACATCGTCGATTTTTCATGCAAAAAATTAATGGACTATAAATCGTTCATTTTTCATGCAAAAAATATTTTTATGCAAAAAATGTAATGGACTATACATCGTCCATTTTTTATGAAATATAATATGTGGGCTATACATCGTCTATTTTGCATCAAAAAAATAAATTGACTACACACCTTCTATTCTAAAAAATATATGAACTAACTATACATCGTCTTTTTTTAATGGAAAAAAATTTTTTATAAAAAAAATTTAATGGACTATACATCGTCCATTTTTAATGCAAAAAAAATATGTGAACTATACATCGTCTATTTTTCATGCAAAAAATTAATGAACTATACATCATCCATTTTTCATGCAAAAAATATTTTTAGGCAAAAAATGTAATGGATCGTCCATTTTTCATGAAATATAATACGTGGACTATACATCGTCTATTTTTAATGGAAAAAAAAAAATTGACTACACACCTTCTATTTTAAAAAATAAGTAAACTATACATCGTCTTTTTTTTATGGAAAACAATTTTTTATAAAAAAAATTTAATGGACTATACATAGTCCTATTTTAATGCAAAAAATATAGGGACTATATATCGTCTATTTTTCATGAAAAAAATAAATAGACTATCACCTTCTATTCTAAAAAATATATGAACTATACATCGTCCATTTTTCATGCAAAAATTTTTTTTATGAAAAAAATTTAATGGACTATAAATTAATGAACTACACATCGTCCATTTTTCATGAAATATAATACGTGCGTCAAAAAAATAAATTGATTACACATCGTCCATTTTTCATGCAAAAAATATTTTTATGCAAGAAATGTAATGGATCGTCCATTTTTCATGAAATATAATACGTGGACTATACATCGTCTATTTTGCATCAAAAAAATAAACTGACTACACACCTTCTATTTTAAAAAATAAGTAAACTATACATCGTCTTTTTTTTATGGAAAACAATTTTTTATAAAAAAAATTTAATGGACTATACATAGTCCTATTTTAATGCAAAAAATATAGGGACTATATATCGTCTATTTTTCATGAAAAAAATAAATAGACTATCACCTTCTATTCTAAAAAATATATGAACTATACATCGTCCAGTTTTCATGCAAAAAATTTTTTTATGAAAAAAATTGAATGGACTATATATCGTCCATTTTTAATGCAAAAAATATAGGGATTTTTTTCATGAAAAAAATAAATAGACTATACACCTTCTATTCTAAAAAATATATGAACTATCCATCGTCTATTTTTCATGCAAAACATATAGGGACTATATATCGTCTATTTTTCATGAAAAAAATAAATAGACTATCACCTTCTATTCTAAAAAATATATGAACTATACATCGTCCATTTTTCATGCAAAAATTTTTTTTATGCAAAAAAATTTAATGGACTATAAATTAATGAACTACACATCGTCCATTTTTCATGAAATATAATACGTGCGTCAAAAAAATAAATTGATTACACATCGTCCATTTTTCATGCAAAAAATATTTTTATGCAAGAAATGTAATGGATCGTCCATTTTTCATGAAATATAATACGTGGACTATACATCGTCTATTTTGCATCAAATAAATAAATTGACTACCCACCTTCTATTTTAAAAAATAAGTGAACTATACATCGTCTTTTTTTTATGGAAAACAATTTTTTATAAAAAAAATTTAATGGACTATACATAGTCCTATTTTAATGCAAAAAATATAGGGACTATATATCGTCTATTTTTCATGAAAAAAATAAATAGACTATCACCTTCTATTCTAAAAAATATATGAACTATACATCGTCCAGTTTTCATGCAAAAAATTTTTTTATGAAAAAAATTGAATGGACTATATATCGTCCATTTTTAATGCAAAAAATATAGGGATTTTTTTCATGAAAAAAATAAATAGACTATACACCTTCTATTCTAAAAAATATATGAACTATCCATCGTCTATTTTTCATGCAAAACATATAGGGACTATATATCGTCTATTTTTCATGAAAAAAATAAATAGACTATACACCTTCTATTCTAAAAAATATTTGAACTATACATCGTCTATTTTTCATGCAAAAAATTAATGGTCTATACATCGTTCATTTTTCATGCAAACTAATTTTTTATGAAAAAAATTTAATGGACTTATACATCGTCTATTTTTAATGCAAAAAATATTTTTATGCAAAAAATTTAATCGTCCATTTTTTATGCAAAAAATATTTTTGTGGAAAAAATATACTATTTTTCATGAAAAAAATAAATAGAACATAGACTATAGACCATACATCGTCATTTTTCATGCAAAATATCAAATGGACTATACAGCGTCCATTTTTCATGCAAAAAATATAGGGGCTATACATCGTCCGTTTTTCATGAAATATAATACGTCTATTTGGCATCAAAAAAATAAATTGACTACACACCTTCTATTCTAAAAAATATATGAACTATACATCGTCTTTTTTTAATGGAAAAAAATTTTTTATAATAAAAATTTAATGCACTATACATCGTCCATTTTTCACGCAAAAAATTTTTTTATGAAAAAAATTTAATGGACTATATATCGTCCATTTTTAATGCACAAAAAAATAAATGACCTATACATCGTCTATTTTTCATGGAAAAAATTAATGAACTATACATCGTCCATTTTTCATGCAAAAAATATTTTTATGCAAAAAATGTAATGGACTATACTTCGTCCATTTTTGGACGATGTATAGGTCCATTTTTCATGCAAAAAATATTTTTATGCAAAAAATGTAATAGACTATACATCGTCCATTTTCCATGCAAAAAAATTTTTTATGAAAAAAATTTAATGGACTATACATCGTCCATTTTTATTGGAAAAAAATATAGGGACTATACATCGTCTATTTTTCATGCAAAAAATAAATGGACTACACATCGTCCATTTTTCATGCAAAAAATATTTTTATGGAAAAAATGTAATGGACTATACTTCGTCCATTTTTGGACGAGGTATAGGTCCATTTTTCATGCAAAAAATATTTTTATGCAAAAAATGTAATAGACTATACATCGTCCATTTTTCATGCAAAAAATATTTTTATGCAAAAAATAAATGGACTACATATTCGTCCATTTTTCATGCAAAAAATTTTTTTATGCAAAAAATGTAATGGACATTGTCTATTTTTCATGATATATAATACATGGACGACTATACATAGTCTATTTTTCATGCAAAAAATACATCGTCCATTTTTCATGCAAAAAATATAGGGGCTATACATCGTCCATTTTTCATGAAATATAATACATGGCCTATACATCGTCCATTTTTAATGCAAAAAAATATATGAACTATACATCGTCCATTTTTAATGGAAAAAAATATATATGAAGTATACATCGTCTATTTTTCATGCAAAAGATTAATGGACTATACATCGTCCATTTTTCATGCAAAAAATTTTTTATGAAAAAAATTTAATGGACTATACATCGTCCATTTTTAATGCAAGAAATATAGGGACTATACATCGTCTATTTTTCATGCAAAAAATAAATGGACTACACATCGTCCATTTTTCATGCAAAAAATATTTTTATGCAAAAAATGTAATGGACTATACTTCGTCCATTTTTCATGAAATGTAATACGTGGGACTATACATCGTCTATTTTGCATCAAAAAAATAAATTGACTACACACCTTCTATTCTAACAAATATTTTTTTCATGGAAAAAAATTTTGTATAAAAAAAATGTAATGGACTATACATCGTCCATTTTTAATGCAAAAGAATATATGAACTATCCATCGTCTATTTTTCATTAAAAAAATAAATAGACTATACACCTTCTATTCTAGAAAATATATGAACTATACATTGTCCATTTTTAATGCAAAAAATATTTTTGTGGAAAAAATATAGTATTTTTCATGAAAAAAATAAATAGAACATAGAGTATAGACCATACATCGTCAATTTTTCATGCAAAATATCAAATGGACTATAATCGTCCATTTTTCATGGAAAAAATTATTTTAATCAAAAAATATACTGGCCTATACATATAAATGGACTATCGTCCATCTTTCATTCAAAAAAATTTGTTATTCAAAAAATCAAATGGAGTATACATCGTCCATTTTTCATGCAAAAAATATAGGGGCTATACATAGTCCATTTTTCATTCAAAAAATTTTTTATTCAAAATATCAAATGGACTATACATCTTCCATTTTTCATGCAAAAAATATGGGGGCTATACATCGTCCATTTTTCATGAAATATAATACATGGACGACTATACGTCGTCTATTTTTCATACAAAAAATAAATGGACTACACATCGTCCATTTTTAATGCAAAAAATATATGAACTATACATCGTCTATTTTTCATGCAAAAAATATAGGGACTATACATCGTCTATTTTTCATGCAAAAAACAAATAGACTATACACCTTCTATTCTAAAAAATGTATGAACTACACATCGTCCATTTTTCATGCAAAAAATGTAATGGACTATATATACATCGTCCATTTTTCATGAAATATAATACATGGACGACTATACATCGTCTATTTTTCATGCAAAAAATTAATGGACTATACATCGCCCATTTTTCATTCAAAAAATATTTTTATGCAAAAAATGTAATGGACTATACATCGTCCATTTTTTATGAAATATAATACGTGGACTATACATCATCTATTTTGCGTCAAAAAGATGAATTGACTACACACCTTCTATTCGTCTTTTTTTAATGGAAAAAAATTTTTTATAAAAAAAATTTAATGGACTATACATCGTCCATTTTTAATACAAAAAAATATATGAACTAGACATAGTCTATTTCTCATGCAAAAAATAAATAGACTACACATTGTCCATTTTTCATGGAAAAAATTTTTTTTTTAAAAAAATTTAATGGACTATACATCGTCCATTTTTAATGCCATATAGCCATTGTCCATTTTTCATGATATATAATACATGGACGACTATAAATAGTCTATTTTTCATGCAAAAAATAAATGGACTATACATCGTCAATTTTTAATGCAAAAAAAATATAGGAACTATATATAGTCTATTTGTCATGCAAAAAATATAGGGGCTATACATGGTCCATTTTTAATGCAAAAAAAATATATAGGAACTATACATCGTCTATTTTTCATGCAAAAAATATTGGGGCTATACATCGTGCATTTTTCATGAAATATAATACATGGACTATACGTCGTCCATTTTTCATGCAAAATATTTTTTATGAAAAAAATTAAATGGAGTATGTCCATTTTTATTGGAAAAAATTTTTTTATGCCAAAAATGTAATGGACTATACATCGTCAATTTTTAATACAAAAAAAAAATATAGGAACTATATATCGTCTATTTGTCATGCAAAAAATATAGGGGCTATACATCGTCCATTTTTCATGAAATATAATACAAGGACGGATTATACATCATCTATTTTTCTTGTAAAAAATAAATGGACTATACATCGTCCATTTTTCATGCAAAAAATATTTTTATGCAAAAAATGTTATGGACTATACATCGTCCATTTTTCATGAAATATAAGACGTGGACTATACATCGTCTATTTGGCATCAAAAAAATAAATTGACTACACACCTTCTATTCTAAGAAATATATGAACTACACCTTGTCTTTTTTAATGGAAAAAAATTTTTTATAAAAAAAATTTAATTGACTATACATCGTCCATTTTTAATGGAAAAAAATATATGAACTATACATCATCTATTTTTCATGCAAAAAATATAGGAACTATACATCGTCTATTTTTCAAGCAAAAAATATATAGACTATACACCTTCTATTCTAAAAAATATATGAACTATACAACGTCCATTTTTCATGCAAAAAATATAGGGGTTATACATCGTCCATTTTTCATTCAAAAAATTTTTTATTCAAAAAATCAAATAAACTATACATCTTCCATTTTTCATGAAATATAATAAATGAACGACTATACATCGTGTATTTTTCATGCAAAAAATTAATGGACTATACGTCGTCCATTTTTCATGCAAAAAATATTTTTATGCAAAGAATGTAATGGACTATACATCGTCAATTTTTTATGAAATATAATACGTGAACTATACATCGTCTATTTTGCATCAAAACAATAAATTGACTACGCACCTTCTATTCTAAAAAATATGTGAACGTCTTTTTTTAATGGAAAACAATTTTTTATAAAAAAAATTTAATGGACTATACATCGTCTATTTTTAATGCAAAAAATATAGGGGCTATCCATCGTCCATTTTTCATGAAATATAATACGTGGACTATACATCGTCCATTTTTCATTCAAAAAAATAAATTGACTAGACATCGTCGATTTTTCATGCAAAAAATTAATGGACTATAAATCGTTCATTTTTCATGCAAAAAATATTTTTATGCAAAAAATGTAATGGACTATACATCTTCCATTTTTTATGAAATATAATATGTGGGCTATACATCGTCTATTTTGCATCAAAAAAATAAATTGACTACACACCTTCTATTCTAAAAAATATATGAACTAACTATACATCGTCTTTTTTTAATGGAAAAAAATTTTTTATAAAAAAAATTTAATGGACTATACATCGTCCATTTTTAATGCAAAAAAAATATGTGAACTATACATCGTCTATTTTTCATGCAAAAAATTAATGAACTATACATCATCCATTTTTCATGCAAAAAATATTTTTAGGCAAAAAATGTAATGGATCGTCCATTTTTCATGAAATATAATACGTGGACTATACATCGTCTTTTTTTTAATGGAAAAAAGTTTTTTATAAAAAAAAATTTAATGGACTATACATCGTCCATTTTTAATGGAAAAAAATATGTGAACTATACATCGTCTATTTTTCATGCAAAAAATTAATGAACTACACATCATCCATTTTTCATGCAAAGAATATTTTTATGCAAAAAATGTAATGGACTATACATCGTCCATTTTTCATGAAATATAATACGTGGACTATACATCGTCTATTTTGCGTCAAAAAAATAAATTGATTACACATCGTCCATTTTTCATGCAAAAAATATTTTTATGCAAAAAATGTAATGGACTATATATACATCGTCCATTTTTCATGAAATATAATACGTGGACTATACATCGTCTATTTTGCATCAAAAAAATAAATTGACTACACACCTTCTATTCTAAAAAATATGTGAACTATATATCGTCTTTTTTTCATGGAAAAAAATTTTTTATAAAAAAAATTTGATGGACTATACATAGTCCATTTTTAATGCAAAAAAATATATGAACTATCCATCGTCTATTTTTCATGGAAAAAATATAGGGACTATATATCGCCTATTTTTCATGAAAAAAATAAATAGACTATACACCTTCTATTCTAAAAAATATATGAACTATACATCGTCTATTTTTCATGCAAAAAATTTTTTTGTGAAAAAAATTTAATGGACTATATATCGTCCATTTTTAATGCAAAAAAAAATATTTGAACTATACATCGTCTATTTTTAATGCAAAAAATATTTTTATGCAAAAAATTTAATCGTCCATTTTTTATGCAAAAAATATTTTTGTGGAAAAAATATAGTATTTTTCATGAAAAAATAAATAGAACATAGACTATAGACCATACATCGTCATTTTTTCATGCAAAATATCAAGTGGACTATAATCGTCCATTTTTCATGGAAAAAATTATTTTAATAAAAAAATATACTGGCCAATACATATATATGGACTATCGTCCATCTTTCATTCAAAAAAATTTTTTATTCAAAACATCAAATGGACTATACATCGTCCATTTTTCATGCAAAAAATATAGGGGCTATACATCGTCCATTTTTCATTCAAAAAATTTTTTATTCAAAAAATCAAATAAACTATACATCTTCCATTTTTCATGAAATATAATAAATGAACGACTATACATCGTGTATTTTTCATGCAAAAAATTAATGGACTATACGTCGTCCATTTTTCATGCAAAAAATATTTTTATGCAAAGAATGTAATGGACTATACATCGTCAATTTTTTATGAAATATAATACGTGAACTATACATCGTCTATTTTGCATCAAAACAATAAATTGACTACGCACCTTCTATTCTAAAAAATATGTGAACGTCTTTTTTTAATGGAAAAAAATTTTTTATAAAAAAAATTTAATGGACTATACATCGTCTATTTTTAATGCAAAAAATATAGGGGCTATCCATCGTCCATTTTTCATGAAATATAATACGTGGACTATACATCGTCCATTTTTCATTCAAAAAAATAAATTGACTAGACATCGTCGATTTTTCATGCAAAAAATTAATGGACTATAAATCGTTCATTTTTCATGCAAAAAATATTTTTATGCAAAAAATGTAATGGACTATACATCTTCCATTTTTTATGAAATATAATATGTGGGCTATACATCGTCTATTTTGCATCAAAAAAATAAATTGACTACACACCTTCTATTCTAAAAAATATATGAACTAACTATACATCGTCTTTTTTTAATGGAAAAAAATTTTTTATAAAAAAAATTTAATGGACTATACATCGTCCATTTTTAATGCAAAAAAAATATGTGAACTATACATCGTCTATTTTTCATGCAAAAAATTAATGAACTATACATCATCCATTTTTCATGCAAAAAATATTTTTAGGCAAAAAATGTAATGGATCGTCCATTTTTCATGAAATATAATACGTGGACTATACATCGTCTATTTTTAATGGAAAAAAAAAAATTGACTACACACCTTCTATTTTAAAAAATAAGTAAACTATACATCGTCTTTTTTTTATGGAAAACAATTTTTTATAAAAAAAATTTAATGGACTATACATAGTCCTATTTTAATGCAAAAAATATAGGGACTATATATCGTCTATTTTTCATGAAAAAAATAAATAGACTATCACCTTCTATTCTAAAAAATATATGAACTATACATCGTCCATTTTTCATGCAAAAATTTTTTTTATGAAAAAAATTTAATGGACTATAAATTAATGAACTACACATCGTCCATTTTTCATGAAATATAATACGTGCGTCAAAAAAATAAATTGATTACACATCGTCCATTTTTCATGCAAAAAATATTTTTATGCAAGAAATGTAATGGATCGTCCATTTTTCATGAAATATAATACGTGGACTATACATCGTCTATTTTGCATCAAAAAAATAAACTGACTACACACCTTCTATTTTAAAAAATAAGTAAACTATACATCGTCTTTTTTTTATGGAAAACAATTTTTTATAAAAAAAATTTAATGGACTATACATAGTCCTATTTTAATGCAAAAAATATAGGGACTATATATCGTCTATTTTTCATGAAAAAAATAAATAGACTATCACCTTCTATTCTAAAAAATATATGAACTATACATCGTCCATTTTTCATGCAAAAATTTTTTTTATGAAAAAAATTGAATGGACTATATATCGTCCATTTTTAATGCAAAAAATATAGGGATTTTTTTCATGAAAAAAATAAATAGACTATACACCTTCTATTCTAAAAAATATATGAACTATCCATCGTCTATTTTTCATGGAAAAAATATAGGGACTATATATCGCCTATTTTTCATGAAAAAAATAAATAGACTATACACCTTCTATTCTAAAAAATATATGAACTATACATCGTCTATTTTTCATGCAAAAAATTTTTTTGTGAAAAAAATTTAATGGACTATATATCGTCCATTTTTAATGCAAAAAAAAATATTTGAACTATACATCGTCTATTTTTAATGCAAAAAATATTTTTATGCAAAAAATTTAATCGTCCATTTTTTATGGAAAAAATATTTTTGTGGAAAAAATATAGTATTTTTCATGAAAAAATAAATAGAACATAGACTATAGACCATACATCGTCATTTTTTCATGCAAAATATCAAGTGGACTATAATCGTCCATTTTTCATGGAAAAAATTATTTTAATAAAAAAATATACTGGCCAATACATATATATGGACTATCGTCCATCTTTCATTCAAAAAAATTTTTTATTCAAAACATCAAATGGACTATACATCGTCCATTTTTCATGCAAAAAATATAGGGGCTATACATCGTCCATTTTTCATTCAAAAAATTTTTTATTCAAAAAATCAAATAAACTATACATCTTCCATTTTTCATGAAATATAATAAATGAACGACTATACATCGTGTATTTTTCATGCAAAAAATTAATGGACTATACGTCGTCCATTTTTCATGCAAAAAATATTTTTATGCAAAGAATGTAATGGACTATACATCGTCAATTTTTTATGAAATATAATACGTGAACTATACATCGTCTATTTTGCATCAAAACAATAAATTGACTACGCACCTTCTATTCTAAAAAATATGTGAACGTCTTTTTTTAATGGAAAAAAATTTTTTATAAAAAAAATTTAATGGACTATACATCGTCTATTTTTAATGCAAAAAATATAGGGGCTATCCATCGTCCATTTTTCATGAAATATAATACGTGGACTATACATCGTCCATTTTTCATTCAAAAAAATAAATTGACTAGACATCGTCGATTTTTCATGCAAAAAATTAATGGACTATAAATCGTTCATTTTTCATGCAAAAAATATTTTTATGCAAAAAATGTAATGGACTATACATCTTCCATTTTTTATGAAATATAATATGTGGGCTATACATCGTCTATTTTGCATCAAAAAAATAAATTGACTACACACCTTCTATTCTAAAAAATATATGAACTAACTATACATCGTCTTTTTTTAATGGAAAAAAATTTTTTATAAAAAAAATTTAATGGACTATACATCGTCCATTTTTAATGCAAAAAAAATATGTGAACTATACATCGTCTATTTTTCATGCAAAAAATTAATGAACTATACATCATCCATTTTTCATGCAAAACATATTTTTAGGCAAAAAATGTAATGGATCGTCCATTTTTCATGAAATATAATACGTGGACTATACATCGTCTATTTTTAATGGAAAAAAAAAAATTGACTACACACCTTCTATTTTAAAAAATAAGTAAACTATACATCGTCTTTTTTTTATGGAAAACAATTTTTTATAAAAAAAATTTAATGGACTATACATAGTCCTATTTTAATGCAAAAAATATAGGGACTATATATCGTCTATTTTTCATGAAAAAAATAAATAGACTATCACCTTCTATTCTAAAAAATATATGAACTATACATCGTCCATTTTTCATGCAAAAATTTTTTTTATGAAAAAAATTTAATGGACTATAAATTAATGAACTACACATCGTCCATTTTTCATGAAATATAATACGTGCGTCAAAAAAATAAATTGATTACACATCGTCCATTTTTCATGCAAAAAATATTTTTATGCAAGAAATGTAATGGATCGTCCATTTTTCATGAAATATAATACGTGGACTATACATCGTCTATTTTGCATCAAAAAAATAAACTGACTACACACCTTCTATTTTAAAAAATAAGTAAACTATACATCGTCTTTTTTTTATGGAAAACAATTTTTTATAAAAAAAATTTAATGGACTATACATAGTCCTATTTTAATGCAAAAAATATAGGGACTATATATCGTCTATTTTTCATGAAAAAAATAAATAGACTATCACCTTCTATTCTAAAAAATATATGAACTATACATCGTCCATTTTTCATGCAAAAATTTTTTTTATGAAAAAAATTGAATGGACTATATATCGTCCATTTTTAATGCAAAAAATATAGGGATTTTTTTCATGAAAAAAAATAAATAGACTATACACCTTCTATTCTAAAAAATATATGAACTATCCATCGTCTATTTTTCATGCAAAAAATATAGGGACTATATGTCGTCTATTTTTCATGAAAAAAATAAATAGACTATACACCTTCTATTCTAAAAAATATTTGAACTATACATCGTCTATTTTTCATGCAAAAAATTAATGGTCTATACATCGTTCATTTTTCATGCAAACTAATTTTTTATGAAAAAAATTTAATGGACTTATACATCGTCTATTTTTAATGCAAAAAATATTTTTATGCAAAAAATTTAATCGTCCATTTTTTATGCAAAAAATATTTTTGTGGAAAAAATATACTATTTTTCATGAAAAAAATAAATAGAACATAGACTATAGACCATACATCGTCATTTTTCATGCAAAATATCAAATGGACTATACATCGTCCATTTTTCATGCAAAAAATATAGGGGCTATACATCGTCCGTTTTTCATGAAATATAATGCGTCTATTTGGCATCAAAAAAATAAATTGACTACACACCTTCTATTCTAAAAAATATATGAACTATACATCGTCTTTTTTTAATGGAAAAAAATTTTTTATAATAAAAATTTAATGCACTATACATCGTCCATTTTTCACGCAAAAAATTTTTTTATGAAAAAAATTTAATGGACTATATATCGTCCATTTTTAATGCACAAAAAAATAAATGAACTATACATCGTCTATTTTTCATGGAAAAAATTAATGAACTATACATCGTCCATTTTTCATGCAAAAAATATTTTTATGCAAAAAATGTAATGGACTATACATCGTCCATTTTCCATGCAAAAAAATTTTTTATGAAAAAAATTTAATGGACTATACATCGTCCATTTTTATTGGAAAAAAAATATAGGGACTATACATCGTCTATTTTTCATGCAAAAAATAAATGGACTACACATCGTCCATTTTTCATGCAAAAAATATTTTTATGCAAAAAATGTAATGGACTATACTTCGTCCATTTTTGGACGATGTATAGGTCATCATCTATTTTGCGTCAAAAAGATGAATTGACTACACACCTTCTATTCGTATTTTTTTAATGGAAAAAAATTTTTTATAAAAAAAATTTAATGGACTATACATCGTCCATTTTTAATACAAAAAAATATATGAACTAGACATAGTCTATTTCTCATGCAAAAAATAAATAGACTACACATCGTCCATTTTTCATGGAAAAAATTTTTTTATGAAAAAAATTTAATGGACTATACATCGTCCATTTTTAATGCCATATAGCCATTGTCCATTTTTCATGATATATAATACATGGACGACTATAAATAGTCTATTTTTCATGCAAAAAATAAATGGACTATACATCGTCCATTTTTCATGCAGAAAATATTTTTATGCAAAAAATGTAATAGACAATACATCGTCCATTTTTCATTCAAAAAATATTTTTATGCAAAAAATAAATGGACTACTACACATCGTCCATTTTTCATGCAAAAAATATTTTTATGCAAAAAATGTAAAGGACATTGTCTATTTTTCATGATATATAATACATGGACGACTATACATAGTCTATTTTTCATGCAAAAAATAAATGGACTCCACATCGTTCATTTTTCATTTAAAAAATATTTTTATGCAAAAAATGTAATGGACTATACATCGTCCATTTTTCAATAAATATAATACGTGGACTATACATCGTCCATTTTTCATGCAAAAAAAATATAGGGACTGTAAATCGTCTATTTTTCATGCAAAACATTAATCGACTATACATCGTCCATTTTTCATGCAAAAAAATTCTTTATGAAAAGCATTAAATAAAATATATAGGGACTATACATCGTCTATTTTGCATGCAAAAAATATAGGGGCTATACATCGTCCATTTTTCATGAAATATGATACATTTACTATACATCGTCCATTTTTCATGCAAAAAATTTTTTATGAAAAAAAATACATACATCGTCCATTTTTAATGCAAAAAAATATATGAACTATACATCGTCTATTTTTCATGCAAAAAATATAGGGGCTATACATCGTCCATTTTTAATGAAATATAATACATGGACTATACATGGTCCATTTTTCATGCAAAAAAAAATATAGGGTGTACATCGTCTATTTTTCATGCAAAAAATATGGGGGCTATACATCGTCCATTTTTAATGAAATATAATACATGGACTATACATCGTCCATTTTTCATGCAAAAAAAATATAGGGACTGTAAATCGTCTATTTTGCATGCAAAAAATATATGAACTATACATCATCTACTTTTCATGCAAAAAATTAATGAACTATACATCGTTCATTTTTTATGCAAAAAATATTTTTATGCAAAAAATGTAATGGACTATACATCGTCCATTTTTGATGAAATATAATACGTAGACTATACTTCGTCTATTTTGCATCAAAAAAATAAATTGACTACACAGCTTCTATTCTAAAAAATATATGAACTACACGTCGTCTTTTTTTCATGCAAAAAATATTTTTGTGCAAAAAATATACTATTTTTCATGAAAAAAATAAATAGACCATGGACTATAGACCATACATCGTCAATTTATTATGCAAAAAATAAATGGACTACACATCGTTCATTTTTCATGGAAAAAATTATTTTAATCAAAAAATATACTGGCCTATACATATAACTGGACTATCGTCCATTTTTCATTCAAAAAAATTTTTTATTCCAAAAATGAAATGGACTATACATCGTCCATTTTTCATGAAATATAATATATGGCGTATACATCGTCCATTTCTCATGCAAAAAAATTTTTTATGAAAAAAAATTTAATGGACTATACATCGTCCATTTTTAATGCAAAAAATAAAGGGACTATACATTAGCTATTTTTCACATCGTCCATATTTCATGCAAAAAATATTTTTATGCAAAAAATTTAATGGACTATACATCGTCCATTTTTCGCGAAATATAATACATGGACGACTATACATCGTCTATTTTTCATGCAAAAATTAAACGGACTACACATCGTCCATTTTTCATGCAAAAAATTATTTTATGCAGAAAATGTAATGGGCTATATATCGTCCATTTTTCATGATATATAATACGTGGACTATACATCGTCTATTTTGCATCAAAAAAAAAATTGACTACACACCTTCTAGTCTAAAAAATATATAAACTATACATCGTCTTTTTTTAATGGAAAAAAATTTTTTATAAAAAAAATTTAATGGACTATATATCGTACTATCGTCCATTTTTAATGCAAAAAAATATATGAACTATACATCGCCTATTTTACATGCAAAAAATTAATAGACTATACATCGTCCATTTTTAATGCAAAAAAAAATATCGGGACTATACATCGTCTATTTTTCATGGAAAAAATATAGGGCTATACATCGTCCATTTTTAATGAAATATAATACATGGACTATACATCGTCCATTTTTGATGCAAAAAATTTTTTATGCAAAAAATTTAATGGACTATACATCGTCTATTTTTCATGAAATATAATACATGAACGACTATACAACGTCTATTTTTCATGCAAAAATTTAATGGACTACACATCGTCCATTTTGCATGCAAAAAATTAATGGACTATAAATCGTTCATTTTTCATGCAAAACAATTTTTTATGAAAAAATTTAATGGACTATAGATCGTCCATTTTTAATGCAAAAAATGTAGAGGCTATACATCGTCTATTTTTCATGCAAAAAATATTTTTATGCAAAAAATGTAATGGACTATATATACATCGTCCATTTTTCATGCAAAAAATATTTTTATGCAACAAATATAATGGACTATAATACATCATCCATTTTTCATGAAATATAATACATGGACTATACACCTTCTATTTTAAAAAATATATGAACTATCCATCGTCTATTTTTCATGCAAAAAATATAGGGACTATATATCGTCTATTTTTCATGAAAAAAATAAATAGACTATACACCTTCTATTCTAAAAAATATGTAAACTATACATCGTCTTTTTTTATTGGAAAAAAATTTGTATAAAAAAAATTTAATGGACTATGCATCGTCCATTCTTAATGCAAAAAAAAATATATGAACTATACATCGTCTATTTTTAATGGAAAAAATTAATGGACTATACATCGTCTATTTTTAATGCAAAAAATTAATGGTCTATACATCGTTCATTTTTCATGCAAAAAAATTTTTTATGAAAAAAATTTAATGGACTTATACATCGTCTATTTTTAATGCAAAAAATATTTTGATGCAAAAAATTTAATCGTCCATTTTTTATGCAAAAAATATTTTTGTGGAAAAAATATACTATTTTTCATGAGAAAAATAAATAGAACATAGACTATAGACCATACATCGTCAATTTTTCATGAAAAATATCAAATGGACTATACATCGTCCATTTTTCATGCAAAAAATATAGGGGCTATACATCGTCCATTTTTCATGAAATATAATACATGGCCTATACATCGTCCATTTTTAATGCAAAAAAATATATGAACTATACATCGTCTATTTTTCATGCAAAAAATTAATGGACTGTTCATCGTCCATTTTTTATGCAAAAATTATTTTTGTGAAAAATTATAGTATTTTTCATGAAAAAAATAAATAGAACATAGACTATAGACCATACATCGTCAAGTTTTCATGCAAAATATCAAATGGACTATACATCGTCCATTTTTCATGCAAAAAATATAGGGGCTATACATCGTCCATTTTTCATGAAATATAATACATGGCCTATACATCGTCCATTTTTAATGCAAAAAAATATATGAACTATACATCGTCCATTTTTAATGCAAAAAAATATATATGAAGTATACATCGTCTATTTTTCATGGAAAAAATTAATGGACTATACATCGTCCATTTTTCATGCAAAAAATTTTTTATGAAAAAAATTTAATGGACTATACATCGTCCATTTTTAATGCAAAAAATATAGGGACTATACATCGTCTATTTTTCATGCAAGAAATAAATGGACTACACATCGTCTATTTTTCATGCAAAAAATATTTTTATGCAAAAAATGTAATGGATTATACATACATCGTCCATTTTTCATGCAAAAAATATTTTTATGCAACAAATATAATGGACTATACATCATCCATTTTTCATAATATATAATACGTGGACTATACATCGTCTATTTTGCATCAAAAAAATAAATTGACTACTCACCTTCTATTCTAAAAAATATATGAACTGTACATCGTCTATTTTTAATGGAAACCAATTTTTTATGGAAAAAATATAATAGACTATACATCGTCCATTTTTAATGCAAAAAAAATATAGGGACTATACATCGTCTATTTTTCATGCAAAAAATTAATGGACTATACATCGTAAATTTTTCATGCAAAAAAATTTTTTATGGAAAAAATTTAATAGACTATACATTGTCCATTTTTAATGCAAAAAAATATAGGGACTATACATCGTCTATTTTTCTTGCAAAAAATAAATAGACGATACACCTTCTATTCTAAAAAATTTATGAACTATACATCGTCGATTTTTCATGCAAAAAAATTTTTTATGGAAAAAATTTAATAGACTATACATCGTCCATTTTTAATGCAAAAAAAATATAGGGACTATACATCGTCTATTTTTCATGCAAAAAATTAATCGACTATACATCGTCCATTTTTCATGGAAAAAAATTTTTTATGAAAAAAATTTAATGGACTATACATCGTCCATTTTTAATGCAAACAAAAAAATATAGGAACTATACATCGTCTATTTTTCATGGATAAAATTAATGAACTATACATCGTCTATTTTTTTGCAAAAAATATTTTTATGCAAAAATGTAATGGACTATACATCGTCCATTTATTATGAATAATAATACGTGGACTATACATTATCTATTTTGCGTCAAAAAGATGAATTGACTACACACCTTCTATTCTAAAATATATTTGAATTATACATCGTCTTTTTTTAATGAAAAAAAATTTTTTATCAAAAAAAATTTAATGGACTATACATCGTCCATTTTTCATGCAAAAAATATAGGGGCTATACATCGTCTATTTTTAATGGAAAAAATTAATGGACTATACATCGTCCATTTTTTAAGCAAAAAATTTTTTTATGAAAATGGACTATACATCGTCCATTTTTAATGCAAAAAAAAAATTATAGGAAATATACATCATCCATTTTTCATGCAAAAAATATTTTTATGCAAAAAATGTAATGGACTATACATCGTCCATTTTTTATGAAATATAATACGTGGACTATACATCGTCTATTTTGCATCAAAAAAATAAATTGACTACACACCTTCTATTCTAAAAAATATGTGAACTATACATCGTCTCTTTTTATTGGAAAAAAATTTTTTATAAAAAAAATTTAATGGACTATACATCGTCCATTTTTCATGCAAAAAATATAGGGGCTATACATCGTCCATTTTTCATGAAATATAATACATGGCCTATACATCGTCCATTTTTCATGGAAAAAATTTTTTATGAAAAAAATTTAATGGACTATATATCGCCCATTTTTAATGCAAAAAAAAATATATGAACTATACATAGTCTATTTTTAATAAAAAAAATTAATGGACTATACATCGTCCATTTTTCATGCAAAAAAATTTTTTATGAAAATGGACTATACATCGTCCATTTTTAATGCAAAAAAAAAAATTATAGGAACTATACATCGTCTCTTTTTCATGCAAAAAATATAGGGACTATATATCGTCTATTTTTCATGAAAAAAATAAATAGAATATACACCTTCTATTTTAAAAAATATATGAACTATCCATCGTCTATTTTTCATGCAAAAAATATAGGGGCTATACATCGTCCATTTTTCATGAAATATAATACATGGCCTATACATCGTCCATTTTTAATGCAAAAAAATATATGAACTATACATCGTCCATTTTTAATGCAAAAAAATATATATGAAGTATACATCGTCTATTTTTCATGCAAAAAATTAATGGACTGTTCATCGTCCATTTTTTGTGCAAAAATTATTTTTGTGGAAAAAATATAGTATTTTTCATGAAAAAAATAAATAGAACATAGACTATAGACCATACATCGTCAATTTTTCATGCAAAATATCAAATGGACTATACATCGTCCATTTTTCATGCAAAAAATATAGGGGCTATACATCGTCCATTTTTCATGAAATATAATACATGGCCTATACATCGTCCATTTTTAATGCAAAAAAATATATGAACTATACATCGTCCATTTTTAATGCAAACAAATATATATGAAGAATACATCGTCTATTTTTCATGCAAAAAATTAATGGACTATACATCGTCTATTTTTTTGCAAAAAATATTTTTATGCAAAAATGTAATGGACTATACATCGTCCATTTATTATGAATAATAATACGTGGACTATACATCATCTATTTTGCGTCAAAAAGATGAATTGACTACACACCTTCTCTTCTAAAATATATTTGAATTATACATCGTCTTTTTTTAATGAAAAAAATTTTTTTATCAAAAAAAATTTAATGGACTATACATCGCCCATTTTTCATGCAAAAAATATAGGGGCTATACATCGTCTATTTTTAATGGAAAAAATTAATGGCCTATACATCGTCCATTTTTCATGGAAAAAAAAATTTTTATAAAAAAAATGTAATAGACTATACATCGTCCATTTTTAATGCAAAAGAATATATGAACTATCCATCGTCTATTTTTCATGCAAAAAATATAGGGACTATATATCGTCTATTTTTCATGAAAAAAATAAATAGAACATAGACTATAGACCATACATCGTCAATTTTTCATGCAAAATATCAAATGGACTATACATCGTCCATTTTTCATGCAAAAAATATAGGGGCTATACATCGTCCATTTTTCATGAAATATAATACATGGCCTATACATCGTCCATTTTTAATGCAAAAAAATATATGAACTATACATCGTCCATTTTTAATGCAAACAAATATATATGAAGAATACATCGTCTATTTTTCATGCAAAAAATTAATGGACTATACATCGTCTATTTTTTTGCAAAAAATATTTTTATGCAAAAATGTAATGGACTATACATCGTCCATTTATTATGAATAATAATACGTGGACTATACATCATCTATTTTGCGTCAAAAAGATGAATTGACTACACACCTTCTCTTCTAAAATATATTTGAATTATACATCGTCTTTTTTTAATGAAAAAAATTTTTTTATCAAAAAAAATTTAATGGACTATACATCGCCCATTTTTCATGCAAAAAATATAGGGGCTATACATCGTCTATTTTTAATGGAAAAAATTAATGGCCTATACATCGTCCATTTTTCATGGAAAAAAAAATTTTTATAAAAAAAATGTAATAGACTATACATCGTCCATTTTTAATGCAAAAGAATATATGAACTATCCATCGTCTATTTTTCATGCAAAAAATATAGGGACTATATATCGTCTATTTTTCATGAAAAAAATAAATAGACTATACACCTTCTATTCTAGAAAATATATGAACTATACATTGTCCATTTTTAATGCAAAAAATATTTTTGTGGAAAAAATATAGTATTTTTCATGAAAAAAATAAATAGAACATAGACTATAGACCATACATCGTCAAATTTTCATGCAAAATATCAAATGGACTATAATCGTCCATTTTTCATGGAAAAAATTATTTTAATCAAAAAATATACTGGCCTATACATATAAATGGACTATCGTCCATCTTTCATTCAAAAAAATTTGTTATTCAAAAAATCAAATGGAGTATACATCGTCCATTTTTCATGCAAAAAATATAGGGGCTATACATCGTCCATTTTTCATTCAAATATTTTTTTATTCAAAATATCAAATGGACTATACATCTTCCATTTTTCATGCAAAAAATATGGGGGCTATACATCGTCCATTTTTCATAAAATATAATACATGGACGACTATACGTCGTCTATTTTTCATGCAAAAAATAAATGGACTACACATCGTCCATTTTTCATGCAAAAAATATTTTTATGCAAAAAATGTAATGGACTATAATACATCGTCAATTTTTTATGAAATATAATACGTGAACTATACATCGTCTATTTTGCATCAAAAAAATAAATTGACTACACACCTTCTATTCTAACAAATATTTTTTTCATGGAAAAAAAATTTTTATAAAAAAAACGTAATGGACTATACATCGTCCATTTTTAATGCAAAAGAATATATGAACTATCCATCGTCTATTTTTCATGCAAAAAATATAGGGACTATACATCGTCTATTTTTCATGCAAAAAACAAATAGACTATACACCTTCTATTCTAAAAAATGTATGAACTACACATCGTCCAGTTTTCATGCAAAAAATGTAATGGACTATATATACATCGTCCATTTTCATGAAATATAATACATGGACGACTATACATCGTCTATTTTTCATGCAAAAAATTAATGGACTATACATCGTCCATTTCTCATGCAAAAAATATTTTTATGCAAAAAATGTAATGGACTATTATACATCGTCTATTTTTTATGAAATATAATACGTGGACTATGCATCGTCTATTTTACATCAAAAAAATAAATTGACTACACACCTTCTATTCTAAAAAATATGTGAACTATACATCGTGTTTTTTTATTGGAAAAAAATTTTTTATAAAAAAAATTTAATGGACTATACATTGTCCATTTTTAATGCAAAGAAAAAAATATAGGGACTATACATCGTCTATTTTTAATTGAAAAAATATAGGGGCTATACATCGTTCATTTTTCATGAAATATAATACATGGATTATACATCGTCCATTTTTCATGCAAAAAATTTTTTATGAAAAAAATTTAATTTCCCATTTTTAATGCAAAAAAAGTATATGAACTATACATCGTCTATTTTTAATGGAAAAAATTAATGGACTACACATCGTCCATTTTTCATGCAAAAAATTTTTTTATGAAAATGGACTATACATCGTCCATTTTTAATGCAAAAAGAAATTATAGGAACTATACATCGTCTCGTTTTCATGCAAAAAATATAAAGGCTATACATCGTCATTTATCATGAAATAGAATACATGGACTATACATCGTCAATTTTTCATGCAAAAAATTTATATGAAAAAATATACATCGTCCATTTTTAATGCAAAAAATATTTTTATGCAAAAAATGTAATGAAATATACATCGTCCATTTTTTATGCAAAAAATATTTTTGTGGAAAAAATATATTATTTTTATTTTATATACTGGCCTATACATATAAATGGACTATCGTCCATCTTTCATTCAAAAAAATTTGTTATTCAAAAAATCAAATGGAGTATACATCGTCCATTTTTCATGCAAAAAATATAGGGGCTATACATCGTCCATTTTTCATTCAAAAATTTTTTTATTCAAAATATCAAATGGACTATACATCTTCCATTTTTCATGCAAAAAATATGGGGGCTATACATCGTCCATTTTTCATAAAATATAATACATGGACGACTATATTCGTCTATTTTTCATGCTAAAAATAAATGGACTACACATCGTCCATTTTTCATGCAAAAAATATTTTTATGCAAAAAATGTAATGGACTATACTTCGTCCATTTTTCATGAAATATAATACATGGACGACTATACATCGTATATTTTTCATGCAAAAAATAAATGGACTACAACACATCGTCTATTTTTCATGCAAAAAATTAATGGACTATACATCGTACGTTTTTCATGCAAAAAATATTTTTATGCAACAAATATAATGGACTATATCATCATCCATTTTTCATGAAATATAATACATGGACTATACATCGTCTATTTTGCATCAAAAAAATAAATTGACTACACATATATTTATATTATATATATATTATATTTTTCATGCAAAAAATATATATATTTTTTCTTGCAAAAAATAAATAGACTATACACCTTCTATTCTAAAAAATTTATGAACTATACATCGTCCATTTTTCATGCAAAAAAATTTGTTATGGAAAAAATTTAATAGTCTATACATCGTCCATTTTTAATGCAAAAAAAATATAGGGACTATACATCATCTATTTTTCATGCAAAAAATTAATCGACTATACATCGCCCATTTTTCATGCAAAAAATATTTTTATGCAAAAATGTAATGGACTATACATCGTCCATTTATTATGAATAATAATACGTGGACTATACATCATCTTCTTTGCGTCAAAAAGATGAATTGACTACACACCTTCTATTCTAAAAAATATTTGAACTATACATCGTCTTTTTTTAATGGAAAAAAATTTTTTATAAAAAAATTTAATGTACTATACATCGTCCATTTTTAATACAAAAAAATATATAGGGACTGTACATCGTCTATTTTTCATGCAAAAAATATGGGGGCTATACATCGTCCATTTTTAATGAAATATAATACATGGACTATACATCGTCCATTTCTCATGCAAAAAATAAATAGACTACACATCGTCCATTTTTCATTCAAAAAATATTTTTATGCAAAAAATGTAATGGTCTATATAGACATTGTCCACTTTTCATGATATATAATACAGGGTGTTTTTTTAGAGGTATAGAACTTCGAATTGAAATAAAACACAAGAAAATCGTTTTAATGTCCATCAATTTGGCTTTATTGGAAGGATAATTTTATGCCATTAACGTTTAAATATGATTTCTGGCATGTGGCCGCCGCGGCTGGCTCGAATAAAGCCAATTCTACAGGTCCAATTTTCAACCACTTTTTCGAGCATATGGGGCCGTATGTTGGCAATAACGCCACGAATGTTGGCTTCCAAGTCCCCTAACGTTTCTGGTTTGTTGGCGTAGACGAGCGACTTCACATATCCCCAAAGAAAATAATCCAATGGTGTCAAATCACACGATCTTGGTGGCCAATTGACAGGTCCATTCCGCGAAATTATGCGCTCATCGAATGTTTCCTTCAATAAATCGATTGTGACGTGCGCTGTGTGGCATGTAGCGCCGTCTTGTTAGAACCACAACTCATCCACATTCATGCCATCCAATTCGGGAATAAAATAGTCGGTTATTGCTGTGCACGGTGGCGAATCGATTCATTCGGGTCCTCTTCAACACTTTGCTCTACAGCGGCAATTGTTTCTTCGGTGCGCACTGTTCGACGTCTCTGCGGATGCGTATTATCACATAGAGTAAACGTAGTGCGAAAACGATCCATGGTTAACCGAATTAATTGCTCTGATGGACGATTATGTCGACCATAAAATGGACGGAGCTTGCGGTAAACTTCGCGAACTGAACCATTATTTTCGAAATAAATTTGCACGATTTGCAAGCGTTGTTCTTTTGTCAACCTGTTCATGATGAAATGGCAAACCAAACTAAATATTAATCACTTGACAGCTGACAAAATGGCCGCCAGTTAAAAAAGTGATGCCAACTTAAAGTTCTATACCTCAATAAAAAACACTCAATACATGGACGACTATACATAGTCTATTTTTCATGCAAAAAATAAATGGACTATACATCGTCCATTTTTCATGCAAAAAATATTTTTATGCAAAAAATGTAATAGACTATACATCGTCCATTTTTCATGCAAAAAATATTTTTATGCAAAAAATAAATAGACTACACATCGTCCATTTTTCATGCAAAAAATATTTTTATGCAAAAAATGTAATGGACATTGTCTATTTTTCATGATATATAATACATGGACGAGTATACATAGTCTATTTTTCATTCAAAAAATAAATGGACTACACATCGTCCATTTTTCATGTAAAAAATATTTTTATGCAAAAAATGTAATGGACTATACATCGTCCATTTTTCAATAAATATAATACGTGGACTATACATCGTCTATTTTGCATCAAAAAAATAAATTGACTACACACCTTCTATTCTAAAAAATAATTGAACTATACATCGTCTGTTTTTCATGGAAAAAAATCTTTTATAAAAAAAATTTAATGGACTATACATCGTCCATTTTTAATGCAAAAAAATATGTGAACTATACATCTTCTATTTTTCATGGAAAAAATTATTCGTCCATTTTTCATGCAACAAAATTTTTTATGAAAAAAATTAAATGGACTATACATCGTCCATTTTTAATTAAAAAAAAATATGTAGGGACTATACATCGTCTATTTTTCATGCAAAAAATATAGGGGCTATACATCGTCCAATTTTAATGAAATATGATACATGGACTATACATCGTCCATTTTTCATGCAAAAAATTTTTTATGAAAAAAATTAAATGGACTTACATCGTCCATTTTTCATGAAATATAATACGTATAATACATCGTCTTTTTCTAAGGGAAAAAAATTTTTTATAAAAAAAATTTAATGGACTATACATCGTCCATTTTTAATGCAAAAAAATATATGAACTATACATCGTCTATTTTTCATGCAAAAAATATAGGGGCTATACATCGTCCATTTTTAATGAAATATAATACATGGACTATACATCGTCCATTTTTCATGCAAAAAAAATATAGGGACTGTACATCGTCTATTTTTCATGCAAAAAATATGGGGGCTATACATCGTCCATTTTTAATGAAATATAATACATGGACTATACATCGTCCATTTTTCATGCAAAAAAAATATAGTGACTGTAAATCGTCTACTTTTCATGCAAAAAATTAATGAACTATACATCGTTCATTTTTCATGCAAAAAATATTTTTATGCAAAAAATGTAATGGACTATACATCGTCCATTTTTGATGAAATATAATACGTAGACTATACTTCGTCTATTTTGCATCAAAAAAATAAATTGACTACACAGCTTCTATTCTAAAAAATATATGAACTATACGTCGTCTTTTTTTAATGGAAAAAAAAATTTATAAAAAAAATTTAATGGTCTATACATCGTCCATTTTTAATGCAAAAAAATATATGAATATATATATATATGTTCGACATATGCAAATTTAATTCAAAGGGGACAGTCTTATTGAGGGTATTTTTCGTGGTTCCCTGTATTTGCAAATTTAAAAAAATATCTTCCCGTTATTTCCCGAAAATGATTATGTTCATAAAATGTAGATATGAATATTATCTACCGATGCTATAATTTTTATAAAAATCTGTGCATATTTGTTCGACATATGCAAATTTTATTCAAAATTATTATTCGTCCATTTTTTATGCAAAAAATATTTTTGTGCAAAAAATATACTATTTTTCATGAAAAAAATAAATAGACCATAGACTATAGACCATACATCGGCAATTTATCATGCAAAAAATAAATGGACTACACATCGTTCACTTTTCATGGAAAAAATTATTTTAATAAAAAAATATACTGGCCTATACATATAAATGGACTATCGGCCATTTTTCATTCAAAACAATTTTTTATTCCAAAAATGAAATGGACTATACATCGTCCATTTTTCATGAAATATAATATATGGCGTATACATCGTCCATTTTTCATGCAAAAAAATTTTTTATGAAAAAAAATTTAATGGACTACACATCGTCCATTTTTCATGCAAAAAATATTTTTATGCAGAAAATGTAATGGGCTATATATCGTCCATTTTTCATGAAATATAATACGTGGACTATACATCGTCTATTTTGCATCAAAAAAATAAATTGACTACACACCTTTTAGTCTAAAAAATATATGAACTATACATCGTCTTGTTTTTAAGGAAACCAATTTTTTATAAAAAAAATTTAATGGACTATACATCGTCCCTTTTTAATGGAAAAAAAAATATAGGGACTATACATCGTCTATTTTTCATGCAAAAAATATAGGGGCTATACATCGTCCATTTTTAATGAAATATAATACATGGACTATACATCGTCCATTTTTCATGCAAATAATTTTTTATTCAAAAAATTTAATGGACTATACATCGTCTATTTTTCATGAAATATAATACATGAAGGACTATACAACGTCTATTTTTCATGCAAAAATTTAAGGGACTACACATCGTCCATTTTGCATGCAAACAATTAATGGACTATACATCGTTCATTTTTCATGCAAAACAATTTTTTATGAAAAAATTTAATGGACTATAGATCGTCCATTTTTAATGCAAAAAATATAGAGGCTATACATCGTCTATTTTTCATGCAAAAAATATTTTTATGCAAAAAATGTAATGGACTATATATACATTGTAAATTTTTCATGAAATATAATACATGGACGACTATACATTTTCTATTTTTCATGCAAAAATTAAATGGACTACACATCGTCCATTTTTAATGCAAAAAATATAGAGGCAAAACATCATCCATTTTTCATGCAAAAAATATTTTTATGCAAAAAATGTAATGGACTATATATACATTGTCCATTTTTCATGAAATATAATACATGGACGACTATACATCTTCTATTTTTCATGCAAAAATTAAATGGACTACACATCGTCCATTTTCATGCAAAAAATATTTTTATGCAAAAAATGTAATGGACTATACATCGTCCATTTTTCATCAAATATAATACGTGGCCTATACATCGTCTATTTTGCATCAAAAAATTAAATTGATTACACACCTTCTATTCTAAAAAATATATGAACAATAAATCTTCTTTTTTTCATGCAAAAAAATTTTTTATGGAAAAAATTTAATAGACTATACATCGTCCATTTTTAATGCAAAAAAAATATAGGGACTATACATCGTCTATTTTTCATGCAAAAAATTAATCGACTATACATCGTCCATTTTTCATGGAAAAAAATTTTTTATGGAAAAAATTTAATAGACTATACATCGTCCATTTTTAATGCAAAAAAAAAAATATAGGGACTATACATCGTCTATTTTTCATGCATAAAATTAATCGACTATACATCGTCCATTTTTCATGGAAAAAAATTTTTTATGAAAAAAATGTAATGGACTATACATCGTCCATTTATTATGAATAATAATACGTGGACTATACATCATCTATTTTGCGTCAAAAAGATGAATTGACTACACACCTTCTATTCTAAAAAATATTTTAACTATACATCGTCTTTTTTTAATGGAAAAAAATTTTTTATAAAAAAAATTTAATGGACTATACATCGTCTATTTTTAATGCAAAAAAATATATGAACTATACATCGTCTATTTCTCATGCAAAAAATAAATAGACTACACATCGTCCATTTTTCAGGCAAACAATATTTTTATGGAAAAAATGTAATGGACTATACATCGTCCATTTTTCATGAAATATAATACGTGGACTATACATCGTGTATTTTGCATCAAAAAAATTAATTCACTACACACCTTCTATTCTAAAAAATATATAAACTATGGGCCTGGTTCACGCTATCGACAGCTTTCGATTGGTTGCACACTTACA
Organism: Nowickia ferox; assembly: GCA_936439885.1. NCBI lineage: Eukaryota > Metazoa > Arthropoda > Insecta > Diptera > Tachinidae > Nowickia > Nowickia ferox. The sequence continues at coordinate 89,069,765 of OW387023.1, read as the reverse complement.
TTCAAAATAAAAACAAATTCTAAAATTTTGTTGTTGTTTCCAATATAAGTGTGCGACAACGTTCTACTTGTCGATATCGTGAACCATGCCCTATACATCGTCTTTTTTTAATGGAAAAAAAATTTTTATGAAAAAAATTTAATAGACTATAAATCGTCCATTTTTAATGCAAAAAAAATATAGGGACTATATATCGTCTATTTTTCATGGAAAAAATATAGGGGCTATACATCGTCCATTTTTCATGCAAAAAATTTTTTTATGAAAAAAATTTAATGGACTATACATCGTCCATTTTTCATGAAATATAGTACATGGACGACTATACATCGTCCATTTTTAATGCAAAAAAATATATAAACTATACATCGCCCATTTTTCATGCAAAAAATATTTTTATGCAAAAAATGTATGGGACTATACATCGTCCATTTTTAATGCAAAAAATATAGGGACTATAAATCGTCTATTTTTCATGCAAAAACTAAATAGACTACACATCGTCCATTTTTCATGCAAAAAATATTTTTATGCAAAAAATGTAATGGTCTATATAGACATTGTCCATTTTTTATGATATATAATACATGGACGACTATACATAGTCTATTTTTCATGCAAAAAATAAATGGACTACACATCGTCCATTTTTCTTGTAAAAAATATTTTTATGCAAAAAATGTAATGGACTATACATCGTCCATTTTTCAATAAATATAATACTTGGACTATACATCGTCTATTTTGCATCAAAAAAATAAATTGACTACACACCTTCTATTCTAAAAAATAATTGAGCTATACATCGTCTGTTTTTCATGGAAAAAAATCTTTTATAAAAAAAATTTAATGGACTATACATCGTCCATTTTTAATGCAAAAAAATATGTGAACTATACATCTTCTATTTTTCATGGAAAAAATTATTCGTCCATTTTTCATGCAACAAAATTTTTTATGAAAAAAATTAAATGGACTATACATCGTCCATTTTTAATTAAAAAAAAAATATATAGGGACTATACATCGTCTATTTTTCATGGAAATAATATATGGGCTATACGTCGTCCATTTTTCATGAAATATGATACATGGACTATACATCGTCCATTTTTCATGCAAAAAATTTTTTATGAAAAAAATTAAATGGACTATACATCGTCCATTTTTCATGAAATATAATACGTATAATACATCGTCTTTTTTTAAGGGAAAAAAATTTTTTATAAAAAAAATTTAATGGACTATACATTGTCCGTTTTTAATGCAAAAAAATATATGAACTATACATCGTCTATTTTTCATGCAAAAAATATAGGGGCTATACATCGTCCATTTTTAATGAAATATAATACATGGACGACTATACATCGTCTATTTTGCATGACAAAAATAAATTGACTACACATCTTCTATTCTAAAAAATATATGAACTATACATCGTCTATTTTTCATGAAAATTTTTTTTTTGTAAAAAAAAATTAATACACATCGTCCATTTTTAATGCAAAAAAAAATATTCCATTTTTCATGCAAAAATATTTTTCTGCAAAAAATATACTATTTTTTATGAAAAAAATAAATAGATCATAGACTATAGACCATACATCGTCTATTTTTCATGCAAAATATGAAATGGACTATAATCGTCCATTTTTCATGCAAAAAATTATTTTATTCAAAATATCAAATGGGCTATACATCGTCAATTTTTCATTGAAAAAATTTTTTTATGAAATAAATCAAATGGACTATACAACGTCTACTTCTCATGCAATAAATTTTATTATTCAAAAAATATACTGGACTATTTTCCTGTTTTTATGAAAAAAATTAAATGGACTATACATCGTTTTTTTTTATGGAAATAAATAAATAGACTAACCATCGTCTGTTTTTAACGCAAAAAATTAAATGCACCATCCATTAATCATACAAAAAATTTTTTTATAAAAAAAATTTAATGGACTATACATCGTCCATATTTAATTCAAAAAAATTTAATGGACTGTACATCCTCCATTTTTCATGCAAAAACTATTTTTATGCAAAAAATATAATGGACTATACCTCGTTTATTTTTCCATCGTACATATATCGTTAATTTTTCATACAAAAAATTATGTTATGCAAAAAAAATAAATGAACTACATATACATTAATCGTCCATTTTTAAGGCAAAAAATTAAATGGACTACAGAGCTGTGCCAAATCGTTCATTCAAGTGATTGCTCATTTTCGTTCATTTTCTTAAAAAAACGAGTTCGTTCATTCAATCTTTTCAAGGAATAGAACGAAATGAAAACAAACAGTTGATTCGGTCAAAATAAAGGTACAAATGCATTATGTTTGCTATAAATTGTTTAGCAAAATTATCAAAACAACAGATAATATAAGAAACACAAAGAAAAAATTATATACAATATATCAAAATCGAATTTGTTAAAAAACAACCCTTAGTTTATTATAAATCCTTAAGAAATATTAAAGCAATTTATTTAATTATGTAATAGTCACATTGTTACTAACAGCAAGCAAAAGGCTAATGAAAACGAGAGCATGACAAAAATATCACATGAACAAAAAGCCAAACAAAACAAAAACAGAGCCAATTCGCTCGGTCGTTCATTTCGTTCAATTGTACTTTTTATCAGTACCGGCTCACTTCGTTCATTTGACTGATTCGTTTAGTTGCACTCGTTCGTTCATGAGCGACACAGCTCTAACCCAGCAAAAATTACTGATTCCCAGAAGCGTTTTTATAAGGGAGACAATGTTACAGAATCACTTGCTGTTGCGCATGAATAAGGCATTTTGGATGTTCGAGATGAGCCAGCTAGAAGCAATACATTTAGCTTCCAAAAAGCATTGATTTTTTTGCCTTACTACAGTGCTTCACAGAAGTTGTAATCAGATGCAAAAGTTACTGGCTTGCAAAATTTTCTGTGATAATTTTCTACTTTGTTAGAGACCTCGTCTTACGTTAGTGCTTTTCAGAAGCATTTTTCGAAGCAATGCATTGCTTCCCACAGAATCGTAATTCCAAATCAGATTTTTTTTTTGGCTGCAATAGACTATAAATCGCCCCTTTTTCGTGCAAGAAATCAAAACATATTACTGATTATGATTAGAGATGTGCACGTGAGGGGTTTTTGATTCACGACACGCACGCTCACGCAGAAAAATATTTTACTCACGCACGAACGATTTTTGAAAATTTTCACGATCACGCACGCTCACGTATTAAATATTCTTAATCACGCACGAGGGGTGTACAACTTATCACGCACGCTTACGAAAAATATATAATTAATTTTGTATGTTTGTTGGTTGAAAAACAGGTTCTTACACATACATATGTACATACATACGTAATTATGTATGCATTATGTTTGCAGGCTCATTCTACCCAAATGAATGTATATACACATGTATGTACATAGATCAGAGCTGGCCACCGAGAAAAATACGAGAGTAATGTATTCGCGTATGTGTATTCATTTGTATAAAAAGCCGATTGATGTTCGGTACTCTGGTGCTATTTTGGGCAGCTCAGACATAGATTGTAGTATTTATTACATAAGAAAATATAAAATTTTCAATACAGTTATATACCCACACAGGAGTGTTATCTCGTGAGAGCGTGAGAATTCGTGCGTGATTCTTTAAAAAAAACTCACGTACGAGCACGCACGGGTAATTTTTTTAAGTCAGGGTCACGTACTCACGCGTGATTAATTATAAATTTATAAATAAAATAAATCACGACATTTGCACATCTCTAATTATGATACAATAATACAAGTAACATCGAAGTGCCAGCTGATAGAGTTTGTTTCGTGATGTGATCTGCCAAATGTTGTTTACGTTTTCCAATCCGCGCGCATAGTGCCTAGTAAAGCTGTACTAATACAAATAAAACTTTGCAAAGACAAGAGAAAGCGCAAGCACATGTCTCTTGTTTTCTCTTGGTTTTTTGTCATCACAAAACAGCAATAAAAGCCCTGTTATTTTATTTATTGTACATTTGTTGAAGATTCGCAAGTAACTATATTATTGTATCATGTTACTGACTATACGTAGCCCAAAAAATAAGTCGTCCATGTTTTATGCAAAAAATTATATAATTAATTAATTTTTAAAGTAAAAAACAAATAAATGAACTATACATCGTTAATTTTTTAAGCACAAAAAAAACATCGTCCATTTTTCATAAAAAAAATTTAATGGACTATACATCGTCCATTTTATATACAAAAATTATTTAATTAAATGGCTATACATGGTTAATTTTTTATGAATCTTATGAATTTTATCTATCATCGTCGTTCATTTTTTATACAAAAAATATAAATGGAATGTAAACATATAATGGATCAAATGGATCGTCCATTTTTTATGCAAAAAAAAAAAAAAAAAAACAAACAATAAATCGTCCATCTTTTATGCAGAAAGTATAATGGACTATACCTTGTCCATTTTTTATATAAAAAATTAAATGGACTATAGCCTATAGTACACGGCATCTAAAAAGCCACATGCGTATGTGACGATGATGACGATACGGGAATTTTCAGCATGTTGCTTGCATTTTGTTAAATTACTAGTAGTGGCTACATGCCGTCAAATTTTGATAGTATTTTTGTTCCAAAATACAAATGTGACACATGTAGCTGAATCGAACACATTTTCTGAGGCAGCACAGCTGTACGCATGTGAATATATACATGTAAATTTGTTACTAGTACACGGCATGTAGCAAATGTAGCTTCGTGATGACGTCAAAATTATCTCAAAGCCACATGTGCATGTGGTTTTTTACATGCCGTGTACTATAGGCTTATGTATGTAGATAACTTTTTTTTTTTTAAACAGGGCGCAAAACATCGAGTGTAGCTTCGGCTGTGTTGCACGTAGCGCCGTCCTGTTGAAACCAAATGTTGCCAATATCCTCCTCTTCAATTTTTGTGAACACAAATTCGTTCAACATGGCCCGATAACGATCTCCATTGACTGTAACGGCCACTCCTTGCTCATTGGCCCAATTATGCCTCTGGACCAAAATCCGCACCAAACAGTGACTCTTTTTGGGTACGTCGGCTTTTCAATGTATGCGTGCGGGTTTTCTGTGCCCCAAATGCGACAATTTTGCTTGTTTACATACCCGCCAAGATCAAAATGAGCTTCATCTGAAAAGATGATTTTTTTTGGCAAAATCGGCATCTTCTGTAAGTCGATCGCAGGCAATATTTCCCAGCGTTGTTCAAGCGTATACACAACCATATTCGTTCAGCGGAAGGATAAAACTAATTATCTGTCAAATCAGACATGAGCTAAGTGTTACCATTCACGAAATAAGCACTAGTTGAAAAAAAACGTTAGATGGCGGACCCTTTATATTAGGGTGATCGACTCGATTTTCCAACCCGTCTTAAAAATCCACTTTTTCACAATACGGTTGGTAGTTTTTTTTCAAAATTTTGATTTTTCGAATGTTGAATTGTCCGGTTTTTTTTACAATTAAAAAACTGGCTCAATCGAATTATTCTCGATTTGTAGATTTTGCAATAAAATTAGTTCTTACTATATTAAAACTCAGACGAAAGTTTTCTGTTCAAAAGTTCTAGGAGTTTTTTTTTGGGTATGGGAACACTTACTGCAACACGAAATTATGAGGTGGCAGCAGGGGCGAATTAAGTGCAATGGATGGCAATAAAAAATGTTCAGATGCTCAGAAGTAGCAAAAAACTGTTGATACTGTACAAATGACGCAAGTATGTAACATAAACGAGTATCTCGTATTGTTCAGGAAGACTGTATTGCAAAAGAAATTTTTGCGATCATTAGAAATTTGTTCAGTAACCGGTTTATGGAAAAACAAAACCATTTCGATAATTTTTAGTTGTGGCTGCTTATGATTTAGTGTTGCGATATTAACTTTACACATCGCTCATTTACTCAAAGAACGTCATAACTCAAAACAACTAGTTTGCCAGAAAACGAGTTTGAAGTTTTCAATTTACACACAACTTAATGGAAAAGGAAAATTTAATTTTGCTTTCAAGATTTGAGCAAACAAGATATTTATATGAAATTTTTACACAATATGAAGAATGATATGAGGATTAATTCTGCATCATTAACTCAAAAATTCCATTTGTGATGTTCTTTGAGTAAATGAGCGATATCTACGTATGTGTATAAAGTTATTTTTTATGTTTTACCTTTAATTTTTATATTATTTTATAGTATTTACTCTTTTTTTAAAGCAATTTAAGCTCGAAACTTTTGTACAATATTTTTCCCACTATAAAACCGGTTGACCGGTTTTTTCTGAATTTTAGAAACTGAAACCGGGTTTTTCATAACTTCAAATATCCGAACTCTTCGAAAACCGGTTTCTGGAAAATGTAGAATAATCGATCACCCTAATGTATGTATATCGTCGGTTGGTTACTGGTTTGATGTATGGAACATTTAAAAAAATTTAGTTATCGACTGATTATATATGAATAATGTGTCTTCTTTCCAAATTCGTTATCAGTTTTCCGATATCTTGAGTATATCAGGATATACAGAGCTGCAATATTGCGCCATTTCCACAATTGTTGAACATTTAAAAAATTGTTTTACAGCAATCGACAATTTTTGGGATATGTGGCACATTTCCAACGTAAAAGTATTAACATTGTTATTCGCAGTTGTTATGATGTATATCAATGCATATTCTACTCAACGAACGTGATTCAAAGCAAAATACAAAAATGTTATTGTTGTGTTATGTTTTAATCAAATGAAATTGATATTTATTTTTTATTAATAAAATTTATTTTATTAAATATATTCAAACTTCCTTTTATATCTTCCGTTGCTTTTTCCTTAAATGTGTTGTTGCATGAATAAAATTGATATTTTCTACTTAAATACCTATATACAGTAATTTAAACTACTTGAAGAAGTAGTGAACAATATTGTTGTTATGATTGGGACATGCCTTAACAAAATTTTTTTTAATTTTTTCTTTAAGTCCTAATAACTTTTCATGTTGGATGTAAAAAGTTTATCAGCTTTAAGTTTGTCTAAAAAACATATGTATTTATTTCTTTTATTATTAAACAAAAAATTCTATCGTGTATTTTTATAAAACTAATGAACTAAACATTCTTCATCGATTTTCTCGAAAACACATTTTTGTTCCATACATCAAACCAGTAACCAACCGATGATATGTATTTATAAACGAAACATGAGAGAAGAAAAGGGTTATGTTTTAATATTGTTTCTCGAAGTTAGCAAAGTGGAATAAAATATCGAAAATTTCGAAATTGTGTGCTGCTGTGGTAAATCTTTGGGATATCTGATAGCAGACTTGTGGTACACAAGTTGTGAAAGACTTAAGACACATGCGGTCAACAAATAATTTGTAGGTACAGTTCTTTCCAACTATGAAAAGAAAGCCTTAAAGTATGCATTCGTAATTTCCTTGTTATTTATAACAACACTGTTAATACTTTTTTCCACCCACAGGTGACACTAAAGACGTTAAAAATTTAAAAACTTTTTATTAATTTTAAATATTATTAATTATATATTTTTATTTCAAAAATGTCGGCTTACATTACTACAAGTTCATTTCAGTAGTTTATTTTTTACATACATAGATTTATATAATTAATACTTTTTATTTATAGTTTGATTTAAGCGTGATTTCTATAACACGACAAAATTAACAAATATGTATGTAAAAGAAATCGAATGATTCCAAGTGATGGCTGATTGCTTTTCGTTAATAAAATAACTTCTTTTAAATGAAACAAATATTTTGGCAACAATGAGCGATGTGGTTGTTGGTACATGGAAGAAATAAATTTATGAGGTTTTCGTGTATATGTATGTATGTGGAAGTTGTTAATTAATTTTAATGTTCAGGCCAATCATGAATAAACTTTCGCGTGAAATTTCTCCCTTTTCCAATTAGAATTTTTTGTTTTCCCTATTACTTGCTATTAGTTGGAATTGTTCCCAGAGGAAAATTTCACGCGGAATTTTATTCATGATTGCCCTGGTTATAATTAATGAATGATATGCTAAAAAGTCTAGACATTTAAAATTATGTATTTTTGTTTAATAAAAGTAATTTTAAATTTTATTACATAAACTTTATGATTTAGTTTTTTTAATATGAATATAAATTGCATAATTCAAAATGTTTACGATTAATAATTTTAATGGACGATTTTTTTTTTTAAATACTTGATTTTGTATATTAAATTTAAATAGTTGATTTTTTATTATTTACTTTACAATTTTCAATTCCAATTTTAATATATTATTTTGCATACTTTTATGTCTTATATGTATATTTCTATTAAAAAATTCATACATACTCGTACATGTATGTATATAAATAAAATTGACTAATCTGTTGCTATATATTTATATAAACATACACTATCTTATAAATATTTGTGTTTTTTATAATTTCTCCCTCTTTAAAGTAAACAATTTCGAATATTTTATGTTTTTCATCAATACATACCTACAGAAATTCAGTATTTTTCGATGTTATTTTCAATAAAAGAAAATATTTACGTACATATGATAGTGAAAAAAATTATGTATTATAGTTTTTTGATAATTCTAATACTATATATCAGCCAAAAAAATAAATATATATGTATGTGACTATGTATTTCTTTCAACACGTTTGACCAAGACTTTATACAGTATCTCGAATGAAACATTCCAATACGACTATTGTCAGTCAAATGGAAACAAACTCTTTGAGTTCATTCGTTGCAAAGGGAACTTTTTTACTATAATTATTTATAATTATATAATTATATATATAATTATTTTTAACATATAATATCTTTTTTTTCTTCCCAAAGTGTTAATTTATTTAAGTTTTAGTTTCATAATTTGTTAACTTGCAGCAACTAAAAATTTGTGGTTGACAATATTATTGAAAAGCAAGTGGCAATGCATCTAAAGTTCCGCTGCCTCCATAATCGAGCCATTAAAACTACTTGCCTATTTTTGGTATGATTTTCATTTGCATTCTTGACACAATTAACATAATTTTTTAAACCAATTTGATTATAAAATTTCAACCATATTTATAAAATCATTTTTTACTTATCCTGATGTGAGATTATTTAGTGGGCGATACACATATGGGAAATTCCCAGGCGACGGGCGCGACATTCGTACACTTTTAGTTGAGCAAAAAGCAAGAAAGGAATGGAAAGGTCCAATATATGTACATATATATATCTTAAGTGTTTTAAAGCAATGAAGGAGTAATATATTTAAGAACAAATTTTTAGCGATATCAAAATATAGTAGACGCGACAAAATTATGTTATTTTTCTGCACGTATCGAAATATACATAATTCAGCGAAATTTTATGAATAATTTTTTTTTGTGAATGTGGAAATGAAGGTAAAATGTGATCGTGTATGTGTAGATTTGTGAAATATGAAATTTTTTTTAATGGGACGCGACAAGGCGGACGCGACAATTTTGTTCCAAGAGAACTAAACGCAGTAACTTTGCTAATATTGATTGAACTTTAATTGAAAAGAAATTAAACAATAACAAATGCTTATTTACTGCTGAAAAAAATTAATAAATATTGATTTTATGCGACACTAAGGTATAAGGAAAGCTAACTCAAAAAACGTCCCTTATTAGAACTCCGTTCTGCTTCTTTAGTGCTAATTTGTAAGGTTATTGTTAGTATATAATTTGTAAATTACAAAAAAAAAAGAAAAATTATATCTATTTCTTTAAATAATCGCAAAAAGGATAAGCAAAAAAAAATTTTTTTTACAGTCGCATATTTCGGTCAAAAAATTAAGAATGCTTTTACATTTATAAAGTAAGTATATACCTTTCAGCTTTATTATTTAAAACAAAACTAAAATTTTGGATAAAAAATTTTTTTTTGGTTGACCTTTTTCTGGAATTACCCAAATGTATGTACCAAAAAGCTCATCATGGTCTTGGCTTCTAATATTCACCTTGTCTATTTCGATTTTGACTATAACATGTTTCTAATAGACCTCAACATTTGTTCTGTAATCTAGCTTCAGAAACATGAAGTCGACTTCGAGCATTCAAAAGCTGAAATGATTAATTACACATTTATAAGAATCGCCATCACATAAATTCATATCTTTCGGCCACATTTGGCGTTATTGTAATAAATTAAGGACGCATACAACATTTTTCCTTAATCAAGCACAAACTCTAGAATTCGAAGAGGTATGGAATCTGCCACTCTCAGCGCAAGTAAAACAAAAATTATTTTTAGTTGATTTTAAAAAGTATTTTTGTTCGACAATTTGAATATTGAAAACATAAACAAACTGTTAATTCAACTTCGATTTGTTGTACGAAACAAACTTTTCTCTAAACAAGTACAAATTGCCGAAATCGAATAGAAAAATTCGGCAACCGGACTAAAGCCTATAGTACGTCAGGGGAATTTTCAGCATATTGGTTGCGTTTTTTTAAATTACTAGTAGTGGAAAATTTTTAAATTATTTTTGTTACAAAATAAAAATGCGACACAAGTAGCCGAATCGAACTCATTTTCTGAGGCAGTACATCTGTAACCATGTGAATATCTACATGTACATATGTTACTAGTACACGGCACGTAGCAAATGTAGCTTCGTGATGACGTTAAAATTACGTCAGAGCCACATGAACATGTGGTTTTTTACATGCCGTGTACTATAGGCTTAAGGCTGAATGGTGTTTTAATATCAATTGTCTAATGAAATTTCTTGTTCGTGTTTTTTAAACTGATGGCCCACTGCTAGTTTTTTCCCTGGTGTCAGCATTAAAATTCTACACATTTTACAGGTTTTCTGGTTTGAAATCAATTTGATTTCACTTTCAGGCAAGTTCTGAAAATCATATTTCATCAAAGTAAATTATTATTGCTATACATCCTATATACATTGGTTGGTTTTCACTTAATATTGATAAGAACCAAATAAAATTTAAGATGAAACTACCTAATCAATTATTAATTATAAAGGTTGGATGGATTAAAAAAAATGATTTCTATAATAATTTTTGTACAAGTACAAAATTATTGACTTCCAAAATCTGCACTAGAAGTTAACTCACAAACTATACAAGAAAACTTTGATAAATAAATAAATAAAAATAATAATTGAAAGTGGACTAAAAAGTATTTTAAAAATATACACACAAAAAAAATTGAAAAAAAACAAAGAAATTAATATAAAATGAAGGGCCTAATTTTGTAAAACGCAACGCCAAGAGTTGACAAATTTTGTATGGAAAAAATTTAAATTACAAAAACTAAATACATACAAAATTTGTCAACGTTGCGTTTTACAAAATTAGTCCCGAAATTAAAAATTTATTAATTTATTGATTAATTTTATTTTGCATAAAGATCTAAAACGAAACTTAATCAAACTACCAATTAAGAAAATTTCTTATTTTATTTTATTTTCTTTTAATACAAATATATTCATATTTATAACACACATAAAAATATAATGTAAATATGTACGTAGAAATTATTTAAAAATTAAAATAAAACTTTAATTTCAAAAATATTTAATAAAGAAAAATAAATATGTATATTTGATCATTAATGTAAAAATTAATGAATTTATTTTTATTATAATATTGATAATTTTTTTATTATAATATTTGTAATATTGACTAAAATTAAAATAATGAGCCAATATGCAAAACAAACAATAAAATATTTTTCCAGGAATTTGTTTTTTCACTACATAATAATTTTAGAACTCATCTAATGGAACCTTTACATTTTTATTACACCCAATTCTTCGCAATTGTTTTAAATTATATAATTATTTCATATTAAATTTTCTGATGGTTGTTTTTATCAGACAAAAGATAAATGTTTTTTTGTCAATTTACTATATGAATGTACATATATTGAAAACAATAACTAATTTTTTTATTTCATTGTTGTTTTCACACGAAAATTCTCTTATATTTTAGAAAAATTTTCATTCGATGTTTAGAAACTTATAACACTAAAAGAAAGAATAATTTTGCAATTCACAGATTACCCTTAACATTACTCTCGTGCACCAAGCTATTGAGAATTATGCCGTCAAAATACAATTACAGAGTCAGTTAGTCAGTTCAAGAACTATTGGTAAATATAACAGAGGTACGCAAAGAAACTTTAATATGTATTAATTATAATTTTAATCAGGAATAATTTCTTAATAGGGCTTAAGTTCAGTATTTTCAATTCTTATATTCACTAACAATTTTTAACGTAAAGAGTGGGCTGCACGAGCTACTAGGGTGCCTGGACACATTCAGATTATATTGAAATGTCCACAAAAGTTTTTCAGCTTTACCGATGTCTCCAGATTTTTTAATTTTTAAGTGCCTTTTTCCAATAAAACAACTAATTAATAATAAGAAAATTAACTAATATGTGCATAATTAGTAAAGAACAAACGACAGTGGCAAGACTGTTGTAAATTAAGAGATGGTAAAATTGAGCAATCATTACAAAAAAGCTTTCAACAAATTGTAATACGATGAATAAAAAGAATTCACATATTTCATTTGCGCTGAAAAGCTGGGTATATAAAGCAAAACTCAACATCAACTGACACCACACACAGTAGAACAAACACAAAAAAAAGAAGGTTGATGATGATGAAGGTGTGACGGCTTCGAAAAAAACTAGTTGTTCCGTTCTGCTAGTGTTTGTCAGAATATTTACATTAACTTTAATGTTATTTGTTCCTTAAAAATTATCACATGTAATTTGGCTTACAGAGCGATACGAACTTTAATTAAATCATAAATATTAAAACAACTAATTAATTGTTAAAAAAAATTAATAAAAAACGTTTGCCAATATAATATTCGCAAAAATAAAAAGTTGATATGAATACCTTAGAGACTTAGCTGAACGTATTGAAAGCATAAAATTATTGTGGTTTCAACTAAATCACTTTGATAAAATGTGATTTTAAGAACTTGCCGGTATTTCGAAAATTTCCACTATACATATTGTATAAAAACACAATTATTAACATTAACTGTTTAAAGAAAACAGATTTCTTTTAAAATTTTTTCAAACTTTTAAGGATTGCAAAAAAAATTTAAGTCAACAAGAATACCTGACTTTGAAATGTTACTGCATCTTTGTATTTGTCAATCACAAGACCAATTTTATGGAAACGAAAAGGTGTACTTATAATTTAGCTGCTTATTGGCAGCCGTTGATGAGTTTATAATTATTTAACTAGTTTAAAAAATGTATGTGTTGTTGGTTTAGCAAGTCTTTTGTACGCATTTCGTTGCTGCTAAGTGCCGGTCCAGACTTGCAAGTTTTGCTGCAGCAATTCCTGAATATATGTGAGAGTGTTGAAATGGAAATATATACATTTTGTTTTCCTCGCTCGCTCTTTTTCACAAAAAAAAAACTATAAAGTTGCTGCAACAAAAGTTGCAAGTCTGTACTAGGACTAAGCAACATTTCAATAGACTTACACCACAATTCAAAAAAACTAACAAATAAATAAATGAAACAGTGTTGAAATAATTATTCAACTAGTTTTTATTTTCATTTTTTCTTTTGCCAACCACTCAAAGATTTTAACTAGAAAAATTGCTGTCTCTGCCTGCACTCTGGAACTGGTAGTGAAACTAATACAGTTTTTCCTGGTTTAACTTAATTAATAATTACACACTATGTATGTATATATAAGTGTTAATTATAAATATATGCATGTATATACACCGATTCAATAATCAAACAAATACGATAGTCTTTACAATATACAATTAAACAAAATGTTCCATAAATAACTTCATTATTAAATTTATATTTTACATACATACATGCTTGATAAATAAAGTCTACAACCCTTTTTACTATTAATAATACTAAAAATGATTATTTCAATTAATAAGAAATTAAAAAAACACAAAAATACTTTTGTTGTATAATTTTTTTAGGCTTGACATTTAAACATAATTTTAAGACGTATTAAATTATAGTTATTTAACTATTTCGCCTATTACGAGTATATTTAATACACGTTCATTATAAATTATCAAAGAACTTAGTACGAATTTTAAATAATTGCATACAAATAGGTTTAAAATGTATATCACCAAATCATAGACTATAGAATGAATTGTATGTTGTATATAAGTTGCTGATGTAAACATTTGTTTACAAACATCTTTATAAGAATATTGCCAATAATATTAAGACAGCATACACTCCATACTATAGATTGTGAATGGTATAATTGTCATAAATTTATTGTATGTCTAAGAGGTATTTTAGAAATTGTGCGCTTTGCCAATACTCTACTTCGAAGATCGAAAACACTGCACATTTGTATACATGGAAACTTATGTTTGAAGAAATTATATAGAGCCATACTATAAATCAGCCATTTTCAAGTCGCACAATTCCCACAACACCTCTGTACGTAAGTATGTACATTTGTATTTTATACAGCTTGGCTTTCATACAGTCTACCAAAATCAAGAAATATTATCCTTTCTTATGAATTAGGTATTTTGTTTTCAAATAACTTTTTGTTTGTAATAAAATATTTGTAATTATAATTTAGTTTTTCAATCATTACTCTTTTGTAATGTTTAATATACACAATATACATATAAATATCATGGGTTGTTTGAAATTTTAGTTAATGAAAGATATAAATTCAATTTGTTTGTTTTTGTATATAAAGGGAGTACATACTGCCGTGTTCATAAAAAATAATTTAGGTTTATAAAATGTTTATTAAACAAATTTCCATACAAAATTCGTTTTGTAAACCTTTTCTAAGTCAAAACATATTTTTTTAATACGGCAGTTAATTTTTTATGAAAATGTATTTTTATTATTTCAATTTCGTTTGTTTCAAGGGTTCTTTTTATTTATATTAACAAAAAAAAAAACACACAGGGACTAGTTTATAAAGACTTTAATGAACCATGGTTTTCTTTAGTATTTTTTTTTGGATTTACACATACATATATGAAATTGCATTAAACATAATTTGTGTTATGCATGTTTTTTTACAAAAATACTTTTGGAGTTGTTATTTTTTAACATTCCAATTCACAATTTTCCTTTTTTGCATAAACAGGCATACACATCTTTAGATTTTAAAACGAAAATTAAGAAATCTATATACATATATAAAAAGAGACTTGGAGGAATATAAATATATTAATTTATATTTATTATATTATTTAGTTAAGCGCAGATTTTATATCAGTAATTGTTGATTTAAAATAATTTTAAAAGAATTTAAAAAACTTATTTATTGTTGGTTTACCACGTCCTAATGCATTTCATTGCTGCTACACAACATATCAGTGAACTTCACCAACAATCAAATTTTTTTAATTATTATTCATTTCGACACGCGTTAAATAAAATATTGAAATAATTTTAAAATTATTCATTTTGACACGCATTAAATAAAAATAAAATATTGAAATTTAAAACTTTTTCTATCTAAACCCGCATATCCGCTATATTTTTCTATTATTCAATTTATTCAAATTCAAAGTTAATTAATAAGCTTGGGTTTTTAAATCTCAATACAAGTTATTAGATCGCTTTCCAAATTTCTTTTTTTTTATTCGTTTTACTTTGCCTTTTTGTACTGTTTCATAAGTTGGAATAATTAATAACTATTAGACTTGTGCCCAACAGCTGTTTTTTTTTAGTTATTTGCCTATTTCACAATGTCGAAAAACAACGTTCGATTTCGAATAGGCACTGAAGTTTTTTTTCCTGAATTTTTTTTTTTCAAAGTACTGTTCAACTTCATTACTTAATTGTAATATGTATATCAAACAGAAAAATTTGGCGTTTCTAAACCGCTAACGCATACTGTGGCCATCTGGTCTATTTTACTTAAACTGCACTTTAAAGAGAAAATTAAATAATGCACACTTTATGTGAAGAATAACTTGTAACGTTTGAAAATCTTTATGTTTCCAGGAACATATTGGTTCTTTATTGCATGAACTTTTCTCTATTTAAGGCCACGACTCACTATCCTACACAGTCGCACGACTTACGAAAAAATACAACCTTGATCTGATGAATTAATATTGTCTTTTGAAAATTTTCATAGACTCCATCACACCAGGGTTGTATTTTCTCAAAACAAAAATCGCACGATTGTGTAAGATAGTGTATCACGGCTTTGTTGACGGAAACATGTGAACAGCCTCAGCAGGATTTTTATTTACTTTATTTATTAAACTTGAGAGTATACATCTGACATTTCTTGTGTTGTCATTTTCAAAATGTGTGCAATGCCGTTCACATTATGTTCTTTATATGGATGAAAAGCACACAACGAAAAATATTGGAAATGACAAACGTTGCCATTAGTACACACAATTGCGATGTCAAAGTGTGTACCCGGCTCAACTTATGTCGCTGTCAGTTTTAAAAGGTGACGCATAACGTATGATGGATTCTATGGGCCTCTGCCAAAGGGTTAAAAGTATAAAATTCTGAAAATGCACGTCGAAATATTATTGTATGAGATATGACTATGCTGCAGTAAAGGAGCGATATGTAGTATATCGTTATTGAAAAACGCAAGCTGCACAAACGTTTTAAAAATTGTACAGAAGGAAAACCATTGTTTGATAAAACATACATGCACCTAGAGCATTTCTATGTTTATAAAATCCTTATTTAATGTGCGAAGAATCTGAAATGTAACCAGCAAACGTATTTGGACTCAACATGCCTGTTTGAATTTTTTATAGCGATATGTTGTTTATTGAACCCTGCAGCTCAATATTTTTGGTTTTTATAAGTTTGTGCTATAGGGAGTTTACTGTGATTTTATTTCCATCTGACGTTTGTGGCGCGAGAATGTTGTTAACCATAAGGACCTAATCTTGTACATAAGTCCCCAGCAAAAAAAGACATGCAAAAGAAATAGTTAATGCATGGCTTCTACTGCAAATGAATTGGTTCAATTTAGGTGCAGAACGCATGATTTTAACATAGGAGTGTCATTGACGAGCATGGGTTCACATTTAACAAAACTGCTCATCATTTAAATGAGTGCTTAGAACCCATTTAAATTGGCTGATTCGATGACTTTTTTTCACGTGAACATAAAAAAAATATTTTCGCAGCTAGGATACGAACAGTGCCGTTCTGACTATCAAGGTATACTCTCTACAACTGAGCTATTGTATTCTTAATATTTCTTGGAGATAAAACTTGTTTTATGAAAATGTGTCAATGTGATGATTTAATTCCGTTTTTCATGCATTTTTTGCTGGATATTTATTTCAATTTATTACCCAGTTTGTCGCATGCGTTTTTAATGACTTCAAAAACTATAGCATTATTTACAATTCGCGATGACTATTTCATTTTGAACGCGTTCATTTATTTCTTGCTGGGTATTGGCAAAATTATTTAATTTTCAAAAATATGTCTTTTGATAATGAACTTTTATGGTACATATTCGCAGCATGGTATAATAAACAAGGAAAAGTCATCCGACCAAGTGTGGATGTGTATATTTTTTTCTATACCAAATTTTGATTCTCTTTTATTTCTTATTTATTTTAAAGATTGTCTAAAACTTTTTGTTTTCATATTTTTGACATAGAACAATTTCTAACACTTAATAAAGTCCTCTTTTTTCTTTAGTTGTAATTGTAGTTTTTTACATTTCTTTGATTTCTTATTTATACTATTAAAATTTTTTAATAAGGATTTTCATGTCTTTGACCTAAAAAAAATTATAATTATTGTAGGGATGGTTTTACCTTGTTTATTCAACCATGAATTAGCTTATAATTAATACTTTTGCCACTGTATGCGTTAAATTGGTCTTAAAAATTATTAATTGAAATGACAATGATTTTTACTTAAATTGAATTTTGCACGCACAATAAATAGAATTTTTTCTAAACTTAAGAATTAGTGTTTGATATTTTAATTCACTGACCAATTAATAATGCACAATACAAAAAATAGGCATATAAATAAATCTAAAATTATATTGTTTTATTAAGAATTTTATCTAATTTATAAGAAAACATAAGTATATATTATGTATGTATGTATGTATTTGGGAAAATTTTAACACAAAAATGTTCTAATTCCATTGATATCAAGAATTGTAACAAAAAATTCCCTTCCGAAAATCGTTGATAGTTAACAAAAATATTTCTTTTTAAATAATAATTGAAATTTCTCTAACATCAAGAAATTAATAAATAAAGAAGATTATTTGAAACAAACTCATTCTAATAATCGAAGCAAAAACACATTTTTTTGTTGTTTAGGTGGGTAAAAATAAAAAAGAAACAACACACAAGAAAAGTAAGAATAAAATAGAAGAAAAGGAACATGAAAGAAGCACTAGTAGAAAGATTTCAAAAAAAAACAACTTAAAAAATTCTCAGACTAAGTATAAATAAAGCAAAGATCGAAGACGAATAAAGTGAAGTAAGTAAGTGTATGCAAAAAGGGGAAAAACAATCTTAAGAAAAGCTGCCTTAAAATTAAAAGGAAGAAGAAAGAGTTCATCTTAACCTGCTGTATTGATTTGTGAAGAAATAGTAGCACTCGAAGTTTGTGTGGGGCTTATAGAACTAGTTGACGTTGTTTTAGTCATTGTTGTTGTTATGGTGGATGTAACTGTGGCACTGGGGTTGCTGGCTGAAGAAGTTGTGCTTAAGTTGTGGTGGTGTAAGGAATTTGTAAAGACTTGTGAAGATACGGAAGGTGTTGACATGCCATTTATATTAGAAGGGGCCACACTGCAGGAGGGATTTTGCTGCTTATGCTGCTGCTGTTGCTTCAATTTATCGAAGATTTGTAATTTTGATTTCACCGCACCCTCACATACCATCAGTCTGGCCTGCGATGGTTTTTTATCCAGTTCGAAACAGAATGCTTCATAGTCTGGATTTAAAGTTGCATGACGTTTGAAATCAGAGTAGCGTCGTTCATATGACAAATAAGATGAACCTAAGGCAGAAGCTGCCACAGCAGCCGCCATGGACGAAGACGAAGATGTTGAGCCACTACCAGCGGCAGAGGAATGGCTGCCAACACCACCGCCTCCCCCTACGTTAGCACCACGTGGCGGAGGCGTACTATCAGGTACTTGTCGCTTACGTTCAAAATATTCTACAATTTTTGCAATTTGTGCCGATCTTGTACTGGTGGGGTAAGCAAATGAACGATCGTCCCAGAGAAGGGAATCGGAACCTGCCAAACTGCTTATGTCGTCGGAGCTGTCGGTGTATATAGAGGAGGTACGATTCTTGCAATACAGCAATTGATTGGTGGCAAAATGGCTGCGTTGCATTAACGAGTGTATTTCCGAGTCCAATGCCAGTCTATTTATTAAACCTGCAGTGGCTGTAAAGTTCGGATCATAATTCCCGCCTCCCATCAAATGGTGATGGCATGTGTAACGGCGTTGATTACGTGCAGCATCTGGCAATTCTAAGTCGTCTAAAGATCTCAAAGCTGCCGCACTGGATGATGTATTCATGCATGCTGCTCCCGTGCTATTGGCCGGTTCGTCGATAAGCAGAACAGATGAAGATGTGGAACAGGAATCGTTGAGTAGCTGCTGGTGTTGGCCGGCGTGTGACGCAGAGCCGTAATAGCAACAACGGCATAAGCTGGCCAATTTATCACTAAAACGAAAGAAATAAGGCATGCAAAATTTAGTTCAACTTACATAAATAAAATTCATAGACAATATGTAATTTATTACCTTAATTCGCTATTGGCACCACCTTCCAACATCAGCTGAGACTTGAGTTGCTCGAAACAACAATTGGTGCCGCCACAACCTAGACCCATGGAAGACACTGTGGCACCATTGAATTGGCGATAAGTTGTAGCAGCATCCGATTCTTCATTGAAACATGAATAAAATCCGCTTTCGATGGAATCGCGACGAGTTAAAGAGCTTTTTGTGGGTAGAAAATCGCTCGTCTTAAGTTCATTCAGATCAAAGTCTGTACAAGACGATGTTGAAGCTGGTGTGGCCGCCATAGTAGCTGAGATTTGTGGTGGAGGTGGTGGCGGGGATGAGGCTGAAGCTGTTAACGGAACATCTTTTGAGGTTTTAATACCCTCCTCACATCCATCTTCAGAAGAATTGCAATCCCCTCTATTTAAATTAGCTGCTGAAGTAGAACTGGGTAACAAGCATGCTTCTTCTAGTTTATTACTATTGGTTGTGCCCCGAAACAAGGGATGTGCATATAGTGAATTAGCACGATATTTTCTTGACACGGGTGCAGGCGTAGGTCTCGCCGCAGAATCATCACTACTTGATTCGGCATCAGCACAGTTGCCTCCACCATCCGCATCCTGTTCGGCGTCTGACTCATAAACACAGTCATCATCTTCTTCAGCTAATGCCGAGCGAGGCAGAGCTAATGTCGGTGACAGTTTCATTTCGATAGCATTCAGTTTACGTGCCAGTTGCGGTGAAGTGGGTAAACTCTTTGGTTCATTGGGTGAAGTAATCAGCGTCTTCCCGTCTTCTCCGATCATTGGTTTTTGTTGTAAAGCAACCAGTTCCTTAAAGAATGGAGCACATATCTCAAAGCAAGAACTAAATAAGTCACCACCTCCAGCGGCATATATTTTGGGATTCGCACCCAAAATCTTTTTCACACCTTTCAAATGAGCCATTGCTGTGAAAGGATTGGATTTAACGCCATTGTTATCAGTCCTAATGGGTTTGTATTGAGGATCTTTGAGACACATAGTTTCGGCTACTTTACGTAGCGTTAAAACTGGTGGCGGGGAGTCACGATTTGGCAAGATGTCTTGTATGACTGAAGTATTACTCGGAAAACCACCAGACGGTGGCGGTGTAGGGGAATGCGTAGATGATCTTTGTCGTTGCATTTGATGGCAACGTGCTTTATCACTGGGTGTGGTATGCAACGGAAAATGTATAATGTTTTCACTTAGAGAACGACGGTGTTGTTGTTGCAACAGCAATTCAGCAGCTGCCATATTTTCGTATTTCTTTGTAGCCCTTTTAACACGATTCTTTATAATACGATTTTCGTCAACTTCACTGAAGCCTCCATTTGGTATAGAGTTGCTGCGATTCCCCGCTTCCGGAAATAGGAAACCATTTTCACTTACTTCCCTTAAATGTCTGGGCGCAACTTGACCAGCTGGCGCTGTAGTAATACTTTTTGTAAGGGGGGTATTTATTAAGGTTTTTTTAATTGCCAAGTGTCGCGAACAGCCATTTTTGTGATTTAAAGCTTGACAGAAGTTTTCCGAATCACTGCCATTGGGTGAGCTGGTCAATTCTAGTGAGCTCAAAGGGCTTGTGCTAGCACTAACAGTGGAACTAGAAGAACCATTGCAGCCAGTCTGGTTATGCTCATATTTTTCCAAAAGTGAAGTCAATTTCCAAGCAGCATCATGGAAAGTGGGTCTACTTTTGGGGTCAAACTAAAGCCACAAAGAAAACGCGCAATGAGTAGAGCAAAGAAATAATAGAATAATAAGTTAATAAAAAATATTGAGACTGGTGTATTAAGTAAAAATTGAAAATCACTTACTATGCAGCAATAAAAAGCCAGTCTTAAAAATGCAGGTGGTGTATCCATGGGACACAAGTCAACGAATGCCAAATAATCGAAACCAAACGAATCAGTTCGTGGCATTATATCCGGATCTGCTTCTATACGTGCTATAATCTCGCAAGAGATAATGCCGAAGGAAAACACATCACTGCGTTCATCATAGAAGAGATGATTCAAACATTCCGGACTTACCCAGTACGGTGAACCCACATATTCTAAGCGGGTTTTTTGTCTATGAAAATAATAATTTAATATTTGAATATGCAAATATTTCCTTCAAAAAAGTAAAATTAAACTCACTTTTTATCGGGAATTTTGGCTGCCAAGCCAAAATCTCCAACTACAGACTCGTATTGCCCATTTGGTAAATTTCTTACTAGGACATTCTGTCGTAATAAAATAAGATGATTGTCATATTACATACACAAGTATTTTCTTCTTGCTGTTCATTCAACTTACTTTACTGGTTAAGTCTCTGTGGAAAATGCCTGCATCATGTACGTAGGCCATACCCTTCGCTATACCCAATGCCAGTCTCATTTTTGTAGTAGCACTTAGCGCTACATCTTTGTTTGCCAACAGCTGTTCTAAGGAGCCGCAACTAATGTATTCGGTTAAGGCATGTAACTGTCCCTCTTGTACGCAAACCCCCATAAAACTGTAAATAAAATAAACAGACAAAAATATTTTAGAAACAAAAACTATAACTAGTTTATATATATGTATGTATATGTATATATTTATAATTTGATTGGGCTGAAGATTCGTATCGCTCTGTAAGCCAAATAACACCAAAGTTAATTGTAAATATTCGCCGCACCTTCATCACTATTCTTGTGTTGGCTCCACTGTGTGTGGTGTCAGTTGATGTGGATTTCTGCTGCGTATATAAACAACTTGTTTTATTGCAAATGGAATATGTGAATTGTTTTGATTCATCGTATTACAATTTGCTGAAACTTTTTTTGTAACGAAAGCTCAATTTTGCCATCTCTAATTTACACCAATCTTGCCATTGTCGTTTATTCTTTACTAATTATGTTTATGTCAGTTAATTTGCTTTGGTGTTGGATTTACCCTTTAAAAAAGAAGAGACTCTGCATTCGCATCGCCCACTAAAATGTATTATTTAATTTTATGTATTTTTAGGCAGCCGGTTGCTATGAAAATTTGCAGACATGGTGGCAACTTTTAATGGCACAATCTGTCGTCCAAATAGGTGGATGGGATGAGTTCCATTCAAATTTATTGAAATTGATATTGAATTGGATACGCTTTTTGGGCTTTTCTAGTGACACAATATTACCATACCGAATGAATATTTAACGTAGTACTTTATGTACTTTCAAAAAGTCGCAGAGGCCACGCCTATAGACATGCATAAAAATAAATTTAGTGTGCTACTACTTAATCGATTTTTTCGAAATTTTGCAGTTATAAAAGTAGATGTGATATGTGTGTGTGTGTGTAAGATGAGATCTTGGAAATATCATCACTGCTGCCATACGTTAAATATATACAGCAAAGACTTAATCACCCCTATTGTGCATAACAAGTGGAATTTTTGTTCATGTGAAATTTTCTTTCCCTCGTAGGGAAAATGATATCGTGAATCTTTCGGGAAATTTTTTTCCCCTTATCAGTCCCAGTGAATGTAAAAAGAGAAGAAGATTTGTAAATAAGAAATACACAAATTTTAGTTTCCCAATAATTTTTTTTTTTTAACTTTAAAATTGTGTTTTTAAATATTCTAGATGCAGTGGAAAAAAATTCTTGAGTTTACACCGCGGTGCACCACCATGAAATTTACTGCGTGTGAACCAAAGCTATTTATACTCCATGAAAAAAGGTGTTGCAGGGAATTATTGTTAATCATCATGAACTTTACTTACTAATCTTGTCCTAAAAATAAATATTTATAACTTTTAACATATAATTCGAAGGAAAATATCGAAATGATTCGATGCAATAATTCAGTTCGCCTGCAAAAATAAAACCAAGAGAAAAGAGAAAAAATTCACATGAAAAATATTATTCATGATAAGGGGAATCGAAAAAGGGAAAACATTTCTAGTCAAAAATTATTCACGATTGCAATTTTGTGAAAAGAGGAAAAACTTCGAATGAAAAAATGTATACGATAGGGGTGAATAATAATAATCAAGAGTGTGCTGGAAAACGTGTGATTTTCAAAATCGAAAATACTGCAGTATTGATTGGACAATTTCGCGTATTGTTAAATTTGCAGAAAGTATTTTAGGCATCCAAGACATAAAACACAAAAAATTAACAAATTTTTCAAAGCGTTGTTTACTAAAAATCTGGCGTTTTTAAATCGCGATATTCCCAACACACCCCTGAATAATAATAATAAAGCTTTTAGAAGAGAAAATTTTACCAATTAAAATAAGCACTAAAAACTAAAAGTAAAGTTTCAGATAAATAAAACATTATACATACGATATATCTACAGTGGTTTTCGAAGTCAGTTTCAAATACGCACCGCGTTTAGTTAACAATTTTCTAAAGTGCCTATTTTTGCAGTCGCTTCAATATATTTTATTTTTTTTTATTTTCATGTTTAGCCTTTTTTAAAGCCGATTTAATGCTGAACATATTGCAATTGCAGAAAACTAAGTTTGGCAACACTTCTTCTGATTGCAAGGTGCGAGCAAAGTTTTGGAAGAAATTGACGAAATTGAAATTTTTCGAGTTGGCGCGTTAGGATATGTGCCAAGCCCAGGCGATTTCAATAAGGTTAAACCGTTTTTATATAAAAAACATTTACATTTGTTAGTGAAAATTTTGGAAAAAAAAAATTTCAAAAAATTTACGAATGTTTTTTTGCCTACTTTGACACCAGTGAAACTAGCAGCTTATCATCATATGCTGAAATGAGATCGTCTGGTATGAATTCGCCTTGGTCAAAACATAACGCATTGTAAAATATGTTTATATCACTTTCGTACAAAATTCTGAGACAAGTCCTTTACATCGATTAAAAAAACTACGTCGTGCTCTTTAATGAAAAATATACTGTTCAAAATTCAAAAATCATTGTAGTTTAGAATTCGATTTCTGATTATTATACCTTAATTTAATTTTTTTTTTTTTTAATTTCAATCTTTTTTTCAAGTTTTTCTATTTCAACAAAACTACTTTTGCAAACAAATTTAATTTCTAGACACGTTTATATTTAACAACTAAGCTTTTTGTGATTCAAAAATTGTGATATATTTTACTGTCAATGTACAGCATATGAATTTATTTTGCATTATATTTAAATTAATATTTGTGCAAATTTATAATTAATTCCAAATGGGTATATTTTGAGTTTGTGCTCAAGTACAAGAAGATGCAGTAATTAAAAATGAAATTTCAATAATTAAACAATTTATTTGAGGTTGCGTCTGTTACATGCTGTGTTATGCTATATTTTGTTACCATCATAATACTTCATCAAATCAAATTACATGACTTACTTTCTTTTGCTTTTGCTTCTTTAAATTCGCGAACTAATACAATAAAAATTATGATTTTTTCTCAACTCCTCTTTTTGCCACCTAAATGATCGATGGGTGAAATTTTTCTTTAACCTGACATGACTGATATACAAATATTATGTGAGAGAATATATGTACATGAGTACGAAATTTATTTATCTGGGCTTGTATAACTGTTATAAGTGTTAGCCAAGTTTATGTCATTAATAACATCTTTAAAAGAAGTGAGAAGATTCCAGCGTGTATTTCGTGTTGTGCTGTATTTGTGAGGCAGCCATATAAGATGATACATAATTAAATTAATGAGTTTTCAGTTGTAGCAACGTTAACTAACCTACAACACTTCAACCTCTACTTCGAAGATAGACAATTGGGGAATTCAAACGGTAGTCAAAAAAGTCACATCAAAATAAGGGGGATTATGTTTTTTGTATGCATTGCATACAACGAAAAATATCGAAAATGGCAAGCGTTGCCATTAGGACTCACTATTGCGATTTCACAAAATACCCAAATGTGTACTCAGCATTACTGTGGCATTATGCAGATTTTAATATTTTATTGTTGTATAATATTCTTCATTCTGATGTTTTATTGTTAAATAATTGTTTAAATAGCAACAACCCAAAGAAAGCTCCGGGTATTGATGAAATTAGTAATCATATTTTCATGAAGTTGCCTCGTATTGCAATTAGAATCCTGTTATTCATTTTTAATGTAATTTTACGATCCACACCACTGGAAGCTTGCCAAGGTCAAAATGATTCCAAAGTCGGGCAAAGATCTTACCAAGGCTGAGTCATACAGGCCAATAAGTTTACTGTCTTTGAAATATCTTCATCAATTTGGTTTTAGAAGTCAGCATAGCACCATTGAACAAACGCACAAACGTTCAATTTAAAAGAAGAAAAGAAATATTGTTCTGCCCTCTTTATTGATGTTTCTCAGGCATTTGATAAAGTGTGGCATGAAGGCCTAATTTTAAAATTGAAGACATATCTACCAATAAACATTCTTAATCTTTTACAAAGTTATATTCTTGCCCGGAAGTTCACTGTTGTGGAAGGAGACTTCATGAGTGTGCCCGAATCAATCTCATCCGGTGTGCCACAGTATACTGGGGCCAGTTTTGTATTTGATTTATACTTGTGATATGCCTGTGAGCAGTAATATCCACACATCTACATTTGCCGATGATGATACAGCCTGACTTAGTATGCACGAAAACTCTCACGAGGCATCTCGATATCTTCAGGAACATATTACCCAGCTCGAACTCTGGCTAAGCTTATGGAGAATAAAAGTAAACGAACAGAAGTGTGCTCAGATAACATTTAGAAAAGATAATTGTTCCCCCATTAGAATAAATAATCAAATTGTTCCTCAACACTCGGTATACACCTTGACCGACGGTTTACATGGAAACACCACATTGAATCTAAGCTAACACAAATGAAACTAAAATTAACTCAGTTACATTGGCTGATTGGTAGAAATTCCACCCTGAGTCTGGATTGTAAACTTTTGATATACAAGTCGCTCTTGAAACCTATATGGTGCTACGGAATACAGCTATGGGGCACTGCTTCAGCTTCCAATGTAGAAAGAATCCAACGAAGGCACAACAAGATTTTAAGACTAATAACATCGGCTCCATGGTACATCAAAAATTCAAATTTACATCGTGATTTAAATATGCCACTAGTGACTGAAGAAATTAAAAAATACGCAGGCAAATACTTAACAAAACTCGAGTCTCATCCTAATACCCTTGCTCATAAGTAACATCTTGAATTTTACTGGACACATCCGCTTAAAAAAGAGGGACACTATGGCTCTAATACTCAACACTCCAGATGAAACAGCTTGAAAATATTTTTGTGCTTAATACGATATTTATGTATTATTGATCACTATCACTAAGTTTATGCCTGATACTGGTTGGGCCTAATTATTATATCTAGATTTAAGAATTGAATACTTATTGTTAGTTAATTTTTTGAAGATACAATAAATAAATATACGCAAGAAAAAAAATAGCATTTGGCAAGTTTAAAAAAATAAGTTTTTTCTACTTGTTATGTTCAATATTTCATACCATTTTCATTAAATACAGATGAAGAAACTTAGTTTGACCAAAAAATCAACGATTTTTATTTAGATTTGAACACCACAAATCGTGAAGTAGCAGGTCGGGAAGGTGTTTTTAATTGAATGGTGTCCAAAGTTTGCCGAACATGAATTCATTGGCCCTAATGCTTAGTACACATCTGGCATTTCTTGTGTTGTCATTTGGTGGTGACATTTTCAAAATGCGTCCGACGCACGGTTGCTCAGAATCAATTTTCATCGGACAAAACCTAAATTTTTTCTTGACATAGATTCGTAAAATGTTTACGCCATCCGAAAGAAAACATATCAAAACTAAGGTAGCCAAAAAATTTGGTCAAAATATTCTCAGTAGTGGGCGTGGCATGCTGCTAAAAACAACAAATTTATGTTAATTTAAAAAAAAAACAAAAATTTCTCATATTTTATCTGAAATAAATTACGATTCCTCGAAAACTATTATCGATAAAGGGCTGCAGTCTTGTTTGTTATGTTGGGTAAGCTGTTCTTTTTAAGAAATGATATGTGCACACCCTATATAATTTGTAGTTAGAGTGCGATGTAAGAAATTTTAATCCCCCCTATTTTCGTAAAACTTGAAGTTTAGTAGTGTATAACTTTTGAAGATCAAAAGGTATCAAAAAACCGTAACCCTACAGAGAAAGACGAAAGTGTCTTCTTTAAGCGTATATATGTATACTTTTGCACCCGCCACGACCCGCCTGTGGAACACTTTTTTTATTTTAATGAAAATACTCAACAATTACACACAAAAATTTTTACCCAAATTGCTAGAAAATCTGCCTTAGAAATCACGTAAATGCCATTCTACCTGAACAAAGTCAAAATAACAATAGCAAACTTATTTTTATACACATAACTTTGAATTAAAAAAAAGAGATTAATATTTAAAACCGAAAACGGCAAACTCCAAATAAACAATCATAAGTATAGGGTGTTTTTTTTAGAGGTATAGAACTTCGAATTGAAATAAAACACAAGAAAATCGTTTTAATGTCCATCAATTTGGCTTTATTGGAAGGATAATTTTATGCCATTAACGTTTAAATATGATTTCGGGCATGTGGCCGCCGCGGCTGGCTCGAATAAAGCCAATTCTACAGGTCCAATTTTCAACCACTTTTTCTAGCATATGGGGCCGTATGTTGGCAATAACGCCACGAATGTTGGCTTCCAAGTCCCCTAACGTTTCTGGTTTGTTGGCGTAGACGAGCGACTTCACATATCCCCAAAGAAAATAATCCAATGGTGTCAAATCACACGATCTTGGTGGCCAATTGACAGGTCCATTCCATAATTGCTCTGATGGACGATTATGTCGACCATAAAATGGACGGAGCTTGCGGTAAACTTCGCGAACTGAACCATTATTTTCGAAATAAATTTGCACGATTTGCAAGCGTTGTTCTTTTGTCAACCTGTTCATGATGAAATGGCAAACCAAACTAAATATTAATCACTTGACAGCTGACAAAATGGCCGCCAGTTAAAAAAGTGATGCCAACTCAAAGTTCTATACCTCAATAAAAAACACCCTATACAAATCGCAGGTACCAAAACGTATTATGGTGATTGTTTTCCTGCAATTTTGTATAGTTAATTGATTTTTGAATATTAGGGTAGCTAGACAAGTTAGTCGGAAGATATAGCTATAAACCCATGTTCATTCGAAGGTCTTTTCCTTCTTACCTGTAAGAAAATAATGAAGGAGACAGAGAGAGAGAGAGAGAAAGAGCGAGCGGAGGAGTTAATTTTATTCGAAAATTGAGAATTTAAGTAGGTAACCTAGATTAGGTTTAAAAATTTTATATTGAATATTGTATAATAATAAAATTTAGTTTCATATAAATATTTGATTTTAAAAGATTGATAAATTTTTGCAAGTTTTACTTTATAGCGTTTTAGCAAATACATTACTTTCAGCTTAATAAAAGTATAGATAGTTTCAGCTATAAGGAATTGACTAACTTCTTTTGGAGGAAGACCACAAAAATCGCTAGATAAATGTAGCGATAGATCTAAGAGGCGAAAACTGAAAAATATAAATGAAGAAATCGGATGTGAAAACATTAAAGATAGTTTGCTTTACCAATTGCGATCACAAAAACAACTAACTAAAGTGGACATCATTGAAAAAGTTATTTCCGCTAGTCCACTGAGAACAAACCGGATCCTTAAAAGCATTCCAACACCAAACGAGGAAAAACAGTTCACAAATGAGGAAGCGCTTGCATTATTTCTGGATTTGAAGTTAACAAAAGAGCAGTATACTCAGCCCAGATTGCGTGCGATCGAAAAAGGCTCAAATTTATACCCATCATATCATCACATAATTGCAGCTAAAAAGGACTGTTGGCCTTCAAACGAATCTATTACAATCACACCAATTTCTGCAAAAGTACAACTGCAAGCTCTACTTGATCATACAGCCGAACGGTTGTTACAATCATTTAAACGAAGTGAGTTGAAGAAATATGGAAACTGCAAGTTAACTCTATTTTGTAAATGGGGATGCGATGGATCTTCTGGACAAAAGCAGTATAAACAATTTTTATGTGAAGATATTTCGGACACAGATCTCTTCATGGTATCATTTGTACCATTGCGATTAATAAAGAACTTAGAAGAGTAAGAACCTTCTACCAGTACAATGCAAACAAGGTATATTTGGAAAAATCAAACACCATCCTCTACTAAATACTGCAGACCAATAAAATTTGAATTTAAAAAGGAAACTCATGATACCATTAAGAATGAAGTAACTGATATTAGAGCTCAAATTGCAAAACTACAGCCATTAGAATTGGAGATAGATGGACAGACTATTGAAATAAACTACCAATTAGTGCTTTCAATGATAGATGGAAAAATTGTACAGGTTTTGACTGAGACAAATGCTTCATCCAGCTGTATTATATGCAAAGCAACATCAAGCCAGTTAAACCAAGAACCGACAAAGTCAGTATATAGTACTGATGCATATGAATTTGGATTGTCACCGCTACATACAAGAATAAGATTTATGGAACACATACTGAAAATAAGCTATGATTTGGACTTCGGATCTTCAGGATCAGTAAGAAATAACGACACCAACAAAGAGCTATCGAAATTAAAAAAGAAACATGTTCAAGATGAATTTCTCAAACATGGGTTGATTATAGATCAACCAAAACAAGGATCAGGCAATACAAATGATGGCAATACCGCAAGAAAATTTATTTTGGATCCCGAAACTGCATCTAATATAACAGGTGTTGATAAAGACCTTATTTCAAGATTTAAAACAATTGTTGAAGTACAGGGTGTTTAGAGGTATAGAACTTCGAATTGAAATAAAACACAAGAAAATCGTTTTAATGTCCATCAATTTGGCTTTATTGGAAGGATAAGTTTATGCCATTAACGTTTAAATATGATTTCGGGCATGTGGCCGCCGCGGCTGGCTCGAATAAAGCCAATTCTACAGGTCCAATTTTCAACCACTTTTTCGAGCAATAACGCCACGAATGTTGGCTTCCAAGTCCCCTAACGTTTCTGGTTTGTTGGCGTAGACGAGCGACTTCACATATCGCCAAAGAAAATAATCCAATGGTGTCAAATCACACGATCTTGGTGGCCAATTGACAGGTCCATTCCGCGAAATTATGCGCTCATCGAATGTTTCCTTCAATAAATCGATTGTGACGTGCACTGTGTGGCATGTAGCGCCGTCTTGTTGGAACCACAACTCATCCACATTCATGCCATCCAATTCGGGAACAAAATAGTCGGTTATCATGGCTCTATACCGGTCTCCATTAACGGTAACTGACTCTCCAGCATTATTTCGGAAGAAGTATGGCCCAATGACTCCACCAGCCCATAGAGCACACCAAACAGTCAGTTTTTATGGATGTAATGGCGTCTCAAGGGTCTCATGTGGATTCTCTTCATTCCAAATGCGGCAATTTTGCTTGTTGACGAAGCCATTCAACCAAAAATGAGCCTCATCACTGAACAAAATTTTGCGATGAAAATCAGCATCGAGATCAATCTCATTTTCGGCCCATACACCAAAATCACGACGCATTGCATGGTCTCGCGGCTTTAATTCTTGCACAAGCTGGATCTTGTAAGGTTGCAAGCCAAGATCTTTGCGCAAAATCTTCCATAAAGTTGATGGACAAAGCTCCAATTGCTGTGCACGGTGGCGAATCGATTCATTCGGGTCCTCTTCAACACTTTGCTCTACAGCGGCAATTGTTTCTTCGGTGCGCACTGTTCGACGTCTCTGCGGATGCGTATTATCACATAGAGTAAACGTAGTGCGAAAACGATCCATGGTTAACCGAATTAATTGCTCTGATGGACGATTATGTCGACCATAAAATGGACGGAGCTTGCGGTAAACTTCGCGAACTGAACCATTATTTTCGAAATAAATTTGCACGATTTGCAAGCGTTGTTCTTTTGTCAACCTGTTCATGATGAAATGGCAAACCAAACTAAATATTAATCACTTGACAGCTGACAAAATGGCCGCCAGTTAAAAAAGTGATGCCAACTTAAAGTTCTATACCTCAATAAAAAACACCCAATACTTGCGTGTAACGAGCAAATTAATGCTAGAAAATTTGGTGATTATGCCAAGGAAACCACTAATAGATATACATCCAAATACCCATGGAGAAATATGTATGCAACAGTGCACAAGGTTCTTTATCATGGAGAAGATGTCATTAAGTACCATATATTACCAATTGGAGATTTATCAGAGGAAGCCCAGGAAAAAAGAAATAAGGATTACAGATTTTGCAGAGAACATAAAACCAGAAAAATTTCACGAAGCTCTATAAATGAAGATTTGTTTAATATATTATTGACAACGTCAGATCCCTTCATCTCTAGTATTCGAAATCAATGGAAATTGGATCATTCGGACTTGCATGCCGAAGCTAAGGGACTGCTACACGACAGAAGTAA
Organism: Nowickia ferox; assembly: GCA_936439885.1. Taxonomy (NCBI): domain Eukaryota; kingdom Metazoa; phylum Arthropoda; class Insecta; order Diptera; family Tachinidae; genus Nowickia; species Nowickia ferox. The sequence continues at coordinate 89,037,506 of OW387023.1, read as the reverse complement.
TACAGAACTGAATATGGAATATTTACAAGCAATATTCCAACCAAATAAATAATAATAATTGTAATTTACATTTACTATTATTTGAGTGAAATAAAGTATAAAAATATTAATATTTAATGTAATTTTTGGTTATTTTATTTAGTTGGCCATGAGAGCTTTATGAATAAATTGAAAATATAAATAACGTGCTTTGTGCATTGTATAAAAAAAGGTCACAATCTAAATATCTGTGATATATCCATAGATTAATATTTCCTCAGGTACTAATATTTAGTTTTGAATTATGGTTAAAGTTTCTCATAAGTCCATCATAAAAAAATCTAAAAGCCAGATTTTGGGAAAAATCCCTCATTATATAATACTTAGCGTAAGGGCTTTATGATACTTAATTATATTTTAAATATCAACAAGTAATTTGTGCTTTTAGTGATACTTAATTATTTTAAACTAGTTTTATGGTTCTTATAAGTAGTGCTTAAGTAATATTTTTTAATTCAGTGTCTTGCAGATATTCATCTAGTAGAAACGGTTCAGTTATTTATGTCTGCACATGTCTTACATCCTTATGTATATATATATTCAAATAACCAAGGGCCTATAACCTATTTCTGACTGAAAACACTAGGCTTATGTATTAAATTTTCAAAAACTTACTATATTGTTTTTATAAATATAATTTAAGTTTTTTTATAAGTCCTTTTTCAACAAAAATAAAAAATAAAAAGCGCGCATTTCTAAGCAAATTAAAAAAAATGTTGAAAGTTCAACTTCAACCTTAAATTTCTCCACAACCACTATACTGATTTTAATGAAACTAAAACTGGATAAAAGTTTAAGATGTTATCTATCCATGCAAAAAAAAAATGAAAAAAAATCTTCATTAGTTCAAAAGTTACAGAGTTTTGGCCGATGAAAAACGATTCTGAACCACTGTGCGACGCTGTTCACATTATGTTTTTTATATGGAAAGCTATGCCACACAACGAAAAATATCGGAAATGATAAACGAAGCAACTAGTACACACTATTGCGATGTCATAAAATCCCATAATGTATACTCGGCATAATAAACGAGCCCGCACGTAAGCCAGTTTTAAATGCCGGGAAGACGCATTGTAAGACGCATTGCTCAAATATTAAACTATAATAAACGATTAGATATACTCCTGGCTGCCGAGCAGCAACTTTTCAATTCAATTACGTTACAGTGAAGTTTCCATTAGCATGAGACGAAAAATGAAGAGTGTGCTGTGTATAACCTACTAAGCAATTTTATATGAAAATTGTGTTGTGTTTAGCCCATTAAGGTGCCTTTACATGGTAATACAATGTATTACGACATGTCAAAAAATGCTGTAGATTATACAAAATCTTATCATGCAATAGCAAAATGTATCGAGTAGGAGAGAATACGGATACAAAATTTGACAAGCGGTCGGTAAATGTTTATTTTCTAAACCATTTTAAAAACTTAAGTATTCTCATCAGATCAGAGGTGTATTTCAAAGTAAACATTGGCAGCACTAATGGTATCTTTTACAAAAACAACCAAAATCAACTCAGGACATTTTCATGTTGGTTTTGTAAATATTGTTCAACTGCAACCATCAAGTAGCTGATGGTACAGCACAAGCAAACAAACAATAAACAAACCTATAAAAAAAGCTATAATTTTGTATTAAATTACATTGAAATAATAAAATGTTTTCTCCAATATTTAGTTTTATTAGTACACATCTTTTTTTGCAACTTTCCAATTTTTGTTATTAACTCAGAAGTTTAATATTTTTGCTTGCATTTTACTTATACAGGGTGTTTTTTTAGAGGTATAGAACTTCGAATTGAAATAAAACACAAGAAAATCGTTTTAATGTCCATCAATTTGGCTTTATTGGAAGGATAATTTTATGCCATTAACGTTTAAATATGATTTCGGGCATGTGGCCGCCGCGGATGGCTCGAATAAAGCCAATTCTACAGGTCCAATTTTCAACCACTTTTTCGAGCATATGGGGCCGTATGTTGGCAATAACGCCACGAATGTTGGCTTCCAAGTCCCCTAACGTTTCTGGTTTGTTGGCGTAGACGAGCGACTTCACATATCCCCAAAGAAAATAATCCAATGGTGTCAAATCAATCGATCTTGGTGGCCAATTGACAGGTTATCCATGGTTAGCCGAATTAATTGCTCTGATGGACGATTATGTCGACCATAAAATGGACGGAGCTTGCGGTAAACTTCGCGAACTGAACCATTATTTTCGAAATAAATTTGCACGATTTGCAAGCGTTGTTCTTTTGTCAACCTGTTCATGATGAAATGGCAAACCAAACTAAATATTAATCACTCGACAGCTGACAAAATGGCCGCCAGTTAAAAAAGTGATGCCAACTTAAAGTTCTATACCTCAGTAAAAAACACCCTATAGTATCAGTGTAGACATGAAAAGTACCTACAACAGACTTTTGTTCTCTTTTTTTTAAACACGGAGAGAATTTCATAATATTTTGATTCTACAAAGTCGTAATACTTTGTATTACAATGTAAAGACACCTTTAAATGTTTCTATATGTTATTTGTGCTGTGTATAGCACATATAATCATTTTATATGAAAATTGTGCTGTGTATAGCCATTTTAAGTTTTCTATATGAAAAGTGCGCTGTGTATATACAAACCATTAAATGTTTCTATATAAAAGTTATGTTGTGTACAGCCCATTAAATTGTTCTACATAAAAAATGTGCTGTGTATATACATATAGCCCATTTAATTTTCCTAACTGAAAATTTTGCTTTTCATAGCCCCAATTTTCTATATGAAAATTATGCTGCGTATGGCACTCTCAACTTTTCTATATTAAAAGTGTGCTGTGTTTAGCCCATTTAGGATTTCTATATGAAAATTGTGCTGTGTGTTGTCCATTGAGTTTTTCTATATGAAAATTATGCTGTGTATAGCCCATTAAATTTTTTTATATGAAAGGTATGCTGTGTATAGCCCATTAAAGTTTTCTATATGAAAATTGTGTATAGCCATTTGAATTTTTCTGTATGAACATTTTTCTGTGTTTAGCCCATTGAATTTTTCTATATGAAAATTGTGCAGCATATAGCTAACTAACTATAGGAAGAGATCTTTTTCACGATGAAAGTATAAATATTACAATTGAATCCAATCGAAAGAAACTGTGGCAAATGGGTTACACAGATCCGTAAAAGTAAGCAATCAATTTTGACAAAACGCCAAAGAAAATTGTGTCTTCAGCTCGCAAAAAAATACAAAAACTACACCTTAAATCATTGGACACGAATCATATGTCCTAGGAAACCAAAATTAATTGCTTGGGAAAAGATGAGCAATACTATTCATTTAATTACATTTTTTTATACATATATACAAATCAATGCAATCTTCTGGCCTCAAAAACCAAAAAGCTACGAACTAATTTTAATATCTATTACATCATCCGGTATCAAACTAATTTTCATACAATTTATATTGTGTTTGTGTGGAAATTTCGTCTGAAACAGATAAAGATATTATCTTTGCATTCATACTTTAAGCAATAAAAATATTTACGCATGTTTTCGGATCTCTGACCCATTTAATTTTTTAATGAAAAATATACGATGTATAGCCCATTTAATTTTTTGAATGAGAAATGGACGACGTGTAGCCCATTTAATGTTTTGTATGAAAAATGAATGGGCTATACACAGCACAATTTTCATACAGAAAAATTCCATACAGAGCAAAATTTTCACATAGAAAAATTTAATGGGTATAACAGCACACTTTACATATAAAAAATTCAATATTTGTAGACATCTTATTCTTATCTAATAGCAGATGTTCTGTTTTTTTTTACAGAATTTTTTAGAGCATATTTTATGGTATAGTTATATTTTTCTTATATAAATTAGTATTTGTTAAAATATTTAAGAAAAACAAATACTCGTACATAATAAACAGGTATGATTTTTTCATTGTCGCATAAAATTTCTAAAACAATCACTTTATTAGCTTTTCAATAATTATTTCTATGGTTTACCACACTTTTTAAAAAGTGTGAAAAAAAAAGAAAGACGAGCATACTTGCATACAGACATTCCGCATACTCGTAATATAAAGGAAAGATTTATTTATCCGTCAAAGCAATATACAGACAGTATTCTTATGTATTTAAACGTTAATTAGAAAGAAAGCAGAACAAACTCTTTTTAGCATAAAATATGGCCAGACAGAAAAGATTACTTACGGAAACAACAATAGAACAGCTGACAGCTGCAACAACCACAAGAGAAAAAAAAAATACATAAAAGTATCACATACTCGCGTGCACATACATACATATATATGTACATACTTATAAAACTTTTACACATACATACATCCATATTAAAAATGCAGAATAAATAAGAGTTATTTCACCTGTCATTTTGGTTCATCACAACCACACAAAGAGAAAGAAATTAAAGAAAAAAGAAGTAGCAGCGGCCAAGAAAAAGCGAAGGAATTTTAATGCCGAGTGTCTGGTAGAGTGTAAATTTTAAATTTTTGTTTTTTTTATAAAGTGAAGATTTAAAACAATTTGCTGTAAAATTGTACTCTTTTTGGTACTTTTAATGGCAAAGCTGGTTAACAGGTCGAAAAAGTGTATTTGGAACGAGAGAAAATAATTTAAGACCAATAACTAACTACATTTCTATAATATTCTTGGTACAATCTTTAGTTTACTTTTACCATCTCTGATACAAGCAGACATTTCCACTTGCAGACAAACCGAAAAGCTTTTCTTTTTTGATTCATACAAAGCAAAAAGGCACTATCATCTGAAAGAGTGTAAAAATCAGCAAGAAGATTGAAATCTTTAACACAACATTGCAAAAATGAAAAACAAAACAAAAATGGAATTGAACATAAAACAACAACAACTTTTTAGTTCCATGGAGTCATGATGACAATACGACAGTGCAAAATAATATAATAGTTAAATATACAGAAAGTTCATTGTCAGCTTTTGTGTTTCTTATTGTCCCAAAGATTTTGCTTTGAAGGTAATAATAAAAGAAATGAATTATGAGCCATGACTTTTAGTAAAAACAATTGCCCTCTGTCACACTTTACTTATACTTAGTCTAACTTATGATACACGGATGCACTGAAAGAAATTACCACAAACGAGCAGAGAAAAAAAAATAATTTCAGTGAGAGATTTGACTTCTCTGGATAATTGATCTTGAGAAGAGGTTACAGACAGTCCCGATTGACCTTTATGAACTTTTTCCTGTGGCCTTATCTACAATCTAAAGTTTACGCCAATAAATCGACTTTCGAGACTCATTTATAAGAAAATTTGTCACGAATGGCAGCCATTTCGGAGTTTACCTGACAAGCCGTCATAACAAACTTAACTGCTCGATTATACTATATATGTACTGCCACCACGGTTTACATTAGGGCGATATTATTTTGAAGAGATAAATTGCCAAATTGTGTATGTAAAAAAAATTGATAAACATTGTTTCGATAAACTTTATTTTGATTCCGTAGTTTTTCAGCAGACCATTTTCATTGATTTGTTTCCCTTAAGGTTTTGGTTGAAGTTAAAATTACTACTTTATTGCGAGTCCTTGCTTGTTAACTGAGAAGCTTAAAACATCAGATTTGAATAAAAAAAAAATAAAAGTGATAGTTCGAGTCAAGCTACTATTCGTACAAATAAATTCCAGTTTTGCTCAGCGGATTTTTAAAATTGAGAATGAAAACGAGCACTCAGGGGATAACCCCTACTCATGCAATGCATTGTGATAGAACTAGGAAAATAGGTTATGGAGAGGAGGATAGAGGGAGTAGTGTCTGCAGACATTCGATTTAAACTTTCCCACGTTAAAAGTGACAGGAAAGACTTTCGCAGGTAGTTCATTCCACATATGAACAGTACGGCTAAAAAAGGAATTCTCTCTGTAATGGGTAGTGCGGTTTATTGGCCAATCGACGACAAAAGGATGTGCCCTGAATGAAGCTAATTTCATTAGAACACATTCCATTGTATTAACGATATAACAAGGAAATGCACCCCATATTGCGTCGATGCTCCAATGAATCCAATGAATAGAGTTGGACACCCCACTGTCACCGATGAGCTTCTTTACCCTCTCCTGTACGCGGTCGAGCAACCCTAAAATAGACTTTGAAGAGTTGTATTCCATTTTCGGTCGTATATAAGTGGTACAAATACTATGAAGATCAGGTGGTGTTAAGTATCGCTTGCACCGTTTCAAAAATCCTAGGCACTTGAATGCTTATTTTGAGACTTGAAAAACGTGTTCAGACCATCGAACAGACCATCAAGAGGATCCGATTCCTTAATATTTATACCCCCCTCCCCCAGTAGTTAAAAAGACAGCATCATTTTCGGTCATGCGTCTATGAGTAATCATACAACATTGGGTCTTACGGACGTTAAAATCGACCCTATTCGTATGACTGCATTCAGAAATTTTTGCTAAATCATAGTTTAAAGTCTCATTCATTGTTTGTCGCATAGCCCCAACCTCCGGCAGGGCTGGTGTATTGCTGAATGAGAAAGAATGGCAGATGCTGCTGTCGTCCGCGAAAAAATAGATAGGGTTGAAAGTTTGATATAGAAAGTCATTTATAAAAATAAGGAATAGAGCTGCTAAAAGAACGGAACCTTGAGTACCCGTGAATTTAACTTGAACTCATTTGATGAGATCTCATCTATAAAACTCGAAACTCGATAAGAATCGAGAGAAGTTATCACCGACACCAAGGTGTCAAAAGTGCACTATGCCACACTCTATCAAACGCCTGGGAGATATCTAGAGCCACGATCTTACTTTCCCTAAGTTAAACATACATATCGTTACTTTAATATAGAAAGGCCTAACTCATTATATTTTTTGAAATAGAGTTTTTTGTATGTTTCGATAGAAGAACATCTAATGTATCGAAAGATGCCAAAATCTCGCTTTCAAAAAAAAAATAATGAGTTACAGCTTTTCTATATTAAGGTAATGATATGTGTGTAGTATATTGGAGTTTCGGACTCCGAATTCTCACCTAAACGATGAAATTTTTAGAGTGTAACTTTTCAAAATATGCACTTTATAACATCCACAAAGTGCAGTAAACTGGAAAATATCATATTATGAAAAGTACGAGTATGAAACATCAGTAGGTGTTCGTTCTAAAGGATTGTAGGTGTTTTGTTTTTTCTTATCATACAGTATTATTATTATTATTCTTTTGCGTATAGAAGTTTTTAACCTTTTGTAATAAACATAATACCAATAAGGACAACAACAACAGCAATAACAATAACAAAGATATAGCACAAGAGCAAATAGGGAAGTAACTAATAAAACGACAAAGTAATAACGAAATGCTTCATTAACGGTGCATTAAGGGCGTTGCTAAAGTTTATATTTAATTTATAAAGTGAATATTTTTATACGAGTACTTAAAACAATGTATTCAATTTCTTGCCTGCTTTCTTAAATATTGAGGGAGCCCTCAATAATATTATTAAAGGGCTACCACGGAGTCGCTGGAAGTACTTAACATGCGAAAATTCTAACTATAATGGATAATTTTTATGCTCAGTAGCTGAATTTGAGTTGATACTAAAGGCTGGAAATTAAGGTTCTAAGGAAAAAATTACTAATCAAACACCACAAGGAAGGTTGTTATCATTTCTACTTTGGATATTTGCGCTGAAGATAGAGGGAAGAACTACTTGAAGCTGAGTTCATATGTATATGTTAATTTTTTGCTGGGATACATAAGGCCATGATTTCGGTGAAAGCTTTATTTGATTATAATGCTTGGAATTTGCCACTTGTGCGATATATAATAATATTTAAATCAACCTCTTTAGTTTGTTTGCAGCAGTCGATCCTTTTGAGGTAGTTACGGACCACTTTTTCGCACATTTCGGGCGGCATCTCGGCACTAATTTGACTAATGTTGGTTTTCAAGTGGTTTAACGTTACCGTAGACATATCGAATCGCATGAACTTGGTGGTCGATTGACGTGGAGAAAACGTAAAATTACGCTTTTTGGAAACTTCCCATGTTATAAAGCCAAAATCTGTCGTGTTGTTTGGCTCGTGGCACCGTCTTGTTGAAACCGCATATCGCATAATTTTCAATTGCAGGCAAAAATGTCGGCTATCAAACGCTTCTTCGAATTATACGCCGCACTTTCACTAACAGCAGCGATGTTTTCGACACATTGCGATGATGTACGACCCTAAATACATTTACAACGTTTCCAGAGTCTTCAAATTTCTTTATAATCTTGCCAATTCCTTGCACAGTAGGTCGTAATGTTCGAAAAGTGGCCACGTTTGCACGTTTTTTTTTAACTAGCTTTATCTCTTTTAGCACCTTCTTCGGTTGTCAAACGAATGTAAATGGCAAACCTTTCACTAAATAAATGACACTTCAGATAACAGATGTTTAATATATGAGTGACAGTCTTGCCAGACCGACAGTTTTGAAACCACTAAATTGATAACCCTGTACAACGAAGAAAAAGAGCGAGAAAAGAACCGATTCCTGTGGCACATGCAGAAACTTTATAGGAAGGTAGCGGATTATGTAATCGCGAGTAATCGACTAGATATACAGATTGATGATTGTGCCAGCTTTCTGATATGGGTGTATTGTATGATAAAAGGCATTGAGGAAGGAGAGCCAGAGTAAATCCCTTGCAAAAGTTGAGAGTGCTTCATTTGACATTGCGGGAGCACTCCTTAGTCGTCAATGGACGCCATTCTCCATTTAATACCCACAGTATATTTTCTAATGGGAAGTGCGTTTTTCACAGCCTTTTTGAGTTCAGTTTAGTGTGGTCAATACTAACGGGCCACATGAGAGTCTAAAATGAGGACGGTTTCGTCGAAAGTAGTTCTCCTATCAGATTTTTGTGGTTACTTGCTTTGTGGTTGCCCAAAAAATTTTGTGCGACATTTTTAAAACTTTTCCAAGTAGATTTCTCTAACAAACTTAACTTTTCTTCGAATTTGTTATCCTTTAACAATTCCTTGATCTGAGGTCCGACAAAAAATCCTTTCTTTATTTTTGCGTCACTAACTTTAGGAAACTTTTCTCTCAAGTACGTAAAACCTGAGCCTTTCAGCGCTGACTTTTGAAAGTTAGTTCACCCATACGTAGCAAAAAGAATTGTGATGATTGATGCACTTCCTTTGCATGTTGAGAAAATAACAACGTTTTGCCAAACTCAAAATATTACTCTTTGTTAAATGAAAACTTGATGCAATTAAACAGTACGTACAGTAGTATTAACGGAAAATAAGGTAAAATCATAGCTGGGTGTCACAACAAATCTGTGCGTGACATAAACAAATTAGTTTTTGTTTTGCAATGAGGGCATATAGTAAAGTAATAATTAGCATACAAAATCCGTGTGGCAAAAACCTTGTTGATCAGTGTTATTGTCCTTATATAATATACTCAATATAAAATTTTTAAAGCTAATCTGGGTTATCTACTTAAATTCTCAATTTTCGAATAAAATTAAGTCCTTCGAAATGAACGTGGGTTTATAGCTATATCTTCCCAGCAACCTGTCTACCTAACCTTATATTCAAAATCAACACAATACGTTTTGCTACCTGCGATTTGTACTTACGATTGTTTATTTGGAGTTTGCAGTATTCGGTTTTAAATATTAATCTCTATTTTTTGAATTCAAAGTTATGTAATAAAAATAAGTTTGCTATTGTTATTTTTATTTTGTTCAGGTAGAATTGCATTTACGTGATTTCTAAGGCAGATTTTCTAGCAATTTGGGTAAAAATTTTTGTGTGTAATTGTTGAGTATTTTCATTAAAATAAAAAAAGTGTTCCACAGGCGGGTCGTGGCGGGTGCAAAAGTACATATACGCTTAAAGAAGACACTTTTGTCTTTCTCTAGAGGGTTATGGTTTTTGATCCCTTTTGATCTTCAAAAGTTATACACTACTAAACTTTAAGTTTTACGAAAATATGGGGGATTAAAATTTCTTATATCGCACTCTAACTACAAATTGTACAGGGTGTGCACATACAATTTCTTAACAACAATAGCTTACCCAACATAACAAAAAGATCGCAGCCCTTTATCGATAATAGTTTTCGAGGAATTGTAATTTATTTCAGATAAAATATGAGAAATTTTTGTTTTTTTTAAATTAACATAACTTTGTTGTTTTTGGGAGCATGCCACGCCCACTACTAAGAATATTTTCACCAAATTTTTTGGCTACCTAAGTTTTGATATGTTTTCTTTCTGATGGCGTAAAAATTTTAAGAATCTATGTCAAGAAAAAAATGTGTGTGAAGTTAAATTCATCGAGTTAAATTCATTTTTCAAAAATATCGCATGCGATATTTTTTATTATGAAATTTTTTAGAAAATTTCGAAAAATATGACTTAGTGAAAAAATCTTAATTTTCGAGTTCTATGAGGGAAATGGACACTGTGGCCAAACCCTTCTTCCTCAGCGAATCAAACATAGTGGAAAATGAGGACAACGACCCATATTATTAAACTGCATTTACAGTATATCTGAATTGTATTTGTGAAATTTTTTAGAAAATTTCGAAAAATATGACTTAGTGAAAAAATCTTAATTTTCGAGTTCTATGAGGGAAATGGACACTGTGGCCAAACCCTTCTTCCTCAGCGAATCAAACATAGTGGAAAATGAGGACAACGACCCATATTATTAAACTGCATTTACAGTATATCTGAATTGTATTTGTGAAATTTTTTAGAAAATTTCGAAAAATATGACTTAGTGAAAAAATCTTAATTTTCGAGTTCTATGAGGGAAATGGCCACTGTGGCCAAGCCCTTCTTCCTCAACGAATCAAACATAGTGGAAAATGAGGACAATGATCCATATTATTGAACTGCATTTACAGTATATCTGAATTGTATTTGTGAAATTTTTTAGAAAATTTCGAAAAATATGACTTAGTGAAAAAATCTTAATTTTCGAGTTCTATGAGGGAAATGGCCACTGTGGCCAAACCCTTCTTCCTCAGCGAATCAAACTTAATGGAAAATGAGGACAACGACCCATATTATTAAACTGCATTTACAGTATATCTGAATTGTATTTGTGAAATTTTTTAGAAAATTTCGAAAAATATGACTTAGTGAAAAAATCTTAATTTTCGAGTTCTATGAGGGAAATGGCCACTGTGGCCAAACCCTTCCTCCTCAGCGAATCAATATATATATATACTGTAAATGCAGTTTAATAATATGGGTCGTTGTCCTCATTTTCCACTATGTTTGATTCGCTGAGGAAGAAGGGTTTCGCCACAGTGGCCATTTCCCTCATAGAACTCGAAAACTAAGATTTTTTCACTAAGTCATATTTTTCGAAATTTTCTAAAAAATTTCACAAATACAATTCAGATATACTGTAAATGTAGTTTAATAATATGGGTCGTTGTCCTCATTTTCCACTATGTTTGATTCGCTGAGGAAAAAGGGTTTGGCCGCAGTGAACATTTTTATGAAGAAACCCCTTAATTTCAGTACAAAATGCGTACCAAATAAAAGAAGAAAAAAATATCGCATGCGATATTTTTGAAAAATGAATTTAACTCGATGAATTTATTTTCACACACATAAGAAAAAATATATGTTTTGGCAGATGAAAATTGATTCTGAGCCACCGTGCCACGGTGCTGTGTTCCAGAACACGAAGATATTGTTTACCATTTGGACAGTGAGAAAATCATTCAGCCGATTTAGCATTTCTTTAGGGATTTCTATGAATGAGATTTATGGGAAACAAACCCTGGAGTTTTTGATATCTGTATTAATATTGAGCATGGAAAGAAATGTTCTAAATGCCCTAATAGGGAAATTTATTAAGAAGTACCTGATCAGAACAGGGATCAGCAGATGAGCAACTGGCATCTCCGATTTTTGCAGACTATGGGAGAACTAGGAGAAGCTGAAGTATGTAGAACACTTCAGGTATCTTTGTCCGAGGACATCTACAGCTACATCGTAGGAATAATGTGGTGGCTTGATAACAAATAGTATTTACCAAATTTTTTTTTTGTAAAGAACTGACACTTAGGCAAATAGCAAACTAAAATAATTAAATTAAATAAGATTTTGGATAATGCAGAGAGAATAGGGGCTTGTTTCTCAAAACTTACAGGTGTTGTAATACAAGTAGTTGTGAAAATACATTTGGGAATTCAAACTGTAGTCTTAATGATCAAACAGAATAAGTCCGCAACTTCTGGAAAAACCGCTGTCAAATTAACAAAACCCATAATATAATCTACGGCAGTAACTTCAAATGCTCTCAAATTTTTGTTTTGTTTTCTTTTCGGCTTATTTTTCTTTGTAGTTTTGTTTACTAAATGTATGAAATGTATTGAAAGTATGGTAGCATTTTTTAGAGAATATTTATTTATGTGTGAGAGGATAGGAAAAAACGCTGTCAAAATAAAGTAGATCTTTCGACTGCTTTCTGGACTTGCTTTTTTGTGTAAATTTTTATGGAAAATGTGTTTTTGCCGCAATTAAGTGTCATGTTTTAAAAATTTTCTTTAAAAGAAAAACAAAACAAAAACCATTATATTAAAAACTTTAAAACAATAAGACATTATAAATGACACTTAAGACTATCGTTTAAATCCATCAATTATTTATATGAAAAATATATATTTTCGGAACTAATTTACTTGTATTACAACACTTGTAATGTTGATGTTGAAGTGAAAAAGCTTAATTCTTTTTACAACTCTGCAATTAGTGCAGCCGCACTAAATTTTAGATCATCTCATTAATTGCTCTACTTCGCCAGAGATTCTGCTGCAATAGCGCCGAAAGAGGGCGCTATGATATAAATAAATCATCAATTTAAATTGCTACCAGTACAGAGACTACTATAGTAATAACATGCAAATTCGAAAGTATTTAGTTTTGTTTCGAATTACAGTGTATTCCCCCAGTACTATACTTTCGTCACTAATACCACAATAATGCATATCAGAAAAATTTATGAATTAGTAATGTCTTACCTGAAGATGAACTCGAACGACACGATCTGTGTCATCACATGCTTTAAAAGTCAAGGCGCTAACTACTTCAGCAACAACAAAAAGAAGGGGATTGTACAGATTACAAGGGATTCACAATAGATCCTCTCAGGGGTTTCGGGTAAAAGTGCTTAGGCATTACATACATTTATCTTTCAGCTTATCCAAACAATTTGGATCCATTCTAATGTTACTGCATTCATATTTTAATGGTATGCAGCAAATAAAATTTTAAAAAGGTAGACAATATGCATTATCTATATTCGCTTGTGTCGTCTACTTTTCTTTTATGTGTGTAAATCTATACAAGAAAGCTGCATTAAATAACACTTCAAGTTGAAGTTCATGTTAAGTATGGGTTATAATTTACACATAAGCTTATTTCAGATATTAAAAATAATAAAAAAAGCAAATACAAGTATGCGAAGAATAGAAAGAAAGGAACAAAAATAAATATTAAAAGAGCCAGAACAAGAAGACAAGAAGACATAAGCGATTAAAAAAAAGAAAGAAAGATGTATGTAAGTGTGAGCATGACACTTTTCATGAATTGAATCTTTTGTTTGCAAAAAAAAAAGAAAAAATCAGTACTTCCGTATTAGCAGAAAAAAATTAACTAAATGGAAAAATAAGCGCTCATATTCATAAATTTTTATTTTTCTGTTTTTTTTTTAATAAAAAGTTCTCGGTTTGTTTACTGTGTCATATGTATCACAAAGACATTGCTTACATTTACATTTCGTATGTATCACTTACTTTGTGACGAATATATTTAACACACTTTGTTGGTATAGGGTATCTTTTTTGCATTTTCATGACTTCCAAAATATTGGTGAGTGCATATAATTTTAATTCCTCAAGAATTCATTTCATACGGCCGTATTCATAAAAAATGTTATAAAAAAATTATTTTACTTTACAACAGGTTTACCCATCCACTGTTTCTACAAAACGGACGGTCGAAAACTTACGTGAAAAGCACGCATTCGTTTGAGTGATTTCATAAATTTTTTTTTTGACGAGTTACCTAAACGACTTGTGGCAGCAGGGTGTTACAAAACAATTGTTGTATAGAGATTGGTTTGTTAAACGTTTTGCAGTCCAAAATTATTTTTTATGGACAAGGGGTCTAATGTCCATTCTCCGCGTTTAATAGTGTGTGACAGAATTCCCATTCGGCTCAAGTTGAAATTGACATACATAAGCAAGTATTTCCAGTCTGAAGACACTTTGTTACCGAGTGTTACAAAACTGGACGCAATAAAAAAAGGGCTCAAATCGTTGAATCCGTAAAAAATTTTTTTCAAAAATTGCAATTTTATTATGACATACGTGAACGTACTGAACGAAATAAAGCCTACGAATTTTACGAACTGTCATCCGTCAACAAAATTCAATATAAATAAATAAATTTCAAAAAAAAATTTTAGTAAAATAAAATTTCAGTGCATACAAGCAGAATTAGTTTTTACTTTCTGTTCTGTTACGAATCAGCTGACTCGTTTTTGTTTACAGAAATGCTATACAAGTCGTTAGTTTTTCTGTTCCATTCTGTTCTGTTTTGGTTCAACCAGTGAAAAGTAATTGTAAGTGACAGCAAAAATAACAAAAACATTTTTAAATAAACTGTGACTGTTCTTTTACAAAATTTATTTTTACAAGCTTATATGAAACGAAACACATGTCATTATATTGAAACATAGCAATGGGCGATGCAAAACTCATCACTTTTTCTTTATTTGTCAGAAACAGCTGATAAGTTATTACAGAAAAAAGTCACTATTGAAATTTAGCAACAGAACGGCATAGTACAGATCAGGAAAATAAAGTAAAGACTAATGAGGTCTAAAGTTGTATTTTTATAAAATGGTGTTTCTAGAAATAATTATAACTATTTGAATGAACATCAAAACTCGGCATTTATGGGATCTGAGTGTTTTAAATTTAATTCATAAAAAATTATCTTGTCAATGGATTGCTATTACTATTTTTTCATCTTCTTCCCTAGAACTTAAATGAAATAATAATACCGATTCCGTATTTAAATTTTGTATATTCTAATTACATTTTTTAATTATTTTGACATTTGTACATTTATTGTGAATTAAATGTACTATTCAAAGTGTTGTGCAAGTTAAGAACTATTGTGAATTTTAATGAAAATTACTATCGTATCTGATTGATTGTGCCATGTGCCCAAAAGCCGAAATTGTGGGAAAAATTATTTCCAAATGAGCCAGCATCATAAATATTGGTGTAGAGATCCCTGTTGCTATAATAAGCATTTAAAAAAGTTGGCAATGACCCCCTTCACCTTTGGTAGCATGTCTGTTCTACACTCACAGATGTGTAAATTTAAACGGAGTTGCCAACTAGCAAAAATATTCGGTATATATGTATGTATGTCGTTAGGAACTGAATCGTGATTTTTTCTTTCCAAAATCTAAGATTTAAAATTTTAATTTTTGCAGCTAAAATTGAAATTGGACACATAGTGGATTGATGTATCACATAATTATCTTTCGTACGATTGTCGAAACAATGGCGGATGCGACGATTCGAGCCCAGGAATTGTAGTCGAATGAATTATGCTAGGAACACAACTGGGACGAACGACGAATTTTTCGGTAAGTATGTACTTTAGTCATAAAAAATAAAACAAATTTGTTCATATGAAAATGAACACAACACCGCCGCGGAACGAAAGTCGTCGTGCGTGACGAACTCTGAGATAGATTTATTTCTATTTTGTACGCCGACGAACCACGAAAAAACAATTTTTCTCTCTCTCTCTGTCTTTGCACACACAATAACCAACTTTATCAAATATGAGAGGAATTCGCTGAATAAATTCGTCGTTGTTGTGCTTCACACGACGAATTCGTCGACGTGGACGAAATTCGTCGTTCGTCCAGTTGTGTTCCTAGCATAAGTATCAAAACATAGAACTTTACGCAATCTCAATTTAATGTTAAGATCAATCATTGGAAATGATCTTATATTTTACATTTTTCAGATCACAATATTTGGATTTTATTATCGTTTTTGGAACTTATTTTTTACACTTTACGATCTATTCGGAAGTTTTTATCTATTCCAAAATAATATTGATGAACCGGGAATTCTTGTCTAAAAATTTAATTAATGGTGACCACATAAAGAGGACATCGAAATAAGTCAATAATTGTTCTTTAAACCAGAGATTCTACTCTTTAATTCGAAACGAAAGGTACTGCTTTCGAATTATCGAGTAGATCCCCAGCTGTGTTTCGCCCAGTAGGGACATCAGAAGACTTGCGGCCAAACCAAACTAGTAACAACATACCCAATAAAAAATGCAAAATATTTAAATAAACATGTGTTAGGAGTGAGCCTAAATTTTTCTCAAAATTATACTTTTCACTTAAAGCAACTTATTTAGACATCCATACACACATAAACGCATCCACACGTAGAAGTGCATGCAAATAAATATCATTCTTTAAATATTTTGTAATAATAAAACGCCACTTACTCACTCTCTGCTCGTTTCACACTAAATCTTTTTGTTTTCTTTATTAAACTTTCCGCTCCAAAAGATGTGGGAGTGAGTATCAGATTATAAGAAGGCGTAAAGAGGAAGCTGAAGAAGAAGGACTATTGCTTTTGTCTAATTTCTTTGCAAATACAGCAACACATATCTACATATACTATACACGCACATACATCATACATATGTATGTACGAGTATGTAAATCGATTTTAGTAGGTTCCGCTCCTTTTGTTGTTTGTTGAACAGTGCAGCGCGGGTGTTTGTTTAAGTGTTTGCATGTGCTTTTGTTTTTAAGTGACAGGAAAACGGAAGTTTATGTGTTGAAAATTATATCAGATATAATCATTTTAGTATTTCTTTTTAGCAGGATATTTGTTTTTGTTCTTTAAAACATTTAAATAACAATAAGTATAATAATTGTGGCCAGTAGGCCGTGAAATTATGTACTTTCGATGGCACCAAAAAATATTATAATAAAAATATATGTGTGTGAGTATATACATACGTTCCTCAAAAATATCGCATGCAATATTTTCTTCTTCTTTTATATGGTACACATTTCATACTGAAATTAAGAGGGTTTTTTATATAAAAATGTTCACTGTAGCCAAACCCTTCTTCCTCAACAAATCAAACCTAGAGAAAATAAAGACAACAAATCATACCATTAAACTGCATTTATATTATATAAAAATATAACTTGGTGAAAAATTCTTACTTCCAATTCTATGAGGCAAATGCCCACTGTGGCCACATCCTTCTTCCTCAGTGAATCTAACCTAGAGGAAAATAAAGACAACAAGTCAAATCAACCATAGCATTTACTCCTAATCCCGCCTTAGGCACTCTTTGATATGACGCCTTTTTGATTAAAAAAACATACATACATATCGCACACTAAATCAATCATAAACAGTCACGGTTTAAAATTATCAAAATGGTTTTCTTTTTTTTTATATAAAGCAGTGACATATCAAACTTATTTTGTATTAATTTAATAGAAATTTTGTATTGGTTTAAAGCAGTTTTTGAAGGACAAACAAGCAATACAACTTCACACTAAAACAAAAATACGAGTTTTGTCATCTTATTGTATGCCTTCCGTTTTATTATACGGGCGCGAGGAATGCAACACATTAGCCGAAGACGCACAGACGCTGCAAGTATTTCTAAGTCGATGATTGCGAAAGATATTGAAGATATTTTGGCCAAATGTTGTCTTCAACGAAGACTAATGGGAACGAACAGGAGAGTCCCCCATGCGTGCCTAAATAGCCAACAGGAAGTGGACCTGGATTGCGCATAAGGCAGCGGAGGGTGATAGCAATTGAATGGAAGCCTCAAGGGCCAGGTTAAACTAATACTTAGACGGCAAATTTACATTGAACTAGAAGCGAAGTCAAACAGAATTACGTGGTCTCGAGAGAAAATGCTGGCACAAGCCAGATCAAGACGATCAAATTTCATTATAAATGAATACACCAATTAAGTACAAAATATTTTAATGTTAAGTTTTTTTTTACAAAATTAAACAAAGTTAAAAATTATTTAAAGCAAAATGCAAAACTTTCACTTTCCTCAATGACTCCTGCAGTGAACGTGGCAAGAAAAATTAATAAAAACCTCCACAGGAATATCAAGTGACAGGCAAATAAATAAAAATTATTTTAAAGAATCTCACAAAACCAGAATAAAAGTAAAAGTTAAACAAATAATACAAAAAACACAAAGAAAGTGATATATTTCAACGTTTCATAAAATGATTGGCAACATGCAATGCAATATTTTTATTCAGTTGGTATTTTTGTTTTGCGGCATTTGGTGGAATGATTTTGTAAACAAATCAACTCTTTTTAGAAAAAATCTTAAATCTCTGCAGTTTCGGGTATAAAAGATATAAATAAAAAAAACACGACCTAAATACCAAATGTGGACACTATTTATGGCAGAAAAATGGACAATAAGTCAAAGTAAAAAATGTTTCACACTCACTTTACAAAAAAAAAGAAAGAAAATCTCTAGCAACAAGTTAAAAAAAGGTAGAAAAAAGTTTGTAATCTTAATGGACAAAATGTACAAAATATGTCTCCATTTTATATATCTTTTAAGCAAATGTTTAGGTGTCAGATTTTCCCTTTGGGTTTGTTTGTCTTACAAATGTCTGATACCTCAATACCATTAAATGCAAGAAAATTAAGTTGTAAAAGGACATTTGTTTGTTTGCTTTCTGCTGTTCGTTTTACAAAGTATTTTAAGAGCATGTTGCCAGTGGCAGCAGACTTGTAGGTGATATTTAAAACTTACTTAAAATATCTTATAACACAACATGTCTCAACTCAAAATGTTACACGTTCTCAGACATACAATTTACATTAATTTTACTAACTTTTTGTTACTCAAGTAGATACCTTTGTTCTTCGTTTTTCTTTTGTTTTGTATGTATTTTTAAACAGCAAATGGTTATTTATGAACGCATTCAGAAAATCTGAAGAATGTGTGATACACTGCCGATAATTATTTTAACTACACATGTGAAACATTTTTATATGAAACTAAAACTAAAGAGTTCTTTAACGACTCATATAATCAAGACTAATATGAAAATATTTTTTTTTTCAACAAAATTAATTGAAACAGTAAGTGATTTATATATTCACCTCTATGGTGAATAACAAGTGCAATTATTGTTCCCATAAAACTTGTATTCCCCTCGAAAGGGAAAATGCTATTGTGAATCTCCAGCGAAAATTTATTTCCATTGTCAGTTCTCAGTGAATGCAAAAAATGGGAAGATTTATAATTTTATGGCAATAAGGAAAAAGTGCTTAATTCATTTTTATTTATTTATTTCATGAATACTTTACAAAGTAAATTTGCAAAGTATTGTTGCACAAATATGGGCGGGGTAACTAGACCATATGCCCAAGATGGTATTAACAGTATTTTAAAAAAGTTTTTGTGACTGACTATACACGAAGTAGCAACGTGGTTGTTAGAGAATTTCTACAAAAGAACCGCAAGAATATACGGTTATCCGTGGCAGATCAGCCAACCAGTGCGAGCGAGACGCAAAACTCTCGAAGGCCAATAAACAACAGTGGCCTGGTTGCACTTAAGAGATAATTGCGAACGACGCTTGATGTTGACTCGCCCAGAGCTGCTCTCCGACTGTGTGCTTAATTCATATTTTACTATTTTGCAGTAGAGCACTTTTAAGCTTTCAAGTCGATTTTCAGAAATTTGTTTCTTTTACAGTTAAATTGGAAAATTCGGTATTCATAAGATTTTTTTTACAAAAACATCCTTCTACACATTATAAATAATACATTAAGAGACATTTTCACAACGAATAAAAGTATACTTTAAGAGTTTTAAAACTAGTATTTCAATACAAAATACTGGTTTTAAATTCTTAAAGTTTACTTTTGTATCGTTGTGAAAATGGCCCTTAATTTGAAATATACCAAAGTCTAAGCTTAATGAAGCTATTCTTTTCTATGAGATTATAAGTTGAAGAAAGATAAGCTGCAAGTAACTGCGCTATATCTTCCTGAAAAATCACTCACCCGACTTAAGCACTTTTTCCTTTTTGCCACTGAATTGAAAATAAAACAAATTTAAGTTTAATAATAAGAAAGACACAAAGTTAATTTTTCAAATGAATTTTTTTACTTTTAAATATTCTAGGTCCAGGGGAAATTTTTTTACGAATACCACCGCAATAAAACTTACTCCATCTGAACAAAAGAGGTTCACCCTCAATGCATAAAGATGTTGCAGGGAATTATAATTGGTAATCATGAACATTATTTACTGATATTGTTATAAAAAAAAACTATTTTAAATTAAAATTGCCTGATGTATTAATTCAGGTTGTCAAATGCGTTCGAATTGTAATGTTAATAACATAAAAATCGCCTGAATAAAGTGAACAAAACCCAGGGCAAAGTAAAAAATCCTCGTGAAAAATATTGCTTATGATAAGGAGAATCGAAAATAGGAGACATTTTTAAAAAAATATTATTCACGATTGCCATTTTGGAAAAAGGGAAAATATTATGAGGTAAAAACACCAGGTCAGCAAAAACTATGAGGAGTGGTCTTACACCATTGAAATTTGGCGCCAAGTATTGTATTGACTAAATTCAGAAAAAAGATAAAATTTCATAAAAATTAATCGAAATCAATTTTTGCGCGAACATTTTATCCCATCCAAGCAGAAGTCTTCAAATTAGGTAAAGACACTTTCTATAATCAAAAAGAAGCTCAACGATCTTCACCAAAATATGCCGAGCCTGCTGGCTTGTGTTTAGTGTTACATATGTTAAAATTTATATATTCTTGAATATTAAAAGTTTTTAAACAAACTTTAGGATAACACTGCTTGAATTGAAGTTTAATAATGTTTTTAAAAATCCCTCAAATAGTTTTAGCTTCCCTTTAACTATTTAACTGACTGTAAGTTGATAGAAAAGTTTATGTACTGCAGCATTTCTTACAAATAACACATTTTTAATATTAAAAGAATGTAATCAATCTGCATAAATATATACAAACTTACGTGTGTCTGATTATCGGTCTATCTGTCGGTATTGTCAGTCTGTGTGGGGTGTTCTTAAAAGCATTGAACACATGCACACCTCAGTTATGACTAACAGCGCCGTTTTACGTAAGTAAATTAGGACGGACCTATTATTTTTTTATGAAAAAAAGATATACATATCGCTGACTTAATATAAAAAGGGCGCATCTAAATTTTTTTCGAAATCGCGTTTTTAAAGCTTTCTGGTAGCGTATAATTACATCCTTCATCAAGAACGAAGTAAGTAACAATTAAAAATAAGAGATTTATTTAATTAAAAAAAAAAATATTATTCTTGCATGTAAATGCTTTAGTTTTTTTCCTTCTCCTGTAAAATATCGAGAATTCTAGTTACGCCTTTCTTATATTAAGCCATCGATATATAAATCCTGAATTGTTTTTTTTCTTTGTCCTATTACTGCTTATTGCAGCTAGACAGATTAATTTTTTTCGAAGTGGTTGTGATTTGACTTTTGTTTCTCCAAAAGCCATATTAGTATAATTAGAAAGATTGTATGGAAATAAATCATTTGCTTTTTTAGCTTAAAAATTAAATAAAAAGTTTTCAACTTCGAAATGAAGTGGAAGAGGCGCCATGAAATATTCTGTTCTTTATTTTAAGAAAAATTATATAAATAATTACTCGTAGTTAATATAAATTAATATTATAAAATAAAATAAATAACAAATAAATCCAGAGAAATATATTTGCTATTAAAATATAAATTAATATTTTTAAAAACTTATGTGCAGTTTCTATATACAAGTCAGGCTTTCCATATAAATTTTATACTTAAGTCGTCCGTCAGGATTGTAGAAGTAGGGGTTAATCGATTCAATCTAATTTTAATTGTTTTAATTATTTAAGATGTTTATAGGAGCAAATTTTAATTTAATTTTTAATTTTTAATAAACTTTTTTTTTTTTTTGGTAAACAAAATATTCCATAGATTAGAGAAAATGGGTTTGAAGTACTAGATTTCATTAATATGCTATAGCGACAGTTAAAAAATATTTTAAAGTACATATGACATGTGACGAGCTAAAGGCACTATTACCGTTCTCAACTCAGCTCAGTTTCTTAGTCTGAGAGTCAAGCCAACTTAGTCAGTTGGCCAGATCGCCTTGCACGACATTTTCATCTGTTTCTTGTACCACGTATCATCTGTTATTTAGTTTACTAGTCGAGGATTTAAAGGAAATCATCGTTCACGACGATCTGAGTGACAATGTCTTGCATGTTGTCCTCAACACTTTTGACATTGTTGATGGCCATCTCAGCGACAAGTCGTGTGCAAAAAAAATTTAATTTTTGTGTCAAAAATATCAATTAAAGCCTGTTCTATTGAGTGACATACATAGTTGCTCAAGACTCACACTATCATTTTATGAATGAGAATCGATGTGGTGTTGGAGCTGTAGTCAATACGTGTTCTACGATTTTCTATTGTCTTGTACCCATCGTTTAAGATATGGCCAACTGGGAAATAATGATTGAGTTTGTAGTTGCCATGTACCACAATACTTTTCCAGTAAATATTAGTTGTGATTCACAATACTAAAAAAATAATTAGATTGTGTCAAAGTTGAGTTGACTCTGAGACAATCAAACTGAGTAATGCCGAGTACACACTAAGGCATTTTGTGGCAACGCAATAGCTAGTGTACCAGTGGCAACGTTTGTCATTTCCGATATTTTTCGTTGTGTCGCATTTCCTTTCATATAAAAAACATAATGTGAACGGCGTTGCACACATTTTGAAAATGACACCACAAAATTAAAACGCAAAAAATGTCAGATGTCTACTCAGCCTTTAAGAAGAACTGATAATGGCAACAAGGGTGTAAATTATTGACAGATTATTGACAACATTCTGCTTTATCATTGATTTACTCGTAATAAAATATTTTTACTGAATAAAATGATAAGTTTTCCACAAAATTCATTTTGTTTCCTTTTAAAACTTGGTTTCTACAGCGGGTAGACAAGCCCCAATTTTTTGGGATTGGAATAAGGGTGCATGTCTTTTGAGCCAGCCTAATGTTTGCTATAAAGCATATGTATGTTGCGTGAATGTCTTTTGATGTTGCTGTTCTTATTCCACAAGGTTCTCAGAAGGTTTTTGCTGTCATTATTGTTTTTGTTGTTGCTGCTGATGTTAAGTTACAAATACTTTATTTTAGGCACTTTAAAATTGTGTTTGATACAAATAAGACTTAAAATTCAAACAAATATCTACGTAGTCTGTATTAGTGGATGGTTTGAATATTTACTCTTAACTTTAGAGCTCAAAGCGACAACAAAAACAAAATCATTTCCAAAATGTAAACTTTGGTTTTTTAACGAAAAAAATATACATATATAAATAAATGCAACAAAAATTTTTAGTGATTTCATATCCAAATACTTTTAAGAACTAAACTTAAGAGGGAAAAAGAAAACTTTCTTGTTTCTTTGCAAGTTTCCGTATAGCTTTTTGTAGCTGTTGTATTTTCTTTTTTGGTCATATCGGTGAAATCTTTATTTTCATAAAAGTTTATATTTTATGTAACATTAAAAAGATGTTTTTATCGATATAACTCGCATACAAACACTTATCGCTCATTTACTCAAACAACGTCATAACTCAAAAACACTATTTTGCCAGAAAATGACTTTAAACTTTTCAATTTACACACAACTTAGTGGAGCAAAAAAATTTTATTTTTCTCTCAAGAGCTGAGTAAACAAGATATTTGTATGAAATTTTAACACAGTATGAATAACGATATGAGGACTAATTCCGCATCATTCTGAATTTTTTTGAGTTATTACAGTCATTGAGTAAGTGAGCGATATGAAATAAGCACTAGCGGTAAACTTAAGTACAGTAGAATCTTACAAATTAGAACCACTTTCTGCACCGAGCAGTTTGAATTTCTGAAAAGTTCGAATTTCTGGAAATTTTTTTTTAAGAAAATTATAATACAAATATAATAAATAAATAAAAAATTGAAGCGCGCGAAAAATAATACGCCTTCATCAGCATTATAAATGTGTGTTTCCAATAACCCCATTTCCGTGACTTCTGCACGAAATCTGTGTGGAAATGTAGTGACCTCACCAACATCAATCGAAGGCATTTCACCACCAATTTTTGAAAACCGTATTCCATGGCGGGTTTTAAATTTGGTAAACCATCCATCACTTGCAGTAAATGCGTTTTCATCTTTACCAAATTTGTACAAGCACATCAAATTTCACACGCATATGACCGAATTGTACACACACCGAATAACTCGGTTATTCCCCGTTTTATTTTTGATTTACTGAGCGAAAAGAAATAATTTGTAGTGAAAATACAAAAAAAAATTAAATAAAATAAAATAAAGAATAAAAAAACTTACAGAAATTAGAAAATGTACTAATTTTAGAATTTTGTTTTTCGCCTATTTAGTTCAAAATCATAGAAAAAAAATATTTTCTAGTGGAAATAAAAACCAAAAAAAAAACACTTCCAGAAATTAGAACAACAATGTACTACAAACCACCGCTGTGGTTTCTTATGTGATCGCTCGAAAGATGTCAGAGTGCGAGCGAAGCTAGATGCGAGTGTATGCTACAAAGCAGCAAAGCAGGTTGTGTAATAGCTTCTAGAACATTGTAGCTTCTTTCCTTTTGTTTTTGTTTTTTTTTTGTCATGACATTTTTCTTTTTTCCTTTTGTGTGGGGTTTTTTATAAAATTTTTTTAATTTGTTTATCCTTCCTTATTTTACACAAAAATATATTGGAAGTATGTATGAATTAATCCATTTTTCATACAAAAGCGCTTAAAAATTAATATCAACAAAAGAAATTGCTTTGTTCAATATAGCGTTCACTCTGGCACCTTCTAGCATGCTATCACAAACTATTATCGCTTCTATCTTCACTTCGCTTCTAGCGGCCACTCTGTCATCAGCCTTGCACATTTACATATATAATTAGTATAACTTTAAGCTTTGTTTGTATAGGGTCCGCCATCTAGCGTTTTTTTTCAACTAGTGCTTATTTCGTGAATGGTAACACTTAGCTCATGTCTGATTTGACAGATAATTAGTTTTATCCTTCCGCTGAACGAATATGGTTGTGTATACGCTTGAACAACGCTGGGAAATATTGCCTGCGATCGACTTACAGACGATGCCGATTTTGCCAAAAAAAAATCATCTTTTCAGATGAAGCTCATTTTAATCTTGGCGGGTATGTAAACAAGCAAAATTGTCGCATTTGTGGCACAGAAAACCCGTACGCATACATTGAAAAGCCGACGCACCCAAAACGAGTCACTGTTTGGTGCGGATTTTGGTTCAGAGGCATAATTGGGCCAATGAGCAAGGAGTGGCCATTACAGTCAATGGCGATCGTTATCGGGCCATGTTGAACGAATTTTTGTTCACATAAATTGAAGAGGAGGATATTGGCAACATTTGGTTTCAACAGGACGGCGCTACGTGCCACACAGCCGAAGCTACACTCGATGTTTTGTGCCCTGTTTTCAAAAAAAAAAAGTCATCTGCCGGACCCTATAGTTCTTGAGTTGTCGATTTTGTTTGATAGTTCAGACAACGAGTGCCAATTGTTAAAAAATATAAGTAAAACGCTCCAAGTTGAATATAGCGTGCTAACACTCAAGCGAAAAAGCGCTGACTTTATATCCCTGATTTTTATTTGTAAAAAAAATTGCCTTTATTTTAAAACTTATTGCAATCTAGTTACATACTTAAATTCCTAATTATCCTTTTTTAGCATAAACTAAAAGTTTACAATTCTTCAAAATGATTTGTGAGTACAACGGCTATTTTACAAACATCACCACATTTAATTTAAAACAAGAATATATTATTTATTCATCTATTAGATCATAAATTATTATAACATAATAGCGTTTACACCCTGTTTAGATTTTTTTTACAGCAGCCGCCCATAGAACATAATTACTCCCGTCATTATAAAAATAAAAGATGATTAACTATCTACACCTTTTTAGAGGTGCTTAAAAGCTTTTAATCTTTAACGATGAAATAACAAAGACGAAACACTAAAGAAACTTGGAATGAATAGAATACTATTGGGGGTTTTCTTCAGGAGTTAATCCCAAGAATATGTCTTGTGGAAATTTCCAAAAAAAAAAAATTATTTAAAGCAAACGTGCTAGTTTGATATTTGTTCTTTGTTAACAATTATTTCTTAATTGCATTGGAAGTTATTTTTATGGAAAAAATATAACTTCAACTCGTTCCCTAAAAAGAACTTGCATTAATTACACCTTGGGAAATGCCAATATCGTTACCTTAATATAGAAAGGCGTTCAGTCATTCAGCCCAATCATGAATATTCCCTAGGAATTTATTTCTCACCGAAAATAATTTGCTCGTGAAAAAATTCCTCTAATCATAAATTCCTTGGAACAAAACTGAGTAAGAAGTGGCATCACTATATTACGAAGCTCGTTGTTTTGCTTGTTTGCAAGGCCTTTTTATTAGGTCTATGCAACTCTACAAAAACACAGCAATACAAAAAACAACACTATGTTTCAGTTGTCAAAATCACACACAAACATGAACTAAAAACTTATGGCAGTTTAAACACGAAAACACAGAATGTCATCAGGACGATTGCATTGACCTGATAAATAGGCCTTGGCTTCCTCCTTCTCTTTCTCCAAATTTATTGAAATTAACAACTTGAAAAATATATTAAAAAATTTTAGGCCGGGTTTACATCTGTGTGCCATATGCCCAAGAAAGCGTAACCACTAATTACTAATGAAAAACTGTTTGATTCAGACATATATTTATTGATTTAAACAGTTTCCAATCATGTTGGATTCTATAAAATTGTTTATTGGTGGATCACTAAGTCCGTGACTTTTTGAATGAAACACAGTTTTTTTTTTTGCAAAACAAAAATTTATTTTTCAACATAAACTCCTTTTAACTCAATACACTTAGTCCAACTTTTCTGCAGTTTTTGTATCCCTTCCAAAAAATAGGATTTTTCGAGGTCCTTAAATAGGCATTTGTTTGGTCAATAATTTCATCGTTGGAGCTAAATCTCTTTCCACCGAGTCATTTGTTTAGGTTTGGAAATATGAAGTAGTCACTAGGGGCTAAATCCGGAGAATATGGCGGATGAGGCACCAATTCGTAGCCCAATTCATAGAGTTTTGCCATTGAAACTGCACACGTGTGCAACCGTGCATTATCTTGACCATATGGAGTAGTTTTCTTTTAAAATCCTCATGAAATCGGTCTAATAAGTTGGCATAATATTCGCCGTTTATTAATTTTTCCTTTTTGAAGGTAATCGATGTGGATTATACCGCGTCCATCCCAAAAAAACTGCTGCCATCACCATATTGGCCGACAAACTTACCTTGGCCTTCTTCGGAGCAGGTTCACCCGGAGAAACACATTGTTTAGACTGCTGGTTGGTCTTCGGAGTACAGTAATGGATCCATGTTTCATCCACAATTACAAAACGCCGCAAAAACTCTTTCGGATTGCGGTTAAAAAACTCCAAACAATCCTTTGAAGTTGTCACACGTTTACGTTTATGTTCAATTGAGAGCAAACGCGGCACCCATCTTGCAGACAACTTTCTTAACTCCAGCTGATCACTTAAAATCGAAACCACACTGCCATATGAAATGCTTATGGCATCAACAATCTCACGCACTTTTACTCTCCGATCGGCCAACACCATATTGTGGATTTTTTCGAGATTTTCGGATGTACTGACCTCAATTGGCCGTCCCGAACGTTCAGAGTCATTTGTACTTGTGCGACCACAACGAAAGTCAGTAAACCACTTTTTTATCATTGAAATCGATGGTGCAGAGTCCCCATAGTATTTATCGAGCTTTTCCTTGGTTTGATTGACGGTTTTTTTCGCAAAAAATAATGTTTAATCAACACTCGAAATTCACTTTTTTCCATTTTTAGGAAAATACACCAGGTTGTATGTTTTGAACAGCTGTTAAGCGTAAAGTAAATCTATTAACAGGTGGTACTTGATGGGAACAGTGTTGCATTTCATATAACTACGAGGGAAGTTCGAAAAGTCACGGACTTATTAATGCGACCTCGCATAATCAAATGCAGTTTTGCCCATAAGTTTGTTTCCAACAGCTTTAGTTTTCTTTTGACTATATGTATACTCGTATGTATAAAATGATTTAATAGATATAAACTCTTATTGTACATGCTTAGTACAAATAATTTCCATATAAATATAATTTTGGTGTATACAATTTTTGGTATTTTCTTGGTTACTTTCTTCATTATTTTATAAAATATTAATTTTAGCAAAAAACTTTCTTTGAGGCTAATGTTGTTGACTAGAAGAGCTAAAATATTGCCATACATCATATTCTTGTAAAATGTTTTTTTTTAAAGATAGTCACATACAAACAAAACACATCCCCTAAAACACAATTTATGGCTACGAAACTTTTCTGTATTTTTTTTTTTACATAAAACTGAACCGATTTGGGGGGAGAGAATATAATAAATAAAAAAACGGCCACGCTAATGTACATACATGATGAATTTACTCGTATAAATTCTTAAATAAAAATCATTACTTATTATCAAACACAAAATTTTGTTTTGTGTAATTTATAAAATTTTTGGATAATTTTGAAGTTTTGTGTGTATTATTTAATTTGAACTCCAGCAACACTGAGCGTCACACACATGCAAAACTAAACATGGTTTACATAAAATTAATAAGATCAGAGATTTTTCTCCATGTTAAGATTTATTGGTGTCAATTGTATAAATTCTCTATTTTTCAGCTAATTTAAATAGTAATTTTAATTTCCCGGCAAATGCTGCAAACACTAAACACACATGAAACTTTGGCCAGAACTATTTTTTTTACCCACAGCGATTTTAATTAAATTTCATTTATGGGATTTCTTTAGACTTGGCCAACGACAAATAATAACCTTCATTGTTCTTTAATGTTCAAATAAATTTTAAAGCCGCTGCGCGTAACTCTTTTATGTTTGATGTAAAAGTCTCATATTATGATTCTTTATTTTGCAAATAAAATACTTTGTGGAATTTAATTTCTTTGAACTAGCAAAAAAATGTGTTGCTTTATTTATTTTTTACTCTCGCTATCTTTTGCAAAAATACTTTGAAAGCCCAGTCATTATCATTTAATTAGCCAAACTGAATTAAAGTGTTAAATCAAAGGCTTTCTGGTCTTCTTTTGTTGTATATTTCTCAAAATAGACTGTGAATTTACAAAATCCTTGGTGTTCTCGCATTCTAATAAGGAAAAAATATCTACAATTTGTATGTGAATGAAAAAAAAACCATACAAATAACAGGGACAAATCGCAAGTCATGGATGTGGCTGGCTGCTTGACGTTAAGCCAATGCGACTCTTCTTATAAGTCAGAGTGGCACAAAATTACTGCTAATGAATGGTTGGTTAGCTACATCGGCTTTAATATTTTTTCTAGTTTTTGCGAGGATTAAAAATTCATTAAACGATTTCTTTTACTTTTTCTTTCCAAGTATTTTTTTGCAGGTAGAAGCACGTACTTAAAATCAGTGGTGGGCACTGTGATTGTATTGAAGTTCCAGAGCTATAGCAACAAATCACACGAACATGTAGGCCCATCTGCCACACTCACATTTATTCCGGAAAAATTAAAAGCAAAATTTTATATCTTAAAAATGTTAATAATAATTCTTTTTAAACTTTTTTAAGTTTGTTTTATAGCACATGCCAATTGCTTTCATTAAAAAAAAATCCAATTTCAAACAGAACGGACTCTGGAATTTACTCGTAAAAATGTGAAACGTACTAGATAAAGTAAACTGAATTAGAATCCATCACTTTTATGTTTCGGTGACATATTGTTGTACATGTTGGTTCTGATGTTGCTGTTAAAGTTCACACACGCATTAATAAAAAAAATGGAATAAGTGTGTGCTTTTGACTTGAGATCATTTGTATCAGATCACGTACAAGATAACAAAGAATAAAACTTTCAAAGTTGAATTCAAATAAACGACAGTGCATAGGCAGTCGTGATGAAAACAATCAGAATTAGTTTTTTATTCCTTTTTTTTTACTAAATTTGGAAGAAAAAAATCCACATGAAAAAATCAAGGGCCTGTCCTACGATGTCGACAGCGTTCGACTGGTCGCACACTTACATTCAAAACAAACGTTGTCGACATCGTGGGACAGGCCCTAAAAATCTTTCCCTTTCAAAACAGAAATGATCTTCAAATATATAATTAATAAATACTACATTAAAATAAAGTTTAAATAAATTCTAGGGAATATTTTTTTATTACCATGAACAATAAGTTGGCATCACCAATTGTAAAGGAATTAAATAAACATCTGTTGCAAGTAGTCTATTGTGAATTGATTTAATTTTATTTTTACGCGTATTTGTATAATTTTCCTAATAAATTGTTTATATTCATCAAAACTAATAGTATTTCGTTCCGATTTAATTTATTAGAAGAAAAAATTTATTGAAAAAAATAAAGAGACGAAATTGAAGAGATTCATCAAATCCACTGTGTTTATCGGAAGTAATGTAAAGCAGAATTAGTTTTTACTTTCTGTTCTGTTACGAATCAGCTGACTCTTTTTCGTTTATAGAAATCTAATAAAAGTCGTTTGTTCTTCTATTTCGTTCTGTTCTGTTTCGGTTCAACCTGTAAAAATTAAAATGTTGTTAAGTAATTGTAAGTGACAGCATAAATTAAATAAAAACATTTTGAAACAAATTGTGATTGTGAGTTCAGATTTTAAAAAATGTAATTTTTAAAAGAAAAACATAAAATTATATTGCAAAATAACAATGGACGATCCAAACTCATTACTTTAGTGGAAAACTGTGACCATTCTGGTCAGAAACAGCTGATAAGTCACTAGAGAAAAAGTAAGCACGCAAATTTAGAAGCAGAACGGCACAGCACAGAACAGCAACAGACAGTAAAGACTAATGAATCCTTAAGTGAGAACATGAAGAATTGTAGGGAGTATGTTAATAAATAATACCTGATTTACATTAAGCATTTTTTCATGAAATTTCATGAATTCTGTTGCACGAAACTTTTTCTATTTTACAAATTGCAGAGCTATAAAAGAAAATGTTATATAAGAAAGGACATAGGATGAATCTCTGATACATTTTTGGCAAGTTTTTAATATAACTTGCTCCTCCAGGCCTCCTATTGACAAATAAAAATTTTCATGCAACTAATTTCATTAAAAAATGCTTAATGTAAATTAGGCATAAGTTCATACATTTCCACTCCTTTTAAAAATAAAGTAAAACAATTAAAAAATATTTTAAAAAACAACAAGAAAAATACTGATGTATATTGAGCTTCTTTTTTATTTAAAAACAAAAAAATTTTTTTTGTGAAAAACACACATAATTTTTGGAGAGAACCTACGGGAATAAAAATCGACGATGCCACATTTTTCACGATTGCAACTTTAGAGAAAATGGAAATATTTCGAGGGAAAAAATACTCACAATAGGGGTGAATATATTATTGTAAACTTTTTTATATATTTTTTTTCAAGTTGTTGAATTTCAATAATGGCCCAATATGATTCAACTACGACAGTTGAATCATATTGAGGTTTCTTTTGATTTTGATACACTGATTTGGTTTTCCCACTAACAGGCATTTTACAGAACACCTCTCACCGATAATAGGCGCTAATATTTTAGAGTTTTTTCGTTTTCTGGGTTATAGGATCGCGATTGTGCAAAACAACGTAAGAGCTGTCAATTTATTTTGATTTATATATCGCGATTTGCCATGTCATAAACGTCAAGGTGGGCGATTAAAATATGCTAGTCATGTTAAAAAAAAATGTAAAAATTTCCGAATTTTTTTTTTCTAAATTCGGATACTAGAACACATGCTATTAATTTGTATTCACTTAATTTCAACTTAAACATATGTAGCATGTGTTTTAGCACCTTAATGCACAAGAACAATTATGAAAGTGGTCTAAATCATAAATTTCTTTGGTCAAGATATTTAGTAGATTGCATTTCAGCAAATCAAAAAAATATTTTTATATTATGCAACACTTTAATTTAGATTTGTAATAGTGTCGATTAATATAAAAATAAATTTATTTAATATTCATTAAATATTTATTGAAGTTTTTTCTAAAGATTTATTTAATATTTCGAAACAAAAATGTATATGATTTAGACCACTTTCAAACAGGCCTGTCACAGAAATAGGTCAAAATTGTTTTGATTACGAATTTTCATTTCGATCGAATTTGTGTTACCTTCTCCAGATTTTGAAATGTCTGGAATTCCAATAACTGCAGGTTCACTTTCATATCCAAACGCCCCAGCAAAAATAAATTTGGTACAAGTAAGCACTAAGACAAAAATAACCACTTCGAAAATGCACACAGTGCCTTACGAGGTAGAGTTCGACCGATTAATCGGCTTCGGCTTTGGCATTAATTCATATAAAACGTAAGATCATTTTTAAAATTTAAAACATTCGGCTTCGGCTTCGGTTTTGGCCGAAGTTTAGGATTTTAGCCGAAGTTCGGCTTCGGATTCGGCCAAAAAAAATCGCCTTCGGTCGATCTCTAT
Source organism: Nowickia ferox (assembly GCA_936439885.1). Taxonomy (NCBI): domain Eukaryota; kingdom Metazoa; phylum Arthropoda; class Insecta; order Diptera; family Tachinidae; genus Nowickia; species Nowickia ferox. The sequence continues at coordinate 89,004,633 of OW387023.1, read as the reverse complement.
TACGAGGATGCAATAACGTAAGCGAATGATGATTTTACACGAACACTGCGAAGTTGGTCGGCTGTTTATACTAAAATTTTTTATAGTGCACAATCTCTCGCTTACTTCGATACAAATTTTTAAAATTATATACATATAAAAAAGACATGATCTTAATGCATGTAGGATGTACCAAGTGGGACATCGCGAACAAAAATCATGGGATACCGAATCAGGTTGGTAAGAGAGAGCTGGGCTCTCTCCCCTTTACGAACCTGCTTCCAAGTAGACGGATATTTTTGCTGGGGCAGTGTATGTGTTAAAGTTTTATTTATTTTTATTTGACTGAATAGAATATTTCAGTTTTAAGGTGCTGCATTTTTTCCTTATGACTTGAGAAAATTTCTTACATATGTACAAATGGGCATTTCTAAGAGAGAGTTCAGTTTTTTGTCACGTGCGACAGAAAGCATTTAAGCTTGTATTTCAGAACAAAGTGACTCGATTTTTCTGAAAATTTTAGCTAATGTAGAGCTGCTAACGGCCTAAACAAATATATAAAAAAGTAAAAAAGAGGTTTCATTTTCTTTGAAAAAACAAACATATTTGCTTTGTCAATATGTAAAAAAATTAAATAATGCAAGAAAAATTTTAAATAAATTATTGAAATACATTTTTCGTTATTGAAATAAAGTTGTTTTAAACATATTTTTTCACTTTCACATACAGAAAATGAAACATACAAGAAAGTGACAAGTAAAGAAAGCTCCAATCAGGTTTTTTAAAATTCTTGGAAAAAAGAAAAAAATGTAGTGTATTTGATATTGTAGTGTATTACTACTTACCAATTAACACAGCTAATAAAAAGCGTTGTAGTTTTATTGCACTAGAAAGAAGAATCAAAACAAAAACGCCGACAAAATTTGAGGGAAAACGAGACAAACATAAAAGCACCCTTATCTTCCGTCTCGTGACACTTCTGTCCGAACATTGTATTTAAAGTGGTTTCATTTCGAGCAAATTCTTCGTTCCGAGCATGGAAATTAAAGTGTTTTCTTTTTGAGCGAATTCTTCGTTTTCTGAAGAATCTAATTAAGGAATTCAAATCAATTCCGATCGAAGTTGGTTTCTGTGACAGGCCTGTGTTAATTAAGGGCACAATTGTGAAAACTATTGGCGAATATCTAAAATAGATGAATATATTAAAGAAGTCATGTTGAAAATTGGTGTTCCAGATTGCGCCTTCTACGCGCCAGCCGTGGCGGCCACATGGCAGAAATCATATTTCAACATTAATTTCATAAAATTTTATTTCCAATAAAGCCCGTTTCATTGATATTAAAAATATATTTCCTTGCTTTATTATGATTTAAACTTGTGTCACCTAAAAAAAAACTCCCTTTATTTCTGAATATAAATTTCAATAAACTAGAAACCAAAATAGTTAGATGTGGAGACGGAAAATATGTATATTCGATGGCAGAAGCCAAGAAAGAAAAAACGATCGCAGAAGCCAAGAAACAAAAAAAAATATATTAATCACAATGATATCGTGTGCTGGAGCAATCGAAACTAAAAATAAATACTAAATAAACAAATACTGGAAATTGTTTTTTTTAGATAATCACTTGCAATTGTTTTGAGCATCACTGTAGTTATGTATGCTCATGAACACATGTTCGCATGTTTGTTTAATTCTGACAATAATTGTCCATTATGTTTTCATATTGCATTTTGTACTCCTTAATTTTTTTCACTGCATCTGGTCCACCTCCACTCAACATCACACCATCAGACACACATTCACACTTGTTGTTCGTGATAGTTCCCATTTTATTGAGTGCATGGAACCACACCATTCCCCCGCAGATCCATTAAATAATAGTGTTAAGGTTTTTTCTTCACATTTTTCATTTTATTTTTTTCAATTCACTGACTGATTGAGATTGTTCGTTCGCTGTGAAAGTATGAGCGAGATTTTAATGAAGTTGTCATGGTAAATAATTTTATAATAATTTTCATTGTTTTGTTCTAAATAAATTTTCGTTATCGTTGTTTTTCTCAGAAATTTTCTTTTTTTCTTTGCTTTTTTGTTGCTTTTGTTTATGACTGTAAGTAATGCCTGATTGGTCATGGAGTAGAACTTTAATGCTTTTATTATTCATTGTTTTTTTTTGTAATTTTCTATGTTTTATTGTTTCTAAAAGTTTTTTTGACGTTTCACCTCCTTTTTTTAATATTTGTTCTTCTTTTGTTGGAAGGTGTAAATATGAGGGTGACGATGATGATACTGATGTTAATGTTGTTGCTACACGCTGTTGCACGCGTTACTGTTGCCCACATGTTTTGATGTGAGTGCAAGCATGATGTTGCACACATTTGTAGGCGGATATCGGATCTATTGATGTTTGATATGTGTTACATAGATAAGGTGTGTCTGCTATGTGTGAAATAATGTTTTTTATTGTATGGTGTGGTTGTCGGCAAAATTAGGGTTATTAAGAAGTAACATATTAAAAGTTATGGAGGAGAAACCTTAAGACAGCTTAAGGTTGCCCAGGTAATTTTTAGTTCATTCTTGTCAAAATTTTAATTATTAAGCTATTTTAATGGAATAATATCAATTGATTTTCCCAAAATTGCAATCGTGAATAATTTTTCCGTAAAAATGTTTTCCTTTTTTTTTTTGATTCATGATTCTTATCATGAATAATATTTTTCACGGATATTTTTTTTCAAAAATTTTTATATTTCTTATTATTAAACTTAAATTTGCTTAACTTTACAGTCACCTTTAAGATTTAAAAATCAAACTTGTTCCCTTTTTTACATTCACTGAGGACTGATGGCGAGAAAAAATGTAACTGGTTATTCACGATAACATTTTTCCCTTCGAGGGGAATAAAAATTTTAGGGGAAACAAATTTCACTTGATATTTAAGTACCACTAATTTTTGCATGGAGAATGGATCTCTTTGGTTCATATACAGTCAATTTATGACGGTGGTATTCTAAAGAAAGGAATGAAAATTTCATGGAAGCAAAAATTTAACATTTTATTCACGGTAGGGGTGATTTTATATCAACTCTGAAATTTCTGAATACTACAACTTTCAATGATTTATTAGCTTCACGTTTCCTCTAACCGTTTGTGTGTGTGTTTGTTAGTGGTGTCTCTATTGTCTCTTCCTAAGAAAGGGGTAAATAATTACTCTTTGTATTAAGCAAACATTCGATGAGAGGAGAGAAATGAACTATACATCTCTCTTATTCTATTTCAATTATTGTTTAGCTTGCTCCACAAAGAATGCATTTTAGTCGATAAAATATAATACCATAACTTAAAAAATTATTAACAATTTGATTATTATCATTTATTTGTTGTTATTGTATAAAAATAATAAAAAATATGAAAAATAGCCCCTATTCTGAGTATTATGTATATGGTTTGTTTTAAGTCCTCTTAACATCTTCTGCATAGCAGGTGGTCTACTCTGTAATTCGAAACGAAAGCAAATGCTTTCGAAACGCAATGTTAATAACATACAAATTCGAAAGCATTTTCTTTCGTTTCGAAATACAGAGTAGACCCCCAGGTTCTTATGGTGCTGCTGCCGTTTTCAAAATAATTAAATAGCTGACTGACTACCAGCGGCACTTGTAGTCGTGTAGCCATGCAGCCTGCTGTGGCCTATGTGTTTAGAGCATAAGTATTTTATTTTTGAATTGTTTAAGGGATGCGTAAAATATTCTTTTCAGTTTCATCTCTATTTTTTTTTTAATTTTTAACAGAAATTTTATTGCCACTAAAGCAATAAAGCTTGTAAACAAAATTTTCATATTAATTGTTTTGGTTTTTCTTTTCAAGAAAAACTTTTATATACGAGTATATACTCGTATGTATGCATGTAAATTTTTATTTTTTCACATCCAGCAACTATTTGGCGCAGTGTTCTAATTTATTTTGTTAAAAAATAATTTAACTAACACAGTTTTTCTTGGTAAATATCCGTTCTACTCCATCTTATTTTGTAAATATGTGTTACGAACATACTCATTGTGAGTTTTTACTACTTTCATAAAATAATATTTGCTTACTTATCTTTTGTTTCGCTTTATAATAAATTTATATTATTCTTTGGCACTAAGTGAAAAAGAAACTAGACGTAAATCGCCACTAAGACTTGCTCAAATATTTCTTTCTCTGCGTGAAATGTTGTTTACTAACGGGTTAATTGGTATTCAAACTAAAGCCGTAACGCTGCTTTATAATTATATACGAGATCGATCCCAAAAATAAAATTATTGACGTATAGATGGCGGCAGTAGTTTGATAAAAAAAATTGCTTTGATGAAAGGTGGTAACTTAAACAAACTTTCAAGGCCGCACGTTGTTTAGCATTTTTTTGTTTTTCGAGAAAGAAAAAACAAATCAAAGCTAAATGAGACGAGGTGATCTCGATTGAGGAAATGGTGATCAACTGTTAATTTTACTTGAGTCAAATCAAGCAAAACGTTGGGAAATTTTGCAGAGTTGTAAATCGAGACCACGTGGTATGAATTCGCCTAGGAACAAACTATCTCAGTGAATTTGTAGGCATGTCAAAATTGTAATTCAATTCTTTTATTTGAAAGGTCTCAGTACAACATATATTAAAGTTGAGCTAGATTCTACTCCGGGGGAGTCTGATATTTTCTTTATAACTATAAGATATTAGGTGGCAGAACTTAAACGAGGAAATACGAGGTGCCGAGAAAGAACACCGTAGTGGTCAACCAATTGATATCTCGTCCACGTTAGAAACGGTTAAGAAAATCCCCAAAATAGTGTTGGATGATCGTCAGTTGAAGGCACGTGAGCTGAAATGATAAGCCTTTCGCGTATTGACGAAAAGGTCTTTCCAACTTGTGCACAATATGGGTGGGGCGGTTGCTGATAATATCACAAAAAGATGATGTTTCAATAGAGTGTTTGGCGATGTTTCACCACTTCACACCTGAGACGAAAGGAACCGCTAAAAAGAATTCGACTGGAACGCCAAGGCTGCAGTCAAAGTCATGGCGTCTGCTTTTTGAGATACGCGTCTCACTATTTTTAATGATTCACCTCTATTGTGAATGACGAGTGGAATTTTTGTTCCCTTAAAATGTTTATTCCCCTCGAAGGAAAATGTTATAGTGAATAACCAGTTAAATGTTTTTCTCGCCATCAGTTCTCAGTGAATGTAAAAAAGGGAAGAATATTTTTAAAGCTTAAAATTTACTGTAAAATTAAATAAATTTAAGTTTAATAATAACAAAAACACAAATTCTGGGGAAAAAATCTCCGTGAAATATATTATTCATGATAAGAGGAATAAAAAAAGAAAACATTTCTAAAGAAAAACAATTCAAAATGGTAATTTGGGGAAATGGTAATTTGGGGAAAAGGTAAACAATTTCGAGGGGAAAGAGTAACAACAGATGTGATTATTCATGAGAAGGGGAATCCGAAAAAAATTCTATGGAAAAATTATTCAGGATTGCAATTTTGAGAAAAAGAAAATTTCGAAGGAAAAAAATTCACAATAGAGGTGATTATTCACGGTAACGGGAATGAGAAAAAAGGGAAACATTTTTAGGCAAGAATTATTCACGATTGGAATTTTAAGAAAAAAAATTCACAATAGGGGTGATTATTCACGGTAAGGCTGAGTTTAAATCTGGCATTTCATGTGTGCCATGTGCCAAAAAAGGCGTAACCACTAATTACTAATGAAAAACTGTTTGATTCAGACATATTTATTAAGTTAAACAGTTTCATACATAACTAATAGACAATTTTATAGAATCCAACATGATTGGAAACTGTTTAAATCAATAAATACATGTCTGAATAAAACAGCTTTTCATTGGTAATTAGTGGTTACCCTTTCTTTAGAACATGGCACCCGGCTTAAGGGGAATCAGAAAAAAGGGAAACATTTATAGGGAAGAATTATTCACGATTAGAATTTTAAGAAATTTTGATTAAAAAAATTCACAACAACGATGATTATTCACAATAAGGGGAATCAGAAAAGAGGAAACATTTCTAGGGCAAAATTATTCACGATTGCAATTTTGATAGCGGCAATTATCTTCAAAAAGAAAAAATAATCACTAATTATTAGCGTAATTAAATATTTACTCTAATTTATTGCAGCATTTAAATGAAGAAATTATGGAAAAACGCCGCATTTTGCGAAAACGAAAGTGTTATTTAAGTTCACACATTCACTATCACTGACCGGCTCCCTTGGGTTATTTTCTATTTCAACGCTTGAATAAATTGTTTTTTTTTTTTTGCTCTTTTTACTTGCAAAATATTGGCATCGCTGATTGCTAATTACGCATTATTTTCAAAGAAATGTTTCTGGAATCTAAAAATAAATTCGAACTTGATTAAACTAAAACTGCGTCTACAACTTAAAAGTAAGATAACAAATGAAAAAACATAAATTTTTTCTTTCAATTGATAAAGCTCAACTAAAAATAGTATGTGCAATAATAATAATAAAATTATAATATGTTTTTTATGAAAAAATAAAATGCGTAGTGCGATGTATTATTATTATTTTTTATTTTTGTTTATGAATACAAAACACTATTTCACAATACATAAAATACATAAGTAAAGATATCACTGCATATGCAACTTAATTAATGCAGCAATGTGGAGGAGTTGATTATCTACCATTGGCCAACTTTTCAGTTTTTTGTTTTTAGGAAACCATCTAAAATTTATCATTATGTCTATAATTTTCTTTAACTTAGCGCAGTTTATTTGAATTTATTTTATTACAACTTGCTAGATGTTGAAATTTTTTATGATTTTACTTTTTTCATATTGATGAGTTACATACGCACACATTTATTTAGTGGTTACACTTGGCCAAAATTAACATAAGCTTCACATAAAAACTTTCAGTGTATTAAAATTCTGAAAACTTTCACGGTATGTACGAGTATTTGCAAATTTCCAAGCGACAAAATTCAATTTGTTTAAAGCAAAAATCTCAAAAAATCTCAGTTCTAAATTTTACGTACCAGAGCAATTCCTGTGTGCAGTGTTACGAGGGTAACTACTTTAAACCATACATTGGAATGTTTGTATTAAAGGACGGGGAACAGAGAATATATTCTACGTTGTACATACGTCACCTTTTTCAACTGACAACTAATTCGAAATACAGCTTTACTTATGAGCGCTGTCCCATTCCGTACGTTTGCGTCAACGCCAAGTTCTAAAGTTGGGCAGCTTCTCGCATACGTTTTTTGCTTAGTTTTGATTTAGACTTTTTGTGTTTTATGGGATCAAAAATAAAATAAAACATAAAAAGAATATAAATAAACCAAACTTAAGTTAAATAATTCAAATGGAGAACCAACTTATTGAAGCTGTTTAAATGTTTCCTGATTTAATGTTCGTCAACAAAACACTCATTGTGTCAACTTTCTCCGTTGTTATGTTAATGTCAGTTGACAAAAAGCGACGGACGTATAACGTACGATGGAATCTGTGTGCCTCGGCCCTCAACTTTTTCGGACCCTATCATTGAAAACAAAATCAAGTTGTCAGTATTATGGCCTACATTAAATTTAATTTAGAAACGGCCTTGTAAAACAGAATTATGGTAGAATTAGTCGATTCGTATCGTGAGTTGACGGACCAGCTGAAAAAATCTGTAACATAAATAAAACATGTTGCTGTTTATTTAATATGTATCGTAACGTATGTGAGGTAGAAACCTACAAAAAAAAAATTATTTTTACGTGACACACGTCAACTTCTGGATTACATACATATATATACACACACATACACACACGTATAAAAGAAAGAGAAATACAATAACAGCTGACACATTCGCTGGCGGGCTCACGTGGAATGTAACTGCAACGGGAGGAAACAGATGATCGATATTGTTATGTAAAAATGATTGAAAATGATCTATAGATGTAGAATCAGTTTCTTACCGTTACAGTCACATACAGTCACAGCCTTAACATAGAGATTTAAACGATACCACAACTTCAAAAGTAATACGATTCGTATAATTGACTAATTCTACCATAACAGTCGTGCTAGACTCTAGTAACTAATGTCTCCTTTCTTATTTCATTATAATTTAAATGAGCTTAAATTAAACCCTTGTCATATTTTAATATTTTCTTGTTGCAGCCACTCGTACTAATTTTGTTATTCATTCATTCGCGCTCAGTAAATCCATCAGACAAATAAAACAACTTTCAATTCTTTCATTAATAACACAATACAATTTTGCTGCTTTTTAGTTTGTTGTCTTGCTCAAAATTTATTTTAACAATTTCTGCATTAAATTGAAAAATTATAGAAAATTAACTGCAAAGTTTTTTCAATTGTTGGTAATTTTTCAATCAAAATTAACTACAACTGCTGGACTGAGAGGGGGGGAAAATATTAAATATTAAACAAATAAATTTGCATTTTTTTTCTTTTCCTTTGGATTACTACGAGCTAAATGCAAATAATGGAAAATGTGGATTATGATTAAAACAAATTGCTTATTTAGCTGCAGAAATAGCAAATCTGAGTTGCTTATAGTTGAACTTTTATAATAACTTGAATTTTTTTTAAATTGGGTTTCAAATTCTAAAACTAAAATAAATTTTAAATTAGCTGCATTAAACTTTATGTGTGATTTTGTTAAGCAAGCGAATTGCATTAAAATTTGTTTATAGATGAAAAGGTTTGATGCCGATAAGTTAGGAATAGGCAGGGGCTATTGCCCAGCGGGACAAGAAGGAGTAAGGATGACTTCTAGAAGGCCGCTATACTACTTCTTTTGGATGTACATACAAGGCCTGCTCGCTCCATTCCATACTTATATCTTTTTTACACACGATGTCATTACGGGGTAGGTCTTCTGTTCTTGCTTCTTTCGCCAGAGATTCTGGAAGGCATTCAAAAAAATGGATTTTGCTTTTGCTTTGGTATAAAAATAAAACAAAACATGTTACTACTTCACTTCTCCTTTTTCATAGAAGGGAGTGTGGAATGTGTGAATGAAAAAAATTCCTAAGCAGGACTTTAATAAGGAAAAAAAAATGCTGTTACTCCATGCATAATTTCGAAAAAGGCAAAGCGGTAGCTACACATATTCCCTTTGCCTTTGATAGAGAGCGAAATGGCGCACTTTTGTCAAAACTTTTGGTGTCAGAAATCGATTTATATCAAGTTTTCTCACGGATCACACTGTAAGAGTTCTCATAAAGAGAATTTTATTAATTAGATTTAATGTAGGAAAAATTAAATCCAAGACGACTAGACGTTGGTAGTCTTTGCTCCCAACGACCAGTTTTCTGAGTTGTAGCGCAATTCATTGAGTCGGAGCCGTCTGGTGAGTGGGGAGTTATGTAGAAGCTTTTCAGCTGCTTATGTTTGTGTATTGTAATTCTCAATTATGTTATGCGAGTTGCAAATTAGATTTATGTAATTTTTTTTTTTGATAAACTTATTTACCTTTCAAAGAGAATAATAAATAAATAAAACTAATTTTAAATGGTAATATCGACCACATGTATTTTATAATCAAACCCATGAAAAAGGACGTGCAAAATGTTTGAATTGCGAGTTACTAGTGAGCAGTCTTGCCAGAACTTGGTCAGCAAAAACTCATAATTTTCACTGCAAAATGTGCTAAAAATTAGCTTCCGACTGTCATTAAAATAGCAACACCACACATTTTGCCCGTATTCATCAGAGCGCCCTCGTTCGTGGGCATTGTGTGGCAAAATCATTGGCGAAGTAAAACAACCAATAAATGTTAGTAGCCATAGCTTCAAAAATTTAATACGCCTCATTGACACCAGAGGCGCTGTAACTCTGCATTATTAAAAAACGTGCAAAACGCAGAGTTGTAAAGGAATGAAGCTTTTCTCTCTTCCTTCACCAGCTGCCTTCTCTATCACTATCCCTTTCCCAAAGAAAGTACAGTAGTTTTGACTTAACTGCCACACCGTGTTTTGCACGCATTTTGTAGCAGGTAAGTCAAAATGGCACTTAAGTTAAATTTTTTAACTGCCAAAAATTGGCAGTTATCTGATTCGTTTACCTGCCACAGAAGTGGCCCATAAGTGCAATTCACACAATTCCCTATTTTTACAACCAAAACTTAAAAAAAAATAAAAATATTCTTTTCATTTATTATTTATTAATAAAACAATATAAAGGTACTTCAGGAAAAATAATATAAAATAAAAGGAACAAATTATTTCAGAAGAAAACAAACAAAAGCACCCTTTCGTCTGAATTATTGTTTTGATTTTTACTAGGAACTCACATACATACATAGTTTTTTTTTTGTTTTTTTTTTAAACCAAGAGAGAGTTATAAAGAGAATGAGAGAATTATAGAAAGGCTGCGAGGATTCTAGCAAAAACAAACTACATACATACATAGTTTTCGTTAGCAACAATTGCAAAAAAATTTTGTGGCTGTTAAATGAAAAATTATCAATGAATATGGGATAATAATTCCAAACATTGTATGAAATTGGCACTTAAACAATTACATTTCATACGAAATTGAAGAAATGAGTAAAATTTTGTGGTTTTTGGCAGTTATCTCAAATTGGCAGTTAAAAGAGTGGCAGTTAAGTCAAAACTACTGTAACACCTATTAGTAGTAGTAGGTTTTCGTTGCCTGAGTGTTACTCCTCTTCAAAAAAAAAACTGTGTTTTGGAAACCGTAAGAGGCAAACTCTTGAAATTTTCAAGATCCTCAAATTAAAAATAAATGGCGAAACGAAAAATTGCCAAAATAAAAAAGCGCTTAAATGAAAAATATCACCAAACATACAATAAATCTTAAAATTAAAAAAAACCTTAAAAAAAGAATCGCCAAAAATCTAAAAATTCGCTAAAACCGTGCGGAAGCCTTCGTGAGCGAGTCGAAGTTGCACTTTACTGAATTTATTATAGCTAAGCTATTTATGTCACGACACAGGAGCTAGGAAGTGATTTTCGTAACAAAAATAATCGACACTATTACAGTTATAATAGAACATTGTCGATTGGCTGTAAGCCAGCTACAAACAATACATCAATTTAATCGTACGCCGCTAGAAAAGAAAATAATGGGAAATAAATGGAAACGTTTTGAAATATTTGCGGCGTATTTGATGACATCATCATATAATATAATTTTATTACCTTGTTATTAAACACATTAAGTTTGTTTTATATATTTAAGCAGCATAGCTATAACCGGGTGTTCTAAGACATCTCTCTTCCTTTTTTTTTGTTTCTTTGTTTAGTTTTATTTAGGTTAAAGTTCCTATTTTTTTTTTGGGTAAGTCAAATTACATGTGATAATTTTAAAGGAACAAATAACACCAATTTTTGATACACATGTAAACGGAAAACGAAAATTTTTCATTATTGCTCTTTTTTCCTTGAAATAGTCTTTAAAAATAAGCGCCGTTTTAATTTTCCACATTTTTATAAACTTTTTTTTTTTTTGTTAAATATGTTACAAGTATTTACGAGTAAATAACAAAACAACTTACAAGCGATATCGGAAAGAATTAGGTCGTTAAGCGTTTGAAATTGTATTGCGATTATTATGATATGAGTACCACCAACAATGTAAGTATGTATGTACATAAATATGCATACACACGCACATACATATGAGTATGCATGAGCAAAAATGTTATGTTGTTTGCTGCTTGTACACAAGTAGGGGTACCAGCAGCAGCGCCAACAGCAACAACAATTGGATTATTTGAAGTTACCGAAACAACAGTAACACAACAATATCAAAAGTACTTAACTAAAACATTAAGCGGTATTATGAACAACATGAACACAAACAGTTTCATGTTAGGACATACACTACTGGGTTTAGTAATAGGTACCATGGAATTGAGGGTTGCCTCACAAAGTGGCTAAGTATGACAATTATGCAAAATTAACTGGCATATAAAAATTAGAGCAACCCTTAAATATTTACAGAGAATGTAAGGTTTGAAATTTATAATTGAATTAGTCCACTCGCAATAAAGTGAGACATTACACTGTAAAACAATTCAAACAAACAAGTCGCATTTGATTACTATTTTGTCTAAGCTTTAACGGAATGCTCTCAAAAATGAAAAAATAATTGACCGTCTTGGCACTTCTTTCACAAAATTTTGTTGCAACACAATCTGGCAACAATGATCATATTTCCAAAATTACTTTCTATGCCTGGGTTCAGTAACTTTTACTACGATAAGCACGACGTTGTAATAAATATAAGGAAAACTTATCGACTTGGCTATTCAGTAACACATTTTAACGACATTCGCTGTCGATTGAAGTAAAAAAAAGTAAAGTCACAAGCTCAAATTCGCTTTCTTTCTTTCTGCTTTTTGATTGTTTTCACTGTTCGTGTGCAGAGATGCCACATGATATAGAAGTAAATGGTGAGAAAACCACACTTGAACACTATCGCACAAAAGAAATTCGAGAATGACATTACCGTGACTGCAAACGAATAAATATATCGATAAGTATTAGGATTTCGAAGTTAATGAATTCAGGTTTAGGTACTGGAAGGCTGTGAAAATATAATATTAGTGTATATACTCATGTGTAGCCGAATAAATACTCAGAGCATTATGTGAATAGTTGTAGCTGATACTGTGTATAAATTTTACTTATATGTAGTTGTTTGTGCATGAGTATAGTTTTTATTTTTAACTCTATAGTATATAAAGCGTGTTTTTTTTAGAGTGTCACAACTTTGAGTTGGCACCCATTTAACAGCTGATAGCTGCTTTTTGTTTAGTTTGCTATGAAATTTCATTATGAATCGACTTACGTCAAAGCAACACATGCAAATTGTTGAAATTTTTAATAATTTCATTTTATGGGTACATAATTCTGGTTGAATGGGTACATAAATAAGCAGAATCGTCGCATTTGGAGTGAGGAGAATCCACAAGCTTTTGTCAAACACCATTACATCCACAGAAAACTACTGTTTGGTGCGCTTTGTGGGCTGGCGCAGTCATTGGCCCAATTGTCTTCAAAAACGATGACGGTCAGAATGTTACTGTCAATGGCGAAAGCTATAGGAACATAATTCGAAAATTTTTCGTACCTCAATTACGTGGCATTAATCTTGCTGATATGTGGTTCCAACAGGACGGAGCCACATGCCACACAGCGGGCGCTACATACAATTGGTCTACTCAATGAAACTTTTGAGGAAAAAATAATTTCACGTAATGGCCCAATTAATTGGCCACCAAGATCGTGTGATATAACCTAATTGGATTATTTTCTATGGGGTTATGTTAAGTCACTTGTCTACTTCGATAAACCACAAACAATTGAAAACCTGGAAATCAACTTTCGAAGAGTACGAATACGGCCGCAAATGCTGCGAAAAATTTTTGAAAATTACGCGCCAGCTGTGGCGGCCACATGGCAGAAATCATATTTAAACATTAATTTCATAAAATTTTCCTTCCAATAAAGCCCGTTTCATTGATATTAAAATTATATTTCCTTGTTTTATTATGATTTAAGTTTGTGTCACTCTATAAAAAACACCCCTTAGTTGTTTGACGGCCATTAGTCAAAGAGTACTTGAAACGATACTTTTGTCATGCTTTGATTATTATAGATTGGATTTTTTTGTTTTTTTTTTATTTACCCGTAACATTTTTTTTTACAATAGTTACCCCTAAAATTGTACTGCAACAAACTTTATTGATTATATATTTTTTTAATAGTCGAAATTTATTACATTTAGCTACAACTCTTTTTTCTTTGTATATTGAATTATTCGTGCTGCAAAAAATGCAGTTGCACGAGTTCATCAAATAAAATGTGCCGTTGTGAAGTTGTAAAAGACTTTTCAGCAAAGCTTAGCAGCAAGTTTTTGCTTTTAGAACTATTTTTAATTATGATAAGGAGTATAAAAGGCTTATGTGGGGTAGATGATTGTAGCCACCACTACCAAAGGTTTATTTTATTCTACTTTGAAATATATTTATGCATGTACTCTAGATTAAACATAATTGGGTCAATTAAAATCATGTTCAACAATTTATGATTGCACTATCACTCTGCATATAAAAATTTAATTTAAAGGCTATTGAAAATAATATTAATCTTGAATTTTTTATTTTAACCTCTTTAAGTGTTTTAAAGCTGATTAAAATTTCAATTTGGACCGAGAATAATTAAGATTTATATGTATGTATATGTACGAGTATGTGGCGATATGGAATAATAGCTTAAGTCGACTAAAGCAAAGCAATGCAATTCGGAAGATTTGACGCTACAGGTAGGAAATTAAAAGGCTCTGACGCATGATTCTATTTTCGTGTCATCACTTCTTACCATTATAGAATTTTAAATGCGTGACTTTTTTAATAGAAAAAATTATTATAATGGGACTTGCTGCTTATTTTATTTTTCCCCTTTGAGCTCTATACACCTCCCAGCAAAACTAAATTTGGTACAATTAAGGACTAAAGCAAAAAGAAGCGCTTCAGAGGTGCTGAAAAGCACACAGTGCATCTGCTCTGCCTTTAATTTCAGAACTTTAAGCTTAAAAGACCCATACACTGTCAAACAATTTTTTGGTGTTGCGTGTTTGACGATAGAAGCAATATTAAATTGTTTTCTTTATTGGAAATTAATGCGCACATATGTATTTTACACCTAAAGTTGTTTCGAGTTTATCGTGTCAATTTAGCTCAGCACGAAATGATCCGATCAGCACGAAATCATATTCTTTGTCACGAACACTTCGTGTTGATCGTGTCACGAAAAAAACAGGACACGCGCCCATCTCTAGTCTACCAATAGATCTTGCGGAGATTAGCAAATTAATCCAACTTATAATGTTGACAACTTTTTTATTCAGCTGCATACCACATTTGCCAGTTAGCCAGTTTTAATTTACACTGTCATTGAAATATTTGGGAATCACTTGTTGAGTCACACTGATAAATCAAGAAAAACGACCAAAACCAGCAAAGTAACGAAGTCAACAAAAAAAATATTAATTTTCCCATTTCCCAAAACAAAATTAAATAAATATTGTAATAAATATACATATAAGAACGAAAGATGTGTTGAAATTTTTCCAAGTCCTCCTGATAAGTATCGCAACGAACGATTTGTAGAATTTGTGACTTTGCGTTTTAACTTAAATAAATTCGAATGCAATTTAAAACTATTAACTGGTTTGAATTGTTCGTCCAATATTACGCATCCGTGTTTGTAGGAATTTATTCTGATGTTTTAGTAAAACTTCAAGCATTAAAATTTATTACAACAAGAGTGCTGAGCGTCTTACCAAGTAATTCTTGTTTTATCAAACCATTTACTTACCTGAAAGAAAATAAAATAAAGAAATTAATTAGTGTTTGCAACATAGTAGATTTTATTTTTTTTATTACAAATGTCATACGAAAAAGAAATATACATACTATAAGCATATAAGTATTTTTTTTTTTTAAATTTTCTGCAAAAGAAGTCACTTCAACATTTTGCCATTTTATGGCAGATCAAAGAAAAATAATAATAAATATATAAAATTTAATGCAATTGCAGATTGTAAATAATTGTTTAAGAAAAAAATAAATAAATAAAAATGAAAAATAAACTGCAATAAAATAACTGCACACTGAGTGCCAAATATGTATGTATGTAAGCAGTTCAACGACATTATTTTTATTATTATATAGATACTGCGAAAGCAGAAATTTATGCGAAGAACTCAAAGCAGTTGAGAATTATAGCACGTTTGAAGCATTTTCTTACAATCTAAATATAATAAAGATAAATAGATGTCAGTAGAAAAATTATAATTTTTCTTTCTTTGGCTTATTTTCAAGAATTTGCTATAATTTCTTACACTACTGTACTACTACTCATGTACTCGCATTCTATGTAGAGTCAAATATGAAGAACAAAAAATTGACAAGCAAAACTAAGCTACCGACCCAATTTTAGGCCAATGAGCTGAAGACAGACTATTTGTTTTTCTTTTTCTTTTTTTTTAATTTTTAATTTATTTTACATGTTGAATGAGTTCATAATTACAGACATACTCGTATAAAGAAGCAAACATACAATGGGTGTTAAAATGGGCGAAAAATTGTTTTCGAATTTTTTATCTTTTAGTGTTGTAGTGTAAATTTAAAGAACAAATTACAAGCGAAATTGAGATTTTTGTAACAGAGATTGTGAAGAAGTTTTAAAATTTAATTTTGAAAATTAGGTTCATATTTTCACTTTTAATAATCTTAATAATCAATAGATTTTTTTGAGTTACTACACTATGAGCGATGTGTAAAGCGGCCGATATATTACACAATATTATTGCATTTGTTGTGGTTAATATAATTGAGCTATACTATGCAATAAATGGCACAATATTTTCCAAGAAAATATTGCTCAATTTTCCTAAGAGTGAAAAAGTAAACAACTTCGAACAATGTTGCCTCCGCCACATTGCACAATTGTCTTGATTGTAAAATAAAAATTAAAAGTCTTTTTATATTTGCCAATATATTGTGCCACCTTCGAATATTATATACACATTGGCGATACTACTGTACAATACGAAAAATTGCACAATTATCTTGCAAGTGGATGGGCCGCTTAACAAATATCAGGCAATTTTTTTCTTCTATTTATTTTTCAGTGTAAATTTTTCAAGTGCAAATAAGAAAAGATTCGTGACAGGTGGCAATACAAAAAATGCTCAGTTCTCATCTGTGCCAATTCAGCAAGAATAGACTAACAAACGAACAACCATTGTAAATCATCAGTGACGAAGCTCATTTTTGGCTCGACAGATTTGCTGAATTTGGTGAGAAGAACAGCCAGAAGCAGTTTAAGAGCCGACTTCTTTTTTGCCCAAAATGAAAGAATTTAACTTGGTTTACTTGTGGTTTCAACAAGACGGTGATACAGGCCTAACATGGCCAGATGGTATAAAGAAGAAAAAAATGGTAAGAAAATCGATACGTTAAAAAGCAGAAATCTTGCATTTCGATGATTAATGATTCGTATGGCGGAAATTGGAAGATATTAAGGGCTTACATGAGAATGTTGAAAAGTTTCGCAAACTGTGCAATTGTGCATTTTCACACTCTCGTAAATAAAATGTCAAAAATTGATTTTAAATGAAATCAAAATACCTGGGTCGTGTTACTATTTTTTTTTTTGTAGGTATTGTCGAGTATAACAACAATCTGTATTTGAAATTTTCGAAACACCTCCAAAATCTTGAGTTGAGGGCAAAAAACCGGATTTCCGTACCCGTATGCCCTTATCAACCTCTTAACTAACTTAAATATTAACCGATTTTAAATTTATGAACGGATTTCGAAAGAAGAGACTAAGACCTTTCGAACCATATATATTTTGTTTCAGCAAATTTCAGATATACATATGTCTGCATATTTTCACAAATATTTTTTTTCGGGTTTTTCGACACTTTTTTATTTTGGATTCATTCTTAAGCCTGGTACTCTGTTCACAAATTCGTGCGAAATGCTATCAAACCACATATAAAAGTATTTGGTATGAAATATTTGCGAAATAAACTTGCAAAAGTAGTACTCTGTTCTTATTGCCAAAAACACGTAAAATGTATCTGGCATCATTTTTTTCAGCTGCGAAACAACATGAGCAGTACTTTTTTCGCACGGAATTTTAACAATGTTGCCTACTTTCAAGCAATAAAAGCGAGAAATTTATTTAAAAAAACCACGAGTTGGGCTACATTTAGTACATGTAAAATTTTTCACGCGAAATAATCAATGTTGCTGAAATTTTTTCGCAGCTTCGAACAGAGTACTATGCTTTAGGCAGTATTTCTGTACTGGAACCATACGGTTTATGACTCTATTTATAAAATATAATTGATTAAGAGTAATTCGCAGGTTTGTGATAAATATTCCTTAGAAATTGACTGAGTTATTATATATTTTCTTAGAAGACTTTTTGTTAAAAACCTACCGGCATGATGTATTTAAACTTCCCGGATGAAAAAAGTACAATTTAATAGACACATACCAACACAAAGTATAAAATTGTGGTCGCCAAACTTTTTTTTTTTTTTTGAGAACCAAATTTTTCACATACACCAACCATACATTTCGCTATATTACACCAAATTAAAATTTATTTCTGTGTGGCATCGTTCCTTGATATAATGCAATGAAAAATAACTGGTATATTTTTTTGCATTGTGGTTTAATATCTAGTTAGTACCCTACACCTATAAAAAATAATACGATTTGTACAGTTTGAGGGCCGCACGTTACAAATCACTGTAATAATAAATTCAAATTAAAATGGCATTAAAATTTGCAAAGAGGGCTTAATTTATGTAAAAATAATATAACTAATTATAATTTTGCGCAATATTAAGGTTGGTGTATGTGAAAAATGTGGTTCTCGGGGAAAAAAGTTTGGCGACCACTGCTGTACCAATTTTGTACTATGTGTTGATCTATGTTCGTTAAATTGTACTCCAATCATCCTAGTAGCTTAAATACACAGAAACCGTATAAATAGAACGCGAAAAACATCATGCAGGTATTTTTTTTTTAACAAAAAGCCTTCCAATAAAATATTTAATAACTCAGTCAATTTCTAAGGAATTTTTTAACACAAATCTACCAATTACTCTTAATCAATTATAAAGAAAATTTATTATTTGACATATTGTCAGAAGTGTACATAACATTATTAAAATTTATTTGCTGGTAGTTTAGCATGTCTATATACTGATGATTTGGTTGAAGCGCCAATGAAATACGTATAGACATGCTACACTACCAGCAAATAAATTTCAATAATCCTAATCAATTATGTTTTATAAAAAAGTTCGCAAACAGCATGGTTCTAATACAAAAATACTGCTTAAAAACGAATCCAAAGTAGGAAAGTGAGGAATAAAAACCGAAAAAATTATGTTTGATGCAAAAATACACACACATATCTGAAATTTACTGAAACAAAATATATATGATTCGAAAGGTCTTAGTCTCTTCTTTTTATTAATTTAAAATCGGTTGATATTTAACTTAGTTAGAGGTTGATAAGTGCATACGGGTACGAAAAATCGGTTTTTTACCCGTAACTCAATTTCAAAAACAGATTGTTGTTGTACTCGACAATAACTACCTGAAAAATGGTAACAAGTCACAGGTATTTTATTTTTGTTACAGTGTTATCGCACAATTTAGGAAAATATATCGTTACTTTAGCGTAGAAGCGCCCTAAATAGCTATTTTATCCGAATCGAAATGAGCCGTTGATCTATCGAAATATGCAAAAATTCGATTTGAGAAGAATAATGAGTTAGGGCGTTTTTATATTAAGGTAGCGATATATGCCCATGAGAGGCGAGTAAATTTGTGATAAACAGCTGTTGGGAACTGCAAATGAGCCCTTGGACACAAGCCAGGACAAAAACTTGAGTATAAATTAAATCAGTTGAAACAAATTTTGATTCGAGTTTGAGTTCAAAACTTTACCAAAATCTACTGACGAGCGTAAGGCCTAATTCTACTCCTTCTTGAAATATTAATGAATGAGTTAATTGCACTGGGGTTTATTTTCTTTTCTCTAACTTTCATTTTAGTTTTACTTAACTTTTTTTTTTGAGCGTAAAACAAGAGTTGAATTCTATCATCTTTCAACACTGTTAGACACTTAACTTATTTCTTAAATATCCATTCTCATCATAATGTTAAATAAATTGGCCGTGGAAAGCAAAAAGAATAGAGTTTGCTTTTTTTTCTTGTTTTTCGTTTAGGCTCATCTTATTTTCCGCGTTTATTTTTATCCTCTTGCTGATGATGAAGAATTTTAAAGCAATTATTTTTAAAAGATGCAAGTGTATTTAAAGTGGCAACAGGGGCGCTGGGAAAAACAGCAACAAGGAACGTCAGCACCAGCATTTTGTTGTTCGTAATGGTTTTCAGCACACGTTAGCAACATGTTTAGCTGTTTGCATTTATTTATTTATTTATGTTTTTCTTCAGTGCTTTTTATTTTTATAAATTTTTTTTTTGTTTCTTTAAATCTTTTGCAATCTTTTTCTGTTTAATTTCATTTAAAAATGATTAATGAGCCAACAAGTATAACAAGTTGTTGCATTTATATATATTAATGTGTGTATGCATGTTTGTGTAATGTATTGGTGTGGTTGTTTTTTTTTGTAATAAAGCTAAAAGCCATTGTTGCATGTGGCATGAATGAATGTTTGTTTGTTTGTTTGTGTGCATGTATTATGTGTCAATGTAGTGTAGTTTAGTGTAAATAATGCAACAATATTTTTGCAGTTGCATTAAATGCAGAAAAGAGCGCCAGTTGTCATCTGCCATCTGTTTTTTATCGCATTCGTTTGTTTTAATGTCATCGTGAGTTTTTTTTTTCATTGACTGGAAGTTTTGATTTTCAAAAGCATTGAACTTGACAACGAACTTGCAAAGATTTGAAAGTTTTTTTTTATTTATGTATTTATATTTTTTGTTTGTGCTTCGTTTTGCTTGACATTAAATCTGTCATTACTATTATTTATCGGAATTTTTTTTAATAATTTCGTTTTTTTTTGCATTGCACAAATATGTATATTAAATTTCAAACTTTTATTCATTGACATTTTGACAGCGTATTGATTTCAAATACTTTGGAGACAAGAAGTTAAGGTAAATTTAGTATAGCTAATTAAATTATATATTAAATTTAATATATCTGTAAATATTTTTAGTCTTAGTGATTGGGAGTGTAAAAATATGCATTAATTTTTCCTAACTTCTCTGTGTGAAATGAACACACAAAGGAGAAGCAAATAACCCTTAAAATTATCGCCCCATCGCAATATGTTCAGCACTTTCCGAAGTGATTGAAAGTATGGTGAATTTCCATCTTTTAAGGTATCTGGATTCCAACAGCGTACTCCACGACCGGCAGTATGGATTTCGTAGAGGCCGCTCTACGGGAGACCTACTTGCCCTCCTCTCGGAGAAATGGTATAATTCAATCCACCATTTTGGCGAAAATAAGATGGTGGCTCTAGATATCTCCAAGGCGTTTGAATGAGTGTGACATGGTGCATTATTGTCAAAATATTAATGCCGTTGGTGTCGGTGATAAGTTCTCTCGAAGAGTTGTTATAGATGGGATCCCATCAAAAGAGTTCTCATTAAAATACATTTCAGAAATTTAAAAGTAAGTTGGAATAAAGGATAAAATATGTATGTAAGTCAAGTTTGATACTCTATTATCATTAATTGCAATTATATTAAAGTTTGCGCTTTTTAATTGTTGCCAATGTTAACAGATTTCAATAAAAATAATTATCCCTGAAGATGTTGGAAAATCCCAACGAAACGTCGGATACATTAAAAATTAAATAGAAAACGTCTTTTATTTACATTTTAAAGAAATTGAATGCCCTTGAAAGCCTGAATAGACACAATATCTATAAAAGCACACTAATTCATTCCTAAAATGAAGGTCGAGAAATTACCTAAAAATAAATATATGAGTTCAAGTTAAATTCAGGGGTACCGCAAAGTTCCATTCTTTCATCTATTCTTTCGCGGACGCCAGCAGCATCTGCCATTCTTTCTCATTCAGTAATAGACCAAGCCTGCCGGAGGTTGGAGATATGCGACCAACAATAAATGCTACTTTGAACTATGATTTAGCAAAAATTTCTCAATGGGGTCATGCGAATAGGGTAAATTTTAACGCCCGTAAGACCCAATGTTGTATTATTACTCATAGACGCATGACGCATGAAATGTTTCTGTCTTTGTAACTATGGGGGGTATAAATATTAAGGAATCGGAAGCTCTTGATGGTCTGTTCGATGGACTGAACACATTTTTCAAGTCTCAAACGAAGCATTCAAGTGCCTAAGGTTTTTGAAACGGTGCAAGCGATACTTCACCCCATCTGATATTCTTAGTATTTATACCACTTATATCCGACCGAAAATGATATATAACTCTCATGTATGGGCCGGTGCTTCAAAGTCTATATTGGTGTTGCTCGACCGCGTATAGGAGAGGGCGAAGAAGCTCATCGGTGACAGTAGGGTATCCAACTCTATTGATTCATTGGAGCATCGACGCAATACTACAATGGAATGTGTAATAATAAAATTAAGGAACTTGTTCCTGAAATCCGAACATTTTTACGCACCACACGTGCTTCATTCAGGGCACATCCTTTGTGGTCGGCTGGCCATTAAAACGCACTACGCAATATAGAGAGAATTCCTTTTTAGCCGTACTGTTCGTAAGTGAAATGGACTACCTGCGGAAGTCTTTCCTGTCACTTTAAATCGTACGTCCACAGATACTACTCCCTCTATCCTCGTCTCCATAACCTATTTTTCTAGTTCTAGCACCATGCATTGCATGAGTAGGGGTCCTACTAAAAAAATCACACACACACAAAAAGTACACATTTTCTCTTCTCTCTTATGATTATTTTGTTAAGCACTCCATACAGGATTCAATTCAATTGTCAATTGAGTCTTTTAATTGAATTGATTTTTGGCCACACAGTTCATAAACTGAATTCAACTTTTTCTATAAATTTACTATTTCTACTTACTACTCAACATGAAAAATCAAAATCTTTTTATTTTTCTTCAACCAACTCAACAACTGCCAAACTAATCAACTGACAGAGCCATACACGATTTGATTTTACAACAAACGACGCAATTGAAACTTGAATTGAATCGTGTATGGGGTGCTTTAACAACAGAAACTAAAGTTGTCCCTTGCTCGCTGAACCTGCTTCATATTCATTTTCTCAACTCTGTGTACTTTGTGGTTTGCACGCGATGTCTTCAAAAATTTTCCACAGTCTTAGTTTATGAAATATCGCCCAACGTAAATATTGCAACAACAAAAATTATGAAATAAGGCATAAAAAATAAAAAAAATAAATATAGGCCCAAAAAAAGGAACCATACACAATAAATTTAAAATTTCCAATTTTTTCAGTTACAGGAAATCTCTAGTGTTAAGCGCGCTGTCGGAAAATACCATGGTGGAGAAAATTTTATTTTTGAACCCTTCCGACTATGGAGTATATCTTTAGTAAGCATCAAAAACAAGTTATATAACTTTTCTGAATTGAAAAACTACCAATTAAAAAATTTACTAAAAAAGTTTGTGAAATTTGTTGATCGGTACCTCTCAAACATGCGTTTCTGGGGATTTTTGTACTAAACTTTTCTTTTTCTTACAGTTGAATTTTACCTCGAATTTAGGTCCTGGCATTGATTATTAAGTTTTATGCTATCTGAATATTTTTTATCAGCTGGCAGAAAAGTGCTTATCCAACTCATAATTGCAAATCTATGAATTTGCATGTAATATAAAGGAGTTGTTAACCGGCTTTAAAAAAAACAGTAGGTTATTATTCGTCTGTATTTTTTTTATATAAAAATTGTAAGTAATTTGTTGCAATAAATTCTAAATACTATTACTATAAACTTTTACTCATCCATCTGACTCATAAATTTGCTATTAAAAATATTCATAGTGAATAAAATTAAAATTTTAATTTTATACATTTGAGATTCTGGTGTTGCAATCTCCAGTGTGAGATTAAATCTGATTTTTGCAATAGAAACAAACACCAACAGCAATTAAAGTTTAATCTAAATGTGAATTAATTTGAGTCGCATAAAGTGCACATTATGAAACATATTGAAACGTCTTTATAAGGGAATATTAAAAAATATTTTATGCACATGGTTGTTAAATTTTATATTATTAATTTTTGTGCCACATCTGAACAAAATTGTTATACTAAATATGTACATTAACCTTTTGAGGCAAAAAGGTTTAAAACATGCACAATTGGTTATTGTAGCGAGAAGACTTCGCGATTTAACGTACAGCCAAATATTTTTGAAACGAGACATATCATTTTCTTCTCGATATAACGAATTATTTTAAAAAATATTATAAATATAAGAGAAAATAAAAAGCAATTTATTTAAGTAACAAATAGGAATACAATTTTAAGATTGCAGAGCTCTGGGCTTCAAATCACGTACAAGTCAGTAACAGCTTTTGTTTTTAAACTTTACAGCGACATTTAACCAAGTGTGCAGCATACTTGTAAGCCAGCAAGTAAGTGATGAAGTATTGTATCCAAATGTAAACCTTTTGCTAGCGGGTCTTTCTTTCTAATGTGTGCACTAGTGGGTTAACTACCAAAAATTCATTCATCATTATTATTTGAAATATTTTTCTTCGCTTCATTGTATAATATTTTCTAGTTTGCAAATGTTTTTCATTTGCACATTTTTAGCACATTAATGCATGAAAAAAAAATTTTTTTTTGTCTTAAATGAGATTTATTCCGTCAACAATTGATTTCAGTATTTGTTTTTCAAAATACTTACATATGTCAAGACATTAAGTTAAATAATATTTAATTGTTACCCAAAAGTTAAAAGCCAAATCAGAATTATTTCTCTCTATTTCAAAAAAATTAAATTTAAATTATAATTATTTTGGCAACATCGAAAGATATAATTTATTTGTGTAATAAAGACGTCTTTCAGAAAAATTAATTCAAAAAATAATCTTACATTTTTATTATTTCTCAAAGAGAAAAAAAGAGAGGTGCCTTAGGACACCCGGTTATAGCTATGCTGCTTAGCTATATAAAACGACCTTAATGTGTTAAATAGCAGTGCAATGAAACCATATTATATGATGGTGTCAAATTCGCTGCAAATATTTCAAAACGTTTCCATTTATTTTCCATTATTTTATTTTCTAGCGGCGTGCGATAAAATTAATGTATTGTTTGTGGCCGGCGGCGGCTCTTACCTGGCTTACAGCCAATCGGCAGTGTTCTCTGGTTTGGGCTCATATGCAAAAACAATACAAAAACAAATTGAACAATTCTTCTCATTGTTTTCGTTTTGGTTTTGTTTTACTCACTTCAAAGAACGAAACAAAACAAAATCAAACAATTTGCTTCGTTTATTGTCGTACTCTATTTTAAGTACAAAAAAATCGAAACAAAAATAAATGTATAACTGTAATAGTGTCCATTTTTTTTTGTTACGAAAATCACGTCCTAACTCCTGCATTGCGCAAGAAATAGCATAGCTTTTGGATTGAAGGTCCCGAAAAATATTATTAATATTATTCTTCGAAGGAAATAAACGTATTTATATTTTTTAGTTTGTATGTATTTTAACATGTAAAACTTTGAAGAAAATCGCAGTATTACTTCAAAAAATGCATTGCAATCGCTTGAAAACCTTATTTTAATTTCAATACAAACTAAATGAGAGTTCTATTATATATTACTTATAGAAATAGCACAGCAAACGATACGGAACATGCTCGTCATTTTGACATTTTTGAGATGTTAACAGTCAAATGCTCACTACGCTTACGGTATAAAATTCTACTGAAGAGTTTCTTAAGCAGGAGCAAAACAGTAGACTTGAAAAACTTTGGGTTGCATTCTACTGAAGAGTTTCACGAAGAAGAGTTCCTTAAGCAGGAACGAAATGCATAAAGACCATGCTTAACCCACTAAACAAGCAAAAAATTCCTAAAAATATTTTGTCCCTAAAAAAAATTTATATGAAACAAATGGATCAATTCAGTTTAAAATGCATGCTTTTCATCTCAAAATAAATTGGATAAGAAATAAATAATATATTGGAATTATTAATTTTAAAGTGTGAAAAAGGTTTTGTAAGCACTTTTGCTCCTCTTACATTTACATCACAAAGAAAGTTCTTTAGAAACTGGATCATTAACTATAAATTCAAGTGAAGCTTGACATCGTCAGGCGGCTGTCAAAAGTTTAACTTTGAACAAAATTGTGGCACTTAGCTTATTACTAATACATGTCTATTTATCACAATTATTATATAGAGATACGAGTAAGCTCATAAAAGTTTTAAGCAAATGATATGGAAAATAGCTGCTGTTAAATGATACCCCGTTCAAATGAATGGTTGAATGCCTTTTACATTAGAAAATATTAAAAAACATTTTGTAAAGGCGCCGCTAACTAACAGACAAAAAAAAACGAGTACAGATATCACATGACTACAAGCGCAAAATATAAATGAAAAAATTAATAAATAAATAATTCTATTGAAAAAAAATTGTATTTAAAAGATTGAAAAATATCAGTGATACCGTTTAATATAAATGATTTCAGATAATTTAATTATTGAAAAAATAAATTTACTTTATGCATTTTCTACCACCCATTGATTTTATTTTTTACGATTTAAGGAAAGTTGTTGATGATTATGTCACTGACAGATTGTGTGGCAGGCAAATTGCCAACCAAGCAAATATTTTCCATTGTTATTTTTATAACACATTCCAATGACTTCATTATCATCAGAAGCATCATGATATGCATCGTTATCATTATCAACGTTTTCATTCTCGTCATTGTGATCATCGAGTATGACATTGTTATGATTATTTAATCTTCTGCCAGAATCATTAAACTCTGGCACAACCAACCCAACCAACCAACCAACTGCCAATTGATACAAATGCGTTTAGACAAATACAACTATCGCAGCAGCGTCATTACTAGCAACAGCAGCAAGTATGTGTGTATGTATGTATATTACTGGTATATATGAAAGTTTTTTAACTCCCCTGCCCTGTCGGAAATTCCGTTAACTTTAAACTAACTTTAAGCTAACTATTTCGCAACTAGTACTGACTGACACTTGGATTACTTTTCAATGTAATCAACTGACTATTTTAACATTGCGATGTCCTAGACGGTAGTCAATTGTCTCACTCTGCATTCCTTTTCAACTAACTTAAAGTTGGCTTTTTTATATCACCTGGTAGTCAGTAAATTTAAAAAATTTTTCTGGGGTTCGAACATGTATCATCACACGTTGTGTACTCAACGCCATCACTACCCAGCCAAGGTACCATCTAAAATAATAACAAAATGTTAACATAAAATTGAAATGAGTTTCCAAGTAGCTGAGAATAAATTTGTTGGCTCTCACCAAATTCGATAACGTACTCAACTTAGGAATTAATTTTGGATTTGTTCTGGATGACATTGCAGTTAGCTTTTAGTCAGTCTAAGAAAAGTTAACTATAATTTAATTATTTTTGTAGTCAGCCACACATGCTCCGACAGGGTCTAGCTGCGCCTGTTTGCGGCTTCTTTAGCTGCTTTGTCTGTATTGATTCTGCCAGTTTTTTTTATTTTGTTCTATACTCTTTCATTCATATGCACAAAACCACACTTTAGACATGTGAAAACCACATCATTTCCCTCAAACGTCATTATCAAGACGAAAACAATGTCATCAGCTGCAACTGCAACTGCACGGCAATCATCATGTTCTTCCACAATTTGCATTTTTTCTTCTTCTTATTCTGTTTGAACAACATTCCAAAGCAACCTACAATTGAGCAAAAGCATTTCGCAAAAATGCGCAAGCAAGAAGTAAACTATAAAGCAAAAACCGATAGTAAAGAGTAAAAAGAAAAAAATCTTGGCTATAAAAGACCTGAATATTGCAGTATACATTAATACAATAATAATAATATATGTACTTCCAAACAATTTTTAAATAAAAGATAAGATAAGTTTCCTAAAATGGTAAACACTTTTTGAAAAGTTTTAGCTTATGTCTGGGAATTGGAGAGGTTACCGAACACTATGAGTCACTACTGCCAAGTGAAGATATGCGACCGTGTAACTAAAACCGATAAGAGAATAAAGGGTCAAAAGTTATTGCAAAGCAATCACTGATTTGTCTACACCAGGTGAAGGGTTTTAAAAAATTATTTTCTAACATGAAGATTATATAGAATAAAAATATTTTCTGGGACTGGTAAGGCCCCTTTGTTTATGGCGATAGGCCTCGCCGAAATGATTTCAAATCAGGTGACATGTGTGTGAAGATAAATTCATCGAGTTGATACGTTTTTAAAAATATCGTTTGCTGAATTTTATTTGTATTTCCTCAGCTAAAGTTTTGTTTAATATTTCTTCTCTTTTTTAGAAAATCACATTAATTAATTTAAAAAAAAAATATTTCATTCTATAAGAATTGAAAAGTGCGATTAAGAAATTATTCCTGATTAAAATGCATTCTAGTTCAAATTAATTTTAACATGTACGAGTATCACGTAATTTATTATTATGCTTAATATTCCAAAAATATTTAAATAGCTAAAAGTGCGTAATTCGTTACAAAAATTTTATGATGAGATTCGTGACTTTAACTAGAAATTTATAGTTTCCTTCCTGTTGCGGAAATTTATTTTTGTAATTGAAGTAAGCCATTCCTACCTTTCATTTTATTGAAAGAACAGATTAAGAGAAAGTGGGGCTATATAAATTTTTTCCATGAAATAAGTTAATTTTTATGGGCTATAAAATATATTTTTCAATTTATGAAGAAATGCTATATTTTTCAAATATATTTAAGTCAACTGGTATTACCAAGAAAATTAAACATGTGTATATGGGCCACTTAATTGCGTGAAAATATAAGTCATGTCTCGCTTAAGGGCCACTCAGACTATTATACATGTATAAAGACTTTCATCACACTTTACGAGAAAAAAATCTAAAGACATTTGTTTC
The DNA here is from genome assembly GCA_936439885.1 of Nowickia ferox. Lineage (NCBI taxonomy): Eukaryota > Metazoa > Arthropoda > Insecta > Diptera > Tachinidae > Nowickia > Nowickia ferox. Next base: position 88,975,962 of record OW387023.1, on the reverse strand, counting down.
GACTGTCAAAAAATCTAACGTAAAGTTACATTTTGTTTTCACACCATCACACCTCATATTACATTAAAAACACAAGTAGAAAGCAAACAGCTGTGTAGAATTAACATGCCTACATTAATTGTTTACTTTCGGCGGCAGAGCAGTTTCAAGCAAGCTGTGGTCGTGCCGGACTCTGAAAATAGACGGCGGTTAAAGCACTTTATAAAAATAAGATAAAGAAAATGAAAATACGACAGTTTTGTTAACTTTCAGGCATGCCTTACACGAAAAATTATTCAATACGATAAGTATATTCAATATTTATATCGGATTTAAGACAAAGACATATAGCATAAACGACGGCACGGCATCGGCGTCGAAACAGGCGACTTGTTAGTTTGGATTTTGTAATAATGCAACTCTGATCAGATGAAAAGTATTATGGTTTAGAAAATTTTCAAATAATGGTTAAGTATTATGGGATGTCAGATTTTTATCGTATTATTTACCATTCGTTATGACATTTTGCATTCACAATATCGCACTTGCACGTATTATTTGAGTTTTTGACATGTATAAATACAAAGTATAATAGTCTGAGTGGCCCTTTAGCACCCATCGACTTTACTTAAATTTTTCTAAAAGATCATAAACGCACATTTCATATTCAAACATTCCTTTGCAAAGCTGCACGATTCAAATTTTGAAATTGTGTGGTAAAAAAATGGGATTTTGATACCAAAATCTCACTGTGCATCGTACAGTGCGTGCTGAAGAAACTGTTGTTGTAGTGTTGCGGAGAAAGATGCAAACAAACTTTATAGTTAATGCAGTTGTCAGTGAGGCCTGACCTTTGTTGTATCATAATTGATAGCCCTTAATGTGATGGAGGAGCGCTGATTTCAACATAACGGTGTAACATGCCACACAGCGCCTGTCACAATGGATTTATTAAAAGAAAACTTTCTTTAAACGAATAATTTCGTATAATGCACGTGTAAATTGGCCTTCAAGATCATGCGATTGAACTCCGCTATAGTACTTCACAGAAGATTGACACCTTGGAGAGCAATGTTCGCCACATCATCTCCCTAACATACGACATCTGTTTCTGCCAGCCCTAGTTAGTAATTATATGCCGAAAATGCCATCAAAATGAAAATTGGAAAGAATGATATTTTACTATAGCAAAATTCACGTCAATGCACATCCTTTATCGGTGTTTTATTTCAAGTTAAAGTTCCCTATCTCTGTACAAAACACCCGATGTTAAATATGGTCTCGCCCAAGAAAGAGTTTCACCTAACTTATTATTTGTCATACAGAAGCCAAAACACATTTAAGCAAAATCTATAGCGTAAGACTGGCTGGATAGTGAGCTTGCACATAAGAAGAAGAAAAATGTCCATTACGCGTACGCGCATTTTAGGACGAGTCAGACAAACTGTTCGTGGCTTAGCGCTTTCGTAAATATGATAGAATCTATGTTATACGAGCTTAAAATAATGATTTATTATTTGAAGTTTTCATTGTTTTTGTTTATTGTTTTTTTAACTTATAAATTAGTTTCATTTATAATTATTTGTATGCGCAAATGTAGGGCATCATACAGTGCACCACATTTTGTAATTTTCGATTTTAAACAGACTTTGCTTTATGGCATACACACCGCAAGTCTTTCACCACTATTGCCAACTCTCACACAAAAGTGCAAAAGATTTTTCTTATATTTGCTTTCAGTCTTCGCTTTCTTCTTCACCAGCCAAAGTTTTCTTTGTATCAAATTCGTTTCACATTTTTTTTCCTTAAATAATCTGGGAAATATTGAAGGTGTGCAATGCAACGTTTTCCATCAATATATTCACTGGTGTGTGACAAACAAACAAAAATGCTTCACCTTAAGAAGACATTGCATAAATAAATAGTGAGCAACTCGCAGCAATTTAAGCAAAATATGTTGCCGGAATGTTCAATAGTATTAACTTTGTTGCTTTTTTTTTTAGAGACGCCATGATGGCGCGTAAAGAATGTTGCCAAGTTTTGTTGTGTAGATTTTCTTTCGTAAGCATGTGTTGCTGTTATTGTTTTTGTTGTATTTGTTTTTAGTGGTTTATCATTGACAAAACTGTCATTACTTCAAATTCTTGTAAAAAATTTTAGTTTTACTTATTTTTCAACACTTATTTCCAGCAAACAGGCAGTTCTCAATTTTAGGTACAAGTTATACTTAAAATTAAGTAACACTATACTTTTGAATAACATTGTTGTACTGGGGTCATACATGGCAATTTTAGTTGAACAACTTTCGAGCTTAAGGAAGAGATAAAGTAGAAAGGAGCCACCATATTTTCATTTCTTAACTTTGAACTAAAAAGTTGCTCAAATAAAATTACGGGAACTAAGTCTAGACCTATGGAATATTTTGTCAGTTATCGGCACTTCATTCAGTCGAATTCGGTTATAACAAACCTCGGGGAATCTGGCAATTTTCTTTTTTGTAGGCAAAACTCGTCATGGCCAAAGTAAAACACATTTTTAAAATTGACTTTCACGATATTTAAGAAATCATTTAAAAAATAACAGACACTTCTGCAAAAATTAAACTATTTTCGAGCTAAGAGACCAACTGTTGAACCAGAAAATACATTTCGCGATATTCCAGCGGCTTTTTATATGACTTAAAAAAAGTATTCGTTATAAGCGAAATTTCACTGTAACCAATTTTCGGTATGAAATGAAACATTAAGCGGCCTAGACAAGCTCAAAATACTTGATGTCAGTTTCTTGTACGCGTGCTGAACGTTTTTTTGTACACATGCTGGATGACCCGTCAAGCATTAGTTTTGCGCTGTCAACATCATATGAATGTCATTAGCGGAAAATACATTTTGAGTTAGATTTTGTGCTGCCAATATCGCAAAAATTTCAATATCAAAGAAATATCAAAGAAAAAATCCTTAATGGATGAAAGAATGGTTTAAAAAAAACAAACAAATTATAGCTAATATTTTTATTTTTTGATTCCTACGCCATTTTTAACAACCTTACATATTTAAATCTTATTTCATCTTATTTCAAATGTGTTCGTGTTTGATAAACAAACACAAGAAACACCTCAAAATGTGACATCAAGCATGACAAAATTGTTTGATTTTTGATTAACTATTGTCCATGTAACACATACAAACTCATTTTCACAAATACTACCGCAATTCTTGATAAGTATTTTGATATTTAAACAGTTGGAAGCGGAGAAGTTTTTCATAGGAAATATCGTTTATCTCTTATTTCTAGATTAAGGTTCTATGGGGCGACCCCGACGAAGATAAAACAAGGGGACTGTTGAAAGTAAACAAGCCCGAACTAGGAAAGCTGAACGGTATCTTAACCGGGCACTCTAATCTACGAGGGCATTTGTACCAAATTGGAGGCACGAATGACAATGAATGCAATAGGCCACTTCCTCTGTCTGTCCAGCTTTCGCCGTTACCTTACCGGGCATTACCCACCTTAAAGTTATTGCCTCGAAAGGTTTGAGGAACTACGTGAGCCATACTGAGTTTCTATAAAGCTTTGGTTCGTTTGTTAATTTACATGAGAGAGCACAACATGTCTCCGCACATGAGCATAATGGCTCTTCTTTTCAACCTAACCTAACATAACATATTTCTCGACTACATAAATACATTTCGTTGGCTTTTACGCCGCCGACTTATTTATGAAATAAGAATTACTTACATGCATTACTAAATACTTGTTTGATACCTATAACGAGAATCAGAATTTATCAATCGGTGTTACTTTCTAGACACTTTTGTTCCTTACTGTATTTTCTCCGCCCCATTCACCACACAAGAAAAAATAAAAACATGTAATTTCATACCTGTGGTTTTCCTCATTATAAGTATTTTTGTTATGGTATACAAGGTCAATAACTTTTTTAGATTCAATATGTCTAGTAAAAGGAACAAGGCTTTAATATTGAAACTTTTGTCACTTAATTTTTTTTAATTGCATTATTATGATCTTGAATTTTTTATTCTATAAAAATATACATATGCATGAATGTACATATTCCCAAATTGTTTTCCATTTTATATCGTTTATTGATTTTTTTTTAATTGAGCACCATAAATGGATTTTACAATCAATTATGCTCATGATGACAAAGACCTTGAATTTCAGTCACAATTTCTGGCATCGGATAACAGAAGTGTACTTGCATTGTGTGTGAGAAAAAAAATTTAAAAAATCAATTTGTATGTTATGAATCATTCACAGGCATCATCATTTTTAAACAATTAATTGAATCATAAAATTATGGCAATATTTTTTATATCATTTTTTAATTCAAAATGAGAATATCGTTCTTCTCATATGCTTACATGAAAGGAAATTGTGTTCACCTAAAATGTTGTGACGAAATGGTGGAGGTACAGTTCCATCTTCATTTCATTACTTTTGAAAATAATTTTTGGTTGTTTTCGAGATCCGTGTCATGATCCAAAGCCTAGCGTATCGTGACATCAGAAGGATAAACACGTACATCGGGAACTCAGGATAGCTTTTAACTGATCAGACGGAAGACCTACTGCTCAACTGGAATCTAATTAGCACGCAATTGTGTTTTTTTTTCTCTATCCAACAGCCTATACCTTATCCAGTGTAGGCTTATCCATTTAGTGTTTCCAACCCCCAGGTCTGGTAACTATATCAGCTGTTAAATATCTGTCATTTGAAGTGTCATTTATTTAGTGAAAGGTTTGAGATTTACGAATATGGATCGTTTGACAACCGAGGAACGCGTAAAAATAGTTAGGTTAGGTTGAAAGAGGGTCAATCAATATTGACCCAATCCGATTCGGATTGCACTTTTGCTTTTATAGCATGTTGTGCGCAATAAATAAATAAACATAAAAACCTATCTATCTTAGTCAGGTTAAGAACCTAGTCTCCTCATTTAGTTGAGACTTTCTACAAAAGTGGTGCCCACAATCGACCTATTGTGCAAGGGATTGGCAAGGTTATAGAGAACTTTGAAGACACTAGAAGTGTTACAGATGTGGTTAGGCCTGCGGATCATCGCAAATTCCCCAAATAAATATCGCTTCTGATAGTGAAAGTATGACGGATAATCCGAAAAACCGTTAGCGATAGTTGGCCTGCAATTGAAGACTATGAACTGGATTGTGATTTCAACAAGGTGTCAAGAGCGATTTTGGCTTCATTGAGTTTGAAGTTTCCACAACGCGTAATTTAAAATTTTTGCGACGTCAATTGGTCAGTAAGATCATGCGATTTGTCACCGATATAATTTTTTTATGGTGGGCAACGCCAAAGACCGTGTCTGCGCGTATAATCCTTAAATCCTAAAGTTGTCGCCGAAATACACACGAAGTGTGAGAAAAAGTGCTCAAAAGGATTGACTGCAGCAACCAGTCTAGAGGCGGTCATTTAAATGGCATTATATTTCGTACGTAATGGCAAAAACCAGGTATTACAATCAAATAAAAGTTTCATCGAAATCATAGCTTTATGTGTGTTTTATTTGACTTTGCTTTTGAAACCGAAAAATGGATAACCCTAGATAATAAGCTGGGTTTTAGCTCCTCACCAAATCCTGACTTAAACACACTTTAGTTTTTTCAATGAAAGCACCTTCAGCTTATACGAGTATAGCCTTCTTGTTTCCAAACTAAAAAAAAATTCAAAATCAAGTATTTGTTGAAATCTTACCATTTTCTTAAAATCAAAAATAAAAATTGGTTCTTGTCATACATACCTAAAAATAAACAATATAAACAAATACGTTATTTATTTATGTATTTGTATGTATTTTTTTTTTTTGAATTCTCAATGAATTCGCATTAAATTTTTAACAATTCTTGCATGAAAAGATCTTGAGATTTTTCTTGCTGAAATACAAGCAATTAAAGATAATTTATGGGGATGATTTTAAGAAATTTGCTTTCAAATATACCACTCGAGTTGATTTTTGTACGCCTGCTTATGTTAGTGAATTTTTAGAAGAAATTCATTTATAACTAATAGATATAATTTGTGTCGAACAATTGAATTTTTCCTTAAGCAAAGAAATGTCAACAAGTAACAAAATGGCAGCTTATACATATGTATGTATGTATATGAATAATGAAAGAATGAAGAAAATTTTTGCAAACAACTGGCCTTGAAGACATAATAAATGCTCAGATAGGCATTTATTTGAAACGAAACTAGATACTCTTTATATTCTGTTTAAAAATTATTTAAAAAAACCATTAAATTAACATGTCTGGTTTAAACACTCAACATTGGTTCAAATGAGTGGCGTCCAACATTATGATGTCACTTTTCGCCGCAATTATATTGTTGAAATAAGAACAATGAGCAAGCGGAAAATACAAAAAAAAAAGAAGGAAAAAGAAAAAACAAATACATTTTATGGAAGTGAATGTGAAAAAGTCACTAGTTTTATAGCTCTGAAGTTCAAGTTTAATTTTGTGATGGAATTTAATGTTTGCAACACATGCAAAAACTGTTAGCGTAAACAGCAACAACAACTATTCGTAACCTCGAGTGGTTTTGAAAAGAGAAAAATCCCATGTGTACATATTTATTGTTCATTTAATAAAAACTCTCAAACATGTATAAAATAACATTTTACCGGTATCAACTGCGCGTGAAAAGTCATGGCAGTGCGGCGGATGCTTGTTGCAGCCAATGTCTAACAGCCGCCAGTTGGGACTTGACGTTTGAAAGGTCAAGTTCATGACAATGTCTACGAGCATGGCTTTAATCTACAATGTTGTAAAATAAGAAGAAAAAAAAAACAAAAGCAAAATATATAACAAAATTATTACTATTGCAACAACAACAACAACGACAGCACACTTCTCATTTTATTATTTGCTGCAATGGTGGCATTTTTTACGGGTTCTCACTCGTTCGCAGTAATAAAACTAGAAGCACCACTACAATGTTGCATTTTATGATATTCTGTTGTTGTTGTTGTTTCTATACAAGCACATACATATTTAGAAAATAGCGTTGCCAGTCTCTAAAAAATCATGGAATGCCTAAAATCGATTTGACGAAGACTTTTGAAATTATTAGAAAACGAATTTTCGTCAACTACATCACCCGATTTTAGTCAAATTGTTAATTTCATACAAATTTGAAAACAAATACAGCAGGACATTTTTAATAACAAATAAAAAAAAATTGGTAAAAAATTACCATCTGACAAATTGTCACCATAATATTTGAGTACAATATCGTGAGTGAGATTTACAACAGTCGTTATTATAGATTTAGCTGGCGTGTTGTTTCTAGAAAGCGCTCGATCAATTCGTTCGTTTAGAAAATTTTTATGAGTGACACTTGATTTTCCTACTGATTTGTACATGCAAATTTTGTTTGCAGTAGCATATCAGCAAATACTGAACGACAATATTCACCCTTATTCCGAATGCCTACATCCACGACACATCAATACAATACCAAAACATTTGGGCTTTTGAACGTCTCATGCTCTTTTCTAGACCTTAGGGAACAGAAGTAGACTGCCAATAGAACAAAGTTGTTCCCGAGAGCGGCATGTTGACAACTGGAATAGGGGTGATTATCAACTGGGATATATGAATAGTTTGTATATGAAAGGCATCTTGTCACAAAAAGCACACTTTTGGGGAAGGAATAAAAACAAATGAAGTGTTTATTTTCCCTTATGAATTTTTTGTCGCTTCAACTTTTGTGTTTATGCTTCTGGAGCTTAAAACACTTACATACAGCCTGTTTGTAGAACACGACTCGTCGAAAAAAAGCGATAGCATGTTAGCATTTATCTTTTTTGGTTTGTAGATGGCGACTATTGACGATTTTAATTAAAAAACGTAACAACTGTCAATTTATTTGGGTTTGTGTATCACGGTTTGGCTCATTATAAACGTCAAGATGGGCGATCAAAAAATTATAATCGTGTAGAAAAAAGTGCACCAAAATAAGTAAAATACTGACAATACACATTCACTCACATGCATTTTGCATATTTGCATAAAAATCACACATCTCGTTCTTCAAATAACAACAGAAATTTTAAAGAACAATTAATTTTTTTACATAATAATAAAAAAAATAAAAATAATTTTTCATTCAGTTGTCAGTTGTGTTTTTTTTTTACCACAAGGATACGGTTTTCACTTTTTCAAGTTGAATACATAATTTTCTATGAAAAAGCATAAACAAAAATTATTTTTTGACATGTTGACAACATAAAGTTTTGCCACAATGTGGGATATATAGGCGAGACAACGTAAGTTGCACGACAAAGTCAAGTCGCGTTATACAAACGTCCATCAATTGGCTCGTCGTGAGTCGGCTTTGTCGTCTTCTACAAACAGGCTGTTAATAATTGATATTATTTATTTTCCATGTTAGCTCTTAACACTAAAGGCTTCATTAGTCTTTACTTTCTGTTGCTGTTCTGTGCTGTGGCGTTCTGCTTCTAAATTTGCGTACTTACTTTTTCTGTAGTAACTTATCAGCTGTTTCTGACCAGAAAAGTCGCAGTTTCCCACTAAAGTGATGAATTTTGCATCGTCCATTGTTTATTTCAATATAATTTTATGTTTTTTCTTTTCAAAATTAAATTTTTTAAGTTCTAAACATACAATCACAATTTATTTCAAAATGTTTTTATTTAATTTATGCTGTCACTTACATTTACTTAACAATTTTTTGATTTTCACAGGTTGAACCGAAACAGAACAGAACGAAGCAGAAAAACTAACGACTTGTATTAGATTTCTATAAACAAAAAAGAGTCAGCTGATTCGTAACAGAACAGAAAGTAAAAACTAATTCTGCCTCAACACTTGTTCAAAGTGACTGACAAAAAGAAAAGAGATATTGCTTTGAAAAATAATTTTTATTAAATAAACTAATTTTGGTTTGTGTATTATTTGAATAATTTTATTGTATTTTTTTTTTTAACAATGGATTTAGCCAAAGGATACTAAATTTTTTATCTAACTTTGTTAATTTCATTGCTTTTTATTACAGGCCATTCAATAAGTTCATTGTACAACCATGTGTGGGCTTCTGGAACGTACTGAACAAATTTCTACAAATCGTTTATTTTTTCGGTATACATCGGTACTCCGTAACCTTCTTGTCAATGACATGAGGCCTTTCATAATTAAACAGAATATATTAGTGCCAAAATTCTGTTAAAGAAATAACAAAGCATAACCCTTTTATAACCTTTTTTTTAAGCAGTAATCTTTTTAACTTTCCGCTTTAGGAAGGTACAGTTTTTAGCACAATTTTCGAAAATCAAGTTTTCATCATATTTCGAGACGCTGTGAGATGCTGGGAGTCAACTCTGACTATTTTCGCCATGAAGGCTGGTACTCTGTTTGAATATGCGAAAACTGTTGAGCAACATTTCTAGCTTTTATTGCTCATTCATGTTGTTTCGTTCGCAGCTGAAACAAAAATGATGCCAGAAACATTTTGCATGGATAAACGTGCTGCCAGATACATTTTACGTGTTTTCCGCAATAAGAACAGATTACTAACTTTGCAAGTTTATTTCGCAATTATTTCCTACCAAATAGTTTTACATCTGATGATTAGACATTCATTGATGTTATTAGACTTAAAAAGTGTTCGGATACCGCAAATGTAACCCAAATCGGCAGTTTAAGAAGAAGTTTCAATGACGGCCTGCAAGATCAGCCAAGGTTTGTTTATTTTCAATTTAAAGTTGATTAATTTTGTTACTGCATTTGGCATAGAAGTTGGTTATCTTAATAGAACTTATGCAACGCTTAACTATCAAACGTACTGTCATACTAAGCTCACTTTTTGCCTTGAAAAAGTTTACTAAATTAATCAGATTTATTTTCATTGACGGTAAGTTGATTTCGAGAAATAAACTTGTCAATTGCAATAGAAGGTCGTTGGGCCACGTGGAATCACTGACATCTTTGGAGGCCAACATTGTTCATCTCATTTGTGAGGAGCAAGTGTGATATACTGGTATTATAAGTAAAAATAAGCTTTGGCTGAAAATTTTAAATTTAGCGATATGATTCGGGAAAGTCAGAGTCCACTCACTGACAGTCAGAAAGAATGTTGAGGGCATACATTTTTTTAAGGATGCCAGCAAGAGTTTGAATATGCCAGCAAGTATTTATTTTCTCACAGACTCACAGTAGAAATCATTCCCCATATATTTTTATATTCTCATTGGCACAAGTACCTACTTCAACAACGGTAACAAAAAAAAAAACAGCGGAAAACGGTTGATGTAATTGCTTAAAGTTGGCTTGACTTGCCTTTAGTTTGGCTTGACTTGGTTCATTGGATGTTGGCTAACATAAAATAGCAACAACAAAGCACATGGGACAATTAGCTCTTAAAAATAAACAAGTGGATGAATGTGCGATGCTTTAATAACAAATTTCCACATCACGTGATGCAAAGCAAAGTGAAACAAAATTTAAACACCAAAAGTTAAAAATTAAATACGAAAAAAATATGTGTACTCGTATGTATGTGTTGTATGCATAAGCTTCCCGTCAAGTGTTTTAAATGAAAATAGCACGCAAGTTTTGTTCAAAATTAACCACATTAAAGTTATGCGAAATTTTTTCCTATTTTGCGAAAAAAAAATATTTGCAACAAATGCTCAGAATGTTGCTCCTTAATGACAATGATGACAACGATACTACTTCATGACTAAACATAAAAGAAACAAAAAATCATCTCCTTCATTGCATAAAGTTTCCCATAAAGACAGACTATTTTATTTTTTCACTCGCACATCCATCTTTACTGGTCGTTTAGCTACTTCAGGAATTTGCACTTGCCAATATTATTGCCCAGAGATGTTTTCTTCATCTATTTCATGTTTATTTTTCAATTTAAAATATTCAAGCCTTTGGAGATTATTTGTAAGCGATCAGCTGAAATAATGGGAGTTTCTTAATTCAACACCCCCGTACACACAGTGGAAAATAGACAAATGAATGGAATGTTGCACGAGCATGTGTGTGTGTAAATCTACTTCCTTAAGACAATAAAACAAACAATTATGGCGTACAAGTTAATTTTGCAACATGTCCACATGCATGAGCTTTAGACAGAAACCGCCTACTAATTTGCAAGAAACAACAGCAACTCATTTTTGTCGGTGATGTTTTACGAATTTACTTTCTTTCCTTTACATTTTTTATGAATCTATCAATTTTTTTAATAATTTTTTTAATATTTTTTTTTATTGTAGCCTAAACTGGAAGTGACTTTAATGTTTGGACAGTTAAAAGCTGGTTTCACTCGACATGTTTTTTTTTACATCTGACATATGAAATTTAACAGTGCAAAATACGTATGGCACCACACTTGCCCCTTTATTTACGAGTTTTCAGTAAGAGACGAGGAGTAGAGGAAATGATGTAAGCTTTTTTAATATATTTGTATCATTTTCTTGCAAAAAGTGAAAATATGTAAAACCCGTGAGAACAGTGTTTAAAAAACTTAAGTCGAAGTAGCAAAAGTCGTAAAATTTTTACTTTTCGCTACTTTGGCTTTTTCCAACTGTTTAAAATCAACCAATGCTTTTGCTTGCGCTTGTGAAAATTAACAATAGTCGCAGTCGAAGCAGAAGCAGCAAACGATTTATGAACAATTATGCAGTACTTTTAACAATCAACGATTTGAAAAGTTTAAATTTAATTTGCTGTTGCTTTTGGTTAGTTTCGTTAGTAAAAGCATAAGCAGTCTGTATGCTTTTGTAAGTACTAAACAGTCACAGCCGAAAAAGCAAAAGCACTTGCTTTTAGAAGCTTTCTGCGGGTTCAGTCAACTATTGTGTGGTGTTTGTCATGTTTATGTTGTTGTTTTTGCACATCAGACAAGAGGCAAAAACAAAAACCACTTTTCTTTACGATTGCTTAAAACTTCTAAAAGCAAGAGTTTTTGCTTCTTCGACTGCGACTGTTTGCGACTTCTCAAAGCAAATAGACTGCTTCTGCTTTTACTTGCGATACCAACCAAAAGCAAAAGCAAATCAAATTCAAACTTTTCAAATCGTCGTCGATGGTCATAAATCGTTTTGTGATTTTGCTTTGACTGAAACTGTTGTATTTTTCAAAAGCGAAAGCAGAAGCAATATCAAATGAAATGAAAATCATTACAGTTTTTTAAACACTGAGTGTGAAAGTTTTAAAAATTTGCTGCTGTTAAGGGCAATTTAGGATGACAAATTTTTAATTATAATGCGTTTTATTTTGATCTGACAAATCATTTGAAATCAGCTGTAAATATATGTCAAGTGAAATCAGTTTTAGTCAACAGGTGATGCTTTTTTAGGGTTCCCTACACCAAAGGTTTTCCCTAAGATGTCTGTCTGTCTGCCTGTCTATCTATCAGAGGCTGTTTTCTCGAGAACCGTAAGAGTTAGGGACCTCAAATGTTTACATAATATGTTAAAATTTGGCCGCTACAACAACAACTATATATGACAGTTAAAAATTAATGGGTGTTCTAAAGCGAGCAACGAAATATATTGAAATTTTAATGTAATATACAAATAATTTTATACGAGTACATATAAACACTAGAAATTTGTATAGTTTTATGCAGACTACAATAATAAACACTGAAATTTTAAAAACCTAAATTAAATGGTATTCTATCAGTTAATGTTATTTTGACAGTCATTTTGACAACTTGCTGTATCTTGGAAATCATAAAAAGCAAATCTTAAAATTTTCAAAAACCCTAAAACTAAAAAATGCCAAAATAAAAAAATCACCAAAACGAAAAAATTGGCAAAAACCGAAAAATATCGCCAAAACGAGAAAAAGCTACCAAAACTTAAAACAATCGCTATAACTAAAATAAATCGCCAAAAACCAAAAAAATGGCAAAAATAAAATTAAAAAATTACGACAAAACTAAAAAACGCTATAAGTCGAAAAAAGTCACAAAAAACGGACAAAAAGCGCCAAAACTGAAAAAATCGCTAAGAACAAAAAAAACTTACCGTTAAAGATTCTTTTTGCGAATGTGGAAATGAGGATGAAATAAGATGGATTTATGAAATACGAAACTTTTGTTTTAATTTTTTAAATGGGTAAAGATTAGATACGGACGCGACAATTTTTATCCAAATATGCTTATAATTCAAAAGAAATTAAACAATAACAAATGCTTATTTACTGCTGAAAAAATTAATAAAAATATTAATTTTGGGCGACGCATGCGACATTAAGGTATAAGTGAAAGCCAACTCAAAAAACTTCTATTATTAGAACTCCGTTCTTCTTCTTTTGTATTTTTGTATTTGTAAATTAAAAAAATAAAATAATACCTATTACTTTAAATAATCGCTAAAAAAAAAAGGCTCAGCAAAAAAAAAATTTTTTTTCAGCGGCATATTTCGGTCAAAAAATTTCAAAAACTAAAAATGCTTTTACATTTATAAAGTATAGTCCTTTCAGCTTAATTATTAGAAATAAACCAAAATTTTTAAGCAAAAAAAAATTATTTTGGTTGACGTTTTTATGGAATTACCCATATGTAGTATCCGTACGGAACCCTTCGTGTGTGTATCAAAGCTGCATTTTGCTGCATTTATTTAAATTGGTAATAATATATGTATATACTCCATACCAATATATCGTCAGCCTATTATTGGTTTGACCCACCGACCATTTTTAGAAAAAATTAGTTAGGTATGGGGATATATATATTTCGAATATCTCCTTTCTAAATTCAAAACATGTTTCGCGAAATTAATTATGGTTTCTGAGATATTAAGCATCCATTTTGCTCCATTTTTTACTATTTTAAGGTTTAATAAGTATTGTTTTGCTGTACATGCCACAGTTTGGCGTTTGCGTCAAATTCTTCATACAAAAACATGCGAAGTAAAGCTAACTCTTGTTTTGCTTCATTTCTATAAGAAATGAATAATAAAAAATTAAGGTGCGGTAAGAAAAATTCAACGGCGACTGTTAAGCAAAAACATTATCACCCAGACGCAGCCGCCGAATAAATGTTTTAATATAAACTTATTAAACACTAAAATAAAATAAAAGAAACCTTAATTATGCATGTTTGAGTATAACAGAAATCATTTAATTTCATTCTTTATATTAAATACACTTCAAATTACTTGTTTTTCTTGTGTAAGTGTGTAAGCGGATCGTTAGATAAAAATGTTACAGCGGCGGCTTCTTGGTCAGCGTTAAACGATCGACTTATTCCTCTAGACAGCAAGAAAAATAAACAAAACATCAAAATTCTCAATGCTCAGCAGTACAGTATACGTATGGAGCACAAAAAGCTACTTTTTGAAAATAAATTAAGAAAAGTGGTGTATGCGGCACAAAACGTATTTTTAATTTTATAATAAAGTTAAAATTAACTTTAATCGTGAAAGTTCACTAAAGGTACGGTCACACTTGTCAAACATTTGCCCCAAAAAGCGTAACCAACAAACACTAATGAAAAAAGTTTTGATCCAGACACTTGTTTATCATATTAAACAGTTTCGAACACAACTAATGCACCATGTCATAGAATCCAACAATATTGGCTACTCTTTAACTTGACAAACTGTTGTCTGAATTGAAAGATTTTTCATTAGCATTTAGTGGTTACGCTTTTTTGGGCAAATGTTTGACAAGTGTGACCGTAGCTTAAGATTTACACATTTCTTCCAAACATGTGTTGGAAGCAATGGTGAAAATACTAAAAATTCTATCGGGTATAGTTTGAGAAAACTTCATGTAAACCTTCTTTGTCGTTTTTCTCCATTCCGACTTTTTGGCATATGCTCCAAACCAATAATGAGCTGACGATATGATATGATATATGTTTTCAATATAAATAAGCGAAAGAAAATTTCTTGTCGACATCGTGAGCCAGGCCGTAAATTATATGTATTTTTTTTTAATAAAAATTTAAAAAATTTTACACTTTTTCCAGAATATAAAACTACAATAGTAATAAGAAAAATTTCTGCTTTTGTATTTTTGTTGAATGATTCATTTAGTTCTTATTACTGTTGTAGTCTAAATAGTCATATAATAACAAAAAATATATCGTAAGACATGCAAAATCACGTGCAAACTACACTTTTTAAAAATTTATAGGAGAGAGAAATAAGTAAATAAAGTTTTCATTTCTGATTGTTATGATAAAGGTTTGAAAACTTGAAGGGTTTTGTATTTCAGCTGACGAACGATAATTATATTAAGAATAAAAAAGAGTATTACATTTTTTGTTTTCAATCGAAACAAACAAAAAAATATTCTATACCGTGGTAATACATTCACCCTTGTCGGGAATAAAAGGCGATCATTTTGTTCAAGTAAAATATTTCCGTGAACAAAAAATATTTAACAAAATTAGAAAATAGTATACTGACACAACAACAACGCAAACATTGCCGATCACAATTTTAGGGAAAAGGAACAAACTTCACGTGAACTTTTATACCCGATAATGGTGATTGTCTACTATAATGAGGAAATCAATTACCAAACGTTTTCGAAACGATCTAATAATCAGCCGTAAAATTTTCAATAAAAAATTATATTTGAGACAATATAATTATTTAACAAAATTATTATTTTTTTATTGAAATATTTGTTTATAAACATCTCTTTACAAAAAATAAAAATAAAATGATTTTCAAATATTTACTACATTTTGTTGTAGGTCAGTGCCACTTTTTTGTTTCGCTTTTTTTTTTTTTTTGTTGTTGAAATATGTATCATCATGCCTACACCACTCACTCATCTAGTTTCATGCCATTCATATTCATTTTAATTTAATTTTGTAAATAACGATCAATGAATTGTTTATTTTTACTCACTAATAGTTATAGTAACCATAAATGGGGTAACAACCAACCAACCAACCGGTCAGAGTCACTCACATTCGTACAAACAAATAATATAATTAAGTAGTTTTTTTTTTGTTATTGTTCTTTTTTCTTTTATGTTTAAATAAATATTTAAATTTGAAAACAACAAAATATAAATTGAATTGAATTGAATAAATGAAGTGTACGGCGGCAAATGAGTCACTTGCATGTGATGTCACGAGTTGTTGTTTATTTTACTGTAAAAACAACAACAAGAACAACAACAACAATATAAATAAATTTAACTAAATAATTAGTGTCATTGGAAATTTTGCATGCATTTTTAATAATTTTTTTTCTTTGATTTCTTCAAATTAAACAAAGATTTGCATTTGCCTTCTGCCTTCTGCCTGTCCGTCTATCTGTATGTCTCTGTGTGTAACTCGCGATAATTGCTGAGTCTATTTGTCGTCTAACTATTACAAAGTGATTGACTTCTAATAAATTGCCTGTAATAAAAGCCATTTTTTTTTTATTCACCTACGAACGTGCTAAAATGTAAATCACAAAGTAATTGATTCAATAATTAATTCCTTGTTGAATTGAATTGAAGCAAAGAATTCCAATTGCTCAATTATTTTGCATACAAAATATGTATGCACGGGAGGGGAGTGGTTTAATGGGAATTGTTTGCATCTCATATCTGATACACAAGTGATATTGGATTGACTATAATTGATGAACTTTTGTATAAATGAATAATTTAGAATTTAATTGTTGATAAATTATTATGTGATAGCTAACATCTGACAGCAGTTAATTATGGGCTGGAGGTGTGCTCTAAGGTGGAGACAACTGGAGATAAATGCTAATAAAAAATTTTGCATTTGAAGAAATGTGATAAAATGTTGCAGTGCAGAATGCAAAAATAATAATAATAATAAAATTCCCTAATCTGTTTGAAATTTTTGTAGGGGAAGTTATTTTGAAATTTATTTTATTATTTTTGTGAAAAAAAATGTACACTCATTACTCATGTCAAATATTTTTTTTCTACATTTACACTAATAGCTACCTACACACACAAAAATAATATGAATGAGTTTGTAATATTAATTAAAATATTTGTAATATTAATTAAAAAATTAATTAAATTTTCACCTATAAACAATTTGATAATATCAATTAAGTTTTTCCACTCAAATTAATTAATACAATTAAAAATTTAATTGAATCAATTAAATTATTAATTGAAAACATTAATTGGTGAATACTTTTTTCTGTATAATTTAAATTATGAGTTATTTAATGCAATTAAAATAAATTATAATAAATTTTATTTCAGCTTAAGGCCCCTTTAAAAAAAAATTATAACAAATTTAGGTTCTTCAGGAAATAATAAAATTATTTGATTTTCTTAAGCTACACAACGTTGCAGTGAAATATCGATACATCAATGAATTCGTTAACAAGTTTTTAAAAAAAACCTAAAGCTGAAATAAAATTTATATAATTAGTTTTTTTGTGGGAATTGTTACAATTTAAGTTTAAAATTTGTTAAATTGGTTGTAAGTAAAATATTTTTTTAACAAAACTACATTGAAATTGATTATTGAGGGGTTTAGCTGGAGCCTATGCGCATTTCACTGTTGCTAATGCAGATCATCAGGGAACCTTTACCCAAAAATTTCTTAGAACAACTAGAGGTAATATGTTAAACTTTCATTTAAGCAAATGAGAAGCTCAACAAAAACAAAAGTTGAAACAAGAACTCAATAATCAACATGTTTTTTTATTTTCTTACATTGGCTAACTTTTTTTCAGCTTCAAATTGAAGTTGTAAGAGTATTTGGAGAAAATTAATGTAAATAACAACAACAGCTATTCAAGAATAGAGTGTTACCACACAAGTATTTTTTTGACCGGGTGCTGTCAAGTTAATAATTAGTGTTTTTTTTTTTAAATGTATGTACATATGTATGTGTAAGAACGTATTTTTCAATACCAACAAGCATAAAAAATTAATTATACATATATTTTTCGTAAGCGTGCGTGATCGTGATAAGTTGTACACCCCTCGTGCGTGATTAAGAATATTTTATACGTTAGCGTGCGTGATCATGAATGTTTTCAAAATCATTCGTACGTGAAAGTGCGTGAGTAAAATATTTTTCTGCGTGAGCGTGTGTCGTGAGTCTAAACGCAATAGAAAGGACGCCCTAAAATGGCGGGCCACTACTTTTTTCTTAGTCTTATTAATGTATGTGTCAAATGAAGGAGACTCAGCGATGCCAATTTAGCGCGTTTCGCGCTAGATTTAGCGCGTTTTAACGATGCTTTTTTTCGTGTTAGCACGTTTTGAATAAAGTCATCATCATTTCAGATCAATATTTTTTTTTCTTTTTTTGCATAAATTTAAAAATTTTCTAGTATTCAAAACTAATAAAATTTTTTAAATTGGTTAATGATTCAGCTATCGCAAATAAAATTCCCTTGACTGTGGTTATAATTAAAAAAGCATTTTAATACTGCAAATGGCAAATATTTTGAAATTTCACAACTAAAAATATGTACACACGTACTCGTGAGCAAAAAACCATTTATATAACTTATTAAGCATCTATTCTAAATGAAGTACAAAAAGCATTTGAATCGCAAAACTATTCGACAATTTAGACAAGTTGTTACGAAGTTAAAATAAAAACTACGGATTTCGATTATTTGGAAGGCAATTCTGATTCTGTATTAAATGATTTTAATTATTTAGGATATAATTTGGAAGAAACATTATTATAAAATCTGAAAAGAGCTACTAAAAAATTCAATTGTATTTGCTAATACACATGTTAATATGTACATCGAATTTTATTAAAATTTAATTTAGCGCGTAGAAAAATAGCGCCTTTTAGCTATAAATAATTGACAATGCTGTCACTTAGCGCGTTTTGCGAAGGAAAATAGCGCGTTTGGGTTATAAATAGTTGGCATCGCTGAGGAGACTTCTGAAAACCAAATACAAAATATACCGAAAATATTTAAGCACACCTATTAATATGGTTCTCAGATAAGGCGCTGGATGTGTGAGTTTATGCAGTTAACACGACAATTGTCTAAGTTGATCACAATATAAAAAATAACATATGTGAGTTTCATACATTTATAATACCCGCTAACAAAGTAGCAGGCAATATGCTGGTATTGTATATATACTTTCGTATATTTCAAGCTTAATGTATTACTTATAATGTGTATAATGGTGTTTTCCTAAAAAAAATTAAATTGAACACCGAAGTTCCTAATTTGACTGTAAATTAAATAAATTATAAACAAGTAGTAAGTAAAAAAAAAAACCTTTTTTAAAAACAAGCTTTTTTTATAATATTAATATTATCCAAAAATATTATCGGTCATCATCAGATCAGCTCTATATGATATTTGCATTGTGAATATTGCATTGTCATCCGATTTATACATGCATGCAAAATTTCAGCTCAATCAAAGGAAGTGGATCAAATTTAATTTGCAAGATTCGATTACAGACAGACAACGGGACAGGTGAAACTAAATAAAAGCTTGTAATAAATCGACTTGAAAGCTTAAAATCAACTTGAAAGCTTAAAATATGACTTAAGCACTTTTCCTTTATTGCCACAGAATTTAATTTCTGTTAAAAAGAATTTTAACTACACAATTCTAAATCCAAAGTCTAATTGAGATGTTATTCACTGAATTACTAATGCAGTGCAGTTCAAATAAATAACATAATAATAATAATAATAAAAACAGTATTATTCAGAATAGAAAAATGATTCATGGAAAATTAAGAAATCAATTTGATGTGTAAATAAATAATTAAAAAATAACTCACTGTTTTTAACATGTTTTGATTATACTCGTATGTTGTTTTTTCTTTCAATTTATTTATTAATAACAAAAATGTATGCAAATTAATTACCTTAAATAAATATTTCCATATCAATTATCAAAATCTACGAACCTGTGCGACTTTGGTTACAGCGAAAAATGCATAATAGTAATAAATATGATCATACTAAAATTCATATACATAAATGAAAATGTTTCACATTTAGATGTGTTATTTTTCCTTTACATTTAAAAACACTTTTATGATTTAATGTTTACGAACACATAACAATAATCCATTATCAAAAAAAGACCTTGAACTCGTTAAAAAAACATAACTGGTACTCTAGAAATTGGGCAGTTGTTAATGTTCAACTAGTTGCAGCTTTTCGACAGGTGTTTAAAAATAAAATATGTTATAAACACATAAATATGTATATATATATATATATATATATCATATGGGCATTTCCACAGACCACCGAGCAATTTCATGCAAGCTGTGGTCGTGCCGGCCTTTGAAAATAGACGGCGGTTACTGTAGTTTATTTAAATAAGATAAAAAAGAAGAAAACATACGACAATTTCGTTAACTTTCAGACAGTGCTTGCACGAAATATATTTCAATAACCATATTAAATACATAGAGCCAGTTTAAAACGAAGAAATATACCATAAACGACGGAACGGCATCGGCGCCGAAACAGACGGCTTGTCAATTTGTTTATTACTTGATTTTGTAATAATGCAACTCTGATTAGATGAAAAGTCTTATCGTTTAGGAAAATTTCAAAAAATGTCGTCTTTGGGATGCCAATTTTTAAACGTATTTTTACGATTCGTCATGACATTATTGGTTTGACCCACCGACCATTTAAAAAAAAATAATTAGGTATGGGGTATATATATTTCGAATATCTCCTTTCTAAATTAAAAACATGTTTCGCGAAATTAACTATGGTTTCTGAGATATTTAGCATTCATTTTGCCCATTTCTACGATTTTAAGGTTTAATAAGTATTGTTTTGCTGTATATGCCACAGTTTGGCGTTTGCGTCAAATTCTTCATACAAAAACATGCAAAGTAAAGCTAACTCTTGTTTTGCTTCATTTCTATAGGGTGTTTTTTATTGAGGTATAGAACTTTAAGTTGGCATCACTTTTTTAACTGGCGGCCATTTTGTCAGCTGTCAAGTGATTAATATTTAGTTTGGTTTGCCATTTCATCATGAACAGGTTGACAAGAGAACAACGCTTGCAAATCGTGCAAATTTATTTCGAAAATAATGGTTCAGTTCGCGAAGTTTACCGCAAGCTCCGTCCATTTTATGGTCGACATAATCGTCCATCAGAGCAATTAATTCGGTTAACCATGGATTGGCCACCAAGATCGTGTGATTTGACACCATTGGATTATTTTCTTTGGGGATATGTGAAGTCGCTCGTCTACGCCAACAAACCAGAAACGTTAGGGGACTTGGAAGCCAACATTCGTGGCGTTATTGCCAACATACGGCCCCATATGCTCGAAAAAGTGGTTGAAAATTGGACCTGTAGAATTGGCTTTATTCGAGCCAGCCGCGGCGGCCACATGCCCGAAATCATATTTAAACGTTAATGGCATAAAATTATCCTTCCAATAAAGCCAAATTGATGGACATTAAAACGATTTTCTTGTGTTTTATTTCAATTCGAAGTTCTATACCTCTAAAAAAAACACCCTATATAAGAAATGAATAATAAAAAGAGAAGGTGCCGTAAGAAAAATTCAACGGCGACTGTTGAGCAAAAACATCATCAGCCAGACACAGCCGCCGAATAAATGTTTTAATATAAACTTATTAAACACTAAAATAAAATAAAAGAAACCTTAATTATGCATGTTTGAGTATAACAGAAATCATTTAATTTCATTCTTTATATTAAATACACTTCAATTACTTGTTTTTCTTGTGTAAGTGTGTAAGCGGATCGATAGTTAAAAATGTTACGGCGGCGGCTTCTTGGTCAGCGTTAAACGATCGACTTATTTCTATAGACAGCAAGAAAAATGAACAAAACACCAAAATTCTCAATTCTCAGCAGTACAGTATACGTATGGAGCACAAAAAGCTACTTTTTGAAAATAAATTAAGAAAAGTGGTGTATACATGTGTTGGAACCAATGGTGAGAATACAAAAAATTCTATCGGCTATACTTTGAGAAAATTTCATGTAAACCTTCTTTGTCGTTTTTCTCCATTCCGACTTTTTGGCATATGCTCCAAACCAATAATGAGCTGACGATGTATTAATTAATTAATACAAGGTACAATAGTCTGAGCAGCCTTTAAGAAAAAGGCGACTTTTATAATGATTCCCTAAAGTCAGCAGCAAATGGTTGATTCACCATCAAAAAATAAAAACGTTTTTGTTTAGATTCCATGAAACGTTTTTATTGTATTCCACTTAACGGCGCCAATATGATTGTTTTCTTTTTCTTGATTTATTTGAAAAGTTCACACTTTTTCGTTTTTAAATGCTTTTTTATATTTTTGTAAAAATAAGAAGATACATATCGCTACATTAATATAAAAGGGCCCTAACTCATTATTTTTTTCAAACCGAGATTTTAATCAGTGCGAAGAAATATCGTTTTCAGTAATCGATGTTTAGTAATCTCTTATAAAAACATCAACAACATTGAAAACAGCTGACTTGTATGCAGAAAAACTTGAAAGCAAAAAGGGATTTAAGGAAATAATTAATAAAAAACTTATCAGTATAAATGCTAAGTAAATTAAAAAGAAACAATAAGCAGTGAAAGTGAAATTATTTAGTTGTTTCATTTGTTTAAAAACGTGTTTACATCTTTGAAGAACCTAAAAATAACTTAATTGTGTTGTAGAGCCTGTCCGAATGTCATTAAAGCTTAATTAACACTGGTAGACACCATATAAACACGTCGTATTTCTTTTTCCTTTATATATTTAAACTTAACGCGTTAAAATTGGCGTCGAACGAATATGACATTGAATCATGGTGACCAAATATTTTAGAATACCTCCAATGTGAAAGAAAACTTATGTGTTCCAGCACTCATCTCCAACATAGTATTTTAGAATAGCAAAAAAGTGACTTCCCGAATAGACCTGAATATTTTTCTAACATTTGATGTTCTTCTATCGAAATATACAAGAAACTCGATTTCAAAAATATAATCAGGCTTATCCTAAATAAAATTTCACATGGAAATAGATATCAAAAAACTTCATACGATTGCAAAATAATCTGACAATTTATGAAAAAAATTATTCACAAAGATTTGTCTGTTGGCAAAAGTGGCAATATGTTAGTTTTTAATTTTATTGGAATTGATTAAACGAAATTAAAATCCTTGTGAACGAAAAATTTGATTCAGAAATTTTCACATGTGGAATTCGTGACAAGGCTGAATGTGTTAGGATATTTCTATATTCAGGTAGCGATATGTAATAATTTGAAAGTTTTTATTTAGTTTTAAATGATTAATACTGCTATTGGCCTAAATATTCCAAAACAAATACTTTTTTTTTTTTGGTGGAGGAGAGGAGCGAACGTACGTGCGACCAAGAAAAAACAAAACAAATTTGGATACAAAATAGAAATATTTCAACTCATTCCGATAATAAAAGAATGTGTGGTGTTAGAGTTGAAGAATTTCGTGGGTGGATGCAAATGTGTAGTTTGTCTTAAGGAAACATAAAAAAACAGAAAAGTTGTAATCCAAGAGTAATAAACAAATTAAAATGTTAGAGCGGCCGCACTGGAGGGAGTGATGACAGACTGTGTATTAATTGCAGCGTTGTATTTGCTATTAAATTTTTTTATATTTTTTTTCCTTTGAGATTATTCCTATTATTATGCTGGCAGGTGTCTTCTTTTTTTTGGATTTATTTTAATAACAATTTCATTTATAATAAATTCGTTATGTTTGAAGACATAAAATTAATTTTTAATTTCTTTTTTATGATCAATTAACATTCGAGACTTAAAACATAAAACTTTTATGTATTTTATATAAGCCAAATGATTTCTCTATTAAAGTCATAAGCTTTCATAATATATTTCAGCATATATTTACGAGTATTTTATTTTTATTAAATTAAATATTTCATGGAAGCTGATTTCCTCATAATCATATGATATATATAAACAATATATTAAAGAAAAAATCTTAATGGGGCTTAAGTTCGGTATTTTAAATTTTTATAGCATGAAATTTTTTTTAATTAGAGGAATTTTCTAAAGAAAACCAAAAAAAAAAATTAAACTAGACTCGAGTGCTGCCACGCACTTCATCAGCAACGTCAGAGATTGTTTGCTAATATGAATTTTTATGAAATATGAGATTTTATTTATTATTGGTAAATGTGTTCGTATTCATTTGTATTCATTCATGTTAAACAGCTGATGTTACCAAACAATTTCGAAAGAATCAGATAGACATTTGGGTGCAGAAAAATGCCGGCATTTCCTCCAGCTTAAGTCCAGTTTAATTTTTCTTGACTTTTTTTAGAAAATATAATTAATAAAAAATATTTCATGCTAAAAGATTTGAAAATACAAAACTTAAGCCTCATTAAGAAATTATTCCTGATTAGAAATATTTTTTTTAAGATCTTATATTGCTGCAAATAAACATGTCAGAATTTGTTTGCCTGATTTGATTAGAGGTCATCGATGCATTTTCAAGTGGCTTCCATAATGTCGTACATTGTATATAAATTCTTACATCTTTCTACTCACCTCAATATATTTGGATGTGATAATTTATTTAGCAGTTGCACTTCTCTCAACATATTTGGTCGATTTGCTCGCAATTGATTCATTTTTAAAACCATCACTTTTCCAGTTGTACGATGTGTGACCTAAAAAAATAAATAAAAATTAATTAAAAATACATAAACAACAAAAATTGCTACAGATTTAATAAATACATGAGTGCAATTGTCTTGAAAGTATCATAAAATAATAATTAACACTATGTAGTTAATCACAAATATAGAAATGAAAAATGATACAAAATAATTTCACAGTCAAAGTCGAGGTCATTTCAACAAACAGCAAACAAACAAAAAAATACAAATGTAGACAGATATGTAACTAATGACCGGAGCAGGAATTATTAATTAAGTATCCAGCCTTTGCGGCAATAGAGTAATAACTGACAAAAAATATGAATTGTTTAAAAAATTCAGGCAAATATCTTGTGTAATTAACTCTTGAGAGAATAATAAATTTTCTAATTTCCATTAAGTTGTTAGAGCCCGTTTAGATAAAGGGTGGCCTACCTGCGACACGTCGCCTGCGAGTCGCGTTTATAGACGAGAAGTGAAGAGAAGCTTGCGGGGTAGCAAAAGTCGGACGTATTGGGAACTGAAGCGACAATTTTAGCTCTTCTCTCTCACATACATATTTGTTTCTCTCGTATTTTTTAATGCTATGCTCAAGAAGTGTTGCCAGTTAGACCAATTTTTTATAAGATGCATAAAATAAACAGTTATAATATAAAAATTATAATCAAATAAAGTAAGGAGAGCAAAGCAATCATGGTATTTTGATAGAAAATTAAAAAAATAAAATTATATGGAAATATTAATTCCACATTTCTCAAACTAACAATTAATTTATTTATGGCAACACTGCTACGAATGAAAAAATAAATAAAAAGCATTGATCAAATTAATATCACAGAGTCCCCTGAGTATTGCGACAAAAAAGTCTTCTTGTAACTTTATTGAAGCAGAGGTCAGGGAAGCAAGTCGAACGGTTCGAAGCCGACGGCGCGCTGACGCCGGTTATTTTTTTATTCAGCTGAAATTTTATCTGCTCAAAAAGACAAACTCGTATGCTAGTAATTTCGGAAAAAATTTGGGAAAATCGATTTTCAATTTTCTCATTAAATTTTTATATGCTTATTTGAGCTTATTTACCAAACATTTTTTAAGTACACTTTTAACTATTTTTTTAATAAGTGCTCTTTTTTCTTAAGTGCTCTGGACACGATCAAATAAATTCAGTCATGTTTTTTTCAGATATGCGTACGCGTTGTCGTCAATGATTGATAAAAATCAAAAAGTTTTAAAATTATCGTCTCCATATCTGATTGATGATAAAAATGTCATTTGCTTTATGTCGTCATGGCGAGGTGCACGGTCGAAACAATTCTATTTTGCATTTGATCGAAAACTATCGTTGCGTGCCAGCTTTATGGAATGTAAAATTGGAAGCATACATACATATACATAGTAATCATGATGATGGATCCAACTTGACTCATTAAAATGAAGAAATTTCGAAACGAAATTGTTCGATATTTGTTGACGGATCTAAAAAAAAAATCGAATGTTCGCTAAAACGATCTTTTCTCCATAATTTCTCAAATGTGTGACAATAGTCTAGTGGATGTGTGCTACTCTTTTAGCCCAGAGTTACCATGTTCGCATCCTGCAGCGTAAGTTAAAGAATTAAAAAAATAAATAAAATAAAATAAATTAAAATAACTAAATTGGAAAATTAAGGTAATAATTTTACAAATTACTTTTTCTGCTGCCTTTTTCCGATATCGACATTCGTTCGATATTGGTTCACTTTTGATATTGCTAGCGTACATTCGAAATCAAATGTTTTTTGAAACAGAACTGAGCGACAGGTTAACTTTTTTCGATTAATTTTTGAGTGTCATTCTCGATAGTTTTAACACGATAAATGTTCGAGATATATTCGAAATCGATATCATTAACAAAAGCCTGGGTGAAGTGGAATGATGCAAACAAATTTTAAATTTTTATTTTTTACGAATCAATTTTCGGCGCGATTGCTCCATTTTTAACCGACTTCAGAAAAGGAGGAGGTAAGTAATTCGTCTATGACATGGTTTTAACAAATGTTGGTTTTAACGTTCAAACCAGCTGTAAAAACCCAGGTTTTACCATAAAAACTTACTTTATTAAAACCAACTTAAAACCGTTTTTGGATTGCAATTGAAATGCAACTGCATTAAATTCAGGTCTGCCAAGTTAGAATGATTGGAAGCAGCTGAGAGTGTTTATGTTTTTTGAAAGAGTTTAAACTTAAAGAAATAAACTGTTAGACAAAAATATTTTCATTGACCTCTCGTAGGAGAAAATAGAAGATGGAACTGACATGTATGTATCTGCTGATAAAAAAAAAATTAATTTATAATGTATGTGTGTGTTAAATTTAATCTCTCTTAAACACTAAAGAAATACAAGTTGCAAGAAACCCTTTCTAGAACGTTCTATAATTTCCCTGTCAAGAGGAAAATAATTAATATAAACTAGTACGAAGTACTGTATCAACTCCAAATATTTTTGCAACACTACGATACTCATCAGATTGCATTAGCGATTGCAAAATTATTTATTGCTGCTTTAAACACAAGATGACACAAACTCGAACTTTATAAAATGGACGGAGCCATATCAGTGCGATTAAATTTAATGCTTTACGAACTGTGAAAAAGTAACAATGAATCTTGTAAGTTTTTTTAAGCATTTTACACAGGACAACAACCTCATAATTCTTTTGGTGTAAACAAATCCTTTTCTAAAAGTGTAATATTTCAAAATTATTTAGAGATTTTTACTGCTGGAAATCAATTATAATAAAAAAAAAACAAAAAAATACTAGTGAAATTTAAAACGATTGTTTTTTTTTCAAATAACAAAAATCAACTTTTATTTATGTATTTAACAATGTGAACATGTGCTTGAACTGCATCGATCATGAGGAACATGTTGCTGAGGGTCGAAATGTTGCAGTTGTTGATGATGATGATGTTGATGTTGATGTAAGTTGCAGTTTAATTGTGTTGTGACCAGTGAGTGGTGTTGTGACCTTAGGCAGAAAACATATTTTCATGATTTTTTTTTTTGAGATATTTTCCCATTGCAATGTGTATTGGAAATTATAAACAATTTAGATAAAAGTTTTCGTAGAAATAAATGCTGTTGATGAACTTTCTAATATTTGATACGTGTATAAATGTCGAAAAATATTGCGGTTGTTGTTGTTGTTTTTTTTTCTTCAAACTAAAATGATGCAATGTTAATCATTGTAAAAAAAAACACATTATCGGCTGTGGATTTGCTTGGCATGGGGGAGGGTGACAGACTGTTGAAAAATTTGTAATAAAAATTGTTTTGTGTGTTTTTTATGGCAGATTTTCCAGTCTACAAAGCAATTATCCATCATCATTTATGTGTTTTTTTGTTGTTCGTTTGATTGTTGCTGTTATTGCCTGGTTATTTATTTTTCTCTTTACCAGAAATAGATAACAGCAGATAGAAAGGCCGGCCGACTGTTTGGACGGACATTTATCAGAAATTGATAGTAGTTCGTTCAGTCAGGTTAACAAGTGTTTATTTTTTTTGTTTAACTAATTGCCCGACGATATTGCCGGAATACTGTGGAAACACACGACAAGAGTGGGTTAAAGCAGAGTGCCGGAATGTCAAGTGAGTTGCTATATTACGAGATGCACTATGGGCTACACAAATTGCTCAGCATTAATTTGCGACAAACAATGTAATTTGTACAAAGTTATACGCTATGTGTATTGTGGGGAAAGCAATTATTTTGTTTTACATGTTTTTTATCTTTAAAATTATGAGTGGAGCTTGCATCACATTTGGCAACTATTTAATTATTAAATTATTAAAATTCCAAATACATATTAAACTAAGAGGATTATATAAATAAGAAGAATGATCGCAGCTACATACATGGTAAGACGACACTCCGGTATGCATGAGGTTATGGGTTCGAGTTGTTGTTGTTTTTGTTTCCTATCTCCCTCCATCTTCAGGTTGGTACTCTAAAGCTGAAAGTTCACACAATGCGTTTTCGTGTCAGCGCATTCTACGCATTCCAAGTTTCAAGTAAAAGAAAAATTACTCACTTAAAGCCGGCAAAAAAATATGAATTTACCGAAAAAGAAATACATACTTTTCACCGCCGGCTCACTTTAGTCATATTATGTACAAAATCAAAATCAAATTATACTTGTACCCTTAATTATGAAAGTGGTATAAGTCATATGCAATTTTGCTTTGAAAATTTAAATAAATATTAAAAAAGACTTCAATAAATATTTCATATATTTATGTATATTAAATAAATTTATATTAATCGAGGCTACTACAACTCTTAATTAAAATATTGCATAATATAAAAATATTTTTTGATCTGTTCAACTTCATAAGTCGGTCTACTACATAAGTTGACCAAGGAAATATATGACTTAGACCACTTTCATAATTAAGGGCACACTTGTTTTATTTCTAATGCTATATGTGGGTGGGGGGGGGGGGGCTTTATAGAAAAATTATAGAAGGTCTGAGTTCGTTTAAAAGAAACTGTTTTCGCTTATCCGAACTCCTTTTAATTGAACATTTTGCTTAAGCAGAACAAGACTGTAATTTTCCATTTTCTTTTATCCGAATTCGCTTGTATTGTTATCTCTATCTCTCTCTCTTTCTCGCTAAGTTTTAAAATATGTGTAAAAAATTATTTTTCTTTCAAAACTGGTGTTAATTTTTTTTTAATTCTCAAAGATTTTTGAAAGAAATAAATTTTAATTTTGATTTTAAATATTTGAAACGAATAGTCTTAATAAAGGACTTTAAAGGCACAATTTTAATTTATTTATATATGCACCCTACATCCAGCATTGGTCGAAAACAGTGATTTTTTTTAATTCGAAGTTATTGCTGAAGGAAAAAAATTTTCACCGAATTTTTCCAAATCTATGCACAAATATATATAAATGTTTTATTTAATTGAACTTGAGAAATGCACCCGCCATTAGAAAAAATTTTGTCACTGTAGAAGATTCAAAGTTCAAAATTTTTCTGTCAACAGAAATCGTTCGATCGAATACTTATATTGAAAATAACAACAAATTTTCCAATTGTTGTTTACAAGACAAGTTGTCGATCGAACGATTTCTGGTGACATCGTGAGACAGACCGTTGTTATATTCACCCCTATTCTGCATTTCGATTCGAGTCGAAATTTTCTCCGTTTGGCAACTTTGGTATTCTGTGTTCCGTTCTTCGATTTCTCTTTCGATTGTATGTATTCTGTGTTCCGTACTTCGATTTCTCTTTCGATTGTATGTATTCTGCATTTCGAGCGTAACTATTTTTTTTTTTGTAAGTCGTTTTTTAGTGACGGAGTGTCTTTCGATTTTTTTATTGTTAAGCTTCAAAAAAAGTGATTAATTCAAAAAATAATGTAAACATTAAATGCAAAAGAAGGTTTAATTAATAAACTATACAATTTATTTTGTTTTTTTTTTTTTGGGTACTGAAATGTGATTTTTATTTAATTTATTATTATTATTTTGTAACAAATGTATTTGAAAAATTTATAACTGTAAGTGACAATGAATTCTTTAAAATTAAAATTAAAATTAAAATAGAGCTGACATGAATCAAAAATGTTTAATATTTTTATTAAAAAAAAATCTATTATTTTTTTTTATTTAAAAATGCATTAAATTACTGATTAAATGATATATGTATGTATATTGTTTTAAATAATCAAAAAATACCTCAAATGTGTTCGTATTGTCAAAATTATTCATAATTTTAATCAGGGATCGCAAATAACGATTATTTTCCAAATTTAAACTGAAAAAATCACAATAATAGAGAAGTGCTACGGACACAAGGAATATACCACAATACTCCATGTTACATGGACTACCTATAGATGCAATGATTTTTATTTTTTTAATTTTTATTTATTCCTCACAAAATAAGAGTTATTTCTTGATTTTTATTTATTCCTCACAAAATAAGAGTTATTTTGTGACTTTTATTTATTCCTCAGAAAATAAAAGTCATTTTTAAAATGTGTTTATTAATTAATTTAATTTAACAAATAAGAGTTTTTGCATGGACTCTGGTGATAAATTCGATCTTAAATCTGTCAATATTAATTTTAGCGCAGAAAATGCTCTTTCTACAGAGACTTGTGTTGCTGGCGTGCTATGCAAAACCTGTGCCAATCTGTACAGGTATGGATATATATATTTTTTTTCCTCCCAATATTTCATTACATCTGCATCCACGTCAATGGGCTTAGGATTGTAATTGTCTATTTCCCTTATCGCCCTTTTCATTTCCTCCTCCAGATCACCATCTGAGTCTTCATCCTCTGAATTTACTTCAATAGAGTTTAAGAACTCGTTTAATAATGAACACGTGTTTGTGTCTTCAGACGACGGTAAAGCATCTGGTGTTTCAGCGTTTGAAGATGATGGTAAGTCAGAAGACTTTTGCGTTGCATCATTCTTCACAAAGAGTAAAATTTATTAAATTCATGTACATTAGACCACCCAATGGGCCGAAGTTTTTATTTTATTCGCTAAAGCCCATATGACATTTCATTTTTCTTTCATTTATCAAGTTTCATTTATCAAGCTGGTAACTCTTATGTGTTAATTATGAAGGTGTTGAGATATTTAGTACATTAAAAAATTTTGACAAATCAAAAAATATTTTTATGTTATGCAACAAATTAATTATAAAATACATAAGAACCGATCTTAAAACCCTAACCAGGACAAAATCCGTACCAAATATAAGAAATCCGGTTCCAAACCGGATAAAAATATCTTATATTTGACGCTGGTAATGTAGCTTTCCATTGGTGAGAGCTTAGCAAAAAACAAACTCACTTTCTTATAAATTGGTTGTTTTTGTAAATGAAATAAAATTATTTGTAATAAAAAATATCAAATTTGTTTTGTTTTTCAATTTAAATAGGCATATTTTGTAAAAAATTTCATTTCTACACGTTTCCAAATTGTATGAAAAATAATGACAATTCGTTACAAACAATATCTTTTCCAATTTCAAAAGGAAAAAATTATTGTACGAATATATGCAGAATCTATACTAAAGTCTCTATTTTTCATTTTATTTACAAAAACTCTGAGTTATTTTTTTATATTTTATTTACTGCCAGTTCATAGAAGCCATGTAAAAATTCTTGCTTGGCTATTTATATTGAAAACACAAACAAAGCACTCAAAATTTGTTTTTGATTTCAATGTAAATAGCCAAGCAAGAATTTTTACTTGACTTCTATGAACTGGCAGTTATTAGTTTAAAAATGACTTTTATTTTCTGAGGAATAAATAAAAATCAAAAAATAACTCTTATTTTGTGAGGAATAAATAAAAGTCACAAAATAACTGTTATTTTGTGAGAAATAAATAAAAATAAAAAAATAACTCTTATTTTGTGAGGAATAAATAAAAATCAAGAAATAACTCTTATTTTGTGAGGAATAAATAAAAGTCACAAAATAACCATTATTTTGTGAGGAATAAATAAAACTCAAGAAATAACGATTAAAAAGTAATTTTTAAAATAAAAATTATAACCGTTACGGTCCCTGATTTTAATATTTGGAAATGAGTACCTATGAGTAATACTGATGAATAATAATAAATATTAATAATACGTACTCATATCATGTTGGAGTACAATTTCAGATGATAAATATTTGTACCACTTTTTTTGGCTTACGAACCACTGTGTGAATTGACAAAAATTGCAATACATCAGCACAAAATTTAACGTACCTTTTCTTTTGCCTCCGAAAACGCCATCGCTCGCACGTACAGACGGACAGCAATATATGAATTTGTTTAAAAATTCAAAAAGTAGTATAAGCCAAATCTTATCAACCTTCTGGATACTTCAAAAGTGTGGTACAAGGGCATTAAGCACATACACAGAAAAAAACTTTATTTTGTACTCAATTACTAAATTCAAAAAATTAAATAATATTTTAACTGAAATATTATCTATCACAACATTCGTAAAACTAAAAACCAAAATTCGCAAAAGTTTAATAAAATAAAAAAACTCATTTTGCTTTATTAAAATATTTTAATTTAAAAATAATAAATTTTAAAATCAGTTTCAAAAACATATTTATTATGTGTATGAAAAATTCAATTTTTTTTTGCATTTTTCCCTTCTGAATTGCGCTGCTAGATTTCAACAAACATTTTAGGCGATTTTTATTTCAATTTTTAGTTACTTCTTATAGTATTCAATAAAAACTTTTTCTTTTTAAAAGTTTTTCAAAAAAAATGTGAACAGACAAAAGACACTCTTGTCAAACGACAACAAATTGACTCTAAACTGCCAACTTAAATTTCCTAAAACAATTTGAAATAAAATGATGGGCAGGCAGGCACTCAGTCAGATGCACTTGTTAATGCAAACTTGCTTGTATTTCTTTTCTTTCATTTTTTCATATAAATATTTAAACACATTTTGGACAAAATTATTTACCAAAAAAGAATCATACTTTTCTTTTTTTTTTTTTTTGTTTGACTGGCACTTTTGTTTGATTACTAGTCGGCTGCATGACTGGGTCCGTTTTATCTATTAAGAAATTCAAGCAAAAACCGATTTTTTTTATCTTTCGTTTTTTAAGTTCCTGCAATAGACAGACAAGCAGCAGCCACAAAATCGGTCGATCAAATCAACAAACAAACAATCCATCCATCCTTGGCCAATCAAACAAAAATGTCTTAAAACAAAGCAAGTGCTACGCAGACGAGACATGTTGGAGTCCAACTCTTTTGGGGATTTTTGCTCTTACCAAAAATGTAAGTAAAATAAAAAATAAAAAAATAAATTCACTTTAATTCTTTTTAGTGCATTTTTTTAAAGAAAATTTAATTGGCATCATCTCAAATATTGACATTAAATAAATTAAGCGGCATTTTTGTGAAGCCGAAATATTTTATTAGAAATCTTATTGATTTTGCCGGAAATAGATTTTCTAGCGAAATTGTTTGAGTTTGAATTTAAGTTTGAGGTTTGAGAGAATGTTTTTGTAAAACATTTTAATCCATAATATATTTGTTTAAATGCACTTTTACCCCTTTTTCCATCGATACACAAAAAACCCATAAGGAATACAGGAATACAAACAACCCAGCGAGAAAGTAAGAATTAGTACAAATGCCTTCTCTTCAATATTTGTTTTGGATAAACATATGTATATGTTTTACAGACGTTGTATTTGGGGTGTAGGCCTTCCGCTCTCGCTTCTGTAGCCTTCGAATTAATGACATAATTTCTTACTTTAGCAAAAAAAAAAAAAAAAAAAAAACAATTCGAGAAATGTTACTACTTCTCTTTTTCCCTTCTAATAGAAGAAAATATGAAATGTGTATGTTATCTTTTATGTGGAAGAGCCGAGGCCTTCTGCAAGGCATTATTTAGCAGTTATATAAGAATAGTAGCTGAATAACAAAATTCTTAAACAGGCCTTTAATAAGGCCTGTAGTAAATTTTTTTCGCTGGAAAACTACACATTCATCTGTCATCATAGTCACCTAATTTGTCTTCATAATTAATTTCTTTAACTTATTTGCTTCATTCGATTCATATTTTTGTATGTGAAAAATATTTTAATGCTGATACAAAAATTTATAAAAAAATATTATGAAAAGTGGGAGCTCCTACACATTAATTTTAGCCTGTCAATCACAAAATAAAAAAAATATTATTTCACGAAAATATTTGTACAGTGGTGTGTTTTGTTTGTGTGTGTGTGTGTGCGTGATTTCTTTTTTTTTTTTTTTTTAAGAAAACTTCAAAAATTTCTACATGACATTGGCAGGAAAAAATGCACACATTCAAAATAAATCAGCGGAATGAAACTAAGAATTTATGCGTATACAGTGAGCAAAGAAATACGTCTACACCTACTTTTATATTTTATAGAAATAAATGCAGCACGTCTTAAATGAAAATGTTAAGATAACAAATTGTTTAATCGCATGACAAAAACAAAAAAAGAGGAAAAAATAAAACTAAGGCTAACTAACTTTGAATGTATTTATATATGTATAAAGAACGCTAACATGATAATTATGAAAAAACCCATAAATGCACAACTGATATTAATGACAACACTAAAAGCTCAAGTAAATATTTAATGTAAAAGATAAAATTTAATGGGTCTTTAAAGTAGGCCCTATAAAAAAGTCCAACACAATATTGTTACACTTGAAACTTGTTTTTCCTTTTTTATTACAACAAGAAGAATGCAACGCCTTCATTAGTATGTTAAATTGTCTATTTACACAATATATTTTATTTAATTTACATTTTAGTGCTATTAATTTTATTACAATCTAACCCATAACGATAGTGGGAAAATACATATAGAAATGTTTGAAAAGAACTTAAAATTCACCGCTGCTTAACGTCATAGTTCAGCGCATTAATTTGCTTAACATGACAATTTACAAACAAGCACCTCCGCAGAAATTTATAAAAGACCGCAAATATTTTGCAAAACTGTTTTAAAGAATTGCAAATCGTATGAATTTATTGGCTGAGAATATGTTGGAGATATACACTAGTCAGAATAAGTTTGCGTACAAGTCAAAGTAAAATATTAGAGCGGTCATAGTTTTTGTCGATAAACAATATTTGATATTTTGTAACTTTATAATAGAATTACGATACTAAAAACCATTTTCAACTGATTTTATAAACAATTTATCATGTGGCAACTTTTAATTTTGGCAGTTGTAATGACAATATGGTATTACCACCGCAGAAAAAGTTTGCGTACAATATCAATGGCCGTTGGCTTGCTAAGTTTTTTTTTATAATATCGAGTCGAAAATAGTGATTTAGTGCTCAAAAGCATATCTTACAACTTTTTAAGCTATTTTTAAAAGATTTTTAGAGTTTTTTTTTAAATGGAAGCAAAAAGGAAGCCAATAAGCCAAGCAGAAAAAGATATATTAATTAAATTGCGGAATGAAGACAAAACTTTACGAGAAATTGGAAATATAGTGGGTAGAACTCATTCCTCTATTCAAAGAGTGATTGACACTTATAAATCAACTGGATCCACGGCTCCAAGACCACGTTCAGGTAGGCCTTCTAAGCTTAGTGAGCGAGAACATCGTTTTATTTTAAAGGAGGTAGGAATAAACCCTAGATTGAAGGCTTCGGATATCGCTAAGAGCATTGAAAACCGATTCCAAAAATCATTTTGCAATGATACCATATGCAAAATACTCAAAATATATGGTTATCATAGCAGAGTTGCTCGGAAGAAGCCATTTATATCCCAGGTTAATAGACAGAAAAGAATTGCTTTCGCTAAACAGTACATTTACAAGCCGCCAGAGTTTTGGAAAGGGTTATTTTTTCGGACGAAAGCAAGTTCTGTGTTTTTGGAATAAAGGGACGAAAGCTCGTGTGGAGAAAAAACGGTACAGCAATTAATAAAGAAAATCTCGCACCTACAGTGAAGCATGGTGGTGGTTGTGTGATGGTTTGGGGGTGTATGGCTGTAAGTGGAGTAGGTAATCTTGAATTCATTGAATCAACTATGGACAAAAAAGTATACTTGGACATACTAAAAGCGAATTTAAATAACAGCGCATCGAAATTGAGCTTGTCTAGTGGATACATGTTTCAGCAAGACAATGACCCAAAGCATACTGCTGAAATCGTGAAGCTTTGGCTACTATACAATGTCCCCAAACAACTTCATACACCACCACAATCTCCAGATCTCAATCCAATTGAGCACCTTTGGGATTTATTGGAGCGTAGGATCCGTGAGCACACTGTGTTGTCCAAAGCTGTGTTGAAGGATGTTATTTTGAAGGAATGGAACAAGATTTCATCTGAGGAAACATCAAATTTAGTAAGATCCATGCCAAAACGTTTGGCAGAAGTATTAAAGCGTAAAGGGTACCCTACTAGCTACTAAATTAATGAATTTTTCACCAAAGTAATTTTTTGAGCTACTTAACTAATTTTGTACGCAAACTTTTTCTGAGCTAATTTTTAATGTACTGAAATTTTGACCTCGTTATTCCTTTGAATTAATTCTTTAAGTTTTTAAAAATATGTATTAAAATAACACCAAACTAGCTTTAAATAAAGTACACTATTTTTTTGTAAATTATATAAAATTTTTCTTTGTTTTTGACATTATATTGTTTTTAGCGCTGTTGTACGCTAACTTATTCTGACTAGTGTACATACTCGTATGTAAATGTTTTGAAACAAAAGATCAAAAAACAAACTGCTTGGGGAGAAAAGCAAAACACGTTTTAGCAAATTCATTCATTGAATTTATTATATATACTATTTGGCAAGAAATAAAGTTTATTGTCCTTCGCTGGTTTTGCTTGAATTTAAGGTAAGAAATTTTGCACTTGTATACATACGAGTACGTAGACTTCTTAATTGAAATTTGTTTGATTGCACACAAATTCCTTTATTATTATTTATAAAACTCTAAATTTTGAAAACTCAATAACAAAACGTAAGAATATGAAATTTCAACAATTCCGTAAACAACAATTGCATATGAACATTAATTTCTGTTTCAGTTGAAGAAGAAATTCCCCACTAACTGTCATAATATCCCCGCAAAGCATTAAATGCATTCACCACAGCAAGCAAGTCAACACGGCGGCAGGTTGTTGTCCATGCTGATATTGTTGGCGACAATGAGCAAATACAGTGCAGTCAATATAATCGGAAACGTGGAATGGATAGCTTACAATTATTTCATATTATTTAACAGAAAGAATATTCCGGAATTCATGTATAGAAATAAACTTTATTCGTTTTTAGGGTTCCGTACACCAAAGATGAAAAGACACATCCCATGGTTTACGCTACGATTTCCGTCCGTATGTCTGTCTGTCTGGCGCTGCCGAGAAGCGTGAAAGCGTGACCTGAAATTTTCATAGAAATGTAAAACTTTGGTGGCTGCAACATCAAGTACCTGACAGTTAAAAATTATAGGGTATTGTAAAGTGAGCAACGAAAAATGTTGAAATACTAATATAATATACAGACAATTATATCGCTAATTTACTTCAATAGTGTCATAACTCAAAAAATGCGATTTTTGAGTAAATAATGCAAAATAATTTGGCATTTTGAATTTTAACTTGTGTAAAATTTCATATAAATAGCTTTTACTATCACCTCGTGAGAGAAGAATATTTTTTATGTCTTCATTGAGTTGTATGTAAATTTAAAACTTTAAACGCATTTTCTGCAATTTGAGTTGTGACACTATTGAAGTAAATGAACGATATATAGACACTTGAAATTTTTACAGTTAGTGTTTTTTTATGCAGACTACACTAATTAACACTGAAATTTAAAATAATAAAATTAATATGAGAGCCAAGCTCTTGAAATTTTCAAAAAAGCTAAAACTGCAAAATCCCAAAATTAAAAAAAGCCGATAAGAAAAATAGCCATAGTAAAATGCAAAAAAAAATCACCAAAAAGTAAAAAGGTCGCTAAAAAATAAATAAATTGCCAAAAAAAAAGTCGAAAAAATCGCCAAAACTAAAAAAAGTCCCCAAAACAAACAAAAAATCGCCAGAACTAAAAAAAATTCTATAACTAAACCCCAACCGAAAAAATTTTACAAAAGCGAAAAATGCAAAAAAAAAAACAATCACCAAAAGTAGAAAAGTCACCAAAGTAACTAAAAAATCGCCAAAGCCGAAAAAATAACCAAAATGAAAAAAATTCCGAAACTAAAAAAATCGCTAAAACTAAAAATATGTACATATTACACAACAATAAAAATATATTAAACAAAAATCTAAAAAAATAGCCAAAAACGAAAAAAGACACCGCAACGAAAAAATCGCCAATACAACAATATCCATGCGGAACCCTTCGTGTGCGAGCTAAAATCGCACTTTACTGAATTTATTATATTTTTACGTGATAAATGTACATTTTAAAGAGGAATTTTATTTTCAGCAAATGTGAAATACAGGTGGCACCATGTAAATATGTATTTATACTTGAATACCAGTACTAATGGTGCTGATGAAGTTTTCAAAATCCTCGTAATTAAGTAGCTGGCTACAAGGCGACAAATGCAGCTCACGATATTTGAGGTCGTGTGGCCTGCTGTCGTTAATGTGTTTAAAGCATTAGTTTAATTAGACAACAAGGAGAAAATCAGCATGGACAACAACCTGCCGCGTGTTGCCTTGCTGTCACCCAAATAATTATTTTCATATAAACATGTGTATACTATTTTTGACAAATGATTGAAGTCGGTAGCTTAGGTAGTGTTATTACTTTAAAAGTTCTTGTCAAATCGGTTTTAAAAAAGTAAAAAGAAATCACTCTTTGGGCTTGATTTAAATTGGTTAAATTGTTCAAGCGATATCGTATAGTCGTCGAAAGTTTTTATTTTACTCTAAAAATCTGTGGATTTTTCAGCGCTTTGAGCTTAAAACGAGAGCAAAGTTCCAGAGATGTTTTGCGAGGGCAATCGTTTACCCTATTTTTTTTATGTATAATCACTCTTTAAAAATTATGTTTTTGCATACATTCACAAAACTTAAACCGCCAAATTCTATGCACGAACAGCTGCTGGAGATAAACATTGATGTAAAATCAAATCCAAAGAATTGATTAACAACACACATCCGATAATACAGAGAAGCATATTCACCACCAGAAGACATTGAGCCTTCTCTCAAGTATGATATTTTAGCACATGAATTATTTTATAAATAAAATACTTGCCAGAAAGAAGAAGACCACAATTTTGATTTATTTTATTTTAATATTTTTCCAAAAGTACTTGAATATCTGTCGGTATGCAGTCATCATACCAGACCACATTTTGCAATGTTAGTTTTCATTTAAAGTTTTGTTGTTATATTGCTGTAGGGAAAAAACCTCGTACCCCCCGCACTTAAACACCCTTTGGCCAAGTGTTATTATTTAAGCTCTTTTCTGTATTCTTTGCATTATTATTTTTTGTTTGTTTTCTTATCTTGAAGATACCAAGTCACTGCTTGAGTGTGTATGGACTTATACGACATTCATACTGTGGCGATGAATAATATTGGCGCCAGTTTTAAAGATTGAGCAAAAACTTATAGAAAATATTTTCAATATACATACGTACATATAGCATTGGCACTGCCGCCAACAACAACAACAACGACGACAGCAAAAACTACACCAGTAGATACTATTACAGCCAGGCGAGCTCCTACGCCTTCATTTAAGTGATAAATATACTCGTAGTTTTAAAAATTGTTAAATAATGAAAATTCACTTGTGTCTTGAAGGCGATATATTTTTTTTCCTTTTGTAGTACAGTTTGTGAAAAAAATCTTTGCAATATAAGCAAAAAAAAAAACTTGAAAGGAAATTGTTGTAATTAGGGTTCCCTACACCAAAAGTGAAAAGAAACCCTATTGTTTTTGCTATTTTGTCCGTCTGTCCATCACAGGCTGTTTGCTCGAGAACCGTTAGACCTACAGATTTGAAATTTGGGCATAGTATGTAAAGCTTTGAGCGCTACAACAACAAATGTATGACAGTCAAAAATTAAACGGTGTTCCAAGACGAGCAACGAAAAATGTAAAAATCTCATGTTATACACATACAATTATTTATATATGTATAAGCACTTGCAATTTACAAAGTAAATGTATTTTTATACAGACTATTAATACCTACTAAAATAAAAAAAAAATAAAATTAAAGATTATTTAATGAATTGAACAGGCTAATGTTCGTATCGCCTTTTAAGCCAAATTACATGTGATTGTTATTAATGAACAAATAACATCAAAGTTAGTTGTAAATATTCTGACAACACATAGTTGAACGGAACAGCCAGCCGTTTTCGAAGGCCACTAAACCTTCATCTGTTCATTAATAATTTGTTCATTAATAATTATCACATGTAATTTGGCTTAAAAGGCGATACGAACATTAGCCTGTTCAATTCATTAAATATAGAAACAAATGCAGTTCGAATAATAATAATTAAATTAACTAAAGATTATTTTATCAGTTAATGGAAATTTGACTACTTAACTTTGACAACTTGCTGTATCTAAGAGGCAAACGCTTGAAATTTTCAAAAAAGCTAAAACTAAAAAATTCCAAAATAAAAAAATCGCCAAAAAGAAAAAACCGCTTAAATCTAAAAAAATCGTCAACACGAAAAAATCGCCAAAACTAAAAAAATCGCTAAAACTAAAATAGATCGCCAAATAAAAAAAAACACCAAAACGAAAAACACGCCAAAAACAAACAAAAAGTCCTAAAAGCGAAAAAAGCCCCAAAGATAAGAAAAACCTACAAAACTACAAAAAAGCGCCAAGACTAAAAAAAGCACCAAAACTAAAATAAGCGCAAAAAAATCCCTAAAAACAGAAAAAAGTTTACGGTAAGGTAAGATACATATTTGATTATATAGGCTAAAGTTTGTATAATATTACATTAGTGTATCAGTTCAGAACCCTTCGTGTGTGAGTCAAAGTCGCACTTCACTGAATTTGTTTTTTGTGGATTTGCAATTTCAATATATAGTTTTCCTTACTATATCTTGCTTATGCATTGTAAAAATACTTTTAAATTTCTCTCAACAGAATGCCAAATTTCAAGCAAAAAATTATAATAAAAAAAGTGATAGAGATGAAACTTTTTAAAAGCAATTCCAAGGCAAATTTATATAAGGTATTATCGGCTCAATTTGCTTTGAGAAGTTTATATACATATATTCCAATAACAAGATGTTTACCTTCTTTAGGAAAGGGATAGTGATAGAGCAGACAGAAATCTTCATTCTTTTACAACTCCGCTTTTTGCACATTTTTAATAATGCAGTGTTGCAGCGCCTCTGGTGTCAATGAGGCGTATTGAATTTTCAAAGCTGTGTTTAGTAGCCATTTTATTGGTTATTTTACTTCGCCGATAATTCTGCTACACAATACCCACGAAGGAGGACGCTCTGATGTTACATTAGGTTTAGTATCCGCTGAAGTAGGAGTAGTTTAGTGACCAGTAGACAACTAATACTTATCTGAAAACTGTGTGGTATTGTCATTTAATGACTGTCAGAACCGTGCTTGAACCCAGGACCTTCCGTTTTTAATAGTAAACGTGCTAACTAATTCAGCCAACGCCTCTCTCCTGCTCAACTCAAAATAAGCAATTGCAATGTGTGTTTATTATATTAATATTTTTAATTAAAGAAATGACTTTTCTTGTTCAGGCATTTTATTTTAGTATTTTCAATTCAGTCTTCCTTGGAAATGAAAAATGTTAGACTGGTTGAGTTAATGCAGCATTTTCTGTGCCATCGCGCACTTTATCATCAGCCATGTCTCTCTAGTTGAGCGGACATCAGTGGCCAAATTACGACACTCTATATCGAATGAAATTACAAAATATTTCAAAAGAGTTTATATGGAAATATTTAAAGTTTTCGATTGGTATCAAATGCCGTTTGTCAACAGTTATTAAAATCAACTATTTAAGTTCACTACTACTTTTAAGAAAATACAACCCTGGTTTGCTGGAGTTTATGAAAATGATCAAAATTCATTAGATCAGGGTTGCGTTTTTTTTTTCAAAAGAAGGATAGTGGGTCCTATCTTTTAACATGTAAAAGAATACGAGAATTCTGGTTCTTGTATTACATACGCTATCACTAGTTTACCGTCGGTGAATGCATTTTTTTAATACAATTATTTATTTTTGCTTTTCACTGAATATAGTAAAATATTAACTTTGGGCAGAACGATAAAAAAATAACTAAATAAATAATAATAAACTAAATTTTAGCTAGCACAGATTTTCAAAATCTGTGTTAATAAATATAAAATCAAAATAAATTTATTTAAAATTTTTGCTAAATTTGATGATATTTGTAAATATTTAAGAAAATTCTGTCCAAAAGAATTATATTCTTAATGTTCTCATTCAATAAATAAAGGAACTGGTGTCAAAACAAAATAATTTTTCAATCTCTTTGGTATGAAAGGGATTTGAATTTGCTTTACAGCAAATTTATTTCACTTTATTTTTTGTTCTTTGTTAAACGTAATTATTTTAATTTTTGGAAAACATTTCCTGTCAAACTGTATGCATATTTTAATTTTTGTTACATTTTGTTAAAAGAAAATTTCCATTAGTTTGGTTTTATTTAAATCTTTGAAACAAACTAGTGGGAAAAATTAAATTTCAAAAATTACGAAAGTTAAATGATAGTTTATCAATTTAAAAATTATTTGACTATTCAAAAGCTATTATTGCGTTACCTTTATGGCAATTTATGCATGTACGAGTATGTAATTCCTGATAATACATTCAGGCTGGAAATGTTGCTTTAGATAAAGTACAACGCTCAAGTGCGGCCCAAATATGGTTTCGTTATATAAATTTAAAAAAAAAATATTATTTTCGCTTTGAAATGTATTCTTCTCAGCTTAAGAAATTTAGTACAAACACATATATTTTTCTTTTAATTTTTCATGATTTATCAAGAAGCAGTTGTAAGATAAATAAATTGAAATTAAAATTTTTTATAAAAAAAAAACTACCCAAAATTTACATTTACGTATAGAAAAATTTTAATTAAGGTATTTATCATCTGCAAAAATTTATTTTAAATGCAAACATGCATATATTTTTCATTCCCATTCAATCATGTAATTTTTTTACATTTTCTAACAAAATGCCGCTAACGTTGTGAAGCAGTCATTTCTCTAATGAAAAAATGGCAACAAGGCATTGCTTGTTCTCATAAATTATTTAGCATTTAATCATGCCTGCAGGCTGCAGGCTGCAGCAGACAGCAAATATTTAATAGAACAAAATATATCAACAATTACTTAAG
The DNA here is from genome assembly GCA_936439885.1 of Nowickia ferox. Taxonomy (NCBI): domain Eukaryota; kingdom Metazoa; phylum Arthropoda; class Insecta; order Diptera; family Tachinidae; genus Nowickia; species Nowickia ferox. The sequence goes on along the minus strand of OW387023.1, from coordinate 88,932,476 downwards.
TTTTCTTTAGTTTCTTTTTTCAAAAGTTCAAAAATTTGACAAGATTGCTTTGTGCTTATGTATTTCTCGGGCTCGTAAATAAGCTACTGGCAATTTTCGGAAAGAAATTTATTTATCTAAATCTTTTTAAATTATTATTGTTATAACTTTTGGTCTGCATTGTAATTTCCAAGATATCAAATGAGTATGACATCATTTTAAAACGATTCTTTGAAATCAATGGACTTCCAACACATTCCGGTACAAATATATTTGCTTTAATTAAACACTCAACCTTAATTGAAAAGTAATTTAAAAAAAATCACGAAAATTTGCGGTTAATATTCATTTGGAGGAAAAATTCAATTAGGTATTAATTTTATTTTTAATGGGTTCTTTAAAAAGAACGCCGAAAAACAAACAACAATGATAACAACAAGAACTTGAAAAAAATAAACTATAATTTAATCTGAGTGCCAACCAGATTGCTTAGTCCTAGTTTACACTATGCAAGTCTTATTGCTAAGCTGATTAGTTTGTTAGGAAAGAGAGACGAGGGGAGAAGAAACGTTTCTGTTCTCCTCGTCTCTCTCTCTTAACAACCTAATCAGCTTAGCAATAAGACTTGCATAGTGTAAACTAGGACTTAATATAAGAAAATAAAGTGAAATTTATTTGCTGGTGGTTAAGCGATGTCTATATGCATTTCATTGTTGCTTTAACAAATCGTCAGTAGACTTCAACCACACATTTTGAACAGTCATAAACCTCTTATCTTATGCACAGACTTTTATAAACTATTTGAGAATTCACAAATACTAATATTTTTGAAAATCAGAAAAGAATAATAAGCATAGTAGGCTTAGTAACTCATACAAAAACCAGCAAATGATTTTTATTCGTATGAATCTATTTTATTTTTATGTCGAATAACAAATCTCTTGAATGTTTAATTAAAATATTATTTTTCATTTTGCATTATAAATACTTTTATTGTTATCCAATGGATTTCTAATTGTATAAAGGTGTAGAAAAATAAAATAGTTTATGAAAGTCTGTGCATAACATAAGAGGTTTGTGACTGTTCAAAATGTGTGGTTGAAGTCTACTGACGATTTGTTAAAGCAACAATGAAATGCATATAGACATCGCTTAACCACCAGCAAATAAATTTCACTTATAATATAATTATGACAATATGTCGAATAATAAATCTCTTGAATAAGAAAATAAATTTAAAAAAAATTATTTAGCTGTCAAGTCTAAAATTAGCAATAAATTTATTTGATTGATTTTCTGATGAGCGGTGGTTCTCTTTCTGAACATGTTGTCAATAGAAGACTAACGAGGGAAATTAGAAAATTGTACAGAGAAAACCAATGTAAAAGTACCATGAAAAAATGGCTGCAGCGGCAAAGGCGTTGACTACCACGTGATGAGTTCCAAGTTAAAATCTTGGCATGGAAAATCTATTAAACACAAACAAACATTTTTCTGATGTCTGTTCCCATTTACACACGTTAAAGTTAAATAATTAATAAAATACAATAACTTTATTAAATTAAATTCATGTTGTTTCAACTCGAAATGATTTTGCTTCAGCATGGTTTCTTGTGTTATTTCAAATTGAAATAACTCGAATTCAACATGATTCTTCATTGTGATTTAACAGTACGTACGGTAATGTTAAATCAACATGAAATAAAGTTATTTCAAAAAGAAAAATTTTAACATTAACCACATATCGCACATTCAGTTCAATAGTGTGATAACTCTTAAAAAAAATACAAAATAATTTTGCAAAAAACACGTTTAAAGTTTTCAATTTACATACAACTCAATGAAGTCATGTACAAATATTCTTCTCTCAGGAGTTGAGAGTACAAGCTATTTATATGAAATTTTTACGCAAGATAAAAAACTACTTTTTTGAGTTATTACACTATTGAACTGAATGTGCGATATGAAGCAAAATCATTGCCGAACATTTTTTAATAAACCTTGTTTTACGTAGATTATTTTAAGTAGAAATTTGCATACTTTTTGTCTCCTTCGACGTGTAAGATTAATAAATTGTTTTTAAAGATAACATAATGACAGTTTTGATGGTAAATCATGGATGTAGTTCGACAATAGCTGGTCGCATGTGTCTTTCTAATTAATTGTTGGTCAGAAACGATACGTGTGGCTTTCAAAATCCGAAAAAGAACTTAGGGAGATTTATTTAAAAAAAACATCAGCGATGGGCAGAAAAATAATAATAAAGAGAACTTCTGAAAGTGTCTAGAAGACTATTTTAACGAAAGTCGGAAGACTATCAAAAACGGCATAGTATAGTCGTGTAGAACATTAAAAGTTATTAATAAAAAATATGATAATTTTTTCGGATCGTTAAAAAAGTTCTCGTAGGGTCGGCTTGAAGTTTGAAAACAATAATTTTTATCTCAGGGAAATTTTAAAAAATATACATCTGATATTTGTATACATTCCTATACGTATCACTTAAATGCTATTTTGGAATTTATCCACTGCTTTAGACTTTCTATTTCCTGCGGATTTTCTACGGTTTTTTCGCAAAACGACCGGAGACAGGTGTTTTCATTACAAAAATTTGGTTACAGCCCTTATGTACTCGTACCGCGTGGACCGATTTTAATGATTCTTTAGTCAATGGTTTTGTTTTAATCCCGGGAGTGTCACTAAAGATATGACAGTAGTAAAAATTCAGTATGGCGGCCAAAAGACGCTCTTTTGTAAATACGAAAAAAAAAATAACAAGTCTGCGAACTATATCAAAATGGATATCATTCTACAGGTATTTTAAAATCATTAGTTAGTTTTAGTTTTCTCTTATGATTTTTCATTTCGAATATGACCGTTTAGGATATTGAACGGTTCAAAGTTGGTCGCTTTTTTTCTTTTTAATTACTACTTGTTAGAAAGAAAAAAACATACAGGAGTCGCTAATTTACATATGGCTTGAACGTAGCTGAATTAAACACATCTAAAATTTATTAAATTAGCTGCTAGTTTGGCTAATTTGAAATTCTTTGCCTCAAAATAGAAAACGTTTAATATATTTCTAATCATTCTTCTCTAAAATATTAAATTATAAAGAATGTTTTAGTTTGTTAAGAATGTGTTAATCTGCCAGCAATAAAGATAAAAACATGTAATATATTCTTCTAGTTTTGACAAATGAAGTTTATCTCTTTGTTTTATGGGGTAATTTAATAAAAAATTTAAATAATATTTTAAGCTGTCATAGAAATTTGTTGTATTATAGACTAAATAAAAATGTTGTGTTAGAGTTGTGTATATTTTGCTCTTCTTTTTATTGAATTAATTAAAGAAAGGAATTCCATAAAAATCATGCAAATGAGTTTTTATATAAAAAAAAAAAAGTATTTTAAGAATTTATTCAATAAATTGTTACGCCTTGAGTTGCATGATTTATTTAGAAAAGAAAAAAAAGAAAAGAAATACTTTAAAATAATAATAAATTTAAGCTAAGGAACTTTTGTAGCGGATAAAGATTAAAAGATAATTAACTCTTAATAACAGGAACTGTTTGTTTGTTGCCTACTTTAGTTTGGGAATATTAAATTTTCTTTGAAAATTTTATTTGAATTTATGTAAAATAGAATTCTCAACAATTTATCATGTCAAATATGTAGAAGAATTTCATGGTAAAACACATTTCTGTGGCAAAAATTAAAAAGTGTTTAACTCGACTTAAGCTAACATTTAGGCAATGACGCCGGCCTTATTTTCCAAACTTTAGCTTAGTTATACATATCGTTACCATAATAAAGGACGGCCATAACTCATTATTTTTTTAAGACGATTTTTTTTTGTAAATTTTCATAGAACATCTAATGTAACGAAAAATTCGAAAATCTCGATTTAAAAAATAATTTCAACTTAAAATCTAGGTAAACAAGGTTTATTTAACCTTTTCCGGCATTGATTTTGCTTCATATGTGTATCATGTTAATCTAACATGATTTACAGTAATCTTCAAAATAAAATTTTCTTTTTGAAATAACTTTAATTCATGTTGCTTTCACATTACCGTACTGTTAAATCAAAATGAAGAATCATGTTAATTAAATCAAAGTTATTTCAAGTTGGAACAACGTAAGTTCGATACTGAAATAACACAAAGAATCATGTTGAAGCAAAGTTATTTCAAGTTGAAACAACATGAACTTAATTAATTTAATGTTGTCATTGTATTTTATTTATTAAATTATTTAACTTTAACGTGTGTAAATTGGAACAGGCATTAGAAAAATCTTTGTATGTATATAATTGGGTTTCCCAGCCAAGATTTGAACTCGGTACTCATGCGCTTATTGCTGCAGCCACCATAACGTTAAATATTCTTTAGATACACACCAAATATACACCATCATGATTTAAACTTAAATTCAAAATTTTTGCATGGTAATTTTATATTGGATTTTTTTTCTGTGAGGGCCTTTCTATATTAAGGTAACCATATATCGAATAACACAACCTATAACTGGCACACCCTTTAGCAAGGTCAATTATCCATTAACAATTCGAAATAATAGTTTGAATTATACCCAGTCAGTGACTCGTTTGAAACAAAACTCAGGCAATTAATAAATTCCTACGTTTATACGCACGACCTATTTGCACATAAAACTGTAAATTGTTGTTGTTGTATTGTTGTTTTTACTGCGACTTACTACTTCAGAAAACTATTCACGATTAACGCACTATTTGCAAATAAAATGCTTGAGGTTGCCACAATTACAAATGTTTCTTAATAAAAAATAAATAAATTGATAAATATTGCTCAAAAAACATTGATAGAAGAAAATTATGATAATAAAAACAAATTATTATTTGTTATTTTATACACTTACTATACATAGTTTTTTTGTTAACATAAGTAACATTTCTATAGAAGTGCTACCAAGATTTTATATATACATTTACAATGCCGTATCAACAGTGAGTTAATTTAATTGCAAATATTTTTAGTTGTAAATAATGCGTGTATAAACGTAGTAAATGTTTAATAAAATCATTAAAAAATATATTGGCAATTAACTTTTTCATGACGCATTTTTTTTTAACTTTTGTTATTCATTCTAGCAGTTAACCTTTAAAGTTTCAATTTTATAATTTTTTATAATCCTGTTAATTTAACGCAAAATTACAATCTCACCTTGTTTATTAACACTTCGTTGTACGGCCAAAATCAAAAACTAAAAATTATGCGTAATGCAACATTAAAGAAATGTTATAAAAATTAAATTATTCCACTTTAAATAAATTAAATGGAAAATAAAATAAAAAAATAATGCTAAAACACAAAGTGAATGCATAAACAATTAGACTGAAAATGAAAATGAAAATATAAATTCAACTGAAATATTTATGTGTATAAATCTTTTGAAAATAAATAAATTAAAAATAATGAAAGCGAGCCAAGCCAATAAATGTATGTATTAATTGGAAGTTGTATTATTCGCTGGTCAAATCAGTTTGAACTCCATAAAAAAAGCAAGATGGAAGAACATTTTTTGCCACCTGTTTGATTGATAAAAGTTTTCTTGCAGCAATTCATTTATTTTGTTCTTTTAACTTTAAATTTTCCTTGCAAGCGATATTTTTTAAATTGGGAACAGGAATAAAATTACGTGGAATTGTTTTTCAGAATATTATAAGTGCCTGAAATTTTTTTAAGGTTGCAATAGCGCTCTTTTACTGCAACATAGTCATAACTCAAAAAAGCTACTTTTGCACAAAATAGATTTACTGCCTGTTTATAGAAGACAAATTCTCGTCTGTCTATTTATATTGAAAACAAAAGCAAATGGTCAGTGCTTTGTTTTTGTTTTCAATATAAATAGGCAGACGAGAATTTTTACATGGCTTCTATAAACTGGCAGTTAAAGTTTTCAATTTACATACAACTCAATGAAGCTCAGTTAAAAAAAATTGCAAGTCATTCTGAAGAAACTAAAAGTTAAAAGAAGTTAAAATTTATTTTAGTCACACAAATCCTTTTAATTCCTCTATAGTTTTAGAAAATACTCACCATGATTGAAAAAAAAAATCGGTTTTCTTTAAAAAAAAAAAAATATAAACTAATTTTGGCCTAAAAATTAAAAGTTGTTTACCTAAATTTAGATGAAAACACTGTTTCGCGCGTAAAAAGAAACAAATTATAAAAATGGATAACTTTTTACCATATTTTCTAGAGGAATGTATTGTTAGTTAATTTTAATTATAATTGTTCGAAGTTCATTTGTTTCTATATTTATGATTTGATCAGGCTAAAGTTCGTATTGCTTTGTAAGCCAAATTACATGTGATAATTATTAATGAACAAATAACACCAAAGTTAATTGTAAATATGCTGACAAACACGTAGTAGAACGGAACAACCGGCTGTTTTCGAAGGCCACTGCACTACACTACATCATCAGCGTTCATTGTGTTTGGTCCACTGTGTCTGGTGTCAGTTGATGTAGATTTCTGCAAATATATTGTTATAGAACGCCAAAAAGGAAATTTTTCTTAAAATCGCTTCCGATTCGGTGATAAGGCATCGAAAAAGACAACTTCTTGCAATAACAACCCCATGAAAAAATCAATAAAAATTTTCCAAATTTGCACTGCTTCCGTATCACAAACTCTACATTTTCATGACTTCTTTTTAATAGGAATACATAAATATATATTCTTTTTTCAAGACTGAAGTGCACAAGCCTGTTGTAAGAAATGTTTAATATCAATTATAATTAATTAATATAATATATGTATGTATATTAAAGAGTGGGCAAATTAGAGGTTAGGTAGTAAATTGGCTGTCAAATGATGAAATGTCAAGTATTGAGCTGCCGTTCTTTGACATTTATTTAGTAAAAAATTGGGAAATTTTTACGATGAAAAGCTACACTCTTAAACGTTTGTCAATGGTGAATTGGTTTTAAATGGGCTTTATGAAATGCAACCTTGTTTTCGCTGTAATAAATTCAGTGCTGCCAAGTTTTAAACATAAAATAAAATAAAGGCGCAAATCTATTTAAAAAAAAACATAAAAAATCGGAAAACAACGAAAATATTTGTATTGACCTTTGAGGCGGAAAATATACGAATTGAGGGGAAAAAGAAAGAATTCCCATTTAGTGATTCCATTAGCAATTGCAAAATTTTCATTTGCTAATTTAAACACAAGAGTATTTTTTCTTTCATAAAAAGTAGAATAAAGTACAGCAAAAAACAATACACTTATTACTACGGAAGATTTATTTTATTTTCAACAAATTTATTAGACAGGCTGTGTGTTAAAACCTGAATTTATTTAACTTTTAACATGAACGCAATATCAGCTGTTTATGGTTTTGATGTTAAACCAGATTTTAACTTTAGGTGTGAAAACATAATTATTATTAGAAATATAACTATGTTGCAATAAAAGAGCGTTATGTGCGCAAACTTAATTATGAAGATGGTCTAAGTCAAATGCATTTTTGCTTCAAAATATTAAATAAATCTTTAAATAATTCTGACAAAAAAAAACTGACTTCAAGCAACGATCTGAAGAACATTTTCGAAAAAATTTTAAATGCCAGATTATGGGTGTTTTCAGAGCTAAGGGTGTGTGTTAAGTTTTGTAAAAATCGGTACAGTAGAACCACTTTAAATAAAATATTAAATTTCAAATGGAAGATAGTGTCTATTTTTGAGCTCAAGGTGTGTGGTAGGCTTCGTAAAAATCGGTTAAGTGTGAACCACGTGAAATAAAATGATAGATTTGAATGGGCGTAGACCCGCCCATTTTTTCAACTTTAAAATTATGTAATTACAAGAACCAGAGGTGTTTGGTTGGTTTCGCAGCAATGAAATAAGTAGAATATCTTAAAATGAAATTAAAAAAATTGTGGGCGTGTCCCCGCCCATTTTTTGCAATGAGACGAATGGGAAGCTATACCCTCCCAGATAATAAATAAATTTACAATCGGTATAATATGAACCGAGTTATGAAGTAACGCCGCCAAAAAAATAGAGACGAATTGATAACCTCCTCCTTTTTTTGAAGTCGGTTAAAAAAATCTTTAATATTTATTTAAATATTAAATAAATTTAAACAAAACTACACACAAAAATTATTATCGAACAAGAAATTTTATTTCGCTTTCTTATTTTGTTTTTGATTTCAATATAAATAAGCGAAAGTAAATTTCTTGTCGACATTGTGAGACAGGCAGTATAAGTTTTTTTTTTAACAAATTTTTTTGTTTGGTTTGATGAATTAATAGTAAATTATTTGAATAAAGAGAAAATGTGTATTTCATTTGATTTAAGTTTACGAATTTTAGTTCATAATTATACGAATTCTTCGGCAGGTCCTACATCAGTAAAAGTATTATTTAATTTTTTTTTAATTTACTAATTGAATGCAAAATAAAGTTTTGTCTGTGTAGTACAACTCTAAATTCAAATGTTGCATAATATTAAAATATTTTTTGATTTGTTCATATGCAAGTAAACTAATAAATATTTCGAAACAATAATTATATACTTAGAGCAATTTCATAAATACGGGCACCAATATACTTTTTTATATTCCTCTTTTCTTTTTTGCGCGTAAAGTAAGACTTTCTGCAAGAAAAATTTTAGCATCGGAACCGGCAGTTGCTTTTAAAATAAACTTAAATTATTATTTTATTGCAAATGGAATATGTGAATTGTTTTGATTTATCAATGGCAATGGCAAGACTGTTGTAAATTTAGAGATGGTAAAAATGAGCTTTCATTACAAAAAAGCTTTCAGCAAATTGTAATACGATGAATCAAAACAATTCACATATTCCATTTGCAATAAAAGTTGCGTATATAAAGCAGAAATCTACATCAACTGACACCACACACAGTGGACCAAACACAAAGAACGCTGATGATGTAGTGTAGTGTAGTGGCCATCGAAAATAGCCGGTTGTTCCGTTCTGTTAAGTGTTTGTCAGAATATTTACAACCAACTTTGATGTTATTTGTTCATTAATAATTATCACATATAACTTGGCTTACAAAACGATACGAACTTTAGCCTGATCAAATCATATAAAGGGTCCGCCATCTCACGTTTTGTTTTTCAACTAGTGCTTATTTCGTGAATGGTAACACTTAGCTCATGAATGATTTGGCAGATAATTAGTTTTATCCTTCCGCTGCACGAATATGGTTGTGTATTCGCTTGAGCAACGCTTCGCTAAGTGGGCCTGCGATCGACTTACAGAAGATGCCGATTTTGCCAAAAAAAAAATCATCTTTTCAGATGAAGCTCATTTTGATCTTGGCGGGTATGTAAACAAGCAAAATTGTCGCATTTGGGGCACAGAAAACCCGCACGCATACATTGAAAAGCCGACGCACCCAAAACGAGTCACTGTTTGGTGCGGATTTTGGTCCAGAGGCATAATTGGGCCATTTTTTTCGAAAATGAGCAAGGAGTGGCCGTTACAGTCAATGGCGATCGTTATCGGGCCATGTTGAACGAATTTTTGTTCACAAAAATTGAAGAGGAGGATATTGGCAACATTTGGTTTCAACAGGACGGCGCTACGTGCCACACAGTCGAAGCTACACTCGATGTTTTGCGCCCTGTATTTGAAGATCGCATTATCAGCCGCAGAGCTGATGTCGTTTGGCCACCTCGGAGCTGCGATTTCACACCGTTGGACTATTATTTATGGGGTGCCGTCAAAGATAAGTGTTACGCCGACAAGGCAGAGACAATTGACGCTTTAAAGATATTGTCCTTTTTTTTGTGAAGCCATTGGTGAAATACAGCTGCACACAATCGATAATGTGCTTAAAAATTGGACCGATCGTGTAGGCTACTGCATGGCCAGCCGAGGCAGCCATTTGAATGAAATTATTTTTCATTATTAACCGGAAGGGTTGTACTTTCAAATAAAAAAAGAAATTTGAGAAAATATTCAGTAGTTTTTTTTTATAGCATTTTCAAAAAAAAAAAAGTTATCTGGCGGACCCTTTATATAGAAACAAATGAAGTTCGAGCAATAATAATTAAAATTAACTAAAATAATGCTGTGTTTTTTAACAAACTAACTTTGCCTATTGTAGGGCATTATTTCAACGGTTATGACTTTTATTAGTTTTTTCGCAATAAACATTTGAAATGCGGAAATTATTGCAATAAAATTTTTGTGAATTTCACACAATAGCTATTGATATATTTATAAAAAAATAGGAAGTAGTAAACTGGCTATTAATTAAGTAAATGGCATAATTTATTTGTGAAAATTCAAAATTTTAACATGATAAAAAAGTGGAGATCCAAGTCTGGATGCGTTAAAAAACGAAGCGGTATTGTCGAATATGCAATTATATCGAGCTATTTATTCATTATATATTTCCTTATTTGCTGAAAACGAACGGATAGTAAAGAACTTAAAATAAATTTATTCAGGATAGAAAATATGGAATTTTTGACATGTCAGATAAAGCGTTTTACTTAAGGTTCCATTTTAGAGGTGTGTGAGAGTGAGTTTATATTTGAACAAAATCTAGTAGATTTGCCATATAAAACTAAATCTACTTAAGTACTAGATTTTGTCGAAATCTACTTAAAATCTAGTAGAACTTTCTGATGCAACTTTGGGATTTTTTCGAATTAGTTAAAAAAGTTGTTGTTGTTGAAGTTTGGAAAATTTTTCAATTGATTTTGTTTTGAATAAAAAAAATTTTGATAAATGTCAAAAAAAACTTGATGTAAACGGTGCAGATTTTCATAGAGATTTTAGTTGAAATCTGCTAGATTTTGTGCAGGTGTAAATGTTTTATGAAGTTAAATTTTTAAAATTATAACTAAAAACATAAACCAGCTGTATTAACAGAGGTCTGTTATTATGAGAACATTATTATGTTATTATGATAACATGCCTCTGTTAGACATGAAAATACTGGAGGAATATATTCCAAATATAATTCAGACCATATTTTATAACCGATTGGCGATAAAAAAAAGTGGAGCTTGCAGAATATTTTACAGTTTTTGCAACTAAGGAAAAAATTGTTCTATAATTAAGCCAAGAGTGTATTTTTTTATATCAAATAAATTTCAAGTTTTTTGAAGCATAATTTCAAATTCCATCACCGGCTAGAACTTTTTAGGAATTTGTGTATTGTGTACTTTTTAATGAAATACAATGGCCGAATCTCGTAGTATTTGCGTTTTTCCAAAAATTTCTAATCGCCTACATGTTTCCGTTTCCTTGGATTCCTCACACAGAAAAATTTCAACTTAAAAACTACGCAAACAAGGTTATAATTAAACCCTTTTCTGCAATTATGATTTAGACTTTAATTCAACATGAATTCATGACATGATTTCAAATCAAAATTTTAGCATAGTGAGTTTTTGTATTTATTTTTGTGTGCCCCTTTCGTGAAAATAAAAATTTGATTTTAATAATATTATTTCTCAAGTTATTTAGTGCATGTTAATTTTGTTTTAATTTTCTATCCATTAAAGTTCAACTGTCTTTAAAATTATAAATATTTTATACCTTAAAAGATTTCTATTATTTAGACAACAATGAAAGCAAAAAATTTAATTGACTACTTATTTACAAAAAGAAAAATCTCGAATATAAAGTTCGCAATGCCTGAAGTTAACTGATATAGACATTTTTAAATGATTTTCCATATCTTAAAAATCACTAAAACATGAAAAGCTAAAGGCCAATTTGTTCATATTATATAAGAAATTCAAAACTACCGAAGTTCGCTATTGCAACGTTTATCGTATTTCCTTAAAAAATTTAACTAGAATTACTCTTTTTACCTCATAGACTGATCATCAAATAATTTTCTCCTGCTTGATTCGGGATTCGTACCACTGTGCGCCGGTTGAGTTTTAATGAACATTTTCATAGGAATAGTGTCGAAATTCATGGAATTTATGAAGGAAATTCTTTCAGTGTAGCAGAACTTTAATGCTTATTGAACAGTACTCGTATAAAAGTAAAAGTGCGATATTAAGAAAAACCTCTTATTAAAATTGAGATGCATACATGTATACGAGGTGTGTTCAAAAAGTATCGCGAATTTTGTGTTTTGTCAAAAATTATTTATTTATTCATGAATATCTATTTTGTCGCCTTCAAAGTAATCCCCCTCAGATAAAATGCACTTATGCCAACGTTTTTTTTTTCAATCTTCGAAGCACTTCAAAAAATTATTTTTTTTATCTTGTTCAGCTCCTAATTCGATGCCGTCTTTAACTCGTCAATCGTAACGTAGCGTCGTCCTTTCATGGGCCTCTTCATTTTTGGGAACAAGAAAAAGTCACAGGGGGCCAGATCTGGGGAATACGGTGGCTGCGGCACCATTTTTGTTCTTCCGCAAATCCGGGCGTTTCTAGTGGACTACTTCGCGCAAATTGCGCATAACTTGCAGGTAATATTCCTTATTGACCGTTCTACCTTGTGGCAAGAACTCATGATGCACCACGCTCCTGCAATCGAAGAAAACTGTAAGCAAAACTTTCACATTCGACCGAACTTGGCGCGCTTTTTTCGGTTTTGGTTCGTGCGGCAGCTTCCATTGAGATGATTAAGCTTTGGTTTCCACGTCATAACCATAAACCCACGGGTCGTCGCGGACAGAGTCCAACAGCTGATTAGCAATGTTCATGCGATGCTTGTTTTGGTCGAAATTGAGCAATTTTGGTACGAATTTCGCGGCGACCCGTCTCATACCCAAATCATTGATAAAAATCGAATGGCACGAGGCAATCGATATGTCTAGGTCCTCAGCAACTTCTCTAATCGTGATTGGACGATTGGCCAATACAATTTTCTTCACTTCATCAATTTTTTCGTCTGTTGTTGAAGTGATCGGGCGGGCGTCCGGCACGCTCTTCGTCGTTCACATCTTCTCGGCCTTCTGAGAACATTTTGTATCACCGATAAACGTTGCTTCGGTCCAAGGTAGCTTCTCCGTATGCCACAGTCAACATTCGGAATGCATACGCGCACTTAATTTCGTTTTTCACAAACAGGTTCTTTGTTCCACTTTTTTTAATAGGTAAAAATCGAAGTCGAACGAAAAATCGAAGACGAGCGTGCAAGCAAAGCAGCTGTCAACAATTAACTGAACATTTAAAATGGCCGAAATTGTCGGTATATGTAAGTGAGAGACATGAGTACCAACATAACGCCACAAAAAAAATCAAAATTCGAATATACGTAATCCCCGAAAATTCAAAATTCGCGATACTTTTTGAAAACACCTCGTATAAGAAGATTGACATTTCATTATTAACTTGTACATAGTTTTCTTTAAGAAAAATTTATGCTTTTTATCAGAAGAGCTCTTTACTCCTCGTAAAACTTAATGATTCGTTTTAATTTTCCGTTTAATTACTCGTCCATAATGATACACTGTCCTATTTTATATTTTATTTATTGCAATCGAGCTGTTATTTTTTTTTTTAATTGAATTAAGTTTCTATTTAAGAAAGAGAGCGAGGAAAATGCAAAAAGCATTTTACAACTTCCATTAGAAACCTATCCCGTGACAATGTGATAACTAGACCACACTAAATTCCATTTAAACGAAAACTTGCAAGACTAGAGAGATGAAGAAAAAATTCATAGAAAATGAATACTGTGTGCAGCACAACACAAATCATTATGAAAATTGTGGAAATAAAAGAAAGCAAATGAAAAACAAAATCTGGACACTTTATGAACAATAGGATCGAGTGCAATAAAAAGTAGCAAAAATATGCTGCAGTTGTACACACTTATACTTCAATAGGAAAACTGGGTTAATAACCAGCCAATGCGACATAAAACCCACAAAAACACACAACATGCTACTTGCAGCAACTGCAACAAAAGAGTATAAATGAAAAAAAATAATAAAAAAATAGTAAAACTTTGTAAATGAACAATGGCAAGCGGCAAAAACACAGTGATCCAGTCAACATCATCATCATCAACATCATCAGCATCATTACTCGTATATTTATTGTCGCTAACAACAGCAACGTGGCATCAGACAATAGGAAAATGACACAAGTGACAATTATAAAAATGTTAAATTTAAAATAAAATTCATAAAATAAAAAACTCAACGAAAAAGTTTAATTCTACAGTTGTTGCATTAATATTAAAGGCCTTATTCAGCAAAAATAATTCTGGCACAGAAAAACCGACTTCAATGCAAACATCTGATAGAACATATTCGAAAAAAATGTATGGGACCAAAATGGGCGTTAAAATCAGAAAAAATAAACAGGAGGATTCCAGGGTTGGCAAATTTAATCTTTTTTTTTTGTATAAAATTAAAATATATTTTATATTTTAGTATATAGTATATTAGAAAAACAGAAAACACAGCTCCAGAGCTGGAAAATCGAAGTTTTTTTTTACATAAAAGTAACTTAATAAAACAAATTTTTTTCTTTGTTAATTAAAAATATTTTACACTCCAGATGAAACTTATTGGACACATTTTTGTGCCAATGTATTATTAATTACTATCACTAAGTTTATGTCCGACTCTGGTGGGGCCTAATAATTATATCTAGACTTAAGATTTGAATACTTATATTTAGTTAATTTTTGAAGACATACGAGTATGTATGTATATATAAAAAAAACTAGAAATTAATACATTAGCATTAATAATCAGAAAATTAAAAAATATGGTTTCAGGGTCGGGAAATGTATTATAAAAGTAAGTAAATAAATGTATTTTTTTGTAGCTATGCTATTTATTGCGAGATGCAGGAGCTAGGACGTGATTTTCGTAACAAAACTAATCGACACTATTGCAGTTATAAATTTGTTTTTGTTTTGATTTCTTTGTACTTAACACCAGAGCTAAACGAAACAAATTGCTTGATTTTGTTTTGTTTCATTCTTTGAAGTGAGTGAAACAAAAACAATGAGAAGAATGGCTTAACTTTATTTTGTATTGTTTTTGTACATGAGCACAAACCAGAGAACACAGCCGATCGGCTGTAAGCCAGCTAACAGCCGCCGCCGGCCACAAACAATACATCAATTTAATCGTACGCCGCTTGAAAAAAAAATAATAGAAAATACATAAATGGAAACGTTTTGAAATATATATAATTTTATTGCACTGTTATTTAACACATTAAGTTTGTTTTATATAGCTAAGCAGCATAGCTTCAACCGGGTGTCCTAAGACAACTCTCTTCTTTTCTTGTTCTTTTTTTTAATATTTTACGTAGATTTTTACTCAATAGTTTTTTTATATTTGTTAAATTTTGATATGAAAATATAGTCTTACCATGCTTTGTGCTCTCATGTCTTACGGTGACAGCTTGCAACGATTTCTTATTATTTTTTAGTGAACTGAGATAGCATAAAATATATCGCTAATGAACCGTCACAACTACAAAATTAATTAAAGAGCATGTTACATTTCGCTGAAAGTGTTGCTTTCTGCTGAACAAAATCCAAAAATTCTTTGGGAATAAACAGTTTACATAATATTGCGATATAAATGAACGTGCAATATTGGCAATGGGATGTTTGATTTGAGAAACTAAACTATTAAAATGGCGAACTGTTCCAAATGAAACATCTTATTGGATATATGTTATTAATATTTGTTACACAAATAGAATTATCCGTTAATCAATTAAAATAGCAAACTGTATAAACTTTACAATTGCTATTAATTATTATTCGACAAAAAAAAATTCAAACACTTTTGTGAAAACTAAATAACAATAAACTTGTTTAAAATTGTTCGAAATAAAAATTGAAACAAACGCTAAAACCAGTAAAAGCAGCAAAAACAAAATAATAACAAAACATTGCGATATCCGATACTTGTTGTATTGTGTAAATCGGGTTGCAAGTGTCAACTAATTGTTGCATGAGAGTGCGATTGGTATACAACTGCACATATTCTCGTATACAATATGCACACAACAATATGAAAATTGTGTGCAATGATTTTTTTCTTGTTGATGCCACAATCACCGCTTTCAAGATCTACGAGTATCTCTATTGTTGTAAAAATGGCGGAAAAAAGTTTGTAAGATAACGGCCTTTTTTTATGAGCTACAAAAAAATAAAGAAAATAAAAAGTTGTTTGACAGTGTGGCTGGCTAAGTGATCGTAAACCGTTGAAAACATGCTCAACAATCATCAATATTAACTGTTTTTCAATGCCATAAGTTTTGATTTGAAAATAAGATTCTTTTATAGTTTTGTAAAAATAAGTTGAATAATAATAAATTGTCTTCAGCATATTCATACATACATATTTGCTTCGCAATGATTTTTCTCACTTTTCACCTTTAACTTTAAAACTGTATTAATTACCAAAAAAAAAAAATCTTAATAAAAATAAATGCTACAAATAAATTAGTTGCCATTTAATTTAATAAATTATTTCTTAAAACATTGTATGATTTAATGGAACAAGCAGCAAGCAGCAGCTGTTAAATAACTTTTTTTTTATATTTCACCATAAAATTTGGTAGTTTCTTTAAAAAATTTGCGGCGCGCACTTTAGAATTTTTTTCAAAGGCCGCAGACACAAGTTTTATAACAAATGTGCATTGGCAATATGTTGCCAAACAAGAAAGTATACGAGTATATGTATGTATACATATGTACCTACATACATATCGACGGCTTATATTCAATACCCGCCATACGCCAAAACACAATTTTTCAGGAGAGAAAAAACTGTTTCATTCCAAAATTCTTAAGGTATGAATTAATTTTTCTTCTATAATATTTTTTTAATATGACTACTGAGTCACCCTTATAAAAAAAATATAACTTTTTACTCTATTCGTAGCGATATGGTTGATGTCGGGTATTGCAACTGAAATGTTCCAATATTTTTATGGCGTATAGCGGTTATTGCACAGTAATAAAAATTTTTTTTTTGTTCTAATATGTAATTTTATTAAATTAAGCATTTGTTTAACGTTTTTCTAACATAAAAGAATTCAATAACAAACAATAACAAAAAAATAAACATAATTAAAAAAAAAACGTAATTCAAATTGGAAATTTATTCGTTCCGTATTCCCAATGTATGGCGTATGGCGGGTATTGCATTAAAAAAAATTGTGCGGTTGATAGCGATATCACAAATATTTAAAAAAAGGACTTATATTAATTTTTTTTGTCGGAAATTTTTGTCAGAGATTAAGCTGTAATCAGTGAACAATTTGCGATCAAAAAGTCATTTTCCAAAAATGGGTGTATGGCGGGTATTGAATATAAGCCCTCGATATGTATGTACATCTTTTATCTTTTGTACATACTTATGTCCAGGGATTTTGTATCCCCAAAATTCCTCAAAAAGCAATTTGTACTAAGTTTACCACTTCTGGAGATGGATCAGAAGTGTCACAACAAGTTCAATTATTTTTAAAATGTTTCTAATTTAATTTTTTATTGACTGCATTGCCGAAAAAACTAGTTCAATTCAAGCGTTGCTCGTTGATACACAAAGTAAATTTAATATATACAATACTCTACCAGTTCTTTAAACGGCCGTGATCCAGCGGCATCTTGATATGAATAAGCTTCTGCCCAAAACATGTTTAAGTTGCAAGCATCAAATAAGGTAAAGAACTAATTGCCAAATAATTTAAGTTATATAGTACATATGTATAGTATGTACGTGTGAACAATAAAATTAGCTGATGAGCAATCTCCCCAATGCGAGCACCTGTTTGTCTTGTAATAAGACGACTCATTTAAATTTTGCTAACAACAAATGTTAAAGACGAGTTCATTGTTACCATTTATCATTTTAAATTATTTATGAACTAAGAAATGAGCAATTGGAATATGTATTGAAATTAAAATATTCCGAGAAATAAATAAAAATAAAAATAAATATTAAGTAAAATACAAATCCCCAAAACATAGAAGTTATCCCCATTTAATTCCTAAGTCCCCACACCAAAATTCTTATCCCCATTTCGAAAAATAATTCCCCGATTTGGGGTTAAATCCCCTAAGCTGACAACACTGTTATGTACTTGCAACCGTTTGCTGTCTGCCGAAAAAAGATACAACAAAACTTATTTAAACAAACGACGAAATTGACAAACATTTGTGATTAAAAAAAACAATTGCAACAAATTTAAAAATTGAATAAAATTTATAAATAATTAAGGAATAAAAGAAATAAATTGCATTTAAATCACTCGGATACGTAAAAAAAAGTTACGCGCTCATGCATGTCGGTTTGTAGCGATAGTTAAGTTAGAGATGATATCGTGCATAACTAAGTAATCACTATGTTCCTCCCTAGTCATGGAGTGTGGCGTTGGCTGAAGTAGTTAGCACATTTACTACTAAAACGAAGGTACTGGGTTCGAGCCCGGTATCAGACAGTCATCAAATAACAACACTACGCATTTTTCTGATGTACATTTGTGTCCCTTTGTATCAGTTGTTATAGGAAAGTTCATGTGATGAAGGCATAGTCACTGGTCACTGAATTATACCGACTTCAGCAGATACTAATCCTAATGTAACATCAGAACGCCCTCCTTCGTTGTGTAGCAGAATCATCAGCGAAGTAAAATAACCAATAAAATCAATACTAAACACAGCTTTGTAAAAAAAAAATTTAATACGCCTCATTTAACACTAGAGGCGCTGCAACACTGCATTATTAAAAACGTGCAAAAAGCAGAGTTTTAAAAGAATGAAGCTTTCCTCTATCTCTTCCTTCACCACACCTGTCTTCTCTATCACTATCCTAGTAATAGTAGTAGGCATTCATTGAAGATGTTGGCTAGCTCGGCATTATTCAAGCCTTGTGATGTTCATTACTCTCGAGCTGCAAACGGATCCATTGTTTCGAAAAAAAAAATTTTTGGAGAAATTTTTTTACTGAAAGGTTTTTGCAACACGATTCACCCATGCCACAACAATTTGTCTGGGAAACCAAAGGTACCGTATGTACGTTTATATGTGGAAACGAGGTTTTAGTTTTTAATTTTAATTTACCACTACAGTTCAATTTTGTCAAGACAAAAAAATAAAATTAAACCCCTGGTACAATAACACAGGCAGTCTCGAAGAGCCAGCTGATAGATTTTTTGTATTTGCTTGTATTGTGATCTAACAAATGTTCCCAGAAGGTCATGTCTGTAAGACATCCTAAACGATTGGTACAAGACAATAGAAAATCGTGGAAGACCTATTGACGATAGCTTAAATAATTCGTTGGCATCTTTCACCCAGACTTATCAAATCAAATTACTCATCATCACTTATCCTCGTGCATGGATTCACGCCGCCAATAATATGAACGATAGCCATCTCTAGTTGAAATTCGGTATAAATGTATAAAAATCAAACAGATAAAATGTGTCCATCTTTAAATATTTTTCTTGTCTCAATTTTTTATTTTTTTTTTTGTAATCTTACCATAATTATGGACATTTGCCAAAAAATTAAATGTAATATCTGTTGTTATTACTAAATGTTTTCATACATCACATGCACACATGTGCTTCCAATGAAACCTGTTCCACAGCGTTCACCTCCTCCTCCTTCTTATTTTAATTG
Organism: Nowickia ferox; assembly: GCA_936439885.1. Lineage (NCBI taxonomy): Eukaryota > Metazoa > Arthropoda > Insecta > Diptera > Tachinidae > Nowickia > Nowickia ferox. Next base: position 88,912,881 of record OW387023.1, on the reverse strand, counting down.
TTAATATTTTTTGGGGGAAACTCTGGGATTTTCTTTTAACTCTCGTTGTCCACATTTTTATTAAAATACTTGTTATAAAAAATAAAATAAATAAATTTAAAAGTTTAGCTCGCATGAACACATGTTCAGTTTTGAATGGGATGCTTGTTGAATGGCCGATTGTTGGAACTGCAGGCAGGAGTGATTGTTTACTTAACAACAACAACCAGCACCAGTTTCTCATTTCTAAGCCAACAAGGAAAGGACGTCCGTCGTTCATTGTTGTCTTAGCTGTGTCGTACTTTTAATGACCATCGTAGTTTCTGTTGCATCGCTGCAGTGTTTTCTTTTGTATTATTCAAAGTTGTATTAAATACTCTTATATAGCCAGATTCGAAAGTGAAATGTTGCTGTAAAAATTGAAATGAAGTGGAAGATGATGTTGACATAACTTTAAATGGATTTTGGGTTTCTCGTTTTTTTTCTATCTTTAGGAGAAATGCAACAAACAGCAAAACATGAACGAACATGTGCCCAACATGACGAAAATCAAATACCACTTTGTTGTCTCGAAGAAAAAGGAGGCTTGTGTAAGATGCAGTTACATATCTGAATAATTATTACAACACAAGTTATTAAAAAGAAATAACTGCTTTTTTGAGGTAAGAGTTAGCTTTGAAAGTCATATGGGACACATGACAAGAATTTACTTAGCTGGTTGGGACTTCTGTTTTTTTTGCCCGTTCATTGCAATTAGAGATGACATCGTGTGTAGATCTATGCTCACGCTCAAGTAAATTATTGTCATAAGCAAAGATGGCCACTTTTTAGCACCACAAACAATTTATCATGTTGCAAAAGTTACTTTTTCGACAGATACTTTTTTTTGCACTAGGTATAGGGTGTTTTTTATTGAGGTATAGAACTTTAAGTTGGCATCACTTTTTTAAATGGCGGCCATTTTGTCAGCTGTCAAGTGATTAATATTTAGTTTTCTTTGCCATTTCATCATGAACAGGTTGACAAAAGAACAACGCTTGCAAATCGTGCAAATTTATTTCGAAAATAATGGTTCAGTTCGCGAAGTTTACCGCAAGCTCCGTCCATTTTATGGTCGACATAATCGTCCATCAGAGCAATTAATTCGGTTAACCGGAATGGACCTGTCAATTGGCCACCAAGATCGTGTGATTTGACACCATTGGATTATTTTCTTTGGGGATATGTGAAATCGCTCGTCTACGCCAACAAACCAGAAACGTTAGGGGACTTGGAAGCCAACATTCGTGGCGTTATTGCCAACATACGGCCCATATGCTCGAAAAAGTGGTTGAAAATTGGACCTGTAGAATTGGCTTTATTCGAGCCAGCCGCGGCGGCCACATGCCCGAAATCATATTTAAACGTTAATGGCATAAAATTATCCTTCCAATAAAGCCAAATTGATGGACATTAAAACGATTTTCTTGTGTTTTGTTTCAATTCGAAGTTCTATACCTCTAAAAAACACCCTGTACATTCTACAACAGCCATTTTACACAAAAAGACATCTTTAACCGAAAGTACTTAGTACAAAAAATACTTTTTTGAAAAAGGTACTTTTATGGCACTTTTTCAAGCGGAACTTTTTACAAAAAATGTACTTTTAGATAACAAACTTTTTACAAAAGAAAATTTTTACACAAGATTTTTTAATGTACTTTCTACAAAATTTATTTTTTTTTAAATATTTTCTACAAAAGGTACTTTTTAAAAAAGATATTTTTTACAGATGGTACTTTCTACAATGGCTACTTTTTAGAAAAGATACATTTTACAAAAAAGACCTTTTAACATAAAATACTTTTTACCAAAGGTGCTTTTTGCCAAAAGAATTTTAACAAAAGCTGCTTTTTTAAGGGTACTTTTTTAAAACGAACTTTTTTGAAAGTTACTTTTCACCAAAGATACTCTTAACGAAAGCTGATTTTTACAAAGGGAACTTTTTAAAAAGGTACTTTTTAGAAAGTGTACTTTTTAAAAAGGTACTTTTTAGAAAAGGTACTTTTTTTAGAAAAGGTAGTGTTTTAGAAAAGCTACTTTTTTAGATAAGGTACTTTTTAGAAAATGTACTTTTTAAAAAGGTACTTTTTAGAAAAGGTACTTTTTTAGAAAAGGTAGTGTTTTAGAAAAGCTACTTTTTTAGATAAGGTACTTTTTTAGAAAATGTATTTTTTTCAGAAAAGGTACTTTTTAGAAAATGTACTTTTTAAAAAGGTACTTTTTAGAAAAGGTACTTTTTTTAGAAAAGGTAGTTTTTTAGAAAAGCTACTTTTTTTGGATAAGGTTTTTTCAGAAAAGGTACTTTTTCAGACAAGGTACTTTTTTAGAAAATGTACTTTAAAAAAAGTAAGTTTTAAAAGAAATAATTTAAAAAAAGCTATTTTTAAAAAAAGCTCTTTTTAATAAAGTACTTTTTCAAAAAGTACTTCTTACAAATGTCATTTTTAACAAGTAGTATTTTTACTTTTTGCCAAATCAATAACAACTACCACGTGTTCAAGAGAGCCAAAAAACTGTTTTTGATGTACAAGCCACGCACAGTCCTAAAAACTTTTTATGTTGGAAATAACTGTACGAGGTTTGCATCGAAAAGCCTGAGTTCACTAAAAAGTTACAACAATCAAACGGTTTATTTTTATTTTCGGTATCAGTTTTATTTTTTCACGCGGAATTTAAATTGAAAGAAAAAATAAATTTATATTAATTTAATACAAAGTTTTTTCATTAAGTTGTGAAATGTCAAGGCTTTCTGCTGTTCAGTGATTTCGTTTGCATTTAAATGTTTAATTTTGATGTAATTGGTTTAATATAACGCGCGAGTCATTTAATTTTGCCCGTATATACCTTAATGAATAATGAATATCATGAGTTAAATGAGATTTATAAAACACAATTTCCAACGTTCATCACTTTAATGAAAGTCAACGAAATGTAAAGATTTCTCATATTAAAATTTGTTTACGAAACAAATATTAAATTTGAATTTAAAATCAAGTCACAGGTTTTAATAATTTGTCAGTCACTTTTTGTAGTTTAAAGGAATTTTATTTTTATTTAATTGTAATCTTATCTTGAATTGTGGTTCTTATGGCTTTTTAATTGTCGTCAGTTCTTTATTTTCAATTTATTTTATTTGGATGTCACGAAGAACTTTTACTACATATTTATTTATTTGTTGTTTTTACAAAATATTTGAAAATTTATTTATTTTTTTTTTATTCAATTAGATTTTTAGGTAATAAATAAATTTTTTTTATTTTTGCTTTTTATTTTTATTTGAAAACTTTGTTAGAAATAGTTCGAAACCATAAAATATAGATAAAATGAACAATAAAAAAGTTGCATGATATAAAGTTTGTAGTTAATTTGTTAAAAATTATTATTAATTAAAAACATCGACCGCTCTGAGCCGAACCCGCCTATATGATGAAAATGAAATTGTATTCCCTTTGACCGCTACACATCATTATCAAATTTCCGATGCTTTAAAATTTTAGAACAATTAATTAAATAAAAGCTTTAAGAACTGTAAACATTTTGTTTTCAGTTTGTATTACTCACCGAAATTGTTATAAGTTATTCACAACAAAATCAAACTTTTTTTCAAAATATGTATCAGACTAATTTCCAGAGATATATTAAATATTTAATTTTTAATACTCAGAACTTATCCAGATTCAAACGAGTATGAGTCTATGCATCAGCAAGCATGATTAAACAGAGGCATGCATATCTTTGAGTACAAACAAGTGCGTATATAGGCAAGTGCTAGTTTAATACAAATATGCTGTGGATATTCGCATAAATATGTATGTGCATAAGCATGCATTGCCGAGTATGAGCATACAAACAATGTTGCCAAATATGTACATACATAAAAAAATTCTACCAAAAGTATAGGCACAGCCTTTATTATAATTAGGTTAGGTTAGGTTGGGTAAGGATGGTAGTCGGAATCCCGGACTCATTTAGACCGTTTTGGTCCATTGCGATACCACGGAGACTCTGCTTATGAGGAGTCCCCACCGTCGAACCAACCAGAGCTCAATATAAAGCTATTAATACGTTGCAGTTCAACACTAGCAACGTTAGAAAGTTCCCTGAACTGAAGAGCACCCATTGTGGCCATTCTCTTTCTTATCCTGGCAGCCAGCGATGCCAATTTAGCGCGTTTCGCGCTAGATTTAGCGCGTTTTAACTATGCCAAACGCGCTTTTTTTAGTCTTAGCGCGTTTACTAAAAAAAGCGCTAAATTAGCGCGTTTTGAATAAAGTCAGTATCATTTCAGTTCAATAATTTTTTTTCTTTTTTTTTTTTTGCATAAATTTAACAATTTTCTAGTATTCAAAACTCATAAAATTTTTTAAATTGGATAATAATTCAGCTGTCGCAAATAAAATTCCCTTGACTGTGGTTAGAATTAAAAACGCATTTTAATACTCTAAATGGCAAATATTTTGAAATTTCATGAAAATTCGTGATCAAAAAAAAATTTATATAACTTATTAAGCATCTATTCTAGCTGAAGTACAAAAAGCATTTGAATCGCAAAACTATTCGACAATTTATATACATACCTATAAGTTGTTACAAAGTTTGACAAATAAAATAAAAACTAAGGATTTCGATTTCTGATTCTGTATTAAATGATTTTAATTGTTTAGGATATAATTTAGAAGAAACAATATTATAAAATCTAAAAAGAGCTACTAAAAAATTAATTGTATTAACTAATACACATGTAAATACATGGCAATTTTATTAAAATTTAATTTAGCGCGTTGGAAAATAGCGCGTTTTGGCAATAAATAGTTGACAGTGATGCAACTTAGCGCGTTCTAGCGCGTTTTGCGAAGGGGAATAGCGCGTTTCGGTTACAAATAGTTGGCATCGCTGCTGGCAGCTGCGGCAAAAATCTTTGTGTTCGACCTTTAACTTTTGTGCATTGCCTACCAGTGATCAGTAATGAGTAGTCAAAAAGTGAGTAGAGTTGAATCATGACTTATAATTTCTTGTACTTATGCGCACTCATACTTATTGCAATGTTGTGAGTGTGATATGAGTACGATGATGTCGACGTCGCATTCATATTTATTGCAACTTATATTTATAAATCAATCTTATCGCGAGTGTGCGTAAATCAGAGTAGTTGAATATATATTTAAAATTTCATGAGTCAGTATGAATAGCGGAAAAACGATGTATTTCCGATCACTTATGCCTACGTATGAGACAATGTTCGGTTAGCACGGACACTAGAATCGAGATTTTTTCCTATTTTTTAAAATTAAAGAAGCTGTATTTTTTCTATTTAGCTGAGTCCCATAACTGCCTTGAGTTCACGAAATCATTTCTTGTGATCCACCTTCTATTTGCTTCATCTTCTGTCTTGCGCCTAAGTGTGAGCCGAGACATTCCAAATCTGTTGGAACTTGTAAGGTCGTCCCAGTTCTAGCAAGCTCATCAGCCCTAGAGTTCCCCTGAAAGTCTCTATGCCCCGGCATCCAGACGATTCTATCGTTTAGAGATGATCGGCAGTCGAGGGCTGTTGTTGTTCTTAGAAGCGGGTATTCGATTATTAGTTTATATGTTAATCAAAGTCGTTGAAGTGACATTCGCTTTCAACCAATCCGCAACTTATTTTACAGCAAGGATATCTGCCCGGAAGACACTGCAGTTATCTGGAAGTCGCTTTGCCATACGAAGACCTAAAGCCCCTGAAAAAACCCCATAGCTCCAGAACTTCTTGTGTTTTGGAGCCGTCGGTATAAAAGTCAACACTTTTTCTTCTGCCTGAAGTTCCATCATCCACAATTCTGTGGATGGTACCCAGAGGAGGTTTGATCAATCCTCAATCCCCAATCTACATCGTCGGTGCCATTTCCGTTCCACAGAGAGTTACAACGAAAACGAATTGCTAGGTCTAATGGTGTGGGTGCAGGAGTAGTGCGAAGAGCACTGGTTATATACAAGGATGCAAGTCTTTGCATCTTGTGTAAGATATGTAGATGCGTCTTTTTCTCCAGGGACGGCCACGGTATTTATAGCTACATAGATTCCACAACAATGGCGAAAGAAGAACTCCTCCCTGTGGTGTAGCCCTGTTTACAAATCGGGTTTGCCTAGAAGCTCCGTTTACATAATCCTGCATTGAGCCCCAAATTCCACAAAGAATCAGTTATCGCATCTGGAGAAATGTTGATTGTAATTAGAAAAATATTTTATTTGAACTAAAAATGTGTGGTTGACAATATTATTGCAATGCGGCAACTGAAATTAACCGCTTTAGCTTATTTTTTTTTGACAAATTTTGTTCTTCTCTGTCAGAATCGTTAGAATATTTGATATGAAGTTTGTAGCAAAATCCATCCACTAATATAACACTAATATATTTATATGTAAATGCAGATACATAGTTTACCTTATGAAACATCAATAAATAGTTTAGTTAAGTGCTTTTGCTAATGTAACTTGTATTTATTTCATTGCCATTGATGATAAGAAACTATATTGCCTATAACAATAAAACTGCGTATTATAAATATTTACCTGAAAATAAAAGAGAAAAAATATATATATTATAGGACAAATTTTATATTGAAAAGCATTTAAAAAAAATAAACTAAGAATATTAGAAAGAGAGCGAAAAAAAGTATCTTATCAAGAGTTAAATAAAGGAAAATATAACAGCAAATAAAAATCCTAATAAACTTTTGCAAATGAACAAATATAATTTACAATTAATGGAAAAATAAATTAAACTGGAAATAGATAAAAGCAAATAATAAAAAACAGTTGAACGAGATTAAATTCAATAATAAAAACACCTGCGACTAAATTGGAAAGTAGATAAACACACAAAAAAAAGTATTTGAAATAAATATTGTACAATATGCGTCTTATATGCAGGTCAATAAATTGTACAAATATATTGTTAATTAAAGTGAGGCTCGAACAATAGACGAAAAACTTATTATTTTATTTTTTAAATTTCTGTTAACACTGATTTGACGGCTGGCCACACCACAGTCCTTTTTTTGCCACGAAGAAATTTTATTTTATAAGCAAAATTTTTTAAATATATACGAGTATGAATGGACAGGAGATGTTGCAATTTTAACACACTTTACTCATCAACTGTAGTTGTATTTCACGAATAAGTCGTATATTATAGTGTTAACGTGTTTCAAAATAACGCTACAACAACAAATGAAAACAGTTAAAATTAAAATATGTTCTAAAGCGAGTAACGAAACATTGTTGAAATCCTCTTGTAACATACAGAGAATTATATCTGTGGCAATGAGGAAAAAGAGCACTTTTAAGCGCTCAAGTCGATTTTCAGAAATTTATTTATTTTACAGTTAAATTGGGAACTTATCTGGTAACCATTATTTTTCTAAGCAAACCTCGTTCTACACGCTGTAGATAGTACGTACACTCAAGTCGAAATATACCAAAGTTTAACCCAAATTACGCTATTATGCCAAATGAGATTAGAAGTCTAAAAATGATAAGACGCAAGTTGTTGTGATATAACTTCTTGAAAAATGGCACAAATTCATTGATATATGCTTTCTCTCACGATTGAGCATCTTCTTTATCAAGAGGAGGTTTATTGTCCGCATCGCTAAAAAGATTTTGCCCAAGGGTAGTTTCAAATATGTGATGCGCAAAATAGAAAGGGACATAAGAGTAAAAACCGGTTTTGTTCAGGAGAGACATTTTAAAGATTTAAATACGTGTATCTTTGGTGTACCATCATATCATAAAACGCGCATATCTCTGGGAGGGAACACTTTTGGGGCATGTGATCGCTCTCATTCGATGCTCACATGTTGTCCATATCAAAAAAAAAAAAAAAAAAAGTGAAAATTAATTTTTTTTACCCTTAAAACCCCTTTCTCTATGCGCTGTCACATATGCAAATTAACTCAAAATCAGCTTATCTCGACTTAAGCACTTTTTCCTTTTTTCCACAGACATGTAGACACTTGAAACTTTCAAAGTTAGTGTATTTTTATGTAGGCTACACCAATTCACACTGAAAGGGAATTCTAACAGTTAATTTAATTTTGACAACTTTCTGTGTCTTGGAAACCGTTAAGAGGAAAACTCTTGCTATTTTCGAAAAACCGAAAACTAAAAAAACGCCAAAATTAAAAAGCGCTAAAATCAATAATATAACCATCAATAACAGAAATCGCTAAAACGCCAAAAAAAATTACCAAAAGTAAAAAAAATGGACAAAAAACTAAAAAAAAATCGCCAAAGATCAAAAAAATTTTAAACGAAAAAAATTTTAATGTAAAAAATAAACAATTATTACGAAGAAAATCCCCTGAAGAAGTCAACAAACAATTGACGAAACGTTGGGAAAAAATGTAATAAAGTCGTTTTATTAACATTATAAATAACTTAGGCCTTATTAGCTCAAACAATTGCAACATAAACATAAACAGTATTGGCCAAATAATTTAAAATTCAAATCAAAAAAAATCGCTAAAACTAAAACAACCGTCAGAACTAAAAAGTCGCTAAAACTAAAAAACAACCGAAAAGAACACTAAGCACGGAAAAAAAATCGCGAAAGCGCAAAAAAAAACGCCATAAGTAAAAAAATCGCCAACAACGGAAAAAAAATCAGCCAAACGAAAAACAGCGCTTAAACCAAAAAAATATTAAATATAAAAAATAAAAAAACGCTAAAACCAAAAAAGTTAAAAAAAATTTCTACATCAGGTAAAATATCTATATGCATATTCGATTATATCGACTATCGTTCGTATAGTATTACACTTGTGTCCTTGATTATTAAATTGGTCTAGGTCATATGAATTATTAGCAATGTTACCAGATTTCAATAAAATTAATTAACCCTGAAGATGTTGGAAAATCCCAACGAAAGGTCGGATACATTAAAAATTAAATAAACATGTCTTTTCTGTACATTTGAAGGAAATTGAACGGCGATATTGTTAGTAAAAATTTAAGATCCCTTTAAGTTATTCTGAAAAAAGTGAAAAAAAATGTTTCCTTATTTTTCGCAAAAAAAGAAGTGCATGAAGGATAATTTTTTTGGCATAAGATGTTAGCAAGATTTGTTTGGTAGACTCTTAGCTACATTATTGCTATACATAGCTAAGCGCTATCACTAAGTCCGAATTAGCTGTTGACCAAAAACTGATGACACCATTTTTTGAGGGTGCACCGACTTTCGAAATCTTTGCAGGCTCATAAAAAAATTAGTCACCAATATCGCCCAACTAAGTGTAGGGTTTTACTACACTTTAGTAGTACTATCGAACCTTTACTGTCAAGACCGTGTGGATATAGTTTAATATAATAACAAGATAGATAGAAGCATCAGAATTGGCTCCCAGAACTTCGAAACGTCGAAATATGCTGAAAAGTCGATTTCAGTAAAATCGGTGACTTCTTAAAGCGGGAAGTGAAAAATAAAATGTATTTTAAGAAAATTTTCTATGCGATTTTGAAAAAAATTACATTTGAAATTCATTTTAAATTTTCTTAATAAGTTGGTTTATATTTGAGTTGTGTTTTATATATACGAGTACATACATATGTGTATTAGGGGGTCCCTTATTTTTTGACGTCACTTTTTCTTTGCGCATACCCACTAAAAGGTATCCAAATGAACTAAAAACCCACAAAAAAAAAATTTCTTTGATCTAAGAAAGGTAAACTGTGGCGACTTGCGATTTAGTTCAGCGCTATTAATATGTGCCAGTAAGACAACAAAAGGATACCTTGCATAGTTTCCATATTAATTAAGTCAAAGAATATCAAAAAGCAATATATCGTTAGTTAACAATATATGTACATTCACACTCGTATATCTCGAAGTTACATCGGTACATCTAATCTAGTTACAAAGGAAGTTTAAAAAAATTAACGGCAACTATTTTTAAACTAAACTACAACTTCAAACTTATAACAAACAGCAGCTATGTATATTTCATATACGAGTACATAAATAGGCATTTTAATTTTATGTGACGTTTTTAAAGTAGTGCCTTTGCATACTAAATTTTCATCATGATACTTGATATAACGCCGACAGAGCATATATCAATATTTCATTAACGTCAGCAACTAATTTTATTTTTGCCATTATTTGATTAATTAACGGACTGGGCAGCGAAAAATATTTTTTTTTTTAATTTTCAAAAAAAAAGTTTGTTATTTTATTGTTTTCTTTTTATTTTAGCAATTTTTAAAATGTTTATTTATATTTTATTTGAAATTTTCCAAAAACGAGGTTTCATATCATGACATATTTATTATTGCGAGAACTTTGATTTATTATCTATATCTTCAGGCGCATATTACCCAGCTGGAACTATGGTTAAACTTATGGAGATTTAAAGTATGAGAACAGAAGTGTGCTCAGGTAACATTTAGCCTACGAAGAGATACTTGTCGCCCTCTAGATGGGCGCGTGTTGAATTTTTCTAACACGACACGAACACGAATGTCAAGATGTCTAACACGTACGAAACACGCACGGGAAATTTTTTGAAAACACGAAACTGCACAACACGCACGAAATCAAGTTAAATAGCAAAAAAAAAAACATTTTTATGTTAAAATAGATACATATTTTTGTTTAATTTCAGAACTTTAAGCTTAAGAGACCCCTACACTATCAACAAATTTGATGGTTTTAAGCGTTTGACGATACAAAATATTAATTTTTTTCTTTACTGGAAATTCATGCATACATATTTTAACACCAAACATCGTTTCGTGTTTATGGTGTCAATTTTGCTCAACACGGTACGACACGAACACGCACGAAAACAGATTTCTGTCACGAACACTTAGTGTTGAGTCGTGCGTGTTCGTGTCACGAAAAAAACACGACACGCGCCCATCTCTAGTATACACATTGATCGACGGCTTACATGGAAACACCACATTGACTCTAATCTAACACAAATTAAGCTAAAATTAACTCATGTACATTGGCTGATTGGTAGAAATTCAACACTCAGTCTAGATTATAAAATTTTAGGGCCAATTTCACCAACTCTATTTAAATATCAATTCATATTTAAATGTCGATTTTCATTAATTTTTGTATGGAAAAATTACTTTTAAAAATGAAATGATATTTAAATAAGTTGGTGAAATTGGCCCAAGAGAATCCAACGAAGGCAAAACAAAATTTTAAGACTAATAACATCGGCCTCATGGTACATCAAAAATTCAAATTTACATCGTGATTTAAATATGCCACTAGTGAATGAAGAAATTGCTAAATACGCAGGCAAATACTTAACAAAACTCGAGTCCCATACTAATCCCCTTGCTCGTAACATTTTGAATTTTACTGAACACATCCACTTAAAAAAGAGGGACACTAGGGCCCTAATAGCCAACACTCCAAACGAAACTTCTTGAAAATATTTTTGTGCTTAATACGACTTTTATGTATTATTAATTACTATCACTAAGTTTATGCCTGACACTGGTTGGGTCTAATTATTATATCTAGACTTAAGATTTAAATACTTATTGTTAGTACATTTTTTGAAGATACAATAAATAAAAATTCAAAATGATTGCATTTTGCAAACCTTCTTCGCTTACTCGCCACGGGTTGCAATAATTTCATATTTAGATATAATTTTCTATAATAAACAAAGTTAGAAGGTATGCGTTCCGAAGTTCCAAAAAAAATTTTGGCTTATAAGGGACACCCTAATGTATGTATATATTGGATCCTGTAGTCCTTATCAGGAGCATAGAGCCCTGTGTTTTATATGAATTAATAAAACTAAGGCCCAATTTCACCAACTTATTTATATATCAATTCTTATTTAAGTCATTTTTCATATTTAAATAGAGTTGGTGAAATTGGCCCTAAATGTTACCTGAATTTCAGAACATTTTTAGATGTAATTTGATGGAATTTTCCCAAAGCCGAAAGAAAACTAACTTATTTTACAACAATGTCACAACAAACACATGTGATTTTGTATTAAAATATAGGAAATCATATTTTAAATTTACCACGACATGTTGATTTGCATAATTTATATACAAAAAACGAAACATAAGTAAATTAAAGGAAGCTAAACAAAAATTTAATTTGTAGCCTGCATTAAGATCAATTTGCTAAATTGTAAATATGCAATAATAATAACAATAACAACAATGTTACATCGATTTAATGGAAAATAAATTCAGGCTAGTGTTGTGGCAAATTATATTTGAACGAACGTTGTTTTACCCATCGTCTTTATTTCCTGTCTATTTAACATCCTCGTAAACAATGTATACTTTTTGCATGAAAATTTTAAAATGTAATAAAACATGAATAAATGCAGGTAAATGTAAAAAAAGGAAAAAAAGAAAAGAAATTAATTAAATGTTTCCAAATGTTTTTGTTGGAAAAAAAACTCCTTTCAGACAACAATAAATTTATGGAAACGCAAATAAAAAAATGCATTTCAATTAATAAAAATTAAGTTGTTAATGTACTGCAAAAGCAGACTGATGAAATAAATATGTGTAAACAGTGGAAATTGCCCATTTTTATTTTCGTTTTAATTTAAGCTTTTTTGTAATAAAATGTTGCACAAATAAAACTTAAATTTTTCACACCCTGGTTGTTTGCAAATTACTTTTATGTACTCCCTTGCTGCTTTTTAACATTTTGCTTTTTCAGAGTCATGCTCTTAGAAAACAAATCCAAAAAACAAAAAATTATTTTAATAGCAAAAGCTGCAGACATGGAGCTTTGCATTACGCTTAATTTACTTATACTTATAAATTTAATTTAGTACCTCTGCTTAAATTTGAAGCCAGGGATTTGGCTTTAAATTATATTGCAAACACACTCTAAAGCTACGGTCACACTTGTCAAACATTTGCCCAAAAAAGCGTAACCACTAAATGCTAATGAAAAATCTTTCAATTCAGACAAAAGTTTGTCAAGTTAAAGAGTAGCCAATATTGTTGGATTCTATGACATGGTGCATTAGTTGTGTTCTAAACTGTTTAATATGATAAACAAGTGTCTGGATCAAAACTTTTTTCATTAGTGTTTGTTGGTTACGCTTTTTTGGGCAAATGTTTGACAAGTGTGACCGTACCTTAAGCAAACCAAGTAATAAAAAGTATTTTAATCCGCACCAACTGCACAAACGAACTTCCTTTAAAAATTGAGCAGTGGAGTAGGAAAATTATGAAAACTAAATAAATTAAATTGAAAGGATAAAAAGAAAATTTTAATAATTCATAATTTTTGTTTGTTAATAAAACTACTAGCGGGTTTATGCAAACAAATCTTGCTACTTTACACCGCAAATTTTCAAATAGTTTTAATCCTTAAAATGCCAAGACAGACTCATTAGCAGGTCACTCAAGTCTAAGCAAGAGCTAATATGTAAAAAATATACCAATGTAAAATTAACATGAAAAAATTTTGATTGGAAATCTTATTAAGTTTATAACAAATAATATGTGGTTCATAGCCTCAGTGCACTGCTGTGCTTAGTTTTGTGACTTGTTCTTGTTTTGCTATTTTTGTTGTAAATACCCGACAAACTTCACATTACCAGTGATGACTTCCTGCTGTTGGCTGGTACGCACTGTAACTGTACTAGTCTTGTAGTCGGAGATTCGCAGGTTCGATGCCTGCCGGACACTCTAGCTCTGACTCGCAATTTGTTTTTTTTTAACAAAATCTTTCATTTCAAATAGATTTTATGTTAAACCATCAATTAAATCATGTTGAATTAAGGTTTTTGTGGCTGTAGCGATAATTCCATTGACTACCACGGGATGAGTTCGAGTTTAAATCTTGGCTGAAGGAGTCAACACACACACATTTTTCTGATGCTTGTGCCACCAATAATTATAACTAATGTAAGTTAAATATTTAACAAAATAAAATGACTGCATTACATTAAATTCATCTTGTTTCAACTTGAAATAAGTTTGATTTAACATGAGGAGGACTCATGTTAAATGATAAATTATTTAACAATACTGGAATATTAAGTCAACATGAAATATTAAAGTTATTTCTAAAACAAAAATTTTCCTTGAAGATTATTGTAAATCATGTTGAATTAACATGAAACATATATTAAACAAAATATTAAATTAATTTGGTTTTTAAAGATTTAAATGTGAAATATATGTATAAAGTGGCAGTGGTTGTAAAAAATAACTTTGGAAAAAAATTTGCAGAATTATAAAATATGTGCTTTGAGTTTCCAGGCGCCACATGGAAAAGTGGATTTGGTGTCGGAACCCACATTTCTGAAAACGAATAATGCATTTTTGTAAGAAAATTTTTAGAAATGGATTGTGCGTTTATGATTTTTTAGAAGAATTGCTTTTTAGCTTTGAAAACTTGAAGTAAAGTCCATGCAAGGGTGCTAAGCAAGACTGCAATTCACTGGTCCATAAACGTATATTTCTCTTGATACTACCACTAGCACAAAATTTATGAAACCAACCACCCATCACTGTACAGCGGAGAGAAAAATAAAAATAAAGAAAATTTTTACAAAGCAACCGTTTTGCATCCACTTATTTTTATTTAATACATATTTGAAATATTATAAAGAATTGATTCATAAGTGAAAGAAAATCTATTCCAAGGGTTAAATTTAAAAAATATTACTCGCTAAAAATTAAAAGAGTGAATTTTGCTTGTTATTGATATTTTTCTTTTTCATGTTTCTACACCCAGAAAAAAAAACAGCTCAAACTCAATAAAAACCATATTGAATTAATAAGAAACATTAACGAAAGTCTACTCATGTTGAAATTTCTTATTTCAATATGGAAAAATAATAATTTACAGTATTTATTTATTAATTTTATATATTTTTAAGTATTTTAATACTATTTTCTGTTATATTGAAAATGATTGAATTAATGTGACGCATACTTATATTTAAGTTGTAGCTTTTCTCTGAGTGTACAAATTCAAGTGCAAGTTGAATGTTAAATAATAGATTCGTGGCTCGTTTTTTTTTTGTTTTTTTGTAGCAATCTTGTATTTGAAGTTGTTGCTGGTTGCTGGTTGCTGGCAATTTCCCGCAAACATTTTGAAGCAGCTTGTCTGTTTCCATGTGTTGAATTGGCGAAGTTAGTGGTGGTGGCAAAGTAACATGATGATAGCAACAATGTTATTGCTGTTGTTTTGTGGCATCTTGTGGCATTACTGTAATCTTGTTGAATTTCCCGTTTATTTGCAATTTAAAGGCCATAATATTTTCTGGTTCGGATTTGCAGTAGAAAAAAAAACCGCCACCAATAAAAACTAAAAAAAATGCTTTTAAAATTTTGCTGCCCATGTTGGACTGGACAGTGATGATAAGTTTGAGATGATTTTTAATTTTTCAACTGAAATTATTGTTGTTCGATATATTGGCAAATTGCATACATTTGTATTTTAATATGTTTTTTTTTCTTTGTGGTTTTTAATATGACTGACTGTTTTTCCATCATTCGATTCACCACTTTATTTAAGTTAGTTTCCTTCTTTTTTTAGACAATCTTTTGGCAATTTATGCGATAGACGACGCTTGTATGAGTTTTTGGTGATAGCTTTTAATGGTTTATTATTTTGCAAATTGGAAATATTTTTTATTTTTTTCCGGTATTGCTAAAGGTACGGTCGGTGACATTGAGAAAATATTTGCATGCATTGCAATACGATCTCCCATGTTTCCATAACACATTTTCAAAACACAAAGGAATTAAACATATTTTTTGAGCGGTGCAACAAACTGTCAAAATACAAAACTTGATTTCCCAAAAAATTTGGATAAATTTATAATTAAAATTTCGTAAATTTTTTTGTGCGACATTATCCTTACTAATTTTAGAAGATGAGGAAAATAATTTACAAAAAAAAACGGAAAGAAGAGAAGGGTTCAACATAGGAAATTTCTAATGAAGCTACGGTAAGAAGCTCCAGTTCTACATACGAGGTATGATAAAAAAAAATAACCGTTATTTTCAAATTTCGTGAGTTACGTATATTCGAGTTTCGCATTTTTTTCTGTTATGTTGGTACACATGTCTGTTATATATGTTGGCAATATCTTGCATTTTGGATTGTCAGTTTGTTTTTGACAGATAAAAAGGTTAGTTGTGTTTTGGTGTGCTCTTCGATTTTTTACTAAATTTTGAGCAAAAACAACGTCGCATGGACATCGCTCAGGAGTTGTTGAACATCGTCAACGACGATCCAGATTCCCTCAAAAAGGTCATAACTGGTGACGAATCATGGGTGCATGGCTATTAGTGATGAGCTATTTTTCGAAACCTGTTACTTTTTCACAGCGATTGAAAAATCACTAATCACAACTGTGACTGAATTTATCAAGTAACAGGTTTTGCAAATGTAGTTCTTTTATACAAACTGTGAATGCTCTTGCATGCTTACTTTACAGTAAATAAAGCTACCACATGAATTTATTTGTATACGTTCACCGTTTGTCGAGAAAAAATCGTCTAATCGTGTCAAATCGTCTTTTCTGGCAACTATTTATAGCTCTCACATTTTTGTATTTGCAATTTTACTGTCTCTCTGACTCTCATACGACAATTATCAATATTTGCATGGGGTTGATGCTGATTGTTTGTTCTTGTCGCTCTTCTTATTAGCATTTATCAAAATACCAATACTAATACATACTTTTAAAGCAGAAGAGCTGAAATGTGTTAAACCGTGATCACAGTCACTGTTTAATTTCACAACTGCTCTTCTTATTAGATTTTGTTAAAATAACAGAACTGCTACAAACAAAATACTGCTAAACTGTGATCACAATCACAGTTTAAAAGAACAACGATTTAGAAATCACGTTCACAAAGAGCAACATTATTAAAAAATCACAGTTTCGCTCAACACTAATGGCTTTGACATTGAAACCAAAGCCCAATCATTCCAATGGAAGCGTGGAGAAGAGCCAAGACCGAAAAAGGCACGTCAAGTTCGGTCAAATGTAAAGGTTTTGCTCACTGTTTTCTTCGACTCCAATGGCGTGATGCATCATGAATTCTTGGCACAAGGTCGTACGGTCAATAAGGAATACTACCTTGAAGTTATGCGCCGTTTGCGCGAAGCAATTCGTCAGAAACGCACAGAATTGTGGAAAAAACAATCATGGATTTTGCACCATGATAACGCACCAGCTCACACATCGATGCTTGTGCGTGAGTTTTTGGCCAAAAACAAAACCGTTGTCATACCTCAACCACCGTATTCACCGGACTTGGCCCCCGCTGACTTTTTCCTCTTCCCAAAACTGAAGACACCGATGAAAGGAAAGCGTTTTGCTACGATTGAGGAGATAAAAAAAAATCGAAACAGGAGCTGTTGGCCATACAAAAAAGCGCGTTTCAGAAGTGTTTCGAGGATTGGAAAAAACGCTGGCATAAGTGTATTATATCTGAGGGGGATTACTTTGAAGGGGACAAGATAGTTATTGATGAATAAATAAATACTTTTTGAAAAAATTTAAAATAACGGTTATATTTTGATCAGACCTCGTACATATGTACATATATAAAAATCTTCTTAAGAATGAGATCAACTGATTTTGATCATTGGGTAAGTTAGGGGAATTTTTAAAAAAAATTCGATATTGCCAGATTAAAGGAAGAAAAAGTTCACAAAGATTAAAATGTAGCCATATCGAGCAAAAAGTAAAAAGGGGCTAAAATGGCTGAAAGATAATTGCAAAAAGTGCTAGATTTGCGCGTTTTTTAGTTTAGGACCAAACATTTTTTTCACGTTTTGAGTGACTGAAAACGGGCTAAATCTAACCCGAAAAGGGCTAAGTTGGCATCACTGCAATTTGTTTGTTTTATTTATTTATTTATTTCATAAATACTTTACAAAGGAACTAAAATGAGCGGTCACTGAAATTAACCAAATGGCACAAATGGTGACAGGTGACAAATTTACTCTCAGCTTTAAAAGTCATTTTAATTTTATATTTCAGATGGTACCTTAGCTGGGTAGCTAGCACATTGGCTATACAACGTGTGATGATATATGGTTCGAATTCTAGCAACATCTTTTTGTAAATTTAATGACTACCAGTTGACTTAAATACAGTCAACTTTAAGTTAGTTGAAAAGTAGTGCCATAGTAAGACAATCGACTACCACCTAGGACATCGCAATGTTAAAATAGTTTTTTGTTTTCATTGGAAAGTAATCCAAGTGTCAGTCAGTATTGCGTAAAGTCATTTTAAAGCTAACTTAATTTCCAACAGGGTATTTATGTATTTATGGAAGCCTCTACACACATATTATATAAGTATTGCGTAAAGTCATTTTAAAGTTAACTTAATTTCCAACAGGGTATTTATGTATTTATGGAAGTATCTACACACATATATATAAGTATCTCTGAAACACAAACTTTTAAATAACATTAACATTTGTCCTAAAACTACGCTAGACTTTAATGTAAGTGCATGCAAGGAAAATGGAATATTGTATCCAGTTGCAAAAGTGATGAATTTTAGGTCGTACAATTTAATCTTAGTTGTTAATTAAATGTATTCCTTTTCCCTTTATATTTAGCACGAATTTCATTCATTTAGGTATATGAGTAAATTCTCAACCATAAATTGTGATGTGATATTAAAGGCTTCAGTATCCTTTACACCGAGTGCAAAAAAAAAATATCCTTGCTGTTGTTGTTGTTGGGTCTTTTGTTAATATTTTCTATTTCATTTGGCCGGAATGGCCAAATGAAATAGAAATGAAATGAAATGGATGGCTGCGGCTATTCCCCTTAGAGTGAAGTAGTAGACAAAGCAAAATTCTAAATTAAAATTTGCTAGCAGTTAGGGAAAGAAAAGGGAAAACGTAACGAAAGTGAAACCTCAAAGAAGACTGCAAAAAAAATTTTACATGTTAAATGTTTGAAAACATTTCAAGGGAGACGGATACAGGCATACAATTTTATGAATATATTTTAAGACTGTTAAAAAGGGAAACATGTTGTGTATCAAAGATTCTATGCAAATATAAAAATAGAACAAATTGTTTACAATTCCAAAAATTAATATTCCTTGTTGCTTACTAAAAGGAAACTGAAACCTGATGGGGAAACAAGCGATGAAACGACACTAGCACTTTTAATTAATAAATAAAAAGACACTAAATAAAACCTGGGAAATCCTTTAATCGATTTAAAATTCCATGAAAACAAATTTACTTTCCAATTAAAAATATTATACTCGCAGATGCCACACACCAACAATAAAACGTATGACAAAAGCACCAGGTTACAATAGACTACCAATAAGACTGGACTGACTGTTTACCCTCAACTGCTTAACTGCTGACTACTTGACTTGTTTAGCGAGCATGAGAAATCACAATAGATGGACGTTTGAATGGATGGACTACAAAAGTCTCGGACAGCCAATCCGTCAGTGCTCAGCTAAATGCTCATACTCGTATGTAAGTGCTTGTTGCTCTGTTGATTCAATTCATTTGACAATGAATAATATGTACTTGCAAATAATTTTTAATGACTTTAAACAAATCAACAAGGGTTGCAAACTTAAACAAAAGGACAGTGGCCGCGCGCCAGCGGGTGTAACAGATAGATAAATGGGGGTGTAGTGTAGTTGACAGACCACAAGGTGCGTGCAACAATTAATTCTATTGCAAGGCTGCTTGGAAAAAGGGTGTGCTTCTAACAACTAAATAACCACAATAGTATTTTATTTGCTTACTGGGGAGAAAAGGAAAATAAAAAGAAATCTAAAGCCTGCAAGTTTTTCTAAACACGAGTTTGATTTATTTCTTTTTTTTATGGCTTCCACACACTTCATGCGACCAACACAATATACGAGTATAAAATAAACTTTGAATTTCTTCAAAAAGCTATAAAGCAATTAAATTCCAAATATTAAATGTTTATTGGCTGCAACGTGTAGTGCATAGAAAAAATACGAGTACATATTGAAATAGTTATGCACTTTTTTTTTTTTGTATTGAAATAAGCTAAACAGCAAATAAATTTTGTTTGATTGAAAAAATAATAATAATAATTTAATAAAACTGAATAATTGTCGCCACATGACTTCCGCTACAAACGTTTCACTTTTGTTCAAAACAAATTATTAGAAAAACATTTGTATTTTTTTATTATTATTATTATTAAAATTCGTATTGAAAAACTGTTAAGAATTCATAATTGCGTTTTAAGAATAAATTTAAAAGAAATTTTTTTATTTTTTTAATGGATAACCGACAAACTGCCGGTCTGGCAAGGCTGTCAGCTGTTAAATACCTGTCAACTGAAATATAATTTATTATGTGAAAAGTTTGCCGCAGAATAGGTGAAAAAAAAGTTACTACAAAAGTGGTGGTTCAAACGTATTCACTTTTCGAGCATTACGGAGTCGTCATAATCGACCCACTGTGCAAGAAAGAAATTAAAGAGACTCAAAGCGTTACAGATGTGATCACTGCCGAACATATTGTATTCAGAGCACTATGGCCGTATGACAACCAACTTTTTTTTGGATTATGAGCTGGACGATTCAATTAAAAGAAATTTTATGCTTAAATACTCGTACATTAGACCGGTCGCAGCTTGTGTGTGCTGTCATAAATGCGGTCTTAATTTTTTAGCTCGATCTGATGGTGCTTTCTGGTGCCTAGCTGGGCCTAAAGTACCCGATACACAGTGGGAGATTTAGTTAAAAAAAAATGGAGATAATTCTGCAGTTTCTAAGCGCGTCCGATTGTTATGAAATTTCATACAGCATTTGAGGAGATGGAGATGGAGGAGAACTTAAGTCCTGAATTTAGACTACATATCTTTAAAGGGGGCGAGGCCACAAAGCCCCAAAGTGATTGTACACTTTTGGGATAATGAAAAATTAAAACCGATGCCAAGCTGATATTTCTGATCTGATAAAAAAGATTTTTGGCAAAAGAATTTCCAAGAGCTACAAAAACTCGGCTACATTTATGGGTTTTTACTTGCAGTTTAGAAAACATTCGAGAAAAAATTAAGATTTCGGCTTTTTTTACCAACCTTGGTCCACTGTTCTGCTAATGGGGAAGTCAAATCTTGTTCGATTTATAAAAGGAAAAAAAAAAATTTGGTATCAAAGCACATTTAAGTCAAAATTTATACGCAATTTAAATTAACATTTTAAAAAAAGTTGAATTTTCGCCGTTTTTGCAGAAAAAAAGTGGGTTATTTCGCTATTATAAAAAAAAATTTAGCAAAAATACCAAACCCATTTTTTACTTATTCAATATAAGAAATATTACAAAGAAATTTTTTGTTCAAAATTTTCATTATTGAAGGAATCAAATCGTTTTGAAATAGACCTATTTTTGTTATAAATATAGAATTTAAGAAATTTTTTCTTAAAATTCCACAGCTGGAACCAAAATAATTGTTATGCCACCCTAAAGGTAGGATCACACGATTGCCGCAAATACACCAATCTGACCCAATTTTTATTGTGTTGAATTGGTGCACAATAATAGAATTGTCCCAATCAAATAAGTTGCAGTCACATTATTGCCCCACTTTTTAAAAATTTGATTGCCACAAATTTTCGAAGAATGAATTTGTGGCAATAATTGCCGCATCCTAGTCATACGATTGGTCTAACTTGCGGCAACACAAACAAACAGCTGTCGTGGTAGTTTTTAGTTTGTTTTGTTTTATGTGCAAATAGTTTTCTTTTAAAAATAAATACTTTTTTTCTGTTTTATTTTGTACGTGAAAATGTTTTATTCGTTTAAAAGAAATTAAATTGCCTCTGCTTTGTATATTTTGTGCTCATTAAATATACAAAGCAGAGGCGATTTTCGTTCTTTTAAACGAATAAAAGCTAAATATATGGGTTAAAGATTGGATCACAGTTCCATGTTAACGTTTCAAATAAGTTATAATTATACATAAAGTAAGTTGAAGTTTACAGTACTTACGAAAACACTTCAAAAATTGTCGCGTATTGGCTTCTTTGATTGCCGTTTCAGAACACAATAAATATTGGTGCATATTTAGCATTTTTATTGGGGCATGGTTGTCTATCAATCGTTCACACAATTGCCGCACCAGAGTTGCATTTGATTGCGTCAAATCACCACAATATTGTTCTCGATTGTCGTATGGGAAAAAAAATTGTGAAATCACACGATTGGCATATAAAATGGAGCAATAATTGGTACATTGCGTCAATCGTGTGATCCTACCTTAAGACAAGATATGTTTTTAAATATTTCCAAAAATAGTGTATGCGCTCGGGAAAGGAAAGAAGAATACAGCAAATATACTTTGAAAAAACCCATTTTTGGGATTTTGCGGTTTTTTTTTTTTGGGAATTGCCGGGAACTCTAAAGCAAATTCTATTTGTTCTTACTTTCTGTGTATTAATTGCATAATTTTTTACCTAATAGAGACTTTTCAGCCGAAAATATTGTAACGGATAATCTGTAGAATCGCTACCGTCAATTCAGAGCAGTATGGCCGTATGAATACCGACTTTGGACGATTCAATTAAAAGAAATTTTATGTATATATACAAGTACATACATACATCTCTATGAAAATTGATATGCTCACAAATAGATAGTTGTTGTATATAAATGAGAAAAAAGTCCAAGTCCCTATCAATAACTTTGGGCATCAGAAGTACTGAGATCAAAATTATGTCATCGTCAGCGTGTCGTCTCATTTCTAGGCTACTTGGCAATATTTATTTATTTTTTTTGATGTTACAACTGAGGGGTACGAAGTAATGAGGGAGTAAAAACGACGGCTTCGTGGAAATATATATACACTATGTGCATAGGCCGAAACTTGCCCTGTCGCAATATCGTGCGCCTAGATAAAATAAAATGCATGTATAAAAATGAATTTTTATGTTTCTGTTTCCTAATAAATGTGTATATAAAATAAAATATATGTATACATCTGAGGAAAAATACGATGTGATTTATCCGATTTTTTATGATTTTTCGATGACGACTGTTTTATATTTTATCGGGATTTCGACGATTTTTCGATCATTTTATCTGTTTAAATTAAAAACGCAACACGCAACACTGCACATGTAAGCGGGAACTACTGTAACTACAGCTGATAAAAATATTATAGAAACAGAAGCTCTTGATGTTCGTGACATGAAAACCCAATGTTGATACAAAAAAATTTGCGAAAAAAAAATAGATTTGAATTGCACTGAAAGTGGGCGTTGGGCATTTCATATTTTCATAAAATACCATTTTTTTTTATTTACTCAATATAATGCCTGGAGCCAACTTTCAATGATCTAGCACCACTGCTGATAGTTTTTTGCACAAAAATGTACGAAGCCATCCCACTGTGTGTACCATTCGTATGTGCAGTAGTCTACCAGGTATGTTCTGACACTCACATGGTTGCAAATCGTCAAACTTGTTTCTACATGTTCTGTAACTCATGCGTTTTGCTTTCGACTTGTCATATTTATTTAGGTCAGCTGTTTGTTGAAGTCGTCAGTGTATAAGTTATCAATGCAAACAGAAAATTACAAATTAAAAGAACATTTTATAAATTTCATTTTAATAATAAAAATTATACGAAAATATTACTATTTTTGATTAAAATTAAAAAAAAAACGTATTTAATTTTATTTATTAGCCATTTTACTGATTCATTAAGTTTCAAGTCACAATCGCAAATGTTATGCGATTTGCGAGTGCCAGAACATGCCCGTACATATTTGCAAAGGATACCGTGTATAACTTTCAATGTCGAAAAATTCAACTCTTTCTGTATTTCTTCCAGCAACCTGCTTCCCTGCATCAGTACGATCTTACATACTGAAAAATAATTCATTCATTATTTATCGTATACAATTATTTTCAAATACTAACCACTTTTTTTCTCTATCTTAAAAATATGCAAAATAATTGTTCAGTTTAATTAAATTGGTTGCATGAGTTTTTTTTCTTCTCTATGACATTTATAGATGTAATAATTTTTACATTTTTATGAGCCTGTAGGTTGAGTTTATTGGATTTAAATTGTTGTAAATTCTTGTTGATTTTTTTTGTTGTCCAAGCCCAATGTGTGAAAATTTTAATTAAAAGTAAAAAATAAATCCCCTTATGCAAAAACAATTAATTTGCACTTCAAGTGTGCTTTAGTCAAAATTTGTATGGAAATTTAGATGTAATGTACACTTCAAGCTGAAATTATAGTTTTATTTTTTACATAAGCGAAAAAGTATTTAATCAACACAATACTCGTATATGCAGCGCGTAATGCAAATACTCGTATAATAAAGTGATTTCTGTTGAAGTACAAGCTGTCCCCAAGGAAAGTTCATCAGCCTACAAAAAAACCTGTTATTGCTTTAAATATTATTTAGTCGGAAATAACTTCCCGGCAAAGCAGCAGCTTATTTAATTTAATTTTGGTTTTTTTAATATTTCAATTTGACCATCTTTTTGCCTTGAAAACAAGGCAGCAACCAATAATTTGTGTTTTACAATAATATTGCAATTTCACAATCAAAATTAACAGCTGTTAGTTGTCAGTTGCTATACGTAATTTTATTTTATTTTATAAAAACACAACCGCTTATCTGCGGAAACACCTAGGGTAAATGGCGGGAATCGAACCCACGACCTTTGGACTGACCACTCAGTCAGAGAGGCACCAATAACATTTTCATAATTGGCAACGCAACTAAAATTCGGTTGCCATCCATAATCAAGCCATACATTTCCAAATTATGCATATATAGGGTGTTTTTTATTGAGGTATAGAACTTTAAGTTGGCATCACTTTTTTAACTGGCGGCCATTTTGTCAGCTGTCAAGTGATTAATATTTAGTTTGGTTTGCCATTTCATCATGAACAGGTTGACAAAAGAACAACGCTTGCAAATCGTGCAAATTTATTTCGAAAATAATGGTTCAGTTCGGGAAGTTTACCGCAAGCTCCGTCCATTTGATGGTCGACATAATCGTCCATCAGAGCAATTAATTCGGTTAACCGGAATGGACCTGTCAATTGCCCACCAAGATCGTGTGATTTGACACCATTGGATTATTTTCTTTGGGGATATGTGAAGTCACTTGTCTACGTCGATAAACCACAAACAATTGAAGTCGCTCGTCTACGCCAACAAACCAGAAACGTTAGGGGACTTGGAAGCCAACATTCGTGGCGTTATTGCCAACATACGGCCCCATATGCTCGAAAAAGTGGTTGAAAATTGGACCTGTAGAATTGGCTTTGTTCGAGCCAGCCGCGGCGGCCACATGCCCGAAATCATATTTAAACGTTAATGGCATAAAATTATCCTTCCAATAAAGCCAAATTGATGGACATTAAAACGATTTTCTTGTGTTTTATTTCAATTCGAAGTTCTATACCTCTAAAAAAAACACCCTATAATTATTAGACTTGTATCAGACTCTTTTAGTAGCTCGTTTTTTATACAAACCCATCATCAAACTTATTTAAATTATATGGGTTCAATCATTGAATGAGTTCGTTAGAAGTCTAATAAATATTTGGTAAACATTAGCGGAACTCATGGCGTTTTCTTTTCTAAGAAAACATTTTACATTTATTGCACTTTTCAATGAAAATTTGCAATAAAATGATTTTTTGGAATGGTAACAACTACAAGTACACAGCATAATGGTGCTTCTACTGTAGAGTTGTGTCCAACAGCTCTTTTTGAACTAGTATGAGAGCTTTCGAATCAAAAGTTGTTTCAAACCCATTTAATTTACATTGATGTTTTCGACCGGACTTGTGTCCAACAGAACGAACTAGTTCAAAAAGAGCTGTTGGACACAAGTCTATTCCAGTGCAATGTTTTAGATTTACAGTGTTGCCGTAATTTTCCGGGAAGTGCCGGGGAACTCCTAGGATTTTAAGTATTTTTAGACTAGTTTTTGGGAATCTCCAATATAGTCTGTGTCTTTGCTAAAAGGTTCGAGGCAGCGATATCTGCACAAATATTATAATATAATATATTATGTATATGCGAAAGTACATTTATTGTTTGTTTGTTGCGCTTTAACTGTTAAACCACGAAACAGATTTTGATGAAATTTAGAACATAGATCTAGGTCTGGTTATATGTGTTTTATAAACCAGCAGCACGAGGGGATGTAGGCGGAAATTTCTTTGAAACTATCAATCCGATTTTGATGAAGTTCCTATTTTTTAAAAATAGGACCAAGAGGGCAGTAAAGAGAAAGTTATTTCTCTTTGAAACAATCTATCTGATTTTTATGAAATTCAAAACATAAATAGATCCGAGTCTACAAGAAGACATAGACTATACATTAGGGCGGGTCGATTTAAAAATCGCTCAAATTACAAGGAAAATCGTATTCTAGGGATCAAAATAAGAAACTTTGTCGAAGGAATCATACCGCTAAAATGTATTTTGATGTCCCGACTTTTGATCCGAAGGATCAAATTTTTACAAGAAAACATCAGCGAAATGGCTATGTTTTTTTTTTATTTTTCTCTTTAGAGTTTATTTTTCTCTTTAGACATTTATTTAGTCAGAATGAAATGAAAAAATTAATTTTACTTAGTAATAGAAAAGAAAATAAAAAAATTATTGTTTGAAGTCTTTTTTGCTTTCAAGTCGGGGCAATTTCGCACGCTCTGTATGGGGAACCCCCAGGGGTGGTTCCAGGGGGTGTGTCACTGGCATAGGTGGGTCGGCCCTGAAAAATAGGGGGTCGGTCATACATTTTGACTCGATTGAGGAACTCTAAATGGGTCAAAGTGAGATTTTTCAAAATTTTACTCTTCGGATCAAAAGTCGGGACATCAAAATACATTTTAGAGGTATGGTTCCTTCGGCAAAGTTTCTTATTTTGATCCCTAGAATACGATTTTCCTTGTAATTTGAGCGATTTTTTTGCCTCTATACAAATCTACCGGCCCTACTATACATGTTTTTTAAAATAGGAGCACGTGGGGAAGTCAGGGGAAATTTCTTTCTCTTTGAATTCGGTTTTGATGAAATTCGGAACATAGATAGATCTGAGTCTAAAAGACCACATGGCTATACACTTTTTCAAAAATACGAGAACGTGGAGGAGTATTGGGCAATTTCGGCCTCTTTGAAACTATCGAAGCGAATTTGATGAAATTCAAAACATGGATACATCTGAGTCTGGAAGGATACAAATGCTATGCATTTTATCAAACATAAGCCCACAAGGGGGTAAGGGGCAATCTCTCAGGTAAGTAAAACGTAAGGAAGGACGTTCTTACCCGATGTCCCATGACACCGTGCGTTCGTTTTTGTATCACCCCTACGAGTGTAAATTGTTGCTTTAAACGGAAGCTAAATTTAATTTTTTTAATAAAAGGTTAAAAAATTTTTAACTTGTTCTAGAAAAGAAAACGGCCCCAATCTTCGTTGCAAAATTCTGGTGCAAATGTTGCAGATCTGGCAATACCACAATGACAAATCTAATGAGATTGAAATTTCCTACACTACTTCACACAATATGCAATGCAAAAAACTATTCCAGCTATTTTTTGTTTCGTTTATAAAATCAAAACAGCTGAACTAATGCGCTGTCAAAGTTTCAAGGAGGAAGCCCCACCGCGAAAACTACCGCCAGACACTAAAATGACGTACATCTGAGAATGTTCAATGAAAACTGCTAAGACTTAAGGTTGAAATCTAAAATGCAATTGTTTCAATTTGCCTAAATTTTAATAAAATGAGTACAAAGTTATTGTATACTCCTTAAAATTTGAGATATGTCACGTTACGTCACCATGAAATTAGCTCGTAATTTAGAGTCATGCTGTTCGATTTGTTCCTATCTTTTACTAACTATAGATCTAATTACGCTCTACATCTAAAAAAAAAGTACATAAAATTTAAGTCTTTTTTTTATATGTCCCTAAAAAACGTAACGTGACAAAATGTGGAATTTTATGTGGAAAGGCTCATATACAACAAAGAGTGATTTCCTCTATTGTTTTGATGGGCTTTATTTGTTAATCGATCCATTATATATAAATTTTCTTTTGAGACACCCGGTTTTTTGCATTTACTCTCGTTTCTCTTCGGCAAACTAGATGACGGAGATTCTATAGAGTGAGTAAATATTATATTAGATTTAGGTTGCTTAAGCAGCATGTACCTGGACAATTGAATACCTCTACTATTAAGTAATTTACTAACTCATTTACTAACTAATTTTACCAACAAGTGTGTTCTTACTAATGCAATAGAAAGAAAACAATTATTTTCAAATATGTAATTAATTACTAAAGAATTTACAAATTTGCCAAAGCAGTTAAATAATAAACAAAACGTATTTGCAATACTTGGAAATTAATATCAACTACTGTTTAAAAACCATAAAAGTGATATTGTTATAAACGAGAACGTATGTACATATGTATGAATGTATATTTAAATATTAATTTTTTACAAGTTTTGTTCATTTTGTTACTTAATAAACTTATTAAATTGGCGCAAACAAATTACAAAGCAACAACAAGAAATCAAGCAAAACGAAAATAAATTGAATTTAATGTTAAAGTCACGGAAATGCCTTGAGAAACATGCGACGAAAAAAAATTGTTTTAAAACTGGAAACAAAATATTGGGAAAAAAAATAATTAAGTCCTACCGAAAAAATGTTTACAGTTCAATATCACAAAATAAAAATGTATAAACAAAATATGAAAACAATTATTAAATATTAATAAACAATTGAACGCATAATTTGTGAAAAAAAACGTTTCGCAATTCAACACATGTGATTCGAATGTACTTCACTTGTGATTATGATGATCATTAATGGATAATGAGTTCCATGATGTTGATTATTTGCTTTATTTAACCAAATTCAATATGAATATGGGTAAAGAAAATTTATTTACTTCTCGCAAGTAAATTAATATTAAAATAATTGAAGCACAATAAAATATTCTGTTAAATAAATCGGCGGCAAATGGCGACCAAAACAGAAGATACTTTTTACAAAAAAAAAGCTACTTTTTACAAAAGATATTATTTTAAAAAGTGTACTTTCTGGAAATGACACATTGCACAAAAGGTAGATGTTACAAAAGTTACTTTTTACTTAAGATACTTTTGAAAAAAACGTGCTATTAAGTCTTTTTTACAAAGGGACATTTTACAAAAAGTACTTTCGACTTTGGCACATATTTCATTTGCAAATAATATTTTTACAAAACGTACTTTTTATAAAAGTACTTATTTAAATAAATAATTTTTACAAAATATATTTTAGAAAGAAAGGTACTTTTTAGAAAAGTACTTTCTAAATATATGTGTACTTTTTGCAAAAATATTTTTACAAAAGGTACTTTTTAAAAAAGTACTTTTTAAAAAAGGTCTTGTTTACAAAAGGCAATTTTTGCGAGAGGTACTTTTCGCAAAAGGTACTTTTTTACTAAAGGTTCCTTTAAGTAAGATTTTAAAGTAACATTTTAAATAAGGTACAATTAGAAAATGTACTTTCCAAAATTTACATTTTACTACGAAAAATTTTCATAAATTTTCATATTTTTAAAAAATGTACTTTTTAAAAAAGGTACTTTCTGCAAAAAAAAACTTATTTTTAGACAAGAGTCTTTTTATAAAGGATAGTTTTTAAAAGCAGGTACATATTTGCAAATGACACTTTTGCAAAAAGGTAATTTTTACAAACCTATAAATGTACTTTTTACACAAAGTACCTTTTACACGGGTTAATTTTTACAAAAGATACATTAACAAATCGTGCTTCTAAAAAAGTAAATTTTCTACGCAAGGTACTTTTAAAAAAAAAAAAAATTTACAAATGGTACTTTTTACAAAAGGTTCCTTCAAGTAAGTTGTTTTTTACAATAGAACTTTTTAAATAAGTGCCTTATTTAGAAAAGTTACTTTTTCTAAAATTTATTATTTTCTAACAGAAGACATTTTCGTTAAAGGTACTTTTCACTAAATGTACTTTTTCTAAAAGGCACTTTCTGCAAGAAGTTATTTTTAGAAAAGATAGTTAATACAAATGGTTCTGCACTTTCTGCAAATGGTTCTTTAACATAAGATACTTTTGCAAATAGTACTTTTTGCACTAGGTACTTTTTACACAGGGTAATTTTTATGAAAGATACATTTACAAACCGAACTTCTACAAAAGCTAATTTTACAAAAAGTACTTTTTACAATAAATAATTTTTACGCATGGTACTTTTTACAAAAAGGACTTTAAAGTAAGTTGCTTTTAACAGAAATTTTTAAACATATGTATGTGTAAGTGTCTCATTTAAAAAATATATTTTTTCTAATTTTTTTTAATAGAAGAAATTTTCTTTCCTTCCAAAAAGGTACTTTCGGCGAAAAAATATCTTTAGCAAAGGTAGTTAATACAAACAGTACTTTTATGTATGGTACTTTTACTCATGATACTTTTGTAAATAGTACTTCTTACACAAAGTACTTTATAAATAAACTTTTTGCAAAAGGTAAACTTTACAAAAAGTTCTTTTACAAAAGCTAGTTGTACCAAAGGTAGTTTTTTCAAAAAGTTTGACAATATTTTTTTGTTAAAAATATTTTTTTTTTAAATTTTCCAATAAAAAGCACTTTTTCCAAAAAGTACTTTTTATAGAAAAACACTTCGTTGAAAGTACTTTTTGCGAAAAGTACTTTTTGTGAAAAGTACTTTTTTACTAAAAGAACTTTTTGTGAAAAGTACTTTTTGGTGAAAAGTACTTTTTATAAAAAACACTTCGTTGAAAGTACTTTTTGTGAAAAGTACTTTTGGTGAAAACTACTTTTTTACTAAAATTACTTTTTGTGAACAGTACTTTTTATGAAAAATACTTTTTATGAAAAGTACTAAAAAGTACGTAAAAGTAAACGTACTTTTTGTTAAAAGTACTTTTTAGATAAAGTACTTTTTATTTAGATAAAGTTCTTTTTGGTAAAAGTACTTTTTGTTAAAAGTACTTTTTGTTAATCTTACTTTTTGTTAACGTACTTTTTGTTAAAACTACATTTTGTAAAAAGTCCTTTTTGTAAAATTTTTTGAAAAAAAGCTGTACAAAAATAATTTTAACATAAAGTACTTCTTACAAAAAGGACTTTTTATAAAAAGTGCCTTCTACAAAAATACTTTTTTTATAAAAATACATTTTCCAAAATTAGTTTTTATAATTAGTACGTTTTTTAAAAAATACTTTTCACAAAAAGGCACACTTCTGGGAAAATTTGTAAACTTTTGATTTGATAGGGCAGTTTTTTTGCAACAGCTTGAAATTTTCACAACAAAAATATGTAAAACTGCTGAAAGGCATTTAGAAAGAGCTTTTTTCATATTTACATTCGCTGAATTAGTAATGCAAAAACTCTAATTTCATCAATTATCCAAGAAACCGATTACAACATTCAACTTACATAATGACAAGAAAGTCATCATCATTGCCGTCATCATTATGAATGTCACCATATTAATATTCCCAGTGATCATACTCGTATTAAAAATTCAAACTGCAATCGACTATAAACTAGACAAATGTATGGACGGACGTGCTGACACACTAAATTCATACATACAATCGATAAATATCGTACCACAGATGTGCACATGAAGTGATCATATAAATCGTATATAAAAATAATGAAAAGATCTTGGTTGGCTGGCTGGCTGGCTGGCGGTGACGCACAGAAAATATTAATAAGTTTGTTGGGCCTGCAAAGTATGGCTCTTGTGTAGGTTTTTATTTTCTTTTAAATTTATTTTAAAACTCATAAATTCCTACAATGTTGCAGTTGTTGCTATTTTTATTGTTCTAGGCTGGGCTGCCTTGTAATTTTATCCTTTAAATTAATGGTCTGTCATCATTATGAACAGAAATGAATCGAAACGCTAAAAAAAGCGCTGCAATTGTAAAGAGCGCTTAGCCATGAACTTCAATGTTCAAATGAATGGAAAAAATGCTTCGAGCAGTTCCTTTTCTTCTTCTTTTATTTTCTTAGGTTTCCTAGGTTAAAGTCTTTTTAACTCTCCGGCCAGTCAGCCGGCTGGCTTATTTGACTGTTTGGCGTTTGCCGGCCGCAGGGGAAGATGGCAACAACAACAACTTGCATTGACAAGTATCGATGTTTAGAGGTACGTGTACTGCTTCTTGAAATTAACTTTAATTTCTTTTTTCTTTGTTTTTTTTTTTTAATCGTGATTAAATTAAATGAACAAATTATTTCGTTTCAAATCATGTGTTGTTTTATTACAAGTATTATATAAAAACCAATAAACATACATATGTACATATGTACGTATTTATATATTTATACATATTTATATTCTTTTGCTAGCAAATATTTAACTGCATGAGCTTTTAATTTTTTTTTCCATGTTCGACGTTCGATCGAACTTATAAATGCGCGACTTGTTAATTTACGTGTTTCTCTTAATGAATGGCACGTGACTTTGGTTTTGTAGAAATTTTTTTTCTATAGACACAAAACGCCGGTATCCGATAAAAAAAATTAATTCATGGTCAGTTTTATTATTATTATTGATTTATATTGTTCATATGAAACTTATTTTGTAACTTGAGAATTTTTTTTAAAGAATTTTGCGGCAAAAGAAAATCTTGAATAACTAGAGTTCAGGGGAGTTCAAAAATAATTCGTGTGATAATTATTACAGAGAATCGTGTTTGATTGAATAAACAGTAAGTATGCATATAAAGGGTGTTTTTTTTAGAGTGACACAGTTTCACATCCTAATAAAACAAGGTAATGTATTTTTAATATCAACGAAACGGGCTTTATTGGAAATAAAATTTTATGAAATTAATGTTTAAATATGATTTCTGCCATGTGGCCGCCACGGTTGGCGCGTAGAAGACGCAATCTGCAGCACCAATTTTCAACAACTTTTCGCAGTATTAGCGGCCGTATTTCGCCGATAACTCTTCGAATGTTGATTTCCAGGTGTTCAATTGACTTAACATAACCCCAAAGAAAATAATCCAATGGAGTTAAATCACACGATCTTGGTGGCCAATTAATTGAAGCATTCGTGAAAATATTTTTCCATCAAAAGTTTCCTTGACTTAATCAATTGTAACGCACTCTGTGTGGCTTGTGGCTCTGTCGTGTTGCAACCACATATCAGCAAGACTAATGACACGTAATTAAGGTACGAAAAATCGAATCATGTTCCTATACCGTTCACCATTGACAGTAACATTCTGACCATCATAGTTTTTGAAGACATATGGGCCAATGACTCCGCCATCCCATAAAGCGCACCAAACAGTAATTTTCTCCTCACTCCAACGCCATAAATGGAAGAAGTGCACGATGAGTTTGACGAATAGAACAATTGTTTTGATTAAAAATTTCAACAATTTGTACGCGTTGCTCTGGTGTAAGTCGATTCATAATGAAATTTCAAAGCAAACTAAACAAAAAGCAACTATCAGCTGTTAAATGATTGCTCAAATAAAGCAGTGATGCCAACTCAAAGTTGTGACACTCTAAAAAACACCCTTTACATATGTATGCATGTATATATTTAAATTCATTAGACTTGGGTCGAAATTGTTCATTCACTAGTTCACTGTGGACACTATCCTATGATTAGAGTTGCGTCCTACAGCTCTTTTTGAACTCGTTCGTTGGGGTTCGAATCAAAAGCTGTTTCCTACCCATTTCATTTACATTGACGTTTTTCACCGTACTTGTGTCCAACAGCTCATTTTAGTGCAAAAAATCTCTACCTATGATCACACCCATGTAATTTAAATGACATATAAATGTGTTTGATCAAAGGTTTATGTCAAAAATTACCTAGTGAACGAGTTCGACCCAATTCTAAAATATATAGGGTGTTTTTATTGAGGTATAGAACTTTAAGTTGGCATCACTTTTTTAACTGGCGGCCATTTTGTCAGCTGTCAAGTGATTAATATTTAGTTTGGTTTGCCATTTCATCATGAACAGGTTGACAAAAGCACAACGCTTGCAAATCGTGCAAATTTATTTCGAAAATAATGGTTCAGTTCGCGAAGTTTACCGCAAGCTCCGTCCATTTTATGGTCGACATAATCGTCCATCAGAGTAATTAATTCGGTTAACCATGGATAACCTGTCAATTGGCCACCAAGATCGTGTGATTTGACACCATTGGATTATTTTCTTTGGGGATATGTGAAGTCGCTCATCTACGCCAACAAACCAGAAACGTTAGGGGACTTGGAAGCCAACATTCGTGGCGTTATTGCCAACATACGGCCCCAATGCTCGAAAAAGTGGTTGAAAATTGGACCTGTAGAATTGGCTTTATTCGAGCCAGCCGCGGCGGCCACATGCCCGAAATCATATTTAAACGTTAATGGCATAAAATTATCCTTCCAATAAAGCCAAATTGATGGACATTAAAACAATTTTCTTGTGTTTTATTTCAATTCGAAGTTCTATACCTCTAAAAAACACCCTGTATATAACGAAAGATTTTTTCCATCGCCTTCGGATTCGTTACATCGAAGTTTTACTGTATATCATGAAAACTGGGATTTTTCCGTTTTTTTTGTCGTATTCCTCTTATTTTTCGCCGGGCGCAGATAATATTTATGGAAATATTTAAAATTATATCTTGTCTTAAGGTGGCATAATAAATTTTTTGGTTCCAGCTTTGGAATTTGAGAAGAAAAATACCTTAAATTTCATATTTATAACAAAAATAATCTATTTCGAAACGATGTGGTTCTTTCAATAACAGAAACTTTGAACAAAAAGTTTCTTTGTAATTCAAGAAATTTATTATTCGACATATTGTCATTTTGTAAGTGAAATTTATTTGCTGGTGGTTAAGCGATGTCTATATGCATTTCATTGTTGCTTTAACAAATCGTCAGTAGACTTCAACCACACATTTTTTGTAATATTTTTCATAGTATTGCCTTTTGAATAAAATAAAATATGCGGCTGGTATTTTTGCAAAAAAATAAAAAATTTTTAATAGCGAAATAATTCACGAAAAACATACTTTTTTCGAAATTTTAATTTCAATTGCGTATAACTTTTGAATTAATTGTGCTTTTGATACCAAATTTGTTTGTTTAATGTTACAAATTTTGTTCTCAATTCATTATGAGTTTCTTTTTCTAAATCGAATAAGATTAGACTTCTCCATTAGCAGAACAGTGGACCAAGGTTGGTAAAAAAAACCAATATTTCCTAAACTGTAAGCAAAAACCCATAAATGTATCTGTGTTTTTTTAGGTCTTGGATAGAAAAAACCACTTGCAAAAAATCTTTTTTATCAGATCAAAAACATCAGCTTGGCATCCGTTTTATTTTGCATTAACCCCAGGTTGCCCAGTTTTGGGATTTGTGGTTCCGCCCCCTTTAAATTCCAGATTTAAGCTCTGTGACACCTCCCCAAATGCTCAATGAAATCATAACAATCGGACGGGCCGTTTGGAAACTTCAGACTTATTTCCATTTTTTTAAGCCCCACTAGGCACCAGAAGACACCGTCGGATCCAGCTAAAATCCAGCCCGCATTTATGACAGCAAGACTCATATTTTAGACGGCGCTTATATTAAGAATTAAAAAAATTACACAAAAGCTGCGACCAGTCTAGTAAATATATTATTTTATTGATTTGAAGTTTTAGTTCTTAATTTAAAATTTTTTAAATTTAAAATGTTTTTAAGTATCCATAAAATTTTCTTTATTTCCTCAGCTAAAAGGCAAAAACACGTAACTAACAAAAAATCCCAAATTACACTTTTAGTTAATTATTGTGAAGTCAATTGAATAATTTTGTTTAGTTTTTACTCTCTCCTATAGAATTTAAGAAACTGTAGTTACATGAATTTTTTTCATTTCAGCTAACGCTATAAAGTTCATATTTCATAATTTAAACTTGTTTTACTCTCTTATTCTATGTATCAGTGTCGTCTTCGAAATAATTTGTGTATCCCGTACAATAATAAACATTAAATCCAAATGTCTTGTCTTTCTGCTTCGCAAGAGCATCTGAAGCGTGTTGGTATGATTTAATAACTTAAAAGTATTTTACTGAAGAAGAAATATAAAACTTTATTAAGAATATAATCAACAGGTGCTTTTCTCAATAAGATGAGATTTTGTATCTCTATACTTATTGCATGCAACTCCCTACTCCGCTTAACAGTAGAGATATGCGTGAGAATGTTGGTTTTTTATTGATCGAACATTTGTTAGTTTGCAATTAAATATATTTTTAAGTCTGACTTCCTTTAAACGCAGCAGTTATGCATTTTGATTTATATAATTATGACTTGGAAACATGTTTAAAATTAACTTGAGAGCGCAGGTACTTATGGAATTGAAAATAAATTTAAGAGTTTTTACAAAAAATTATCGACAACTTAAAATAAAATACAAGAAAATTTTGCTGCTGCAATAACAAATATATGCATGAGAAGTTAAAAATTAAAGGGTTTTCTAAAAAGAAGCAACGAAAAATTTTTAAATCCTAAAGTAATATACAGACAATTATATCGTGCCATAACCGCCAAAAAAGCTTAACAGACACATTTTTGAACCTCGTTTTTAATTTTTAATTTGTTTTTATAACCGCAAATAATCGGTTTTTGTTAAAAAAAATTAAGTTCGAAAATAATGTCGCTTAAGATTTTTTGGCGGTTATGGCACGATATACATATGTGACCTGCTCCACGAAAAGGGACCTCTGCGCCGAAAAGAAGTTATTGAGAAAAACGCGTTTAAAAAAAGCGCTTCGAACGAATTGTTTTTGCAAGAAATAACTTTACAGGTGATTTGTAAAAAAACTAAAAGACATAGAAACTTGCGGTTTGCGGCATTTGAAAGAGCGTTTTTTTTTTCCTATATCACTCAAAAAGTAAAAAAAAAAAATTCGGCGCAGAGGTCCCTTTTCGTGGAGCAGGTCACATATAGGAACTTAAAATTTTCAAAGTTAATATGTTCTTATGCAGAGTTCACCAATTAACACTGCGATGTAAAAAATCAAAAACTTTAAGGGTATTCTATCAGTTAACGTAATTTTCAAACCATGAGCGGCAAACTCTTGAAATGTTCAAAACCCCTTAAACCAAAAAAATCTCCAAAATGAAAAAAGCGCTTATATGAAAAACATTAGCAAAATTAAAACAAATCGCTTAAATGCAAAAAAATCGCTAAAAGTAAAAATGTTTTGTAAAA
Source organism: Nowickia ferox (assembly GCA_936439885.1). Classification (NCBI taxonomy): domain Eukaryota; kingdom Metazoa; phylum Arthropoda; class Insecta; order Diptera; family Tachinidae; genus Nowickia; species Nowickia ferox. The sequence goes on along the minus strand of OW387023.1, from coordinate 88,875,609 downwards.
AATAAACAAAAAATCGCCAAACAAAAAAACCGCCAAAACGAAAAATCATCCAAACGATAAAAAATTGGCCAAAAAACGCCAAAACTAAAACACTTTTAATACTAAAAAATTCGCCAAAATCCAAAAAAAAATCTCTAAAATGAAAAAGCGCTTATATGAAAATATCACAAAAAAATAAATCGCTTAAATGCAAAAAAAATCACTGAAAGTAAAAATATGTTTTGTAAAAAAAAAAAAAAACAAAAACATCGCCTAAACGAGAAAACGCCAAAATAAAAAACAAATCACCAAAACGTAACAAAACATAGGGAAAAAAAATTTCAAGATCCGAAAAAAATCTCCAAAGTGAAAAAAGCATTCTGTATATGAAAAATATCACCAAAAATAAAATAAATCGCTTAGATGCAAAAAAAAAATCACAAAAAGTAATAAAGTAAAAATATGTATTGAAAAAAAAAACAAAAAATTCGCCAAAAACGAAAAAAGTCAAAATGAAATAAACCTTCAATACAAAAAAAAAAACGCCAAAATCAGATACACGCCAAAAACAAAGAGAAACAAGGGCTGTAGCGCGAGTCAAAGTCACACTTTACTTAATTTATTTTTAAGAGCAATGGGTAGACATCGTGGCACAGGCCGAAATTTTAACTTTAAAAGTTTGATTTAATTTTTTTTTATTATTATTATTTTTACTTTTATTTATTTTATTTTCTTTTTTGAACTTTTACTTTTATTTATACATATTATATTATTTAATTTTTTTTTTTTTTTAATAAGCATTTTTACAAATTAAAGTTAACATTATTGCCTTTATTTTATTATTCCTTTTCGCTTTCTTTTTGGTTAATTTTTTTTTCTCATTTAACATTTTATACGGTTTTACTAATCAACAGACTATTTGCGCATGAATTTTTTTTACAAGAGAACAACTTATTAAATAATTTAACAAATCTACTTAAAAAACGCCACATGACATTGACCATAAAAAATTCCAACATTAAATCTGATTATATAAAAAGCGTTTTAAAGCATTAATTAAAATATTTCTTTTTTTTTTGAAATAACAACTGACTATCACATTTTTTACCTTAATTTAATTAAATGTTGTCACTCGTTAAACAAAAGTCCATTTAAACTCACCTGGAAGAAAGAAAGAAAAAAATAATTTAATTAAATAAAAGTGCCGTAATGAAAGGAGAAATAAAAAAATACACAAAAGATGTTTGTTAATGATTAAATAAAATACGTTTTAAATCGTATCAATTTGTAAAACGTAAAAGGCCGGAAATTAAAAAGTAAGAGACTCCATCCATACAGACCAGACAATTTTAACGGTAATGCGGCACGATTTTTATATTTTAATTTAATGTTTGGCAAATAGCAACAACAAATACAAAAAACAAACAAAAATCATTTGAAATGTCGACAAAAAGGTACGAGCAGATATTATTAACAAAATAATACCAAAAAGTGCCAACACTACTTCAGTGACATGTTGGTAGGTAAACTATTCAAAAATAAATAATAACTAACGAAGATTTTGTTTGCTTTTTACAAGGAAAACTAACTTCACACTCTTCAATTCACCTTTTACGAGTGCAAACAAACAAATAAAGACAAATAAAAAAAGTCAATGAATCGGTTAAAAGAAAAAGACCATTTAAAAATTTAAAACAAAAAAATCACTAATGAAGTCCATAAATACAGATGTCGTTGATGAAAAAGAATGTTCGCTCGCCTTTTGTTTGCAATTCATTAAACAAAAGACAAATGAAAAAAAACACGCTCCCTTGTATGTACGATCATTGTCAGCATCATTATGATGGGGGTGATATGTATGATGTTGTTATCAGATTACAGCAAGTGAAGAGTTCAGTACACAGAGCCATAAGAAAAGGTTATTGAACTTTATTTTTTGTAAATAGAATTAATTTTTGGAAGTAATAAATGAAATTTTAAGAAATTATATAAACGGGAGATGTTTTATTATCACTTGTGGAATCTTACTTACAAATTTTACGGGGAGTACCGCCTTCGTCGTAATAAAAGGGAAAACAAGTAGTAATTAAAAAAAATCAAAAATGCGACGAACTTTGATCCTTTCAATATCCTAAACGGTAATTCGAAATGAAAAATCATAAGATAAACCTAAACATGATTTTAAAATACCTGTCGAATGATACCCATTTTGATATAGTTCGCCGACTTTTTATTTTTCGTATTTACAAAATGGCGTCTGTTGGCCGAAATATATAATTTTTACTACTGTCATATTTTTAGTGAGACTCCCGGGATTAAGACAAATCGATTGACGTAAGAATCATTAAAATCGGTCCAGGCGCTAAAAAGTGTTGCACGCTTCGAAAGTGTTGCACATATAGGAAAACGGTATAGAAACAGATTAGAGAAATTGTAATTCTTAATTTTTCTAAATTTGTTTCATCAAAATCGGACAAGTGAAAAAGAAAAAATTTAAAAGGTCATAAAAAAAACTGACTCATACGAACGCCAGACCCTTTGAGGGTTTTACTATACTGACCTAGTACCTACCATCACCCTGACTTGGAATTTCTCACCCCCCAGATTGGCTGTTGTACTGTGTTATTAATGAACAAATAACATCAAAGTTAGTTGTAAATATTCTGACAACACATAGTTGAACGGAACAGCCAGCCGTTTTCGAAGGCCACTAAACCTTCATCATCAGCGTTCTTCTGTGTTTGGTCCACTGTGTGTGGTGTCAGTTGATGTAGATTTCTGCCTTATATACGAAACTTTCTTGCAAATGGAATATGTGAATTAGTTTGATTCATCGTGTTTCAATTTGCTGAAATTTGTTTTGTAATGAAGGCCCAAATTTACCATCTCTAAATTTACAACAGTCTTACCATTGCTTAAGTCATATTTTACTGTTTTGCAGGAGAGCAATTTTAGCTCTCAAGTCGATTTTCAGACATTTATTTCTTTTAGTGTTAAATTGAAAAATTCGCTGTTAAACTTTATTTTTTTACATTCAAGTTGAAATATACCAAACTATAATCTAAATTAAGCTATTATTTCAAATGAGATTAGAAGTCTAAAAAAGCTAAGTCGCAAGTCACAGTGCTATAACTTCCGGAAAAATCACACAAATTAGTTGAGATTTTGATTAGGGGTATTTTCAAATATGCAGATTATGGATTTACCATTAACTCAAAATTAACTTATCTCGACTTAAGCACTTTTTCCTTTTTGCCACAGAAATTATGTTTTATAAATAAAGTCATAAACAGTATGGTTCCAGTACAAAAATACTGCCTAAAAACGAATCCAAAGTAAAAAATTATATTATATAAGAAAAATTATATTGGTTGAAAAATTACACACATACGAGTATATCTGAAGATTACTGAGATAAAATATAAATTGTTCGAAAGGTCTTAGTTTCTTTATTTCTAAGTCCATTTATAAATTTAAAATCAGTTGATATTCCACTTAGTTAGAGGTGGATAAGTGCTTACGGGACCGAAAAACTTTTTTTTACCGGTAACTCCAGATTTTTGGGGTGTTTTGAAAATTTCAAATACATATTGGCTGTATTCGATGTTTGATGCAAATTGTCTTGCGTAAATGCAAATGCAAAATATCGTAGCTTTTCCTTGGATTGTGTGTGTATTTTGTTGTTGGATTTGAAAGAAAAGCTATGATATTTTGCATTTGCACTTACGCAAGACAATTTGCCTTAAACATCGAATACCGCCATTTTCGATTTCATTCATGTTTTTCACACAGAGTTATTCCATATGATATTATAAGTCGAAACAAGATAAGCAGCAACTCATTGCGCTATAACTTCCTGAAAAGCAGCTGTGCTGCAGAAATAATGTTCACGATTGTTGGCAATGATTCCCTACAATCACATGCACTAAAGCTTATGGCTGTGATACCTATGGTAAATTCACGATAGCATTTTTACCTTTGAGGTGCATAAAAATGTCAGAGGAACACAAATTCCACTTGTTATTCACAATAGGGGTGAATATTTCCTTCTAAAATTATTACAAATGTGAAGTGTTTGCAAATAATATGAAATGGAAAGTTTGATTTTAAACTCTTATCAATGTCTTTGCTGGGTTATATTCTTCTTTTAGTTTTGCAATTCAAATGACAATAATAAATAGAAAAGACATTTTTCAAACACAAATTAAGACTTTGACATTAATAAACACATTAACTGTAAAAATTTATTAAATAAAGAAAAATTGCAAGCGAGTTTTGGAAATACCAGACGGCAAGTAAATATTACCCGCGAAGGAGCGGGCGACACGGAGAGAAAAAAAATCGTTGGAATGTCTTGTCATTTGCCAAATCATATTAGAAGACATTTGCACCGTGTCTGCATGAGAGGTGAAAATAATTCTACAGTGCTGAGGAGGAGAAATGTGTGCGAGTGTACAAAACGATGACACTTTGGTATGCCAAGCATTATTTTCCATTTATCTAATGTTTGTATTTCGTCGTCTGACTGCCTGACTTGTCTGGCCCCCAGCACCATCTGTCACAGCGACTGGCGGTTAAATACATATTAAACTAAATGTTTGCGTTTGTTTCTTTTCTTGATTTGGAAGCTAAAATGTGTGTATGAGTTGCATGTAATTTCATTTAGCAAATGGTAATACGAGGTTTCAAGGCTAAACTGGCAAGAGCAAGAACAATGCAGCACAATTGCAACAGATGCTGCTTATCACCATTAGCAGCAGCAGTCACAGCATCATTAAAACCACAACTTATTATTCCCCTCATTTAAACGTCAGCAAAATATAAATGTCATTCATACTTTTCTGCTAGATGTTGCACTCATTTCATGCGGTATTTTTCTTTTTTTGTTCATTTAATTTTAATTCAAAAATGCATTATTGTGTGTTTAGTTTTTTTGTTTATGGCTTATGTTTTAATTTGGCTGACTGTTATGGCATGCCAAGCCAAACCAATGGCATGACATGAAATTCGAATTGTTTTCAATTGAATGTCAGTATTTTTATTTTTATTTTTAATTTTTTTTTCTTGCTAAAGTAGTTGTTGCTCATGCATTTATGCACCATTCAAAAAAAAAATATTTATTTTTCAATTACAATTTCAAACATGAAGAATTGAGTTGAATGAACTTTTAATTAAGTTGTAAGAAACATTTACTGGGCTTTTTTTTTTGTCTCTCTATCTCGCCGTCTGTGTTCGTTAATGAATGTTGTTTGGTTTTATAAATAAAATTTAATTAATGATTAGTTTTTGTTTAATCATTAATTAAAATTTGTTTGGCAACTATTTAATTAGCAGTTGAGTGTTTGATTATGGGTTTAAGTTTATGCGCTTTTGGTTGTCATTAGCAACATGACAATTACATACACTTGCACTTTGATGGCAAAACGAAGAAAATATGTGAATATGGTATTTATTAAGGAGGGAATAATTTAAATTAATACTGGTGTGTCTTTGAAATATATACGCAATGTCATGCACTTTAGTTAAAGTGCTAAATTCGGCTTCTATTTCGAAGTATTTGAGTTTTGAAATCAAACTATAAAAATGATTCAGAACACTTTTTATGCATGCAAGAGCATTAAAAGAGAAGTTAACTAACAAAATTTAATCAGACATTATTTAAAAATTATGGTTAAAAAAATTAAAAATATGTAAAAAAAACCGATATTGAAAGTTATCGTTCGCAAGCTCTTTAGGCGACAATCAGAGCTTTCAATGAATCATTCTTTTTTGATTTTAATTCTTTACGAATTCGCTAAATTTCGAATTAATTATTTTCACTACAAAAAAGAATTGAATGAAATTTTAATCAATTCAAACGAATTAGACAGAAATGAATTTCAATTCGTTTTCAATTCAAATGAATTTGTTAAAGTGAATTGCAATTCATTTCCAATTCGTTTGAATTGAATTGTTTTGAATTCATTCAAATGAATTAGAAAAATGAATCAATTCAATTCAAATGATAATTTCATTCAATTAATTTTTTTGTGTGAAAAGAATTAATTCAAAATTTGCTAATTCAGTGCATGAATGATTCGCGAATTATTTCAAAAATGAATGATTCATTTACAGCTCTGGCGACAAACAGCTGTGTTGAGTCCGCCTAACATCGAATAGAAAACTCAAAGAAAATTTTTATCGAATACATGAAGCTCTACAACAGTGGAAAACGCATAGATTTTTTTTTTTAATATTTGCAACTTTTTTTTAAAGAGAAGTATTACTCAGGCAATGCATGCCTACTAGTATTACTATACTAGCTATAGAGAAGACAGGTGTTGAAGGAGGAGATAGAGGATAGCATCATTCTTTTAAAACCATGCATTTTTCAGGTTATTAATAATGCAGTGTTGCAGCGCCTTTGGTTTCAATGAGGCGTATTAAATGTTTGAAGCTGCGTTTAGGAGCCATTTTGTTGTTCATTTTACTTCGCTGATGACTTTTGCTACAAAATACTGACGAAGGAAGGCGCTCTAATGTTACATTAGGTTGTTTTTAATGACTGCCGGAGACAGGGCTCGAACAACCAGGACCTTCGGTTTTGTAGTCAACGTGCTAATTACTTCAGCCAACACCACTCTCGGTTTATGCTCATAAACCAGCAACAATTGACCCCTTGGCCAACATAAGTCGTATTATTTGTGACATACTTCCAGCAAGGCTCGAAAAAGTTGGCCTAGAATTGATTGATTGATTTTTCTTAGGACACCCGGTTGTAGCTACGCTGCTTAGTTATATAAAACAAACTTAATGTGATAAATAACAATGTAATAAAATTATCTCAAATTCACCGCAAATATTTCAAAACGTTTCAATTTATTTACCATTATTTTCTTTTCTAGTGTTTTTGTTTTGTTTCACTCACTTCAAAGAACGAATCAAATCAAAATCAAACAATTTGTTTCGTTTATTTTCGTACTCTGCTTTTAAGTACAAAGAAATCAAAACAAAAATAAATTTATATTTATAATAGTGTCGATTATTTTTGTTACGAAAAGCACGTCCTAGCTCCTGTGTCGTGACATAAATAGCATAGCTATAATAAAAACAAATTTTCTTATTTTGTTTTTCTTTTCAATATACATAAGTAAGCGATAAAAAGTTTTTTGTCGACATCATGGGCCAGGCGCACAGTCTAAAGTTCTCTCGGTCTTAAAACGGTGTCATTTAACTATTGATATAGTTTCATTATATTTATGACGCAACTACTCGAAACATTTTCCATTGATGGTTCAATGGAGGACTTTCAATGATAAATTTTATCGTTCTAATGTAAAAATTCATTGTCTGCATGAAAGGATTTCTCTCAATGTATCTAAGAGGTATTTTACCATAAGGCATATTCTTATTGACATCCGGCATAAGGCGTAAGTAGGAGCAGTGCCACTGGCTATCTCCTACACAATCGCACGACTCACGACAAAACTACAACCCTGATCTGATGAATTGTTATTGTCTTTTGAAAATTTGCATAAACTCCTTCATAACAGGGTTGCATTTTCTCAAAAGTCGCACGATTGTGTAGGATAGTAGTAAATCACCGCCTTAAGCTGCAACATTTCAAAAAAAATCTAGCCAGTTGCCTATAATTTTTATTTTATTTAAAAATAAATTTAATTTAAAAAAATATTTATTATCTAAGCAACAGAATTTCTTTATAAAGTGACTTAAGCTGCTTTCAATATAAACGGCTCATATATGCGTGTATGTCTATGAATGCGCGGTCAGATAATCAATTTACTTTCTGTTATTTTTTCTAAATTCCAAACAATTTTAATTACCTCACTCCCACCAGTAACATTTTATTGAACACAAAGTTGTTTTTTTTTTCTTGAAAAATTAACTATTTAAACGATATAAAAATAAATTTTGTTTTTTTTTTTCTTTTTTCTTTTTAAACATTTTCCAAATGCAACGTTGTGTGAAACTGCGTAATTTATGGGAAAATACCCACATACCTTAAAAATTTAATAAATTTTTTTCACTTCAAATCAAAGGCAAAGGAAAACAATTATTTTATTGAAAAAACTATAAAAAAACAAACAAAAACTATTTTTATAGGTACCCTATAGGAACTCAAACCCATTTACAAGTTACTTGAAACTGGTTTTTTAATAACCACATCTAGTTGATTAAGTGACTTTTTTTGCTTGTAGCCGACTCACATGACTTTTAAATTGACTACTAACTAATTATTTTTCAACCAAGTTTAAGTCAATTAATATTATAGTTAAATAAATATATTAATATATGTATATATATCTACATTATCATATACATATATACTAAATATAATGTATATATGTATATTTATATATAGAAATAATTAGTATTTTTATATTTAAAATAAAAATACATACATACATACATTCATTGAAATTATTTAGTTTTTTTTTTCAACACAAACATTTGACTTCATGGCATGCTTTTTTGTGTTTTTTTATTTTCTTTTCATTTACTTATTTTGCTTTTGTTTATTTCTTACGTGTGCTTCTATTTAATATGTTTGGTTGATACCTACATGATATTTAAACCAATTTGTAGTCACTTGCAAAGTTATTAATTAATAGCTAGTATTTTTTGTCAACCGATTTTTTCATTTACTACAGGGTATATTGTTCATTTATACATATGTACTCGTACATATGTACATACATTTATGTATAAAACAAATTTTGATACTGTTTTTATTTTTATTTTAATGGTTAAAATAAAATTGATACACATACATACGTACGAGTATGTATAAATAAATTAAAGTATATTTTATTTTGGAATTTTTAATTAGCGGAAAACAATGGGATCTATAGAGAAAATTTTACACAACATGTTGTGAAGTTGAGAGAATTTCAAATTTCAAATTTCAAATTACTTTAAAGGTTAATGACATTGAAAAACTTTGGCTGGTGTTAAGGCGGGGAATGCTTTTTGAAGAAAAATTAATTAAAATAAATAAACAAATTCATGAATATTCATAAATTAAAACTTGAAAATTTTCAAAGAGATTTTAAGGACTGAAAAGAAACAAGTATATTGTTATTATTACGTTTTTTGTAATTAATTTCTTTATCAACAAAAACGAAAATAAATTGCATAGAGGTCAATGTTTTAATATTTTATCAATAATATTTTCCGCATTGGCGCGCAAAGGCAGTACGGAAAGAGTTTTGTAAAATTTATCACGTTTGTATATTGTAAATAAAATTTTCTAGATCAGATCACGAGCCGATAGGATATTTTTAAATCGCAAACGTTCCATTGACACCATGTGCAAATGACACTTAGTGTATAAGCTTCTGGCGCTGGAAATTTTTTCATTTTTTTATGACCTTAAAGGCTGGTATTCACTATCCTATACAATAGTTCGACCAAGACGAATTCATAGCAGCTGATCTCGATTTGCAACTCTGCATAAAATGCGTGTATATGTATATGTTAGTACAAAATTTCCTACTAGGAGAAAATTTGCGAACGTTTTGCTTCATCATCACCCGGTGTCAATTCACCTTGCGTTCGACTTTTGAGAAATTACAACCCTTGCATAATCCCCATTATAACAGGGTTGCAATTTCTCAGCCTTAACAAGCATTTAAGAGCGCCATTAAATACAGGATATAGTTAATAGGGGTTACATAAGAACTTTGTGAAACCAAAATTTATGTAAGTCACACCTTCTGGAAATCAATTTCCCACACATGGCAAGCCTACTGCCTAAGATGCATTGTAATGACGATATTTGCACATTGGGGGTGGCGATGGCTGAAGTAGTTACCATGAAGTAGTTATCATGTTGACAACAAAATCCAAGGTCCTGGCTGCGAGACCCATCACCGACAAAGTCATTAAATAGCAACATAACGCATTTGTCTGATGTGCATAAGCCTCCTTTTGGATCAATCGTTGTTGGAAAGTTTAAGTGATGCAAGCACAGTCGGATACTAATCCTAATAAAGAGCGCCCTCCTTTGTGAGGTGTTGTGTAGCAGAATCGTTGGCAAAGTAAAATAAGAAATAAAATGGCTACTAAACACAGCCTAAAAATTTAAAGCACCTCATTCTGCTATAAAATACACCTACTTCAATGCAAAGATCTGAATAACATTTTCGAAAAAAATTTATGGGATATAAAATTAAATTTTAATGGACATGCCTCCGCCCATTTTTTCATATGGAAGATTTTGTGTTTTTCAGAGCTCAGGGTGTGCGTTAAGTATTGTAAAAATCAGTACAGTAGAACCATTTAAAATAACATATTAGATTTTAATGGGCGTGACTCCACCCATTTTTTCAAATGGAAGATTGTGTCTATTTTTGAGCTCAAGATGTGTGGTAAGTTTCGTAAGAATCAGTTAAGTAGAACCACGTGAAATATAATAATAGATTTTCATGGGTGTAGCCCCGCCCATTTTTTCAACTTTAAAATTGTGTAATTACAAGAACCAAAGGTCTTTGCTAGGTTTCGCAGCAATCAAATAAGTAGAATATAATAAAATCAAATAAGAAAATTTGTGGGCAAGTCTCCGCCCACTTTTTTTTCAATGGGACCAATGGGAAGCTATACCGTCTCAGACAATAAAAAAAATATTTTACAATCGGTCTAATATGAAAGGAGTTATGAAGTAGCACTGCCTAAAAAAAGAAATAAAAAAATAGAGACGAACTGATAACCACCTGCTTTTTTTGAAGTCGGTTAAAGAATAAATAAGTAATAGCCTGAAAAAAAGCAGAATTGTAAAATAATGAAGCTTTCCTCTATCACTTTCTTTACCACCTGTCTTCTGTATCACTATCCCTTTCCTAAAAAAAGGTAAATTGTCGAAAAGAACTAACTAACATTATATTTTATAGACCTTGGGAAACAGAAATATACTGTCAATAGCACGAAATGATTCTCGAAAGCGGGCAGACAAACCCCAATTTCTTTTATATTGTATTGACGTGACGTCGATGTTGACAACTCGAAGAAGGGTGATTGTTTTCCATAAACCCCCACCCCTTTTTACAATTAAATAAACATTCCAAAATTTTGCTTAAAAATTTTTGATTTTTTACATATCAAAATAAAATTCCTTATTTGAAGACGCTTTATATGAAATGATATCGGAAGCAAACCAAATTTTTATGTTAAAAAAAATTATTCCATTATAAAAAATTTCTTTCACGTTTTAGGCTTAGAAAAATAAACATCTTCAAAACAACTGTAGAAACCAATTGATTGCTATAAGTTGTTAAAAGCGCTTTTGATCAAAAAAAAAAAAAAAAAAATCAATTAACAAAAACTATTTAAGCATATTTTTGTTGTTTTATTAATTCATTTTAAATTTCAACGTAACGGCCGGCTAAATGAAAAACAAAGTCGGATTGAATAGAAAAATTTAAGCATTTCCTGTTTCGTACAAGACAGCAAGCAGCACACTCAGCTACAGGGAATTAGAGACGAAGGAAGTCCCCCTTCCACAGCAACACACACACCAAATGACATGACACGACACATCTACATGTGTAAGTAAGTATGTTTGTGTGTACATAAATTTATGCCACGCATTACATTAATACAAAGGCCAGCAACAACAACAACAACAATGACAACTTCAACAAACTAAATAAATACTAAAAAATAATAATAAATGCATTCAAATTCAGATCAGAACAATGAATGAATGAATGAACGAATGAATACCGGAGGGAGAGAAAAAAAAGACATTCAATTTTCTTTAATGTTCAGTTTTTTACACATCAAGCAAATAAACAAACAACAAACATTAAATAAAAAGTGTAAAACAACAAAGTGTAATCATGTGTCAACAACTAAATAGAAGTAATTGTTTGATTACGTTACAGTGGCTCATAAAAATATGTACATATGTATGTATATGTAAAAGGAAAAACTATCACTCTAAAAATATTTTTATTTTTAATTCAAATTTATTTATTTATTCACGATTCAAATGACGTTAATGAGTGAAATTGCTTGTTCCATTAATTATGTCCAGCACTGTTGTGTTGACATCGGTTATTTTATTATTTACATGCATACGCAATCTCGGCAGGAATAACCCTTGTAATACAAATATATTTCATTTCTATTTAATGTTTTTGTATGTAAAAGTTAAAAAGTATGTACGTGTGTTAATTTAACACAAATTGTTCATCATGTGTCACATCACCCCTTTTTGTATATAAAAACAAAATCAGTTGTTTGTTCATAAAATTTCCTATAAAACTTGTCATTTAAACGTACGATGTTTTTGAAGAGATGCGTACTTCTCATTTTAAACTTCAGCAAACACCGAGAAGAACCAATAAAACTATTGGGGTTTGCTGCTACAGATGAAATAAAGTTTATGTCCTTTATGTGGTATTCATTCATAAAATTATTCTGATACAGCCTTCATGTTAACAGGCTCCAAATTTTGCAATTAGAAGGGAAATTCTCCTGCACTTCTGGTGAAGTCAAACTAATGAACAAGAGGCAAATTACGAGTATTTGTTCCGGCTTTTATTAAGAATTTTAATAAATTGTTTTTATCGAAATTCGACTAGCACTAAAAGTAAGTAAACGAGGGTGGGCAAATTTTAGTTTACGAAGTAAGTTGGCTTAAAAACACATTTCTTGGACAAATTCAGTTTACCAGTTTACCAGTGTAAAGTGGGGTATACACTAGGGATGCAACCGATACCGATACCGATATATCGGCGATACTGCTGGTTTTCCGATATATCGATATCGGCGATATTTTACTGTCGATACGCCGATACTTCTTATATTTTTCTTTAGAGTTTTTTGAACAAAATATTCAATTTTCAACTCTTTTTTTTGCATGACAACTATGAGAAATAACATATTAAAAGCAGAACATAAAATCAAAACAGAATACATAATGAAATTGTTTCTTCTATTTTTTTTTGCACCATAGTAATGAAATGTTCTCTCAATACTAAATCTTGTATGTGTTTGTATGTTTTAAGATTTTTTTCAAGGCGCATTAATACAAGTGGTGGTAATTCTACAACAATTACAACTTAAAATAACAACTGACATCTCAGCCCCTATGTCAACATGTACAAATTTTGACATAAGAACCTCTAATTTGCGCAAAAAAAGAATAAAAACTGTGCTTATAACATCACCACTTTGAATACGTCTTGATTTTCTTTTATTTATTTATGCATGTGATTATTTAGTTCAGCGATGTAAAAGTTGGTACAATTGCCCTTCTTTTACAATTGTACTTTTGAGTACATTTTGTAATGAAACTAATATTAATTGTTGAGCTTATTTACATATCGTCAGAGAAAATGCAAAAAGCCCTGTCTAAAGTTTTAAAAGTTTTACAGGGGAGCATAAAACTTGTTTCAATGAAATATAAATTGACAATTAGTGTAAAATGTTATAATGCAAGTTAAAAGGGCCAACAAATTTATAGATGTATTTATTGTAAAATTGTTTACTTATTGTCAATATATTAACTCATTCAAACAAGTTTTATGCTTTTCCTGTAAAACTTTTAGAAAGGACTTTTTGAATTTTCTGTGATGATATACCTACATACTCAAGTACATACTCAATAAAAATGTGCCTGTATGTAAATTAATCTTTTTTTTAATATTACCGCTATTTTTGTTCGAATAAGACGCATTTTTATAGTATCTCTGTATGTTCGGGAAATAAATCGGAATATACTAAAAATTGGATTAGACTTTTTTAGATAGAGCTTCTGGCGTTTTGTTTAACGACATACATGTTTACATGAATACAAATGAATTTTTATGTGAGTTTTTATTCAATTTCATTTAAATAAACAATTTTTCAAATTAATAAAAGCAATCGGAGTTAATAAGTACACTTTTCTTGAAAGTTGGTACAATTTGTTAAATCTCATTTTGCATCTCTGATTTAGTTTTTTCATTGTTATACAAAAAGGAGAAAACTATTTTTTTTCACTGAATTTGTCAATCTAAACTGAATGCCAACGTTTATTTTGTAAAATCATAAACATTGCAGACGTTTTGTTGTTTGAAAATTTGAAGTTGAGAAACTGAAATGTATTGACAATTTTGATGATTTTAGAAAATAAACATTAAATTAAATTGAATTGACTCATTAATAATATTTTACACTGTTATTTTGTGAAAAACAATAATTAATTTGTTGTTAACATGAATTGAAATTCAATTCTTTTTTTTTAAGTCTTATTAATATCAATTTTAAATCTTGAGCCAATCTAAACTGAATGCCAACGATTATTTTGTAAAATCATAAATATTGCAGACGTTTTGTAGTTTGAAAATTTGAATTCTAGAAACTGAAATGTACTGAAAATTTTGATGATTTGAATGGCTCATTAATAAACACTGTTATTTTGTATAATAGAAGAATTACTCTACTTGAGTTTTGTTAATTTTTACTTGAGCTCAATTTAAATATGAGTATCGGTATCGGAATCGGTATCGGCGATATTTATTTTTGAGTATCGGTATCGGTATCTAATCGGCGAAATGGCGTATCGTTACATCCCTAGTATACGCTATCGAACATGAATGACAGTCGAAAATTCATCAGTTTATCGTTCATGTTTGACACTCAAACATTTATTCAAGAAAAAAATTGGACACACAAACATGGAAAAAACAAAAATTGGATGCGCATTATTCCTAACAAAAATGTTTTATAAAGAATTATTTTAATTTTTTCTTATATATGAATTGTGGATCTCATGGTAAAGCAAAATGCTATGAACTCTGCAACTAGACTACAGTCGGCAAATGCGTGGAAAAAGCTGACTTGTGGTCACTCTATAATAGGAGATCAATTGAATGATCTACCGGCCAATATAGATTACCGATCACCCATACCTCTGTCTGACAGTAGATTAAAATCTAACACATCGGGCGTATCTAACTCGTCTATAGGAACAGAGGAAGATGTTCTCGAGGTGTAAACAGACGGATCGAAGTCACACAGAGGCGTGGGTGGAGGAATCTTTATTCCTCGCTTTCAAAAGAGGATAAGCTTTAAGCTGGACAGTAGATGTAGTATACTACAGGCTGAAATCTCAGCGATAAGTAGAGCGGCTAACTGGTTGAGGTATTACAGGATATACAACTGGGATATCCGTATCTTCACAGATAGCAAAGCTGCCATTAAAAATATTGCGGGTGTCTTTACGACATCGAATCTGGTATATGACTGCCGAATGTCTCTTAACAAACTGGGAATGCATGCTGACCTGGAGCTACAATGGCTTCCAGGACATGCGAATAATGTTGGAAATGATATTGCGGATGAGCTGGCTAAGGCTGGAGCTCAAATGCAGGATGAGGACACTGATCGGTTGGTGGGTGTTCCGATGAATTGCTGCATAATGCAAATACAGCAGAACCTTTTCAGAGTTGCTCAGGCTAGATGGTTAAATGAGGTCATATGCTCTGCCTCTAGAATGACATGGCCCTGTTATGATATGAGGAGGTCCGTAATATTATTGAGGATTCCAAGAGGACAACTCCGTACTTTGGTTGCAGTCCTAACAGGACACTGCTATATAGGTATACATGCTGGTAGATTAAATCTACCTTATAATGACTTCTGCAGAAGCTGTCAGGACGAGGAAGAAGAGGAAACTGTTGAGCATTTTCTCTGTCATTGCCCAGCACTTGAGGAGGTGCGGTCACTCTACATGAGGGCTCCGATACTGCAAGGTTTGGAGAGTCTGTCGGAATGTGACATCGGCGGTGTGAATTCATTCATACGCCTTTTGGCTTGGTTTCAGCAAAGTATAAATAGTGAATAGGATGGGCAGTCCACCTCAATCCGCCCAGGTAGCACAACGGGACCTCAAAGAACCCAGTGTGCTGGTTTTTTTTTTTACTATAAATCGGCAGCCTGTTATAACCTAACCTAACCTATATATGAATTCCTTGTGTTGTTTATGCACCAAAAGGATCTCTTGACTGATACTCTTTGGTACACACTATTTTTCAAAAAACAATATGGCCGCTGACTGTCACTCAATCACAAAAAATTTTGTGGTGGACTGGACTGTTGATTGACGAAATTCGCATTCACACTATCGATCAAACCAAAATTTGAGCAAAATTGTCACTCATGCTCTATAGTGTGTACTCTACATAAAGCAGAAATAGTAGAATTAATAATGGAATACGAGTATGATGTCAGGCAAATATGCCCGCAAAATTTTGAACAACAAGTTGAAGCAAAATTGAGCTAATCTCGTCAATGCAGCGCCAAATAACAGCTTTCAAAGCTTCAGTTGTTTGTGGTTTATTCACGTAAGTCCGGTCTTTCAAATGGCCCCAGAGAATTTAGTCTGGCGGCGTCAAATCACAACAACGAGGCGGCGAATTGACATCCCCAAATCCAGAAATTTCTCATGCAATAACTGAATTGTTTGGCATTAATTCTTGCATGAGTTGAACTTTATAAGCGTGAAGATAACGATCTTTATGCAAAATATTGCATAAAGTGCCTCTAGTGACATGCAAGTGTTACGTACGTCGACGAGTGGATGTTCCAGTCTCATTCTCAACACTTTTCTGTACAGCAGTCGAAATGTAAAATTCTTTCGTCTGCCGGATCAATACACAGTTTTCAGACTGAGATCATGGCCGTTACAAAAAGCATGAAATGGTTAAAGGAAATTTACAAGAGGGAACCAGTCCATATTTTAACAGATATTAAAGCTTCTGTGAAAGCCATAACGAAGAAGGAAGTCAAGTCCCCGATTATCGAACAACGTAAAAATTAGCTAAACTCATACCATAATGTGCAGAGCGACACATCAGGACATCAGGGTATAACACGAAACAAAGAAGCTGATGGGCTTGCCAAGATAAGGCCATCTTTGAATAACATCAAACTGCAGAATGTCAGACATTTTAAGAGACTCAAAACCGAACACAAATAATGGGCGATTGGAAAACATGAGAGAGTGTGACAAATTGCTATTAGAATGATACCCATCCGAGCAGATAAATTTCTTGTTTGAAACGCTTGGGGAAGCCTGTATGGCAACTGCGTCTTAGCTGTAAGATTTCTGTTCTAAGGCCTTCGAGCAACTGTACCATTCTCGGTGACAAAGTTTACTAACCTCATTGTTGTCCACCTGCTGGAAGGCGTGCTTTCGAAAGAGCGCTGAAAACACATTTTTAACGGCTGTTAATGATTCGAGTTCTTGATGGCGGCGCAAAATCCAGATATGTGCATCATCATCATCCCAATTTGCATTTTTACTAAATTTAGATAAGCATTTGAAATTAACAAAAAAAAATTTACAAAATTTATTTGTTGATGGTTTAGCGTGTCTAATATCAATGCTTTCCAACGAGAGCAATGTATTCATGTATGTATACTCATTTGTATACGAAGCCGATTGAAGTTCGGCACTCTGGTACCACTTTGGCCAGCTATGGTCTAGATGCATTTCGTTGCATCAACAAATAAAATATTGAAATAAATATTAACACAAAATTTTAACTCATAACTTAGAAAAAAGTTAATTTCTGTTTTTTAGGGCGTTTTATCGGCCAAACTGTATGACCTGTAGCCAGCTTTATGGTTAAAAAACACAACTGAGTGAGAAACACTAATTTCAATTACATGAATATGTGTACCCTTTTTTCCTCTCGAAAAACAAAATAAGACTTTTTGCCAGAAGAATTTCATCATCTAAACTGGGACTAGTCTGTATATATTCAAAGGTGGTTCAAATCCCAACACAAGCAAATACACCACTTTCTCAGAAATCAATGTAATCCAAATATTGCCACTAAAAATGGATTGTGTTGCAAATTTTTATATATAAAAAAAAAACAGAAATTTTTTCACGTAAATTTGTGTAATGAAACTTTTTCAAAAAGTGTCATTAAGTTATGATATTAAGTTCCCCTTTTTTTGTAGCACCCGCTAACAGACGACTGTAGACGTGAAATACTTATGTTTATTTAAAAACGATCAATTATGATTATAGAAATTGTTTATCTAATTTCTCAAGCATGACTTCCGTGAGCCCTTTTTTTCTGGGACTTAAGGGTTGCCGAGTACAGGCACTAACGTTTTAGCGACTCGGCCTTGAAGTAATTTTAACAGGTCGAGGTCATGTGATACACAAAGTATATATTTCATCATTATCAGAACTAAAGGGGAATACGTTATTTATGTACCCAGTTGGCCATGTCTTTAAAACATCTTAAACGATGGGTACAAGACAATAGAAAATCGAGGAAGATATATTGGCGACAGCTTAAATACAACATTGACGGAATTTTCGAACAAATGGCCACGAAATTATGAACGATCAGACAAGCGACAATGTACACCACCATAGCGTGCTCGTTCACAAAATGATAATGTAAGTTCTTGAGCGACAAAGTCACTCAGGCCCAAATTCACAGTCATTATTTAACTAATAGCAATAGTTTAACCACTAATATTTGATTCACAGCTCTTTGTTTACCGTTAGTTAAACTGCCAAAATAGTTAGACAATTGCTGTTTGATGAAAAATTTTAGACTAATTGCACACACACACGATGTCGAGCATCTTCTTTGTATTTAGCTGTAACACACAGTGTTGTCAGATATGGCGATATCTCGCCAAAAGTGGCGTTGAAAATTTGTTTTTGGCGATGAAAATTTTGAAATGGCGAATGGCGATATCTGAACTTTTTGGCGATATTTTTGGCTATATTTTTACGATTGCAATAAAATAGAATAATGTTAAAAATATCACTTTTTTGTAAGGAATTTCTTCTACAATATAAAATATTTCGTGCATGAAATTCTAAATGTTGTGACTCTTTATCTCAAACAAAATTATATGAAATTCAAGAAGTTTAAAAAAAATATGGCCCACAAAATCTCATTTGGTGTTTATGAAACACAGTGGGGAAAACTTTCTTTTATTAATTAGAACCAACATTTTGATAATGAAGCACCAAAAAGCCTGTGCGAGCTCTCGCCTAGAGTGTATGAATACGACAATGCTGCTGATAATTACTATTTCAAGCATATGATATGAGTACTTGAATACACATTTAAGTAAATGTTACTTCAGTTTTATCACAAGATTTAAATAAAAAAGAAGAGAGGTGCTTAGGACACCCGGTTGTAGCTATGCTGCTTGGTTATATAAAACAAACTTAATGTGTTAAAGGCATACAAAGTCGTGCGATTTACGAAAAAATACAACCCTGGTATGATGGAGTTTATGAAAATTTTCAAAAGACAATAACAATTCATCACACCAAGGTTGTATTTTTTCGTAGATCGCACGACTTTGTATGATATTGTATGATAGTGAGTCATGGCCTTAAATAACAATAATGATGTCAAATTCTCTGCAAATATTTAAAAACATTTCCACTTATTTCCCATTATTTTCTTTTCTAGCGGCGTACGACTAAAGTAATGTATTGTTTGTATTGCTGTGTTCTCTGGTTTGTGCGCATGTGCAAAAACAAAACAAAAATTAATTGAGCAATGGTTCTCATTGTTTTTGTTTCTCTCACTTCAAAGAACTAAACAAAACAAAATCAAACAATTTGTTTCGTTTATTTTCGTACTTTGCTTGTAAGTACAAAGAAATCAAAACAAAAATAAATTTATAACTGTAATAGTGTCTATAATTTTTTTTGTTACGAAAATCACGTCCTAATTCCTGTATCGTCCCATAAATAGCATAGCTACAATAATTTTCATCTTGGTGCTCAAGTTCAATTTATCCTATTTGGATTGATCTTTTGGAATAAGTTACTTGTAAGTAATTTTGTACTCCAGTATTTACATGTTAATGTAAACGCTTTTCTTAATTTTTCTTAAATAATATAATTTTTATGTCTTACGATAGATGTTACCTACTGAATTTTAAATTTAACAATATTTGTAATTTAATTACAATATAAAAAAATATTTTTGTAGCTATAATTTAATGATTTATTATATTGGCGATATTTGGCGATATTCGACGTCATTTAGCGAGAAGACTCAAAATAAATCTGACAACACTGGTAACACATCCTTTTTTTATTTTTTATTATATTTTGGTTTTTCCGAATCAATTTCAGCACTAATTCAATATATTGCACCGTAATGAGCGAGCACTGTTTTATCTATTTTTAAGAAATAATACAACAAATGTAAACAAAAACCATATGCTATAACAGAGCTGCCAATAGTGAAACTTAATAGTTTGATAAGGTTGCCATTCTTTGCTCATATTAAGAACTTTAGTTAAACAATACACAGTGAATATGAAGTATTAGTTAAACAATAGTTATCATTTTAGTTTACTAATAATTAAATAATGACTGTAATTTTGGCAATCGCTAGAACAGATTTAATAAATATTTTTGAGACACAAATTTCATATTTTTTGCTTACTTGTTTTTCTTTCGGATCATTTAAATTATTGACTGACTTAGCTGGGATTCGAAGTGAGGCTGCATGTTTATAAGTTTTCAGGCTTACCACCTGGCTACAGCATCACCTAAAATATTTTCAACAAGAGGAAAACATATTCATGTGTTTGATTGAAGACAAAACACACGACTTGTCGCGCAGATTGTTATCAATTTCCTTAAAATTGTCGACTAGAAAACTAAATAACAGAGGATAAGCCGTGCAAGAATAACAGATGACTATGTCGTGCAAGCCAATCTGGCCAACTGGCTACATATTCACATACGTATGGATGTATGTATGTATGTATGTAAGTTTAGTCTGCATTAGAGATGAGCAATTTTTTCACAGCGACTGCAAAATCCTTAATCACAACTGTGACTGAATTTATCAAGTAACAGGTTTTGCAAATATAGTTCTTTTATACAAACTGTGAATGTTCTTGTATGCTTACTTTACAGAAAATGAAGCTACCACATGCATTTTGTTTATACTTTCATCGTTTGTCGAGAAAAAAATCGTCAAATCGTGTCAAATCGTCTTTTCTGGCAACTATTTATAGCTCTCACATTTTAGTATTTGCAATTTTACTGACTCTCATACGACAATTATCAATATTTGGTTGGGGTTGATGCTAATTGTTTGTTCTTGTCGCTCTTCTTATTAGCATTTATCAAAATACCAATACTAATACATCAGGGATGGAAAAGTTGGTACAATTGTACCATCTTTAGCACTATTTGAATGCCAAAAGTACCGTAGCACCCCAATGACCATTTTAGCACTATTGAATTTTTTTCTATTATGTAATATAATTACAAATAGCATTAAAAATATAAAATATATAAGTAACCAGTTTCGAGCACAGGTTGATGTAGAAGTTATTAAGTCCTTAAGAAACGACAGGATATGTATATACCTTTTGCTCGAAGGTATTAGAAATGAAAAATTAGGTAAATGAAGCGATGTTTTCCGATATTTCAAAAATATGTTGGAGGAATGTTATCTATTCCAAATTCATCTGCAAATGTGAAAAATATATATTTCCAAAGAATGGAAAAGTATATCCTAAATGTTACTTTTATATTCAGATCTCAGCAACTAATAGTCTTTTTGATACGTTCTGACATTAAAGAATAATATTAATTAATAGTATTAATTAATAATATTATAATCATTGAACTTTAAAGTGCCTTTTTGTCAATTGTTAAGCTTTTACACATATACTATGTGTGCCTCTTTAGTTAATTAATAGAAGTATTAAAAAATTAAAACTACAGAATTTGGTACAATCGTACTGAAAAAAGTACAATTTTTCTTGAAAATTAGTACAATTTCTAAATCTGATTTCTCATCCCTGTAATACATAAATTTAAAGCAGAAGAGCTGAAATGTGTTAAACCGTGATCACAGTCACAGTCACAGTCGCTGCTGCTCTTCTTATTAGAGTTTGTCAAAATAACAGAACTGTTACAAACAAAATACTGCGAAACTGTAATCACAGTCACAGTTTAAAAGAACGTCGATTTAGAAATCACGTTCACAAGGATCAAAATAATAAAAAAAAATCACAGTATCGCACAACACTAGTCTGCATGCTAAATACAAATAATTTTACAAAATCTGGCACAATCCTACTCATCAGCCAACAATGTCAAGCAGTGATATATTTATTTATTTAATTTTTATTTTTTTAATTTTAAAAAAGCAAAGAAAATATTTTCTTCATATGTCTTTTACAGAGATTTTGGTTTTAGTTGTGTAATTGTTGGTTTTATTTCAAAATTCTAAATATCACAAATTATAAACAACATGTTTGCCTTAGAAATTTTTTTAAGAAAAAAAAATGATGACAACATTTTATTGCATTTGTCACAAAAACAAACATGCTGTTTGTTATGAGTAATTTGGTGTGATTTTTTTTCATATAAAAAGAAAAATATATATATAAAATATATGTCGAATAATAAATTTCTTAAAAAAGAAAAAATAAATTTAGACAAAAATGTTTCAGAATTGAAAAATATGTATTGTAGCAGAAATTTATCTTTTTTACGAGGCAAATCTTTGTGAACACAAAGAAACATATCTTTGGTGTTGGTTTATTTTATACATACGCGTATACATACGTGCAGGCAGGCAGCATTTTAAATCTTCAGCTCACTCGGCTGCAAATAACAGGTCCCTTTGTGTTACCTGAGAGTAGGAAAGGGATAGTGCAAAATACAGACAGATAGATGAGAGAAGAGGAGCTTAATTTTTTGTTGCTTTTACAACTCTGCTATTGTGCTTTTTCGCAGCGCCTCTGGTGTTAAGCAGCTGCGTTATTGTATGCTATATACATTTATCCATTTTATTAGTTTGTTTACTTCGCCGACGGTTAAATGCTGAAAATATTGATCAAGAAGGACGCTTAGAATATGCTTAGCATAGACAGTAATGCATATCAGTAAAATCTATGACGTTGGTATAACTGAGTCTGGCAAAGGATGATTAAGCTCGGGCTCTCAAAGACCGTCAAATACTTGGTAGTCGACGCACTAACTACTTCAGCCAACAGCACTCTTAGAATTCTACAAGCTTTTGAACAAATCCAGCTGCAATAATATTCTGATCTAGACAATGTCACCATCTCTCACTTTCCCGACTTGACGGATGCAAGTGTTAATATCTACCGCTTTGATTCTGGTTTCATTGCTAACATATAATCATAAGTCCATATTATGATTAAAAAAAAATTATTAGAATCGCAATGAGGGACGATTTATGTCATCTCTTTCGGGGATAAATGTTTCAGAGAACTCAAGCCTCTGACTGATATCCCTGGGGGCTTTAATTCTTTCGCAGGGATGCAGTTTTAAGCCATTGTGTAAAATACGCTTAAATGACAATCTATAGACAATTAAAGCGCTTGCGTCCTTCCTAATTAAAATAGCTAAACTCGTCACAAATAGACTGAAGGCGTTTTCTACTTCTGAAAATGTTTGCTGGGATATTTACCAACTTTTTTTTGTTTTTTGAATAGGTCATGTGCAATTTATATCAAAGAGTTTAACTACTACGCTACACACATTTAATTTCATTTATAATGCCGAGTACACACTATGGCATTTTGTGACATCGCAATAGTGTGTACTAGTACTTTGTGTGGCATTGGTTTCCATACAAAATACATAATGGTAACGGCGTTGCATACATTTTGAAAATGACAACACAAAATGACAACACAAGAAATGCCAGATGTGTACTCGGCATAAGATTAAAAAAAACATCGCATAAAAGCGAGTTAATTTTATTGTTTTCTGTTTCTGCTTTATATTGTTGTAATGAAATCAAAAGTTTGTGGCCTTTTTTCACATTCGTAACTTTTAACAACTGCACACCTTGTTTTGTGTCAATTATTTAAAATTTATTTAAATGTGTCACATAAAAAATTCCCTTACAGTATTTCCATTGCAGTTGTATTGTTTTCGCTCTTTTTTTCAAATGAATATAACGCGGGAAAATTGTGAAATTGAAAGCAAAAAAAAATTAATTGTAATAGAAATTTACGCATTTATTGCTGGTATCGTAGAAATGGTAACAATGAAAAATCTCTAAGCGTCTGTTAGAGTAATCAGTCGACTGCGGTTTGCTAAACGTTTTAAAAACTGGGGGCAAATTACGGCATTCGATACGACTCGTAATTTGCCCCCGGTTTTTATGGGATTTAAATTTGTAGTTTTGTTTTTCTTTTCTTAAACATGAATTTATGGAAGATTTAGGCTAAAGGGTATTTCCAAGTGAAGAACTGGTTTTTATTTGAAAAAAAATTCGGGGTTTTCAGAAAATATTTGCTAGAGTAATCGATTGAGGTTGCTAAAAGGCGATTTTAATGGATTTACTACAGTTGCTGTTTTTCTCAAATAAGGAATGTCGAAATGAATGGGAGCAACTTTTTTTTAGCAAATTCAAAGCAAGCTTCTTAAAAAAATTTTACAAATCAGGATAGCTCCCAGGTTTTCAAACCGGTTATTGATTAAGCTCTGGTTTTCAAGTCGGTTTTCACTAAAACCCGAGTTTCAATCCGGTTTGCACTAAACCCGGGTTTTAGCCGGTTTTCAATAAAACCCGGATATTTCAACTGGTTTTTCGTACGACTACATTTTCAACACAGTTTTTGTAATATCTATCCGGGTTTTTAAACCAGTTTGTACTAAAATACGGTTTTTAAAACTGAATTTCGCTAAAATGTGGGGTTTCACTAAAACCTGGATATATAAACGGGCTTTTCCTAACACCAGATTTTCAACTGGTTTTCACTAAAACCCGTGTTTCAAATAAGTTTCTACTAAAACCTTTGTTTTCTAACAGGTTTTTACTAAACCCGGGTTTTCTAACCTGTTTTTACTAAAACCCGGATTTTCACTAGAATCGTTTTTTACTAATCTCCAGCAGATTTTTAAACCATTTTTTACTAATACCCATTTGTTCAAACCCAATTATTCAAACCAATTTTTACTGATATCCAATCAATCAAACCGGTTTTTCCTAAACCCCGGTTTTTCGAACCGGTTTTTGCTAAGACCAAGTTATTCAAATCAATTGTTTCGCCAGAACCAATTTTATAAAGACGACTTTTTATTTCAGGTCCTGCTTTAGTCGATCGGAATATACATATTAAAAATTATGATAATAAATATTTAGATGAGAATAATTAGAAAACATCAAGAAATGCAAAAAAAAAAAATTCGAGATTTTGTAATGTTTAGTACTCTTTTACTAGCTTACAAAGTAATGAGTGATACTTATTTATCTAATTATTTTATGCACTTTTTATCTAAAATGTTGTAAAAGTTCTGATTTCGTAAGCAAAAAGTAATTCATTAATTTTTGGATATTTGTAGGCAAAAAATAATACATTCCTTAAATCCTGTAATTACACTCTCAAACAAAAATAATGGGTTATTTAGACAAATTGCAAGTGCTTTTTTTTTCTTATATTAAGCAAAGTTTTTGCATATATGGGTGATAACAACATATATATGTCGTCACCTTAATATAAAAAGGCCCTAACTCATTATTTTTTTAAATCGACAGTTTTGCATTTTTTATACATCAGATGTTCTTCTAACGAAACATACAAAAAACTCAATTTCAAAAAATATAATGAGTTAGGGTCTTTCTATATTAAAGTAACTATACATACTTGTCATATTTATGAGTCTCAGTAATTTATAAAAATATATTTTTGCACAACTTTTGGAATAATATATCCATCATTTTTGTAGTTTCATCAGAACTCTCTCGTTGTAGCTTCTAGACAAATTCCAATCGAAAGACATACATAATCACATTACAAAGATGTTAAGTCAAAGAAAATTAGGTTTTCGTTTGACAAGTATCGACTTTATACATGCATATTTAAATACGAGTACTCTAAAGGGTCTTCTCTTTTATAGAGCGAAAAAAACACAATTTTAAAATTTTCTATGATTGCAGTTATTTTATTATTTTTTTCTTTGTATTTCTTCCACTTCCATAGAACGTCAAATGAGCTCAATATAATCCCAGCTTAAGTAATTTTTTTTTTTTTTTTTAATTTCGAATGTGAGATTTGTAACTTTACTGCTCCCAGTAGTGAAGCCAAAAAGGAAAAGAAAAATTAAGCAAAAAATTCGTTGACGATTTTTTTTTTAAATTATTGTGTTGTAATTGTTTTCATGTTCATGTTTTCAAATAAAACGAAGAATGAATAATAAAAAAATAAACAAACTTCCAAATCAACTAGAAATGGGAGCGTCATGTAGTATTTAAAGTTGTTGTGTATTACTTTGAATTTATGTAGGGGGGGAAAACATAAAATTAAATTTCTGGTCTACAAAAATATTGCACAAAAGGAAAAAACAAAAATAATGGAGAAACAGAAGTCAACAGTGAAGTGTTATATAAGAGTGGAAAAATGTTTGCACGAACCTTAAAAAAATTCTTGCAGTAGTCACAACTGATCCCTACCTAAAGTAGCCATGGGCCCTGACACGACAGCTGGAACTCGTTTTCTCATATATTCAAGTTATTTCAGGAGTCGTCATTAAAGATTCAATCAGTCATTAAAGATTCAATCACGATGCCATAGCTATAGCAATTGCCAATACCATAAATATTTATATGTGTCTTTAATTATGAAAATGAATGCAATGACTTACTGCATTCTTGCTCCGAAATATTAACTAAATCTTTAAAACACATCAATAAATATTTAATAAATATTATATAAATTTATATTAATCGAGACTAGTACAACACTAAATTAAAATGTTGCATAATATACAAATATTTTTTGATTTGTTCAAATTTAATCTACCAAATATCTCGACCAAAGAAATATATGACTTAGACCACTTTCATAACTAAGGGCACATATTTGCTTCACCTATTAGTGCTGGCATAACCATAAACAGCTGTTTGTGTTTTCATTTGTTTGTTCATTTCAAAAGTGCAATTTGTCATTATGTCTAACCATTAAACAGCTGTACAATACAGTGTTGCCCATAACGGCCGCGATACACTATCATACAAAGTCGCGCGTCTACGAAAAAATACAACCCTGGTATGATGGAGTTTATGAAAATTTTCAAAAGACAATAACAATTCGTCACACCAGGGTTGTACTTTTTCGTAGATCGCACGACTTTGTATGATAGTGTATCACGGCCTTAAGGTTGACGCGAACAGCTGATTTTTATGGTTATGGTTACGAAACATTCAATTGAACTTTAACATAAAGGGACATGTTATTTGGACCCAAGTGAGCTTGAGTCAGCAACGGGTCAAGCCTGGCAGTAGTGGTGAGTTCTGCTTTCGCTAATGGGGACAAAAAAATACGCACTGATGAACGGATATATAAGAGGTTAGTTATTGCTACAAAAATATTTATTACTAGTCTCGTAATACAACAATAAAACTCGATAATATAAAAGAATTTTAATTTTTTTAAAAGGGTTTAAAAATTTTGTGTTTGTTTTTTGACACGAATTTTCTAAGAATTTGTTTATGGATTTTTTATACAGTACAATACGCATATAAGAAACTCGTTTATAAGAAAAACTCGGCTATAAGAAACACTTTTCCAGACACCATGTACATTTCCATATAACTACGTGCTAAATAATCCTTATATAAGAAACTCGCTTATAAGAAAAACTCTGCTATAAGAAACAAATTTTTATGAAAAATTATATTCCTTCCATAGAAAATTGTACGTGTATAAGAAAGTATTCTCAGAATGAAATTTTTTTCAATTTGGGGAAAAATATAAATTTTTTGATTATATTTTACAATTTACATCTGTGAACACTGGTCCAAATGTCAAATGAAGTCGTTGATTTTTGTGAAATCAGCCGGCTTCGTTGTTTTTATTTATTTTGTGTAAAATGTCGTCGAACAAAAGAAATGTTTTGTCAATTAAAACCAAAATTAAAATATTAAATTCTTATAAATGTGGAAAAACCCGCAAAGATATTTGTAAGGAGTTTAAAGTAGCGGAAAGCACTTTGTCGAAAATAATATAAAACTCAGAGGTACTTATGGCCAACAAATATTCGGGAAAAAATTCAAACATTAAAAAGAACAGAAAATCGCAATATGAAATTCTGAATAAAACTATGTCCAAATGGTTTGCGCAAATGGCTGAAAAAAATACAATTATTACTGGACCAATAATTCTCGAAAAATCTGAACAATTTGCAATTCAGTTGTTCATTGATTTTAAACCGAATTCGGGATGGTTACATCGCTGGAAAAGGCAGGAAAATATTAGGTTCAGAAACGTTCATGGAGAGGCCAGTTCCGCCGACGTTGAAGCTGCCGCTCTTTTCAAAGAAAACGTCCTTCCAGATGAGTTAGCTGAATATGAGCTTAACGAAATCTACAATGTCCATGAGTCTGGATTAATGTAACGGGTGTTTTTTAGAGGTATAGAACTTCGAATTGAAATAAAACACAAGAAAATCGTTTTAATGTCCATCAATTTGGCTTTATTGGAAGGACAATTTTATGCCATTAACGTTTAAATATGATTTCGGGCATGTGGCCACCGCGGCTGGCTCGAATAAAGCCAATTCTACAGGTCCAATTTTCAACCACTTTTTCGAGCATATGGGGCCGTATGTTGGCAATAACGCCACGAATGTTGGCTTCCAAGTCCCTTAAAGTTTCTGGTTTGTTGGCGTAGGTGAGCGACTTCACATATCCCCAAAGAAAATAATCCAATGGTGTCAAATCACACGATCTTGGTGGCCAATTGACAGGTCCATTCCGCGAAATTATGCGCTCATCGAATGTTTCCTTCAATAAATCGATTGTGACGTGCGCTGTGTGGTATGTAGCGCCGTCTTGTTGGAACCACAACTCATCCACATTCATGCCATCCAATTCGGGAACAAAATAGTCGGTTATCATGGCTCTATACCTGTGCACGGTGGCGAATCGATTCATTCGGGTCCTCTTCAACACTTTGCTCTACAGCGGCAATTGTTTCTTCGGTGCGCACTGTTCGACGTCTCTGCGGATGCGTATTATCACATAGAGTAAACGTAGTGCGAAAACGATGCATGGTTAACCGAATTAATTGCTCTGATGGACGATTATGTCGACCATAAAATGGACGGAGCTTGCGGTAAACTTCGCGAACTGAACCATTATTTTCGAAATAAATTTGCACGATTTGCAAGCGTTGTTCTTTTGTCAACCTGTTCATGATGAAATGGCAAACCAAACTAAATATTAATCACTTGACAGCTGACAAAATGGCCGCCAGTTAAAAAAGTGATGCCAACTTAAAGTTCTATACCTCAATAAAAAAACACCCATTACAAGGCTATTTCTAATAAAACATATGCACCAGCTAATACAAACGTTCGCGGACAAAAAGTTCCAAAAAATCGCTTAACATTGCTTTTTATCTGTAATGCTACTGGTTCCGACAAGCATCTTTTTTCAATTGGAAAATCGAAAAATCCACGATGTTTTCGTGTTAAGCAAATTCCTGTGGCCTACAAATTTAATACCAAAGCCTGGATGACCAGCATTATATGGTGCGAGATAATAAGGGAGCTGGATGAAATCTTTGCAAAGAAGAATAAAAAAATTTTGTTGCTGATTGATAATGCATCTTGTCATAAATTAAACTTTACCCCAGGAAACATTGAAGTATTTTTCTTGCCACCTAACACCACAAGCCTTATTCAGCCATTGGACCAGGGTAAAATGCTTTTAGTTTCAGTTATATTAAGTCCACAAGCTAATTTGTAATTTTTTTCTTTCAACAGGCATCATCCATTCGTTTAAAGCGCAGTATAGGAAGTGTTTAACTCGCAAGCAAGTACTAGCGATTGAAAGTAGTCGTATGGATACTTTTTTAAAAAAGTTTAGCATTTTAGATGCTTTGTATATTGTGAAACGGTCTTGGTGGCTTGTAACACCACAAACCATAAAAAATTGCTTCCGAAAATCGGGAATTTCGAAGGAAATGGTGGTATCCGAAGAAGTATGTCAAGATGAATCGGACGAATGTGATGAAGAGTACTTTTGTAATGATTTTGATGGCGAAGAGAACAACTGCTTCGGAGAAATTAATGAAGAAGAATTAATTAATGAAATCCTCTGTCAGGAGGTTGAAGAGGTGGAAAATGACCAAAAAGCACCCGAAAAGCCAAAAAGAGAGGATGTTATTAAAGCCTTCTTCATTCTCAAAGAGTATTTAGACGTTGACGAAGGCCACGATTCTATTTGTAAATTACAAGATATTCTCTTCAGAACTCGTGAAAAGAAAATTCAAGACTATTTTCAGTGCTAATAGTAGTTTTAAGTAAATAAATTTTTTTAACTATTCGTATTTACTTCTAACTGATTTCTCAGCAAATGTTATTTTTAAACTAATCTAATCAATCCAATTTTTTTACCAACTTTATTTATTATTTACCAAATGTGATTTTAAGTGAAGTGCAATCACCTGTTTTGTTTTTGTTATGTTTTTATGTATAGATTTGTACAATGTATATTTGTTGGACAAATAAACGATATGTCGTACAAAATAATGTGTATTAATTTTATTTCAAATATATATCTGCATACTCCATAGGAAATTTTTTAAATTTTGGGTCTGACGCATATAAGAAAATATCTTTCCTATATGCGTGTTACATATATAAGAAAATATCTTTCTTATATGCGTATTCTCTTTATAAGAAAGCTCGCATATAAGAAACAAAATTTGTACATTTTCAGACTTTCTTATATGCGTATTGTACTGTAAGTCAAAAAAAAAATTTTTTTTCTGAATAAAATGTTTATTCTTTAAGTATTCTTTAGATCAAAAGAGACTGATGCTCGATTATGGTTGGCAAACGAACTTTAGTAGCATAATTCGAGCCATAAGCGCCACCAAAAGGCTTAATTGACACACTTTTTGATTTTTTTTTTTTTTTTGTTTTTTTACAAAAATCAAATATTATGTCGATTATGCTTTTTTGTGCGTTTTGGCACGAATTCAGCAACTTTTCTATATGGTCACTGCTAAGTTCTTTAAATTAATTTTAAAAAAAAGCAGTATACTCATTCAAGTTTAATTCTAATATATGTATTATTATGAAGAATTTATGGCCCGAGATTAGGTGCCAACGGAACTCTATTTGCGTTGCCAGTTGCCAAAATGTTAGTACGTATGGCAAAAGTATAACAAACAGCTGTTACATTCAGTTTCAAAATATTAATCATATTGGCAAACACAAATTTTTGAGACGAAAATGTGTTAAAATTAAAAAAAAATATGCATCAAAATTTTATTTAATAAACGCGTAATCCTTCTTCGAGAAGGCGGAAAAATATTTTGAACCGCGAGAGTTCAGAAGTCCTTATTGTAAGACCCGTTACTTATTTACGTTTTTTTTTTTTTTTTGCTATCAAAAAAATCAAGTTCCCATCGCTGGATACTGCCAGGAATATTATATATAATCTGTCATAATTTAATTTTTAATCAATATTTGTTTTTAAATTAAAACAAACAATTCTTTGAATAAAATAAAAGAAGAATATTTCATTGGAACAAAACATTTTTTTTTTTATGTAACAGCTACAATTTCTTATTGCTCTGCTTTTTCAAACGAGTTCATTAAACTCTGCTTCCTATTTTTTGCATTTATTAGTTGCTAAAAGCTGAAACTTTAACAAATTATTGTGTTACGTGCTGGTAAAAATAAAATAAAATTTATTATACTCGTATTTTTAATACAAAAAATATAAATAAATCTTGATAATACTATCTTTTCTTTAGTACTCGTATTTGAGTGCAATAAAACTATTTTATTCCATTTATTTATTTATTTTAGGAAATTTGAACAATAATTTACACACAGTTAACGGCTAAACAGTTATTAAATGCAAATTCATCAAATGTGCATTAGGGATGAAATTCGAATATATTTGCTCATTTTTATTTTTCCCATCACGAAATGTGTGAAAAGCGTGTTCAGCTGACATTACAATTTCTTTTTTTTTTTTAATATTTTTCTCCGCTGCAGATTGTACATCATCATAATACAATAGCACTTTTTTTAATTTTAATAATATAATTAATTTATATCTTATTTTAGAAAATTTATTAAAAACTTTCCATTTTTTTTTTTTTTTGCTTTGTTTGAAGAGCTTTTTATATTCAAATCAATTTAAAAATTGCCAACAACGATTTTTTTATTACTAAAACAAAACATATATATGTACATACATATCTTATTTTAATTTTTTTTATATAGCGCAACAACGATCTCTTTTATGCAAATTTTTCTAACCATTAAGTCTGTAAACTTCAAACAAAAAAGACTTCAACGCCATTGTCATTCATTAATTGTGGAAAAACAAAAGATCAGCAGAAGACGAAAGTGGTTTTTAAGGAAAGCTGTTGTGTAGGTATGTGCTACAGAGGGCCAAAGTTGGCAGCGCTGTTTGGAAATAGTATGTATTGTATGTTTTACATATTTGTAATAACCAAACTTCAGGATTTCAACATTTGCATATTTTGTTCAAGAATGTAATGCATTACAAACGACTGACGCTTTTTCTCCGGCAAGCTTCGGCAATTTTGCAAGATTCGCTTAAATTTTTTTCCGATATGAGTGAGAGTTGAGACAAATATATAAATATGTATATAATTTTTATATAATATATAATTTTTATTTTGTTTTTCTTTTATTAATTTTTATTTTAATAATTGTTATTTTATCTATTTTTATTTTTTTTTTATTTACAAATTTAATTTTATTTATTTTCTTTTTATTAATTTTTATTTTCTTAATTGCTATTTTATTTTTTTTTCTATTTTTTATCTTGTTCATTTTTAATTAGTTTTAATTTCTTTGTTTTGTATTTTTTTTTTTTAATTTTATTTATATTTTATTTTATTTTATTATTTTATTAATTTTTTATTAAATTTAGTTTTTAGTTTTTCTTTTGTTTTTTTTTATTTCTTAATTCTATGTTTGGTTTTTATTTTTATTCATTTATTTTTATTTAATTAATTTTTATTTCTTTAATTTTTATTTGATTTAATTTTATTATATTTAATTGTTATTCATTAATATTTATTTTATTTATTTTTTAATTTATTTTTTATTAATTTTTATCTACTTAATTTTTATTTTAATAATCTGGCTTTTATTTTTTAGTTCATTTATATTTATTTTTATTCTATTGATTTGCATTTCATTAATTTTTATTTAATTTTTTGTTCTATTTTTTATCTTGTTCGTTTTATTAAACTTGTTTATATTTCACTTTTATTACTTTTTATTTTTTTTTTATTTTTTTTTATTTTTTTTTATTTTTATTTTTTTTAATTTTTTTTTTTTTTTAATTTTTTTTTTTTTAATTTTTTTTTTTTAATTTTTTTTATTTTTAATTTTTTTTATTTTTAATTTTTTTTTTTTATTTTTTTTTAAGTTGTTTTTATTTTTTTTAATTTCTTAATTTCTTATTTAATTATTTTATTTATTTTTATTTTATTTATTTTTATTCTTTTCATTTTTCTTATTTATTTATTTTTTTTTAATTCTGTTTGTTTTTGAATTTTTTTTATTAATTTTTATTTTATTTATTTTTATTTCATTAATTTTAATTTTATTTTTGTTTTGTTACTAATTTTTTTTCTTTATTTTTGTTTTATTTATTTTTATTTTATATATGTACATATTTTTTTTATTTTTGTTTTATTTTAAGTTTATTTATTTTTATCTTATGAATTTTTATTTTATTAATTTTTTTTAAGTTTATTTATTATGTTTATTTTATTTATTTTTGTTTTGTTTCTTTTTATTTTATATGTTTTTACTTTATTTATTTTTATTTTATATATATATTTTTTTTTTAATTTTTATTTAACTTAATTTTTTGTGTTAATTTTTTTTTATTTTATTTATTTTTTATTTTTCTACATTTTGTTGATCTGTTTCTTATTTTACTTTTTTTCATACGCATCACATTTATTTTTTATTTCATTTATTTTTCTTTGCTTAATTTTTATTTTATTTATTTTCATTTTATTACTTTTGTTTTATTATTTTTTTATTTTTTACTTTTATATATTTATTTATTTTTTACTTTTATATATTGTCACTTGTCTACAACAATTAACTACTTTTAACATGCTCCTTTAATTTACAAAGCCTTCGAGATTAGTAAGAGATTGTCAATAAGAGCAAATTGTTGCCGATAAAGAGTAGACAAATGACAACATTTATTTTCGTCTTGATGTGACGTCGACGACGCCGTTCACAATAAGGAGGATTGTTTCACACATTCAAGGAAAATGTTCGGCGCAAATAAAAAACTGGTCCTTCGGTGAACTAAAATCTCACAATTCCGTCATCAATATTGAACATAAAATAAATGTATCATATTTATCAAAATATGAGTGACTCCTGTATTTTCACATACTCATTGTCATGACTGTGGCCCAGTTCAACAAATTGTTTAAGTTTTTGGCTTGATTTCAATGTTTGATGGTTAGGTGGGCTGTCTGGATATTTGCCTGCTTAGATGACTGATAAATTGGCTGTCTGTCCTTCAATACCAAAAAGTTACTAGTGGTTCAATATTTGAGCTAATAGAGTTGGCTTGATTCGTGTCTTTTCGGTTTTTTTTTTCAAATAATAACCAAATGATTTTATTTTAGCTCTTTTATATTCGCATACTTGCCATTGATAACAGTCACGTTTAAGCCATCAACATTTTGTGATCGCTTAAAATCATTTTCTTTTTCTGTAGTTTGCAATTTAAGCAGCCATTTGTTTATGCTTTAGACATGACTTTATTTATAGTGAATTGATTTCAATATTTCCAAGGAATTTGAAATGATGCCAAAAGTTAAAACAACCTTAGCACTCATTTATTTATGAAGCGCAGTTACACTGTGGCATTCGTATTACTGAAGAAGGATCACCTTCAATTTGCGAACAAAAAATTAAATAAAAACAAAAAATATCGAAAAAATAAGCTTTTAGCATTAAAATTAATTAATTAATTAATTAAAGCATTAAATTGATGCTAATTAAAACTGTTTTTGAATAACTGCACAGAAAAAAATATTTTTTTAATCAACACCTTTAACAAAAAAAAACAGAAATCAATTAAAAATTTAATAACGTCAATTGATTTTTTTTTTATTGAAAAAAAAAACGGAAATCAATTAAAAATCAATTAATATAAAGAAACTTTACTTCAGTAACTTCAATAATTTTGTTTAGAGAAACTAAAGAAACTTTACTTCAGTAACTTCAATAATTTTGTTTAGTTTTTTTTCTCTTTAAAAAAAATTTAAAAAAACCATAGTTATGTACGTGATTTTACATTTCTGCTAACGATATACTATATACAACTCTTAGCACTTATATTTCCTTCTGTTTTTAAATCTATTTAGAAAACTAAACATCATATTAATAATCATTTCATGTCTGGTCTATGTCAAGCTAATTAATTGCGAAATTATTTAGCCATTCTTGCCAGGAAACTTAATCCTTTTCCAGCACTTTTGTTTTAGTTTTTTGCAATTGTTGTGGCTATTCTTGTAATAGGTGCTAAGCCGTTGTAAAAATTATGCTTATGCATAATAATTCATTCTTTACCTTTGCCGTGCTATTGCCTAGACAACATCAACAATGACAACAATTATCATTTATCACTCCCAACAACCGAACGAACAAGCGACATCGTTCATTTCTTTTGTTGTTTTATTTGCTCCTTTTTTTGCAAAATTGTTTCGCTGAATGTTTAAACCAGAGAATGTCAACGTTTTAAACATTAAATTGAGCCGATTAAACATTTATTATTTGCAAAAATAGCAACAGCAACAGCAACAGCACAGTAGTCACGACAGAAGAAGAAAGAAAGCTTTGCACACATACAAAAAGAACTTCTTTTAATGTCCTTTAACGGCAACAATAACTTTAACCATGATTTCTTTTTTCTGTTTCTTTTTTTTTAACATGAATGGCCAACCATAATAGTTACGCTGTTAATGATGATGGCTTTAGCTGACACTGGCTGGCGTATGGTGCGAGTATGGAAGGAAAGCATTCATCATGTTGTCACTTTTAATGCCACCCAAAACGTTAAGGCTGGCGCAAGCAAGAGGAGCAAATAAAAGTCACCATATCACCTAAAATAACTAACAAATGCACAATAACGCGATAATACACAGAGAAAAATGTTTTTGAAGAAACTTGCAACAAATCAAATTTAAATTTATGGCTCGATTGTGATATATTTCCTTATTTACAAAAAAAAATATACAAATTATATACGAGGGCGGTTCGGAAACTTCTTAGCCTAGCACAAAAAGCGCGGTATAAACAGAAAAAAGTTAAGTGTTTTGGAGACTTCCATCTCTGCTATGAACACATGTTAAGATTTGTTTCGATCTGGCAATTCCTTCATATAGAAACAGGTGTTCACAAAAGACAAGAAATTCATAATGATATGGTGAATGTGTTAGGTGAAAGTGCTCCTTCATATGCAACAGTAAAAAATTGGGTTGCTGAATTTAAACGTGGTCGTACAAGCATTGAAGATGAACCACGTAGTGGACGTCCAAAAACAGCAACAACAACAGAAATTGTAGCCACAGTGCATGATATGGTATTAAATGATCGACGAATAAAAGTGCGTGAAATAGCTAATATCATGGGCATCTCAAATGATCGAGTCCATTTAATTTTGCATGAAGAACTACAGATGAAAAAGCTTTCTGCAAGATGGGTGCCGCATTTGTTAACAGTCGACCAAAAACGCATAAGAATGAACATTTCTCAAGCTTGTTTGGATTGTTTTAAGCGAAATAAAATGGATTTTAAGCGTCGTTTCATAACTGTTGATGAGACATGTATCCACCACTATACTCCAGAGACAAAAGAACAATCCAAACAATGGACTGAAGCTGGAGGAAGTGCCCCAAAGAAGGCAAAAACAATTCAATCGGCTGGTAAGGTTATGGCAACGGTTTTTTGGGACTTCAAAGGTATTTTATTGATTGACTATCTGCAAAAGGGTAAAACAATAAATTCAGAGTACTATTGCAACCTTTTGGATCAATTAAATTTACAAATTCGAGAAAAACGTTCTGGCTTACAACACAAAAATTATTTTTCATCAAGACAACGCACCAGCGCACAAGAGTATTTTAACAATGGCTAAAATCAACGAATTAAAGTACGAGTTGCTTGACCACCCACCTTATTCTCCTGATTTAACTCCCAGTGACTTTTACCTGTTCCCAAATCTAAAAAAATTCCTTGCTGGGAAGCGTTTTACCTCAAATGAAAATGCAATTACAGTTGTAAACCACTATTTTGAAGACCTTGAGGAAAACTATTTTAATCAAGGGATAGAATTGCTAGAAAAGCGTTGGACTAAGTGTATTGAAGTTTCAGGAGATTATATTGAAAAATAAAAATATTTTTGAAAAACTAACTATTCTCTTTCACTGATAGGCTAAGAAGTTTCCGAACCGCCCTCGTATTGAAAATTTTAGTAAATTTTCATAAAGATAATTAAGGGGCTGTTGTGTTGCCAGTTGACAAAAATAAAATCGGTATTATGTATGGCAACTTTCTCTAGTTCACTATTAAAAATTTTCCCCTTTTGGCCAAAACTTAAATAGTTAATATTGAAAATTGGCAATTATAATATATCTAAAATAAGTTACCACTATGTTTTCTAAATTAGTTAATTTCATAATAAAAATTTAAAGTTTTTGAAATTCAAAAAAATGGAAAATAATATCTAAGATGAGTGTATTATTGATATTAGTCAAAAGTTGTAAAGCGTGATCGCGACGATCTTATTATTTTTCTTTTATTAATTCTTAAAATGTGCACTTTCTTTTGACTATTAAAACACCAATTATGTTCTGAATATGACAATATAGCTAAAGCTGGATTCACCCATTGTTTCCGAACATAATTTTTGTGCGGACAAAAATTTTTTTATGTGTTTTTAATAGGACCCTACTCATGCAATGCATTGTGCTAGAACTAGGAAAATAGGTTATAGGGAAGGAGGATAGAGGGACTAGTGTCTGTGGTCATTTGATTTAAACTTTCTCTCGCTGGTGGTGACAGGAAAGACCTCCGCAGGTAGTTGCTTCTACATACGAACAGTGCGGCTAAAAAAGGAATTCTCTCTGTAATGCGTAGTGCGATTCGTTGGCCAATCGACCACAAAGGGATGTGCTCTGAATGAGGCACGTGTTGTGCGTATAAATGTGCGAGTTTCAGGAACAAGTTCCCTAATCTCATTAGAACACATTCCGTTGTAGTAAAGATAGAACAAGGAAATGCACCCCAAAGTGCGTCGATGCTCCAATGAATCAATAGAGCTGGATACCCTCGCCCTCTCCTGTACGCGGTCGAGCAGCCCCAAAATAGACTTTGAAGCGACGGCCCATACATGAGAGTTATATACCATTTTCGGTCGGATATAAGTGGTATAAATAGTAAGGAGATCAGATGGGGTGAAATATCATTTGCATCGTTTCAAAAACCCGAGGCACTTGAATGCTTCTTTTGCAACTTGAAAAATGTGTTCAGGCCATCGAACATCACACTGTATTTTCATACCAAGAACATCAAGAGCATCTCATTCCTTAATATTTATACAGAGGCAGCAGCATTTTCGGTCATGCGTCTATGAGTAACCATAAAACATTGGGTCTTACGGGCGTTAAAGTCGACCCTGTTCGCATGACCCCATTCAGAATTTTTTGCTAAATCATAGTTTAAAGTCTCATTCGTTGTTTATCGCATAGACTCAACCTTTGGCAGGCCAGGTGTAGCTTGACATCTCTCTTCTTGAGAGAAAATATTTTTTTACGAAAATTAATACGCATCGTTTACACACACGTACATATTTCATATGGTACTCGTAGTTTTGATTTTCCAGACAAAATGTTCGAAATCGTTCTGCAGAAAACTCCCAGTAAAAAAATTCTTGTCTAGACAACAATTTTGTTCGGAAACAATGGGTAAATCCTGTTTTAGTTTTCTAAAGAATCTAGACATTCCGTTTTTGTGCGCATTAGAATATTCAGTGAGAATGTGGCTGATTATTTGAGTACATAACACTGTTCCCATTACTTGGTAGTGGGTGTTCGGATTATAGAGTTTGTACTGTATTTAAAGTTTGTGATGTTCGATGAAAACGACTACCCACCCCTACATTCGTTCTCAACTCAGTTCAGTCGGATCTTCTTAGAAGCAGGGTTCCCAGATTTCTTTCGACTGTCATCCCCAATTTGAAAATTTTGATCCCCAAAATTCCCCAAAAAGTAATTTGTACTATCCCAAAATCCCTCGTAAAACTAATACTATTTTAATTTATTTAATTATTTTCTTATTAATATTTTATTTGCACTGTGGTTCATATTATTTGTACATATGGTTTATATTTAAATATGTATATGTACTTCGCACTGAATTTTATTTCCAGTTTTAGTTTTTATTGAGTTCCTTGCCGAAAAATTCGTTCAATGCAAGCGTTGCTCCTTGATACACAAAGTACATTTTAAATCATAACAGTTCTTTAGACGGCCGTAATCCAACGGCATCTTGATATGAATAAACTTTTACCCAAAACATATTTGAGTAGTTACAAATATATAAAATTTTAAAGAACTAATTGTCACATAACTTGGAAGTTATATACATGTAAACCAAAAAATTAGCTTGAGCAATCTCACCAATGCGAGTACTTGTTCGATATGTCTTGTACTGAACCTTGTTTAAGTCATGCCAAAAACAAATGTTAAGAACGACTTCATTGTTACCAGTAACAATTTTTATCTTAAGCGTTTTTGATAACATTTTATATTATTTATGAAATAAAAATATTAAATAAAATACAAAATCCCCAAAACACAAAAATTATCCCTAATGAATTCCTCGATCCCCAAACCAAAATTTGTATCCCCATTTGCAAAAAAAAATCCCCGATTTGGGGATAAATCCCCTAATCTGACAACACTGCTGAGAAGCAACATAATTCTCACACAACCAGGGCAAATTTAAAAAGGTTAACCCATTTCGATATGAAATGCAACTCCGCTAAAACAACATGTGTATAAGGCCGTGTTTACATCTGTGTGTCATGTGCCACACATGCGTAAAAAATGCGTAACCACTAATTATTAATGAAAATCTGTTTGATTCAAACACGTATTTATTAAGTTAAACAGTTTCATACTAATAGATAATTTTATAGAATCCAAAATGATTGGAAACAGTTTAAATCAATAAATGCATGTCTGAATCAAACAGTTTTTCATTAATAATTAGTGGTTACGTTTTTTGGGCACATGGCACACAAGAAATGCCAGATGTAAACTCAGCCTATGTTAGTGTAAAATTTCGTGCTGTCAACAACAAACTAGCAGCTGATCATTATCTGATGCAATCAGGTCATCTGGTATGAATTCGCCTTAAAATAGAATAAGGGAAAAATCTGGTCCAAAGATCTTTTGTGCCATAGATCTATAAATTAAATCAAGCTCTGTATGAATCTCCTTATGAAAGTCAGCAAAAACGCTGGAGTAGCCCGCCCGCCTAATATCATCTGAACACAGAAACTACGAATGAAAAATATGAATTCTACTTTTACATAAGACGATACACTCGCATAGAATGTGTGCCGTTGTTTTGGCATCTTCTAAGCATAAACGAAACAAGGGTACTCGCAAACGATGGTAGTTCAATCCAAAATAACCAGCCGTAAATCGTTCCTGTTGAGTTTCAGGATGTCACTATATGAAAATGGCTGCATCAGTGCTTTGGCCTGCCTTAAACCATGAGAAGTCAGGCACATTTTCCTTGCGGCCAAGTATCATTTCCTTTCAACAAAGAGAGAGAGAGAGAGAGAGATAGAGGGAGAGAGAAAACTCTTTATCAAATTACCATTGTGTGTACGAAAATCGTAAAGAAAATTTTAATATTTCTGACTCTTTTTTGTTTGCTTTTCATTTGCTTTCTGTTCAGGGGTTTTATATGACTGCGATTTTGTCACTGATATGAAAAAAAGAAAGAAAAGAAAAACGGACTTTTTGAAAGAAAAAACTGCACGACTGCTCCACTGCTCAACTGCCCAAAAAACTGGGAAAAACATAAAAATATGCACAGTGAATCACAACAAATTTTAATTGAAATTAATATGACGCAAGACAACCACACACTGAAGGGTTTTTTCCGCCGTGGATGACAATACGAATGTGAAAGATGGGTTGCCTCGCAGAAGACCAAACTGGGTTGGGTTCAGAATGAAAATAGCAGCAGATAAAACAAGACATTTCAATAACAAGCAAAACTGTTGTAATGCTTAGAGATGAAGCTACTTTCCTACAAGTTCATGGACATTACGGTCGATGAGAACCATTGAGAAAACCTTGTACCAAATCTAACACGTCGGCCAGCGGTAATTCCGCGACATAGACCAGCCTTTCGAGAAAAAAGAAACAATTGCTTAGAAAAGCAAATTTTCAATTATTGTTAAACTTCAAACATTAATTATCACAAGGAAACATGTTACAATCGCTAAAAGGAAATGGTACCAGCATTAAATTTATCATTAAAATTTTATTTTAAAATAAAATATTTTCAAACAAGTTCTAGTAGAGTTGTTTGTTATCATTTATGTTCTTTGCTGCTAATCAAAATGAGTTCAGTGTTTTCTTTTAACTCAATTCGTTTTCTTATTCCTTTTTGCATTATTACAATATTTCGTTGTCGTTGGAAAAATTCACAGAGAACAGAGCGCAGCAGCTTAAGAATTGGGCTGCAAATGTTGAAAGAAACTTAAAACCAAGCGTGTTCCTTATGGTTTTCTTATCATGTTTAAGAGGAGGCATGCATGATTTGGTGGTTAGAGGCGTTGGTGACGGCAGTGAACTACGGCAGCAGTAAATATTTTATTATTTCTTTTTTTTTTTTTTGAGTTTGAACTACGAGTAGCAAAGGGGATCACCATCCACAATAAGTGTAATGGTGTGTACGTACATAGATCATGTTCAACATGCAACATTTGTAGCAACTTTGAGATAGCAGTTGACAGTTTCGTGCTATTTCTTCTTCATGTAAAGGGTCTTCCAATAAGAAGTTTCATTTTGATATATAAAAATAAAACAACTATTTTGAAACGAAATCAACGGACCTTTGTTTAATTATAAAGACTACTACGTGCCATTACTAATGGAAAACAATATCAGACAATATCCCGCCAAGGCTACGCTTGCGGGACCATATTATTTTTATGAAACTTTCCATCAGGCTATTCAAAATTGAAACTCCATCAGGCTATTCAAAATTGAACATTTTATTGGAACACCCTGTATTTTTTATATTGATAGAAAAACAATGAACCTGGCGAAAACTTAAAGGA
Source organism: Nowickia ferox (assembly GCA_936439885.1). NCBI lineage: Eukaryota > Metazoa > Arthropoda > Insecta > Diptera > Tachinidae > Nowickia > Nowickia ferox. The sequence goes on along the minus strand of OW387023.1, from coordinate 88,833,226 downwards.
AACCATAGACCAGTGACACTTCCTTTATTCTGGTGATTTTCCCAGTTTTTTTTATTTTTTTTTTTTGTTCATGCTTGATCTGGTTACAACAAAACTTTTGCTTTCTGTAGTTATTAATTGCAAAGAGAAGAAAAAAACACAAAACACAAATAGAACAAAAGAAACATTAACAAACCAAAAAAAAGCTATTTTCGTTTGTTGGCAACAGTTTTTTTATTTCAAACAACAAGAAAGTAAAGTAGCACAAAGTCTCACCAATTACCTGGTGATTTAGTTTAAATAAATTGTGCAGCATAAAACTTTTTTTCTTATTTCTTTATATTACTGTTTCCTTGTTGTAGTTTTCGAGACAACAACATGGTTAAAAACAAAGCTCTCCTTTTTACCAAAAAATAAATAAAAAATAATAAGGAAAGCTGTGTATCATGGAAGAACAATTAATTGTATATTGGTGGCTTTCTTTTAACAAAACACAAAAATTAGCTTCATTCACTTAATTAATAATTTTATGACAGTCGAAAGAAGATTGTGCATTTGCCATCCAAACGGGAGACCCTGCAGAGCTACCAGGTCTGCAATAGCACAAAAACAAACAAAAAACATATGAAACCGATATTTCCTACACTTATGGATTCACCCATTGTTTCTGAACAAAATACATACATGTGTAAACGATGATTAATTTTACAAGTGGCAGCACAGCGGCAAATGATTACAATTTGCTGTGTTTACACGCATCTTTTTAATTGTTTAATGCAATTCTTTCGTTCACCTCTAGATGTACATATACATATGTATGTTTTATTTTTCGATTTTCCTTTGTTTCTATTCTAATAAATACAAGTATACTCTGTGCTCTTATTATTCATATAACATGATGTGGCAGCTCAGTTCAACTTTAGCTGAAAAATTAAAAAAATTGGCAGCTCAATTCGATTTTGTCCGGACAAAATATAAAATTAAACCAACAAAAATTGAGTTGTTCGTAAAAAATATTCTCTATTTCTCTCAAGAAGAGAAACGTCAAACTACATATAAAACAAAATGTTGTCTGGACAAAAATTTTGTTCGGAAACAATGGGTGAATCCAGCTTTAAGTACACTATTCATTTCGAAAATGAAAATTGTTATCGAAAGTGATTTAATTAATGCAATTAAAAATGTGTCATTTATAAACTTTGTTCTAATAGAAGTGTCATTAATAAAATGAAAATAAAGGGTGTTTTTTAGAGGTATAGAACTTCGAATTGAAATAAAACACAAGAAAATCGTTTTAATGTCCATCAATTTGGCTTTATTGGAAGGATAATTTTATGCCATTAACGTTTAAATATGATTTCGGGCATGTGGCCGCCGCGGCTGGCTCGAATAAAGCCAATTCTACAGGTCCAATTTTCAACCACTTTTTCGAGCATATGGGGCCGTATGTTGGCTTCCAAGTCCCCTAACGTTTCTGGTTTGTTGGCGTAGACGAGCGACTTCACATATCCCCAAAGAAAATAGTCCAATGGTGTCAAATCACACGATCTTGGTGGCCAATTGACAGGTCCATTCCATAATTGCTCTGATGGACGATTATGTCGACCATAAAATGGACGGAGCTTGCGGTAAACTTCGCGAACTGAACCATTATTTTCGAAATAAATTTGCACGATTTGCAAGCGTTGTTCTTTTGTCAACCTGTTCATGATGAAATGGCAAACCAAACTAAATATTAATCACTTGACAGCTGACAAAATGGGCGCCAGTTAAAAAAGTGATGCCAACTTAAAGTTCTATACCTCAATAAAAAACACCCTTTATTTCATTAAGCCATATAATTAATTCATTTAATTAATGATGTTAACACCTCTCATATTATTTTAAAGAGAATAATTCTAAAAAATTAACTTAATTTACCTTAATGGTGCAGTTCCATGTTGAGCACTTACCTAAAAAAAAATAAATAAATATAAATGGTCAAATAAATTTAAAATTTAAATTAATTTATAATTTTTTAAAAAAGTGAAAAAAATTGTGAGCCTGTGCTTTCATACTTTTACTCGTATATCGAGGCTTATTTTGCAAAAATAGAAAATTTAGTTTTAGCGGCTTCATCATCTGGCAAAAACTTTCGGTTAAACAAAATGATAATGCAATAACTACTCGTATGTATTCAACACATCAAACATGATAATTAAACACATCTTAATGATCGAGTGTGTACTCCACCATAAGATGAAAACATACTGGCAGCACTGTGCATTAAAATAGCGGTAGTAAAGTAACACAGTGAGTGAGCGAGTAGGGCGCAAATAGTTATTGCGGGTATTATAAAACAAAAACAGCAATTTTTGTTGTTACATTCTCTTTACTTTTATTGTAATTGTAATAAAATGAATTAACAGCAACAGCTGCTGCTGTAGTTAAATAAATGTGTTTTGTTTTGTGTTTTTTTATTTGTTTACATGTAAAGAATGAATATTAATATTCGTTGCTTTTTATGCTCGCCCTTTCACTGTTTGGACACATATCCGTACACTACAAGTCACTTAAATAAGTAGCTAATATTTTTTTTTTACCAGTACCACCGTTTACAGTGGATGTGGTTAATTTCCTTGAAAATTAAAACTAAATACTAATTTTAATAATAAACTGAACCGTCTCGAAATCTTAAAATAAAGAATTTTGCAAAAAAGTATATAATGGAGCCTCCAAAAAGATAGAGGATAGTATTGTATAAATAGGTCGCAATCAAAATAAAAAGAGAACCCTATTGATATTAGTATGCTGTTTACCATTCATTACATAGTGTCCATCCACACTTGATGAATTTATATCATGATGAATTTCAAATTGATATCATGATGAAAATTCATCACGTATAGACTAATTTTTTTAATATTATGGCAGCGTCATGATATAATCATCGGAGCTCACAGCTCATCTTGACATCAAATGTCATTTTATGTGTCACTGTGCATTTAACGTTTATTTATTTCGTTTAAAAAAGGCAGCACAACAATTATATGTGACCTAAAAATTAAACAACACGCAAATTAGAAATTTTTTGCAAATATTTTGCAAATATTTGTTTGATTCATCATTGTATAAGATCATCAACGTCTAGCCCTTTGTGCCGGCGTTATATTACGAGTTATGATATAAAATCATCAGGTTTGGACACTATGTTACATCTGACCACACGTCTGTCACCTGACCGAATGTAATTTTGTTCGTTTGTTACATAACGCTTGAACAGATTTTATTAAAATTTAAAACATAGATACATCTGCGTCTAAAAGAACACAACAGGTAGACAATCTCTCTTCTCTAGAGCAACACATAAGCCATATATTCTTAGGGTCTGTCCCATGATGTCGACAACGTTCGGCTTGTCGCACAGTCACATTTGAGACAACAAAATCTTAAAATTTGTTTTTGTTTTGAATGTAAGTGTGCGACAAGTCGAACGTTGTCGACATCGTGGGAGAGGCCCTTAAACACAGGATCAAGGAGGGGACAGGGGGGCAATTTCTGATTCTAGAAAACTATCCAAACGATTTTGATGACATTTAGAATATAGTTATGTAGGTATTAGGTTTTGGGAATCGGGAATTCCCGCGAAAAGTCTGCTTAACATTCCTGGGAAATTTTTTAAATTTTCCCGAGAAAACGGGAAATGAAGTACACATTATTTCATAAATATATACTGCATTGTTCATAAAAAATATTTCAGGTTTATTAAGCGCTTATTTGACAAATTTCCCATAGAAATATGTAATAAACCTAAAATATTTTGTATGAATTAGACCCATAGACTTGTCTGACATACATATTTATAAAATGGCGTAACAGTCAAATTTATTTAAATTCGTTTTTTTTTAGATTCGTTCGCTTGGTACTCTAGTTGTTTATACGATATGAATCCTTTAAAAATGCTAAAGTTCTTAAGGAGTTGAGTTATCTATCTCAATAAGAAATATTTTAAGCCGACTTTAAATTCTCAATTGAAGGATCTTCGCGCTCTTCTGAAAAGCACAAAATTTGCAAATTCTATAGTTTGACATGGTAGGGACGATATGACTTAATTTAAACGATGAAATAGTTGGTTTATAAAATTGATACGTTTTTCATCGTCTCTTTAAAAATTAACACCCTGTTCTAGAATTCTAATTTTTTTTCATATGTAAATGTAAGAAAGAGAGAATTTCTTCGACAAGCAATGAAATGTCAATATTTTTTTTTAATACAAAATAAAAATGTGAGTGGTTCAAATTTTTACGGAAATTTCATAAAGATTCTCTAAAATTGAAGTCATACCGTTTCTCCTAATTGATCTCCGAGAAAAATTATTGCTTGATTCGAAAACTAAAGGGTGATTTTTAAGAGCTTTCGGATTTGATTTAAACAAAAACACATAAAATTTAGAAAAATGTATGAAATCTTTATTTGAGTCGATTGAAAAAGATCCATAAAACTAATTCAACGTTTAAAGATGATTTCATGTTGACAGCGGATACGTTCATACGCTGGGTCCAACTTTGGCATACCTCTCTACAACATATCACCCGGTATCTCACGAATAAATTCTTCAAAATTGTCTTCCAGTGCCTCAGCCGTTGCGGGCTTGTCCCTATAGACATGAGCCTTAACATAGCGCCACAATAAACAGTCTAATGGCGTTTAATCGCACGACATAGGCATATGGTACCGTCTTGCTGAAGCCACATATCAGCTCCAGCTCTTTCATTTTGTACAAAAATTCACGATCATCAAAACCACTGGCGGCTACAGCTGTGATATTTTCCTCTGTCGGCACTCTACGTATGCGTGTTGGTGGTTTAATGTTCAATAATGTAATTTTGTTGCGAAGTTTAGTCACAAGATTCCAAAACAAAACTGACCATAAAATGGAAGAAGTGCATGGATGCACTTTCTTAACCGAGCATGAATTTTTATAATAAAATTTAATAATCTGTTCACTTGTAAGTCGATTCATGGTTAAATTACACTGTGGAACATTTTTCGGATTATTGTCTGGGGGGTGAGAAATTCCAAGTCAGGGTGATGGTACTAGGTCAGTATAGTAAAACCCTCAAAGGGTTTGGCGTTCGTATGTGTCAGTTTTTTTTTATGACCTTTTAAATTTTTTCTTTTTCACTTGTCCGATTTTGATGAAACAAATTTAGAAAAATTAAGAATTACAATTTCTCTAATCTGTTTCTATACCGTTTTTCTATATGTGCAACACTTTCGAAGTTAAAAATAAATTTGTGGAGGCAAAAAAATATTTTTTGCCTAAAAATTAAATATTTTTTTTTTAAATTCATAAAAAATCCAAAACGGAAAATAGGATCAAGTGTTATTAATTTCGTGTTTTTTGCTCATGAGTTATGTGACTTTACGCGAAAGTAATTAGTTTTGGCACTTTTTTCCATTTTGGATTTTTTATGAATTTAAAAAAAAAATATTTAAATTTTTAGGCAAAAAAATATTTTTTTGCCTCCACAAATTTATTTTTAACTTCGAAAGTGTTGCACATATAGGAAAACGGTATAGAAACAGATTAGAGAAATTGAAATTCTTAATTTTTCTAAATTTGTTTCATCAAAATCGGACAAGTGAAAAAGAAAAAATTTAAAAGGTCATAAAAAAAACTGACACATACGAACGCCAAACCCTTTGAGGGTTTTACTATACTGACCTAGTACCATCACCCTGACTTGGAATTTCTCACCCCCCAGATTGGCTGTTGTACTGTGTTATAGACCAAACTGAGCATGTTTAACAGTAACATGTTACACGCAAACAGCTGAATTGCCAAAAACAGTGTTGCCACTAAGAAAGTTGCTAAAAAAAGAATCACCCTTTACTTAATTTAGAAATAAGTGAAATTGTTTGCTGGTGGCTAAGCGATGTTTATATGCATTTCATTGTTGCTTTAACAAATCGTCAGTAGACTTCAACCATACATTTTGAACAGTCACAAACCTCTTATCTTATGCACAGACTTTCATAAACTATTTCAGAATTCACAAATATTAATATTTTTGAAAATCACAAAAGAAAGATAAGCATAGTAGGCTTAGTAACTCATACAAAAACCAGCAAATAATTTTTATTCGTATGAATCTATTTTATTTTCCTACACCTTTATACAATTAGAAATCCATTGGATAACACAATAAAAGTATTTATTTTCATTCCCGTTTCCCGGGAAGGGCAAAAATCCGAGAAATCCCGAACCCTAGAGAGCACTGACAGATGGGCGAAGCAAATAAAGTTATGATTGTGGTAGGGTTATCTCATTTTTTTGATGTTATTTCATTGGGACTTTTCATCATTCCACACTTTTGTGCTTTCGTTACGAAATAAGTCGAACGTATTTTGAATTTAGGGATTAATTTAAATTTGTGTAATTTCTTTATTTATTTATTTTATTGAACTTATTTCAATTTGTTTAGGTACAATTTCATTGGGAGTTATTTCATTTAGCCGAAATCCATTCTTTATATATTTCGTAGTGTGCTTACACAATAAAGAAAAGTGATTCGGTTTGCCTTTTCTTTACGTTGACAAATGTATGCTGGTTGCAAGAGGGAGCAAGTGAGTGCTGGTAATGTATAGTTATTTTTACGAGTGTATAGTTGCATACATCAAGCATGTTCTAATGCGTCCAGACATGCAATGTTACCCTTTTATAATTTAACCATTGTTGAATTGTTTTAGTTACCCTCTCTAAACAAAAGCACGTTTTTAATTCTGATGTTTAGGCTTTTTCTACAAATCGTAACGTATTCCTTACCCAACAACACTTCCTGAAAACCTCACATTTACGAGAGTGAGTGAGTTGTGCGTGCATTTCCTTTGAACTGAAATTTCGTTTGCTGTTGTTGTTTCTTCTTTCTTTATTCTTTTAGATTAATGCTTTTAATTTTAGTTCAGTAGTAGTTTTCACTGAATACAAAAAAAAAACAAATACAAAATGCCATGATATGCATACATATATGCACTTAGTTGAAATAAATAAAGAAATATTTTTCTTTTCCAAGCACAAACTGGGCTAAACTATTATTGTAACAGTAATGTCAAGGGCATTAGACAGTGAGACGACGGACGGACCCAACGGCTGTTGGGTTGTTTTCTGTTCTTATGATTCCTTCCTATATTTTTGTTCTTTTTTTCATTGAATTTTAGTTTTACTGCATTTAGCTACAATTTATGTTCAAGTTATTGGATATTTTGTCTTAGAGCCAAGAATAGAATACATAATCGATATTTTGAATGCTCTTTCATGCTTCTCACACCCACGCCCACACCCTCTCCCTCCTTCATTTATAAATTTAGGGAAAATTAAAGGGTGAAATCGCGTCTTTGAGCTTAAACTGTATTTCAGTGTATGTATATATTTCTTCTTTGTTTAATATTAAAATATTTTTTTTTTCTTTGTGTGTACTAAGCTGTTGCCTTTGGGATATTTTATTTATTTTCAGGCGTTCCGATTTATATTGGGTTGGGTAAGGTTTGGTTGTTAATCACATACTCGTATGTACGAGTATGTATATTTTTGTTTATGACCAACTAAAACGAGAACACATATCATCAACAAATTTCATTAAATGAATATTTATAAATATTTTGTGGTAGGTTTAATTAGATGTCTACAGTACAAGAGGGGGACATTAGTTGAATGCGCGCCCATGTCATGAGGCCATAAAGAATGTGTGATTAATTTTATAACAGTCATTACATTTCCATATAACAAAATGTCATCGTAAGGATATGAGATCAAAATGAGTGTAACAAAAAAGTTTATGTTTTTGTTTTTTAACATAAATTTAGTTATAAAAATAATATTTTCCCAAGCGGCACCCATATAAGTATGTCTGAGGGCCAAATTTACAGTCATTAGTTAATTATTAGTAAACTAAAATGATAACTATTGTTTAACTAATACATACTTTGTATTCCCAGTGTATTGTTTAACTAAAGTTCTTAATATGAAAAAAGAATGGTAACCCTATCAAATTATTAAGTTTCACTATTGGCAGCCCTGTTATAGCATATGGTTTTTGTTTTCATTCGTTATATTATTTCTTAAAAATTAATAAGATATTGAATTAGTGCTGAAATTGGTTCGGAAAAACCAAAATATAATAGAAAATAAAAAAAATGTGTTACCGCATAAATACAAGCTTGACAACGAATCAGCTGTTTTCTAACTATTTGTTAACCAAGGACACCTGGCGGTTTAACTAATGGTAAACAAAGAACGGTGATTAAAATATAAGTGGTTAACTAATGACTGTGAATTTGGGCCTGAGTGAAATATGTTTTTATGAAAAATAATTGTCTTTTAAGTTTAAATTCTTTTATCTAATTTTTCTGCCTTTTTTATATATTCAATTATACAATTTTTTGAGCTGTAGGTCTGTTTATATTTTTATTTATTAGTTACATATTTCGTTAACTTTCGGTTGATTTCTTTAGGATATTTCTTGTTTTTTTTTAAATAAACTTATTTGAAAACAAACTACTTTGTGTCAATCATGAGACCGGCCGGCAGATTGGTAGAAATCGATTATTTCATTACAGCAAGTGATATATACATATGTATAAACACAAAAACTATTATCATCAGTTTGTTTTTAATTAAAGCCGTTTTTTGATATACAGTGATATCCACTTAATTGACTACATGATTTTCATGTGATTTACCGGCTAAATCAATTATGCGATACTTTGTTAATTGATTCAATAAATCAGTTAAGCGGAGACCGGGGTGGAAACTGCTGTAGTATATACATACTCGTACATACTCGACAATATGTACCTAATTTTATTCACTTATTACTTGTTTTAATTATTGCTGAATAGAAACTAGTAGTGTTTACACAACGAAATGATTTTGTTAAAACCAACTTAAAGCCTTTTTGGAATTCATTTTATGTAGGTTTTATGAAATGCAATCTTGTTTTCGCTGTACTAAATGCAGTGCAGTGCTGCCAAGTTAAAGTGACTTTAATCAGCTGATAATGTTTATGTCAGTTAATAAGAATAGATACCGCTTGAACAATTTTCAACTTAAGATTAGATGATGCCACAGCAACAATCAAAAAAACTCCGGAGAAAAGGAAAATTTTGCTCGTAAAACAACCAAAATATTTTCATTGACCTCTGGGAGGGGAAAATAGACGATATGACCGATAAAAAAAATTTAAATTTTTTTATGTATTCTTCAAATAAGTGTTATAAGAAGTAAGAAAAAGTACAGCAATAAATACAATTATTTGTTTAGAAGATTTATTTTATTTGGAAAAAATTTAATAGACAACCTGTGTGCTAAAACCTGAATTTATTACATAAACTTGTAATGTAAACGCAAAATCAGCTGTTTGTGGTTTTGATGTTAAAACCAGTTTTTAAAATTACAGGTGAAAACGCTATTAAATCATCTTTTTTTTATTTAAATATCAAAAACTTTAAATAACAAGAATTCTTGATAATTTCTTACTAGAATTAGTTCCAAAGGTTTACCACTTTCATTGCATGCCAATCACTAAAGGTACTGAATTTAATATTCTAAAGGTACGGTCACACTTGTCAAACATTTGCCCAAAAAATCGTAACCAACAAACACTAATGAAAAAAGTTTTGATCCAGACACTTGTTTATCATATTAAACAGTTTCGATCACAACTAATGCACCATGTCATAGAATCTAACAATATTGGCTACTCTTTAACTTGACAAACTTTTGTCTGAATTGAAAGATTTTTCATTAGCATTTAGTGGTTACGCTTTTTTGGGCAAATGTTTGACAAGTGTGACCGTAGCTTAAGGCTGTTGTTTATGTCAAAAATTATTCTAGACAATCTTTTAACTGCACACCATTGAGTTATTTGGATCACTTCCGTCTTATGACGGAAATTAAATGTTAAATTCATTGATGACTCACCAGAAATAGAACTACTTAAAGCTGAGTTCATCAATGATGTAATTAATGATTTGTAATTTAATTTTTTGCTAGGTACTTATGCATTCATTTGCCTTGTGCAGATATAATTATTTTTGCTAATTTTTAAGTCAAGCAAAATGATGTTACCGCACGATCTAAAAAGTAGTGTCAACATCGGCAATTAAGAACATCGTCATTTTGCGAACAAAAATCGCCAAATCGTACTTTGTCATTGTTTGGATAACAATCGGCAAATCTGGCAACAGTGGCAGTTATTATTACACTGTATAACACAATATGTATATATAGTACGATAAATCAAGGGGCCAATAACTGATTCTGGCAGGAGTCAAAACAAAAATATCAGCTTGCATCGGCATTTTAAAATTTTGTTTTTAAAAGTGTAATTAAATATGAATTTCAGATGTTCAATCAAGCGCACACAAAACAAATGAAATATTCCACGAATATCATGTGCGTAAAGCAACAATTTGTCCAACCTTGGCCAATTATTAAAAAAAATTTAAAAAAAAATTACAAACTTAAAAAATGATAATCGATAATAAATTGTTTTATTGACAAATTGAAATTTTTTTTTATTAAATTATGACAGAATTCTTGTACACTAGTACATATGAAGGTATTGTAAATACATATACACACATGAACATATGCATATGTATGTGAATAAGTATATAATTATTTTTAAAAAATATTGCATTGACATTTTCATTATTCTTTAAGAATGCATGTTTGCTTTTAACAATTTTAACGCTTCACTAAAAACCCTGGAAACGTTATATAACATTTACGTACATATATGTGACAGGCGGCCATTCAAGCAAGAGATTTCAAATTTTCTTTTGTAAATGTGAGTTATAATTTTGAGTGCCACTGCAGCTGCAGCTACTAAAACCTGGACGCAAATCGTTATATCCGTGAACATATAGCTCGTCACATAAATATGCCATTTTCATGACATACGTGACCGTACTGTAGAAATAAAATTTGAGATTATGGGATACGTGATCGTATTGATTGAATGTACGATTTTTACGATGGTCACGCCTAATTAGGCAAATATTAGTGTACGTCCACCTATTCAACATCGCGTGTGTGCCCAGTTTCGTAAAAATCTGCCAGGGCGTGACCCCGTTTGACACACACGTTTAGTAAAAATCAGTTAACTACAAGCATGTGAAATATAATATTAAATTTTAATGGGCGTAGCCCCACACACTTTTTTTAATACATGACGGTTTCTCTTTTAGAGCTACAGGTATTTGCCAAGTTTCATAAATATCGGTCAACTACACGTACGTGAATGGGCGTGGCTCCGCCAACTTTTTGAACTTCAAGATTTTGTCGTTAAGACAGACTAATTTTTTTGCTAAGTTTCGTAGCAATCGAATAAGTAAAATATCATAAAATCAAAGAAAAAATTTGTGGGCTTATCCCCGCCCAGTTTTTCTCACAATGGGACCAAAATTCAACAAAATGAAGTATTTATGAATAACCAATCTTATTTCTACATTTCATAAAATATTTAAAGGCTGAAATTGAAAACCGCAGCAGCTGTAAAGTATCCCATGATTGTTTAAGCAATATTCCCATAAATTTTCCTTTACAAAATTTAAACCGTAAATGAAAGCATGAACTCGTACATCTTTGAGTTGCTTTTTAATAACTTCACAACATTTGTGAATGCAGTAAACAAAAGCATTAGTAATTAATCTCTTTGGAAAAAGTTTACCACCCCAGATAAAAACATGATTACTTAATATTAAAATACAATATTTAAAGTTCAGTGGCATTTTCATTTAAAATTTTCAATAATAACAAATTACTTATGTGAAGAAAAAAATAACATATTTTAATCATCAATTTGAGGCTTCTAATACTATTCTTACAATTACAGGTTCAATGCCTCTTGGATGAAGCAGATTATATGGTGAATAGTACGATAAAATCTTCTATTAAAACAATAATATTTGAGGGGGAAGAATAAGTAAGAGGGCAATGGACTTGGATTTTTATTTATTTATTTATATGTATCTTTAAAAATAATTAAAAAAGAAATTTTAAGTCCATTTATACAAAGGGTGGAGATTAATTATTTTCTAAAGAAAAAAAACTCGCTAGAAGTAAGAATTACTTCCTATACAGGGTGTGTTTTTTAGAGCTATAGAGGCATTTAGCAAATTTGTTGTCCATACTGAGGCAGTTCGTGATAATACTTTTTAAATATAACTGTAATTTTGAAAAAAGCATCTAATTTTCTTTGAAAAAAAATATGGCAACTTATCGAAAAATCTGGCATTGTTCCCATACATAATTTATGACATACAATTTTTATTAAAATTTAAATTTTTTAATTTAATTTTTATTTGTAATTTAAATTTAAATTACTGAAAAATATGTGAAAAGCATCTAATTAAAAAAAAATTGGCAACTCATCGAAAAATCTGGCAGCACTGTCCTCATATACAATTTACTTATGATTTTTTTTCGCTAAAGCGACAACAAAAATAATTAAAATTTTCCTTGTTTGACAAATGGAAAAAAATTAACAGAAAAATATGTGATAAGCATCTAATTAAAAAAAAAGTCAGGAAGTTCATCGAAAAATCTGGCAGCACTGTTCTCATATACATATATATAGGCCACCGCACACAAATTTTAATTACAATTTAACTTTTTTTGACAAATAATGCACAGAAATGCACAGAAAAAAAAAATAATTTAAAAAATCTGGCAACTCATTGAAAAATCTGGCAGCACTGTCCTTATATATAATTTATTTATAATTTTTTTTTTCATTAAAGTGACTACAAATTTTATTAAAATTTTTCTTTTTCTGACAAATAAAAATATGGTGATCGATATGTCAAAAAACGCTGTTTACCTACAGTGTGTCGCAAAAATAATCACATTATCGGAAGATGCTATAATTTTTGCGAATGGGTTCAAATATCAGTTCTGCTTTGACATTTGTGGAATAAACAGATAAAAAAAATATACTTCAGTAAGACATGAATCGCTATACGCTTCAAGAACGCTGAATAACTGTTTCGATATTTTTTTGTGACAAACTTTTATTGAAAATTATTATGAATGACGAGCCTCATTTTCATCTCTGTGGACACGTGAATAAGAAGAATGATCACTTCTCACTCGATGGACAATAACCTATTACACCAACTCAAAGTTACGGTATGCCCACCATGGGCATTTGCACTTTGCACTACCACCGATCGTGAAAACCCTTAATACAATTTCTTAACTGGAAAGATTTTGCGATAGTCTTGAAATTATTTTTTCACAACTTTTGAATAAATAAAATTAAGACAACATATCTATTACCACTTTTGTAACTACAACTAATACACTAGTTCATACGCTGCACAGTGGGTCCAAACTCCCTTTTTACGCGGATATATTCATATTGTCACAACTATACTAGTAAAGGTCACTAAATTTGATGTGGAGAACTCTTAGAACAAAGTACATGTTTCAACCACAGAGGAGACCAGAGTTGTAGAAAGTGACTTAAGAAAAAAGCTCAAATCATCTGATTTGATCAATGTTAAAAAGGGACAAATATAGTGTGTTTGTTATTGAATATTTTTAGTACAATAATCAAAAAAAACAGCAGAAATGTATAGGTACTTAGTGAAATGAACAATTGAACATTTTTACAAAATTAAATGAAAGATTGTGCAGTGTTGGACTAAATAAAACAATGTGTAAAACATTATTAGTAATATAAAAGTGATTAAAATTAGTTTCCAAATGCTTACAAACTCAATTTTAAACGTTTTCCTTCAAAAATATTAATTTTTATTTTTTTTTTTTCAACTTACAAAAAGCAAACAACGAATGAGACCACAAAGCACAAATTGAAAATACACTTGAGCACATGAACATTTGCACAAAATTAAATGGAGGAATTTGTGGTATTGAATTAAAAAACACAATGCGAAAAGGATTATTAGTATTAATAAAGTGACTAAAATTTGTTTTCAAATGATTAGAGACTTTGTTTTAAGCATTTTCGTTCGCAAATATTAATTTTTACCATTTATTTACAAAAACTAGGCTGCGAATGAGACCACAAGGAATAAAACGTAATTACTTTAAAATAATACCACGCGAAAGAAAAAGTAAAGAGGATTTGATGACTGTGAGCGAGACCTCTAAAAAAACCACAAAATCACAATTATCTTCCGTCTTACTTTGTGCTCGTGACACCTCTGGTCTCCTCTGTGGTTTCAACAAAATCTTGATGGTATAGGAGGCTTGAAAGAGGTAACCCATATAAAGTAATTATTAGTTGTACTATATCTGCCGAACAACAAGATTGACGCTAAATTTGATGTGGATAACTCTTAGCATAAACTAAATGTTCTAACCAAATCTTGGCGGTATAGGAGGGGGAGTCGGGTACCCCCTTACAAAGTAATTATTAATTAATTATTTTTAATGATTGTTTTGTATATAAGAAATACCAAAGCAGCAAACGAAATTAATATAAACGGTGCTTTACTAATAAAACAAGCAAACTTTTCAGGATTTTTTTTATTCGCGCACGCTCCTGATGAGTTTTGCCTGCCATTGATTGACTACGAATACGAATTGTACAAACATAGATTATTTAACAAGCCTAAGAAAGTTAGCTAATGTCACACACGTTGTTTTTTTTTTAATCATTATTATATATAAATACGATCCCTACCACGCGTGACTCACGCATAGCAAATCACGGCATTTGCATATCTCTAGTAAGAACACATAAAACAATGACAACAACAACAATAAAAGTATTAGCAGAAGGCGCTAAGAGCTTACTGTGGGTAAACTTAATGCATTAAACACATTCACCACAGCAGGCTACCGACTACAAAATGTCAAGGATAGAATACACATGTTTATATGAGAGTTATTCTTTTGAAGACAGCAAGGCAACAGGGCGGCAGGTTTTTGTCTATGCTGGTTTTGTCGTTGTAGTCCAATTAAACTAATTTCTATTTCTTTAGCTACAATGAGAAAATTCAGTTTTGCCAATATAATACAAAATGTTGAATGAATGGTATCGTACAATTATTTCATATTATTTAGCAGAAACAATGTCCAAAAATTTATGTAAAGCATATATTGATTCATTTTTATACTTCTACTTCATATAAGTACATTTTGAAAGAGTAATGTAATTTTTGTAAATGCGAAATATTTGAAGGTGGCAATACTGAACTATGTATTTAGACTTAAATATGAGGTGCAGATTAGACTTGTATCGAACTCTTTCAGTAGCTCGTTTTTGACACAAAGCTTGCATCAAACCCATTTAAATTACATGGGTTTGATCACTGCATAAACCCATTTAAATTACATGGGTTTGATCACTGGTTTGTGTCAAAAACGAGCTATTGATAGAGTTCGATACAAGTTTAGTGCAGATGGTGCTGCTGCTGTCTGCAAAATAATTAAGTAGCTGGCTACGAGGCGACAAATGCTGCTAGCGGCATTTGAAGTCGTGTGTTCGTGTAGCCTGCTGTGGTGAATGTGTTTAATGCATAACGCGTGAGGCTATTACTAATTCGTGTAAAACTTCTGAGGCGCACCGATGCGCAGCATAAATTTTTCTAAGACAATGCAGATTCGTTCAATCTTTTAAAAAAAAGTTAAAATATTTTCATAATTGAGCCCAATTTATAACTTTATGTCCACCTAAACTGAGAAAATCCATTTATTTTACTGCACTTCCAATATTAACATTGAGAACAAAAGCACTTCCACAAATAATTAAGGATACAAATTTAATCAAAACATTTGAAGGAATACCTGAATTTAACTGCAAAAAAAAGCAAAAGCATTTTTATTAATCACCAAAATAATTTTTCAGCATAAAAAAGTCTACTTTACAGCAGCTGCAGATTCTGGTTGAATATATGGAGACAAATCCGGAGTTTGCTAGAGGATCCGCTGCCACGGAAAGAAACATTTTGATGCAATATTAATCAATAAAATAACGCAATGCAGCACAAAATATTTGTATATTTTATTATTTTTATTTATAAATGTTTTTTTTTAATAAAACCACTAACAAAATTACACTTTTTTAATTGCAAATTCAAATACTGAAAACAAATGTCTTTTGTTTTGTTTTTTGTTGTCATTTGTAAGTAGCGCAGAGCTGCATTTTTGTGGCCTCATTTACATGTTTTAGCGATTTTTATTTTCAAACAAGCGTTTAATTTAACGAATAGTTGGTATGGCAATATAGTAATTTGACAATTAGTAAAAGGATTAGGTTAGAAACGTAACACCTGACGACCGACAAGTCGATAATTAGTGAGGCGCTTAAGAGAACAATAATGAGTGACTTCATGTCGCTCGCTTAGCATATCGATCGACATCGTGAGCCAGGCAGTAAATGTTGCATTGTAAAATTTATTACGTTTTCAATGTTACTCGAATTAAATATGATTTAATTACGCCAAGTTTTTAGCTTTTTTTTTGCTTATTTTTCCAGTTTTCTCTCACAATTTTCCACTTTAACGCGTCATTACAAAAGCACCGTTACCTACATGACATTTATTTATTACATAGTGATGTAGAATTTTGTGCACTTTAAGCGAGTACTTTCAGTTTTCACAGTGCTTAAATTTTTTTTTTTTTTTTAATTAATCCGCGACATCAACGCCTTTGGTCCCTATGTGCGCTGTTGTGAAAACCTTTATTACATTTTTATTTTTATATTTAGCAAACATTTACATACTATGTGCAAAACTTTAAAGTCCTCCTTTTCGTTTAGCATTAAAACCCAACCAACATGCCCACATGTACTCCAATTACTTGCGCAGCAGTGAATTTATTTAGTTCCAGAGATTTTAGTGATTAAATAATCCATGCAACAATGTTGCTTGTTTGCTTTAATCACCTTTTTGCATTTTCAATAGTACGAGCGAGTACTTGTTGTCTCTTGGGGTTCATGTTGCAATTTTATCTTCTTCAATGTCTCTGTTTTAAGAGGAAATTTCTTGTCTTAATCTTTGCATTATTATAAAGTCAATTTGTAGTACAACATACTTCTAATAAAACCAAATATGTTTCTATATATATACGTATGCTTTTATTTTCAAAAGTCTCTAGCACGCTGCGTTTGTTTAATGCTGCTGCTGGCTGGCTGGCATTGCTTTAGTTTTATGTTTTGCTCCTTAATGTGTGCAGATGATGACATAAAATTGTGTATAATTACAATATGTTGTAAAACTTTTTTTTTTGTCATAAAATATACGACGTTATAAAAATGTTGTTGCTTAAGTGACACACGAAAAAAATACATAGATTTAAAGTTAATATTTACTCTTTTTTTTTAATTGTTGCAACGAGCGTTTAGTTTCTTTTTTTTTTGTTTTTTTTTTTTCTTAACAACATTGTTGCCGTGATAAAATTTTTAATGTAATATTGAGGCATGTACATATGTGGTGCATATGTAATACATGGTGTGGCAAAATAAAGTAGGAAAAATTAAATAAATTAGGTAGTTCACAATAGCGTTTTAAAATACAGATAAGGACAAAACAAATTGAGAAGAAATTTTAAAAATAAATTATGCCAATATTTAGAGCGCTAATAAATATTTTTATACAAAAAATAAAAAAAAAGTAATTTATAATTAACATAACATCAATAATAACAGAAAGGTTAAGAAGTCATTGGACAAAAGTATTTGTACAGGCATAAAATACATTGAATAAATACGTACAAAATGCTTGGGGTCATCAATTGGTTTGAAAATTTGCTGATTTGCGGTACCAAGCTGTCAACAAATGGCATCCGAATATGGTGTTATATCGCTCACAACTCAAAAAAAAACTAATTTTGCAGAAAACGCATTTAAAGTTTTCAATTTACATACAACTCAATGAATAAATTAAAAAATATTATTCTCTCACGAGATGGTAGGTAGAGCGATATGTTCTTAAAAAAGTAATAGTTCACATTAACTCCGAAAGAATTCAAAACATTTACCACGAATGACGCCACTGCCCTTTAAACCTGAACATTGCTGCCACCATGCTTTACTCGAGGTAGAATTAATACCCCTATCACGGTTCTCAACTAAATTCAGTTTGGTCGTTTAAGAGTAGACCAAACTTACACATGACCAAACTGTGTTTTAGCATCATGAACCACAAATGTTTTTTAGTTGAAATTGGCATCGCGTTGCCAACTTAAAATATCAAGTTTGACAGAAAACAATTAATTCGTGAGAAAATTTAAAAAAAGTTGAAAAAAAAATATTGTTTTTAGTGTTTTAGTTCAAAGAAATCATATCAAATGGATACAAATATGTATGTGTAGATTTATTTTATGACGACGAAAACGAAGTCGCAAATATCGATGTGCTACGTATCAAAAGAAATATTCGTGATGCTTCCATTCCTCTTGAACTACCCAATGCAAGGTAAGGAATAATCAAAATAGATAACGAATTCCTTAGAAAATAATTTTGGAAGATTTTTAGTTATTTCCGGCAGAACAAAGGAACACCTAAAACCATATTTGAAAAAATCGATATGTGCTCGGTATACCGCGGATAACAAAACTGTTAAGAAAATTTTGTTATTGAGCATAACAAATATTTCTAGTTACGATTTATCCATTTTTTTCTGCTTTTTTTTATCGCACCAACCTCTAACTAGAAAAACCCAACCAGACCCAACTACTAAAAGGCAGTTGTGTATACTCAACGTCTTTCTCAACCAAACTTAAGCAGAGTTGTAAATGACAATTGCAAAACACAACTGAAAAGTAAACTGTCAATTTAGTGGAGAATGGCAATGCAAATTTATTAATCCCAATCAAACTATTTTAAAAGTTGAAAACTGTGATAGGGGCATAAGTCATTTATTATACAGGACGAGGAATTGATTCAATAGTGTAATTTGTGGAGATTGTTTTATCTCATTTCGGAGTTAATCTGATCTGTTACTATTTAGGAACATACATCTTTCGGATGCCATTTGTTGACGGCTTGGTACCGCAAACCAGCAAATTTTCAAACAAACGTATTTTTTCAATGTATTTTATTCCTGTGCAAATACTTTTGTCCAATGACTTTTCAATGTTTCTGTTATTATTGATGTTATGTTAATTATAAATTACTTTTTTATTTTTCGTATAAAAATATTATTGGCATAATTTATTCTCGAAATTTCTTCTCAAATTGCCTCAAACCCCGAAAATTATGGGTGTACAAATAGTTTCGTCCTTGTCTGTATGTCTTAATATTGCAACGTTTTAATTTCAATACTTTAATGTGCGTAAATCAAATGTATTATCAGATGGCACATTGAAAAGTATAAAAAGCATATGTCATTTTCAATATGTCATTTTCAATATGGCAACATGGTAATGTTAAACTAAACAAATTAACACTGTCAGCTGTAGTTGGGGCCATGTGAAAAACCCCGGGGGGCAAATTACGGCACTCGTTATCGAACGAAATTACGAAATATTTCAATAGAGTTTGTTTGGAAATATTTTTAAATTTCGAATCGCATCGAATGCCGTAATTTGCCCCCCGGGTTTACGTGAACGAACCAACTGACGCTCTGATAGATGGAATTCGGTGCTGCATTGACGAGATAAGCAAAGCTTTGTTGTTGTGAAAAGAGCAGACGTCTGCCGACGTGCTAGAGGTGGACATTTGGCCGACATCATATGTGACGCGCAAAATAGAAAGGGACCTAAGGGTAAAAACCGGTTTTGTTCAGGAGAGCCATTTTAAAGATTTAAATACGTGTATCTTTGGTGTACTTCGATTTCAGAAAACGCGCATATCTCTGGCAGGGAACACTTTTGGGGCATGGGATCGGTCTCATTCGATGCTCAGATGTTGTCCACATCAAAAAAAAAAAAAAAAAAGTGAAAATTGATTTTTTTTTTACCCTTAGGTCCCTTTCTCTATGCGCTGTCACATATTCCAATATTAATTCTCATATTTCTACTTTACACTGGTATCAATAAAACTGAATATGTCAACAAAAAGTGTGTTTTTAAGCCAATTTATTTCCTAACCTTAAATTTGACCACCCTTTGTAAATCAAGACTTAAATTAGGACAAGACAAGCAAGACATACATATTTCTTCTTCCTTTGCACTGGGGAACAATGCATTGATTTAGGATACATAGTGCGTAATTTGTACCAATAAACTCTTATATTTTGATGACGAAAGCATAAAAATTAAAATAAATACTCGTAAATAAAAGGGAAAACATTTTCTGGGGTCTCTTGAGTTTCAAGTTATCGATTGCCTACTATTTATATTTTTAAAGACATTCATAGCCATAGTCATTAAATAACATAAATATATATTTAATATTTAATACTATTATTATTACTTACTTAAAAATAAAGCACTAAAGCTTTCTTGCGATAAGTCAACAAGAATGTTGCAATTATTGCACATTAGAGGAAACAGTATAACGCACTTGGGCAATATTTACGAGTATTTATTTATTTTTATATGGTATTTATGAGCCAAACATTTTTATATCTGTCATGCATATGTAAGTGTGACAAACTGAAAATATTTTGGCATAAATTAAACAAAAGAGAAATATCTATGACAACAAAACTTGGCGAAAGCACACGTCGCAAAGCAAGAAAAAATTTTAACAAATATATACAAATAAAATATACCAACAATTTCATTTATTTTTTTTTTTTTTTTCATAAACCAAAAAGCAATAAAATAAATTTTAGTAGAGCAAAAAAATCTTTTTGAACACAAATTCTAAATAAATGTATTACAAAACTCAAAAATATAAACAAAACCTAGTGAAGAAATGAAAAACAAGAAAAGTAATCAATTTTTTTTCTGCCAACATGACGAAAGACTACAACGAACGTAATGCTTATGTAGCGTTAATTTAATTTTTAGTTTAGAGCTTTTTTTTTGTAATGTGTTGTTTTCTTCTTACACATGCATATGAAAACTTCAAACATTTCTATTTTTTGCAATTATATATAAAAATTTTTATGTCTTGCTTTAATATCGAAACTAAAATTAATTAAATTAGAAACGAATGGACGGACGGGACGGACGGGATGGACTGGTGGCTGGCTGGCTGACTGTTTGGCTAAAGCAACAACTTTCCCCTTATATTTTTGGAATACAATTCAAATCAGATGGTAAAAATCAAATAAGCAGAACACATCATCACTAACTGCAGTCAAGCTTAAGTGTGTATGTATAAAAAAAAAATTAAATTAAAATGGAAATGGAAAAATACGAAAGCTGATGAAAAAAAAAACTTATATAAAAATAGGTAACAAGAAAATAAATTAAATTTTAAACTGAGAAAAAGAGGAAAAACTGAAATGAAATTTGACTTCAGCATTAGTTAACAGTAATTGGAGAGAGACGACAGAAAAAAACTCTTACACCATTTCTGCAACACAAAGAAAAAGTTATTCGAACTAAAATTAAGTTATTGAAAAAAAATAAATAAATTCCAAGATGAAGATTGCAAAATAAAAAAAGATTACGCCTTAACTAAACCGATTAAGCACAAAGCAAGGTGTTGTAACTTATTCGAACAGCAGTAATGTTTTGTAACTCTCAGATCCATAACCATAACCATTGCTTTAGCCATAAATATATTTGCTGCCATAAACACAAACAGCTGTTTATGGCATCATTTGTTTATTAATTTCAAAAGTGCAACAACAAATATATATAAACAATAAAGGCCAGGGCGCATAGAATCCGTCATACGTTAAACTTCGCCTTTTGTTTAAAGGGTGTTTTTTTTAGAGTGTCATAACTTTGAGTTGGCCACACTGCTTTATTTGAGCACCCATTTAACAGCTGATAATTACTTTTTGTTTAGTTTGCTTTGAAATTTCATTATGAATCTACTTCCACCAGAGCAACGCGTGCAAATTGTTGAAATTTTTAATCAAAATAATTGTTCTATTCGTCAAACTCATCGATTGAAAATTGATTTTGAATTTCCTTTCAAAATTTTATTTTCCGATGAGGCCATTTCCATTTCTTCCATTTTATGGTGTAAATAATACTGGTTGAATGGATACGTAAATAAGCAGAATTGTCGCATTTGGAATCCACAAGCACCATTGCATCCACAGAAAATTACTGTTTGGTGTGCTTTATTCGTAAGGGTCCTAAATTTGATCCAATTGGTCACGTTTCTGAAATAATTTTGGAAATTAAAAAAAGCGATTTTGAAAAATCTGATTTTTTAATGAAATTTATTTTGTCAAAATGTGGAAGGGCACACGTACTACGCTATACATATATGACAGGTGTGGTAGTCTTAAGGGTCCTAAATAAGACCCAATTGGTCATGTTGCTGAAATAACTTTGGAAATTGAAATAATCGATTTTGAATCCGAATTTTTTTTTTGCCATTTCGCTTATAACTGGTACGTCCCTGGTTTAATGCATTAGTTACATCTGTCATAACCTCATTGTTTATATTTTGGCCATCACACACACTCTGTTGTTATACCAAAACAGCTGATCTCCGATACTTTGTGAGGTAGAAATAGAAGGCACTCTAATTGAAAATTTTGCCAGCTGAATTTTACAGTGGAAAATTTGAAAATGTCATGTGAAACAAACAAATTTAGAAATTTTAATAACTTAATTTTGCAAAAACCAAATGGAAATAGTTTACAGAAAAAAAAACTTCGTTTATTTTATTTTTGCTGCAATCACTTTATATTGGCCCTGTAAATATGCAAGCGCGCGCCCTAGAAACCTAGTGCTCTGTTAGATGTTTAAGCGGTTATTGTTGTTGTTTAGCATTTAAATGCATTAAAATAATAATGGCATAAAGTCCATAAGGGTTTTCTTTTTCTACACTGAAGCAAATGTTGTTAAAGGCAAAATACCAACAAACAAACAAACGATAGATGGTATGACAAGAAAATTGTAACATGACGATTTGAGCTGCTGACAAACCGAACGAATGAACGAACGAACGACTAACTCAACTATATTTGAATTGTTTTACCAGTACAAATTTGGATTTTCGCCTAATGGTCGTTTAGCATGAAGTTAACATTTCCTGACGCCTGAAACAAAAAATCAAAACAATGAATCAAGCATAAAAAGACGTTGAATATAATGAAATGTTTTGGTGTCTTTTTAAACAAATTTCGTTAAGGTAACAAACACTATTTAAAGCTTTTTAAGGCTTTAAAGTTAAAGAAAAACATCAAGATGATCTCTTTAATTTTATTGACAGCTTATTATATCAATTTCATCAAAATCATGAACAAAATAGAAAAGCAAGTAAAATAATTAATATATAAAATTAAATTAAAAGAGGCTTGAAAACGGACAGTAATGAAATAAATGATAATTATATTTGCAGCAAAATATGTATTTAATTATTACATTTTGTTATGACTACATCTTTTTATGAAAATGCTTACTGTGGCAAATTATCGCCGGGTTTAAGTTGGCAACTCTATTAAGCTATTTATTAATATTATGGCAACATCTTTTTATGAAAATGCTTAATGTGGCAAGTTGTCACGCTGGTTTTAATCTGGCAACTCTGTAAGTTGTGTCATTTCATCTTATTTCCTCAAGTGTATTTTTTAAGGTTTCTCCATTTTTTTTTTGTTTTGTTGGCTTTTTAATCTTCTTTTAACTTAATGACCATTGGCCATCATTGACACGCGATGTCGCCAGCAAGCAGAATTGGGAAAATGTAGACTTAAGGGCAGAAAATATAAAGAGCAACAACAAAAATCGTTAGAAGATATAGATAACGGCAATGGCAAAAATAAATTTTTTAACAGCACATCATGAACATAATGTAAGCAAATGTATGTAAAAGCTAATGCATTTGCTGGTACTTACAGCTGCGGTCAGAGTGCGGCCTGCACAGAATATACATTTCATTCTTTGTTTGCCTTTTCGCTTGGTCTAAAATAGCGCTTGGATTGCACAACATACAATTTCCCAGATTAAAAGAATAAACGCTTAGGTTGATTTCGTTATATTTCGTATGCTCTTTGCATTATTAACCTTAGAATTTCGGTATAAAATAGACATTTTAGGGTTAAGTACACCAAAGGTGGAAAGAATAATGTGGCCGCCATTGCAGTGCCAGATTTGGAGATCCTGTCCAAACAGGTTTAGAAGACACTACTTCAGTAAGTGTCACTTACCGACCTGTTGGGTTTTGTGGAAACTTTCTCAAAGCTGGAGAAATGAGAAGTTAAAAAGAGATTTGAATCCAACGATAAAATCATCTCACAGACAAATACTAGTTTTGATGCCCTCGACAAGTCTTAAATTTTATATACATACACATGTATGTACATGTATGTTAATTTATTTTACTTCTGCAAGGGTCGTAGTTTTATTTTTTGGAAGGAATAAAAATTTGGAGAAACTTTGAACAAAGTGTATAGAGCTCAAATTGGGCTAGGTTTTAAAAAACAACAGTTTTAACCAAAAACCTGTGTTTCAATCAAAAGTCACGAACTTATTGACCCATCCTCCCATTTCGAACTTTTTTCTGAAGAGCAGAAGATCAGTTTTCAGTGACGCTTGCACGATATTTAGAGGTTTTCCTGATACTGCCACTGTGATGTCAAGGTAGTTTACTAAATTTCTGTATATTATAGAATCTATCTTCTTGAGAAGACTGGAAGTAATGACTCTATTGGTCAGTAGTATCTTTAATAAGCGATACGGGCCTGTTCTGTCACTAATAGCTGACGTGATAGTGGGTTCTTCCAACTTCCAACGCTATAAATGGTGCAATTTACCAAAGCAATGATTTAGCTTTCATTAATTTTTTGAAATCACCGTGATTTGACATGTCGTGATTTGTCGACTGATGCCCATTTTGATAATATTCTCCGACTTTTTTTCGTGTGCACAAAATGCCGCCTATTGGCCGCCATATTGAATTTTAGTCACACTGCCGGCAGTCAAACAAACCGATTGACATAAGAATCATAAAAATCAGCCCGTGCAGTTTATATAGTGCCGCAAGGGAACACACATACATTTATACATACATATGTACATACATAGGGTGAAAGACACAATACCCTACTTGGCGTCGCGCAGAAGTGGAAAAAAATTAGCACAGTTTATACACTAAATACATATATATTTTATTACTTCTTAATATAATATACAGGCAATTATATATATGTAGACACTTGATATTTTCAAAGTTAATGTATGTAGTTTTATGCAGACTACACCAATTAATACTGAAATTTACAAAATCTAAATTAAAGGGTATTCTAACCATTTAATGTTATTTTGACTGTGTAATTTTTACAACTTGCTTTATCTTGGAAATCGCAAGAGGCAAACTCGTAAAATAATCCTTAAAGTAAAAAAATCCGAAAAAAATCGGTAAAACGTAAAAATCACTAAGACTAAAAAAACGCCAAAACAACAAAATCGCAAAAACTAAAAAATTGTAAAATTAAAAAATTCTCCTAAAAATCAGCAAAACAAAAAAAAAGCACTAAAACCAAGAAAAAAATTTTAAAATGTCTAGAACATCTGGTAAGATATTTTTTTTAACAAACAACTCGCGAAGAGATTTGCTTTGTCTGCGGAAAACACCCAGGGTATATGGCGGGAATCGAACCCACTACCTCTCTGGACTGACAGGATAGCAACGCTACTACTCAGCTATTCGATATACATATGTACATAGGCTAAAGTTCGTATAGTGTTACATATGGGCTATTCCAATCAATTAAGTTTGTATTTCAGATCAATGCGTTTAAATTTTTTCTTATATTTTACCAAAGGTAGAGCTAATTACGCTCCTCAAAAGTACATAAAGAAGTAAGGAAAAATTTAAATTTTCTCTGAAATAAAAGCTTAATTGATTGCTCAACGTACGTGACATTCTGTGGAATTGCCTATATTTATATACATATGTGTGTATGTCGCACTTTACTGAATTTATTTTATGTAATAGCGAGTTGGATATTCGCGGCAGTTCACTTTCGAAAATAGCGTTACGTAATATGTAAATAGCTCCTTACGATGTTTTTCTCTCCAACAATAATCTATTTATTTTCTTCTAGAAGACATTGGAAATTTTAAATGCGTTATAAAAACAAACAAAAAATAAACGTACTTGGTTTTAATTCTGATAAACAAATACATAAATATATGTACGAAACATGTATTGAAAATTTCGTTTCACACACTTCAACGCTGCAACAACAATAACTTCTTGTTTTTTTTTGCGCGTGAACAAAAGTCCCGTTATTTTGGGGTTTTTTCAAAAATACAAAAAATTTAATTTAGCTACAACATTCTATGCTAGGTATTGAAAAAAATAAATTAAGTTGAATAAAATAAATCCGTTAAGCGGCCTATCGATTATACAATACTATTGTATATGTTATTCATCATATTATTTCCATTTTGCCTTATATTATGCAATAAGTGGCACAATATATTTTTGTTTTTTCAGCCCAATCATAAACAAAAATTCCGCGCGAGTTTCCTCACTTTTCCTTTTTCTCCTATCATGAATTTGCCAAATGCGGGAATAAAAAAACTCCCCGGGGAAAAAGTAGGTATTATGAACGCAATTGAACTTGCTTTTTTCACTAAAAATATTTCTCTTGCAAAACAGAAGGGAGTTTACATAAAAAAATGGTTAATACTCCATTAAAACAAAATTTATATACGCAAACATGTATTTTAAAGTTCTTTTATTTTGGAAAAACACAAATAATGCCCAAATGAATCATTTATAAACTTTTTTTTACATATTTTTTCAAGTTGGTGAATTTTAATAATTTTGTTTACTCTCTCACTCAAAAAAATGGAAAGAAATAAAATATCAGCAAACAAGCAAATACGGTGATGCCACGTATTACTCTTTTTTGTTCCCAAGCAATTTATGATTGGAGGAATATTTTCTCGGGAAAATTATTCTCCGTGAGAATTAAATTCCGTGGGAATATTCATGATTGGGCTGTTTATTTGTTTATTGATAAGAAAAGAAGATATTTATACTATATAAACGCTAGTTAATAATATTACTATTTACATACATATATACAATGTCTCTTAGTCGAGCTCTCTAGTATTTTTAGTATGATTATAGTTGGTTTTTACAACATGTGATTTAGTGAAATTTATTTGCTGGTGGTTAAGCGATGTCTATATGCATTTCATTGTTGCTTTAACAAATCGTCAGTAGACTTCAACCACACATTTTGAACAGTCACAAATCTCTTGACATGTGATTTAGTTTTTATTTATTTACATGAAAAATACGTATGTATGTACAAAAATTTTTTATTTGCAATGAAAAAGTTTTTTAAAAACATTGCTAGTATATGAGACCGTTTGCAAAGGTAGTGTCAAGGGATAAAATTAAGAAAAAATATAATAATTAATTATTTGGATAGCCACCAATATTTTTTGGAATTAGTTTTTTGTAGTAAGTTTAAATCTCTGCATGATATACTTGTGCTGTATCTTATATTCAATTGATCTGATGGAATGCCATTTATTTCTTGAATAATGTTCTTACTATCAAGGTAAATAAAAGCTTCAGGAGGAACAAACCCTTTTTCTAAACATTCTATTATGTAGTTTTCATATATATTGTTATACAACTTCTTGTTCGAAATATATTTCATATAAACGTATTGAATTAGTTTATAAATTAATGCCGCAATCCATACTTTGTCGAAGGCTTTCTCCATGTCAATAAGACATGTTCCAGTGCAATATTTTTTATGCCAATTCCAATTAATATCGGATGTACTATAAGTTTATGTATTGCGTTAACTGTAGAATGTTTAAATTTAAAGCGCCAATTTGTTTTTCACTATTTATGTTCTTGTTACTGCAATATATGTTTATTGTGTTATTGGACGTAAATTTTTTGGACAGTTTGGCTCTTTACCCTTTTTTGGCAGTATAACAACTTTTCATTGCCATTTTCCAAGCATTTGGGAAGTATGAATTATTTAGCATGTTATTGAAAAGTTTACAGTAATCATAAACCATTATTGGTGGAATCTTTTTCAAAACTATGTTGGGTATGTTATCAACACCTGATGATAATTTATTCCTTAAACACGTGAAAATATTTAATAGTTTGTCCTTCGTTATAAAGAAATCTTGAGTTTGTGTCTCCTTCAAATTGTCAGACAGTATTGAATCATTAAATTTAATTAAAGTTTTCCTTATCTAGTTCATAATTTCTTTTGGTTTCTAAAAATTTATTGAAAGCTTCATTAACTTGTTGATGTGTAAAGTTATTTAGATTTGTTGATTTATGACCATGGACTGACTCAAAAAATGCTCCTATGGTATCTAACATCTGAATTTTTTCATCAACTATGTAATTATTTAAATTTTTTTTCTTAAGACATTGCGGATCTATTTCCGCATTGGTAAGTAAGAATGCAGAGTTTCCGGGAATTTTTAATTCTTTAATGGGATACATTTTTTAAAATTTCGTTTTATTTGGCTGAACATGTTTGTAGAATCTTTGGGGTCTATTTTTGTCAATTTTTCTCTGATGCGTTTGTTCACAATGGATGGTTAGGTTTTCATTTATGAGATTTTTTATTAATTTTAGTTTAGTTTTTGCTAAAATAATATTTTCTTCAGACAAGGTTTGCTGTAATCTATTATGTTTTTTTATTATAGTCAAAACTTTGCTTTTTTCTCTGTATAACATTTTTAAAATTGGGGTGCTAAACTTTGTAAACGTATTTTCTTTTTTATATTTCGGAACCACTTCATGCATAGTTGAAGTTATTGAATTTTTTAATCTCTCTATATGAACACACAAAAAAGTAATATGAATGAGCTTGTAATATTAATTAAAATATTTGTAATATCAATTAAAAAATTAATTAAATTTTCACCTACAAACAATTTGATAATAATAATTAAGGTTTTCCACTCAAATTAATTAATACAATTAAAAATTTAATTGGATCAATTAAATTCTTAATTGAAAACATTAATTGTTGAATACTTTTTTCTGTGAAAGTCTATTTCTTTATTTGTAAGGTTTCGATTATTAGGGATTTGGGTATCTTGATTGAGCTTTTGTGTTATTTTACTTTGAACTTTTTTCCAGTCGGTTATTTTATAATTATAATAAAATTTGGAATCATCTTTCAAAAATACGAAGATTTCTTGTTCACTGTTCATAGATATAATCATTTCAACCGCAACATGGTCACTGTCGTAGTCTAAAGTTTTAAGAGAATTGACGGTATTATTTTCAGTATTTACGTGAAGTCTACAGTCAGCAAGACAAATGTCTAGATAAGAACCTGTACGAGGATATGATGGGGAACTTGTTGCGTATAGTTTACATCTGAAACGTATTTCATGATTTATTAGCCATTCACTCAAAAGATTGCCTTTTTGGTTGTTATTTGGATTGCCCCACATTGTGTGTTTGCAGTTAAGGTCACCCGCTAAAATACAGTCCAAAGAATCGAAAAGATTGTGTAACTCTCTCTAAAAATGTGTATCATTATTACCAGAAAGGTAATATGCTGAGATTAAATAAAGTATTTTATTAGTTGCTAAATAAATTCGAATAATGCATGTTTCCAGAGTTATGAAAGAATTAATGACACTGTTTGTGTAATGAGAATGTTTTAAATTATTTCTGATTAATATGGCAGTTCGTTCCCCCACCTTGAGTTGAGCCTTTTCTATCATTTCTTATTATATTATAATTTTCAAATTCTATTTTATGCCTGCAGTTTAGTTTTGTTTTGTTTCATTAAGGAGTACAACATCCGGTTTATTACGTGTAATAAATTGGTACAGTTCGTACCGTTTGTTAATTCTTATTAAAGAGTTAACATTAATATGTACTATTTTGAGTTTTTTTGGAAATTATATTTGCTTGAAAAAAAGTTTTATAATTATTTCATATTACATAGTGAAAAACTATTTGCGAGTTCACAAATAATATTTTTTTAAATCACAAAAGAAAAATAGGAGTAGTAGGCTTAGGAACTTTAACAAAACCCAGCCAAAGATTTGTATTCGATATGAAGCTGGGTTTTGTTAAAGTTTATAAGCCTACTACGCCTATTTTTCTTTTGTGATTTAAAAAAATATTATTTGTGAACTTTCAAATAGTTTTTGACTATGTAATATGAAATAATTATAAAACTTTTGCTTGTGAACCTATACCTGAATCCTGAATCTCAAAAAATGTCGGGATCCCGAATAATCCCGAAATCACGGGATTTGATTTTTTGAAATCCCTAATCCAGGGATCTTAAAAACCAGTCCCGATTGGCATCCCTAGCCGCTCTTAATGGATGCGATTACAAACGAACGACATTTAATTTTTATTTATATAGACAAATATTTTTGTTTATAAATATTTGTGTTTATTTAAAAGCATTTCTTTTGAGTTGAAAACTGTGTTTCCTAAGTACATACGAAACTGTGTGTGTGCATATTACACATCCCGCTTTTTGGCGGTATTTTCTTCAAAATCCCGCTTTGTGATCGATCATGTCCCGCTATTTGAAAAAACCATCTGGTCACGTTAAGCATACCATATGTTTATGTGCTTGTGTGTGTCTATCGGAAATATCGTGTGGTCGTATAAAAAATAATTTAGTTTAATTTTCATAAATATGCACATAATATATAACATGTCCAACAAATAGTTTTCTATTATGAAATTTATAAATGGAAAAATGCGTTCTGATGCTCTTTTATTTAAATTTTCTAACACGTTGATTAATCAACTTTCTTACTTATGTAAATATGTATGTAGGTATGTATGTTAAACAGCTGTTGTTTGGAAAGATTTCCATAACATTTGGACATTTTGTAGTGCTGACACACTTAACGTTATTTAATAACAACTTGAATTGGCCACTGAATAAATGAAAACGTGTTTGAATATAACTTAAATTTAAATAAAAAAGAACTAAATACGATTTAAATATTCGGTCTTGTTCTGACAATCACGGTGATTTGAAATCACGTGATTTCAAAAATAAACTATTAATAGTTGACTTGTTGGTGAATCCAGGAACGTGATTTTTTTATTCCCGTTTACCGGGAAGTGCAAAAGCCCGCTAAATCCCAAATCCTAGTCGTAATCTATTTTTCATAGACCTAAGTGGGCTTTGCCACGCCTAGACTAACAAAAAATCTTATATCTTGAAAGGTAAGGAGTCAGAGTATTCAAATTTGGTATGGACTCTTTTGAGAGCAAGGTGCGTAGTAATTCAAAATATTGATAAAATAGGACCGGGAGAGGGGCACCCCCGCCACAAAGTAATTAATAATAATCTTATATATTGAAAGCTATAATAGCAAAATTCTTCAAATTTGGTGAGTTAATTTCAAAACAATTATTTTTATATTTCGTCATCGTTGACAGCACTCCCTGTCTCTAGAACTCATATACCACATCCTCACACACTTATCATTTTCTGCCCTAGAAATTGCCTTGAAATAATTTATGTGGCAAAACAACGTTTTCCTGGTCAGCTGGTAGTTATATAGAATCAAACGGGCAAGTCAATTATTACTACGTTTATGCGCACAACTTATTTGCAAATAAAACTGTAAAGTGTTGCCACATAATTGTTTTATGGTGACTTACTAACTCAGAAATCTATTATTCACGATTAACGCACCACTATTTGCAAATAAAATTCTTGGGGTTGCCACGTTTACAAATGTTTCCTAATAAGAAAACAATAAATATATAAATATTGCAACAAAAAACATTGAAAGAAGAAAATAATGACAATAAAAACAAATGATTATTTGCAAATTTTTTTTGTCAACATAAGAAACTTTTCTATAGAAGTGCTACAAAGTTTTTTACATATGGTATGCCCTATAAACAGTGAGTTAATTTATTTGCAAATATTTTTATTTGCGGAAACTACTCGTACTAAATTTTAAGTTTAAAGCAGGTGATGATTTACACAATGGCAAAATGAAATTTCGGAAATAAATTTTCGAAGATGTATAATGCAATTTGTTACGAATTCGTAAATTTTCCTATTCGAATTAGAAGATTAGAAGTTTCTACAAAAATATTCACAAGATTCGGTTTACAATAAAATACTATATACTAGAATTTTACTAGTAGCTTTGAAGAAGATTTCTTTCCGCCACATTCCTGTTTAAGGGAATATCATATAATTTTTAAAAAGTGAAAAAACGCCGGCATGACGAAGAGTTGGAGAGTTAGAATGATACTCGAAGGATTGTACATAAAAAGGTTTCAAATGTCGATTTATCATAATATGTATATGTGGCAATAAGGAAAAAAAATTTTAAGTCATATTTAACTGTTTTGCAGGAGAACACTTTTAAACTTTCAAGTCGATTTTCAAAAATTTATTTCTTCTACAGTTAAATTGGGAAATTCGGTTTTCGCTCTTATTTTATTTACTGAAACATCATTATGCACACTGTAACTAATACATTCAATGCAAAATATACCAAATTATAACCTAAACTAGGCTATTATTCAGTATGAGAATAGAATGCGAAAAGCGATAAGCAGCAAATTATTGCGCTATAATGTCCTGAAAAATCTCCCATATAAATTGAGATTTTGTCTAGGCATTTTCTTGAATATGCAGAATACAGGGGTGTCATTAACTCAAAATCAGCTCATCTCGACTTGGCACTTTTTCCTTTTAGCCACAGATATTTTTTTTATTAAAATCAGTCATTTGATTTTGATGGACAGTGTATACATATACATAAATATTTTGTAAACAGCTAAAAAAAAACTGTGGAATATTTTATTTATTTATTTAAAAATATTTTTCATGCTTTTAAATTTAAAGATCAATTCATTAAAGGCGCTATTGATATTCCCTTATAAAGATATTATTATTAACTAATTAAATTTGTTAATTTGCTAAAGCAAAAAGGTGTTAAATTGTTATTTAAAAAAATACACACAAACAATACAAACAAACAATAAAATCAAAGCAATAACATGGCAACACCCACGTTTTTGTTTATAAATAAAATAACAAAATTCAGCAAACATTTAAAATAGACACACGACCAAAAAAAATTACAAATGCAAATTTGAAAAATTAAAAAACGGGTTTACTTTGCATGACCACAAAAAATATTAGCAAAACAAAGTAAAAAATTCTAATTTTTTTTTTGAAGAAAATAAATAAATTGAAGAAATTCATTGTGTCGAGACCAGAGAAAGAAGTCGATCGCCTCGAAGCCGACGCCGGTTATTTTTATTTATCCCGCCGCCGCCGATTGCATCGTCTCAAAACTAGCCAAAATTGTATCTGCTCAAAAAGACAAAATTGTACAATTTGGAGAAAAAATTATGAAAATAGGTTTTCAATTTCAATTTTAAATCTTCTTTTTAAGTTATCAAATGCTTATTAGAGCCGCCGATAATTATATCGGCGCGTCGCTGCTGGTCACAAAATTACTGCACCGCCGCCGCCGATAATTTTACCTCGACTTGTTTTGTTTCTCTGGTCTAGACAGTGTTTTACAGGAAAAATTTTTGACCATCCGTTGGAAAAGTAAAAAAAAAAATAAGAACACAAACTTTTTAATATAAAAGGAAAAAAATTCAGTTTCAATATTATTATTTTTACTATCGAATCCAATCGAATCGAATCAATTAAAGTGAAAGATTTCCGTAAAGAGCTGAAAACATTATTGGCATTTCGTACAAATTTCATATCCTGCCATCAGCAGACATACAAAGTTGATAACTGGTTGCCTCAAAAGCACTTTTTTACAATTAAACGCACCATTTGCAAACCTCTTTGCAATTAATTTCTATTTTTGTTTTTCGTTTTAAAGTAGAATAATAGCACATATTAAATAACATGGCAATAAACAACACATTTCCTTAATAATAAATAAGAGAAACAAATTTGGAAAAGAAGAAAAAAACATATAAAACATAAAACAAATGTGGGTTTAATTTGAATCAATTCACTGCTGCTGCCTGCTCTGGCGGCAAGTTCATTAAAACTCGTTCATTGTCGGTAGGAACAGAACGCTGCTACTTTGTGTATAAATATACGAATACGACTGACTGACTGACGTTTCATTTGAAATTTCTATAAATTGAAAATGAAAATAAATTGTAAAAAATAAAAAAAAGTTTAAAACTCTATTCTAGTTAAAATAAAACAGACTACATGCATTAATTTAAACTAATGCTGGTAGTAAATGCAACATCATTGTAAATCTGTTGCTAGTCCACTGATTGTTATAAAGTCCTAGTTTACACTATGCAAGTCTTATTGCTAAGCTGATTAGTTTGTTAGGAGAGAGAGACGAGGGGAACAGAAACGTTTCCTTTCCCCTCGTCCCTCTCTCCTAACAAACTAATCAGCTTAGCAATAAGACTTGCATAGTGTAAACTAGGACAAATTATGCAAACTTCATTTAACTCGCAGCATAAGTTTTTCTTTTATTTTTATTTAGTTGTTCTTCTAGCGAATTGGTGCGGAAGATAAAAATAAGTAAAGTTTGCGCATGCCACAGATTTAATTTCTAGTTTTAATTTTTTTTACTTGTTCTTGAACATGTTTTATTTTGTCCTATATCGAATCTTATTAAATCGGTCTTTTTGTGCAGTTTTGTTTTAATTTACTTCATTTTGTGGATGTCCCTTCCCCTTTTAGTACCTTAAACCTAAAAGTGTCTCAATAACACCTGAGTGCATTCCCACTAGAACCTAATTAAGGCCATGACTGACTATCCTACACAATCGCACGATCTACGAAAAGATACAACCTTGATCTGATGAATTGTTATTGTCTTTTGAAAATTTTCATAAACTCCATCATAACAGGGTTGTATTTTTTCAGAAATCGCACGACTGTGATATATGACAGTTTTGAAAAATAATTTAATTTAAAATTTCCTGATTTCAAAAATTTTGCTCATTTTTATTTTTTTAGCAATTAGATTTTGTGTGTTTTATTTTGCCCACTATGCATACATAGTCTTGATTTTATGCTTATGATTAGATTGTATATATTCGACAATTTGTTTGAAAGTTTTGTTGTCTTCAGTAAAAAAAAAATAAAAGATAATATTAATAGATTTTATTATTTCTGATTTTTAGCCGAAATTACCGCTACATTTTGTTCGGATATAAATCTTATTTTAAATCGCTGCTAGTTAAGCAAAATGTTATTAAGCATGAATAATGAAAATACATATTGGTAAAACAACTTTATTTAATATTAGAGAAGTGAAGTGAAATTTTAACAAACTGTAAAAATATATTCGTATAAAAAATTTACAAAAAATCATGTGTATCTTTATGTAATTTTTTTCAACATACATCCATACAACACTGTTTTAATTAACAAGCTACTTGACAACCTGAATGTTTAATCTTGACATCATTTTCGGTGGTATTTAGCCAATAACTCGTCGAATGGCAAATCAAACCAAACAACACAGTACGAGTACTGCCAACCCAGAGTATGGCGCAATTCATGTGTCCAATTGTCACACACGTTTGGGAGCAACTGTGGCCGTATTCGAGCGATAACTCGCTTAATTGTTCTAAATGTACAATGCGTTGCAAAACTAAATCAACAACAAGGCAATTGCCAGCTGATAATGCCGTTGTCAAGCGTAAAAGTGTTGCCAGCTAAAGCAAATGCAAATGTACATAAGAGTAACAGTTATGTTAAAAAAAACTTCTATGTTTCCAAGGCGAATTCACATCTGGTGATCTTAATTAACCAGCTGATAGCTTAACTGCTGTCAAATCACACCAAACGTTCGGAAATATTCTGACAGCAGGAAATTTTACACTAACAAATATTCCATGGCGAATAAGCAGAGTTGCAAATTGAGACCATCTGGTGTCAAGTCGCCTTGTATGTTTCCTTTTCATACTTGGAATTACGGAATGACTTATTATTAAAATCCTTGTTTTTTAAAATGTAAAGAATACCGTGCCCTAACCGCCAAAAAAGCTTAAGTGAAATAATTTTCGAACTTAATTTTTTGACCAAAATCAATCAATTTTCGACAACAAATAAACGAGGTCCAAAAAATGTGTCGGTTAAGCTTTTTTGATGGTTAGGGCTCGATATATTTCTTTATAAAATAATATTTAAAAGTACTAGTTTTTATTCAAGTCACGAGCTTTAAACATTTTTAAGATAAATATTACTATAAATATTAGATATTTTCCATCTAATTACATATTTCTATTTTGTCTTGTCTGTATATTTTTCAGCATTAGATGACATAAACTAAAAGTCATTGTCTGTTATTAAGAAATTATAACAAACCACAAACAGTTAAAACTTAATACTTTGAATTAATTGTTCCTAACAAATATCTGGTGTTAAAAAACCTTGTCGTATGCATGATTACAAATTATTGAACTTTTTTCTTGGTATAAAAATACGAGTATATTTCTACAAAAAAAGCATAAGTTTATTAAATGCCGGCTAAATAATAATTATAATCAAAAGAAATCAAATAAAATTGCATGCTTTGCAAAAATAATACGTACGTTACTACAATATTTATACCATTGAAAATATTGTTTACGGCAGTGGGTCAAATTAACTGTAAACGCCTGCTCGTTAACAGCATCATTTTCATCACTATCATCTACATAATGTTAAATATCTGCTATTACATTATCCTCTGCAATCGAGTAACTTGAAAGCTGTTACCCAGTGATGCCAACTCTTTTGGAACAAAAAGCACATCATAAATATAAAACATGAAACATTAAAGCGTAATTTCGAGCTCGAAGAAGCAAAAAACCCGTAGGGTTTTTTTAATATGTTATAAAATATATTAAAGAAATTAAAGTAATTTTAGGGAAAGATTAAGTTTGTACTCAACCATAAATAATGTTTTCGAATGGAAAAGTTCTCAAGGCCGGAGCAGTTTTCGACTGTTGCCGAAACAAGTTTTAGTAAAGGTACGATTGTTTTTTATTCATTTTAAATCGATCCACTAAACATAAACTTTCATTTGATAAGCCCGGTATTTTTATATTTTCTATCTTTCGGTACATGACATGAAAAAACAATGAACACTGCTTAAACTGTTTCAAAGAAAAATTTACGTCCTAAATACTCAAAAAACGCTGAAGTGTACATCACTGAAGAGGGGTGGCTATTGGTAATAGAATATTAATAATATTAAAAAGAACTTAAGTATACATACATACATACGAGTACAAACATAATTACAGTAGAATCTCGAAAAAGTTAACTCGCGTAGAAGTTAATCGCTCGGATAAGTTAACCGAATTTCAAAGCTCACGAGCAGCTTTAAAAAATTAACTTTTCAATTAACTTTTCTGAGCGTAAGAATTTTTTACCTTCACAAACTATTCTTATAAAAGTGTGGAATAAGATAAAATAATGGTATGATGATCAGTACGATAGTGAAGACGACATTCCGTTGCCTAAATTGATTAAATCAAATGCATGCTTCTTACGAGGATACAGGTTGAGAAGTTCAATTGTTAATGTGGAACATGGGTAATGACACTGAAAATTGGAACAAGAATCAAACTACAAAAGATACCGCTGATTCAGAAGTGTTCGATAATGACTAAGATTCTCGAAAGCCATTGAAAGCATCAATATTTTGATAAAATGGTTCGAAAATTATAACAATGAACATCAGGTGGCAGACCTTGTCAATTTGCGCACGATAATTGTGAAATTAATATGTATGTAAGTATTAAGTTTCTGTATATGAAAATGGTCAAGAGTGACTGGAAATTTAACAACAGATTAAATCTAAGTTTCTCTTTTGTAATGCTAAAATTTGAATGAGTTATTTCCGAAAAATCCATGTTTATTATTGTATTTTTTAAACTTTGAAAACAGAGCTTAGAAAAGTTAATAGTTCGGAAAAGTTAAATACCATTGGGACATTTTGGTTAATTTTTTCGAGATTCTACTGTACAACCATTTAAACATGCAAATACAATTTCAAACTGTTTTGAACGAAAAACAAAAATTCCCCAAATGCTTAGAAAGATCGAAAG
Organism: Nowickia ferox; assembly: GCA_936439885.1. Classification (NCBI taxonomy): domain Eukaryota; kingdom Metazoa; phylum Arthropoda; class Insecta; order Diptera; family Tachinidae; genus Nowickia; species Nowickia ferox. The sequence continues at coordinate 88,795,202 of OW387023.1, read as the reverse complement.
AAGCAAATACTAGATATCTAGGCAACAACGCAACAATAAATATTTTAGAAAGCACCGTATTCCGCAAGGTATAAGTATTAGGCATCTATATACATACACCCACTTTTAAAAGCATACAAAATGTTGCTTTTAAATATAAAATAAATATGGAAATACATAATTAGAACAGAAGATCACTTTTTTCAATTCTCTTTAGAACTTGATACAAATTTAATCGCCGTTCATACGTTGGAAACCTCAAAATAATCAGCATGAAATTTTGTAACAAATGGTAATTTCTATGATGTCGCACGTGACCGTTGTACACATTTAAATGCTAATTAAAACAGATTTTTATTTTAACAATAAGCGTAACTTAGAGCTCTAAATTAACTCTATTACTAGTGCAAACAACTGAGGAACTCGCATGTGGCGAAAACAAAAGCTGTGTTTTTGCAGCCAACGATTAAAACGCTGTTTTCAGCGAAACCTGCAGCAATATTTTAATTTGACTACTCTTCTAAAAGTAGTAAGAGTGAGTACCGATGTCTTTTTAAAATGATTTTTATTTTATCCAAAAATCATTTGTATTGCTACATGTTGCACGTGACATGTTGCACGTGAAATTTTTTTTCTATTATTATATTTATATTATTTCTACTTCTCTTTTTATATTTTTTACACATAGCTTCAAGTACTTTTAATTTTTTCTTCATGTCTTTTGGCGATGCATTCTCTACTTTTTAACCGACTTCAAAAAAGAAGACGATTCTTTTTCAAATTGTTCGGAATTGCGTATTTCTGAGCACTTCTGCCGACTGCGTCTCTTACGTAAGCGCTCATTCCTCCTTCTCAGTTCAATCATTTGCTTTTATCCTTCAGCCTACCCTTTCCACTTCTTGCTAGCAATCCGCAATCTTTCCTTGTTTTTATCCGACTGCGCGACGCAAAGAAGGGTATTGTATTTATCAGTCTTTGTATGTGATGTATGCATGTGTGTTCTTTTGCAGCACTATATAAACCGAACGCGTGGACCGATTTTGATAAATCTTACATCAACCGAATTGTCTTAATCTTGGGAGTGTCACTAAAGATATGACAGTAGTCAAAACTCATATGCCATTTTGTGAATACGAAAAAAATAAAAAGTCGGCGAACTATATCAAAATGGGTATCATTTGACATAGTTCATTAGGTTTCTCTTATGATTTTTCATTTCGAATGACCATTTAGGATATTTAACGGTTCAAAGTTGGTCGCCATCGGGCCGTTTATACTGAATATTTGATGAGCTTAGGTACTGATAATAATTGTTTTTTAATGTCGCATGTGACATCCTAATATGAGATTTTGCAAAATAGAAATGAACAGTTAATTACAATCGCATGGTTTCTTTCTTACGCATTATTAGTTTACCATTTATACCGTCAGAACATTTTTAGAGCGCAAAAGTCAATGTTTATCAAAAAAAAATTTAAGAAGTTGCGCTTGTGTGCCTTTGCATTCCAATATCTCGAAATTAGTTAAATATAAATGTCAAATTTTTTACATTAGTTTAAATTTATTGTTTTTCTGTGAAAATATAATAAACAAAGTGTTTTCAAGAACCTTTAATTTTTTGGTGTTGGTGGAAATGCCCACATGTATCAGCTTATCTTTGATTGCATGTTTATTGTTGGTTATTATAGCAAAAGCTATAATAAGGAATTATAAATTCTAAAGGAATGATTTTATAAAAAGCACATTTGCATTTACTCAACTTTTACACGAATTCACCACACTGTGTCACATTTGTGGTCATCATTCATCCACCATTAGTAAATATTAGTAAGCGTAAACGAAAAGAAACTTTCAATTTGAAAGTTTAAAACAATCTTACTCGCAAGATGCATTTAACTGGTTCTTGTAAAATAAATTGTGGCAGAATTATTGTAATTTGTTTAACAGGGATATTGTATTTTCTCTAGTCATATTCGTTACTATTTATTATGTAAAATATAATGTTCCAAAAGCTTGTGGGGCACAAACGAAACAGTTAATACAAAAGAAAAATATAAAATGCAGGCAGGCGGTAGTTTGCTTGAATAATTGACTGGATAAATAAATCTAATAAAAAGAAACACTAGTCATACTGGAGAATGTATGTAAGCAGTAACTTTATCTACCAAACACTCAACTCCAATGGTATTATTTAGAAACAAAAGTTTACACACAAAAAAGTATGAAAGAAGAACGAAAAAGAAAACTCATGCTTAATAACAATAGAATCTAAAACAAAATCTACCTCTTACTATTGAAAACTACTACAAATATATTTTCATAAAATTTTCATTCTTACATTTTAAACACTTTGAGGCTGCAAGTCCTAATTCGATGATAACCCAGCAAACCAACAACTTCTTTAAAATACGATAACGGTTTGCATTTGAAAAATTACTTCTTGTAAAAGTTACTTTTTAGACTAAAAAAACTTTTTTGAGAAAAGTACACATATTTCCAAAATAATAACTCCGATCCAAAATGTGTATTTTACAGAAAGTTAATTTGCAAAAAATTTCCCTTTTCTTGAAGTATACATCTACACAGAGAGAAAAGCCTATCGAAAATATCAAAATTAACAAAACTAATAATTAACTTTAATGATGAAACTGAATAAAGTCTGCAACTTCAGGAAAATCGCTCCCAAAATAATGCATTAAACACATTCACCACAGCAGGCTACACGAACACACGACTTCAAATGCCGCTAGCAGCATTTGTCGCCTCGTAGCCATCTACTTAATTATTTTGGAGACGGCAGCAGCACCATCTGCACCTCATATTTAATTATAAATACTAGAGATGTGCACGTGAGCGTTTTTTGACTCACGACACGCACGCTCACGCAGAAAAATATTTTACTCACGCACTTTCACGCACGAATGATTTCGAAAATTTTCACGATCATGCACGCTCACGTATAAAATATTCTTAATCACGCATGAGGGGTGTTCAAAAATATATAATTAATTTTTTATGTTTGTTGGTTGAGAAATAGGTTCTTACACATTCATATGTACATACATATGTACGTATGTATGTATGCATTACGTTTGCAGGCTCATTCAACCTATATAGACATATGTACCCAGAGGGAAAAAAGGAGTACGGATGCCTTCTAAAAGCCCTCTGTACTCCTTCTTTTGGATGTACAAGACCTGCTCGTTCCATCCCATATTCATATCTTTTTAACACACGTTGTCATTGCGAGGTAGGCCTTCCGTTTTCGCTTCTTTCACAGATATTCTAAAAGGCTGGTTGTTAAAGAATGGTTGTTAAAATTCCTTCAAATAAAGGTCATGTTGAAAGGTGTTTAATAAAGCTTTTTAACTGCTGGGACAGTGTTGAAATACAAGTAAAATAGTTGTGAAAATATATTTTTTATATGAATATAAAATATTTTCTCAACTGTTTTACTTGTATTGCAGCACTTGTAAGTTTTGAGAAACAGGTGCGAGGTATTCAATACACACATCATGCATATAGTGTTTTGACGTTTATTTTGTGATCAAAAGGGTCGAATACATTGAAAGGAAACTTCTGAAAATAACAAGAAGCCACATAGTATACATAATATTGATCGACCAAACCAACTGTCTTATTCAACGTACAAAACTAAACTAAAATGATTTACGCTTTCTTTCCTTAATCGCTCTGTATTTGGTATTTTTATATGAAATTTTGTTTCTTATAACGGCATCTAGGGGTCCACTCTGTAATGCGAAACGAAAGCAAATGCTTTCGAATTGTAATATCAATAACATACAAATTGGAAAGCATTTTCTTTCGTTTCGAAATACGGAGTAGACATCCTGATTTCTTTTGCTTTGCCAAAAAAAAGCAAAACAAAATATTTTATTCCTTCTGTTCTCCTTTCTTATAGAACTGAATGTGGAATGTGTATCCCATCTTTTTTACTAAAGAGCCGAAGTCTTTTATGAGGCCTTCTTCAGAAGTTACATAAGAATGTTAACTGAGTCAAAAACATGAATTCGTTTGCTTTTGTTTTGGCAAAATAACAAAACAAAAAATGTTTCTCCTTCTCTTCTCCTTTCTCATAGAAGGGAATGTGGAATGTGTACCTTATCTTTTATGCGAAAAAACCGAAGCCTTCTATAAGGCATTCTTTAGCAGTTTTATAAGAACGAATTTCAATAGTTTGGGCGTTCACATGACCGTCACTGTTCTTCTTCTTTTAAATTGTGCAAAAGCTTGTTTTGCACTATTTTTGCGAAAGTTTTCATTAATTAATAAGTAAATGAAATTTGACTAGATGCTTGATTTTCAATTTTAAACTTTTTTATTGGATAGTGGAACATATTAAAAACCACAGAGGAGACCAGAGGTGTCACGAGCACAAAGTAAGACGGAAGATAATTGTGATTTTGTGGTGTTTTTAGAGGTCTCGCTCACACAGTCATCAAATCCTCTTTAATTTTTCTTTCGCGTGGTATTATTTTAAAGTAATTACGTTTTATTCCTTGTGGTCTCATTCGCAGCCAAGTTTTTGTAAATAAATGGTAAAAATTAATATTTGCGAACGAAAATGCTTAAAACAAAATATCTAATCATTTGAAATCAAATTTTAGTCACTTTATTAATACTAATAATCCATTTCGCATTGTGTTTTTTAATTCAATACCACAAATTCCTCCATTTAATTTTGTACAAATGTTCATGTGCTCAAGTGTATTTTCGTTTTATGCTTTGTGGTCTCATTCGTTGTTTGCTTTTTGCAAGTTCAAGTTAAAAATTAATATTTTTGAAGGAAAATGTTTAAAATTGAGTTTGTAAGCATTTGGAAACTAATTTTAATCACTTTTATAATACTAATAGTGTTTTACACATTGTTTTATTTAGTTAAACACTGCAAAATCTTTCATTTAATTTTGTAAAAATTTTAAATTGTTCATTTCACTAAGTATACATTTCTGCTGTTTGTTTTGATTATTGTACTAAAAATATTCAATAACAAACACACTATATTTTTCCCTTTTTAACAGTGATCAAATCAGATGATTTGAGCTTTTTTCTTAAGTCACTTTCTTCAACTCTGGTATCCTCTGTGTTAAAAACTTTGAAAATAATAATTGAAAATAGCGTTTGAAAACAAATGTTTGACTCAGTGTATGTTGGGATTTTGTTTGTATCTTTGTGTTTGTCTGTGTTAGCAAGCATTTCACATCATTCATAAGCTAAAATTCATTTAAAATGCTTTAGCCACCATGGCAAGTGGTAAAATAATAAATAGAGTTTAGATTTCTTTCAAGTGTAACCAAATGGTCATTCAGAAGTAAGAAAAATATAAGCGTAGAGTAAAATAACAATACAAATATGGTTCTATACAACTAACAACAAAAGCAAACAATTTTGTTGTTTATTTTTCAAAAGTTTTAACGAAGTTTTAAGATGAACAAATGACAGTTAGGGGAATAAGTTTTATTATTCTCCATTATTATTTTTTAATATGTATTTTCTTGATACTTAAATTGTTCGTTAAATTTTTCTTGCTTCTTTTATTGGAAATTTGTATTTTGTGATTACCCCTATTAATTTTGTCGGTTTGAAAATTAAATAAAAGGGATATTTATTGTATTTTTTTCGTATTAAATTCTATGCAATTTTATTATTTTAATACTTGTGTATATTCTTTTTAACAACAATTTATCTATTGAATAATAAATCATTGCTTGAGTGGTCGCTTGCACACCATAGTTACATTTTCTGCAACGCTTTTATTGTACGAGTACAGACGTTTCTTTCAAAGAATATAAGAAAGTACAGTTAAACTTTGCTTTTTCTGCAAAATTTACCATAAATTGAAGAAAATGTTGTTTCAGAGGTTTACAGCATGTTTGTGTAAGAAGTTGGCGTTAGAAATATTGGCGTTTTTGTAATAGATTAAGGCGAACTGGTACAACTTTTCTTTAATCTATTACAGAAACGTCAACATTTCCATCGTCAATGTCTAATACGAACAGGCTTTTTGAAAAGAAAGTAATTCACAAATTGATTGTCTTAAAATCTACGGGGAAGTATTTAGTTCTAGAAAATTTATTTCCGAATGTTTGTAAAATTATTTTTTTATGATTATTTTGTTTATTAATTAACTTGTTTAATATTTATTTTATAAGTATTTTCATAAAAGATTTCGCTGTATCTATCACTTTTTCTCAGATGCCGATCCAGTGTCGAGGAACCCTATTGTTTCCGTCTGTCCGTCTGTCTGTCACAGGCTATTTTCTCGAAAACCGTATGAAAATTTTAAATCCTTTTATACAGGCAATTATATACAGACCCTTGAAATGTTCGTAGTTGCTGTAGTGTGCGTAAAAATTCTGTCTATGAAATTTTGACAGACAACTTTTTTTTTCAGAAAAGTAACACTCAGGCAATGAATGTCTACTACTAATACTAGGTGGTGTTACCTTATTTAGGAAAGGTATAGTTATAGAGAAGAAAGGTGGTGAAGGAAGAAATAGAGGAAAGCTTCATTCTTTTACAACTCTGCTTTTTTGGACGTTTTAAATAATGCAGTGTTGCAGCGCCTCTGGTATCAATGAGGCGTATTAAATTTCGAAGCTTTGTTTAGTAGCCATTTTATTGGATATTTTACTTCTCCGATGATTCTGCTACACAATGCCGACGAAGGAGGGCGCTATGATGTTACATTAGGTGTAGTTCAGTGACCAGTGACTTTGCCTTCAACACTTGAACTTTTCTAAAACAACTGATACAAAGGAACACTAATGCATATAAGAAAAATGCGTGCTGTTGTTATTTTTTAATGACTGTTGGAGCCCGGTCTCGAAACCAGGACTACTTCAGCCAACGTCACCTTCGAACCTCTTGGAAACCGTAAGAGGCAAAATCTTGAAATTTTCAAAAACGCTAAAACTAAAAAATCTTAATACTAAAAAAATTTCGTAACGGAAAATCACCAAAATGAAAAAATCGCTTAAATGTAAAATATCACGAGAAAAAAAATATGGCGCTACAATGCAAAGAAAATATCAAAAGTAAAAAAGGCCGGCAAAAATCAAATAAAAATCGGCAAAAAACTGAACAAAATCGCCGAAAGGAAAAAAGGCGTCGAAACTAAAAAAAAAATCGCCAAAAACCGAAAAAAAACTAAAAAACATCGTCGGAATTTTTTGAAGCAGTGCTTAGAGTTCGTTTGCGGCACTGTATAATAAAACTAAATAAACAAAAAAAATATTGGCAAAATTTGAAAAAAAAATCGCCAGAACTAAAAAAAATCGCTAAGAACATATACATATTGTACGAAAACAAGAAAAAATCGCCAAAACAAAAAAAGTCCAAGGTAAAAGAGCGTCGATGCTAAAAAATCGCCAACAACCGAAAAAAAATCGCTAAAAAGAAACAAGCACCGTACGGAATCATTGGTGTAAGTCCATATTTACACCATGCAAGTCTTATTGCTAAGCTGATTAGTTTGATGGAGAGAGAGACGAGGAGAACAGTAAAGTTTCTTTTCCCCTCGTCTCTCTTTCCTAACAAACTAATCAGCTTAGCAATAAGACTTGCATAGTGTAAATATGGACTAAGAGTCAAAATCGCACTTTACTTAATTTATTTTTAATTAAATTTTATCGTTTTAAAAATAAGCACTAATTAGATAATATTTAAATAATATTATAATAGTATTTCGTCACCCAAATCCAAAAGGCCGTAACAACCAAAAAATTAAAAATTTACTTTTTGGTTGTTACGGCCTTTTGCATTTTAATGAGGATTTATAAAAACAGTTTAAACAAACTTTAAAATCAATATTCACAAAATTCAATTGAATAGAAAATAATTTTAAAAATATGTACATACATAAATGTATTTAACTGGAATGAAAAATGCAAAAATCAACTAAATATATGTCAATAACCCTTAAAAGAGAACTCTATTCTTCCTGCAAAAAACAAAACGGAAAGAAATCTCAGCATAATGTTCGTAAGAGAACGGGCATAAAATCATTTCCATAAAAAAACTACATGACACACTAATGAACCTTCACGAGAATCAAAACGATGCTTGCTGTTGATGATAAAAATATTGTAAGGATAAACGTCTGGGAGTGTATTTCCATTATATGGACCACACATATGCTCAACGTTCATTAAACTTGTGGCAAAGTTTAGCAAATAGAAAAAGGCAGAGGGAAAGAGGAATTTAAAAAAATTGCTTTGGTTTTTTTAATCTCTACAGATATTAGAATTTTATATATTTTAACTGGTTTTTTTTATTTTCTTTTTTAAGCAAATAATGGATTTCAACACTTTTTTCGATATGAATTTTAAATAAAAGTTAATATGTTGTTCATATTGAGAAGGAATAACATTGCCAGCAATAAAAGCTCAAGGAGGGCTTAATTTTTCTTTTTCATATAATTGAAAACATTTCCCACCTTAAATTTTTAGCAACACAGAAGATTGGAAGTAGACAGTTTAAAGTTACTAAAAATGGAGTGCTAGGGGAGAGAATAAGGCGGTATTCATTTTCATAAGACTGACTTATTTCACAAAGTTGCAAATTTTTCTCAACTTACACTTGGCAGCACAAAAGTTTGACAGTCTGGTTTAATTGGCATGTTTATGGTTAATACAAGATCACACGCAAATTTGCAATTAATAGAATAAAAATAAACACATTTAAATTTATAATTATTTCATTTGTAGAATATTTAAGAGCAATCATGTGGAGAATATCTAAAATATTACATCTTAAAAATCTTCCAAAATTTCTTAATCCAACTACACATGCCTCTTTACTAATGCAGTTGGTCACGTCGTTCTCTACATTATATAGTGTCCGAACCCTTTTATGAAAATCACGTATGGAGTTCTATTTGACTATCATTGTAAGATTTTCTTTTATTTGCCTCCCCCTCTTTATTCACCACAATTTTTTTTATGAATCTCTATTTGTATAGTTATTATCACATAACAAAACATAAAGATTTTCATATGCATCGTCATCATCATCATCATCATCATCATCATCATCATCATTCAAACATTTCTATGGTTTTTATTTATTTATTCATTCATTCAATTGAAATTCGTTGTTGGTTTCTTTTTTCTTTCAACTGTAATGCAGTATATGTATGTATGTTGCAAGTCTTCATTTCCAAGTTGTTGAAATATTCATTTAACCTCAGCGAATAGAGTTCAATGCATAAGAGAATACTCGTACATTTAGACATTATACAGTGGGAAAGATTCACAAAATATTTCGGAGGAGAAAAAAGTTTTGATAGTCGCATATTGGAGTTAAGATTTCGAGCAATAACTTCCAAGCAAGTATTAAATTGAACTTATTTGTGCTTGCCACTCTATTTCTCTCTATATCTCTCCATCTCTCTATCTCTGCCTATCTCTATCTCTATCTCTCTCTCTATTTCTATCTCTATCTATATATCCATCTCTCTCTCTATCTATATCTCCATCTCTCTCTCTCTATCTCTATCTATATCTCTATCTATATCTCTATCTATACCTATATCTCTATCTCTATCACTATATATATCTCTATCTATATCTCTATCTATACCTATATCTCTATCTCTATCTCTATCTATATCTCTATCTCTCTCTCTATCTATATCTCTATCTATATATATCTCTATCTCTCTCTACCTCTCTATATATATTTATATATCCCTTTCTGTTTTTCTCTCTATCTCTTTCATTTGTAGATGTCGCCTAATCTTTTTCAAATCAAATGAAACAGAAGTCGAGTTCAAAATAAAATACTCTACATATCGTATCACTTTCCGCCATCTAACTTGTTTATTTAAGTGTAAATCCACAGGTATCACAAAGGAATCATACTTTTGGGCCCAAGTGGGCTGGAATCCTTTCTACCCTTTCTTCCAGCAACCTGCTAACTCCACCTAACCTAATTCGAAAACAAAGAAAATTCCCTCGAATTCGAAAGTATTGGCCTTCATTTCGAACTACAGAGTTAATACCTCGACTTGCTATTTCCTTGTAAAATATTATTTTAAAAGAAATAAGCGCTTAGGAAGTGCTGGTTTATTTTCAAATTATTTTTTTGCTCCTTTCCCACTGTAGATGGTTGTTAATATTTCGAAGAAAAGAATCAGACAGACAGTCAAGTCAGCACAATAAAAAAAAACATTATGGGCCAATCACTATAGTAGAAAAAATAACATAGAAGAGAATGAAGTTGAAAAACAGATTCATAACCAAAACCGTTAAATGCACTGATTTCGTTAGACATGCCATGGCAAGCAAACGCTTCACAAAAATTTGAATTTCATTAGAAAAATTTTGTAAAAATGTGTGTATGCAAGTTTAAAAATGCTTATATCACGGGCTTTTCTCTACTTGAACTTTCAACACAAAAACATTCATGCATTCATTCAGCGTGTAGCAGCTGCTGAAGAGGGTCTAATGCAACAGGCTGTATAAAGCCAAGCAGTATTTTTTTTTTTTTGGGGGGGGGGTCAGTTAATTTTATTTCTTTCTTTTTCAAATTGTGTGATCTTTTAAGCGATTTTTTTATTTATTTACATATATTTTTTCCTTTCTTGTATTATGTATTTATAATTAAATTAACTTTCAACACGCAATTATATTATTAGTTTATTTTTTATTGAATAAAATTAATGACTTCTTGCATGCGTATGTAAAGGGTTAGATAAACTTTAGTGTTTCGTGCTTTTCTTTTCTCGCAATATGAATTTTTTCTTTCTTTTTGGAGTTTATTAAAAAAATAATAACTGTTCAGTAAATATGTTGCCCGCATCATGTTGCTGTGTAAATAAATGTTTCGTAACATTGGCGAATAATTCTTAAGCCGAGATCTCAATATCGGCGCAATGTACCGATTTTCGTCGGCTCACTGAAATAAAATCATTACTAATAAATGAAATTCAATTTGAATGGGGTCCGCTCCGCCCACTTTTCCACACACAAGATGTTTTCATTAAAAGAGGCCAAAGTTTATACAAAAATTCGAATTCGTATATTTAACTTATCTTTTCCGATCATCATTTTTATTTTTACTTATTCGATGTACCGTCGGTACATACATGTAAGTATTAATGTAGTGGATATTATGTTACATTGTTTTTGCTTTCTACAGTTGATTTACTTTCCAGTATATGAAACTGTGATTGCCAAGTGAACATATATTTGTCACGTGCCCATGATGATTTAAGTGAAACAATTTTAAATGTTTTAGTTGAACTATGTATATTGATTTTTAATCAGAAATAATTTCTTAGTCGGACGGTACATCGAATAAGTAAAAATAATTAATGTGATGATCGTAAAAGATAAGCAAGAATAGTTAAATATACTTAGGTAGAGTGACATAACTTCGTGCTAACCTGAATAGAAAAATGAAAAAACGGATAAACAGAAAATGAATAGTGATACTTACAAATGTGTTTGCCAAAGGTAAATCAATAATTGTATACACAATATTTCTCATATTCCATTTCATTGAAAATTTGCGTTAAATAGCTGATGTTAATAACAATCTCTACCCCAGTAGATAGACTTGGGTGCTGATGAAGTACGTTGCTGCACAGAAATATATCGGTATTTCCCCCAGCTTATAGTCTAATTTAATTTTTCTTCTCTTCTTTAGAAACGCACATTAATTAATTAAAATATTTCATTCAATAAGAATTGAAATTACTGAACTTAAGCCCGACTAAGAAATTATTTCTGATTAAAATTCACTATAGTTCAACTAAAACATTTAAAATTGTTTCATTTTTAATTTATTTTCAAAAATAAAGAAAAGTCCATGCAAAAAGACTTTTTTTTTTTGCTATTGTTCAACTTTATAAATATTTTGTTTTCTTGAACATGTTCAGTTTTGTACACTAAGTTTACAATTAATTATAACAAAAAATACAACTACACAAGTAATTAAAATTTACCCACAGTTTCACTTGAAATAAAAATGTTTTTCTTCAGCTTTTTCTGAAATTGTTGGAAGTGCATCACTTTTCGTGGTGTCTTAAAACTATCAAGATTTTCACCCATAATACTGCCAGCCAAACTATTTATTTATAACATATGTACATGCATAAATACATATGTATATATATAAATACATATGTACATATATACATACATATGTATTTATTATGTTGTTATACTTTAAACCTCTTTTTGCTTCTTATAATCATTTGTTTTGTGAATTATATCAACTGCAGATATAACACTTTTTTATATATTAAGTTAAAGAAAAAAACGTAGTTTTCACTTTTGTGTACGGAATGTGATTTAATACATGTTGTGGAAAACTTAGTTAACGAAAAGCATGAAAAAAGTAACTGAAAAATAGTAATCTATTGTTTTGTAAAGTTGCATATAGAAATAAGAGAGCAAATGAATATCGTTTAAATCATGAATTAAATAAAACAAAAATGTAGTGTGTGTGTGTGTGTGTGTGTGTGCACTCGATGATGTGCTGCGAAAAACACATTAAATATAATATTGTAATAATCTTTTTAATTGTTCAATGAAATTTCTTAAAAAATTAAATAAACAACAAATAAAAAAAAGTTTTACAAAAGCAGCAAACCCGCCTGCACAAAATCGCTACTTTGTGTTATTGTAAACAGAACATTCACATTAAACTGATGGCTTCGAGATATTCAAATTGGCAATAAGTGCTGCCAGTTCTTTTTTAGTTTAACAAAAAAAAAAGGCTTCAAAGCATTAAGCATTTAAATAGGTCAAGTTATATACATACATATGAACGTGTGTAGAAATTTCAATTAATTTCATAACGTTTTTTTTAAGATATGGGCTTAAGACAAATTTTAGATTTTTTACCTTAATGAATGAAGCGAGTAAAGTTATGAATTTTTAAACATAAAAAAAATGTTTTTTTTTTAATTTGAATGGCTGTAACTCAATCAATTATGATCCGATCGGCACAGTATATATTTTGGCTGAAAATTTAGAAATATGTATGTATATCTCCGCAACAGTATAAAATTTGCATTAGCTAGATGGACTGTTCTCAAAAAAATATATTATGCCGAATTATGGGCAAGGTATTCCTTTAACATTTGCCATAAATTTAATTCGGAAAAAATTTAATTTGAGACTGATATTGCCAGTTTTTAAACTTGCGAATTGCTGAGGGATAAACATAATTTCAGCCACTACTAATAAAAAAAATCGTGGCAATTCGTAAGTTTTAAAAATTCTGAGTATGCACTTTTTTAGAGTAAAATCTGTTTCCCAATAAATGATCACCATAGTTCGCCAATGTTGGCTCGTTTCCGAAATTCGCAAGTTTAAAAACTGGCAATATTTGCCAGTACGTTTTTTCCCTTAACTCTGATAATAGCAAGAACGAAATATCTTTACGAAACGATTTGTTAGTGTATATTTTGCTGAAAATGCATATTTTTACATAATTTAATCATAAATGCACATTTTTGTCTCATATTTTGGTATAAATGCATGATTTTGTGTCATATTTTGTCAAAAATTCAAATTTACAAAAATATTATTCTTGACAAATTATAAATGCAAAACTGTTTTTTTTTTTGGCAAATTTATTCGCTTGAATTGTTGTAGAATTGTAGAGAACAATTCTCCAAGCACACATACCTACCAAATTTAATGGAAATGGTCATTTTAATGATTTCAAGAGGAAACTGTCTGCTATTAAAGCCGAAAGTAGTGAAACAATTCTGCGGAAACTTGATATTGTTTTTAAAAATAATAACGCATTTAAAAAGCAAATCTAATACGAGGTTTGGTCAAAACGTATCGCGAATTTTGAATTTTCGCGGGTTACGTATATTTGAATTTTGATTTTTTGTGGCGTTATGTTGGTACTCATGTCTCTCATTTATGCCGACAATTTCGGCCATTTCGAATGTTTTTAATTGTTGACAGCTGCTTTGCTTGCACGTGTTTTGGCTCGTCTTCTTTTATAACAGAAACTGAGACATTATGTGTTAAAAAATTCCACTTAAGGCTAAGAAAACATTTCCAAGCTCGTAACATTGTTAAATACAAAAATTGTTATTAGATTGTTTTATCTACATATATCTTATCGGTTTTGAATTCTAAAGTTGTTTAGTTTTGACCTCGACCTAATTTTTTTTTCAATTGATAACTTCCTTTTTAAATATTTGTTAATGCAAATTATTTATTTTGCTTATTGAGTAAAATATTCTTTAATATGATGAGATTCTTTTTTTTTAATAATATTTTTATTAAAAATATAATAAAATTCATTATTGTGGGCTACAGCTAGTTCATATGCGCAATTCAGTGTTGCTAATGCAGATCAACAGGGAACATTTAAAGGGAATTTGGAATAATTTGTGCTTTAACAAATGTTCAAATTAATTGTAACAAATTCCAAAGAGCATCAAATCATTCATTCGACATCCCTCTGATGCAACGCTGGCCTAAAAACAAAACCGTGCAAAAAGCAGAGTTGTAAAAAGAATGAATGAAGCTTTCCTCTACCGCTTCCTTTAATGAATATACGAGTATAATGTTTTATAGGCTAGTGTTTTTTTTTTCACAGACATACGACTACATACTCGTACATAGCAACAAGTTCTTTGCAAGATTTTCTGATGTTTGCAAAAAAAAACTAAAAAAAATAAAAAATATTAATAGAGTTGTGTTAAGAGTCGCGAGACACAAGTGCTGACTAGCATCAAGTGCAGCACGTTAATGCTACGACACATGCAGAGTGCAGTGCAGTAGTCAAATGATGCTACTGCAGTATGCAGAAACTTGTTGTAAGTAATTAAGATTTAAATCTTTCTAAAGTTAAAAAGTTGCTTGCTTTTTTTACAGACGGTGTGTTATAATCGCTTTAGGACAGACATAATGATGATCTATGACTTAATGGATGAGTGGTAAATGAATACAGAAATATTTCAGTGCTACATTTTTTTTTTGTTCTGATTAATTATTTTATTAAATGATTAAGTAATAAGCAGGAAAGTGCAAGTATGCAGTTGCATATTCTTCTAACATCGATTTGTTATCGATTATTTATTATTTATTTTTTGTGTTTTGTTTTTTTTTTTGTCTCAAGGACATATTTGAAGCATTTTCTCATACTGAAATTTTTTATTAAAAACATATATTGATCATTTTATGTAATTTTTTTATTATATGCATTTAAAATGGTTTTTTTTTTTTTGCAGCAGAAGCAAAAAGTTTTGCAAAATGTATTATTGGTCTATAAATAATGTGGAAAATATGTATTTTTTTAGCCTTGCACTACTGCCCGAACCAGTTGCCAAAATTCCAACAGCTATATGAAAAAAGTTTTGCAGTATTCACAATTTGCGGAATACTGTTCGGTAGAGCTGTGTCGTTCATGAACGAACGAGTACAATTGAACGAAACAGTCAAATGAACGAAGTGAGCCGGTTACTTTACTGAGCTGTTTTAGCTCAGCAGTACTGATATAAAGTACAATTGAACGAAATGAACGACCGAGCGCAATTGGCTTTTCTTTTTGTTTTTTTTTTTTTTTTTGCTTTTTCTTTGTTCATGTGACGTTTTTTGTCATGTTCTCGTTTTCATTAGCCTTTTGCTTCCTTTTAGTAACAGTGTGACTATTATAATATTAATTAAATTGCCATTAATATTTCTTATACTGCATTTACATTGTCTCAAAATCTATTAAATTTGATTAGAAATCTTTAACGAACTCTATATCGTTTACACTAACATTTTTTTACATTTTCCAAGATTTTGTATCCGAGACAAAAAATGCCGACTTAGCTCATTCACACACCTTCAATAGAAAATTTTGTAGAGCGTAGCTGAGTCTTAGTGGATTTCCTACAAATCTATTGAAAAATTACATTTTGTTTTGTATAGGGAATCTAGTAAAAAGATACTAGATTTAGCTCGGAATCTCGTAAGTACTAGATTTAAGGATTTAAAATACATTCAAGTTTTTTTTTAACAAATGATTTTGATATTGTATGTAATTTTATCTTTGTGCTTATTATATTTTCTGTTGTTTGTGTTGAAATAAGAAAATAAATCCATTTTTTGCAACTCTTTATTACTACAACTCTGTATTTTTTATGACATTAAAGTTTATACATACACATTTTATTTCTTCTTAATAAAACCTCTTAAAGCAAAGCACGCGGTCTTTTTAATTTTATCCAATAAGGTTAGCTACTATTATCATAAAAATTCATCAGGTTATGGGCCCAGCTTCAGCGAAAAATGGAGCGAATAATTGAAATAGAAAAGCTAACATGAAGGGATAATTACCATAGGTGGAGATTTGCAGCAGAGCACGCCTTAAAACTGCAAGGATACTGGAATGCAATTCTTGGCACCGAAAAAAAGGATGACTTTAATGAAAAGGCAATGTCCAGACTTGTATTATACATTTCTCCTAATTTGTACATACACATCCAGGGAATAGCTAGTGCTAAAGAGATGTGGGATAAGCTAAAATCCACCTACGACGACTCGGGTTTGACAAGACGATGCGGCTTATTAAGAAAGCTCACCACAACCCATTTGGTCAATTGTCAGAACATTGGTGAATATGTAGATACGATAATTGCTACGGCGCAAAAGTTAAAAAAAAGTTAGAAGCAATATTGTATGTTTTAAGTGCAAAAATGAAGGCCACATGGCAAAAAATAAAACAAATTTTAAAAATTTTATAGAATTTACTTCTGAGAGCGTGATGGTGGCAGATAGCACAAATTTAAAAGCTGTGGGTAGAGGTGATATTAATTTAAAAATAATGCAAAACAACAAATTGGTAGATGCCGTTATTGAAAACGTGCTTTATGTGCCACAAATATGCACTAATCTAATATCAGTAAGTCAATTGTGTAAGAAAGGTTATGATATCCATTTTAAAAATGAAAAATGCAGTATTAGTTACGCACAAAAGGTATTAGCCAGCGCTAGTCTTTGCAGAGATGTATATAAATTAGACATACATGCACCGAAGAAAAATTTTGTTGGTGTAACAGAAGAACTAATACATAACAGATTGGGACATGCCGCCTACATCGACGAATAGTTAAAAGCAGACATCATGGGGCAAAATAAGTCGCCTAATGCGAAATGCATTCCGTGTCTCCAAGGCAAACAAACGAATTTAAAATACAAATCGTCAAATAGTAAAACCAGTAATATTCTGGAAGTTGTGCATGCAGATGTATGCGGCCCAATGGAAACACCATCAATAGGTGGTGGGTTGTATTTTTTGTTATTCTTGGATGACTACTCTAACAAAATATTCGTTTATATATTAAAAAAGAAGTCGGAAGTAACAACTAAATTCAAAATTTTTAAACAAATGGTTGAAAACCAAACAAATATGAAAATCAAGATTTTACGTACAGATAATGGTTTAGAGTTCTGCAATAAAGACATTAAAGAAATTTGTGAGCATAGTGGTATCGTACACCAGACGTCAGCACCGTACACACCGCAGCAGAATGGAAAAGCTGAGCGCATGAACAGGACCATTGCTGAAAAGCCGCGAACAATGATGTATGATGCTGCACTAAAAAAGTGTTATTGGGCTGAAACATTAAATACAGCAGCATATTTATTGAACAGAACACCACATAAAAAGCTGAACGGCAAATCACCTGAAGAAATATTTACTGGTCGTGAACAAAATTTATCTTATCTGAAGGTCTTTGGCTGTATAGCTATGGTGATGACACCGAAGCAGTTTAAAAAAAAGTGGGACGCTAGGTCAACAAAATGTATGATGATTGGATATTGTGAGACTGCAAAGGCGTATAAATTGTATGACCCTGTATTAAGAAAAATGATAGTAAGTAGAAATGTGACTTTTATTAAAGACCAAATGTATTTTTCGAAAAACGAAAGTAACTCCATGGGCAATAAGCAGTCAGCTAAAAAACCTGATTCATCACCCGATTCTTTGAATGATGGAAATTTAGTGAGGATTATGCTGGATGAAAATTTCAATCTTCTACTGACGGTAATGACGGAGATGACCAAGATAATGATGTTGAGGATCTAGATAGTATATATGACTGCGAGGAACTATTGGTTTTCCATCTAACAATTCAGTACTAAGTGAGGACGTAAGTGAACCTCAATCTTTACGACGTTCTGAGCGAATTTCGCGAGCTCCAAATAAGGGAAACTATGTAACACATATGGCTACTGAGAACAAAGTAGAACCACATAGTTTTATTGAAGCTGTTAACTGTAATGAAGCTAATTTTTGGAAAGAAGCAATTGATAATGAGATTAATTCTTTAGTTGAAAATAACACTTGGTCTATTGTAAATAATACTGGACATGAAAAAAAACTTTCCACGAAGTGGATATTTAAATTAAAGTGTGATGCTAATGGCGAGGTCGTTCGTTATAAGGCCCGACTAGTAACCAGAGGGTGCTTGCAAAGGTGTGACGTAGATTACAACGAAACATACTCACCAGTCATAAGATATTCCTCTTTACGTTATTTGTTTTCATTAGCGGTCGAATATAACTTACAAATGAATCACCTTGATGTATGTACCGCATTTTTACAAGGAGACCTCAATGAAAATATTTATATTAATGTGCCTGAAAGCTTTAAAATTCCTAATGGAAAAATATTGAAATTAAATCGGCCAATATATGGACTTAAACAATCTTCCAGAATGTGGAATATTAAATTAAGTGAAACTCTAAAGAGTCTTGGCTTGAAACAACTTAAGAGCGACCAATGTATTTATTCAAGAATTGAAAACCAGCATATTTTTATATTAGCCATATATGTTGACGATATAATTATTTTTTGGAATAATGAACAGAAAAAAGATTTATTAGTTAAAAAACTAAAAGAAAAGTTCAAGCTGAACGACTTGGGTGAACTAAAATTTTTTTTGGGATTGCGGATAGAGAGATCAAAAGGCAGTTTGGCAATACATCAGACAGCGTATATTAAAAGGCTACTTGATCGCTTCTCAATGTCAACAAGTAACCCTGTATTATTAGACTAAGCAAGGAGGATAGTCCCAAGAACAAAGCAGAACAACTCGAAATGACAAAGTATCCATATCAAGAGCTCATCGGAAGCTTGTTATATGCAGCGCAACTTACAAGGCCAGACATTTGTTATGGCGTTAATTTTTTGAGCCGTTTTAACAACAATTATGGCATGCAACATTGGCAAGCAGCTAAACGAGTTCTTCGTTATTTGAAAGGCACAATGAACTATAAGCTGATTTTTAAGGAAAATAGTAAACCTGATATAGAGGGCTATTGTGATGCTGATTATGCAGGCGATTTAGATGAAAGGAAATCGGTCAGTGGTTTTGTGTTCATGAAACAAGGAGCGCCAATCAGCTGGGCATCAAAGAAACAGAATACAACGGCCTTATCAACTTGTGAGGCTGAATATATGTCTTTGGGTACTGCAGTACAAGAAGCCATATGGCTGAAAGGTCTCGATGAGGAGTTGTTGAGAAAACAATCTGGTCCAATTAAAATATACTGCGATAATCATGCAGCCGAGCAGCTTGCATCGAACGAGTCGTATCACAAAAGAACGAAACACATAGATATACGTTATCACTTTATAAGGGACTGTCTAAGGGATGGAAAACTAATTCTGAACACAGTTCCATCTAGTAACATGACTGCAGACATTTTCACTAAACCTCTAGTGAACTTAAAATTGTCGAACTGCTTGGAGCAACTAGGCATTGTTTAGAATTTATTTTAGTGAGGAGGTTGAAATAAGAAAATAAATCCATTTTTGGCAACTCTTTATTACTACAACTCTGTATTTTTTATGACATTAAAGTTTATACATACACATTTTATTTCTTCTTGAGAAAACCTCTTAAAGCAAAGCACGCGGTCTTTTTAATTTTATCCAATAAGGTTAGCTACTATTATCATAAAAATTCATCAGTTTGTTTTGATTATTTTGCTAAACAATTCATAGCAAATATACTGCATTTGTCCCTTCTTATTGACCGAATCTACTGTTTGTTTTCATTTTGTTATATTTCTTGAAAAGAGCAAATGAACGAAATGTTTTTTAGAAAATTAGCGAAAATGAGCGGACGATTTGGCACAGCTCTATTATTCGGTTATAACAGTTCGTTATACAGGGGTTATAAGCTTTGCATTAATAGTTCACAAAAATTATTACGCAGCCTAACCTAAGGTTACGTTACGTTGGCTGATTGCTGAGAAGAGAGATTAAGTTTTCAGCTCACTTGGGTCTGGATTCAGTAACTTTTTGCGAACCGAAAATCGTAATATTTCTCGATAAACAAATTTTCTAAAAAAAATTAGCTGACTTCGAAAATAGACAACAGAGTTGCAAATAATTTACTACTAAATATTTTGCTAATTTTCTAACTTACCTTATAAACTTCTGAAAAAAATCCAGAGCCTATTTTCTCCTTAACAAAATCATCCACAGAATATAAGGCTGAAACAGCCGTGCGTAGAGCTTTGCAAGATGGACCCGTTACTAAGCGATCTGATGATATAGTACGAGCCACCGGTGGAGGACAGCTGCCATTTGAAACATTCGCTCCATTAACATTTGCACCATTAGTAAAACCCAAACCGCTAGCACTACCACCACCCAAGTCTGCTCCACCACTACCGTTATTATTTACAGGCGTTGATGAAATCATATTGGCACCAACATAAGCACACATTGTCGGAAGTGCTGCCGCTGACGCTATTGTCTTGTTAGCAGAAGCCTTAATGTGATTGCTGGAGCAGGAGGAGGAAGATGATGAAGTTGATGTTGGGTGTTTGGCGCAATCAACTTGATCGTATGAATCGGAGGAGCCAGAAGTTTTATTGTCGTTTAACAAAGATTTACTATTGACGGTGGAGTTGGAGGTGGTGTTCTGTAGAGTTTTCATTTTAAGTTGCGGTGGACCGGGACCACTGTGTTGATTTAAATTCATTATTATCACCGTTTATCAACGCGTAGTAGCGCGATTTTTTTACAATTTGACATTACCTACAACGGTAAAATAAGTTTACAACATCGCTGGTGCACGGAATTAATTTACAAATAATTTATAAACCTTGTAAACGCGTTCGAAAAACACACGAATGGGGAATTATGTAAATGTACTCGTATATATTTATGTATGTATATTTTTTTTATCAATATTATTAAAACGCACTAATTTTTATACTAACAGCGACATTTTTAAAATTTTATTTGATATAATGATTATTAGACAATTTGTTTTAAGGTTTACACACAATTCGATTTCACTTTATTTGATTTCTTCGTTTAGTGGGTAATACTCTTTTTAATACTTTTATTTTGTTTGAGGAAGCTCTATTGAAGATAGGGGACTCTGTAAAGAGAAAAAAAATAAACTTTTATTAAAATTTGTTTACAAATATTGGCGCATATTCATACTCAAAATAAAGTAGACTTTAAGAGTTTAAAACCAGTTTTTGGTATGGTAATACTCGTTTTAAATTTTTAAAGTCGAAGAAGTGAAACTTTGCATTAAAACATAAACAAATTTTCAAAAATTGTTTTTGTTTGCCATACATTTCTAAAATGAAATAAAAGTGAGAATTTCAACGCGTTTCTATCTCTTTTAAAAACGGTTAATTTTCTATGAGAAACAAAAACAAACAAGCGATCTTGCAAAGTTTGGGAAACTGCGATTTATAATCTGTCCAAATACCCAACAGATTTTCGTTGCTTCTTCTAACAAGAGTATTAAATATTAAACAATTATATCGGCGGCTAATTTCCGTAAACTATTCGCCGGCTCGGCTTAGTCGGCTCTCAGCCAATCGACCTGAGCTACGCCTTGCGCGTGGTTAAATATGCCAGAAACGAGCCTACTCTCCGCTTAGAATAGTGTTGCCATGTTCACAAGTACAAACTTGAATCAATTTCTGTGTACAATTTTTCATTTCGATGCATCGAAAGAAAACATCGCTATTTTCCGATGGTTAAGGAGCAAAAAAAAACATCGGATTATATCGATGTTTCGACACAATACATCGACTATTCGGAAACAAATTTATCGGGGACTATGTAATCTAGGACACAAAGTTCACACACACATGCATAGTTTGTCCTCATCCATACCATGAAACATTTGCTGCAAAACTTTTGAGTTTGTTGATGAAGGGGGAAAGAGGAATGGAAAATGGTACTTTGTTTCATATACATACATGCAGTTCTTGTTGAGTACGTCATTCTTATGAGAAATATATAAGAAAACGTATTTAGCTGCAAAACAAAAACTTCAAAGTGTGTATGTACATGAATGTAGTTTCAAAAGAGAAATTAGAAATGTTTCGCAGCAAATGTTTCACTGTATGGACGGGGACTTTAAGTGGTATAAGATGAAACACATCTAAAAAAATATATTTGTACATATAGGCATTTCCACAGAAAAGTTTACATTTTGTTACGCTGTCAAGTCAGCCGATCGATCCAAAAGCTTCAAAATTTATATCAGCAAGAGAAATTCAAATTACGAAACAATATTATTTATCCCAAATTTGGTTGGTTCAATACTAATAATTTTGTTAAGTACATACAAGTTAAGTGCTTAGCACGAAATATGTGCAGATACATATCGCTCATTAACTTAAAGAACGTCATATCTCAAAAAAAAAAAAATTGTTCGCCAGAAAACGAGTTTAAAGTTTTCAATTTACACACAACTTAATGGAGAAAGAAAATTTTATTTTTCTCCCAAGAGCTGAGTAAACAAGATATTTGTATGAAATTTGTACACAATATGAATAACGATATGCGATATGAGGTTTAATTCTGCATCATTAACTCAAAAAATCTATTTTTTGAGATATGACGCTCTTTGAGTGAAAGAGCAATATATCAAAAAAATATTAATACGGTACCGAGTGCATATTATATATACATACATAATTTTCTAAGAACCAAATCTAAAAAATAAATTTTTTTTGATAAGATTATAAAAGTACATAAATCATTAACAGAAACGAAACCATAGCAAAAATACCAAGTTTGTATGTATATAATTTTGGCTACTTTTGCACCATAAAAATGATAAAATACCAAGCTTTAAGAAATACAAATTAAAAAAAAAGCTTTTACTATTGTATGCAATTAATTAAGAAAAATATTTGTTTTATAATAATTAATCTTAATTATTATTATTAATATTTTTTTCTTCTTTCGCAATGATTTCTCTTTGAGTATTTTTGTTTGTTGTAACGAAATAAAAGTCTTTCTCTTTTATTACTTCGTAATTATTGATTATATAAAATAATACGTTAAATCAAAGAAACGTACTCGAGTCTTTAGACACACACACACACTCACACACACAAAGTGAATTTTGCACATTTTACGCGATTTTTCTATGCACAAAAGATCTTTGATTAAATAAAATTACGCACGTTAAGTAAAATATTTTTACACGTACCTACATGCTTTCTAATAGATTAAATAAAGTCTTATTCAATCCGACAAAGCCAAATCAATAGACATAAAAGGTAATTTGGTAAATAATTTCTTATTAAAGCACTGGCTTGTTTATGCAAAACTCGTGTTGTGCCATTTCCTCATGAAGCGAGGGATGTGAATTAAACAGTGATGCCAACTTTTTCAGGACATCAAACATAATCACACTTATTTTCAACATTTCTTTCCCTGGAAATTTTCGCTTTTTCGCCAAATTGCAATCATGAATAATTTTTCCGTAGAAATGTTTTCCATGGTACCTTGAGTGTTTAAAAACACAGCTTTATACTCAAAAAATTTAATTTTGAATCTAAAATTTGTGTATTACTTATTATGAAACTTAAATTTGTTTATTTTCAATTAATTTTTAAGAAGAATCTTGTACTTCCCGTTTTTTCATTTTTCACGGGTTATTCACGATTGCATTTTTCCCTTCCTTTTCCATATGTGTATGCATTACTTACTCATGTTTAAAATTCAACAGAAACTCCATATCATTTTTGAAAGTCTCAGCTTCATATTCCCATTCATATGAATTTGTGTTCATAATTTATTTTTGAAGAGCAATAAATATTATTATTTATATTTCTTTTGTTTATGCTCGAGAATAGGGTTGCCGTTTTTTTTAGCTGAAAATACAATTTTGTATGAAAAAATATAAACTAAAACTATTTTTTAACATGTTGGCAACAGTACAATTTAGTAACTATTTGACATATGGGCGAATTAACGTAAGCTGCACGACAAAGTCGAGTCGCGTTATGGAAACGCTTTTCATTACGTATTCGTCCATGAGTCGGCTTTTCGTGAGTCGGCTTTGCCGCGTTCTACGAACAGGCTGTTACACTCTATTGTTATTTTATACTATTCTACTTCGCAAAGCATAAATATAATTTCGTTCTGAGTAAAATTTGGAGACTTTTCATTAAAAGTTATTAAATTTTTTGCCTCTTTGATTGTGCAGAGATTGATAGCCTGCTGCAAGACAGCTGTTTTTTTACAATTATTCTAGTGTTGCCACAATATTATATTTTAAACTACACATAAGGTATGGTTCACTGATTTACTCCTGTTGAGTTTAAACCATATATAAATTTGAGTTTAGTTCAACTAAACCAGCGTTTAAACTTTAACTGATTTATTAGCCCTCAATTGTTATTGAATTGATCTTGACGTTGAAATAAAGTGACATCGATGAGGATGAATAATTAGGAACAGTGCTGTATACAGAAGTAGCATATACGATTTTTTTAAATAAAAATTATGTTTTCCAAGTCGATAGCATCCGAGCATAGAACTATTCGTAACTACATAGTATTTTGATATTCCTTGTTAAATGCACGACATGTCTATGCGATGTGTATATTTAAAAACAAATCTCCTTACATTATGGTTGTTTTCAATGCAAGTTATCGATCGAACGTTTTCCAGCGACATCGTGGGACAGGTCCTTAATGTGTAGAGTCAAATTCACGGATAGAACGTTGTATTTCGAAAAATTCAAAAAATTTAATAAAATTCTAACTTTTTTATAATAGTTTTATTAATTTTTATTCAGCAATCTTTTTTTTTCTATTTGGATATTATTACGATTTTTTATCCCATCAAATTTAGTAATTTTGCTTTAAAAAATTTTTTCAAAGTTCTGACGCTGTATGCTAGATATTTTTTTCAACTTTAATAGTATTTTTTTTTTTTATTTACACATATGTAAATACGAACATATAAAGAAAATTAAATAAAAATAAATTACTTACTTCAAAGACTTGGAAGAAAGTTTAATAGTGACTTTATTTGGTTTATGATTTCTAGAACTACTTGCAAAGAGAAGAACAAATATTAGAGTTGATAATGCTCTTTTATTCTTAATCTAAGTTTCTGTTTAAATACAAAAAAAACAAGTTTGATGTCATTTACAATAACACGTATTTTGTTTAGAAATTTTTTTATTTAAAAGTTTATAGAAACATTGGGCAGACGACATAAAAACTATGGAATTTCACCGAAAGTATTTAAGAAGTAAAAGAATTTGAGTTAAAATGATTTTATTGATTTATTGATATGGCCTTTGAACATTTGTAAATAATTATTTCGTTTACTAAAAAAAGGGGTGGCCTGGTTGG
The DNA here is from genome assembly GCA_936439885.1 of Nowickia ferox. Classification (NCBI taxonomy): domain Eukaryota; kingdom Metazoa; phylum Arthropoda; class Insecta; order Diptera; family Tachinidae; genus Nowickia; species Nowickia ferox. The sequence continues at coordinate 88,769,583 of OW387023.1, read as the reverse complement.
CACAAACTAAAAATCATTGTTTTTTGGTACTAATCGAGTGGAATGTAGAGATGCCAATCCCGAAATCCCGATCAGCGATTCGGGATTCAGTCAATCCCAAGATTGTTTACTAAGTTTTCTTTTTTTTTTTAATGACTTTCCCCCATGTGAAAATAGTAACCGTGGCAACACAATATTGATCTTTTATAATTGAAATTTATTTGCCGGTGGTTAAGCATTGTCTTTATATGTATTTCATTGATGCTTAGCCAAATCATTAGTAGACTTCAGCCACATATTTTGAACAGTCACGAATTTCTTATCTTATGCACAGTCTTTCAAAAACTATTTGAGAATTCACAAATAATAATATTTTTGAAAATCACAAAAGAAAAATTGTCGAAAGTACTGATCGAACGAATTTGCATTTGGTATTATGACGAGCATTTGACAAAGAAGCTGCTTATTATAAATATCACAGCAACAACTTTACCAAAAAATAAAAACTAATCGTTTTTAATAAGTTTTCATATTAAAATTCTTGTTGGATAGAAAATTCGTTGCTTTTCGATGCTCATAATATAAATTGATCATTCGATTTTCGATGCTCGATAGACAGCGAAGATCGAAAATCGAACGCCACTCATAATAAGGACCTTTAAGTATATACACATGCATATATACTTTTTTTACTTTTACAAAATTCATACTTTTAAACGAATTCACTAGAAATATGTGACTTTTAGCTAAAGGTGTTACGACAGGGTGTCTGGTAGCAAATTTATATTTTTAAATACGATTATTTCAAAAAGCAATAAACGGTGCGGAGGGAGGGTGGCGCCGTTGGAATTATCGATTGTGCGGATTTGTTAGTCACGATGTCGCAGTGGTTGAGTGAGCATCGCGCATTCGCTGTGGAGTAATTTTTTAAGAGTAATGATTCTTAAATAATTGCTCGTGATGGACCGAGAGTAATTTTAATTTGTTCGTGGGTGCAGAGATTCCGTGCAACTGCTTCGGCTACGAATGTCCCACGGCCAGGTCGATCTTCAAGGACTTCCGAAAACATTGAACTGGTTGAAAGCAGTTTACGTAAACATCCACGACTTTCAATACATGAAAGAGCAGCCTCGCTGGGACTTCCAAGAGCGATTAATCATGAAATTTAAAAAAAAGGATCTGAAGTTCCATCCTTTTAAAATTCAAATCGTTCAAGAACTGAAAGAAAGTGACTTCGATTTACGCAAAAATGTTTGAGAAACGATTTTGGAGCGTTTGTGCACTGTATATCCCATTTTTTAAACGGCCACTTCAACAAGCAAAACTGCCGTTGCTGGTCTCCAAGAACCCGCAACCCTCGATTGAAACATCAAAAGACATTGCATTGCATGAGATAATTGGACCATTTTTTTTCGAAAATACTCGAGGCCAGGCGACGAATGTCAACGGTGTAAATTATCGACGCATGATAACGGAATTCTTTTTGCCAAACCTGCGAGCTCATCCACCATACTCTTCACACACGTGGTTTCAACACGATGGAGCGACTGCACACACAGCCCGAGCTTCGATGAATTTGTTTCGACAAAATTTCCCCCAAAAACTGATCAGCTGCTTTGGGGACATCCCATGGCCGCCGAGGTCGCCCGATTTAACTCCCATGAATTTTTTTTATGGGGCTACCTCAAAGAGAGGGTTTATAATGACAATTCCCAATCTCTTGTGGCTTTAAAGGAAAATATTCGTCGAGAAATCAGCTCAATTGAACCAAGTTTACGGCAGCGTGTGGCGCAGAGCACAAGGCTCCGTTTTGAACAATGTGTTCAACTCAAGGGAAGATATGTATCTGGATGCTCTTAACAAAACTTTGTGTCAATTATTACGTTTATCATTTAAGTTTGAAAATATAAATGTGCTACCAGACACCCTGTATTAGTTAAATATCTGAAAGTGTATCTTATGAATATCATTTGATTTTGTTACAAAATTACATTCTGCCAACTTTTCAAAATTGAGTCTTTGTTAATACTTCACTGGAAATATTATTTTCGCGGTTTAAAATAACGGACTGTGAAAATCAAAAGCATAATTGTGAATGTGTCAAATACATTAACACGCAAAACAACAACAAGATGCTTTCTACTGCTGTTTTTTTTTCAATTTATATTTCTCTACATTTCAATAAGATGATAAACAATAGGTTGGCAATCTGCCTTTTAAATTAAAGATTTAAAAGACATTTCTTTTTCTATTGTATGCATACATACATACATGGAGAAGTTGTAGTTTAGTTATTTTTATCATTATTGTGGGGTTTCTCCATTTGAACATCAAAACTTTGCAAAAATCCACTCAGAAGCATTTGTCGTAGCACGAAGAAAACATCTATATATTTTAAATTGATTTCATTTGAGAGATATTTTTGCATAAATATTTACTTGATTATGATAATTCGCTACAACAATAAAACTTCGATTTAAAGCACTTTCAATTTCGTTTTCAAATACATACTCGTACATTTAAAATGTTTTATTTTTAGTTTAAATGTATTTGTATTGTGGTTGCTTCTTTTTTTTTTTTTTTTTTTTTTTTGTAATCTAAAGATGAAGTTCAAATCTATGCAGTTTACTTTCGTTTTGTATTTTTACGTTTCGATTTAGATTTTATACGAGTATAATGAGATTTAAAATGCCAAAGGAAAACAGAAGATATTTATATGCACACATGTCCATACATATGTATGTATAGATATGTACATATGTATGTATATACATTAGGGTGGTCATCACCCATCAATAGGCAGAAAAGTAACGCTTTCTATTTTACATACAACAAAGTCGACAGCAATTGATTATAATTTAGTTTTTTATAAGTTTCACACACGAAATTTGTTTCAAAATCGATTGACCCTAAAAACCGCTTTAGTTTAAACTTGGCCATTTCATGCACTCTTTCGAAAATCTGAAATGGATTTTATGCGATCTCCTTAATGCATGCAATGCAGATAAACGGCATGCAATGAAAGTAGTTTTTATATTTTAATTCAAATGTTTGTTCGCAAGCACATTTATTGGACGTTGTCTGTCTGACTTTGGCTATTGGCATTATTTTTCAACAATTGCACACAAATCTAGAAATTCTTGAAATTGTTTGAGGTTAAAATTAAACTGCTAAAATAAATTGTTTTTTTTTTTTTTTTTGTAAAATAAATATAAAAAGAAACGGTCGTTCGGCGTATGGTTTTGCTAATTGCCAATGTCGGATTTTGAAATTTGACATTTATATAAAAATAAAATGGACAAACACCAGATGAAGATGTATGCAAGTGCAAGTAATCATTTTAAATTATCATCTATCATTTGTAAATACTTTAATAATATACTTCAAATTATTTTAAAAATTATCTGAATACATCAAAGCTTTAAATCTAAGGGCCTGTCCCACGATGTCGACAACCTTCGACTTGTCGCACACTTACCTCCCAAAAAAATTTTAATTAATGTACAGTGTAAGACGTTCACGATGGAAATTTTGACCTTTCTGTAATAGATTAAAGAAAAGTTGTACAAGTTTCCTTTAATCTATTACAAGAACGCCAAGATTTCTTACGTCAACGTCTTACACAAACAGGGGTTAAGTCTGCAACAAGTGGAGTGCTGTCGAGATCGTGGGCCATGCCGTAATTTAAATGTCAAAAATAGGGATAATTTCAGGTGGTGTGGTCTGCAACCGAAGGCAGTAAACTTGATTTACAAATCGGTTGTTAGACTGGTTATTTCCTATGGTTGTATGGTATAGTGTGAGGCATTGAGGAAAGAGAGCTACAGGAGATTACTTGCTAAGGTTCACAAGTGCGCCTCGCTGGGCATCACAGGGTCCCAAAAGAGCACACCTAAAGGCCTCATTAGTTTTTACTTTTCGTTGTCGTTCTGTGCCGTTCTTTTCCGTATAAAATATTTTGCAATTACTTTTTCTGTGCAAGGAATCAGTTGGCAACCTATAGAACTGATTTCAGTCGTCTACAAAATATCACAACAAACTAATACATACACACTTTTGGCTGTCACTTAACGTTGAATTCTATTTTCTACAGATTTGTCCGCAACGGAACAGAACGAAACAGGAAAAACAAACCACACAAAACAGAAACAAAACAGCTGATTCAGAACAGAACAGCACGTACAAACTAATTCTGCCTTAAGGCTGCCTTGGACGTCATTCTTCACCTACAACCTACAGAAGACTTTGTGGTGAGAACGGCGACTAGAAGTCTCCTTATACTCGCTGAAGCAGGTTTGGTGAGGACAGGAGTAATAGTGCGACTTTTAGTGGTCGTATCTATAAGGCCGTTGAATTTGATTCTAGTATAACACCCTCACAAGTAACTCCGAATAGGGACTATTGGGTCAAATGTGATAAGCTATATGAGGGTAGCGCGGTCTTTACAGACGGATCAAAATGGGGGAAGGCACAGGGGCTGGTGTCTACATCTTGGGAACGAACATTCGCAGTTCTTTTAGACTGCCGAGTGAATACAGCGTTTTCGAAGCTAATACCTTAGCGATCATCAGGGACACGGAGCTTGTGGCCAGAAATGGTTGAAGGCGAGGAGGTAACCTTATATGCCGACAGTCAGGCAGCGCTAAAACCTTTGAAGGCACACAATGTCAAATCGAAACTAGTTAGTGACTGTAGAAAAGCAATCAACTTGCTTATGGACAAATCTAGTTTTAGAGTATGTTGGGTTCCTGGCCACAGCAGTGTTATGGGAAATGAAATTGCCGATGAACTGGCAAGAATAGAGTTGGCGCTAGATGAGGGAGTGTGTGACAGATCAGTTAAATAAACGAAGCGTCATTACTACAGGGAAATCAATAATTGCGTGGCGAGCAGGGCCAACCAAATTGCTGCTGGATATGTATAGGAAAGCAATGTGAGTCTGTATAGAAGTGTTGACTGGTCACTGCACGGTCAGAGCAAGGACCAACTTCAGGTTTCTATAGGATATGCGAGGATGAAGAGCAAGCAGAAACTATTGCCCGAAGCTGCAACAATATAGGCTTAGATGGCTGAGCAGACGTTTTCATGGCAGCATTACTGATATCGCAAAGTGCAAACTGGAGCATATCAAGGGCTTTATCATGGGGATTCAGTGGCTTAATGGCAGGTAATAAGGATTTTTCTGGGTACAATGAGGATTAAAGGAACTTCCCTGATGTGATGAATAGCGACGCTTATAAATGATATGGTTCATATAAAATAATATGCTCAACATAGAGTTAAACATACAGCAGAAGAAGAAGAAGAAGAAGAAGAAGAACAAGAAGAAAAAGAAACTGAATTGCAAAATGACATAACTACACTTTTAAAATTTTATATGAAAGAGAAAAAACTAAACAAAATTGTGAAAGTGACCGAAGTAAAGTTTCTTTATTTTCATTTTTAATTCGGCTGATTGTCGTGATAAATGTTCGAAAATTTATAGAGAAACACATCGCTCCTTTATTGCAACACAGTCATATCTCAATGAATGCATTTTTGTATCATAATTAATCTTGTGTAAAAATCTCATACAAAAGCTTTTTACACTCACGTCTTGAGAAAAGCAAATATTTTTATATTTTCATTGATGTGTATGTAAGTTTAAAACTTTACACTTATTTTCTGCAAAACTAGCTTCTTTGAGTTATGACTATGTGGCAATAAGGGAGCGACATGATGTAATACCCAATAAATAATTTAAAATGCAATTCTGAATTTGTTTGTTACTTGCGTGGTTTCGCATTTCAACTGACGATATGTAACTGCCTTTGTAGGCAACAAAAGTTGTTAAAATATTCAAAAATTTCCACATTTCAAATCGTTCGAGTTCTTTGTAATAATATTTGTATGTAATACACATTACAAAACTAAACTAATATTTCATAACATACACACTTCAGCTCATCATCTGCTGACAAAAAAAAACCTTCTCTGAATGTAAAATAGAGAAATAGGTATAATAAATTAGTAAAGATTGGCGGTAAGAAAAACGAAATCATAACAAATATTTGTGAGTGACAGCCAAGTGCCCAAGTTATGATGAAAAACTTGTTTTGTCTACGTAGGCGACCCTTTTTCAATATTTATTATTTCATGCATATCCATATTTTTCTTACCAATTTAACGCGAGCAGTATGTAGAAATTTTTATAAAAATTTGTTTATTTTATTAAAAACATATGCAACACCAAAGCAACACTTGATAGCCGGCCTACCAGCAAATTATACCAGTAACATTAACGAAATACATATTTTTATGCATTCAGTCGTATTGCTTCCGTGTTGGAAATTTTGATATTTTTTTGTTGTAATTTATGGGTTCATCTGATCAAGTACATATTTATATAATTTTTATAAAGCATTTTATGTGTGTGTGTGAACACATTTTAATTAATTTTATTATTTTTATGTTTTTTATTGTTTCTTTCTGGTATTATTTTGTATTCAGGAATTTACAAAAAAAAATCGACCATACAACACTTGCATGAGTTTTTAGAATATTCTTTTTTATTAAATACACTGAACCAAAAAAGCATTCTTAAAACAAAAATCTTGCGTTTTTGTTTTAAAAATGCTGCATTTTTAAAAATCATTTTTAAAATATGAATGTTTCTTATAATATTAATATACAACATTGTTATTTTTATAACGAAACAGATCTAAAACAAAAATGTGCACTTTCATTTTAAAAATTTCAAAAACTATAATGTTTACTTATTAAAATAAAAATTATAATTTTTGAAATCATAATAAAAAAGAAAATGTGTTTTTAAACATTCTAAAAACAAAAATATTTTATTATTATATCAATAATTTTAATTTTTTTAAATAAAAGAATATATTTTTCCCCGAGTAACATTTTATATTTGTGTCGTGTTGAAAAAAAGAATTAATCTGTTATTATGACCAAGTGTATATTAATGTCCATTATCCTGTATGATCCTTGCGCACAAAATCTTAAAATTATTGCGAAATTTTAAAAAACACGATGTTCATAATATCGACATTTTGTTGTTGAATGCTCGTCATGACGCAAATGAAAATTCGTTCGATTAGCGCTTTGGACTACAGTCGAAGACCGAAAATTTTTCATAATAAGGGCATTTTGATTCCAAACAAAATTAACATTTTTAATTTTAATACGAACCATCCGTAATTTCAAAATTCTCTTTTATTAATTTAAAACGTTTCATTCTTAATTTAAGAAGTCTCCATTATTAATTCAAAACATTTCATTTTTTATATAAAAATAATTAGTTTTAAAATAAAAATGTTTCATTATTTCTTCAAGAATATTTCGTTCTTAATTCAAAAACATAAGTTCTTAATTTGAGTATGTTCAACTTTATATCAAGGTTGTTGTTTCTTAAAACAAAAATAATAATTTTTCATTCCAAAATAGTTTTAATTTTTAAGCAAAGAATGAAAATTTTTAAAATAACACAAAACAAGCTTAGTTCTATTTCATAAAGGTTTCGTTTTTAAAATCAAAATGTTTCTTCTGGATTTAAAACTTTATTTTTTGGGTGTAGATGTACTTCAACAAAAAGTATATTTATGCAAAGTTCATGCCACTTTATAAGAATGGAAAACAAACAGACTTTTCTTTGTAAAAAAACGAACAAAATATGAAGAAAAATTAGTGTAAGAAGAGTTTTGTAAATTATGACCTGAGTTAATAAAAATTGCATAATGTGGAACATATCGTGAATTTCCTAAAAGAGAAATTAAGTTAATCTTAATTTGTGAGATGAAATTGTTGTGTAATGATAAAATACAATGGAAAACATTTGTTGCGGCCCTATGTTCCACTGCGAATTAAAGGATTATGTATATACATACATATAAATATATATGACGTATCACGGTCCTTTAATGGTATGAAACTAAGCTTTTTGGAAAGGCTTTTTCCAACGGCTCTCGCTAAAAATTGGATAGCGATAATTATAATTCGTTTTCATTATTTTATAAGGTAAGATCTTTATATTATATAGCCTTGTAATATTTGGACCAAATAGGTATAATTTAATAATATACGGGCCAATTTCATGATGTCGACAACGTTCGATTTGTCGCACACTTACATTCAAAACAAAAACAAATTTTAATATTTTGTTTGTGTTTCAAATGTAAGTGTGCCACAAGTCGAACGTTGTCGACATCGTGGGATTGGCCCTTAATATTTTATTGTTGTTTCAAATATAATTGTGCGACAAGTCGAACATTGTCGATATCGTGGGGCCGGCACTTGGTCACACTTGTCAAACATTTGCCCAAAAAAGCGTAACCAACAAACACTAAGGAAAAAGTTTTGATCCAGACACTTTTTTAATATATTAAACAGTTTCGAACACAACTAATGCACCATGTCATAGAATCCAACAATATTGGCTACTCTTTAACTTGACAAACTTTTGTCTGAATTGAAAGATTTTTCATTAGCATTTAGTGGTTACGCTTTTTTGGGCAAATGTTTGACAAGTGTGACCGTAGCTTTACAAATGTACTTACCAAAGGTAAATCAATAATTGTATACACAATACATATAATCATTTCTCATATTCCATTTCATTAAAAATTCACGTTAAATAGCTGATATTAATAACAATCTCTTCCCAAACTAGATAGACATGGATGCTGATGAAGTGCGTGGCTGCACAAAAAAATGCAGGTTGGTCATTACCCCAGCTAAAAAAGTCGAGTTTAATACTTCTTCTCTTCTTTAGAAACTCACATTAATTAATAAAAAAATATGTCATTCCCCAGCAGTCCGCAAGTCATTACAAATTGAAAGCTATCCGATTGTAAGCTATTGTCTCAATATGGAAAATAAAAAAGAAATTGTTAAGCGCATACAACTAGCATCCGATTCAGATTTGTCTTTCTGCTATCCTATTGTAAAATTAAATGTTAATTAGACACTAATAAAATTTAGCCATTGCGTGAGCATCTGATTTCGATGATTAGTAATTTATTATATTGTTTATTAGTTTCAATTATGAATTTTGTTTATTTTCGGTGGTTTTTGTTCCCTTAGCTCTCTCAATTTGTTTCAAATTGACCTTAACTGTTTGGGCAAAAGTTGTAAAGGGGATTCATGAAACAAGACACACGAATTTGCCCAATTGCTCAAATACCAACTTTAAGAGCTTTCATAAAATCCCTAATGATTTACTTAAGAATAACAATAAATATATGTATACATATTTGGGGTATTCACACGGGTGTCTTAAGTGTCATAAGGTCATAAAGTCTAAAAATTATATTTATTTTCTTTCACATGAAAGGTGTACTATATTAATACAATTCTTCACCCTATGTATTTGTCACTGTCATAACTAATTATTTTGCTTTTCTTTTTGTTTTTAAATACTTGGCGTTTTTCTTTAGCAAAGTTCTACTAAAATCATGGGAAAAATGGAAAAAATCTACCAAAGCTGATTATATACATTGCAAAAAAAAAAAACAACAACTCGAGAATAGGCTTACAGCAAAAACTTGCAAAAATGCGATTATCTCTAAAAAATTTTCAAAACCGTAAATACTGCAAACGAACACACTAAGTAGATTTTAAGCATCAAAAATAATCTCATGTGCAAAAAATTGAGAAAATTCGCGAATAATTTGTTAAGTTAAAAAAACCTTAAAATTTATTTAAGAAACGCTAAAATTGTAAGGATTGCAAAAAACTTGGAAAAATTTAAAAAAATTACGAAAATTCGCAAGAATTTGGTAACACCAAAAATATATTAAAGTCTGACACTTATTAAAAAAAATAAAACTGCCAAAAAACAAAGAATTGCAAAATTGCAAACAACCCCTAAATTTACTTTAATTTTAATTACATAAAAATATAAGAAATACCAAAACATTGCAGAAAATTGGCAAAATGTTGAAAATTCGCACAAATTTGCTAACATCAAATAGATATGTAGGTAGATTAAAAATCGCTAAAATGGCAAAAAAGGCAAGATTTGGCTAAACATAATTTGTATCGCGAAAGTTGGGAAAATTGTCAACAAATTGCAAAATTGCAAACAGCCCTAAAACTCTTTAAAAACATGTAACATTAAAAGGAATGAGAAAAATTCAGAAAAATTCGCGAAAATTACGAAAATTTGCAAAAAAAAAAAATTGCTAATATCAAAAAATTAAAAGTCGCCAGAACTGTAAAAAGGGCAAAAAATGCACACAAAAAATACTTCTCTCAGACAATGAATTGGCTTGAGTCATCCCTAATTTGTTAAAATTACGCACAAGAGCAATATTTTTTATCAAAAATTACATGATTCGAAAAACTTACGAAAATTTGCAAATTAATTCCAAAGCCTTAAAATTTTAAAAGGATAAATGCTCGAAAAACTTTTGTTTTGCATATTGCAAAAATTACAAAAATTCGCAAATAATTTTCGGATACAGATAGAAGCCGTTGAATATATTTCTCATAATTTTGCATTTTCGCACCAAAAAAATTTTATTTTTGTAATATTTTTTCAAAAAACTAAAGTGAATAATAAAAAGTCAGGTATATTAAACAATGAATTTGGTGTGCCTCAATGTTCTATTCTTTGTGCATTATTATTTATAATATATATAAACGATATGCCAAACATACTGAAAAAATTTGAAATAGTATTATACGCGGATGATACGTTGATTTTTACCGAGGCAAAAAATGAAACAATATGTCGAGAAAACATAATGTACGAATTAATGAAAATAAATGAGTGGCTTAAAATGAATAAATTAAAATTGAATGAAAATAAAACAAAATTAATGGAAATCAACATGAATAGTGATTTGGTAATTACAATCAATGATACAGTAATAGAAAAAGTAAATCAAATAAAATATCTAGGTTTTATAATAGACAAGGATTTAAAATTTAAAGAACATATTAACTACATATGCAAAAAGATTGGTAAAAAAAATAGGATTTTTTAAACGCTTAAAAAATAAAGTCTCAATAATGACTGCAATTAACATATATAACATAATAATAAAACCACATTTCGAATTCGGTTCCACTATTTTATATACATGCTGCACAAATACACAAATAGAAAGACTACAAAAATTACAGAATAAAGCAATGAGATCAATTTTAAAATACAATAGATATACGCCAACACAATTTATGCTCAACACACTGAAATGGTTAAATATAAAGCAACGGTTACAATTGAACACACTCAAATTTATTAGAAAAATAAAAATAGGCGAAGAACCACAATACTTGTGTGACCAAATAGAATATGTTGGAGAAGTACAACCCTACTGCCTTAGAAATTCAGAAAACTTTAGACTTCAGAGAGTTTCAACAACCGCAATGCAGCGATCATTATTTTACAAAGGATTGAACCTGTATAATATGCTACCAAACGAAGCAAAAAATGAGGAGAATTTTAATACATTTAATAGAATAATTATAACATTTGTGGGAAATAATTCAACATAGAGCTTTGTTTAGATTTAAACTTTAATATTATGTAACTAGAATTAAGAGAACCTAAAGTATTTTAAATACTACTACTAAATAAATGAATAAATAAATAAATAAAAAAAATAAAATTTGTTTTGTATCAACTGGCTTATGTTTCAACCAAGACACTAAAATATGAGTGATTGCTGACAGCAGTCATATTTTAAACTAGTTCAAAAGCTTAGGACATTATTAATGGATTTTAAGTCTGAAGTAAAAATTTGATGTAAATTGTATATAGTAATCATGTATTTATAAACAAATTTGTTTAAATATGTACACATATGTATATGTACATATTTATATATGTACATATGTATGTATGTACCTTTGTTTTAGGTTGTTTATGTATTTTTAAAAAATACTTATAACTGATGATTTATGTTTGCACATAAGCAAAATTCGTATTAAAATAGAAAATGTTAAAAACGCAAATAGAATACGTACATACATAAATGTAAGGTGAAAAACTTGATTCTGATTTTAATAATATTAAAAATTATTTGTTGAAGAGAAAAGATTACGTACATATCGCTCATCTACTTCAATAATGTCACAACTCAAAAAAAAAAAATTGTTTTTTGGTAGTACAAGATATTTATCTATATACCTAGAGGTATGAAATTTTTACACAAAATTACATACATTATTACGAAAATGCCAAATTATTTTGCATTAATAACTCAAAAATGCATTTTTTGAAGTAAATAAGCGATTCAAACAACGTCATAACTCAAAAAGTGGAATTTTTGAATGATGCAGAGTTAATTCTCATATCGTTTTTCATAATGTATAAAAACTCCATACAAACATCTTGTTTACTCAACTCTTGACAGCACAATAAAATTTTCTTTTCCCATTTAGTTGTGTGTAAATTTAAAACTTTAAACTAGTTTTTTGAGTTATGACATTGTTTAAATAATTGAGCGATATTTGCAAATTGTACTTCAATAACGTCTAAACTCAGAAAATTTGTTAATAATGAGAAGAATTAATTCCCATATCGTTATTCTTATTGCTTAAAAAATTTATACAAACATCTCCTCAACTCAAATTTGAGATAAAAATAAAATTTTCTTTTTTAATTAAGTTCTATGTAAATTGTAAACTTTACTTATGTATTTCAATATTTTATTATTATTTAAGGCGTGCCCAAATGTATAGAAATTTAAAATGAATTTTCGAATTATGGTGGAAATCTACTAGATGTGCTTAATAACAACAAATACATTTTTTGGAATTTGAAAAACTTCATTTCTTTTTATGTATTTATTTTACGTAGAACAAGTAATTCTAGGGCACCATTCCTATAAGTCGTATAAATTAGTTTTCTGGAATGTTTTTTTTAGTTATGACGTTGTTGAATTAAATGAGCGATATGTACTTTAAGTCAGAAAATTTTGTAATGTTGGTTTTTCACAACGCAGGTTATTTTTAAATATCCGGAACAATGGTATAACATTGTAAAATTAAAATAACAGCAACAAGAAAAAGAAGCAAGGAAGAACATAAATAAAAAAACATAAAAGACGAAATAAACCAAAAATTCCATAAAAGAATAATTAAAAATGTTAAATAGAAAAATTCAAATAAAATCTAACCCCCCAGAACTTATGTAGTTTACTTTACATTTCATTATTAGTACATTATATTAAAAAATTATACTCTTGAAAAAACGGTATATTTCCAACATCAAAAATCATAATTAAAATTATTATTATTCACTGATGCATCACACTGTATTAAGTTGTTGTTGTTATTGCTGCTATGAATGCCTGCATTTTTGTTTGTGTGCCTGCATAAATGAGCAAGAATAACGTTGAAAAAAATAGACAATGCGGAGAGATGTGGAGAGAAAACAGATAAATAACAAAAGAGAAAAAGTCATATACAAAAATGCAATAAGAAACTAGGAAACATAAGAAAAAATGCAAATGAAAAGTGGAAAAAAATTCCAATAACTTCTGTAAACCATAGACAAAATATAAAAAAAATACCTTTTTCATCAGGTTCCCTTATTAATAATCCAAATAATTCTTGTAAATTGTATAATATTATACAGTTGGTTTTGTTTTATTTTACAGTTTCTGCAAATTTTAGCAAATTTATGTACACATTATAATTTCTAGCACTTCACATACACGACAGAAAATTAATTTTTTCTGTTGTAAAAATTTTTCTTGTATAACAAGTTATTTTCACTTTTAATAATTTGTAATTTGTTTCACATGTTTTAGCACTGTAATTTGTGTTTATTTTAGCATTGTTATAAATATTTTTGGGGTTTACGATTAGTAATAAAAAAAAATGCAAAGCACTTGTACACGAATAACGCGACTTTATTACCCAAACAATCTTTTAGAGAAACATAACGAACGACGGCGCGTAGATGACTGAATTCCAATTGTCTGGCCAACTAATTTCCAAGAAAATATCCAAGAATTAACAGTATAAAAGAGAATGTCAAAATAGTATAAAAGATGCTGCCAAACACACAATCGAAAGTGCTACCAAGTTAATACTGCTTGTATTAACCTTTTGTGAGGCTAACGTTCGAAAAAGGCCGCCTGATTAATTCTGGGCAAGTCAACATCAAGCGTTGTTGGCAATTATCTCTTAAGTGCAACCAGGCCACTGTTGCACAGAATACAACTGTTGTTTATTGGCCTTCGAGAGTTTTGCGTCTCACTCGCACTGGTTGACTGATCTGCCACGGATAACCGTATATTCTTGCGGTTCTTCTGTGGAATTTCTTTAACAACCACGTTGCTACTTCCTATGTGAAGGCATAGGTCATGTACAGTCAGTCACAAAAACCTTTTTAAAATACTGTTAATAACATCTTGGGCATATGGTCTAGTTACTCCGCCCATATTTTGCATTTTCATATGTGCTTGTATTTGTAAAAATGGTCTAAATCATATACATAATCTCGGTCCAGACTTGCAATTATTATTGCAGCAACTTTTTATTTTTTAATGAAAAAGAGCGAGAGATGAATACAAAATGTATATATTTCTATTTCAACACTCTCCCATATATGTACTTAAGAATTGCTGCAACAAAAATTGCAAGTTTAGACCGGGACTTAATTATCGCTCCGAAATTAAAAAAATCCTTAAAAAATCGTCGGTTGGTTACTAGTTTGATGTATGGAACAAAAATGTGTTTTCGAGAAAATCGATGAAGAATGTTTAGTTCATTAGTTTATAATAATACACGATAGAATTTTTTGTTTAATAATAAAAGAAATAGGTACATATGTATGTTTTTAGTCAAACTTAAAGTTGATAAACTTTTTACATCCAACATGAAAAGTTATTAGGATTTAAAGAAAAAATTACAAAAATCTTTGTTAAGGCATATCCCAATCATAACAATATTGTTCACTACTTGTTCAAGTAGGTTAAAATACTGTATACATATATTTAAGTAGAAAATATCAATTTTATTCATGTAACATGACATTTAAAAGAAAAACAACGGAAGAAATAAAAGACAGTTTGAATATATTTAATAAAAGAAATTTTATTAATAAAAAAATAAATATAAATTTTATTTGATTATAACATAACACAATAATAAAATTTTTGTATTTTGCTTTGAATCACGTTCGTTAAGTAGAATATGCATTGATATAGTACATCATAACAATTGCGAATAACAATATTAATACTTTTACGTTGGAAATGTGCCACACATCCCAAAAATTTTCGATTGCTGTAAAACAATTTTTTAAATGTTCAACTATTGTGGAAATGGCGCAATATTGCAGCTCTACATATCCTGATATACTCAAGATATCGGAAAACTGATAACGAATTTGGAAAGAGGACACATTATTCATATATAATCAATCAATAACTCAATTTTTTTTTTATGTTCCATACATCAAACCAGTAACCAACAGACGAAATATCGATTAAATTTGCATAATACAGAAGAAAGTATATATTGTTATTATATATATTATATTAAAGGTAAATTCAACTATAGAAAACAAAAAATTTCTTTTCTTTGTAATTATAACCCTCAAAGTTTATTTTTTAATTCATAAATTCATACGAAATTTTCTAACATTCGTGCGTATGGAAATGAAAAGCCAACATATTTACACCAATGCAAATTATGCATCAAACACTTAAATGGTTTGACATCAGACAAAGGCTTCAAATTAACACACTTATATTTATTCATAAAATGAAAATGGAACTAACTCCTGTAGGGTTATTATACAATACGATTCGAAAAGAAAACTGTTCGAATTTGTATGTTATTAACATTATAATTCGAGAACATTTCCGTTCGATTCGGATTACGTAATAGACCCCCAGAATATTTAACTGAGCATTTAAGATGTGTTAATGATACACAACCATACCATCTGCGAAACGCAAACGATTTTAGAATTCGCAAAGCTACTAACAACTCGATGAAAAGATGTATATTCTATAAATGATTTCAGTTATTCAACATGATGCCAGATTATATAAAGACTGAAAGAAATATAAATTTTTCTAAACGAAATTGTGTAATTGTGGTAAAAAATAATTTGTATCAAAGCTTTTAATGATATTAATATATAATGTAAACACTTTTATATGTAAACTAGTTTAATATAAGGTATTCTAAAGACTACTAATAAATATTAATTTAAAAAAATTAAGCGGAATTGAAATTTTATATTTTTATTGCTTTCTATATCTGATAGCTAAGATTTGATATTTAAGCTACTTTACTAATAATAATCATTATTAAAGTATTATTTGAATAATCAAATTTTATACAAATATTTACTTACACTTTTTCTGAATCGAGAAATTCTTTTTTACACACATGAGCAAATATTTATTTTAAGCGACTTCAAAAAAGGAGAAGGAATTCGCCTATTCAATACATTGCGTGTATTGGAAATTCTAATACATATATTATAATTACTAATCAACTAAAGTACTTAGTAAAGTATGTACATATGCATCAATGGCCTAATATAAGAAAGGTGTGACTCGAATTTTCGAAACTGAATAAAAATAACTTTTCAAGTAGCAATAGATTTTTTAGTTTTAACTGTAACGTACTGTGTTCTTTAAGGAGAATGTTGTTGGAGATATGTACATATAAATAAATCTTCCAAAATTTTATAAAGTTTACATAAAATCTTTAACGGTTGAAACAAAAATTTAGGGCCTAATTTTAAAACTCAACGCTAGCGTTGACAAATTTTGTATATATGTATGTATTTCGTTTTTGTAATTTAAATTTTTTCTGTATAAAGTTTTTCAACGCTTGGCGTTGCGTTTTACAAAATTAGCTCCTTAATTTTTACCCGACTGCGCGACGCAAAGGTTATTGTGTTATTCAGCCTATTTATGTATGTGTGTTCCTTTGCGGCCTTATATAAGCCGAACGGGTGGACCGATTTTAATGATAATCACTAAAGATATGACAGTAGTAAAAATTAAATATGGCGGCCAACAGACGCCATTTTGTAAATACGAAAAAAATAAAAAGTCGGCGAACTATATCAAAATGGGTATCACTCGACAGGTATTTTATCATCATTCATCTTTAGGTTTCTCTTATGATTTTTCATTTCGAATGACCGTTTAGGATATTGAACGGTTCAAAATTGGTCGCAGTCGGGGTTTTTGATTTTTTTTTTAATTACATAATACTTGTTTACATATTCCACTTAAATTTTTAATATAAGTAAACTAATTCAAAACAAAGTACATAATTCAATTTATTAAACAAATCATTTAATGCTTTTTAAATATTTTTTTTTTGCATTTTCAATTATGATAAAACTCACTGTCTAAATTTTATCTAATTATGACGGCTTTCTTTTTACATATTTTATGTATTTTTTGGCGTTGAAGTTATCTTCCACTTCATCAACAATTTTAATTTTTTTACGTGGCTTACGAGCTTCCAGCCGAGCTTTACGTTCCCCTTCACTTAACGTACTTAAGTCCAGCGGTAGCTGCAATAAAAGAATTATTAAGCAGGCAACTTTTAAGTAACTAGAACATATCGAGCTTTGCAGAAAACTATTTTGAATTTAGAATTTGCTAACAACTTAATGGAAACAGAAAATTGTATTCTTCTCTCAAGAGTTGAGTATACTTAAAAGATATTTCCCTAAAATGTTTGAGCAATATGAAGAACGATATGACAATTAATTCTGAAAATCACGTTTTTTGAGTTATGACTCACTCTATGGCAACAAAAGCTCGATATTGTATTGTATTTATTTTCAATTCAGTAATAATAAAGCCTATAAGGCCGAACAATTTATTACGCACGGGTAACAATAAAAAAAACTACATGTTATTAAAATTAAAAGGAATGATATACCAAAATGATATATAATACTAATAGAGAAAAAAAACTAAAAAGTATAAAAAGTAGAACTACAATCGCATTTGTTTCAAAAATACTTACTGCCTTATTCATAAAAAATATCTCCGTTCAACAAGAGGTTCTTGAAACAAATTTTCTATGGAAATTAGATTAATAAATCTCCTACTAAACAGAAACACTTTTTATGAATTAGGCCCTTAAAAATTAATGTATACTATGTACATAAATATATGATTTCTTTGAATTTCATGCATCCCCAGCCGATTACATAATAATTAAAAATTAGAAAAAGAAATAATAATAATAATAACCAGGCCTAACTAAGCGGTGGTCTGCATGCTTGACAGATTCAAAAGATCTTCTAGTAGATTTTGACGATATATATACATATATATATATATATATATATATATATAAGTTGTTAACAAAAAATTTCTGAGGTTGCTTGGTAAATGGTTAAAAGATTGGGCATAACAATAATGCGTAAATTGCAGTGGGTTATACTAGGAAAGATTTATTTCACAAATATATATACATTTTGTTGGTGCTATGAATTTTTGAAATTTTCGCGTTTCCAGAAATCAAATTGAAAATAAGACATAGGTATTTGAGAAGGAGAATATTATAGAAAAATACATGTGCACTCCAAAAGGGAGTACTACTACTTCTTAGCCGTCCCAATTATACACGTTAAAAAACGGTGGTCTATTTGACATTATTATGTCCTAGTCCATCCGCCATTGTTTTTTATCGGCCCCAAAATAACTTTGAACCACTAATATAGAACTGAACTGTATTAGAACGATAATAATAATTAGAAAACTGACGATTGTCGAGCATCGATAAGCGCTTGTGTGAAAATTACATGGTACATAATATTTCACATGAAACTAGATATATAGCAAGATGAAACTAAGCACAAAGGGATCATTGTAATGGACCCAAGTGAGCTGGACTCTAATTTTCGACTTTTTCTTGCCAGCAGCCTGCTAACCTAAGTTGTAACTATTTAGTTTTTTTTGTCTCTTTTTTTTACTACAACTGTTTTACAACCGGAAAATTACTTGGCCAGTTTGAAGAACTATATCACCATGTTTTAATTTCTGAACAAACTTCTTTGTTTTTGATCCGATCAGGCTTAAGTTCGTTTACATGGCTAATTCCGATGTTCACACCGATTTGAAATTTCGAAATCATTAAAATTTACCTTGATTATTTTCCTAGGCTCTCCATACCTAACATTAATGGTTGACCCATCAGGTAAAACCACAACCGTTGGATATTGGCGTGCATAAATGGAACGATGCAATCTCGTTACAGCAGCTGAAGCAGATGAAATTTGCCGAATTTGCTGCAGGAAAATTGCTTTTGCATATTTAAGTATCATGCTGATGTTATAAACAATTAATAAGTAATAAAATTGTGTTTTGCAAATTGAAATTAAATTAAAAATTCACAGTGCTTATGAAATATTAGCAAAGTAAAATGTCAAAAATTTCGAAATCGTCAGCTGTTCCGAATTAACGAATAAAGGCATTTATAAGTGCTGCCAAGTCTTGTAGCATTCTATGTTCAACTATTCTTAAATTTATTTATTTGTTATTTTTATATTTATAGGTTGTTATTTATTATTATATTATATTTATAAAAAATATTCCTTATAATATAATATGATAATTTGATAAAATTTATGGTATACTACTAAAATAGTTGGTATACTGCTAAGCGTTCCCTATTTTCTACTCGTTCAAGTGTGACAGCTTTAACGAGTAGGGAGTGGTGCCAATCTTGCCATTATTATCCAAACTGTCAAATTACATACTAAAACGCTACATTTATTTGTACAACTGTTTTTCTATATGGATTTTGATAACTACAAAACAAACGTATCAAAATTAATTAGTAATGTACAATTATGCCTCCTTATTTTTCTTGGTTTGATAACGAACAGATTGTCATTTGTAGGTCTTTGACAATTTGTGTGTGCAATTTTTTTGTGGTAATAAGTTTTTGTGAATTATTTAAGAAATAAATACTATATCATATATTATAATATATAAATTAATACAAATTTCACTGCTACTATTATATTTAATTAATTCAAATATTGTAATTTATAGTAACAAACTTGTATAATGAAAAAATTTAAGAAAATGTGTTTCCTCCTTTCTACTTTGCGTTAAATTACATAACATATACATACATTAAAGTAATTTGAATTAAATAAGAAGTAATTTGTATTCCCTATGATAAAAATCTTTAATTATGGCTACATACGGCGTAATAGTTTTCGGGAGGAAATTCTTTGGAGTTTTTCTTTATTACATAACCTTAAAGTATCCTGCTCTAAAATGTAAATATTTTATATTCCTTAGCTCTTGACAACAAATCAAAATGGCAACACGTCGCATTGCTCAATCTTCCATCAACTGGTCTGCTTTAGCCGAGCGTGTTCCAGCAAACCAAAAAGCTAACTTTGCCGCTTTCAAATCTAGATCGGACGTTTACATTCGTGCTGTGTTGTCCAATCCTGAAACCCCACCCAAAATCGATTGGGCTCACTATAAGAACTTGATACCCATTCCTGGCTTAGTTGACACCTTCCAAAAACAATATGAAGCTATAAAGGTGCCTTACCCAGTTGACAATGTCACTCCCCAAGTTGAGGCTCAAGCTAAAGAAACTAAGGCCGAAATTGACAGTTTCAAGAAGAGCTCTGAAGCTCGCATTGTTGAACTCCAAAAGGAAATCAATCATTTGAAGTCTTTGTTACCATATGATCAAATGACCATGGAAGATTACCGCGAATCATTCCCCGATCTGGCTTTGGATCCACTGAATCGTCCGACTTTCTGGCCCCATAATCCTGAGGAACAAGTGGGTTATGTATCCAAAGAACAGGAAGCTGCTCGCGCTGCACACGAGCATTAAGTAAATAAGATATTGCAGCTGAAGGGAACTTGAATTTAGATTATAAGCTGTGAAAATGTGTTCTTTGCAGCTCTCAAAGTTGTAATATTAATAGAAAAAGTAATGCTTTGTTATGAAAAATATATGTCACTCAATAAACACGATATAAAAATTAGCAGCATTCGAAAAAGCTGTAATCAATTCAATGTTCATAATGATCCGTTTTGCGTATGTCGAATATTCCACTCGACATACGCAAAACTGGTGAATGTTTATTGTAGTAGTCTCAATTACTTGAAATTTTCTTTATCAGGTATGTGATGAAAAACGATTTAGACACAAAAACAATTTGAAAAGGATAAAAGGTGTGATGTGTTTCCTATAGTTTTTTTGTCAATAAGTTTAGTTTATTTGAGACTTTAAAACTGACATACATAAAAAAAAATTAAAACTTAAAACTATAATGTTTTGTATTAATAAATATTGTTGTTTTACAGTAACAAACTTGTCTGTTTTTGTGAAATATTTCAAACATTAAAGATTATGGTACTTGCTCCCGGCACAACATTTTTTAACAGTATTAGAAAAGTATGTACTTAAAAATTAAACTTAAAGCAAAAAGAAAAGAAAAAAATAGCACCTGTGGGCACCTTGAATTTAATAGTTTTTCTAAATATTTTTGATAAATTTCTTTCCACAGCCCTATTATGTGGCTTATATTTTATCTTGTAGTGTACTTTCTATAAATCGATCGTTTAAAATTAGCTCAAAAATTATACTTAAAATCGATCGGAATTCATCACACATTTTCAAAACGATTGTTTTGAAATCGTTTTCCATCACATACCTGTATGTTAAAGTAACGCAAAAAAACTGGTTCCATAAAGGGAAAATTTAGCGTTTCACTTATGATATATCGAGTCTTTTTCGATTTTATCGTAAGTGACATGTTATCGAAAATAGACTTTTTTAGATTATAATTATCAAAATTATCGTATGGGACAATTTACGTACAAAAATATTGAATATTAAAAAAAACTTAAATATTTAATTTTTTTCGCTTACGATTAAATCGAAAATAAGGCTCGATATGTATATACATTGCCGCTTACGATAAAATTTTACTGCCTGTATTTTAAAAGTTATCAACAATTCTGGAATTTTGATAATTCTAAACTATTAAATTTCGATAAAAATATCTATTTTTACTACATGTCGCTTACGATGAAATCGAAAATATACAATAATTTTTTTATTTTTTATACATTCGTGGAAAGGGAACTTTAATAAATGTATTCAAGTAAGCCGAACACTACTTTCATTTTCTCATCGATAATAACTAACAGTCTTTAGCGGTAGCGTCACAACTTTCCAAAAGACTGCTTTGCCTAAGTCGACTTAAGCGATTATTCCATTTATCCACAGATGCTTATTTACATATTTTTTAATCCCCTAGTACAATTCTCTTTGTATTTTATATTTTCGTTGAATGGGAACTTTAATAAATGTGTCCAAGTGATCAGATCACTCTACTTTTATTTTCTGAGCTGCTTTTTGACCTATCTTTTCATTCAATCCAGGAAAGAGTTATCGGAACCTGATTTTTTTCCTTTGCGGAAATATCGTTGTAACAAAATGTAATCGAAAAATTAAAATCACTGTATTGGCATCACTAATGTCAAAACAAACAGCTGGCTCCCACAGGGAAGCCTTTTATATTTGAATTTTTTACGAAGATTTTTCTTTTGTGATTTTTAATTTTACACCTTTTAATATTTATTTTATTAACGAAAATTTAGTGCATGTAATAAGTATGTAAAAACTGTTTATTTATGTGTATAAATATATATTTCAAAACTTCAATTCACAATATTAAAGTTACGGTTTGAGAAACGCCCATGATTAAGCATTTTGTGAAGAAATATTAATTTTTATTCTATTGACTATTTGAGGAGGATACATACTTTTTACACTGCGACTTCCTTGTTTGGATGTTGCATGAACTACTTAACGATTTTGCTGTGCAATCGTAAACCACCAACGATGCTCTCACGCCGGAGCAAAGATAAACAGACAGCACACAAAGAGGGCGTTGTGGGGAAATATGTGAAAAAGGAAACTCCTCCCGAAATACCCGTTATTAATGTTTGGTCTTTTGACGATCAACGGACGAAGCAGAAATCTAAGACTTTACAAAGGTGTGCTTCCGCCTCGCCCAGCTGTGATGGTGTTGGTGGTACAGGAGTTCGAGGTAGATCGGGCAGTGTGAGTCGTAATACATACACTGACACTCAGCCGGATTACTATCATGCACGCAGAGCAAAATCTCAACTACCACCATCCACCAATACAATGCGTTCAACTTTGCCTCAACCACCACTTTCGACACAGCCAACAAGGCGTATGCAAAAGTTCCAACAGTATCACCCTCCCATAAATTCGCACTCGTTTTATTCTACGAATAACTTGGAAATGCCAGCAGGGCATGGGCACAGTAACAATTTTAGCAATAGCAACAGCAATTATGTGAATGTTGAACAAATTGATCGGATGCGCCGACAGCAGTCTTCTCCGTTTCAGCACTCACAATCCAGTTACTTTCAACGCAGCTATTCTTCTAATCAAAAGCATGCAATCTCTTTTGATGGCCATACAAACATGACAAGGGATCGTTTGGAGTCTTTACAATCAAATGCGTTGCAAATTCCTAGAGGAGCGACACCGAGACCACAGACACCTCCTCACCACTATCAACAGCAGCAACAACAGCACCAACTCCAGCAACAACATCGACAACATCCACCTCTAACACAAACCTATTCCTCTGAATCCTGCCCTATTTATGAGAATCCTTATCGTGTCTCTAATACACTGATGCCACCATCATCTTTGACAATGGCAGAATCACAAATTTCGCTGTCGACTCAAGGCAATCGTTCAGAGTCACCCATATATAGTAATACCACATCAATGGCCAGTAACATTAATCATACTCATCATCAACAATATCAACACTATCAACCTCAGCATCAAGTCTCCCAACAGCCGCATAATTTTAGCAACAACTCTAATAATGCAAACCATATGATGTCTTCTTATGATCTCAGTTCGCGTGCAACACCACAATCGCACAACCAAGCCAACTCTTCGTCATCCATGCAGTCATTGTATCAAAATACCAACAGCAGTGCCGTCAATAATGACAACAATAACCACGCATCCTCCTCTCCATCCACAAATGCCACCAGCAACACTCAGTTGCGCAAACATCCCTCGCAACAATCGCTGGAAGAAGAATTACCTTTGCCTCCCGGCTGGGCTACACATTATACTTTGCACGGACGCAAGTACTATGTTGATCATAATGCTCACACTACGCATTGGTCGCATCCTTTGGAACGTGAAGGTCTACCTGTGGGATGGCGTACAGTTGTCTCAAAGGTACACGGAACATATTATGAAAATCAATATACCGGACAGTGCCAACGCCAACATCCTTGCCTGACGTCATACTATGTCTATACTACTTCGGCTGAGCCACCAAAGGCCATTCGACCCGAGACTTATTCGCCACCTTCACACACTCACAGCGCCTTGGTTCCAGCCAATCCTTATTTGCTGGAAGAAATTCCCAAATGGTTGGCTGTGTATTCAGAAGCGGACTCTTCAAAGGATCATATGCTACAGTTCAATATGTTCAGTTTGCAAGAGTTGGAATGTTTTGATGGAATGTTGGTGCGCTTGTTTAAGCAAGAATTAGGTACGATTGTTGGATTTTATGAGCGTTATAGGTGAGTAAACGAAAAAGTCGAGTCTGCTGGAATGTGGTTATTGTCATCAATATTAATTTTTTTTTTACTAAAATAATTTATGTATGTACATATTTGTTTTTATAAAATTGGATTTGTTTAGAATGATTCAAATTAATTTTAGATTTATGTGATTATAGTATGTAGCTTAATAGAAGTGTACTAATTTTTTGGTGATGGAATTTCAAAAACACTAACTCTCATTCCGATAATATTCCCCACGAATGTTTTGCAATGAAAGTTTTGAAAAAATATATATATTCTGGATCTGAAATATAAATTTGGCCCTTATCGTGGTTGACGTATTTCGAATTTGAAATATATATATGTATATACATATGTAAAGTAGTTTTTAGAAATCTTAAAAAAATTGTGTATTTCTACAACCATGTCTTTTCAATATCTAACCTTGCACCTGTTTGGAAGTTGTAAAGCAAAATAAAACCTTTTGTGGGTTTTTCGAAACAAATTTCAATTGTATTTAATAAACGTAAATGTAACACATTGGGTCATAAGTTTCTCTCAAACCAAAGTGTTGAGAAAGTATTATAATAGCTATATACGATGATTGCAAGCTTTGCAATTTTATATTATTAATATTTTTATTTTTTTGCAGACGAGCTCTAATTTTGGAGAAAAACCGTCGTGCCGAACAAGAACGTTATTTTCAGGAATTACATGCTGCTGCTACTGTTGCCAACGCAGCCAATGCCGGCAATAATCTAAACTCTAGCCACATGAATCAACAACAAATTTAAACGAAATTACATTTTGCAACAAAGTTGGAAAACTAATACATACATAACTTATCACACGCATGAAAAAATTAAACAAACATATCCTCGCTCATTTGCAGACTTTGTTTTTAATTTAATTGTATAACATTTTTTTATTATTTATTTTTAAATATATAGTTTAATGAGTTATTTTTTATTAAATACATTTATCGAAGTAAAATAACTTTTTATAAACAAAACAGCCTGTCCCACCATATCAAATACACTTTCTATTTTGTTTTAATTGTGAACACCCTGTGTGTAGTGTATTAATGTATTTTGTATTTGTAATGACAAAAGAAGAACAAGCTACATACAAATTGTCTTAGAGAGTCTCTCTAAATATTTTAAAAACATATGAAATAAAAGTATAATAGTGTATTTAATTTTTATATGAAAATTACCAACAACAAATTTTACACTATTGTATTTCATATGATAAGACAAACGATACAAAGATACAACAGGTTTTGTGAATTAAGCAATTGTTTTCAATACAAGTTGTCGGTTGAGCGTTTTTTGTCAACATAGTGGGACAGGCTGGACGAAAAAAACTTAAGCCTGGTGCCTTAAATGGAAAAATAAAATTTTGTAAAACTTAATACTGATTTTAGTTTGCATGTTTATAATTACAATTTATTTGTTTCAGGCAATTTGCGATGTAGTTTTTCATTAATACTATTGTATATTTATTATTTTATACAAAATAAAGTTATATTTTTTGAATCTTTGCTGACGCAATTTACTTATACTCCAAATGAAGTTGAAGTTGGTTTCTTTTCTTTTTTTTTCAAAAGTTATTTGTTTTATATTATGTCGTGAGCATGTTTTAGGGTAACAAAATGATAACAATAAAAAAGATAGTATATACTACTTATACGGTTTGCGATAACATTAAAAATCAATTATTATATTGTTGATATGATAACGCTACAGTAAACTTGTGACTGATAATAACTTTATACATATCGTGCAAAAAACTTTAAGAGACATAATTTTCGAGCTCATTATCTTATGATATTTAAGCGAGGTCAATGTCTTCAAAATATCGCAAATTTAAATCTGATTGGTTAAGTCGTTCTCAAGTTATGAGATGTTTGCTTACATACATACACATCGTCACCTTAAATGCAAACGGACGTAACTACACTTTTATATTTTTTACAGGAGAAGCAAAAAACGTTACAAAATCAATAATAATAAAGTATTCTTGAAAATTTTCTTCGAAATTTATTTGCAGTATGCATACTTATATGTTTTTAACCATTTATTTTCTTTATATATATATTTAAGCTTTTATGTTCGTTACGTTCCTTGCAATAAAAAATAGATGCATTAGTAATTACGTCCGTTGTCATTTTGATCGCAGAGGTCTAAATACTCGTATTTGCGTGACCATGTAGTTTGATAAAATGAACCATAATCAATCAAAAATTCGCTTTCAAATTTTTGTGTAATTAAGTCCGTTTGCATTTAAGGTGACGACATACACACATATATATACATACATCCCTACGGACCTCATCAGAGGTCAAATTTGATTTTTGCTAGCTATGTGAATGAGCTAAGTCGGCACTTTTTGGGTTACAGTTTAATAGGCCATTTGCACCTGCACAAAATCAAGCAGATTTTAATTGAAATCTTTATGAAAATCTATACCGTTTACACCAACTTATTTTTGACATTTATCAAGATTTTTTTATCCAAAACAAAACCCATTAACTGAAAATTTTCCGTAAGTACTAGATTTCGAGACAGTGTAAATATACGAAATCTTGAAAAATGCCAAGATAGGTTAGTGTAAACGATATAGATTTCGATAAAGATTTCAAATCAAATTTACTAAACTATATAAATGTAGTATAAGATTTTTTATAAATTTATATATAAAACTAGACTAAAGCGGCCCATTCATTATACAATATTATTGCATATGTTGTTGTACATATTATTGTAATTTTGGCCTATACTATGCAATAAATGGCACAATATTTTTAAAGAAAATATTGCCCAATTTTCCTGGCAGTGAAAAAGTAAACAACATTGAACAATGTTGCCACAACATTACACAATTGTCTTGATTGTACAATAAAAATCAAAAGCCTTTTGATATTTGCCAGTATATTGCGCCACCTTCGAATATGACATACACATTGGCGATATTATTGTACAATACGAAAAACTGTGCAATTATATTGGAAGTGGGTAGGCCGCTTAACAATACTTTTTATTTCATTACCCTGCTTCAAAGTTATGCAATTTTACATGTTTAACTGACAACACTAGTGCATGTCTCCAAACTGTGGAGTCCAAAGTAATTTTCTTTGAATTTACTTTTGCTTTTACTTTATAGAATTTTAAAATTTCTCCTTTAAAATTGATTTAATTTTTAATTTGCAAAGAAAAGAAGCATACAAAAAATCCGAAAAAAAACGATTACGATCTTGTGTGTGTGAATTTGTATAAAAAAATTATGCAGTCTTTTTGCTAAACAATATGCACATATGTACATACATATACATATTGCATATATGTACATATGTATGTATGTATATATAAACATACATATTTATGCATTTTTGGACAATAGGGTGGGTCACATCGTGTGAATAAAATTTATGAAAATATTCCGAAGAAACCTCACGCTGAAATTAAATCCGATTCTTTTCCGTCGAAATTAACATAAGGATTTTCTGCTTACATTCATAAATGTTTTGGGAGTGGAAAAACTGGAAGATGTATTATTCAAGTTTTTGAAGACTTTGTTGGCGCTACGAAATTGCAGCCATTACGGAGTCGACCACACATGTTCTTTTGCAGTTTACAACGATATTTCGAAAAATCTTGAGAACTGTTTATTGAAATTAAGCAAGTTTTACAGCGTTGAAAATATTTGTTTTTCTTTAATCAGCCCACATTTATTATGTGTTGATAAAAATTCACTGATTTGCGGCCCTTTAGATTAAAAAAATTTAAGGTTTTAGTTTTTTTAAATTCACTATTTTAAGTTGCGCCCTTAGGCCAAAAAAAGATTCTAAAATTTTTTAAGCCTGTATCTTTTGCCAATATATTGTGCCACCTCCAAATATGACATACACATTAGCGATATAATTGTATAATACCAAAAATTGCACAATTCTATTGCAAGTGTGTGGGCCGCTAAAGAAAAATAAATGAAGGCCATATTCGTGTTCAGCAGCCCCAATTTAGTTTAAAAAAAATATCTAATTTTAGAGGTTAATTTTTGTGTGTAATAACTTTATTTTGAGAGATAAAACATATTTTTGATTTATAAAAATTTTTTTCAACAGATTTCCATACAAAATTTGTTTTATAAATCCTTTATAAAACAGAATAATTTTTTATTAATAAGGCAGCTTGTATTTTGAGCAGCCCCTTCATTTAATATATTATAGTATGTTTGTATATGTACATACATATGTATTTATATCGTAAACTATCATTTTCATAGAATATACCCCAAATTTAATTTTTGCTTTACATTTCTTATGAAAAAAACCTGACTCCGCCTAATGTACAAAATAATTGTTGTCCAATTATTGTCACTGACACTGCACTCTGATGCTTCTCTTTTAAAATTTTTTGTCTGCAATTTTTTATTGTTTAGTAGTAAGACATTCGTGTTATTGTTTATAGTGGATTCAATAAAATATTTGTGGCCCAGAGAAAAATTTTGAGTACATATTTGCTTACGCAGCATTTTCGGAGCACTTGACATCATTACCCCTTCGTCAGGCACATATTTTGAGCCATGGCACATGGTGTCTGGCCAGACCCCTATACATTTACATGCATTTGTATGGAAATAAGGGCTGTTTGCCGTTAAATTTTTTACTAAGATAGGAAAATATTTGTTATATTTTGTGTTTCTATTTCTTTTTACTATGTTATTAGCTACCTGAGGAAGAAAAAATAGACCTGAAAAAATCTTTGGAATGAAAAGGGCAACAATTTTTTTGTTCTATATATATTTCTCTTTATTATGGGTAAAGTAATAAATGTTTATGACAAAATAGACAACTATTATGAAGAATACATTGATTTTTTTATTCAGAATTTTGCGGAAGGCAACAAAAACATAAATAATCTACTTTTGAATGTTGCTGACAAACAGGATTGTTGCATTTGCAGCATAAAAAGCGTGTCTTACGGCGTATTTTGTCACCTTGCTGCAGGCAAATTCTGCAATCTTTTTTGGCAGCTAATGTGTCTGGACCACTGCGTGAAGCCACATTAAGGTTTGCTATATTGAGAGGTCTCCCAAAGAACGCTTCAAATGCTATACGAGTTGTTGGTTGAGCCACAATGTGCGGATTATTGATGCGATTTTCAACGTTGGCCAGTACCAATTGCTTTGCAAGTTTATATAAAAATATGCGTCTTCTTTCTTTTCTTGTATTTTCATCATTTAGCTTACATATAATGTAACTTGCCAATGCCATCACATCAATCATGTTGCAGAAAAACGCGTATGTCCAGCGTCTAGTTGACCGTTTTGTTGTGTAATGAGTTAGCATTTGATCCATCGTATCGACTCCGGCTTTAGTTGAATTATAAAATAAAATTGCTTCCGGTTTCATGGCTACGCCTTCAACATGTTTCGTGTAATGCACGGTTGAAATTAAATTCACTACCTTATTTTTTTTGGGCACGTAGCTGCAAAGTGCAACAAGATTTTCATGAAAACCAAACACACTTGAAAGAATTGGTCGTCTGGTGCTCTTCATAACTTCCTTAGGAAGACATCTTTTGTTTGCTCGAATGGTGCCAACAAATGCCAGTCCCATAGCAGCCAGTCGTTTAGCGCCGTTCAATGAGGTGAAAAAATTATCAGAAATAATTGTTCTGCCGCTGTTTGCGTAACAATTTGCGAAATACATTAGAACGTTTTCACCTTGATTTATCTCCCGATTGTCTCCTTCCTTTCCAATGTATAGTTTTCCTTTCAATGGAAATTTAGTCTTAGCATCGCATGCCCACCAAACTTTGATCCCATACCTTGCAGGTTTTGATGGGATATATTGGGTGAACTTTGTGCGCCCACGATACGGAAACAACTGCTCATCGATGGTGATATTTTCATAAGGTTCATAATAATTTTGCAGATTTTCATTGAGAAAATTCCAAAGGTCCCGGATAGGAGCTGCTTTATCTGTTTGCTGTCGGAATGCCCGCGTACGACTATTATCGAAACGAATATATCTGGACAGAGTAATGAATCGTTTGTGCGACATAGCCGCACGGAATATGGGCAGCGAATCAGAACGCCACAATATACTGGAGTGTTGCATATTATTATGGCTGAGACCAGAAGCCAACAAAATCCCAATGAATGCATCTAGCTCAGAGCTTGTCAAATCAATCCATTTTCTTTGGGTAGACTCTGGATGTTCTTCATTCCATTTTCTAATTGATTCTCGCCCATGCCGATTTGTTTCACTAATGATGACGAACGTAATATTGGTTGAGAAAAATAGCTTGAATACCTCAACTGGATTGGTGAGCCTTGTTTTTGTTCCAGATTGAAAACGCATGATATTATGCTGGCGCAAACGAGATGCAGGGGGTTCAGTTTCGTTCCATTTAGTACCGTCTTTACCATAAAAACAGCCTGAGTCGACTTCATTTGCTGCTTCAGCATCATTTCCACTTTCTTCTTCTTCATCTACGTCTTCATCACTATCATAAAGCTCGTTAGGTTCAATTTCCAAATCATTTTCTATGTCTGATGCATCATCTTCTGGCACATAATCAGCAGTGTCGTCACCATCGTTTTCAAAAACATCATCATTTTCATCAGCTTCTACCTGACTTTGAAAATCACGCACTAATGCCTCTGACAATTGGGGTTGCAAATTCGCGCTACGCAAGCGTGTATTATAAATAAATTCCAGTTCATCAGCCATAATATACTAACAACGCATCAAATCTACCTGCGTAAAATTATTCACAAGTTCAAAATTACCGCACAAAAACTAGATTACTTCTTCACTGTTCAACGTTCAATGAATAACTAACTCACAAACAAAATAAGAAGAAAGAAAGAAGCATAAAAGAATAAAGTAAATACAAATTTCCAACTCGTGCCATGTGCTTTGCCTATGCGTTCATACAAAATGCATAGGGGTCTGGCCAGACACCATGTACCAAAAGTAAGGTGATTTTTTTTTATTTGGCTTTTTTGTCCTGTTCCAAGGACTTTTTTTTAATTATTAATTTATACATCGAAAGCCAACAATATTTTGGGAGATTACCTGAAATTACAGCCATGTACCTAAAATAGAAGTATGCTAAATTGAAGCATGAAAATGAAATATGTCTGGCCAGAACCATGTGCCACTCCGAGGGTTACGCTGAAGCCATGGTAAAATTATACAAGGTACTTGCACGACTACAACAAAATTACAGCACCAAAAAACAAACGAATTTTGTTGGTAGAAACTAGACCTGAGCACAAGATGTTTGCTTGCTTAATCTTCATGGTGTATATTATTGAATTGCTCTCTTTTTAGTGCTCTTGATTTTATGAGAACACTGAAACTGGTGCTCAATTTTATCAAAAGCATGCAACAGCATTTGTTTATATACTAAGGAAGGCATTAGTTATTGTAGTGTCGAAGCATATTTCACTAGTGCACACCCAATGACAATTGTAAAATGAGCACACAAGTGTAAAAATATGTGTATGTGTAAAAGAAAAAACAAACAACGTAGATTGTTTGAGCGTGTTAGTTTGCATGCGATACCTTTCTAAATTTTATAATTTATTGATTAAGACTAAAAAATAAAATATCTGTAAAAATAATATCTTTCACAATGGATATAAAAGTAAAAAGTTTTATTATCACTTAATATTTTATGAAATTTTGAGTTTGTGAAATGAAGTATGGTGCACTATGAAGTGTTCAATAAAAATATTGCACGCTTGACACAACTGTCTATTCAACTGTTGTACAATGGTTTTGTGTGTTTTTTGTTTCCTTGTTCTCTATTTTTGCTTCACACTCAATTACGATCACCACTACAAACAATATTCGCTCATGAAAAAATACAATACTGTGCACTTTTTCATAGCTTGCGCACACTTCTAGTAGAAACAAACGGATAATTGTCAGAAACAGATGTCTTTTGTTTTTAAAAATTACAATCAAAGGGTAACTAAAGTACAATTGCAGAAGCGGCATTTATGCATGATTATAGTCATTCAGTGTTGCCAATATGTGTGTAATACACAGTGTGTAATTTCAACTCTCATGTGTGGGCCATGTAATCACATTCATGTGTGTAATTATACTTTGGGTTTTATTTTTATTTATTTTGGTTTTAGTTTTAACCCACACAAAAGATGTGTAGTGTAATTTTCTTCAAAGTGTAATTGGAGACACAGCCATGTGAAATTTCATTGGCAACACTGTAATCATTTCATTCATACACATACACTAATATTTTTGCAGCTTGTAAGCAAAGTTTGACAACTCTCTGCATTGTATACATTAACAGGCTGGGCTTAAGCATGTACCTTGTATAATTTTACCATGGCTGAAGCGAAAGCAACAATAAAACAAACAACGTGTACTTGACCAGTTTATGTTTAAAAATTGTTTACAAATTCTTTAAATAAGGTGTTATCTGCATGTTTAACAAAAAAAAAAATAAATAATATATATACCAAATTTCTTTTGTAAAGGAAAATTAAATGATATAGTAAAAATGTAAAATACATATTAATTGTATCAGTGATGATAGTTAATTATTTCAATTATAACTATAAAGAAAATTCGTAGCGATGCGGTCTTGACAGATTTAATTTTTTTTTTGCATAATGTGTACAAGAAACAGTGAACATTTTTAAAATGAAGGTGTTCCCATAAGACGTTTCATTTTGAATAGCCCGCGATTTTAACAGTTGTCATGACTAAACCTGGTACATATCACTTGAGAGATGACATATGTATGTATATGCGCTTCAACAACGAACGTATTGAAATTATTCAAATTATCTACGAAAATTGTGAAAATTTCGCGTTCACAATTCACAAAACTAAAGCGTTTTTGGGTTGTTGTGAAACAGCTTCTCGGCCAGCACTTTTGAAACTGGCGGATCAATTTTAGCTGCTGGGTCAAGTTAATGAAATGAGGAATCGTACTCGTGCATGTCGCTCAAGAATAACTGAGAATATGGCTGTTGTAGCCCATAGTGTTGAGCAGAAAATCACAAAACGTATTAAATAAAATTTCGCGAAGAAGAAGAGACAAAAAGCACCCGAAAATACCCCAAAATGCAACAAAATACCATCACTGAAGATAGTAGACAAAAAGTGTTATCATTGGGTTATATTTCTTTTATAAATTTTTAAAAATAATATAAAACTGTTGCTTTTTACTGAGCAAAATCGAAATATTCTGTGGGAATAAAATATTCGCGATATAAGTGAAAGTGTAATGCTGGAAACGCGATGGTTGAATTGACTTTCATAATATTCAGTTTATATAGGTACATATTTATGATTTGATTAGACTATCGCTTTGTAAGCCAAATTTTAAATGTGATAATTTTTAAGGAACAAATAACACTAAAGTTAATTGAAAATATTCTGACAAACACTAGCAGAACGGAACAATTAGCTGTTTTTGAAGGCAGTCACACCTTCATCATCACCATTGTTTTGTTTGGTCCACCATGTGAGGTGTCGCTTGATGTAGATTTCTGCTTTACATACTCAGTTTTCAGTGCGAATGGAATATGTGAATTACAATTTGCTAAAAGCTTTTTTTTTTGTAATGAAAGCTCAATTTTACCATCTAAATTTTTCCATTTTGTTGCCATTGTCAGTTTCACTACAAAAAAACTTTCAGGGTACATAAGATGCCACACGGCCGAATATAGGACTCTTACTTGTTTTTATTTATGTTGTTGAGTGCAATTTGCCTACAAATTTCCCTCGAATGTATATACATAGGTATTCTTTTTATCAAAGAAATTAATTCAAGTTTCTCTTATTATGGCTATGGAATATATAGAATAAATGTATTAGCGTCATTCTGATAATACGATTAAAATTTTTGTATTTGACTTTCAGATAAGAAACTCTTTGTAACATTTTATAATATATGTAAGCATTTTTAAATACCTTTTGTGAAATTTTTATTGATTGATTAATTGATAATATGTACGAGTATTGCGTGATAATGAAAAATCACCTTTTAAATGCTGAAGTGTGGTCTTCACTTTAGATCTGATTGAAATTTTGGAAAATTGGTTCAAATAAATGTTAAGATTCGAACAAAATTTAGTTTTTCAGTTGGATTACAAAACAGCCAGGCAGTGTGATCAGATCTAAAAAAAAATTTAAACAACGCTAAAATATGCCAGAAAAGAAAAAAATGCAAACAAAAATAATCCTAAAATTAGAAACAGATTTTTTATTTATAAATTGTGTATTTTTCATAATTTTCAAACTCCTATAAATACTTTAGTTATTTAATTTTATTACAGCGAAATTTAAAACAAATTAAAAGAAATCAAAAAGATATCTATTAAGCGTATGTATGTATGTAAATATGTACATATGTATGTAAATACATACATACAGAAATTAATTGAATGTATAGCTGTTATGTCCTATTTTACACTATTCAAGTCTTATTGCTAAGCTGATTAGTTTCTTAGGAAAGAGAGACGAGGGGAAAGGAAACGTTACTGTTCCCCTCGTCTCTCTCTCCATCAAAATAATCAGCTTAGCAATAAGACTTGCATAGTGTAAATATGGACTATCATAGCGGAAACTGGATTTAAGTTTTTCTATACATTTATTGGGAAAATCTGTTTCTAGAGATCGAATTTTTTGTTTATTAAGCACACCAATTGATCTATAAAATACTACGAATATTTAGTTATGATTAGCTGGGCAAGTTTTTTGTGGCACGAAGAATGGTTCAGAATGGCTGGCTAAAAACTCTCGACACATAAAAATTTCTTCTAGGTTGCAAAACAGGTATTTTATGGTAAGGTGGACTAAAAATGGCATTTTATGTCAATATTTGAGGAAATGTGTAAAATATCAAAAATGGCATATGCCACAAAACACTTGCCCTGATGATTAGTAATGGCGGGCATTTTTAAATATGAAATAAAATCTAAATAATTTGTGCTTTTTTGGGAATTTTGTTTTATTAAGTTTTAATACTTTTATCGCACTTTTAAATGTATATTGTAAGTTAAGTAGAAAATGCTAAATAAATAACTGAAAAATGCTAAGAATAATTCTAAATGCTAAATTAAAAATTTATGACTAAAGTGAGACAATTTTAAGTTTTTAGTTGAACTATAGTGAATTTTAACCAGAAATAATTTCTTAGTCGGGCTTAAGTTCAGTAATTTCAATTCTTGTTGAATGAAACATTTTTATTAATTAATGTGAGTTTCTAAAGAAGAGAAGAAAAATTAAATGTTACATAATATCCACTACAATAATTCTTAGATGTATGTACCGACGGTACATCGAACAAGTAAAAATAATTAATGTGACGATCGTAAAATATAATCAAGAATAGTTAAATATACTTAGGTAGAGTGATATAACTTCGTGCTAACCTGAATAGAAAATGAAAAATCGAATAAGAGAAAATTAATAGTTATACTTACAAATGTATTTACCAAAGGTAAATCAATAATTGTATATACAATATAATCATTTCTCATATTCCATTTCATTGAAAATTTGCATTAAATAGCTGATGTTAATAACAATCTCTACCCCAGTAGATAGACTTGGGTGCTGATGAAGTGCGTGGCTGCACAGAAAAATATCGGTATTTCCTCCAACTAATAAAGTATAATTTAATTTTTCTTCTCTTCTTTAGAAACTCACATTAATTAATAAAAATATTTCATTGAACAAGAATTGAAATTACTGAACTTAAGCCCGACTAAGAAATTATTTATGACTAAATTAAAAAAAAATATATATATAGTAAGCTGCAAAAATTCGGATACGGCCACACTGCTGCCGGTTGAAACAAGTTTTGTCAGCGCACAGTGTTGTGATCGTGGCCATATATAGAAAAATTCAATTATGGAAATTAAAAAATTGGCTAATGGCATTTAATAAGAGACACTTTTACTAATAAGCGTAAAAAAATTAGATTAAAATAATAATTTTTTCTAAAGATATGGCTCTTCAAAATTGTGGTTTGAAATCACTGCAATTTTGTATAAAAAAGGAATAAAAATTAATAAGTATTACCGGGATATTTTTTCTTTCATTTTATAACAAAAAGTATGTTAATTTATAAAAATAAAAATTTAGCTGCGCTTAAGTGCGCCAATTTAAATAATTGTTATTTTTTTAGTGTCGACTCAAATGAAAATGCGAGACTTTTTTAATTCTTGAATTGAGTTAAAGGAAAACAAAGATGTAGTTAAAAAATTATCAGGAATTGTGGGAGCTCGAATAGAGAAATCTTTGGAAGCGAAAGGCTTTCAAAAAATATATAATTTAAAAAAAAGGGGCCGGTTCGAGTGTAAGTTCTGTGACTGGCTAAATACCGATTTGCCAATACACGGAGTAAATTTGAGTGATTTTTGTATTTTTTTAAATTAGTTACTGTATTGTGAGTGCTTTTAATAGTTTTTGTTATTTTTCGCTTTTGCTTTGCAGAACCCTAGTACTAGCCATGTTCGTGGTAGACCTTCTGTAGCCTTTGAAGAAAGTTCGAGTAGGTCAAAAAGAAGAAAAGTGCAAAAATTAATTTCAGCCAACTCTGCGGAGGCAATTAAGAAAGCAGCAACGAAGGTTGATCCCTGTATAGAAAAAGCTTTGGCTTTATACATTGATATGAACCTTTCATATCGACAATATAATATGATGAGGTTTGTTGTAAATTCCGTTCATAAAAATTGTTTTCCTTCATATTACTGTATTGCTAATGCAAAGAAAAATTGTATACCTGATGATATTGTTGCTAGCATTTTTACTATTAGAGTGGAAATGGGAATTTGACGGTAGTTCAGGTCACAGTATATACAAACAAAAAAGTAGTGACGCAAATCTAATGGATGAATTTTTATTTTTTGTATCATTTGTTCCAATAGCATTTTTAGATTGGGAAAATGAAGAAGTTCTATGGGAAAACAATAGACATTCATCCACAAGATTCTGCAGGCCGATAAAATTCATATTTGAAAAAGAAAATGGAGAAGTTATTACAAATACACAGAAAAGTATTGAAACGGAAATACAGAAACTGACAGCTAATTGTTATGAGTCGAAAGGAAACAAAAATAAGGTTCATTTCAGAATGCTATTGACAATGATAGATGGTGCAGTATTAAATGTTTTAACGGGAAATAAGAGTTCCTACTTGCAGTTTTTTGTGTAAAGCTAAACCGTCAGATATGAATTTTGAGAAATTTTATGAAAGGTCAGTAAATGACGAATTTTACAACTATAGTTTGTCCACCCTTCATGCATGGATAAAAACTTTTGAGTGTTTACTTCACATTGGGTATAAGCTCCCATTAAAGATGTATAGGGTTTTTGGAGAAGACGAGAA
The DNA here is from genome assembly GCA_936439885.1 of Nowickia ferox. Classification (NCBI taxonomy): domain Eukaryota; kingdom Metazoa; phylum Arthropoda; class Insecta; order Diptera; family Tachinidae; genus Nowickia; species Nowickia ferox. Next base: position 88,731,647 of record OW387023.1, on the reverse strand, counting down.
GCAACTCGTTTTGGAATGCAAAACTCGTATTCAGAATGAGTTTAAAAAAGAAATTGGTTTAATTATTGATACAGTTAAAACTGGCAATAGTGCTCGTCGCTTTTTTTCAGAGGCTAATATATCATCGAAAATAACAGGAGTAGATGTAAATTTAATCAAAAACTTTTCGATCATATTAAGAACCTTATCTAGTGGAAAGAATATAAATGTAATAAATTTTGAAAAATTGTTAAGAGAAACATTTTCATTATACATATCTCTATATCCTTGGTACTGTATGCCACCAACAGTACACAAGATTAATATCTTCATGTTCATGATATAGAATTTATTAAATATTCCGCTTTACCAATAGGGATGTTATCTGAAGAGGCTTTAGAATGTACCCATAAAGTCATTAGAAAAGGAAGGTTAGACCATACTCGAAAAAATAGCAGACAAAATACAAACATGGATTTATTTAACTAAAGAAAACCGATCAAAATTGGTTAAAGAACATAGAAAATTATATAACTTAAGGAAAACATGAGTCCCAAAATGTGGAGGATGATAATATAGAAGATATATCTTTTGAAACTGTATTACTGCATAGTGAAGATATGTATAGTTTAAGCGAATCGTAAAGTTATAATAAATCTGTTAATTATTTTTAGATATTTATGAAATAAAAATTTATGATTTTTTTACAAAATTTAAATTTATTGTTTCACTATAGTATTTTACTCCAATTTTAATATCATGAAAAATATTACTTAATAAGTGAGTTATATTTACATATTTCGTAATTTAAGACCAGTTCCTAAAATCTCGAATATATTCTACATAGATACGAATATATTCTACATATGTATATGTATATACTTAAGTTTAAGGATATATTGAAGATGAGGGCGTCCGTTCATCCAATTGAAAAAATATAAGTGTCTTGTCTTCGGAATTAATTTAAAAAAAATTTATTTAACTTTTAATTTTTTTTTTAATTTTTTGAAAAAATATATTTTTTAGCCTAACGTGGGCCTTATCTGAATTGAATCAAATTTGGTCAAATCATTAAAAATATCACATCCAATTACTATAAAAAAAATTTCATAAAGTTAGCATTTTTTCTAACTTTTATGACACTTTTATACGAGAAGGACACGAATCCTTGCTCCGAATTTTTTTAAATTTTAAATTTTGTTACGTTTTGCCAACCTAAATATATGTGCCAAATTTCAGCTCTTTACAATAACTTTTCTATTTATGGCCACTCGTTATATGAAGTCACGACACTGTGCAGCGTGAAATTTAAAATGTTCTCGATTTAAGTAAAAAAAATTTATCTTTTATAATATTAAGCAAATAATACATGAAATAAAGGAGAAAATAGGCGAAACTTTTGTTCACGTTGCAACTCCTGCAGACATTGTTCACATTTTAGAGTAGTCAATGAAATACAGTGGAACTTCGTTATAACGAAAAACTAAATATAACAATCTTTTTCTCGGTCCTCTGAAAAAACTCTTTATTGCAAAGTATTTCATATAGCGAAAAAAATTTTGAGCTATAAATCCTCTTAACAGCGAAGTGTTAGTTCAAAATCATCTATACAACAGAGTCAGAATAAAGCAAAAAGTAAATTTTAAGCAAATACCCGTTATCAAAAGCATGTAAATATATAGCGAAGAATTCATTCATTAATTTCCAAGGCCGCTACACCTACGTCATCAGCGTTATTGTGTTTGGTCCACTCTATCTCACGACTGCTTTCTGCGGCTGCTTTTTTTGTGCCAATTTGTATGGAAAATGTGTTTATGCCCGTATTGAGTTTAATCATTAAGATAAATAAGCGCACAGAGCGATTAATTGTAAGAAAAATAATCCAGAATTCCACAAAGACACTTGCGAACGGGCTTGAAGAAGAGTGTGATCGATGCTGTTGTTTTTTTATTTATATCTATCTCCAACCTCAAACAGAGTTTTCAAATTTCCTTCAAATCTCATACCATTTTATACCCATTACATTTTTTCTTCCACAGATTTCACAATCAAGGGATGTGTAAACCTTTCTCTGGAGAAACTAGGCACGCCATGAATTTCTGACACACTATTCTAAGACCGAAGTCTCTACCTATACCTTTGCTGGGAAAACCGATTGCACGTACAGACAGATGGATGGACGGACAGATGGACAGACGGACATATGTAGCTTATTCGTCTTAACTATTCATAAGGTCCCAGAATATGTACTTACATATACATATATTCTTTATGGGTCACATATGAATGTTGTGGAGCACACAGAATGACAAACTTATATAAGTATACCTACATATACATATATCCTTTACCATTTTTGGTGAAGGGTATAAATGTATAACTTAGAATAATTTTTTTAATATCTTGTGTAAAATAATTTTTATGGTAATTGTATAAATTTATAAATTTTAGGCTAAAATCAAGCACACTTTTTTAATTTTTAATCTTAAAATGCTTTACTTTCGTCGTATACACATGCACATACATACATATGTATGTAGATATGTATGTGTGTATGCATGTACATACACATACGCTTTTGTTCATTCTTCAATAAATAAAAGAAATTAATTTATTTTTAAATAATAACTTTTAAAACACTTGTTTAAATGGCAAAAGCATAAAATTGGATACCGGCAAAACAATAGGAAACTTTTACTTTTTTTAAAGGGAGTTTCAAGAAAAAGACAAAAAGTATTTATAAGAGAATAAAGAGAATTGTAGGCAACAACAACAACTCATACAACACTAAGCGACAATTTTCTTCTTTTTTGGAATATCTCTCTTTGGAATTGCCATTAAACTTTAATGTTTAAGCTGTCTTTACCAGTGATGCCAACTATTTATAACCCAAACGCGCTATTCCCCTTCGCAAAACGCGCTAGAACGCGCTAAATTATAACATTGTCAACTGTTTATAGCCAAAACGCGGTATTTTCCTACGCGCTAAATTAAATTTTAATAAAAATCGTTGTATGTACATTATTATTATTATATGTATTAGTAAATACAATTGATTTTTTTTAGTATCTATTTTCAGATTTTATAATATTGTTTTTTCGAAATTATATCCTAAATAACTAAAATCATTTAATACAGAATCAGAATTGCCTTCCAAATAATCGAAATCCTTAGTTTTTATTTTTATTTTATTTGTAAGACTTTTTGACAACTTATATAAATTGTCGAATAGTTTTGCGATTCAAATGCTTTTTGTACTTCAGCTAGAATAGAAGTTTAATAAGTTGTATTAATTTTTTGGTCACGAGTACGAGTACATATTTTTAGTTGTAAAATTTCAAAATATTTGCCATTTACAGTATTGAAATGCGTTTTTAAGCCTCACCACAGTCAAGGGAATTTTATTTGCGACAGCAGAATCATTAATCAATTTAAAACATTTTGTGAGTTTTGAATACTAGAAAATTGTTAAATTTATTAAGAAAAAGTTTAAAAAATATTGAACTGAAATGATGATGACTTTATGAAAAACGCGCTAATTTAGCGCTTTTTTTACTAAACGCGCTAAGACGAAAAAAAGCGCGTTTGGCATAGTTAAAACGCGCTAAATCTAGCGCGAAACGCGCTAAATTGGCATCGCTGGTCTTTACAAGTATTACGACTTTGTAGAATCAAAATATTATGAAATTCTCTCAGTGTTAAAAAAAAAGAGAACAAGAGTCTGTTGTAGGTACTTTTCATGTCTACACTACTATATAAGTAAAATGCAAGCAATGATATTAAACTGTTGAGTTAATAATAAAAATTGGAAAATTGTAAAAAAGATGTGTATTAATAAAACTAAATATTGGAGAAAACATTTTATAATTTCAATGCAATTTTACTAAAAACAGATTTTTTTTTAAGTTCATTTATTGTTTGTTTGGTTGTACTGTACCACTTAAGTAGCTGATGGTTGCAGTCGTAAAATATTTACAAAAACAACGCGAAAATTTCCTGAGTTGATTTTTGTTGTTTTTGTAAAAGTGTCAACACCTTCAATATATACCATTAGTGCTGCCAATGTTTACTTTGAAATACACCTCTGGTGTGATGAGAATACTTAAGTTTCTAAAATTGTTTAGAAAATAAACATTTACCGACCGCTTGTCAAATTTTCTATCCGTATTCTCTCCTACTCGATACATTTTGCTTTTAAGGCTGGTACTCTGTTCAAAGTTGTGAAAAATTTTCAGCACCATTGATTATTTCGCGTGAAAAATTTGACATGTACTAAATGTAGCCCAACTCGCGGTTTTTTTTATAAATTTCTTGCTTTTATTGATTGAGAGTAGACAACATTGTTAAAATTCCGTGCGAAGAAAGCACTGCTCATGTTGTTTCGCAGCTAAACTAAAATGATGCCAGACTAATTTTGCATGGAAAGACATGATTTTACGTGTTTTTCACAACAAGAACAGAGTACTACTTTTGCGAATTTATTTCGCAAATATTTCACACCAAATACTTTTATATGTAGTTTGACAGCATTTCGCACTAAATTGTGAGCAGAGTACCAGGCTTTACATGATAAGATTTTGTATAATCTACAGCATTTTTTGACATGTCGTAATACATTGTATTACCATGTAAAGACACCTTTAAAGGTTCAATCAGACGTGCCCCACCATAATGTCATGGCCATAACCATTGCCATAACAATTAATACATATGCACATTTGCTTCACTTATTAGTACTGCCACAACCATAAACAGCTGTTTATGTTTTCATTTATTCATAAATTTCAAAAGTGCAACAACAAATGAATTTAACCAGCAAACAGCTACATAGGACCGGTCCAGACTTGCAATTGTTGTTGCAGCAATTCTTGAGTATGTGTAAGAGTGTTGAACTAGAAATATATACTTTTTGTATTCCTCTATCGCTCTTTTGCACTAAAAAATAAAAAGTTTCTACAAAAAAAAGTTGCAAGTCTGGACTAGGACTTATGGTTAAGGCGAAAAACAAAAATTCAATATGATCAAATACAGTGTTGCCCATAAGTTCGGCTAAAACGGTTGTTTTATATGGTTAGGGGTCATTCACATATTGCGTATTTTCGGACTTTTTATACCCCACCCCCGTATTAACGCTTTTTATAAAATTTTCAGTATACATTTTATAAACCGTAACAAATCCTTAACCCCCTCCCCTGGAGCGTTACTTAATATGTGAACAGCCCTTATGGTTATGTCACGTTTAATTGAACCTTTAGACCCCTTTCGCACGCGCAAAAGTTTTTTTGACAAAGTCTTTTCAGTTTTCTTTTAAACTACGTTTTACTTCTGCATACTCCAAGTTTGCTTTGACAAATTTTCACTAACCACCATCACGAAAGAAAACCAGAAAGAAACAAACGAAGAACAAAGAAATACCCCTTTAGTTTACTTTGCAAAGTCTGGAGTTTATAGAAAATAGGAGAAAAGAGAATGATGTCGAGTGCAAATCGCAAATTTGGTTGTGCGTTTAAGCCAGAACCAGGCGATTTGTGATCATGGGTCACTACGTTTGTCGGCTGCTTTTCGGCATTTACATGTATAGAATACCATCAATCAAAATAAACAACAACAAGAGAACAACACTATGTTGTACCTATCAACAAACCAAATAAAACAAGGCGAATTGATACCAGGTGATCTCGATCAAGGAAATGGTGATCAGCTGTTAATTTCTCTGCATTTAATGCAGAGTTGCAAATCGAGACCACCTAGTATGAATTCGTCTTGCAAATAAAGGCTGTATGAAATAACGCCCGAAACAAATACGACGAAAAATTGTGAAATAACTCTCAAAATTATTCATACATTTTGGAAGTTATTGCCTTATGAAGTAACCCAAAAAGTTTGGAATTTATTTCATTTACTTTTGGAGTTATTTTATTAGACTAAAATAATCTAAAAATAAAAAATAAAAATATTGGAAATTATTTCATCGGCGAAGAGATTTGGGACTTATATCATTTTATTTAAGATTGATTTCGTGCTCCAAAAATGTGGAAATTATTTAATTTTTTAATTTCACTTTCAAGGATTTTCTGCTCTCAGGTATATATAAAAGTAGGATCACACGATTGCCGCAAATACACCAATCTAACCCAATTTTTATTGTCGTGAATTGGTGCACAATAATAAAATTATCCCAATGAAATACATTGCAGTCACATGATTGCCCCATTTTATAAAAATTTGATTGCCGCAGATTGGCGAAGAATGAATTTGTGGAAACGATTGTCGTAGCCAGTCATACGATTGTCCTAACTTGTGGGAACAGAAACAAGCAGCTGTTGTGGTAGTTTTTAGTTTGTTTTGTTTTAGGTGCAAATGGTTTTTTTTTTCAAGAAATAATTTTGCTTTGTTTTATTTTGTACGTGAAAATGGTTTATTCGTTTAAAATAAATAAAATTGCCTATGCTTTGTATATTTTGTGCTCTTTTAAACGAATAAAAACTAAATATATGAGTTAATGATTGGCTCACAGCTCACAAGTTATAATTGCATACAAAATGAGTTTACGTTTACTGTACTTACGAAAACACTTGGCGCCCACGAAAAAATAAATTAATTTAAGAAATTGTCGCGTATTGGCTACTTTGATTGCCGCTCGGGAACACAATAAATATTGGTGCATTTTTAACATTTTCATTCCTATCAACTGTTCACACGATTGCCCCACCAGAGTTGCATTGGATTGCGTCAAATCAGCACAATATTGTTCTCGATTGTCCTTTGGGGCAATAAATTGTGAAATCACACGATTGGCATATAAAATGGTGTGATCCTACCTTAAAACCAACTTCGATTTCCAAAGCGCCTGCTTTCTTGTATAGTCTCAAAGTTTCAAGAATTTTCTCCACTCTAGTATATAACGACACGGCGCCTATTAATAATGATTTCTTGCATAGCCGGTCTCAAGGATTTTCTCCACCATAGTATTTCCCAACACAGGCCGAAATATCACTTTCATACAATATTACTCACCCACAGAAATGGTCGAGAATGCCATTTGGTCACCATGTTGATATTGTGATTCTGATGTGGGGATTCCAATGCGCAAGTAGGATTTTCGAACAGCAACCTCAAAAATGTTATGGGTAGACATGCCATAGGTTCCATGAATAGTAAGGCAGAACTGTTTACTGAGATGTGTGCAAAATAAAACATGGTTATTTGGGGGAAAGATATTCCAAAACAAAGCTATCCATCAAATCGCATGGGAGTCGCCAAATCACGTGACTGAAAATCAGACAGACCATTTGCTATCAACAGGAAATTAAGAGGTTCCTTACTGGCTGTGATCACCATATCCTCGTAGGAACATTGCGTATTAAGGTAGCGGCCATAAAACTCCCTGGTCAGATCACAATCAATGGTACAGGCCCCTGTAACAGCACAATACGTTGATTCTCTAAAATCAGCACTTGAACACAGTACAAAAAATATTCTCGATTAAGCTTATATGAAGCGCGCGTTTCAGAATGCCGCTAACACATACCTGGGTCATGCTTAACCTAAAAGGCAAGTGTGGATGTCTGACAGAATGTGGTTGTTGATCGAAGATCGCAAATCAGCAAAGGACTTTTTAAATAATGCAAAAACGAGTAGCCAAAAAGCTAAGCTTACAAGAATACACATTGTATGTGGGATTAGCGAAGAAAGCACAGGCAGTAGCTGCTACAAAATACACCAAAGATTTATATACATAGCTTAAGTAGGAAATTAATCAATAACCCTATCGTTTCTCAGAGACCGCTGAAAGATAAGAATAGTGAACCTGTTACTTCGAAAACCGAACAGTTAAAGATGTGAACAAACCAATACACCCAATTAGGACTGATATATAAACCAACAGCCCATTAGCGTTAGAATTTGTAAATACTATTAAGGCTTTAAAAAATTAGGAGGCATCAGCAGCCGACAATATTGTGCCGGAAACGCTGAAAACATATCCCACCTTTCTATAATTAAAGGTAGAGGTCCATAGCTAGCTTTTTGCGCGTTACGCTTTCTATGCATCTGTCAAAAAAGTAGAATCAATGTAATAGTATGTGACAAGTTACATTGCAAAAAGCGCAGAACGCGTAGGCGCGTTCAAAGCAAAAAGTAGGTCTACTTTCTACTTTTGTACGCGTTACAAGCACCATGAAAGAAAGTCAGCTGTTCTTGAATGCTCAAGATGTTAAATAATACTTTATTTCTTACGTTATCGATAAATATTACTTTGCCGTGGATAATTTTTTTTCTTTTTTTTCAATAAAAAAAATTTCTTAGTAAAAAAACTTATAAAATATGTGAATATTTTCATTAAAGTGATGTATTTTAATTAACTTCTCACCACACTTTTCTCAGTAACAAATTTTGCATATTAGTGTCTTCTCCGCTAAATCTGTATTAAATAGCTGCTTAGAAAAGTTATTGCTTAAGCCAATAATGTGCATACATTTATATGTAATTTTCAATTTACTTACATTAAAGTCAACAACAGCCGACAATCTGCTGGAATAGCCCTGGCCGAGTTCTTCTCAAGACTATCTTTTAAAATGCTGAATAAATAGTCAAAGACATCTGCAGACATTCTTGTCGCGGTTCGAAATTGCTCAGGGTCAGAAGTTTTAATTTTTTAAATGTGGTTTCAAAAAACCCACTTAAATTCCGTTCTAAATACAACCGCCGTACACAAAACCTTTTCTTTTTTGAAATTGTTCATAGGCATTTTTTTAAGTATTTATAAACAAACGCACACAGCTGATCAAAATAAAAATAAAATGGCGCATGAAAAGCAGTGCATGTAACTCAACGCGAACAAAGTATAGAACGAAACAAGAGGATGAAACGCCTGTAAAGCATAACGCGCAAAAAGCGAGCTATGGACCTCTACCTTAAGAGTTTTAGAAAACAGGCAGTTGCCTGATGATCTAAAAGAGAGGACATTGTCAAAATACCTAAATAAATAAAAATTAAATTAAATTAGTAAACTCCAACTGCAGGGAAATTACACTTCTGAGCATGGTGAATAAAGTGATAGCTCACATCTGCCTTAGAGCCTGAGCTTTGCCCTGAATAAGCTGGTTTTCGACCAAGTACATCCTGTGTTGATCAGATGAACACATTGAGAACAGTCCGTGAAGTGGAGATCCCTCCTATGTCCGGTACCTATAAATTTTGAAAAAGGATTTGACAAGCAATCTCGCAACACCATTTGGAAAGGACTTGAATGCAAAGGAACCCCGCCAAAGTTAATATCGCTAATCAGAAGTTTATACAACTGCTCAATTCGCAGAGTACTGCATGGCAATAAATTAAGTGAGCGGATAGAAGTCACAGGGAGGTAAGACAAAGATGCGTTATGCCACCTCTGTTATTTAGCATCGTTCTTGATGTTGGTTGTACTGAAGAACGCTACAGAAAACTCCACTGGAAGCCTTTACAGGCGATTAGAAGACCTAGACGATGCCAAATACGAATATATCTGCCTCAACGAAGATCAACTTGAGAAAGACTACCCCCATATGCAAAAAAAAGTAACGTGTGCTTGAAGTGTACATTTAAAAAAAATTTCCATAGAAAACCCGGTTTCAACGTACACAACATCTCCTGCTGTCTTATAAGCATAATTGACAACACAAGTGGATCAAGTGCGGACATCTCGAACCAGTCCAGGCCAGGCGCTCGTTTGGCCTTCTAAGTCCAGTATGGAAGGCTTCGCATGTATCCAAAATAAATAAAAATCAAATTATTTAACGGCCGCCCGCGATATGCATAAGTGCATTGCAAGTATTTATACTGACCTTTTGGCAGCCACAAACCACACACCTTTGTACGCCTTAGACGTAAATGGAACTGGCTAGGTCACACATTACGCAAACTATTAGATGATTAGTGAAAATAGCTCGGAAGACCTGGAGTGAAATTAAATTAAATATCATATAATAGATCTCACTGGAATGTATATTTTACGACCCTACGCTCCACATTGGAACGACGGAAATAAATATAATAACCTGCGATCTCAAACTATAAAACTAGACCAAATTATATTCACAATTCATTAATTGTTCATTGTAATTATGGGCTGGTGCACTACCGTGGGTCAAGTTAGCAGCTTTTCAATGTTCATATCAACTGATATGAAAACTTGCTGGTATATTTGAGATGCTTAGACAATTCTAAACATCCATACAAGACCTACTGACGTTCAAATGAAATATATGGATTTTAAACTCGTAACTCTTAAAAGCATACTTTTAATGTCGATTAGTGTAATCAAACATAAAAAATTTATACTCACAAACATGCTGCTCAGTTTTTCTCCGGTTAATTAGTTTCACATTACAAACAGTCGTCAGTTTTATTCATTTACAATTGATAAAGAGCCACTGCTCTGCAGGCACACTTGAATTGCAGACTACAGCAAGAAACTGTATATTTTAGCTCTAGGCTCCCTTCAACATTCAGTCAATCGGAGTACGTCTTACTGTTCGCTTATTCATCCGGAGTGTGTACGTGTAACTTTTTTTCGTTGTTTTGAAAATAGCGGCATTATTTTTACCAAGAATTTGGGTTCTTGCCTTTAATATTTTCAGAAATAATCGTTCAGTGTTTTTTGCAGTTATTTACCAAGATAAAAAAAATTGATGGAAATTATTTATTTTCAAAACAACAATCGTGTAAATAAATAAAATCTTTAAGAAAAGGTATTAATTTCTCTTTTGATTTAAAGTGATTTTTTTAAATTATATAAATACACAAATTGGAAGCATTATTGATAAAATTATATACATAAAACGTATGGTTCGTTAGAAATAATATTATTAAAAATTTCCCATTATGGAAGAAAGAGTTCATAAAGTGTGTTAAAAAAACAATGGAAATTAATTTGCAAAAACATATGTATTTAAAACTATTCATACAAATTAAAGAAACAAATAATATACGATTTTAAGTATACCAATGTATTTTTTAAAGTTAAAACCTGATGAATGATTTGTTTGTTATAAGTAAAAATGTAAAATTTATTTGCATTAAACAAGAGACGTTACATGAAGACATTTCAGCCCATTAAGCTTAAATTAGACGTGCCATACCATATTGCCATAACCATAACCCAAATTCAATTAGTTTATATGGTTATGGCGAGTCACCTATAATCAAATACAGTGTTGCCCATTAGTTTGGTTCGAACAGCTGTTTTGTATGGCACGTCTAATTTAAACTTTAATCAGGATTGTACGTCAGTGAATACAATATTTTTACCAGTTTCATTCACGATAAATTTAATAAATTCACTAAAGTGGGTCTTTTACTCGCACACGAAGGGTTTCGTACGGACACTACATATGTATGTAATACTATACCAACTTTATTTAGCCTCTATAATATGCATGTATATAGATTTGGCATTTTTTTCGTTTTTGGGATTATTTCGGTTTTTGCATTTTTTTTAGTTTTGGCGTTTTTTTGCGTTTTTTCTTCGGTTTTTGCGATTTATTTTAGTTTTTGAGCTTTTTTTATTTTTTTCGTTTTAGCGATTTTTCCCGTTTTTTTATATTTTTTTTAGTTTTGGGTTTTTTTTCAATTTGGAAAATTTTTTCGGTTTTAGTTTTAAAGTTTTTTTAGTTTGGCGCTTTTTTTCGTTATGGCGATTTTTTCGGTTTGGCGACTTTTGTAATTTTAGGATTTCTTAGTTTTTATTTGTTTGTCTGCAGAAAACACCCAGGGTCTATGGCGGGAATCGAACCACAAACACCGGACTTAAAGGCTAGCATCGCTACCACTCAGCCGCAGGTGCAGAGCTTGCCTCTTGTCAATTTTCATAAAATTATGTATGGAAAAATGAGTTGGCGAAATTGCCTCTAAGTATTAGATTTTTATTTGTAAAAAATATACATATGTATTTAAAAAAATATACATATGTATTTAAAAGAAATTTAAGAGAAGAAAAAAAGAACATACGATAAATCAGACTTTCTCAACATCATGAATATGGCTTCGGGATCACTGAATATTTATCAAAAAAAGAGAACTTCTTGCAATGAAGGCGAGCCAAAACACGTGCAAGCAAAGCAGCTGTCAACAATTAACTGAACATTCAAAATGGCCGAAATTGTCGGCATAAGTGAGAGACATGAGTACCAATATAACGCCACAAAAAAAAATCAAAATTGAAACATACGTAACCCGCGAAAATTCAAAATGCGCGATACGTTTTGAACAAATCTCGTATATCAAAGTTGTTGTTTTAATCTGTTTTAGCAAGACGCCTCAAGTAATAGTAAGCTTATAGCACGACACTGAAAATTTTATTATTTCTGAACAACGGGATATAAGAAATCCCGAGATCTCAAATCTCTAAGTGCGGCAAAAATGACTTTTGCAACACAGTCTTCTTGAATAATATAAAATACCGCCGTGTGTTATGTTATGTTACAAACTTGCGTCATTTGTATAGTATCAAACGTGTTTTGCCACTCCTGAACATTTGGGATTTTTTGAGTTTTGTCTGTTTATGATTTAGTGTGCGATATGTATGCATGTATATACTTGTATGTATGTATGTACATAAAAACTAACTAATTTGTGTCTAAAACTTTAAGTAATTTTCTAAGAAATCGTTATTGCACACGCTATATTCTGATAAGAATATTTTCACAATATCCACAATTTCATTAACAATTCTGAGGAATACGCTTGACACTAGAGCGAGCCTTCAATTAAAGAAGAAAACACGAAAACAATATGCAGTCTAGGTGCACGTACACACATACATACATACATACATGTGCATTTGTTTGTATTAATTCCTTTAGGCTTTGTTAGATAAACGGGAAATTACGTCTGGGAATTTCCAAAAAAAAACTGTCGATTTCCTGGGAACATTTTTGATAAATACATTACAATACCAACATACATACATTCTGTTAATGTATTATTTTGCACTTTGTGTACATACTTAAGAATTCAAGGTAGACATGTACATATTGAGTCCTTGTTTCAACTTCTCATTTGTTTAAAAGAAAGTAAGGCCGACTTTACATCTGTGTGCCATGTGTCCAAAAAAGCGTAACCACTAATTACTAATGAAAAACTGTTTGATTCAGACATGTTTTTATTGATTTAAATAGTTTCCAATCATGTTCAATTCTACAAAATTGTCTATTTGTTATGTATGAAACTGTTTGATGTAAACTCGGTCTAAGAAATAATATCTTTGATTTTAAGAAATTTCTAGGTAAAGGTTTCCTGATTATCTGATTTTGCAAAAGTGAAATGCACACAGGAACTCTATCTGTACTCCATTGGCGTAGCAAAAAAATTTTTCTGGGAGGGACATTACGTCTGGTGATTTGCATGAGTAATATTAAAACAAAGAGGGGTGGGAGGGGGTGGCAAAAGCAATTCTGGGGCGGGACATAGCCAGAATGGCGTTTCTACGCCTGTGTATACTCCTCAATAATATATTTCAATATATTAAAACAAACAATTAAAAAGCGAAAAAATGTTTTGAACAATTTTAGGTTTTATTTAAAGTTACGCTTAAACACATTCACCACAGCAAGCTACCGAATTCAAAATGTCAAGGATACAACACACATGTTTATATGAGAATGATTGTTTTGATGGCAACAAGGCAACAGGCTGCATGTTGTTGTCCGTCCTACATTTGTCGTTGTAGTCAAATTAGACTAATTTCTATTTTTGATGGCTACAAAACAAAAACAGTCATTGTTGACAATATAGAAAAATATGTAAATCTAATTATTGTCAAGAAATATTTCTTATTGCAAAATAAAAAAGTAAGTTACAAAATTTTAATGTTAATTACAAAAGTAATTATATGTTTACAAAGCAAAAAAACGATAATTCGCGAAAAGTTGCAAAATGTTAAACAAGCCACAATATTGATTAGAAATCGCTAAAACTGTAAGAAAGGCGGAAGGCAAAAAATTTGGCAAAAATCGCGAAGACGACGAAAATTCGAAAAAAAATTACTAAAAGCGGCATGATAACAAAGTCTTATATAGTTTAAAAATCGGCAAAACTGTTAGGAAGCTGAAAACATGCAAAAAAAAGTTGCTTTTATCGCGAAGTTTGCAAAAATTCGCGAGAAGTTGCAGAGTCGGAAGCAAGCTCTAAAATTGATTAGAAATTGCGAAAGCCATTTAAAATATAAAAAGTTTGGAATAACGCGAAAAAAAATTCGCAAGTTAGCGAAAAATTGCTAAATGTATTGAAGAAATTACTAAACCTTTAAATAGTTTTTATATTTTTGAATCAACTATTTTATTTTTATAAATGTGAAATATTTGAAAGCGGCACAACTGAAATATACATATACTCGTATCTACTGTCTTATTCATAAAAAAATATGTCTGTTTAGTAAGAGGTTTAAAACGAATTTTCTATAGAAATTTTATTAATAAAACTTTTATAAAATCAAAATATTTTTTATGAATTAGGTTTTTATGGTGGTGCTGCCGTTTTCAAAATAATTAAGTAGCTGGCTACCAGGCAACATTTGTTGCCAGCGGCACTTGTAGTCTTGTAGCCATGTAGCCTGCTGTGGTCTATGTGTTTAGAGCATTATACTTGAATATGAGGTGCTGATGATGCTGCTGCCGTCTCCAAAATAATTAAGTAGCTGGATACCAGGCGACAAATGCAGCTAGCGGCATTTGAAGTCGTGTGTTCGTGAAGTCTACTGTGGTGAATGTGTTTAATATATAATGAATAATGCAACAAAAATAGAAATTCGTTTTAATTATTATTGTTTGAACTTTATTTGTTTCTATATTAATGATTTCATCAGGCTAAAGTTCGTATCGCTTTGTAAGCCAAATTACATGTGATAATTATTTGATTCTGTGGCAATAAGGAAAAAGTGCTTAAGTCCAAAATCAGCTTATCTCGATTTAAGCACTTTTTCCTTTTTGTCACAGAATTATTGATGAACAAATAACAGCAAAGTTAATTGTAAATATTCTGACAAACACGCAGTAGAACGGAACAACTAGCTGTTTTCGAAGGCCACTGCACCTTCATTATCAGCGTTCTTTGTGTTTGGTGCACTGTGTGTGGTGTCAGTGGATGTAGATTTCTGCTTTATATACGCAACTTTTATTGCAAATGGAATATGTGAATTGTTTTGATTCATCTTATTACAATTTGCTGAAAGCTTTTTTGTAAGGAAAACTCAATTTTACCATCTCTAAATTTACAACAGTCTTGCCATTGTCGTTTGTTATTTACTAATTATTCACATGTTAGTTAATTTGCTTCGGCCTTCGAAACAAGTAGTAGTTTCGTTCTACTACGTGTTTGTCAGAATATTTACAATTAACTTTGCTGTTATTTGTTCATCAATGATTCTGTGACAAAAAGGAAAAAGTGCTTAAATCGAGATAAGCTGATTTTATACTTAAGCACTTTTTCCTTATTGCCACAGAATCAAATCATTAATATATAATTCATGCCATTTCTTTAAGCGTTGCAACTGTTGTTACAGGCATTTAAAATAAAAATAATATGAGACGGTAAGTCCACTGGTCTTAGAAGGGGAAGAAGAAAACTTGAAATAACACCAGCCAGATAACTGGGTGTAGTGGTGGAAAACTGTAAATTGAAATTTTATTTATTTATTTAATGTTTTTTGCTGTCACTGATTGACTTTTAGCAAAGAACAATTCCTAAACGTTACAAAAGGCACTGCCGCCAACAGTCGCCCGGCTAGTCGGTCCGTACAGAAATTTTCATTCTGAATAATCTGAGCAACAATAAAACTGTGTTTGCCAAGTTTCTTGGGAATCGGATAAGTAGGACATACAATACTATGCTAAATTGTAATTGAGCGTGGAGCCGCTTACTCTTTAAAATGAAAAATCGTGTCACTTTCGGAGCTCAAAGTGATTGCTAAGTTTCGTAAGGTTCTGCAAAATAGAATTACGTGAAATATGATACTAAGTTTTAATTGGCGTGTCTCCGCCTACTTCTTTAAGCACAAAACTATGTTGTTCCAAGAGACCAAACTGTTTCTTTAAGTTTCATCAAATGGCATCACGTGAAATAAAATACATAATAAGTCTTAATGGGGATGTCCCCGTGCTCATTTACTTCAATAGTGTAATAACTGAAAAAATGCGTTTTTTGAGTTAATAATGCAGAATAATTCGTCATTTTGTGGTTTATGTTGTGAAAAAAATTTTACGCAAATAGCATATACTTCTTACTACCTACTGAGTGAAGAATATTTGTTCATATCTTCATTGAGTTGTATGTAAATTGAAAACTTTGAACGCGTTTTCTGCATAACTAGTTTTTTTGAGTTGTGACACTATTGAAGTAAATGAGCGATATGTAATTGTGAAAAAAGGTCAAGTTCCTATCCAAATATTTTGGCCGCCAAAAGTACTGAGACAAATAAATTGTTTTCAGCACTATATCAAGACAAATATTTACCTGTTAACGATTTATTCAAGAAACAAAGCGTATTATTTTGTTTGTTTTCACAACAAATTTGAATAGTATTTTCAGTTCTTTTATTATTTTTCACATGATAAGATAGTGACTTTATCTGCATAAAAGTTTGGTGTTTTATTTTGTTCTTCATCAGCATCTCATACTTATGGAATTTTTAGTTTGCATCTTCGGCACTATTTCTGTTGCAAAAAGGAAAAAGTGCTTAAGTCAAGATAAGCTGATTTTGAGTTAATGGTACCTCTGTAATCTGCATATTTGAAATTAAACTATTTTTTTGAGCTTTAGGTCAGTTTTATAATTTTATTTTATTATTTCAATATTTCGTTAACCTTCGGTTAACTTCTTCAGGATATCTTAATTTTTTCTTCTTTCAATTACAAATTATTTTTACAATTTTAAAATAACAATATGTGTCATAAAAAATATTTTTAAAATTTTTGAAAAGTTTTGGTTATAACAAAAATTGGTATAAGTCTATAATATTTCTTTATGTTAATAATATTAAAAAATATTAAAAAGAAGATTTTTAACATACAGAATTCGAAATGGTTTTAAGAAATGATAATAAATATTTTCTTCTTTTTAATATTTTTTAATATTATTAACATAAAGAAATATTATAGACTTATACCAATTTTTGTTATAACCAAAACTTTTCAAAAATTTTAAAAATATTTTTTATGACACATATTGCTATTTTAAAATTGTAAAAATAATTTGTAATTGAAAGAAGAAAAAATTAAGATATCCTGAAGAAGTTAACCGAAGGTTAACGAAATATTGAAATAATAAAATAAAATTATAAAACTGACCTAAAGCTCAAAAAAATAGTTTAATTAAAATAAAAAAAAGGTCGAAAAATTAGATAAAAGAACTGCATATTTGAAAGTACCCTTGGTCAAAATCTCAATTAATTTGTGTGATTTTTCAGAAAGTTATAGCACTATGACTTGCGACTTATATTTCTTAGACTTTTAATGTCATTTGGAATAATAGCTTAATTTAGGTTATACTTTGGGATATTTCAACTTGAATGTATTATTTACAGTGTGTAGAACGATGTTTGCTTTAAAAAATAACGGTTAACAGAGAATTTCTTAATTTAACTGTAAAAGAAATAAATTTCTGAAAATCGACTTGAAAGCTTAAAACTGCTCTCCTGCAAAACAGTAAAATATGACTGAAGTACTTTTTCCTTATTGCCACATATTTGTTGTATATTATGTGCGTATGTATTTTCGTATGTATGTACGCATGTGGGTATTTATGTGTATTCGTATAACTCACAACCAGAGTTGCTGTGTTTAGTTACTTTTATCAAAAATTTGTTACTTTTTTTCTAATGCATACATACGAGGTTTATTCAAAACGTATCGCGAATTTTGAATTTTCGAGGGTTACGTATATTCGAACTTTGATTTTTTTGTGGTGTTATGTTGGTACTCATGTCTCTCACTTATGCCGACAATTTCGGCCATTTTGAATGTTCAGTTAATTGTTGACAGCTGCTTTGCTTGCACGTGTTTAGGCTTGTCTTCGATTTTTACCTTGGTTCGTGCGGCAGCTTCCATTGAAATGATTGAGCTTTGGTTTCCACGTCATAATCATAAACCCACGATTCGTTACCAGTTATGACAATCTGGAGCAAATTTGGGTTGTCGTGTACAGAGTCTAACAGCTCATTAGCAATGTTCATGCGATGCTTTTTGGTCGAAATTGAGCAATGTTCATACGAATTTCGTGGCGACCCGTCTCATGCCCAATCATTGATAAAAATCGAATGGCAGGAGCCAATCGATATTTCTTCAGCAACTTCTCTACTACATAAACTTAAAACCAAAAAAAAAAGTTTTTCTTATATAGAACAGAAATAAACAAACTAACAGGTCTGTGCATGATTAGCAAGGAACAAAAAACACAACGATAACACTATTGCATATTAAAAATGGTAAATTTGAGGTTTAATTACATAGAAAAGTTTTCAACATTGAAATATGATGAACCAAAACCAATTCACTTATTCCATTTGCACCGAAAAAATATGTGCATATTTACAATAATTAACACCACACACTTTTGACAAAACATAAGAACGCTGATGATCAAGGTGTGGCGGCCTTCAGAAACAGCATGTTGTTCCGTTCAGATGGTGTTTGTCGTAATAATTTAAAATTTCACATTTTCACATATAGAGAGATAAGAACCTTACATTATACATATATTAGCCTAATCGAATCATAACAAGAGAGACAAACAAGTTTGAACAAAAAATTCAAAACTAACTAAAACAAATTTTATTTTTTTTATTATGAAACATATATTAGTTAGTCCATTATTGTAACATAAAGTTAGTTAAAAGTAGGATTTTATCGGACGTATAAAAAGTTGTACATTCTCTGCAGGAAACGGAACTGACACAAGACTAGTCATGTGATCGGCCTCCAACTGATAGGGACTAATGCCAGCCATACACTACACAAGTTTAGTGCTCAAGTCTGGCACTGCGTAAACTAAGCTTGTGACACACACTATACAAGTAAACTGTGCAGTTTTTATTTTAAAGCTATAATATACATATATAATTCTAGGAACTCTGTCCACAATATCTTTTCTGAGCTCTTTTCTTGTTTTTATCTTTTATAAAATCACGACACAACTGAACGTTTGCAACATACACTATACTACACTATATTACTATTATAATAATGTCTCTAAAGAAATTAAGAATTTATTCATATTCAAACAAAAAACAGCTGTTTTGTATAGTCAATTTAAGCTTTAAACGATCCATACTAAATAAATGACACTTCAGTTGACAGATATTTAACAGCTGACAGCCTTGCCAGACTAGACCGGTGGTTTTGAAACCACTAAATGGATACCCGTACAGATATTAGTAGGGTTACGGAAGTGCCTGTTTTTCATTTTTAATAGCTTTGTAGATGAAAATATTTTAAAATTATTTGCATTTTTTTTTTTAATGAAATATATTATTGTGCTTATGTTTTCCTTGAATTGTAGAAATTTTTAAATCCGTTTATAACGAACGACTCCTGAGGGTGCGTTATAGCCGAACTTCACTGCATGTAGATTTATATAACTTGCGTCAGCTTTTAAATACTTAATTTAGGGCCATTTTCACAACTCGCCTTTAGCTAAAGGCAGGATTTTGTCAGCACGATAAATGGCTTTGCATTATAAAACCTTCATTTATTATTTTTTTATCCATTAAATATTATTATTATTGATAATAATAACAATAAAAAATTTAAATTGTAATAATGCAAAGATATTTATCAGGCAATCAAAATCCTACCTTTAGCTAAAGGCAAGTTGTGAAAATGGCCCTTATCTCATAGTTTTAGAATGATTTTTTAGAATAGATAAAATTTCAAATTGATAAAAAATATATGTACATATGTATATATTATATTTTACTCAGTTATCAGTTATTTGTATATTTTGACACTTTCGTTTTAAATCAGAAGTAGTGCTGCAACTATAAAATTCGTACGTATGCAAGAATAAGTCAGATTAAACAAGTATTTGAACACATATTAGCCCTGTTCCAGATGGATAACGAAGCAGTCCGAGCTTGTACAAAGTTACCCAAAAGCGTTCCAGATAACAATTTTTGTGCAATTTTGAGAGCGAATGAGGGAGTATTTTTTTTCAAACTTGTATGAACTTTTTCTTTGGGTAAGCTCGGACAAGAATTATATAATCAGCTGTTTTTTGTTTACACATGAAAGTAAAAAATAGGTGTGTTCCACAAGATTTTGTACGAGTTTGGACTAATGAGAGAAAAAAGAAAATTACTCTCTGAATATGCAAAAGTTATCCCAAATTGGTGGATTGCAAAAAGCCATAATTGCACATCTTGAAATACTAGTGTTGCTTAAGGCCGTGATACACTATCATACAAAGTCGTGCGATCTACGAAAAATACAACCATATATACTCATTTTCTATTTCCTGAGGTGCTTGCCATTAGAAGAACAAGCCAGCAAAAAAAAAATCTGATTTGGAAGCAATAAAAACTGAGGGAAGCAATGTATTTCGTATTTGATAACAAAAGCTTCGAAAACTGCTTCTGAAAAGCACTATCGCAAGGCGGGCTCTCACAAAAATTATATATTATTACTTCTGAGGAGCACTTTAGTAAGGCAAAAAATTATGGCTTTTTGGAAGCTGAATGTATTGCTTCTAGCTGGCTCATCTCGAACAAAGAAAATGCCTTATTCATGCGCAACAGCAAGTGATTCTGTAAGATTGTCTCCCTTACAAAAACGCTTCTGGTAAGCAGTAATTTTTGCTGGGAAGGAGAAGATCTGCACTGCGACACCAAAGTAATTAGATAAATATCTAAGTAATTCCGAGCAAAAACAAATTTTAAAACTGCTTATGAGCAAATATATATTTCGAGTATAATTATTTTTAACATTTATGTACAAAAAATGCAATCTCAAAATAAAAGATACCTACATTTTGGCCAAAATATCTGTCCGATATTCCCTACACTCATATATTAGTGACAAAAATACGAGCAATTTTGTAAAACGCAACGCTTAGCGTTGACAATCTTTATATGTATTATGTTTTTTGTAATTTAAGTTTTTTCCATTTAAATTTGTCAACGCTTGGCGTTGCGTTTTACAAAATTAGACCCTACGTGTTGCATATTTTGACACAGACACTGCAACCTACAATGCAACCTATAAGCATCAAAACATTTTGATATTTTCGAAACTTCCAATGCAAATTCGAACGCAACCATAAACAAGACTACACACTATGCGACCGACAATGCAACCTGCCGGGTTGCATAAACACGTTGCTAAGTCTGTACCCGCCATAAAAAGCTGTTGTCACACTGAATGAAAAAAAAATAAAATAAAGCAATATACCAACAATTGAAATAAGTGTAAAGGTAAAATTAAAAAAAAAACTCGGAGAACGGAAAATGTGATGGTTTTTTTTTTCTTTTTCAACGTGTGAATTACGTGTAACATATTAACAATATTTTACGGATCAATTACAGCTGTTGCCAGTGATGCATATTTATTGTTTTTGTGATGTTATGCGTTTTAAGCGACTAAAATCACTTTAAATAAATTTAATTTAAGAAGCAAGCAAGATTAGTATTTCAAGATGTGCAATTATGGTTTTTTACGTTCGCAGCAATTTTGTAGAACTTTATAATTTTTTATTAACTCTTATTGGTCCGAACTTGCACGAAATCTTGTGGAACACACCTATTAATTGTATGATCCAAATTTTGCCCTGTTTCGTCAAATATAATTTGTCTAAAGTGGGGTACACTGTAATATCTCTGGTCAAAGGAGATGACACTTCGACCGCTAAGGAAATGTGGCTGACTTCTTCTGATTTAAGCCAGGCCAAAGCATTGATGCAGCCATTTACGTATAATGACATCCTGAACCTCAACAGGAATAATTTACGGCTTGTTACTGGTTTTCTTTCTGGTCACTTTGGACTGAACTATCCTCTGTGGAAAAGTAACCAAGTTCGTTCATCCTTGTTTCGTTTATGCTTTTTGAGTGTATCGTCTTTTGTAACAGTAGAAGGCGTGTGTTTCATTCTGAGTTTCTGTGTTCAGATGATATTATCTGTGCTGACTTTCATAAGGAGAGTCATACAGAGATTGGTTTAATTTAATTTACAGATATATGGCACAAAAGATCCATCAGGTGTCACAGTGCCGGTCTTTGGACCAGATCTTCCCCCTGTTCTATTCTAAAGTGGGGTTCACACTATCGCACATGAGTGACAGTCAAACATTCATCAGCTTAAATGATAATATTGACTGTTCAGACTATCGATCATGTTCGACACTCAAACCTACATACATTCAAGAAAAAATTGGACACACAACATGGAAAAAACACAAATGGGCTGCTTAAAAAAATGTTTTATAATGAATTGTTTTATTTTTTCTTATCTCTAGCAACTCCTCGTACGATTTTGTCTTAAACATCACACACAACCTTGCATTTCATAAATACATATACATATGTACTTGAATTCCTTTAAAAAAATAATTTTTAGCGTCCAACTTGTGTTGTTTAGGCTACAAAAATGTCTCTTGACTGACACTTTTTGCTACACACTATCAGTCAAAAACCAATATGGCCGCTGACTGTCATTCAACCGCAAAAAATTCTGGGGTTGACTGTTGACTGACGAAATTCGAGTTCACACTATCTATCAATCATGTTCGATAGTGTGTACCCCACTTAAAGAGAGAGGGAATTTGGATGAACATTCTGTATGAAAACAGTTTTTCTTTAATTACATATCGTCAGGCCATTATGCCAAAAATTAGGAGTAGAGAAAAACAATAAAGAAGGTTTATATGAAGTTGTCTCAAAGAATTTTTTGGTATTTTCACCACATTCATTAGAGCGACTCACCAAAAAAAGTGCTCGATGTACCCTCCTAAAAATGAACCTTGGACTTTTTTAAGATGACATTTAAAATATTTCGGCTGCAGCTTTGACCTCTCGTGAAAAAGGGTCTATTTTTGCGTGTTTTGTTAATTTGAGAATCTGTTTCCTTGCCAACATATACAATATGGGTATCATAAGAAAGGTTTTTTTAAGGCGCGTCCAACTGTATATACCTTTTTTTAAGGATATTCTGTAAAAAATAATGGTTTTTGAATTTTTTGTTCGGTGTTGGTTGTAATAAAAATGCCAAATTAACATATTCTAATCTTTAGTCGATTTAATTAAATACGGGTCTCAGTTTTTTTTTAAATTCGTGCTAGTTCGCGTTCTGACAAAAATGCAATGGGGTGGTAACCCTTCGTTTTAAATAAGGCAATATGGGTATCAAATTTTTTCTTTTGCCAAGTACATCATCTTTGTATGTCTATAATTTGGATTTTGTTTTTGAGGACAGTTTTGTAAATATAAACAATAAAATTTAATAACTTTTTTTAATTTGCGAAAAAAAATATGCCGCCAAGAAATCGTGGATACTTTCTTTTTTTCTTTCTTTAGTCCTATTTTCATCCATACGTGATCTAGAAACTAAATCCGCTATCATATTAGAGTTACCACAAGATTGAATTTATATATATTCCCGAGCACCGTGTAAAATGCATCTAATTTGCAAAAATATAAATTCGTACACCTTGTACGAATTTTGCTTCCATACAACTTGAGTCGCTCTAACATACATATGTATAAGAAACATTCATATTTTAAAAATGATTTTTAAAAATGCAGCATTTTTAAAACAAAAACGCAAGATTCTTGTTTTAAGAACGCTTTTTTGGTTCAGTGTATGTATATTTTGAAGAAAAAATTCATTGTTTGAGAACTTTCATGAATGAAATGAGTATTATTTGATACTATTTTATTGAAAGTAATTTCTAATTTATTTTTCAAATGTATCTTTTCGTGCTTAACGCCGACCAACAAGCCACCGCCGTAATTTTTTTTAACTATAATTCTGCCGTTAAGCTTACACAATAATAATAAAACTCAAAAATAAGCACTAAAAAGTTGAAAATAATTCAGATTCAGTTAAATAAAATATTTTTATACATATGTGTTATCCAATCTGCTTAGCAAATTCTATATTTACTTACATATACATATGTACATACATATGTATATATGTAATTTTAAGAGCTTAAAACGTGTGTCAAGTTTCGTAAAAATTGATTAAGTACAAACACGTTAAAAAGAATATTAAAACTTAATAGGCGTGGTCGCGCCCACTTCATGGAATGCAAGACTGTGTATTTTTTTGGAGTTCAGGGTATATGCAAATGCTCGTAAAAATCTATAAAAAAAGAAGCATGTGAAATATAATATTAAGTTTTATTGGGTTTGGCTCCGCCCATTTTTGAAACTTTGAAATTGTGTTGTTACGAAAGCCCAATGTGTTGGGTAAGTTGCGTATCAATCGAATAAGTAAAATATCATAGAATCAAATAAAAAGATTAGTGGGCGTATCCCAGCTCACTTTTTCACAGTGGGACCAAATGAAACCTATTCAGACAAAAAAATAATTTTTACAATTGCTGTAAAATGTACCGAGTTATGAAGAACATAACAAAAAAAAAAAATACAGAATCCACAACTAGAAAAGAGACCGATTACTATTTTTCTCATCTCTACATATTTCCGCAACTTCCTTAAGATAATTTAATAAATTTTTTATTCGGTGTTTAATTGATTTATTTTCTATTTTGATATTTTTTTATTTCATTTATTTTCAGCTGTCATTTTGCATTGAAGTGTTGAATATGTAGAGCGTTTTAGTGTTGCATATTTACACAAAAGCACCAACAGCATTTCTGTGTATATTAATTAGACTTGTATTGAACTCTTTCAGTAGCTCGTTTTTGACACAAACCTATGATCAAACCCTTTTAATTTCATGGGTTTGATCATTGGTTTGTGTCAAAAACGAGCTACTGAAAGAGTTCGATACGAGTCTAGTGTATATTCTTGTTGCAGAGTAAAAGGACCATATGCACAAGATTGTGAATTAGTGCCCCTATTACGGCTTACAACTCAACCAGTTTAGTTGAAATTGTAACAACTTAACTTTAAAACAACTTAACTTTATTTTTGCATTCTGAATTACAACTAATTTTAGTTGTATTCGAAACAATGCTTGAAAAGAATAGGTTTTTATCTATGCCTCGTCTTTTGAAACCATAGTAGCCATCAGAAAACATTTCAAATATTTTTAGTTTTGGCCTTGTATTTTTTTTTTAGACAAATGGGATTGGTTGGCTGATAAAAAGCAGTTGTCTCATGGTGAAAACAATTGTATTCTATAATAAAAATTTGACAACTACAACTAAACTATCCATTTAGTTGTAAATCATAATAGGTTGCTTAGGCTAATATTTTGAAAAAAAATTTATTTGCAAACTTAATAAACAACTTCTATAGCTTTTCATTTATTTAAAATACATACTACATACATACATCCTAAAATTAAAAAAAAAACTATTTAATTAACACATACAAAAGCTTGCTTGTAAAGCCTTGTTTAACTGTAACAAAAACTATTTCTCAACGCATGCCAGTTGTATTAATTTATGCACTGGCACTGATGTTTTCTAAATTTTTAAAATTCTCAAGTTGTGACTTAAGCTTTTAATACATACGAGTAGTTTTAATTGCTATTTTTCACGCAAAATAAAATTATAGATACTGCATACAAAAGTTCATACGAGTAAATAAATAAAAAACATATTTCATTGGCAATGAACCAAAAATTCACTGTCAAATTTTAAAAAGGCCTTGAAAATACTAAAATATGACAACTTCAATAAAACATACTCGTACATAGAGGCAGGAAATCAGCAAAAAAGATATAAAAATAAAGAATTCATACCGAGAAAATTATTATCATATATTTTTCTCTCCCAGTTACACTCAGTTGAGGTCTCTACACCCAAAACGAGAGAAATTCACGATATAAAGGCTTATCCTAAATAAAATTTCACACGGAAATTTCCGAACGTGTGAATAATCGGTATCAAAAAACTTCATACGATTGCGAAATAATCTGACAATTTATGAAAAAAAATCATTCTCATAGATTTGTCTGTTGGACAAAGTGGAAATATATTAGTTTTTAATTTTATTGGAATTGATTAAACGAAATTAAAATCCTTGTGAACGAAAAATTTGATTCGGAAATTTTCACATGTGAAATTCATGATAAGGCTGATAGTGTTGGCCGATCAGAGATTGAAAGTGGTTGAAATTGTGGAAGCCATGGGCATCTCACATGGCTCGGTGATTTAAAATTTGAATCATTTGGTTATGAGAAATTTTTCCGCAAAAATGGCTGCCGCAATATGGAAGAGTTTTCGCTCCGTTTCTTAACTGTGTACTAAAATCTTTCCAGCACAATACATCGGAGACCAGTGGGTTTCTCAGGATGAATCGGCACTGAAGAAGACCAAGGTAGGTTTGCCAGCTAATAAAGTCATGGCGATCGTTTTTTTTTTGAATGCATGTCTATCTTCAAAAGACTAAAACGATCAATGGTGAATATTATGCCAGTTTATTGGATCGACTTAATGAGAGGAGTTGAAAAAGTAAACGACTGCATTTGACCAAGAAAAACATTCTTGTCAACCAGACATTCCAAGTTTGCACAAATGTGCAGTTTGGCTATTATTGTTCCCCCATCCACCGGATTCAGCCCGGAGTGACTATTTCTTGTTCCAAAACCTGAAAAAATAGCTCTTTGGAAAGAGATTTGAATCCAAGGATGAAATCATCTCAGAAACAAACAAATGCCTATTTTGCTGACCTGGGTTGGGTTATTGTCAACTTTTTTAGAATTCTTCAAAGAAAATTAAGAGAACAAAAAAGACTTGAAAAAGAGAAAAAGCCAGGTACCTTTTCTGCGACATATCCATCCACAACTATTTCAGATTCAGAAGATGTATCACCAGAACGTTCGGATTCAGCCAAAAATATTTCAAAAATGCAGTATAAGCGATCAGCATCTCCAAAAAGAAGTGAACCCCAAACAGACTTACAGACTGAACCAATCGCAAATAAATCTTTATTTTCTAAACATGTCACTAGTGCATTAGATCGCAATAAGGTTTCTGATAAGGAAGCCTTAAATTAATGGTCCCTATTGCAGCAGCGTTGGGTCATGAACCTAGTTCATTACCATTACCGTTATCACGAAGCACTATTCAAAGCAAAAGGAAAGAAGGAAGAACATCTGTGTTTCAGGAAATAGCAATCTGTTTCTTTTGACGATATTTATGATATTTTGGGCACTAAAAAAGTAGATTGTATGACCGTATTAATATCTACAGATGGTAAGAAGAAATTACTTATAATTAGAGTGCCAAAACTTGTAAGCAGTACCGGCGCAATGAATTTTATAACACACTAACTGAATGGGGTTTAGAAAACAAGATAGTAGGCCAGGCGAATTGATACCAGGTGGTC
This sequence comes from Nowickia ferox, assembly GCA_936439885.1. Lineage (NCBI taxonomy): Eukaryota > Metazoa > Arthropoda > Insecta > Diptera > Tachinidae > Nowickia > Nowickia ferox. The sequence continues at coordinate 88,704,183 of OW387023.1, read as the reverse complement.
TTAATTTGCAACTCTGCGTATTCGCCTTGTATATTTGTTAGTGTAAAATTTCCTGCTGTCAGAATATTTCCTAGCGTTTTGCATTGATTGACAGCAGAGAAATTATGTCAGCTGGTGAATTAGGATCACCTGATATGGATTCGCCTTGATAGTAGGCATGTGTTTTGACACTACATCCGTTAATATAGGGTTAATAAATAGAACTTATGTTATGCTTTAGGTGACTAGATGGATTTTATAAAAAGCGGGACATGATCGATCCAAAAGCAGGATTTTGAAGAAAATACCCCCAAAAAGCGGGATTTAAGAATAAATATCTAATAGAAAGCGGTTATCTGCACATGCACAGTTTCGTATGTACTTAGGAAACACAATTTTCAACTCAAAAGAGACGATTTTAAACGCATCAATGAAGAACGGCTGCACCGATTTCGCTATATATTTTTTTTTAATTGGCACCTCCCATATACAACTTTTTTTATTTTCGATATATTTTTGCATCTAATGCAGCAAGAAACTTGAAACTTTGGCGTGCAGGCACCACAATCTTGGAGATTCTCCTCTCCAGTTTTCCTGACATTCCTTTATTTAAAAGATTCAAGGCAGCATGACCCTTTATAGATAAAGACAACTATCAACCATTGAAAGAAGCTCCTGGCAGTGAACATTTAAAACTCACCGCAGTAAATGCTCTACTAGTTGCCGTAGGAAGCAAAAAGCGGCCCAGAGACGATTACATGGAACTAATAGAGCTGTCCCTCCCAGCTCTTGATCATAATCCATATACAATTCATTGGAAAGCTCCAAGTGTAATGCACCACTCTCGTTGGATGGCCAAAGTGATATATGCCATCAAAATCCATTTGTTTTGTGACGAATACGGTTTCAAAATCACACAAAAGTAAAAATCGCAGTTAGAACGCTTTGCGAACTTTGGAGTTCTTGTATATGTCAAATATTGGCTTGAAGCCCCTATGGCTACAGATGCAGCTCGGGCAGACCTTTTTTTTTCTGGAAACATGACCAGTTATGAATTTATTGATCCTCAAGTTAGTGGTTAAAAATGCCATAAAATCCCACCTTTGGTACCTCTCGGATGAATTAGTTGGCTTAAGTTTATTCTCAGAGAAAGTATCAAATTAGGCAAAGGTGGCAATTGTCAAGAATATGGAGTGTGAGCCTACTAACCAAAAGATAAGAGGAGATTCGTCACTTTTAACTGACCAAGCCATTTTGGCTGATTTTCATACAAAAGATCATTGCAGCTGTTTGACAAATTTAAAATAAATTGCATTTTTTCGACCACACATCCAAATTAATGGAACGGCAGTGAACATTATATTAGGGGTAAAAAAATCACAAATAACTTGAAAGTTTTTAATGATATAGCTGAGAGTGGCGTAAAGCTTTTTGAAGAGTTTAATAAGCTTCTGACAAATGATGAAGAAGAGAAACAGTTGCTACTGCAAGTGGTTGAAGCTAACAGAAAGTGGATTCCGACCGAAACTACAAAACAAGCAGTTGTTGAAAGTTTGACGATGTTAACTTCAACGGATTAATGAATGTTTATTTACACCTCTCACCACTTTCCAGCAAGATTTTTGTATTATTCATAAATTTTATTCTATAATATAAGCTATTCTACTTCTCAAAAAGTTGTACATACTTAATTTAAAACAACCCCCAAAATGACCGATTTCTTAAATTTATTATTAATGCTACATGTCTTTGAGCACCGCCTTCCAATAGGAATTTTATTTTCAAACTTTCCTAAAATACTTGTTTTATTATTAGTAATTAGTATTAGGGGAGGCCCCGATATGTAAACTTGTTTTGAAATTGTTAGTGTATAATATGGGCCACGCTAATATATGTAAGTGTTTTGTGACGACAATATTTATTGAACTTGTAATTTAATACAATTCAAAACACGCATAAATTAATAACACACTGAAGCTGTGTACATAAATTACTCTTAATCAAAACAAATACAAGTATTGAAAAATGTGTATAAAATCAATGGAGTAAATAAAAGCGGAGTGATGTACATAAACAAACACAGTATTTAATAAAAATTAAATACGAGTAAAACTGAAACAAATTTAAAATAAATTGGGTAGTAAATTGTATATTTTCTAGTTGCCGATATTTATTGTATGATCAATTGATTTTATTAATTCATGTGCATTAGGAAATGCAAGAACAGTAAAGTAAAATGGGGCAACAAACAAATACCCTACACTCTACTGCTATAAACATACATACGTATGTACATACATATCACACACTAAATCATAAACAGTCACAGCTCAAAAAATCCCAAATGTTCAGTGGTGGTAAAAAAAACTGTTGATACTGTACAAATGGTGCAACTGTGTAACAAAAACAGGAATAACGGTATTTTCAGTGTTGCCAGAATGTGATAATGGGAGAATACTAAATCGGACAAGACTATCTACTAAAATTATTCTACAAAAGAAAAAATAGAACGCTAGATTTTAAATAAAAAAAACTGCTAAAAATAATACATAGATTTTAGCATTTTTTTTTTAACTTCAATGTTTTTTTAAGCAAGAATATGTTAAATCTGGCAGTGAAAATACTAAAATGGCAACAATGGATATTTTACGTTATTCAAGAAGACTGTGTTGCAGAAGAAATGTTCGCGGTAGTTAGAGATTTGTTCAATAAACTGGTTTATGGAAAAACAAACCCATTGTGATAATTTTGAGTTGTGACTTTATGATTTAGTGTACGGTATGTATGAATGTATGTACCTGATTGAACTTTATTTTGCATGAGAGCTAAGACATCTACATATATCTTCTATACATCTATCTATATACATATCTATGTACATATATAAAAGTACATATATAAAAATAAATTGCCTCACAGTGGAGTGAAATTAAAAAAAGTGGTAAAAAGTCTGCAACTTTTAAGCTAATCAACCGAATTCGATCAAACTAATTCTATTGGATAGAACAAGTCTTATATTTTTAAAGCATAGCACTTTGCGTCACCCTGTTTGCAAGGCAAAATAGCTCCAAGGAGCGTCAAAGTTGCAAGCTGCGGGTTTCAAAATTTTTTCGGAGCTTGTAGCTTCTGTAAATATCAAAAGTGTGTGGGTAATTTTTACCCATCTTAAGATTTGCGTACTTTTTACAAATTATTTTTTTATTTCACGCCACTGTGTATTGTTTAACAAAAATGTTCACAACGGCAATGTACAACCCAGCAAAACGCTGAATTAAATTTAAGCACGTATTATCGGCAAGTCGTCTTCTATAAAGTGACTGTAAAGGCGGTGTCAGATAAAACTTCAACGCTTTCCGTGACGTTTCTAGCGTTGGCAGAAAAGCGTAAAGCAAAATGTGTATGACACAATAAAAACTTTGACAACACCCACTTTTTGTCTTACTTCTTTGTTTAATTCATAAAATACAGCACACTTCGATTACTCTAGTGCCACTAGCTCGTTTTTTATTTAAATTTACCAAAATTTTAATAATATTTCATATTTACAAGCGAGTTTGGCCAAACAAATTAAGATAATTACACCTACTGATTGTCAAAGCACGCAAAAAGTTGGGAGTTGCCTAACTTTTCGCTTCAAATTGCGTTAAAAGTACTTTATGTGACATGTTTCATATAAGTACGTACATTTCATCTTAGATTTCAAAGCGAATCTTCAACGCAACGCGAAGCAAAAGTTGTATCTGACATGACCTTAACACCTCAAGGGCCATTATTACAATTTGGCGATAAAGTGAAACAAATAACACAATTTCTGTACTGTAGCAACATTGCTGTGGATACCAACTACTTTTGATTATTCAAAATACTTAGTGGAAACTTGCTTTTGTATATTTGCCAAAATTCAAACATCATGAAACCATTTTTGTCAATTCATTTGTTTTTTTTATTACTATGTGTTTTTTGTGATATTGTTTTTGTTTTGTATCATATTTTGTTGAAATAAATTTGACTGTAATATATAAAGTCGAAAGTGTGGCAACTTCAAATTTCTAAACATCCCCTACAAGAAATGAATGACTGAAACTAATACAAACAAAATTTCTTTACTAACACATTTGCAACAATTTTACATTGAAATCAATATTGACAGTCAATTGACTAGTCATTTGATCGGAAGTGATGATGGATTTATTTATTAATTATAGTTGCTCTATTCTAGCATATATGTTAGAGTGAAACATCTAATGTACATATTCCAGAACTTTTAAAACGTCGAGTTTTATTAAAAAAAATAAAATTCATTCTGTCTGTGGAAATTAAAATTTATAACTATTAAAAAAGATAAGTAAAAAGAAAAAATAAAATAAATTTACAAAATTCAATTTAATATATGTATATTTCTTTTCAAAATTTTAGACATTTGTAAAAAGTAAGATGCGTTGGTGGTGAAAAGATGTGAAGAGGGCTATAACCGCATAGGATATTCTGTTTTGCTGACTATATCTTTCGTTTTTAATATTTTGTTAAATTTTATATATTTATATATTTATATAAAATTATATATTAAGTGACTTTTTGTAATAAAAAAAGAATAATTAAAATAGTAAAAATTATATTTATAAATCATGTATCATTGCTCAATTGTGGGGGATATATATGTCCATTATGATCATTCAAACTTGACTAATATTTATGCTATCATTGATTATTAAAAAGAAGTAGAGTGAGCAGTGCGACTATATAGTCATTAGAGTGAGATGCAACATCACACGTACACAAAAGTTTCCATCACATATTTCATTTTGCCCTTAATAATGTGATAGAAACTTTGTTCTACGCAATGATGAATATATCGTGCATGACTTTCAGTCAATTGATCGGTCAATTGACTGATACTATTCTTGTAGGGTCACGATAAAGTTACCAGTAGGATAGGGCTGCCAGAAGTCTGAACACTTCAACCAGGACACTTACAACACCAATCACAAATTAACATACAGCAAACCCTTATGCATCCAAGAAGCAAACCGCAACAAATTTTTATTTTGATACATGATACCGTACAATACGCTTCATAATAATTTTTTCCTCTTTGTATATATCACCACTCAGTCGTGTATCTATCCAGAAACTTGCACTTTCGTTTCGATTACAAATAAAAGCTGTTTACACGGCACAACTTTTTAGACCAACTAGTTCAATAAGAGTTGACTTTGGATTAACTTTATGAGAATATATATTCGCTGAACGACGTTTACGCTAGGCAACAGTTGCTGATAAAATTATCTCCTATAAACAGGATTACAACAAAAGCTTAACCTATTATGTTCATAACAAAAATAAAGTTTTTGTTTGCACTGGTCTGAATCAAAAAACCAGGACAATATAAGAGTGGATCAGGACACCAGGACGATTTGTGTAAAACCAGGACAAATCCTGGAAAACCAGGACGTATGGTAGCCCTACAGTAGGATGAACTTGCCTTAAACTTATCGCTCACTTTTGGTTTAAGTGAAGTTGTAATAATGAAAAAAAAAAAATTTATTGTAGCGCATTACTCAGTCGAAGTTTTCCAATTTTTTGTTATAAATTGATAAAAAAAAAGTTGAAATTAATTACCAATAAATTAATCTGATACACAGTCACATTTAAACAAGCTGTTTCATGGAACGTGATAGCATTTAATGATACTTTTCTTTTTGTTTAGGTGCATTTATTATTTAAATAACATTAAAACATATCCAAATTTGTGTCTGCAGGAAAAAAAGAGAAAGAAAATGGAAACTAATACGAGTACCACACGATTGGTGTCAACGAAATGAAAAGATAACAGAAAATAAACATTTTCCCCCTTTCAAAGCCCATACTAATAAGAGTAGGTGCTAATACTGGCACACCAGACAGTACATTGTCTGCGGTCAGTAACACGAAATTCAATTAACATTTACTTTAGGAATATAAAAGTGCAGAAAACACATTAATAATATAGGGTCCGCCATCTAACGTTTTTTTTCAACTAGTGCTTATTTCGTGAATGGTAACACTTAGCTCATGTCTGATTTGACAGATAATTAGTTTTATCCTTCCGCTGAACGAATATGGTTGTGTATACGCTTGAACAACGCTGGGAAATATTGCCTGCGATCGACTTACAGAAGATGCCGATTTTGCCAAAAAAAAAATCATCTTTTCAGATGAAGCTCATTTTGATCTTGGCGGGTATGTAAACAAGAAAAATTGTCGCATTTGGGGCACAGAAAACCCGCACGCATACATACATTGAAAAGCCGACGCACTCAAAACGTTTGGTGCGGATTTTGGTCCAGAGGCATAATTGGGTCAATGAGCAAGGAGTGGCCGTTACAGTCAATGGCGATCGTTATCGGGCCATGTTGAACGAATTTTTGTTCACAAAAATTGAAGAGGAGGATATTGGCAACATTTGGTTTCAACAGGACGGCGCTACGTGCCACACAGCCGAAGCTACACTCGATGTTTTGCGCCCTGTTTTCAAAAAAAAAGTTATCTGGCGGAACCTCTATATACATATATGTATATATATATATATTATTTCTGTACAGGCAAAGCTCGGTATAACGAATCTCACATTAGGGAAAATCCAGTACAACAAACATTGAAATTTTCAATATTGACTACATTAGATATGGGGAATATTGGAAAAATATTGACTCTTTATAACAAACGGTACGAAAAAAAATTAAAAGATAAAGAAAATCATTCCAGCATCCATATGTTTAACTTTTGTACAAAAAAAATCTACATTTCCACCTAAAAAGTGCAATTTTATGTTCGTTTCTTAAAATTGTTGTGGTCCAAATGGCTAGTATGATTTATTGTAGAAAAAACATCCTCACTAAATTAGTATGGGCCATAAAGAAGAGATTGCAATGATTTTGGCTGCATATATTTTATTATATTTTTGCACTTTCTTTTTTCTTTAAAATCAAGCGTGTTTCAGTGTTGTCCATAGCAAGAATTTTCTTACAATGACGCCATTGTCAGATGCATAAGCTCTTTGCACATCTGACAATATTAAAATGTATGAGAAATATCTGACAATAATTTTACAATGTGTTCACATGGTTGTAAGATGTCGGACAACTTTTTGTCAGCTGCTAGTCTTGCAATGGACTGACAATGTTTTTTACTGGCAAAGATATCAGACAAAAATTGCCAGTTCACACGGTTGTAAGAAATTTTTAGCACATTTTACTGACAGTACTGTAAGATCTGACAACCATCTGTACATAGCATAATGCAAGAATGTATTGCACTTTACGACGTAAAAAAAATCGACAGTGTTCCTTACAAGAAATGAATGACCGAAACTAACACAAACGACAACTTTTCACTAACACATTTGCAACAACTTTATATTCACCCTTATTCCAGTTGTCGACATAGAAGTCACTTTAACACAATACCAAAAAATTGGGTCTGTCACTGTTCTTGTAGGGTTGTTATTGCCGCGTAAAACAGTTGACTTTTGTTTATCCACAGGGTTACCACACACTGTTGGATAATAATAGCTTCGAATCAGGATAGTAAAATTGAGTGTTTTTAAATTATATTTAAGGAGTTCACAATAGCTTTTTAAAATATGTGTTAGTATTGCAACGTTTAGATTTTAATTCCTTAATATGGGTTGGCAAGTTTATTGCTTTTTCTTTATGTGTAAATCAAATTTAATGCCAATTGTCAAACATAAAAGTCTGAAAAGCATGTAATTTTCAATATGGCAATATGGTAATGTTTAGTTTAACAAGTTAAAACTGTCAGCCCAGCTGTAGTTGTTGCAAATTAATGCAGCGGCGGCTAAACTTTGATACTTCAATATACTGTGTTTTATATCGGTGCCTGCTCACAATGAAAATCTTATGATGTCACAATGTTGCCATATGTATACAAACATTTAGAAAGTATATTGGTTGGTTGGTTGGTTTACGTGGCTGCCCACTATACGCAGGCATTCAAGTATAATATAGATGATTCCTTTTTGAAAGGACCACTACACTCAACGGTGTCAACCTATGTAGAACCGTATCTAAGTATTCTGATACAGTGATCGTTACTAGATCCAACCCGCCGCGTTGAGATATCTGATAAGGTCATTCAATATAGTTTCTTTATAAGAAAAATTTTAAAAAAGCCTACAAAAAACTTCGCTATACAACGAATTTTTCAGTATAACGAATGAGCCTGTCATTGAATCGTTCGTTATACCGAGATCCGTTTGTTTCTATACAACAATTAAAATTTAAATATTCAAATACATTAATATTAGATATTAATACAAGTTCTTTAAGATCTTTAAAAAAATTAAATGATTAAATTATTAAAAATTAATTAATTAATTACAATGATGTTAATTAACCTCATGTTTCGAAAAATAAAATTTAAGAGAGCAGTTGTTTTGTTTTTAACTAAAAATTACACTCATATTGTGTTAATAAGTGTCATAATTTATTGAACTTGCAGTGGAACTCAAACAGGTTTTTAATAAATTTGTATTTGATGATTTTCTGTTTAATTGCTAATTTTTATAACACGGGAGCTTAAAAATTATTTTTCGTGTTATGGGATCGATTCGCGCACATGTCATTATGAAATAATAAGTTTTTATATGTGTATTTTGTGTACGAGTATATCTTGAAATCCTTAGATGCGATTGTTAGCACTTTTTCACTGAATATAGAGCTATTTAATCACTTCTCAAATGTAAGAAAATAAATTCTTCAAATTGTTTTTCAGCATTTTGTCGTGCAAAGTCACGTAACGACAGAAAAGAATGTACCATATGTATGTGAATTGTGTTGATTCATCGGGCCCCTTTTGGAAATTCAAATCGGTCGCTCCCTCGTACTGGTTGATTGATTTGATAAGTCGCACTTCACACTAGTCAAGTCTTATTGCTGAGCTTATCACTTTTTCTTTTTTGAACTTTCATCGGCGTTCACATAGCTCATATTTTTTATGCATAGTTTTGTGTATGCATGTGTGCGTTTTTTAACATTACGAATGAGAAATCAAAACGAATTGACAGTACATGAAGCTGAGTACTCGTTTCTTTTCCCTCGTCTCTCTTCCTACAAACTAATCAGCTTAACAATAAGACTCGCATAGTGTAAACTAGGGCTAACTGACTAGGACTAACAACAACAAAATTTTAAAATTTGTTTTGAATGTAAGTGTGCGACGAGTCGAACGTTGGTGACATCGTGGGACAGGCCCTAAGCAATTAATATGAAAATTGTCCCAGGAGACCGTATAATCAAAATGGCGGATAGAATTGAATGCTATCACTATGGGTCTCAAATACATTTAAGGAATTAACATGAACAGTTTCCCTAGTGACCACAAAATCAAAACGGCTTGTACATTTGATATTGTCCCTATCTATATGTGGCTCAAGTGAAAGAGCTTGGTTTAGTTTATCTAAGCGAAGGATTAAAAGCCTTGTGTTAAAATAATTGCGGGTATAAATAATTCTGCCAAAAAAACCGACTTCAATGCAAAGATCTGATAGAACATATGCGATATAAAATTAAATTTTAATGGGTGTAACTTCACCCATTTTTTAAATGCAAGATTTTCAGAGCCCAGAGTATGTGTTAAGTTTTGTAAAAATAGGTACAGTAGAACCACTTAAAATAAAATATTAAATTTTAATGGGCGTGACTCCGCCCATTTTTTCAAATGGAAGATTGTGTGTGGTATGTTTCGTAAAAATCGGTTAAGTAGAACCACGTGAAATATAATAATAGATTTTATAGCGCGTAGTGCCGCCCATTTTGTCAATTTGTGTAATTACAACAACCAAAGGTGTTTGCTAGGTTTAGCAGCAATCAAATTGTAGAATATCATAAAATCAAATTTAAAAATTTGCTGGGTGCGTCCCGCCCAATTTTTTTCAATGGGACCAATGGGAAGGTATACCCCTAAGACAACAAAAATTTTTACAATCGGTCTAATATGTTATGAAGAAACACTGCCAAAAAAATAGAGACGAATTGATAACCTCCTCCTTTTTCTGAAGTCGGTTAAAAAGGCATGGTTCATTATAGCGTTCGCTGTTCGGTTTTAACCGAAATCGAAATAGCGGTTTTTTAGGTCAAATATTTGAAACCGAAAACCGAGGAGAAAGCCGTCTATTTTTCAATTTTTTTACTTCTTGTTATTTTAACATTATTTTTTTTTTATCAATCATTACTAATGATTTGAGAGCAGTATATAATATTGGCGCTTAAAAAAGCAAAGCTTATATAATTTGTACATTTACATGTCAAATTAAACAGGTGCAAACATATAATTTAACATCCCAACTTACAAGCAAATTTGTGAAAACGATTCGGTAGCCAGAACAAAGTCGATTATTTTAATAAAAAACCAATAAAAATATGTAATTCAAACCAAAACTAAAATCTTTTAGTACAATTAAGGTAAAAAAAAGTACAATTTTTGAAAGTTGTTGGTACAGTTTAAAAATTCTCAATGTCGTCCCTGATCAACCCTTTCCAAAAATTTTGAATTCTCGTATAAGAGGCAGAGGGGCAATAAAATTGCAAAGACAGTGTTGTCAGATTTATTAAATTTTAACTACAAAAAATATTTTTTTTATCTTGTAATTACATTACAAATATTGTTAAATTTTAAATTCAGTAGGTAACGTTTATCGTAAGTAAAACATAAAAATTATATTATTTAAGAAAAATTAAGAAAATTGTTAACATTAACATATAAATAAATAAATACTGGCGTATAAAAAAGAACTTATTCCAAAAGATCAATCTAAATAGGATAAATTGAACTTAAGCACCAAGATCAAAATTATTATTTAAATCTTGTGATAAAACTGCATTAACGTTTACTTAAATGTGTATTTAAGTACACATATCATATCCTTGAAGTCTTAAGTACCAGTAGCATCGTCGTAACTATAAGTACACTTTAGGCGAGATCTCTTTTTGTGTTTCTTTGTGAAAATGTTGGTTCCAATTTATGAAAGGATGTTTTCCACCCTTTGTTTCATAAACACCAACTGAGATTTCTTGAATTTTAGAAAATTTTGTTTGAGATAATGAGTTACAACATTTAGAAGAGTAGGTTGTTTGTGGGGTTTCGCGACCATGATCCTCATACAAAATTTGGATCATGCCTACGCTACAGCCGGCATTTAAGTTAGTTGATTGGTTTGCTACATTGTGTTGTATGGAGTAGGGGTATGTTGTGTGAAAATCGACCATTACCGATGTTCTTTAGGTAGGGTGTCAAACCGCAAAGATGGTGTGACGATTGTAGGGTTTTGATTTTGTTGTGGAGGGGGTGCGTGTGTGTATGTATGTATGTTTTTGAAAATATATGTATGTGTGTGTATGTTAGTTTATAAAAAGTTGATAATATTTGTAGCAAACGTAGGTGCAGTGGTTTCTATTGTTGGAAAAAGTTTATAATTAGAATTATAAAAATTTTACGTTTGTGATAAGAAATGAATATATGGATAGAAATGTTTTTTAAAATAAAACTATTTAACCACAAATATGTATTCTTTAACTGTAATTACTGAAAAAAAAGTTATATGTAAATCGTATACTCTAAGAAAGAGATTAAATACTGCATATGTTCAAATATATCATCATTCTTATTTCAACCACTTTTCTCTAACAACGTCTAAATAAATATATTTATAAAAATGACTAAATTTATTTGTGAATTTTGTAAGAAAGAGTTCACTACGAATACAAATTTAAGGAGACATATTAGATTACATCATCAAGGGTCTTCCTCATCGTTTAAGTGTACAACGTGTAAGCTATATTTTTCAAACCGCGAGGAATGGGAACAACACTCTCATACTATATCAGACAGCGGTGCAATCAATATATATTGTGACAAATGTAGAACATATATATCAAATACTAAATGGCATTATCATATAAGAACAAATATGCATAAAACTAACAGTGCGGAAAAAACAGAGAAATATAATAACGATGACGGTAGTTTAAAGTGTATCAAGTCTGTATTCAATAATCGCATCATAACATATTTGATTGAAAATAGCAATGAAACTGATTTAATACCAGAAAACTTTCTGTATACAATTAGAGACAATGTCATGGAATTGTTATATAATGTGACACAGGAATATTCGAGTGTAAAATTTAATATTGAATTATTTTGCGAGTATATGTTGGTTAAGGAAGATCATGATACATGTATCATAGAAGTTAAATCGCATCAAACAAAAATGGTGATCCTAAGCATATCAACGACAAGTGATGACATTATTGACCTTTATAATGAACAATGTAATAATATAATTAAAAAAATGAGTGAATTTCAGGAACGTGATAGCGGATGGTCATTAATTAAAATATCACATCTTGAAATCAATGTCAACAAATATAAATGTATTAAAGGGTCACAATATATTCCATTACCTCTAACAATACAGAGAAAGTTTGCTTGCATCAATGTCCAAAATACTGATATATATTGTTTTAAGTGGGCTATAATATCAGCACTTTATCCAGTTGATTTGCATACCAATAGATGTTCATCATATAAAGTTAACAACATAAATGAAGAAATCATAACGCTTGAAAATAATATAATATTAAATTTTAAAAGTCTGCATTTTCCTCTACCACTTAATAAAATCAAAGTGTTCGAAAGTAAAAATCCTGATATAAGTATTAATGTGTTTGGATTGGGCGATGATAATAATATAGTCGGTCCATACTATTTTACTGTGCAGGAAAAATTCCAACACATCAATTTGTTGCTTTTGGAGGAAGGAGAAGGAAGATTCCATTATGTATGGATAAAAAATATATCAAGGTAATTGTAAAGAATATATATTCTTCAATAATTTTATACTAATTAAGTTTTTCTTTATACTTACAGATTAATTAAAAGTCAAGTAACGAAACATAAAACTATGGCATATGTATGCAATACCTGTTTAATACATTTTCATTCTCATTCATCATTAAACATACACAAACAGCATTGCAATAAAATGATAACTAAGATGCCAACTGAAGACAATAATTTAGTAAGTTTTAGGAATTTTAAAAAGCAAATGGATGTACCTTTTATAGTATACGCTGATTTTGAATGTATTCTAAAATCAGTTGATATTCAAAATTCTCCAAATATTAAATCTATACAAAAGCACATTCCATTTGCATACAGTTATTATATTAAATGTACATTTAACTCTAATTTAGATATATTTAGAATTTATAATGGTGCTGATGACGCACCTAATCATTTCTTTAAGAGTTTAGTTAAAGATATAAGATATATCTATAAGAATTATTTAAGTGTAGTAAAACCAATGAATTCCTTAACACCACTTCAACAGATCAGACAAATGGAGGACAAAATTTGTCACATTTGTGAATGTTTGCTATCTGTTGAAGATCGCGTGGCTGATCATTGTCATCTAACGGGTGAATATAGAGGTCCCGCACACAAAAAATGCAATTTAGAATTTCAAATTGCAAACTTTATTCCGATATTTTTTCACAATCTTTCGGCATATGATTGTCATTTGTTTATTAGAGAATTATCATGTATTAAAGGTGATATAAATATAATTCCTTTCAATAAGGAATTATATGTATCTATATCGAAAAGAATTTCGGTTAATGATTCCATTGATAATGATGTTGATAATGATGATGATGATGATGATGATGATGATAATGGTGATAATGATAAGACAATAGAATTACGTTTTCTAGATTCTTTTCGATTTATGCCGTCGAGCTTAGAAAAACTAGCTAGCTATTTGTCTGATGATGACTTGACGACAGTAAAATTAATCTATCAAACTCATAATGAATTCAGTTTAATGAAGCGTAAAGGTGTCTTTCCATATGACTTTCTTAACTCAGTTGATCGGCTGGAGGAAACACAACTACCACCGCGATCATGTTTCTTTAATAAACTTACAAATGAGTCGTGCAGTATAGATGATTATGAACATGCTGAAAATGTTTGGAATACATTTAATTGCAACAAATTGTTGGACTATCTTCTATTATATCTAAAAGTAGATGTTCTCTTGCTATGTGATATATTTGAAAATTTCCGTAAAGTTTGTAAGAAAATTTACAATTTAGACCCTTGTCAATATTATACTACTCCAGGCTTATCTTGGGATGCAATGTTGAAAACAACTAAAATAGAATTGGAATTACTAACAGATATTAACATGTACAATTTCGTTGTACGAGGTATTAGGGGAGGTATTGTTCAGTGTAGTAAACGGCACACCATAGTAAATAATAAATACGTTAATGATTATGATCCCACAAAAGAATCAAATTATCTAATGTATTTTGATGTAAATAATTTATATGGATATGCAATGTCGCAGTATCTTCCCTTTAAAAATTTTAAATGGTTTGAAAACGTTGAAGACTTTAATATACATGTAGTGGAAGAAGACTCAGAAATTGGTTACATATTAGAAGTAGACTTGGAATATCCAAGTACACTGCACGACCGTCATAGCGATTTTCCATTCTGTGCAGAAAATAAAAAAATTGGGGGCATGAAACAGCAAAAATTAATAACAGACTTAAACAATAAAACCAATTACATAATACACTATCGCAATCTGCAACAATGTCTTCAACATGGTTTGATTTTAAGGAAAATTCATAGAATTCTTCAATTTAATCAGTCAGATTGGTTGAAAAAATATATTGATATAAATAACTATCACCGAACATTGGGTAAGAATGTATTTGAACAGAACTTTTTTAAATTGTTAAATAATGCAGTATATGGGAAGACAATGGAAAATGTTGATAAAAGAAAAGATATAAAATTAGTATGTGAATGGGAGAGTAGGGGGAAGAGATTAGGAGCTAGAGCTCTTATTGCCAAACCTAATTTTCACAGTTGTCTGAAAATTCATGAACAAATGGTTGCGATTCAATTGAAAAGAGTACGAACTGTGTACGACAAACCCATTTACATTGGATTTTCTGTCTTGGAACTCTCGAAACATAAAATGTATAATTTTCACTACGAATATATGAAACCGAAATATTGTGAAAATATTAATTTAAATTATATGGACACGGACTCGTTTATATATGATATTAGAACGGATGATCTATACAACGATATTAGAAACGATGTACGAAATCAGTTTGATACATCTGGGTATCCGAAAGATAATATCTATAATTTACCGCTTGTCAATAAAAAAGTATTAGGAATGATGAAGGATGAATGTAATGGTAAAATAATTAAAGAGTTCATTGGTTTACGCGCTAAAATGTATTCAATTAAAATTGATGAGGAGGAAAAAGAAATTAAAAAAATTAAAGGAGTTAAAAAATGCGTAACCAATAGACTAACGATTAATGACTTTAGAAAATGTTTATTTGAAAAAAAAATGTACTATGATTCTATGTATGTATTTAGATCAAAGATTCATGAAATATATACTCAACACATTAGTAAATTAGCATTAAGTTATTTAGATGATAAGCGATTTATTAGAGATAATAGTATTAATACATATGCATGGGGACATTATGCAATAAATAGTCAACAACCATCATCATCATCATCATCATCATCATCATATCCCAATGAAAATGTATTAACATCATCTTCAAGTGATAATATTGTACAATAGTATTAAGTGATTTTAGATTATAAGTGAATATATATATATATAACGTGAAAAAAACAATAAATAAATAAATAAATAAAGAATATCATTAAAATATTTTAGTTTGTTTTTATTTTAAACTATAGTCATCTATTGAATAGGAATTTTAAACACAAGTAATCACAATTTGTTTTTGTGTGAATAAAATTTAATCGTGCTTGTTCTTAACCTTACTCAACTAAGTTGATATAAAATTTAATCGTTTAGAAATAAAAAAAATCAAAACAAAACTTTTTTATATATTATTTTATTTTTTTGAGAATTTTATAATATAATAAAAATAAATCTCATATTGAAGTATATATAATATTATTGAAGTTCATCTTTATTGATCCAAGAATTATGTTGATTGGAAAATCCCAACCATTTTACGTACGCCTGGTGCCCCTTAGTTTTAATAACATTTTCAATCAAGTATGTATTTGGAAAATGTGTCTTTAATAGTTCATGTTCATAGAATCCACCAACAATCGGATTCCTTTGATAGTCTTCCAATAAATAGGTAATGGGGTTTGTGTTCTGTAAAGTACGAATTTTAAAAATTTCAGTTGTCCAGTTTGGAGTATATCCTTTTGAAAAAATATGTTTATATTTGCTAATTCGAACGTGATCTCCAACTTTTAGTTTACCAGATTTATATATTTTGGGATGATTATAGACTTGTTTTAGTATAGAACTTTCATTTTCTGCGTTAACAGACTTTGGTGTCATTCCAATTGTTCTATGCTTTTTATTATTATATTGATTAATTAAATCCTTGCATATATGTATCCATTGATAATTTCCTTGTAGACTAAAATTTTTCCACATCATTCCTTTTAGAGTTCTATTAAATCGTTCTACAATAGACGCTTTCATGATACTATATGTAGAATAGTGGTTGATATTATGTTTTTTCATCAAGTTTTGAAATATTTTATTATAGAACTCTTTACCATTATCGGTTTGCAAGTTTTTTGGAATTCTCTTTAGCGAAAAAATAGATTGCATAGCATTGGTTATATCTTCACTACTTTTAGATTTTACAGGTACAGCCCAAGCAAACTTTGAAAATGTATCTATAACTGTTAAAATAAATCTATAGCCTTTGTTATATTTTGAGTAAGCACCCATTTCAACAAGATCTGCTTGCCAAAGATCATCAATTCCCTTGACCACCACTCGACGTCGAATGAAATTTCTACGTGCTTGCTTATGAAGCTCCTGAACCACTTCTTGTCGCTCCATTTCTAACGTCTATCTTACAGATTACATCAATTTAAATGCTGTTGATATTGAATTTAAATCAAAAACGATTTATATATCTATCTTTAAATGCTTTGTAATGAGCTTCGTTTTTTCATTTAGACGTTCTTCAACTGAATCAATTTTGTGATTAAATAATGATTTCATTTCATTTAGTGATTGATTGAGATTATTTAGTATTATACTTTGATCATGTATTAATTTACTTAAACGTGTTTCTACATTATCAAATTTTTCTGTAGTCAACACGTTTTGTTGTTGTATTATTTCGTTAAAACGATCCTCCATTCCCTTAATTCTCTCCATATACATTGTATCCAGTTGTTTCTTTATTTCACTTAAATAAGTTTTCATGTAAATTTTGTTTACGGCATCGTTTTCCAATACAGGACTAGCAATATTTTTTATTCTCCGCAAGTTAAAGTTGAAATTACGATCACTATCCAAATGAATCTTGAAATGTTGATTTTGGTATCTTACAGATCTTTCAATATAATGTCCAAACTTATCGATAGGCATTTTATGAATATGAATTGTTTGTACATTTTTAAGTCTATTTATATAATAATTTTTGCTTCTCTCAATTCCTCAATAATTGATACAATTTCATTATTATGATTTGAGTGACCAGCTGTTGTTGATGAAATCAAAAGACGCAATCTATCAACCAATTCATTAGGATCATCCCAATAAACATAATTATGCTTTTTTCTATTCAATTTCATTAAACCTTTTCCCTCATGAATTTTCTGTTGTTTAAATAGGTTTTTAATAATCGTTGTATATTTAATTGAACGATTTCCTTTAATCTGGCCATTAATACTGTTATTTCGTTTATGGACATTAGTCATCTCCAATATTTGTTTATAATTATTTAAATCTGTTTTATTATAACTGATTGGTTTCTTATAAACTAACAATTCATATAAGCCTGATGTGAAGGGCCATTTTAAATTACCTACAGTAATATTGGTTGAATTGAAAGCGATGGGTTCATTACCCAGTCTCCATATTTGATTTTTATCCTTATGAGGACCATAGGTTTTATCATATATATTTAAGTTAACTTTTGATAAATTATATTGAATACTTTGATTGGGATGTATTGCAATGGTGTTATCATCATCATTGTTATCATCCTCATTATCAACATTATCATTATTATCATCATCATCATCATCATGGTCATCATCAAATGATTGAAACGTGTTTGAACTTTTCTCGATTTTCTTGTTATTAGAGCTTGAAGAAAACGTGTTATAATCAAGCTTACTCTTTTTATATGGTGTACTGAAGGCAACTTTATTATTCTCAAGATCATGTTTAAAAGAGCCATCCGGATATTTTTCATGTTTTATAATGGTGTTATTATTATTATTATTATTATTATTATTATTATTAGTTGATTGAACTAATTCTTTTAATGGTTTTGATATTGGTTTCAATGTCTTTTCCAACAATTCATCATTTGCAATTTCTCCAAGCAAAATATTCTTATATTTCTTTTTTAAAATATTTCGAGTTTTAATAAGATTATTAACTAGATTTGTGTTCATATTTATAGGTTGAATTAGAAACAGATTCAAAACAGATCAGTTTAGCAGTTTAGCAGTATAGCAGTATAGCAATTTAGCAGTTAGCAGTTTAATAGTTGAGAAGCTATTAGTTTAATAATTAATCTTGTACTGATTTTAAAGTGTCTGTAATATTTCTTTTATAGCTTTATAAATATATCGAAACCTTTTCTATATCGACCATTATTCATAGGGTCATCTTTGTTAATAACTAGAAAACCATATTTTTCTTTCCAACACTCGGTACTTAACTCATGAAATGTTTTCAAAGTCATATCAGAACCAACATGATCATTGTAAATATGCTTAATATTCATTGCATCCTGTTTGAAAATTATAATTATATTAGCATTATCGCGAATCAAGTGTTTTGGTATACGTGTATATGTTTGACATAAATAAAAACTATCAATATCTTTATGACGACCCATACAGAAGTAGGCACGTACATGATTTTGTTTCTCACAAGCTATATCGTCGAATATAAATACTGAATTTGGTTTAACTTCGTCTGGCGATAGAACATCATCATTATTGGAAAATGATGAAAAATTTATCTCCTTAATGGGTTTAATTAGACTTTCTAAGTACTTATATTTCGGTTGTTGTGTTGATTTTGAATATAAGTAAATATTTTTAAATTTCAATCCATGAGGACTTTCAATAAGACTGATCATAACATTTGTTTTTCCGCAATTTGATGGACCTACAATAAGAGCTCGAATAGAATTCGGTAGTAATGAACTATGACGAATTTTATTTGATGAATCGAACTTTGATTCGATATTCTTTACGTTAATCCTTTTATGTTGTTTAAAAAAGCGCATTCTGAAATCTAATGATAACATAATATATAAACCAGTCTCTTTTATTTGTTTTCAATCAATTTGATTTTAATCTTTAATCGACAAAGTATCAATAGATATGACAATCATTTATAAAAAGATATTCAATCGTCATCCATCCTTCATTGGTAAAGGTTTTCTAAATAAAATAATTAATAAACTTCCCATTGAACTTCATCTACCCGGTTATCAATTTTGCGGACCTGGTACAAAATTAAAGAAACGTTTAGAAAGAGGTGATCAAGGAATCAATCCATTGGATACTGCTTGCAGAGAGCACGATATAGCATACTCAAACAATAAAGATTTAGAGAAAAGACATATTGCTGATAGAATTTTAACTGAAAAGGCTTGGCAAAGGGTCAAAGCAAGTGATAGTAGTTTGGGTGAAAAATCAAACGCTTGGTTTGTTGCTACTGCAATGAAAGCAAAAACAAAATTCGGTATGGGTAACGTTATTAGTAAAACTAAAAAGTCGTCTCCAGTAAATACCCACAAACTGTTTACACATGCATTGAAAAGTGCAAGAAAGAATATAAAGAAAAGTGAAAACTTGAAAGATGCTATAAAGATTTCACGAAAAGTTGTAAACAATATTTTCAAGGGGAAGAAAAAATCGTTAATAAAAACGCCTCGAATAATACCGCTACCAAAATCTGGAGGTTTTCTTCCACTTGCCCCTATATTTGCTGCACTGGGTGCACTTGGTGGTTTAGCTGGTGGTGTATCTGGTATTACAAAAGCAATCAATGCAGTTAAAAATGGAAAGGAACAGCTGACTGAAGCAAAACGACACAATAATACAATGGAAGCCATTGCGATGGGAAAAGGCATGTTCTTAAAACCATATAAAAAAGGTTTTGGATTATATTTAAAGCCTTATCAACAAAATTTTTAATGAAGCTACCTAAAAGAGCCCTTTCTGATGTAGACTTGAGAAAATATGCAAAACATATTCCAAATTTTAGAGGTGTGTTTATGTGTAACACCCTTCCAAGCAGCAAACTATTTAAAAAAGAATGTGGAATAATCAATCTGGATACTTCAAAGGGCCCTGGCACACATTGGGTAGCATACTGGAAAAACAACAATCAAATCGAATATTTTGATAGCTTTGGCAATTTGCAACCACCAAAACAATTAATAAAATATTTAGGAAAAAACATTAGTTATAATTATGATAGGTATCAAAATTTTAATACAATAAATTGTGGTCATTTATGTTTAAAATTTTTGTTTTCGAAGCTAAACTAAAAAGAAACTATAAATGTTTTTTAATAAAATACATTGATTAAGAATTAAAAATATCTTGTTTTATTTATATATATATATATATATATATATATATAAAAATTTTTTTTTGTTTTTTCATTTATTAAAAATTTTAAAAGAAATATTAGAATTAAATAATTTTTCTAATTTCACTTGTTAGAGGTGAGTATTCGATTAAGCGATCATGAATAACTAAACAGTATGCTGATGTTTTTTCTGGAATTGGTTTGTTTGCTTCAGTATCAAATTCAATTCGTACATCAATAGGTCCAATTTTAACAGTTTCATTTTGATGTGAAACATCAACAACAATAAGCGGTGCGTAAGACTTGTAATCATTAACATCCAGCAATGGTTCAGGTTCTCGCATGTAAAAGCCTTGTTGAAATTTTGCATACATATTATATAGTACAGAATACTGGCCATTTTCAAAACGATTATGTAAATCATCATATGGATATGACTCTGAGTTTAGATATACTTTTAAATTAGAGATATTACAATGGTCAAATATATTTCCTTGTTCTTTACTTTTCACTTTTTGTAAACCAATTATAAGAAATCGTGGTCTTTCGTTTTGTGGAGAAAGCTTTACATTCCATAAAACCTTTGTAGTCGTTGGTAGTGCAGGATTTACATGACAATCCCAACTACGAAATGCAATTGGTATAGAATTTTTGTTGTTGATTATCTTAAACATTTCCAATTTTGCAAAGTCTGATAGTTGAATATGCGGCATTTTCCATGTTATATCCAGAATTGTTAACTTCAACTGATCAGTTGTATTTGTAGAATAATATGATCTCTCATCGGATGTCGAACGTTGAAGAATGAGCTCATGTTTCGAATTTAATAGTATTTTGTTATAATCTTCAGCAAAACCCATCCACATTTTCAGAGGTATACAACAGCTAAAATGACTTTTTTCTAAAACAAAAGTTTCTTTAAGACACCAACCAGCGTTTTTTAGTGTAGCACTTTCAGCCTTATTCAATGATATAAAATTTTTCATGGTAGATGAAATTCCAAGTTTGCGTGTACGATCAACTTCAAAACCATTAATTTCATAACGAATTTCATCGAACAAATATGAAACAAAGTTGTTTTTAAGTTTCACATCTGTAGCTGGAACCTCTTTGTTTGCTTCCTTCTTCACTATAAAACCATGAATGTAAATCATACTCTCACTTGGTAAGACAAAGAGATCCTGATTTTGAATTGGTATACGAATTTCATCATTGTTGTTGAATGATTTTAGATATGGAGAGTAACTATGATATTCCCTTTTTACAATACTCTCATCATATATAGGTTTTTGAAGGACATTTAGTATTTCATTCATTGTTGAAGATTAAATCCTAATGATTTCAAGTATTCTATATTATATGATGTTAACGGGTTTTTTTTATTTTCTATAGTTTCTCGAATGCGAGTTGATGAGGGATTGAATGGCAATCCTCTTTGCATTACGTTTTTATTGTAAATTATCATTATTCTGGTTTGAAGTGGAGTCTAAGAGTGATTTTTTCTCCTCTAAAATTTATAAGTTCACCGTCTTGATTTAAGATTCTAATCGTTATGTTGTTTATTTGCTGACAGTTGACGGGAAAATAAATAACATTTCGAGGTTTTTCGCTTATTTTATATCCTGGAGGAACATCAAGAGGAAATTCATGAATAGCATGATTCGAAGTATTATTAATAAATGATCCGGTTGTTAAGTTGCTTTCAATGCGTATTGTATTAACATTCGTAATATGTGCAGGTAAGTCAGATTCAAATAACCTTGTAGTATTCAATTGATTAATATCTACAATCATCACTTCCACAGATTTATCATTTTGAAGATTTTGATCAGTGTTATAATATTCAGTTGAATTTACTTCTAATTTACTTTTGCTAAATCCGAGCAACTTTCCTATACTGTTTGGTTGTGAAAAATCTATATCCATTGATGAGGTTATTTCAGTTTTAAGTGTGTTATTGTTAGCTTCAATTACTAGATAAATTGATTCATCAATATCTTTTAAGCTTGAGTTTAAGAAAAAATCAATATCCTCAAGTTCATATGAACCAACCGGAATAGTAATAATATGATTTCCTATATGAAACAAATTGTTGTGAAAATCTACATTAGGTATGGAGTTGAATGTTACAAAATCAATAAGTCCACAAACATATTTTGTAGGGAGTTCAATTGGAGGAAAATATTCTCCAACCAGAGTTGATTTGTTTCCGTTTAAAGATATTGTTATTGACATTTCAAGTATTCAGAATGAACTGATGATGTTTGATGATTATTCTATCTGATTTAAGTGTTAAATAATAAATCCAAAAAAAGAAAAAATGTCTTTTATAATTTTATGTTTTCTTTATTAATATTTGATTTAATAAACTTTCTTAAGAGTATTACATTTTTTTGAGCACATATACAGTATTTTCTATGATAACAACAAACATTTACAGATTCATCATTTTGATATAATGTTTTTAAATTTGGACAATTTAAATCATCCAGGTTATAAAAATTAATTTTATCCTTAAAAATATTTTGAATCCACTTAATTTTTTCTAATCCTTTAGCATAATAAATATAATTTTTATCTTTAACATGCGCAATATAATATTCCACAATATTTGTTAAGGATGAATCACCATCTTTCCATTTTAATCCATGATGATGATTATAAAGCCAATTAATTGAATATTTTTCTTTTGTTGTCAACGATGAATATGGAAAAGGTGGTTTAATAATAAATGTTTGAACTTGTGAGTCGTCAATTGAAATACTCAGTTCTTTTACAATGAATTTATTGTTGAGATAAAAACCTTGTACGTCTACAACTAATATTCTCTCCTCCGACATTGTTTAGTACTAATCAAGTCACAACGACGACTGTAGAACTGTTTATAAAGTCTATGTTTTTAAATTATTATAAAAATTCATTATATATAATGCTTGATCCCAACTGTTATCGATAAGGGAACATTTACAGGTATCAGGTCCACAAGTTGTTTCATTGTTGGACCACACACAATTGGTGTAATGATATCCAAATTTTGATTTACTTTTCTTATAAAATGCATATTCATCGAATTGAGTTTTTAATTTCTTCAAAATAATCTCATGTTCATACCACAAAAACCTTTCTTCGTTCAAGAAGTCATGTAAAATTTTCGAATAAAACTGATTGTTCATTATTTTTCTTATTTTAATTTTTTTATTTATGTTAAATAAATGTTCTTAACACATCAACAACAAAGTTTATATTAAGTAGTAGTAAATGTATTTCATCATATTAGTTAATTTATGATATTTCCATATCCAAATCATGTGTATAATCTTGAATGTTGATTAATGTCATATCGGTTCGGTATGTAGTATCATCCTCAGAAACCGTCTCAATTTCACCATTACTTAAAATTCTCTCGTATTCAACTTGACGGTATTCGAAACATGAAATATTTAATCGACGTTTCAAGTAATTGCTGTTATATGTACAACGGATTCTCAATTTTATATTATCTTTGTATTGAAGTTGAAAATGTCTATAAAATGGAGCCGAACTTTCAATTATTCCTGCAATATTTTTTTCTTTTTTTACTAAATCTTGCCTAAATGCTTCAATAGCTTGTTCAACAGTAAAAGATTGATTTATAGGTGGTGGTGGTGGGGAGTCTTCTTGTTCTTCGTTTGATTCATATTCTGCTTTTGTTGTTGTTGTTGACTCGATGTTTTTATTTAAATCATTACTATACTTTAAAAGTTTGAAATTTAGTTGTATGCTCACAGTATCATTATTCGGTAATTTTATTGCAAATTCTGTATTTTTAAGTTCATTTTCACTCAAATCAATAGGTAATGAAGCTGAAAACACTTGTATGATATAGATATATGAAAAAAATATGATAAAAATATTTTTCATTTTAATTTTTCTTTTTTTAATATATATATATATATGTATATATGTTCTTAAGTTAGCGATATATTTTTGAATGAGATGATAAGAATTGTTTCTCATATTTATATACTAATTTAATAATCTTCGTATTGAAATGAGTCATCATCACCACCGCTAGCACCACCAGCTGCTTTCTTAACTATACTATTATTAACCATTTTTTGAGGGAGGAGGAGGAGAGGTTTTTGTTGATTTTTATTCAATGAGCGGATACCAGTCTTACCATTATAAGATTTAGTTGTACCACTAAAAACATGTTCATCTATTTCACTATACGCGCATGATGGTTTGTATGAGTGTACATTTATATCTTTAAAACCACCCTCATAGACTGTTCCGACTAGTGATATCATACCACCAATAACCTCAATTTTTATATGTTGATTGTGACTAAATTGAAATATTGGAATATTTGTTGGCATTTGTTGTCCTCTATTAAGAGAAAAAATTTGCGTTCTAGTCCCTCCTTCTGCAGTTAGAAACACCTGCATTATAATATCCAAAACTATTGCATTTATTATTTGAAAAGTTTTCCACTGTGCATGACAAGTACAATATTTATCACCAGTTTTTAAAAATTGACCCCAATACATATTTATCAAAGTTTTAATTTAACTGAATCTCTTTTTATATATGCATATATATATATATATATATATATATATATGTATATGTATGCATACACGTATACTTAACCGCAACTGATAAGAAGTTATTGAAATATCTAAAAACGTCTTATACTATCAATTATTGAATATAAAGAATCAGTTTGAAAGTTCGTCTTACGGTGAAAAGTTGAAAGCAAAAAAAAAAAAAAAAAATGAGGGCAAGCTTAAGAAAATTGTTTCAAAGTTCTAATATTACATACTTACCTTTAAAGGATATGGAAGAAAATACTATATATGAAATCAACAAAATAGATCGAGTAGATACAAAATATGGTGAAAGTATAAGATGTCTTCTAAATAATGAATATTACATTTATTTACCTAAACGATTTCTGATTATTACTAAAAATCAAATGGATTACCTAAACACAACTCCACACATTTTAAAGAAAGTTAAAGAAGTGAAAGGATTATATACTCTAATCGTTAAAAAGAAGAAGCAATTTGTATTCTACAACAACTTGTATAACAGTACTGAAGAAGACGATGATGATGATGATGATGATGAAATAGAAAACACATTTTAAACAATCCACGAAACAGAAACCTTTTAAAATTAAAATCATATATATTTATGTATATATATATATATATATATATATATATATATATATATATATATTAACAAAACTCTGCATACATTAAAATTTCTTTCACATTTGATTAAATAGAAACTTTATAAAAAAAAAACGGAAAAACCGCAACAGAAACTTTTTAAAATTTTCTCATACATTTCAATTAAATAACAACTTTATAAAATTGAAAAACCGCAACGGAAACTTTTTAAAATTAAATTCTCACAACATTAAAATTTTAACCACATTTTTCCTGTTTAGAAACAAAATTACATTTCAGAATTTTGTATAAAAACCCTCTCTAGTTCTACTTTAATTTACTATTCAAGTAATGGAAGCACACCTAAAAACAATATTTAAAAAAAGTCAAAATAAAACCATTCTCCCTGTAAAAGAGATGGTTTTTAACCATAACTATAAAATTACGAAGATGGAGCGTGTACAAACACGCTTTGGGACAAAAATTCGTTGTCTGGTGGAAGCGAATAAATATATATACCTACCGAGCATATTCAATAACACCATAGATGATGCTACTATTGCGGAATTTGACCGCAATACCTACTACCTTTTAAAAGAAAGAAAAGGTAGCGAAGATAGCAGCAGCAGCAATAAATATTATGAACTAACTATAAATGCAGCTGCAACAGGTAATTTTTGGTAAATAGTTTTTTTATTTATTTTATTATTATTAAATCTAAATATTATTTTTTGTTATCGTTCTAGCTCAAGATACACTAAAGAAACAAGATGCACTAAATAACTAAAAGTATAATTACACCAACTTTTTTACCATTTTTTTATTATATTGTAAAATTTTTAAACAAATTAATAAATAAAATATATAAGTACATAAATAGTATTGCTTTGGGTTTTTTTATTTCTTATCAACTTTGTTGTGTATGGTTAGGGTCTTGTATTCAAATAATTTCAAATTGTTGTGTATGGTTTGAGTCTTGTATTCAAATAATTTCAAATTCAAACAAATTTAATCAACTGTTTCAAACACACACACACACACACACACACATTCATACATATCAACGAAACGAATGAAAAAACCATAACAGAATTTTTAACAACAGAACAACAATACAATAGGGTGGCACTTATGTATATCATCGTTGTTAGTTTTCTCATACAAAATTAGTACACAAATCCTAACCAACACCTTAAATACTAGCAAAAAAATCACAGACTTTCGTAAACCGCCCTAATGTAGTTTAATTCATATTGTATTAACCCTCTAACTTCAACAAAAATAACATCCACCACGACTTCACTTTAAGCAAAACCGAACACGCTGCCGCCTCATAACACAAAATATCATAGAGTCGAATTTAACCCCAACGACCGTTAAAGGGTTAAGGTATGCACATTTATAAACTAACATACACACACATACATATATTTTCAAAAACATACATACATACACACACGCACCCCCTCCACAACAAAATCAAAACCCTACAATCGTCACACCATCTTTGCGGTTTGACACCCTACCTAAAGAACATCGGTAATGGTCGATTTTCACACAACATACCCCTACTCCATACAACACAATGTAGCAAACCAATCAACTAACTTAAATGCCGGCTGTAGCGTAGGCATGATCCAAATTTTGTATGAGGATCATGGTCGCGAAACCCCACAAACAACCTACTTAGAAGCTTTTGCATGAAATATTTTATGTTGTAGAAAAAATTCCTTACATAAAAAATTTCATATTTTTAACATTATTCTATTTTATGAAATCGTAAAAGTATAGCCAAAAATTTCGCCAGGGAGTTCAAATATCGCCAAGTAAAACGCCACTCGCCATATCAAATTTTTTATCGCCGAAAGCAATATTTTGCCGCCACGTTTGGTGAGATATCGCCATGTCTGACAACACTGTGCAAAGACAAAAATGTGAGAGCTATACATAGTTGCCAGAAAAGACGATTTAACACGATTTGACGATTTTTTCTCGACAAGCACTGAAAGTATAAAAAATTAATGTAGTAGCTTTATTTACTGTTGCCAAAAAAAAAACGATCTGACACGATTTAACGATTTTTTCTCGACAAGCGCTGAAAGTATAAATAAATTAATGTGGTAGCTTTATTTACTGTAAAGTAGGCGTACAAGAACATTCACAGTTTGTTTAAAAGAACTATATTTCCAAAACCTGTTACTTGCTAAATTCAGTCAAAGTTCTGATTAATGATTTTCCAATCGCTGTGAAAAAGTAACAGGTTTCGAAATATCGCTCATCTCTAGTACCTAAATACATTTGTAATTTTTCATCTTAAGTAAAGTTGTTTGAAGCAAATTGACTTGTAAAACTACAACCGCAATTGTCTTTAATAATTCTGTTATCTAAAGTACATTTCTTTTTACATTATATTTGCTATAAAAACTAATATGTATACTTTTTTTCAGCTTATTGCAGATTTGATTTTAACTTGGGAACTTATTATCGATGCTATTCAGTTTTGACGATGAAAATTTCTAAATTAACAGCTCAAGCTAAATTGAGTTTATCTTTAACATTATTAACGATTTGTAAGTCTTAAAAAATGTATTTATGCGATTTTGATCATAATTTCAAATGTATTTTTGCAGTTGCAAAAACATTGGCAAAGGCACCAAGAGGTTTATCCATATCCACACATGATATCGCAGTGATAATAAATAAATCGGAAAACTTCAGCATTTACGTTAAGTAAGGACTAATTTGTGTTTTAGTTTATGTTTAAAAAGATTTCCGTTTGTATATTATTAGTGATCCATTGGAACAAGATGCAAGAATCATTCTCAGGACACAGCTCGACAATTTGGCTTTAATTGATCCAACACGATTTGATGTTAGTGCATTTGCTATACAAAACCAAACTATTACTATCACAGGATTAAAACCAGGCCATTTAGAAGTAACGGCCTATAGTCAACCAGAGCAGGAGTGGATGTAAGTATACAGAAAGCTATCCCTATCACTATACATACATATGTACGTACTTATAGCAAAAAAAAAGTCTGATTTGGAAGCACTAACAACTGAGGGAAACAATGTATTGCGTATTTGATAACAAAAGCTTCGAAAACTGCTTCTGAAAAGCACTATCGCAAGGCGGGCCCTCACAAAAATTATATATTATTACTTCTGTGAAGCACTTTAGTAAGGCAAAAAAAAAACATGGCTTTTTGGAAGCCAAATGTATTGCTTCTAGCTGGCTCATGTCGAACAAAAAAAATGCCTTATTCATGCGCAACAGCAAGTGATTCTGTAAGATTGTCTCCCTTACAAAAACGCTTCTGGTAAGCAGTAATTTTTGCTGGGTCTTCTCAAAAATCTATAAAGTAGTGATTCGCTAATTTGGGGCGGCCCCCATTTGGAATTTAGAATGACTCGGTTTTATTTTGAGATGTCTTCTTAGAAAACCCTTGCATGGGTATTACCCATATCATTGGACTGCTAAAATTTTTTTAAATTGGTGAACACTTCAAAACTCGTCATTGCGGAATCCGGCGCCTGGAAAGCTCCCATGCAATAAATCTAAAATCGGTTGTTCACGTCTGCCACTTCTTTTCGCATATTATGATGAATCGGCATAAAAACCATAAACCGACTTTTTAAATCTTTACAGCGGTTAATTCCGCTATTGTATTTTACATATAGCGTGTGTTCATCACCTCTTCGAAAAATCTTACGATGAAAATTTTTTGGAATTGTTTAACTCTCTAACTCTTTTCCATATGTGCATATTATAGATTGCGGTATTCTACAAAAATATCAGTCTGCGAATACCACAAAGTTGGAAATAAAACTGAAACTGAAACACCAGAAACTAACATTGAAATGTAAAATCTTAGGAAGGACATTTTTATGCAAAATTTCATCCCCATAATTCTTCTTATCACGATTTTTTGTTTCTTTCATTAATGGGGGCGGAAAATTCACATAAATATCCAGCGGTAAAACTAAGAAGACCTTCTTACTTCAGGCCTTATTAGAGGCCTGCTCAGCAATTTTTTTGTCTCCACTACCAGACTTAGCAGACTGCTAAAGAATGCCTTGTAGAAGGCCTCGGCTTTTCCGCATAAAAGATAAGGTACACATTCCACATTCCCTTCTATGAGAAGGGAGAAGAGAAGGAGTAACATTTTTTGTTTTGTTATTTTGCCAAAACAAAAGTAAACGAATTCATGTTTTTGACTCAGTTAACATTCTTATGTAACTTCTGAAGAAGGGGCTCATAGAAGACTTCGGCTTTTCAGTAAAAAAAGATGGGATACACATTCCACATTCCCTTCTATAAGAAAGGATAACAGAAGGAGTAAAGTATTTTGTTTTGCTTTTTTTTTGGCAAAGCAAAAGCAAATGAATTCAGATGCCGTTATGAGAAACAAAATTTCATATAAAAATACCAAATACAGAGCGATTAAGGAAAGAAAGCGTAAATCATTTTAGTTTAGTTTTTTACGTTGAATAAGACAGTTGTTTTGATCGATCAATATTATGCATACTATGTGGCTTCTTGTTATTTTCAGAAGTATCCTTCTAATATATTCGAGCCTTTTGATCACAAAAGAAACGTCAAAGCACTATATGCATGGATGTGTATATTGAATACCTCGGACCTGTTTCTCTAAACTTACAAGTGCTGCAATACAAGTAAAACAGTTGGGAACATATTTTATATTCATATAAAAAATATATTTTCACAACTATTTTACTTGTATTTCAACACTGTGCCAGCAGTTAAAAAGCTTTATTAAACACCTTTCAACATGACCTTTATTTGAAGGAATTTTAACAACCATTCTCTGGAAGGCCCTTAAAGAGCCATTAATTTCAAGGCCTTTTAGAATATCTGTGAAAGAAGCGAAAACGGAAGGCCTACCTCGCAATGACAACGTGTGTTAAAAAGATATGAATATGGGATGGAGCGAGCAGGCCTTGTACATCCAAAAGAAGGAGTACAGAGGCCTTTTAGAAGGCATCGTTACTCGTTTTTTTTTTTTTTTTTAAATAAAGAGAAGTAACACTCAGGCAATGAATGCCTACTACTAATACTAGGTGTTACCTTCTTTAGGAAAGGGATAGTGATAGAGAAGACAGGTGGTGAAGAAAGATATAGAGGAAAGCTTCATACGTTTACAACTCTGCTTTTTGCACGTTTTTTTTAATAATGCATTGTTGCAGCGCCTCTGGTGTTAAATGAGGCGTATTAAATTTTTGAAGCTGTGATTAGTAGCCATTTTATTGGTTATTTTACTTCGCCGATGATTCTGCTACACAACGAAGGAGGGCGCTCTGATGTTACATTAGGATTAGTATCTGCTGAAGTCGGTATAATTCAGTGACCAGTGACTATGCCTTCATCACATGAACTTTCCTACAACAACTGATACAAAGGGACACTAATGTACATCAGAAAAATGCGTGGTGTTGTTATATGATGACTGTCTGATATCGGGCTCGAGCCCAGGACCTTCATTTTCGTAGTCAACGTGCTAACTACTTCAGTCAATGCCACGCTGGGTAGGGTTATCACGCGCTATAATGTGTGTGTGTCATCTCAAACACCAGTGCGTTTACATATGAGCGATATTGCTAATATCGAAAATAATATTTTTTAATCAAATTCAAAGTCCAAAAAAAACTGATAGATCACCAATATTGGCGAGGGTTAAAAAAATTAATTAAAACAATGAAAGTAAAAAATGTTTGTGGATGAAATAATAGTTAAAAAAAGAAACAAATTGTGTCTGGTATTTCTTTTTTTTTCGTCCGTCATTTTTAACAAAATCTTATTTAAAACACATCAAAATGTCGTGCCGTAACCGCCAAAAAAGCTTAAGCGACTAGTGTTATTAATTATTCGTCTTTTATATGTATTTGTTCGAATGAAATTTCATAATTTTTTTTTTTTTTTTGTGAAAAGACACATAATTTTGAACTTTTGTTCGAATATTCGAACGATCAAAGAGTAAAAAAATGTATTCGATTATGTATTATTTTTTATTTTTTAAAAAGAAAAATAATTCATTACACAAGAAAAACAAGTAATTTTAATAACAAACTTAGAAATATTAATAAATAAAAATATTATTAATAAAAATTAAAAATTTTGAAATCCTCCGACGCAGTTGACGCTGTAGAATAAGTTAAGAACTCTATAATTTATGGTAGCTTCCAATCGGCTAGACCGATTTTCTCCAAGTATAGACTAGATATAGCATTAAGACACCTTTCAAACGAAAAAAAAACCAAATTAAATCGGTCAAGCTGTTTGGGAATATATCTAAAAAAGATGTGATATCTTCTAAATGGCTGGACCGACTTTCTTCAAAGGTAGCTAAGAACACTCTCGATCAAGTCACCTTTCAAACAGAAAAAACTAAATCACACTTTTTAGCTTACATACGATTCCTTGTTTAAACCCCGACCAAAAAAAAGCGTGTTGTAAGTTTGTATAGTGAGTCTGTGTATCTGTGTGTATGTACGAGTCCGCGTATTACATACCAAACGGATGGACCGATTTTGATTTAGCCTTTTCTGTTTGAAAGGTGACTTGGTCGGGAGCGATCTTAGCTATGTTCGGTCTAGCCGTTTAGAAGATATCACATCTTTTCTAGATATATCGGGGTTTTTAAAATTTTTAATTTTTCTTATTTTACTTTTAGCAAAAGAACAAATAGAAAAGTTTCTTGCGCAAATTGTTAATATTGGTGATATAGTTAAAATATCATTAAAAAAACATACATATGTATGTGTGTGAAGATAAATTTTAATTTATCTAGCAGAGACAAAAACCAAAAAAGTTTACAGATCCCATTTTGCAGTTAACAGCGGACTTTTAAGAACTTAACAGTCCTAGTAAAATAAAGGAATATTATTTCGGTGGCGAAATCCAGGAACGGGGACTGATACTATACCCAGCAATCAATGGAAAATATTGTCCGAGATCTGAATAATGAAATTATACTAATTGGATATACAACAGATACTCGTATCAATAATATAGAAACTTAATTTTAAAAAAAGGTCCTATTTTGGAAGGAAAAGTGGTCATTGTGGGAAATAGAAGAATTTTACATATATACCACTATATAGAAATGGTGCTCCTGGTGGCTCTTTAAAAAGCAAATGAAGCCGCATTTCTGAAATCATTTTGGGACTTTCGAAAAATTAATTAGTTCCGGTAACTAGTTCAGGTAACTAAAGGGTCCGCCAGTTAAGTTTTTTTTTTTTGAAAATGCTATAAAAAACATCGAGTGTAGCTTCGGATGTGTGGCACGTAGCGCCGTCCTGTTGAAACCAAATGTTGCCAATATCCTCCTCTTCAATTTTTGTGAACAAAAATTCGTTCAACATCGCCATTGACTGTAACGCCCACTCCTTGCTCATTTTCGAAAAAAATGGCCCAATTATGCCTCTGGACCAAAATCCGCACCAAACAGTGACTCGTTTTGGCTGTGTCGGCTTTTCAATGTATGCGTGCGGGTTTTCTGTGCCCCAAATGCGACAATTTTGCTTGTTTACATACCCGCCAAGATCAAAATGAGCTTCATCTGAAAAGATGATTTTTTTTGGCAAAATCGGCATTTTCTGTAAGTCGATCGCAGGCCCACTTTCCCAGCGTTGTTCAAGCGTATACACAACCATATTCGTTCAGCGGAAGGATAAAACTAATTATCTGTCAAATCAGACATGAGCTAAGTGTTACCATTCACGAAATAAGCACTAGTTGAAAAAAAACTTTACATGGCGGACCCTTTAATTCCGGTAAGTAGTTCCAGTCCTAGGTCTAGGTCCGATAATTTGTTGATTTTTCATCAATCATCGTTGGTGTAACTCATTTGCACAAATGCTGCCACAATGAGTGATGAGTATTTTGAGAGTGCCTATACCGCTTATGAAATAAAATTTAAATAATTTCCAAAAGTAACTCAAATTTCTTATCTGTATATGTAATATTTTGTATGTTTACGTTTTAATAGAAAATTTCTATCTGCAATTTCAGTGTTAAAAATGTTTTTCTACGTGTCACGATTGCCAACTCTGAGGCAATTATTTATACTTCATTGATCTTTGGTTGGATATATTTCGTGGCCTGGTCTGTGTCTTTTTATCCTCAGATATGGATCAATTTTAAGCGAAAATCTGTAGTGGGCCTAAATTTTGATTTCATCTGTCTAAATTTAATGGGCTTCACTTTATACTCAATGTTTAATTGTGGCCTATTTTGGGTACCGGAAATACAAGCCGAATATGCCAGTCGTCATCCTCGCGGTCTAAATCCTGTTATGCTGAATGATGTGGTATTTTCATTACATGCCATATTTGCTACACTGATAACAACTTATCAGTGTTTCGCTTATGAGGTGAGTTCTTTTCCATCATTGAGTGCACTGGATATTAAAGACGAAACTTTATACGAGTATTATTATTTTACTGTTTTATTGTATTTTATAAGAGCGGTGAACAAACAATTTCTAAAATTGTTACCATTTTATTGGGCTTATTTGTGACATTCGTTCTAATATGTGCTGGCTTGGCAGCTGGGAATGTTATGCATTGGTTGGACTTTTTATACTTTTGCAGTTATGTGAAATTAGCAATTACAATTATAAAATATGTGCCACAGGTATGTTGTATTTATTGTATTGTTTAAAACAAATGAATAAAGTATGTTATTTCATATGTATGTATGTACTATTAAGATTATTTATTAAGTCTAAAGAAAAAATAACAATTTCTTTGGAAAAAGACTTGCAAAAAAAAGAAATACAGTTAAATTTAAAATGATAATGATATGTTGTTCATATGGGACACTTCGTCAGGCTAGTTTTCTTAGATACTCGTAATAATTTTTATACATTAAAGGAATTATTTATAAAAAAATATATCACTGTTTCATAAAGGGTTTACAAAACAGATTTCCATATGAAATTTGTCTTATGAACCCTTCATAAAGCAATATTATAAATAAAGGTAGAATTAGTAAAATCGTATCGTGAAGTTGCGTATCAGCTGACAAAATCCATACCATATGCAATCAGTGTTGCCGAAAAATGATGATGAGAGAATGCTAAATCGGTCAACAAATTCTGCTAAAATGTTCTACAGAAGAAAAGTATAATGCCAGATTTAAATGTAGAAAAAATTATTGAAATGGCTTTGAATTTCATGTTTATACAAACTTATCAGTATTTGCAGGTATTTTTTTTTGGAAATGTTATAATTACGTTTAAAATTTTTTACGCACTATAAATCCAAAATATTATTTTACTTATTTAGTAAAATATTTTTTAAATTATAAATAAATTGAAATTTATTATTGAGGGGTTAGCTGGATCCTATGCGTATTTCACTGTTGCTAGTGCAGAGAATCAGGGAAGCTTTAGCCTGCAATACATGTACATTTATGAGAAAAAATCCTCTATACAGAAGAATTTTTTTTTAACAAATTACAATTTTTTATTTTCTACTAATTCTGCCAGAAAGCAACTAGCAGATTTTTTGAAAGTTTAATGCTTTTTAACTAATGAAAATGGCAGATCTGGCAGTGAAAATGCTAAAATGGCAACAATGTATGCAATGCATGTTAAGGTGAAGTCGAAATCTACTTAAAATCTAGTATCAATTGTACTTTTAAATGAGGGATTAGTTGAAGATTTGTCACACGTTCAGATCAATATGTTAGTGTTTAACTTTAGTAATTCAACGAAACATTGCATTTTTCATTTATATTTAATAGAAACGACAAACCAAGTCCCTTTCTAAAAACTTACAAGTGTCGTAATACAAGTAAAATAGTTGGGAAAATATTTTATTTATATGTTTTTTATGCTCTAGATCTTATTTTTTTGCAATAACAGCAAAATATGCAGTATCATTATCAAGTGTTGACTAATGTTACTAAAATGGTATATAATTCGTCAGTCGTACTGGTGACAAAATCAATAGTGAATCACTACTGTTTCACTGGTAACACTTCCTACAGGGTAGTGTGTACATACACACATGTACTTACATAAACATAAATGTAATGCATTTATTTAGTAACGTTTCCAACCATCTTGCCACTATGATTAGTTATCTAAGGCGGGGTTTACATCTGTGTGCCATGTGCCACACATGCGTAAAAAAGCGTAACCACTAATGAAAAACTGTTTGATTCAGACACGTATTTATTAAATTAAACAGTTTCATACATAACTAATAGACAATTTTACAGAATCCAACATGATTGGAAACAGTTTGAATCAATAAATACATGTCTGAATCAAACAGTTTTCCATTATTAATTAGTGGTTACGCTTTTTTGGGCACATGCCAGTTGTAAACTCAGCCATGGCACACAGATATAAGCCCGGCCTAACGTAATGCCTACACCTAATAAATTTAAAGTATTATGATAAATGAAAAAATGATAAGATGCTTGTTCGTTTAATCTTAAGTTACTTAGTGAAATTCAAATGAAATACACCACATACCAAAATAAAATGTTTACGTTGGCTTCCATTTGTAGATTTTGGCAATTATCATGTTTGGTTTCTTATAATACATATATAATTGCAACTATCACTTACCCAAATATGGCTAATAAATATTTTAAGTGTAAATTATTTTGCTTGGAACTTACATACATACATATGTATGTACAAACATACATAACTGATAATGGAAACACATACAAATAGTTTTTATGAACAATTATTTTACTTTGTATTAATATTGGAACATAAAGTGTGTTTTTACTTGATTTGTTTTTATTTTAAAAATTTTAAGAATAGTATAATTTCACTCCTTTTTGCTACAATTAACTAGATCACAAAATATCACACAACCTGCAAATAAATTGTAAACAAAACAACTGAGTAAGTGATGCCATGTTGAATGAAAAATCAAACCGCTTAATGTGTAACCATATGTTAAATAGTGGAGAAGTGTTTTGCAAGAGTAATGGGAATTTTTAGAATTTTAGGAGGAATTAAGCTGTTACATTACACAAATACAATTAAATAACAATTTTAATTTCTTCTATATTTTATTTATTTTAGGCCTTGATGAATTATCGCCGCAAAAGCACTATCGGCTGGAGTATTGGTAATGTTTTGTTAGATTTAACAGGTGGTACGTTAAGTATGTTGCAAATGATACTTAATGCTTATAATTATGGTAAATTTGTTGAGTTTAATTGCGATAAACTGTTGTATATAATAATTTAATTTTTTTTATCAGACGACTGGGTATCGATATTTGGCGATCCTACTAAATTTGGTCTAGGCCTATTTTCAGCTTTATTTGACATATTCTTCATGTTGCAACATTATGTGTTTTACAGGTTTGTGTGTCTTTTTTTATTATATTGCTTATAAACCTTTTTTTGGGCTTAAGGTGCAGGTACATACATTGTTTCATTAAACAAACTAACATTATATGTAAATACATTTACTTTTTCCATTTAGTGATTTGTATTTCAATTGTGGTACTTATAAATCGGCAGCCAAAATTTATTTTTTTAAGTAAACCACTACCAAATGCATATATATAAATTTGTAAATGTACTCAATCGTTATTAAATAATAAACATTCATTAAAACAACAATTCATAGTTTTGTCCCATTATAATTTATTTTAATAACTTTTCTTTTAACTTATATTAAGTTTTCTTATTTTCACATTCATTCATTGAAATGATACTGAACTTACTGAAACTAGTTGCATGAAACTTTTATAGGTTGAAAAAACTAAAAAAAATCCTTTAAAGATCAATAATATTTTCTTTTTATGCCGCTCTCTGTTTCTATGTTTTTCATGCAATAGATTTTATGGTGAAAATACAGTATATTTTCTTTTTAATTTATTATACGTATTTATTAGTTTTTATCCCAACTGTAGTACATATATAAAAATTGGCAACGAAAGTTTAAATTTATTTAGCAAGCCAATCATAACTGCCTAAATTTTAATATTTGTCATTATGTAATAAGTACAGTGCGAGCTCAATTAATGCCAACTAGCTAAAGCACTAGCTCAACAGATATTTTTACCATTGTTTAATATAAATATTTATTTATTTATTTAATAAATACTTTACAAAGTAAATTTGCAAAATATTGTTGCACAAATATGGGCGGAGTAACTAGACCATATGCCCAAGATGTTATTAACAGTATTTTAAAAAGGTTTTGTGACTGACTGTACACGACCTATGCCTTCACATAGGAAGTAGCAACGTGATTGTTAAATAAATTCCACAAAAGAACCGCAAGAATATACGGTTATCCGTGGCAGATCAGTCAACCAGTGTGAGCGAGACGCAAAACTCTCGAAGGCCAATAAACAACAGTGGCCTGGTTGCACTTAAAAGATAATTGCCAACGACGCTTGATGTTGACTCGCCCAGAGCTGCTTTACGACTGATTAATATAAATATTTTTTTATATTAAGGTAATAAAAATTTTTGTTACGTATGCTTTGTATAGTTTTTATTGTCGGTTATTGCATTTTTCTGGTAGAAGCAAGGGGCTGTTGCTTTCCTTTCGGTTGCGCAAATTGTGCTCGTACTGTAATATTATTTTTATAATAAACACTTATAAAAACAAAATGTCATAGTTTAGTTCTATTATTCTATTCTCCCTACTTTCATCAAATCATTTAGTTTTCTGAAGTTTCTCATATAAAAACTTTTACTTTCAAAAATAAATATTTTAGGCACTCTAGTGAATTTTCCAAATCCAATGAAACTGTGGAATCTGTGTCACCTTCTTCTGTATCTTCTAATGTATTAATTACAGATAGAGATCAAAAGGAACTAGTTTAGTTAAATAGAAAAACTCAAGTCAGAACATGTACATATATGTATGGAAATTTTAGCTTTAAGTGCCAATTTGGAATTTTTTAAACTTTTAATTTATAAAATGTATTTTTTTATACATGTAAGCAAAAATGTGTTTTGTAATGTTAGATTATTCGTGAAATATTTTGTTTTGTGTTTTAAAGGCCCTCTTCACAATCTTGTACTTTTGAGATTTCTAATTTGCGTAGTTTTAAGCATCTTTGGTAAATTTTCCAAGGCTATTTTTAGTTTCAAAGTTATCAATAATCAAAATAAATGTAAACAGTTGGTTTTACATACATACATACATATTTAAAATGATGTAGCAAATACATTTCTATGTGCGTATATGTATGTTTTCTACCATTTT
This sequence comes from Nowickia ferox, assembly GCA_936439885.1. Lineage (NCBI taxonomy): Eukaryota > Metazoa > Arthropoda > Insecta > Diptera > Tachinidae > Nowickia > Nowickia ferox. The sequence goes on along the minus strand of OW387023.1, from coordinate 88,665,130 downwards.
GCAATTGCACTGATGCAAGACCATTTGTACCAGGTTGTGAACAGGTCTAATGTATTTTTATCATATAAATGATTTTTTATTTTTTTGCAAAAGAAATATTTGTGTGTATGTGCGTTTTTGTGTCACTTGCACTGTGGCTTTTAATCACTTCTATAGAACAGGATTAAAACGTTAAACTTATTTTTAAGACTACACAAAATTTTGCACTACCGCTTCTTGATTTTTAGCCAAATGTTAATTTTTTAAAACATGTTAATAAATTGATAAATTGTACTTTAGCATTAGAAGACACCAATCCCCTCCTTGTATATGCCCAAAACTTTGCAATATATTTAAAAAAGGAGTTTGTTCCTGTATGATTAATCAGAAATCAAATTATGTTTTAAAAAACACCACCTCAGTAAATGACCAAAGGTCATATGCTCAAATATTTTATGAAAAAATTTTATAAATGTAATAAATAAAAGTAATGAAAAAAAAACTTGAAACTATTTGTTTTTTATAAGAAATTCCTAAAGGAAGCCCCATAAAAGGAAATGGTTAATGGTTTTGGTATTAAAACTCAATTAAAATTATTTCCTTTCCAGCAACATATGAAACATTGTCTGGAGATGATAATGAAAATAAATGTCTTAAAATAAAATCATATTTAACACAAAAATCAATTCTTGTAATAATGATTCTGCCTTAAATATTTGAGTAATCAATGTTAATTTTTTTGATCTATATTATATTTAACTTTATTAAATGCAAACAAAAGCTATGTATATACATGCATATAAACTTAAATTGAATATAAATGAAAAGTGGTGTAACCCAAAACTATTTAATTATTTGATTGCTCTACTTAATTACTTTATTACTTTGTATTATTATGTTCTGTGCAAAAACGATTTTTCTTCTTTTGAATATCAAAAGCTGGGGGCCTACTCGGTAATTCGAAACAAAAGAAAATGCTTTCGGATTTGTATGTTAATAACAAGTATTTCCTTAAATTTTAATTAATAATTGGTAAAGTAAAGAATATACATATGTATATAACACCAGAACAGCAATAAAAAAATGTGGGTTACACCATTTTGCGCTTATTTCATCCAATATATATGTATGTATATATACATACTTGTACATATGATAATTAATACATTTCACTATACAGTTTAATTGCATAAAAAGACAGTATTGCAGTTATTTATAAAAAAATGTTTCCTAATTAATTAAATATTAATTTTAAGGCACAACATTCCATGGCACATAACTATCAGCAGCGGGTTGGTCAATCTGCAATACAAGATATATACATATGTACGTAATTAAAACTATTATGTAGGTATGTAGGCTTAAGATTTTATTTTAAATAAAGTAAAAGTAATTAAAAAAATAAAAAAGTTTGTAATTCGAAACGAAAGAAAATTCTTTCGAATTTGTAGACACCCAGCGTGGAGGAATTCCAATTGTATAAAGTGCACGCTGATGAACACTATGCTTAAAAAAATAGGTTTAACAAATTTGTTATAGTGGATAATTCTTCAGGTGGACGGGTTTTTCAAAATTAAACTTATTCTTTTAAATACCCTTTCTTGTAAAAATACGGCAACCCTGCAATCAATAAACTGTTAAAAATAATAAACAAAACACCTTCACGTAATTTTTAATAAAGTTTGGTAAAATAAGAAAAACAATCGTTCTGTTTCTTTACTCTACATTGCGATCCCGTGGGATCCAAATTTGCACGAAAAGCGTTCACGTACTCGAGGATTGGGTAAATGAGATATTCGTAGTAATGTTCTTCTTCTTGTTGCACGAAACAGCCTGTAGTTTTTCTTCAGCCGTTTTAACAATAAGCAACAACAAAGAAAAATTCAATTTTCTAAAAACTAAATAAATCGAAAGTTGTAGCAGAAAAGATTTAAGAACTGGTGGTGAAAAAAGATTTTATAAGCTTTTATCAGCGTTTAAAAACGTGTCATTTGTGTATTTTCTTTTCCTTCTGCTTCGTTTATACACCCACTATTTGCAAATAAAAATATTTGAAAATAAATTAACTCACTGTTTATACGGCATTGTAAATGCATAAAAACTTTGTAGCACTTCTATAAAAATGTTACTTATAATTACAAAAAAATTGTGTAAATGTATAAAATAACAAATAATAATTTGTTTTTATTGCCATTATTTTCTTCTATCAATGTTTTTTGTGCAATATTTATCAATTTATTGTTTTTTATTAGCAAACATTTGCAAGTGTGGCAACCTCAAGTATTTTATTTCCAAATAGTGCGTTAATCGTGAATATTTTTTTGAATTAGTAAGTCATAATAAAAACAACAATATGGCAACAATTTACCGTTTTATTTGCAAATAAGGAATCAAACAGTTTTTCATTAGTAATTAGTGGTTACGTTTTTTTACGCATGTGTGCCACATGGCACACAGATGTAAGCCCGGCCTTAAACTTGGGCCCCAGTTGACCCTGAAATTTATGATAACTTATTAAAAAAGTTGTTTTAAATCATTAAATTTTCATCAAATGTCCGAAGATACATACATATAGTTTCAAAAGTATTTTTTCATTGTGTTTTGGAGATATATCTTGGTTATTCCCAAAGCCAAGCAGTGAAAATAATATTTTTATAACTTTTGGTAACAAATTTGATTATCGTTACCTTAATATAGAAAGGCACTAACTCATTCGGCCATGTTCTGTAAACCGAATCCGAGTAAATTTCTCGCTTTCCAAAAATAAATAATGGTCCCATTGATGTGTTTTAATTCATACATACTAAATTAATTTCAGATATGATATTCCAAGCTCTAAATAATAGAAAAACACAAAAAAGTCTAAAAAAAATCGCTATCAGTGGATTTAATTTTTCTAAATCCAGCGTTTTTAAATAGGCTCAATTTACAGAACATGCAGTGTTATTTTTTTGAAATCGAGATTTTTGGATTTTTCGTTATAATAGAAGTTCTTCTATCGGAATATACAAAAAAAAACTCGATTAAGAAAAATAATAAGTTAGCGCCTTTTTATATAACGGTAACGTTATACATACATATGTATGTACATATGATCTCTAGGTCAATTTACTGAAATAAAAACTCCAACATCTTTCATACCCAACTCAATTAGAAGAACTGTTCCCGTTTCCTTACCAGTTTTGTAAACTTATCCTCACAGGACATACGAATACGAGCCGCTGTAGCTGGAGACTCCAAAGGAAAATCTCTGCTTAAACCATTTGATTCTCGTGCAGCAGATATTGCTTCTTTGATGGCAAAGAATACAGAGCTGCCAATAAATAACGGTGGTTCTCCAACAGCCTAAAATATAAGATTATATTTATTTTAAAACATGCCAATTAAAACGAAATGAAATTATCGTTAGCTTAAATTAAAAATCACGTAACCGAAAAAAGAAATCACTATCAAAGTTTTTGTTCCTTATTGTGTATTATGTCAAAAGTTATGGTTCCAAAGAGACTTAAAAACAGTGATACTGCATACATACATATAAACGAAAATTAACAATCACACAATTTTTGAATTTAAGAGAATGATATGCGAGCATGTTTATTAGATAATAATAAAATAATTCTCACCTTGGAAGAGTAAACTGCTCTGGGGTTTGCAGCCCCTGTCAAAATTGTCACATTGAACTCTCCCGGTATATCAGCAAAACCAGGTAATTTATACATACCGGGACCACGCGAATAAACAACACCTTGAGGAGAGTAAATCATTTCTTCCAAAGTAAAAAGACCGTAGCCTTGCATGAAAGCTCCTTCAATTTGACCTATATCTATGGCTGGATTTAGACTGGAACCAATGTCCATAACAATGTCTGTACTCAAAACCTGGTGATCTCCAGTTAGACAGTCGATTTCAACTACTGAAACGCCCACACCATTGGTGTAGTAGTTGTATACTAAAGCATTAGGATTGTGTACAGGATCGTAGCCGATATCTGGCATTTTGTAAAACCCAGTGGCAGATAAGCTAACACGTTCAAAATAGGCTTTATTTATCCACTCCTGCCAAGTGCCATTTGGATTGGATTCTTTTATGGGTGACAGGCGCTTATTTAACTTCTCACATGCGTCCAACACGGCCATACCATTTATATCAGAGCCCACACTAGCTGCAGTTGCTGAAGTGTTTGGTACTTTATCAGTGGCTGTCTCGGAAATGTGTATGTATTCCGGGAGTATTTGTAAGGCACGAGCACAACATTGTATCATTTTGGTATGTAAGCCCTGTCCAATTTCTACGCCGCCATGCGAAAGTAGCACTGAGCCATCCGCATAAATATTTATTAAGGCACCTGCTTGGTTGAGATGCGAAACTCCAAAGGCAATACCATATTTAGTGGGCACTAATGATATGCCCCGTTTACGCCAGCGGTGGTTACGGTTGAACTCCATGATCTCTTGCTTTTTCTGATAATACTTTGACTGTTTCAGGCAGTCGCTAAAACATCTACTTATAGGGAAGTTTTCTATCTTTTGTTGATAGTGCGTTATATCTCCTTCCTTATAAAAGTTTATTTCCATAACTTTCAACAAATCCTTACCCAGTATGCGAGCAACATCTCGTATTATGTGTTCGCCTGCATACATGCCCTGAGGTCCACCAAAACCACGGAAGGCTGTATTCGATGGTAAGTTAGTTTTGCACACCCAACCTCCTACTTTGACGTTTGGTATTTTATAGACATTTTCAAAATGATACATCGCCCTTTCTAGTACAGAGAAGGAGAGATCCATAGACCAGCCAGCATTGTTGTACATTTCAATATCGCAGCCGGTTAAACGGCCTTCGGAAGTAAAGGCAATTTTATATTTGTATAAGAAGGGATGACGAGTACCAGTGATCATCATATCCTCATCACGATCCAGCATACAACGTATGGGTCTGCGAAGACGATGACAAGCCAGAGCAACGGGTAAGGCAACACACATAGCACGAGACTCTTTTCCACCAAAACCACCTCCTAAACGCTTGGCCCGACAAACAACTCTGTGTGAAGGAAGCGACAGCACATGAGCAATTAGTTTCTGTATCTCAGAGGGATGCTGCGTAGAGGAAAACATTTCGATTTCATCCGAATCTCGGGGAACAGCTAATGCTGCATTAGTTTCTAAATAAAAGTGCTCTTGACCAGCCATCCGACAAGTACCTTCATACGCATGATCAGCTTCTTCAAAAGCTTTCGCTACATCACCTGTCTCCACAAAACGGGGATAGTCGGGATAATACGATTTATGTTCGATTGCCTGTTCAATAGTTATAATCAACGGATGTAGATCTTCGTACTCTATTTTTACCATGCGAGCTGCCCTTTGAGCTAATGTTTGGTTATCAGCCACTACAGCGCCTATAACTTGACCCTGGCAGTGCACCACATCTGTAGCAAATACATGTTCATCATGAAATACCGGACCTACTTCGTTTTCGTGTTGAGTTAAATCTTTGCTGGAGAAGAAAGCATGAACACCAGGTGTTTCCAAAGCCTTGGAAGCATCAATCTTTAGTATTTTTGCATGAGCTTTTGTACTTAAAACTAAGGCTAAATACAGCTCGCTCTCCATTCTTGGTATGTCATCACAATATATGGCTTCTCCTGTAGCCTGTTTTAAAGCAGAAGCATGAATTATTGGCCTTCCAATAGGATCATATTTAGACTGTTTATTTGCAACTTTCTCGAAGAGTTGAGCACTTTTCAGAACTGGAGTGTGGAAGACGTCCGAACCACTGAGTTCCACCTGAGGTAGGAAATCTTGGGACAATACTCCAGCCTTCATTAAATTCTTGGTTATTGTTAAATAGGCCTTAAAAAATAAGCTCACCACCAATGAACGACGATAGGCAATCATACCGCCTGGGGCCGAAGGGGCCAAAGGCAACTCAGCACATAGACTTTCAACCACACGTTCCACAAGCACCGGATTCCAAGGTTTCTTAACCATAACTTCAGAAGTTCGAGTTGCCAAAACGGTGGTAGGAGCCATTCCGCCGAAAGCCATATATACCTTATCCACTGTGACCGATTTAGGCTCAATGAAAACATTGATGGCAGCGTTCACAATGGCAATGTCATCATCTCTACGCTTCGCCTGTTTGAAGGCCACCACATATTGATGTTCTAAAGTCTTGGGAAAATAAAGACCTACTAATATCTCAGTGGGCTCTATAACATTTCTACGATAACCTGTAAAGAAGCCAGACGCCATACAAACTTCTCTATACTTGATGTGGTCATCGATATATTTGGCTACTTTCAATTTAACAGCCCCAGCCATTAACACTGGATTCATATCGGATATGGGGCTACCTGTCATAATATTGCCACCTAAAGAAGCCACATTACGAATTTGTTTGCCCGCAAAATAATGCAGCATGTCGACGGCACATTGAAAAAATCTGGTTTGGTGTTCTGGTAGCTCTTTGATTTTGCTTCTTAAAATTGCGTCGATATCCATTAAAGGAACCGCTGCTCCAAAATAAATGCAATCGTCGGACTCTTCGACATGAATCAGTTCTGGGACTTTTGTAGGATTTATCAAGACCGGATACAAAAAGTGCTTAAATTTAACTTCCACCCCAATTTCAGTATTGCCTACCACCAATTTGGCTTCGGGGTAGCGCGCTTTAATCTTAAGCAAATCTTCTAAATTACCCGGTCTATACCAAGTAGCACGTTCACCTTTGAACATCAAAGTTTGAGTATGCCATTCCTTATTGAGTTGAAGTTCAGGAGGAAATATTGGTTCTTGCGTGGGATCGAATGGCACAAATTCACTTTTTTCGAATAGTTTATCATCTACTGAAACATCATTCTCCATTTCGTCGTTACATTTGTAACCATTCACTTTGCAGCATTTGTCTCCCATACCGCAGGCAAACTCTTTTGTAAATGTTTTATAACCTTCTAAAATAGGCCTATATCCCGTACATCTACACAAGTTTCCTTGGAATGCAATTTCTAGATCTTTCATTGAAGGCTGGGGCATACTTCTCAATAGGGCATACATGGACATAACTATGCCTGGAGTACAAAATCCACACTGACTTCCATGGGCCTTGGCTAGACGTTCTTGTACCGGATGTAGTCTAGTACGCGTACTGCCAATACCTTCAACGGTGGTGACAGCAATTCCATGCATGGCACATACTGGTGTAAGACAAGCATTTACTGCTATATGTTTAATATTATTTGACCTATGGTCAACGCGTGATATCATTACAGTACAGGCGCCACAGCCACCCTCGCCACAACCCAATTTTGTACCACATAAACGCAGTTGTTCACGTAAATATGTCAGAAGGGTGCATTCTGGATCGGGATTTGTTTCAATTATCTAGGGAAATGCGAAGATATAATTTAAAAAATTTTTAATGTAATATAAAGACAAAATTAGATGAAGCTCTCCAACAGATATTTTTAGCTCAAATTATGGAACTATTTTGGCTTGCCAGCTAAAGCACCCAGAGTCTCCGCAGGCATCGTACTGACGATACTTAGATACTACTCACTACGAAATTGTTATTATTTAAACACACTTTCGAACTCTTCCAGGACCAGACCCAACATTTATTGACCTTCGAGAACAAGTTCCATAGATTCGAGAAGGGCCAGAAGACTGACTATATTCAACAAGCCTTAAAATAAAATTGATTAAACTCGCTAAACCTGTAAGGTTAGTTATTAACTCAGGAGAAAATTTTAAATTTTAAGTCCCTAAATAAAAATAAATAAAGAATGCCAAAAACTTTGCAAAAATTACATCTTTCGCAAGAATAACAGAAATTCGCGAAAAATTGCAGTTTGAAACAAGCCATAATTTTTATTAAAAATCGTTACAACTCTAAGGAATGCGAAAAATTTCGGTAAAAATGGCGAAAATTTAGAAAATTCGCCGCTAACAGCACAATAGCAAAGTCTTATATTGTTTAAAATTCGTTAAAACTGTTAAGAAGCAAAAACTGAATTTCATCACAAAAATTCACGAGAAGTTGCAAAATCGGAAGACTTTTAAAAGTAAAATAAACTCGAAAATTAACAAGTTAGTGAAAAATTCGCAAGCTCGCTAAAAATTTATAAACGCATTGAAGAAATCAAATTATTGTACAATACAAAATATTGCACAATTACATTGCAAGTGTATGGGCTGCTTTACTGAATAGAAAGAAAGTGCATGTTATCACAATATGTGTTGAAATAGTATCCGTCAGATGAAAGTCGCTTATGAATTATAAGCATTCCTAATCATTCGTTTTATAAGTTATTTTAGCATTGGTGTTTCTAAAGTTCTCTTCGTAAAACAGAAATTATAATTCTACGAGTAATTAAGTTAACGTAAAATTATATTCATTTTAAGCTACAATATTTCTTGTCTAACATATTGCTGAAATTAAATAATAAAATTCTATAAAAAATAAATACATACATGCAATAACTGATAACGTAAAAAATTTATATATTTTGAAGAGCCAAAATTTGCACAATTATTTAAAATAAAAGCATTATCAAATTTATATTATCATAAGAAAAGTTAATGAATGACGCGAATATGCACTCTTGGAACTACACGGAAAGCATTAATTTCTTTATTCATATACACAAATTATACCTTAAAGAGACTCAGTTAGCCGACTGTAATGGAATGTAACTGCAACGGTAGGAAACAGCTGATCGATATTGTTATGTGAAAAGTTTATGTGTTAAAGTCATAATAAACCTGCTTGCTGTCACTTCATATTTTGTGGGTGTCATTATTAGAATAAAAAAAAAAATTATGTGAAAAGTAATGAAAATGGTTATAGAGGCAACATCCAGCTAATTAAATCTATTCGATATTGCCAGGCTAAAGCTTTTCTACTTATACGTTTCGTTTTCGTGAACAATAATCACCCTTATCGAGAATGGTTGGTTTGTTGGTTGGTTGGTTTACGTGGCTGCCTTCTTCACGCATGCATTCAAGTAGAATGATGATTCCTTTTTGAAAAAACCGCTCCACTCGTCGGTCTAACCCGTCGCTTTGAGAAATCTGATAAGTCACTCAACCCAATCTCAGATAAATCTGAAAGGTCGTCTAGTACATGACTGCCTAAAAAATTGTGTCTCGAGAGATGCAAAGCTGGACATTCACCAATTTTAGGCATTGTTGTTATGTCAGTATGCTATTATCTAATTTTGTTGATAATTTTTTGTTCATGGGAAATATTTCACGTGAACACATTGTTTGCCTTTTATTCCCAATTAGGGTGAATACTTAACTATTAGCACTCCATTCACTCAGGATTGAGTATTCAAATGATTTTTTAAATACCGCTACTACTACTACGACATGGCGATATTAATAAAGGGATACCGCTCTAGAATATCATAAAAGGACTATAGAATCTCTCAAGTTATCTTAGAATTAAGCAAGAGTGCGAAGTCTTGGTGTTAACCCGGAAAATCTAATATTCGTGTGTTCACTCTAAAGCGAAAATGTCAACTTTTCAATCTCCCTTATTTCAAAATAAAACAATACAAATTACCAAAAAGGTCAAATATCTAGGAGTGATACTTGATTGGAGATTATCCTGGCAAGAAAATATAGCAGAAAGAGATACAGTAATTAAGGCTCAAAGAGAGATCAGCAATTGGATCCAAATGGGGATTAAAGGCTCAGTTAGCCGACTGTAATGTAACTGCAACGACAGGAAACAGCTGATCGATATTGTACATTACTTTTCACATTACAATAGCGATCAGCTGTTTCCTACCGTTGCAGTTATATTCCATTACAGTCGACTGCTTCAAAAAATACAGAGACAGTGCTGTATTAACATTTACGGCGCAATAAGAACCACATCAGCATAAAGGCAATGGAAAACATTTTTTAAATCGTGCCAATTCAAATGCAGGTTAAATATGAAGCAGCTTTGGCCGCCACAAGGAGGAATGGGTAACAAGAGAAAATACAGCCAAGTACCAAAGTATAATACACGCGAAATTTTACCTCCGTCATATGCGCTAAAATCCCAGTTAGATAAACAAAGTAAAAGCATCAGCATAACATCTGAAAGTATGGAATGGGAAAGAGCAACAATCACAGGGAATAACCCCAGAAGTGGCAAAAGTTGGAAATCGATCAGGTAACAGATTTGACGACATGAGTCATAATATACATACATACATACGAAAATTATTTTGCCTGCCTGGTCATAATACAATCTTTCAGACTAAGATCAGGACTATTAGGGAAGGCATCAAATGGCTAAAAGAAATTGACAACATGGATAGTAGAAAAGTTATCGAAACCTTAAAAAATCATAAAGTTCAATCTCGAAGCGTTCCTCAGCTGGTGACAGTGTTCGGCGGTGTTAGTATACAGCTCGCTGCCTAAGTTAAGGTAACTGAATAAGCTATCGAATTGCTATAAAATTTTCAAGTTCCAAACGAATGTTGTAGCCTGGGCTTGAAAAACTTTTCCCTTCTGATTCAATGCATTGACTTTAACACGGCATAACCCAAGAGTCAATGATCAAACTAGGCGAATGTTATAAAATTTTATGCATTATTTAGTGGATTAAGGTAGAAGTAAATAACATGCGTTAGTTCGTCGGCGAGTATCGTGCGTTTGAAAACTTTAGCGCATGAAAAACTGTAAGTTACGCAACACTCGTTATAAAAGCCTTTTCTATCAGCTGTTTTTTATTTGTTTATTTATTTTTAAATTGAAATATTGATTTGGAAAAAGTTCAGTTAATTTTTTTATACAATACTGTATGGTTTTTTAAATTTTTTAGGGCGACTTTTTGGGTTCGAGATTAAGATTAGTTTATTTCTCTAATTAAGTAATCCGAGAATTAACTTAGTTGAGTTTGATGTTTTTGAATGGTAGTTTAAACTTCTTATTATGTGTAGTATTACCATACTGAGGAACAAAATAGTGGCAACATTTTCTGTGCAAAAGTCACACATGTTATCAACACACTTTAATTTTTTGTTGGAAGAAGAGGAAACTGCCAAATATTTTTATTATTTACAAGTAAAATATTGCGCGTGTTAAAGGAAATAGATAAATAATATAAAATATATTTATTTATTTATGTTTTTTAATTATTTTATCATATAAATTGTACAAAAATTTATATGCTTCGCAAGTGTATGTTGTCAATATTTATGTAAGATTAAACCACCATGATTGGCCGCTTAAACTAGCAAGTAAAACCATATAATCGACTACACAAAAATCACAAATGAAGATTAAGGTTAATTTAATCTCTAATCTTGAACTCAAAAAGTCGCCCTTAATGATTTGTCGTCAAAACTGCACAACGGGTTAAAAAGTTCAAAGTTAACCAACTTTCTGCAGCATAGAGCTGGCAAACTATCGATAGTACTATCGATAGTCTCGATAGTTTGGTTTCCATTAGACTATCGATAGTTTTTTCTCGATAGCGATACTATCGTTGAAAAAATTATTACCAAATCGGCAATATACTCGATAAAATTTAACATATTAGTTTTCTTTTATTGAAAATACATATAAATACATATCGCTCATTTAGTAACTCCACTGAGTTGTATGTAAATTGAAAATTAAACCCATTTTTTCAAAACTAGTTTTTTGAGTTCTGACGTTGTTTAAATAAATGAGCGATATGTGTTGAAAAATGAAATTCAACATTCCTATAGCATGTTCGAGGTTTGTTCTCTCATTCATGATTCGCGTGAATATTGATTGAACTATAAAAAAGTTTGTTTCATTCTGAATCTTGCTGAATCTTTTGATAACAAATTACCGCTAATTTATCTGAACTGGCTATCAAAACAAAATTATTACATACATAAATATGCAGTTGTAAACATAAAACAAAACAACCTAACCTAACCTAATTTTTTAATCCATTTATATAAATCAAAAAGAACTATCAAAACGAATCACGAATGCATCGTGTGAACGGCAGATTTGCTATCGTGATTCAGAGACCGAATAAAGTGGTTACCGTGTGAACAAAATTATACAAATAGTAAAATAATTCGATACTATCGATAGTATCGATAGTTTTCCAACAAACTATCGAAAATATCAAATGGCGTGACTATCGATAGTTTGCCAGCTCTACTGCAGCAAGCACATTAAAGTGTTTTTATGTAACTTGTTTTAGCTTCCTTTTGAGAGAAGTCTATAGCGCGCTCGCTGTGCATATATTTGTGAAAATATTACTTTTATGTACTGCAGATTTCTAAATTTGATGAGTTGACTTCAACATTTATGTATTTGCTTTGAATTGAAAATAATAATAAATACAATTGTAAAGGGTGTTTTTTATAGAGTGACACAAGTTCAAATCATAATAAAACAAGGAAATATATTTTTAATATCAATAAAACGGGGTTTATTGGAAAGAAATTTTTATGAAATTAATGTTTAAATATGATTTCTGTCATGTGGCTTCCACGGCTGGGCGCGTAGAAGGCGCAATATTGAGCACCAATTTTAGACAAGATTTTCGATAACTCTTCGAATATCGACGCAGACAAGTAACGTAACATTACCCCAAAGAAAATAATTCAATGGGTTTAAATCACACGATCTTGGTGGCCAATTAATTGGGTCATTACCTGAATTTATTTTTTCATCAAAAGTTTCTTTGAGTAAATCAATTGTAGCGCCCGCTGTGTGGCATTTGACTCCGTCCTGTTGGAACCACATATCAGCAAGATTAATGCCACTTAATTGATTTACAAAAAAATTTCGTATCATGTTCCTATACCGTTCACCATTGACAGTAACTTCTGACCATCATTGTTTTTGAAGACATATGGGCCAATGACTCCGCCAGCCTATAAAGCGCACCAAGCAGTAATTTTCTGTGGATGTAATGGTGTTTCGACAAAAGCTTGTGGATTCTCCTCTCTCCAAATGCGACAATTCTGCTTATTTACGTACCCATTCAATCAGAAATAGGCTTCATCGGAAAATGGAAGAGGAATGAACAATTAGTTTGATTAAAAATTTCAACAATTTGCACGCGTTGCTCTTGTGTAAGTCGATTCATAATGAAGTTTCAAAGCAAAATAAACAAAAAGCAACTATCAGCTGTTAAATGGGTGCTTAAATAAAGCAGTGATGTCAACTCAAAGTTGTGACACTCTAAAATAAACACCCTTTACATACATACGTAATAGAAACAGTTCGCTTTTAACACAGTCATTAGAAAAAATTAAAATAAATTGAACAACAATAACATACAAAAAAATCTTATCAAAACATTTTTATACCCCCAATGACATATTGATGCAAAAAAATAGAGGACTGCTGATTTTTAATCAGAAATAATTTATAAATCATTTTATATGGCTTATTTTCAATATTTAAATATCCAGCAGGAAAACTAGTAATTCATTGCGTAAATGACTTAATAGATAAGAAAAAATAAATAAAAAATAAAAAAGTCCACATGCGCATGTGGCTCTGACGCACGGTGGCTTAGAATCAGTTTTCATTGGCAAAAACCAAAATTTTTTCTTGAAATAGATTCTTAAAACATATCAAAACCAAAGTAGCCAAAAAATTATATCAAAATATTCGCAGTAGTGGGCGTGGCATTCTGCTAAAAGTAAAGAATTTATGTTAATTTAAAAATAAATTATGATTCCTCGAAAACTATTATCGTAAACGCTCTAATATTTGTGAGCCGATTTTCGAAATTGTTCTTTTTTAAATGTTTGTCCGCAGTTTCAACACATAATTTTTTCTTCGAAAATCGGAGGATTTCGGTTTGAAAGGGTTGCCTGCATTTTGATCCCACAATTTTTTTTCGGAAGTCGGAGGGGAATTTTTCTTCCCCATGCATATCCTATGTGATAGATTTCCAAATTAAAAAATAATAAATTTTTTTTCGAAAATTTGTGGGGCATTTTGTAATATGTATGTTCTATAAGATATTTGCATTGAAGTCGGTTTTTTTTTTTGCAGAATTATTTTAATTCAGTGACTTGCAGACATTCATCTAATAGAAAATAATCTAGAATCTATTCATGACTGAAAAAACTTTGCTTATGTATTAAATTTTCAAAAACCTACTTTGTTGTTTTTATAAAGATAATTTAATTTTAATTATAAGGCCTTTTTTGACAAAAAAAGAAATAATAACAATGGTAAAAACCCGCGGATTTCTATGCAAAACCAAAAAAAATGGAAAGTTAAATTTTGAACTTGAATTTCGATAAAACTTAAGATGTTATCTACGAGTATTCACTAAAAAGAAGAAAAATCTTCATTAGTTCAAAAGTTACAGAGTATTGGTCAATAAAAAACGATTCTGAACCATTGTGCGTCGTGCCATTGTCTTAGGCCGAGTTTACATCTGTGTGCCATGTGTCCAAAAAAGCGTAACCACTAGTTAATAATGAAAAACTGTTTGATTCAGACATGAATTTATTGATTTAAACAGCTTCCAATCATGTTGAATTCTACAAAATTGTCTATTAGTTATGTATGAAACTGTTTAACTTAAAAAATACGTGTCTGAATCAAACAGCTTTTTATTAGTAGTTAGTGGTTACGCTTTTTTGTGCACATGGCACACAGATGTCAACTCGGCTTTACTTTAGATATCGCTAATTTACTCAAAGAACGTCATAACACAAAAAGCCAGTTTGACCAAAAACGAGTTTAAAGTTTAACTTAATGGAAAAAATAAAATTTAATATTTCTCTCAAGAGTTGAATAAACAAGATATTTATTTGAAATTTTAACACAATATGAAGAACGATATGAGGATTAATTCTGCATCACTAACTCAAAAATACCATTTTTTGAGTTATGACGTTCTTTGACTAAATGAGCGATATTTATAACGATATATGTATGTATGTATGGCTAAAACTCTCGGATTGAACATTTGAAATCATTACACAAAATTACTTAGTTTAGTTTATTTTTATTTTTATATAGCCCAAACAAAACCTTGTATAGTATTATTTAGAGATGGGCGCGTGTTGCATTTTGTATGAAAAACATACGCGAAGAATTTTCCCAACACGCACGAAATCTAAATAATTTTTTATTCAAATTAATTTACTCATGTACATATGTACATATATTTTTATTTAACTTCAGAACTTTAAGCTTAAGAGAGCCCTACACTATTAAAAAAATTTGCTGGTGTTGCGTGTTTGAGGACACAAAATATTTTATTTTTCTTCGTGTTTTCTCGTGTCAGTTTTTATCAACACGACACGACCCGACCACGCACAAAACCAGCTCTATTTTTTTTTTTAAGAAACGTAACACTCAGGCAATGAATGCCTACTACTAATACTAGGTGTTACCTTTTTTAGGAAAGGGATAGTGAAAGAGAAGACAGGTGGTGAAGGAAGAGCTAGAAGAAACCTTCATTATTTTAAAACTCTGTTTTTGCACGTTTTTTAATAATGCAGTGTTGCAGCGCCTCTGGTGTGATTAGTAGCCATTTTATTGGTTATTTTACTTCGCCGATGATTCTGCTACACAACGAAGGAGGGCGCTCTGATGTTACATTAGGATTAGTATCTGCTGAAGTGGGTATAATTCAGTGACCAGTGACTATGCCTTCATCACATGAACTTTCCTACAACAACTGATACAAAGGGACACTAAAGTACATCAGAAAAATGCGTGGTGTTGTTATTTGATGACTGTCTGATACCGGGCTCGAACCCATGACCTTCGTTTTCGTAGTCAACGTGCTAACTACTTCAGCCAACGCCACCCTGTCACGAACAATGCGTGCTAGGTCGTGCCCATCTCTAATTCTTTAGTTAGATATTAATTAACATTTGAAAAACGTTAAGATTTTCTTATAATTTTCCGTGGATTTCATTTTTGATAGGTATAGGATTTTGATAACTAATGTAAAAAATAAGCAATTATGGTTAAATATAGCCAAAACGGTAACGCTGGCAATAATATTATTTTATTTAAATCAAATCGTTAGATATGTAAATTTATGCATGTACATACATATGTACATACATATGTATGTATGTATGTAGGTATAAAAGCAACATACTGACATACACACTATGTAATATATACAACATACAGCGCTGTTTATGAAAATGTGGCTTTCTACCCAGAATATTCGAACATAGTCATGTCTTTTTGGCACTTCTTAACTGATCATAAACGATCCGATCACATTGTTATTTTTCAAAGTTAATTAAAAAAGATTCAGATTTCTGCCAAAATTATCTTCCAAATGCTGGGTGGGTTCACATGTTTACACAGATCCGTATTCACATGCAAACATACATACATGTGTACATCTTCATATGCATACATACATATGTATGCAAGTATGCATACATGTGCATTTGTACGTATGCATTTTATTGACTTTTATTTTAAAGAATATTCAATTACCTTTTTGCCATTAACAAAAAATATCAATGTAGAAAATGTTGGATTTAAATCTAAGACCGCATTATTACCATGCGTCATATTAAATTGTTTTCACTCAAAAAAACCTTGGTCTTTTTACAAATTACAACGATCCCTGATTATTTATTAATTTCTTTTCTATTGTCGTATCAGTTTGATTACAATGATAACACACGAAATTAAGAAATATGCGAGAAAGTATTAAGGAAACGTCTCAACACAATGATCACACGCTGCAGACTATTGAATTAAGATTTGGTTAGAAATTATTTATTTATTTGCAGTCTTTGGGAGACTGTCGACGCAAAAGCTCTTTGTATGAGTATGTATCTCTGTACATCTGTGATGGGAAATGAGTTTTACATTTCAGTATCAAAAACAAAATTTTAAGGGTACTTTTTTAACCTCAAGGGTAACAAGTTTTTTTTTAAAGAAACAATTTTATCAACAAAAAATTTTAGTTCTATGAAACTATGGCTCCAACAAAAAATGCAATTCCGCTCAAATGGACACGACAATTTTCTGCTAATTTTCTTCAAAATTACAAAGTTTCGGACTGGTGAGCTAAGTGCTGAATTCAAATTTGCCAAGACAATTGTAATTTAATTATTCTAACAAAAAGAATAGCAGTATCTAATACATACAAGTAATTTGCTGCTTAAAACTAATTTTTATATAATTTGACTTCCTCAAAATTATTCTTATTAAAGGGTAGATTTTGTATATATGTACGTGCAAACGATTTTTGGTTTTGAAATTTGATATTTTTTGAAACGAATTTTCGTTATTTTTCATACAAATTGGAAACGTTTAGAAACGAAGGGCCTAATTTTTTAAAACGCAACACCAAGCGTTGACAAATTTTATATGGAAAAAATTTAAATCACAAAAACAAAATACATACAAAATTTTTGTCAACGATAAGCGTTGCGTTTTACAAAATTAGGCCCGAAATTTTTTACAAAATCTGCCTGTAAATCAAACAAAGAAACAAAACTGAAACTAAAAATTAACCAAAGTTTTATAGTTTTAATTTTAGTTTTTTAATTCTAAATAATAGGGTCGTAATGCAATAGTATCAAAAAAGTACGATCGTATCAATTTTCCCATCACTGTTGTACATTTATATGAGATAAGTGAACAATCTTTATCAATAGTATTGTAAGAGAAACAAAAGAGAGAAAATAAAGTTGAACTACTTGAAAAATAAAACTGTAAGAGCGTATCTTTTGGATGCGCTCGCCTTAAAAATTTTTATAAAAATATGAGATGAGATCGTGAGCAACACTTTCCTTATGCTCATGCTCACTCATATTGCGTGATTACTTTTACATGCTCACAATCGATCGTAACAAATAAATTTGTAATATGTATTTAAAATTTTGTCTACACATAATTTAGTTTAATTTTCTCTGCATTTCCGCTATACTTTCTAGGAAACAGGTGGTCTACTCTGTATTTCGAAACGAATGAAAATGCTGTCGAATTTGAATGTTATTAACATTACAATTCGAAAGTATTTCCCTTCGTTTCGAATTACAGAGTAGACCCCCAGCAGGATAGAAATATTGTTGTAAAATTGCTAGAATATTTTTAATTTTCATGTGTTCATATAACCATATACTATGTATGTATGTAATAAACAATAATTGTCATGTAAAAAATTACAAGCATTGAAAATGGGAAATTTGGTATTATAAAAAGAGGGTAACTGGGTGTATACTCTACAATTTGAAACGAAAGAAGATGATTTCGCATTGTTTCGTTAATAAAATGTAAATACAAAAGCATTCTCTTTTGTTTGGTTTTGTAGAGGAGACGCGCGGGAATATTTGCCGTAAGTTTTAGAAATTATTTATTTTTTATAGATAGTGCTCTGTAAGAATTTTAAATTTGTCCCAGAATACCTTTATATGTAAAATTAAATTAGATAGTACTTTTGAAAAAAAAACTGTACGAAGAAATTATTTTTTTTTGCGTAAATGTTAACGAGATTTGTTCGGTGGACTATTAGCTACACTATTGCCATAAATAGTTAAACCATATCATCAAGTCTGAAATAGCTGTTGGCCAAACTATCTAAACTGAGTATAGGGTTTTATTACCCTTTGGTAGTATTAAAGAGCCTGTACTATTCAGCACGTGTGTTTTTTCAAAAGTCTGCATTTTTCGCTTAGTGTAGCTAATATTTATAAATAATTAAGGGAATCGTTTTCCTAAAATTTAAAATTTATTTTTAAATTCCAATAAAATACTTTAAACATTAAACACAGACTTGTAAAGCTTGGCGGTATATTTTTCACAAAACATGTAAGTGGAGACGTATGTATCTATTTTGTCGTATACTTGTAGAGTAAACATCATCGTTGTATTCTTTAAAATACTTACACAACAAAATGCATCATATACAAAATGAAAACAGCAATTTTATTATTCCATTCTTAACTTTTCAGTAATTAAATACTACGCCGATTTAAGGTTTTTTTCAACTTCAGTGCCTTCATAAATGGCATGCTTGGTCAGAGCCTCTTGTAATTGTGCACATTCAAACGTTTGCTGAGACCATTGGTATCTTAAAAGAGGAAACGTTGGGATTCACATTTTTACAATCTTACAATTATTATCATAATAATTATCTTACCGACACCAGCCCCAATATGCTATTGTACCACAAAAGAATGTTCCGAAGCCAACGTGTGTTGAAAATGCTGTACGAGATGTTCCAAAGAATGTCAGCAGGCCAATACCAATGCCACCACTTATGCCATATAGGAAACTATTGCGGAAGCAAGGTATTTGTGATACATCACGTCCAAACAGTGTCAAACCCTTCAATTTAAATTTATTTGTAACGAGTTTTATCTTAGCTTATAATATAGACACACTCAGCAAACCTTTTTCGATTCATCTCCCATGGTGGTTACGTTAGAATTTAATACTTTCTATAAAAAAATATGTCGTGTTAAAAATAAAATCATTGCTGTTGTTTTGGCTCCAGCTGTTATTTATTAATAAACAAGAATTGGTGCTGCCACACTATTTCGTTTGTAATTAGCCGTTTAATATTACTCATCATGTGATTCTTTTGCTTACATGTTACATGTTGATAACATAGTAATATTATAATGGGCACACCTGACGATTTTATATCATAACTCGTAATATAACGCCGGCAGAGCCACGTTAATATCAGCACAAAGCGGTAGGTAAACGCTTGGGTAAACGTTGATGATTTTATACCATGATGAATCAAACAAATATATGCAAAATGTATGCCAAATTTATTTAATTCGAGTATTGTTTAATGTTTTGGTCACAAGTAATTGTTGTGTCGCCTTTTTTAAACGAAAATTGTTTAATAAATAAACATAAAATGCACAGTGACACATAAAATGACATCTGATATTAAGATAAATTTATCAGGCCGTGAGCTCTGATGATTGCTAAGCTTGGTTATAGTATAAGTGAAAATTTGTGTTTAGTATGTGTGACACCAACGATGCTTGATGGAAAATTAAAAAATTTTGATTTTCGGCATGCTTGCTATCATTTGTTAATGTGTGTATAGTGTTAACCCATCAAGCACCTATACATTTTCATTATTATTATATTTCCATTGTGAACCAGCTTTGCGCCGCCGGCTGTGAGCCGCACGACTTGGACCTCTGGGGACAAGTGCTACCATGAGCATATGAGCATAACTAAATTTTGGTACTTATGACCAGTGCTGGGCAACTATGGTAGGAGAAATTGTTACTACTGTAGGGCCAAGGCACATTTACTACAGGTACATGCATTAGAGAAAACAGTGTGGCAACTCTGTGCTTCTCACAGAGTTTTACAAAGTAATTGTCAAAATATTGTATGCATCGAACAAGGCACAAAAGTATTTGTCAAATGAATTCTTCGTTATAAACGTGTAAACAAAAAATCAGCGGATGAGCAATTTGCCCGATGCATGTACCTGTTTGATATGCCTTGCTGTAGGGCAAAGTACTTTTTTCAAATTTTTTTTTTTTCAATGAAGTATAAAGATCACCAGCAAGGCATATCAAACAGGTACATGCATCAGGCAAATTGCTCATCCGCTGATTTTTTGTTTACACGTTTATAACGAAGAATTCATTTGACAAATACTTTTGTGCCTTGTTTGATGCATACAATTTTTTGACAATTACTTTGTAAAACTATATGAGAAGCACAGAGTTGCCACAGTGTTTTCTCTAATGCGTGTACCTGTAGTAAATGTGCCTTGGTGTGAGCCCTGTCTTACTTTCGTTTGGTGTTGAAAAATCATTTGTTTTTGCTTCAGCTTCACTGGTGGCAACGCTGTAGTCTAATAACGGTATTAGGTGGTATTAGTGAGTTGATGTGCACATTAAAACATTTTTAGTAATGATTTTAAAATAGTGATATTGATTGTAACCAATTCAGTGTTTATTTAATAGGAAAAATAGAGTTCTTGTGTTAGAAATGTTATTAGAGTTTTGCTTCATAGCGTGAACCACTAAAAATAAAAACAAATGACATACTATTCCGAATGCAAGCCAAAAAGAATGGTGCAAATCTTTATAAAAGGTGAATATTTTGAAATATTCTTTAGGACCCACACAAAAAGTTTTTGGAAGTTTTTAAGTTATATCTGTGGTTTTTAATTGAAAGTGTGAAGAGTGACAGTAATTCATTTGGAAAACAAAAGAGAATTTAAAAAATTGGCATGCGATTGGAGAACTTTTGGTTTATCACAGTGAGTATGTTTGTATTTTTATGCGTGTTTTATGGGTGCTTATATAACAACCAAAGACGTACGACTTCAGCAGTATGCTTGGGATCGTTGTCCTGTTGCAAATAAATCTTTTTCGATAAATACAATTTTTCAGTACTCTATCGCATGTTGCGCTTTTGCATGGTAGTCACAAAAAACTCAAGATTCCCCGTACCACCGGCTAACATACAACCCCAAAGCATAACATCACCACCATTATGTTTCACAGGAGTAAAGAGATATTTCGATTAGTTCCAAAAACACAGTACTTTGTCTCATCTTGCAAAGGCACATCATTCCAAAATTCATTTGGCATATTTATGTATCTATTCGGTTTTTTATCTTCATTTTCAAAAGTACCTCTAAGCAAAATCTCAATAATTTCTCACACTTCTAATCTCACGACGAATAATAGCTTATATTAGAAAGATCTGCCCCCGTGTTCTGTAATTCGGTAAAGCTAAAATCGAATGCTAAAAAATGATTAACAAATGCAAAATTAAACATTTTTGACGATTACTTAAAACCAAGGATCGCATCGGTTAAAAGTTTTAAATTTTAAAATTGACTTTTTATTCATTATTTCTTCAGTAAGGGTTTTTTTTAGAGACTCTGACAATAAATTCGATTTTAAGTTGGTGATTTTTGATATTATACTTTTTATCTTAGATATTGAATTGCTATCGCTTTTTGGATCATGTTTCTAATAATTTTTTTTGATAATAACAATTTCTACTTTTGTTGGGGATGCATATCAGTCTGCAAATCGCAACTTTTATTAATAAATTTATTTTTATATTGTAATTAAATTATAATGATCTCAGCTATTTAATTAACATAATATTATATAATACTTAGAATTTTGGCCTTTTAGGCTTGTATTGCATTTTTTTTAATGAATAAATAAATATTAATTTTAGCGCTTTGCACAGTTTAAAAATTACCTTTATTTTTAAGCAAAAATAATAAAAAAAAAGTAACTGTTAATTAGTGTTTTATGTGGGAATTGTTACAATTTAAGTTTAAAATTTGTTAACGCACTAGTAATCCAAAATTATTATTTTACTTATTAAGTAAAATATTTTGGGATTACTAGTGCGTTAACAAATTTTAAACTTAAAAAGTAACTGTTATTTTCTAAACAAGAAATAAGACTCAAAAATTAACTTATTTTCTGAGAAATAGCTTGTATTTCCTGAGGAATAAACAAAAATCAAGAAAAAACTTTTATTTTCTGAGGAACAAATAAAAGTCAAATAATAATCGGTAGTTGGTTTTTTTTAATAAAAATTAAACAAATAAAATTCAATGCATCTAGAGGTAGTCCATGTAATATGGAGTATTCCTTGTATTCCTTGTATACGTAGAACTTTTCTATTAGTGTAATTCTTTTCAGTTTAAATTTGGAAAATAATCGTTATTTGCGGATTAAATTTTTACGCCATTGCCTAATTTAGCAATACAGGTCCCCGTATTCTGTAACTCGCTAAAGCTAAATCTCTATCACTAAAATTCTATAAAGTCGATTTATCGATTTTCGGTTACGAATACAATTTTCAAACATGTATTGCTAAATCAGGCATTTACGCAAAAAATTTAATCCACCGAAATTTTAGTGTTTATGTCATCGCCAAAAATGTTTAATTTTCTATTTGTTCTGCATTTTAGCGATCGAATTTAGCTTTAACTTTAGCGAGTTACAGAATACGGACGCAGGTTTAAAAATTGCATTTGAAGTCGAAAATCAATTTCTATCGCGCGATTTCAAAAAACTAATAATAGCCCAATAGTTGTTCTGTAAATCACACGAAGAGTGAAATCGAATTTAATTTTGAACAAAATGGGCTTTATCGTGGTTGACGTATTTCGACTTCGAATGCGACGGACAATTTTGTCATGTTCTTGCAGCCTGTTTGTGTAAAACGTTGACGTTAGAAATCACAGCGTTTTTATAATAGATTAAATAAATGTTTCCTTTAATCTATTACAGAAACGTCAAGATTTTCATCGTCAACGTCTTCAACGGTTACATAGCGTCTACAACTGCGATTAACTCTGATATAATATGTTAGAGAACGTCGGCAGAATAAAAAAAATAAAATGCCGATATTTCTCTCCATCTCATACAACAGGAACACGTAACTTTACTTTTCTTATAACATTTCACTTAATGCAAATTCTCATCGAGTTAACATGTATTAATTTTATGTAATTATTTTTTTTTCACTTTTTCACACAAACTGTAATTTATAAATCAATTAAACACTTATTTTAACATATAAAATCCCAGAAATTTTGTCCAAAACATTGTTTTTCATTTATTTTTATAAACACTCACACATGCATACTAATTTATTTTCATGTACGCGTGATTTTGACAGTCAATCTCATAAAGGTAGAGGTCCATAGCTCGCTTTTTGCGCGTTATGCTTTACACGCGTTTCATCCTCTTGTTTCATTCTATATTTTGTTCGCGTTGAGTTACATGCACTGCTTTTCATGCGCCATTTTATTTTTGTTTTGATCAGCTGTGTGCGTTTGTTTATAAATACTTATAAAGAAAAAATGGAAAGTGAAATCGAGTTTTTAAAAGAATTTGTGGAGTTAGTCGAGTTTGTATATTTAATTTTATGTGCAAAAATGCCTATGAACAATTTCAAAAAAGAAAAGGTTTTGGGTACGGCCGTTGTATTTAGAACGGAATTTAAGTGGGTTTTTTGAAACCACATTTAAAAAATTAAAACTTCTGACCGTGAGCAATTTCGAACCGCGACAAGAAAAACCGGAAACCGGGGGAAATATTGTGGGTATTTTAAAAAAAATATATCAGCAAGCTAGTGTTAATTTTAGGAATTCAAAGGGGGAAACGAAACATAAACCGTGGATGAATTTTTCCAGGGGCACTGTTCAACTGTCATGCCAAAGGGTCATATATTCTTAAAGTCGACACTTAGGAGAACAAAATGAGAGAACCGTGCAAAAAATCAGTGAGGCCGTTTTTGAGAAAATCGGGCAAGTCCAAAATAGCAACAAAAAAAAACCGTGGATGAATTTTCCCAGGAGCACTGTTCAACTATCATGCCAAAGGGTCATATATTCTTAAAGTGGACACTTAGGAGAACAAAATGAGAGAACCGTGCAACAAATCAGTGAGGCCGTTTTTGAGAAAATCGGGCAAGTCCAAAATAGCAAAAAAAAAAACCGTGGATGAATTTTCCCAGGAGCATTGTTCAACTGTCATGCCAAAGGGTCATATATTCTTAAAGTGGACACTTAGGAGAACAAAATGAGAGAACCGTGCAAAAAATCGGTGAGGCCGTTTTCGAGAAAATCGGGCAAGTCCAAAATGGCCAAAAAAAACTGTGGATGAATTTTCCCAGGAGCACTGTTCAACTGTCATACCAAAGGGTCATATATTCTTAAAGTGGACACTTAGGAAAACAAAATGAGAGAACCGCGCAAAAAATCGGTGGGGCCGTTTTCGAGAAAATCGGGCAAGTCCAAAAAAACCGTGGATGAATTTTCCCAGGAGCATTGTTCAACTGTCATGCCAAAGGGTCATATATTCTTAAAGTGGACACTTAGGAGAACGAACTGAGAGAACCGTGCAAAAATCGATGGGGCCGTTTTCGAGAAAATCGGGCAAGTCCATAATGGCCAAAAAAAACGTGGATGAATTTTCCCAGGAGCACTGTTCAACTGTCATGCCAAAGGGTCATATATTCTTAAAGTGGACACTTAGGAGAACAAAATGAGAGAACCGTGCAAAAAATCGGTGAGGCCGTTTTCGAGAAAATCGGGCAGGTCCGAAATGGCCAACAAGGCATAGGTTATAGCATCCCTGTAATAAAAAATGCCGAATATGGCGTCTTATTTTGTTTTATGCTTTCAACTCTTATTCAAATATGGCGGCTTATATTCGTTTTATGCTTTCAACTCCGATTCTTTAGTTTGCACAATATGACAGTTGAACTAGGACTGAAATTTTATGAACACTGTCGGATTTTCGAAAAGCAAGTATACGCCAGGTTTGAAGCATTGAAAAAAAAGATGATGCAGTTGTTCCATGAATTTCGTTCAGAGCAGCGTGAGCATGTAAATGCACTAAAAATGGATGTACACAATAACTCTGAACATATAAAAAAAGTTGAAGCGACTACTAATGTCATGTGTTAGATCATACTAATGATCATAACTTAGAAAAGCACAATAATATTTTGCAGAGAAGGCTGAACAGGGCAAATATTATAGTCAAAGGTTTGCCAAAAATAATAACGGACCTAAGCGCCACATTTATCAAAATTGCATCACTTTGTGGGATGGAAATTTCACACTCTGATATACAACATTGTACTTATATACATAATGGAAACTCTGTTCTGGTGAAACTTAAATTTTGTCTTAGGTCAGATATCGCAATGGACGGTTGAGAATGGATTGAATATTAATCCAGAAAAAACCACAGCCATGTGTTTGGGGTGTAATGCTGAAGATTTCAGTTTCTCTCTTAATGGATTTGATTTGAAATTTGTTGAGGAAATGAAGTGTCTTGGTGTTATTCTAGATAATAAGTTTAATTTTTCGAAACATAAAAGTGAATGCCACCCTCAGAAGATAGAGCTGGCAAACTATCGATAGTCACGCCATTCGATATTTTCTATAGTTTGTTGGAAAACTATCGATAGTATCGAGTTATTTTATTATTTTTATAATTTTGTTCACGCGGCAACCACTTGGTTCGGTCTCTGAATCACGATTGCAAATGATGCCGTTCACACGACGCATTCGTCATTCGTTTGACAGTTCTTTTTGATGTATATAGATGGATAAAAAAATTAGTTAAAAATTATAAATAATAAATTGTATGTTTAGTTTGATTCTAATTTTTTTTTTTTTTGTTTGTTTTATTTTATGTTTACGACTACATATTTATGTATACAATAATTTTGTTTTGATATCCAATTCAGACATTTGTTATCAAAAGATTCAACAAGATTCAGAATGAAACAAAATTGTTTATAGTTCAATCAATATTTACGCGAATACTGAATGAGAGAACAAACCTCGATATTTGCTATGTGTGTGAACATGCTATAGGAATGTTAAATTCCATTTTTTAATACATATGGCTCATTTATTTAAACAA
Source organism: Nowickia ferox (assembly GCA_936439885.1). Classification (NCBI taxonomy): domain Eukaryota; kingdom Metazoa; phylum Arthropoda; class Insecta; order Diptera; family Tachinidae; genus Nowickia; species Nowickia ferox. Next base: position 88,638,792 of record OW387023.1, on the reverse strand, counting down.
CGTCACAACTCAAAAAAGTAGTTTTGAAAAAAATTAGTTTAGTTTTCAATTTACATACAACTCAGTGGAGTTACTAATTGAGCGATATGTACTTACATGGATTTTCAATAAAAGAAAACTAATATGTTAAATTTTATCGAGTTTATTGCCGATTTATTAATAATTTTTTTCAACGATAGTATCGCTATCGGGAAAAAACTATCGATAGTCTAATAGAAACCAAACTATCGATAGTACTATCGATAGTTTGCCAGCTCTATCAGAAGACTATATATGCAGGATAAGAGAATTTGTTTTTGTTTTCAATGTAAGTAGGCGAAAGAAACTTTTTTGTCGACATCGTGGGCCAGGCCGTTAATTTCCCAAGTGCTCTACGCCTTAGAAGTGTTTTCGGGTACCAACAGCACTATCCTAAGAAAAATTCATTTCATTTTTAATCGTATTGTTAGATTTGTATATAAATTGAAAATTATAACTCATGTCTCTGCTTATGTTATAGATTTTATTGGCTTTTCATTTGAAAATTTCATTAAGTTAAGAATTATGTCTATTTCGAAAGACCATAATGATGAATTGTCCTAGATACTTGGTGGATAGTTTTACATTTTCAAGATCAAGTAGAAATCCACAGATAGTGTGTCGCCGCATAGCTTCCTCATTATATGAAAGATCGCTGCATGTGAGAATTACTAGAGCTTGGAATCCCCTTCCCATTTATCTAAAATTGTTTTCGTTCTCAAATGCTACCTTTAAAAGTAAGTTAAAAATTTTTTTCTCTGCTTCAACAGTGACCGCTGCAATTAATATCCTCTTTTGCTGTTATCTGTTTTTGTAAGAAAATTTTTATAATACATAAAACATATAATTACATACATATGTCTACTATTTTTTATGAATTAGACCGTATGTAAATAGTTTTGTTACCCGTTATTTTATTATTTATTAAACATTTTGTGAGTAGAATATGAATCATATTTGGCCTTTATTTATACGAAAAACTTTTGAAGAAAAGAAATATTTCTCTGTGCTGTTTATTGACATTTCTCAGGCATTTGATAAAGTGTGGCATGAAGGCCTAATTTTAAAATTAAAGACTTACTTACCAATAAACATTCTAAATCTTTTGGAAAGTTACATTATTGCCCGGAAATTCACTGTTGTGGAAGGAGACTTTATGAGTATGCCTGAAACAATCTCATCCGGTGTGCCACAGGGGAGTATACTGGGGCCAGTTTTGTATTTGATTTATACTTGTGATATGCCTTTGAGCAGTAATATTCACACATCTACATTTGCCGATGATACAGCCTGCCTTAGTATGCACGAAAACCCTCACGAGGCTTCCCGATATCTTCAGCAACATATTACCCAGCTAGAACTATGGTTAAACAGGTGGAGAATAAAGGTAAACGAACAGAAGTGTGCTCAGGTAACATTTACCCTACGAAAAGACACTTGTTCCCCCATTACAATCAATAATCAAATTGTTCCTCAAAATTTACAAGTGAAATACCTTGGTATACACCTTGATCGAAGGCTTACATGGAAACACCACATTGACTCTAAGCTAACGCAAATGAAACTTAAACTAACTCAGATACATTGGGTGATTGGTAGAAATTCAACCCTCAGTCTAGATTGTAAACTTTTGATATACAAGTCGCTTTTAAAACCTATATGGTGCTACGGAATTCAGCTATGGGGTACTGCTTCAGCTTCAAATATAGAAAAAATTCAACGAAGGCAAAATAAAATTTTACGGATAATAAAATCGGCTCCATGGTACATAAGAAATTCAAATTTACATCGTGATTTGAATATGCCACAAGTAACTGAAGAAATTGCAAAATACGCAGGCAAATATCTTACAAAACTCGAGTCTCATCCTAATCCGCTTGCTCGTAATATCTTGAATTTTACTGGACACATCCGCTTAAAAAAGAGGGACACAAGGGCTGTAATACTCAATACTCCAAAAGAAACTGCTTGAAAATACTTTTGTTTTTGCTTATCACGACTTATGTATTATTAATAACTATCGCTAAGTTTATGACCGACACTGGGTCGGGCCTAATTAATTATATTTGGATTTAAGATTTGAATAATTATTGATAGTTCATATTTGAAGATACAATAAATAAATATATGTACTAAAAAAAATTAATAAAAAAATAAAAAAAAAATAAATTTGTGGTTGGAAATATGTATTTATAACAACAATGCTATGGCAATTCCGAACGATTTAATTTCACGTGGAATACAGAACATACCCGTAAGTCTTTCTTTCACTGGAATTTGTTTTTTGAAATCGGCGCGATTTAAAATCGATGGAATTTCATCACACTTTGCGAGATAATCGTCTTTATCCTTTTTGGAATACTTCGACTTTCACTACTACGTTTTTGTAATAGATTTAAGAATTCACTTTTATTCCAGTTGCCAACATCGACCTCACGTCACTCTCGATAATAATTTTATGGTATTGACAGTATATTTATGTTCCCTAGGGGTCAAAAGCGGTCAGTTGTTGTCGACAACGGGTAGAGAAGCCAAAATTTTTAGAAAAAAAATGCTTTCGAATTTGTGTGATAACCAAGGCATGCTTACTCGATTTGAAAACGAGTAAAACTATGTCAATTCGGTTTAGAAAACACCAACATTTTTATTTCGTTTTGAAAACGTTAAATTTGCTCGGATTCGGTTTACAGAACAGGGCCGAATAGCACGCAAATTCGAAAGGATTTTCTTTCGTTTTGAATTACGGAGTGAACCATCTGGAATAAGGGTGATTGTTCTTTAATCATGACCAAAATTTATCGACAATATCGGACCAATATTATGGAGCATCGCAGTAAATTTAAATGCAGATGGGCGAATGGAAAATTCATATACAGCCTCATGTGATGAATTTCCGAACAGGTCAGATTTTCCAACGCATTTCCAGATTGTTCTATGCAAAAAATGCAACGAGTTTCGTAGGAAGACAGACACAAGCTTTTCGAACTTTTTTTCAGTTCGTCTTACACTTTTGATGCACCATTGATTTCCAGAAGTCTGAAAGCCCAATTGAGAGTTGCATACATATGTATGTATATCTTAGTCGGCCCACCCGTCTTCTTTTTTTAAAACCCAAAACAAAACTCACATTTTTGGTTAATTCAAATTGTTCATTTATTTTAATACAGCATACATATGTATTTATGTATGTATGTGTATGTTATCATATGTCTAATTTAAAAATACCTTAAAACTAAATAACTAATTTCAAAAGTAAATTAATTTTTAAGTTGAGATCGGAAAATAATTAATGCTGGATCAACATGCTTATATTTTCGAGGAATGAAATTATTAGAAAGATGAATGAACGGAATGAATCAACTTAGTCTACTTCTTCAACAGTAGGGCCGGCATAACCGCCAGCTGGTTGACTATTAGTTGTTGCTCCTGATTGACCTGTGCCACCACCACTAGCATGTTGATGCAATTTTGTCATTATTGGTTGACAAAATTTAGTCAATTCTTCTAATTTGTAGTCGAATTCTTCTTTTTCGGCAGTTGTGTTGTTGTCTAACCACTTGATTGTCTCCGCGCATTTTTCGATGATTCGACTTTTATCAGACTGGGGTATTTTATCGCCAGCCTGTTCTGTTGCTTGTTTGACGTTAAATACGTACGACTCTAATTGATTTCGCGAAGCTACACGTTGACGTTGCTTTTCATCTTCCTCTGCATACTGGTCGGCTTCACGAACCATACGATCAATCTCCGCTTGTGACAGGCGACCCTTATCATTTTTGATAACAATGTTCTTTGCATTGCCTGTGCTCATTTCTTTTGCTGTTACATTCAAAATTCCATTTGCATCCAGATCAAATGTGACATCAACTTTAGGAACTCCTCGAGGTGCTGGGGGTATGCCAGTTAAGTTAAATGTACCCAACAAGTTGTTATCTTTGGTCATAGCTCGTTCACCTTCAAAGACTTGTATGGTGACAGCAGGTTGATTGTCAGCATATGTTGTAAATGTTTTTGTTTGTTTGCAAGGAATTCGGCTGTTGCGTTCTATTAATTTTGTCATCACGCCTCCAGCTGTTTCAATGCCCAATGAAAGGGGTGCCACATCGACCAGCAAAACATCCTGAATGACACTGCTCTTATCACCACTGAGAATAGCTGCTTGAATAGCAGCACCATACGCCACAGCTTCGTCAGGATTAATTGACAGGTTAAGAGTTTTACCATTGAAGAATTGTTGGAGCAAATTTTGCACTTTGGGAATACGTGTTGAGCCACCGACTAAGACAATGTCATTGATTTGACTTTTATCCATTTTTGCATCAAGTAACGCTTTTTCTACTGGTTGCAAAGTGCTGCGGAACAAATCGCCACACATTTCTTCGAAACGAGCGCGACTGATCTTGGTATAGAAATCTACACCATCAAATAAAGCATCTACTTCTATTGTGGCCTCTGTGCTGGAAGACAAGGTGCGTTTTGCCCGTTCTGCAGCCGATCGCAAACGACGTAATGCACGGGGATTGGAACGCAAATCTTTTTTGTATTTACGTTTAAATTCTTCGGCGAAATGATTGACCAAGCGATTATCAAAGTCCTCACCGCCTAAATGAGTATCACCTGCAGTTGCTTTCACTTCAAATAAGGAACCTTCATCGATGGTCAGAATGGAGACATCAAAAGTACCACCTCCTAAGTCAAAGATAAGTACATTACGTTCACCCTTCAAATTCTTGTCTAGTCCATATGCTAGAGCAGCAGCTGTGGGCTCGTTGATGATTCTCAATACATTCAGACCTGCAATGGCACCTGCATCTTTCGTGGCTTGCCTCTGTGAATCGTTGAAGTATGCTGGTACGGTAATGACTGCATCACGGACGGTTGTTCCAAGAAATGCTTCAGCAGTTTCCTTCATTTTTGTGAGCACCATTGAACTTATTTCTTCTGGCGCAAACTTCTTTTGCTCACCTTTGAATTCCACTGAAATCTTTGGTTTGCCACAATCATTGACCACTTTGAAGGGCCAGTGCTTTATGTCCTCTTGAATCTTTTGATCATCAAACTTACGTCCAATCAAACGTTTGGCGTCGAATACTGTATTCTGAGGATTCATGGCAACTTGATTTTTGGCCGCATCACCAATAAGACGTTCGGAATCCGTAAAGGCAACATAACTAGGTGTTGTTCGATTACCTTGATCGTTGGCTACAATTTCAACTTTACCATGTTGGAAAACACCAACACAGGAATATGTTGTACCCAAATCAATTCCAATTGCTACCATTTTATTTTTGTTATTATATTAATACGCACTAAAATAAGATTTTAAGATTACAAAACCTTTACTTGTTTTCACTTTGATTTTTTCTGTTTAACTGTAGAAATGAGCAAACACACCAGCTTTTTATACTTGTCGATTGTTTTGCACAAACACATAGATAGTACTGGAAACTTTTCATAGAAACTTCGTGAATATTGTAGATGTTTTGACAATGTATATAATGTGCAGAAATTTTAAACAGAAGAAGAGAGTTGATTTGGCTTGAAAATGTGAGAGCGTGAGATGTTTATACCAGTGATGCCAACTATTTATAACCCAAACGCGCTATTCCCCTTCGCAAAACGCGGTAGAACGCGCTAAATTACAACATTGTCAACTGTTTATAGCCAAAACGCGCTATTTACCTACGCGCTAAATTAAATTTTAATAAAAATCGTTGTATGTACATTATTATTATTATATGTATTAGTAAATACAATTGATTTTTTTTAGTATCTATTTTCAGATTTTATAATATTGTTTTTTCGAAATTATATCCTAAATAACTAAAATCATTTAATACAGAATCAGAATTGCCTTCCAAATAATCGAAATCCTTAGTTTTTATTTTATTTGTAAGACTTTTTGACTTATATAAATTGTCGAATAGTTTTGCGATTGAAATGCTTTTTGTACTTCAGCTAGAATAGATGTTTAATAAATTGTATTAATTTTTTGGTCACGAGTACGAGTACATATTTTTAGTTGTGAAATTTCAATATATTTGCCATTTACAGTATTGAAATGCGTTTTTAAGTCTCACAGTCAAGGGAATTTTATTTGCGACAGCAGAATCATTAATCAATTTAAAACATTTTGTGAGTCTTGAATACTAGAAAATTGTTAAATTTATTCAAAAAAAGTTTAAAAAAATATTGAACTGAAATGATGATGACTTTATGAAAAACGCGCTAATTTAGCCCTTTTTTACTAAACGCGCTAAGACGAAAAAAAGCGCGTTTGGCATAGTTAAAACGCGCTACATCTAGCGCGAAACGCGCTAAATTGGCATCGCTGGTTTATACTCATGCGTTAGTGTTGTCAACAGCATTTTAGCATTTTTGCAGCTAAATTTAGCATTTCTTTTTACTGATATATCTGCAAAATTTTCGATTTAGCAGTTACTATTTTCTTTAGCATTTTTAAATTATTTTTCTAGCATTTTTAAAAAATATAACCCATTAAGTTTTTAGCAATATAATCTATGCTGTTTTGGGTATATATTAAATTTTCACGTGTAATAATGTTAGCGTTAATCTGCGGACTGTTTCTTAAGTCCTACAAATGTTGTAATACAAGTAAAATAATTGTGAAAGTATATTATTTTGCATATATTTTCTCAACTATTTTGCTTGTATTAGCAAGCAATGAATTTGATTCGTTCGTCCATTTTTCATAACCTTTCTACAATTAGTTGCAGTATAACAACAAAACAATAAAAATAAAAGTATTTAAAAGACGAAAAGAAAATGAAACTAATTTTAAAATGTTCTAAAAAATTAAGATGGATGCAAAATCGAATAAAGTTGCTTGTTTTGTAAAGACTTTTATTTCAAAAAATTTGGTTTGAAGTTTACTGATGAGTCCCTTAAGCACAATCAAAATATATATAGACGGTGCTTATCTAGCAAGCAAAAATTCCTCATATCTTACAACGATAATTTTAACAACTATTCTAATGATGAATATTCACTTTTAATATGTCATAATTGATGATACATAAAGGTTTATGAATATAAGAATTTTGAAATCTTATATTTTCATATTAATTGTGTAACACTGCACCAAAAACATAATTTTACTCAAATACATGTATTAATGCATGTGGTATTTAATTTAAGAATTACTTCAGAAAATTAAACAAATTAGCTTCAAAACGTTTGAGCTATGCCAGGTTGGAAGAAAACAGGTATGGATCGGAAAGGCTATTTTTCGAAAATTAATATATATGAAAAATATCGAACGAAAACATGTATACGTTATTGTAACATGTGAGTGAAAAAAATAGATATCAGTTTTTCTATGTGTTTTTGGTTATACGAAAAAAGCTCTGTTTACGTCAAATTGAAATAGAAAGCTTTAAATTTTTCACCACCACTTTTTGAACGTTATTGTATATAGGAACCGTCTGTGACTTAATATTGTTGTTTTGTTTTTAATACTTTTTACTCTCAATATATAATTCGTTATTGTTTAAGAAATTAAGCTCCGTTCATAAGAAGTAAAAATTTGGAAGGCAATATGTGCAGAAATTGCAAACATAAAAACTTTTAAAGAAAATGTTTTCTTAAAAAGAAGTATTAAGTTTTAGCACTTAAATTATTTTTTAGCTTTTTTGTGAAGTCAATTTAGCTGCAAAAATTTTTAGCATCTGCTCACACTGATACATACATACATACGTGAATAGTTAGTTGACACGAGTTTCATATTCTGTGTTATTTGCTTTTTTACAGTAGATAAACAAAAATAATTAATAAATTGTGTTCTAATTTTTTATTAGATACACGCATCCATTTTTTTGGTTAGTTTTTTGTTTTCACATGTGTACATGCGTATGTGTGTATGTGTACTCGTTTTGTTTTGGTAGCCAGTTCAGATAAATTAGCGATAATTTGTTATCAGAACTAGAAATGATAGCACTTTCTTCATAGTTCGCAGCAAGGTTCAAAATTAACCAAGATGATTCGCTCTAAATTTTTGTACGGCGAACCATATTGATTCAATCAAGATTCGACCGAACCTCTAATGAGAGAGCCAACCTCGATAGTTGCTGTCCGTGTGAACATGCTATAAGAAACCATTGATAATTTTTCGCCTCTAAAATTATAAAATCAACTAAGCTGTTGATAAAAACACTGGCTTTGCAACGCTACTTCTGCACGCTCTCAGCCATAAGAACAAATAATTCTCTTGAATAACAATTTAAATTTTTTTCCAAAAAAAAGCAGCGATGCCAACTATTCACTTTCGCAAAACGCTCTAGAGCGCGCTAAGTTACAGCATTGTCAACTATTTATAGCAAAATCGCGCTGTTTTCCTACAAGCTAAATTGAATTTTAATAAAAGTCGATGTATGTACATGTGTATTAGTATATAGAATTGATTTTTTTAAGTAACTAAAGTACAATTGCAGACGCGGCATTCATGAATGAATATAGTCATTCAGTGTTGCCAATATGTGTGTAATATACAGAGTGTGTAATTTCTACTCACATGTGTAGGCCTATAATTAGATTCATGTATAATCTGTGTGTAATTCTACTTTGACTTCTATTTTTGTTTAATTTTGTTTTAATTTTAACCTACACAAACGATGTGTAGTGTAATTTTCTTCAATGTGTAATTGGAGACACAGCCACATGCAAATTCATTGGCAACACTGTAATCATTTTATTCACACACATACACTAACATTTTTGCGGCTTGTAAACAAAGTTTGACAAATTTCTGCATTGTATACATTAACAGGCTGGGCTTGTGCAAGTACCTTGTATATTTGTATTATGCTTATCTTGTTTCTAGAAAATTCATTTCCATTATTACCATACCGATATTAATAATGTATTCTCTTAAAAACTCTCTCACAAAATATTCTAATTATTAAACTATAACACTGTATCTTATTACCATATAAGAATTGTAAAAACTAGAAAATTTTAATTTAAATAAAAATGGACGAATTTTTTCCTCTACTCAAACCAAAGTAAATTATTTGGTCTAGGTATTTTTAGCAACAAAAACACTGAGTTGACAGCACTACTCCTGCACACTCTCTAACCCATAATAATAAACAATTCTCTTAAATAGCTATTAAATTTTTTTCCACAAATTTCAATACCACTACGCAACCACATACATATCTTAATAATGTATTCTCTTAAAAACTCTCTCATATTATATGTACCTATGTGTTAACAATTTTCTTAATTATACTCATATTGTTTCTCGAAAATTGATGAATATTCTGGCAAAATGTATCTAGAAAATACGATTGGCTACTTGAGCAGTATAAATAGCGCTGCAAACGCTCTCATCGTCATTAGTAAACAAAAAGCAAACAAGTTAATAACAAGAAGAAAAATACGCAAACAAGCGAATAATTTTAAAACTATTACAACATAATAATCAATTCAACAAGAAAGTAAACAAAAGTGTTTTGAATATTTAAATAAAATAAAAGTAAATTCTAACAAAGTTTTTATTGGAAAGTAATTTTTTGCGAAATAAGAAAATACAAACATACATATACTCACAATGGTAGCAATTGGTATTGATTTGGGAACAACATATTCCTGTGTTGGTGTTTTCCAACATGGCAAAGTAGAAATAATTGCCAACGACCAGGGCAATCGAACAACACCCAGTTATGTAGCCTTCACAGACACTGAACGGCTTATTGGAGATGCAGCCAAGAATCAGGTTGCCATGAATCCCAGGAACACAGTATTTGATGCGAAACGCCTGATTGGCAGGAAATATGATGATCCAAAGATAATGGAAGATATTAAGCACTGGCCATTCAAAGTGGTCAGTGATAGTGGAAAACCAAAAATCTGCATCGAGTTCAAAGGTGAAACAAAGAAGTTCGCACCAGAAGAGATAAGTTCAATGGTGTTAACCAAAATGAAAGAAACTGCTGAAGCATATCTGGGACAGACAGTAACAGATGCAGTGATCACAGTTCCGGCCTACTTCAATGATTCACAACGTCAGGCTACCAAAGATGCTGGTCGAATTGCTGGTTTAAACGTGTTGAGAATTATAAACGAACCCACAGCAGCTGCTTTAGCGTATGGCCTAGACAAGAATTTGAAAGGTGAACGGAATGTACTCATATTTGATTTGGGAGGTGGTACTTTTGATGTCTCTATTCTGACCATCGACGAAGGTTCCTTATTCGAAGTAAGAGCAACTGCTGGTGATACCCATTTGGGTGGTGAAGATTTTGACAACAGACTCGTCTCACACTTGGCCGATGAATTCAAACGCAAGTTCAAAAAAGACTTACGCTCAAATCCCAGGGCTTTGAGACGCCTGAGAACTGCTGCCGAACGTGCCAAGCGAACGTTATCGTCCAGCTCAGAAGCCTCCATAGAAATAGATGCTTTGTTTGAGGGTCACGACTTCTACACAAAAGTAAGCCGAGCCCGTTTTGAAGAATTGTGTGCTGATCTATTCCGTCAGACATTGCAACCGGTAGAGAAAGCTCTTAATGATGCTAAAATGGACAAAAACCAAATTCATGATATCGTCCTTGTTGGTGGTTCGACGCGCATCCCCAAAGTACAAAATTTGTTGCAACAGTTTTTCTGTGGCAAGAGTTTAAACTTGTCCATTAATCCTGATGAAGCTGTGGCCTACGGTGCAGCTATACAAGCAGCCATTCTTAGCGGCGACAAAAGCAGTACCATTCAAGATGTTTTATTGGTCGATGTGGCTCCACTATCTCTTGGTATTGAAACAGCCGGAGGTGTAATGGCGAAAATCATCGAACGCAACTCGCGCATTCCATGTAAACAAACACAAACATTCTCCACTTATTCGGATAATCAACCAGGAGTAACTATTCAAGTTTTTGAAGGCGAACGAGTTATGACAAAAGACAACAACAAATTGGGAACATTTGATCTGTCTGGTATCCCGCCTGCCCCTCGTGGTGTGCCACAAATTGAAGTTACGTTCGATATGGATGCTAACGGTATTCTAAATGTTTCTGCGAAGGAAATGAGCTCAGGTAATGCCAAGAACATAACTATTAAAAACGACAAAGGGCGACTATCTCAAGCCGAAATCGACCGTATGGTTAGTGAAGCTGAGAAATATGCTGAAGAAGACGAAAGACAGAAAAATAAGATAAGTGCACGCAACAGTCTGGAAAGTTATGTGTTTGGTGTAAAACAGGCACTAGATCAAGCCGGAGACAAGATTTCAGCACAAGAAAAGAGTGAAGCGCTACGTGCTTGTGAAGAAACAATCAAGTGGCTGGATGCTAATACTCTTGCTGATAAGGAAGAATACGAAGACAAGATGAACTCTCTGACAAAGCTGTGCACACCATTAATGACGAAACTACATAATGGTGGCGGTGCTGCGCCATCATGTAGTCAGCAGGCAGGGGGATTTGGTGCAAGCAGAAATGGTCCCACTGTGGAAGAAGTTGATTAAATATAGTAATTAAAAAAAGTCGTTACGAATAGTATTCTCACCTAATTATTATTTATAATAAATTTATGACTGATTGATACACTTACATGTGTATGTACATTTGAATATGGTTTAGAATAGTTATTATTGTACCTATATATAAAACTTCATTAAATTTATTTAGTTAATTCCTTATTGTTATTGAGTTAAATAAAAGAAATGTTTTATATTAAAACAATATATAAAAGGAAGTTTTTTATAAGGCTTAAGTGGGTAAAATTATACAAATATGTATGTAGTTGTATGGAAACAGTTCAGAATATGTCATGCGTGATATATCTGGTTTTTCTGAGAACCTTATAAGTATTTCTTTGCTTTATCGTGGTTGGTGTACTGCTTCGACTGCGACACTGCTAATACAGCCCAATTAATAACTTTCCCACTGAGTTTTTTTTCCATGCTGATGCTTATAACGTTAATTCGAAAGCATTTTCTTTCGTTTCGAATTATAGAGTAGACCCCCAGCACTAACGCAATAGTTCAGTAACAAAAATTTAATAAAAGTACTATGTCTTCATTGCCAATAAGAGTGTGTGTTAATAATAATATAAATCTCGTTTGCAAGAAATTTACCCTCCTAAATAATACATGGACTAAAACCTCACAATGGTACAAAGAAATCAATAAAAATAAAATCAACATAAACCATTACCTAAATTCAAATATAAATCTATTCTCTAACAGCACAGACTGTAAAAAGTACATAAGACTCAGACTGGGTCATACATTTATATCAAAAAAATTGTTAATAGACCCAAACACTTCAAATATATGCCCCTACTGCGAGATAAATACAATATCTATTAAACATATTCTAATACATTGCACAAAACTCAGCACAAACCGAAATCGTTTTCTTCTGATGAATCCTACCATATACCTCACTAATCCTTCCATCCACAACATTCAGACTATCATAGCATTTCTTAAAGCCAGCAATATATACAAAGACATCTAAAACCACGCACACTCATAAAAACTTATTTGCACATCCTTTTTAATTTTACCATTTTCTTTTTTTTTCTCATCAAAAAACTGAAGGCCTTAGTAGCCATTGCTTTCAAATATAAGTTATATTAACTAGTTCCTTACTATAGCTTATAATGTAAATAAATAAATAATAAATAAATAAATAAATCTGTTTGCTCAAATAAAAATTTAAATAAACGGTGCAACCATTCAATATCGTGCAGACTAAATAACTTTATGCTGATGAAGTGGAGAGAAAACTGAACCAGTATTATCGGTCTTGAAAATATTACAGGGAAACATACATATTTTTGTGAATGCTTAAGTGGTTCATGGTTTTGAAGTGCATGTTTGCACTGCTTAGATAAAAATTCCAAAAAAAAAGAGGGAAATATAACATTCCGGTGCTTATTTAAACTTTCTTGTTCTAAGTAAATGCTTATACCATTGCTTTACATTTTTTTATTTGATTTTAAAATTTTGCATTAGTTGGCTTCAAAATGTTTGAGGAGAAAACTTCCTCACCTGCATACTGAGAATACTAAATTTTTTCGCAGGGAAGTTGTAATTCATAATAGGAGAATGGGGAAATGGGGAAAAACCTCTAGAGTTACATAATTCAAAGCCTTTCTGAGACTTTTTCTTTAGCGTAGTCTAGCTAAAAAACTGAATATATTTTAGTATTTTGAAATAATAAATAATTTCACTATTCTTTTGTGGCTTATCACGGTGATATTTTGCTTTGAAATCAGAGTCGTCTACCCTTGCTGCTAATTAGATTAAATGACACATTTATACTGATCCTTATTGTATACATCTCTTGTAATTCTTTAAGGTCTCTCACATTGAAGTTTTCTTCAAAATAACGTATGGGCTTAATAAATTACATATTGCTGGTCTAAAGTAGAAAGGCCCTAACTCAAAAAATTATAATTAAATTATTATAGAAACGGCAATATACTTACAGGCTTATTTATAAAAATTATAAAGGTTTTTGAAACAAATTTTCATATAAAATTTTTCTTATTAATCCTTTTCAAGCCTTAATAATTTTTATAAATAAGGCTGTTACAATGTAACTCTTTTTACACTATTGCAATAAAATGTTGTGACGAGGTGTATTTATATGAAATGTATTGGAATCACTGAAAGACTCTATTAAGTAAAAAATATGAGTTATTACCTTTCTACTCGAGACCATCGATATGTACATTAATATTTTATAATAAAATTTTGCGCGAGGTAATACGAATTGTGTGCATTGGGAGTTATTATTTTGAATATGGACATAATAGTGAATTCAATTAAAATAAAACATCCTTAACTGCAACAACAAAAACTCAATAAAAAAAACATTCTTAAATCGCGGAACGTATTAAAAGAAATTTAAACCAATAATATATGATGTAATGGCCCAGTAGCCAACGCCATTTTTCGGTGTATTTTTGTAAATTTATTTACAAAATACCTACTTTAAATAAATAAATAAAATAAATCAAAAAATTGTTTAGTAGATTGACTTAACTCTAACTAACTTATAGTTAATTAAGAGTAACCTACTTATAGCTAACTTTTAGGGCCACTATTACAACTTGGTATTAGTTAAAGGCAGGATTTTATCGGACCTATAAAAAGTTATTCATTATTACAACTTTACTTTAAGCTACCAGGAAGGATGAAACTTGCCTTTAACTTATCACTCACTTCAGGTTAAAGTAAAATTGTAATAATGAAAAATTTCGCATACTTTCGATAAAATCTTTCTTAACGCCTTTAAGTAACGCCATATTTTAATAATGGAACTTAGTAGTTTACATTGGAAGACCCTGCTTTTCAGCCCATTCTGTCCAAGATCCTAAATAGTTCTTAGTATTCTGATAGCCTAAAGCTTGAGCTATTTGCGCGGCATTTTGCGACCTCTTGCCAATCCTGCAATGAAATATAATTTCCGTGTTTCTTTCCGGCTTATTGCGGCCATACTTTGTTTTAAAAGCATTCTTGTCTGCAGTTGGACCCAATTCATCGGCAACCTGACCCAAAGGTATATTAATGCTGGTAGGGATTTGCCCGGTCTCTTTCAGTTCCTGTGGTTCTCTAACATCGATTAACAGTACTTCTGGCCGTTTTGTTAATTGTTTTATATACTCATAAGAAACTATTGGTATGTTATTCGCAGCGGAACAGTATTGCTGTATAAAATTCGTACAATAAACCTCTTCGTTAGCATTAGTTAGACAGGTTCTTTTCGTTAGACCCTTGAATGTAGTGTACCCACTGCATCGTAAGACATTGAAACGAGTTAATTTCAATAAGTGATTAATAATAGGATTAGCTGCCATTTTTAACGAAATTTCGCACTTTAATTAATAAAAAATATTACGTAAAGAAAATTTATAAACGATTTAAATTATTTGATTTTAAACATACGTACATACATAAGTAAATTTTTAATTAAAACTGTGATAATCACTTTCCTTCTTTTTAGCCGCATCAAACCAACATAATTTTTTCCGAACCAGATGACAGAGCTGCCATGTATGTGCTTTTTTCGCCCTCACCAAATTCGGAAAAGTATTTCCCCAGAAATTCCGTGTTAAAAGAAAAAGTCCCCTACGAAAAAAAGCGTATTTTCAAAATAAAAGTATATATTATGCATAGACTTTTTTACTATGCATCAGTTGAGATAATTTTTATTGCATAACGATGTGCACTTATAGTCGATAACGATGTGCATAGACTGTGAGAGTCAAAAGACACTGTAAACAATTTTATTTTGATATTAAAAAATTAAAATTTTTAAGCGTCAAAAGAAACTGTACACCTATTTCTCTTATGTAAACAATTTTATTTTCGTATTAAATAATTAAAATTTTTCCAACTTTATTGTCGTTTACAAAACATTGCGACGTAGTGCTCTTAAAATAAATAAAGAGAAAATGAAAAAATGGAAAATTCATGTTAAATAGCTGATGTTAACAATTAATGTCTGCCCAAGTAGGTAGACATGGTTGCTGATGAAGTGCGTAGCGGCACAGAAAAATGCCGGTATCTGCCCCAGCTAAAGTCTAGTTTCACCCTAATTAATGAAAACATTTCATTCTATAAGAATTGAAAATACTGAACTTAAGACCGATCAAGAAATTAATCCTGATTAAAATTCATTTAGTTCAGTTAAATTTACAGATGTATCACATAAATTCAAAATACTTTCAAACCAACAACAGAAAACTAAAAATACTCAAATTTTAACGTATGAAAATAAATTGTACAGTTTTGACCATTCCTCGAGCAAGATTTCTTTCAAGGAGTTTATGCTGGTTATGTTTCTTTTTCTCAATGGTATGTCCAAATGCACCCAGAGATGTTCATTTGGGTTGCGGTCCTGCGACTGTGGGGGATTGTTAAATTTTTTAGATGTGTGACACAACAATTTTTAACTATTTTGGTGGTGTGCCTAGCAACTTTGTTTAAGTTTAACTTCTCTACTCTATTCAATAAATACTAGGCTTAACGCCTTACAGCCCCACACTATTATCGAAACCCAGCTACGCTTCAGGGCAGATATAATATGGTTTGGTTTAATTCTTCAGTTCTTCTTCTCCAAATCTTACCACTTTGTTCGTCTGTAAAAATTACGATCGATTTTTTTTTGTTTTTAAATTTTTTGCAAATTCTAGGCGTCGCTTCTTATTTTGTTTGGAAATGTATAGTTTTCTTCTTGGAACTCGTTCGTATGCTTACATCATTTGTATGTAGCAAACGATCCGCCGTTGTTTTGACTTTCAATCCAGATGTTTCGAACACTTATGCTGATATTTACACTGCATTTACCAAACTACAATTTAGTAACTCTATTCTGATGCGAATATGTCTGCGGCATTAAGGGAAGGCAATGAATATCGGTCGTTTAGTAAATCCAAAATATAATTTTTTTAGGACATACATAATGTCAAAATTATAACAAAAATTGTATATAAAGTTAATTATACAAAGTCACGATAACACTCGGTACGAAAGAGTTCCAAAATTCAAAAAAAAATTCGATGTAAGTGCGATGCAATTTCGGTCTCTGTGATAGGATACACAACATGTGGTCTTGTTATTTTCTTGTATAAAAAATAGAATATTTTATAACAGCATATCGTCGGTTGGTTATTGGTTTGCTGCAGTCAATATGTATTTTGAATATACTGTGCCGCAAACCAATGACCAACCGGCGATATGTTAAAAATATTTTAGAAGAAATAGTTTTAAATTACAAGAAAGAACTCAAGTAATTTCCCAAAAAAATTCCAGCTTTTTTTGAGGACATAACCCGACATCTGGCCGTACTGGCAGCTGATAACAGTTGTTTTGGCACAAAAAACGTGTGCCCAGGGGTCAAGGCCTTGCAAGGGGCCGTTCACAATTGACGACCCCAAGTATTTTGCACGTACTTTTTCATGTATTTTATGCACTATTCCAATGTATTTTTAATATATATTTTTTTTACTATTGTTGTTATTATATTAAATTTCATACAAGTTTCCTCAAACCCCAAAAGTTATGGGTGTATGGAGAGTTTATTCCTAAATTGTACGTATGTATGTGTGCATGTGTATGTATACATACATATGTAGGTAACACGTATGATCATTGATTGAATGTACATACATATGTATGTATTTCTTTAACCAATTAAATGAGTAAAATTAATGCGTGTAAATGACCCCTTACAGTAACGACCGTTTACTTTTTTAACGGTCAAAAAAAGGATTAAAATTAACCATCGTTACTGTAAGGGGTCATTTACTGCGGAAATGCCCTAATGTTTTTTATATGAAATTAGTAATTTTTTCCTCTTAAGTAAGTTTTATAATTTCTTTTGGTTTGATTTGAATTATTGCTTAACCTTGCGGCTACATGTTCAATAAATCGCTTTCAATTTTTTCACACGTATGGCTTGTCAAAAT
This sequence comes from Nowickia ferox, assembly GCA_936439885.1. Taxonomy (NCBI): domain Eukaryota; kingdom Metazoa; phylum Arthropoda; class Insecta; order Diptera; family Tachinidae; genus Nowickia; species Nowickia ferox. Next base: position 88,621,332 of record OW387023.1, on the reverse strand, counting down.
TTACTAAAATTGAAGTTGTGACGTAGGCTGCAAGCAATTTGATTTCCAATTTTATGTTCAAAATGCCGTCGTTGAGGAAACAATTAAAAATTTTCGCACTTCACTATTTTTATTGATTTTATACATATTTTATTTCAGCAAAGAAAATTAATTATGTTTTAACTTTTTTACAAGCACAAAAATTACTTTAAAACAGCTGTTAAATTTAAAGAAAAATTGAATGATGCGTTGCAAGAAAAATTTAAGTCACCTGGTATTCAATTCCCAAATGTATGAGTGTGGTAGTAAAAAAATGTGAATGTATTGAACTTTGAAACAAAAATTGAAGCAAAAATTGAACGTGTAGCCTCCAAATAAGACATTTATATTCATCTTTCAAATTGACAATGTAATCTAATTTGTATAAAAACTTAAACTTTGCTTGACGCCACTTTCTTTTATTTCAAACAAACCCAGCAAAAAAAGCGATGAAAAAAAAGTAGAAAAAGTACCACAACTACTAATACGAAGTACTCCAAACTCCGAGCAAAAAGTATTTTATTTTCATCATTTTATTTTTTGCTGGGAAGCAATATAAAAACATTAAGAAGAAGCATAGTTTTATGTATCTGACAAAATGTTTGCTACGCATCAAAAACAATATTCACCCTTATTTCAGTTGTCACATCAATACAATACGAAAAAGTTTGGGCTTGTATGGTCGCTCTTGAGAACAACTTTGTGCCTATTGACAGCCTAATTCAGTTCCCTAAGGTCTAGAAAATTGCATGAGCGCCTGTCCATAGCAGTCAGTATTTTGGTTTCGTATTGACGTGACATCGATGTTTCCAACCGGAATAATGGTGATTAATATGTAGACGTTCCGTTGACAATGTCGTCTAAAAGTCACCAAAATAGTCGACAAGAGTAGTAACTTGGAAAAACTTAACGCCAAGCTTCCTTCAGGGAATAAATATATGTATAGGGTGTTTTTTATTGAGGTATAGAACTTTAAGTTGGCATCACTTTTTTAACTGGCGGCCATTTTGTCAGCTGTCAAGTGATTAATATTTAGTTTGGTTTGCCATTTCATCATGAACAGGTTGACAAAAGAACAACGCTTGCAAATCGTGCAAATTTATTTCGAAAGTAATGGTTCAGTTCGCGAAGTTTACCGCAAGCTCCGTCCATTTTATGGTCGACAGAATCGTCCATCAGAGTAATTAATTCGGTTAACCTGTCAATTGGCCACCAAGATCGTGTGATTTGACACCATTGGATTATTTTCTTTGGGGATATGTGAAGTCGCTCGTCTACGCCAACAAACCAGAAACGTTAGGGGACTTGGAAGCCAACATTCGTGGCGTTATTGCCAACATACGGCCCCATATGCTCGAAAAAGTGGTTGAAAATTGGACCTGTAGAATTGGCTTTATTCGAGCCAGCCGCGGCGGCCACATGCCCGAAATCATATTTAAACGTTAATGGCATAAAATTATCCTTCCAATAAAGCCAAATTGATGGACATTAAAACGATTTTCTTGTGTTTTATTTCAATTCGAAGTTCTATACCTCTAAAAAAAACACCCTATACATATGTATTTTCAAGCCACTTCCAATGGTGCATTAAAAACTAAGATTTTTTAAGAAGTGGTTCGTATCAGTAGTTGTGGTGCTATTTCTACTTCTTTTTCATCACTTTTGTTGCTGTGATATTTTAACTAAAAAAACTTTTATTTTAAAGGTACGGAAATAGAAAAGAATTTTTACGTGCTTACCCAGCAAGAAAAGTGGTGAAAAAGAAGTAGAAAAAGCACAACTACTAATACGAAACACTTCAAACTTCGAGCAAAAACTAGTGAATTTTACATTAGCGTGTCATTGGAGTGAAGTGGTTTGTTTTAGCCAACCCGTGAGCTAATAAAATTGAGTTTTTATTTGCTATAAAAGCTCTAAAATAAGGTGTGATTTTTTATTGGTGAAGTAAATCCAATATATTTTACATTTAGGATGTGGTTATTAACCACTTTTTCAAAGTAATTAAATCTATGATTTAGGAAGTGGTGCTTATTCACTAGCTTATAAACACACTTGGAAATCCTTTTAATTCCTAAAAGTATTTTCTAATTATTAAAATAATTGTCTCACAAGAAAAAAGAAGGGAATCCTGTTCTAGTTTCCGTTCATTTTTGAAGTTGAAGAATTTGTACCTTTAAGCGTTTAAGTCAATCAGTCAATTTTATTATTTCTACTTCCTTTTCATCACTTTTTTTGCTGGGCAATGTATGTTCGACGAAACTTTGTTTAAGCCGCTGATAAAGAAAAGAAAACACTTTCGAATTAAATTTAAGTTATTAATGATTTCCAACAAAAGTATTAATTCTTCACGTGTTGCTTGTCTGATTTGTGATAAACATGGCACCATTTTCTCTATTAATATATTTAAATATGTATGTACATACTCATGTATGTATACGAGGTGTGTTTAAAAAGTATGCCGACAATTTCGGCCATTTTGAATGTTCATTTAATTGTTGACAGCTGCTTTGCTTGCACGTGTTTTGGCTCGTCTTGGAGTTTTAATTATTAAAAAAAATGGAACAAGGAACCTGTATAAAATTTTGTGTGAAAAACGAAATTAAGTGCGCGGATGCATTCCAAATGTTGACTGTGGCATACAAGGTAGCTTGGACCGAAGCAACGTTTATCGGTGGTACAAAATGTTTTCAGAAGGCCGAGAAGATGTGAACGACGAAGAACGTGCCGGACGCCCGAGCACTTCAAAATTGATGAAGTGAAGAAATCGGTATTGACCAATCGTCGAATCACCATTAGAGAAGTTGCTGAGGACATAGACATATTGATTGGCTCGTGTCATTAGATTTTTATCAATGATTTGGGCATGAGACGGGTCGCCGCGAAATTCGTACCAAAATTGCTCAATTTCGAACAAAAAACAGCATCGCATAAACATTGCTAATAAGCTGTTGGACTCTGTCCGCGACGTCCCAAATTTGCTCCAGAGGGTCATAACTGGTGACGAATCGTTGGTTTATGGTTATGACGTGGAAACCAAAGCTCAATCATCTCAATGGAAGCTGCCGCACGAACCGAGGTAAAAATCGAAGACGGACCAAAACACGTGCAAGCAAAGCAGCTGTCAACAATTAAGTGAACATTCAAAATGGTAGAAATAGTCGGCATAAATGAGAGACATGATTACCAAGATAACGCCACAAAAAAATCAAAATTCGAATATACGTAACCGCTAAAATTCAAAATTTGGCGATACTTTTTGAACACACCTCGTATGTATGTTTGCTAACAACTCAGAAATAGTAAACATAAATTAATTTAATAAATGAAAAAAGTGAGAAATGAACCCGGACTTAAATTGAGATTTCTCACGCCATTCTAAATACAGCAATTAGGCTACATTCCGCTGTGCCGAATCTCAAATAGCATCCAACCAAATACATACATATGTATGTAAGTACAAACATACTTACGTATGCAAGTGTGTACATGCATACATATGTTTGTATGTACATCTATCTTTTTGAAAAGTCTCTTATCTCTAAAAGCAATCTTTTGAAAAACCAAAACATCAAGTTATTTTCGAGTCTGAATTTTTTGGCAATGCTTAGGACTCTGAAACTGATAATAATTAATAAGTAGACTACCACAAAAGCAAACATTTCCAAAAAATGTAATTATATTCCTGCGGAATAATTTGAAAGCTTGAAAGGGTTTGAAATTTCCCTATTTTACACATTTTTATGGTGATTCGTGTTGAAATAAAATTACATATATTTTTCCTCCTCATATCGCTCTTTTAATCAAACAACGTCGAAACAACTCAAAAAAGTTGTTTGTCAGAATACGAGTTTAACGTTTTCGATTTACACAAAATTTAATGGGAAAAAGAAAATTTTATTTTTCTCTCAAGATCTGAGTAAACAAGATATTGGTATGAAATTTTTAAACAATATGAGGAATAATTCTGCATCATTAACTCAAAATAACACTCTATGAATATTTAGAATAATTTCTGAGTTAGAGCAGTAATTAGAATAATTTCATCGAATTTTAGTTTTCATTATTTTTTCACCTTTCCAATTTTTTTTCTGATCATTTTAGCTTTTTATACAAAACTTAAATTTTCTGAGAAATTCAAATACATACATGCATACTTATGTGTCCTTAATTATGAAAGTGGTCTAATTCATATATTTATTTGGTCGAGACATTTGAGCAAATCAAAAAATAGTTTTATGTATATTATGCAAAATTTTAATTTAGGGTTGCTCTAGTTTCTAAATGATAAAAATAAGATGTTGTATATACATATGTATACCTTCTAGATAAGAAATCTTCCAAATGTTTGTAGGGATATACATACATACATATGTATCATGTATGGATATCTACAAATATCTGTGGTCAAAAAGAAAAACTGTTTAATTCGAGATAAGCTGATTTTGGGTTAGTGGTACCTTCGTACTTACTTTCGACTTATCTTTTTAGATTTTTAATCTTTTTTGGAATAAAAGCTTAATTTAGGTTATACTTTGGTATATTTCAACTCAAATGTGTTACTCATAGTGTGTAGAAGGATGTTTGGTTAAAAAACAAGGGTTAACAGATAATTTCTCAATTTAACTGTAAAAGAAATAAATTTCTGAAAATCGACTTGAACACTTTAAAGTGCTCTCCTGCAAATCGGTAAAATATGACTTAAGCAGTTTTTCTTTATTGCCGCAGATATGACGGAAATCGATTTTTAAAAACGAACGGAAAAAATTGTGACGCTCATTATTACCATATATTGTATAATTGGTCCTTAGAACATTTTCAATATTTTTTGATATATTTCTACTAAAAATTTTTGGATTTTTTTTTATTTAAACTTCTGGTACTGTTTTTGAAAGCCTCAAAAAGATTCTGGAAATCATTTTCATAACGATTCGTTTTAAACACATTCTATTTGCATCATACAAACATACATATATGTATGTATCTGACATTTAACTTTTTTTCAATATTCTCTTCTGTTATTTTTGGGAAAATTTTGGTTTGAGGTGATATTTCCAATTATTTGTATCCAGAGTTTAATTTTCCTTTTGTTATTTACTTCAGATATTAGAGAAAGGCAAGTTATATTTTTCTTTAATTTTTATTTTACATACAAAATATGACCATTTGTTAATATTGAAGCTAAATACATATGTATGTATAATACAACAATTAAACTTGAAATTAATATAAGCAGCATATTAAATTTGTTATTTTATTTAATATATGTATGTACATATATACATACAAATTATTGACCTAAAATATGGTATTTTTATTTATGTATTTTTTGAAAAGAACCACTTCAATCAGATTTCATTACTTTAAACGAATACTTTAATATTTAGAACACGTAGTAGGAAAAATAAATAAGAAGTCCATGTTTCATTCACAAACTAAATATTAATAAAACTGGTTTGAAATATGAATTTTATATGAAACTGATTTTAGCTTCAATAATAATTTATGCATATGAAAGAGGGCAGTAATCTCGATTTTATAACCATTGTGACAAGTATTTTGTCAACAATATTTATAAAAAAAACTTCATTTTTATTCTCAATAACGTCTCAGGATCAAGCTGAATAGGAATAAAAATTTCACAAAATTAATTTAATAAAAACTTGTTTTAAAGTCAGACTTGAAATCGCCAAGGTAATGATAATAAACGATGTTCATTCATACATATTTGTTTAACACAGTTTATATCATTTACTTGAAACGACTTATATGTATATTGACAAAGATGTCAGCTCTTCTTGAGCTTTGCTATGTAATAATCTGTCGAACAAAAATATGAGAAATAGGTCAGAAAATTAATAGCGATTGATGTCCAAGTTTAGAAAAATGAAATTGTTGAGTTTTTTTCTATTGTTTTCTTTTTAAACCCATTTACCTAAAGCCTCACCTACTTTAACCTTCTGCCCAGCTTCAATATCAAAACGGAAATTGGCAGGAGCCTCAAACAACAATACAATAGTACTGCCCATATTAAACTGACCTACTAAGTCACCTTTCTTTAATATAGTCTTGTCAGACAATATCAGTTCATCGTACTCCCGATTAGCTGTAACACCTACCCAACGATTTGTCTTTAACTTTTCATCTAAAAATATTTCCACAGAGCCTACATTTGTAGCTCCAACTGCTGTATAACTGAAAAAACCATGCTGCCACTTTCCCAGGTATAAAGCACGTTCATTAAGGACAAATAATCCAGGTAACCAAGTAGCAATTTTTGGATTAACAGATAACAATTCTCCACTGAAATGTCTTCTTAAAACTGGCTGCCATTCGGCTGGTGAATGAAAGCGATGATAATCGCCAGGAGCCAAATAAATTACACATTGATAAAGTGTTGTAGAACCATCCTGTTTATGTTTAATTGCATCTGCATATTCCTCCGAAGTCGGGATACTTTTTTGAATCCAAGTTGCAGGACCCAAAAAGTCTTGTATACTATAGCTGACACCTTTTACTTGTTCAATAAGAGATTTGGAAGCTGCACCAAAATGTAATATTTTTCCATCAGCCGGAGATACAATGGGAGCTTTTATGTCAATAGGTCTGACGTCATTGCGTAAAGATCTCGTAAAAAATTGAGATAAGGTCTGATAGTGCTTAAAGTCTTGATGTAAAGCCTCTTCCATGTTCACGCCAAATGACTTGGAATACCAACCGTATACAAATGGCCTCAAATTTTCAGGTATATAGCAAGCAGCCAGCCAACCCCATGCTCTACTGAGCAATCTTAAAGGCAAGGAACAGTAAAACTTTGTTTGAAATTGCGACGCGGTTTGTGGCAGCTGCTCACGTACACAACTTTGTTTGTGATATTGCCATTCCAAAACACCAAACGCACAAATACCCATGGGAGCCCATTTTAACAAGAAACCAGTCCATTTCAACCATATGTTTTGACGCCTCTTTAGTAAGCCTTGATGTTTCCTACTGTGAAGGGTTTGAGCATTTTTATTGAAAGAGGATTTTCCCGTTAAATTATCTACATTAGTTTCAGAAGTTAAGCTACTGTTATTTTCTGCTGCTTTGGTGGCGAAAGTATTGCGGAGGTTATTAATCAATGTCCATTTTCCTGCTTGTGGTTGGCTAGTTTGCTGATGTTTTTGATGGGCCTGTCGCAAATTTCCAGCTTTAATCAGGAAACGTCCGCGAGGTACAAAATAGGAAACCATTCGTATCTTTTAAGCAACAACGTCAATCACAAAAGATTTCTTTTTCATATGCACATATGTATGTATGTAAGTAAATGATTACGTATTATTTTAGCTTAGTTGTAATAAATAAAACAATCTTAATCTCTGCTGCTATCTACTTAGGAAGTGTGGGTTAATGTAATTGATTTTTCAAGAGGTTAGCCAATAACACATCCTCTTCGATGGAGGTTATAAAATTGAATGAACAATCTTTTACATCAGCTTGTTGAAAAGAATTTGGCAATTTTCCTCATATATTTCTTTGCGCGTTTTTCCTTCTGTGTGGGGATAGTTTTCTTATCAAAAAATATCACAATTATTCCCGATTTTGTTTTTATTTCATTATTTGTAGCGTAAGTGATGCCAATCAAAATTACATTTTTAAACAATTTATAATTTGCTTTAAGTGATTTCTTACGCCCCATCCAGACTTGCAATTTTTGTTACTGCAATTTTTTAAAATTCTGCTTTGAATTGCAATTATGTATGCATTGAAAAAGCTATTCTACCACAAAATTCCCTGAAAAATTATTAATTTTATTTATTATAAATATTTTATGTATTAACAATTATATATACTTTTTGTTACATTTCTGTGATTCTGTGTTTTTCATAAAATGAGCAGTGTGACCAGATCCAAAAAATTTTGCAGCTTCTAAAGAAGCTAAAGCGCATTATTCACGGTCAAAATACATGACCTCAGTCGGGTTTTCGAAAATAAGTTTTTTCTCACTCGTGTTTCGTTTATAAAAAACGTTTAAAAATTGGTTTTTATAAAATATTCCAAAGCTTTCGTCTATTCCTTTTTTACGTAAAAAGAGCTTGGCTGACTTCCAAAACGTATCAAACGTACAAACTTTGGTACTTTTCTGATGCGGTATTTATATCGTTTACAAATACAAAGTCGACGAATTAACGCGTGTTATGTACTTCCACCTTAAGAATTTGTATTTTTATGTAACAAACTAAAAATAAACAAATAAACAGCAATGTAACGAAAAGTAAAATCCAAAAAAGGAAAATTAAATTTCCCGATGAAATTTCCCGGAATTTATTTCAAAAAAATTCCCGGTAGAAACTCTAAACATATCTCATAAGAAACCCATTTTAACTTAGCTGTCAGTTGAAAAAGGCGCAGTTTAACGTATGGCCGGGTTTACATCTGTGTGCCATAAATGCGTAAAAAAGCGTAACCACTAATTACTAATAAAAACAGTTTGATTCACACACGTATTTATTAAGTTAAGCAGTTTCACACATAACTAATAGACAATTTTATAGAATCCAACATGATTGGAAACAGTTTAAATCAATAAATACATGTCTGAATCAAACAGTTTTTCATTAGTAATTAGTGGTTACGTTTTTTTGGACACATGGCACACAAAAAATGCCACATGTATACTCAGCCTATGACGGATTCTATGATGCCAGATTCACATGCTAACATACACAAAAACTATTAGAAATTAATTTTTTTTATTGAACAATAGATAAAAAAAATGCATTAAATATTTAAAGAAAAATAAAACGTAAATGCAATAATCTCGCTAATGTCATTTTGATATGATGTGCTGCCCTGTTCTATTTCTACCTTATTTTTATTCGACTATAAAATTTTCATCATCACCAATTTCTTAGTTTGTTTACATAGCATATAAAACAGATGTGATAAAAACCACAGATACAACATAAAAATAAAATCTATCAAACGCTTGCTCTTTAAGCATATTTTATTTAAAAATCAAGAAATGATTGATGCTGATTTGGAAAAACAGGCTGTATCCTTTGCTTGTCAAAGATGTCTGCAACCAATAGTACTAGATGAACATCTATACAACATAAGTGTCCACGCCATGGCAGAATTATCTTGTAAGTTTTATAAAAAAAATCAATGATTCCAACAATTTCTTAACTGTCGAAAGCATTCTGGTGATTCTGAAATAGTGCCAATATATGATAGCAATGTCAATACGATCGATACTCAGGATACTAGTGGATTTGATCATTTCGTGCCGCCATATCGATTAACGGATTCCATTAATGGGACTGGTTTTATGTTGGTGACTGATGGTCGCGACAATAAAAAATTGAGTGCAGATTTCAAACTTAAAGCTGAACTTTTTGATTGCCTGTCATCGAATTCAGAAATAGATCATCCGCTGTGTGATGAATGTGCTGACTCTATGTTAGAAATAATGAATAGGGAATTAAAAATTGCAGAAAAAGAATGGAGCGACTATAAAACTTATTTAAAACAACTCGAACAGAATCAAGAATGTCCCAATGTGTCAGAACTTGAAAATGAGTTAAAGGAGTTAAAGGATAACGAACAAAAGCTTCTGGCCGAACTGAGCAAATTAAAAGAAGAAGAATGTTCTTTAAACAAAGCAATAGAAAATGAAGAATCAGAAAAGAAGAAATTACAAGATCAAGAAAGCAGTTACTGGCGTGAATATACCAAACACCGTAGGGAACTAATGTTGACGGAAGATGACAAGCGCAGTCTTGAATGCCAAATCGGATATGCGGAGCAAGAGCTGGAAAAACTGAAGGATGCAAATATATTTAACATAACTTTCCATATCTGGCATGCTGGTCATTTCGGTACAATAAACAATTTTCGTTTAGGTCGTTTGCCTTCTGTTTCAGTAGATTGGTCAGAAATCAATGCTGCATGGGGACAAACAGTTTTGCTACTATGTGCCTTAGCGCGGAAAATAAATCTTTCTTTTGAAAGGTACAAGATTGTTCCATTTGGTAATCATTCTTACGTAGAAGTATTAGGGGAAAATCGTGAATTGCCTCTGTATGGCACAGGAGGCTTTAAATTCTTTTGGGATACAAAATTTGACGCGGCTATGGTTGCATTTTTGGATTGTTTGACACAATTTCAGCAAGAAGTCGAAAAACGTGATCCAGAATTTTTATTGCCATACAAAATGGAAAAAGGCAAAATAATAGATCCTTCAACAGGAAATTCCTATTCAATAAAGTAAGTTGTTTTTTTTTTTTTATTAGAGACAATGAGAAAACCACATAAATTTTTTAGAATTCAATTTAACTCGGAAGAACAATGGACAAAGGCTTTGAAGTTTATGCTCACAAATTTGAAATGGGGACTGGCTTGGGTGTCATCGCAATTTGCAAGCAATCAATAAACTTTAACTGAAAATGTGTATTATTTTTGTATAATTTTTTGGTATAAATCTTGTTTAGTGAACCTCCTTCAAATAAAAAAACATTTAAGTCTAAAATAAAACAACTACATAAGTACAAAAATCTTCGGAATCGCATATTTATGGAGTTACGGACCCACAAAGTCTTCTAGATCTTTTTTTTATTTTCTTCGTAAATTTTTCATTGAGTATAGAAATATTGGTATCATACTCATCGATCCATAACCGCCAAAAAATCTTAGTCGACACGTTTTTTGACGAAAATCGATTGTTTACGAAAGCAAATAATCAATTTTTGTCAAAAAAAAATAAGTTCGAAAATTATGTCGTTTAAGATTTTTTTCGGTTATGGCAGGATATGTGTAAGCTTATGTAAGTTAATAGATGCTAAACATATTTGCAAAGAATATCTTAAAGGATTTTTCCCTATTTTTTCTAATTTGGAAAGTGTCAGTTTCAGCTGACAGTGCATTAGAAGAAGAGTCTGGGAGTGGCTTTGATTAGCTTTTACGTTAGATTTCAAAATTGGTAATAAATAAAGAAACAAGTTAAATAAATCCTATTTTTATAATGCATATAAATTTCCTATATAAATTGCCTTCAGTTGGACACAAGTATTCCATCATCTATGGTATTTCCCAACTCCTCGCTTGTTAATAAAGATTCTCGGAAGCAAAACCGGCCCTCGGGCGTACGCTAAAGATTTCCTCTACGGTGTTTCCCAACATGTCCCGTATTGCTAAAGATTCGCTGCATATGCATTAAAAATATAATCGGTTCTTAATGTGCTAACAAATTTTTAAAATACGTTCAGAAAGCAAATGCACAATAACATTCTTAACTGAAAACTTCAAAACGTTTAACTCAAAAAAATGGATGATTTTTGCGCAGAACAATTTTTCCTGTCAGGTATTGGTATTTATTAGTTGTTTTTTTTATTTAGAGGAATTTGCTAAACTACTAGTAGACTTAAGCCTTTTATTTTATTTTGATTTTAAGTAAATGAACACTAATTCAAATAAAAATTAAACGTTTTTAAAGATATTTCCTAAATTATTATAGGTCGTTCTGTTCACTCATTAATTCTTGTAGTTTATTCTGAAGGCATTTTTGCAAAGTAGTGTTGGACATTGAAGAAAAACATCGATGTTTTTTTTTCAATGCAATGCATCGCATACGCGCATTAATGTTATATGGGTACATCGATGTATATTCTATATATGCACATCGTTTGTTTTTAATAACAAATGTTGACTTCAAAACATCAATTACTTTGTTTTCGAACAAAGTATAGTGCGTCATAACGACGCAGTACAAAAATATTGACAATGCACACCCTTTCAAACGTCTTCGACAAGTATTAAGAATGCAGCAAACAAGCAATCAACGCATCAGTTTCAAAGTTTATGGTTATCTTTGTATCTGTGAACTTTATAAATACCGCATCCGAAAATTAAACAAACTTTGTATTGATACGCTTTGAAAGTCAGACATAATAAGTATGAATATGGTTCATTAAATAACAAATTCTTTTATCTAATTTTTCGACCTTTTTCAATATATTCAATTAAACTAATTTTTTGAGCTTTAGGTCAATGTTTATTATTATTTTAGTACTTCGATATTTCGTTAACCTTTGGTTAACTTCTTCAGGATATTTTTATAAGAAAAAAAGAAAAATTTAATTTCAAATATAAAAATATCCTGAAGAAGTTAACCAAAGGTTAACGAAATATCGAAGTACTAAAATAATAATAAACATTGACCTAAAGCTCAAAAAATTAGTTTAATTGAATTCATTAAATAACAAAAATTAAAAATTTTAAAATCCCCCGATATACATATCTAGAAAAGATGTGATATCTTCTAAACGCCTGGACCGATTTATAGCTAAGAACCCTCTCGATAAAGTCACCTTTCAAATAGAAAAAAACTAAACCAAAATCCGTCCATCCGTTTGGTGTGTACGTAGACACGGATAGACACGCAGAAATACAGACACACACTACAAACTTATAACACCCCTTTTTTTGGTCGCGGGTTAATAAAGCTTTTTTTAAAACAAATTTAACCGACTTCGAAAATATATAAGTACTAAAAAATTAAAAATAGTTTAGATTCAGTTAAATAGAATATTTTTATTAATTTATTTATTTAGATATTTATTTCATCTACAGTAATACTAATCCTTTTAGGCCAAAAATATGTATTACAAAGCATTTAATATGTACTGATTAATACAATAGTAATAGAAAATATTTAGATAAACGTAAATGTTTACAAATTAGTTTTATGAAAAAAGTTTGAAATAAGAACTTGAAAAATGTGCATTTCTTTACAAGGAAATACACAAGCAAGCCTCATTGTACTTAAAAAATAATTACAACGACGATCGAGTTGTTCTCCAAACTAGATATATTTTACGACAGGAGTAACTTAAATATCAAATTAAACAAATGCTATATACCTATATATAGGTAATTATTGCAAGTCATATAATTTTAATCATAATTTTATGGTGTTTTTTAAATCTTTATTATTATTTTTAGTATTTTCCGAACTTTTCAAATCGTCATCGCTAACGTCAGTATCTTCACTACTCGAAGCAATATCATCATCTAACCACAAAGCAGGCCTTTTCTTTTTAAAGGGGACAGCACTTTTTGAAGTAGAAGCCTCATTTTTACGCTTTAAATCTACACCACTCGAAGCTGAAGCAGCTTTTTTAAAACCTTCTTCCAAGGCATCACATACCTTCTCTGTTAGTTTTGATCTGGCTTTTTCATACTCTTCATCCTTGAATTCATGTTTGGGAACAGCCAATAATTTCTCAATTTTGCGTTTTTTCCTCTCCTCTGCCTCGCGTTCACGTTCTCCTTGTTTTTCTAACCAAGCCTTTAAACGTTTTTCTTCATTGATATCTCTTAAGCGCCGTCCACTAAGATCTCTGCAGGCTTCACGGTTTGTAGTTTTTTCTATTTGTGCTCCTATAGCCCTTAGCATTGAACCAAAACCTCCTTTGCCGCCAAAAATACGTAGCCGTACGTAAATTGGATATTCTATATCCAAAGTATTACTTAAACGTTTTCCATTCTGCTCCAAGTAAAATTTATCTGCCTTCAAGTTCTGCAAACGAAAAATCTCAATTAAAAATTTCCTACTTAATATCACATAATTAATATATTACCATTACATCTGCAATATAATTGCAGACCTCATCCACACTTTTTACATCAATTTGTTTATTGTTTGATGTATTGAAAATAATGTTCACCATTTTGAAAAACCTTTTGTTAAAAAATTTGTTTCTTGACACGCGTTAAATAAAAATAAAATAAGGGTGTACTTTGCCTTGAGGTCATCAATACAATAAATATATTTTGGTCAGGTAAGGTAAGATTATGCTGCGTATTTGTTTACTTTCGGAAGATTTTCAAGGTTGCCACATGAAATATATTGTATACGTATACAGTGATGCCAACTTTTTATAATCAAAACTCGTAAACATTTTTGAAAAAGGGCTAAATTGAAAAGAGAAACGTTTAGGACAATATCCACTAATTTTTTTTTCGAAAAATCGGGTACAATCGGTAACATATTGCAATTATACCAGATAGCGTTTTTCTTGGTTTTTTTTCCTGAACTGAGAGCTAGATAAAGCTACTACTGTGTATTTAACATATTTACAAAATATGTATGGGTCTGACCAGACCACATGTGATACGAATATGATGTGTGTAGTAAAATATTCGAATAAGTTTCCAAGGTCTGGAGAGACTCATGCTCCGACGAAGGGTTAAAGGTGGAAGCACATAACACAGCGTCTATACCTGATATAATATCAAATATATTTCTATCAGCAAACGTCAAATTTCATAGCAGAGATAATCATATTACGTGCTGACTGCGATATTAGTATTATATTAATGTTATATCAGATATTATAATATTGTTTTCATAATATATATTTAGAAGACAGTATTATGATATGAACTGCAAAACACGTATACATACATAGATAAGTGAGGTGAACTTTGTGTATTAAGCGGCCCACCCACTTGCAATATAATAAATATAAAAATACTTTTGATTTTTATTGTACAATCAATACAATTGAGTAATGTGGTGGCAACATTGTTCAATGTTGTTTACTTTTTCACTGCCAGGAAAATTGAGCAATATTTTCTTTGCAAATATTGTGCCATTTATTGCATAGTATAGGTAAAAATTACAATAATATGTACAATAACATATGCAATAATATTGTATAATGGATAAGCCGCTTTAATCTAGTTAACTTTGAATTTCATAAATTTTCACTCTGTGTTAGTTACAAAATTATTGTATACTACGTTTGAAAATGTGGAGAAAAACAGTTATTGCTTATTGAACTTTTGTATTTAAAACAACATATTTATTTAAAATTTACATTGACAAAATGTTTTAGTTTTTTTTACAAAACAACATCTTTTACCTATAACCAAATGCAGTGTTGTCCATAAATTTTGATCGAACAGCTGTTTTGTATGGTTATGTTTGTGGCACCACTGATTGAACATAACATAGCGTCTACAACTGCGATTAACTCTGACATAACATGTGCGAGAACGTCGGCAGAATAACAAAAATAAAATGCCGATATTTATTCTGTGATATTTCTCTTCATCTCATATAACAGGAACACGTATTTTTACTTTTCTTATAACATTTCATATTATGCAAATTCTCATCGATTGTTTTTGTATAATTATTTATTTTATTTTCACTTTTTCACACAAACTTTAAGTTATAAATCAAATTAAACATATAAAATCCCAGAAATTTTTTCCAAAACATTGTTTTTCATTTATTTTAATAAACACACACATGCATACTAATTTATTTTCATGTACGTGTGTTTTTTGACAGTTCATCTCATAAGATTGTTGTTATAGGATTTCTTATAACAACGCTCTTATAAAAAATCATAAGATTGAGATAACACTAATTTGAAGTCTACACATAACATAATTCGCTCTGCGATTGAATTTGACGATCTCATCTTACATATTATGTTAGGTGTAGACCCTATGTAATATATAGTCTACACCAAGGCACATTTACTACAGGTACATGCATTAGAGAAAACAGTGTGGCAACTCTGTGCTTCTCACATAGTTTTACAAAGTATTTGTCAAAAAATTGTATGCATCAAACAAGGCACAAAAGTAATTGTCAAATGAATTCTTCGTTATAAACGTGTAAACAAAAAATCAGCGGATGAGCAATTTGCCCGATGCATGTACCTGTTTGATATGCCTTGGTCTACACATAATATGTAAGATGAGAGCGTCAAATTCAATCGCAGAGAGAATTATTTTACGTGTAGGCATGGTAAAATTATACAAGGTACATGCACAAGCCCAGCCTGGTAATGTATACCAAGGCGAATTAAGTATCAGGTGACCTTATCACCATAGACTACTTATCACTACAACAATACAACTACACCAAAAACAACATGTAGTTTGCTATGCTACAAAACCAATCTGTCAGAAAATTTCTAAGCAAATTTTGACATTTTGGTTCAAATTGCTCAATTTGGCATCAACAGCTGATAATCAGCCGGGCGGAAAAGGTCACCTGATACTGTATTCGCCTTGATGTATACAATGCAGGAAGTTGTCAAACTTTGTTTACAAGCTGCAAATGTGTTAGTGTATGTGTGTGAATAAAATGATTACAGTGTTGCCAATGAATTTGCACAAAGCTGTGTCTCTAATTACACATTGAAGAAAATTACACTACAAATCTTTTGTGTAGGTTAAAATTGAAGCAAAAATAAATAAAAATTTAACCCAAAGTAGAATTACACATAGATTATACGTGAATATCATTACATGGCGTACACCGTACACATGAGAGTACACACCAAGGCATATCAAACAGGTACATGCATCAGGCAAATTGCTCATCCGCTGATTTTTTGTTTACACGTTTATAACGAATAATTTATTTGACAATTACTTTTGTGCACTTGTTTGATGCATACAATTTTTTGACAATTACTTTGTAAAACTATGTGAGAAGCACAGAGTTGCCACAGTGTTTTCTCTAATGCGTGTACCTGTAGTAAATGTGCCTTGGTACACACTGTGTAGTACACACTAAGGTATATCAAACAGGTACATGCATCAGGCAAATTGCTCATCCGCTGATTTTTTGTTTACACGTTTATAACGAAGAATTCATTTGACAATTACTTTTGTGCCTTGTTTGATGCATACAATTTTTTGACAATTACTTTGTAAAACTATGTGAGAAGCACAGAGTTGCCACAGTGTTTTCTCTAATGCGTGTACCTGTAGTAAATGTGCCTTGCTACCAACAAAATGCGTGTGTTTCTTGGTGTTGCAATTTTGTTGTAGTCGTGCAAGTACCAAGGCACATTTACTACAGGTACACGCATTAGAGAAAACACTGTGGCAACTCTGTCCTTCTCACATAGTTTTACAAAGTAATTGTCAAAAAATTGTATGCATCAAACAAGGCACAAAAGTAATTGTCAAATGAATTCTTCGTTATAAACGTGTAAACAAAAAATCAGCGGATGAGCAATTTGCCTGATCCATGTACCTGTTTGATATGCCTTGGCAAGTACCTTGTATAATTGTATCATGCACAAGGCACATTAAATACAGGTACACGCATTAGGTGCAACCCTGTGCTTCTCACATAGTTTTACAAATTGTCAAAAAATTGTATGCATCAAACAAGACATAAAAGTAATTGTTAAATGAATTCTTCGTTATAAACGTGTAAACAAAAAATCAGCGGATGAGCAAAATGCCTGTTGCGTGTACCTGTTTGATATGCTTTGATCATGCATGAATACCGCGTCTGCAATTGTACTTTAGTTACCCTGTGATTGTGATTTTTAAAATAAATGACATGTGTTTCTGACAATTATTCCTTTGTTTCTACCAACAAAATGCGTGTTTTTTGGTGTTTTAATTTTGTAGTAGTCGTGCAAGTACCTTGTATAATTACAATATGCGTGTAGGCTTCAAATTAGTGTTATCTCAATTTTATAACATTTTTTATGAGAGCGTTGTTGTGATAGCGTTGGAATTTTACATAATATCGTCGGGTGGTTACTGGTTTGCCGCACAGATATTAAGAATACATTATTGATGCGGCAAGCCAGTAACCACCCGACGATATTATGTAAAATTCCCACAAAATTTCCCAGTTTTCTAATTCCTAAAATCGACGCTATCTGGCACACGTTTATCATAATTATTATTATAATTCTGGTTAGGGAGCAACTGCTGACGATAACCACCATGTTTTAGTAAATAAATGTAAACAAAACACGTGAATATTAGTTATTCTACTAAAATGAGCTCGTCTGATGAATCCCATAGCGCTTCCGAGGAAGAAGAAACTCAGGATGAACAAAAGGTGATTCTCTATAAATTAAATTTATTAAACCATCACGTCTTTAATATACATATTTTAACTAGAATGAAATACGTGATGATTTAAAGTCCATGACGTTCGAAGAAATTTTGAAACTGAAGGAAGATCTAGGAGCGAAAGTATACAAAGAAGCCATACTCGGAGTATACAATGCAAGCAAAACAAAAATGAAGAAAACTAGCAAAGATTTCAAGCGCTTAAACAAAAATCGACCACGTGAACAAAGTGCTAAACGTCAGGTACCCTTTTTAGGTATAGGAATGAAGGCTAACCGCGAAAAATTAGAAAGCATCACACGAGATCCTAGATTCGACGAAAGCGCAGGGGAATATGACGTAAAAAAATTTAAACAAAACTATCAGTTCCTCACCGATATAAGAGAAAAGGAGGTATATCATTTAAAAAAGCAATTAAATAGAACCACTGATGAAGAAGAAAAAGTTGAACTAAAGAAAACCATTCAGAGATTAATCAATAAAAATGTGGAGGAAAAGAAATGGCACAGGAAACAACAGTCTCTCAAGGAGGAACAAGATGAAATAAAAAATGCAATTGCACAAGGCAAACAACCTCATTATATGACTAAAAGTGAGACACACATTTGCAGGAATATAGATTTTTTCTATATTTTTTTTTACAATTTCAGAGGAAAGAAAGGCCAAGGAGCTGGTAGCTCAGTTTGAAGAATTAAAACAAAGGGGAAAACTCAGCAAGCACTTGGAAAAGCGACGAAAGAAAAATGTGTCTAAGGACCGGAAAAGGATTGGTTTCGACTAAGTTATTATTACACTTAATAAATAGTTTATAAAATAAACAAGTTAATCATAATGATTTACATCTCAGCCAGTTCTTAACATTTTGGCCTCTCGTTTTTCTTGCAATTCACGCCTCTGTTCTTCAACAATCTTACGTCTCTCATCTAAAAACGCAGCATAATCATCAGCATTCAGGTCTCGTACAATCTGTATACCACAAGTACGGGCAATTCCCACTAACATTTCACACATTTGCTAGAGCAAAAAAAATTTAAAATCGCGTATTTTTACATGAATTAGGATACCCACTTGCATTGTAAGTAAAGCATTTGGAGGATCTTGTATTTTAATAGCCGCAATTTCATATAAATGTTTCAAAGTAATTTTTCCCGCAATTTCTTTTCCCGGGTTCATAGCTCCTCTTTTTAAGCCAGCAGCTTGTTTCAGCAAAAATGTTGCAGGAGGCGAATGTATGGTTAAATTGTAACTTCGATCACTGTTGACATTTATGCGACATGGCAGAGGTATACCTTCTTTTATTTCGGCAGTCCTTGCGTTAAAATCTTTGCAAAATGCGGCAATATTTATGGCTCTCTTTAATGATTTATAATTTATTAGAAAATATACGCACATTTGGTAGCATTAGCATTGACTTTACCTGACCTAACATAGGTCCCAATGGGGGACCGGCCGCTGCCATGCCAGCTGGTATATTTGTCTTAAGTTTTGTTGTATGAGTAATTTTTTCCACAGTTTTCTTCATAGTTTTTAATTTAGCGCCAGCCTTGGACATGCTTCTTAATTATTTTTTTTTCTTGGATAGGGGTTTTTAGACAAGTTTTGTAAAACAATCTCAATTGTGGTTATGCAAAATAAAATCCAGATTGCGAAGTGTTGTTGTTTTCGTTCAACAGCTGTTTAAATTGGAACAGTCATACCAGATCAATTTAAAACATATCTAGAATATTAAAAAACCAGTTGGGATTACTTAGGACTGAGAAATTTATACCTGCGATTCTTTAGGTAATAAGTTTTTCCAGACTTAAGTACGATTCCCACTACTATCACCACCAGCGATGCCAACTTTTTATAACCCAAACGCGCCGTTCCCCTTGGCAAAACGCGCTAAGATATAGCATTGCCAACTATTTATAGCCAAAACGCGCTATTTTCCTGCGCGCTAAATTAAATTTTAATAAAAGTCGATGTATGTACATGTGTATTAGTATATACAATTAATTTTTTTTAGTAGCTCTTTTCTGACTTTATAATATTATTTCTTTGAAATTATATCCTAAATAAAAAAAAATCACTTAACACAGAATCAGAATAGCCTTCCAAATTTATTTTATTTATTTATTTAGTAGTAGTATTTAAAATACTTTAGGTTCTCTTAATTCTAGTTACATAATATTAAAGTTTAAATCTAAACAAAGATCTATGTTGAATTATTTCTCACAAATGTTATAATTATTCTATTAAATGTATTAAAATTCTCCTCATTTTTTGCTTCGTTTGGTAGCATATTATACAGGTTCAATCCTTTGTAAAATAATGATCGCTGCATTGCGGTTGTTGAAACTCTCTGAAGTCTAAAGTTTTCTGAATTTCTAAGGCAGTAGGGTTGTACTTCTCCAACATATTCTATTTGGTCACACAAGTATTGTGGTGCTTCGCCTATTTTTATTTTTCTAATAAATTTGAGTGTGTTCAATTGTAACCGTTGCTTTATATTTAACCATTTCAGTGTGTTGAGCATAAATTGTGTTGGCGTATATCTATTGTATTTTAAAATTGATCTCATTGCTTTATTCTGTAATTTTTGTAGTCTTTCTATTTGTGTATTTGTGCAGCATGTATATAAAATAGTGGAACCGAATTCGAAATGTGGTTTTATTATTATGTTATATATGTTAATTGCAGTCATTATTGAGACTTTATTTCTTAAGCGTTTAAAAAATCCTATTTTTTTACCAATCTTTTTGCATATGTAGTTAATATGTTCTTTAAATTTTAAATCCTTGTCTATTATAAAACCTAGATATTTTATTTGATTTACTTTTTCTATCACTGTATCATTGATTGTAATTACCAAATCACTATTCATGTTGATTTCCATTAATTTTGTTTTATTTTCATTCAATTTTAATTTATTCATTTTAAGCCACTCATTTATTTTCATTAAATCGTGCATTATGTTTCCTCGACATATTGTTTCATTTTTTGCCTCGGTAAAAATCAACGTATCATCCGCGTATAATACTATTTCACATTTTTTCAGTATGTTTGGCATATCGTTTATATATATTATAAATAATAATGCGCCCAGAATAGAACCTTGAGGCACACCAAATTCATTGTTTAATATACCTGATGTTTTATTATTCACTTTAGTTTTTTGTCTTCTTTCCGTTAAATAACTTTTAAACCATCTTAGTTCTTTGTCTTTCACTCCATACATGTATAGTTTTTGTAGCAATATATCTCGGTCAATTGTTTCGAAAGCCCTTTTAAAATCTAGGAAGATTGCCATTACTTTATTATTTTTATCTATTTTTTTCCACCTATTTATTACGTAACTGACAGCTGTTTCACATGAAAAACTTTTTCGGAATCCTGATTGATATTTTGAGAATAACTTATTTCTCTCCAAATAACTTTCCAATTGTATTTTAACAACTTGTTCGATTATTTTTTCACACGTTTTTAAAGTATTTATTGGGCGATATTCTTCACTTTTCTGAGTTTTTTTAACTTTCTCAATTGGTGTTACCATTGTCTCTTTCCATGACTCAGGAAAAATTCCTGTTTCTAAAGATTTATTTATTATATAAAGTAGTTTATTTCCTATTAAATTCCAATTATCTAAAATAATGTTTATTGATACTTTGTTGAAGTCTGGTTTCTTTTTCATCCTCTTACATATATCTAAGAGTTCTTGAATATTAATTGCACGAAAATTTAATTTGCTAGTTATCACAGGTACTTGATTTATATATTGCACATCTTCTATACTATCTCTTATATCTTTTAAGCTATTTATAAAGAAAAGGTTAAACTGATTAGCAATTTGGTAACTATCCTTAAATTCTATTTGATTGAATGTAACTGATTCTATCACATTTCGGTTTTTCTTAAGAATTAAATCTTTGATTTCTTTCCACATTTGTTTCTGATTACCTGCATTATTTATTCTATTGCAGATGTATCTATTTTTCTCGTTCACTATTTTGGTTTTATATATATTTCTTATTATTTTGTAATTTTTCCATTCTATGTCCGTATTTACTGACCTTGCAATTTGGTATTTAACAATTTTTTCTTGCTTTAACTGTCTTAGTTCTTGATTAAACCAGCGGCATTCGTAATTTTCTTTTATTTTAATTATTTTTGTAAATTTTTCAATAGTTTTTTCAATGCACGCATCAAAAAAGTTGACATTGTTATTTAAGCTATAACTTTCATTAATTGTTAGCACTTGGCCTAATTCTCTAGAAAACAGATTTTTGTTGTATTTGAAACTATTTAATTCTTTGTATTGTATTTGTTCTAATTCATTTGAATTACATTCAATATTTATGCTTATTGTCTCATGATCCGATATTTTATTGTCACTGTTGATGTCTACTGATATTTTGTCTTTGTTCGTTATAACTAAATCTATTATAGTTCTTGTATTCTGTGTTACTCTTGTATATTTATTAACTATTTGTTTTACTCCGTTGTCATTAAGTATACTTTCTAGTTTTTGTTTATAAAAACCATTTCGTGACCAATCTATATTAAAATCTCCTATTATTACTATTTCATTATTATATTCACTAAGTTCTTCGATAACTTTTTCAAAATTTTCACAAAATTCAGCTTCACTGTATGATGGAGATCTATATACTGCTGCCAATATAAAATAATTGTTTTTATTTTTTACAGTGCATGCATTTATCCAGTATTTTAAGTCCTCTACTTTTTCAAAAATTTTCTTTATTTTATAATTTTGTTTAAAATATATTATAACACCTCCTGTTCTTATGGATTCAGAAAATGTTGTGATTTGTCCATATCCTTCTAATGTGATTTCTTCTTCTTCGATGTCTTTTGTTAAGTGCGTTTCTGAGAGCACTATAAAATCAGGTTGCTCATTTTCGACCATAATTTCTACTTGATTATAATTATTGATTAAACCCTGAACATTTGTATAAATAATACGAACTAAATTCTTTGATTGTTACAAATTTATTCCAATTCTTCTCTGTTTTGTGCTCAATTTATTTTTATAAACGGGGCACTCACGATTCATTGTATGGTGATTTTCGTCTAGTCCAAGATTAAGCTTTTTATTTATTCGTATACAATTGATACATTTTTCTATTATTTCCTGGTCACACTCTCTGTTATTATGATTTCCATGACATTTTATACATATTTCTTGGTTTCTACAATCTTTAGCTATATGGTTAAAACCTTTGCATTTAAAGCATTGTGTTATTTCGGTTCCATCGAAAACTCTACATTTTTCCCAACCAATATTTACTTTTTGTTCTTCCATTATTTTTTTGTATAACTCATTATCAATATTAACTCTAGCACTATAAATTGTTTTGTTATTCTTTTTAAAACTGTATATTTTAGCAATTTTCATTTTACTTTCACGCAAAATTGGGTTTTGTTTTTTTAGCTTATCCATTATTTCTTCTTCAGAATATTTAAATGATATATCTGTTATTGTAACACTCATTTCCACTGGGTTGGGCACCTTAATTTCATAACCTTCACTCATTTGGTCTTGTATAGCTACTTTTATTTTTTCTCTTTCTTCATCATTATCTGTTTGTATTACTAAAGTTCCATTTCTTCTATTTTCAACACTAGTTATTTTTAAGTTTACCGGGTCTACTTTCTTGTTTAATTCTTCTTTTGTTTTTTCAATTCCTTGTTTTTCTTTGGGTTTAATTATTAAAGGCACTTTTTTTGTTACACTAGGCATCACTGTTTTGCTTCTCACTGTTTCTGCATATGACATTACTTTTTTTGGCGCACTTGTCTCTTTTATAACTTTCTTTATTTCATTGCACATTTTATTGTTGTTTTCCTCTATTGATGAATACATTTGTTTGTTTTTATTTTCAAAGTCATTAACAGATCCATATAATTTTTGAACTTCTTGTAAATTTTTATCAAACAGTTTTTGAGCACTATCTATTTTCTTCAGCCTTTCTTCATATCGCTTTTCAATAGCTTCCAATAATTTTTTAATCCCATTTTCGTTCTCTTTTAAAACCGCATTAAATTCATACTTATAATCCACCAATTGTTGTTTGTTTTTGGCGACTCCATCTTGTATGTCTTTCAACACAATATCAACATTATGAATGTACTGTATACAGTCATCGCATATGAATCTCACATAATTTTTACTTTCAAGGACTCCAACCGAATATTGGTCAAGCCCAGAACATTTTGCTGTACAATGATAGACTTTCTTACAAACTCCATCACATTGTATGCCTGTCTCACCCCTAATTAATGTTCTACATTTACTGCATTCTGCCGGCATTGCAGCGCAAAAAAAAATAAACACTAAGTTTCAATATTTTGTTATGAAATATAACAATTTTATTGTCCACATATGATCGAAATAATTATTAATTTTTATTTTTTTTCAAACTTTGTAACAAACTTATATAAATTGTCGAATAGTTTTGCGATTCAAATGCTTTTTGTACTTCAGCTAGAATAGATGCTTAATAAGTTAAATAAACCTTTTTGGTCACGAGTACGAGTAGATATTTTTAATTGTGAAATTTACAGTACTAAAATGCGTTTTTAATTCTAACCACAGCAAGGGAATTTTATTTGCGACAGCTGAATCATTAATCAATTTAAAAAATTTTATGAATTGTGTAAGCAAAAAAAGGGGGGAAAAATATTGAACTGATATGATGACTTTATTTAAAACGCGCTAATTTAGCACTTTTTTTAATAAACGCGCTAAGACGAAAAAAAGCGCGTTTGGCATAGTTAAAACGCGCTAAATCTAGCGCGAAACTCGCTAAATTGGCATCGCTGATCACCACAACTGCTTGCAATATAATTAGTAATTGTAAATATACCTACACATAATTTCATTTGGTTTAAATCGTTATTAAATTTTAATCAGAACGTTCAGTAGCTTTCAAACAGTAGAAATCTGTAAGTAAAGTTTAAGAGCCATTGAAACTTTGACAAACTTTATTTTAAGGGTTGAAAACGGCTGACAGAAAATAAAAAGTGCAGCGTGAAGTTTTTTTCACGAAAATTTTGAACATAAAATTTCTTTTAAAAATTTAAAAGTATTTGAAATGGTTGAGACTGTTAGTAAATAATAAAAAAGGAAATATTTTAGATCTATTAAAATATCAACAAATAATACAATAAAAAAGTGATGTAAAATAATTGAAAGGGGGATGAAGACAGTTTTTCTGTCTCCAAACAAACCAGACCTGTGCTGATATTTTAAAAGCATTCAAGGGGGAGTTAATTTTAAAACAACCCCCTTTATAGAACTTTTTTAATTATCCGATGGTGCGCAACAAAACTCAGTCATCTTCATCGTCTTCATCATCAGGCAATGCCAGTAATAGTAGCAGTACCAAATCACCCATACGTCATAATTCGCATCGCAAATCGTCCAGTAATTGTAGTGTAGCTTTAGTAGATGATGTGAAACCCTCTACATCCTCCGCCCGTCGTTCGCCCAATTCATCACCAGATGATGATACTGATGACTATGATTCTACACCCGTAACACAAAGATCAACATTTGGCTCGGTGCATAAACAAAACCTCTACGTTGTTTCATTTCCCATCATATTTCTATTTAACATACTACGTACGCTAATCTATCAGCTGTTTTGTATATTTCGTTACTTGTACGGGGCCAGTACGAAAGTCATCTATCGTCCACACAAACGCGAATGTAACATAGAAATTGTTGTTGGTTCTTCTCCTTCAGGCTCCTCGCAAAATTCTACTTTGACAACAATAACATCGAAGGATAAGCATCAACTGCTTGAGCAGGCGCACAACACGTCGTCGACAGTAATTGCACCATATCCACTTATTAGTTCACAACGAGTACGTCCGCAGCAGCAATTAGAAATGTTCAATAGAAATAATGCCATTGCATCAGGACCTGGTCCTGGCGATCCATTATTAGCTAAACAAAAACATCACCATCGTCGTGCTTTCGAATATATATCAAAAGCCTTGAAAATTGATGAAGAAAATGAAGGTAAGTAGAATTAATTTCCATTTTTTAATATAAATAAGTACATATCCCACATCCATATGTATGTATATATATGTATATATATATACATATGTACATACATATATGCATCTATACTTATGTATAAGATTGTAGATGTATGTATAACAATGTATTATGAGCACTGCTCGAATTGTATTGACCTAAAAATACGAAAAATGCTCCCAAAAAAATTACAAAATTATCTTAAACAAAAAACACAAAAAAAACCCACTCAAAGGCGTAAAACAAATGCACCTAAAACCTTTTTTTCCATTAATTTGTGAATTACAATATATATTATTAAATTCTTTTTTATACTTTCAAAGCAAAAAGATCAACGATCATCTGTTATACTATTTTTGAGGATTGAAAAGTTCTTCCACATCGACACTAAATCGCTGCATTCTAAAATATAAAATACCGCTAGTACATACTTAAGTTTTTTTGTAGTTTTGATTTTACTCCATCCCTACTTACCCTCGGCGTGAAAAGCCATCAATAATTTTTAAACCTTCGATTTTTATAGTTTGATCTTTGCTTTTCTCAGGAACTCACCTATTTGGTGATATACGTTTACACTTTCCCCTCTGAAAAAGTCTGTTGTGTTATCGTATCTTTCTTTTCCCCACATATCTCACATTGGGCATCATCTATGAAGAGCCGAACAAGTGTCTCGCCAATATCCTATTCAGACGTCGCATATGTATCGCATGCATTTTTACGTCCTCATTCAAATACCAAGACCTTTGTTTCAAGAAAAATTTTGCCATATTCTTTTCCCATAGTTTCGTTTTTATCTGTCTAATGGCTTCTGTCCTAGACCATCGGAACTGAAGTAAATTGCTATCTTGTGTCGTCTCTTTTGCTGCTCTGTCTAAAGTTTCATTCTCCTCTATGCCAAAGTGTGATGGAATGTAATGTACCTTGTATACTTGCGTGTTACCCTTGATAGTAAGCTAATTTGGAACACGTATGTTGAATGCGTAACACAGAAAGCCACTAGAGCGATCTGGGCAGTGAAGAGTTGTGCTGGGTGCACCTGGGGCATGAGTCCAAAAATGGTTATGTGGATCTATACAACTATTGTTAGGCCAATCATAACGGACTCGGCAAGTTGTGGCGACAACTAAACTCTGTAAAGTTCAGAGACTGGCGTGTGTCTTCTTGCAACAGGCGCAATGAGGTCATGTCCAACTTTAGCCATTGAGGCCTTGATTGGACTACCACCCATACAAATCTTTATTAGATCTTCTGCGGTAATGGCCGCTTATGGGTCTCGTGAGATCTGCTCGTTGTGTTGGCAATGGGCAGTCATCGATCCTGAGTAAAATGATCAGCTTAGGGCTGCTAGGAATGCCAAGTGACAGGATAAACTGTGAACCGAGATTCGACAGGAGATTCAATGTCACAATTCTACCTGGGGCAATGAGGGTCACAAACGGTCCCGATGTGAATTCCAGAAGTTTATGTTGGTATACGGATGGATCCAAAACGGAAGATGGAGTTGGTGCTGGAGTTGTAGGGCCCAACATAAAAATCTCTTTGCCCATGGGCAAATGGCCTACGTTATTTCAGGCAGAAATACAGGCAATCACCAAATGTGTTGACATTAGTTTTAATAGGGGCATTAGAGGCGTGCATATAGCTATCTTTTCCGATAGTCAGACAGCTCCTAAGTGCCTCCCTTTCATGGGAATTTCGTTCCAGGCTGGTTTTAGAGTGCTTTGACTCATTACAAAAGCTATCCATACGGAACAAGGTTTCCATTTATTGGATACCTGGCCACAGCGGTTATTCGGGGAATGAGAAAGCGGATGAACTCGCCAAAAGGGCCTCTGCTACTCCGTTTATGTGCCCAGAGCCGTTTTGTGGCGTAAGTCGGTCGACTGTAACATCTCTGATCAAAGAAGATGACACTTCGACGCTAATGCTTCTTCTAGTTTAAGGCAAGCCAAAGCATTGACTCAGCCATTTACATACAATGGCATCCTGAACCTCAACAGGTATAATTTACGGCTGGTTACTGGTTTTCTTTCTGGTCACTTTAGACTGAACTATTCTATCTGGAAAAGTAACCAAGTTCGTTCACCCTTGTGTCGTTTGTGATTGGAAGATGACGAGACGACGGCACACATTCTTTGTGAGTGTATCGTCTTATTTAACAGTAGAAGGCGTGTTTTTCATTCTGAGTTTCTGTGTTCAGATGATATTATGCGGGCTTCTTCAATATAAGGAGAGTCATACAGAGATTGATTTAATTTAATTTACAGATCTATGGCACAAAATATCCATCAGGTGTCGCGGTGCCCCCTTTTCTAATCTAGTGATGATGATGATGATGTTTATCCAATCAGATTATGTATTTTGTAGTAGATTTCGTCAGAGCCAATGCTTCACTCTTGCCATCTGTTAGGATGTCTACTCTATTCAATCTCATCTTGCTGAATTCTACTGCATTTAAAATCATATGTATGGTTCTACAGCTATGGACGAAAAACACTTACTTTGTGGTGCCGGTACTGGGATGAAATAATGCGCCACCCGCCCATAATGGACCATCCGAAAAAATCAAATATAAATTTCTGCTTTTTATGTCCTCCTTTTTCGACCGATACACTTGATCAGCTATCTCTCGGCTCAGATAGCCCTTCGTTTGATGGTAAAAGACCTCCCTTACCTTTAGTTTACTTGATTTTCTCATCACGTCGGATATTTCTCGATGTCCATGTTCTTTTCAATTTACAAAAAAAAAAAAAAATAAAAATATGTATGTATTTCCTCTTCTTACCATAGTGTCCACACCTGATGAATTTATATCATGATGAATGTCAAATTGATATCATGATGAAAATTCATCACGTATAGACTCAATTTATCAATATTGATGATATAATCATCAGAGCTCACGGCCTGATAAATTCATCTTGATATCAAATGTCATTTTATGTGTTAAGCCTGGTACTCTGTTCAACATTTCACGCGAAATGCTGTCAAAATACATATAAAAAAATTGGCACGAATTGTTCATGACAAAATGTTGCAGATATAGTACTCTGTTTATTTTGAGAAAAACGTATGAAATGTATCTTCAACATTTTAAGTTTTCATGCGAAATAAGATAGGTGGCACTTATTTTGCATGGAATTTACAACAAACACATGAGGCATTTTTAAAAACATAAAAAATTGTAGCATAGTTTCAGGTCTAGTTAGTATTGTTTACATGTTAAATTTTTCGTATGAAATAATCAATGTTGCTCAACATTTTTCACAAATTTGAACAGAGTATCAGGCTTTAAGCATAGTACTCTGCTCACAGAGTACTCTGCTTTAAGCATAGTACTCTGCTCAGGCTTTAAGCATAGTACTCTGCTCAAATTTGTGAAAAATGTTGAGCAACATTGATTATTTCATACGAAAAATTTGACATGTAAACAATATTAACTAGCCCTGAAACTATGCTACAATTTCTTATGTTTTTAAAACGTCCCATGTGTTTGTTGTAAATTCCACACGAAATAAGTGCCACCTACCTTTCTTCGCATGAAAACTTAAAATGTTGAAGATACATTTCACACGTTTTTCCCAAGATAAACAGAGTACTATTTCTGCAACATTTTTCCATGAACAATCCGTGCCAATTTTTTTATATGTATTTTGACAGCATTTCACGTGAAATGTTGAACAGAGTATCAGGCTTTACTATGCATTTAGCGTTTATTTATTACACAATTTTCGTTTAAAAAAAGCGACAAAACAATTATTTGTGGTCAAAAATTAAACAACACGCAAATATTTGTTTGTTTCATCATTATATAAAATCATCAACGTCTACCCCTTTGTGTTGACATTAATGATATTAGGTGTGTTTTTTCACTTTTGTAGTAAAATGCAGTAAATGAGTAGTTACTGCAAACATTTTAAAATTTGCTCTCAAAAAGAGTTGTCACAAAAAGTACGCGAACAGAAAAATGGTAAAAATTAGTAAGATTAAGGAAACAGCTGACTTCAACTCCACATAGTGCTGAAAAATATATGCACTTTTGAATATTAAATTATTTTTCTTATTGGTACTCCATAAAATATTTTTTATAACACGGCCAATGTAAGAATAAATTTTTAATTTATTTTATGTAATATTTGCAATTAATTTCTTTTTAATTTTTCTGATTTGTTGGTTAAATTTATTAATTATTAGATTAATGTTTGTTAATGTTACTGACTACCTTAAAAACCAGATAACCAGAGATACTTTACAGTTTTACAACTCTGAATAATTAAAGTCATCCACAAAACAAAAGAATTAATAAATTATATTATTAAATATGTATATTAACAGTTATTATTACCATTCTTTATAAATTGTCTATTTTGAAATGACTTACAATTTTTATTATTCGAATTCGATTCAATAGAACTTATTCGAAGAATTCTTTATTCTAAAAAAAATTTTGTTCGTTCGTGAAAAAAATGAATAAAAAATTGTTAGAATATTCAAATAATTATTTTTCGAATATTGGAATAATTATTGTTCGAATGACATTAATTTTGTGTAATTTGGCGGAATGTAAGGTTGGCGTATGTGAAAAATTAGGCGCATAACGTAGATAGTTAATAGTGTGTTAAACTATTAAATGCTGGCGTAATATTTAATGTAAAATAGTATGAAATACCGAAGTAATTTATTTGACATAAAGTCTTTATTTATTTAATTTGAAAATTTTGCTTGTTTTTATGGTTAAGCGATTGTTTATATGCATTTCGTTCCCGCTTTTTGGGTTGAAGTCTACTGATGAGTTCCAAAAAGCGGGAACGAAATGCATATAGACAATCGCTTAACCATAAAAACAAGCAAAATTTTCAAAGTAAAATAGTATGGCAAACCTCGTTAATACCATGTACAATTTTACCATTTATCTAACTTCACGTCGCACAGTGGTTCAGAATCGTTTTTGATCGGCCAAAACTCTTAACTTTTGAACTAATGAAGTTTTTTTAAATTTTTTTTTCGTGGATAGATAACATCTTAAACTTTTATCCAGTTTTAGTTTCATTAAAATCAGTGCAGTGGTTGCTGAGAAATTTAAGGTTAAAGTTGAACTTTCAACATTTTTTTTAATTTGCTTTTTATTGCTTATTTTTGTTGAAACAAGGCCTTATAATGAAACTAAAATCATTTTTAAAAAACAACAAAGTAAGTTTTTGAAAATTGAATACATAAGCCAAGTTTTTTCAATCATAAATAGGTTATAGACTCTTTGTTATTTGAATATATATACATAAGTATGTAAGACATGTGCAGACATAAATAACTGAACCGTTTCTACTAGATGAATATCTGCAAGACACTGTATTAAAAAAATTACTTAAGCACTACTAATAAGAATCATAAAACTAGTTTAAAATAATTAAGTATCACTTAAAGCACAAATTAAATGTTAATATTTAAAATATAATTAGGCATCATAAAGCCCTTACGCTAAGTATTATATAATGAGGGATTTTTCCCAAAATCTGGCTTTTAGATTTTTTTTATGGTGGACTTATGAGAAACTTTAACCATAATTCAAAACTAAATATTAGTACCTGAAGAAATGTTAATCTATGGATTTATCATAGATATTTATATTTGACCTCTTTTTATACAATGCACAAAACACGTTAGAAACACGTTATTTTAATATCATTCATTAAATATTAATATTTTTATACTTTATTTCACTCAAATAATAGTAAATGCAAATTATAATTATTATTCATTTGGCTGGAATATTGCTTGTAAATATTCATTATTCAGTTCTGTATTACTTCTGTCGTGTAGCAGTCCCTTAGCTTGGGCTTCCACTTTCGTTAGTTGTTTTTGTGACCGCAATTGGCAAAGCAAACTATCTTTAATGTTTTCACATCCGATTTCTTCATTTATACATATTTGTCAGTTTTCGCCTCTTATATCTATCGCTACACTTATCTATCGATTTTTGTGGTCTTCCTCCACTGTTTTTACCTGTAGTTTCAGAAGTTATCTGGATAGTAAGTTTACCTTGTAACTATTTTGCAAAGCACCTATTGAATTTACTTTTACTCCAGTCAGCTTCCTTGTAGCGTTTTTTAAAATTTTTGACAAAAGCAGATACATTTTTTTGTAATTCCAATTCTGTTTTACTGCTGTAATAATTTAAGATTAATTTTCTATGAAAGTAACGTGTTTCCTAAAACGCAAAAATTAAATTATGTTTTGAATGGTCATATATTAAATAAAGTTGATGCAGTATCAGATCAGATCTTGGAATCTTACTTGATTCTAAATTAAATTTTATTCAACGCATTGACAGTTAATAGAGCGCGTTCTGTCTTGGGATTTATAAAACGCTGGGCAAAGGAGTTTAATGACCCACATATAACTAAGCAACTGTATACATCTCTAGTTAGACCAATTCTGGAATATGGTTCAATAATTTGGGATCCGACCTATAATGTTCACATTAATACTGTTGAATCTGTTCAGAAACAGTTCTGGCTTTTTTGTCTCCGCAAATTCGCAAAATTTACCATCTTATAATAGCAGACTTGCTTTAACAAAACTTCCAACGCTTAAAAGTCGCAGAACAATGTTAAATGTAACCTTTGTTCTAAATCTTATAAAAGGAAATGTTTCCAGTCAATTTTTGCTAAGTAATATTTGTTTTAATGTTCCTTCACGTCCTACACGTAATTTTCTGCCGTTGTCTATTAAAGTCTATAGAGCTAACTATGCCAACTGGGATCGATTAATACGAATTTTTTCTGATTTTAACAAGTATTATAAATTTGTTGATTACACTCAAAGTTAAAATTAAAATTATTTTAAGTTCAAATTTTAAAAATTTTTTTTTAACGCACTAATAACCCCAAATTATTATTTTACTTATTAAGTAAAATATTTTTTTAATAAAAATACATTGAAATTGATTATTGAGGGGTTTAGCTGGATCCTATGCGCATTTCACTGTTGCTAATGCAGATCATCAGGGAACCTTTACCCAAAAATTTCTTAGAACAACTAGAGTTAATATGTTAAACCTTCATTTAAGCAAATGAGAAGCTCAACAAATAACAAAGTTGAAACAAGAACTCAATAAACAACATGTTTTTTATTTTCTTACTTTATCATTACTATTTACATTGGCTGACTTTTTTGCAGCTTCAAATTGTAGTTGTAAAAGTATGTAAAGAAAATAAATGTAAATAACAACAACAGCTATTCAAGAATAGAGTGTTGCCACACAAGTATTTTGACAGTATTTTGCAATTTCCTTTTGCTTAAGTTTCCGGGCCTGTGTATGAGACCAAGCTGCAAAAATCGTTGCATCGTTAAATAGGGGAAAATATTCCAGCACAGTACTTTTTCGCTACTTGTGCAACAACACCACTTGCCATGAAGATCTGGAAAAGCACAATAGATGAATCTTCATTTCCTTCACTCTACTCAAAAGTTACTCTGCACTTTATTTTATTTTTATAACTAAAAAATATACATACTTATGTACACACATTTTCAAAGCTTCTACATGTATTTGTAAATATTTTTATTGTAGGCCATAAGGAACTGGCAATCGAATTATATCGTAAAGGTATTAAGGAATTAGAAGATGGCATTGCTGTTGACTGCTGGAGTGGACGCGGTGAAGTTTGGGAACGTGCCCAACGTTTACATGATAAAATGCAAACAAATCTATCAATGGCCAGAGATCGTTTACATTTTCTAGGTAAATAAAAATGTATTTCATTGATGTTGAATTTAATTTTTAACAAAATTAAAATTGTGTAGTTAAAGTTATAATTATGAAGCATGTACTAAAAAAATTGATTTATTCTTAATTTTTTAAGTTTTATTTTTTATTTTATGTTTTTTTATGCCATCAACATCATTTTGTTGTTTTTGTGTTGTTTTGTGTTATTTATACGTATGTACATATACAAAATAAAATTGTTCGAAAACAAACATAACAAACATGCAGAATTGCGTGACGAACAATTACGTTTGGAGAAACTTCATCTGAATAAAGAGAAAGAGCGAAAGGCAAAGCCAAGTGATTATAGGCCTATTTTGAAATATAGAAAAGCTACCACAGCTTCGACTTCAACAAAACCGACATCAACATCCTCAAATGTTCAAATCGTGCAGCCCATGCAAATAGATACTAATAGTAGTCCAACTACAATTCCAATGGTTCGTACAAATAATACTACAAAGTTACGCAGCATAGCTGCACATAATATAAGAAATAATAATTCAAATACAACTACTACCTCCTCGTCTGGTGCAGGTAAGTTTTCTTAAAGTTTTGTTGAAATTACAAATATGATAACAAAAATAAAAGTAAAGAGGCACTTAATAACATATTTTTATTATTTGTAATATGTATGTATGTACATACATACATACATGCCTACATACATACTATGTACATTGCAGGTGTGTACTTATGTGTTTGATTTTGAATCGGAATAATGTCAAAGCAAAGCTTCTTTTAGAAACATCATCTTCATCACAAAATGCACGTTAAACAAAATGATTTGTTGTTTTTTTATTTACTTTTTTTTATTATTTATTGCTTCTTATGGAAATGTCAATATGATTGTACATATAGACTGACTTCCTAAACGTATGTATATGGCATGTAACGTGCGTATACAAACTACTATTACCGAACTAGCTACATAATGTTACATTGTAAACATACGTTTAAGAAGTCGGCCATACATATATATTGAGGAATTGTTTAAAATTAATTAAATTAGAAAATTTTTTCAGCCTCAGGTCGTAAACTTACAGTTAGTTCTAAGCGTCCTGGGAATTTGGCTGTTGCAAACAAGTCGCAAACATTACCACGTAATTTGGGTTCGAAAAATGCAATAGCTGGTGTGTCTCGTCAACCAATTAAAACGGCTGCAACACCTCCTGCTGTTCGTAGACAATTTGTAAGTATAGACTCTCTTATTACACAGTAGCACCCCCCTCTATTAATAAAGACGAATTTTGCTTGCCAAAATTGTTTACGCTAATACTTCTGTTGGTCACACAAACAATTTCGGTGTCCTGGAATTTTTTTTTGAGCTTCGGACAAAAACAAATTTGAAAACTTGAACTCAGTGTAGATTCTTCCTTGATGGATCATAATCATAATCATAAGCATATAATCTTCCAATAAAGGAATGGTAAATTCGGTCGGATAACGAATAATAAATCCGAAAGATGGCTTTAGAAATTCTAATGACATCAAATAAGCTCGCCCGGAATAAAGACTTTTTAAAGCATTTATCGAGCAATTCTTATGGAAACGTTCTGGGGAAATCCTAAAGAAGATATATATGTACATATATTTAAAATATTATCAGGTATGTTCTGTATTCCACCTGAAATGAAATCGTTCGAAATCGCCCTAGCATACATACATATTTCCAACAACATTTCTATGGATATTCGATTCCAGTGACAAAAATGAGAAATCTAAAAGAGATTAGAGACCTGAAAGCTTGTTAACAGTAAAAGCAATAAAAACTTGTCAATGTTTTTTGAGATACATATATATTTTATTTTCGGAAGTTGCCGAGAAAAAAATTTCAGGCTTTTCAGAGCATTTTCTGTATACAGGCTATGAAGATATGTACCCCCTTTTATGTTTGTAAATTTCATTAAAAGTTTTTAAATTGAAATAGAATACAAGAATTGTTTATGCAAAAACTAAGAAAAAAACAACAGTCACAAGAAAAAGCTATCTTCACTATATGTATGTATAGCGAATGCGAAAACGAATAATTCATTTTATTTTTTGCGAAAGCGAATGCGAATGCAAATACTTACAATACGGTAATAAATCACATGAAAATTAATTTTTTTTAGAACATGAATTTGTATTATACATATATGTATGTACATAGATGTACTACATATGGGCAATTCCATAGAATGTCACATACGTTGCCCAATCAATTAAGCTTGTATTTCAGAGAAAATTTAAATTTTTCTTTATTTCTTCTGGTAATTTTGAGGAGCGTAAGAAGTAGCTCTACCTTTGGTAAAATATAAGGAAAAATCTAACAGCATTGATCTGAAATACCAGCTTAATTGATTGGTCAACGTACGTGACATCGTACGTGACATTCTGTCGAATTGCCCATATAGCATTTTATTTAAATTGAGCCTTGAATTGAGCAAATATTTATTAATTTATTAAAAATAAAAATTCTTACAAAAGGAAGATATATGAAATTATATTAAAATAAGTATAGATAATAATTAAAAATAAATTTACAAAATGTTAGGCAATCAACCCATTCGTACTTTGGCCCTAAAGCCTGGCACTCTGTTCAACATTTTATGTGAATCGCTGTCAAAATACATATTAAGAAAAATTATCCCGAATTGTTC
Organism: Nowickia ferox; assembly: GCA_936439885.1. Lineage (NCBI taxonomy): Eukaryota > Metazoa > Arthropoda > Insecta > Diptera > Tachinidae > Nowickia > Nowickia ferox. The sequence continues at coordinate 88,584,971 of OW387023.1, read as the reverse complement.
ATGAAAAAATGTTGCACAACTAATACTCTGTTCATCTTGGGAAAAACATATGTATGTATGTATATCTTTAACCTTTTAAGTTTTGATGCGAAATAATCACCCTTATCGGGAATAAAAGGCGTAACATGGTGAACAAAATTAGAAAAAAGTATACTAACACAACAACAAAGCAAACGTTGGCGAAAAGGACCACTTTTCACGTGAGATTTTATTCAAGATAAGCGTGAATATGAGTGACACTTGTTTTGCATGCAATTTACAAAAACAAGGACTGGTTAATATTGTTTGGATTCAAGATTTTCTGTACGAAGTAAAGAATTATGCTCAACATTTTCAAAAGTTTGAAAAGAATAGTCTTAAATGGAAAATATTTGCGCGCAAATCAAACATTGCTTTTTCTTTTTCATATTGATATTTATGCCAACTTATTTTTAGAAAAGTTTTCCGCTAAAATTTTAAAGCTTTGTTTGGAATGCTTACAAGTGAGTGTGCATGTGTATGTATTTCATGCTGGCTTAAAGTAATTTTCGTGATTTTGACGTTTATTAATCGTAAACTATTTTCTTAAAAAAGGTAAAAAATTTTTTTACTCTTTAGTATTCGCTTGAAATATTCGCACACATTTTAGCCAATGCAAATAGCAAAAGTAAGTGAATTATTTGCGAATGCAAAAGCGAATGCGAACATTCGTTACTTCCGTAATATGTACATATAGTATGCTAACTTATTTCTGGTGAAAAATTACCTTCTGCATTACTTTGAAAATAATAATATATACAATTCTTTAATCAATTTTTACAATCTTCGAATGGGGATTCAAATATAACGAACACAAATACAACATGGCAAAATCAACCCTCCACACTAGATTTGTTTTGTTTTGTTTGTTTTATAAATATCCGTTCTTTTAAACAGCGACCGATATCAAAGTTTAACAGATTTGAGTACTTCAGCTTTAAAAGTATTTCATTTTTAGCAGTTATGTTATTTTTAAAAATTAATTTTAGGCGCTTGACAAACAAATGCTAGGCCTATTGAGAAATATATGCAAAAATATGCATTTACCTACAAAACAAGCACCAAAAAATAAAATAATATGGAAATTGAAATTTTTACATTTTTACTCTTATTTAAAACAAACGATAACAATTCATGTAATAAAACTAAAAACAAAACAAAAATCAGAAAATTTTGCAAACAAAATGAAAAATGCATCCTACTCATGTACTCGTATACGTAGTAAAAGGAATCATCTAGATTCTACTTGAATGACTGCGTGAAGAAGGCAGCCACGCAAACCAGGCTGCTATTTACGTATACAAATAATTTTTTTTATATATTCAAAAGTAAAACTAACTCTAACTAACTAACCCTTATTATGAGTTGCATTCGATTTTCGATCTTCGCTGACTATCGAACATCGAAAGTAGAATGTCAAATTCCTATTATGAGCATCGAAAATTTGAATTGAATAACGAATTTTCTATCGAACCGAATTTTGCTGTCGATGCATTATATTAATATGAATATTTTTTAAGAAACTGAGTGTTAATATCAATACTTTGGAATACAGTCGAAAATCGAAAGTTATATAAGAAATAAGGGCCTAAGAGAGAATATTTCAATGATGATGTTTCTGTCGGTAAAAGTTCGCTTTTCAAATTATTTGAACATCTGGAGGCAAATTACGGGATTCGATACCGATCGAAATTTTTTGTATATAAACTCTATTGAAATATGTATTTCGAAATTTCGTTCGATATCGAGTGGCGTAATTTGCCCCCTTATTCAAGTATAATAATTTCATAATTTGTTAGGCGATGTTTTTCTCACGGTATTACTTACTTTAACTTTTTATTTCTTCTTCGTTTTACCCTTTTACATTGTAAACTTTTCTAATACTATAAGTGAAATTTATTTGCTGGTGGTTAAGCGATGTCTATGTATATGCATTTCATTGTTGATTTAACAAATCGTCAGTAGACTTCAACCACACATTTTGAACAGTCACAAACCTCTTATCTTATGCACAAACTTCCAAAAACTATTTGAGAATTCACAAATAATAATATTTTTGAAAATCACAAAAGCTTAGAAACTTATACTTATACTGTCGCTTCAACGGAATTTACTTGTTTATTAAGGGTGTTGAATCCTTGCAGTAGTGTAATAGTTTCGCTTAAAAAAAAATAGTTTGAATATAAAAAGGTCAACTTATTCTTTATTTATTTATAAAGTCTAAAACCAATTAATCTCAAAATTAAAATTTTCAGTCATCTGGCCGAAATACTCCTCCTCAACGATCTCGTACACCTATAAGTGGTATTGGCAGCGGACAATCAAATAGTGGATCGAATACTCCCAGTGTTAGTGTAAAAGGCGTTGAACAGAAATTGGTTCAAATAATTTTAGATGAAATTGTGGAGGGTGGTGCTAAGGTGGAATGGAGTGATATAGCTGGTCAAGAAGTGGCCAAACAAGCATTACAAGAAATGGTTATACTACCAGCTGTAAGGCCAGAATTATTTACAGGTAATGTGCATACATATATACATATATACATATGTATGTATGTATATGGTGATTATAAAATTTGGTTAATGGTTAACAATATAAATATTTTAGGTTTACGTGCACCTGCTAAGGGTCTGTTACTTTTTGGTCCACCAGGAAATGGCAAAACATTACTTGCACGAGCGGTAGCCACTGAGTGTAGTGCTACTTTTTTAAATATTTCCGCAGCTTCATTGACTAGCAAATATGTGGGTGATGGTGAGAAATTAGTAAGAGCTCTTTTTGCAGTGGCCAGAGAAATGCAGCCGTCTATAATATTCATAGATGAGGTCGATTCGTTACTCTCGGAACGTAGTAGTAATGAACATGAAGCTTCTAGACGTTTAAAAACTGAATTTCTTGTAGAATTTGATGGTTTACCAGGTAATCCCGAAGGAGATCGCATAGTTGTTTTAGCTGCAACAAATCGTCCTCAAGAATTAGATGAAGCTGCATTGAGACGTTTTACAAAACGTGTTTATGTGTCTTTACCCGATTTAGATACACGTGAATTGTTATTGCGACGTTTATTACAAAAGCAAGGCAGTCCACTCGATACGGATGCTCTAAAACGCCTTGCCAAGCTTACTGAAGGATATTCCGGCTCAGATCTGACCGCTTTGGCTAAAGATGCTGCTCTGGAGCCTATACGAGAGTTAAATGTTGAACAAGTTAAATGCTTGGACATAAGTGCTATGCGTCCTATAACTGAAAATGATTTTCACAATTCCCTGAAACGAATACGACGATCGGTGGCTCCACAGAGTTTAACATCTTATGAAAAATGGTCTCAAGAATATGGTGATATTACCATATAAAAAACAACACACTTTTGAACACAAACATTCTCACAACACAATCATTTCCACAGCACTGACACAAACATTTTGAAATAGTCCACCAACTAAAAAAAATATATATGTTTTAAAGATATTGAAATACATATGTTTGATTTTATTTTATCCCTTATATTTATTTAATCTATCACAACTACAGCAAAACTAGCTATATAACGCACTGCTAACCCAAAAACCATAACATCCTGCAAATATGTATGTATATTATTTCAACATTTCAACAAGAGATATGACAGTTACCGTATATGGAGTTGATATGTGAGTGTACACCAAGTTTTCTTTATAACTTATCATTTAGTTAAATTAGATTTTAGTTTTATGTTCTTAATTGTTCAAAATTAGTATTAATTTTTTATGTATGTGCGCAATTGTAATAGTTTTATGTCGTTTCTCATTAAACATTGCATTCATTATAAAAAAAGAGCAAATAAATACGACATTAGAATAAAAGAAATTTCTATAATTTCAAAAAAATATATATACGAGTATATTCCATTTAATATTAATGAATTTTTTATCTCGATTAAAAGCCTTATCATTAAAAATATGTTTTAGTTTATTCTTGTTTTTATATATGATTTACTAGAGTATTTCAAATAAATTTTAATTACCTTCTTTTCAGATTAAAATATGTAAGATATATGTACGTACGTTAATTTTTTAGGATTGTTTTAAAACTAAATATGTATGTACACATTTGTTTTTGGGCAAGAAAGTAGTTTGCAATTTTTATATATTGCTAATTATTCGCATTAAATATGGAACTTTTTACAATTTTATCTTTTTTAAAAATTATATATCTCTGACATGTTGAGATATACATTACTATGTGAAATTCCGTAGTGCCGAACACAGCGCTCTTACATTTTTATAAAACCTTAAATCGATTTGTATAATTTATTATTTATGATTCTGTTACGTTATACTCGTGTTATCATCATCACCATTTTAGTTTTATATGCACATACAATATTCCGTGCTGCTATAAATAAATTTAGTTTAGTTTAAAATACATTATTATTTATAAAATAATTCAAGTAAATACTTATGAAAATTACCAATAATCGTTTTTAATTTCGGAATAAAAAGTCTTTATATGATATAAAAAAAATTACAGGTCGTATATTAATCGTCTTATTAGGTTATTATGTCTTCTGGCTGAAGTTATCTTAAAAAAATTAAAAATTCAAAATTAATGGCGTTTTCTTTTCTGGAAAAAGTAAAGTTTTTTAACTTTTTATAAAATAATTCTGCCAAAAAAACCCGACTTCAATGCAAAGATCTGATAGAACATTTTCGGAACAAATTTATGGGATATAAAAATAATTTTTAGTGGGCGTACTTCCGCCCATTTTTTAACTGCAAGATTTTGTTTTTCAGAGATCAGGGTGTGCGTTAAGTTTTGTAAAAATCGGTACAGTAGAACCATTTAAAAATATTAAATTTTAATGTGCGTGACTCCGCCCATTTTCTTAAATGGAGGATTTGTCTATTTTAGAGCTCAAGGTGTGTGGTAAGTTTCGTAAAAATCGGTTAAGTAGAACCACGTGTAATATTATAATACATTTGAATATTTTTAGCTCGCCCATTTTTTCAACTTCCAAATTGTGTAATTACAAGAACCAAAAGTGTATCATAGGTTTCGCAGCACTCAAATAAGTAGAATATCATAAAATTAAATAAAAAAATTTGTGGGCGTCTCCTCGCCCACTTTTTTTTTTACAATAGGTCCAATGGGAAGCTATACCCTCTCAGACGAAAAATTAATTTTTACAATCGGTATAAAAACTACTGAGTTATGAAGTAACACCCCCAAAAAATAGAGACGAATTGGTAACCTCCTCCTTTTTTTAAAGGCAGTTAAAAATACAATTTAGCGTTCGTTTATGATACAATAATTTCTAATGAAATATATATTTCAGAAAATCATTTTATTGCGAATTTTCATTGAAAAGGGTAATAAATGTAAAACTTTTTTCTTAATATTTTATATAGTGTGGCTCAAAAGAAAGCTTACTCGTATATGTATAGCGCACTTGTTCCTCAAAAGCATAACAACTCTAAATTTACAAAATTTCACTTTTTGCAAAAAAAAACCAAACAACAGAGGTCAAATCTACCCACTGTAAAAATCTCCCTTTGATTTGTCTTCTTTTCCGTGAAAAAAACCGTTATGACTCTCAGAACAGAAGCAGTTTTTGGCCTCTACTGAAAATTCATGAATTTTGAGTTGTTACGCTTTCGAGGAACAAGTGCGATATATTTACGGAAAAAAATGTTTATTACTTATTTAAATAATCAATTTGGGAATTATATCTGAAAAAAATAACTTCGTTCAAATGTAAAAACTCGCATTGGCGGCACTTTATTTAGTCGAGTAGTAAAACTGCTTATGACGGCTCGACCATTTCGTGGCAGATATTTTCTTGATTTGAGATGACTAAACAGGAAAAAATAGAGATCAATTTAATTCATGTGCCAATGGAATTTTGTAATCATGACGGTTTAAGTATTTGTGTAAAATGCGGTGTAATGACGATCTATGCATATTTAACGAAAAAATTTAATTTTGTTTTGTCTTTTTTGAGAAAAGAAGTTTAACTACTGTTGCATTAAACTTTAATGCTGGTTTTGTTATTTTTTAATCTTAAGAAAGTGCTGTTTCCGATTGTAGTGAAATATTAGATGTCGAAAAAATATTTAAAAAGATATGGCCTACTAAAAATAAATTCAAGTGCTTCTAATCATACTGGAGATGTGCGAACATTCGTATTCGAATTCCCGAATATTCGATCGGTTTTATATACATATTCGTATTTGCCAAATTCAGGCGAACATTTTTCTAATAGAAAAAATAAATAAATATATAAATGCATAAGGCCTAAAAGAAAAGAGGGAAAAAACTTCTTGTGGAGAATAAAAACTAAAAGTCAATAAATAAACAAGAACTGACATTAAGAGAGTTGTTGCCGTTTACCTAATTTTTGTTGGCATTTTCCACAATCGCAGGCGTAGTGGGCAGTAGTAAAACTGTGTTTTGGTCTTGTCTTACCTATAAATGGTCTAATTATTCTAAATAAAGGGCCAGAACCCACTTTTGTGAAATCGAACAGGCAAGAAGTACTTGAAATTACACTTGCCACTCCGAGCCTTCCAAACCAAATCCGGAGCTGGAAGGTCTTTACAGACTGTTCCTTCTCTTATCATTACTACTTGATATTTTCTAAACAGACGTAATTCTGACTATTCAGTATACTGCACTTCAGTAGAGAGGGTACAAGAATAGTACAACGCTCAAACCGGAAATCACCTTGGTAGTCTCCAGCTATTGCGGAGTCACGTAATATTTGTCGCAAACTTTTCAACGAGGCTAAGACGACTGGAAAATGGGCCATGTATAACTCTTCGATGAACGGGGCATCAACTCTGTAATTCGAAACGAACGCAAATTTCAATGTTTTTCCTTCGATTCGAATTACAGAGTAGATCCCCCGGATTTAAAAACCTGAGAATAGTAGGCTTTGTAAAATTCTTACCGTTAAACTTACCGATCCTGAGGGTCTACTCTGTACTTCGAAACCAAAGAAAAAAAAGTTGTTTTAAAAATTGCTTTGAAGATCTTTTGAAGATTTTGAAAATAAAATGCAGATTTTGCAGATTTTTTCGTAAAAAATTTTTAAATTTTGCAGATTTTATCCTTAGAAATTCTGGCAACACTGCTGCCAAACCTTAATGGTGGCTATTCTGGAAAACGCGTCGAAAAAGTGAAACTACATTAAAACAAAAACAAATTTTCAAAAATTGTTTTTGTTTGCTGCCATACATTTCTAAAATGAAATAAACGTGAGAATTTCAACGCGTTTATCTCTTTTAAAAACGATTAATTTTGTATGAGAAACAAAAACAATTTTTTTACATTTACACAGTTTTGTTTTTGTTTTGCATGTAACTTTCACTTCTTCGACGCGTTTTCCAGAATAGCCCCCAATATCTTTCTTATCTTCTATACAGTGTTGCCGCAATCGAAATTCAACTTTACACAGACGAACCTTCAAAATTATCCAAAATGTTATAAATTATAAGAATACATATATATCGAGTGACTTTTTTACTGTTTGTTTTTTCAGTGTGAATTTTTTCAGAGCAAAAAAAAAGATTCGTAACTTGTGGCAATTCTAAAAATGCTCAGTAAGGTTTGCCATTTCACCAAACGAACAACAATTTCAAATCATTGAATTTTATTATCAAAATCCGTGCTGTGTGAGAAATGTGTTTCATAAATTATGTTTATTTTATTGTCGTCATAATCGATCGACCTTTTCAAGCTATTCATGCCTGTTCTGTAAATCGAGTCGATTTAGAAAAATTAAATACCCTAATAGCGAATTTCTTCAGACTTTTTTGCAGTTTTCTATTTTTTAGATCTTGAAATATCATATATGAAATTAATTTCGTATGTATGATTTAAAACACATCAATGGGAAAAATTACTTACATACCGATTAACCGAAATAACAAATTTTTAAATATTTTGTATTATTATAACGTATTTTTTTGTGTTTAAGTACTTGCTTCGTCTCAAATACAAATTTTTCATGCAAACAAAGAAGTATGTTCAGTGATTCTTACTTAAGTAAAACTTCAAAATCTTTGGAAATGGCAATAAATAGTCTAGTTAAACTAGAGGGAATTATTAAGTTATAAGGATCAGATTTAATGAAAGACGAATTCAATTATTTTATACCTACACTCTAAAATATTTTCTCCAAGTAACAGTGTTTTAAAGTACAAAAACGAAAGCTAAAAAATTTAGAAATAAACTTTTTTGCAGAATGTTCGTCGTTAAACCCTGCCAGTATGCGTCAGATTATGACCCGCCAAGAGAAGAAACTATCAATAGTAATACAAAATTAATTAATTAAAAAATAAATAAAACAGGACTATAATGGCATAATGAAAAATTTTATATGCATAGAGAAATCCAGGAAAAAGACTAAGAAACTACATAGATGATCTGTATTATGGATTACTTTCGATTTCCTCAACATCTACGATAAGTTAAAGGATTTTTCCAAGTCAAGTTTTATCAAAACTAATTCGAAAAGATTGCGTTAGAAGATCTCTTTAAACTATTGAAGTACTAATACATATATGTATGTATGTACATATGTATGATTTTTTTGCTTGATTTATTTTAAGAATTGTTAGGTGTGTTTTTTTTTTGTTTTACTGATAAACTCAAATTAATAAATAATTTATGCACTTTTATTTGTTCAAATTACTTGATTTATGAAAAAGCTTTATTAATCGGTTAACCGGTTAATACCGAAAATAACCGACTAAGCCAGAACCTCGATTAATTAATCGAGGGATTAGTTAGTGTCCTCAATTTTGAAGTATGTACATACTCGTATATAAAAATTTTAATAGGATTTTTTTTAAATATATGTATGTACATTGCACATACATACATAAATATGTATGTACATTAAACATACAAACATAAATATGTATGTATGTATTTATATTTACATATCGCTACAGACAGAGGAATATAAGCATGCGAGGGTGTATTAATTATTCGAAAGATATGCATAAGCTGACCATGCATGATAAAAAAAAAAAATGATTTCGTATAAGATTGCTTACATATTACTATATATATTAAAACAGCCCAACTTTTATATCAATAAAACCGAAAGTACAAAAAAGTATATCTTCATTCAGTAAAAAGTATCAAAAAGTTGCAAAAATTAAAAAAAAGTATCAAATTTGGGTGCATTTTGTAAAGGTAAATTGCTACTTTAGTAGCACCAACGGTAATGCTGATTGCAGCAATATAAGAGAGTGATTTCTAAACAAATAAATAAACTTTTTTTATCTGATTTGTTTTTCCGGCCTCCTGTAAGCAAATGAAAAAATTTTCATGCAACTATTTATTTTCTGAAAAAATGCTTAATGTAAATAAGGTATTACTGTATGCGATATATTGCAATTTTTAATTCTAATATTTCATTTTCAAAATATTTTTGGTTGGTTCAAAATGATCCCCTCAATATTGTCCTATAACTTCATATGCGAAAAATATTGAAACGATGGTATCAGAGGACAACTTATATTTCATGTAAGTTTTTGTTAATTTTAATTTGACAGTTCGAATATAAAAGAAAAAGATCATCTCCAACACAAACAAAAACATAGAAAGATTATAAAAATTTTTATTACTTAATTTACGGAGTAAAATTCTTTTTAAATGAAATGAAGATCTTTAATTAAATAATTTTACTTTACAAAATAGTTCAAGAAAAATTTTTTTGTCCCATTTTTGGATAATTACACAGAAATCGGCAACGCTGCTTCTATAGCACGTCCTCTTATCTCTCTCTCTCTCTCTTCCTCATTCTAACGATCTTTCTCACACGTAACAAAAAGGATACCTACCCAGCGGGAAATTAAAGGCAGAATTAGTTTGTACGTGCTGTTCCGTTCTGAATCAGCTGTTTTGTTTCTGTTCAATTGAAAGTCTGTATATGCGGTTTGTTTTTTCTTTTTCGTTCTGTTCTGTTGCGGACAAATCTGTAGAAAATAGAATTCAATGTTAAGTAACAGCCAAAAGTGTTTGATTCAGACATATATTTATTGATTTAAACTGTTTCCAATCATGTTGGGTTCTATAAAATTGTCTATTAGTTATCTATGAAACTGTTTAACTTAAAAAATACGTGTCTGAATCAAACAGTTTTTCATTAGTAATTAGTGCTTACGCTTTTTTGGGCACATGGCACACAAGAAATGCCAGATCTAAACTTACCAGCTGATTCCTTGCACAGAAAAAGTAATTGCAAAATATTTTATACAGAAAAGAACGGCACAGAACGACAACGAAAAGTAAAAACTAATGAAGCCTTTAGCGAAGTACTTCTATATGAAATCGTATGCAAACACTCTAATTGTAATTTGATATATCATGTGTTAGTAATAACTTCGATTACGATATAATCAGGGATTCAGTTAAACAGTTTGTCATAAAACAAAATTAAAATACTGGTCTACTTTTAGGCTAAATTTACTATCATGCTCGTTTATAACCGCTGGCTGTTGTTATTAAGTATATTATTTATTATTAGATTGCGTAATGTACGTTTAAAAAGACGATCAATAGCACATATCATTTTTTGTATGTAAAATTGGCGATTTGTTTTACAGAAAAAATAAGCAATGTACATATAACCCATTCAGTTTTTTGTATGAAAAATAGACGATTTATAGCCTATTTATTTTTTATAAAAAATATACGATGTATAGCCCATTTAATTTACCCTATAAAAAATAGACGATGTATAGCCCATTTCATTTTTTTCGGACATGTCACAGAGTTCAATTCCTTCGGAAACGAAATTGAATCCACTTCAAAATGTCGAGCCCTAGCCGAAGTATAACCCAGCATAGCAGCGCCTCCAATACTTGGACACACCTGACAAATTCCCTTATTTTAATTTTCTTTTCTATACACCATCTCCTACAAAAATGGTGTGGATGGAATTCCGTTTCCGAACGGAATTGAACTCTGTGACATGGCCGTTTATATCAAAAATCGTCGACGTATAGCTCATGTAATTTTTTGTATAAGCAACGTACGATGTGCAACCCATATAATTTTTTGTATGAAACATGGACGATGTAAAACCCTTTTACTGTTTTTTTACTGGCCGATTTAATTTTTTTAATGAAAAATTTACGATGTACATACAGACCATTTAATTTTTTTTATGAAAAAATGGACGATGTATACCTAACCTGACCAGACATCCCGTTTTAGGCGGGATTATCCCGCTTTTCATAGTTCGATCCCGCCTGGAATTTTTATCCCCCTTTATCCCGATTTTTAGAGTTTTGAAAATTTCAATCTCTTATACGATTTTTTTAAAATGTAACTGATAAAAATTTATTCCAAATATTTTGTTAAGTGTAGTTATTGCTTAACTAGCCAAAACAATGTGTGTTTTGCTATACCCCATATACGTTTTGAGATGAAAAGAAAAATTTTTTATGTTAAAAGTGAAACACTTGTTGTTGAAATTTCACTATTTTGTAGAATACAATTCTCATTATTAACATAAATAGTCATAAAGAGTTTAAAAATTATCACTGCATTAGTTTCCAAGATATTTCTTTAAGTAAACATTTTCTCTATTTGAGAGAAGCCACGTGTGTGAAGTTAAATTTTAAAATGTATAACCTTTTACACAAACTTTGTACTTTAACAGAAGTCTGTTAAAGTGTTAACATTATATTCATGGTTAAAGTGTTAACAGAACTCTGATAAGCTATAAATATTCGATTAGGTGACATTCACATATTACGTAACGCTATTTTCGGAGATTTTATATTAAATTTTTTTAACGAAAAGTAGACGATGTATAGTCGTCCACTTATTTTTTGTATGAAATTTTTTGCATGAAAAATAAACGATGTATAGTTCAATAATTTTTTTTTCGAAAATAATTTTTTTGCATGAAAAATGGACGATGTATAGTCCATTTTAGTTTTTGCATGAAAAAATCATTAAATTTTTTTATTAAGTTTTTTGCTTGAAAAATGGACGATGCACAGTCCATGACAAAAAGTCATTCCGGATATTTTTTTAAGTGTAGTTATTGCTTAACTAGCCAAAACACGTTTTGAGATGAAAGAAAAATTTTTTATATGAGGAGTGCCACGCTTGCTGTTAAACCTTTACTATTTTGTAGAATACGATTCTCATTATTAACATAAGTAGTCATGAAGAGTTTCAAAATTCTCGCTGCATTAGTTTTCAATTCATTTGTTAAGTAAACATTTTCTCTATTTGAGAGGACTCTCAATTGTCCAATCCCGATTTTTTTCTATCATTGGTAGAATCAGCGGAATTTCAAGTTTGTGTTTGTAGCAGATACCAACCCTGCAGGAAATGCGAATAGTGAAATTGTAGAGATTTACTATTGACATTGTCAGTATTACTACTGACCAGATGTACCCTAGCCAATGTAATTATCTATTGACATTTAACATTAGCTTGTCATTGAAAATCCACCAGTAGACTGTAGCACAACTGGCTAAGTAGTTCTTTTGGGACCACATGGACACATTTAAACCAAAGATACATTAGTCCATTTTAGTGACCTACTGGTCTACAAAAAAATAATATTATTCTACTAAAAACATTTGTTTAAAATTGAAACAGTCAATCGGAGGCGGCAGCGGCTAGCCGACGATCGGTGTGCAACTCTGCTGTTGAATGCACAGCATAATAAAATAAGAAAACAAACGGGTTGACAATGTCACCATAAATACACTAGAACTGTTGTCTCTAGCGTATCTCTACTCACGCATAAAAAGGAAAGTTGTCGACATTCTAACTAGTGCTATTGTCGCTAGAGAAAAGAGTGTTGACATAGAGACATATGGTTCTAGGCTGACTAGAGGGAAGATATTAAAAAATTAATACTTAATTTACTTGGGAGGTGACGCACGTTTTGCTCCATTTTTGACTCATTTTCTTAATACTATTCTCGTCATTGGCGTTTGTGGTTACGCAAAATATTCAAAATTATGACTGGTTTGGCTTCCAGGATATCTTAAGTAAATGTTGCTTCTATGTGGGAAGCTCCATGCCAACTTAAGGTATTGCTAAATTAATAGCCTATTTCTCCTTCTACTACAATTTGGTCTTTATGAGATGCACCACGCCTAATTTTGAAATTTTGAAATTGTTTTCAGAGACAGTAGACAAATGTGCATTGTCTCAACAGAGTTATCTCTACAAAATTTCGACGTCCTTTCTATATTAGCTTTTAAGGTATATCAAAGTAGATATTTTCTCTTTAAAGGAGGTTATACACCCACATATCTAATTGAAATGGCTGGACCCTTCTCCGAGTTAAGATAAATTAAAAAAGTTGATCACGACAAATTTTCTCGTAAAAACCTAAGTTGGACTTTGGCAAACACAAAAAATTCGCGAAATCAGTGTAGCCGTTCATAAGTGATGCGATTACCAACCAAATACAGATAAATATTTTGTTTATTTAAAAGCGTTTCCTTTGAGTGGAAAACTAAGTTTCCTAAGTATCTACGAAACTGGGTATGTGCATATAACACATCCCGCTTTATAAAAAATATTTATTTTTAAATCCCGCTTTTTCGCGGTATTTTCTTCAAAATCCCGCTTTTTGATCAATCATATCCCGCTTTTGCACCGCCATCTGGTAACGTTAAGTATAGTCCATTAAATTATTTTCATAACAAATGGACGATGCATATTTTATTAAATACATATTTTGCACAAGAAATGCACGATGTATAATAGTCCATTAAATTTTTTTCATAAAAAATTTGTTGGAGAAAAAATGGACAATGTTATTTTATTTTTGCATGAAAAATAAAAAATGCACAATATATGTATATTGTCTATTAAATTTTTTTCATAAGAAGTTTTTTTGCTTGAAAAATGAACGATGTCCATTATATTTTTTGCATGAAAGATTGACGATGCGCAGTCCATTTAATTTTTTGCATGAGCAATGGACGATGCATTGTGTATTAAATTTTTTGCATGAAAAATAGACCATTAAATTTTTTTTTCGTAAAAATACGATGCATAGTCCATTTAATTCTTTTGCATGATAAATCGACGATGCTATAGTCCATTAAATTATTTTCATACAATTTTTTTTCATGAAAAATGGACGATGTATACTTCATTTAATTTTTTTCATGAAAACTATACGAAATGAAATGTTTTGTATGAAAAATTTTTTCGTAAAAAGTTTTTTTGCTTGAAAAATGAACGATGTATATATATTCCATTCTATTTTTCGCATGAAAGATTGACGATGCATATAGTCCATTAAATTTTTTTAATGAAAAATGGACGATGTACAATCCCTTTAATTTCTTGCATGAAAAATGGACGATGTACAATAACTTAATTATGTTGAATGAAAAATTGACGTCGTATAGTCCATTAAATTTTATTCATAAAATTTTTTTTGCAGGGAAACTAGACGATTACAGTCCATTTATTTTTTTTGGCATGAAAAATTGTCGAAGTATAAGTGCATTTAATTTTCTGCATGAAATATAGTCCATTAAATTATTTTCATAAAAACATTTTTTTCATGAAAAATAAGAAATGGACCATGTATAGTCAATTAAATTATTTTAATAAAAACATTTTTTGCCATTAAATTATTTTCATAAAAACATTCTTCGCACGATGTATAGTCTATTTTATTTTTTTGTATGAAAAATAAGAAACGGACGATGTATAGTCCATTAAATTATTTTCATAAAAACATTTTTTGCCATTAAATTATTTTCATAAAAACATTCTTTGCACGATGTATAGTCTATTTTTTCACGAAAAATGGACGAAGTAGAGTCCTTTTAATTTCTTGCATGAAAAATAAGAAATGGACGATATATAGTCTATTAAATTATTTTCATAAAAACATTTTTTGCATGGAAAATGGACGAAGTGTAGTCCATTTAATTTTTTGCATGAAAAATAAGAAAGGGCCATTTATAGTCCATTATATTATTTTAATAAGAATATTTTTTGCCATTAAATTATTTTCATAAAAACATTCTTTGCACGATGTATAGTATATTTTATTTTTTGCATGAAAAATTAGAAATCGACGATGTATAGTCCATTAAATTATTTTCATAAAAAGATTTTTTCATGAAAAATGGACGAAGTGTAGTCCATTTAATTTTTTGCATAAAAAATAAGAAATGGACGATGTATAGTCCATTAAATTATTTTCATAAAAACATTTTTTGCATGAAAAATGGACGATGTATAGTCCTATATATTTTTCGCTTGAAAAATAAGAAATGGACGATGTGTAGTCCATTAACTTATTTTCATAAAAACATTTGTAGCATGAAAAATGGACCTATCTATTTTTCGCATGAAAAATAAGAAATGGACGATGTATAGTCCATTAAATTATTTTCACAAAAATATTTTTTGCATGAAAAATGGACGATGTATAGTCCTGTCTATTTTTCGCATGAAAAATAAGAAATGGACGATGTCTAGTCCATTAAATTATTTTCATAAAAATATTTTTTGCATGAAAAATGGACGATATATAGTCCTATCTATTTTTCGCATGAAAAAAAAGAAATGGACGATGTATAGTCCATTAAATTATTTTCATATAAAAATTTTTTACATGAAAAATAAACGATGTATAGTCCTATCTATTTTTCGCATTAAAAATAAAAAAAGGACGATGTAAAGTCCATTAAATTATTTTCATAAAAGCATTTTTCGCATGAAAAATAAGAAATGGACGATGTATAGTCCATTAAATTATTTTCATAACAACTTTTTTTGCATGATAAATGAACGATGTATAGTCCATTAAATTATTTCCATAAAAACATTTTTTGCATGAAAAATGAAAGAAGTATAGTCCATTCCATTGTTCGCATGAAAAATAAGAAATGGACGATGTATAGTCCATTAAATAATTTTTATAAAAACATTTTTTGCATGAAAAAAGGACCTATCTATTTTTCGCATGATAAATAAGAAATGGACGATGTAAAAACATTTTTTGCATGAAATATAAGAAATGGACGATGTATAGTCCATTAAATTATTTTCATAAAAACATTTGTTTGCATTAAAAATGGACGAAGTATAGTCCATTCTAGTTTTCGCATGAAAAATAAGAAATGGACGATGTATAGTCCATTAAATTATTTTCATAAAAACATTTTTTGTATGAAAAATGAACGATGTATATTCCTATCTATTTTTCGCATGATAAATAAGAAATGGACGATGTACAGTCCATTAAATTATTTTCATAAAAACATTTTTTGCATGAAATATAAGAAATGGACGATGTATAGTTAATTAAATTATTTTCATAAAAACATTTTTTGCGTGAAAAATGGACGAAGTATAGCCCTATCCATGTTTTAAAAAATAAGAAATGGACGATGTATAGTCCATTAAATTATTTTCATAAAAACATTTTTTGCATGAAAAATGAACGATGTATTGTCCTATCTATTTTTCGCATGAAAAATGAACGATGTATAGTCCTGTATATTTTTGGCATGAAAAATAAGAAAGGGACGATGTATAGTCCATTAAATTATTTTCATAAAAACATTTTTTGCATGAAAAATGAACGATGTATAGTCCTATCTATTTTTCGCATAAAAAATAAGAAATGGACGATGTATAGTCCATTAAATTATTTTCATAAGAACATTTTTTGCATGAAAAATGCACGAAGTATAGTCCATTCTATACTTCGCATGAATAACAAGAAATGTACGATGTATAGTCCATTAAATTATTTTCATAAAAAATTTTATTGCAAGAAAATTGGACGATGTATAGTCCTATCTATTTTTCGCATGAAAAATAAATAATGGACGAAGTATAGTCCATTAAATTATTTTCATAAAAACATTTTTTGCATGAAAAATGGACGTTGTATAGTCCTATCTATTTTTCGCATGAAAAATAAGAAATGCACGATGTATACTCCATAAAATTATTTTCATAAAAACATTTTTTGCATGAAAAATGGACGATGTATAGTCCTATCTATTTTTCGCATGAAAAATAAGAAATGGACGTTGTATAGTCCATTAAATTATTTTCATAAAAACATTTTTTGCATGAAAAATGGACGTTGTATAGTCCTATCTATTTTTCGCATGAAAAATAAGAAATGCACGATGTATACTCCATAAAATTATTTTAATAAAAACATTTTTTGCCATTAAACTATTTTCATAAAAACATTCTTTGCACGATGTATAGTCTATTTTATTTTTTTGCATGAAAAATAAGAAACGGACGATGTATAGGTCAATAAATTATTTTAATAAAAACATTTTTTGCAAGAAAAATAGGAATTGGACGATGTATAGTCCTATAAATTATTTTCATAAAAACATTTTTTGCATGAAAAATGGATGATATATAGTCCAATAAATTATTTTTATAAAAACATTTCTGCATGAAAAATGGACGATTATAGTCCATTTTATTTTTTGCTTAAAAATAAGAAAAGGACGATGTATAGTCTAATTATATTATTTTCATAAAAATATTTTTTGCATGAAAAATGGACTATGTATATTCCATTTAATTTCTTGCATGAAAAATAAGAAACGGACGATGTATAGGTCAATAAATTATTTTAATAAAAACATTTTTTGCAAGAAAAATAGGAATTGGACGATGTATAGTCCTATAAATTATTTTCATAAAAACATTTTTTACATGAAAAATAAACGATGTATAGACATATATATTTTTCGCATGAAAAATAAGAAATGGACGATGTATAGTCCATTAAATTATTTTCATATAAAAATTTTTTGCATGAAAAATAAACGATGTATAGTCCTATCTATTTTTCGCATTAAAAATAAAAAAGGACGATGTATAGTCCATTAAATTATTTTCATAAAAACCTTTTTTGCATGAAAAATGGACGATGTATATATATTTCTCTTGAAAAATAAGAAATGGACGATGTATAGTCCATTAAATTATTTTCCCAAAAACATTTTTTGCATGAAAAATGGACGATGTATAGTCCTATCTATTTTTCGCATGAAAAATAAGAAATGGACGATGTATAGTCCATTAAATTATTTTCATATAAAAATTTTTTATATGAAAAATAAACGATGTATTATAGTCCTATTTATTTTTCGCATTAAAAATAAAAAAAGGACGATGTATAGTCCATTAAATTATTTTCATAAAAACATTTTTTGCATGAAAAATGGACGATGTATATATATTTCTCTTGAAAAATAAGAAATGGACGATGTATAGTCCATTAAATTATTTTCCCAAAAACATTTTTTGCATGAAAAATGGACGATGTATAGTCCTATCTATTTTTCGCATGAAAAATAAGAAATGGACGATGCATATATAGTCCATTAACTTATTTTCATAAACAAATTTTTTGCATTTCCATTAAATTATTTTCATAAAAACATTTTTTGCATGAAAAATGAACGATGTATGGTCCTATCTATTCTTCGCATGAAAAATAAGAAATGGACGATGTATAGTCCATTAAATTATTTTCATAAAAACATTTTTCGCATAAAAAATAAGAAATGGACGATGTATAGTCCAGTAAATTATTTTCATAAAAACATTTTTTGCATTTCCATTAAACTATTTTCATAAAAAAATTTTTTGCATGAAAAATGGACGATGTATAGTCCTATCTACTTTTCGCATGAAAAATAAGAAATGGACGATGTATAGTCCATTAAATTATTTCCATAAAAACATTTTTTGCATGAAAAATGGAAGAAGTATAGTCCATTCTATTGTTCGCATGAAAAATAAGAAATGGACGATGTATAGTCCATTAAATTATTTTCATAAAAACATTTTTTGCTTGAAATATGAACGATGTATAGTCCTGTAATTTTTTCGCATGAAAAATAATAAAGGGACCATGTATAGTCCATTAAATAATTTTTATAAAAACATTTTTTGCATGAAAAAAGGACCTATCTATTTTTCGCATGATAAATAAGAAATGGACGATGTACAGTCCATTAAATTATTTTCATAAAAACATTTTTTGTATGAAATATAAGAAATGGACGATGTATAGTCCATTAAATTATTTTCATAAAAACATTTGTTCGCATTAATATTGGACGATGTATAGTCCTATCTATTTTTCGCATGAAAAATAAATAATGGATGATGTATAGTCCATTAAATTATTTTCATAAAAACATTTTTTGCATGGAAAATGGACGAAGTGTAGTCCATTTAATTTTTTGCATGAAAAATAAGAAAGGGCCATTTATAGTCCATTATATTATTTTAATAAGAATATTTTTTGCCATTAAATTATTTTCATAAAAACATTCTTTGCACGATGTATAGTATATTTTATTTTTTGCATGAAAAATTAGAAATCGACGATGTATAGTCCATTAAATTATTTTCATAAAAAGATTTTTTCATGAAAAATGGACGAAGTGTAGTCCATTTAATTTTTTGCATAAAAAATAAGAAATGGACGATGTATAGTCCATTAAATTATTTTCATAAAAACATTTTTTGCATGAAAAATGGACGATGTATAGTCCTATATATTTTTCGCTTGAAAAATAAGAAATGGACGATGTGTAGTCCATTAACTTATTTTCATAAAAACATTTGTAGCATGAAAAATGGACCTATCTATTTTTCGCATGAAAAATAAGAAATGGACGATGTATAGTCCATTAAATTATTTTCACAAAAATATTTTTTGCATGAAAAATGGACGATGTATAGTCCTGTCTATTTTTCGCATGAAAAATAAGAAATGGACGATGTATAGTCCATTAAATTATTTTCATATAAAAATTTTTTACATGAAAAATAAACGATGTATAGTCCTATCTATTTTTCGCATTAAAAATAAAAAAAGGACGATGTATAGTCCATTAAATTATTTTCATAAAAGCATTTTTCGCATGAAAAATAAGAAATGGACGATGTATAGTCCATTAAATTATTTTCATAACAACTTTTTTTGCATGATAAATGAACGATGTATAGTCCATTAAATTATTTCCATAAAAACATTTTTTGCATGAAAAATGAGAGAAGTATAGTCCATTCCATTGTTCGCATGAAAAATAAGAAATGGACGATGTATAGTCCATTAAATAATTTTTATAAAAACATTTTTTGCATGAAAAAAGGACCTATCTATTTTTCGCATGATAAATAAGAAATGGACGATGTACAGTCCATTAAATTATTTTCATAAAAACATTTTTTGCATGAAATATAAGAAATGGACGATGTATAGTCCATTAAATTATTTTCATAAAAACATTTGTTTGCATTAAAAATGGACGAAGTATAGTCCATTCTAGTTTTCGCATGAAAAATAAGAAATGGACGATGTATAGTCCATTAAATTATTTTCATAAAAACATTTTTTGTATGAAAAATGAACGATGTATATTCCTATCTATTTTTCGCATGATAAATAAGAAATGGACGATGTACAGTCCATTAAATTATTTTCATAAAAACATTTTTTGCATGAAATATAAGAAATGGACGATGTATAGTTAATTAAATTATTTTCATAAAAACTTTTTTTGCGTGAAAAATGGACGAAGTATAGCCCTATCCATGTTTTAAAAAATAAGAAATGGACGATGTATAGTCCATTAAATTATTTTCATAAAAACATTTTTTGCATGAAAAATGAACGATGTATTGTCCTATCTATTTTTCGCATAAAAAATAAGAAATGGACGATGTATAGTCCTATAAATTATTTTCATAAAAATATTTTTTGCATGAAAAATGGATGATATATAGTCCAATAAATTATTTTTATTAAAACATTTCTGCATGAAAAATGGACGATTATAGTCCATTTTATTTTTTGCTTAAAAATAAGAAAAGGACGATGTATAGTCTAATTATATTATTTTCATAAAAATATTTTTTGCATGAAAAATGGACTATGTATATTCCATTTAATTTCTTGCATGAAAAATAAGAAACGGACGATGTATAGGTCAATAAATTATTTTAATAAAAACATTTTTTGCAAGAAAAATAGGAATTGGACGATGTATAGTCCTATAAATTATTTTCATAAAAACATTTTTTACATGAAAAATAAACGATGTATAGACATATATATTTTTCGCATGAAAAATAAGAAATGGACGATGTATAGTCCATTAAATTATTTTCATATAAAAATTTTTTACATGAGAAATAAACGATGTATAGTCCTATCTATTTTTCGCATTAAAAATAAAAAAGGACGATGTATAGTCCATTAAATTATTTTCATAAAAACATTTTTTGCATGAAAAATAGACGATGTATAGTGCTATATATATTTCTCTTGAAAAATAAGAAATGGACGATGTATAGTCCATTAAATTATTTTCATATAAAAATTTTTTATATGAAAAATAAACGATGTATTATAGTCCTATTTATTTTTCGCATTAAAAATAAAAAAAGGACGATGTATAGTCCATTAAATTATTTTCATAAAAACGTTTTTTGCATGAAAAATGGACGATGTATATATATTTCTCTTGAAAAATAAGAAATGGACGATGTATAGTCCATTAAATTATTTTCCCAAAAACATTTTTTGCATGAAAAATGGACGATGTATAGTCCTATCTATTTTTCGCATGAAAAATAAGAAATGGACGATGTATAGTCCATTAACTTATTTTTATAAAAACATTTTTTGTATGAAAAATGGACCTATCTATTTTCCGCATGAAAAATAAGAAATGGACGATGCATATATAGTCCATTAACTTATTTTCATAAACAAATTTTTTGCATTTCCATTAAATTATTTTCATAAAAACATTTTTTGCATGAAAAATGAACGATGTATGGTCCTATCTATTCTTCGCATGAAAAATAAGAAATGGACGATGTATAGTCCATTAAATTATTTTCATAAAAACATTTTTCGCATAAAAAATAAGAAATGGACGATGTATAGTCCAGTAAATTATTTTCATAAAAACATTTTTTGCATTTCCATTAAACTATTTTCATAAAAAAATTTTTTGCATGAAAAATGGACGATGTATAGTCCTATCTACTTTTCGCATGAAAAATAAGAAATGGACGATGTATAGTCCATTAAATTATTTTCATAAAAACATTTTTTGCATGAAAAATGGACGATGTATATATATTTCTCTTGAAAAATAAGAAATGGACGATGTATAGTCCATTAAATTATTTTCCCAAAAACATTTTTTGCATGAAAAATGGACGATGTATAGTCCTATCTATTTTTCGCATGAAAAATAAGAAATGGACGATGTATAGTCCATTAACTTATTTTCATAAAAACATTTTTTGCATGAAAAATGGACCTATCTATTTTCCGCATGAAAAATAAGAAATGGACGATGCATATATAGTCCATTAACTTATTTTCATAAACAAATTTTTTGCATTTCCATTAAATTATTTTCATAAAAACATTTTTTGCATGAAAAATGAACGATGTATGGTCCTATCTATTCTTCGCATGAAAAATAAGAAATGGACGATGTATAGTCCATTAAATTATTTTCATAAAAACATTTTTCGCATAAAAAATAAGAAATGGACGATGTATAGTCCAGTAAATTATTTTCATAAAAACATTTTTTGCATTTCCATTAAACTATTTTCATAAAAACATTTTTTGCATGAAAAATGGACCTATCTATTTTCCGCATGAAAAATAAGAAATGGACGATGCATATATAGTCCATTAACTTATTTTCATAAACAAATTTTTTGCATTTCCATTAAATTATTTTCATAAAAACATTTTTTGCATGAAAAATGAACGATGTATGGTCCTATCTATTCTTCGCATGAAAAATAAGAAACGGACGATGTATAGCCCATTAAATTATTTTCATAAAAACATTTTTTGCATGAAATATGAACGATGTATAGTCCTGTAATTTTTTCGCATGAAAAATAATAAAGGGACCATGTATAGTCCATTAAATAATTTTTATAAAAACATTTTTTGCATGAAAAAAGGACCTATCTATTTTTCGCATGATAAATAAGAAATGGACGATGTACAGTCCATTAAATTATTTTCATAAAAACATTTTTTGTATGAAATATAAGAAATGGACGATGTATAGTCCATTAAATTATTTTCATAAAAACATTTGTTCGCATTAATATTGGACGATGTATAGTCCTATCTATTTTTCGCATGAAAAATAAATAATGGATGATGTATAGTCCATTAAATTATTTTCATAAAAACATTTTTTGCATGAAAAATGGACGTTGTATAGTCCTATTTATTTTTCGCATGAAAAATGAGAAATGCACGATGTATACTCCATAAAATCATTTTCATAAAAACATTTTTTGCATGAAATATAAGAAATGGACGATGTATAGTCCATTAAATTATTTTCATAAAAACATTTTTTGTATGAAAAATGAACGATGTATAGTCCTATCTATTTTTCGAATGATAAATAAAAAATGGACGATGTACAGTCCATTAAATTATTTTCATAAAAACATTTTTTGCATGAAATATAAGAAATGGACGATGTATAGTCCATTAAATTATTTTCATAAAAACATTTTTTGCATGAAAAATGGACGATGTATAGTCCTATCTATTTTTCGCATGAAAAATAAGAAATGGACGTTGTATAGTCCATTAAATTATTTTCATTAAAACATTTTTTGCATGAAATATAAGAAATGGACGATGTATAGTCCATTAAATTATTTTCAGAAAAACATTTTTTGTATGAAAAATGAACGATGTATAGTCCTATCTATTTTTCGAATGATAAATACAAAATGGACGATGTACAGTCCATTAAATTATTTTCATAAAAACATTTTTTGCATGAAATATAAGAAATGGACGATGTATAGTCCATTAAATTATTTTCATAAAAACATTTTTTGCATGAAAAATGGACGATGTATAGTCCTATCTATTTTTCGCATGAAAAATAAGAAATGGACGTTGTATAGTCCATTAAATTATTTTCATAAAAACATTTTTTGCATGAAATATGAACGATGTATAGTCCTGTAATTTTTTCGCATGAAAAATAATAAAGGGACGATGTATAGTCCATTAAATAATTTTTATAAAAACATTTTTTGCATGAAAAAAGGACCTATCTATTTTTCGCATGATAAATAAGAAATGGACGATGTACAGTCCATTAAATTATTTTCATAAAAACATTTTTTTTCATGAAATATAAGAAATGGACGATGTATAGTCCATTAAATTATTTTCATAAAAACATTTGTTTGCATTAAAAATGGACGAAGTATAGTCCATTCTAGTTTTCGCATGAAAAATAAGAAATGGACGATGTATAGTCCATTAAACTATTTTCATAAAAACATTTTTTGTATGAAAAATGAACGATGTATAGTCCTATCTATTTTTCGAATGATAAATAAGAAATGGACGATGTACAGTCCATTAAATTATTTTCATAAAAACATTTTTTGCATGAAATATAAGAAATGGGCGATGTATAGTCCATTAAATTATTTTCATTAAAACATTTTTTGCGTGAAAAATGGACGAAGTATAGCCCTATCCATGTTTTAAAAAATAAGAAATGGACGATGTATAGTCCATTAAATTATTTTCATAAAAACATTTTTTGCATGAAATATGAACGATGTATAGTCCTGTAATTTTTTCGCATGAAAAATAATAAAGGGACGATGTATAGTCCATTAAATAATTTTTATAAAAACATTTTTTGCATGAAAAAAGGACCTATCTATTTTTCGCATGATAAATAAGAAATGGGCGATGTACAGTCCATTAAATTATTTTCATAAAAACATTTTTTGCATGAAATATAAGAAATTGACGATGTATAGTCCATTAAATTATTTTCATAAAAACATTTTTTGCATGAAAAATGGACGATGTATATATATTTCTCTTGAAAAATAAGAAATGGACGATGTATAGTCCATTAAATTATTTTCCCAAAAACATTTTTTGCATGAAAAATGGACGATGTATAGTCCTATCTATTTTTCGCATGAAAAATAAGAAATGGACGATGTATAGTCCATTAACTTATTTTCATAAAAACATTTTTTGCATGAAAAATGGACCTATCTATTTTCCGCATGAAAAATAAGAAATGGACGATGCATATATAGTCCATTAACTTATTTTCATAAACAAATTTTTTGCATTTCCATTAAATTATTTTCATAAAAACATTTTTTGCATGAAAAATGAACGATGTATGGTCCTATCTATTCTTCGCATTAAAAATAAGAAATGGACGATGTATAGTCCATTAAATTATTTTCATAAAAACATTTTTCGCATAAAAAATAAGAAATGGACGATGTATAGTCCAGTAAATTATTTTCATAAAAACATTTTTTGCATTTCCATTAAACTATTTTCATAAAAACATTTTTTGCATGAAAAATGGACCTATCTATTTTCCGCATGAAAAATAAGAAATGGACGATGCATATATAGTCCATTAACTTATTTTCATAAACAAATTTTTTGCATTTCCATTAAATTATTTTCATAAAAACATTTTTTGCATGAAAAATGAACGATGTATGGTCCTATCTATTCTTCGCATGAAAAATAAGAAATGGACGATGTATAGTCCATTAAATTATTTTCATAAAAACATTTTTTGCATGAAATATGAACGATGTATAGTCCTGTAATTTTTTCGCATGAAAAATAATAAAGGCACCATGTATAGTCCATTAAATAATTTTTATAAAAACATTTTTTGCATGAAAAAAGGACCTATCTATTTTTCGCATGATAAATAAGAAATGGACGATGTACAGTCCATTAAATTATTTTCATAAAAACATTTTTTGTATGAAATATAAGAAATGGACGATGTATAGTCCATTAAATTATTTTCATAAAAACATTTGTTCGCATTAATATTGGACGATGTATAGTCCTATCTATTTTTCGCATGAAAAATAAATAATGGATGATGTATAGTCCATTAAATTATTTTCATAAAAACATTTTTTGCATGAAAAATGGACGTTGTATAGTCCTATTTATTTTTCGCATGAAAAATGAGAAATGCACGATGTATACTCCATAAAATCATTTTCATAAAAACATTTTTTGCATGAAATATAAGAAATGGACGATGTATAGTCCATTAAATTATTTTCATAAAAACATTTTTTGTATGAAAAATGAACGATGTATAGTCCTATCTATTTTTCGAATGATAAATAAAAAATGGACGATGTACAGTCCATTAAATTATTTTCATAAAAACATTTTTTGCATGAAATATAAGAAATGGACGATGTATAGTCCATTAAATTATTTTCATAAAAACATTTTTTGCATGAAAAATGGACGATGTATAGTCCTATCTATTTTTCGCATGAAAAATAAGAAATGGACGTTGTATAGTCCATTAAATTATTTTCATTAAAACATTTTTTGCATGAAATATAAGAAATGGACGATGTATAGTCCATTAAATTATTTTCAGAAAAACATTTTTTGTATGAAAAATGAACGATGTATAGTCCTATCTATTTTTCGAATGATAAATACAAAATGGACGATGTACAGTCCATTAAATTATTTTCATAAAAACATTTTTTGCATGAAATATAAGAAATGGACGATGTATAGTCCATTAAATTATTTTCATAAAAACATTTTTTGCATGAAAAATGGACGATGTATAGTCCTATCTATTTTTCGCATGAAAAATAAGAAATGGACGTTGTATAGTCCATTAAATTATTTTCATAAAAACATTTTTTGCATGAAATATGAACGATGTATAGTCCTGTAATTTTTTCGCATGAAAAATAATAAAGGGACGATGTATAGTCCATTAAATAATTTTTATAAAAACATTTTTTGCATGAAAAAAGGACCTATCTATTTTTCGCATGATAAATAAGAAATGGACGATGTACAGTCCATTAAATTATTTTCATAAAAACATTTTTTTTCATGAAATATAAGAAATGGACGATGTATAGTCCATTAAATTATTTTCATAAAAACATTTGTTTGCATTAAAAATGGACGAAGTATAGTCCATTCTAGTTTTCGCATGAAAAATAAGAAATGGACGATGTATAGTCCATTAAACTATTTTCATAAAAACATTTTTTGTATGAAAAATGAACGATGTATAGTCCTATCTATTTTTCGAATGATAAATAAGAAATGGACGATGTACAGTCCATTAAATTATTTTCATAAAAACATTTTTTGCATGAAATATAAGAAATGGGCGATGTATAGTCCATTAAATTATTTTCATTAAAACATTTTTTGCGTGAAAAATGGACGAAGTATAGCCCTATCCATGTTTTAAAAAATAAGAAATGGACGATGTATAGTCCATTAAATTATTTTCATAAAAACATTTTTTGCATGAAATATGAACGATGTATAGTCCTGTAATTTTTTCGCATGAAAAATAATAAAGGGACGATGTATAGTCCATTAAATAATTTTTATAAAAACATTTTTTGCATGAAAAAAGGACCTATCTATTTTTCGCATGATAAATAAGAAATGGGCGATGTACAGTCCATTAAATTATTTTCATAAAAACATTTTTTGCATGAAATATAAGAAAATAACGATGTATAGTCCATTAAATTATTTTCATAAAAACATTTTTTGCATGAAAAATGGACGATGTATAGTCCTATATATATTTCTCTTGAAAAATAAGAAATGGACGATGTATAGTCCATTAAATTATTTTCCCAAAAACATTTTTTGCATGAAAAATGGACGATGTATAGTCCTATCTATTTTTCGCATGAAAAATAAGAAATGGACGATGTATAGTCCATTAACTTATTTTCATAAAAACATTTTTTGCATGAAAAATGGACCTATCTATTTTCCGCATGAAAAATAAGAAATGGACGATGCATATATAGTCCATTAACTTATTTTCATAAACAAATTTTTTGCATTTCCATTAAATTATTTTCATAAAAACATTTTTTGCATGAAAAATGAACGATGTATGGTCCTGTCTATTCTTCGCATGAAAAATAAGAAATGGACGATGTATAGTCCATTAAATTATTTTCATAAAAACATTTTTCGCATAAAAAATAAGAAATGGACGATGTATAGTCCAGTAAATTATTTTCATAAAAACATTTTTTGCATTTCCATTAAACTATTTTCATAAAAAAATTTTTTGCATGAAAAATGGACGATGTATAGTCCTATCTTCTTTTCGCATGAAAAATAAGAAATGGACGTTGTATAGTCCATTAAATTATTTCCATAAAAACATTTTTTGCATGAAAAATGGAAGAAGTATAGTCCATTCTATTGTTCGCATGAAAAATAAGAAATGGACGATGTATAGTCCATTAAATTATTTTCATAAAAACATTTTTTGCATGAAATATGAACGATGTATAGTCCTGTAATTTTTTCGCATGAAAAATAATAAAGGGACCATGTATAGTCCATTAAATAATTTTTATAAAAACATTTTTTGCATGAAAAAAGGACCTATCTATTTTTCGCATGATAAATAAGAAATGGACGATGTACAGTCCATTAAATTATTTTCATAAAAACATTTTTTGTATGAAATATAAGAAATGGACGATGTATAGTCCATTAAATTATTTTCATAAAAACATTTGTTCGCATTAATATTGGACGATGTATAGTCCTATCTATTTTTCGCATGAAAAATAAATAATGGACGATGTATAGTCCATTAAATTATTTTCATAAAAACATTTTTTGCATGAAAAATGGACGTTGTATAGTCCTATTTATTTTTCGCATGAAAAATAAGAAATGCACGATGTATACTCCATAAAATCATTTTCATAAAAACATTTTTTGCATGAAATATAAGAAATGGACGATGTATAGTCCATTAAATTATTTTCATAAAAACATTTTTTGTATGAAAAATGAACGATGTATAGTCCTATCTATTTTTCGAATGATAAATAAAAAATGGACGATGTACAGTCCATTAAATTATTTTCATAAAAACATTTTTTGCATGAAATATAAGAAATGGACGATGTATAGTCCATTAAATTATTTTCATAAAAACATTTTTTGCATGAAAAATGGACGATGTATAGTCCTATCTATTTTTCGCATGAAAAATAAGAAATGGACGTTGTATAGTCCATTAAATTATTTTCATAAAAACATTTTTTGCATGAAATATGAACGATGTATAGTCCTGTAATTTTTTCGCATGAAAAATAATAAAGGGACGATGTATAGTCCATTAAATAATTTTTATAAAAAATTTTTTGCATGAAAAAAGGACCTATCTATTTTTCGCATGATAAATAAGAAATGGACGATGTATAGTCCATTAACTTATTTTCATAAAAACATTTTTTGCATGAAAAATGGACCTATCTATTTTCCGCATGAAAAATAAGAAATGGACGATGCATATATAGTCCATTAACTTATTTTCATAAACAAATTTTTTGCATTTCCATTAAATTATTTTCATAAAAACATTTTTTGCATGAAAAATGAACGATTTATGGTCCTATCTATTCTTCGCATGAAAAATAAGAAATGGACGATGTATAGTCCATTAAATTATTTTCATAAAAACATTTTTCGCATAAAAAATAAGAAATGGACGATGTATAGTCCAGTAAATTATTTTCATAAAAACATTTTTTGCATTTCCATTAAACTATTTTCATAAAAAAATTTTTTGCAAGAAAAATGGACGATGTATAGTCCTATCTACTTTTCGCATGAAAAATAAGAAATGGACGATGTATAGTCCATTAAATTATTTCCATAAAAACATTTTTTGCATGAAAAATGGAAGAAGTATAGTCCATTCTATTGTTCGCATGAAAAATAAGAAATGGACGATGTATAGTCCATTAAATTATTTTCATAAAAACATTTTTTGCAAGAAAAATGAACGATGTATAGTCCTGTAATTTTTTCGCATGAAAAATAATAAAGGGACCATGTATAGTCCATTAAATAATTTTTATAAAAACATTTTTTGCATGAAAAAAGGACCTATCTATTTTTCGCATGATAAATAAGAAATGGACGATGTACAGTCCATTAAATTATTTTCATAAAAACATTTTTTGTATGAAATATAAGAAATGGACGATGTATAGTCCATTAAATTATTTTCATAAAAACATTTGTTCGCATTAATATTGGACGATGTATAGTCCTATCTATTTTTCGCATGAAAAATAAATAATGGACGATGTATAGTCCATTAAATTATTTTCATAAAAACATTTTTTGCATGAAAAATCGACGAAGTATAGTCCTATTTATTTTTCGCATGAAAAATAAGAAATGCACGATGTATACTCCATAAAATCATTTTCATAAAAACATTTTTTGCATGAAATATAAGAAATGGACGATGTATAGTCCATTAAATTATTTTCATAAAAACATTTTTTGTATGAAAAATGAACGATGTATAGTCCTATCTATTTTTCGAATGATAAATAAAAAATGGACGATGTACAGTCCATTAAATTATTTTCATAAAAACATTTTTTGCATGAAATATAAGAAATGGACGATGTATAGTCCATTAAATTATTTTCATAAAAACATTTTTTGCATCAAAAATGGACGATGTATAGTCCTATCTATTTTTCGCATGAAAAATAAGAAATGGACGTTGTATAGTCCATTAAATTATTTTCATAAAAACATTTTTTGCATGAAATATGAACGATGTATAGTCCTGTAATTTTTTCGCATGAAAAATAATAAAGGGACGATGTATAGTCCATTAAATAATTTTTATAAAAACAATTTTTGCATGAAAAAAGGACCTATCTATTTTTCGCATGATAAATAAGAAATGGACGATGTACAGTCCATTAAATTATTTTCATAAAAACATTTTTTTTCATGAAATATAAGAAATGGACGATGTATAGTCCATTAAATTATTTTCATAAAAACATTTGTTTGCATTAAAAATGGACGAAGTATAGTCCATTCTAGTTTTCGCATAAAAAATAAGAAATGGACGATGTATAGTCCATTAAATTATTTTCATAAAAACATTTTTTGTATGAAAAATGAACGATGTATAGTCCTATCTATTTTTCGAATGATAAATAAGAAATGGACGATGTACAGTCCATTAAATTATTTTCATAAAAACATTTTTTGCATGAAATATAAGAAATGGACGATGTATAGTCCATTAAATTATTTTCATAAAAACATTTTTTGCGTGAAAAATGGACGAAGTATAGCCCTATCCATGTTTTAAAAAATAAGAAATGGACGATGTATAGTCCATTAAATTATTTTCATAAAAACATTTTTTGCATGAAATATGAACGATGTATAGTCCTGTAATTTTTTCGCATGAAAAATAATAAAGGGATGATGTATAGTCCATTAAATAATTTTTATAAAAACATTTTTTGCATGAAAAAAGGACCTATCTATTTTTCGCATGATAAATAAGAAATGGACGATGTACAGTCCATTAAATTATTTTCATAAAAACATTTTTTGCATGAAATATAAGAAATTGACGATGTATAGTCCATTAAATTATTTTCATAAAAACATTTGTTTGCATTAAAAATGGACGAAGTATAGTCCATTCTAGTTTTCGCATGAAAAATAAGAAATGGACGATGTATAGTCCATTAAATTATTTTCATAAAAACATTTTTTGTATGAAAAATGAACGATGTATAGTCCTATCTATTTTTCGAATGATAAATAAGAAATAGACGATATACAGTCCATTAAATTATTTTCATAAAAACATTTTTTGCATGAAATATAAGAAATGGACGATGTATAGTCCATTAAATTATTTTCATAAAAACATTTGTTTGCATTAAAAATGGACGAAGTATAGTCCATTCTAGTTTTCGCATGAAAAATAAGAAATGGACGATGTATAGTCCATTAAATTATTTTCATAAAAACATTTTTTGTATGAAAAATGAACGATGTATAGTCCTATCTATTTTTCGAATGATAAATAAGAAATGGACGATGTACAGTCCATTAAATTATTTTCATAAAAACATTTTTTGCATGAAATATAAGAAATGGACGATGTATAGTCCATTAAATTATTTTTATAAAAACAATTTTTGCATGATAAATGAACGATGTCTAGTCCATAAAATTATTTTCATAAAAACATTTTTTGCATGAAAAATGGACGATGTATAGTCCTATCTATTTTTCGCATGAAAAATAAGAAATGGACGTTGTATAGTCCATTAAATTATTTTCATTAAAACATTTTTTGCATGAAATATGAACGATGTATAGTCCTGTAATTTTTTCGCATGAAAAATAATAAAGGGACGATGTATAGTCCATTAAATAATTTTTATAAAAACATATTTTGCATGAAAAAAGGACCTATCTATTTTTCGCATGATAAATAAGAAATGGACGATGTACAGTCCATTAAATTATTTTCATAAAAACATTTTTTGCATGAAATATAAGAAATGGACGATGTATAGTCCATTAAATTATTTTCATAAAAACATTTGTTTGCATTAAAAATGGACGAAGTATAGTCCATTCTAGTTTTCGCATGAAAAATAAGAAATGGACTATTTTCATAAAAACATTTTTTGTATGAAAAATGAACGATGTATAGTCCTATCTATTTTTCGAATGATAAATAAGAAATGGACGATGTACAGTCCATTAAATTATTTTCATAAAAACATTTTTTGCATGAAATATAAGAAATGGACGATGTATCCATTAAATTATTTTCATAAAAACATTTTTTGCGTGAAAAATGGATGAAGTATAGCCCTATCCATGTTTTAAAAAATAAGAAATGGGCGATGTATAGGCCATTAAATTATTTTTATAAAAACATTTTTTGCATGATAAATGAACGATGTCTAGTCCATTAAATTATTTTCATAAAAACATTTTTTGCATGAAAAATGGACGTTGTATAGTCCTATCTATTTTTCGGATGATAAATAAGAAATGGACGATGTACAGTCCATTAAATTATTTTCATAAAAAATTTGTTTGCATTAAAAATGGACGAAGTATAGTCCATTCTATTTTTCGCATGAAAAATAAGAAATGCACGATGTATACTCCATAAAATTATTTTCATAAAAACATTTTTTGCATGAAAAATGGACGATGTATAGTCCTATCTATTTTTCGCATGAAAAAGACGAAATGGACGTTGTATAGTCCATTAAATTATTTTCATAAAAACATTTTTTGCATGAAATATGAACGATGTATAGTCCTGTAATTTTTTCGTATGAAAAATAATAAAGGGACGATGTATAGACCATTAGATAATTTTTATAAAAACATTTTTTGCATGAAAAAAGGACCTATCTATTTTTCGCATGATAAATAAGAAATGGACGATGTACAGTCCATTAAATTATTTTCATAAAAACATTTTTTGCATGAAATATAAGAAATTGACGATGTATAGTCCATTAAATTATTTTCATAAAAACATTTGTTTGCATTAAAAATGGACGAAGTATAGTCCATTCTAGTTTTCGCATGAAAAATAAGAAATGGACGATGTATAGTCCATTAAATTATTTTCATAAAAACATTTTTTGTATGAAAAATGAACGATGTATAGTCCTATCTATTTTTCGAATGATAAATAAGAAATGGACGATGTACAGTCCATTAAATTATTTTCATAAAAACATTTTTTGCATGAAATATAAGAAATGGACGATGTATAGTCCATTAAATTATTTTCATAAAAACATTTGTTTGCATTAAAAATGGACGAAGTATAGTCCATTCTAGTTTTCGCATCAAAAATAAGAAATGGACGATGTATAGTCCATTAAATTATTTTCATAAAAACATTTTTTGTATGAAAAATGAACGATGTATAGTCCTATCTATTTTTCGAATGATAAATAAGAAATGGAAGATGTACAGTCCATTAAATTATTTTCATAAAAACATTTTTTGCATGAAATATAAAAAATGGACGATGTATAGTCCATTAAATTATTTTCATAAGAACATTTTTTGCATGAAATATAAGAAATGGACGATGTATAGTCCATTAAATTATTTTCATAAAAACATTTTTTGCATGAAAAATGGACGATGTATAGTCCTATCTATTTTTCGGATGATAAATAAGAAATGGACGATGTACAGTCCATTAAATTATTTTCATAAAAAATTTGTTTGCATTAAAAATGGATGAAGTATAGTCCATTCTATTTTTCGCATGAAAAATAAGAAATGGACGATGTATAGTCCATTAAATTATTTTCATAAAAACATTTTTTGTATGAAAAATGAACGATGTATAGTCCTATCTATTTTTCGAATGATAAATAAGAAATGGACGATATACAGTCCATTAAATTATTTTCATAAAAACATTTTTTGCATAAAATATAAGAAATGGACGACGTATAGTCTATTAAATTATTTTCATAAAAACATTTTTTGCATGATAAATGAACGATGTCTAGTCCATTAAATTATTTTCATAAAAACATTTTTTGCATGATAAATGAACGATGTCTAACCCTATCTATTTTTCGGATGAAAAATAAGAAATGGACGATGTATATATAGTCCATTAAATTATTTTAATAAAAAATTTGTTTGCATTAAAAATGGACGAAGTATAGTCCTATCTATTTTTCGCATGAAAAATAAGAAATGGACGTTGTATAGTCCATTAAATTATTTTCATAAAAACATTTTTTGCATGAAAAAAAAAGAAATGGACGATGTATAGTCCATTAAATTATTTTAATAAAAAATTTGTTTGCATGAAAAATGGACGACGTATTGTCCTATCTATTTTTCGCATGAAAAATAAGAAATGGACGATGTATAGTCCATTAAATTATTTTAATAAGAACATTTTTTGCATGAAATAAGAACGATGTATAGTTCTGTATATTTTTCGCAAGAAAAATAAGAAGTAGACGATGTATAGTCCATTAAATTATTTTTATAAAAGCCTTTTTTTGCATGATAAATGAACGATGTCTAGTCCATTAATTATTTTCATAAAAACATTTTTTTTGTATGAAATATGAACGATATATAGTCCTGTACATTTTTTGCATGAAATATGGACGATATATAGTCCTATCTATTTTTCGGATGAAAAAAAAAGAAATGGACGATGTATAGTTCATTAAATTATTTTCATAAGGAAATTTTTTGCATGAAAAATGGACGATGTATTGTCCTATCTATTTTTCGCATGAAAAATAAGAAATGGACGATGTATAGTCCATTAAATTATTTTTATAAAAAAATTTTTTGCCTGAAAAATGGACGATGTATAGTCCTATCTATTTTTCGCATGAAAAATAAGAAATGGGCGATGTATAGTCAATTAAATTATTTTCATAAAAAATTTTTTTGCATGAAGAATGGACGATTTGTAATTCTATCTGTTTTTAGCATGAAAAATAAGAAATGGACGATGTATAGTCCATTAAATTATTTTCATAAAAACATTTTTTGCATAATAAATGAACGATGTCTAGTCCATTAAATTATTTTCATAAGAAATTTTTTTGCATGAAAAATGGACGATGTATAGCCCTATCAATTTTTCGTATGAAAAACAAGAAATGGACGATGTATAGTCCATTAAATTATTTTCATAAGAAAATTTTTTGCATGCAAAATGGTCGATGTATAGTCCTATCTATGCTTTGCATTGAAAATAAAAAATGGACGATGTATAGTCCATTAAATTATTTTCATAAAAACATTTTTTGCATTAAAAATGGACGATGTATAGTCCTATCTATGCTTTGCATTGAAAATAAAAAATGGACGATGTATAGTCCATTAAATTGTTTTCATAAAAACATGTTTTGCATGATAAATGAACGATGTATAGTTCTATCTATTTTACGCATGAAAAATAAGAAATTCACGATGTCTACTCCATTAAATTATTTTCATAAAAACGTTTTTTGCATGAAAATGGACGATGTATAGTCCTATCTATTTTTCGCATGAAAAATAAGAAATACACGATGTATAGTCCGTTAAATTATTTTCATTAAAACATTTTTTGCATGAAATAAGAACGATGTATAGTCCTGTATATTTTTCGCATGAAAAATAAGAAATGGACGATGTATAGTCCGTTAAATTATTTTCATAAAAACATTTTTTGCACGAAAAATTTACGATGTATAGTCCTATCTATGTTTTGCATTGAAAATAAAAAATGGACGATGTATAGTCCATTAAATTATTTTCATAAAAACATTTTTTGCATGAAATATGAACGATGTATAGTCCTGTATATTTTTCGCATGAAAAATAAGAAAGGGACGATGTATAGTCCATTAAATTATTTTCACAAGAAAATTTTTTGCATGAAAAATGGACGATTTATAGTCCTATCTATTTTTCGCATGAAAAATAAGAAATGGACGTTGTATAGTCAATTAAATTATTTTCATAAAAACATTTTTTGCATGAAATATAAGAAATGGACGATGTATAGTCCATTAAATTATTCTTTGCATGACAAATGGACGGAGTATAGCCCTATCTATGTTTTAAAAAATAAGAAATGTATAGTTCATTAAATTACTTTTATAAAAACATTTTTTGCATGATAAATGAACGATGTCTAGTCCATTAAATTATTTTTATAAATAATTTATTTGCATGAAAAATGGACGAAGTATAGTCCATTCTATTTTTCGCATGAAAAATAAGAAATTCACGATGTCTAGTCCATTAAATTATTTTCATAAAAACATTTTTTGCATGAAAAATGGACGATTAAAGGCCATTAAATTATTTTCATAAAAAAATTTTTTGCATGAAGAATGGACGATGTATAGTCCATTCTATTTTTCGCATGAAAAATAAGAAATGGACGATGTATAGTCCATTAAATTATTTTCATAAAAACATTTTTTTCCTGAAATATGAACGATGTATAGTCCTGTATAATTTTCGCATTAAAAATAAGAAAGGGACGATGTATAGCCTATTAAATTATTTTTATAAAAACATTTTTTGCATGAAAAAAGGAAAGTTCTAT
Source organism: Nowickia ferox (assembly GCA_936439885.1). Classification (NCBI taxonomy): domain Eukaryota; kingdom Metazoa; phylum Arthropoda; class Insecta; order Diptera; family Tachinidae; genus Nowickia; species Nowickia ferox. Next base: position 88,547,892 of record OW387023.1, on the reverse strand, counting down.
TTTTCGGATGATAAATAAGAAATGGACTAATGGACGTCCATTAAATTATTTTCATAAAAAATTTTTTTGGATGAAAAATGGACGATGTATAGTCCTATCTATTTGTCGCATGAAAAATAAAAAAAGGACGATTTAAATTATTTTCATAAAAAAATTTTTTGCATGAAAAATGGACGATGTATAGTCCTATCTATTTTTCGCATGAAAAATAAGAAAGGGACGATGTATAGTCCATTAAATTATTTTCATAAAAACATTTTTTGCACGAAAAATGGACGATGTATAGTCCTAAATATTTTTCGCATGAAAACTAAGAAATGGACGGTGTAAATCCATTAAATTATTTTCATAAAAACATTTTTTGCATGAAAAATGGACGATGTAAAGTCCATTAAATTATTTTCATAAGAAAATTTTTTGCATGAAAAATGAACGAAGTATAGTACATTCTATTTTTCGCATGAGAAATAAGAAATGGACGATGTATAGTCCATTAAATTATTTTCATAAAAACATTTTTTGCATGAAATATGAAAGATGTATAGTCCTGTTGATTTTTCGCATGAAAAATAAAAAAGGGACGATGTATAGTCCATTAAATTATTTTCATAAGAAAATTTTTTGCATGGAAAATGGACGATGTATAGTCCTATCTAGCTTTTGCATTGAAAATAAAAACAAATGACGATGTATAGTCCATTAAATTATTTTCCTAAAAACATTTTTTGCATTCAAAATGGACGATGTATAGTTCTATCTATGCTTTGCATGAAAAATAAAAAAATGACGGTGTATAATCCATTAAATTATTTTCATAAGAATATTTATTGTATGAAAAATGGACGATGTAAAGTCCATTAAATTATTTTCATAAGAAAATTTTTTGCATGAAAAATGAACGAAGTATAGTACATTCTATTTTTCGCATGAAAATAAGAAATGGACGATGTATAGTCCATTAAATTATTTTTATTAAAACATTTTTTGCATGAAAAAAGGACCGTTATATTTTTCGCATGATAAATAAGAAATGGACGATGTATAGCCTATTAAATTATTTTCATAAAAACATTTTTTGCATGAAATATGAACGATGTATAGTCCTGTATATTTTTCGCATGAAAAATAAGAAAGGGACGATGTATAGTCCATTAAATTATTTTCATAAAAACATTTTTTATATTTTTTATAGTCGTATCTATTTTTTGCATGAAAAATAAAAAATGGACGATGTATAGTCCATTAAATTATTTTTATTAAAACATTTTTTGCATGTAAAAAGGACCGTTCTATTTTTTGCATGAAAAAAAGAAATGAACGATGTATATATAGTCCATTAAATTATTTTTATAAAAAAATTTTTTGCATGAAAAATGGACGATGTATAGTCCTATCTATTTTTCGCATGAAAAATAAAAAAATTACGATGTATAATCCATTTAATTATTTTCATAAGAATATTTATTGTATGAAAAATGGACGATATATAGTCCATTAAATTATTTTTATAAGAAAATTTTTTCCATGAAAAATGGGCGATGTATAGTCCTTTCTATTTTTCTCATGAAAAATAAGAAGTGGACGATGTATAGTCCATTAAATTATTTTCATAAAAACATTTTTTGCATGAAAAATGGACGATATATAGTCGTTTCTATTTTTCTCATGAAAAATAAGAAGTGGACGATGTATAGTCCATTAAATTATTTTCATAAAAACATTTTTTGCATGAAAAATGGACGATGTATAGCCCTATTAATTGTTTGCATGAAAAATAAGAAATGAACGATGTATAGTCCATTAAATTTTTTTCATTAAAACATTTTTTGGATGATAAATGCACGATGTATAGTTCTATCTATTTTTCGCATGAAAAATAAGAAGTGGACGATGTATAGTCCATTAAATTATTTTCATTAAATAATTTTTTGCATGAAAAATGGACGATGTATAGTCGTATCTATTTTTCCCATGAAAAATAAGAAATGGACGATGTATAGTCCATTAAATTATTTGCATAAAAACATTTTTTTCATGATAAATGAACGATGTATAGTCCATTAAATTATTTTCATAAAAACATTTTTTGCATGAAAAATAGACGATGTATAGTCCTTTCTATTTTTCGCATGAAAAATAAGAAATGGGCGATGTATAGTCCATTAAGTTATTTTCATAAAAACATTTTTTGCATGAAAAATGGACGATGTATAGTCCTATCTATTTTTCGCATGAAAAATAAAAAATTCACGATGTCTAGTCTATTAAATTATTTTCATAAAAACATTTTTTTCATAAAAAATGGACGATGTATAGCCCTATCTATTTTTGCATGAAAAATAAGAAATGGACGATGTATAGTCCATTAAATTATTTTCATAAAAACATTTTTTGGATGATAAATGAACGATGTATAGTCCTATCTATTTTTCGCATGAAAAATAAAAAAGGACAATGTATAGTCCATTAAATTATTTTAATAAAAGCATTTCTTGCATGAAAAATGTACGATGTATAGTCCTATCTATTTTTCGCATGAAAAATAAGAAGTGGACGATATATAGTCCATTTAATTATTTTCATATAAACATTTTTTGCATGAAAAATGGACAATGTATAGTCGTATCTATTTTTCGCATGAAAAATAAGAAATGGACGATGTATAGTCCATTAAATTATTTGTATAAAAACATTTTTTTCATGATAAATGAACCATGTATAGTCCATTAAATTATTTTCATAAAAACATTTTTTGCATGAAAAATAGACCATGTATATTCTTATCTATTTTTCGCATGAAAAATACGAAGTGGACGATGTATAGTCCATTAAATTATTTTCATAAAAACATTTTTTGCATGAAAAATGGACAATGTATAGTCCATTAAATTATTTTCATAAAAACATTTTTTGCATGATAAATGAACGATGTACATACAGTCCATTAAATTATTTTCATAAAAAATTTTTTGCATGAAAAATGGACGATGTATAGTCCTACCTATTTTTCGCATGAAAAATAAGAAATGGACGATGTATAGTAAATTAAATTATTTTCATAAAAACATTTTTTGCATTATAAATGAACGATGTACATACAGTTCATTAAATTATTTTCATAAAAAATTTTTTGCATGAAAAATAGACCATGTATATTCTTATCTATTTTTCTCATGAAAAATAAGAAGTGGACGATGTCTGGTCCATTAAATTATTTTCATAAAAACATTTTTTGCATGATAAACGAACGATGTACATACAGTCCATTAAATTATTTTCATAAAAAATTTTTTTTATGAAAAATGGACGATGTATAGTCGTATATATTTTTCGCATGAAAATAAAAAAAGGACGATGTATAGTTCATTAAATTATTTTCATAAGAAAATTTTTTGCATGAAAAATGGACGATGTATAGTCCTATCTATTTTTCGCATAAAAAATAAGAAATGGACGATGTATAGTCCATTAAATTATTTTCATAAAAACATTTTTTGCATGATAAATGAACGATGTACAGTCCATTAAACTATTTTCATAAAAAATTTGTTTGCATGAAAAATGGACGATGTATAGTCCTACCTATTTTTCGCATGAAAAATAAGAAATGGACGACGTATAGTCCATTAAATGATTTTCATAAAAACATTTTTTGCATGATAAATGAACGATGTATAGTCCATTAAATTATTTTCATAAAAACATTTTTTGCATGATAAATGAACGATGTATAGTCCATTAAATTATTTTCATAAAAAATTTGTTTGCATGAAAAATGGACGAAGTATAGTCCATTTTATTTTTCGCATGAGAAATAAGAAATGGACGATGTATAGTCCAATAAACTATTTTCATAAAAACATTTTTTGCATGAAGAATGGACGATGTATAGTACTATTTATTTTTCTCATGAAAAATAAGAAGTGGACGATGTATAGTCCATTAAATTATTTTCATAAAATAATTTTTTTGCATGAAAAATGGACGATGTATAATCGTATCTATTTTTCGCATAAAAAATAAGAAAAGGACGATGAATAGTCCATTAAATTATTTTCATAAAAACATTTTTTGCATGAAAAATGGACGATGTATAGTCAGAAAATTTTTTGCATGAAAAATGGACGATGTATAGTCCTATCTATTTTTCGCATGAAAAATAAAAGAAGGACGATAAATAGTCCATTAAATTATTTTCATAAAATAATTTTTTGCATGAAAAATGGACGATGTATAGTCGTATCTATTTTTCGCATGAAAAATAAGAAATGGACGATGTATAGTCCATTAAATTATTTGTATAAAAACATTTTTTTCATGATTAATGAACCATGCATAGTCCATTAAATTATTTGTATAAAAACATTTTTTGCATGAAAAATAGACCATGTATATTCTTATCTATTTTTCGCATGAAAAATACGAAGTGGTCGATGTATAGTCCATTAAATTATTTTCATAAAAACATTTTTTGCATGAAAAATGGACAATGTATAGTCCATTAAATTATTTTCATAAAAACATTTTTTGCATGAAAAATGGACGATGTATAGCCCTATCTATTTTTTGCATGAAAAAAAAGAAAATAAGAATTAAATTATTTGTATAAAAACATTTTTTTCATGATAAATGAACGATGTATAGTCCATTAAATTATTTTCATAAAAACATTTTTTGCATGAAAAATGGACGATGTATAGTTCTATCTATTTTCTCATGAAAAATAAGAAGTGGACGATGTATAGTCCATTAAATTATTTTCATAAAATAATTTTTTTGCATGAAAAATGGACGGTGTATAATCGTATCTATTTTTCGCATAAAAAATAGGAAATGGACGATGTATATTATTATATTATTTTCATAAAAACATTTTTTGCATGAAAAATGGACGATGTATAGTCGTATGTATTTTTCGCATGAAAAATAAAAAAAGGACGATGTATAGTCCATTAAATTATATTCATAAGAACATTTTTTGCATGAAAAATGGACGATGTATAGTCCTTTCTATTTTTCTCATGAAAAATAAGAAGTGGACGATGTATAGTCCATTAAGTTATTTTCATAAAAACATATTTTGCATTATAAATGAACGATATATATTCCATTAAATTATTTACATAAAATAATTTTATGCATGAAAAATGGACGATGTATAGTCCTTTCTATTTTTCTCATGAAAAATAAGAAGTGGACGATGTATAGTCCATTAAATTATTTTCATAAAATAATTTTTTGCTTGAAAAATGGACGATGTATAGTCGTATCTATTTTTCGCATGCAAAATAACAAATGGACGATGTATAGTCCATTAAATTATTTTCATAAAAACATTTTTTTCATGATAAATGAACGATGTATAGTCCATTAAATTATTTTCATAAAAACATTTTTTGCATGAAAAATAGACCATGTATAGTGCTATCTATTTTTCGCATGAAAAATAAGAAATGGACGATGTATAGTCCAATAAACTATTTTCATAAAAACATTTTTTGCATGAAAAATGGACGATGTTTAGTCCTATCTATTTTTCGCATGAAAAATAAGAAGTAGACGATGTATAGTCCATTAAATTATTTTCATAAAAACATTTTTTGCATGAAAAATGGACGATGTATAGTCCTTTCTATTTTTCTCATGAAAAATAAGAAGTGGACGATGTATAGTCCATTAAGTTATTTTCATAAAAACATATTTTGCATTATAAATGAACGATATATATTCCATTAAATTATTTACATAAAATAATTTTATGCATGAAAAATGGACTATGTATAGTCGTATCTATTTTTCGCATAAAAAATAAGAAATGGACAATGTATAGTCCAATAAACTATTTTCATAAAAACATTTTTTGCATGAAAAATCGACGAAGTATAGTCCTATCTATTTTTCGCATGAAAAATAAGAAGTGGACGATGTATAGTCCATTAAATTATTTTCATAAAAACATTTTTTGCATGAAAAATGGACGATGTATTCTCCATTAAATTATTTTCATAAAAACATTTTTTGCATGAAAAATGAACGATGTATAGTCCATTAAATTATTTTCATAAAAACATTTTTTGCATGAAAAATGAACGATGTATAGTCCATTAAACTATTTTCATAAAAACATTTTTTGCATGAAAAATGGACGATGTATAGTCCTATCTATTTTTCGCATGAAAAATAAGAAGTGGACGATGTATAGTCCATTAAATTATTTTCATAAAAACATATTTTGCATGAAAAATGGACGATGTATAGTCCTATCTATTTTTCGCATGAAAAATAAAAGAAGGACGATGTATAGTCCATTAAATCATTTTCATAAAATGGTTTTTTTGCATGAAAAATTGACGATGTATAGTCCTTTCTATTTTTTTCATGAAAAATTAGAAATGGACGATGTATAGTCCATTAAATTATTTTCATAAAAATATTTTTTGCATGAAAAAGAGACGATGTATAGTCCTTTCTATTTTTCGCATAAAAAATAAGAAATGGACGATGTATAGTCCATTAAATTATTTTCATAAAAACATTTTTTGCATGAAAAACGGACGATGTATAGTCGTATCTATTTTTCGCATGAAAAATAAAAAAAGGACGATGTATAGTCCATTAAATTATTTTGATAAGAAAATTTTTTGCATGAAAAATGGACGATGTATAGTCCTATCTATTTTTCGCATAAAAAATAAGAAATGGACGATGTATAGTCCAATAAACTATTTTCATAAAAACATTTTTTGCATGAAAAATGGACGATGTATAGATCTATCTATTTTCTCATGAAATATAAGAAGTGGACGATGTATAGTCCATTAAATTATTTTCATAAAATAATTTTTTTTGCATGAAAAATGGACGATGTATAATCGTATCTATTTTTCGCATAAAAAATAAGAAATGGACGATGTATAGTCCATTAAATTATTTTCATAAAAACATTTTTTGCATGAAAAATGGACGATGTATAGTCGTATATATTTTTCGAATGAAAAATAAAAAAAGGACGATGTATAGTCCATTAAATTATTTTCATAAGAAATTTTTTTGCATGAAAAATGGACGATGTATAGTCCTATCTATTTTTCGCATAAAAAATAAGAAATGGACGATGTATAGTCCATTAAATTATTTTCATAAAAACATTTTTTGCATGAAAAATGGACGATGTATAGTCCTATCTATTTTTCGCATGAAAAATAAAAGAAGGACGATGTATAGTCCATTAAATCATTTTCATAAAATAATTTTTTGCATGAAAAATGGACGATGTATAGTCCTTTCTATTTTTTTCATGAAAAATTAGAAGTGGACGATGTATAGTCCATTAAATTATTTTCATAAAAATATTTTTTGCATGAAAAATAGACGATGTATAGTCCTTTCTATTTTTCTCATGAAAAATAAGAAGTGGACGATGTATAGTCCATTAAATTATTTTCTTTAAATAGTTTTTTGCAAGAAAAATGGACGATGTATAGTCGTATCTATTTTTCGCATGAAAAATAAGAAATGGACGATGTATAGTTTATTGCATGAAAAATGGACGATGTATAGTCCTTTCTATTTTTCTCATGAAAAATAAGAAGTGGACGATGTCTGGTCCATTAAATTATTTTCATAAAAACATTTTTTGCATGAAAAATGGACGATGTATAGTCCTATCTATTTTTCGCATGAAAAATAAAAGAAGGACGATGTATAGTCCATTAAATTATTTTCATAAAATAATTTTTTGCATGAAAAATGGACGATGTATAGTCGTATCTATTTTTCGCATGAAAAATAAGAATTGGACGATGTATAGTCCATTAAATTATTTTCATAAAATATATTTTTGCATGAAAAATATACGATGTATAGTTCTATCTATTTTGCGCACGAAAAATAAGAAGTGGACGATGTATAGTCCTTTAAATTATTTTCATAAAAATATTTTTTGCATGAAAAATGGACGATGTATAGTCCTATCTATTTTTCTCATGAATAATAAGAAGTGGACGATGTATAGTCCATTAAGTTATTTTCATAAAAAAATTTTTTGCATGAAAAATGGACGATGTATAGTCGTATCTATTTTTCGCATGAAATATAAGGAATGGACGATGTATAGTCTATTAAATTATTTGTATAAAAACATTTTTTTCATGATAAATGAACGATTATAGTCCATTAAATTATTTTCATAAAAACATTTTTTGCATGAAAAATAGACCATGTATAGTCCTATCTATTTTTCGCATGAAAAATAAGAAATGGACGATGTATAGTCCAATAAACTATTTTCATAAAAACATTTTTTGCATGAAAAATGGACGATGTATAGTCCTGTCTATTTTTCGCATGAAAAATAAGAAGTGGACGATGTATAGTCCATTAAATTATTTTCATAAAATAATTTTTTGCATGAAAAATGGACGATGTATAGTCGTATCTATTTTTTGCATAAAAAATAAGAAATGGACGATGTATAGTCCATTAAATTATTTTCATAAAAACATTTTTTGCATGAAAAACGGACGATGTATAGTCGTATCTATTTTTCGCATGAAAAATAAAAAAAGGACGATGTATAGTCCATTAAATTATTTTCATAAGAAAATTTTTTGCATGAAAAATGGACGATGTATAGTCCTATCTATTTTTCGCATAAAAAATAAGAAATGGACGATGTATAGTCCAATAAACTATTTTCATAAAAACATTTTTTGCATGTAAAATGGACGATGTATAGTCCTATCTATTTTTCGCATGAAAAATAAGAAGTGGACGATGTATAGTCCATTAAATTATTTTCATAAAAACATTTTTTGCATGAAAAATCGACGAAGTATTCCTATCTATTTTTCGCATGAAAACTAAGAAGTGGACGATGTATAGTCCATTAAATTATTTTCATAAAAACATTTTTTGCATGAAAAATGGACGATGTATAGTCGTATATATTTTTCGCATGAAAAATAAAAAAAGGACGATGTATAGTCCATTAAATTATTTTTATAAGAAAATTTTTTGCATGAAAAATGGACGATGTATAGTCGTATCTATTTTTCGCATGAAATATAAGAAATGGACGATGTATAGTCCTTTCTATTTTTCTCATGAATAATAAGAAGTGGACGATGTATAGTCCATTAAGTTATTTTCATAAAAAAATTTTTTCCATGAAAAATGGACGATGTATAGTCCTATCTATTTTTCGCATGAAAAATAAAAGGAGGACGATATATAGTCCATTAAATTATTTTCATAAAATAATTTTTTGCATGAAAAATGGACGATGTATAGTCGTATCTATTTTTCGCATGAAATATAAGAAATGGACGATGTATAGTCTATTAAATTATTTGTATAAAAACATTTTTTTCATGATAAATGAACGATTATAGTCCATTAAATTATTTTCATAAAAACATTTTTTGCATGAAAAATAGACCATGTATAGTCCTATCTATTTTTCGCATGAAAAATAAGAAACGGACGATGTATAGTCCAATAAACTATTTTCATAAAAACATTTTTTGCATGAAAAATGGACGATGTATAGTCCTGTCTATTTTTCGCATGAAAAATAAGAAGTGGACGATGTATAGTCCATTAAATTATTTTCATAAAATAATTTTTTGCATGAAAAATGGACGATGTATAGTCGTATCTATTTTTCGCATAAAAAATAAGAAATGGACGATGTATAGTCCATTAAATTATTTTCATAAAAACATTTTTTGCATGAAAAATGGACGAAGTATAGTCCTATCTATTTTTCGCATGAAAACTAAGAAGTGGACGATGTATAGTCCATTAAATTATTTTCATAAAAACATTTTTTGCATGAAAAATGGACGATGTATAGTCCTATCTATTTTTCGCATAAAAAATAAGAAATGGACGATGTATAGTCCATTAAATTATTTTCATAAAAACATTTTTTGCATGGAAAATGGACGATGTATAGTCCTATCTATAGTCCATTAAATTATTTTCATAAAAACATATTTTGCATGAAAAATGGACGATGTATAGTCCTATCTATTTTTCGCATGAAAAATAAAAGAAGGACGATGTATAGTCTATTAAATCATTTTCATAAAATAATTTTTTGCATGAAAAATGGACGATGTATAGTCGTATATATTTTTCGAATGAAAAATAAAAAAAGGACGATGTATAGTCCATTAAATTATTTTCATAAGAAAATTTTTTGCATGAAAAATGGACGATGTATAGTCCTATCTATTTTTCGCATAAAAAATAAGAAATGGACGATGTATAGTCCATTAAATTATTTTCATAAAAACATTTTTTGCATGAAAAATGGACGATGTATAGTCCTATCCATTTTTCGCATGAAAAATAAAAGAAGGACGATGTATAGTCCATTAAATCATTTTCATAAAATAATTTTTTGCATGAAAAATGGACGATGTATAGTCCTTTCTATTTTTTTCATGAAAAATTAGAAGTGGACGATGTATAGTCCATTAAATTATTTTCATAAAAATATTTTTTGCATGAAAAATAGACGATGTATAGTCCTATCTATTTTTCGCATGAAAAATAAGAAGTGGACGATGTATAGTCCATTAAATTATTTTCATAAAAACATTTTTTGCATGAAAAATCGACGAAGTATAGTCCTATCTATTTTTCGCATGAAAAATAAGAAATGGACGATGTATAGTTTATTGCATGAAAAATGGACGATGTATAGTCCTTTCTATTTTTCTCGTGAAAAATAAGAAGTGGACGATGTCTGGTCCATTAAATTATTTTCATAAAAACATTTTTTGCATGAAAAATGGACGATGTGTAGTCCAATGTATTTTTCGCATGAAAAATAAAAGAAGGACGATGTATAGTCCATTAAATTATTTTCATTAAATAATTTTTTGCATGAAAAATGGACGATGTATAGTCGTATCTATTTTTCGCACGAAAAATAAGAAGTGGACGATGTATAGTCCTTTAAATTATTTTCATAAAAATATTTTTTGCATGAAAAATGGACGATGTATAGTCCTATCTATTTTTATCATGAATAATAAGAAGTGGACGATGTATAGTCCATTAAGTTATTTTCATAAAAAAAATTTTTGCATGAAAAATGGACGATGTATAGTCCTATCTATTTTTCGCATGAAAAATAAAAGAAGGACGATATATAGTCCATTAAATTATTTTCATAAAATAATTTTTTGCATGAAAAATGGACGATGTATAGTCGTATCTATTTTTCGCATGAAATATAAGAAATGGACGATGTATAGTCTATTAAATTATTTGTATAAAAACATTTTTTTCATGATAAATGAACGATTATAGTCCATTAAATTATTTTCATAAAAACATTTTTTGCATGAAAAATAGACCATGTATAGTCCTATCTATTTTTCGCATGAAAAATAAGAAATGGACGATGTATAGTCCAATAAACTATTTTCATAAAAACATTTTTTGCATGAAAAATGGACGATGTATAGTCCTGCCTATTTTTCGTATGAAAAATAAGAAGTGGACGATGTATAGTCCATTAAATTATTTTCATAAAATAATTTTTTGCATGAAAAATGGACGATGTATAGTCGTATCTATTTTTCGCATAAAAAATAAGAAATGGACGATGTATAGTCCATTAAATTATTTTCATAAAAACATTTTTTGCATGAAAAACGGACGATGTATAGTCGTATCTATTTTTCGCATGAAAAATAAAAAAAGGACGATGTATAGTCCATTAAATTATTTTCATAAGAAAATTTTTTGCATGAAAAATGGACGATGTATAGTCCTATCTATTTTTCGCATGAAAAATAAGAAATGGACGATGTATAGTCCAATAAACTATTTTCATAAAAACATTTTTTGCATGTAAAATGGACGATGTATAGTCCTATCTATTTTTCGCATGAAAAATAAGAAATGGACGATGTATAGTCCATTAAATTATTTTCATAAAAACATTTTTTGCATGAAAAACGGACGATGTATAGTCGTATCTATTTTTCGCATGAAAAATAAAAAAAGGACGATGTATAGTCCATTAAATTATTTTCATAAGAAAACTTTTTGCATGAAAAATGGACGATGTATAGTCCTATCTATTTTTCGCATAAAAAATAAGAAATGGACGATGTATAGTCCAATAAACTATTTTCATAAAAACATTTTTTGCATGTAAAATGGACGATGTATAGTCCTATCTATTTTTCGCATGAAAAATAAGAAGTGGACGATGTATAGTCCATTAAATTATTTTCATAAAAACATTTTTTGCATGAAAAATCGACGAAGTATAGTCCTATCTATTTTTCGCATGAAAACTAAGAAGTGGACGATGTATAGTCCATTAAATTATTTTCATAAAAACATTTTTTGCATGAAAAATGGACGATGTATAGTCGTATATATTTTTCGCATGAAAAATAAAAAAGGACGATGTATAGTCCATTAAATTATTTTTATAAGAAAATTTTTTGCATGAAAAATGGACGATGTATAGTCGTATCTATTTTTCGCATGAAATATAAGAAATGGACGATGTATAGTCCTTTCTATTTTTCTCATGAATAATAAGAAGTGGACGATGTATAGTCCATTAAGTTATTTTCATAAAAAAATTTTTTCCATGAAAAATGGACGATGTATAGTCCTATCTATTTTTCGCATGAAAAATAAAAGAAGGACGATATATAGTCCATTAAATTATTTTCATAAAATAATTTTTTGCATGAAAAATAGACCATGTATAGTCCTATCTATTTTTCGCATGAAAAATAAGAAACGGACGATGTATAGTCCAATAAACTATTTTCATAAAAACATTTTTTGCATGAAAAATGGACGATGTATAGTCCTGTCTATTTTTCGCATGAAAAATAAGAAGTGGGCGATGTATAGTCCATTAAATTATTTTCATAAAATAATTTTTTGCATGAAAAATGGACGATGTATAGTCGTATCTATTTTTCGCATAAAAAATAAGAAATGGACGATGTATAGTTCATTAAATTATTTTCATAAAAACATTTTTTGCATGAAAAACGGACGATGTATAGTCCTATCTATTTTTCGCATAAAAAAATAAGAAATGGACGATGTATAGTCCAATAAACTATTTTCATAAAAACATTTTTTGCATGTAAAATGGACGATGTATAGTCCTATCTATTTTTCGCATGGAAAATAAGAAGTGGACCATGTATAGTCCATTAAATTATTTTCATAAAAACATTTTTTGCATGAAAAATCGACGAAGTATAGTCCTATCTATTTTTCGCATGAAAACTAAGAAGTGGACGATGTATAGTCCATTAAATTATTTTCATAAAAACATTTTTTGCATGAAAAATGGACGATGTATAGTCGTATATATTTTTCGCATGAAAAATAAAAAAAAGGACGATGTATAGTCCATTAAATTACTTTTATAAGAAAATTTTTTGCATGAAAAATGGACGATGTATAGTCCTATCTATTTTTCGCATAAAAAATAAGAAATGGACGATGTATAGTCCATTAAATTATTTTCATAAAAACATTTTTTGCATGAAAAATGGACGATGTATAGTCCTATCTATAGTCCATTAAATTATTTTCATAAAAACATATTTTGCATGAAAAATGGACGATATATAGTCCATTAAATTATTTTCATAAAAACATATTTTGCATGAAAAATGGACAATGTATAGTCCATTAAATTATTTTCATAAAAACATTTTTTGCATGAAAAATGGACGATGTATAGTCCTAAATATTTTTCGCATGAAAAATAAGAAGTGGACGATGTATAGTCCATTAAATTATTTTCATTAAATAATTTTTTGCACGAAAAATGGACGATGTATAGTCGTATCTATTTTTCGCATGAAAAATAAGAAATGGACGATGTATAGTTTATTGCATGAAAAATGGACGATGTCTAGTCCTTTCTATTTTTCTCATGAAAAATAAGAAGTGGACAATGTCTGGTCCATTAAATTATTTTCATAAAAACATTTTTTGCATGAAAAATGGACGATGTATAGTCCTATCTATTTTTCGCATGAAAAATAAAAGAAGGACGATGTATAGTCCATTATATTATTTTCATAAAATAATTTTTTGCATGAAAAATGGACGATGTATAGTCGTATCTATTTTTCGCATGAAAAATAAGAATTGGACGATGTATAGTCCATTAAATTATTTTCATAAAATAATTTTTTGCATGAAAAATGTACGATGTATAGTCCTATCTATTTTTCGCATGAAAAATAAGAAGTGGACGATTTATAGTCCTTTAAATTATTTTCATAAAAATATTTTTTGCATGAAAAATGGACGATGTATAGTCGTATCTATTTTTCGCATGCAAAATAACAAATGGACGATGTATAGTCCATTAAATTATTTTCATAAAAACATTTTTTTCATGATAAATGAACGATGTATAGTCCATTAAATGATTTTCATAAAAACATTTTTTGCATGAAAAATGGACAATATATAGTCCATTAAATTATTTTCATAAAAACATTTTTTGCATGAAAACTGGTTAATGTATAGTCCATTAAATTATTTTCATAAGAAAATTTTTTGCATGAAAAATGGACGATGTATAGTCCTATCTATTTTTCGCATAAAAAATAAGAAATGGACGATGTATAGTCCAATAAACTATTTTCATAAAAACATTTTTTGCATGTAAAATGGACGATGTATAGTCCTATCTATTTTTCGCATGAAAAATAAGAAATGGACGATGTATAGTCCATTAAATTATTTTCATAAAAACATTTTTTGCATGAAAAACGGACGATGTATAGTCGTATCTATTTTTCGCATGAAAAATAAAAAAAGGACGATGTATAGTCCATTAAATTATTTTCATAAGAAAATTTTTTGCATGAAAAATGGACGATGTATAGTCCTATCTATTTTTCGCATAAAAAATAAGAAATGGACGATGTATAGTCCAATAAACTATTTTCATAAAAACATTTTTTGCATGTAAAATGGACGATGTATAGTCCTATCTATTTTTCGCATGAAAAATAAGAAGTGGACGATGTATAGTCCATTAAATTATTTTCATAAAAACATTTTTTGCATGAAAAATCGACGAAGTATAGTCCTATCTATTTTTCGCATGAAAACTAAGAAGTGGACGATGTATAGTCCATTAAATTATTTTCATAAAAACATTTTTTGCATGAAAAATGGACGATGTATAGTCGTATATATTTTTCGCATGAAAAATAAAAAAGGACGATGTATAGTCCATTAAATTATTTTTATAAGAAAATTTTTTGCATGAAAAATGGACGATGTATAGTCGTATCTATTTTTCGCATGAAATATAAGAAATGGACGATGTATAGTCCTTTCTATTTTTCTCATGAATAATAAGAAGTGGACGATGTATAGTCCATTAAGTTATTTTCATAAAAAAATTTTTTCCATGAAAAATGGACGATGTATAGTCCTATCTATTTTTCGCATGAAAAATAAAAGAAGGACGATATATAGTCCATTAAATTATTTTCATAAAATAATTTTTTGCATGAAAAATAGACCATGTATAGTCCTATCTATTTTTCGCATGAAAAATAAGAAACGGACGATGTATAGTCCAATAAACTATTTTCATAAAAACATTTTTTGCATGAAAAATGGACGATGTATAGTCCTGTCTATTTTTCGCATGAAAAATAAGAAGTGGACGATGTATAGTCCATTAAATTATTTTCATAAAATAATTTTTTGCATGAAAAATGGACGATGTATAGTCGTATCTATTTTTCGCATAAAAAATAAGAAATGGACGATGTATAGTTCATTAAATTATTTTCATAAAAACATTTTTTGCATGAAAAACGGACGATGTATAGTCCTATCTATTTTTCGCATAAAAAATAAGAAATGGACGATGTATAGTCCAATAAACTATTTTCATAAAAACATTTTTTGCATGTAAAATGGACGATGTATAGTCCTATCTATTTTTCGCATGAAAAATAAGAAGTGGACCATGTATAGTCCATTAAATTATTTTCATAAAAACATTTTTTGCATGAAAAATCGACGAAGTATAGTCCTATCTATTTTTCGCATGAAAACTAAGAAGTGGACGATGTATAGTCCATTAAATTATTTTCATAAAAACATTTTTTGCATGAAAAATGGACGATGTATAGTCGTATATATTTTTCGCATGAAAAATAAAAAAAGGACGATGTATAGTCCATTAAATTACTTTTATAAGAAAATTTTTTGCATGAAAAATGGACGATGTATAGTCCTATCTATTTTTCGCATAAAAAATAAGAAATGGACGATGTATAGTCCATTAAATTATTTTCATAAAAACATTTTTTGCATGAAAAATGGACGATGTATAGTCCTATCTATAGTCCATTAAATTATTTTCATAAAAACATATTTTGCATGAAAAATGGACGATATATAGTCCATTAAATTATTTTCATAAAAACATATTTTGCATGAAAAATGGACAATGTATAGTCCATTAAATTATTTTCATAAAAACATTTTTTGCATGAAAAATGGACGATGTATAGTCCTAAATATTTTTCGCATGAAAAATAAGAAGTGGACGATGTATAGTCCATTAAATTATTTTCATTAAATAATTTTTTGCACGAAAAATGGACGATGTATAGTCGTATCTATTTTTCGCATGAAAAATAAGAAATGGACGATGTATAGTTTATTGCATGAAAAATGGACGATGTCTAGTCCTTTCTATTTTTCTCATGAAAAATAAGAAGTGGACAATGTCTGGTCCATTAAATTATTTTCATAAAAACATTTTTTGCATGTAAAATGGACGATGTATAGTCCTATCTATTTTTCGCATGAAAAATAAAAGAAGGACGATGTATAGTCCATTATATTATTTTCATAAAATAATTTTTTGCATGAAAAATGGACGATGTATAGTCGTATCTATTTTTCGCATGAAAAATAAGAATTGGACGATGTATAGTCCATTAAATTATTTTCATAAAATAATTTTTTGCATGAAAAATGTACGATGTATAGTCCTATTTTTTTTTCGCATGAAAAATAAGAAGTGGACGATTTATAGTCCTTTAAATTATTTTCATAAAAATATTTTTTGCATGAAAAATGGACGATGTATAGTCGTATCTATTTTTCGCATGCAAAATAACAAATGGACGATGTATAGTCCATTAAATTATTTTCATAAAAACATTTTTTTCATGATAAATGAACGATGTATAGTCCATTAAATGATTTTCATAAAAACATTTTTTGCATGAAAAATGGACAATATATAGTCCATTAAATTATTTTCATAAAAACATTTTTTGCATGAAAACTGGTTAATGTATAGTCCATTAAATTATTTTCATAAAAACATTTTTTGCATGAAAAATGGACGATGTATAGCCCTATCTATTTTTTGCATGAAAAAAAAGAAAATAAGAATTAAATTATTTGTATAAAAACATTTTTTTCATGATAAATGAACGATGTATAGTCCATTAAATTATTTTCATAAAAACATTTTTTGCATGAAAAATGGACGATGTATAGTCCTTTCTATTTTTCTCATGAACAATAAGAAGTGGACGATGTATAGTCTATTAAATTATTTTCATAAAATAATTTTTTGCATGAAAAATGGACGATGTATAGTCGTATCTATTTTTCGCATGAAAAATAAGAAATGGACGATGTACAGTTTATTGCATGAAAAATGGACAATATATAGTCGTATCTATTTTTCTCATGAACAATAAGAAGTGGACGATGTAGATAGAGTCCATTAAGTTATTTTCATAAAAACATATTTTGCATGAAAAATGGACAATGTATAGTCCATTAAATTATTTTCATAAAAACATTTTTTGCATGAAAAATGGACGATGTATAGTCGTATCTATTTTTCGCATGAAAAATAAGAAGTGAACGATGTATAGTCCATTAAATTATTTTCATAAAAACATTTTTTGCATGAAAAATGGACGATGTATAGTCCTTTCTATTTTTCTCATGAAAAATAAGAAATGGACGATGTATAGTACATTAAATTATTTTCATAAAATAATTTTTTGCATGAAAAATGGACGATGTATAGTCGTATCTATTTTTTGCATGCAAAATAACAAATGGACGATGTATAGTCTTTTAAATTATTTGCATAAAAACACTTTTTTCATGATAAATGAACGATGTATAGTCCATTAAATTATTTTCATAAAAATATTTTTTTCATGAAATATAGACGATGTATAATCCTTTCTATTTTTCTCATGAAAAATAAGAACTGGACGATGTATAGTGCATTAAGTTGTTTTCATAAAAACATTTTTTGCATTAAAAATGGAATATGTATAGTCCTATCTATTTTTCGCATAAAAAATAAGAAATGGACGATGTATAGTCCATTAAATTATTTTCATAAAAACATTTTTTTCATGATAAATGAACGATGTATAGTCCATTAAATTATTTTTATAAAAACATTTTTTGCATGAAAAATCGACGAAGTATAGTCCTATCTATTTTTCGCATGAAAACTAAGAAGTGGACGATGTATAGTCCATTAAATTATTTTCATAAAAACATTTTTTGCATGAAAAATGGACGATGTATAGTCCTATCTATTTTTCGCATAAAAAATAAGAAATGGACGATGTATAGTCCAATAAACTATTTTCATAAAAACATTTTTTGCATGAAAAATGGACGATGTATAGTTCTATCTATTTTCTCATGAAAAATAAGAAGTGGACGATGTATAGTCCATTAAATTATTTTCATAAAATAATTTTTTTGCATGCAAAATGGACGATGTATAATCGTATCTATTTTTCGCATAAAAAATAAGAAATGGACGATGTATAGTCCAATAAATTATTTTCATAAAAACATTTTTTGCATGAAAATATATATATATATATTTTTCGCATGAAAAATAAAAAAAGGACGATGTATAGTCCATTAAATTGTTTTCATAAGAAAATTTTTTGCATGAAAAATGGACGATGTATAGTCCTATCTATTTTTCGCATAAAAAATAATAAATGGACGATGTATAGTCCATTAAATTATTTTCATAAAAACATTTTTTGCATGAAAAATGGACGATGTATAGTCCTATCTATTTTTCGCATGAAAAATAAGAAGTGGACGATGTATAGTCCATTAGTCGTATATATTTTTCGCATGAAAAATAAAAAAAGGACGATGTATAGTCCATTAAATTATTTTCATAAGAAAATTTTTTGCATGAAAAATGGACGATGTATAGTCCTATCTATTTTTCGCATAAAAAATAAGAAATGGACGATGTATAGTCCAATAAACTATTTTCATAAAAACATTTTTTGCATGAAAAATGGACGATGTATAGTCGTATCTATTTTTCGCATAAAAAATAAGAAATGGACGATGTATAGTCCATTAAATTATTTTCATAAAAACATTTTTTGTATGCAAAACGGACGATATATAGTCGTATCTACTTTTCGCATGAAAAATAAAAGAAGGACGATATATAGTCCATTAAATTATTTTCATAAAATAATTTTTTGCATGAAAAATGGACGATGTATAGTCCATTAAATTATTTTCATAAAAACATTTTTTGCATGAAAAATGAACGATGTATATATAGTCCATTAAATTATTTTCATAAAAACATTTTTTGCATGAAAATTGGACGATGTATAGTCCTATCTATTTTTCGCATGAAAAATAAGAAGTGAACGATGTATAGTCCATTAAATTATATTCATAAAAACATTTTTTGCATGAAAAATGGACGATGTATAGTCCTTTCTATTTTTCTCATGAAAAATAAGAAGTGGACGATGTATAGTACATTAAATTATTTTCATAAAATAATTTTTTGCATGAAAAATGGACGATGTATAGTCGTATCTATTTTTTGCATGCAAAATAACAAATGGACGATGTATAGTCTATTAAATTATTTGCATAAAAACACTTTTTTCATGATAAATGAACGATGTATAGTCCATTAAATTATTTTCATAAAAATATTTTTTTCATGAAATATAGACGATGTATAATCCTTTCTATTTTTCTCATGAAAAATAAGAACTGGACGATGTATAGTGCATTAAGTTGTTTTCATAAAAGCATTTTTTGCATTAAAAATGGAATATGTATAGTCCTATCTATTTTTCGCATGAAAAATAAAATAAGGACGATATATAGTCCATTAAATTATTTTCATAAAATAATTTTTTGCATGAAAAATGAACGATGTAGAGTCGTATCTATTTTTCGCATGAAAAATAAGAAATGGACGATGTATAGTCCATTAAATTATTTGTATAAAAACATTTTTTTCATGATAAATGAACGATGTATAGTCCATTAAATTATTTTCATAAAAACATTTTTTGCATGAAAAATAGACCATGTATAGTGCTATCTATTTTTCGCATGAAAAATAAGAAATGGACGATGTATAGTACAATAAACTATTTTCATAAAAACATTTTTTGCATGAAAAATAGACCATGTATAGTCCTATCTATTTTTCGCATGAAAAATAAGAAGTGGACGATGTATAGTCCATTAAATTATTTTCATAAAATAATTTTTTGCATGAAAAATGGACGATGTATAGTCCATTAAATTATTTTCATAAAAACATTTTTTGCATGAAAAATGAACGATGTATAGTCAATTAAATTATTTTCATAAAAACATTTTTTGCATGAAAAATAGACCATGTATAGTCCTATCTATTTTTCGCATAAAAAATAATAAATGGACGATGTATAGTCCAATAAACTATTTTCATAAAAACATTTTTTGCATAAAAAATGGACGATGTATAGTCCTATCTATTTTTCGCATAAAAAATAAGAAATGGACGATGTATAGTCCATTAAATTATTTTCATAAAAACATTTTTTGCATGAAAAATGGACGATGTATAGTCCTTTCTATTTTTCTCATGAAAAATAAGAAGTGGTTGATGTATAGTCCATTAAGTTATTTTCATAAAAACATATTCTGCATTATAAATGAACGATATTTATTCCATTAAATTATTTAAATAAAATAATTTTATGCATGTAAAATGGACGATGTATAGTCCTATCTATTTTTCGCATGAAAAATAAGAAGTGGACGATGTATAGTCCATTAAATTATTTTCATAAAAACATTTTTTGCATGAAAAATCGACGAAGTATAGTCCTATCTATTTTTCGCATGAAAACTAAGAAGTGGACGATGTATAGTCCATTAAATTATTTTCATAAAAACATTTTTTGCATGAAAAATGGACGATGTATAGTCGTATATATTTTTCGCATGAAAAATAAAAAATGGACGATGTATAGTCCATTAAATTATTTTCATAAGAAAATTTTTTGCATGAAAAATGGACGATGTATAGTACTATCTATTTTTCGCATAAAAAATAAGAAATGGACGATGTATAGTCCATTAAATTATTTTCATAAAAACATTTTTTGCATGAAAAATGGACGATGTATAGTCCATTAAATTATTTTCATAAAAACATTTTTTGCATGAAAAATGAACGATGTATAGTCAATTAAATTATTTTCATAAAAACATTTTTTGCATGGAAAATAGACCATGTATAGTCCTATCTATTTTTCGCATAAAAAATAATAAATGGACGATGTATAGTCCAATAAACTATTTTCATAAAAACATTTTTTGCATAAAAAATGGACGATGTATAGTCCTATCTATTTTTCGCATAAAAAATAAGAAATGGACGATGTATAGTCCATTAAATTATTTTCATAAAAACATTTTGTGCATGAAAAATGGACGATGTATAGTCCTTTCTATTTTTCTCATGAAAAATAAGAAGTGGTTGATGTATAGTCCATTAAGTTATTTTCATAAAAACATATTCTGCATTATAAATGAACGATATTTATTCCATTAAATTATTTAAATAAAATAATTTTATGCATGAAAAATGGACGATGTATAGTCGTATATATTTTTCGCATGAAAAATAAAAAATGGACGTTGTATAGTCCATTAAATTATTTTCATAAGAAAATTTTTTGCATGAAAAATGGACGATGTATAGTACTATCTATTTTTCGCATAAAAAATAAGAAATGGACGATGTATAGTCCATTAAATTATTTTCATAAAAACATTTTTTGCATGAAAAATGGACGATGTATAGTCCTATCTATTTTTCGCATGAAAAATAAGAAGTGGACGATGTATAGTCCAATAAACTATTTTCATAAAAACATTTTTTGCATGAAAAATGGACGATGTATAGTTCTATCTATTTTCTCATGAAAAATAAGAAGTGGACGATGTATAGTCCATTAAATTATTTTCATAAAATAATTTTTTTGCATGCAAAATGGACAATGTATAATCGTATCTATTTTTCGCATAAAAAATAAGAAATGGACGATGTATAGTCCAATAAATTATTTTCATAAAAACATTTTTTGCATGAAAATAGATATATATATTTTTCGCATGAAAAATAAAAAAAGGACGATGTATAGTCCATTAAATTATTTTCATAAGAAACTTTTTTGCATGAAAAATGGACGATGTATAGTCCTATCTATTTTTCGCATAAAAAATAAGAAATGGACGATGTATAGTCCATTAAATTATTTTCATAAAAACATTTTTTGCATGAAAAATGGACGATGTATAGTCCTATCTATTTTTCGCATGAAAAATAAGAAGTGGACGATGTATAGTCCATTAGTCGTATCTATTTTTCGCATAAAAAATAAGAAATGGACGATGTATAGTCCAATAAACTATTTTCATAAAAACATTTTTTGCATGAAAAATGGACGATGTATAGTCGTATCTATTTTTCGCATAAAAAATAAGAAATGGACGATGTATAGTCCATTAAATTATTTTCATAAAAACATTTTTTGCATGAAAAACGGACGATATATAGTCGTATCTACTTTTCGCATGAAAAATAAAAGAAGGACGATATATAGTCCATTAAATTATTTTCATAAAATAATTTTTTGCATGAAAAATGGACGATGTATAGTCCATTAAATTATTTTCATAAAAACATTTTTTGCATGAAAAATGAACGATGTATAGTCCATTAAATTATTTTCATAAAAACATTTTTTGCATGAAAAATAGACCATGTATAGTCCTATCTATTTTTCGCATGAAAAATAAGAAGTGGACGATGTATAGTCCATTAAATTATTTTCATAAAATAATTTTTTGCATGAAAAATGGACGATGTATAGTCCATTAATTTATTTTCATAAAAACATTTTTTGCATGAAAAATGAACGATGTATAGTCAATTAAATTATTTTCATAAAAACATTTTTTGCATGAAAAATAGACCATGTATAGTCCTATCTATTTTTCGCATGAAAAATAAGAAGTGGACGATGTATAGTCCATTAAATTATTTTCATAAAATAATTTTTTGCATGAAAAATGGACGATGTATAGTCCATTAATTTATTTTCATAAAAACATTTTTTGCATGAAAAATGAACGATGTATAGTCAATTAAATTATTTTCATAAAAACATTTTTTGCATGAAAAATAGACCATGTATAGTCCTATCTATTTTTCGCATAAAAAATAATAAACGGACGATGTATAGTCCAATAAACTATTTTCATAAAAACATTTTTTGCATAAAAAATGGACGATGTATAGTCCTATCTATTTTTCGCATAAAAAATAAGAAATGGACGATGTATAGTCCATTAAATTATTTTCATAAAAACATTTTTTGCATGAAAAATGGACGATGTATAGTCCTTTCTATTTTTCTCATGAAAAATAAGAAGTGGTTGATGTATAGTCCATTAAGTTATTTTCATAAAAACATTTTTTGCATGAAAAATCGACGAAGTATAGTCCTATCTATTTTTCGCATGAAAACTAAGAAGTGGACGATGTATAGTCCAATAAACTATTTTCATAAAAACATTTTTTGCATAAAAAATGGACGATGTATAGTCCTATCTATTTTTCGCATGAAAAATAAAAGAAGGACGATGTATAGTCCATTATATTATTTTCATAAAATAATTTTTTGCATGAAAAATGGACGATGTATAGTCGTATCTATTTTTCGCATGAAAAATAAGAATTGGACGATGTATAGTCCATTAAATTATTTTCATAAAATAATTTTTTGCATGAAAAATGTACGGTGTATAATCCTATCTATTTTTCGCATGAAAAATAAGAAGTGGACGATGTATAGTCCTTTAAATTATTTTCATAAAAACATTTTTTGCATGAAAAATGGACGATGTATAGTCCTTTCTATTTTTCTCATGAAAAATAAGAAGTGGTTGATGTATAGTCCATTAAGTTATTTTCATAAAAACATATTCTGCATTATAAATGAACGACATATATTCCATTAAATTATTTAAATAAAATAATTTTTTGCATGAAAAATGGACGATGTATAGTCCTATCTATTTTTCGCATGAAAAATAAAAGAAGGACGATGTATAGTCCATTATATTATTTTCATAAAATAATTTTTTACATGAAAAATGGACGATGTATAGTCGTATCTATTTTTCGCATGAAAAATAAGAATTGGACGATGTATAGTCCATTAAATTATTTTCATAAAAACATTTTTTGCATGAAAAATGGACAATATATAGTCCATTAAATTATTTTCATAAAAACATTTTTTGCATAAAAAATGGACAATGTATAGTCCATTAAATTATTTTCATAAAAACATTTTTTGCATGAAAAATGGACGTTGTATAGCCCTATCTATTTTTTGCATGAAAAAAAAAGAAAATAAGAATTAAATTATTTGTATAAAAGCTTTTTTTTCATGATAAATGAACGATGTATAGTCCATTAAATTATTTTCATAAAAACATTTTTTGCATGAAAAATGGACGATGTATAGTCCTTTCTATTTTTCTCATGAACAATAAGAAGTGGACGATGTATAGTCCATTAAATTATTTTCATAAAGTAATTTGTTGCATGAAAAATGGACCATGTATAGTCGTATCTATTTTTCGCATGAAAAATTAAAAATGGACGATGTACAGTTTATTGCATGAAAAATGGACGATGTACAGTCCTTTCTATTTTTCTCATGAAAAATAAGAAGTGGACGATGTATAGTGCATTAAGTTGTTTTCATAAAAACATTTTTTGCATTAAAAATGGACGATGTATAGTCGTATCTATTTTTTGCATGCAAAATAGCAAATGGACGATGTATAGTCTATTAAATTATTTGCATAAAAACACTTTTTTCATGATAAATGAACGATGTATAGTCCATTAAATTATTTTCATAAAAATATTTTTTCATGAAATATAGACGATGTATAGTCCTTTCTATTTTTCGCATGAAAAATAAGAACTGGACGATGTATATGGCATTAAGTTGTTTTCATAAAAACATTTTTTGCAATAAAAATGGAATATGTATAGTCCTATCTATTTTTCGCATGAAAAATAAAAGAAGGACGATATATAGTCCATTAAATTATTTTCATAAAATAATTTTTTCCATGAAAAATGAACGATGTAGAGTTGTATCTATTTTTCGAATGAAAAATAAGAAATGGACGATGTATAGTCCATTAAATTATTTGTATAAAAACATTTTTTTCATGATAAATGAACGATGTATAGTCCATTAAATTATTTTCATAAAAACATTTTTTGCATGAAAAATAGACCATGTATAGTGCTATCTATTTTTCGCATGAAAAATAAGAAATGGACGATGTATAGTACAATAAACTATTTTCATAAAAACATTTTTTGCATGAAAAATGGACGATGTTTAGTCCTATCTATTTTTCGCATGAAAAATAAGAAGTGGACGATGTATAGTCCATTAAATTATTTTCATAAAAACATTTTTTGCATGAAAAATCGACGAAGTATAGTCCTATCTATTTTTCGCATGAAAACTAAAAAGTGGACGATGAATAGTCCATTAAATTATTTTCATAAAAACATTTTTTGCATGAAAAATGGACGATGTATAGTCCTATCTATTTTTCGCATAAAAAATAAGAAATGGACGATGTATAGTCCAATAAACTATTTTCATAAAAACATTTTTTGCATGAAAAATGGACGATGTATAGTTCTATCTATTTTCTCATGAAAAATAAGAAGTGGACGATGTATAGTCCATTAAATTATTTTCATAAAATAATTTTTTTGCATGCAAAATGGACGATGTATAATCGTATCTATTTTTCGCATAAAAAATAAGAAATGGACGATGTATAGTCCAATAAATTATTTTCATAAAAACATTTTTTGCATGAAAATATATATATATATATTTTTCGCATGAAAAATAAAATAAGGACGATGTATGGTCCATTAAATTATTTTCATAAGAAAATTTTTTGCATGAAAAATGGACGATGTATAGTCCTATCTATTTTTCGCATAAAAAATAAGAAATGGACGATGTATAGTCCATTAAATTATTTTCATAAAAACATTTTTTGCATGAAAAATGGACGATGTATAGTTCTATCTATTTTTCGCATGAAAAATAAGAAGTGGACGATGTATAGTCCATTAGTCGTATATATTTTTCGCATGAAAAATAAAAAAAGGACGATGTATAGTCCATTAAATTATTTTCATAAGAAAATTTTTTGCATGAAAAATGGACGATATATAGTCGTATCTATTTTTCGCATGAAAAATAAAAAAAGGACGATGTATAGTCCATTAAATTATTTTCATAAGAAAATTTTTTGCATGAAAAATGGACGATGTATAGTCCTATCTATTTTTCGCATAAAAAATAAGAAATGGACGATGTATAGTCCAATAAACTATTTTCATAAAAACATTTTTTGCATGAAAAATGGACGATGTATAGTCGTATCTATTTTTCGCATAAAAAATAAGAAATGGACGATGTATAGTCCATTAAATTATTTTCATAAAAACATTTTTTGCATGAAAAACGGACGATATATAGTCGTATCTACTTTTCGCATGAAAAATAAAAGAAGGACGATATATAGTCCATTAAATTATTTTCATAAAATAATTTTTTGCATGAAAAATGGACGATGTATAGTCCATTAAATTATTTTCATAAAAACATTTTTTGCATGAAAAATTAACGATGTATAGTCCATTAAATTATTTTCATAAAAACATTTTTTGCATGAAAAATAGACCATGTATAGTCCTATCTATTTTTCGCATGAAAAATAAGAAGTGGACGATGTATAGTCTGTTAAATTATTTTCATAAAATAATTTTTTGCATGAAAAATGGACGATGTATAGTCCATTAAATTATTTTCATAAAAACATTTTTTGCATGAAAAATGAACGATGTATAGTCAATTAAATTATTTTCATAAAAACATTTTTTGCATGAAAAATAGACCATGTATAGTCCTATCTATTTTTCGCATAAAAAATAATAAATGGACGATGTATAGTCCAATAAACTATTTTCATAAAAACATTTTTTGCATAAAAAA
Source organism: Nowickia ferox (assembly GCA_936439885.1). Taxonomy (NCBI): domain Eukaryota; kingdom Metazoa; phylum Arthropoda; class Insecta; order Diptera; family Tachinidae; genus Nowickia; species Nowickia ferox. The sequence continues at coordinate 88,520,377 of OW387023.1, read as the reverse complement.
TGGACGATGTATAGTCCTATCTATTTTTCGCATAAAAAATAAGAAATGGACGATGTATAGTCCATTAAGTTATTTTCATAAAAACATATTCTGCATTATAAATGAACGATATATATTCCATTAAATTATTTAAATAAAATAATTTTATGCATGTAAAATGGACGATGTATAGTCCTATCTATTTTTCGCATGAAAAATAAGAAGTGGACGATGTATAGTCCATTAAATTATTTTCATAAAAACATTTTTTGCATGAAAAATCGACGAAGTATAGTCCTATCTATTTTTCGCATGAAAACTAAGAAGTGGACGATGTATAGTCCATTAAATTATTTTCATAAAAACATTTTTTGCATGAAAAATGGACGATGTATAGTCGTATATATTTTTCGCATGAAAAATAAAAAAAGGACGATGTATAGTCCATTAAATTATTTTCATAAGAAAATTTTTTACATGAAAAATGGACGATGTATAGTCCTATCTATTTTTCGCATAAAAAATAAGAAATGGACGATGTATAGTCCATTAAATTATTTTCATAAAAACATTTTTTGCATGAAAAATGGACGATGTATAGTCCTATCTATTTTTCGCATGAAAAATAGGAAGTGGACGATGTATAGTCCATTAAATTATTTTCATAAAAACATATTTTGCATGAAAAATGGACGATGTATAGTCCATTAAATTATTTTCATAAAAAAATTTTTTGCATGAAAAATGGACAATGTATAGTCCATTAAATTATTTTCATAAAAACATTTTTTGCATGAAAAATGGACGATGTATAGTCCTATCTATTTTTCGCATGAAAAATAAAAGAAGGACGATGTATAGTCCATTATATTATTTTCATAAAATAATTTTTTGCATGAAAAATGGACGATGTATAGTCGTATCTATTTTTCGCATGAAAAATAAGAATTGGACGATGTATAGTCCATTAAATTATTTTCATAAAATAATTTTTTGCATGAAAAATGTACGATGTATAGTCCTATCTATTTTTCGCATGAAAAATAAGAAGTGGACGATGTATAGTCCTTTAAATTATTTTCATAAAAACATTTTTTGCATGAAAAATGGACGATGTATAGCCCTATCTATTTTTCTCATAAAAAATAAGAAATGGACGATGTATAGTCCATTAAATTATTTTCATAAAAACATTTTTTGCATGAAAAATGGACGATGTATAGTCCTATCTATTTTTCGCATGAAAAATAAGAAGTGGTTGATGTATAGTCCATTAAGTTATTTTCATAAAAACATATTCTGCATTATAAATGAACGATATATATTCCATTAAATTATTTAAATAAAATAATTTTTTGCATGAAAAATGGACGATGTTTTCATAAAAATATTTTTTGCATTAAAAATGGAATATGTATAGTCCTATCTATTTTTCGCATGAAAAATAAAAGAAGGACGATATATAGTCCATTAAATTATTTTCATTAAAAAATAATTTTTTGCATGAAAAATGAACGATGTAGAGTCGTATCTATTTTTCGCATGAAAAATAAGAAATGGACGATGTATAGTCCATTAAATTATTTGTATAAAAACATTTTTTTCATGATAAATGAACGATGTATAGTCCATTAAATTATTTTCATAAAAACATTTTTTGCATGAAAAATAGACCATGTATAGTGCTATCTACTTTTCGCATGAAAAATAAGAAATGGACGATGTATAGTACAATAAACTATTCTCATAAAAACATTTTTTGCATGAAAAATGGACGATGTTTAGTCCTATCTATTTTTCGCATGAAAAATAAGAAGTGGACGATGTATAGTCCATTAAATTATTTTCATAAAAACATTTTTTGCATGAAAAATCGACGAAGTATAGTCCTATCTATTTTTCGCATGAAAACTAAGAAGTGGACGATGTATAGTCCATTAAATTATTTTCATAAAAACATTTTTTGCATGAAAAATGGACGATGTATAGTCCTATCTATTTTTCGCATAAAAAATAAGAAATGGACGATGTATAGTCCAATAAACTATTTTCATAAAAACATTTTTTGCATGAAAAATGGACGATGTATAGTTCTATCTATTTTCTCATGAAAAATAAGAAGTGGACGATGTATAGTCCATTAAATTTTTTTCATAAAATAATTTTTTTGCATGCAAAATGGACGATGTATAATCGTATCTATTTTTCGCATAACAAATAAGAAATGGACGATGTATAGTCCAATGAATTATTTTCATAAAAACATTTTTTGCATGAAAATATATATATATATTTTTCGCATGAAAAATAAAAAAAGGACGATGTATAGTCCATTAAATTATTTTCATAAGAAAATTTTTTCCATGAAAAATGGACGATGTATAGTCCTATCTATTTTTCGCATAAAAAATAAGAAATGGACGATGTATAGTCCATTAAATTATTTTCATAAAAACATTTTTTGCATGAAAAATGGACGATGTATAGTCCTATCTATTTTTCGCATGAAAAATAAGAAGTGGACGATGTATAGTCCATTAGTCGTATATATTTTTCGCATGAAAAATAAAAAAAGGACGATGTATAGTCCATTAAATTATTTTCATAAGAAAATTTTTTGCATGAAAAATGGACGATATATAGTCGTATCTATTTTTCGCATGAAAAATAAAAAAAGGACGATGTATAGTCCATTAAATTATTTTCATAAGAAAATTTTTTGCATGAAAAATGGACGATGTATAGTCCTATCTATTTTTCGCATAAAAAATAAGAAATGGACGATGTATAGTCCAATAAACTATTTTCATAAAAACATTTTTTGCATGAAAAATGGACGATGTATAGTCGTATCTATTTTTCGCATAAAAAATAAGAAATGGACGATGTATAGTCCATTAAATTATTTTCATAAAAACATTTTTTGCATGAAAAACGGACGATATATAGTCGTATCTACTTTTCGCATGAAAAATAAAAGAAGGACGATATATAGTCCATTAAATTATTTTCATAAAATAATTTTTTGCATGAAAAATGGACGATGTATAGTCCATTAAATTATTTTCATAAAAACATTTTTTGCATGAAAAATGAACGATGTATAGTCCATTAAATTATTTTCATAAAAACATTTTTTGCATGAAAAATAGACCATGTATAGTCCTATCTATTTTTCGCATGAAAAATAAGAAGTGGACGATGTATAGTCCATTAAATTATTTTCATAAAATAATTTTTTGCATGAAAAATGGACGATGTATAGTCGTATATATTTTTCGCATGAAAAATAAAAAAAGGACGATGTATAGTCCATTAAATTATTTTCATAAGAAAATTTTTTGCATGAAAAATGGACGATGTATAGTCCTATCTATTTTTCGCATAAAAAATAAGAAATGGACGATGTATAGTCCATTAAATTATTTTCATAAAAACATATTTTGCATGAAAAATGGACGATGTATAGTCCTTTCTATTTTTCTCATGAAAAATAAGAAGTGGACGATGTCTGGTCCATTAAATTATTTTCATAAAAACATTTTTTGCATGAAAAATGGACGATGTATATTCCTATCTATTTTTCGCATGAAAAATAAAAGAAGGACGATGTATAGTCCATTATATTATTTTCATAAAGTAATTTTTTGCATGAAAAATGGACGATGTATAGTCGTATCTATTTTTCGCATGAAAAATAAGAATTGGACGATGTATAGTCCATTAAATTATTTTCATAAAATAATTTTTTGCATGAAAAATGGACGATGTATAGTCGTATCTATTTTTCGCATGACAAATATGAAGTGGACGATGTATAGTCCTTTAAATTATTTTCATAAAAACATGTTTTGCATGAAAAATGGACGATGTATAGTCCTATCTATTTTTCGCATAAAAAATAAGAAATGGACGATGTATAGTCCATTAAATTATTTTCATAAAAACATTTTTTGCATGAAAAATGGACGATGTATAGTCCTATCTATTTTTCGCATGAAAAATAAGAAGTGGTTGATGTATAGTCCATTAAGTTATTTTCATAAAAACATATTCTGCATTATAAATGAACGATATATATTCCATTAAATTATTTAAATAAAATAATTTTTTGCATGACAAAATGGACGATGTATAGTCCTATCTATTTTTCGCATGAAAAATAAAAGAATTACGATGTATAGTCCATTATATTATTTTCATAAAATAATTTTTTGCATGAAAAATGGACGATGTATAGTCGTATCTATTTTTCGCATGAAAAATAAGAATTGGACGATGTATAGTCCATTAAATTATTTTCATAAAAACATTTTTTGCATGAAAAATGGACAATATATAGTCCATTAAATTATTTTCATAAAAACATTTTTTGCATGAAAAATGGACAATGTATAGTCCATTAAATTATTTTCATAAAAACATTTTTTGCATGAAAAATGGACGTTGTATAGCCCTATCTATTTTTTGCATGAAAAAAAGAAAATAAGAATTAAATTATTTGTATAAAAACATTTTTTTCATGATAAATGAACGATGTATAGTCCATTAAATTATTTTCATAAAAACATTTTTTGCATGAAAAATGGACGATGTATAGTCCTTTCTATTTTTCTCATGAACAATAAGAAGTGGACGATGTATAGTCCATTAAATTATTTTCATAAAATAATTTTTTGCATGAAAAATGGACGATGTATAGTCATATCTATTTTTCGCATGAAAAATAAGAAATGGACGATGTACAGTTTATTGCATGAAAAATGGACGATGTACAGTCCTTTATATTTTTCTCATGAAAAATAAGAAATGGACGATGTATAGTCTATTAAATTATTTGTATAAAAACACTTTTTTCATGATAAATGAACGATGTATAGTCCATTAAATTATTTTCATAAAAATATTTTTTTCATGAAATATAGACGATGTATAGTCCTTTCTATTTTTCTCATGAAAAATAAGAACTGGACGATGTATATGGCATTAAGTTGTTTTCATAAAAACATTTTTTCCATTAAAAATGGAATATGTATAGTCCTATCTATTTTTCGCATGAAAAATAAAAGAAGGACGATATATAGTCCATTAAATTATTTTCATAAAATAATTTTTTCCATGAAAAATGGACGATGTAGAGTCGTATCTATTTTTCGCATGAAAAATAAGAAATGGACGATGTATAGTCCATTAAATTATTTGTATAAAAACATTTTTTTCATGATAAATGAACGATGTATAGTCCATTAAATTATTTTCATAAAAACATTTTTTGCATGAAAAATAGACCATGTATAGTGCTATCTATTTTTCGCATGAAAAATAAGAAATGGACGATGTATAGTACAATAAACTATTTTCATAAAAACATTTTTTGCATGAAAAATGGACGATGTTTAGTCCTATCTATTTTTCGCATGAAAAATAAGAAGTGGATGATGTATAGTCCATTAAATTATTTTCATAAAATAATTTTTTTGCATGCAAAATGGACGATGTATAATCGTATCTATTTTTCGCATAAAAAATAAGAAATGGACGATGTATAGTCCAATAAATTATTTCCATAAAAACATTTTTTGCATGAAAAATGGAGGATGTATAGTCGTATATATTTTTCGCATGAAAAATAAAAAAAGGACGATGTATAGTCCATTAAATTATTTTCATAAGAAAATTTTTTCCATGAAAAATGGACGATGTATAGTCCTATCTATTTTTCGCATAAAAAATAAGAAATGGACGATGTATAGTCCATTAAATTATTTTCATAAAAACATTTTTTGCATGAAAAATGGACGATGTATAGTCCTATCTATTTTTCGCATGAAAAATAAGAAGTGGACGATGTATAGTCCATTAAATTTTTTTCATAAAATAATTTTTTTGCATGCAAAATGGACGATGTATAATCGTATCTATTTTTCGCATAACAAATAAGAAATGGACGATGTATAGTCCAATGAATTATTTTCATAAAAACATTTTTTGCATGAAAATATATATATATATTTTTCGCATGAAAAATAAAAAAAGGACGATGTATAGTCCATTAAATTATTTTCATAAGAAAATTTTTTCCATGAAAAATGGACGATGTATAGTCCTATCTATTTTTCGCATAAAAAATAAGAAATGGACGATGTATAGTCCATTAAATTATTTTCATAAAAACATTTTTTGCATGAAAAATGGACGATGTATAGTCCTATCTATTTTTCGCATGAAAAATAAGAAGTGGACGATGTATAGTCCATTAGTCGTATATATTTTTCGCATGGAAAATAAAAAAAGGACGATGTATAGTCCATTAAATTATTTTCATAAGAAAATTTTTTGCATGAAAAATGGACGATATATAGTCGTATCTATTTTTCGCATGAAAAATAAAAAAAGGACGATGTATAGTCCATTAAATTATTTTCATAAGAAAATTTTTTGCATGAAAAATGGACGATGTATAGTCCTATCTATTTTTCGCATAAAAAATAAGAAATGGACGATGTATAGTCCAATAAACTATTTTCATAAAAACATTTTTTGCATGAAAAATGGACGATGTATAGTCGTATCTATTTTTCGCATAAAAAATAAGAAATGGACGATGTATAGTCCATTAAATTATTTTCATAAAAACATTTTTTGCATGAAAAACGGACGATATATAGTCGTATCTACTTTTCGCATGAAAAATAAAAGAAGGACGATATATAGTCCATTAAATTATTTTCATAAAATAATTTTTTGCATGAAAAATGGACGATGTATAGTCCATTAAATTATTTTCATAAAAACATTTTTTGCATGAAAAATGAACGATGTATAGTCCATTAAATTATTTTCATAAAAACATTTTTTGCATGAAAAATAGACCATGTATAGTCCTATCTATTTTTCGCATGAAAAATAAGAAGTGGACGATGTATAGTCCATTAAATTATTTTCATAAAATAATTTTTTGCATGAAAAATGGACGATGTATAGTCCATTAAATTATTTTCATAAAAACATTTTTTGCATGAAAAATGAACGATGTATAGTCCTATCTATTTTTCGCATAAAAAATAATAAATGGACGATGTATAGTCCAATAAACTATTTTCATAAAAACATTTTTTGCATAAAAAATGGACGATGTATAGTCCTATCTATTTTTCGCATAAAAAATAAGAAATGGACGATGTATAGTCCATTAAATTATTTTCATAAAAACATTTTTTGCATGAAAAATGAACGATGTATAGTCCATTAAATTATTTTCATAAAAACATTTTTTGCATGAAAAATAGACCATGTATAGTCCTATCTATTTTTCGCATGAAAAATAAGAAATGGACGATGTATAGTCCATTAAATTATTTTCATAAAAACATTTTTTGCATGAAATATAAGAAATGGACGATGTATAGTCCATTAAATTATTTTCATAAAAACATTTTTTGCATGAAAAATGAACGATGTATAGTCAATTAAATTATTTTCATAAAAACATTTTTTGCATGAAAAATAGACCATGTATAGTCCTATCTATTTTTCGCGTAAAAAATAATAAATGGACGATGTATAGTCCAATAAACTATTTTAAATTATTTTCATAAAAACATTTTTTGCATGAAAAATAGACCATGTATAGTCCTATCTATTTTTCGCATAAAAAATAATAAATGGACGATGTATAGTCCAATAAACTATTTTCATAAAAACATTTTTTGCATAAAAAATGGACGATGTATAGTCCTATCTATTTTTCGCATAAAAAATAAGAAATGGACGATGTATAGTCCATTAAATTATTTTCATAAAAACACATTTTGCATGAAAAATGGACGATGTATAGTCCTTTCTATTTTTCTCATGAAAAATAAGAAGTGGTTGATGTATAGTCCATTAAGTTATTTTCATAAAAACATATTCTGCATTATAAATGAACGATATATATTCCATTAAATTATTTAAATAAAATAATTTTATGCATGTAAAATGGACGATGTATAGTCCTATCTTTTTTTCGCATGAAAAATAAAAAGTGGACGATGTATAGTCCATTAAATTATTTTCATAAAAACATTTTTTGCATGAAAAATCGACGAAGTATAGTCCTATCTATTTTTCGCATGAAAACTAAGAAGTGGACGATGTATAGTCCATTAAAATATTTTCATAAAAACATTTTTTGCATGAAAAATGGACGATATATAGTCGTATCTATTTTTCGCATGAAAAATAAAAAAAGGACGATGTATAGTCCATTAAATTATTTTCATAAGAAAATTTTTTGCATGAAAAATGGACGATGTATAGTCCTATCTATTTTTCGCATAAAAAAAAAAGAAATGGACGATGTATAGTCCAATAAACTATTTTCATAAAAACATTTTTTGCATGAAAAATGGACGATGTATAGTCGTATCTATTTTTCGCATAAAAAATAAGAAATGGACGATGTATAGTCCATTAAATTATTTTCATAAAAACATTTTTTGCATGAAAAACGGACGATATATAGTCGTATCTACTTTTCGCATGAAAAATAAAAGAAGGACGATATATAGTCCATTAAATTATTTTCATAAAATAATTTTTTGCATGAAAAATGGACGATGTATAGTCCATTAAATTATTTTCATAAAAACATTTTTTGCATGAAAAATGAACGATGTATAGTCCATTAAATTATTTTCATAAAAACATTTTTTGCATGAAAAATAGACCATGTATAGTCCTATCTATTTTTCGCATAAAAAATAATAAATGGACGATGTATAGTCCAATAAACTATTTTCATAAAAACATTTTTTGCATAAAAAATGGACGATGTATAGTCCTATCTATTTTTCGCATAAAAAATAAGAAATGGACGATGTATAGTCCATTAAATTATTTTCATAAAAACATTTTTTGCATGAAAAATGGACGATGTATAGTCCTTTCTATTTTTCTCATGAAAAATAAGAAGTGGTTGATGTATAGTCCATTAAGTTATTTTCATAAAAACATATTCTGCATTATAAATGAACGATATATATTCCATTAAATTATTTAAATAAAATAATTTTATGCATGTAAAATGGACGATGTATAGTCCTATCTATTTTTCGCATGAAAAATAAGAAGTGGACGATGTATAGTCCATTAAATTATTTTCATAAAAACATTTTTTGCATGAAAAATCGACGAAGTATAGTCCTATCTATTTTTCGCATGAAAACTAAGAAGTGGACGATGTATAGTCCATTAAATTATTTTCATAAAAACATTTTTTGCATGAAAAATGGACGATGTATAGTCGTATATATTTTTCGCATGAAAAATAAAAAAAGGACGATGTATAGTCCATTAAATTATTTTCATAAGAAAATTTTTTGCATGAAAAATGGACGATGTATAGTCCTATCTATTTTTCGCATAAAAAATAAGAAATGGACGATGTATAGTCCATTAAATTATTTTCATAAAAACATATTCTGCATGAAAAATGGACGATGTATAGTCCTTTCTATTTTTCTCATGAAAAATAAGAAGTGGACGATGTCTGGTCCATTAAATTATTTTCATAAAAACATTTTTTGCATGAAAAATGGACGATGTATAGTCCTATCTATTTTTCGCATGAAAAATAAAAGAAGGACGATGTATAGTCCATTATATTATTTTCATAAAATAATTTTTTGCATGAAAAATGGACGATGTATAGTCGTATCTATTTTTCGCATGAAAAATAAGAATTGGACGATGTATAGTCCATTAAATTATTTTCATAAAATAATTTTTTGCATGAAAAATGGACGATGTATAGTCGTATCTATTTTTCGCATGACAAATATGAAGTGGACGATGTATAGTCCTTTAAATTATTTTCATAAAAACATTTTTTGCATGAAAAATGGACGATGTATAGTCCTATCTATTTTTCGCATGAAAAATAAGAAGTGGTTGATGTATAGTCCATTAAGTTATTTTCATAAAAACATATTCTGCATTATAAATGAACGATATATATTCCATTAAATTATTTAAATAAAATAATTTTTTGCATGAAAAATGGACGATGTATAGTCCTATCTATTTTTCGCATGAAAAATAAAAGAATTACGATGTATAGTCCATTATATTATTTTCATAAAATAATTTTTTGCATGAAAAATGGACGATGTATAGTCGTATCTATTTTTCGCATGAAAAATAAGAATTGGACGATGTATAGTCCATTAAATTATTTTCATAAAAACATTTTTTGCATGAAAAATGGACAATATATAGTCCATTAAATTATTTTCATAAAAACATTTTTTGCATGAAAAATGGACAATGTATAGTCCATTAAATTATTTTCATAAAAACATTTTTTGCATGAAAAATGGACGTTGTATAGCCCTATCTATTTTTTGCATGAAAAAAAGAAAATAAGAATTAAATTATTTGTATAAAAACATTTTTTTCATGATAAATGAACGATGTATAGTCCATTAAATTATTTTCATAAAAACATTTTTTGCATGAAAAATGGACGATGTATAGTCCTTTCTATTTTTCTCATGAACAATAAGAAGTGGACGATGTATAGTCCATTAAATTATTTTCATAAAATAATTTTTTGCATGAAAAATGGACGATGTATAGTCATATCTATTTTTCGCATGAAAAATAAGAAATGGACGATGTACAGTTTATTGCATGAAAAATGGACGATGTACAGTACTTTCTATTTTTCTCATGAAAAATAAGAAATGGACGATGTATAGTCTATTAAATTATTTGTATAAAAACACTTTTTTCATGATAAATGAACGATGTATATATAGTCCATTAAATTATTTTCATAAAAATATTTTTTTCATGAAATATAGACGATGTATAGTCCTTTCTATTTTTCTCATGAAAAATAAGAACTGGGCGATGTATATGGCATTAAGTTGTTTTCATAAAAACATTTTTTCCATTAAAAATGGAATATGTATAGTCCTATCTATTTTTCGCATGAAAAATAAAAGAAGGACGATATATAGTCCATTAAATTATTTTCATAAAATAATTTTTTCCATGAAAAATGGACGATGTAGAGTCGTATCTATTTTTCGCATGAAAAATAAGAAATGGACGATGTATAGTCCATTAAATTATTTGTATAAAAACATTTTTTTCATGATAAATGAACGATGTATAGTCCATTAAATTATTTTCATAAAAACATTTTTTGCATGAAAAATAGACCATGTATAGTGCTATCTATTTTTCGCATGAAAAATAAGAAATGGACGATGTATAGTACAATAAACTATTTTAATAAAAACATTTTTTGCATGAAAAATGGACGATGTTTAGTCCTATCTATTTTTCGCATGAAAAATAAGAAGTGGATGATGTATAGTCCATTAAATTATTTTCATAAAATAATTTTTTTGCATGCAAAATGGACGATGTATAATCGTATCTATTTTTCGCATAAAAAATAAGAAATGGACGATGTATAGTCCAATAAATTATTTCCATAAAAACATTTTTTGCATGAAAAATGGAGGATGTATAGTCGTATATATTTTTCGCATGAAAAATAAAAAAAGGACGATGTATAGTCCATTAAATTATTTTCATAAGAAAATTTTTTGCATGAAAAATGGACGATGTATAGTCCTATCTATTTTTCGCATAAAAAATAAGAAATGGACGATGTATAGTCCATTAAATTATTTTCATAAAAACATTTTTTGCATGAAAAATGGACGATGTATAGTCCTATCTATTTTTCGCATGAAAAATAAGAAGTGGACGATGTATAGTCCATTAGTCGTATATATTTTTCGCATGAAAAATAAAAAAAGGACGATGTATAGTCCATTAAATTATTTTCATGAGAAATTTTTTTGCATGAAAAATGGACGATATATAGTCGTATCTATTTTTCGCATGAAAAATAAAAAAAGGACGATTATAGTCCATTAAATTATTTTGATAAGAAAATTTTTTGCATGAAAAATGGACGATGTATAGTCCTATCTATTTTTCGCATAAAAAATAAGAAATGGACGATGTATAGTCCAATAAAATATTTTCATAAAAACATTTTTTGCATGAAAAATGGACGATGTATAGTCGTATCTATTTTTCGCATAAAAAATAAGAAATTGACGATGTATAGTCCATTAAATTATTTTCATAAAAACATTTTTTGCATGAAAAACGGACGATATATAGTCGTATCTATTTTTCGCATGAAAAATAAAAAAAGGACGATGTATAGTCCATTAAATTATTTTCATAAGAAAATTTTTTGCATGAAAAATGGACGATGTATAGTCCTATCTATTTTTCGCATAAAAAATAAGAAATAGACGATGTATAGTCCAATAAACTATTTTCATAAAAACATTTTTTGCATGAAAAATGGACGATGTATAGTTCTATCTATTTTCTCATGAAAAATAAGAAGTGGACGATGTATAGTCCATTAGTCGTATATATTTTGCGCATGAAAAATAAAAAAAGGACGATTAAATTATTTTCATAAGAAAATTTTTTGCATGAAAAATGGACGATGTATAGTCCTATCTATTTTTCGCATAAAAAATAAGAAATGGACGATGTATGGTCCATTAAATTATTTTCATAGAAACATTTTTTGCATGAAAAATGGATGATGTATAGTCCTATCTATTTTTCGCATGAAAAATAAGAAGTGGACGATGTATAGTCCATTAAATTATTTTCATAAAAACATATTTGGCATGAAAAATGGACGATGTATAGTCCTATCTATTTTTCGCATGAAAAATAAAAGAAGGACGATGTATAGTTCATTAAATCATTTTCATAAAATAATTTTTTGCATGAAAAATGGACGATGTATAGTCCTTTCTATTTTTTTCATGAAATATTAGAAGTGGACGATGTATAGTCCAATAAACTATTTTCATAAAAACATTTTTTGCATGAAAAATAGACCATGTATAGTCCTATCTATTTTTCGCATGAAAAATAAGAAGTGGACGATGTATAATCCATTAAATTATTTTCATAAAAACATTTTTAGCATGAAAAATGGACGATGTATAGTCCATTAAATTATTTTCATAAAAACATTTTTTGCATGAAAAATGAACGATGTATAGTCCATTAAATTATTTTCATAAAAACATTTTTTGCATGAAAAATAGACCATGTATAGTCCTATCTATTTTTCGCTTGAAAAATAAGAAATGGACGATGTATAGTCCAATAAACTATTTTCATAAAAACATTTTTTGCATGAAAAATGGACGATGTATAGTCCTATCTATTTTTCGCATGAAAAATACGAAGTGGACGATGTATAGTCCATTAAATTATTTTCATAAAAACATTTTTTGCATGAAAAATGGACAATTTATAGTCCATTAAATTATTTTCATAAAAACATTTTTTGCATGAAAAATGGACAATGTATAGTCCATTAAATTATTTTCATAAAAACATTTTTTGCATGAAAAATGGACGATGTATAGTCCTTTCTATTTTTCTCATGAAAAATAAGAAGTGGACGATGTATAGTCCATTAAATTATTTTCATAAAATAATTTTTTGCATGAAAAATGGACGATGTATAGTCGTATCTATTTTTCGCATGCAAAATAACAAATGGACGACGTATAGTCCATTAAATTATTTGCATAAAAACATTTTTTTCATGATAAATGAACGATGTATAGTCCATTAAATTATTTTCATAAAAATATTTTTCTCATGAAAAATAAGAACTGGACGATGTATAGTGCATTAAGTTGTTTTCATAAAAACATTTTTTGCATTAAAAATGGAATATGTATAGTACTATCTATTTTTCGCATGAAAAATAAAAGAAGGACGATATATAGTCCATTAAATTATTTTCATAAAATAATTTTTTTGCATGAAAAATAGACGATGTATAGTCGTATCTATTTTTCGCATGCAAAATAAGAAATGGACGATGTATAGTCCATTAAATTATTTGTATAAAAACATTTTTTTCATGATAAATGAACGATGTATAGTCCATTAAATTATTTTCATAAAAACATTTTTTGCATGAAAAATGGACGATGTATAGTCGTATCTATTTTTCGCATGAAAAATAAGAAATGGACGATGTATAGTACAATAAACTATTTTCATAAAAACATTTTTTGCATGAAAAATGGACGATGTTTAGTCCTATCTATTTTTCGCATGAAAAATAAGAAGTGGACGATGTATAATCCATTAAATTATTTTCATAAAAACATTTTTAGCATGAAAAATGGACGATGTATAGTCCATTGAATTATTTTCATAAAAACATTTTTTGCATGAAAAATGAACGATGTATAGTCCATTAAATTATTTTCATAAAAACATTTTTTGCATGAAAAATAGACCATGTATAGTCCTATCTATTTTTCGCTTGAAAAATAAGAAATGGACGATGTATTGTCCAATAAACTATTTCCATAAAAACATATTTTGCATGAAAAATGGACGATGTATAGTCGTATATATTTTTCGCATGAAAAATAAAAAAGGACGATGTATAGTCCATTAAATTATTTTCATAAGAAAATTTTTTGCATGAAAAATGGACGATGTATAGTCCTATCTATTTTTCGCATAAAAAATAAGAAATTGACGATGTATAGTCCATTAAATTATTTTCATAAAAACATTTTTTGCATGAAAAATGGACGATGTATAGTCCTATCTATTTTTCGCATGAAAAATAAGAAGTGGACGATGTATAGTCCAATAAATTATTTTCATAAAAACATATTTTGCATGAAAAATGGACGATGTATAGTCCTTTCTATTTTTTTCATGAAAAATTAGAAGTGGACGATGTATAGTTCATTAAATTATTTTCATAAAAATATTTTTTGCATGAAAAATTGACGATGTATAGTCCTTTCTATTTTTCTCATGAAAAATAAGAAGTGGACGATGTATAGTCCATTAAATTATTTTCATAAAAACATTTTTTGTATGAAAAATGGACGATGTATAGTCGTATCTATTTTTCGCATGAAAAATAAAAAAAGGACGATGTATAGTCCATTAAATTATTTTCATAAAAACATTTTTTGCATGAAAAATGGACGATGTATAGTCCTTTCTATTTTTCTCATGAAAAATAAGAAGTGGACGATGTATCGTCCATTAAGTTATTTTCATAAAAACATATTTTGCATGAAAAATGGACAATGTATAGTCCATTAAATTATTTTCATAAAAACATTTTTTGCATGAAAAATGGACGATGTATAGTCCTATCTATTTTTCGCATGAAAAATAAGAAGTGGACGATGTATAGTCCATTAAATTATTTTCATAAAAACATTTTTTGCATGAAAAATGGACGATGTATAGTCCTTTCTATTTTTCTCATGAAAAATAAGAACTGGACGATGTATAGTGCATTAAGTTGTTTTCATAAAAACATTTTTTGCATTAAAAATGGAATATGTATAGTCCTATCTATTTTTCGCATGAAAAATAAAAGAAGGACGATATATAGTCCATTAAATTATTTTCATAAAATAATTTTTTTGCATGAAAAATGGACGATGTATAGTCGTATCTATTATTCGCATGAAAAATAAGAAATGGACGATGTATAGTCCATTAAATTATTTGTATAAAAACATTTTTTTCATGATAAATGAATGATGTATAGTCCATTAAATTATTTTCATAAAAACATTTTTTGCATGAAAAATGGACGATGTATAGTCGTATCTATTTTTCGCATGAAAAATAAGAAATGGACGATGTATAGTACAATAAACTATTTTCATAAAAACATTTTTTGCATGAAAAATGGACGATGTTTAGTCCTATCTATTTTTCGCATGAAAAATAAAAAAAGGACGATGTATAGTCCATTAAATTATTTTCATAAGAAAATTTTTTGCATGAAAAATGGACGATGTATAGTCCTATCTATTTTTCGCATAAAAAATAAGAAATGGACGATGTATAGTCCATTAAATTATTTTCATAAAAACATTTTTTGCATGAAAAATGGACGATGTATAGTCCTATCTATTTTTCGCATGAAAAATAAGAAGTGGACGATGTATAGTCCAATAAATTATTTTCATAAAAACATATTTTGCATGAAAAATGGACGATGTATAGTCCTATCTATTTTTCGCACGAAAAATAAAAGAAGGACGATGCATAGTCCATTAAATCATTTTCATAAAATAATTTTTTGCATGAAAAATGGACGATGTATAGTCCTTTCTATTTTTTTCATGAAAAATTAGAAGTGGACGATGTATAGTTCATTAAATTATTTTCATAAAAACATTTTTTGCATGAAAAATTGACGATGTATAGTCCTTTCTATTTTTCTCATGAAAAATAAGAAGTGGACGATGTATAGTCCATTAAATTATTTTCATAAAAACATTTTTTGCATGAAAAATGGACGATGTATAGTCGTATCTATTTTTCGCATGAAAAATAAAAAAAGGACGATGTATAGTCCATTAAATTATTTTCATAAAAACATTTTTTGCATGAAAAATGGACGATGTATAGTCCTTTCTATTTTTCTCATGAAAAATAAGAAGTGGACGATGTATCGTCTATTAAGTTATTTTCATAAAAACATATTTTGCATGAAAAATGGACGATGTATAGTCCTATCTATTTTTCGCATGAAAAATAAGAAGTGGACGATGTATAGTCCATTAAATTATTTTCATAAAAACATTTTTTGCATGAAAAATGGACGATGTATAGTCCTTTCTATTTTTCTCATGAAAAATAAGAACTGGACGATGTATAGTGCATTAAGTTGTTTTCATAAAAACATTTTTTGCATTAAAAATGGAATATGTATAGTCCTATCTATTTTTCGCATGAAAAATAAAAGAAGGACGATATATAGTCCATTAAATTATTTTCATAAAATAATTTTTTTGCATGAAAAATGGACGATGTATAGTCGTATCTATTATTCGCATGAAAAATAAGAAATGGACGATGTATAGTCCATTAAATTATTTTCATAAAAATATTTTTTTCATGAAATATAGACGATGTATAGTCCTTTCTATTTTTCTCATGAAAAATAAGAACTGGACGATGTATAGTGCATTAACTTGTTTTCATAAAAACATTTTTTGCATTAAAAATGGAATATGTATAGTCCTATCTATTTTTCGCATGAAAAATAAAAGAAGGACGATATATAGTCCATTAAATTATTTTCATAAAATAATTTTTTTGCATGAAAAATGGACGATGTATAGTCGTATCTATTATTCACATGAAAAATAAGAAATGGACGATGTATAGTCCATTAAATTATTTGTATAAAAACATTTTTTTCATGATAAATGAACGATGTATAGTCCATTAAATTATTTTCATAAAAACATTTTTTGCATGAAAAATGGACGATGTATAGTCGTATCTATTTTTCGCATGAAAAATAAAAAAAGGACGATGTATAGTCCATTAAATTATTTTCATAAAAACATTTTTTGCATGAAAAATGGACGATGTATAGTCCTTTCTATTTTTCTCATGAAAAATAAGAAGTGGACGATGTATCGTCCATTAAGTTATTTTCATAAAAACATATTTTGCATGAAAAATGGACAATGTATAGTCCATTAAATTATTTTCATAAAAACATTTTTTGCATGAAAAATGGACGATGTATAGTCCTATCTATTTTTCGCATGAAAAATAAGAAGTGGACGATGTATAGTCCATTAAATTATTTTCATAAAAACATTTTTTGCATGAAAAATGGACGATGTATAGTCCTTTCTATTTTTCTCATGAAAAATAAGAACTGGACGATGTATAGTGCATTAAGTTGTTTTCATAAAAACATTTTTTGCATTAAAAATGGAATATGTATAGTCCTATCTATTTTTCGCATGAAAAATAAAAGAAGGACGATATATAGTCCATTAAATTATTTTCATAAAATAATTTTTTTGCATGAAAAATGGACGATTTATAGTCGTATCTATTATTCGCATGAAAAATAAGAAATGGACGATGTATAGTCCATTAAATTATTTGTATAAAAACATTTTTTTCATGAAAAATTAGAAGTGGACGATGTATAGTCCATTAAATTATTTTCATAAAAACATTTTTTGCATGAAAAATGGACGATGTATAGTCGTATCTATTTTTCGCATGAAAAATAAGAAATGGACGATGTATAGTACAATAAACTATTTTCATAAAAACATTTTTTGCATGAAAAATGAACGATGTTTAATCCTATCTATTTTTCGCATGAAAAATAAGAAGTGGACGATGTATAGTCCATTAAATTATTTTCATAAAAACATTTTTAGCATGAAAAATGGACGATGTATAGTTTATTAAATTATTTTCATAAAAACATTTTTTGCATGAAAAATGAACGATGTAGAGTCCATTAAATTATTTTCATAAAAACATTTTTTGCATGAAAAATAGACCATGTATAGTCCTATCTATTTTTCGCTTGAAAAATAAGAAATGGACGATGTATAGTCCATTAAATTATTTTCATAAAAACATTTTTTGCATGAAAAATGGACGATGTATAGTCGTATCTATTTTTCGCATGAAAAATAAAAAAAGGACGATGTATAGTCCATTAAATTATTTTCATAAAAACATTTTTTGCATGAAAAATGGACGATGTATAGTCCTTTCTATTTTTCTCATGAAAAATAAGAAATGGACGATGTACAGTTTATTGCATGAAAAATGGACGATGTATAGTCCTTTCTATTTTTCTCATGAAAAATAAGAAGTGGACGATGTATCGTCCATTAAGTTATTATCATAAAAACATATTTTGCATGAAAAATGGACAATGTATAGTCCATTAAATTATTTTCATAAAAACATTTTTTGCATGAAAAATGGACGATGTATAGTCCTATCTATTTTTCGCATGAAAAATAAGAAGTGGACGATGTATAGTCCATTAAATTATTTTCATAAAAACATTTTTTGCATGAAAAATGGACGATGTATAGTCCTTTCTATTTTTCTCATGAAAAATAAGAAGTGGACGATGTATAGTCCAATAAACTACTTTCATAAAAACATTTTTTGCATAAAAAATGGACGATGTATAGTCCTATCTATTTTTCGCATAAAAAATAAGAAATGGACGATGTATAGTCCATTAAATTATTTTCATAAAAACACAGTTTGCATGAAAAATGGACGATGTATAGTCCTTTCTATTTTTCTCATGAAAAATAAGAAGTGGTTGATGTATAGTGCATTAAGTTGTTGTCATAAAAACATTTTTTGCATTAAAAATGGAATATGTATAGTCCTATCTATTTTTCGCATGAAAAATAAAAGAAGGACGATATATAGTCCATTAAATTATTTTCATAAAATAATTTTTTTGCATGAAAAATGGACGATGTATAGTCGTATCTATTTTTCGCATGAAAAATAAGAAATGGACGATGTATAGTCCATTAAATTATTTGTATAAAAACATTTTTTTCATGATAAATGAACGATGTATAGTCCATTAAATTATTTTCATAAAAACATTTTTTGCATGAAAAATGGACGATGTATAGTCGTATCTATTTTTCGCATGAAAAATAAGAAATGGACGATGTATAGTACAATAAACTATTTTCATAAAAACATTTTTTGCATGAAAAATGAACGATGTTTAGTCCTATCTATTTTTCGCATGAAAAATAAGAAGTGGACGATGTATAGTCCATTAAATTATTTTCATAAAAACATTTTTAGCATGAAAAATGGACGATGTATAGTTTATTAAATTATTTTCATAAAAACATTTTTTGCATGAAAAATGAACGATGTATAGTCCATTAAATTATTTTCATAAAAACATTTTTTGCATGAAAAATAGACCATGTATAGTCCTATCTATTTTTCGCTTGAAAAATAAGAAATGAACGATGTATAGTCCAATAAACTATTTTCATAAAAACATTTTTTGCATGAAAAATGGACGATGTATAGTCCTTTCTATTTTTCGCATGAAAAATAAAAAAAGGACGATGTATAGTCCATTAAATTATATTCATAAGAAAATTTTTTGCATAAAAAATGGACGATGTATAGTCCTATCTATTTTTCTCATGAAAAATAATAAGTGGACGATGTATAGTCCATTAAATTATTTTCATAAAATAATTTTTTTGCATGAAAAATTTACGATGTATAATCGTATCTATTTTTCGCATAAAAAATAAGAAATGGACGATGTATAGTCCTTTCTATTTTTTTCATGAAAAATTAGAAGTGGACGATGTACAGTCCATTAAATTATTTTCATAAAAACATTTTTTGCATGAAAAATTGACGATGTATAGTCCTTTCTATTTTTCTCATGAAAAATAAGAAGTGGACGATGTATAGTCCATTAAATTATTTTCATAAAAACATTTTTTCATTATAAATGAACGATGTATAGTCCATTAAATTATTTTCTTAAAAACATTTTTTGCATGAAAAACGGACGATGTATAGTCCTATCTATTTTTCGCTTGAAAAATAAGAAGTGGACGATGTATAGTCCATTAAATTGTTTTCATAAAATAATTTTTTGCATGAAAAATGGACGATTATAGTCCTATCTATTTTTCGCATGAAAAATAAGAACTGGACGATGTATAGTCCATTAAGATATTTTCATAAAAACATTTTTTGCATGAAAATAGAATATGTATAGTCCTATCTATTTTTCGCATGAAAAATAAAAGAAGGACGATATATAGTCCATTAAATTATTTTCATAAAATAATTTTTTGCATGAAAAATGGACGATGTATAGTCCTATCTATTTTTCGCATGAAAAATAAGAAATGGACGATGTATAGTCCAATAAACTATTTTCATAAAAACATTTTTTGCATGAAAAATGGACGATGTTTAGTCCTATCTATTTTGCGCATGAAAAATAAGAAGTGGACGATGTATAGTCCATTAAATTATTTTCATAAAAACATTTTTTGCATGAAAAATGGACGATGTATAGTCCTTTCTATTTTCTCATGAAAAATAAGAAGTGGACGATGTATAGTATATTAAGTTATTTTCATAAAAACATATTTTGCATTATAAATGAACGATGTATAGTCCATTAAATTATTTACATAAAATAATTTTATGCATGAAAAATGGACGATGTATAGTCCTATCTATTTTTCGCATGAAAAATAAGAAGTGAACGATGTATAGCCTATTAAATTATTTTCATAAAAATATTTTTTGCATGAAAAATGGACGATGTATAGTCCTATCTATTTTTCGGATGAAAAATAAGAAATGGACGATGTGTAGTCCATTAAATTATTTTCATAAAAACATTTTTTCATGATAAATAAACGATGTAGAGTCCATTAAATTATTTTCATAAAAAATTTGTTTGCATTAAAAATGGACGATGTATAGTCCTTTCTATTTTTCGCATGAAAAATAAGAAGTGGACGATGTATAGTCCATTAAATTATTTTCATAAAAAATTTGTTTGCATGAAAAATAGACGATGTATAGTCCTATCTATTTTTCGCATGAAAAATAAGAAATGGACGATGTATAGTCCATTAAATTATTTTCATAAAAACATTTTTTGCATGAAAAATGGACGATGTATAGTCCTATCTATGTTTCGCATGAAAAAGAAGAAATGGACGATGTATAGTCCATTAAATTATTTTCATAAAAACATTTTGTGCATGATAAATGAACGATGTATAGTCCATTAAATTATTTTCATAAAAAATTTGTTTGCATGAAAAATGGACGATGTATAGTCCTATCTATTTTTCGCATGAAAAATAAAAAATTCACGATGTCTAGTCCATTAAATTATTTTCATAAAAACATTTTTTGCATGAAAAATGGACGATGTATAGCCCTATATATTTTTTGCATGAAAAATAAGAAATGGACGATGTATAGTCCATTAAATTATTTTCATAACAACTTTTTTTGCACGATAAATGAACGATGTATAGTCCATTAAATTATTTTCATAAAAACATTTTTTGCATGAAAAATGGACGATATATAGTCCTATCTATTTTTCGCAAGAAAAAAAGAAATGGACGATGTATAGTCCAGTAAATTATTTTCATAAAACATTTTTTGCATGAACAGTGAACGATGTATAGTCCTGTATATTTTTCGCATGAAAAATTAGAAATGGACGATGTATAGTTCATTAAGTTATTTTCATAAAAACAATTTTTGCATGAAAAATGGACGATGTATAGTCCTATCTATTTTTCGCATGAAAAAAAGAGATGGACGATGTATAGTCCAGTAAATTATTTTCATAAAAACATTTTTTGCATTTCCATTAAACTATTTTCATAAAAAAATTTTTTGCATGAAAAATGGACGATGTATAGTCCTATCTACTTTTCGCATGAAAAATAAGAAATGGACGATGTATAGTCCATTAAATTATTTCCATAAAAACATTTTTTGCATGAAAAATGGAAGAAGTATAGTCCATTCTATTGTTCGCATGAAAAATAAGAAATGGACGATGTATAGTCCATTAAATTATTTTCATAAAAACATTTTTTGCATGAAAAATGGACGATGTATAGTGTTATCTATTTTTCGCATGAAAAATAAGAAATGGACGATGTATAGTGAATTAAATTATTTTCATAAAAACATTTTTTGCATGAAAAATGGACGATTTATAGTCGTATATATTTTTCGCATGAAAAATAAGAAATAGACGATGTACAGTTTATTGCATGAAAAATGGACGATGTATAGTCCTTTCTATTTTTCTCATGAAAATTAAGAAGTGGACGATGTATAGTCCATTAAGTTATTTTCATAAAAACATATTTTGCATGAAAAATGGACAATGTATAGTCCATTAAATTATTTTCATAAAAACATTTTTTGCATGAAAAATGGACGATGTATAGTCCTATCTATTTTTCGCATGAAAAATAAGAAGTGGACGATGTATAGTCCATTAAATTATTTTCATAAAAACATTTTTTGCATGAAAAATGGACGATGTATAGTCCTTTCTATTTTTCTCATGAAAAATAAGAAGTGGACGATGTATAGTCCATTAAATTATTTTCATATAAACATTTTTTGCATGAAAAATGGACGATGTATAGTCCATTAAATTATTTGCATAAAAACATTTTTTTCATGATAAATGAACGATGTATAGTCCATTAAATTATTTTTATAAAAATATTTTTTTCATGAAAAATAAGAACTGGACGACGTATAGTGCATTAAGTTGTTTTCATAAAAACATTTTTTGCATTAAAAATGGAATATGTATAGTCCTATCTATTTTTCGCATGAAAAATAAAAGAAGGACGATATATAGTCCATTAAATTATTTTCATAAAATAATTTTTTTGCATGAAAAATGGACGATGTATAGTCGTATCTATTTTTCGCATGAAAAATAAGAAATGGACGATGTATAGTCCATTAAATTATTTGTATAAAAACATTAATTTCATGATAAATGAACGATGTATAGTCCATTAAATTATTTTCATAAAAACATTTTTTGCATGAAAAATGGACGATGTATAGTCGTATCTATTTTTCGCATGAAAAATAAGAAATGGACGATGTATAGTACAATAAACTATTTTCATAAAAACATTTTTTGCATGAAAAATGGACGGTGTTTAGTCCTATCTATTTTTTGCATGAAAAATAAGAAGTGGACGATGTATAGTCCATTAAATTATTTTCGTAAAAACATTTTTAGCATGAAAAATGGACGATGTATAGTCCATTAAATTATTTTCATAAAAACATTTTTTGCATGAAAAATGAACGATGTATAGTCCATTAAATTATTTTCATAAAAACATTTTTTGCATGAAAAATAGACCATGTATAGTCCTATCTATTTTTCGCTTGAAAAATAAGAAATGAACGATGTATAGTCCAATAAACTATTTTCATAAAAACATTTTTTGCATGTAAAATGGACGATGTATAGTCCTATCTATTTTTCGCATGAAAAATAAGAAGTGGACGATGTATAGTCCATTAAATTATTTTCATAAAAACATTTGTTGCATGAAAAATGGACGATGTATAGTCGTATCTATTTTTCGCATGAAAAATAAAAAAAGGACGATGTATAGTCCATTAAATTATATTCATAAGAAAATTTTTTGCATGAAAAATGGACGATGTATAGTCCTATCTATTTTTCTCATGAAAAATAAGAAGTGGACGATGTATAGTCCATTAAATTATTTTCATAAAATAATTTTTTTGCATGAAAAATTTACGATGTATAATCGTATCTATTTTTCGCATAAAAAATAAGAAATGGACGATGTATAGTCCTTTCTATTTTTTTCATGAAAAATTAGAAGTGGACGATGTATAGTCCATTAAATTATTTTCATAAAAACATTTTTGCATGAAAAATTGACGATGTATAGTCCTTTCTATTTTTCTCATGAAAAATAAGAAGTGGACGATGTATAGTCCATTAAATTATTTTCATTAAATAATTTTTTGCATGAAAAATGGACGATGTATAGTCGTATCTATTTTTCGCATGAAAAATAAGAAATGGACGATATATAGTTTATTGCATGAAAAATGGACGATGTATAGTCCTATCTATTTTTTTAATGAAAAATAAGAAGTGGACGATGTCTGGTCCATTAAATTATTTTCATAAAAACATTTTTTGCATGAAAAATGGACGTTGTATAGTCCATTAAATTATTTTCATAAAAACATTTTTTGCATGAAAAATAAAAGAAGGACGATATATAGTCCATTAAATTATTTTCATAAAATAATTTTTTGCACGAAAAATGGACGATGTATAGTCGTATCTATTTTTCGCATGAAAAATAAGAATAAATTATTTTCATAAAATAATTTTTTGCATGAAAAATGGACGATGTATAGTCGTATCTATTTTTCGCATGAAAAATAAGAATTGGACGATGTATAGTCCATTAAATTATTTTTATAAAAACATTTTTGGCATGATAAATGGACGATGTATTGTCCTATCTATTTTTCGCATGAAAAATAAAAGAAGGACGATATATAGTCCATTAAATTATTTTCATAAAATAATTTTTTGCATGAAAAATTGACGATGTATAGTCGTATCTATTTTTCGCATGAAAAATAAGAAATGGACGATGTATAGTCCATTAAATTATTTGTATAAAAACATTTTTTTCATGATAAATGAACGATGTATAGTCCATTAAATTATTTTCATAAAAAATTTGTTTGCATTAAAAATGGACGATGTATAGTCCTACCTATTTTTCGCATGAAAAATAAGATGTGGACGATGTATAGTCCATTAAATTATTTTCATAAAAAATATGTTTGCATGAAAAATAGACGATGTATAGTCCTATCTATTTTTCGCATGAAAAATAAGAAATGGACGATGTATAGTCCATTAAATTATTTTCATAAAAACATTTTTTGCATGAAAAATGGACAATGTATAGTCCTATCTATTTTTCGCATGAAAAAGAAGAAATGGACGATGTATAGTCCATTAAATTATTTTCGTAAAAACATTTTTAGCATGAAAAATGGACGATGTATAGTCCATTAAATTATTTTCATAAAAACATTTTTTGCATGAAAAATGAACGATGTATAGTCCATTAAATTATTTTCATAAAAACATTTTTTGCATGAAAAATAGACCATGTATAGTCCTATCTATTTTTCGCTTGAAAAATAAGAAATGGACGATGTATAGTCCATTAAACTATTTTCATAAAAACATTTTTTGCATGTAAAATGGACGATGTATAGTCCTATCTATTTTTCGCATGAAAAATAAGAAGTGGACGATGTATAGTCCATTAAATTATTTTCATAAAAACATTTGTTGCATGAAAAATGGACGATGTATAGTCGTATCTATTTTTCGCATGAAAAATGGACGATGTATAGTCCTATCTATTTTTCTCATGAAAAATAAGAAGTGGACGATGTATAGTCCATTAAATTATTTTCATAAAATAATTTTTTTGCATGAAAAATTTACGATGTATAATCGTATCTATTTTTCGCATAAAAAATAAGAAATGGACGATGTATAGTCCTTTCTATTTTTTTCATGAAAAATTAGAAGTGGACGATGTATAGTCCATTAAATTATTTTCATAAAAACATTTTTGCATGAAAAATTGACGATGTATAGTCCTTGCTATTTTTCTCATGAAAAATAAGAAGTGGACGATGTATAGTCCATTAAATTATTTTCATTAAATAATTTTTTGCATGAAAAATGGACGATGTATAGTCTTATCTATTTTTCGCATGAAAAATAAGAAATGGACGATATATAGTTTATTGCATGAAAAATGGACGATGTATAGTCCTATCTATTTTTCTAATGAAAAATAAGAAGTGGACGATGTCTGGTCCATTAAATTATTTTCATAAAAACATTTTTTGCATGAAAAATGGACGTTGTATAGTTCATTAAATTATTTTCATAAAAACATTTTTTGCATGAAAAATAAAAGAAGGACGATATATAGTCCATTAAATTATTTTCATAAAATAATTTTTTGCACGAAAAATGGACGATGTATAGTCGTATCTATTTTTCGCATGAAAAATAAGAATAAATTATTTTCATAAAATAATTTTTTGCATGAAAAATGGACGATGTATAGTCGTATCTATTTTTCGCATGAAAAATAAGAATTGGACGATGTATAGTCCATTAAATTATTTTTATAAAAACATTTTTGGCATGAAAAATGGACGATGTATTGTCCTATCTATTTTTCGCATGAAAAATAAAAGAAGGACGATATATAGTCCATTAAATTATTTTCATAAAATAATTTTTTGCATGAAAAATTGACGATGTATAGTCGTATCTATTTTTCGCATGAAAAATAAGAAATGGACGATGTATAGTCCATTAAATTATTTGTATAAAAACATTTTTTTCATGATAAATGAACGATGTATAGTCCATTAAATTATTTTCATAAAAAATTTGTTTGCATTAAAAATGGACGATGTATAGTCCTACCTATTTTTCGCATGAAAAATAAGATGTGGACGATGTATAGTCCATTAAATTATTTTCATAAAAAATATGTTTGCATGAAAAATAGACGATGTATAGTCCTATCTATTTTTCGCATGAAAAATAAGAAATGGACGATGTATAGTCCATTAAATTATTTTCATAAAAACATTTTTTGCATGAAAAATGGACGATGTATAGTCCTATCTATGTTTCGCATGAAAAAGAAGAAATGGACGATGTATAGTCCATTAAATTATTTTCACAAAAACATTTTGTGCATGATAAATGAACGATGTATAGTCCATTAAATTATTTTCATAAAAAATTTGTTTGCATGAAAAATGGACGCTGTATATAGTCCTATCTATTTTTCGCATGAAAAATAAAAAATTCACGATGTCTAGTCCATTAAATTATTTTCATAAAAACATTTTTTGCATGAAAAATGGACGATGTATAGCCCTATATATTTTTGCATGAAAAATAAGAAATGGACGATGTATAGTCCATTAAATTATTTTTATAAAAACATTTTTTGCATGAAAAATGGACGATGTATAGTGTTATCTATTTTTCGCATGAAAAATAAGAAATGGACGATGTATAGTCCATTAAATTATTTTCATAAAAACATTTTTTGCATGAAAAATGGACGATGTATAGTCCTATCTATTTTTTGCATGAAAAATAAGAAATGGACGATGTATAGTCCATTAAATTATTTTCATAAAAACATTTTTTGCATGAAAAATCGACGATGTCTACTCCTATCTATTTTTCGCATGAAAAATAAGAAGTGGACGATGTATAGTCCATTATATTATTTTCATAAAAACATTTTTTGCATGAAAAATGGACGATGTATAGTCCTATCTATTTTTCGCATGAAAAATAAGAAGTGGACGATGTATAGTCCATTAAATTATTTTCATAAAAAATTTGTTTGCATGAAAAATGGACGATGTATAGTCCTATCTATTTTTCGCATGAAAAATAAAAAATTCACGATGTCTAGTCCATTAAATTATTTTCATAAAAACATTTTTTGCATGAAAAATGGACGATGTATAGTCCTATCTATTTTTTGCATGGAAAATAAGAAATGGACGATGTATAGTCCATTAAATAATTTTCATAAAAACATTTTTTGCATGAAAAATGGACGATGTATAGTCCATTAAATTATTTTCATAAAAACATTTTTTGCATGAAAAATGGACGATGTATAGTCGTTTCTATTTTTCTCATGAAAAATAAGAATTGGACGATGTATAGTCCATTAAATTATTTTCATAAAAACATTTTTTGCATGAAAAATGGACGATGTATAGTCCTATCTATTTTTCGCATGAAAAATAAGAAGTGGACGATGTATAGTCCATTAAATTATTTTCATAAAAAATTTGTTTGCATGAAAAATGGACGACGTATAGTCCTATCTATTTTTCGCATGAAAAATAAAAAATTCACGATGTCTAGTCCATTAAATTATTTTCATAAAAACATTTTTTGCATGAAAAATGGACGATGTATAGTCCTATCTATTTTTCGCATGAAAAATAAGAAGTGGACGATGTATAGTCCATTAAATTATTTTCATAAAAAATTTGTTTGCATGAAAAATGGACGATGTATAGTCCTGTATATTTTTCGCATGAAAAATAAAAAATTAACGATGTCTAGTCCATTCAATTATTTTCATAAAAACATTTTTTGCATGAAAAATATACGATGTATAGTCCTATCTATTTTTTGCATGGAAAATAAGAAATGGACGATGTATATATAGTCCATTAAATTATTTTCATAAAAACATTTTTTGCATGAAAAATGGACGATGTATAGCCCTATCTATTTTTTGCATGAAAAATAAGAAATGGACGATGTATAGTCCATTAAATTGTTTTCATAAAAACATTTTTTGCATGATAAATAAACGATGTATAGTTCATTAAATTAAATTCATAAAAAATTTGTTTGCATGAAAAATGGACGAAGTATAGTCCATTTTATTTTTCGCATGAGAAATAAGAAATGGACGATGTATAGTCCATTAAATTATTTTCATAAAAACATTTTTTGCATGAAAAATGGACGATGTATAGTCCTATCTATTTTTTGCATGGAAAATAAGAAATGGACGATGTATAGTCCATTAAATAATTTTCATAAAAACATTTTTTGCATGAAAAATGGACGATGTATAGTCCATTAAATTATTTTCATAAAAACATTTTTTGCATGAAAAATGGACGATGTATAGTCGTTTCTATTTTTCTCATGAAAAATAAGAATTGGACGATGTATAGTCCATTAAATTATTTTCATAAAAACATTTTTTGCATGAAAAATGGACGATGTATAGTCCTATCTATTTTTCGCATGAAAAATAAGAAGTGGACGATGTATAGTCCATTAAATTATTTTCATAAAAAATTTGTTTGCATGAAAAATGGACGACGTATAGTCCTATCTATTTTTCGCATGAAAAATAAAAAATTCACGATGTCTAGTCCATTAAATTATTTTCATAAAAACATTTTTTGCATGAAAAATGGACGATGTATAGTCCTATCTATTTTTCGCATGAAAAATAAGAAGTGGACGATGTATAGTCCATTAAATTATTTTCATAAAAAATTTGTTTGCATGAAAAATGGACGATGTATAGTCCTGTATATTTTTCGCATGAAAAATAAAAAATTAACGATGTCTAGTCCATTCAATTATTTTCATAAAAACATTTTTTGCATGAAAAATATACGATGTATAGTCCTATCTATTTTTTGCATGGAAAATAAGAAATGGACGATGTATATATAGTCCATTAAATTATTTTCATAAAAACATTTTTTGCATGAAAAATGGACGATGTATAGCCCTATCTATTTTTTGCATGAAAAATAAGAAATGGACGATGTATAGTCCATTAAATTGTTTTCATAAAAACATTTTTTGCATGATAAATAAACGATGTATAGTTCATTAAATTAAATTCATAAAAAATTTGTTTGCATGAAAAATGGACGAAGTATAGTCCATTTTATTTTTCGCATGAGAAATAAGAAATGGACGATGTATAGTCCATTAAATTATTTTCATAAAAACATTTTTTGCATGAAAAATGGACGATGTATAGTCCTATCTATTTTTTGCATGGAAAATAAGAAATGGACGATGTATAGTCCATTAAATAATTTTCATAAAAACATTTTTTGCATAAAAAATGGACGATGTATAGTCCTATCTATTTTTCGCATGAAAAATAAGAAATGGACGATGTATAGTCCATTAAATTATTTTCATAAAAACATTTTTTGCATTATAAATGAACGATGTATAGTCCATTAAATTATTTTCATAAAAAATTTGTTTGCATGAAAAATGGACGATGTATAGTCCTATCTATTTTTCGCATAAAAAATAAAAAATTCACGATGTCTAGTCCAATAAATTATTTTCATAAAAACATTTTTTGCATATAAAATGGACGATGTATAGCCCTATCTATTTTTTGCATGAAAAATTAGAGTTGGACGATGTATAGTCCATTAAATTATTTTCATAAAAACATTTTTTGCATGAAAAATGGATGATGTATAGTCCTATCTATGTTTTACATGAAAAATAAGAAATGGACGTTGTATAGTCCATTAAATTATTTTCATAAAAACATTTTTTGCATGAAAAATGGACGATGAATAGTCCTATTAATTTTTCGCATGAAAAATAAAAAAAGGACGATGTATAGTCCATTAAATTATTCTCATAAGAAAATTTTTTACATGAAAAATTGTCGATGTATAGTCCTATCTATTTTTTGCATGAAAAATAAGAAATGGACGATGTATAGTCCATTAAATTATTTTTATAAAAACATTTTTTGCATGAAAAATGGACGATGTATAGTCCTATCTATTTTTTGCATGAAAAATAATATTTTCATAAAAACATTTTTTGCATGAAAAATGGACGATGTATAGTCCTATCTATTTTTTGCATGAAAAATAAGAAATGGACGATGTATAGTCCATTAAATTATTTTCATAAAAATATTTTTTGCATGATAAATGAAGGATGTATAGTCCATTAAATTATTTTCATAAAAAATTTGTTTGCATGAAAAATGGACGATGTATAGTCCATTTTATTTTTCGCATGAGAAATAAGAAATGGACGATGTATAGTCCATTAAATTATTTTCATAAAAACATTTTTTGCATGAAAAATGGACGATGTATAGTCCTATTTTTCGCATGAAAAATAAGAAATGGACGATGTATAGTCCGTTAAATTATTTTCATAAAAAATTTATTTGCATGAAAAATGGACGATGTATAGTCCTATCTATTTTTCGCATGAAAAATAAAAAATTCACGATGTCTAGTCCATTAAATTATTTTCATAAATACATTTTTTGCATGAAAAATGGACGATGTATAGCCCTATCTATTTTTTGCATGAAAAATAAGAAATGGACGATGTATAGTCCATTAAATTATTTTCATAAAAACATTTTTTGCATGAAAAATGAACGATGTATAGTCGTTTCTATTTTTCTCATGAAAAATAAAAGAAGGACGATGTATAGTCCATTAAATTATTTTCATAAAAACATTTTTTGCATGAAAAATGGACGATGTATAGTCCTGTATATTTTTCGCATGCAAAATAAGAAAGGGACGATGTATAGTCCATTAAATTATTTTCATAAAAACATTTTTTGCATGAAAAATGGATGATGTATAGTCCTATCTATGTTTTATATGAAAAATAAGAAATGGACGTATAGTCCATTAAATTATTTTTATAAAAACATTTTTTGCACGAAAATTGGATGATGAATAGTCCTATCAATTTTTCGCATGAAAAATAAAAAAAGGACGATGTATAGTCCATTAAATTATTCTCATAAGAAAATTTTTTACATGAAAAATGGTCGATATATAGTCCTATCTATTTTTCGCATAAAAAATAAAAAATAGACGATGTATAGTCCATTAAATTATTTTCATAAAAACATTTTTTGCATGAAAAATGGACGATGTATAGTCCTATCTATTTTTCGCATTAAAAATAAGAAATGGACGATGTATAGTCCAATAAACTATTTTCATAAAAACATTTTTTGCATGAAAAATGGACGATGTTTAGTCCTATCTATTTTTCGCATGAAAAATAAAAAGTAGACGATGTACAGTCCAGCAAAATATTAAAAAAAAACATTTTTTGCATGAAAAATGGACGATGTATAGTCCTATCTATTTTTTGCATGAAAAATAAGAAATTGACGATGTATAGTCCATTAAATTATTTTCATAAAAATATTTTTTGCATGATAAATGAACGATGTATAGTCCATTAAATTATTTTCATAAAAAATTTGTTTGCATGAAAAATGGACGAAGTATAGTCCATTTTATTTTTCCCATGAGAAATAAGAAATGGACGATGTATAGTCCATTAAATTATTTTCATAAAAACATTTTTTGCATGAAAAATGGACGATGTATAGTCCTATCTATTTTTCGCATGAAAAATAAGAAATGGACGATGTATAGTCCATTAAATTATTTTCATAAAAACATTTTTTCATTATAAATGAACGATGTATAGTCCATTAAATTATTTTCTTAAAAACATTTTTTGCATGAAAAACGGACGATGTATAGTCCTATCTATTTTTCGCTTGAAAAATAAGAAGTGGACGATGTATAGTCCATTAAATTATTTTCATAAAAACATTTTTTGCATGAAAAATTTACGATGTATAGTCCTTTCTATTTTTCTCATGAAAAATAAGAATTGGACGATGTATACTCCATTAAGTTATTTTTATAAAAACATTTTTGCATGAAAAATGGACGATATATAGTCCTATCTATTTTTCGCATGAAAAATAAAAGAAGGACGATGTATAGTCCATTAAGTTATTTTCATAAAATAATCTATCTATTTTTCGTATGAAAAATAAGAAGTGGACGATGTATAGTCCATTAAATTATTTTCATAAAAACATTTTTCGCATGAAAAATCGACGATGTATAGTCCTATTTTTCGTATGAAACATAAGAAGTGGACGATGTATAGTCCATTAAATTATTTTCATAAAAACATTTTTTGCATGAAAAATGGATGATGTATAGTCCTATCTATTTTTCGCATGAAAAATAAGAAGTGGACGATGTATAGTCCATTAAATTATTTTCATAAACACATTTTTTGTATGAAAAATAGACGATGTCTAGTCCTATCTATTTTTTGAATGAAAAATAAGAAATGGACGATGTATAGTCCATTAAATTGTTTTCATAAAAACATTTTTTGCATGATAAATAAACGATTTATAGTTCATTAAATTATATTCATAAAAAATTTGTTTGCATGAAAAATGGACGATGTATAGCCCTATCTATTTTTTCCATAAAAAATAAGGAATGGATGATGTATATCCATTAAATTATTTTCATAAAAAAATTTTTTGCATTAAAAATATGAAATGGACGATGTATAGTCCAATAAACTATTCTCATAAAAACATTTTTTGCATGAAAAATGGACGTTGTATAGTCCTATCTATTTATCGTATGAAAAATAAGAAGTGGACGATGTATAGTCCATTAAATTATTTTCATAAAAACATATTTTGCATGAAAAATGGACGATGTATAGTCCCATCTATTTTTCGCATGAAAAATAAGAAATGGACGATGTATAGTCCATTAAATTATTTTCATAAAATAATTTTTTGCATGAAAAATGGACGATGTATAGTCCTTTCTATTTTTCTCATGAAAAATAAGAAGTGGACGATGTATAGTCCATTAAATTATTTTCATAAAAAATTTGTTTGCATGAAAAATGGACGATGTATAGTCCTATCTTTTTTTCGCATGAAAAATAAAAAATTATCGATGTCTAGTCCATTAAATTATTTTCATAAAAACATTTTTTGTATGAAAAATGGACGATGTATAGCCCTATCTATTTTTTGCATGAAAAATAAGAAATGGACGATGTATAGTCCATTAAATTATTTTCATAAAATAATTTTTTGCATGAAAAATGGACGATGTATAGTCCTTTCTATTTTTCTCATGAAAAATAAGAAGTGGACGATGTATAGTCCATTAAATTATTTTTATAAAAAAATTTTTTGCATGAAAAATGGACGATGTATAGTCCTATCTATTTTTCGCATGAAAAATAAAAAATTCACGATGTCTAGTCCATTAAATTATTTTGATAAAAACATTTTTTGCATGAAAAATGGACGATGTATAGTCCTATCTATTTTTCGCATGAAAAATAAGAAATGGACGATGTATAGTCCATTAAATTATTTTCATAAAAACATTTTTTGCATGAAAAATGGACGATGTATAGTCCTATCTATTTTTCGCATGAAAAATAAGAAATGGACGATGTATAGTCCATTAAATTATTTTCATAAAAACATTTTTTCATTATAAATGAACGATGTATAGTCCATTAAATTATTTTCTTAAAAACATTTTTTGCATGAAAAATGGACGATGTATAGTCCTATCTATTTTTCGCATGAAAAATAAGAAGTGGACGATGTATAGTCCATTAAACTATTTTCATAAAAACATTTTTTGCATGAAAAATTGACGATGTATAGTCCTTTCTATTTTTCTCATGAAAAATAAAAATTGGACGATGTATACTCCATTAAGTTATTTTTATAAAAACATTTTTTGCATGAAAAATGGACGATATATAGTCCTATCTATTTTTCGCATGAAAAATAAAAGAAGGACGATGTATAGTCCATTTAGTTATTCTCATAAAATAATCTATCTATTTTTCGTATGAAAAATAAGAAGTGGACGATGTATAGTCCATTAAATTATTTTCATAAAAACATTTTTTGCATGAAAAATCGACGATGTATAGTCCTATTTTTCGTATGAAACATAAGAAGTGGACGATGTATAGTCCATTAAATTATTTTCATAAAAACATTTTTTGTATGAAAAATAGACGATGTCTAGTCCTATCTATTTTTTGAATGAAAAATAAGAAATGGACGATGTATAGTCCATTAAATTGTTTTCATAAAAACATTTTTTGTATGAAAAATAGACGATGTCTAGTCCTATCTATTTTTTGAATGAAAAATAAGAAATGGACGATGTATAGTCCATTAAATTGTTTTCATAATAACATTTTTTGCATGATAAATAAACGATTTATAGTTCATTAAATTATATTCATAAAAAATTTGTTTGCATGAAAAATGGACGATGTATAGCCCTATCTATTTTTGCCATAAAAAATAAGGAATGGACGATGTATAGTCCATTAAATTATTTTCATAAAAAAATTTTTTGCATTAAAAATATGAAATGGACGATGTATAGTCCAATAAACTATTCTCATAAAAACATTTTTTGCATGAAAAATGGACGTTGTATAGTCCTATCTATTTTTCGTATGAAAAATAAGAAGTGGACGATGTATAGTCCATTAAATTATTTTCATAAAAACATATTTTGCATGAAAAATGGACGATGTATAGTCCTATCTATTTTTCGCATGAAAAATAAAAGAAGGACGATGTATAGTCCATTAAATTATTTTCATAAAATAATTTTTTGCATGAAAAATGGACGATGTATAGTCCTTTCTATTATTCTCATGAAAAATAAGAAGTGGACGATGTATAGTCCATTAAATTATTTTCATAAAAACATTATTTGCATGAAAAATGGACGATGTATAGTCCTTTCTATTTTTCTCATGAAAAATTAGAAGTGGACGATGTATAGTCCATTAAATTATTTTCATAAAAAATTTGTTTGCATGAAAAATGGACGATGTATAGTCCTATCTATTTTTC
Source organism: Nowickia ferox (assembly GCA_936439885.1). Taxonomy (NCBI): domain Eukaryota; kingdom Metazoa; phylum Arthropoda; class Insecta; order Diptera; family Tachinidae; genus Nowickia; species Nowickia ferox. The sequence continues at coordinate 88,484,504 of OW387023.1, read as the reverse complement.
GCATGAAAACTAAAAAATTCACGATGTCTAGTCCATTAAATTATTTTCATAAAAACATTTTTTGCATGAAAAATGGACGATGTATAGCCCTATCTATTTTTTGCATGAAAAATAAGAAATGGACGATGTATAGTCCATTAAATTGTTTTCATAAAAACATTTTTTGCATGATAAATAAACGATTTATAGTTCATTAAATTATATTCATAAAAAATTTGTTTGCATGAAAAATGGACGATGTATAGCCCTATCTATGTTTTACATGAAAAATAAGAAATGGACGTTGTATAGTCCATTAAATTATTTTTATAAAAACATTTTTTGCACGAAAAATGGACGATGTATAGTCCTATCAATTTTTCGCATGAAAAATAAAAAAAGGACGATGTATAGTCCATTAAATTATTCTCATAAGAAAATTTTTTACATGAAAAATGGTCGATGTATAGTCCTATCTATTATTCGCATTAAAAATAAGAAATGGACGATGTATAGTCCAATAAACTATTTTCATAAAAACATTTTTTGCATGAAAAATGGACGATATATAGTCCTATCTATTTTTCGCATGAAAAATAAGAAATGGACGATGTATAGTGCATTAAATTATTTTCATAAAAAATTTGTTTGCATGAAAAATGGACGATGTATAGTCATATCTATTTTTCGCATGAAAAATAAAAAATTCACGATGTCTAGTCCATTAAATTATTTTCATAAAAACATTTTTTGCATGAAAAATGGACGATGTATAGTCCATTTTATTTTTCGCATGAGAAATAAGAAATGGACGATGTATAGTCCATTAAATTATTTTCATAAAAACATTTTTTGCATGAAAAATGGACGATGTATAGTCCTATCTATTTTTCGCATGAAAAATAAGAAATGGACGATGTATAGTCCACTAAATTATTTTCATAAAAAATTTGTTTGCATGAAAAATGGACGATGTATAGTCATATCTATTTTTCGCATGAAAAATAAAAAATTCACGATGTCTAGTCCATTAAATTATTTTCATAAAAACATTTTTTGCATGAAAAATGGACGATGTATAGCCCTATCTATTTTTTGCATGAAAAATAAGAAATGGACGATGTATAGTCCATTAAATTATTTTCATAAAAACATTTTTTGCATGAAAAATGAACGATGTATAGTCGTTTCTATTTTTCTCATGAAAAATAAGAAGTGGACGATGTATAGGCCATTAAATTATTTTCATAAAAACATTTTTTGCATGAAAAATGGACGATGTATAGTCCTGTATATTTTTCGCATGCAAAATAAGAAAGGGACGATGTATAGTCCATTAAATTATTTTCATAAAAACATTTTTTGCATGAAAAATGGATGATGTATAGTCCTATCTATGTTTGACATGAAAAATAAGAAATGGACGTTGTATAGTCCATTAAATTATTTTTATAAAAACATTTTTTGCACGAAAATTGGACGATGAATAGTCCTATCAATTTTTCGCATGAAAAATAAAAAAAGGACGATGTATAGTCCATTAAATTATTCTCATAAGAAAATTTTTTACATGAAAAATGGTCGATATATAGTCCTATCTATTTTTCGCATAAAAAATAAAAAATAGACGATGTATAGTCCATTAAATTATTTTCATAAAAACATTTTTTGCATGAAAAATGGACGATGTATAGTCCTATCTATTTTTCGCATTAAAAATAAGAAATGGACGATGTATAGTCCATTAAATTATTTTCATAAAAACATTTTTTGCATGAAAAATGAACGATGTATAGTCGTTTCTATTTTTCTCATGAAAAATAAGAAATGGACGATGTATAGTCCATTAAATTATTTTCATAAAAATATTTTTTGCATGATAAATGAACGATGTATAGTCCAATAAATTATTTTCATAAAAAATTTGTTTGCATGAAAAATGGACGATGTATAGTCCTATCTATTTTTCGCATGAAAAATAAAAAATTCACGATGTCTAGTCCATTAAATTATTTTCATAAAAACATTTTTTGCATGAAAAATAGACGATGTATAGCCCTATCTATTTTTTGCATGAAAAATAAGAAATGTACGATGTATAGTCTATTAAATTATTTTCATAAAAACATTTTTTGCATGATAAATGAACGATGTATAGTCCATTAAATTATATTCATATAAAATTTGTTTGCATGAAAAATGGACGAAGTATAGTCCATTTTATTTTTCGCAAGAGAAATAAGAAATGGACGATGTATAGTCCAATAAACTATTTTCATAAAAACATTTTTTGCATGAAAAATGGACGATGTATAGTCCTATCTATTTTTCGCATGAAAAATAAGAAATGGACGATGTATAGTCCATTAAATTATTTTCATAAAAACATTTTTTCATTATAAATGAACGATGTATAGTCCATTAAATTATTTTCTTAAAAACATTTTTTGCATGAAAAATGGACGATATATAGTCCTATCTATTTTTCGCATGAAAAATAAAAGAAGGACGATGTATAGTAAATTAAGTTATTTTCATAAAAACATTTTTTGCATGAAAAATGGACGATGTATAGTCCTATCTATTTTTCGCATGAAAAATAAGAAGTGGACGATGTATAGTCCATTAAACTATTTTCATAAAAACATTTTTTGCATGAAAAATGGACGATGTATAGTCCTATCTATTTTTCGCATGAAAAATAAGAAGTGGACGATGTATAGTCCATTAAACTATTTTCATAAAAACATTTTTTGCATGAAAAATGGACGATGTATAGTCCTTTCTATTTTTCTCATGAAAGATAAGAAATGGACGATGTATAGTCCATTAAGTTATTTTTATAAAAACATTTTTTGCATGAAAAATGGACGATATATAGTCCTATCAATTTTCGCATGAAAAATAAAAGAAGGACGATGTATAGTCCATTAAATTATTTTCATAAAATAATTTTTTGCATGAAAAATGGACGATGTATAGTCCCATCTATTTTTCGCATGAAAAATAAAAGAAGGACGATGTATAGTCCATTAAATTATTTTCATAAAAACATTTTTTGCATGAAAAATGGAAGATGTATAGTCCTATCTATTTTTCGCATGAAAAATAAGAAGTGGACGATGTATAGTCCATTAAATTATTTTCATAAAAACATTTTTTGCATGAAAAATGGACGATGTATAGTCCTTTCTATTTTTCTCATGAAAAATAAGAATTGGACGATGTATACTCCATTAAGTTATTTTTATAAAAACATTTTTTGCATGAAAAATGGACGATATATAGTCCTATCTATTTTTCGCAAAAACATTTTTTCATGATAAATGAACGATGTATAGTCCATTAAATTATTTCATAAAAAATTTGTTTGCATGAAAAATAGACGAAGTATATTCCATTTTATTTTTCGCATGAAATATAAGAAATGGACGATGTATAGTCCATTAAATTATTTTCATAAAAACATATTTTGCATGAAAAATGGACGATGTCTAGTCCTATCTATATTTCGTATGAAAAATAAAAGAAGGACGATGTATAGTCCATTAAATTATTTTCATAAAATAATTTTATGCATGAAAAATGGACGATGTATAGTCGTATCTATTTTTCGCATGAAAAATAAGAAGTGGACGATGTATAGTCCATTAAATTATTTTCATAAAAACATTTTTTGCATGAAAAATGGACGATGTATAGTCCTTTCTATTTTTCTCATGAAAAATTAGAAGTGGACGATGTATAGTCCATTAAATTATTTTCATAAAAACATTTTTTGCATGAAAAATGGATGATGTATAGTCCTATCTATGTTTTACATGAAAAATAAGAAATGGACGTTGTATAGTCCATTAAATTATTTTTATAAAAACATTTTTTGCACGAAAAATGGACGATGTATAGTCCTATCAATTTTTCGCATGAAAAATAAAAAAAGGACGATGTATAGTCCATTAAATTATTCTCATAAGAAAATTTTTTACATGAAAAATGGTCGATGTATAGTCCTATCTATTTTTCGCATTAAAAATAAGAAATGGACGATGTATAGTCCAATAAACTATTTTCATAAAAACATTTTTTGCATGAAAAATGGACGATGTATAGTCCTATCTATTTTTCGCATGAAAAATAAGAAATGGACGATGTATAGTCCATTAAATTATTTTCATAAAAAATTTGTTTGCATGAAAAATGGACGATGTATAGTCATATCTATTTTTCGCATGAAAAATAAAAAATTCACGATGTCTAGTCCATTAAATTATTTTCATAAAAACATTTTTTGCATGAAAAATGGACGATGTATAGTCCATTTTATTTTTCGCATGAGAAATAAGAAATGGACGATGTATAGTCCATTAAATTATTTTCATAAAAACATTTTTTGCATGAAAAATGGACGATGTATAGTCCTATCTATTTTTCGCATGAAAAATAAGAAATGGACGATGTATAGTCCATTAAATTATTTTCATAAAAAATTTGTTTGCATGAAAAATGGACGATGTATAGTCATATCTATTTTTCGCATGAAAAATAAAAAATTCACGATGTCTAGTCCATTAAATTATTTTCATAAAAACATTTTTTGCATGAAAAATGGACGATGTATAGCCCTATCTATTTTTTGCATGAAAAATAAGAAATGGACGATGTATAGTTCATTAAATTATTTTCATAAAAACATTTTTTGCATGAAAAATGAACGATGTATAGTCGTTTCTATTTTTCTCATGAAAAATAAGAAGTGGACGATGTATAGGCCATTAAATTATTTTCATAAAAACATTTTTTGCATGAAAAATGGACGATGTATAGTCCTGTATATTTTTCGCATGCAAAATAAGAAAGGGACGATGTATAGTCCATTAAATTATTTTCATAAAAACATTTTTTGCATGAAAAATAGTTGATGTATAGTCCTATCTATGTTTGACATGAAAAATAAGAAATGGACGTTGTATAGTCCATTAAATTATTTTTATAAAAACATTTTTTGCACGAAAATTGGACGATGAATTGTCCTATCAATTTTTCGCATGAAAAATAAAAAAAGGACGATGTATAGTCCATTAAATTATTCTCATAAGAAAATTTTTTACATGAAAAATGGTCGATATATAGTCCTATCTATTTTTCGCATAAAAAATAAAAAATAGACGATGTATAGTCCATTAAATTATTTTCATAAAAACATTTTTTGCATGAAAAATGGACGATGTATAGTCCTATCTATTTTTCGCATTAAAAATAAGAAATGGACGATGTATAGTCCAATAAACTATTTTCATAAAAACATTTTTTGCATGAAAAATGGACGATGTATAGTCCTATCTATTTTTCGCATGAATAATAAGAAGTAGACGATGTACAGTCCAGCAAAATATTAAAAAAAAAACATTTTTTGCATGAAAAATGGACGATGTATAGTCCTATCTATTTTTTGCATGAAAAATAAGAAATGGACGATGTATAGTCCATTAAATTATTTTCATAAAAATATTTTTTGCATGATAAATGAACGATGTATAGTCCATTAAATTATTTTCATAAAAAATTTGTTTGCATGAAAAATGGACGATGTATAGTCCTATCTATTTTTCGCATGAAAAATAACAAATTCACGATGTCTAGTCCATTAAATTATTTTCATAAAAACATTTTTTGCATGAAAAATAGACGATGTATAGCCCTATCTATTTTTTGCATGAAAAATAAGAAATGTACGATGTATAGTCTAATAAATTATTTTCATAAAAACATTTTTTGCATGATAAAATTTGTTTGCATGAAAAATGGACGAAGTATAGTCCATTTTATTTTTCGCATGAGAAATAAGAAATGGACGATGTATAGTCCAATAAATTATTTTCATAAAAACATTTTTTCATTATAAATGAACGATGTATAGTCCATTAAATTATTTTCTTAAAAACATTTTTTGCATGAAAAATGGACGATATATAGTCCTATCTATTTTTCGCATGAAAAATAAAAGAAGGACGATGTATAGTCCATTAAGTTATTTTCATAAAAACATTTTTTGCATGAAAAATGGACGATGTATAGTCCTATCTATTTTTCGCATGAAAAATAAGAAGTGGACGATGTATAGTCCATTAAACTATTTTCATAAAAATATTTTTTGCATGAAAAATGGACGATGTATAGTCCTATCTATTTTTCGCATGAAAAATAAGAAGTGGACGATGTATAGTCCATTAAACTATTTTCATAAAAACATTTTTTGCATGAAAAATGGACGATGTATAGTCCTTTCTATTTTTCTCATGAAAAATAAGAAATGGACGATGTATAGTCCATTAAGTTATTTTTATAAAAACATTTTTTGCATGAAAAATGGACGATATATAGTCCTATCAATTTTTCGCATGAAAAATAAAAGAAGGACGATGTATAGTCCATTAAATTATTTTCATAAAATAATTTTTTGCATGAAAAATGGACGATGTATAGTCCCATCTATTTTTCGCATGAAAAATAAAAGAAGGACGATGTATAGTCCATTAAATTATTTTCATAAAAACATTTTTTGCATGAAAAATGGACGATGTATAGTCCTATCTATTTTTCGCATGAAAAATAAGAAGTGGACGATGTATAGTCCATTAAATTATTTTCATAAAAACATTTTTTGCATGAAAAATGGACGATGTATAGTCCTTTCTATTTTTCTCATGAAAAATAAGAATTGGACGATGTATACTCCATTAAGTTATTTTTATAAAAACATTTTTTGCATGAAAAATGGACGATATATAGTCCTATCTATTTTTCGCAAAAACATTTTTTCATGATAAATGAACGATGTATAGTCCATTAAATTATTTCATAAAAAATTTGTTTGCATGAAAAATAGACGAAGTATATTCCATTTTATTTTTCGCATGAAATATAAGAAATGGCCGATGTATAGTCCATTAAATTATTTTCATAAAAACATATTTTGCATGAAAAATGGACGATGTCTAGTCCTATCTATATTACGCATGAAAAATAAAAGAAGGACGATGTATAGTCCATTAAATTATTTTCATAAAATAATTTTATGCATGAAAAATGGACGATGTATAGTCGTATCTATTTTTCGCATAAAAAATAAGAAGTGGACGATGTATAGTCCATTAAATTATTTTCATAAAAACATTTTTTGCATGAAAAATGGACGATGTATAGTCCTTTCTATTTTTCTCATGAAAAATTAGAAGTGGACGATGTATAGTCCATTAAATTATTTTCATAAAAACATATTTTGCATGAAAAATGGACGATGTATAGTCCTATCTATTTTTCGCATGAAAAATAAAAGAAGGACGATGTATAGTCCATTAAATTATTTTCATAAAAACATTTTTTGCATGAAAAATGGACGATGTATAGTCGTATCTATTTTTCGCATGAAAAATAAGAAATGGACTATGTATAGTCCATTAAATTATTTTCATAAAAACATATTTTGCATGATAAATGAACGATGTATAGTCCATTAAATTTATTTCATAAAATAATTTTATTCATGAAAAATGGACGATGTATAGTCCTATCTATTTTTCGCATGAAAAATAAGAAATGCACGATGTATAGTCCATTAAATTATTTTCATAAAAAAATTTTTTCATGATAAATGAACGATGTACAGTCCATTAAATTATTTTCATAAAAAATTTGTTTGCATAAAAAATGGACGATGTATAGTCCTGTCTATTTTTCGCATGAAAAATAAGAAGTGGACGATGTATAGTCCATTAAATTATTTTCATAAAAACATTTTTTGCATGATTAATGAACGATGTATAGTCCATTCTGTTTTTCTCATGAAAAATAAGAAGTGGACGATGTATACTCCATTAAGTTATTTTCATAAAAACATATTTTGCATGATAAATGAACGATGTATAGTCCATTAAATTATTTTCATAAAATAATTTTATGCATGAAAAATGGACGATGTATAGTCCTATCTATTTTTCGCATGAAAAATAAGAAATTGACGATGTATAGTCCATTAAATTATTTTCATAAAAACATTTTTTGTATGTATAGTCCTATCTATTTTTCGCACGAAAAATAAAAAAAAACGATGTATAGTCCATTAAATTATTTTCATAAGAAAATATTTTGCATTAAAAATGGAAAATGTATAGTCCTATCTATTTTTCGCATAAAAAATAAGGAATGGACGATGTATAGTCCAGTAAATTATTTTCATAAAAACATTTTTTGTATGTATAGTCCTATCTATTTTTCGCATGAAAAATGTATAGTCCATTGAATTATTTTCATAAAAACATTTTTTCATGATAAATGAACGATGTATAGTCCATTAAATTAGTTCATAAAAAATTTGTTTGCATGAAAAATAGACGAAGTATAATCCATTTTATTTTTCGCATGAAAAATAAGAAATGGACGATGTATAGTCCATTAAATTATTTTCATAAAAACGTATTTTGCATGAAAAATGGACGATGTATAGTCCTATCTATTTTTCGCATGAAAAATAAAAGAAGGACGATGTATAGTCCATTAAATTATTTTCATAAAATAATTTTTTGCATGAAAAATGAACGATGTATAGTCGTATCAATTTTTCGCATGAAAAATAAGAAATGGACGATGTATAGTTCATTAAATTATTTTCATAAAAACATATTTTGCATGATAAATCAACGATGTATAGTCCATTAAATTATTTTCGTAAAATAATTTTATGCATGAAAAATGGGCGATGTATAGCCCTATCTATATTGTGCATGAAAAATAAGAAATGGACGATGTATAGTCCATTAAATTATTTTCATAAAAACATTTTTTGGATGATAAATGAACGATGTATAGTCCTATCTATTTTTTGCATGAAAAATAAAAAAAGGACAATGTATAGTCCATTAAATTATTTTCATAAAAGCATTTTTTGCATGAAAAAAGGACGATGTATAGTCCTATCTATTTTTCGCATGAGAAGTAAGAAAAAAAAATTTTTGCATGAAAAATTGACGATGTATACTCCTATCTATTTTTCGCATGAAAAATAAGAAGTGGACGATGTATACTCCATTAAGTTATTTTTATTAAAACATATTTTGCATGATAAATGAACGATGTATAGTCCATTAAATTATTTTCATAAAATAATTTTATGCATGAAAAATGGACGATGTATAGTCTTATCTATTTTTCGGTTGAAAAAGAAGAAATGGACGATGTGTAGTCCATTAAATTATTTTCATAAAATAATTTTTTGCATGAAAAATGGACGATGTATAGTCCTATCTATTTTTCGCATGAGAAATAAGAAATGGACGATGTATAGTCCATTAAATTATTTTCATAAAAAAATTTTTTCATGATAAATGAACGATGTATAGTCCATTAAATTATTTTCATAAAAAATTTGTTTGCATGAAAAATGGACGATGTATAGTCCTATCTATTTTTCGCATGAAAAATAAGAAGTGGACGATGTATAGTCCATTAAATTATTTTCATAAAAACATTTTTTGCATGAAAAATGGACGATGTATAGTCCATTAAATTATTTTCATAAAAACATTTTTTGCATGAAAAATGGACGATGTATAGTCCTTTCTATTTATCGCATGAAAAATAAGAAGTGGACGATGTATAGCCCATTAAATTATTTTCATAAAATAATTTTTTGTATGAAAAATGGACGAGGTATAGTCTTATCTATTTTTCGAATGAAAAATAAGAAATGGACGATGTGTAGTCCTTTCTATTTATCGCATGAAAAATAAGAAGTGGACGATGTATAGCCCATTAAATTATTTTCATAAAATAATTTTTTGTATGAAAAATGGACGAGGTATAGTCTTATCTATTTTTCGAATGAAAAATAAGAAATGGACGATGTGTAGTCCATTAAATTATTTTCATAAAAACATTTTTTCATGATAAATGAACGATGTATAGTCCATTAAATTATTTTCATAAACAATTTGTTTGCATTAAAAATGGACGATGTATAGTCCTATCTATTTTTCGCATGAAAAATAATAAGTGAACGATGTATAGTCCATTAAATTATTTTCATAAATATTTGTTTGCATGAAAAATGGACGATGTATAGTCCTAGCTATTTTTCGCATGAAAAATAAGAAATGGACGTTGTATAGTCCATTAAATTTTTTTCATAAAAACATTTTTTGCATGAAAAATGGACGATGTATAGTCTTATCTATTTTTCGGATGAAAAAGAAGAATTAATAAAGAATGAATAAATTATTTTCATAAAATAATTTTTTGCATGAAAAATGGACGATGTATAGTCCTATCTATTTTTCGCATGAGAAATAAGAAATGGACGATGTATAGTCAATTAAATTATTTTCATAAAAACATTTTTTGCATGAAAAATGGACGATGTATAGTCCTGTATATTTTTCGCATGCAATATAAGAAAGGGACGATGTATAGTCCACTAAATTATTTTTATAAAAACATTTTTTGCATGAAAAATGAAAGATGTATTTTCGTTTCTATTTTTCGCATGAGAAATAAGAAATGGACGATATATAGTCCATTAAATTATTTTCATAAAAACATTTTTTGCATAAAAAATCGACGATGTATAGTCCTATCTATGTTTTGCATGAAAAATTTGTTTGCATGAAAAAAGGACGATGTATAATCCTATCTATTTTTCGCATTAAAAATAAGAAGTGGACGATGTATAGTCCATTAAATTATTTTCATAAAAACATTTTTTGCATGAAAAATGGACGATGTATAGTCGTTTCTATTTTTCTCATGGAAAACAAGAAGCGGACGATGTATAGTCCATTAAATTATTTTCATAAAAACATTTTTTGCATGAAAAATCGACGATAAAAAATAAAAAAGGACGATGTTTAGTCCATTAAATTATTTTCATAAAAAATTTGTTTGCATCCAAAATGGACGATGTATAGTCCTATCTATTTTTCGCATGAAAAATAAGAAATGGACGATGTATAATCCATTAAATTATTTTCATACAAAATTTGTTTGCATGAAAAATGGACGATGTATAGTCCTATCTATGTTTTGCATGAAAAATAAGAAATGGACGTTGTAAAGTCCATTAAATTATTTTTATAAAAACATTTTTTGCATGAAAAAAGGACCTAACTATTTTTCGCATGATAAATAAGAAATGCACGGTGTATAGTCCATTAAATTATTTTCATAAAAACATTTTTTGCATGAAAAATGAACGATGTATAGTCCATTAAATTATTTTCATAAAAACATTTTTTAATGAAAAATGGACGATGTATAGTCCTATCTATTTTTCGCATGAGAAATAAGAAATGGACGATGTATAGTCCATTAAATTATTTTCATAAAAACATTTTTTGCATGAAAAATGAACGATGTATAGTCCATTAAATTATTTTCATAAAAACATTTTTTAATGAAAAATGGACGATGTATAGTCCTATCTATTTTTCGCATGAAAAATAAAAAAAGAACGATGTATAGTCCATTAAATTATTTTCATAAGAAAATTTTTTGCATGAAAAATGGACGATGCATAGTCCTATATATTTTTCGCATGAGAAATAAGAAATGGACGATGTATAGCCAAAAAAATTATTTTTATAAAAACATTTTTTTCATGATAAATGAACGATATATAGTCCATTAAATTATTTTCATAAAACATTTGTTTGCATGAAAAATGGACGATGTATAATCCTATCTATTTTTCTCATGAAAAATAAGAAGTGGACGATGTATAGTCCATTAAATTATTTTCATAAAAACATTTTTTGCATGAGAAATGTACGAAGTATAGTCCTATCTATTTTTCGCATGAAAAATAAAAAAAGGCGATGTATAGTCCATTAAATTATTTTCATAAAATAATTCTTTGCATGAAAAATGAACGAAGTATAGCCCTATCTATTTTTCGCATGAAAAATAAGAAATGGACGATGTATAGTTTATTAAATGATTTTTATAAAATCATTTTTTTCATGATAAATGAACGATGTATAGTCCATTAAATTATTTTCATAAAAAATTTGTTTGCATGAAAAATGGACGATGTATAATCCTATCTATTTTTCGCATTAAAAATAAATTATAAATTATTTTCATAAAAATATTTTTTGCATGAAAAATGGACGATGTATAGTCGTTTCTATTTTTCTCATGAAAAATAAGAAGTGGACGATGTATAGTCCATTAAATTATTTTCATAAAAACATTTTTTGCATGAAAAATCGACGATGTATAGTCCTATCTATGTTTCGCATGAAAAATGAGAAATAGACGTTGTATAGTCCATTAAATTATTTTCATAAAATAATTTTTTGCATGAAAAATGGACGATGTATAGTCCTATCTATTTTTCGCATGAGAAATAAGAAATAGACGATGTATAGTCCATTAAATTATTTTCATAAAAAATTTGTTTGCATGAAAAATGGACGAGGTATAGTCCTATCTATTTTTCGCATGAAAAATAAAAAAATGACGATGTATAGTCCATTAAATTATTTTCGTAAGAAAAACTTTTGCTTGAAATATGGACGATGTATAGTCCTATCTATTTTTCGCATGAAAAATAAGAAATGGACGATGTATATATGGACGATGTTAGTTCATTAAATTATTTTCATAAAAACATTTTGTTGCAAGAAAAAAGGACCTAACTATTTTTCGCATAATAAATAAGAAATGGACGATGTATAGTCCATTAAATTATTTTCATAAAAAAATTTTTTCCATGAAAAATGGACGATGTATAGTCCTAGCTATTTTTCGCATGAAAAATAAGAAATGGACGTTGTATAGTCCATTAAATTATTTGCATAAAAAAAATGTTTGCATGAAAAATGGACGAGGTATAGTCCTATCTATTTTTCGCATGAAAAATAAAGAAAAACTTTTGCTTGAAAAATGGACGATGTATAGTCCTATCTATTTTTCGCATGAAAAATAAGAAATGGACGATGTATAGTTCATTAAATTATTTTCATAAAAAATTTTTTGCATGAAAAATGGACGATGTTTAGTCCTATCTATTTTTCGCATGAAAAACAAGAAATGGACGATGTATAGTTTATTAAATTATTTTCATAAAAACATTTTTTTTCAAGAAAAAAGGACCTAACTATTTTTCGCATAATAAATAAGAAATGGACGATGTATAGTCCATTAAATTATTTTCATAAAAACATTTTTTGCATGAAAAATCGACGATGTATAGTCCTATCTATTTTTCGCATTAAAAATAGGAAATGGACGATGTATAGTCCAAAAAATTGTTTTAATTAAAACATTTTTTCCATGAAATATGAACGTTGTATAGTCCTGTATATTTTTCGCATGAAAAATAAGAAAGGGACGATGTATAGTCCATTAAATTATTTTCATAAAAACATTTTTTGCATGAAAAATGGACGATGTAGGACGATAGTCCTATCTATTTTTCGCATGAAAAATAAAGAAAAACTTTTGCTTGAAAAATGGACGATGTATAGTCCTATCTATTTTTCGCATGAAAAACAAGAAATGGACAATGTATAGTTTATTAAATTATTTTCATAAAAAAAAATTTTCCATGAAAAATGGACGATGTATAGTCCTGTATATTTTTCGCATCTAAAATAAGAAATGGACGATGTATAGTACATTAAATTATTTTCATAAAAACATTTTTTGCATGAAAAATTGACGATGTATAGTCGTTTCTATTTTTCTCATTAAAAATAAGAAATGGACGATATATAGTGTATTAAATTATTTTCATAAAAACATTTTTTGCATGAAAAATTAACGATGTATAGTCCATTCTATTTTTTGCATGAAAAATAAGAAATGGACGATGTATAGTCCGTTAAATTATTTTCATAAAAAAAATTTTTGCATGGAAAGTGGACGAAGTATAGTCATTCTATTTGTCGCATGAAAAATAAGAAATGGATGATGTATAGTCCATTAAATTATTTTCATAAAAACATTTTTTGCACGAAAAATGGACGACATAAGTCCATTAAATTATTTTTATAAAAACATTTTTTGCATGAAAAATGGACGATGTATACTATCAGTTTTTGAATGAAAAATAAGAAATGGACGATGTATAGTCCATTAAATCATTTTCATAAAAACATTTATTGCATGAAAAATCGACGATGTATAGTCCTATCTATTTTTCGCATGAAAAATAAGAAATGGACGATATAGTCTATTAAATTATTTTCATAAAAACATTTTGTGCATGAAAAATCGACGATGTATAGTCCTATCTATTTTTCACATGAAAAATAAGAAATCGACGATATAGTCCATTAAATCATTTTCATAAAAACATTTTTTCCATGAAAAATGGACGATGTATAGTCCTATCTATTTTTTGCATGAAAAATAAGAAATGGACGATGTATAGTCCATTTAATTATTTTCATAAAAACATTTTTTGCATGAAAAATGAACGATGTATAGTCCTATCTATTTTTCGCATTAAAAATAAGAAATGGACGATGTATAGTCCAATAAACTATTTTCATAAAAACATTTTTTGCAAGAAAAATGGACGATGTATAGTCCATACTATTCTTCGCATGGAAAATAAGAAATGGACGATGTATAGTGCATTAAATTATTTTCATAAAAACATTTCTTGCATGAAAAATGGACGATTTATAGTCCATCAAATTGTTTTTATAAAAACATTTTTTGCATGAAAAATGGACGATGTATAGTCCTATGTATTTTTCGCATGAAAAATAAGAAATGGACGATGTATAGTTCATCAAATTATTTTCATAAAAACATTTTTTGCATGAAAACTGGACGATGTATGGTCGTATCTATTTTTGCATGGAAAATAAGAAATGGACGATGTATAGTCCATTAAATTATTTTCGTAAAAACATTTTTTGCAGGATAAATGGACGATGTATAGTCCTATCTATTTTACGCATGAAAAATAAGAAATGGACGATGTATAGTCCATTAAATTATTTTCGTAAAAACATTTTTTGCAGGATAAATGGACGATGTATAGTCCTATCTATTTTACGCATGAAAAATAAGAAATGGACGATGTATAGTCCATTAAATTATTTTCATAAAAACATTTTTTGCATGAAATATGAGCGATGTATAGTCCTGTATATTTTCGCATGAAAAATAAAAACGGGACGATGTATAGTCCATTAAATTATTTTCATAACAAAAATTTTTGCATGAAAAATGTACGATGTATAGTCCTATCTATTTTTCGCATGAAAAATAAGAAATAAACGATTTATAGTCCATTAAATTAGTTTCATAAAGACATTTTTGCATGATAAATGAACGATGTATAGTCCATTAAATTATTTTTATAAAAAATTTTTTTGCATGAAAAATGGAAGAAGTATAGTCCATTCTATTGTTCGCATGAAAAAAAAAGAAATGGACGATGTATAGTCCATTAAATTATTTTCATTAAAAGAATTTTTGCATGAAAAATGGACGATGTATAGTCCAATAAATTATTTTCATAAAAAAAATTTTTGCATGAAAAATGAACTATGTATAGCCCTGTCTATGTTTTGCATGAAAAACAAGAAATGGACGATGTATATTATTAAATTTAAATTAAATTAAATTAAATTATTTTCATAAAAAAATTTTTGCATGAAAAATGTACGATGTATAGTCGTTTCTATTTTTCTCATGAAAAGTAAGAAATGGAAGATGTATAGTCCATTAAATTATTTTCATAAAAACATTTTTGCATGATAAATGAACGATGTATAGTCCATTAAATTATTATTATAAAAAAATTTTTTGCATGAAATATGGACGACGAGGGCAGGATAAATGGACGATGTTCGCATGAAAAATAAGAAATGGACAATGTATAGTCCATTAAATTACTTTTATAAAAACATTTTTTTGCAGGATAAATCGACGATGTATAATAGTCCATTTAATCTTTTGCATGAAAAAAAAAGAAATGGACGATGTATAGTCCATTAAATTATTTTCATAAAAAGAATTTTTGCATGAAAAATGGACGATGTATAGTCCAATAAATTATTTTCATAAAAAAAATTTTTGCATGAAAAATGAACTATGTATAGCCCTGTCTATTTTTCGCATGAAAAATAAAAAAGGGACGATGTATAGTCCATTAAATTATTTTCATAACAAAAATTTTTGCATGAAAAATGTACGATGTATATATAGTCCTATCTATTTTTCGCATAAAAAATAAGAAATAAACGATGTATAGTCTATAAAATTATTTTCATAAAAACATTTTTGCATGTTAAATGAACGATGTATAGTCCATTAAATTATTTTTATAAAAAAATTTTTTGCATGAAAAATGGAAGAAGTATAGTCCATTCTATTGTTCGCATGAAAAAAAAAGAAATGGACGATGTATAGTCCATTAAATTAATTTCATAAAAACATTTTTTTGCAGGATAAATGGTCGATGTATAGTCCTATCTATTTTTTGCATGAAAAATAAGAAATGGACGATGTATAGTCCATTAAATTATTTTCATAAAAACATTTTCTGCAGGTTAAATGGACGATGTATAGTCCTATCTATTTTACGCATGAAAACTAAGAAACGGACGATGTATAGTCCATTAAATTATTTTCATAAAAAGAATTTTTACATGAAAAATGGAAGATGTATAGTTCTATCTATGTTTTGCATGAAAAATAAGAAATGGACGATGTATAGTCCATTAAATTATTTTCGTAAAAACATTTTTTGCAGGATAAATGGACGATGTATAGTCCTATCTATGTTTCGCATGGAAAATAAGAAATGGACAATGTATAGTCCATTAAATTATTTTAATAAAAAAATGTTTGCATGAAAAATAGACGATGTATTGTCCTATCTATTTTTCGCATGAAAAATAAGAAATGGACGATGTATAGTCCATTAAATTATTTTAATAAAAAAATGTTTGCATGAAAAATAGACGATGTATTGTCCTATCTATTTTTCGTATGAAAAATAAGAAATGGACGATGTATAGCCCATTAAATTATTTTCATAAAAAGAATTTTTGCATGAAAAATGGACAATGCATAGTCCTATATATTTTTCGTATGAAATATAAGAAATGGAAGATGTATAGTCCATTAAATTATTTTCATAAAAAGAATTTTTGCATGAAAAATGGACGATGTATAGCCCTGTCTATGTTTTGCATGAAAAACAAGAAATGGACGATGTATATTATTAAATTTAAATTAAATTAAATTAAATTATTTTCACAAAAAAAATTTTTGCATTAAAAATGTACGATGTATTGTCCTATCTATTTTTCGCATGAAAAATAAGAAATGGACGATGTACAGCCCATTAAATAATTTTCATAAAAAGAATTTTTGCATGAAAAATGGACAATGCATAGTCCTATATATTTTTCGTATGAAATATAAGAAATGGACGATGTATAGTCCATTAAATTACTTTTATAAAAACATTTTTTGCAGGATAAATGGACGATGTATAGTCCTATCTATGTTTCGCATGAAAAATATGAACTGGACGATGTATAGTCCATTAAATTATTTTCATACAAACATTTTTTGCAGGCTAAATGGACGATGTATAGTCCTATCTATTTTGCGCATGAAAACTAAGAAACTGACGATGTATAGTCCATTAAATTATTTTCATAAAAACATTTTTTGCATGAAATATGAACGATGTATAGCCCTATCTATTTTTCGCATGATAAATAAGAAATGGACGATGTATAGTTCATTAAATTAATTTCATAAAACAATTTTTTGCAGGATAAATGGACGATGTATAGTCGTATCTATTTTTCGCATGAAAAATAAAAAATGGACAATGTATAGTCCATTAAATTATTTTCATAAAAACATTTCTTGCAGGAAAAATGGACGATGTATAGTCAATTAAATTTTTTTTATAAAAACATTTTTTGCAGGAAAGATGGACGGTGTATAGTCCTATCTATGTTTTGTATGAAAAATAAGAAATGGACGATGTATAGTCCATTAAAATATTTTCATAAAAAAATGTTTGCATGAAAATTGACGATGTATAGTCCTATCTATTTTTCGCATGAAAAATAAGAAATGGACGATGTATAGTCCATTAAATTATTTTCATAAAAACATTTTCTGTAGGTTAAATGGACGATGTATAGTCCTATCTATTTTTCGCATGAAAACTAAGAAACGGACGATGTATAGTCCATTAAATTACTTTCATAAAACATATTTTACATGAAAAATGGAAGATGTATAGTTCTATCTATGTTTTGCATGAAAAATAAGAAATGGACGATGTATAGTCCATTAAATTATTTTCATAAAAAAATTTTTTGCATGAAAAATGAACGATGTATAGCCCTATCTATTTTTCGTATGAAAAATAAGAAATAGACGATGTATAGTCCATTAAATTATTTTCATAAAAAGAATTTTTGCATGAAAAATGGACGATGTATAGTCCATTAAATTATTTTTATAAAAAAATTTTTTGCATGAAAAATGGAAGAAGTATAGTCCATTCTATTGTTCGTATGAAAAATAAGAAATGGACGATGTATAGTCCATTAAATTATTTTCATAAAAAACTTTTTTGCATGAAAAATGAACGATGTATAGCCCTATCTATTTTTCGTATGAAAAATAAGAAATGGACGATGTATAGTCCATTAAATTATTTTCATAAAAAGAATTTTTGCATGAAAAATGGACGATGTATACTATCAGTTTTTGAATGAAAAATAAGAAATGGACGATGTATAGTCCATTAAATTATTTTCATAAAAACATTTTTTGCAGGATAAATGGACGATGTATAGTCGTATCTCTTTTTCGCATGAAAAATAAGAAATAAACGATGTATAGTCCATTAAATTATTTTCATAAAAACATATTTGCATGTTAAATGAACGATGTATAGTCCATTAAATTATTTTTATAAAAAAATTTTTTGCATGAAAAATGGAAGAAGTATAGTCCATTCTATTGTTCGCATGAAAAAAAAAGAAATGGACGATGTATAGTCCATTAAATTATTTTCATAAAAAAAATGTTTGCATGAAAAATGGACGATGTGTAGTCCTATCTATTTTTTGCATGAAAAATAAGAAATGGATGAATGGAATGGAAATGTATAGTCCATTAAATTATTTTCATAAAAACATTTTCTGCAGGTTAAATGGACGATGTATAGTCCTATCTATTTTACGCATGAAAGCTAAGAAACGGACGATGTATAGTCCATTAAAAGATGTATAGTTATAGTTATATCTATGTTTAGCATGAAAAATAAGAAATGAACGATGTATAGTCCATTAAATTATTTTCATAAAAAAATTTTTTGCATGAAAAATGAACGATGTATAGCCCTATCTATTTTTCGTATGAAAAATAAGAAATGGACGATGTATAGTCCATTAAATTATTTTCATAAAAAGAATTTTTGCATGAAAAATGGACGATGTATAGTCCTATCAGTTTTTGAATGAAAAATAAGAAATGGACGATGTATAGTCCATTAAATTATTTTCGTAAAAACATTTTTTGCAGGATAAATGGACGATGTATAGTCCTATCTATTTTTCGCATGGAAAATAAGAAATGGACAATGTATAGTCCATTAAATTATTTTAATAAAAAAATGTTTGCATGAAAAATAGACGATGTATTGTCCTATCTATTTTTCGCATGAAAAATAAGAAATGGACGATGTATAGTCCATTAAATTATTTTAATAAAAAAATGTTTGCATGAAAAACAGACGATGTATTGTCCTATCTATTTTTCGCATGAAAAATAAGAATGCATAGTCCTATATATTTTTCGTATGAAATATAAGAAATGGAAGATGTATAGTCCATTAAATTATTTTCATAAAAAGAATTTTTGCATGAAAAATGGACGATGTATAGCCCTGTCTATGTTTTGCATGAAAAACAAGAAATGGACGATGTATATTATTAAATTTAAATTAAATTAAATTAAATTATTTTCACAAAAAAAATTTTTGCATTAAAAATGTACGATGTATTGTCCTATCTATTTTTCACATGAAAAATAAGAAATGGACGATGTATAGCCCATTAAATTATTTTCATAAAAACATTTTTTGCATGAAAAATGGACGATGTATAGTCCTATATATTTTACGCATGAAAAATAAGAAACGGACGATGTATAGTCCATTAAATTATTTTAATAAAAAAATGTTTGCATGAAAAATAGACGATGTATTGTCCTATCTATTTTTCGCATGAAAAATAAGAAATGGACGATGTATAGCCCATTAAATTATTTTCATAAAAACATTTTTTGCATGAAAAATGGACGATGTATAGTCCTATATATTTTACGCATGAAAAATAAGAAACGGACGATGTATAGTCCATTAAATTATTTTAATCAAAAAATGTTTGCATGAAAAATAGACGATGTATTGTCCTATCTATTTTTCGCATGAAAAATAAGAAATGGACGATGTATAGCCCATTAAATTATTTTCATAAAAACATTTCTTGCAGGAAAAATGGACGATATATAGTCCATTAAATTTTTTTTATAAAAACATTTTTTGCAGAAAAGATGGACAATGTATAGTCCTATCTATTTTTTGTATGAAAAATAAGAAATGGACGATGTACAGTCTATTAAATTATTTTCATAAAAACATTTCTTGCAGGAAAAATGAACGATATATAGTCCATTAAATTTTTTTTATAAAAACATTTTTTGCAGGAAAGATGAACAATGTATAGTCCTATCTATTTTTCGTATGAAAAATAAGAAATGGACGATGTATAGTCCATTAAATTATTTTCATAAAAAGAATTTTTGCATGATAAATTGACGATGTAAAGTGCTTTCTATTTTTCGCATGAAAAACAAGAAATGGACGAGCATAGTCCATTAAAATAATTTCATAAAAACATTTTTTGCATGAAAAATTAACGATGTATAGCCCTATCTATTTTTCATATGAAAAATAAGAAATGGACGATGTACAGTCCATTAAATTATTTTCATAAAAAGAATTTTTACATGAAAAATGGACGATGTATAGTCCTATCTATTTTTCGCATGAAAAATAAGAAATGGACGATGTATAGTCCATTAAATTAATTTCATAAAAACATTTTTTTGCAGGATAAATGGTCGATGTATAATACTATCTATTTTTTGCATGCAAAATAAGAAATGAACGATGTATAGTCCATTAAATTATTTTCATAAAAACATTTTCTGCAGGTTAGATGGACGATGTATAGTCCTATCTATTTTACGCATGAAAACTAAGAAACGGACGATGTATAGTCCATTAAATTACTTTCATAAAACATATTTTACATGAAAAATGGAAGATGTATAGTTCTATCTATGTTTTGCATGAAAAATAAGAAATGGACGATGTATAGTCCATTAAATTATTTTCATAAAAAAATTTTTTGCATGAAAAATGAACGATGTATAGCCCTATCTATTTTTCGTATGAAAAATAAGAAATGGACGATGTATAGTCCATTAAATTATTTTCATAAAAAGAATTTTTGCAAGAAAAATGGACGATGTATAGTCCTATCAGTTTTTGAATGAAAAATAAGAAATGGACGATGTATAGTCCATTAAATTATTTTCATAAAAACATTTTTTGCATGATAAATGGACAATGTATAGTCGTATCTCTTTTTCGCATGAAAAATAAGAAATAAACGATGTATAGTCCATTAAATTATTTTCATAAAAACATATTTGCATGTTAAATGAACGATGTATAGTCCATTAAATTATTTTTATAAAAAAATTTTTTGCATGAAAAATGGACGATGTGTAGTCCTATCTATTTTTCGCATGAAAAATAAGAAATGGACGATGTATAGTCCATTAAATTAATTTCATAAAAACATTTTTTTGCAGGATAAATGGTCGATGTATAGTCCTATCTATTTTTTGCATGACAAATAAGAAATGGACGATGTATAGTCCATTAAATTATTTTCATAAAAACATTTTCTGCAGGTTAAATGGACGATGTATAGTCCTATCTATTTTACGCATGAAAACTAAGAAACGGACGATGTATAGTCCATTAAAAGATGTATAGTTATAGTTATATCTATGTTTAGCATGAAAAATAAGAAATGGACGATGTATAGTCCATTAAATTATTTTCATAAAAAAATTTTTTGCATGAAAAATGAACGATGTATAGTCCCATCTATTTTTCGCATGAAAAATAAGAAATGGACGATGTATAGTCCATTAAATTATTTTCATAAAAATATTTTTTGCAGGATAAGTGGACAATGTATAGTCGTATCTATGTTTTGCATGAAAAATAAGAAATGGACGATGTAGAGTCCATTAAATTATTTTCATAAAAAGAATTTTTGCATGCAAAATGGACGATGTATAGTCCTATCTATTTTTCGCATGAAAAATAAGAAATGGACGATGTATAGTCCATTAAATTATTTTCATAAAAATATTTTTTGCAGGATAAGTGGACAATGTATAGTCGTATCTATTTTTCGCATGAAAAATAAAAAATGAAAGATGTATAGTCAATTAAATTATTTTCATAAAAACATTTCTTGCAGGAAAAATGGACGATATATAGTCCATTAAATTTTTTTTATAAAAACATTTTTTGCAGGAAAGATGGACAATGTATAGTCCTATCTATGTTTTGTATGAAAAATAAGAAATGGACGATGTATAGTCCATTAAAATATTTTCATAAAAAAATGTTTGCATGAAAAATGGACGATGTATAGTCCTATCTATTTTTCGCATGAAAAATAACAATAGACGATGTATAGTCCATTAAATTAATTTCATAAAAACATTTTTTGCAGGATAAATGCACGATGTATAGTCCTATCTATGTTTTGCATGAAAAATAAGAAATGGACGATGTATAGTACATTAAATTATTTTCATAAAAACATTTTTTGCATGAAATATGAACCATGTATAGTCCTGTATATTTTCGCATGAAAAATAAAAAAGGGACGATGTATAGTCCATTAAATTATTTTCATAAAAAAAATGTTTGCATGAAAAATGGACGATGTATAGTCCTATCTATTTTTCGCATGAAAAATAACAATAGACGATGTATAGTCCATTAAATTAATTTCATAAAAACATTTTTTGCAGGATAAATGGACGATGTAAAGCCCTATCTATTTTTTGCATGAAAAATAAGAAATGGACGATGTATAGTCCATTAAATTATTTTCATAAAAACATTTTTTGCAGGATAAATGGACGATGTATAGTCCTATCTATTTTACGCATGAAAAATAAGAAACGGACGATGTATAGCTCATTAAATTATTTTCATAAAAACATTTTTTGCATGAAATATGAACGATGTATAGTCCTATCTATTTTTCGTATGAAAAATAAGAAATGGACGATGTATAGTCCATTAAATTATTTTTATGAAAACATTTTTTGCAGGATAAATGGACGATGTATGATCCTATCTATGTTTTGCATGAAAAATAATAAATCGACGATGTATAGTCCATTAAATTATTTTCATAAAAACATTTTTTGCAGGATAAATAGACGATGTATAGTCCTATCTATTTTTCGCATGAAAAATAAGAAATGGACGAAGTATAGTCCATTAAATTATTTTCATAAAAACATTTTTTGCATGAAATATGAACGATGTATAGCCCTATCTATTTTTCGTATGAAAAATAAGAAATGGACGATGTAAAGTCCATTAAATTATTTTCATAAAAAGAATTTTTGCATGAAAAATGGACGATGTATAGTCCATTAAATTGTTTTTATAAAAACATTTTTTGCATGAAAAATGGACGAAGTATAGTCCATTCTATTGTTCGCATTAAAAATAAGAAATGGACGATGTATAGTCCACTAAATTATTTTCGTAAAAACATTTTTTGCAGGATAAATGGACGATGTATAGTCCTATCTATTTTTCGCATGAAAAATAAGAAATGGACGATGTAAAGTCCATTAAATTATTTTCATAAAAAAATTGTTTGCATGAAAAATGGACGATGTATTGTCCTATCTATTTTTCGCATGAAAAATAAGAAATGGACGATGTATAGTCCATTAAATTATTTTCATAAAAACATTTTTTGCATGAAATATGAACGATGTATAGCCCTATCTATTTTTCGTATGAAAAATAAAAAGTGAACGATGTATAGTCCATTAAATTATTTTCATAAAACCAATTTGTGCATGAAAAATTGACAATGTATAGTCCTATCTATTTTTCGTATGAAATATAAGAAATGGACGATGTATAGTCCATTAAATTATTTTCATAAAAGGAATTTTTGCATGAAAAATGGAAGATGTATAGTCCATTAAATTGTTTTTATAAAAACATTTTTTGCATGAAAAATGGACGATGTATAGTCCTATCTATGTTTTGCATGAAAAATAAGAAATGAACTATGTATAGTCCACTAAATTATTTTCATAAAAAAATTTTTTGCATGAAAAATGAACGATGTATAGCCCTATCTATTTTTCGTATGAAAAATAAGAAATCGACGATGTATAGTCTATTAAATTATTTTCATAAAAAGAATTTTTACATGAAAAATGGACGATGTATAGTTCTATCTATGTTTTGCATGAAAAATAAGAAATGGACGATGTATATATAGTCCATTATTAAATTTTTTTTCTATTTTTCGTATGAAAAATAAGAAATGGACGATGTATGGTCCATTAAATTATTTTTATGAAAACATTTTTTGCAGGATAAATGGACGATGTATGATCCTATCTATGTTTTGTATGAAAAATAATAAATCGACGATGTATAGTCCATTAAATTATTTTCATAAAAACATTTTTTGCAGGATAAATGGACGATGTATAGTCCTATCTATTTTTCGCATGAAAAATAAGAAATGGACGAAGTATAGTCCATTAAATTATTTTCATAAAAACATTTTTTGCATGAAAAATGAACGATGTATAGCCCTATCTATTTTTCGTATGAAAAATAAGAAATGGACGATGTAAAGTCCATTAAATTATTTTCATAAAAAAATTTTTGCATGAAAAATGGAAGATGTATAGTCCATTAAATTGTTTTTATAAAAACATTTTTTGCATGAAAAATGGACGAAGTATAGTCCATTCTATTGTTCGCATTAAAAATAATAAATTATTTTCGTAAAAACATTTTTTGCAGGATAAATGGACGATGTCAAGTCCTATCTATTTTTCGCATGAAAAATAAGAAATGGACGATGTAAAGTCCATTAAATTATTTTCATAAAAAAAATGTTTGCATGAAAAATGGACGATGTATAGTGCTTTCTATTTTTCGCATGAAAAATAAGAAATGGACGATGTATAGTCCATTAAATTATTTTCATAAAAAAAATGTTTGCATGAAAAATGGACGATCTATCTATTTTTCGCATGAAAAATAAGACATGGACGATGTATAGTCCATTAAATTATTTTCATAAAAACATTTTTTGCAGGATAAATGGACGATGTATAGTCCTATCTTTGTTTTGCATGAAAAATAAGAAATGGACGATGTATAGTTCATTAAATTATTTTCATAAAACCATTTTTTGCATGAATAATGGACGATGTATAGTCCATTAAATTATTTTTATAAAAACATTTTTTGCATGAATAATGGACGATAGTCCTATCTTTGTTTTGCATGAAAAATAAGAAATGGACGATGTATAGTCCATTAAATTATTTTCATAAAAACATTTTTTTCAGGATAAATGGACGATGTATAGTCCATTAAATTATTTTCATAAAAACATATTTTGCAGGATAAATGAACGATGTATTGTCCTAATTATTTTTCGCATGAAAAATAAGAAATGGACTATGTATAGTCCCTTAAATTATTTTCATTAAAACATTTTTTGCATGAATAATGGACAATGTATAGTCCATTAAATTGTTTTTATAAAAACATTTTTTGCGTGAAAAATGGACGAAGTATAGACCATTCTATTGTTCGCATAAAAAATAAGAAATGGACGATGTATAGTCCATGAAATTATTTTTATGAAAACATTTTTTGCAGGATAAATGGACGATGTATGGTCCTATTTATGTTTTGCATGAAAAATAAGAAATGGACGATGTATAGTACATTAAATTATTTTCATAAAAAAAATGTTTGCATGAAAAATGGACGATGTATAGGCCTATCTATTTTTCGCATGAAAAATAAGAAATGGTCGATGTATAGTCCATTAAATTATTTTCATAAAAACATTTTTTGCATGAAAACTGGACGATGTATAGTCCTATATATTTTTCGCATGAAAAATAAGAAATGGACGATGTATAGTCCATTAAATTATTTTCATAAAAAAAATTTTTGCAGGTTAAATGGACGATGTATAGTCCTATCTATTTTTCGCATGAAAAATAAGAAATGGACGATGTATAGTCCTTAAATTATTTACATAAAAAAAATGTTTGCATGAAAAATGGACGATGTATAGTCCTATCTATTTTTCGCATGAAAAATAAGAAATGGACGATGTATAGTCCATTAAATTATTTTCATAAAAAAAATTTTTGCAGGTTAAATGGACGATGTATAGTCCTATCTATTTTTCGCATGAAAAATAAGAAATGGACGATGTATAGTCCTTAAATTATTTTCATAAAAAAAATGTTTGCATGAAAAATGGACGATGTATAGTCCTATCTATTTTTCGCATGAAAAATAAGAAATGGACGATGTATACTCCATTAAATTATTTTCATAAAAGCATTTTTTGCATGAAAAAAGGACGATGTATAGTCCTATCTATTTTTCGCATGAAAAATAAGATATGGACGATGTATAGTCCATTAAATTATTTTATAAAAACATTTTTTGCAGGATAAATGGACGATGTATAGTCCTGTATATTTTCGCATGAAAAATAAGAAATGGACGATGTGTAGTCCATTAAATTATTTTCATAAAAAAAATGTTTGCATGTAAAATGGACGATGTATTGTAGTTTCTATTTTTCGTATGAAAAATAAGAAATGGACGATGTATAGTCCATTAATTTTTTTTCATAAAAAGAATTTTTGCATTAAAAATGGACAATGTATAGTTTATTAAATTGTTTTTATAAAATCATTTTTTGCATGAAAAATGGACGAAGTAAAGTCCATTCTATTGTTCGCATGAAAAATAAGAAATGGACAATGTATAGTCCATTAAATTATTTTCATAAAAACATTTTTTGCAGGATAAATGGACGATGTGTAGTCCTATGTATTTTTTGCATGAAAAATAAGAAATGGATGATGTATAGTCTATTAAATTATTTTCATTACAAAAAATGTTTGCACGAAAAATGGACGATGTATAGTCCTATCTATTTTTTGTATGAAAAATAAGAAATGAACGATGTATAGTCCATTAAATTATTTTCATAAAACGAATTTTTGCATGAAAAATTGACAATGTATAGTCCTATCTATTTTACGTTTGAAATATAAGAAATGGAGGATGTATAGTCCAATAAATTATTTTCATAAAAAGAATTTTTGCATGAAAAATGGACGATGTATAGTCCATTAAATTGTTTTTATAAAAACATTTTTTGCAGGATAAATGGACGATGTATAGTCCTATGTATTTTTTGCATGAAAAATAAGAAATGGACGATGTATAATCCATTACATTATTTTCATTACAAAAAATGTTTGCATGAAAAATGGATGATGTATAGTCGTATCTATTTTTCGCATGAAAAATAAGAAATGGACGATGTATAGTCCATTAAATTATTTTTTATAAAACCATTTTTTGCGTGAAAAATGAACGATGTATAGTCCATTTAATTTTCCGCATGAAAAATAAGAAATGGACGATGTATAGTCCATTAAATTATTTTCATAAAAACATTTTTTGCATGCAAAATGGACGATGTATAGTCCTATATCTATTTTTCGCGTGAAAAATAAGAAATGGACGATGTATAGTCCATTAAATTATTTTTTGCATGATAAATGAACGATGTATAGTCCATTCTATTTTTCTCATGAAAAATAAGAAATGGACGATGTATAGTCGATTAAATTATTTTCATAAAAACATTTTATGCATGAAAAATGGACGAAGTCCATTCTATTTTTTGCATGAATATAAGAAATGGACGATGTATAGTCCATTAAATTATTTTCATAAAAACATTTTTTGCATGAAAAATGGACAAAGTCCATTCTATTTTTTGCATGAATATAAGAAATGGACGATGTATATAAATTATTTTCATAAAAACATTTTTTGCATGAAAATGGAAGAAGTATAGTCCATTTAATTTTTTGCATGAAAAGTAAGAAGAGAACGTTGTATAGTCCATTAAATTATTTTTATAAAAACATTTTTGCGTAATCAATGAACGATGTATAGTCCATTTAATTTTTCGCATGAAAAATAAGAAATAGACGATGTATAGTCCATTAAATTATTTTCATAAAAACATTTTTTGCATGATAAATGAACGATGTATAGTCCGATTTATTTTTCGCATGAAAAATTAGAAATGGTCGATGTATAGTCCTATCTATTTTTCGCATGAAAAATAAGAAATGGACGAGGTATAGTCCATTAAATTATTTTCATAAAAACATTTTTTGCATGAAAAATGGACGAAGTATAGTCCATTTAATTTTTTGCATGAAAAGTAAGAAATGGACGATGTATAGTCCATTAAATTATTTTCATAAAAACATTTTTTGCATGAAAAATGAACGAAGTGTAGTCCATTCTATTTTTCTCATGAAAAATAAGAAATGGACGATGTATAGTCGATTAATTTATTTTCAAAAAACATTTTATGCATGAAAAATGGACGAAGTTAATTATATTTTTTGCATGAATATAAGAAATGGACGATGTATAGTCCATTAAATTATTTTCATAAAAACATTTTTTGCATGAAAACTGGACGAAGTATAGTCCATTTAATTTTTTGCATGAAAAGTAAGAAATGGCCCATGTATGGTTCATTAAATTATTTTCATAAAAACATTTTTTGCATGCCAAATGGACGATGTATATTCCTATCTATTTTTCGCATGAAAAATAAGAAATGGACGATGTATAGTCCATTAAATTATTTTCATATAAACATTTTTTGCATGATAAATGAACGATGTATAGTCCTATTTATTTTTCGCATGAAAAAATAGAAATGGACGATGTATAGTCCTATCTATTTTTCGCATGAAAAATAAGAAATGTACGATGTAAAGTCCATTAAATTATTTTTATAAAAACATTTTTTGCATAAAAAATGGACGAAGTTAAGTCCATTTAATTGTTTGCATGAAAAGTAAGAAATGGACGATGTATAATCCATTAAATTATTTTCATAAAAACATTTTTTTCATGAAAAATGGACGATGTATAGTCCTATATCTATTTTTCGCATGAAAAATAAAAATGGACGATGTACAGTCCATTAAATTATTTTTATAAAAACATTTTTTGCATAAAAAATTGACGAAGTATAGTCCATTTAATTGTTTGCATGAAAAGTAAGAAATGGACGATGTATAGTCCATTAAATTATATTTATAAAAACATTTTTTGCGTGAAAAATGAACGATGTATAGTCCATTTAATTTTTTGCTTGAAAAATAAGAAATGGACGATGTATAGCCCATTAAATTATTTTTATAAAAACATTTTTTGCATGAAAAATGGACGATGTATAGTCCTGTCTATTTTTCGCATGAAAAATAAGAAATGGACGATGTATAGTCCATTAAAATATTTTCATAAAAACATTTTTTGCATGAAAAATGGACGATGTATAGTCCATTAAAATGTTTTTATAAAAACATTTTTTGCATGAAAAATGGACGATGTATAGTCCTATCTATGTTTTGCATGAAAAATAAGAAATGGACTATGTATAGTCCATTAAATTATTTTCATAAAAAAAATTTTTGCATGAAAAATGAACGATGTAGCCGATAGCCCTATCTATTTTTCGTATGAAAAATAAGAAATGGACGATGTATAGTCTATTAAATTATTTTCATAAAAAGAATTTTTACATGAAAAATGGACAATGTATAGTCCTATCTATTTTTCGTATGAAAAATAAAAAGTGAACGATGTATAGTCCATTAAATTATTTTCATAAAACGAATTTGTGCATGAAAAATGGACAATGTATAGTTCTATCTATGTTTTGCATGAAAATTAAGAAATGGACGATGTATATATAGTCCATTAAATTATTTTCATAAAAAGAATTTTTGCATGAAAAATGGACGATGTATAGTCCATTAAATTGTTTTTATAAAAACATTTTTTGCATGAAAAATAGACCATGTATAGTCCTATCTATTTTTCGCATGAAAAATAAGAAATGGACTATGTATAGTCCATTAAATTATTTTCATAAAAAAATTTTTTGCATGAAAAATGAACGATGTATAGTTCTATCTATTTTTCGCATGAAAAATAAGAAATGGACGAGGTATAGTCCATTAAATTATTTTCATAAAAACATTTTTTGCATGAAAAATGGACGAAGTATAGTCCATTTAATTTTTTGCATGAAAAGTAAGAAATGGACGATGTATAGTCGATTAAATTATTTTCATAAAAACATTTTTTGCATGAAAAATGAACGAAGTGTAGTCCAATCTATTTTTCTCATGAAAAATAAGAAATGGACGATGTATAGTCGATTAAATTATTTTCAAAAAACATTTTATGCATGAAAAATGGACGAAGTTAATTATATTTTTTGCATGAATATAAGAAATGGACGATGTATAGTCCATTAAATTATTTTCATAAAAACATTTTTTGCATGAAAACTGGACGAAGTATAGTCCTATCTATTTTTCGTGTGAAAAATAAGATGTGAACGATGTATAGTCCATTAAATTATTTTCATAAAACGAATTTTTGCATGAAAAATGGACAATGTATAGTCCTATCTATTTTTCGTATGAAATATAAGAAATGGAGGATGTATAGTCCAATAAATTATTTTCATAAAAAGAATTTTTGCATGAAAAATGGACGATGTATAGTCCATTAAATTGTTTTTATAAAAACATTTTTTGCAGGATAAATGGACGATGTATAGTCCTATGTATTTTTTGCATGAAAAATAAGAAATGGACGATGTATAGTCCATTAAATTATTTTCATTACAAAAAATGTTTGCATGAAAAATGGATGATGTATAGTCGTATCTATTTTTCGCATGAAAAATAAGAAATGGACGATGTATAGTCCATTAAATTATTTTTTATAAAAACATTTTTTGCGTGAAAAATGGACAAAGTCCATTCTATTTTTTGCATGAATATAAGAAATGGACGATGTATATAAATTATTTTCATAAAAACATTTTTTGCATGAAAATGGAAGAAGTATAGTCCATTTAATTTTTTGCATGAAAAGTAAGAAGAGAACGTTGTATAGTCCATTAAATTATTTTTATAAAAACATTTTTGCGTGATCAATGAACGATGTATAGTCCATTTAATTTTTCGCATGAAAAATAAAAAATGGACGATGTATAGTCCATTAAATTATTTTCATAAAAACATTTTTTGCATGATAAATGAACGATGTATAGTCCGATTTATTTTTCGCATGAAAAATTAGAAATGGTCGATGTATAGTCCTATCTATTTTTCGCATGAAAAATAAGAAATGGACGAGGTATAGTCCATTAAATTATTTTCATAAAAACATTTTTTGCATGAAAAATGGACGAATTATAGTCCATTTAATTTTTTGCATGAAAAGTAAGAAATGGACGATGTATAGTCCATTAAATTATTTTCATAAAAACATTTTTTGCATGAAAAATGAACGAAGTGTAGTCCATTCTATTTTTCTCATGAAAAATAAGAAATGGACGATGTATAGTCGATTAAATTATTTTCAAAAAACATTTTATGCATGAAAAATGGACGAAGTTAATTATATTTTTTGCATGAATATAAGAAATGGACGATGTATAGTCCATTAAATTATTTTCATAAAAACATTTTTTGCATGAAAACTGGACGAAGTATAGTCCATTTAATTTTTTGCATGAAAAGTAAGAAATGGACGATGTATGGTTCATTAAATTATTTTCATAAAAACATTTTTTGCATGCCAAATGGACGATGTATATTCCTATCTATTTTTCGCATGAAAAATAAGAAATGGACGATGTATAGTCCATTAAATTATTTTCATATAAACATTTTTTGCATGATAAATGAACGATGTATAGTCCTATTTATTTTTCGCATGAAAAAATAGAAATGGACGATGTATAGTCTTATCTATTTTTCGCATGAAAAATAAGAAATGTACGATGTATAGTCCATTAAATTATATTTATTAAACATTTTTTGCGTGAAAAATGAACGATGTATAGTCCATTTAATTTTTCGCATGAAAAATAAAAAATGGACGATGTATAGTCCATTAAATTATTTTCATAAAAACATTTTTTTCATGAAAAATGGACGATGTATAGTCCTATATCTATTTTTCGCATGAAAAATAAAAATGGACGATGTATAGTCCATTAAATTATTTTTATAAAAACATTTTTTGCATAAAAAATTGACGAAGTATAGTCCATTTAATTGTTTGCATGAAAAGTAAGAAATGGACGATGTATAGTCCATTAAATTATATTTATTAAACATTTTTTGCGTGAAAAATGAACGATGTATAGTCCATTTAATTTTTTGCTTGAAAAATAAGAAATGGACGATGTATAGCCCATTAAATTATTTTTATAAAAACATTTTTTGCATGAAAAATGGACGATGTATAGTCCTGTCTATTTTTCGCATGAAAAATAAGAAATGGACGATGTATAGTCCATTAAAATATTTTCATAAAAACATTTTTTGCATGAAAAATGGACGATGTATAGTCCATTAAATTGTTTTT
Source organism: Nowickia ferox (assembly GCA_936439885.1). Taxonomy (NCBI): domain Eukaryota; kingdom Metazoa; phylum Arthropoda; class Insecta; order Diptera; family Tachinidae; genus Nowickia; species Nowickia ferox. Next base: position 88,451,557 of record OW387023.1, on the reverse strand, counting down.
ATAAAAACATTTTTTGCATGAAAAATGGACGATGTATAGTCCTATCTATGTTTTGCATGAAAAATAAGAAATGGACTATGTATAGTCCATTAAATTATTTTCATAAAAAAAATTTTTGCATGAAAAATGAACGATGTAGCCGAAAGCCCTATCTATTTTTCGTATGAAAAATAAGAAATGGACGATGTATAGTCTATTAAATTATTTTCATAAAAACAATTTTTACATGAAAAATGGACAATGTATAGTCCTATCTATTTTTCGTATGAAAAATAAAAAGTGAACGATGTATAGTCCATTAAATTATTTTCATAAAACGAATTTGTGCATGAAAAATGGACAATGTATAGTTCTATCTATGTTTTGCATGAAAATTAAGAAATGGACGATGTATATATAGTCCATTAAATTATTTTCATAAAAAGAATTTTTGCATGAAAAATGGTCGATATATAGTCCTATCTATTTTTCGCATGAAAAATAAGAAATGGACGATGTATAGTCGATTAAATTATTTTCATAAAAACATTTTTTGCATGAAAAATGGACGAAGTATAGTCCATTTAATTTTTTGCATGAAAAGTAAGAAATGGACGATGTATAGTCCATTAAATTATTTTCATAAAAACATTTTTTGCATGAAAAATGAACGAAGTGTAGTCCATTCTATTTTTCTCATGAAAAATAAGAAATGGACGATGTATAGTCGATTAAATTATTTTCAAAAAACATTTTATGCATGAAAAATGGACGAAGTTAATTATATTTTTTGCATGAATATAAGAAATGGACGATGTATAGTCCATTAAATTATTTTCATAAAAACATTTTTTGCATGAAAACTGGACGAAGTATAGTCCATTTAATTTTTTGCATGAAAAGTAAGAAATGGACGATGTATGGTTCATTAAATTATTTTCATAAAAACATTTTTTGCATGCCAAATGGACGATGTATATTCCTATCTATTTTTCGCATGAAAAATAAGAAATGGACGATGTATAGTCCATTAAATTATTTTCATATAAACATTTTTTGCATGATAAATGAACGATGTATAATCCTATTTATTTTTCGCATGAAAAAATAGAAATGGACGATGTATAGTCCTATCTATTTTTCGCATGAAAAATAAGAAATGTACGATGTATAGTCCATTAAATTATTTTTATAAAAACATTTTTTGCATAAAAAATGGACGAAGTTAAGTCCATTTAATTGTTTGCATGAAAAGTAAGAAATGGACGATGTATAGTCCATTAAATTATTTTCATAAAAACATTTTTTTCATGAAAAATGGACGATGTATAGTCCTATATCTACTTTTCGCATGAAAAATAAAAATGGACGATGTATAGTCCATTAAATTATTTTTATAAAAACATTTTTTGCATAAAAAATTGACGAAGTATAGTCCATTTAATTGTTTGCATGAAAAGTAAGAAATGGACGATGTATAGTCCATTAAATTATATTTATAAAAACATTTTTTGCGTGAAAAATGAACGATGTATAGTCCATTTAATTTTTTGCTTGAAAAATAAGAAATGGACGATGTATAGCCCATTAAATTATTTTTATAAAAACATTTTTTGCATGAAAAATGGACGATGTATAGTCCTGTCTATTTTTCGCATGAAAAATAAGAAATGGACGATGTATAGTCCATTAAAATAATTTGAAATTTCAAATTAAAATAAACTTCTGACAATATGTCGAATAATAAATTTCTTAAATGTCCATTAAAATATTTTCATAAAAACATTTTTTGCATGAAAAATGGTCCATTAAATTGTTTTTATAAAAACATTTTTTGCATGAAAATTGGACGATGTATAGTCCTATCTATGTTTTGCATGAAAAATAAGAAATGGACTATGTATAGTCCATTAAATTATTTTCATAAAAAAAATTTTTGCATGAAAAATGAACGATGTAGCCGATAGCCCTATCTATTTTTCGTATGAAAAATAAGAAATGGACGATGTATAGTCTATTAAATTATTTTCATAAAAAGAATTTTTACATGAAAAATGGACAATGTATAGTCCTATCTATTTTTCGTATGAAAAATAAAAAGTGAACGATGTATAGTCCATTAAATTATTTTCATAAAACGAATTTGTGCATGAAAAATGGACAATGTATAGTTCTATCTATGTTTTGCATGAAAATTAAGAAATGGACGATGTATATATAGTCCATTAAATTATTTTCATAAAAACATTTTTTGCATGATAAATGAACGATGTATAGTCCTATCTATTTTTCGCATGAAAAATAAGAAATGGACGAGGTATAGTCCATTAAATTATTTTCATAAAAACATTTTTTGCATGAAAAATGGACGAAGTATAGTCCATTTAATTTTTTGCATGAAAAGTAAGAAATGGACGATGTATAGTCCATTAAATTATTTTCATAAAAACATTTTTTGCATGAAAAATGAACGAAGTGTAGTCCATTCTATTTTTCTCATGAAAAATAAGAAATGGACGATGTATAGTCGATTAAATTATTTTCAAAAAACATTTTATGCATGAAAAATGGACGAAGTTAATTATATTTTTTGCATGAATATAAGAAATGGACGATGTATAGTCCATTAAATTATTTTCATAAAAACATTTTTTGCATGAAAACTGGACGAAGTATAGTCCATTTAATTTTTTGCATGAAAAGTAAGAAATGGACGATGTATGGTTCATTAAATTATTTTCATAAAAACATTTTTTGCATGCCAAATGGAGGATGTATATTCCTATCTATATTTTGCATGAAAAATAAGAAATGGACGATGTATAGTCCATTAAATTATTTTCATATAAACATTTTTTCCATGATAAATGAACGATGTATAGTCCTATTTATTTTTCGCATGAAAAAATAGAAATGGACGATGTATAGTCCTATCTATTTTTCGCATGAAAAATAAGAAATGTACGATGTATAGTCCATTAAATTATTTTTATAAAAACATTTTTTGCATAAAAAATGGACGAAGTTAAGTCCATTTAATTGTTTGCATGAAAAGTAAGAAATGGACGATGTATAGTCCGTTAAATTATTTTCATAAAAACATTTTGTTCATGAAAAATGGACGATGTATAGTCCTATATCTATTTTTCGCATGAAAAATAAAAATGGACGATGTATAGTCCATTAAATTATTTTTATAAAAACATTTTTTGCATAAAAAATTGACGAAGTATAGTCCATTTAATTGTTTGCATGAAAAGTAAGAAATGGACGATGTATAGTCCATTAAATTATATTTATAAAAACATTTTTTGCGTGAAAAATGAACGATGTATAGTCCATTTAATTTTTTGCTTGAAAAATAAGAAATGGACGATGTATAGCCCATTAAATTATTTTTATAAAAACATTTTTTGCATGAAAAATGGACGATATATAGTCCTGTCTATTTTTCGCATGAAAAATAAGAAATGGACGATGCATAGTCCATTAAAATATTTTCATAAAAACATTTTTTGCATGAAAAATGGACGATGTATAGTCCATTAAATTGTTTTTATAAAAACATTTTTTGCATGAAAAATGGACGATGTATAGTCCTATCTATGTTTTGCATGAAAAATAAGAAATGGACTATGTATAGTTGGATCTTGTACTTTTCTCGAGAAGATACAAGATTCCGCAATTACAAGGTTAAATGGAATGGAACTTAAGCTGTCTGATTGTGCCAAATATCTTGGTATATATCTGGACCCCAAACTCTCATGGCAACGAAATGTCCAGGAAAGGGCAAACAAGGCTGCCATTGCTTTGTATGTATGTAAGAAGGCAATAGGGAGAACATGGGGCTTAAGCCCTTGCAATTCCAAATGGCTCTTCAATACAGTGATTAAGCCAATATTAACATATGGCGCGTTAGTATGGTGGCCCGCCTTGCAGAAGGCCATCCATCGTGGAACCATTGAAAGGATTCTAAGATCTGCAGCCCTTGCTATTACGGGTGCACCACGGACCACTCCCTCCAAGGCGCTCTTCGTGATGATGCACTGGCTGCCAGGGGATCTCATGGTAAAGCAAATTGCTATGAACTCTGTAACTAGATTACAGTCGGCAAATGCGTGGAAAAAGCTGACTTGCGGTCATTCTATAATAGGAGATCAGTTGAATGATCTACCGGCCAATATAGATTACCGATCACCCATACCTCTGCCTGACAATAGATTCAAATATAACACATCGGCCGCATCCAACTCGTCTATAGAGGCAGAGGGGGATGTGCTCGAGGTGTATACGGACGGATCGAAGTCACACAGGGGCGTGGGTGGGGGAATCTTTATTCCTCGCTTTCAAAAGAGGATAAGCTTCAAGCTGGACAGTAGGTGTAGTATACTACAGGCTGAAATCTCAGCGATAAGTAGAGCGGCTAAATGGTTGAGGTATTATAGGATATACAACTGGGATATCCGTATATTCACGGACAGCAAAGCTGCCATTAAAAACATTGCGGGCGTCTTTACGACATCGAATCTGGTATATGACTGCCGAATCTCTCTTAACAAACTGGGAATGTATGCTGACCTGGAACTACAATGGATTCCAGGACATGCGAATAGTGTTGGTAACAATATTGCGGATGAGCTGGCTAAGGCTGGAGCTCAAATGCAGGATGAGGACATTGATAGGTTGGTAGGTGTTCCGATGAATTGCTGTAAAATGCAAATACAGCAGAACCTTTTCAGGGTTGCACAGGCTAGATGGTTACATGAGGTCACATGCTCAACCTCTAGAATGACATGGCCCTGTTATGATATGAGGAGGTCCGCAATATTGGTGAGGATTCCAAGAGGACAACTCCGTAATTTGGTCGCAGTCCTAACAGGACATTGCTACATAGGCATACATGCTGGTAGATTAAATCTACCTTATAATGATTTCTGCAGAAGCTGTCAGGACGAGGAAGAGGAGGAAACTGTTGAGCATTTTCTCTGTCATTGCCCAGCACTTGCGGAGGTGCGTTCACTCCACATGGGGGCTCCGATACTGCAAGGTTTGGAGAGTCTGTCGGAATGTGAAATCGGTAGTGTGAATTCATTCATACGCCTTTCGGGTTTTTTTCTGCTGAATACGGATAGTGTATAGGATAAATGAGGATGGGTAGCTCACCTCAATCCGCCCAGGCAGCACAACGGGACCTCTAAGGACCCAAGTGGGCTGGTTTACTATAAATCGGCAGCCTGTTATAACCTAACCTAACCATAGTCCATTAAATTATTTTCATAAAAAAAATTTTTGCATGAAAAATGAACGATGTAGCCGATAGCCCTATCTATTTTTCGTATGAAAAATAAGAAATGGACGATGTATAGTCTATTAAATTATTTTCATAAAAAGAATTTTTACATGAAAAATGGACAATGTATAGTCCTATCTATTTTTCGTATGAAAAATAAAAAGTGAACGATGTATAGTCCATTAAATTATTTTCATAAAACGAATTTGTGCATGAAAAATGGACAATGTATAGTTCTATCTATGTTTTGCATGAAAATTAAAAAATGGACGATGTATATATAGTCCATTAAATTATTTTCATAAAAAGAATTTTTTGCATGAAAAATGAACGATATAGTCCATTAAATTGTTTTTATAAAAACTCCAAGGCGCTCTTCGTGATGATGCACTGGCTGCCAGGGGATCTCATGGTAAAGCAAATTGCTATGAACTCTGTAACTAGATTACAGTCGGCAAATGCGTGGAAAAAGCTGACTTGCGGTCATTCTATAATAGGAGATCAGCTGAATGATCTACCGGCCAATATAGATTACCGATCACCCATACCTCTGCCTGACAATAGATTCAAATCTAACACATCGGGCGCATCCAACTCGTCTATAGGGGCAGAGGGGGATGTGCTCGAGGTGTATACGGACGGATCGAAGTCACACAGGGGCGTGGGTGGGGGAATCTTTATTCCTCGCTTTCAAAAGAGGATAAGCTTCAAGCTGGACAGTAGGTGTAATATACTACAGGCTGAAATGTATAGTCCTATCTATTTTTCGTATGAAAAATAAAAAGTGAACGATGTATAGTCCATTAAATTATTTTCATAAAACGAATTTGTGCATGAAAAATGGACAATGTATAGTTCTATCTATGTTTTGCATGAAAATTAAAAAATGGACGATGTATATATAGTCCATTAAATTATTTTCATAAAAAGAATTTTTTGCATGAAAAATGAACGATATAGTCCATTAAATTGTTTTTATAAAAACATTTTTTGCATGAAAAATGGACGATGTATAGTCCTATCTATGTTTTGCATGAAAAATAAGAAATGGACGTTGTATAGTCCATTAAATTATTTTTATAAAAACATTTTTTGCACGAAAATTGGACGATGAATAGTCCTATCAATTTTTCGCATGAAAAATAAAAAAAGGACGATGTATAGTCCATTAAATTATTCTCATAAGAAAATTTTTTACATGAAAAATGGTCGATATATAGTTCTATCTATTTTTCGCATAAAAAATAAAAAATAGACGATGTATAGTCCATTAAATTATTTTCATAAAAACATTTTTTGCATGAAAAATGGACGATGTATAGTCCTATCTATTTTTCGCATTAAAAATAAGAAATGGACGATGTATAGTCCAATAAACTATTTTCATAAAAACATTTTTTGCATGAAAAATGGACGATGTATAGTCCTATCTATTTTTCGCATGAAAAATAAAAAATTCACGATGTCTAGTCCATTAAATTATTTTCATAAAAACATTTTTTGCATGAAAAATAGACGATGTATAGCCCTATCTATTTTTTCCATGAAAAATAAGAAATGTACGATGTATAGTCTATTAAATTATTTTCATAAAAACATCTTTTGCAGGATAAATAGACGATGTATAGTCCTACCTATTTTTCGCATGAAAAATAAGAAATGGACGATGTATAGTTCATTAAATTATTTTCATAAAAACATTTTTTGCAGGATAAATGAACGATGTATTGTCCTAATTATTTTTCGCATGAAAAATAAGAAATGGACTATGTATAGTCCCTTAAATTATTTTCATTAAAACATTTTTTGCATCAATAATGCACAATGTATAGTCCATTAAATTGTTTTTATAAAATCATTTTTTGCATGAAAAATGGACGAAGTATAGACCATTCTATTGTTCGCATAAAAAATAAGAAATGGACGATGTATAGTCCATTAAATTATTTTTATGAAAACATTTTTTGCAGGATAAATGGACGATGTATGGTCCTATTTATGTTTTGCATGAAAAATAAGAAATGGACGATGTATAGTACATTAAATTATTTTCATAAAAAAAATGTTTGCATGAAAAATGGACGATGTATAGTCCTATCTATTTTTCGCATGAAAAATAAGAAATGGACGATGTATAGTCCATTAAATTATTTTTATAAAAACATTTTTTGCATGAATAATGGACGATGTATAGTCCTATCTTTGTTTTGCATGAAAAATAAGAAATGGACGATGTATAGTCCATTAAATTATTTTCATAAAAACATTTTTTTCAGGATAAATGGACGATGTATAGTCCATTAAATTATTTTCATAAAAACATTTTTTGCAGGATAAATGAACGATGTATTGTCCTAATTATTTTTCGCATGAAAAATAAGAAATGGACTATGTATAGTCCCTTAAATTATTTTCATTAAAACATTTTTTGCATGAATAATGGACAATGTATAGTCCATTAAATTGTTTTTATAAAAACATTTTTTGCATGAAAAATGGACGAAGTATAGACCATTCTATTGTTCGCATAAAAAATAAGAAATGGACGATGTATAGTCCATTAAATTATTTTTATGAAAACATTTTTTGCAGGATAAATGGACGATGTATGGTCCTATTTATGTTTTGCATGAAAAAAAAGAAATGGACGATGTATAGTACATTAAATTATTTTCATAAAAAAAATGTTTGCATGAAAAATGGACGATGTATAGTCCTATCTATTTTTCGCATGAAAAATAAGAAATGGACGATGTATAGTCCATTAAATTATTTTCATAAAAACATTTTTTGCATGAAAAATGGACGATGTATAGTCCTATATATTTTTCGCATGAAAAATAAGAAATGGACGATGTATAGTCCATTAAATTATTTTCATAAAAAAAATTTTTGCAGGTTAAATGGACGATGTATAGTCCTATCAATTTTTCGCATGAAAAATAAGAAATGGACGATGTATAGTCCTTAAATTATTTTCATAAAAAAAATGTTTGCATGAAAAATGGACGATGTATAGTCCTATCTATTTTTCGCATGAAAAATAAGAAATGGACGATGTATACTCCATTAAATTATTTTCATAAAAGCATTTTTTGCATGAAAAAAGGACGATGTATAGTCCTATCTATTTTTCGCATGAAAAATAAGATATGGACGATGTATAGTCCATTAAATTATTTTATAAAAACATTTTTTGCAGGATAAATGGACGATGTAGTCCTATCTATTTTACGCATGAAAAATAAGAAATGGACGATGTATAGTCCATTAAATTATTTTCATAAAAAAAATGTTTGCATGTAAAATGGACGATGTATTGTAGTTTCTATTTTTCGTATGAAAAATAAGAAATGGACGATGTATAGTCCATTAATTTTTTTTCATAAAAAGAATTTTTGCATGAAAAATGGACAATGTATAGTTTATTAAATTGTTTTTATAAAATCATTTTTTGCATGAAAAATGGACGAAGTAAAGTCCATTCTATTGTTCGCATGAAATATAAGAAATGGACAATGTATAGTCCATTAAATTATTTTCATAAAAACATTTTTTGCAGGATAAATGGACGATGTATAGTCCTATGTATTTTTTGCATGAAAAATAAGAAATGGACGATGTATAGTCTATTAAATTATTTTCATTACAAAAAATGTTTGCACGAAAAATGGACGATGTATAGTCCTATCTATTTTTGCATGAAAAATAAGAAATGGACGATGTATAGTCCATTAAATTATTTTCATAAAAACATTTTTTGCATGATAAATTAACGATTTATACTCCTGTATAATTTTCGCATGAAAAATAAGAAATGGACGATGTATAGTCCATTAAATTATTTTCATAAAAACATCTTTTGCAGGATAAATGGACGATGTATAGTCCTACCTATTTTTCGCATGAAAAATAAGAAATGGACGATGTATAGTTCATTAAATTATTTTTATAAAAACATTTTTTGCAGGATAAATGGACGATGTAGTCCTATCTATTTTACGCATGAAAAATAAGAAATGGACGATGTATAGTCCATTAAATTATTTTCACAAAAAACATTTTTTGCATGAAATATGAACGATGTATAGCCCTATCTATTTTTCGTATGAAAAATAAGAAATGAACGATGTATAGTCCATTAAATTATTTTCATAAAACGAATTTTTCCATGAAAAATTGACAATGTATAGTCCTATCTATTTTTCGTATGAAATATAAGAAATGGACGATGTATAGTCCAATAAATTATTTTCATAAAAAGAATTTTTGCATGAAAAATGGACGATGTATAGTCCATTAAATTGTTTTTATAAAAACATTTTTTGCAGGATAAATGGACGATGTATAGTCCTATGTATTTTTTGCATGAAAAATAAGAAATGGACGATGTATAGTCCATTAAATTATTTTCATTACAAAAAATGTTTGCATGAAAAATGGATGATGTATAGTTGTATCTATTTTTCGCATGAAAAATAAGAAATGGACGATGTATAGTCCATTAAATTATTTTTTATAAAAACATTTTTTGCGTGAAAAATGAACGATGTATAGTCCATTTAATTTTCCGCATGAAAAATAAGAAATGGACGATGTATAGTCCATTAAATTATTTTCATAAAAACATTTTTTGCATGCAAAATGGACGATGTATAGTCCTATATCTATTTTTCGCGTGAAAAATAAGAAATGGACGATGTATAGTCCATTAAATTATTTTTTGCATGATAAATGAACGATGTATAGTCCATTCTATTTTTCTCATGAAAAATAAGAAATGGACGATGTATAGTCGATTAAATTATTTTCATAAAAACATTTTATGCATGAAAAATGGACGAAGTCCATTCTATTTTTTGCATGAATATAAGAAATGGACGATGTATAGTCCATTAAATTATTTTCATAAAAACATTTTTTGCATGAAAAATGGACGAAGTCCATTCTATTTTTTGCATGAATATAAGAAATGGACGATGTATAGTCCATTAAATTATTTTCATAAAAACATTTTTTGCATGAAAATGGAAGAAGTATAGTCCATTTAATTTTTTGCATGAAAAGTAAGAAGAGAACGTTGTATAGTCCATTAAATTATTTTTATAAAAACATTTTTGCGTGATCAATGAACGATGTATAGTCCATTTAATTTTTCGCATGAAAAATAAGAAATGGACGATGTATAGTCCATTAAATTATTTTCATAAAAACATTTTTTGCATGAAAAATGGACGAAGTATAGTCCATTTAATTTTTTGCATGAAAAGTAAGAAATGGACGATGTATAGTCCATTAAATTATTTTCATAAAAAACTTTTTTTGCATGAAAAATGAACGAAGTGTAGTCCATTCTATTTTTCTCATGAAAAATAAGAAATGGACGATGTATAGTCGATTAAATTATTTTCAAAAAACATTTTATGCATGAAAAATGGACGAAGTTAATTATATTTTTTGCATGAATATAAGAAACTGGACGAAGTATAGTCCATTTAATTTTTTGCATGAAAAGTAAGAAATGGACGATGTATGGTTCATTAAATTATTTTCATAAAAACATTTTTTGCATGCCAAATGGACGATGTATATTCCTATCTATTTTTCGCATGAAAAATAAGAAATGGACGATGTATAGTCCATTAAATTATTTTCATATAAACATTTTTTGCATGATAAATGAACGATGTATAGTCCTGTTTATTTTTCGCATGAAAAAATAGAAATGGACGATGTATAGTCCTATCTATTTTTCGCATGAAAAATAAGAAATGTACGATGTATAGTCCATTAAATTATTTTTATAAAAACATTTTTTGTATAAAAAATGGACGAAGTTAAGTCCATTTAATTGTTTGCATGAAAAGTAAGAAATGGACGATGTATAGTCCATTAAATTATTTTCATAAAAACATTTTTTTCATGAAAAATGGACGATGTATAGTCCTATATCTATTTTTCGCATGAAAAATAAGAAATGGACGATGTATAGTCCATTAAAATATTTTCATAAAAACATTTTTTGCATGAAAAATTGACGATGTATAGTCCATTAAATTATATTTATAAAAACATTTTTTGCGTGAAAAATGAACGATGTATAGTCCATTTAATTTTTTGCTTGAAAAATAAGAAATGGACGATGTATAGCCCATTAAATTATTTTTATAAAAACATTTTTTGCATGAAAAATGGACGATGTATAGTCCTGTCTATTTTTCGCATGAAAAATAAGAAATGGACGATGTATAGTCCATTAAAATATTTTCATAAAAACATTTTTTGCATGAAAAATGGACGATGTATAGTCTATTAAATTGTTTTTATAAAAACATTTTTTGCATGAAATATGAACGATGTATAGCCCTATCTATTTTTCGTATGAAAAATAAGAAATGGACGATGTATAGTCTATTAAATTATTTTCATAAAAAGAATTTTTACATGAAAAATGGACAATGTATAGTCCTATCTATTTTTCGTATGAAAAATAAAAAGTGAACGATGTATAGTCCATTAAATTATTTTCATAAAACGAATTTGTGCATGAAAAATGGACAATGTATAGTTCTATCTATGTTTTGCATGAAAAATAAGAAATGGACGATGTATATATAGTCCATTAAATTATTTTCATAAAAAGAATTTTTGCATGCAAAATGGACGATGTATAGTCCATTAAATTGTTTTTATAAAAACATTTTATGCATGAAAAATGGACGATGTATAGTCCTATTTATGTTTTGCATGAAAAATAAGAAATGGACTATGTATAGTCCATTAAATTATTTTCATAAAAAAATTTTTTGCAGGATAAATGGACGATGTATAGTCCTATCTTTGTTTTGCATGAAAAATAAGAAATGGACGATGTATAGTTCATTAAATTATTTTCATAAAAATATTTTTTGCATGAATAATGGACGAAGTATAGTCCACTCTATTTTTCGCAAGAAAAATAAAAAATGGACTATGTATAGTCCATTAAATTATTTTCATAAAAACATTTTTTGCATGAATAATGGACGATGTATAGTCCTATCTATTTTTCGCATGAAAAATAAGAAATGGACGATGTATAGTCCATTAAATTATTTTCATAAAAACATTTTTTGCATGAAAAATGGATGATGTATAGTCCTATCTTTGTTTTGCATGAAAAATAGGAAATGGACGATGTATAGTCCATTAAATTATTTTCATAAAAACATTTTTTTCAGGATAAATGGACGATGTATAGTCCATTAAATTATTTTCATAAAAACATTTTTTGCAGGATAAATGAACGATGTATTGTCCTAATTATTTTTCGCATGAAAAATAAGAAATGGACTATGTATAGTCCCTTAAATTATTTTCATTAAAACATTTTTTGCATGAATAATGGACAATGTATAGTCCATTAAATTGTTTTTATAAAAACATATTTTGCATGAAAAATGGACGAAGTATAGACCATTCTATTGTTCGCATAAAAAATAAGAAATGGACGATGTATAGTCCATTAAATTATTTTTATGAAAACATTTTTTGCAGGATAAATGGACGATGTATGGTCCTATTTATGTTTTGCATGAAAAATAAGAAATGGACGATGTATAGTACATTAAATTATTTTCATAAAAAAAATGTTTGCATGAAAAATGGACGATGTATAGTCCTATCTATTTTTCGCATGAAAAATAAGAAATGGACGATGTATAGTCCATTAAATTATTTTCATAAAAACATTTTTTGCATGAAAAATGGACGATGTATAGTCCTATATATTTTTCGCATGAAAAATAAGAAATGGACGATGTATAGTCCATTAAATTATTTTCATAAAAAAAATTTTTGCAGGTTAAATGGACGATGTATAGTCCTGTATATTTTCGCATGAAAAATAAAAAAGGGACGATGTATAGTCCATTAAATTATTTTCATAAAAAAAATTTTTGCAGGTTAAATGGACGATGTATAGTCCTGTATATTTTCGCATGAAAAATAAAAAAGGGACGATGTATAGTCCATTAAATTATTTTCATAAAAACATTTTTTGCATGATAAATGAACGATGTATACTCCTGTATAATTTTCGCATGAAAAATAAGAAATGGACGATGTATAGTCCATTAAATTATTTTCATAAAAACATCTTTTGCAGGATAAATGGACGATGTGTAGTCCTTTCTATTTTACGCATGAAAAATAAGAAATGGACGATGTGTAGTCCATTAAATTATTTTCATAAAAAAAATGTTTGCATGTAAAATGGACGATGTATTGTAGTTTCTATTTTTCGTATGAAAAATAAGAAATGGACGATGTATAGTCCATTAAATTATTTTCATAAAACGAATTTTTGCATGAAAAATGGACAATGTATAGTCCTATCTATTTTTCGTATGAAATATAAGAAATGGACGATGTATAGTCCAATAAATTATTTTCATAAAAAGAATTTTTGCATGAAAAATGGACGATGTATAGTCCATTAAATTGTTTTTATAAAAACATTTTTTGCAGGATAAATGGACGATGTATAGTCCTATGTATTTTTTGCATGAAAAATAAGAAATGGACGATGTATAGTCCATTAAATTATTTTCATTACAAAAAATGTTTGCATGAAAAATGGATGATGTATAGTCGTATCTATTTTTCGCATGAAAAATAAGAAATGGACGATGTATAGTCCATTAAATTCTTTTTTATAAAAACATTTTTTGCGTGAAAAATGAACGATGTATAGTCCATTTAATTTTCCGCATGAAAAATAAGAAATGGACGATGTATAGTCCATTAAATTATTTTCATATAAACATTTTTTGCATGATAAATGAACGATGTATAGTTCTATTTATTTTTCGCATGAAAAAATAGAAATGGACGATGTATAGTTCTATCTATTTTTCGCATGAAAAATAAGAAATGGACGATGTATAGTCCATTAAATTATTTTTATAAAAACATTTTTTGCATAAAAAATGGACGAAGTTAAGTCCATTTAATTGTTTGCATGAAAAGTAAGAAATGGACGATGTATAGTCCATTAAATTATTTTCATAAAAACATTTTTTTCATGAAAAATGGACGATGTATAGTCCTATATCTATTTTTCGCATGAAAAATAAAAATGAACGATGTATAGTCCATTAAATTATTTTTATAAAAACATATTTTGCATAAAAAATTTACGAAGTATAGTCCATTTAATTGTTTGCATGAAAAGTAAGAAATGGACGATGTATAGTCCATTAAATTATATTTATAAAAACATTTTTTGCGTGAAAAATGAACGATGTATAGTCCATTTAATTTTTTGCTTGAAAAATAAGAAATGGACGATGTATAGCCCATTAAATTATTTTTATAAAAACACTTTTTGCATAAAAAGTGAACGATGTATAGTCCTGTATATTTTTCGCATGAAAAATAAGAAATGGACGATGTATAGTCCATTAAAATATTTTCATAAAAACATTTTTTGCATGAAAAATGGACGATGTATAGTCCATTAAATTGTTTTTATAAAAACATTTTTTGCATGAAAAATGGACGATGTATAGTCCTATCTATTTTTCGCATGAAAAAATAGAAATGGACGATGTATAGTTCTATCTATGTTTTGCATGAAAAATAAGAAATGGACTATGTATAGTCCATTAAATTATTTTCATAAAAAAATTTTTGCATGAAAAATGAACGATGTAGCCGATAGCCCTATCTATTTTTCGTATGAAAAATAAGAAATGGACGATGTATAGTCTATTAAATTATTTTCATAAAAAGAATTTTAACATGAAAAATGGACAATGTATAGTCCTATCTATTTTTCGTATGAAATATAAGAAATGGACGATGTATAGTCCAATAAATTATTTTCATAAAAAGAATTTTTGCTTGAAAAATGGCCGATGTATAGTCCATTAAATTGTTTTTATAAAAACATTTTTTGCAGGATAAATGGACGATGTATAGTCCTGTCTATTGTTCGCATGAAAAATAAGAAATGCACGATGTATAGTCCATTAAAATATTTTCATAAAAACATTTTATGCATGAAAAATGGACGATGTATTGTCCTATCTATTTTTCTCATGAAAAATAAGATATGGACGATGTATGGTCCATTAAATTATTTTCATAAAAACATTTTTTGCATGCAAAATGGACGATGTATAGTCCTATCTATTTTTCGCATGAAAAATAAGAAATGGACGATGTATAGTCCATTAAATTATTTTCATAAAAACATTTTTTGCATGCAAAATGGACGATGTATAGTCCTATCTATTTTTCGCATGAAAAATAAAAAATGGACGATGTATAGTCCTTTAAATTATTTTCATAAAAACATTTTTTGCATGAAAAATGAACGATGTATATTCCTATCTATTTTTCGTATGAAAAATAATAAATGGACGATGATTTTCATAAAAACATTTTATGCATGAAAAATGGACGATGTATCGTCCATTTAATTTTTTGCATGAAAAATAAGAAATGGACGATGTATAGTCCATTAAATTATTTTCATAAAAACATTTTTTGCATGAAAAATGGACGATGTATAGTCCTATCTATTGTTCGCATGAAAAATAAGAAATGCACGATGTATAGTTCATTAAATTATTTTCATAAAAACATTTT
This sequence comes from Nowickia ferox, assembly GCA_936439885.1. Taxonomy (NCBI): domain Eukaryota; kingdom Metazoa; phylum Arthropoda; class Insecta; order Diptera; family Tachinidae; genus Nowickia; species Nowickia ferox. The sequence continues at coordinate 88,435,653 of OW387023.1, read as the reverse complement.
TTGCATGAAAAATGAACGATGTATTGTCCTATCTATTTTTCGCATGAAAAATAAGATATGGACTATGTATGGTTCACTAAAATATTTTCATAAAAACATTTTTTACATTTTTCGCATGAAAAATAAGAAATGGACGATGTATAGTCGATTAAATTATTTTCATAAAAAAATGTTATGCATGAAAAATGGACGAAGTCCATTCTATTTTTCGCATGAATATAAGAAATGGACGATGAATAGTCCATTAAATTATTTTCATAAAAACATTTTTTGCATGAAAAATGGACGATGTATAGTCCTATCTATTTTTTGCATGAAAAATAAGAAGTGGACGATGTATAGTCCGTTAAATTATTTTTATAAATCATTTTTTGCATGAAAAATGGACGATGTATAGTCCTATCTATGTTTTGCATGAAAAACAAGAAATGGACGATTAAATTATTTTTATAAAAAAATTTTTTGCATGAAAAATGGGCGATTTTAGTCCTATCTATTTTTCGCATGAAAAATAAGAAATGGACGATGTATAGTGCAGTAAATTATTTTCATAAAAAACATTTTTTGCATGAAAAGTTAACGATGTATAGTCCTGTATATTTTTCGCATGAAAAATTAGAAATTGACGATGTATAGTCCATTAAATTGTTTTTATAAAAACATTTTTTGCATGAAAAATGGACGATGTATAGTCCTATCTATGTTTTGCATGAAAAATAAGAAATGGACGATGTATAGTCGATTAAATTATTTTCATAAAAACATTTTATGCGTGAAAAATGGACGATGCATAGTCCTATCTATGTTTTGCATGAAAAACAAGAAATGGACGTTGTATAGTTCATTAAATTATTTTTATAAAAACATTTTTTGCATGAAAAATGAACGATGTATCGTCCTATCTATTTTTCGCATGAAAAATAAGAAATGGACGATGTATAGTCCATTAAATTATTTTCATAAAAACATTTTTTGCATGAAAAATGGACGATGTATAGTCCATTAAATTGTTTTTATAAAAACATTTTTTGCATGATAAATGAACGATGTATAGTCCATTAAATTATTTTTATAAAAAAATTTTTTGCATTAAAATGCACGAAGTGTAGTCCATTCTATTTTTTGCATGAAAAATAAGAAATGGACGATGTATAGTCGAGTAAATTATTTTCATAAAAAACATTTTTTGCATAAAAAGTGAACGATGTATAGTCCTGTATGTTTTTCGCATGAAAAATTAGAAATGGACGATGTATAGTCCATTAAATTATTTTCATAAAAACATATCTTGCATGAAAAATTGACGATGTATAGTCCATTAAATTATTTTCATAAAAACATTTTATGCATGAAAAATGGACGAAGTCCATTCTATTTTTTGCATGAATATAAGAAATGTACGATGTATAGTCCATTAAATTATTTTCATAAAAACATTTCTTGCATGAAAAATTGACGATGTATAGACCATTAAATTATTTTCATAAAAACATTTTATGCATGAAAAATGGACGAACTATAGTCCATTTAATTTTTTGCATGAAAAGTATGAAATGGACGATGTATAGTCCATTAAATTATTTTTATACAAACATTTTTTGCATGAAAAATGAACGAAGTGTAGTCCATTCTATTTTTCGCATGAAAAATAAGAAATGGACGATGTATAGTCGATTAAATTATTTTCATAAAAAAATGTTATGCATGAAAAATGGACGAAGTCCATTCTATTTTTTGCATGAATATAAGAAATGGACGATGAATAGTCCATTAAATTATTTTCATAAAAACATTTTTTGCATAAAAAATGGACGAAGTGTAGTCCATTCTATTTTTCGCATGAAAAATAAAAAATGGACGATGTATAGTCGATTAAATTATTTTCATAAAAACATTTTATGCATGTAAAATGGACGAAGTATAGTCTATTTAATTTTTTGCATGAAAAGTAAGAACTGGATGATGTATATATAGTCCATTAAATTATTTTTATAAAAACATTTTTTGCGTAAAAAATGAACGATGTATAGTCCATTTAATTATTTGCATGAAAAATAAGAAATGGACGATGTATAGTCCATTAAATTATTTTATAAAAAACATTTTTTGCATAAAAAGTGAACGATGTATAGTCCTGTATATTTTTCGCATGAAAAATTAGAAATGGACGATGTATAGTCCATTAAATTATTTTCATAAAAACATTTTTTGCATAAAAAATGGACGAAGTGTAGTCCATTCTATTTTTCGCATGAAAAATAAGAAATGGACGATGTATAGTCGATTAAATTATTTTCATAAAAACATTTTATGCATGTAAAATGGACGAAGTATAGTCTATTTAATTTTTTGCATGAAAATTAAGAAATGGACGATGTATATATAGTCCATTAAATTATTTTTATAAAAACATTTTTTGCGTAAAAAATGAACGATGTATAGTCCATTTAATTTTTTGCATGAAAAATAAGAAATGGACGATGTATAGTCCATTAAATTATTTTCATAAAAACATTTTTTGCATGAAAAATGGACGATGTATAGTCCTATCTATTTTTTGCATGAAAAATAAGAAATGGACGATGTATAGTCCATTAAATTATTTTCATAAAAACATTTTTTGCATGAAAAATGGACAAACTATAGTCCATTTAATTTTTTGCATGAAAAGTATGAAATGGACGATGTATAGTCCATTAAATTATTTTTATAAAAACATTTTTTGCATGAAAAATGAACGAAGTGTAGTCCATTCTATTTTTCGCATGAAAAATAAGAAATGGACGATGTATAGTCGATTAAATTATTTTCATAAAAAAATTTTATGCATGAAAAATGGACAAAGTCCATTCTATTTTTTCCATGAATATAAGAAATGGACGATGAATAGTCCATTAAATTATTTTCATAAAAACATTTTTTGCATGAAAAATCGACGAAGTATAGTCCATTTAATTTTTTCCATGAAAAGTAAAAAATGGACGATGTATAGTCCATTAATTTATTTTTATAAAAACATTTTTTGCGTGAAAAATGAACGATGTATAGTCCATTTAATTTTTTGCATGAAAAATAAGAAATGGACGATGTATAGTCCATTAAATTATTTTCATAAAAACATTTTTTGCATGAAAAATGGACGATTTATAGTCCTATATCTATTTTTCGCATGAAAAATAAGAAATGGACGATGTATAGTCCATTAAATTATTTTCATAAAAACATTTTTTGCATGAAAAATGGACGATTTATAGTCCTATATCTATTTTTCGCATGAAAAATAAGAAATGGACGATGTATAGTCCATTAAATTATTTTCATAAAAACATTTTTTGCATGATAAATGAACGATGTATAGTCCTATCTATTTTTCGCATGAAAAATAAGAAATGGACGAGGTATAGTCCATTAAATTATTTTCATAAAAACATTTTTTGCATGAAAAATGGACGAAGTATAGTCCATTTAATTTTTTGCATGAAAAGTAAGAAATGGACGATGTATAGTCCATTAAATTATTTTCATAAAAACATTTTTTGCATGAAAAATGAACGAGGTGTAGTCCATTCTATTTTTCTCATGAAAAATAAGAAATGGACGATGTATAGTCGATTAAATTATTTTCAAGAAACATTTTATGCATGAAAAATGGACGAAGTTAATTATATTTTTTGCATGAATATAAGAAATGGACGATGTATAGTCCATTAAATTATTTTCATAAAAACATTTTTTGCATGAAAACTGGACGAAGTATAGTCCATTTAATTTTTTGCATGAAAAGTAAGAAATGGACGATGTATGACTCATTAAATTATTTTCATAAAAACATTTTTTGCATGCCAAATGGACGATGTATATTCCTATCTATTTTTCGCATGAAAAATAAGAAATGGACGATGTATAGTCCATTAAATTATTTTCATATAAACATTTTTTGCATGATAAATGAACGATGTATAGTCCTATTTATTTTTCGCATGAAAAAATAGAAATGGACGATGTATAGTTCTATCTATTTTTCGCATGAAAAATAAGAAATGGACGATGTATAGTCCATTAAATTATTTTTATAAAAACATTTTTTGCATAAAAAATGGACGAAGTTAAGTCCATTTAATTGTTTGCATGAAAAGTAAGAAATAGACGATGTATAGTCCATTAAATTATTTTCATAAAAACATTTTTTTCATGAAAAATGGACGATGTATAGTCCTATATCTATTTTTCGCATGAAAAATAAAAATGAACGATGTATAGTCCATTAAATTATTTTTATAAAAACATATTTTGCATAAAAAATTGACGAAGTATAGTCCATTTAATTGTTTGCATGAAAAGTAAGAAATTGACGATGTATAGTCCATTAAATTATATTTATAAAAACATTTTTTGCGTGAAAAATGAACAATGTATAGTCCATTTAATTTTTTGCTTGAAAACTAAGAAATGGACGATGTATAGCCCATTAAATTATTTTTATAAAAACATTTTTTGCATGAAAAATGGACGATGTATAGTCCTGTCTATTTTTCGCATGAAAAATAAGAAATGGACGATATATAGTCCATTAAAATATTTTCATAAAAACATTTTTTGCATGAAAAATGGACGATGTATAGTCCATTAAATTGTTTTTATAAAAACATTTCTTGCATGAAAAATGGACGATGTATAGTCCTATCTATGTTTTGCATGAAAAATAAGAAATGGACTATGTATAGTCCATTAAATTATTTTCATAAAAAAAATTTTTGCATGAAAAATGAACGATGTAGCCGATAGCCCTATCTATTTTTCGTATGAAAAATAAGAAATGGACGATGTATAGTCTATTAAATTATTTTCATAAAAAGAATGTTTACATGAAAAATGGACAATGTATAGTCCTATCTATTTTTCGTATGAAATATAAGAAATGGACGATGTATAGTCCAATAAATTATTTTCATAAAAAGAATTTTTGCTTGAAAAATGGCCGATGTATAGTCCATTAAATTGTTTTTATAAAAACATTTTTTGCAGGATAAATGGACGATGTATCGTCCTATCTATTTTTCGCATGAAAAATAAAAAATGGACGATGTATAGTCCATTAAATTATTTTCATAAAAACATTTTTTGCATGCAAAATGGACGATGTATATTCCTATCTATTTTTCGTATGAAAAATAAGAAATGGATGATGTATAGTCCAATAAACTATTTTCATAAAAACATTTTATGCATGAAAAATGGACGATGTATAGTCCATTTAATTTTTTGCATGAAAAATAAGAAATGGACGATGTATAGTCCATTAAATTATTTTCATAAAAACATTTTTTGCATGAAAAATGGACGATGTATAGTCCTATCTATTGTTCGCATGAAAAATAAGAAATGGACGATGTATAGTCCATTAAATTATTTTCATAAAAACATTTTTTGCATGCAAAATGGACGATGTATAGTCCTATCTATTTTTCGCATGAAAAATAAAAAATGGACGATGTATAGTCCATTAAATTATTTTCATAAAAACATTTTTTGCATGCAAAATGGACGATGTATATTCCTATCTATTTTTCGTATGAAAAATAAGAAATGGATGATGTGTAGTCCAATAAACTATTTTCATAAAAACATTTTATGCATGAAAAATGGACGATGTATAGTCCATTTAATTTTTTGCATGAAAAATAAGAAATGGACGATGTATAGTCCATTAAATTATTTTCATAAAAACATTTTTTGCATGAAAAATGAACGATGTATAGTCCTATCTATTGTTCGCATGAAAAATAAGAAATGCACGATGTATAGTTCATTAAATTATTTTCATAAAAACATTTTTTGCATGAAAAATGAACGATGTATTGTCCTATCTATTTTTCGCATGAAAAATAAGATATGGACTATATATGGTTCATTAAATTATTTTCATAAAAACATTTTTTGCATGAAAACTTAACGATGTATAGTCCTGTATATTTTTCGCATGAAAAATTAAAAATTGACGATGTATAGTCCATTAAATTGTTTTTATAAAAACATTTTTTGCATGAAAAATGGACGATGTATCGTCCTATCTATTTTTCGCATGAAAAATAAGAAATGGACGTTGTATAGTCCATTAAATTATTTTCATAAAAACATTTCTTGCATGAAAAATGGACGATGTATAGTCCATTAAATTGATTTTATAAAAACATTTTTTGCATGAAAAATGAACGATGTATCGTCCTATTTATTTTTCGCATGAAAAATAAGAAATGGACGATGTATAGCCCATTAAATTATTTTTATAAAAACATTTTTTGCATGAAAAATGGACGATGTATAGTCCTGTCTATTTTTTGCATGAAAAATAAGAAATGGACGATGTATAGTCCATTAAAATATTTTCATAAAAACATTTTTTGCATGAAAAATGGACGATGTATAGTCCATTAAATTGTTTTTATAAAAACATTTTTTGCATGAAAAATGGACGATGTATAGTCCTATCTATGTTTTGCATGAAAAATAAGAAATGGACTATGTATAGTCCATTAAATTATTTTCATAAAAAAAATTTTTGCATGAAAAATGAACGATGTAGCCGATAGCCCTATCTATTTTTCGTATGAAAAATAAGAAATGGACGATGTATGGTCTATTAAATTATTTTCATAAAAAGAATTTTTACATGAAAAATGGACAATGTATAGTCCTATCTATTTTTCGTATGAAATATAAGAAATGGACGATGTATAGTCCAATAAATTATTTTCATAAAAAGAATTTTTGCTTGATAAATGGCCGATGTATATTCCATTAAATTGTTTTTATAAAAACATTTTTTGCAGGATAAATGGACGATGTATAGTCCTATATATTGTTCGCATGAAAAATAAGAAATGCACGATGTATAGTCCATTAAAATATTTTCATAAAAACATTTTATGCATGAAAAATGGACGATGTATTGTCCTATCTATTTTTCGCATGAAAAATAAGATATGGACGATGTATGGTCCATTAAATTATTTTCATAAAAACATTTTTTGCATGCAAAATGGACGATGTATATTCCTATCTATTTTTCGTATGAAAAATAAGAAATGGATGATGTATAGTCCAATAAACTATTTTCATAAAAACATTTTATGCATGAAAAATGGACGATGTATAGTCCATTTAATTTTTTGCATGAAAAATAAGAAATGGACGATGTATAGTCCATTAAATTATTTTCATAAAAACATTTTTTGCATGAAAAATGGACGATGTATAGTCCTATCTATTGTTCGCATGAAAAATAAAAAATGCACGATGTATAGTTCATTAAATTATTTTCATAAAAACATTTTTTGCATGAAAAATGAACGATGTATTGTCCTATCTATTTTTCGCATGAAAAATAAGAAATGGACGATGTATAGTCCGTTAAATTATTTTTATAAAAACATTTTTTGCATGAAAAATGGACGATGTATAGTCCTATCTATTTTTTGCATGAAAAACAAGAAATGGACAATTAAATTATTTTTATAAAAAAATTTTTTGCATGAAAAATGGGCGATTTTAGTCCTATCTATTTTTCGCATGAAAAATAAGAAATGGACGATGTATAGTGCAGTAAATTATTTTCATAAAAAACATTTTTTGCATGAAAAGTTAATGATGTATAGTCCTGTATATTTTTCGCATGAAAAATTAAAAATTGACGATGTATAGTCCATTAAATTGTTTTTATAAAAACATTTTTTGCATGAAAAATGGACGATGTATAGTCCTATCTATGTTTTGCATGAAAAATAAGAAATGGACGATGTATAGTCGATTAAATTATTTTCATAAAAACATTTTATGCGTGAAAAATGGACGATGCATAGTCCTATCTATTTTTGCATGAAAAACAAGAAATGGACGATGTATATAGTCCATTAAATTATTTTTATAAAAACATTTTTTGCATGAAAAATGAACGATGTATCGTCCTATCTATTTTTCGCATGAAAAATAAGAAATGGACGATGTATAGTCCATTAAATTATTTTCATAAAAACATTTCTTGCATGAAAAATGGACGATGTATAGTCCATTAAATTGATTTTATAAAAACATTTTTTGCATGATAAATGAACGATGTATAGTCCATTAAATTATTTTTATAAAAACATTTTTTGCATGAAAAATGCACGAAGTGTAGTCCATTCTATTTTTTGCATGAAAAATAAGAAATGGACGATGTATAGTCGAGTAAATTATTTTCATAAAAAACATTTTTTGCATAAAAAGTGAACGATGTATAGTCCTGTATATTTTTCGCATGAAAAATTAGAAATGGACGATGTATAGTCCATTAAATTATTTTCATAAAAACATTTCTTGCATGAAAAATTGACGATGTATAGTCCATTAAATTATTTTCATAAAAACATTTTATGCATGAAAAATGGACGAAGTCCATTCTATTTTTTGCATGAATATAAGAAATGTACGATGTATAGTCCATTAAATTATTTTCATAAAAACATTTCTTGCATGAAAAATTGACGATGTATAGTCCATTAAATTATTTTCATAAAAACATTTTATGCATAAAAAATGGACGAAGTGTAGTCCATTCTATTTTTCGCATGAAAAATAAGAAATGGACGATGTATAGTCGATTAAATTATTTTCATAAAAACATTTTATGCATGTAAAATGGACGAAGTATAGTCTATTTAATTTTTTGCATGAAAAGTAAGAAATGGACGATGTATAGTCCATTAAATTATTTTTATAAAAACATTTTTTGCGTAAAAAATGAACGATGTATAGTCCATTTAATTTTTTGCATGAAAAATAAGAAATGGACGATGTATAGTCCATTAAATTATTTTCATAAAAACATTTTTTGCATGAAAAATGGACGATGTATAGTCCTATCTATTTTGCGCATGAAAAATAAGAAATGGACGATGTATAGTCCATTAAATTATTTTCATAAAAACATTTTTTGCATGAAAAATGGACGAACTATAGTCCATTTAATTTTTTGCATGAAAAGTATGAAATGGACGATGTATAGTCAATTAAATTATTTTTATAAAAACATTTTTTGCATGAAAAATGAACGATGTATAGTCCTATCTATTTTTTGCATGAATATAAGAAATGGACGATGAATAGTCCATTAAATTATTTTCATAAAAACATTTTTTGCATGAAAAATGGACGTAGTATAGTCCATTTAATTTTTTGCATGAAAAATAAGAAATGGACGATGTATAGTCCGTTAAATTATTTTTATAAAAACATTTTTTGCATGAAAAATGGACGATGTATAGTCCTATCTATTTTTCGCATGAAAAATAAGAAATGGACGATGTATAGTCCATTAAATTATTTTCATAAAAACATTTTTTGCATGAAAAATGGACGAAGTCCATTCTATTTTTTGCATGAATATAAGAAATGGACGATGTATAGTCCGTTAAATTATTTTTATAAAAACATTTTTTGCATGAAAAATGGACGATGTATAGTCCTATCTATTTTTTGCATGAATATAAGAAATGGACGATGAATAGTCCATTAAATTATTTTCATAAAAACATTTTTTGCATAAAAAATCGACGAAGTATAGTCCATTTAATTTTTTGCATGAAAAATAAGAAATGGACGATGTATAGTCCGTTAAATTATTTTTATAAAAACATTTTTTGCATGAAAAATCGACGATGTATAGTCCATTAAATTTTTTTATAAAAACATTTTTTGCATGATAAATGAACGATGTATAGTCCATTAAATTATTTTTATATGGACTATGTATGGTTCATTAAATTATTTTCATAAAAACATTTTTTGCATTTTTCGCATGAAAAATAAGAAATGGACGATGTATAGTCCGTTAAATTATTTTTATAAAAACATTTTTTGCATGAAAAATCGACGATGTATAGTCCTATCTATGTTTTGCATGAAAAACAAGAAATGGACGATTAAATTATTTTCATAAATAAATTTTTTGCATGAAAAATGAACGATGTATCGTCCTATCTATTTTTCGCATGAAAAATAAGATATGGACTATGTATGGTTCATTAAATTATTTTCATAAAATCATTTTTTGCATTTTTCGCATGAAAAATAAGAAATGGACGATGTATAGTCCGTTAAATTATTTTTATAAAAACATTTTTTGCATGAAAAATCGACGATGTATAGTCCTATCTATGTTTTGCATGAAAAACAAGAAATGGACGATTAAATTATTTTCATAAATAAATTTTTTGCATGAAAAATGAACGATGTATCGTCCTATCTATTTTTCGCATGAAAAATAAGATATGGACTATGTATGGTTCATTAAATTATTTTCATAAAAACATTTTTTGCATTTTTCGCATGAAAAATAAGAAATGGACGATGTATAGTCCATTAAATTATTTTCATAAAAACATTTCTTGCATGAAAAATGGACGATGTATATTCCATTAAATTGTTTTTATAAAAACATTTTTTGCATGATAAATGAACGATGTATATATAGTCCATTAAATTATTTTTATAAAAAAATTTTTTGCATGAAAAATGGACGATGTATAGTCCATTAAAATATTTTCATAAAACCATTTTATGCATGAAAAATGGACGATGTATAGTCCATTTAATTTTTTGCATGAAAAATTAGAAATGGACGATGTATAGTCCATTAAATTATTTTCATAAAAACATTTTTTGCATGAAAAATGGACGAAGCATAATCCATTTAATTTTTTGCATGAAAAATAAGAAATGGACGATGTATAGTCCATTAAATTATTTTCATAAAAACATTTTTTGCATGCAAAATGGACGATGTATAGTCCTATCTATTTTTCGCATGAAAAATAAAAATGGAAGATGTATAGTCCATTAAATTATTCTCATAAAAAAATTTTTGTCTGAAAAATGAACGATGTATAGTCCATTTTATTTTTTGCATGAAAAATACGAAACGAACGATGTATAGTCCATTAAATTATTTTCATACAATTTTTGCATGGAAAATGGACGATGTATACTCTATTTTATTTTTTGCATGAAAAATAAGATATGGACTATGTATGGTTCATTAAATTATTTTCATAAAATCATTTTTTGCATTTTTCGCATGAAAAATAAGAAATGGACGATGTATAGTCCGTTAAATTATTTTTATAAAAACATTTTTTGCATGAAAAATCGACGATGTATAGTCCTATCTATGTTTTGCATGAAAAACAAGAAATGGACGATTAAATTATTTTCATAAATAAATTTTTTGCATGAAAAATGGACGATGTATAGTCCATCTAATTTTTGGCATGAAAAATTAACGAAGTATGGTCTATTTAATTTTTTGCATGAAAAATAGACTATGTTTAGTCCATTTAATTTTTTCCATGAAAAATGAGATGCGTTGTCTATTAGATTTTTTCCATAAAATTATAGTTTCCATTTAATTTTTTTCGTAAAAAATTTTCTTTGCTTGAAAAATAAGAAATGGACGATGTATAGTCCGTTAAATTATTTTCATAAAAACATTTTTTGCATGAAAAATGGACGATGTATAGTCCTATCTATTTTTCGCGTGAAAAATAAGAAATGGCCGATGTATAGTCCATTAAATTATTTTCATAAAAACATTTCTTGCATGCAAAATGGACGATGTTATAGTCCATTAAATTGTTTTTATAAAAATATTTTTTGCATGAAAAATGGACGATGAATATCCTATCTATGTTTTGCATGAAAAATAAAAAATGATGATGAAACGATGTATAGTCCATTAAATTATTTTTATAAAAACATTTTTTGCGTGAAAAATGAACGATGTATAGTCCTATCTATGTTTTGCATGAAAAATAAGAAAAGGACGATGTATAGTCCATTAAATTATTTTCATAAAAACATTTGATGCATGAAAAATGGACGAAGTCCATTCTATTTTTTGCATGAATATAAGAAATGGACGATGTATAGTCCATTAAATTATTTTCATAAAAACATTTTTTGCATTAAAAATTAACGAAGTATAGTCCATTCTATTTTTTGCATGAAAAATAAGAAATGGACGATGTATAGTCCATTAAATTATTTTCATAAAAACATTTTTTTAATGAAAAATGAAAAATGGACGATGTATAGTCAATTAAATTATTTTCATAAAAAAATTTTTTGCATGAAAAATCGACGATGTATAGTCCTATCTATTCTTCGCATGAAAAATAAGAAATGGAAGATGTATAGTCTATTAAATTATTTTCATAATAACATTTTATGCACGAAAAATGGACGATGTATAGTCCATTTAATTTTTTGTATGAAAAATAAATAATGGACGATGTATAGTCCATAAAATTATTTTCATAAAAACATTTTTTCCATGACGATGGATTAAGAAAATTAATTTGTTTTTTTTATAAAAAAAATTTTTGCAACAAAAATGGACTATGTTTATTAGTCCATCTAATTTTTGGAATGAAATATGAACGAAGTATGGTCTATTTAATTTTTTGCATGAAAAATAGACTATGTATAGTCCATTTAATTTTTTGCATGAAAAATGAGATGCGTTGTCTATTAGATTTTTTGCATAAAATTATAGTTTCCATTTAATTTTTTCCATAAAAAATTTTTTTGCTTGGAAAATAAGAAATGGACGATGTATAGTCCATTAAATTTGTTTCATAAATAATTTTTGCATGAAAACTAGACGAAATATGAGTTCTGATGCAAAAGTAATGCAAGTCTCTCAGGTCTGGTTGTATTCATCTGTTTTTGATATTTTGACATCAGTCATTATTTTTACACGAACAAAACGCGTTGTTTTTGTATTTTCTTAGTAGTTGCCAAGGTAGTTGCAGACTGGCATGTACATCAAGGTCGGCATTGAGAATTTTAAAACTGTACCAACAACTTTTTGAAATTGTACCACAGATTTCAGAGAAGTGAAGAAAGTGACAGGTAAAAAAAGCTTCAATCAGGTTTCTAAAACTCCTGGAAAAAAGAGAAAAATATAGTGTATTTGATATTGTAGTGTATTACTACTTACCAATTAACGCAGCTTATAAAAAGCGTTGTAGTTTTATTGCTCTAGAAAGAAGAATCAAAACAAAAACGCTGACAAAATTTGAGAAAAAGAAATAGAAAAATACCCTTATCTTCCGTCTCGTTACACTTCTGTATGTTTTGTGATTTTACTTTTTTACCTCAATTGTACTAAAAGATTTTATTTTTGGTTCGAATTACTTATTTTTATTTGTTTTTATTAAAATATTAGAAGAAAAATGATTTTGAAATGGACGAGTCCACTTTTTTGGTTTATCGCTGCGTTTTGCTTTCACGAGACTGTTTTCAAGTGAGAATAATGTGAGTTTCACTGTTCAAAAATTAAAATTGACATATGCAATCGTTTGAAAAGAAATGCGGAGTGAAACTGGGGAGATTCCTTAATGTACTAAATTAGTCTTTGGTGTACTACTGTCCTTTTCGAGTTTGAATAGTACCAAAAAAAGTACATTTGTACCAACTTTGCCATCCGTGATATACATGCACACATACATAGTTTATATATGTAAATACATTTGGGCATATGTATGAAAAATGGCAAATATTATTTGTAAATATACATATGAAACACAGAGGACGCATAAGAACATTATACAAATGGATAAGCGCAAAATTATTCAATTGGCTAGCGCCACCGTATGCTTGGCAATAATAAGAAAAAAGTTAAGGCAATCAAAAAAAAGTAATAGAAAGTGGTGGATAAAACCGAAGCTTAATATGCGCGCCACCAAAGGATTCTATTCAACTCTGCATTCCAGTTTACGTAAGCAAGATTCAAGTTGGTTTAAAAACTTCGTGCCCATGAAAGAAGAAAATTTTGATTTTCTTGTTGAAAGTTTAACGCCATACATCAAAAAGCAAGACACAAAATTTCGGAGAGCAATAACAGTCGGTGAGAGGTTGGCAGTAACACTTCGTTATTTGGCCACAGGCGACAGCTTTTCATCTTTGATGAGATTATTTTTGCTAGGCAAAGCGACAGTGGCTAAAATAATCAAAGAGACCTGCAAAGCTCTTTATGATAGCCTTAAAAATAATTACATGAAAATGCCCACTAATACAGAAGAGTGGCTCAATATTGCAAAAGGATTCGAAGAACGTTGGAACTTTCCTAATTGTTGTGGGGCGCTTGATGGCAAGAATGTAAAGATTCAAGCTCCACCAAATTCTGCCTTTGAATATTATAAGCAGCACAATAGTCTGGTTTGGTTAGCGTTGGTAGATGCAGAATATAAATTTTTATACGTAGACATTGGAGCGTTTGGTCTCGAATCGGATGGCAGCTTCTTTTCTAAGTACATGTTTTTGTAGTAACACAGATATCGTTACCTTAATATAGAAAGGCCCTAACTAATTATTGATTTTGATATCGAGATTTATGCATTTTTCCATACATTAGGTGTTCTTCTATCGAAATGTACAAAAAACGCGATTTAAAAAAAAATTATGATTTTAGGGCCTTTCTATATTAAGGTAACGATATGTACATAGTACATATGAAGCTGTATACATACATACATATATGTATTACGTTATATGTTTTTCATTATTAATTTTTTATCATTCATTAAATTTTCAGATCTTCGCTCTCAACTGCGCTTGCAGAAAACACTTTGAACTTTCCAGCGCCAAAAGTATTGCCTGATGGAAGTGAACCAGCTCCATTCGTTATAGTTGCGGACGATACATTCCCTTTGAAAACATATTTGCAAACACCATATTCTCTCCATGATAAAATAATAACACATAAAATATTTAACTATAGACTTTCACGAGCACGGAACGTTGTTAAAAACGCTTTTAGTATTTGTAGTGCTCGTTTCCGAGTTCTACGAAGACCGATGAATGTAAAAGTAAACTTTATCAAAGACATTTTATTAGCTATTTGCATCCTGCATAATTATCTCATCACAAGCAAATCCGGATATGACAGCGCTCTTGACCCGCACTATGATCCTAATGGAAATGATATGAGCGCCAAAGAAGTGTCTTCTGTAGAACCAACAACCTCTACAGGTAGGCCGACTGACAATGCTTTACGCGTGAGAGCGCTATTTACAGAATACTTCATGACGCCGGAAGGAGAGCTATCATGGCAATACAAAGGCTCAATTTTAAATTAAATCACAAAGAAAAATTGATTTCAAATTGTACATCATTTTCAAATTCATACATACATATAGTATACAAAGTTCATATTGTACACCCTCAACTTTAAAAGAAAAGCTCTTGTAATTAAATAAATAACTATAATACTTTCAGTTAAACTATGTTTTTTTAGGTCTGTTTATATTTTTATTTATTAGTTCGATATTTCGTTAACCTTCGGTTAACTTCTTCAGGATATTTCTAATGCCCTAATTCTTAGGAACTTATTTCATATTAAATAAAACCCCAATTTTAAAAATTAAATAAGCTCCCAATAAATATTCACGTCCCTATGCATAATGAAAAACTAAGATGAAGTTAGCATAAGTGGCAAAACTGAACATGGTCTTAACGAGTTCTTTAGTATAGTACAAAATCGTCGTAGTCGAAATACGACACTCGTAATTAGGCGTAGCTTCCGAAGGAAACTCCTAATGTGGGACACAAACAAACAAATATGCATGCCTTGATTAGGCTAAAGTTCGTATCGCTTTGTAAGCCAAATTAATTATTAATGAACAAATAACGCCAAAGTTAATTGTAAATACTCTGTCAAACACTATTAGACCAGAACAACTAGCTACTTATTTTGTTGTATGGCTGTTTTCGAAGGCCACTGTACCTTCTTCATCAGCGTTCTTTGTGTAGATTCTGCTTTGTATATGTACTCAGCTTTCAGTGCAAATGGAATATGTGAATTGTTTTGATTCGTTGCTTTTTAATGATAAACAAAAGAAAAATCAAGCATTGATTAGCTTTGTTATTTAAAAATTCAAATATTTTATTTTCATTTCTCACCCAAGTTTGATGATACTTACTTTTGACTTGTGAAAATCACGCACTTGTTTATACGTTACTTTGAATTATGGATATAAAAGCGTTATTTTTGGTCGCAAAAATTTAAAAATTGGTAGAGGCGTGTAAGCTAACTTAACGGATCGTAATCAATCAAAAACACGATTTTGAATTTTTTGATACGTACTTTTTTATTTTCGACGACGACACGTACATACCTATTATTGACCAACAAGCATATCCTCCAGATTCATACAATACTGGTAAGACTTTGTAGTATGCTGAATAGATCTACTTTAATCTCCATTAGTTATACATGCCTTTGAAATATTAATTATCTCTTCTAAAAAGACAAGCCTCTGCTCTCCTACATTTTGGGATATATGAACGGTAATTTTTTCTATTATTTTTGCACAAATTTTAACGGGATTAAGCACAATTGTAAAAGTGTAGCTGGAGAGTTGTCTATAATACACGTCTGTAGCAGCTATGGCAATTCATTACGTAAATTAAAACTTTGAATTTCCTTAATTTCAAATTAAAATTTCTCAACACCATTTTCTCAATTTCAAATTGAAATTCTTAATTTCATTTAGAATATTCACAATTTTAATCAAAAATGGAGTAGCATACACTATCAGTTTGCTTGCATTGTCACAAAATATATGTATGTTGTACGAAGCTTTATCAGAAATCATACGGGCATGTTCTTACATTTACATATCGCATAACAATTGCGATTGTGACTTGGATTCACAATAGAAGTGTTCTGTAAGTCGCACGGTTCAATATAAAATTTAAAACCATTTTAAATTGGAACGCAACCATAAACAAGACTACACACTATGGGACCGACAATGCCATCTGACAGGTTGCATAAACATGTCACAGTCTGTATCTACCATACAGTGTTGTCAGATTAGGGGATTTATCCCCAAATCGGGGATTTTTTTTTGGGAAAAATAATTCGGTGTGATGGAAAACAATCGTGAGTTCACAAAAATCACTATGTATTGTATGAAGTTGAGGCAGAAGTTATTCGTTATAGGCTATGGTTAGTTATAATAGGTGCTAGTTATAACCGAACTCCGCAATAGTTAATTAGAAATGGCTGGAAGTTAAAGATTTTTAAAAATTAAAAAATAATTCTTTTGTGGTTTTTATTTTATTTATTTTTTTTACATAAAACGCATTCAGTTTTTCTTTACATTTTTTATTTCATTTTATTTACTTTCTTTAACGCTAAAAATGGCGTTTTTAAATACATATGTATATTTTTCCACATTTTATTTTATAATAATTTAGTAGTTTTATTACTTTCGTTCTGCTGCATTTTCAACTTCATCCTAATATTGTATTTTAGTAAAATAAATTATCATTTCAACAATAAATTTAATTTTTTATGGATTTTCTTATAGAGATTAAAATCCCAGTCATTATTTTTGACGTTGCAAAACGTATTTTTTTTTTTTTGAAGTAGTTGCTTAATTATTATTTTTTGTTGTTGGTGTTTTGGTTGCCTCACGCGAATTTATTTTATTTTTATTATTACATAAATTACAAGTTTTTGTAGAAAAAATATTTTATGATTTATGACTACTAAATCAGATTTTTGTTTGTTTGCTAGGCAAAGAAATGAGAGATGGTAACGACAGTATAATAATAAAATTTGAAAAAAGGACGAAAAAGTGATAGATTTCTTAGCTTTAGCTATCACTTATTGATTTTGTCTTTTCTTACTTTGCAATAAATATTTCTTTGCAGTTAGTTTTTATGATTTTTTTTATTATTTTTTTTTTTTTTTGTTATAATTACTATCTTTATTTTAAATATAATTTAATTAACAACGACCTAACATCTATGTTTTTTGTTTCATTTGTTTTGAGATTGTAAGCGAATATTACAATATATATGGCGACGTATGATTAGAAATTAATTCAATTTTTTTTTCTTTTTTGAATAGGATTTGTTTTCAAAAGTCAATGTCACATTATTATAGAATAACTGCAAGTGTTAATGGTTTTAACTCAAAAGTTAAAAACAATGAATTTGTTTCGTTGTTGTTTTTTTTAATATTTGACCATAATAAATAAAAGTGGAATGGGATAAATTTAGATTTCAAGTTCCTATCGTCAGTATTTAGCTTCTGAATTAATTTTTGAAAAATAAAAAACAGCCAGTCGTATTGTTTTCTAATTAGTTATGCATATGAAATTATATATGTATAAACTTTTATATAAAATAATACATTATCGTTTCTACTATGTGTTCAAAATACGTTCGGTAAATACATATATATTGTATTATTCGCATACAAGCAAGGAATATAGCGAGAGAGATTTGTTTTTGTGGTTTTCTTTTTATCATATTAGTTTTCTTCCTCATTTTATTTTTCATTTTGTATTGATTGTTTCCTGTTGGATTTTGGATTCTTACATTTTTGACGCAAACTGTTATCCACAGTATTTAGAAAATCTTAAGCATGTTTGTGTACAAGTTGTAAAAATGTTCAGAGTGTTCACATAGTGGTTTCTTCTCTCACTTTCTTTTTGTAAAGTTTTTATATCTTAATAATACAACATCACACTTTCTCATTTGTCCCAAATACACATTCCTTCTTGAATCTTTAAGACAAGCAAAAAAAAAAATAAATAAAAAAGAAACACTGCTGAATAATTTTGTTTTGCTCTAACAAAATTTCCACAAAACATGCTCTACTTTAGTAGCTTCATTGGGTTTGATATTGAGGCATTGCTGCGCTATACATCATTTGTGGCCCCAGAGAACCATTTGCGGCTGTTGATGCTGCTGTAACACCTGGTACTACTGTTCCTGGCACTCCCCAAGCTACGTTCGGCTGAACCATTCTATAGCCAGCAGCTAAAAAATAAATTTTATAAATATCTTAAGATATTTAAAAAATAAAACTTACGCATGGCTCCAGCCTGTTGCGCACTCGCTGCATAGGCGTATGGATAGTATCCCTGTTGCATATACTGTGTTTGCATTTGCGCTGCTTGGTAACCCTAAAAAGTTCAGAAGGAAAATATTAACAGAAAATTTATGGGTATGTGTTACGGATCCTAATCCGTCTACGGCGCCTTTATCGTGAGATGTGTCGCAAAGATTCCATTAAAAACAAATTCTCTTACGAACTGTGTAATGATAACAAGTTAGTTTCTACAGCTTTTGTATTGTTGTAAAAATGCTTGTACCTAATTTAATGATCAAAAAATAAGACGGGATTACGAGTAAGAGGCATGATTGAAACTTTAGAGAATGTATCTCCACTCCACAAAGACGTTATATGCATTCACAATTGAGTTCTTCAAGTTTGTTAAATGAGAACCCGCGATTTCGGTTTAAAATTTACTTAAACCGACCGGTTTCGGTTTTTAAAACTTAGTGTTATTGTGTAATTGCATTCGAAAGCAAAACTGTTTGAATTTGTATACTTTTAACATAGAAAATCGAAAGCTTTTTCTTTGGCTTCCGTAAGCCAATCATAGCTACAATTCTGTTGATTTTTCTAATCCAAATTTAATATTCACTGCTGTTCCACTGGTAGTACAACCCACAATATCCGAATACAATGAAATGTCGAACTCAATTAAGTTTTGCCGTACAATGTCTTCGTTTTTTTTTAATACATCTTCTAAAAATTCTACTTAGACCCAAACTATATAATTAGTTTTTTTTTGTGCTTTTAAAGCGCTAATATTATGTACGGCTCTCAAATAATCGCCCTTATTCCAGTTGTCAACATCGACGAAACGTCAATACAATAGCAAAAAATTGGGGCTTGTCTACATGCTATTTTCTAGACCTTAATGAACAGAAATACACTGCAAAAAGCATGAAAAAACCAAATTTTTGGCATTGTATTGACGTAACGTCGAAAACTGTTGACAAATATATATATATATATATATATATATATATATATATATATCATTTTAGAGAAAATTCATCCTGTTGCGGATGTTGCATACATTCATTCTCATTCATATCTTTCTACAAACTTTTATACAAATATTTTTATATTTTTTATGTAAAGACCACTGTTAGTTGTCGACTAAATGTTATTTGACTGCCATTAATTAAACTACTACTCATAAATACATACATACATATGTATGTATGTGGATAATAAATCAATGAACTTACCGCAGGTGGATACCAATAACCCATTTGTTGATATGCAGTTGCGTAAGGATATTGAACCGCTGCTGCAGCAGCTGCAAGTTGTTGTGTCATCATTTGTCCGGGTATCGCGGCACCAGCAGCAGCTGCTGCATTTGCTGCCGCTTGTGCGGCAGCGGCTTGTTGTGGTGTTGTTGGAATACCGGCGGGACCAATAATAGCTCCAGCAGCTGCTGCAGCTGCCGCAGCAGCGGCGGCTCCTGCAGAAGCAGCTGCCATATTATTCATCGCGTTATCATTATTAATGGTAGAATTCATGCCGCCATTTTCTTTACCCCAAAAGCACTTGACAGTGTTGCCTAGTACTTCCGAATTGTGTGTATGTTCAATAGCACGAGCTGCTGATTCTTTTGAAACAAATTTAATAAAGGCATAACCTTTATCTTTGAAAACACGTACATCTTGTATATGTCCGAATTGCATGAAATGCTTGTGCATAAGTTCATCGGTAATCACATTTGGTGGAAAGCCACCACAATAGACCGTAGTGTTCATTGGACTTGACTGATTGTATACCTCCTCAAAAGTTTGTCTTGAATTGCTTTTTATTCCGCCAGCACCGCTGTTAGCGTTGGATTTGCTGCTTTCACGTGGTGGCGCAAGTTTGCGTGTAGACCAATTGGTGCGTATCGAACGTGATCCAATCCATTGGCCATTCATTGCTTGTATTGCGTTTTCTGCTTCAGCTTTTTTCACGAACGACACGAATGCATAACCTTTTGATTTCATAGTTTGAGGATCACGTACAATGCGGCAGTTAGAGATCTCTCCAAAAGGAGCAAAAGCTTCACGCAAGCTTTCAGTTTCTATTTCAGGGCTTAGATCGCCAACAAAGATATGATGATGGGAACTAATATCTGTTTTCGGTTGATTGCCAGGACTGGTGGCCCAATTAACCTGAATTACAGAAGGAACTTATTAATTATCAGGAATATGAAGTGCTTACGTTATTAGGGTCAACTTACTTTAATTTCTTTGTCGAGAAATAATCGTTTATTCATGGCTGTTAAGGCGGTCGTGGCTGATTGATAAGATGTATATTCGATAAAAGCATAGGGATCATTGCCGGGCTCACGTATAATTTTACAACTTTTGACTGAACCCATTTGACTAAAAAGAGCAACTAACAAATCTTCAGATACGGAGGCATCCAAATTCCCTACATACAACGTTTTCGGCTGCGACTCGTCCATTGTGTTTAGATTTTTTTTGTATTGGTTTATGGATGGATCTTGTTTGTTTATAAAATCTTGGTTTGTGTTAAATTTATAATTTGATTTGGCTACGCTATCTACTTAATATATTCGTATTATATATTTTCAAAAAGATTTCAAATTACTTAGTCTATAGTTTTTTACTTCTGTTATTTAATTATTTGATGTGGATATAACAATGTTTTAATTCCCCTGAGCTTTTCTACTTTGCCCTGGACTGTTTTGTTTTCTTTTCCAAAGAGCAGCAGCCTTAAGTTTCTTTAGCTTTACGAGCTAGTGGAGATAAAGTACAAATATTTTTTTTTCAATCTGGCACAAAAAAAAAATTTTGTTTTTTATTGGTGATTTATGATTGTAGTTTCACGATTTCTTATTAAAAAATGTTCATTACAAATTTTACAGAAATCTTGCTCCTCTGTAGTTTTGTGTTGCGGTATTACAACTTTGCGGATCCTGTTTGTGTCTGGATTTCTTATTTTTAGGTATAATTTTTACTGCTGTTCGTGTTTCTAACACTGTTCCAATTATTTTTCTTGTTGCAGTAGTTAGATAATTTAGCCCGTATACCATCAAACACACACATTTATTTAAGTATATTGAATATATACATTTATTTATGTTATACTGTTTCAATTTCAGTTTCTGTTTTTTCGTGTTATTTCACTTTTTGTCGCATACAACCACCGCACAAATAAATATATGCAGTACCATAAGTAGAACTATTCCTAAGTTTTCGGGAGAGGATATTGTTCGATAATATATGTAAATATAATATATCTCGGTGAATAAAATTTCCGATGGCTTGTTCTAATTATTATTTTTGGAAACAGCTTTTCAAATATTTTTGATTTTAATTGAAACAAAATTCTTTACATATTTTGCGTCCGCTATCTGGCTGACTTGTTTTTTCCTTTTGTTTTTGTTTGGCAGGTTAAATTGTGATTGGTTGGCTTTGCAATGAGTCCTCTATGCTCTTCATTAATTTTCCATTAATCCGTGTCACCTAGACTGTAAATATGATTGAAGTTAATTATTTGTTGTTGTTTTTGTGTTTTAAAAAATTTCTTTCTAAATAACAAAAATTTCAAATTTTAAAAACCCCCGAATGCATCTAAAAATGATGTAATAGATATCTTCTAAACGGCCGGACTAATTTTCTTCAAACATAGCTAAGAACACTCTCAATTAACTCAAGTTTGAAAAAAAAAACTAAATCCAAAACGGTCCAGCCGTTTGGTCTGTACGTGGACTACACACAGGGACACACTACAAACTTATAACATCTCTTTTGTTGGTCGGTGATTAAAAATAGTCCTCTTTCAACTGAAATATACATAATAAGATCATTTTAAATAATAGGAACTTATAAAATAGATTAGTTTGGTACCGAGTTTGGAAAACGCAACGATAAGCATTCACATATTTTGTATGTATGTTTTTTGTTTTTGTAACTTAAATTTTTTTCTATATAAAAATTGTCAACAATTAGCTTTACGTTTTGAAAAACAAGGATCTTCGTTTAAATAAGTGGGGTCTTAATACTGATTGTGTTGTAAGTTTAAAGAATATTTGTGGTTTTCTTATTTAAAAGAACAAGCTTTTTTATTATTAGAAATACTCGCATGGATGTACTATGTACATATATATGTATGTAATAATGGCATTATATAAAAAATATTTAAGTTTCAATTGAAACTCTAAATGTCGAAAAAACTAATTTGTTGGGCTAATTTTTTGGCTATGTATAGAAAATGTTAACATTTGTTTGTTTCTTATAAAATTTGGTTCAAATGAGTTAGCACGTTTACAGCCAGTTTTTGATTTTACATAAGGCCGATATTATTTATGGGATAAGTCTCGAAAAATATGCATATGTATTTGTTTATGCCCGAAGTGTGCATTAATCAGGCCAAATGTGTATTGCATATTGGGTGCACGTGAATATTAAGCGTCAAACCTAAATTAGAGCGTCAAGCGTTGCGTTAGCAGCAGGGTACGCATTTTCAGTACCATACATATTCTCTGAATATACTGAAAGTACGTACACTGCTGCTAACGCAACGCTCGACCCTCTAATTTAGGTTAGACTCTAAGGAACATCAGACCTTCAGAGTTGTTTTAAGCATTTTGGAGTAAGAATGTACATAAGTACATACATATGTACATACATACAATAGCCCAATTCACAATCTTGTGCAAATGGTCATCGTAGCTTGTGCAAAATTGTATATTGATACTCACCACTAAGAATTGTTAAGTGATCAGTATCAATATACTATCTTCTGGCTTAAGGCAGGCCAAAGCTTTGATGCAGCCATTTACATATAATGGCATCCTGAACTTCAACAGGAATAATTTACGGCTTGTTACTGGTTTTCTGTCTGGTCACTTTGGACTGAACTATACTCTGTGGAAAAGTAACCAAGTTCGTTCACCTTTGTGTCGCTTGTGCTTGGAAGATGACGAGACGACGACACACATTCTTTGTGATTGTATCGTATTATGTGACAGTAGAAGGCGTGTTTTTCATTCTGAGTTTCTGTGTTCAGATGATATAAGGCGAGCTTCTCCAATATCTGTACTGACCTTCATAAGGAAAGTCATACAGAGATTGAATTAAATAAACTCATAGATCTATGGTACAAAAGATCCATCAGGTGTCGCAGTGCCGGTCTTTGGACCAGATCTTTCTCCCTATTCTATTCTATTCTATCAATATACTATAATATTTTGCACATGCTAAGATGCTAGACCATTTGCACAGGATTGAGAATCTGGCTAATGTTTATTAGTATTGTACACTATTATTATGTGCAAGCAGTAAATATTCTTTTACACATATACATATATGTATATGTACATATGTATGTATGTAATATTTTTATAATTATATAAAAATAACACCAAAGCACGTTGTAAAAATATGTATGAATTCATCGGGCAAACTCAAATCAACAAAAGAATGCCAAAAGGATTCAATTAAGTCTTCTAGTCGGTCTTAAAGAACCCTACAGAAAAAAATTAAGGTCATGAACTTGATTGTTAGTTAAGCAAAGAGATGTATTATTCGAAACTCTAACACATCCATAATTCGCAACACATTTGCAAAATAGGAATTTAAGCAATATCTTTGTATGGAAAGAACTTAGCGTTTGCAACGGAAAAAAAATAAAATCCACAAATTTAATGGTCTAAAAATCCCTTCTTTTTATTTTAATTGGCGCTTTGCAGAATATAAAAGTACATGACACAAGCACAATAAATAGTATATACAAATCTTAACGCGCCTCAGAAAAAAAGATTTTTACCACTAATATTTTCGTATATTCCCATGACTTACGTACATATTTTTTATGTTAAATTATGATGATTTTCTGGTTGTTTCATTCAACATTTATATGCACCAAAAATATTTTTTGCAAATAATTAAAATGCACTTAAAAAGTTAAACACACTAGAATAAATTTAACTATACATTGAAGGCTCTTCGTTTGACAAGAATAAAAAAGACGATGATGATTGATAGAAAGAGTTGCAAAAAGTATGAAAGACCGGCGGAGTATATTTGTACTCTTCTTACACATGTAATAGGCAAGCTGGTGGAAACAATGGAATTGGGCAAAGAAAAAAAACGGTGATGTAGGGTTGCATTAGCTACAACCATGTTAAGTGTTGCCAATTTTTCTGTAACAGTGGCGATCAACATTCGTTCAAGTTTTCAATAAATACATCACAACTCAAAAAACTAGTTTTTTCAAGTTTTCAATAAATACGTCACAACTTAAAAAACTAGTTTTACAGAAAACGTATTTAAAGTTTTCAGTTTACATACACCTCGATGAACGGCATGAAAAAATTCTTCTCTCAGGAAGTGGTAGTACAAGCTTTTTATATTTATGTATGCATTTTTTGCACAAGATAAAATACAAAATGCCGATTTTTCTGTATTAACTCAAAAAACTTTTTGAGTTATGACACTATTGAAGTAAATGAGCGATATACAATTCGAAAATTGGCTTCCGTTTATTTAAAGGTAGGATCACACGATTGCCGCAAATACACCAATCTGACCCAATTTTTATTGTGGTGAATTGGTGCACAATAGAATTGTCCCAATCAAATACGTTGCAGTCACATGATTGCCCCACTTTTTAAAAATTTGATTGCCACAAATTTTCGAAGAATGAATTTGTGGCAATAATTGCCGCATCCTATTCATACGATTGGTCTAACTTGCGGCAACACAAACAAACAGCTGTCGTGGTAGTTTTTAGTTTTAGTTTAGTTTTTAGTTTTTAGTTTTGTTTTACGTGCAAATAGTTTTCTTTTAAAAAGAAATACTTTTTTTCTGTTTTGTTTTGTACGTGAAAATATTTTATTCGTTTAAAAGAAATAAAATTGACTCTTTGTATATTTTGTACTCATTAAATATACAAAGCAGAGGCGATTTTCGTTCTTTTAAACGAATAAAAGCTAAATATATGGGTTAAGAATTGAATCAGAGTTACATGTTAACGATTCAAGTCAGTTATAATTACATAAGAAGTAAGTTGAAGTTTACAGTACTTACAAAAACACTTCAAAAATTGTCGCGTATTGGCTTTTTTGATTGCCGCTCGAGAACACAATAAATATTGGTGCATTTTTAGCATTTTTATTGGGGCATGGTTGTCTATCAATCGTTCACACGATTGCCGCACCAGAGTTGCATTTGATTGCGTCAAATCACCACAATATTGTTCTCGATTGTCGTATGGGACAAAAAGTTGTGAAATCACACGATTGTCATATAAAATGGAGCAATAATTTGTACATTACGTCAATCGTGTGATCCTACCTTAAAAAATAGCCTAGGTGATAGAAAATTGGAAAAAATAGAAAATATGACGACCCATATTTTATAAGTTAAGCCTGGTACTGGCTGAACATTTCACGTGAAATGCTATCAAAATACATATAAAAAAAGAATTGCCATGCCTTGTTCATGAAAAGTAGTACTTTGTTCATCTTGGGAAAAACATGAAATGTATCTTCAACATTTCAAGTTTTCTTCAAAATTTTAAGTTTTTCGTTATGTGGCATTAGTTTCCATATAAAAAAACAATTTGAGCGGCGTTGCATACATTTTGAAAACGACAACACAAGAAATGCCAAATGTGTACGTAGCATAAGAAATTGTAGCACATTTTCGGGGACTAGTTAATATTATTTACTTGTCAATTTTTTCGTACCAAATAATAAACGTTGCACATTATGCATTCAGTTTCTGAATATAAAAAATTACAGCCTTATGTATAAGAAAAAACTGGTATGAAGTTAGCATAGTGACGAAATTAAACATTTGAAACAACAAAATATTAAGGGCCAATTTCACAATGTCGACAACGTTCGACTTGTCGCACACTTACATTCAAAACAAAAACAAATTTTCATATTTTTTTGTTGTTTCAAATGTAAGTTTGCGACAAGTCGAACGTTGTCGACATCATTAAATTGGCCCTAAATTTGTTTTTGATTTGATTGTGAGTGTGCGACAAGTCGAACATTATTACGAACTTACACTTGTTCGTCGCATATAAACATAAGTATAGAAGTGCAGTACCACTGGTAAACCATGTACATAAACACCTTTGGGAAGGCGAATTTTAAGACCATTTTCAATTTTGGCACTTTTGCAAATTTCATGCCAGTTTTTCTTATACATAAGGCTGGTAAAATTTGCGTGTAGAAGGCATGCTCGGCAGACATGACAGGCCGATCGTCCAGTGTCCCGTCACGTCTCCGACGAGCCTTGAGATGTCAATAGGGTTCCTACATGTAATTGTATTGAGCATCTATCATTGTAGCAAGGGCACTTTTTCTTGGCACCCTTTCACGTATCTATTTTGCACCAATTAGAATTTTTTGTTTCCCAATTACTTACTATTAGTTGAGATTGTTCCCAGGGAAAAATTTCACGCGGAGTTTTATTCATGATGCAATTTCTAATAGTAACAAACGGCAGGGCTACGGGTTCGGCGTTGGAGGCATTCCCGGGAAGTTTCTATGTGCAAGAACCCAGATGAGGGTGAGGTCAGCCTGATCACCCAGTCTAGATAGCACATTCTTACACTACCCAACTAGAAGAGAGGAAGTGGTATATGATATTAGGGATAGAAGTGCTGCCTGGCTGCATGTTCGTTCCTGTCAATTAGCACTGTAGCCGCTTCCCTTACAGCCAAAACTTCAGCCTGAAATTCAGTGGCTTCGTTAGGGAGACGGATGGAGCATTCTATCTCAAACAGACACCGCAGACTATTCTTGATCCATGACTGCATACTCTGATGTCGTCTTACTATTTTGCCTCCCTTCCATTCACTCCTGGATGGAATTAGGACTTCAAACACTTTCAAAATCCAGATGAGGCGCATTTGTAATCAGGATCCAGGATTCAGGCATGACCATGAGATTTTAATCTCCACCAGTCAGATGCCGCTAATCTTGCCACTACTTGAAGATACCGCCAACACACCAATTCCGATCGGAATGTGTAGGGACTAGTAGTAAACCCGGAGGAAGCGTATTTCCGTATTCTGTAAAGTTGATCTTACTTGTGGCAGACCACTATACTACAGACCCGTAAGTTGTCCAATACTGACTTACATACAGCACAATTGCTGTATACATTGTTAGACCTTATTTCAAAATAAATACATGTACTTCGGTCTTATTAAATACAAATGAACATTTTATTTTCCAGTTTCCCTTTTAAACGCTCTCGTTTTTACCTAACAGGCAACTAATTGTTAAAAAAAAAATAAGATTTTTTTGGTTTTGAATTTTTTGTTTTTACATTTAGTTTTTCTGTACAAGCATCCCTACAAGAAATGAATGACTGAAATACCCCTTCCCTTTTAGACAAGCAAAATTTACTTTGTCCTGATTCATACATGTCAGGTCTGACTCGTCAAGTCTTGAGTTTTTAGGAGAGAGAGGAAAAGAGAATGGAGAGGGGTTCAGACTTGAACGTACCAGTCAAGTTTCTTTTTTCATTTTGTTTTGTTTTACGACAACGTAAATTGATGAAACTTGATGAAACAACCTTGACGGTGTGTATGAACGAAATGTAGGTTCAAAAGAAAATTGAACAAGAACTGATCAGGTATAATTGATGTGTGTGAACCAGGACTTTGCAGTCTTAATTCAGCTGTGTGAAAGACAGAGGGAAGAATACTATCTCTTTCACCCAGCTGAATTAAGACTTTGCAAAGTAAACTTTCTGTGTCCATATGGAATAAAAATAAATACCGGTTTACACACTTCAACTGTAAGAAAAAAAAGAGATATTAGTATTTCCTTCTCCGCCTTCCTCACAGCTGAATTACAAGTTGAAGTGTGAACCGGAACACAAGCAAAATTTTTTCACATTTGCATTTCATCGGTAGTGATGATGGATTTATTAATTAATTATAGTTGCTCCACTCTAGCATATATCGTCGCTGTTTTAACTAACTTGCCTGACATTTTTTTTTGAATATTGAGTTAAGTCCTTTACTAGACTTTATGTCATAATACACCTTGTCTACAATTTTCATGACTGTAAGCATTACTGTTGTGCCTATATAAGAATGAATGTATAAAACAACCATAAAAATCCGATATCCTTTGCCGCTAGATATGTTGGAGTGGAACATCTAATGTACATACATATGCCAAAACTTTTCAAACAGCAATTTTTATTTAAAAAAATACAGTTCATCCGGTCTACGAAAATTAATATTTATAAAAGTTTTAAAAAGATGAGTAAAATAGTGAATAAAAGAAATTTACAAGGTTTAATTTAATATATACATTTCTTTTCAAAATTTTAGATACATATTGGTAAAAAGCAAAGGTGTGTTGGAGGCGAAAAGGTTTGAAGAGAGCTACATATCACTTATGTTATTTCGTGTTTTTGCTTATTTATATTTCCCGTTTAATATATTTTATTTACTTGTGTATTTTTAAGTAACTTTTTATAATAAAAAAAAACAATTAAAATAATATGAAAAGTATGTATATTTGTCAGTATATAAATCATGTATGATTGCTCAATTGGGGTGATATATTAGTCAATTATGATCAGCCAAACTTGACTAATATTTATGCTATCATTGATTTGTAAAAAGCAGTAGAGTAAGCAGTTGGAATTCATGTTACATATTCAATTCAATTTCAATTTATTTCGACGAAATTCATTTGTTAGAGAGAGAGACATCACATGTACACAAATGTTTCAATCACATTTTTAATTTTGCGCTTAATAATTTGATAGAAACTTTGTTCTACGCAATGATGAATATGTCCCTTATGACTACCGATCACATGAGCGTATACCGTATAACAATTTTGTACTAGAATTTCAGAAGCCCATAACTCGGTAATTAAGTCCAGGTTAACACACGTCAACTTTTTTTGATCAACTTTTAATTCAGCTGGTAAAAAAAGGAGATAATTCCTGCTCCATTTTTCATACAGCCGAATTACGAGTTGATCAACAAAAGTAGAAGTGCGTAAACCGGGACTTAGTTACCTTTATTTCAAATTGCATTTTTTCTTTGAAAAATTGACGTTTTTTTTTTTTTTTTTTTGTAAAAAGTTTTCTATTGGAAACTTTTATAGTGGGTACACACTTTGAAACGTTTTTACGCAACACGTTTATATTACGTGTTTTATATTTTGACACAGACACTGCAACCTACAGTGCAACCTATAAACATCAAATTATTTTAATATTTTTGAAACTTCGAAAGCAACCATAAACAAGACTACACACTATGCGACCGACAATGTAACTTGCTTGGTTGCATAAACACGTTGCTTAGTCTGTACCTACCATTACAATTAAAATTAGTCCTGGTCCAGACTTGCAATTTTTATTTCAGCAACTTTTTATTTTTTAATGAAAGAGAGCGAGAATATATTTCAACACTCTCCCACATATTCATAAAATGCTGCAACAAATATTGCAAGTCTTGACCGGGACTTACAAATGTATGTATGTACGTATATAAGCATACTGCGATGTATTTATGCACACATTTAAATTTTTGGCGATTCAGACCATTTGTTTTAAAGGATTTGGCAACCCTATTATTACAACAAAGGCACTTTAATACACAAAATTGCTTTTTATTTCACTGATCGCTGTATATTGTTACATCTTTCTTTTTTCGTTTTTAATTTACCATAATTTTATTTGCAAATTTGTTCAAATGGTTCCCAATTCAAAGAAACACGAACCACCACTATTTTTAATAGCCAATAACGCCGCCAATGTTTAATGTTCTACACAAACAATAAAAACTTACGACACGTCTTAGATGTATGTATGTGTGAGGAACAATGGTTATGGGAAAAAACAAAAATAATTATTAAGCTGCCGTTTTCCCGAAAAATGCTACCACATTGACGTGGCTTCAACAACTTTTTTCATTTATATTTCACATTGAAAACTAACTTCTTTTATTTTAAAATTTAACAAAAATTTGCACAGCTTTCTGAAATTTTCTTGTGTATCTTCCTAACTTAAAATTGTTAAGAAGCGCGTCACCTATAACTTTTTACCTTGCGCTAGAAGCAAACTTATAAAACTAACATGGCTGCAATATGTAAAACCCTCAGTAGTATTTTTCTGAAGTAGAAAATGTTTGAGTTTCAAAATTTTTAAAACAGAATTTTCGTGTAATTTCAATATTTTAAACAATTACTGAACAAAGTTTAAACAAAAGTATACAAAAAAAATAATCTTTTTCCATTTCACTTTAATTTAAAATAAGAAAAACAACAATAGTTAGTACAATACACTACTTTATTTTACATTACTTCAATTAAAAAGAGAAACTAAAATGGATTTAATATGACCTTCTCTTTCTTTGCTATAAAATTAAATATACATATGGCCGACAGCTGCATACAGAGACGTATACCACATGTTAAATAGTATGATATAGAACTTCTCCAAGAATCTTGTTTTTAATATGTTCAAAGAGGTAGTTTACACCACAACAATTTTTAAACCGCACAATTTTTGTTATTTTCCAAATTACACGAGACTAATTCATCTGGCACAAAATTTATACGTATACACAGCTTTGTGTGTGTTAGTGTTTTTCGTATTCCTTTAACATTTGCTGTTTTTTTAAGTTGGGTGTGTGTTGGTTTTACGCTGCTAATGCGGGGTTTTAGCTGGTTGAAAAGTTATGCCAACTACAAAACCACTCTCTTTGCCTCCCTCACCAACAAGCTGGCATGTTATTCCAGCACAATTATGCCCGCGTAATCAGCGCAAAGGAAATCCCAATTTAAGCTACCATCAATGATTTCAAAATGTATTAAATATGACAACTAGCACAATAGTTGTTGCAGGCACAGCCCATTTCGTTGATCGAGTTAGGTTTGATATTGTGACAGTAGGAATAATTGTTAGAATATCTCATAAAAATAAACAATACTACTTTCATGACAGTTAAGTGGGGTACACACTATCGAACATGAGTGACAGTTTTGCTCAAATTCTACATTGATCGATAGTGTGAACAGGAATTTCGTCAGTCAACATTCAACCACAGAATTTTTTGTGGTTGAGTGACAGTCAGCGGCCATTTGGTTTTTGACTGATAGTGTGTACCAAAAAGCGTCAGTCAAAAGATATTTTTGTAGCCTAAACAACACAAGATGGAGGCGTAAAATGATTTTCTTAAGAAATTCATATATTTTCATATTATTTTGTGTGATGTTAAAGACAAAATGTTGAGACAAAATCGTAATAATTCATTATAAAAAATTTTGTTAGCAATAATGCGCACCGAGTTTGTTTTTTTCTGTGTTTGTGTGTCCAATTTTTAGGTTTGAGTGTCGAACATGATGGATAGTCTGAACAGCCAACACTATCATTCAAAATTGATGAATTTTTGACTGTCACTCATGTTCCACTTTACTCTACTTTATAACAATTGAAAACTTCTCACAGAAACAAAGCACAGGTCTTAACCCATGTATCCACAATCTAAACGGTCGACTTGAGTATAAGCTTTATATGAAAAGTACTAACTTTTTTTGAGTGACGAACCGTCGGGGGTTAATTATATTTCATGATTCTGTATTTACCTCGAATTTTTAATCCCTATTTTTTAATTTTTATCAATAAAATATAACCTTCATAGTAGAGGTGGAAAACTATCGAAAGTTTTCGATTATTTAAAAAACTTTATCGATATATCGATTCAAGACTATTGAAAGCTAAAAAAACTATCGATATATTCACGATGCTATCGTGATAGCATCAAAGTTGTATGGTTCTCGTATAATGTATTTATTTACACTAATACAGTAGCTACATATAACAAAACTTTATAATAAAACGTTTAGTTAAAATCTTAACTTAACTAAATCAAAACAAAATATTCTTAAGCACAACAAAGCATAATTTTAATTCTCAGTTCAATAAATAACAAAACTAAAATAATTGTATAAAAAATAAGTGATATCAGTGGAGAAGATTTTAAGTAAACCAGTTATTTTTGTTTATGAAAAGCAACACATTTGCATGTTTTGCTTTATTTCGATTGTTTTCAAGTATTAATCGATTGCAGAGTTAAAATATCGAAAGTCACAAAAGAAATTAACTATCAATAGTGCCATCGATAGTTTTCCCTACTTCATGGGTTCAAACGATGACGAACTGGGTATGCCTTGCATTATAATGCAGGTCATGCATTTGGACCGTTTCCCTATGTCAACGTCAAAGTTTATATTGAAAAATTACATGTTTTATGTTAGATGTTTTTCCTACATGTAATTTGATTATTATTGATACGTACACAGAACACACGTACACAGTACTTACATGTATAAACGCAGGGGTAATTACCGCCAATTAACGGGAGACTACTGTGTAACTAAAAAATATTTTTTTTGAGAATTTGTGCAATTCAAAATGTAAGCTTCTTCCACAAAGAATAATTTCTCGTTACTTTTTTGACGCAAGCAAAATATTAATAAAGATTGATATAAAACACTTGTTAATATTTTTTTCCTTTTAAATTTACAATGGGAAAATCAAAAAAACACGAGAATAAATCTAAGAAAAAATCCAAGCATAAAGAACGCAAAGAGAAAAAGCACAAGAAGCACTTAAAAGAAAAGCGGAAAGGAAACGAAAGGACAAAACATGGCGAGGGAAAGAAAAGAAAAACAAAACAATCGGATTGTGGTACATTAAATGATGACTTTTCCATACCAGTGGAGCTAATGAATAATAAATCTCATGCACCTGAAACACCGGAGGAATACCAACGCCGCCAAGATCGTATACGCAGAGAAATTGACCCGGTTACCGGCCGATCAAGGCTCATAAAAGGGGATGGTGAAGTGTTAGAAGAAATTGTCAGTAAAGATCGTCACAAAGTTATAAACAAAGAAGCCACAAAACGAGATGGTGAATTTTTTGAAGAAAATACGCTGGGTAAGCGGTAGCGATGCGGTTACCCAGCTATTTATATTGAAAGTGAAATATTAAATAATTATGCGAAATAAAAATACAAGATTGAAATTCAGTTAATTGGTTCGTCATAATTTTATAGGAAAAAATCGTAAAAAATTATCAAAGTAAACTTTGCGTGCTGCTCTTATGCAGCCGTCTCAAACCAGGTGGTGAGCCAAAATTATCGCGGAGTACACCACTTTCGGAACCCATGGCAAATGTATGGTCTCCCTTTTATTGATTTTATGTTTAACTGTCGAAAGGTAAATTTTGATCCTATTAACTGGGGAATTTTTTTCCCGTAAAAATTTGCTGTATGATAACTCATTTGAAGCCCATATTGTAAAATTAGTTTTTCTTTGTTTGGTTAAGAAAACGAAAGACGGCCTCAGAGCAGCCTTCACCGTTTACGGCAATAAAATTTGATATGATTTGTGTTGTTGATTTTATTACAGAAAAAGAAGAATTTCATGTAAAATATAAAAGCAAATAATATTCTTTATGATAATGAAAAAAAAAAACAATTCTGAGCAAAGGAGCAACATAACTGTATATTACACTTTTGGGAAATGAATTGCGTTTGAGATGTTTTGCACAGTTTGCATTTTTTCTTGCCACCCTCTTTATGAAGCCAGTTTGGATAATGGTCTATTCCATCGTAACGCACATCTTTAGTGGGATGTTTGGCTGGTCCTTGTGAAGTATTAAGCTTCAGCGATGGGCGGTCTGCCGGTCGTCGCTCAGAATAGGCTACAAATCCGGCACTTACATCTTCTTTAAATATAGGCAGCTGAAGCAATCGTTCCTGTTCGGAGCTTTAATTTTTTTGGAACTTTCCTGTTAATTTTTTATGGGACGAAATTATATATACAAACATTTGTAACTGCCATATCAACAAAATGATAAAAAAGTACTCATTGCGTTTCTAGTCTTTGTTCTAATATGATATCAACCTATGGGTCCATCCATTAAGTCAACTCCTCCCATATGACGGTTATATTCATATATGATCTGGGGACAATCTACTTGTACAATTTTCTTGGACTTACGATCATACCTTTTTACTTTATATGGGTATTAACATTTTAAATGGTTGGATGTTGAGCCTAGTCGAACTGTTTTTGTATCTTTCCACAATACTGTGGTAATGTCTATTCCATATTCAGAGCCAACAAACTCTACCGTATACCCTCTTGGCACCTTCATAGATTGATTATCCGATGGTAGTTTCCAATTCGTTATTCGATTAGCCCATACAGTTCCTAGGATTCCCTTGCCACATAAATAAACTATTAATGTAAAAAATTGTGAAAATATGTTATATGGTGAAGAAAGTTGGGAACGGTTTGAGACAAACGTACGACGACAATTGCAGTTGCACCAAGGTCGGGTGTATTTGGTAAAATAATATTATCACCTTTTCCGTTATACGAGGTTTGTTCAAAACGTATCGCGAATTTTGAATTATCGCGGGTTACGTATATTCGAATTTTGATTTTTTTGTGGCGATGTTGGTACTCATGTCTCTCACTTATGCCGACAAATTCGGCCATTTTGAATGTTCAGTTTTGGTTCGTCTTCGATTTTTACCTTGGTTCGTGAGGCAGCTTCCATTGAGATGATTGAGCTTTGGTTTCCACGTCATAACCATAAACCCACGATTCGTCACCAGTTATGACCCTCTGGAGCAAATTTGGGTAAATATTCTTCATATTTGAACAGTGTTAAAAATAAATGAAAAAATTAGCAGTTCCGCCAAAATTTTTAACAGGCAATAATCGCTGTATATTTTTTACTTTCTAAAGTTAAAATAAATTCAATCGTCTATGTTCTGTCTTCCACATCGTTTTCACGTTTTTTTGTGAGTTCTGATGTTAAAACACATGCTACACCTGTTCAAGTTGAAATTTAGAAATTACAAATTAAATTAATAGTATGTGTTCTAGTATCCGAATTTAGAAGAAAACAATTGTAAAATTGACGATCTCAAACTTATAGATTTTTTCGTTTTCACTTTTGAGAAAAAAAAAAGAACTCGTATTCTTTTCACTTGTTAACGGTCTTGTGAAAAGAATACGAGTTTTTTGCTTTTTGTATTTTCTAAATTTCAACTTAAACAGGTATAGCGTGTGGTTTAACATCCGAACTTACAAGAAAACATGTGAAAACGTTATAATTACAATTGAAATATATAAAATTCCGAATTTATATTCAAAATTTGTACAGCACATACACACTTACACATAATGTATTAATTAAATAACTTTATAAGATTTTATAGATCTTATAGTACATAGCAGGTATGTACGCATGTAAATATATTATGTAAGTAGGAGGAATGTGCTTTGATTTTCGTGTTCATAAACGTGATTCAAAGTACATACTTTTTTGTATTGTAATTAAAAAATATAAACACCTAAAAAAAAATTAACAGTTTTTTTTAACAGCTTAGAATAATTGATAGAAATATGTAGTAGCACCGTTTTGCCATGCTGGATCTTCACTTACTTTTGCGCGGCACATAGGACAGGTTTGTTCACGTTTAAACCAAGTGTTAACGCAGTCATCACAAAAAATGTGACCGCATTCAAGTACTACAGGGGATGAATATGAATCGTGACATATGGGACAAACTGTGCCTGCAGCCTCCAATTCATCGTTGGTTGGCTTTCGATCACTGTCCTGCTATATTGAAATTGTAAAATACAAATACATAGAAACAAAAATATACATTTATGTTTACAAACAGCCTTATGTTAAGGAAAAACTTCATGTCATTAACCATAGGAACATGGTTTTAACAAGTTCCTCTAACAATTTAACATTAAAAATCGGCGCATAATTCAGTTATTTTATTTTTTAGTGTGATTTTAAATGTAAAATTTTGTGTTAAATTTTGTAATTTATGTTAACTGGGGTAAAGTTTTTCCTTATACAAAAAGCTACTAATTTCTTACCATATTGCGCATAAAGTTAGCAATCGCATTTTTTAATGGTCTAAGACGTTCATACAACTCAAACAATTTTGCACCCACATAAAATGTAGAAAACAATATGCCAGATATCTTTAATAAAATGTTCGTTACTATACAAATTTCAAACAAGTAATAACTTTTTAATCTTACCACTTCAAAGCCCGTATACGATTCATATAAAAACCTCAACCACTGTCTAATCGGTACAAGTGCTCTATAAAATTGAGACATATTTTCGATCAGAGCGTATAAACGAGCCTAGAAATTTTATATAAAACTAATTTTCTTTTATAAATTGTAACCTATTTATAAACTTACCCGAGATTTATGACGTATGACTTTAGTTGGACACATAGTTACAATTATCTTTACCAATTGTGTAATCAATTTCAATACTAAGTCATTTACAGCTACGTAATACAATAAAGTTCCTAACGACATAGGTTTTGTAATAGAAATTGTGGTATTCAAAGAGTTGGAACCGACACGCGAAGACAATTCATTTTCTAATAGATTTATTGGTACGTTCGATGATACATCCTTAATTGGATCTGTCTTTTGTGATGCGAGTAAATCTAATGATATAATTGTTCCCGGAGGATTTATCAGAAGACCAAAGGGATCTTGGGTGGAAGTGGATAAAATAAAGCGATACATAATAACACATACAACCAGAACTAAGTCACGCACAAGCACGGCTAAAATTTTTTGATTGAGTTTTGCAACTTGTTCTTTTATAGATTTGTTTAAGTGATAAACAACACCTTGTAGCACGATAATATCCAGAATGGCTAATAGGTGATCGTGAATAAACTTTACGAAAACAATAAATATAAAAGGTAGGTAACGAATAAAGTGTGTCACAATTTTAAAAATTATTTCTCCTACGGCATTTGGATCTGCATCATCTATCGCTTCGACCGTGGGAGCTGTTGTATTGCTAGAAACAGAAATTTGTCTTTGTGGCTGGTGTCCACTATTTGCAGAGGAATTACTACTACTCATGCTCTGCCTAATGCTGTTTTCATTAGCAGTACCATTATTTTCAAGGGATATGTCGATAGGTGTTTGGGGCTCGGAAGGAGAATTCTCGTTTAAACTGATATCTTCTGTTAAACGGGAATTTTGCCGTGATAGTCTTAAAGTCGAAGAGGAATGTGGCTCTAAGCCATTACTTTGCTGGTTTCTCGAAGACGCATGAAGTTCTCCTTCAGTTTGACCTATGTTCTGCTGATTCAGGGAGAAATGAAATTGATCACCAGGGAATAAAACATTTGTATGCAAAGTATCGTAACGAAGATTGGATGATGGCGTAAATATCGCTCGTAAAACACGTGTTTGTGCACGTGGTGATGCGGGTGAAGACAAAACTTCATACAAGTTTTCTCTCCACGTACGTGAGCGAGCATTGGCGTTGGCACCGTTTGGATAGGCACGATTATCTCTAACAGATTGTGAACGATTAAATTGATGGCGAGCTTCGCGGAACATGGCAAATAGATTTGGCGATCTTTGTCTGTCATCAATATTTTGATTCTCCAAGCCGTTTGCAGCTTGTTGATTAGCATTACTTTCCATATTTATTCTTGTTGAATCGACTTCTCTGCGTATTTGCTCCAAGTGCTGCTGCCTTTGTAGATGTTGACTTGTTCCTGGATTAATATCGTTTTCAATATTAATTGTTGTCATCGTATTGTGTCCCAACATTTGCTGGGATGTGTTGGATGAATTAAGAAGAATTTCTATTTCATCATTGTCAGCACCAAGTTCCACTTTGTTATAAACATTACTACGTGTATTATTATTACTCATTTTTAAACATGTACTTATGTGTGTTCATAAGTATTTATGTGTTATACATAGAATATGTATGTATGTAAATTACTTCACAGAATTTATTCAAGTAAATTTTTTACAACTTTTTAGCTACAAAAATCTGTTTAAAACAATTATCTTTTATCGACATTTCACGTTCTTTGTATTAGCAGAAGACAAAAAAAAATAAAGTAAATGATTAATTACGTCAAAAAATCAGAGATGTTATATTATCGCAAGAACATCAAGCACAAGGCGATTTAATACCAGGTGGTCTTAATTTGCAACTCTGCGTATTTGCCTTGTATATTTGTTAGTGTAAAATTTCCTGCTGTCAGAATCCCTACAAGAGGATTCCCTGCAAGAACACTCCAAGTCAAATGACCGGTCATTTGACCGACAGTGGTGATGGATTTGTCTATCTAAGTTTCTATCAGTTTGTTTGTCTAACTAATTAAAAATATCTACTATGAAACATATATATCTGACCTGCTTACTCTGCCGTATTTTTACTCATCATTAATGATGCAACAGTAGTCACGTCTGACTGATCACACTTGATGTATATAACCGTCATAGCAAACTAATCAAACCTACATAATAATATTGATAAACACAATTTTTATATTGTTTTAATTGTTTTTTATTAAAAAATAATAAAGATATAAATAAGTTAAATATTTAAAACCATAAAAAACAAGCACAAACACAACATAACGCATGTGTCATCTATCCTCTTCACGCTTTTGTCAATCTCCAACACGTCTTAATTTTTATAAATATCTAAAATTTGGACATGAAATATATATGTATATTTAATTAAACTTTGGAAATGTCTTTTATTCACTATTGTTTTTACTTAACTTTTTTAACACTTCTATAAATTTTAATTTCACAGACCGAACGAATTGTATATTTTGGAATAAAATGCGATGTTTTAAAATTTTTGTATATGTACATTAGATGTTCCACTCTTACATATATGTTAGAGTAGAGCAACTAGAGAAATTGACTGTCACTGTTGATTTCAATATAAAATTGTTGTAAATGTGTTAGTGAAAAAATTACGTTTGTATTAGTTTCAGTCATTTATTTCTTGTAGCGCTACAAGTCATTTGACCAGTAGCGATCACCGAAACTGTGGTCACAGTCCCCAGTTAGTTTATTAAGGGGTTGGTGAAAAAAAATGACAAAAACATTTGTGTACGTGTAATTTTTTATCTCTCTCTTACTTATTAATTTCACTTAATTAAAACACGTATATCTGAACTGCTTACTCTGCTTCTTCTAGTCAATGTTTACATAGAAACTGGTTAACTGTTACTAGTCAATGTTTACATAGAAACTGATATAATGTAACTTTTAAATAAATAAACATAATTTTATTTTCATGTTATTTTAATTGTTTTTTGATATAAGAAAATAAAGAAATAAGTAATATACATTTATATATACAATCCAAAATACAAAATAACCTAGGTGGTACCACTCTAGTTTTCTTCACGCTCTTTGCCAGCTCCAATACACCTTGCTTTTTGTAAATATCTAAAATTTTAAACAGAAATAAATAAATGTATAAATTAAATTAAACTTTTCAATTTCTTTTATGCAGTATTGTTGATACTTAACTTTCTTAGCACTTATATAAATTTTAATATCACAGACCGAACGAATTGTATATTTTATAATAAAATGCAATGTCTTAAAAGTTTTGGTATATGCACATTAGATGTTTCACTCTAAGATACATGTTAGAGAGGAACAAATATAATAAATCCTAGCGTTGTCAGCTGGTGAATTAGGATCACCTGATGTGAATTCGCCTTGATCAAGCAAATTAAAAGCTCAATTACTCGACCGTTACATTAATGGCATGTATCGTGATCAGTGTTGTCAGATTTATTTTGAGACTCCCCGCCAAATGATTTGTCAAATATATCCAATATAACAAAACATTAAATTTGACCTACAAAAAGCAGTTTGATTTTGCAAATATTGTTTAATTTGAAATTCAGTGGATAATGCCTGTCGTAAAACATAAAAATGATATTGTTTAAGAAAAATCTAAATGGAATAAATTAAACTTGAACATCGAGATCCAAATCTCAGAGGATATTGTTTATTCCAAAAAATTATAAAATCAACAAAAACAAAAAATAATGTCAAAATACTTCCATTAAAAAATACATACATCAATTTGTTTTGTT
This sequence comes from Nowickia ferox, assembly GCA_936439885.1. Lineage (NCBI taxonomy): Eukaryota > Metazoa > Arthropoda > Insecta > Diptera > Tachinidae > Nowickia > Nowickia ferox. The sequence goes on along the minus strand of OW387023.1, from coordinate 88,394,741 downwards.
TGTCTCAATAAATTAAATATATTAAAATATTAACTAAATACATATAACTTAATCGGCCTGCAGTACAATGTAAATGATGTTGTTCTATTCAACCACAAATCATCCCTTGATGTTGTATTTATCATTCCTTATAACATGAATAATGAAATAAAATTAACTTTTATAAGTTTTATATACATACATAGGTATACTGTTACGTAAAAATATTCGAACAGAGCTAATGTAAATATTTTTATAAATAAAAATAACTATCTAGAAAACTAAACGTACACACTTATACGAGGTCTGATCAAAAAATAACCGTTATTTTAAATTTTTTTTAAAGTATTAATTTATTCATCAATAACTATCTTGTCCCCTTCAAAGTAATCCCCCTCAGATATAATACACTTATGCCAGCGTTTTTTCCAATCCTCGAAACACTTCTGAAACGCGCTTTTTGGTATCGCCAACAGCTCCTGTTTCGATTTTTCTTTTATCTCCTCAATCGTAGCAAAACGCTTTCCTTTCATCGGTGTATTCAGTTTTGGGAAGAGTAAAAAGTCTTCGGGGGCCAATTCTGGTGAATACGGTGGTTGGCCAAAAACTCACGCACAAGCATCGATGTGTGAGCTGGTGCGTTATCATGGTGCAAAATCCATGATTGTTTTTTCCACAATTCTGTGCGTTTCTGACGAATTGCTTCGCTCAAACGGCGCATAACTTCAAGGTAGTATTCCTTATTGTCCGTACGACCTTGTGGCAAGAATTCATGATGCACCACGCCATTGCAGTCGAAGAAAACCGTGAGCAAAACCTTCACATTTGACCGAACTTGACAACATTTCAAATGTCCTTGCGCATTAATTTAATTTTTTACACAAAACTTAATACAGTTTCCTTGATGCATTTTTTCTAATAGTAAAAAATCGAAGAGCACACCAAAACACGACTAACCTTTTTATCTGTCAAAAACAAATTGACAATCCAAAATGGTTGATATTGCCAACATATATAACAGACATGTGTACCAACATAACAGAAAAGAAACTTACGAAATTTTAAAATAACAGTTATTTTTTGATCCGACCTCGTAAATAAAAGTGCAAACTGCCTTGAGTGCAAACACATGGTAACAACTCTGTATTGCCAGCAACAACGGTATTACCAACATAAAAGTCGTTGCACACTATTCGGAAATTCAAAATAGCGGCCAATCGAATTATCTACAAACGCCTAGAAACAGCAATATGATTATGTTGCAAGACTGTTTGATCATTTGGTTACCAATAGTAAACGTCAGCACATGTGGTAACTTGTGCATAGCAGCAACTTCTTGATGCAGTAATACAGCTTCTTCCATTTGGCTTTAGATTTCATTACGCCATCTACAAGTACATGGCGACCATTCTAGATCCGCTTCCTGTAGTATAAAAGGAAGCACCCTGTGGAACAGTGTCATTGAAAATCAGAAACAGTAGAGTTAATATCGTTGAAAGTAGAGACATTCAGAAGTAATTAAGTAAAGACAGTGAGTCTTTAGTGTTGTATAAACAGTCAGCATCCGCAGAATAAGTCTTGTGTGTGAAAAACAGTCGAGAGGGAGCTTTGCTACAAACCAGTGCAGTAGACTTGTGCCATTTAGTTCATTTCAGTGACCGGTCATTTTAGTTCATTATTTATAAATGAAATAGCTCGTTCATTTAGTTCAATCGCTCTTTTAGTTCAATGAACTAGTTATGTCTTTTTAGTTCAATGATTTTACAATTCTACATGCATATGTATGTATGTACATATGTATGTAGATATGTTGTGGTCTTTGACAGATCTGTGAATAAAAACTTTATGAAAACTAACATTAATTAATTAATAAATTTGCTTTATAAAGAGTTTGAAAAACAAATTAAGTTGAAAATCTTTTTAAAAAATCTGACAAATCCAAAATATTTTTTGTGAATAAGGTAGTATAAGTGTTTTCTTGTTTATTGCATTTGGGGTAGTAGCCAGCGATGAACAAGAACCAAATATACATACATACATACATACATATGAATGAGCATAGAAGCAAAGCACACAAATAGTAAAAAAGTAAAGCAAAACGTTGAAAACTCTGTGTTAGTTCATTTTGTGCCTTAGTTCTTAGTTCAAAAATTTAACTAGTTCAAAAATTGAACTAGTGATCGTAAAACAATTGAACTAGTTCATTTAGTTCAAAGTGCTGAATCGTTCATTTGAACTAGTTCGTTCATGAACTACACAAGCTCTTGAATTGGATTAGTATAAGTGCGTTTATTTGTAAATAAAGTGTCATTCTTAACCCTAATTAGTATACTGGGGTCTTTTATTCATTTGAAAATCTTCGAGTCCACGGAAAAGCGTTTTTAAAGAATAAAAACGTAACAATAAATATATATGTATGTATACACATACATATGTATATTTATATGATCCTTTAACTTTGATGAATAAATATTTGAAAGTGTTATCCTAATGGCACAAATGCAGTAAAAAACATAAATTCATCTGAAAGAACTTTTATATTGGCTTTTATAGCTGCCAATCATGCCCCATTTGCAAATGAATATGAGCTTATTCACCTTTCCGGATATATTACAGAGTGGAACTATACCCGCGGTTCTACGCATTGAAGGTTTTAAGTTTACATATGCTAAATTTTCATTCACATATACAGGAGGAAACATTTTTTTTCTCTGGTACATTTGCATCTTGTATGATTTTAGCGCCCCCATTTAGCATTTTATACCCTTCACCAAAATGGTAAATGGTATACATATATAGGTTTGTCATTCCGTGCGTAATTTCCACAATATTCATGTATGACCCATAGAGTACATACATACATATATTCTGAGTCCTTGTGAATAGGGAAGACGAATTAGGAATGTCCATCTGTCCGTTTGTCTGTACGTGAAATCGGTTTTCCGAAACTCCCAGAAAAGAGATTGAGGTCTTGGACTGGTGTATCACAAGTTGTCCGAAGTAGAATGGTATTGAAGATCAGTAAAATCGGAAAGATGGTTTCAGAGCTGGAAAGTTTAAACTTTATTTTGCCATATAGCTTAAACCAATTTTTTTTAATAGAATAGAAAGGTCGTCTTTTCTGATGAAAAAAAATTCCACATGGATGGATCTGATGGCCACAACTTTTATTTTCTCCAATAACCAATCTTTATCGCTTAATTGTTATCGTTATCGCTTAATTGTTTTTGGAAGTCCCATGCCATGCAGCGCATTCAATTTGCATGTCTTTTGCAAATTGAATGCGCTGCTGTTGAAAAATGCATTTAATGGAGTTTTTTTCTCAGTTTTCGGAACTGCAGATGTTCACTGCACAAAATAGCTTGACGAATGGTTGGTTTACTTGCATTTACTCCAGCCAAATCGTCGTCGGTTGGTTACTGGTTTGCCGCATCAATAATGTCTTCTTAATATCTGTGCGGCAAACCAGTAACCACCCAACGGAATGCTTAATTTTAGATGTGTAATGCGCTGAGTTTGATGCATATACATATTTTATATTTTTGATATAAATAAATAAGTATTAAAAATTAGAAAAATCAAAAATATGTTTACAGGGTTGGTAAATTTAAACTTTTTTTTGGTAAAAGAAAGTAGCTAAATATTTTTTTTCAATTAATTAAACATATTTTATATTTCAGGCTAAGGATTTTTTTATTTTTGTTAAATTTTGGTATGAAAATCTAATTTAATTATAAGCGAATATGGGACATGTTTCTCATTATGCTCTCACAATTATGTTTCAAATCGATGGCCATACGTTGTAACGAGTTCTTATTAATTTCTACTAAATGGAGATAACATTAAATATTTCAATAAAGAACAGTGATAACTGCAAAATAAATTAAAGGACATGTTCCATTTCATTTCGCTGAAACTGTTCCTTTCTGCTGAACAAAATCGAATACATCTTTGTGAATAAATAGTTTACATAATATCACCATATAGTAAAGTGAATGTGCAAGATTTTTTATCTCTTTCTATTTATTTATTTATTTATTTAGTAGTAGTATTTAAAATACTTTCGTTCCTCTTAATTCTAGTTATATAATATTAAAGTTTAAATCTAAACAAAGCTCTATGTTGAATGATTTATCACAAATGCTATAATTATTTTATTAAATGTATTAAAATTCCCCTAATTTTTTATCTTCGTTTGGTAGCATATTATACAGGTTCAGTCCTTTGTAAAATAACGATCGCTGCATTGCGGCTGTTGAAACTCTCTGAAGTCTAAAGTTTTGTGAATTTCTTCTCCAACATATTCTATTTGGTCACACAAGTATTGTGGTGCTTCGCCTATTTTTATTTTTCTAATAAATTTGAGTGTGTTCAATTGTATCCGTTGCTTTATATTTAACCATTTTAGTGTGTCGAGCATAAATTGAGTTGGCTATTTCTTTGTGTATTTGTGCAGCATGTATATAAAATAATGGAACCGAATTCGAAATGTGGTTTTATTATTATGTTATATATATTAATTGCAGTCATTATTGAGACTTTATTTCTTAAACGTTTAAAAAATCCTATTTTTTTAATAAATCTTTTTGCATATGTACTCAATATGTTCTTTAAATTTTAAATCCTTGTCTGTTATAAAACCTAGATACTTTATTTGATTTAATATTTCTATTGGGTGTTTTTTATTGAGGTATAGAACTTTAAGTTGGCATCACTTTTTTAACTGGCGGCCATTTTGTCAGCTGTCAAGTGATTAATATTTAGTTTGGTTTGCCATTTCATCATGAACAGGTTGACAAAAGAACAACGCTTGCAAATCGTGCAAATTTATTTCGAAAATAATGGTTCAGTTCGCGAAGTTTACCGCAAGCTCCGTCCATTTTATGGTCGACATAATCGTCCATCAGAGCAATTAATTCGGTTAACCTGTCAATTGGCCACCAAGATCGTGTGATTTGACACCATTGGATTATTTTCTTTGGGGATATGTGAAGTCGCTCGTCTACGCCAACAAAACAGAAACGTTAGGGGACTTGGAAGCCAACATTCGTGGCGTTATTGCCAACATACGGCCCCATATGCTCGAAAAAGTGGTTGAAAATTGGACCTGTAGAATTGGCTTTATTCGAGCCAGCCGCGGCGGCCACATGCCCGAAATCATATTTAAACGTTAATGGCATAAAATTATCCTTCCAATAAAGCCAAATTGATGGACATTAAAACGATTTTCTTGTGTTTTATTTCAATTCGAAGTTCTATACCTCTAAAAAAACACCCTGTATTACTGTATCATTGATTGTAATTACCAAATCACTATTCATGTTGATTTTCATTAATTTCTTTTTATTTTCATTCAATTTTAATTTATTCATTTTAAGACACTCATTTATTTTCATTAAATCATACATTATGTTTTCTCGACATATCGTTTCTTTTTGCCTCGGTAAAAATCAACGTATCATCCGCGTATAATACTACTTCACATTTTTTCAATATGTTTGGCATATCGTTTATATATATTATAAATAATAATGCACAAAGAATAGAACATTCATTGTTTAATATACCTGATATTTTATTATTCACTTTAGTTTTTTATCTTCTTTCTGATAAATAACTTTTAAACCATCTTAGTTCCTTGTCTTTCACTCCATACATGTATAGTTTTTGTAGCAATATATCTCGGTCAATTTTTTCGAAGGCTCTTTTAAAATCTAGGAAGATTGCCATTACTTTGCTATTTTTATCTATTTTTTTTCCACCTATTTATTACTTAATTGGCAGCTGTTTCACATGGACGATTATTTTTTCACACGTTTTTAAAGTATTTATTGGGCGGGCGATATTCTTCACTTTTCTGAGTTTTTTAGCTTTCTCAATTGGAGTTACCATTGTCTCTTTCCATGACTCAGGAAAAATTCCTGTTTCCAAAGATTTATTTGTTATATAAAGTAGTTTATTTCCTATTAAATTACATTTATCTAAAATAATGTTTTTTGTTACTTTGTTGAAGTCTGGTTTCTTTTTCATCCTTTTACATACATATATCTAAGAGTTCTTGAATATTAATTGCATGGAAATTTAATTTGCTTTTATCACAGGTACTTGATTTATATATTGCACATCTTCTATACTATCTCTTATATCTTTTATACTATTTATAAAGAAATGGTTAAACTGATTAGCAATTTGGTAACTATCCTTAAATTCTATTGGATTAAATATAACAGATTCTATCACAGTCCGGTTTTTCTTAAGAATTAAATCTCTGATTTCTTTCCACATTTGTTTCTGAATACCTGCATTATTTATTCTATTGCAAATGTATCTATTTTTCTCGTTCATTATTTGCTTTTATATATACATATTTCTTATTGTTTTGTAATTGTTCCATTCTATGTCCGTATTTACAGTCCTTGCAATTTGGTATTTAACAATTTTTTCTTGCTTTAACTGTCTTAGATCTTGATTAAACCAACGGCAATAGTAATTTTCTTTTATTTTAAATATAGAGAGAATCCAACGAAGGCAAAACAAGATTTTAAGACTAATAACATCGGCTCCATGGTACATCAAAAATTCAAATTTACATAGGTGATTTAAATATGCCACTAGTGACTGAAGAATTTGCAAAATACGCAGGCAAATACTTAACAAAACTCGAGTCCCATCCTAATCCCCTTGCTCGAAACATCTTGAATTTTACTGGTAACATCCGCTTAAAAAAGAGGGACACTACGGCTCTAATACTCAACACTCCAGATGAAACTGCTTGAAAATATTTTTGTGCTTAATATGACATTTATGTATTATTGATTACTATCACTAAGTTTATGCCTGACACTGGTTGGGCCTAATTGTTATATCTAGATTTAAGATTTGAATACTCATTGTCAGTTAATTTTTTAAAGATACAATAAATAAAAAAAAAAATTGTAAATTTTTCAATAGTTTGCTCAATGCACGCGTCAAAAAGTTTATATTGGCCTATTTCTCTAGAAAACAGATTTTTGTTGTCTTTGAAACTTGTTACTTCTTTGTATTGTATTTGTTCTAATTATTTGAGTTACATTCAATATTTCATCGGTTGATTATTGGTTTGCTGCAGTCATAATGTATTTTGAATATACTGTGCCGCAAACCAAAAACCAACAAACGATTTATGCTTATTGTCTCATGATCCGAGATTTTATTGTCACTGTTAATGTCTACTGATATTTTGTCTTTCTTCGTTATAACGAAATCGGTTATAGTTCTTGTATTCTCTGTTACTCTTGTATATTCATTAACTATTTGAGTTAATTTTAATTATTATCATTCGAACTTCATTTGTTTCTATATTTATGATTTGATCAGGCTAACTATTTGATTTATATTGACTATTTGTTTTACTCGGTTGTCATTAAGTATACTTTCTAGTTTTTGTTTATAAAATCCATTTCGTGACCAATCTATATTAAAATCTCCTATTATTACTATTTCATTAATATATTCATTAAGTTCTTCAATAACTTTTTCACAGTGTTCACAAAATTGAGCTTCACTGTATGATGGAGATCTGTATACTGTTGCCATTATAAAATAATTGTTTTTTATTTTTTAAAGTTATGCATTTATCCAGTATTTTAAATCCTCTACTTTTTAAAAAATGTTCTTTATTTTCCAATTTTCTTTAAAATATATTATTACACCCCCTGTTCTTATGGATCCACAAAATTTTGTGATTTGTCCATATCCTTCTAATGTGATTTCTTCTTCTTCTATGTCTTTTGTTAAGTGAGTTTCTGAAAGCAATATAAAATCGGGTTGCTCATTTTCGACCATAATTTCTACTTGATTATAATTATTGATTAAACCCTGAACATTTGTATAAATAATACGAACTAAATTCTTTGATTGTTACGAATTTATTCCAATTCTTCGCTGTTTTGTGCTCAATTTATTTTTATAAACCCGATACTCACGATTCATCGTATGGTGCTTTTCGTCCAGTCCAAGATTAAGCTTTTTATTTATTCGTATACATTTGATAAATTTTTCTATTATTTAATAATCACACTCTTTGTTATTATGATTTCTGTGACATTTTATGCATATTTCTTGGTTCCTACAATCTTTAAATGTCAATGGGATATTTGAATTGAGATACTGAGCAGTTTTCTAATATTAAGTTTTATTAAATACAGAAAAATATGAAATAAGTTAGCTTAGTTGGTGTTGAGGTTCTTGTTAAATTTCAATAGATGATTACATTGGCTGGGGTATACCTGGTCAGTAGTACTACTGGCAATGTCACTAGTCAATCACTACAATTTCACTATTCACATTTTCCGTGGGGTATGTATATACATAGTATGTATGTATGTGTATGTAGATTCTCAGTCCGACTGCTCTAAAAATATGAACTTATTCTATTCTATTTTATTTAGAAAAATAGATACGAATACCATAAAATTATATTCCTTTTATTTTAAGACTGAATATTATTAACCAATTTCATAAATTTTATTAATAAAGCCAAACAATACCAGTTTTCGCTGAATCCTTTTTCTATTTACATATGAATAAGTCCTGAATATTTTTGATTCTTTGATGCGTAACACATTTTAGCGTTGCCATGTTAACAATACACAAACTTTGCGCACAAAACATTTACTAACAGTGTGAGAAGAAAACAGTATTTTGCTTAAGCCAGCGTTGCCGATTTCTATGTGATTATAAAAATATGGGACAAAATAAATTTTCTGAAATTATTCTTAGACAATAAAACATTTGTGTATTTGGAAAACAATTTTGATTATTATGCTTAAAAAACAACAAATAACGCTTAATTATGCAATACAAATAAAATATTTAATATCCCATCAAACCAAATGCTCCGCATTCGTAAAGAATTCGTAACGACTGGTCGACAAAATCTTCCGATTTCGTAACCGAAATATTACCGAAATCGATACGATGTGTGTTCGCAACGATATATAGTTACGACATCTATACGATATGTCGGTACGACTTCTTTTTCTATGTACAGCAGAGTACCCCTTCTTCTTGATTTTGAAGAAAAAACGTTCAAAGGAAACACCACTAAATTAAATTTCCGATTTCAAACCAAAACGATTCTGCACTAGATATTTTAAATATGGTCTCATAAACTATTCCGTTTAAGTGGCTAATGGCTACTTACAAGCAACCAAGCAGAATCGTGATATTCCGTTTTGATATACACCACTGTACTCGTCCGAGTTCAAGCCAATGAAATATACACAGATCTGTCGTGGATCTATCACCCTGTTGCCTTGAGGTCTCTTATATTAATCTATATTTATATAAAAACTACGAAAATAGCGTTGCGTAATATTGAATTTATTATATCTTCACTTGACTTTAAATATACAGGATCTAAGAATTTCAAAACTTTCAGCCTTCTTATCTTTAATATCGATTCTTTATACATTTTTTTTATTATATTATTTTAGTATCGATAATACTACTTTTTGGAATCTTTTCAGCACATATTTCTACATCGGCTTCATGGCATCTATATATCTATGTATGTTAAATGTATCCTTAACATATTAAACATATTGGCGGTATTCGATGTTTGATGCAAATTTTCGTGCGTTAGTGCAAATGCAAAATATCGTAGCTTTTCTTTGTATTTTGTGTGTAGGATTTGTCACGGTTTAGAAAATTTATACTTACATTTGGAAAAAAGCGTTACTATTAGGGGGAGGTGAGGGTATCAAAACTCCGAAAATAACGTTACGTAATATGTGAATGGACCTAACGTATTTTTTAACTTTTTTTAAGTTTTATTAAAATTTCTTTTCTTGAGGAAACTAGACATGTACATATGTTATTTGTGATGATTAACTTTGAAAATTTATATTTAATTTATTCATAATTTGAAGAATATGGTATTGAAATTTCAAGTAAGGACGTCTAGACTCTAGAATAGTAGAGTCTAGGGGTTTATTTTCAAATTAAAGCCTAAAAATTTTATTCACTAAAATTAATAATAATTATATAGGATAAAATAACATCTTTTTTTAGCTACACACTTTATGAAAAAGGTAAGATTACAAAAGTAAAAGCAAAGATAAATTTTAAACATAGTAAAACTGTTTGAAACGATATTTAAGACTTTTTTGGAATAGTATACATTGCATTGCATATATAAAAAATTTTCCAATGTAATACATTGAGATATTTTATTCTTTTATTCCTTTTCATCATTTTTTAAACTCCCACCAGTTCCCAAATTAATTTCGTCGTTAATTACTATGGTGCAGTGCCATTATTTTATTAATTTCGAAGTGATACGACTTTGTCGTATAAAAATAACAATTTTCTTCTTTGCGAGTACAAAATTATTTGGTATATTTGAATGTTGGGACAAAATTGACATTACATTAAATCGCGAATTTGTAAAACTTGTTAGTCGTTAAAAAGGGAAAAACACTGTACAATTTTGTCCAAAGAAATAAAATTTATGCTCGCTTAGTGGCAAAAGGTTATCAATTACAAATACGTATAATTGTGTATGTATCTATGTATACAACAATTTTGTAAGCTTTGAGTTTATTCAAAATGTAAGAAAATTTATTTAAACTGAAACAGTAAACGTTATGTTTAAAAATGAAAGTTTTTTAGCATTAAAAAACTTGATATTTTCTTTTATTAATTTCTTCGAAAAAATATTAAATATTGAATGGCGACGACATGCATCTTTACACTTTTATAGCCTTGATGCTGAATGGCCAAGGATTAACAAAAAATCAACTCTGTTGGTGAATTTTTCCTCTAATTTAAAAATTTAGCATCTTTTCTTCTTATTTTATCTTTTTCGTTAAACCTTCTATATAAAAGGAGTTCGCAAATTTAATGTAAATGAAAATTTAATTTTCTGATACTTTTAAAGATTTGTTCTCGGAAAATTGAAATATGATTGCGGCAACACTGTATTGCACACAAACATGAAAATGTTTTAAGCCACAACAAAAACACTTTGCAAGAATTTAAAACAAACAACCCCTTCTGGTAGCGAAACAATGGAAGAATATTTTAGTTGTTACAAAGTTCTTAACGTGGTAATAAATATAAAATTTAAAAATAGTAATATATATGTACGAGTAATAAAAAAATGCCAAATTGTAAATAAAAACACCGAATTTGGTAAATTTAATATTTATGAATAATAACTATCATATGTATTCGTATGTGTATTGTGAATTGAGTTAAAATTAAAAATTGTAATTACAATTATAATAAAAATAAGAGAATGTATTAAAAAAGTGTTTACATAAGTAGGTATATAATATATGTATGTTTTGAAGGTAGCACAAATTTATTGAATAATTAATTGTGGAAGCAATAATCATAACAATATCAGTCTATTATATTCTCTCTCTAACAAAACATTTGGAATATTTTCCCCCTTTTTACGCCTATTTATTTTCATTTAGTTATAAATCTCGAAGTGATAATGCAAAGTTCCATTTGGTTTTCCTATTAATGCACGGGTGGTATTGTGAGACGAGGAGATTTCATTTTTTTCTTGTATCTATTTTGTAGAAAAGTTTTTACCGATTTCAAGGGCAATTGAAAATGATAATAAGCGCAATAGGGCAAAGGATCCCAATAAGTGAATAACGCTTCTCGTTTATCTAAGGCTGCGGCAGCACTTGTTGCCTCAAGAGAACCCCATTGGGAAGTTAGGGAAGCTAGGGCAGACTCTTCCTCATTGGCTGCCATCAGACTTAAGGAACGCATATGTACACATTTCATAGTGCGACAAAGTATTTGAGCATGCGAACGATTATAGCAAATGTAGGGGAGAGAAACACCCAAACGTATGCCTAATGGCAAAAGCTGTCCACTCGCTTGACATTTAATCAAACGAAAACTGAGGTGGCAGTTAATCGGGCGTTGAAAACGAACCTTGGCAAAGAAATTCTTAATCCAGTTGTCTATTAAATTGGCATCATTGATTGTGTTAGAAGTTGCAATCGAGGTGACAGGTACCAGATTCTTTGTATGCTGTTCAACACGGCAAGCAACGTTTGCTACTACATGTGAAGCTTTAACAGTAGTGCAAGTGACATAATGTTCGCCTGGCACATCTCTGACGACCAACCACTGCTGATGTTCATTAATCTCATGAGTAAAACGTAAGTCACGTCTTTGACGCGGCAACATGTACTTGAAACGTTCCAATAGTCCTTGCATACCCACTGCCACTAAAATATTACGAAATTGTTGTATAAAGCCTTGTTCGTACAGCTCCCATAGTTCTCGGGCCGATGATAAAGCTACATAGGGTGGTAGTTCAATGTTCTGTGCGGCACAACGTTGATAGAATTGTAAACAATCGTCCAGTATTATAGTCTCCTGAACACTAGTCATAAGTGTAGCACAGCCTAACAATTCCAAATGGGGCTTAGCTACAGCATCGTAATATGCAGGACTGGTGGCGCAAACTGGTATATAAACAGTTGGTTTTTCTTTGCGCACGATGTGACAGAGTGCCGATATATAGCTTTCCAAATTGTGAGGGCTGGGCTTAGGTACAGCATAGAACTTGTCCACAGCAGTTGAGAAACGTGCCAAACCAAACAATCCATCAAATTCAAAGACAACAACACGTGCTCCCGAAGAAAAGAAATTACGGGCCAAATGTAAAGTTTGTATTGTACTACCACAGCTTATCAGCACAGTTCGTTTTGGTGCACCGTTTTGTGAAGCGAAATCCTGATTGAAAGATGTGTTTGTACTAAAAATCCATTTAAATAATTCAATTGGCAAACGTAAAAGTTTCCAGAAAATCCACAACAATGCAGATAACCAGAAACTGGGCGCAGCTATACACAGCGGTATGAAAAGTATATATCGCAATACCAAAATGAATAGATTTATTATAAGATGTGGCCAGAATAATATTATATTGCACAAGCGCTGGCGGAACGTTAGAACGGGCGGATTTTTTTTAATAAGTAGATCTTTGTTAATTCCTGTGTTTGATCGACTTAAAGTAGGCGTGAATGTATACTCTTCATCCGATTCTTCTTGACTGGGATTTTCTGGTATCAGATCCAAGGAGTTGATGCGACGAAATTTCGACCGAGCATAGCGTAACTGACGGGCATAACTTTGTTTCGCTTGAAAACTTTCAGACATTTTGTTTTCTTCTTCTGTAGCAAATTGCATTTAGCGCGCACTTTATTTTTATTACTTTTTTTTTATTTTATTATTATTTTAATGTTTATTTTTGTTTATTTTAGTTTTATGTTTCTTATTGCCATATATCTATTCTAAAACCGTTATTTGGAAAGCAATCGAAAACGTAAATTAATTTTGCTCGTTTCGCTCGTTTAACTCGCAACGATTAGATCGCCAGTACGGTCTACTGTCAAATGATCAATGCTGCTGTTTGGTAAGCTTTAGTATCTCATCCACAATCGATGAATACGTGAGAAATATTTTTTCGTTTTTTTATTTTTATTTTCGTCTTTCTTATAAGCTACTTCGACTCATGTTCATTGTATTATCGCTTAATATTTCACTAGATCCTCATTTTCGTTTTATTTTTTAGTTGAACTTAAATTTATTCTATTATAATTGCACAATACATGTTCAATATAAAATGAAACATATAAAAATACATACACTATTATATACCAGTATGTACATATGTAAGTAAATGAAATGTATTTTTTTAAATACTTTTTTTTATTTATTTGTTAGTAAGAACAACAGACATGAATATTAAAGAAATTGGGTAATTTCTGTCGCCTCATTTCCTTTTCCCTTCTTCATATCAACAAAGACAAAAATACATTCTAGATAACTTTTTAATTTCCCGCTATAGGAAGTTACTGATTTTACCCCAATTTCCGTAAATCGTGTTTTCATCATACACAGAAAAAAGTATTCACCAATTAATGTTTTTAATTAATAATTTAATTGATTCAATTAAATTTTTAATTATATTAATTAATTTGAGTGGAAAAACTTAATTGATATTATCAAATTGTTTATAGGTGAAAATTTAATTAATTTTTTAATTAATATTACAAATATTTTAATTAATATTACAAACTCATTCATATTACTTTTTTGTGTGTATGTATTTCGACTAGTGTTTTTCATACGGGATTTCCCGGGATCCCGCACAATTTCCGGGAAAGAAATCCCGGGATATATTTGCGGGAATTCCCGGGATTTTTTTGTTTTGATTTTATTATGGCAACTTTAGTTCATATGTGCACATTTCTTGTTGAGTGTTGTTATTCACTTATGAAGGCGATGGTGCAATAATAAGGTGATGGTATTAGCACAATAGCTAAAATTTTACAACAACAACTTATATTGTGTTGATTTTGTAGTAAAGAAAACGCTGTTTCGATTCAAAGAAAATCATTTTCATTAAAAAAGGAATTGCAATTTTTTGAAGGAAGCTATGAAAAAACTGAAAGTGTCCAGAGATTATATAATGCTCTTCCGACTATAAGGCCAACATCCGTAGAAAGTGAACGTATATTTTCATTAAGAGGAGTTTTTTTTAAATAAAATTAGAAATAGACTGTCGAACGACTCTATTCACACAAAAAAGTAATATGAATGAGTTTGTAATATTAATTAAAATATTTGTAATATATATTAATTAAAAAATTAATTAAATTTTCACCTATAAACATTTTGATAATATCAATTAAGTTTTTCCACTCAAATTAATTAATACAATTAAAAATTTAATTGAATCAACTAATTGAAAACATTAATTGGTGAATACTTTTTTCTGTGTTCCCAGTATATCATGTGTTATTAATTTATAATGTGATAAGCGAAAAAAACTTTATAGTTTGTTATGAAAATACGCGAAGTCGCAAAACTTTTAGGGTAAACAATGGACTACAGCAAGGAACAGTAAACTCGCCTATTCTGTTTAATGTATTTATTTTAGACATGCTTTTCCTTTGTAGATGATATAATTATATATCACTCGGATCTTATAATTTTGTTGAACAATATGCTAGTAATTGGAATATGTTAATTAATACGGAAAAATGTGAAACTATCTTTTCAGACCGCCTGTAAATAAATGCAATTTCGATATTAAAAAGAACTGGCAGCAGTTTGAAATAAAATCTTCTTTTCATAATTGTACGCTCACTAATAGAGACGTGGTTAAATACTTAGGTGTATATTTGGATAAATTTTTGTATTTTAATCAACATGTTAAAGAAACGCTCACAAAAGCAAGAAAAGCCTTTGCCTTTGTAATTTGTTTTTTTTGTTGCGTTATATCAATGCACTTGACTTTCCATTTACATATAATATTGGTATTTATTCATTACTATTATATAAAGAACTGAAATTATATTAGTTTTTCGACTAATGTGCTTATAAAACGTTATTATTTAATCGATCTCATGAATTGTTATTTGTTTTTTGTCGAAATAAATTAAATTAAAAAATATTTTGTATAGTTTTGCATTGGGCGGGAATTCCCGGGAAACTGAAAAGTCGTTCCCGCTTTACCGGGAAATGAAAAAGTCCGCGAAAAGAAAAACTCTAATTTCGACACATATGGATGTGTGTTTGCATGGGCGTGTGTGTGTGTACATATTTATGTATGTATGTACACATCTTATAAGTCCTAATTTACACTATGCAAATCTTATTGCTAAGCTGATTAGTTTGTTAGGAAAGAGGGACGAGGGGAAAAGAAACGATACTGTTCCCCTCGTCTCTCTCTCCGTCAAACTAATCAGCTTAGCAATAAGACTTGCATAGTGTAAATATGGACTAACTTAAGAGCAAATTTGCTGCATCCGGAAGATGTTGAGCTCACTTAAAGCAAGATAGTGAATCAAAAAAGTTTTTTTTTTTTAAATTTTAAAGTACTAATCCAAGTTCTAAATCTAATCAACCTTTAAACTCAAAAAGACACGTCTACTGTATGCCAATTTAATAAAAATCGACAGATAATATCGCTGACAAAAAATTTCGAAAATATCGCTTTTTTCTAATAAATTAAAAAATCTTCGTCTAACATTTGTCATTGTAAAAATCTGCACCCCTATGCTGGCATAAAGTTAGCACAAGTGGCAAAATTGAGGGTGGCGTTGGCTGAAGTAGTTAGCACGTTGACTACGAAAACGAAGGTCCTGGGTTCGAGCCCGGTTTCAGACAGTCATCATATAACAACACCACGCATTTTGCTGATGTACATTAGTGTCCCTTTGTATCAGTTGTTGTAGGAAAGTTCATGTGATGATGGCATAGTCACTGGTCACTGAATTATACCGACTTTAGCAGATACTAATCCTAATGTAACATCAGAGCGCCCTCCTTCGTTGTGTAGCAGAATCATCGGCGAAGTAAAATAACCAAAAATAAAATGGCTACTAATCACAGCTGCAAAAATTTAATACGCCTCATTCAACACCAGAGGTGCTGCAACAGTGCATTATTAAAAAAAACGTGCCTTTCTTTCTTTCTTCACCACCTGTCTTCTCTATCACTATGCCTTTCCTAAAGAAGGTAACACCTAATAATAGTAGTAGGCATTCATTGCATGAGTGTTAATTCTTTAAAAAAAAAAAAAAAAAAAAAAAAACTTTTAACCAACGGTTAATGTTGATAGAAAGTATGGCAATACCAACGGTTTGTTTAAAAAAATTTTTGAAGAAAATGTTGTAAAGTAAGAAAATAAAACACACATATGATTTCATTATGGTCATAATCATTAGATAAAAAAGAAGTGGGTTTAGCGTGAAATCTGTCCATTGACTTGAGAAAATTTTGCTTTATTAAGCTGTGTTATGCTCCAGTTGAAAGTTGAAGTTGTTTTTATAGAACTTCGAATTGAAATAAAATACAAGAAAATCGTTTTAATGTCCATCAATTTGGCTTTATTGGAAGGATAATTTTATGCCATTAACGTTTAAATATGATTTCGGGCATGTGGCCCCCGCGGCTGGCTCGAATAAAGTCAATTCTACAGGTCCAATTTTCAACTACTTTTTCGAGCATATGGGGCCGTATGTTGGCAATAACGCCACGAATGTTGGCTTCCAAGTCCCCTAACGTTTCTGGTTTGTTGGCGTAGACGAGCGACTTCACATATCCCCAAAGAAAATAATCCAATGGTGTCAAATCACACGATCTTGGTGGCCAATTGACCGGTTAACCGAATTAATTGCTCTGATGAACGATTATGTCGACCATAAAATGGACGGAGCTTGCGGTAAACTTCGCGAATTTTCGAAATAAATTTGCACGATTTGCAAGCGTTGTTCTTTTGTCAACCTGTTCATGATGAAATGGCAAACCAAACTAAATATTAATCACTTAACAGCTGACAAAATGGCCGCCAGTTAAAAAAGTGATGCCAACTTAAAGTTCTATACCTCAATAAAAAACACCCTATACAAAGGATCACACGAAAGTAGCAACATGCGTTAGATCCTTTTAAACTCTTAGCGGTAGCGTCAAAACTTCCGAAAATCAGTGCTTTACAGAGTTAAACGAGGAAACCAAGTTATTAACCTAATCTAGTTAGATATATTTTCGTTTTTCTTTTCATGTACTTACATGGCATAATGGTACTGAGTTGGTTGCCCCCCTTTTTCAACACAACTTAAACTACCTACCAATTGGGTTGAGTTTCAAATCTATATAAAAAATAAAAACAATTTTCTTCATTTTAGTCCAATATAAAAACGTTTTTAGTTTCATTATTGGAAATAATATTGCCAGTCATTTTGAAAAATAAAAATTATTAATATGTTAGTGAGGGCTTTTTGAGTTTTAAGTAAACGAAAGCATCATATGTACATTGATTTTTACAAAAGTTTCTTAACGACTACAGAGTAAACTGCAGCCACCGTTTCTACTGTAGTGTTTGTAGAAGTTTTAATCTGTGTTTGGTCCATTACTCTGTTATCACGTACTTTGATCCTCTTTTTTTTATTTTTGTTATCAAATTTAATGAAATTGCATTTATTTGAAATTCAATTTTGTATTTGCAGCTCTGAAAAGTGATAATTATAATAATTGAACCGCAGCATCGGGCGGGGCGTCGCGTCACGTCTGTATTTTGGTGTTTCACTTTTTTAATCAAGTTATTTTTTTACATGTAACAATAATAAAAATAATAAACTAATTATTGTCGAATTCAAATATACATATCGCTACTTTAATAAAGAAAGCCCTAACTCATTATTTTTTTGATATCGCGATTTTTGTATATTTCGACAGAAGAACATCTAATGTATTGAAAAATACAAAAATTGCGATTTCAAAAAAATAATGAATTAGGGCCTTTCTATATTAAGGTAAAGATATATTTTATTTTTTAATATTACTTTCTTTTAAATTATCAGAATCAAAAACTAATTTACCCAAATTATCATTATGAACCATAAACTGCGATGTTTAGATCACTGGCAATTTTTTTGAGAAACTGAAGGAATAAAAAGCACAAGCCCACCAAGTGTTATTTAAAAAATCAATAGTTGTTATATTTGATATACCCACCTGGATAACTATCAGGGCAGGGCGGATCTCTTAGACTCTAGATTTAAGCAGATAAGTGACTCAGTTAGTAAGGGAGGACATTTATCTTCCTCAAATAAAATTGTCCGACAGGACGCCTTGTCAGCAAATATGGCAAGGATGGTCGGACAAAATTGGATAAAACAAAGAGCGGCACTAAGAAATCTCTGGACTTTCTGGAAAAGATTACTAAGAGAGATCCGAAGCTGTATACGGCAAAGGAGAGACATCTGGTCAGAAAGAACATGCAGGACGTTAAGAAGTTCGAAACAATTAACGGCCCTGTTAGTGTTCTGCTGGGTAGATCATCTCCTTTGGAGAAGGATGTGATTGTCGACGGAGTCCAGGCTATACCTCGCAAGAGTGAAGGGGCTGTATTGACCCTGAGATCTTGGCGATTCTCAGGGCCACGGAGCTGATGGCCAGGAATTTAGCTGAAGATGAGAAGGTAACCCTCTACGTCGACAGCCAGGCAGCGCTAAAAGTTTTAAGGGACACGTTGTCAAATCGAAACTTGTTAGTGACTTGCCCTCAACTTGCTTATCGATAAATATAGTGTCAGACTATGTTGGGTTCCTGGCCACAGCAGTGTTGAGGGAAATGAAATTGCCGATGAGTTGGCAAAAATAGGGTCGGCATTAGATGAAGGAATGACAGACAGGCCGGTGAAATTACTGATAGGTCATTACTATAGGGAACTCAGTAATTGGATAGAAAGCAGGACCAACAGTTCATGGCGAAGTAGGGAGGATTGTAGAGTCTCAAGGGGCTTGTGGCCAAAACTTGACTCAGGAAGATCCAAACTGCTACTGGACATGAATAGGAAGGCGGTGCGAATTGTGATAGGCGCTTTGACACGTCACTGCTTGGTCAGAGCAAGAACCAGCATTTGGGAAACTGGCATTCCAGATTTTTGTAGTATGTGCGGGGATGAAGAAAAACCAGAAACCATTGAACATGTTATCTGTCACTGCCCGAAGATGCAACGTCATAGGGTTAGATGGCTAAGCAGACGTTTCCATGAAAGCATTACTGATATTGGGAAGTGTAAACTACAGGAGATCAGTGGCTTCATCATGGGAATTCGGTGGCTCAAGGACGGGTAATAGGGTCACTTCTGGCTACAAATGGGGGGGTAAATATTACTTTTTTGGGCAACAGAAGGGAATCTCAATGGACCCAATTGGGTCTCCGAACGGAGGTGCGGTATAGCACCACACTTCCTAACCTATATTTGATATAACTTAAGTATGTCTGATATAGAGATGGGCGCGTGTCGTGTTTTCTTCGTGACACGAAAACGCACGACTCAACACGAAGTGTTCGTGATAGAAAATCTGTTTTCGAGAGTGTTCGTGTCGTATCGTGTTGAGCAAAATTGACACGATGAACACGAAACGATTTTTGGTGTTAAAATATGTATGCATGAATTTCCACTAAAGAAAAAATTTAATATTTTGTATCATCAAACACGTAAAACCATCAAATTTGTTGATAGTGCATGTAACAAAAATATGTATCTATTTGAATATACTATTTGAATATAAAAAAATGCTTTTTTTGCTATTGAATTTGATTTCGTGCGTTTTTCGTACGTGTTGGACATCTTGGCATTCGTGTTCGTGTCGTGTCGTGTTGGAAAAATTCAACACGCGCCCATCTCTAGTCTGATATAACAACTCAAATTGTCCAATTGGCCAAATTCAAGATTGCCCATTTATATTCTTACAAGTTCCCTTGTGGGAATTTAATCTTTTTCGCTTTGTTGTGTTCTAACATAATTAGTAAAATTTTATGGTTAACATTTTTGTAGAACATTTTATCACCGCTCCGCTCCACCCCTTTTAAAGGATGTTTTTACGTTTTTTTTAGAATATAACCTAAACTTACCGTTATGTGGGGTAGAGGACTAATATGATCCAAAAAATATTTGCTTCAAATTTTTTTACAAAGTTGCTGAAGATACCCTACATCTCAGGTGTAAAGAACACATAGTTTCATATACCGATATGCTCCACGAACAAGCCAAAGCGGGGTAACTTTAACACTCCCTAAAATAAAATTCCGATGTGATCTATCAAAACACCGGAACACGTAAATTATTTTTGAGCACCGCCACACCGTAATTTTATTATGTCTTATAATGAATTATTTTATCAAACTTAATGGAATATAATATGAACACTTCGTCAGCTTAAATCAAAAAGGAAGGTAACTAACAAAGATTCTATTTTTAGTAGTGTTGTTAATTATTCGCGTTTTATATTTGTTCGAATGAAAGTTCATGATTTTTTTCTTGTTCGAACGGACGAATAATTTTGAACTTTTGTTCGAATATTCGAACGAACAAAGAATAAAAAAATTTATTCGAATAATTTCAAAAAAGTTTAATAAGTTTTAATATGAGTTTAATTTTTTATTAACAAACAAAAAATAATTCATTATACAAGAAAAATAAATAGTTTTAAAAACAAACTCAGAAATGTTATTAAAAACCGAAAGGAAATTAGTTAAAAAAACTTACGTTTTTATACACATGTACAAAAATTTTTAATATGTCATTGATTTCTTCTAATAAGCAGATAATCTCACTTTTTAGCTTGTAGAAGGTTCTTTTTTTACTTTTGATAAAAGAAAATGTAGAAAAATATCTTTCGCAAATTGTTGATGTTAGTGATACCGTTAAAAAAAGTATTAAAAAGCATATCCAGTTTATGTGTTCTTTTCTTTCATATTCAAATAATTAAAATTTTATATTATTACAATTTCTTACTTTATTGATAAAATTTTTTAGATCAGCTAATAAAACATTGTCAGTTACTTCAGAAATTGCATCTAATACTTAATCGTACTTGAGATTATTTGCAACATTTTTATTACAAAATAATCGGGAAATTAACCTGTTTACGTACTCTTTTTTATCTTTTTGTGGCATATTTTAAAAAGTAATTATTGGAAAGCTTAGGAATAATATTATTTAATTATTGATAACAATAACCAACCGAACAGTTATTTTTTAAACTCTTAACTAGGAATTGTAAGACACCTTCTGATTCAATTACAGACCAATCTAGCTTTTACGCTGTAATGAGTAACCTAAATTAAAGCGTTAACGTTGCGTCAGAAACAGTAATGTTCACTCACTTTGATTAATTAAAAACTCTAAATAGAAATAAGATATAAAAATGAAAACAATAAATTGACGTGAAAGTAGCTAAAGTTACATTACTTAACAACATTTGCAGCCAACTTCACTTCTTTCCGCGCTGTCAAAATTGGATTTTCCAATTGCAAAGCGTTGACGCCGCGTTATTTCGGGTGGTCTCATAAACAACGCTTTGCGTCGTAATTTAGGTTGGTCTGTTAAGGAGGCATTATCTTTTCAAAGCAGGAAAACAAAAGATGCGTTTAGCGAACATATACAAACATTACACGAGAATTTATAATTTGTTCGTTCGAACAAAAATAAAAAAAAGTTGTTCGAATATTCGAATAATTTTTGTTCGAATGACAACCTAGTAGTTAGTATAGTGAAACATATTTTATTTATGTTAAATTTTTCTCATTTAGAGTTTATGATGTCAAATTGTTATATTTCCAATTTTTGAAAAATATAACAACACAACTTCTGCCTTCTTTCAAATAAGTTTCAACACTAACGTAGTATGTTGGCAAACATTGGCTTGCAAAATTATTATTTTCTTATAAAGAAACACAGTGTGGCCGTTAGAGGAACAAGTGCGATTTGTTAACGCACTAATGGCCAATTTTTGGTTAGAGATTAAGCTTAGTTTCTTTCTCTAAATAGCTAATCCGAAAATTAGTTTAATCTAATACTACGTTTATACGCGCACTATTTGCAAATAAAAATATGTGAAAATAAATTAAATTAAATTTATTTACACAAACCTGTTAAGTTTGCCCAATAATTTTGACTCGTAAGCTTAAGCTGTGCAATTGTGCATTTTGTAATCAACAACTTCATGCTTTTTTGGATTTCTTTAGGAATTTTTAGACACACACACACACACTTTTTTATTTTTAGAGAAATATATAAATGTTTTAAATTAAAAATTGCTTGAAAATTTCTTAATTTATTTTTATTAAACGAACTTTTTTACGTTTGTTTCAAATTTACATAAACTGTTTGCGCAAAAGTTTAAAAGGGGCTTCATGAAACAAGTCTCGCAAGTTTGCCCAATTGCACAAATGGCAATTTTAAGAGTTCTCATGAAAACCCTTAATGGTTTTTTGTGCAATATTTATCCATTTATTGTTATTTATTAGCAAAAATTTGTAAGAGTGGAAACCTCAAGCATTTTATTTGCAAATAGTGCGTTAATCGTGAACAATTTTCTGAGTTAGTAATACCCCTTTTAGACACGAAAAGATTACTTTGCAAAGTCTAAATTCAGCTGTATGAAGAGAGAGGGAGGAGTACTATCTCTTTCTGTTTTTTTCCCAGCTGAATTAAGACTTTGCAAAGTAAACTTTCCGAGTCTAAAAGGATTATAAGGCGCAATAAAAGAAATATATGGCAACAATTTACAATTTTATTTGCAAATAAGTCGTGCGTATTAACGTAGTATAAGATCAATTCAGTGAATTTCATTAATAACAACGTATGTTATATATTTCTCATTTCGAGTTTATGATATTAAACTGTTATATTTTAAATGCTTTTTAGAAAGTTCTTAGAAATTTTAGAAAAATATGTCCCAAATAAATAATTTTTTTTTTAAAACAACACAACTTCTACCTTTGTTTTTGAATAAGCTTCAAAAATAAAATTTTTTTTTTGGCTCTGCTGAAAAATTTGATTTTGTACATAATAAAAACCACAGAATTGACTTTGATGTTTTTTGTGTGATATTTTAAATTTCTCAGTATTACCCTACTGAAGAACAAAATAGTGGCAATATTTTCTTTGCTAACCTTCCGGCTACACGTTCAATAAATTGCTTTCAATTTTTTCACATATATGGTTTGTCAAAATTTGCTAAAATTGAAGTTGTGACGTAGGCTGCAAGCAATTTGATTTCCAATTTTATGTTCAAAATGCCGTCGTCGAGGAAACAATTAAAAATTTTCTCCTCGCTGCAGGTACTTCATGAAATAAGTGCAATTGTGTTTTAAATATTTTACAAACATAAAAATTATTTTAAAACAGCTGTTAAATTGAAAGAAAAATTGAATGAAGCGTTGAAAGAAAAATTGAAGTCCACCTGGTATTCAATTCCCAAATGTATGAGTCTGGTAGTAAGAAAGTGTGAAGGTATTGAACTTTGAAACAAACATTGAAGCAAAAATTGAACGTGTAGCCTCCAAGTAATATCATAATGCTATCAACACAGTTCGATTTTTTGTAGACAAGAAGAAGAATCTTCCTTAGCTCAATATTTAGCAGTAAAATATTTTGTTATAATATTTTGTTTGCTTTAAAGGAGAGAACAATTAAAAGGTATTTTATTTCTTTGTTCTTAATTAATTTTTATGTACTCGTACATATTTTACTCAAGTGCATGTATGTATGTATGTTGTCAATATTACATATTCTCGTAACAGTCAATATTATATTTTTTTTGGCAATGTAGTACATAATAATTCGTTTAATATAACTACCCACGCAGAAAAATACAATCGGGTGAACGTTGGCAAAGCGTTTCCTAGGGTGGTTCAAAGGTTGGCAAAACATCACAAATTCTGCTTTTGGAGTGTTGTGCCAACACACAAATGATAACCTCATGATGGGGTTGCCCAACTATTTTTTTAGTCGTTGGCTAAACACTATGAAAACCAAAATTTAAGTGCTTTGCCAACATAATTTTTTTGTTAAGTGTAATATATTCCCAATACTTCAAACTCAAAAATGAATATGTTATCCAAAAATGTTAAGCTTTTTTCAGCTAGGCAGTTTTAAGCAGAATTCGTTTTATAAGCCAATAATTTCATTAGCACAGGTATAAAGAAAAATTTTAAAAAGTTAAACCTGATATGTATATATTTTTTTTATTATTCTTACATAGGTATACAACTGAACGAAAAACTTTAAAATTTGAAATTTTGCTTTTTGTTGCGATAAGCTAGCCCCAGGTTTTGTTAAATGCTACAGAGGTCACACTGGATTTTTTCCTGCGAAAGGTGTATCGTTAAGGGGAGACAGTCAATAAGAATTTAAGGAAACAAATTGCGAGGAACGCTCATATTCATTTAAAAATAAATCAAACCCGCAACATCACTTATCAAAAAAAGATAGCCCACTACTGGACATTATTAATTTCGATCCCATAAAACACGTCGTTATTGATGAAATGCACATGCTTTATCTCCGAATTAGTAAACAGTTGCTTCCAAAGCTAACTGTAAAATAAATTCATTCTCTTATATTTCACAAGAAAATGTATCAGCACTTCAACAGAACTTACTAATGGTATCTAACAATATACCTTTTCAGTTTGAGGAAAGCTACAGAATTCCGTTTCTGTAGCTGTTGCAATTACTTTAAAAAAGGTATTAGATGTTGAAATGTACAACAAATTTTTTATTTTATTTACTTCGTATTTAGTCGTAAAACAAGTTAGGCATATTAAATTCAAAATACGTTGAAGAATTGTTAAAATCATTTGATGAACTTATGCCACGATATTACGGCCCTAATTCGCAAACTATGAATATACATAATGTAATCCATATACCAGATGATGTAATTAACTTAGGAGCTCCTTTATCACAATTTTCAGCTTTGACTTTGAAAATAGTGTGGGGCATTTAAAATCAATTGTTAAATCAACTACAAATCCCATGGCGAATTCAAAGGAAATTGCACATTTTCCATACTAACAGTTTCTCCAATAATATACTATTAGTAGGTATTTCCTTTTGTTAAAAATAGAAAACAATCACTACGAAAAATTATAGACACAGTTAACTCGAAAACACTATTTTCTTTTGTCAACATTTATGGCTATAAAATTACAACCGTTCCTCCCGATAATATCTGTTGACTAAGTAATGGAAATATCATGGTTATATCAAAAATTTTTATTAGCAAACTTTCTGTAAACAAATGTGATATTTACTCAAAACGATTTAACGATACGATTATGTATCGTTGAAGATTTAGACCAGAAAAAAGTTGAAATAGAGCTAAACATGGAAGATGTGACGTGTATTTCTACCAAATGCCAAAATGAGACAGTTGCTATCACCCTTTTACATAAAGAACTTAATGTACATTAATATAAAAATAAAAAAATAAATTTTTTTTAAAAGCACTGGCAAATAATTTTTCAGATTGCAAACCGTAACGTTGGCAAACCGTTCTGGTTTCTTGAGTAAAAGTATTTTCCCAGTGCTAAAATTTTTGTACGGTTGGCAATTTCTGCCTGGGTATATGTCTATATGAATGTATGTATGTATATGTATATATGTACATACATATGTATGTATAAAACTCATCCATTACCCTTATCGGGAATAAAAAGCGAACAGTTTGTTCACGTGAAACTTTGTTATTTTGTATTGAAAAAAGCAAAATTTTACGTCAACAAAATGTTCGCGCCTTTTCCTAGATAAGGAGGATTGTATCTTAGTATTCTTGATTCATATCATTATTGTTGCGTCAGATTATTGTTGCGTTAGCCAATCTTACGACAGATCTGTAATAAACCATATATTTTCGAACCCATAACACTATAGGCGTTCGATTTAGAATCACAGTGTGTCCAATTTTTAAAAGAAACTTCACTTTCACAACATTACATATTTGATCATTAAGTATGCATTAAATTCGAAAATTTAATTTTCATATTGCAACAATAGATTTAATTTATCTAATATTTTATATTTATTCAACGCGAGTCACAATGAATACGAATAAAAACAATTATTTGTTGTTGGTTAAGAGCATCTAAGTAGATGCATTTCTTTGCTGCTGATGTGTTGTTGTAGCAGCAACTAAATGCATCTATACGTGCTTAACCAACAACAAATAAATTTTTTTAAAAGATTAATTATTTTATGCTTTGTTTCCTAAAAATAAGCTTTATTTTAACATTCGTCCACGCATTTATTTTGTGATATTTGGTTGGAGAGAGGTTATGAAGATCATTAAATAAAAATTAAAAAAAATATTTGTTGATTGCAGTATTTTTTTATTTCAATTCAAATATCATAATATTTTTCTAATTCAATTACATTCAGCAACTAGGAGAGGGAAATTAATGTTTTAAATAAAAATTAAAATAACTATTAGTTAATAATAAACATGATGATAACCTTTTGTGAAACCAATTTTAAAAACTTTAGACTTTGAGGGCGGTCATTTTCAACAATGAGTGTCGTCTGTCTACACGCTCATTACATGTGTACATGCTTGCTAAGAAATCTGAACGATTTGGGGATGTGTTGAGAAACAAACATTTGGTTGTTCTGATTGGACTTTATGATCTTGAATATTATTTTAATAGGTAAAATTTTTCAGTAATCTTAAAATATATTATGTATGTTTAAAATTTTTCAAAAATGTTAAAGACCTTCCTCATATTTTTACATCACTTTTTTTATACTCGTATGCACGCATACTTATGAAATTATATACATACATACATAAGCATGTTGTAAATATAATAAATGTAATCTCAAAGAACCATGTCGGAAAATGTGTAGCCAACTTATATTTAACTTTTTAGGCTTTCTACTGCGCAATATAAAATTTTTATTAATCAAAGTGTATAAACATGTTATATTTTTTATTTCCGCGTGACTTGCAATTGGTGTAAGAAAAGTCCGAGATGGTGCTATTAAAAATATCCGTCTAATGACTGGGGGATATAGGATTGATAAGAACAATAATTATTATTATGCAAGTGCTTTACTGTTGTTTTTCCTGCTACGGAAAGAGGTGGATACCTTATCATATCATCTGGTTAGAATTTTAATGCCTGCTTAAAATTCTCCTAAAAACTTGCAGGAGACAAGGGTAGTTTTCATACCTAAGCCTGGCACGGAGAGTTAAGCGACTCTAAAGGCTTACAGACCAATATATCTTACTTCCTTCCTGCTCAGGACCATGGAACGGATAGTGGATGACATGATTAAGAGCAGGATATTAGACGATAGTCTGATGTTCTGACAACATGCATAAGTCAAAAGAAGGTCAGTGGAAACGGCTCTTTACAGGTTAGTTAACTACATCGAAAAAGATTTCAATGACAAGTTGTATACGCTTGGCGTTTGTATTGACACTCTTATCCAATCCTTAGTACAGTTTCAAGCTAGCCAATCAATAATTGATTGGGTAAACTTCATGCTGGGGAACAGGTGGAAATGCTGCGGTATGCACAATGTAAACGTTAGGAACAAAGTGCAACGTAGGACACCTCAAGGAGGTATAATTTCACCCTTTTCTTTGGGTAACCACTATACTCAGCCTGGTAAGGGACCTGACTAATGAAGGTTATGAACCTGTCTGTTATGCTTACGATGTCATGATACTTCTAAGGGGCAAGAACCTTAACCAACTTTGCAGGGAGGCAAGATATTGATACCAGAAAGACACTCCTGGGTCAATCGAGCCCTAGAAAAAACACAAGTGGGTGTTTGCTGCTGCACGGATAGCTCGAAGCTAGGGGAAAGAACGGGCCTAGGTTCCTTCATAGAAGAAACGGAGACCGAAATTTACTTCCGCTTGCCTGACCATAATACAGTGGTTACCGACAGTAACTCGGCAATTAGGGGAATCACAACCGAAAGAGTAAACTCAAGGACCTTTTTAGATTGCAAGAATATGATAAATGATTACGCAGTACATGGCAACATTCGTCTAGTAAACCGGAAATAAACGTGTAAATGAACTGGCGAAAAAGGCCAGAATGTTACGGACACTAACTCTAATTAATACAAAGCCTTTCAAGGCAGCGAAGATTGAATTGAATTGTGATACTGAGGGTAATCTAACCAAGCTTCTACGGGGTAACCCGGAAGAAAAGAGCTGTTGAAGCTAAGCAAGCCTGAGCTAGGAAAGTTGACCGGCATCTTAACGGGGCACTCTAATTTACGAGTGCATTTGTACCGGATTGGAGCCAAGGACATCGAGACAATGGAACACTTCCTTTGTCATTGTCCAGGTTTTGCCCGGTATTACCCATCTTAGAGGTATTGACTGGAAAAGTTTGAGACGTGAACGATACTGAGTTCCCATAAAGGTGGGGTTGTTTTTTATTCAAGTGAGAGCGCACAACAGGCCTCTACTGGCTCATGTGTGCGTCCCCGGACATGAACGCAATGGCTCCTCTTTTCAACCTAACCTAACCTAAATTTAATTTCCTTTATATTAAATACACTTCCATTACTTTGTTTTCTTGTGTAAGCGGATCGATAGTTAAAAATATTACAGCGGCGGCTTCTTGGTCGGCGTTAAACGATCGACTTATTTCTCTGGACAGCAAGAAAAATAAATTTGAATCATTCATTTTCGTCTCAATAACAAATTTCTCAATACACAGCAGTAAAGAATAAAGCTACTTTTTAAAAACAAATTGTGTACGCGGCACAAAACAGTATTTTTCACTTGCAATAAAGTAATACATATTAACTTCTAACTTAATTCATGAAATTTCACATACATTTTTCTTCAAAATATATTTCGGAAGCAGTGGTCAAAATACAAAAAAAAATCTATCAGGTATACTTTGAGAAAAATTCATGTAAACCTTCTTTGACTTTTTTCTCTACTCCTACTATTTGGCATAACTATGCGCTAAACCAATTCTGAGGCGATGATATGTATGTACGAGTATGTGTAATTTCCCTTATATTTCCTTTCAAAATTTTACTCTGGGAGCAATCAGTATACATACATACATACTTATGTATGATAACTTTGTCGCACTTTCCCAGCGGTAAAACTCAGAAGGCTTTCTTTCTATTAAAGGCCTGCTTAGATTTTTTTTTGATTCACACATTCCACACTCCCTCCTATGAGAAGGGAGAAGAGAAGAAGCAACATGTTTTGTTTTCTTTTTGTACCAAAGCAAAAGCAAAATCCATTAATTTGAAGGCTTTCCAGAAACTCTGGCTAAAGAAGAAAGAACAAAAGACCTACATACCCCGCAATGACAACGCGTGCAAAAAAGATATGAGTATGGAATGGAGCGAACAGGCCTTGTACAGTAATATCGGCCATGTCACAAAGTTCAATTCCGTTCGGAAATCCACCTCAATATGTCGAGTCCTTGCTGGAGTATACCCCAGTATACTATTGCCCCCACCAGTCTGGACATCTGACACATTTCCGTATTTTACTTTTCTCTTTTAGATACCACCTCCTACAAAAATGGGGTGGATTGAATTCCATTTCCGAGCGGAATTGAACTCTATGACATGGCCGATAGAGGCCTTCTAGAAGGCATCCGTATTCCTTCTTGTTCCCGCTGGGCTATTACTAAATAATTGTTGTATGTACTCGTATGTGCATAAAAGATTTGCATTAAAGAATGTTTTATTTTTATTTCTTTTGTGGTGTCCCTGGAAACAAGGAATTTGTTAATTCAATGTTCATCGTTGTTTCTAAAACCCCATTCTCTTGCAAAAATTAGTTCGAAGCATTGAAAGCATAACACTCACGATAACTTCAATCAAAAATATTTGGGAGCTAGAACTTTGGTTACTTGACGTTTTTTTTTTGTTTTAATTTGAATTGTGAGTTCAAAACAAGAAAGTATTTTAGCAATTCGTTTAGTTTTTATTTCCTATTTTTGGTAAAGCTTATTTCGCCTTTAAATGCTTTGCCTCTCAAAAGTGCTGGAAGTGAACACAGAAATTAGCATAATTTTTTTTCTTTGTATCTATGCCAACAGTAGCGCTATTATTAGGACTCCAAAAACGAGGCGTTAAGTTAAACAAATCAGTTAAGAATTTCCAAGTTTTCATTTTGCGCTTAATTGGTTAACAACGAATTGGATTATAACGCGGTTAAAAGTAAATCAACATAATTTCAATATAACGTTTAGTATTTAATAAGAAAAAAACTTAAAAGTTTTATAAAGTGTTAAAAGATTGGGAGTTTGAATGCACTGAATTGTATTAACGGTTGGTTTAAATGTAACTAAAATATATAAATAAATATGATATTGTTAAAGAATACCTATTAAAAAATATATAAAAATTAATATAATAATATTAAATTGAGAAAATTGTATTTACTAATTATTAAGCTTAAATATTTATTCTACCTGTATAATTCTTTATTTACAATATGTCCACTAAAGGACAATAAGTAAAGTTGATTAAATAACATTGACATTATAAAAATTAAAATCATGTGCGTGGAAAATAATCTACCATATTCTAAGTCTGAAAAGAAGAATTACCAGGAAATGTTTTTAAACTAACTAATACGAGTATTTTGATAGCATACACTTAAAGAACGCATGTACTCGTACAGTAACAACATTTAAAACGGCAAAAAACAATAAAAAAGTCCCAAATCCATTTAGCAGATACATATGGAACCATTCCATTCGGACGGTTTTATTTTTTTTTTTTCATTTCCCCAATTTTATGAAATTGTTAGTACCCTTTAAAAGAACCTTCCTGTTAAACATTGATATTTTTCCTGGAAAATATTGAGATTTTTTTATTACTGGTTCAAGCAAGAGATATTAAATGTTCAAAAAATCACTTTTTTTAAGTTATTTTTTGTGAAATTTTTGCTTTTTGACATTGTTTACAGAAAAAAAATATTCCAAATGTTTTCGATTAAGATTTTTGAATTTTAAAATTTAAATCCGATTTGTCGTGCAATGAACCTATGCAAGTATGTAAGTATCTTAGCGTCAGTTTTAGGATTTTTTATTGTGGTTTTTGGGTAGTAGATTATACATACGAGTATATACATATGTATATTATATATATTATATTATATTATTCTATTAATAACAGTCCATGTCCAAATATCAAACTTTTTCAGTAGAGCCAATAAAGTTCTTTTTGTAGCTTATTTAAAGCAGCTCTGGGCGAGTCAACATCAAGCGTCGTTGGCAATTATCTCTTAAGTGCAACCAGGCCACTGTTGTTTATTGGCCTTCGAGAGTTTTGCGTCTCACTCCCACTGGTTGACTGATCTGCCACGGACAACCGTATATTCTAGCGGTTCTTTTGTGGAATTTCTTTAACAACCAAGTTGCTACTTCCTATGTGAAGGCATAGGTCGTGTACAGTCAGTCACAAAGCCTTTTTAAAAAACTGTTAATAACATCTTGGGCATATGGTCTAGCTACCATATACATAGCGCCCATATTTGTGCAACAATACTTTGCAAATTTACTTTGTAAAGTATTTCTTAAATAAATAAATAAATAAGGTAGATGTTGTGTTGTTTTTTTAGACAGAAAATATGATATACATACATACGTCCATATTTTTCAAACATTTCTTACAACTTTCTATTAAATAAATATTTTTATTTTATTACTAGCTGAGCCCGGCAAATGTAGTCTTACCCTCAATTATGTAAATATGTTAATTCTTTTAACTACAGATTTCTCCACACAGTGGTCACTTGTTGGGTCAAAAACAGATCAAAAAAAAAAAACTTACCGGGTATTTACCCGAACCTGTGTTGAAAATTTCAGCTCCACAGCTCTTATAGTTCCAGAGCTCATGCGTTACGAACAAAGACACACACGTCTTTATATACATATGTGCCCTTAATTATGAAAGTGGTCTAAGTCATATTTTTCTTTGGTCGAGATATTTAGTGGATTATATATATTTTACAATTATGATTACAAATCAAAAAATATTTTTATATTATGCAAGATTTTAATTTTGAGTGTTTCTAGTCTGATTTAATATAAATTTATTTAAATTTATTAAACCTTTATTAAAGTTTTTTCAAGATTTATTTAATATTTCGAAGCAAAAATCCACATTACTTATACCACTTTCATAATTAAGGGCACATATGTACATATATAGCTTTATCTATTCCATTTAACACGCACAATATTGTACTTGTAAATATTAAAATGAGGCGTTTCTTTTTCTCGCAAAAAAATTAAAGTATGTCAATAACATTACTTTTGCACAGAAAATGTTGCCACTACTTTGTTCCTCAGTATGGCAATACTATACACAATAAAAAGTCCAAACTACCACTCAAAAACATAAACCTCTATTCATGTTATGCCGAGTACACATCTGGCATTTCCTGTGAGGGAATTTTGTGGTTTCCTTTTCAAAATGTGTGCAACGCCGTTCTCATTATGTTTTTTATATCGAAAGCAATGCCACACAGCGAAAAATATCGGAAATGACAAACTTATACACTATTGCGATATCACAAAATTCCATAGTGTGCACTCGGCATTATATACAACATATAAGACTTGAGATTTGGCTGAAGTAGTTGGTGCGTCGACTACAAGGCAAATGACGGTCTGCTGGAGAACGAGTTCAAGCCCAGTTATATTAGCATCATAGATTTTTCTGATATGCATTAGTGTCTATGCTAATGCATATCGCAGCGCAAGCTTTCGTCGCTGTTTGTAGCAATGAATTTTCGGCGAAGTAAAATAAATAATAAAGAACCTACATAGCTTAAATTAATGCGCTTATTTAACAAAAGAAGCGCTGAAGGGATGATATCAAAATTAAAAAAACGCACAATTGAAGAGTTGTAAAAACGAAAAAATTAATTGAGCTCCTCTTTTTTCTTTCTATCTATGTATCTGTCGCTTCACTATCTGCACTTACACTATCCCTTGCCTACTCTCAGATAATGCGTGTGACAAAAACAAAAGCTGTTTTTTCGGCCAACGATTAAACTTGAAAGAATATTTTAATGGAACTAATTTTAGAATGTTGGGCTTAGAATGTTTCTTTAAAATTTGTTTTGATTATACACAAAAATTATTTATAAATTTTTTTTAATTCAATTTTAATCACAGCCATACGTGATATGTCGCACATGATATTTAAATTGTTTCTGTTGCTCTTTTTACCATATTACAAACAAACAACCTTTTTAAATTTTTTTTAAAATTAAATATATTTATATATAAAAAAATATTATAACATAATAACAACAAACGTAACAAAAATATTTATGTTATGTTATGAGAAACAAACTAAAACGAAAATAAAACAAAATTTAAATGAACATTGTATCAGGAATACCCAGTTTTTTTCAGAATAGGCAGTTCTAGCTGTCTCAGTGGCTGAGTAGTAGCGATGCTATCCTCTCAGTCTAGAGGTCGTGGGTTCGATTCCCGCCATAGACCCTGGGTGTTTTTTGCAGACAAGCTAATCGCTTCGCGGGTTGTGTTTGTTTATAAAAAAATAAAAAAAACTTCTTGACCATCGCAGCAAAAGAAGTTCAACTGCGCTATACCTGGAATGCTTCTTACTTCTCTGCATTTTTCGTCTAAACTACATATATGTATACCACAGAATGCTTTTCAATCTGATCAGCTAGCATAAGATACATTTTAACCCCACTTTTTTCTGCATTCCGCATTCTTTCCTTGTTTTTTAATGTATGATTTTGCAATATTAATTCATATTCCTTCAATTTTCCTCTCCACCGTTTGCAACTCTCTTTATTTTTTCGCCCTTTTTCCTCACATTAATTTAAATAATTTGAAAGTATGTAAAACTATACTTACGATGTCGCACATGACCTGTAAAAATAGCAATTTTTTATATTTTATTGTATTATATATATCTGTTTGTACTGACCATTTGTTCAGCTTTCTGCATATACTTTTGACGCACTGATAACAATTGTTGTTTTTAAATGTCGCTCGAGACATCAACAAAACATACGATTTTGAAAAGCAAAAATTTACAGTTATTTGCAATCACATAGTTTCTTCTTATGCATTCTTTGTACCCTCAGACCAAATGAAAAAGTTGCGCTTTTGTATTTACAACAACTTTTAATGTTTTGCTTCGGTGGAAATGCACACATGTACATATGTATGTATGTAGTAAAATTGTATGGCCAACAGTTTTGTAGATCATTTCATTCCCACCCTCCCCTTTTTTCGCTGTTTTTTAGGATTTGTAAAAAAACTCGAAATTATGCTTCTACAAACAAATCTTTTACAAATGTTTCGTTCGTGTTTAACTACTCAAAATTTTAATTAAAACATGGAATTTGCATGCAGGAACGAAAAAATAATTGTAAAAACTCAAATCAACTTTTTATGCTTTTCCAATATGTACTCGTACATAGAAATATTTAAAAAGATTTTTATTTATAACTAATGTAAGCCCAGTATTATTTGCTATGAAATCGGCAACAGCATAAATATTAAAATTTGGTTTATTTTAATAAACTATGCATGAATATGAAATGGGAAAAAATTGAAGCAAGCGGAATGGGGGAAAATATGGTGACAGACCGTGTAATGCGTGTTTGAAAATCATAAATGGACTAGAAAAAATAATCTATGAAACTACATAATTGGTTGTGAGCATTTATGTATTTTGCTTAGAATTCAATTTAATCGAATATTTATGAAATTATTGCTACAACAATTTTAATACATATGTACATAAATATGTAAATACGTGTGTATGTACCTGTGTGTGTGTATATGTATTAAAAGCTTTAAAACTATGGTGACCAGGAAATTGTGTATTTCTATATTTTTTGTTATTCATGAAATTACAGTTATTTGAAAAAATAGGTCTAAATTTATTAAATCAATTTAACATACACAAAAAAAAACTATATTACGAAGACTTAATAAGCATTATGTTAGCAAATATGTTTATGATTAGAAAATAAGCAGATAAAGTTTTTGTTTCACTCACAAATTATTGCAGCACAGTAACACAGAGACTTTTTGTACACAAAGTTTAGTTAAGTTTCACTAAAGTGTGAGTTTGTAGATGGGAGGGGAGAGAAGAATTGAATTTGTAGTTGCGAGCATGTCTTTTTTAATGAAGTTTTTATTACAAATTAATTTAGTTTTTTTTAAACACCCCAGCAAAATAATGACAATACAAATTATTATTTGCTGCATTGATGAAATCAGCTCCAAGTACTTCCATTTCTGGTGAATCATC
Source organism: Nowickia ferox (assembly GCA_936439885.1). NCBI lineage: Eukaryota > Metazoa > Arthropoda > Insecta > Diptera > Tachinidae > Nowickia > Nowickia ferox. The sequence goes on along the minus strand of OW387023.1, from coordinate 88,359,122 downwards.
AATGAATTTAACACATAGTTGTCATACGACGGAAGTCATCCAAATAACTGTATGGTATTCGCTTAAAAGGTTGTCTCAATCTTTTTTATATAAATGACAGCCTTAGGGCCATTTTCACAACGAATGAAAGTATACTTTAAGAATTTTAAAACTAGTATTTCAATGCAAAATACTGGTTTTAAATTCTTAAAGTTTACTTTTGTATCGTTGAGAAAATGGCCCTTAGAATATTAAATTCAGTACCTGTAGTGATTGGTATGCAATGAAAGTGGTAAACCTTTTCCATTTTAATTTTTGTTTTGGAAACGCCAGTGTTATTAAATATATAAGAAAATATAATTTAATTTCGATATGCCGACGCGAATGAAAGTTTAAAAGTTAATTAAACAAAACTTCTGAAAGGAAAATTTCATAGTGTAAACCGTGACATAGTTATGCATGTACTTCGACCAATTTTCATTATACCAGTAACTATAACAATAACAATTGGCCAGGAACTTTTTAAATTTTCCCATTCCTCCTTCCTTATGAATTACAAATTCCCTGGGAATATGAGGGAGTGGGAGAATTTTTTACCCTAAACATTTTGAAGGGAACTAATGCAAAATTTTTAAAATCAAATTGAACACTTTTGTAAAACAAAGGTATAAGTAACATGCTCAGACATCCCGCTTTTCATAGGCCGATCCCGCCTAGAATTTCTATCCCGCTTTTAAGAGTTTTGAAAATTTCAATTTCTTATTCGATTTTTATTAAAATGTAACTGATAAAAATTCATTCCAAATATTTTTTAAGTGCAGTTATAATCAGCCAAATCCTTGTATGATTCGCTTTACCCCATATACGTTTTATATTAGAAGTGCCCCGCTTACGGTTCAAGCTTCACTATTTTGTAGAATACAATTCTTATTATTAACATAAACAGTCATGACGAGTTTCAAAAATTAAGTAAACATTTTTTCTATTTGAGAGGAGCCACGCTCATTTGTCCAATTGCGAATCAGCAGAATTTCAAGTTTGTGTTTGTAGCCGATACCAAGATATTAAAAAATTGATATATATGTATATATATGTATTTATATGTATAATTTACTTAGGAGGTGACACACTTTTTACTCCATTATTGACTCCGTTTTATAATACTCTTCTCGTTATTGGCGTTACTTCTTACGAAAAAATTTAAAAATTTTTATCTTATCTTATTATATCTTGAACCAACTCCAGTCATTAAAAAATTAATAGCCCATTGCTGCTTCTAGACCATCAGTAATACGCTGCAAGCAAATCAGCAAGATCGGTGCACTATATGAGAGGCACCAAGAAGCAGGCATTTTAAATTCTGAAATTGTTTCCAGAGGCAATGCTCAATACCAACTGAGTTATCCCCACAGAATTTCAAGGATCTCCCTATATTAGTTTTGCAGATATCTCAAGGTAAATACGGGAAGTGTCACACCCACATGTCCAATCCGACCTTTTTTTGTAAGACAACGTACATTTTAAAAATCGTTACTTACACCAAATTTCAAAAACAAAAAAGTTTTATATGCGAGGTGCAATATTAAACCAACGAATGACATGTGATTTTTATTTATACGCCCAGGCAGAAATTGTGACTTTGCACAAAAAATATGTACCACCACAACACTGTAAATGCAAAATTATGACTCTTCCAAAACTTTTGTACCACCACAGTACTGCAAACACAAAAATATGACCTTACGTTTACAAATACCGCGTTCTTAGTAATCCTATACCACTACAATACTGTATATACAAAAATTCTACGTTAGTTTCACAATACTCCGCTTACAATAATTCTATACCGGTACAACACCGTAAATACAAAAATTTTACTTAAGTTGGGAAATTTTCATTGTGACGACCTTATAAATTTGTATTTAGAGTATTGTGACAACATTGAAAACAAGAGTCGGAGGACGGTCATGCGGCGTTATCATTTTAATGTTATGAGTACATTCAAATGTTGGTAAACAGATGTTGTACTAATGTTAGTTGTACCCTCAGACCATCGTAGCAACGTCATGCTGATTGTCTTTTTCTGCGTGGGCAGATACAAATTTTTGTTTATGAATATTTTTGCTTATTTAAGTGCGTTTCTTTTGAGTTGAAAACTGTGTTTTCTAAGTAAATACGAAACTGTGTATGTGCTTATTACACATCCCGCTTTATAAAAGATATTTATTTTTAAATCTAGCTTTTTGGCGGTATTTTCTTCAAAATGCCGCTTTTTAACTGATTATGTCCCGCTTGTTGCAAAAACCATCTGGTCACATTAGGTCACATAAGCAAAAGAACAAAAGGTTTAAATAAACAAACTACTTCTGCCTTCAGAAAAAATACCAAAAACACTCAATTAATAGATGAATAGAAGATTTGTTTCCCTCTAATATTATCAAGACCGATAGCAAAAAAAAACTTTATAAAATTTACAATTTCCTTTGTACATACAATCAATCATTGGGAATTTAATTCATTTTCATCCGCACCTGGCTCAGTGTTCGCACTAGTGTTGAGCGATACTGTGATTTTTTAATAATGTTGCTCCTTGTGAACGTGATTTCTAAATCGCTGTTCTTTTAAACTGTGACTGTGATCACAGTTTCGCAGTATTTTGTTTGTAACAGTTCTGTTAACTCTAATAAGAAGAGCAGCAGTGAAATTAAACACTGACTGTGATCACGGTTTAACACATTTCAGATTTCTGTTTTAAAAATATTTATTAGTATTGGTATTTTGATGAATACTAATAAGAAGAGCGACAAGAACAAACAATTAGCATTCAACCCCATCCACATACTGACGGTCTAATTCATAAAAAATATTTTAGGTTTATTACAGGTTTATTTGACAAATTTCCCATAGAAATATGTCAAATAAGCGCTTAATAAACCTGAAATATTTTTTATGAATAAGGCAGTGAGAATTTGACGTATAACCTTGCGGCTACACGTTCAATAAATTGCTTTCAATTTTTTCACACATATGGTTTGTCAAAATTTGCTAAAATTGAAGTTGTGACGTAGGCTGCAAGCAATTTGATTTCCAATTTTATGTTCAAAATGCCGTCGTCGAGGAAACAATTAAAAACTTTCGCCTCATTGCAGGTACTTCATGAAATAAGTGCAATTGTGTTTTAAATATTTTACAAACATAAAAATTATTTTAAAACAGCTGTTAAATTGAAAGAAAAATTTAATGAAGCGTTGAAAGAAAAATTGAAGTCCACCTGGTATTCAATTCCCAAATGTATGAGTGTGGTAGTAAAAAAGTGTGAATGTATTGAACTTTGAAACAAAAATTTAAGCAAAAATTGGACGTGTAGCCTCCAAGTAAAGGCAGAATTAGTTTGTACGTGCTGTTCTGTTCTGAATCAGCTGTTTTGTTTCTGTTCAATTGAAAGTCTGTGTGTGTGGTTTGTTTTTCCTGTTTCGTTCTGTTCCGTTGCGGACAAATCTGTAGAAAATAGAATTCAACGTTAAGTGACAGCCAAAAGTGTGTATGTATTAGTTTGTTGTGATATTTTGTATACAACTGAAATCAGTTCTATAGGTTGCCAGCTGATTCCTTGCACAGAGAAAGTAATTGCAAAATATTTTATACGGAAAAGAACGGCACAGAACGACAACGAAAAGTAAAAACTAATGAAGCCTTAAGAGGCAGAGAGACAATAAAATTGCAAATACAAAAATGTGAGAGCTATACATAGTTGACAGAAAAGACGATTTGACGAATTTTTCTCGTCAAACGATGAAGGTATAAAAAAAATTCATGTGGTAGCTTCATTTTCTGTAAAGTAAGCATACAAGAACATTCACAGTTTGTATAAAAGAACTATATTTGCAAAACCTGTTAATTGATAAATTCAGTCACAGTTGTGATTAGTGATTTTTCAATCGCTGTGAAAAAGTAACAGGTTTCAAAAAATCGCTCATCCCTAGTTCGCACCATTTTCTCAGCACAAAGTTTTTTTACATTCTTGTGAATGGTACGCTGTTGGTTTGATTTTTATTTCAGCAAAAACAGATATTTATATTAACACACACAATCTTATTGGATTTTAAAATATATATATTTTTTAAATTTCTATTACTGCGGGTCTACTCTGTATTTCGAAACGAAAGAAAATGCTTTCGAATTTGTATGTTATTAATATTACAATTCGAAAGCATTTGCTATCGTTTCGAATTACAGAGTAGACCCCCGGGACTCTTGCTTAAGTGCGAGATAAATTGTAAACATTAAACAGCTGATCCATCTACCGTATTTGCTTATTCTCCGGTTATTTAGAATAGGAGGATTTTTTCCAGGGAACAAATGATTAGGAAGAGTTAAACCGCACCGGGAAAATTTATAGTTGGGCTGTATACAAACGAGAAAAAAATGAAAGAAATGCATCAAGAACAAAGCAACTTTGCGGTTTGGCGTATTTTTTTCATAAAAAGCATGCAAGTTTTACAAGAAAATGCTAAAAGAATGTATGTACATATGTAAATTTCTAATTGGACCGAATTAGCATTCTTGAATCATCATTTTCTGCCAACACTGCATCAAAGTCTATACTCACCCACATAATTTTTTTCCTTCTCTCCTACAAATTTAAAACTTTGCAAAGTAAGCTTTGCGTATAACTAAAGTAAAAAACGCCCTAACTATTTATTTTTTTCAAATCGGGTTTTTTGCATATTTCGATGTACAAGTATTGAGGTTCATTTATCGAAATATCCAAAAAAGTCGATTTGAAAAAAAAAATTATTAGCTAGGGCGTTTCTATATTAAGGTAACGATATGTATATCAGCATTCTGAAAGGTTTACGTCTGAACCTAACATAAAAGAAGATTTGAAGTTCTTTCGCCTCTTTTGCACATTATTATGATGAATAGGCATATGAAATCATATAATCCTTATGCCTCCTTCGTAAAAATCATAAAAGTCCCCATAAACAACAATATCATGGGACAAAATTTTCTAGTAAGATATTCTATTAGATTCTACCACGACTCCCTCAATAAACCAAACTCCAAAATTCAACTTAAATATCAGAAATAAGCCAAAAGTTAAATGAGTTCAATAGAATACTTATTCACTAAGTTGCCAAAAAGACCCACAAGACCAGACTTTACAGTGTAAGTTTGTAGGAAAAAAAAATGTTTTTGTAGAAACATCGAGACAAGTGAATTTGTTTGTCTCCTCTGCCGGAATCAGCCGTTAGAATATTATTTTGCAAAAAAAGATTGATTTTGTTATACAGTGTAATTTACAGACATATTTGTATTCATTTGCCTAGATGCAAGCATATCGCGACAATTTCAAACAAACACCTTGTCCTTCGAATTTGGAACAAACCCAACCCGCCAGATTGCCCTTTTCGAAAAGTAACAACAACCGCAATCGATCTGTTCACAACGATTACAATCCGAGCATTAATATAAGCGGTACGGCAGCAGCTGCAACAATAACAACTCCCAGAATGTTAAGTCCATCACCTTCGGAAAATGCTGGTAATACAACATCAACATCGGCTTTATTGCGGCAAAATCAAGAACTACGTCAGCGTTTAGCCGAAGAGGCAAACAGTTATCGTCGTCGTTTGGACACATATAAGCAAGCCCAACAGAATCAGGCGACTCTTGTAAGTCGACTGCAGTCAAAAATTCAACAATATCGCCAACGTTGTAGTGATCTAGAGGATCGTATGCAGGAAACCATCAAACCACCTACACCATGTCATACACCTAAAATCACTACCGGACCAACATCTAATCAGGTTATGGTATGTACGATTACATAGTTATTATTTCTTGGGCAAATTTTTAAAAATTTTCCAGTGCTCACTTTTAATACAATCATTTTGTATATTTAAAGTGTTCAACTTCTTTGACTTTGGGTCACTCTAGCCAACCATGCTCTTCGTCCTTGGAAACTCCACCTTCACCGCCAACATGCACGGGTCGAGATTTCATTATACATGAAAATAGCAGCGAATTATGTCGTAAATTGGAGGAGGAACATAAAAAAGCTGAACAATTGCTGGCACAAAATAATGCACTACGTCAGCAACTGATAGAATCGAATCGCACAAATGAGGCCTTAACCAATGATTTGCAAAAATTAACCAATGATTGGTCGCATTTAAGAGACGAATTGATGGTAAAAGAAGATGAATTTAAGGAGGAAGAACAGGTAATTTTGAAAAGTAAATATTACGTAAAAAAAATAAATATAACATCCCGTCCCACGATGTCGAAAGAAACTTTCGATCGACTACTTACTTTGAAAATAAAAACAAATTTTCTGATTTTGCGAATATTATTGTTGTTTGCAGGCCATGAATAAAATAATTAAATGAAAGATTGAAGATTATATTCTTAAGTTTCGTTTATATAATTTTAGTTTTATAAAAAAAAATGAGTAGAATAAATGGCATAGAGTGAGTTTTTATATAATTTTTTGCAAAATAATTTCAATCTGAACTCCAGACCATTGCATTATCAAAAACAATAAATGTTCTGTCAAAAATGCAGATGAAACCTTCACAGATACAGAACAGTTATTTTTAATAAGGGCGTTTATATTGATATGTAAAAAATAGTAATTTTAAGCCAAATCATCAGATTTTTATTCAATTGTAAAGACACGGACGAATATGTCATTAATAATGGATAACAATATCAGAGAATGCCCGCCATGGCTACACTTGCAGGGCGATATTTTGTTCATGCAATTTCCCATTACCAATTCGCATATTTGCGGCTGTATGTCATCTATAACTTCATGAACTGCATCCTTGAGGTCTTGAATATATTGTGGACAATTGGCATAGACCACTTCTTTTACGTAGCACCAAAGAAAAAAAAATTAAGTGTTAAAAAACAAATCACACGGTCATGAAGCTTTTCTCGCTAAAGAGCGATGGTATCGTCACTTCTGTTTAGTTTTGCGAACTGTGACTACGAAGCTTTAATTTTTTTTGTAGCAAAATTTTAATAATTGGAAAGCATTGTTGAAGCTTATAACGTTCCATTTTTATTAATGGCGTAGATTTTACTTGTCATCTGTCAAAGTTGAATCTGGACAACTGCTAAAGTTGCTAAACTATTAAAAATGAAACATCTTATATCATCTTAAAACCCAAGTGTTCTTATTCTGAGTACACATTAGGGAATTTTGTGTAATCGTGAATAAGAGGTAGAATTTTTGTTCCCGTGGAACTTTCATTCACCTCGAAGGGGAAAATGCTATCGTGAATGTTAAAGAGGAAAGAAGTTTTGTAAAGCTTAAAAATTAATTGAAAATCAGACAAATTTAAGTTTAATAGTAATATCGAGCCTTTTTTTCTATTTTATCGTAAGCGACGTTATCGAAAATAGATTTTTTTTATTGAAATTAAAATTTTATGGGCCTACCTAACTTAGAATTATCAAAATGCCAAAATTGTTCATAACTTTTAAGATACTGGCTGTAAAATTTTATGGTAAGCGACAATTTACATACAAAAACATATTTGAATATTAGACTTGGGTCGAACTCGTATACTAGTTCATTTTTCCCACAAACCTATGATCAAACCCATGTAATTTAAATGAACTAGTGAACGAGTTCGACCCAAGTCTATTGAATATTTAAAAAAACCTTCTCCTGAAAACTTTAATTTTTGTCGCTTACGATTAAATCGAAAATAAAGCTCGATATATACACAAATTTTCGGTTTCAAATGAAATGTTTTAAGTGTAAAGTTGTGTTTTTAACTGGCTGGCTCACGATGTCGACAAGAAATTTTCTTTCGCTTATTTATATTGAAAACAAAATCAAAATAAGAAAATTTCTTGTCGACATCGTGAGCCAGGCCGTAAATATTTTAGGTGCTGTGGAAAAGATTCTTTATTAAAAAATTAAATTTACTGCGTGTGAACCAAAGAGATTCATATTCAATGAAAAAAGGTTTTGCAGGGAATTATTGTTAATAATCGCAAACTTTATTTGTTAATATTGTCGTAAAATAAATATTTATAACTTTTAATATATACTTCGAAGGAAAATATCGAAATTATTCGATGTAATAATGCAGGTCACCTGCAAAAATTAAGTGAACAAAACCAAGGGAAAACTGAAAAAATCCCCGTGAAAAATATTATTCACGATAAGGGGAATAACAAAAGGAAAACATTTATAGGGAAAACTTATTCACGATTGCAATTTTGGGAAAGGGGAAAAATTTCGAAGGAAAAATGCTCACGATAAGAGTGAATATTTTTTTGTTGTGTGGCATTGCGTTCCAAACAAAAAAATTAATCAACCTTGTATTCTGAATAACAGTTCGCCGGGACTTTATTTCTTATCCATTTTTCCACCATTTTAAAACGCAATTTGCCAGCTTTGAGTTACAATAAAAGAACTGGAAAACATGTCTATTGTATAAAATTATTGTTTTTTTCTTTTTTAATATTAGGCTTTTAAGGACTACTATAACAGCGAACATAATCGCCTATTGAAAATGTGGCGTGAAGTTGTTGCTGTGAAACGGGCCTTTAAAGACATGCAAAATGCAATGAAAAATGAGATGGCCAAAATGGGTTTAGAAGTGAACGGAAGTGCAAAGGATATCAATTCGATTTGTAATAATGTGACCTTTAATATGCAACAACTTAAGCGTGCAGGCGACGAGCAATTGGCAGAGTCAAAGCGTGAAAACGATGAGCTGCAAAATCAGTTGGCCACACTTAAAGTGCAATATGAAAGCGCACGTCATGAAATTTTAGAACGTGATCAACGTTTACTTGATCTAGTTAATCAATTGAAAAAGCTAGAAGATAGATGTGCACAAGCCGAGTCACAAGCCATGCTAGCAAGTCGTTACAATGACGAAATTGAACGTTTAAACAGTTCAATACGGGAAATAGCTCAAGCTGTTGTTTTAGATGCTGAGATAGCTGATCGTGAGCAAGCAGCTGATGCAGCAACGTCTGGAGGCGGTGATGCATCAGGAGGTTCAGTGCAACACATGAATCTAACACGTGACAGTGCGTCAACAGCATCGGCTAAATCGCCCAGACGTTCGTCGGCACGAGCCTCTCAAGCTTTTGCCGAAGGCACAATATCTGCTGTACAAGCAGCACTGCACAAATATCAATTGGCTTTGCATGATATGCAAGCTAAGTTCCAGAATGCAAATGAAAGCTTACGCTCCACTAAAACACAACTGGACACTAGCGAGGGTACCAAAGTGTTACTGACCACAAAGATGCAACAGCTAACCGAAAAATTGGATGCTAGTAATTCCAAGCTATCGGAGCTATTGAACGAACGCGATAGTCTTCAGAAAACTTTAGATGATATAAGGGATCAAAAACAGCAGTCTGATCTGGGAAGGGCTGAAATTAATAATGCGGTAAATGTTTAAAAACTTATCAATTCTTCTGTATTTTGAACATTAGTATTTTTCAGTTTGAAAACTTGAGTGTTGACTTTGAAAAGCTACAATTCAATTATGGCAAGCTGCAGAAGAAAATTGATGCTTTGGAAGATGACAAAAAAGCTCTAGAGTTAGAAATTCAAAGAATTTTGAAGGATAAAAATATAACAGAATTGAATTTAAGGTACATACATACATATAACATAGATATATACATACATACATGTATTCAAGCTGTTAAACTTCAATCGGTTAACCGATTAAACATTCGCCTAATTTAAAATTGGCTGCTTTCGATTCGTGATTAATTTGGTTAATTTCTCTCGCTAATCTAAATTTCAGTATTTTTCATTATTTGTTTCGTTTTAATAATATTTATATACAACAGGTATGTGTTGTAAAATTATTTTACGTAAGGGATGGCAATCATGGTACAATTGTGGTGAATTTTGGATCTTGTTGGTACCGTGATATTACCGCAATTTATTTGGTACAATAAAAAATGCCCATATTTATTTTAAAAATTAATATTGAATTTTGGACGTTCATCAACATCTACAATAAGTGAAAAAGTCAAGTTTTATTAAAACTAAATACGAAAATCGATTTAACAAAACTACACAAGAACAACCGTGCGTAATAGTGCGTTAAAAAATTTTAAACTTAAATTGTAACAATTCCCACAAAAAACACTAATTATTAACTTGACAGCACCCGGTCAAAAAAATACTTGTGTGGCAACACTCTATTCTTGAATAGCTGTTGTTGTTATTTACATTTATTTTCTGTACATACTCTTACAACTACAATTTGAAGCTGAAAAAAAGTCAGCCAATGTAGTAATGATAAAGTAAGAAAATAAAAAAACCGCTCAATAATCAATTTCAATGTATTTTTAATAAAAAATATTTTACTTAATAAGCAAAATAATAATTTTGGATTACTAGTGCGTTAAAAAATTTTAAACTGAAGTTGTAACAATTCCCACAAAAAACACTAACAACCATTATAATTATTTAAATTTTCTAGATGCGAAAGTTTCTCACAAGTTACAGAAACGAGGTACTGTGTGCTTTAGTTTAAAATTGTTATGTTTGTTATGTTGTTTTTTTACCAATAAAATCTTACGTCCCTTTTCACAATGTATGATTAAGAGTTAACGTGAACTTTAACTGCAAGTTATTCATATCAAACTTGTCGTTAAAGTCCCTGTTAGCTTTTAATTGTAAATTGTGAAATGGGCCATTAAAACAATAAAAAGTTTAAGAATTTTTATGTATTGAAATAAATTTATGAAAAATTTTTATTAATCGAATAACCGATTAATGCAAAGTTAACCCATTAAATCGGAAAAATCTTTTAATTAATCGGGCTATTATTCAATTGAACAAAACCCCTATTAACGGCCCTTTTTACAATGTGCAATTAAAAGCTAACAAGGACTTTAACCGCAAGTTTTGTATGAAGAACTTGCAGTTAACTCTTAATCATTGTGAAAAGGAACGTAAGCATGTATGTATGCATATATCGGCATTATATAACTCATTAACACTCCATAGAGCCGAAGAAGATCGCGGCAGTCGTTTAAGAGAGGAAACTATATCCTTGAGAGAGGAATTGAATCGTATTAGCTTGAATCGCGATTTACTTGAACAACAGCGTATAGAATCCGATAATATAATTGAATTGTTGGAAAAACAGAAAGCCGACTTGGAATATAACCTGGATAAAATGCTTTTAGAAAAATCTGATCTACAAGAACGTTTAGAAAAGGTTTCTAGTAATAGCTCCTCAGCGACAGATGAATTAAAAGTTTTACAACAAAATATCCATGAAATACAAGAGGAGCGTAAAAAACTAACACAGCAATTACACGATCAAAACAATGAACTGTCTGATGTTCGCAAAGAGTTAAGTAATTTGGATAAGGTGCGCTTGGAGTTGGAGACGGACAACCTTGCGTTTAGTGAAAAGGTCAAGGGTTTGCAAATGGAAAAGGAGAAAATATTACAAGATATGGCTTGCCTTACACGAGATCGTAGCGATATACATAATCAACTAACTGCATTGTGTCGTAAAAAGGAGACTCTTAATGAGGAATTAATGCGTACTCGCCAGAGATTAGAACAGACCGCCGAAACGAACAATCGCCTCAATCGTAATTTGGAAGAAATGGTAAAAGATGTTGAAGAGAAACAAGTGGTGATCGACTTGCATGAAAAAGAAACCCATCGACTACAGGTGAGAGTCCTTTTGCACTTTCGTTAAAATAAACGATATCGACATTGATTGATGTAAAGTCTGATTTTCAATCTTACACTTTTCTTTTATCTTATCGCTAGGAAGTCTTGGCAGCTCTACGCTCCGAAAAGGAGTCTCTTGACGCTGTTCTATTCGATACCAACACAAACTTGGAAGCCATCGAAGAACGAAAAGCTCAGTTGGAAAAAGAAGTACAGGAGGCCTTGGTACGAGAAGAATCATTAAAAAATAATGTTGCCCGCTTACAGAAGGACTTGGAGCAGTGCCAACGCAGAGCTCAAGAAACTAAAACACAACTTATAAATGCTGCCCGCGAGGCAGAAAATGATTTTAATCAAAAGATTGCCAGCCTAAAATCAACAGCTGAAGAGATTGCCCAAAAACATGCCGATGAATTATTGCAGTTACGCAACGGCTTAGAGAAGCGTATGCAACAGGCCTTGCAAGCCCTACAAACCGCTAAAGACGATGAAATTGAAAAGCAAACAGAACGCTTAGATGCCCTTCAAGCTCATATGGAAAGTTTAATACAGCAACATGAAGAAGCCTTAATTCGTGCAGAAAATGAGAAGCAACAAGCTTTACTTATAGGTAAATTTATACTTGTCAAAAAGTCATGGCGAAAATAACAGCTTATCGATATTTGTTTTCTTTTTAGCTCATCGCGATAAGCAAGCGATTCAAGAAAAATTGGAATCATTGGCGAGAAAATTAAATAATGAACAAGTTGGTTTAGAGCGAGAGAAGCGAGAGCATAATACACGAGATGAAAAACAACGAAGCGCAATCGCTCAGCTTAAGGATGAATTAATTCTCTTAAGAACTAAAGAAGAGGAGCAAAAGTAAGTATAATTTAATGGCATTTTTTAAGTTTAAAAAACATAAATATCGCATACTTAAGTACTATATTCGTTCATACAAATCATTTTATGAATGTTTATAATCTTTTGTAGACTCAAGTTAGAAGATTGTATACGTAGACAAGAAATACAAATGAATGCATTGAGGGAGGAAAAGGATAATCTGCAAAGGCTTGGCGATGAACTAAAAATGGAAATTCGTCTGAAAGACGATAAGCTGGAATCTATTACTAACGAATTGCAAGACACTGCTAGAAAAGTCAAAGAAGGTATATATTTTTAATTTTTGTTAAATTGTACTGGATGTTGAAAAATGTATGTCTTAATTTTATTTAAACCACCAGGCGAAGGCTACATAGAAAGTTTGCGTAAAGAGTTGACCGATATAAGGAGGCAGCTAGCCGATAGTAATATCGAACGTGACAAATATTCCGATAGTAATAAAGAATTAAGAGATCACGTGAAGAGAGCGGAAGGTTCCAAACGAGAACAGGGCAGGGCTATAGAAGAAGCTTTACAAAAAATAAGTAATCTGGAAGAAAATAAAAATATTTTGGAAAACGAACGAACACGTCTGACGACCTTGCTCAAAGAAACGGAAATCAATTTATCCAAAACCAGCCAAGAATTGAATAGTACTCGGAATTTGCTGCAGAAAACACAATTAGAATTTACTCAGAAGGACGAGGGAGGTAAAGAGCTGCAAAGTAAGTTAATAGTCGAGATCGAAGCAAAGGAACGAGCACAACAGGAATTAAAACAAGTTAAAAAGCAATTGGCAGATTTAGAAGCAAATCTGTGTGCTACACGTCAAGAATTAGGTAGGGCTAGGTGTCATTCGAACCAGGAAGAGCACCGTTTTCATAACAGGGAACAGGAACTGGTTGCACGCATTGAAGAAGCTCGCGGCAAAGAAAAACGTTTGGAAGATCAAAAACATAATTTAGAAGTTTGTTTAGCAGATGCCACTCAGCAAATACAGGAGCTAAAGGCTCGCCTCGGTGGAGCAGAAGGACGTATAAGAGCTCTAGATGAGCAACTAGCTTGTGTTGAATTGCACAAACGTGAAACCGAAAATAAATTAAGTTCCGTTCTTCACACTCTTAGACGTATTGCTGGCATACAAATGGATGGCAGTGTTAACCTTTCTCATCGTTTAGTCAGTCCATCTCGTCGATTTTCTCCGGTTCGAAGTGCTTCTGGTGGCGTGTCGCAAAGTTGTCATGACTTTGAAACACGAAGTACTTCCCATTGTCCGGATGCACCAGCTCTAGACTGTGAACCTGACCTAATACGCAAAGGTGTAAGATGTCTGATGCATCAAGTAGTTCAAATTGAACGAGAGAAAGACGACTTCAAAATGCAACTTCAAGCAGCCCAAAAACAATTACAAGCTGCCAGTGAACAACAACTGAGGTGTGATTCCAAAGTTTCGAAACTTCAGCAAATGATACGTCATCTGCACCAGGAAAAGAGCAACCTCGATACAGAACGAAGCATGAAAGTGTCGGCCCTAAATGCTATTGAAGATAAACTGCATAAAAAACAGGAGGAATGCCAACAACTACGTGAAAAATTGGCTCAAGCAGAAATGCAATTAAGTTCCTACGTGGAAGAAAATTCGCAAAACGAAGATCGCTTAGAGAAGTGTAGACAGCATGGCGCCAAATTAGAAAATGAAAAGCGCCATTTGCAAGAGGAGTTGGCTAAATTCGAAAGCAAAGCGACGAAACTAGATTTACAGAGGGTCGCACTGGAGGGAGATCTTACGCGCTTGCAAATGGCTCTGCAGGAAAAAGACTGCAACATAAAGCAGGCTCAGGAACGTTTGGACAATCAAAACAGAGCCATGACACAATTGGAAGATAGATGCTCATCTCTGAAGACCGCTCTAGATCAAATGAAAGAACGATTGCAAAGAGCCGCTGTTATAGAGGCCGAACTAAGAGGCGAGTTGAAAACTGCTCGTAAAGAACTAACAGATCAGGGACACAGCTCTCAAACCACCGAAGACAAGCTCAAGTTTCTACAAAAATCTCTACAAACGGCTGAAAATGAGAAACGCATTATGGCTGAGCGCCTTGAAAAGGCTCAATCATCGATAAATGAACTTAGACGAGGCCAACAGGCGCAACTAGACAGTACGCAACGTTTGCAAGACCAAGTAAATGATTTAGAAGTGCAGAGATCAGCTTTGGAGTCTCAATTGCGTATCGCAAAATGGAACCAAGAAACGAGCGATAAAAATAATGGAGTTGACAGCCGCAACGAAGAAGACGAATTAAATCGCCAACTCAAATCGTCGCAAAGAGAAAAGTCCGAGTTACGAACCAAACTTCAGGTGTTGCAGGACAAAGTAAAACAATTGGAAAATGAGCGCAAAAGTAAATTTTCTGGTGACAACATGTACGATAGATCCGAGAAAGCAGTAGCAGCAGATACAGTTGGTCTTGTCCCAAGCTCTGCTTCATATTATGATGGCAATTATGACTCCAATCGCATGGAAAACAAAAACGATAATTATTTTAAGAGTGGACTTGGTGGCACATTCAACTGTGGACTGGATCATACTGCAATTGAACATGAAAATCGAGATTTGCGCTTAAAAGTAAGACGTCTGGAGACACTTTTAGCAGAAAAAGAATCAGAATTGGCCCGTTGCAAAGCACGTATACATGACAGTGCAAAGTGTACGGATGGATTGGATACCGAACGCTATAGAAGCGCTCAAATGCACGCCGAAAAGCTATTAGATGCTAGAGAACAAGCGCATAGACAACAAGTTTTGCGTTTGGAAAATCAGGTCAATTTTTTATAGCGAAAGAAAATATGCTGATTTAAATTAAAATACATTTGCTCTTATAGATCTCTCTGTTGAGAGAACAGTTGGCCCAGGAAGCAAAAAGACGTCAACAGTACATATTGCGCAGCTCTAAGGCCAACCGTGAAATGCAACATTTAAGAAATACTTTAGGTGACAGTTTACGTCATGTATCTCAGCATCCATTAGATCCAAATCTTTTGGAAAGTGAATCAAGAAGGTATGGACACTTTTATGTTAAAGTTTAAATAATTAAAACAATTAAAGTGGGCAAGATCTTGTGTCAAATTTATGATACAGCAGCCATCCAGTAGCGAAACTCGTACAACTAGTAAGCACAAAATATGTTAAACAAGTGTAGGATGTTAAAAGTATTTATAAACTGACGTAACAAAATATATAAAGGGCCTAATCGTATTTATACTTCGACTACGCGATTTTCTACTAGACTAGAGAGCATTGCAACATTTTTTTTAATCTGGTACAAAATCGTCGTGGTCGAAATACGACACTCGTATTAGAGCCATTTCTTTTTTTTAACCAGTTTAGTTTTTAATCAGCCACATTAGGTGTATTTCGACTATGTCTAGTACTAGATTAAGGAAAAATATTGCGGCGTTCTTTCATCTAGTACTGGTTATATTCGAAACACGCCAACGGTAATCCGGCTGAATCTTATAAGACAGTTACAAATTTTACTTCAGGTGTACGAGTTTCGCTCTGATTATGTAAATGTAAGGCTTTGGCACATGAAAAACTTGGCGTTTTGTACTAGATTAAAAAATAATTTTACTTTTAAGTTTTTTTTTATCTATTACAAAAAAGTGCAAGTTTGTTTTACTTAACCTGACCAGACATCCCGCTTTCCATAGTTCGATCCCGCCTCGAATTTTTATCCCGCTTTATCCCGCTTTTTAAAGTTTTGAAATTTTTAACCTTTTATTAAATTTTTAATAAAATGTATCTGATGAAAGTTCATTATAAATATTTTTCTAGGTGTAGTTATTGCTGAACTAGCTAAAACCATGTGTGCTCCGCCAAGTTTTGAGATGAAAAGAAAACTTTTTTTGCGCTTCAACCTTCACTATTTTGTGGAATACAATTCTCATTATTAACATACATAAATAGTTATGAAGAGTTTCAAAATTCTCACTATTTGAGAGGAGCCACGCTCACTTGTCCAATACCGCTTATTTTCTATCATCGTCAGATCACCAAGAATAACAAGATATTAAAAAAATAATGTTTAATTTACTTAAGAGGCAATCACAATGGACCCAACTGGGTCTGCGAGTGGAGGTGCCTTATAGCACAACCCTTCCTAACCTACTTAAGAGGTGCCACACTTTTTGCTCTATTATTGACTAATTTTTATAATACTTTTCGCGTTATTGGCCTTACTGATTACGAAACAATTTAAAAATTTTGATATCTTGAAATTAATATTTCTTCTATGTGGGAAGCGCCATGACAACTAAGCCATTCAAAAATTATTACCCCATTGCTCCTCCTAGACCAGCAGTAATACTCTGTGAGCAAATAAGCAAGATCAGTACACTGGTATTATTTTTGAAGACAAACATGAGAGGCAGCACGCCTAATTTTTCAATTCTGAAATTATTTCCAGAGAGTTATCCCTACTTAATTTCGACGTTCTTCCTATACTAGTTTCCCAGATATCTCAAGGTAAATATATTTTCTTTATGGGAGGTGTCACACCCACATGTCCACGTCGAACTTTTTTGTAAGGCAACGCACATTATAAAAATTAAAATGAAAAATTTCACCCCTGTTACTGCCTTACATGCAAAGATTTTCAAAAATAAAAAAATTTTTATGGGAGGCGGCACGTCCACTTGTTTTATTTCGACTTTTTGTTTTTGAACAGCTGGGACCCCCATTGCCCAATTTCAATAGTTAATAATTCTACTGGCTTTGCTTTTTATCAATAAAAGATGTAATAATACCCCATTTTGTAACTAATAAGAGATTATCTTCGATCTCTGCTGAGTAATTGGCTATGGAGAAGGCAATTGATTTCGCTATTTTTTATAAATAATTTTAATAAAGTGACTATTCTTACGGATTCAAAATCTGGTATTTACGCCATGCAGAAAAATACGAGTCCTAACTATATTATTAACAATATCAACGAAAAGATTGAGAATTCTAATATTACTTCAGTTGAGTTTCACTATATTTCTGGTCATGCAAACATAAATGGAAATGAAAAAGCTGATTTTGCTGCTAGAATGGCTCATAATTCGGATAATGTTATTAATGTTAAATGATATTTTTACGATGCAATAGCGCGAATTGAGACTATCAGGGGTGTTCTGTAAACCGCACGTTTTGAAATCGCCTAATTTCCAGGAAAGAACTTAATTAAAAAGGTGACTTTTTGCAGCTTTTTAATTGGTTTTAATATTTTAGATGTTTAAGATATTTTATACGAACTGACCTGCGAATGCGCTAAGTCGTCCGATCAGCAGATCACTGTCTTTCGTTTTTGAAATATTACGATTGCAAATCGCGCGGTTTGCAGAACACCCCTGTATACTTGTTAATGATTGGAAATTAGAATATGACTTACAAAGAAGGGAACAGGGTATTTTCTATAACTCAATATTCCCAACTATTTATATCAAATAACCCTTGGTTTAACAAAATTACACCATGTGTTGGTAAACGCAAATCCTGTCACGTAAGGACTATCAACAGAATTATTTCCGGTCACTCTCTTTAAGATTGGTATTTGTCAATCTAATCTATGTGACACTTGTAACGCTATAGAAGATGCTTCTCACATCATTTTTAATTGCTCAAATCTGTCCCCGCAAAGATCTTCCTTTCCATCTATACTAAGATACACGAATCTTAAAGATTTTATTTCCAATGAACCATTGGAGGAATTATTTTCCTACTGAATTCATTGAAAAGACAATTGTTTCTATTTGAACTCATTTTAATTACCTTCAATCAATTTCCTTTTACTGATCAATCAACATTAAATCAAAATTCATATAATTTAATTTTATATTTTTTTAATTAACTATTTTTACCACTTGGTGTTAACACCGGAATTTGTGATGGCGGTATGAATTTTTTCGCGGCCAAATAAATCTTTACTAATTGTTGTTAGCAGAGTAACCTTAATAAAAAACTAAACTAAACTAAACTAAGGATTGTCTTTGTCTTTATACATATTTCATTGGTGCTTACCCAAATCATCAGCAGTAAAAACCTTATGCACAGACTTTCAAAAACTCACAAATAATAATATTTTTGAAA
Source organism: Nowickia ferox (assembly GCA_936439885.1). Classification (NCBI taxonomy): domain Eukaryota; kingdom Metazoa; phylum Arthropoda; class Insecta; order Diptera; family Tachinidae; genus Nowickia; species Nowickia ferox. Next base: position 88,340,454 of record OW387023.1, on the reverse strand, counting down.
ATCACAAAAGAAAAATAAGCGTAGTAGGCGCTTTAGGAAAGTTTAGAATCTTTAACAAAACCCACCAAATAATACATATATGATATGAATCTATTTTATTCCTCTACACCTTTATAAAAATACAAATCCATTGGATAACAATAATTATTAAAATTCGATTTTATTTTTCATTTTGCCTTATAAATACCTACTTTTATTTCCAATAGATTCTCTAATTGTATAAAGGTGTAGAGGAATAAAATAGATGCATATCGAATATGGATTATTTGGTGGGTTTTGTTAAAGTTTCTAAGCCTATTACGCTTATTTATCTTTTGTGATTTTCAAAAATATTATTATTTGTGAATTCTCAAATAGTTTTTCAAAGTCTGTACATAAAATAAGAGGTTTGTGACTGTTCAAAATGTGGTTAAAGTCTACTGACGATTTGGCTAAGCACCAACGAAATATATAGACAATGCTTAACCACCAGCACATAAATTTCAATTAAAATAAACTTACGACAATATGTCGAATAATAAATTTCTTAAATGTATACATACACTGTACATTATATGCATAGAACATTGGAAATGAGGTTGAGACGGGGAAAAAAATAAAATTATAAAGTTTGACCAACATATTTGATATTGACCAAGCTTATTGAAATAAGAAATGTTCTATAAAGTATCAAAATATGCCTTAAAAGCGTCAAATACGCTGTAAAAACCGAACAAATGCTACAAAATATGCGTGTTAAGCTGAAATGGTAAATGGTAGAAAAATAAAACAGATTCATATCGAATAAAAATTATTTGCTGGGTTTTGTATAAGTTACTAAGCCTACTATGCTTATTTTTCTTTTGTGATTTTCAAAAATATTAATATTTGTGAATTGTCAAATAGTTTATGAAAGTCTGTGCATAAGATAAGGGGTTTGTGACTGTTCAAAATGTGTGGTTGAAGTCTACTGACGATTTGTTAAAGCAACAATGAAATGCATATAGACATCGCTTAACCACCAGCAAATAAATTTCACTTTTAAATGGTAAAATTTAAATACTATGTAAATAGTTTTGTTACCCGTTATTTTATTATTTATTAAACTCAAATTACTATTATTTTGTGAGTAGAATATGAATCATATTTGGCCTTAAAGGCTTTATTCTGAATTAATAAATACATTAAAAAATAAAAAATAAATAAAACAAATATACAAAATTATGCACAAAACAATGCCAAAATTCATAAAAAGTTCTGAAACGGATAATATCTTATCTCCGCGTTAATATGTCACACAAGAAAAAACATGCAGTTGCATATTTGCAGGTTCGCTTGTTATGAAAAATATTCAAAAAAAAAAAAGCGAAATCGGTACAGCCGTTCTTAATTGATGCGATTACCAACTAACGACATTTGATTTTTACTTATTTAGATCAATATTTTTGTTTATAAAAGTTTTTGTTTATTTAAAAGCTTTTTTTTTGAGTTGAAAACTGTTCCTGTGTTTCCTAAGCACATACGAAACTGTGTACATATGTATGTGCATATGACGCATCCCGCTTTGTATAAGATATATAAATTATCGCTTTTTGGCGGTATTTTCATTAAAATCCCGCTTTTTAGTCGACCCTTTCCCGATTTTTGCAAAAACCATCTGGTCACGTTAGTTATACTCCAACGCCTTACACAATTTAGTGTTATTAAATATTTTTTGCGATATTTAATTTTAACAGGTTGGACAACGCGATGTCAATGAGTTTGCCACCATCCACCTGCAGGGAGTATGAACGGGATTAAATGGATTTTTAAGCCAAAATAATGAAAAAAAAACAACAAATACTACTGAATTCCTACAAGACCGATGCATTTATTTTTAAATGTTAACATGCTAAACATATTTTACAAATTTCTTTAAAAAATATGCACCAAAACAACATAATAACATAGAGACACAACTTTAAATCAGTAAGAACAAAAAAAAATTATGATTAAAAAATCATATGTATTTATGAATTTATTTATGTAAAATTATTTCCAAAATTTTATTGGGCCTTATCGTGGTTGGCGTATTTCGACTACGACAATTTGGTAATATATTATTAAAAATTGTTTAAGTATTGTTTACTCTATTACAAAAACGTCGTAGTTGGAGTCGAAATACGCCAACCACGATAAGGAAATTATTTGAACTCATTATAAATTCAATTCAACACAGTAACATCATAAAAAAACTCATTAAAGAAGGCTTATCATTGTCTGCTTAGGCAGACAATCGAATATAGTGTGTTCAATACAATAGGAAATAAAAATACAAATTGAAAAAATTTTTAGATTTACTGTTACGGTTCTCCTGTTTTAAAAAGAGAACAACGTTTTACAGTCACTATTATTTGAAAACAAAAAGTTATATTTAATTTTTTTTAATATAATTTATTTGTTCTTGTATACATTACGGATGCCAATTTGGTTTTTACGTTCCAGGGATTCGGGATTTCAAAATATTAAATCCCGGGATTTCGTGATTTTTCGGGATCCCGAAAATTTTTGAGATTCAGAAATTAATCGGGAGTCCGGGGTTTTCTGAACATTAAAATACACAAATAAAACTATTTGTAAATACTGAACTCACCCTTTATACGTAGATAGCATTCATTACTGTCTGTGTACTATATTGCCACACATTGTTATTTGTGCATTATATTTCCTACAAAACAAAAATAATTGGCAACATTTTACACCTTAGCTGTGTTATTTGTAAATAATTTTCGTGAGTTATTAACTTACAATAAAAAAGTTATACGGCAACGCTTTCTACTTTTATTTGCAAATAAGAAGTGCGTATAAACGGGATAATAGTCAAAAACTACTCGACTTTGAGAACTCACAAATAATATTTTTGAAAACCACAAAAGAAAAATAAGCGTAGTAGGGTTAGAAACTTTAACAAAACCCAGATTCATATCGAATATAAATTATTTGCTGGGTTTTGTTAAAGTTTCCAAGCTTACTACGCTTATTTTTTTTAGTGATTTTCAAAAATATTATTATTTGCGAATTCTCAAATAGTTTTTGAAAGTCTGTGCATAAGACAAGAAGTTTGTGACTGTTCAAAATATGTGGTTAGACTTCAACCACATATTTTTAAGATTAATGATTTGGCAAAGCACCAATGAAATACATATATAGACAATGCATAACCACCGGCAAATAAATTTCAATTATAAAAGATCAATATTGTGTTGCCACGGTTACTATCTTCATATGGGGGAAGGTCATGATGAATTTATTTTTAAAAAACAAACAAAACTTAGTAAACAATTTCCCGAAAATACCGGCATTAAAAAATTTTCGGGATAGGGATTGGCATCCCTAGTATACATACATGAATTTTATATTGTATACAAATATGTATGTATGTAAGTCCGATGAAACACAAAAGAAACTTATGTAGAAATAAAATATATTTATTAAAAAAAATTCAACTTACACTATTGTTTAATTTATTTTTTTAGTAAATTTTCTAAACACTTAACGACAACTTTCATATTTGCTTTTTGATCCGATAATTTTGCCACTTCGCCTACTATAGCAAAAAATGCTTTGGATTTACCACTTTGAAATTGTTTAACAGCCTTCGACTGATTTGCAATAGCTTGTCGGCAAAACTTTTCAATAGTTTCAATGTCGGAAATTTGCATAAGATTGTGTGTTTTGATAAGCTAAAAATAAAAAAAAAAGATATGCGAATTTCATTCCATCAAATCGTCACAAAAGTACATACCGTATCAATTTCTATTTCAGAATCTTGTACCAGTTCAAACAATTTTCTGACCGCTTGTAAATTTATATCCTCTGCATGTAAAGCTTTGACTATATCTCTCAAGTGCTTATAATTTAGATGGCTACATCAATCGAAATATAGTTACTTAAAAAATTTTTCATAAATGTTTTTATATAATTTTTTACCAGTCTTCCAAATCTGTGCTTGATTTGTTGCAGTAATTTAGAAAGTCGTTAATAAGGAAGTTGGCGACAAGTGTTGTTGGTATGCCCGGTAGATTTTTAATAATATTCATGAAATGTTCCAATAAAATGGATTCGTTCTGGAATGATTTTTATTTTGTTAATGAAATTTTTGAAAGTTTGCCTACAATGAGTTGTTACGTAAATTCCAGTGTTTTGAACGCAATATATAAATAACGTACGTGCATACATATCGTTACCTTAATATAGAAAGGCTCTAACTCATTGTCTTTTTTTTTTTTTTGAAATGGAGATTTTTGCATTTTTCGATATGTTAGACTCACTACAACATTAGTAAACCGGTCTGTCTCCTCTAATAGAATCAGTCGTTAGAACCTTGTTTTTTATTTTGTGTTGTCTGGTGTAACTGTCAGAAGGAGAGTTGATCCTTTTGCAATATATGGCAATAAGCTTTCTGGAAAACGCATCGAAGAAATGAAAATTTTAATTAAAAAAACAAAATTTAAATAAATATGAGAATTTCAAAGCGTTTCTCTCTTTTAAAAACGGTTAATTTTGTATGAGAAACAAAAACAAATCTTTTACATGTATGTAGTTTTTGTTTGTTTTTTATGTAACTTTCACCAAATCGACGTGTATTCCAGAATAGACACCTAATTCTCATATAAAATTCACATACCACCAATATGATCGCAACTTCCTGGTTTAAATTATAATATTCTACAAGCTGTTTTCTGGTCTCTTCCGGCAACTCGGGCAATGATTTCGCTATATCCTCAACAGAAACTAATAGCGTATCACTGGCATCGCTTAAACCATTTGCAATATTTAATATTAATGGCGGAAGATTTGGTTCTGGCATAAAACGATAATCTTGTAAAACTTCTTTGTCACGCATAGCTATTGTACAGCGGGATTCGGCATCCCAAGATCGTGTTTCATTTGTAACTTTACCACCTTGGGCCACTAGATCAAACTGTCGTTTTATTTCGTATGTTATAGCTTGCGAAATGCTGCGGACAGATCCAATATTTTTTACTTCCGTACGTACACCCAGGGGTTCACCTTCCTGATGTATAGAAATGTTGGCATCAACACGCAGCGCTCCTTCTTCCATTTTGCAAGAGCATGTTTCCAAGCGCTTCAATATCAATATCAACTCTTTAACTAAGGAAGCAGCCTCTTCACCGGTCTCTAAATCGGGAGCAAATACCAATTCCATTAGAGGCAAGCCGGCTCGATTTAAGTCAACTAGACTTTTTTTAAGTTCATCGTCATGTAAAGATTTGCCACTGTCCTGTTCCAATTGCAATTGCAGCAAACGGACTTTTTTCTGATATACCTTTTTTCCTGGCTGTATTACGGGATATATCATTTCCCCATTATTGGCTAACGCAGCACGCTGTTGGGTTATTTGATAACCAGACTACAAGAAAACTATAAAATATTACATACCTATGCATAGACTTCTTTGTTTTAGAATTACAGGCATATCTGCGTAGAAGTAATGTTTTCTATCGAACATTGAAACTTCGTTAACTTTGCAACCTAGAGCTAATGCTGTTTTCACTCCGTACTCCACACATTTTCTATTCAGCACAGGCAAAGTGCCTGGAATAGAAGCATCAAAATATGATACGGATGAATTGAGGGGTGCTCCAAATGAGGTCGCGCTACCCGAAAACAATTTGGAGTCTGTAGCTATTTGCGCGTGCACTTCTAGGCCAACAACACTCTGCCACTTCCTGAAACAATAATTTTTCTTTATAAAATCAACAAATTGTTCTTTTTTATCAACTCATAAATTACCCTTTTAGAGCTTTTGCTGTTTCAAACTTTGTGGCGTATGTTTTTGTGAGATAACCGCGACTTAAAGTAAATATTTTTTTAAACATTTTTCAGCATTTGTTTGCAAGAATTTATAATCCACCCGCAAACAAAACTAACATAACAAATACTTGGCCTCGTGTTGTTTACATTTTTTTACCGAAAAAAAAAACACAGCTGTATAGAAATGTCGAGGCCAACTACGAAATTCTTGGCGGCGGTCATTCAAAACTAACCGGCGGCTGATACTTAAAGCCCGGTACGGAGTTCTTACGGAATTTCACGTTTGTAAATTTACTTTTATTTCTACACAGAAACATATTCTAATTTACAGCACTAAAAATTAATTACAATTTGCGAAAAATAAGGAATGTCAAGAATTTCGTGGCCAAACAATTGTATGAACATTAAGTTTTGTTTCAGTTGACGGAAAAAGTCTCGTTATAGTTATAACATCCCTGTAATAAACAATGAATTCCAAAACTTCCGTGTGCTTTTTTTTTGAAGTTCGTACTAGCAAACGGAAATTTCTTTAATATATTTACCAACCTGGAGCGCTACTCTGTAATTCGAAACGAAAGAAAATGCTTTCGAATTTACATGTTGTTAAGATACAAATTCGATTCTTTGGCTTCGAATAACAGAGCAGGGGACAAATTACGACACTCGTTATCGAACGAAATTACGAAATATTTGAATTGAGTTTATATCATTGATGGGAAAGTTGGTACGATCGTACTTTTTTTGATACTATTTGATATGAAAAAGTAACATAGTACTCCCTCAACTAATTTGATACTCTAACACAAGGCGATTTCAGTATCAGGTTACCTTATCACTATAACAATACAACTACACAAAAAACAACATTTAGTTTGCTATGCTACAAAACCAATTTGTCAGAAGGCTTCTAAGCAAATTTTGATATTTTGGTTCAAATTGCTCAATTTGGCATCAACAGCTGATAATCAGCCGGGCGGAAAAGGTCACCTGATACTGAATTCACCTTGCTCTCATAGTCAATATTTTTGCCAAGAATTAAATTTATTTTTCGACATATTGTCGGTTGGTTACAGGTTTGATGTATGGAACAAAAATCTGTTTTCGAGAAAATCGATGAAGAATGTTTAGTTCATTAGTTTTATAAAAATACACGATAGACTTTTTTGTTTTATGTTTTTTATTCAAACTTAAAGTTTATGAACTTTTTACATCCAACATGAAAAGTTATTAGGATTTAAAGAAAAAATTACAAAAATCTTTGTCAACGATGCCACAATCATAACAACAATATTTTTCACTACTTGTCCAAGTAGGTTAAATTACTATACATACAATATGTATATTTAAGTTGAAAATATCAATTTTATTCATGCAACATGACATTTAAAGAAAAAACAACGGAGGATATAAAAGGAAGTTTGAATAGGTATATGTATTTAATACAAGAAATTTTATTAATAAAAAATAAATATCAATTTCATTTGATTAAAACATAACACAACAAAATATATGCAGTTTTTGGTCTGGTAATAAATCTGGAACTTCTATTTATATTCTATAATTTTTAAAAAAGTTAAAGGACTCAGAAAGAACACTTTTCGAGTCCCATGTTGTAAGTTTTGGCCCACTGTAACTCCTCTCCAGCTTAAGCCAGAAGTCATGTGTTATAAAGCCTAAGTCCTTCTCTAAAGATGTTCGAAGTTTCAGGTAAATACAATCAGTAGTTTAGAAGTTCCAAATTTATTACCATTTACATATTTTCCACTGCGCAGTGGCTTAAATTTAAAACGCATTAGATGAATATGCACATGTTTTCTGATATATCTGGAGTAGTTCACTCCTCTGCCAATGTCGAAAGAATTTTCTCTTATTAAAATCTCATGAAAAAAACAGGAACGTATCAAGTCTTATCCTGGTCAAAGATCTATTGAAGTCTAAAACTCTTCTTGCTTTAACATTTGTACCTATGTATGTATGCAGCGTTACCGTTGAGAAATTTCAAAAAGTGGCAAAAAAGGGGATTTAAAATAAAAAAGTGGCACAAAAAAGGGGATTTTGAAAAAAAGTCGCAACGTTTTCATAAAGGCATTTATTTTAAACATTGAAATTTAGTAAAAATTAACAAAAACATAACAGAAAACAATCAGTAAATTTATAAAAGCGGTAAAATAATAAAATAAAATATAATAATAATTAACATTAAAACTAAACAACAATTCTTTAGAAGATACATAGAAGCAAATTCATATACATATGTAAGTATTTATGTAAATATTAAGTACTTAGATAATTTAACGTATAGTTGACCTTTGGAATGTTTGGATTTTCATTTCGCACGGATGACCTCAAGCCGAAACTATTGTTAAATTATAAAGTATTTATTTATAAAAAAAGTGGCAAAAAAGCGGGTTTTTGAAAAAGTGGCAACAAAAGTGGCAAGGCTTCAAAAAAGTGTAAAATTGCCACTTTAGTCGCACAAACGGTAACGCTGTATGTATGTGTGTGCATATGTATGTATTATGTGCTTTGTGTTCCTTTTTTATTTCTTTGTAAATCAATTTTATTTGTTAATAAAATTTAAATAAAAAATTATAATAATTTTTGGTACTCTCGAGGTCAAAAAAGTACTCAAAAAAAATTTTTCCCACCGAAATGCAAATCTCATTTCCCATCACTGGTTTATATGGAAATATTTTTAAATTTCGAATCGTATCGAATTTTCGTATTTTTTTACAAACATTTTTAATGATAATCAGGGGGTTTACTCTGCAATTCGAAACAGAAGAAAATAATTTCGAATTTGTGTATTAATTACAGGGAAAACCTTGCATTTCATAAATATATGTATGTACATATGTATATTAGTACATATGCATATAAATTCCAAGTTGTGTAGTTTATGATACAAAAATAGGTCCCGACTGACACTTTTTGGTATAAACACACAGTCAAAAACTGTCACCAAAGACTGTCAATAAACCGTCAAAATTTTTGTGGTTGTCTGTTGACTGACGAAATTCGGGTCCACACTATTGATCAAGCCAAAATATTAGTAAAACTGTCACTCATGTTATAATTGATTCAAGGCAAATTGATTTAATAAAAACTAGGGACACCAAGTGAAAAATAGTATGGCATCACCAATCATTTTATCAGTGATGCTAACTTTTGAGACTCAAAACGCGTAAAATTTTTTTTAAGAAAAGGGCTAAAAAGGCCTAAATTGAAAAAAATATACGTTTAGCACAACATAAAACAAAATTTTTCGAAAAATCGCAAAAGGGGCTAGTTTTAAAATGTTTCTGTTGAAAATCAAAACAACAAACACATTTTTGTAACGTAATTTATTAGGAAATAAATAACTATCATGAGATCAACACATACAAAGCTTCAGACATTACACTTCAATAACGTACATACATATTTCATCTACATTTTATTATTTTAAGTACATATGTATGTATACGTAGATTAAATAGTATATACATACATAATAGTAGTATACATACGTATGTATGTATGTATGTATGTTTACATATGCAAGTATATACATTTAAAATTGGTCGTTATTAAATAAAATTTAGTTTTCTCCCTCTTCCAAAAACACACACTATCTGTTTTAGACTATACTGAATATATTTTAAAGCACAAAAAATGTGGAAGAAATAGTAACCTTCTATTTCTATATTTATTTATTTTATAAATACTTTACAAAGTAAATTTGCAAAGTATTGTTGCACAAATATGGGCGGGGTAACTAGACCATATGCCCAAGATGGTATTAACAGTATTTAAAATAGTTTTTGTGACTAACTATACACGACCTATGCCTTCACATAGGAAGTAGCAACGTGGTTGTTAAAGAAATTCCACAAAAGAACCGCAAGAATATACGGTTATCCGTGGCAGATCAGTCAACCAGTGCGAGCGAGACGAAAAACTCTCGAAGGCCAAACAACACACAAAAGCCTAACCGCACTTAAGAAATAATTACGATGACGCGAGAGCTGTTCTTCAACCCAGAGCTGCTTAACGACTGTTATTCTATATGTATTCTTCTTTTTTAAATCGGGAAAGCACACTAGCAAAATAAAATGAGTAAAACAATGCTGCCACGTTACTCCATAAGTCGGTATTTGCTAGATTAACATATGTTAATATATATATATATAGATATATATAGTGTCCACACCTGACGATTTTATATCATAACTCCTAATATAACGCCGGCAGAGCAACTGTAATTTTTTCATTAATATCAATACAAAGGGGTACACGTTGATGATTTTATATCGTGATGAATCAAACAAATATTTGCAAAATACTTGTCAAAAATATCTAATTTGCGTGTTGCTTAATTTTCTAGACACAAATAATTGTTGTGTCGCCTTTTTTAAACGAATATTATTTAATAAATAAACGTTAAGTGAACAGTGACACATAAAATGTCATTTGATATCAAAATGAATTTATAGGGCCGTGATCTCTGATGATTATATCATAAGGTTGCCATAATATTAATAAATTGAGTCTATACGTGATGAATTTGACATTCATCATATATAAATTCATCAGGTGTGGACACTATGTTAAAGGAAGAAAAAGTTTGCAAAGATTAAATTGTAGCCATTTCGAGCAAAAAGTAAAAAGGGGCTAAAAGGGCTGAAGTATAATTCGTCGGTTGGTTACTGGTTTGATGTATAAAACAAAAATGTGTTTTCGCGAAAATCGATGAAGAATGTTTAGTTTTGTTTAATAATAAAAGCAATAGATAAACATGTTTTTTATTCAAACTTAAAGTTGATAAGCTTTTTTTGACAAAATGACAAAAGTCTTTTTCAACGCATGTCCCAATCATAACAGCAATATTGCTCACTACTTGTTCAAGTAGGTTAAATTACTGTGTATATTTAAGTAGATATAAAAGGTAAAAATATCAATTTTATTCATATAACATGACTTTCACAAGAAAAACAACGAAAGAAATAAAAGACAGTTTGAATACATTTAATAAAATAAATTTTATTAATAAAAAATTAATATCAATTCATTTGATTATTACATAACACAATAATTAAATTTTTGTACTTTGTTTTGATTCACGTTCTTTGAGTAGAATATGCATTGATATGCATCATAACAATTGCGAATAACAATATTAATACTTTTACGTTGGAAATGTGCCACACATCCAAAAAATTGACGACTGCTGTACAATTTTTAAAATATATAACAATTGTGGAAATGGCGTAATATTGCAGCTTTATATCTCCTGATATACTCAAGATATCGGATTCGTGTTTTCAGTAACTGAAAACGGGCTAAATCTAGCCCGAAAATGGCGATGTTGGCATCACTGCATTTTAGTTCCTTTTTGCTCTATTCTCCTATTTTATCTTCTTTTGTCTCATCCTCCAACCATTAGTTCTACTCTGGTAATATCGTTCATGTTGGAGGAATGTAAAAGAAAAATCATAAATGATACGACAAGGTGCACGATGGAATCTAGAATTTTAAAATATTATCAAATTTCATATTGCTAAAATTTCTGAACGACAGAAATTTGCGACAACGTACGAACCTAACTAACTAAAGTCTAAGTGATAGGAAAAGGAGCATCGGTTAACTATCCCAGGAAGTTGAAATTATTTACCAGGAACACAGAATAGAATTTACATTAGAATAGAGGTAATCCAATAAAAGAAGCAACTCAACTGGAGGATACGAAGAATAAAACAATGAAAAAAGAGAAGGTATGTATGTACATACATATATTCCGTTGATTGGTTAGGTTTTTATAATGTCGGTGGACGGTGAAAATAACATTACAGTACATACAATGAAATGAATTGCATATTTGCAAAAGATTGACTACTTGATGGAACTCTAGGCTTTATATCTACATAAATGCAAACTTTTATATACACACATACAAATGTATGTACATATGTACGTCGGGTTATTTTCATATTATTTGTATGGTGATATGGTTGGTTGTATGATTGTTCAGTCAAATACGACAAACAGCCAGCCAGCTGTTTATGTACATATATTGTTTCTTTTTCATGATTTGTTAAATTAAAATATTAATTAGCAAAGGATGTTAAATGTCACAAGCAAAGATTGACATGAAATATGAAGACACGAATTTCGCTAACAGAAAAAGAAAAGTATTTTAAAACAAAATCGTTTTTTTTACAGTTAAATAAATATGTGACATGCATTGTTTTGTTTTTTTCAATACAGATTAGAAGCAGATCAAAAGCAGAAAAAGACGAAGTCGTAGAAGTTACTACAGTAAATTTAAATACGAAATCCTACTCCGATTCCTTCATTACCAACACAACGTTCTCCATTGCTGTGAAAACAACACATCGAACAGCAGCAAGTCGTTACCATAACAAAAAACAACTGGAAGTGGTGGAGCAACCAACAAAATTCTTCTATCACCAGAGCAGCAATAGTCGACGATTAGTAGAGCTCTAAATAAAAGGATCCTAACTGAATAAAAAGAAAAATCAATTTGATATTTATCAGCGGTGTTTTAGTTAAAAAAAAAAATTCATAATTTTTTCTTGTCCAGCATATCTGAAAAACATGGAATTGGAGAAAATTTTTAATGATTTGGAATCTAACCAAAATCACGAAAGTGAAGAAGCTAAAAAGAAATTGGCGGAACAATTTACTTTAAGTTAGTGCCTTTCATTTAAAAATTTATATACAATTTTAAATATTTATTTTTTATTTTTTTGTGGTCATAGCCAAAGATCAATGGCTAGTTCATAGTATGATGGAATATTATTTGAAAACTGGATCTTCTCGTATCATCGAAGTTTTGGTTAAAGCTCAGTCTCCGCATGATGGCTATCTATTTGATCGATTAGCTGATTGGTTAAAAACGCCATCGCAACGACTTCACTCTTTAAATTTATTTTGTTTTGTTGTTCGTCGCCATCCAACATGGCTATTTAAAGTGGAAAAACATCGCTTAATTAAGGACATGCTACATTGGTTGAAACAGTTAGAGGTATTTTATGTATACATATATATATATATATATATTTCAATTATTTATGTATATTATATATATATTAATATTAAACATTAACTACATACATATACGTATGCATATCTGTGGCAAAAAAGAAAAAATGCTTAAGTCGAGAAAAGCTAATTTTGAGTTAATGTTAAATAAAAATCTCAGTTATTTTGAGAGATTTTTCAGGAAGTAGCTCAATGATTTGCTGCTTATCTTTTTTCGACTCAATGTCTTTTCGAATAATAAAAGTTAAAATGTGCTTTCCTACAAAACAGTAAAATATGATTTAAGCACTTTTTCCATTATTTCCACATATATGTATATATGTATGTATGTACCTATATGAATAGTTTATGGGAATATTGAAGAGCTGCTTCATGCAATATAGTATGTGCATGAGTATGTATTTACATACTACATATTGATATTTATATACAAATGTATGTATGTATATGATCATATGCATGTACACTCCCGATCAGATGATTAGAACCACTTAAATATGTCGGTTTTAGTATGACAAAAATATAAAAAAAATTTCCGACATCTAAAATTTTACTAACGTCGGAAAGAATATTTAGCCGATAACACAAATATATCAACAACAAAAAATAAAGTTTGTTTAAACAGCATTATAAAGTCCCTTTTCCAAGCAAGACGAATACATATTTTACAATTTTCTTTTTCGTTCATGTGATTATAACGATTTAAATAATTTTATTAAAAAATAAATAAAAAAAAATATACCTACAATAATTTAACAAAAAGAATCATTACTATTAAGTTTATTAGTAAGATTTTCCAAATTTTATGAGTGGGTGCGACTTGTTTAAAAAAACTTCATATATGTACATATTTATTTATTTTAGATCTTTAAATTGTGGTTGCATTAAACTTTTATGTTGTTTTAGTAATTTTTTAATCTTAAGAAAAGTTGTTTTTCAATTTGGCGCACTAAAAAAATTTAAGTGGTTCTAATCATCTGATCGGGAGTGTATGTACGTATATATGTATGTACATGTGAAGGGCTCAGTAAACAAAATATAAAATAAACAGTTCAGCACAAAACGTTTGCTTTTTAAATTCTTACGGTATTAAGCCCCTTATATACATATGGATATGTATGTACATAGTATGTACATACATATGTATAGCGAACAATGGTATGCAAAAAGAAAACCTCAATCTGAAATAAAATAAGCAATATTTTTGTTAAACTTGCAGATTGAAAAAGAAATCGTGCCACTGATGAGCGCTTTATTGGCAATAATAACATTGCTACCCATCATACCCAGCTTGGTTCCGAATTTCCTTAATGATTTATTTGCTGTTTTCGCTCATTTGGCATCATGGAATAACCAACATACGGCACGTTTGTCGGAAGATAAAGTAGTGCATTTGCAGCTTGGTTTGCAAATGTTGTTTCATCGATTGTACGGCATGTTTCCATGCAATTTTTTATCTTTCTTAACGGAATTCATAAGAAAAGAGAAAGGTGCCATATTTCAGCATACGATAAAGCCTTTATTGGAAACGGTGCGGTTACATCCCATGTTGGTAACGGCGACGGTGGAGACTGAAATAAATTCGGAGAGATGGAAAGATATACAGCCGCATGATGTAGTTGTTGAGTGTATGTGTTTGTCATTGCCTATGAAATATCAGGATATAACAAATCCGGAGACCATAGGAGGTGTTCCGGATTCCCGTTCTAATGTAGTATTGGCAGCGACTGCATCGACGACTACAACAACTACAACATTTTATCACTTACCATCTACCTCAATGTTTAGTAGACCACACTATAGAGAATCGCAACAGCAAAGACTGACGGGTGGCCTGCAACACAGTGGCAGTAGTTCCGGAATTTGGAGTCCTTATCATGAAATAATAAATGCAAGTCATACGCCCTTGACGCCCACCCAGACACCGTATATGATGCCTTTATCTTCGTCGTCCACAGCAACGGCCCACAATCAGGGCGCCTTAGGGGTAAATGATTGTTCCCCACCCGAGGCGGCTGTAGAGGCTACACCGGAAACTACACCCTTAAAAGACAATCGCGACCTGAAGAGACCTTCACTGATAGGAGCTACTGGTGTAGCTAATCCGTTAGCCGTGAGAGATATTTTTGCCTCTAGTCAACCTTCCTCACCCCATAGAGGCAAAGATTCCCTTCACACCCAAAACTTACACAATTTTCAACAACATTTTAACTTTCCGGATGTTACATCGTCCGCGGGTAGCACAACGACTGCGTACGTAGAACAGGAATTAAATACAAGATTGTTAAACAGAGGCAACACTAATTACGATCGCAAGATCCAGCAGATTTTACAAGACCGTCGCCAAACCCAGAGCCCTTTTCAAACCATTGAATCCTTGTCAATAAAAACTCAAAGTGATTTGTGTCGCACACCGGATATTGAATTGACGACCAGTAGCTATAGCGCTGTTGGAGGTGGAAGATATCCAAATTCCAACTCCATTACACCTCTGCCAATTCTGACTGCAACACCAACACCAACACCTACGCCCATCTCCACACCACTCCCAATGCACACGATGACTACATCTGTGGCGATACCAGTTTGTGATCGATGTAATGAAACTGATCAAACAATGTGTACCGAGGGTGGTTTGCAAATGCCCACAAGTCGGTCGATGCAGTTGCTGGCTAAAGGCATCAAGAGACGTAATCGCATGACCAGCTATTGCTACAATGAGAAGGGTTGTGAAAAAGTAGGCGTCTATGCCAACAACTGTTCCTCAGAATCCTCATATGTAAGCCAACATAAAATAAGACGTACAAAATCGTTGTCATCTCTTCATCTGATCTCTTCAAAGACTTCGCAAGCTTCTGGCGATAACTCTGATTCTAACGAGGAAGACTCAGTAGCAACGTCAAATAACCGTCCATTGCAAAAATGCCCCAAAATGTTGGCCATTGCATCGGTTATAAAGAACTCATCAAGACAATTGAAATCCTTAATGGAAGATAAATCCACACAAACTTTAGAATCAGTGCCTCAGCCGAACCATGAAAACTCTCTTCTGCAGATGCTAATTGAAAGCAAAGAATACCGTTCGGCCTATGAGGCGAGCCGACAAACTCCTAACGAAATCCTAGAACAGTTTATCGTCAGAGGATTACGCAATAGTGGTGTAGACAGATTTGACCAGGAGCAATTCCAATTGCTTTGCTTGCAATTACAGTATGAACGTTACCGAAGAGAAATACATGCTGAGCGAAACCGACGTCTAATGGGCAGATCTCGTGATAAAAGAAGTCTCGAAATGGAACGTGATCGTTTGAAGGAACAACTTAAGGATTTCGAAATGAAGAACAAGGAGTTGAGTATGCAACTGGATAAAACAAAAAAAGGGACAAACGAAAAAATTTGTGAATATCAAGAAGAAATGGATGCACTAAAAGAAAAGTATCAAAATAAGTTGGAACAGAACCGCTATTTACATCAAGCAAATGAAAATTTGCAAACAAAACTAAAGGAAGAAATCAGCCAACGTAAAGATATAAATTATGAGTTGGAGGCTTTGCGTGGTCAAGTCTTTAGTTTGACCACAGAATTGCAACATGCTCAACAACAGGCCGATAAGGGCATGCAGTGCCGCCAAGAATTGGCTCGTTTGGAAGCTGATTTCATCGTTATGGGCGAAGTGCAGGTGAAATGTCGTGAAAAATTGGTCGAAATGGAAAACTTTAAAGCCAGGGATGAGGAATTGCATATGCTTCAAGACACCTTTAATATTGAGTTGAAAGGTATTTTTTTTTTCTAACAAAATTCATTTAGTTTTACTCGTTTAACATTTGTAATTTATATTTATTTATAGATGTAAAACACAATTTAGATGATAAGTCATCACAATTGGAAAGTGCAAGGCATAAAATACAAGAACTGCATTCGCAATCAATGAATAATGAAAAAGTGATATCAGAACTAAAGCGACTTTTGCGAACTGTCAAGGATGAATATGAAGAAAAATTCAAAGTAAGTTGCACATTTGTAGCTACGCTATTTATTGCGCGATACAGGAGTTAGGACGTGATTTTTGTAACAAAAATAATCGACACTATTACAGTTGTAAATTTATTTTTGTTTTTATTTCTTTGTACTTAAAACTAGAGCACGAAAATAAACGAAACAGATTGTTTGATTTTGTTTTGTTTCTTCTTCGAAGTGAGTGAAACAAAAACGATAAGAAGGATTGCTCAATTTGTTTTGTATTGTTTTTGCACATGAGCACAAATCAGAGAACACAGCCGATCGGCTGTAAGCCGGCTAACAGCCGTCACTGGCCACAAACAACAGATTAATTTAATCGTAAGCCGCTAGAAAGAAAATGGAAACGTTTTGAAATATTTGCGGCGAATATGACATCGTCATATAATATAATTTTATTGCATTGTTATTTAACACATGAAGTCCTTTCACACACGTCAGGTTGGACTCGTCAAGTCTTGATTTTTAAGGACAGAAGAAAAGAGAATGGAGTTTGTTTTTTCGTTTTGTTTTGTCATTCATAATACTCTACGACAACGCATATTGATGAAGCAAACTTGACGATGTGTATGAACACGAATGCAGCTTTAAAAGAAATTTATCTAAAACTGATCAGGAAAACCTGACTTGTGTGAAAGAGGACGAAGTTTGTTTTATATAACTTAGCAGCGTAACTACAACCGGGTGTCCTAAGACACCTGACTTCTTTTTTTCTTTTCAATTTCGAATATTTTCAAATAATAATTTTTATATAAGATATTGATCGGCGTCTGTCAAGGATAGAATACACATGTTTATATGAGAGTTATTCTTTTGAAGACAGCAAGACAACAGTGGGGCAGGTTGTTGTCTATGCTGATTTTGTCGTTGTAGTCCAATTAAACTAATTTCTATTTCTTTGAGTGCAATGAGACAATTCAGTGTTGCCAGTATAATACAAAATGTTGAATGAATAATATCGTACAATTATTTCATATTATTTAACAGAAACAATATCCAAAAATCTATGTAAAGCATAAATTGTTTCATTTTTATACTTTTACGTCATATAAGTACATTTTGAAAGAGTAATTTAATTTTTATAAATGCGAAATATTTGAAGCTGGCAATACTGAACTATGTACTTATACTTAAATATGAGGCGCAGATGGTGCTGCTGCCGTCTCCAAAATAATTAAGTAGCTGGCTACGAGGCGACAAATGCTGCTAGCGGCATTTGAAGTCGTGTAGCCTGCTGTGGTGAGTGTGTTTAATGCATAACAAATTAATGTACTTTTTTGTTTTTATTTCTTATTTCTATATTAGTTTAAAAAAATTTAAAGGGACATACATATTTGTTTAATTTTAGTGTTTGAATAAGAAATATGAAGTGCAAAAAGCTATAATGATCCAAATGGAGGAAAAATTTTTGATGTCTTTACAAAAACCTTTAGTATTGGGCCAGGGAAGTGCCTGCTACTCACCAGATACAGATAAAACAGGTAAAATATATGAAATACTGCTGCATATTCTACCCGCAAGAATATTAAGCAAAACTCTCATAAAATATTAAAACTATTCTTTCACAAACAAAAAACAAATTTTAATACGAATTATTTCCTAACTTAAGTTTTGATATTTAGTGGGAAAATTTTGGAATAAATTTAATGTGCATAGAAATCTATTCGACTATTTTTTTCTCAATTATTTAATTTGCACTTTCGCAGATGTTGCTTCTTCCATGGAACACAATTCCCCATTGTCAGCATCCTTAGCTTCGAGTGAAAGCTTATCAACCAGTTTAAGATCATCTGAATTAAGAAATCTACAACAACTGGTTGAAAATCCAATCACTGAAGTAGGAACATCAACGAGCAGCACAACGATAATAAGCGGCGGCATTAATATATCCGATGGTCAACGCATAACACCACAAACATTGGATTTGGCTTCTTCAGCAAATACCGCTACAAGTGTTTTGAATTTAATGACAGAACAAAACGAATCAAGTTCCCCTGATGTTGCCGCCGTATTTCAAATGCCGTCGACAACAGCCATGAAGTCTTTAGTCAGTAGCAGCAGTACAAGTCTTGCAACCAATATTGCCAGTAGCAGTAATAACCCAACTACAACGCACACTCATCCGAGTTTACAGCCATCCACGTCAAAGAGATATAAATAAACAAAATATTGAATACATGTAAATCAATAAATCAAATCAAATATTCAGGTCATCGATACAAACTATCAGTTCTGGAAAAAAGGAATAAAAACAGCAACCAAAATAAAAGAAAGCAAAAACATTTATAAACGAACTCAAATCTCCCAAACAACCTTCAAACCAATTATTTTTTAGTAAAAATAAAACAAGAAAAAAAAACATTTTTTAAATACATTCTATAAATATCTATCGAATCTACTTATATCAAACAGATTATTAAAAACAATTAATCCAACACAATAGCACATGTATATTTTATGCCAAACAATTCGATTTTCCAATATTTTATGTGTACAACTGTTTGTTGTTTTTTTTCCAAAAATTATACATAATATAATCTTTCCTAGTTTGCGCTTTAAAAATCGAAATTCAAATTGAAATTTGTTAAAATAAGCTATTTTTCAATAAATCAATAAAAAAAAGAAAATTATCATATACACAATAACTTAATGCTGCACGCACTCACATGTTCTTTATTTTTTATTCATAAGATTAATAATAGTTGAAAGCAAGGAAAAAAATTCGCCGATTTATCCCCCTGTTTCTACAAGCCAGACGGTCGACTTGAGTATAAAATTTATATGGAAAACACTAATTTTTTTGAGTGACTTTCATACAAATTTTCTAGACGAGTCGTCTGTCTGACTTGTGGAAACTGCACATATAAAAAAAACAAATAAAAAAGGCTATTATGTAAAAAATATATACTCGTTACTCGTATATGTATATCGTCGCTGTTTTAACTACCTGACCTAACTGACATTTTTTTTGAAAAAATGAGTTAAGTCCTTTACTAGACTTTATAAGTCATAATACACATTGTCTACAACTTTCATGAGTGTAAGCATTACTTACTGTTGTGCCTATGTAAGTAAAAAGATTTCAGACGCAGCTATAAGAATGAATGTATAAAATAACCATAAAAACTGCTCTCCTGCTAAATTGTTAAAATGTTAGTTAGGTCAGTTAGTTAAATCAGCGACGATATGTAAACATATGATATTAGATGATATGGTAGAGTCTGCATAGAAAGGAAAATTCAAAGGAAATAATTCATACATCTCTGCGGGAATAAGCTTTCAGTGAAATTGATTTCTTATACCCCAGCAAAGGCATGAATGATTTAAAATTCTGCTTGCTTCCGCTCAAAAAATGCTTTTCGCAATCGACAGAATGAATAATAAGAGCAATTAATTAATTAATGTATATTATATTTGCTGCATGTAATATCTATTTGCTAATGGTATCGTTAATTTGGTTCTTCGTAACATGAATTCCATATACTGCCAAATTCCAAATATTTCCCGGGAAATAATTTGTAGGGAATTAACTTTTTCTGCGAATACAAGCCCTCTATTCTAAATAGACGGCTGGAAACTAAAAAGTGATAGAGAATTTCAAATTTTCAAAGTCAGCTATTTTGTTTCCAATTAATTTATTTTGCTTGAAAGTTTGCAAATAACTTTTTAAGATAAGGAAGCAAAAAAAAAAAAAAAAAAATAAGGGAAAAATCACTGGGGAATTTTTTTATTCATTATAGGGCTGATAATTGTTGTTCTAAGGGACCGTAACGATTATAAGTTGTATTTTAAAAATTACTTTTGATCCACTATTTCCACACTATAAAAGTTATTTTTTGAATAAAATACATATAAAAAAAATTAATTTAATTTACGAAATAAGAATTTTTACAGACTCTGGCTATAAATTCGATTTTAAATTGGTTAATATTAATTTCAGTATAGAAAAAGGGATTTCTACAGTTTAAAAATCAAAATTTTTTTAAGCAAAAAAAAAAAATAATAATAATTATCAAAAAGTAACTGTTATTTTCTAAAAAAAATAACACTTAAAATATAACTTTTATTTCCTGAGGAATAAATAAAACTCAAAAAATAACTTTTATTTCCTGAGGAATAAATAAAAATCAAGAAATGAATTTTTTTCTGAGGAATAAATAAAACTCAGAAAATAATCGGTAAAGTTGAGTTTTTAATAAAAAAAATTAAACAAATAAAAATTAATGCATGGAAATGTAGTCCATGTAACAAGGAGTATCTTGGTATATTCTTTCTGTAAGTAGCACTTCTCTTTTAGTGCGATTTTTATAGTTTAAATATTGGAAAATAATCGTTATTTGCGGTCCCTGTTTTTTCTTATTCACAACAAAATTTAAAAACTTTAAAAATTGATTTGTTGCTGGTTTAGCATATCTGTTGCTGGTCATGCATTTCGTATCAGCTAACAAAAATTTTTTTATAAATTCGTATTCATTTTGGCACGCGTTAAATAAAAATAAAATATTGGACAGACCAGAGAATGACAATAAGTACAAAAAAAAAATATAAACTTAATTACATAGTCTTACGGCCTGTCCCACGATGTCACTCGAAATCGTTCGATCGACAACTTGTATTGCAAACAACAATAATATTAGAAAATTTGTTGTTGGTTTCAATATAAGTATTCGATCGAACGGTTTCTAGGGACATCGTGGGACAGGCCTTTAATTTGATTAACGGCGTATAATCGTAATTGTAGCGCAATCAATTCGTACGCTCACATATTTTCTCTCAAGCAACTATGACTATAGCCGATTCCAACGCACAAGAGCATCCACCTAAAACCTAAAATGCACACCAGCTTTAAATCATTGGTGGGCGCTGTGAATGTATTTGTGTACTGTCAATGTATTGAGGTTGCGAGCTACCCACCAAACACAAAGCCATACCGTTAAAATATTAATTGAAAATAAAACATTTTCTAAGCAAACAGTCAATTGCAAAAAACTTTTTCAAACTTTATATTGGTATGGTCCACTGATACAAACTATTTTTTTATTTTTCCAAAATAAATATTTGTATTTTTATTTAAAATTTCTCACCTTCCCTACCATTAAACTTATGAATATCGCTATGAAAAGAATCATAATGTATTTTAATAGCATATTCCTTTTTGTATGTTCCCAAATGCGTTATTTATAATAAAATATTTTTCGCATATCATAAATTTGAAAGGCAACACGTGTGTTTGCTGGACAAATATTCTAGAAAAAAATATGTGAGCATCCGCCTCAAGCGCATTCGTCGCTGTCTCATCGACGACTAAATTAAAGAGGGTGTGAATTATCTCAGCACACTTGTGCAAAGAAACGCCCTTGTCTGCTTTAAATAAAAACACACATGCATTTCAAACGTATTGACTGTCTGTGATACTTATAGTCGGAGTATGGTTATACTCAGTTTCAAAAAGGAATCATCTAGATTCTATTTGAATGCTTACGCGAAGGCAGCCACGTAAACCAATGGTTATACTCATACTAGGATATTTAGTCGGACTAAAAAATATATACGCATGCTACTCGCATGTTTGAAAACATGCTTTATGTGTGTGTGTGTGTGTAAATAAAATAGCCCTGTATTAGGGATGCCAATCCCTAATCCCGGGATTTACATTTTTTAATCCCGGGATTTTCGGGATTCACTCAATCCCGAAATTGTTTACCAAGTTTTGTTTGTTTTTTAAAAATAAATTCATCATGACCTTCCCACATGTGAAGATAGTAACCGTGGAAACACAATATTGATATTTTATAATTGAAATTTATTTATACATATGTATTTCATTGATGCTTTGCCAAATCATTAGTAGACTTCAACCACATATTTTGAACAGTCACAAACTTCTTATCTTATGCACAGACTTTCAAAAACAATTTGAGAATTCACAAATAATATTTTTGAAAATCACAAAAGAAAAATTAACCGTAGTAAGCATAGAAACTTTAACAAAACCCAGAAATAATTTATATTCGATATGATACTGGTTTTGTTAGTTTCTAAAGCCTACAGTACACGGCATGTAAAAAGCCACATGCGTATGTGGCGATGACGTCATGGCAATTTTCAGCATGTTGGTTGCATTTTTTACAATTACTAGTAGTGGCTACAGGCCTTAAAATTTTGATAGTATTTATGCTCCGAAATACAAATGTGGCACATGTAGCCGAATCGAAAAAATTTTCTTACGAAGAACATCTGTAAGCATGTGAATATCTACATGTACATATGTTACTAGTACACGGCATGTACCAAAGGTAGCTTCGTGATGACGTCAAAATTACGTCAGAACTACATGCACATGTGGTTTTTTACATGAATGCTACGCTTATTTTTCTTTTGTGATTTTCAAAAATATTATTTGTGAATTTTCAAATAGTTTTTGAGTATGTAATATGAAATAATTATAAAACTTTTGTTTGTGAACCTCTTTTTAGTAAATACCTATAAAAAGCATATGTCTTTCAACGTTCAAAAAACCCAGTCTCGAATAATTCCTGAATCTCAAAAAATTTCGGGATTTTTTGAAATCCCGATCGTAAAAACCAGCCCCGATTGGCATCCCTATCCCGTATATACGCATGTGTAGCCGATTATTTTTGTTTCATAAAAATCGTTTTTTGATATTTCACTTTTTAACAATTGAAAAAATTATTTTTTTGTTAACAGTTTTTGTTTGGAAAGCTTTTCATAATATTTGGAAATCTTGTAGTTCTACCGTACTTTCAATCTAATTTGATAATAACTTTAACCAGTGAAAAAATTAAGGTGTATTTAAATACATTTTAATTAATTTGAACTATCCCAGCAAAAATAAATTTGGTACAAGCACTAAGCCTAAAAGAAGCTCTTCGGAAGCGCGGAAAAGCACACAGTGTATCCCTTCTGCCTTACGAGGATGCAATAACTTCAGAGAATGACGAAAAATTTGATATTTCCATATGAACTCTATTAGAATATTTTGGATGCGAATGAAATTTTTACTTCCGGGTGTTGATTTTTTATTTTTTAATTGAATTGTGTACGAAAATAAATACTCGTATGTGCTTCGGTAGTTCAGTGGGTAGTGTTCTAGCCTAACATACGGGGATCCTGGCATCGGCTCCTGATTCAACGCGCGAACGAAAAGTATTTGATTTGATTTGATTTAATATATATATATATATATATATATATATATATATATATATATATATAATATATATATATACATATATATATATATATAATATATATATACATATATAATAAATATAAATATACAAACAAAATTGGAAGTTAATATAAGAGTATATTGGCATTCAGAAGCTCATACCTGGAGAGCTACCAAGTGGGACATCACAAACAAAAATCATGTGATACCGAAGCAGGTTGGTAAGCGAGAGTTGTGCTCTCTCTCCCTTTGCCAACCTGCTTCCAGGTAGATGAATATTTTTGCTTCGATATTTAAATATTCACTGTTTTATTAGCCCTAATTTAAATTTTGATTGTGGTATGTTTTTAGTTCTTAATAGTCAGTTATTGAAATTTATCGGCAAAGGCAACAACCCGAATCGAATTGAATAGAACCCCTACTAAACTAATTTTTGTCACTTAATAGCGAGAATAAAATCAAAATTTGTGCATCGATTTAAATGAAATAAGAGTTTTTCATAAAAAATATGTTTTATGTGAGCCCATGATAAAAGAAAATTAGATTTATCCAAATTCTCAGTTTTACATCTAATTTTCTGTAAATATTTTTCTTGTTTCTTTACTACATAATTAAATAATGTTGGTGCTTTTTACATTTACGCGTAATTATGAAAATTGCACTGTTCATCGGATATAATGCGTTGCACGTTTATGAATAATACATACAGTGCACTTAACGCTTTCAGATCAAAGTATTGAATAATAAAATCGCAATTTAACATTTGGATTTATTATATTTAGGTATATATGTATATATTTTAATAGTGAATTAAGCGTATGAATTCGATTTTTTGTGTTATTTCACTTCACATACGTAATAATTTGCTTTTAGTGAGATTTATCTACTACTATATAAAACTTAAATTAAATGATATCAGCAATACCATTGCTGGAAGATACATCATATATTATAATTACAATGAAATGTGTAAACAATATTAACAAAAATATGCACATAAAAAAATATATAAAAACAATTTCTTCATGACGACTTTCCTGGTCATGATGTGTATGGCGAAAACAATATTGTTTATAATATTGAATCGACTATTTGGCCTGCTCGGAATCACTGGAATTGACAGCAGCAGCAGGTGGCGTCGATTGGCCATCTGATTGCATCTGATGTTGATTTACCAAACGCTGACGTTCTAAGTACATGGAAACTTTAATATTACGCACTTGATGATTGTTAATCAATTTCAACAGTGCAATAACTCCAATACCAACATTTATAGCAAATGCGCCCCAAGCACCAAACTTAAGGTAAAACAATGGATAAGAATCAAGAATTATTATACACAACAGTTCACTTACTTGTGCTGTACCCATTTCAATATAAAAGCCAGAAGTGTCAATATTATCTGTATTGCCATGTATGATATTCTGTCCGGCAGTGATTTCACATGTTGGAAAACGTTCAGTCATGCCATCACACCAAACTATAAAGCCTAAAGTAATCATTATTGACGATATGATAGACATGGCCAGCATCCATATGCTTAAGACCACATCAATGAAAAGAGCCAAAAAGCTTTCTTCGTCCTTCATGCGGGCATAACGATAGATTTGTATACACGATATTATCAACATAAATATTCCCGTTGTCAAGGGAAAATTACAAAATCCCGAAGATGACCACTGGGGGTCAAACATACCATCCTCTTCACGCCATTTACCAGTGGTAAACAATAAACAATGTCCACTAGGAAGGAAGATTACTCATTTGTTAATCTATTTCTTTGTTTAACTTAGTATGAAATGATTGTAATGAATTCTTACCAGAAGTCACGAAGATTAACGCCCAAGGGAACAATGATACACAACGATAGAATCACTTCTATAACATGGCCTGTTATTTGGCTTAATTTTAAAACGTTAGCTAATGCCATTTTTTGCTTTTAAATTTCCTGCTTGAAATCAAATAAATTCATTTATTTTAATTCTGCGTACTAGTTCGATTTGGGAATGTATTATTGGTATTATCTGCTCTGCAGACTGTAAATATTTTCAATTGTGTTGTAGTTAGAGATGTGTTCGTGAGTGTTTTTTTCGCTTTCAAAGGTCATACTTGTATAAATTTTTCACGGTCTCACAATTCAAATTTGGTTTAAATATTATTTTATTTTATTAGGCACAGATAAACTAAAAAAATTCACTTTTACATGAAATTTAAATACGACAACCATGATAAGGATTACATTATTTCCAATTAACATAGATGGGGGCATTGCACAACATCACAACAATTTTTTGGATTTTGATTGCTGATTGCAAAATTGCAATAAAAAATTGACATTATTGGTATTTATTTAAAAAAATTTCAATAAAAATTATTTATTGGAGTAAAAAACCCGCAATATTTAGAATATTGGATTTATTTTTCTTGCAATCAGTTTATAAATTATCTGGTGTTATATAGTTGCGGATATAAACAAAAAACGATCTTTGACGCGATGACCAGACACCTGCAGCAGTGCAGAAATAGAAAATTTCTTTCAACTCTTTCATCGTACCACAAATCATTGTTTTCTTCTAAAATATTCGCCATAATTGGTCTACTTTTTATTTTGACTGGAAATCCTTTAAATAAATTTCTAAGCTCACGAGTTTCAACAATACTGAGAGGACTAGAAACATCAAAACTCATTTGTCGAAATTTCGAGACGAATTTTCTTCATAACCATTTATATTTTTCATATTCTTCGTATTCTTTTGCGTGTTTAATTCTTATGTGACGAATATAGTTGGAACTAACACATAAAGAACCTTATACTTTTTGAAAACATATTCTACATTGGGCTATTATTCCTCTTAACTCTTTTAAATTCGTTGTGTTCTCTCTCTTTTTCTATAATATTGAAGAAGCTTTTAAATAGAATGCAGTTCACTCCACTAATTGCTTTATTTGAATTCTTTTTTTTTACAAATCGAAATTAAGTTTTAATGTTTTTTAATTGCATATTGGATAATTTTTAAATTTGATGAATCACATCGAGGCTTTTTTCGATTTTATCGTAAGCGACATGTTATCGAAAATAGACTTTTTCATTGAAATTAAAATTTTATGGGCCTACCCATAGTTTAGAATTATGAAAATGCCGAAATTGTTGATAACTTTTAAGATACGTGCTGTACAATTTTATCGTTAGCGAGAATTTCCGTATAAAAAAATATTTGAATATTTAAAAAACCTCCTAAAAAATTATAATTTTTGTCGCTTACGATAAAATCGAAAATAAGACTCGATATTATGAGGTTCATCTTTTTCGATGACAAAATTTACTTACGAAGTTGGTGATATACGTGTAACTGCTCCTAAATGTATATACCTTGTTTCTTTTAAAAAGCACGATGACGTTGCTGTAACATTTAAGTATGTAAGGACCACGAGAGTATCATCGCTATCAAAATTTGAATTATCCATGTCAAATACTTATTTTTCTATTTTTTGCACTTTAAATATGGTCTAATAATAATATTCACTGGCTGTTTAAAACGTACGTGGCGTTGCAAATCTTAAAAGTAGAAAAAAAATGATATACAGGGAAATATACAGAAAATAATTTTTCATAAGATAATAGATACTTAAAGTATAATTTTTTGATAACTATGAGTATGCCCCATTATGTTTATCAAAATACGTATGGACATGAGTACATTTGCCTTAACAGTCGGAACATATGAATACACATTTTAAATTTTTTTTAATTCTTGAACTGTTTTACTAATTCATTTACAAGTCTGTCTGCTTTATGTTTATTAAGTTACATGAGATCACGTATAAGCTGACATGTATTACAAAAATGCTTATTTTTCCAATTTCATTCCAATCGTTTCATGAAAGCTAGTTTGAATGTTGATTGCACCTTAAAATTTTCCAATAATTTCATTGATTGCAAATTTTTTTCAAGCAATATTTGTTTATTGATATTGCATAAACTGGCAATACCAATAATTTTTATTGCGATTGCAATATTTTTTATCAATAAATTTGTGGAAAAAATATTGCAATAAAAAGTTTGCAGTTTTTATTGCAATACCCCCACCGATTTCAATTAGTTTAGAAATTTGGAGCAGCTTATCATAGTTTGAATTGTCCGTTCTTCTATAACAAAGTGAAGTTCTTTATAAGATGGACTAAAAAGACTGTAATTTTGGCATCTAGAACTAAATTTTTCATTTAAGATCATAAAATTATTCCAAAAAGACGTATTGAAAAACTGCATAGTTTATAATTTATAATTTCGTAATTTAAGAAATTTTCCTTCAAGTAATAATAATAATAATAATAAACGAAGCAAAATAATATGCAAATAATTTTTTTTCATGATTATTTTATGATGACTTGGTGGAAGACAAAGTTTCTACAATAAATGATCTAAAAAAATCTATCAAACATGTCGAAAACTTAAAAAAATATTAATAATTTAAATGTTATTAATATTAAATTATTGGTAAGATCCAAGGAAACAGAACAGAAAAAAGTGATAAGCTTTTTAATACTCTTTTGATCAACTTCAGCAATTTGTGAAAGAATTTTTCTACTAGTGATTGTTTTTACTAATACATTACTCGCGGGTATCGGAGATCTTCGGTGCAAGCTTGAAGATGCTTTTAATAAAAAAGTACATAAATATTTTTGTTCACACTTGGACCAGCCGGTACTCAGTTCTTCAAAGCACTCTTATTATTATTAACCCTCCGATGAGTGAGAAGGTCCCTAGGGACCTTTTTGCCTTTTCAAACTGAAATTACTCCTACTTCGGCCACTACAACCCCCCCCCCCCAAAGTTACTTTGTATTCCAAGAGTATTTTGTTGCGCATCTTTTGGAGAAAAAAATCAAGCCGATCGGATCATTACTTTACGAGTTATTGAGGTTTTAGTGAGAATAGTACGCGGACGTGTGAGTAGGTCCGTATGGACCTTGTACTGAATTTCACTAATAAATGCATGTTTTTGGGCATCATTATAATTTTTTTATTGTTTCAACACATAATTTACTTGTTCTGAATACAAAGACCTAAACTCAAAGACATTAGCGATGATGATAAAAACAAAAAATTTTAAGAAAAATTCGAAGACATGAACTTTATTGCTTTCAAGGAAAGGCACAATATTCTAATTTTATACTACTAGCAATATACCAGTTCTTAGAATTTTTTGTTTTTATCATCATCCCTAATGTCTTTGAGTTTAGGTCTTTGTTTTAATTATTTTTGTATGTAGAATTTAGTTATAAACAATAAAAATAAAAATAAAAAATTTTATATGAAAAAAAACATGATTTACAAACAAGGTCCGTAGGGACCTTTTCACACAGCCGTGAAGTTCAGAACTGTCACTCATCGGAGGTTAACATGCTGAAAGGCATGTTCAAAAATGTTAATAACCTGGAAATTATATAAAAATCCATTGCAGAAATTCTTTTAATACATTTTTTTTGTATTAAAGTTGCTTGAATTTCTAGTTAAATTGCCCTATCGTTATGTCGATAGTGCTTGGTTTTGAAAAATTTGCTCGCACACGAATATTTTATTTCAAAGCACGGGGGTGTGTGAGCTTAATTTATATTTAATCACGATCACGAGAGATTCAGGGTAGCTCATCTCTAGTTGGATTGGAACAGAAAATAGATTGAAGGAAGAATAACAAGGCAAAGAACGGGAGTGCGTGAGCTTAATTTATATTAAATCACGATCACGAGAGTTTCAGGATAGCTCATCTCTAGTTGGAATGGAACAGAAAATAGATTGAAGGAACAATAATAAATTAAACTCAGGGCTGCCAGACGTTACGCTCTTAATTTAGAAAGTTCAGACAATGATTTTTAAGACATGTCTTTTAATTAATCCCTTGCTGCCAAAAATCGTTTAGATTTAAAAATTGCAACTGGCTGCTGCTGAATTTCAAATTCTCACAAAAAATATATGTAAAACACTCACAGAAATAGCGATTGCTAAATTGGTTAAGCAATTTTCTATTTGCTAGTAGTAATTTTCTAATAAAAAGTATAGGAATTCGATATGTTTATTGATTATTAAGGATATGTTGCAACAATCACTGAAGGGCTTTTCTTCAAGTAAAATAAATGTATGTTAAAAAAATTAGTCTCTACATACTTTGATATTTCATATTTTTTGGTATCTTTTCTTTTGTCAGCCATTATCAAACATGCTCCTTTGCCCAAAACATCAGTACCAGCCAAGATTAATTTTAAAATTTTTAGCAAACTTTTTTTTTACTAAAGAACACTTAAGGCGGTGTCTAGCGTTGGCAGAAAATCGTAAAGCAAAATGTGTATGACACAATAAAAACTTTGACAACACCCACTTTTTGTTTAACTGCTTTGTTTAATACATAAAATACAACACAATTCGATTATTACAATGCTACTAACTCGTTTTTTATGTAAATATACAAAAAATTTAATAATATTGCATACTTACATGTGCGAATTTGGCCAAACAAATTAAGATAAATGTACAAACTGATTGTCAAAGCACGCAAAAAGTTGAGAGTTGTCTAAATTTTCGCTTCGCCTTGCGTTAAAATTACTTTATGTGACATGTTTCATATAAGCACGTACATTTCATCTTATATGTCAAAGTTCAAATTAACTTTTTTTTTTGATTCGGCCGTAACTGTTTTATGTTTCATTCTTTTCGTCGGCTCACTGCAATAAAGTCATAAGTAATAAGCCAAAATTGTCTTATTTCTCAATTAATTCCGGAATAAGTCTATATGGCTCTATTACCAATGCAGTGTGCTGCAATTATGACCTTATATTTCAATCAGTTGAAAAATAAGGGCAATTTAGCTTATTACTTATAACTTTATTTCATCGACCCAATGAAAATCGGTACATTGTACCGATAGTGGTGTCTAGGCTTTAGGAAAAAGCTGTATTTTATATGTAAAAATAAAAAGTTATATTTTCGCGACAAAATTAAAGCCTTGGGACAAAGAGAAAATTAATATATATATGATGTATTAATAAGCGTTCAATTTATTTAATTCAGAACCAAGGTGTATCTAAAGGGTCCGCCATCTAACGTTTTTTTTTAACTAGTGCTTATTTCGTGAATGGTAACACTTAGCTCATGCCTGATTTGACAGATAATTAGTTTTATGCTTCCGCTGAACGAATATGGTTGTGTATACGCTTGAACAACGCTGGGAAATATTGCCTGCGATCGACTTACAGAAGATGACGATTTTGCCAAAAAAAATCATCTTTTCAGATGAAGCTCATTTTGATCTTGGCGGGTATGTAAACAAGCAAAATTGTCGCATTTTGGGGCACAGAAAACCCGCACGCATACATTGAAAAGCCGACGCACCCAAAACGAGTACTGTTTGGTGCGGATTTTGATCCAGAGGCATAATTGGGCCAATGAGCAAGGAGTGGCCGTTACAGTCAATGGTGATAGTTATCGGGCCATGTTGAACGAATTTTTTAACAGGACGGCGCTACGTGCCACGCAGCCGAAGCTACACTCGATGTTTTGCGCCCTGTTTAAAAAAAAAAAGTTATCTGGCGGACCCTATATTATTAATAAATATAACTTGTGCATAGAGTTGCAAAGGTTGTATGAAGCATTTTCTGGAACTCTGTATTAAAATAAAAGATATGGCATCATTATCACCTTCATAAGATTTCACGAAACAGCTGACAATTGTTTTGGCACTAAACATAAAAAACCGAATTTTTACGCCTATAGAACAAAATAGTTATTGAATAAAAAACCATTCCAAAATATGCTGTCCCAGTATATGGAAGAATTTGAACAGGTTTTTTTAATAACATTAACTTTAAACTTGAAAAAAAACATATACTAATGTGTGTATATTCAATGCAGGAACCTTTCGAGGTCAGTGAATTTGTCGAAAGATTAACCTGGCGCACCAATAACGAATGCGGTAATAACAAGAAACTTGCTACAGAAAGTCTAATTGGAGCCGAAATAAAGGATTTCAATCCAACGGCTTTACATGAGACTTTCATACAAACTATACAAGATCTAAAAATACTGCAGGAAAAACAGCAGGTCAAATGTGAACGTTTAGAGGAATCATTGAAGCAAGAGCAAGAAGCTCACACGAAAAACATACTAAAATTAAAGGAACGCCATCAACTAGCTTCCGATATCTTTTGGCAGTTAGATGAGAAAATAAATTCAGTGGCTGGCAAAATTATACACTTGGGAGAACAGCTTGAAAATGTCAATACGCCGCGTAGTCGCACGGTGGAGGCTCAAAAATTACTTAATTATATGTCGGAATTTCTAATTAGTGGCCCCATTGTGAATGATATTTTTACAGATCACTTACGTTTATATGAAGCAGCCGATGTCATACAAAAACTGTATGCCATTGCCCAAGATTTGCCTTTAGAGAAATTTACTGAATCTAAGAGAAAAATTGAACGAAAGTATGATGAAGTTGAGAGAAAATTGATTGAAGAATTCGCTGCCGCCCAAAAAAATGAGAATATAGAGAAAATGAAAAAGTTAGCACAAATATTGTCTCAATTCAAAGGTTATGCCCAATGCATTGATGCTTACATTGAGCAGAGTCAGATGACTCCATATGGCGGGAAAGACATATTCATAGGCATAGTACCAATGTGCAAACATCATTATGAAATTATAAAAAAAGTATTTGCGAATCCCCAACAAGTCATGACCAAATTTATTTTGAATATTTATCAGTTGAAGTTGCACCAATATGCCATGACTAAATTGGATGACAAAAGAGACGAGGAGAAATATTTGAAAACTTTATATGAATTGTATTCACGGTAGGACAAAAACATTTATTCATATTATTTATAGATATCTTCTCTTTAATTTGTAGGACTTTAAAGTTGTCTTCAGAACTACAACATTACATGTCAGCTATGGATGATGACTTACTTAATAAATTGACACAACAAATTTTTCAAAAACATTTAGCAAACTATATTGAAATTGAATCAAGGTTTTTACAAGCTAAATGTTCAAATGAATTGGAGAAGTTCTATATCAGCAAACATCATCAAAAGAAACCAACCGAACGTTTCCAGGAATTGAAAAGAGATGTTCAAGTTCTTATACGAACCAAAGCTAATATAAATATAGCACAAGTTGATGATTACGGCGGGGAAACATTTCTGTCTGAAGAATTGGCTATCAAAATGTTGCAAGAAGCTAATGCTGCACTTAAACGTTGTCGATTACTGTCGAATGGGACGGATTTACCAGCCAATATCGTTAAACTAAATGATATACTTTTAAGATTTCTGATGCATGAACATGCAAATTATGCTTTGGATTTGGGTTTAAATATAATACCCATTGCTGAGACTGGAAGAAGTTTTCCACAGCTCTATTTCTTTGATGTTGTGCAAAAAACAAATATTATAACTCATCTTTTAGAAGATCAATGCAACACTTCTGTGGTGCCTTGTGTAATGTAAGTTTTACAATTAACTTTCGACAACGCTTACAAATTTTTTGTTTCTTTTTGATATTTCAGCAATACACCCAAATATTCCGATTACGTTTTCAAAAAACGTATTATGATGGAACAAATCGAAGGAAAACTTGATCAAGGCTTAGATCGTACTTTAAATGCCATAATTGGCTGGGTTAAATTATATTTACAAAATGAACAAAAGAAAACGGATTACAATAAACCAGACTCCGATTTTGATACCTTATCATCGGCAGTAAGTTGATGAGAAATTGCTATTATACATAATTTGTTAAAAAAAAGAACATTTAAAATTTTTTCATTCTTTAGGCCTGTTTGCATGTTTGTCAAAATATTGTGCCCGTCATACAACAAATAAAAAAATGCATTGATGGCGAAAATCAGAAATCAATTTTAAACGAATTCGGAATACGCCTACATCGGGTTATTTACGATCATTTACAAACAATGCAATTCAATACGGCTGGAGCTATGTGCGCCATTTGTGATGTCAATGAATATCGCAAATGTATTAAAGAGTTGGAAAGCAATTTAGTTGCACAACTTTTTGATATACTACACGCTTTATGTAATTTGTTATTGGTTAAGCCAGAAAATCTATTAGAAGTATGCACTGGTGAAACACTAGTAAGTACAAACGAAATTAATTGATTTAATATACATATATGTACATATATTTTTTTTAATAAAACATTTCATTTCCAGAATTATTTGGACAAATCGGTTGTGCGTCAATTTATACAATTGCGTGCAGATTTCCGCGAAATCAAAAATTCCAATAATTTGAAAGGTATTATCGAGTAAATTAATATAATCGCTTGAAAATTTAATTAAGTTATATTTAATCCTGAATTTTCTATGACCCATTCATAAAGATTGTATGATATTATTTGTTTGAATTTTATATAATAAATTGCCTACCCATTAAAGGTTTAAAATGAAATTTATTGTAAACTTTGATTTAATTAGGCTAAAGTTCGTATTTCGAGGAAGCCAAATTGCGTGTAATGGTGTACTTTTGGCCATGAAATAATAATTTCTATTTCATGCACTTCTGCCCATCCTTTTTTATTTAGAAACTTTTGCCTTTAAACAATACAATCCGATATTTTTCAAAGTGACCGAGGTCAAGCTCATCAAATTCTTGCTTGTTATTCCATGTAGTTCTGCTACAACGATGCCTACAAAATTTTGCACACAAAGTGGGCATGGTGACACCAATTAGAATTTAACACATTTTACGTATTTCTACTTAAACGATTCTTGCGAAACTTTCTATATATATAAATAGAGTCTTGTAAATACACAATCTTGCATTTTTCAAAGTGGGCTGGATCACGCCCAGCAGTGAAGTTTAATCTCTTACTTCAAGTTCTTCTGCCCAGTCGATTCATGCGCAAGTCTGCAGTCTTGTAATAACAAAATATCGATCGATTGGGAATCGTACGATTTCAACTCGACTCGATTTACAGAACAGGGCGGTATATAGTTTTAAAAAGTGGGGTAGGATCACGCCCACTAAAATTTGGCATAATATTTCACGTACTTCTACACAACCGATTCTTACGAAACCGTAAATACCTCACACTCTTACCGTGACACAACCTTGCAGAACTTAAATTGGGTAGGGTCACGTCACGTGGATGTAATGTAATGTAATATTAAACATCATTGTCTGAAATGCGAAATCACGCGACTACACTTGTTTAAAGTTTATGGGAGGGAGAAAAAACTAAACAAAATTATTCAAGTGACTGAACTTTTATTTATTTTAATTTTTAATACGGCCAATTGTTATGATAAAGCTTTGAAATATCGCAGAGACATGCAGTAGGGGATTTAGGCCTGCTGTCGCCCTAGACATTCTTTGATTTTATAGAAGTGTTTTTCAAAAAAAAAAGGACATACTCGTATGTATGTAATTTTTAAATACTTCAACGATTGCGAGATCGTAACCTAAAATCCAAAATTCCGACTGACAAAAAAATTCAAAATATACTTTTTGATTGATAATCATGTATGTACACGGTGTTTTTTTAGAGGTATAGAACTTCGAATTGAAATAAAACACAAGAAAATCGTTTTAATGTCCATCAATTTGGCTTTATTGGAAGGATAATTTTATGCCATTAACGTTTAAATATGATTTCGGGCATGTGGCCGCCGCGGCTGGCTCCAATAAAGCCAATTCTACAGGTCCAATTTTCAACCACTCAACAAAGCTCCAATTGCTGTGCACGGTGGCGAATCGATTCATTCGGGTCCTCTTCAACACTTTGCTCTACAGCGGCAATTGTTTCTTCGGTGCGCACTGTTCGACGTCTCTGCGGATGCGTATTATCACATAGAGTAAACGTAGTGCGAAAACGATCCATGGTTAACCGAATTAATTGCTCTGATGATTATGTCGACCATAAAATGGACGGAGCTTGCGGTAAACTTCGCGAACTGAACCATTATTTTCGAAATAAATTTGCACGATTTGCAAACGTTGTTCTTTTGTCAACCTGTTCATGATGAAATGGCAAACCAAACTAAATATTAATCACTTGACAGCTGACAAAATGGCCGCCAGTTAAAAAAGTGATGCCAACTTAAAGTTCTATACCTCAATAAAAAACACCCTATAAATAAGAAAAATACACCTTCCCTTGAAATTTTACATGGATACGTAAAAAATAACGATTTTATTAACGGAATTCAAAAGACCGTACTAACTTTTTCTCTCATTTTTTTAAATAGTTGTAATGAATTTTGTATATTTTATATTGAAAACAAAAGTAATACAAAGTGAGAAACATAATAATAATAAAAAAATCAATTCACTTACGGTTTTTTGGTCTCAGAAAAAGCGATTGCAAAAGGCCGTAAGTATCATTAGGAAAAAATAGCAATTGTTTCTTTACTTTTTATTGGATCACATCGGCAAGAAGTAAATAGTCTTAAATTTATAGTTTTTAGCTCCTCCTGCAAAAAGAAAAAAATTAAATAAAAAGTGTAGTTACGACTTGTTGGATTTTAGGTGACGATATACATACATACATACACATGTATGCATACATTTTAATTCACATACAATATCCCAATCTTTTGGCCACTTCAAAGCAGTTTCATATCAATCTTATTTTTCATTAATTTAATAGAAATTTCGTGTTCTTTTAAAGCCAAATGAAATTTCGAATTTTAAATTATGCCGCCCTAGACCCAGGCCAGGTTACCAGGAACACTGGTAACATGTGTTTGAATGTAATAACCAAAAAAAAATGCGATTTTGAATTTTTCTGGAGTTATGTGGTTTCGCATTTCAGCTGACGATATGCTTTCACGCAGTCAATTCTTAGGACACTTTCTTTTATTATATTTATACAACATTTCAACTGATTTTTTTAAGTGGGAGGGATCACGCCCATTAAAATACTGCATAATATTTTATCATGAAATAACTTAAAAACAAATGTGAGATTCGAACAAAAAAAATAAAAATTGATCGACTAAGCCTACTGAGGCCAAAATGGCTTAAATCAAGTTTTGGGGCACCTCCCAGAAATTAAAAAAGTACCCTATCCTATAGAAAATTGAAAAATAAGAAAAAAAAAAATTAAATAAAGAAATTGGCGACGAGGCTTAGTTTCCGAGTTATGGGCCTCTGAAACTTTAGTACAGTGTTGTGAGTATGTATACGGTGTTTTTCAACGAATATGACCAATATTGGTATCATCTTAAAGATTTTAAGAATACCTTTCATGAAATGGTAAAAATAACTCTTGGTCAGCTATGCAGAAAAACGTTATTAAGTAGGAAAACACCATGGTGGAGAAAATCCTTAAGCCAGGCCGAAGGCCGGCAATGCAGGAATACTTTAGTAGGCCAGAAAACTTTGCAATGCAGAAAATCTTTATTGTGATGCGCCGTCTCGGGAAACACCATTGTGGAGAAAATCCTTAAGCTCGGCCGAAGGCCAGCAATGCAGGAATACTTTAGTAGGCTAGAAAACCTTGCAATGCAGAAAATCTTTACTAGGCTGCGCCGTCTCGGGAAACACCATGATAAGAATATTTTGCTAGAACTTCAGAGGCCCATAACTCGGAAACTAAGCGTTGCCGCCAACTTTTTTATTTATTATTTTCTTCTTATTTTTTAATTTTCTATATGATAGCATTTTTTGTTTAATTTCTGGGAGGTGCCCCTAAACTTGATTTGTTCCCTAATGAGAGAAAAAATAAAATTACTCTCTGAATATGCAAAAGTTATCCAAAATTGCTAGAACGCAAAAACCATAATTACACATCCTGAAATACTTATGTATGTATGTTGCTTACTTTTTACATTAAATTTAATTTAAGTGATTTTAGTCGCTTAAAACGCATAACATTATAAAAACAAACATTTTGCATCATTGGCAGCAGCTGTAAAAAGTAAATGAAAATAAGTTCCAACAAAGTAAAAGATACGTGAATTATTAAAAAATAGCATTTTTTTATATTACACAAATGCACTTACAACTTCAACTTTGCTCAAAAAACCTTCCATTTTGATTTTTAATAAATTTGTATGTTAAAACTTCCTATATTTGCGAATTTTCTGATTAATTTTTCAGTTTCATATGTAAACAAAAAACAGCTGATTATTTAATTCTTGCCCGAACTTACCCAGAAGAAAAAGTTCGTACTAGTTTGTACAAGAAATGAAAAATATTACTCTCTCAATCACTTTGTACAAGTTCTTTTTGTTTTGTTATGCATCTGGAACAGACCTAATAGGTGTGTTCATTTACTTTCCTAGCAGAAACTTGCAACGAGAGAGCAAGGCAGAAATTTACAAAATTACTCTCCCAGATACGAAAAAGTAAATGAACGCTTTACTTGTAAAAACTTGCAAGAAAATTTTATTCATGTCAGAACCATGGATGGAAATCATGGTACAATTGTACTTTTTCTAATGTATTTTGGATAATCTTGTTTGCAAATATTTTAAATTACAAAATTTTTACAAATCGACATTTAATATGAAATACTTTACACAGCTTCATGTATTATTTACTATTTTTTATGAATTTTTCATTATTTTTTAATTCTATTGTATTAAAAAAATACAAAAAACCCATTTTCCATCTCTGATCAAATATGATAAACAAACAAAATTCTTTCACAATAAAATTGCATTTATGTGGCTTAATGAAAGAAAAACAATAAATTAAGAAAATACGATTTCTTTTTACATTCGTATACATATTTTTTCAATAAGGAAATTCACATTTTTTGAGTTTTCCTTTTTCAGATATTTTTGAAATAATTAATTTGAAAACAAAATGCAAAACAGCTGTTTGAATAACTATTGCAAGTAAAAATTTTACTTGTAAAAACATGCAAGAATTTTTCTGTCTCTCAATTTTTTACGATCTTTCGACCAGCGATGCTAATTTAGCGCGTTTCGAGCTAGATTTAGCGCGTTTTAACTGTGCCAAACGCGCTTTTTTTAGTCTTAGCGCGTTTACTAAAAAAAGCGCTAAATTAGCGCGTTTTGAATAAAGTCAGTATCATTTCAGTTCAATATTTTTTTTTTACTTTTTTTGCATAAATTTAACAATTTTCTAGTATTCAAAACTCATAAGATTTTTTAAATTGGATAATAATTCAGCTGTCGCAAATAAAATTCCCTTGACTGTGGTTAGAATTAAAAACGCATTTTAATACTATAAATGGCAAATATTTTGAAATTTCATGAAAATTCGTGATCAAAAAAATTTATATAACTTATTAAGCATCTATTCTAGCTGAAGTATAGAAAGCATTTGAATCGCAAAACTATTCGACAATTTATAAATAAAAACTAAGGATTTCGATTATTTGGAAGGCAATTCTGATTCTGTATTAAATGATTTTAATTGTTTAGGATATAATTTCGAAGAAACAATATTATAAAATCTGAAAAGAGCTACTAAAAAATCAATTGTATTTACTAATACACATGTAAATACATCGAATTTTATTAAAATTTAATTTAGCGCGTAGGAAATAGCGTGTTTTGGCCATAAATAGTTGACAATGCTGCAACTTAGCGCGTTCTAGCGCGTTTTGCGAAGGGGA
Source organism: Nowickia ferox (assembly GCA_936439885.1). Taxonomy (NCBI): domain Eukaryota; kingdom Metazoa; phylum Arthropoda; class Insecta; order Diptera; family Tachinidae; genus Nowickia; species Nowickia ferox. Next base: position 88,300,802 of record OW387023.1, on the reverse strand, counting down.
ATAGCGCGTTTGGGTTACAAATAGTTGGCATCGCTGCTTTCGACGCTCTCTCGTTGCAAATTTTTTGGGTTAATGAACGCTTTCTAGTAACAATTGTTACAAATTTGTAAAAATTTTTAGTAAATGAACACAACTAATGTCAAAGCATAAGCTAATTAAGCTATTTTTCCATGAGATTATAAGTCGAAAAACAGATAAGCATCAATTTATGCGCTATAACTTCCTGAAAAATAGCACAAAATAATAGAAATTTTTGTCAGAGGAACTTTTATGTAGATTATAGAGGTGCCACTTAACTAAAAATGTGCTTATCTCGACTTCACCACTTTTTTCTTTTTGCCACAGAAATATTTGGCTGAATATTTTCTACAAAGTTACTGAGCACATACTACACCTCAGGTGTAAAGAACCCATAGTTTCACATACTGATATGCTACAGGAACAGGCCAAAGGAGGGAAGCTTAGACACCCTCCTCCCCCACAACACCTAAATAAAATTTCGATGAGATCTTTCAAAACACCGATATACTCGTACGTAATTTTTTTTCGGTCTCCGCTACCAGAATTGAACTCCGTAATTTTTTTTCGTAGTGTACTGTGTAATCTGATAAGAGGGGAAAATTAAGACGTTATGGACGACAGCCTTGGTCATTAAATCAAAATTGCATGCAAGTCTACAAACCAATCAACTGAAAGTTAAAATTTAAAACTAATTCTGATTAATAAAAGAAAGACATAAACATACATACATACATACATATGTACCCAGCGAAAAAAAAATATAAAAAATAAGTAGAAAAAGCACTGCATCTACAAACCACTTAAAATTTAAGTAAAAAACCAATAAAATTTTACGTTGAGGTGTCATTGGAAGGAACATGACATGACATGTTTTTAAGTCAATAAAACTCATGTTTTTGGTGCTATAAAAATCTGAAACTTAGCTGTGAAAATAATTCACTTCACAAAATCAGTTAAAGAAGTGCTTTTTATTCGGTGAGTAAAATCACTTGCATGTGGCTCTAAAAAAGTTAAATAATTAAATTTTTTGTTATTTTATTCCATGGTTATTTTTAAGAATAAAAATTTTTTGATTTGAAAATTCTTAAACGTTATAAAAACACTTGTATTTGGCTTGAGCCAAAAAAGTGTAATGAATTTGTTGAAAACAAAGTAAAAGTAAAATTACATTTGATACGTGGCTAAACATAACCTGCCATATTCATAAAAAATATTTCAGGTTTATTAAGCGCTTATTTGACGTATTTCTATGGGAAATTTGTCAAATAAACCTGTAATAAACCTAAAATATTTTTTATGAATTAGACCGAACTTCTTTACCATCTAAAAATATGCATTAGATACTTTCGAGGTAATTTAAAAGTGGTTCATAAGGAAGTACTTCTTTTATTTTTTGCTGGGTATATATTATGCCACTTGTGTGTACGAGTATACTCGTATACATATGTATGGCCTTTGCAGACACTCAGTTATCTTCTATAATAAATATTGTTATTGAATTCTTTTAGCAATATTTAGCTACCAAAATACACGACAGTTGTTTCGTGAACTTCTTGATTGAATGAATATCAGTTATAGTTTGTTATAAAAAAAAATTATTTGTTAATTGTACATATTAGTGTAGTTACTCGTAAGCGTTTCGATTGTATATAAGCAAGCAAATCGTTTAATTGATATTCGATAATGATAATAATTTCTCGAGACAATCCAATAAAAAGAAACACCAATAAAGTGAAATACAATTTATATTTTTTCTGCATACTCGTGTAACGCTGAAACGCTTAACTTTTTAACTCGATTCTTTAAAGGACATTAATTAGCGTTGAATACACTATAATGAGTTGTGTTTATTACTTGAAAATCTTATTACCACCTTTATGTTTATCGATAATTTGCCCAACTGTGCATGGAGCCATCATAAGCAAATATGCAAATAATATTGCAAAAAGGATTTTAATGGCAAAGTCGTTGCCATTCGAAGATTGCGGTGAGTGTACACAAGTTATTAAATTTGCTTACAAAATAGTTTTTACAATTATTTTTTTTTTGTAATTTAATTGTATGTGGTTTTTAGAAAATTTAATTTCTTAAAAATATTTAAATTTTTGTAGGACTAGAAAAGTACATCATGGTAAAGAGAACACTATGTACACACATACATACATTGCGGTTCATCAGGATAGAACCAAGTAACTGCTAATCAAAATTTGCTTCGATTACAACAAAAACAAACAAAGTTAGATTTTTAGAAAATAAGAAGAAGACTCAAGTTACAGCTTAAAGAACAAAATCAAATGCAAATGCATTATAACGGTACTTTCTACCATTTGTTTGTAATCAAGTGAGAAATTCCTCATTTATTTTTGGTTCATCGGAATAGAACCACGTTCAGTTTAACTTGAATAGAGCGTTATAAAATCTTATTAATATTAAAATGTCATCGGAAATTATAAAAATTGATGTTTTCCACTCTGAAAAATATTCCTATCGCGAAATCGCCAGAAAAATCGGAAGAAGTCATAACGTTGTAATGACTTACTTAAGAAATTTTGAGAAATACAAAATAAATTACAAAGGAGGTACTTCCGCAGGATTATTAAGCATTTGGCAGAAGTAAATGCAAGTAAATGAACCGTTCGTCGAGCTATTTTGTGCAGTGAACATCTGCAGTTCCGAAAACTGAGAAGAAACCTCCATTGAATGCATCTCTTCAATTTCAATTTATTTTATTATTCAACTTTGAATAACTGAGCCCAATGGGCCATAAATAGTTAACAGATTGTCTACATAATACAGTAGCTACATAAACTAAACTTTGTAATAAAATATTTGGTGAAAATCTTAGACTAATATAATAAATGTAACATATGTAAAGAATATTTATCAACATATCTCATAAATATAACAGTAGAGGAGAAAGCTTAGGACAGATATTGTATTGTAGGAAAGCAAATAAATTAACAATTGCGTTTGTATTGTAACAGAGTATAAGTCATATGTGTGTATATGTATGTACGAATTTCATATATTAATACATATGTATGTAACTATAAGTTATTGTGTTCAAGATATAATATAACTTTATTTTTATAAGTTTGATGTGATGAAACAAAAGATTTAAGGCTGTCAGATTATTAAAAATTATTGCAACTCTAGTATGAAATGATCGTTCCAAAATTGAAGTTAGTCTTGAAATTTGAGTTTGACGATTTCGTTGAGACCGACAGAAGGTAAAAAATTAAATTATATGCAATATTTTCCCATCCTTGTATATTTTGTAAAAAAATAGCAATAGTCTTAATTTCAAATACTTAGTTCAAGAATGAACATACTAAAAATCTACACACACACAGAGAGAATAGATTGGTTAAAATTCTGTTGGATCAACAAATATTTAATTATGTATTCCAATATTCCATATTTTCTATCAATTATCAATCAATTGTACGATTTTTTTATATTTATAAACAAAAAACCATAATTACAATATAAATAGAATTCTCACAATAGTTTAATTAGTAATAACGATGGATTCCGTTTATTTCTAATAACCATTTTAAAGTGTTGGTAGACATAACTGAATTAAATTCAAGTTAGAAAGTAACGTGATTGGATATTGGCTTTTGAAATAAAAAAAACTACTCATATAAACAATATTTAGTTTGAAAAAAATATTTGGTTATTGTAACTAATTAAAAACTTGCCGTCGTACTGAAATTCTATTGCAGTAAAAGAAAAGAAAATAAAATACTTTATTGATGTTCCTAACCGAATTTTTTATTCTGAATACAAAAGGAAAAACATATTTTATTGTCGCAATAGAATTATTCCTTATTTGTGGACAAATTTGAATGTTTTATAATCAAAAAAATAAAAATTAGATAGAAATGTCATATAAAAAACATCTTTTGCAGAATAATTATACAAAATCACGATTTAACAAAAAAGGTAAGGACATTATTATATACATAAATATGTATATCGCAAAATATTCGAAGTATTGTTACTATTATTTTGAAGTGAAATTATTTGTGCAAATAATCACAGGCAACGGATGTTACAATGCACCACGCGGATTAAAAATTTGCACATTTCATTCACTCAAGAATATAAGCGAAAACTTAGAATAATATGCGATAAATATAATAATGTACTTACATGCCTTTTTTATTTTGCACAAATTGTTTTATGTATGTATGTATGTGTATGAGCCATGTCTATCAATGATTCCTTTAGAAATACCAATTATATTGGTTGTATCAATTAATTATTTCTATAGTCACAATTAAAATTTCATTCTAAAAATTAAAATATTGCTACTGAAAAGTTGGTGCTTACAAAAACTATATTCGTTCATTACAGCAGAATTGTGTATTAGTTGTTGGAACCGACAAAATTCGATTGGCTACAAATTCGGTTATCACAACAAATCTGTTTTCTCTGTGCACATAATTCGACATATGACTGCGCCTTCTATGACTATACAGAAAACGAACAACTCTATTGAATATTTTCGTAAGTAATAATAATAATATTGTAATCCAAAGTGAGACTATAAACTTCAACTCCGTACCAAAATATGGGCATAATCAAAGTGTGAACAAGCTTTATTTTTAATTGCATGGGCAGTATAAGATTTTCATTACAAAAAGCTTTCATTACAAAAATGCTTTCAGCAAATTGTAATACGATGAATCAAAACAATTCACATATTCCATTTGCAATAAAAGTTGGTCCACACACAGTGGACCAAACACAAAAGAACGCGGATGAGGAAGGTTTAGTAGCCTTCGAAAACGGCCGGTTGTTCCGTTCAACTACGTGTTTGTCAGAATATTTGCAATAATAATAATAAAGTTAGGTTATCAAAATGCAGAAAATTGAAATTGCATAAAACACATTTTATGAAACCAAACGAGCATCAGAATGCATTTTTCTATTTATTTATTCCATGATATGAAACTATGTATTGTATATGTTTTATATTTATGAAAATTAAACGAAATTCTTTTTTAATACGACCACTCGATGTTCACGTACATGTTTTCAATAAACACACACAATCAAAATAACATATGGTATGCTCGTAAAACTTAAGTAGGATTTAAATGCACAAGGTTGAGCATTTAAGATTCATTTAAATGTCTCTCAACTTTGTACTGCAAAAATGATTTCGGTTCTTAAATGGCACTTAAAGAAAAATGACACTTAATTGAGAAATCAACTATCAATAAGATAGAAAGTAGTATATGCGGACATCATACTGGGAATGGGGACTATCAACCAAGGCGTCATTCACATATTACGTAACGCCAGTGTTGTCAGATTTATTTTGAGCCTTGTCGCCAAACGACTTGTCGAATATCGCCAATATAATAAAACATTAAATTATAGCTACAAAAATATTTTTTCATTTTGTAATTATATTACAAATATTGTTAAATTTTAAATTCAGCAGGTAACGTCTATATTAAAACATAAAAATTATACTATATAAGAAAAATTAAGAAAAGTGTTTACATTAACATATAAATAGTGGAGTACAAAAAATAATTAAAAATAACTTATTCCAAAAGATCAATCCGAATAGGATAAACTGAACTTGAACACCAAGATAAAAATTATTATATAAATCTCTTGATAAAACTGAACTTAAATGTGTATTTAAGTACACATATCATGTCCTTGAAGTGGTAAGTACCAGCAGAATTGTTGTATTCATACACTGTAGTGCCAGCTATACACTACACAAGTTCACTGCACACGTCTGGCACTGTACAGTGCGTTTGTGTAGTGTATGGGGGTGGTTGTGCTATTTACGTAGTGACCTAAGTAAATATCAAAACGATTTTGATATTTCCTCAAGTTTGTGAAAATGTACAGTGAACTTGTGTAGTATATGTTGCAAACGCTCAGTTGTGTCGTGATTTTTTAAGAGTGAGAAATGAGCGCCGAAAAAATATTCTGGACAGAGTTTCTAGAATTATTATACAAAGAATCGCCTGCATTATAGAGCATTAAAATAAAAACTGCACAGTTTACTTGTATAGTGTGCCAGACTTGAGCACTGAATGGCTGGCATAGGCGAGAACTCGTGCAGGCTTTTTGGTGCTTCATTATCAAAATGTTGGTTCTAATTAATAAAAAAAAGTTTTCCCCACTGTGTTTTATAAACACCAAATGAGATTTTGTGGGCCATATTTTTTAAACTTCTTGAATTTCAGAAAACTTTGTTTGAGATAAAGAGTCACAACATTTAGAATTTCATGCATGAAATATTTTATGTTGTAGAAAAAATTCTTTACAAAAAAATTTCATATTTTTAACATTATTCTATTTTATTGAAATCGTAAAATGTCGCCAAAAATATCGCCAAGGAGTTCAAATATCGCCAATCGCCATTTGAAAATTTTCATCGCCAAAAATAAATTTTCGTCGCCACGTTTGGCGAGATATCGCCATATCTGACAACACTGCGTAACGCTATTTTCTGAGTTTTTACAACGACTCCCTCCCTCCTTGCTATTATAGCTTTCAAGATATAAAATTATTATTAATTACTCTGTATGGGGGTTGCCCCTTCCTTCGGTCCTATTCTACCAATATCTTGAATTAGTTCGCACCGCGCTCTCAAAAGAGTACATATTAAATTTGAATACTCTGACTACTATAGCTTTCAAGATAAAATATATTCCGTTTGTATGGGCATGGCACAGCCCACTTATGAAAAATAGATTACGACCTATTCTCAGAACTACCGAATACAAATCCCAAATTTCATAAAAATCAGTCAAGCCGTTTAGGAAGAGTTCAATTATAAACACCGTGACAAAAGAATTTTATATATATATATATATATATAGATACAGAGTTACGCAAATATCACGGATATCTAAAAATTTACATTCTATGCATCTTCATACATATGTACATACATACATACATACATATGCATGTATATCAACACTTCAGATTCAATTGGCTTTAAACCTTAAATAAACCGGCCATATAAAGAAGAAAAAATATTAAATTTCTATCTTATCAATTTAATTTGAGAGTGCGACTTATACAATGTACACATACATGTGTATATGCATTTACATTTATATTTATGTATGTACGTACTGTGCAAAATTTATTAAATTTTTATTGCCAGAAAGTCATGCGGTGTTATAAATTATAATTGTCTGATTTAATAAATAACAAATCCAAATATAAGTGGGATTTTTAGAGTTTATTATGTCTTAAATAATTAAGGGATTAATAAGATATTATTATAGAGATACACTTTTCAACAACAGGGTTTACAAAGTGCCCTGGAGACGATCAAATAAACTTATCAATCTAATATGTATGACAAAAACACTTAAACAATTTGTAGAACAAGTTACTATCAAATCATTTTATATTTGAAATTAATGTTAATATTTTTTCTATTGTCGTCAGTCGTTTTTTACTTTTGTACCAATAAACTTTTGTTCTATAATCTTTTACAACAAAGTCACATCCACTGCAATTGTTTTAACTCTAAAGATATTGTATGTATATTGGAGAAAATATATTCCAACAGTTTATGGACCCAGGACGTTAGTGACTGTGTAATTATAGAAGAATATTGCAGAAAATACCAATTTGACTAAATGGAAGACATCAAAGCGTGTGTTAAGAAAATTATCAGATTTGGAAATACAAGTTGGAACTCTTGTTGATAAAAGAGGACTTGTGTGATACAGTTTCCAACGAAAAGCCTAGTGCTCCTAGTGCTCCCTGGTCTCAAAAGGATGGTAAGGCTCGTGCAACCATCGGACTTTTAGTAGAAGACTCTCAATTGGTTCATATTCGCAATTTGAATACTGCACATGATTATTGGAATGCTTTAAAAAAGTTGCACGTTGTCAAACAAAGTCATGCTTTTGAAGAAATTGTGCCGTATGCAGCTTAAAAATGGTGAAAGTATTGAGAAGCATATATCGGAAATGCTGGAAACTATAAACAGATTAAGCAGTCTAGGAGAAAATTTAGCACATCATCTTCAAGTAGCATTCTTACTTGGAAGCTTGCCGGATGAATATACTGGTATTATTACAGCCTTAGAAGTGCGATCAGACGAGTAACTGACATTAGATCTTGTTAAAGAGAAATTAATTCAAGAATCTAATCGTAAACAAGATGGCGATCAAGAACCGAGTTCTTCTAATGTAGCTCTTAAGCTTCAAAATTCCAAATTTGTTAAAAAATGTTATGGCTGCGGAAAAATTGGACACATCAAACGTAATTGTCGTGTTATAAAGAAAACTAAATATAAATCTTGAAGACTGATGGCTAACAAAATCGTAAATGGCTCCACAGCAGCAACCAATGATGAATTCTGCGTTAGCTCTGGGAAAAAAATGGTTCGAAATAAATGGTACGTGGATTCTGGTGCTAGCTGTCATATGAGCAGCAATAGAGAATTTTTTGCAACATTCAATGCTGAAATTGGTGGTGATATTTTCTTGGCTAATGGTAAAAAGGTAACTGCTCAAGGGTCTCGAGAAGGTTTTATATATAGTAATGGTAAGAAATTGAAAATAAAAAACGTTTTGTTCGTTCCGGATCTAGATGGAAACTTATTATATGGTACAAAAATGGTACAGAATAATGTTCAAGTTTTGTTCAAAAATAAGAAGTGTGAAATCTCGTATAATGGAGTTCTTTTAGTCATATTAAAACTGGTAAATAATATCTACATAATTGAAGAAGCGGAACAGGCAAATTTAGCCAAATTATGTGAAACTGAATGTGTACATACATTACATCAAAGGTTTGGGCATCGAGATAATAAAGTTATTAAATATGCTCTAGATAATAATTTGATATCAAACGTACAACTAAAACGTTGTCAGTGCTCAGATGTTTGTGAAATTTGTTTTATGGGCAAGATGAGTAGGCAAGTGTTTCCTAAAGAAACACAAACTCATTCAGGAAACGTTTTGGACCTGGTTCATGCTGATTTGTGTGGACCTATGCAAGAAGTTACACCCAGTGGTAATAAATATTTTCTAACAATGATTGATGATTACTCCAGGTACTGTGTCATTTATTTTTTAAAAAATAAGAGTCAAGCTTATGACAAAATAAAAGATTATATTGCCTATGTTGAGAATTTATTCAGAACACGATTGAAAATATTAAGATCAGGTGGAGGAGGTGAATTTAAGAATGAAACCTTACATGTTTTTTTGAAAAACAAAGGAATTTGTCAACAATTTACAGCACCATATACGCCTGAACAGAATGGTGTAGCTGAATGTAAAAATAGGAGTTGTTTATTAATACAATCAGGCTTAAATCAAAAATATTGGGCTGAAGCAGTAAATACCGCAAATTACTTGCAAAATAGATTACCCTCAAAAATAATAAATAAAACTCCTTATGAATTATGGTATTCTAGAGTACCGTCTATGAAACATATTAGAACATATGGTTGTGAGGTATATTTTCATACCAACAAAAAGTTCCGTCAGAAGTTAGATAATGTTGCCAAAAAAAAGGATTTCTTGTTGGATTTTGTGATGAATCCAAGGCATATAGAATTCTTGATAAAGAGACTAACAAAATAGTTATCTCAAGAGATGTTAAATTTATTGAAATTTTTAGTACATATAACAAAGCGAAGAATAATGACCGCAATTTAGTGTCCATTGATTTATGTAGTTCGCATGAAAAATAATGTGAAAATAACCCTGTAAGGAATGATAATGTACATGAAGAAGTTACTAATGAAGATAGTTATGATACCGCCGACAGTGAAATTGAAACTGAAATACATATTTTGAAAAATGACGAAAATGAGATTGAACCATCAACTAGAAAATCTTCAAGGAGTACCACCAAAAAAATATGATTGTAAAGCCGCTATTTTTGAAATTGAAAGTCCAAATAGTGAAAGTTGGAAGGCTGCTATGGAGGAAGAAATGCAAGCAATGTATGCAAATAATACTTGGGATATCATAGAATTACCAAAAGGTAGAAAATCTGTGGGATGTAAATGGCTTTATAAAATTAAAACTATGCCGGATGGCTCAATCAAATATAAAGCACGTCTTGTGGCCAAAGGTTTTTCACAAAAAATGATAACATTATGAGGGCAATCATGAATAAAATTCCGCGAGAAATTTTTCCTGGGGAACAATTTCAAGCAATAGCAAGTAATAGGGAAAACAAAAGTATTTTAATTGGAAAAGGGAAAAATTTCTCGCGGAATTTTATTCATAATTGCCCTGTATGTATTTACTGGTTTATGTAGATGACATTTTAATTTTTACAAGAAATGAAGAATTCTTACACAATTTTGTGAAAGAAATTTCAACGTTATTCAAAATTACTAATCTTGGAAATCTAAAGCTATTTTTAGGAATTGAAGTTGAAAAAATTGAAGAAAAATATTACATACATCAGCAAACTTATTTGAATAAAATTTTAGCAACTTATGGTTTATCAAACTCTAAACCATGTAAAATACCACTAGATGTTGGATATGTTGGAGAACAAGTATTATCAGAGGAAACATTAGAGTCAAATGAGATATACAGACGAGCAATTGGATCATTGTTATATTTATCAAATAATACCAGACCTGACTGTTGCTGTATCAATACTTAGTCGCAAAGTATCATGCCCTACGCAAACAGATTGGAATGAAGTCAAGAGAATTTTCAAATACTTGAATGGCACCACAAATTTAAAATTGTGTATCGAAGCTAAAGACCTTAGATTAATCGGGTATGCTGATGCAAATTTTGTTGGTGATGTTAAGGATAGAAAATCCACAAGTGGCTATGTATTTAAACTGGGTGGAGCTACAATTTCATATGCGAGTAGAAAACAAAAGCAAGTTACATTATCATCAACAGAGGCTGAATTTGTTTCATTAGCCGAAGCTACCCAAGAATTATTATGGTTAAAAATGTTATTTCAAGATTTAAAAATTAAAATTTCTAATATAATATTGTATGAAGATAACCAAAGTTGCTTAAAGCTATTAGACGTCGATAAAAAACAAAACACTTAAACAATTTGTAGAACAAGTTACTATCAAATCATTTTATATTTGAAATTAATGTTAATATTTTTTCTATTGTCGTCAGTCGTTTTTTACTTTTGTACCAATAAACTTTTGTTCTATAATCTTTTACAACAAAGTCACATCCACTGCAATTGTTTTAACTCTAAAGATATTGTATGTATATTGGAGAAAATATCTTCCAACAGTATGCATGTACATACACATACGCCTTGTCGTCGATGGTTTATGAAAATCAATATGTTTTAAGTGCGCCAAGATAGCGTCGACGAGTTAGCGTCGATTTTGGGAATTAAAAAACCGGGAAAAAATGGGGGGGGGGAAAATTTTGGGTATTTTTAAAAATATATTAAGAAGCCGGCATCAATATTGGTAATTCAAGGGTGGAAATTAAAGAAAAATCGTGGATGAATTTTCCCATTAGCACTCATGGACCCCCACATACGTTCATAAAGTGGACACTTTGGTGAACAAAATGAGCGAACCGTGCGAAAATTCTGTCCACCCGTTTTTGAGAAAATCGACTTAATCGAAAATGGCCAAAAAAAACCGTGGATGAATTTTCCCAGGAGCACTCTTGGACTCCCACGCCAAAACGTTATACATTCGTAAAGTGGACACTTTGGTGAACAAAATGAGCGAACCGTGCGAAAATTCTGTCCACCTGTTTTTGAGAAAATCGACTTAATCGAAAATGGCCAAAAAAAACCGTGGATGAATTTTCCCAGGAGCACTCTTGGACTCCCACGCCAAAACGTTATACATTCGTAAAGTGGACACTTTGGTGAACAAAATGAGCGAACCGTGCGAAAATTCTGTCCACCCGTTTTTGAGAAAATCGACTTAATCGAAAATGGCCAAAAAAAACCGTGGATGAATTTTCCCAGGAGCACTCTTGGACTCCCACGCCAAAACGTTATACATTCGTAAAGTGGACACTTTGGTGAACAAAATGAGCGAACCGTGCGAAAATTCTGTCCACCCATTTTTGAGAAAATCGACTTAATCGAAAATGGCCAAAAAAAACCGTGGATGAATTTTCCCTGGAGCACTCTTGGACTCCCACGCCAAAACGTTATACATTCGTAAAGTGGACACTTTGGTGAACAAAATGAGCGAACCGTGCGAAAATTCTGTCCACCCGTTTTTGAGAAAATCGACTTAATCGAAAATGGCCAAAAAAAACCGTGGATGAATTTTCCCAGGAGCACTCTTGGACTCCCACGCCAAAACGTTATACATTCGTAAAGTGGACACTTTGGTGAACAAAATGAGCGAACCGTGCGAAAATTCTGTCCACCCGTTTTTGAGAAAATCGACTTAATCGAAAATGGCCAAAAAAAACCGTGGATGAATTTTCCCAGGAGCACTCTTGGACTCCCACGCCAAAACGTTATACATTCGTAAAGTGGACACTTTGGTGAACAAAATGAGCGAACCGTGCGAAAATTCTGTCCACCCGTTTTTGAGAAAATCGACTTAATCGAAAATGGCCAAAAAAAACCGTGGATGAATTTTCCCAGGAGCACTCTTGGACTCCCACGCCAAAACGTTATACATTCGTAAAGTGGACACTTTGGTGAACAAAATGAGCGAACCGTGCGAAAATTCTGTCCACGGTTTTTTTTTGGCCATTTTCGATTAAGTCGATTTTCTCAAAAACGCGTGGACAGAATTTTCGCACGGTTCGCTCATTTTGTTCACCAAAGTGTCCACTTTATGAACGTATGTGGGGGTCCATGAGTGCTAATGGGAAAATTCATCCACGATTTTTCTTTAATTTCCACCCTTGAATTACCAAGATTGTTGCCGGCTTCTTAATATATTTTTAAAAATACCCAAAATTTTCCACCCCATTTTTTCCCGGTTTTTTAATTCCCAAAATCGACGCTAACTCGTCGACGCTATCTTGGCTCACGTATATGTTTTGATTGTTTTATTTCACGGCTGATTATTTGATCGTCTCCAACCATGATTGACAAAAAAAAAATGTTCAGTTGTTTTGAAGTTTTTATTTGTACGTTGACTTTTTAGCGACAAAAATACGACACTCATGCATATGCATGCACTGATTGACGGGTTTATTTGATCCTCTACAAGGCACGTGAATTTTTTTGTAACAAAAAAAATATTTCATCTGAAACAAAACTATAGTTGACAATAATTAATAAATTGAATATCATTGGTAACTCTGAAAACAGATACTTTTTTATCGAATAATTTAACCAACATCATTGTTTACCATACATTTCGAAAATCAAATAAACTTGATAGTTTTCACGTGTTTCTCTGCCCTTTAGGTTAGGTTAGGTTAGTCAGGTTGGTCAGGGACCTCCCATAGCCCAGTATTAATCCTTAGCGATAACAGCAGATGGCAAGAAACCTGTAAGTATGGCAGCCTAGTTCGTGGTGCCTGTATCGAATGACTCCCACACAGATTTAACAAACCTTAGCAGTCTACACATTTCCATTCCCGATACAAGTTCAAGACTTCGAAAAGTGTGATCACCAAGACAGTCATATCTAGTGCGGCTTAAAGCCGGACAGTGGCACAGTAGATGTTCTACTGTCTCCAAACTCCGGGTTCCTTACATTTCCTGCAGGTACCGTCAAGTATCTGTCCTATTTTGACGGCATAAGAAGCCGTCCAGCAGTGTCCAGTTAATACGCCCACTAGAAGTCTACAGTTGCTTCTGGTTAGTGGTAAAAGGAATTTAGTCGATTTAGGATCATAGGAGCTCCACATGATTTTAGAAGTTTTGCAAGTTTTCGTCGCACGCCAACTTTCCTCCGCTTCTTCCTTCATCTTAGAGTCTATGATCCATTTCAGGTATTGAATTGGTTTCCGGACATATACCGTTTCTTCCACCGGTAATTGGGTCCCCCTTTTGGCCAGTATATCGACCATTTCGTTTCCCTCAATTCCCATGTGTCCTCGGACCCAATAAACATGTACTTGTCTGCCAGCACATAAAATATTTAGGGACTTCCTACACATGAGCACAACCGAGGAGTAGTTGCAGTCTGCTGAAATTGCCTTAATTAACTCTCTGCCCTTTAATAACGAGACTCAAATATTTCAATCGACAATAGTAGTAGTCGCGTTCAAATAAAATGAACGCGAGTTTGCACCCCACATAGTACAGGGGTTTTTTAATTTTTATTTTTTGTACACAAGACTTTTATATAATTTATGAAAGAGTTTCGTAGTATAAAATAACAACCTATATCTTAAACAGGACGGAAAGTTTCGTACAAACACATGCTGCATGGAATTTTTTAGCGTACAATTTTTATTTCACTCCCTTAGCCTTTGTTACTAAAACAATGCACTTGTGTTATTAAAGAAATCACTAACCTTTGACTTTTTGTTTCCCTTTAATTATTTCTTACAGGTTCTAAGTATCTCATATTATATTTGAGTATATCCAGTTGCAATACAATACCATGTACGATGAAACGTGGTTCTACTGTAGAGGTCAATGTGATATTTAAAGATGATAGTAAGTAACGTACCTTAAAAAAAAGTAAAGAAAAAATTTCAAATTAATGTTAAAATATAATTCTGAAACATGGCTAAATTAATATTTACTCTTATGTATACTCCTTTCACATACGCAAAGTTTACTTTGCAAAGTCATGAGGATTTGTAAGAAAGAAGGGAAGGGAAGCTCATGAATTTTCGAACTTTGAAGTAAGCTTTGCGTGTGCGAAATTCGTTGTATTTACTAAGAGAAACAAACTCTGCAAAGGCTCTATGTCCACTTTTTTTTTTAGAAATTGATATTTTAATGCTGTAATGTACAATAAGTAAAAATACATTGATTACAAAGAAATAAATTACAGTTATCTTGTATTTTGTTGTTCTTTTGTAGTGATGAGCAAAAGCGCTTAGTCCAATTTATCACAAGAAAAAGCTCTAAGCCCCTGTTTAACCATTTCTGTCAAATTGTTCAATCACATGTTTAAAAAAAATCGTCTAACTGTTTTATAATAATTAATGTACGCTATTTTATTTTTTAATATTACCGTGTGTTTTTTTAAATATTATTGTGTTTTGTCTCTCCTCTAAAATTTTAAAATATGGACTTAGAGCCTTTGCATGTTGAGCTGAGCTAGAAGATCTTTAAAGATAGTTGTTCAGTAAACTTGTTCAAAAGTCATGTTTGAATAATTTTATATAAAATTAATGCGTCTAATGGCGTTTTATTTTTTATGAAAAAAATTTACATTTATTGTACTCTTCATTTTCATATTTTTTGATATACGAGGTCTGATCAAAAAATAAGCGTTATTTTCAAATTTCGTGAGTTACGTATGTTCGATTTTCGCATTTTTTTCTGTTATGCTGGTACAAATGTCTGTTATATATGTTGGCAATATTTTTTTTGGATTGTCAGTTTGTTTTTGACGGATAAAAAGGTTAGTCGTGTTTTGGTGTGCTATTCGATTTTTTATTATTCGAAAAAATGGATCAAAGAAAATGTATTAAGTTTTGTGTAAAAAATGAAATTAAATGCGCAAGGACATTTGAAATGTTGACTGTGGCGTTTGGCGAGTCTACTGTGAGCAGAACACAAGATCAATTGTGGTATAACCGGTTTAAGGAAGGCCGAGAAGATGTCAATGACGATGCTCGTCCTGATCGTCAAGTTCGGTCAAATGTGAAGGTTTTTCTCACTGTTTTCTTCGACTGCAATGGGGTGGTGCATCATGAATTCTTGCCACAAGGTCGTACTGTCAATAAGGAATACTACCTTGAAGTTATGCGCCGTTTGCGTGACGCAATTCGTCAGAAACGCACAGAATTGTGGAAAACACAATCATGGATTTTGCACTATGATAACGCACCAGCTCACACATCGATGCTTTTGCGTGAGTTTTTGGCCAAAAAAAAACGGGACTTGGGCCCCGCTGACTTTTTCCTCTTCCCAAAACTGAAGACACCGATGAAAGAAAAGCTTTTTGCTACGATTGAGGAGATAAAAGAAAAATCGAAACAGGAGCTTTTGGCGATACCCAAAAGCGCGTTTCAGAAGTGTTTTGAGGATTGGAAAAAACGCTGGCATAAGTGTATTATATCTGAATAAATAAATACTTTTTGAAAAAATTTAAAATAATAATTTAATAATTTAAAATGAGTTAAGTATTTTACTAGACTTTAGAAGTCATAATACACCTTGTCTACAATTTTCATGACTGTAAGCATTACTATTGTGCCTATATAATTAAAAAGATTTCAGACGCAGCCATAAAGGTGGAGGTACATACCACGCGTTATGCGGCAAAGCGTTTCTGGCTTGTTAAACGTTTAAAACTATAAAAATGCAAAGTTACACACCACGCTTTTGAGGCTTTTTTAGTTGCAAGATTTCAAGCCTTGCATTTACGTTTTATTTTTCTTTAAATATTTAATGCATTTTTTTATCTATAAATAATAATAATAAATAAATAATAAATAATCTCTTTATTAGTATTATCAATACTTTTCATATACATTACATTACAATTAGTTTATAACATTTTCTCTATTCAATTATGCATTAAATTTTACAAAATTAACAATGTGTCTTCTAAATATACTAGAATTTATTTATTTATTTATGAAAAATATACTTTATAAAATAAATTTACAAAATATATAAAATGGCGCGGGTGACTAGACCATTAGCGCTCGAAAGAGATACAAAAAATTTTTACAAACGTACATATGTACATGTGAATTCGGAATTAATAAAAGAAATTAAATAGTTTTCAGAAAAGATTTTAAAATATTGGAATTAGAAATAGTATCAAATATCTTGAATGTTGTGCTTCAGCATACATCTTCTGATTATAGCCCAGTTTGCTTCATTAGCGCAATTTAAAATTACATCCAGGGGCTCGTTCTGTCTGGACAGTGGGCATTCCGTAAGTATGTGAGAAATGCTCAAAAAAGTATTGCAGTGGGAACATATTGGAGGATCAGAACCATCATAGTAGTGTTTAGTATTGAAAAGGGATTTGCCAACCCTTAATCGAGCCATCGTAATGCACTGACTTCTTGAAAAGTTTATATTGTAATTTGGTCTCCGTGTTGTAGAAACTGATTGTGATCGTAAAGCCTTAAAGAGATTAATAATGCAAGTGGGTAAAGCAGGCGTTGCGGCGATATTTGACAAATTAAGAGCGTCTCTTGCTATTTTGTCTGCAAATTCGTTGCCACTTATGCCCATATGAGAAGGAATCCAAAGCACCATAATTTGATGTTGTAGTCGGGATGGGAATATAAGATCGTCATAGGAACCGCTCCGATTTTTTATTAGTCCTCTGCATGCACTCAGGCTATCTGTGCAGATAAGCGTTTTTTGCCCTTTCTGAATGGAATAGGAAATGGCTGACTTAATGGCTGCCATTTCTGCAATAAATATACCCGTAAAATTTGGCAAACGTGTTTTATGTACAATTGAAAAGCCGGACGTTGAATTCTGTTTAACTACCGAATAAGATGTTAATTCATTTAGACAAGAACCATCAGTAAAAAGTGTAAGTAAAGCAGAGAAATCAACGACTTTTTGCATCATCATTCGCTTAAATACAGAAGGGTCCGTGCTCGCTTTGTTATATACCTTGAGACTATCATCAATCCAAATAAGGTCTTTAGACCTGTCAGGGGTTTCTGGTTTATCCGGGAATGTAATTTCAAATCTTTTCAAAAGTAATATAATTTGGCAAATTGAGAATGATCTTAATAAAGTTGGCGATTTAATATGTTTCCAGAAAGTCTCATGCAGTCCGTCTGAAGATGTTGAAATAGATCTGGAAGCCATGGAAACTGAACTTTTCTCGAGTAGTGACTGAAAGTCTTGAAGATGTGTTTCGATTTGCAGGAGCTGAATTGGGGTCGACCGTAATAAACCAGAAGCAGTTCGGTAGCATTTGTTGATAGATGTGTTCAGTTTTCTGACATTACTTTTTGAAGTAAATCCGTAAATTGTTATTCCATGTAAAATAATACCTGTGGTTAAGGAGCGACAAATGCCAAGAGCAGTTTCCATGTGCGGTCCTTTATTACGACAACATATTAATTTTAATAAATTGTTTATTTTGCTTAACTTAGTCCGTAAAAAATTCACATGTGAGTTCCAAAGAAGATTTTTAGTATATAAAATTCCTAATATTTTCATTTCTTGCTTAACGTTAAGATTGGCATTTCTTATACACATGGTGTTGCAGTTGCAACCCCTTTTCCTGCATACGTGGAGAAGTTCAGTTTTTTCAGCAGGAATAACAGCACCAGTTTTTTTAGCCCAAGCACAAATTTTAGAATCAAAATTGTTCAAATATTGGTTGATTTCTGTCTCAAAACCAGAAGAAATGGCAAAAATGTTATCAGCGTAAATGCCTACATAATCAATTCCTGGAAGATTTTGTATGGCTTTGGCTAGCGAATTCGCATAAATTGTATAGAGAACCACTGACAATGGTGAGCCCTGTGGGACACCATTGTCAAGTGGATAATGTACAGAACAGTGACCATCCACCCTAACCATAAGTCTTCGATTTTCTAAAAATGATTTTAATAGTCTGAGAATCTGTCGAGGTATACCCCATTCGTTAAGTTCAAAGATAACGAAGGTTGAAACCACTCGGTCAAAAGCTTTTTCCAAATCCTGCGAGAGGACAATGCAGTGTTTACGTTTTTTGAGATTATATCGCAAAGTCTCTTCCAGTTGGTGACATAGGGTATGAACACCATGCTTTGGAATAAAGGCATGTTGTATATCAGAAATTTTATGTCGGGTGTATTTCCAAAATCGTTTAGCCAAAATTTTTTCAAAAATTTTAGAAAGTGTTGGTAAAAGAGAAATAGGACGGTAGCCGCTTATTCGATTAGGGTCTTTTCCGGGCTTAGGGATGGGAGACACGATGGCGATTTTCCAATCATGAGGGAATACACCCCTAGATAAAATGTTGCTGTATAGGTCACAAAGACGTGTTTTCAAAGCTACCGGTGCATTCTTTACCATGGAGTACGTTATTTTGTCACCTGCCGGTGTGGAACCTTTCAATGTTCTAATAGTATAGATAAGCTCATTAATATCTACATTTCGAGACAATTTGCCATATATTTCATTTTTTTGTGGTAACTCGTCTATATTAAGCCTACTTTTTGTAAATACAATACTGGCATCCAAGGCGTCATTTGAACTAATTGAGCTCCAAAACTGTCCAAATTTTTCAGCTATAACTTGGGGATGAGAGAAACAATTTTCATTTATACAGATGGGAGGAAAGTTTTCGTTTCTTTTGGATCTCAGATTGTTTACTTTGTTCCATAAGAATCTTACATCCATCTGCGGGTTTAGGGAATTTAAAAAGCGATCCCATGTTTCACGTTTAGCAATCCTGCATTCTTGCTTAACCTTCGCACAGGATTTCCTGTACTCTATACAATTCAATTGAGTGCTATGGCGTTTAAATTTTTTCCATGCATCATTTTTTATTTTAATCAAGCTAGCTATGAAAGTATTGAACCATGTTGGATTGTGTTTAGCCTTGGATTCTCTGGTGAGAGGAATGGTTTCATTAGCTGCTTTTCTTAAAATTCGCTTAATCTGAGCTGCTTCTCTATTGATATTTAAAGACTCTGTAAATTCGTCATTTACTAATGTTGCCCTCTTTCCATAAAGAGACCAATTAGCACGATCAACACGAAAGCGTGGTGAAAAGATTTTCTTTACTGATGCGTTGTTATTAGAAATTATAATTGGAAAGTGATCGCCAACCTCTGGCAAAGACAGACGCGACCACGACAATTCTGATGCAATGTCTACACTGGCCATGGAGACATCAACAGACGTCAGGGTATGTCTCGTGCTAAGAAGAGTTGGAGAACCGTCATTTAAAATTCCAAAATCTTTGTCGTCTGCGAAATCTTCCCAAACAATTCCACTAGGTGAATTTGTTGTGGATCCCCAAAGCGTGTTTTGTGAGTTCAAATCTCCTATCAAAATGTGATGATCATTATAAGGGTACGGCAGACAATCAAGCGTAGAAGAAGTCATTCTCAAATCGCATTCTTTATATATATTGGTAATGAAAAGTTCTTTGTTGCATTTTAAGATCACTGTCTGGAAAAGCAAATTACTGGAGGATAACAAATGTTGAGTGGCATTGATTCCATTCTTTACCAAAAGAGCTATGCCCGATTTGGCATAGGAATGACAGTGGTTGTGATGAAAAACTTTGTATCCCGGTAGGTGTAAAAGGTGACGGTCTCTATCAGTTATGTGAGTTTCTTGTAATGCAATGACATTTGGTTTATGTTTCGCTACTAGAAGTTCAAGGGCAAATTTGTGACAGAGAAATCCTTGAATGTTCCACTGAAGCAGGGTGATATTCAATCCAAAATCCATGTTTAAAATAAAATATTTAAAGCTTATTTTCCTTTCTTAGCAGAGGAAGTTTTTGTTTTTTTATAGGTGTCGGGTGTTATTAAAACATTAAGTTCGGGAAATTTGCTGTATAACTGCGTGCATGGTGTTGAGGCATTATCCGAAGACTCTATGTGTGGTCTAGTAGGAGAATTTAGTCCCAAACCATCACTTATATCCATTATTAATTCATTTTCGCTTATATTTTTATCTACGGTTAAATCTTTATGAAGATTATCCCCTTCGGGTTCATTATTCGAAAAGCTAGATTCCCATATTGAGCATTCTTCTGTTGAAGTGCACGGTGTAAACTCAATTACGTTTTCTTTCAATATTTGTGTTTCTGGCAGAGAAAAATCGTTACTCAAATTCATTTCATTTATTTCATCTTGGTCTGTTAAAAATATGTCGCTGTTGTTGCTTTTGTCGCTGTTGTCGTTTTTGTTGCTGGTGTTGTTGTTTGTTGTTTTGTGGTT
The DNA here is from genome assembly GCA_936439885.1 of Nowickia ferox. Classification (NCBI taxonomy): domain Eukaryota; kingdom Metazoa; phylum Arthropoda; class Insecta; order Diptera; family Tachinidae; genus Nowickia; species Nowickia ferox. The sequence goes on along the minus strand of OW387023.1, from coordinate 88,279,824 downwards.
AAAAGAAAAGGAATTTTTTGAAGTTGCTTTATCATGTAACGGTTCATTGAATGAGGTGATATTTTGAGAAGATGGTGCTATTGTGTTAATTGCAGATTGGGCTATGACTTTGTTTAATGACGATAATTCTTTGGTTGTTTTAATGGAAGGAGGAGATGTAGTTCTTGTTGTTTTGATAGAGTCGGTAGAAGTAGGGGGAGGATTTGATGTGTTATCTGTAGGTGTTTTGTTAGTTAGAATTTCTGCGTATGACGATTTATTAGTTGTATTTCTTTTTGTTGGAGGTTTGAGCGTGTTTAGAGTTGGATTGTCGTTGAACGTTTTCCAAGCTTCGCGAAAAGTACATCTTTTTGAAATACGAATGTAGTTCACAGACTTATGTTTCCAAAAACTTGGGCAAAGGGGATCATGTGAGGGATGTTGTTCTGTCATACAATTAACGCAATATTTTCTTGAGCATTGTTCATGAGGTATAGGAAATGCGCATTCTTTGCATACTTCTATAGATTTACATCTGTTTTTGGTGTGACCAAGTTTCTGACAGAGTATACACCTCATCGGGTTTGGAATATATTCTTCTACTGCTACCCTTTCCCATCCAAGTTTTAAATTGCTGGGAAGATGAATAAGGTCAAACGTGATTATTACCGCGCCAGTCGATGTAAGTTTGTCGCCATCTTTCTTCATTAGTTTGCGTACTTCAACCACTTTTTGGTCTCTTAGGGATTCAAGTATTTCCTCTTGTGAGATTTCAATCAATTTTCTCGAAAAGATGCGTCCTTGGATAGTGTTTAATGAATTATGCAAAGTTATTTTAACAGGAATACAATCTATATATTTTGCTTTTAAGAATTTATCTGCAGTTTTACCATCAGGGACCTTAATAAGAAGATCGCCACTTCTCATTTCGTTCACTTCAAGTCGTTCTTTTGATATGTAGTTGAGGCCACGTTCTACTTGGAAAACATTATATGATGATAAAGGTCGAGGTTCCACATTTTCCGTCAATGATATAGTTGAAGCGACCAAATACCGTGGGAGATTAGATTCATTTACTGGTTTTTCCGGTAGTGGAAGGAAATCATCTGGACGAGGTCTTTTGTTACTGTTGCGCTTGGTTTTACCAGCATAGGAGTCGAGTTCGCGGAAACGGTTGTAGTTCGGGGGGTGAACCCCATTCATTTTATTAGGAAAAACTTAACACTTGTCCAAGAATTCAATAAGCTTCACCGATCAAATAAAACAAAAACAAAAAAATAAACACTCAGAAAACCCGTTAACTCAAATAGAATGAAAGAATGCAGAAAAAACACTCAAAAATATTCACAAGCCACGCGAGAATTAAGTGCTTACTCGGCAACTGCCTGCGAAAGACTGATATACTAGAATTATTTTCAAATTTTACATAATTTGGTAGGGAGTTCTAAAGGTGTAGGTAGACCTTTGTAAAAAAGCGATCGCTGCATCGATGTTTTTGATACTCTCTCAATTGTAAAGTGGTCTATATTCCTTAGATTGTACGGTTGAGCCTCTCTCACATATACTATTTGTTCAGTTAAGTACTCTGGTTCTCCTCCGCTTCTGATTTTTTGAATGAAACTGATAGTGTTAAGTTTTAGTCTTTGTTCAATGTTGAGACGAATAGATGTAAAGGGTGTTTTTTATTGAGGTATAGAACTTTAAGTTGGCATTACTTTTTTAACTGGCGGCCATTTTGTCAGCTGTCAAGTGATTAATATTTAGTTTGGTTTGCCATTTCATCATGAACAGGTTGACAAAAGAACAACGCTTGCAAATCGTGCAAATTTATTTCGAAAATAATGGTTCAGTTCGCGAAGTTTACCGCAAGCTCCGTCCATTTTATGGTCGAAATAATCGTCCATCAGAGCAATTATGGAATGGACCTGTCAATTGGCCACCAAGATCGTGTGATTTGACACCATTGGATTATTTTCTTTGGGGATATGTGAAGTCATTCGTCTACGACAACAAACCAGAAACGTTAGGGGACTTGGAAGCCAACATTCGTGGCGTTATTGCCAACACACGGCCCCATATGCTCGAAAAAGTGGTTGAAAATTGGACCTGTATAATTGGCTTTATTCGAGCCAGCCGCGGCGGCCACATGCCCGAAATCATATTTAAACGTTAATGGCATAAAATTATCCTTCCAATAAAGCCAAATTGATGGACATTAAAACGATTTTCTTGTGTTTTATTTCAATTCGAAGTTCTATACCTCTAAAAAAACACCCTATATATCTGTTGCACTTCAATATAGTTCTCATTGCCTTATTTTGTAGTTTCTGAAGCCGTTCAATCTGATTTGTTGTGCAGAATGTAAATAATATTGTTGAGCCGTATTCGAAATGTGGTTTTATTATAGTATTATATATCTCTATTGTTAAATAAAAAAATTAATTTCTAATAGTTTTTGTGTATGTTAGCATGTGAATCTGGCAACACTAGCTGTCATTGTGTATACAACGCGTGAAAGTTGAAGAATGTTCAACTTTTTGCGAGGTACGCGCGTCGCAAACTTATTTATGTAACTTGCCTCATAAAAACACACTATTTCAACTTTTTTGACAGAAGTTTGTATCACGTTAGCGCATTGAACGCGTGTTATGTACTTCCACCTTGAGAATGAATGTATAAAACAAACATTAAAGCTGCTCTCCTTCTCAATTTTCAAAATATTAGTTAGGTCAGTTAGTTAAAACAGCGACGATATGTATGTATCACATTTAAAGTTTAACATTTGTTAACATCGTTTTTCACACAACATTTGGTACAGGTTCTTTGTTCCATTTTTTTATTATCTAAAAATCGAAGACGAGCCAAAACATGTGCAAGCAAAGCAGCTGTCAACAATTAACTGAACATTCAAAATGGCCGAAATTGTCGGCATAAGTGAACATGCGAGACATGAGTACCAACATAACGCCACAAAAAATCAAAATTCGAATATACGTAACCCGCGAAAGTTCAAAATTCGCGATACTCTTTGAACGCACCTCGTATATTTAATAAACATTTTTTTACTGAATAAGTACAATAATAATTTGGGATTATTAGTGCGTTAATGAATATTAAACTTTAACATGTATCACATTATAATTATTATTTTATTTTATTAATTAATTTAACAAAACATGGATTGAGTTTGATATTTTGGAGTCGAAGTTTATCAATGCAGCTGAATTTTTTGTAGGGAGGAGGGAATTGCCTCAGTTCTTGAAGCAACAAACACAAATAGCTGCACCATTTTTATTGGTTGCAATAAAAAGGTGCCACAGAACGAATTGATACATTACAAATTACCCATTTTTGCACGATGTTATATGATACCATCGTCTCGTCCGAGAATATATATACGGTCTTGGTCTATATTTAAATTCAAGTTGTTGGGTGTTTGTGGTCGTGCAGACCGAATCAGTTTGGAAAAATTTTACACTTGGAAAAATTTTCCAAAATGATTTCCATAACACTTCGTGTGGAGTTGCGCATGTTTGTGTCACGAAAAAGAAAACGCGACACGCGCCCACCTCTACTTGCAACGTTATTCGCAGCGAAATTTAAACAAAATTAAAAAAAAAACTTCAACATGAAACATATGTATGTACATATTTTATTAAAAAAACAAATGGGAAATCATGAAAAACAAATTCAAACCCCTTTGAAAAATTGTGAAACGTTTTTAACGTTGCAAATTTTGCTAGTGGTAGCCACCGTGGGGAAATTTTTTTCAACTGAATGTGAGTAATTTTTATTATTTTGTTAAACAAATTCTATTTTTGACATTTTGGCGCAACTAAAAAGCCATATTTTTTTTTCATTGTTGTATTTTCGTAATCTTGCTATTACCTGGAACTGAATGTGCCTTTGCTTTTTTTTACTATAAATTTTGTAGTTTAATTATATGCGTAATATTTATATACATGTTTACTATTGACACATTTATTGAGGGAAAATTTCAATGCATTTTTTTTAAATAATAATAAACACGATAATCAGGGGTACGACTTGATAATTTAACAAAACAGTAGCAAACAACAGTCATAAAACAATATTAATTTTTTATTAGGAGCTATTAATTATAAATACAGCTAAATGCTGAAAAAATTTTTGAATTGAGTGAAATTGATTTATAAAAAATATTAACACAGGATTACAAAGTTGAACTGGTTTTAAATTCTTCGATCCTAATGTATTTTTCAGGGACCGTAACGGTTATAATTTTTATTTTAAAAATTACTTTTTAATCGTTATTTCTTGAGTTTTATTTATTCCTCACAAAATAATAGTTATTTTGTGACTTTTATTTATTCCTCACAAAATAACAGTTATTTTGTGACTTTTATTTAATCCTCAGAAAATAAGAGTTATTTTTTTATTTTTATTTATTTCTCACAAAATAACAGTTATTTGTGACTTTTATTTATTCCTCACAAAATAAGAGTTATTTTTGATTTTTATTTATTCCTCAGAAAATAAAAGTCATTTTTAAACTAATAACTGCCAGTTCATAGAAGTCAAGTAAAAATTCTTGCTTGGCTATTTACATTGAAATCAAAAACAAATTTTGAGTGCTTTGTTTGTGTTTTCAATATAAATAGACAAGCAAGAATTTTTACATGGCTTCTATGAACTGGCAGTAAATAAAATATAAAAAAATAACTCAGTGTTTTTGTAAATAAAATGAAAAATAGAGACTTTAGTATAGATTCTGCATATATTCGTACAATAATTTTTTCCTTTTGAAATTTGTATGAAAAAGATATTGTTTGTAACGAATTGTAATTATTTTTCATACAATTTGGAAACGTGTAGAAATGAAATTTTTTACAAAATATGCCTATTTAAATTGAAAAAAAAAACAAATTTGATATTTTTTATCATAAATAATTTTATTTCATTTACAAAAACAACCAATTTATAAGAAAGTGAGTTTGTTTTTTGCTAAGCTTTCACGCCCAAGCCGCTCATTTGGTTTTAAAAATTCTTTCACCAATGGAAAGCTACATTACCAACGTCAAATATAAGATATTTTTATCCGGTTTGGAACCGGATTTCTTATATTTGGTACGGATTTTGTCCGAAAAACACATTTTTGTGCTGGTTAGGGTTTTAAGACCGGTTCTTATGTATTTTATAATTAATTTGTTGCATAACATAAAAATATTTTTTGATTTGTCAAAATTTTTTAATGTACTAAATATCTCAACACCTTCATAATTAACACATAAGAGTTACCAGCTTGATAAATGAAACTTGATAAATGAAATAAAAATGAAATGTCATATGGTCTTTAGCGAATAAAATAAAAACTTCGGCCCATTGGGTGGTCTAATGTACATGAATTTAATAAATTTTACTCTTTGTGAAGAATGATGCAACGCAAAAGTCTTCTGACTTACCATCATCTTCAAACGCTGAAACACCAGATGCTTTACCGTCGTCTGAAGACACAAACACGTGTTCATTATTAAACGAGTTCTTAAACTCTATTGAAGTAAATTCAGAGGATGAAGACTCAGATGGTGATCTGGAGGAGGAAATGAAAAGGGCGATAAACGAAATAGACAATTACAATCCTAAGCCCATTGACGTGGATGCAGATGAAATGAAATATTGGGAGGAAAAAAAATATATATATCCATACCTGTACAGATTGGCACAGGTTTTGCATAGCACGCCAGCAACACAAGTCTCTGTAGAAAGAGCATTTTCTGCGCTAAAATTAATATTGACAGATTTAAGATCGAATTTATCACCAGAGTCCATGCAAAAACTCTTATTTGTTAAATTAAATTAATTAATAAACACATTTTAAAAATGACTTTTATTTTCTGAGGAATAAATAAAAATCAAAAAATAACTGTTATTTTGTGAGGAATAAATAAAAGTCACAAAATAACTCTTATTTTGTGAGGAATAAATAAAAGTCACAAAATAACTGTTATTTTGTGAGAAATAAATAAAAATAAAAAAATAACTTATTTTCTGAGGAATAAATAAAAATCACAAAATAACTGTTATTTTGTGAGGAATAAATAAAAGTCACAAAATAACTCTTATTTTCTGAGGAATAAATAAAAATCAAGAAATAACTCTTATTTTGTGAGGAATAAATAAAAATTAAAAAAATAAAAATCATTGCATCTATAGGTAGTCCATGTAACATGGAGTATTGTGGTATATTCCTTGTGCCCGTAGCACTTCTCTATTATTGTGATTTTTTCAGTTTAAATTTGGAAAATAATCGTTATTTGCGATCCCTGGTATTTTTATTTTCTTACTGCAGTGTCCTCGTTAGTCTTTCCGTTTCGCGATGGCGAAAAATAAATTATTCATTCCGTATTCTCCCACAAAAAATTTTAAAAATATTGGTTGTCTGAGACTAAATATTAGAAATGTGCAAATGTCGTGATTTTATCGTGTCACGCGTGATCGTGATCAAATTTATAATTAATCACGCGAGTGCGTGACCGTGACTTAAAAAAAATTACTCGTGCGTGAGTTTTTTTAAGAATCACGCACGAATTCTCACGCTCTCACGAGATAGCATTCCTGCGTGGGTATATAACTGAATTGAAAATTTTAAATTTTCTTATAATAAATACTACAATCTATGTCGGAACTGCCCAAAGTAGCACCAGAGTGCCGAACATCAATCGACCAGAGTGCCGAACATCAATACATTACTCTCGTGTTTCTCTCGGTGGCCGGCTCTCATCTATGTACATATATACATATGTATGTACATATGCGTGTGTAAGAAACTATTTTTCAACCAACAAACATAGAAAATGAATTATATATTTTTCGTAAGCGCGCGTGATCGTGATAAGTTGTACAACCCTCGTGCGTGATTAAGAATATTTTATACGTGAGCGTGCGTGATCGTGAACATTTTCAAAATCATTCGTGCGTGAAAGTGCGTGAGTAAAATATTTTTCTGGGTGAGCGTGCGTGTCGTGAGTCCACAACCGCTCACGTGCACATCTCTACTAAATATAGAAGATAAAGGAAACTATATTTTTGTATAAAAAATCTGCGCACATACTTGCATATATGTATTATGCAAATTTACGAACAAATCATTAAGATTTTTTCTATAAAAAGTAAAAAATAAAAATTAATACATTAATACGAAAAAAATGTCATAAACTAAATAAAGCGCCAAAATTAAGAAAAAGCGCCAAAACTAAGAAAAAACGCCACAACTAAGAAAACAAAAATCGCCAAAAACCGAAAAAAGTTTACATCAATTAAGATATTCGGTTATATAGGCTAGAGTTCTTATATTATCATACAGCGTTTAAAAACTTCCCATCCGTGTATTTTCTTTTGCTTCTGCTCATACTTCTGCTTCTGAAAATTAAAGTGTCGTTGTAGAAGTTAACACAATAAACGAATAGCCATACACAACGAAGAGTTTCAGCTGTCGACATGTTCGACAAGTTTTCTGTTTGTCTGAATGCTGCTTTATATAAATTCTGAATTAGACTTGTATCGAACTCTTTCAGTAGCTCGTTTTTGACACAAACCTTTCATCAAACCCAATCTTTTTTTTTTTTATTTTGCAGTTTCAATTGCGTATTTAATTGCTTGCTGGAAGATATGTTGTTGTTGTTTGTTTTACTATTATATTTGTACATACACACACAAAACACACATACAAACACATATGCACAAACATTTCTGCTTCGTTAACTTCGTATTTATTTAAAGCAGCAGTCAGACAAACAGAAAACTTTTCGAAATTTTACGACTTTTGCTATTTCGACTGCAGTTTTTTAACACTGGTATCACATACTCGTATGTAGTGTCATTACAGAAACCTTGATGTGCGAGTCGCAATTTACCGAATTTATTTTGTTTAAGATAACGATATTTATTTATTTATTTTTCGATTAAGTATACGTACTCATACACATACTTATTTGTTTTATCCCTTCCCTAGGCGACAATACCAGTTATTTGAAACATCGCGTACGTTGGATTTTCAATACCATTAAGACAAAGGCTTTCATATCACCCGATCCCTGTGATGGAGTTGATAAATGTTTGTCTAAAGATCATGATGGAAAATTCTATTGGGCTTCACTTTTCGTTAATGATTCATTGCCAGCAGTAAGTCTTACTAAAGTTTTTAGAATGAAGTAGCAAAAATGGTTTTAACTATTATTTTAATTAAATAAAATATGTATATTTTACAGATCACTGGAACTATGCTATGGGAAGCTGTAAATGAATACGACGAAGATGTTATTTGCTTTAAAGTACCAGTCGTTATTATCATATAAATTATATTTGCTTTTGTTTTAGTTGTTGGTTAAATTAAATTTTATGGAACATATTAATGAAGTGAAGAGTTATTATAAATCTCGATAAATAATAAATTTATATGTATATGTATGTACATGTTTATTTTTCATATTTAAATACAATTGCTCAATTCACAAACTATTGTCGGAGTCGTACGTCGGACAAACGCTGTTGGTAATTTCTATTTAAGCATTTGCTTATAAACAAAGTTTTTATGGAAATTAATCCTAATTTGATGTAGAGGGGTAGAAAATATTATTTTGGATGAAGATACTAGAGCAATAGCGTCAATGCTATAAGTCCCAAGTTGGTACTTCCATATATTACGCAGTGATTTCAATTAGAAGAAGGGTAATCAATTTTTATCTTTGTAACTTGTGATCCAATAGCAAAAAGACGTATGCAGAAATCATAGAAAATTACCTAAGCATTAAGAATGTGGAAATTTGGACTAGAGATGGGTGCGTGTTGAATTTTTGCAACACGCCAGGACATGAACACGAATGCCAAGATGTCCAACACGTACGAAACACGCACTCGAAATTTTTTCAAAACACGAAACTGCACAACACGCTCGGAATCAAATTGAATAGCAAAAAAAGCATTTTTTTATATTCAAATATATACATAATTTTGTTTTATTTCAGAACTTTAAGCTTAAGAGACCCCTACACTATCAACAAATTTGATGGTTTTACGTGTTTGACGATACAAAATTTTAATTTTTTCATATTTTAACACCAAAAATCGTTTCGTGTTTATCGTGTCAAATTTGCTCAACGCGATACGACACGAACACGAACGAAAACAGATTTTCGGTCACGAACACTTCGTGTTGAGCCGTGAGTGCGACTAACCACATTGTTTACAAAATATAATACTGTACAGCATACAAAAATATAACAAGATTCTAAAGCTTGATTATGGCGTGTTGGACATCTTGACATTCGTGTTCGTGTCGTGTCGTGTTGGAAAAATTCAACACCCGTCCATCTCTAGTCAGTATTATATTCAAATAGAGACGGAAAATCCACCAAAATTTTTTTTATTTAATTGAAAAAATAATTTTATACATATTTGTAAATCACTTCATTGTATGTATTCGCTAAATAATTTTTAACTTACAAATTAAATTCAACAATTTCGCTTGTTACCTGAACAGTTTATATAAAATTTGCCAAAATTGTTGAGTGATGTTAAATATCAATATATGTATAATCAAAACTCATTCTAAGTGCCAGTTTACAGAAGCCATGTAAACATTCTCGTCTGTCTATTTATGTATATTGAAAACAAAAACAAATTGTGAGTGCTTTGTTTTTGTTTTCAATATAAATAGGCAGACGAGAATTTTTACATGGCTTCTATAAACTGGCAGTAAAACTAAAGTGAATTTTAAAATTACTGTTAAAACCATTAAAGAATGTGTTGCTTGAACGGCATTACCATCAAGTTTTACTCATACTTGCATGCATTGAAATAACCGCAACTGTTAAGTGCATGTGTTAACATTATTTATTTAGCTTAACAGCATGCTAACAGGAATATAACAAACATAACCTGCTGCTGCAGCCGGCTAACGTTTGCCGGCTACTTTCAACAAACAATCAATGAATGCTAAAATGCAAGTACACTAGCAGCGACAGAGAAACGCAGCCAACTAAATAAAAACTGTTGTCGACAGTAGACGCAGTTGTTTTCAAAATTGCGATCGATCAGTTGGTTTTCGCAGGAGCAACAAATTGGTTGTTCGAACGGGTTAAGCAATAAATAATATCCACAAATAAATAAGAAAAAAAAGAAATTAAGAAATAAAACATCTTATACGGCGATCTAATTAGAAGTTTAATGAATATAAAACAAACAACGGCAATATAATAAATAAATAAACAAAAAAGTATTGGAAATAAACGGATACGGCTCACACACACAAACACACACACACACATGCTCATATGTGTAAATCAAACAAATTGAATATAAATAATGACAAATTACAAAAAATTAACTTTACGAAAACTTTTTCTGTTAGTGTGTGTGTGTGTGTGCAAGTGTGGTGTGTGTTGTCTTCTGTTTTAAATTGCATGTAATTAAATTAAACGCAATTTATCGATTTTTTTTGTTTTCTTGGTATAGAAGTGAGTGCATATAAAGCAACAACGACAACAATAACACCAATAAGAAAAGCATTACACGAAAAAGAAAGAAAATTAACAACAGTTTAAAATAATGTGTAACGACAATCCTTTTGTTATTCTGCTATTTTTTTAAAGTGAAATTTGAAAAAAAAGTACAACGAAAGAACACGACAAGAACAAAACGGATAAGACGACAAGAATTGAATATTTGAAATATTTAAATGTTTCATCATCATCATCATCATCATCATTATTATCATTGAATTGTAACGACAACTATTAGTAATGCAACAACAGTAATAACAACAAAAAGCGTAAATGCGTTTGCATTATAATTGAGTGTGTGCGTTTTTGTTGTTATTGTTTCTATGAATTATGGGTGGTTTCGATGGCGGTGGAGGTCTGGTCTAATTTGTCTATTTTTGGGTCTAATAAGTGTTTGTTTACAAGATCAAAAAGGAAGGGTGGGTGGCCGATTTTCACTGGGATTTGAAGTTAAAAGCAGAGATCGTCAAAGTAAGCGATATCGACACGTAAATGTACTTGCAACATATGTACATATGTATGTATGTACATATGTATGTACCCTAGAAACCCTTAATAACATTCGAAGCAGTTTATTTGACTCATTTGCAATTGATAGTTAAAACTAGTGCCCATTTCAAAAACTAATCCCCCTTATTACAGTTGGAGTTGCGGATTTTGTGTCAACGCGACGACTTTGATATTAAACAATTGCTCAATTCGGAACCTATTGTACATATGAGTCGTAGGTCATACAAACATTGTTGGTAATTGCTATGTAAACATTTGTTTATAAACAATGTTTTTATTGAAATTACCAACTACAACTCCTTTAATAAATAGTCGTAGGTTGTGAGTTGAGCAATTATCTCAACATTAACATTATATTCTTATAATATTGCTGTTCATTTGTGCAGAATTTTAATAAGGAACAACACTCATCTTAATATCTAGCAACTATTTGTGGCGTTTGCCGGTTCATTCCAAAAGGCAATAACTCTTGATAACCACTGCAATTCAATCTAATATTCTAGGTCATCTAGTCCAAGCCGAACGATTTTAAGAGAATCTTCCTCTGTAAAATCCTCTGTGATTTCCTGAGGACTTGATACATTATGTTTTGGTGCCTATGCAGCCGGCATTTCTGATGCTCCAGATTCGGAAACGTTCAAGGGGCTAAGAAAGCTTGGGCCGTTGCTTTACTTTATTTATCGCTTCTATTGATTGGTGAGCATGCCTAATGCGGACGCCTAAGCCCAACTTAATCGGGAAGAAACGATTTCACCCTACCTGTAACTTTTATCATGAGATTTAGTCATTTGAAGATGCCTCATTTTCAGAAGTTGGCACACTTTCTACTTTATATATTACAGCAAAATTTATTTGAATAAAATATGACACAACACAGCACATAATAATACAAAAAAAGGAAAAAAGTTTTCAAAAATGTTTGTAATTAGTCAAATAAACAAAAGCAAATTGCCTCTAAGTACATTTAGCAATCAAAAGTAGTTGGCATCCGCAGCAATGCTGTCACAATACAGAGATTGTATTATTTATTTTATCGGGCAATTGTAATAATAGGAAAACGTTAAAGGTCACTTAATAGTTCGGTTTTGCTAAACTTAGGATTAAAAATCCGAAACTTTATCGCCAAGTTGTAATAATGGGCTTGTAGTTCTTAAAATAATAAATATTTAATTGGAAGGAAAATATTGAAAGTACGCTTGCAAATATAAGTCGAAAAAAAACTAAGGGAAAGCAAAAAAATTCTCGTGAAAAATATTATTCAAGATAAAGAGAAAAAGCGCAAATATCTAGCAGAAAAATGTCGAAACTGAAGTTCAAAATATGTATTTGTTTTCGTCAAATTATGATTTTGTTTCCAAAGCTTGTGGCAACGCTGTAGACTTTGAATTCTGCCATTCACAATGGGAGAAGCACCGCCTAAATCGAGGGTTACATGTATGTATTTAGTCAAAATATATAGCATACTTCAGTCGTTAAGCAGCTCTGGGCTGAAGAACAGCTCTCGCGTCATCGTAATTATTTTTTAAGTGCGGTCAGGCTTGTGGGTGTTGTTTGGCCTTCTAGAGTTTTTCGTCTCGCTCGCACTGGTTGACTGTTCTGCCACGGAAAACCATATACTCTTGCTGTTCTTTTGTGGAATTTCTTTAACAACCACGTTGCTACTTCCTATGTGAAGGCATAGGTCGTGTACAGTCAGTCATAAAGCTTTTTTAAAATACTATTAACAACTTCTTGGGCATATGGTCCAGTTACTCCGCCCATATTTGTGCAACCATATTATGCAAATTTACTTTGTATAATATGTATCAATAAATGAGTAAAATATAAGAAATTTCGATTTATATGTATATTGAAATCATCATCCCTCCCTATCCATCTCATATAACAAAGATAAATTCTATTACAGTTGAACCTCGATTATTCGGCCCTCTATCAACCGGCTATATCAATTAACCGCCATGGTGTCAGTTTGTTTCTTGATCTCCATCATCCGTGCTTTTACCTCTATTATCCGTGCATCCATTTTTCCTATTAAATGTGATTTTTTCAGTATTTTTGCTGTATTCTTCTTATTTTGCAGATAATATTTTGGAAATATTTAAAACATATGTACATATGTCGTAAAGCGGTGTGATAAATTTTTTTGTTTCACCTTCGGAATTTGAGAAAAAGATCTAAAATTTTATATGTATAACAAAAATAGGTCTATTTCGAAACGATCTGGTTCCTTCAATAACGAAAATTTTGAACAAAAAATTTCTAATATTTCTTATAGTATTATCTTTTGAATAAGTAAATATATCGGGTTGGAATTTTTGCAAATTTTTTTTTTTATAATAGCGATATAATTAACTCACTTTTTTCTGAAAAAAAACGGCGAAAAATCGTCAATTTAAATTGTGTGCAACTTTTGACTTAATTGTGCCTTTGATACAAAATGTTTTTTAATGTTACAAATTTTGTTTTTAATTCTTAGTAAGTTTCCTTTTCCTAAATCGAAGAATATTTGACTTCTCCATTATCAGAACAGTGGACCAAGGTTGGTAAAAATAAGTAAAAATTTTAATTTTTTCCTCGAATATTTCCTAAACTGTAAGAAAGATAATGGATAGAAAGAAAATGCACTTGCAAAAAACCTTTTTTTATCGTACCAAAAACATCAGCTTGACATCGGTTTTAATTTTTCATTAACCCTAGGTTGCCCCTTTAGAGATATATATAGTCCAAGATCCAGACTTAAGCTCTGTGACTTCTCCTTCTCAATCGGACGGAAAGTTTAGAAGCTGCAGAACTATTTATATTTTTTTTTTAACAAAAATCCCCCACTCTGTATCGGGTACTTTAGGCCCCACTAGGCACCAGAAGGCACCGTCGGATCGAGTTAAAAAATTAAGACCGCATTTATGACAGCAAACTTCATATTTTAGACAGCGCATTTATTAAGAAATATAAAAAAATCCATACAAGCTGCGACTAGTCTAATGTACATAAGAACTCTTTTGTGCTTTTGTATAACCTCTATTAACGGTATTTTTCAATTAGTTGCGTTAGGCGATAATCGAGGTTCAACTGTATTATTAATCATAAAATATATACATGCATACATTCGTATATTTGGTGGACACCGCAGAAGACTATATTTAGACTTTTCTTTATGGCAACAAATAAAATTTAAAACAATGACATAGTGAAATTTATTGATTTATTTGAAACCTTTTTTTAACTGGAAACTATTGATATACTAAAAACTGTAATTAAATGATTGAATTTACTCTTAATTGATGTATCAATCTATTTTTAATAGTCAATTTAAATTTCTCCTGCACTTTTTCGATTATTTAAGGAACTGGTAAGAGAATACAGTTTTCATTAGCCAATGACTTTGGTAAAACAAGAGGGCGGTTCCAAAACTAGGAGACCTAACAAAGAAAATAGAAAAACATTTGAAAAATATTGTCTTTCTTTTACATAATAACTTTTCCCAGCGCTATTCAATAGCTTCGATACTCTGTGAACTGTAAGAACTGTGGAGCTCCTTCTCCATCTCTTCATTGTTGGTAAATCTCTTGGCCTTTCTTTTCAAGTTTGGAAAATAATACGAAATACCTAAATTTGGCGTGCGTGATTAAGCCATTCGAAATTTATTAATTCATTGATTTTGCCCTTCGGAATAGTGGATGTGTGAACTGGTGCATTATCTTGATGTGATATAGATTTCATTGAGCACCTGCCGTTCGCTCGGTGATCTTAACACCGAATGAAGTTGAGCGTCCGCCAGCGTCTCCATGCACCTTAGAAAGCACAATGTCACTGAAATGTACACATAGGTTGCAATCTTTGAACATACATAGTTATCCCTGACCATGAGCAACCCAATCTCTCACTACTAAAGACCAATATCAGAAGCATCATCTGTTGGATAGCAACATACATAGAATAGTATTTGGCTGGTCGGGTCAGTCTCCAGGCGATTTTGCTGGCAACCACAGCCACATCAAGAAAACTTGATGTGCGTGAACCAGGTCTTAGTTTTCTGCTGGACCATGTCAATTACTGATCAGATCGAAATTCAAATTCCAATTGATGCATCATTTTAAAATAAATGAAACAAAGAACATTTTTGTTATAACGTGTTGAAAAATAACCCATCACATGCATTGAAATTTTGAATTGAGAATCACAATTTTTTTTTAGCTTATTTCAACTTAAGCACATTTTCCTTTTCGCCACAAAATTATTTCATTTTTGTTGTGCTCTATTCTTTCCGATGTTTTTTACCGCGTTCAAGGGTTCCATACACCAAAGGTGAAAGGGAAAACTATTGTTTTCGCTACGATGTCCGTCCGTCTGTGTAATCTGTCTGCCACAGGCTGCTTTCTCGAGAACCGTAAGACTTATGCATCTGAAATTTTCACAGAATATGTAAAATTTTGGCCGCTACAACAACAAATATATGAAATTTAAGAATTATAGTGTGTTCCAAAGCGAGCAACGAAACATCTTGAGATCCTAATGTAATGTATAAAAAATTATATACGAGTATAGACACTTGCAAGGTTAGTGTATTTTATACAGCTTGCAACAATTAACACTAAAATCTTAAAAAATTTGAATTAAAGGGTATTCCATCAGTTAATGTAATTTTGACAATGCTGTATTTTGAAAACCGTAAGAGGCAAACTCTTGAAAATTAAAAAAAAGCTAAAACTAAAAAAATCACACAATTAAAAAAAATGCCGAAAAGAAAAATCGGCAAAATGAAAAAAAAACGCTTATGTGAAAAATATCACAACTTTCTGTGTTTTGGGAACCGTAAGAGGCAAACTCTTGAAATTTTCAAAAAGCTAAAACTAAAAAAATCACAAAATTAAAAAAATGCCGAAACGGAAAATCGCTAAAATGAAGAAAAAAAACGCTATATGAGAAATATCAGCAAAAATAAAATAATTGCTAATACATATACAAAAAATTAACAAAAGTAAAAAAGTCGTGAAAAAAAACAAACAAAAATTGCCAAAAACAGAAAAAAATCGCCAAAGAGAAAAAAGCTCCAAAGCTAAAAAATGCTAAAACTCAAAATATGTAAACATTGTAAAGGAACAAAGGACGCCGTACGGAGCCCTTCGTGTGCGAGTCAAAGTCCCACTTTACTGAAATTATTATTACGAATTGTTTTACAAAACTTATTAATAAGGTTTATGCTAGAGTCGAGGTGATAGACTGTGAAATTATTTGTGCATGAGTGTCTTCCATAGATTTTTTTGACCAGTAGCTCACTGAAAAAAGTTGAGCTGTTGTATTAAAAAAAAAAACACCCGTGAACTTTAATTCATCGTTATTAGAATTAAATTTAAAACGTCTTGTGTTACAAAAAAATATTCAATACTCATGCTTTTTTTTAAAATAAATACATACATACAATTGTAACATTGTTTTAATATATTTGACACTCGTACGTTAGCATTTTTACACAAATTTAGTTTTGCTATCGATTTGCATTATGCTAAGTACACATTTAGCATTTTGTGACGTCGCAATAGTGTGTACCAAAGGCAACGTTTGTCATTTCCAATATTTTTCATTGTGCATAACATTATCAGGGCAATCATGAATAAAATTCCGCGTGAAATTTCTCCCTTTTCCAATTAGAATTTTTGTTTTTCCTATTACTTGCTATTAGTTGGAATTGTTCCCCGGGAAAAATTTCACGCGAAATTTTATTAATGATTGCCCTGTATAATGTTAACGGCATTGCACACATTTTTAAAATGACACCACATAATGACAACAAAAAAAAAACAAATGTGTACTCAGCATTAGCACGTGCGGTTAAAAGAAGCCGTTTTTCAAGTCAGTGTAAAACAGAAGAAAATAAAAAATCTGCTGACTTATGTACATACATACATATGTATATAAATAATGAATTGTAACACTTAGCTCGACTAAAATTTAAGCTACACAGAAAAAAATTATTTTGATATTTGAATACGAGAATCTCTGATTCTTTTTTTTTAACTTTACAAAGTGTTGGTGGAGCAGGTAGCTCACAAACAGCCGGGTTACAAACAGAGATGTTACTGAAACATCAGAAGATTAGGTAACAGAGGTTATATATCGATTTTGGCATCCTTAAGAAATTGGTACAGTGAATTGAAAATGGTAAAATCGCCAGATTTCAGAAGAGAAAAGACATCATTAAAACGTGAAAAAAACTATATTTGGAACGACAGTAGTTAAATCTTGGGCAAATAAAGATGATATGATCCGAAGATTTGTAGACATTACACATATTACACATTGAAGATTCAGAAAGACCAATTTTGTTTAAGAAAACCTTGCCAAAGGTATGGCCTGTTATAAGGCGATTTATAACCTTGACAGACACTGGTTCAAGACCATGTTTGGAAGAAAACCATGGTTTTTTCGGGACGTTTGGGAACAGACTGTCAAAGAATCTGCCCTTTGTCCTGGACATTTCCCTGTACTCCCGATTCCATTCTTCATACAAACGATCACGAACAATGGTCAAAGCCTCATTGGGAGTTAAATCAAAGTCCATATAATTTCCAACACTCACAGATTTTTTAGCGGTGTCAGCACGTTCATTGACACCGATTCCAACATGATCGGGAGTTCATACCAGATGACATACTTCCAAAGGCGAGTTAGCAATCAAGTTGTGAATATATGCTACACAGTTGTTGTACGTACTAGATCTATTTAGTGTTTGACATGACGACAAACTGTCCGTGAAGATAGCCGTCAGCAACAGTAATATCAATAGCCTTTTTAATGGCCCATAGCTCACCGAACATACTTGATACCCGACCACACAATTTAAAAAGATACTCAGTGTCCATATCAACATCAATAACAACGCATCCAGTTTTGTCATGAGACAAGAACGAGTCAGTGGCAAATGTCATGAAGTTGTTTAATCTGTAGTTGTAAAATTTACTGTTAAATAGGGCAAAAATCTGTTCTATAGCCAAGTTATCATTTTCATCAAAACGACTATTTTGGAGCATCTACAAAAACTGCAATCTACATTGACACGATCAATAATATCCCTAAATTCATTGAGTATAATACTTAAGCTCGATTTGACCAAAGGTGATGATTTCAGAAATTCATAAAAGGAGGCATTGTGAAATTTCTGTGAAATTATTTTTTTTACTGCAAGAAACTTTTCTCTCTGTTTAACTGGAAAATCACCCGAAAGTGCATTTAAGACATGAATCGGATTGGATCTTGTCAAACCCAAACATCTACGAAGCGACGAATTTTGAAAAGTAACAATTTTTCGATTGATAAACGCTGGAGAGTGTGCAGTGGTAGTTCTGGAATATTCTATTTTTGATCTGGTAAAGCTTTCGAAAATGTTTATGGAGACATTTGGGAGCAAACCTCCCTTAACTGTAGTCAAGCATTTTATAAGATTTGTACTAGTCCTCGCAGCATCCATAGCTCTATCATAATGACCACGCACCGATGATGACATATTAATAGTTCTACCGAGAAAAAGGAATTTTCTGGCCTGCTCAATACATCCATTATCAAGAGAAATCGTAACCTCTTTTCTGCTACCTTTCGCAATATATATCGACTTAGTTTTGTCAAGATTAAAGGACAAATTTAGATCAGCACATCGAGCCGCAAAAGACGAAATCTTATTGTTCATTCTGAGTACAGCATTATCAAAAACTTTATCAGAAGTAAGTATAAGAAAATCATCAGCAAACTGAAAAATCCGCGTATAATCGTCAGCCACAGTATGTAAAGAACTCGTATAAAGATTGAATAAAATTGGAGACAGGCAGCTTCCTTGAGGAAGACCATCACAGACCTCAACTTTGTCATTTCCAAGCTTAAGAACACGTTTGGCCAAGAACTTGTGAATACATCTGTCATACGAAGTCGGAAATTTTTTTCAAGTAGCATTTCCGCGGGACTGTTGTTTCTCACACAGTTTTAGGCGTTATTTATATCAAGTGACACCAAAATGACTTTAAATCCAGACTTTTTTAGACACGCTATACAGTGCAATAACTCATTTAGGCAGGTCGAGGATGATTTGTGTTTTCTATATGCAAAATAATTTTTTGGCAACAGCTGATGACTCGTGCAAAAAAGGGATAACCGTTCCTTTATCATCGAGATTAATGATATTGGTCTAAAGTTTACAAAATCAGTCAAATCCTTATTTCTTTTGGGAATTGGGACAATCTTTATAATGAGCCAAGACTCTCTTAAATTGCCATCAATAAATAAATCATTAAGCGTAGTAAGAAGTGCGGATTGTGCCACAGGGGACAAGGCCCTTACCATTTCATAAGCTCTTTTTTTGTTTCTTAATACGAAATCAAACTCCTCAACTGAGAATGTGAATTCACCAACATTACCATCTGAAGGTAGCTCATCGAAGTCCGGAGAAAGATCAAATGCAACACTAGGAACTTGATCCTTAAGATGACGAAGATACATGGAGTTGTTCTGCTCATTCCACATGGAAGAGTCGGAATATTTTGACCTCCCACCAATATTTCTGAAAAAACGCCAGACATCCTTAGTGTTTCGATTTGAATTTAGTAGGGATATCTTTTGTTCAAAGCTATTTTTTTTAGCGATTCTAACAGCCTCCTTCCATTCGAATTTTGCAGCAATAACACTTTCACAATTGACAGGGCTAAGATATTTATTACATTTTTTCATAGCAGCAACCAGTTTTTAAGTCTCGCATGCCACCAGGCCTTTGGAGTTTATCCAGCATTTATCTTGTATGTGGCATCCTTTATCTCATCTGCAAAAATCTATTCAATAAGTTCAGGGTTGGGGACAAAAGCAACAGAGCTAAGTGAAGACAGAAGTTTGTTTTTTGCAAGAAAATCCGAGCCACTTATCCGAATATACTCAAAGGAAATAGAAATCGGAAAATCATGACTTTCACCCAGAAATATAGGAATAGGATTCCAATCAACACTCGAACTCATTTTTGTAAATGTCAAATCAAGTACAGAACCTCTTGAATCAATATCATGTTTATATGTAGGAGATCCATTAATAATTAATAATGGACCATTATTAAGTCCATATTTACACTATGCAAGTCTTATTGCTAAGCTGATTAGTTTGATGGAGAGAGAGACGAGGAGAACAGTAAAGTTTCTTTTCCCCTCGTCTCTCTTTCCTAACAAACTAATCAGCAATTAGCAATAAGACTTGCATAGTGTAAATATGGACTAACACAGCAAAAATCAGACGCACCAATAATTTCAACCAATTTTGTTCCTTCTCGGTGTTTCAAACGAGTCTCCCCACAGGAAAGTTCTAGCATTAAAGCCACCACATAACAAAACATCCCCTAAGGGTTCGAGAAAGGCTGAATCGCTGATTCAATAAAAAAATCTTTTGAATTTTCTGTGATGACGATTTTTATATTATTGATAAATAAAATTGTATGCACGTTTATTGAAAAAAAATTTTTTTTCAGTCAATAAAGAAATTTAATGAATCAAAGAAAAAAGTTGTTGACTAAAATTTTATTTTCAGTGATAATTATTATTGTGTGTGCGATTAAAGCTAAATGTGTTTCGGATGAGTTGAACCGGCAATCTCTTGACTAATAGACTAACGTACTTACCACTCAGCTAAAGAGCAAATCGTTATTAAATACGCAAATAATGAATACACGCAAAACATGGATTCTTATGTTTCTTCTACAAGTACCCATTCCGTTATGGTATCATTTAACAAATAACTCTGTTGAGTAAAAAAACAAAGCCACTACTTTTTTCGGCTTCTTGTCGGCATTTACACGTAAACAACACGAGCAATTAAAATAAACAACAACAGCACATCAGCGCTTTGTGTCAATCAACGAGCAAGATAAACACCAACACAAACAAATTAAATTAAATGATATTTTAAAATGCGAGGTATTGATAAATATTGTATGTATTAAGTTAATGACAAATACTCGTATTATTGAAATTTAATTTTTTTTTTTCAATAACATGGTTTTGTTGAACATAATTCGTATCTATTTTTTTCTGTGTACGAACACCATAAGCACAGCAGCAAGGCTTATGGAAGGATTTTACACTATTCTTACAGGAAACTCAACACAATCATAATACACTTGAAGCAGCCTGGAACAATCTCGAAAATGCACTAATAAAATCAGCAACATAATTTATCACATTGACGTCTTGTCTAGACAAACTTAGGTTCTTCCTGAAATTTCCGACATTGAAGTAAAATTATTAAACTATTTTTAGGAAAATCTCTACTAGATTTTTTTAGTGTTTACATAAAGGGCCTTTTATTAAGTACTTCCTAGAGGGCCACCCAGACTATTATACTTTGTATTAATACATGTCAAAAATTCAAGTAATACGTGCAAGTGCGATATTGTGAATGCAAGTGCGAATGGTAAATAATACGATAAAAATTTGACATCCCATAAGACTTGAGCATTTTTTAAAATTTTTCTAAACGATAATACTTTTCATCTGATCAGAGTTGCATTATTACGAAATCAACTAATAAACAAACTGATAAGTCGTCTGTTTCGACGCCGTTGCCGTGCCGTCGTTTATGGGAATATGTATTCGTCTGAAACCGGCTATAAATATTGAATATGCTTATCGTATTGAATAATTTTTCGTGCAAGACATGCCTGAAAACGAGCGAAATTATCGTATTTTCGTTTTCTTTATATTATTTAAATCAACTACTTTGAATGCCGTTTATTTTCAAGGGCCGGCACGACCACAGCTTTCATGAAACTGCTATGCCGACGGAAGTCAACGATTAATGCAGGCATGTTAATCCTGAACAGCTGTTTGCTTTCCAACTGTGTTTTTAATGTAATATGAGGTGTGATGGTGTGAACACAAAATGGTAACTTTACGTTAGATTTTTTGACAGTCGAAAGAAATGTCTTTAGATTTCTTTCTCGCAAAATGTGATGAAAGTCTTTATACATGTATAATAGTCTGAGTGGCCCTTAAGTGAAGTTGCGAAGAGACGAATTTCTGAATTTTCAAAATCGGTTAAAACTTACAGAGTTCTGAGACAACAAATTTAGAAAAATAAAACTGAAATAAGTTTAACCAATTTATCGCACTAAGGGCCAAATTTATAGTAATTATTTAATTATTAGTAAACTAAAGTGATAACTATGTTTAACTAATACTTCATATTCACAGTGCATTGTTTAACTAAAGTTCTTAATATGTGCAAAGAATTTTAACCCTATAAAATTATTAAGTTTCACTATTGGCAGCTCTGCTATAGCATATGGTTTTTGTTTACATTTGTTATATTATTATTTAAAAATGGATAAAACAGTGCTCGCTAGTTTAACTTTACGGTCCAAGATATTGAATTAGTGCTGAAATTGGTTCGGAAAAACCAAAATATAATAGAAAATAAAAAATGAATGTGTTACAAAGAAGGTGCTTGACAAGGTATGTATGTGTGAAATGTGTCTAACATTTTTCAAAAAACAACAATACTAAAAAAGTTTACAACGAAGCAGCTGTTGTCTAACTATTTTTTAACCAATGACATTTGGTGGTTTAACTAATGGTAAAAGAAAGAGCTGTGAATGAAATATTAGTGGTTAAACTATTGCTATTAGTTAACTAATGTCTGTGAATTGGGCCTAAGAAATAGATTACATACATATGTACTATGAAAAAACAAGCCAAAAAGACTTAAAAACGTGCCCTTGTGTTTTCCAATAACTAATGGAAACTATAACTAAAATATATTTAGTTTTGTTATATTTTAATATTTACCAGTAGTAATATAATATTTTAAATGGTTTTTGTGCTTTTTTCTCTTTTTGCAAATTTTGATTTAATCACTGCGAGCGAGTACTTTATGTTCAATTTGATTTTATTAAAAAAAAAAAAAAAATTCATAATTTATAGAAAACAATTCCCAAAAAATTCAGATACTCGTTAAATTAAATAACCGAAAAATCTGGAATCAAATTACTTTCAAATTATGCTTGTGTTTAATTGACCGTGCTAACGATTTTATTAACAAATAATCTACAAAAATAAACTACCAAGTGAGCACAATCATTTTGCACATTTTGTAGTATGTAAAACAAGCAATAAAAATGGAAATCATAAAAATTTAATGTTTTCACCATATCTACACTTTAATGACGGTAGTAAAATCATGATTAATAGATGATATACGTACATATGTATGTTATGTATGTACAATAAATCTGTACCCTATGACTCGATTAGATATGAATATCAACCAAACTTCTGGGCATTAAATAAAATTACATTAGTTATAACTGCTTCAAAACACTAAGTCGTCCTAGCAATAGTATTTAGACTTCGATTACATCAATTTTGTATTAGACAAATAGGAAGATTATCATTTGACGTGGGTAACACAGTTTTCGGCAACGGGCAACTGATGCATCTAAATTTTTTATTTTCTTATTTTTTAGGCGATTTGAGTGTGTGTAAAATGCAAGTGTGACTTTAGCCACTTACATATGTACGAGTATGTATGTGTTTACCAAAAAAAAAATTAAAATTATTTGGTACTGTGGCAACACAAAAATCTCAAAATTTTATTTGTAAAGATGTAAAAGTATTTTTTTCATGTTTCACCTTCTTATTGTCATATGCCTATAATTTTACGAGCACAGACATGTACACTGCGAATCACTTAAATAAGGAATTTCATTTTACCAATTTTGAGCGAGTAAAGGCCCAACTATAATATGAATAAGCCAACTTAAGCAGCTGTGCGATTACATACAATACGTATGTATGTATGTGTGCAACTATAATGTACTTAATGAAACTTTTCGTCAAGTTTCGTCAAATGTCATTTGCTTAAGTAAAGTGCCAAACTGAACGCACGTTCCGTACGGAAACAACGGTTTGTGCATTTTTTAAACTCAAATAAACAGCAGCAGAAAATATTCATTGCTTTTAAATATTTTTTTTATTGATTTTTAATTTGAAACTCAAAAAATAAAGCAAAACTTTAATTTGCACTTATTTTTTTACAACATACATATACACACATACACATGTGTTTGCTTATGTATATTCACTGTTGTACTTTTTAGTAGGCAAAGCAAATAAAACATGTAATAAATTGATAGATATAATTATTTGTGAATTTTTCATAGATAAGCACATTATAACAAATTAATTAGATTGAATTGCATAAATTTAGGAGTTATGAGAAGAAACAAAATTACTGCAAAATTATGAACAATACCTAGATGTGCAGCTATGGCTAAGGAGTGCTTAAGTTCATGTAAGTACATTATGGCCACCTAAAAGTCACCTCTGAAATGTTTAAGCATTTGGCAGGCTTATCGTTCAATTATGACATGAACTTAAGCCAGCCTTAATTTTCTAACGAAGAAAGCTTTAATATCAATATACCACGACTTAAGCAGAAAATATTTTTGCGACGATGACAAAGCCGGAAAGACGTAATTATGGTATGTTGTGAAATAAGCTACATGGCACTATCGACTTGGCAGTTGAAATGAAAAAAAAATATATCTGGAGCATCGTACAAAAGAATATTAGAAAGCGCTTTTCCGCAATTTAAAAACTTATTTGAGCCCATACTGTGGAGCTGTAAGTCAGTGAATTCGTGAGCAAGAAGTAGAACTTCCAAATTGGCCTCTATATTCTCCGGATCTTAATATAATGGAAAATGTCTGGGAGTGGATTTGTTAGAAAAGTATACGACGGCTTAAAGAAATTCGATGTAAAGATGTCTTCAAAGAACGCAATAAAAATGTCCGGAATTTAAATTATCATTAAGATGTATAAGATCGCTTTACCGGTCAATTCCAAACCGAATTTTTGAACTTTAAAAGTGTCAAAATGTCAATGTCAGAAATTAGAGTTAAAAACGAACCCCACCTTTATATGAACTTAGTATCATTCACGTAGTCCCTCAAACTTTTCCAGTCAATACCTCTAGGGTGGGTAATGTCTGGTAAGATGTCATCCTCAAAATAGCGGGATCTCGGCTGGGCAAAAGCTGGACAATGACAAACGAAAAGCTCCATCGCCTCGATGTGCTCCATACGAGTACACGCCCTGCATTCATTGTCATCCGTGGCTCCAATCCGATACAAACGCCCTCGTAAATTTCAACAGCTCCCATGTTTTGCCTTCGTCCGGGTCGATCCATAGAACCTTAGTTAGATTACCCACAGTATCAAAATTTTATCGTGTCCTGTGGGCCATCTTCACGGAATTTTGTAACTCAGTCTTCGCTGCCTTGCAAGGCTTCGCATTAATTAGAGTTACTGTCCGTAACGTTCTGGCCTTTTTTGCTAGTCCAGTGGTTCCGATTACGTCGTAGTGGGCAGGCAGCCATACTAGAAGAATGTTGCCATGTACTGCGTAATCGTTAAAAATATTCTTGCAATCTAAAACGGTCCTAGAGTTTACTCTTTCGGTTGTGGTTGCCATAACTGTCGACTTGCTGCCAGTAAATATATTGGCATCTGTTGCCCTAATATTCACACTGATCCATTTTAAAGCTACGTGATCGTACGAACTTCCGCTTGGAAGACAGTATTATAGTCAGGTTCTTTTAGTTCTTTTTGGTCGCTTCGAGCCATCCGTGTAGCAGTAAATTCCTACGAGTGTTTGTTCTAGGATTCGATTGACCCAGGAGTTTCTTTCTGATATCAATGTCTCGCATTCATCTATAATCCTAGTTTCACGTACCCGGTCGAATATTTCCAAAATCTAATCGTATCTGTGGAGTGATGTCCATATGTTCTGATGGTGTGGTATGTTGTCTTGTCCGATTAATTTCCGTATCACTTGTAGACGTTTTTTTTAGCAAGAGCTGCTTCGTATCTAATACCAATGTCTATAGTTTGGACATAAAGAATGGTCTCCAATACCATATTCGTTGAACCTTCTTCAAAATTTTAGTGTTGCACTTTCTACGCTTTGTTAGAATCGGTCTGATCGCACTCCTATAGAATCCGTTTGTCTCCACAATACTTTCCGATCTAGGATCACTCCTAAATATTTAATCCTATCGGATAAGGTGATGGTCTTTCCCTGAAAACTAGGATCAATATACTGCGTGATCTTTGTCTTCCTGGTAAAAAGACCTATCTCTGTTTTTTCTGGGTTAATATGTAGTCCTATCATCCGAGCTCAGCTTAACGCAATGTTTAGAGTTCATTTCGACTCCATAAGTGACAAAATAATAACTTTTCATGAGAGCAAAAAAGCGTCTTTTCAAGGCAACACAATTTTTTTTTGTTAATTTTTTTATCTATAATTAGCATTAATTTCTTTTTCTACCTTTTCTAAAATTTATTAATTATTTTCGACAATTCCATTTGTATAATTTTATTAATTACTCAAAAAGTTCTTCCACTGACTGAATCTTTGTAATTGTATTTTGACGGCGATAAGATGCATAATTTTCACTGTTAGCATTTGAGCATTTTTTTTTTGCAAGATTAGCATATTCTTTCATAAAAAAGCATTCAAAGTTTTAAATAATCTGTTAAAAATGTAAATTTAAAATTTAGCATTTAATTTTTCGTTCTGCAACACATTTTAGCACATATTTTGGATCCATTTACCATTCTCCCATCATCATTTTCTGGCAACACTGATACATTTTTGGATGGTTTGATGTTTCAACAATGTCAGAGAGTGAGTGATATTAACGGTAATCTGTGAAAAAACAGCTTTTGCAAAATTTGTTTTTTATACCGTTATTCGCGAATTTGCTTCAACTTTATAATTTTTATTCATTTCTATGACATTATAACATTCGTCCATTAGAATTGCAAAGCATGGCTCTCTCTACTTTTTTTAAATGTATACTCGTCAATTCCTTATTCAATTGATGCATAAAAAACTTTTAGGGCCTAATTGTATAAATAACGTCACCAAAGTGATTTTTACATGGAAATAAACACAAAAAGTTATGAATATTTTAAAAATTATGTTTTTGTTTTTCATACAAATTCTAAAAATTATGAAAAGCCAAGTAAAGCTTTTCTTCAGTGAGAAATTTTGTATGGAAAAATTTAAAAAAAATCCATTCTTAATTTCCACCAAATTAATGGAAGGAATATGGAGTTTAAAAGTCCAAAATTTTGTAATACCAAATATATGGTTCACAAGATATGTACTCGTATATTCATTCAAAATTGCTAAAATGAAATTTCTTATTTCTTATTTAGGTGATTCGCAGTGTATGTGTGTATGTGGCTATATATGCATGCACACATTTATGTTTCTATGCAAATTACTAACATGGTACGTCCGTATGTACTAGAGATGTGCGCGGGTCGTGTTTTTTCTCAACACGAAGTGTTCGTGACAAAAAAACTGATTTCGTGCGTGTTCGGGTCGTTCCGTGTTGAGATTTTAGATGTAAAATATGTATGAATGAATTTCCAGTAGAGAAGAAATTGAACATTTTGTATCGTCAAACACACAACACCAGCATATTTGTTGATATTGATTGTATGATCCTCTGAAGCTTAAAGTTCTATACTTAAACAGATAGTATTAGCTGTGGTGGCAGAGTGTATTAGCTGGCAGTGCCAACTTGGTGCCATATTTTGAAAAGCGATTATTGAAAAAAAAAATAATTAAATTTTCTTATCTTCAATACTATACCAATAATATTTCGTGCGAGTTGTGCAGTATAGCATAGTACTCTGTTGAAATTTGTGAAAAATGTTGAGCAACATTGATTATTTCATAAGAAAAATTTTACATGTAAATAATATTAGCTAGCCCTGAAACTATGCTACGATTTCTTATATTTTTAAAAACGCCCCATGTATTTGTTGTAAATTCCACACGAAATAAGTGCCACCTATCTTTTTTCGCATGAAAACTTAAAATGTTGAAGATACATTTCATACGTTTTTCCCAAGATAAACAGAGTACTATTTCTGCAAAATTTTTCCATGAACAATTCGTGTCAATTTTTTTATATGTATGTATTTTGACAGCATTTTACGTGAAATGTTGAACAGAGTATCAGGCTTATCGGGTTGAAAAAATTGTTCGCGTGCGTGTTTCGAACGTGTTGAGTGGCTTGGTATTCGTGTTCGTGTCGTGTCGTGTTGGAAAACTTCGTTACGCGCACATCTCTAGTATGTACATATGAATGAATGTGTACTACATCCACACATCTTTCTAGGAAAGTAAGTAAGGCTGCGTGCGCGTACAAGTATGCATGAGTGGGTGTTCCAATTTCCCTAAATGTTTAGTTTAGTAGTTTTAGTATATTTTTTAAGTGCAAACTATATAGTATGGTATGAATCATATTCGTGCCAATGAATTTTAAATATACATACAAGATAGATAACATTCAGCTATAAAACTTCTTAGCGTACGTACATTTTATCCCAACAAACGAAAACTCTAACAATTCCGGTTTTCATAACTTAAATTGATATAGGGTGTTTTTTATTGAGGTATAGAACTTTAAGTTGGCATCACTTTTTTAACTGGCAGCCATTTTGTCAGCTGTCAAGTGATTAATATTTAGTTTGGTTTGCCATTTCATCATGAACAGGTTGACAAAAGAACAACGCTTGCAAATCGTGCAAATTTATTTCGAAAATAATGGTTCAGTTCGCGAAGTTTACCGCAAGCTCCGTCCATTTTATGGTCGACATAATCGTCCATCAGAGCAATTAATTCGGTTAACCATGGATTGGCCACCAAGATCGTGTGATTTGACACCATTGGATTATTTTCTTTGGGGATATGTGAAGTCGCTCGTCTACGCCAACAAACCAGAAACGTTAGGGGACTTGGAAGCCAACATTCGTGGCGTTATTGCCAACATACGGCCCCATATGCTCGAGAAAGAGGTTGAAAATTGGACCTATAGAATTGGCTTTATTCGAGCCAGCCGCGGCGGCCACATGCCCGAAATCATATTTAAACGTTAATGGCATAAAATTATCCTTCCAATAAAGCCAAATTGATGGACATTAAAACGATTTTCTTGTGTTTTATTTCAATTCGAAGTTCTATACCTCTAAAAAAACACCCTATACTTTAAATCTTCCGTACGTTTCTTACATTCACTGAGAACTGATATCGGGAAAAAATTTCACGGGACACATTTCCCTTCGAGGGGAATAAAAAGTTCATGGGAACATAAATTATACTTGTTTTTCACGATAAGCCTGGTACTCTGTTCACAATTTCGTGCGAAATGCTGTCAAACTACATGCGAAATAAATTTGCAAAAATAGTACTCTGTTCTTATTGGGAAAAACACGTAAAATCTATCTGGCAGCATGGTTTTCCATGAAAATGACTCTGGCATCATTTTAGTTTCGCTGCGAAACAACATGAGCAGTACCGCAAGTTCGGCTACATTTAGTACATGTGAAATTTTTCACGCAAAATAATTAATGTCGCTGAAAATTTTTCACAACTTCGAACAGAGTACCAGCCTATAGATGTGAATATGTGTAATTGCACAAAATTTTATTATTAATAATAACACTGTGTGAAAAAAATACCTGTGAAGTTTTACTATTTTTCTAGTAGGTATTGTCGAGCATAACAACGAACACCCCCAAAAACTTGAGTTACGGGTAAAAAAAAAACGATTTTTCATACCTTTATGCACTTATCACCCTCTAACTAAGTTGAACAAATTTAAATAAACGGATTTAGAAAGAAGATACTAAGACCTTTCGAACCATATACATTTTGTTTCAGTGAATTTCATATATGTCTTTTCATCAATTTCCTACTTTGGATTCGTTCTTAGGCAGTATTTTGGGACTATACTGTTTATGACTTTTTTTTATAAAACACATTTAACTGATTAAGAGTAATTCGCAGGTTTGTGTTAAAATATTCCTTAGAAATTAACTCAGTTATTAAATATTTTATTAAAAGACTTTTTGCTAAAAAACTACATACCTGCATGATGTTTTTCGCGTTCTACTTATGCGATTTCTGTGTATTTAAGCTTCCAGAAGTATAAAACTACAATTTAATAGACGTATATCAACACAAAGTATAAAATTGGTACAACACTGGTCACCAAACTTTTTTTTCTTGAGAACCAAAGCGATGGGATTGCATATACATACTTATACGAGGTCTGATAAAAAAAATAACCGTTATTTTCAAATTTCGTGAGTTACGTATGTTCGATTTTCGCATTTTTTTTCCTGTTATGTTGGTACACATGTATGTTATATATGTTGGCAATATCAGCCATTTTGGATTGTCAGTTTGTTTTTGACAGATAAAAAGGTTAGTCGTGTTTTGATGTGCTCTTCGATTTTTTACTATTCGAAAAAATGGATCAAAGAAACTGTATTAATAATAATAAACATTGACCTAAAGCTCAAAAAATTAGTTTAATTGAGTATTAAGTTTTGTGTAAAAAATGAAATTAAATGCGCAAGGACATTTGAAATGTTGACTGTGGCGATTGGCGAGTCTACTATGAGCAGAACACAAGTTCAATTGTGGTATAACCGGTTTAACGAAGGACGAGAAGATGTCTATGACGATGCTCGTCCTGGTCGTCAAGTTCGGTCAAATGTGAAGGTTTTGCTCACTGCATCATGAATTCTTGCCACAAGGTCGTACTGTCAATAAGGAATACTACCTTGAAGTTATGCGCCGTTTGCGCGAAGCAATTCGTCAGAAACGCACAGAATTGTGGAAAAAACAATCATAGATTTTGCACTATGATAACGCACCAGCTCACACATCGATGCTTGTGCGTGAGTTTTTGGCCAAAACCAAAACCGTTATCCTGCCTCAACCACCGTATTCACCGGACTTGGCCCCCGCTGACTTTTTCCTCTTCCCAAAACTGAAGATACCGATGAAAGGAAAGCGTTTTGCTACGATTGAGGAGATAAAAGAAAAATCGAAACAGGAACTGTTGGCGATACCAAAAAGAGCGTTTCAGAAGTGTTTCGAGGATTGGAAAAAACGCTGGCATAAGTGTATTATATCTGAGGGGGATTACTTTGAAGGGGACAAGATAGTTATTGATGAATAAATAAATACTTTTTGAAAAAATTTAAAATAACGGTTATTTTTTTATCAGACCTCGTATTATCTTTTATTAGATCATTTGCCAATTATAAATTGAAATTCTATTTATTTTATTAATTTAAAACATTTTTTTACTGTTTTGTTAAAAAAAATAATATTAATTCAATTTGACAGCATGTATTAAGAGATTATTGCTCAGCAATGTATTTTAACATTTGTTGCTGAATATATATTCGAACACATAAATACTCATACGGTCTACACGTTAATATCTTGTCTCGGCAATCGAATTTGACAATTGCCCAGGCAATAATTGCCAAGATTATTGCTCGTGTGGACGGCTAGTTATGAATTTGCTTATTTGTTACAAACCATGGAGCATTGACCTAAAGCTTAAAAATATTTTTAATAATTGAGTCAATTAAACATTTGTTTAAAAATTTAATTAATGAAAAAGTTTAATTGACACAATTTAATTTTAATTGATATTTTTTTTAATTAAAGGTGTTGATAAGAGAAAGTTTTCTCTGTGTATGAAATACCCTGACTAAATAATTTCTTGTACATTAATTTTTCTATATATTGTTACAACATCCGCATTAAACACTTTCGCAGATTTATTGTAAGTTATTATAAAACAAATTAATAGAGAGATATTTTATTCATTAACTTACAGCTGGAGTTTTAGAAGCACACAATTTTATATACATAAAGGGCCTTCTAAGAAGAGGTTTTATTTTGATATATAAAATGGGAAATCATCGGATGTTTATTTAATTTTAAAGAGGAGTGTATTAATAATTAATAATGGAAAACAATTTCATTTCAAATCGAATCGATTTCTATACTCGATAATCTTATCGAGGCAGAGAATTACTTGGACAATTTCCATCAAAGTTTTGCAACTAAAACAGTCATTACATATGTATGTATTTGGAAAATGTACTGTATTACCCTGGTGCCGTATTATCATTTCAATGTAAAACTGCCGTTATTAGCTGTTGTTTTGAAACGCTACTCAAACGATAATAGGCGCGAATATACACAGACAAACTGCCTAATAGAAACAAGAAGATTTTCTCTATGAAACGTTTTTACGCTAAGGGGCATCCCAGCAGAGAGAATCGAAGATTTTTCCATAGAGATTTCTTATTATTTTTATGTGGTAAATCTTATTAATTTTATCAATAAGAAAACCACATAAAATCAAGAAGAAATCTTGTTATTCACACTTTTTTTTACTCAATTTCCGCTATTTTTGGCCCCAAAAAAACAATCCATAGAGAAAAACTACTTGATTCTATTAGGTTTTCTTATAAATTGTAAACTATAGGGATTTCTTATTGATTTCATTAGGTTGTCTTATTGATTTTTTCAAAAAGGTTTTCTTTATTGATTTCATTAGGTTGCCTTATTGATTTTTTCAAAAAGGTATTCTTATTGTTTTCATTAGGTTCCTATATGATTATGTGTAAATCATCTTCTTAATTTTTTTAATAAGGAAATCTTCTTGATTTTATTAGGTTTCTTGTTATTTCATATCTATAAATAAACATAGAGACAATTTTTTTCATGATCTTTATCATTTTTGTATAAGCATGTTTGTACAATAATTTCAATGCGGATTCAGGCTGTCTGTTAGTATTAAATTTATTTTTTATTTTTTATTAGGACGCCTAATAAAAACAAGAAGAAAACCTTTTTGAAAAAATTAATAAGATAACCTAATAAAAACTAGAAGATTTCTTCTTGATTTTTTCATAAAGGTTTTCCTTATTAAATTAATAAGATTTCCTTATTGAAAAAAAACCATAGAGATGTCTTATTAATTTTATTCTATTTTGTGAGGTATTTATTAGTCACTGTTTTCTCTGTGTACATTTTCTCAATTTAACTCGAAGTTTCTCAATTTTATTTAATAACGTTAATTCAATATTAGAAAGAGTTGAGAGTTAAATAGCTTTTACATCGAGAGCTAGTTCACATGTTTGCTGGGGTAAGTGACTTTTTTGGCTTTAAATACTATATGCACACATAAGTACTTATTCACACTCTTCTTAATACTCATGCACACATAAGTCAAACACATACATATCTACCCTGCAGGAAATACGAATAGTGAAATTGTAGTGATTTACTAGTGACATTGTCAGTAGTAGTACTAACCAGGTGTATTCCAGCCAATGTAATCATCTATTGACATTTAACATTAGCTTGTCATTGAAAATCCACCACTAGACTGTACACTATTCATTAAGTAGTTCTTTTGGAACCACATGGAGACATTGGCGCCAAAGATTCACTAGTAAATTTTAGGAGCTCTCGTCAACAATATCAATATTTCCTCGCTCGATGTCGACAGTAAAATTGCAGTGATTTACTATTGACATTGTCAATAGTAGTACTGACTAGGTGTACCGCAGCAAATGTAATTGAAAATCTACCAGTAGGCTTTTGCACTATTCTTTTACCATCATATGGAGACATTTGAATCAAAGATTCACTAGTACAGTCTAGTGACTCTTTTCATCAATTTTATACAAGTTAGGGCAACAAACTTAAACACATAAATATCGCGCATTTACTTCAATTAAATTCAAATTAGTTTTTTGAGTTAATAATGCAGAATAATGCGGCATTTCGTATTTTATCTTGAGTAAAAATTTCATATAAAAAGCTAGTACCATCACTTCCTGAGAGAAGGATATTTTTTCATGCCTTCATTGAGTTGTATACAAATTGAAAACTACAAACGCGTTTTCTGCAAAACTGGTATTTTTGAGTTGTGACACTATTAAAGTAAATGAGCGATGTGTATTTTTTTAACATTATTGCACAGCATTATAAAAAAGAAAAACAAACTATTGACGCGTTCATTGACAATGTCACCTGCCACCAGAAATACACTAGAACTGTTGTCTCTCTCGCATAAAAGGAAAGTCGTCGACATTTCAGCTAGTGCAATTGTCGCTAGAGAAAAGAGTGTTGACATAGAGACATATGGTTCTAGGCTGACTAGAGGGTACATACGAACATATGCATATATATATATATATACATATATATGTACATGCGTAAGCTCATGTAAAATTTGCACATATGTAAGCATGTATGTATATATGTATGTACATTTTACATGTGCATTGCGTGTCATTTAAAATTTGCATGTTTAATTGAAATAATTTTTTTTGTTGCGTTTTTTTTCATCTTGTTACTTTTACATGTTAAATACAAAACATTTTACAAATACAAATCTATGCACATATGTACATATGTATGTATGTATATATAGTACATACATAAATTTTTACATTAGCTGCGGAATTTTGTGCGAAATATTTGCATTTATTTGTTTGCTAAATTGTTGCGTATTTTTCAGCATCCCCATGCACTTTTTTTTAGCGAATTAAAGGAAAATATGCATTTGTTTTCTTTTCTTTACAAAGACATTTTTTTTTTGTTTTTTTTTGTGTACATTTTCACATTTAAATTTTCGCGCAATCTTCATTAACAACATAATGATTGTCATCATTATTCATATGATGAATATATTTATGTGCTTTTAAATATGTTTGTACATACGATCATTTGTGAAGGCATAAATATATTGTATGCATGCATGCATGCATATGACTGCAACAGGCAAATATATTTATGTATGTTTTATAGTGTATACGAAAAATAAACTATATTCTGAACAATATTTGGTTCGTGGTCGTGATCATGACCCGCATTAAAAGACGCGTGCACGCAATTTTATAGCGTTGTGTGGTGTTATTGCATTTCCACAACAACTACTGCGACTCTCATATGCTTTTTGTTTTACACTTTTTTTTTGTTTTCGTTATTTGCATTTTGTGCAGCAAAGTAGAAGAGACGGTTCAAAACACCCTACACACAATAATCTTTTTTTTATTAATTTTGCATAAAATACAGTATTTTTGCCTAAAATTGGTTTTTGAAAAACATTTCCTTCTTAAAGGTTGGTACTCGGTTCGAATATGCGAAAACTGTTGAGCAACATTGATTTTTCCTTGCGAAAAATTTGACATGCACCAAATGTAGCCCAAAACGCGATTTTGCTTTTATTGCTTGAATGCATGCAACATGGTGTAAAATTTCGCACGAAAAAAGTACTGCTCATGCATTTTAAGTGTTTTTCGCAATAAGAACAGAGTACTAACTACTTTTGCAAGTTGTATTTCGCAAATATTTCATAACAAATACTTTTACATGTAGTTTGACAGAATTTCGCACGAAATTGTGAACAGCGCACCAGGCTTAAACCAATAAATACTTTTCTTCATGGTTCCCTCCGTGGGGCATTTCACGTGCGGCGAACAACTAACAGAAATTTAACACGTTTATATTAAGCACATTTGTACTTTTAGAGCATATGAATATGTGCACATATTTTTTATTTGTCAAATTCGATGGTAATACCGGATTTATATAATTTTTCCTGGCTTTTCGCTTATTGTCTTGTATATTGTTTTCGCGCTGAACGCCTTTTTTGTTCCATTCGTCCATAAACTCTAAGGCCAAGTTAAGGGTTCGAGATTAAACTTAGTTTATTTCTCTAATTAGCTAATCCAAAAATGAGCTTAATCTCAAATTAACTGAGTTTGATGTTTTTGAGTGGTAGTTTAAACTTCTTATTGTATGTAATATTAGCATGCTGAGAAAAAAAATAGTGGCAACATTATTTTATCATAGAATTTTCTTAAAAGTTATATGTCTGGTCTCACAAGTGTATGTTGTCAGTGTTAATTTAAGATTAAATCACCACGATTGGCCGCTTAAACTAGCAAGTAAAACCTAAAACCGACTACTCACAAACCATAAATAAAGATTAAGATGAAATAATTGGATATACTTTCTGACGTGGTAGAAACTTTAGCCATTTTTAATTTTTACAAAAACTTTTCCCTTTTGGATTTTCAAAGAGAATTACCGTCTTTCTGCCAAAAGTAGAGCTTTACCAATTTCTGATGTGTTGTTCAATATTCTATTGTTTTAGTTCGTTTTTGAATTTTTGAAAATTTTTTTCGTTTTCCAGTGTGATCTTGTCCAGTGATGATCCCAACCGCACCAGCTAGTCTGTTTCCAGCGGTACCTCGATGTCCTGGAATAAATATTGTATCGAAATTTTTGCATTGAAGGACGCTTCGAGATTGAGCTTTATGATTTTCTAAGGCTTCGATAACTTTTCTGCTATTCGTAAATATACGGACGGCTTGGTAATCGCTTGTCAATTTCCATTAGTCATTTAACAGGCGAAAGTTTTTATGTGCATTACGCCTCATCTCGTAGAATCCGATATCCGATCGGTCACAAGTATTTCAAACATCTGTGTATCGGACAGTCTTAATATTATTCCCTATTTGCTTTCTCCATTCCCAATATATTCTTAATAAAAAATATTTTACTGAATAAATAAAATAATAATGTGGGATTATTACGTACCTTTTTACAATGTACAATTAAAAGCTAACAACAGGGACTTTAACGGCAAGTTTTGTATGAAGAACTGTCAGTTAAAGTTCACGTTAACTCTTAATCATACATTGTTAAAAGGGACGTTCACAGCACTCCCTGCCTCTATCACCCATATACCACATCCTCACACACTTACAATGAGTTAGTTACTACCCTGAAGGAAACGTGGCGTTAAGTGTCCCCAAGTCACCACTTTTGTCGACAATTTTGGTGACATTGTCAACAGAGCGTCTATTAATAATGTTTTTAATGCGTAGAAAACATTTTTTCAGATACACACAATTATGCTTCTTCTTAATGTTTTATTAGTTTGTTGAAAGTAAACGTGACGTCAAGCAAAATTTAAGTGTTTATAAAAGTTATTTTAAGAAATAAATTTAAAAGGTTAACATAAATTTATTGAACAATAATTAAAAACATAATACACAAAAAGAAATTAAAAAAAAACAAATAAAAGAACAAGCCATATTGTATACAAATACAAAATGTGAAAATTGAACAATTCTAAGTGAAAGGTGCAAATTCTGAAATTTTTTGTTTGACCCTGTGGAAGATTTTGCGCCATCAGGTAAAGATTTGTCACATTTTCAGATCTATACGTAAGTGTTTGACTTTACTAATTCAGCGAAGCATACAATTTTTGATGTACATATATGTACATATGTATTTAATAGTAATGACAAACAATTTTCTGCAGGTGGTGACAGAGTCTATAGTGAATCAGTACAGTTTTACTACGGACATTTCCCAAAGTGTGGTGATATCGTCAATAGTAAGTCAGTACAATCTAACTGACATTTTCGCCATATGGTCCCACAAGAACTACCTAGTCAGTATTGACGCAGTCTACTGGTAGATTTCGTAGGACAAGCATGTGTTAAATGCCAATAGTAGATAGCATTAGTTGGGGTTTAATTTGTCAGTAGTACTGGTGACATCGTCCATAGATAATCAGTATAATTTTACTATTGACATTTCCTGCAGGGTATTTTCTACCCTAAAAATTCCCTAGAAATATATAATAAAATTTCATTTATTATAAACGAAATATTATAATACCCAAATAGTCAGGGCAATCATGAATAAAATTTCGTGTGAAATTTTTCCAACTAACAGTGAGTAATAGGGAAAACAAAAAATTGTAATTGGAAAAGGGAGAAATTTCACGCGAAATTTTATTCATGATTGCCCTGACTATCACTTAAGCGAACTTCTAAAGTTTTTTCTTTCTCTATAAAAAGTGCGGTTACGTCATTTTTCATTAAAGTTAAAATAAGCCTCAATATTCTTCACAGTTAAACTTGACACTCTACTTATGAACAGTTTAGGAAACTCTCTTCTTTGTTTAATTGGAAACGAAAAACTTTGGCATTGCAAGGGTCAAAGACATTTTGCTCAAAAATTAAAAAAAAAAAGAAAAAAGAAATGAAATTTAAGAAGTGATAAAGACTAACAGCATAAGTTAATGGAAAAAGAACAGCATGAACATCATAAATCGAACAACATGATAGACCCTTACCAATTAAAATGCATTAAAAATATGTTTAGGAACTGCATACATGCTATCACAACCGCTTACACCAACTCCACCAACACCAACACCAACAACGTCCTCATCATCATCACCATCGCCGACATAATCACCATTAGAACAACTAAAATATTATGAGAAAAAAATTAATGAAACGAAAAGATACAAATCAATACATGTAGTTTGTTAAATGCATGGAAAGAAAAAAAAGTATATGCCTCCTAAACGAAACATGCCTGCCGTAGTCGTCGTCGTCGTATATGCTGCATGCTCCAGCAAACATCTAGCCTGCTATCCCGTCAGATAGCCAGCCGCTACAGCCATCTATGTACATACATATATACTCGTACATATAATACATTTGTGTGTGAAATGTGAATTAAATGTGCGTCCGTTCTTTCGTTTGGCCGTTTGGTCGTTTGTTCATTCCTTCAAGTTCATCATCAGTTTGGGAAATTTCATCACATCAAACTTTAATATACTTAATAGCCATGATGTTTGCATTCCATTTGTAATCAGTTTTTTCTCGTTTTGCATTTTTTTCTCTTCATCTTTAGCTGTCCATTTTAAATCAGCTATTAATCCTTGAAGAAGGCTTTTTCTGTTGTACGTATTTTCTCAGCATTTTTAAATGTCTAAACATTATTGAGAGGTTCTACAACCGGTTAGAGTTATTTTAATTTTTTATGTGTACGTATATATGCATGTATGTATGTTTGTAACTACCACTACCAATCATCTAAACAATATAAAAATTTGCCGCCAAAGACCATAAAAAAGCTGCATGTTTCCGTCATTACCACCGCTGCGTCGTACTGCGGCCAATATTAAATGACATGCAATAAAAATGCCAATAAACACATTTGATTTCATTTCTTCTTTTTTGCGTTACTGTTTTAAATGTTCATATTATTCATCTTTGCTTTTCACTGTCTTTCAGCGAGATTTTACGGGAATAGAAATTTT
The DNA here is from genome assembly GCA_936439885.1 of Nowickia ferox. NCBI lineage: Eukaryota > Metazoa > Arthropoda > Insecta > Diptera > Tachinidae > Nowickia > Nowickia ferox. Next base: position 88,240,738 of record OW387023.1, on the reverse strand, counting down.
GATGGAATCCGGTTTAGAATTTTCATAAGAGTTGCAACAATGTTGATTTTTTGACACAGCACAAATCAAACAATTATTATTAAATTGATAAATTGATAATTTAATCCGCATAAGCATGGCACTCAGAAATGTGAAATTGCATATTTTTTTCCTTGTGCGGAGTATGATGTCTTGCACGAGATATTATTGTTTGTGTGTGTGTGATAAATTTGAATTTAACTAGCAGAGACGGAAACCAGAAGAATTTCTAACATAACATGTTTTGCACATAACAGTATACTGTTAAGGTAGGATCACACGATTACCGCAATGCACCAATTATTTCTCCATTTTATATGCCAATCGTGTGATTTCGAGAACAATATTGTTGTGATTTGCCGCATTCAAATGCATCTCTGGTGCAGCAATCGTGTGAACGGTTACTTCTTATGTAGTTATAACTGACTTGAAACGTTAACATGCAACTCTGATCCAATCCTTAACCCATATATTTAGCTTTTATTCGTTTAAAAGAACAAAAATCGTCTCTGCTTTGTATATTTAATGAGCACAAAATATACAAAGCATAGACAATTTTATTTCTTTTAAACGAATAAAACATTTTCCCGCGCAAAATAAAACAAAAAAAATTTCTTTTTAAAAGAAAACTACCACGAGAGCTGTTTATTTATGTTGCCGCAAGTTAGAACAATCGTATGACTAGGATGCGTCAATTATTGCCACAAATTCATTCTTCGCAAATTTGCGGCAATAAAATTTTTATAAAATGGGGCATGATTGCCCCTTGACTGCAACGTATTTGATTGGGACAATTTTATTAGTGTGCACCAATTCACCACAATAAAAATTGTGTCAGATTGGTGTATTTGCGGCAATCGTGTGATCTTACCTTTAGTTACTTCACAGTAGTTGCTGAATGTACTAGGAGTTCGAAAAATGGGAACTGGGACGAGACGAATAAAAAATCTATATATATAATTCTCGTCTCACCGCTTGACTAATATTTATGAAATTTTTTATGTGTATTTGGAAGGTCTGAGAATAGGTCGTAATTTATTTTTATTACGAGGTGGGAAGTATGTAGTTCAAAATATTGGTAGAATAGGACCAGGGGGAAGGGGCACCCAACATACAAACTAATTAATAATAATTTTATATCTTGAAAGATATAATAGCAAGTCTTCAAATTTGGTATGGACTCTTTTGAAAGTAAGGTGAGAAGTAATTAAAAATATTGGTAGAATAGCACCAGGGGAAGGTACACCCCCATACAAAGTAATTAATAATAATTTTATATCTTGAAAACTATACTAGCAAGTCGTCAACTAGGCGCCCAGAACCTTCGGCATCTTCAGTGATTGCACGACCATAAAGAAATGCGGTAAACCACTCTTTTTTACCATTGAAATTTATGGTGAAGAGTGCCCCCTCTCCCATGTATTTATCAAGCTTAGCCTTGGTTTTCGTGATGGTTTCTTTCCTAACAAAAATAATGCTTAATGAGCACACGAAATTCACTTTTTTACAGTTTCTTCTCAACGGCTGCCTAATGCAAACTAAATGACGCAGCTTGTTCAAATTTAGACAGGAGTCAAATAACAGTTGCCTGTTGACAGCAGCAGTGTTGCCATTTCAATTAAGAGGTGGGAAAGTCAAAAGTCAAAGAGTTGTTGACCTGCCCCTATATCGACGGCTCCATTCTAAAACATGCTAAGTCAAAAAGCAAATTTCGAGATAAACAAACGCCTTCAAAGTTTGTTGATGATAACGCGAGAACGTTGTGATATAGAAACTTCAGACTTTTTGTAATCATACCATAATTGCCACGGATTTTTTTTTAGTTAATTTGAATTTTATAAATTTATTGTAGATCATAGTTAAACGTCACTAAGAATATTTAAGCTTGTACACAAATCTATTACCTAGTCCTCTAAGTAGACTTGGCATCTTTCTGGTCCTTTCTCACTTACAATGATCATCTAAGTACAGATAGCATGTTTTAGTTAGGAAAACTAAAAAATGCTATGTACACTTACACGACGATAGTTTTATTTTGAATTCATTGAAAACCCTATTAAGTGCACTTAGAGATAAAGAAAAATGTACAAACGTGTCTGACGTCCATGTTAAGTACACATAGAAAACGCGAAAAAATAAATGTCCATTCTATGACATGCTAAGTACTTTTAGCATAAAGCAAACAAAAAATAATTTCAAACCAAATCATGCTAAGAGTACTTAAAAGATTTAAAAAGGGAGGTTTTTTAAACTTGATAAATTATGCTAAGTACATTTTTGCTCATAACTTTTGATCGAATAGTTCAATTATTATCAAAATTTAACAGGATCTAAGTTAATAAAAGATGAATTCAGAAATGCTATTCCTAGCATAACATGTTATGTCGACTTAGCATGTTTTGGAATGGGACCGTCGATATGTACATATGTAGTTAGTTAATGCATGAACTAATGTCGCCATGGAAAATAAGCATTAGAGATATTGCTGAGAATGTCTAGAAGTTGCTGTCACATTCTGGAAGCCTTGTGTGAAGTACATATAAAAAGGGCGAGGCATCTGCAAAAACGAAATCTAATTTGACAGTTGCTTCGTGCAAAATCTACTCAAAACCTAATATTTTTATTTTTTTACCACCCTGTACAACATATTTATAAAAAAGATTAGTGAATTAGCTACAGTATGCTTAAAAAGGTCTGTGAATTTGCTACATTGCAGTTGTTTGGTTGTAGCTTTGGAAATTTTTCAGTTAATGGGTTTTGTTTTGGATAAACAAATCTTGATAAATGTCAAAAAAATTTTGTGTAAACGATATAGATTTTCATAAAGATTTTAATTAACAGCTGCTAGATTTTTTGCTGGTGTAAATGCCCTATCCGTTAAAAGCAGTTGATAGTCGTTCGAAAGTGTGTAAAAGTAAAGTCAGTGGGTCATTATTGTTGTACAGTGAGCGTCGGCAGAGCGAGGCTTGTGTGAAGACCAGCGCAACCATTTTTATGGGACGTATACAAGTATGTACAACAGCGGAGTGTACGTCGTGGCAACCAGTTGTGAATCATTTAAGTAATTTAAGTTGTGTATGTGTATTTAAGCTCTAAATTTTATTAGATAAGTGTAATTAGTAAATGAAGTGTAATTCTCAACCCTAATTAGTACACTGGGATCATTTATTCATTTGGAGATCTTCGAGTCCAGAGAAAAGCGTTTTTAAAGGCTAAAAACGTAAAAATATTTTATTGCGATTTTATGTATTGATGTACATAATAATGTACTTACATATGTAGGTATATAAATGCAGATACTCATGTATGTGCATATGTACTTATGTACTATAAATCGCCTGTGTCCACTTTTAAAGGATAATCCAATTATTGAAACATACCCATTCATACTCGTACAACAACACAAACAGCACCGGCAATATGCATGTGGCTACAGGGGAATATTTTTCACAATACTTGTCATATTAGTCAGTTGGGAAAACATTATTTTATTATGCACATATGCATATGTACGAGTATATTAGCAGCAGTAGGGGTTTCTTTAATATAATCTTCTGTTGTTTTTGTATAATGCTTGTGGTCCAAAGCTGTAATTTACCGGCTGGCGCAACGTTGCAGATGAGCTTTTAACAACTGCGCCAGATATAAAAATGTTGCGATACTTTTGTTTTTTGCGTTTAAAAATTTCATTATTATAAATTTCGTAAGATGTTTGAGGATTGTCACACATTAATTCAAAGGCTTCATCCAAATCGCGATCAGTTACTTGCGTTGCAATATTGTGAATTTTTTTTCGGACACTTTTCTTGGTTGGTTTTCTTTGTATGGGCGCCATATATTTAAAAGAAATTTATAGCACTTTAAATTTTGTTTGACTATTTATTTTTCTTTGATAGATAAACAATTTTTTTTAGACTTACATACATATTTGTTGAGTTTTTCAAATAATTAATTAATTTTTGATTAACGTAAAAATAAAAAATTACAGTTAAACATTAAACACATTCACCACAGCAAGCCTCCAACTTCAAAGTGTCAAGAATAGAATACACATGTTTAAATGAGAATGATTATTTTGACGGCAACAGGCTGCAGGTTGTTGTCCGTGCTACATTTGTCGTTGTAGTCAAATTGTATGTAAATCAAATTAGTGCTTAAAAAGGTTTTTTATTGCAAAATAAAAAAAAGAAAGTTCGTAGCGCTTTGTAAGCCAATTACATGTGATAACTATTAGTGAACAAATAACACCAAAGTTAATTGCAAAAATTCTGACAAACACTAGTAGAACGGAACAACTGTGTGTGGTGTCAGTTGATGTAGATTTCAGCTTTATATACTCAGTTTTTTCAGTGTAAATGGAATATGTGAATTGTTTTGATTCATCGTAATTTATAACAGTCTTGCCATTGTCGTTTGTTATTTTTTTTTAAGAGAAGTAACACTCAGGCAATGAATGCCTACTAATATTACTAGGTGTTACCTTCTTTAGGAACGGGATAGTGTTAGAGAAGAGGAAGAGATATAGGAAAGCTTCATTCTTTTTTGCACGTTTTTAATAATGCAGTGATGCAGTGTGTCTGTTGCCAATGAGACGTATTAAAGTTTTCCAAGCTGTGTTTTGTAGCCATTTTATTGGACGAAGGAGGGCGATCTGATGTTCCATTAGGATTTGTATCCGCTGAAGCCGGTGTAGTTCAGTGAACAGTGACTATGCCTTAATCACTTGAACGAACAGATACAAAGGGACACTAATGCACAACAGAAAAATGCGTGGTGTTGTTATTTTAATGACTGTCGGGGTCCGGGCTCGAACCCATGACCCTCGGTTTGATAGTCAACGTGCTAACTGCTTCAGCCAACGCCATTCTAATTATTTACTTATTATGTACATATTAGTCAGTTTGCTTATTTTTGTTTTAGTTAAGGCAACATTTTTTGGTTTGGTACTATTTCCCCTACTATATTTTATTTATTTCCCCAATATATTTTAACTTTCATCAAAATTGGTTCAGCCGACAGTTTAGCCGACAAAGGGCAAAGGACAGACGGCCTACTCGAGTACTCACATTAATAGGGCTCTGTTTTTATTTTGAGTTCGGAACTCTAGGGTTCCTCTAGCTTTAGCCTCTGCTAAAACGATAAAAAATTATTTCTGGGTATAGAGGATTTATCGTCCCAGTATGTCCGTTGGGACGCTCCATTCTACATGTTGCTGAAAGAATTTCTGATGGTAGAACAATACCCAAGCAGTATTTTTTTCCTATAGGATTTTCTCCATTATATTTCTTTTTAAACCAACCTTTTATTAATATAAAGCGAACAAAAGAAAAAAATAACTATTCACCGTTTTAGAGTTTTAGGGAGACTAACGAACGGCGATTTATTTTTATATGTATATGGGTATATCCACCGAAAAGTCCAGCTTTTGTCACGTTACGTCGTTGGGTGACGTAGCTTGTTTTTCACAGAAAAACTTGTTTTATACATATACTTTTTTTTGTCATGCATTAAACACATTCACCACAGCAGGCTAGACGAACACACGACTTCAAATGCCGCTAGCAGCATTTGTCGCCTCGTAGCCAGCTACTTAATTATTTTGGAGACGGCAGCAGCACCATCTTCACCTCATATTTAAGTATAAATACATACTTCAGTATTGCCACCTTCAAATATTTCTCATTTATAAAAATTAAATTACTCTTTTAAAATGTACTTATATCACGTGAAAGTATAAAAATTAATCAATTTATGCTTTACATAAATTTTTGGATATTGTTTCTGTTAAATAATATGAAATCATTGTACGATATCATTCATTCAACATTTTGTATTTTACTGGCAACACTGAATTTTCTCATTGTAGCCAAAGAAATAAAAATTAGTTTAATTGGACTACAACGACAAAATCAGCATAGACAACAACCTAACGCCCTGTTGCCTTGCTGTCTTCAAAATAATCACTCTCATATAAACATGTGTATTCTATCCTTGACATTTTGTAGTCGGTAGCCTGCTGTGGTGAATGTATTTAATGCATCACGCTGGTGTACAGCGTAATTAGCTCTACAATTAATCGCCCAGGCTCTACGTTCTACGATATCACTGTGTTCTAGAAAAGTAATGAAACTTCTTTTCCACGACGATTTCATTCCTAGTTTATTTCAAATAAATATTTCAAGCAAAATGGAAAAGAAACATATTATGCGAACTTCACATAGTTCGACGAACTTGAACACAACTAAATTTGACGACCTAACAGCTCTACTCAAAATCTCATGTCTTGATATGGATATTTTTGTAGCCCATGGATAATAAATTATGCAAATATTTACTGCGGCAAAAATTACTTGCATATACATATGTACATATATTCACACCAACAAAAATTATGATTTTGTACTTGCAATAAAAATAAATGCAAAAATCTAAATCTACATCAAGTCTTGAACTTGATTAAAAGTCGAATGAATCACATATCACGGAAATGTTGAAAGTTCGCAATATTGGAAACAAAATTGATTAAACTCGCTAAAACTGTAAGCGAAAAACATTATGAAAATTCGCAGCTTGCAAAAAATTTAAATTTTAAGTTCCTAAATAAAAATAAATAAAGAAACCAACAAATTTGCAAAAATTACATCTTTCGTAAAAATAACAGAAATTTGCGAAAATTGCTAAATTTTAAACCAGCCATAATTTTTATTAAAAATCGCTAAAACTCTAAGGAATACTAAAAAGTCGATAAAAATCGCAAAAATTTGCAAAAACTTAATAAAAGCGGCATAATAGCAATGTATCATATTGTTTAAAATTCGCGAAAACTGCTAAGAAGCAGAAAATTCGCATTTATTGCAAACAATGCAAAAATTCGGAAATAAGCCTTGAAATTCATTCGAAATCGCCAGAACTGTTAAAAATAAACTAAACTCGCGAAAAACGCGAAAAATCTCAAGTTCGGGAAAAAATCGCAAGCTCGCTAAAAGTTCCTAACGCATTGAAGAAATCAATTACAGAACCCTTTAGCTAATCCCGGATTTTTCTCCATATATTTTAGCAACGGCTACTCTTATTCCGGCATTTTGTGCTTAACCCTTTAAAATGCAAATAAAATCGCTTAAAACAAGAATTTACAGATTTAAAAATGTTATTTATTTGCTTATATTTTCGTATTTTTGCAATAAATAGTCTTTCCCGATTTTGTTTGCTGCCGAATTCAAATTACTTTTTTTGTAGTGAAATTGGATTGCAGAACACTTCAATTTCATTTGAAACAAAGTGAAAATGAAATTTTACTTTTTAAATCACTTTTACGAAATTGAGAACACACAAACCAAGAGAAAATTTCTTTTTCATTTCATTTTACGAATTTATGTAGAACCTAGGCGTATAAAAGATAGGAAAAAATTAAACACTATGGCTCTAAAATACAAGCTTAATTGCTTGGTGACGTAACGTGACAAAATTTGGACTTTTGTGGAAACAACAAAATATATAGATAGATATGAATGTACAAAGTCTGTTCAAAAAGTATCGCGAATTTTGAATTTTCGAGGGTTACGTATATTCGAATTTTTATTTTTTTTTGTGGCGTTATGTTGGTACTCATGTCTCGCATGTTCACTTATGCCGACAATTTCGGCCATTTTGAATGTTCAGTTAATTGTTGACAGCTGCTTTGCTTGCACGTATTTGGCTCGTCTTCGATTTTAAGCTATTAAAAAAAAATAGAACAAAAACTTGTATCAAATTTTGTGTGAAAAACGAAATTAAGTGCGCGGATGCATTCCGAATGTTGACTGTGGCATGCGGAGAAGCTACCTTGGACCGAAGCAACGTTTATCGGTGGTACAAAATGTTCTCAGAAGACCGAGAAGATATTTATCGGTGGTACAAAATGTTCTCAGAAGACCGAGAGGATGGGAACGACAAAGAGCGTGCCGGACGCCCGAGCACTTCAACAACAGACGAAAAAATTGATGAAGTGAAGAAATTGGTATTGGCCAATCGTCGAATCACCATTAGAGAAGTTGCTGACGACCTAGACATATCGATTGGCTCGTGCCATTCGATTTTTATCAATGATTTGGGCATGAAACGGGTCGCCCCGAAATTCGTACCAAAACTGCTCAATTTCGACCAAAAACAGCATCGCATGAACATTGCTAATGAGCTGTTGGACTCTGTCCGCGACGACCCAAATTTGCTGCAGGGGGTCATAACTGGTGACGAATCGAGGGTTTATGGTTATGACGTGGAAACCAAAGTTCAATCATCTTAATGGAAGCTGTCGCACGAACCAAGGTAACAATCGAAGACGAGCCAAAACACGTACAAGCAAAGCAGCTGTCAACAATTAACTGAACATTCAAAATGGCCGAAATTGTCGGCATAAGTGAGAGACATGAGTACCAACATAACGCCACAATAAAAATCAAAATTCGAATATACGTAACACGCGAAAATTCAAAACTCGCGATACGTTTTGAACAAACCTCGTATGTGTGATTATTTTCTTAGGAATTGAAATTTGATATTTACAATGCGACCCAACGACAACTACACTATCTTAAAGAAAAAAACTCTTTTTCAAATCGCTTAACAAATTAATCAAATTGATAAAACCCCGAGCTACAACCTAAGTAAGTAATTTAAAAAGGAATCAATCCAAAAATAATATATGTGACAGCGCATAGAGAAAAGAACCTAAAGGCAAAAAAAAAATCAATTTTCACTTTTTTTTTTTTTTTGATGTGGACAACATCTGAGCATCGAATGAGACCGATCCCATGCCCCAAAAGTGTTCCCTCCCAGAGATATGCGCGTTTTATGATGTGATGGTACACCAAAGATACACACGTATTTAAATCTTTAAAATGGCTCTCCATAACAAAACCTTTTTTTACCCTTAGGTACCTTTCTATTTTGCGTGTCACATATATGTATGTATGTGCATACATATCGCACACTAAATCACAAACAGTTACAACCCAAAAATTTTCAGATGTTCAGGAGTTTTAAATAAAATGTTGACACTAGTTTGTAATAAACAACCATAACGGTATTTTATATTATTGTTCAAGCAGAATTTGTTGCAAAAGAAATTGTTGTGCTCTTCAGAGATTTGTTCAGTGAATTGGTTAATGAAAAAACAAACCCATTGCGATAAATTTGAGTTCAGACTGTCTATGGTTTAATGTGCGATATGTATACAATATATATTGAAATGAGTTCCTTCAGTCCCGGTCCAGGCTTGCAATTTTGGTTGATGCAAAAGAGAGAGAGAGAGGAATACAAATTTTATATGGGTGTTTGCAAAGTAAATGACCCCCTATAGTAACGACCGTTACTTCATTAACGGCCAAAAAAGTATTGAAATTACATTTTTTATGAAGAAGATTGCTTAATTTTGGACCTACGAAAGTTTAAGCATCGGTAGCAACCGAAAGAATTCATAAAAATTTAATTTCAATACTTTTTTTTAGCGTTAAAAAAAGTAACGGTCGTTACTGTAAGGGGTCATTTACTGTGGAAAGACTCATATACATATTTCTAATTCAACACTCTGCTACATATTCAAGAACTGCAAGTCTGGACTGGGACTAAGGAAAAGCAATGAACTTCCATAATATTAAATAATTTTGAAGGTAACAAGGGATTTGGCATAGCAGAATCAAACACTTCTTCCTAAAAGTACTTCAAATAAATAAAATCAGTTTTGTTAAACTACGAAACTTAAAACAAATCAAAAGTATTTAAAGAGAGACTAAAGGAGGAAACGGAAAATTTTCAGGAATATGCTTTTACTTAAAAACAAACATTGCATTTGATTGAAAAAAAAATTGTGTAAGAACCAGTTTGGCCAGAATCCTTTTGACCATTTTCCAGTGATAGATAAAACATGAACATGTACTCCTATACTACATACTCTACGTGAAAACCACCAATACAAAACGAACAAAAAATGATCAATAAAATATTGAAAATTTTAATTGTCACATTATGGTTACTACAATTGCCTTTAAAAGTTAATTGCCGGCATCACAATCACGGCAGCGGACAACAAATTGGCAGCGGCAAATATCGTTCGCTACAAACACAACAATTATCGAATATAGATGTACGTGATAAAATACTGGAACTGCAGTGTTATGCAAAGTGCCATGAATCTCTGAGGGGCAACAATGTTGACTATAAGCCCTGTTTAACAAAATGTCAAATTGATATGGTTAAAGCGCCCCGAAGGGGTTACTGTCCCGACATGCAAAATGCAGTCTTTAGAAACATTAAAGTACAACCGTTGCAAAAGCTTTCGTGCCTCGATAATTGTAGCTACGACTTTGATTGTCCCGAAGTGCAAAAGTGTTGCAGTTCAGACTGTGGTCCTGTTTGTATGCAACCAATTGGTGTACGTGACGATAGTATGTTGCCTCCCATACCAAAGATACTAAAGTGTAGTCTCATCGCACGTGAGCAAAAAGTTGAAATTACCTTGCAATCAAATTCATCATATTATTTTCACGTTGAAGTGCGCTATCACATTGGTTCGCTCTTGTCGCCACGAAAATTGGGCACGTGGCAATACCAAGCGGTGCAAAAATTAGCAGAAATTTTAGATTTGAATATATTGTTGTAAGTAGCAGTTTGTAAGTAGAAAAATGTAAAAAGCTATATTAACAATATCAATTGAACAATAATCAAATGTACTTTTATTTATTGTTTACTTTTTCTTCGGCAAATGAAGAACTACTGTAGCATTTTATTTGAGACCTGGACGTTGGTATCAAGTACGAGTAGCAGCTATCAATGCTTATGGGTTTAGAGGTTATTCAGAACCTTCTCAGGCATTTACATTACCTAATCGTAAGTTCATAATATAATAATAGTATATTTTACATAAATGTCGTCATATAAAACTCAATAAGGCGTAAAGCAACAAACATTACAAGTTTTAGTGTATTTTGTTCTCAGCAGTCTTTATGACTTTCATTAATAAATTCGATGTTTTTGGGCATACGAGTCATCATATCATTTACTCAAACAACATCATAAATAAAAAAATGGAATTTTCGAGTGGATGATTCAGTATTAATCCTCATATCGTTCTTCATACTGTCGAAAAATTGCATGCAAATATCTTGTCAATCTTTCAATTTGCTTTCAATAGTACATAGTGTAACTTTTGAAAGCAAAATGAAATTTTCCTTTTCCATTAAGTTGTGCGTAAATTAAAATCTTTAAACTCCTTTTTTGGAAAACTAGTTTTTTTTTTGAGTTAGGACGCTGTCAAATTCGTTGAGGTATACACACAACAGAACACGATATCGAAAACACTGACGACAAAATCAACGGCAACATTAACATTAAGTTTTTTTTACAGAATACCAAACATCAGCGTTACCGTTTGTGCGACTAAAGTGGCAATTTTACACTTTTTTGAAGCCTTGCCACTTTTGTTGCCACTTTTTGAAAAATCCCCTTTTTTGCTACTTTTTTTATAAATAAATATTTTATAATTTAACAATAGTTTCGGCTTGAGGTCATCCGTGCGAAATGAAAATCCAAACATTCCAAAGTTAAATTATCTAAGTACTTAATATTTACATAAATATTTACATATGTATATGAATTTGCTTCTGTGTATCTTCTAAAGAATTGTTGTTTAGTTTTAATGTTAATTATTATTATATTTTATTTTATTATTTTACCGCTTTTATAAATGAACTGATTGTTTTCTGTTATGTTTTTGTTAATTTTTACTAAATTCCAATGTTTTGTTTAAAATAAATGCCTTTATGAAAACGTTGCGACTTTTTTTTCAATATCCCCTTTTTTGTGCCACTTTTTTATTTTAAATCCCCTTTTTGTGCCACTTTTTGAAATTTCTCAACGGTAACGCTGCCAAACATATGTTGACTGTCATCGATAAATGGCAATACTATCTACGGAAATAACTTAAAAAAAAAACATTAAAAACGATTTAGTTTTATGTTGCCGCCGGCAAATATGTCGACTAAGTGTGGTTATGATTTTTGCACTATTTTGTTCATCAGTATGGTAATACTCAAACTCAGTTAATGTGAGATTAAGTTAATTTTTGGATTAGCTAATTAGAGAAAGGAACTAACGGTCTGTCCCACGATGTCACCAGAAATCGTTCGATCGACAACTTGTATTGCAAACAACAATAACATTAGAAAATTTGCTGTTGTTTTCAATATAAGTATTCGATCGAACGATTTCTGGTGACATCGTGGGACAGACCGTAAGTTTAATCTCGAACCCAAAAATTGGACATTAGGGTAATAAATCAATTAATATGTTAAGTCGTCTTTTTTATGTTGTAAATGCGTCGATCGAATTTTAATATTGGCGGTATTCGATGTTTGATGCAAATTGTCTTGCGTAAGTGCAAATGCAAAATATCGTAGCTTTTCTTTGGACTGTTTGTGTATTTTGTTGTTGGATTTGAAAGAAAAGCTACGATATTTTGCATTTGCACTTACGCAAGACAATTTGCATCGAACATCGAATACCGCCATTGGAAACAAAAACAAATTTAAATTTTTTTATTTTGTTTTTAGAGGAACAGGTCCTAGTTGTTTTTCTAAATCAAATCAATTAAAATGCTTGATTAAATTAATTATAATTTCGGTTAACAATTTCATTGATTTATAATATACAATTTCAGACGTTAATAAAGAACCTTGTTATTTTCTAAAACTTTTGATTTTGTTGTACAGTGTAATTATTCCAAATCAAAAATAATAAATCAGTTCTCATTTCAGATCCGAAGCCACCAAAGGCTCCTGCGGACGTAAAAATCATTTCATCCCATTTCGATGGTAAATATGTGGACATAAAAATTGTATGGTGTGCTTCTAAATCGAATCTTCCAATTGAAAAATATAAAATCATATGGTCTTTATACGTGAATAATGTGCGCGATGAGTCGTTAATATCGAATGAAGCCTTCGTTAAAGATGTAAGTTCAAGCAACAAAAAATAAATAAAAATAAACAACAAAGAAGTCAGACGTCAAACATTCCAATGGGTGTGCAGCTAAGTTTAAATTTAATTAGCAGAGACAGAAACCAAAAATGTTAGCAAAGATATTTTTGCAGTTAACAGCGCTGCACTGTTAATTATTAAACAGTATTAGTAAAATTAAGAGTCCATTTTAAAAAGAGAAGTTTCTGTATTATTTATATATTTTTGGTATATCCCATTGGTATAATTTCTGGTGAGCATAGTCCTAGTTCCCACTCCCATTCGCCTCCGAAATAATATTAATTAATTTTGCTATGACTGTTAAGTGGTTAACAGGACGCTATTAATTGCAAAATGCGCTCTGCTAAAACTTTTGTTTTTTGTATCTTCTAGACCTGGGGGTCCACTCTGTATTCCGAAACGAATGAAAATTCTTTCGAATTTGTATGTTATTAGCATTACAATTCGAAATTCGAAAAGCAATTCTTTTGTTTCGAATTATAGAATAGACCGGCTGGGTCGCAGTCCTTCACTAGCTCATTTTTGACAGAAGCTATTGAACGAGTTCGACACAAGTCTAGTCTCTGCTAGTTGAATTTAAATTTATCTTCACTTACCTAAGAATCAAACAATATAGACATTAATAGATAAAATGTATTATTTTTCAGCGCCATCAATTCGAAATTCCTAATTTACAACCCGACTCCAGTTATTATATACAAGTACAAGCCATGTCTATAAACGGAAAACGACGCTTAAAGTCTGATAAACACTCTATACTTTATAATACAACCATATCAACGCCTCAAGTATTTGGTGCATTAAAATGTGGCAAGGAACATCAACTCTTAAGGGATGGCCTAAGTAATGCATTTAAGGATGACATATATTATATGAAAAAAAGTTTATATAGTGAAAGAGACACTGTTATGCTGTCATCAGCCTCGTTATCATTCTTGACTTCTTCCAGTTCCATTTCTAGTTCTAGCATCTTAAATACAAATAAGAATAATAATAATAATTATAATAGTACTTATGTCACAAAATCCGAAAAGTTTGATGTCAAATATCGGCCAAATCGTAAACTTGGCATGTTGGTGATTATATCCGGCTTTTATCCAAGAAATGAAAAGTAAGTTTTATTTCTTTAAATTAAAATTGGTATTTTTTTCTCAAATTTATGTAGTGCGATACCTGTACACATCACAATTTTTCCATAATGACTACTAGTCTTCGAACGAAAATTTCCTTGAAATTCTTTTTTTTAATCAATTTTTTAAGATTCCAAATTTGCGTTTTAAAAATCTGTCAGGAGGATAATTTTCATATGGTACAAATCACAATTTCTGGCCCATTTAACTTTCCCAAAAAAGTAGATTTTTTAAAATTAATTTATTGCATTACAGTAAAAGCTCGCTATTTTAACTAACCGACATAACTGAAATTTTTTTTAAAAATTAGTTAAGTCCTTTACTAGACTTTATAAGTCATAATACACCTTGTCTACAATTTTCATGACTGTAAGCATTTCTATTGTGCCTATACATGTATGTAGGTATAAGTAAAAAGATTTCAGACGCAGCCATAAGAATAAATGTATAAAACAACCATAAAAGCTGATATCTTGTTAAATGTTTAAAATGTTAGTTAGGTCAGATAGTTAAATCAGACACGATATCTGTGGTCACAAGCAATAGCAGCGTCAGCAGAAACGAAATTCATATAGACCTTGTTTAACAAATTTAGCTATAATTTATTGATCCGTCCGATATTGTTATAGAAAAATATTCGAAAATAATGTTTTCATTTAATATATATATTTATGTATGTTAACGCACTAATAATCCCAAATTATTATTTTACTTATTCAGTAAAATATTTTTTTTTATTAAAAATTCATTGAAATTGAAGTTCAACTAATATCAAAGTTGAAACAAAACAAGAACTCAATAATCAACATGTTTTATTATTTTTTCTTACTTTACTGTTGCTACACAAAGTCCATATTTACACTATGCAAGTCTTATTGCTAAGCTGATTAGTTTGATGGTGAGAAAGACGAGGGGAACAGTAACGTTTCTTTTCCCCTCGTCTCTCTTTCCTAACAACCTAATCAGCTTAGCAATAAGACTTGCATAGTGTAAACTAGGACTAACTGACTTTTTTCAGCTCGAATTGTAGTTGTAAGAAGTATGTACATATGTTAAGAAAATAAATGTAAAAATCAGCAACAGCTATTCATTGCTTTCGCAAGAATAAAGTGTTGCCACACAAGTATTTTTGACAGGGTGCAGTCAAGTTAATCATTGATGTTTTTTTGGGAATTGTTACAATTTAAATTTAATAATCTCAAATTATTAAGGGTTTTCATGAGAACTCTTAAAATTGCTATTTGTGCAATTGGGCAAATATGCGAGCTTTGTTTCATGAAGCCCCTGTTAAGTCAATTTGAAGGAAATGTCAAAAAAAATTAATTTAAGAAAATTAAAACAGAAAATTTCAAGCAGTTTTTAATTCAAATACATATTTATATATTTCTATAAAAATAAAAAAGTGTGTGCGGCGTGTGTGTGTCCGAAAATCCCTAAAGACAGCCAAAAACCAAGAAGTTGTTCTTTATAAAATGCACAATTGCACAGCTTAAGTTTACGAGTGAAATTTTTTGGGCAAACTTAACAGGTTTTTGTAGATAAATTTAAATACAGTGAAATATTTTTTTTTATTCAAAATACATTGAAATTTATTATTGAGGGGTTAGCTGGATCCTATGCGCATTTCACTATTATACTGTTTTTACACCGAAAGTTTAAAACCTGGTTTTAACGTTAAAACCATAAACAGCTGATTTTGCGTTCCCACTGAAAGTTTGATAAATTCAGGTTTTAAACAACAGGATGTCTTATAAATTTGTCCAAAATAAAATAAATGTACTGTAGAAATGCGTGTATATGTTTCAGGTTTTTATAATACTTATCTTATACATCCTGTACAACGGTTGTTTTTGTTTGCATGAAAAACTCAGAAATTTTACAATGCACCCTAAAATAGAAATTATTTTATATATTTTAAATGGACATTTTAAAATTCTGTAACTACTTATACAACGTGAAGAAGTGCTTGGAAATCATATTATTATATAAAAAAAGCACAAAATAATTATAGGCTCAACCTTTTTTTCCGCAGAAGTCAGTCAGTCATATCGTCAGTCCGTGAAAATATTTTCGTTGTCTTCTGTCCAAAGAATACTTTTTCTTCACATTTTTTTTTTTTTTGATAATTTTTGCCTCTGCCTCTATTTTTAAGTTGAAAATGTATCAATTGGTATCTATTCCTTTTCACTGGCATAAACATTATCAGCTGCTTCCGGTCACTTTAACTTGGCAGCACTGAATTTAGCAGAGCGAAAACAAGGTTGCATTTCATAAAACCAACCTAAAACCAATTCAAACATGATTTTACGTTGGTTTCAACAAAAACAATTTGTATGGTAAAACCAGGTTTTAACGTTAAAACCAACTTTTATTAAAACCATGTCAGTGTGGAAACACTATTAGTCCATATTTACACTATGCAAGTCTTATTGCTAAGCTAATTAGTTTGATGGAGAGAGAGACGAGGGGAACAGTAACGTTTCTTTTCCCCTCGTCCCTCTTTCCTAACAAACTAATCAGCTTAGCAATAAGACTTGCATAGTTTAAACTAGGACTTACTAATGCAGATTAGCAGGAAACCTTTGCCCAAATATTTCTTAGAACATACTTACATATTTAATAACTCGATTTTCTTGGCTCATTTAGCTTTTTAACTTGAAAAATTGTATCGAATGCTACATATTTGGTCCAACTAGGTAAACAAAAAATTACGTAGTACAAGGCAGACTTCGTCTTGTATGGGTGCCGGTCCACTAAAGAGCGTGCAAATGGCCTGGCGACAAAGGCCACAAAGTTACAAACAGTAAACTTTTTTAACGCAAAGCCATTCAAGGCTGAGAAGATTGAGCTACTAAATAGGGCGTACAAGGCCCACACAGAGAAAAAACAGTGCCTCGTAAATAGACAAAAATTAATAACATACTCTATGGTTTTTTTTCTATAAGGAAATATTATTGATTTAATAAGGAAACCCTTTTTGAAAAAATTAAGAAGAAATCTTGTAATTTTTATTAGATTATCTTATTGATTTTTTCAAAAAGGCTCTCCTCTTGTTTTTATTAGGCGACCTAATAAAAAAATAAAATAAAAAAAATGTATGTCTATTCTTTGTACTTATGTATTTTTATTTAAATTCTATACCATATACATATGTATATGCAGTATATGCAGATGTTATTTATTTACATACATACATATTATATTATCCCTGTCGGAGAATGTGTGGTTGACTACAAAAATAGTTAACTTATAGTTAACTTTTCTTAGACTGACTAAAAGCTAACTGCAATTTCATCCAGAACAAATCCAAAATTAATTCTTAAGTTTAATACGTAATCGAATTTGGTGAGAGCCAACAAATTTATTCTCAGCTACTTTGAAACTCATTTCAGTTTTATATTAACATTTTGCTGTTATTATTTTAAATGGTGCCTTGGCTGTGTGATGATACATGTTCGAACTCCAGAAAAAAATTTTAAATTTACTGACTACCAGGTGATTTAAAAAAGCCAACTTTAAGTTAGCTGAAAAGTAATGCAGAGTGAGACAATTGACTACTGCCTAGGACATCGCAATGTTAAAATAGTCAGTTGATTACATTGAAAAGTAATCCAAGTGCCAGTCAGTACTATGTAGTTGTGAAATAGTTGGCTTAAAGTTAGTTTAAAGCTAACGGAATTTCCGCCAGGGATATTCTTAATTAACTCACCATACATACATACTATTACTTGAGAGGAGACAAGTATTGAACCAGCAACCTTCTGACTGATAGACAAGCACTCTAATCAATATGCTAACAGGCAGCCTGAATCCACATTGAAATTATTTTATAAACATGCTTATATAGGGTGTTTTTTTAGAGGTATAGAATTTCGAATTGAAATAAAACACAAGAAAATCGTTTTAATGTCCATCAATTTGGCTTTATTGGAAGGATAATTTTATGCCATTAACGTTTAAATATGATTTCGGGAATGTGGCCGCCGCGGCTGGCTCGAATAAAGCCAATTCTACAGGTCCAATTTTCAACCACTTTTTCGAGCATATGGGGCCGAATGTTGGCAATAACGCCACGAATGTTGGCTTCCAAGTCCCCTAACGTTTCTGGTTTGTTGGCGTAGACGAGCGACTTCACATATCCCCAAAGAAAATAATCCAATGGTGTCAAATCACACGATCTTGGTGGCCAATTGACAGGTCCATTCCGGTTAACCGAATTAATTGCTCTGATGGACGATTATGTCGACCATAAAATGGACGGAGCTTGCGGTAAACTTCGCGAACTGAACCATTATTTTCGAAATAAATTTGCACGATTTGCAAGCGTTGTTCTTTTGTCAACCTGTTCATGATGAAATGGCAAACCAAACTAAATATTAATCACTTGACAGCTGACAAAATGGCCGCCAGTTAAAAAAGTTATGCCAACTTAAAGTTCTATACCTCAATAAAAAACACCCTATACAAAAATGATAAAGATCATGAAAAAAATTGTCTATATGTTTATTTATAGATATGAAATAACAAGAAACCTAATAAAATCAAGAAGATTTCCTTATTAAAAAAATTAATAAGATGCTTTACACATAATCATATAGGAACCTGATGAAAACAATAAGGAATTTGGTTTACAAATAGAGTTTTTCTTTTCCCGGACTTTTTCATTTCCCGGGAAAGCGGGAACGACTTTTCAGTTTCCCGGGAATGCCCGCCAAGTGCAAAACTATACAAAATATTTTTTAATTTAATTTAATTCGACAAAAAACAAATAACAATAACGTTTTATAAACACATTAGTCGAAAAACTAATATAATTTCAGTTCTTTATATAATAGTAATGCATAAATAAAAATATTATATGTAAATGGAAAGTAAAAAAAACAAATTACATTATTAAAAAAATATTACAAACTTTTGCTTTGAAAATAGGACTTTAGTACAGAATAAGCATTAATAGAATCGTTCGACAGTCTATTTCTAATTTTATTTAAAAAAAAAACTCCTGTTAATGACAAAATACGTTCACTTTCTACAGATGTTGGCCTTATAGTCAGAAGAGCATTATATAATCTCTTTTAGTTTTTTTCCACTTCCTTCAAAAAATTGAAATTCCTTTTTTAATGAAAATGATTTTCTTTGAATCGAAACAGCGTTTTCTTTACTACAAAATCAACACAATATAAGTTGTTGTTGTAAAATTTTAGCTATTGTGCTAGTACCATCACCTTATTACACTGTGGAACATTTTTGGGATTATTGTCTGGTGGGTGAGAAATTCCAAGTCAGGGTGATGGTACTAGGTCAGTATAGTAAAACCCTCAAAGGTTTTGGCGTTCGTATGTGTAATTTTTTTTATGACCTTTTAAATTTTTTCTTTTTCACTTGTCCGATTTTTATGAAACAAATTTAGAAAAATTAAGAATTACAATTTCTCTAATCTGTTTCTATACCGTTTTCCTATATGTGCAACACTTTCGAAGTTAAAAATAAATATGTGGAGGCAAAAAAATATTTTATTGCCTAAAAATTTAAATATTTTTTTTTTTAAATTCATAAAAAATCCAAAACGGAAAAAAGGATAAAGTGTTATTAATTTCGTGTTTTTTGCTCATGAGTTATGTGACTTTACGCGAAAGTAATTAGTTTTGGCACTTTTTTCCATTTTGGATTTTTTATGAATTTAAAAAAAAAAATATTTAAATTTTTAGGCAATAAAATATTTTTTTGCCTCCACATATTTATTTTTAACTTCGAAAGTGTTGCACATATAGGAAAACGGTATAGAAACAGATTAGAGAAATTGTAATTCTTAATTTTTCTAAATTTGTTTCATCAAAATCGGACAAGTGAAAAAGAAAAAATTTAAAAGGTCATAAAAAAAATTACACATACGAACGCCAAAACCTTTGAGGGTTTTACTATACTGACCTAGTACCATCACCCTGACTTGGAATTTCTCACCCCCCAGATTGGCTGTTGTAATGTGTTATTGCACCATCACCTTCATAAGTGAATAACGACACTCATCAAGGAATGTGTACATACTCGTATGAACTAAAGTTGCCATAATAAAATCAAACCAAAAAAAATCCCGGGAATTCCCGCAAATATATCCCGGGATTTCTTTCACGGAAATTGTGCGGGATCCCGGGAAATTTTTCAGGAGAAATCCCGTATGAAAAACACTACTTACAAAGCGATACGAACAATAATAATTAAAATTAGCTAAAAATTAATAGTCATGGGCCAGTGGCAAAAATTAAAAATAAAAATTTACTTATAGTATCAAACCAAAAAAGTTTGTCTTAAGTAGAACAAAAAATTAGCAAATTAACTAACATGTGCATAATTAGTAAAGAACAAACGACAATGGCAGGACTGTTGTAAATTTAGAGATGGTAAAAATGAGCTTTCATTACAAAAAAGGTTTCAGCAAATTGTAATACGATGAATCAAAACAATTCACATATTCCATTTGCAATAAAAGTTGCGTATATAAAGCAGAAATCTACATCAACTGACACCACACACAGTGGACCAAACACAAAAGAACGCTGATGAGGAAGGTTTAGTGGCCTTCGAAAACAGCCGGTTGTTCCGTTCTACTACGTGTTTGTCAGAATATTTACAACTAACTTCGGTGTCATTTGTTCATTAATAATTATCACATGTAATTTTTGCCACTGGCCCATGACTATTAATTTTTAGCTAATTTTAATTATTATTGTTCGAACTTCATTTGTTTCTATATTTATGATTTGATCAGGCTAAAGTTCGTATCGCTTTGTAAGCCAAAATGTTATTTGTTCATTAATAACTATCACATGTTATTTGGCTTACAAAGCGATACGAACTTTAGCCTGATCAAATCATAAATATAGAAACAAATGAAGTTCGAACAATAATAATTAAAATTAGCTAAAGAAAAATAAGGAATACCTTTTTGAAAAAATCAATAAGGCAACCTAATGAAATCAATAAGGAAAAGTGTAACAAGATTTCTCCTTGATTTTATGTGGTTTTCTTATTGATAAAATTAATAAGATTTACCACACAAAAATAATAAGAAATCTCTCTGGAAAAATCTTCGCTTCTTTCTGCTGGGATGCTCCTTAGCATAAAAACGTTTCATAGAGAAAATATTCTTGATTCTATTAGGCAGTTTTTTCTCTGTGCACAGGACAGGATGGAAAAGTGATACTGTGGGTAATATACCAAGGTCCTGGGGGTGCGACCCGGAAGAAAACAAAACAAGGGGGCTGCTGAAGCTAAACAGCCCCGAACCAGGAAAGTTGATCGGCGTCTTAACGGGGCACTCTAACTTACGAGAGCAATTGCACCGGATTGCAGCCACAGATGACAGTGAATGCAGGGAGGACATTGAGACAATGGATGACATTCTTTGTCATTATCCAGCATTGTCCATAATGATAAATTACCTGCCATTACCCATTATTAGGTGTATTGACTCGAAAAGATTGAGCGACTACGTTAATGATACTGAGTTCTATGAAGTGGGGGTTCGTTTAATTCACTTGGGGGCGCACAAAAGACCTGCACATTCTTATGTGTATGTCCTTAACATAAGCGTGACTGGGGGTCTATAGTATGAGCATCATATCATGACATCACACATGGGTAATGTAGAAGACTGCTTATGTCCATACTTTGTCCATGCTCTGACATCGATGCCCGAACACATGGCTGAGCATCAGTGTTAGCCATCAGGTTCACCATTAAATCTCATTTTCTGTTTGACAGTTTCATTCTAAATTATAAATTTAAAATTTCTTTAAAAATATACTGAGAAGTTTTGCTTAAAGAACTTGTGATAACAACCACCATTTCTAATGTTAATTTAAAAAAATTAACCCAAAGTCATTCTATACATATATTAAAGCGCTGTAGCGCCGTAGTTCATTTTCTACTACGTTTTTATTCACATTGAAAACATATTAAAACTTAAGCTCTGTTTTTTAGCATAAAAGGGTGACATAAGCTCTTAAATACGTGTAAGTAGATTGAAAATTCTCACTTGTCAATTGTTCTTTTTTTACTTTTATTCTGCAGAATTTATGAACTTTGTCCCATTGAAACCAACTGCGGCGAAGGTGAATACAATGCAATACGTGTAAATGTAAGTAATTTCGATTTTACCCAATTGTAAAATTGTATATTGCAGGTAATATGAGTAGTGTCGTATTTAAGGTATGATTGTTTTAGTAGCACCTTTTTATGTATTCGTATTTTAAGTTACCATTATTATTGGCAATTATTATTAAATGGAAACAATTTTCGATACTTATGTATGTTACTGACTTTTTTTATTTATTATTTTTTTTTTAATTTTCTTTTTAATCAGTTTGCATTAAAAAAATTTTAATCACTAGGGAAAGGATTTGCATGCATTTCATAAAATATACATTAAAAATATAAAAATATGTATTAAAAAGTAATAAAATATGCATTTATTAACTCTTTTTTTAACATTTAATAACTTTAAAAACTTAAAAAAATCAGCTTCATTGATTTCTTAACAAACATTTTGGAATACAAAATAAAGTTAAGAGGAACTTTTATTTGCGTAAATGAATAAGTGTTTTTGCAAATTGTCAAAGGTAAGGGGCCATCCACATATTACGTAACGCCAGTTTCCCGATTTTTGACCCCCCCCCCCCTCCCCCCAGTAACAGATCGTAACAATTCTTAGACCCCCCCCCCCTCACAATAACGTAACAAGAACTTTAAAAAAATTTAAATTGTTTTAAGTTTTTATTTAAAAAAAATTAAATTTAATTCATACACATACATATGTATGTATTTTTAAATAACTTTTTGTTTGAATTGAAGTAAATTTCTTTATTTAGTTATTACAAACTAATATACAAATATTTTTATGGCATTTTCTTAAGTTTCGTTTAGGATTTATGCATTTATTTATTTTATTTATGGGAAAATGCAAGTAATTGAGAATGGACGAATATTCGGGAATTCGAATACTTTTGTTCCTTTATTTTTATTTTCTGTTAGACTAACACAGTGCGTAGACAAAAATCAAACAAGCTTGCAAAATATAAATAATAACAATTATGTATTTATGTATATACATATGTATATGCATATATTTATATCTATTTAACACTCATGATTCTTGATTTATTATGTATTTCTTTGATAAATTAAAAACTAAATAAATGAAAAATCGAATTGTTTTTGTACGAAATTAGTAAAATTTATGTTACGTAACAATTTTACAGACCCCCCCCCCCCTACCCCCACGTAACAAATCATAACAAAACTCGAACCCCCCCCCCCCTCCCCCAAGGGCGTTACGTAATATATGGATGGCCCCTAAATCTTTGACGATTTTTTCTGAAAAAATATTTTTATTGTAAAAATTAACATTCTACGTCAGCAAAAGTTATTGATGCATACTTAGAGCAGACAGTTTTTTAACGCATCTTCAATTGATTCAAATTGACCTGTTAAAGAATCAAATCTATCTAATTGGGCTGTAGTGTCAACACGAAAGCCATTCTCTGGGTGCACAAATATCAATTCAGTGCTTATTTTTTATTTTTTTGTAATTTTAAATTTCTTTAACTTTGTTAATATAAATATAGTATTCGACAGCATTCAACCACGCTCCCCATCTAGTTACTATAAACTGTGGGGGAATTCGTATCCCTGAATATTTTTCTTTAAAGGCTGCAAAGGAGCTTTTAAAAACACTTTCTATCCACATGAAACACACAAATATTTTTGGGTTTAAAAGGGTTTTTCCCATGCTTTTGTATTTTTTATTTTATTTATTGAATTTTTCAAATGAATTGAGTTCTCATCCCAGTTGAAATTGTTTTCGTTTTCTTCTTTTTTTCTTACACGGTCGTAAGAATTGCAAAAATACTTTGCAACTAATCCAAAAACACCAAAATTAGTTTTATAGCATGAACAAATTAAAAAATGTATTGAAATTATACATTTATAAGGAAATGTGCAAAAATATGTATTTATTTTAAAATATGCAAAAATATGCACTAGCAAATCGATGCCATTTTGTCGCAAATTTGTTGATTCGCAAAGATATTTTATTTCCGTTGAACTACGACCAACGACAGAAAAAATGCATTTACATGAAAATCCTTTCCCTATTAATCACTAATTTACACGCTTCATGTTTTTTAAATCATTTGTTTTATCATATGATTAGAATAGGACTATTCATAAGTATTTTTGCATTTGTATTTGAAAAGCATGAATTTCAACCAAATATTCGGCCATGTCACAGAGTTCAATTCCGTTCTGAAACGGAATTCAATCCACCCAATTTTTGTAGGAGATGGTGTCTTAAAAAGAAAACTAAAATAAGGGAGTTTGTCAGGTGTGTCCAAACTGTTGGGGGCGCTGGTATGCTGGTTTATACTCCGGCTAGGGCTCGACATTTTGAGGTGAATTCAATTCCGTTTCCGAACGGAATTGAGCTCTGTGACATGGCCGATTGTGGAGTTTTCAACTTGTCGTTTTTTGAGGGATACGCACTTTTTTGGGAAGCAGTCGATGCGGGCGGACAAAGGTGGTGACCTATTATGGACCACATTGTACACTAAAAACGTGCATACTCAGAATTTCTGGAAGTTTGAGTTTTCAGTAGTTTTTTTGAAAAACTTTAAATTTGCCCTGCTATTTTAACACATTTACCAAGCACAAGGTTTGTGTCAAGAGTTATAAATTTAAAAAATTTAACTTCATTTTAATATTCTTTATCATATTGGTGCGTATTTTGCAATATTTTAACTTTGATCCCAATGAAGCACGGCTTGGACTAGTCCAATTTAGTTAAAATTTTCACCATTTAAATTATTGACTAAGAGTTACAATAATTTGCCTGGACTTTTACGAAATTCCAAACCTTATATTTTTCAATGCCACTCTAATGAGCACTGATAATGGATGGGAATGTGGCGACTTGCGAAAACAATGTTGGTCTGTTGTGTCGTGCATGAATATTGAATCGTGAATTAATATCTGAGTCAGAGAATAACAAAAGTATCGTTTTAAGTACAATTTGGATATTGGCCGTCAAACAACTATAAATGCGTACAGTAAAAAATAAAAACCATACTCATACCCAAACACCCAGTGAAAAAAATTGGAAGTAAATATTCAGGAACTATTTTTTCTCTACTTCCAAAGTACTATATGTACATAAGTGTGTATTTTTTACTTTTGAGGAATCGATTATTATCAACATCTAGATAATTAATTAAGAAATTATTTGACCTTGGATTGGAGATCATTTGTAGTTTTCCCAAATTCTTACGATTTGTTTTTTTTTTGGGAATGAACTATTAGATTTTTATTTATAAAAAATATATTGATTTAAAAGAAATTTTGGAAAAGAAAAATAAAACATTCGAAAAATCAGATTTACTTAACATCATGAACATGACTACAGAATCACTGAAGATGTATCAAAAAAAAAAAAAAAAGAGAACTTCTAGCAATGACAACCCTGTGTAAAAATCATTAGAAATTATCCAAATTTTGACGACTTCCAGATCACAAATCAGCATTTTATTGACTTCCTTGGAAGCTCCTTTTTATTGGGTATAAACAACCAACACATTCCAGAGTCAGTGCTGCCAGAAAAGAGATTTTGTAAAATGCTGAAATGGCAACGCCGTTCAACTGATTGCTTCACAGGGATGGAAAGTGCGATTTAATAATTCTCGACTGTGCTAAAAATGTTTCTAACTAAATATTCCTACTTATCATTAACGATTTTTGTTTGCAAATTTTACGAAAAAAAATTTCAGTAATATGTAATACGAGAGCGGGTCATTAACTCAGTGACAGGTTTTATATAGTCTCCTATGAATTCTGTACACTTATTCCAACGTTTCTTAAATTTTTTTATCCCTTCCGAAAAATATGATTTGTCGAGTTCATCAAAATAGGCATTTGTTTGTGAGATGATTAAGTCGTTGGAGTCAAACCTCTTTCCGCCGAGCCATTTCTTCAGGTTTGGTAACACGAAATAGTCACTCGGCGCTAACTCTGGAGTATAGGGAGGATGAAATTTGTAAACCGAAATAGTTTCTTAATCGGGCTTAAGTTCAGTACTTTAAATTCTTATTGAATGAAATATTTTCTTATTAATTAATGTGATTTTCTAAGGAGAAAAATTAAACTAGACTTTTTTAGCTGTTGGGCAAATAAGGGCATTTTTGTGTGCAGCTACGCACTTTATCAGCACAATTGTCTATCTTCTCTTCTTTAGAAAAAAGGAGGTTATCAATTTTCTGTATTTTTTTACATTTTTACGTCATAACTACGTTCATTTCAGACCGATTGTAAAATTCTTTTTTTGTCTAAAATAGACACAATCTTTCATTTGAAAAAAATAGGCCGAGTCACGCCCATTAAACTTTTATTTTATATTTCACGCACTTCCTCTAAATCAACAGATTTTTAAATTTTTTTTGAAGTTTACTTCCAGTTTGGTCCCATTAATTTTTTTCGAAAATGTTTTATCAGAGATCTTTGCATTGAAGTCAGTATTTTTTTGGCATTTGGTATTTTTATACTAAAACTAGTTTTTAAAATAAGTATTTCAGCAGGAATAATTTCTTAATCGGACATTTTTATTGAATGAAGCATTTTTTATTATAAATTAATGTGGTTTTCTAAAGAGAAGAAAAATTAAACCAAAATTTTTTTAGCTGGGGGAAATACCGCACTTCATCAGTACCCGTGTCTATCTACTTGGGTAGAGATTGGTATTAGCATCAGCTATTTAACGTGAATTTTTAATGAAGTGGAAGCATGAGAAATGATTATATTGTGTATACAATTATTGATTTACCTTTGGTAAATATAATTCTAAGTATCACTATTCATTTTCTGTTTTTTTCTTTCGTATATTCTTTAGAAAATCACATTAATTAATAATAAAAAATATTTCATTAAACGAGAATTGAAAATATGTACTGAACTTAAGCCCGATTAAGAAATTATCCCTGCCTAAATTCATTCTAGTTCAATTAAATTTAATATGTTTGAAATAAATTTTTAAGATTATTTTAGTGTACGAACTTTTTTCCTTACGGATATATAGTGAATTCCGCTATTTTCTATAAAAATTATTGACGAAATATCATTTTTATTATTTGATTTGTTAAATAGATTGTTCTTTTATAAATTCGTAGAAGAAAAATAAAAATGTTATAGTTATTTATTTAATTACAATTCTTTTTTAAAGAACTTTGTATACTGTATATTGAATTACGAAAATATACATTTTCAATTGGTCCATATTTTTTTAAAATTGTTAAATTTATTTTTTATCAAATGAGTAATTGATACCGTGATGAAATTAATTTAAAGCAATCGAGGTGTATCTAATTACACCATGAAAGCAATTTTATATTTAGATTAGTATGTCATTTATTAATGCAGGGGATTAAGTGTCGTAATTTTTTAAATTATTTTAATATATGTATGTAATTCTTTTTGCTTATCATTTTTTTTTTCAAACAAAAATTTTAAAACATTATGACACTATGACAACACTTAAGACTACCGTTTGAATCCCTCATTATTATTATTATTATTATTAAATCCTCAAAGATAAACGTTAAACTTAACATTTTCATTTCATTTCAGAAAGATTCATTGGTTTTTAGCAAACTTAGTTACAATACAGCCTACAGCTTCAAACCACGCAGTAATTCGGTAACTGATGATGACAACGCAACAAAAGGAATAACGTTTACAACACCGAAGTGTGAAATTTTTCGCAAATGCCATCCAAAAGCTAATATTAAGTGTTAAATATAAATGAGATTTTTATGTTAAGAAAAGCAGCATTAAAGAAAATTATATACATACATAATTAAGAAAAAAGTGTTTTATTTAAAAATTGATTTGAATTCATTTGCAGCACTTGTAGTTGCTTCACTAACAGAATTTTTTATGTTAAGAGTTTCTAAAATCTTTTCGTAGTCCAACTTTTCGCCATGTTCTATGAGGGCAGCAATTAATCGAGAAGTATAGAGTAAAGGCCCACCCACAAGATGCAGAAAATTGTAGTCTTTTTGTTGACGCATAGTGAAGAGTATACGTTTTGAAACAAAATCCTTGTAATTGCTTACATGTCCTACGCACACGTAACGTTTTTCATAAGGTGAATAGATTTCAATTTGAGCTCGTATACTTTCAGAAGGCGTTAGTTGTGGTGCGCTGACATAACAGATTCGAAAATGTATGTTAAATACTTTGTAGAAGTCTAAACACAAATTTAAGATATTTTCCATTTGTTCGTCTGCTCCAGCCGCATCAGTCGTAGCTACAAAGGTTTGCACAGCATTGTTTTGTGTCGCTGTAAAAAGACTAGGTGCATTGTTGGAATTTGTTCGTTCATATAGGCGACCACAGCTAACAAATTTCAAAGGTAACACATTAGGATAAACACACAGTTTAGTTACAGCACCAAGAAAGCTTTCGAATGATCCGCCACCTGTTAAATAGGCAGCATTAAGTTTATTTTGCAAATGTTCTTCCATTACTTTGTGGTAATTGGTCATAGGTGTAGCATTAGCTTCTAACAAAACACATCGCGTAAAATCTGGATTAGCTGTTTGAATAAAACCTCCTTTAGTAATAATATATCTTGCCAAAGCTTGTGAACATCTTATGTCAAACTCGGCCGCTTCATTCAACATGTAGTAACGAGAATTCTCTATGAAATGCACTAAATTTTCATTATTCAAATGTGATTTCTCAGCCTCAAACTGCTTCTGCTGACTACGATAGAGTATTTTTTCATGATCACCTACGGGACATTGCTTATGTAAAGTATTCGGTAAATGTAAAAATGCTTGAACGAATTCATCTTCGAGGGGATAAAAATTTGTTTTCATAGTTTTCAACTCATTCCGCAAATGTTTTCCTTTTTCTTTGAGTTGATTTACTAAATCTTCATCCTTTTGAGCAGATTTAGAGATGTCCTTTAACTGTTTCGCAATCATTTCGCGTCCATCTTCCAATTTGTCCATTGCCCTAACCTGTTCTGTGTACATGTTGAACATTTCCGTAATCTTTCTCATATCAATTGATAATTTTCTTTTTTCTATTGAATGTTCTAGCTGGTCAACATTCTGGAACGTTTTTTGAAAATCCATATAAGGTTGAAGAGTCGCATAGTTTTCTCTGGCCTTATCTCCTGTTATGTAAAGTGCGGAGACATGGCGGATTTCAGACGCATGCCCGCAAACCGGAATGAATTTAAAACAGTTTTTGCTTATCCTCTGCATTTGAAAAGCCAATTCTAATTATTTACTTTCTATTCAAGTAAACAAGCAATAATAATAATAATAAATAATAAATTAAAAAGTCAGCTGATTACCCGCATTTCACAGCTGCGTGCATCAAAATAGCACCAAAATATTTCACAATCTACAGCACACTGCGTTTACAACTTGCAATGAATTCGAGCCAAGAAAGGATATGTACTACGGATGTCAATCCCGATCCCGAAAAACCCGGGATTTTCGGGGTTTAGCGAATCCCGAGATTTAAATTTTTTATCCTGGAATTTCCGGAATTCAGTCAATCCCGAAATTGTTTAATAATCGTTGGTTGGTTACTGGTTTGATGTATGGAACATTTTTAAAAAATTGATTTATTCAGGCTTATCCTAAATAAAATTTCACATGGAAATTTCCGAAAGTGTGAAAAATCGGTATCAAAAAACTATACGATTGCGAAATAATCTGACAATTTATGAAAAAAATTATTCACATAGATTTGTCTGTTGGAAAAACTGAAAATATGTTAGTTTTTAATTTTATTTATGAAATTAAAGTCTTTGTGAACTAAAAATTTGATTCGGAAATTTTCACATGTGGAATTCATGATAAGGCTGATTGATTGATTATATATGAATAATGTGTCATCTTTCCAAATTCGTTATAAGTTTTCCGATATTTTGAGCATATCACGATATATAGAGCTGCAATATGCGCCATTTCCACAATTGTTGAACATTTAAAAAATTGTTTTACAGCAATCGACAATTTTTGGGATATGTGGCACATTTCCAACGTAAAAGTATTAATATTGTTATTCGCAATTGTTATGATGTATATCAATACATATTCTACTCAACGAACGTGATTCAAAGCAAAATACAAAAATATTATTATTGTCTTATGTTTTAATCAAATGAAATTTATATTTATTTTTTATTAATAAAATTTCTTTTACTAAATATATTCAAATTGTCTTTTATTTCTTCCGTTGTTTTTCCTTTAAATGTCATGTTGCGTGAATAAAATTGATATTTTCTACTTAAGTAGATACAGTAATTTAACCTACTTGAAAGGCAGTAAACAATATTGTTGTTATGATTGGGACATGCCTTGACAAAGATTTTTGTAATTTTTTCTTTAAATCCTAATAATTTTTCATGTTGGATGTAAAAAGTTTATCAACTTTAAGTTTGAATAAAAAACATATGTATCTATTTCTTTTATTATTAAACAACAAATTCTATCGTGTATTATTACAAAACTAATGAACTAAATATTCTTCATCGATTTTCTCGAAAACACATTTTTGTTCCATACATCAAACCAGTAACCAACCGACGTAATGGCTAAAAAAACAGTGAATATTTAAATATAGTTTAAGTTAATTTTCATACAAAATTAAAATGTATTTTTTCAGTGGCTAATTAAAGTTACTATCAAATTACGTTAAAAGTACGGTAGCACTACACGATTTCCAAATATTAGGTTTGTTTCTTTACTCTACATTGGGATCCCGCGGGATCCAAAATTTGCACAAAAATCGTTCCCGTACTCGAAAATTGGGTAAATGAGAGAGGTTTTGTGAGAGTAATGTTCTTCTTCTTCTTGCACGAAACAGCCCGTACTTTTTCTTCGTGCTACTTTGGGCACATAGAAAATCAATCAGCTGTTTGAAAACTAAACAATAATAAATAAAAATTACATACTAGATAAATGGAAAAATGTATCAATTCACTTCTCTTTTTTACAATTTTTTTTTC
This sequence comes from Nowickia ferox, assembly GCA_936439885.1. Classification (NCBI taxonomy): domain Eukaryota; kingdom Metazoa; phylum Arthropoda; class Insecta; order Diptera; family Tachinidae; genus Nowickia; species Nowickia ferox. Next base: position 88,209,508 of record OW387023.1, on the reverse strand, counting down.
TTATTACTAATTTTCCGTTTTGACTAATTGGGATGGTTCTATTGTTTTTACATATTTTCCTAATTGTTAAATTTTTTTATTGCATATATTTTATTGTTTTTATAATTTATAAGTTATATTTTTACACACTATTTTAAAACAAAATTATTACAGTAGAAATTTGTAACCGTCTATGGCCTGCATTTATTGGTAATAAATAAATAAATCAATAAATAAATAAATATATTTAAAAACTAGTGGCGAACAAAGTTTTGTAAGTTTTTATATTTGCTGAATCATGCAAGTAAATAAGTACGTGTGTATATACATAAGTATGTGTTTAGTTATGTGTGTACGTATGTATGTAAATATATGCATACATGAATTGACATTTCCTTTTGTGTTAAAAATTATGTTTTTTCGCGTTCTTGTAGTTTTGTGCATTTTTGTAGTTTATTGAGATAAATTACAGTTTGCTCGCATTTTACCGAACCTTACCCAAGAACTAAAGAAACACACCTATTATGGAAACTTTCCAAATAACAGCTGTTCAATATACAGTGGGGAGCAGGGATGAGTACATGTTTTTACCTTCTGCATTTGTAGGCGCATAAAAATACTAACAATGAAGCGATTTAATTTTTGTTCTTTGAATTATATTTATTATTCAGTTTCTAACATAAATGCTTTTAAAACAAAACAAAAATCTACATATTCAAAGAAAAAAACAAATAAAATTAAAATAACTCTTATGTGCTCACTTTTGTACCTTCAGGCAACATTTAAAATATGTTGTATATTTAGTCCTTCATCCATAGCCCTTTATTTTGGAATGCACTATTTATGCATTTTGGCATACTTGTAACCAATTTTTGGATAATTTCGCCTGGAATTTCCTGCACACATCGCCACAACTCGATTGAGATAGATGGAGCCGTTCGATATTGTGCCGACAATATTTTCGCAATTGACCACAAATTCTCAATTGGATTGAGGTCGGTACTTTGCGGACTCCACTGCGTCAATTGAAAAATTTTCCAGTCATTCCTTAACGATTTTTGAGGTGCGTTTCGGGTTTCCATCCTGTTGCAACACAACTGCTTTCTCAGGATATGCGATCACGTCTAAAAAATCGGCAAGATGGGTCTGCAATATGTTCAAATAGTCTTCTTTTGTCATGATGCTATCAATTTTTTGCAATGGACCCACATGCCACCATGAGAAACAATCCCGCACCACGATGTTGCCTCTGCCCTACTTGACCGTTTGTTTAATATGGTGTCGTTGAATGGTGTCCTGCCAGGCAACACAAATATTGAACTTTTGATGACTGGAAGCGCGTAATATGGTCAGATGAGTCTAAATTTAACCGATATCAGTCTGATGGTAACCAGTATTATTGGCGCAGACAGCAGGTGATCCAACATCATGCTGTGGGGTTGTACATCGTCGTGCTAGACTTTCCTATTGTTTTTATGCTGCCAATTATATCACAAAAGAGAATTGAAACAACTTTTCGGTACAATCGAGTCTGTACCCCTTTCCTTTCTTCATTCCTAAACATGACTTAATACGATATTATTTCCATGCGCTCAATGAACATTAACATCTACATGTATACTCCATATATAATAACATGAACATGAACATGCTGATGTTATTTGCCACTTTTTTCACATATGCACACGGTCTGGCAAGCCGCTTTAGTCAACGCAGATGTTTCATTCCACATTGTTTCGACTAAATAAATAATAATTTACTAACATTTCTTGTATTATTATATGTACTTTGTGGTTTTGTTACACACAAATTAAAATAATTAAAAAATGCCAAAAGATAGAAAGTATAAAAAAGATGATCATAGTGAGCGTCATAACAAGCACAAGTCTAAACATAAGCATAAATCAAAATCGAAGAAGAAATCATCTTCAAGTTCTGCATCGACTTCCAGTGGTGATGAATCCTTGCCAAACAATATCCACATTTTAAAGATACTGGAAGAGAGACGCGTTAAGGAGGAATTGGAAAGAAAACGCCTGAAAGAAGAATTAAAAGCCAAGGAAACTCCTGAACAAAAAAGAGAAAGACGCTTAAGAGAAAAAGAAGCAAAAGAATTGCGCAGAAAGCAGAGGATGGGTTGGGATAATGAGTATCAAACATATACGGATCAGGATAATCCTTTTGGGGATTCCAATTTGACATCTACTTTCGTATGGAATAAAAAGTTGCAAAAACAAGGTCTGAAGGATGTGCCCATACAGACGGTTGAAGCCTTCAATCGACAAAAGCAAATGGAAAACAAATTGGAATTAGAAAAGGTGAAAAAGCGAAGACTGGAAAGAGAAAAGGAAAAGCAAGCTCGTGAAGACGAAATGGTACTGCAACAAAGGCAGAAAGAAGCGGCACAATTTCATGAATGGGAGAAACAAGAAGATCAATTTCATTTAGATCAAGCGCGCCTACGAAGCGAAATCCGTATACAAGATGGCAGAGCCAAACCTATAGATTTATTAGCTCAGTATATAAACAGTTCCAAACTTGAGGATGCAATCGAAATGCAAATGCATGAACCCTATTACATACTTAATGGTTTATGCATTAAAGATTTGGATGATCTACTGGTTGACATTAAAGTATATATTGAATTGGAAAAAGGCGAGCACATTGATTTCTGGAATGATATGACTATTATAGTTGAAGATGAGTTGCAAAAACAAAGAAAACAAGCTGAACAGGCAGCTACAAGTTCCCGCCGTGAGGGAATACACGAAAGTGTAGTAAAAGATGTAACAGGAATATTTCGTAACAAAACGATTGCACAATTAGATGAAATGAGAGTTAAAATAGAAGATAAAATAGAAGCACGCACGGAAGGAGTAGATATCAGTTACTGGGAAAATATATTATCACAATTGAAAGCTCATATGGCCAGAGCTCGTTTAAGGGATCACCACCAGAAAAAACTGCGCGAGAAGTTGGATTTGCTTAAAACCTCCACTATTAAAGAAGAACCCACTGGCAGCTTGCCCCAACAAAGCGAAGAACGGGAAACGGTAGAGTCCAGAGAGGAAAGCGAAGAAATTGAACAGGAAATGTACGATAATAATTGCTTCGCTCTATATAACGAAGGTAACTACAGCCCACAATACATGGCGGAAGAACTGAATTTCTCCCTAGATATTGTCGATGAAGATGAGGACGAATTATCGTTGAAATATCAGAGGCAACAATTACTAGAAACAAGTCAATCTAACCTTAACTACAGTCAAGAAGAAGTCAAAATGCGTCAGGAAGCGCGTAAAGGCATGTCAAACGATGAAGTTGAATTTAGCGTTGAAATGCCATGTGATAACTCATTGGCTATCCAACTGGCCACCGACAAATATCGCCCCCGTAAACCTCGATACTTTAATCGGGTTCATACTGGTTTTGAATGGAATAAATATAATCAAACTCACTATGATATGGACAACCCTCCTCCGAAAATTGTGCAAGGTTATAAATTTAATATATTTTATCCGGATCTGATAGATAAATCAAAAACACCACAATATTTCCTTACGCAATGCGACGAAAATCAGGACTTTGCAATCTTACGATTCCATGCGGGACCACCTTACGAGGATATTGCTTTTAAGATAGTTCATCGCGAATGGGAGTTCAGTTACAAGCGGGGCTTTCGATGTCAATTTCACAATAACATCTTCCAGTTGTGGTTTCATTTCAAACGTTATAGATATCGCAGATAATTTATTTTTGTTTTTGTGTAAAATAAGTTAAAATTTTATCAAATTTAAATGATTAAATTAAAGTTCAGAAACTTCTCAAGTTTTCAGTTGGTGAAAATGTAAAAATTTGTATTGGATAAGCCTAAATTTACCTACATATTTAAAATGTAAATGATTTATGTAATTTAAAATATTTTATAACATGTAAAAGGAAATGCCGCTCTTGAATTATAAACAAAAATTAAAAAATTAAATTGTTTTACGTAAAAGAACTTTATTGCACAAAGACTTAAAACATCACAAAACATATACATACATTTGTATATTTATAGCAATTATACATATCGCTCGTTTACTTTTAAAAAACTAGTTTTGCAGAAAATGCTTTTAAAGTTTTCAATTTACATACAACTCAATGAAGACATGACACTATTGGAATAAATGAGCGATATGTTAATATATATGTATATGCAGGTAAATATTTAAATATTCATTTAACAAATATTTAAATATTCATTTAACAAATAATTTTATTATAAAACAATATTTGCAGTTTTTGGTTTTTTTTCAAATTAAGGCACTTTTAGGATAATTATCGCAAATTAAGTTTCGTATAAGTTAAGGACAAAACATTTATCATTATTATGTACATAATACCATTAGTAATTTTGAGCAATTATAAAAAAAAAAAAAATTTCATCAGAAATACAATCCACTGTGGTAAGAGAATCAGCAATCATTTATGTATGCAACAGTTTCTCACTTTTAGGAAACAAAAAAATGAAGCTGGATACGTTTGAATTTTAGCGCAGTTACTTAATTCCTTGCAAAATTTGGGCAAAAGACGGCGGTGGCTTAAAACTAAAAACTTCCTTAAATATATACTCCTTCCACTTTTCAACTGGCAAGTCCATATCTTCAAAACTTTGATCGTAAAGTGGTGAGGTTTGCTCATCACTTGGTTCTGAATATTTTTCCATATACGGATGTGCTAAAGCCTGTTCGGCAGTAATGCGCTTTTCAGCATCCAATTCCAACATTTTCTCTAATAGATCAATTGCCAAAGGATTGGCACCCTTAAAGAAATTTTTGAAATCTCTTCTCTTCATGGGAGGCAAGGATTTGATGTAGTTGCGTGCACTTTCAGATGAGATTTTTTGCATAAAATCATCTGGCGGTGTACCCAAAACTTCCATTATTAAATTCAATTGATGTATATGATCCGTGCCGGGGAACAAAGTGCGTCCAGTAAGTAATTCTGCCATAATGCAGCCCACCGACCAAATGTCAACAGTTTGATTATAATGCATCCAATTGAGCATAATTTCAGGTGCTCGATACCAACGCGTAGCCACATATCCGGTCATTTCGCTTTCCGTTGGTCGTGCCAAGCCGAAATCCAAAATTCTTAATTCACAATCTTCATTTACAGCGATATTCGAAGGCTTCAAATCGCGATGTATAATACCAGCACTGTGTATATATTTCAGGCCACGCAGTATTTGATAAACCAAAAACTGTACGTGTTCATCGGACAAACGCTGTGTCCTTATAATATTGTTTAAATCTGCGTCCATAAGATGAGTCACCAGGTACACCTGTTGGAAATTTTCCAATGTCACATTTGGCGGATGTGGATGAAAAACGTCTAATAGACCTATGACGTTTTCATGATCCATGTGTTTGAGTAGTCTCAACTCTCGATAAGTACGTTTAGCATGCACCGCCGATTGAAAGGGGCGTGCCAACTTTTTAATGGCCACATACATGTTTGTACCTTTTACCAGCGCCTTGCACACTTGTCCATATGCACCCGAACCAACTTGCTGCAATTGTTGATAAATTTCAGGTATTTCCCATTCTGTACGATTTATTGTCACTTTATAGAACTTGGCCATTTTCGTTACTTTTCTCCACTTTACACGTTTGCGACTTGGACTAAAGGGACAAGTTTGTTTAGCAGGATTTTATTTTTTTTTGGATAATTTTTAGCTATAATTTTTCTTTATAATCACTATATTATTATTTATTATCTACGTTCTGATTAAGTGCTTTAGTATGATAAAAGTTGATAGGTATGAATATAAACTGTTTGGTAAGACTGCGAAAATTCTGCTACCAATTCTGTTCTCTTTTCCCTATAAAATTCTTCTTATGAGTAAAACAAAACAAAAGAAATGAATATAATAGCACTCATTTATTATTCATTGTTATTAGGGTCTCTCTGTATCCCTGCTCCTCACCCCCTCCCCAGTGACCAAAACATTCCTCGATTAACTTGCGTACCACAATCGCTCAAAGAATGTTTATATATGTATGTATATACTATATTCTCGAAGTCTTCTACCTCCCACATTCATTAAAACTTCAAAAGAACAAGAAACCCAACAAAGAAAAAAAACATATGATTTTTTAACATTTGAGATGAGAATTCTGTTTGTTGGCAAAGGTTTCAGATCAGAGATGAGAAAACTGTTTTGGCAACATTTTTGTATATTATTATATTATATTCATAGCATGATTTGTTTATTTCAAGTAGACGTATATAGAAACTCTTTGATTTCTGATTTCAGATATACATATATCTCGCAAAATTCGACTTCTCGTTTTGAAAACACCAAACTGGTCATCTGACAAACGAGAACGCGTTTTCAAACCGCCAATAACTTCTATTAAAAATTATGCAATTTAAAAATTTGCTTTGTCACGGTCCGGACTTGCAATTTTTGTTGCAGCAACTTATTATTTTTTAGTGAAAAAGAGCGAGAGAGATGCACAAAATGTATATATTTCTATTTAAATATTCTCCCACATATTCAAGAATTGCTGCAACAAAAATAGCAAATTGCGCGGTTTTCATTCACAACACAATGAAATTGCATTTTGCGGTTTTTCAAACTGTAAGCGTTTTGAAAACGCTGCGTTTTCCAGAACACGGGCGTAGAGAGGGCATTGAATGCTGCCCCCAGAATTGATTTTGCCCGCAGTGGAATTATTCATCCTTATCGGGAATAAAAGGCGAATACTTTATTCACGAGATATATTTATTATTTATTTATTATAGAAAGTAGTACACTGATACAACAACAAGGCAAGAATTGGCGATTGCAATTTTATGGAAAGGGAAAACATTTCGCTTGAACTTTTATTCCCGATAAGGGTGATTAAAAATTGCCTGTCATTACATATTTTAATATTACTCATGAAAATCACCAGTCGTATAAATAAAAAGTTCAGTAAATTAAATTTTCCAATTAAAGATTAATTTGAGCGCATATAATATTAAAAAAAAACAGTTTTTGAAGCAATAACTACACTTGATCCATCAAAGTTAGTATCCAGAAAATATATACATTTTTAACGCCCCGCTATCAAAATATGAAGTTACTGATTTCACCCTGATTTTCGAAAATCAAGTTTTCATCAGATCTCCACGTTTCGAGGTGCGGGGAATCTACTCTAACTATTTTTACAATGAAGTCCGTATGGTATGTATGGGTGTGTGCGTGGGGTTGTTTGTGTGTGTGAGTATATATGTAAACCTTTCATAACTTAAGAAAGGCTTAACCGATCAGAACCAAATAAGAATAAAATTTTGGGAAAATGAGCTTTATTTTAATAACTCCATAAGTTTTTGTCAGAACAATTTTCAAAATTAATTAATTTTTTTGAATTTGAGTATACCGCAAATTTGATCTCAGTATGTTAAATGGCTCGAAAGATATCATTGTCGAAAATTTTGAAAAAAAAAATTTGGAATATCAGTATGTATAGCAATATTAGATTTACTCACTAATTAAAAACTTGCTCGAAAAATTGTGCAACGGGAACTGAGAAGAAAGAACGGAAGAAATTGAAATAGAAAAAAATAAATAAAAATTATCCCAACCGATAGAAAATTAAAAAATAAGAACAAATTAAGTGAAACAATCGGCGGTGAGTCATAGTTTCCGAGTTATTAGCCTTTAAAGTTTTCATATAAAACTATGATTGTGCATATCGATACATTATATGTTCTTCTATCGAAATATACAAAAAACTCAATTTCAAACAAATAATGAACTTTTTCTTCTGGATAAGTTCGGACAAGAATTAAATAATCAGCTGTATTTTATTTACATATGAAACTGAAAAATTAATCAGAAAATTTGCAAATATAGGAAAAAAGTATATTTCTCCATTTCTTTAATATAAAAATATGTTTTTTTCAATAATTCTCGTAGCTTTTACTTTGTTGGAACTTATTTTCATTTACTTTTTACAGCTGTTGCCAATGATGCAAAATTTTTGTTATTACAATGTTATGCGTTTTAAGCGACTAAAATCACTTAAATTAAATTTAATGTAAAATGTAAGCAACATTAGTATTTCAAGATGTGCAATTATGGTTTTTTGCGTTCCAGCAATTTTGGATAACTTTTGCATATTCAGAGAGTAATTTTCTTTTTTCTCTCATTAGTCCGAACTTGTACGAAATCTTGTGGAACAGACCTATAAGTAGCGACTTTTTTCAGTCAGCTGAAAGTAAAGTTAATGTTCATAGAATTGTTTGTTCAGGGAATTTTTGACATTTCCAATTTTAATAAAATTGTAATTAATTTTTGTGTTTTTGTGTGTTGTAAATTCAAAAATAAATGAATTTGTGTGTATGCAAACAAAAGGGTACGCAATTATTTTTTCGTGTAGAAATAAATATAAATTTACCAACGTGAAATTCCGTAAGAACTCCGTACTGGGCTTTAGTTGCGAGTTTCCACTGGAAAATTACGCGAACACAGCTATTGTATTAAATAAATATATATTGCTTAATTTTTTTTATTATTAAATATCCACACACATTTAACCTTTTTTTGCCGTTGATGGTTTTACAAAACCGAATGGAAAAAAATCATATTGTTGGAAGCAATAAAAAAGCAATTGTTATCAGTTGTGTTCTAGACACCGACTTGAGCTGTTCATAATTAATAACAAATTAAAAAAAAAATACTGTGAGCATATACTTATATATGTATCTTTATAATAGTATATGTATATACAAGCATCAACTAAACAATGTGAGAACTTAAATATAGTTTGTTTGTAGAAGAGTACCTACAATATGAAATTAAAATCCATATGCATATGAAAGACTATTATTGCACATAAATGGCTATGTACATACCCAAATATGTATTTACATAATTACATACATATGTATATGAACATATTGGTTAAGTTAGTGGACTTGTCATTTTTTTAAGGCGAACTAGATTCCTAACTAATAGAATGTGCGCATATTAAGAGAAATTTAAAAAAATTATAATGTGCCATTGCTGAAAGTTTATATGGAAATTGCATTTTAAAGTGAATTTTGAACTTTGAACTTGTTTAAAAAAGTTTAAAAGTAGATTAAAAATTATTAAAAGTACATGTACAGAGACTTGAGGTGATGGCTATCTTAAAATTAAAATGATTTCGAAAGTATAATAAAAGTTTAATTTATCTGGATCGTATAGGTATGTTGTTTACCTACATAAATTTAAAATTAATCTTATAAGATAAGATTAATAATGTAAAGTAAACAAAGTAAGCTCTTAGAAAATGGAAACATTAGTATGTATACAATACGTATCTTTTTTCGTTTTCTAATTTCAGCTAGCGATAAGTAATTAATATACTATAATGACTACATTGTTACCTGGAAATATACTATATGGAGGTCCCACAGTCTGTTCAGAGTCCAAAGATTACAAGTCACTGGGCCACTTTATTTTGGAAAAGTATAAAAGTTTTGGAAGCATTACAATGATGGTAATTGAATGTGTTTCTAAAAATTTGTCGTTGAATGTTTGCCATGTTTGAGTTTCATGTGTTTATTTTGTATATTGCAGATTGATGCTGTCACTGGCCAGGAGTACACTGCTCAATATATGCACGATAATATTGTTAGATTGGCTTATGTTCTTAAACATTTGGGTGTTAAAAGCAACGACGTTGTGGCTATTTCAAATGAAAATAGTGTCGAGTTCGCTTTAACATTATTTGCTACTTTTGTTATTAATGCCACTGTGGCACCCTTCAATGTGACATATTCAGAAAGTAAACTTCATTTTTTCGTCTCAAAATACAATAAATAAAATACATTTTTGATCTTAGGAGAAATTCAGCACGCCATCAATCTCTCAAAGCCGAAAGTAATATTTGCTTCGAAGCTTACTATTGAACGTATTTCCAAAGTGGCCAAAAATAGTTCGTTTGTAAAGAAAACTGTGTTATTTTCAAGCAGCTCTCCAAATTCTAATATATATTCATTTTGGCAACTAATGCAAGATCAATCAATTCCCTCGCAATCCACCTATGATTGCTTAAAGTCCGACAAAAAAGAAGATGTTGCTTTGATTGTTTGCTCGTCAGGTACCACAGGCTTACCGAAGGGAGTACAATTGACACAATCAAATATTTTGTCTACATTGGACGCTCAATCGTAAGTTGAATATTTCATTAGAAATTTAAAAATTTAAAGAAAAATTTTAGTGAACCTACAGCCATACCCTTGGGAGAGATAACGGTATTGACAGTTATTCCCTGGTTCCATGCTTTTGGCTGTTTAACTTTAATTATTACTGCATGTTGCGGAGCATGTTTAGTGTATTTGCCAAAATTTGAAGATCGTCTTTTCTTGAAGGCTATTGAAAAATACCGTGTTTTAATGGCTTTTATGGTGCCCCCTTTGATGGTATTTTTGGCAAAACATCCAATGGTGGATAATTACGATTTATCTTCTTTGATGGCATTATTATGTGGTGCTGCTCCTTTAAGCAAAGAAACCGAAGACCAAATCAAACAGCGTATTGGTGTGCCAATCATTCGCCAAGGTTATGGCCTAAGCGAATCTACTTTAAGTTTGTTGGTGCAAACTGATAATGCTTGTAAGCCTGGTAGTGTTGGTGCCTTAAAAATTGGTATTTATGCCAAGGTAATTGATCCTGAAACTGGAAAAACCTTAGGCCCAAATCAAAGAGGCGAACTCTGCTTTAAGGGTGATTGTATTATGAAAGGATACATTGGAGATGCAAAATCCACACAAACCATAATTATCGATGGCTGGCTACATACCGGTGATATTGGTTACTTCGATGATGATTTTGAATTCTTTATTGTTGATCGTATTAAGGAATTAATCAAGTACAAGGGCTTCCAAGTGCCACCAGCAGAAATTGAAGCTCTACTGTTGGCTAACCCTAAAATCAAAGATGCCGCTGTTATTGGAAAGCCCGACGAAGAAGCCGGGGAGCTGCCCATGGCTTTTGTGGTTAAACAAGCCAATGTCCAATTATCCGAACAAGAAGTGATCGATTATGTAAGTGAACGAGCCTCTACCACTAAAAGATTGAGAGGTGGAGTAATATTTGTCGATGAAATTCCCAAAAACCCTAGTGGAAAGATTTTAAGACGAGCTTTACGCGACTTGTTAAAATCAAAATTCAAATCGAAATTGTAAATTATGTACATACATACATATGTAGATATATGCGGATACAAAACCTACCAAAGTCATAAAGTAAAACATTTCAAAGCTAAAGATGTAAAATAGAAAACATAAATGTTGGGGCAAGCAGCAAAAAACAATCCAAAATAAAAAATTTTAATATTGTTTTTGTAAAAACTTACCTGTTTCAATTTTCATTTGTCGCAGGCGCATACATATGCATATGTTTGTATATGGATGTGTGTATGGATGCAGGGTATGCACCATTTGTGGAAGGAGTCAATTAAAAACCTTGTGAACACTTAATATATTCTGCTTATAGTTGTCCATACTTGCGTCTATGCATATTTAATTAAATTCTCAACATCACGCATTTACTTAATTTAACAACATTTAATTTCTTCATTATATGTATGTACATATTTTACATTTTTTCTTATAGAAAAGATACATATATGCACATACATATATATACATACATACATTTGTATGTATCTATGTATATTCACTTTTTTTAATAAAATATAGCACTTCCTGGCACTTTCAACACTTTTTGACAATAAACAAGCACTTATATTGACTATATTTTATATTAACTTTTTATTTATTTTATTAAATAAAACACTATTCGAAATTTTAACTTTTTTTGCACAAGAAGCAAATAAATTATTGTATGATCACTACTTCAATGAACTAACGGAACTTCAGACAGAGTTGTAAAAAAATAAGCATGCTTCCAGTGTTGCCTACTTGCGCGTTGAACTTAGAATGGGCAAGTATCCGTTCAGATTTGAAATAAAAGTACATATTTGTTGAAAAAAACTCGTTTTAAAAAATTTTGGGGGATGTAAAATAACACTTTCAAATTAATATTTTCAATAAATTATAATAAATATTAGTTAGCATATTGTTGCAATGAGGTGCGAATTGCATTATCATATATTAGGTACATATGTATGTATACGTGTCTATATTTCCACACACCACTTCTAGGTCATATGACATATAACTGTAGACTAGCCAGTGATATCGCAACGGCGGTGTCTTCATCGTAGTCAGATAACTCCTCTTATTGTGTAAGGCATTATCGCAAACGCCTACATACCTATGTATATCGTTTTTTGGGTCTACTGTGTATTTCAAAACGAAAGAAAATGCTTTCCAATTTCTATGTTATAAACATTACAATTCGAAAGCATTTGCTTTCGTTTCGAATTACAGAGTAGACCCCAGATAAAAGTAAGGCTGAGTTTACATCTGTCATTTCTTGTGTGCCATGTGCCCAAAAAAGCGCAACCACTAATTACTAATGAAAAACTGTTTGATTCAGACATGTATTTATTGATTTAAACTATTTCCAATCATGTTGGATTCTATGTATGAAACTGTTTAACTTAATAAATACGCCGGACTAAGCCTAGGGGTCTACTCTGTAATTCGAAACGAAAGAAAATACTTTCGAAATTGTATATTAATTGACCAGCTCTATTTAATCTACTGCAAAAAACGATTTAGGCGTAAATGCCAACGTCTTCACAATCCGGCCCAATATGAATATTCGCAAACAATTCTTAGGTAGAACACAAGATTTATTTATTTACATTATAAGCTATAGTAAGGAACTAGTTAATATAACTTATATTTGAAAGCAATGGCTACTAAGGCCTTCAGCTTTTTTGATGAGAGAGAAAGAAAATGGTAAAATTAAAAAGGATGTGCAAATAAGTTTTTATGTGCGTGGTTTTAGATGTCTTTGTATATTCGGTTTGTGCTGAGTTTGGTGCAATGTATTAGAATATGTTTAATAGATATTGTATTTATCTCGCAGTAGGGGCATATATTTGAGGTGTTTGGGTCTATTAAAAATTTTTTTGATATAAATGTAAGACCAAGTCTGAGTCTTATGTACTTTTTACAGTCTGTGCTGTTAGAGAATAGATTTATATTTGAATTTAGGTAATGGTTTATGTTGATTTTATTTTTATTGATTTCTTTGTACCATTGTGAGGTTTTAGTCCATGTGTTATTTAGGAGGGTAAATTTCTTGCAAACGTATGTGAGTATATCGTTAGAATTGATATTATCGATAAGTACAAGTGGGAATTTTTGGGCTTCTTTAGCGGATTTATCGGCGAATTCATTGCCAGTGATAAAGGAGTGCCCTGGAGTCCAAAGTATTATAGTTCGAGGGTAATTGTTAATTAGGTAATTTCTAATGTAATTGGCGTAATAATTATCGTTGTGTAAGTTTTTTATTGCATAGATGGATGAAAGAAGGGTCAGTGCAAATCACGGTTTTTATGGGTTTATGCCCTATATGTTTTATAGCTTCAAATATGGCAATTAGTTCTGCGGAGAAGATGGATGTGTATTCTGGTAGTAAGGACCTTTTTATTAGTGTTTTCAGTTGTGATGCTATATGACACGTTCGTGTCATCTTTGGATCCGTCAGTGTATATGAAAGTATAGTTTTTATAAAGGGAGGATGTTTCTAGGAATAATTTTCTATAAATTTCGGGGGAGGTGTTATCCTTTGGATATAGGCTAAGAGAGGTATTTAACGTATAATTTTGTAAATGCCACGGAGGACATGGAGATATATTTCCTCTTATCGTGGTTGGCGTATTTCGACTACGACGGTTTTGTAATAGATTAAGGAACATCGCAACATTTTTTTATTATCTTGGACCAAAATGTTGTAGTCCAAGTCGAAATAAGCCATCCACAATAAATCAACTTGTGTTACTTACAACCTTGGTGTTAGCAGCATACATCCTTTCAAGTTTAGTCTATAAATCATTACAGAAACTACACCAAGGACATCTGCTATTCTTAATAAATTATTTATGCAAGACAACAAATTGGTGTCGTTTGTTGTTACCACACATTGTAATGTTTGACAGTATCAAGACCCATTAATGGGATTTAGCTTATATTTTGCATTTCATATCCACTTTAGACAGACTATTTTTTGGAGACTATAATACTCTTATAGATATTAGTATCTCTCTACAACTATAGTTAAGTTATATAGTTATTCTAATTTCCTATTTTTATTTACCGCTTGTCCAAACGAATACGAATTTAAAAAAAGTTTTTTTGTTGTTGGTTAAGTACGTATAGATGTGTTTCGTTGCTGGTTAAGCAACTCATTAGTAGACTTCAACCAGAATTCCAAAAGCATTGGGGTTTTGTGGTTGAAGTCGACTGATGAGTTGCTTAAGCAGCAACGAAACGCATCTAGACATGCTTAACCAACAACAAACTTATTTAAAAATAAATATATTTTATATCCTTTCCATTTCATTTAATAATTTATTTACTTAAAAGTGATGTTCTTATTTTTTCTTTATTCATCTCATAAAATCTATATTTTTTTTATAAACTATGAATGTTACTGTTGTTAACATGATAACATTTAAATAAATATATATATATATATATAGAGTTTTTAGTTTTTCTTTACTATGTGTTTTAATTTCAACTATAAACTATTAACTAAATAAATTTAAATAGCACTAAGAATTCTGTTATTTATTATCGTTTACTTAATACAAAAAAATGTCCTACATTTCTTGTGAAGTAATAAATATTAAAAGAATTTAGTTTTTTTTAATTATTTTTTTTTTTTTTTTGTTAACAGGTTATAGGCAGAGATGTTATTGAAATGTTTTCTTTTATAAGAATTGATAAACATGGTATTTGATTGGTTTTATTTGAAATAAATTGCATTAACTTACGAAAATTTTTCTTTTATTTAATTTAAATTCAATTGGTTTAATAAGGTATAAAGAATTATACGTACTAATTTAATTATGATGAGATTAACAATTTTAAATTTTTAATTTTTATTTCTCGTTATAAGGTTTTTGTGTATTAAGATATTGTTCCGTTTGCAATTATTGTAAATACATACATACATATATGTTGGTTTTTTAAGTATTTTGAAACATTTAGGGCCATTATTACAAGTTAAAGATAGTTAAAAGTAGGATTTTATCGGACGTATAAAAAGCTTTTCATTAGTACAATTTTACTTTAACCTAAAGTGAGCTATAAGTTCAAGGCATGTTTATCTTACCTGATAAGTTAAATGAATTTTTTTAATAATGAACAACATTTTATACGTGCGATAAAATCCTGCTTTTAACTATCTTAAGTTGTAATAATGGCCCTTACAGTTTGTAAAACATATAAATAAAGAAAAACTTTGTTATTTTTAAGTCTTCAATAAAATAAAAACTGTGAAACCGGTTGGAAGAATAACTTTTGCCTGCATAATGATACAAATTTTTAAGGAAAAATCATAAAACTTAGCGTAAGTTATTAAATGCTTTTTGGTATGATAAAAATGTCACATAACTATCTTAAAATAATTTTCTTTTTCTCATTTATAAATAATAGTTCTTATACTTTTATAACTTTAGTGAAATAAAATTCATTAAAAACTCATTATGTACTTAAAATATGTATAAAATTTATAAAGGGTACAAAGTTCTTTTCTTTACTGATTTACTTTTTTGCTGCCCTCAAAATATTTTTATTTTGGCACACGAATTTTACAAATTTGAAACAATGTGTTTCAAGTTGATTTTAAGTATTTTTTTGCTTTATTATTTTTTAACAACTATGTATTTGTTATGAACAACTGAATCTGCATGATTGTCAGTTTTATTTTAATTTATTTTATTGTGGTTGACTTATGGAGTGGAAGAAGTTCAAGGGTTGCGTGTCTTTATATTTTAACCTGCCACCTCATCAAGGAAATATTCATTCATGAAATTCACTGACGACCAGCGATATACCTTTGTTGCGGATCATACAATAATTTCCATGCGATTGGCTTTCCTAGTAACTTTAGGGGGTCCTTGTGCCACCATACCACCATATTTGAAGTTAAATATAACTGTTTGTTGGCCAAAATTTGCTTCAAATCTAGTTGTTAACAAACCTCAATTTAATATTACTAATTTAATTAAATAAATGCTGTGTTGTCAAATTTGACAAATCTGACCATCACGCAAACAATTAACGTTAAGATGTGTGAAAAATTATGTATAATTGAACTTACTCAGTACTTATATGTATTTCAGGCGGCTTCCCAGTAGCATTTTGTATAACTAAAAACATCTTTGTTACAATCTCTATAACATGCGCCGTTTGAAACACAAAATCTCCCTTTTTACGTCCAAACTCAGACTGAAAAATAATATTTGAAGGAAAAAATTTTAAAAGATACATTTTTTAAATTTGATTTTCCAACTTACAGCTTTTACATGGAATACCGCTATATCGTCTACATAAGGACTTAAGGACATGCGATAAATTTCAGCGGCCGGTACGCGATATTTTATCTGTAAAGTCCTTTGATCCAATAATAATAAAGAAGAAGTTGACAGAACTAATAATATAGGCACAATCTAGAAGTTTTTTTTTTGATTAAATCAATATTTATCTACATTAACTTTTAGTATAGTTTTTTACCTTTCCGCTTGATCTGGTAATTTTATTGATTATATCAGCAAACACAACATATTGATCATTTGTTTCTACGCACATTTTTTTCCACTGTTGATTGTGTCTTAAACGTACATAATCGCCGACAAATGCATGAGGAACACTAAAAGCAATAAGGAAGAGAAAAATTATTTAAGAATGCTGTTTTCGAAAATTATTTTAGTATGTGGTTAAGGTTTTACATTCAAAAATTATTTTAATGTAGTTATTTTAGTTACTATTATAAAATCTAACACTAGAAAATATAATTGTCTAGTTCATAAAATAGTATAAATTGTATGTTGTTACTCTTCTAACATAAAGTCAGTAATAATAAATATTAAAAAAAAACAGAAGAGAGCTCACGCCCAATTTGGCAAATATTAGTGTCGCGTCACTTCCAGAGCTCAGGTGTGTGCCAAGTTTCGCAAAAATCGTTCAAGTGGAAGCACGTAATACATAATATTAAATGTAATATTAATCTTAAATGGGCATGTCCCCGCCCACTTGTTTAAGCACAAAATTATGTCATTCTAAGAGTCGAAACTCTTTGTAAAGTTAAAGTATGTTTAAATTATGTACATATAATTTAATACTAACCTTTTATGGGCGTGCACCCGCCCACTTTTTTTTAACACAAAATTAAGTGTTTTTCAGAGCTCAAGGTGTGCGCCAAGTTTCGTAAAAATCCATCAAGTAGAAGTACGTAATATATAATATTCACCCTTATTCCAGTTGTCGACATCGACGTCAATTTAACACAATAACAAAAAATTGGGGCTTGCTCACTTGGTCTCGAGAACAATTTTGTGCTACAGACAATCTATTTCCGTTCCCTAAGGTCTAGAAAAAAGCATAAACCGGCAACTGGAGTCAGTTGTTTTCGACAACGGGTACACAAGCCCCAATTTTTTGATATTGTGTTAAAGTGACGTCGATGTCGACAACTGGAATAAGGGTGATTAAATTTTAATGGCCGTATCCCCTCCCACTTATTCGAATGCAAGATTGTATCTTTTTAAGAGCTCAAGGTGTAAAAATTCGTTAAGTACAAGTACGTGATACATATATAATATTAAAATTGAATAGACGTGTCCCCGCCCACTTTTTTGAATGCAAAATTGCGTATTTTTAGAGCTTAAGTTCTGTGCGAAGTTTCGTAAGAATAGGTCAATTAGAAGCATGTGAAATATAATATTAATTTTTATTGAGCATGGCTCCGTCCATTTTTTTAACTTCGAGATTATGCCGTTACGAGACGCCAATGTCTTGGGTAAGTTTCGCAGCAATCGAATAAGTAAAATAGCATAGAATCAAATACAAATAATAGTGGGCGTATCCCAGCCCACTTTTTTACAATGGGACAAAAAAAAAAGAATTTTTAAAATCGCTCTAAAATGTAACGAGTTTGAAATAACAAACGAACACAAAATACCGACGAATTAATAACCTTCTTCTTTTTTTTGAAGTCGGTTAAAAAGATGAGTTGAAGTTCCTCTTTCTTGCACGTCGTTATGGGAAGTGGCCTAAGATACCATGAAACCCTTACATTTCTGTGGCAATAAGGAAAAAGTGCTGAAGTCATATTTTACTGTTTTGCAGGAGAGCACTTTTATTTCTTTTATAGTTAAATTGGGAAATCCTCTGTTAACCTTTATTTTTTTAAGTAAACATCGTTCTACACACTACGAGTATAAGTAATACATTTAAGTTGAAATATACGAGGTCTGATCAAAAAATAACCGTTATTTTAAATTTTTTCAAAAAGTATTTATTTATTCATCAATAACTATCTTGTCCCCTTCAAAGTTATCCCCCTCAGATATAATACACTTATGCCAGCGTTTTTTCCAATCCTCGAAACACTTCTGAAACGCGCTTTTTGGTATCGCCAACAGCTCCTGTTTCGATTTTTCTTTTATCTCCTCAATCGTAGCAAAACGCTTTCCTTTCATCGGTGTCTTCAGTTTTGGGAAGAGGAAAAAGTTAGCGGAGGCCTAGTCCGGTGAATACGGTGGTTGAGGCATGATAATGGTTTTGTTTTTGGCCAAAAACTCACGCAAAAGCATCGATGTGTGAGCTGGTGCGTTATCATGGTGCAAAATCCATGATTGTTTTTTCCACAATTCTGTGCGTTTCTGACGAATTGCTTCGCGCAAACGGCGCATAACTTCAAGGTAGTATTCCTTATTGACCGTACGACCTTGTGGCAAAAATTCATGATGCACCACGACTGCAATAGTCGAAGAAGACAGTGAGCAAAACCTTCACATTTGACTGAACTTGACGACCAGGACGAGCATCGTCATTGACATCTTCTCGGCCTTCGTTAAACCGGTTATACCACAATTGAACTTGTGTTCTGCTCATAGTAGACTCGCCAAACGCCACAGTCAACATTTCAAATGTCCTTGCGCATTTAATTTCATTTTTTATACAAAACTTAATACAGTTTCTTTGATCCATTTTTCCGAATAGTAAAAAATCGAAGAGCACACCAAAACACGACTAACCTTTTTATCTGTCAAAAACAAACTGACAATCCAAAATGGCTGATATTGCCAACATATGTATATAAGAGACATGTGTACCAACATAACAGAAAAAAAATGCGAAAATTGAACATACGTAACTCACGAAATTTGAAAATAACGGTTATTTTTGGATCAGATCTCGTACACAAGTACAACCTAAATTAAGCTATTATTCCAAATAGGGATTGGTAAATCGATTTCGATTCCAATCGAAACCCGATTTTATGTTAAAAAAACCCCGATTTTTTGTAATCGATCTTACGTCTGCGATCTTATACTGAAATCGATTATTGGGCTATAAAAATCGATTTTTGATTATTATCACAATTTTGGCAATTTTTTTAAGTGTAACGTGGTTTTTCTTTCCAGCTGGGGTATGACTCAGTCTGTCCAGGTTCGATCCCAAAGGTCCACTAACTTTGAAATAAAAGATTTATTTTCCTCGGTGTTAAGAAAATACACAAAGCTTTATTTAACGAAACTTATGCTACTAGGATATCTTAAAACTACAGGGTATATTGTCAGTGAATTACAGGCGCTGACATCTATAATTAATACCAACTAGTTACGGGAGTATTCGGTGGGCCTTGTGAGGCCATTTAGTAAATGCGGGCGAGAGGAATTCGATGGCTCTCGTAATTCAAAAAAATGAGTTTCAAGATGAATTCGGTGGATCTTGAAACCAGTATAAAATAAACTATAATTAAATTCAAGATGTATTCGGGGGATCTTGAATATAAAACGAAATAAGCAAAAGAAATAAATTCAAGATGAATTCGGGGGATCTTGAATATATAAAAAATAAATTATTTCAAGATGAATTCGGTAGTCTTGAAATAAAATAAATTCAAGAAGTATTCGGGGGATCTTGAATATAAAACAAGTGTTCAAGATAAATTCGGTAGATATTGAAAGCAAGGCAAAGCAAAAGAAATAAACTCAAGATGAATTCGGGGGATCTTGAGTATATATAAAAAATAAATTATTTCAAGATGAATTCGGTAGATCTTGAAATAAAATAAACTAAAAATAAATTCAAGATGAATACGAAAGATCTTGAATACTAACTACTATTTATTATAGAAAGCCCAAGATGAATTCGGTAGATCTTGTATGCTTCCTTTCAAAAATTAGAACAAGCCTTTACGTTGATGTCCGTTCTGCGTAATATACAGGTAGTGCCCCTGCTTACCGTACTAAGACGTCCAGCTCGTCCTGATTGCTTGCTGCCTATACACTTGATATACTTCGCTTAATTTATGCAACGCTACATACTACATACATACATACATGCATTTCAAAAACAAGCGTCGTTTTCTGTGCAAGCGTTCATTTATTATACATATGTATGTAACTTATTTGTTTTACGAAAGAAGTGTAAAAATTTAAAATTGTTTAGTTTGTGAAAAAATGGCTCCAAGTCAAGTTTGGCAATATTTAAAAAAGTTGGATAAAGGTAAAAGTGTGCAGTGTTCAATATGTAAAAAACGTCTTTTATACTGCGGAAGCACATCTTCGATAGCAGGGCACCTAGCAAGATGCCATAAAATAAATGTATGCAAAAAAAATAAAAAAATGCAAAGCGGTTGATCATGCTGATATTCTTGATATAACTGGCGATGCAAGCTCTGATATTCAGGTACATGTATATACATATGAATATGAGACATTGCATGTTTACGGTTCAATTACTTATGCATACCCAGCAAAAAATAAAATGAGTACTTCTTTAGAAAGCACTTCTTATTTTTCTAAAATAAAAACCCAATAAAAAAGTGATGAAAAAAGTAGAAAAAGCACCACAACTACTGATACGAATCACTTCAAGCTCCGAGCATTGATTGATGATTGATGCTTAAAAGTATAAATTCTTCAACTTCTTTCAACAAATTTTTTAATGAGTATAATGCTCTAAGAAATTAAAAGGCTTTCCAGGTGGGTTAATAAAAAAGTGAATAAGCACCACTCCCTAAATCATAGATTTAACTGCTTTGGAAAAGTGGTTAATAACCACATCCTAAATGTAAAATATATTGGATTTACTTCACCAATAAAAAATCACACCTTATTTTAGAGTTTTTAAGGCAAATAAAAAGTGAATTTCATTTGCCCGCGGGTTGGCAAAAACAAACCACTTCGCTCCAATGACACGCTAATGTAAAATTCACTACTTTTTGCTCGGAGTTTGGAGTACTTCGTATTAGTAGTTGTGGTGCTTTTTCTAATTTTTTTTCATCACCTTTTTTGCTGGGAATATGTATGTATATTTCAGTCAAGTAGTAGTCAACAAACTACTGCATTGGAGACCGAAAATCCTGACTTAAAAGCTTTTCAAAATGCTGCAGCAAAAAAAAACGAATAAAATTAACGACGCTTTGCTATTTATGATAGCCGTAGATAATATGCCATTCTGCGCACCAAAAAAAAAAAAGGGTTCTAAAAATTTCTTAAGACAATTCAACAAGTGTCAAAACGCGACATGCCCTTTTTGAGTCAAAATATACTTTCTTAAAAGCCAAAATGTTTAATGCATTGGGAAAAGCAGAATGAATAACAATCACCACAGATTTGTGGACAGAAACCATGAATGTGAAATGTTTTTTAGGACTCTAACAGCTCATTATTTAGATGGTAAGACTTGTATGCACATGCAAATATCTTTAAAAAATTTATTCTTTACTTTTTCTTGATAAGGCAATGAAATTAAATCAGTCAACATTGGAGCTAGCCAAATTTCGCAACGAAAGACAATTGCCAATTTAAGGGACGCGTTATTAGAAAACTGCAATTCATGGAACATAACTGAAAACAAAATAGTAGCAATTGTAACCGACAATGCTCCAAACATAGTTGGGGCTAGTAAAGAAGCATTTGGCCACCAAAAACATATTCCTTGCTTCGCACATACCCTTAATATTGTTGTAACAAAATCAATAGACTTTTATAACATAAGTCCAGGAGCAGAGCTGCCTGTCTATATAGGCTCAGATCAAGATGATATTGGGGATGAAACTGTACCCTCTGAACTTAAAGTTGTTATAAAAAAGTTGAAACTAATAGTATCGTTTTTTAAAAGATCTGAATCAGCTAGTACCGCCCTTAATGAAATTCAAAAAAAAAAAAAAGAAAACAACCGTTAAGGTAAAAAGCTTATTCAAGAAGTAAGGACTAGGTGGAACTCATTGTATGAAATGGTGACAAGATATTTAGAAATAAATGATTATGTAAGCCGTGATCTAAGAAAAATTTCAGCAGAAAAATCATCCAAAGCAAAACCACCTCAAGATCTAACAATGGAGGAAGTAAACCCTGAAACCCTTTTTTTTTTGTTACTCAAGAGCTATGTTTGCAGAAACATATAACTATAAGCAAAGTAATACCATTGTTAAAAAGCTTAACAAAGTAAGTATTTCTTTTAGAAATTTAAATACATATCTATATGTAAAATTTTTTTTAATAAATTACAGAGTATCGAAAATATTCTGGCAATTGATTCAGCCGCATTTGAGTTAAGAAGAAAACTAATTTTCAATCTGCACGATAAATTCAAGAATATCGAAAACAGTTCTGTTTAGTGCATAGAGACTATTTTGGATCCGCGGTTCAAAAAAGTCATTTTAGTAGCGATGAAATAGTATCAATAGTATTGTTTCAAAAATAGGTAAATATATATTTCACTTTCTTATATATGTATTTTTTTGTACTTTTTCTGAACCAACTTTCTGATAGGTGCACTTGTTCTGAAAAAATTAAATGCATCAATAGACAATGAAGAAAATAATCTTAAACGTATTCATACCGAACAAAACATTGAACTGGGTCTTTGGGATATTCACGATCGTATTGTAGAAACACAAAAGATGTTATCAAACAATGATTTAATCACTGATATTCCTATTGAATTAGGCCAATATTTAAACATCCCAGTGTGTGATCGAAATTTAAATCCACTTGAAGAGTGGAAAAAATACAAATTAATTTATCCCAATATAAATGAAATCGCAAGGAAATATTTGTGTATCCTTGCGACATCAGTGCCTTGTGAACGACTATTTTCTAGGGCTGGCTTAATAGTTACTCAACAAAGAAACAGACTAAGTAGTCATCACATAAACCAGCAACTTTTTTTTACAAAATCCGAGCGAAGAAGATTGGTTTGATTACTAATATAGGGTGTTTTTTATTGAGGTATAGATCTTTAAGTTGGCATCACTTTTTTAACTGGCGGCCATTTTGTCAGCTGTCAAGTGATTAATATTTATTTTGGTTTGCAATTTCATCATGAACAGGTTGACAAAAGAACAACGCTTGGAAATCGTGCAAATTTATTTCGAAAATAATGGTTCAGTTCGCGAAGTTTACTGCAAGCTCCGTCCATTTTATGGTCGACATAATCGTCCATCAGAGCAATTAATTCGGTTAACCATGGATTGGCCACCAAGATCGTGTGATTTGACACCATTGGATTATTTTCTTTGGGGATATGTGAAGTCGCTCGTCTACGCCAACAAACCAGAAACGTTAGGGGACTTGGAAGCCAACATTCGTGGCGTTATTGCCAACATACGGCCCCATATGCTCGAAAAAGTGGTTGAAAATTGGACCTGTAGAATTGGCTTTATTCGAGCCAGCCGCGGCGGCCACATGCCCGAAATCATATTTAAACGTTAATGGCATAAAATTATCCTTCCAATAAAGCCAAATTGATGGACATTAAAACGATTTTCTTGTGTTTTATTTCAATTCGGAGTTCTATACCTCTAAAAAAAACACCCTATATTATTCATCTTTATTCCGTAACTTTTTGTCGACATCAATGCCAACACAATATCGAAAATAGGACACTTACTTTCTCTAATGGCTAGAAAATAACAAGAATCGGTTAAAAATAAACAATTACTGAGAAAAAATAGTACTTAAGTGTCCTATTTTGAAATTGCCTGACATTGATGTTAACAAGAACAAGTAAAGGTGATTAGTATAAAACATTTCGGGCCATTATTACAACTTGCTGTTAGTTAAAGGTAGGATTTTGTCTGCCCGATAAATAGGTTTGCATTAATACAACTTAAATTTTTGTTTGTTATTATTATTAATAATAATAATAATAATAATAATAATAATATTTAATGGATAAAAAAATAATAAATGAAGGTTTTATAATGCTAAGCCATTTATCGGTCCGACAATATCCTTCCTTTAACTATCGGCAAGTTGTAATAATGTCCCTTAAACTAATAATCCTTAGAAATAATTTCTGACACTAACTACATATAATAATTTGTAATGTTTTGAAATTTATTTTATGTAATATAAAAAACTGCTAAACTAAAGCAAGTTTACGTATAATTTTAATTTAAAAACACAGTTTTAATATCTAATATGTATATATATACATATGTATGTATGTACCTTACTGAATATAAATGTGGCACATGTAGCCGAATCGAACCCATTTTCTGAGGCAGCACATTTGTAAGCGTGTGAATATCTCCATGTAAATATGTTACTAGTACACGGCATG
The DNA here is from genome assembly GCA_936439885.1 of Nowickia ferox. NCBI lineage: Eukaryota > Metazoa > Arthropoda > Insecta > Diptera > Tachinidae > Nowickia > Nowickia ferox. The sequence goes on along the minus strand of OW387023.1, from coordinate 88,184,779 downwards.
TAGCATATGTAGCTTCGTAATGACGTCAAAACTATGTCAGAACCACATGCACTGTGTTTTTTTTACATGCCATGTACTACTATTAAAATTTGTATGGAAACCCTCTAACTCTTCTCCATATTCGCCTTTCATATGTCCTTCCAAAAAAATAAAAAAGTATCCTTAAATACAGGCTAGGATCTTGAGAAAATATACCCGTGGTATGATGGATTTTATGCAAATTTCCAAAAGACAATTAATAATAATTAATGTGTAGGATAGTGAGTACCAGCCTTAAATGGGGATATAAAGTATTAAAATCAGGGACCGAAAATAATAATTACTACTGAATTTTTAAAGAAAAAAAGCAAGTACAAGAAAACATCGGACAACATTGCCAATCATGCCATTTTAATTGTTTTCATCTAGATTTGTCTAAACTCGAATGATTTTATAATATTTGATTCTTATTTTTTTGAAGCAGAAATAATTTTTATTTTACGATTTTTATTTATTTTTCGAGCAAGAGAAATTATTGGTACTTTTTACGAGTGTCGTATTCTTTAATCTAGTATAACATCGTCGTGGTCGTAGTCGAAATACGACACTCGTAATTTCAGATTTTTATTTTTTGGAGCAGAAATAAAAGTTATTTCATGATTTTGTCGAATAGCGTAACGAGGAAGAAAAAATATTTTTTTCGCAAGTCGTTGCCGAAAATAGAAAAAATACCCATTTTTATAAAAATAAATTAATAAATCGCACTAAACTTTACAACCAAGCCCGATTTCATAAAAATTATAAAAATAAAAATAAATTATCAGCCCAATCATGAATATTCCCTCGGAATTTATTTCCCACGGGAAATAATTTTCTCGAGAAAACACTCCTCCAATCATAAATGCATTGAGAATAAAAAAGAGTAATACGTGGCATCACCGCATTATGAAGCTCGTTGTTTTGCTTGTTTGTTGACGTTTGTTTCTCCCTTTTTTTTGGTGAGAGAGTAAACAAAACTATTAAAATTCACCAACTTGAAAAAATATGTAAAAAAAAAGTTTATAAATGATTTATTTGGGCATTATTTGAGTTTTTCCAAATAAAAGAACAATAAAATACAATTTTATGTATATAAATTTTGTTTTAATAGAGTATTAACTATGTTTTTATGTAAACTCCCTTCTGTTTTGCAAGAGGAAGATTTTTAGTGAAAAAAGCAAGTTCAACTGCGTTCGTAATACTTACTTTTTCCCGGGGAGTTTTTTATTCCCGCATTTGGTAAAAAAAAGGGGAAAACAAATTCATGATAGGAGAAAATTGAAAAGTAAGAAAACTCGTGCGGAATTTTTGTTTATGATTGGGCTGTATATGTTCTGAAAAAAGTTTGGAATTAAAAAAAATGGGGGTCGGTTATACACTTGACACGGCTATGGGCACTCATCGGGAAGTTAGAACGGTGCAAACAAACTTTATGAAAAATTTTATTTTTGTATGTACATGAAATACCGAAGTATATTTATTTGACATAAAGTCTTTATTTATTTAATTTGAAAATTTTGCTTGTTTTTATGGTTAAGCGATTGTCTATATGAATTTCGTTCCCGCTTTTGGAACGAAATGCATATAGACAATCGCTTAACCATAAAAACAAGTAAAATTTTCAAATTTTATTTTTGTATAGGAGTGCCCTTAAGGATTGGATTGGATAGAGGTTAGGTAAGTTTGGAATAAATGTTGAAAATAAAAAATTAATGGGTGCCGGTCTTACATTTCACCCCTCTAGGGATGAGTTCGAGGCGGTTATGGAAAATTTTGTGGATTTCATTGATTCCATTTTTTGCTTCATGCATTTTTTTTCCAAACCTCACAAAATAAGAGGTTGTAGTATTTCCAAGAACTTTCATATATCACTATGTCATAGCTAATATAGATACATAAATATAAAAATAATGGGCCTAATCGTGATTGGCGTATTTCGACTTCGACTGCCTAGATTAAAGAAAAAATTTAGCACGTTCTTTGATCTATTACAAAACCGTCGTAGTCACAGTCGAAATACGCCAATCAGGATAAGGGAGAATATAATTTATTTACCTTCTGGTATAGGAAGCTTTACGATCTTTGAAGATTATACTAGCTGTGACCTTTTCTCGCATACGATTCCTTGAAGTTTGGTCAAATGAACTGCGATATATATAGCATTTCCAACGATGATAAATAGCTCTTAATAATCGAGAAGTCTCAGCTAAAAACTTAGGCGCAGCAGGCCAATCCATAGATAACGGACTTAATGTATTTGGTGGTAATCTCAACGGTATGGTAAGAAAATATTGACGTATTTTCCAGCGTAAATAATAACGAGATATAACATCGACAGCCCATTTAATTTGTCGCTTATATCGCATATTACGATATTCTTCACGAGCCTAAAAGAAAAGATGTGAACTTGTCAAAATGGGAATAGTATGTATAATTAAAGTACACATTTGTAATATAATTAGGGCCATTTTCACAACGACACAAAAGTAAAACCAGTATTTTGTATTGAAATACTAGTTTTAAAACTCTTAAAGTATACTTTTATTCGTTGTGAAAATGGCCCTTAATGTGTTAACAAAGAAATGCTAAATATATTTTTGAAACATATTTATTGAACATGCTTACTATACGGTAAAGATTCCATAAATTTCGGCGTCCGTTGAATGGAATGCCAAAACGACATTCCTATGTAAAAGTTTTTCAGTAAATAAAAAGACATTTAAAACATGCAATCAAAGACTTGGCTGGTTATGATGTAATTCAAATTGAAAAGAAAAATAACATTAACAATTCGAGAACATCCCTTTCGATTTGAATTATATAGTAGCACTCCTGCATTTGCAAAATGAACTTGAAATAGTTCATATGTATCTAAAACTAATTTCTAATTCTTAGATCGTTCATTTTGCAAAGTAGGCATTAAATGAAATCTTATTATTATGTTTATTATTATCAAACTACGTTAGAATAATTTTTTTTTAAAAGCAATTACATGCAAATGCGATGAAATCAAGATCAACTTACTCTCCATATTCGCCATGCACTTGATATCACAATTTGACTTTGACGCATGCGCAAAAACAATTTCCTTTGTTTGTACATTCGAAATGTAGTTTGTATCAGCACGGCCAATTCATTCATACGAACTCGACGAAATTGCTCTAATTCATAAACCGTACGCGGACTACGTACAAAAACGTTTTTTGTGCCAATTGTAAATTCTGCTGATGGCAGAGGAAGATTCCGTATTATAACAGCGATACCTTCAACACAACTACCGCTGAGATAGTGAGGCCACGTTTTACTGTTTAACAGTTTGTAACGCAGAAAGAATTTTGCATGTAGCATATGAAAGCAATGCCCCTGTCGACACAAATTAACTAGGGGCATCAGCGACATGTAGCGAACTTGATGTTGCACCAAAGCCATATCAAAACTTTTGGGCTGGCGACATTCGTTGGGCTTTATACAAAATACGTAATGGGAACGTCTTGGCTTAACTATGGCGAGCAAAGTTTGTAATTGAGTGCGTATATTGGAACTTAAAGTGGTGGGTTTTTTAGTGACCTGTCGTCTTGGATTCCCTTCGGGAAAAAGACTTTGTACGAGTGGCAGTTTACTTTGATATAAACTTGAACTGATATATTTTGGCAGTATATCGGAATTTTTTTCTAAAAAGTGTTGCACTGAATACTGAACAACATTCGCATAATGACGTATGCGAAATGACATGGAACTTTGTTGGGATATCATAAAGTTCGGATGGCCAGCACAACACTGTTGTATTCGCTGCAACAGAGATTCATTAGTTGTCAGATGTGGTTCATTAATTAAACTCAATATGCCGTAGTTGGGTTTATCGATAAGTTCACATATTGATTCATTGTCGAAATAGTCAATTCGTGACCATTCAAGACCCTCGCGGCCATAAAGCTCCTGCTCAATCCTAAGTACATTGTGTACAAAGTTTTGATGAATTTTTTCGGCACTATAGTTGATAGCGAATTGCTCGAACGAGTTATTATCCAATAATTCAAAACCGTAGAAATCTAATAAAGCTAAATTCCTTTCTCTTTGTGTTGATTTAAGGCTTTCATTAATTTTATTCACCAGCCAAGTGAACAGTCGACCATAAAGAGTACGGCACAGAGTGTTGCGCACAATTGAAGCTTGACGGGCATCTAGTTCGCAATCTATATAAAGCAGAGATGAAATTTAGTTACCAGTTTACATGTATACATACATATATAAATGACATCATGAGTATGTATTGTATGTATGTACCAGGAATGACAATAAGTACTCAAAAAAATATACTAAGTATTTACTCTTAATTAATTTTATTAACTGCGTATACTCATAATTTTAAAAAAACAATTCGTACGCTCACATATTTGCTATCAACCAACTATAACCATAGCCGATTCAAACATACAAGAGTATATCTACTTCTTTTATGCGAAAAACTTCAATACTCTACACTATAAATAGAGACGCACATGGGTATTGTGCATATTGAGTGTCTGTCATATTTATTCCCGTGCTAACCTGAATATAAAAATGAAAAAAAAACGGATAAACAGAAAATGAATAGTGATACTTACAAATGTGTTTACCAAAGGTAAATCAATAATTGTATACACAATATTTCTCATATTCCATTTCATTAAAAATTTGCGTTAAATAGCTGATATTAATAACAATCTCTATCCCAGTACATAGACTTGGGTGCTGATGAAGTGCGTTGCTGCACAGAAAAATATCGGTATTTCCCCCAGCTTATAGTCTAATTTAATTTTTCTTCTCTTCTTTAGAAACTCACATTAATTAATAAAAAATATTTCATTCAATAAGAATTGAAATTACTGAACTTAAGCCCGACTAAGAAATTATTTCTGATTAAAATAAATATAACCTTTAAACAACTGATATTATTCCTGAAATTTTTCGTAAAATTAGCAAACAAAAATTGTTAATGAACTGATATTATATAATTTGTAAAATGGTAAATGTGTTTCTAGGAAATATTTAGTTAAAAACGTTTTTAGCAGTCGAGAATTATTAAATCGCACTTTCCATCCCTGTAATGCAATCAGTTGCACAACGTTGCCACTTCAGCTTTTTACGAATTCACTTTTCTGGCAGCACAGATGCTTGAAATAAAATACTCCTGCATATACTCATGTGCAGCCGAATAAATAGCAGAGTATTTTTATACTTATGTGTATGATTTTAGCTCTAGTCAGCCAAGAACCATATGTCTCTATGTCAACACTATTTTCTCTAGCGACAATTGCACTAGTGGAAATGTCAACAACTTTCGTTTTATGCGCAAGTAGAGATAATTTAGAGTTAACAGTTCTAGATTATTTCAGGTGACATTGTCAATGAAAGCGTCAATAGTTTATTTTTATTTTTTATTATGCTATGCAATAATGTTAAAAAAATACATACATACATATGTATGTATGTATTTAAGTTTGTTGCCCCAACACTTTTAAAATTGTAGACGAGGGTCACTAAAATGTACTAGTGAATCTTTGGTTGAAATGTCTCCATATGGTCCTAAAAAATCTACTTAGTCAGTAGTGCCACAGTCTAGTGGTGGATTTTCAATGACAAGCTAATATTAAATGTCAATAGGCGATTACATTGGCTGGGGTACACCTGGTCAGTAGTACTACTAACAATGTCACTAGTAAATCGCTATATTTTCACTATTCGCATTTTCTGCAGGGAATGTACACATTTTACTTATAGTCGTTTGTGCTGCGTATTTTGAGGAAAGTGTATGAAAATAGTCTTGGTTGCTTATAGTTATACGTATTCAGTTTAATCTGCTGAGTATGTTTGCGTAACGAGAATGATTTCATTTTTAACTGTACGAATTTATAGATGTTTGGCAGCCAATAATTAAAGAGTACTTAGAACGATACCTTTGCCATTCCTTGGTGTGAAGGTATACATTTTAGACTTACCCAGATCTTCTAGTGAACTATTTGAGCAACTTGCTCTAGTAAGGCAATTAATTAAAATTTGAGCTTCCATATTAAGTAAATGAGCAGTTTCTTGTACTTCTGCAGAAAAAAAAGAAAACAACATTTCTATTTAATGAGAAACATGGAAGATAAAAAGCCTCTCCCGGAGAACAATATAACTTAACAACCCTGCCTGTTCTGTAAATCGAGCCTATTTAAAAACGCTCGATTTGGAAAAATTAAATCCACTAATAGCGAATTTTTTTTCCAACTTTTTTTGTAGTTTTCAATTTTTTAGAGCTTTAAATATCATATCTGAAATTAATTTAGTATGTATGATTTAGGACACATCAACGGGACCATTATTTCTTTTTGAAAAAACGAGAAATTTACTAGGATTCGGTTTACAGAACATGGCCGAACATAACTTAATAACTCACCATATATATTTGATATTTGACAACCTTCAGTGCCGTCTATATTTGTAACGGGTACAAAAATAAAATTACCTAATTTAAGGACAACAGCTATAACACGAAAAATGGCATTTATTTCATCACATGATAGACCAAGAACATCTAAAGATTTCTGTAAAATATGTTACATATAAGAAATTTTCTATATTATTATTATTATTATTATTTTTTTATTTAAAACAATTAACTTACTTTTGTATAATGAAAATTAGTGCGATCTTCTTCAATGGCAGTGGTATTTTTAAGTATTTCATATTTATCCACATTGCGATACAATTTTAACGATTCTGTAAAACATTAGAGTCTCATAAATATGAATATTTTTACTTTTTGAAAAAAAAAACTATGACATCTTAAAGGATTTTAGTGTACTTAAAAATAGTGGGTGCTTACAGGTTTTTCCTATCACTTACAGATTTTCATTATGCCCTATTTCGATCCACAAGTTTTTTTTTTATTTAAATAATAATTATAATTTGGCATACTTTAAATTTAATCATATTAATATAATATAAAAATTCATTACACTATTATTTTAATAATTGATTTAATACACATTCTGTGAAATATTCTTGACAAATTTAACACATTTTTTTAGTAAAGATAAAATTATTCATTTCGTTTTTTATTTCCAAAGGAAGTCCATTATATGGATTAAGGCCCTTGTAAAAAAAAAATCTCTCTGCATTGCACTTGTAGTTACATTATGCAATCTAAAATCCATAAAATAAAATGCATTTCCCATTAGTATTAAGTTCTATTCTTTGCTGACTGTTAAGCCATTTTAGTGTATTTAGCATAAACTGAATTGGTGTGTAGCGGCTGCATTTTAATATCGTGCGCATTGCTTTATTTTGCATTTTTTTTAAGTCTTTCTATTTTTGTTTTTGTACAGCAAGTGTATAATATTGTCGAACCGTATTCACAATGAGGTTTGATAATTACATAATAAATATTAATCGCGGTAGTTATAGATAGTTTATTTTACATATATTATAATCAATGTGATCATTAAATTTTAAGGCACTGTCTATCACAAAGCCTAGGTACATATTTTCTATTTCTCTATTATTAATTTTTATTACAACATCGCTGCTGTTTGCATTTATTTCCATTAATTTTGTTTTACTCTCGTTTAATTTCAATTTGTTAATTTTTAACCATTTATTAACTTTTTCTAAGTCGTGCATCATGTTCTCTTGACAATTTTTTTCATTTTCTGCAATAGCATAAACTAGTGTATCATCTGCGTTTAATATTATTTCGCATTTATCTAACACATTTAGCAAATCATTAATATATATTATGAACAGTAGTGCACCATGAATTGAGCCTTGAGGAACACCATAATCATTATTTGTTGTACGTGATCCTACTTTATTTATTAACGTTGTTTGTCTTCTATTCGTTAAATAAGTTTGGAACCACCTTAGTTCTTTATTCTGTATACCATAGATATATAACTTTTTTTTTTTAAGTATTTCTCTGTCTATAGTCTCGAATGCTCTTTTAAAATCAAGAAAAATTGCTCAAATTTAGCTCCCTTTATCTATTTTTTTCCATCTGTTGACTACATCATTAACTACTGTTTCACATGAGAAATTTTTTCGGAATCCTGATTGATATTTAGATAGTATCTCATTCTCGTCTAGACATTTTTCCAATTGCATTTTCGCCACTTTTCTATGTTTTTAGCATATTTATTGGTCGATATTCTTCGCATAATTTTGTCTTATGCACTTTTTCAATTGGAATAACCATTGACTCCTTCCAATTTTCGTTTATTATTTGTGTCAGTACTTTGCCTGTTATATCCCAGTTATATCCCAAAATTAATCTTATTGTTACTTTATTGTAGTCAGGTTTATTATTTAATGATTTGCATATGTTTCTTAATTCATATTGATTTATTGCACAAAATTTGAAATTATTATTTATCACAGATACGTTACTTATGTATTGCACATTTTCTATACTATCTCTAATTTCTTTTATACTATTGATAAAAAAAAATTATTAAACTTATTAGCGATCACATTATAATCTTTATATTCTACATTATTAAATCTCACAGCTTGTATCACAGACACCAAAATTTTTTTTCCTTAATCCCTTAATTATACACAAATTAGTATCGAAAAATGTTTTTATGCAGAGTTAATTAACTGTTTCTTTTAACCACTCTTAACTATTGTTCTTAAAGATGCAAAATAAGCAATATATCATGAAAATCGATGGACAAATGTTGACTTTATTAGAAAATATATATACTTGTACTTAGTCGAAAGATAGACATGCCCATAAAAAATTTGTACATGCCAAAAAAAAACTGAGAGTAAAGTATTTTTAAGCGAACCAATTGTTTCAAAAGGTCATACTTTTGTTCAAAAAGGAATTAACTGTCGCTCTGAGTTATTATACGTAAGTATTTATTTAAATTTTTAGATTTATATAGGTTTATATATGTATACTTACTTAACAATTGCAGGTCACCACCCAATAATAATTGATAAAATATATGAAAATTTCTTTCCCCTAATGCTGTTTTCGTTACTCGGGTCTGTAAATAAAAAAAAAAATATTTATTAGTAGAGTGACATGCAAATTAGTTCTAAGAACAAACCTTTTCCAACATATCTAATGGAAACAGACATGAAATATATATAATTTATATAAATAATATAATTTTAGTTGAAATATATTTGTTAGTCGTAAATTTTGCATGAAAGTGCCACAATGAGCATAAGCTTAAGATTTATGTTATGGAAATTATCGAAATGATTTTTGTAAACTTATTGATTTTTCAATTCAAATAGAATTCGGTGCCAATTGGACTTACAGCCTGTTAGTGTAAGTAATAATAGATTAAGGGAAACATGCACAATTTATCTTTAATCTATTACAAAAACGCCAAGATTTCTAACGTCAAAGTGTTACACAAACAGGCTGTTAATATAACAATCTGAAGGTCTACTCTGTAATTCGAAACGGAATATATCTTCACCCAAAAGCACGCATATGCTTCATTTATTTTTCAGACTAGGACCAAAAATGGAACAGGGACAAATTCTGCCTCTCTGTAGTTTTCCAACCGAGTTTGGTGAATCTTAAAATATCTATAGCTATATGTATATATGTCTTAAAGGACAAAAAAGCCTATTTGAAGGCACACAGCCGCACAGGATTTCCAGTTCTCGCGATATTTGGCCATTTCCACGATTTTTTAATTTTGACGATTTTTGAAGTAAATGATGATTCTCATTTGATTTTTATGTGCTTAAACGTCTTTGCAGCGATTTGGAAGAACAGTTGAAATTTGAAAAATTGGACAGTGGTACGAAACCCTAAATGCACGAATACGAATTGTTGAACACAGTAAATGGTATTTTCCATTTTTTACTTTGCGACTAGTGAATTTAAATAAATATAGATACATATTTCATATAAAATATTTCTTTAACTTACAATGTGTTATATGAACTCCCATTGGATCTCCTTTAAAGTCAATTTCTATGTCAAATAGTTTGCCCTTAAAAAGAATATTTTATATAATCTGTAATAATTTTATATATAATAATTTTTGATACTTACATAGCGACTTGAGTTGTTATTCTTATGAGTTGATGCGTTACCCATGGCTTCTAGGAAAACGTCTGCATATGATACGCATTCCCTTAGCCTTTTTAAAGGATTCTTGTATTTTCTACATAATGAAGAAGTATTTTTTTGTGCAGCTGATTGGTTCAATTTATGGGCATCATATAATGAAATGCGTTGCATAGAACCCATTAGAGATGAGCGATCATCGCGGGTATAACTTTCCGTTGATGTTTGGTAAACAAGATTCGAACAGCTGCCACGTTGAAGCTGAACCGAGGGATATGCCGATAAGCTACGATTTCCACTAACTTTTTGAAAACAAAAATCTGGCTCATCTCTTTCGAAGCTTTGAGCTCTTGTACATTTACTGTGGCCGCATTGTCGACAACCCCCTACGCCGGTTGTCAAGAATTTTGGAGAAGCACTTCTAGTATACGGCGACGATGATGCCACTGATAGTGTAGATTTCAAATTTGTGGAGGTATTAAAGCCAACTTGCGTTGATTGATGATGTTTGAAACAAGATTTAGTTGGATGTGGCGATAACGTTACAGCTGATGCTGATGAACCCTGTTGAGCTTCACTATAATGTATTGATGGTGCTGTAGCGCACGAAATATCTAAAGTTGTTATATTTTCCGTACTTTTGTGGTGAGAAAAATCAAAATCGACTACTTTTTCCCGCGCACTAGAGCACTTTCTCTGCCCTTCAACACTTTCTGCTCGTGAACGATGTTGCAAGACATTATCGCACTTTCTTGCCGTCGGGCCAGGAGAGGGAGACTGGCGTCTCTGCGTTGATAAGCAAGTACTGGTACTCGCAGTAGTTGTAGTATTTTTGCAAAGCATATAATTCGTTGTAGGTCCAATAGAACATGAGCTTGATGTACGACGATGCTTGTGACTGCCGCCCCATGAACAAGTCGTAGCAGCATTAATGGAACCAGTGGCAGTGGCAGTGGCAGTGGCACCAGCCGCAGCAATTGAACTACCTGTTGAAACTTTTCGAAGTGTGCCTGCTATCTCCTTAGATTTTTCTTGTATGTGTGTTAAAAAATTAACAATCATTTTAAAAGATTCCGTTTTTCCCGATCCACTTTCTCCTGAGAAATATATATAAAAATAAGTATACATATATTCATAGATGATTTAAATGATGTTTTTAAGAAATTGTAATACAACCTGTTAGTAATATGCACTGATCTTCACTTTGATCTATGAGGGATTGAAATGCCAGATTTGAAAGGCCGTAACTACATTTATTAAAGTTATAAAGAGAATGTATTTGTAAAAGTATATATGTATACATAAATTCATGTACATATGTATATCCATATCGCTCATTTATTTCAATAGTGTCAAAACTCAAAACTTTTGCAGAAAACGTGCAGGTATAAAAAATATTCTTCTCTCAAGAGGTGGTAGTACTATTTGTACAAAATTTTTACAAAATATTATATATGAAATGCCGAAATGTTTTGCATTATTACTAAACCAACTTTTTGAGTTATGACACTATTGAAGTAAATGAGCGATATGTTTCTTTTTAATAAAAGAAAGAACACATTCTGATTGAAAGACTAAATTGAAGAAACCTTTTATAGTGAAAAAAAAAATATTATTAATCGGGTCTATTCTCGTTCATTATGGTTTTAAAACGACACATGAAAACGACAACTTTACATTGAAAAGATACCGTACTACCCTAGTACCGTACTATCATTTGCATGCAAAATTTTCGATCTTATGTATCGTTGTAAATCGATATTCAAACAAGAATATGTCGGAATTTGATATTCGAACAAAAATTAAGTAAAAATCTCAAAATTTTGAGCTTTCCTGAGTACTCATTTCCGTTACGTAACGGAAAACATTTTATGCTATTATTTTTTTTGTCAATTCAGCTCTCATTAATATTGTAAATAAAATCAAAAGTTTTCCAGCAATTTCAGTTGGAAAGAACTGATTTTCTTTGAAATATATTTAACTATATGTGTTGTTGCTATAAACAAATAGGTTCGTTTTTGTATTTTTATTTTTTATGAACTAAAAAAAAAACAAAATTTTAAAAGCTATTGTATGTAAAAATTAATCCCTTTTTTGTCACGGTATCACGCGTGAATGGAAAAATTAAGAAAGTTATAAGATTTGTATTGATAAATACAGTTTAAAGTCTACTGAGTTTCTTTCTCGAAGGGAAAATGCTACCTTCACATAATATGTATGTGTATGTCTTCTTAAACATTATTCAAAATCAACGACTGAGTATTAAGCTTACATATGTGGCGGTAATTGAAAAATGCCCTTGCTACCATAATTGCGTATTAGTTCCAATGACTGTTCTGATATGTGATGATATGGATTTACTGCTACGACGGACGTACCAATGTAGGTCTATTTGTAATAAAAAATTATAATACATATGTAAGTGTTAACACATTATAAGGAATAACTTACATAAATATGATCCCGTTTATAGCGCTGGTGTATATTATTTATAAAGCTGTCTTCTGAAAGATTTTCCAACAAGACTGAATCCCAAGTTCCAATTTCTTGTTCCATTTTCGAAATCAAAAGCTAATTATATATATCTAAAAAAAATAAAGCACGTATAATTGATTTACATATACATATCTATGAAAAATATCTAGTTGAGCAGCTAATTATTTGGGTCTTCCATACGTTTTTACTAATTTTAACTTTCTTAGTTTTGTGGGAGTTGTTGAATGTTAGGATCTTTAGGCATATTTAATTATTTGTTATTATTTTCTTGATTGTTAATTAATTATTCTCATAGTATAATTAATACTTGTAATATGTTTTTTTAATGGCCTTGAGGCCATATGTATTACATCCACTGAATAAATAAATTGAAATTGAAAAGTCGAATGGAAAATTTAATTAATAGTTCTCATGTCTCTAAGTGAAAACAGTCTAAGAATGCTCCCAGGTTTTTTCACAGGCCATCGCAGACTGAGAAAACATCTCAAGAGACTTGGCATTGATAGTAACAGCCTGTGCAGATTCTATGATTATGAGGATGAAGCTTCAGAGCATATTCTGAAGGAGTATGAAGATTTATACCATAGAAGAAATAGCCAATTCAGCAAGCATTATTAGAGGATTGGGAACGGCCAACAGTAGAACCACTGGCACTCAGGAGAGTAAGACCAAATGAGGTGCTCTAGCACCAGGCAAGGGATACAATAAATCTTCTTCGGTCGTAGTCCCATACAATTTTAAATTAATTTATTCATTTATCCATGTATGGAAAAAAATCGAGTGGAAAATTGAGTTCACTAAAATAAACAAGTGTTTTTTTTTACAAATTGATATTAGTAATTCTTTCTATGTTTGTAATTCTAACAGAATGATCAGGGATTTTAGTAAATTTTCGGAAAAAAATATTATACGTACATCCATACGTACAAGTATATACACACAATGTATTGTAGAAAATTCGTTTAGGTTGACTTACATACTTTTGTGCATAGTAAGTATGTATAAACATACGTACATACATAAGTATTCATGAACACAGAAGGTCAAACATTTATTGGTAGTTGAAGTACTTGTATGAGAATTATATTCTTACAAATGTATATATGTATATAAATGTACATATATGTATATAAACAGATCAAAATAATTTCTGATATACACCAATTCAATCTTTTGAACACAGCCTGATGAGCTTCTATGCTAATAACATATAACCGATTGAAAAATTATCGATTTTATGTGTAGAGGTATGTACATACATACATAGTATATGCATACCTACATATGTATTTACATATGTATGTAATTGCATTTATGATCAAGAATTAAAATAATTTTGTTTATCATAGGCACAAAATAAACTGTAACATCCTTATTCCAATTCACTGAATTATTATTAACAACTTCCTTCACAAATAATCATTACAATATTTTCACTATAAAGAAATAAATTGTCACGTACGAAACACTTCAAAATTGTTACAGGTCAATAATTACATGATGAAGTGGACCAACACAAAAACCACTTTTGCATAATACCTCTTTTAAAAGTATAGATGTGATTAGGATAAATTTATATCTCCCGCACAAATGAATAGTAATTGTATGTTTAACATTTCTATTTATATTTTCTTCCACTTTAATAGAAAATTAATACAAAAAAAATAAACTTAAACAATATTACGGAAGAGATGAAAAAATTTTTTTTTACCAAACTTTTTTCCGCAGAGTTGCAAAAAAGGGAGTATTTTTGTTTTTGTTTACATTAAAAGCATGTGCTCGTGGGCGCGCAATTGTTTTTGTTTAAATTAAAAGCACGTGCTTCGGCAAAATATCATGAAATTTCGTTTTTACCAAAAAAAAAAAACATTATTTCTGTTAACATTACAACATGTGCAATGCCAATAACAATTCAAACATATAAAATAAATTTATATTTATACCCTCATATAGTAACTGAAGTGCTAAATGTAAAGTATTAATTGTGCTTTATTGTAGCATATACCAATAGATAAAGGCCAGAAATACCTTTCAAAGTTGATGACTGTCATATTTAGATTTACTTTAGTTCTGAAGTTATAGCCCAGCAAACTTTTTAGTGCCAAAAAAAGTTTTAGCTGTGCGCTATTGACACATATACCAATCAATTAGGAATCAAAATACCTTTCAGAACCTGTATTTCCAATATTCAGATTTACTTTAGTTCTGAAGTTATAGCCCAGCAAACTTTTTAGTGCCAAAAAAAGTTTTGCCTTATAAATGGTTTAATAGAAAATTTTGTATTGAGGCCACGTTTCATGGAGCCAATACAATCAACTTCTTCATCTCAGTGCTGCCAACCATAGAATATTAGCTTCTTCAGCCAAGGCTGTTTTTGTGTTACATCACTGTTATCGACATCATAAAAAATGATATTTTTAATGTTTAACTTGTTTAATATTTATTAATAATTGCAAATATAAGCTAATAATAAATATTATCAATAATAATATTTGTTATTAGTTCCAATTCGTGGTGGTAGTCCTTTTTTGTGCTGCCACATATAACTGTGCTATCCATAGAAGCACATTACTATCTACAGTTGCACACTATTATTGACAACTTACATAAAGTCTGCGAATTGAAAAATAATTACGAAGTTGTAAGTTTGATGTTGAATATCTTCTGAATTCCACAAATTCAGAAAATGACAGTCACCAATTTAAAAAAGTAGTTCTGTTTTCAATCGATTGCTATATGTTGCAATACGATAATGTGAATGTTTTCTATTTTATGAGCAGAAAACTTTTGTCCTTATTTTAGTGCTTTCGAAGAGTTTTCTAGGATATAACTTCCGAAACAAAGTAATTCAGAAAATGACAGTCCCCAATTCTGAAAGGTAATTTTATTAACTATCGAAAGGTAAGACTAACCCCTAGTTTTTAACTTAATAATTAAGTACGTAATTAGCTAATTTTTATTTAAAATTAAGTTGTAATTAAATACGATTACATTTTTTCAGTGGTTAATTAAAGTTCTTATTAAATTACGTTGAAAGTACGGTAGCACTGCAAAATTTCCCAGTATTATGGAAGGCTGTTTAACATAAACACGAAAGTTAGGTTATCAAAATGCAGAAAATTAAAATTGGATAAAAACACATTTTATGAAACCAAAAGAACATCAGAATGCATTTTTCTATTTATTTATTCCATGATATAAAACTACGAATTGTATATGTTATATATGGATGAAAATTAAAGGAAATTCTTTTTAATATGACCACATGTTGTTTTCAATACGACCACATAATGTTCATGTGTATGTTTTCAATAAACACATACACGCATAAAAACATATCCCAGCGGGAAAAAGAAGGAGTACGGTTGCCTTCTAAAAGGCCTCTATACTCCTTCTTTTGGATGTACAAGGCCTGCTCGCTCCATCCCATATTCATATCTTTTTTACACACGTTGTCATTGCTCCGCGCACAGGTAGTCGGAAACCCCATTGGGAAAATGTCGCTGTAACAACCTTTACCCAGAAAAACTAAATATTGAAGTTCAATCAATGCATATGAATAAGAAGTTGAAAAAAATAGAGGTCAATAGTTTTATTGCAACTGTATACCTAAGCTAGGGACATCGACCAAAATAAAACAATTCATATATTATGTATATATTATTACAGCCTTATTCATAAAAAATATTTCAGGTTTATTAAGTATGGGAAATTTGTCAAATAAACCTGTAATAAACCTAAAATATTTTTTATGAATTAGACCATTAGTATATGTATATTATATTCAGTCTAATTACAGTTGCATATTAATTTTTACCTTGCATATGGAGCACCCCCTTCCATGGCACTTACTCCATCAGCTGTTTGCCTAACTTCATATCTTGTTTCAAAATAAAGTCATTCATAATTTTAAGACTCTTACTATTTCTTCCCCGCAACTATCTACCTCATCAGTTTTTCACCTAACTCTGAATTTTGGATTCAAATAAACTAAAACCGAATGTAAAGGCTCTTATTATTACTGCAATATACCCTGTTTAATTAACCATCGGTTAAATACCTTTATCGCTTATTCACTCCAAATATTGAATCCCCGTTTTATTACACTCCTTTACACACATATGTACATATGAAGAAATACAAATGTATGTACATCATATGTATGTGCATATGATTTCAAGTAATTATGTACTACATACCACAGTGAATTCGGATAAATTAATTTCTAAGGTATTGAAGCGTATTCTCATAATTACCTTTCATACCTCTCCTGGATAATTGCCCCAAAAATCATGACATTTTTGATGAGGTAATTAAACGGGCTTTACTGTAATTACTTTGTATGGAGAGTATCCCTTCCGACGATTCTATACTACACATTTTTGGACATGATGCTGCTATTATCTTCAATATACAAGATATATGGGCGTGACACTGCCCACATTTATATTCATCAGATTGTATTGTAAGCGGAAATTTTGTGTGTGCAAAGTCTCAAGTTGATCATCAGTCTTAAAGATGATGAAAATTATGTTGACAAACTACACGTAAAGCTAGCTGATAAAAGTGTTATTAATAAATGTACGAGTATGTACATACATATGTACATATGTACAATGTATGGACCATTATTTTGGGTTAATGATAACAAAAGCACAAACAACCATAAAACTGTCAAGTATATATATATGTACTCGTAAGGCTTAATAATTAAGCTCACAACTAAAGTATCCAATTTCAAAGAACTATTTACACACACATATGTACCTACTTTCTTCCAGATAACAGAATGGCGAAATACTTAGTTGTATGTGCCCTGCAGGAAATACGTTTTATGTATTTTTGCTTAAAACACACGCCTATTGAAGTTTAACCAGGGCAATCATGAATAAAATTCCGCGTGAAATTTTTCTCTGGGAATAACTCCAACTAATAGCAAGTAATAGGGAAAACAAAAAATTCTAATTGGAAAAGGGAGAAATTTCACGCTGAATTTTATTTATGATTGCCCTGAATATTGTATTTCACGAGCTTCTAACCAAAACTTGGCACACACCCCAAGCTTTAAAAATGACACGATCCGGATTATGAGAAAGTGGGCAGGGGCACGCACATTAAGGTTTAGTAGTAAACTATATGTACTTCTTTTAGTTAATTTTAATTATTATTGTTCGAACTTCATTTGTTTCTATATTTTATGATTTTATCAGGCTAAAGTTCGTATCGCTTTTTAAGCAAAATTACATGTGATAATAATTAATGAACAAATAACATTTTGGCTTACAAAGCGATACGAACTTTAGCCTGATAAAATCATAAATATAGAAACAAATGAAGTTCGAACAATAATAATTAAAATTAGCTAAAAATTAATAGTCATGGGCCAGTGGCAAAAATTACATGTGATAATTATTAATGAAGAAATGACACCAAAGTTAGTTGTAAATATTCTGACAAACACGTAGTTGAACTTCTACTTATCCGATCCCAGCGAAACTCGGCAATAAATTTGGGCTCTTGAAATTGGATAATATTGTGTTAAAATAAGTGGGCGGGGCCTTGCCCATTCAAATTTAATACTATATTTCAGGTGCTTCTACTTGCCCGCTGCTTACGAAACTTGATACACACCTTGTGCTCTGAAAGTGTCCACATCTTCCATTAAGAAAAGTGTGTTGAACCACTAATATTTGTGTGGACGTGATCATGCCCATCAAAATTTTAAACTGGCACTAAAATATTAAAAAAATTTAACAGGCTTTAAAAATAAGCAGTAAAAAGTTTAAAATAATTAAGATTTTGTATGCGTTTCCTATACTGCTATTCGAAGTTGTGAATCAGTAATGTTTGAGAAGTGACACTTCCTAGAGGGTACGTATACATATATACTCATTAGAGCCAGTGTTGCCAGAAAATGATAATGAGAGAATGCTAAATTGGTAAAAAATTCTGCTAAAATGTTCTACAGAAGAAAAGTATAATGCCAGATTTAAATGTAGAAAAAATTATTGAAATGGCTTTGAATTTCATGTTTATACAAACTTATTAGTATTTGCAGGTATTTTCAGAGCACATACAAATATTTTGGAAATGTTACAATTACGTTTAAAATTTTTTTACGCACTATGCTAATTCCAAAATATTATTTTTACTTATTCAATAAAATATTTTTTTAATTATAAATACATTGAAATTGATTATTGAGGGGTTGGCTGGATTCTATGTACATTTATGAGAAAAATCCTCTATACAGAAGAATTTTTTTAACAAATTACAATTTTTTATTTTAACAAATTCTGCCAGAAAGCATCTAGCAGAATTTTTTGAAAATTAAATGCTTTTTAACTAATGAAAATGCCAGATCTGGCAGTGAAAATGCTAAAATGGCAACAATGATTAGAGCAATTCACGAAATACTCGTATAATGTTTACTAAACTGAACAAACTGCAAGGCCTAATCCACATCATATCATACATACATATGAATGTATATTTATAATCTTATCAGGGTAGGAACAAATTCTGCTCGCAAATGCTATTTTATTTTTTCGTTCCTTTTAAAATTTGTGTTCGGAATTTTACAAATAAAATTCGGAAAAGAATTTTATTTTAAATTCTTGGTTTTTTCGTTAACCCCACAAACGAAAAAAAGTTTATTTAATTCGTTTGCGAGGAAAACGAAAAAACAAGAATTAAATACCTATAAAATTCTTTTCCGAATAATATTTTATAATTCTAAGGAACGAATGCAAAAGATTTATTCGTATAAACATTTAAGCTAGGCAGCATGTTGAGTTATTTTTCCTCATCCGATGTATAGATACACTAAGGAGGGATTTTTGGAAATTCGAAAGCGAAAAGTTGTAAAAAGGGGCAAAAAAGGGTAAAATCGGTTTCATTATATCTCAGAAACTACATTGGTACTTTTTTAATATGTGTACTTTTAGGGATTAAAAGGGAGTAAAAACTGAATTTTGTTACCTTTTTTGCACACGACATATCTTCTAAATTATTGAATGTAGCAGAAAGGTTTTTGGTGCGTTCTTTTCTTTTGTCGAATGTGTTTTGGTAGTTTCTGAACATTCTTCTTAAAATGGGGTAAAATCGTACCCGTTTTCGGTACTTTTTTTTGTTAATGATAAGGTACTTATGACATACATACATGTAAAACTAAAGGCCTCATTAGTTGTTCTAAATAAAATATTTTTTTAAAATATTTTGCAATTACTTTTTCTGTGCAAGGAATCAGCTGGCAACCTATAAAACTGATTTCAGTTGTATAGAAAATATCACAACAAACTAATGCATATACACTTTTGGCTGCCACTTAACTTTGAATTCTATTTTCTACAGATTTGTCCGTAACAGAACAGAACGAAAAAGGAAAAACAAACCACACATACAGACTTTCAATTGAACAGAAACAAAACAGCTGATTCAGAACGGAACAGCACGTACAAACTAATTCTACCTTAAGCTAGAGAGCAGAAATTTGGTGTGTAGGCTCCCCTTTCGATGTTTACATCCAATATGAAGGGATTCTTAGAAACTCGAATGTTAAGGGGCTAAAAAGGGTAAAATCGGTATCGGTAGGGTTAAAAAGTCATTTTTAGGAAAAGGCACTTTTTGAAGAAAGTACTTTTGGAGAAGGAACTTTTTAGAAAATCGTACTCTTTGGGGAAAAATAAGTTAAGAAAGTACTGTTAGAAAAAGGTTATTTTTGTAGAAAGTATTTTTGAAAAAGGTTTTTGTTTTTGGAATAAAGACTTTTTAGAAAAGGGTACTTTTTTTAAATTTTTGGGAATTTTATTTATAAATTTGCGAGAAATTTATTTTACATTCTTTGATTTTTTTCGTTCGTAAATTTTATAAAAAAAAATTGGGAAAAATAAGAATAATTCTTTACAATATGGAAAATAAAATTCGTTCGAATTAAATTCGTTTGCGAAAGAAATTAGTTCGTACACTCTTCCTACCCTGGTTTTTATGATAAAAAGTAGAAAAAACATATATTTAAGATGTGTATACATATGTACATACAATATCTTAGTGAACTTTTTTATATAAATTCAGTGCTTCAATAAAGTATAAACCCAGTCGGACCTGTCTCTCGATTTCGCTTACACAGTCCAATTTTTGTAAATATATCTTCACAAAATGAAAATTATATATATTTTCTACGTTTTTGCTATTATAATGGCGGGATTTGTGCAAAATTCTGAGGTTTGTTGTTGTTGTTTTTGTTAAAAAAAATTTAATTAAATAAAATCTGATTTTTTGTGGGAATTGTTACAATTTAAGTTTAAAATTTTTTAACGCACTAGTAGTAATCCCAAATTATTATTGTACTTATTAAGTAAAATATTTTTTTTAATAAAAATATTTGCATTTTTTTTTAATTATCCCAAATTATTATTGTACTTATTAAGTAAAATATTTTTTTTAATAAAAATATTTGCATTTTTTTTTTAATAAAAATATTTTACTTAATAAGTAAAATAATAATTTGGGATTACTAGTGCGTTAAAAAATTTTAAACTTAAAATCTGTTTCATTTTACATTTCATCTACAGCAAATTGGTAATCATAATTGTAAAGACGCGTATACAAGCTGTGAAGAAGATCATGAATGTTGTTCACTATATTGTCTGTATAAACTGTGCTCGCATTATAATTATTAACAAAATATTAAACAATGACACAAAATAGTTCACAATTGTTCTTAATGTTATTATGTTAAGGTATGAAATATGAAATATAAATATGTATGTACATACGAGGTGTGTTCAAAAAGTATCGCCAACTTTGTGTTTATTTTCAAAAATGATTTATTTATCTATTTTGTCCCCTTTAAAGTAATCCCCCTCAGATATAATGCAGTTATGCCAACGTTTTTTCCAACCTTCGAAGCACTTCAAAAAATCATTTTTTTTATCTTGTTCAGCTCCTGCTTCGATGCCGGTTTTATCTCGTCAATCGTAGCGTAGCGTCGTCCTTTCATGGGCTTCTTCAGTTTCGGGAACAAGATAAGGTCACAGGGGGCCAGATCTGGGGAATACGGTGTGTCTTGTTTTTGACCAAAAAGTCGCTTACAAGACGATGATTTTGGTCGAAATTTACCAGTTTTGGTACAAATTTCGCGGTGACCCGTCTCATGCCCAAATCATTGATAAAAATCGAATGGCACGAGCCAATCGATATGTCTAGGACCTCAGCAACTTCTCTAATGGTGATTCGACGATTGGCTAATACCATTTTCTTCACTTCATCAATTTTTTCGTCTGTTGTTGAAGTGCTCGGCCTTCTGAGAACATTTTGTACCACCGATAAACGTTGCTTCGGTCGTCCTAGGTAGCTTCTCCGTATGCCACATTCAACATCCGGAATGCATCCGCGCACTTAATTTCGTTTTTCACACAAAATTTGAATGCGAACATGCGTTACTCCCTAACTAGGGGTCTCCACTAGCCATGAACTTGGTATGGGGATCATGTCGGCCATCGCAAATGGCTAATGGAGACCGCTCATGTCCATGTTTCGTAAATGCTCTGACATCAATGCCCGAGCATATGGCTAAGCAACAATGTTTGCCATGAGATTCGCCGTCCGCAACCATTTGCAATAGAAGGAAAAGAGACAGAACAAAATTGGTAAATATTCCATATCTATTGTACTACCGCAAAATACTTTGATATGCCTGAACATTTGCATCGCACGTATTCACAACAAATAACTTGACGACTTTTCACAGTTGCTCTGCCGGCGTCATGTTCATGTCATGTCCAAGTCGATGGCTCGTGAAGACGTAGGGTAATCAAAATCCAACCACAATCACCAGACTTAAATATAATTATAAGCTAGAGATTGAAGTGCGAAAACAAAGAATTTCCAATGTGAACGTCCTCAAAGCGGCTTTAGAAGAGGAATGGAAATGGAGAAAAATTGCTCCATTCCTAGACCTCCAAAATCTGTTATAAAATTTTTAAACAAAAAATATGATGCGCCATTTTTACTGTGAGCTGAAACTTCACATGTTTTTGTTTTTATTGTTAAATTTTAATATATATATATATAAATGAATGAATTTAGAAAACTCTTCGTTTCGTTTTAAACAAAATTAAAAAAAAATTTTTTCTTTTAATACAAATATTAAGCAGATGTTAATTCATTTTAACAAAACGTCTTAGGGCTAATAAATAAATCAGTGCAAGTTAATCTCTATTTTTGGTTTAAAATATGTTTGAGCCAGAAAACAAATATATTAGTACACTATTTAAACCATCTCTAAACGCATAAAATTGGGCGTTTAAACTACCAGTACGGGCCATGTGATTTTGTTACTTAACAGAACACTAAACTTTTTTTTCCAAGCCTATACTTTTTTCAGATCTTGCTCGATCTGTTTTCTTACAGTCTATTGTCTCTTTATACTTTTCTACTTCGCCAAGCATAAAAATAATTTCATTCTCAGCAAAATTTGGCGATCTTAAATACAATTTTTTTTAGCTTTGTTACCTTTTTCTTTGAGCAAAGAGTTGATATCCTGCTGCAAAACAGCTGTTTTTGACATTTATTCTAGTGCTGCCACAATATTAAGTGCGTTCGAGAACTCAAATGTCCAGTAAATGAGAGGGCGAATTGAGAGAGAAAAATTATAGTTAGTTTACTGAGTAACTGCAAATTTTTACTGGGGTCTAATAGTCGCTTTCGATAACGAGCTGATTCGATCACTTTTTTCAGTTTGAGATTATGGCATTCTCTATCGAACAATGTAATAATATGGTTCGATATCAAATGCCATAAGCTCAAACTGAAAAAACGTGCTCGAATCAGCTCGTTATCGAAAACGACGATTATACCCCTGGACAAATTTTTGACAGTAAAATCCAGTAAAACGAAACCATATGTTTTTTAATATAAACAAACAAAAGCAAAGGGGAACAAAAATTTTTAGTTTTCGATGAAATTTTTAAAATAAGTGAAACAATTTTAAATGTTTAGTTGAACTATAGTGAATTTTAATCAGAAATAATTTCTTAGTCGGGCTTACGTTCAGTAATTTCAATTCTTATTGAATGAAATATTTTTTATTAATTAATGTGAATTCTAAAGAAGAGAAGAAAATGAATAGTGATACTTACAAATGTGTTTGCCAAAGGTAAATCAATAATTGTATACACAATATTTCTCATATTCCATTTCATTAAAAATTTGCGTTGAATAGCTGATGTTAATAACAATCTCTACCCCAGTAGATAGACTTGGGTGCTGATGACGTGCGTTGCTGCACAGAAAAATATCGGTATTTCCCCCAGCTTATAGTCTAATTTAATTTTTCTTCTCTTCTTTAGAAACTCACATTAATTAATAAAAAATATTTCATTCAATAAGAATTGAAATTACTGAACTTAAGCCCGACTAAGAAATTATTTCTGATTTTTCAAATAACAAAAAACAAATGTATTGAGTTGTAAACATTACCGACCATGTTCTGAAAACCATTCCGTTTTGAAATCGCAAAGTTTCAAAAACGAAACACAGTGTTCTCTTTATCAGATAATTTAGTGCATTCGAAATTAAGTTCGGATAAAATACATATCTCAAGCATATTAAATCTTAAAACCAAATAAAAAGCTGCAAAAAGTGAAAACGGCCTGACCGTATAACATTTATTTAAGTTTGATGCCTCAAAAATATTTGGGTATGTTATGTATTTCACGTGAAATCAAAACACGTGCGGAATTTTCATAGAATTGTTGGAAATATGTATTTGTAACAACAATGCTATGACAATTCTGAACGATTTAATTTCACATGGAATGAAGATTACCTACATACATATATCTGTTATTTTTAAACGTGAATAATGTGAATAGATTATTATAGTGAATTTTTTTTATATATATTTATATCATCGGGTGATTACTGGTTTGCCGCATGGAGCATTAAAAAAAATTAAGTTATTAGTCGATTATATATGAATAATGTGTCCTTTTTTCAAATTTGCTCTCAGTTTTTCGATATCTTGAATATGTCCTATTCATATTTCCCTTAATAAATGTACTAATTTGACTTACTTGAAAGGAAGTGACCAATATTCTTGTTATGACTGGAATATGCGGCAACAAAGATTTCTGCCTTTTTCAGTAAATAATCATTTTTCACGTTGAGGGTAAAAAGCTTAAAAACTTTAACGGCCTGACCCACGATGTCGATAAGTAAGCTATAGAAAGTTTCTTGTCGACATCGTAGGCCAGGCCTGTAAGTTTAAATAAAAACGTAATAGTTATGTATAAATTTCTTTTGTTATTAAACAAAATATTCTATCGTGTATTTTTATAAAACAAATGAAAAAATAACAAAACTTACAAATTTAAAAAACCCCCGATATACATATCTAGAAAAGATGTGATATCTTCTAAACGGCTGCACCAATTTTTTTGAAACATAGTTAAGAACCCTCTCGATCAAGTCACCTTTCAAACAGAAAAAAAATTAAATCAAAATCCGTCCATCCGTTTGGTCTGTACTGGACATGGACAGACACACAGACACACACTACAAACTTATAACACCCCTTTTTTTGGTCGGGAGTAGGGTGCTAGTCGTACTGATTTTTTTAACCCTCGGATGCTTATATGGGGTTTGCCAGACCAAATTGATAATTAAATGCATCTAGTTTTCTTATTTCAAATAATATAGCTGTCATAGTTCATGACTTCCTCAACTACATATATTGTTCCAAGCACATCGGAGCAGTAAAATTTTATTTTTTATATATTTGTGCTAAAAAACTCAATTTTAATTACTTTCGGGAGTTAAGCACACATGGGTCTGCGCAGACCCAAACAAAATTTCATGTAATATGTATGACCGTTTAATGAAAACAATGAAACTGCTGGCAAAGGGACCGGTAGAAGCCATATATTTCAGCTCTTTTTACGACTTATTACATCAGTAATAATCGATTG
The DNA here is from genome assembly GCA_936439885.1 of Nowickia ferox. Classification (NCBI taxonomy): domain Eukaryota; kingdom Metazoa; phylum Arthropoda; class Insecta; order Diptera; family Tachinidae; genus Nowickia; species Nowickia ferox. The sequence goes on along the minus strand of OW387023.1, from coordinate 88,159,234 downwards.
CTTGAAATTTAAGTGCACCAACTGGGAGGTGGAAAGAAACGAAGCTACTTAAGGCTTTGTTTCTTTCGACAGTAGTTCGATCGATGACACCGATCAATTGAAAAGATGTAAGTTGGGTCACAGGCTGGACTATTATGTATGTATATAAAGTGGGCGTAGAGACAATGAATCAGAAGTTGACATAATATTCATGTAAACATTAGATAAATCCTTGACGATTTTCAATGTTTTATACTATACTTGATATCTTCGGTTGGGCCTCATTTATCATCCAAAACCAGTTAGCCTCCACACATACATTGTGCTATCTTTACCAATTTACTTCCAAAAAACGAGTTGATACTCTATATAACTGCAGCAGCTGCAATCGTCCTACATATGTATATGCCTCAACGAATATTTTATGCAATTAAATACCCAACAAAAAATTAGCATACAAATCACTCGTTACAGCATTGATGAATTCAGCAGCAAGTAGTTCTATTTCTGGTGAAACATCAATGAATTTAACACATGGTTGTCATAGGACGGAAGTGATCAAAATAACCTAATGGTATGTGCTTAAAAGTTTGGCTAGAACAATTTTTGATATAAACAGCAGCCGTATAATATTAAATTCAGCAACTGTATGCAATGAAAGTGGTAAGCCTTTTGAACCAGTTCCGATTTTTTTTGCTGGGTAGTTGTAAACTCAATTGACCTTTGTTATACATATAAAATCAATTAAATTAATAAATGGAATTATTTCTATAACACTACATCAAACGTTGTTAGTATGGTACTGAACATCGGAGGGTTAAAGTACTGATTTATGCATAACCAGCAAATCAGTACGCAAATGTACTGATTTTTTCATGCATGTACTGTTTTTATATATTATTTTGTTCAGAAGATAGCCTGTCATAGTGTTTATTTATTTTCTTTGAATCACCCAGGGATTTTTATTTCAATTTCGCTTTAAGACGATACATTTTTATTTAAGTTATTGTTAATTTCATTGAGCTTTTTTGAAATTTAAATTAGCAGGAAACATTTGCTATTAGTGATTTCTGATGCATGCAAATAATGAATTTGGAGTTTTTTCTTCGAAAAATTTTGTAAAAACATTATTTTGTTAATACAATTTTGTCTTGGTACAAATTATTCATTGAATTCAAGTTATGTTTTAAGAAGGGTTCAATCCTTTTATGTAAATAAAATATAATTTTATATTGAATAAAGTATTGTACTGTTTTTTTTTTAATTTTACTGATTATTTTTATCTTATGTACTGATTTCTATGATTTCAAAACTGGCAAACCTAGTCGGGTGTTAAAAGCATTCTTCATCATTTTCTCGAATATACATATGTATATATCTGTTCTATGAGGCTAAGCAGTAACTACCCGACGATATGTATATTTTTTGCATTTACATACATATGTACTCGTATACATTTTTTCAAGAAATTTATTATTCGACATATTGTTATAATTATATTGGTGGTTAACCACCAGCAAATAAATTTTACTTATATATTTTTTTGCATATATAGTATATATAATTTTTTTGCGCACATACACGCATGAAAACATATGGTGCGCTCATAAAACTTAAATAATACTTAATTACACAAGTTTGGGCATTTAATTATTATTTAATTATGCACTCAAAAACACAATTTCGTATTTAATTAGAACTTAAAAATAATTACAATTTGATTACCAACTGAAGAAATTTGCATTACACACACTAAAATCACACATCAACACCTAATGTCAAAACAACAGCAACCTTTATGCACCTTCTGTAACAATGCCACCCTGACAATATTCCACATCCTCAAACATTGTCCACCGTTGCATCACATCCGTTTAAGGTTTTGCAGTTCATCAAACATAATAAACCTATTAAAATGTCCATCCGAAGACAATATAAAGAACATATAAAAATTTCTTAACTACTTAAATCTATCGAATACAATTTAGCCCTATTTAAATTATATTAAGCCAATAGCTAGTAGTTGCTAGTGCTTTGTTTTCTTTAGTTTAGTTTATTGTAATTTTAATAATAATAATAATAATATATACACTGAACCAAAAAAGCATTCTTAAAACAAGAATATTGCGTTTTTGTTTTCAAAATGCTGGTTTTTTAAAAATCATTTTTAAAATATGAATGTTTCTTATAATATTAATATACAACATTGTTATTTTTATAACGAAACAGTTCTAAAACAAAAATGTGCGCTTTCATTATAAAAATTTCAAAAACTATAATGATTTCTTATTAAAATAAAAATTATAATTTTTCAAATCATAATAAAAAAGAAAATGTATTTTTAAACATTCTAAAAACATATTATATCAATAACTTTTTTTTTAAATAAAAGAATATATTTTTCCCTGAGTAACATTTTATATTTTTGTCGTGTTGAAAAAAAAAGAATTAATCTGTTATTATGACCAAGTGCATATTAATGTCCATTATCCTGTATGATCCTTGCGCACAAAATCTTAAAATTATTGCGAAATTTAAAAAAAAACACGGTGTTCATAACATAATAGCGACATTTTTTGTTGAATGCTCGTCATGACGCAAATGAAAATTCGTTCGATTAGCGCTTTGGACTACAGTCGAAGACCGAAAATTTTTCATAATAAGGGCATTTTGATTCCAAACAAAATTAACATTTTTAATTTTAATACGATCCATCCGTAATTTAAAAATTCTCTTTTATTAATTTAAAACTTTTCGTTCTTAATTTAAGAAGTCTCCATTATTAATTCAAAACATTTCATTTTTTATATAAAAATAATTAGTTTTAAAATAAAAATGCTTCATTATTACTTCAAGAATATTTCATTCTTAATTCAAAAACATAAGTTCTTAATTTGAGTATGTTCAACTTTATATCAAGGTTGTTGTTTCTTAAAACAAAAATAATAATTTTTCATATCAAAATAGTTTTAATTTTTAAGCAAAGAATGAAAATTTTTAAAATAACACAAAACAAACTTAGTTCTATTTCATAAAGGTTTCGTTTTTAAAATCAAAATGTTTCTTCTTGATTTTAAAACTTTGTTTTTTGGGTGTACAATAGAGGTATGCATTTTTTTAATTCTTCATGTCCACTTGATTTGGCATTCCATTTAGAGAAATATGTATGAAAAATAAAATGTATTTCTTAATTCTTAATTCTGAATTTGTATCTGTATTGCGTTTTGCGTTAGACTTTTAAAACTGAATTTCACCAGCTTTCGCTTCAATTTTTGTGTCGTTATATTCTATAACATGTAAATTTTTAAATATTTAAGAAATCAGCTGCCGATATTTGCCTAAATACTTCATATCGAATCCTTAGTTTGCAAAGTCTAGTACCAAAAGGGATTTGTTCAATGTTTGGTATGCTGAAAAGGATCTAAAGAAAAAGAATAATGTTGACATATATTACATTTTTATCAAAAGCTGTATACAAAATGATGAAAATGACGAATGTACAAATAAACTAAAGCAAGTAGATCGCAATTACGCTAGCTAAATGTCGAAGAAGTGGATGAAAGCACATCGAACAAAGAATATTTTTGATTATACTTATAAATGTTGGTTGGATGATATTTTTCTCTTTCGCAGTGAAGCCTCGTGGATGTTTTTTGAGGAAAACTCGTCGGACGGACCCACAACATCGAAATACAGCGGACCTTGCAAAGTGTTTTTAGAAGGGGGGCAAAGATCGAAACAATCGAAAATGAAATCTCTTGTGAACACTTAGGGGCCATCCACATATTACGTAACGCTGTTTTCCCCGATTTGAAGGCCTTTTAACAGCTATTCTCTGGAAGGCCCTTAAAGAGCCATTACTTGGAATATCTGGGAAAGAAGCGAGAACGGAAGGCCTACCTCGCAATGACAACGTGTGTAAAAAAGATATGAATATGGGATGGAGCGAGCAGGCCTTGTACATCCAAAAGAAGGAGTATAGAGGCCTTTTAGAAGGCAACCGTACTCCTTCTTTTTCCCGCTGGGATATGTTTTTATGCGTGTATGCGTTTATTGAAAACATACACATGATCATCATGTGGTCGTATTGAAAACAACATGTGGTCGTATTAGAAAGAATTTCCTTTAATTTTCATCCATATAGCTATAACATATACAATTCATAGTTTCATATCATAAATATAAATAAATAGAAAAATGCATTCTGATGCTCCTTTGGTTTCATATAATGTGTTTTTATGTAATTTTAATTTTCTGCATTTTGATAAGATTTTTGATTTATGTTAAACAGCTGTTGTTTGAAAAGCCTTCCATAATACTGGGAACTTTTGTAGTGCTACTGTACTTTCAATGTAATTTAATAAGAACTTTAATTAACCACGGAGAAAATGAAATCGTATTTAATTACAACTTAATTTTAAATAAAAATTAGCTAATTACGTACTCAATTATTAAGTTAAAAACTAAAGGTCAGCCCAGTAAATATTAATTGCAATTGTTAGGGCCCGTTTCAAAAACTTATTTAAATATTCATTCACATAAATTCGTATTTAAAAGTAATTTTTCCATACAAAAATTCATGAAAATCGACATTTAAATATCAATTGCTATTTAAATATAGTTGGTGAAATTGCCCCTTGAAGCTTTTTTTGTGTTTGTCAATTTTATATTCATGATGAATTTCTTTTTGTTGCTACATAGTACATATATCCAATGGGAGGGCTGGGACCCGCTGAGGTATACGCTCCGCGAACAGGTAGTCGGAAACCCCTTGGGAAAATGTCGCTGTAACAATCTTTACCCAGAAAAACTAAATATTGAAGTTCAATCAATGCATATGAATAAGAAGTTCAAAAAAATAGAGGTCAATAGTTTTATTGCAACTGTATACCTAAGCTAGGGTTATAGACCAAAATAAAACAATTCATATATTATGTTTATATTATTACAGCGCTTATTTGACATATTTCTACGGGAAATTTGTCAAATAAACCTGTAATAAACCTAAAATATTTTTTATGAATTAGACCATTAGTATATGTATATTATATTCAGTCTAATTACAGTTGCATATTAATTTTTACCTTGCATATGGAGCACCCCCTTCCATGGCACTTACTCCATCAGCTGTTTGCCTAACTTCATATCTTGTTTCCCCGCAACTATCTACCTCATCAGTTTTTCACCTAACTCTGAACTTTGGATTCAAATAAACTAAAACCGAATGTAAAGGCTCTTATTATTACTGCAATATACCCTGTTTAATTAACCATCGGTTAAATACGTTTATCGCTTATTCACTCCAAATATTGAATCCCCGTTTTATTACACTCCTTTACACACATATGTACATATGAAGAAATACAAATGTATGTACATCATATGTATGTGCATATGCTTTCAAGTAATTATGTACTACATACCACAGTGAGTTCGGATAAATTCATTTCTAAGGTATTGAAGCGTATTCTCATAATTACCTACATGTATGAGATAATTAAACGTCTTCGCTTTCATACCTTTCCTGGATAATTGCCCCAAAAATCATGACATTTTTGATGAGGTAATTAAACGGGCTTTACAGTAATTACTTTGTATGGAGAGTATCCCTTCCCACGATTCTATACTACACATTTTTGGACATGATGCTGCTATTATCTTCAATATACAAGATATATGGGCGTGACACTGCCCACATTTATATTCATCAGATTGTATTGTAAGCGGAAATTTTGTGTGTGCAAAGTCTCAAGTTGATCATCAGTCTTAAAGATGATGAAAATTATGTTGACAAACTACACGTAAAGCTAGCTGATAAAAGTGTTATTAATAAATGTACGAGTATGTACATACATATGTACATATGTACAATGTATGGACCATTATTTTGGGTTAATGATAACAAAAGCACAAACAACCATAAAACTGTCAAGTATATATATATATGTACTCGTAAGGCTTAATAATTAAGCTCACAACTAAAGTATCTAATTTCAAAGAACTATTTACATACACATATGTACCTACTTTCTTCCAGATAACAGAATGGCGAAATACTTAGTTGTATGTGCCCTGCAGGAAATACGTTTTATGTATTTTTGCTTAAAACACACGCCTATTGAAGTTTAACCAGGGCAATCATGAATAAAATTCCGCGTGAAATTTTTCTCTGGGATCAACTCCAACTAATAGCAAGTAATAGGGAAAACAAAAAATTCCAATTGGAAAAGGGAGAAATTTCACGCTGAATTTTATTTATGATTGCCCTGAATATTGTATTTCACGAGCTTCTAACCAAAACTTGGCACACACCCCAAGCTTTAAAAATGACACGATCCGGATTATGAGAAAGTGGGCAGGGGCACGCACATTAAGGTTTAGTAGTAAACTATATGTACTTCTTTTAGTTAATTTTAATTATTATTGTTCGAACTTCATTTGTTTCTATATTTTATGATTTTATCAGGCTAAAGTTCGTATCGCTTTTTAAGCAAAATTACATGTGATAATAATTAATGAACAAATAACATTTTGGCTTACAAAGCGATACGAACTTTAGCCTGATAAAATCATAAATATAGAAACAAATGAAGTTCGAACAATAATAATTAAAATTAGCTAAAAATTAATAGTCATGGGCCAGTGGCAAAAATTACATGTGATAATTATTAATGAAGAAATGACACCAAAGTTAGTTGTAAATATTCTGACAAACACGTAGTTGAACTTCTACTTATCCGATCCCAGCGAAACTCGGCAATAAATTTGGGCTCTTGAAATTGGATAATATTGTGTTAAAATAAGTGGGCGGGGCCTTGCCCATTCAAATTTAATACTATATTTCAGGTGCTTCTACTTGCCCGCTGCTTACGAAACTTGATACACACCTTGTGCTCTGAAAGTGTCCACATCTTCCATTAAGAAAAGTGTGTTGAACCACTAATATTTGTGTGGACGTGATCATGCCCATCAAAATTTTAAACTGGCACTAAAATATTAAAAAAATTTAACAGGCTTTAAAAATAAGCAGTAAAAAGTTTAAAATAATTAAGATTTTGTATGCGTTTCCTATACTGCTATTCGAAGTTGTGAATCAGTAATGTTTGAGAAGTGACACTTCCTAGAGGGTACGTATACATATATACTCATTAGAGCCAGTGTTGCCAGAAAATGATAATGAGAGAATGCTAAATTGGTAAAAAATTCTGCTAAAATGTTCTACAGAAGAAAAGTATAATGCCAGATTTAAATGTAGAAAAAATTATTGAAATGGCTTTGAATTTCATGTTTATACAAACTTATTAGTATTTGCAGGTATTTTCAGAGCACATACAAATATTTTGGAAATGTTACAATTACGTTTAAAATTTTTTTACGCACTATACTAATTCCAAAATATTATTTTTACTTATTCAATAAAATATTTTTTTAATTATAAATACATTGAAATTGATTATTGAGGGGTTGGCTGGATTCTATGTACATTTATGAGAAAAATCCTCTATACAGAAGAATTTTTTTAACAAATTACAATTTTTTATTTTAACAAATTCTGCCAGAAAGCATCTAGCAGAATTTTTTGAAAGTTAAATGCTTTTTAACTAATGAAAATGCCAGATCTGGCAGTGAAAATGCTAAAATGGCAACAATGATTAGAGCAATTCACGAAATACTCGTATAATGTTTACTAAACTGAACAAACTGCAAGGCCTAATCCACATCATATCATACATACATATGAATGTATATTTAAAATCTTATCAGGGTAGGAACAAATTCTGCTCACAAATGATATTTTATTTTTTCGTTCGTTTTAAAATTTGTGTTCGGAATTTTAAAAATAAAATTCGGAAAAGAATTTTATTTTAAATTCTTGGTTTTTTCGTTAACCCCGCAAACGAAAAAAAAGTTTATTTAATTCGTTTGCGAGGAAAACGAAAAAACAAGAATTAAATACCTATAAAATTCGTTTCCGAATAATATTTTATAATTCTAAGGAACGAATGCAAAAGATTTATTCGTATAAACATTTAAGCTAGGCAGCATGTTGAGTTATTTTTCCTCATCCGATGTATAGATACACTAAGGAGGGATTTTTGGAAATTCGAAAGCGAAAAGTTGTAAAAAGGGGCAAAAAAGGGTAAAATCGGTTTCATTATATCTCAGAAACTACATTGGTACTTTTTTAATATGTGTACTTTTAGGGATTAAAAGGGAGTAAAAACTGAATTTTGTTACCTTTTTTGCACACGACATATCTTCTAAATTATTGAATGTAGCAGAAAGGTTTTTGGTGCGTTCTTTTCTTTTGTCGAATGTGTTTTGGTAGTTTCTGAACATTCTTCTTAAAATGGGGTAAAATCGTACCCGTTTTCGGTACTTTTTTTGTTAATGATAAGGCACTTATGACATACATACATGTAAAACTAAAGGCCTCATTAGTTGTTCTAAATAAAATATTTTTTTAAAATATTTTGCAATTACTTTTTCTGTGCAAGGAATCAGCTGGCAACCTATAAAACTGATTTCAGTTGTATAGAAAATATCACAACAAACTAATGCATATACACTTTTGGCTGCCACTTAACTTTGAATTCTATTTTCTACAGATTTGTCCGTAACAGAACAGAACGAAAAAGGAAAAACAAACCACACATACAGACTTTCAATTGAACAGAAACAAAACAGCTGATTCAGAACGGAACAGCACGTACAAACTAATTCTACCTTAAGCTAGAGAGCAGAAATTTGGTGTGTAGGCTCCCCTTTCGATGTTTACATCCAATATGAAGGGATTCTTAGAAACTCGAATGTTAAGGGGCTAAAAAGGGTAAAATCGGTATCGGTAGGGTTAAAAAGTCATTTTTAGGAAAAGGCACTTTTTGAAGAAAGTACTTTTGGAGAAGGAACTTTTTAGAAAATCGTACTCTTTGGGGAAAAATAAGTTAAGAAAGTACTGTTAGAAAAAGGTTATTTTTGTAGAAAGTATTTTTGAAAAAGGTTTTTGTTTTTGGAATAAAGACTTTTTAGAAAAGGGTACTTTTTTTAAATTTTTGGGAATTTTATTTATAAATTTGCGAGAAATTTATTTTACATTCTTTGATTTTTTTCGTTCGTAAATTTTATAAAAAAAAATTGGGAAAAATAAGAATAATTCTTTACAATATGGAAAATAAAATTCGTTCGAATTAAATTCGTTTGCGAAAGAAATTAGTTCGTACACTCTTCCTACCCTGGTTTTTATGATAAAAAGTAGAAAAAACATATATTTAAGATGTGTATACATATGTACATACAATATCTTAGTGAACTTTTTTATATAAATTCAGTGCTTCAATAAAGTATAAACCCAGTCGGACCTGTCTCTCGATTTCGCTTACACAGTCCAATTTTTGTAAATATATCTTCACAAAATGAAAATTATATATATTTTCTACGTTTTTGCTATTATAATGGCGGGATTTGTGCAAAATTCTGAGGTTTGTTGTTGTTGTTTTTGTTAAAAAAAATTTAATTAAATAAAATCTGATTTTTTGTGGGAATTGTTACAATTTAAGTTTAAAATTTTTTAACGCACTAGTAGTAATCCCAAATTATTATTGTACTTATTAAGTAAAATATTTTTTTTAATAAAAATATTTGCATTTTTTTTTAATTATCCCAAATTATTATTGTACTTATTAAGTAAAATATTTTTTTTAATAAAAATATTTGCATTTTTTTTTTAATAAAAATATTTTACTTAATAAGTAAAATAATAATTTGGGATTACTAGTGCGTTAAAAAATTTTAAACTTAAAATCTGTTTCATTTTACATTTCATCTACAGCAAATTGGTAATCATAATTGTAAAGACTCGTATGAAAGCTGTGAAGAAGATCATGAATGTTGTTCACTATATTGTAATCTGTTTCAAATGTGCTTGCATTATAATTATTAACAAAATATTAAACATTGACACAAAATAGTTCACAATTGTTCTTAATGTTATTATGTTAAGGTATGAAATATGAAATATAAATATGTATGTACATACGAGGTGTGTTCAAAAAGTATCGCCAACTTTGTGTTTATTTTCAAAAATGATTTATTTATCTATTTTGTCCCCTTCAAAGTAATCCCCCTCAGATATAATGCACTTATGCCAACGTTTTTTCCAACCTTCGAAGCACTTCAAAAAATCATTTTTTTTATCTCGTCAATCCTAGCGTAGCGTCGTCCTTTTATGGGCTTCTTCAGTTTCGGGAACAAGATAAGGTCACAGGGGGCCAGATCTGGGGAATACGGTGTGTCTAGTTTTTGACCAAAAAGTCGCTTACAAGCAACGATGATTTTGGTCGAAATAGACCAGTTTTGGTACAAATTTCGCGGCGACCCGTCTCATGCCCAAATCATTGATAAAAATCGAATGGCACGAGCCAATCGATATGTCTAGGACCTCAGCAACTTCTCTAATGGTGATTCGACGATTGGCTAATACCATTTTCTTCACTTCATCAATTTTTTCGTCTGTTGTTGAAGTGCTCGGCCTTCTGAGAACATTTTGTACCACCGATAAACGTTGCTTCGGTCGTCCTAGGTAGCTTCTCCGTATGCCACATTCAACATCCGGAATGCATCCGCGCACTTAATTTCGTTTTTCACACAAAATTTGAATGCGAACATGCGTTACTCCCTAACTAGGGGTCTCCACTAGCCATGAACTTGGTATGGGGATCATGTCGGCCATCGCAAATGGCTAATGGAGACCGCTCATGTCCATGTTTCGTAAATGCTCTGACATCAATGCCCGAGCATATGGCTAAGCAACAATGTTTGCCATGAGATTCGCCGTCCGCAACCATTTGCAATAGAAGGAAAAGAGACAGAACAAAATTGGTAAATATTCCATATCTATTGTACTACCGCAAAATACTTTGATATGCCTGAACATTTGCATCGCACGTATTCACAACAAATAACTTGACGACTTTTCACAGTTGCTCTGCCGGCGTCATGTTCATGTCATGTCCAAGTCGATGGCTCGTGAAGACGTAGGGTAATCAAAATCCCACCACAATCACCAGACTTAAATATAATTATAAGCTAGAGATTGAAGTGCGAAAACAAAGAATTTCCAATGTGAACGTCCTCAAAGCGGCTTTAGAAGAGGAATGGAAATGGAGAAAAATTGCTCCATTCCTAGACCTCCAAAATCTGTTATAAAATTTTTAAACAAAAAATATGATGCGCCATTTTTACTGTGAGCTGAAACTTCACATGTTTTTGTTTTTATTGTTAAATTTTAATATATATATATATAAATGAATGAATTTAGAAAACTCTTCGTTTCGTTTTAAACAAAATTAAAAAAAAATTTTTTCTTTTAATACAAATATTAAGCAGATGTTAATTCATTTTAACAAAACGTCTTAGGGCTAATAAATAAATCAGTGCAAGTTAATCTCTATTTTTGGTTTAAAATATGTTTGAGCCAGAAAACAAATATATTAGTACACTATTTAAACCATCTCTAAACGCATAAAATTGGGCGTTTAAACTACCAGTACGGGCCATGTGATTTTGTTACTTAACAGAACACTAAACTTTTTTTTCCAAGCCTATACTTTTTTTCAGATCTTGCTCGATCTGTTTTCTTACAGTCTATTGTTTCTTTATACTTTTCTACTTCGCCAAGCATAAAAATAATTTCATTCTCAGCAAAATTTGGCGATCTTAAATACAATTTTTTTTAGCTTTGTTACCTTTTTCTTTGAGCAAAGAGTTGATATCCTGCTGCAAAACAGCTGTTTTTGACATTTATTCTAGTGCTGCCACAATATTAAGTGCGTTCGAGAACTCAAATGTCCAGTAAATGAGAGGGCGAATTGAGAGAGAAAAATTATAGTTAGTTTACTGAGTAACTGCAAATTTTTACTGGGGTCTAATAGTCGCTTTCGATAACGAGCTGATTCGATCACTTTTTTCAGTTTGAGATTATGGCATTCTCTATCGAACAATGTAATAATATGGTTCGATATCAAATGCCATAAGCTCAAACTGAAAAAACGTGCTCGAATCAGCTCGTTATCGAAAACGACGATTATACCCCTGGACAAATTTTTGACAGTAAAATCCAGTAAAACGAAACCATATGTTTTTAAATATAAACAAACAAAAGCAAAGGGAAACAAAAAATTTTAGTTTTCGATGAAATTTTTAAAATAAGTGAAACAATTTTAAATAATAATTATTTAAATGTTTAGTTGAACTATAGTGAATTTTAATCAGAAATAATTTCTTAGTCGGGCTTAAGTTCAGTAATTTCAATTCTTATTGGATGAAATATTTTTTATTAATTAATGTGAATTCTAAAGAAGAGAAGAAAATGAATAGTGATACTTACAAATGTGTTTGCCAAAGGTAAATCAATAATTGTATACACAATATTTCTCATATTCCATTTCATTAAAAATTTGCGTTGAATAGCTGATGTTAATAACAATCTCTACCCCAGTAGATAGACTTGGGTGCTGATGACGTGCGTTGCTGCACAGAAAAATATCGGTATTTCCCCCAGCTTATAGTCTAATTTAATTTTTCTTCTCTTCTTTAGAAACTCACATTAATTAATAAAAAATATTTCATTCAATAAGAATTGAAATTACTGAACTTAAGCCCGACTAAGAAATTATTTCTGATTTTTCAAATAACAAAAAACAAATGTATTGAGTTGTAAACATTACCGACCATGTTCTGAAAACCATTCCGTTTTGAAATCGCAAAGTTTCAAAAACGAAACACAGTGTTCTCTTTATCAGATAATTTAGTGCATTCGAAATTAAGTTCGGATAAAATACATATCTCAAGCATATTAAATCTTAAACCCAAATAAAAAGCTGCAAAAAGTGAAAACGGCCTGACCGTATAACATTTATTTAAGTTTGATGCCTCAAAAATATTTGGGTATGTTATGTATTCCACGTGAAATCAAAACACGTGCGGAATTTTCATAGAATTGTTGGAAATATGTATTTGTAACAACAATGCTATGACAATTCTGAACGATTTAATTTCACATGGAATGAAGATTACCTACATACATATATCTGTTATTTTTAAACGTGAATAATGTGAATAGATTATTATAGTGAATTTTTTTTATATATATTTATATCATCGGGTGATTACTGGTTTGCCGCATGGAGCATTAAAAAAAATTAAGTTATTAGTCGATTATATATGAATAATGTGTCCTTTTTTCAAATTTGCTCTCAGTTTTTCGATATCTTGAATATGTCCTATTCATATTTCCCTTAATAAATGTACTAATTTGACTTACTTGAAAGGAAGTGACCAATATTCTTGTTATGACTGGAATATGCGGCAACAAAGATTTTTGCCTTTTTCAGTAAATAATCATTTTTCACGTTGAGGGTAAAAAGCTTAAAAACTTTAACGGCCTGACCCACGGTGTCGACAAGTAAGCTATAGAAAGTTTCTTGTCGACATCGTAGGCCAGGCCTGTAAGTTTAAATAAAAACGTAATAGTGTATAAATTTCTTTTGTTATTAAACAAAATATTCTATCGTGTATTTTTATAAAACAAATGAAAAAATAACAAAACTTACAAATTTAAAAAACCCCCGATATACATATCTAGAAAAGATGTGATATCTTCTAAACGGCTGCACCAATTTTTTTGAAACATAGTTAAGAACACTCTCGATCAAGTCACCTTTCAAACAGAAAAAAAAATTAAATCAAAATCCGTCCATCCGTTTGGTCTGTACTGGACATGGACAGACACACAGACACACACTACAAACTTATAACACCCCTTTTTTTGGTCGGGAGTAGGGTGCTAGTCGTACTGATTTTTTTAACCCTCGGATGCTTATATGGGGTTTGCCAGACCAAATTGATAATTAAATGCATCTAGTTTTCTTATTTCAAATAATATAGCTGTCATAGTTCATGACTTCCTCAACTACATATATTGTTCCAAGCACATCGGAGCAGTAAAATTTTATTTTTTATATATTTGTGCTAAAAAACTCAATTTTAATTACTTTCGGGAGTTAAGCACACATGGGTCTGCGCAGACCCAAACAAAATTTCATGTAATATGTATGACCGTTTAATGAAAACAATGAAACTGCTGGCAAAGGGACCGGTAGAAGCCATATATTTCAGCTCTTTTTACGACTTAGTAATAATCGATTGCTTGAAATTTAAGTGCACCAACTGGGAGGTGGAAAGAAACGAAGCTACTTAAGGCTTTGTTTCTTTCGACAGTAGTTCGATCGATGACACCGATCAATTGAAAAGATGTAAGTTGGGTCACAGGCTGGACTATTATGTATGTATATAAAGTGGGCGTAGAGACAATGAATCAGAAGTTGACATAATATTCATGTAAACATTAGATAAATCCTTGACGATTTTCAATGTTTTATACTATACTTGATATCTTCGGTTGGGCCTCATTTATCATCCAAAACCAGTTAGCCTCCACACATACATTGTGCTATCTTTACCAATTTACTTCCAAAAAACGAGTTGATACTCTATATAACTGCAGCAGCTGCAATCGTCCTACATATATGCCTCAACGAATATTTTATGCAATTAAATACCCAACAAAAAATTAGCATACAAATCACTCGTTACAGCATTGATGAATTCAGCAGCAAGTAGTTCTATTTCTGGTGAAACATCAATGAATTTAACACATGGTTGTCATAGGACGGAAGTGATCAAAATAACCTAATGGTATGTGCTTAAAAGTTTGGCTAGAACAATTTTTGATATAAACAGCAGCCGTATAATATTAAATTCAGCAACTGTATGCAATGAAAGTGGTAAGCCTTTTGAACCAGTTCCGATTTTTTTTGCTGGGTAGTTGTAAACTCAATTGACCTTTGTTATACATATAAAATCAATTAAATTAATAAATGGAATTATTTCTATAACACTACATCAAACGTTGTTAGTATGGTACTGAACATCGGAGGGTTAAAGTACTGATTTATGCATAACCAGCAAATCAGTACGCAAATGTACTGATTTTTTCATGCATGTACTGTTTTTATATATTAATTTTGTTCAGAAGATAGCCTGTCATAGTGTTTATTTATTTTCTTTGAATCACCCAGGGATTTTTACTTTAATTTCATTGAGCTTTTTTGAAATTTATATTAGCAAGAAACATTTGCTATTCGTGATTTCTGATGCATGCAAATAATGAATTTGGAGTTTTTTCTTCGAAAAATTTTGTAAAAACATTATTTTATTAATACAATTTTGTCTTGGTACAAATTATTCATTGAATTCAAGTTATGTTTTAAGAAGGGTTCAATCCTTTTATGTAAATAAAATATAATTTTATATTGAATAAAGTATTGTACTGTTTTTTTTAATTTTACTGATTATTTTTATCTTATGTACTGATTTCTATGATTTCAAAACTGGCAAACCTAGTCGGGTGTTAAAAGCATTCTTCATCATTTTCTCGAATATACATATGTATCTGTTCTATGAAGCTAAGCAGTAACTACCCGACGATATGTATATTTTTTGCATTTACATACATATGTACTCGTATACATTTTTTCAAGAAATTTATTATTCGACATATTGTTGTAATTATATTGGTGGTTAACCCCACCCCACCAGCAAATAAATTTCACTTATATATTTTTTAGCATATATAGCATATATAATTTTTTTGCGCCAAGATTGGCAATCTGCTGTTGTACATATTTTACTGGATTTTACAATTTTTCCGTTCGCGTACTTTTATATGCAAACGTTTTTATTGAGAGTAATTTCTTTAAATTACTCAGTTACTGGATTTTACTGGAAAAGTACTCAAACGCACCTATTAGTTTTTAAAGTACATATAAGGTACGTTTCACTGATTTACTCCTGTTGAGTTTAAACCACATTAAAATTTAAGTTTAGTTCAACTAAACCAGCGTTTAAACTTTCATTGATTTATTTTCCCTTATTAAATAAATCTAGTTTTTTTCAGTGAATCTCATGCAGAGCATTTTCAATCGCAGACCAGCTCATATTTTAATCGTGGAGGATGCTTCGTACGGGAGAAACTGTTACAGAAGGCGCTTTTATTAGTCGTAGATGCAATCATTCGAGATTTATCTAGGGATTATCTTACAAATCTTTTTTAAAGAACATTGAGAATCGTATGAGGCTCTTCAACGTTAATCTTATATGAGCCATTGGGAGAGCTGTACAAAATCATTCGATAATGATTTGGTGAATCGTACAATACTCAGTATGCTTTTTATTTTTTAAATATTAAAAAAAAATTAGTACTTATTAAGAAAACACTTTTCTTCATTAATTGATTAAATAATATTTAATGTACATAAGTATGTATATACTCGTAGATGCAACCAGTCTCTATACATAGAAAATTTATGATTACTATGTTGAATTTTGCTTTTTTAATCGTCTACCGCTTCTATCTTCGGCGTTCACAAAATGGTGCTGCAAGAACTTTGAATGGCAAAGATCTACATATGAAAAATTCAATTAATTAAAAGAATTAGATTATTTTAAAAGGTTTTAACGCACCTCCAATAATTTAATAAATATTTGATGTAAAATACTAAACACATTAAATTAATATGTACTTCACTTTAATATATCTTTAATTATTATAAAAAATAAAAACACACTTGAAACAACCGACGAGATTCTTATTCAAAACTCAAATAAAAGCATCAGCGAAGAAATGAAGAAAAAATAACAATCTATAACAGTAAATATGAAAATAAGAAAGAACAAACATATTTTAGATAAATGTATCGTCGATTAAACATTGCAAGATTTATAAGAGAGCGTTAAACAGAAATGCTACAATGTCACTCTCCAAACAATCAGCAGAAGATTCGTTTAGGAGTTGTATATTAAACACAATCGCCTATTAAACAGCTCTTTGCTAGCTGGGTTATTTAAATATTGCTTGTACCGAAAAAAAACATGTAAAATTGTCACTTTCACTTAAAACTTTTTAATTTTCACAGCTTTTTACTTATTTCTTGCAAATTCTTCTTGTTTAATTTTTGGATTAATACATTTATATTAACATTTTAAATTGGTTTCGTAGACTAATTTTTAAAAAACTTAAATTTTGTCTGACTCAACTTTTATTTTCAACAAACCAATAAAACACTACCCTACGTCTTCACGAGCCATCGGCTTGGACATCACATGAACATGACACCGGCATATGTACATACGTGCGATGTCCATGTTCAGGCATATCGAAGTATTTTGCGGTAGTGCAATAGAGATGGAATATTAACCAATTTTGTTCTGTCCCTTTTCTTTGCAAATGGTTGCGGACAGCGAACCTCATGGCGAACATTGTTGCTCAGCCATATGTTCGGGCATCGATGCCAGATATATATACATATGTAATTTCAATGGGTTTGATCATAGGTTTGTGTCAAAAACGACCGACTGAACGATTTCGATCCAAGTCTATTGTCAGAGCATGGACACGAACTTTCTCCATTAGCCATTTGCGATGTCCGACATGATGCCCAGAGAAATACCAAAGTACATACTATATTTCTTTGACATAAGGTCTTTATTTATTTGAAATGTTTGCTTGTTTATTAGTTAGATAAATTCAAAATCTTTTGGGTTGAAGTCTACTAATGAGTGCCATAAGCGAGAACGAAATGCATATAGACAAAGATTTACCAAAAAAAAAAAGACAAAAACAAGCAAAACATTCACATTAAGAAGAATAAATACATTTTTGATCTGAAAAAATGTTTTCTACGCATCAGATATAAAATTCAAAAAGTCACCAAAATAGTGGACAAAAGTGGCGACTTGAGGAGACGTACCGCCACACTTCCTTCAGGGTGTACATACATACTTCTTGATTTTCGTTTAAAAACGTTTTTTAGGCCCGCATGTGCCGATACGAGTGCATTGTAGTGAACAACAGTCATCATCTTCTCTACAATTTTCATAATCATCTTTGCAATTATGATTACCGATTTGCTGGAATACAAATAAAAAAATAAATGGAATTTTATTTATTTTTTTTTGTACCTATTGGAAATAGTTTTGTAGTAATAATAATAACGAACCTCGGAATGTTGTACAAATGCTATCATGATGATGGCAATAACGAAGAGAATATATTGTACAAGTTTCATTATGGCTGACTGGAACCGAGAGACGAACGAGACTGAGCTTTAATAATCTTGAAGCACTGTATTTATAATATAAATTTTATATGAAAAATTGCCTGTTGTTCAATCGTCAACAAGTACATATGTACTTACATATTTACATACATATGTGTATGCATGATACAATTATACAAGGTACTTGCACAAGCCCAGCCTGTTAATGTATACAATGCAGAAAGTTGTCAAACTTTGTTTACAAGCTGTAAAAAGTATGTGTGTATGTGTGTGAATAAAATGATTACAGTGTTGCCAATGAATTTGCATATGGCTGTGTCTCCAATTACACATTGAAGAAAATTACACTACACATCTTTTGTGTAGGTTAAAATTAAAACAAAAATAAATAAAAATAGAACCCAAGGTATAATTACACACAGATTATACATGAATCTCATTACATGGCCCACACATGAGAGCAGAAATTACACACTGTGTATTACACACATATTGGCAACACTGAATGACTATAATCATGCATGAATGCCGCGTCTGCAATTGTACTTTAGTTGCCCTGTGATTGTTATTTTTAAAAACAAAAGACATCTGCTTCTGACAATTATAGGTATGTTTCTACCAACAAAATACGTGTGTTTCTTGGTGTTGCAATTTTGTTGTAGTCGTGCAAGTACCTTGTATAATTGTATCATGCGTGTATGCATTGGTTTAACCCTCTCAGGGACACTGTGACAAATAAGTAAAATTAAATTAAGTTTATAGGTCTGTTCCAGATACATAACAAAACAGTCCGACCTTGTACAAAGTTATCCAAAAGCGTCCCAGATAGCAATTTTTGTACAATTTTGAGAGCGAATGAGAGAGTATTTTTTTTCATTTCCTGTACAAACTTGTACGAAAATTTTATTTTGGGTAAAGGCTCAGTTAGCCGACTGTAATGTAATGTAACTGCAACAGTAGGAAACAGCTGATCGATATTGTTATGTGAAAAGTAATGGAAATGGTTAACGTAACCTATTTTTCATATAAAAATATCGATCAGCTGTTTCCTACATTACATTTACAGTCGGCAAACTGAGCCTTAAGTTCGGACAAGAATTAAATAATCAGTTGTTTTTTGTCTACATATGAAACTGAAAAATTAGTCAGAAAATTCGCAAACAAAGCAACAAAAAATTTTACATAAAAATTTATCAAAAATTTAAATTGTAAGTAAGTACATTTGTGCATATTTCTGCATATCTTTAATATAAAGAAATGCTTTTTTAAAATAATTCATGTAGCTTTTACTTTTTTGGAAATTATTTTAATTTACTTTTTACAGCTGTTGCCAATGATGCAAAATTTTTGTTTTAATAATGTTATGCGTTTTAAGCAACTAAAATCACTTAAATTAAATTAAATTTAATAAGTAAGCAACATTAGTATTTCATGATGTACAATTATGGTTTTTTGCGTTCCAGATATTTTCGATAACTCTTGCATATTCAGAGAGTAATTTTCTTTTTTATCTCATTAGTCCGAGCTTGTAAAAAATCATGTGCAACTCACCATCATGATACAATTATACAAGGTACTTGCACGACTACAACAAAATTGCAACACCAAGAAACACACGTATTTTGTTGGTAGAAACATACCTATAGTTGTCAGAAGCAGATGTCTTTTGTTTTTAGAAACAGCTATCACAGGGTAACTAAAGTGCAATTGCAGAGGCGGCATTCATGCATGATTATAGTCATTCAGAGTTGCCAATATGTGTGTAATACACAGTGTGTAATTTTTACTCTCATCTGTAGACCATATAATGAGATTCATGTATAATATGTGTATAATTCTACTTTGGGTTCTATTTTTATTTAATTTTGTTTTAATTTAATCTACACAAAGCATATGTAGTGTAATTTTCTTCAATGTGCAAATTCATTGGCAACACTGTAATCATTTTATTCACACACATACACTAACATTTTTGCAGCTTGTAAACTAAGTTTGACAACTTTCTGCATTTTATACATTAACAGGCTGGGCTTGTGCAAGTACCTTGTACCTGTAACATACTTTTTTTTGTAAATTTTGTATTTGTTTTGTTTTTGTAATTTAAATTTTTTCCATATAATATTTGTCAACGCCTATCGTTGCGTTCTACAAAAGACCCTTAATACAAATTACGCTTTTTTACTTGTTGTTTTCCTTTTATATTAAATTTTGTGTTAGAAAAAAGTTGGATTTTTAAAAACGAAGAAAAATTCTTTATTTCAAAACATTACGGACTTAACGTCCAACAAATTATACTTTAGTATTTTTTTATATTTTTTTTTTAATTGGATTAAGAATTACATACTAAATATGTATTATTCAAATAACATACTTATTTAGTTTTGGCCTATAATACATACATATGTACATATTCATAAATAAATTTAATAATAATCACCCAAAGTTGGCATTACATCAGTGTAGTAGTTGAATTTTTTTGGTTTGCGATTAGATACTTCCTTTTGACGTTTTCCACTATGAGTTTGTTTCGTTGAAGTATTCTCATCGTTTACAGTCAAATGTGTGTTTTCCAATTCAGCATTTGATAGTAGATCGCTTGCAGTGAAAAATTCTGAAGTTGTTTCCGTTGTGGTCTCTACAGAATTTTCCGTTGCGAAGTAATATTCAGTGGTTGTATCATTAGCCACTAATTTTGCGGTAGTTCTATTAATAGTCATTGGATCTGTGTTAGGCTCTACTTTCTTGACTTCTGAACTGCTGGCGGTTTCCAAATTGCTCATCATAGTTTTTGTGGCCGCCTTCGCTTGTTGTAAATCAGTCGCAGAGGATGCATCGAAAACTTGAGTTGTTGACTCCCGGAAAATTAGTTCATTTGTGGTGGACTGAGTACTAAATTCTTCCAGCTCGAGTTGGAACTGAGACGCACCCTGTTCCATGGTTGGTAAGTTTTTGGATGTCACTTGCTTGTTGCTAGTGGTTGAAAAAATACTGGGTATATCCGTTGTTGTCAATCCACTCATAATTGTTGCTGCTTCTCCTAATATTTCTCTTGCAAACTCTTTAAAGTCTTGACTCATATTTTGAGTTGCTGAAATTTGTGAATTTTCTGTAGTTGCTTCGTTAATTTGAATAGTAAATTTATTCAAAGAGTCCAATGTAGTTACAGAAAATTGTTCAGCTGGTTCTAAAATCTCAGTTTCCGTTGTAGATTCATTTTCGAAAAATGGTTCACTTGGTTTTATAAAATCTTCGGAACTTTCAGTGGTTTGCAAAAATTGTGTCATTTGTGCAGGTAAAGGAGTTGAATTCGGAGACCAGGAATCAGTATCATACAAGGCTGCTATTGAAGACGAAGGCATTGTCAATTTGTATGTTATTTCTATACTTTGCATGGTTGTACTTTGTTTATGCACTTCCGTCGCAGGATCATTATAAGCCGTTGAAGAAGGAATTTCTGTTTTTAGATCGTTGAATGTTGTGTAGTCTACCGTTGAAGTTGTTTCATATGATTCCGCTTTTTGATCAAATAAAACTGAATTCTTTTCAGTACTAGAAGCTTCAATGTAATTAGTATTTGAACTATTTCCATCTAATTCAATTGTTGGGTCTTGAATTTCGGTTGTATATGATAACAAATTTCCTTCATCTGTTGTGCAATATACGCCAGCAATATTAAGAGGCATAGATGAATCAATTTGTTCAGTTGTAGACTCAAAACTGAAGTCGATACCTTTTTTGTTTGTTATCATTTCAACTGCAAGTAAAGCTGATGTTGTTTTTTCTAGTTCCGTTTGGAATTCAAGTGAAGTTTCAGCGGCAGAACTTTCCGTTGTATATTCTATTTTATTTAAACATCCGGCAGCTGTTGGTTGTAAACAAACACTTTCACTTGTAGATTCTTCAATAATTGGTTGGTTTGTGGTAGATATAATTGAATAATCACTAGTCGATGTTGCACTTTCTAATTCCAACTCATAGGAACTCTTTTCATTTTCTTTATAACCTAGTGTTGAAGTTTCCAATTCGGTAACGGAACTCTCCGTTGTTTCGTTGGCATCTACAAATTCGGTGGTTGTTGGTCGTAAATCAACACTTTCTCCTACAAATTTTTCAATGATTGATGGCACCGTGATGGATTCAATTGAATTATCCATTGTCGATGTCATCTGCTCGACCTCCACCTCATTTGGACCTTCTTCGTTTTCTTCGGCAAATTCTGTTGCGGCTTGCAAGCCGGCGCCAGAAATTTCCGTCGTTTGCTCAGTTATAAAACCAGTTGTTTCGGTTGCATCCACAATTTCGCCTGTTATAGGTTGTAAATTCATACCTTCCCTTTCAGTTGTAAACTCTTCATTAATTGCCGGAAATATGGTGGATGTAATTGTGATATCCAACGTTGGACTCATTTCATTTTTACTTGTAGAATGTTCAAGACTCTCTGCAGAAAAAGATGTAGTTGTTTCCACATGATCATGTCCTTCCTTAAATCCTTCCGTTGTCGATACGCGGTTCGTATTTACCGGTGCATTTAATGCAAAAAATTCCGTGATGTTGCGTACAGCAGATGGTTTGTTATGCAATATTTGCAGAGCATTAAGAAAATTAATTATATTAAAACTTTCTTTATTGCTATTGATGGCAGGATTATAAGGCTTATATATTTGATAGTTGTAGGGTTTATAATTTTTTATATATTGCTCTGCAAATTTAAAAAAATCCTTTCGCGTTTTGCACAAATTATATGGATGTTGTATGGAGTCACTCACTTTGGCACCATTTTCAGTTGATGAAGGTGTACTATCACATTTAGTTTTAGCAATTGGATATACAAATTGCAAACAGTTGCAAGATGTTATTATCAGAAATATAACTAAGATTTCGCCAGACATTATTATAAGAGTATAAAATAGTAACTGTTGAAATTTGCTTCTAGTCTCCTACTTTAAATACTATTTAATATACATATGTATGTATGATTTGCATTCCAAATAATTTTGTGCCTGTACCTGCGTTATTTGAAACCAAACCTGATAATTATTTACTTAATGTCCTTCGTTGTAAAAAAGGTTATTCCATTTGTACTTAGATACTTTAATGTTAAAGGACTAATACATTTTTACCTGACTTTTGAGTTATTTGGCAAGCCATGCAAAATAGGCGTTTCAGCTCTGAATTGTAATTTAAGGAAACAGGTATTTTTCAAGATAATTCTAGTGCAGCGTACCAAATAGTGAATACATACTTACATACACATATACGAGCTACCCAGCTAGCCAAGAGCTGTTTAACAGGCGATGGTGTTTAATATTTATATAACTCCTAAACAAATCTTCTGCTGATTGTTTGTTAATACATTTATCTAAAATATGTTTGTTTGTTTTTTTATTTTCATATTTACTGTTAAAGATTGTTATTTTTTCTTTATTGCATCGCTGTTGCTTTCATTTGAGTTTTGAATAAGAATCTCGTCGGTTGTTCCAAGTGTGTTATTATTTTTTATAATAATTAAAGATATATTAAAGTGAAGTACATATTAATTTAAAGTGCTTAAAATTTTACATCAAATATTCATTAAATTATTGGAGGTATGTAAAAAGCTTTTCAAATAATATAATTCTTTTAATTAATTGAATTTTTCATATGTAGATCTTTGCCATTCAAAGTTCTTGCAGCACCATTTTGTGCACGCCGAAGATAGAAGCGGTAGACGATTAAAAAAGCAAAATGCAACATAGTAATCATAAATTCTCTATGTATAGAGACATACATACTATGTACATAAAATAGTCTTTAATCAATTAATGAAAAAAAGTTTTTAAAAATTTTATTTTTTTCATATTTAACTATCAAAATAAAAAGTATTCTGAGTATTGTACGATTCCCCAAATCATTATCGAATGATTTTTTACAGCTCTCTCAATGGCTCATATATGATTAACGTTGAAGAGCCTTATACGATTCTCAATGTTCTTCAAAAGTAGGTTGTAAGATAATCTCTAGATAAATCTCAAATGATTGCATCTACGACTAATAAAAGCGCCTTCTGCGACTCTTGTATACGAATCGTCTTCGGTAACAGTTTCTCCCGTGCGAAACATCTTCCACGATTAAAATATGAGTTAGTCTACGATTGAAAATGCTTTGCATACGATTCACAATAGACTCTACTGCGATTGAAAAGGCTAGCTGGGTATGGGTTTACTTGCTGGTTTAAGCGGCCAACCATGTTGGTTTAATCTTACATAAATATTGACAACATACTCTTGCGAAACATAACGTTTTGTGTGGATAACACAGAAAATTTTTCCACTATTTTGTTCCTCAATATGGTAATACTACACATAATAAGAAGTGTAAACTGCTACTCAAAAACATCAAACTCAATTAAGAGGGATTAAGTTAATTTTCGGATTAGTTAATTAGAGAAATAAACTAATCTTAATTTCGAACCCAAAAAGTCGCCCTTAATGGTAAAATACAACATACTCGTACATAATTTTTCTATGATAATACCGTTCGTTTTAAAAATGAAGAAGTTTATTTTTGAAAATTATTTGAAAATAGAAAATCATAAGTTTAATCTATAAATACTATCATCTTTATGTTTTTATTTATGTACTAGGACCATATTTACACTATGCAAGTCTTATTGCTAAGCTGATTAGTTTGTTAGGATAGAGAGACGAGGGGAAAAGAAACTTTACTGTTCTCCTCGTCTCTCTCTCCATCAAACTAATCAGCTTAGCAATAAGACTTGCATAGTGTAAATATGGACTAGTTGACGCGGCAAACATTGTTTTGCACAGAAATTATTCCTAGAATTTCTATGGTAGAAAATAATAACTGACTCATTGCAAGTGTGTGAGCATGTAATATATGTATGTATGAGTGTAAGAGGCAAGGAGTGTTGTGAACAATGACGGAATATAAAAGAAGTCAAACACCAAGCTTTTCCATGCCAAATTTGAAGATTCTTGCTATTATAGCTTTCAAGATGTGCTATTATTATGAATTACTTTGTAAGGGGGTGCCCCTTCCCTTGGTCTTATTCTACCAATATTGTGCATTACTTCGCAACCAAGCACCAAAGCAGTCCATACTAAATTTGAGAACTCTTGCTGTTATAGCTTTCAACATGTTAGATTATTATTCATTTCATTCATTTTGAATTACTTCACATCTGGTTCTCAAAAGAGTCCATACCAAACTTGAGGACTCTTCTTGTTATAGCTTTCAAGATATAAGCTTATTATGAATTACTTTGTAAGGGGGTGCCCTTTCCCCCGATCCTATCCTACTTATATTTAAAATTACTTCGCACCTCGCTCTTAAAAGAGTCCATACCAAATATGTATGCCCCTTCAATTAACCCTAGAATACTAACCCACGTAAATTTTACGTGCTGTTTTTTTATTATTTTTGCTACAAAAGCATCAAGCAGCCTAACGGTACCAAATTCCACAAGTGCTTTTTTTAAATTTTTGAACTAACGCCAAACTATAAACAAATCATATGTAGTCATTAGACCACCCGTACAGTGCCATAAGTGTCAAGAATATGGCCACACAAAAACTTACTGCAAATTACCTACAGTTTGTGTTATCTGCGGCGAATTGCACGGTACTGCTACCTGTACTAAGCCAAAAGATCAAACAGAAAAAAATTTAGTAATTGTGGAGGTAATCACACCGCTAAAGCCGCGTTCAGACTATTATACTTTGTATTTATACTTGTCAAAAATTCAAATAATACGTGCAAGTGTGATAGTCTGGACGTAAAATGTCATCAAAGTGGCAAATAGTACGATAAAAATTTTGACATCCCATAAGACTTTTTCGTTTTTAGAAAATTTTCTAAACGATAAAGGTAGGATCACACGATTGCTGCAAAAACACCAATTTGATCCAATTTTTATTGTGCCGAATTGGTGCACAGTAATAAAATTGTCCCAATTAAATACGCTGCAGTCACATGATTGCCCCATTTTACGAAAATTTTATTGACGCAGATTGGCGAATAATGAATTTTTGGCAACAATTGCCGTAGCCCAGCCATACGATTGTTCTAACTTGCGGCAACACAAACAAACAGCTGTTGTGATCATTATTAATTTGTTTTGTTTTATGTGCAAATGGTTTTTTTAAAGGTAGGATCACACGATTGCCGCAAATACACCAATCTGACTCAATTTTTATTGTGGTAAATTGGTGTACAATAATAAAATTGTCCCAATCAAATACGTTGCAGTCACATGATTGCCCCATTTTATAAAAATTTAATTGTCGCAGATTGGCGAAGAATGATTTTGTGGTAATAATTGCCGCAGCCCAGTCACACGATTGTTCTACGGCAACAGAAACAAACAGCTGTTTTGGTAGTTTTTAGTTCATTTTGTTTTACTTGCAAACGGGTTTCTTTTAAAAAGAAATGATTTTTTGTCTGTTTTATTTTGTACATGAAAATGGTTTATTGTTTTAAAACAAATGAAATTGTATCTGCTTTGTATATTTTGTGCTCCTTAAATATACAAAGCAGAGGCAATTGTCGTTCTGTTAAACGAATAAAAACTAAATATGTATATGGGTTAAGATTGGCTCACAGTTCCATGCTAACGTTTCAAATAAGTTATAATTACATATAAAAGTAAGTTTAAGTCGATATTTATGACAACACTTGGAACACACGAACAAAATAAATTAATTTAAGAAATGGTTGCCTATCAACCGTTCACACGATTGTCGCACCAGAGTTGCATTTGATTGCGATAAATCAGCACAATATTGTTTTCGATTGTCGTATGAGGCAATAAATTGTGAAATTACACGATTGGCGTATAAAATGAACCAATAATTGGTGCATTGCGTCAATCGTGTGATCCTACCTTAAGAAATAAATTTTGTTTGTTTTATTTTGTACGTGAAAATGTTTTATTCGTTAAAATTAATAAATAAATAAATTAATTAATGAAATTGCCTCTTCTTTTTATATTTTATGATCATTAAATGTACAAAGCAGAGGCAATTTTCGTTCTTTTAAACGAATAAAAACTAAACATATGGGTTAAAGATTGGCTCACAGTTCCATGTTAACCTTTCAAATAAGTTATAATTACATATAAAGTAAGTTTAAGTTTACGACATGTGCTTACGAAAACAATTGGCGCACAAGCAATATAAATCAATTTTAGAAATTGTCGCGTATTGGCTACTTTGATTGCCGCTCGAGAACACAATAAATATTGGTGCATTTTTAACATTTTTATTGGGGCATGGTTGTGTAATAACCGTTCACACGATTGCCGTACCAGAGTTGCATTTTATTGCGGCAAATCAGCAGAATATTGTTCTCGATTGTCGTATGAGGCAATAAATTGTGAAATCACACGATTGACATATAAAATGTATCAACAATTGGTGCATTGCGGCAATCGTGTGATCCTACCTTAATACTTTTCATTAGATCAGGGTTGCATTTTCACACAAACAAAATTTCCAAGTCGGCTGTTTCGCCGCCGATAGCATGTCGTCATTGATGTAATGTTTTGTCATATGTATATCGGCTCAAAAATTTGAATAAGTGAATCGTATGGAAGTATATTTCGTTGACGTAATTTTTTAACGTTTTTGTAATATCTTTTCTTAAATTTTTTCTGTTATTTACATAGAATATTTTTAACTGCTTAATTTTTTCAAGTGCCGGCACGTCCCCGCCTACATAAAACCGCTTTGCCGCCGCTAGTCAATGAATAGCACAGACATTTTCATTGAACAGCTGTTTTATTTTGTGCTTGTATTACACATTTTATTTGAAGTGTGACGGTCTGAACACAATATGTGATTTTACGTTAGATTTTTTGACAGTCGCAACGAATGTATTTAGATTTCTGTATCGTAAAATGTGATGAAAGTATTAATACTTGTACAGGGTGTTTTTTTTAGAGGTATAGAACTTCGAATTGAAATAAAACACAAGAAAATCGTTTTAATGTCCATCAATTTGGCTTTATTGGAAGGATAATTTTATGCCATTAACGTTTAAATATGATTTCGGGCATGTGGCCGCCGCGGCTGGCTCGAATAAAGCCAATTCTACAGGTCCAATTTTCAACCACTTTTTCGAGCATATGGCGGCCCCATATGTTGGCAATAACGCCACGAATGTTGGCTTCCAAGTCCCCTAACGTTTCTGGTTTGTTGGCGTAGACGAGCGACTTCACATATCCCCAAAGAAAATAATCCAATGGTGTCAAATCACACGATCTTGGTGGCCAATTGACAGGTTAACCGAATTAATTGCTTTGATGGACAATTATGTCGACCATAAAATGGTCGGAGCTTGCGGTAAACTTCGCGAACTGAACCATTATTTTCGAAATAAATTTGCACGATTTGCAAGCGTTGTTCTTTTGTCAACCTGTTCATGATGAAATGGCAAACCAAACTAAATATTAATCACTTGACAGCTGACAAAATGGCCGCCAGTTAAAAAAGTGATGCCAACTTAAAGTTCTATACCTCAATAAAAAACACCCTATATAATAGTCTGAACGGGGCTTAACTACAGAGGATGCCCTGTATATTCTTTCGTTAAACAGGCAAAAACTTAAATTAGCTCCAGCTCAATCAGCCTTACTGTTATTTTTACTGTCTTCTTAATGTGACGTCGACGACGCCATTCACAATAAGGGGGAATATATAAGAATGTTTTATATTTGTCTTTCAACGTTGATTGCTCTAGTAAAATATAATCAAGGTTGGTTGATATTTACAAAAGTTACAAACTCCGACTGAATTTCCACACCCACAGATTAAAATTTTGACGCTCTTTGGAGCTAAGTACCTTGTCTTGCAAAATGGTGTCTCTTATTTTTTAGGCTGTTGATATAGTGGCCGCTAGAAACGAAGCGAAGATAGAAGCGATAATAGTTTGTGCTATATCATGCTAGAAGGTGCCAGAGTGAACGCTATATTGAACAAACCGATTTCTTTTGTTGATATTAATTTTTTAGTGTTTTATAAGTGCTTTTGTATGGATTAATTCAGACATACATACTTTCAATATATTTTTTATCAAAAAAGGAAGGATATTAAAAAAGGATATTATAAAAAGAATTATATACAAAAAGGATATCTTTTGAGCGTCACATACCGCACAAACCATACTCTTTTTCTTCGACACTGTCCTCTTTTTTTGTCATATGTCCTCGAAAAAAATTGGCGTCCGGAAAAGTCCTAATTTTTTTTTTTGTTAATGAAAAAGATCCAAAGACGCAAAAAATTAACGTTCAAGGCACAACTTTGTTATTTATATTGCGTTTGCTGCACAACACTTTCGACACATTTTTATTTCGATCAAAATTTATTACCTTTGCCACATAGTTCAGCTGCAGCCGAAATAATGTTTTCACAGCATAATTAAATAAAAACTAAATTTGGTGAGCCTAGATTAAAAAAAATGTAATCAAATGTAATCAGCTCTTAAGCTCAGAAAGACTCGTTGGTTACTGCCAATTTGATTAAACTCGAGAGATTAGTTTGTACCTTATCGCCAAAAAGGTTCGTAAAACTGATTTGAGAATTCACTGATTCTTATAAAATTAAAATGTGTATCGGATGCCTTAAATTTGAAGTTTTAGGAATGGAATGCAAGGTCAACCGATTCCTATATTTTAATATACATATTTATGTATAAAATTTTTTTAAATAAATTTTTTTTTAAATTTAGTACTTTGTTACTTAAATTGCGCGCTTTTTTTCCAGGTTTCAGTGCTTTTTGAAATTTAAAAGTTGACAACGCTGATAATTTAGTATTTATATTCAATCAAATGTACTGGCATTCAAATACTGAGCTCGCAAACGGACTGAGGCACCAACATATTTTTATTTAACTGTTATAACATTTATATAATAATGAGTTAGCTATTTTGTTATTGTAAAGCATGAAGAATAATTTCAACGTCTCCACTTAAAGTAATTTGGGGACACACAATAGGTAGTTGCCAGTTAACTGCTAATTTTACCTCAGATGGGTAATTTCAATCCCGCACTCACCCCACAAATTGCAGATTTTTGAACAACAATCTCTATCAGCACTACACTCATCATAACGTTCTTTACAATTATGGCTACGGAATTGCTGGAATACATACATACAAAATAAAAAAAAATTTATTTATTACAAAATTTGAAGAAAAAAAAAATAACAATAATAAACCTCAGAATTTTGTACAAATCCTGCCATTACGATGCCAATAATATAGAGAATGTATGCAATTTTCATTTTCAGATGGTATTCAAAAATTCGTGGGTAACTGCAATTGAAAGACGGTAGCGACTGAGTTTAAAACATCTTGAGGCGTTGTATTCAAGAATGATAAAATCATGATACAATAATACAGGTAGCCGCGAATCTACAACAAATGTACAATAAATAAAACAAGAGGGCTTTTTTTTGCTGTTTTGTGATGACAACTGTCAAAATACCAAGAGAAAACAAGAGACATGTACTTCCGTTTTCTTGTGTCTTTGCAAAGCTTTATTTGTATTAGTACAGTTTTAATAGGCACCATCACGCCTGCCAGATGTGACGATTTATCGTCATTTTGACGATTTTTTGTGCCGAAAGTAGCAAAATGACGATTTGACGATTTTTTCCTTAAAATTGACGATTTTTCAATAGTTCAAATAGGGCAGCTTTTATGAAAAATCTACTGTTAAAATTCATATATGAATAACCAATAAATGATTTTGGTGTAGCTTTGCAGACTCTTTCTTAATAATTTATTGTTTAATTTAAAACAATTTATTTGTTGATGCTTTAGGGTTCAATAAAAAGAAATTTTATGTATAGATACTCGTACATGCATACATATCGATGGTATCAAGTGGAAAGACCCTAACTCATGTTTTTTTTTTATCAAATTGAGTTTTTCAGTGATTCCAATACATTTCACACAAATACACCTCGTCACACAAAATTTGTTGCAATGAGTAAATTGATATCCTCAAAAAACATAAATGTGAAAAAGTCCAAGTTCCTATCAAAAATTTCGGCAATCAAAAGTACTGAGACCAAAAATTTGAACCTACTGACTTGGGAATATTTTTCATAATTTTACCACTGAGGGGAACACAGTTATGAGGGAGTAAAGACAATGCTTCGAATGGCTTCGTGTAAAATTCATGTATTAAAATGAATTGTTATGTTTTTGTTTCTTAATAAATACATTTATAAAATAAAAAATATATATATATGTTAAAAAAAAGTACATTTTGATTTGTCCGATTTTTCTGACGATTTTCAAGTGTGATATGACGATAATTTTATATTTTATCGGGATTTCGACGATTTTTCGATAATTTTATCTGGCAGCCCATTGTTACATGTTTTCTTGTATTTGCAAAGCTGGTTTGTATTTTTGTTTGTACAGTTTAATAGGAACTATTACAGTTGAATAGGCACTCTATTGATAAAACGTAAACAACAATTGACAGACCACATCGCGAAATAAACTCCATCAGCTGTCGCTTTGAGGTTACCTGTATTATTATATCATGGATAAAATAAAGACTACGCCATCGCGCAAGAATAAAAAAACTTTTTTGCGCATGATGGAACTCTGACGTCACTCATACTATTTACCTAGAAAAGTAAAAGCACTTAAATAATTTTTCTGTGTCCTGAAGAAATTAAATTGTTCAAACTGGTAATGACACACACAAACTGGCAGCTCGCGTTATAGATTGTGCAATTGTATGTGAGAAGAGTTTGGTGGCCAGTTTGACCTTCTGTCTCTCGGGTCTAACCATACATAAATTATGCGCTGATATTTTATGTGTGATCTTTAAGTCATTAGATTGGAGGGACAGAAGACTTAAAATTATATCTTTTTTGACTTCCTTTTTGTTAATGATGAATCCACTATCAATAAAATGATTCCTCAAAAGTTTTATCAAATGTGGAACATCATTGAACACAAATATTTTGGATTCGTCGAACGAAAACCTATATATACAAATAAAAATATTATAAAAAATTATTGACGCATATTTGTATAAAACGTACCAAGGTTTTTTGTAATCCACTTCTAGTTCACTGAACACTTTTCTATTTCCTCCATCTAAATCGCAAACAATGGCCACAATTATAAAGCCACTATGCTTCATAGTCTTCAGTATATTAACATTGACATGACATTTTACTATTATAGTCATAATATACATATTGGTTGCTGCTTCCTATTTGAAATTAAACCTTTTAGCGAATAAACAAGGGTTCTAAAAATAATTGAAACTGATACAAATAACTTACCTCTTAACAAGGCCACCTGTATACATATAATTAGCTCATCAAAACTCAATCCACATACATAGCTTTTCTGTTTCCGACATTTGGTTGGCCGTAGACAGTAATTTAACAACAGGCTCCAAAATACATGTTGACATATCCAATTTTTGCGACCACCTTTGCAGCGTTCTGACCGATGGAAGTGAGAATTGTTTTTTCATTAACACCCTGTAACCCTTGGCGCTTGCTGAGTATAAGGTGATTAATGGGGCAATATCTGCTTCAGTTAAGTTCTGTCTTTTATCACCGATTTTTAGTTTTTTATTTTGACCTTCAGTGAACAAACGCCTGAGTGCCTTCTCAAGATTAACGTTTGCAAAGCTTAATTTCTGAATACGACATGATAAATTTTTTATTGTGACATCACACTGAGTTTTTGCCATTTTCAGCGTACAATTCTAATTGAGATTCAAATAAATTTATGTTATTTACAGGCTTCACTCGTTTGCAAAATCTTACCCATAACTTCCTTCGAGCTTCATCTTTTGGAAAATTGTAAAATGATACATCTTTTTGAAAGTGCAAACGTTTTATTCAAAACACACAAAATATTAAGTTTTAATATAATTTCTCACTTGTTTTAACTTAACTTAACTTGATTTAATTTTTTTCTTGGAGGCCTCTCTGAGTAAATTAATTACAGGGCTGCCATTTACCATAAAATACATAAATTTTTTGTACGATATTATAAACATCACATATGATACAGACTTGGTAACCTTTGCGAGGGAACTACTACGTCATCAAACGGTAAATCATGCGCAAGGCGTAATCTTTATTTTATCTTTCTTGGTTGTATTTACATATATATTCAGGCTGCCCTATTAGTAATAGAATAAGCTTAGAAATTATTGAGTATTAAAATTTTATTTTTTTTTATTACAAAAAATAAATTTCAAATTCAAATATTCTTCGAAAATATGAAAAAATTACTTAAATTTTTTGCTAAATGCAAATAGATAATAAATTCTATAATTCAAAGAAAAAAATCCTTAAAACTGGTAGATATTTTTCTAAAATTTAGAATACCTTTTTACATCTTTTAAGTTAGTCAAATTTCATGAAATAATCATGAGTAAGTTATTTCCTAAAATTTATTGTTTGACATTAAGTACATATGTAATAATATAAAAATTAATGTATTTTCTTAATGTACAGCTTTATTTTGAATTATTTTTGAACTCATTGGCTAGCTCTATATATAGTAAATCTGAATCTGGCATCCCTTGTGTACAGATGGAAGTTCTACTTTATTTACTCTAAACCACTGCTAGTCACACATATTTTCGTACAATGTGTATTCATTTATATAAGAATCAGATTAAAGTTCGGTACTCTGGCGTCACTTTGGCCGAGTATGTTCTAAACTTTAGAGTCTCAACAGTCTTAATATTGACACAGTCTTATTAAAAACAATTAAGTAGAGAACTAAATTATAAGCACACGTACCTATGTATGTACATATGTACATACCCTGTCGGAGAATGTGCGGTTGACTACAAAAATAGTTAACTTATAGTTAACTTTTCTTAGACTGACTAAAAGCTAACTGCAATTTCATCCAGAAAAAATCCAAAATTAATTCTTAAGTTTAATACGTAATCGAATTTGGTGAGAGCCAACAAATTTATTCTCAGCTACTTTGAAACTCATTACAGTTTTATATTAACATTTTGCTGTTATTATTTTAAATGGTGCCTTGGCTGTGTGATGATACATGTTCGAACTCCAGAAAAATTTTTTAAATTTACTGACTACCAGGTGATTTAAAAAAGCCAACTTTAAGTTAGCTGAAAGTAATGCAGAGTGAGACAATTGACTACTGCCTAGGACATCGCAATGTTAAAATAGTCAGTTGATTACATTGAAAAGTAATCCAAGTGCCAATCAGTACTAGTTGCGAAATATGTAGTTAGCTTAAAGTTAGTTTAAAGCTAACGGAATTTCCGACAGGGTACATATCTACATACATATGTCTGCATGTATGTACATATGTATGTTTGTAAATAAATTTCAAAACATGTGCTTCCAAGAGTAAACACTATTAAGATATTTGCGCAGCAAAATAAAATCATGGAATATGTACATAGTTATATTTAAGAAATATTAAGATAAGGCAAATACATATATGTATATGTACATATGCATGTATGTATGTATGTACGAGTACATATACTAAACCATAAACAATCAGAACTTCAAATTATCAACCCGGTTTTGTCTTTTCATAAACAATTTCACAGAACTAATCTCTGATGACAGCAAATTTTTTTTTGCAACAGTCTTCTTTAATAATATACATATATGTATGTACATATGTATGTATGTACTACATACATGTTTATATGTATACCGTTATGCCTGGTTTTATGTTACATCATTGCGTCCATTTGTACAGTATTAACAGTATTTATCTTCACGGAAACAAATGTAAATGTGAAAAAGGCCAAGTTTCTATTTAAAATTTCGGCTATCTAAAGTACTGACACTTTTCCACAGACAAAATATGTATGTATGAATTTTATTCCAATGAAAAGAACTCTTTCCTTTGGTGTTTTAAGTTGAAGTTTTATTTTCTAAAAGCTTAAAAATCTAATTGAACAATATGTATTTATATCAACTCGAGCAACCGTTAGTCGCAGCTACTGCGATCGGCGATCACGCCACTTCTTCAAAAAGTTTATTTGCCAATCAGAACTGAGTTCTTTGTTTCGAAGAAGTCAATTATGATTACGTTGCAAAAACGGTTTAAACTCATAAACAAAAATATTTACATCCATCAAAGGCTCAAATTACAAGTAAACAAAGCAATTATTCGCAAATTCGATACTTCAAATAGCTTAAACCTACAAACAAGAAATATTCATAAACAATCATAAAATAATTTATATTATTACGGGATACTTATGCATAATGACGTCGTTGGGTAAAACTCCCCCGGACGAAGATTGGTTCCCAATTTCTGAAGGAATTTTGGGAAACGATACAATTGTTTTATTTATTATTTTTTTGGATTTGAATTTAACAATTAAGTACCCGACAATTATAACCATTCCGACCATGATTATTATGTAAATCAATATATTAGTGGTTTTTTGATTGTATCTTAACTCATTTATATGTCTTATATTTTTAATATGTTGATACGTTAAATTTTCTAATGTTAGTTCTTCATCAACTTTTATTTGTATCTCCTTAAACAAACTAGGTATTATTACATCTTTTCCATAAATCTCTCTGTCATACCATTTTCCAAAAATTTGTACTTTACATTGTTCTATTTTTATAAGAAAGTGGCCAGTTAAGGTCACAGGTATCTCATTACATGTTTGATTTATAGTTACATTATTCATATTTAAAGCAAAAATTAAATTAGAGCTTACTTCCTTTACATTTGTAGACGGATTTTTCCAATATGTACATTGCATTTTTTTATAATTTAATAGGTTCTCGATACAATTATCCCTTAACATCGTTAAATTTTTCTTGTAGTCTGTTTCAAAATATATAACATTATCTTTTGAGATGTACTTGCACACTTTTTCACTTAATTCTAATTTGTTGTTATTGGGAATAGGTTGGATAAATAAGATATTATAAAATTCAGATGTTAATTGAGAAATTTGGACAATAAAAAGGATATTCCTTTCACCTGTTGCCACAGCTATTCTAATATTTTTTAGTTTTTCAAAAGTTATGTCATGTTTTTCTATCTCTTCATCCGTTAGTATATTCTGACTCAAAAGTCCTAAGCTTGATGTCAAAAGTATTCCCTCGACTTTATCGATTATTTTCTCCAATTTTGATATTTGGAAAGAAATCTTTGTCTTTTGTATTTCTAGTTCGTCTCTTTCAGTCTGATTATTAATTGTCACATATTCTAAATACATCTTCTTTTCCTCCATTTCATATACCTTAGACAATTTGGCCAATTGTTCATCAAAGTGCCGGTTTATATGGATTTGACTATTAGACTGTTCAATTACGTTATGTGTGTTAGTTTCTATGATTTTCAATCTGTTTTCTATTTCTTGTCGATCTTCATCATCCATTGTTCCGTACAAGTATTTTAGTCCTGTTCCCATAATATTTATAAGTCCTCTTTTTTGTCTGTGTGGAATAAGCGTTCTTAGTGACGTTCTTAAATGATGTAGTTCTTGGTTTATATAATCATCATTTATTGTATTATTTTCTAGTTTCTTTATATACTCTTCATACTTGGTAACATTGAATATATGAACAACATTTTTATATTCCTTTATAAGTTGTTTTTTACCTATATTAACAATAGTAAAACCATTTCCTACACTTAGGTCTGTATACTCAATTTTCTGAGCATAAGTCGTTTGAAACATCATTGTCATCACCAGTGTCAACCAGAACATTTTCCATAGACATGACATCAACATATTCGTCGGTAGGATCAACCAATACGTCCAATGAGCTGAAAGTATTTTTTGATCGAATTAGCTGATCCTTATAAACATTCTGATTCTCATTCAAATATCTTTTATTGCTAATTTTTTTCAATATAACTTTTTCATGTCTTGTATCCGTTTTATGCGCTCTAAAGTCCCTTTTGAAATCTTTATTTACCCCCTGATCCTTTCGATCTCCATTAAGATATGCTAGATTTTTTATTTTCCTTGAATCAATTACTTCATGAATTCGCTCATTTTCCGTAGAATTATCTGGAAAATGAATTTCTATTGGTTTTTTACGAGTTGTTAGGTGAAGAGTATTGTTATAAACAAAATTTGCCTGAATGGGCAAATCTATGGTATAAATTATATCAGACGTTTCTTCTCTCTTTCGCAGTATCCTTATATTTTCGTTAAGGCTACTATGAAATCTTTCAACATCTGAGTTTCCTGTGTGACGATAAGGAGTAGTAAAATGATATTCCACGTTATTTTTTTCTAGAAAATCCCTAAAAAGACTCGAATTAAAACCAGGTTCATTGTCCATAATCAACTTTTCTGGCGTTCTCATCAAATTGAACAGTATAGTAAAGTGTTTTATAAAATTTAATGGGGTTCTTTCTTCAATTTTTGTTACAAGGGCATACTTAGAGAATTTATCAATCATGGTTATGTATGCATTTTTTGTATCTAAAAACCATATATCAGCATGGTAAATTTTATATGGACCAGTAGGAGTTTCTGTTTTCTCAAAAGGAAGTTTAATGGGATTTCTTTCTATTTTATAATTACAAATCTCACAATTATTTATAACTCTTGCAATTTCTTTTCTTAAGTTTGGATAATAATATTTCCTTTTCAATTGCAAATATGTCTTGTCTATACCAGGATGGTTATTTTCATATATATGGTGTCTCATTATGACTTCCAACAATTTCTCCCTTTCTAGATTTTCCAGTAGTGTATAAGTTCTATATATTTTAAGTTTTTTTATATTTTTCAATTTAATCACATGATTCTGAATCATGGCATATAATTCTTCAATATCGCAATATATTACTAAATTTTCTTCTTCTTCAATTATCTTAAGTACTTTCTCCAATATTGTTTTATAATCGTTTGATCCGACTCCAAATTTGAACAATTTTTTATTGAATTGTGTTCTCTTATCAAACGAATCTTTTTCCTGTTTTTCGATTAATATTTGCCTTCTTGCAAACTGTAATGGACTTTCTGTTATCTGAATGTGATCTAGTTCATCATCATGAGCACTGTGTACAGTTGACACTATATAATCTTGTTTCTTTCTTACTTTCTTTTTCGCAGTTCTAAGTTGAACATTTTTCCTTTCTACAATTCTAAAATTTAATTCTTCATTCCTATGTTTCCGCAAAGAATGTCTCTTTAGGCATACCTTGCTTTCAAACACGCCATTACAAAGCTGGCATTGAAAAACCGTATCACCATGCTTGTTTCTTACATGTTGATTCAAAACTTCCTTTCTCTTATAAGATTTTTGGCATTTATTGCATTCAAACAAATTCAATTCTGCACTTTTGTCTATTCTTGACAATGCATCTGCGACTTTATTTTCTTTACCCTGTACATGGTTTATATCAAACTCATATTCGTTGAGCTTAATTTTCCATCGTATCATCTTTGAATTTGGTTCCTTTAAACTGGATAACCAAATTAGAGGTTTATGATCTGTATGTAGCTTAAATTTTCTTCCATACAAATAATGTCTGAATTGGCCACAAGCCCAAACAATAGCAAGGAGTTCCTTTTCTATTACGCTATAATTGATTTCATGTCTATTAAGTGTTCTCGAAGCAAAAGCTATAGGGCCATTATCTTGAGACAGCACAGCACCCAATGCGAAGTTGCTGGCGTCTGTGGTAAGTGTAAATATTTTCTGGAAATCGGGATACCTCAATACCATATCCGAAGTCAGTATTTTCCGTAACCTTTCAAAAGACTCTCTATAGTCGGTGTCATTTTCGTTGATCTGCCCGTTTTTCTTGAGTCTCAAAGTGAGAGGTTTAGCTATTTTAGCATAATCTGGGATGAATTTTCTGTAATATCCACTTAATCCCAAAAATGCTTGAAGTTGTTTCAAAGTCCTTGGAATAGGAAAATTTCTTATACACTCTATTTTACTAGGGTCTGCCCTTATTCCGTCCGCTGTTACAATGTGTCCAAGAAAATTAGTCTCCGACTTCAAAAACTCACTTTTGTTTAGTGATACTTTTAAATTGGCTTCCCTCAATGTCTGTAATATTTTTTTTAAATTATACATATGTTCCTGAAGGGACTTACCAAAGATCAATATGTCATCCATATAGATAACACATATTTTATTAATATAACTTTTAAGTACATTATTCATCATTCTCTGAAACGTTGCTGGGGCATTTTTTAACCCAAATGGCATACGTTTGAATTCATAGTGCCCATCATTAGTAGAAAACGCAGTTTTTTCCTGATCATCTTCCTCAACTTCTATTTGGTAAAATCCTTTTGTCAAATCTAATGTAGAAAAATAGTTCGCCCGTCCTAGCTTATCTAGTACGTCGTCAATAACAGGTATAGGGTATTTATCTTCCCTGGTTACAGCATTCAATTTTCTAAACTCTATAACTATTCTCCATTCTTTATTTCCTAATTTGTCCATTTTCTTGGGAACCACCCATATTGGCGAATTATAGGGTGAGTCACTTGGAGTGATTATACCCTGCTCTAACATTTCAGTTATTTGTTTTTTAACTTCCTCTTCATGAATCTGTGGATATCTATATGACTTTGTGTAAACTGGTCTGTCATTGTTAGTAGGAATTCTGTGCTTAACTTCATTCGTAAAGGTCAAATCGTCACCTTTTTTATAAAATATATCTGAAAACTCTTTTAGCAGATTTTTAACTTCAATTCTTTCTTCTTTGTTCAAATGCTCCAATCGCAATTGTTCATCCATTCCCAATTCATCCATATGATGTAATTCGGGTAGATTTTGTATTAATTCTAAGTCATACTCTTGATCATCCTCCCTTTGTCCCTCAAGATACAAAGGAAGTTTTTGTTGATTTATTATAATACTATGCTCTTCATAATCTATTATGGCATTATTTTCTTTTAATAATGCAGATCCAAATATTCCATCAAACACTGGATGGAAATTACATATTTTAAACAACTCATCCTTTTTAAGAACTATCTGTAAACTATTCTTGGAAACCTTAGCTTCCTCTTTTATCACCAGAAATCCTGCTGCTGTTTTTATTTTCACTGGTTGTGCTAATTTATATATTATATCTTTTGGACAATGATTTTTCCTAATAATATTCTCAGTTGAGCCTGTATCTATTAAAATTCTTGTTTTATTTTTTCCTCGTTTGAATAAAACATAGGGCAATCCAAATTCGGTGGATCTCCCTTCGTGGAGGCTGCTTGTTGAAAATTTTCAGGTTCTTGCCTGTTATTTATATAATTATTTTGCCTACGTGTCTGTCCGCTTATATCCATCGGTTCCGGTCTTGTATGTTCATTTTGTCCGAAAAAATTGTTTCCTCTGGGGCAAAAACCATTCGGTCGAATGAAATTATTTTTTTGACAACCTGGATTAATTTTTGGAATTTGGGGATTTGAAGGCATTTGGAAACCTTTCCTATTATTATATGTTGGCACATTATTAAATTTTCCTTTAACATTTATTTTTTCAATTAAATTTGCCTGTCCCAGCTCATGAAGCGCCACTTCAAGTGAAGCTGGTTTCAGGGCACAGAGCACTGTTCTTAAGTTTAAAGGTAGCTTATTTATAAATACTTTTAATGCTACTTTATTATTATGCTCGATTTCTGACGAGCTTCCGTCTAGTTTATGTCTCTGATTAAGCAGGGACAACTTTGCTTGTATAAAATTATAAAATTGTAATACATCACCTCGATATTGGGCGCTTCTTAGTTCCTCATACAAATTTTCAGCTGAGGATAAACCTCCAAAATTCAGTTCTAATAAATTTTTTATCTCCACCCATCTGGAGAGGTGTGGATGAATTTCTAAGACTACTTTGGCTTTACCTTTTATTTTTCCTTTTATAATAGCTAAGAACATCCGTTGTGAATTAGGACTATACTCATCCATTGAAGCCACGACATTATCAATGCTTTCCAAGAACGGGTAGAGTTCCTCCTTCCTTCCATCGAAATCTTGAACCAGGCTCAGGAACTTCAGGGGATCAATATCTCTTCCCGCCATTTGATGCGGCTGTTGTTGTTGCTGAAATTGTGCTTCTTGTTGTAATTGCTGTAGCTGTGCTTCTTGCTGTTGTAACTGTTGTTGTTCCATTGCCGACAACTTTTCCCTATTGCTGGAAAATATTTCTCTCCTTTTTAGAGATCGGAAATATTTCTTATCCACTTTGCTGTTTTTTAAAAATAATTTTGGGAATAGTCTTTATCCTTTTTCGTAGGACACTTTTTTCGTAGAATACTTTTTTTACCCTTTTTCGTAGGATAGTTTTGTAGGATACCTTTTCACTCTTTTTCGTAGAATACAAAATATCACTTTTCATAGAATAATTTTTTATCCTTTTTCGTAGGATATTTTTTTTTTATTCTTTTATGTGTAGGACTCTGGAGGGACTCGTAAGTTTCTCAGAGGTATCCTTTTCGTAGGATCTTTTTATTCGGATAGATAATTTATTTATCTATCCCACCGACTGCGCCAATTTTATTCCAATGAAAAGAACTCTTTCCTTTGGTGTTTTAAGTTGAAGTTTTATTTTCTAAAAGCTTAAAAATCTAATTGAACAATATGTATTTATATCAACTCGAGCAACCGTTAGTCGCAGCTACTGCGATCGGCGATCACGCCACTTCTTCAAAAAGTTTATTTGCCAATCAGAACTGAGTTCTTTGTTTCGAAGAAGTCAATTATGATTACGTTGCAAAAACGGTTTAAACTCATAAACAAAAATACTTACATCCATCAAAGGCTCAAATTACAAGTAAACAAAGCAATTATTCGCAAATTCGATACTTCAAATAGCTTAAACCTACAAACAAGAAATATTCATAAACAATCATAAAATAATTTATATTATTACGGGATACTTATGCATAATGACGTCGTTGGGTAAAACTCCCCCGGACGAAGATTGGTTCCCAATTTCTGAAGGAATTTTGGGAAACGATACAATTGTTTTATTTATTATTTTTTTGGATTTGAATTTAACAATTAAGTACCCGACAATTATAACCATTCCGACCATGATTATTATGTAAATCAATATATTAGTGGTTTTTTGATTGTATCTTAACTCATTTATATGTCTTATATTTTTAAAATGTTGATACGTTAAATTTTCTAATGTTAGTTCTTCATCAACTTTTATTTGTATCTCCTTAAACAAACTAGGTATTATTACATCTTTTCCATAAATCTCTCTGTCATACCATTTTCCAAAAATTTGTACTTTACATTGTTCTATTTTTATAAGAAAGTGGCCAGTTAAGGTCACAGGTATCTCATTACATGTTTGATTTATAGTTACATTATTCATATTTAAAGCAAAAATTAAATTAGAGCTTACTTCCTTTACATTTGTAGACGGATTTTTCCAATATGTACATTGCATTTTTTTATAATTTAATAGGTTCTCGATACAATTATCCCTTAACATCGTTAAATTTTTCTTGTAGTCTGTTTCAAAATATATAACATTATCTTTTGAGATGTACTTGCACACTTTTTCACTTAATTCTAATTTGTTGTTATTGGGAATAGGTTGGATAAATAAGATATTATAAAATTCAGATGTTAATTGAGAAATTTGGACAATAAAAAGGATATTCCTTTCACCTGTTGCCACAGCTATTCTAATATTTTTTAGTTTTTCAAAAGTTATGTCATGTTTTTCTATCTCTTCATCCGTTAGTATATTCTGACTCAAAAGTCCTAAGCTTGATGTCAAAAGTATTCCCTCGACTTTATCGATTATTTTCTC
This sequence comes from Nowickia ferox, assembly GCA_936439885.1. NCBI lineage: Eukaryota > Metazoa > Arthropoda > Insecta > Diptera > Tachinidae > Nowickia > Nowickia ferox. Next base: position 88,116,311 of record OW387023.1, on the reverse strand, counting down.
CAATTTTGATATTTGGAAAGAAATCTTTGTCTTTTGTATTTCTAGTTCGTCTCTTTCAGTCTGATTATTAATTGTCACATATTCTAAATACATCTTCTTTTCCTCCATTTCATATACCTTAGACAATTTGGCCAATTGTTCATCAAAGTGCCGGTTTATATGGATTTGACTATTAGACTGTTCAATTACGTTATGTGTGTTAGTTTCTATGATTTTCAATCTGTTTTCTATTTCTTGTCGATCTTCATCATCCATTGTTCCGTACAAGTATTTTAGTCCTGTTCCCATAATATTTATAAGTCCTCTTTTTTGTCTGTGTGGAATAAGCGTTCTTAGTGACGTTCTTAAATGATGTAGTTCTTGGTTTATATAATCATCATTTATTGTATTATTTTCTAGTTTCTTTATATACTCTTCATACTTGGTAACATTGAATATATGAACAACATTTTTATATTCCTTTATAAGTTGTTTTTTACCTATATTAACAATAGTAAAACCATTTCCTACACTTAGGTCTGTATACTCAATTTTCTGAGCATAAGTCGTTTGAAACATCATTGTCATCACCAGTGTCAACCAGAACATTTTCCATAGACATGACATCAACATATTCGTCGGTAGGATCAACCAATACGTCCAATGAGCTGAAAGTATTTTTTGATCGAATTAGCTGATCCTTATAAACATTCTGATTCTCATTCAAATATCTTTTATTGCTAATTTTTTTCAATATAACTTTTTCATGTCTTGTATCCGTTTTATGCGCTCTAAAGTCCCTTTTGAAATCTTTATTTACCCCCTGATCCTTTCGATCTCCATTAAGATATGCTAGATTTTTTATTTTCCTTGAATCAATTACTTCATGAATTCGCTCATTTTCCGTAGAATTATCTGGAAAATGAATTTCTATTGGTTTTTTACGAGTTGTTAGGTGAAGAGTATTGTTATAAACAAAATTTGCCTGAATGGGCAAATCTATGGTATAAATTATATCAGACGTTTCTTCTCTCTTTCGCAGTATCCTTATATTTTCGTTAAGGCTACTATGAAATCTTTCAACATCTGAGTTTCCTGTGTGACGATAAGGAGTAGTAAAATGATATTCCACGTTATTTTTTTCTAGAAAATCCCTAAAAAGACTCGAATTAAAACCAGGTTCATTGTCCATAATCAACTTTTCTGGCGTTCTCATCAAATTGAACAGTATAGTAAAGTGTTTTATAAAATTTAATGGGGTTCTTTCTTCAATTTTTGTTACAAGGGCATACTTAGAGAATTTATCAATCATGGTTATGTATGCATTTTTTGTATCTAAAAACCATATATCAGCATGGTAAATTTTATATGGACCAGTAGGAGTTTCTGTTTTCTCAAAAGGAAGTTTAATGGGATTTCTTTCTATTTTATAATTACAAATCTCACAATTATTTATAACTCTTGCAATTTCTTTTCTTAAGTTTGGATAATAATATTTCCTTTTCAATTGCAAATATGTCTTGTCTATACCAGGATGGTTATTTTCATATATATGGTGTCTCATTATGACTTCCAACAATTTCTCCCTTTCTAGATTTTCCAGTAGTGTATAAGTTCTATATATTTTAAGTTTTTTTATATTTTTCAATTTAATCACATGATTCTGAATCATGGCATATAATTCTTCAATATCGCAATATATTACTAAATTTTCTTCTTCTTCAATTATCTTAAGTACTTTCTCCAATATTGTTTTATAATCGTTTGATCCGACTCCAAATTTGAACAATTTTTTATTGAATTGTGTTCTCTTATCAAACGAATCTTTTTCCTGTTTTTCGATTAATATTTGCCTTCTTGCAAACTGTAATGGACTTTCTGTTATCTGAATGTGATCTAGTTCATCATCATGAGCACTGTGTACAGTTGACACTATATAATCTTGTTTCTTTCTTACTTTCTTTTTCGCAGTTCTAAGTTGAACATTTTTCCTTTCTACAATTCTAAAATTTAATTCTTCATTCCTATGTTTCCGCAAAGAATGTCTCTTTAGGCATACCTTGCTTTCAAACACGCCATTACAAAGCTGGCATTGAAAAACCGTATCACCATGCTTGTTTCTTACATGTTGATTCAAAACTTCCTTTCTCTTATAAGATTTTTGGCATTTATTGCATTCAAACAAATTCAATTCTGCACTTTTGTCTATTCTTGACAATGCATCTGCGACTTTATTTTCTTTACCCTGTACATGGTTTATATCAAACTCATATTCGTTGAGCTTAATTTTCCATCGTATCATCTTTGAATTTGGTTCCTTTAAACTGGATAACCAAATTAGAGGTTTATGATCTGTATGTAGCTTAAATTTTCTTCCATACAAATAATGTCTGAATTGGCCACAAGCCCAAACAATAGCAAGGAGTTCCTTTTCTATTACGCTATAATTGATTTCATGTCTATTAAGTGTTCTCGAAGCAAAAGCTATAGGGCCATTATCTTGAGACAGCACAGCACCCAATGCGAAGTTGCTGGCGTCTGTGGTAAGTGTAAATATTTTCTGGAAATCGGGATACCTCAATACCATATCCGAAGTCAGTATTTTCCGTAACCTTTCAAAAGACTCTCTATAGTCGGTGTCATTTTCGTTGATCTGCCCGTTTTTCTTGAGTCTCAAAGTGAGAGGTTTAGCTATTTTAGCATAATCTGGGATGAATTTTCTGTAATATCCACTTAATCCCAAAAATGCTTGAAGTTGTTTCAAAGTCCTTGGAATAGGAAAATTTCTTATACACTCTATTTTACTAGGGTCTGCCCTTATTCCGTCCGCTGTTACAATGTGTCCAAGAAAATTAGTCTCCGACTTCAAAAACTCACTTTTGTTTAGTGATACTTTTAAATTGGCTTCCCTCAATGTCTGTAATATTTTTTTTAAATTATACATATGTTCCTGAAGGGACTTACCAAAGATCAATATGTCATCCATATAGATAACACATATTTTATTAATATAACTTTTAAGTACATTATTCATCATTCTCTGAAACGTTGCTGGGGCATTTTTTAACCCAAATGGCATACGTTTGAATTCATAGTGCCCATCATTAGTAGAAAACGCAGTTTTTTCCTGATCATCTTCCTCAACTTCTATTTGGTAAAATCCTTTTGTCAAATCTAATGTAGAAAAATAGTTCGCCCGTCCTAGCTTATCTAGTACGTCGTCAATAACAGGTATAGGGTATTTATCTTCCCTGGTTACAGCATTCAATTTTCTAAACTCTATAACTATTCTCCATTCTTTATTTCCTAATTTGTCCATTTTCTTGGGAACCACCCATATTGGCGAATTATAGGGTGAGTCACTTGGAGTGATTATACCCTGCTCTAACATTTCAGTTATTTGTTTTTTAACTTCCTCTTCATGAATCTGTGGATATCTATATGACTTTGTGTAAACTGGTCTGTCATTGTTAGTAGGAATTCTGTGCTTAACTTCATTCGTAAAGGTCAAATCGTCACCTTTTTTATAAAATATATCTGAAAACTCTTTTAGCAGATTTTTAACTTCAATTCTTTCTTCTTTGTTCAAATGCTCCAATCGCAATTGTTCATCCATTCCCAATTCATCCATATGATGTAATTCGGGTAGATTTTGTATTAATTCTAAGTCATACTCTTGATCATCCTCCCTTTGTCCCTCAAGATACAAAGGAAGTTTTTGTTGATTTATTATAATACTATGCTCTTCATAATCTATTATGGCATTATTTTCTTTTAATAATGCAGATCCAAATATTCCATCAAACACTGGATGGAAATTACATATTTTAAACAACTCATCCTTTTTAAGAACTATCTGTAAACTATTCTTGGAAACCTTAGCTTCCTCTTTTATCACCAGAAATCCTGCTGCTGTTTTTATTTTCACTGGTTGTGCTAATTTATATATTATATCTTTTGGACAATGATTTTTCCTAATAATATTCTCAGTTGAGCCTGTATCTATTAAAATTCTTGTTTTATTTTTTCCTCGTTTGAATAAAACATAGGGCAATCCAAATTCGGTGGATCTCCCTTCGTGGAGGCTGCTTGTTGAAAATTTTCAGGTTCTTGCCTGTTATTTATATAATTATTTTGCCTACGTGTCTGTCCGCTTATATCCATCGGTTCCGGTCTTGTATGTTCATTTTGTCCGAAAAAATTGTTTCCTCTGGGGCAAAAACCATTCGGTCGAATGAAATTATTTTTTTGACAACCTGGATTAATTTTTGGAATTTGGGGATTTGAAGGCATTTGGAAACCTTTCCTATTATTATATGTTGGCACATTATTAAATTTTCCTTTAACATTTATTTTTTCAATTAAATTTGCCTGTCCCAGCTCATGAAGCGCCACTTCAAGTGAAGCTGGTTTCAGGGCACAGAGCACTGTTCTTAAGTTTAAAGGTAGCTTATTTATAAATACTTTTAATGCTACTTTATTATTATGCTCGATTTCTGACGAGCTTCCGTCTAGTTTATGTCTCTGATTAAGCAGGGACAACTTTGCTTGTATAAAATTATAAAATTGTAATACATCACCTCGATATTGGGCGCTTCTTAGTTCCTCATACAAATTTTCAGCTGAGGATAAACCTCCAAAATTCAGTTCTAATAAATTTTTTATCTCCACCCATCTGGAGAGGTGTGGATGAATTTCTAAGACTACTTTGGCTTTACCTTTTATTTTTCCTTTTATAATAGCTAAGAACATCCGTTGTGAATTAGGACTATACTCATCCATTGAAGCCACGACATTATCAATGCTTTCCAAGAACGGGTAGAGTTCCTCCTTCCTTCCATCGAAATCTTGAACCAGGCTCAGGAACTTCAGGGGATCAATATCTCTTCCCGCCATTTGATGCGGCTGTTGTTGTTGCTGAAATTGTGCTTCTTGTTGTAATTGCTGTAGCTGTGCTTCTTGCTGTTGTAACTGTTGTTGTTCCATTGCCGACAACTTTTCCCTATTGCTGGAAAATATTTCTCTCCTTTTTAGAGATCGGAAATATTTCTTATCCACTTTGCTGTTTTTTAAAAATAATTTTGGGAATAGTCTTTATCCTTTTTCGTAGGACACTTTTTTCGTAGAATACTTTTTTTACCCTTTTTCGTAGGATAGTTTTGTAGGATACCTTTTCACTCTTTTTCGTAGAATACAAAATATCACTTTTCATAGAATAATTTTTTATCCTTTTTCGTAGGATATTTTTTTTTTATTCTTTTATGTGTAGGACTCTGGAGGGACTCGTAAGTTTCTCAGAGGTATCCTTTTCGTAGGATCTTTTTATTCGGATAGATAATTTATTTATCTATCCCACCGACTGCGCCAATTTTATTCCAATGAAAAGAACTCTTTCCTTTGGTGTTTTAAGTTGAAGTTTTATTTTCTAAAAGCTTAAAAATCTAATTGAACAATATGTATTTATATCAACTCGAGCAACCGTTAGTCGCAGCTACTGCGATCGGCGATCACGCCACTTCTTCAAAAAGTTTATTTGCCAATCAGAACTGAGTTCTTTGTTTCGAAGAAGTCAATTATGATTACGTTGCAAAAACGGTTTAAACTCATAAACAAAAATATTTACATCCATCAAAGGCTCAAATTACAAGTAAACAAAGCAATTATTCGCAAATTCGATACTTCAAATAGCTTAAACCTACAAACAAGAAATATTCATAAACAATCATAAAATAATTTATATTATTACGGGATACTTATGCATAATGACGTCGTTGGGTAAAACTTATGTACATATGTATACACGAAAATTACCTTCTACAAACTTCTCTGAAATCAAAGCTTTATGTACATACATATGTACATATGTAAATTTCAGTAATAAGGCGACACATATGTACATACATACATATATGTGACATGAGTTTTAATGAAAGCTCCGACGACTTCACGCGACTAGTAATTATCGGGATTCTACTGTATCTACATGTATGTATAAATATACATACATATGTACATACATATTTTTTTTTTTATTCATGGGATGAAATCATCGAAAGACCCTGGCAGTGATGGTGTTTGCCAGGAGTGCGAGACTTTAACACGCTAAAACACCCCTTTACACTGTCCCACACCTTCCCCGTGGTACTGCCGCAAGGCTTTACATCACGGGGTGGGAATAGGTCCTAGACCTAATCTAACCTAAAGAGATTCTTCTGCGAATCTCTTCTAACCTACGAAGTTCTAATAGAACGAATTTTGCAAAATTACATACACACGTCCAGTTATACAAAGATTCCAACATGGTTGGAACTATGTTGTCCGGCCTAATTCTACGCCCTAAATCTACTTCTAAGCACTCTCTTCTACTATCAAATCGTGGACAGATGAAGAACACATGTTCGGCATCTTCCACGACATTACCATCACAGCTCGGACAAAACGGAATACTGTCATGTCCGAAACGGTACAAGTACGACCTGAAGCAACCATGTCCAGTCAAAAACTGTGTAATATAGTAGTTCAAGTCACCGTGCTTTCTTGATAACCATGTACTGATGTCAGGTATCAGTGAGTAAGTCCATCTTCCCTTATCATTCGCTGTCCATCGTGCCTGCCACTTACGTAGGCACAAATCTGTCACACCATCCGTACTGTCCGATATCGCCTCTAATTCGATGGGCATCAAACCGGCAATGACAAAAGCTGCCTCGTCGGACACAGTTCGGAATGCGCTACATACTCGCAGGGCGGCCAGCCTATACACATGGGATATCAGATTCACATACGTAGAATATCTCAGTGAACCTGACCATATAGGGGATACATATAGGATAATGCTTTTAACTACACTAGAGATCAATTTCCTCTGCAGATATTTTGGACCTCTTGTATTCGGCATGATCCGGGATAGAGCTGAGCAGGTCTTCGATGCTCTGGCACCTATATACTTAAAGTGCTCATGAAAAGATAGACGTGTGTCAATCATGACTCCAAGGTATCTTAGACATTCCCTGGATTCTATGCTACACGTACCAATATTAAGCCTAATGGTTTCCCTACTTTTCCGACTACTAATCAGAACCGCCTCTGTTTTATGGTCAGCTAGAGCTAGACCCATATGTACATACATATGTACATATGTATATGTATGTATGTATGTAAATCTGTTTAACAACAATTATTTCTTCGCTAAATATTCTTTTTGGAAATTTAATGAATAAAGTCTAAAACTTAATGTACATAGTATGTATGTATGTATGTATGTACATATGTATATTCATATGCATACATACATATGTATGTACATACATACATATATGGGTAATTCCAGAAAATTCAATTTTGTTAAGCCTTTTTTAGCGATTATTTAAAGTAATAGGTATTATTTTTTTTGGAATATACATACATACATATGTAAAAATTTTCTACTAACAATAACCTTACGCATTAGCACAAAAGAGGGAGAACGGACGGAGTTCAAATAACGGAAGTTTTTTGAGTTGGTTTTCAATTATACATACATATGTACATACCTTAATGTCGCATCCGTCGCCCAAAATCAATATTTATTAATTTTTTTCAGTAGTAAATAAGCATTTGTTATTGTTTAACTTATTTGAATTAAAGTTCGATCAATATTAGCAAAAGTACTGCCTTAAGGTAGGATCACACGATTGCCGCAAATACACCAATCTGACCCAATTTTTATTGTGCAAAATTGGTGTACAATAATAAAATTGTCCTAATCAAATACGTTGCAGTCACATGATTGCCCCATTTCATAAAAATTTGATTGTCGCAGATTGGCGAAGTATGAATTTGTGGTAATAATTGCCGCAGCCCAGTTACACGATTGTTCTACGGCAACAGAAACAAACAGCTGTTTTGGTAGTTTTTAGTTTATTTTGTTTTACTTGCAAACGGGTTTCTTTTAAAAAGAAATGATTTTTTGTCTGTTTTATTTTGCATATGAAAATGGTTTATTGTTTTAAAATAAATGAAATTGCATCTGCTTTGTATATTTTGTGCTCCTTAAATATACAAAGCAGAGGCAATTTTCGTTCTTTTAAACGAATAAAAACTAACGGCCTGGCCCACGATGTCGACAAGAAAGTTTCGTTCGCTTACTTACATTGAAAACAAAAACAAATTCTCTTATTTTGTTTTTGTTTTCAATGTAAGTAAGCGAAAGAAACTTTCTTGTCGACATCGTGGGCCAGGCCGTAAATATGTACATATATGGGTTAAGATTGGCTCACAGTTCCATGCTAACGTTTCAAATAAGTTATAATTACATATAAAAGTAAATTTAAGTCGATACTTATGACAACACTTGGAACACACGAACAAAATAAATTAATTTATGAAATTGTCGCGTATTGGCTACTTTGATTGCCGCTCGAGAACACAATAAATATTGGTGCATTTTTAACATTTTTATTGGGTAATACAAAGTATTACGACTTTGTAGAATCAAAATATTATGAAATTCCCTCCGTGTTAAAAAAAAAGAGAACAAGAATCTGTTGTAGGTATTTTTCATGTTTACACTGCTACGTTTATAAACGCACTATTTGCAAATAAAAATATTTGGAAATATGTAAATTAACTCACTGTTTATACGGCATTGTAAATGTATAAAAACTTGGTAGCACTTCTATAGAAATGTTACTTATGTTTACCAAAAAATTATGTAAATGTATTAAATAACAAATAATAATTTGATTTTATTGTCATAATTTTCTTCTCTCAATGTTTTTTGTGCAATATTTATCAATTTATTGTTTTTTATTAGGAAACATTTGTAAGTGTGGCAACCTCAAGCATTTTATTTGCAAACAGTTCATGGAAATGTAGGGAGGATTGTAGAGTCTCGAGGGCTACGTGACCAAAACTTGACTCAGGAAGATCCAAACTACTACTGGATATGAATAGGAAGGCGATGAGAGTCGTGATAGGTGCTTTGACTAAACACTGCTTGGTCAAAGCAAGAACCAGCATTTGGGAAACTGTATGCACATATGTATGTAGTTTTTTATTCATCCTTAGACCGAGTTAACATCTGGCACACATCTGCCCCAAAAAAAAGCATAACCACTAATTACTAATGAAAAACTGTTTGATTCAGACATGTATTCATTTTGTGCAATGCCGTTCCCATTATGTTTTTTATATGGAAAGCAATGCTACTCAACGAAAAATAACGGAAATGCCAAACGTTGGCACTAGTATACACTATTACGATGTCACAAAATGCCATAGTGTGTACTCTGCATTATTGTTATTTCGTCGGTTGGTTACAGGTTTGATGTATGGAACATTTTTAAAAAAATTTAGTTATTGATTGATTATATATGAATAATGTGTCCTCTTTACAAATTCTTTATCCGATTTTTTCCGATATCTTGAGTATATCAGGATATATAGAGTTGCACTATTGAGCCATTTCCACAATTGTTGAACAATTAAAAAATTATTTTACAGCAATCGAAAATTTTTGGAATATGTGGCACATTTCCAACGTAAAAAAAAGTATTAATATTGTTATTCGCAATTGTTATGATGTACATACATATATCAATGCATATTCTACTCAACGAACGTGATTCAAAGCAAAAGACAAAAATTTTATTATTGTATTGTTATGTTTTAATCAAATGAAATTTATATTTATTTTTTATTAATAAAATTTCTTTTATTAAATATATTCAAAATGCCTTTTATTTCTTCCGTTGTTTTTCCTTTAAATGTCATATTGCATGAATAAAATTGATATTTTCTACTTAAATATATAAAGTAATTTAACTACTTGAACAAATAGTGGAAAATATTGTTGTTATGATTGTTGATTGCGTTGACAAAGATTTTTGTAATTTTTTCTTTAAATCCGAATAACTTTTCATGTTGGATGTAAAAAGTTTATCAACTTTAAGCTTGACTAAAAAACATGTGTATCTATTTCTTTTATTATTAGACAAAAAATTCTATCGTGTATTTTTATAAATCTAATGAACTAAACATTCTTCATCGATTTTTTCGAAAACACATTTTTGCTCCATACATCAAACCAGTAACCAACCGACGATTTGTTAACATAGTGTCCACACCTGACGATTTTATATCATAACTCGTAATATAACGCCGGCAGAGCAACTGTCATTTTTTCATTAATACCAACACAAAGGGGTAGACATGATGATTTTATATCACGACGAATCAAACAAATATTTGAAAAATACTTGCCAAAAATATTTAATTTTTTGGTTACAAATAATTGTTGTGCCGCCTTTTTGAAACGAAAATTTTTTTAATAAATATACGTTAAATACACAGTAACACATAAAATGACATTTGATATCAAGATGAATTTATCAGGCCGTGAGCTCTGATGATTATATCATAATGCTGCTATAATATTAATAAATTAAGTCTATACGTGATGAATTTTCATCATGATATCAATTTTACATTCATCAGGTGTGGACACTATGTTTTGTACAGATGGAAGTTCTACTTATTTTTCTCTAAACCACTGCTAGTCACACATATTTTCGTACAATGTGTATTCATTTATATAAGAATCAGATTAAAGTTCGGTACTCTGGCGTCACTTTGGCCGAGTATGTTCTAAACTTTAGAGTCTCAACAGTCTTAATATTGACACAGTCTTATTAAAAACAATTAAATAGAGAACTAAATTATAAGCACACGTATCTATGTATGTACATATGTACATACATACATATCTACATACATACATACATATGTATGCATGTATGTATGTTTGTATATAAATTTCAAAACTTGTACTTTCAAAAGTAAACACTATTAAGATATTTGCGCAGCAAAATAAAATCATAAAATAGTTATATTTAAAAAATATTAAGATAAGGCACATACATATGTATGTACATACTGGTTACTGGTTTACCGCACAGATATTAAGAATACATTATTGATGGTGCAAACCAGTAACCACCCGACGATATGTACATACATATACTAAACTATAAACAGACAGAACTTCAAATTATCAAAACGGTTTTGTCTTTACATAAACAATTTCACAGAACTAATAATCTGATGAAAGCAAATTTTTTTTTGCAACAGTCTTCTTTAATAATATATGTATACTACATACATACATATGTACATATTTATATATATACCGTTATGCCTGGTTTTATGTTACATCATTGCGTCCATTTGTACAGTATTAACAGTATTTATCTTCACGGAAACATACATACATATGTAAATGTGAAAAAGGTCAAGTTTCTATTTCAGATTTCGGCTATCAAGAGTACTGAGATCAAAATTTGCCACAAATTCTTGTTGAGTACAATAACTACATATTACGACAATCTGACATGTCATCGTCAGGGTGTCATCTCATTTCTAGGCGATCTGTTATAGGAAAGGTAAAACTATTTCCAGCTTGCCTAAAAAGGAGTTGTAAGGTTTCATATGAATCTGCTAAGGAGGAATATGTACATTAGGTTGTCTCGCAAAAAAATTTCGCCGTACACCATATTAATATAAATATTGTTGCAAGGCAGTTTCGAATTCTTTTTGCCGAACGTAGGGGTCGCTAAAATACATTTTTTATATCTTCGGCATTTAAAGTCGCATATTAAAGTGTGACACATCTATGTGTTTGCCACCAGTAGACCAATGATTTGCTTTAATAGTCATTGACCTCAAATATCCCGTACTAGTATTTACCCACCACATTTAAATTCCTACCACCCTAATGTACCACCCTAATATCAGAAAACTAAAGCCCGCAAAATACCATTAAACTTTTACTGAGTAAGAATTTCAATAATTCCAGCAGAACAATTTTTTAAAAAAATGTTTTATGTTTTTTTGCCGAAGGTAGGGGTTGCCTTGTGTTATTTGTTTTTAAGTTCGGTACAAGAATTGAATTGAAATAGTTTTTTTTAATTATTATAAACTTATATTTTTAGCCCTTTATTTAAATTTCGTTTAGGATTTATGCATTTATATATGTATGTACATATATAATTTCTTTATATCTAAAATGGCCGAATATTCGGCAATTCGAATAGGAATATTCGTGCATCACTAGTAAAGGGTGTTTTTTATAGAGCGGTACAAGTTTAAATCATAATAAAATAAGGAAATATATTTTTAATATGAATGAAACGGGCTTTATTGGAAAGAAAATTTTATGAAATTATTGTTTTGATATGATTTCGGCCTTTTACGCGCCCCACGGCTGGCGCGAACACCAGTTTTCAACAACTTTTTGCAGCATTTGCGGATTTATTTTGCCGATAACTCTTCGAATGTTGATTTCCAAGTGTTCAATTGTTTGTGGTTTATCGACGTAGAAAAGTGACTTAACATAACCATAAAGAAAACAATACAATGGGGCTAAATCACTCGATCTTGGTGGCCATTTAATTAAGCCATTACGTGAAATTATTTTTTCCTCAAAAGTTTCTTTGAGTAAACCAATTGTAGCTCCCGCTGTGTGGCATGTGGCTCCGTTCTGTTGGAAACACATATCAGCAAGATTAATGCCACGTACTTGATGTACGAAAATGTTTCGAATCATGTTCCTATACCGTTCACCATTGACAGTAACATTCTGGCCGTCATCGCTTTTGAAGACATATGGGCCAATGACTCCGCCAGCCCATAAAGCGCACCAAACAGTAATTTTCTGTGGATGTAATGGTGTTTCGACAAGATCTTGTGGATTATCCTCACTCCAAATGCGACAATTCTGCTTATTTACGTACCCATTCAACCAGAATTATGTACGCCATAAAATGGAAGAAGTGCAGGGTTCCCAGATTTCTTTCGACCGACATCCCCAATTTTAACATTTTTATCCCCATAATTCCCCAAAAGGCAATTTGTACTAATTTTACCATTTCTGGAGATGGATCAAATATCACTGAATTTTGTTTCTAATTTAATTTTTTGTTGACTTCATTGCCGAAAAATTAGTTCAATGCAAGCGTTGCTCGTTGATAGATAAAGTAAATTTAATGTATACTATACTATACTCTACCAGTTTTTTAAACGGTCGTGATCCAGCGACATCTTGATATGAACAAGCTTCTGCCCAAAGTATGTTTAAGTCGTTTTTTATTTGTATATAAAATCGTAAGCATCAAATAAGGTAAAGAACTAATTGTCAAATAATTTGTAAGTTATATAGTACATACGAGGTCTGATCAAAAAATAACCGTTATTTTCAATTTTTTCAAAAAGTATTTATTTATTCATCAATAACTATCTTGTCCCCTTCAAAGTAATCCCCCTCAGATATAATACACTTATGTCAGCGTTTTTTCCAATCCTCGAAACGCTCTTTTTGGTATCGCCAACAGCTCCTGTTTCGATTTTTCTTTTATCTCCTCAATCGTAGCAAAACGCTTTCCTTTCATCGGTGTCTTCAATTTTGGGAAGAGGAAAAAGTCAGCGGGGGCCAAGTCCGGTGAATACGGTGGTTGAGGCATGATAACGGTTTTGTTTTTGGCCAAAAACTCACGCACAAGCATCGATGTGTGAGCGGGTGCGTTATCATGGTGCAAAATCCATGATTGTTTTTTCCACAATTCTGTGCGTTTCAGACGAATTGCTTCGCGTAAACGGCGCATAACTTCAAGGTAATATTCCTTATTGACCGTACGACCTTGTGGCAAGAATTAATGATGCACCAACGCCATTGCAGTCGAAGAAAACAGTGAGCAAAACCTTCACATTTGACCGAACATGACGTGCTTTTTTCGGTCTTGGCTCTTCTGGACGCTTCCATTGGGATGATTGGGCTTTGGTTTCAATGTCATAGCCATACACCCATGATTCGTCACCAGTTATGACCTTTTTGAGGAAATCTGGATCGTCGTTGACGTTGTTTTTGCTCACAATTTAGTAAAAAATCGAAGAGCACACCAAAACACGACTAACCTTTTTATCTGTCAAAAACAAACTGACAATCCAAAATGGCTGATATTACCAACATATATAACAGACATGTGTACCAACATAACCGAAAATAAAAATGCGAAAATCGAACATACGTAACTCACGAAATTTGAAAATAACGGTTATTTTTTGATCAGACCTCGTATGTACGTGTAAACAATAAAATTAGCTGATGAACAATCTCCCCAATGTGAGTACCTGTTTGTCTTGTAATAAACATTGTTTAAATCTTGCTAAGAACAAACGTTAAAGACGAGTTCATTGTTACCATTTATCAATTTATATTATTTGTGAACTAAAAAAGAGCATTTGGAATATGTATTGATATTAAAATATTCCGAGAAATAAATAAAAAATAGATATTAAGTAAAATACAAATCCCCAAAAAATTTCATAAAATCCCCAAACCAAAATTCTTATCCCCATTTCGAAAAAAAATCCCCAATTTGGGGATAAAGCCCCTAATCTGACAACACTGAAGAAGTGCACGATGAGTTTGACGAATAGAACAATTATTTTGATTAAAATTTTCAACAATTTGCACGCGTTGCTCTGGTGTAAGTCGATTGATAATGAAAAAAAACACCCTTACATACTACATATGTATGTACATATTATGTTTACTAAAGATAATAATAAACTGTTCAATAGGGAAATAATTTTTTTGCTTAAGCAAGTTTTCTTTCTTTTCACACTAGTATGCTTTTTAGGGTTCCGTACACCAAAGGTGAAAATGTGTTTTCGGTACAATGTCTTTCCGTCTGTCTGTCTGTAACAGGCTGTAGACCTGTAATTTTCATGTACAACTTTGGCCGCTTCAACAACAAACAGTTAAAAATTAAAGCGTGTTCTGAGGCGAGCAACGAAAAATTTTGATATCGTCGACGAAATGGGGGTAGAAATTGTCGCTTGTGTGGTCTTGCATTATTTCGTCAACGGTTTATTTGAACTGCCGTCTATATGTCTTCCACGATTTTCTTTATATTGTCTTGTCATGATGTTTGGAAGATATGGCCAGCAAGATCTTGATCTGATGCTTACATGCTTTATTACTCATACTCGTTTGAGTATGGATAAGTTATGAGTATTAAAAATTTAGCTTTTTGTATTTTTCTGCTGTATACATGGGTCAGTCAAACTTAAAACTGTCCTACGAAATACCAAACTACTATAATAGAAGTGCTTAACTAAAATTACGGCTATTTAGCTAGCAGTGTCAGGAGTCTTTGTGTAGAGATAACTAGATATTTCCCGGTTCTGCGATAAAACTTCCTAGATTCCTATTTCTAGGCCCCAACGCGGTAACTACCAGTTATTGACCATCGGATGCACACGCCCAAAGACTTCGACTACCTTATTTATAACAGCTTTTGCAGAAGTTGTCAGAAATCATCAAATACATATGTGTGTATCTGCTATATCATATCCCCAAGCTCGTAGACTGAAGATGTAAAATATTTGGTCAAAGAATACTTACAGATAATACCAGTCTCAGTCATATTCATTTACACAGGATTAAGAATTTTGTTAAACAAATAAAAAAAAAATAATTTTGGATTAATTTACATAATTTGAATACTGTATTTTTAAAACATTATCCTTATAAAAACGAGGATAATAGTTCCCTACAAACATTTGGAAGATATCTTACCCAGAAGATACATACATATATATACAATATCTTATTTTTATCATTTAGAAGAAAATCATCAAAGCAATACTTTTTTGATGTTAAAATATTTTCATTTTAGTGAAACTTTTTGAATGAACAGTTCAAAATGCATTGACTATTTATTTTTTCCTTTAACAAGGTATTTTGTGTTATTAAAATGTTGCATTTTGTTCAGCCTGGTGTTTTATCACATGCGCAATAAATTTATAATATCAATATGTTATTAACTGGAATATAAAAAAATATTTAATTTAATATAAAAACAAACAGAAAATTTTCAAAACATCAGCTCAGGGAATTCCTTTTTATACTAAACATATGATGACTCCTGTGATGATAAATTGAAATTAGTTGACCATAAAAAATTTATTTAAATTTAAATTAATGGTAGTTTTAATTCCGGGGTGATTTTTCTTTCTTCAGATAATTTGGAAAAATTTTAAAATTATACTTTAAATAATTTATCTTCCTAAAAATAATCTGGCTATATCATAAATAATTCTATTAGATGATTATCTAGCAATATCACAGTTTTATTTTCTACAAGTATTGCATTCGTACCTCTTCGAAGTATCGCCCTGGCCGCACAACATCTCCCGAAGGGGGAAACTTCGGCAATACGAATATGATTGTTGCCGCAATAATATTTTTCTTCCAAGCAATACGATTTCGAATCATTTTCGTATTGCTTTGCTTGTGGGTTAATACTAATATAAACATTATTATTATGTATGTATGTATATATCATACCGTAACCGCGACATAATTTTCGAACTTAGTTTTTTTGGACCGGAGGAGCTTAATTAAGATTTTTTGGCGGTTGTGGTTTTCATGAGTAACAACCTATGTTGTTTCCCGTCTCGAGCTTATGATGTCAAAATAATTACATTTTAAATGTTTTTTAAAAAAGTATAAGAAAATTTTTAAAATATGGACGTACGTATGTACAGTGGAATCTCCCTTAACGGATACTTCTAATAAGCGGACATCCCCTTTAGACGGACACGGTTGCCAAGTCCCCTTCAACGGACGCGGCCACCCGTTTGACAAAAGAAACTTCTCTTGAACGTACATTTGGTTGGTTTTTTTCATGTCATAATTTACAAATACGCTTGTCAAGACTCTTTTAATTTGCTCGCCTTAACAACAAGGCGAATATGACAAATATTTACACATCACATAACATAGTTAAATGGGTATCGTAAATATTTTCCCTCTAACATAAAGTTTTCAAACTAATTTTTTTTCCACAATTTACGCTTCTAATTCGGGAGTTGACAATACCAATTCTTGCGTGATGCGAACGTACGGTATAGTGTATAAACCTATTTGATCAATAGCTTATAATCCATACAATTACTTATGCGATTAAGGGATTCCCCAATAAGCTAGATGTGCGTTTGTTCATTGTACAGGCAAATCTCGGTATAACGAAGCTCGCTTTAACTAAAATCCGATAAAACGAACGTCCAGATTTTACATTACATTAACAACCTTACATACCGAATAATATCCAAATTTTATACTGGATGTAATGAATGATGAAGAAAAAATTGCAAAATATAAAACAAAAAATTGCTAGAAACATATTTCTAACATTTAGTTCTTCTTTATATAGCGAATATTTTGATACATGTGTGCTCTGTATAACGAACGGCAAAAAAATATTAAACAAAAACTACAGCAGCAATGTAAATACAAAAAATGTGATACCGTTAGTTTGTATTTCGTTGGTTATTTGAAAGAAATTGCCTTCATTCTTTTTATTGTATTGTATCATGTCTACAATAATAATAATTAAAATAACACTTAAAAAAAAACTTTCCGATATAACGAATTTTTCGGTATAACGAATGGGACTGACATTATATCGTTCGTTATACCGGGATTTGCCTGTACTTTGGAAAGAAGTGTTCATTCGTTTGTATACATTAGTGCGGGCATTAGAGTTGTGCTTATCAGCTCTTTTGAGTGATCGCTCTTTTCAGTTCAGCTCACTTTACTTACTGAAGTAATTGATTCAGTTGGCTCAGTAGCTCAGTTCATTTGTAGTGAAACATTTTGTCAAGCATAAAGAAAGGGCGAAAACAGAAGCATACAAAGTGACAGATTCATACAGTGTGTGTGTGAGTGGTCATACATTACAAAACAAGGCAGATAAAGTATAAACAAATAAGTAAAACTAAGGGCCTGGTTCACGATATCGACAAGTAGAACGTTGTCGCACACTTACATTGGAAACAATAACAAAATTTTAGAATTTGTTTTTGTTTTGAATGTAAGTGTGCGACAAGTCGAATGCAGTCGATATCGTGAATCAGGCCTTAAAATAGTTCAATGAGCGGAATTTGTTAATAAAAAAATTAAAATTATTTAGTATTTCAGATATTTTAATATTAGCACAAGAACTATGGAACTCTTTCATTAGGTCATTTTAGACACAAACCTATAACCAATTTAAATAACATGCGTTTTATTAAAGGTTTGTATCTAAAACGAGCTGCTGAAAGAGTTTTATAGAAGTCTACATGTAATTTAAATGGGTTTAATTACAGGTTTGTATCTAAAACGAGCTACTGAAAGAGTTCGATGCAAATCTAGAAACCACTCAGTACTGAGCTGAAAGCGCTAGTTCAATTGAACTAGTTCGTTCATTTCGTGCACAGCTCTAGCGGACATGACGTTTAAAATTTGATAAAAAGAGGTCTGTACTAACACTGGAACAAAAAATAAAAGTGATTGAAGTGTACAATAAAGAAAACTGAAAATGACATTATAAAGAAAAGAGAAGTGCTAATTAAAAAATGGCACTCAAATGCAAATTTAAATGAGAAAATAAGCTTTTTTAATGCTGAAGGGCTGACAATTGATCAGTTGTCCTATTGCAGCACGCAATAAAGGAATTCCATTAACTGGTAAATAAATTAGGTTTTTTATTCTATGAACAATATTTACAGCAGGTTGATTAATTTTATCACTAACTTACTGAATGGGCTCTGATTGACTTATATGTTTTATTTAAATAATTTTACTTTTCCATTTACTAGGTCCATTGATACAAAGTAAAGGTAAGGAAATAGCTGAATCCTTGCGTAACAACACTTTCAATTCCTCGTCCGGTTGGCTTAACAAGTTTAAAATTCGTCACAATATTACGTTCAAAACGATATCAGGCGAAGCCGCCTCTGTTCATCCGGCGGATGTAGCATCATTCATGGTGAAACTACCTAATCTAATAAATGAGTACCTAGCAAGAGATACTTACAATGCAGACGAAACTGGGCTTTATTTTAGAGCATTACCAAACAAGACCCTGTCACCTTAAAAAATCAAAAATGTCTAAGGAAATGATAACAATATTTTACTGTGCGAACATGGCTGGAGACAAGGAAAGGCATCTAGACC
The DNA here is from genome assembly GCA_936439885.1 of Nowickia ferox. NCBI lineage: Eukaryota > Metazoa > Arthropoda > Insecta > Diptera > Tachinidae > Nowickia > Nowickia ferox. Next base: position 88,097,290 of record OW387023.1, on the reverse strand, counting down.
AAGAGCTTTTAAACATTTAATAAACGATGATTTACCGGTGACATGGAAATCAAACACCAAATCATGGATGACGTCTGAAATCATGAGTGAATGGTTAGAAAATTTTGGTCGGAGCACAAAGCAGGCAAAATTTACTTTTTTCTGCACAATGCGGTATCGCATCAAAAAAAAAACATCGATTTGAACTACATTAAAATACACTTTTTGCCTCCTAATTGTACTTCAATCAGCCAACCACTTGATCAGGGTGTTATCAAAAATTTCAAGAATAATTACAGAACTTAGATACTGAAGCACTTACCAGCAAACATTGAAATTTCTAACACAGCCAACGATTTAGTGAAACGTATAAACTTGTTGGATGCAGTTTATTTTGCTAAAAATGCATGGGACCAAGTTACTTCTGAAACCATTCAGAACTGTTTTTTCGTAAGGCAGGGTTTACGTTTAATAGCCAGGAATTTCCGACAGTATTTGATGTTGATTTTTATCCTGAAGATGAGTTACCATTAAATCTACTTGCCGAAATTCAGAAACGTATTGCAGGGGTCAGTGAGCAAAACTTAAACGATTTTTATCATATCGATGATAATTTACTAGTTGAAAGATATCCTTTGGACTTAAACTTACCATTACAAGAGCACATTTCTAAAGTTCAAGAAATTTCTGATGACGCAACAGATGAAATGGAACCTTCAGATCTTAAAGATGCAAGAAACAACATCTTAACATATAAGGACGCATAAACCGCATGATCTTATAGCGTTTGGGAAATATCAAGGTGATACAGAAGCTAAGAATATACTTTCATATCTTGACTTACATTTTCAAGATGTTATTGCCAATACCAAAACTAAACGCTAAACTAGAATAGAGGAATATCTATTGAAATAATATAGTACTTATAAAACATTTTAAACTTTTATTACATATGGAAATATGATATTTATTTTTTTTTAATAAAACCAATTGAATTTTTTATTTTTTTAATAAAAATATTTTTGAATAAAAAATTTTACTCATTTAAATTTGTAGTTTTTTCTTGACGGGACAGCTCCCTTGTACGGACAAATTTCAATGGTCCCTTCAGTGTCCGCTGAAAATAGATTCCACAGTACATCATTTATTTCTAAAATAACAACACAAATTCTACCTTTTATTTAATTAGTTTCAACAAATTACTCATGAAAACCACAGATATTACACTTATTGTTGGCAAGCAGTTGCCCCTTAGATCCTATTATTATTGTAATTTACAGGATAGCATAAGCCCCGTATATGGCACCATTTTGAACAACATTCACTGTCTTTTTTACACTGGTCGTAATTGTCTCTACAATTATGGTTACGGAATTGCTGGAAAGCGCATAAAGTGAAAACGATTTAATTTTTTTTAAAACAACAACAACAACAACGAACCTCAGAATTTTTTACAAATCCTGCCATTATGATGACAATAACGTAAAGAATATGTACAATTTTCATTTTGTGAAGGTATTCAAAAATTAAATCGCTCAACTGGAATCGAGAAACGATTATGACTGATTTCAAACTATCTGGAATTGCTTTATATACTCATATGAGAAAATTAGCGCTTGTTTAATCATCATCATACATGCATATGTATTTATCTACTTATTGTTATATGTATATTAGGGCGGGTCGATTAGTATGGAGGCAAAAAAATCGCTCAAACTATAGGGTGTTTTTTATTGAGGTATAGAACTTTAAGTTGGCATCACTTTTTTAACTGGCGGCCATTTTGTCAGCTGTCAAGTGATTAATATTTAGTTTGGTTTGCCATTTCATCATGAACAGGTTGACAAAAGAACAACGCTTGCAAATCGTGCAAATTTATTTCGCAAATAATGGTTCAGTTCGCGAAGTTTACCGCAAGCTCCGTCCATTTTATGGTCGACCGTTGGTTACCGTTAATGGAGACCGGTATAGAGCCATGATAACCGACTATTTTGTTTCCGAATTGGATGGCATGAATTTGGATGAGTTGTTTTTCCAACAAGACGGCGCTACATGCCACACAGCGCACGTCACAATCGATTTATTGAAGGAAACATTCGATGCGCGCATAATTTCGCCCCATATGCTCGAAAAAGTGGTTGAAAATTAGACCTGTAGAATTGGCTTTATTCGAGCCAGCCGCGGCGGCCACATGCCCGAAATCATATTTAAACGTTAATGGCATATAATTATCCTTCCAATAAAGCCAAATTGATGGACATTAAAACGATTTTCTTGTGTTTTATTTCAATTCGAAGTTCTATACCTCTAAAAAAAACACCCTATACAAGGAAAATCGTATTCTAGGGATCAAAATAAGAAACTTTGCCCAAGGAACCATACCTCTAAAATGTATTTTGATGTCCCGACTTTTGGTCCGAAGGGTCAAATTTTGAAAAATCTCACTTTGACCCGTTTAGAGTTCCTCAATCGAGTCAAAATGTATGAACGACCGCCACTAATTTTGGACCCCTGGGGTGTTCCCCATAGAGAGCGTGCGAAATTGCCCAGACTTGAAAGCAAAAAAGACTTCAAGCAATAATTTTTTTTATTTTCTTTTCTATTACTAAGTACAATTAACTTTTTCATTTCATTCTGCCTAAATAAATTTCTAAAGAGAAAAATAAACTCCAAAAATAAAAAACATACCATTTCACTGATTTTTTCTTGTAAAAATTTTACCCTTCGGATCAAAAGTCGGGACATCTAAATACATTTTAGAGGTATGGTTCATTCGGCAAAGTTTCTTATTTTGATCCCTAGAATACGATTTTCCTTGTAATTTGAGCGATTTTTAAATCGACCCGCCCTAATGTATATATATGTACATACATATATACATATATGTGCCCTTATAAATCATATTTTTCTATGGTCGAGATATTTAATGGATTAAATTTGAACAAATCAAAAAATCTTTTTATATTAAGCAAGATTTTAATTTTAAGTGTCTCTAGTCTCTTTAAATATATAAATTTATTTAATCTTTATTTAACATCTATTAAAGTTTTTTCAAGATTTATTTAATATTTCGAAGCAAAACTGCGTATGATTAAGACCACTTTCATAATTAAGGTCACATATATACACCTATACATATATGTAGTAGATATATATATATATGTATGTGTGTATGTATGTACATATATGCTTCGTTTTCCTACTGATGAACTACAAATATTACACTGTGTAAAAGAAATTAAAGAAGTCGAAATAAATAGGATTTGTTATTATTTTTCTGGTAGATATTGTCGAGTATAATACCATGTTCACACTTACGTGTTTAACACCTCATTCGTTTGGAAGGGCTTAAACACGACGATTTCGAGATGTTTTACCATACATTGACTTGTTTTGTTAAATATCTCAAATGAAGTGTTTAAGATTTAAATACTTCCTTATAGTATGTTCACACTCTCTATTCATGCTTCACACCCCAATCACGAACGAATCTACTTGCTTGGCCATACAAAATTATGAGTGCGAATCAAGTAGATTCAATATGAATCTACTTGCGAAGCACGTAAAATTGGTATCTTCTCTAACTTTTATCGCAGTTTATCGTCAGTTTAACTGAACTAGCTATCAAAACAAAATAGGTATATGTATGTGCATGTGTGTGTTTGTGAACAAATAAAAGCAAACCAAAAAAACAAATATGTGAGTTTAAAATAAATGAATTTAATTTAGTAATGAATAGTATAAAAAGGAAAAACAAGAAGAAAATATAGGGATGTCTTCAAAAACAAGATTTTGAATGAGTTGAATATATGTAAGTATGTATGCTTATATGTATACGTACATATGTATACGTATATACGTGCGTATGATACGTATGTATGTGTGAATATACATAAAAAAATGCCACACGAACAGTGATACCAACTTTTTCAGAGCAAAAAGCACTAAATGCAATAAGTATATTTGTATGCAAATCAGTGATGCCATTAGGATACGAAAGATAAATTTTTCGTATCTTTTGATGACTTCAAGTACCATGTGTAATCCCGACATTTTTCGTATCTTTTGAATCTGTACACAAAATGTACAGAAAATATGAACATCTTTTTTTTTTTTTGATAAAATATGAACATGTATTTTATTTTTAGGAAATTTATATGAACCTTTTGATATGATCGCCTTAGTATAAGCGCCTTAACTCGTATATTAATTAAAAAAAAAATGGATTTTTTTGATAACATTCAAAGATAGTTATGTACATATAATTAATCTTAAAGTTTGCTTACTATATTTTTAAAAATTACATACATGCCTAATATTTATGACTTAAATAAACATAAAAATAAATTTATATGATATCATTTTCTTTCAATATTCATTAAATATGAATTAAAAATGTTATGTTAATAAATGTTAAACGTTAAAAATGGACTTTCTAATTTTTTACAAAATGTATCTTTTTGGGAACAATTGTATCTTTTTGGAAACTAAAATGTATCTTTCTCGAAATTTCACTGGCAACACTGATGCAAAAGCTATATTTTTATTTTTTATTTACTTATTTATTTTCAATACAGAGAAAGCCCACACGGCCAATTATATAGGTATTGCATGAGTAAAAATTAGAAACTTAAGTTAACTATAATTTTAAATTTACTATATTTCATAGGTTTTTGTAATAATTTCAATTACGAGTGTGTATATCGAGCTATGTTTCGATTTTGCTTATATATATGGACATAAGTAGAATATGAGTAGGAAAATAATTCAAGTTCATTTGACACTCCAATTATGGTGAATTATTTTAACAAAAGAGTGATCAGCGAGAGGCGTACGGCCTAAAGGAACAGATATTTCAGAAACAGCTGAATTTTATTTATAGGATAAAGATTTCAATTAAAATTTTATTTGCACTCTTTTATATAACTGCTTAAATTAAATCATTCCGTATAGACGGAGTACATTGTAACTCGAATCGAAATAAAATGCATTCTGCGTATAATTAGCATACAAATCGAAAGAATTTTCCTTCTGCAGAGTGCAGAGTACACTTAATTATATACATGTATATGTATTTATGTGTATGTATATGCGTATAAATATGTAAAAACTATTTATGTATGGATGTGCACATATAAATACATATGTACATATTTATATTAATATATAATTATACTCGGTTATGGAAAAAGTCGTTTCATCTTTTTCTTCTGGCCATAAAACTGTTTTAATAAGTTAATTAGACTTTTTAGGCGTTTCATCTGAATTAATTTTTACATGCACATGGTTCAGTATGTTACATTCTGAACATATGTAAGTCTTTTCTTTTGAGACCGTATTTTATATGAATTAAGCAATTGGATGTATTAAAAAATCATTATTGGATTTCTAACTTACTTTTAAAATAGTTATTAGCGCTAAAAGTTACTTCCACCTCAGCATTTGAACATGGTAATGTTAATAGTCCTAGAGCAAATATTGACAGTTTTAGAAATGGATTATCATTAGTTGAATTTCAATAGTTATAAACTTCAATCTAAAATTTATCAGTTCTGAGTTAATTTTTCCTTTTATGTAGCCTTAAATTTCTGATACTTCGTTCTATTTTTTCAACTAAACCATCCCAGCAAAACTTACCGCTTCCCAAAAGAGTTTCCCAAAAGCCTTTAATTTTTTGCCTTACTAAATCGCTTCACAGAAGTAATAATGTATAGTTTTTGTGTACTCAGATGCAAAACTTACTGGTTTACATTTTTTTTTTTTACTTTTTTTCAGTTTATTAGAGATCCCGCCTTACGTTAGTGCTTTTCAGAAGCATCTTTCGTTATCAAGAAAGCACGACACTGCTTCTCTCAGGTGATAGTGCTTCCAAATGAGAATTCTGCTGCTGGGATTATTGTAATTAAGTTGATTTTTAGCGTGTATGGTATCCTTTGTAATTTCTATAAATATGTTATTTTTTCTCACTGTGGAAGAGAAAGGTTTTCTTCCTCCGTATTTCACCCATCTGAATTAACATTCTGTAAAGGAAACTTTGCGTGTCTAAATGGAGTGCAATCAGATAGTTTTTGAAAAGTGGAAAACCCTTATTTGGTGTTTTTAAAAATTTAGTAGATTTGTAAAACAACTAAAAGCACTAAAATCAAAGGTAAAAAACCCTAAGTTCAAAAATTCCGCACTGTTATGAACTAAAAATCACTAAATCTAGTGCGAAAAGCACTATATCTAGGGCGAAAAGCACTAAATTGGCACGCTGCACACGAAGCACCAATGAATCGTGTGAACAGCAAGATTCATAAACATGATTCAGACAGCGAAGCAGGTGATTCAACTCGTCGTCTGAACATACTATTATTAAACACGCAAATGGAGTATGTTCAGTCCGTTTTTTATAGCTCTGGCAACTTTGTGTTGTTATTAAATGGCGGCACTTGAACAATTATTTGTTAAACAAGTAATTAGTTAAAAAATTCTCAATTATTTACAAAAACATTTGTTGTTTGAAAATAATAAACCAATAAAAAAGCATTTGTTCGTAATTTTTTACAAATACAAGACAAAACGTCAGCCTTAAACATCTCAAGTGTAATGTGAACGATTGTGTTTAGTTTTTTAAAACACTTGCCTTAAACACGTTTAAGGCATAGTATAATCTGCTATTGAAATTTACCAAACACCTCCAAAATCTTGAGTTACGGATAAAAACCCATTTACCGTACCCGTATGCACTTATCAACCTGTAACTAAGTTGAGTACATATATGAACGCGCCAACCTGTGCAATAGCGAGAACCCTCTGGCCTTGCCTTAACTCTCATAGAACGGAAAACCTCATGAACTTCAATAGGAAGCACTTGAGAAACCTCGTGGCCACGTTGACTGGTCACTGTCCTTTCGCAATCCATGCTAAACGTATGGGTCTCCCTTATATTTACTACTGCTATAGTTGCAATGACGAGGAAGAGGAGGAAAATGTCCTGCACCTTCTGTGTCATTGTTCCGCTCTGGAGGATCTGCGGCTGCACCTCTTTGGCAGCCTATCTGAGTTATCGGAAATTGAGCTCAAAAACTTGAGCCTTTATATAAGGAATAGTGGCTGGTATAGCCGCTAACTCCCCCCTAGCCCAACTAGGACCCACTATCACCTCACCTAACCTCTATATATAACTGTCATATCTTTTCACCTCTATCCCTCTCACCCTCCTTTCTCTTTCTCTCTCGTTCTTTATCCTTTTTATACAGGTAGCACAAAGGGATCATTATAATGGACCCAAGTGAGCTGGACTCTATCCTTCAAATCTACTTACCAACAGCCTGCTAACCTAACCTAACCTAACCTAAGTTGAATATCAACAGATTTTATATTTATAAACGATTTAGAAAGAAGAGACTTAGTTCTTTGAATGATATATATTTAATTAATTTCAGATATATTATATATAGTTATTGATTGATTATATTTGAATAATGTGTCCTCTTTCTAAATTCATTATCAGTTTTCCGATATCTTGAATATATCAGGAGATATAGAGCTGCAATATTGCGCCAGTTCCACAATTGTTATACATATATTTTAGAAATTGTTTTACAGCAATCAGCAATTTTTGGAATATGTGGCACATTTACAACGTAAAAGTATTAATATTGTTATTAGCAATTGTTATGATGTATGTATATCAATGCATATTCTACTCAACGAACGTGATTCAAAGCAAAATACAAAACTTTTATTATTGTATTGTTATGTTTTAATCAAATGAAATTGATATTTATTTTTTATTAATAAAATTTCTTTTATTAAATATATTCAAACTTCCTTTTATATCTTCCGTTGTTTTTTCTTTAAATGTCATGTTGCATGAAAAAATTGATATTTTCTACTTAAATATATAAAGTAATTTAACCTACTTGAACAAATAGTGAAAAATATTGTTGTTATGATTGTTGATTGCGTGGACAAAGATATTTGTAATCTTTTCTTTAAATCCTAATAATTTTTCATGTTGGATGTAAAAAGTTCATCAACTTTAAGTTTGAATAAAAAACATGTCTATCTATTTCTTTTATTATTAAACAAAAAGTTCTATCATGTATTTTCATAAAACTAATGAACTAAACATTCTTTATCGATTTTCTCGAAAACACATTCTTGTTCCATACATCAAACCAGTAACCAACCGACGACATGTCGACAGTTTCACCAAAGATTCACTAGTAATTTTTAAGAGTTCTAGTCTACATTATCGATATTTCCTCGCTTGATGTCAATAGTCAAATTATAGTGATTTACTAGTGACACTGTCAACAGTGTACCCCAGCCAATGTAATCGCTTATTAACATATAACATAGCGTTGATATTGAAAACCTACCAGTGGACTTTAGCACTATTGACGAATTAGTTCTTTTACGAGAATATGGAGACATTTGAACGAAACTCTGTCACTGGTACATTTTAGAGATCCTCGTTGGGGCAACAAACTTAAATATATGTACATATAAAGGGTGTATTTTTAACATTTAACAGCTGATAGTTGCTTTTTGTTTAGTTTGCTTTGAAATTTCATTATGAATCGACAATTATCAAAATAATTTTTCTATTCGTCCAACTCGTCGTGCACTTCTTTCCAGTTGAATGGGTACGTAAATAAGCAGAATTTTCGCATTTGGGGTGAGGAGAATCCACAAGCTTTTGTCGAACACCATTACATCCACAGAAAATTAATTAATTAATGGCTGCCAGAGTCAAGGGCCAATATGTCTTCAAAAAAATTGGTGTTCCAGATTGCGCCTTCATGGCAGAAATAATATTTAAACATTAATTTCATAAAATTTTCTTTCCAATAAAGATTGATTGACATTAAAAATATATTTCCTTGTTTTATTATGATTTAAACTTCTGTCACTCTATAAAAAACCCCTTTACATATATTTGTTTAAAAATATTTTTTTTTAATTAAAAATTAAATAAATTATTTTTAAATTCTTTAGACCGAAGTATTTTTGAAATATATGTATATCTTTTCAATTGTAGTTTAAAAGTTTTCATTCAAAACTAAAAAATATTTTTTTTAAATTGAAACAGTCAATCAGAAGCGGCAATGAATTGCAACTCTGCTAGTGACTGCACAGCATAATAAACAAAGAAAACAAACTATTGACGCGTTCGTTGACAATGTCACCAGAAATACACTAGAACTGTTGTCTCTAAAGTATCTCTACTCGCGCATAAAAGGAAAGTTGTCGACATTTAACTAGTGTTGACATAGAGACATATTTTTCTAGACTGACTAGGGGAATATCTTTGTATGTATTTATTATATACATACATACATACATATGTATGTATATACATACATATGTATGTATGTATGTACATTAGAGTGGCCGTTTTTTATTTCTATTTCTTGTATTCTTGTATTAGTGTTTACGCTTTTTTTTTGGCACATGGCACACAAGAAATGCCAGATGTAAACTCAGCCATACACTCATAACCATATCTTAATGAGTTTCTTACTTTTTATTTAAATGCAGCGCTGCAATATGGTTTAAATTTTAACAACCGTATTCATAAAAATTATTCTAGTTTTATTAAGGGCTTATATGTATGACATACATACATATCTCTATGGGGGATTTGTCAAATAAACCTCTAATAAACCTAAAATAGTTATTATAAATACAGCAGTAAAACTTTAAACTCAGTCAGAACTATCTCTCGATCGCACTCAGACAGTTGAATTTTTTTAATATCTTCACAAAATGAAAATTATCTACATTCTATACGTTATTGCCATCATAATGGCAGGATTTGTGCAAAATTCTGAGGTTTGTTGTCGTAACTGTTTTAAAAACTTTAACTAAATAAAATCTGTTTCTTTTTATAATCTACTTACATACATACATATGTACATACAAATGTACGTACTACGTACTTACCTGTCTCCAGCAAATCGGTAATCATAATTGTAAAGACTTTAACGAAGAATGCCTACACAATGAAGAATGTTGTTCGCAAAATTGCAATAATTATGACTTGTGCGCGGCTAATAGACGCCATGGAAGACAATATTACCAGCTATTTACATATTAACAAAATATTTTATAATGACACAATATACATATGTACCTACCTATGTACTTAGTTAACAATTGTTTTTCATGTTATTTTTGTTGTATTCTGTGTTCCAAATGGAACAAAAAATGACAAAGGCGCGTGGCCAAAGAGCCAGGGTATTCCACGTGTAGAAGCTTCCTTCGGTTACTGCGAACGACCTATACCTTCGTATAGGAAGTAGGAGTTTCCAAGATCTACTCCTAGAGTTTTTTATGTTCTCCACCAATTAAATCTTATTAAAAATGTTTGCACTTGATAATGGAAAATACCACAAAATAACTAACTGTAACGATACAATTAGTTGCGGTACCCATTAACAAGTGCGAGTGAGACGCAAAACTCTCGAAGGCGAAACAACATACACAAGCCTGACCGCACTTAAGAAATAATTACGATGACGCGAGAGCTGTTCCCCAACCCAGAGCTGCTTTACGACTGTTCATGTTATTTAATGTTAATGTTCGAAATAGAAAATATATATGAACATGCTCGTACATACATACATATCGTCACCTTAAATGCAAACGGACGTAACTACACTTTTATATTTTTTACAGGGGAAACAAAAAACGTTACAAAATCAATAATAATAAACTATTCTTGAAAATGTTCATCAAAATTTACTTGTAGTATGGATACTTATGTACACAGATGTGTATATATTTTTTTAACCATTTATTTCCGTTGTTATGTTAGTAACCTTTTCAACGGTTTTTAATAAAAATACTTATTTATGATTTAAGGCCTCGTTAGCCGACTGTAGAAATCGTAGATCTAATGTAAATGTAATGTAAGCGTAAACGATTGTGCGCTTATAGAATACTTACAAACGTGTCATGTGTTTTCGACATAGACAAAAAAATTATTTGTGCACACATGCATACATACAAATTGCTTTGTGCCCAGCAAACACTCATTTTTGATTTAAAATTGAGGGTTATTTGAAATCAAACGTGAAAGCTCATATGTAATATTTAAATTCGTCGAATTCAATATTTTATGATTTTATCATGCTAAAGTTCGTATCGTTTTTTTTAATCCAAATTACATGTGATAATTATTAACGAACAAATAACACCGAAGTTAGTTGTAAATATTCTGACCAACACGTAGTTGAACGGAACAACCGGCTGTTTTCAAAGGCCATTAAACCTTCCTCATCAGCGTTCTTTTCAGTTGGTATAGATTTCTGCTTTATATACGCAACTTTTATTGCAAATGGAATATGTGAATTGTTTTGATTCATCGTATTACAATTTGCTGAAAGCTTTTTTGTAATGAAAACCAATTTTTACCATCTCTAAATTTAAAACAGTCTTGCCATTGTCGTTTATTCTTTACTCATTATGCACATGTTAATTAATTTGCTTATTTTTGTTCTACTTAAGATAAACTTTTTTGGTTTGATACTATAAGTATATTTTTGTTTTGTTGTTTTTTTGCCACAGGCCCATGGCTATTAATTTTAGTTAATTTTTTTAATTATTATTGTTCGAACTTCATTTGTTTCTATATTTTATGATTTTATGAGGCTAAAGTTCGTATCGCTTTTTAAATATTCTAACGTTATATTTATATTATTTTGAATGATATATAAACTAGAGATGTGCACGTGAGCGGTTTTTGACTCACTACACGCACGCTCACGCAGAAAAATATTTTACTCACGCACTTTCACACACGAATGATTTTGAAAATTTTCACGATCACGCACGCTCACGTATAAAATATTCTTAATCACGCACGCTTACGAAAAATATATAATTAATTTTTTATGTTTGTTGGTTGAAAAATAGGTTCTTACACATACATATGTACATACATACATACGTATGTATGTATGCATTATGTTAGCAGGCTCATTCTACCTATACCCTGTCGGAGAATGTGTGGTTACCTACAAAAATAGTTAACTTATAGTTAACTTTTAGACTGACTAAAAGCTAACTGCAATGTCATCCAGAACAAATCCAAAATTAATTCTTAAGTTGAGTACGTAATCGAATTTGGTGTGGGACAACAAATTTATTCTCAGCTACTTTGAAACTTATTTCAATTTAATATTAACATTTTGCTGTTATTATTTTAGATGGTACCTTGGCTGGGTAGTTAGCGCGTTGAGTACACAACGTGTGATGATACATGTTCGAACCCCTGTTCAATGAAAATGTCTGTGCTATTCATTGACTAGCGGCGGCAAAGCGGTTTTATGTAGGCGGGGACCTGCCGGCACTTGAAAAAATTCAGCAGTTAAAAATATTCTATGTAAATGACAGACAAAATTTAAGAAAAGATATTACAAAAACGTTAAAAAATTACGTCAACGAAATATGTATACTTCCATACGATTCACTTGTTCAAAATTTTGAGCCGATATACATATGACAAAACATTACATCAACAGCCGACTTGGAAATTTGGTTTGTGTGAAAATGCAACCTTGATCTAATGAAAAGTATTATCGTTTAGAAAATTTTCTAAAAAACGAAAAAGTCTTATGGATCGTTTAATGATATTTGAACTTTTTCGACTTAAGCATTTTTAGCTTCACATTCTAGCTTTGATATTAATTGTTTTAGAACAATTTCATCATTTAAAATACCTTCCTTGCTTCCCTAAAATTACTTACTTCAAACACTTTTGGTTTCTCTACGATAATTGTACTTTAATTTTTAACCTCTTTCCTGTCTGAGTGTTTTAAATTTTGCCTTTTTGTTTGACTCCTCGTGGTTATCACACTCAAATTCGCGTCATTTATCGTCCTGATAGATTCAGGTGCATACACACCGCAATCATTTGAACCTTTTATATATTCGATTACAAGAGGGATTTTCATAGAAAAAAAAAAATATATATATATATATAAAAGTGGCTTATAGTCACTGCGTACAATAAATTTTCTTCCATAAATTATTTAGAATCGATGTTTGCGCTTTACGCTTTTCATTGTTTTTTTTCATAGTTTTTTATCGCCCTTAGAATTAAAAACCAAATTAGGATTGACTTTGAAACTGCACTCCGGGGCTTTTGGGTCAAAACGGCGAATTTATTTTATATCTGTCCCCGAAAATGGAATAACCGGCTTACAAAGTTTTTCTTTTGGTTTAGATTTGTTTCTATAATTTTTGTACCTAGATAAATCTAAATCATTATCTTCAGTTTCAAATGGTCCTAGAATTTGACCTTGTTTTTCTGAAGGGTTATCTGAATCTTCAAAATTAGAAACAATGTTATCATTTTCTTCAATGGTATCACTTTCAAATAAAATTTTATTTTTTTCTTTATCATTTAAAGCTTTGAAACTTTCATTAACAATATCTGATAACGTTAGTTTCATTTCACTCATAAGATCCTTGAAAAAATCTTTTAATAATTTTTGTACAATCTGTTTCTTTTATATATTTTGTACTAGGTTCCGGAATTTGTAGTAAGACGTGGTTATATTCTAAACATTCTATATAATTTGTATTATTATTTATTGGCCCGCAAGTTTTTTTTTCGGTAAAACTTAAGAAATTTCTATTTACCGATATGAGTGAATTTTTTCTTTCATTTCCTATATTATCTCCAAAAAAATCTGCAGAAGTATTATTACTTATTGCAGAAGTATTATTTTTTATTGTGTTTGGGGTTGTTTCTTCAAATAAAGAAAGAAGAGCAACTGCAGCACAATTTTCATCCCTGATATAACTTTTGCTTTTAGTATATACCGATATTACTGGATGTTCATTTTCGTTTTCATTTTCTAAACACTGAAAAGGGTTTCTTCGCAAATTTTGCATTTTATTTAACCGTTTGAAAATCATTTTTCGGTTTTTATAATTATTAGCCATTTAATGCCGTAAAAACTTTACCACAAATTTCACTATTTCGGTAACATTGGAGACTTCCGACGTCTAATTCCGAAGTTAATTCTAACATAATGTTTTCAAGTTTGATTTTATTTGAAACCATTTTTATAAAATATGTTTTAAAACAACTCTAACTATATTTATTACTTTTTTTAATCTATATTTATTTATATATGTATACATATTTTTTTTTCAATGTAATTATTTACAATCTATTTTACAATAATAAGTAAATTTGATAAAAATATATGTATACAATAATAATTATAATTAACTTTGAATTACACGTGTACCTATTATTTTGAGCACACGTGTAATAAATACGTATCTATATATTTATATGTATGTATATGTACCTGGTTTCTGTAGGCAATTTTTTTTTGATTTTATGTATATGGGCATTAAATTATTTTTGATTTTTATTTTAATTGCAGTAAGTTTAAACAATAAGTTTAAATTTTAGCAAGTAGTGGTTATTATCCCACTTGTTCACTTTGCTAAATATTTAAGTACTTATTATTTAATCTAAAATATGGAAGTAAAACAAAAAACATATGCACGAACAATTACAATTTTAGTATTTTTTAACAATTTTACTTTTGTATAAATTTAATAATTTTTTTTGTGTTTCACTAATTGTTTTTTTTCACTTTTATTTATTTATTTTTTTAATTTTAGTTTTCTATAAATTTTATACTTTGTTTTATGTTTCACTAATTGTTTTTTCACTATTTTCTCGTATCATTTTGAAATACCGTTAGTTCTTTTTCACTGTTCCTAAACAGTGCTACCATACTGAAAATATTATGCAATTATGCATACACGGGGAAAATTTTTCTTTTTTTGTCAGTTAAATGTAGTTTTTACATAATAAATATATGATGTATGAAAAACTCCATATTTTATGCAAATACATTTAATAATTACAACAATCAGCATGAGTGGTTAATATTAAAACTAATTTCTGGGTCTGGCAGCATTACCGCAGGGTTAGTTTCTAACAACAAACGCTATCATTTTTCTTTTCAAAGATGCATTCTGACACTAACGAAAGATTATTTATTTTTTTATCTATTTTATTATATTTATTTATTTTAATTTCGTTAATATTATTGCTTGGTGGTGGGGGCAGTGGTCAAGGTGGGCATCATCGTGGTCTTGGTCGCGGTCATGGTGATGCAAATCGGTGGGCTGTTTCTCGTGGTGGGGGTCATGGACGTGGACATAGCTATTGGTATCCCCACCCGTATCTATTCCCAATGTGGTATCCCCCATATGGGTACCCATGGGCACCACCACAGCAACCTTCCAACATGCTAACACCAGCTCCTGCCACCATACCAGCACCAATTGTCAGCTGAAATTCCAGGAATGACATCCTTCTACTGGTCTTCTTTTTTTCACACCATCAAATTTACAGATTTTATTCAATATCGTACTTTTGATATTTACTTAGTATGAAATTTCACCTAAGGGTGGTATAGCCTCTAAACGGCTAAAATTCTAGGAATGACATCCCTATAGCCGTTTAGAGGGCTCTTTCACCTATTTAAAACTGGTCTTCTTTTTTTCACACCATCAAATTTACAGATTTTATTTCAATATCGTACTTTTCATAATTAAAATATTTTTCTTGAATTGTGGACATAATTGTTTGACATATATGATAGTTACTAGTTTCTTTCTCATCGCAGTTTAAATGCACCACTGTATGGAAAATTATGTGGAATGGAATATAATTTCTCTTTTCCATCACGAATTGTTTCAGAAAAGTTGAAATAAAATGGATTTGACTAAATTTTTTGCAAAATTCAATACTTTTTTCCTACTACATTCTTTTTTCAACTGTGTGAAAAAGGTGGATGAAATCGGTTTGTTTACGGTGCGATTTCTTCATACGCGTCTGTTCATCTGGCAATAGTTGTTTTATAACAGCCTGACACATTTCTATTTCACTACATGCTCTTGACAAGTAGAGGGCGCCTTAAGCATTGTTCTGTTTTAGCTAACTGAGAAACCTCTTGAGACTTATTTTTAGCAATTTTTGTAATTTAACTGCCAGTTTATGAAGACATGCGAAAATTCTCGTCTGTCTATTCATATTGAAAACAAAAACAAATTTGAGTGCTTTGTTTTTGTTTTCAATGGAAATAGACAACGAGAATTTTCGCATGTCTTGTATAAACTGGCAGTTAAATAATTTATAAAAACTATGTAGGTTAGTGGCACGGCTAAATAAAGTCATTTATGTATTTACATGATGCAACTATAATTGCTGTTTCAACTTTTTTGTAACAAAAAAAAATTTGAATAAATCAAGTCGGCTTTCTCGTTGTTAAAAATATTGAACAGGAAAGTGTTAATTATTTAGTCAATTAAATACAAACAACTTTGGCAAGTTTGTAATAAATTAGTTACTTTGCTTAAGTGATGAATTTTTAATAATCCTTTTAATGCATGTGTGATTGGAACAAACAATTATTTTACACTTAACGCTTTAAACTGAGATTATGAATAAGTATTTTGTAATTATTAATAATTTAAGTACATGTAATTAACCTTATCTTGTTTTTTTTTTATTTTTAGAAATATGAATAAAATGCTTGAAAGAGGGACAATATATTAAAAATTTACGAAAATCTGCGAAATTTACTAAAATCTCTGAAGAGCTCTAGTTGAAACTAGTTGAATATTTTTAAACTGAAAGCCCACTTTGAATTACACAAATTTGTATTTCTACTTTCTTTGGGAAAATTTCAAATCGCTAAGGGGTATCATGAGAATGTTCAAAAGTCTCGCCAACTGTGCAATTGTGCATTTTTACACTCCCGTAAATAAAATGTCAAAAATTGTATGGAAATTTATTTACACAAACATGTTAAGTTTGCCCAACAATTTTGACTCGTAAACTTAAGCTGTGCAATAGTGCATTTTGAAAATATCAACTTCTTGGTTTTTTGGATTTTTTTAGGAGTTTTTATACACACACACACTTCATATTGTTATAGAAATATATAAATATGTATTTAAATTGAAAACTGCTTTAAATTTTCTTGTTTTGTTTTTATTAAATTATTATTTTTTTGACAGTTTAGTCAAATTGACTTGGCAAAAATTGCCAAGGGGCTTCGTGAAACAAGTTTCGCATATTTGCCCAATTGCACAAATGGCAATTTTAAGAGTTCTCATGAATCCCTTACTATAATCCCGAAATTTATTTAAAATATTCTATTTGTATTTATTGTAACATTGGATTTCTTTTAATATATACGGCAACCCTAATTAGCTGTCATAATTTTGGCGGGCATTTCAATTGGCGCACTTTTTGATTTCACTTTAGTTTTTTCATGCTTGATTGCAAAGGACTACAAAAGTATGTATTCCAAATATATGTATTTTTATTTTTTTTTTATAGAAAATTTAGTAATTAATTTAATAGATAGTTTCGAAGTAAGCTTCAAGTTTTCGATAAATTTTTTGAAATACACATGAAAACTTAGATTTTATAGGAAAACACGGTACAGAGTTGCAATTGAATTGCTAATTGAAACTATGTAATATAATTTAAGTTCTCTGCTATACTTGAACATTATTGCACCAGTCAGAAGCATTTTCGTGTCGAATAGAGATTTAAAAAAACCATCCAAATCGAAACTGTGACAAAAGCACAAAGTACACAGCCATGAGCGTATTGCCCCTCAGAAATAGCCTTTACTGAGGGGGCAATACCCTCCCCCAGAGTTGTTAAAAATTTCATGTAATTATTTACTTTAATATTGCTCTTGAAAATCGCCAGTCCTAATGCCTCCTAGAGAAAATTTCTAGCCACGCCAATGTACCAGTACATAACCGAGCTTGCTTAAAATTTTTTCGCGACATTTCTTAACAGCATTTATGGACTTCTTCTTCTTCTCCCTTTAGGATCGCTGATGAAAGGGTCCGCCAGATAACTTTTTTTTTTGAAAACGGGGCGCAAAACATCGAGTGTAGCTTCGGCTGTGTGGCACGTAGCGCCGTCCTGTTGAAACCAAATGTTGCCAATATCCTCCTCTAAAAAATTTTTCTGAACAAAAATTCGTTCAACATGGCCCGATAACGATCGCCATTGACTGTAACGGCCACTCCTTGCTCATTTTCGAAAAAAAATGGCCCAATTATGCCTCTGGACCAAAATCCGCACCAAACAGTGACTCGCTTTGGGTGCGCCGGCTTTTCAATGTATGCGTGCGGGTTTTCTGTGCCCCAAATGCGACAATTTTGCTTGTTTACATACCCGCCAAGATCAAAATGAGCTTCATCTGAAAAGATGATTTTTTTTTTGGCAAAATCGGCATCTTCTGTAAGTCGATCGCAGGCCCACAAACACAACATATTCGTTCAGCGGAAGGATACAACTAATTATCTGTCAAATCAGACATAAGCTAAGTGTTACCATTCACGAAATAAGCACTAGTTGAAAAAAAAAGTTAGATGGTGAACCAAGAATAACAAGAAGAGTTACGGAAGGAACTCTTTTCCACAGTATTATTAAATTGTAAATCAATTTACAACATTGTGATTTATTCTAACAATAACGAACATTCTGTTGCAACATTTTTTTATTATCAAATTGATGTAATTAAAATTGAATTAAACATTTCCAGAGTATCTGTCAAATACCAGTTAATTTCTAATTTGTCTTGCAGTAATTTTTTCATCAATCTGGTATTTGTATGAACAATTTTAACTGAACACTTCTGGTATAAAGAGCACGATTTGTTTGATTGTACATATATGAGCCTGAAAAGCATTTCAAACAATTAAAAAAAAACTTGTTTGTATATCGAAACAAGAAAACAAGTTTTGAATCAAAATTATTTGTTTCTCTGTAAGCTCTAAAAATCTTTAAATTAATAAAGTAAAACCCTGCTAATATGAATTGTAACAGACTGATGCTGGGAACACAACTGGGAATTTGTCGTAAATTCGTCGTATGAAGCACAATAGCTGCGAAAAATAACACAACTGTTATAATCGATAATAATCTAACAGTTTGTTTACGTGAAATTTTTCTTTTTCCCATACAAAATACCAACTTTTCACGTGAACAAACTGTTCGCCATTTATTCCCTATAAGGGCCATAGTTTTTCCGTCGTTCGCCGTGGTCTACGAAATAGCAATAAATCATAGCGTATGGCGCATTTCAACAGACGCCATGATATTGCTTATTTTCATATAAACAAATATATACTATTTTTGGGGGAAAAAATCATCGTTCGTTCCAGTTGTGTTCCTAATACTGATGGTAGACTGTGATACAAAATAATTTTTTTTTGTGTTACAGCTACATATGTTCAGGGAAGTGGTTAAAAAACGAGTTAGTGTGCGATATGTAAATCTCTCCATATTTGTTAACAAATATCCACTAAATCGTTATCTTTAAAGAAGAGCCACTGTAGTCATGCAAGAAACACAGTTCTATTAAAAACGTCAAGTGAAATGACACTGATTTCTTTATTAAATATTAGTGGAAATTTTTTATTAATATGTTGCATTTTTTTTATTAATTCTGATTTCTCTACAGAGCCAATCCAGTTTTAGAAAACAAACAACAAAATAATAATAGAAATTAATTGTTTTTTTTTTATATACAAAAAACAAAAATTACAAATTTAAAAAACCCCCGAATATATCTGGAGTAGATGTGATATCAAGTCACCTTTCAAAAAAAAAAAACTAAATAAAAATCGGTACATCGGTACGTGGACACGGACAGACGCACAGACACACACACTACCAACTTATAAAACCCCTTCTTTGGCCGGTGGTCAAAAAGACAAGAAAATAAATTTAATTGGGGAATTGACTACAAATACAACAACAAAATACAAAGTGGGCCAAAAGAGATCACCCTATTGGAAGATGTTCTTATTTTTGCAAATGGCTGCTAATGTCAAATCTGTTTTGACATTTGTGAACAAGACAGATGTAGAATACAAGTGAACAAGCCATGGAGAGATACACTCCCCAAAAACGCGGAATAATCGTGTCCATTTTTATGCGTAACAATTCGTCTGTGGTGTTGGCGCAGCGCGAATTCCGTCGCCGATTCTCCGGTCATCCGGCAACGACTGCGCAAACACTGAGCCGTTTGGGCACCAACCTTGAAGATTATGGAACCACACGAGACGCTGCCAAGAGTGGCCTGCCCCGGAGCGCCCGTTTTGTCAAGAATATCGCCGCTGTTGCCGAGGATATCGAGCTGTCGCCAGAAACATCGACCAGACGCAGTGCCTGGCAATTAGCCATCATCCGGTCGTCCTTAAGGCGAATTTTGGTCAAAGACATGCGCATGTTCCCGTACAAAGTCCAGTCCGTGCCCAAGCCATCCTCAATCTTGAGGACGAAGTGGACGATTTTTTGACCAAAATCATAATGATCGATTAGGCTCATTTCCACCTCAGCGTGTAAGTGAACAAGCAAAACTATCGCTTCTGAGGCACCGAAAATCCACGAGTGATGCACGAGGAGCCATTACACCCGCTCAAATTGACTGCATGGTGCGCTGTTCACTTTGGAGGAGTCATCGGGCAATTTTTTTTTTCGAGGACGCCGCTGGTCAAACGACAACAGTGAACGGTCCGCACTATAGGTCCATGTTAACCAAGTTTTTTCTGCCGCAATTGAACGAATTAGCACTGGAGGACATGTGGTTCCAACAGGTCAGAGCAACGGCACACACTGCGCGCGCCACAACCGGTATTCTGAAGACAGCGTTCCCGGGTCGCCTCATCTCTCGTTTTGGCGATTTACACTGGCCAAGATCGCCCGATTTAACCGTTCCAAACTTTTTTTGTGGGGTTTTTTGAAGTCCCGTGTTTACGTGAACAAGCCCGAGACCCTGGAAGCCCTCAAGGACAACATTTGACACGAGTCCGATAATCTGTCGCCATAAAACGAGCCCGTATAGCAATCAATTGAGACGGCACCCATTTGGTCTCGACTTGATCAATAAAATTTTAAAGGTTCAAATAAACATCATCAAAAAACAGAATCGAAGTTTTTCATTTACAAAAAAATGAGAGCCAAACAACAAACAACGGATGACTTCTTTTGGCCCATCTTGTACTAATGTTTGTGTTTGTTTGCAATATAAATTATGGAATAAACTTTGCTTTATTTCTTCTCCGACTTGAAAACAGCAAGAGGCTCTCCATTAGGTTGTACTTTTTTACTTGTGTTTTACAAAATAACTCCTGAACGATTTGGGAAATTAATTTTTACCTGAGAGGATATAAATACCATTTGGTCTTATTATAACAAATGTGGGCGTGAACACACGTCTACTAAATTTTTGTTTATAATTTTATGTACTGACGCCCATCTGAGTTCGACGAAACTTGGCACACATTTTAGGCTCTTAAAATGACACAAACCATTTTTTCAAAAAGTTCATAGGACCATGCCTATTATAACGGTGCAAAAATTGAGATAGGCACGGGTTCTGCTTTTGCTGTAAGCAAGTGATTTTATTATTCCACTCAAGTACCCTTGGAGTTGTTCTCTAAAACATTAAAAAACAACAAATTCTCTACTCATCAAACATGTTCGGCATTAATTTAATTTTTTTGTAAACTTGCACATTAATGACTCCGGGGCAGGCTTCTTATTCTTTGATATATTAGTAATATGTATATAGAATTTTAAATTACTTTTAGTAGTAAAATGACTCAGTACAAACAATTTGTGTACTTACATACATAAATAAAAACGAACAGGAAATTATTACAGATTTAAACAAAACGGTGGAAAGTAAGAGAACTTTATTTGTATAAAATAAAATTAGTTACAACACTTTCCTAAAGATCACGTGAAATAAGGGAAAAAAGTGAGTATTGCTTTTGTGCAAAAAAAATGTCTTAAAATTAAATGAAAATAAATTAAATCAACTTCCTATAAATTTGCTTTGTGTTTAATTTTTTAAATATAAATTATTTTAAATCTAGGCAGAGGCCGGCATATTATTTACACTACACAATGGTCCTTCGCAAAAATAAAATTTTTTTATAAGGGTATTGTGTTTATCAGCTTATGTATGTACACATGTATGTATGTATGTGTGTTACTTTGTGGCAGCAAAACTCAAAACTGGCGGCCAACAGACGCCATTTTGTATATTGAACGGTTCAAAGTTGGAGGCAGTATTGAACGTTACATATATTTTTTTTATGAATTGGAATTTTTTAAGTAATCATAAATCACCAATTTCAGCTGCTGTTGATTAAATTGTGTGCTTTAAGAAAATAAATACGTAGCGAAATTCTGGACAACATTTGAGGAGAGAATTATTTAGGATTTCCTAAATTTAGATATAAAGAATATTGATTGGCTTTGTAATCCATTTCTCATAACTGATACTTCTGTATTAGACTTGACTTTGAAAGAAGAGTTACAAATAATTTTTCTTTCAAATAATCAAGATTTAATTTTAAAACATTCAGGAGAATCAATTAATTCAGTTTCAATTAACATTAGATACCATTATTCAATAATATCCAAAAACGCTTCCCAGCTAGTAATTGGGTGAGCATTTTTTGCAAAAATCTCTTATATTATTCTCCTCAGATCACTTTTGATGATTAAAAGCTGATTTATCACATCAAAGGATTCACTTATGATTCATTTGTATGATCAAATAATGATTTCTTGAAAATAAAGGAACAAAATGCAAGGAAACCGCAAAAAAGAAACCCTTTAATACTACCAGAAAATTGCTCAAAAATTTATTTATTTATTTATTTATTTCAATCCGATACATAAAAGGAATATAGAATTATATTAATATTCACTTAAAGCTACAGAATATAAACTATATGTTATATATATTATATAAAAAATAAAAATTATATATTCATGAAATGAATAACTCTCAGTGTCAGTGACTCCCCAGCCACACAATATTAGTTATGAAATAAAATCTTTAATAATAGCAAAAAAGGTCCAAAAAATTGCCAATATGTTAAATGTTAAATCCTCATATTATGTTAAATGTTAAATCTTCATATTATGTTCGCGAGCAAAACCAGTTCAAAAGCATTCTTTTATAGATAATTTTAATTTAATATAAGAATAGTTTTAAAGGTGATGGTAAACTATTCCAAACCCTGCAGACTCTTATTTTAAATGACCGTTCAAAAATAGAGAGGAATATACGAGGCATTTCAATCTGAACATTCCGTGCAGAACTAATAAAAGAAAAGTTATTTGCAAGTAATGTAGGCTTTCCTATTTTAATAACTTTGTAGAAGTAAAGAAGCAAACGTAGGTCAAGATAGTCAAGGAAATTACAGCCTAGAAATTCAGACACAAGTGCTGTAACACGATCATGCTCACGTACTCTAACTTGAAATACATATCTAACAACTTTTCTAACAACTCTCTCAAGAACATCAATATTTCCTGTTAATGACCCGGAATATAACTCAAGACAGTAGTTAACCTTCGTCATAAGCAATGCATGAGCCAGCCGGTATCTAATATGTTTAGGTGTATATGATTTTAATGCATACAATTTTCTTAGGGTCATAGAAACTTGGCGTGATATTGAATTAATGTGATCCTCAAAGTTTAGTTTAGAATCAACAACTATACCAAGGCATTTGAGAGAGTCTGCATAGCTAATTGGCTGATTTCCGATACAAGGTCTGGGATAAATTATATGTTGTGTGTGTAAGTGAAAGTACATGGCTTTAGTTTTAGATGAATTGATATCAAGATAATTGAGTCGCATCCAGTTTAGAATGGAGTCCAAATGATTATTAAATTTGGACTCCATTCAAATTGATCAGCAAATCGTATCATAAATAATTCTCTGGGATGATTCAACTGTAGGGTATCATTTTCTCAAATCCTGCTCACTCCATTCCATACCCATATCTTTTTTACACACGTTGTCATTGCAGGGGGTCTTTTGTTCTTGCTTCTTTCGCCAGATATTCTGGATTCAAATGAGCAATGTATTTATTTAAATTTTCTGGTTGCGAAAACTTCATCCTCACTAGAAGTGAGGTATAAATTTGCGATTACCAATCATTTCTTATAGCGAACTGTATTTTGGCTTGCTATGCTATGTATCTTAAAACGTAGTGGCTCAAGTCTAGACATTGTGCTATAAATATATAAAATGATTTGTGAATAAATAAAATTAATTTAAAATAAGATGAGGGCGGGCGTGAGCGTATCATATTTTATTCGATTGAGGAAAACATGAAACCCTTTTCATACGTCACAAAGACTTTCGGTGTGATGATCACCTGATAATTTTTAAATTATCATCAAACATTTTGAACTCGCTTGTACGTGACCAGCAAGACTTGATTGAATGACATTAAATATTCGAAAAACGAACGGCTGGCCATATTTATATCAAATAAGTGTGTTGTTTTTATTATTGATCGTGTGCGAAATGTTACCAAGAGAGGGATAATAATTCGGAAGCTTAATTTTTATTGAATTTGAATTTAAAATGTTGTTTAATACACACATACGTGTGTTAGATACATACATAGCATAATTAACAATTATGTAAATGTGCATAAGCCATGTAGCTTGAAATATTCTCTGTATCTTCAAGATTAATATTTGCGTCATAATTTATTCCTCTGTTTCGCTTAAAATCTTATTTACTATTTAACTTTTTTATTTTATTTAATTTTTGTTTTTGTGTGATGGTGTGCTGTGATTTTTTTGTGACTTTAAACACTTTTTTTTACAGACAACATCGTAAATAATTTGTTATTTGCCTTTTAAATTAACTGGCGTGTAAACAAATTAAACTATTCATAAGCATCTTTAAGAATAATAAATTTAAAGGTTTTCTTTCAACTAGGAAATCAATGACTAGCTACTTCTGGAATATTTAAATTTCATTAAGCGCGTTTTAAATTAATGATTCACAGATGGAGTTTATGACTTTTATATGTATCTAGTAGAGATGTGCACGTGAGCGTTTTTTTACTCACGACACGCACGCTCACGCATAAAAATATTTTACTCACGCACTTTCACACACGAATGCTCTTGAAAATTTTCACAATTACGCACGCTCGCTAATAAAATATTCTTCAGCACGCACGAGTGGTTTACAACATATAACGATTACGCACGCTTTCGAAAAAGTATATAGTTCGATTTGTATGTTATTTGGGATTTGGGTTGAAAAATAGGTTCTTACACATACAATTGCATCATGGTTTTGGTTAAAAAAAATTTAATTTTGTCTTTCGAAGGTTTTTGTCTGCTCATAATAAAATAAACAATTATTGTTAATTATAAAAACTATATGACTACTCAATAATTAAAAAAACTGAGAAAAACAGATAACCTGCACATTTGGCAATTATATTTACCCTATAGGAGGGTTGGGGTTAGGCGTCTCCAAGTCCCACTTTTTTCGACTATTTTGTTGACTTTTTGGTGACATTGTCAACGGAGCGGCTGTATATTAATATCTCTACTTACTGGCAACGCTGAAGAAATTAATGAATTAGTTCCTTTTTTAACCGACTTCCAAAAACGAGGAGGTTATCCATTCAACTGTATTTTAGAAATTTTTTGACGGATTTGAGAAATTCTATTTTTTTTTTTTTTGCTGGAAGGAAGCTTTCAATTTAATCCCATTTCAAAAAATGGGGGAACACTTATCTACTTTTACTTGTGGGATTGCTACGATACTTATAATACACCTTGCACGCTCATAATGATAGATGGGCCCATCCATTTAAAATTATATTTCACGTGCTTCTACTTAACCGATTTTTAAGAAACTTGACACACACCCTGGGTTTATTATTATTTCATGTCCTTCTACTTGATCGATACATATTATGTACCTATATACATATTTTTTTCAATTAGTTCTTTTCTTTTAATAAAACAACAAATGTGAATGTACTAGTGAGTCAATGTCTACATATGGTAAAAAAATAACTACCTAGTCAATAGTACCAATGGCAGTAGTTGATTTTCAATAACATGCACATGTTAAATATCTAGAGCAAAAAACATTTTCTGCGGTACAATTCGTCGATAGTACTGGTGACAAAGGCACTGGTGAGTCAGTAGTGTTTCTCAATTGATATTTCCTACATACTCGTAGTATCTAAAAAAGGAATGTTATCTCGTGAGAGCGTGAGAATTCGTGCGTGATTCTTAAAAATAGCTCACGCACGAGTAATTTTTTTTAAGTCACGTTCACGCACTGTCGCATGATTAATAATAAATTTGAACACGATCACGCGAGACAGACACGTGGCACAATAAAATCACGACATTTGGACATCTCTAGTATCTACTAACTATTCGTAAAAGCTTAACAATGTAATTAAATTAGTTTACATTAAATAAGAAAAAAAGTTAATAAACTGCTTTAGTTAATCTTCAGTAAAAGAATTAATCAGTATTCCAGATCAGATGCTGTCTAGCAGATCATTTAAGTACATATTAGAATAATACTGTGGCGTACAAAATGCGCCAAGCATTTTAGATGCACATTTGTAAATATATGCACTTATGTATCGTCGGCTTAGAGTGTAAACCTGCTAATTCCACTTTTTGTTGCATATGACATTTTAATGCCATTCGAAAGAGAAAGAGACGCCTCATCGATTTGCTTAAATATTTATTTTAATTTGAAGCTCTATATGTCGAAGAAACTTAATATATTAGGCTAATTTTTTAAGCTTTGTATAGAAACCGTAAAACTGCAAAATTTGCTGGAAGTGAGTTAGCAGGTTTACACTCTAAACCGACGGTATATATTTTTGCGTTTAGTTGCCAGCCAGAAAAAAAAAATTTTTACTTTGTATTAAATTACTAAATTCAAACATTTAAATAATATTTTTATTGAAATATGTAGGAACTACCACAAAATTCGCAAAACTACATACCAAAATTCATAAAAATTTAATAGATTGAAAAAGAGTTACGTTTATCATTTGTTAACGCACTAACAACCCCAAATTGTTATTTTTCTTATTCAGTAAAATATTTTTTATTAAAAATACATTGCAATTGATTATTAAGAGGTTAGCTGGATCCTATACGCATTTCACTGTTGCTAAAGCAGATTCTTTACCCACACTTGCGACCGTTGCACAGACAGGTATTTGGCCCTAAAAGTCGCTCAAAATGTATTTTTTTTATTATAGCACTACACCCTTTTTACTGTTATTTTTCAAAAGTCAGGTAACCCCTCCAAACAATAGAACCAACATGACGCGCTTGAACCTTTCACCAGCTGCATGAAGTCAGACGGAAGTTACCGTTCGCCAAACGTGTTTGTGTGATTTTTCGATACCCTCAAAACTTTACTGTCTTCAAATATTTATTTTATGGTGATAAAGTGGATTTTTTGTTAGTTTCTATCATGGATTGTGTACAACCAGGTATGTGCTTTATCTTAAACTTAAGTTTTACATTGATTCTAATTATTTACTATTTTTCCCCCTTAATGGTTAAGCTAAATTAAAAAAAAAACACATCTTCACATATCACAAAGGTTTTAAACTATTTCTGTTCATTTCTGAGCTTAAAGTTTAATAGTATTTTGTAGAATAGACCCTCCAAAAATTAAAAAAGCAAAAAACAGCCAACCCAATCCACGCCTAAATTTTTACCGTTTTTTTAGTACATGGGCTTTGAAAACTCGGTTAAGCAAGAATTTCAATTAAATGCCATTTTTTTATTAAAGGCTCTTCTGGAATGGGGGTATTAACCAGAGAAGAAGAGAAGGGCCATTATGGAACGCTCAGATGCTAGAAATTTCAACGAAAATTTGAAATTTATGGAGTCAGAGGTTCTCAGTCATTATTCCGAACATGACCCAAACATTTCTGTAGTGAAACATAAATTGTCGATTGTACGACATGAATTTAAGCAGAATTTAAGTATATTAAGTATTAAATAATATAAAATATAATAAAACCTTTTTTTCATAAAAAAAATCTGTTTTATAAGACCCTTACAATTTTGAAATTTTTTTTTTGGAATTAGACCGTAAATCGATATATGTAAATACAGTCTGTTAAGAATGAGTTTAAACCTTTAAAATCAACATTTGTTAATTGAGTTTCACGATTTATACCGTTTTTTGTTCCTTAGGAATGTGGCTTTTACAAAAATTTTAAAACTTTAAACTTTTTGTTTCTTTTATTTTTTTTCGCCATTAAATTTTTAATAACTCCGAAACAGTAATAGGTAGAAAAGAAAGGCAGTCTAAGCAGAATTTTCCGGTGCATTTGCTGATCATCCTCCTATTGTAATTGGAGAACCCGTTTTCAAGTTATGTCAAAATATATTAGGCAACCCAACGACTTAGGGGGTGAAATATGACACGCCCTTAAAAGAAAATCCTTACGTACTACAGAAAAACGGAAAACAGATTTGAATTAAGGGCATCAAAATCCATATAGTCCACATACTTTTATTTCTAGGGTGGACAAAAAAATTTTTTGTTGCGCAGTGTAATTTTTTCAAAATCTGCCACTAGACTTTTTATATCATACTTCACATAAAACTATCAAGAAACTAAAACTTTTAATTCAAAAAACACGTTTAATAATTTTGGCCAGCTTTTCAGGCCAAATACTCCTCTGTGCGTTGGTACAACACATGTGATTACCACCTTATGAGTTTTAAGCGCAAACTATACAACAACGTGTACAACATCAGTGCACAACTTCATTTCTTAAACTTTTTTTTGGAGTTAACATGATATCGTGCACTATGTCGCGTATTGTAGTGAATGGTTTTTTTTTGGTTGAAAAAAAAAATAAGAAGAACATAAAAAGGACAGAAAAAGAGAGTTTGGTTAAAGGAGTAGTTTATAAATATAAAAAGAAACGTATTCTAATAACAAACTTTTGAAAATATTAAAAGAAAGTGAGCCGAATGAATGAATGACTATAAAAATTACATGTGGATGACAGACAAAGTGTTTAATGACATATTGTCAAAACTTCCGATGCATATACAAAAGGAATTCCTCCCCGCAAACTTTTATAGAATTATATAAAATCACTTATTTCTGTTGAATTCTCCATTTTAGACGCAAGTTTGAATTCGTGCGCGACGTTTTTTGTATGACCACAACGAAAATAAGAACAAAATGAAATGAAGTTGTACAACAAACTCCTAAATTTTACAATCTGTTATACAACTTGCCAAAAAATCAAATCTTTTTAATCTTTAGTACAACCGATATACAACTTCATACGACGACCCCACACACTTTACAACCTCATACACAAACTGCTCATGTTGTACCAATGGTCGCAAGGTCTGTGGCTTGCTTTAGAACAACTAGAGCTATTATGTTAAACTTTCATTTAAACAAATGAGAAGTTGAACTAATATCAAAGTTGAAACAAGAACTCAATAATCAACATTTTTTTTATTTTCTTACTTTACCATTGCTACATTGGCTGAATTTTTTTCAGCTCGAATTGTAGTTGTAAGAAGTATGTAAAGAAAATAAATGTAAAAAACAACAACAGTTATTCAAGAATAGGGTGTTGCCATACAAGTATTTTTGACCCGGGTGCAGTCAAGTTAATAATTAGAGTTTTTTTTTGGGAATTGTTTTTTCTTTATTATAGTGTATTTACACCTGCATAAAATGCACCAAATTTTAATTAAAATCTTCATGGAAATCTATGCAGTCTATCAAGATTTTTTATCCAAAACAAAACTAAAAATTTTCAAAAAATGCAGTCAAACAACTGCAATGTATCCAATTCACACAAGTTTTTAAGCAGACCGCAGCTAATTCACTTGTATTTTATATATTTATGTAAACATACATATGTATTAGTTTTCGAGTAGATTTCCTACAAATCTACTGAAAAATTAGATTTCGTTTTGTATGGGAAATCTAGTAAAAAGCAGCCAGATTT
This sequence comes from Nowickia ferox, assembly GCA_936439885.1. Taxonomy (NCBI): domain Eukaryota; kingdom Metazoa; phylum Arthropoda; class Insecta; order Diptera; family Tachinidae; genus Nowickia; species Nowickia ferox. The sequence continues at coordinate 88,067,413 of OW387023.1, read as the reverse complement.
AGCTCGAAATCTCGTCAGTAGAGAAAATAATAAAACTTAAAGTTAATTTCGAAAAGATGTCTTTCATAAAAATTTTAATTAAAATCTGCTAGATTTTGTGCAGGTGTAAGTGCCATATTAAAAAAAAACCTGTCATAATTTTTTCTGTGCTCTTAAATTTTGTGAGATAATGAACCGATTCGGTTCGAAGAATTTTGAACATTTTTTTTTATATTTTTAATCTTCAAATATTAAATTTATTGAATATGCAGTTTGCCTAGATTGCACTAGACTTCAGTTTTCTGTGCATGCGGACAGAATTTTTGTAGGCATCTATAGAATGTATACTCTGAGCATTGAATCACGATTAGTTATGGCTGTAATTTTTAACTCCCGTCCAAAAAAGGAGGTGTTATAAGTTTGTAGTGTATGTCTGTGTATCTGTGTGTATGTACGAGTCCTACAGACCAAACGGATGGACCGATTTAGATTTAACTTTTTCTATTTGAAAGCTGACTTGATCGAGAGTGTTCTTAGCTATAATAAAAACATATGTAGATTATGCAAGTAAAAAAAAATTGGAAGTCATTCTGAAGGAACTACATTTTCATTGCTTCCAAAAAATCTATATTTTTAATTTGCCGATAATTAGCAGAAAATCAAGTAGAAGTTTATTTTAGTCATGCAAAACCTTGTAATTCCTCCATAGTTTTAGAAAAAGAAATTTATGAATTAATTACGTCTAAAATTTAAAAGTTTTTTACTTAAATTTACATGCAAACACTGTTTCGCGTTTAAATTCGTATTAAAAAAAATGATTTGTTAAAATAGGTAACTTGTTACCATTTTTCCAAGATGAAAATATTATCATAGAACACAAAAAAGGAAATCTTTCTTAAAATCGCTTCCAATTCGGTGACTAGGCATCGAAAAAGAGAACTGCTTGCAATGACAACCCTATGTAAAAATCATTAGAACGGATCGAAATTTGCACTACTTCCATTCGCAAACTCTAAATTTTCATGACTTCTTTGGAGTGTCGTTTTTTACTGGGTATTTAATATAAAATTAAATAAATTTTTAAATATGCGAAACAATTTTAAATGTTTAGTTGAACTATAGTGAATGCACCGTCGGTACATACCTGTAAGTATTATTGTAGTGGATATTATGTTTACATTGTTTTTGCTTTCTACAGTTGATTTTACTTTCCAGTATATGAAACTGTGATTGCCAAGTGAACATATATTTGTCACGTGCCCATGATGCTTTAAGTGAAACAATTTTAAATGTTTAGTTGAACTATAGTGAATTTTAATCAGAAATAATTTCTTAGTCGGGCTTAAGTTCAGTAATTTCAATTCTTATTGCATGAAATATTTTTTTATTAATTAATGTGAGTTTCTAAAGAAGAGAAGAAAAATTAAATTAGACTATACGCTGGGAGAAATACCGATATTTTTCTGTGCAGCAACGCTACTGGGGTAGAGATTGTTATTAACATCAGCTATTTAACGCAAATTTTTAATGAAATGGAATATGAGAAATATTGTGTATACAATTATTGATTTACCTTTGGTAAACACATTTGTAAGTATCACTATTCATTTTCTGTTTATCCGTTTTTTTTAATTTTTATATTCAGGTTAGCACGAAGTTATGTCACTCTACCTAAGTATGTTTAACTATTCTCGCTTATCTTTTACGATCATCACATTAATTAAAATAGCTAAATGCTAAATAAATAATTGAGAAATGCTAAAAAGAAATGGTGCTAAAGGGAAAATTTGTGGCTCAATTAAAATATAAAAACTGTTAAAATTAGCTGTAAAAATTCTAAAATGGCCACACTGCTGTTAAGACGTGAATTTGGGAATTGCTATTAAAGGAGCAGCATGTTAACGATGGCATAACATTTCATTGTCAGTGTCATAACATTTCAGTATGAGGCAAATGGCAAAATAGCAGTGGGAACTAGTGGCAACGTTTGTCATTTCCTACATTATTCGTTGTGTGGCATTACCACACAAACTGTTTACGCATCTGCTGTGAACAGCTGTGATTGGCTGCATTGCTAGCACAAAAAGAAAATGTCAGCGTGTTGACATTTTGACATTGACAAAATACATAAAGAACTTTAAATGTGTGTCGATGTACAAATTAAAAAAAAATTAAAAACGAAAAATCGCAGAAACGTGTAAGCGTCATGGACTCATGACATGACGAAACAGTTAATTCAGCTTGTAGAAGTTCGTGAGGCTGTGTGGAATCATCTACGTAGCATTTATAGGGATAGAAATGCGAAAGAATCTGCATGGGCAGAAATTTCGAAAGCACTGGGGCTGTCACGTTCAGAAGTGGTAGCCAAATGGAACAGCGTTTGAATCCTGCTTCCGTAAACTGGAATGCAGAGTACAATAAAATCCTTTGGTGGTGTTTTTTAGATTTTCTTAATTTTTTTCTTATTATTGATAATTTTGCGATTATCCATTTGTATAAATATTAATTAACAAACAATGATAAATCAAACTACACTAAATGTCATTATGTCAAAATTAGTTCTTGATGTAGACAATGATACCGTATTGCCATTTTTTAGGGATGGGACTTTTTCCTGTCACAATCACACAACAAAATTGTGTGTCATCGAAAAATTTGATGGGAACAGCATGAAATGCCAGATGTAAACTCGGCCTAACAATATTATTTTGAGGATGTGCAATAAAGTAAGGAGATTTCTTTTGTCTCCTATATCTTTCTTTCTTATTTTTTTAGTATTGTAGACGGCATTTTAACTTTAAAGTCTTTAACAGTGTGAACAAAACACTAAAATGGTATGCATTATGTGTTAATGATGTTAATGTTAATGTTACTCAATTGAAGTCTGCTGTAGACGGCAGGTAAGACTGTCAAATGTTTTGAACGCTATGTAGGCATACTATTTAAATCAATATATTTTATTGTAAACGTGCAATGAAATAAAGATTTATAACACACGTTTTTAGTTTTGGATCAAAAAATAGATTCGATCTTTGTTATAATAGTTTTAAAAGAATGACAACATTCATACGTATTCATTTCAAGCCAATCATTTCTCTATAAAAGACAATATTTCGATTACAAATTAAATAGAAATTGTTAAGAATTACTTACTTGAATTGAATATTCTCAAAGAATTATTAGAAAGTAATTTTATAAAAAAACTTTTTTATTTTCACTGCGCCAAATCGTAATAAGAGTTTATATGCTGAGTGATGTTCATTTAATCTGTTCTTAAGTTTAAAACGTGCCGCATTTTTACTATCAAATTATTTAAATCTTGAATTTTAATGGTTCAGGTGCTCTTTAGAGGAGACATAAAACTGACTATAATATTTTAATTGATATTGTATTCAACAATTTCAAATTGTTATGAGATTCAGTTTTGGGACTTATAGCTGACTGAAACGAGTGAATTCTTTGTCCTAGTTTACACTATGCAAGTCTTATTGCTAAGCTGATTAGTTTGTTAGGAGAGAGAGACGAGGGGAAAAGAAACGTTACTGTTCCACTCGTTTCTCTCCCCTTCAAATTAATCAGCTTAGCAATAAGACTTGCATAATGTAAATATGGACTTTTCAGATCAGCTTAATTTATTCAACTAGGTGACCGGTTGGCCCAAAAGAAACGAAGACATTTATGTAATTGGTTTTCATTATTGTAATATGATTATTTTTACATATTTGTAAAAAAAAGATATGACAGATTTAAAATGGAAAGTTACATTAATGAAAAACGTACTAACCTCTACATATATATTTTAATTTGAGAACCGATATTTTCAATGAATACATTATTTAAAGAGACAGCGAAAGATTTAACCTCAGCGCATACACCAACTAAAAAATAATATTCGAAGAGAAATTCGAGAGAAATCTGTGGAAATCAGACAAATTCGAAAGTATTTTTTTTCATATCGAATTACAAAGTAGACCCCCTGAAAAAAACAGGGAAAACTTCAAGTCTTAGATATAGCGCGATAATACGAGTTTTTTACGTTTAAATTAACTAAATTCTCCATTAATTAACAAAAGGTAATAACAAAGACAAATGACTTAAAAATGAAGAAATTATAGTCTATGCAAACTCCTTGATTCTTTTGTGTACTCGTATATCGTTTAAAGTTACAATTTTAAGGGTAACAGTAGCAGAGAGAGAGAGAGAGAGAGAGGGAGAGAGATTGTAATGGGCATATGTGGGCATGGCCGTATGACGAAAAAGACTGAAATACCTGATAATTTTAACTTTGTTTTCTTCCTAACAAAAACTTACATATATAAAGTTGCCTGGGTCTCTCCAAACCAAAAAAGAAAAAAAAAATTGTGAACCATATGAACCGCATCGCTGTGACATGAGGAAGAATAGGGGCGCGAATGCAGGCAATGACCATCATCTAACTATCGCTGGTCTTCGTTTCAAAATAATTGCCTGTAAACTGCAAAAAATTCCTTAACAGGAAAAATTTTAAGGCAGGTAGTCATGGATTTATGACGCTATTTGGCAAATTATTCAGTCCAGAAAGATGCCTGAAGCTGAATTAACTCATGATACTTTATTACAAACCTTACAAGCAGCCTGCCCAAAATACAATGAAGAGAATAGTAGAGTAAAAGTTTGCTCAAATAGCCAGTGAAACAGGTCGTTCTAATGAACTATATGTAATCACAAAAGAGATAGCTGGTCACAATCTCTATAAATTAAACCTCTAAAAAGCGCGGAAGGTTAACTGGCCTATGCCAAAGACCAACTGTTGAAGATACTGGAGAAATACTAGAGTTATTCACGGTCGACTAACCCTACCGACTGCGAAAGAGATGTAAGAACATCAGCTACTACGTTTAAAGAAATTGCAGAAGCATTTAAAGGGATTTAAAATAGCAAGTCAGCAGTCCTCAATGGAATACCACCAGAATTTTTAAAAAATTGCGTTTATCTATCTACAATGATACTCAAGCTCTTGGGAAAAAAGGGAAACCTGCAAGAGTGTTGGACCTGGAAAGGCATTACGCTCTCAATAGGACAAATAAGATAGCAGCGCGTATCCAGCTCAAACGTGTTTCATTCTTCCTAGAACCGCAACTGCAAAGAGAGCAAGCAGGCTTCAGACCGAACAAGTCCTGTGTAGAGGACATTAATTAATAAAATTATAGACGATCAGTCGGTGAAATAGCCGTCATCATTGTACTTAGCATTTCTGAATTTCATCCGTGCTTCGAAAAAAAAATTATTTGTGATCAGCTGTTAAAATTGAACACTAAATTGTCAGACAAATGGAAAGGTGAAATTGAAAAAAAAACTCTTTAGAAAGTGCGAGCTTATTACAAATTGAAATGAATTGAAAGATGAAAACAATTAAATTTGACCCAGTAGAAGTTTTTGGAATTGCAACTTACAAAACGGAATCTTACATAACGTTGTCGCTCTTATTGTATTGTCATGCTTTCAAAGATTTATCTATTTACTAATTAATTTAATTTGCTTGTAGCTGAGTAGATAAGTTACCGGTTAATTGAGACGAACATGTTATATATACAAAGAATAGATAATTTATTGTTAGATTTATATACAGGGTGTTTTTTATAGCAGACAATAATCGGCGAATTGGCAACACTATTTTCTGTGATTAACGTTTTCAGAGTTTTCGATTATTCCAAGCTAAATTTACTTGCACAGTTCATAAGAACATGAAAACTTTGGAATTTCCCATCAAGCATTTTTGTTTTAAAAATTTTTCGCCAACGATATCACTCGAGCCGCCATTTAACAAATTTAGATAAGATTTACAGCATTCGATCTAGCAAATTACAACAAAATTATACATAGCGGTTTTTGTGGCATCAGCTGTTTTAGTATAGCAACAGTGGTGGTGAAAATTTAAAGAAAGAGGTGTGATGTAATTATACATTTTAAGTACATTTAAAAGCAAAAATTATATGTAAGTTGTCTGTCAATTGGAATGGAGTATATATATTTTGAATGCCCTCTTTCTGAATCCAAAATGCGTTTCACGAAATTTATTATGGTTTCTGAGAAATTAAGCATTAATTTTGTTTCGTTTAATAAATATTGTTCTGCTGTATGCGCCACTGTTTGGCGATCGCGTCAAATTCTTCATACAAAAACGTACGAAGTAAAGTTTACTCTAGTTTTGCTTTATTTCTACAAGAAATGAATAATAAAAAAAGAAGGTGCCGTAAGAAAAATGCAACGGCGACTGTTAAGCAGAAGCATCATCACCCAGACGCAGCTCCCGATAACACTTTTAATAGCTTATATTAAACACTAAAATAAAATAAAATTAACCTTAATTATGCATGTTTGAGTATAACTGAAATCATTTACTTTCATTCTTTATATTAAATAAACTTCAATTATTTGTTTTTTTTACGTGCGAGTCAATTTTGTATGGCGAATCAAGTTGCTTCGCTCATGATTGGGGTGTGAAGCATGAATATAGAGCTAAACAAGTATAGTGGAAACATACTATTACGGCGGCGGCTTCTTGGTCGGCGTTAAACGATCTACTTATTTCTCTGGACAGCAAGCAAGATAAACAAAACAACAATATTCTCAATTCACAGCAGTAAAGTATACGTATGGAGCACAAAAAGCTACTTTTTGAAAATTAATTGCGTATGCGGCACGAAACGTATTTTTCTTTTACAATAAAGTAATATTAACTTCTAACTTCATGGATGAAAGTTAACAAAAATTTGAATTTTTTTTTAAATTATGTGTCGGAAGCAGTGGTGCAAATACAAAAGAAATCCACCGGGTATATTTTGAAAAAACTTCATGTAAACCTTCTTTGTCGTTTTTCCCCACTCCAAAACCAATTCTGAGACTGCGATATATGCAAGTGTTTTGAGTATATGAATTTGGCATTTATGTTAACATTTTCATTTATGATTGATTTATTTAATTTTTAGTAATTTTCCTAATATTACAAATGTATGCGAGAAAACGTAGCAAAATATTTGTTTTGTGCAAAATTTTTATTTAAATCGGTAGACATTGACAAGCGGAAGTTGCTTTTTGTCAATCACTTTTAGTGGATCACCCAATGTTGCAGTAGTAATCATTGAACAAAGACAGTGTTCCATAAATCGTTTTGACTAGTTTTGGAGCAAAACCTGTTTTTGAAGGTGTTTTGCTCACATAAAAAATGTATAGATTTAAAACCGATAGGAAAACACAGGTTTTGCGCAAAACCAGGTTTTTGGACAAAAACTCGTGTATGAAAAAACATTGTACCATACTAGTTGAAAAGACAAACTGTCCGCCTCTTGAAGCAATCACCCGTTATTTAAGCCAAAAGTGCTCGTAAAATTGGAAAGAGGTTACAACTTCTGAGTACGAGCACCTGCGATCACACAAAAGCTGTTACGCTTCAAAATACTGTGTATAAATGTTGAAGCCAAACAATTTGTAGCTTCAGTTAAGTTAGATCAGTTAAAGAGTTAAAGGCTGTAAAAGTTTATACCGGACGTGCGCGCATCAATAATTTATAAAAAAACACAAAAGAAAACCTGATAAATATAAAAAAATACTAATAAATAATACAAGTTTAAAAAAAATTATGTGTAAAAAATATACAAGAAAATTTTAAATACAAAACAAGAGATACAACATAAAAATTGGTAAATGCAATGCATGCAACTGTAAGAAGTGCAGTCAGTGCAAATTTTGTACAATTCTTTTTTAATTTTTTTTTTTAATTTTAATACAATGAACAAAAAAAAAGCGTTTAGAAGCTTAAGTTTCATCTAAACGTGTGTTTTAAAACCACTTAATCTTCTTTTCTTTAAACAAGGTCTTTTGCTTCGTTTTGGTTAAAATTTCAATAACTGGTTCATGAAGATTTCCAAAGATTTCGTGCTTTCGTGTTAATTATCAAATTGTTTTGCAAATATTTAATAGTTCTTAAGTTTAATTTTTAAAAGATTAACCTATTTTAATTTATAAAAATATGTACATAAAAGCATTTAACAACTGCGAATAAGTATTGTTTAAATTGGAAATAATTTTAAATAAAACCCTTTGTCACATACACATTTGTCATAAATGGGAAATTATTTTCAAATTTTAATAACACTGTGCAACACTGAAAAATCCACACGGTCCTGACAATATAGGTTCGATAGTGCTGCCAAAGGGTAGTAAAATCCTACACCCAGTTTGGCGATTTTGGTGACCAATTTCGAAAATCACTGCGCCTCTTCGATTTGAAAAGTAAAGTTAAATAAAATACCCATAAAGCTATGATTTCGATGAAACTTTTATTTGATTATAATGCTTGGACTTTGCTTTTACGTAAAAGGTACTATGTCATTTTAATGGCTGCCTCTAGATTAGTTGTAGCAGTCGATCCTATTGAGGCAAGGCGCCTTTATTAGGTGACAGCACTACACCAGGTGACGACTACTTTCATTATACCAAGCCAAATGTCAAATTTGGATTGTGTAAGTACAAGCCTAAGGACATGCTTTTATTTGGATTATCTTCAAACCCCTAACGTTTTTCAGTTTTGTATGGTGTTTGACATTTCCTATAAGAGACATACACTCTGACGATGCTACCCTGTTTTGAAAAGTAAGATGGTAATTTATACCAAGAAAGTACATGTGGTTGTTGCTGTTGTAATATTTGTTGTAGTGATGAGGATACCTGATTGATGTGCCTTGCTATTGAGGTCGTTTTCGACTACTCACTCGCCTTTCAGTTGTTGTAGGAAAAGTTCTAGCAATGAAGGCATAGACACTGATCACTGAACTACACCGGCTTCAGCGGATGCTAATGCTGATGTAACATTAGAGCGCACTCCTTCGTCCGTATTGAGTAGCAGAACCATCGGCGAAGTAAAATAACCAATAAAATGACTACTAACCACAGCTTCAAAATTTAATAACCCTTATTGACATAAGAGGCGCTGCAAACACTGCACTATTACAAACGTGCAAAAAGTAGAGTTGTAAAAGAATAAAGCTTTCCTCTACCTCTTCCTCCACCACCTGTCTTCTCTATCACTATCCCCTTCCCTATCACCCTCTCTCACTATCTTCTCTTCAACTCACAGGTGTCACAAAGGGATCATTGTATTGGATATAAGTGAGCTGGACTCTAAATCTCAACCTTCCTTACCAGAAGCCTGCTAACCTAACCCGATGGATGGTATATTTATACCGCCATTCTTCGGTTTTCATAGATTGTTTTGGATAGTTATATCAACAAGGCAGCAGCCCTGCCTTCATATAGGCGATCTGGGCCAATCATTCATCTAGTCCGAATTTGAAAAGATTACTGATTACACATTGGATTTAAAGAAATTTATATATAGAATATAGAATATCTAGTTACCAAATCTTAAAAATATATCTCAGGCAACGATTTGTGAGATCTTGGAGTTTAGAGCTTAGTGTTATTGTAGACAGCCAGCTTTGCATATTATGTTTAAGGATGTTTTTTTGGGTTCGGATGTTGGACGTCCTTATATTCCGTAGTTGAAAAAAAAACTATTTGTCTTACCAATATCTGCTTTTGCACTATCTTCGGATGAAGTTACTTTTCCAAGGTAACAGAATTTATGCACAATTTTAATTGGTTCATTGCCAACAACGAAGGGGCTTGACATTGGTGATGTTATTTTGATGGCTTTAATTTTTGATCGTGCTTATTTTCATGCCCACACTCGCTGGGCTTACAACTGAGTCGTTGAACTCCGACTGAATATCTGCGAGCTTCGCAGATGGTAAAGTGCTGTAATTTTGGGCAAAGAGAAACTATTTCAAGGAAAAAAATTTCCACAATAGGCGAAATTCGTTTTTATATAATTTCAGCTTCATGTTTTATAATGATTTCAGAATAAAGTTCAAACCAAAGCGGGATTCATGTGGTTTAACTTTGTAATTGTTGCGCACACAAAAAATTACAAATAATAATTATACAACGAATTAAACCTTGTTGACCTCGGTAATTAACTTAACAAGATGATATTAAGCTTTTAATTATCACTAGCATTTAAGCATACATACTCGTATACGAGTATACATGTATCGTTGGTCACGTTAGAAAGGTCCTAACTAAAATAATTGCAACTTTACAGGAGAAGGTAAAAACATAATAGAAACACTACAACTGCTTGTAAAAGCGATCGATATTTTTTACACTATTGCAATAAATTTTTGTGACGAGGTGTTTTGTGTGAAATGTATGGGATTCGCTGAAAAACTCAATTTCGTAAAAAATACGAGTTAGGGCCTTTCCACTTGATACCATCGATATGCATAATTTGACTAACTAATGTGAAAGTAATTTCGTATGTAAATACATATGTAAATTGCACCTTACAGGCAAAAAAATTGGGAGTGTACATCTTCGAATATGACTTATTTTTGCCAAACAATTTGATTTTTTTTCACTCTTGGTGTACCAAAGATTACGGGTATTTTTCCATTCCTTGTTTTTGCTAAACAATTTTTTTATGTCTACTCCGTCGTTAAACTGCTTTAATGACTTTAACGAACGTCTGACAATAGACTTCAGGGGTTTTTTTTTTGTTTACAATTAACTTAATGGTTGGACAAATCATTAAAAACAACCATAAATTAATTATTAATTATTCTAATATATTTTTAATTAATATCAGGGTAATATTTGAATTAATTACACCCTTAGAATAATATAAACAATTAAATATAAAAAATATAAGCATTTTAATGTTCGACTTTTATTGTTTAAAACAAAACTCAAGCTTAAAAAAGTCGTTTTTTATTGAATAAAACTTTTAAATTAAATTGATTATTACAACTAACGTAATTGTTATGAATAAATTTCTTTCAATTAAATAAAAACAAACCGTATGTAACGATTTTCAAACAAATGTTTATGTAAACAAATAAAGTAGCAGCCCTTTTATACACGCAAAGCTTATACCCATTTTAGACACGGAAGAGAGAGAGACAGAAAGAGATAGTATTCGTCCTTCTGTCTTTCACAAAGAAATCTCTCCGTGTCTATAAGGGGTATTACTTTGCAAAGTCTTAATTCAGCTGGGAGAAAGACAAAAAGAGAAAGTATTCCCACCTCTGTCTCTCGCTAGGTGAATTAAGAGTTTACAAAGTAAACTTAGCGTGTCTAAACGGGTTCTTGCAATGGCAAAGTAACACCTCTTTTAGACACACGGAAAGTTTACTTTGCAAAGTCTTAATTCAGCTGAGAGAAAGACAGAAAGAGATAGTATTCCTCCTTCTATCTTTCACAAAGAAAACTCTCCGTGTCTATAAGGGGTATTACTTTGCAAAGTCTTAATTCAGCTGGGAGAAAGACAAAAAGAGAAAGTATTCCCACCTCTGTCTCTCAGCTAGCTGAATTAATAGTTTACAAAGTAAACTTTGCGTGTCTAAATGGGTTCTTGCACTGGCAAAGTAACATCTCTTTTAGACAATATAATAATACTTTGCAAAGTAAACTTTCCCTGTGTAAAAGGGGTATAAGAAAAAAAACCCATGTTTATTACTGAGTTCTTGTTCATTTATTTGTATTTTCGATTTCCGCGATTTCTATTTCTCTAACGATATATTGTAAAGATTTGTTCCTTTTTTTATAATTCCAGCCCACTTCTTGGCGAGAAATTAAAACAAAAAACGTGTCAACATTCTTATTGAATATTTGTATTTACAACAAAATGAAGATTTTTATTTGTGTGACAATTGCCTTGGCTTTTTTGGCTAGATCTGCAATAGCAACAAATGTTAAAAACTGCCCGAAAAGTAAGTAAACAATTTTATTTAGTTTATTTATACATTATTATTTATTACACAGAAAAAAGACCTTGAAACATGTAAACAAAACATAATGTACGCTCCTGTTGTAGTGATTAGACCCTAAATAATGATTACATGCAATTTTAATAAATCCGAGGAAGGAGGGGGGAGAGGGGGTAACATCAATTCTTGGGACGCAATGGCCACCTTCCCGAACGGCATTTCTAAGCCTAAATTTATTATTTAGAAGGCCATAACTTTAGAAATTTTAAGCACACACAGAAAAAAGTAAAACAAGATTCGATAAAAAAAAACGAAGATTGAATTAAAAAACTAATTAATTTTCAATCAATCACGGAAATTTCAATAAAAAAAATATTACATTCATTAAAAATTTAATTGATGTTTTTTTAACATTCAATTAAATTGTCGACTTAAACACTTTCTCCTTTTTGCTACAGAATTGAAGAAGCATGCCATTGCGTTAGTGAATAAATTAAAAGAAGTATCGCATTTTTGAAAAATCAATTAAGCGCAAAGTACTGTAGTACCACTTATTTCAAATTGACAACAATAAATTATTCATGAAATTTCTTCACAAATTTCGCACGAAACTTTTTCCAAGACATGACGTGTGTGACATGAATTCCTGAAGCAATTTTGGCAAAATCATATCATAGATTTAGGTTAGGTTAGGTTGAAAAGAGGAGCCATTACGCTCACGTCCGGGGACATGCACATAAGCCAGTCCAGTACTGTTTTGCGCTCTCATGTAAATTAACAAACGAACCCCACCTTTTCCAGTGAATACCTCTAAGGTGGGTAATAATCCGTAAGGTGTCATCCCCAAAATAACGGGATCTCGGCTGGGCGAAAGCTGGACAATGACAAATGAAGTGTTCCATTGTCTCCATGTCCTCCATGCATGCTGTGTATTCATTGTCGTTCGTGGCTAGAGTGACCCGGTCAATTTTCCTAGCTCGGACTTGTTTAGTTTTAACAGTCTCCTTGCTTTATCTTCGTCCGAGTCACCCCACAGCACCTTGGTTAGACTACCTACAGTATCGCAATACCATCATGCCCTGTGGGCCCTCTTCGTCCAATTTTGTAACTCAATCTGCGCTGTCTTCGAAGGTTTTGCATTAATTAGAGTTACTGTCCGTAACGCTCTGGTTTTTTTCGACAGTTCAGTTGCACGTTCGTTACGCCGTAGTGAGCCAGCACCCATACAAGACGAATGTTGCCATGTACTGCGTAATCGTTTATCATGTTCTTGCAATCTAAAACGGTCCTATAGTTTACTTTTTCGGTTGTAATTGCCCTAATTGCCGACTTGCTGTCGGTAAATACATTGACCTCTGTGGGCCTAATATTTACACTGAAGACTTCAGGCAAGTGAAAGTAAATCTCGGTCTCCGGTTCTTCTATGAAAAAACCTAGGCCCGTTATTTCCCTTAGCTTCGAGCCATCCATGTAGCAGCAAACTACAACGGGATTCTAGGATTCGAGATAGACCCAGTAGTGTCTTTCTGGTATCAATGTCTCGCATTCAGTTATATCACTAGTCTCACGTACCCGGTCGTCCATTTCCAAAGTCTGATCGTATCCGGTCAGTGACGTCCATATGTTCTGATGGTGTGGTATGTTGTCTTGTCCGATCCATTCCCCATCACATGTAGAAATTTTTTAGTAAGAGCTGCTTCGTATCTAATACGAATGTCTATAGGTTGGACATGCCCCAATACTCTGGTGGATGTAGTTCTCATATATGCGACAACAGCAACTGAACCGTCGGGGCAACAAATATGACATTTTAGGCAACATATTTAACTTTGCCTCAAAAATGAATTTACACTTTGGGACAACAGAAACAGACTTGTTCGTACAAATGCAAAATGTTGTTGGGCACAATCCGAATGTAAATTCTATTTTAATCAAAATCAAATTATCTTGGCATTACAGTCTTTTTTTTGTGTGTAGCATCACTTATTCCTAGGCAGCACATTCGTTGAACCTTCACCAAAATTTTAGTGTTACACTTCCTATCTGTTGACCTCCACCATACTACCGATGCGTATGTTTTTTTAGAATTGGTCTGATCACACTCTTGTAGAGCCAGTGTGTCGCAATATTGCTAAGTCCACATCTGAACCCAATGGCCCTTCTGCAGAAAGACGAGTTAGCCTTCTTGACTCTTTCCTCTATGTGATGTCTCCACAACAGTTTGAAGTTATTGCTCCTTGAGGCGTCCCACGTTGCACCCTGTTCCTAACATTAACATTGTGCATACAAAGCTTATCCACCTGTTCTCCAATCAATTATTGATTGAAACTGTACTAAGGATGGGATAAGAGTGTCGGTACTCACATTGTTAAAAGCGCTTTCAATGTCAGTACAAATGCCAATCGTATAAAACTTGTCATTGAAAGCTTCTTCGATGTAGTTAACTACCCTATGAAGAGACGTTTCTACTGGGCTTCCTTTGAGATACGCATGTGGTCTAAACCTCAGACTATCGTCTAATATCCTGCTCTTAGTCATGTCGTCCACTATCCGTTCCATGGTCTTGGAGCAGGAAGAAAGTAAGACTTATGTGTCTGTAAGCCTTTGGAGTCGCATAACTGACCTTTCCAGGCTTAGGTATAAAAACTTCCCTTGCCTCCTGCCAGCTTTTTGGAGTATATGCATATCATAGATTTGCTTTTCATAAAAAATTTTATATTGTTAATTCAGTCCTACAAACATATCGCTCATTTGCTGAAAAATCGCTCGCCATAACTCAAAAAACTAGTTCGCCAGAAAACGAGTTTAATGTTTTCAATTTACACACAACTTAATGGAGAAAGAAAATTTTTTATTTCTCTCAAGAGCTGAGTAACAAAGATATTTGTATGAAATTTTTGCACAATATGAATAACGATATGAGAATTAGGTTCTGCATTATTAACTCGAAAAATGTATTTTTTGAGTTATTACATTCTTTGAGTAAATAAGCGATATTTACTATTTATTTTCTTTTCCATCCTTTTAATGCCTTATTATTTTTATTTTTAGCCAAGGCCCGTCTTTTGGAGAAAGGTGATGTGATCATATCCGATTGTCCAAAAAATAAATGTCTTCTGAAGCGCAATGAAGATGTCAGTATTGAGATGAAAATCGTACCAAATCGCGACTTTAATGAGCTAAACTCTGATATACAAGGCATTATATTAGATGTGCCTCTACCCTTTCCCGGCTATTATGGTAAAAGCGCTTGTCCTTACATCTACGATGCAGAGGGCAAAAATAAAGTGGGTTGTCCCCTAAAGTCCGGTGAAACTTATATCTACAAAAATAGTTTTAAAATTTTACCAATTTATCCAACCGTGAGCTTAGACATACATTGGGGCTTGGGCGATAAGAATGGCGATGCCGCCTGCTTCCGAGTACCAGCTAAAATTGTAGCCAAGTAGGAGGAGTTTTAGATGTTAATTTGTTTTTTTTTTTAAGATTATAATATTTTTTTAACATAATTTATGTGATATTTAAGAAAACTTGTATTAATAAAATTTTATTGATTGCTTATTTACATACATACATACATAAATAATTTTTGGCCAAACATTTGAAGAAATAAAAAACGAGAATTATTGATTAAAATTGAGCGTGTTTTTGGTGGTAAAAATGTTGTTGTAATATTAATGCCTCCAGCCCATGGGCATTAATATTTGTAACAGTTTTTTTTTATATGTGAATTTCTTTTTTTTATTATTATTATAAGTTTTGTTATTAGTTTTAAATTTAACTTTACAATTATTTTGTTTTTTGTTCAATAATTTAATGTAATTTTTTTTTACAAGGAAACAAAATATATAAGAATCTGTTAGATGTAGTTTCAAAAATTAATAAACGAATGTTTTACAATATGTAGATGTTTTTTAAAAACATAAATGGAATTAAAAAATTTGATATAATCTTTGCAAAAGTTGTAGGTATTTTTTTTTTCTTAATTCAATTACGTATTGACATGCGATTTGCGGTTTTTTTTTTAAATAAATTTATTTTAGGTATATGTACATATAATTTTTTTAAATAGTTTTACATTCAGTGGGGGAATATCTTAATGATTTGTTGTATATTTTATAGTTTGTAGCGGCTGCTGTTGTATGCCAGGTCTGCAATTACTGCAATTTATTCCTTTGCTTAATACCTTCCCATAAAACTATATTTGTTGCTTTAGTCTATTCCATTAGTTTGAGCGAATTCTTATATGTAATCGTCCTCATTTATTTGCTGTTGTTGTCCCAATTTAACCTTTAACCACTCAGTGTCGGGCCTTGTGATTTGCACACGTCTTAGATTGTAGTAGGGCAGACGTCGCCATCTTTCTTTGTTTCTCAGCATGCTGTTGGATTGTATCGCTTCGTCCTCGGTTAGTTGGAAATTCCTTTGCTTTCCATTAGCTGTATTTAGTTTCTTAAATAGCAGCTTTTTAAGTTTATTCGTATTTTTATCAGGTGCTTCTACCAGCTCATCATTGTCATGGACCGCGGACGAAGCAGCCCCAGAATCATTCGTTTGCTCCTCAGCACTGTCGTAGTTGGGCTTTTTATATAAAATTTAAATAAATTGTAATTATTATTAGAAAAATATCTTCTGCCTTATTTAGAAAAAAAAACTCTACAGCTTTTTAAAGGTTTTAAAAGACAAATTTTCTTTGCAAGTCTAGGGACGAATTACGCCATACGATATCGAATGAAATTTCAAAATATTTAAATTTTACTAAGATGTTCGAGGAAGCGGAAAAATATCGAAGCAAAACAATAAAGATGGAGGTACATAGCACAACGCGTTTCTGGCTTGTTAAACGTTTGAAGCTATAAAAATGCAAAGTTACACACCACGCTTTTGAGGCTTTTTTTACTTGTAAAATTTCAAGCCTTTGCCGGCTATTTTTTTTGTCTTGCATTTACGTTTTATTTTTCTTTAAATATTTAATGCATTTTTTTATTTATTGTTTAATAAAAAAATTAACTTCTAACAATTTTTGTGTATGTTAGCATGTGAATCTGGCAACACCAGCTGTCATTTTGTATACAACGCGTGAAAGTTGAAGAATATTCAACTTTTTGCGAGGTACGCGCGGCGCAAACTTCTGTATGTAAAGGTAGAGGTCCATAGCTCGCTTTTTGCGCGTTATGCTTTACACGCGTTTCATCCTCTTGTTTCATTCTATACTTTGTTCGCGTTGAGTTACATGCACTGCCTTTCATGCGCCGTTTTATTTCTGTTTTGATCAGCTGTGTGCGTTTGTTTATAAGTACTTATAAAGAAAAAATGGAGAGTGAAATCGAGTTTTTAAAAGAATTTGTGGAGTTAGTCGTAAAAGTAATCGATAACTAATATGCAAAATTTGTTACTGAGAAAAGTGTGGTGAAAAGTTAATTAAAATATATCGCATTTATGAAAATATTCACATATTTTATTAAACAAGTTTTTTTTACTAAGAAATTTTTTTATTGAAAAAAAAGAAAAAAATTATCCACGGCAAAATAATATTTATCGATAACGTAAGAAATAAAGTATTATTTAACATCTTTAGCATTCAAGAACAGCTGACTTACTTTCATGGTGCTTGTAACGCGTACAAAAGTAGAAAGTAGACCTACTTTTTGCTTTGAACGCGCCTACGCGTTCTGCGCTTTTTGCAATGTAACTTGTCACATACTATTATATTGATTCTACTTTTTTGACAGATGCATAGAAAGCGTAACGCGCAAAAAGCGAGCTATGGACCTCTACCTTAACTTGCCTTATGAAAACACACACTATTTGAAATTTTTTTGACAGAAGTTTGTATCGCATTAGCGCATTGAACGCGTGTTATGTACTTAATTAACTTCTAAAGTAAAGGGTGACTTTTAGCAACTTTTTTTTGACAACACTGTTTTTTTGCAGCTCAGCTGTTTTCGCGTAACATGTTGCTGTTAAACATGTCCAGTTTGGTCTATAACTTAACCATGAATCACTTACAGATTATTGAATTTTATTATCAAAATTCATGTTCGATGAAGAAAGTTTGGGCGACCTTCTGAGGCGGCTATTCAAAATCTTGTCACTAAATTTCGCACCAAATTTACATTATTGGGCATTAAGCCACCAACACAAATACGTAGATTACGGACAGAGGAAAATATCGCAGCTTTATCCTCCAGTGTTGTTGATGACCGTGAATTATTGATTCGGTGCCGTTCTCAGCACTACCGTGCGATGATTAAAATTTATTTGCCCAAAACTAAAGAGCTAGACTTGGCTGACATTTGGTTTCAGCCAGACAGTGCCACATGTCACACAGCACGCGAAACAATGGCCCAATTTCACGTTTGGGGATGGTCAATTGGCCGCCTAGATCGTGCAATTTAACGCCTTCATACTATTTTTTGTGGTCCTATGCTTAGGCTCAAGTCTATAGCGACAAGCCCGCAACGGTTGACGCACTGGAAGCCAATATTGAAGAATTTAATCGTGAGTTACTGGCTGATATGTTGGAGAAAGAGTACCAAAATTGAACCCAGCCTATGAAGCATTTGAGGCATAGCCACGGCCAACATTTATATGAAATCATATTTAAACATTGAATGATATACGAGCAGATCGTTTCATTTCTCTAAATTATATATATTTTTTTTTAATCAAATCCGAAAGCTCTAAAAAATATCACCGCTTATATTGGATCCCTTAAGCGACATGGCCACACATCAAACTGACGCGTCAAACTCTGCTTTTCTTTGATAGTATCAGTCGTTGCCCCGATTACATCAGTAGAAACATCAGTTGAAAGAAGATTTTCAATGTGTAAAGGTTTATTTAGATGTGGCAGGCAACGATTATGTTTGTGAAAATCGAAAAGAATATTTATCCAAAATTTTAATTCTGATATAGAGATCTATTTTGCAGTTGAAGTTAAATTTATTTATTAAATTTTTTATTGTTTTATTTTATTTATTTTATTTTTGTCTTATTTTATACGCAAATGTTATTGATTGGATTAAAACTTTATGTTTTTCCCAAATAAATCTTTTTATATTATTTTTAAGAGATTATTTTTGGAGTTTTCAGGGCATATTTTCAAGTTTTTATTGTGGTTTCCCTGCTTACAGCGTTATGGCAAGTCAATAATAGAACTGTAAAAGGTCCTACGTAACAAATAAAAAACTAATTCGCAAAGCATATCTTAGCACACATTTATAGATGCTTTCATCTGATATTGTTTATTACCTTTTCTTTTAAGCCAGTCACATCTTGAAAATCGACTTCTGTTGGTCTTTGTATCTCTGTGCGATAGATTTTATTGTTGCCCGAACGTTTGCCATGCCCTAAAGCAAACAAGACAAAAAAGTTTAGTTATTTCGACAAAAGAGAAAAGTAAATTTAAACCACTTACCACCCCAACATGAGTGCCCATACTCCAAACAGGAACCTATTTTTTTTTTCATAAAATATCAAAATAAGAAAAGTTAACATTAGAAACTAAAAATTGTAATAAAAATAAAACAACATATGTTGCACCAATTCCACTTTTAAAATTCTTTGCAAAATTATAATTTTTTAAATGTTCTTTTATACATTGAATTTCCTTAAACATCCAGTTCATAAATAAAAGGATTTAAAAGTTTTCTTTCTCTCAATTACGAATGAAGCACATGCACACATAAATAACAATTTAGTTAAGTTATGAATCGCTTGTGTTGGCCATAGACTACCCACCGTTCCATTAGCAAATAAAAAAAAGAAAATGCAACCTGTTGTTTCATGTTAAGTAAACTCCGTATCGTAAGTTTTTAACAATAACAACTTTAAACACGAGCCAACCAACTTTTGTGTTACAAGAAGAAGAAGAAACAACACAACCACAAAATTGCAAACAGCAAACTCGAACCCGAAAATATGAAACTTTAGAAAAAAAAACCGGCATAATAATTTGAAATTAAAAAACCATCAACAGCATTATCAAGATGTAAAAAAATCGTATGTAAAAGAAGTTTTGTGCAATAAATTGTTTTTGCTAAATAAAAAAAAAAATAAAAATATGTATACGAAAAAAACTTCTGATTTTAGTACTTGTGGTTCAAATATTGCCGGCTTAAATGATATG
Source organism: Nowickia ferox (assembly GCA_936439885.1). NCBI lineage: Eukaryota > Metazoa > Arthropoda > Insecta > Diptera > Tachinidae > Nowickia > Nowickia ferox. Next base: position 88,047,499 of record OW387023.1, on the reverse strand, counting down.
CGTATATGTAATACTTTATAAAGGGTCCGCCAGATAACTTTTTTTTTTGAAAATGCTATAAAAAAAATACTGAATATTTTCTCAAATTTCTTTTTTTATTTGAAAGTACAATCTTTCCGGATAATAATGAAAAATAATTTCATTCAAATGGCTGACTCGGCTGGCCATGCAGTAGCCTACACGATCGGTCCAATTTTTAAGCAGCTGTATTTCACCAATGGCTTCACGAATATTGTCCTTTAAAGCGTCAATTGTCTCTGGCTTGTCGGCGTAACACTTATCTTTGACGGCACCCCACAAATAATAGTCCGACGGTCCGAGGTGGCCAAACAACATCAGCTCTGCGGCTGATAATGCGATCTTCAAAAACAGGGCGCAAAACATCGAGTGTAGCTTCGGATGTGTGGCACGTAGCGCCGTCCTGTTGAAACCAAATGTTGCCAATATCCTCCTCTTCAATTTTTGTGAACAAAAATTCGTTCAACATGGCCCGATAACGATCGCCATTGACTGTAACGGCCACCCCTTGCTCATTTTCGAAAAAAATGGCCCAATTATGCCTCTGGACCAAAATCCACACCAAACAGTGACTCGTTTTGGGTGCGTCGGCTTTTCAATGTATGCGTGCGGGTTTCCTGTGCCCCAAATGCGACAATTTTGCTTGTTTACATACCCGCCAAGATCAAAATGAGCTTCATCTGAAAAGATGATTTTTTTGGCAAAATCGGCATCTTCTGTAAGTCGATCGCAGGCCCACTTAGCGAAGCGTATACACAACCATATTCGTTCAGCGGAAGGATAAAACTAATTAATTATCTGTCAAATCAGACATGAGCTAAGTGTTACCATTCACGAAATAAGCACTAGTTGAAAAAAAACGTTAGATGGCGGACCCTTTATAACAGATGGACGTGTTTAAAAATATTTTAAATAAAATTCATTAAATAAAAAAACGTCTTCAAGATAGCGCCGACGAATTTGCGTCGATTTAAAGAATTTAAAGGCCCACAAAAAATGGGGAAAGTTTTGGGTATTTTTTTTACGAGTACCATTGATTCAATAGGGAAAAAAATTCAAAGGGGAAAAGCAAAACAAAACCATGGATGAATTTTTCCAGGTGCACTGTTGTATAGTAGGGTATTCAATCAATTTCAATTTAAAATTGGCTTTTTTCGATTAACGGTTAAACCGGTTACTTTCAGTCGAATAACCGATTAACCGACGTAGCAAATTTTTTTATACTTTGTAGTATTAAAACTTATTTTTTTTTGTATAAATAAATTTGTTTCGTCTCATTTAAAAAAGGTGAGTGTTTAAAAATTATTTTTTATACAAACAAAGAAGTATGTTCAGTGACCTTAAGTAAAACTTGCAAAATCCTTGGATATGGCTATAACAGAATTTCTTAGAGACTCTGGTACTGCAACTAGAGGGAATTATTAAGTTTTTGTTTAATAATTTAATAAAAGCCAATGGTACTGCTGCCAACGGTTTAATTAAGGATTATATTTAATGTTAGTCGAATTCAATTATTTTACACCTACACTCTAAAATATTTCCTTCTTGCAAAAAATACAGTACAAAACGAAAGCTAAGAAATTCAGAAATGTTTATTATTTTTTTTTTTTTTGCAGAATATTCATCGCTGAGCTCTGCCACTATGAATCAGATAATGACCAGCCAACGGAAGGAACTATTGATAGCAATACAAGAAATGTTCGAACAAAATTAACCGAAACAATTAGAAGTTTCATGAATTTGAAAACAAAATAAGACAAGACTCTAGTAGCATAATGAATGATTTTATATGTTTTGAGATATCCAGGAAAAGGACTGAGAAACTATATATATTCTGTATTATGGACTGCTTTCGATTTCCTCAACATCTACGATAAGTAAAAGGATTTTTCCACATCAGGTTTTACCAAAACTAAAGAGTCGCTAAAGTCCTAAACATTTAAACCTCTCTTTAACTATTGAAGTAAATGATATAATGACATCACAAACTTTTTAATTTTTAATTTAATTTTTAATTAAATTTTTTGCTTGATTTAGCTTAAGAATTATTATGTGTGTTTTTTGTTTTAGTAATAAACTCAAATCAATAAATAATTTATGCACTTTTATCTGTTGAAAACACTTGATTTATGGAAAAACTTTATGAATCGATTTATTAACCGATTAAATGAATACCCTATTGAAAACCCACAAAAAACGGTGTAGACACACAAAGTGTGACAACCGTGAAAACATTTTGTCGATCCATTTTAAGTATATATCGTCGCTGATTTAACTAACTGACCTAATTAACATTTTAACAATTTAACAGGAGAGCAGCTTTTATGGTTGTTTTATACATTCATTCTTATGGCTGCGTCTGAAATCTTTTTACTTATATAGGCACAACAGTAAATAATGCTTACAGTCACGAAAATGGTAGACAAGGTGTATTATGACTTATAAAGTCTAGTAAAGGGCTAAACTCATTTTTCAAAAAAATTTCAGTTAGGTCAGTTAAAACAGCGACGATATGACCCTTTGGCGTGGGGGTCTAACAATGCCCCTGGAAAAATTCTTCTACGTTTTTTTTTTGCCACTTTAGATTACCCCAGTTTTCTCGAAAACGTTTTGACAACATTTTTACACGATTGCCTCAATATATGACCCTTTGGTGTGGGAGTAAAACAGTGCTACTGGGAAAATTCATCCAATAATTTTTATTATGATGTATTTGTTTTCCCCTTTGAAATCGCAAAATCGATGCTTTCTTATTGATAGTATGTAAAAAATACCTATTAGCTTTCCCCATTTTTGCCGGTTTTTAAATTCCTAAAATCGATTTTAGCTCGTCGAGGCTATCTTGGCACACTCAAATAAAAACACTTAACATGAATCATCTGTTGCATACTTTGGGGAGCTGTTAAGGGTAATAGTGTTTCTATCTACAAACCCAGCAAGCACATGGACATAATTTTTTTTATAAATGATTCAGATTTTTATCAAAGACTGGTCTGCTTCACTATTAACGGGTGAAAGTTTCTGTAACAATGATCATGAAATTATAAACAAATGTAATTTTTTACTTTGAAACTTGGAAGCGAGAAAAATTATTTCTAAAAAATAATTTAATTTAATTAATTTAAATCCAAGATACCCGTCGACGCATAAATAAAAATTCTAATTTTAATGTAACAAATTTCAACTGTCAAGTTTACAGTTAATTTAAATTGTTATTGGAATTTCAACTGAACAAAATTTGTGCAATCTAGAAATTGTTGCTGTAATTTAAACAGAAGTCTGTTTTGTTTTGTTTTGACTACCGGCGTTGACAAGAGCTCTGAATAAAACTGGTCACTTAAGGAAACTATTGACTCCTCTTTATCGCTCTTATCCATTGAAATTAATGTTGGCTAATGAATGATTACATAGCAACTGTCGAATTTCCACTACTTTCACCACCTGCCACAGAGCATAACAATAAAAGTGTAACATTTATGACATTGTTTAGTTAAAAAAAAAAATATCTCATACTGCTGCCATTGTACGCGTATGCATTATTAACTTTATTTATTATTTCGTATAAAATGTATATGTGACTCAGTTGCATGTTGTAACAATAAAAGGAATACAAATTACTCACTATTAAAAATATTAAGTAAAAAATTAGTGAATAATGAAGGAAAAACTGCAAGAAATAAAGTGGAAAATAAGGTAAAGAAATTTTAAAGTTAACAAATTTCGTTTTCAACTTTGTACATACATACATATGTATGTATTCATAAAAATAAGAACAAATAAAAAACAAATAAAGGGGTAAATGTAAATATAGAATAGAAATATAACTTTGCAGAATCCTTGTTTTGTGATAGCAATTTATCGTTATATTCTTTTAACACACAGAATTTTTTTTAGCAAATTTTCGTGTAAAGCGTGTTTTTTTTAGAGTGTCGCAACTTTAAGTTTCGTTGAGTAAATCAATGGGCTTCATCGGGAAATAAAATTTTGAATGGAAATTCAATATCAATTTGTTCTTCAGCCCATTCGCCGAACAATTTGCATGCGTTGCTCTGGTATAATGAAATTTCAAAGCAAACTAAACAAAAAGCAACTATCAGCTGTTAAATGGGTGCCCAAATAAAGCAGTGATGCCAACTCAAAGTTGTGACACTCTAAAAAAACACCCTATATATAGATACATACATACATATGAAATAACGAACGATACAACAATAAAGTAAGACTTTCTGCAAGAAAAGTTTCATCATCTAAATCGTCAAAGCTAAATATCCTGGGTTAAAAAAATCTGTAAGGTCGATTAAATTTTAAAACAAATTCTTAACAACATTTTGAATTTTGTATTCTTTAAAGCTACTGAGAATACAAAATATAAAAGTTTTCTATTCAAATAGAGATATCCATATTATGTCCTAGTTTACACTATGCAAGTCTTATTGCTAAGCTGATTAGTTTGTTAGGAGAGAGAGACGAGGGGAAAAGAAACGTTACTGTTCCCCTCGTCTCTCTATCCATCAAACTAATCAGCTTAGCAATAAGACTTGCATAGTGTAAATATGGACTATAACTGGTAATCTGCAATTAGGTGTGTATACCACATCTTTTCTCGTCCAAGAATGTCGCAAGGTTCTGAATGAACTCGCGCAGCACTCACGGATCTTATTAAACTGGGTGTGTGGATATGGGAATATTTCAGGCAACATAGTTGCAGATGACCTGGCAAAGACAGGATGTCGATAATGTCTGTGATCTCCCACTCTCATCTTGCTGGAGACGCTTCGACGTTGCCTTTCTTGAATTAGCTCAAGACAGATAGCGCAATGAGCCCACCTTAGCAATAGAGAGAAGGCCTCGCCTCGCCTAAACTCCCGCAGAACGAACCTTCATGACGGTTTGGAAGCACTTGAAAAACCTCGTGATCACTTTGACAGGTTACTGTGCTTTCGGAACCCATGCTAAACGTATGGGTCTCCCATATAATGACTATTGCTTTAGTTGCAATGATGAAGAAGAGGAGGAAAGTATCTTGTATCGCCTCTGCTTTTGTTAAGGATCTCTGTCTGCACCTTCTTGGCAGTCTATCCTTCAGCAGCTATCGGAAATTTAACTCAAAAATGTTACCCTATATTAGGAACTGTAGATGGTTAGGCGCTGACTCGCGCCCCCTCCCCCCTCTCGAATTCTTGACCCACTCTCGCCTTCTCTATAACAATTATTATCTCTTTTCTACATCTCCGTCTCTCTATCTCTATATTCTCTTCAACTTACAGGTAGCACAAAGGGATCGTTGTAATGGCCCCAAGTGAGCTGGACTCTAATTTTTCACTCTTCCTTACCCGCGGCCTGCTAACCTAATCTAACCTAAGGCAACTGAGATTAAATTAAAAACTTTAAACTATAATAAAATAAAAGTTAAAATTCACATTACTCTTAGTTGACCTTGACCGCAAAGCAATGGAAAATTAATAAATTTTTTATCACTTCAGTATATTGAGAAGTATTTTATCATATCCAAAAAATAAATAAATGAACTTATATAATGAATTTGACAAAAACTTTTGGAGTTGCTATGAAGAAAAATGTTGTATTTTTTGTTTTAGCGATATCCCTTGAACCGTATAACATAAACAAAAGCGTCGAGCGTTGCGTTAGCAGCAAGCTACGTAGTTTCAGAATTTTTAAACCTAGAACATATATTTTGAACATACTGTTTAGGTATGTCTGTTATATCAAATTTACAACATTCGCGGAAGTTTCTCAAGTTTAAGAACCTAAATGGCTATTAAAACCAATTTGAAATGGACTTTTAAAGCTGTTAAAAACACTTTTTCGAAGATTTTAAGCACAATTACATCTCGAGCCGATTTGCCGATTTATATTAAATTTATTTAAAAAAATTCGACAATTATCGATATCTATCAATCGGTTCGTTATCTCACGAGATATGTGAAAGAAATATACACGCATACATACAAACATCGACACGAGCTCAACGTAAAAAAGTAAGAATAGATTCACATGGTATCTAAATGTCGAGATTGGCATGAAGTTATCATAAGTGGTAAAATTGAACACGGTCTTAACGTGTTTTGCCATACAATTTCACATTAAAAATCGTGCTAGGATGTAATCGTGTATAAAGGAACTCCTTAACATGTAGTTCAATTTTGTCACTTATGCTAACCTAATGCCAGTTTTTGATTATACATAAGGCCGTTGATATCTTTACTCTGGGTATATACTCGAATATCCCCAATTAACAGCCTCTTTTTTGTTGAGATTTCAGCCTGTACTACACAACACTGATTGTTTATCTTGAAACTAATATTTTGCCCGAATAAAACTCCCTCATCCACACCCTTTTCCGATTTCGATCCTTTGATGAGCTGTTGTCTATATCCTCCAACGCTGCTCTAAACGTTAACAAAAGCGCGCAATTGCAGAGTTAGAAAAGACTTGAGCTCTCTCACTTCACCTCTCTCCCTCTATACTGTACCTTTCCCAAAGAAGGTAAAACGTTAATTTAAGGTCCTTCCCACGATGTCGACAGAAAACGTTCGATCGATTACTTTTTACACAAGTTATAGATCGAACATTTTCTCTCGCCATAGCGGGTGCTGATTCCTTTAAAAAGAAGTTGAGAGCAAACTTTATTAATTTCTTCAATAGCAACGAAACCTGAAGTGCAGCTGAACTTTGACGATAAGTGTTACATATTATTTCTAAAAATAAATTTCTAATTGCACGTTATTTTTGATTGCTAATAATAGTGTTTTCACACTGACATGGTTTTAATAAAAGTTGATTTTAACGTTAAAACCAACTCTTAAAACTTGGTGTTACCATACAAATTGTTTTTGTTAAAACCAGCTTAAAACCACTTTTGAATTGGTTTTATGAAATGCAACCTTGTTGTCGCTGTTTTAAATTCAGTGCTGCCAAGTTAAAATGACCGGAAGCAGCTGATAATGTTTATGCCCGTGAAAAAGAATACATAGATACCAATTTATAAATTTCCAACTTAAAAATAGATGCAGCGGCAATAATTATCGAAAAAATTTTAAAAAGAAAAGGAATCCTTTGGACGGAAAACAACGAAAATATTTTCACTGACCTCTGGGAAGTGAAAATAGACGATATGACTGACATCCCTCTGCGGAAAAAAAGGTTTAGCTTATAATGTATTTGGCCATTTTTTGTATATAATAACTTGATTTCCAAGCACTTCCTCACCTTGTAAAAGTAGTTCTATAATTTTAAAATGTTTATTTACAAAATATAAAATAATTAAAATTTTAGGGTGCATTGTAAAATTTCTGAGTTTTTCATGCAAACAAACAGCCGTTGCACAGGGTGTCAGATAAGTATTAAAAAAATCTGAACAAATACAGCAACAAATACACGCATTTCTACAGTGCATTTATATTATTTTGGAAAAATTTATAAGACAGCCTGTTGTTTAAAACCTGAATTTATCAAACTTGCAGTGGGAACGCAAAATCAGCTGTTTATGGTTTTAACGGTAAAACCAGGTTTTAACTTTCGGTGTGAAAACACTATAAGATACACATTTGATTATTTTTAACTCAAAAAAATATTCCCTAGTTACATGCCAACAATACTCGTGTTAAAATTAGTTCCTTTTCATATATTTTTGTTAATATTTCTCTAAAAAAAGGATTTCTTTGCACTAGTATAAGTTACACAAATAATAAATAATAGATAATGATAAACCTTTGTGTCCAAAAAAAGAAAAAATCTGAGTGTGTATTTATAAGAAAACAGGTGCGACGTCCTTGCTAAAATTATACAATAGCAAAATTGTACAATCAATGGCAAAAAGTAAGCTCAATGAGCGAGTGTGTGCGTTCTTATTTGTGACGCATACATTACATTGAAAACTTATATATCTACAGAAATCATTATATCGCACCCTAAGCCAAAATTATCAAAGTTTTTATTTTTATTTTTATAAAACAATTTACAAAAGAAATCCCGGGCAACCGCAGGGTTTTCGAAATGAAAAACTAGCGTTATGGGAGCTTTTTATGTTGAATGCGTGATTTATGCAACTCTATAGTAATTTTTGCATTTCGTGAGCATTTAGGTTTTCTTTGGCTGTGCATCTGCCCTTCTGTGCGTAGCCAAAAACTTTGTTACCAAGAGCATTTGTCAATTAACATGTAGATTTATTGACAATATTGTTACTGTTAATACCAATATCCCGCTTTTATGCATAGACAAGACGATACAGTCGTCGAACACAATTAAGGTAGGATCACACGATTGCCGCAAATACACCAATCTGACCTAATTTTTATTGTGCTAAATTGGTGTACAATAATAAAATTGTCCCAATCAAATACGTTGCAGTCACATGATTGCCCCATTTCATAAAAATTTGATTGTCGCAGATTGGCGAAGTATGAATTTGTGGTAATAATTGCCGCAGCCCAGTCACACGATTGTTCTACGGCAACAGAAACAAACAGCTGTTTTGGTAGTTTTTAGTTTATTTTGTTTTACTTGCAAACGGGTTTCTTTTAAAAAGAAATGATTTTTTGTCTGTTTTATTTTGTACATGAAAATGGTTTATTGTTTTAAAACAAATGAAATTGCATCTGCTTTGTATATTTTGTGCTCCTTAAATATACAAAGCAGAGGCAATTGTCGTTCTTTTAAACGAATAAAAACTAAATATGTATGTATATGGGTTTATATTGGCTCACAGTTCCATGCTAACGTTTCAAATAAGTTATAATTACATATAAAAGTAAGTTTAAGTCCATACTTATGACAACACTTGGAACACACGAACAAAATAAATTAATTTAAGAAATTGTCGCGTATTGGCTACTTTGATTGCCGCTCGAGAACACAATAAATATTGGTGCATTTTTAACATTTTTATTGGAGCATGGTTGCCTATCAACCGTTCACACGATTCCAGAGTTGCATTTGATTGCGATAAATTGGCACAATATTGTTTTCGATTGTCGTATGAGGCAATAAATTGTGAAATCACACGATTGGCGTATAAAGCGAACCAATAATCGGTGCATTGCGTCAATCGTGTGATCCTACCTTTAGGGCATAAATTTTCGAGTCAAAACTAATATTAATATTTAAAAATAAAAAATTTGTTTTTGTTTTCAATATAAGTAAGCGATAGAAACTTTCTTTTCGACATCGTGGCCCAGGCCGTTAATGGTCGCATTCATAAGCCGTAATTGTTGCGCAACCGCTAAGTGTTTGCCTTAGAAACGTATAGTTGAGTAGTTTCGCTCCACTCAACAGTTGCGTAATCGCTGTCATTTTTTCTATCGTAAATTTTTTTCGCTACCTCTAGTCAACATCATGATACAATTATACAAGGTACTTGCACAATCCCAGCCTGTTAATGTATACAATGCAGAAAGTTGTCAAACTTTGTTTACAAGCTGCAAAAATGTTAGTGAATGTGTGTGCATAAAATGATTACAGTGTTGCCAATGAATTTGCATATGGCTGTGTCTCCAATTACACATTGAAGAAAATTACACTACACATCTTCTGTGTAGATTAAAATTGAAACAAAAATAAATAAAAATAGAACCCAAAGTATAATTACACACAGATTATACATGAATCTCATTACATGGCCCACACATGAGAGTAGAAATTACACACTGTGTATTACACACATATTGGCAACACTGAATGACTATAATCATGCATGAATGCCGCGTCTGCAATTGTACTTTAGTTACCCTGTGATTGCTGTTTTTAAAAACAAAAGACATCTGCTTCTGACAATTATAGGTATGTTTCTACCAACAAAATACGTGCGTTTCTTGGTGTTGCAATTTTGTTGTAGTCGTGCAAGTACCTTGTATAACATGTTGTGCTCAGCCTGAACAGCTGATAGAATATACTTATGCCGTGTATACTATAATGCAACGCCGCTTTGTTAGGTGGCGGCTGCAAATATTTCTTAAATTTTACATTTCAAATTCAAATAAAGTAAGGAAATAAAGAAATAAAATTAAATTACTAATTTCATCAAATACATACATACATATATGTATGTTTATTATGCTGTCTATTTATATTATATATTACATATTTAATTCACTATTGCGTTTAAATATTTTTTGAGCAAGTGGCGGCTTAGTGTTAAAATATAAATACTATAGGCGCATGTTTCTCATTTTATTGCAGTGTTGTGCAAACACAGCTATTTATTTTGTGGAGCAAATTTTAATGCAAAAATTTAAGATTTCTGGGCTGCTGACATCACATCACATTGCAAATTTTGTAATGACATTACAAAAGCTGACATTTAAGCTCAACTAATTAATTTAGACAATTTTAATTATTTTCTTTATTTCTCTTTTATTCCTTTTCAATTGTTTACATTCATCAGCTGTTCACTTTGCAGTACATCCATCAAGCCGTTTTTAAGAAGTAACTGTTGGGGCCAACAGTTTCACAACAGTTTCACAACAGTTGAGCTCAACAGCTACGTTTACGAATGCGCCCAATGTTCGCTTTTAGAAGCATCGAAAATATGAAATTTTGAAGAAAAATTTTAAATTGTCATTTCTTTCAACGGTTCTTACATTGTTAAAAAATTGTGTTTGAGATCAGAGTGCATTGGATATAATAAAACTATTTACATATTCGCAAACAAGTTAACCAAAAGTTTATTTCAAGCAAATGTGTATCACAACATTTAAAAATATTAGAAATCTTCATAGTACTTTTGCCCTTAACCAGCTGTACAAGCGAAATTCTTCCTGTGTAGTTCATGCTTCGTTATTCGCCATGCACATTTATAAAAAAAAAATACACAAAAGCTTTTGTCTTCACATTCCTACTTTAATTTATGGACATTTGTATGTGTGCGTAAATGCTTTATAACAAATATACTCGCATAAGTCACAGGTGAATTACTATTTTTGCGTTGAATGCAAGTTGAGGTTCATAAGCTTTAAAATTTATTAAAGAAATCTTGAGGAGACTATCACATCATCTTTACTCGGTTTCCTTAACAGTTTTCTATTTGCGATATTTTTTAGGGCCAAAGGTCTAACAATTATTCTGTTTATTTTGCCTGGATTGAAAGTTATAATTTAAAATTGTGTTCCAAACCTACGCTTGAGTTGAATTAACCAGTTAATAAATACAAGCTCTTCAGTCGTAAAGCAGCTCTGGGCGAGTCAACAACTCTTAAGTGCAACCAGGCCACTGTTGTTTATTGATTGGCCTTCGAGAGTTTTGCGACTCGCTCACACTGGTTGACTGAACTGCCAGGGATAACCGTATATTCTTGCGGTTCTTTTGTGGAATTTCTTTAAAACCCACGTTGCTACTTCCTATGTGAAGGCATAGGTCGTGTATAGTCAGCCACAAAATTTTTTTTTTTAAATACTGTTAATAACATCTTGGACATATGGTCTAGCTACCCCGCCCATATTTGTGCATCAATACTTTGCAAATTTAGTTTGTAAAGTATTTATTAAATAAATAAATACAAACTCTTAAAAATATTGGACCAAATTTAGTGTTTTTATTTTTTATCTGCACAGAGATTGGTTAAAAATCTGTTGAAGCAACAAATATTTAATTATGTATTCCAATTAGAGTTTTTCTTTTCCCGGCGGGAACGACTTTTCAGTTTCCCGGGAATTCCCGCCCAGTGCAAAACTATACAAAATATTTTTTAATTTAATTTATTTCGTCAAAAAACAAATAACAATTCATGAGATCGATTAAATAATAACGTTTTATAAACACATTAGTCGAAAAACTAATATAATTTCAGTTCTTTATATAATAGTAATGCATAAATACCAATATTATATGTAAATGGTAAGTCAAGTTCATTGATATAACGCTAACAAAAAAAGAAAAAAACAAATTACATTATTAAAAAAATATTACAAAATCTTGCTTTGAAAATAAAATAGGACTTTAGTACAGAATAAGCATTAATATAATCGTTTGACAGTCTATTTCTAATTTTATTTAAAAAAAACTCCTGTTAATGAAAAAATTCGTTCACTTTCTACGGATGTTGGCCTTATAGTCAGAAGAGCATTATATAACCTCTGGACACTTTCAGTTTTTTTCCACTTCCTTAATAAAATGCATTTCCTTTTTTAATGAAAATTATTATTATTTTTTAATCGAAACAGCGTTTTCAAAATCAACACAATATAAGTTGTTGTTGTAAAATTTTAGCTATTGTGCTAGTACCATCACCTTATTATTGCACTATCACCTTCATAAGTGAATAACGACACTCATCAAGGAATGTGTACATACTCGTATGAACTAAAGTTGCCATAATAAAATCAAAACAAAAAAAATTCCGGGAATTCCCCCAAAAATATATCGCCGGATTTCTTTCCCGGAAAACACTAATTCCAATATTCCATATTTTCTATCAATTATCAATCATTTGTACGATCTTTTCATATTTATAAACAAAAAACCATAATTACAATACAAATAGAGTTCTCACAATAGTTTTATTGGTAATAAAAATTGATTCCGTTCATTTCTAATACACATTTTAAGGCATTGGTAGACACAACTGAATTAAATACAAGTTAGAAAGTAACCTGACTGAATATTGGCTTATGAAATGCAAAAAAAACTATTCCTGTAAACAATATTTAATTTGAAAAAAAAAATCGGTTACTGTAACTAACAAATCATTTGCCGTCGTCATGAAATTCTATTGCAATAAAAGAAAAGAAAAATGAAATACTTTATTGATGTTCCTAACCGAATTTTTTATTCTGAATACAAAAGGAAAAACATATTTTGTCGTCGCTACTGAATTCTTCCTTATATGTGGAAAAATTTGAATTTTATAAACAAAAAATACAAATTAGATAGAAATGTCACATAAAAATATATTTTGCAAAATAATTACACAAAATCTAGATTTAACAAAAAAGGTGAGGACATTATGATATACATACATATATAGCAAAATATTCGAAGTGTTATTACTATTATGCTGAAGTAAAAAAAAAATTAATTTCCGCATTTCACTTCAGAATATAAGCACAAAATTAAGAATAATTCGCGATAAATATAATAATGTACTTACCTTTTTTATTTTGCAGAAATTGTTTTTGTTATGTATGCATGTATGTATGTATGTATATGAGCCATGTCTACCAATGATTCCTTTAGAAATAGCAATTATTTTGGTTGTATCAACACAGAGAAAACATATTTGTTGTGATAACCGAATTTGTAGCCAATCGAATTTTGTCGGTTCCAACAACTAATTAATACACAATTCTGTTGTAATGAACGAATTTAGCTTTTGTAAGCACCAATTTTTCAGTAACGATATGTGAATTTTTAGAACGAAATTTTAATTGTGACTATCGAAATAATTAATTGATACAACCAATATAATTGGTATTTCTAAAGGAATCATTGGTAGACATACATTCATACATAAATACTATATACATTCATAAAAACAATTTGTGCAGAATAAAAATGGTAAGTACATTATTATATTTATCGCATATTGTTCTAAGTTTTTGTTTATATTCTGAATTGAATGAAATGTGCAAATTTTTGATCCGCGTGGTGCATTGTAACATCCGTTGCCGGTGTTCAGCTTTATTACACACAGATATTTTCCTATCAAGAAACTACATACATATTATTTGCACAAATAATTTCACTTCAGAATAATAGTAATAACACTTCGAATATTTCTCGATATATATAACAATGTCCTTACCTTTTTTGTTACAACTAAATCGAGATATTGTGTAATTATTCTGCAAAATTTATTTTTTATATGACATTTCTATATGCTTTTCATTTTTTGTTTATTACATTCAAATTTTTTCCAAAAATAAGGAATAACTCAATTGCGACAACAAAATATGTTTTTTCTTTTGTATTCAGAATAAAAAATTCGGTTGAGAACATCAATAAAGTATTTCATTTTCTTTTAATTTATTTGATTTGTTAGTTACAATAACCGATTTTTTTCAAATTAAATATTTAGCCTTATCATGAATTCCACATGTGAAAATTTCCGAATGAATGATTTTAATTTCGTATCATCAATTCCATTATAATTAAAAACTTACATGTTACCACATTTTACAACACCCAAATCTTTGTGAATAATCTTCTTCATAAGTTGTCAAAATATTTAGCAATCGTATGATATTTTTTGAAACAAACTGTTCACACGTTCGAAAATTTGCATGTGGAATTTTATTCATGATAAGCATGATTGTTTACAGGAATAGTTTTTTTTTTCATCAAAAGCCGATACATATTCAGTTACGTTACTTTTTAACTTGAATTTAATTCAGTTGTGTCTACCAATACTTTAAAATGGTTATTAGAAATAAACGGAATCAATTGTTATTACTAATAAAACTATTGTGAGAGTTCTATTTATATTGTAATTATGGTTTTTTGTTTATAAATATAAAAAAATCGTACAATTGATTGATAATTGATAGAAAATATGGAATATTGGAATATATTTATAATTAAATATTTGTTGCTCCAACAGATTTTTAACCAATCTATTCTCTCTGTGAAGTAATTATTGCTTTAGTCACAATTAAAATTTCATTTTAAATTGTGTATTAGTTGTTGGAACCGACAAAATTCGATTGGCTACAAATTCGCTTATCACAACAAACCTGTTTTCTCTGTGTGATATGTATGTATATACATATGTACATACACAAGTATTCTTAAGCCAAATGATGAATATTTTTATGTATTTTTATTTTATCCTGGTCTTAAATCATGACAATAACATTTCATGGATTAACTTGTTGAATTTCAGGCAATAAAACTGGGTATTCCATGCAATCGCTAATGATAATTATTGCCTCGAAGTTAATGAAAAGAAGCATTTAGTGAAGAGATACATATATAAAGTAATGATGAGTAATTATTTAGAAACTTGAAACTTTTTATACGGTGTTTAAGACATGCATGCAAGTACACAGACATCCTCTTAATTTTATTGCAACACTTTTTTTTATAGAATTTTCCATAAAAATCCAGTATGTATTGGCTTTGGGCAATAACAGTTTAATGTTCCGCTCGATAGCAGCAAATTAAAAGATGTATGTAAGTCAATGAATTTTATTGAAACTTTATTAACTGGCTAATTAAATTAACTATTTTCCATAGATGCTGTGATGCCAATTATTAAAAGCTCTTGAAAGAGTTTTTTTAAGAGCGATAAAAATTTAAATTGTAAAAAGCAACACAAGAACTTATGCCTTAATTCTGTTCGAAAAAAAGTCGCAGTGTGATTATTTATATTACATTTACACCTACACAAAATCTAAGAGATTTCAATTAAAATCTTTATGAAAATCTATACCGTTTAAACCAAGTTTTCTTTTTGACATATATCAAGATTTTTTGCTCAAAACAAACCCCATTAATACTGCATTTACATTGTCTCGAAATCTAGTATATAGATTTGATTTGAAACCTTTATTAAAATCTATATCGATTATACTATAATAGGGCATTTACATTGTCTCGAAATATAGTACTTACGAGATTTCGAGCTACATTTTGCTGCTTTTTACTAGATTTCCCATACAAAACAAAATCTATTTTGTCAGTTGATTTGTAGGAAATCTACTCAAAACCTAAAATTTTTATTTATTTTTTACTCCCTGTATAATAAATATAATATATAAAGATGAGTGAATTAGCTACGGCTTGCATATTCTATAAAAATGATTCGAATAATTTTTTATTCTAAATTGAAAATTTTTGTTCGTTCGAACAAAAATAAAAAAATGTTGTTCGAATATTCGAATAATTTTTGTTCGAATGACAACACTAGTTACAAGTAGTATACTACGGGATGTTCGGCAAACGAGACCTTTACCTGTTAATAAAAATTAACTTGCAACTTTTATTGGCAATTTAGCGTAGAGAAAGAAATGTTGCTTTCCGTAGGGCAATGTTACTTTAGAAACTATTCTGCAAATAGAGCTTCCACTATACAGAATGTAGTTGTATGCTCCAATATGATGACTATCATGAAAACATAGATCAATATTATCTAATTTTATCTTGCTGAAATTCCTCCATGAAATAAATAATTTCTGTATCATTTACTTTTTGTTTGTGCTAATTTTACAAATAAATAAACAAGTAATAAATGAAAAAACAACCCCAAAATCATTGATAAACTAATACAAACTATTCAAGCAATTGAGGGAAATACATACATACATACATGCATATGTAAATGCCAGCTCTTGGATACTCCACTTCAAAATATTTAAAGCAATTGCACTATTAATAGAGTGTAGATTTTGTTATTAGCATTTTACAGAAACTTAAAGGAATTAAATGTTTAACAACTTTTAAAAATTTAAAAAAATAATTGGGAAATTCAAATGTCAAAAACATTTGGTTGCATAATTGCATTAATAGCAAATATACTGCATTTGTCTCTTTCCCACAGCTTCAAACTAATGAGTAGTGTCCCTGTTTACATAATAGCAACAAAAGCTTATGACTGTATGGTTAAACTAAATTTTTAAATAAAATATATAAAAAGTGTCATAAATAAAAAAAGGGGAAAAATATTATTTAATTTCAGTGAGTTAATTTTTTATACCAAAACAAATGTTTAATTTCCAGCCCTGGAACCATTTTTTCTTTATTTTGCAAGTTTTGAGCACCAATTTATTTTTTTCTAAAATACAAAACTTGTTTAAGTAATAAAGCAAAAAATTCTTGGTTAATTACTTCTATATACCAAAAAAAAAAAGTTTAAATTTTCCAACTCTGGAGCCAATTTGGTTTGATTTTTCCTACTTTTTAATACCAATTTTTTTCTTTCCAAAATATAAAATATGTCTAATTACAAAATAAAACAAATTATTGTAGTTATTTATCTTATATACCAAAAAAAAAATACATTTTCCCGACCTGGAACCATCTTGATTGATTTTTCTGATATTTAATACCAATTTGCTTGTTTCTAAAATGTAAAATAAGTCTTATTAAAAAAGAAGAAAAAATTGTAGTTTAAATTTTCCAGCCCTGCAATCTTTTTTTTTTGATTGGCTTCGTAAAATCAATTTCAGGTACAGACAGACGGACATCGCTTGGTCGACTTCCCTGTTACTAAAAATCCAGGGTTGCATATTGATATTGTGGAAATTACATACGGAATGACGTACCTATAAATACCCGTACCATTTTTGCTGAAGGCTATAGAAATCAAATTATTAAGCCTTTTCAAGTGATTCTCTGTTTTGTATGTGCCAGACGATGGGAACCAGACAACCTGACAATAACTTTCGAGTAAATAGAAAAAAAAAACGGGGGAAAATTTTATCACAAATTGTAAGTTGTTTGGGCAACCGTAAAACAATGTTATTCGCTTGTCGTATAAACATACATAAATGTGCTCGCACGATTGTTAATGGAAATTTTTTGTCGTAATACGGTTGATGTGTGCACGCAGTTACTGCGCGCCACCCACTCAACATACTTACAGTTTTTATTTTCTCTCAAATTCTATTGCTTTCACTCAACGCTTTTGCAGGTGTTTTTATTTTATTTTATTGTTTTTTCAATTAACTTCTATACATGTGGTATGTGATATTTTTAATTGATGATTGCGCTTTAGCTTGTTCACAAAGCGAAGCGATTTTTGTTAAATTCTGCTAAACCGTAATTGGCTAAAGATAATGCTTTTTTGTATTTATTTTGTTTGTATGCGAATATTCAAGAGCAAAAAGTTTGTTTATGCTTACAACTTACATGATTTGCAATGTTCGAAAGTCAAAGAACTGAACTTCGTTTCCCAGCAAAAAAAAAATAAAAAATCAGAACTGCATACCAATCACTACAGGTACTGAATTTAATATTCTAAGGCTGTTGTTTATATAAAAAATTGTTCTTTACAACTTTCTAAGCGCACAACATTCAGTTATTTGGATGACTTCCGTCCTATGACAACTACGTGTTAAATTCATTGATGATTCACCAGAAATGGAAGTACTTGGAGCTGAGTTCATCAATGTAGCAAATAATGATTTGTATTGTCATTTTTTGCTGCGTTCTAAAATACCTTACTGATTTTAAGTAAAACTTCAAAATCTTTGGACATGGCTATAAAAGAGTTTAGTAATACTCTGGCCCTGAACTAGAGAGAATTATTAAGTTTTTGTTTAATAATTTAATAAAAGCCAATGGCACTGCTGCCAACGGTTTAATTAAGGATTAGATTTAATGTTAGTCGAATTCAATTTTTTTACACCTACACTCTGAAATAGTTCCTTCTAGCAAAAAATACAGTACAAATACGAAAGCTAAGAAATTCAGAAATGATTTCGTTTTGTTTTGCAGAATATTCGTCGTTGAGTTCTGCCATTAAGGTCGAAATTAACTAACGACCGTGGTTTAACTAATGATTTTTCTTATCGATTTCTTTGGTTAAACCACCTTCATTAGTTAACTAAAGACTGTGAATTTGAGCCTAAGAGTCAGAGAATGACCAGCCAACAGCAGAAACTATCGACAGTAATACAAGAAATGTTCTAACAAAATTAACCGAAACAGTTAGAAGTTGCATGAATTTGAAAACAAAATAAAACAGGACTCTAGCGGCATAATGAAAGATTTTATATGTTTTGAGATATCCAGGAAAAGTACTGAGAAACTATATATAATTAGCCAATTCACAAAGTGTTCTATTGAGTCATATTTGTTGTAAGTCATAAACGTTTATGACTGTCATAAAATCTTGCTCATATTTTTCATATACAAATATTATATGACAATAAAACTTTGTTGCCTATGCTATTTATTTTACATAAATATTATTTTTTTTTACCTAAAAACACAATTGGGAAAATCGATGAATTCGCATATTTCGACGAACTTGCCTTCAAGAATAGCAGAAATTCGCGAAAAAAATTTCAAAATTTAAAAAAAAACCACAATTTTTATTAAAAATCTCTAAAACTGTGAGGAATGCCAATAATTCGGTAAAAATGGCGAAAATGGTTAAAATTCGCAAAACTTGCTAACAGCAGCATAACCGCAAAGCTTAAAACTCGCAAAAACTTTTAAGAATCAGAATACTAGCAAACTCGCTTTGCGAAAATTCGCAAAATCGAAAACAACCCTTAAATTTAATTAGAAATCGTCAAAACTGTTAAAAATAAAAAAAAATTCGCTTTCATCGTGAATATTGCAAAAATTCGCGAGAATTCGCAAAATCGGCGAACCACATCACCACAATGAAATTTTTTTTAATATTTTCGTATTAAAAACAAAAAAATCAGACAGTTCGCCGTCTTTTAACGACGTAAGAAATAAAAATAAACCAATTTTTTTTATTTTCTGTCATTTGAATTTAACGTTTATGAAAATTTTTATATGGAAATACAACAGGCCGTTCACAAATAGTAATTTATAACTTATGACTTTAGAAGACTTTGTGAGTTGGCTAATTTTGTATTATGGATTGATTTCGATTTCCTCAACATCTACGATAAGTAAAAGGACTTTTTCACGTCAAGTTTTACCAAAACTAAAGAGTCGCTAAAGTCCTAAACATTTAAACCTCTCTTTAAACTATTGAAGTAACTGATATAATGACCTCACAAACTTATTAATTTTTAATTAATTATGAAAGTGGTCTGAGTCATAAGCATTTTGCTTGCTTAAATAAATAAATATTCAATAAATTTATATTACTCGAGACAAGTGCAACTATATTTTAAAATGTTGCATAATATAAACATATTTTTTTCATTTGTTCAATGGTAATCTACTAATTATCTCGACAAAACAAAATATATATGACTTAGACCACTTTCATAATTAAGGGCACATATTTATTAATCTTTTGCTTGATTCAGTTTTGTTTTACTAATAAACTCAAATTAATAAATAATTTATGCTCTTTTATTTATTGAAAACACTTGATTTATGGAAAAACTTTATTAATCGATTATCCGGTTAATGACGAAATTAACCGATCATTAACCGAAAAAGCAAAACCCCGATTAAATGAATACCCTAGTTAATACCAAGCAGGCGCTCCACCACTGAACCAACTTGAGCTCAGTACGAAGCTTATAATATGTTGCAGTTCAACACTAGAGAATACAGTGGAGCGTTAAATTTTATTGTACCGTAAATACTCGTATGTACCCTGCTAGGATGAACGATCTTTTTTAGGTATGGCTGCAAGGCATTGTATTAATTTTTTTAAGGTAATTAGCGTGAAATGAAGATGGAAAAATTACTTATTCTCTTTTCATTTCAGTCACTCATTGCACTTGGCAACTTTTTTGCAATATGGCAACTTTTGTCTGATGACTGACATTTCATCGGTTGGTTACTGGTTTGATGTATGGAAGGAACATTTAAAAAAAAATCAAGTGATAAATTTTATCACCCTCAGTTTTTTTTTGTAACAGCTCAACATCGTTCAAAAGAGTATGTGCCAATGATCCAAATCATTTTTATTTCATTTGTGGAGATGACGTTCGTGATTGAGGCTTACAAAAATTACTTTGCTCACACACTGGAAATGAAAGACAAGGTACGCAAAATGTGCATTGAGTTTCTACGTTTGTGGACAAATAAGAAAAGGAATAGCTTTAGGTACGAAACCACTATGGTCTGGACGTCTTTTATTTTTGTTTAATGAACATAACTGGCATTAAACGAAAATGTTGAGCAAAATGACAATACCCTTCCATACGGTCGGCACATAGACGTGATTTGAGTCCTAAAATATCACTTGAACTTCAAGCCTCTTGAGGCATAAACTGACAGTAGTGGTAGTGACTTTGAATGTGACCTGAAAGCGTCAAAACTATTTAACGAAGATGATTTAAACGACCTTGTCAGAGATCTGGGACTGTCAAAGGCTGCTTCAGAAATTTTGGCTTCTAGGCTAAAACAAAACTTCATAACAAAAGAAACAAAAATTATTTATTACCGCTCAAGAGAATAAAAGCACCTCAAATATTTTGCTGAAGAAAAGGGCTGCAATGGGGCTTCAAAATTACATTGCTAGTGAGTGGCATCTATTCATAGACTAAAATGTGTTCTATTACACACAGTGGGAATAAATTAAGGTCGTTCGAAAAAGAAGAATATACTACTATTCCAAAACTGGTGCGGAAAAGATAAAAGCGGGAAGTTTTGACCGGCCACAAATAAGACCATTAATAAAAATTAAAATTTTATGGCCACTATGACAGAGATTGAAAAAACTACATGGAATGAGTTTGTTTAGCTTGCTAAAAAAATTATCGAATAACTTTCAAAGGCTTGGATGTACATTAGCATCAAGTTACACTTTTTTCACAACCACCTGAACTATTTTCCTGCCCATCTTGGGGACCTAAGTGAAGAACAGGGCGAGTGATTCCACCAGGACCTCCGTACTATAAAGCAAGGCTATCTATCAGTTCTACTAGAAAGTACACATGATGGATGACTCTTGCTGGTGCATTCAGAATAGCTCTCTGCCTTCAGCTTTAACAAGAAAATAATATAAAAGAAAGTTTTTTGCATTATAAGAATTAAATAAATTAGAATTTTATCTATTTATTTATTGTGTTTTATTATCAAAAATTATCAAAAAAAAAATACCCGTGTCATATTTTTTCAACTAGAGCTGATACAGAAATGTCAATCACGAAATTGAAATCGTCATCAAAAATTGGAATAATATCACGTAACATAACTCAATCATCAGAAATGCTATTTTGCAGTGTTTTTTATAAAAAAAAATTAATAAAATATGCATAATTTATTATTTAAACTCAGAGTTTGGGTATTTATTTATTTATTCTGTTTTTAAATATATTTAATAATTTTTTTAAAAACTCATTTCACTTTCCTATTTTCTATTCCATTTTAACTTGCTTCATTAATTAGTTAGTTATTTTATTTAGCCGAAAGAGAATTCCTTTCATTTCTGTGTGGTTTCAACAAGATGGGGACAAGTTCACACTTCTTTTAATTTCTGTGTGGTTTCAAAAAATATGGGGTCAACATAGCTAGCCCCCATATGGCAGAGTTGCAATGAGAATTATTTCCAAATCTTCTTTCAAAATCTTGCTGGCCTGCCCGGTCTTTAGATCTAACTGCAGCTGTTACTGTGCGGTTACTGTAAACAGGCAGTTTTTTAAACCGAAATCATCAAATTTAAATGATTTAAAAAATTCGATTCAATCGATAATTGAAGCGATTCCGACATCAACCCTTCTGCATGCAGTCATGAGCAAATTTTTGTTAAGATGCTCCACATGCGTGTCTCAGTGCACAGTGAGGTAGAATCAATATATTTTAGAAATAAAGAATTTTAGAAATCTTACGAAAGTTCAAATCCAATAAATTTAATTGTGAACAATTTTGTCCATAGCGTCGATACTTTTTTCAAGGTCCATGTAACACTTTGGCAAATAAATGCACACACATAACGGTTTTGAGAGGTGAGAATTTTTTTATACCAGCTCTGGCTGTTTTAGAACATATGGACTAAAGACAACATTTTGATGTAAAATAGGTGGTTTTCTGTGGAAAGGTTCAGATCCAACAAATGAAAATGAAGACAAAATGGAAAGAAGGGGGCTAGTACGCCCAGGGTCGTAACAGAACCGTTTTGTGGACTTGGATTGGACAAAATCCGAGAAGATATATCGACGGAGATCAAAAGTAAGAGGGAACACCTCTGGCTCAATCTGCCTGGATTGAGGCATGCCAAGCTAATGATTGGAACGTATTACCAAAATCGTTTTATAGCTCTCATGTTCCTGAGTAAAAACAATCTAAGAATTCAAGAAATTTATTATTCGACATATTGTCATAATTATATTTTAAGTGGAATTTATTTGCCTACTACGCTTATTTTGCTTTTGTGATTTTCAAAAATATTATTATTTGTGAATTCTCAAATAGTTTTTGGAAGTTTGTGCATAAGATAAGAGGTTTGTGACTGTTCAAAATGTGTGGTTGAAGTCTACTGACGATTTGTTAAAGCAACAATGAAATGCATATAGACATCGCTTAACCATCAGCAAATAAATTTCACTTACAATCTAAGAATGCTCACAGGCTTCCTCACAGGCCATTGAAGACTGAGAAAACACCTCAACAGACTTGGCATAGAGAGTAACAGCCTGTGCAGATTCTGTGATTATGATGATGAAACTCTAGAGCATATTCTGAAGGAATGTGAAGTGTTATGTCACAGAAGATATAGCCAATTGGCCAAGCACCTGTTGGAGGATTGAGAACTGCCAACACTAGACCCACTGGGAATCTTGAGATTCATGAGGAGAGTAGGTCTAGATGAGGTGCTCTAGCAAATGCCAAGGGATACAATAGATCTACTTCGGTCGCAGTGTCCTGTGTTTCCCGTTTAACTTAATTCATTCATTCATTCATTCATATCTATCATATAAATATACATTTACCTATTTACCTATGCCCTATTCTATGGGTTAAAATCTACAGACGAGTTACGGGATCAAGTAAACTTTTCAAAATAATTTGTTTTCGTTTAGAGATATTTTGATAGAAAGTTTCTTTTCAAATACTACTTTAAAATAACAAGACTTGTAAATTGTTTAATTTTAATTAATTTTTTTTTCATGCATCTTTTTAAAGAATATTTATAATAAAAAACTTCAAGCTATTTGAAACTTTTCGTGCTAAAAATTGCGTTAATATTTATAAAATGAAAAGGTTACAACATTTTTAAGATCGCATTTAAGTAAAAAAAAAATCCTTTCAGATTTTGCAAAGCGAAGTGGGTGCAACAATTTTAAAATTCAGTTCAATTATAAATTACCTTTGACCACAGTAAATAAAATAAAAAGCAGCCACAAGGAAAAGTAAAATGTTTTAAACGCCATTTTTTCAAATCTTCCAACTTCTCAATTAACGCACACACACTTAAGCAAAACAATTATTTTTGCAGGATTTCCTTTTTTCAAAAAACTTCTTTAAATTAACAAATTAAATTATTTAATTTAGTAATCAACAGGTTATTTCGCTGGCAAACTTGATGATATTAAAACGATGTTAAATAAATCACGCTCTGAATATTTGTACAACTTTTATTTCCTTCCGATTTCCGTTAGAGTTTGAAGCAGAAATTAAACTGTCCACCAAGACATGGTTTACATGGGCTTTTTATACAACTAGAGGAAAAAGAAAATAAACTCAACAAGATAGAAAAAGCAGCCACCATGTTAAAAGACTAAAAATCACATGCACATATCAACAACATTTGCACACACACACACTAATGCATAAACTCATTGTGTGATTTGTTTTCGTTTAATGGTATGGGTAAATGCGTAAGTGTGCGAAGACCACACACACACACACACACACACACAACAAAAAACCATTATAAAATATAAAAACTGAATGAGTAGAAAAAAAACGATAAACATGTTTAAAAACCAACTATCATCATGGTAGTATTTTTACAAGACAAGATAACATACGAGATACGGGAAATGATAAGAACGAAAACAGAGGCGTTAAAATACAACGCAAAAGCAACCAAGTTATTTTAGCTTGAATTTTTTTTTTTTTTTTTTTTGCAAACGATTTGTTTCTTGTATATCAGCTTCTTTTTATTAACAGGTTGCATTTGCGGCAATTTCTTTCTGTAATGGAAGTACATACTCGTACGTCATTAAAGGAGTGCTAGGATGTACTAAAACACGCATACTTAAGCCGAAATGAGATCTGCAATCCACCCATACACACACATGCAAGCACAAGCATAAACTTTCACACCATCGCAAACACACACTTGCATACTCTACTTTGTGTTAAAAATGTTAACGGAAAATGAAATTCAAATGTGCGCATGGTGTAGTGCGAGAAAGCTGTTTTATTTAAAAGCTTTGTGTTGCCTGTTCACATGCATGCACACAAGCTTAAGGTATACAATTCTAATGGAGAAATTGCCATCTTTACTAAATAAGTAGTATGTATATATGTATGTATGTATGTATGTAAATATGTAGGTGTTTATTTATTTGAGTGCGGTTTGCGTGCCGTATGCGTGTGACTTTTTGTAATGATGCATCATGCATTATTTTAATCATCAAATCCAAAAGTACATACGAGTAAAATACTTACATACATACATAGTACATATGTACGTTATTTCTAATATTTCTTTATAATTTTTTTTATTACATACTCGCAAGTGGTTTTCATTTTCATTAGAATTTTCTGATGTTCACACGTACACACAGCGTGACTGTATTAGCTTATTTTAAGCTAAATTTAGCTTATATTTTTTGGATTTAGCTTTAAATTTTTCTTTTAGGTCTTCGTTTATTTTTTAGCCTTTTTAGCCTCTTTTTTAATCCAAATTACATGTCCTCAAAAAAATATGTTAAAGACATAACAAATGTGTAGAAAAGATAACACAACCCCACGATGGTGTTCCCCTGAAGAAATTAATAAGCAATTCGGATAAGTATGTATTAGGTACGAGGGTGGATCAATAAGTCCGTGACTTTTCAACCTTCCTCGCAGTTATATGAAATGCAACGCTGTTCCCATCAAGTCCCACCTGATAATAGACTACTGTCAAATTTTGAGCAAGTGTCGTCATTTACTTGGCGTTTAACAGCTGTTCAAAACATACAACCTCGTGTATTTTTCTAAAAGTGGAAAAAAGTGAATTTCGAGTGCTCATTAAACATTATTTTTTGCGAAAAAAACCGTCAATCAAACCAAGGAAAAGCTCGATAAATACTATGGGGACTCTGCACCATCCATTTCAATGGTAAAAAAATGGTTTACTGACTTTCGTTGTAGTCGCACGAGTACAAATGACGCTGAATGTTCTGGACGGCCAAAATGTCGATAAAATCCATGATGTGGTGTTGGCCGATCAAATAGTAAAAGTGCGTGAGATTGTTGATGCCATATGCATTTCATATGGCAGTGTGGTTTCGATTTTAAGTGATCAGCTGGGTTTAAGAAAGTTGCCTGCAAGATGGGTGCCGCGTTTGCTCTCAATTGACAATAAACGGACACGTGTGAAAACTTTAAATGATTGTTTGGAGTTGTTTAACCGCAATCCAAATGAGGTTTTGCTGCGTTTTGTAACTGTGGATGAAATATGGATCCATTACTGTACTCCGGAGACCAAGCAGCAGTCTAAACAAAGGTTTCGCCGTGTGAACCTACTCTGAAGAAGGCCAAAGTAAGTTTGCCGGCCAGTAAGGTGATGGCAATAGTTTTTTTGGGATGCACGCGGGATAATCCACATCGATTACCTTCAAAAGGGAAAACAATAAATTGTGAATATTATGCCAACTTATTAGACCGATTTAATGAGGATTTAAAAAGAAAACGACCCCATATGGCCACGAAAAAAGTTATTTTTCATCAGGATAATGCACGGCTGCACACGTGTGCAGTCTCAATGGCAAAACTCTATGAATTGGGCCACGAATTGGTACTTCATTCGCCATATTCTCCGGATTTAGCCCCTACTATCCTATTTCCAAACCTAAAGAAATGGCTCGGTGGAAAGAGATTTAGCTCCAACGATGAAATTATTGACCAAACAAATGCTTATTTTAAGGACCTCGAAAAATCCAATTTTTTGGAAGGGATACAAAAACTGGAGAAACGTTGGACTAAGTGTATTGAGTTAGAAGAAGATTATGCTGAAAAAGAAATTTCTATTTTGCAAAAAGAAAACTGTGTTTCATTTAAAAAGTCACGGACTTATTGATTCGCCCTCGAAAAAATATTAAACAAATTATACCATTATAATTCATCACAACTCGAAGGCAGTATGCCCACGTTGACCAAAAATATACCATCGGCTAACTAACAAAATTTGTTTCAAATCATCTTAATATAGTAAGCTAAAAAATTAATGGTTTCTTAGTTATTCGTAAAATTAAATTTAAAATAATTTTTTTTATAAAAATTTAAAAATTATTTTTTCTTCTTATAAAAAATTAAAAAAAGCAAAATATTAAACTTTAGGCCATTGTGTGTAAAGGTAAATGTGTTAAGAATAAAATAAAGTAAATATTATGAAAATCGGCTAAATTGTAAATAAATGTTCACTTTATTATTATTTCTTCCCTTTAAAAGGCCCATCAAAGACGTCGTTATTTAAAAGAAAATTCATTAAATTAGCTTTCACAGTTGCTCTTTTAGAAACGAGTGCGGTAGTTTTGTTTCTATTTCCAAAGGAAATTAAAAGTGTGTTGGCAAGCTTCTTAGTCATTTGATGATTCACTAAAGTTGCAGCTGTTGTTGCTTCCAATTTCATATATTTTGCATCAAATTGTCCAGAATTATCCAAAACATATACACGTTGAAAAGCCAACAATAATCACTCAGTCATTTAGTGTTTATCGCAGGTATTTCTATTTTTCTTTTCATTCTCGTTGTACGTCACAGCAAACAGTTTTCGTCATATTTGAAATTTTATTTATGGCCACTAACACTCAGACCCAAAATGTGAAAATAAAAAAATTATTCGCTACGCGAATTTGCTTTTATGGCTCCGTATGGGCGGATCTGGTTAAACGTCCAACCAATATTTAACCAAACGAAATTATTATGACTTGAACACTTGCAACTCAATTTTCAGTTTAGATTGTGAGATTTTTGTAATAGCATGCAGATTTTTTACTTTATTGAAAAAATTAACATAAAAAATTCATACTATCGAAATAAATTTCATGCTAAATTTGTTATTACGAGGGTTACTACGAGTATTTGAGTTGTGAGCTTTTGTAAAATTGAGTCTGGTTGAGTTTTACCTAATTCTTTTCGACAATTGTGTCGTCTTGTCTATGAAAGGAAAAAAATCGCAGTTGTGATTACTTAATACAGTTATTATTTATTGTCTATGCTAGAAGGTTTGTGTATGTGCTTTAGGATATGGTTCCAAATTATTATATCCGACAAATATTTTTCATATATTTTGCAAACGATCGTCTAGTATATACTTTGTGTTTTAAAAACATGGTAATAATATTTTTATTTTCCATTATCAAAATCAACAAACATTTTTGACGAAAATGATTTATAGGGCATTTCCATTGTCTCTAAATCTAGTACTTACAAGATTTCAATAAATCTAGTTGCTTTTTGCTAAATTCCTCACACAAATCGAAATCTAGTTTGTCAGTTAAATTGTACGAAATCTACTCAAAATCATTATTTATATAAAAGGTGATTGAATTAGGTACGCTCTGCAAAATTTTCAAACGAAGGTGTGTGAATGAGATAAGTTGGCATATTTTGTCTTCGTTAGGTAGACGAAAGGAGCATTCTATCCCAAAATCGTCTGAGAATATTTCAGAACCGATGCCACAGATCATTCTTGAGCCATCAGTGTATACTCTGCCGTCATATGCTCTTACTGTTTTACCTCCTTCCATTTACACCTGGATGGAATTAGGATTTTAAACACTTTATCAAAGTCCAATCAAAATATTTCCTCACCGTAGCGGTTAATTGTAAGTATTGTATTCAGAGCTTCTGAAGGACTAGTACGTAAAAATCCTGTAATTCCGATGCAAGCGGTTCTCTGTATTCTGGTAATTTGTCTACACACGGAAATATTTCAACTTAAAATCTACTTAAATAAGGTTAATATAACCTATTTCGGCAATGATTTTGATTCATATGTGTTTCAATTTCATCTTACATTATTTATAGTAATTTCCAAAGAAAATTTTTAATTTTGAAATAACTTTATTTCATATTGATTTAACATTTTACCTACTGTTAAAATCAAAATGAGGAATCATGTTGAATCAAAGTTTTTTCTGATACAACACGACGAACAATGTTGAATCAAAGTTATTTCAAGTTAAAATAACATGAGTTTAATTTAATGTAGTAATTGTATTTTATTAATTATTTAGCTTACGTGTGCTTGGCACAGACATCAGAAAAAGTTTTGGTTGTGAATATAATTGGCCTCCCCGGCCAAGATTTGAACTCGGAACTCTTTACGTGGTAGTCAACACGCTTACCCCTTCAGCCACAACAACTTTAACTATTCTTTAGATACACACTAACGGTCTAATTCATAAAAAATATTTTAGGTTTATTACAGGTTTATTTGACAAATTTTCCATAGAAATATGTCAAATAAGCGCTTAATAAACCTGAAATAATTTTTATGAATAAGGCAGTAAATGTATATATGTATGTATAATCATGAACAACAATTTTTATTCAACATTATTTAATTGATCATTTAACATAAAATTTATTTAAAAAGTTTTAGTTAAAAAATAAATAAAAACTGTGACTTGTCTCCAGGGTTCGAATCTGCTATCCTCACAAGACCAGCAGCAGTTTGTCGGCTATTTATAAACATCAAAATGATTAACAGAGAAAACAGCTGGTGAAAGAAGAGTTAAAGAAAGCTTCATTCCTTTACAACTGTGCAAAAAACGTTATTATTTTTATTTTTAAGCAAGTGTTGCAGCGCCTCTGATGTTAATGAAGCGCATTTAATTATCGAAGCTGTGTTTAGTAGTCATTTTATTGGTTATTTTACTTCGTCGATGATTCTGCTACACAATACCCGACGAAGGAGGGCGCTCTGATGTCACATTAAGATTAGTATCTGCTGAAGTAGGTATAGTTTAATGACCAGTGACTATACCTTCATCACTTCAACTTTCCTATAAAAATTGACGCAAAGGGACACTCCAGCACATCAGAAAAATGCGTGGCGTTGTTATTTAACACATTTGTCGGTGACCGGGCTCAAACCCAGCAGCTTTGGTTTTATAGTCAACGTGCTAAATATTTTTTACTATTCACCAGATTATCGTAAGGGTAATTTTTTGTTGTTGTCCGCTTCAGGTGAGCATCAACACTCTTGGCAGACTTTACGGAATGCAGGACCGAATCAATACTTGATGCGCCTTTGTTGCCCCTCAAAAGCAATTAAATCAACACTCGCAAAATTGCTATTTATGACCATTGAATATTTATTGTCAAGTTAAATTCAAAAAGTTCAAAAAATTTTAAAATGAAATGAAAAATGTCAGGCCTGTCACAGAAATCGATCGAAATTGTTTGCATTACGAATTTTCATTTCGATCGATTTCGTTTTACCTTCTCCAGATTTCGATCGATTTTGTTCAATACGAAAAAGCAGCAATTCGATTGTTTTCAATTTAAATGTGGCAACATTGGGCAACGGAAAACAAAAAACACATGGTTATTAGAAGAGAAAAACAAAATAGGAAAGGCACAACATTTTTTTTTAACTTGAAGTGAACAAAATTAAAAAATTAATACACGAAATGTCTGCAATAGCTGCCGTTTTGTGGTGCGCAGGGACGTCAAGACTTTATCGGAAAATTACAGGGAAGACGATTGAGGCATGCTTCAGGTTCACTTTCATGTCAAAACGCAGTGTATATATTAAAGTTTTATTTATTTTTATTTGACTGAACAGAATATTTCAATTCTTACGATGCTGCATTTTTCCATAAGACTTAAGGAAATTTTATAATTTGTAAAAAAAAAATTAAATAATACAAAAAAATTTTAAATAAATTGTTGAAAAACATTTTTCTTTATTGAAATAAGTTGTTTCAAACAGATTTTTGTACTTTCACATAAGGCAAATGACAATTCCGAGCATTAAATTTAAAGTGGTTTCATTTCGAGCATATTCTTCGTTTTTCGTTTTCTGAAGAACCTAATTACGGAATTGAAATCATTTCGATCGAATTTGGATTCTGTGACAGACCTGTATATCACCGTTTAGTTTCACTTGATTTCTACTAAATAACATCTCGTCTCATCTCTGTAATAATATGATGCATTTATTTTTAGAAATTCAGAAAAAAAGTAATGCATGCATAATGTAAGGATGCATAAAACCCACAAGAGCTTAAAATCATTAAATACTTTATTAGCCCTTTACTAAACATATTTGTCAGTCAGTATGCATGCTTTTATACAATCACATTTTTAAAGTTAATTAACATATTGACTCAAACGTGATGGCCATTTCCACGCTAATAAAATGATGGTCTGTGTGGTTGCAAAACAAAAAAGTGTTTCAAAAAGTAACATGAAAACATGCAGTCATTCAACAAATATTTACACCATGAACGTATGTATGTCTGTATCAACGATGATTCTTTATGGAAGGATAATTGAGCAGAATAATATCTAAAATTGTATAACAGCCAATAATGAGACTAGAAAAAAAATTTAAACATACAGAATGTAATTGCGGTTCAAAAATCCAAAAAGCACGCAAGGACATTATTATTCTGTTTTTCTGATTATAAAATAATATAGTATGTATGATTTGCTTAATGTTTTGGAATAACCATTTAAGAGTACTGGGGCAAATTACATTTCATATGGAACGAAACTCAAAAATATTTCCTTTTAGTTAATTTAAATTATTATTGCTCGAACTTCATTTGTTTCTATATTTATGATTTGGTTTTGTAAGCCAAATTACATGTGATAATTATTAATGGACAAATAACACCAAAGTTAATTGTAAATATTCTGACAAACACGTAGTAGAACGGAACAACTAGCTGTTTTCGAAGGCCACTGCACCTTCACAATCAGCGTGTAAAAATAATAGCTATTGGCCTGTGGCAAAAATTAAATAACAAACCAAAAAGGTTTGTCTTAAGTAGAACAATAATAAGCAAAAAAAAAATAATTAAATTAATTAAAGAACAAACGACAATGGCAAGACTGTTTTAAATTTAGAGATAGTAAAATTGAGCTTTCATTACAAAACAAGCTTTCAGCAAATTGTAATACGATGAATCAAAACAATTCACATATTCCATTTGCAATAAAAGTTGCGTATATAAAGCAGAAATCTACATCAACTGACACCACACACAGTGGACCAAACACAAAGAACGCTGATGATGAATGTGTAGTGGTAGTCGAAAACAGCTAGTTGTTCCGTTCTACTACGTGTTTGCCAGAATTTTTACAATTAACTTTGGTGTTATTTGTTCATTAATAATTATCACATGTAATTTGGCTTACAAAACGATACGAACCTTAGCCTGATCAAATCAAGTAAGCTCCAGCTGATATTAAGAACTAAATCAAAAGTGTTCACACCCGTAATTATTGACATTTAAATTGATTTTGCAAACATCTCATTTGTCGTGACTAGAGGTTTTCTTTTCCCTCTACTTTTGCGTTTCCCGGCAAAGCAGGACTATTTTTTAAATTTCTCGAGATTTCGTAAAACTCGCTAAATGCAAACTTATATAATTTAATTCAAGTGTACTTACTTTAGCAAAAATAAAACGGATCAAGAGCTCAACATTCTTCTACACAGAAAAAATTACTATGAAATTTTTTTTTTCAAGAAACTCATTTGGCGTTTGAGTCTAATTTTGAGCCTTGGTATATTCAAAGACTTAAGACCTAACTCATAAAAAAGATTTTGATTTTATAAAGGTTTATTAATCGAATTTCCATGGAAAATTTGTTTCATAAACCTCATATTAAACAGAAATATTTTTTATGAATAATGCTAGGAACACAACTGGGACGAACGACGAATTTCGTCCGCGTCGACGAATTCGTCGATAAGAGTTCGTTGCGTAAATTCGTCGTGTGAAGCACAACAACGACGAATTTACTCAGCAAATTCCTTTCTTATATTTGATAAAGTTGGTTATTGTGTGTGCAAAGACAGAGAGAGAGAGAGAAAAAATTGTTTTTTCGTCGTTCGTCGGCGTACAAAATAGAAATAAATCTATATCAGAGTTCGTCACGCACGACGAATTTCGTTCAACGGCGGTATTGTGTTCATTTTCATATGCATAAATGTGTTTTATTTTTTATGACGAAAGTTCGCACCGAAAAATTCGTCGTTCGTCCCAGTTGTGTTCCTAGCATAAGGCAGTAAAAGTAGAGTTTGAAAGAGAATATTTGTGTAAAACACTTTAGCCCGTAATATCTTTGTTTAAAAATATTTGTTTTTTTTTGTTCCGTTGTCATCAGGTGTAATCAGCTGTTTCTTTAATTTTTTTTGTAGAGTTGCATTTTCGGCCACATTATATGTGGTGTATTTTTACTGGGGATCGATGCAATTACGAACAGGGGCCCGTTTCTCAAAGCTACAAATTACAAATCTAAAAGTTAAATATACATAAAACAGCAAAATTTTTACAAATTTTATTGTTGTTTTGTTTGTATTTCATTTGTAGATTTGTAATTTGTAGCTTTGATAGACGGGCCCCAGGTGCAAAATAATTATTTATTTTATTATATTTATTGAATCATAATTGCAATATAATTAAAAATAAAATTTTTTTAATTTTTTCTAGTTTATTTATGAGCTTCACGTGAGTGTAAATTTTTGTGATTGTGATTTTTTATTTCAATTTGCAAAAGGAACTATGATCATGAGCTTAATAAAAATTGGACCTGCATGAGTAATTTTGTTCTCTGCGTGAACTTGCTTCATGCATTGCTTGAGTGAAAAGCTACTCACGATCCCATCTCTACTGTACATATACATACATACATACAAACGTACCCTATAGTTAGCCTAGAACCATATGTCTCTGTGTCAACACTATTTTCTCTAGCGACAATTGCACTAGTTGAAATGTCGACAACTTTCCCTTTATGCGCGAGTAGAGATACGTTAGAGACAACAGTTCTAGTGTATTTCGCGTTACATTGTTAATGAGCGCGTCAATATTTTTCTTTTTTCTTTTTTATTATTGCACAGCATGTTAATGTTAAAAAAATACACAAATATGTATGTATGTGTTTAAGTTAGTTGCCCCAACTCTTATAAAATTGTAGACGAGGGTCACTAAAATGCACTAGTGAATCTTTGGTTCAAATGTCTCCTTATGGTTGTAAAATAATAGTGCTAAAGTCTACTGGTAGATTTTCAATGTCAACCCTATGTTATATGTCAATATGCCGAGTGTAGTTGCGCTACCCCCTCGACCCATAAAATTTAAGACGCGTGATGTACAAAAACTAATTGCTGAACTCAACCCGAAAAAAGCTCCGGGTATTGATGAAATTAGTAACCAGATGCTGATGAAGTTGCCTCGTATTGCAATTAGAATCCTGTTATTCATTTTTAATGCCATTTTACGTCTGGAGTATTATCCAAACAGCTGGAAGCTTGCCAAGGTTAAAATGATTCCAAAGCCGGGCAAAGATCTTACCAAGGCTGAGTCATATAGGCCAATAAGTTTACTGTCAACAATGTCAAAGCTCTTTGAAAAGTTACTCATGATAAAAATGTCCCCAATTCTAACTGATAATGAGTGCATACCGGACCATCAATTTGGTTTTAGAAGTCAGCATAGCACCATTGAACCAACTCATAGATTGGTTCAATTTATACGAAAAACTTTTGAAGAAAAGAAATATTGTTCTGCCCTCTTCATTGATGTTTCTCAGGCATTTGATAAAGTATGGCATGAAGGCCTTATTTTAAAATTGAAATCATATCTACCAATAAATTTTCTGAAGCTATTGGAAAGTTATATTACTACCCGGAAGTTCACGGTTGTTGAAGGAGACTTCATGAGTGTGCCCGAATCTATATCATCAGGTGTGCCACAGGGGAGCATATTGGGGCCAGTGTTGTATTTGATTTATACTTGTGATATGCCTTTGAGCAGCAATATCCATACATCTACATTTGCTGATGATACAGCCTGCCTTAGTATGCACGAAAACCCTCACGAGGCTTCCCGATATCTACAAGAACATATTACACATCTGGAACTATGGTTAAACTTATGGAGAATTAAAGTTAACGAACAAAAGTGTGTTCAGCTAACATTTACCCTGCGAAGAGATACTTGTTCCCCAATTCGAATCAACAATCAAGTTGTTCCTCAACATTCACATGTAAAATACCTTGGTATACACCTTGATCGACGGCTTACATGGAAACACCATATTGACTCAAAGCTAACACAAATGAAACTTAAATTAACTCAGATACATTGGCTGATTGGTAGAAATTCAACACTCAGTCTAGATTGTAAACTTTTAATATACAAGTCGCTTTTGAAACCCATATGGTGCTACGGAATACAGCTATGGGGCACTGCTTCAGCTTCCAATATAGATAGAATCCAACGAAGGCAAAACAAGATTTTAAGACTAATAACATCGGCTCCATGGTACATCAAAAATTCAAATTTACATCGTGATTTAGATATGCCACTAGTGACTGAAGAAATTAAAAAATACGCAGGCAAATACTTAACAAAACTCGAGTCTCATCCTAATCCACTTGCTCGTAACATCTTGAATTTTACTGGACACATCCGCTTAAAAAAGAGGGACACTATGGCTCTAATACTCAACACTCCAGATGAAACAGCTTGAAAATATTTTTGTGCTTAATACGATATTTATGTATTATTGATTACTATCACTAAGTTTATGCCTGACACTGGTTGGGCCTAATTATTATATCTAGATTTAAGATTTGAAAACTTATTGTTAGTTCATTTTTTGAAGATACAATAAATAAATATACGCATGGAAAAAAAAAAAAAAAATATGTCAATAGGCGATTACATTGCCCGGAATACACCTAGTCAATAGTACTATTGACAATGTCACTAGTAAATCACTATAATCCTACTATTGATATCGAGCGAGGAAATATCGATATTGTAGACTAGAGCCCCTAAAATTTACTAGTGAATCTTTGGTGCCAATGTGTCCATGTTGTCCCAGAAGAACTACTTAGTCAGTAGTGCTACAGTCTAGTGGTGGATTTTCAATGACAAGCTAATGTTAAATCACAGAGGAGACCAGAGTTGTAGAAAGTGACTTAAGAAAAAAGCTCAAATCATCTGATTTGATCACTGTTAAAAAGGGACACATATAGTGTGTTTGTTATTAAATACTTTTAGTACAATAATCAAAACAAACAGCAGAAAATGTATATTTAGTGAAATGAACAATTGAAAATTTTTACCAAATTAAATGAAAGATTTTGCAGTGTTGAACTAAATAAAACAATGTGTAAAATATTATTAGTATTATAAAAGTGACTAAAATTAGTTTCCAAATGCTTACAAACTCAATTTTAAACATTTTCCTTCAAAAATATTAATTTTTAACTTCAACTTGCAAAAAGCAAACAACGAATGAGACCACAAAGCATAAATTGAACATACACTTGAGCACATGAACATTTGCACAAAATTAAATTGAGGAATTTGTGGTATTGAATTAAAAACACAATGCGACGAAAAGGATAATTATTATTAATAAAGTGATTAAAATTTGTTTTCAAATGATTAGAGACTTCGTTTTAAGCATTTTCGCTCGAAAATATTAATTTTTACCATTTATTTACAAAAACTAGGCTGCGAATGAGACCACAAAGAATAAAATGTAATTACTTTAAAATAATACCACGCGAAAGAAAAAGTAAAGAGGATTTGATGACTGTGTGAGCGAGACCTCTAAAAACACCACAAAATCACAATTATCTTCCGTCTTACTTTGTGCTCGTGACACCTCTGGTCTACTTTTTGTGTTAAATGTCAGTAGATGATTACATTGGCTGGGGTACACCTGGTCAGTAGTACTACTGACAGTGTCACTACTAATCACTGCAATTTCACTATTCGCATTTCCTGCAAGGTATACTTAACAATGTATTTATACCGGCATTTTCCTGTATGACATGCAAGAAACTCGTATACATAATGCAATTTGCAAATTGGTTTACAGGGTCTCTATTCACCTCCTTCGGATGCAAAGAAAAAACCATAGACAAAAAGGTAAAATTTAAACAAATGACACAAAAGTATTATAACATTAATTTCCATAAACGTTGCATGAATTTTTCCTTGTTGTACGCTTTTTTTCTCTTCATCTCATAAACAAACAAAAATAATAATAATAATAATAATAATAAATGGAAAGAAAATATGTGTCAAATGGAAAACTAATGGTCTCATAATGTTGCACTAAATATGAAGAATAAAACCAAGCAAATGAAAATGAGTTGAGAATAAATCTTGGGGATTTACATAAACAAATTTCAATTTAATAAATGGACCACTCATCCAGATACTGTTTGTTTTATTTTTTATTGCTTATTATGTTTTTGGATAAAAATTTCAATCACCAAAATTCATTTTTCATTCTCTGTCTGTCCATGTCCATGATCATGGAACATTTTGAGAAAAAGTGTGTGAAAATTAAAAGTGTTTATTTTTGTTTGTTTTGAAATTGAAATGATTTCATGAAATTACAAATATTTACGGAATTTTAATTATGCGATAAATGAGGAAAAAAATTTTAAATTAATTTATTTTTAAATATTGTCTTGCAAGTGTGTATGTAAGTAAAAGTTTTAATTGATACACTATTTATTCTTTGCTATTTGTTTTCTTAGTGCTTACAAATGCAGAGTATAGAATGAGGCATAAAATCTATTAACATAGTTTTCGCATTGAAATATTATTTTAGGAAAAAAAAAAACAATAAAATTGTACTTGTGTTATTTATTCAGTCTGGCAGCAAGTGCAAATAATGGTCGATGATTTGGTCGATGATGTGAATTGGTTTGATTCATTTCAATTTGAAATACGATGAATCAAACCAATTCACATATTCCATTTGCAAGAAAGTTTCGTATATAAGGCAGAAATCTACATCAACTGACACCACACACAGTGGACCAAACACAGAAGAACGCTGATGATGAAGGTTTAGTGGCCTTCGAAAACGGCTGGCTGTTCCGTTCAACTATGTGTTGTCAGAATATTTACAACTAACTTTGATGTTATGTTTATATAATTAATTATTCGACCTTTCATATAAAGTATAATGCGTTTTATAGAATTAGTCTATTCAGGCTTCCATGATGTTATTTGTTCATTAATAATTATCACATGTAATTTGGCTTAAAAGGCGATACGAACATTAGCCTGTTCAATTCATTAGATATCTGTTTTTAATAAAAGCATGTAACATTAGGTATTCTTCTGCACGAGCGATTTTAGGGCCTATGGTCTATTGTGAAATTCGAAACGAAAGAAAATGCTTTCGAATTTGTATTTATATAACAAGTAAGTTCAAAGGCATTTTCTTTCTTTTCGAATTACAGAGTATACCTCCTGGACATCTCACGTAGTGGTAAAGTGAACTCGACAATTCGGATTTGTGGCACCCAGCGAAAACGGGGAGGTTACCCAGCATAAACTTTGTTTAATAGAATGCAAATAAATTCAGTAAAGTTCGACTTTGGCGCGCACACGAAGGGTTCCGTACGGACACTACATGTATAATGCTATACGAACTTTTAAGCCTATATAATCTTACCCAAAAAATAATTACATGTAATTTTTAATAATTCTAGGGGGCCAACAGCAACATTTACAGTCTGTTTGTAGAACACGACAAAGCCGACTCACGACGACCCAATCGATGCACGAATACGTAATGAAAAGCGTTTGTATAGGGTCCGCCATCTAGCGTTTTTTTTCAACTAGTGCTTATTTCGTGAATGGTAACACTGAGCTCATGTGTGATTTGACAGATAATTAGTTTTATTCTTCCGCTGAACGAATATGGTTGTGTATACGCTTGAACAACGCTGGGAAATATTGCCTGCGATCGACTTACAGAAGATGCCGATTTTGCCAAAAAAAAATCATCTTTTCAGATGAAGCTCATTTTGATCTTGGCGGGTATGTAAACAAGCAAAATTGTCGCATTATACATTCAACTTGAAAAAGTGGAAACCCTATCCTTGTGGTAAAAAAACAACTGACAATTTAATGAAAAATTATATTTATATTTGCTTTATTATAATGTTGTAAACAAATTAATTGTTCTTCAAAATTTCTGTTCTTATTTGAAGAACAAAATGTGACAATGGCAAGACTGTTGTAAATTTAGAGATCGTAAAAATGAGCTTTCATACAAAAAAGCTTTCAGCAAATTGTAATACGATGAATCAAAACAATTCACATATTCCATTTGCAGTAAAAGTTGTGTATATAAAGCAGAAATCTACATCAACTGACATCACACACAGTGGACCAAACACAAAAGAACGCTGATGAGGAAGGTTTAGTGTCCTTCGAAAACAGCCGGTTGTTCCGTTCAACTACGTGTTTGTCAGAATATTTACAACTAACTTTGGTGTTATTTGTTCATTAATAATGATCGCATGTAATTCGGCTTACAAAACGATACGAACTTTAGCCTGATAAAATCATAAAAAAATGTGTGATGTTTATGAAAATTTGCAAAATGCATGTGAGTGAATGTCTATTGTCAGTATTTGACTTATTTTAGTGCACTTTTTTGTACACGATTAGAATTTTTTGATCGCCCATCTTGACGTTTATAATGAGCCAAACCGTGATACACAAAACAAAATAAATTGACAGTAGTTACGTTTTTTAATTAAAGTCGTCAATAGTCGCCATCTAAAAACCAAAAAAAAAAATAATGCTAATATGCTAGCGCTTATTTTCGACGAGTCGTGTCCTACAAACAGGCAAATTTTATTGGCGTTTTTTGTTTTTGTTTTGGAGTTTTTTTATTTTTAACGCTTTTTTTCATTTTAGCGATTTTTTTTCGGTTTTTGGCGTTTTTTTTTAGTTTTTGGCGACCTTTTTACTTTTGACGAATTTTTTGCATTTTAACGAATTTATTTTATTTTTGGTGATTTTTTTCGTTTAAGCGTTTTTTTTACTCCAATAGTTTGCCTTTTAAGGCTTCCAAGATTCAACAAGTTGTCAAAATTACATTAACTGATAAAATATCCTTCAATTTTCATTACTTAAATCGCAGTGTTAGGTAGTGTAATCTGCATAAAAATACACTAACTTTGAAAATATAAAGTGTCTATATATAATTGTCTGTTTACATTACGATTTCAACATGTTTCGTTGATCGCTTTACGACAGACACCCTTTAATTCTTAACTTTCATATAATTGTTGTTGTATCGATCAAAGACTTATATATTTTGCGAAAATGTCAGGTAGAAAACAGCCTGTAACAGACAGACATACAGACGGAGACATCGTAGCGAAAACAATATTGTTCCTTTTCACCTTTTGTACACCAAAAATGAAATCGTTCGATAGTTTATTTATATTGAAAACAAACAAAAACATTTGTTATTCGATCGAACGCTTTCTGTCGACGTCAGGGCGTGGGTTGGTTTCTTTAAATTTTAAACTAAGAAATTATATAAAAGCTTTATGAAAACAAACTTTTCTAGTCCGTTTTTTTATATTTAGTTTTGAAATAATGAATAAAAAATTCTCCACTTACCATGCTTTATCCGTATTGGGGATCTGAAATCAATTAAGACAATTAAGTTTTGGGAAATTTTTTCATATGTGTGTTTTGTTTAATTATTATAAATATTTAAAGGAGACTACGAGATGTTGAACATAAGTTATTTATATAAAACTTCAATGTATTTTTTGTTTTTTTTATATTTTTTTTATTATATTTTTAGGCACTGTATGAATTCAATATCGTTAAATCGAATACTTTTCATTAAAATTTTTAATACATTATAATTATATAATTAGAGAAGAAGTTTTGTAAGTGAAAATATATTTTTATAAATGCAGTGAAAATTCCACATTATTAATAATTTAGCTGATGCAACTTAAATTTCGCCTGGCACTATGGGACAGAATAGACATACAAGTCAGAAAAAAAACAGATGTTTGGTAAGTGGAAATAGATTTTAGTAAAAGCATTAAAAACCCTACATTATGAATAATTTAGCTCATACAACTTGAAGTTCTCCTGACAAATGGGAACGCCAAGCTCAAAAGTAGAAAATAAAATTACAATTTTGACTCACATATAGAAAAACATTAAAAAAATTAATTTTAAAAAATAAAAAAAGACTGGAGAAATTACTAAAGTCGAAACGCAACGTACCAAATCCGCCTATCTGTAAAATTTAGCATATTATATATATTTTTTTAAAATAGATTAAAGCGAATAGTAAATCAACTTTAATGGATATACCTAGCCCTAGTTTTTCTGCTGAGAAACAGTGCACAGTGGGACCAAAATATTAGTACTTATGCCCTAATTTTGTTCGACGGTTGTATCGTCTTGTCTATGGACGAAAAAAGCCGCAGTTGTGATTCTTTAAAACAATTATTATTTAGTGTACATGCTAGAAGGTCGTGTACTTGCTTTATGATTTTGTTCCAAACATTATCAAAGGCAACAACCATTTTCGAAGAAAATAATTTAGAGAATTCAAGAACAAGAACTCAAAAGTATTTTCAAACAAAAAACGTCCTAAATCTTCTTACTGAATTAGGGCCTTAAAATTAATATTTTTTCACTTTATAATTTCCTGTAATATTTAACAATTTTAGTTATAAATTCAGAGAAATTACAAATAAATAAATAAATTTTGCAATTAAATGTCATCAAATCATTGAGTAACTTTCGCAATGTGAAGACAACTAGTTTTCAAAATGGTATTTTTTTTTACAACAGATTGCCACCAACGTAGTAAATAATTGTGATTATGCAACGTCAATTTAAATAAAAAAATTATTGCAATATTAGGTGTGTTCATTTACTAAAAGTTGTTGCGAATTGGTAAGAATTGTTACGGCAAAGTGTTCGCAAAATTTTATTTTTTTTATTAAAAAAATATATCGTCATCGTAAAACCACGCCAACTAATAAAATATTCAAAATCGCATTTTTATATATGTATATGAGTTGATGATAACGTTCGTACCGTTCTATAAGGCAAATTACATGTGATAATTTTTAAGGAACAAATAACAACAGAGTTAATTGTAAATATTCTGACAAACACTAGCAGAACGGAACAACCAGCTGTTTTCGAAGGTCGCCAATAATATATATAATCTTATCTATCAGCTGTTTCCTACCGTTGTAGTTACATTCCATCACAGTCGGCTAAATGAATCTTTAAATGATAAGACGATGCGATTTGAATACCGAAGCTATAAATGGCGCAGTCGTTCTCATGGTTTTTATTTTCTTCCCTGCAAAGAGCACAATTAAACGAAATCGAACCTTTCTTTTTATCTATTTTCACATTTGCCTTACATGTACTTATCCTATAGTCAAAACAATCTAAGATTTTCATTAATTTTTTAGATATTTTACAATCAAAACTTCTTGCTAACAACTGGCTCGAATGCAATGTAAGCCACTGCAAAGCTGCAGCTTAAAAGTATAGAAGATTGACGAGTACTAAGACAATCAAATTACAGATGGGACATAGAATATTTTTCAAAGGATCTGTTAGTATTTCAAAATTATTAAAATATTAAAATTTTCCAGATTAAACGGTATTTATTATGCAATCAGTCCCACTGTGCACTTAGGTAATGAAGTTGAATAAAATTGTATATACGAGTACATATAAAAATAAAATTAATTCTCTATATATGTATGTAAATAAGCTCAAGGGCCTGTCCCACGATGTCGACAAAGTTAGACTTGTCGCACACTTACATTTGAAACAACAACAAAATCTTAAAATTTGTTTTTGTTTTGAATGTAAGAGTGCGACAAGTCGAACGTTGTCGACATCGTGGGACAGGCCCTAAATAAAAATATTTAAAAAATTCACAACTTAACAACGCAAACAAATTCTCTATCATTTATGGTTCAGTTTTCCGTTCGTTCGTGATGGTCTGTAATAAAGAGAAAACAAACACACTAATTATTTTACTTATTGTCAAACGTAATGAAATAAATTGAAAGTACAAACCTGCAATAAAGATGCTCTTGATTGCATTTCCGACTCACAGGAGTTCCGATGTATGGACGATAAGTTTGTGGTGGTCTTGCGACTCAGGCTGCGTTGGGAGTTTTGAGATCCGCGTATGTTTGAAGCGTTTTTACCAAACAATATGCACTAAAATGGCAAAATAACATTGATTGCTGTATATTATATAATTTGTTTTTAAACCCACCTTAAAGGCCTGACGGAATTTGTTACTCATAAGATTGTAGAGCAGTGGGTTAATGCAAGTGGACAAATAGTATAAAACACCTGAAATGTACGTCATTACTGTGTAAACAATCTCATGATGAACTTGATCTTTATTTCTGGAATTATGAATGGCCATTGACTCCCTCGTAGCTGGGGTAACATCTATTATATTTTCCATGTTAAAGACATTATCATCTTTGGTGTCATTAGGACGATTAGTTTCCTCGCCATCGTTCATTACAACACTGCTGCCATAAACTGCTATGAGACGCTGGGCATGAAATGGTGCCCAACACAAAAAGAAACAGATGACTACAGCGACTAAAGAGCCCAAATCCCGGCATTGTCGATCAAATTGCAAACGAAAAGGAATAAAAACAAAGAAATTTATATTTAAGATTTTGCTTTTTTTATTAGACACGCACACAGATGCACAACTTCACAAACACATATGAAACAGCGATAACTATAATTTGAATTAGAGATGACATCGTGGGTAAACTTTTACTCTGCTGCCGTGAAAACTTGAAGGCTAGATCTGGTTTTTGTTCTTATGTCCTATGACTCATGCTCCTTGAAGTGACTAGGTATAAAGAAAATTAAATCACGACAACATCTTAAAATTGCTTTTTCAGAACAGCCAAAAGATTTATTTTTAGTTACTTTACCCAGCGAAAAATTACAGTACAAATCATCAGTTACCGCATTGATGAATCATCAATGAATTTAACACATAGTTGTCATAGGACGGAAGTCATCCAAATAATTGAATGGTATTCGCTTAAAAGGTTGTCTAGAACAATTTTTGACATAAACAACAGCCTTAGAATATTAAATTCAGTACCTGTAGTGATTGGTATGTCCATATTTACACTATGCAAGTCTTATTGCTAAGCTGATTAGTTTGTTAGGAAAGAGAGACGAGGGGAAAAGAAACTTTACTGTTCT
This sequence comes from Nowickia ferox, assembly GCA_936439885.1. Lineage (NCBI taxonomy): Eukaryota > Metazoa > Arthropoda > Insecta > Diptera > Tachinidae > Nowickia > Nowickia ferox. The sequence goes on along the minus strand of OW387023.1, from coordinate 88,003,484 downwards.
AGTCGTCTCTCTCCCCATCAAACTCATCAATCAGCTTAGCAATAAGACTTGCATAGTGTAAATATGGACTATGCAATGAAAGTGGTAAACCTTTGGAACTAGTTCTGATTTTTTTGCTGGTAATTATTATTATTCCAACTTTATTTGCTTCTATATTTATGATTTAATTAGGCTAAAGTTCGTATCGCTTTGTAAGCGATTTTAGGTTTTTGTTTTTAAGTTTTTGTGTTTTGTGGCAGCAAAAATAAAATAATATGAAAGAAATAAATAAAAAGCAACCTTAAGTTTAATAAATAAAATGAAGAACAAACCTATTGAAGCTGTTCAAATGCTACCGTCAATAAAGTACTAATTGCCTTAAGGCAGGATTAGCTGACTCTTTTTTATTTACAGAAATCTTATCCAAGTCATTAGTTTTTCTGTATCGTTCTGTTCTGTTTCGGTTTAACCTGTGAAAATCAAACAATTTTTAAGTAATTGTACGTGATAGCATAAATAAAAAAAATATATTTTGTAATAAATTGTGATTGTGCGTTTAGAATTTAAAAGATTATGTTTTTAAAAGAAAAACAAAATTATACAATGGACGATGCAAAACTCATCACTTTAGTGGAAAACAGTAACAGCAGAATGGCACAGCACAGAACAGCAACAGAAAGTAAAGACTAATGAAACCTTTAGGGCGACTTTTTGGGTTCGATATTAAGATTAGTTTATTTCTGTTATTAACTAATCCGAAAATTAACTTAATCTTTCTTAACTGAGTTTAATGTTTTTGAGTGGTAGTTTAATCTTCTTATTATATGTATGTAGTACTACCATACTGAGGAACAAAATAGTGGCAACATTTTCTGTGCAAAAGTCATACATGTTATCAACACACTTTGATTTTTTGTGGGAAGAAGAAGAAACTGCCATATTTTGCTATTTACAAGTAAAATAGATAAATAATATAAAATATATTTATTTATTTACGTGTTTTTTAATTATTTTATCATATAAGTTTTAGAAAAAGTTATATGTTTCACAAGTGTATGTTGTTAATATTTATGTAAGATTAAACCACCACGATTGGCTGCTTAAACTAGCAAGTAAAACCATATAATCGACTACCCAAAAATCACAAGTGAAGATTAAGGTTAATTTAATCTCTAATTTTGAACTCAAAAAGTCGCCCTTAATGTCAGTTGAAAAAGGAGACGTAAAACGTATGACGGATTCTATGTGACTCGGCCTCAATTCGTCTGTGTAAGATATTTAACCAAAAACGAAGAAGAAAGCAATTCCATTAAACATGTGTATTGTTTTGTGGCATTTAAAAGCAGCATGCAACCCAAAAAAAAACTACGTTTATTCAACAACAAAAAAGGACATAAACACATACATATTTGTATGTGTGTAATACGAGTATGTATAACCGCAAAAATATCTTAATCAGACTGATTTGACGCTCGATTGTTTTTTTTTTGGCAATTTGTTTTTCCTCATTTTTTGATAATTAACAAATTGAAGGGGGGTTTTCCATTCTATTCATGCGTTCTATATATATGTATATGTCGTCACCTAGAATCCAAAAGGTCGTAAGTAAATTTTTTACTTTTTCGCAATATCAAGAAGCAAAAAACATTATTCATTTTAGAGTATATATTTCTAAAGCAGCTTTCATGAAACCGCTCTGCCGTCGGAAGTCAACGATTAATGTAGGCATGTTAATCCTCAACAGCTGTTTGCTTTCTACTTGTGTTTGGTGTGATGGTGTGAACACAAAATGTAACTTTACGTTAGATTTTTTGACAGTCGAAACAAATGTCCTTAGATTTCTTTCTCGTAAAATGTGATGAAAGTCTTTATACAAGTATAAAAGTATGAGTGGCCCTTAAGTAGTCTTTTGACTTTTGTTAATAAATTGGATATTTTTCGAATTATGAGATTTTCCATGGAATTCCATTAAATTTATTGCACGAAACTTTTTCCAGAGAGGGGAGCGTGACATAGAAAAATAAATTTTACTCGTACTCGAAGAGTTCCGTACGTATGTGTGTATGTAATCGAATATCCTACCTGATGTAGAAATTTAAAAAGACCTTAAGTACCCTTAAATTTTTGGCGATTTTTCCAGACTTATTTAAGCTTTATAGATTTGTTAGTTCTGGTGCTTTTTTGTTTTTAAGATTTTTTCGGTTTTTGGCGATTTTTTTAATATCGGGATTAATTTAATTGCAGTGCTCTATATATAATTGTATGTATGTTTTAAATATTCTGTGAATACTGCAGGTCCGTAGCTCTTACGGTTCTCGAGAAAACAGCCTGTCACCTTTGGTGTACGGAATCCTAAAAGTGGTGTAACATGAATCTCTGAAGCATTTTTGGCATAATTTTTTATCTGATTTTTAGCAGGTATTGATAAAGACAAAATGTTTCATGCAAACAATTTCATGACAAATTTCATAATACAAATTGAGTCATATTGTGAGTGGATGGAGTGTTAATTTATTTAATTTATTTATTTATATTAAATTAAAAATAAAAATTTGCAATTTTTTGTAAGTTACAGTTTTTTTTAGTTTATATGACGATATGTGTCTTTATATTATTATCGGTACACGATGTGAAAATAGTTATTAATGATTATTATTGAACTAATTATCACATGTATGTTGACAATGATCATTAGGGTGAATATTAACTAATATGCATACAAGGGTGAGGCGCATTGATAAGCATAATACAAGTAATAAAAGCGAAACTTGTACTTGGCAATGAACATATGTTGAACATTTATTACGCTATCGAAAAATAATTGAATTTTACTATTTATATGTAATATACTCGTACATGCCATATTAAATAACTTTAGGCTACATACAAAAACAATAGTTAGAGCTTACAGTAGAACTTCATTAAAACAAATTTTCCACAAGGTGCGAACTATACCGAAGCTGTTAGTAATCACAGAACATGTACAGATATAGGGCCGATTTCAACAAATTTTCATATTTTGTTGTTGTAAGTTGTCGACATCGTGAAATTGGCCCATATTCTTGCTTGTTCTTACGAGACTTTTTCTCCTTAAGTAAGTTTTTGGTGGCTGCATACAAATGTTTAGATTTTAGTAAACATTTTAGTATAAAATTTGTATTGCTACCATAGCTGATATGTACTTTCTTAAGTAAAGGGCGTTTTTAAGTCCGATAGAACTTACGAACGGGTTAATTGTCAGTCGAACTGTCACACTGCACTTTTATGATCAGTATACTATGGCAAATCATTTTGAATAGATTTACGTTTGAACAACGCTACCAAATTACTTTAAAAATCAGTAATCGATTCGCGCAAATTATAGACGACCTCGTAATTTTTAAGAAGCAAATAATCGTCCATCTGTCATACTGTGGATAGATTTCATACCAAATATTCTCTAAATAATGTAATGACACCAACAGGTCGAAAGGATCTGTGTACTGAAAGGAATACCACCGCTGGTAACGAAAGTGTGAATGATCCAAATTTCTTGATTCGTCGTCGATCGCGGATCTGGGGCCCGTTTCTCAAAAATACAAATTACAAATCTACAAGTAAAATACACACAAAACAACAACACTGTTAAAAATTTCATTGTTGTTTTGAGAAACGGGCCTCTGTTCGTCAACTTCGTAAAAAATTTTGCACAAATATCTTGGGCTACGCCCGTTCAAGATCTATCTAGTGCAATAATTAAGGCCACGAGGCCATAATATTGGTCACTATTTCGCAATTTGATATGTTGACATAAACGATAAATAGTCAATGTCATCACCATCATCTAATAATAATGTGCCAAGTTGTTATTGAATTGATATTGAAATTGAAAAAAAATGATGTTGATACCAAAATGACTTCGATGTTGATGACTACAACTGCAACAAGGGTGATTGATGTTAAAACTCTGATGACAGGATGCCATCTATCCAAAGATGTGTTTTTACAAGTTATCAGTACATGTATTGCATAGATTCGTCAAAGTCATGCTACACTGTAGGGCACTTCCATTTTATTAAGTATTTATGTTTGGCTATGGCTCTTTTGTGAAAAAAATACAAGTATAAAAAATACAAAAACCAAGCACGTGTATCTGTCTAATTTACGATCTATTCATTTACTAAATCATTTTTTAATAACTAATGGTACAGTAAACGTAACTTAAATTGTTCTATTCGAAAAATTATTGCTAAAAGGCCAATATTTTTTTGCAACTTGGTTATAGTGCAAATTCGATTCAATGACGAATTCTATGCATTTGCATTTTTATATACATATGTATATACACAATCCCCATATTTATAAAAAAATAAAATGTATTTGAAATCCATTTTAATAAAACTTTGTATGAAAAATTTGAAATAAAATACATTTCGAACTTATTTTAAATTTTATGAATATGGGGGAATTTGTTTTTCTAAAAAGCTTCTTTCTGTAGGCGCCCGAATTTTATGTGAACAAAACTTTAAAGCGACAAAGGTTTTGTTGACTAGTATGTAGATGCTATCAACACCTCTGGCTGCAAGGGATTTAAAAAAAGGCAATTTTTAACCAGCGCTGGGTGTAGTGAACTGAAACAAAATATTTTTATGACTTAATGCACTGAGAAAAACTTTTTTGTTTTATTAGGAAAATTTATGCAAAGAAATTCTCTGGTATTTTCTTAAGGTAACCCTAGACTAACTGTGCAGAAAAAAAAATTTCCTACAATAAACACGTTTAATTGAAAAAAAAACCAAAAATCAATTAAACTTTTGTTGAAAAATTTTATTTAATTAAAAGTTTAATCGACTCAATAAAATTTTTAATTGATTTTTGTTTTTTTTTCACTTAAACATGTATATTGCCAAAAAAATTCAGTTCCTTATTGCTGTTATTATTGTCACTTCCCTCTACACTATTCAATAAGGCGCACAATATTTAAAAAAAGGGTGAAAAAATAACGCCCAAGGCAACTACTTTCAATCAAATAACTCGCAATAGGACTTAAAAAAATTAAGTAAGACCCATCAAAGTTAAATGAAATAAGTCCCAAGAAAACGAAATTAGTCCAAAAACTGAAAATTAAATAAAGCCCACATAATGGGTCTTATTTTAAAATGAAATCACTGCTAGGGGAAAAATTAAATAATTGCAATTGAAATAAATTCCAATAAATATGAAATGAGTTCCAAATGCATAAATATTTAAGAAGAAAATCCGTGAAACAGGCAGATGAGCATACAGCAGATGAGGGACTTAACCTTACTTTAGGGGCACCTCTTCGAATAAAAAAATTGTGGTAAGTTAAAGAAAATTTAATTCTAAGAATAAAAAAAAGTTCCGTACAAAAATCCACGGAAACGCATATTTTGGGAGTTACGGATGTACAAACTTTTACAAACCCTTTTTAATTTCCTTGCTAAATTTTTAATTCAGTGTAACAACAACCACATGAAAGAAGAAACCTATAGTAGGCTGTACCGTGTCGGGAAATACCATGGCAGAGAAAATCCTTCAGTCCTTCCGAAGCCCGGAAATGCAGAAATCTTTGGGAAATCGAAATTAAAAAAAAAGTTAAAAATTTGTTACAGTTTAGAATTATTATACTGAAAATTGTGTAAAATGCGTTACAAGGGGGAAATGGCGTTTCGTAATATGTGAATGGGCCCGTGTCGTGTTTCTTTTTTTCATAACACGAACACGCACGACACAGCAAGAAGTATTGGTGATAGAAAATTTGTTCGTGTTGAGCAAAATTGACACGATAAAACACAAAACTATCTTGGGTGTAAAATATAAATACGTATGTAAGCGTGAATTTCCAGTAAAAAAATATTTTGTATCATTAAACACAGGGGTAGGGGTCCCTCAAGCATAAAGTTCTGAAATTAAACACAAATATATTTGAATATAAAAGATCTTTTTTTACTATTTAATTTGATTTCGTGCGAATTGTGCAGTTTCGTGTTGGGGAAATTTTTCGCGTGGGTGCTTCGTAAGTATTGGACATCGTGGTATTTGTGTTCGGGTCGTGTCGTGTTACAAAAATCTCTAACACACATTTCATTGTACAATATCAATTCTGTACAGGCTTAAACGTTTTATGCCCAGTACACATTGTGGCATTTTGTGACATCGCAATGTATTTACTAGTTTTTCATTTCCCATATTTTTCGCTGTGTGGCATTGCTTTCCATATAAAAAATATAATGGGAACGGCGTTGCACACAATTTGAAAATTACACCACAAAATGACAGCACAAGAAATGCCAGATGTGTACTCTTGGCTCATGCTCAATCTTTGATTATGCGCATATGCAAGCAGCAATGCCAATTTAGCGCATTTTAACTATGCCAAACGCGCTTTTTTTCGTCTTAGCGCGTTTATTAAAATAAGCGCTAAATTAGCGCGTTTTGAATAAAGTCATCATATCAGTTCAATATTTTTCCCCCTTTTTTGCTTAAATCTAACAATTTTCTAGTATTCAAAACTTATAAAATTTTTTAAGTTGGTTAATGATTCAGCTGTCGCAAATAAAATTCCCTTGACTGTGATTAGAATTAAAACCCATTTTAATACTGTAAATGGCAAATATTTTGAAATTTTACAACTAAAAATATGTACTCGTACTCGTGACCAAAAAAACTTTATTTAACTTATTAAGCATCTATTCTAGCCGAAGTACAAAAAGCATTTGAATCGCAAATTCGACAATTTATATAAGTTGTTACAAAGTTTGAAAAATAAAATAAAAATTTAAATTAAGGATTTCGAATATTTGGAAGGCAATTCTGACTACGTATTAAATGATTCAAGTTATTTAGGGTATCTGAAAAGAGGTACTTAAAAAAGCAATTGTATTTACTAATACACATGTACATACATCGACTTTTATTAAAATTTAATTTATCGCGTAGGAAAATAGCGCGTTTTGGCTATAAATAGTTGAGAATGCTGTAACTTAGCGCATTCTAGCGCGTTTTGCGAAGGGGAACAGCCCGTTTGGGTTATAAATAGTTGGCATCGCTGTATGCAAGAGAGAAAATAATGTATACCTTTTGTATAACTATTAGTTTGTTTGAGAGAAGGGAGATGAGAATGAGAGTCAAAGTCAAACTCAGGACTTTGTAAAGTAAATTTTGCTTGTGTAAAATGAATAACTGAACTGAAATTCCTCTTTATGGCAAATTATTTTATTAGAAGAAACATTGAAAAATTATTATTTGACAAGTAAACATTTAACACTGTAGTGTTTATTTTAAAAGTGAAAACAAACTAAGAGCATTATTTTATAAAACGTATACAAGTTTTAGGCGTTGCGGTTTTAGCGTTTTGTAATACGAATTGAGAAACGTGGTTTTTCTTTTCTTTTTATTCAAATTCTGTAACTGATTTGAGAGTATTTGATAATGCAAAAGTATTTATTGAATGAAGTACTACAACTTTACTAATCCGAAATTCTCATAATAGATATTTAAATAAATGACATCACGGGCTTTGTCTGAAAAACTAATTTTTCATTTTTAGAATACGAGTACGTAGGTACATACTAGTTCATATGTAGATTAACTCGTAGACAACAACATGCTGTATATTGTAGGGCAAATGTGTATGACAACACGTGCATTTGCCTCAAATACGAGTATGTATGTATCTACAAATAAATCGATATACATACATATTTACATATACATAATAATACGTTTTACGTAAACTTCAACTCCCCAAAAACTGAAAACATTTTGCGTAAAATTTAAAAACTTCAACTTGCTTAAAAATTAATGTTTTCTTAAAAAAGTTTTGTGTATTAAATCTTAAAGAAATGAAATGAAAGTACTTTCTTATAAAATTTTAAATTTAAATTGCGTACATATGTATGTAACATAAAATAACAAAAACAAATACAATAACGACAAGCATCATACATATCATATCGTTGCCTGAAACGCAACGACGTTCTCAATTAAGATTTTCATAATTTTACAGGAGGAAAAAAATTTTAAAATGAGAAATATTGAGCCATTGAATGTAGACTTGCGTCATATCATTCATTTTAGACACATGCTAATCGGGACTGGATTTCTTAAATCCCGGAACCGCAGGATTTTCGGGACTTACAAAATTCCGAAAAATTTATATTATGAACAAATAAATGTACGTCTTTATATTAAAAATAATATTTTTATCTAACAATTTATTTTTATTGCATTTTTTGCAGACGTACATATCGCTCCTTTATTGCAACATATGTAGTTATATATCAAAATTGAAATTTTTCGAGTTAATTATGCAGAATTAATACTCATATCGTTATTCATATTGTGTAAAAATTTCATACAAATATCTTGTTTACTCAGCTCTTGAGAGAAAAATAAAATTTCCTTTTTCCAATAAGTTGTGCGTAAATTGAAAGCTTTTAACTCGTTTTCTAGCGAACTAGTTTTTTTTGGAGTTATGACTATGTTGCAATAAAGGAATGAAATGTATGCAGTATGTGCATTAGAGTGGTTCGCCTTCCATACAACAAAAAAAGTTGTGCCAGTCACCCCCTAGAATTAAAGATAATGTAAAAACAATTCCAAAGATATATTTTTAATTTTTTGCCACGCCTACAAACACCGGCCTTTTAGTAATTTGTTCACTGTGTCGCCATTTTTAGTCCGATAATAACATTTTATATACCGGTGTTCACGGCTCCGTAAGGGCTACATTTCCGTCCTTAATAGTTTTTTACTACAACATCACATTCTAGTCATGACTTTTAAAAACTTGCTTTGTACTCACTCTAATGATAAATATTTTTGAACGAAAGTCATGACTAGAATATGACGTGGTAGTAAAAAACCATTAAAGACAGAAATGTAGCCCTTACAGAGCCATGAAGACCGGTAGGCTTTATAAAGTCTTAATAAGCAAAATTTTTTAAGAAAATATGTTTTAAAAACCCTTTATAAAGCCGTAATAATTTTTATAAATAAGGATATGCATATGTGACAGCGCATAGAGAAAGGGACCTAAGAGTAAAAAAAATCAATTTTCACTTTTTTTGATGTGGACAACATCTGAGCATCGAATGAGACCGATCCCATGCCCCAAAAGTGTTCCCTCCCAGAGATATGCCCGTTTTATGATGTGATGTTACACCAAAGATACACGTATTTAAATCTTTAAAATGGCTCTCCTGAACAAAACCTTTTTTTACCCTTAGGTATCTTTCTATTTTGCGCGTCAGATATATAGGGTGTTTTTTTAGAGGTATAGAACTTCGAATTGAAATAAAACACAAGAAAATCGTTTTAATGTCCATCAATTTGGCTTTATTGGAAGGATAATTTTATGCCATTAACGTTTAAATATGATTTCGGGCATGTGGCCGCCACGGCTGGCTCGAATAAAGCCAATTCTACAGGTCCAATTTTCAACCACTTTTTCGAGCATATGGGGCCGTATGTTGGCAATAACGCCACGAATGTTGGCTTCCAAGTCCCCTAACGTTTCTGGTTTGTTGGCGTAGACGAGCGACTTCACATATCCCCAAAGAAAATAATCCAATGGTGTCAAATCACACGATCTTGGTGGCCAATTGACCGGTTAACCGAATTAATTGCTCTGATGGACGATTATGTCGACCATAAAATGGACGGAGCTTGCGGTAAACTTCGCGAACTGAACCATTATTTTCGAAATAAATTTGCACGATTTGCAAGCGTTGTTCTTTTGTCAACCTGTTCATGATGAAATGGCAAACCAAACTAAATATTAATCACTTGACAGCTGACAAAATGGCCGCCAGTTAAAAAAGTGATGCCAACTTAAAGTTCTATACCTCAATAAAAAACACCCTATAGTAATATCATCTATTGAGGATCCATTCTGTCCCCTCTTCCCTTCAACATCGTTCTTTATTTTGCTGTGTGTACAATGAAGAATAAAATGCAGACTTAATCATAACCAAGAGAGCCTTGAATACGCTGACAATATCTTGCAACTACACTCATGTGGTGGACAAACTGAAAACCCTTGAAATGGAAGTTGCAAAAGCTGGTCTAAAGATAAATATAAAGAAGAGTAAGGTGACGCCTTGCAATACCATAAATATCAAAAATTTCGGCGTTGAGATGAAAGCAGTAAAATCATTTTGCTATCTTGGAAACATTTTAAGACATATGAGAGGCTGCGGAGGCGATGGAGCTTATCGAATCTCAAAGGCAAACCAGTGTTTTGACATGCTACACCCTGTATGGATTTTGAATTCTTGAGTCAAGTCGGTGCTTGCAAATTTTGGAAGCGTCACTACATAACATAAACGTGAGTCAAGTGATCGGTAAACGATAACTACGAAGGATTCTAAAAATATGTTGGCCAAAAATCATAACCATCGCGCAACTCTGGCTAGAAACAGATCTATGACGGATCCATATCGAAATACTTAGCCGCAAATGGTGTTGAAGTGGTCACACGCTGCAGGGTGTTTCAAATAATTTTTAATATAGAAGATGACAGTGAAAAACATTAATTAAGAAAAGATGGTATTAAAAAATCCCGAAAATCCCGACTCTAAAATTTAAAAAATTCCAGGATTTCCGGGATCGGCATTCCCCGTTTAACATCTGTGGTTCAAACACATGTAATCTAAATGGGTTTGATTATCGCTTTGTGTCTAAAATGAACTAGTGAACGAGTTCGACCCAAAATAATAATATAAATAGTAATAATATAATAAAATTAATAAAATCCCTATTTTTGTTCGCGCAAATTTGTTATTTTTTGTGGCGATTATATTGATAAAATACCACGAAATTTATAAAAAAAAATCGATTTAAATTTTTTTTAAGTGGATGGTTTTGCGTTTTTGGTAACGATATGTACATATGTGCAAACATACTTACCCAACATTTTCAAAACTCGTTTAGTGGAAAATTGATTGAGACGTCCACGCGCAGCATTATGGGACTGCGCACCACCACCCGAATACCGATAGAGAATCGTATCGCTTGGAGTACTTTTCATACCCAAACGACCGCGTCGTATTTGAGAATTTTGACAACTATTCAGGCCGGAAACCATATGATTACGAAAACGATCTTTGGTATTGAAATTGTCATGACCACTGCCTGTACTATTGCCGGTTATAACAACATTCGAGCGATATAATTGCAAACCGATCAAAAGATACAAAACGAATATTATGGACATGGGCGCAAAGAAAAATATATACGTTGACAATTGAAAGGAATGATTTATTATGATGCGCACTACTACACATCTTTCGATTCCCTGGTGGGAGATCAGACCAAATTGTAGGGCCTGTGGTATGGCGGTGAGTATGGAGAGCAACCAAATGAGTATGATTATGCGAATGGCACGACTCAGTTTCGAAATGGCGTGACCCAAAAACGGATGACAGATGGCCACATAACGTTCGACGGTAAATGCTGTTATTGTCAATACCGTGGCATTGGCAGATGTTTCGGCTAAAATGCCGCGACCCACACAAAAATATTCACCAAACACATAAGGATATTTGGACCAAGTTAAATAGATTTCTTGCGGTACACCCGATAGGAGGAGTAAAAAATCCGAAATGGCCAAACTAAATAGATAATAATTTGTGGCCGTATGCATTGAGCGATTCTTTTTAATCACCAAACATGTGCAAAAGTTGCCAATAACTCCCGTTACAAAGATCAAGCCATAGACTACGGTCAGGGGAATGACGATTTTAAGGGAATCCCTTTTGGGTCCGAAATCTATGGGCTGATCGAAATCGTAAGCAGTTTCGTATATATTAGTTTCCAAGGCGAACACATAGGAAGCTTTTTCAAGGTCACTGTTATTTGTTGCTGCTGCTGCTGCTGTTGTTGTTGTTGTTGCATCGTTAACTATTTTAGTCATTGTACTATTTACTGTTGTTGCTGGGAAAATTTTGTGATTATTAGTTTATAATTTGCTTAAAAGCACTTAAGCTTTTTTGTAATATTTCCATTCCACTTTGCTTGCAGTCGGGCAATAATTTTCTGCTTGATTTTGGTTGCTTTTAATAAATTTATGTACATATATTTTTCGTATTTGTTTTTATTTTAAAAATGCAATTTTCGTTTAGAAAATGTCTACTGCTGTAACTATGGCATAATGCTTTGGTCAATTGTTATCTTAAAAAAAATATAATTGATCGTTTTAACTTGCTAAGCGCACGCAAAACTATTAAAGCTGTCGAGTGTACAAACATATTTTATTTCTAGCTAAATAATTTATTGTACAGCTTTAAGATTTGCCAGACATTTTAAACTGACTAAACAAATTTAAAATGTGCTTTGTGCAATTTTGTTTGTGTTTCCTAGAATGATTAAAATGTACTAGCGAATATTTGCTTGCAATGTCTACATATAGTGCCAAAAGAACCGCCAAATCAATAGTACTAACGTCGTAACGCGTCAGGAGTAGACTTTCAAGGAAACGCACTTGTTAAATGTCTACAGCAAAAAGCATTACCTGGGGTATAATTCATTAGTATGTAGTACTGGTGACAAAGTCATTAATGTTTTACTATTAACAGTTCCAACAAGTAAGGTTTTCATACATACATACATACGAGGTGTGTTCAAAACGTACGGCGAATTTTGAATTTTCGCGGGTTACGTATATTCGAATTTTGATTTTTTTGCGGCGTTATGTTGGTACTCATGTCTCTCACTTTTGCCGACAATTTCGGCCATTTTGAATGTTCAGTTAATTGCTGACAGCTGCTTTGCTTGCACGTGTTTTGGCTTGTCTTCGATTTTTACCTTGGTTCGTGCGGCAGCTTCCATTAAGATGATTGAACTTTGGTTTCCACGTCATAACCATAAACCCACGATTCGTCAGCAGTTATAATCCTCTGGAGCAAATTTGGGTCGTCGTGGACAGAGTCCAACAGCTCATTAGCAATGTTCATGGGATGTTGTTTTTGGTCGAAATTCAGCAATTTTGGTACGAACTTCGCGGCGACCCGTCTCATGCCCAAGTCATTGATAAAAATTGAATGGCACGAGCCAATCGATATGTCTAGGTCCTCCTCGTAGAAACTTTTCTAATGGTGATTCGACGATTGGCCAATACCATTTTCTTCACTTCATAAATTTTTTCGTCTGTTGTTGAACTGCTCAGGCGTCCGGCACGCTCTTCGTTCGTTCACATCTTCTCGGCCTTCTGAGAACATTTTGTGCTTCGGTCCAAGGTAACTTCTAAGTATGCCACAGTCAACATTCGAAATGCATCCACGCACTTAATTTCGTTTTTCACACAAAATTTGATACAGGTCCTTTGTTCCATTTTTTTTAATAGGTAAAAATCGAAGACGAGTCACGTGCACGTGCAAGCAAATCAGCTGAACATTCAAAATGGCCGAAATTGTCGGCATAAGTGAGAGACATGAGTACCAACATAACGCCACAAAAAAATCAAAATTCAAATATACGTAATCCGCGAAAACTCAAAATTCGCAATACGTTTTGAACATACCTCGTACATATCGCTCATTTACTTGAGCAACCGAGTTCAAAGTTTTCTATTTACACACAATTAAAAAAAAAGAAAAATTTAATTTTTCCCTGAAAAGTTGAGTACACAAGATACTTTTTGTGAAATTTTTACACAATATAAGGATTAATTTTGCATTATTAATTAAAAAAAATTTCCTTTTTGAGTTATGACGTTATTAAAGTAAATGAGGGATATGTACATATGTACATATTAATTATCCAGGGCAACCAAAAATATTTTAAATGTACTTGAATGATCATTTGACAATAAATGTCAGATATCTGTTCTGTTGTTATTAGTTTAGATTAATAGGAAGACCATCAGCACGATTAGAAAAGCTGGCAGGAAGATAACTTGCACAAAAGTTTTCAAAATTTGTAGCTGGTGCACACACAAAAGATTTTCTAGCATAATGCTAGAATTAGTCGATTCGCATCGTGAGTTGACGGATCAGCTGACAAAATCTGTAACATAAATAAAACATGTAGCTGTTTAAAGGCTCAGTTAGCCGACTGTAATGCAATGTAACTGTAATGTAGAAAACAGCTGATCGATATTTTTATATGAAAATAATGTTACGTTACATTACATCTCTATAACCATTTCCATTTCTTTTCACATAACAATATCGATCAGCTGTTTCCTACTGTTGCAGTTACATTGCATTACAGTCGGCTAACTGAGCCTTTAATTAATATATATCGTAACGTATGTGAGGTAGAAATCTACAGAAAATAAATTTTTACGTCAACTTCTGGCGTACATACATACACACACAAGCATAAAGCAAAGAGAAATACAATAACAGCTGACACATTTGCTGGCAGCCTCACGTTTTTTTATAACTAACTACCAGATTTAAACGATACGACCACTTCAAAAGTAACACGATACGAATCGACTAATTCTACCATAAGTTTTGATGGTGAATGACAGAGACGACAGATAAGTATAATATGTATATCGTTTGTATGGCTCTCTTCTTGTTTCTTTCCCTCTACAAAAGCAAAATTTTAGCAAGAAAAATTTTGTGTGTGTGAACAAGGGCGTGCAAATTGCTACATTAGATATCCATAGAAATTTCCAAATACTTCCATATTAGTTGCATTGCAGTACAATAATTCTTTTTTTATAGTACAGTTGGGTTCGGTTATAGCGAACACCATTTGTATCGAATTACAGTAAACTCGCGAAAACGTGAATACTCGAACACATGATGAACTCGAAAGCCTGAACACTTTAATTTTTACATTGACTACTCTAAAACGTAAACAGAGTCTGAAAGCTCTAAAACGTAAACAAAGTTTACAAAACTAAGCAAACGGTTTGTTATCCCAGAACACATTTTTATGTTTACGTAAATTTTTTTGAAACAAATATTCATATGCAAATGGTATATGGAAGGAAATCGCTGTACAAAAATGGTTAAACAAAACACCTACTAAAACAAGATGAGCGAATTCTTTGTGTAAAAACTATTAGGAAACATGAAATAAGTCCCAAATAAAATAACTTCCATACAAAATTCATAATGAAATAAATCGCAATGCATTGGAAAATATTTAATTTTTTTCTTGTTGCGATTTATTTCGTATGAAAAATCTGTCGGCAGCAGCGCCGGTTCGGGAAATACCATGGCGGAGAAAATCCCTAAGCCCGACCGAAGGACGGCTATGCAAAAAACCTTAAGTAGGAGGCGCAGAGTCTTAGGACAATTTAATTTTACTTTGGTATTGTTTATTTTTCAAACAGCTGATCGCTTTTCTGCTTGCCCAAACTAGCCCAATGAAAAAATAGGGGGTTGTTTCGTGCAAGATGAAGAAGCACATTACTCTCTCAAAAGCTCTCTTACTTGCCCAGACTTTGAGTACGGGTTCAATCCTTGTGTGTGGTGGCAAAAGTATAAGGAAAGAGTTTATGTCAGACGTATTTAAAAATATAGTACGTGCGAAACCAAAAATTAAAAATTTTCTGTAAATTGGTGCTTTTGACAGCTAGGGATACCAAATTATAAATGAGTCGTGAAGCCGAGAAGTCAAGTGTAAAACACGTACCGTGTTAAAGCAACTTTTTAGCGAACTCCGGCTGTACTTTGTGTTCCGGTTGTAACAAATTTGCATTCATAACGAACTCTTTTTTAAGCCCAAAACCAAACCTTATGTAAATTTATATGATTATTAATAATCAAAATTCACAAGTTATTGTGTGGTGTTACTTAAAGACAGCTGTCCTCGTAGTTCATAAATAAAAAAGTGTATGTTTGAAAAAGATGTATGTATGTTTTTTATATTCCGCGTGAAATTTCTCCCTTTTCCAATTAGAATTTTTTGTTTTCCCTATTACTTGCTATTAGTTGGAATTGTTCCCAGGGAAAAATTTCACGCGGCATTTTATTCATGATTGCCCTGATTAACTCCGGTTATAACGAACTTTCGCCACAACGAGCAAACAATCCAGGTCTCTCGGATTTCGTTTTAACCGAACTCCACCGTATAATGCCATTATTTCACTGCGCAATACAAAGAAGATAACAAAGCTCTAACGACTGATTATGGTATACATAGATATTTTGAAAACTTTTGTGAGGATCTTATTTAAATGAAATTTTTCTGATTCGTTTTCTTGCGATTGAGTTAAAAATGTGAATTTTTTAGTTATTTTCTGTGAATGCAAAAGAATATATTATGTACTATATTTAGATTATCAAAACATAGCCAGCATTTTAACGTTTAATGTAATGAAAATATTTAAGCAAAAATGTACTTATGTTTTTCATTCCAAAAAGCTGTTGAGGCATACATACATATGTATTTCTGGTTACCCTGTCCTGTTTATGATAAGCTTATTAAAAGTGAACGAAGCCGTGGATACACTGGGTAAACACAATCTATTAATTAAAGATTAAATGGAACCGATGATTTTCCGTATTCCGTATGCTACAGAAATAGAAGCCAATGACTGTTATATTTTATTATTTGTTGAAATAATCCTTCAAACTAGAGACATTAACGCTTTATAATTGAGCGCGGCCAAGCACAGTTCAGCAGTTACATTTCAATTAAATTTATACATATTTCAGTATTTTAATTTTAAAAATTAATGCATTTTTTGCTCCTGCAATTTCTTAGGAATTAATTTTTCTTATTTTTTTCTTTAGATAATTTTTCAATAATTTCACTTTAGAGCAATTAGCAAATATTAAAATACATAAAAATTTTATTAAGATCGTTTGTTTTATTTTTACTTTTCTTGTTTGCTTTTTTTTATTTATTTATTATTATTTATTTATTTATCACTTTGTTATTTTCCAAATGAATAAAAATCCGTTATAAATTTTAATTTTTTTTTAATAATCTTCTAAAAGAAGATTATTTTAAGAGATATTTTGTTCGGCGAAGCTTTCCTTGCAGGTCTTTTCGCTTAAACCGCTCAACTTTATCTGCTCTTCAGAATTTTCCTCTTCACACATTTTATGCATTTCAAAAACATTTCCCCCAAAAAGTGAAAAATACACAAACAAGTAAAACTCTTTGTAGATTTGCTAAATTTTTTTTGCTTATTGCTTTTTCGTTTTACACACACGAGTACAATGCACATTTCTCTGCTAGCTTTTCCAAATATTTTTTTAGAAATCCATCTGAATGAATTTCGGGTTGAGTGTTGACAAAACTACGAATATATGGAAAAACAATAGATTACTACACTGCCAATAATCGAGTAAAACAAAAAAATGGTGGAGGAACCACAATTTATCCAAACAATTTTCTTTTTAATTGAAAAGCTTTACAATTGAACGTTGTCTTCACTGGGTTTGTTGAAAGCGTTTATTAAAGCTTTTCCCCACCGTTTTCATATGTAGTTACATACAACAGTGAAACTTTTTTATACTTACTTTCAAATTACAGCAATGCTCAATTTTGGCACTCATGCTAAGTAACTTCATGCAACTTTTTTATACTCTTCACCGTGAGTCATTTCCACAATATTCATATGCGCCCCATAAAAAATATAAACATTGTGGCTCCTTATGAATAGGGAAGACGAATAAGCAATGTCCGTCTGTCTCTACGTGAAATCGGGTTTCCGAAGCTCCCAGAAAAGCTAGAGAAATGGTCCGAAATATATTGGTATTGAAAATTAGCTAAATCGGACAGTTTCAGAGCTGGAATAGTTAAACTTTTTTTTTGTATTTAAAAGTAACTAGCTAAAACTATATATCAGAAATAATAATATTGATATTCAAAATCAATCAGTGTTGGAAAGTTTTAACTTTTTTTGTATTTATATAAAAGTAACCAACAAGACAAATGTTTTTCCTTTCCCCCTATAAATTAAGCATATTTTACTTTTAAAAGAAATAAATTGGCATAAGAAATTAGAAAATTTTGAAAAGATGATTTGAAAGTTTTCACTTTTTTAGTTATATAAAAGTAACTAGGTCACACTAATTTTTTGTTCTGTAGCCTAGTGCTTTGTATTAGTTTAATATAATTTAAATTATAATAAATCTGAAAAATAAATAAATAAATAAAATGTTTTATGTTTAACTCACGCTCTATACTTTCATCATGACAAAAGTCAAACTTTATGTTGAGAAATAATTTCTTTTTTCTATTAGCTTATTTTCCTATATGGAATTTTACATTTGTCATGATAGAAATATGTATATATATCTGACGTGCGATTTAATTGCTAAATTTGAATTTTATTTTCTTTTGTTAATTGAACTGTAAAACTTATGGAAACTTTAATTTATTTAATTTTTTGTGCGTCACGTCATAATTACAAACTTTTGGGAAACACTGAATTAAATTTAAACGATACACATACATACATATGTACAACATATCGAGCCATACTATAGACGTAGACGGTATAGACGTAGGGTTAGAAAAAAAGATTTTAGTATAAAAAATCATAAAATAAAAAAAAAACAGCTCAAGAGCTGGAAAATTTAAATTTTTTGTATATAAAAGAACTAAATGAAACAATTTTTTTCTTGTTAATTAAACACATTTTATTTCTTACAAAGGAAGAAATATGGTTCCAGTAGACTTGGGTCGAACTCGTTCACTAGTTAATTTTTGTGGCAAATATTGTAAAACTGTTTTAATATTGTAAAACTGTACAATTTCTTTTGACGCCTTAAAAAGGAAGTGTTTTTGGTCTTGTTTCAACTGTTGTTGTTGGTGTTAAGGTATTTTGAATTTTTATTAATTTATCTTAAGAGCATTGTATAATGTTTTGTACGTGACAAGAAAGTTACAAAAACTTGAATTTTTTAATACTGAAATAAAACTTTTGATTTAAGAGAGCCAGGTGTACAGTTTCTTTTGACTCTCACAGTACACAAATATTGCTTTTTATTCGGTTGTAAAATAAAACATTTTAAACATTACAAATGCATACGTACTTACATACATACATACATACATATGTATGTCTCTCTCTAAAATATCTTAAAATTAATAAATATTTTTTATTTTTAAATGCAAAGTTGTTGTTGATACGTATTGTAGTCTTTTTAAAATGATTTTTTGCTTGAAATATATTTTTAAGTCTGACCTGATTGTGCGATTCAGAGCCTATTTCATCAATTCTATTTAAATAACAATTCATATTTAAAAATCATTATTCATTTTCAACAATATTTAAATGCTATTTAAATTTCTGTTTGTTATTTTCTTTTTAGATAAACAGTTGCCGTGTGTTTCGTTATTTAAAATGGTGAAAATAAAAATTTTTAAACAGACCTTAAGATCTTTATTTAAATATATGTATGTTTGGTGACAGAGCCTCTCAGTAAATGTTTCGTTTTGTTTTAATGATTTATTAGTCCATACTCATCGTAATGAACTTTAATGTTTTTCTCTCTTACTTATATTTTCTAAATGTAATATTACACAAAAATTAGACATGGCTAATATAGAAAAGCATTTGACTGAGTTTTTGGTTTTTTTTTAAGTGTTAGAAATACACCACCATTTTTTCTTATGTTACAACACAATTAGAAATTACATACATATGTATATTCTAAGGTATAACTTTTAGTATTAAAATTAATTGTGTACACATCGAGCTCTATTTTCGATTTAATCGCAAGCGACAAAAATTAAAGTTTTCAGGAGAAGTTTTTTTTTATCATATTTAAATATGTCTTGCATATATAAATTGTCGCTTACGATCAAATTTACAGCTTGTATTTTAAAAGATATCAACAATTTTGGAGTTTTGATAGTTCTATACTTAATGGTATTCCCATAAAATGTTAATTTCAACGAAGAAAAGTTTATTTCTACTAAAGGGTGATTTTTATAGAGTGACACAAGTTTAAATCATAATAAAGCAAGGAAATATATTTTTAATATCAATGAAACGGGCTTTATTGAAAAAAAAATTTATGAAATTAACGTTTAAATGATTTATGCCATGTGGCCGCCATGGCTGACACATGGATGCTTGTGCGTAAGTTTTTGGCCAAAAACAAAACCGTTATCATGCCTCATCCATCGTATTCAGGAAATCTGGATCGTCGTTGACGATGTTCAACAGCTCCTGAGCGAGTAAAAAATCGAAGAGCCCACCAAAACACGACTAACCTTTTTATCTGTCAAAAACAAACTGACAATCCAAAATGGCTGATATTGCTAACATATATAACAGACATGTGTACCAACATAACAGAAAAAAAATGCGAAAGTCGAACATACGTAACTCAGGAAATTTTAAAATAACGGTTATTTTTTGATCAGACCTCGTAATTCACGTAGCTTCTACTTTTTTGGAGATTTTTTGCATTTACTTTTTACAGGTATTGCCAATGATGCAAAATTTTTGTCTTTATAATATTATGCGTTTTAAGTGACTAAAATCACTCAAATAAAATTGAATTTAAAAAGTAAGCAGCGCTAGAAATTCAAGATGGGCAGTTATGGTTTTTTTGCGTTCCAGCAATTTTGGATAACTTTTGCACATTCAGAGAGTAATTTTCTTTTTACTCTCATTAGTGCGAACTTGTATGAAATATTGTGGAACACACCTATAATAAAATTAGAACACTATGGGTAAGATAAGTTAGATAAGAGCAAATGAATTACATTTATACATAGTGTGTCCTTCAAAGATTTTGGGACTGTCCCACGATGTCGACAACGTTCAACTTGTCGCACACTTACACATATTTGAAACAAAAACAAATGGCTTATTTCACGATATCGAAAGAAAACTTTCGACTGAAAATTTAAATTGAGAAAGAAAATTTTCTTTTACGTTTGTTTACTTTTCCAGTAAAATCCAGTAGTTGAGTGAATTATGGGTAATTTGAAAATTTTACTCTCAAGAATGTCCCTTGCACAAAAAAGGACACGAAATAACACAATTAAATTTAATTTAAAAACTGATTAATTTAACGATTATTATTCTTTAATTGGTTTCACCTTGAACATAATACTTTTCAGTTCTTTTTTGTTAAACTTTTAGTTCAACTTTTCTTCTTTTAAATGTTTTTATTAAAAAATTTGTACTTTGTATTTGCTTACTTTTTTTATTTTATTGCATCATATGTTTTTCTCATCTACTGGATTTTACTGGCAAAAATTTGTCCAGTAAAAATTTGCAGACTCTCAGTCAACAACTGTTAATTCACTCTCTCAATTGGCACTCTCTTTTGCAATTTAATGTGTAAACGAACGCATTTCAGTAAAATCCAGTAAAAATTTGTACAAAATTGCACATATTTTGGGGTAAACAAACGGACCTCTTATTAATATCATTTACAAAGCACAGTTTTCTACAATTGCAAAAATTAATTTAACAAAATTGCAAACGTTAATCGTTACGTTAATTTAATATCAAAATTTTAGGTTTTTGTTTTAGTTTTAGACATTTTTCTTCAACTTCTAGTTTAACAAGAACGTCCATGCCCATCACAGAGAGTTCTTCTAAGTACTTGCATAGTTCTATCAGGTTAGGTACGTATTTACCTTTTAACTTGATACTATTGCTTACATTCAGTCGCCTGAGTCTGCGTAAGCCTTGTGCAATGTGCATCATGGCATCATCGTCAATCATCAAACACTTCGAAAAGGTCAAATCGTCCAAGGCAGGACAATTCACTACTAATAGCTCTATAGCCGTGGAAGTGATTTTATTGCAATAGCTTAAAACTAATTTACGTAGTTCTTTACATTTTAAACCTTTAAAAGCACTATTGGACAGATTACTGCAGCGTTTTAAGATGAGTGTTTGCAAACCCTTAAGGTTGCTAATAGGGGCGGGATTTAAACCAAAGCCCAAAATACCTTCATCCGTAATGCGTCTGCAATCTTCAAGTATTAAATGCTGCAATTTTCGCTGTTGACGGAATATTTGTTCCAGTGTGAAATCATTAACAGACCCACTACAACCAGTCAAGCTCAAATACGTCAGCTGAGGTAAACGTTGGGCCAAAAGTCCCATAGATAAGGGGCCCACACTCTGCACACCATGTAATGTTAGAGTGTTAAGAATATTATTTGTTTCTGCGGCCAAACCTTCTAGCAAACCTGAATGAGAAACCCTCATACAATCTGATATATTCAAAGATTTCAAATTATGCCGCAGTTTACCCAAATCTTTGGTCCAAACATCTGTCACAGCATTACAAAAAAATAGTTCCACATTTTCCAAAGACCACGACCATTTACGCACGAGTAGTTGTAAGACTGAGTCATTTATACCAAAGATACCACTTAAGCTATAATTTCGCAAAGGCGTTTCTTTGGGCAAACATTCCAGAATTGACCGCAGCCATATAGCATTTACTGAACCATACATCTTTAAACTCTCCAGCTGTCGAAATGACGCAAAAACTTGTTCCCATTTCGGAATCGTACAAGGACCAAAACACTCCATTTCCAAATGTTTCAAGCCAATCGCACACTGCTGCAAGGTGTGTGTCAGAAAATATTCGTTCTTGTAATCAAACTCGATGCACAGTTTTTTGACCTTTGAATTCATGCCACTCCTCAACATTGGTAGCAAGTTTGTGGCTCTTATAAAGCAGTTGATATATAATGATTTAAAATTTTTAAATTTACTGAAATCAATAAAAAAATCACCCAATGATGATGATATACTTAATTCTTCCAACTCGGGCAGGCAATCATTTAAAATTTTATATACAGGTGATGCATGAAGATGCACCACACGTATGTTTGGTCCCAAGGACTTTAAAATCAATTCCAAATCATCACTTACATCTAGGTAATATAATTCTAAACTACTATATGCTAATCTGCTAGACAGTTCTACATCATCTAACAAGCATGTGTAAAGGCTGGACATGTTGTGCTTGTTAAGGATTAATTTGGATTTTTGCATAAACTCGGGCAGTTGCGTTATGTGATGCCAGCGTTTGCAAACCAAACTAATTTCTT
Organism: Nowickia ferox; assembly: GCA_936439885.1. Lineage (NCBI taxonomy): Eukaryota > Metazoa > Arthropoda > Insecta > Diptera > Tachinidae > Nowickia > Nowickia ferox. The sequence goes on along the minus strand of OW387023.1, from coordinate 87,980,546 downwards.
GCAAATCACTATGAGGTAAATATCTTAAAATATTTATTAACAGCTCATTGGGTAAATTGTTCCATACAGATATTTCCTCTTCTAGTTTCACCTTCCCAAAATCGGCTGCCACGTCCAAGATGTTGTCCATATTATTTCACTAAAATTAGAGATTTTATTATAGTTTATTGTTCCCTCACTCTATTTTTTTAAGAAAACTATTGTGCCACTAGTTTTGATTTAAGTTTTATTCCAATTACCTTGGACTGTCGATTAAAATATTTGTATTGTTACTTTGAATATTATTAAGTTTTAGGGCCGAACATAAGGCTTGCGTAAGACAAATAATGTCAAAGTTGAACGAAAAGTCTATTAAATGCTTAAGCAGTTCAAGGGGGCAAGTTATGTCACAAGATATCAAACGAAATTTCAAATTGTTCCAATCAGCGTGACCATTTTAGCATTTTTGCAGCTAAATTTAGCATTTTTTTTTTACTGGTTTAGCTGCAAAATTTTCGATTTAGCAGTTAGCATTTTCTTTAGCATTTTTCAATTATTTATTTAGCATTTTCTAGCATATATATATATAACATATTAAGTTTTTAGCAATATAATCTATGCAATTTGGCTATATTTTTAATTTTCGCGTGTAATAACGTTAGCGTTAATCTGCGGGCTATTTCTTAAGACCTAAAAATGTTGTAATACAAGTAAAATAATTGTGAAAGTATATTATTTTTCATATATTTTCACAACTATTTTACTTGTATTAGCAAACAATCAACTTGATTTGTTCATACATTTTTCATAAACTTTATACAATTAGTTGCAGTATAACAAACAATAACAATAAAAGTATTTAAAAGGCGAAAAGAAAATGAAACTAATTTTAAAAGGTTATAAAAAAATTAAAATGGATGCAAAATCGAATAAAGTTGCTTGTTTTGTAAAGACTTTTGTTTGATAAAAGCCTCGTCTTATTATGTTTTTATATGCGATTCTCAATAACATATGAAGTATTTTTAGCTTATTTAAAAAATTTTCGTTTGAAGTCTACTGATGAGTCCCTTAAGCAGGACGGTGGTTATCTAACAAGCAAAAATTCTTCATATCTTACAACGGTAATTTGAACAACTATTCTGATGACGAATATTAATTTTGAATATGTAATAATTGATGATACATAAAGGTTTATGAATATACTAAGAATTTGTAAGAATTTGAAATCTTATTTTTCCATATTAATTGTGTAACAATGTACCAAAGACATAATTTTACGAAAATACATGTATTTATGCATGTGGTATTTAATTAAGGGATTACTTCAAAATAACAAACAAATTGGCTTGAAAACAGGTAAGGTAAGGAAAATTAATATATATAATTTTAAAAATAACGAACGAAAACATGTGTACGTTATTGTAACATGTGAGTGAAAAGAGAGGTATCAGTTATTCTATGTGTTTTCGGTTATACATAAAAAGCTCTGTTTGCGTCAAATTGGAATAGATGAAAGCTTTAATTTTTTTTTATAAGACCCATATTTTGAACGTTATTGTTTATAAACGAAACAAAAGTGAGAAAAGGCTTATGTTTTCTAAGAAGCGTCTGTGACTTATAAAGGGTCCGCCATCTAACGTTTTTTTTTCAACTAGTGCTTATTTCGTGAATGGTAACACTTAGCTCATGTCTGATTTGTCAGATAATTAGTTTTATTCTTCCGCTGAACGAATATGGTTGTGTATACGCTTGAACAACGCTGGGAAATATTGCCTGCGATCGACTTACAGAAGATGCCGATTTTGCCAAAAAAAATCATCTTTTCAGATGAAGCTCATTTTGATCTTGGCGGGTATGTAAACAAGCAAAATTGTCGCATTTGGGGCACAGAAAACCCGCACGCATACATTGAAAAGCCGACGCACCCAAAGCGACTCACTGTTTGGTGCGGATTTTGGTCCAGAGGCATAATTGGGCCATTTTTCGAAAATGAGCAAGGAGTGGCCGTTACAGTCAATGGCAATCGTTATCGGGCCATGTTAAACGAATTTTTGTTCACAAAAATAGAAGAGGATATTGGCAACATTTGGTTTCAACAGGACGGCGCTACGTGCCACACAGCCGAAGCTACACTCGATGTTTTGCGCCCTGTTTTAAAAAAAAAAGTTATCTGGCGGACCCTATATTTTTTGTTTTTAATACTTTTTACTCTCAATAAATAATTCGTTATTGTTTAATAAATTAAGTTTCGTTCATAGGAAGTAAAAATTTGTAAGGTAATATGCGCAGAAATTGCAAAAATAAAAAAATAAAAAGAAGTATTAAGTTTAAGCATTATTTTTTAGCACTTAAATTATTTTTTTTAGCATTTTTTAGCTTTTTTTTAAGTTAATTTCGCTGCAAACATTTTTAGGATCTGGTCACACTGATTCCAATGGAATTTATATTAAAATTTTTTAAAACTTCGATCGACATCGATTGACGTAAACTGTCCTCGGATGAGAGACTTTTAGCCTACAATTCTTGCATATATATGTATGTATACATATGTATGTAGTACATGAACTTACACATCTTAGCAAAAACTATGCGTACTAGAATGCAAAAAAGTTAATTTACTCTCTCGTCGTAGGTCTTACAATTTGACTGAATAAACCGTTAGTTTTATTTGAGTACTCTTTACAAGTCCACCTTCAAAAAACCTGCAGTTACTGAATAACAAGAATTAATTATTTTTTGCCTACAAATATGCAAAATTTAATGGATTACTTTTTACCTGCAAATAGATACTTAAGTTAAAATCAAAGTTAATTTATTGAAAATGAATGTACGAATCTTTTTTGTTTTCATCAATAATTTTTTCTACACATATGTATGTATGTAATTCATTAATTACTGAGAAGCACTAATATAAGTACTTTCACATAATGATATACTTAAATAATTGCTTGTCTTCAGCACATTTTATGAATTTTTGCATCGATTTTTTAGTTCATATTTTTGCATATTTTACCTTTTAAATCATATTTTTGCATATTTCAGTCTGAGGCATATCTTAGAATTTTTTCGAATTTTTAGAGCATATTTGCGGATTTTAGGGCATATGTTGATACTATATAACAAATTTTCATTTTAATATGCTTACAAGCCATGTCAATATTTTTCTTTTGCGGCTTTTGCGGCCAGCTGCATAAATTTCAGGCTAATCAATTTTTTCAATGAATTTAGGGTAAAAAATGCATAAAAGACTAAAAAGCGGCGCACTGTGGACCATTTTACGAGATGGCGGCCAAAAGTCATTTTTTTTATGGTCACTGATTGAAAAATGTTAAAGTTCATTCGAAAGTAGACACTAGTAAACCTCGGGAGCCAAAATCGTAAAACTTTATTTCAACTATATCACAGTGAACAGGGTGACTCAAAACGGACATTTTCAATATTTTGCTAAAATGAGAAATTTCTTAGTAAGCTTTTGATTTTCAAACATCTATAACTTTTTGGTTTTATAAGATATTCAATCGAAATAAATTTTGTATAATTACCTTATTTGTTAGCTTTCAGTACGAGAAAAGTAAAGTGTTTATAATTTTTAGAAATTAATTTTTTTTGTTCTTTTAAAAAGGTCCAAATATTCCTAAACTCTTCCACTTATCAGAGCATAACTTCCACAGGTCAGAAGGGAACAAAAAAAGTTTAGCACTTTTTTGTAGCCGAGACTCTCCTCTAAACGCCTATACACCATTGTACACCCGGTATGATCCGACCGTGACCACCAGAGCAATTTTTCTGACACAAGGTCAAAATTTTTTGCAAAATTTTAGTAAAATACATAGTTATATTAGTTATAAAAATGTTTTTTCTGTAATTTTTCTGTTATCAAACCGCTATTATGAAAGACGGTTTTTAGATGGATATGCGTATTTCTAAATCATGTACAGTTGGTCACAAAAATATCTTGCCTACTTAAAATAAAATAAATTTATATAATTAAGGTCACAAATATGCTTGGGTTTTTTTTTGCCGCGGCGGGCCGATCAGCTTAAGCTTTGCAGTTTATTTATCTGCAATTGAACCAATAACTTTGAAAATTACACGGGTAGTAATTTATGCAAAAGAAAGTACTGCTGCTGCTCCCATATAAAATTTGTTTCAAGAAAAAAGTAAAACCAAAGTGTACGACGAAGGCAAATATATAGCTTTTATTTTATTCGCTCCACTGGTAGTTTCTGCTAGACCGGCCATAAAAAATGGCATGTGCGTAAAAATTGCACTGATAGCGTGCAAACCGGCCACGCGCATTGCACTTTTCACCCAAAAAAAGCTTTAAACGCTTTTGATATAAAAATTTTTGTGTAGAACAAATACCTCAACATTTTCCCTGTATATAATTTTGCTCTAACTATGGTCCTTTAATGAGGTTAGATTAGCAGGCTACTGGTAAGGAAGAGTGAAATTTGGAATCCAGCTCACTTGGGTACAATACAATGATTGATCCCTTTGTGCTAATTGAGAGTTGCAGAGAAGATAGTGAGAGAGGGTGATAGGGGAAGGGATAGTGATAGAGAAGACAGGTGGTGAAGGAAGAGATAGAGAAAGCTTCATTCTTTTACAACTCTGCTTTTTTTAATAATGCAGTATTACAGCGCCTCTGGTGTTAAATGAGGCGTATTATATTTTGAAGCTGCAGCCATTTTCTTGGTCATTTTACTTCTCCGATGATTAAGCTACACAATACCGACGAAGGAGGGCTCTGATGTTACACTAGGATTAGCATCTGCTGAAGCCGGGGTGTAGTTTTATTGACCAATGCCTTATGCCTGCATCACTAGAACTTTCACACAACAACTGACACAAAGGACACTAATGCACATCAGAAAAATGCGTGATGTTATTACTTAATGAAAGTTATTGTGATTCTTTGGCTAATCCAAGGCTCAGATATTAATTAAAAAAATATATATTAAAGCACAGAAAACATTTACTTACTATCAACCTATTTATTATGCATTAGGGAAATAGTTTGCATGGATTTTCTGAGAGCCTGCTCGAATCCCGTGACCACAACGACAGCGTTCATATGAAATATATTTTTTATGCACCGAAAAAAGCTTTCATATCCTGTTTTGGTATTTTTGGCCATTAGTAAAAAAAAAAATACTACAAATGTCAAAATACATACATATGGGGCCTTATTTCGCACCGCAACGTCTCGCAGCTAGGCCACCCTTCATCTAAACGGGCTCATACAAAACTTGACAAAGCACGACGCACAGATATTTATGTACATACATGTACATATGTATGTAAGTATGTATGTATATTTGTTTGTACAGTTATTTACTTAGGAAATTATCTCGTTTTATTTACATGAATATGCACATATGTATGTACACTAGGGTTATAACTTTTGACATTTTTTGCAAATATCCAAATTGGACAGATAGGGCTGAATAGTACATGAAAAAATAAGAATAATTGCGTTTACTTTTACGCAACCGTTAAAAAAGGTTCCGCAAAAAATGCGATGAAGTTTGGAGTTATAATTTTTTGATGGCAGTATATACATACATACATTTTTCACAACGTGAATGCAATTTTTACTTTAATATCTAGGGAGGTATTGAAATGTATGTAATTTTAATAACATTTAAAATCTTTCACTCATGGTTTATTGAATTTTTATTATTTAAAAAATGTTCGAAGGTTTTAGAAACACATTCGGTGCGGAAGGTTTTTGTTTAAAACTGGCCTAAGATATCGGTTTATGTAATCAGTACAATATTCCCCATAGCGTAGTGCCTGTCAAATTGTTAGGCAAAAAAGTTATATGCCTAATGTGCACATCTTAAGATAGTACATATCGTCCGCTTAGAGTGTAAACCTGCTAACTCACTTCCAGCAAATTTTACAAAGCTTAAGAAATTAGCCTAATACATTAAGTTTTTTCGACATAAAGAGCTTCAAATTAAAATAAATATGTAAGTAAATCGATGAGGCGTCTCTTTCTCTTTCGAATGGCATTAAAAAGTCATTTGCTATAAAAAGTGGATTTAGCAGGTTTACACTCTAAACCATTAGAGTGGCATTGAAAATACAACTTATGATTTTCATAAATGCCTAGGCGAATTATTGTAATCGGACTACTCTAACCCGTGCCACACTGGGGTCAAAGTTCAAATATTCCAAAACGTATGTATATACGTATACGCAGCCCCATCAGGTACCATCACCACCAAATGTTTGATATGTAGTTTGCACAATGGTTTTCTTTCATATTGTAAATAATATGTTTCTTAAATGTTTAATATTACCTAAAAGATATTCACTTACCTGTTACTCAAAATCTCCAACTTGTTAATTGTTCGTTTTGTTTTTTTCTTTAGGAATCAGTATTAGCACAGGTTTTTCTTCTTCTAACGGAAATGGTTTTAATAGATATTACTCCATTCAAGTGATTTTGATTTATTTTAGTTTTCCAATCCTATTTACTTACCAAATATAATTTTTATTTATAATTTTTTTTCTTCTGTAATAATAATATAACAATACAAAAGCGAAAAAGACAATTACTTTAGTGTTGTAAGAGTCCTGAGTACTGAGTACTCAATACAAAAAAAACTACACAATACTTTCAGGGTTGCATTTTCTAGTATTTAAGCCAACGTCTTCAAGTCAGGTTCTTACAGTGTTTACACCTGGTGGTCGATTCTGGTTTTGTGATAATGTGATATGAAAACTTTTTTCATCTTTTCATAGTGTTTCTGATTCTAGTTCAGTGAAAAAATGAAAACAAAATTGAAATATTATCATATGAAAAAAAGTGGAATAAAACCAAATGTTCTCACAGTTACACATCATTGCTGATTCTCGTTTTATAAAAAAGTGTAAACAACCGTTTCATATGAAAAATTTTTTTACACACGCCATTTATTAGTGAAAAAAAAACATGGAGAGGGCCACAAGAGGAAAACGAGCCAGTGAAATTCAAATAGAATTTTTGATAAATTTTTTAGAAGAAAATGTTGATGTCAATTTTTAATAATATGTACAACATTACTAACATAAAACATTAATATAGTTTTCTTACCTTTGCTCATCCCGAATTTCTTGCGATAATTCTATTAAAACCAATAATCCTGACATTTTTTAATTTATTATTATTTCTTGTGTACTTGCATATGTAGTTTGACATTTCATCCGAATACAAAGTTGATATGTAATCACCAACGGCGGTAAAGAATATAAATTCAGCGACGTCTTAAAGCAAACGTACAGCCGCCTACAATATTTTTATGTTTTATCTACAACAATATTTTAATAAATCAAACTTTATTTGACCTTTTATTTGATATAATTTCACAATTTTTTTAGCTTATTTTAATTTCTTAGGGTTTCGTACACCAAAGGTGAAAAGGTGTTTTCGCTAATATATCCGTCTGTCCGTCGTAGGCTGTTTTCTCGAGAACCGTATGAGCTACGGACCTCAAATTTTCACAGAATATGTAAACCTTTGGCCGTTACAATACAATACAAACAAATATATGACATTTGAAAAATTAATGGGTGGTCTAAAGCGAGCAACGAAAAATGTTGAAATCCTAATGTAATACATAATTATATATGTACATACATATATATATACTTCAAAGTTATAGTATTTTTATGTAGACTAAACCAATTAACACTGAATTTTACGTTAGAGTGTTATTGGAGCGAAGTGGTTTGTTTTTGCCAACCTGTGAGCGAATAAAATTTAATTTTTATTGCTATAAAAACTCTAATAAAGCAGTTAAGTTTCTGAATTAGGAAGTGCTGCTTATTCAGTGATTTATTACCTCACTTGGAAAGCCTTTTAATACCTACAATTGCGGGAAAATCCACTGCGTCGTATTCACTAACCCCTTTTGTCCAGCAAGTGTGACTGTTTTATTTCACTTTTGTAAATAGAATTTATTGTCTTAATTTTTTATGCAAGTCACAAACAGCTGCATAGAAATAATCAAGTGGTGGTCTTATTATTCATCAAGAATTTTGTTTGCTAATTGCACAACACCAAAAACACTGAATGGAGGTCCTACCTGCTTAAAAAGGTGATCTTCAGTAAAATATGCACAAGCATTTCTAACTGTATTATTGTTGTGTGGGTATTTTCTTTGAGTTTGGCTATCACAACGATGTATGCTTTTGTTATTTGTTTTGTATAGTAACCATTTTTTGTAGAAATCAGGTAATTGGGAATTTTGGTTTCGAAATGAAGTCCAAATCGCATTTGAAGTGCGAAATGCAAATTTTGTTGCTAAGCTCCTTGTTTTTGCTTCTTTCCCTTTTTTCTTCCCTCCCGGTACTATGGCTAAAACAAAGCGACATCAAAACCAACAGTAGAATCATGATACAATAATACAGGTAGCCGCAAATCTACAACAAATTTACAATACATAAAACAACAGGGGGTTATTATGTAATCCGAATCGAACGGAAATGTGTTCGAATTGTAATGTTAATAACATACAAATTCGAAAAGTTTTCTTTATATATTATTAACACAGATGCAAAAGTTTCACTGCTACAATGGAATGGAACACTTTTTCATTAAAAGAACGGGAATCGCAATTTGTGTAATTATGAAATGATAATATGAAAAGTTCTCATGAAAACGAAAATTAAAAGTTTTTTTCATATCACATTATCACAGAACCAGAATCGACCCCCTGATGAATTTATATCATGATGAATGTCAAATTGATATCATGATGAAAATTCATCACGTATAAACTCAATTTATTAATATTATAGCAGCGTTATGATATAATCATCAGAGCTCACGGCCTGATAAATTAATCTTGATATCAAATGTCACTTTATGTGTTACTGTGCATTTAACGTTTATTTATTAAATAATTTTCGTTTAAAAAATACGGCACAACAATTATTTGTGACTAAAAAATTAAACAACACGCAAATTAGATATTTTTGGCAAGTATTTTTCAAATATTTGTTTGATTCATCATGATATAAAATCATCAACGTCTACCCCTTTGTGTTGATATTAATGAAAAAATGACAGTTGCTCTGCCGGCGTCATATTACGAGTTATGATATAAAATCATCAGGTGTGGACACTATGTTACAGATATGAAAAATCTCATTAATTCTGGCAATATCAATAACAAATTAACGTACAAAACTAACCTTCAAGCTTATTAATTTTTAACGTCTCATATATACAGATACGTATGGAAGTGTGTTTTTAATTTTAAATGCAAAAAGGCGCTTTTAACTTACTTCTTTTCACGCAAAATATCAACTGAAGAAAGTGATCGAATCAGCTCGTTATCGTTAGCGACGATTAGACCATTGATTTTATGGGAGAGGGAGAAAAGAAGAGGGGTACTGACTTGCTTGTACCCATGATACGATTATAAAAGGTACTTGCACGACTACAACAAAATTACAACAACAAAAACACACGCATTTTGTTTGTAGAAACAAACGAATAATTGTCAGCAACAGATGTATTTTCTTTTTAAAAATCACAATCACAGGGTAACTAAAGTACAAGTACAGACGAAAGAGAATTGAAGAGAACTGCTTGAAGAAAAACTGCCCAGCTTAACTGAGCCTTAAAACAAGACAAAGGTAGAATTATAATTTTTAAAACAAAAGACATATATTTGTGACTCATTTCCATGATACAATTATACAAGGTACTTGCACAAGCCCAGCCTGTTAATGTATACAATGCAGAAAGTTGTCAAACTTTGTTTACAAGCTGCAAAAATTTTAGTGCATGTGTGTGCATAAAATGATTACAGTGTTGTCAATGAATTTGCATATGGCTGTGTCTCCAATTACACATTGAAGAAAATTACAGTACACATCTTTTGTGTAGGTTAAAATTTAAACAAAAATAAATAAAAATAGAACCCAAGGTATAATTACACACAGGTTATACATGAATCTCATTACATGGCCCACACATGAGAGTAGAAATTACACACTGTGTATTACACACATATTGGCAACACTGAATGACTATAATCATGCATGAATGCCGCGTCTGCAATTGTACTTTAGTTACCCTGTGATAGCTGTTTTTAAAAACAAAAGACATGTGTTTCTGACAATTATCCGTTTGTTTCTACCAACAAAATGCGTGTTTTTTGGTGCTGTAATTTTGTTGTAGTCGTGCAAGTACCTTGTATAATTGTATCATGCTCATTTCTATTTATTTCTACTAACAAAATGCCTGTGTTTTTTGGTGTTGTAATTTTGTTGTAGCTATGAGGGTACCTGGTATAATTCTACTATGTTCGCATCGATCGAAAATGGTAAAATCCATGGTAAAATTATAAAAGGTACCTGAACGACTACAACAAAATTACAACACAAAGAATACACGCATTTTGTTGGTAGAAACAAACAAAAATTAGTCAAAAACAGATGTCTTTTTTTTTTTTTTTTTTAATAACAATTACAGACTACGATTGCGGACGCGGCATTCTTACAGGATTATAACCATTTAGTGTTGCCAATCTGTGTGTAATTACGTGTGTGCGATTTCTACTCTCATGTGTAAGCCATGTAATTAGATTCATGTGTAATCTGTGTGTAAAGCCTATAGTACACGACATGTAAAAAGACACATACGCATGTGGATATAACGTCACGATAATTTTCAGCATGTTGATTGTAGATTTATAAATTAGTAGTAGTGAGAACATACCGTCTAATTTTTATAGTATTTTTCTCCCAAAATCCAAACGTGACAAATGTAGCCGAGTTGGACACATTTCCAGAGGCGGCACATGTTTAAGTGTGAATTTCTACATTTACATGTGTTACTAGTACACAACATGAAGCAAATGTAGTTTTGTGATGACTTCAAAATTACGTCAGAATCACATGCGCATGTGTATTTTTACATGCCGTGTACTGCAGGCTTAATTCTACTTTGGGTTCTATTTATATTTATTTTTCTTAATAAAACATTTTGCAAATATTTTTTCATTTATTTAAAGCAAGTCATGGTTTCGTAAGCCAGAAACCTTGGAAGCAGAAGACGTCAAAATTAATTATAGATTGATGACTGGGCCTACCTTTGGAAATGTGTACCTATCCAAGATCAGGGTCATTGACTCAAATATATGCCAACACTGCCATGTACCTGAAACCCCTGATCATCTTATTTTCGAATGCAGACTTTTTCTACAAATAAGAAACAAACACACAATATTTTATAAATACAAAGATCTGAAGCAAATATTTGAAAGTGGCAATTACTCCGTATACAATTCACTAATTGAATTCATCAAAGAAGCAAAAATTGAACCGTAATCTAAGTATATTTACACGAGAACAATTTTTAAGCAGCACAATATTTGTTGTTTTACAAATAACACGAGACTAATTCATCTGGCATAAAATGTATACGTATGTAGCTTTGTGTTTCTTCCCTGTCGGAAATGCCATTAACTTTAAACTAACTTTAAACTATTTCGCAACTAGTAATGACTGATACTTGGACTACTTGGAATTGGACTAAAGTTGATTTTTTAAATCAGCTGGTAGTCAGTATATTAAAAAAAATTTCTGGGGTTCGAACATGTATCACGTTGTGTACTCAACGTGCTACTACCCAGCTAAGGCACCATCTAAAATAGTAAGAGCAAAATTTTAATACAAAACTTAAATGAGTTTCAAAGAAGCTGAGAATAAATTTGTTGGCTATCACTAAATTCGATTACGTACTCAATTTACCTTTAGTCTAAAGCGGCCCATCCATTATACAATATTATTGCATATGTTTTTGTACATATTATTGTCATTTTGACCTACATATACTATGCAATAAATGGCACAATATTTTTAAACACAATATTGCCCAATTTTCCTGGCAGAGAAAAAATAAACAACATTGAACAATGTTGCCACCACATTACACAATTGTCTTGATTGTACAATAAAAATTAAGTCTTCTGATATTTGGCAATATATTGCCAAATTTTTTGTGCATATTTTTAATTTTTAGGCGCATTTGTTGAGAGCTTGAAATCAATTATTAGTTGGATGGAAGTCCGAGCCCTGGTAATTACCTTTTAATTTTTATTTATAGAAACAAAAAAAAAAACAGAAGACAGACGTCGATTTATTTATACATATTTTGTTATAATTTCCCATACTACAACAATTGTTATTTTACGTTATGTTAAATTTTGTTACCTTTCAATGAAAGTCCTACATTTCCTTCCTTTGTTCCTTGAGTTCTTAATGAGTTCATTAAAATTTTATAGAAAATGAAAGTAAAACAAAAAAGTATTTCAATTTCTTAATCAATTTGAATCAGCTAAAGTGAAAAGTTGATTGTTAATTTCCACACACGAAGAAGTAAAACGAAAGCAAAGTGGAGGAAAGGAAATAGAAAATGATTTTCATAATAGTGAGGGAGGTACTGCGTTACACGATTATAATTTGCTGTAGAAAAAAAAACAACAACAAGAAACAAAAGCAAATGCATTTTTATTGCAGTTTTTTGAAAAAGAAACAAAATTTTCATTTAGATTGACAACGTGAAAACTTAAAAATTAATTCTTATAAAAGTTTTGTTTTTATTGTAATATGATAACAAAAACAAAATAAAAACTAGAACAATGATTACAAATTTTGGCTTGTTTTGCTGGTTAAAGTCATATATATATATATAGACGGTGCTTAACCAGCAAAACAAGCAAGAATTTCCAAGGAAGGACATGTTCACATATTAGGTTATATATTTTTCCCGATTTTAAACTATGTAGACCCCTGAATTGAAGGCGGATCTAACCTTGCATCTGGGCTAGCTCACCACGTTATCTAACATTTTTGTAGCTATGCTATTTATGGGGCGATACAGGAGTTAGGACGTGATTTTCGTAACAAATCTAATCGACACTATTACGGTTATAAATTTATTTTTGTTTTGATTTCTTTGTACTTAAAAGCAAAGTACGAAAATAAACGAAAAAAATTTTTTGATTTTTGTTTTGTTTAGTTCTTTGAAGTGAGAGAAACAAAAACAATGAGAACGATTGCTCAATTTATTTTTGTTTTGTTTTTGCACCAGTGTTGCCAGAAAATGATGATGAAAGAATGATAAATCGGTCAAAAATTTCTGCTAAAATGTTCTACAGAAGAAAAGTATAATGCCAGATTTAAATGTAGAAAAAATTATGGAAATGGCTTTGAATTTCATGTTTATACAAACTTATTAGTATTTGCAGGTATTTATAGAGCACATAGAAATATAAAATAGTTAATAATTGGTGTTTTTTGGAAATATTACAATTACGTTTTAAATTTTCTTACGCACTATAATTCCAAAATATTATTTTACTTATTCAGTAAAATATTTGTTTAATTATAAATACATTGAAATCGATTATTGAGGGGTTAGCTGGATCCTATGCGCATTTCACTGTTGCTAGTGCAGATCATCAGGGAACCTTTAGCCAGCAATAGATGTACATTTATGAGAAAAATCCTCTATACAGAAGAATATTTTTTAATAAATTAAATTTTTTTTATTTTCAACAAATTCTACCAGAAAGCATCTAGCAGAATATTTTGAAAGTTGAATGCTTTTTAACTAATGAAAATGCCAGATCTGGCAGTGAAAATGCTAAAATGGCAACAATGTTTTGCACATGAGCACAAACCAGAGGACACAGGCGATCGGCAAAACGGCCGCCACTGGCCACAAACAATACATTAATTTAATCGTCCGCCGCTAGAAAAGAAAATAATGGGAAATAAATGGAAACGTTTTGAAATATTTGCAGAGAATTTGACTTCATCATATAATATAATTTTATTGCATTGTTATTTAACACATTAAGTTTGTTTTATATAACCAAGCAGCATAGCTACAACCGGGTGTCCTAAGACACCTCTCTTAATTTTTTTTTAATATATCAAAGTTTTTGACTTTCAATATATAGCACTTTAGCGGTTTAGCGAATTAAAATTAAGATATGATATTTGACTGGTGGACATTTTTCTACACACGTCCACTGCAAAATTTTTGTACTCATCTCCTACAGTTTTTGAAAATAGATTACAATTTCTTAATCGCGTATTCGTATTCGCCTGAATTTTTCGAATACGAATCCGAATATCTAAAAATAGCCGAATATTCGGCAATTCGAATTCTAATACGAATATTCGTTCATCACTACTAAGAACCCTTTTGATCAAGTCACCTTTCGAACAGACAAAAACTAAATCGAAATCGGTTTAGCCGTTTGGTCTGTATGTGGACTCGGACAGACACACAGATGGACAGATACACAGGTTAAAAAGAGAAAGAAAAAATTAAACTAGACTTTTTAGCTGGTGGAAATACCGGCATTTTTCTGTGAAGCCACGCACTTCATCAGCACCCATATTTAATTACTCGGGCAGAGATTGTGTGTTAACATCAGCTTTTAATGAAATTGAATATGAGAAATGATTTAATACATGTATACAAAAAAAATACCTAAACTCTTTTCCTAAGAGCAAAGAGCTTATTTTTGGATACTACACCGTAATTTTTATTTTTACCAAAGTGCGATGTTATAAATTTTGACTATTGAGCGTGCATCCAGAAGTGCGCTGCAAAATTTTTGCAACCCATCGCCTATAATTTTTGAAAAACATGACAGTCTTTTTATACCATTCACCGCAAATTTTAAAGGGTATATAAAGGTTTGTTCAGAATTTTTAATTTCACTTTCGTGTACTTTGTCAAAAATGACCACAAATACTCTCAATAAATTTAACTAAAAATCATATTTTTCAAAATCTAATATTTCAATTTCCTAAATCTCTTCAGAAAAGTAACATTTAGGAACCTTTAGACTACCACCCGTATAAAGTTCTCAATTAAATGGATTTTCCTTAAATCAAATTTTTTGGCTTTAGCCAAGAATATTAAATAACTCTTAGAGCAAGTGTTACATAACTTTTTTTTATTGATATCTTCCGAGTTCCAAGGTTTGGGTCTCATAATCTATTTAGCAACTATGAACTGTTAAATCTGTGGTTTTCATTTATAACTACGTATGTATGTTATATATTTCTGATTTCGAGTTTATGAAATTGTTATACATATTTAAAATTATTTTTAGAAAGTTTTAAGAAATTCTTTAAAAACGTGGATGCATATAAAGGGTCCGCAATAGTGCTTATTTCGTGAATGGTAACACTTAGCTCATGTCTGATTTGACAGATAATTAGTTTTATTCTTCCGCTGAACGAATATGGTTGTGTATACGCTTGAACAACGCTGGGAAATATTGCCTGCGATCGACTTACAGAAAATGCCGATTTTGCCAAAAAAAATCATCTTTTCAGATGAAGCTCATTTTGATCTTGGCGGGTATGTAAACAAGCAAAATTGTCGCATTTGGGGCACAGAAAACCCGCACGCATACATTGAAAAGCCGACGCAGCCAAAACGAGTCACTGTTTGGTGCGGATTTTGGTCCAGAGGCATAATTGGGCCATTTTTTTTCGAAAATGAGCAAGGAGTGGCCGTTACAGTCAATGGCGATCGTTATCGGGCCATGTTGAACGAATTTTTGTTCACAAAAATTGAAGAGGAGGATATTGGCAACATTTGGTTTCAACAGGACGGCGCTACGTGCCACACAGCCGAAGCTACACTCGATGTTTTGCGCCCTGTTTTTGAAGATCGCATTATCAGCAGCAGAGCTGATGTCGTTTGGCCACCTCCGAGCTGCGATTTGACACCGTTGGACTATTAGGACTATTATTTGTGGGGTGCCGTCAAAGATAAGTTTTACGCCGACAAGCCAGAGACAATTGACGCTTTAAAGGACAATATTCGTGAAGCCATTGGTGAAATACAGCTGCACACAATCGATAATGTGCTTAAAAGTTGGACCGACCGTGTAGGCTACTGCATGGCCAGCCGAGGCAGCCGTTTGAATGAAATTATTTTTTATTATTAACCGGAAGGATTGTACTTTCAAATAAAAAAAGAAATTTGAGAAAATAATCAGTAGTTTTTTTTATAGCATTTAAAAAAAAAGTTATCTGGCGGACCCTTTACATTAGACCACCCAAGCTGCCGAAAGTATTTATTTTATTTGCTCCACCGGCAGTTTCTGATACATTGGCAACAAAAACTCATATGTGTAAAAATTGCACTCATAGCGTGGCAGGCAAGCCTGCCTACGCATTGCACTTTTCACCCAAAAACTAACCTATCTTCACTATAAACACTTTTCGCACCATAACTTTTAAATGCGGCATTTATCGGAAAAATATAAATATATAACCATTTATGTTTAGAATAAATAGCACAACATGTTTCCTGTACATAATTTTGCCCTAACTATGGTCTATCATGGCCCTTTAATGGGATGAAACTAAGTTTTTTGGAAAGGATTTTTTTTCAACGGCTCTCGCTTAAAATTGGATCGCGATAGCGAAAACATCACATACCAGTTTATTATAAGATTTGATATATGTATATGTATTTGGAAATTCTCCTACAGCTCGTCAACAAAACTAGACACAAATATAGACGATAGAGGAAAATAAAGTTTTGTATAAAAATATTTGCGTACATACTTGCAAATATTATGTCAATTCACGAACTGAAAAAATTTGATTTTTGGATATAGGCTGTTAGTAATGAAAACCGCAGAAATAACGAACTGTGTTATTTGCAAATCATGCTATGTTGGGAATTCTGGTTTGTGTCTCTGCTAGTCAAATTCGAATCTAACTCAAACTAATTTAATATTTCATTTACTTTTACATATTAATACATGTTTTTATAGTTTTGTACCCTAATTTATGTAGAAATGGAACACAGGCCATTGCCATGTTTAAAGACAAACATTTTTTATACCTCAGCCACAACGATGGTTAAAAGTTCAACAGTATAAAGTTTATATAAAGGGAAGGATTTTAGCTAATAAGTACACTACATAGTTAATTCAACCGTATTTTAGTTTAAACTTTTATTTACAGTAAAGTTTACAACTAAAATTGGTTAGGTTAACCTTGGCTATTTTTTTGGATTTAGTTTTGTCAACTGGGCTTATCTATTCGATCATATGTGAATAAATAATAAATTTTAAGCAATATAGTATTTAAAAAAAATTGCTATTCATGTCATTTCCAAGCCAACATTTTTTTAATTAAATAGTTAAGAAAATATTATTTTTGAACGCATGTAGCTATGGAAATGATTGTATGAAAAAAATTAAGTTTGGTATAATTTTTGTTCAATTTAATAGAAAGGTGCAAAGTCTTATCTTATAATTTATAAATTAGTATAATAAACATGGGCATGAAAAACAAATTATGTTTCAAAATGTACAAACTCTTTAAATATTTACTTTGATATTATAATTTTTTTTTGCCATTGCACAAATGGCATTGAAGACAACAAGTTAAATTTTTAAGACTTAAGCTACGGTCACACTTGTCAAACATTTGCCCAAAAAAGCGTAACCACTAAATGCTAATGAAAAATCTTTCAATTCAGACAAAAGTTTGTCAAGTTAAAGGGTAGCCAATATTGTTGGATTCTATGACATGGTGCATTAGTTGTGTTCGAAACTGTTTAATATGATAAACAAGTGTATGGATCAAAACTTTTTTCATTAGTGTTTGTTGGTTACGCTTTTTTGGGCAAATGTTTGACAAGTGTGACCGTACCTTTACATACATAAATATTTAATTAAACCAGCTTCAATAGTATTTGTGCTAGTCAGAGCTGTAAATGCATCATTATTTTTGGAATTAGTTCGCGAATCATTCATGCACTGAATTAGCAAATTTTTAATTAATTCTTTTCATATAAAAAAAAATGAATTGAATGAAATTTGAGTCAATTCAAATGAATTTCGTAAAAATGAATTGCAATTCATTTCCAATTCAAATGAATTTGTAAAATGAATTGCAATTCGTTTATAATTCAAATGAATTTGTCAAAGTGAATTGCAATTCATTTCCAATTCATTTGAATTGAATTGATTTTGAATTAATTCAAATAAGTTAGAAACAAAATAATTAGCAATTCATTACCAGCTCATTTGAAATGGAAATGAATGAATTCAAATTTACTTTGACAAATTCATTTGAATTAGAAACGAATTGCAATTCATTTTACAAATTCATTTGAATTGGAAATGAATTGAAATTCATTTTAACCAAATTCATTTGAATTGACTCCAATTTCACTCAATTCATTTTTTGTGTGAAAAGAATTAATTAAAAATTTAGCTAATTCGTAACGAATTAAAATCAAAAAATAATGATTCATTTACAGCTCTGGTGCTAGTGCATCTAGGAAACCAAATAATCATGGTTACAACAATACTCGTCAATGCATAAAAAAAATTTGTATGCAAATATTACTATTTTTGTATGTGTCTAAAGAAAATCCATGTAAAAATAACTAATAACTCCACATTCATTTATAGGGAAAAATGTACTACAAATCAACAAATGAATATTATTGCATGTGCATATACTGCTCTAGTTGTATGATTTGTTAAATACACAATAGCGCTCCTTTTTGCCGCTTGTAAGTTTTAAAAACACTTTCTATTCAGTATAATAAAATAATGAACAGCAACAACTCCGACCACAACTGAAACTGCCCTACTAAATTCTTAGGTTATGGCCAGGGTTGTCAGATTTTTTCCGATCTATTTCGAAAAATTGATTTAATTTAAAAACCGCCAAAAGTAGCTAAAATCAATTTTATAAAGAAGAGAGAATTTGAAAATCCGAATACATCATAGTATTCAAATTACATTTGAAAATATATTTACATTGTTTTTATTTTAAATTCTTGCAATTATTGGGGAAGAATATCTATTTTTTGAAAAGAGTTACAACTAAAAAAAAATTAGCTATTTTATCATAATAATTCTGTTAAAAAACCGACTTCAATGCAAAGATTTAAAAGAACATTTTCGGAAAAAATTTATGGGATATAAAATTAAATATTAAAAGGTGTGCCTCCGCCCATTTTTTAAATGCAAAACTTTGTGTTTTTGAGAGCTCAGTATAAACACTTAAAATCAAATATTAAATTTTAATGGGCTTTACTCCGCCCATTTTTTCAAATGGAAGATTGTGTCGATTTAAGAGTTCAAGGTGTGTGGTAAGTTTCGCAAAAATGGGTCAAGTAGAACCACGTGAAATATAATAATCAACGTTAGTGGGCACCGACCGTTTTTTCAACTTTAAAATTGTGTAATTAGAAGAACCAAAGGTGTTTGCTATGTTTCGCAGCAATCAAATAAGTAGAATATCATAAAATCAAATAAAAAATTGTGGGCGTGTCACCGCCCACTTTTTCTAATGAAACCATTGATGGGAAGCTACACAGACAAAAACATAATTTTTACAATCGGTCAAAAATTAACCGAGTTAGAGTTATGAAGTAACAATGTCAAAAAATAAACAATAAAAATACAGATGAATTGATAACTTCCTCCTATTTTTTAAGTCGGTTAAAAACAGTCGCACTTCGAATTAAAATCATAAAGTAAAACAAATTTTATCAACAAAGGAGTAATCGGAAAACGTTGAAATTTTTACAGTGAAATTTTCGAGTTAATACCCTCTTGTTGATATAGTGCGATATGTATTTGATAATATAATTTTTTATAACACTTTCTTTACTATAAATTTTTATAAAGTAATCGTATAAAAATTTAGCAGATAATCGCCAAAAGTAGAAATAAAATCGCTAAAAATTATTTCTTTCTTGTACATTTTTCTCATCCAAATTCAAAACGCAAGAAAAATCATCAAAATCAAATAATTTTAATTTCTTGCAGACGAGTTTTGGTAGGATTTATTTTTGTAACTACTTCTTCAACAAACTAATTTTTCTAAATTAGAAAAACTTATAAGACTAAGGGCCTGTCCCACGATGTCACCAACGTCCGACTCGTCGCACACTTCCATTCAAAACAAAAACAAATTTTAAAATTTCGTTGTTGTTTGCAATGTAACTGTGCAACGAGTGGAACGTTGGTGACATAGTCGGACTGCCCCTAATTTTGTAAAAAACAAATCGCCAGCAAATTTTAGAAAAATCGCCAAGTTGGAAAATCGACACGTTTGGCGAGGAATCGCATATCTGTTAACCCTGTCAACAACACGTTAACTTCATACAATTCATTCACTTTAATAGCACAACAACACGAACATGAAACTTTAGAGGTCCTAACGGTGAAAGATCTTTAGTTTGGTTGTCTCGGTTTGGGCTGAACATTGTATTAGTAAGTGCACATGTTTATCAGTATGTATTTATGTTGTAGGTGTTTGTACTTTTGAAAACAACTGTAATTATGCAAGCGTATGTATGAGTATATCCTTGGTAGGGTGGACGAAAAACATCGATGTTTTAAAAACATCGATTTAATCCGATGTTTTTTCTTCTAAGCAATCGGAAAACATCGATGTTTTCTTTCGATGCATCGAAATGACAAATTGTATACAGAACCTGTAGATTGATATATAAGCGGCGTGTTGTAAGTTTGTACATGTAAACGTGGTAAATGTTATGTGAACAACTGGCAACACTATTATAAGCGACGAATAAGCTCGTATCATCTTATACTCTCAACCAAAGCATATTTATATAAAGTATACGCAGGTCTACAACAACTAAGAAAGTGCAAAAACAACAGGCGATTTGTTTGTGTAAGAATAATGGATGAATGTCAAAAACAGATGGATACAACCAGACCTGGGCAACTTGCATTACTTTTGCATAAGCACTGATTGAAAAACAAAAATTTTAGTGCAAATTTAAATTTGAT
This sequence comes from Nowickia ferox, assembly GCA_936439885.1. NCBI lineage: Eukaryota > Metazoa > Arthropoda > Insecta > Diptera > Tachinidae > Nowickia > Nowickia ferox. The sequence goes on along the minus strand of OW387023.1, from coordinate 87,959,727 downwards.
GCTTGTAGTGCACTATTTTTTGCACTTAAATAAAATCTCTTAAATGTAATGGATTAATATTGCATTAGCAGCTAATCGCATGACAAAAAATACACTAATTTTGTGCTGCCACTAAGTATATCATGAAGTGATGCAATATTATTGCACAGTAAAATTGAATAAAACGTGAAAATATTTTTAGTAGATAGCGCAAATAAAAAATATAAAATACACTAAAGTTCATTGAGGGCACTTTTATAAGTACGTACATACAAATTAACGAAAAAAAACTGTCAATATAATTACAAACTAGATTACAGAACCAATTTAAAAAAAATTAAAAAGTTTCATACTTCAAGTACGTTGCATCTCGAGCTTATTTAAAAAAGCGTGCAATTGACAAAAGATCAGAACTTAGGTTTTCGTTTATTGTAAAGTTATATCTTAAAAAATGGTGATTTTATAAACGAAAAATTCTACCGCTTGAAACAATTTAATCAAGTTTTGTCTTTCTCTCGAAAAATTATAAAAAACGTAGTGATATGATTTTTCGTCTTAAATGACGATATGTACAGAGGAAAAAATTTACATATTTATGTATGTACGTATGTTTTTATGTATGTACACATTTACGTTATATTTTGCACTATATGTTTCACTGATAATGCAATAATACTATTCATAATGTGCTTAGTGGTGCAAAACATAGTGCACTAAAAGTAACAGTGCAATATTTATGAATTACTTTGAAGGGATTTTAGTAAAATGCAAAAAAAAATTGCACTAATATTATTTATGTCCGACACTGGTCGGGCCTAATAATTATATTTAGATTTAAGATTTGAATACTTATTGTTAGTCCATTTTTGAAGATACAATAAATAAATATATGTATGCATAAAAAAAAAAAAAAAAAAAATTATATTATCAAAGTTAGTGGTAAGACACAATTTACACTGTGCTTTTTCGCTTACCTGTGCAGGCAGGCTTTGTTAGTTTGTTGGTGAGAGGGGGTGAAAAGCTTGCGGGGTAAAATAAAAGGCACGTAATGAAAATTCGAGGGGATTTTTGACTTTTGTCTTTTCTTTTTCGTACTCTCAACATTGAACGTGTATGTAATTGTCAAAACAGCATGAAGAAAAAAGTATTAATGTAAATGTGCATGGCTTTTCGTAGGGGGCTTAAAAGAAAATTGTTAAAACAAGGCAGGCTAAAGAGGCATAGTGTGAAATGTACATTAGTGCCATTGATTTGGTTTGTTGTGGGAAAATGGTCAATGCATTTGCTTATTTAATGCAATAGTCCCAGATCTGCATAGAACAAAAAGAAAATATATGGATAGACAAAAGCAAAGTAAATTTATTAATTGATAAACCTTTAATATGTGAAATAAGTAATGGATGTTTTTTTAGAGGTATAGAACTTCGAATTGAAATAAAACACAAGAAAATCGTTTTAATGTCCATCAATTTGGCTTTATTGGAAGGATAATTTTATGCCATTAACGTTTAAATATGATTTCGGGCATGTGGCCGCCACGGCTGGCTCGAATAAAGCCAATTCTACAGGTCCAATTTTCAACCACTTTTTCGAGCATATGGGGCCGTATATTGGCAATAACGCCACGAATGTTGGCTTCGAAGTCCCCTAACGTTTCTGGTTTGTTGGCGTAGACGAGCGACTTCACATATCCCTAAAGAAAATAATCCAATGGTGTCAAATCACACGATCTTGGTGGCCAATTGACAGGTCCATTCCGGTTAACCGAATTAATTGCTCTGATGGACGATTATGTCGACCATAAAATGGACGGAGCTTGCGGTAAACTTCGCGAACTGGTCCATTATTTTCGAAATAAATTTGCACGATTTGCAAGCGTTGTTCTTTTGTCAACCTGTTCATGATGAAATGGCAAACCAAACTAAATATTAATCACTTGACAGCTGACAAAATGGCCGCCAGTTAAAAAAGTGATGCCAACTTAAAGTTCTATACCTCAATAAAAACACCCTATATAATAAAGAATACATATGTACTTTAATAATTAAATATAATTATTTTTAAATGTTTTGTAACACATTTTTTAAGTAAAAATTTATTTAAACTTTTTCACATACGTTTTCGTTATACACAATTGTGTATAACAAAACAAAACAAACAAAATGGCGTACCAAAATTGTAAACAACTTTTGACATTCATATACTTTATATAAATTTACTTTGGTTTAATCAGACGTGCTATAATCATAACCATACACACACAGCTGTTCGAACCAAACTTACGGGCAACACTGTATTTGATTATATGTGACTCGCCATAACGCCATCCATAGCCACTACCATAGAAACCAATAGAATTTTGGTTTGGTTATGGCCATTGCATTATGGCTATGACACGTCTAATTTAAGCTTAAGACCGATCGGCCGAGAGCCGACTAAGCCTAGCCACCGAATAGTTTTGACCAGCCCGCGCCTAATAAGGGGCTGGAAATTAGCCGCCGATTGATATAATTTTTTAATATTTAATACTCCTGTTGGAAGACTGAACGAAAATCGGTTGGATATTTGGAAAGATTATAAATCGCAGTTTCTCAAAGTTTACAAGATCGCTTTTAAATACCTTACAACGGTGGGAATATCGGTTCCGTCTGGAAGATTATTTTCGCAAGCGGCGCAGGTGATGACTCAAGGAAGAAACAGATTGAGTGTGAAAGACTTGGAAAACTTTTATTTCTAAACAGTATTGAAACAAAAAGTTTTGGGAGATGTAAAATTAACTTAATATTTTTTGAAAATATAATAATAAATAATTAAAAAGAAAACAATCGATGTATTTGATGTATGTTTGCGATGCATCGATGTTTTATTGCTTCGAAGTGTTACATATATATATATATATAATATGTATATACATATGTACATCTCGATCTCAATTTGACGACGCAATGTGTGGGATGACATGTCTCTTCTGCGGCTACTTTGGGACTATTCACATATTACGTAACGCTATTTTCGTAGTAGTTTTTATATCCACCCCCCACTTCGTAGCCATTTTTGCAAAATTTTCAACATGCATTACAGTCTGTCAATAAGCCACCGAATTCCCATAATGAAGCCACTGGTATCCTGCAGTTTACACTTTGCGATATAACTAATGCTCTCATGAAAACATCTGCTCAGCCATCTAAGCCTATGGCGTTGCAGCTTCGGGCAATGGCAGATAATATTTATTTCATTTACATACTTCCATAGTGTCATAACTCAAAAAATTAGTTTTCGGCATTTCGTATTTTATCTAATTAAAATTTCATATATGTAAATAGCTTGTACTATCACCTCCTTAAAGAATAATATTTTTTCATGTCTTCATTCAGTTGTATGCAACTTGAAAACTTTAAACGCGTCTTCTGCAAAACAAGTTTTTTTTTGAGTTGTGACACTATCATTGCGATATGTGCAATGATTTCTGGTTCCTATTTATCCTCGCACATCTTACAGAAATCTGGAGTGGCAGTTTTTTAAATACTAGTGCTTGCTTTGACTGAGCACTGACCAGTCAACGCTCCCATGAACACTTGCATCGCCTTCCTATTTATATCCAGTAGCAGTTTGGATCTTGCTGAGACAAGTTTTAGCAACATAGTCCTAGAGACTTTCCATGAACGTTTGGTCCTGGTCACCACCCAATTGATGAGTTCCCATTAAAATTTTTGTACGGGGTCATCTATTTAAAATACATGAACAATAATATAAAATATACACTAATGGTCGTTAAAACTTAATAATTTTGTACTTATTTATTTATTAACTTTTTTGTTATTTCAGCAGTAGATTGCATTAGAGGCCAAACAAAAAATTATAAAGGCTCTTTCATTACGCACAACGTATATATATATGTGTGTGTGTGTGTGTGTGTGAAATATCATCGAAATTTTTTATTTCTGTGAAAGGACTATCGAAATTGTATCTATACCTATTGGAATGCCCTTTACATTATTTATATTACGCAGTGTACATAAAGAAAAAAATAAAGATCAGAAGATAAAATAAAAAGAAAATATGCACATGTGCAACTAATTAATTAATATGTCATAAGTAATAAGCTATATATCGACCATTTAACCCATAATAATTTTTTTGTTTTTCTCCCTGTTGGTCTTATACAGCGTGTCCCATAATTCAAGTTACAGCAAAAGTTGTAGCATTTAGGATTTTTTTTTTGATACATATATTTATTTATTGTATCTTCAAATATGAACTAACAATAAGTATTCAAATCTTAAATCTAAATATAATTATTAGGCCCGACCAGTGTCGGACATAAACTTAGTGATAGTAAATTAATAATACATAAGAGTCGTGCTAAGCCAAAAATAAAAAATAAAGTATTTTCAATCAGTTTCATCTGGATTGTTGAGTATTAGAGCCGTACTTTTAATTGATTTTTAGGAATTGATGAATTTTTTTTCCGACGACGTTTGCTTTGAATTGGGACGATTTTCCGTCATCCCACGTCAAATTTGATTGATGAATCAATGAAATTTGACGAGGGATGTCGGAAAGTTGTTCTAAATTAGAGCATTTAGCCCAGTCACAAAATGGTTAATACTAGTGTTCCCAGAACAGTGGACCAAGGTTGGAAAAAAGCCAAAATTTTAATTTTTTTCTCAAATATTTCCTAAACTGTAAGCGAAAACCTATAAATGTAGCAGACTTTTTTATTTCATGGATAGAAAAAAATCCATTTCCAAAAAATATTTTTTATCAGATCAAAAACATCATCAGCTTGGCATCGATTTTAACTTTTCATTAACCCTAGGTTGCCCACTTTGGGGCTTTGTGGCTTAGCCTCTTTTAAAGGTATATATCCTAAGTTCCATACTTAAGTTCTGTGACACCTTTTCAAATGCTATATGAAATTTCATAAGAATCGTACTGTGTATCGCATACTTTAGGCACCAGAAGACTCCGTCGTATCGAGTGAAAAAATTAAGACTGTATTTATGGCAGCAAACCTCATATTTTAGACAGCACACATATTAAGAATTAAAAAAAATACCATACAAGCTGCGACCAGTCTAATACACATGTTTATATGAGAATGATTATTTTGACGACAGCATGTCAACACGGTCGCAGGTTGCTGTCCATGCTGGTTTTGTGAAACAAATTGTAAAAAATATGTCTTAAACGGTAGAGGGCGGGAATGAAATGATCTACAAAAATGTTGGCCATAAAATTTTACTACAAGACTTTACATGCGCCAAAGCCCAAAACTTATCGCAAACAGCCAAAATCAAGATTGCCGTTTTGTATTTTTATAAATTCCCTTGTGGAGATTTAATCTTTTTTTTTTGGTTAATTGTCCCACAAGGGAATCTATAAGAATATAAATGGGTAAACTTGACTTTTCCTCTCTCTCTCTCTCATAAATTCAAAAGTTTCTGCTTTCAAAAATTGCAGTGTGTGGACGGACCATGACTAGCAAACCTAGAATTTATATTTGGTTTTCCTATTACGAAAAAAAAAATAAATAAAAATTGTATATGAAGAGCAATTCTTTTAGTTTAGTTTTAGAATTTGAACTGAAGAATAAACGACTATGCATTTAAATTTAGTCCAGACTTGTATGAATTACAGTTACGTACAGAAGAAAGCCACAAACGACTTTTGAGGTGGTGCAGCTTAATTTGTAGAAAAATTAAAGCTTTTTAATCCCTTTCCTAAATTTAGTTGTAAGATTATGTGAGTTCATTAATTGGTATGTATGCATGTACATACTCGTATGTGCTTACAAACGCCCCTTAATAATAATAATAATTTCTTTTATTGAACGGCCACTCTTTTTATTAAACACCCAACTGTACTTAACACTTAATGGTGAATAGTAAAATTAAAAACCAGAAGAAAAATAAAAATAAAACTACTATGACACTATGTACTTTTGTTCCAGACAGACTTTAGGACGAAATAACAACACGTTTATAAAATAAATACTACCAAAAGCAAAAAAGAAATTCATGGCAACTGACAGCCCCCCCGGGGGAGGGTGGGGGGGTTGGGGTTACTAAACAAAAGAATTTTTCTACATTTGAATATTGACCACATTTGTAAGGATTATTTAACCAAACGTATTCAGTTGGGATTTGGAGTTGAACGTGTTAAGTTTAAAAGCGGCAAAAGACAAGAAAAAAATATAAATACATAATCGCGAATGAATAATTAAAACTAATTGAAATAATAATAATAAAAATTTCTAAAATTAGAAATCTTAACTATCAAGAACATTATACTCGTAGTTTCGATTAAAATGTGAGTTTGTTTCAAATTTTAAGAAAAAAAATATAAAAACCAAGAATGTTTAGATTAAACATTTTTAACAGCTAAAGATGTAGTGTAGCGTGTGGTGTGGTCCGCTTTTCAAAAAAAAAAATTTTTTGCATTTAATTGACCCACTTATAACACAATCCAACTAACCACAAAATAAAGTTCGTGTTTGTTATTATTTGGTTTGTTCCTTCTTTTACAATATCGTGTTTAATATTTATGTTTTCTAACTTAATAAAATTTGCTTGTATGTATTAATTTTATCCATAAATTTGTAACATAAAAAAGCTTTCTATGAACAAATTTATGTTTACAAAAGTCATACGACAGTTTTATTGTTATAAAAAAAAACAAAAATAGAAAATTTATGCAAAATATAAGTACATACATACATACGTATTATATTTCATAAATTAACAAAGTAAAACTATCCATAATAAGACGTTACATTTTAGCGCTTTTGTTCTAGGAAATTATAACACAAGTGATTGCTATAAACGCTTAATGGAACAATAGCGGTTCTTTATCGCATGATTCAGTGATTTCGAATAAAATATTATTTTACGTAAGAAATATAAAGGCTCAGTTAGCCGACTGTAATGTAATGTAACTGCAACGGTAGGAAACAGCTGATCGATATTGTTATGTGAAAATTAATGAAAATGGTTATAAAGATGTAATGTAACGTAACCTAATTTTCATATAAAAATATCGATCAGCTGTTTCCTACATTACAGTTACATTGCGTTACAGTCGGCTAACTGAGCCTTAAGTCATGTACATACGAGTACATACATATGTATGCATGTACTCGTGTAAGGAAATAAGTAAAACTGCTGCATTTGGTTGTGCCGACTCTACAAATCCTTCTAAATATAAAAAAAATACCAAAACAGTGCACAGTGGGTAATTTGAGCTACGTTTTAGGCTTATTCTTTAGTTCAGTTTCGAAAACTGAAAAGTAAAATATTTTGGTGGATGTTATTGCTTTTGTTAACAAAACGTGTAATTCTAACTTAACCTCAAATAAATCACTTTTTCCATAAATATAAACTTCGCATAAGGTTTCGATAATGATGACCAACATCATTACTATGATGTTTTTCCTGGATGAAAAGTGTTAAGAAATTAATTCTGAATTAATTTTTTTTTATTTTACGTATCAATTTTTTCGGGTTTTGATTTATAACATTTTCTTTCAGACAGACCCAGCTTGAAATATTGGGAACTCTTTAATGTTTGGAGTTGTGAAAAGAATAATACATTCAGTAAAGTGCGACTTTGACACGCACACGAAGGCTTCTGTACGGACACTACATACATATGTACATACACATGTAATACTATACGAACTTTAGCCTATATAATCGAAATCGTACCTGATGTAGAAGCTTCTTAAAAATTGTTAAGTGCACGGTAAACTTTTTTTGGTTTTTGGCAATTTTTCTTAGTTTTGGCGCTTCTTGGGATTTTGTCGGTTTTTTTTGGGGGGGGGGGGGGGGGGGGGTGGGGGGTTGGGGGGGATTTAAGTTTTGGTGTATGTTTTAATTTTTGTTTTTTTTCGATTTTTGGCGATTTGTTTTAGTTTTACCGATTTTTTAAGTTTGTCCATACTTACACTATGCAAGTCTTATTGCTAAGCTGATTAGTTTGACGGAGAGAGAGACGAGGGGAACAGTAACGTTTCTTTTCCCCTCGTCCCTCTTTCCTAACAAACTAATCAGCTTAGCAATAAGACTTGCATAGTGTAAATTAGGACTTTTGGCGCTTTTTTCGGTTTTTGGCGATTTTTCTTTTTGGCGATTTCTTTCTTTTGGGATGTTTTAGTTTTAGCCTTTTTAAAATTTTAAGAGTTTGCCTCTTACGCTTTCCAACATACAGCAAGTTTTCAAAATTGCATAGTCAAAATTACTTTAACTTATGGAATACCCTTTAATTTTGGTTTTTAAATTTTCGTGTTAGTTGATGTAGTCTGCATAAAAATACACTAACTTTTAAAAATTGTCTTTGTATAACATTAAAATTTCAACATTTTTCGTTGCTCGCTTTAGAGAACACTTTACTTTTTAACTGTCAAATATTTGTTGTTTTGTTGTTGGTCAAATCCAAATGTCAGAGTATGTTCGTTTCTTATTTTTATTTGTTACTAAATGTAGAGATAATTACGCCCTACATGCAAAAAAGTATATAAGACCCAAGTTTTTCATTGAAAAAACAAGCCACAATCACAAAGTAACGTAACATGGCAAAAGATGAAATTTTCTGTAGAAATTCCCATATGGGATATAATATATATATATTATTATATCCCATATACTTACATATGCTCCATACATATTTTTTAAGTGCATATTTCGGGTTTTTATGTCATATTTTTTGGAGCGTAAAATGCCTGTTTTGTGTCCATCAAGTATAGTCTTTATTCATTGCAGAGTACAAATTAGCCGTCCTGACCGAGAAATGAATTATTTATTCATTGTTTTTTTATTTTTTTTTTTATTTAATAAATACACGACACAGTTGGATTTTTTTTTTTTTTTTTTGCAACCATCACTCAGTCTGCTACTAACTAACAAGCAGCAAAGAACAATTTTTTGTAATTTTATTTATGCCAACTTGTATTTGCATAATTTCAAATTCGTTCTTAACAACGGAGCGATACCAGTAGTGAAAATTTCAACAGAAAAAGTTTTCCTGTAAAAGGATATTGTAATCATTCTTGTTTTAGTTGTTGCTTTTTGCCACGCAAACATACAAAACTCTGCAGAAAATTTTTCAAAAGAACAAAAACATGTTCAAACTTAAATAAAAAAATAAACTAGTGCGGAAATACCTTTTGTATCGATTGACCATCTTTAATTTAGAGAATTTATAACATTTTATTTGGGTCTTAAATTTTGCGGCGCAATTATTTAAAAAATCTTTTAGGTTGCAACTTGAAAGTCTTTAACTGCTTAAAACAATTTTATGAAATGAAAAAACGCCTCTCTACTTCCGTCATTGAAGAGAACAAACAACAAAATTTTGTATAAAAAAGCCCAACATTTTAAGAGTAATAACATGTCCCTTGAGTTTTTAAAAAATTACAAAAATGAGAATGCAAGATAAAAAGCATTGAAATTTTAAACAAATTACGTATGATTTTGATATGAAAAGAAAGGAAATTAAATTTTTAGCAAGATTTTCATTCCTGCTAGGGAATAGAAAAGATCGAAATCAAGCCTGCAGACATAACTGAGGAAATATTGAAAGCGTTTGAACTTCTCCAGCTCCGCTACGCTCCAGCTCAAGTGGTCAAAGCTTACACGTTTTTCTATCACTCCTTTGTAACCTACAAATCTATTTCACACAAGTTTTGTTTTAGTAATAGAAGGTCTTTCAATAAAAGGTTTTATTTAATTGTAAAGAGGAGGATATGCCATTTAAAATGGAAAGCAATATCAGCGCTTGCAGTACTATACTCTTTTCATGAATTTTGGCATATTTGAGGGTGTATGGCTTCGATAACTCAGCGAATTCCATCTCTGGATCGATTGTAGGCCACGCAAAGAAAAAACTCTAAATGTGTTAAAAAGTCACAAGATCTCTGTGGCCAGTTGTGATTGCCTCTTCGAGAACTCACACGGTTAGAAAATTTTTCACGCGAAACAGCGGTTGTATCGTTACTTGTTTTAGTTTTGCAAACTGTGACAGCGAAATTTTCACCATTTTTGTAGTGAATAAATTTAATCATTTCATTGATTTATTGAAGCACTCATCGTTCCATTTTTATTAATGTTATCTGTCAAGTAAATACAGGTTAAGTCTGTCAACTGTTAAAATAGCGGGTTTTTGAAAACGAAACTTCTTCTTGGAAGACTATATGAGATACATATGTCAAAGTCCTTTTAAAATAATTCACTTGCATAAATATTTAGGGGTTAGAAAGAAGCATTCCACAGTTGTTTTTAAAATTTTGCCAATTTCATTAAGCTTTCACCTTCATCTAGCGATTATTAAACTATACTAATATTCACATTTTGCTTTTTTTATTATTTATTTAAATTGAAAATATTGTATTTTTATTTTATTTTTATAGTTTTTTGTATTAATTTTAGGTCCAATTTTGACTTGGTAATCAAATTGTAGTTATTTTTATAGATCATTTGTATTGTATCAAAATCTGCGAGAGATTTCGAGCTGAATCTAGCTGCTTTTTACTAGATTTTCCATACAAAACGTTTCTAGGAAATCTAATCAAGATCTCATATTTTTGTTTATTTTTCACTACCCAGCACAACATATTAATATAAAAGATGAGTAAATTAGCTATGTTCTGTTTAAAAAGGTGTGTGAATCGGCTATACTGCAATTGTTTGGTTGTAGTTTTAGAAATTTTTCAGTTAATGGGTTTTGTTTTGGATTAAAAAAAATCTTGATAAATGTAAAAAATAAACTTCTTGTAAACGGTATAGATTTTCATAAAGATTTTAATAAAAATCTGCTGGATTTTATGCCCTATTAAGTTCTATTTATTTGTGTATTTAAATTCTATTTAAGTTTTATGAGCGTATTATAGGTTTTTGTGCGTGAGTGTGTTTATTGAAAACATACACATGAACATCATGTTGTCGTAGTATTCATATAATTTTTTAAGAGAAGTAACAATCAGGCAATGAATGCCTACTAGGTGTTACCTTCTTTAGGAAAGGCTTAGTAATAGAGAAGACAGATGATGAGGGAAGAGATAGAGGAAAGCTTCATTCTTAATAATGCAGTGTTGCAGCACCCCTGATGTCAATGAGGCGTATTAAATTTTTGAAGTTGTGTTTAGTATCCATTTTATTGGTTAGTTTACTTCGCCGATTATTCTGCTACACAATACCGATGAAGGAGGGCGCTCTGATGTTAGATTAGCATTAGTATCTGCTGAAGGCGGTGTAGTTCAGTGATCAGTGTCTATGCCTTCATCACTACAACTTTTCATACAACAACTGATACAAAGGGATACTAATGCACATCAGAAAAATGCGTGGTGTTGCTATTTAATGACTGTCGGAGACCGGGATCGAACCCAATACCTTCGATTATGTAGTCAACGTGCTAACTACTTCAGCCAACGCCACCTCCAAAATGCATTCTGATGCTCGTTTGGTTTCTAAAAATGTGTTTTTATTTAATTTTAATTTTCTACATGCTGATAACCTAACTTTTTTGTTTATGTGAAACAGCTGTTGTTTGGAAAGCTTTCCATAATATTTGGAAATTTTTTAGTGTTGCCGTACTTTCAACATACATAATTTAATAAGAACTTGAAATAATCACTGAAAAAATTAAATCGTATTTAAATACATTTTAAATTTAAGTAAAAATTAGTTAATTACGTACTTAAATATTCAATTAAAACCACTATTTTGAGAAGTGACTGCGAGTGAAATTACATCAGCGGTATTCTTCATGGAATGCGCATCATAACATCAAATAAAAATTCCTTCGATCAGTAGTTTCGACTAAAGTCCAAGATCGAAAGATGCTCGTAATAAGGGCCCAAATTTGCAAACATTTGACGCATTTTTTAAGCTAAAATAAGTAAATGAATTCCAGAAATTCCGTGCTACGAAACGAAAGAAAATGTTTACGAATGCGATTCCTACTTTTAAATATACATAAATAAAATAAAACATAGTGTGTATGTATAGCACCTAGCGCAGTCCTGTTAGAACCACGTGGAGAAAGGTAAAATTAGAGAAGCACGCGCAATGTTGCCCGAATAGACCACCCAGTTTTATAAAACAATTCTATTGTTTGCACGTGTTGTTGCACACAATATTTTCTTCTATCGTATTATTGATTTCCAATTTTTAGCGAATGCAGTTGAAAAAAGTCTTCCCAAAAAACTTAGTTTCATCTCATGAAAGGACCATGATAGGCTATAATTAGGGCAAAATTATATACCGGAAAAATGTTGTGCTATTTATTCTGCACACAAATGGCTATATAAAGTTTTTCCGAAAAACGCCGCATTTTAAAGTTAGGGGTCCAAAAGTGATTATAGTTTTTTTTTTGCACGCTATCAGTGCAATTTTTACGCACATGCCATTTTTGTATGGCCAGTCTATCATAAATTGCCGTTGGAGCGAATAAAATAAATACTTTCGGCATCCCATACACATTTTGGGTGGTCTAATGTACATCCATCCATGATGGTTTGACAAAACAGACAGAATAAATGACAACCAATTGCGCCGCTATCAACTGTCAAAGTTCGGAAGTCTATATTGGAGGATCCTTTAGTATAACAAATTGTTAACAAAAATTAACACGCTTTTACAAATGTTATTGCTCTAATTAAATTCATAACTAAACTCAAGGAAGATTAAAAGTAAGGCGTAAAAAACTCATAAAATTACCTTAATGTTACTGAAATGTTATTCGTACGAGGTATTTAGGCCAATGCCAAAATTTTAAGAAAAATAAATTCAAAGAAAAATCAAAACTGTAAGAAATTTAACTTCCAACCCCTCTGAAATCACGTGATATTGAAGAATAATAAAAAAAAACTTTAAATGTTTATTTTATATATTTTGCTCACTACTCCACCCAACATGCTTGAATATCGAGCATCTCGTGTTATTCTCAAATTTAAAACTAATTAAAGGTTATCAAGGTCAAGAATTTGACCAAGCACTTGTACGCCTTTAATTGATCATTTTACCAACGACACACAAATGTTGTCGTGACTCATAATTTATGCTGACCAATATTAAATATTTGAATTTGTATTTTTCTTTTTTATTTCTTTTTTTTTAATTTTTATAAACAAGGACTAACGCCAAATTGATTATTCAATAAAAAATGTCTTCGTTGGTCGGTGTTTTGTCAATTGTTCAATAGTTAAACAATAAACAAAGAAAAACTAATAAATTATATATAAAAAGGATATTGAACTAAGTTAGCCTGCAATTCGTATATCGGCATGTTTGCATGTCAAAAAAAAAAAGTAAATATTTTATTGCTAAATGTGTTACTTTATTGTTTGTTTTCTTTTTCCTTTTTTGCCCTCTTCACTTGGTTATTGCCTCTAACAGCAATAAATATTTCGTGACAATTTTATTCACAATAATTGCAGAATAATTTCAACAAATAATAAAAAAAATAAATGCTGCGTGCATAAGCAGTACGCCAACATAATCCTTATTACACGTGCTTCCTTCCTTTACCTACATTAATTTTTATTTTTTGAGGTTACAATATTAAAAAACACTAGTACGTAACAAATGTTATTTCCTGTTCTTTACGAATATTTATTTATTGCTCGGAAAGTGCTTTATTTTTTCAATTTGATATTTACTTATACGACCTGTCACAGGATGTAAACAGAAAACGTTCGCCAGATTTTTAATATTGAAAACAAAAATAAGTTTTCTTATTTTGTTACTAATCGACTTCAAAAATAATTCTGCCAAGTATAAAATTAAATATTAATGGTCGTACCCCCTCCCATTTTTTAAATGCAATTTTTTTGTTTTTTGTTTTGTAAAAATCGGTACAGTACAACAACTTTAAGTAAAATATTAAATTTTCATGGGCGTAAATCCGCCCATTTTTTCAAATGGAAGATTGTGTCTATTTTTGAACTCAAGGTGTAAAATTCGGTTAAGTAGAATCACGTGAAATATAATAATAAATTTTAATAAACGTTGACCCGCCCATTTTTCAGCTTTAAAATTGTGTAATTAGAAGATCCAATGGTGTTTGCTATGTTTCGCAGCAATCAAATAAGTAGAATATCATAAAATCAAAAAAAAATTTGTGGCAATTTTTTCACAATGGGACCAATGGGAAGCTATGCCCTCTCAGACAATAAAAAAATTTTTACAATCCTCTTTTTTGAAGTCGGTTAAAAAGGAAGAGGTTATCAATACGTCTGTTATTTTTATTTTTTTTTGTTTTGTTTCTTTATAACTCGGTACCTTTTAGAACGATTTAAATTTTTTTTTTTGTTCTGAGAGGGTGCAGCTTCCTCTTGGTATGATTGTAAAAAAGTAGGCGCACACCCACACACACTCATTATTTTCTTTTATTTTTTGATAAATTTACTTATCAGATTGCTACGAAACACAATCTCGAATTTTAAAAAATCTAATCATATATTTTAAGTGCTTCTATTTGACCGATTTTTACTAAACTGGGCACACAACTTCAGCTCTAAAACAGACACAATCTTGCATTCAAAAAAGTGGGCGAAACCAGGCCCATTAAAATCTAATAGTATATTTTATGTGCTTCTACTTTAAAGATTTTTATGAAACTTGGCACATGCCTTGAGCTCTAAAAAATGCTTAATATTGCGTTTGTAAAGGTGGGCGGGGTCATGCGTACTTCCGCTTAGTAAATCCCCACGAAGCTTTGCAAAGAGTTTCAGCTCTTAGAATGACTCAGAAAACTGGTCCATGAAAAATTAATATTATATTTCACGTGCTTCTAACTGAATGGGTTTTAAGAAACTTGGTAAACACCTTGAGCTCTGAAAGTGACACGATGTTGTATTAAGAAAGGGGGCTGGGGGGCGTACACTAAAATTGCCAAATTGGACGATAAAAATATAAAATTGGCACTAAATGTTAAAAATTAAAACTTAAAAAAAAAATTAAACCGATTTCAAAAAGTTAAAAATAATTTATATTCAGCTAAATAAAACATTTTATATGTAACATTAAATGGTATTCAAAGTCGGATTGGCACCGATTTCGAATACAATTATAATTAATAACTCAATCTAAATTATTTTGAATATGCACTAAAATATTTTTGAAGTCAGTTTGATTTTTTTAAGTTTTATCTTCAAAACAAATTGTTAATCGAACGTTTTTTGTCGACATCGTGGGATGTGCCCAAAAGTGATTTCTTTATTTTTTGTAAACTTCTGTTGCCTCTTTAAAGAGTATCACAATTTTCTTAATATTATTATTATTATTATTCATATGTTATTTTGTTTCTTACTGTAATCGGTTATGATTTTTCATAATGGTCCTACATTTAGCATTTAATTTCAGGAATTATCGGCAATAAATGCAATCCCAGTAAATTTTATCCTTAAAAAATCTCCAGAATATACAGGATGTTCCAATAACATAATTCAACCTTCAACCTATAACTACTTAAGTGATGACAAGTAAAACTCCGCCATAAATAAATATGTAATGATATATTCACGTACGTTTCAACAACGCATTGAAATTATTAACTGTTGTCAGTTTCCCGGTCACCCTTCACAAAACCAAAGCATTTTTCGGTCGTCGTTAAAAACCTTCTCGGTCAGCAATTGTGAAAATGGTGGAAAATTTTTAATTGAACTCGTGTACATCCCTCTAGAACAACTGAGAATATTGCTGTGTAGCTCATAGTGCTTAGGAAAACCCAACGGGTGAATAACGGCATTCGATACCGATCGAAATATTCATACAAACATTATTGAAATTTTATGAAAATTGTTACGAAATCGAATGCCGTAATTTGCCCTCAGGTTTCTCCTTTTCTCGCCGATCTTTGAAATTTGGGAATTTGGGCGCCATTGCATCGTATTTTGCATAAGTTTTAGTCCACAGAAGAACTCATGTCTACCGGCCATCAACAACGTCGTGGAAATGCATTAAAATAATGCCGCATGTTATCATAATATCATCTTGAGTGATGAGAACCATTTTTATATCGGTGACATTTGATCCTCGGGATGCCGAAAAATTATTATTGAAAAGCCTCTCCATACCTGAACGTTTGACTGACTGTTTAATGCCGCTTATAGTCCAGCGTAGTCATTGGACTTTACTCTTAATTCTTTTTTAATTAGAGCTTTTATAAAATAGATTAATTATCAAAAAAAAAATTAGTAAGAAAACAAACTAATTTTCTATCCCAAACAAAAAGCATTAATTCCTTTTAGAAGCTTTCGAACCAAAATAAAAAATGTGTAGAAAATATATTCAATCATTATTTATCGTGGCAACTAAATGCAGTTAATAACATTTTATACAAATGACAGGCTTTTCTCTTTCAATTGTCATATGCATACACACATACATATATTTACATACATATTTAAATAGATACAAATCGATTATTAACTAAAATAAACTTTCAATGAGTGTCAAACAGGGCGGGCGGTTTGTTCTACATGCACAATCCAAGCAAAGCAAAAATCTAAATAAAAGATATAAAGATTTACATACAATATTTACTGAAACAACAATTACATACATATGTATAATTACAATAACGCGTTGATTCAAATTGCAATTGTGTAGGCTTTCACTTTATATCTACGCCTTTTTAACGGCCTTAACATATCCTTATTTAAGACAGGCTGTACTTTCGTCTCTTGGCTCAAAAACGACTTTCGAACAATTTTATTACATGCCATAATCTCAAACTGAAAAACGTGATCGAATCAACTCGATATCAAAAGCGATGATTTTGGTGGACCATGCAGTTTGAAGATATATGAGAAATACTAATTTCTTTGAAGTGGGTGGGGGGAGGGGGGGGGGGTTCCCGTCTCCCTTCTCCTATACTGCCATGATTTTGTTCGAACATGCAGTTTGTTCCAAGAGATATGGATTGATATGGCCCCACTGTACATCGTTGCGTTAATGTCTTTTAAAAAAAGTGACATATAACGTACGACGGATTTTATGTGCCTCGGCCTTAAGACGTTAAATGTGTGTTTAACGAAGTCAATATCGTAAAAACGAATACATATCCGATGCAGTCATAAAGCAGCTCAGGACCAGCGTTACCATTTGTCAAGTTTTCCCTTTTTTTTGGAAGTTTTTTGAAAATATAAAGTTTTGTAAAGTTTTTTATAAATGCATAATTTAACTTTTGCAGTATATTGGATGAAAATATTAAGTGATGTTTGTATGCAATAAAACGATCTTATATTTTCTCATTCCCTTATTACTGCAACAGTGTCTAATTATGTTTACTTCCTCTTATGTACGACTTTGCCTTTAAAGAAATATATTTATTTATGTATGTGATATTTTTTTTAAAGATCTCTAAATCTAAATATGAATTTTATTTTATATTTTTTTTTATTATATGTTATATTTTTGATTTTAACCGTTTTTATATTTTTAAATGAATTCCAACAAAATATAAAATTCTTTTAAAATTTTGGTACTTTTGTAGAAAAAAGTATTTTTTTTTGGAAAAAAAAAGTTTTTTTTAGGTATAAGAATTTAAAAAAAATATACATATATGGTAACGCTGCTAAGTAGTGCAGATAGCTTTCGCGTCATCATAATTATTTCTTAAGTGCGATCAGGCTTGTGTGCAGTCTTGTTTGGCCTTCGAGAGTTTTGTGTCTCACTCGCACTTGTTAATAGTAACCGCAACTAACTGTACCGTTTACAGTTATTTTGTGGTATTTTCCATTATTAATTGCAACCGCTTTTAATAAGTCTCACTGGTGAAGACCATCAAAAACTCTAGGAGTTGAAGTTAGAAACTCCTACTCCCTATACAAAGGTATTGGTCGTTTGTAGCTCCCGAAGGAAGCTCCTACACGTGGGATACCGTGGCTCTTTGGCTAGATGCCTTTGCCATTTTTCGTTCCATTTTAACATAAAGGTAAAAAAATAGGAAGCCGATTACATTTGGTTAATTTCTGGAAAATAACTTTTGCTTTCTGGTATGTACTCGTATTTGCTGCTTTCATTACAATAAGCAGATTGGAACTAATGAAAGCTAATAAAAGCTAATAATAAGAATAACAGTGAACGACAGTGATTTTCTAGAAATTATACATACATGCCCAGCAAAAAATATCGGAACTAGTTCCAAAGGTTCACCACTTTCATTGCATTCCAATCACTACAGGTACTGAATTTAATATTCTAATGCTGTTGTTTATATCAAAAATTGTTCTAGACAACCTTTTAAGCACATACCATTCAGTTATTTGGATCACTTCCGTCCTATGACAACCATGTGTTAAATTCATTGATGATTCACCAGATATAGAACTACTTCATCAATGCTGTAACTAATGATTTGTATTGTCATTTTTTGCTGGGTATAAATGTATTGTTTAAGAGGTCAAAATTTAAATTCTAACTGAAATTCATGACTAAGTGCGGTGGAATTCATTATAAGGCTATAATGCCACCAGTTCTCGAACTGAATTCTTACACTCGTTGTAATAACTTATATTACCGACCCATAGAATAGAATAGACCGGCACTGCGACTCATATTCTTAAGTGGAAATCTGAATTAGTTATCATAAAAAAGTTAATTTCACTTGATATTTTTGACTTCCCAGGATTAAATTTATTCCTATACTAATATTGTAAAGAAGTAAAATCTGTATGTTTGTATGTTTTCTTAAATATTGAAAGCATTTTTCATTATGTGTCCGCATTTTATTTCAATTTAAAATTCTCCGCCTCTAAAGTAAAATAAACACCCCATAGTCATACTCGTATATAACTACACGAATAAGGAAGTTAATTATATGTATATGTATTTTTTAATAAAGTCTGTAGTACAACATTTAATAAGTTATAATTAAACATATAGTTTTGCATTTACGAGTATGATGCGCACGCAGTCTTTGTACATAAATAGTAATTAATTAATAATAGTGCAAATAAAACAAAGAATGGTTTTCTAAAAGGTAAAATACTGTAAAATTCACTAAATAATTTTCAAAATAAAACTACGTTTTTCTGTATTCAAAAAGTTATCGTTTAGTTTGGCACCGGCTCCGAAGCGCACTGTAGGTAAGAAATACAATAATGTTTTATTTAACTGAAATTAAATTAGTTTCAAATTTATTTAGAAGGGTTTTATTTTTATCTCGTTACTTCTTCATTGAACTTTTTAAAGTAACTGAAAACAAAATCTGGTATCACTCATCAAAAATCAGTGATAATATTTCGAAGATCATGCATACATAGATTCGTAAAGCAGCTCTGGGCGAGTCAACATCATGCGTCGTTGGCAATTATCTCTTAAGTGCGACCAGGCCACTGTTGTTTATTGGCCTTCGAGACTTTTGTGTTTCACACCACATGTGATTAGTGGTTGGCGTCGGTTAGCGGTACTCATTGCGGTATCCCGTTGGTTTCCATTAACCACATGCAAAAACAATTATAAATAATAAATTTTGAAAATTGGTTGGAGAACCAAACAAGGAGAAGAATTTTTTGAGTTCCGGCTCCTTAATAAAGAAATTGTTGATTTCGTTATAACCCTTGTGTTCGGCCAATTTAAATCTCCCATCCCTGTAATAACAAGTGGGCACGGAGTAACCTCAAATCATAAAAAAAGTCATGCATAGACTGCCTTTCTTTTTAATCCCAAGTTTTTCAGAGAGAAAGTGCCTGATATGTATTTTTCGCAGTAGTGGGCTTAGCTTAAGTCCACTTTTCTAAGAGCCAGATGTGTGTAAAGTTTCATAAGAATCGCTTGCGTAGAAGTTATAATATATAATAACCCTGAAACTAATGCTAGTTTCCTTTAATATATTTGGGTTTTTTTCTGAGACTTGCATCTCGCATAATACATATCGCTCATTTGCTAAAATAACGTCATAACTCAAAAATTGGAATTTTTGAATTAATGATGCAGAATTAATTCCCATATCGTTCTTCATATTGCGCAAAAATTTCATACAAATATATGTTGTTTACTCAACTCTTGAGAGAAAAATTAAATTTTCTTTTTCAATTAAGTTGTGTGTAAATTGAAAACTTTAAACTCGTTTTCTGACAAATTAGTTTTTGTAAGTTATGACGTTGTTTGAGTAAATGAGTGATTTATATTTGCGATAGTGACTTGAACTCGTGTTCTGTAAAACGAGTTCAAATCGCGCAAAAGTATATTTGAGTGAACGGATGTTTCTACATATATTTCTATGGCAATAAGGAAAAAATGCTTAAGTCATATTTTACTGTTTTGCAGGAGAGCACTTTTAAGAGTTCAAGTCGATTTTCGGAAATTTATTTCTTTTACAGTTAAATTGGGAAATTTTCTGTTAACCTTTAGTTTTTTAAGCAAACATCGATCTATCACATCTAAGTTGATATATACCAAAATATAACCTAAATTAAGCAATTATTCTAAATGAGATTGGAAGTCTAAAAGAGATAAGTCATAGTGCTATAACTTCCTGAAAAATCACAGATATGAATTGAGATTTTGACCAGAGGTACTTTCGAATATGCAGATTACGGAGATACCACTAACTCAAAATCAGCTTATCTCGACTTGAGCACTTTTTCCTTTTTGCTACAGATTTATGATTCGATTAGGCGTTTTGGTCTTTGGTCTGCTGAGTGTGGTGTCAGTTGATGCAAATTTTAGCTTTATATATATTTTTTTGCGTCAAAATAGAATATGTGAATTGTTTTGATTCATCGTATTACAATTTGCTGAAACTTTTTTGCAATGAAAGCTCAAAGTAGAAATGGTACAGCATTTTGACAAGTGTTGGGTGAGCAGTTGGGAGTAAATCGGGCAAGCCCTTCTCAGTTGTGATACCAACGACGGGAAGGGTTCTCGGTTTTACTCCAACATGCTTTATGACACTGCATCTGAGGTAAGTATAATCTAACAGCATTATGTATAAAGCATAGGAGGCGAAATTGAACATGGTCTTAAAGTTCCTATGGAAAAACTTTTTAAGGCCATGTTCAATTTTGCAACTAATGCTAACTAGCCTTATACATGAGGCTGTAGGAATCTTGATCTTTTCGTCCCACTTAGGCACCCGATACTGGCACCGCTTTCCAGACGGAAGCGAAGCTGCTAAAAGAATCTCAAGGCTCTCTATTCAAATCAGCGCTAGCTAAATTTATGCAGACATTGTGCCCGCTATTGTTAGGGCCTTAAATTGCTTGGTTTGTAGGTCGAAGTATATGTGAAAATGCATCCAATCTCATTTTTGGCAATGAAAGAAGCCCACAAAAGGCTATTCATGCTCCCTTGGTTGAGTTTGCAAATGAAGAAGTAGACGACACTCTGATGGCCTACGATTACCATTTGCCGAATATCTAAAACTATATGTTCTTCTCTGGACAAAGCAGCTTTGAACATTTGGCAAAAGTTCGCTTTCACTTTTGACTGGACACTATTCCCTATGATAGAAATTAGAAATAACCAGTACAATACTTTCTGTGGTACAGACCGATCTATTAGTTCTGGTGAAAAATTCTGAGTAGTTCGGCGTAGCCATATGCGCCAGTATCAGTTTGTTATTAATTCACTGAGCATCACAATGCACATTGGGTAGTTGGAGTTACTTTTTAGGCACGGTTTTTTAATTTTTGTAATATGTGGTGGAAGTTTTTAAGGTTGCCACCATATGAAAAAAAGCCTAAATATCTCGAAAACAAACGGACAAATTTTTTAGATTCGGCACGAGGGAAATAAGCAAGATGGCTAACAATATGGCGTATAAGACATGTAGCAAAAACTTGCTTGGAAAAGTCGTTTATTTTTCCATGGGACTTGTGCCACCTTAACGGTAAATTTTTACAAAAAGTTTGTACCTTTTGCTTCAACGAAGCCAAATCTTGTTTTGAAACATTATTTAAATCAAATTCAATGCTCGATTTTTCCTTTTTATTCTTATCACAAAGCCAAACACTAAAAAGTTCACTATATTTGAGGGCTATTGAGAACTATTTCCTTAACACTTGTCATCAAGGAAAAACACAGCATTCCAGGCCCAACATTATCAAATGCTTATGAGAAGTTTATTTATTTATTTATTTAATAAATACTTTACAAAGTAAATTTGCAAAGTATTGTTGCACAAATATGGGCGGAGTAAATAGACCATATGCCCAAGATGTTATTAACAGTATTTTAAAAAGGCTTTGTGACTGACTGTACACGACCTATGCCTTCACATAGGAAGTAGCAACGTGGTTGTTAAGGAAATTCCACAAAAGAACCGCAAGAATATACGGTTATCCGTGGCAGATCAGTCAGCCAGTGCGAGCGAGACGCAAAACTCTCGAAGGCCAATCAATAAACAACAGTGGCCTGGTTGCACTTAAAAGATAATTGCCAACGACGCTTGATGTTGACTCGCCCAGAGCTACTTTACGACTGATGAGAAGTTTATATTTATGGCAAAAGTAATTTATTTGACGTTAAGTTAGAATTACACGTTTTGCTAACAAAAGCAATACCATCCACCAAAAATATGTTGCTTTTTAAATTACTTACTACATGTACCCTGTCTTCTCATTATTATGCATGATTTTCTTCTTCTTGCTTAATAACTAATAAAAAATATTTTCATTTATTTCAAAATTACACTTTTTGTGCTGCATCCAGAACATTGCTTGCAAATGCCAAATTCGACTGCTCATAAACCGGCTGATATTTGTTTTTTACAAAAACCAAATATGCAGTTATTTGCTTTGATATATTCTTAATAGAATAATAACAAAATAATAACAAAAACATTATTACTGTTAGTGCAAAGAATTATTTTCGGCCACAAATTTCGGACCAAATTACCTACTGTGCTACTACGGCTCAAACGGCCTTCGAGTTGTCTCGCCTTCTTAACCTGACATATACGAAGTAAAAGGCTTTAGTCAAGATGCAAATATGATTTTTGGTACTTTAATTTAATTTCAAAAATAGCAATTTAATTGCAAAATATTGCTGTGAAAGTATTGCATTGCTAATTAAGAGTAATAGCCATCGAAATATGAACTTTGAAGTGTTCAAATATTCCAGAATTTATGTATAAGCTGTGTTCTTATAGTTACATATATAAGGCCAGTTAGTAAGTGCATCACTGTTTTGCATCATACGAGCAAACTTTAATTTAAAATGCAATACAATTTCACTGATAATCTTTTTTTAGTACATAGTAGCCATGTCTGTACCTCAGATTTCACATTTCCTTGTGCGTTATCTACTTCAGCGAAGCACTTTAGGATATTTTAATTTCCAAGTAATGCATTGCCGGACAGGTCCATAAATAAAGTCACTTTCTTTCTGGCGCTGAGTCACTAATGTTTTTATAATTTATGTAATTAAATTTTTAAATAAAAAATAAATACATAAAAAAATGTATATATGTATGTATGTACATACCGTTACCTTAATATAGAAAGACCCTAAGTGTTAATTTTTTTGAAATCGAGATTTTTGCATTTTTCAATACATTAGATGTTCTTCTATCGAAATATACAAAAAATTCGATTTAAAAAAAATAATGAGTTAAGGCCTTTCTATGTTAAGGTAACGATATGTATGTATGTATTTCAACACTCTACATTTATTTAAGTACTTTATAAAATGTTTACAATTACACATTTGAAACAGTTGAATATTTCATTAGTATTAAAAAAATCTATTAATTTAATGATTGGAATCCATTATGAGCTGAGAATTTGTGCAAATGCAGGAATCATAATATTGTAATAAATGTTTTTGATGACATATGTACATACTCGTATTTCAAATAAATTTGTTTTTAACACAGATAAAAACAAACCATCATTGGAACAAATTAATGACTTGTTGGTGTTTTCTAGCAGGTTTGGTAAAACGTAATTGTCAAACAAGTGGAAAAATTCATTAGAAAAATAACTTCAAAATAAGACTCGTGCAAGCAACACCAGAGTGTAATAAGTCAGTTAAATATATTTTTAACTTAATGACTTGTTCTTTTTCTTACAGTTCGTACACGAAGCCACTAAAATATTAGTACTACAATTTGTTAAGCAAACTAAAGATTATGGCCCAGAGCGGAAATTGGTCTAGTGGCAGCGGTAGTGGTTCGTCGACAGCCCAAAGCAGAGGATTGTCAACGGCCCCACCTCAAGAAGAACGCCTCCTGGTGAGTTTTTTTCTTCAACAAACAGTAAATAAATTTATTTTGCTTTAATCAACTTTAACGAATTAATGAAAGCCATTTACATACATACATACATATATACATACATATGCATATTTTATTTAGACATGTGTCTTATTCTTATTTCTTTTAATTCTTAATTTTTTTTATCTTTTTCCTAGGTGGCTGTACGTGTTCGGCCTTCGTTTGAAAATAGTGAACGTTGCATTGAAGTGGTTTCTGCACAATCCCTATTGTTTGATGATGGTGGCCGTGGTAGGGCACGGAAATATTCATATGATAATGTTTTCAAGGAGTCCGACACACAGGTAGGGAGGGGCCTAATTACTTTAAGTGTGAAAGAAATTCTTAAATGTTTTTCTACTTTGTGTAACTGTGAATGTATGCATAAGTTAATTTATTCAATAGCTGTAACTACGCAAGGAATAATAAAGGGTGTTTTTTTTAGCTGTGTGAGAAATTAATATCATAATATAAGTTTATTATAAAGTGGTAGATACACAGAAAAAAATTTGTCTGCAATAATTTTTAATTGAAAAAAAAACCAAAAACTAATTAAAAATTTTATTGAGTGAATTCAATTAATTTTTTAAACAAAAGTTTCATGGAAGCAATTAAATTTTTAATTGATTTCAATTAAACGTGTTTAATGCAGTGAAATTTTTTTCTGTGTAATTTCATGGCATTTATTTTTTAAATATAATTTCCGGCATATGTCCATTCAATCAGTCCAATTTTCGACTACTTTTTCCAATAAATCTGGCGTCAATGGTGGCTAGAATGTTGGCTTCCTTCCAATGCATCAAAAAATGCTGGTTTGACGGCGTAAGCCAACACAGCCCCATGTAAGGGAAACCAGATGCGTTAAATAGCAGGAAAGAAGGGTAAAATGAACAGGACCACTTCTGGAAATAAAGTTGTCACCGAATTGATTCTACAATACATCGATTATTAAGCGCGCTGTATGGCAAATTGCGCCATCTTGTTGGAAACAAACATCTTCGATGTTTAGCTGATTGACTTTTGGAAACAAAAATTCAGTCAGAATTGCTTGACTGCTCGTTAATTTCTAAAGAAATAATGACCGATGATGCCGCCAGCGTAGTTTCGCATTTTTCTTTGTTTAGTTGTTGGTTTTGAATCGAGAAGAGTAAAATGAATTGCTTGCTCACTATGCACATTATTTTGACAGTAAAATGGACAAAGTGCTCTATGAACTTCGCGAACTATTTTTTTTAAAGTAAATTTCAACAATTTTAAAGCGTTTATTGTTCTATCGTTAAACGATGACTTGATGAATTGCAAACCTTACTGAACAGAAATGTTAACACATTTTGACATTCTCAGCTATCAAACCATAGTTATCGATATCGATAGTTATAATGCAGCTAAAAAAACACCCGTTGCAATAGTAGACTAATAATAATAAGCATTTGAGTTGGAAGTCCAACTACAAACTGAGAAGATTTAAAAACTAGCTATTAATTAATATACGAGTACACAAGGCGAATTATCAATTATCAGGTGGTCTTAATTTGCAACTCTGCGTATTCGCCCTTGTATATTTGTTAGTGTAAAATTTCCTGCTGTCAGAATATTTCCTAGCGTTTTGCATTGATTGACAGCAGAGAAATTATGTAAGCTGGTGAATTAGGATCACCTTATGTGTATTCGCCTTGCGAGTACATATACAGTGCCTTACCGGTTTGACCAATAACACTGTTCTGCAAAAAAAAATTTTTTCTTAATTAAAAATCCAGATGGGTAATATAGCGACATGAATGCCCTAAACTCAGATAAATTTTCAGTTTTTCCCAAATACATATTTTTTAATGGCCGTGGCTAAAATGGCCCTTAAAGAAGGCGGTCACGCTAGCTTATTTCAATATAACTCGATAACGGTTTGTTTGACGGTAATAAATTAATATGCGAGCTAAACCAACCTTTAAGTCAAACCAACATAATTTTTTTTTATTTTCAACGATTTCGTTTTTATTTAGAAATTAGTGGCGAAAAATATATTTTTAATGCAAAATTAATGCAAAAAGAAATAATTTTTAAATAATTTACATTTTTGTTATTGGTCGGAAAACTAAGTACACAGAAAACAAAATAAGCCATAAGCAGGGTTTGGTAATCGGGAATTCCCATTTTATGTATTTTGTTTTTGTTTTAAATGCAACTGTAAGAAAGAAAGAATTCCTTCTACACCGATAAACAAGCAGTAATATGTACATAAATTTTTTTTAATACAAATTAAAAATATGAGCAGAAATTGCGGTATCACTATATATAGTGATGCTCTAGTTGTAGGGCTTTCAATTATACGAGTATTAAAGATTATTCCTTAGAATCACAAGCTATCAACAATTCTACAGAAGTTCGGATCTATGCAAATTTTGTTTAATTTTTTTAATAGATATTTATTTAAATTAAAAAAAAAATAACAAAAATTACAAATTTTAAAAACCCCCGATATATCTAGAAAAGGTGTGATATCTTCTAAGCGGCTGGACCGATTTTCTTCAAAAACAGCTGAGAACACTCTCGATCAAGTCACTTTTCAAACATAAAAACCAAAATCGGTCCAACAGTTTGGTCTGTATGTAGACTCGTACATCCTTACAGATACACAGATACACACTACAAACTTATAACAACCCTTTTTTTTGTAATAGGGGATTAAAAAAGCCAAGGAGTAAAACAAAGAAAATTCTCTTATATGTATTTAGGAAACAGTTTACAAAACCACCACAGCTCCATTGGTAAAAGAAGTTATTAAGGGTTATAATGCGGCAGTATTCGCCTATGGAGCTACAGGTTCTGGCAAAACTCACACAATGTTGGGACCTTCTCGAAAAAAGGGATCATCGGCCGAAATCGATGCCACAGGAAGTGATTGTGGTCTAATGGTACGAGCTATAGAAGAAATATTTCAATACATTGAAATGGCTGAAGACCGCAGTTGTTGTAAGGTATGCTGAATTTAAAATATATATACATATCATATAATAAGCTTTACTAATTGCACATTATGACGATTTTAAGGTTTCTATATCATACTTGGAAATTTACAATGAATTAATACGAGATCTTCTAAGTCCGGGAGGACCTTTGGAATTACGAGAAGATAATCGTGGACAACGTATAACCGTAGCTGGCCTTTCAGAAGTTACTACTTCTAGTCGTCAGGAAGTAGTTTCCTTGCTTATGAAAGGAAATAAAGCACGTACTATGGAGCCAACGGCTGCCAATCAAACCTCATCGCGGAGTCATGCTCTGCTAAGCATATCAGTGCAAACAAAGACGTCTTTGGGTACCAAACAAGGCCGTTTGTTTCTAACAGATTTAGCTGGTTCTGAAAGAGCTAAAAAGACAAAGAATCGAGGTAAACGTTTGCAAGAGGGAGCCCATATTAACCGTTCTCTATTGGCTTTGGGCAATTGCATAAATGCTTTGTCGGGTGGGGCTCGTTATGTCAACTATCGCGATTCAAAGTTAACACGTCTGCTTAAGGAGGCTTTAAGTGGCAAATGTAAGACTGTTATGATTGCTCATGTCGCGCCAGAAAGCAAACACAGAGATGAAACCAAAAACACCTTAGTCTATGCCGATAGGGCAAATAGTATCACGACACGTTTACAAAACTCTGTGTATGTGGATGAGATGCAAAACTTTCCCACCAAACATTATCAGCATTTGGTTTCGGAGTTGAGGGAGGAAGTATCACGTTTACGTACTAAAATGTTGACTGATCGCCCTAGAAGTGGAGCAGCTGCTGCGGCTGCATCTGCAGCGGAGGAACCTGCGAAAACAGCCGAGAACGATGAGAAACGCAAATCGGAACTAAGATATTTAAGGGAACAAATAGTTTTAACTTTTAAACAACAAATGAAATTGCGACGCAAGCTTCTGGAAGCAGAAAGTCATTTGTTAGGCTTGGAACTCGATGCCGAGCGTCAACATATGATTATATCACACTGGCAGGGGCGTATGGGTAAATTATATGACACTCCCGCTGAAGATGGTGAGTCAAATTTGTAATTGAAGCAATAAAGGAAATTTTTATACACATCTCTTCATACAGACATTGATTCGGAGGGCACAATTGCTTTAAAGAATGCCTGGGGCGAATTGGCAGCCATCGAGAAGGAAACAAGAAGATACAAAGAAATACGCGAAAGAACGGAACAAGAATTAGAATCATGTCGTCAAAAGGGCGTGCAATTGGAAGATGTAAGAAAATGTTTAAATGTTTATTGAAAACGGCATTAAACTTTTTTTAACAGGAGTTACCTGAACGTATAAGCAGCGATGAGGAGCGAGAACTTTTGGCTTTGCTGTGCCGAGTACATGAACTGGAGGCCGACAAAGTCTCTTTACAAGCCGAGAGATTAGCCAGACAAGCAGAATTACGCAGAAGGGACTTGCAACTATTAAGAGCCGAAAGGCAGAGAAGATTATGTGAAGGTAAGTTACACACATACTGGAACTTCCAAAGATAAACTTAAAAGCCCCATCTCAAATCTTAAGACATAATCAGCTCCCAAAGACGTCTAATTGAGGAGGGCAACGTTGAATTGCCTGATGAACTGCGTGAATTGTATGGACTTTATCAGCAGGAAATACATGCCGGTACTGCAACAGCAACGGCATCATATGAGCGCAAATTACCTCCCATTTATACGGCTGGGTAATAATTTTTCTTGTTAGTTGAAGCAAACATTTACTTATTAAAAATGTCGTTTAGATCTGATTCTCCCTGCTCAAGTTCAGGATCAGAATGGTCTCCATCTTCCCCTTTACCTCACATAGAAACTGGCCAAGTCGCAGCCGATTTATCAATAACAGATAATCCAGACCGTCATATGGGCCCGGTAGTACACTCACGTCTACCCAAGTTACCAGCAGCTACTGGCACTGTACCGCCGCCATCCAGAAGACTCTTGAGATTGAATAAATGAAAATTGCTATACGAATAGATTCAAACGCGCTGCAGCTCAGGGAAACTTTGAAAATATTTCATTAATGCTTGTTGTTTTGAAAATATTATGTATTTAAAAAATATTAATTTAACTGATTAAAAACATACAAGTTAAGTTAAGTTTATTTGAGACTTCAGAAAAACTTCACATTGTAAAAAAATTAACAAAAGTATTACAAAGAAAACTTAAATCTATAATTCAAGAGATTTATTATTCGACATATTGTCATAATTATACTATAAGTGAAATTTATTTGCTGGTGGTTAAGCGATGTCTATATGCATTTCATTGTTGCTTTAACAAATCGTCAGTAGACTTCAACCACACATTTTGAACAGTCACAAACCTCTTATCTTATGCACAGACTTTCACTTATAATATAATTATGACAATATAAATAAATACTTTTATTGTTATCCAATGGATTTCTAATTGTATAAAGGTGTAGAAAAATAGAATGGGTTCATATCGAATAAAAATTATTTGCTGGGTTTCGTATGAGTTACTAAGCCTACTATGCCTATTATTCTTTTGTGATTTTCAAAAATATTGGTATTTGTGAATTCTCAAATAGTTTATGAAAGTCTGTGCATAAGATAAGAGGTTTGTGACTGTTCAAAATGTGTGGTTGAAGTCTACTGACGATTTGTTAAAGCAACAATGAAATGCATATAGACATCGCTTAACCACCAGCAAATAAATTTTACTTAAATCTATAATGTTTTGAAATAATGATATTAATGTTAGACAGTAACAAGCTTATCAATTTGTGTGAATATGTGAAATAACAATTTTTGTAAGTTAAGTGCTTGCTCCCGGCACAATGCAGACAAATATTTACTATATTTTGACGATATGCAACGCACAATAAAATTAATACATATTTAAAATTAAATAAATCAGTAAAAGTATTTTTTTCTTCTTAAAAAATGTTTGGTGTTGTATACATACGTATGAAAAAAATGCAACCGGTGAGCTTATAAGTGCACTAAACCCAAAGACTTGAGGATCTTGCAAGTCTAAAATCTGCAGAGAGAAGAGTAAAACACCCTGGTGAAATCCTGAAAGCTTAGTAGTATGACAGAAAGCTTACGAATATAGATGGCTTACAAAGCCTCAGTAAACCGTGCTGAATGTACTTCTGCAGCAATGTAGAAAGTACTTCTGAGACCCTTGAAGAACTCATGGATACGCATTTCCCCGAAGGCACTTCCTACGTGGAGGAGCATGTACCTGACACATCACTGCTGCACATAGCCATAAATTGGGACAGATTTATGCATGTATATGTGCGATTAACAGTTTTGAACCTTTTTAATCGACCGTGCCGTAGGAAATCATACCGGTGGACTTACAGCGAAGCTCTGATATTGTTTTGGTTAATACTCATATATACAGCCTGTCTTATATGGTTCTATATACCGGAAGCATAGAGCTCATTCCCAAAGGGCGAAAGATCTAACACACCGCAATGAATGACTTCAGATCCACCAGCCTGGCTTCGTTTTTTCTCAAAACTATGGAAAGGCTGATTGATCTTCACCTTTCTTAGATATGGAACGTACCTTTAACAATATGAACCCAGTAACAACCATACGAGCTCCAGAAAGACTGAATATCCAACAGTGACTGCTCAGCCTAGTAAAGAAACTACTAACGAGTATGTTTATTATAAGAAGTTATTGTATTAGGTGGACAGTTTTGCCTGCTCTCCTCCTATGGAACCTGTACCATACAACGATGAAAGCCTTTTCAGAAGACTTTTGATTTTATCCAATATATTTTGTTGTATTCTGCGTTCTGGAACAAAAAATGGCAAAGGCACGTGTAGAAGCTTCCTTCGGTTGCTGCGACCGACCTATACCTTCGTATAGGAAGTAGGAGTTTCCAAGATCTACTCCTAGAGTTTTTTATGGTCTCCACCAGTTAAATCTTATTAAAAATGTTTGCACTTAATAATGGAAAATACCACAAAATAACTAGACGCAAAACTCTCGAAGGCCAAACAACACACACAAGCCTGACCGCTCTTAAGAAATAATTACGAGGACGCGAGAGCTGTTCCCCAACCCAGAGCTGCTTTACGACTATCCAATATATTGTGCCACATACCAATATAATATACAGACTGGCAAATTTTATTGCACAATAACAATTATTGCACAATAATATTGCAAATGTGTGGGTACCTTTATACAAAATATAAAAATTAATTACACAGTATGTACACACATATATGTAAAAAAAAATCAATACAAAAGTTAAAAAGAAATCATACTTCATACGAGTACATCGTTCCTATATTTAGGGCCTCTCTCATGATGTTGACAACGTTCAACTTGTCGCACACTTACATTCAAAACAAACACAACATTTTAAAATTTGTTTTTAAAATTTTGTTTTGGTTTTGAATGTGAGTGTAAAATTTGTTTTTATTTTGAATGTGTGCGAAAGTGTGCGACAAGTCGAACGTTGCTGACATCGTCCTGCGTTATATCCCGGTCTCCGACAGTCATTAAATAACAACACCACTAATTTTTCTGATGTGCATTAGTGTCCATTTATACCAGTTGTTGTAGGAAAAGTTGTAGTGATGAAGACATAGACACTGGTCACTAAACCACACCGTATTCAGTGGATGCTAATCCTAATGTAAAATCAGAGTGCCCTCCTTCGACGGTATTTTATAGCAGAATCATCTACGAAGTAAAATAACCAATAAAATGGCTACTAAGCACACCTACAAAATTTAATACGCATCATTGACACCAGAGGCGCTGCAACACTGCATTATTAAAAACGTGCAAAAACAAAAGCAGAGTTGTAAAAGAATGAAGTTTTCCTTCATCACCTGTCTTTCCTATCACCTTCTCTCACTATCTTCTCTTCAACTTACAGGTAGCACAAAGGAATCATTGTATTGGACCCGAGTGAGCTGGACTCTTTTTAATTTCACCTTTCCTTACCAGCAGCCTGCTAACCTAACTGAACCTAACCTACTTTTCGAAATGAATAAAGTCTGTAATTTAAGGACAAAAATCTGCAAATCTCAGTGTCAATTTTTCAGTAAAAAAATCAGCAAAATCCAAATTTGACAAGTTTAGCTTATCTTTATGTTAAAAACTGTAAAGGGTATACTCTGTAATTCGAAGCGAAAGAAAATGCTTTCGAACTCATATTATAATTGCATGTAAGTTCGAAAGCATTTTATTGTCAGGTAAACAAAAAATATATAAGAAAATAAAATAGACCAGCAATTGTTTATGTATTGCCTTGAATAAAAATTTTAACATTATAAGTTTTGAAGGCCATTCCAATTAATTATTTTTGCTGTAACGTAAAACAATGACAGTTGTCAACGAATTGGCGTACTGTCATTAAACGTTAGATTGCTGCAACAACGTGAATTTAGTAATACTTTGTTTTTTTTTCAAATTTTTCGAAGACATTCAAAAAATTTATATTCTGCATTCTATATTTTTGAACACAACTGCATTTAAATTAGCCTTTAACTGCCGCATTCATAAAAAATATTTTAGGTTTATTAGAGGTTTATTTGACAAATTCCCCATAGAAATATGTCATACAAGCCCTTAATAAAGCTAGAATAATTTTTATGAATACGATAGTAAATGTCTAGGTTACAAAAGAAATTTAATTTTTTTACATTTCCGGAGCAAAATTTCTATTCAACATCTCATACCAAAATCTCCTTTGAATTTTTATAAATATTAATAAAAAATAATTCACTTACCGGATCGTTGAGTTACTTCTTGAAAATCTTGAATTAATGTTAATCTTGATTGAAACTTAGTTAATTATATAAATCTTGATTAAATTCTTGCTTGGGTTCTTGAATAAATTGCTTATGAATTCAATAATTTATCTTGATTAATCGATTTGATTGAAGATATTCATAATATTTTAAACACCTGTGAATGTAAAGTGAAAATTTAATATTAATATATGTATATATGTATATATATATATATATATATATATATATATATATATATATATATATATATTTTATTATTTCAATCATTTGCAGCATCATAATATAATATAAATTTTATTAACTATTTTCTTTTTAATTCAAAGTATATAAATTTAATTTATATGAATAATTTATTAGTAAAAGTAAAATAAAGAAGAAACTTTTTAATAATTGTAACTAAAATTTTTTGGACAAGAGACTGATTCCATTTATTAAACTATTTATATATTCAAATGGAGCAAATGTTTAATGATTTTGATTTCACATGATACTAAGCTAAAAGAAAAAATTATATAGCCGAATCAATCCATAGCCGTAACCATTGTCAAAACCATAAATATATTTGCTTCATCAATTTAGTGCTTTCATAATCCTAAGCAGGTGTTTATGTTTTCATTTGTTTATTCATATCAAACGCTGTTTTTGTTTTGGTTTCTATGGTCTGCCTCCTTCCAAAACGTCATTTGCTTTGTGTTCGAACAAAGTAGTAGTAGTGTTTTATAAGCCCGCAGTATAAAACATTGAAAATGCACAAACCTTTCAAAACGTCGTGTGACAAGTATTAAGAACGCCGCAAAACCGCATCGGTTTCAAAATTTAATAAATTTCTGCATCGGTTTCAAAGTTTGGTTTAGCCTAAATACATCAGTCTCGAAATCCAGTACTTACGAGATTTCGAGCTAAACCTTGCTGCTTTTCACTAGATTTCCCATGCAAAATGAAATCTATTTTGTCAGTAGATTTGTAGGAAATCTAATCAAAATCTATTATTTTTGTTTATTTTTTACTACCCTGTACAACATATTTTTAAAAAGATGAGTGAATTAACTACGGTCTGCTTAAAAAGGTGTATGAATTGGCTACATTGCAGTTTTTTTTTTGTTGTAGTTTTAGAAATTTTTCGGGTAATGGGTTTTATTTTGGATGGAAAAGTCTTGATAAATGACAAAAAAAAAGTTGGTGTAAACGGTATATATAAAAAGATTTTAATTTAAACCTGCTGGATTTTATAAATAAATTTTGTAAATGGAAAGAGGGACGAGGGGAAAAGAAACGTTACTGTTCCCCTCGTCTCTCTCTCCGTCAAACTAATCAGCTTAGCAATAAGACTTGCATAGTGTAAATATGGACTTTACTAAATCCATTATCATATGTTCATGTTCATGTTAAACAAGAAACGTTTGCGTAGTGTTAAAAAAAATGAATGTACAGTAAAATCTGGATAATTTAAATGTCAGATTTTCCATATCAAACAAACGAAGATTCAAAATAGTAAGAATATATTCTGATATAAAAAAAACTGGAAAAAATACGTTATTTTTATAAAATGTCTAAGCTAAACCATTGAAAAAAATAATATATTTGCGCAAAATAAAATCGGTAATTATAAAATTGTGTATATTATGTTACTCGTACATAAAGCCTAGCATTTCTTCGTAATTTTGAGATATTTATCTTAATAATTCGTTTATTTTTTTTTAATTTATTAATGATAAATGTGGATTTAATCGTAATTAGCTATGGGAAGAGTTAGACAATTTTATGTTATTGTATGTAGATAATATTCTTCATATGTATGTATATAAAAAAACAATATATTTTAATTATTTGTTTGCGTTTTTTTCTCAATCATTTCATTTGAGACGTAGAAAAAGTTGATTTTATCAAAGTTTTTTCATGCCTAAAACGGAGACATTGAATATTGATGAATGGGTTTGCGAAAAAGCTCCTATTGATAATATTACTTATATGTATGTATGTATATTTATTTTTCTTTATATACCAGAGGATAAATGTACGTACTGTAATTTCATTATTAATTTTTGTTTTAATACTAAACATCATATTCATTGTGATATAAAAAGGCCTATAAGTTTATGAATGTTAACAAAATACTATTAATATTATTACCATTATGAAATGCTTGAAAAGAGAACCCCTTCTACTCCTTGTATTACTTGTGGGCAAGATTTTTCCTTAATAATTCATTTGCTTTTAAGAAATCTGTAAACGTTTTCTTTGCCAAATAAGAAGTAGAGTTTTGTGGTGTAATTATTAAGAAAAAAAGGGGTGTTAGTTGATGTTGAGCTTAAACACAAGGCTCTACATAATTGCCAGGAAATAAGCCAGTTACACCATCCATAACACCTTCCCACCATCCATCATCGTTCTTCTTCAGAACATATAATACTGAACTCTCTTGAAAACTAAGTTCATCGTCCTTGTCTGCATAATAATCGTAAATTGCCACCACTGGAAGAGAGTTAGCGAAAGAAAGTGAGTAAAAATATTAGATTTAAGTATGTATCTAGAAATTTGCATGCTTTTTACCTTTTTCTATGTAGTTTTTGGGCACCCATCCTGGCAAATTTTGATCATCGGGCACTATTGGAGCTAATTGCCCTTGACCGGCTGAATTGCGTGGTCTTCCAAAGTCATGATGCTCTTCTTCTGGTGGTGGTGGAGGCGGTAAGGGAGGCGATTGCGAACCAGGTCTAGCAAAGTTTAAGCTAAATTGATTCCGACTTGAGAATAAAATAATAACAAACACATATATGTATTAATATTTCAAAGTTTTTATAAAGAACTAAAAATTTACAGCCTAATTAGCACATAGGGGCTAGAAAAGTGTTTATGGTCACCTTCAAATATTTGTAATATATTTTTTTTTACTAGTACATATTTCTACTCAAATGATTCTTCTGAAACTTGGAATATTTGTATATTAGTTTCCCATGAAAAAAAGAAACACTTATAATTCCTTAATATACTCAATTTTTATCTTTCCGAATATTTATTATTATATCGAAAAACGCCAACCACGAAAGAGGGATTATTACTAATGTGAGAAGAAATCTTTATATCGAATTGTAATCAAACGATTTTAATTTCAATCCCCTGATTTCTTGTAAAAATTTCCTTAGTACTTAGAATATAAAAGTATAGAAATTCCCTTGTATTCCTTCTCGAAAAACACAATATGTGCATATAATTTTAAACTACTCCTCCTTACCTGTTGCTATTTCTGCAGCATTATAGAAAAGATTTACTTAAGCATGGTTTTTTAATGCAAAAATAAATAATTATTTACTTACCTATTGTGGTTGCGACCTAGTGTATGCATGCCAATATGACTTTGTTCTGTGATTTCATGTTGAGAAACTGTCAGCGGTGATGGTGGTGCTGAATAAATTAAGTACACAAGTGAGTTAATTATTGTAGCTGAAACAGAGACAAAACGAGTTTTCGAAACTTACGTGGCATACTATTGCGATCATCGTATGTGGTGGGCGGTGGTGGGGGCAAGGACTGCATCATACCAGCTGATGGCAAATTAACATGCGTAGCAATCTGTTGACTTGGTGGCATTGGAAGTGCACTGTAGCCAGCAGCGCGTTCATTATTAATTGAGCCTCCACCTAAACCGGTGCTACTAACACCTGTCGCCGTAGTACTAGAAGAGGCCGAGGACAAACGTTTTGGATGACCAATTGGATAGTTGGGAGCATAGTGTGAAGGAACTTGTGGTGGATTGACCACAGGTGGCGTACGATATTCACGTGAACTTTTTCCCAAAGTTCCTGTGTTGGTTACTGATTTACCCAAAGTTCCAGTGTTACCTGCACGTGTCATTTGTGGTGGAGTGGGTGGTTTTGTAGTAGGTGGCGGACCCACCACCGATGGTTGTGCTAATGATTGAACCGATCCATGTGATGACCCGCGATGTTGCTGTTTCGGATTACGATTCATTTGATTTGTATTAACACTATGGCCAATTTCATCCAAAATTGAATAATCAATTGCTTTACGGACGTATTTAATGGGTTTTTCGGGATTGATGGGAGCCACGATTTTGAATTGACGAGTACTAACTTTGTTGGCAGTGAGAACACCGATTTCTCTGGTATATTAAAAAAGTATTTAGTTAATAATACAGTTTAATGTCAATATTATATAAATCAAACCTTCTTGCAACTTTTTCCTTGTGTATTTGAACCGTTTGTGCTATATGGTTCATTTGTGATTCCATTTCGCTTAGCTGTTGGGCCTGCAATTCTAACAGCTGCATATAACTGTAGGCTAGTGTATTGATTTGATAGGCGACACTGGCCAACGACTGCGTTGTATAATTTTTTGTAGCTTCTAATGCTGCCTTTTTATTTTCAGCTCTGTAGTAAGTGTCTTCGCAGTAGTCAGCCACCCTTTCCAGGTTGGTGTAACTGTCACGGAGACTTTGACGTCCATCGGGAATTTCAGTGCGTATTAGAGATGCTAATTCGTCCATTATATTCTCACCCATGACCATAACACTATCAAGAGGGAATTTCGAATTGGTTTGTTTACTTATAGACCTACAAGTGATATTTATTACTATAATATATTTGAAAAGCATAACTATAAGATACATATGAGTACATTGTGTATGCAATAAATTCCAAAGATAAAAAATTGGAAACAAACAATTATTAATAGTAATCTCTGCCTAGGGCGGTGACTAAGAACTAAGGCTTCGCAGTCGTCACTTTGTGCATACAATAGTAATTCTGCATATCCAAATGTAGGCTAAACATTTGGCAGCAGAGCTCTGCCGACGTAGGGGTGCTACCTTGCACCGAGCAGAGAAAAAAAACTTTTAAGGAAAATTATTTTTACGAACTAAAACACTTATATTCGAGAAAACACTTTATATATTCTTTAACAACTCACTTTATATACAAATATTCAGTAGTTTTTCAATGAAATTTTTATTTATTTACTAAATTACTTGTGCAAAATTTAGGAAACCTTATTTTTCACATCTTCAACGTAGCAATTTCTAATGACATCTGCATTTCGCTGGCAGAACACAGAGGCGCTAAATATTGTGACTGCTTTATTTTTAAGAAGACATCTCTGTTCCTATTGTACAGAACTGCCTTACCATTATCGGTAGTACAGGCTGCTTTTAATTATACAGAATACGGAAATAAAATAACGTGCGAGTTGTATGTTAAAATAAAACCAGAAGTTGAAATAGCAATATGTGTTATGGGAAAGTTTTTATAATTTTATGGATGTATACTATAGGCCCAACTTCAACATGTTTAACAGTTTTTATTCATCACTGTTTCCTTAACTTTGTTTTCATACCAAATACAGTTTGAAACGCACTATTCCAAAAACACTATTTCCCTCTTAAAGTTTTAGAGTTACTGAAATAATAGTTTAAAAAGCTTTGATACAGAACAATAAAGCTATTTCCTGGAAATAAAGCTCATTCTTTATATAAGATCAAAAACAAAACAAAAACCGTTTCAAATAAAAGCTGCGTATGTATTCTAGACTTCTTTCTCTATACGATATAGTTTTGTAATTTTTTTATTGAAATAATCGAAAAATTTTTCAGGTTATCGAAAATTTTCAACTTATTCCACTTGAACACATTCCTCCAATGAGTACAGATGCTGAAAATCAACTTTCCACGGACGTTAAATATCTATACCAAATTGCCCAAGCCGTTTCAAATGGTAGTTACTCAATTAATCTTGCAAACATCAAACCTGGACCGGTAGGACATTCGAGATGGATAACAAAAGCTAGTAGATTGCTCCGTGTGTATATTGCGACAGAAAACCCATCACAAAATTTACAAATTTTGGCAAGGTACATCATGAAAGTGTATGTTCTCATGTATTTCAACGTCAAATACTACAATTCGGCTGTATACGGTAGTGCTCTGCTTGGAAAATTCATCCAGTGGACGCAATATTTACCAGACAACTTACGTAACATCATAAATCCCGTAATACAGAATAATTCTTATTTCGCACACAGTGAAAATGTTTTATTGAGCATGTTATTCGATGATTGTAAAGACATTCGTATATAGGCACTCAAAAAAATATTGTATATTCGCGACAACGTATGCGATTTAACTGAGCTTCGCGAATATGTAAAACCAAACATCAATTTTGATTGTACGGATTACGTTCACTAATACCTTGTCATATTCAAGGTACGGAGCATAATGTCCAGCTACTAGCTAGTGTTGCTAAGCGCTCAATCGACAAAAACCGTGAAGGTATAATGGCATCTGTATCTGAAGGCCGAAAGAAAGCGCCTCGTATGGAATCTCGAAAAGATTTGGAAAGCAATCTTTGAATGAAAAATACACTGAATTGGAATTTTTGATGTGAAATCGTTTAAAACAATAATTACTTTCT
The DNA here is from genome assembly GCA_936439885.1 of Nowickia ferox. Taxonomy (NCBI): domain Eukaryota; kingdom Metazoa; phylum Arthropoda; class Insecta; order Diptera; family Tachinidae; genus Nowickia; species Nowickia ferox. The sequence goes on along the minus strand of OW387023.1, from coordinate 87,920,365 downwards.
TCTTGATTTATATGTACCTTGTCTCTACCAATACAATTACTTTGTTCTTTAAATGAATTTCTCATAATTTTCAAAATAAATATTGAACAAAACAAAAAAAACATTATATTTTTGGATAAAAACAGTGGAAAAAATAAGAAATAGAACATTTTTATGATTTTGCGCTATGAACAACTGAAAATGGTAATTTATCAATATTTTCACGAAAAATTTGCACTTTCACAAGGCCAAAACTGCCTGAAAGAGCGTTCCAATGCTTTTGCGATGTACTACAGAGTTCTTAACTATTGTCTTGGCTACAATTTTTGTCATAGTATTGGATCGGAAATCTCCATGGTTTGGCTGTTATAGGCCAAAATATCCAAGAAAAAACGTGACAAAAGTCTGAGAATAAACAGCAAGTCAAAATCTGGAAGCTCGATTTTCACCGTAGACGTATGGTCTAGTGGACTTTTTTGCTCAGTACAATCTCAAGAATCAGAAACGCGAAGCGCCCATTAACATTTTTTTCCTTCCATACTAATCGCCCCACCCTAATGTATACACACATGCGCTTTTATTTATCAGTTTATCCTTTTGCGAAATTTGTTATATAATAATAAAAACTATTTAGCTTGCCTCAAAGTAGTAATTAAACTTTGTGAATACGTAACAGTAAAGTCAAAAAATTAATTCAGCAACAACACACCTACGCAAAACTTCTAGATAAAATCATGCACTTGGTTTCTATTACCTCTCGTACTTCTTCCCATTTTGGAGGGGAAAAAATTAGAAACGATTAACGGTGTATTATAGAAACACACGATTGACGATTTTTTAATTACATACTTACATATTAATATTTAAATAAACACTATATTAATTTTTTAAAACAATTAAAATTTAAAATAGAATAATACAGGAAAAGCCTGATTTTCATTCGGGAATGATCATTATTTACACACTTCAATTAATAACTATTCACACGCGAACATTTGTCACCACGACCGATTATATCAATATTCTACAACAACAGCAATGCTTTTTTCTTTCAGCTTTTGCCACCGTATTTAGAGCTTTTTAAACTTTTGACGATAAAAATTTTGAAGTCATTTTTGGTGATTTTTTTCGTGGCGGAAGCACTAAGCTTACGTGTGTGATTAATTTATTTAAGGTGCAGCCACACTTTCAATAAATAGCTTACAATTTCATCACACATACTGCCTGTCGAAATTCCTTGAAATTAATAGCTTTCACTCAAATTGATAGTTAAATTTATAAATGCCTCCGACGAAGAAACAACTCAAGATGGACACTTCATTCAATGTGCTGCTGCGACCAGCTGTTCAAATTGAACATTAAATTGCCAGATAAATGGATAGATGAAATTGAAGGCAATCTTGTTGTTGTTTAAATCTTGTTTATGGTAGCGTTCGAAGTTGCATTTGAAGTTTCAAAAATATCAAAATGCTTTGATGTCTATAGGTTGCATTGATGGTTGCATTATAGGTTGCATTGTCTGTGTCAAAATATGCAACATGTAATATAAACGTGTTGAGTAAACACGTTGCAAAGTGTGTAGCCGCTATAATAAACAGTGAGGGAAAAAGTACACGTTTGTATGTAGGTATGTATGTATGTATGTATGTATGTACTTATATTTTTAGCTTTATAAATATTACACTTCACGTGTAAAAAAATTAAAATAAAAAATATTGTTTCTAGTATTTTATAGGGGTAGTGTTGTATGAAATTGGCTTCTGATAAAATATATTTTTATCAGCGTCACTACGCTACCACTATGTACTAAGCGAAAGCTCCATAACAAGATTAAGTCCTAACTATGCCTTAAGACTTGTTTAAATCCCTTGACAAAGCTGACTTGAAAGCATCACTGAATACGAATTTTTTTCTAAAATAACTAGCCCAAACAGCGATAATATATTAACTGATACATTTTTCGAAATAGACTTTAGGATGTTAAATTGTTTTACAAAAATAACAATAGCTACAGAATTATAATCCTTTGAATTTTTACTAAGACGACATCCACCTATTTTTGTGACCGCAAAAATAACGTAAGTTACATAAAAAAAGTGCGATATCAAAACGAATACCTTTGGGTTAATCATTGTAAAACTGTAAAGGATGTATGTATTAAATAAAACGGATATTGAAGATGGATAATGTATAATGTTTATTATATTATGTACTAAATGCAAAATTCTTTATAACCTTGACAAATTATGATTTCGGCATAAAGGTGTGCTGCGTTCAGGTGAAGATAAATTAAATCAATATTTCTTTATTATTTATATAAAATATTAATTACATATATGTATTTAAATATAATTTAATACATAAATTAAACTTTGTGTTAATGACGATTTTTAATTAATTTAATTATTTTGTTTAAATTTTATTATAGAGGGAATTGCTGTTCAACTTATCCGTAACTGTGACAAGGTCATTTATAGACTACAATTTAATTTTCATTAAAAAATTTTTGCAGAAACTAGCAAAAATTTAAAAAATAATTCTCATGTAAATTTTATATTCTCTGGGTTAGGTTATTTATGCGGTCACATTTTATATATTCTGTTAGTAGTTAAATTTTCACAAAAAAATTATGAGCAAATTAGAAAAAATATCTTCCGTAAATTTTGTTTTTTGCGAGTTACGTTATTTTACCGGTTAGGGCTCGATATTTAAACAAAAAACTTAAACCTACATGTAAAAAGTACGTGACGTCATGGCCACATGCGCATGTATTAGGGCCATTATTACAACTGCCGTTAGCTAAAATTAGGATATTGTCTGCCCGCATTGTTAGAACTTCAATTTTTTATTGTTATTATAAATAATAATAATATTTAATGGATAAAAAAATAATAAATGAATGTTTTATAATCCAAGGCTATATATCGGTCCGATAACTAATCCCCTCCCTCCTTTAACTAATGGCAAGTATTAATTATGGCCTTTAAGCACCATTATTCTCATAAAGCTTTAGAGTTACTGAAATATAAGCTTTTTGTACTCATTTTTGATAAACAACAAAGTTATTTCCTGGAAATAAGGCTAATAGCTTGTATAAGATCAAAAATATAACAACAAAGTCCATTTCCACTAAAGCTGAATATTCTAGAAACTGTTCCAAAAACTGGAAATTTAACATTCTCATCTAAGAGAATAAGAAATAGGGGAACTAAATATGTACATATGTATGTACCTACTTATGGATATGTAGGGATTTGTATGTAGTTGATTATATTTATATACATACATCCATGCATATACTCGTATATACATACATGCGCTTTCATTTATCATTTTCCATTTGCAAAATTTATTGCATACATACAAAAACTTCAGACTATTTAACTTGCCTCAAAGCAAAAATTATTCTTCTTAAATCCGTAAAAGGCAGAAAATTAATTCAGCAACAACATACCTGGGCAAAACTCCTTGATAAAATCATGTATTTGTTCCCTCTTACCTTTCGAGCTTCTTCCCCTGTCAGGAAGATAAAATTCGAAACGATTACCGACGGTTTGTGGAAACGAACGATTGACGATTTTTCAATTACATACATATTTATATTTAAATAAGCACTATATTAATTTTTTCAAACTAGATATAAAAATTTAATATCAAATAATTTTTCATTTCAATTAATAACTATTCACACGCACACGTACCACAACGACCGATTATATCAATTAACGCGAGACGACTGAATGTTCTTTCCAATAAGTAGATAAATAAACCTTATTATATGTAACGCATTTGCATGTACATACATACTGCAAAAGCATCAGTGCTTTTTTCTCTTACTCTTTTCCACAGCGCTTTAAGCTTTTCCAGTTCCACAGTTGTTATTGCTTTTTGAAACTCATTTTTTTTTTTGCTTTTTTTTTTGTCGCGGTGGCACTAAGCCCCAAAATTTAAATAGAAATTTCCCTGTCCCGAAACCTGCCATTTAAAAAAACAGGCCTTGAAGTTATATTGAGCATTTCTCAATATTGTAATAAACTTGTAAGAAAATTGGTTAAAGCAATTCGCTTCAGACTAGAGATGGGCGTATGTCATGTTTTTTTCGTAACACGAACACACACGACTATACACGAAGTAGTTCTGCAACGGCTTTGAGCATGGTAAGCGTTTTCAATTGACAGCTAAGTTGTAATATAGTTTTTCTTATAAACTCTGTCTCTTTCAGTTCGTCCAGTTTGAGGTTTTCTCGCTATATTTGACTGTATTTTCTTGCAATTAGCAGCAAGTCTACTAAAAAATCAAAAGTGGGTTTTTAGCTGAAACATTTCTTTCTTCGTTTTTCTGAAGCTTGCTTAAATCAAAATAAGCTATTTCTAACGCAGATGTGCAACACGTACCCTTGTGCTTATGTTGAGTTCTTTTTTCGATATAAAGATATATTAAAAAAAAACAACGTACTTTTTTTAATTTATAAAGTGAAATTTTAACAAGTTCAAAATTAAAAAAATAAAAGCACACAAATTTAATTTTTAGTGAATAATATATCATTCAAAATCAGAATTATAATACAAACCTGTTTTCGGATTATGACATACGTGAACGTACTGAAATGATATTCAGCTTATACGATTGACATAAAACAATTTTTCTTACTTTTTTGTTTAAAAAATTTTAATATTATTTCAATTTGACAGCATGTGTTAAGAGATTATTGCTCAGCAATGTATTTTAACATGTGTTGCTTAATATATATTTGAACACATATTTATACGGTCCACACGCTGATATCTTGTATCGGAAATCGAATTTGACAATTCCCACGGCAATAATTGCCAAGATTATTGCTCGTGTGGACGGCTAGTAAAATTTAATGTTTTATTATATTGGTGATATTTGGCGATATTCCACATGTCATTTGGCGAGGAGGCTGAAAATAAATCTGACAACACTGATGCATATAGTTTTTGTCATGGTAAAATTTACAAGGTACATGCACAAGCCCAGCCTGTTAATGTATACAATGCAGAAAGTTGTTAAACTTTGTTTACAAGCTGCAAAAATATTAGTGTATGTGTATGAATAAAGTGAGTATTGCCAATGAATTTGCACATAGCTGCGTCTCCAATTACACATTGAAGAAAATTACACAACACATCTCGTGTGTAGGTTAAAATTAAAACAAAATTAAATAAAAATAGAACCCAAAGTAGAATTACACACATATTATACATGAATCTCATTACATGGCCCACACAAGAGAGTAGAAATTACACATTGTGTATTACACATATATTGGCAACACTGAATGACTATAATCATGCATGAATGCCGCGTCTGCAATTGTACTTTAGTTACCCTGTGATTGCTGTTTTTAAAAACAAAAGACATCTTTTTTGACAATTAACCGTTTGTTTCTACCAACAAAATGCGTGTGTTTTTTGGTGGTGTGATTTTGTTGTAGTCGTGCAAGTACCTTGTATAATTTTACCATGGTTTTTGTGAAATAGTTTCATTAACTTTGTGAACCATCAATAAATAATTTATCTGTTGTCCCAACAAATAAAGCTGAAGTAATATACATACATACATAAAAATAAATATTTATCATAAATATAAGTATTAAAAAAAGAGAATGGAAAAAAAAGTATATCCCAACTTGGAACAGATTTGTCGGCTGTGCTTAAAAGAGGATGCTGGAACTGTTTGCATATTTAACAATGAAGAAAATTCTGGCAAATATGTTTCATTGTCTATACCAATGCGCATAATGACCTGTACGTCGCTTGAAGTACAGTGCTCCGACGCCTTTCCCAAGAAAATTTGTACTGAGTGTCGTTTTCAGTTGGAAAAGTCCTATTATTTCCGAAAACAGAGTCAGGCGTCCGATGCTAAGATAAGAAAGCATTTGCGTCTGATAGCAATGGGGAAAACAAGCAAAGTTTTTAGTGAGAAATTAGATGACGATGACTATGATGAGTTAGAGTTCAAGGACTCGCTTAATTTTATAAAGGAACAGGAACAACATAAAAAACAAGCAGACAAATTAAAACTTGATTCAGTTTTAACTGAAATGAAAAAGCAAACAGAAAAAGATTTGGAGAAATTAAAAGAAAATGTATCTGCAACATGTCGGGAAAAATTAATCCCTAAAATAAGGGAGGAATTGCGAAAAGATATTGAAACAGAAATAAAAATTGAGCTGGAGGAAACTATAAGGAAAGAAGTAACCGAACAATGTATAGATCAAGCAAAGGAATCTCTACGTGCAGAAGTTCGTGAAGAATGCAGAAAATTAGAAATTAGGTGTCTTTTAGATGATTTAGAAAGTTATCTAATGAATAAAAATAAGTCGTTGCAAAGTTCAGTACCAACCAAAGAGAATAATAGTCCTAACAGATGTGTATCTCCAACAATTCCAAAGGAACATCTGCCAATTCTAAAGGTTATTCCACAGAAATCAGAGAATATAGAAGTGTTGCGAATGGAAATTCCAATACGCAATTCTCCAGCAGAACAAAGAAATGTATCAACTGCAAATATAACAGAAGATAATCACAATATGAATGACGAAGATTGCGATAGCGAAGGTAATTTTTTAATTTATGAAGAAGGCTATGAAGGACAAAATAAGTCCTTAGATGAAAAAATTGAGTACGAAGATAACGTTTTACAAGATGTAGAATATGAAGAGGAATTTATGGAAGGTAATAGTATTTCAGCATATGAAAAGATTAATGACCAAAATGTTGATACCAATGACGAGACTGCTGAAACAACAATATCCTATCGAAGTAAGTTTTATATATTTAATTTTGCAATTATTCCTAACAAAAATGTTTATTTTTAACCAATGTGCGCTTCAAACAGAAGAAATATAAGTTTAACGTATTTAGGTAATTTTTGGAACAAATGCAGTTTAGTAAAGCAGTCAAAAAAGTAATGAAAAGGAGCCTATGTGATAGAAAATAAAAAAAATAACAAAAAAAAAATTTAATAAAAAATTTGTGTATATTTCTTTTTTTTGTTTTTCTCCCACTGTCATTCACTTTAAGAATTAAGACTTTCCAAAATAAACTTTTCGTGTCTATAAGGGGTCTTAGCTATAGATTAGGTTAGGCTGACAGGTTGCTAAGAAGAGAAAGTAAGTTTTCAGATCACTTGGGTTCAAATGACACCCCTCTGTGTTACCTGAGAATAGGAAAGGGATAGTGCCAGTATATATGGTGAAGTGACAGTTAAAGAGAATAGAATCTTAATTAATTTTTTCGTTTTTACAACAAAGTCATATTACTTTGAGCTATATAGGTAGTCATTTTATTAGTTATTTTACTTCACCGACGATTAATTGTAACAATTATCGACGAAGGAGGGTGCTGCGATATACATATATGTACATATTAGTATCGACACTAACGCATATCATAAAAATCACACGGCACGGTTTGAACGCGATCTCTCGAACACCGTCATTTTCTGTGTAGTTGACGCACTATTTCAGGTAAAAACACCCCAACTGCGAAAAATCTTCAAAAAAATTATATATGTACATACTCGTACATACATACATATAAAAAACAGGCTGCAGCCCAATTCGCATACAATTCTTTTATTTAATTTTTTTCTTAGTTTTTAAATTTTCTATCACATAAGCTATTTAAAAAATTATTTTTGTGGAGATTCTTCACAGTTTCCTCTGAAAAGTTCAGAGGTCCATAACTCCGAAAATATGGGGCGCCGAAAACTTTTTATTTAATATTTTTTCTTATTTTTCAAAATTTGACAATTGGTTGGGCGAAAGTGCATAACACCCGTACAGTCAAACACAGTTTTGAGTCTCTAAAAAAGCTTGTTGGGTATGTACTATTAAACATTTACTACCTACCACACACATCACTATGAATATATTAGGGGGAAGAAGTTGTTTATTGAATCGAAACAATTCCATACTATGGGTATAAATAAATGTCATATTATCTCAGAATTTATTTCGAATGTGACTTTTAAATTAAATCTATATGTTGTTTGAAAGGCTACAAAAAGTGGATAATTGGTTTGTAACTTACCAATTCATACCTCCTATAAAAATTTTCTTTTGTTGCAAAACGTACACCATTTTAAAATTGTTGACAAAGACTTATCACGGCTTGCCCTTCAAAAATAGCAAAAGCATTTATGGTATCAACCCTGAAAATGTTGCCATGCATTATTTGATCCAAGAATATCAAACAGAATCAAAGCAAAAATGGCCGAAGTTCTTAAGGATATTGGTGATATTGATTAAAATAAAAATTAGTAAAGTGCGACTTTGCGACTACTATACGAACTTCACCCTATATAATCGAATATCTTACCTGTTGTAGAAATTAAAAAAAAAAAAAATTTAGTACACGGTAAACATTTATTTATTTATTTATTTAAGAAATACTTTACAAAGTAAATTTGCAAAGTATTGTTGCACAAATATGAGCGGGGTAGCTAGACCATATGCCCAAGATGTTATTAACAGTTTTTTAAAAAGGCTTTGTGACTGACTGTACACGACCTATGCCTTCACATAGGAAGTAGCAACGTGGTTGTTAAAGAAATTCCACAAAAGAACCGCAAGAATATACGGTTATCCGTGGCAGATCAGTCAACCAGTGCGAGTGAGACGCAAAACTCTCGAAGGCCAATAAACAACAGTGGCCTGGTTGCACTTAAGAGATAATTGCCAACGACGCTTGATGTTGACCCGCCCAGAGCTGCTTTACGACTGAACACGGTAAACATTTTTTCCATTGTTAGCGATCTTTTTAGTTTGACGTTTTTTTTTAATTACTGGCGCTCATCGTAACGAAAACAATAGGGTTTCTTTTTACCTTGTTTGAACGGAACCCTAAAAAGCATTGAGAATAAGGATCTGCCCCACCATGTCGACAACGTTCGACTTGTACACTTACATTTGAAACAAAAGCAAAATTTTAAAATTTGTTTCATCGTGAGACAGGCCATAAATTATGAGACCCTGTGCTCCTTATAGGATCGAGGGGAATATATATATATACATACTATATATAATGAAAATAAATTGGCGCATATTCAAAGTCAAAACAAAGTATACTTTGAGAATTTAAAATCAGTAATTAATATTGGTTTTAAATTCTTAAAGTATACATTGTTTTGACTGTGAATATGCGCCTTTGAAATTAAAATAAATTTATGCATGTGTGGATATGTGAATGTAATTGTTTGTTTAGAAATTTTCTCTATTTGACATTTTCTGTTAATTTTGCTAAATATGTTCATAGTATGTATGTGTTTTAGAAAACATTTTCTCATTTAAAAGTTATCGGAAACTTCCTTCACACGCAATTTTTTTGCGCAAAATCACTTTATTGAATAGTGTGACACACCAGTTAGAAATTAACGGTCTAATTCATAAAAAATATTTTGGGTTCATTAAAGGTTTATTTGACAAATTTCCCATAGAAATATGTCAAATAAGCGCTTAATAAACCTGAAATATTTTTTATGAATAAGGCAGTAAGTATTTTTCTTAATTTTCAGTGGGCGTAGGATACGCCTTAATTTTATTTTCGTCGTTATTTACCAATACCCGCCGATTTGAGACTTGAAAAAATCCAACTTTTAATTTTAAGAACCACCCTAATGTAAATGTGCATTTTTCACAAGCAATTCGAACTTTAAACCAACTGTAATGACTTCGTTTAAGTTTTTGCTATACATTCTCGTATAGGTGCATAGTTAGGTTATTGTTATGGTATACTATTTTATAATACCATAATTATTGCTGTACCACAAATAATAATAATAACAATAATATATTTTTTACAGTTGAACATGCAGATGGAGAAATTCAGTTTTCGAAAAAGTGCAAGAACAACGATGACATTAATAACGCTATTGGTGAATCCAATCCTAACCAGAAATTTGAATACAAAAATATAATGGTTATCAATATAGATAATGGAATGGAAAACGAATACGTAGAGCATGTTGAAGAAGTAGTAAGTAATCAATCAGTCTGCTTGTTTGTGTGTATATTTTTCAAAGAGAGATATTTCAATAGGAAGAAAAACACGAGGTGAAAGAAAAAAATAAGTCGACTAAAGCACCGCGAAACAAAAAATCGCAATCATCCACAACGGCAGCGATAACTTCGGAAACCTCATTCCTGACTAAAACGTATGTAAATCCCATGCAACGGAGTACACATACACCAAAAATATATAAATGCGAAAGCTGCCCGATGGTATTTTCAACCAAAAATTCTATAGAAACTCATTTGCGTACGCATCGTAAAGTTGAGAAGACTGGCGTAATATATCAGTGTCCGGAATGTCGAATAGTTGTTTCTTGTAGCAGTGCTCTCCGTCGCCATATGTATGTGCACTGTGCGGAAAAGCCGTTCGCTTGTACCTTATGTGATAAAGCATTCGTGCAAAAGGAAATTCTGAAACGACACATGCAATCGCATACCGGTATAAGGCCACATCAGTGCCCCCATTGTTCACGTACATTTGCTCAACGTATCAATTTGACACAACACATAAATCGAAATCACTTGGAGGTGCCACGAGTTCAGCAACATCCGTGTAATTTGTGTCCGAAACGTTTTAACCATGCATCTGGTCTTAGTCGCCATTTGGCAACACATGGTGGTGTTGCTTTTCAATGCAACGGTTGTGATCGAACTTTCAGCGATCGTTCGTCAATAAAGCGGCATATAGCAAATATGCATGCTAGTAGTAGATCTTCGAAAGATGATGCTAAACCGAAAAATTAGTTGAAAAAAATAAAGAATTGTAAGAGCACAATAAAACAGTAAAATATTAAATAACGGTTTGCTTTAGTTTTAATACGAACTGCGCGTTGAGCAACAGCCTTATGTTGACGCCTAAAGATATGCTTTGTTATTAGGAATTTACTCACATTGAACGCCATCTATTGGTATGCCTATCCACATTTATGAATCTAAAATTTGTCTTAAATAGGTGGCATCATTTTTGATGAATTTTCGATCCCAATATGGAAAACAGTCTGGCAAGCACGTGCTACCAGACTGTTTTCAATAGTGTGGTCGAAAATTTGTGGATGTGCTGCCACCTTATTTAGCTAATTTTTTGAAAAATAAAATGCAGCTAGCCGAAGCAATAGATGGCGCTATTTTTATATAAATAAATATATTTAAGCATACTCTTAGGCGCTACAACTTTAAATTTTACCAGCCATCCAAATAAATAAAACACCGTCACGCCACGATTAATGAAAAACATTTTTGAACACTTTTTTAATGCATATATCAAATGGCATGCTTTAGTGACTTTAATTTCCTATATTTCAAAATAATTACAATATTTACCTAAATTTTATATAAAAAGCATTTACACTGTTGAAACATAATAAGCTTGTTCACAAATATTCAATAGAAAAACTGTTGATACATTAAAAATAGTTGCGTTTAAGGCCTATTAACATATATTATCTTAAAATAGAAACAATGAACGTTTAAGTAATAATTAAAAATGAATTGAGCAACACAAAATGCTATTTTTACACGTTGAATCTAAATAAATAAATAAGAATAATAATAATACTAATTAATTCATAATTTAAACGCAATAAAAGACATTTAGCTCTCAAAGCACCACATCTTAATTTTCTTAGTAATATTATGAATGTTATAACAGAATGACTGATATTTTTGTTTCGTTTTTTCTTCGTTACACAATATAAATAACAATTATAAATAAAGTACATGTTAAAAATACGTGGCATTTCATCTTTTAGTTTTGTCTGAAAAATGTTTAATCCGAATTAGTCAAGGAAGAACGCTGAGATTCTAGAGTACTAGAATCATTGCGGTTACGTAACATACGTGGTTGACTGGAAGTGAAATTAGAAAAATCTTTCATGACATCCTTGTAGGTCTCATCCTCCCCGTTGCCTTCGTCATTTAGGCCTATTTCATCGTTCAAACGAGTTAAACGTAGGCTAAAAATAAATAAAATAGTATACAGTATAATAGTTCTAATCAATAACATAATATATATAACATATACTATATACATATGTGAAAAAATTATAATATATAATTTTCTTAAAACTAATTTTCTTTGAAATTTAATATTGGTTAAAGCTTGCAAAATGTGATAGTTTTGGACCAAAGTATAAAAGCAAACAAAGCAACTTACTATTCCTTTTATTAATTTTTTGTGCGTTAATTTTCGATGTTTTTTTTCTAATTTTGACAATTTTTTTTCTTTCTTATTTATGTTACTAGCCGTCTACACGAGCAATAATCTTGGCAATTATTGCCGTGGTAATTGCCAAATTCGATTGTCGACTTGTATTGCTAATATCTTGTATATTAGCGTGTATACCGTATGAATATGCGTTCAAATATATATTCAGCAAAAAATGTTAAAATACATTGCTGAGCAATAATCTCTTAACACATGCTGTCAAATTGAAATCATATTAATTTTAACAAAAAAGCAAGGCAAATCCATACCAGGTGGTCGCAAGGGATCAGGTGACTATTTTCGTCCCTTGTAATTTGAATATGCGTTGGATGTCAACAAACATTTTTCAGTACATTTTTTGACATTTAAAGTATAAATTTCTCAAAGCGAGTTGAGCTGAGTATACCTTATATGAAATTGCCTTGCAAAAAAGTAAGAAAAAATGTTTTAACTAAATAAAATAAAAATAAGTTCAATTTAAAATTAGCAAAAAATCTAGTTAAGGATAATTTAGGCATGTATATGCCTAAAAAAGCCAATATATTTGAATGTATGTACGTGTTCGCCACCTCTAGATACATTGTTGAACACAAACAATTTGACGTCATTGTTCTGCCGGAGTTATTGCTTGTGTTAAGACACAACAAACTGCTCGTGTGGTCGTAGTGTTAAATAAATAAAAAATAATAAAGATCATAAGTCAAGAACATCAACACTATATAATAACTTGGGACAGAGCACCAACTGTAGCATGCTTTTGATAAAAGAGGAATGAATAACAGTTTCAGTGTTATCATAAAGTAAAGAGCAATAAAAAGAGAACAACTCAATAATGTACATCATGAAGGTTAAGCAAGCAAATGTTTTGGACGCACCTCTAGTATGCATACTCGTATACAAATGTGTAAATTGTAAAATGGAGATAAAACAATGTTTGTGATATACTTACAGGGTCACAATGTCAGCATTTCGTTGATCAACAGCAATATCTAATGGCTTTTTGCCACTATTTGCTTCGATGTCATATTTGGCTTTATGTTTAAGCAAGAGATATACTTGAGCTATGAAACCTTTTTCAGTAGACATGTGTAAAGCACTATAGCCCAAATCATCTACCGCATCAATGGGGACACCATTCAAAAGCAGATATTCGCAAGCCATAACAGAACCCTTCAAAAGTAATATTAAGAAGTAATTTAATTAACTATATGTACATACATATGTATATACAAATGATTAATGTTGCTTATACGTCTTACCGATAATACTGCCTGATGTAAATAAGTACGATTATGATCTTCTATATTCCGCCAATTCTTATCGGCACCCAAAGCAAACGCCATGCACATAACAGGTAAATTGTGTACAGCCGATGCCTGATACAGCATGAGATTCGCATTTAGTTTCGAAAAGGGGACTTCATGCAAAACTTCCGGTTCATTTTCACCTTCAGTGGACTCTTGATCAGATCCCAAGATACCGGGTGTTTCGTAAGTTTCCAGACCTAATTCATCGCCCACTATCAGCAGATCTTCACGCGAAATGCTTAAAGACATCGAGGGTATATTTATAGATTCATCATCATCATCATTGTCCTCATCATCATCTACGACGGGATCATCAGAAGATTTTGAACTCGATCGCTGACGTTTACGTTCACGATGACGGCGACGTCTAAACTTTTTTACAGCCCATTTGCGTGGTGCTCCCAACGACAATGTTGCCCTCTTACCAATTTCGCCACTATCAATTGATAATACTTCGGCCGTTTCACTGGATAAATAATCCGTTGGTTTAGGCATAGCGCACACAAAACGTTTCTCCACATATTTCGCTTTAATCCATGCTTCTCTTACGGATATTTCACAATTCTCTGTGGCCGCTTTCAATTCGCAATTTTCGCCTATACGCGATTCATAGATGCGATTCACCACAGCATTTCCTAATTCCATCATTACTTTCACATTTTCGGTTTCCCATGCATCCAAAGTCAATGAACGCACTTTACTGTAATGTACACCTAAACTGCGATGAACGCCCGAACATTCAATACACAAAGTAATGCCTAAATTAATGGAAGCCCAGCGTGGGTCGGAGCCGCGACAATCGCAACATTGTGCGTTACCGGGGATTTTAAGGAACTGTTCCCAATGCCTGCAAACAATCAGGAAAAAAGTGGATTATTCATTATTGTTTATTTTTCTAATAGCAAAAGAACGGGATGCTTCGTACAAGAGGAAAAACATTACTCTCTCAAATCATCAATCTTTTCGCCAATTTTCCAGTCACTTGAATAATTTATAGTTTAGTTTTTTCTCTCCTACAAAATTTAAAAAAGTGTAGTTGCGTGATTTTGCATTTCAGCTAACAAAACATAAATTAACCCCCTTTATCAGACCGTCGACTTGAGTATAATATAATACATGGAAAGCACTAAATTTTTTGAGTGATCTTCATACAAATGTTCTAGACGAATCGTCTGCTTGAGTTGTGGAAACTACACAATAATTTCTGTAAAAATGGGTTTGGAGCTATAAGCAACCACTATTTTTAACTCAACTTGATGTCATTTTTATATTGATGATTTTATTAGGCTAAAGTTCGTATCGCTTTGTAAGCCAAATTACATGTAACAATTATTAATGAACAAATAACACCAAAGTTAATTGTAAATATTCTGACAAACACTTAGTAGAACGGAACAACTAGCTGCTTTCGAAGGTCACTACACCGTCATCATCAGCGTTCGTTCTTTTGTGTTTGGTCCACTGTGTGTGGTGTCAGTTGATGCAGATTTCTGCTTTATATACTGAATTGTTTTGATTCATCGTATTACAATTTGTTGAAAGCTTTTTTGTAATGAAAGCTCAATTTTACCATCTTTAAATTTACAACAGTCTTGCCATTGTCGTTTGTTCTTTACTAATTGTGCACATGTTTTTTGGAAAATAAGTGCAACATCTTTTTTTCTGAAACAATTTTAAATGTTTAGTTGAACTATAGTGAATTTTAATCAGAAATAATTTCTTAGTCGGGCTTAAGTTCAGTAATTTCAATTCTTATTGAATGAAATATTTTTTATTAATTAATGTGAGTTTCTAAAGAAGAGAAGAAAAATTAAATTAGACTATAAGCTGGGGGGAAATACCGATATTTTTCTGTGCAGCAACGCACTTTTTTCTTTTATATTAAAAAACGATTTAACGGTATAATTTGAGAAATTAAAAGGCCTGAAATTATTGAGTAATAAATTTTCACTTTATAAGCATTAAATTTATTATTTGCTCGCTCCCATTTTGAAAGGGCAAATAATGTTGCCTTATTTTTAGAAAAGAAACGACATATGTAAGTACTCGTAAATTTTACCCCTCCTGAATGTAACGAAGCAACAGTTTTATCTATTTTTACTCACACTTTTCTTTTGGCGTTTAAGGGATTTGCATGCAGCGACGACTGTGGTCTGGAATGTTGTGAATCATGCTGTATAGCTGCACCAATACTCTTTTGTAGTGCTGAAATCCACATGGTTAGCATATCAGCTGAGTCAGCTTGTAAGATGTGAGATCTTGTAGAAGAAATATTTAAAAGATAAATTAAATAATGATGGCGTGAATATGTTATAGCTGACGTACTTGGTTGGTGATATGACTTCGAAACAAAAACGCCGATCACCATCATTGACTGGGCGCACAGTGCAAATACGCAAATCTTCTTCCATCACAGAAAATGAGTCCTCGTTGCTACGTTTTCTGCAATTCGAATCCAAATCACTTCAGAGCGTTACACAACAACAACAACAACACAAGACATTTTTCAATTCAACAGAACAAAACAAAAATTATACAAAACAGCAGAATTTTTTATTTTTTTTCATAAATAGCAACCAAAGATTATTTAATTTAAGAAGACGAAAAAAAGTTTAGTTTGAACACAGTAAAGTTACATACAATGATTACACAACAAGAACAGAAACAAAATGAACACAACATACATATGAAAAAAGAAGAAAAAATAAAATTAAGAATTATTGAAAATAATAGCAAAACTAAATTTAAGAGTTTCAAATTTACAAAAACTATAGACTAGAAATTTTGACTACAAATGTGCTATTTGTCTCTAATTTATATTTTACATTACTACATATATAGCATGATTTAAGTATAACAAATATAGTGCAAAATTGATAATGATATTCATTTAGATATTAAAAAAACAATGGCGGTATTCGATGTTTGATGCAAATTGTCTTGCGTAAGTGCAAATGCAAAATATCGTAGCTTTTCCTGGTGTGTGTGTGTATTTTGTTGTTGCATTTGAAAGAAAAGCTAGACAATTTGCATCAAACATCGAATACCGCCAATATAAATCTACAGTGAAATTAAATGAAATTTGGTAATTTTGAACGTACCTGTACACAAGTTGATTATCACTCAAATAGAACCATCGGCGACACCAAGTTTTAAATCCTTTGGATTTCTTCTTAAATAAATATCCTTCGATTTTATTCGAAGTACTATTTGTATTCGACTCACAAAAACTATTTACACTCATATGGCGATTTTGCATGGCCTTTTCCAATTGTTGGTATTCTCCGCGTAGAGTATTCAAGTCTTCAGTAATGCTTTTAAAAAATACATCAAAATCGTTGCACAGATCGAAGCCTTGATGATAATATGTAACACAGGCTTGATAGTAGTCTAACAACTGAAAATGATCAAGATAAATTAGATTTAAAAAATTATTATTATACAAATTATCAAAAATTAAAATGAAAATATTTATTATTTTATTTTGTTTATTATAACCGTATGGCCATAGGGCCATATATATATAGTTGGTGGACTACAAGTATATATGTATAACATAAGAATAATTAAACATGTAGACAACAAATAAACTAAAAACAATATTCATGAAAAAAATAATAGTTATAAAATTATTAGTTTTCATTTTGTGTTTGCAATTCCGATCGATTTTGTTTTACGTTTTTCAGATTCTGATCGATTATTCTTTTGCTTTTGATGTATTGCCGAATTTGGGGGTTAATGCAGGATTATGTAAGTGGATTCAGAATCGGCTAACTCACCGCAGGATAACTTCGGCTCTATGAGCTTCTAGCTTTGTAAATAGGAGTACTTTCGCCTCTCGAATCGCGGGGGTGTAAAATCGTGGTTTATGCTGATGATGTGGCAATAGCTGTAAGAGAAAAATTCCTCATTTCTCTAAGGGATATCCTACAGGATGGTCTTTCACATTTAACAAGATGAGTAGAGAAACGAGGGCTGCCGTTAATCCTAATAAAACGGAACTAGTACTCTTCTCCAGGAAGTATAAGATATGTACCTGTTTTCCAACATATCACTCTTAATAATACGGAGATAAAAATGTCCAACACTGCAAAATATCTCGGTGTTATTCTTGATTCAAAGCTGAGTTTCAAAACTAATATTCTAGAGAGAGTCAAGAAAGCAACAGTTTCACTCCATCTATGCAAAAAATTCATTGGGAAAAACTGGGGTCGTACCCCAAAAATCGTTCACTGGATCTATACTGTAATAGTACGTCCAATTTTCATGTATGGGATCATCGTGTGGTGGCCGTCCCTGGAGAAAAAGACGTATCTATATGTCTTACACAAGGTGCAAAGACTTGCATCCTTGTATATAACCAGTGCTCTTCGCACCAATCTTACGGACGCACTGGGGATGCTCCTTCACCTACTACCATTGGACCTAGTAGGGAAGGAGATAGCAACAACCTCAGCAATCCGTCTTCGTTGTACCTTTCTGTGGAACGGAAATGGTACCAGCCACTGTAGAATACTCGATGATGAAGCTTGGGGATGAAGGATTGAACAAACCTCCACTGCTCTACTTCACGAACGTCTTTATAAAACCTGGATACCATCCACAAAATTGTGGATGAATGGAACTCCAGGCAGAAGAAAAAGTGTTGATTTTTATAGGGACGGCTCCAAAACACAAGAAGGTGTGTGTTATGGAGTCTTTTCAGGCGCTTTAGGTCTTCGTATTGCAAAGCTACTTCCGGATCACTGCAGGTTCCAGATTCCAGGCAGAGATCCTTGCTATAAAAAAATTGCGGATTGGTTGAAAGTGAATGCCACTTCAACGACTGTGATTAACATATGCACTGATAGTCGAGCAACAACAACAACAGCACTAGACTGGCGCTCATCTCTAAATGAGATGGCAGAGCATTTTGATATTAGGTTCATCTCGACGCCGGGGCATAGAGGCTTTCAGGCTGATGAGCTTGCTAGAACTGGGACAACCCTACAAGTTCCACCGGATTTGGAATGTGTGGGTTTACTCCCCTACACTCTTGCAAACTCAGTCTTAGGTGCAAGACAGAAGATGAAACAAATAGAAGGTGGGTCACAAGAAATGATTGTGTGATCACAAGGCAGTTATGGACTCATGTAAATAGCAAAATTACAGCTTCTTTAATTTTAAAGAATAGGAAACAAATCTCGATTCTAGTTTCCACAGGTTAAAGGTCGAACACAATGATTTTTGCTAAAGTGCCAGGATATCGATGAAGACGTAAAACTCGAATGGAACTGATACAAGACTAGTCACGTGACCAGTTCCTAAGAAATAGGGAACAGTCCTAGTTCAAATTCTTCCTATGAAGTGTTAGAACTCGGACTTTTATATGAGGATAGCATAGGATGGGGTTAATTGATACTTTGTATGCACCTTAATACTTGTCACTGAACTATCTTACAGGTACATAATCGGTGTAGAATAATATAAATTATATATCATTCATTCCGACATTTAACTGTAATAATGAAAATTTATAATTTTTTTTTAGAATACCTTTTTTGGTATTCGAACTGATAACTTCTGGCATGACAGGCTAGCACACTACCCACTCGACCACAGGGACACTTACATATATTTCAAAATTATATATCGTTACTTTAATATAGAAAGGTCCTAACGCATAATTTTTTTGAAATGGAGATTTGTGCATTTTTCGATACATTAGATGGATGTTCTTCTATCGAAATATCCAAAATAAACTCGATTTCAAAAATATAATATGAAATTAAGCTAACGATATACCAGTTAAGCTTATGTTAATATCTAAATATAGTAACGGCACAAAGTATACAGAGATGTCACGAGACGGAAGATAAGGGTATTTTTCTGTTGGTCTCGTTTTTTCTAAAATTTTGTCGTCGTTTTTGTTTTGATTGTCCTTTCTAGTGCAATAAAATTACATCGCTTTTTATTAGCTGTGTTAATTGGTAAGTAGTAATACCCTACAATATCAACTATACATACTGTATTTTTCTCTTTTTTTTCACGAATTTTAAAAAAACTGATTGGAGCTTTTTTTACCTGTCACTTTCTTCACTTCTGTGTATTCTGTGGTAACGGGACAGGTTTCGACTGACTTTTACCACAATACTCAACCGAGTCCTTATTAAGATGACTGAAGATTAAAACGACACATCACGAAAATGGTGAATTTATAACCATTTTACACGATATATCTTTTTCACCTTTCACTACTCCCCCTACTTTTGGTACGTCATAGGACGAGTATCATTTGTCCTAACAAACAAAAAATTGTTAACTGTCAAAAATTATGAAAATTTTAATTAATGATTTTTGCGTTTCAGGTGGTCTAATAATATATTTATAGTGTGTATGTATATGTACATATCGTCGCTGATTTAACTAAATGACCTAACTAACATTTTAACAATTTAACAGGAGAGCAGCTTTTATGGTTGTTTTATACATTCATTCTTATGGCTGCGTCTGAAATCTTTTTACTTATATAGGCACAACAGTAAGTAATGCTTACAGTCATGAAAGTTGTAGACAAGGTGTATTATGACTTATAAAGTCTAGTAATGGACTTAATTCATTTTTCAAAAATATGTCAGTTAGGTCAGTTAGTTAAAACAGCGACGATATATGAGAGTTTATATTTGCATGAATGTTAAACAAAAGTTTAAAGTCATGAATATTAAAAAAAAATAAATAAAATTCTTAATAACAAAAGATTTGTAAAAAAGGCACAAACACAAACTCCGAATCGATGCATGTAACTAAATAGATAATTTTAAATATATACAATTGGGAATATGTACAATTAAAAAATACCAATGTTATGAATCGTGTTTTGCTTTTGCAAACAAACAAGTTGACGCTTGGGTAAACAGTACTTATGTATATAGGAATTAAAAATAAATAATGCTGATTAAGTCAACAAAATTATAATAATATCGCTTAATTCTCCTAATGGTTGTGTTTTAGGTCAATTATACGAAGAAGAAAATCATTTAATTCAATGGTATAAGCCAAGAAATGTCTTATTGTGATTGAATATGCAGTCTGAATGTTATATCTTATTTTAGAAGAAAATTATAATCCCAAACTGATTTTAAAGCTTAAAATAATAAGTTTTATCCCGCACCTTTTAAGGCAAAGTTCTCTCAATAAAACACAAATATGCAAAAGTACGGGAACGCCAAAACATTTTAACATAAAAAATTAGACATCAATGTATATACAGTGGCTCACAGCTTATTTCAACCAGCCTCTTTAAAAAAAATAAATCCAATATACATAATTTCGAAACGTAACAAAATATTGAAAAGATTTAAATGAGGTCTTATAGATTACTTCCCTAACATAAAAAAATAAGTTTCGTTCAGTCTCAAATTTACACTTTTCAAAATTTACAAACTAAAAACCAAAAAAATAGGTGCATAAGTAGTCACAGCTTATTTCAACCAGTAATTTTAAACGAACATTCAAACGATTAGATAAATAATTTTTTTAAGTTTCAAAACTTAGTATGATATCCTTTTTGGTCAACTGCTTCCAACTCGCATGGATTTCACTAACTTTCCTGTCGTTTGGGGAGCTATTTTCCCCATCCCTTCTTTAGCGCTGCTCTGAGATCATTCCTACTCGAGATCTGGTGTTGGCGTACATTTTGATCGAGAATATCTCATACATTTTCAATTATATTTAGATCAGATGGTTGTGCAAGCGGTTGCATCAAGTGGGGACAGTTCCAAAAAAGCCACGGTTTTACAATACCTGGTTTATGTTTCGGGTCGTTGTCCTGATAGAACCGAGACTGATTGGATTTTAGAATGCATAGGTACATATCTTTGTAGGTTGTACTCTCAATAAACTGCAAAGTTTTTACCCCACCTGATAAAATACAAGCCCACACCATGACACTAAAACCATCATGTTTAACTCCAGCTTTTAAGTTCTTATTATGGAGCACTGTATTTGGTTTACGCCAAATATAAGTTTGGCTATCCGCAAGAATAACATGCTCCCAAAATCTTGAGTCTTTGGTAAAGTGATATTTAGCGAATTTTAGGTACGCTGCACGATTTTTATTCTTAATAGTTGCCTTTTTCCGCGATACTATACCATTAAAACTATAGTTTCAAACTTGACGGCGTATAATTTCTGCACTACACCTTTTGCTAAGCTCATTTTTAGCTTCTATAGCCTATTTTTGAGCGGACAGCTTCGGGTTTTCCCTTATTTTTCTGACCCTGTAGCCACTCATCAACCTCATCAAAAATGTTGTTAGTAGCTTTTCTATCTTCCTCATGTATCATATTTTCATGAACGAAGCAAGATATTATGTTTTGCACTGTCAAATGGCTGAGGCAAACCATTTTAGAAATTTTTCGACGAGAATGGTGTTTTTAAAATGTCTAATAACCAATTCCCTCTCTTTTATGGTAGTGCGCCGCTTCATTTTAGAAGAAATTAGCGTTTGGTTTACTTAACTGACGAAATCAAAATAAATATTTATTAAAATAATTGTAAGTATACATATGTATTTACGAAACAATGTTTGAAAATTTACCGCTAATCGAGGAGTGATACCAATTTAACAGATCTCAGAAACGACTGGTTGAAATAAGCTGTGACTACTTATGCACCTATGATTTTGGTTTTTAGTTTGTAAAATTCTAAAAGTGTAAATTTGAGACTGAATGAAACCTATTTTTTATGTTTGGGAAGTATTCTATAAGTCCTCATTTAAATCTTTTCAATATTTTGCTTCGGTTCGAAATTATATGGGATTTATTTTGAAATAGGCTGTGAGGCAATATACATATGTATATATATATGTATGCATATACCGGGTGGCACAAAATTAATCACCCTATCGGAAGATGCTATAACTTTTGCAAATGGAGGTAAATGTCAGTTCCGCTTTGACATTTGTTGAGTAAAAAGGTATAGAATATACGCCAATAAGATATGAATCACCTTAAAAACGTGGAATAGTTATTTCGTTTTTCTCTGCGACAGCTTTTCATCGAAAATTATCATGAGCGACGAGCTCCATTTTCATCTCTGTAGCACAAACAATTCTCGCTCACATATTTGCTTTCAACCAACTATGACTATAGCCGATTCCAACACACAAGATTATCTCTACTTCATTTATGCCAAAAACTTAAATACTCTGCAACTGTTAATAGAAAGACACATGCATATTGTGCGTATTGCGTGTCTGTCATACTTATACTCAGAGTATGCCTACACTCACGAGTATGAATATTTATTCGGACAAAATAAATATACGCATGATACTCGGAGTATTTATTCATTATACGCCTCCATATGCATTTGTGTGTATGAAGTGGAACGGAATAGGTAGTTAGGAGGTAATATTTAAAATAAATATAATCTTTAAACTGTTATTATTATTATTATTATAAAAATCGTTAATAAACTGATATTTTGTGATCTGTAAAGTCATAAATGAATTTATAGTAAATAATTAGTTAGAAACGTTTCTAGCACAGGTTTTACTAATTTACTTGTGTGAGGAATATAATACTCCAGTATATACTCATGTGTATACGAATACATACTCAGAGTATTTAATTTTTTTGTGTATGATTGTAGCTGATACAGTGTATAAATTTTACTTATGCACGTAATTTCTACATACAGATAATTTACCTAAGGTTTTTACTTAGGAATTGGACTTATAACATTTAACTTACACGATGGTTATCTGTACACTAATATATGTATATCTATGGGTAGAAATAACAACTATAACACTATAGTCGTTTGTGCGGCGTAATTTAATGAATGTGTATGAACATTGTCGTTGGTTGTTTATGGTTACACTCGTATGTCTTCAGTTTAAACTTGATCAATATGTTTTTGTATAAGTATGAGTATATTTGTTTCTTTGACGACCAATACTGAAAGAGTACTCGAAACGATACTTCTGTCATTTTGTGGTACATAGGGGTCCGTAGGGATGCATCTCTAGGTCTTTTCTAAAACACAGTGTCTAGTCACGATCCATGACCAATTAAAACACTTGTACGCTTCATAATTGAAAGGTCAAAATCGTCAGCAACAATCAAGCTTTTCAAGGTTTTGTGCAAATCTCTTATATTTCAAATTACGGATGTTCTATGCGCCACTGTCGCCGAATTACAATTCCTTTTTTAATTTCGTGCAGGCATAATGCGCGGTCTGGTGTCTAAAAATACTCCATAGTGACTGACTTGTCTAGAGCCATGCTACGGATGCGTTGTATTCAAGCAATAATTTTTCCTTCAGCTTATGACAAAAATGCCGTAGTCGAAATGCGATAAGGGTGATTGATTCAATATCGTCAATGTGGATGGGCGGGGAACAGAGTTTGATTTTAGACGCAAAGGTTTCTTGGAAACAAGATTCGAAGAACTTTCCGTAAATTTCATGTTTGCCAAATTATTGTTTTTTCCATCCGCATAATTTGACACACCCTTATGTACATACAAGGTGGGCCAAAAGAAATCACCCTATTGGAAGATGCTCTTATTTTAGCAAATGGCGGCCAATGTCAAATCTGTTTTGACAGATGTAGAATACAAGTGAACAAGCCATGGAGCGATACACTCCCCAAGAACGTGGAATAATCGTGTCGTGGCGTTCCCGGGTCGCCTCATCTCTGGTTTTAGTGATTTACACTGGCCCGCAAGATCGCCCGATTTAACCGTTCCAGACTTTTTTGTGAGGTTTTTTGAAGTCCCGTGTTTACGTGAACAAGCCCGAGACCCTATAACCCCTCAAGGACAACATTCGACACTAGTGCGAAAATCTGTCGCCCGAAGTTCACGCCGATAAGATGAAATATGCCATAAAACGAGCAATCAATTGTGACGGCGCCCATTTGGCCGATATCATCTTCTCGACTTGACCAATAAAATTGTAAAGGTTAAAATAAACATAATCAAAAAAGAGAATCCATATTTTTCATTTATATAGAAAAAAAATGAGAGCCAAATAACATCGGATGACTTATTTTGGCCCACCTTGTACATACTGCACATAACTACATATGAATGTAAGTATATGTAGATGTGCAAATATGTTTACACAATATAAAAATTACAAAGTACATATACATATCCTACATTTCACCTCATTTGACATAAATACCTTAGGAAACATTTGCTATTTTTAGATACATACTTATGTACAGTCCACATACATACATATTTACATTTATAATACACTTTTAATAAGAATTCTATGCGTCAGGTTTATAATATGTTCTCATAATGTAGACATAGCAAAGGAGGTATGAGTATCTACAAACGTTTGGAAAGTACTTACCGTCGACAGTATTGATGGTACTTTACGAGACTGAACTAAAGTGATGTAGTTAACATAGTCTAATGCTGTGTGATGAAAGCAAGATTTAGATGCGGATAATATGTTGGCGGCTTCTTGTACTTCCTGTGTACGATTTTTACTCGCCTACAAAGAGGAATATTCAAAAATTGCATAAATATGTGCACAAACAAATGCGCAGCAGTTTAACTTTAAATAAACAAATTGTAACTCAATATCACAATTTGTTTTCGATACTGAGGGACGTATTTATTAGAGATGTGCACGTGAGCGGTTTTTGACTCACGACACGCACGCTTATTTTAAATCTTAAATTATTTTACTCACGCACTTTCACGCACGAATGATTTTGAAAATGTTTAACGATCACGCACGCTTACGAAAAATATATAATACATTTTTTATGTTTGTTGGTTGAAAAACAGGTTCTTACATATATGTAAATACATATGTATGTTTATACATACGTATGTATGTATGCATTGTTTGCAGGTTCATTCAACCTATATGTATGTATATAGATATTAATGTACATAAATCAGAGCTGGCCACCGAGAAAAACACGAGAGTAATGTATTCGCGTGTGTATTCAATTTGTATAAGAAGCCGATTGATGTTCGGCACTCTGGTGCTACTTTGTGCAGCTCAGATATAAATTGTAGTATTTATTATAAAATTTAAAATTTGTAATACAGTTATATAGCCACGCAGGAATGTTATCTCATAAGAGCGTGAGAATTCGTGGGTGATTCTTAAAAAAATTACTCGTGCGTGATCGTGCGTGAGCTGATCACGCACGAGTAATTTTTTTTAAGTCACGGTCACGCACTCATGCGTGATTAATTATAATGAGTCACGCGTGACACGATCAAATCACGACATTTGCACATCTCTAGTATTTATAAACGATTATGAAAGTTTAAATTAAAAAGAAAATACATTTAATGTAATTTTACATTAGAGAAGATATTTAATTTTTCGCTATTGTAATCAGACAAATAATCAGATGGTGCAAGGACTATAAATAAAATCGTAAGGAACAACAATTAAAATTTTTAAGAGAAGGGGTTTTATAATATTCAAATATGTTTTACTTACACAAATTGCCGCTTGCGATAAAACTGTACAGCCTGTATTTTAAAAGTTACCCATAACTTTAATAAAATTTTAATTTCAATAAAAACGTTTATTTTTTACTACATGTCGCTTACGGTTAAATCGAAAACAGGGCTCGATATTTAAAGCATTCTATCAATATTTTTGTGTGAGGATTACTACTAACTAATATTTTGCGAAAAATTATACAAAATACTTTTATTAAAACTTATTGTATTGTTTTTCTTATTAATATAGCTTCTAAATAAAAATGAAAAAAAAAACAATAAGTACGTATAGCGGGAAGTTAAAAATTGCTGGAATAAGTTTTGCCTCGAACCTTAAAGTTTATTTTATGAAGCCTTCATATAAGTTTTATATTTAATTTTTAAGAGCATATTTTAAGTTTTAGGGGCATATTTTTAACTTTTTAGTGCATACTTAATGTACATGGAACACATTTTTAAATCATATTGCTAGTTGCTCTGGTTTAAGAAATTTAAACTTT
Source organism: Nowickia ferox (assembly GCA_936439885.1). Taxonomy (NCBI): domain Eukaryota; kingdom Metazoa; phylum Arthropoda; class Insecta; order Diptera; family Tachinidae; genus Nowickia; species Nowickia ferox. The sequence continues at coordinate 87,893,867 of OW387023.1, read as the reverse complement.
TAAGCGTCAATTCGGTGGTTTTCATTAATAACAGCACATGTCGAAGAATCGAATTTATTTTTCAGTAGAGCTAAAAAAAAGTTAATTTTGAAGCTTATTTATTATATTTTTCAAAATTTTCTTAAACCTTTTTAAAAAGCATTTAAAATATAACAACTTGGCATCATAAACGAAATGAGAAATACATACATAACATAGATTGTTATTCATGAAAACCACAGAATTATGATTAGGATATTATATTAATTTACTTACTTGGGCATTTTTAGTTAAGGCACTGTCATAACCTTCGGAAACTTTAAGAAAATGTCCCTTATAATCTTTGACTTGATTGATGTCTTCTTTAACAAAAACGGCGAGATTTTTTAAAACCGTACGGCTGGCTTGATCGAACAAAATGGTGTGAAATTTATTCATCTCCTATAATATTATTATTGTTTATTAATTTTATGAATATGTTTATAAAGATAAGAAATTATAATAATCAACTGTTACATTTTTACTCATGTATAAGTGTAGGTTTGTATGAGCAGAGTAATCGGCATAGGCTTCAAATGGGTTTCACGTTTCTTTTTATTTAAAATTAAAAAAAGCCTAATTGGAAAAAGAAAATTAATACCAGATTCAAATATACATACATAGCAACACAACAGCATTTAATTTATTGTTGTATTCTGTGTTCCAACTGGAACAAAAAATGGCAAAGGCACGTGGCCAAAGAGCCAGGGTATTCCACGTGTAGAAGCTTCCTTCGGTTGCTGCGAACGACCTATACCTTCGTATAGGAAGTAGGATCCCAGATCTACTCCTAGAGTTTTTTATGGTCTCCACCAATTAAATCTTATTAAACATTTTTGCACTTGATAATGGAAAATACCACTAAATAACTAACTGTAAACGATACAATTAGTTGCGGTACGCATTAACAAGTGCGAGTGAGACGCAAAACTCGCGAAGGCCAAACAACACACACAAGCCTGACCGCACTTACGAAATAATTACGATGACGCGAGAGCTGTTCCCCAACCCAGAGCTGCTTTACGACTGAGCATTTAGTTTACAATATTAATCGAATTGGTAATTTTTAGGTTAGGTTAGTGTTTACAGGCTGCCAGTTTCATGACAAACCGGTTCAATTTAAGTGTGGATAATTAGTCAGCAAGTACCTTTGCATACTTAACTTCCGACTGCGAAAATAAGAAGAATGATCAATGTAACGTAATAAGATAAGGTTGAATTCTCATTTGGTTCATATTAAAATATGTATATGAAACTTTTACACAAGATTTTATGATGTACATCCTATCTTTTTTGCATAATCGAATAATATGTTACATATCGTTAGCTAAAAAGCAATATTGTGATTATGTATTTATTATTTATTACCGCCAAATTGTATTTTTTTGGATGTATGTATGTAGTTAATTCCCTATTTTGTATTTATATAATTTGTTTAAAAAATGCATAACTATTTATTATCTTAAAATTGTGTGTCTCGTATATGGTTTTTGAGTAGTATGATGTGACCGACTCTGGCCCATAGGCTAGGTATAAATAATGAATTAATAAATGAAATGAAATGAATTAAACCTCATATCGTTATTTATATTGTATACAAATTTCATAAAAATATCTTGTTTATTCAGCTCTTGAGAGAAAAATAAAATTTTCTTTCTTTATTAAGTTGTGTGTAAATTGAAAACTTTAAATTCGTTTTCTGGCGAACTAGTTTTTTGAGTTATGACGTTCTTTGAGTAAATCAGCGATATGTACTACATACATATGTATGTATGTATGTATGTTTATACAAATACTTAAAGTACATATAACAGTTGAAAGTGAAATCATTTCAATTTAATTTTTCTGCAATCAACAAACCTGAAAACAGTGTATCAGTTTTCCTAAAGCGTTGTGAGCATTTTTATTATCAGCAAAATGTTGTTGCAAGTCCCAAAGGGACATTGCAAAAGCGCTATATAAATGAAAAGAAAAAAGAAATTAACTATGTAGATATGTATGTATGTATATATATATGTATGTGTATTTAAACAAATTAATTAAAATACAAAAATGATTTGTTTTTTAATTTCAATAGACGTAGAATTTCAATACAATTCAAATTTTAGTTAAAGATATCTCGGAAATGCTAATATTAGAAGAATTTTTGTAAAAAGAACTAGCATATTGGCCGCGACTTTGTTAAGGCTAAGATTCACTATCCTACACAATCGTGCAAGTCCTTTCATTTGACACCTATTTCGATAGACTTCAATTCTAAAATGTACAAGATATCCGCGACATTTTTCATGTTAATTCCTTAAATCTATGCGTCAAGTCTTTTTATTTGAGACCCATATGGGCAGGTATTTTTTTGTCCAAAGATATCCATTTCATCCGACATTTTGTTGCTGCGTTCACCTGCCAACGATTGACAATTTTTATAATCTCGGCATTCATTGTTTTGCGAATTTTTCGTTTTCAAAATATTTTCATTTCGGCTTTTTCTGTTCAGATATTTTTTCTTGTGATTGTCTCTTGTTTTCACGATTTTTTAATTTTTTTACGACGAAGATTTTTTAGGTTAGGCGTTTTAAAAAAACGTAAGTCTTTCTAATATTAGTTTCATTTAAGATTGTAAATGCATTTGTTTATTTCATTAGATGGGAATTATATAAGAAAATTCATAGGTGTAGAAATGCCACTCTGATGGTGCATTGCACCCCCGCTCCCTCAAGAATTGTTGTTGGCCCCCTAGGATTATTATTCTATTTATCTACTTTAATATTACTCATGAAAATCACCAGCCCTTCACAAAAAAAATATAGCTACGCCTATGGGAAAATTAGAAAAAAAATTACCATTTTCTAGAATTTCCAAAGTACTCTTTCTATTATTACTACTTTAGAAGATAATTATAATAAAAAAATTTACTTTAAATAGCATTGGTGAAATTTTAATCCATTTCCATTATCTAATAGTAACAATACTAAAAAGTATTACCTGTCCGCAAATTTTTTTTTTTTTTATTGAATTGTAATGCAGTTTGAGTTGTAATTCTGCCTTGATACATACATTTTTGAAAATGGAAAAAGTTCCTAACGCATTGTTATTTTTTTAAGGAGGGTAGAACAATTTTGTGGTTTTCATTAATAACAGCGTATGTCTGAAAGTAAAATTTTTTCAGTAGAGCCAAAAAAGGTTATTTTTGAAGCTTATTTAAAAAAAGGTAGAAGTTGTGTTGTTGTTTTAGAAAAAAATGATGTACATACATGCGAGTACATACGTCAATATTTTTCAAAAATTTCTTAGTACTTTCTAAAAAGCATTGAAAATATAACAATTTGATATTATAAACTCCAAATGAGAAATGTATAACAGATGTTGTTATTAATGAAAACCACTGAATTATTAAATTTGTTTGCTATGTTCAGGACCTCAGAAGATAAATGGATTACAAAAAAGTACCAAAAATAAGTTTTTACCCATTATTACGCTCTAAGAGTACAAATATTAAAAAAGTGCCAAACACCCATAAGTTTGTTTTCTCAATTCAATTATGATTATGTAATTTACCGATTTAACCCGTTTTTGTACTTTTTCGGCATTTTAACCTTTGAATTTCCCTTAGTATTTTATATGTACACTCAAACGTTTTTTATGCGGTTTTGAAGTTATTCGGTTTTCAAAGCCAAATTTTAAATTTGATAAAATTGGCATTTTTATAAAAAATTGTTTTATTTTTGCTTTAATTGTATTTAGGGCCCTTTTTATGTATTAATGTTGCCACCACATTACACAACTGTCTTGATTGTACAATAAAAATCAAGTCTTTTGATATTTGCCACTATATTGTACCACCTTCGAATATGACATACACATTGGCGGTATTATTGTACAATACGAAAAATTTCACAATTATATTGCAAGTGGGTGGGCCGCTTTTTTGATTAAAAATAAATGGATCTCTTAAAATAAATAAATAAAATATTTACTACATATTTTTTAAGCGGTTTTGATTGAATTTTGACAGCGGTTTTTGAAGCAGGAACGTATCTAACCCTTTTATACAGAAGTAGTACACTTTTTATGCGTATTTTTTAATGCGGGTTTTGGAACGCATCTACCGCATAAAAAAAGTTTTGAGTATACATACATATATACATAAATCTTTGAACTCGGAAAAATGGGAACTTTACTTTTTAATTTAATTTGAAAAAAAAAATATGTAGCCAATAAACTTTACTACTGAGGTCTTGAAAATAAATTTGCAGCAACCAAAAGACACACTCGTAAGTAACTGTTTTTTAATAAACATTCATCGTATAAGTGAAGTATTTGTATCTTTCGTCACAGCGTCCATCATTCAAGACTTACTTTACTGGAATATATTTACATACTGTAAAAATAAAAAAAAGTACCTTTGGTTTTTCACATATTCCTTGCCCGAATCAACTGCTATATTACAAAGCTTTATAATTTTTTCTAGTCGTTGTTCCAAATGTTCAATGTCTGATTCCTCCTTTGAGATGAATTGTCTGCAATTAAACAAAGGAAAACAACAAGGAAAAGTTATAATGTATCATAAAAAAATATTTAATAAAATTGTTTATCAATAAAAGTTCAATACACATTACAAATGAAACAGACATTAAAAATTATACGATTTAAATGTTCGCCTTTTGTTTCAGTTTTTATTGATTAAAAAAAAGTAATACAAGAATACACATATTCCCTTTTAATTTACTTTGTAACCATAAATTTTTCCAAGAAAGTTTTAAATAGATAATACGTATACGTGCACATATCGTCAGCTAAAATAGAAAAGGTCGTACGTAACTAACACAATTGTATACATAATTTTTCGCTATTATATTGAGTGTGTTAATCCCGTTATCATATAAAATATATGTATGTATTTACTCAAGCATTGGAACTCCATCCATCGTTTTACTATTATTATTTTATTTCTTAAATTTTGTTTATATTGTCTGTATTACAGTACACATATCTTCGTCCATTCATTTGCATTATTTGCTTAACAAACAATAAAAATGTGCAAACAAATTAAAATTTTGCCATATGTACAGTGATGTTTAAAATATTGAAAATATAAATATATATGTTCATAAGTATGAATGTAGATTAGAGAATCATTGGCATTTTATATTAAATGTTAAATGTTTGAGAACTATTTGACAAACAGAAAACAAAGAACAGTGGTTGGAAATATAACTTCATCAGACCGGAGAGTAGATATTGGTCTGCCACAGGGGTCGGTGCTCGCACCATTACTTTTTTTAATTTATATTAATGATATACCAAACTGTTTAAAATTTTGTAAAATAGTTTTATTTGCTGATGATGCTCTTTTGTATTGTAATCACTTATATTTGAATGATGCAATGAATGCTGTTCAGACAGACATGGACGAGTTATATGTATGGTTATGCGGGAATAAGTTAAAACTGAATTGTGAAAAAACTAAATACATGATATTAAATCGAAATTCTGAGAACTGTGATAGTGTGAAGCTGAAAATCAAGGATTACGAAATTGAAAATGTTATGCATATAAAATATCTGGGTATAATTATTGATAATAAACTGAAGTGGGAGGAACATGTAAATTATATTGAGAATAAAATAGCAAAGAAAATAGGTTTTATGTACCGAACCTGCAAATATATTGATAAGCAGTACAAACTAACAATATATAAGTCAACAATAGAACCTTATTTTACCTATAACCCCACAATAATTTTTATGTTAAATAATATGCAAATTAGAAGATTACAAATACAGCAAAATAAAGTAATGAGGTTTATTCTAAACAAAAGGTACGATACATCAATTTCTGAAATGATACGAAGCTTAGATTGGCTTAATATAAAACAATTAATAGCATACCACACTCTAAAATTTGTACATAAGTTAAGATTAGGGCAATTACCAAATTATCTTTATGAGAGAATGCAATATAATTTTGAAATACATAGTTATAATACGAGACATAGAAATAATATAAGACTGCCTAAAATTAAGACTGATCTTCAAAAGAAAAGTGTATTTTTTGAGGGATTCAGAATGTATAACGAATTGCCAACAGAAATTAAAGACTGTCAGAATGAGTATATATACAATAGATTAATAAAAACATATTGTAAAACATTATTTGTTATAGAATAATGAAAAATAATTGTAAAATTTACATTAAGACTGATATTGTATCTAGGTCATAGAGACCGTAATAATAATAATAATAATAATAATAATAATAATAATAATAATAATGTTGTAAGTGAGTAATGCCGAGTACACATCTGGCACACATGTGCCCAAAGAAGCGTAACCTCTAATTACTAATGAAAAACTGTTTGATTCAGATATGTATTTATTGATTTAAACAGTTTCCAATCATGCTGGATTCTATAAAATTGTTTATTAGTTATGTGAGAAACTGTTTAGTTTAATAAATACGTGTCTGAATCAAATAGTTTTTCATTAGTAATAAGTGACTACGCTTTTTAAGGCACATGTGAGCCAGATGTGTACTCAGCATAAGCGGCATTTCCTCAAAGATTTTTTATTTTCCTGGAATACGGTGGAGTTCGGTTATAAAAAACACCGATTATAACGAATTATCGCATATAATAAATCACTTCTCCGGTCCTAACATTTCAGTATCAATATTTCACAAAACTGGGTACTGTTATAGACTACTCCGGTTATGCAAGTTCTATAAATGCAACTATGTTTATGAAAATTTATCCGTTTATAGTTAGTTAAAACAAAAATATGTTTGCTTCAACATCTAATACATCTAGCACGTTTCAACATCTAATACATCTAATAAAACAATTGCTCCAGCTCCAGTTATAGATTTATATATCATTAGTAAGTTTTATTTAGTTAAATTACACTGTTTTGCATAAGTTTAAACTTAAATAAAAATATCTATATGTATTATAAGGACATTAATGACCTGAATTAAAATTAGTTTTCAGTTTTTATCTATCACGTACAGATTTTGTTAATGAGTGTGACTAATATGACCCCTAAACAAATAGGTCACGCTAACTTATTTCAATATAACTCGATAACGGTTTGTTCGATTTTATTGAAATAACTTTATTAAAATTACCTTTAAGTCAGACTTATAAAATTTTTTTTTAGCTTTTCAATGGTTTCAGAGTTAATCAGAAATTAGTGGCAAAAAAACATTTTTAATGCAAAAATCAGTTTTTGTTTTTTCGTCAAAAAAATTCATAAAAAGAATTAAAACGGCAAATATTTCACATTTTTGTTATTGGTTGGAAAGCTTGATATACTGGAAATTAAATAAGCCTTAAGTAATGAAAATCGGTGCACAGATGCTGATTTTATTCACAATTAAATGCAGGTATCCAGCTTTAACAAATATTATGTATTTGCGGTTCAATTGCAAAACCATAACAAGTAAAGGAATTATTTTTTTATGGTTCTTGGAATGAAAAATGCACAAATAATAAGAACATATGTATCCAATGGCTTGGTGTCCCTTCATTTCCTCATCTAAACTCAATCTGAAAGCAGTGTTGCTAAATAATGGAAATAAATATCCGTCTGTACCATGTAGTAAGCTCATGTAGTAAGTATGAAAGAGACCTACGAAAACATGAGATCACATGCAATTTGGAAAAGCAAAAACATTGCAAATGGCAAAAAATATTTTTGCCGGCACTACATATCAAATTAAGCTTAATAAAATATTTGATAAAAGTTATGAACAGGGGTGGGCGGAGAGGTATTTAAGCATCTGTAAAGTATATTTCGACGAAGGCCAAATTGTAGATCCCCAAATAAAAAACATCTACTCTGCTAAATAAATTCAGCTACTTCAGTTTTTAGTATAGTAGATGGTGTAGACATAGTTAATTAAAAATGTATGCATTTTGTTGTTGCCGTATTTTAAATTTACCACGATTTACCAAAGGTACAACATGTAAAAGATCTACAATAGCCAACCGTATTTAGATAAGAACATCTCAAAACACCAGACGTTATGGAATCAATCTGTGAAGAGATTTGGATTCAGCACACTTTCATTCCATTAAAATCACATATTGAAGTTCTTGCTTCCGACTCTTTTTTTCTTTTTGCAGAACAGTGTTCTTATTGTTTGAACTTTATTTGTTTCTATATTTACGATTTTACTTTAGTCTAATCAAGTCATACATTATTGATACTTTATCTTGTGAAACATGAAATTAACCTTTGTAATACATATTTGTTTACCGATTTCAAAACAAAGTATGTACCTTTCATCGATAACGACATAAAAAACTATCAGAAAAGACCGGACCTGTGTTATAATTTTGGAGATGGCAAAGCACTTAATTCTTAGTTTCCGCAATCCGGCCAAGCCAGGCTCGATGTTTTCATTTGGTTTTCGGCTACGTACTATAAAACGCAGTACATAGATATGTATGTATGTATATATATAGATACATATGTACATACAAGTGAGTCAGTAACTCACATGATTTACTTTTTGTTTTTGTTAAATTGCATCAAAGTTTTAAATAAACATTTCTATTTTCAAACATTGTTATAAACACTGTTACAAAAAATGGATAAAACGATTGAATATTTTTCATTGACCTAACGAATGACAAATATTTTAGCTCAGGATCAGCCGTGTTAACTTTAAGTTCCTTCCTTGTAAAGATCTCGGATAGCCGCATTCCACGATAACGGGAAATCAGATATATCTTTACATATGTATGTATGCATGTGCATAATACATACATATACATATCCATATGTATATGTATGCATTATGTACATAAGTATCTACGTATGTGTGCACATGTGGATACCTTGAAACATCAAACGGATTAAATATGTTGAGAAATACATCAAAATTCAAATAGAAGTGGTTATGCATACTTATCCATACATACATAAATACAATATATTTTATTGGTTTTAAAAGATCTATCAGAGAAATTTCATTAGTTTTTGATATCAAATGTTGTAAAAGGTTTATTTACAAATAAAAATTAATCTTTCTGAGAATGCAAATCATGAAAATATGTACATATGTATGTAAGCATGTAGATACATACTTAAGTATATTTCTCTTTTATCTCCAAACAATTTATTGAAATGCATAAAGCCAGCCACATTCAACATATATAAAATCAAAGCAAAACAAAAATTAAACGAAACTATTATAGGGGCGTTGTTATTATTTATAGTATATGTATATGTATGTATGCTACTAAATTGCACAAAATCAGTCAAAGGCTTACAATTAATTAATTTCTCTTAATTAATCACCAGATTAACGAATTTCTTCTTTCCTCCAAGATTTATAATATTATTAACACCAGTTTAAGAGTGATTGTGGAGGAACAATATTTTTTATTTAAACACTTTTTTCTAGCCTTACCTAAACTTTGGTGAATCCTTGAGACATTCTTCAAACTCAATAGTGGTTTTCATTTTTCCGTCACTTTTAATTCAACAAAAAATTATAGTTTATATTAAGTATAATAAGCGTGTATTTTGCACAACTTTGAACTTTCAACTAAATCACCATTAACAAGATTCCTTTACATTTGAAACTTAATAAAAATTTTCAGCTGTTGCGCTTAAACATCCTTTTGGACTATTTTTTTTTGTATCCTTTTTGAAATTAATGCTTTCGTTATTGGTGTTATCAACACTTCTTTCTGATTCACTTTTCGTCATTTAACACGTATTCCAATAATTATTTTCTTTCTTTTCCGACGTAATTATTTCTATTTCATTGCAATTTAAGCATGCTTTTTTATTTTTTAAATGCACTAAACATAATAATTTTATATTAAGTTATTGGTTAAAGTTTCTATTTTAATTATAACTATAAGATAAATTTGCTATTTTTGCACAAATAAAACTACACAGCTAATCAAGGTATAAACAGCAACTTATCCCATTAAGCAGACAACGTACTCACTTTCTCCGTAATGGTTGCAAAATTAAGTAGTAAGTTACACAGAAACATGAAGGTATAAGTAAAATGACATCGTCGGTTGGTTATTGGTTTGCTGCACAGTATATTCAAAATACATTATGACTGCAGCAAAACAACAACCAACCGACGACATGTAGGCATATTTTGTTAAAATAGGCTATATGTATTGCAAATGGACGAATAAATGAAAATGAAATGAAATAAATTAAATTTATTTTGAAAATATTCAATTTATGTCATTTTATCAAGAATTTTGTTGAAGTATCCCTACATTCGAGTACCAAACTAAAAATTTAACAGTATTTATTTATTTTTTTAAGATTTTTCTAAAATTGTCTTTTTGTTGACAACAAACTGTGGCAATTTTTAGTGAAGAATGAAATTTAGCACATTTCTGCGATTTATGCTCAATTAAAACTAAAATTTTAATTTTCAGTCATTCTTTATTTTTAAAAATTTTCTATGCCTTTACTGGGGGTCTATTATGTAATCCGAATCGAACGGAAATGTTTTCGAATTCTAATGTTAATAACATTCAAATTCGTACAGTTTTCGTTTCGAATCGTGTTGTATAATAGCGCCTGTTTTTTGCTGTTAACGGAGCAGTTATTATGTGCAGGATATCCGCTTCACGCACAATGTTTAAAAATGAAAAATGAAAGTCTATTATGACCGTCAATATTATTAAAATTAAGCCCATATATCTTTTTGACTTTAATGTGTAGTTTTTACAATACAACCAAGCGCCTCGTCTAACAAAATTATACGAAAAACACTCAAATTTTTTTGTGATTCCTATAAAAATTGTCTCGAGAAGTTAAAGGGACTAGTCTTACATTGTAAAAACTACTACATAAATTTAACAAAACGTTATCTTTTAATTAATCCACTGTTTTTATATTTATTTGTTTACTTTTAGCACTTGGAAAGGTGTCAAAATAAGGCAGCTGTTTCCTTCCAAATAAAGATTTGCTAGTTTATTTTCTTACCCTACTTTGTAATGCAACCCTGTTCTATTAAATAGCCAGTGCTACCAAATCGTACAATATGTAATTCTATTTTCCATTTATTTACAGCTTTCCAGTTGTCACTTATTACAAAAAAAAAAATAGAATAGCAAAAAGTGGCATGAACTTTCCAATATTTTTTCACTAGTTCTAATTACACGAGATAATAATTGCAATTTTTGTGTTTTTCTAAGCTACAAAGAAATGTCGAGATCTAACGTTAAAATTTTTTACAGGAAATTAAGCAAAAATAACTATTGTTAATATGCTTTTAAAAATTCAAGTTCTTAAATAAACAAATGCTCTAAATAAACAAAAACTTACTAGAAAAAACAGGTGTACAAATAGCAGAAACACAAAAGAGAAAAACACCGAATAGACAATACATAGAGAATCAATTAACAAAAAAAGGAGGCGTATAGTGAAATAAAAGAATTTCAATAGAGATGCCTTAATTATAATTTCCATTAAAAATAAACTTAATAAACAAATCACGTACCTACGAAGTTATAAAAATTGAAATGTATAAGGAAGAATAAAAGATTGCTTAACGCAAAAAAATTCCAGAATTCTTCAACATACATACATAATTATGGAATGTTGTTGTTAATAAAAAAAGAAGAAAAAAATAAAGGATATATAATCGGCGATGTGGGAAAATATTCTTCAGTTTAATTTTCTTTGTTTTTAATACTGACTGTCTTTCAGTCTACACACACATACACGGATTTTTGGTTTTTAGGCCATTTAGGTTCAGTTACCTTTTAGTTATTATTAAGAAAATAAGAAAAAAGTTTATATAATTTCTCATCTAATTTTGTATAACAATTGTAATAATTATTATAAAGAGACTGTGGTGGTGGGGTTCATTAAACTGGCGTGTGCGTGTCTGTGCAATTGCAATTGTAAATAGCAGAATAGTAGAGGTTTCAATTACTATAACAAATAATTATGTGGAAGTGTCACAAGTGCGGCAAACCCGTATACTTTGGTAAGTATTAATTAAACTTACTAATTCTACATACATACATACTAATGTAAATAAATATTTTATTTTTACATAAACTATTTTCATTTAAAGCCGAACGCAAACAATCGTTGGGTTATGACTGGCATCCCGAATGTTTAAGATGTGAGGAATGTGGCAAACGTTTAAACCCCGGACAACATGCAGAGGTGCTATATAATTTTATATATAAATAATAATAAATTTTTATTGTTATTTGTTTTAAAAATTTCAGCATAAAGGTGTGCCTTATTGCCATGTACCATGTTACGGTGCTCTTTTTGGACCACAGCTTTTTGGACATGGTACACGTGTGGAATCTCATAAGAGTTTTGGCAATAAAACTGCGTCCCATAGACTCGGCCAACAGAATGGTCCGACTTTGCCCAGAGATCATCTGGAGTCCAAATTGAAGGTACATAAATTTTATTACATACATATATGTACATATGAATACATATTACAAAGTAACTAAATAATTTAGGCAAGATTCAAATCATGAGCAACGTTTTTGATGCAAGGAAAAAAAACCAATAAGTTCTTGTTAGAAATCCGTTCTTTTCGTAGGACTTGCTCTTTGTATTAAAATTTTTAAGGGATTTTGTGGATCAATGATTCGCACAAAATTGGAAACAGTTTTAGGGCGGTTTAAGACATCTAAAATGGCATAAGGAACTGCAACGAAAAATCGCTTTAAAAACGAAAAATAAGCAAATGAAAACTAATAAAAATTGCACATCTGGCGCATTCTTAGTCGGCAATTGAATTTGAAATATGTATTTCGTTTGAAATACGTGTAAATTGAGCAATATATAAATGTATATTACCTCAAGTACTCATTCGTATTTCATAATATACAGCACTATTACGGATCTAGTCAGAATTCGACTGGGACGTTTCTGTACTAGATTAAAGAACACCACAATATTTTTTTTTTAATCTGTTCATTTCATTTCATTTAATATCATATGTGGGCTCGAGCCCACAGTGCCATATATGATTGATTAAGTATAATACAATATAATATAATAAGGATTGTAAGTTCGCAATAAACTAGGACCAAAATGTCGTAGTCGAAGTCGCAATACTAATCAATATTCAATATCAATATTTTGCTACGATATATTTTGTATCCTCATAAATACATTTTATGAATAAATGTGTTCTTTGTTATCTACATATCTTCGCTATAAATATGTGTTTACATAAAACAAACTTATCGTCACAATTGCATTGAATAATAATAATAAAAAATAAAATAATAATCGTTTTGAAGTTACAAATTTGTATAATAAACAATTTATCTTATCTTAGGTCTACAATCAATTCTATGACAATAAAAGCATGGAAGTACGAAGCCGAGAAGTTAATAATCGTTTAATACTCGAAGGAGCTTTGCGTGTCTATTGGGGAGTACAAGGCGTTATACATTTGAAGGAAGACGATGACCAGCGAACATTTGTTGTGCGCAAGCGAAATTCTTGTCGTGTATCAAAAGCGGAAAATGCAAGTTTTCTTATTCCGCAAAATCAAATTAAATAAAAAACTAATTTGAAATAACTCATTTTCTTCACAGGAAGCGTCGGATAAGGAAAATAATGATGGCACTGAGTCTTATGATGCCGCCACTACCACAAGCGATCAAGTTGATACCATATCTACCGACGTGTCGTTAAGCGAAAGCATGACTTTTGATTCTTGCAGTTTAAATGAATATCCTGAATTACCATCGACGCCCGAAGACGCTTCTGCCCAAACAACTGGCTCAAATGCAACAGAAACTCTTATTAATGGCAAACATGATGAAGATTCTTCCTCTACCGCCACTACTTTATGTGATGAGCAGTCGTCAAATATTACTACGTCCATCAGCACAAACAATTGCGTTAGTTCAACGTTGCCTTCGAAATTAGATAAGCTGGAAAAATTAGATTGGGATGAAATTGACGATTTGTTGCAGGTGGAAAGACGTGTCAGTGAAAAGGATAAAGTTTATGAAACTATGCCAGTGCGTTTACCTTCAGCTTCGCCCCAAAATTCTTCATCATCAACCCCGACTTCCGATAGTTCAAAAACTATGTCCAATCAAAATAGTACAGACTCAACGAATTTAGAAGACGCTTCCCCCTCAAAAACATATTCCACTACAACATCATCCGCTAGTTCTTCCTCTACGACAACTTCCTCCGATAATTTTCTTACGGCCACTGGTTCATTAAATACCACTACGACCGCTGACACGAGCACAAATGCCAATACCAGCACCACCACCTCTACTACTGTAGATAACTACGAAACATCCGATGATGCCACTTTGAAACCCATGGACTATGAAGATTTTAAACGTAGCGTTCATCAAGATTATGTGAATGGTGCCAATTCTTTCCAAGAACACAATGACGACACCCTCAAGCGTAACCAACCCATAGATCCTTCCCGTATACACGATTCCCTTAAGCTGTACAATGCAGCCGACAACCCCATGAGCAAAAGTTTCAATTGTGAACATGCGCTTAGATCTATAGATGCTGCTTTCATAAACGATACTTTATCGCTGAAAATGAATGAGTCGTGTTCGCCTCTTAAGCGCTCTCCGTATGCTTTACAAAAAAGTGGCTCCGCACAGGCTCAACTAATGGTAACAAATGGACGTTTTGAGAAAGGCATTAATCGCTCAAAGTCGGGACCATCGTGTGTGGTTTACTCATCCAGCGATGATGATGATTCTACTTTGAAGCCACGACTCAGACGAGAAAGCGGAGCTGATGGTGTTGGCGGACAACATATCTCGGCTACTATACGTAAAAGTGATATACCTCCAAAGTTTATACAAATAAAAATGAACTGTTATCCCAAAGAAGGTGCCAGCGATTGTGATTCAAGTCGCCAATCAACAACTTCTTGTAGCGGCGGTGCAGCTGCTGGCGATGAATTAACACAAACAGAACAATTGTATACTGCAAATTCAGAAGGTTTTCAAGCAAGTAACATTAACTCGCACCGTCATGATAATGAGGAGCAACCTTTGCACATAACTGAAGATGGTGTGGTGTTGAGAAGACCACCGCGCATTGGTGCTGCAGCTATTAAAAGACGAAGTGGCAATAGACGGTAGGTGTAGAGACAAATATTTATATTTTTCCCAACATGGAATTTTTAGTTGGCGACTGACTCCAAACCAACCCACATAAATTATAAACATAAAAATATGTGTTTTATTTTTCTATTTTTAGATCCCGCACCAAGCTGAAACGTCGTTGCTCTATTAACGGCCACTTCTATAATCGTGAAACGTCTTTCTTTACACCGCCATATGGTTCTCAAATGTCTGTCTGGGTAACATCTTTGGTTACCACTCAAGAGGTCATTAATTTGCTGTTGGAAAAGTATCGAGTGGACAGTGCGGTAGAGAATTTTTCTCTTTTCATTATAAGGGACAATGGCGAACAAAAACGTCTTAAAGATAATGAGTATCCCTTAATTAGCCGAATTATGATGGGCCCTCACGAAGATGTAGCCAAATTGTTCTTAGTGGATGCTAAGAAAACTGATGAAATAAGGTAAAATAAAATTCGCATTGGGAAAGTTATGGGGTTTTCTTTTCTAAAAATAAGAGCAATAGTTTGTGCCCTCTCGAAGAGCAGAAAATCAATTTTTATGTCCCATTATGAAGTAAAAATTCATTAGGCGGAAGCACTCATATAATTAAATGAAAATAATTATTCGCACTTTTTTCAGAAAAGAAAACATCAGAAGCTTTTATTGTTTTCCATTTCTCATTTCATTTTTCTTTTAGCAATGAAGTGGCACAGTTTTTGAATTTGTCATTACCAGAATGTCGTGCTATACTCGAGCGTTACGATCAAGAGTTAGACCGAGAAGTTACCAAAGTTAGAGAAAGGTAAGGTAATTTTGGTCTTGTGGGAAACAAGTGAAAATATCTGCATCACTTAGGTGGTAATATGGCTCAGTTATTACAAGATATTATTATATATGAAAATTTAAACATATTCAACTGGGGCTCTATTTACGTCGACATCGAAATACGCCAAAAACCAGATTGCGCATTGCGAAGGTCCGTTATTTTACTTTCTATATAGAATATTTGTTGTAAACAAAGTACATACATTTGTGTGTGGAATGTGCTCTCTCGTTTATACGAGTATTCATTCAATGATGACGTACTTAGATGCGCAGTAGACATTTTTTTGTACCGCTGAGTGCGCAATCTGGTTTTCCTGATTCATAATATTTCCGATATTTCCGAAATTTTACGATTTTTGGCAAAAAATTACTGTCAGCCCTGATAACAAGACAAAAAAAAATAGCAATCAACTGTTTTTGACTTATTGCATGTCAATGTCCACTATTTTTATCACTTTTATGATATGGGTATCAAATGAAACGGATTTTCTAGAAGATAGCCCCAAATACAATAAAAACTTTGGCAAGTAAGACAATTACTTAAATTTGATATTTCATTAATGCTACTTAAAAAATTAAAAAAAAAAATACATATTCAAGGTTTGTGACTGTTCAAAATGTGTGGTTGAAGTCTACTGACGATTTGTTAAAGAAACAATGAAACGCATATAGACATCGTTTAACCACCAGCAAATAAATTTCACTTAAAAAATTACATATTTCTAATCCTTTCGATTAAATAATGAATGAATTATGTATGTATGTACAAATATACATACATAGAGGTATAGAACTTCGAATTGAAATAAAACACAAGAAAATCGTTTTAATGTCCATCAATTTGGCTTTATTGGAAGGATAATTTTATGCCATTAACGTTTAAATATGATTTCGGGCATGTGGCCGCCGCGGCTGGCTCGAATAAAGCCAATTCTACAGGTCCAATTTTCAACCACTTTTTCGAGCATATGGGGCCGTATGTTGGCAATAACGCCACGAATGTTGGCTTCCAAGTCCCCTAACGTTTCTGGTTTGTTGGCGTAGACGAGCGACTTCACATATCCCCGAAGAAAATAAACCAATGGTGTCAAATCACACGATCTTGGTGGCCAATTGGCAGGTCCATTCCGCGAAATTATGCGCTCATCGAATGTTTCCTTCAATAAATCGATTGTGACGTGCGCTGTGTGGCATGTAGCGCCGTCTTGTTGGAACCACACCTCATCCACATTCATGCCATCCTATTCGGGAACAAAATAGTCGGTTATTGCTGTGCACGGTGGTGAATCGATTCATTCGGGTCCTCTTCAACACTTTGCTCTACAGCGGCAATTGTTTCTTCGGTGCGCACTGTTCGACGTCTCTGCGGATGCGTATTATCACATAGAGTAAACGTAGTGCGAAAACGATCCATGGTTAACCGAATTAATTGCTCTGATGGACGATTATGTCGACCATAAAATGGACGGAGCTTGCGGTAAACTTCGCGAACTGAACCATTATTTTCGAAATAAATTTGCACGATTTGCAAGCGTTGTTCTTTTGTCAACCTGTTCATGATGAAATGGCAAACCAAACTAAATATTAATCACTTGACAGCTGACAAAATGGCCGCCAGTTAAAAAAGTGATGCCAACTTAAAGTTCTATACCTCAATAAAAAACACCCATTATAAATCAGAAACTGATTTTTATTTCTGCTCGAAAAAATAAAATTCGGAGTATAACAGTTACATATCGTCAGCCCATTATTGGTTTGACCCACTGACCATTTAAAAAAAAGTGAATTTAGGTATAAGGTATATATATTTCGAATATCTCCTTTCTGAATCCTAAACATGTTTCGCGAAATTAATTATGGTTTCTGAGTTATTTAGCATTCACTTTTCTACATTTCAACTATTTTAAGGTTTAATAAGTAGGGCTGTGTCGTTCATGAACGAACGAGTAAAATTGAACGAATCACTCAAATGAACGAAGTGAGCCGGTCATTTTACTGAGCTGTTTTGGTTCAGTAGTACTGACACATAAAAATAAATTGAACGAAATGAACGACCGATGAACGAGCGCACTTGGCTCTTTTTTTTGTTTTTTTTTTGCTTTTTCATCGTTCATGTGGGATTTTTTTGTTGTAATTTTCTCGTTTTCATTTGCCTTTTTATCTACTTTTAGTAACAGTGTTACCATTATGAATTTTTTAAACTGCTTTAACTTCTCACATACGTAATTAAGTTATTTTCGCTCCCGCTTTTTGACTTTTATTCATTGGCCATAGATTTATTTACCAGCAGAGACTTAATTGTGGCAAAATAAAAACACATCTTAATGCTATTAATATTTTCCAAATTCCTTATTTTATGTCACACAAAAAATAAATAATATTGCAAAAAAATTTACTTGCTGATTTTTCCTTTGTTATTTTGTTTGTTTTGATCATTTTGCCAAAAAATAACTAAAACATTGCATTTGTCTCTTTTTATTGACCGAATCAACTGTTTGTTTTTTCATTTCGTTATTTTTCTTGAAAAGAGCGGATGAACGAAATGAACGAACTCGTTCTTTTTTACAAAATGAACGAAAATGAGCGGTCTCTTAAATGAACGATTTGGCACAGCTCTATTAATAAGTATTGTTTTGCTGTACATGCCAAAGTTTAGCGTTTGCGTCAAGTTCTTCATACAAAAACATGCGAAGTTAAGTTAGCTCATGTTTTGCTTCATTTCTATAAGAAATTAATAAAAAAGAAGGTGCCGTAAGAAAAATTCAACAGCGACTGTTAAGCAAAAATATCATCACGCAGACGCAGCCGCCGATTAAATGTTTTAAATTAAACTTATTAAACACTAAAATAAAATAAAGAAACCTTAATTATGCATGTTTGAGTATAACAGAGATCATTTAATTGTGTAAGTGTGTAAGCAGATCGATAGTTAAAAATATTACGGCGGCGGCTTCTTTGGTCGGCGTTAAACGATCGACTTATTTCTCTGGACAGCAAGAAAAATAAACAAAACAACACAGTCGTAAAGCAGCTCTGGGTTGGGGAACAGCTCTCGCGTCATCGTAATTATTTCTTAAGTGCGGTCAGGGTTGTGTGTGTTGTTTGGCCTTCGAGAGTTTTGCGTCTCACTCGCACTTGTTAATGGGTACCGCAACTAATTGTATCGTTTACAGTTAGTTAGTTCTATTATCAAGTGCAAACATTTTTAATAAGATTTAATTGGTGGAGACCATAAATAACTTTAGGAGTAGATCTTGGAAACTCCTACTTCCTATACGAAGGTATAGGTCGTTCGCAGCAACCGAAGGAAGCTTCTACACGTGGAATACCCTGGCTCTTTGGCCACGTGCCTTTGCCATTTTTTGTTCCATTTGGAACACAGAATACAACAAAAAAAAAACAAAACAACAAAATTCTCAATTCACAGCAGTAAAGTATACGTATGGAGCACAAAAAGCTACTTTTTCAAAATAAATTAAGAAAAGTGGTGTATGCGGCACAAAACGTATTTTTAATTTTACAATAAAGTAATATTAACTTCTAAATTTATTCGTGAAAGTTCACTAAAATTTACACATTTCTTCCAAACATGTGTCGGAAGCAATTGTGAAAATACAAAAAAATTCTATCGGGTATACTTTGAGAAAACTTCATGTATGTAAACCTTCTTTGTCGTTTTTCTGCATTCCGACTTTTTGGCATATGCTCCAAACCAATAATGAGCTGTTTAAAACAATAAAAATTAAAGGCGAATATTCAGAGTCAAAACAACCTAGTATTACCATGGTTTTAAATTTTTAACGTATGCGAGTATGTACTTTGTTTTGACTATGAATATGCGCCAAACATTTTAAAATCATTCTAGTTTAGGTAAATCTAGTTGAAAACAATTAAAATTATGTGATTGGCCACCCTTGTCCGATGTAAAGTAAATTGAAGTAAAGTAATTTATTAAATAAATGTCTATTTCCTTTTCTCTTACAGATATGCAGAATTACGTCGCCGTATTGTTGGCCGCATGGAATCTCTCAAAGTACATTTATAAATGTTCTTCCTCCAATATATTTCCTTCTCGAAGAAAATCATTTACACAATATATGTTGCCCTTCAATTGCAATTTTAATGGCGTTTCCTTTTCTAAGAGTGAATGCAACATTTTCTGCCCTCTCAAAAGGATAGAAATAAATTGCATGTTGCATGTAATAATCAAGAGTTTAAGGCTATATAATTTTTTTGAATCCACCAAAAAAAGCAAAGAAAACGACGGCATATTATTTTCATAAAATTTTAGTTACACGGTACATACATATGTACATATCGTGCCATCACAGCCAAAAAAGCTTAACAATATATTTATAAGACCTCGTTTTTATTTATCATTTATCATTTATTTACGATAGCAAATGATCGATTGTGGTAAAAAAATCAAGTTCGAAAATTATGTCCATTAAGCTTTTTATTTGTCGGTTATGGCGCGATATATTTAATGCCTTATTCATAAAAAATATTTTTCTTTCAGGTTTATAAAACAAATTTTATATGCAAATTTGTTTTGGTATACCTTTTATAAATAAAAACAATTTATGCATAAGGCTTTAAATATTTTCCTTTAATTTTATTGACATTTCGCTCATCTACCGAAACAACGTCATAACTAAAATAAAAAAAAAAATTTTAAATTGTTTGCCAGAAAATGAGTTTAATAAAAAAATAAAGTTTGCAATTTACACACAACTTATTTTTCTCTTAAGAGTTGATTAAACAAGATATACATATGTATGATATTTTAACACAATATGACTAACGATATGAGGATCAATTCTGCATCATTAACTCTAAAATCCCATATTTTGAGTTATGTCGTTGTTTTAATAAATGAGCGATATGTTTCCTTTTATAACTGACAAAAGCATTTTATTTTACATTTAACTACCGTATTTACAAAACAATTTCGAACAATCAAGTGTCATGCTACGTTTTTATATTTTTTTCTTCTTTTTTTTTAAATAATTTAATTTAAGTATAACAATTATTGTTGTTTAATTTACTAACCATATACAAAGCGAACAATTAAGTTTATTTTACCCTGTCATAAAAATCTTGAAAAAAAAATTAAATCAAAAAACATTAAATTGTAATACTAAAGAGAAGTGTTTTTCTTTTTTAATTTAAACATATAAAAGTGTAATGTGCCCTGCAATCAACCAATTGGTCTGAATTTGATAATAGTTAAACAATATTAAATTGTTGGTTTTTTTAAACGTAATGTAAAGATAATTATTGTAGTTTCTTTTTATAAAAAAATACTGCATTTTGTGGTTTTTAAACAAAATGAAATAATCCGAAGAAAAAATATATACATACATATACAATAAAGAAATCTCCATAAAGTCCCCCAGTGTTTAACAAGTCAATTAATTACGTGTTTTATATTTTGTATGTGTGTAATATTGTGCAAAAGAAATGATTGGTAATTAAGTTGTTAATTAGGCTGTTCAGGGGGTCGATTCTGGTTCTGTGATAATGTGAAATGAAAACTTTTTTCATCTTTTCATAGTATTTCTGATTCTAGTTCAGTGAAAAAATTAAAACAAAAGTGAAATATTTTCATATGAAAAAAAAAAACAAGTAGAATGAAACAAAATGTTTTCACAGTTACACATCATTGCTGATTCTCGTTTTATGAAAAAGTGTAAACAAATGTCAAAACCGTTTCATATGCAAAGTTTTTTTACACACGCCATTCATTAGTGAAAAAAACATGGAGAGGGCCACAAGAGGAAAACGAGCCAGTGAAATTCAAAATGAATTTTTGATAAATTTTTTAGAAGAAAATTTTGATGTTGCACAGGATAAGTAATTCAATAAAAAAAAGAAAATTTAACAAATATATTTAATTTTTAATAATATATACAGAACTACTAACCTAAAACATTAATATAGTTTTCTTACCTTTGCTTATCCCGAATTTCTTGCGATAATTCTATTAAAACCAATAATCCTGACATTTTTTTAATTTATTATTATTTGTTGTGTATTTGCATATGTAGTTTGACACTTCATCAGAATACAAAGTTGATATGTAACCACCAACGGCGGTAAAGAATAAAAATTCAGCGAATCAAACTTTATTTGACCTTTTATTTTATATAATTTCGCTATTTTTTAAAGCTTATTTTAATTTAATTTTAATTTCGTACACCAAAGGTGAAAAGAAACCCTATTGTTTTCGCTAATATATCCGTCTGTCCGTCGTGGGCTGTTTTCTCGAGAACCGTATGAGCTACGGACCTGAAATTTTCACAGAATATGTAAACCTTTGGCCGTTACAATACAATACAAACAAATATATGACACTTGCAAAATTAATGGGTGGTCTAAGGCGAGCAACGAAAAATGTTGAAATCCTAATGTAATACATAATTATATATGTACATATAGAATAGGGGGAAAGATCTGGTCCAAAGACCGGCACTGCGACACGTGATGGATCTTTTGTACCATAGATCTATGAGTTTATTTAATTCAATCTCTGTATGACTTTCCTTATGAAGGTCAGTACAGATATTGGAGAAGTTCGCCTTATCATCTGAACACAGAAACTCAGAATGAAAAACACGCCTTCTACTGTCACATAATACGATACAATCACAAAGAATGTGTGTCGTCGGATAGTTGAGTCCAAAGTGACCAGACAGAAAACCAGTAACAAGCCGTAGATTATTCCTGTTGAAGTTCAGGATGCCATTATATGTAAATGGCTGCATCAAAGCTTTGGCCTGCCTTAAGCCAGAAGAAGACAGCCAGAACTCCTTAGCGGTCGAAGTGACATCTTCTTTAATCAGAGACATTACAGTCGACCGACTTACGCCACAAAACGGCTCAGGGCCCATAAAAGGAGCAGCAGAGGCCCTCTTGGCCAGTTCATCCGCTTCCTCATTCCCTGGATGACCGCTGTGGCCGGGTATCCAATAAATGGAAACCTTGTTCCGTATGGAAAGCTTTTGTAATGAGTCAAAGCACTCTAAAACTAACCTGGAACAGAATTCCCATGAAAGGAGAGACTTAAGAGCTGCCTGACTATCGGAAAAGATAGCTATATGCGCACCTCTTATGCCCTTTTTTAAATTAATGTCAACACATTTGGTGATTGCTAGTATTTCCGCCTGAAATACCGTAGGCCATTTGCCCATGGGCAAAGAGGTTTTTACGTTGGGCCCAAAAACTCCAGCACCAACTCCATCCTCCGTTTTGGAACCATCCGTATACCAACATAAACTTCTGGGATCCACAACAGGATCGTTTTCGTCCCATACTGCCCTGGGTGGAATTGTGATATTAAATCTCCTGTCGAACCTCAGTTCACAGTTTATCCTATCACTAGGCATTCCTAGCAATCCAAAGCTGGGCATTGTACTCAAGACCGACGAGTGCCCGTTGCCAACACAACGAGCAGATGTCCCGAGAGCCATCCTATAAGCGGCCATTGCCGCAGATGATCTTATAAAGATTTGTATGGGTGGTAGTCCAATCAAGGCCTCAACAGCTAAGGTTGGACATGACCTCATTGCGCCTGTTGCAAGAAGACACGCCAATCTCTGAACTTTGCAGAGTTTAGTTGTCACCACAACCTGGCTAGTCTTTTGCCACCAAACTATCGCGCCGTACGTTATAATTGGCCTAACAATCATTGTGTAGATCCACATAACCATTTTCGGACTCATGCCCCAGGTGCACCCAGCACAACTCTTCACCGCCCAGATCGCCCTAGTAGCTTTCTGTGTTACGCAATCAACATGTCGGTTCCAAGTTAGCTTACTATCAAGTAAACCCTAAGTATTTGACATCGGTCGAATAAGGAATATTACATCTATTCAACGACACTGTCCCTAGACCGAGTTTTCTTCTAAGAGAAAAAGGTACCAGAATAGTCTTATCAGAGTTGACCGTCAGGCCATGTCTCCCACACCATGTCGTTACAGTGCACAGAGCATTGTTCATGATGTCTGAGAGAATGTTGCCGAATTTTCCAGTTGCCATCACAACCAGGTCATCAGCATAACCTATAACTTCGTGTCCTTGTTCACTAAGAATGAGAAGAAGTTCGTCAATCACCACTGACCAAAGGAGTGGTGATAAAACACCGCCTTGGGGACACCCTTTGACTGCCCTAATGGTAACCATATCATTAGCCATAGCAGCAGTTATGTCCCTGCTCTCGAGCATAGACCTAATCCATTTCACAGACCAGTGATCAAGACCTTTTTGTCTAAGAGAGCGCTCTATTGAGTTATATTCTGTATTATCAAATGCGCCATTTATGTCTAAAAAAAGCACACAACGCAATTTCACCCGACCCATGAGCCCTCTCGATCTTTTTAACAAGATGATGCAGAGCATGCTCGGTCGATTTACCCTTAGCGTATGCATATTGATTTGCATGCAAGGCGGCGGTATTCAAAACCGTCGATCTAATGTGCAGATCAATTAGTCTCTCCATAGTTTTCAACAAAAACGATGTTAGGCTAATTGGTCTGTATGATTTGGCCAAATTTTCTGGCCTATTGCCATTTTAGGTATAAATACAACGTCAACCTTCCTCCACAACAGGGGAATGTGTCCGAAGATAAAACTAGCTCTAAATAGGGCGGCGAGGGCACAAAGCAGTGTATCAATGTACCTTTGCAAAAGCGCTGGAGCCTTAAAAGGCTGAAAAGAGGCAATAGCCCATTTTATCCTATCCGGATTAGAGATGACTTTAGACAATTTGAGAGCTGTTCTGTATGAACCAGGGGAGCAAATCGTCAGTTCATTAACACTTTGAACCTTGGGAATCGACTCAGGAAAATGAACACTAAGTAGATGTTCCAGCGTTTCTCTTTGGTTCTTGGTGTAACTGCCATCAGCTTTCCTTAGAAGGCTGATTTGGCTGACTTTAGAGCGGGAGAGAGCCTTATGCAATCTCGCTGCTGTTGGGGTATTCTCGATATCCTCGCAGAATTTTCTCCAGGACTCTCTTTTGGATTTCCTCATTTCTTTGTTGTATTTGGTTAGGTACCTTGTGTACACTTCCCAATTACCTGAACGCTTTGCGTAATTAAATAGTCTTCTAACTTCTTTGCGCATATCATCAAGAATGTCACTCCACCACGGTACCTTCCTTAAGTATCGTTTTTCGGTTTCTCAGACTACAACTATCATGATATGAGGAAATAACGACCTGATTAAGCTGATCTGCTGCTACCTCTAGTTCTTCCACAGAAGAAATATTGGAAGTTAGCAGATTGGCTCTCGAGTCTACCATTTCTTTAAACGCAGCCCAGTTAGTATGTTTGCGACTCGTAAATTGTTGGGTAACGGACATGTCTCCTGGAAAATCAACCCTTATGTATCGATGATCCGACAGGGAGACATCGTCAGAGACCCTCCAATTGGATATGTAATTAGAAATGAATGGGCTAGATAAGGTGAGGTCTAATACCTCTTCCCTGATGGCATTAACAAAAGTTGGCTTTGAGCCCCTATCCCTCACAGCCTAGAAATTCTAAAAGAGCCTCACCCCTTCCATTAACGTCACTACTACCCCATACTGTGTGATGAGCATTAGCATCACAGCCAATTATGAACTGAAAATTATTCTCATGACAGTAACTTACCAGTTCCCTCACCACAATGGGTGGTATAGATAAGTCACCTGCAAAGTATGCTGACGCACAGACTACTTGTATAGTCCCTTGTTCTGTTGGGATCTCCAAAATGGCCGCCACCAAGTCCCTTCGGATGGATTCTGGAATGGAAATGTAATTAATATACTTATTTATTAGCATTGCCGCTCTAGGAACACAATTTCCTTTATGAAATATTAACCTACCTGGTTCTTGTTGAAGGCCTAAAATTTTACCTTCGATAGCACATGGTTCTTGCACAAGAACCATGTCTATCGGTTTTTCGGCGAAAACCTTGCACAATGTGGCCGACGCACCTTTAGCGTGGTGCAAGTTCGCCTGTAGCACCCGTATGGTGCTCACACCTCCTCAGTGTTCTTAGAAGATGCAGCAGCTATCCTTTGTAGCTGCGCTCTTCTTGGCCCTTTATTTGCTCTGACCGGGGTATTATTTTTGCTAGATCCACTTGACCTATTATTATTTTTAGCGGCTATCACAGCTGCAACCTTGCCGGCGGATGGACCAACATCCCCAGAAACACCAAGTTTCTTTCCGTCGGTTTTGGCCCGCTTCGAAGTCTCGCTAATGGACTGCTGTATCACACCTGGCTTTGGCGTTTTCTTATCAGCATTCACTGCGGCAGCCCTACTTGTGGATGAACCAACATCCTCAGGAACACAAAGTTCCTTATCACTAACCTAGGGCTGATGACTTACACTTTTGTCATGATTAGCACCCTCCTTTTGTGTGTCCTTAATTGACAGTTTCAGGTGGGTGAAGCGGTAGGCAATCCGACCATTAGACTCCACGAGTTTGGCCCAGGAATTGTCATATACAGCCATTATCAAATGAAGGAGTGGACCATCGTTCTTCCTCATCGTTACCTTCCAAAGGTTCGCAGTCAGGTTATTCTGAGCAGCGATGATAGCCAGAATCTTTTCGTTGTTGATATCCTGGCTCTGCGGGAAATAACCTCGCACGTAGTGAGACTTGGGAAAATCAGGCTCTTCCACTAATCGTACCTCGAGGTTACATTTCTTGGCAATAGCGCTGGTATTGACCTTAAGCCAATCAGCAGTTTTCCTGTTTGTGCAGGTGACCATAAGCCAACCTGTTCTTGGGGCACAGCCATCGAATTCTGGGCGAACGTCTCCTCCCAGTTCGATTGTTGTGTCAATTATAGCCTCTTTCAGTCTTGCCATTTGCTCGGATGTCAGAGGATTTGCCGTGGTGTTATTAGTCACGAAACCAACCCTAACCAATCCAACGATATGGTTGTAAGCAGGCTTCGGACGAACTTGGGGCTGCTGTATTGAGCGTCCAGGAACGTGGCTACTCGCAGGCTTGAGTCTCTTGCCTTCCGAGACCTGTATCTCGTCAGATAGCGCACGTTTTGTTGCTCCTTTTGCAATTTGGATAGCCTGTTCACGATTAGAGCCAGCTTCCAAAGCTCTTTTGAAGCGTCGTTTCTCTGATGCTGAAAACTTTACAAATGGAGATCCCGTTCGGATTTTCACATTGTCCACCGGATCTGTCAGAACATAGACTTATATTGTCTGACTCGATATTTCCCTCATGTGGGTCCTCAATTTCGGACACTTGTAGTCCCTGGGGTTTTACAATATCGACATGGAGCGCATCAGGTTGCCCAACAGCATTCCCAATAAGCTCCATATCCACATTGACCTGCGCTTCCGCAGGGCTTGTGATTTTACCTCCGGATAGCCCAACAGCTTTTCCTTCGGTTGATACTGATGTATCGGGGGTTTTGTTTTTGTTGTTTATAAATTTTTCCATGAAATATTGTTTTTTAAAATTTGGTGAAGGGACATAACACTTCTAGCAGAGCCCCTTGCTAGAGTGGGCATTAATTAAAACTGGAGTTCCCAGGTCCAGAGTCCGCATACTCACGACTAATCTATCTATTAGCCACGCACACCTTGGCATATGCTGTTCCACCGTGGATTAGAGGTACCAGTTTTAAGAGTGGATACCAGATCTCCGCCTACCTACAATTAAACAGGACGCTACAGCAGAGACATGACCGTACTGAGCTCCTGTTCCCGACCTTCCTCCAACCACCAACATGGAGAGAGGATGTAAGTACACTACCATCAGTGCATGAAGATACGGCACTCCTAAGAGCGTAGATCCCCCAACATGACTTCTGGCTGATCGGGACATACCTTCTTTCCATGATTCAGACGCCCATCCACCTATTGCACCACTAGGACAGTACAGATAGCCAGATGAGTCTCTAGAATCTTAGCCCAGCACCGTCCTGGGTATGCAAGGCAAAAATAGGACGCAACTGTGGTGCTTGTTACCGGCCGGGACCCACGTGGAGGGTTAGGAGAAGGAATTTGTGCCGACCAAATATGTAAATATGTACATATACATATATATACTTCAAAGTTATAGTATTTTTATGTAGAACTCAATTTTAAGTTAGCGTGTCATTGCAGCGAAGTGGTTTGTTTTTGCCAACCTGTGAGCGAATAAAATAAAATTTTTAATTGCTATAAAAACCAGGGACCGTAACGGTTATAATTTTTATTTTAAAAATTACTTTTTAATCGTTATTTCTTGAGTTTTATTTATTCCTCACAAAATAATAGTTATTTTGTGACTTTTATTTATTCCTCACAAAATAAGAGTTATTTCTTGATTTTTATTTATTCCTCACAAAATAATAGTTATTTTGTGACTTTTATTTATTCCTCACAAAATAACAGTTATTTTGTGACTTTTATTTATTCCTCAGAAAATAAGAGTTATTTTTTGATTTTTATTTATTTCTCACAAAATAACAGTTATTTTGTGACTTTTATTTATTCCTCACAAAATAAGAGTTATTTTTTGATTTTTATTTATTCCTCAGAAAATAAAAGTCATTTTTAAACTAATAACTGCCCGTTCATAGAAGTCAAGTAAAAATTCTTGCTTGGCTATTTACATTGAAATCAAAAACAAATTTTGAGTGCTTTGTTTGTGTTTTCAATATAAATAGCCAAGCAAGAATTTTTACATGGCTTCTATGAACTGGCAGTAAATAAAATATAAAAAAATAACTCAGTGTTTTTGTAAATAAAATGAAAAATAGAGACTTTAGTATAGATTCTGCATATATTCGTACAATAATTTTTTCCTTTTGAAATTTGTATGAAAAACATATTGTTTGTAACGAATTGTCATTATTTTTCATACAATTTGGTAACGTGTAGAAATGAAATTTTTTACAAAATATGCCTATTTAAATAGAAAAAAAAAACAAATTTGATATCTTTTATTACAAATAATTTTATTTCATTTACAAAAACAACCAATTTATAAGAATGTGAGTTTGTTTTTTGCTAAGCTTTCACGCCCAAGCCGCTCATCTGGTTTTAAAAATTCTTTCACCAATGGAAATCTACATTACCAGCGTCAAATATAAGATATTTTTATCCGGTTTGGAACCGGATTTCTTATATTTGGTACGGATTTTGTCCGAAAAACACATTTTTGTGCTGGTTAGGGTTTTAAGACCGGTTCTTATGTATTTTATAATTAATTTGTTGCATAACATAAAAATATTTTTTGATTTGTCAAAATTTTTTAATGTACTAAATATCTCAACACCTTCATAATTAACACATAAGAGTTACCAGCTTGATAAATGAAACGATAAATGAAAGAAAAATGAAATGTCATATGGGCTTTAGCGAATAAAATAAAAACTTCGGCCCATTGGGTGGTCTAATGTACATGAATTTAATAAATTTTACTCTTTTTGAAGAATGATGCAACGCAAAAGTCTTCTGACTTACCATCATCTTCAAACGCTGAAACACCAGATGCTTTACCGTCGTCTGAAGACACAAACACGTGTTCATTATTAAACGAGTTCTTAAACTCTATTGAAGTAAATTCAGAGGATGAAGACTCAGATGGTGATCTGGAGGAGGAAATGAAAAGGGCGATAAACGAAATAGACAATTACAATCCTAAGCCCATTGACGTGGATGCAGATGTAATGAAATATTGGGAGGAAAAAAAATATATATATCCATACCTGTACAGATTGGCACAGGTTTTGCATAGCACGCCAGCAACACAAGTCTCTGTAGAAAGAGCATTTTCTGCGCTAAAATTAATATTGACAGATTTAAGATCGAATTTATCACCAGAGTCCATGCAAAAACTCTTATTTGTTAAATTAAATTAATTAATAAACACATTTTAAAAATGACTTTTATTTTCTGAGGAATAAATAAAAATCAAAAAATAACTGTTATTTTGTGAGGAATAAATAAAAGTCACAAAATAACTCTTATTTTGTGAGGAATACATAAAAGTCACAAAATAACTGTTATTTTGTGAGAAATAAATAAAAATTAAAAAATAACTCTTATTTTCTGAGGAATAAATAAAAATCACAAAATAACTGTTATTTTGTGAGGAATAAATAAAAGTCACAAAATAACTCTTATTTTGTGAGGAATAAATAAAAATCAAGAAATAACTCTTATTTTGTGAGGAATATATAAAAATTAAAAAAATAAAAATCATTGCATCTATAGGTAGTCCATGTAACATGGAGTATTGTGGTATATTCCTTGTGCCCGTAGCACTTCTCTATTATTGTGATTTTTTCAGTTTAAATTTGGAAAATAATCGTTATTTGCGATCCCTGATAAAAACTCTAAAATAAGGTGTAATTTTTTATTGGTGCAGTAAATCCAATATGTTTTACAAGTAGGATGTGGTAAGCCTTTTTTTCAAAGCAGTTAAATTTCTGAATTAGGAAGTGCTGCTTATTCAGTGATTTATTATCTCACTTGGAAAACCTTTTAATACCATTGCGTCATATTCACTTACCCTTTTGTCCAGCAAGTGTGCCTGTTTTATTTCACTTTTGTAAATGGAATTTATTGTCTTAATTTTTTATGCAAAACAGGCAAAACAAAGTCACAAACAGCTGCATAGAAATAATCAAGTGGTGGTCCTATTATTCATCAAGAATTTTGTTTGCTAATTGCACAACAATAAAAACACTGAATGCAGGTCCTACCTGCAGTAAAATAAGCACAAGCAATTCTAACAGTATTATTGTTGTTTGAGTATTTTTTTGAGTTTCGCTATCACTTCTTCCCTTTTCTCTTCCCTCTCGGTACTATGACTAAAACAAAGCGACACCAAAAGCAAGAGTAGAATTCTGTATGCTGTTACAGCACAGTTGACAGTCGTTCGTTCGTTATTTGTTTTGTGCTCTCGCTTTGCTGTCGGCTTTGAAACTTTTGGCAATCACAGCATAGTCAAAGCAAATGAAATAAAAAAAATGGAAGCACTTTCAAACGCTGATTATTTTAATTTATTAATTATTAAAACGTACAAAAAAAAAATAAATACATGCGTCTCAAGCAGTTAAAAAAATCGTTTCCCGCTTAGCGCCGGTTTAAAACTGCTAAGCTTCGATATCTACATATGACTTTTATATTTTATTAACACAGATGCAAAAGTTTCACAGCTACAATGGAATGGAACAGTTTTTCATTAAAAGAACGGTAATCGCAATTTGTGTAATTAGTCCTAATACACACTATGCAAGTCTTATTGCTAAGCTGATTAGTTTGTTAGGAAAGAGGGACGAGGGGAAAAGAAACGTTACTGTTCCCCTCGTCTCACTCTCCTTCAAACTAATCAGCTTAGCAATAAGACTTGCATAGTGTAAATATGGACTTATGAAATGATAATATGAAAAATTCTCATGAAAACGAAAATTAAAAGTTTTTTTTTCATTTCACATTATCACAGAACCAGAATCGACCCCCAGCACAAAAAAATGAAGTTTCTAACGACTGGTTCTAGTAGACACCAAAAAAAAAAAAATATATATATATACATTTATGTATGTATAATATAACTACATGTTCCATATTTTATTTATTAGTGCAATATGATGGCACTACATGACATATGCAGACCGCAACTTTGGTAATAAGTTGACTTCGAGTAATTGGCTTGTCAATTGGCCTACAAGCCCGTGCGATTTGACATCTCTCGATTATTTCCTGTTGGGGCACTTGAAGTCACTGGATTATGCTGATAAACCAGCAACAATTGACGCCTTGGAAGACAACATTGACATACGGCCACTACTACTAAAAAAAAACGGTTCAAAATTGTATAGAATGCGTTTCGGCAACAAAAGCCGAAATCATTTTCAAATGCTAATGCCATGTATTGATTTTTCGAGTAAAAATTCTTTTGTATCATAATTTAATTTTTTGTGTTATATATTATAATTTGAATATCGCTAGCGTTGGGTTTTTTGAGCAGTGTGTACATTACGAAACTTTTTTTTAGAAATTTTGTAACCGATGAAATTTTTTGGGAAACATGGGTCTTCTCTTCACTCAAGCATTCATGATTTATAGAAAGAAATATAATATATGGCAACACTGTTGTTTGTTCGATTATTACTAAAGGCTGGTTCTTACTATCCTGTATACTATACTAGAGATGTGTACGTGAGCGTTTACTCACGCACTTTCACGCACGAATGCTCTTGAAAATTTTCACGATCACGCACGCTCACGAATAAAATATTCTTAATCACGCACGAGTGGTTTATATCTTATCACGATCACACACTCTTGCGAAAAAGTATATAGTTCAATTTGTATGTTATTTGGGTTGAAAAATAGGTTCTTACACATACATTGCATCATGGTTTTGTTTAAAAAAAATTTAATTTTGTCTTTCGAAGGTTTTTGTCTGGTCATAATAAAATAAACAATTATTGTTAACTATAAAAACTATATGAACTGAAACGGATTTTGAAACAAAAAACTGCACGACTGTTTAATAATTAAAAAAAAAAAAACTGAGAAAAACAGATAACCTGCACATTTGACAATTATATTTACCCTGTAGGATGTAGTGTTGTAAAAGTATGGAGTATTTGAGTACTGAGTACTCAATACCGAGTGTTTTTCCCGGTACTCAATACACAAAAGTAACTACTCAATAATTTCAGGGTTGCATTTTCTAGTATTCAACCGAAAGTCTTCCTTTAAAATAAATCAAATTTATACAACTCAGTGTGCGATACGAAAATGGATTTCAAAATGCATCACTGAACTAAACAACTTCACTCATGAACATATATTGGACAGAAAGTGGAAAGTGACAGTTGTGGAAGGCACATTAGACCAGAAAGTCCGGTTCACACAGTTCAACTTTTGTTGGTTAACTCGTAATTTAGCTGTAAGAAAGACGGAGAAGGAAGTACAAATATCTCTTTTTTTTCTTCCAGCTGACGTGCGAGTTGATCAACAAAAGTTGAAGTGGAAGCCGTGACTTAGAGATATGAAAAATCTCTTAAATTCTGGCAATTTCAATAAAAACTAATCTTCAAATTTATTTATTTTAATTTGTTATAAATTAATGTAAGTACTCGTACATATATATATTTAATTTTTGTTTTTGACATTATATAATATGCATTGCAGGTTAATTTTAATAAATAATAATTTTTCACCGCCCATACATACGAGTATGTGTGTTTTTTATTTTAAATTCAAAAAGCCGTTGAAGTATTGAGTAGTATCGAGTACCCAATCTAAAAAGTATTAAGTAGAATTGAGTATTCAAAAGTAGCCGCTTTTTACAACACTAGTAGGAGGGTTGGGGTTAGGTGTCTCCAAGTCCCACTTTTGTCGACTATTTTGTTGACTTTTTGGCGAAATTGTCAACGGAGCGCCTACATATATAGTAATATCCCTACTTACTGGTAACGCTGAAGAAATTAATGAATTAGTCCCTTTTTTAACCGACTTCCAAAAACGAGGAGGTTATCCATTCGCCTGTATTTTAGTAATTTTTTGACGGATTTGAGAAATTCTTTTTTTTTTGTCTGGAAGGAAGCTTCCAATTTAGTACCATTTCAAAAAAAAAAGGAGGAGGACACTTATCTACTTTTACTTATGGGATTGCTACGATACTTATAATACTCGTACACCTTGCACGCTTATATAATATATATATAATATAGATGGGCCCATTTAAAATTATATTTCACGTGCTTCTACTTTACTTGAAATACACCCTGGGTTCTGGCATTTAAAAAAGTGGGCGTGGACATCCGTAATTATTATTTCATGTCCTTGACTTGACCGATATATATTATGTACCCATATACATACATATTTTTTTTAATTAGTTCTTTTCTTTTAATAAAACACCAAATGTGAATGTACCAGTGAGTCAATGTCTACATATGGTCAAAAAATAACTACGTAGTCAGTAGTACCAACGGCAGTAGTTGATTTTCAAAAACATGAACATGTTAAGTGCCTAGAGCAAAAAACATTTTCTGCGGTACAATTGGTCAGTAGTACTGGTGACAAAGGCATTGGTGAATCAGTAGTGTTGCTCAATTGATATTTCCTACATACTCGTAGTATCTAAAAGTTAAAGTTACATATGTACCTACGCAGGAATGTTATCTCGTGAGAGCGTGAGAATTCGTGCGTGATTCTCAAAAATAGCCCATGCACGGTCACGCACGAGTAATTTTTTTAAGTCACGTTCACCCACTCACGCGTGATGAATAATTAATTTGATCACGAAAAATCACGACATTTGCACATCCCTATACTATACATACATACATACATATGTAATTGATCAACTTTTGAGAAAATGCAACCGTCTTTAATACTATTACAAAAAAAAAAAAACAAAAAAAAAAAAATATAGAAAAATGGTGTTTGAAAAGGAAATACATACAGTGAAAATGCAAGATGAATGTAAAGCTAAGGTGTAATTTTATTTTTCTTGTCTTCTTTAGTCCTAGTTTACACTATGCAAGTCTTATTGCTAAGCTGATTAGTTTGTTAGGAAAGAGAGACGATGGGAAAAGAAACGTTACTGTTCCCCTCGTCTCTCTCTCCATCAAACTAATCAGCTTAGCAATAAGACTTGCCTAGTGTAAATATGGACTTAGAAAATAATATTAATTCACAAAAATATTTCATTGTGCATGAATTGGAATAGTGAACTTGAAGTTATTTATGAGTGTTGTAAATATCTACGTCCCTACGCATAATGAAAAACTAGCATGAAGTGGTCATAAGTGGCAAAATTTAATATGGCCTTAACAAGTTTTTATTTCTTTTAAACGAATGAACTATTTTCACCACGTACAAAATCAAATAGAAAAGAAATTATTTCTTTTTAAAAGAAAACTGTTTGCACAAAAAACAAACTAAAAACTACCACAACAGCTGTTTGTTTGTGTTGCCGCAAGTATCGTATTCGTAAGACTGGGCTGCGGCAATTATTGACACAAACTCATTCTTCGCCAATCTGCGGCAATAAAATTTTTGTAAAATGGGGCAATCATGTGACTGCAATTTAATTATTGTGCATCAATTCAGCACAATAAAAATTGGGTCAGATTGGTGTATTTGCGGCAATCGTGTGATCCTACCTTTATAGCAATTCGTCGTATTAGTATTTTACTCGTAAACTTAAACTTTTAAATTAAGTATACGACACCAATGAGTGTTTCCACCATAACTGGGTCGTTCATTTTCTATGTTTGATATTTTTACTCTATTTTAACAGCTTAAGCGGCCCATCCATTATACAATATTATTGCATAAGTTTTTGTACATATTATTGTTATTTTGACCTATACTATGCAATAAATGGCACAATATTTTTAAAGAAAATATTGCCCAATTTTTCCTGCAGTGAAAAAGTAAACAACGTTGAACAATGTTGCCACCACATTACACAATAAACAAAAAATTGTACAATAAAAATCAAAAGGCTTTTGATATTTGCCAATATATTGTGCCACCTTCGAATATGTCATACACATTGGCGATATTATTGCACAATACGAAAAATTTTGCAATTATATTGCAAGTGGGTGGGCCACTTTACATTGTACAATAAAAAGTATTACAAGGGCTTATGAAAAAATAATCAAAATAAGTTCTTACATATACAGTATGTCTAGAATTATTTTACACATTGAAAATAATCAAAGTGTGCTCTAAGTCGTTAGCAAACAAATTTTACATCTTGTCAAGTGACACAGAATTTTTCTTTTAATTATTATAATTACATACGTATGCACTACTTGCAAAGGTATGAGATGAATTAAAACAAAAGCAAAAAATTTCACTGTTTACACATTTTTCGTTTTTTACTTTTTTTTACATTCATATCAAAGTGACGTTTACATTTCTTTAAATAAGTTTGCTATTAAGCCATTGAAGTGCACATGTACTGTTTGTTACAAATTGATTAATTTATAAAATGCTGGGAAAAAGGTTGTCAAACAACGTAATTTAATTGATTTACCACAATCTCCATTTAGGAAAAAGTGAAAACGAATTATACAAATTTTTTTTCAGTGAGTCTGAAGACAATTTACAATGTTTTAGATTGTGCAAAAAACGAAGCTAGATTGGAGTTAAAGCAAGGTGGAGCTCCAAAATAAAAAAAAAATTAATGAACGTGTGAAGTGGTTATTATTATTAGAAAAATTATCTAAAACACTTAAATTTAAACACGAACAACTGCGAGAGAGCTTCTAGAATAAAAGAAGAATAGAAGAATAAAAATTATAATAAAAGTACAAGTGCTGAAGAAGAAACTTAAAAACAGTCCTTTTCTAATGTGTAAATTCATTCTTGACATACTGTACTTGCATGCATATAAATATATGCATACGTGTATGTATGTGTGCATGTATGTATGTACATATGTACCTCCCAAACCAAATGTTTCTACTTTTTCTGAAGTCAGACGTGTCGTGCCAAATTTGTTTAGGCATTTCGGTAGTTTCTATGAACAATTTTTTTATAAAAATTTAGAAAAACATTAAAACTTTGATTTTTAAGTACATAAGTAAAACTCTGGGCAAATGTTTGTTTTAAATAAATATCTACAATAAATAAAAAAGAAATGTAATAAATATTGAAAAATGTAAGTATGTGCAAGTTATTTCGACAAAAGCAGCAACATAAATAATGGTTAAGTGGTACTCTGCTGTATATAGCAAAAGAAATCGTACCTATATGTCGTTACGAATTCTTACCGACATTTCGTTACGATTTCGTAACTACATTCGTACATATCGTTGCGAAGTCGTGTCAACCATTTCATACAAAAATCGTTACAATTTCGGTAATATTTCGGTTCTGAAATCGGAAAATTTTGTCGACTAGTCATTACGAATTTGGTTTGGTGGGTATCTACAAAAAAAAAAAAAAAATATACATATGGATGTATTTAGGCATATTAATGCATATAGTATGTAAGTACAGTACGTCTTTTGTGTATTTGAGAACAATTTTTATGGTAAATTGATTTTGAAGCCAAAAAAGGCCTTAAAATTCAATTAATTTAAAAATTGTCATACTCGTAGAAGAAGAAAATTGCATTTTACGAGTGCGCATACATCAGCCCCTAGAAAATGGAGGCTCAATTTTGAAGGCTTTTGAATAAAAAAATCTCTTATTATAAATATACATACTTACTTGACTTATGCATCTATTCACAAACTAACTGACATTCACATGCAGGCGATGCATAAAAGTTTTCAACAGAATAAAATATGTCATAGAATTATAACAGGAGCTCAAAGAAGCATTTAACCCAACAAGAACTAAATTTTCATATAGACAATTTCTTTTATGTGCAGTATGTATGAATGAGGTTAACCGGAAGAAAAACAATAATAACAGATAAACTTTGGTGAAAAACATGTTTGAGCATACAAAATTATAACGGATAAGTGTTTAAAAATAGAATAATTCTACGTTTAGCTGTGTACGTACATACATACATACATGCTCACGTATGTATGGGTGTGTGTATGAAGTAATAGTGAAGTTTATTTAGTAGTCTCCTTTGAGACTGCATTCCAATTAGCTAAGACGCCTTTTTGTGTAACTCCATACAAAGTTGTTAGGAAGCCACATAAATAAAGAAAAGCCCATCATAACGGACATTAAAGGATGATTATGTCGGTTAAAAAATGAAAACAAAATAAAACTCTGTTTGGATAAAATTTTTGTCAGAAACTAAGCACAGTGGAGCGGTTTATTAGAGAAATTATGTAGATAAAAAAAAAATATTTTTAGACAAATTTATGTGTGTTAAGATAAATTCCCAGAACAGACAGAAAGCAAAATTTCTAACATAGCATTTTCAGCACATAACAGAGCACTGTTAGCTTTTTAACAGTAGTCGCTAAATGGATTAGGATTCCAAGTTCTTGCAACTGGAACTATTTATTAAATTATGTATATGAGAAATTTTATTAAATTATATGAGAAGATTACTGACCATTTTGGTAAAATATGGAAAAGTAGACGTAATAGACCTTATAGTAGGTGTGGTAAATTTTTTCCCAGTCTAGTTCTGGGAAAGTACGTGAATTATTGAATCAGTTGTAACATTGGGCTTAATTGCGAGCGTCGTATTTCGACTACGACTACGACAATTTTGTACTAGATAAAAAACAAATGTTGCAATGTTCTTTAGTCTAATACAAATTCGTCGTAGTCGAAGTCGTGATACGACACTCGTGATAAGACCCATTATTTAATTTGCAATAGTTTAAGTATTGCAGTAATTGATGTTCCAAATGCCAAGAAAAGTACCTTCGTAAAGTATTTGTAGACTATAAATAAATTTTACTTATGCCCTAATTCAGTAAGAAGATTTAGGACGTTTTTGTTTAAAAATACTTTTGAGTTCTTGCTTTTGAATTCTCTAATAGGGCATTTACATTGTCTCAAAATCTAGTACTTACGAGATTTCGAGCTGAATCTAGTTGCTTTTTACTAGATTCTCAATACAAAACAAAATCTAATTTGTAAGAAATCAAATAAAAATTTTTTACAACCCTGTATAACATGATTCATATAGAAGCTGAGTGAATTAGCTACGCTCTACACAATTTTCTATTGAAGGTGTGTGAATGAGTTCAGTCGGCATTTTTTGCGCTACAATTTAAGACTAAATTTCGGGCAAAAAATTTGGTCTCGGATACAAAATCTTGGAAAATGTCAAAAAAGACAATGTAAATTCAGTATAAATAATTTTTTTTAAATGGTTGTTGTCTTTGATAATGAAAAATAAAAATATTATTACCATTTTTTTAAATATAAAAATAAGATTAACGGCCTGGTCCACGATGTCGAAAAGAAAGTTTCTTTCGCTTACTTATATTGCAAACAAAAACAAAATAAGAGAATTTGTAAGTAAGCGAAAGAAACTTTCTTGTCGACATCGTGGGCCAGGCCGTAAAGTATTATACAATAGTTTGAAAAATATTTGAAAAAATATAAAGCATAAAGCAAATACACAAACGTTCTAGCATGGACAATAAATAAAAAACTAAAAATTAGTTACTTTATAGCAACACTGCTACGGATGAACGAATAAACAGCATTGATGAAATCAATGGCCCTTATCGACTCCTACTGCGATCTTTTTGTAATAGATTAAAGAACGCGGCCGGCCACACTTGTTCTTTAATCTAGGACGAAACTGTCGTAGTCGAAGTCGAAATACGCCAGCCATTATTCCCATTATCAAAAAGTCGCCTGAATGCTGCGACAAAAAAGTCTTTGTGTAAACGAGCATGGGTTTAAGAACCGACTCAAAGAGAGAACGTAAGCGTTGTCGCAGCTCTTTCTATGTGATTTGCAGTCTTAAGATTTACGTAACACAACAATAAAGGCGAAAAAACTATCTTTCAAGGAAGCTCGCTTTCATATTCCATACGAAATATAAATAAAAACTATGCGTATGATAAGTAGTCACAAAATCAAAAATAATTCAAAAAATATAAAAAGTAAAAGAAGATAAAAAATCGGCTGAGTATTAGGCCGCCGATAAGCCGAGTGATTCGGCGGCGGCTCGGCTTCTTTAAAAAGGCCGCTACGGTTTGCTACTCGGTGTGGTAACTCTTAAGTCCAAATTCACAGTCTTTAGTTAACTAACGCCAATGGTTTAACTAACGATTTTTCTTAACAATTTCACTGGTTAAACCACCTTCATTAGTTAACTAAAGACTGTGAATTTGAGCCGTAAATGTGACGCTGTTGTTATTGTACTGTAACTTTTATTTTTTACATTTATTTTCTTTACATACTTCTTACAATTACAATTCGAAAAAAGTCAGCCAAGTAAGAAAATAAAAAACATGTTGATTATTGAGTTCTTGTTTCAACTTTGATATTTGTTGTACTTTTCATTTGTTTAAATGAAAGTTTAACATAATAACTCTAGTTGTTCTGAGAAATTTCCCTGATGATCTGCATTAGCAACAGTGAAATGCGCATAGGATCCAGCTAAACCCTCAATAATCAATTTCAATATATTTTGAATAAAATATAATTTGCTGAATAAGTAAATTAATAATTTGGGATTATTAGTTTCTATTTTTTTTGGCGATAATGAGCAAATCTAGTGCTAAAAATATGCCACAAAATTTAGAACGAATGATAGCTTACAAGTATGTATTTCAAATTTAACAGAATTTTTGGAGCCTTTAGTTATCTATAGTTATCTTGAATTTTATATGTCTTGTTTTTGCCTACATATTTATTTATATTTGAATTTTATATTATTGTACCAACTGTATATGGCTCTATGAGCTCACTTGGTTTTTTTTAATGAATAAAACAATAAAAAAATTAATTAATTTTTATACTTTTACGTGATATAAGTACATTTTAGAATAGTAATTTTGCTTCTATAAATGTGAAATATTTGAAGGTGGCATCACTGAAATATATATGCATTTATACTTGAATATCAGCTGTTTATGATGCTGCTATCCGTCTCAAAATGATCAAGTAGCTGGCTACAAGCCGACAAATGTAACTCGAGTCATTTGAAGTCGTGCGTTCGTGTAGCGTCCTGTGGCTGACTAAGTTAGGCCCTGTAGATTTTTCAAGTTGAGGCAGTTCCACTTTTGCGCCTGGGACAGCAAGCATTTTCTAAAAAGTAGCGGAGGGCTACTGGGGAAAATTCTTAATTTAAAAAGATATGATTGCCTAAACAGTAAATTGTTTTTAATCTCCTACTGTCCAACATTCATACTTATAAAGGCACATAAGCTTAAAATACCATAAGTTAAAAAAAGCATCACACAAAAACTAAAAAAGAATCATATTTGTAATTTAAAACAAAGCACTGAGATGACGAATTCTTTATATATGTATTATAGACAATTTGGCCACATAATGCCAACCAACAGACAGCAAAGCAACAACAACTATGAATTACGTTATAACTTTATTCAACGGCCAATGTAAGTAAAGCGTTCATTTTATAAAATACTATCGTAACTATTAATAAATGGTTAAGCAATATTGATTATTATGCGCCAATGGCAAGAGTTACTCTTTCAAATTTCTAAAAAATCAATTTTTTTTGCAAGCTATGCTCTAATAAAAAATGTTGGACATATACAACACGTACTTATGGAATTTTACAAGGAACTCTGTAAATGATTGTTATCATAAAACTTATTATACAGGAGCATGAAAAATTTTTCTTATTTTTATGATTTTTAGATTTTGTTTAACGTTTTATCTCATTTTTCTTTATACATACACAAATGCAATGAGGCGTTGACAAATCTAAGCCCTAAAGCAATCATTTTAAAAATGAAAAAGTTCTTTAACATCCATTCAAACTACTCGTTTTGTGCTCTAGTACAAATTATCTTGGCGAAAAAAAATGGAGTAGAAAACTAGACTAACGCTAAAATGTTGTGTCCAACAATCAAGGCAAACAAAAAAAAAAAAAAAAGGATGTCAACATTATAAAGTTGTTTAAAAGATGACCCAATTGGAAAAGTAAAGACTTTCTCGCGAGAAGAAGATTGTAAAAAAAATATTATGTATGTTAAAGAGGGCGGGACAATAAGTTAGTGACTTTTTTAATGAAACACAGGCTTTTGAATTAAAATCTCATTTTATTATTCAACTTAGCCAATTTTAAATTAGAACGTTTCTCCAATTTTGTATACCTTTCAATAAATAAGATTTGTCGAGCTCAGCAAAATAGACATTTGTTTATCAGATGATTTCGCCGTTTGAGTGAAACCTCTTTCCGCCGAAGCATTTTTTCGGGTTTGGAAACAAGAGAGATCCACTCGGGCGGGGCTAAGTTCGGAGAATACGGTAGGGTTCGTACCCCAATTCATGGAATTTCACCATGGAAAGAAACTAGACATGTGTGTAGCCTGCATTGTCCTAGTGGAAAATAACTTTTTTCTTAGAAAATAAGGTAATTTTTTTTTAAATCGTTATTAAATCGACCCAGTAAGTTGGCATAAACACCCTTATAGTGAATAAAATGTAAAATTTTTGTTCCCATGAAATTTTCATTCCCCACGCTATCAATGCTTAGAGTAAATGTAAAAAATATGAAGAAGACTTTACAAGTCTTAAAAATTAATTGAAAATGTGACTAATTTAAGTTTAATACAATGTTCACACTTACGTGTTTAATACCTCATTCGTGTTTAAGAGCTTAAACACGTCGATTTTGAGATATTTTACTATATGTTGACTTGTTTTGTTAAACATCTCAATTGACGTGTTTTAGATTTAAACACTTCCTTAAACACGCAAAGGGAATATGTCCGTTTAGTCCGTTCTTTGATAACTCTGGCAACTTTGTGTTGTTACTAAATTAAAACAAGTTAAACAAGTAATTAGTTAAAAAATACCCAATTATTTACAAAAACATTTGTTGTTTAAAAATAATAAACCAAATAAAAAAACAATTGTTCGTAGTTTTTTACAAATACAGCAATTTACTGACAAAACATCAGTTCAAAGTTTTTTAAAACACTTGCCTTTAACACGTTTAAGGCCGTAAGTGTGAACATAGTATAATAGTAAGAAATACACAAATTTTGGGGTTAAAATGAAATATTTTCAAGTGTAAAGTTGTTTTTAAATATTTTAGGGCCCGTGGAAAAAATTCATTAGTATACACAGCCATAAATTTCACTGCATGTTCAATGAAAAAAGGTGTTGTAGGGAATTTTGTCATTAATCGTGGACATTATTTACTGATCTTGTCTTATAAGTAATTATTTATCATGGGAAGTAAAATATTGAAATTACGCGATGTATAAATTCAGTTCGCTTCCAAAAATAAAGTGAACAAACTCAGGGGAAAAGTGAAAAAAATCCTTGTGGAAAATATTATTCACGATAAAGGGAATCAAAAAAGCGAACAGATTTTTGGGGAAAAATTATTCACGATTGCAATTTGGAGAAAAGGGAAAATATTTCGAGGGAAAAACTGTTCATAATAGGGGTGAGTATGAAATTTATTATAAAATATCACGAAATTTTTTATATTTGTTAATAGCAGCGCTAGAGCAGAGAGTGATATAAGAAAAATGGCTTAGCATTAGTCTCTGATAATTTTTGGTGTCTTTTTTTGATCTGATTTGCTTATTCATTCTAAATAAAGACAAACAAAAAACTATCTAGTTTTATATTGGTCTATTTTGAATCTATTTCTAAAATTACTAAGCCAATTTGAAAACAAGGAATTTTAGAATTTTTTTTATTTGTTTATACAACACCCTCGTATTGAATATATCGCTTTATCATGAAAACTTGATTAAACTACAAAGTTATCGCAAAAATTTAACCAAATGATATGATATTGTTAAACATTTGTTAACGCAAAAATATTCCCAAATTATCATTCAACTTATTCAGTAAAATATTTTTTATTAAAAATACATTGAAATTGATTATTGAGGGTTTAGCTGGTTCCTATGCGCATTTCACTGTTGCTAATGCAGATCATCAGGGAAGCTTTATCCAAAAATTTCTTAGAACAACTAGAGTTATTAAGTTAAACTTTCATTTAAACAAATGAGAAGCACAACAAACATCAAAGTTGAAACAATAACGCAATAATCAATATTTTTTTTTATTTTTTTACATTTCAATTACATACTACCTTGGCTGACTTTTTCTCAGCTGGAATTATATTTGTAAGTCCCGGTTCACACACTTTAACTTTTGTTGATCAAGTCGTAATTCAGCTGTAAGAAAAAATGAGATATTTGTATTTTCTCTTTGTCTTTCTTACAGCTGAATTACGAGTTGATCAACAAAAGTTGAAGTGTGTGAACCTTGACTAAAGAAAATAAATGTGAAAAATGGCCAGTCACACACGTGAACAATTGTGCTGGCATAACATGCCAGTTTGTGGGTGAGAGGGGCAAAGAGAGTGGTTTTGTGGTTGGCATAATTTTTCAACCAGCTACAACCCCGCACCAGCAGCACAAAACCAATGCACACGCAACTTAAAACACAGCAAATGTAAAATGAATACAAATAATCACTAATACACACAAAGCTGTGTGTACGTATACATTTTAATGCCAAATGAATTAGTCTCGTGTGTTCTAAAAAGAACAAAAATTGTGCGGCATAAAAATTAGTCTCGTGTGTGAAAGGCCAATAACAACAACTATTCATTGCTTTAACGATAATAGAGTGTTGCCATACAAGTATTTTTGACCAGGTGCAGTATTTTTTTGGGAATTGTATGTATGTATGTATGTATTTATTAGTAGTATTTAAAATACTTTTTAACTGACATTTCATATTAATCTAATAGCATTTAAAAATTAATAATTTATAAATCAAATTAATAAATTAAAATTACTAATTAAAAATTAGAATTTTTTATAAAATTTACTATTTTTCTTCTAAAAATGTTTATGTTTGTTTCATTCTTTATATTATTTGGTTCATATTGTATAGGTTCAGTCCTTTAAAAAACAGAGATTTTTGCATTGCATTGGTGTCTGCTCGTTGTGTTCTAAAATCTATGGCATTC
This sequence comes from Nowickia ferox, assembly GCA_936439885.1. Lineage (NCBI taxonomy): Eukaryota > Metazoa > Arthropoda > Insecta > Diptera > Tachinidae > Nowickia > Nowickia ferox. Next base: position 87,849,357 of record OW387023.1, on the reverse strand, counting down.
CTCAGGTTATACGGTTGTACGTCTGCAACATATCTTATTTGCTCAATCAAGTAATCAGGTGCTCTTCCCATTTTCATCTTATGTATAAAATATATTGTATTAAGTTGTAGCCTTTGTTGTATATTGATCCATTTCAGTGTTTCTAGCATATATCTTACTGACGTAAAGCGATTGCATTTTAAAATTGATCTCATGATCTTATACAGCATGTAAATAATATGGTTGATCCATATTCAAAATGAGGTTTTATCATGATGTTATATATGTTTATTGCAGTTAATATTGTTACTTTGTTTCTCAAGCGTTTAAAAAACCCGATTTTTTTCCCAATTTTTTTACATATAAATTCGATATGATCTTTAAAGTTTAAGTCTTTATCTATTAGAAAACCCAAATACTTTATATTATTTACTTTTTCTATTATTACCTTATTTATTTTGAATGTTATATTTGTATTCATATTTATCTCCATTAGTTTGGTTTTATTTTCATTAAGTTTTAGTCTATTCATTTTTAGCCATTTGTTAATATTATCTATTTCATTTTTTAAATTTTCATAGCATAGCTCTTCAGTTGTTGTTTCAGTAAAAATTAATGTGTCGTCTGCATACATTACAATTTCACATTTTTCTAATATGTTTTCTAGATTGTTTATATATATAACAAAAAGAAGAGCTCCTAAAATTGAGCCTTGAGGTACACCAAAACCGTTTTCTGTTACATTTGATATTTCATTATTTACATTAGTTAATTGTCTACGATTTGTTAAATATGATTGAAACCATTTAATTTCTGTACCTTGAATACCGTACTTATATAGTTTTTGTATTAGGATATCTCTATCTATAGTTTCAAATGCTCTTTTGAATTGTTCCAATTTAAGTTTAAAGGCTCATTTAGCCGACTGTAATGGAATGTAACTGCAACGGTAGGAAACAGCTGATCCATATTATGTGAAAAGTAATGAATATGGTTATAGAGATGTAACCGGAATGTAAGAATCTGTGCATTACTTTTCACATAACAATATCGATCAGTTGTTTCCTACCGTTGCAGTTACATTTCATTACAGTGGGCTAACTGAGCCTTAACTTTTGTTAACGCACTAATAATCCCAAATTATTATATGATATGCTATTGTATTGTTGTAGCTCGGAGAAAATACTGTCTGTCATGTCAGAGTTGAATGGAATTTCTAGACTTAACATTTAACATTTATTATTATATTTTATTAAGCTTAATTTCAATAATTTTTTTTCTTCATCTTAATTTCCTAATGGGTATCAATCCACTAGCACAGAATAAATAAATTTCAAGATTGAAAAAAAAAATTAATAAATAATGATTTTAAAATTTGACACAATGTTGCCAAAAGGTCCACGACCCAAAAGGCTAAAACGTTTTATACTTTGGCTTGCTCTTTCGTACTTCTATCTTTCTATCTTCCCTTCCAAATATGTATTCATGTGCCTCTGTTGTTTTATTTTCATTTTACTTTTTATATCGCAAGTATCATTAAGGAACACGGCACAATTTTTCCTTAATTCTTTTTCACTTTACAATTCTTGCAGTTCGACACAGGCTGTTGTAGTTGCTGCCAATGTAGATATGTAAGTTCATATTTGGTCTTATTCTTCTTAATAATTTTTTGTTATCGCCAACATGCTCATCATTGTTGGTACTTGAACGAAATAGATGGCGAAATTGCAATAAAATTTTATCGCAACATGCTCAATTAAAAGAGAATTTTACAGCAGTTTAACGTTTAAACAATTCCTTTGGAGTGTATTGGCAATACTAAAGTTTCTAGTTGCAGTTCTTTGTTTATTTTAATTTTTTTATTTTATTTTTGTTTTTGTTTTGGTTTTGGTGCTGAGCTCATGTCATATACTGCAAAGAATGCACTTATCGTTGTAAGAGTATTTTATCACCAGTATGTATGTAAGTTGATGTATGTAAGTTGATACTTAAAATGTTTTTGAATGACAAAATGTACATATATGTACATGCATACATATGTATGTACATATGAAGTATATCTGTATGTGTATGTATGTAAGTATGTATATTAATCGATTTTGTCTTTTTTGATTTTTTCGTTGACAGCTAATAAATAATAAAAAACAAGATGGAGAAAGAGCAGCATTAAGGGAGAAAAAGAGCAGTGATGATTTAATAGCTGCCGTGGTGAATATTAATGAGCAAATTTGGTTTTCTGATTTCATTTTTTGAGTTACTTATATTTTCAGACAATTACAGCGCCTGCTCAATGCAATACACTGTAACAAAAAGACTGAACTAAAATAGGAAATATATATGATTCGATTAGGCTAAAGTTCGTATCGCTCTGTAAGCCAAATTTTACATGTCATAATTTTTAAGGAACCACCAAAATTTATTGTAAATATTCTGACAAACACTAGCAGAACAGAACAACAGAGAGAGAGAACAAAGGTTATAGCTTCCATTCGGTCCCATTGTTAAACAATTGGGAGAGAACACGCCCACTAATTTATATTTTATTTTATGATTTTTACTTATACGATTGCAGCGAAACTTAGCAAACACCTTGAGCTCTTGCAAGGACGCAATTTTCAAGCTGCACAAAATTTAATATTATATTTGAACGACTTTTACGCAACTTGGCACGCACCTTGAGCTCTGAAGGTAACGCAATGTTGAAAGTGGACTCGTGGAAAAGTGGAAAACTCGGAGTGACTACGCTATGGAGAAAATAAAATAGGCACTAAAAATTTCAAAATCAAACTTAAAAAAGAAATTGAACCGAAATAAGCAAACAAAAGTTAAATGTATTTTGGATTAAATGATGATATGTAACACATATAAAATTTTTTTTTTTTGAAAATGCATTCAAAATCCATTATTCTAATTGAAGGTTGTAAGCATTAACTTTTCTTTTTGTGTCTCTGTTACATTTGTCAATTATTTTTGACAATTTCGTTTGTGTGATGTTGTTAGTTACTTACAAAGTTCTTCCACTGACTGACTGTTTGTAATTGTATTTTGACAGCGATAAGATGCATAATTTTGAATTGTTTTATGTTTGAACATCGCAAGAGAGTAATAATAAATAAGTAATGTTTTTTGTAAAAATTGTCTTTTACAACGTTATTTGCGGCTACGCTTCAATTATTGAATTACAACTTTTCGAAATACAAACAATCAAATTTTGAGAAAAGGCATGTGAACCTAATCACCCCTATTGCGAATTGCAAGTAGAATTTTTGTTCCCATGAAATTTTTTCCCCTTCGAAGGGAAAAATGCTATAGTGAATCATTCTTGTAAGTTATACCTGCTGTCAGTTCTCAGTGAATGTAATTTTTGAGCTCCTCAGATTTGAGGGGCTCAAAAATTAGGTGAAAATCAAACAAATTTAGGTTTAATCATAAGAAATGTGTGTATTTCGTACGTTTCAAATCAAATGGTTTTAGGCGCAAAGCTATTTAAAAAAATTTATGTAGTATAATACGTCACAAAATTTACTATGAAACAAAGTGGTTTATACTCTATGGAGAAATATGTTGCAGGGAATTATTGTTAACAAAATTGAACGTTATTTACTAATCCTACGTATAACCTTTAATATTTAATTGGCAGAAAAATATTGAAATCGCGAAATGTATAAATTTAGTTCGCTTGCAAAAATAAGTGAAAAAGTCACCATGAAAAATATTATTCATAATTAGGGGAATTATTGCAAAAAAAGGGAAAAATTTTCACGATTGCCATATTGGGAAAAGGGAATATGTATATTTTAAGGGGAAAAATGTTCACAATCAGATTGAATATCTTTCTATAAGAACTCTGCAAATATAACTGAGAATTACGAAATATCTGCACATAAAACGATAAAAAGCTTCAGCAAATTTAGCAGCATATTTCGTACTAATTAATTAAATGATAGAATCAATTTTTATTTTAATGGCATATTATTTAAAAATCAATTCAAAAACAAATTTATAATTTTTTTCCAATGAAGAAAATGATTGAATCAATCAAGGACTTAATTAAATTTGAACGCTATATCACACAACGTCGATAACTGATGTAAATCATTTTTTCTGATATATATATTTTTTTTTAAATAAAGATCATGACTCATTTAGTCAAAACACAGACGGACATTTCCGATATGAAGAAAACATATGTATATGTACATACATACATACGTATGTATATGCATATATGCTGTTTTTTTTTCAACATCAACTTCATCACAACCCACGGCACCTGCCACCATAATTATCATATAAACCATGATACAATAATACAGGTAGCCGCAAATCTACAACAAATTTACAATAAATAAAAGAAGAGGACTTTTTATTGCTGTTTTGTGATGACAACTGTCAAAAAACCAAGAGAAAACAAGAGACATGTACTTCCGTTTTCTTGTGTCTTTGCAAAGCTTTATTTGTATTAGTAAAGTTTTAATAGGCACCATGCGCGTGTATTGATTGCATGTTCTCTTGTATATGCGAAGCTGGTTTGTATTGGTACAGTTTAATAGGAACTCTTACAGTTTAATAGGTACTATATAGGTAAAACGTAAACAACAGTTGGCAGATCACATCACAAACAAACTCCATCAGCTGGCGCTTCGAGGTTACCTGTATTATTGTATCATGATAGAAACCTTTTTTAGTACAGAAATAAACAAAACTTTACCACACTTAAGAGAAAAATCATCAAAAGAGACTTAAAGTTTTTCTGTTCGTACGAAATAACAATTGGTAAAAGTGAAAATTCCTTTAGAACAGTTAATCAGTAGACGTTTGGACGTGGTCGTGTTAAAAGGTATAGAAAAACGAAACGGATACAACCAAGCCACTTAAAGGATAATACATTAAAAGTTATTAAAAATCTGAAAGAAGACAAACTAACAAGTGAACATTTTCCAAATACATTTACATAGATTGTATAAAAGAATAGAAAACTAATTGCAAATACTATAGAAAAAGTAGAGGAAAAAGAAAGAAAAACTAACGAATAAAATTTTAATTTTTACCATTATTAGAACTTGAAAAAAAAACATTATTATTTTGTGAAAAAACTCAAGTATTTGTATATGCGCACATGAAGTGAGGGGGGGGGATAAGAAAACGATTTAATTGTGATGAGAGTGTGTATGGGTGACCAACCAAAAGGGGATTTAGACTAAATTATACATTGTGGTTGTATAATATTTGAATTTTGTAGCGCTTAGTTAAACGTTGTATTCGCAATAAAAACTTAATTATTTACAAAATATATACAGGGTGTTTTTTAGAGGTATAGAACTTCGAATTGAAATAAAACACAAGAAAATCGTTTTAATGTCCATCAATTTGGTTTTATTGGAAGGATAATTTTATGCCATTAACGTTTAAATATGATTTCGGGCATGTGGCCGCCGCGGCTGGCTCGAATAAAGCCAATTCTACAGGTCCAATTTTCAACCACTTTTTCGAGCATATGGGGCCGTATGTTGGCAATAACGCCACGAATGTTGGCTTCCAAGTCCCCTAACGTTTCTGGTTTGTTGGCGTAGACGAGCGACTTCACATATCCCCAAAGAAAATAATCCAATGGTGTCAAATCACAAACGTAGTGCGAAAACGATCCATGGTTAACCGAATTAATTGCTCTGATGGACGATTATGTCGACCATAAAATGGACGGAGCTTGCGGTAAACTTCGCGAACTGAACCATTATTTTCGAAATAAATTTGCACGATTTGCAAGCGTTGTTCTTTTGTCAACCTGTTCATGATGAAATGGCAAACCAAACTAAATATTAATCACTTGACAGCTGACAAAATGGCCGCCAGTTAAAAAAGTGATGCCAACTTAAAGTTCTATACCTCAATAAAAAACACCCTATATATATATCGTTAGCTAAAATGCAAAAAAGGGTAACTAACAAAAAATTCATAAATCGAGATTTTGATTGATTATTATGAATGCTGTTAATCTACATGTCTTTGAAAGAAAAATTTTACACTTCTGCGATCAAAAATGACAGTCTTATTAACAAAAAAAAAAAAAACAAACAAGGGAACTTCACCACAAGTTTTTGCTTCTCCTGTAAACTTATGAATTTGTTAGTTACGCCTTTCTGGATTTTAGCTAACGATGTAATATAAAACCAAATTTAAGCTACTGACACCACATATTTTGCGAAATTTATTTGTGAATAAAAACTATTTACAATACATCTTATTTTTCAAGTTCTACGATGTAATATAAAGAACTCGGTTTAAATATCAATTCATATTTAAATGTCGATTTTCATTAATTTTTGTATGGAAAAATTACTTTTAAATACGAATTGATATTTAAATAAATTGGTGAAATAGGCTCTTAGAAACTAGTTTCTATACGATATTTTTTTTTAGAAAACGCAAGAAAAAAACTGAATAAAGTTTTTTTCTTGAGAAATTTAGACCTATTTTCATGCTTGGAATTCATTCATAGACTTGAAGATAAAGAATTTCACTACAAAAGATAACATCTAGAGCTATTTTTATACCTGGAATTCATTAACTTGATGAGAAGCCCACTACAAGTTATAATAACAGAAGCAAAATTTCTTAAAATAAATTCAAGCTATTTTTACAAAAAAAAAATAAAATAAATAAAATAAAAAATAAAAAATAAGGATTTAAAAATAAATCAAAGTCGAAATCAAAAATATAAATAACAAAATTTCAAATAATGTCATAAGGCAATCACCCCTATCGTGAATAAAATGTGAAATTTTTGTTCCCATGGAATTTTCATTCCCCATGAAAGGAAATTTGCTATCGCGAATTACATGGGAATGTTTGTTTCCGCTATTAATGCGTAATGAATGTAAAAAACGGAAAGGCTTAACAATGAATTGAAAATCAGACAAATTTAAGTTTGATAGTAAGGAATCCAAAAATTTTGGGTTTCAAATGAAATATTTTCAAGTGTAAACACTAAAAAGTAATATGAATAATTTTGTAATATCAATTAAAATATTTGTAATATCAATTAAAAAATTAATTAAATTTTCATCTATAAACAATTTGATAATAATAACTAAGTTTTTACATTCAAATTAATTAATACAATTAAAAATTTAATTGAATCAATTAAATTGTTAATTGAAAAAATTAATTGGTGAATACTTTTTTTCTGTTGTGTAAAGTTGTGTTTATAAATATTTTAGGTGCCGTGGAAAAAATTCTTTAGTATACCCCAGCCTTAAAGTTTACTGCATGTGAACCAAAGAGATTCATGTTCAATGAAAAAAAAAAACTTTTACAGAGAATTATTGCTATTAATCGTGGATATTGTTTACTGATCTTGCCCTAAATTTGATTATTTATAACTTTTAAATATTTAATTGGAAGTATAATATTGAAATTACGCGATTTTTGCGACAAACTGAATTGTTTGTCTGCAAAAATAATGTGAACAAAACCAAAGAAAAAGTGAAAAAAATCCCCGTGAAAATTATTATTCATGATAAGGGGAATCAAGAAAGGGAACACATTTCTGGAGAAAAAGTATTCATGACTGCAATTTGGGGAAAAGGGAAAATATTTCGAGGGAAACACTGTTCGCGATAGGGGTGGATATTGTGGCAACACTAGAATAAATGTCGAAAAACTGTTTTTCAGCAGGCTATCAATTCTTTGCATAAACAGAAAGGCAAAAAAAGTTAAAAAAAATATATAAATAAAATATTGCCAAATTTTAATGAGACAGGAAATAATTTTATGTTTGGCGAAGTAAAGAGTATAAAGGAACCATAAAGTGTAAGAAAACAGATCGAACAAGATCTGAAGAAAGCAGAGGCTTGGAAAAAAGTTGAGTGCTCCTTTAACGCAATCCAGGTGGTATCGATTTGCAACTCTGCATATTCGCTTTGTATATTTGATAGTGTAAAATTTCCTGCTGATCACCTGATATGAATTTGCCTTTGTCTGTACTGAAGTAAATACTGTGCTGATTTATTGGTTTTCTAGTTTAAATACATTTCAAAATATAAATTCATTTGCACTGATTTATTAAGTACTCTCTTGGGTAGTAGGCCGGGTAGTAGTTGAGTAGTCGGAGGGTGGCAGATTCAATTCCTGCCGGAGACTCTGGGTGTTTCTGCAGACAAGCCAAAGTAGCTTTGGAATTTGTGCTTGCTAAAAAAACAAGAAAAAAACTAAAACAAAAATTGTATGTACAGACGCGTGATGGTTTCTTTGATCATCTGCAGGACATGCAGCTGCATGTTAAAATTGAGAAACTAGAGCTTGGGCTTTCCAAGGTGTTTAATTGACTTTTTAGAAAGTGTTATTTAATAATGCAGAAAGACTCGATCATATTTAATCCTGTCTCAAAATTTCATACAAAAGGCTTGTACACACTTAACTCTTGAGAAAAGAAAATATTTTTATATTTTCATTGAATTGTATGTTAATTAAAAATTTTACATTTATTTTCTGCAAAACAAGCTTTATTGAGTTATTCTTAAGTTGCAGTAAAGGAGAGATATACATACATATTTTCTAAAATTTCATTATGACATCACAAAACTACTGATAGATGGATGGAATTTATGGTACAATTGTACTTTTTTTGGTACATTTTCGATCTTGTTGGTACCGTGGTACTAACGCGACATACTTGCTACAATTTAAAAATCTCAACGAGAGTTGCTCAATAGTCACAAGTTGAACTCTACCAGAAAGCACGTGCTCTATTTTCAATTACTATTACAAAAATAATTACTAAATGATATTATTTAGTTATTGATGAAAGCACGGACTGTACTGTCCCGAAAAACCTTACAGTTGTTCGAAGTTTTAGTGGTCAATGTCATGACAGATTTTTGTGCATATAATAGATTCAAATTACATTTGTGTACAAATGGATGTATTTTCCAAATACTACACACAAAAAACTAATATGAATGTGTTTGTAATATTAATTAAAATATTTGTAATATTAATTAAAAAATTAATTAAATTTTTACCTATAAACAATTTGATAATATCAATTAAGTTTTTCCACTCAAATTAATTAATACAATTAAAAATTCAATTTCATGAATTAAATTATTAATTGAAAACATAATTGGTGAATACTTTTTTCTGTGTACATTCGACATCGTTCGTTAGCTGCTGCTAAATATGATATTCCTAATAAAATAGACAAATCTATCAGAGATTTCAGTTACCACTTTTGTAATAATACTAATCGAATATATTGTTTAATAAAATTTCAAGAATATTTTGGAACAGAAATTCATACATATAGTCCTTAAATATTCATCAACAAAAGCGCTCTCACAAGACCCTCCTGATTATTATTTTACATTGTATGACTCTGACGCTAAAACAAAAAATTAAAGGATAACAATTCTTTCATAAGGAGCCAAAAATCCTTTTTATTAGTGAACCATTTTATTTATGTAACATATTCTTAATTCTTAATAATATATATTCTGTGAATATAGAATTGCAATCGGAGGAGGCACGAATGCACATATTTTTATCAAGATCAATTATTCTATTTCACCAAGTTGTAAGACATTTTTTTTTAAGAAGCCGGTTCTAGATGAATGTGATATACGACGAGTATACAGTGTGAACATTTCCGAAAATAGCATACCCATATATGAAATTTATTGTGATTGAGGGTGGTGTTGGCTGAAGTAGTTCGCACGTTGACTACGAAAACGAAAGTCATGGGTTCGAGCCCGGTATCAGACAGTCATCAAATAACAACACCACGCATGTATGTACATTAGTGTCCCTTTGTACCAGTTGTTGTAGGAAAGTTCATGTGATGAAGGCATAGTCACTGGTCACTGAATTATACCGACTCCAGCAGATACTAATCCTAATGTAACATCAGAGCGCCCTGCTTCGTTATGTAGCAGAATCATCGGCGAAGTAAAATAATCAATAAAAAATATGGCTACTAATCACAGCTTCAAAAAAATTTAATACGCCTCATTTAACACCAGAGGCGCTGTAACACTGCATTATTAAAAACGTGCAAAAAGCAGAGTTGTAAAATCATGAAGCTTTCTTCTATCTCTTCCTTCACCACCTGTCTTCTCTATCACTATCCCTTTCCTAAAAGAAGGTTAACACCTAGTAATAGTAGTAGGCATTCATTGCCTGAATGTTACTTCTCTATAAAAAAAAAAAAAAAAAAAATAATACCTCTTCGGGTGAAACCAAATTTGATGCATAAGTAATCAATACAGGACACCTCCCGATGTGATTGGACATAAACAAATTTCTCATAGAGCCAAGTATTTCCTGTTTTTGGTCTAAATTATTACAGATGAAAAATTAGTTCATGTTCATAGACATTTCAAGAGTTGAAAAGGGAATTCTTTCTGTGTATTCCAAATTCGTCGGTCAATGTCGAACGAGGTCTTGCTTTTCGAAGGAAATTAACAGACTATCTAAATGTTTCTACTCTTTCCAATTTTATATCAAAAATTCGTATTGCTTCAATTTTAATATAACAGAGAGTTTATAGTTTAAAATATTTTATAAAGAAAATTTGTGTAATAACTGATCTCTAGTATATATTGCAAAGTATATAATGTAAGATGCATTATTTTCATCTGTGAATCTGTATACACATTTTTGTTAAGTTTGCCTTTATAATATATAGTATATGGTCAAGCCATTTTCCATCCATGCTGTACACAAAAAAGTACCAAACACAACAAAAACGTCTGGGAGCAGTATCACAAGTAAATAATACTCATAATTTCTTCATCCCCCCAAACGAATGAACAATAGTGTGAGTGAGTGAGTGAGTGACAAAATGAGTAAATGAGTAAATGTGCGAATTTTTAAGTGAGAAATGTAAATGGAGAAACAAATAAATGATAAAAAGGAAAATTTATATGAGTGTCAGTGTCGCTGCTTGCAGACAATAGCAATTAAATTCCTTCTGGGAATATTACAAAACTTTTCAACGTTTTCCTTCATTGTTATTAAATCAATTGCATATTTATAAATAAATTAGTTAAATGCACACAGGCATATATACATACATATGTATGTATGTACTCGTATGTATGTACATGAATGTGGGTGAAGGATAAATTCACATAAAACAATATAAAACCATTGATACATATACTATTATTTTTATCTATTTTAGTAATTCACACAATTTGAATAAAGCTTAAGAAATTATAAAATTATAAAAAAAAATCTAAGTGAAAATTATATAATTATAAAACTCATAAACATAAAGAATTTCAACATATAATAGAAGAGAAAAAAAAACTATAGATATGAAAAATTTCAAGTGCTTAATGACCACTATTGGTCTGATTTTATTGATGTCATCATTACACGGTGTTGGAGGCAAGAAACCTAAAAAGTATATTGGGGAAAATGGCGGTGACTTTGAATTTATTGATGAGGTAAGTACCAAACAAATAACATGAGTCAGCCATGTGGGCATAACAACAACAGCTAGATACTAGAAAAAATTCTATTGAAAATATAAAATAAACATCAGTGTCGCCGGGATGTGGCAGTGATGGTGAAGTACTCGTATTTTAAGGTTTCTTAAGGGATTACCTAACCACCCCCTTCATTAATTATTCTTTTTTTTGTATTTTTCAATTTCTATGGCTTAAAATATTACACGTTGGAAAGTTGATAGCACTAACACGCCTTTACGATTAGGTGATTATTAACTCTAAATTAAAAGAGATAGAAAAAAAGAAAACACAAGTCAACCAAACCAACAATCAAACTCGTAGAAGAAATAAATGTCTATCTAACACATCCCAAGTGACTAAAGCACTAATGTAATTTTTTTTTTCAAATTAATCTCCTTCTTTATAAATTACTACAACCATTACAAAATAAAACATAAAAAAACGAGCTGAACAAAAAACTTAACAATCTATTTACTAGACAAAGCCGATTTATAACTTCTTTTTCTTCTTGTTTTTATTCCCTCATACCAACAGTTTTCTTTTGTATGCTATAAAAAAATATATATGTATGTATGTATGTACTGTAAACAACAACAATATAATAAGAAAGAAGAGGTGGAAGAGGTTATATTTATTTTTAGTTTTCGTTTATCCGTTTCCTTATGAGATTGTGTAAGTGTGAGTTCTGGTGTCTGTACGATATTGACACATTGTCTCTTTATGGTTTGTAGACTTTTTTGTTTCGAGCCTGTTCACATATTTCATTTAGCCTCTAAGCTACTTAACAAATCTATAAGTTTAAAAAGCACAAAGACAAAAAAAAATACTAAGTGACATCAAATGCCAAATACACTCTTACACAAAATACTCATGCACTTTATAAAAAGTTAAAAATCGATAGGTGTCACTGACAGACTTTACCATGGGTTCACTATTAAATTAAAGTTATTTTGGAACATTTCATATGAATTATTAATTCTTAATTCTCAGATGTAGATATCGCACACTAAATCATAAAAAGTCACAACTCAAAATTATGAAAATGGTTTGGGTTTTTCATAAACCAGTTCACTGAACAAATCTCTAACGACAGCAGCAATTTCTTTTGCAATATACTTGTAGTTCTCTTGAACAATATAAAATACTGTTATGCCTGTTTTTATATGGCATACTGGCGCCGTTTGTATAGTAACAACAATTGTTTTCCCACTACTGAGCATCTGGAATTTCTTGAGTTGTGACTGTTTATGATTTAGTGAGAGATATGCACTATTGTTTTTATACGGGATTCCTGAGGAAAGAATTTCCGGTATCTCCACGGCTGCCAGATGTGACGATTTATCGTCATTTTGACGATTTTTTGCTTAAAATTGACGATTTTTCAATAGTTCAAATAGGGCAGCTTTTTATGAAAAATATACTGTTAAAATTTATATATGCATAACCAATAAAAGATTTTGGTGTATTTTTGCAGACTCTTTCTTAATAATTTACTGTTTAATTTAATAAAATTTATTTGTTGATTCTTTAGGGTTCAATAAAGAGAAATTTTATGTATAGATCATGCATACATATCGATGGTCTCAAGTAGAAAGACCCTACATCGTACTTTTTTTACCAATTTGATTTTTTCAGTGATTCCAATACATTTCACACAAATAAACCTCGTCACACAACATTTTTTTGCAATGAGTAAATTGATATTCTCAAAAAACAATATGTGAGAAAGTCCAAGTTTCTATTAAAAATTTCGGCCATCAAAAGTACTGAGACCAGAACTTGGACCTGCTGACTTGGGAATATTTTTCATAATTTTACCGCTGAGGGGAACAAAGTTATGAGGGAGTAAAGACAATGCGAATGGCTTCGTGTACAATTCATGTATTAAAATGAATTGTTCTTTTTTTGTTTCCTAATAAATACATTTGTAAAATAAAACATATGTACATATGTATACATGCTAAAAAGAAAAGTACATTTTGATTTGTCCGATTTTTCTGGCGATTTTTCGAGTATGATATGACGATAATTTTATATTTTATCGGGATTTCGACCATTTTTCGATCATTTTATCTGGCAGCTCTGGGTATCTCGCACATTATCTGGAATTGCCAGGTTGTTTATATTTTATTATGACAGTTTTATTTTGCACTCACATATTTCTTGTGATGAGTGTCGTTATTCATTTTATGAATGCGATGGTGTAATAATAAGATGGCGACAATAGAAGATGTTGCAAGTACTTTTGTGACTTAATTTTCGAAAAGAAATGAAAATGTAATTTATGTGCAAAAATTACTTTGGGTAAAAATGTAAATGTACTAGTAGCCTTATGCATCACTTGGGCAAAATTCATGAAATTAGAATGGATGCTCCAAAATCATATAACAAAAAAATTTTTTATTTTTGAAAAACAGACAACATTGGAAACATATTGTAATAAGAAAGATTTAAGTGCCTTAGTTTCTAAACCAGTCACAAATGATGGCTTTTCTCGTGGACCGAGATAACAAATTCTAAGAATTGCTTAAACTTTATTTTATGTACACACAAAAAAGTAATATGAATGAGTTTGTAATATTAATTAAAATATTTGTAATATTAATTAAAAAATTAATTAAATTTTCACCTATAAACAATTTGATAATATCAATTAATTTTTTCCACTCAAATTAATTAATCAATTAAAAATTTAATTGAATCAATTAAATTATTAATTGAAAACATTAATTGGTGAATACTTTTTTCTGTGTAGGCTAAAGGTAACATTAAAGGAGGAGTACAGAAGCTGGCTATGTACATACGTATATATGTATGTATATATCGTTAGACCAAAAACCATGCAACTACATTTTTTTAAATTTCAGAGGAGAAAAAAAAATCTTAAAAAAATTGTCAAATGATAACAGTTGGCTGTTTTAATTTTTGTTTGTAATATCTGTTTTGTAAGGACAAAATTTGAGTTCCTTCTCAAGTTTTATTGAGCCAATTCACAAAGTGTTCTATTGCGTCATATTTGTTGTAAGTCTTAAATGTTTATGACTGTCATAAAATCTTGTTCATATTTTTCATATAAAAACATTATATGACAATAAAACTTTGTTACTTATGTTTTTTCAGTCTGTTATTTATTTTACATACATATATAAATATTGTCGACAAAGTTCGACTTGTCGCACACTTACATTTGAAACACCAACAATTTATTAAAATTTGTGTTTGCTTTGAATTTGAGTGTGCGACAAGTTGAAAGTTGTCGACATCGTGAGATTGGCTCTTAACTTCAAGAGTTATGCTAAAAACACAATTGGGAACAATGTAGAACTTCGCACAGTTCGACAAACTTGCCTTCAAGAATTCGTTGCGTAAATTCGAATTTTGCTACACCATTAAATTTGACGACTTAACAGCTATGGTAAAAATTTTTGCCTGGCAAGAATCACTTGCAAAAATAACAGGAATTCGCGAAAAAATTACAAATTAAAAAAAATCACAGTTTTTATTAAAAATCTCTAAAACTCTAAGGAATGCCAATAATTGGGTAAAAATGGTGAAAATTGTTAAAATTCGCAATAATCGCAAAGTTTAAAATTCGCAAAAAACTGTTAATAATCAGAATACTTGCAAAACTCGCTTTAATCGCGAATATTGCAAAATTTCGCGAGAATTCGCAAAATGGGAAACATTCCTTAAAATTCATTAGAAATCGCCAAAACGGTTAAAAATAAAAACTCGTTTTTATGGCGAATATTTAAAAAATTCGCTAGAATTCGCAAAATCGGAAAACCACATCACCATAATAGACATTTTTTAATATAGGGTCCGCCATATGACGTTTTTTTCAACTAGTGCTTATTTCGTGAATGGTAACACTTAGCTCATGTCTGATTTGACAGATAATTAGTTTTATCCTTCCGCTGAACGAATATGGTTGTGTATACGCTTGAACAACGCTGGCAAATATTGCCTGCGATCGACTTACAGATGCCGATTTTGCCAAAAAAATTATCTTTTCAGATGAAGCTCATTTTGATCTTGGCGGGTATGTAAACAAGCAAAATTTTCGCATTTGGGGCACAGAAAACCCGCACGCATACATTGAAAAGCCGACGCACCCAAAACGAGTCACTGTTTGGTGCGGATTTTGGTCCAGAGGCATAATTGGGCCAATGAGGAAGGAGTGGCCGTTACAGTCAATGGCGATCGTTATCGGGCCATGTTGAACGAATTTTTGTTCACAAAAATTGAAGAGGAGGATATTGGCAACATTTTCGAATTAAAAACAAAAAAAACAAACAGTTAGTCGTCTTTCTTTCAACAATGTAAGAAATAGAGAAACCCAAAATATTTTCTGTCAATTGAATTTAACGTTTATGACAATTAATACAACAGGCCGTTCACAACGGTGCTATTTGGTCTTAAATAGTAATTTATCACTTATGACTTTAGAAGACTTTGTGAATTGGCTAATTGTGTTTTGATATCATAAAGTATCTTACAATAAGAGGAGTGTATGGAGACGTCAGTCAGAACTTTTTGGAGCAGTGCTTAGACTTCGCGCGGATCAATGTATGATAAGTTGCACTCCACGACTGGCAAGATCATATTATTTTCATGACATTTCTCTCGATATCTTCACGAACAAGATCTTGGCGGCAATTTGTTACTGCCTCTTCGAGAAATCATACGGCCGAAAATTTTTTACGCAAAAGAGCGGTCGATAGACGTCATGCGCTCTTCTTGTGTTAACTGGACTTTAGCAACCATAAGACCTAAATATTTATGCAAAATACGGTGTAATGGGTAGTATGAATAAAAAAAAGTATTTGCTTTTCACTTGAAAAAAATTTGTTTAAAAAACAAAAAACAGATACATATTTGGGGTTTTAAAAAACATTTTTACAAAGCAAATACTTTTTTTGACGAATACTTAACTTCAAAAATCGACGAGAAATGGACAAAGCTGGGTTGTCCGCAACACTATGGGCTACAACAGCAATATTCTCAGTTGTTATTTACATCACTAACTTGTCCCAACTTTTTCGCCCAAATTCCCAACTTTTGGAAGGGGGAGTCCCTTATTATGAGCAACTTTCCATTTTCGACTGTAGTCGAAAGTAGTGATCGAACGAATTTTCATTTGTTATTATGACGAGCATTCGACAAAAAATGTTCTTATTGCGAATATCACTCAGAGTGATTTTTAAAATTTGCAACAACTTTGCCTAAAAATAAAAACTAATCGTTTTTAATAAGTTTTCATAGTAAAATACTTCATTGGATTTTCGCCATCTGTCAAGTAGTTACAGCTTGAGTCATGAAATGTCCTGTTGGAACACTCTGTACATAATAAGAAACAGGAAAATCGATTTAAAATTTTTCAACACTTTGATGGTTTTCCATTTAAGCTAACGTCGTCTTTTCAACATTTTTTCTTACTTTTCTTTTAGTAGTTGTCTGCCTAAGTTTTTCGTGATATTTTTTATTTGCATACATACGAGTACATACATATATACATATGTACATGTGTATGTATGTACACACATGTGCACATGTACATATACATACATTTTGTTGGTAATCTCATAATTGTGGCGGCAAATTCGTACTTCATTCGGTGCCATTCTGCTGCTGTTGTGCTTAAGTTTTTCAAGTTCTTTCTCTTTGGAGTCTATTGTGCTCTCATTCTGCTTTAGTGTGAGTAACTCAGCCTGAATTTAACTGCAGTGACATTTTAAAGTTTTTTTGTCCTTTTTTATAATTTTTTATGAACATTTTTTTAATTCTTTTTGTTTGTTTGTTATTATTGTATTTTTCTCTAATTTTCCTTTCCGTTTCTTTTGTGAGTTTAGACTTTTATTTTTTTCTTGTATTTTATTTTACGGTGCAGTAATGCTGAAACAGGGTTTACAATTGGTCTCAGTGGCTTGGCTGTTGCTGCTGTTGTTGTTTTTCTCATTTGGTATTTTTATTTTATTTATGGTACAACGAATTTTTTTTTAATTAAAAGGGAGAAATTTTTTTTGACATGAGAAAGACTACAACAACTTTGGTAAAAGATGACAAGATGAAAATCATTGTTTCCTGTCATAAAAATTAAATTGAAATTGTATTCTTTTGTCATAATAGATGTTAGAGAAATTTGTTTAGCTAATTTAAAAGATATTTTCCTAAATTGTTTAAGGCATTACATTTATTTTTAATTAAGAGAGTTTTTTTTAGAGAATGAATAGAATATTTAATAACTAATAACACCAAAGCTAATTGTAAATATTCTGACAAACACGTAGTAGAACGGAACAACTAGTTGTTTTCGAAGGCCACTACACACACCGTCATCATCAGCGTTCTTTGTGTTTGGTCTACTGTGTGTGGTGTCATTCATTGGAAATTTGTAAGCCTTTTTGGATTGTGGCTGAAGTCTACTGATGAGTGCTTAAGCACTCCAAAAACAAATAAATTCTTTTAAATTCAAATTCCTTTTAAAAGAAGAAAAGACCTGAAACTTGACAAATATCCATTAAGTTTAAAAATAGGTCAAGAAAACCAGGGGTCTGTTCTCCAAAACTTGCAAGTGCTTCACAACGCTTTTCCTTGTATTACAATACTTGTAAGTTTTGAGCAACAGGACCCAGTTAATAATAAAATTAGTTTTTTGTTATGCTTGTTTATATTCACTCCCAAAATTGTTGCATCCTTTCGGCTGGGATATTAACTAAGGATGTCTCAAATTTGTAGACATGCCACTTTCGACTTATTAATGTAAACAAAAATAAGTATTTGTTTACTTTTGTATTAGATTTACTTTTAATTCTTAATATATGCGCTGTCTAAAATATGAGATTTACTGTCATAAATGCGGTCTTAATTTTTAAGCTCGATCCGACGGTGCCTTCTGGTGCCTAGTGGGTCCTAAAGTGCCGATAGACACTGGGGGATTTTATAAAAAAAAAAAAATGGTAATATTGTTATAAAATTTCATACAGCATTTGAATAGGTGTCACAGAGCTTAAGTATGGTATTTGGACTATATATCTTTTAAAGGGGGCGGAGTCACAAAGAACCAAAGTGGGCAACCTTGGGTTAATGAAAAATTACAACCGATGCCAAGCTGATGTTTTTGATCTGATATAAATGATTTTTTGCAAGTGAATTTTTTTTCTATTTAAGAGCTTAAAAAAGTCAGCTACATTTATAGGCTTTCGCTTACAGTTTAGGAGATATTCGAGAAAAAAATTAAAATTTTTGGTTTTTTTTTACCAACCTGGTTTTCTGTTCTGCTAATGGAGCAGTAAAATCTTGTTCGATTTGGAAAAGGAAATTTATTATAAATTAAGAACAAAAGTTGTAACATTATCAAAAGCACAATTAAGTCAAAAGTTATAAGCAATTTAAATTAAAATTTTGAAAAAAGTCGATTTTTCGCCGTTTCTTGCAGAAAAAAGTGAGTTAATTATTTCGCTATTATAAATTTTTTTTACAAAAATACCAGTTCCATATTTTTACTTATTCAAAAAGTAATACTGTAAGAAATAGTACAAAGAAACTTTTTATTTTGGTCAAAATGTTCGCTATTGAAGGAAACAGATCGTTTCGAAAAAGACATTTTTTTGTTATAAATATGAAATTTAAGGCCAAATTCCAAAGCTGTAATCAAACAATTTATTATGCCACCTTAAGACAAGATATGTTTTTAAATATTTTCAAAAAATATTGTCTGCGCCCAGCAAAAATACTGAAAAATTCCATTTTCGGGATTTTGCGAATTTTTTTTTGGGAATTGCCAGGAACTCAAAAGCAAATTCTATTTGTTCTTGCTCATGACATTTTATTCGAACAAATAAAAAACACGAACAATTGGCAACACTATTATTTACATAAAAATTTCTTTTCTTGCGTAAAGACATGAAAACACAGTTTTCTCATCATGTGTTGATGAGAAAACTGATCAAATAAAAACAAATAAATTATTAAATTATCAAAAAATATCAAAATGATATCAATAAGTACGACTCATTACACTGTAACCCATTAAATATATACAAACTCCTAATAACAGCAAATTATGTGAAGAAATACATGTATGTGTGTATGTATGTATTTCGTAGCGGTAAAAATTAAATAAGCGAAAATCAAAAACAACAATAACAACAACATGCCTGAGACGCAAAAGGACACATTCAATAAAATCTTGCATTTCATCGAATGTGTCCATTTGTGCAAGAGAAAAACAAGTGAAATAAAATAGTTCAACTAACTTAAGGGAATGTACATATCGCACATTCAGTTCAATAGTGTCATAACTCAAAAAAACCAGTTTTGCAGAAAACACGTTTAAAGTTTTCAATTTACATACAACTAAATGAAGGCATGAACAAATATTCTTCTCTCACGAGGTGATAGTATATACAAGTTATTTATACGTAATTTTTACGCAAGATAAAATACGAGATACATAATTAATCTGCATTATTAAGTAAAAAAACTAATTTTTTGAGTTATGTCACTATTGAACTGGATGTGCGATATGTCTGTACGTATACATGTGTACACACACATAATACTCGTATGTGCGAGTATGCGTTTATATGTTAGTAAAATCTACATACGAGTACATATCTCTGAATGTATTTGCTGCATTTCTGCTGACAGATGAAATTGTTGCTAGTCAGCGAAAATGTTTTTAGTATCAATCAAAAGGAAATAAAAATTCATAATAAATCTGAGATTTGTGACAAGATGACTACGAATGATATTGAGACAGTGAGAAAAAAAGAAGATAAGGAAAGACGCTATTTGGGGGTTAGAGAACGGGAAAAAATTAAAAAAAAATATATAAAATCATAGACGAAAGTTAAAATAAGCAGAATACCAACTACAAAACTAATTTCAACACTTGAGGATTAAAAAAATATATAAATCAAAAGAAATATTAAAATAATCCAAACTTAACAAAATTTTCGCTTGAATAGTAATTAAAATGAAAATTCTGTGTGAATTCAAACGAAAGACAAAAAAGTTTCCAATATTTTCTTATTAAATTCCAAAAACCTTTAACTGAACACAATGTAATAATGAATGAAAATAGATATTTAATATAATATTTAAAATCTTAAAAAAATGTTAGCGAAAAGCGGCAACTATAATGTTATAAATTAAATAATTTTTGTTTGGGATTTTACAAGAGCTAATAGGGTTGTCCTTAGAAATGCATATTTTTCTTGCAAAGCAGTTAACTAGTTTTCACATTTACAATTATTCGTAACATTTACACAAATTTTGCTCTTTATATTTAGTATTTGCTTTCACGGGATTCTTTTGGACACAAAAGGCACCAGTTTAAGCAGCTTCTGAAGAACAAAATCAAACTAATAAATAGTTAATTGATGCACCTAAAGGTTTGCCTGAAATACTTATACGAGTATCTATATACTTTTTTTGTTAATTTTTTTGTTTTGAATAAAAATTAAAAACACAATTTTTGTTAATTTTTTTAAACAAATATCATAAATTTTTTATTATTGAAATTGTCTTCTGGGTCAACTTCATTTGCCTTCTTGGTTTGGTCAAGATTTTTCAAAAAAGTAAATATTTATCTATTTAATTTAAGTTCATATTTTGGGGAAGGCACATTAAATGTGATGATTTTTAAATAGCAAATTACGCTAAACACAATTGTAATTGTCCTGACAAACACTGGCAGAACGGAACAACATGCTGCTTTCGAAGGACACCTTCATACAGGGGTATACTCTCTAATTGGAAATGAAAGAAAATGCTGTTAAAACACAAATTAGAAAACAATTTTCTTTTCTTTCGTATTACAGAGCATGAAGCCCTAATTCCAACGAAGTTTCTGCCCATGCAATTGCCTTTGCATTTCTATCCCTATAAATGCTACATACATAGATGATTCCATACAGCCTCACGAACCTCCACAAGCTGAATTAGCTTTGT
Organism: Nowickia ferox; assembly: GCA_936439885.1. Classification (NCBI taxonomy): domain Eukaryota; kingdom Metazoa; phylum Arthropoda; class Insecta; order Diptera; family Tachinidae; genus Nowickia; species Nowickia ferox. The sequence continues at coordinate 87,827,947 of OW387023.1, read as the reverse complement.
CGTCATGTGAATTTTTCTCACACTATTCTATTCTATTTATACCCGCATGTGTAACAAAATGTCAACACGCGTGGTCTCACAACTGTCTACAACAGATGCGTAAACAGTTTGTGCGGTAATGCCACACAACGAAAAATATCGGAAATGACAAACGTTGCCACTAGTACACACTTTTAGTTTTGCTTGCGATGTCACAAAATGCCATAGTGTGTACTCGGCATCAGAAAACGGTAACAAACTATTTTCTTTTCAAAGCAAGACAAATTTGTTTGCCCTTTCAAAATTAAGGAAGGAAATAAGTTTCATGTTTATCAGAAAGTGAAAATTCATTGGATTTTTTAGTTAAAAAAAAAAATTCAAGATTTCACATTTTTATACTCAAAAATTACCTTGAGGGACAATTAAAAAGCGAAAAAAAGGGAATTTGTAAGAATAAAAATGAACAATCTTGACTTTGGCTGATTTTTGCTGTTTGTGTTAAGTTTTGGGATAAGGCGTGTTCTGACGTACATACGAGTATGTATGAAGTAAAATTTTATGGCCAAAGTTTTTGTAGAACATTTTATTCCCACCCTGTTCCGTTTTACGGGTGCTTTTTACGATTTGTGAGAATAGAGCTAAAAGTTGCCGTTATGCGGGGAACTTAGAGCTTTAATATGTTCCACCAAAATATTTCCCCTAATATATTCCACAAAGTTGCTGAACATGCCCTACTGCTAAGATGTAAAACACATAAAGTTTTATAAACCGATATGCTACACAAATAGGACAAGGGGGATCTTTCAAAACGAGAGATCTTTCAAAACGTCGACACACTTAAATTTTGTTTGAATCTCCTGTAGCAGAATCCATTGTCATTTTAGAAAAAGTTTCAAATTGTTTTACAGTGTAATTTGCCTCCAGCAAACATGAAATATTACAAAAATGCTGCTGATGGCATTTCGATGAGAAAACCAAATATGTAAATACATATTTTATGGATGCAAATTGACATTGTCACTACAATATGTAAAACTTGCACAATGAATGAATGAACGAATGAACAAGTGAATAAATGTATAAAATGTCTTGCAGCAACAAACATTCACGTAACAAATTAAATGAATAATAGTGTGGATTAAAGAATATTTATGTGAGTACATACACTACATATTTTGCATATAAATATGTGTGTAAGCATTTTTATTAAGAATTTACATTTATTTTCATACTGAATACACAAACCTATTCCACATCAACAGCAATAATAAAAAATAAAAAAAAAATAGGAAAATCAAAGATTAAATTAAATATGTGACAAAGCATGAATGGGATTTATTGAATATTATTCTATTGTAGGAATATATAAAATATTTTTCCACTTACAATTTTATTTTATGCAAATTTCTATAAATGTACATATATTCGTATGTTTTTACACACATATCGTCACTTAAAATTCAAAAGGGCGAAAAAATATTTTGGATGATATACGAGTATAATAAAGTCAATGAAATTGACACTTATTAATTACCACCAGTGCAATGCAAGGCTGCACACCAGAGAATGACAAAAGTATGGTTTTAAGTACTCTTTGAGTATTGGCAGTCAAACAAATATGAATGCGTACAGCTAAAAATAAGAAACACGCTCATATGCAAACACGTGCATTAATTTTAAACCGAATACGTATAACTATAAGCAACCAATAACTATGTTCGTACGTATTTCTAAACTAAAATTTACAACTAAAATTTATGGACTATAGGAGCTACAATCATACGCATAAGTATAAAAATACTCTGAGTATTAGTCGGCTACACATGAGTACATGCAAGGCTACTTTATTTACACACACATACCACGCATGTTTTCAAACAGCCAAAACACATTTTCCATTCAACAACAAGAAGTTCTCGTAAATTTTTACTCAACAACTTTTTAATCTCCGACCAAAAAAGGGGTGTTATAAGTTTGTAGTGTGTGTCTGTATATCTGTGTGTATATACGAGTCCATGTACAGACCAAACGGCTGGACCGATTTTGATTCTTTCCTGTTTGAAAGCTGTTTGTTTGAATAAAATTGGTCCAGCCGCCTAGAAGATATCACATCTTTTCTAGACATATTCGCTTGAATCTGTGTGTCCTTGACGCCGTAGATCCCAAACGGCTAGACCGATTTTAATTTTGTTTTTTTTTTTTACTTGAACTCATATCTTCTCACCTATACTTGAAGAAAATCGGCCCAGCCCACCGGGTGTTCTTAAAATTTTTAATTTTTGTTATTTCTTTGATTCTTTAATTTTCTTTATTGAACGAAAAAAAATTTATTTTCAATAAACGTGCATACACCACTTTTGTTTAACAAATATGCAAAAATCGTCATCACAGAAAATTCAATAATTCTTTTTAATTGAATCGGTAATTTTAATTTTTTCTGTGTAGGCAAATCTTATTTTTGGAAGAGATAAAAACTTAGAGAAAGGTTGGACAAAGTGGACCAAACACAAAGAACGCTGATGTTGAAGGTGTAGTGGCCTTCGTAAACAGCTAGTTGTTCCGTTCTACTAAGTGTTTGTCAGAATATTTACAACTAACTTTGGTGTTATTTCTTCATTAATATTAGTTATCACATGTAATTTGGCTTACAAAGCGAGAACGAACTTTAGCCGGATCGAATCTTAAATATAAAAACAAATGAAGTTCGAACAATAATAATTAAAATTAACTATATTTATTATATTTCAATATCTTAATTTTATTTAACGCGTGTCAAAATGCATACGAATTTAGAAAATATATATTTGTTATATTTAATATTTAAAAACATTATTGCGATTTTTCGCCAATATGAAAATTATATAAAAAAATTTTATATTTATGTGTTACGCTAAATTATATAGATACAATGCATCCATTAATATTGATAGTGTTTATTGCCGGAATATAAGCATTTCCGGTTTTTGCATATATACATTTTATTTAGAAAATATGGTGTGAAAACTAAATTTCCTTTTGCAATTCTAATCAAAATGTTTAGGGCAAATAAAACGCTATTGTATCAGTGATATCCCACCACGAATATATATCCTAATGTTGGCGAACAAAAATGTGGAAATTAATAAATCTAAAGCATTTAAGAAAATTTTTCCAGTTTTGTTTAAATCTCATTTCTGTTATCAGTAGAAGAAACTTCATTAAGAGAAAAATAGTTATATCCCTAATACATATGAATTTATATAATGTGTATATAGATATTTCATGCTTAAAAAAAGAAGCAGAAGAAACTTTTAATATATCGTGCTTGGTTTAACAATCTTTTAATTTATATGTACATATGTATGCAGTTTTAAAACAGAATAAATCATTGAATCACTCAGTCAGTCATTAAAAATCCCACGGCATACCACAGCCAAAATAATATAAATAAAACAATAACTGCAATAACAAACATAACGAGCAAAAACAGAAAACTCCAATTTAACAAAAAAAAAAAAAATATTAATGAATAAAAAAATAATGCCTTAAATTACAAGGATATACAAAATTTTACGGCAACACTAACAACCAGAGCAGCAGCAACAAAAACAATTTTCTGCTAAAAAATGCGCTCTGCCAAAATAAGTAAGCATTTATTTTTAAAGTATGCTTTTAGGGGCATAACGAAAATTGCTCTTGCATGCTTTGTTGTTCTTGTGCACACGTCCATATACATATACAATGTAAAATTTTTAAGAAATGAAATAAATACGAGTAGTACAAAATCAAAGAAGTAGGAAATAGACCTGAGCACAAGATGTTTGCTTGCTTAATCTTCATGGTAGTGTTGAGCGAAACTGTGATTTTTTAATAATGTTGCTCCTTGTGAACGTGATTTCTAAATCGCTGTTCTTTTAAACTGTGATTGTGATCACAGTTTAGCAGTATTTTGTTTGTAGCAGTTCTGTTATTTTGACAAAGTCTAATAAGAAGAGCAGTTGTGAAATTAAACAGTGACTGTGATCACGGTTTAACACATTTCAGCTCTTCTGCTTTAAAAGTATGTATTAGTATTGGTATTTTGATAAATACTAGTAAGAAGAGCGACAAGAACAAACAATTACAAATATTGATAATTGTCGTATGAGAGTCAGAGAGATAGTAAAATTGCAAATACAAAAATGTGAGAGCTATACATAGTTGCCAGAAAAGACGATTTGACACGATTAGACGATTTCTTCTCGACAAAAGGTGAACGTATACAAATAAATTCATGTGGTAGCTTTATTTACTGTAAAGTAAGCGTGCAAGGGCATTCACAATTTGTATGAAAGAACTACATTTGCAAAACCTGTTAGTTGATAAATTCAATCACAATTGTGATTAGTGATTTTTCAATCGCTGTGAAAAAGTAACAGGTTTCGAAAAATAGCTCATCACTACTTCATGGTGTATATTATTGAATTGTTCTCTCTTTTTAGTGCTCTTGATTTTATGAGAACACTGAAACTGGTGCTCAATTTTATCAAAAGCACGCAACAGCATTTGTTTATATGCCAAGCGAAGGTATTAGTTATTGTAGTGTCGAAGCATATTTCACTAGTGAACACCGAATGACAATTGTAAAATGAGCACACAAGTGTAAAAATATGTGTATGTGTAAAAGAAAAAACAAACAACGTAGATTGTTTGAGCGTGTTAGTTTGAATGCGATACTGTTCTAAGTTTTATAATTTATTGATTGAGACTAAAAAATAAAATATCTATAAAAATAATATCTTTCACAATGGATATAAAAGTAAAAAGTTTTATTATCACTTAATATTTTATGAAATTTTGATTTTGTGAAATGAGGAATGGTGCGCTATGAACTGTTCAATAAAAATGTTGCACACTTGACACAACTGTCTATTCAACTGTTGTACAATGGTTTTGTGTGTTTTTTGTTTCCTTGTTCTCTATTTTTGCTTCACACTCAATTACGATCACCACTACAAACAATATTCGCTCTTGAAAAAAATACAATACTGTGCACTTTTTCATAGCTTGCGCACACTTCTAGTAGTAGGAAAGCACGTGAAGACCTTAATTTTCTAGATGATCTAAAAAAGAAAACTTAAATTCAAAATGAAATGTAGGCTAAACAAAGCGCTGTACATAACAGAATTAAAAATGAAATATAACAAAAAAAATTTAATATGTATAGTGGATACGTTGCTTAAGGCCAAAATAGTTGAAAATATTTTTTTATGTATTTACTCTCATTCTCAGGTACATCCATCCATACATGCATACACATACACACATAATATGTATGTATGTATGTTAATCATATGCACATGAATACTGTCTGTATATCTACAATACAATAAAGGAAAAACATTAAATGCATCAAGTCTTTGTTTTTTTTTAATTTAAGACAATGTGCAGTTTAATTATTTGTTAAGCTTTTTTCAAGTTTTTTTTTTTAGAATATAATTGAGCAATATATAATGTATTACATATACATATGTATGTATGTATGTACATATTTCGAATATCATGTAATCGAGCGTTAAAACTATTTAATGGTTATTTATGGCGTCAATGTATCATGCATGTACTATAGGCAAATTATTATTTACAACAGAGAGCAAATACTACATAATGAATAAGTTGCAAGTGTTGGCAAATAAATTGAATTTCAATAAATTAATTCGTATTTGAGTAAATTTTTTTTTAATTCTATAGTGTTTTCACAGCGTGTCCCCGCCCATTTTTTTTTTTTTTTTTCAATGGGACCAATAGGTAGCTATACCCTCCCAGACAACAAAAATATTTTTACAATCGGTCTAGTATGAACCGAGTAATGAAGTAACAACGCAAAAACAAAAATAGAGACGAATTGATAAGCTCCTCCTTTTTTTGAAGTTGGTTAAAAAGAGGCAGGTAGTATAGCATGAGAAAGAAATTCTCGGAGGAAAATCGATGTTTTTGGCAACAGCCAAACAGCACTTATTTACATTTTTTTTTATTTATTTATTTATAACAATAAAAAAAATGTTTTTATTTATTTATTTATAACGATAAATAAATAATAAAAAAAAAATTAAAACAAGTGCTGTTTGGCTGTTGCCAAAAATTTCGATTTTCCACCGAGAATTTCTTATAGTTGGTGGACTACAAGTATAACATAAGAATAATTAAACAAATAAAATAGAAACAATATTCATGAAAAGAAATAATAGTTATAAAATTATTAGATGAGACCACTATATAAATTGGAAGTTGTATTGCGCATCTATTTACTTATTTGTATTCAGAATCTAGATCAGTTCAATTGTGAGAAATGTTCAACAAGCTTATCTTTGAATGAATTACGGTGAAGCTGTGCGTTTCTATCACTCTGCAAAAACGTAAAATGTCTACGGACATAGTCTGGACAGTCTCTGAGCATAACAGTATAAAAGAAAAGTATCGATTGAAACCTTGTCAATTTTATATTTATGATTTGATCAGGCTAAAGTTCGTATCGATCTGTAAGCCAATTTACATGTGATAATTATTAATGAACAAATAACACCAAAGTTAGTTGTAAATATTCTGACAAACACGTAGTAGAATGGAACAACCGGCTGTTTTCGAAGGCCACTACACCTTCATCATCAGCGTTATTTGTATTTGGTCCACTGTGTGTGGTGTCAGTTCATGTAGATTTCTGCAACTTTTATTGCAAATGGAATATGTGAATTGTTTTGATGCATCGTATTACAATTTGCTGAAAGCTTTTCAGTTAACCGACTGACCGACAGTACTTTTATATGAGTTCATGCACAAAGCTTTCGTTTCGTTTTCTGCAGAACAAGTTTTTTTTTCTTATATCTTAAAGCTTTTTATTTTCAGCTGCCAATCTGTCTTAATCATACTTTCGACAGCTTTAAGGTAAATGGAGAAAGTTGGCATGCATAATACTAATTTAAATAACGGTTGTGTTGTCAGGCAACTAAAGTTCGTGGCTATCCATAATCAAGCTACATATACATACATACATACATATGTCTGCCAGCTTATTGTGAAACCTGCGTATACGAAAATATACCACTCTTTTTCTAGTGCTCAATTTCTTTTGCAAATTATTCGTTGAATTGGCATTTATTTTTAAGAGCAATTCCCTGTCTTTTGAGAAAATGCATTAATTCCTACAAAAATGCAATTCAAATCGAATATTTTTCATTTATTTTTCAGTATTGTATACTTTCCATCCTGCAAAATGTGGGGTCTTTCCGGGATGGTTTAAGCTTGACGTCATCGTTGTTGGTTTATGCCAAAAAGAGCTTCAAACCACAAAAAATCCTCAGCCCATATTGCTTATTTTCATATTTAAGATTTTTCTTCTTTCAGCTGTTCACTTATGCACTCGTATGCACAAAAATAGAAAGAAAAATGTATCTCAAGTTTTTGTGTAAATAAATATTCTTGCAAGAAAGCAACAACATGTTTGCAGTGGTTGCTTTATGAAATGCTGTCAGCCAGAGAACTTGAAGAAGAATAAATCTTTGCACGAGAATTTCTCTGGGCAAAGGAAACGTAAAACTTAAAGGCTTTTTGTATTCAAGTGGTGGTTTGATTTAATATTGCAAAAAGGAAAAAAAAGAAAGAATTATTTGTGTGCAAATGCATTTTGCAGAAACTATAAATAATAATTTTTATTTCATTATTTTTTAAATTAGAAATCAAAGAGCATTTACTTATTTATGTAGTGACATTTCCGACTTTTATGCATTCAATTAAAATTTTGTTCTCTTTGCCAGGCATTTCATTTTCTTTTTCTGCTTAGATACACAAACACATTTTTATGCCAGCTTATTGTTGTGAATTTTAATTAATACATTCATTTATGAATGAGAAAATCTAGAAGAATATAAAAATTAAATACAACAGAAGTATTGAGTTTAAAAGCAACTGAAACCATAAATGAATTTTGAACCATTTTCAAATTTGTGACAACTCATAATTGAATTACTCTTTTTATTCACATAATGTTTTTATTTAATTAATTCACTTTTTAAAACCCTTAAAATATTTGCTTAGAATTATTGTTGAACTTTCCACCAAAATGGTGGAGTTTGTTGAGAACGTGAAAAATTATATACAAAATCCAAAATAAAAAGAATTTTATTCTTAGAAAAAAATTAATTCCCTGGGAGTTATTTGCCGTATAATATTTAGAATTGGGCTGTGTATGCACACATTAATCGACTAATTAAATCAGCATAACATCATCATACGTTCAGTCGTTGAATTTTAAAATTTCATTTTCGATTTATATGAGATCATTCAAGCAATTCAAAAGTCTATTAAATCTAGTGTTTTTCATACGGGATTTCCCGGGATCCCGCACAATTTCCGGGAAAGAAATCCCGGGATATATTTGCGGGAATTCCCGGGATTTTTTTTGTTTTGAATTTATTATGGCAACTTTAGTTCATATGTACACATTCTTTGATGAAGGTGGTGGTGCAATAATAAGGTGATGGTACTAGCACAATAGCTAAAATTTTACAACAACTTATATTGTGTTGATTTTGTAGTAAGTCCTAGTTTACACTATGCAAGTCTTATTGCTAAGCTGATTAGTTTGTTAGGAAAGTGAGACGAGGGGAAAAGAAACGTTACTGTTCTCTCTTTCTCTCTCCATCAGACTAATCAGCTTAGCAATAAGACTTGCATAGTGTAAATATAGACTAAAGAAAACGCTGTGTCGATTCAAAGTAAATCATTTTCATTAAAAAAGGAATTGCAATTTTTTGAAGGAAGTGGTGAAAAAACTGAAAGTGTCCAGGGATTATATAATGCTCTTCTGACTATAAGGCCAACATCCGTAGAAAGTGAAAGTATTTTTTCATTAACAGGAGTTTTTTTTTTAAATAAAATTAGAAATAGACTGTCGAACGATTCTATATATTAATGCTTATTCTGTACTAAAGTCCTATTTTCAAAGCAACATTTTGTGATATTTTTTAATAATGTAATTTGTTTTTTTTTGTTTGCGTTGTATCAATGCACTTGACTTTGCATTTACATATAATATCAGTATTTATTTTTTATTTTAGGTTAGGTTAGGTTAGGTTAGCAGGCTGCTGGTAAGGAAGGATGAAATTTAGAGTCCAGCTCACTTGGGTCCAATACAATGATCCCTTTGTGCTGCCTGGTAGTTTAAGAGAAGATAGTCAGAGAGGGTGATAGGGAAGAGATAGTGATAGAGTAGACAGGTGATGAAGGAAGAGATTCTTCATTCATTCATTCTTTTACAACTCTGCTCTTTTTTGCACGCTTTTTTATAATGCAGTGTTGCAGCGCCTTCTGGTGTTAAATGAGGCGTATTAAATTTTGAAGCTGTGTTTAGTAGCCATTTTGATTTTATTGGTTATTTTACTTTGCCAATGATTCTGCTACACAACGAAGGAGGGCGCTCTGATGTTACATTAGGATTAGTATCTGATGAAGTCGGTGTAGTTTTTAGTGACCAGTGCCTTATGCCTGCATCATTCCCACAACAACTGATACAAAGAACACTAATGCACATCAGAAAAATGCGTGGTGTTGTTATTTTAATGACTGTCAGAGACCGGGCTCGAACCCAGGACCTTCGGTTTTGTAGTCAACGTGCTAACTACTTCAGCCAACGCCACCTTCTATTTTTTATTTTATTTTATAAAGAACTGAAATTATATTAGTTTTTCAGCTAATGTGTTTATAAAACGTTATTGTTATTTGTTTTTTGTCGAATTAAATTAAATTAAAAAATATTTTGTATAGTTTTGCATTGGGCGGGAATTCCCGGGAATTGAAACTGGGGAACTGAAAAGTCGTTCCCGCTTTCCCGGGAAATGAAAAAGTCCGGGAAAAGAAAAACTCTAATTAAATTCAATACCCTAAAGTATAGACAACACAATTTGAAAAGCTATGAATCTATTAAAATACAAAGTTGCTGAAAAATGTCCTGTATACAATAAATTAATATGGAGTTTTCGACAAATCTGAAATAAATATGAATGCAAAAAACAATAACAAATGCTGGAACAGCCACCATAGCAGAAGTAACATTTGCATTTAACAATATCTACATAAATAATTCCATAGATTCCATACACTTGTATGTACTCGTACATGCAAACAGTCGCCATGTAGGAAGCGTCAATAGTAAGACAGTACTGACTCACTATGGACTTCTTTGCCAGCAGTACTACTGACGAATTATACTCCAGCGAATGCTTTTTTTCTATAGACATTTAACATGAGTGAGTGTTATTGAAAATCTACTACTGACGTTGGTACTAATAACTGGGGTGTTATTTTGGATAAAGTCCTATTTGGATACAAATATTACGCCGCCGGAGAATTATTATTCAGCTGCTTTTATACTAATCAAAAGCAAGTGTACTTAAATAGATATGTAGACGCTCTTAGTCGACAAAAGTGGTGATTTGGAGACAATTAAAAGCAAGCTTCCTACAGGGATATACACATGATTTTTCAAAAATATGCACACATAAAACACATTCATACATATACGCGCATATACATATTTACGAATGTATATGCATGCATGTGTATCAGTTTATGTACGTAAATCACTTCTACAAACTTCTGAAATATTTCCCCAATACGTTGAATTATCTCGATGGTAAGAGCGAAAATAATATTTTTAATAACAAACATTTTCACAAAATTTAGCAGCTTAGTGCTAATAAACAATATGTATACATGAAATACAACCTGGTACAAGTATGCTATTGATACATCGTTAATATTTATACGAATATACATATAAAATAATGCACGCATAATTTAAGACCCACACATATGTATGTACTTATACATACATGCTTACATACATACATAAATATTCATCAGTAAACAAATGTTGTAGGTATGCGGTCGTATGAGAAGTGGAACATATTGCAAATGAATTATTTCTTGTTGCGCGCTTACGCATATGCATACACGCATACAAATGCATTTAAATTAAAGAGAGTCAAATATCCACATATTTAACAAAACATTCGGTCTTGGGCGGTAGGAACTAAGGACCCATTGAACTAAGTTCCCTAAAGAGAAGCGAAATAATTGTACAAAGTTTTATGAGTTCGTTCATTAAGAACTGAGTCCCAAAATGTAAAAATAAACCATGCCTCCAAAAATTGAACTGAAGGGCACCTAAAAACGTTGATGTTGCTCCTTACATAAAACTTTTGGGGTCTTTGTTAATTTCTCGAGGTCTACTCTGTAATTTGAAACGAAAGAAAAAATATTTTCATTCGTTTCGAATTAGAGAGTAGAACCCCTGTTTTAAAAATCTAGCAGCCTGGCCGGAAAATACGATCCAAGTCCCCAATGAACTAGTTTCCCAAAGTTTGCTGAGTTAAGACTTCAATTTTTAAAATCAATTAAGTCCCTAAAAGTGGACTAAATCCCAAAAAAATTTACGTCAAGAATTTTAATTAAATTTGAATTTTTAAATTTTTTAATGTCGAGCCCTAGCCGGAGTATATCCCAGCATACCAGCGTCCCCAACAGTCTGGACTAGAGATGGGCGCGTGTCGTGTTCTTTTTCGTGACACGAACACGCACGACTTAACACGAAGTGTTCGTGACAGGAAATCTGATTTCGTGCGTGTTTGGGTCGTATCGTGTTGAGCAAAACTGACACTATAAAAATGAAACTATTTTTGGTGTTAAAATATGTATGCATGAATTTCCAGTCAAGAAAAAATTTAATATTTTTATCGTCAAACACGTAAAACCATCAAATTTGTTGATAGTGTAGGGGTCTCTTAAGCTTAAAGTTCGGAAATTAAACAAAAATATATATCTATTTGAATATAAAAAATGCTTGTTTTGCTATTCAATTTGATTTCGTGCGTGTTGTGCAGATTCGTGTTTTGAAAAAATTTCGCATGCGTGTTTCGTACGTGTTGGTCATCTTGGCATTCATGTTCGTGTCGTGTCGTGTTGGAAAAATTCACCACGCTCCCATCTCTAGTCTCGACAAACCTGACAAATTTCCGTATTTTAGTTTTCTTTTTTAGGCACCATCTCCTACAAAAATGGGGTGGATTGAATTCCGTTTTCGTACGGAATTGAACTCTGTGCCATGGCCGGAAATGAGGAGTTCCTTAGTTGGTAGCGCTGTTGTGGAAAATACCATAGTGGAAAAAACCTCTAAGCCTAGACAAAGCTCCGGTATGAGAAAAGTTTTTAGTTGACAGCGATGCACAGTGGGTCGTCAGTAAAAGAAAATGGATCCTAAATATATATATATTTCTTGTTATTATTATTTTGTAACTTCTTCTTCTCAATTATTTGCGAACGTCTTAAGAAACCAGTGAAAAATTAAATTAACAGCCTGGCCCACGATGTCGACAAGAAAGTTTCTTTCGCTTGCTTAGATTGAAAACAAAAACAACATAAGAGAATTTGTTTTTGTTTTCAATGTAAGTAAGCGAAAGAAACTTTCTTGTCGGCATCGTGCGCCAGGCCGTAAATTAAGTCAAGATCAAAAATGAAATATTTTTTAATTGGAGTGCAAATATTTTCAAACCAAAGAAGATATATTTATTATTTTTTACATTTTAAATTACTTGTTCGCTTTTTAAGAAAGTAAAAATCTTTAATATCAGTTCAGATTTGCAAAATTTATGAGCTTCGAAAAATTTCCATAATCCGCGGTGGTCAACTTTGACATCCTGAACTTTAGACTATGGAATACATTTTTAGTGAATTTTTAATTATTAACATTTAATAGCCTAGCAAACAATTTAAAAAGTTTTTATTTTCTTAAAAAAAAAAAAACATATTTCTTCCTGATTTCCAAGACATCGCTGCATTATTTCACCTTTCAACTGGCAACGTTGAACGTCAACGTTAAATACACAACGAACTTTCTAATCTACCATATTTCGGAGTGAATGAAAAAAAAGACGTAACAGCAATAAAGGCAACAACACAATTAAGAGTTAGTTACCGTATTGTGTTGCTAAAATGGTTTTAGTACTCGTAAAATTTCTGTAATGAAATTAATTCAACTCTAATGTTGTGCTGGAGCATACCATGCAAACATACATACATACATACGAGTATATATTTAAATGTGTGTTTATTTTTTCAGACAAGTGAAATCCTTTAATGCCAAATGTTTTGAAAATGAAGAAGTAAAATGCTTTTACATCCTGTATTGTGGCATCTAATTAATAATGGTGACGGAGAAAGAGGAAAAACGTCTAATGTTTATACCCGATTTTTATATTAATTATCAGCTTTAATTGTTGTCGTTGTTGTTCTTGTTATTTATACGTGTCATTTATATTAAACATTAATCTCATCTTGAAGAACAATTAGAACAGTGGAACTTCTTTATGTCAAACTTTTTTGTGGAACATATTTAATGATATTGTATTTTCATGATACTTTTTTATCGCATTGTGAATTTTTTGTATAAAAAATCACAAAGATCTAATTGCAAAACATTAAAATAAAGGAACCCTATTGTTTTCGCTACGATGTCCGTCTGTCTGTCTGTCTGTCTGTCACAGGCTGCTTTTTCGTGAACCGTAACAGCTACGGACCTCAATTTTTCACACAGACAGGCTTATTATGAACATCAACGTGCATGCAGTTGACCAGAGAAATTTTTACAACTAAGTTGATACGAAATGTCAGCGGTTGACAAGAGGCATCAACCCTAATTTATCAACCATCAACTACAAAATCAATATTGTGAATAGCTAAAGCCTACAGTACAGGGCATGTAAAAAACGACATGTGCATGTGGTTCCGACGTAATTTTGACGTCATCACGAAGCTACATTTGCTACATGCCGTGTACTAGTAACATATGTACATGTAGATTTTCACATGCTTACAGATGTGCTGCCTCAGAAAATTCGATTCGAAATCGATTCGGCTACATGTGCCAACTTGTATTTTGGAGCAAAAATACTATCGAAATGTTAAGGCCTGTAGCCACTACTAGTAATTAAAAAAAAATGCAACCAACATGCTGAAAATTCCCGTGAAGTCATCGCCACATAAGCATGTGGCTTTTTACATGCCGTGTACTGTAGGCTTAACAGAGATTTATTCTCTTTTTTGCAACTACAAATTAGTACTAATGTAAGTAGCAAATAAATAGAAATATATAAATAAATATCGTTAAAAATAAACAAAATGCAAATTGCAAGGCTTATAAGCTTGATGGAAGCAAACCCGGAAACCCGGGGGCATTGCAATGGGACTCTGCTCAAAAGTGGTTGGTGAAAAAAATGGGAGCAAAATATCACGGATTTAAATAGTTTAGGTCTACCTAAATTAAATTTTCTACTAATTTTTAAACGAATTCCGCACATTCACATTCACTGCATTTTATTTTTGTCATTTGTTAGCTGTTACACTTTTTTCTTTCCTTCAAATGCAAATTCACAATTGCGAATATCTATTTATATTGATTAAATTTTTGCACTTTTCAACCAGTTGATGGTTGCTGTTCATAATAAGCCTGATTAAAGTATTTAATGATTTTTTACGTCATTCATTAATTCGATTTTTTTTAACTCTTTATCAGGGATTTGTAAGACACTTTCTAATTCCATTAAAGAGGGATTATCTTTTTGGAGTAATTTGATTACTTTGGCATTCTACTGTTATCAAATTAAAAAGTTAGCGTATTCGAATATTCGACAAAAATTATTCGAATAATTTTTTTAACTAAATTGAAAATTTTTGTTCGTTCGAACAAACATTAAAAAAAGTTGTACGAATATTCGAATAATTTTTGTTCGAATGACAACACTATCTACTAAGAACACTCTCGATCAAGTACCTGTCTGTAAGTGGACTCGTACATACACACGGATACACAGACACACACTACGAACTTATAACAGCCCTTTTTTTGGTCGGGGTTTAAAAACCATTTATAAAATGTTTTGAAATGGAATCGTTTCTAAAATCGATTTCCAGTACATGCTTGTACATATATAAAATTTTAAGATGCTAATATTTTTTTTTTACAATTTCTTCTATAAGAGTTATTTCAAAATTTTTAAAATTTTTTCATTTTAATTATGAGGCCTTTTAATTGCAAGTAAAATAACACACACAAAAAAAGTTTTCAATTTTGATATTGCATTATATAACAAAACTTTGCCTAAAATTACGCTCTGCTGGATTAAGTACTGGCACAAAATGTTTATCGCCCCACCCCTTTTTGGCAATTAATTGAGAATTATTTATGTGTCTTTTTATGAAACATTCAAAGGTTGTTTGTTACAAGTGTCACAACTACACACAATATATGTATGTAATGTGCACATTTGCTTGTTATTTTAGACTTTAAACTTTAACTCTCTGTGCTCATTTCCTTCGGTGCTCGAAAAGAGGGCAAAGAAAAGCTACGCCAAATCATTGATGGAAAAGTTGGTACAATTGTACCATTTTTAGCACTATTTGAATGCCAAAAGTACCGTAGCACCCCAATGACCATTTTAGCACTATTGATTTTTTTTTCTATTATGTAATGCAAATAGAAATAGCATTACAAATATAGAATATATAAGTTTCGAATATACCAGTTTCGAGCTCAGGTTGATGTGAAGTTATTAAGTCCTTAAGAAACGACAGGATATGCATGTACCTTTTGCTCGAAGGTATTAGAAATGAAAAATTAGGTAAATGAAGCGATGTTTTCCGATATTTCAAAAATATGTTGGAGGAATGTTATCCATTCCAGATTCGTCTGCAAATGTGAAAAATATATTTTCAAAGGATGGAAAAGTATATACTAAATGTTGCTTTTATATTCAGATCTCAGCAACTAATGGTCTTTTTTATACGTTCTGACATTAAAGAATAATATTAATTAATAGTATTAATTAATAATATTATAATCATTGAACTTCAAAGTGCCTTTTTGTCAATTGTTAAGCTTTTACACATATACTATGTGTGCCTTTTTAGTTAATTAATAGAAGTATTAAAAAAATTAAAACTAAAGAATTTGGTACAATCGTACTGAAAAAAGTACAATTTTTCTTCAAAATTAGTACAATTTCTAAATCTGATTTCGCATCCCTGCGCCAAATATATAAAAATTCACTAACTCAAAATGAGCGTGCCATAAACATGACAAAGTGATTATAAAAGCGTTAAGTTTTAATAAAGATGTCTTTGTGTCTTTGTTGTTGCCTTTCTTTGTCATTGCAAGAGTTGTATGATACAAGTTAAATTAATTTTAATTAGCAGATTTTCTAGAGGGTGACCCAAACGTGGTGGTTCACGTGAATAGCAGAGTATATACTTTTTTGAAACTTTTTGCTCTATCAGTTTTTATTTTAAAATTTATTTTTCTGCCGACGCACATAGGGGCCAAAAGACGGCGATTCCGCGGTTTAATAAAAAAACAAAAATTCAAGTACCATAAAAATTGAAAAATTTCGCTTAAAGTGCACAAAATTCTACATCACTGTGCAAAAAAATAAATGTCATATAGGCAACGGTGCTTTTGTAATGACGCGTTAAAGTTGAAAATTGTGACAGAAATCTGGTAGAATAAGCAAAAAAAAAATCTAAGAGCTTTGCGTTATTAAATCTTATTTAGTTCAAGTAATTTTTTAAAAATTAATAAATCTAACCATGCAACCATCAAGTTCAGGTATTCCTTAAAATTTGATTAAATTTGTAACACATTACTTATTTGTGAAAGTGCTTTTGTTTTCAATGTTTATATTGAAAGTGCAATAAAATAAATAGATTTTCTCAGTTTAGGTTGTCCACCTAAAGTTATAAATTAGGCTCCATTAGGCAGAGATTTTAACTTTGTTTTAAAGATTGAACGAATCTGCGTTATTTTGGAAAAATTTATGCAGCGCGTCGGTGCGCTAGAAGTACTAATTGCCTCACGTGTTGAGTTTACCAATAATAAGCTCTCAGTGACTTATGCTAACACTTTTTTATTGTTGTTGTTGTTGTTATTGTTTTATGTATATTTATTATGGATGTGCCAATACGTGATTTGCTTTGCGTGAGTCACGCGCTAGTCACGCATGATCGCGGTTGTATTTATATGTAATAATGACTTAAAAAATTTACGTGTGTGACATTAGCTAACTTTCTAGGCTTGTTAAATAACCTACACAGAGAAAACAGTGCCTAAGAAATACCTCATAAAATAGAACAAAATTCATAAGATATCTCTATGTTTTTTTTTCAATAAGGAAATCTTATTAATTTAATAAGGAACTTGTAATTTTTATTAGATTATCTTATTGATTTTTCAAAAAGGTTTTCTAGTTTTTATTAGGCGACCTAATAAAAAATAAAAAAAAATTTAATGTCTTTATTCTTTGTACTTATGTATTTTCATATAAATTCTATACCATATATGTATGTATGTAGTATATGTAGATGTTATTTATTTATACATACATATTATATTATATTCTTATTTAAATCACTATACATAAGTACATATTATTACTTGAGAGGAGACAAGTATTGAACCAGCAACCTTCTGACTGATAGACAAGCACTCTAAAGCCGCGTTCAGACTATTATACTTTGTATTTATACTTGTCAAAACTTCAAATAATACGTGCAAGTGTGATAGTCTGAACGCAAAATGTCATCAAAGTGGCAAATAATACGATAAAAATTTTGACATCCCATAAGACCTTTTCGTTTTTAGAAAATTTTCTAAACGATAATACTTTTCATTATATCAGGGTTGCATTTTCACACAAACCAAATGTCCAAGTCGGCTGTTTCGCCGCCGATAGTGTGTCGTCATTGATGTAATGTTTTGTCGTATGTATATCGGCTCAAAATTTTGAATAAGTGATTCGTATGGAAGTATATTTCGTTGAAGTAATTTTTTAAATTCTTTGTAATATCTTTTCTTAAATTTTTTTTGTTATTTACATAGAATATTTTTAACTGCTGCATTTTTTCAGCGGGCACGTCCCCGCCTACATGAAACCGCTTTGCCGCCGCTAGTCAATGAATAGCACAGACATTTTTATTTTGAACAGCTGTTTTGTTTTCTTCTTGCATTACACATTTTATTTGAAGTGTGATGGCCTGAACACAATATGTGATTTTACGTTAGATTTTTTGACAGTCGCAACGAATGTATTTAGATTTCTGTATCGTAAAATGTGATGAAAGTATTAATACTTGTACAATAGTCTGAACGGGGATTAAGCAATATGCTAACAGGCAGCCTGCATCCGCATTGAAATTATTGAAAAAACATGTTTATGTAAAAACGATAAAGATCATGAAAAAAATTGGCTCTATGTTTATTTATAGATATGAAATAACAAGAAAACTAATAAAATCAAGAAGATTTCCTTATTAAAAAAATTAAGAAGATGCTTTACACATAATCATATAGCAACCTAATGAAAACAATAAGAATACCTTTTTGAAAAAATTAATAAGGCAACCTAATAAAATCAATAAGGAAAACCTTTTTGAAAAAATCAATAAGGCAACCTAATAAAATCAATAAGGAAAACCTTTTTGAAAAAAATCAATAACGGAAATTGAGTAAAAAAAAGTGTGAATAACAAGATTTCTTCTTGATTTTATGTGGTTTTCTTATTGATAAAATTAATAAGATTTACCGCATAAAAATAATAAGAAATCTCTATAGAAAAATCTTCGCTTCTTTCTGCTGGGATACCGCTTAGTCTAAAAACGTTTCATAGAGAAAATCTTGTTGATTCTATTAGGCAGTTTTTTCCTTGTGTATTTTTGTATAATTCGTATTCGAGGTCAGTCAATGGCAGGAGCGTGTGTGAATAACAAAATCAGGAATTTTTGGTTATTTTGTTGTTAAAGCACCGTTTACATGCATTTCGTTGCTGCTTTGGTATTGCTTATAGAAAAAACAATCCTTAGCAATAATTAACAACTTCCCTGTCTCCATACAATATAATTTGTGCCCCATGCCCACTGGTTTTTTCATCGATTAACTAAATAACATGCATTTATACCATAAAATATAATTTTTATAAATGGTTAGATATTTACATATTTATATAAATTTGGGGTATTTTATTTTCTGACTCATGGAAGTAGGAAAAAAATTTTTTTTTGCCAATGAGTTACAAGTCCTGAAACATTTAATCCGGCATCAACTACAGAAAATCCTGTTCCTCAAAGCCCTCTAATATACCCTAGCACTCCAGGATCTTCAATTTCAGTTTTTGGATATAATTTGCAAAGAAATTTTATTACATATTCACAACGAACTCGTGCGAAAAATACGTACCTTGTACTACGCCAAATTGAAAATCAAAGAGAATTGGCTAGAAAAGCGAAGCAAGTACACACTGAGTGCAAAATGTTTGAAAAAAACATTCTGTTTGGAATTCGACAAAGAAGAACATGCTTTATTTTATTATTTATATTTGTTTCTATACCACCAAGATTTTGTTTGAGCATGTAGTTTATTATAAAAACTATTCACATCAAATTAAGTGCGCCTCACTCCCGTTATATAAGGAAAATAGTAATTACTTTACATGAGGGGTACCCCTTTCCAACCTTGTATTTTTTTCCAAGAGTGAACCTTGCTATTATAGTTGTGGAGGTAAGGGGGTTTGGCCCCACTGTGCGACGTTATTTGACGGAGTTTGAAACGAATTTTCATCATCCCTCGTCAAATGAACCAAGATAATCAAACAGAACGGTTTCAGCTGCATATACTTATGCCTTCTAAAACGAAATCGGTCTTATTAAAGTCTGACAGTGCATATTTATTGAAATATAAAAATAACTTTTTAATGCAAATATTGAAAGCCACAATTACTAACATTTTTCTTTTGGTTTATATTAGATGTTCATGCATACGATGACTGACAAATACTTATATGTGTGCAAAACTTTAATTAAAATTTCAAAGCAGATTATTTAATTATGGCTTCTGTTACACACACGCACCGCAACACACACATAATCATGCAAACTTACTCCAGAGAAAATAATTTTTTTTTTCCAAATTCAGTTAATTCTGCTGATACTTGTTTTTTTTAAAGCGCACATACTCGTACTTTAAATTCTTAGATTTAATAATAATGATTAAAAAAAGAAGCGATAAAAATGTGAAATAAGACTGTTAAATTTATCATTTTGCAGACAGGCGATTTATCTAAGTAGAGAAATAAGAAAGAAAGAAAAGCAACATGGAAAAGAATAACAAATACAGCAAAAGAAACAAAGATGCAATTATTTATATTAAGAGTAATGTTGACATCATTAAAAACTTGGTAATGTGAACAATAACGAAAATAAGGAAATAAATAAAGAAAATGAAAAGAATTTAAAAATATGTACTGACTCCTGCTCACATACATATGTACATATAAGTACATACTAAAATTGAAGTTTTGCCTGTATTTTCTGCTTTCTTTGAAGTTGAATGAATTTTGCAAGAAAATAAATTTGAGTTGATGTATAATCATAAAAAAACTATTTGCCTGGAAAAAAATTGCCAACAAAACAACCTGAAAACAGTGGGCTTAAGTGTATATAAATATCTATATAATTATTTAGTACGTAACAGCACATTATTTTGTTCCCCCCACAAGCCATAGTGCAGCAGCAGTAACAATGTAAAAACAATAACTTTAAGATAAAAACAAAAACAAAACAAAACTAAACTTGATTATAAAAATTTTCCCATCACCGGAAGCGTGGTGCGTTATATGCTTCTTGGGTTTATTTCCGCTTGCGGGAAAAAAAAGAAAAAATATGAAATGAAAATTTAAACTTCCTCATCCATCTTTTTCTCTAAGTAATTTGTTCACCACAAGCACACTCACACACAAACTCATTGCACTACATACTTACATACATTAACACATTTGGTCGCCATTACAAAATTTTTGAAACAAGTAAAAACAGCAAAAAAAAAAAAAAAAAGTTGAAATGTTTAAAAAAATAACAAACTTGTAAAAAAGTATTCTACAGGATGTTAAAAGATAAAAAAATAAAAGTACAAAATAAGATGAAACATGGCCATAAACTGGTAACCATGGTGTGAATATTAGGAGGGTCTTAAAAACAAATGCACAATGCAAAAGTTCGAGAGGTTAGATAAAGTTAAGTTAATAGGTAGCCGAGGCAACAAAAATAGTGTTCGGCTCACTTGGGTGCAATAAGTAAGGTCGTTTTTTGTTCCTTGCAGGAATAGCATGAAATAGAAGTAAGAAAGAAAGCAAGAAAGAAACTTAGACACAACAAAAATTTCTATTGATAGAGTTAGCGATTAAAGCAACCACTCACAGCTCCTAAAAAGGGATTAAAGGTCCTTAATTAAGATCAACCGCTGATAGCTTCAAAAGGCCACCGAATAGCTTCATTGATTAAAGTCAGAGAATGACAAAAGTATCGTTTTAAGTACTCTTTCGAGTTTTGTCCGTCAAAAAGCTATTAATGTGTACAGCTATATATAAAAAAACTCGCTCATACGCAAACACACACACACTAATTTTAAGCCGAATACGTATAACTACAAACAAAGAACAACTATGTTTATACGCATTTACTAAATTACGCAGCACAAACGCCTACAACTAAAATTTATAGACTGTATGAGCTACAATCATGCGCATGAGTATAAAAATATTCTGAGTACTAATCGGCTACACATGCGTATATACAAGACTATTTTATTTGCACACACACACGTACACCATGTTCTCAAACTGTCAGAACACATTTTTCGTTGCATTTTATATATACAAATGTATGTATACGGTGGCAAATGATGAATAAATATCCCGAGTATCATGTGTATATTTTTTTGATCGACTAAATATCTATACTCTGAGTATAAGCATACACTCCAACTATAAGTATGATAGCGACAGAGAGTCAAGACTCTGAATACGCATGTGCCTTTTTATTTATGAAGAATGTATGTATGTGGGAATCGGCTATAGTTTTAGTGGCTTGAGAGAAAATATGTGACCGTACAAATTATTTGTGCTACAGTTATGATTAAATGCAGTTACTAAGATTAATATTATTTACTTATGTATATATATTGTTTTAGTACTCTTTTCTTATTTGGTTGGAGTTGGTTGGTTTCCAAGTTTAGGGCAGATACATAAGAGATGAGTTATTGTTTCCTCATATTCCTCCCATCGTTATATGAGATTACCGTCCTTCTAGCATGAGTGCCGAAAGAGCAGTTTCCCTTGATAACTGCTTCTATGTTGCCTTTACGTTTGCGGGAAACTAAGGCAGGTTTTTGTTTTTGGTTCATACAAGGCCACAGTAGGCTTGCTGCGGAGGAGCAAGTGGCCTGGTTTTGTCACCTATTTTGGGCCGCTACCGAAAGCACAACAGTTAGGCGCTTCCAGCACGAATTTAGAGATATGCTGCAGAAATTCTCAATGTCTCTATCCTGAGGCAAAGTTCATCTTGTTGCTAGTTTATCTGCTCTTGAATTTAATATAGTGGCCCTCGCATATCCTCCCACCCAATGTAGAGTAATATTAACATGATGCGCTATAATTTTAGGGGATTTACGACATTCACTCACGAGGTTCAATGGTAGATCTAATGGCAGCTTTGCTATCAGTCACAAATCGAATATCTTTATCAGGCAATCGATACGACCACAGCTAGTTTGCTGTTATTTTAAAATAAGATGTCTTTGACTGAAGTTTGCTGCTATTTTACAATAATTTGGGAGCCGAAAGCACATTTTTATCCGAAATTTCTCAATGTAGTTAGGTAGGCAAAACATTCGAGGCAGAAGGAAAAATGGCAAAAAAGTGACTGTTTTACGTTTTTACGTTTTCTAAGAACGGACTTGCCTGCTAAATCAACTTTTTATAATATGTATATGACATTTCTTTTCATAATTTTTCAAATTATTATAAAAAACAAAAATAAAATAAAAAGAATGTTAAGTTAAAAAAAAGTATATTAAAAGTGGGTATAAAAAGGAAACAAACATAACCCCGAAAATTTTTTTAAGTGAATTGAGATTGAGTAAAAAAACTACAAAGTGGCTTCCATTTTTTATTTTACCGATTCACCTGGCTAAAGTTCTAAACTCCTTTTATCGTTTTCAACTCAAGTCTGTATGGTTGCCTGAGAGCATTCACGATTTAAATAAAAGTTGAGATTGCTGTTGTCTTGTGCCACAACTTTTTCAACTAAATAGTAGTTTAGTTGTGTGAAAGTTGGTTTGACTTCCAAAAGCTCAAACTGAGTTAAGTTGAGAATAGCAATAAGGGTGTTAAGTAATAAATAAGTTCAGACGAAAAAAAAAAGAAATAAAAACAACATTAACAATTGGTGCTTCCCTAATTTGTGTTGAGCTATTCGAGTAAATGCTATCTTGTGTGGTAAAACAACAGATAAAGTTGTTACTTTTTATTTTGCAACAACTTTTTACCAAAAAAAGTAAACATTGACAAAGTGAAAGATAATATATAGTGGCTCTACAATTTTGCTGCTATTTAAAGTTTTATGTGTCTAAGTAAAGGGGGAAAAGCGCTGCACTTCCTAACATCTGTTTATATTATATACTTCTGTATATACAAATTCTGAATAAAATATTGGTTTTCCATTCCGTTTTTATTACACTAAGATTATGATAAAACGATATAATCTGTATTAATAAATATACTGCCGATCAGATGATTAGAACCACTTAAGGTTCGGATTTTAGTACATCATATCTTTTTATACTTTATGTCGACATTATTACAATTGGAAGCAACAAAATAAATAACAAAAATTAAAAAAAAAACAATATGTTTAACGCAGTATTTTAAACGTTTTTTTTTTGGCTAAGAAAAGACAAAACAGCTTAAATTTGGTAGGTGCATGTTTGCTTACAAATGGATATTTAAGTAAATTCAAATACTTTTAATAAATAAAATAATTTTTTTTTAGTTTTAAGTTTTTTGACTAACTAAATGTTTTCTCTTTTGTTTGATATTAATAACTTACAACTGCTTCCAATCCGTTGCTTATCGCTTTGCAGTCTTATACACGCACTAAGGCCGGTATTGCTCTAAATGGTTCTCTTTAGCCAATCGTACGTGTAATGCAATGTATCAGCTGTTAGTTTTTAGTATATTACTACGTTTATACGTGCACTATTTGCAAATGAATTAACTCGCTGTTTATCCGGCATACCAAATGTACAAAAACTTGGTAGCACTTCTATAAAAAATTTACTTATGTTTACAAAATATTTGAGTAAATGTATAAAGTAAGAAATAATTATTTGTTTTTCTTGTCATTATTTTCTTCTTTCAATGCTTTTTTGTGCAGTATTTATCCATTCATTGTTTTTTATTAGCAAACATTTGCAAGCGTGGCAACCTCAAGCATTTTATTTGCAAATATTGCGTTAATCGTGAATACACGCAAAGAAAAAATATGGTTGAGGTAACCATAATCAAACAGCAACATAATATGATTGAATTATATGGTTGCAGTCAAATCATATTATTGTCAATAGAAAAGCAAAGTTTTAGTAATATTATTATCTGAGTTAATAATAATATTATCTACAATAACAATTAACTTTGTTAAACCTAATCTTAGTATTGTTCAAAGTTATCACATTTTGGTTAAATATGACAATACTTTTATTAGATGTGACTAAAATATAATTAAAAATAACCATAGCATATTCTAATATTATAATAATATTGTTAAATACTACCACAGTATTATTCTATATAATAATATTTAGTTTTTTAACCATATGTTGGTAGATCTTTTGTTTAAAACATTTATTCATCTATCCTCTTGCTTATACTTCATTTATTTATTAATTTATTTAACACTACGCGTGCAATACCGATAGCTTACAAACAAAACACTGAACTGACAGAAGATATTTCTGAAAAACATTTTTTTTTGAAACTAAAATAGCATGGTTTTGGATAACATTATATTGTTATTTACATCATATTATTTTTACATAATAATACAAATTATGTTGTAGTCATACATTTTTAACAAAACTGTATTGTTAGATTTTAACCATATCATACTTTTTATGAATATAATAATGTAATTATTAAATTCAAACATTACTTTGTTTATCGTAACGCAAGTAATGTTTAAAATAAAATAACTTGTTTTCAATGACCACACATTTGTTTTGGAGAACATAATATTGTTTTCTCAACAATGCTACAAGCAGTTCTTTTCTTATGGCAACAATTTACAGTTTTATTTGCATATAAATCGTTCGTATAAACCTAGTATATAACGTGTAGACTTTATTTTCGTCTTAAATAAAATTTCACATGGAAATTTCCGAACGTGTAAACAATTGGTATTAATAAACTTCATATTGCGAAATATTTTAAAAATTTATGATGAAAATTATTCACAAGAATTTGTCTGTCGGAAAAAGTGGAAATGTGTAAGTTTTTAATTTTATTGGAGTGTATGATGCGAAACTAAAATCCATGTGAACGAAATTTTCACATGTGGAATTCATTATGTTTAAGAAGGCTGATTAATCAGTTTGTACGTATGATTGATATTAAATTTAATTTAAAAACAATATTACTCATACGCCCATAATCCTATTTTAAGGCATTCGTTGAAACAGGTTCGTTTGCTTAACCTTAACTTTATGATTAGCAAACGCTTTTGTATGAGGGCGACGTATTTTATTTTAAACAATTTTAAGAAACCGAAAAGTTTTTTATAATACATAAATTATGACATGAACTTTTTTAGCCTTCCTCTTTTTTTTGTTTTGGAAACATTTTTTAAAACTTCTTAAATTGTCATACATACATACATTTTCCACTCCTACAGAACTCAATACTAATGATAACAAATTGCATTCAATATAAAAAAAGGCGTGCTCTGGCATACATTTCACTGAATTTAAAAAAAAAAATAATCAACGAAAACTATCATAAACCCATTGGTAAATGTTAAAACATTTCGTGATGATCGTAATATGCTTTCTTTCTTCCTATTTCTTTTTCTTTATTTGCTGTGTATTTTCTAACAATACAAAGCGAGTAAAAAGAATAAACTTGGAAAGAAATATAAATACAATATATACGAGTATATTCGTATACTTACGCTTAACAATGTTTGGTTTAAGGAATGTATGTTTTTAAGTGCTGCACATGTGAATTTGCAAGAGGAATACGAATGAATAAATGAGAATATTTTTAGCAGCCATTTACAATTTATTTTCATAGATTTTCTATCTTGGCATGGTGTGTGTGTGTGTGTGAGCGAGTGTATGCATAAAATATCTAGGTTTTTTATATGCCTCTCTTCCTCGTTTCATTTTATAGGTTAACGAATTGAATACAAATTATGTCATTATGGGTTTCGCTACAAATTTCCACTTCTCTTTGCAAAAGCAAATACATTGTATTTGAATCAAGAAAATGTAGGTGTACTCCTATATGCACGCACATATCGCCAGCAAAAATATATTTTTGCAAGGGGAATAGAAAATAAATTCAGTAAAGTGCAACTTTGACTCGGACACGAAGACACTACTCATGCATGTAATACAATACGAACTTCAGCCTATCTAACCGAACATCTTACCTGATGTAGACATTTTTTTTAGCAATTTTTTAGCTTTGGCGCTTTTTTGTTTTTGCAATTTTTTTTTTCGGTTTTTTTTGCCTTTTTCAGTTGTGGCGATTTGCCTGGTTTTTGACATTTATTTTATTTTTAGTGATTTTTTAGTTTTGGCGCTTTCCGTTTCGGCGTTTTTTTTTTGGTTTTTAGCGATTTTTTGGTTCAGCGTTGCTATTCATCTTTTGTATGCGGGACCCTTAAGAGACATTTACGGCCTGGCGCACGATGTCGACAAGAAAGTTTCTTTCGCTTACTTATATTGAAAACAAAAACAAAACAAGAGAATTGGTTTTTGTTTTCAATATAAGTAAGCGAAAGAAACTTTCTTGTCGACATCGTGGGCCAGGCCGTTAACAAAATTAAATCGTTTATATAGTTTTGGAATACCTTCATAGCGTTTCTATAAATTTATTTACTTATTTATTTATAACATATTTTACAAAGTAAATTTGGGTTGCATCGGAAATTTTTTTTCGATTTTTATTGCTACGACCTTTTGTAGTTTCGCCAGCGCTGTAATAGCAATGTTATGTCATCAGTTATGTTGAGTGGATGATATGTTGAGACACATACACTTACAAAAAACTTGTAACATGAACTGCAGACTTGAAAAATACACCATTTGTATACAAGTAATTGAAAAAGTTATTCAACTATTACACTGCACAACAAAATCAAACTTTTCCCAAAAACAACAAGGCTCTAATAAGCGATTCTGGCGGAGAAGCCAAAAAATTAGTGTATCGGCCTTTTGAAAGTTTATGTGTACAAAAGCCAATTATAAAGTAGGTGATGTAGTCACCCTCAATCTCTTTTGAATATTCTAAACGATAATCGGCATAGAAAGCTATACAACTCTTAAAATTTAGGTAAATGTTCAGCATTTTTATGTAAAATCTTACAAAGAACATTTTAAAAAAAAGGAAAGAGGCAAAAACATATCCTAGTTATCACGGTTATAAATATTCTACTAATAAGTTTACCTTTTAAATACTCATGTTGTTGGCCACTGTAGCAACTAATTTTAAAAAGGTTGTGAAAATTTAAAATAAATTCAGAATCGAATCGATGTTTGATTTTTAAATGCTTTTGTTTCAGGATTTTAAACTCTAATTGTGCTTGTGTATATAATTCTCAACAACATTTTGAGAGTTTTTCTATAAACATATGGAGCTTGCATTTTTAGCTTTTCTCAAGAATTTTTTGGCTGAAGTCTACCGACGAGTTTCTTAAAGCCCCGTTCAGACTATTATACAAGTATTAATACTTTCATCACATTTTACGATACAGAAATCTAAATATATTCGTTGCGGCTGTCAAAAAATCTAACGTAAAATCACATATTGTGTTCAGACCATCACACTTCAAATAAAATGGGTAATGCAAGCAGAAAACAAAACAGCTGTTCAATGAAAATGTCTGTGCTATTCATTGACTAGCGGCGGCAAAGCGGTTTCATGTAGGCGGGGACGTGCCGGCACTTGAAAAAATTCAGCAGTTAAAAATATTCTATGTAAATAACAGAAAAAATTTAAGAAAACATATTACAAAAACGTTAAAAAATTACGTCAACGAAATATACTTCCATACGATTCACTTATTCAAAATTTTGAGCCGATATACATATGACTAAACAATAAATCAATGACGACACGCTATCGGCGGTGAAACAGCCGACTTGGAAATTTGGTTTGTGTGAAAATGCAACCCTGATATAATGAAATGTATTATCGTTTAGAAAATTTTCTAAAAACGAAAAAGTCTTATGGGATGTCAAAATTTTTATCGTATTATTTGCCACTTGGATGACGTTTTGCGTTCAGACTATCACACTTGCACGTATTATTTGAATTTTTGACAAGTATAAATACAAAGTATAATAGTCTGAACGCGGCTTAAGCAGTTATTTGACAAATCGAATAACAAAATTTGGAGAAACGTTGGACAAAGTGTTAAAAAATTTTAATTTTTGTATGCAAAAACCTGTGGTTCATTCTTAAAGTGATAGACTTCCTGAACCGCTCTCGTATGCATATTTGAAATACGTTGACAATTTTTTGAATATCGAGGTTAGGCTTGCCACGAACAGGCTTTTAAATTTTTGTACGTTTTCCATCATTCGAGATCACTTCGATTTTGGTTTTCCAATGTTGTGCTGAACTCTTCAAACTTTTTGATCTATTTTCGAATTAGAAATGTGTTTGGCGCATTATTTAAGTGGCACAAAACTTCTAATACTGCAAAATATTCCATTGCCATTTTTGTAACACTCCAGCATGCACAATGTGCAATCTGGCCCCGGAAAAAGCTGGATATACAAAAAAATTTCGTATTAAAATCTGTACAAAAACAAGGCAATTTTAATGCTTTTCGACAATGATCTTCAAAAAAGTTGTTTCCTTCTGAAATAACTTTATTTCATGTTGATTTAATATTCCAGTGCTGTCAAATCAAAATGAAGAGTTATGTTCAACTAAAGTTAGTTCAAGTTGAAACAATTTGAATTTTATACTAGAATAACGCGAACAACCATGTTGAATTCGAGTTACTTCAAGTCAAAACAACATAAATTTTATTTTAATATAGCAATTTAATTTTATTATGAAGTGATTGTGTATACCATAATGAATAGAATTTTAATTCAATACTGCAACACTTAAACAACATATTAAGGGTTTTCATGAGAATCTTGCGAGACTTGTTTCATGAAGCCCCTTTTGAACTTTTGCGCAAACAGTTTATGTAAATTTGAAACAAACGTCAAAAAGTTCATTTAATAAAAATAAAATAAGAAAACAAACTTCGAGCAATTTTTAATTTAAAAACATATTTATGTATTTCTATAAAAAATAAAAAAGTGTGTATGTGTGTGTATGTAAAACAGCCTAAGTTAAGTTTATGAGTCAAAATTATTGGGCAAACTTAACAGGTTTGTGTAAATAAATTTCTATACAATTTTAGACATTTTATTTACGAGAGTGTAAGTTTTCGAGACTTTTCAACATTCGCATGAATTTATTTCTAATAAATTTAATATGATTTGCAATCAAAGTTTTTGCATGGTGATTTTATATTGGTTTTTTTTCTGTATGTTGCGACCAGATTCCTGAGAGCCACACATCCGATTGGCATACCCCACACGCCCCAGTAACTCATTGCATTCAAACTGTAAGCTAGTTTTCTCGCCTTTGCAAACCGTCGAACGAGATTTAAATATTGAAGTATTTCGTAGCAAACTTTAAGAAGAAATAGTGTACGAGTAAAACCACATGAAAACAAAAATACACTCACCAACACAACCCACAAAAGCCGACAACAACAATATAAATTTGAAAGACTTGCCTTAATAAGGGCAATAATGGCGAAAATAAAACAAATAAGACTAAAGGTGCAAGAAACGCACGTGTGAAGATTTTTATTTTTTTTTATATTGAAGAAAAAGAAAGAAAAACTATTTAACATATAATAAAATACCTTTTGCAATCAGACACACACGCTCACAAAATATTTATTCACTACGATTGGGAAATTTATATGGTTTTGTGTGCTCAACATTCGTTTCCTTATTTTTTATACTTTTGGTTACAAGCACTGCTGCCAGATTATTTGTTATACCCCCAAAAGATTCATTGAAGTATTTAGCTTTCAAATATTTCATTTATACTGAAAAAACTGAATATTCAACAACGATAATTTATGAAAATAGTATGAAATTCAACAAAACCTGTATTTGATTCAAATATAAAGTTTTTTTAAGAGTAAATTGTTTTCTTAGAAATTCATTAGGGAAAAATAAAAATATTTCTCAAATATGGGAAAAATCTTTGTCACAGGAAATTTAACATTTTTTCTCTCTTTCTGAATCACCACAATGCCATAGAACAGTATAAAAAATCATTATCACAGGAATTTCAAAAATTTCTTTTGTGATATTGAAATAACATTTTAGAGTTGAAACGATTTAACACATGTTTGGATGGATCACAAACTGTTGCAATAAACTACAGTATTTAGGGGGGAAAAAAGCTGTTTTAATTATTAAAAGAGATATATGAATAATTTGAACTGCATTTTGTACCTTCATTAGGTTTTTATTTCTAATAAAATAATATTTCTAACAATATTTTGTTATCATGCACTTTTATAAAATGTTACATATAGGTGCCCCTGTGGCTGAGTGGTAGCGATGCTAACCTCTCAGTCCAGAGGTCGTGGGTTCGATTCCCGCCATAGACCCTGGGTGTTTTCTGCAGACAATCTCTAATCATTTGAAAACAAATTTTAGTCACTTTATTAATACTAATAAGCCTTTTCGCATTGTGTTTTTTAATTCAATACCACAAATTCCTTCATTTAATTTTGTGCAAATGTTCATGTGCTCAAGTGTATTTTCAATTTATGCTTTGTGGTCTCATTCGTTGTTTGCTTTTTGCAAGTTGAAGTTAAAAATTAATATTTTTGAAGGAAAATTTTTATAATTGAGTTTGTAAGCATTTGGAAACTAATTTTAATCACTTTTACTAGTAACAATATTTTACACATTGTTTTATTTAGTTCAACACTGCATTTAATTTTGTAAAAATTTTCAATTGTTCATTTCACTAAGTATACATTTCTGCTTTTTGTTTTGATTATTGTACTAAAAATATTCAATAACAAACACACTATATTTGTCCCTTTTTAACAGTGATCAAATCAGATGATTTGAGCTTTTTTCTTAAGACACTTTCTACAACTCTGGTCTCCTCTGTGATATTTTAACTTTAATGTATTATTTACAGTGCGTTGAACGATGTTTACTTAAAAAAAAATAAACGTGAAAAGAGAATCTCCCCTGCAACAGTTAAATATGACCTAAGCACTTTTTCCTTAAATCCCCAATTTCTTATCCCCGTTTAATAAAAATCCCAATTCTGTCATTATTCCCCTTAATCGGACAACACTGTTTCTAAGCAATTCGAAGAACCTTTTGGTGTGAGAATTCTTACACAAATGTTTCTAAAAATTCTGCACAGCTAATGTTAAAAACTTGATTTATTGCCAATTTAATAAATTAGTCGGATATTAAAAACGAGTTTGAATACTTTTTTTTTCTTTCAAGTTTTTCGATTCTTTTTCGCATTACGTATGTAGGTACGTAGGAAATACATGTAATATTTATTCGACGTGCATACTCTACATACACATACAATGTATGGAAAGCGAGAAAAATTAATTATCATGTTTTACATGATAAGCTTTCCACTTTTCACTATTAAATGGAGCAAGTTATTCTTTTAACCCCGATTTTCGCTACTTCAATTTAGACAAAATTTTAACATTTTGAGATCATCGGAATATATTAAGACTATTTTAGCGATGATGGACATACATATGTATGCCTATTGGAATCAAGAAGATTTTCTCTATGAAACGATTTTAGGCTAAGGGGTATCCCAGCAGAGAGAAGCGAAGATTTTTTCATAGAGATTTCTTATAATTTTTATGTGGTAAATCTTCACCCTTATTCCATTTAGCTTCGTCGTCATCGTCATCAATTTAATATCAACATCAATTTTTATCGACGTCGTCATCAATTCGATACAAAACTTGTATTCCATAACAACAATGTAACGATGTCGATTGTTTATCGTTTTATAAAGCACATCTCTAATAAGTTAAACAGTTGGTTCGTTTTGTTTTCAGTTTTTATTAAAAAAATTTCTTCATGACTTTAAGCAACTAAAATGTTTTTTGCTCCCGTTTGTAATTCTGATCCAAATGATGAGGAAAATAAAAATAAATTGATGTTACAAAGAAGACTAATAAGGCAGAAATCTTCTTCAACATAGATTTTCTCTTTCCTTTTAAAGGGGTGCAATTTTCGATGCTCTGAGAAGAGGTTAAACATGCTAATATTTGACTTTCATTTTTTTAATTTTCCATTTCTAACTTTTCACATTCAAATAACACTCCCTGAACAGCTATTTCAGGGTTTAGTTGCTTCTGGAATTGAAGCAAGTTTGCCACAGCATCTTCCAGGGGGCTAAGTATTATTTGTTTATAAATTCCACCTCCACTAGACGTGCACTCTGATTTGTTTGTGATTAAAATCCGTCCAAACCTTTGAGAAAAATTTTCTCATGCCACAATCCTTTTAGAGCTATTCATCATCTCACCTTTTGCCAACCGCCACCTGCTCTTTTCCATTTTTTTTAATTTAAGATTTTTATTGAAAAATATTCAAAAGGACTAAAATTTTTTCGACACCAATAAGACTGACGGCAAAATCAGAGTCAATTTAAATCGATGCCGGCGTTAACGTTGCGTATGGCATACCAAAAATGCATCGATCATTATCGATAAATCTTGATATTGACAATAGGCATACCGATTTACAATAATCGACACAAAACGATATCGTTTCGTATTGATGACGCTAAATGGAATAAAGGTGCTTATTAATTTTATCAATAAGAAAACCACATAAAATCAAGAAGAAATCTTGCTATTCACCCTTTTTTTTATTCAATTTCCTTTATTTTTGGCCAAAAAAAAAGCAGTCCATAGAGAAAAACTTTTTGATTCTATTAGGTTTTCTTATAAATTGTAAACTATAGCGATTTTTTAGTGATTTCATTAGGTTGCCTTATTGATTTTTTCAAAAAGGTATTCTTATTGTTTTCATTAGGTTCCTATATGATTATGTGTAAAGTATCTTCTTAATTTTTTTAATAAGGAAATCTTCTTGATTTTATTAGGTTTCTTGTTATTTCATATCTATAAATAAACATAGAGACAATTTTTTTCATGATCTTTATCGTTTTTATATAAACATGTTTTTACAACAATTTCAATGAGGATTCAGGCTGCCTGTTAGCATATTGGTTAGAGTGCTTGTCTATCAGTCAGAAGGTTGCTGGTTCAATACTTGTCTCCTCTCCAGTAATAATACATATGTACTTATGTATGGTGAGTTAATTAAGAATATAATATAATATGTATGTACAGGGTGGGCCAAAAGCTACCATGGGGTTTAAAAGTTTAATAACTTTTTCGTTTATTAATTTTTTAAAATTTTTTTACTCAGATTATATAATATACAAAATGGAAATTTTTTTTACACTAATTATGAAAAATAATGTCTCTTAAATGACCACCGTTTTCAGCTTCGCACTGATGGGCGATTATGATTATGAGTGATGAAGCTCATTTTCATTTGAATGGCTTTGTTAATAAGCAGAACTGTAGGTTCTGGGGTTCTGAAAATCCAAGAGCCATTCATAAACGCCAATTGCACCCCATTAGGTGTACAATATGGTGTGGGATCACATCTGAAAATATCATTTAAATTCTTTGTTTTATTAAAACTTAGAAGAGACATGGAAATAAAGTAAATATTGCAATACGTGTAAGCTCGTTAATCCGAACGGTGTGTAAACCGAATTATCCATCCAGTAATCCGAATTGAAAATATTTAGCATTGCATATCTTTCCGCATTGATTGCAGCTCGCTATCAATTATCAATTCAATATGGCAAAAAATCGTGCGCATAAAATGCTTTCCTTAGCTGATAAGCTTAATATCTTAGAAGCGCTTAATCGTGGGCAATCTGGAACGATTTTAGCAGAAAAGTTTGGTGTTGGAGCTTCAACAATTTGTGACATAAAAAAAAATTCTGATAATATTAAAAAGTGACATGTGGAACAGTTGTATCCTACAAAAATTACTGATTTGCTGAGAATTCTGATGGAAAACTTTTAAAACAATGCAAGACACTAAAACATAGTGATACGAAGAGTTTGAGCTAAAATTGTATGCTTGGTTTGAAGAGAAGCGGGCAAGGCATCAAACAATTTCAAGCGAAATTTTGCGACAAAAAGTAAAACCACTTTATCAAAAAATTCACCAAAATCAATCATTTAAAGCTAGCGACGAGTGGTTGCAAAAATTTAAAAAGCGTTTTTCAGTGCGACATTTGAAAATATGCGGCGAATCGTTATCTGCTAGACCAAAACTTGAACCTGACTTTCAACAAAAACTCTATGATATGGTCGATTCTGAAAATCTTTGCGATGACCAGATTTACAACGCTGATGAATCGGGCTTTTCTGGAAAATGTTTCCTGACAAAACATTAGTGCATTCTGAAGAAAAATCAGCTCCAGGTACAAAAATGAGCAAAGAGAGAATCATTGTTCTGTGTTGTGCTAACAAATCCGGAAGCCACAAGGTAAACATTGCTGTAGTGGGGAAATCGAAAAACCCACGTTCGTTTAAAAAGCAAAAAATTATTGAATACTACTCGTCAAAAAATGCGTGGATGACAACACACATTTTTACTCAATGGTTTTTCGAATCCTGTATACCCCAGGTAAAAAAGTATCAAATAGAAAATAATTTGCCGAAAAAAGCTTTATTGATACTGGGCAATGCAAAGTGTCATGGGGAGCCATTAATATCTGAATGTGGACAATACAAGAAAGACAATGCACCAGTATTATCCAGATCATGGATCAGAACGCGATAAGACTGACTAAATTATATTACGCGAACAACACAGATGGCTGATGGGTTTTTGACACAATTCAGTATGAAGGATGCTTGTGAGTTGCTTAAGCGATCGTGGGACAGCGTGCCCAATTCTAGTTTAAAGTCGTGTTGGATACAAATTCATTCTCAGAGATGGACTTCAGACGATAACATCATATTAGCATTATTGCAACAAGAATTAGTTGAGATTGACTCAGCACAATACAAAATTTATTTCTCTGTAATAATGACGTGCAAATTTCCGAAGATGAAATAATTGACTGGATTAATGACTCTTGCGTTACTTTGAGCAGAAGAGCCTCCTTTGTTTAAGCATGTTAAAAATAGTGATGCTGTGCAGGCTTTAAACACATCAATAGATTGGGTAAAGGAACGTGGAATAGAAACAAATCATATCTTGATGCTCAAAGAATTGCGAAATAAAGCTTTAGAAAGATGCGCATTGAAACAGCAGCAAACCTACATTACTAACTTTTTAAAAAAATATAATTTTTATTTTGTTGACTTTTATTTATACTTTTAATTTTTATTTTCTTGACTTTTTTGTATGAAATATTTTTTTTTTTTACAAAATCGTTGTTTTTTTCCTTTTTAGATTGAAATAAACTTGTTTTTAAATTATATCAGGGGGGTTACTCTCTATTGCGATGCGAAAGAAAAATTGTACGAAATCTAACGATTGGTACTCTCTAATGCGTTGCGCATTTGGTTTTCGCATCTATTTTTCTTTTCTTTCGCAAGCCTGGTATCACCGCACTCTGTAATGCGAAAGCGTCTGTCAAAATCGTCCGATTATCGCAAATATCTTGCGATAGGTAAGTATCAAACACAAAGGGAGAAAAATATGTGAGCACGTTGAAAAAATATTTATATTTGATATTGAAATTATTTTTAGAGAAAAAAAAAATTACATTACATTTTGTGATCACATACATATGTATCTAAAAATGTAAAATCAAGGTGAAATATAATTAACCAAACCATAGCATTCATACTGTCCTGCAATTTTGTGTTGAAGTGTAAGTGCTTGTTTTTGTCCGATCTAACCATCATAAATCAAATTTGATATGGTTGGAATGTAGTATTCTTTCAATGCCGAGCAGACCTCTAAGCAATGTGAGAGTGCTGCGATAGACCTAAGTTATGGTCCTGACAAATTTTATGTTGATATCCGCCTTAGCCAAGTAATTTTAATGTCGCGGCAAGTTTTATAATAGTTGGAATTGCTCTGGATCTCCTTGAAATTTTTATCTCGAGTTGAATAGCGTTTAGAACATACAGAAACGCTTCCTTATTCAAACGGAAATTTGGAAGAGTATATTGGACTTACATATCTCTTAAGACTCGTCCTACACGGTCGTTTTCCTCATCAAACACTATTTTACTTTCAATTAAAAGCTGTTACAATTCACTTTTTGCTAAATTTCCTTTTTTGGAAAGACGTTTTTTACATATTTTGGCATTTCATTACTGTCAATCTTTGCCATATTTCCTTGTGCAAAGCCAGTGCTGCCACTTTATCAAAGAATTTTGCGAAAGTAATAGAGAGTACCAAAATGGCATCTCATCGCATTTAGCTTTCGCATCGTAAGTGCTTTCACATCGCAATAGAGAGTAACCCCCCAGGAGTTTATTTTATTTTTATTTATTATAACAGCCTATCCAATAATCCGAATATTTCGATAATCCGAATCGGGGCATGCACTCATTAATTCGGATTAACGACCTTACACTGTACATACATACGTACATTATTTTATAGTTTAAATGCGTATACTCACACGTAACAATGTTGTTATTTAAAAATAATTTTTATCTAAATGGACGCCAAAGCAAACAACACAACCACATTAACAACCAGAGAAAAAGGCTAAAACAACTGTAAGTAAAAGAAGAAAAAAACACTCCAGTATACGAGTATTAAAATTAAGCGGATGACAGAGAGAAAGGCAGACAGACAGGCAGGCAGTAGGCAAGTTAAATAGGATGTCAGTTAGCACAAGTGTACGGCAGTAATGCAGTGAATCTGTGTGTGTGTGTGTGCATAAAATGAAATTAAAAATAAAACGAGTCTTCAAACGAGTTTGCAATTTTATTTATGTCGACATAATAAACAGAAAATGACAAAGCAAGGAAAACAAAATGTAAGACATCTTGCTAACCCCACTTGGTTAATAGAAATGATTTTGTGATTAATTTAAGTTCATGATCGATTAAAAAATTTTACTTTCTGACACAAGTTAATGGGTAAGAAAATTTAATTAAATTATCCAAAAGCTGAAGCCTGAGAATATCTTAATCTTTAAGGTTTGCGCATTAATTACTGTCATTATTTCTATGAAATATTATTAGCGGTATTCAGTATCTAGTGCTTTTTAAATTGCAACTGTTTGCAATGCAATTAAAAAAATCGCAATAATAAGGGTTTCTATAAGCACTCTTCCAAAAAAAATTTAAATATATATATTTGTTTCTATATTTATGATTTGATCAGGCTAAAGTTCGTATCGCTTTGTAAGCCAAATTACATGTGATAATTATTAATGAAGAAATAACACTAAAGTTAGTTGTAAATATTGTGACAAATACGTAGTAGAAAGGAACAACTAGCTGTTTTCGAAGGCCACTAAACATTCATCATCAGCGTTCTTTTGTGTTTAGTCCACTGTGTGTGGTGTCAGTTGATGTAGATTTCTGCTTATATACTCAGCCATTATTGCAAATGGAATATGTGAATTGTTTTGATTCATCGTATTACAATTTGCTGAAAGCAAAAGAACGCTGATGATGAAGGTTTAGTGGCCTTCGAAAACAGCTAGTTGGTCCGTTCTACTACGTGTTTGTCAGAATATTTACAACTAACTTTGGTGTTATTTGTTCATTAATAATTATCACATGTAATTTGGCTTACAAAGCGATACGAACTTTAGCCTGATCAAATCATAAATATAGAAACAAATGAAGTTCGAAAAAAAATTAAAATTAATTAAATATTTTGTTTTATAGAATTTTCTGAATTAATTAAGTTTGCTTTTAATTTTATAGTTCATATTGATGACAATGTGATACAAACAGAAAAAAATACATACCATTTTCAGTGTTGTGAAAATGTAGTAATGAAGTAGATTGGAGTAGGTACTGGATGATGAGTAGTTGAGCTGTGCCGGTAATTGGTGAGGAACTCTTCTGGAGACCTCGCTGTAGATGTAGGCAATTACAATCACGGCATGTGATCACGGAGAATCGTACGTAGTGGCTGTGATTGCTACCAAAAACGCTGAAAGAATGGTCCTGGCTTCCCAGTGTTAAATCAATGCTAGTGATTGGCGTAACGCTTTACCAGCAAGAGTTTAGATAGCTCTAAATACCTCAGCAAGGTTCTTGCTCGTAGTGTACAGGGATAGCTGTGTTCAAAGATTGCACCTACATATGTGTTCTTGGTAAATCACATAGTGCTTTCTAAGCGTGCATGGGAGCGATGGTAAGCGTCCAACCTTCATTCCGGTATTTAGACCACCGTGAAATAAGGCCGCAAAGGCAGGTGCTCACATTAATCTGAAAAACATCTGTGCTGGGAAAATTATATTAAAAATGTTACTAAAAACCCGCCCATACAGCCGTTTAACTACAAATACATAAAGTTACGTTTACATACACTTCGATTTAATGACAATTTTTGTATTGTTTTCCTTATTGTTTTAAACATACGAATAAATTGAAACGTACATACAAAATTACGGCTCCGGAATATAACCAGCAAAATGTTTGACTTCCCGGCAGCTTCCTTTTCACAAGCAATTTTCCTCTAAATACCTTTTTGTTTTATTTTTGTTATTTTTGCTTTTAAGGTTTAGAATTTTATTAAATAACCGGCATTTACAGCAACAATTCTCATAAGAAAATAATAAGGAAATGTTAAGCATATGAAAAAAAAGGTCGATGCTTCCTTTTTGCCAGCAATAATTTAAGTTTCCCTTCAAATAAGTTTTAGAAACGAAGCATCTTTATTTTCCTGTTGGCCGTGTGGTTTTATTTATTCATTCTTTTATTTCAAACGTAACAAAAATATAAATTGTCTGTTATGACTTCTTGGCCGCAGTGGGTGGGCTTCTAGCGAATTTCTATATTGCCTGGAATCCTAATTTAACTTCGTGAGAACTACACTATATTTCTTGGTGTTTTACCTTTTTTCTTGTTTAATATTTATTAAAAGAAATTAAGTACATTTCCGTTTTAAACATCCTTTTAATATATTTCCCATTATTTTTATTTTTTTCTTTATTATGTTTTCTAGATATTTAGTTGCAATTGTTGTTTGTGCTGGTGTTGGCCTTAGTTTTTATTTTGTTTTTTTATTTAAAACAAAAGTATTTGCCACAAAATTTAAATTAAGCAACTGTGTGTAGGACCAATGACTAAGAAACTATATCGCTCATTTACTAAAACAACAACATAACTTAAAAAAACTAGTTTGTGAGAAAACGTATTCAAAGTTTTCACTTTACACAAAACTTAATAGAAGAAAATTTAATTTTTCTCTCTATAAATGAGAATACAAGATATTTGTATGAAATTTTTACACAATATGCATAACAAGGTTAGGAATACTTCTGCATTATTAACCGTAAAAGTGGGATTAATGAGTTTATGATGATCTTTTAGTAAATGAGCGATATGTGTATAAATATAAATGAACAATAAAATAAAAGAGAAAATAGACTAACCTGTGATGCAAATTCAATGTTGCTGTCAAAAGGACGTACAATGTGTGCGTGTGTGTTTCTGTTTTGACATTAACCCTTTAAACGTAACCCAGACAAAATTGTTTGCCCGCATGTCTGACTTCAGAAAAAAAAAACTCTAGAACTTTAGCTTTAGCCCTCAGACATTTAGCAGAACACTTGACAATTTTTCGTTACCCCACTTTTACTCATTTTCTTGTCTGTACTCTGTCGGTAGATAATTTTTGAGGCAACATTCTCAAGACGTGAAAAGCTCTTTAGAAGCAGCATCTTTGTGCTAAACTTCTCACCCTCGCGGTATTAGAAGATTCTGGTCATTCGTTAAAAGAGTAAAGAATTAGTTTTTTTACATGCTTACATTTATTTATTGTGTATTCAAATCATAAATCTAGATATAATAATTAGGCGTAACCAGTGTCAGGCATAGTGATAGTAATCAATAATGCGCAAATGTCGTATTAAGCACAAAAATATTTTCAAGCAGTTTCATCTGGAGTGTTGAGTATTAGAGCCGTAGTGACCCTCTTTTCTAAGCGGATGTGTTCAGTAAAATTCAAGATGTTACAAGCATGGGGATTAGGATGTGGGACTCGAGTTTTGCTAAGTATTTGCCTGCATATTTTGCAATGTCTTCAGTCACTAGTGAGTGGTATATTTAACATTTAGCATTTTTAATAAAAAAATTTTTTGCTAGATAAGTAAAATAATAATTTGGGATTAATAAATGTTAAACTTAAATTGTAAGAATTCCCAAAAAAACAGTACTTAATAACTTTACTGCACCCGGTCAAAAATACTTGTGTGGCAACACTCTATTCTTGAATAGCTGTTGTTGTTATTTACATTTATTTTTATTACATACTTTTTACAACTACAATTCGAGCTGAAACAAAAAGTCAGCCCATGTAGTAATGATAAAGTAAGAAAATAAAAAACGTGTTGATTATTGACATCTTGTTTCAACTTTGTTATATGTTGAGCTTCTCATTTGTTTAAATGAAAGTTTAACATAATAACTCTATTTGTTCTAAGAAATTTTTGGGTAAAGGTTCCCTGATGATCTGCATTAGCAACAGTGAAATGCGCATAAGCTAAGCTAAGCCCGTCAATAATCAATTTCAAAAATTTACTAAATAAGTAAAATAATAATTTGTGATTAAAACACTAAAGGCCTTATTCATAAAAAATATTTTTGCTTTATAAAAGGTTTATGAAACGGATTTCCATACAAAATTTGTTTTATTAAGCCTTAATAAGACAGAATTATTTTTTATGAATAAGGCTGTAATTATTTTACTAATTCAGTAAAATATTTTTTATTAAAAATACATTGAAATTGATTGAAATTGATTATTGTTTTTATTTGTATCTGGCGGCTGGCATCTGCATCTGCATTGGCTTATGTGTTTGTGTGGTTGTGTATTTTTTCATAAACACAAGTTTTGTTGTTATGCTTTGAATTTTTACTTCAACATCGTCTTGTATGTTTGTTTGCTTGTGTATTCACCCCTATTCTACGTTTCGATTCGGTTCGAAATTTTCTCCGTTTGGGAACTTTGGTATTCTGTGTTCCGTTCTTCGATTTTTCTTTCGATTATATTTATTCTGGATTTCGATTGTAACTACGTTTTTGTAAGTTGTTATTTTAGTGACGGAGAGTCTTTCGATTTTGGTTTGTTTAGCTTCAAAAAGTGATTAATTCAAAAAATAATGTAAGTATTAAATGTAATAGATGGCTTCATTAATGATCTACAAAATTTGTTTTGTTTTTTTGTACTGAAATGTGATTTTTTTTATATATTACAAGTAGAAATCATCAACAATAGAACAGTATAAAAAGTAAGAAAATGTGATGGCAACGAAATACGTATTTTCTGCAGATTAAAAGAATCTTTATTTTTGTGTTACAATTATGTATAAAAAAGTAAAATATCTCCTCCGGCGCGGCAGGATTCTTTACACTGGAAAATTTTTGCAAAATTGGTTATTTTTTCTGTTCCAATTCCACACGTTTCATAGCAAAGCAGCTGTTTTAAACATACTCTTCTCTTCTTCCTTTTCTTTCGATTAGGTTTTTTGGCAGAATACCATTTTTCGATCCGTGCGTAACTGAAGGCGGGAACGTAATCGCAACGCAGAATAGGGTTGATTATATTCTTTAGCTAATAATGTATCGATGGTTTTTATTGATTTTATGGAAAACATTTGTATTAGTTGAGTTCACGGTATATTTGCGTAAAGCCTTATCGCTTGATATGCCTCAAATTTTATGTTTTAAGTTTTAGTAAAATTTTTCCTGTCCCTGTGTGTCCTGTGTCAAAATTCTGTATTTAAAATCATAACTAAAGTTATTAACAAAGTTAATCTTATTTTAACACGAATTATTTTTTAAACCAAAATAAATTGCATTTAATTTTGCAGTTTAGCTTCAGAAACATTTTCCCCATCATTTTAATTCCAAGCAACAATACAATCAACCGAGCAATTTGCAGTAATACTCGTATATCTACATATACATAAATATTATAATTTTTGCTAAATGATTAACTTTAAATAAATTTAATTGTGTCAGCTGGTATTACTGACGGCTTGGTGAACTGAAGTGATGTACATGTGTGTCGTTGGCTTAAACGGAAAACCATGTAATTTTTTTTTTAATTTTGCTTTTTTTTGAAGGTCAAATCTTTAAAAAATAGTTTTCAACTGATAGTTGTTGGTTGTTTTGAGATTTATTTATGATGTTGCAGTAAAAAAAAAACCAAACAAACGCTCAATTCACAAGCGAATTTCCAACGAAATTTCTAAAAACAAAAACAAGTTATTTGCAAAAGACTTTTGCTTTCAGAAACTTTATTTGATATAATCTTTTCAAATACAACTTTAAACGATAAAACACGGCTTGTGAATTGAGCAAATATATCATTGAGAACAAGAAAGTCCATTTTGAATTGTTTGTTTCATGCTTTGTCATTTAAGCAGACGATATGCTTGTCTGTGTGTT
This sequence comes from Nowickia ferox, assembly GCA_936439885.1. Classification (NCBI taxonomy): domain Eukaryota; kingdom Metazoa; phylum Arthropoda; class Insecta; order Diptera; family Tachinidae; genus Nowickia; species Nowickia ferox. Next base: position 87,785,065 of record OW387023.1, on the reverse strand, counting down.
TGAATATGAGTTCATGTGAGGCGTATGTATGCAATTGAGTATTACTGTATCATAATAATGTTGTCATTAAATAGATTGCATTTATTTTAATGCATGCACATACACACAACCCAACAATACGAGTATTCTTGATATGACTGGAAGCTGTGTTTTCTGTTTCTATCTGCTGTCATTTACTTTTTTTTTAATTTTTTATTTATTATTATTTTTTACTTGTTGATTTGTTATTTTTATTATACAATTGTCTTGATTACATCTATCAAACATAATGATGGATGATGACTAACAACAATTCTAATAATGCAATAAATATTTAAATTGATTTCTAAACTAATTTTAAAGAATACAGCTCCGCCTCTCACTTTTTTTTGGAAACTCTTTTTCAATGAATGCTAAAAGTTTTTATAAAGGTATGGAAAAAAATAAAATGTTAACAATTGATAGCCGAAAACATAAAGATTTTATAACAATGCAGTCATGGAGAGTGAGAGCAAAACAACCCTGTAGGTCCACCAGTTATAATAGACGTCATTTTCATTGATGATGATGTCTGCCAGAAAATCAACGCTGGAAATATGCGTGTATAACAATAAGGTGATGTAAATTGTCGTGTTCAAAGATTTAATTCTGAACACAAGGTCTTATTGATGACAATATGACATACGTGCTGTTTTATTGCCGACAACAAAAGTAACAATAGCTTCAAAACTGTCCTGAATCCATTTGCATTAAAAAAAATTAAATTGCTTATAAAATTGTTTTTTTAACTGACTTCAAAAAAGGAGGAGGTTATAAATTCGTCTGTATTTTTCTTTTTTGAAATTGTTACCTCTTAACTCGGTATATTTTAGACCGATTGTAAAAATTATTATTTTTTTTTTGTCTGAGAGGGTACAGCTTCCAATTGGTGCCATTGTAAAAAAGTGGGCGGGGACACGCTTAAATTTTTTATTTATTAGATTTTATGATATTCTACTTATTTGATTGCTGCGGAACTCAGCAAACACCTTTGGTTCTTGAAATTGCACAGTTTTAAAGTTGAAAAAATGGGCGGGGCTAACTCCATTAAAATTTATTATTATCTTTCACGTGGTTCTAGTTGATAGATTTTTACGAAACTTAACACACACCCTGAGCTCTGAAAACACCCAATCTTGCATTTAAAAAAATAGGCGCAGGCACGCCCGTTAAAATTTAATTTTATATTTCACGTACTTCTTCTTAACCAACAGATTTTTAAAATTTTGTTGGTTTGATTTGGTCCCATACATTTTTTTCGAAAATATTCTTTCAGATGTTTGCATTGAAGTCGGTTTTTTTTGCCAGAATTATTTTAAGTGTACACAAACTTACCAGCACAAGAAAAATACAGGAAGCAAACTACAGTAGAAGTGGTATACAAGGACGGGCCGATTAGTTCTAAACTTTTTAAATGAAAAACTGATTTATATACACTTTGTTCAAATTTTTTCCAAATTGGGTAACCCTTCCAAAAAATGAAATGATTTCATCGTTGGAGTTAAAAATCTCTTTCCGGCCAGCCATTTCATCTAGTTTGGATACAAGAATTAGTCACTCACAATTCCACTTTTTGAGTTTTATGATTTTTTTTTACTGAATACAATTCTACACCTTAAAATCTTTTTAATCATTTTCATAAAACATTTCAAACGTCAATAGTTTTCTAGTAAATCAGGGGACAAATTACGGCATTCGATATCGATCGAAATTTCAAAATATTTCATGGAAATATATTTCGATCGATATCGAATGACGTAATTTGCTCAAAGTACTTAAACTAGAGATTCAGACCAAAATTAAACAATTCCAATATACTAATATTTAATCAGTCTAATTGTATTTATTCATTTATTAAAAAAATTAGTCAAGTGAAACTGCTGCATTTTGTTATGGACCTTTTCAATTATGAACAAATTTCCATTGAGAAAACTACACCCAAAAAAAGTTTTAAAATCAAGAAGAAACATTATGATTTTAAAAACGTAACCTTTATGAAATAGAACTAAGTTTGTTTTCTGTTGTTTTAACAATGTTCACTCTTGTTTTAAAAATTAAAAATATTTTGAAATCAAAAAAAAATATTTTTGGTTTGTAAAAGACAACAACCTTGATATAAAGTTGAACATACTCAACTTAAAAATTATGTTTTTGAGTTAAGAATGAAATATTCTTGAAGTAATATTGAAGCATTTTTATTTTAAAACTTATTAATTTTATATTAAAAATGAAGTGTTTGAATTAATAATGGAGAATTATTAAATTAAGAATGAAACGTCCTAAATTAATAATGAAGCATTTTTCAATTAAGAATGAAATATCTTCAATTAATAATGCAGCATTTTTGAATTAAGAATGAAACGCCCTAAATTAATAATGGAGCATTTTTGAATTAACGATGCTTCGTTTTGAAATTAAAATGTTACAATTTTACTTTAATGGTGCTTCATACTTACAATATACTATGGAATAAAAAAGTACACGCAAAAGTCAAAGAACAAATGAGTTTTTTTTTTTATTAATTTTCATTTATTTTAAATTTGTGATGCTTACAAATATTATATGGTATAAAGTTATACGTACTACATATATATATTATAATTTTAAACAATTCCATTAGGGAATTACTTTCATTGTCTATATCCTTGACAACCGGTTCACTAAACGACTTCGAAAATATTCGTTATTTATTCCATTAAAAAAAGTGTTTTAGCACAATATCACAATTTAATTTTTTTATTTAATTTTTGCTAACATACCACAAAACAATATTAATAAATTAATTCACTTTTTTCAACACGACACAAATATATAATGTTACTTGGTTAAAAAAAATTAAATTTTAAAAATTCAAATTCTTGATATATTAGTAATATATTTTTCTTTTTAAAATGGTTAATAAAATGTCTGTTTGAAACAAAAGCACACATTTTTGCTTTAAAAATGCTTCGTTATAAAAGTAAGAATGTTATATATTAATATTATAAGAAACATTCTTATTTTAAAAATGCTTTTTTTAAAAATGCACATTTTTGTTTTAAAACTGCTTCGTTATAAAAATAAGAATTTTTTATATTAATATTATAAGGAACATTCTATAGTCTTATTTAATGACTATTTTTAAAAATGCTTCATTTTTAAAACGGAAACGCACCTTTTTTATTTTAAAACTGCTTCGTTATAAAAATAAGAACGTTATGTATTAATATTATAAAAAACATTCTTATTCTAATAATTATTTTAAAAAATGTTGCATTTTTAAAACGAGAACGCAAAATTCTTGTTTTAAGAATGCTCTTTTGGTTCAGTGTATTGATGAACAAATAAATAATACACAAAAATGTGTGTATTATGTAAAATATATAAATAAAAGTATATAAAATGTTCTTAGAATGAGCGTAATTCGATTATAACGATACAACAACTGAAACTTTCACAACGATGAACACCAACCATATTGCTTGTTCTTTATTACAGCTTTTATAAAATGAGTTTGAAAGAAAAACTAATTTGAAATTTTTCTTCTTCTTCTCTTTTAGGTAAATTTTGATGGTTAAATTTACAAAATAATAGCGAGTAAGTAAGTTTTATAATTAATTATAAGCATATGCAGGAAAATATCAAGAAGTATACGAGGATGGTTTCAACAGGAAAGCTATCCCAAGAAATCTGGAAAGTAAGCGTTAAGGGTATACACTAAAAGCCTTATAGATAAAAAATATTAAGGCTTTATAAAGGCTTAAGAAGAAAAATTTTGTTTAATAAATCTCTTTTAAAAACGCTTTATAAGCCCTTAATAATTTTTTATAAATAAGGAGTTATTCATAAAAAAATATCTTTTATTTATAAATCGTTTATAAAACCATTTGCAAACAAAATTTCTTTTTATAAAGCCTTTATAAAACCAAATTATTTTTTTACGAATAAGGCAGTAAAGTTACAACCCTTGACACAAACTATCGTGTTTAACAGAGCTCTGTTAACGTTTATAGAAGAATTTCCAAAAGCTGAATTTCGCAAAGTCTAATTTTCAAACAAAAATATTTGGAATTAGACAAAACAAAATTTGGCAATTTTTTTTTCCAAAAATTGTAAGTTAAGGGTTAAAAGAAAATATTGGACAGGACTCCTGGACGTCTTTAGAAGAATATCCAATATTTGAAAGTCATAACATCCGAAGTCCATTTTATAATTTCAAGCAATTTTGTAATTTTTCCAAAAAATACATATTATAAATTTCGAATATTAAACATACTAGAGAGAACCAAAACTTATAGAACAACTCTCAATAAACATTGAGGTTTTGTAAGCTTTTTTAAATTGTCACAGAAATAAAAAAACAGATTTGTAAATAAAATTTATTTTTTTTAATTATATTAATTAAATAATTAATTGATTTTGAATTTACAACGAGTTTTGTAAATACGAAATTACGAAATTGTAAGTTAAAGGAATTTCAGAAATATATTTTCAATTAAATATACATATCAGCAAATAGTTTGTTGACTATAATTTTTTTGCAACTTTTCAATTAAAGTTATTGTTATATTAACAATGTGAATTGTTGAATTTCCGCACAAATTTTAACTATCATTCACAACTATAGAAACGATTTCTTGTTTGCCTGAGTATAAAACTATAAATGTCTTAGAGCGGAATCGAACCGGCTGCCGCTGGCCTAAAAGACTAACGTACTTACATCTCAGCTAAAGAGCAACTCGTTATTAAATACGCAAATAACACTGTGCTCGAATTCGAAACAATTTTTTTTTTGTGTAACAAGCCGGGTATTAACTTTTAGGTTAGCTCTTGCTTAAAAAATAATTAATGTGGAAAATTTGGTTAAAAGCACCTAAAAATCTCAATTTTTCCCAGTTTTTTACCATTTATAAACCTTTACATCGATATACAGTGCAAATTCGGTTAACGCAACCAATATAAATTTTGGGCTGTTGCGAAGAAAACTGAGTTTGTTGCGAAAACCGAGTGAAAAATTTCTATGCCTGTTTTCCACTAAAAAAACTTATTTTAAACCAAATAAAATGTTTACTAAACAATCAAACGTTAACTTTAAAATAAATCCATTTGCCACGAACTTCTTTAGTAGTTGCTCTTTTTTTTTAATTCTATTCATTGCAAATCGTTTTCACAGGTATGCCACTTTCAACTTTCTTCAGAATTTCGCTCTTCTGCTTTATTGTTAGTTTAACAAATTTTGTTACTGCAGGCATTTTGTTTTTTTTACTAGAACAACCACTCACAATCAAAGAATATTTTAAACAGAAGCGCCACACAAAAATTCTTTGTCATTACTAGAATAGCGGTAAATTAAAATGATTTTTGTACGTTAGAATAAGATTTTGAATTAGTTTGCAAAAAAACAAAACGAAAGAGAGAATCTTAACTTTCTTTGCAAAGTTGCATTAATTGAGGTCTTGTTTTTTGAAAAGTTGCTTTAACAGAGTCAACAACGTTAAGAATTTGCGTGTTGCGAATATCGAGGTGTTGCGCATATCGAGGGTTGCGTTAACCGAATCTGCACTGTATATCGATTGAAAAGACATGTATTGATGAGCTTGCGTCCTGAGAAAAAAATTTTCGTAAAAAATTGAATTTTTCTTAATTGGGTCAATTTATAAAAAAAAATTTGCCCAAATTTTTATTAAAAAATTTCTTTAAAATGCATGTTCATCCATAATATGTGCTTATAATCGATATAAAAATAAATGGCAGAAAGCTGGCAAAAAAAAAAAAGCTAACCTAGACAAATGGTTAGCAACATTGGATTCAGCGTACTCGAATTAGGTTTACCCACCAGGTCCCTCGCTAGTTACATTTTTGAACTAGAACAGTGTAATGAATATACACAAAACTTGATTTCTTATGTTTCTTCTGCATGTTCAATGATATAATTTAATAAATAAATTTAATTGACCAGAAAATTTTTAATTTGTTATATCAACAATGATGATTGTTAATTTTTAAATTACTTATGAAAAATTTGTTGTGTTCGTTGCATTTTGATGATATTTTTTTCAGTGGTGAATGAAGTCTACTGAAATGTTGCTTACATGACTCACTCCATACTCCATACTATACTCCACAATCTCAAGATCTACGAAAAAATACAACCCTGATCTGATGAATTATTATTGTCTTTTGAAAATTTTCATAAACTCCATCATAGCAGCGTTGTATTTTCTCAAAAGTCGCACGATTGCGTGTGTGATAGGATTATTTGTAAGCAATGAAAATGTAGTGCCTTCAAATTGACTTCCAAATTTTTTTTACTGCGATAATAAACACAGCATATCTCAGATGTTTTCTCTCGTATTTTTTCAACCAAGTCCTTCTGTTAAATTTAAAGTTTTTGGCGAAAGATAATTCTAGAAATGCTCTCGCATTTATACATACATATGTATATACTTAAGAAACAGTGAAATAAAATTTAAGTGTGAAAGAGATTAAGTTCATTCAGACAATAACTTATAATGTTATTAAAAGTACTCTAATCATTAACAAGAAAATATATACACCAAAATGAAAATAACGCAATCTCAAATTTACTAACGTATACAATACGTATGTATACACAAAAATACATGCTTTATATACATATACTATGTATTGTATGCACATATGTGTTACAAATATGACTCCCCAAAGAAATTAAAATATTACGAAACTTTGAAAATGTGTGTAATTAAACTAATGCCGGGATTTAAAGACGATAAAAAAGTTTGGAACACTGTTGCCAGATTTAGTTCAGTGCTTTCAAGGTATACAATCTTCCTTCACCACCGGTCGTCTCTATCAGTATCATTTTCTTAAGGAAGGTATCACCTAGTAATAGTAGTAGGGATTCATTGCCTAAGTGTTACTTCTCCTAAAAAAGGATTGTTGTTTTGGTTTCTAGTTTATTTTAATCAAAACAAAACTACTCCAGCCACTCACCAGTATTTTTATATTTTTAAATACTCGTATATACATATGTACATATGTACTTGTAACACAGCAAAAGACAAAATTATCGTTTTAAGTACTGGCCATAAAAAACAACTCTAAGTGCTTATCGTTAAAAATAAAAACCATATTCACAAGTTTAAACAGAATACGTATAACTACAAACAACAGAGACTATGTTCATTCACATTTCTTGAATTACGCAGCACAAACGAATATATATGCACATACTATAAACACAAGAATACTTTCGAGTATTTATTCGGCTATACTCATGTGCATACTGAGGGTCTACTCTGTAATTCGTAGCGGAAATAAATGCTTTCGAATTGTTATGTTAATAACATACAAATTTTAATGCAATTTGCTTTCGTTTCGAAGTTTAGAGTAGACCCCCGGAGTATTTTATTTGCATGCAGTTCAAGCATCAGTGCTGCCCGAAAGCTGAAAGGCTAAAACGCTAAAATAGCAAGAGAGTTCAACTGATTGCATTACACAGAACAAATTATTTTGTTTGAGATGCTTGCTTAACTTTCCTTAAGCTCTGTACAGACTGTTGCCAGATTTTACAATATTGTCAGTAAAATGTGCTAAAAATTTCTTACAAGCGTATCAACTGACAATTTTTGTCAAACAACTTTGCCCGAACAGCTGACAACAAATTTTCAGACATCTGACAATTGTGTGAACACATTCCGTTGCCATTGTCAAACTATTGCCAGATACTTGTTCGACATTTTATTATTGTCAGATGTGCAAAGTGTATGCATCTGATACTGCACCCACCTGTTTTTATGTGCAAAGTGTATGCATCTGATAATGGCAGATGGGGCAATACTGCATCCACCTGTTTTTAAAGAAAAAGGAAAGTGGAAAAACCTTATAAAATATATGCAGTTAAAATTGTAGATATTGCTTCTTTATGGACCATAATAATAATAATTTATATTTTCACTTTTTACATTTAACACTAGCACACGCGATTGGACCATATTTACACTATGCAAGTCTTATTGCTAAGCTGATTAGTTTGATGGAGAGAGAGACGAGGGGAACAGTAACGTTTCTTTTCCCCTCGTCCCTCTTTCCTAACAAACTAATCAGCTTAGCAAATAAGACTTGCATAGTGTAAACTAGGGCTTGATAATTATTATTGATAGTCTCTGTCAAATGCTTTGAACCTGGCAATGCCTAACAACAATTTTTGTGTATGGCAACCATGTGAACTGACAGTGGAGCATGTTCTGACACTCGCATATCGCATAATATTTGCGATTGCGACTTGAGCTCACAAGAGAGATGTTCTATAAATTGCAATCGCAAGCCCCTTGGCGAGTGCAAGTCGCTGCAGTATACTGAAGTAAACTGATGTATTTAGCCTAAACCAAAAGGAACTAAAAAGGAACACATGTTCTGAAAATCACATTTTTCAAGTCACATGCGATTTTAAAAGTAATAATGTCACTGCAGACGTCTTTAAAATCATATATGATAAATTTCTTTCAGAAATGGTATTTGATGCTCTACACAATAGAAAAATTAAAAAAAAAAAACGAGTGAAAAAATATCTGTATGACCATCATTATTGATCTTAAAATCACATGTGATTTGAAAACTGTGATTTTCAGAACATGTGTTTTCTTTCGGTTTTAATCAAAACTACGAGTATTAATAGCCTCGCAAAATTTTTATTGAAATAAGTGAAATTTATTTGCTGGTGGTTAAGCGATGTCTATATGCATTTCATTGTTGCTTTAACAAATCGTCAGTAGACTTCAACCACACATTTTAAACAGTCACAAACCTCTTATCTTATGCACAGACTTTCATAAACTATTTGAGAATTCACAAATATTAATATTTTTGAAAATCACAAAAGAAAAATAAGCAAATAGTTTATGAAAGTCTGTGCATAAGATAAGAGGTTTGTGACTGTTCAAAATGTGTGGTTGAAGTCTACTGACGATTTGTTAAAGCAACAGTGAAATGCATATAGACATCGCTTAACCACCAGCAAATAAATTTCACTTATAGTATAATTATGACAATATGTCGAATAATAAATCTCTTGCATTTTTATTGAAATTTATAAAATTTTCTTTTGTTTTGTTAATTTTGTGTTTGCATTTTGCAGCTGACCTAAATCGATATGGCAAGTCGCAATGAAAACGCATATGAATTACGGAACATTTAGAAACAAATTTGGTGATTTGCAACTCACATGCGATTTGAAAACTATGCCAGTGTCCGAACATACCTGAATGTTTTCAGATAAATTTCTTTATACAATCGTGTAAACTAAAAATCTTGTGCCTCGTGTTGACTACTTTTTATTGTCACTAGATTGAAAGATCGGATAACATTGTTAGATCAAAAAAAACCGCCTATACAGAACTTTAGACCTCAACAATTTTTAAATATTTATTCTACGTTTTTTTTTACTTTTTACTTTTTATATTTATTTTTATGTTTAATTTTTAGTTTTTAAGCGCAAGTTCGTTTTTTTATATAAATAATAATCAATCTTAACAATGGCATTTTTATGTCATTCACAGCATCTTCAGGAATTAATTATGTATGAAAATGTTGCACAAAGTATTTCCGAAATATTGAACTAAATAAAAATACAATTGTTGCAGTTGATTGTTATTTATATGAAAAAAACTGATATTGTGAATAAAAATTAAATACATAAACGAATTTTAAATATTTTAGGATATGTTATATTCCAGAATATGGAATTGAAATGTCTTTCAGACTCCCAGACGAATGTAGTATATTACAGGCAGAGTTATCTGCCATTAAAAGAGCGATTCACTGGTTAAGATTCTATCGAATCTCGAACAGAGATATCCATGTCATAACTGACAGCAAAACTGCTATTAGGTCTCTTATAGCTGTGTACACCACATCTATTCTCGTCGAAGAATGTCGCAAAGCCCTCGATGGAATTGCACAGCACTCAAATATTCTACTAGGTTGGGTGCGGGACATGGGACTATCTCAGGTAACATAGTTGCGGATGAACTGGTAAAGAGGGGGGCCACACTTACAGAGGTTGATATTGACAATTTCTGTAGAATAGCGAGTACCCTCTGGCCTTGCCTTAACTCTCATAGAACGAAAAACCTCATGAACTGCAATAGGAAGCACTTGAAAAACCTCGTGGCCACGTTGACTGGTCACTGTCCTTTCGGAACCCATGCTAAACGTATGGGTCTCCCTTATAATGACTACTGCTATGTTGCAATGACGAGGAAGAGGAGGAAAATGTCCTGCACCTCCTGTGTCATTGTTCCGCTCTAGAGGATCTGCGGCTGCACCTCTTTCGCAGAATTTCCTTCGGCAGCCTATCTGAGTTATCGGAAATTGAGCTCAAATTGAGCCTTTATATAAGGAATAGGAGCTGGTATACCAGCTAACTCCCCCACCCCCTAACCAAACTAGGACCCACTATCACCTCACCTCTATAAATATAACTGTCATATCTTTTCACCTCTATCCCTCTCACCCTCCTTTCTCTTTCTCTCTCGTTCTTTATTCTTTTAATACAGGTAGCACAATGGACCCAAGTGAGCTGGACTCTATCTTTCAAATCTTCCTTACCAGCAGTCTGCTAACCTAACCTAACCTAGGATATGTTTATTTTTTGTGACAAGTGAATGTCTTGTGCAGCCCTTTAGTACGAACTCGAACAAAAAAAAAATGCAACAACGCATTTGTAGGGGTGTTACTGGTAAATAGAAATAGTAATAACGGCAACAACAAAAAAAGTAATTAACTTGTTAATGCCATCAAAAATAATCTAAGAGAGAGATAAAGATGAAAATTAAATAGAAAAACTAAAGAGACCAAAAGGAAGTATGTATCAGAAAACCACCAAAGATAAAAGTTTACTTTTACACAGTTTTAATAACATTTAAAATCTACAAGGAAAAAATAATTAAATAATGAAGAGAAAAAAGTCCTTGAGCTGAATATATGACCATGGGTGTGTGTATATGTGTGGGTGTGTGTGTGTATGTGTGGTTACAAGTGCTACACATAGGAATCGGAAAATCATATTGAGCCGCTTCGGCTTAATTCTTTAAGTAAGATTTTATTAACAGCAACCTAAGATATGCTACAATTCATTTCATTTCGTTTTATGTTTCAGCCTTAAAGAAGCCATAAAAATATTCTTATACGAGCATATTTCTACCATGGCGGAGAAGGTGCTGGTGGTGGTGGTGGTGCGTTCATAAAGAATATAATTTTTTTTTCTTCTTTTCTTTGTCTTTCTGTTTCAAGAGTTCATGTGTGCTGGGTTGAGTGTTTTATCAAAAAGATTGATACATGACATACATAGATTGACAAGACAGCAAACATCAAATTGTTGACATATTTTTGTAAGTACATAAATTCAATTCAACTGTAAGGACTCACACAATACAGAAGGGTTTTACACATGTGCCAAGTGAAAGAAGGAACTATGTTTAAAAATGGAATTTGTTATTTTAAATTATAAAATCTTTAACAAGCATTTTTGCGAAAATAATATTGTAAGCAAGTAGATAGTATATAAAATAAAACAAAATAGTTAAATTTCACAAACAATCCATTAAAAGGATTAATGATTTTATTTTATGACACGAGTACTGTGACGGCAACAATAGTGAATTATTTTGAGTAAAATTTATAATGAAAATTATTATTTTATTTATTTTTTAATATACAACGACAGTGAGAATAGGATAGCGTTAAGTTTGTGGAATTCATATTTGCTTTATGTATTTTTAGCTCGAATATAAAAGATTATTTGTAAAAGATTATTTGACGAGCCCGATAATTTTGCGAATTTTTTTATTGATAGTCCAAACGATTTTTGAAGTAAAGTTACATATTGCTTTTTCAAATGATGCTTTTCGAGTCATTTTGCCGATTGTTGGACGAGTGAATCGTCTATTACGAATTTGGGCGAGCATTGCAAGATTATTGGTAGTCAACAATCGTATTTGTTTTTTTGCAAATTATGTGATTGTGATGATTGTTGGACGAGGGTTTTATGTTACTCCACAATCGTCTTTCAAGTATTCTGACGACCATTAGGCGAACTTAACCGTTATTTTTAATTTTTTAAAATTCAATTTTTGATTAAAGCAAGTCGTGCACAGTAGAAAGAAAAAGTGTGCCTTAAAAATAAATGGTTTGTAAAACAGATTTTCTTACAAAATTTGTCTTATTAATCCTTTATAAAGCCTTAATAATTTTTGAAATAAAGCCTTAATTGTTTTTAATTTTGTTAAGTTTTATTAAAATAAATATTTTTATAATGGTGTCAACTAAAGCAAAGGAGAAGCAAAAAAAAAATTATGGAATATCTTATCAGGCCTGTCATAGAAACTAAATTCGATCGAAATGATTTCAATTCCGTAATTAGGCTCTTCTGAAAACGAAAAACGAAGAATTCGCACTTTAAATTTAATGCTCGGAATTGTCACTTTCTGAATGAAAAAGTACAAAAATCTGTTTGAAACAATTTTATTTCAACAAAGAAAAATGTGTTTCAACAAAGAAAAATGTTTTTCAACAATTTATTTCAAATTCGTTTGTGTTATTTTTTTTTTGTTGCATATTTAAGACATTTTCTCAACTCTTGATTCACAGCATGATAAAAACTGAAATATTATATTCAGTCAAATAAAAATTTAACACATCTCTGGGCATCCAAAACTGGAGTTCTGGCAGTTACAGACATTTTATGTATTAATTTTTAAATTTTGTTCCTTAAAAAAAAAAAAAAAAAAAAATAAAAAAATCGTGCCTCTGGTATTTTGTATTGTTTTTCTAATAACCATGTGTTTTTTGTTTTGTGTTGCCCAATATTGCCACATGTAAGTCGAAAACAATCGGATTGCCGCTTTTCAAAATGAACAAAATCGATCGAAATCTGGAGAAGGTAAATTAAAATCGATCGAAATGAAAATTCGTAATCAAAACAATTTCGATCGATTTCTATATTTTACAGTAAAAAACTCGAAGAATAAAATCGCCGAAACGAAAAAAAAATCGCCAAAACGAAAAAAGCGCTAAGACTAAAACAAAAACACTAGAACTAAAAAACAACAACAACAAAAAAAACCAACCAACCCAAAAACCGAAAAAACCACCAAAACAAAAAAAAAAGAGCCAAGACTAAAAAAAACTTTAACTAAAAGACAACAAAACAAATCGCAAAAAAAACATAAAAAATTGCCAAAACAAAAAAATCGCTAAAACTAAAAAATTGCCAAAACGAAAAAACGCAATAAAAAAATAAAAAATATTTCGATTATATAGGCTAAAGTTCGTATAAGGTTACATACATGCAGATGTATGTAGTGTCCGTACGTACGGAGGGAGCCCTTCGTGTGCGAGTCAAAGTCGCACTTTACTGAATTTATTTTTAAAATATATTATAAAAAAATTTTCCTGTAAGTTAGTAAGTTGCAGTTTGTTTTCAATTTTATTCCAAGCAAAGTGATGAGAGAATAATTTCATTTTAGTCAGCTTAAGCATAAAAACTATTCAATTAAATATTTTTTTTTAAAAGCAGGAATTTTGTAACAAAATTTACTTTCAAAATATCAGCACTTTGAGGTTAAAGTTTAGCCAGCAGAACAAAATATTGCATTACATTGTTTAAAAATTATAAATTTTATACATGAAGCATGTAAGTATGTGTGCAACTTCCTGATCAACAATATAATTTTATAAAACTTTGTATGAGCTCATCGCCAGCTTATTCTGTGCGTTACATAGTTAATCAAAGTTAAAAATATATAAAAAAAATGTAACAAAAAAATTCTATTTTTATTATAACAGTCGAACTATTTTTGACTATATATGTACATATACGTAAATATATAATTAAATATAAAATTTTTGAAGCTTCACTAGAAACGGTAGAGAGGAGAAATAAAATTAAGACTGCAAAAACTTCATTTATAGCAAACATTTTTTTAAAAAAAGTCTACATAAACATTTTTGCCATAATAACCACAACAGACATACGAGTAAATATTTGTTTAGAAAACTATTCTTGCATCAATGCATAACTCTAGAATCATTTTGTTTTTCTTTCTTTCTTTTTACATAAACAGTAAATAATTATGAACTAGTTTTTCATTAAAGTTATTTTCTGCTTTTTATTATGCAAAACTTTTTTTTTTTGCAGCAGTAATGATTTTTAAATATTTTACAACTCTGGGAAATGAAAGAATTTAGCTTTTATTGTAATAAGTTGAACTCAACTAAGATTGAGCCACATTGTAGATGTGTTTATAAATTTTGTACTCCTTTATTTCAATGGGATATTGTATGTTAACTGGCACAAGTACGAGTATGTATACGATGCATTTATTTTATTTGAGTCTTGATTGTTTCGTTTGCATTTTGTAAAATGTTAAGTTGGCTTTAATAATATTTTGCTGTAATTTATAGAGCTTCATTTTACAAATATACAGAATTTACACAATTTATGATTAGTTTTGAAAACTTTGTTTTCAGTTAAAATTTATTCTGAATACTTGGTTGTTTTTCGACTTACGTACTTTGTTTTTGAACAATAATTTTTTTTTTCAAAAAGCGAAAGTTGAAAATTATAGTGTTTACTGCTAAATTCTAAATGAACACCCAGTGCACAGGGGTTCCTTTTCAAAAGAGGTGCTTTTTACCCCACTGAGCGACTCAAAGACGGGTATTGTGTTTATCAGCCTATATATCTATGTATGTGTGTGTGTGTATGTATGTATGTATGTATGTGTGTTTCTTTGCGGCTCTATATAAGCCGAACGCGCGGACCGACTTTGATGATTCTTACAACAAGCGATTTGTCTTAATCACGGGAGTGCCACGACAGTAGTAAAAATTCAATATGACAGCCAAAAGACGCCATTTTGTAAATACGAAAAATAACGAATCGGCTTACTTTATCAAAATGGGTATCATTCGACAGGTATTTTAAAATCATCGCTAGGTTCCTCTTATGATTTTTCATTTCGAATGACCATTTAGGATATTTAACGGTTCAAAGTTGGTCGCAGTTCTCGTTTTTGATTTTTTTTATAATTACTACTTGTTTCTACATGTACTTTTTCATAGAGTTATAATTTTTTCATAATATGGTACATACTCTTTTTAATATATATTAACTTTTACAAGATAGTACTTTTTCTGGAAAGATAGTTTTTTAAGAGAAGTGCTTTATCCAGAGAAAAGCTTTTTCCAAACAGGTACCTTTACAAAAAAGGTTTTTTACAAAAAAAGTACTTTTTTTTTCAAAAAATTTACTTTTTTTTAAAAGAGATACCTTTGCCAAAAAAAGTAACTTTTTCCCATAAACATGTTCTCTTTCCAAAAAGGGACTTTTATTAAATAAAACTACTCGTTTCAAAAAAGTTATAATTTTTTTATAACGGTACTTTTTTTTAAATAAATATAACTTTTAAAAAATAGTACTTTTTCTGGACTGATACTTTTGGAAAAGAAATCCTTTATCCAAAGAAGTGTTTTTCCCAAAAAGATATTTTTTTTTAGAAAAAGGTACTTTTTCAAAAAAAAAAAAATAATATAAAATTTTTTCAAAGAAGATACCTTTTCTAAAAAAGTTACTTTTTCACAAAACAAAGTGCTTTTTCCAAAGAATGAACTTTTTCCAAAATAAAGGCACTCTTTTCAAAATAAGGTACTTTTTCAAAACAAGGTAGTTAGTTTTTCAAAAAAAAAAAAAAAAAAAAAATTTTCCAAATAAGGTAATTTTTCCAAACAAGGTACTTCTTCCAAGCAAGGTCCTTTTAAAAAAATACTTTTTCCAAATAAGGTACTTTTTCCAAACAAGGTACTTTTTCCAAACAAGGTACTTTTTCAAAAACAAAATAATACTTTTTTCAAAAAAGTACTTTTTCCAAACAAAGTACTTTTTCCAAACAAGGTACTTTTTCAAAGCAAGGTACTTTTTCAAAAACAAAATAACACTTTTTCCAAAAAAAAAATACTTTTTCCAAACAAGGTACTTTTTCCAAGCAAGGTACTTTTTCCAAATGAGGTTCTTTTTTTCAATAAGATAATTTTTCCAAAAAAAATACTTTTCCAAAAAAGCAAATTTTTCCAAATTAGGTACTTTTTCTAAAATAAATTATTCTTCTACAAAAACTACTTTTTCATAAAAGGTACTTAAAAAAACTGCGTTTTAATAATATACAGTTTTTCTAAAAAAAAGTACTTTTTCCAAAGGAGGTTAAAAAAATATATATTTTTCCAAAAAAAAGTACGTTTTATATAAATTATATTTTTTAAAAAATTTGCTTTGTAATGAAATATATTTATTCTAAAAAGGTACTTTTGCTCTAAAAAAGTTTTTTTTTTAAACTGTAATTTTTTTAGAAAGGTCCTTTTTTCAATAAGATTGTTTTTCCTGCAGGGTAATTATTCTAAAAATGTAATTTTTCAAACAAATTCTTGAACGAAGAAAAAGCACTTTAAAAAAAATTATATTTACTTAAAAAAAAGCCTTTTTTTGCTAAAAGGATATTTAGACAGTTTGTAAGCCGACAAAAAGTGTTGGTAATGGCTGTCCAAACATTTTCGGCCACTTCACTCAGATCTTGCTAGACCAGCGATATAGCAGAAGTTTTTTTTTTTGATTGCTTCCAAAATTTAAATTTGCGTGCAACTTAAAATAATTTGTGAATTGCTAAATAAGATTTTTATTTAGTTTTCAAAGTTTTTGGCGAAAGAGACAATAAACGCATGCAAGTCTTTACGATATCTTACAAAATCACAATTTACTTAATAAAATTAAATAATTCTTCCAAATAGTGCTTCCTGTATAAAAACATTTTTGTAACTTTTTTTTTATATTTGATTGTTCTTGACTTTGTAAATTATTTTTATATTTTTTTACTGTGTTTGAAGTATACAAAGAAAATGCTTTTAAGCGAAAACTTAAATTTTGTGCTTTATAAATGTTAAGCTAAAAAATATTAAACGGACTTTAAATGTGAACAAAGTAAACAACTTTAGTAAAATATGTACATAAACAAGATATGGTGTTGTCTTTCTTAGAAAAATGTTGTTATGTGACAATAAAATTTAATTTTAGTTTATAAAAAGAGTTTAAAATCAGTATATTGTATGGTACTCGTAGTACTGGTTTGAAATTCTTGAATATCACGATGAATATCTTTTAGATCATGATCTTTTAAAAAATTAAAAGTTCAAACTTTCCTGTAAATCTTTAAATTAATAAGTATCCACATACAAGTTAAAAACGAATAAGAAACTTATTTTCTTTTATAATTAAATTTTAATATTAAAGTTTCTGCAGCAGTTTCAAAACACAGATTCGATTCCTCTTGCACTTAAACTTTTTGTATTTTTCTCTCTCTTTTCCCTTGAGCCTTTTTGGTCTCCAATGCTGAATAGAAACCATTAGTTTGGCAACACCAATTGTTTTAAGATAATCAAATTATTCACCTTAAAGGATTAACTGACTTAAAGGAAAATAAGGACCAAAAACTAAATGTTGTTTTATGCCAATGATATTCCTACTTTGGGAAATGCAAATTAAGAACGTACTTTGTCAAGAAAAAAAAAATTATGCAAAAATATATTATATTTCCATTATGAATCATATTTTATGTAAATTTTTAGCGTGTGGACATGCTTTATTGTATTAAAGGATTGTAGTGCAATAACTGAATGACAGACTTTTGGGGAAACAAATTTATATATTGATGGGTTGTGGCCCTAATTCACGCAATCAATTTTATCGAAAAAATAACATGCAAAATGTACAGTAAAGCTCATTTTTTTGTCACAGTTTTTTATTGCAAGTCTTTACCAACAGGATGAAAGGATATTAAACTAATTATAAAAAGCGAAAGATATGGACGTATATTGATGTCTGCAATGAGAATGATAATTATGAACCAATTAAAATACATTTTTTTATTTTATTTTTAGCAATTTGAAAACGCCCTCCCTCTTTGTACGCTCTCCCTCTTTGTATGTTTGATCTTTATTTTATTTTTTCTTGTATTACCTTTCTCTCATCTTTAATAAAATTTGACATCACTGCAAATACTATACTCTTGTTTAATTTTATTGTTGCTGTTGCTGTTGTTGTCTTATAACGAGAGTTTTAAGGATAAATTGATATATTAAAATTTTCGGTCACACCCGTCACAGTAAAAATAAAAATAAAAAAAATTACAAAGTTCAATAAAATAAAAATTTATATATTTAATTAAATATAATCACCCGTATCGGGAATTTTCGTAATATTATAATTTCCAATTTTTGCGTTGTTGTTGCGCCAGTGTACTATTTTATAATTTTGTTCACTATTTTTTGTTCATGGCAAATATTTTAAGTGAACAAACTGTTCGCCTCTTAATTAAGATAAGGGCGAATAAATACTTGACACTTTCCAGCAAAATAAAAGTAAGAGCAATTAATAAAATAATACCATTTTGTATTCACCCATTTTAATGTTCGATTAGTTAAATATAGAAATTGTATGGTCACACCCGTCACACCAAGAATGAAGTGCTACTATTTCAATTGATATCGAAAAGAGCAAATGGCAAGAAAGTAGGAAACTTAAAGAAAAGAAAGATGAATATGAACTGAATTTTTCTTTAAAGAGAGAAAAAGGGATAGAAAAAAAAACAGAAGTCCTAAGAAAACTATGATGGCTAGAGAATCATTCAAAGGTAAAAGGAAAAATGAACGAGAAAGAAAACGAAAGAGCAGACAATGGGAAAACGATTAAAGTCAAATTGTAAAAGTTTTGAATACATACAAAACTGAAATTTTTAAATCACACCAGTAACTAAAAAAAGTCAGTTGCTAAAGTTAAATGTATCCATCCTTGTAGTTTATCAACGAGAATTGCTGTTTTTAAGTAACTCTTCGAAGAGCCTCTCTCAGCATCTCTGGTGCCTTCAATAAGCACAAGAAGTAAAATTCTAGCTGGTGACAATTGTCTTAACAACAATTTTATGGCAAGTCCACATGTTTTAATTCACCTATTGTAATAATTCTGTAAAATGTGCGATTCGTAAGGTCACACCCGTCACAGCCTTCTAAGATCCATTATGAGCAGAAATTATATTCTCTCATTTCTTATTAAATGTTTTTAAAATTTTTATCCTTGGGAATCGCACCTTTTTTTATTATTTATAAATTTTATTGGTATTTGTGAATTAAAACAAAAAATATGAGTATTATGGTCACACCCGTTACAATGACATTATCCAATTACAAATATTGTGAAAGTTTTTGGTCGAAAGTTTCTTTAATTTTTTAAACATGCTTTTAACCACATGGAACAGATCTTATGACTCATTTTTTATATATAAAAGTTTATATTGTCTCTAATAAATTCAATTTGCTTGGGTTGTAAAAAAAAATTATAAAATAAAACACATAAATACAGTTTTAACAAATACAAAGAAAAAAATCCAACAAAGTCATATTGTCTATGATACGAGTACGTTTAGTAGAAGAGGGATGAGCCATCTGCTGTTTGTCCCCTTGAATTTCATTTTTAGTAAAACGCATTTAACACTGGCATTAAAAACGAAAATAGCATAATTTGCATTAAACTCGAAACTTTGAATATCTTTCCATTAATATATAAATAAATATTCAAAGCACTTTTCAGCAATAACCAGCATAATGTCGGCAAAAAGTTTAACAATTTAATCTGCTAAGCTTAAGTTTGTTAGAAAGTCTACGTTAAAAAAATAAAAAATAAAAAGAGAACAAAAAGTATAAGACAGAAAAAGTTTAAGAAAATTTTCATATATGTATGTACACATATACATATTTTTTTTCTCAACAATTTATTTCTCTTGCTGCCTAAAGAAAAAGCTCATACGGGCAATACAGAATAAAGTACAATTTCTTACACAAGCCGTCACAATGTCTGGTCACAATGACGACGAAAAAAGCTGCATTGGCAACAGTCATCACAAACCCGTCATTCAGCCAACACCATTTTCACCATTTTAGAAAATCAAACACAAGCAAATGGGGAGAATAAAAAGAAGAAATAAATAAATGAAAAATTGGCAGCAGAAAAAACTAGAACGTTAAAAATATAATAAAGAACGATAACGATATTTTTCATTTCCTGTTGCAGTGCCTGAAATTATGCAATGGATTGCATAATTTAAGTATATGAGCCCTTAATTATGAAATGGGCCTAAGTCAACATTTACAAAAAAAAAAATTTTAATCGGGCCTGGTTTGAAAATTATGGTGATTTCAAATCACGTGATTTAAAAAGTAAACTACTAAAAGCTGATTTGATAGTGGGTTTTTATTGTATTTTAAGTTTCTGTCATTTGTAATAGATAGATTTTCTTCTAACTTCCAACGCTTTAAATCGCGCAATTTACAAAAGCAATGATTTTCAATAATTTTTTGATTTGACATGTTGTGATTTACAGAACAGGCCCGAATAATTTCTAGTGTCCGACCAAAGCAACTTTTTGATGCCCATGAGGAAGCTTAAACTCGGCGAAACTTTTTAAATCCGCACGAATAGAAATCGAAACCGAACTTTACTTATTAAACTCACAATTAGAAAAAAAAAATTTTGATCTGCCTTATGACAGTTGGCGAGTTTGTTCATTTCCACGACTTCGACAGTTTACATTAGATAAAAATTGGGCTAGAATCAGTAATGGTAGAATTAGTCGATTCGTATCGTTTTACTTTTCAAGTTGTCTTATCGTTTAAATCTGGATGTTAATTAGTAAATATGTGAGGCTGCAAGCGAACGTGTCAGCTGTTATTGTATTTCTCTTTGCTTTATACATGTGTGTGTATGTATGTGAGAGAGAAGTTAACGTTTGCTCGGTAAAAATCTATTTTCTGTAGATATTAAACAAACAGCAACTCACGATACGTATCGACTAATTTTACCATAACTCAACCTAGCGGGAATTTGAAAAATATGTTGAAAAATAATTCAGAAGTAAAATACGCTCCCGTTCATACCAGAAACGAAAAATACATTAAATAAAATTACAGTTCTGGAATTCGCTGCCGTTGATTTAATTTTAAACCTTTTTTTTTGTCTCAGGAACATTTTTACTTGAACTTACAGTCAGTCTCCTTTACTTTCATCATTTATGTTTTTAGAAGGACAACATCAATTAAAGATATTCTTCATTTGCAATTAAATAAACCCTAAATTTGCCTTGAATGTAATCAAAAATAGTTGGACTGTAAAAATAAAAATAATTTTATATACCCAGCAAAAAATTACAAAACATATCATTAGCTACAGTATTGATCAGCTCCAAGTGGTTCTATTTCTGATGAAACATCAATGAATTGAACACATGGTTATCATAGGACGGAAGTGATCCAGATAAGTGAATGATAGGCGCTTAAAAGGTTGTCTAGAACAATTTTTGATAAAACAACAGCCTTAGAATATTAAATTCAGCACCTGTAGTGATTGGTATGCAATGAAAGTGGTAGACCTTTGGAACTAGTTCTAATTTTTTTTTTTGCTGTATACTTATTTACATATAAAAGTTGTTCATAAAAACTTGTTATAAATTTCTTTTTGCTTTTATCAAGCAGCACATAAAAAAGTTCGTTAATAAACACAAAAGTTGTGTAAAACCATTTTTTGTTGATTAAGTGTATTTAGTATTAGAATTTATATATATAAGTCGAATCCGATTACTGAAAGCGATACAAATCCCCGCACTAATTTTAAACACAGCTGTCTTCTTCACTTCGCTTTAGCGAAAAATCGCTTTACTGAAAATATCGTATTAATGAAAACTAAAAGCAAGCCCACAACTACGTTTTGTATGAAACTTACTTCGCTTTAGTGAAAAAATAAACAATGACAAATTTATTTATTAGAAATCGATTGCATAACTTAAGGCTAAAAAAATTGTGCATGTTTTGTGCGTTAAAAAATTAAATGGCAAAATATATTTGTCCTTTCCGCTCTTACGTACTTTATTGTATTTTTCTATTATATTGTAAATGCAAGACATGTTAGACATTTTCGAGGAATTCGTGAAAAATTTCAACAATAAAATGTGCACATATGCATGTGTATGGTTACTGATTTTAAGGAGTACGCTTAACTATAAAAAATTTCAGTAATCCGAACTACGTTTTAGAGAAAAAATCGGACAACTGAAAAAAATTGGGTTTTGGTTATTTCCAGTAAAGCGGAGTCGACATATAAACAATATTTTTGATTTTAATCCCTGATTTTAAGCAGTACGCTTAACTGTAACAAATTTCAGTAATCCGAACTAAAAAATTGGGTTTTGTCTATTTCCAGTAAAGCGGAGTCGACTGTACATACATACATATGTATGTATGTATGTATATAAGTAATATTTTATTTACTCTAAAATTAAAATGCATAA
Organism: Nowickia ferox; assembly: GCA_936439885.1. Lineage (NCBI taxonomy): Eukaryota > Metazoa > Arthropoda > Insecta > Diptera > Tachinidae > Nowickia > Nowickia ferox. Next base: position 87,762,647 of record OW387023.1, on the reverse strand, counting down.
TCCTTAAAATATTTAAATATTTTGATTGTCTGAATGAATTTTAATCTCAAATTGTTGATTTTATGTAAATAAATTCTTTTGCCAAATTGCTGTTATACAAAAATAAGATTTTTAAATTAAAAATTTGAAGCTTATGTGCATAAGATGAAAATAGAAAGACTTGTTTGTATAAAAATAAAAGCAACAAAAAAAAACACACACACATGCAAACTTCTGTATGAAGTTTTGAGAAAACATTTTCTATATACAGACATACGAGTACATATTTGGGGATGTTCGTTTTATTTTCAAATAACTCATAAAATATAAAATTTGAGCTGTTAGAAAGTTATTCAATAAATTGAAAATTTCCAAAAGTTACAAGTTGCTGTCGGTCGATTGGTTAACACACACACATGGTGGGGGTGTGCAAGCGTATTAAATTTATAACAGCTGGCATATGTTTTTAATTATTTTTAGAATTACTTGGTAATCTAAAAATTTATGTGTATTAGCCAATTCACAAAATCTTCTAAAGTGATAGGCAGGGAAATCGCAAATATGCAACTGCATGCTTTTTCTTGTAAGACGCATTAAATCAGAGACAAGCCGCTTATCCCTTTCAAAACTTTTTATGAATTTTGGCATTGATTTCTTAAGGCCATGACTCGCTATCATACAAAGTCGTGCGATCTACGAAAAAGTACAACCCTGGTGTGATGAATTGTTATTGTCTTTTGAAAATTTTCATAAACTCCATTATACCAGGGTTGTATTTTTTCGTAGATCGCACGACTTTGTATGATAGTGTATCACGGCCTTTAGTGCATATTATTGCATATTTTACTCATGTTTAGAGTATGTTTTTGCATATTTCAGTCTTACACGCATATTTTTAGAATTTTTTTAAGATTTTTAGAGCATATTTGACACTTTTAGGGCATATTTTGATACTTTATAGAATTTTTTTCATTTAATATACTTGGTCATACGAGTCTATCTTGGTCAAACTAATTATTTTTATTTTTTCCCGTCTAAATCTCATTACTAGGGACAAGGACTTCATGCATTTAAAAAAGATATTTTAGGCGCCTAAAATATAACATCAAAAACGCCAAATATGCACTAAAAACAATAAAATATGCACATATTTTAAAAAATGTTTACTCAAAAGAGAAAAGTTTTCAATTTGCATACAACTAAACAATAAATATATGTATATATAAAATAAAGATATAAATTTTTTTTCTTTTCTGAAGAGGTGCGTGTACCACCCATTTTTATATTAAATTTCTACACAATATTAAATATGATACGATTTTTTCTGATATGCATTTTCGTGATATGTTTATATTGCAATAAAGGAGCGATACGTAAATTGGCAAAGAAAAGTGTAGTTATTTATTTATTTTCATTTAAAAATTTTATATTTTTTATATTTTCGAATGTGAAGTTCAATCAATTTGTTCTTAGAAAGATTTTGAGCATTGAAAAAGCCTTGTATGTCTGTGAATGTAATCGCCACAAATGAAAATGATTCTTTTTACATAATGTTGTATATTTATTTAACTCAACCATTACAATGAATTGAATACTAGCTATTAGATTTGTTTTTTAAATCTTTTGCAATTTTTAAAAAACAATATCAAGTTTCCGCGGAATTGTTTCACTACTTTCGGATTTAGTAGCAGACAATTTACTCTTGAAATCATCAAATGACAATTTCCATTTGCACAATTCTACAACAATGCAAGCGAATAAATTTGCCAAAAAGAAACCGTTTTACATTAATAATTTGCCAACAATATTTTTTAAAATTTCAATTTTTGACAAAATATGACACAAAATCATACATTTATACCGAAATATGAGACAAAAATATGCATTTATGACCAATTTATGCAAAAATATGTATTTTCAGCAAAATATGCACAAACAAATCGATGCCATTTTTGTGCAAATTCATTGTTTCATAAAGATGTTTCGTTCTTTCCATTATTACAGTGATGGGGAAAAACATGCATTTGCATGAAACCCCTGTCCCTGCTAATTTCCAATGTTCGCCACACTATATATACTCGTAAGATTTTAATAAACACATTTGCTTGGAATAAGACCAATCACTCCCCAATTTTCTAACTTTTGAGGATTCAATAAAAATATTGGACGTTAATTTCAATAAAAATTTCTTTACACTCGTATGCTATTTGCGACGGACGTTGCCCTGATTACATCAGTGGAAGTTGAACTAAATTTTTCAACGTATAAGTTTATTCATATGTGACAGGCTACTGCGATTATCAACGCAGTGAATATTTATCCAAAATACAGTTCCAAAGTTTTAATTCCGATATAGGGATATATTTTGAAGTTGGAGTTAAATTTTATTTCATTATTACATTTTTAATTGTTTTTTTTATTTTTCGTTTTGTCTCATTTAATATGCAAATGTTATTGCAGCGTTGGATTAAACATATATTTTTTTTGCCAAATAAATCAATTTATATAATTTTAATGAGCATATTTTTTGTGTTTTTAGTGCATATTCTCAAGCCTTTAGTGCATATTGAATTAAATTACTATTTAGGAGCAAAAAGCACGGTTGTGAAGGGCTTGTTGTATTGCCATATAAAAATTGCCATAAATATATGTATGTACATATTTCTTGAAGGTAAACGAATATAATGGGCCTTATTACGAGTGTCGCATTACGACTTCGACTACGACGATTTTGTACTAGACTAAAGAACATTACGAAATTTTTCTTTTATCTAATACAAAATCGTCGTACTCGTAGTCAAAATACGACACTCGTAATTAGGCCCAATAGTTAAAATAAATAGCAGACTGCAAAAACACAGGCAACAAAGTTTTATTATCATATAATAATTTTATATGAAAATTATCAGCAAGACTTTTATGACAGTCATAAAAGTTTACCACTTCAAACATATGCATATGATGCAACAGAACACTTTGTGAGTTGGCTAAATATAATGATTTTGTTTCTCCAACCCATAATAATTATAATTATTATTTAATTAAAGAATGTCTTTGCATTAAATTTACAAAAATCACTTATCTATTTGATTACACTGAAAACACTTTTACTTCCACACATGCAACCATTTCAAAGTTTTTCTATTTGAAATAAATTTAATTAACGAATACAATTCTAACGATGCACAAGCAATTATAATTATTTTTACCCTTTTGTGATACAATATCTTCTAAGACATAATTTGCAATAAACACTCATTTTGTAACCGCAAACATTTTAATGGTTGATAAAAGAAAACCTTGTATATTTGAGTTTAGTTTTTATTCTTTAAGTTCTTTGCCACCACAAAAAAAAGTAGAAGAGAGGAGTACAACTTACTTTCACACTTGGAAAACCTCTCAATTATTAAGGTGCAGTCAATCACACTTGCCCGAAAAAGCGTAACCACTAAATACTAATGAAAACCTTTTTGATTCAGATATGAGCTGCTTATGTTAAACAGCTTCATACTGAATCTTTAACTTTATAAACATGAGCCTGTATAAAAAGGTTTTTCATTAGCATTTAGTGCTAAAGCTTATTTAGGCAAATATTTGCCTAGTGTGATTGTAACTTCAGGTGTATTTTACCGTGAAACTAATTGCCAAATAAATATTGCAAGGCAGATTTTAAAACTCAACATGAATAATTTCATTGCAGTGTTCCGCGTTAAGCGCTGGATATATAAAGCGCTTAATATTCACTAAAATTGCAAGTGTCGAAACATTACATTATGCTCACTTCTTCGCGTGTTTTTATACGTTATCTAGAGCACTGATGTTCACCGAGAGAAAGGTATTCGCGTGTGTGTATTTATTTTTATAAGAAGCCGATTGATATTTTGCACTTTGGTGCCACTTTTGCCTACTACGATCTAGAGAGTTATCAGCGGTAAATTGTGCCAGCTACAATTTATACAGATATTTATACAGATATGCCGCTTTAGCATTTATTATTTAAGTTAAAGATAAGAAGCGAAGGTAAAAATTGCATATAAATAAAAGCAATAACCAACATTTTTAATCATCGTTTACTAAACATTTCAAAATTAAAAGGGGAGTGAGTGTTGGCACAAAGGCTTGAAGAAATATGAACAAAGTGTAAAATTGTTGCTTTCGTATTCTTCGAATAATCATTGGAAAATTTTTTCAGCAGTTGTATGTTGAACACAAGAAGATTAAAGACGAGCGTGTCAGAAAATGTGACAAAATGTATTTATTAAGCAAAAAATAGAAATTTTATTTATTGTTACTTGTACTGAGAGTGCCCCTGTGGCTGAGTGGTAGCGTTGCTATCCTCTCAGTCCAGAGGTCGCGGGTTCGATTCCCGCCACAAACCCTGGGTGTTTTCTGCAGACAAGCTAATCGCTTCGCGGGTTGTGTTTGTTAAAAAAAAAGTTAAATAAAAATAACAAAAATTTTTAATCATCGTCCATTAAACATTGTAAGATTAAAAGGCGAGTGTTTCCACAAAAGTAGGAAAGATAAACAAGTTGTCACACTGTTGCTTTTGAACTCTGTTAGCAACCATTATAATATTGTCTAAGGACTTGTATGTTAAACATTCCAAGATTAAAAGACGAGCATACCAGAAAAGATGTAAAAAAATAAAAATTATGAAAAATAATAATAATAAATAAAATAATAAAATTAAAATTAAAAAAAAATAAATAAACTGTGCGTGGCCACGGCTTCTTTTCTAAATTCAACATCGCATCAGTTTCAGAGCTCAAGGTGTGTTACCAAGTTTCGTAAAAACTGGTCAAGTAAAAGCAGCTGAAATATAGTATTAACTTTTTTAGCCAGAAAATTATGTCATTCTAAGAGCCGAAAATCTTTGCCAAATTTCGTGGGAATCGCATAAGTAGGAGTACATATAATTTAATGCTAACCTTTAATGGGCGCGGCCCCGCCCACTGTTTTAAACGTATGATTAAGTATTTTTTTAGAGCTCAAGGTGTGTGGGGAGTTTCGTAAAATCGGTGGAGTGGAAGCACTTAATGTATAATATTAAATTTTACTGCACGCGGCCACGCCCACCTTTTTGAATGGCAGATTGTGCCTTTTCAAGAGATTAAGGTGTCTGTTAAGTTAAGTAAAAGCAAATGAATTGAATATTGAATAATAATAATATTGAATATATGAATATGGAATTTTAATGGGCGTGGTTCTGCCCATTTTTGCCACCTCGAAATTGTTAGCATTACGAGAACCCAAGGTGTGTGTGAATCAAAAATTGCCAGCAAAAGGTAGATTGTAAGTTCACACAGTTGTATCAAATTTGTCAGAAAATCTTACAATTTATTGCCAGATGGTTGTATGACCATAAGTTCATCTGAAAAAATCGTCGATCGAAAAATTGTCAGTTCACACGGTTGTCATATACAAAAATTTTCAGATCTGTTGTTTTGCGTTGCCACACTCAAAGAATTTATTAGAAATTGTTAAATATCAATCCCTTTTGGTTGTGTTAAATGTAAAAAGTGAAAATATAAATTATTATGAACCATAAAGAAGCAATTGCAATGATTTAGTCGCCATATATTTTTTTATTTATATTTTCTTTAAAATAAAGCGTATGCAGTGTTGCCCATAGAAAGAATTCTCTTACAATGACGCCATTGTCAGATGCATAAAGTTCGCACATCTGACAATATTAAAATGTCTGACAAATATCTGGCAATAATTTTACAATGTGTTCACACGATTGTAAGATGTCTGACAATTTGTTGTCAGCTGCTAGTCTTGCAATGAACTGACAATGCTTTTTCTGGCAACGATGTCAGACAAAAATTGCCAGTTCACACGGTTGTAAGAAATTTTTAGCACATTTTACTAACAATATTGTAAGATCTGACAACCGTCTGTACATAACTTTAGACTTTTAATTATTGCAACGATGAACTTATCATTAAAGAAGAAAGAGGCTGCAGCAGGTTTAAAAGCAAATAATGGAATGCAATGCGAAATTAAAAGAAAATAAAAGCGGGGGAAAAATTAAATTTAGAATTGTTGGAAGTCACCATGCCAGAGCGCTGAGTGAAATATTATTAATTTTTCTATAAACTTTCATCTTAAAGTTGTTTTTGTGCGTTTTTCTGTTGCACTTGTAACAGTTTGCATGCAATTAATGCAGGCTGTCGTGTAAATGTTTGCAATTAATCGTTCGTATGCGTGGCATACGAGTTGATGTCCACACATGCAAACAGACAGACACACGCACTTACTGAAGCATGCATTTCTATAAGAATTTGGCTGCACGTCAAGTGCATGTATGAATGTACTACAAAACAAATATTTACTTTTATTTTACAATAATATAAATTCATTTTCATACACTCTGAGTTTGTGTGCTCAGCTGGTGTGTGAGTAATTTTACAATATCAGTGGCAATAAGGAAAAACTGCTTAAGTCATATTTTACTGTTTTGCAGGAGAGCACTATTAAGCGTTCAAGTCGATTTTCAGAAATTTATTTCCTTTACAGTTAAATTGGAAAATTCTCTGTTAACCTTTATTTTTTTAAGCTAAAATCGTTCTACACACTCTAAATAATATATTCAAGTTGAATTATACAAAAGTTTAACCTAAATTAAGATATTATTCTAATTGAGATTAGAAGTCTAAAAAAGATAAGCCTCAAGTCATTTTGCTATAACTGTTTGAAAAATAGCACAAGTTAATTGAGATTTTGCCCAGGGGTACTTTAAAATATGCAGATTACGGAGGCATCATTAACTCAAAATCAGCTTATCTCGACTTAAGCACTTTTTTGTTTTGGCCACAGATATAAAAATAGAATAATATCTTGTGTAATGTGTTTATTTAATTCAGAACATCTTATTATTTGTTAAGAGTTACATTGCATGCCACATTTCTTGCCATTTGGCCACTTTGACTTAAATGCTTTAAAGATCGCATGAACGAATGAAGTTGAATTTTCGAACAAATTATTAAAGTCAGTTTATATCGAATACTCGTATGTGTTTTATAAGCAAACATATACGAGTACAATGACTTTTTTCAACGAAACGAATAAAAAAATCATTTTATTTTCCAACATAATCTGCTTTAAGCTCTATACACTTTGTCCGCCATCTGACGTTTATTTTTTTCAACTAGTGCTTATTTCGTGAATGGTAACACTTAGCTCATGTCTGATTTGACAGATAATTAGTTTTATCCTTCCGCTGAACGAATATGGTTGTGTATACGCTTGAACAACGCTTCGCTAAGTGGGACTGCGATCGACTTACAGAAGATGTCGACTTTGCCAAAAAAAATCATCTTTTCATATGAAGCTCATTTGGATATTGGCCGGTATGTAAACAAGCAAAATTGTCACATTTGGGTCACTGAAAACCCGCACGCATACATTGAAAAGCCGACGCACCCAAAACGAGTCACTGTTTGGTGCGGATTTTGGCATAATTGGGCCAATGAGCAAGGAGTGGCCGTTACAGTCAATGGCGATGGTTATCGGGCCATGTTGAACGAATTTTTGTTCACAAAAATTGAAGAGGAGGATATTGGCAATGTTTGGTTTCAACAGGACGGCGCTACGTGCCACACAGCCGAAGCTACACTCGATGTTTTGCGCCCTGTTTTCAAAAAAAATTATCTGGCGGACTCTTTAATTGTCGAGGTTATCAAAATAGGTATTTGTTTGTGAAATGATATAATCGTCGGAGTTCAATCTTTCTCCGCCCAGCGATTTCTTCAAGTTTGGGAGCATTGTCCTAGTGGAAAAGAACTTGTTTCTTGGGCAAATGCGGTAATTTGTTTTTTTTTCGAATCCTCATCAAATCGACTTAATAAATATGAATAATATTCCGTATTGATTGTTTTACCCTATTGAAGGTAGTCAATTGCGATTATACCGAGTGCATCGCAAAAAACGGCCGCCATGGCTTTATTGTTGGCAAGCACACATTGGCGCCGCTTGAACCTGGGAATCTCACTATTTTGACTGCTGTTTGGTCTGTGGTATATTGTAGTGGATTCATGATTCGCCGACGTTACGAAACGGCACAAAAATCGTCCATATTGCGTTTGAACAACGCCTAACACTTCTGCAATGTTGTCACGCGATCACGGTTGATAGTAAGCAAACTCGGCACCCATCTTGCGGAAAGTTTTCTCATTCCGGAAGTGATCATTCAAATTTGAAACCACTGAGCCATGTGAGATGGCTATGGCTTCCACAATCTCTCTCATTTTTAATCTCTGATCGGTCAACACCAAGTGAAAATGACACCACAAAATGACAACGCAAGAAATGCCAGATGTGTAGTCGTCATTAGCCTTGGTTTTGGGTGATGGTTTTTTATTCGGAAAATTTAATTTTTAATCAGTACAGAAAATTCACTTCTTTTCAGTTTCTTATCAAATCACGCGTAGTCTGCTATAATTGCTGTCAAACAGAAAGTAAATGGCACACTTTGTTCCAATTTTGCCTGCTGACAAAGACATCTTTTAGAAATTCAAAAAGTCACGCAATAATAATGAGGGTGGCGTTGGCTGAAGTAGTTAGCACGTTGACTACGAAAATGAAGGTCCTGGGTTCGAGCCCGGTATCAGACAGTCATCAAATAACAACACCACGCATTTTTCTGATGTACATTACTCCCTTTGTATCAGTTGTTGTAGGAAAGTTCATGTGATGAAGGCATAGTCACTGGTCACTGAATTATACCGACTTCAGCAGATACTAATCCTAATGTAACATCAGAGCGCCCTCCTTCGTTGTGTAGCAGAATCATCGGCGAAGTAAAATAATCAATAAAAAATATGGCTACTAATCACAGCTTCAAAAAATTTAATACGCCTCATTTAACACCAGAGGCGCTGCAACACTGCATTATTAAGAAAAAACGTGCAAAAAACAGAGTTGTAAAAATAATGAAGCTTTCCTCTATTTCTTCTTTCACCACCTGTCTTCTCTATCACTAACCCTTTCCTAAAGAAGGTAACACCTAGTAATAGTAGTAGGCATTCATTGCCTGAGTGTTACTTCTCTTAAAAAAAAATAATAATAATTGTTACTCTCTCTTATGAAAATTTTCATTCGAAAAATTAATCAACAAAATGGATTTTAAATGAAAGAAACCCGGTTTGGCACAAATCAACTAGATTCTGAGCATTTGAAGATATTAGTAAAGTAAAAAGAAATTTTTTAAATTTCACTCTGCTTGAACATACACTAACTTCGAAAATTTCAAGCATCTGTATTAAATTTTCTGTATATTACATTAAGATTTCATAATGTTTCGTTGCTCGCTTTAGAACACCCTTTAATTGTTAGCTGTTATGTATTTGTTGTTGTAGCTGCTTAAGTTTTACATATTCAGAAAACAAATGCTTAAAAATATAGAGATTATCCTTACAAATGCTACTTAGCGCAATAATTAAACAGAATGACCGTTCAGCTCAGACGTGGCTGTTAGTAAATGCAGCAAATTAATTATTTTTGAATTCATCCCCTAAATAAAAACTTTGCGTTTATTGAGAAAATTCATTTTTATTTTTAGTCTGACATCTAAAGTGCTGTCGAAATACTTGTATCTATAAGCATTAATTTCTTTTTTTATTTACAAATATACAACATTTTGTCAAAACAAAAAAGCAGCAAAACTAAAAAAAAATTAAAAGCTTTTTGTCCATTGAATTCAAATTAATATTCCATTATGAAATATTGTTTGGAAAGTTCAAAAAAAAAAAACAAAAAAACGTTCTACATCTCTCCTTCAAACGCAGATACTTTTTGTCCCGTATTTACTTACAGAATATTTACACAATTTTGAATGGAGCACTATGAATATTTATTTATATAGTTTACAACTCTTATAGAATTTAAGTGTTGGAATTCCAAAATGTTTGAATTTAATTTGTATGCAGGACATTAACTAACATTACCAAAAGGAATGTAAAATAGCTGCAGGCTGTTGTGTCTCTTTAATTTAAAATAAATAAATTACTGTCGGTAAAAAGCTAAACTAGTGAATATAAATCAAATATTTAACAAAAATGATATTGATAGCAGCTTTATGTTTCCAACTTTATTGCCGTAAGTTAGATTTCATATCTATTAGTATGAATTATGCAAATTACAGGCATTTGTGAAAGCCAATCATGTAGAATTCTACAAAATTGTCCATTAAATATGTAATGAAACTGTTTAAATCAATAAATACATGTCTGAATCGAACAGTTTTTCATTAGTAGATAATTAGTGGTTACGCTGTTTTTGGGCACATGGCACACAGATGTAAACTCTGCCTTATTCATAATTCACTCGTTTGAAAATGCAGGCGTATGATTAATATTTTATGTAAGTATTTGGTGTGAATTTATATTAATCATACGCCTACTTTTTAAAACTTTAAAAAACACGACAAGTGCCCGTCTCTAATAGAAATACAGGAAATATTAAAGTGGTTTTAAAGTGTAAAAAGAAAAACTATGAAGGTGCACAAGAGCACACACACAAATCAAGGATAATAAAATACTTGCTTAACAAAATATTAAAATCTTTATGAAATAAGCGCACGTGCATATACATATATACACAAATGCATATTTACATGTGGAAGTGACAATGTGTTTATAAATTTTGTGTACGTATTGTGCAGCTGAAAATATAAATATACAATGAATTTAATTTTGAATTTTTATGATATACTAAAGAATCAAACACATACTTATACACACAGATATATACATATATATAGAGGACACAGAGCCATTGTTGCCATTTTAGCATTTTCACTGCCAGATCTGGCATTTTCATTAGTTAAAAAGCATTCAACTTTCAAAATATTCTGCTAGATGCTTTCTGGCTGAATTTGTAGAAAATAAAAAATTGTAATTTGTTAAAAAGAATTTTTCTGTATAGAGGATTTTTCTCATAAATGTACATGTATTGCAGCCTAAAGGTTCCCTGATGATCTGCACTACCAACAGTGAAATGCTCATAGGATCCAACTAACCCCTCAATAATCAATTTCAATGTATTTATAATTAAACAAATATTTTACTGAATAAGTAAATTAATATTTTGGAATTATAGTGCGTAAAAAATGTAAAACGTAATTGTAATATTTGCAGAAAATGTGTTCTAAAAATATCTGCAAACACTAATAAATAAGTTTGTATAAACACTAATAAATAGTTGTATAATGAAATTCAAAGCCATTTCAATCATTTTTTCTGCATTTAAATCTGGCATTATACTTTTCTTCTGTAGAACATTTTAGCAGAATTTTTTGACCGATTTAGCATTGTCTCATCATCATTTTCTGGCAACACTGCACAGAGCATAAAGATTTTCAGGTGTTAGAGTAGAAAAGCAATTCAATTTATGCATATGCATACATGCGGTGCACAAGGCATGTACAAAATACAAACATACTCGTACTTACATTAAATATTATTTTAAAATAGAGGCATAGAAGGGTGTTCCAATAATAATGCATTCATTTTGTTATTCTGAACAGCATTCGTTGCAGGGACATGATAAGAGAACTCCCATCGCGTTCTTGTAACAATCGGTTTACTGCAGGAATTACTTCGACAACAGAACAACTGGAAGAAATTAAATAAATTGATTTGTTAAATGCATTAACTTTTCTCAGATCTTGCAAATAAAAATTGCAAATCGAATTTCTTTTACGTGTTTAGGCTTTTACTATGAGTTCTGTTATACTATTTTTCGTCAATATCTCCCCGGGCACTTAGTCTCTTTTATTACTATTTTTACTTTATTTCTCGTTCACTTAGCTTCAAATATAACTCCAGTAGAATTATACTCGTACCTTATTTTCTAATTGAAATTAATTAATTAATTTCTTTGACAGAATGTCAGGTAAGGTTTGTTAATAAATCTAATTTGATTTTGAAATTTTATTAAACTACTTTTTTCCTTCTTATAATACGAGTATAAAAACGAGTAAAAATAAACATAAAAAAATGGAAAAATATTATAAATTATAAGAGTGAATTTATTCTTCCATGTGCATGATTATTTAGCAAACAGATTTATTTTATGATCTCGTACTTAGCAGGGGGATAATCAAAAAAAAAAATTTATGGAATAGTGCAGCAAGAATAATAAAAAAAGAGTCATATAAAATCATATGAACTAAAAACTTAATAAATTTACGAGTATTTCTGCACAAGTGTATGCTTGTGGTGCCTAAGAAATAAATGTATGTATGTTTGAATAACAACTTGCAAATGCAAGAAAATAATGATTTCGTAAGCTGATATACAACGAGTCTATTACAAATAGGGTTTAGGATTCGTCGGCTGGCATTCCACAGAACAAAAATGACGGCGATATTGTTTATCGCACTATGGAAAAAAAAACGAAGAAGTTTAAATTCCCTCAAGAGAATTTGTAAGATTATAAATGGACAATCTTGATTTTGGCTGATTTCTGCTGTTTGTATTAAGTTTTGAACTTTGGTGCGTTCTGACGTTTGTAAAACATTTTCTGACCGCCTTTGCACTTTTCAGTGGTGTTTTTCAAACGGCAAAAATTACCGTTATGTGGGAGGAGTCCGAGGATTAATATGTTCCACAAAAATATTCGCCTTATAATTTTATTATTTTTTACAAAGTTGCTGAACATACCCTACATTTCAGATACAAAGATGTCTCCTCTTAAATAACAGAATCGCGTAACTTTTTCCTTGTTGAATAAAACAAACAACGTACTTATTAAAACGTACTTATTGAAATGAAAAGTGTAGTTTCTAAAGCATAAACACGAAAAAGAAATTAGATTTGCAATTTTTATTTGCGATACGAGATCTGAGAAAAGTTAATGCATTTAACAAATCAATTTATTTATTTATTTATCCAGTTGTTGCGGCTAAAACTTTCGTAGTTAGTTAAACTTCTGCCTCATACGAATGCACTATAGTTCAGACGAGGAATTTCTTTGGCCAAAACTATTTTAGGGCTAATTTCTTTACCGATTCTGTGACCAGAAAAGTGGGCAGTGCGATGCCCATTCAAAGTAACTATTCATTTTAAACTAAGCAAATTTTATGAAATCTGCCACACATATGAAGCTCAGCTATAAATGCAATGATAAGAAAAATGGACACTGCCACTTCCATTCAAAGGAATCGTTCTGTTTCAGCAACTTGTACTTAAACGCATATTATGGAAATTATTTGAATTGTACTCAAGAAAAACTAACTAACTTTAATTTTAGAGTGTAATCGACTTCCCAAAAATTAAAAACTGCACTGGAAATCTACAAAATGTTTCTAATTTTTCGATTCTGGGTTTAGCTGTTTTTTGCTGCTGAATATTTCTTCCTAACCCTTCCCCTTTTTAGGGATATTTTTGACAATTTGTTAGTATAAAGCCAAAAATTATCGTTGAGTAGGGAATAGTGATGAGCTATTTTTCGAAACCTTTTACGAAACCTTTTTTTTTTTCACAGCGATTGAAAAATCACTAATCACAACTGTGACTGAATTTATCAAGTAACAGGTTTTGCAAATGTAGTTCTTTCATACAAACTACGAACGCTCTTGCATGCTTACTTTACAGAAAATGAAGCTACAATTATCAATATTTGGTTGGGGTTGATTGCTAATTGTTTGTTCTTGTCGCTCTTCTTACTAGTATTTATCAAAATACCAATACTTTTAAAGCAGAAGAGCTGAAATGTGTTAAACCGTGATCACAGTCACTGTTTAATTTAACAACTACTCTTCTTATTAGATTTTGTCAATATAACAGAACTGCTACAAACAAAATACTGCTAAACTGTGATCACAATCACAGTTTAAAAGAACAGCGATTTAGAAATCACGTTCACAAGGAGCAACATTATTAAAAAATCACAGTTGCGCTCAACACTAGTAGTGAAGCTAGAGAGTTGATGTGATTCACAAATATATTTGCCCTAATGTTTTCTACAAAGTTGCTGAACATACCCTGTACCTCAGATGCTCAAAACACTTTTTTTTATATGTATACCCCCTTAAATGAAATTCTGCGTACATTTTTTTATCTCCTGTACCAGAATACACTGTCCGGACGAACCCAGTGTGTTAATTAAAAATTGTGATAAATAAACAGTATCAAGATTTAATATTTTTATTGCACTTTTTCCCAAAATGAGTAATCGACTTGTTCACTTAAAAAAAATAATACATACTTTAAATAAAATGTGTTTGACACAAGCAGTATCTTACCAAAATTAATATTTTTAGTATAGGAACATTGAATTCAAATTTACCTGGAAAAAAATAAAAAATATTCCTGTAGTATGAATAAAATATTTAATATCTAAGAAAAATAAAATGATTAAAATTAAAAATAAAGCTTTTACATAGTTTCCTAAAATTATTTATGCATTTATTTATTATTTATTTATTTGTTCCTTTAATCTTACGAATAAATTCTAAGACTAAACTTAAAGTATATAAGCACTAGCTACAGAGGCTATCGGCTTTAAAAAGTTTAAATACGAAGTCGGGTTTGTTTAATAAAATTGTATATTGTATTTATGTTGTTGATGGTTGGATCGCCAAGAAGACTGGAGTATGGAGTACAAGCAGGGTTTTTACTTCTGAAGTTTTGAGTTGTCGGACATTCATCCAGAATATGTTTAATAGTGAGGTGAATGTTACATATATTGCAAATTGGGTTAGATGTTTTCTGCATAAGGTGTTCGTGGGAGAAGGAAGTATGCCCAAGTCTTAATCTTGAGAAAACTCTTATTTTGTTTTTGTCTATTGTTGTTGGATATAATGGGCTGATATTATCTGGATTAATGACAGAATAATGGTAATGCTTAGAAGTAGTCTCCCTGAATTTATTTTGCAATTTTTTCAAAATTGTGCTCCAAAAATACAGGTGCATAGGATGCATATTTTGCTGCGATATTAGCTCTTTCATTCCCGGAAATGCCAATATGGCCAGGTACCCAATGTATTTTGATTTTATCTTCGTTGCCAATGATCAAGTCTCTGATTTTAATTATTTTATTCCAGGTATTATTGAATGGATTTTCAATAGCTTTTAGCACTGAAAGGCTGTCTGAGAGAATTATAGTTCTCTTTTTAGACGAAATCGCTAACTGGACAGCTCTATGTATAGCACAAGATTCGGCTGTAAAAATTGAAGAGTGGTTGTGGAGGGTACGAAGAATTAGGTTATTACCATCATCGTTAACGACTGCATAAGCTGGTGAATTAGTCAAACTTTTAGTGCCATCAGTGTAAATAAAATGCCAGTCATTGTTTTTAAAAGACGCTTTCTTTTCTGCTAAAATACTCAAAAATTCTTCTTTAGCAGTGTAATTTTTTTTCATATAAGATAAAGATGTGTCGACAGACGTGGTACACAGTTTCCAAGGAGGTTTGTTATTAATTTTTCTAGAACATTCAAGAGGAACTCCTATTGATTGAGCTAGCAAAAGTGATTGGGCTATTGCCGATTTTATGCGCTTTGTTTTCTTTGCAGTAATAGAGTTGGTACTAGTCAAAAGTTTAGGGATAATTCTTGCTGTTATTTCCTGAATTCTATTTTCTATGGATGTGAGGTTACCTTCAGTAAGGATATTGTTGATCGGAGTCGTCCTATAGGCGTAAATAGAAGCCCTTGCGGCCATGTGATAAGGTGGTTTTAAAATGTTGACTGTAGATTGACTACTGTTCCCGTATAGATACAAACCATAGTATATTTTACTCAAAACAAGGGTTTTGACTAGATATGTGAGTGTATTAATGTGCACAAAGCTTTTTATTGACAGGTAACGAATAATGTAACCTCTAAATAAAAGCGACCTCTTTAATTTATGCATTTAAAAACTAGGCAAGCTAGGCCACATTTATTTCTATTATATATCCCAATGTGTGTATGCACATACTTCATTTTTAATATGTTTAAAAAAAAAATTCAAACAAAATATTTATTTATTATTCATACGCACTGCAGGTAATTTTTTTATGCACGCATGCCGAAACAAATCATAGAGATGATTCGATTATGATGATCACATGTTTTTCTTTTGTATATACATTGGAAAAAAAAATTACAATAGGAATCAACCGAACTAATCTACAAGTCATGTTCACGCTTGTGTTTACTTTAATAATATTCCTGTTCATGTATTAGTACACAAGCTCCAACACCATCATTTTCAAAATACAATACGATATGTATCTACATTCGGTTACATTTGACAGTCATTAAACCATCCAACCATTTAGTTATAGACATTAATAAGTGCAAACACATAAATACTGAAATCATCAGCAAAAAGGCAATAATGCAAAATATATATACGACGAAAAAATTACACAGTACATACGAATCAAAAAACTGCCAACATACGCCCATCACATAAGAGTTGCTGATGACATGACAGAAACAATTTCATTATAATGCATCAACAACAACAACTGGTACATAATGACAGATGAATGAGTGATGACATAAATTCTTCACAAAGAAACAAACAAAAGAATGAAAAAACATAAAAAAAGGGAAAATTAAATAAAATAAAATGGAAAATTTTTAAAACATACGTACGAGTGTGTGTTTATAATAAAGAAAAGCAGTAAATACGAGGCTGTATATCGTCATATAAACTCAAAAAAAGGCGAAACTTAAAAAAAATTCAAAATCATACATTTTGATTGATATTATGTAAGTAACAAAAATCCATTTACACACAACGTTTCTATGTATGTGAAAGTATCACAGTGTTTTTACTTTTTTTGCCAAAGTTAAGACATCTCTTGTTTGTCCAATGGAGTTTCCAAATATTTCTTCAACCAACACTTTTAATTGAAAACAAAAATAATCCAAGAATCCATTAAAAATATAATTGAGTGAGTTAATTTTTTTACTTAATAAAATTTTCAAGCAGAAACTTAATTGACTCAATTAAATTTTTTTAAATTTTTGAGCAAAAAATTAATTTAATGTTTTAATTAGTTTATCGCTAATATTTTCGTAGACAATTTTATGCCGCTATATTCTTTTTGTTCACTTCTTTGAAAGGGTCAAAAATACCCATTAGTTGGAAGGTAGAAATGTTCCCCAAAAATTAACTTCGTTAAATTTAAGATACAACGCACAAAATCGGTTCATATCTTAACTTTTAAATTTATGCGATACATGCATACACTGCCAGAATCAGTCATTAATTCCCTACTAACAAATTAAAATTTTGTCACATAAGTTATCAGTGATAGTTAATGGTTAAATAACTAAGAAACAGAACAGTTTAGTTTATTATTTTTGCTTTAAAGATGAATAATTTTTATTACGATACTTTTTTTTTCAAGAAAAACTCTTTTAGTAACAATTTCTCAAAATTTTCAACGGCAACGCTGCTCCAAAACGAAGCAAATGAGAATTGCATACTTTTAATAATAGTTTCTAATTTTAGTATAAATTGTGAAATGGAGAACTAACAAAACAGTGTGCAGTGTCTTGAAGATGCCTGCTTTGGAAGTAATAAATAAATCGTGCATATTTCTAGTGTTAAAAGTTAATTTGCACTCGTTTCATTATTTGCATTACTCATGCTTTATTACTCGCAAAACACTTCGAGCAGATTTGCTGCACTGCAGTTATCGTTTGTCAGTTTTTTCCATAATGGATTTTGTGTTTTATTTTTCATATTTTCCCTCAATTTCTATGATTATAATATTTTTTTTATTATAATATTTTAGTTGTTATTTTCTGGTTTTGTTTTTCATTTTGCTTACGTTTGGTTTGTATTAGTGCAGCTGGTTGGTTACCCTCAAGGTGTTGTTGTGGCATGTCACATAATTGCATGTTTTGTTTTGAAAAAAAAAAACAAAAACACACTCTTGCATGCTCAAACAAAGAAAGAACGAAAGCTGTATAGAATAAAAGTAAAATAATGTTGCCTTAATATGCAACTAATTTCATAAATACGTATCTTTAGAATCTCTGTTTGCATTATTTGTTATAGACTAAATTCGCTTTTAGCGTGTTTTCATATGAAATGGACTGGAAAAAAAGTGCAGTAAGCTCCTTAACAAAGAGTTATATTATTTATACTTAATTGCTAACGAAATTATAATCTCAGACTGTTTTAGCACAAATTTCAGGCATATTGATTTGAGATGCTATTTTTTCTTTCTTTGAAAGTTTGGTTTTACTATACTTATACTTTATACTTTATACTCTATACTTTATACTTTGAACTTTATACTTTATACTTTATACTCTATACTTTATACTCTATACTTTATACTTTGAACTTTATACTTTATACTCTATACTTTACACTCTATACTTTATACTTTATACTTTATGCTTTATAATTTATACTTTATGCTTTACACTTTATACTTTACACTTTATGCTTTATACTCTATACTTTACACTCTATACTTTATACTTTATGCTTTATACTTTATGCTTTACACTTTATACTTTATGCTTTATAATTTATACTTTATACTTTATGCTTTATACTTTATACTTTATACTTTATACTCTATACTTTATACTTTATACTCTATACTTTATGCTTTATACTCTATACTTTATACTTTATACTTTACACTTTATTTACTTTATACTTTATACTTTACACTTTATACTTTATAATTTATACTTTACACTTTATACCTTATACTTTACACTTTATGCTTTATGCTTTATACTTTATACTTTATACTTTACACTTTATACTTTACACTTTATACTTTATTTACTTTATACTTTATTTACTTTATACTTTGAACTTTATACTTTGAACTTTATACTCTATACTTTATGCTTTATACTTTATGCTTTATACTTTATACTTTACACTTTATTTACTTTATACTTTACACTTTATACTTTATGCTTTACACTTTATACTTTATGCTTTATAATTTATACTTTATACTTTATGCTTTATACTCTATACTTTATACTTTATACTCTATACTTTATACTTTATACTCTATACTTTATGCTTTATACTCTATACTTTATACTTTATACTTTACACTTTATTTACTTTATACTTTATACTTTACACTTTATACTTTATAATTTATACTTTATATTTATACGCTATACTTTATGCTTTATACTCTATACTTTATACTTTATACTCTATACTTTATGCTTTATACTTTATACTTTATACTTTACACTTTATACTTTATACTTTACACTTTATACTTTATTTACTTTATACTTTGAACTTTATACTTTGAACTTTTTACTCTATACTTTATGCTTTATACTTTATGCTTTATACTTTATACTTTACACTTTACACTTTATTTACTTTATACTTTACACTTTATACTTTATACTTTATAATTTATACTTTACACTTTATACCTTATACTTTATACTTTACACTTTATGCTTTATGCTTTATACTTTATACTTTATACTTTATACTTTATACTTTATACTTTATACTTTATACTTTATACTTTATAATTTGATGTAGCGAAAGCAAATTAATCTTTCATAAATAAATAAATTTATTTACACATAAGCAAATTTGGGTGCATGAAATGAATTACGAGTATTAACCTGAAAAAATATATTTTGTTTTTAACAAATACACGTGGCATTTATTATAAATTTTAGTGTTAAAATTTTTGAACTGCACCAGTTAAATGTTTAAACGAAACGAATGCATTTGCAAATTAATCCATGTATTGAAAGTGAATAAAAATAAAAAAGCAGATAAATTGCTTAATAATAATCATGATAAATTACAGTTGTAATCAATGTTATTTTTGTTTCTGGCATAAACGAGCTGAACTGAGTTAAAATGAATAATTTAACAAATCATTACACACACAGATACAAATAAAAGGATAAATTTCCTACTTTTAAATGCTGGTTATGTGCTGTAAGCGTACGTATGTATGATGATATAAACGATAGTAAGTGTGAGTGTAACAAAAGTACAATTTTAAGAATACCAAAAAGTTATGTAAGGAGGAGTTCAACTTTTTTTACAAGGTGTCTTCAAAAAGAAGTTTATATTTAGTGGACCGATTAAAAAACAAAGGAGGTTACTTATTATCAGAACAATGTAGGTATGTAATTTATAAAAATTATTCAACAATAAGTTGTCTTATCACAAAAAAAAATTATATAATATCAGTTTCTGCCCTCCTACGTAAATGCATAGTCGTCTATATCACACCTGTTCCCTAGAATGTTATTAAAAATTAAATTGCAAACCAGAATTATAAAAAAACCTTAGATTTTTTTACATTCAGACATTTGTGTTTGATAGCTTTAAGTTTGTTGGGAATTTTTATTTAAAAAAAACTATTTCACTTGAAAATTAAATGGTATCTGCTTAAAAGTTCCTTTCATTGCATACCAATGTTATGGTGATTCACAAAAGATTTTCATCCACATATTTGCGATGTCCTCCACAGAAATTTCAATTTATTTCCAGCTCTCTGCTTAGAAGTTTATTAATAACTCCATTTCATTTCGAGTTTTTTTTCAGGAATATCTCTCATTTGATACCCATATCATGGAAGTGCACAAAAAATAATTATCAGTATATTTAGAGCGTCCGAAGGTTTTGGGTGGCCGCCATTTTGAATTGAAAATAACTCAGTTTTATTTTGAGTTCTCTTCATAAAGACCACCATTTTTTGTTACTGATATCACGAGGCTGCTAAAAAATAGACAGCGGAATAAGACGAATTTTCCCGGAAATGGGACAAAACTAGGTCAATTCTGCTGCCCTAAAAGGGTCATAAATGGAAAATTTATGCAGAGAAATTTTCCAGGCAAATCAGAAGAATATCTACTTGAATTATGTACGATGCTGTTTCATGTTTATCAAAATATTAAAATGAATAACTTTTTTCAATTTAAAAAACTCGAGATTTGCCATTTTTTATTTTACAAATTCATTTGGAAGACAATGGAAAAAGCAAAATATTTAGTTCCCACAAGGGAATTTGTAAAAATAAAAATGGGCAAACTTGAGTTTGGCTGGTTTTTGCTGTTTACGTTAAAGTTTTGAGGTTTTTTGTGTTAAAATTATAAAAAAATCAACTTTTTTTTAAAGCGATATAAAATTAGGAATATTATTTCATGAAAAATTGCTTATTTGGTTCCAAAATGATAGCCATTTGTTACTTTTTCGGTCCCACTGTGCAAGAGCACACTCGCTTATATTTATTCTCTTTCATATTAAAAGTTGCAATTATTTTAATATTTTCGTAACAAATAAATAAATAAATTATTTACTGCATTGCAATGCGTGTGCATTTCTAGCTGCTCCTGCAAAAGGCTAAAATCATTAAAATGCTGTTAACCCAAATAAAACTTAATTACAAAAACGGAGCAAAAAATAAATATATATAAAACAGATAATTGCAATGAGCAAAAACATTAGTAATAAAGGGTGTATTTTTTATTTGACAATCACATTACATACAGTATAGCACTAAAAAAAATTGCGGTGTTCGGAAAATTTATTCTGTTAGAGGAGATCAAAAAAATATCGAAAGATCAGAATCTGTACCTGAATTCAGTTACTTTTGTTACAATTATAAATATAAGGAAAATCGACTTTGCTATTCAGTAACATATTTTAACGATATTCATAGTCGGTTGAATTAAAATAGTAAAATTGCAAGCTTAAATTCATTTACTTTTTCTTTAATTCTTCTTGGTGCTTCTCGCTCATTTTGACAATTTTGTGCAATTAAATGGTGAGTAAGACACAGATGTACACTACTTTCAAAAAGAAATCACAGAATCATATTATCGTTACCGCAACCGAATAAATATATCGATAAATATTACGATTTTCGGTTCCCAGAGAGTGACTGAATCTAGTAGCTGGAGCCGAAGATCGTGATATTCATCGATTTATTTATTCCTTTACAGTAATTAATTTGTTTTTTTTTCTATAGGGTACCCGTATGCCTTATTCACCCTTTAATTCTATACCATGTGGCATCTCTGTATTTGAAATGTAAAAACAAGGGAAAAGCACAAAGAATAATTATTAAAAAAAATTAATTGAATTTGAGTTTGTGATTTTAAGTCGATAAGTTTTCGCTATATATATTATACCGATAGGATTGTTGTCTTATGAAAGTTACTGAATTCGGTTACTGATCTGAATTTTATTCTATGGTGGTTTAAAGTTTCTCTCCTTAGGCCTACCCATGCAGCATATGCGAAATTATTATCATTTCATCAGTTTTTCCCCATTTTCCCTTTTCCGCAATTTTTAAAAAAATTAATCGTAATCTTTGAGGTGAAATTAAAGAACTAGGAACAAATTCAGCTGACTTCGAAAGCCTGATATAATTCTCAGAAAAAAAAATTAATTCTCGGGAAATTATTTGCCAGCTAATATTCAGAATTGGGTTTTATAAGTTATTTAACATCTGAGGAGTAGGGTATGTTCAGCAAGTTTGTAGAAAATATTAAAGCAGATATCTTTGTGAAACATATTAACCCTCTAAAAGCCCCACATAACGCTAATTTTTCGCTTTTTACTAATAAATCATAAAAAACACCGCTTAAAAGGGCAAGGATGGGTTTGATATGTTCTAAAAAATATTGGCCATAAAATTTTACTAGACATGTTGGCTCACATCAAAAACCAAAACTTAACACCAACAGCAAAAACCAGGCAAACTCAAGATGACCCACTTTTATTCTTATAAACTCTATTGTGGGATTTTCTTTGCTAATATCCCACAAGGGAGTTTTTAAGCAGAAAAATGGGCAGTCTTGAGTTTGGCTGGTTTTTGCTGTTTGTGAAGCTGCATATGAACTCCCCTTTAGTTGATTACGAACAATTTATTTCATAGGAAATTTAAGAGGAAGCTTGTTTTGTTTTCCTTATTTATTAAACACTTTGTAATTGTAGTTATTTTAAACTAAATATTAATTTTAATATATTCAAAAGAACTTTCAGTCTCATTTTCGTTTAATGAAGCAAACGATAATTTAAACATAATTTATTTTGCTTTACCATTTTTGGCAGTCAAAATAAATGAACAAATGTATTTATTTGGCTGCAATTCTTTTTACAAATTGCGTTACAACATTAATTACTGTCACTGTTACAAAAACAAACAAAAAAACATTTATGCGTATAAAAAAAATTGAGGAAAGTTTAAATATAAATTGCAAATTCAATTTTAAGCGTGACAAATTGCAAATGTTAAGTCCTTTATAACAAAACAGCCAGCAGGTTTTCAATTGTCAGTTTAACACAAGATTTCGCCCTTCAACGATTAAGGAAGGCTTTTGGTTTTAATATAGTCCCGATTTCAAAACTATACAGTTCTACTTTGCACAGTGAGATGAGAAAATCCAAACACATCATCAAAATGCTTGTAGGTGGTCCAGTCAAGACATGAACCAAAACGAGCTCCTTGCTAAATGAATAAATGCATTTTGCATAATTTTTGCATTATTTTAATGTTCTTTGAGTATATTCCGAACTTCTACAATTTTATTACTATTCAACAATTTAAATTATATGTATTTCTATCTATACATATCGTCGGATGGTTACTGGTTTGCCGCACAGATATTGAGAATACATTATTGATGCGGCAAACCACTAACCATCCGACGATATAACACGGAATGTGTGTTTGTTGGTTCCATATCTCTGGAAAGATCTTCCTGAAACTTTTAACCGGGACTCTGAAATGAATTGTAGGCTACTTTTTCTAACCACGCCCACTTTTTTAAATTGTGTCACTCCTTCCACATAGTTTTTAACAGATTTTCTAAAATAAAGGAGCATAACTTCGCTATTTGTAGACCAATTTTCAAAATTATTTCTGCATATGAAAAAGGTCCACTATTTAGTGGGTTTATTTTGGAAATTGGCAAAATGACCGCCTTTAAAAAGTGAATATCAAATAATTTCGTCGCGTGTAGACTAATTACCAAAATTCTTTTTTTTATTCCACTAAAATTTTTTTAATGGAGGGAAAGGCAAAGTGCCCACCACGATAATCGATTGTCCCGCCCGCCACGATAATCGATTGTCAAATAAGTTCGTCATTTGTGGACCAATTTTTAAA
Organism: Nowickia ferox; assembly: GCA_936439885.1. NCBI lineage: Eukaryota > Metazoa > Arthropoda > Insecta > Diptera > Tachinidae > Nowickia > Nowickia ferox. Next base: position 87,738,565 of record OW387023.1, on the reverse strand, counting down.
ATTCTTTTTGCATAATATGCATATTATGGAGATGGTCTTAGAGCATTGTTACAATAAAATAATTTTTTTTTTAACTATATAAACAATTTTAATTTAATTTTATAATGACAGGGGTAGCAAAGCACAACGGGTTAATCTATATTATAATTTCCCTAAAGAAGAAACCCAAGGGATACTGAAACATACAAAGAAGAACAATTAATTTTACGGACTTGTGGCTTTTAAAAATTTGAAGATAAAGATTTCATTAGATATTTGTATTTTGCGTATTATTACAATGATGTCCGATTGGAAGATATATATATAAAATAATGCTGCAACTATTTGATGCATGTTAGTCACCGGAACTGCAGGGACGAAACTTGCATTGACTTCCTTTTGTTTGTGTGCATGCAATTGGCAAACGAACAAATACAATTACATATTCGTATCTGTTGTGCTCACATGAGCGTTGTTGGTTTTATTTAAAAAAATATTTATTTGATTCCTTTTAAAAAAAAGCTCACACACAAGGATACAAAATAAAATAAATAAATAAAAAAATTTAAATGGCAAAATTTTGCAACGACGAGAACTCACGTTTACACTTACACTCAAACACACACAGAAATACAACCACATACATACACACGAATCGCATGTAACATGTTTACTGCACTTATTCAGCGTTTTCCACTTTCGATACGTTATAATAATGCACAATGGGTTTTGTAATACAATAAGTATGTATATTTCTCAACATATCAACTTTTTGATAACACAATAATCGTTTTAAAATCGATTCGCTTTACATTATATGCAACATGAGTGGCATTGTTGGTATGGCTATGTTTTTAAGGCTCCCAATGCCCGTCTGTGTGTCTGTCTTTCACCGGCTGTTTACGGACCTGAAATTTTCACAGAATATATAAACTTTGGCAGCTACAGCAACAAATATATGACAGTTCAAAATTACAGGGTGTTCTAATGCGAGCAAGGAAAAAATTTAAATTCTAATGTAATTTACAGAAGATTATATATAGACACTTCCAAGTTAGTCACCCTTATTCCATTTGTCGATATCTACGCCACTTTAATACAATACCAACAAATTTGGGCTTGTGCTGGTTTATGCTATTTTCTAGACCTTAGGGAACGGAAATAGATTGTCAGTTGCACAAATTTGTTATCGAGAGCGAGTAAACAAGCCCCAATTTTTGGGCATTGTGTTAAAGTGACGTCGATATCGACAACTGGAATAAGAGTGTATTTTTGTGCAGACCCGCAGCAAATTTTCAAAAACGCTGAAACTAAAAATTCTAAAATTAAAAAAAGACGAAACGAATAATCGCTAAAATGAAAAATCCGTTATATGAAAAATATCACCAAAAATAAAATAAATCGCTGAAAAAACATCACCAAAAGTAAAAACGTCTCCAAAAAAACTAAAAAAATCGCCAAAAACCAAAAAAATCGCAAAAACTAAAAAAAGTATCGTCAAAAAACAAAAAAAAAATCGCCATAAGCCGATAAAAATCGCTAAAACTGAAATATCGACAAAAATAAACGACTGTGTGCGAGTCAAAGTCGCACTTTAAAGAATTTATTTTAGAACTAGTTTCTTGTAATTTAAATTAGCAGCCGATATGCTTTAAGAAGACTTTTTATATTGACATATGTATATCTCCCGCCGTTGTTTGCCCCATTGTGCAGTGTGCAATAAAATGCCAAGCCAGCTTATAGAAAATTTTTTCTCTTTGTAAAATAAAGATTATTTTTAAAAATAATGGCACATATTCATTGAAAAAAAAAAACTAAAATACTCACGTTTATTTGGCAACAGAGAAAAAAGAGGAAGATAAATAAAAAAATAAATAAAAGTAAAAAAACGGTATAACAAAAAGTTAAAGTAAGTAAAACTTAATAATTGCTGCGTGCAAAATGCATTTGTGTGACCACAAAATCGATGTAGTTTTTTTTATTTAAGCAGGAAGACCAACAAGATACATGTGATAAACATTTATGTGCCTGCATGTGTATGTATGCATGTGTGTGGCTGTACATAGCACCGTTAACCGTTCTAACAGTTAGCGGCATCACACTCGTATTCAAGCGTTTAAGCACCAACTATTTGCACTCACTCACACAAACATAAAAAGTATTTATGCCTCTGAACGATAACGACAAATTGTAAAGAAACGTGGCATTAAAAGAAGAAATATACTTGTGTGTTTGTGTTTGTATGTGTGTGTATATATGTTTATTTGTAACTACAAAAACCTAAAAGAAAAGGGAACAGAACAGATGTATTATAGAAATAAAATGCATTTCTATGGTTTCATCGTTTTTTTCTTCTCTTACACTTCTCATTTTTTATTTAATGTCTGGCTTTGTGCCTTCTTTATGTGCAACACAAGAGATACTTTATCTCTGTTTGTATGTACATATGTTTCCGTTACCTTTCCCTTAAATGCTTAAACCTCTTAAATGTATGTATTTGGCATAATGCTGCAAGATATTGGGGCGCCACTCAGGGGCTATGAGAATAGCTTCCAATTTGTGTGCATGTTTCTTAGTCATTTTCATTTGCACTGTGCCAAGAGAAGTGAACAGACTAATCAAAGGCCAGCACGCGTTCTAATAAACTTTGTTTTATCATGAAACAGCCGTGGAGACATTTAAAAATTAAACACCTGTACCGAGAAGGGTCTAAGATATGGCCTGTTCCTATATGCATCACTGCGCTTCAATTTTAAATTTAAATGTCCTAAAGAGCTTTACTGAAGTAGATAATGCATAAATAAACCTCAAATATGGGATGCAAACATGGCTTCTACTAAAAAATATTATAGGCGAACTTGTATTACAGTTTAATTAAAAAGTTTGCTTATATATATGAGGCAAAGCAGTTTTGCATTTGCGTACAAGCCCATATTGTTACACACATATTTATTCCAGGATACTGCATACGTCAGATTAATTGTTAAAATCTCAATCTAAATATTACGTAAAAATCATATAAACTAATATCTCTTGCTCACAGTTTTTATGAAGATCGTTCTAAATGTATTTTTAATAAAAAAATAAAATGGAAAAAATATTCAGTAAATTGTAACTTTGACTCGCACACAAAGGGTTCCATACGGCGCTTGTGTCTTTTTGACGATTTCTTAAATTTTGAGCGATTTTGCTTATTTATGCCGATTTCTTTTTGGTTTTTGGCGTTTTTTTTTTTGAAGTATTGGCAGTTTTTTTGTTTAGACGATATTTTCAGTTTTGGCGACCTTCGTTTTGAGTTTTTACAATACTTTTTTTTAGTTTTAACGATTTTTTTAGTTTTGGCGCTTCTTTTGTTTTGGCGATTTCTTCAGTTTAAAGCGATTTTTTTTGGTTTCGGCGAATATTTTATTTAGTTTTGGAGATTTGTTTTGTTTTTCTTTTTTCAAATTTTGACGTTTTTGTTTGGGTTTTTTGCGATTTTTTTATTTTTAACCGATTTTCTATTGAATTTTTGCAATTTTTTTAGTATTGGCAGGTTTTTTATTTTATGAGATTTTTTCAGTTTTGGCGACTTTTGTTTTGTTTTTCTTACTATACTTTTTTTAGTTTTAGCGGTTTTTTACTTTTTGCGCTTTTTCGGTTTGGCGATTTTTTTTTTTTTTTGTTTTTGCCGATTTCTTTTTTTTGGCGGCCCTTTTATTTATTTATTGGTTATTTTTTTGCGATTCATTTTATTTTTAGTCATATTTTTCATTCAAGCTCTTTTTTTAATTTTGGCGATTTTTCTTTTCGGTGTTTTTTTAGCTTTGGCGATTTTCTTAATTTTTTTTACATTAATTAATTTGTTTGGGGATTTTTTCGGTTCTCGCCGATTTTTTTTTTTAGTTTTTATTTTTAATGATTTTTTTTTAATTTTGTTTTGCATTTTATTTTTCATTTAAGCGCATTTTTTTCATTTTGGCGATTTTTCGTTGCGGATTTTTTTTATTTTGGGATTTTTTTTGTTTTAGCGATTTTAATTTTCAAGAGTTTGTCTCTTGGATTTCCAGGTTGTCAAAATTACATTAACTGATATAATAACCTTACATTTTGATTTTTTAAAATTCAGTCTTAATTGGTGCAGTCTGCATAAAAACACAACTTTGAAAATTTCATTATATTACATTAGGATTTCAACATGTCTCGATGCTCGCTTTAGAACACCCTGTAATTTTTAACTGCCATATATTTGCTGTTGTAGCGACTGAAGTTTTACATGATTTGCGAAAATTTCGTAGTTCTTACGGTTCTCGAGAAAATAGCCTGTGACAAACAGACAGACGGACGAGCGGGCATCGTAGCGAAAACAAAAGGCGTCCTTTCACCTTTGGTGCTTTCATATCTATAGAAGCTATTAACATTTATTTAATTCCTACTTCAGACCATGAATTGTATTAAAACCTTAAATCAAAGAAGTTATTTATTTATTTATTGTGAAGGGGAATTATTTTAAATCCCTTTTAGGAAAACAAACACGTACTAATCTTTTAGGGTTGAAATTAAAAAAAAACACCCACACACGAATTTAAATTCAAAACAACAGAGCGATATGTTTCACTTATTTTACTACACCAGGATTCAGATGTGACTCTAGATAATGTTGTACCATTACGAGTGCCTTTGTTATTGGCTTAAAGCATTTCCTTGGGTTTCAAATATTTATTTATTTCTTAGTTTTAAAACTTTCTGTTATTTGTAAGAGCTTTTCAACACAAGTTTAATAACCTAAAAGCCTTAATACGATTCGAATAAACAAGAAAAAGGTAAAGCAAAAACCTAAACTAACGGCCTGGCCCACGATGTCGACAAGAAAGTTTCTTTCGCTTATTTATATTGAAAACAAAAACAAAACAAGAGAATTTTTTTTTGTTTTCAGTGTAAGTAAGCGAAAGAAACTTTCTTGTCGACATCGTGGGCCAGGCCGTAAATGTAATTTATAAATTACAATGCCGTAAATTTTACAACCTCTCCAGTTTGTATGTATGTATGTATAAATAAAAAAATAACAATAAATAAAAAAATCTGGAGATGTAGAGTTATACTCAAAATACTTTTTTAAGTTTAGGTTAAGTTGTCAAATGAAGCAGTTCTAAGACATTAATCAGGAAGGTTTTCTCTAAAATTATTTTTTCATTACGAATTCATTTATAATTTAATAACAAAAGTAGTGTTTTTTGTAAAAAAAAATTTGCAACTCTTTTTGAATTTTGTATCAAGTACGAACTTTGAATTTTTTCCGGTGCTAAATTGTAAATAAGTTTTGGATAGAAAATTTTTGTTATCGATAAAAACTTTCTGTATGTTTCTATTTGTCTATGTCCAAAAATTTTCTATAGAAAAACTTATCGATATCCAAATTCTTTCTATAGAAAATTTTATGGTTTTTTTTTAATTTTATATCAAGTAAGAGCTTTGAATTTTTTTCGGTGCTAAATTGTAAATAAGCTTTCGATAGAAAATTTTTGTTATCGATTAAATTTCTATAAAAAAAACTCTGCAACGAAAAAATTTTTCTATGGATACTAAAAACTTTCTGTAGACAAATTTATCGATATCCAAAAATGTTCTATAGAAAAATTTATGGATACAAAAAATTTTCTATAGAAAAAAATTTATCGACAACCAAAAATTTCTTGCAGAAAAATTTATTGACATCCAAAAATTTTCTATAGAAGAATTGGTCGATATCCAAAAATGTTCTTTAGAAAAATTTAACGATATTCAAAAATTTTCCATAAAAGAATTTGTCGATATCCAAAACTTTTCTATAGAAAAGTTTATCTGTGTCCAAAAATTTTCTATAGAAAAGCTTATCGATATCCAAATTCTTTCTAAAGAAAATTTTATCGATGTCCAAAAATGTTCTATAGAAAAACTTATCGATATCCAAAAACTTTCTATAGATAAATTTATGGATATCTAAAAGTTTTCTACAGAAAAATGTATCGATATCAAAAATTTTCTACATAGAAATATCTCTCGAAGAAATATCCAAAAATGTTCTATAGAAAAATTTATCGATATCCAAAAATGTTCTATAGAAAAATTTATCGATATCCAAAAATTTTCTATAAAAAAATTTATCGATATCCTAAAGTTTTTTATAGGAAAATTTATCGAAAAAGGTTTGGAACCTTTTTTTCTATAGAAAAATTCATGGATAAAAAATGTCTGTACAAAAATTTATCAAACGAAGCATTTTAGTTTTCAAAATAATTCGTAACACGTGCTTTATTTAAAAAGAATCAAGAATCCCTTTTTGGTTCAGTGTACAATCATTTTTATATAAAGGATTTCTTTTTTATGATTCTGAATGAAAGAAATGAATGTCATTTTTTAATGAAGAATATTTACAAATATGTATGTGGATAGTAATTTTTTTTTTCTAAACTTTAAGTTGAATTTATTTCAGCAAACAAAAGAAGAGGACAAGGCCACTGTTTTGTTTCACTAAAATTTGATAATATAAAATTTTGATGGCAGAAATTTGATATGTAACATTTGTATAGAAAATGGTATTCTAAAGTTTTATTAAGAAATATATTATTTCAAATCTACTGAAGTATATTTATTTGATGTTACATAAGTCTGTCATGTATGAAGAATTTTTGTTAGTTGTTGCTTAAGCAACGTTTATATGCATTTTGTTTATACTTTTTCATATTTTTTTTTTAAGTCAACTCATGAGTTTCTTAACCAGAAACGAAATGCGTATAGATGTTGCTTAACGTACAACAAAGAAAACGTTTTCATAGTAAATAATAAATTGTACGCAAAACAAATGTTGGGTTTTACGAGTATTGAGGTTTTTTGTTTCGCTGTTATAGACTTTCGTCTCGAACTGTAGGTAAAATATACAATAATGAATTAAATGATTATTTTAAAAGTTTTAGTCCATTAAATTTCATAAGAAAACTTTATTTAGTTGTCCGCTTCACAAGAAAAGTTCCCCCGGTCTTTGCTGTATTATTTATTCAAACAAAGGAAAAATTAATAAACAAAATACAAATGAAAATTAATAAAATATTGTTTGTCAATTTGTACCACAGCATTTCATTTCACATTTTTACCATTTTTGCGCAGTCATTTTTGTAAGTTTTGGAATTTTCTAAACGAGTATGATGACATTTGAAAAGTGGTTAATTGTCTCTTATTTTCATTTTTTTTTTCATACAAAAATATGCACATTTCACACATTGGGATGTGTGCATGCATTTTTTCGACAACTATTAAATATTATTTCAAGTAGTTTCAGCAGCACATTTTAATATGAAAACAAGTAACAAAACAACCAAAAATAGAAATAAACGACCACAAAACGTCTAAACTCATATAAAATCCATTAGAAAGAAAATATACTTGAGGGCAAAATTAATGAAATACAACTGGGTAGCAGTAATATATAATGGCAAAAAAAAAGTAAGTGACTTTTAGACGCTATAAAGGGCGTACAATGTTAATACACACACTGTGAATCACTTGATTAAGGCAATTAATTTTATAAATTTTTAAGAAGTTTAACAAAATGAATACGTCTTTTATTTCCACTACTTAAATAAATTCAGTAAAGTGTGAATTTGACTCGCGCACGAAGGGTTCCGTACGGACACTACAATGTAATGATTGGTTTTTAGTTTAGCTTTTTTTTAATCTTGGCGCCTTTTTCACTTTGGCGAATTTCTCGGCTTTTTGTGATTTTTTTAAGTTTTTGGTGATTTTCACTTTTGACAGTTTTTTCTTTTTGAGCGATTTATTTTATTTTCACTGCTTTTCTTTCGTTTTAATTTACTCTTTAATTTTAAATTTTTTTTATTTCAATATTAATTATTGTAGTCTGCATAAAAATACATTAACTTTGAATATTTCAAGCGTCTATATACAAGAATAATTGTCTGTATATTGCCTTAGGATTTCAACATTTTTCGTTGCTCGCTATAGAATACCCTTTAATTTTTAACTGTCATATCTTTGTTGTTGTAGCGACCAAAGTTTGACATATTTTGCGAAAATTTCAGGTTCTTAGCTCTTACAGTTCCCGAGAAAACAGCCTCACAGCTAATGGAAAATGGCTGGTGGTGCCTTTTTAGAAAAGTATACATACAGAAAAATTTCAACTTAAAATCTTCATTGACAAGGTTAATTTCATCTTTTTCGGCATATGTATTTCATGTTAATTCAACATGATTTATAGTAATCTTTAAAGAAAAATTTTCCTTTTGAAATAACTTTATTTTGTGTTGATTTAACATTTCAGTACTGTTAAAATCAAAATGAAGTATCATGTTGAATTGAAGTTACTCGAAGTTGGACCAACGTAAATTTGATACAGAAATAACACGAAGAACCATGTTGAATCACAGTAATTTCAAGTTGAAACAACAAGAATTTAATTTAGGGACTAATTGTGTAAAACGCAACGCAAAGCGTTGACAAATTTTATATGCGACAATTTAAATTGCAAAAAAATACATAAAAAACTAAGCATTACTTTTGTAAAATAAGGCCTTTAATGAAGTCATTGTATATTATTAATTATTCAACTGTTATTGTGTGTATTACACAGGCATCAGAAAAATTGTGTGTTGTATGTATAGTTGCTTTCCCCGGCCGGCCGCGGCCTATGTTTGAACTGGAACTCATCGCGTGGTAGTTAACGCGCTCACCGTTGCAGCCACAACAATCTTAAATATGCTTTAGATATAAACTAAACAAATGCCATCATGAATGAATTAAATTTTAATTCAACATTATATAATAAAAAAACAAACTGCGTAGCTACTTTAGATTTTTTAAAGATACAATAAATAATAATAAAAAAAACTTTAGATTGTCCGCAGGATTCGAACTTCCTACCCTCCGGCTACAAGTCTAGAGCACTTCATACAAAGCAGCAGTAGGAAATTTTCGCGAAGTTTGTCGGCTACTTACGAACATCAAAACCAATAACAACAAAATCAGAAAAAGTCACACAACAGAGCACAACAATGCATTGTAATCAAATTAACACCAAACACACTTAAACAACATACATGTTAATATTTCTAATAAATTTAATATGTTATGAAATCAAAACTTTTGCATGATGATTTTACATTGGTTTTTTTTTCTGTGTGAATGTTGCACAAAAATGTTTCTCCGATACAGTTTGAATTATTTTAAATAAAACTTAACCTAATTGAAAATTCTGTTACAAAACTTGAGTAAATTTACACTCTGACTGTTTTTAAAACTCGCATTTTCCCACGTGCGGTAATAAATTTCATTAAATGTATGTATTAATAATGTAGATTCATTAGGTGGCAATTGAATGAATATGTAGACTCTTGCAAAACTTGACTTTTAAGTATCGAATTAAGTGCCATGCCAAAAAAAATGCATGTACATACTTAAACTGAGCAGTTTGTCAAATATATGTACATAGTTAATTAAAAAGTTTTCCAATTCTAAATCAACTTTGACAATTAATATCAAAAAGTTTAAGAGATTACAATCTCATTTTATCAAAAATTATTTGTTGGCATTTTGCAAAATAAAAAAATTGCCGAGTGCTCTCTCTCTCTCTATCTCTCTCAAGGAACGAAATAAAGTTTGGTGCACGTTGTTATAATTTGTGTGCTGTTAAGAACATTAAACGATAACTTAAAGCTTCATAGAGAAATTAACACACATACACACACATACATGCATGGATACATACATGCATATTCACGTTAACCTCCACTGAAGTGTATTTCACTGCAGAGATAATTTTAATTTTTCGTTTTTGTAATTTTTCCCAATACTGTGGTATTTTCCTATAGCCACTCCACTATTATGTATGTCAGGTTATATGGTACAGTTCTTTTTTTTTCTTTTTTTTTTTTTTTTGCTGGTCATAACCCCCGAATGATAATTTGATATTTTACATTGAAACGTGTCGAACGTGTAGTGGTTTTTGTCAGTACATTCATTTTCCACTTCTATCGAAAATTTCGAAAACTTTTTTGCTCAACTATTTTTAGAAAATTATACGGTGACACCACCTTTGGCATGCATGAACATGTTCTCTGGTTAACTTTATTTCGTAGGTGAAATGTCAATGTATCACTTGTTGAAAAAGGTGCGGGAGTGTATTGATGAGTGCATTTTGTAGGCATAAGAAGGGGGGGGGGGGGGGGGGTAAATGTGTGTCAAATATCACTAGATTGTATTATTATTCAATAGATTTTTTTTTAACATTTAGATAAGAACAAAATTTCTTGAGAGAAAATGTCACAAGAAGTTTTTTATTTAAAAAAAAAAAATATACATAAATAACCCCTTAACATAATTCTGCCAAGCCAAGTTAAATGTTTTATTAAATTTTTGTTCGTTTGTAGTCATATCTTTTCGGCATTTTTCTGGCGCAAGATCATAACACGAAAAAATTTTGAACTACTGTCGCACAGTGGTTCCTAATAGAAAACAAGGCTAATAAATCTGTATCTAGGAAATTTGCGTTCCAATAACTAAATATTGTATGCACAAATTATAAAATAATGAATTTTGAACTATCCTGTTGAAACGCACAATGATCTACAGGGTGTCAAAGTTGACTACTTCGGGCATGAAAACAAACGATGTCCACAGGAGGTGGAAGTACAGAAATGACGAATACATCTGTATTAATAACTCGAGCGAAATGAATTAGTTTAGGAAATTTCAATTTCTTACGATTTGTTGTTGTGGTATTGCAGAATGTAGCATATATCCTAGACATGCTACATTTGCAATATTTACAACAGCAGTTTGCAATGCCGGGTTACTGCCGCTAATACAAAACTAAGCAGCCCAATCGAAGGAACAAACGGAAGAAAGCATTTCCTTTATTTGCATGCTCTATCAAAAAGATACTTATGTATGTCTACTTTTCGATAATTTCTATTTCATTCTATAAAAAAAAAGATCACAGTTAATCATTGGGCTATAACGAGATTATAATTGATTCTCTAAAAGCTTTAAGCATGCAATTAATTCTTTTTGCAACTTATTGTTGCTTTAAAATGTTTAAACTTTTATAAGACACTTAGTATTTTTAATGGAATCATTAGTTTATTTCATAATAATTCACTTAAAATAAAAAGACAATGAGAAACATCTTATCATTCGTTCTCAAATGAAAATCATTTCATTCACTCACTCACTCATTGTCCATTTAATGGACTCTTAATGTTTAATGAATGAAACATTAAAAATTGAACTCAGCTTAATGCGTTTCCGAAATACTTTAAATAATGGATTTTTGGTTTGCAACCATTTGAAAAGAAAAACAAAAGCAAAAATAGAACACCTAGTGTATTTGAAAAATGAAAAATTAAAAAAATTTATATGATGCAGCAGCAGTTACAAGTTGGCATTTGGCTTCAGAACATTTTGGCAGCCACCAAAGAATCATTCAGCCGAGTCAATAAAACAAACATACATACATACATACACACTTTTTTGGCAACAAAGGATAACCATATTATTTTTTCCAAAGTTTTAAAATCATTTTAACATGAATTATTTTCGAATATGTGGGAGTGTATCTTTTTTTTTTGCGTGAGCTGGCGCATTTAAAATCTCGCCAACTGATAAAAAAAAACTGTTGGTTTGACAGCCGCCTTTTTGCGATTTATTTGAAATGTAATGATAGGCTTTGGTTTGGTTCAAAATATTAAATGCCATTACAAGCAAATCAATATAAAGACAGATAGTTAAGCAGATATGAAAAGAGGAACAGTCTCAAAAAATAACAAAAACCAAAATATCAAGCTCATTTTGTTTGATATTTTTATATGATTGCATTGTTCTCATACATTCAATGTTAAGTGAAGTTTTGTATCATTATACCTGGAATATTGTAGTCGTATGTCAAAGTCAAAGATTTGAGGTTAGCAAGTAAATTGGCTGTCAAATGATGAAATGTCAAGAATTGAGCTGTCATTCTTTCACATTTATTTAGTAAGAAGTTGGGAAATTTTAATCTTGAATAAAGAATTTTAATTGTGAAAATTTACTATCAAAATGGTGAACATTTTACTGTATCACGTCGTAAAATTCGAGCAGCTGTTCGTCGTAATCAGGCTCCTTCTGGGAGCGCTGTGCGTAATTTAATCGCTAAATTCGAGGCTCACGGTAGTGTTGCTGACAATATACCAAAACAATACGCTCGTAGTACGGTTTGTGGTCAGGCTGCATGATCGGCCGATATTTTTTCGCAAATGAGTAAGAAAACGCTTTCACCGTGAATTCTCTGCGCTACCAAACCGTGAAAAAAAAATTTTATTTTTTTTTTGCAACAATTGGCTAATGTAGACATCAGTGACCTTTGGTTTCAGCAAGACGGGCACCACAAGCCACACAGCCGGCCAAACAAATCAGTTATTTCCCGGTGGCGTAATTTCTCGATTTGGTAATATCAATTGGCCGCCTCGATATTCTGATTTACGAGTAACGCCGCTGGATTATTTTCTCTGTGGCCATTTGAAAGAGCGGGTTTACGTGAATAAACCACATAAAACTGACGCTCGGAAATATGAAATTCGGCGAAAAGAGCAGACGTCTGCTGATTTGCTAGAGGTGGACATTTGCTCGACATCATATGTGACCTCCTCCACGAAAAGGGACCTCTGCGCAGAAAAAATTTTTTTTTACTTTTTGAGTGATTCTTATAGGAAAAAAACGCTCTTTCAAATGCCGCAAACCGCAAGTTTCTATGTCTTTTAGTTTTTTTTTACAAATCACCTGTAACATTGATAATTTGATAAGGAATAAAACCGCTCTAGTAATTTTGAAAATAAAATTAGCAAAAACAGGTTTTTAACTGTTAGAAATAATTTTCATAGAGGCAACACTGCATAGTGAACATCGTACAAAGTACCAGAGAGTCGAAATACATCGCCAGATGATCAGGTTGAAGGAAGAGTTGCATACCCATGCGCAAAACACGGAAAAACGAAGCGCTTTTTTTAAACGCGTTTTTCTCAATAACTTCTTTTCGGCGCAGAGGTCCCTTTTCGTGGAGCAGGTCACATATTTCATTATTAGTTCCCATACTTCTACCTTACATTTGTATCAATAGAACTGAATTTGTCAAAAGAAGTGTGTTTTTAAGTCAATTTACTCCTTAGCCTTAAATTTGCCCACCCTTTGTTTTGGTCTACAGAATACTTGGCGAATCATTCTAGACAGAAATTATCCAGTTCTTAAGAATCTGCTGCAAAATATTGCCTGATTAATGAGATACTATTTTGTAAAAATTGTTATTTTGAACAGGATTCTTTTGAATAAAAGCGTAAACAGAATGGAGAATACGTCAGCATCAAGTCAGTCATCCTGTATGATTGCGAAACATGGAAGACAAAAGTGCTTCTTAAGGAAAATGCTGTGTATATTCTGACCAAATACAGTCTCAAATACCGTTTTATATCCCATAATAAAACAGGATCCAGCAAGGCAGCCCTAGACAGGGAAGTTTTAGCAAATACCAAGAAGCAGAAGCATTTGCAGCAGGTCACGTATGAAGAGAAATCAAATATTTAGCAATAGCTATGGAATAAATTTTAATTTATTGGTTGCCGCTCTACGTTCCAAGAAAAATTTACGTACCTACAAATTGGGCCAGTCTACTGAGCAAGCATTCTAACGTAAATGGACGTTAAAGAATGCTATGGCTTCGTTAGTCAAATCGTATCGTACTGTTGCGGATCAGCTGATAAAATCCATAACATTTAATAAACATGCTGATGCCTATTCAACGTTTGCTTTATAAAAAGTCTACAGAAAATGGATTTTTACGTGGCAAACGTCCACTTCTGGATTGGATACAAGCACACATATACATACATACTCGTATATAAAGCACAGAGAAATATAGTAACAACTGACACATTCACTGGCACCGTTCACATTTTTACTAAGGGACAGTTCTGACTATGATACTTGGTCATGTTTTAGACTCGGCAGTTTTTCTTGAAGCAAGTCTGAGTTCATGAGAGAGAGTGAGAGAGAGAGGAAAGAAGGAAGAAGAGGTGTATAGAATTTATTGTACCGGAAAGTTACTTCAATTCTCTTTTGTGATTTCATTCGCTGCATTAAAACAATAGGAAAATTTAACAAGAAACTGTCCGTGTGTAAACAAACGAGCTGTTTTAACAAAGAATTGAAGCGAACTGCTTCAAGAAAAACTGACGAGTCTAAAACGCGCAATATTGTGAATGCAAAATGTCACGACGAATAGTAAATAATACGATAAAAATTTGATATGCCATAAGACTTGACTATTTTTTGAAATTTTTCTAAACGATAATACTTTTCATCTGATCAGAGTTGCGTTATTACGAAAGTCAGAAGATACGATTTGACTGACGGAGCCATTATGGAACGCTTATGTTGCACTAAGCAGGTCTTTACAGACCATTTTATGACGTAGCAGTGTTATTGAAAATTATCTTGAAAATATTTATAATTACATCTACTGCTAAATTGGTCAATATGATTTGTTTGCATTTAGTGAACTATATGTTTTGATATTTGACATGGAAGTCTTATATTTTACTAAATATTAGCGCATTACTTTGCTAAACATTTCCCTTTGAAACGGCTTAATGGTAGTGACACCTTTCTAAAACATTCCTCGCCGTGATCTCAGCTTTAAATAAACTTGTGAAACAGCCTTCTTGTTACTTAAAAAATTGATGATTTTTCATCGTGCTCTGAATGATTTTATAGGCGCTTAAAGGATATTGCTTTTTCGCACTTTGCATGTGGGAGTGGGAATGTGTGTGGGTGTGTGCAGGTGTTAGCAGATATTAAATTGCATTTGTGTGAGTGACTAATGGGATATGTTGAACTCTTGTCACTGCTTTTGGTTTTCATTCAATTTTTTTTGTCATCATTTTTCATTTCATGTTATTTTCTTTCTTTATTTTGGTAACGTTAGGATTTATGGCGTTATTCCTTCGCCAGTTTAGGAGGCAAAGTCATTGGCAGCAGCACACAATGGCTTTATGTGTTCCCACACAAAACCAACTGTCGAAAAATTAAAACCATCATACTCTTTGACATTCATTCCCCAAGTAATACGCTATTCACTATGAACTTTTTTTAATCTAAATTTTTTATTTTTTGTCTATTTGCATTAATTTGGAAAAAAAGAGAGAGAGACAGAGAGAGAGAGAGAGATAGAGAGAAAGAAAGACATAAACTAAGTACCAGTTTATATTAACTTTGTATGCATTTCGTATTTGTTTAAATTAGTAGCTGCAGCAACGAGTTTTACACCATAAAACCTTTAACACCCCAAAATACTAGTTAGTCTTTTTATGGAAAAAAAAGAAAAAACGACACATTAAAATGCAAAGGAAAATGAATATGGATGAAAAACCATTTTCCATGAATATTTACGAAATCTAAACACCAAACGACATCATGAGGGCTTTCGATTCTTTTAAGTTTCCTGGGGAATCCTACAATTCATTTTTTTTTTGGGCAACATGTTGCATTAAGATTATAATGTGGATAATGGTGGTGCAGGTGCAGGAGCAGATGCAGGTTAGGAGGTGTGTGATCTAAAATGTGTAAGCCAAGTTGCAATGAATTTTCAATCAGGCGATATTTTCGTTTCATTTGTTAAATATTTACAATCACATCTGCAGATTTATCATTTCAGTTGGAACATGGGTGTCTGCTTGACAGCTATTGAATTTAAAATGAAATTTTATATTTCTAATAATTCCCAAGAACTCTTAGTTTAACAAAAATTAAAAAGAGATGAATCAGAAATCAATTATAAAGAATAAAAATCTTTTTAATCTAATGAAAAATGCATATCGAACTTGCTGGACGTACGGTTAAATATGAAAATGTTCAGTAGTTTAATTAATGATTGAAGGCTACAAACCGAACTCTAACAAAAGACGAATTTCGCACAGCACAACTAATTCGCCGATTAATGTTTTTTCGCGTAAAATCGTCGACCGAATACATTCGCCGTTTGATCTTCTAAGGCTGTCAAAAATCTAATGAGATGACAACACCATTGACTTTTTCATTGGGCATCAATATTTCTATCGAAAGGTTGTTTACTCTGTAACTCGAAATCGAAAGAAAATGTTTTCGAGTTCCAAATTCTAAAACATCCTCTCTCTTTTAGAGAGTAGACCTCCAGAATTTTATTTCTGATACTGTATTTAAAGAATTTTTTAAAACGTGTTTAGCGATTATCAAGGCGAATTCACACCAAGTGATCTCAATTCACCAGCTGACTATCAGCTGATAATTTCTCTGCTGTCAAATCAAGGCAGGAAATTTTGCACTAACAAATACACAAGGCGAATATGCAGAGTTGCAAATCGAGACCACATGCTATCAATTCGACTTGGCGATTCTTTTAATTTTAAGGTATTCGAACACTAATTATACCTTTCACCAAAAATTGTAAAGAGTATATTTAGGTTTGTCATTCCATGTGTAATATTCATATTCATATTCTTGGTCCTTGGAAAAACAAATAAGCGATGTCCGCCTGTCCGTTCATATGCCTATCCATCCGTCCGGTCCGTCTGTCTGTAAGTGCAATCGGTTTACCGAAACTCCCAGAAAAGCTAGAGACTTCAGTCCTGGTCTCAGAAATGGTACAACAGATTGGTATTGAAAATAAGCTAAATCGAAAAGACGGCGTCAGAGCTGGAAAACTAACTTTTTTTTTTTTTTTGTTAATTAAACCTATTTTATGTTTCAGTATGAATTGAATAGGTATGAAAAATAAATTAAAAAATTTAAAGCACTATTCCAGGACTGGGAAATTTGATTTTATTTTTGGTACTTAAAAATTTTTCTATAAATAAAACAAATTTTATATTTTTAAAAGAAATAGAATGATATAAGAAACTAGAAAAATATAAAAGAATGATTCCAGGGTTGGAAGATTTACACTTTTTTTTGGTATTTAAATGTTTTCGTTTTCTTTAAAAATATATTTCATGTTTTGGAAGGAAATATGTAGTTTGGTATAAAAAAAAAATATAAAAATAAAAAGCACAGGTCCAGAGCAGGAAAGCTTATAATTTTGTTTTGGTAAATATGTAAAAGTAATTAAATAAAACAAATATTGTTCGTTTGCTAATTAAACATACTTTATATTTTAGAAATAAATAATTTAGTATTAAATATCAAAAATATAGTTCCAGCGTTGGAAAACTGAAACTTTTTTGCATATAAAATAAATAAATATTATAAAGCAATTTGCTTTTTTTTATTAAACATATTTTATATTTTAGGAAGACCTTTACTTAAGAGTTTTTTATATTTCTTAAATTTTTATATGAAAATCTAATTTAACCATGAACATGGTTAATGTTCACATTGGTGGTAATTTTTAGTAAATGGAGACAACATAAAATATATCGCTAAAGAACAGTTAAAACTACAAAATAAATTAAAGGACATGTTCCATTGGATTTCCTTGAAACTGTTCCTTTCTACTGAGCAAAATCAAAAAATTGTTTGTGAATAAATAAATAGTTTGCATAATATCGCGATATATATAAGTGAATGTGCAACATTGGCAATGGGATGTTTAAATTGAGACACTAAACATTTTTGTAATATTAAGTTTTATTAATAACCGGAAAATATGCAATAATAAATAAATAAATAAATAAATAAATTAGCTTAGTTGTTATGGAGGTACAGACAGTACTAGAATTATTTGAGGTTGTTTAAACATCATATGTTATCAAAAAAAAAAAAAAATTAAAATTTCTTAACTTTTCATAGTTGCTGTTGCTTTTTGTAAAAACCATAGTTGAATTAAGTCAAATTTGTAGGTGAAGGGTATTTAAGATTCACACACAGTCGAATATAGTAATCATACTTGTTTTATAGTGCCTTTCCATATACGTCTTTTGGAGCAGAAAACTTGTTTTGCTCAAAACCAATGTTTTGCTACATTTTTTTATTTCTCAGCAAAACATTTCAAATAAGTTTTTTGCCTACAAAACATGAAAAAATTTGTCAGTGCAACACTGCGTCGCTGGTTGAAACATCGAAAAAAAGCCGCAATATTCTGATAAAAGATGGCACTAATATAGAATATTACATTTTTTTTTAAGCAATTGCACAAACCACATCAGTTGTATTTATAAGTTGTTTTTATGTAAATGAGTGAAAAATTTACTAATCTATGAGATCAAATTCATTTTGAAAATTCACATAACCAAAACACACATAAGCATAATGGAAACACTTCAAAGTGTTATGAGAAAAACAACTTGTTTTGCTCATAAATTAAATGTATTATTAGAGTAGACAAAAAAAACGTAAGCGTCTTAAAAATTTACCTTTAAGTATTATTTCAAGTGAATCGAAATCCCGCCTTACATATAAAAATTATTTACGCAAGTGATGTACAAAAAGCTCTTAATTTATTATCACAAGTAAAAAAAATCTTTAAAAAAATGGTTGTTCACAATTTTCACCATATTAATTGCAGGAATATAGACTTCTTGTAATCCTCTAATATCCTGTTTTACAATCAGGGCAATTATGAATGAAATTCCGCTAGAAATTTCTCCCTTTTTCAATTAGAATTTTTTGTTTCCCCTATTACTTGCCATTAGTTGGAATTGTTCCCCGGGAAAAATTTTTCGCGGAATTTCATTCACAATTGCCCTGAATATATATTCGATCTACGTTGGCCAACTTAAATTCCTTATTCAAGTGACTCGCAGTGTAAATGAATACATTGCTGTTGTAAAAAGAACAAGCATATTAAGGGACAAAAACACAACGTAGAAAAGCACATTGCAAACACATGTACTCCTATTTATATATGGAATTTACATAATGTAATTAAAATATTTATATTAAACGCTAAAATTTATGAATACATACATAAGTATGTAATTGTAAAGCTTTATCGCTTTCATACATAATTAAAACAATTTAAAATATTTACGAGTATCTTCTTTGTAAAATATACAATTATGTGTTTGATAGATATACAGTTGTAATACATAACCCAACACGGCCCACTTTTTCCATGGTCGGGTAAAATACACTAAAAATGGAGCAACAACATTTTTTAAGTATAAGTTGAAAATAATCAGAGTAAATTAATAAAAGGATAATTTATGGTCGTGTCAAAAAAATACGTACATACATACACATGTGCATATATACATATATGTATGTCTATCGTCGGCTTAGAGTGTAAACCTGCTGAATTCACTTCTTATAACATATCACATTTTAATGCCGTTCGAAAGAGAAATAGAAACCTCATCGATTGGCAAAAATATTTATTTTAATTTGAAACTCTATATCGTCGGGTGGTTACTGGTTTGCCGCATCAATAATATATTCTTAATATCTGTGCGGCAAACTAGTAACCACCCGACGATATATCGAAAAAAAAACCTTTTAAGCTTTGTATAGAAAACGTATTTTGTCTCTCCTGTAAAGTTTGATTGAAGTGAGTTAGCAGGTTTACACTTTAAGCCGACAATATACGAGTATATCCAAACTTTTTTACATCTCGTTGCCATTTACTGAAAATAAGTCTCGGAAAGCAAATACTTTTCCGATGACAAATACGAATACTTTTCCGATGACAAAGATTACAAACAAACGGATTTCGTTTTGATTTAAATTTAGTTTTAATTTTATTTCATTTCTATTTTAATTGCAGTTCAACAGAAATGCACAACTAATGTCATCCAAAAATGGTGGTGGCGGTGACAGTTTTTTGAATGGAGTGAACTTTAATGTTGAGTCCAAAAGATGGATACATGATCCAACAAGTGAGTGATATAATATTATAAATTTATTTTTTTAACAAAAATTTTATTTTTTTTTAGTTTAGCATGAAGCTATGTACAGCCGATTGTCAGATCTTACAATATTGTCAGTTAAATGTGCTGAAAATTTATTTCTTACAATCGTGTGAACTAGTTTTTGTTGAACTATGTTGGCAGAAAAACCATTGTCAGTCCATTGCAAGACTACCTGCTGCTGACAGCAAATTTGTAGACATCTGACAATTGTGTGAGCACACATTTCTTCGCCGTTGTTAAATTATTGCCACATATTTGTCAAACATTTTGTTATTGTCAGATATCCGAAATTTATTCATTTGACAATGGCATCATTTGTCAGAGAATTCTTTCTATGGGCAACACTGCACACACTTGATTTTAAAGAAAAAGGAAAGTGCAAAAATGTAACAAAAAATATATGCAGCAAAAAACTTTGCAATTTTTTCTTTAAAGTCAAT
Source organism: Nowickia ferox (assembly GCA_936439885.1). NCBI lineage: Eukaryota > Metazoa > Arthropoda > Insecta > Diptera > Tachinidae > Nowickia > Nowickia ferox. Next base: position 87,718,272 of record OW387023.1, on the reverse strand, counting down.
AATATTTTATATTTTCACTTTTTACATTTAACACAAGCACAAACTATCGATAATTGAACATTTCTATCAACTGATTTGAGTCTGGCAACGCCTAACAAGAGTTTCTGACAATTAATAATTGACAATTGCTATCAAATGTTTTGAGTCTGGCAACGCATAACAACAGATCTGAACATTTTTGGATATGAAAACCGTTTATTTTCATACAATCATCGAGCATTAAATCGTAAAATTTTCTGACAAATTGTATACATTCGTGTGACTGACAATTTAAGTTGTGCTGGCAATTTTATTTAAGCCATACACACATAAATCCAAATTTTGTATTCGTTTGAATATAAAATCGGGCAAATGTCCGCTGCGGCTTCGCCTAATGATCAATTTTCTATGCCTCTGAAGCATAAATCAAGTTGAATTTGACTGATGGCCAATTGAGGGTGTCTGTGGTTTGTGGTACGAACCTGAAACTTAAGAAAATCCTACAAGAAAACGGTTAAGGGGGTCAAATCGCACAATCTCGGTGGCCAGTTCACATCAACTCCACAATAGATAACCAGGCCTTTAAATCGCTCGTTCAGAATGTTTAATGTGGCATGAGGTGTGTGGTACGTAGCGACGTCCTGTTAACACTATATGTCATTGGTATCCATATCATCCAATTCTGGGAAAAAAAAAAGCAGTTGGTAATCATTGACATATACATAGCGCTCGCCGTTGACTGCGATGGCCTGGCCAATGTTATTCTCAAAGAAATATAGACCGATGACGCTTCCAGTCCAAGATCTTCACCAAACAATAACCTTTTTAAGATGCATCGTACACCATGTGGCTTGATACCGTCACAAATTCGAAAATTTTGTTTCCAGAAATGGACCTACCTCATCGCTTAAGATGATTTTTCGATGAAATTTTCCCAAACAAACCACACAGACTGAATAAATGACCACCCAGTCTACATCTGTCGAGTTTAACAATATCACCGCTATCAACTGTCAAAGTTCAAAAGTTTCTATCGTGCGACATATTTCGTTTGCTGTTTGCTTCAATAACAATTTAACGTTATTTGATATTGAATTTTTAAGTAGGACTCGTTCTTAGACAATTTAAATTTAGAACGAATTGCAACAATTTTCTTGTTCACTTGATTTTAAGTCAATTTCTTATTTAATACTAAAAAAATAAAAAGATTTCCCAAAGTGGAAAGCAGTACAACAAATTCATTTTTATGTTCCATTTTAATTTCTTAGCTTGAGGCGTTTTAAGCTGAATGAAGCAAATGTATTTGCTTGCCAATAAATGCAACAGAGAACTTCTTTATTCTTGCTGTTGCCTGTGCACAGCTTCAATTTCAGGACTGACCTGTTTTGTCTTGCAAGCAAATTAATTTTCCTTTTTTTTTAGTTTTTATTATTTTTGTTAAACAATTTAAAATTTGTTTTTTCCTAGCAAAAAGAATTTATTTTAATTTAATTTTATTATTAGAGATTTTGTTTACAGGTCCGTGACCGTAACGATTTTTAAAGTCCATTTGTTTCTTATGGTTTTTAATTTTACAGGTGACCTCTGCCGTCCACTGAACTGTAAGAAACGTGAAATCTGTCTATTGGAAAATGAGTACAGTGCTGTCTGTGTATTGAAAAAGGAGCTGCACAAAAATCAGTGAGTTTAAATGTATACTTAAAGATGTTATGTGGGTGTGTGAAAGAGATAGAGAGCGACTGAGAGAGAGAGAGAGAGGGGCATGTAGGAATTTCTACCGAAAGTGTAAAATTCGGTTTCGTCAACAATATTTACTGCCAGTTAATAGAAGCTATGTAAAAATTCTCGTCTGGCTATTTGCATTGAAAACAAAAACAAATATTGAGTGCTTTGTTTTTGTTTTCAATATAAATAGGCAGACGAGACTTTTTACATGGCTTCGATGAACTGGCAGTTAATATTTCGTGTTCACTGAAGGCATAGTAAAATACTTACACTAAAACGTATAAATTTAAAAATTATTAATATAAAAATCTTATGAACGAAGGTACATACTCGTATACATACTTATATATTTATGTTTTCTTTGGCTTAAGACTGCCAATCATAGCTGCCAGATACTTTTCTCCGTCATCCCCACATTTTAAAAAAATTGCCCCAAAAATCCCTTAAAACAAGGTTTTGATTTTAAATTAAAATCAGTTATAATATTCTTATACCCTGTTTCCACAAGTCAGGTAGTAACCTTGACTTAAAATTTTTTATGAAAATCACTCAAAAAAATTAGTGCTTTTCATATAAATTTTCTACTCAAGTCGACCGTTTGTGTTGTGGAAACAAGAGAATAGACTTTTGTACATCCTGACCCAATTCCTCATGGTGCATCATCCACTGATTATTAGTGAAGGACTGTGTCCAGATCAGGGCACCATAGATTGAGCGACCGATATCCTTGTATGTTTTTATTTACAGAAAACTGCGAAGCTACTTCAGCTTGCTGCAGACACATCCAGTCTCCAGCAGGAAGCCTTCAAGTAGCCAAGAGGGGATGACTATCTAATTATTTATGCCCGCTAGGGTCATTAGAACTCTGTGCCTTGATTTCACCTTCTGAATCACAAAGGTGGTATATGAGGAGTAGAAGAGATTATTAAAGACCACTTCCAGGATTTTCGGGTTTTGAGTGGGGGGGATACTTCTTTCTTCGATTGAGATATTGAATTGAGTTCTTACTTCTTTACCGTCCTTAAGATAAAGAGGGACTCTTTGGATTTATAACTTGATGGCATAAGGTTACGTTCTTGTGAGAAGTCTACAATGGTGACCTGGTATTGCATTATTCATTTATATTTGCGCCAAATGAGAGAATAGTTATATCACCGGCGTACAACACTAGATAAATGTGAGGGGGGGGGGGGGGCTCGGGAAGCTTCTCAAGGTAAATGTTAAAGAGCATGGGCGACAACACTCCTCTTTGGGGTACACCCATTTTTATCTTGCGGTAACTCGATTTCTTGCCTCTTAACTCAAGAAACACTTGCTTACCATTTAGATAATTGGCAATATTTACTCCGAGATGTCTTTAAACAGTATAGAGTGGCCAATTATGCCAAATTCTTCGAACAGGTCCATGGCAAAGACCTGCGGTCGCTGCTGATTGCGAACGTTTGCGATCAGAGTAGGTATCAAGTTCAGGTCCGTAATTGTATTATGGCGTTCCTTGAAGCGGTGGTGGTGCCAACAGAGCGGAAAATGCTCTTTCAGATGGCCACGTTGTTATGTAGCCTGCTGTGGTCTAGGTATTTAATGAATTATGCATTTTCTTTTATTAGCAGAAATCACTCTTCGTTGCATATCTGCAAATTTAGGATATATGTATGCAACAACTTTCTACTGCAAAATATGTATCTTTTCCAAACTTTTAACACATTTGTTGTAACATTTGACTTCAAATTTGAACATCAACGCTGCCGCTATAACCTTCTGTATGTAACAAAATTATCAAATTTCTTCTACACTTTCCTAAATTAATTAAAATTTCCTAAATTAATTAAAATTTAATATGTATTAATGTATTAAATTTCATAGGAGATTATAACTTTAAACAATTTTAACTTCCTGGTATGGGAAGCTACTGATTTTACCCCAATTTTCGTAAATCGAAATTTAATAATATTTAAGCGTTTTGAGGTTCTAGGAGTCAATTCTCATTATTTTCGCGATTTGTCCGCATGTATGTGTGTGCGTGCGTTTGTGTGTGTGTATGTAAACATTTTATAACTTAAGAATGGGGCAACGAATCGAAAGCAAATTTGTCGCATTCGAAAGAATATTGAGCTCACTTAGATGTCGTAAGACAGTGAATCGATTCGGCAAAACAAAATTTTCACATAACTGGTTTTTTTTTTATAAATTCTAAACTATTAAGCCCAGCGAGTTAAAAATCAAAAAAGGCACGTCGATTGCTGCTGATTTGACTAAAAATTAATGATGCGTTCAAAAGATATCGTTCACTGAAAAAATTCTGCAAAAATTGTTTTTTTTTTCTAAAAAGTTCCAAAAGTCCTCGTCAAATCGATTTTAGATATTTACAAAAAAAAATGTTAGACTTAAAAAGTGCATCGAATGCCGCAAATTTAACCAAAATCTGTAGCTTAGCAGGATATTTCAGGAATGGCCTGCTAGGTCCACCAATTCTCATATGTTTTTTAACAGCTCTACCAAAACAAAATAATATATGATAAGCATAATATATGATAAAAAATTTTGTATTCTCTCGTCTCTCTTCATTACATTATTATCACCTTAGCGATGAAATTATAACAAAATCGAAATATTTGGAAGAGCAAACCAAGCGTAGAGCAGCTAATCAACGTGATAATCTACTTATCAACGATAATCTCAATAGCAACAGCAACAAAATTAATAAAAATTTAAATATGAATATTAACAACAACAATAATAATAATATTGATGACGAAGATGCGGATGATGATGAAGATGAAAATGAAAATGACTTGGACGTGAGCAGCAACGGTGATGATAATAACGTTGATATATTGACGACAAACGACGACATGAATTTTAATAATATCAAAAACAACAACATTAATGGCAACAACAACAACAACATTAACATTAAAAATAAAAACAACAACAATAATAATGAAGATATTGAATCCAAAGAAGATGATGTCTTCTACGAAAGTAATGCCGGCATGGACAACAACAAAAACAACGAAGATGACGAAGAAGAAGAGTAAGTTTTATTTTAAAATTTTGACATTTAGACTTAAGTCCACAAGGTTTTTAGAGTCAAATTTCATGTTTTTTTTTTAATAAGAATTGAAAATACTGAACTTAAGCCCGATTAAGAAATTATTCCTGATTACATATTTATCTAATCCATTTAGTTTCTTGTCAATTACACCAAATAAAAGAAACTTATGGGTTCCATTTCATCCGTCTATTTTTTTAAATTAACTTGCTTATCTATCAACCGGTCATTTGAACTGGGTTTTACATTTTTTTATAATTAATAATTTTTTTCGTACTCATTTTGTAATGCCATTATTATCTCAAGTTAAAAATTGAAGAGTTCAGATTTAATCCAGATATTTTTAAAAGATAACAATTTAAAATTTTTTTTTGAAGTGTTGCCCTGAAAAATGTAAGGGCTTAAATCGATTTTTATAGATAGCTTTTGGTTTATTGATGCCTACACGTATGAAAATCCGTGCTTTTTGCCCTTTTTCGATAGAAGGAAAAGTTAGGTTAGTTAAGGGTCCTTCTAGGCCCATTGTGATACCACGGAGACACTGTTTAACCCTAGTCCTCACCGTCGAATTAACTAAAGCTCAATATGACGCTATTAACACGTTGCAGTAAAACCCTGGCTAAGTCAGACCGGTCGCTCTCATGGTTGCCATTCTCTTTTTTGTGGATCCACAAAAATTACACGGAAACTATTCGATATATTTATTCGTTTCCGGTAACGATAATGCGATTCTGTAACTTTCATTTTACGATAGTGTACAATTATATTCTACTCGCCATTTGTAGGAGCTGTGTTAGAAAAGTATCGCGAATTTTGAATTTTCGCGGGTTACGTATATTCGAATTTAGATTTTTTTTTGTGGCGTTATGTTGGTACTCATGTCTCTCACTTATGCCGAAAATTTCGGCCATTTTGAATGTTCAGTTAATTGCTGACAGCTGCTTTGTTTGCACGTGCTTTGGCTCGTCTTCGATTTTTACCTTGATTCGTGCGGCAGCTTCCATTGAGATGATTGAGCTTTGGTCTCCACGTCATAACCATAAACCCACGATTCGACACCAGTTACGACTCTTTGGAGCAAATTTGAGTCGTCGTGGACAGATTCCAACAGCTCATTAGCAATATTCATGCGATGCTGTTTTTGGTCGAAATTGAGCAATTTTGGTACGAATTTCGCGGCGACCCGTCTCATGACCAAATCACTGATAAAAATCGAATGGCACGAGCCAATCGATATGTCTAGGTCCTCAGCAACTTCTCTAATGGTGATTCGATGATTGGCGAATACCATTTTCTTCACTTGATAAATTTTTTCGGGCGCCCGAGCACTTCAACAAAATATTGCAAAATAAGCGAAAATCACAAAGAAGAATTAGAGAAAAAACTAAATGAATTTGAGCTTGTTATTTTACTTTCTTTACTTCAACCGACAGCGAATATCGTTAAAATGTGTTACTGAATAGCAGAGTCGATATATTTTTGTTATATTTATTATAGCGATACGATTATCGTAATAAAAATTACAGAACCCAGGTACTGCTTCTGAGACACTGTCAGTCAAAATGGACACTAAAACCGACATTTGTTTCATATTTTTTTAAAATCATTAGTATATGTGTGTATTTTCTGAAAACATGCTTTATGTGTGTGTGTAAATAAAATAGCCCTGTATATACGCATGTATAGTCGATTAATAGTCAGAGTATTTTTATACTCATGCGTGTGATTGTAGCTCATACAGTCTATACATTTTAGTTAGAGTTGTTTGTGCAGCATAATTAAAAAAAAAAAGTATATTTGATATGGCTGATATTTTTAAATTCCATTCATTAAGCCCTAAACTAACAAGGTAAAGTACAGCCAATTCTCTTGTTTTATCCAAAGGCCATGGACGAATGTATTTTCTCTTACACGCCAAAAACTCAAGCGATTTCTAAGATATTTGCAATATCTGCAGCTGCAAACAAACAAATAAATACTTTCCCAACTTTCCAGTATATTTTTTATTTTAAATTGGCAGCAAATTTTTGCGCTGATTCCCAAATATCAACTTTTTCAACTGATACTTAAAATATTCCACTTCCAAAATTAAATCGTGATAATTATCAAGTTATTTTGTTTTATTAACATTTTTCCTATTTTACAAATATTTTTTTTCTGTTTTCCAAAACAACTTTCATATTAAATTTTATGTATTTCTAATGATTTCACTGCGCGTGCATTTAATCAAATTTAAAAAATAAATTTTTGCCTTAAAATCCCATTGCGTGCAAAAAAATAAAAAAATAAATGTATGTATGTATTTGAAAAAGCGCCAAGTGAGGTCATATGGAGTTTTTTTAGCTTATATATTTTTTTCTTTCTTTTTTTTGTTTTTTTTTTTTTTTTGCAAAATATTGAAAGTGAAATTTGTATAATGTGTAGAAAAGGCAGGAACACGTGCTCATATTACGATATTCCATTGTACCCAGTAGTTCTGAAGATTTCAGTACAGCAACTTCCATTAGCTTAATATAATAATAATAATAATAACATCGCTTTCTAATTTTGCATTATTTATAATTTATAATTAGCCAGGCGGTACATTGCTCATTTACTCAAACAACGTCATAACTCAAAAAATTTAAGTTTTGAGTTAATAATGCAGAATCAATCAATCATCATGTCATTCTTCAAATTGTGTAAAAAGTTCATACAAATATCTTGTTCACTCAACTCTTGAAAGCAAAATAAAATTTTCTTTTTCCATTAAGTTGTGTGTAAAATTTACACTGTAAATTGAGAACTTTAAACCGGTTTTCTGGCAAACTAGTTTTTAGAGTTATGACGTTCCTTGAATAAATGAGCGATATTGCACTAAACTATTTTATTTTAAAGTTTGTGGTCTTTAGTTATTTCGCTTTTGATTAGACTTGGATGGAACTCGTTCAATAGCTCATTTTTTACACAAAACGATGATCAAACCCATTATAATTACATCTCACCACCGTCACCTTAAATGGTGAGTTTCACAGCTAGATGCTAAACATCATCCCATAAGTTTCTGCATTGCGATAATTTTTTGGTTTCAACAGTACATCAGCAATACAGATTTTGAGACACCGATTTCCAGGTGATTGATTTCCTGTTTTGGAGATTTTAACTGCACTAGACTTTTTCCTTTTGCGGCTTTTTAAGATCTCGCGTTTACTACAACAAACCACGAACCTTGCAAGTCTACTGTTGAAGAAGAAATCGCCAATTTTAAGCCAAATCTTTTACGAGCAGCAATTCCTAAATCCGCAAATCCACGAGGTGGCCATTTGAGCGATAGAATTTTTTTCATTTAGTGTCACAAATTTTAAACTTTAAAATTAACTTTTTATGAAAACAGAACTCCTTTTTCTTTATTTATAACAAAATGGCACCCATTTCAAATTACCTTGTATACGTTTATCGATTAAGGCCTTTCGCCAGAACTATGGGGCATACTTTTTATATTGAGTTGATTTCTTTTCTCTTTTTAACTTTTTATGGCGTAATTTTCAAGAACAGTGTGTTTTTTTTTACATCAAGGTTTGCTTGGTTGAGTTTTCAACATTTTTACACATACAAAAGGAAATTCTAACAAATTAGAAAGGAACTCAAATCGCGTGTTTATTTCACATTTAGGCTTAGGTCACATAAAATTGAAATCATTATTAAATAAATAACACAATAAAAACATGTAATTATTATTGAAATGAAAAAAAAAACCAATCAATATTCACAATCGAATTGGCCATCGGCCAAATTAACATGGAATTAACATTAACATTAAATAGCATAGATTTCTCGCAAAACTCCAACCAATCCTTACGAAACTTTGCAAGGACTCAAGGGAGCGGTATGAAAATTCGCCACATTCAAATCACATGTATTTTTATCTTACGAAACTTTACATAAGCATTATGGTGTTATGATAAAACTGTATTTAGGCCCGTAAAGTGGTGCTGGGCCAGGAAGATTCAAATTTAATTATAAGGTCTAAGTACAAAAAAAAAAAACTTTGGATATACTCGTACATACATTCTACTCTTGCAATGACACAATCTTGCGGAAAGAAAAGTGTACGCTCATTACCAAGCAGTTTGTCAGATATGGCGATATCTCGCCAAACGTGGCGACGAACATTTTCAAATGGCGATTGGCGATTTACTTGGCGATATTTGAACTCCTTGGCGATATTTTTACGATTTCAATAAAATAGAATAATGTTAAAAATATGAAATTTTTTTTGTAAAGAATTTCATGCATGAAATTCTAAATGTTGTGACTCTTTATCTCAAAAAAATTTTTCTGAAATTCAAGAAGTTTAAAAAATATGGCCCACAAAATCTCATTTGGTGTTTATAAAACACAGTGGGGAAAACTTTCTTTTATTAATTAGAACCGACATTTTGATAATAAAGCACCAAAAAGCCTGCACGAGTTCTCGTCTATGCCAGCCATACACTACACAAGTTCAGTGCTCAAGTCTGGCACTGAGTAAAATAAGCTTGTGACACACACTATACAAGTAAACTGTGCAGTTTTTATTTTAATGCTCCTTAATGCAGGCGATTCTTTGTATAATTCTAGGAACTCTGTCCAAAATATTTTTTCGGCGCTCATTTCTAGTTTGAAACTCTTAAAAAATCACGACACAACTGAGCGTTTACAACATATACTACACAAGTTCACTGTACAGTTTTACAAACTTGAGGAAATATCAAAATCGTTTTGATATTTACTCAGGTCAGGTATGGCTGGCACTAGAGTACGAGTATATGAATACGACGATGCTGCTGGTACTTACCGCTTCAAGGACATGATATGTGTACTTAAATACACATTTAAGTAAATGTTACTTCAGTTTTATCACAAGATTTATATAATAATTTTTATCTTGGTGTTCAATTTCAATTTATCCTATTCGGATTGATCTTTTGGAATAAGTTATTTTTAATTATTTTTTGTACTCCACTATTTATATGTTAATGTAAACACTTTTCTTAATTTTTCTTATATAATATAATTTTTATGTTTTACGATAGACATTACCTGCTGAATTTAAAATTTAACAATATTTGTAATATAATTACAAAATGAAAAAATATTTTTGTAGCTATAATTTAATGTTTTATTATATTGGCGATATTTGGCGATATTCGACAAGTCATTTGGCGACAAGGGTCAAAATAAATCTGACAACACTGTTACCAAGCTTCATTAAAATACGGTGACTCATGGATACGTACTTCCCTGAATGCACTGAATATGTGGAGGAGCGTGAAACTATTATAAAAGATGTTTTTTATAAAGATGTGTCACTTTGAAATGGAATAAAACAAAGATGACTTTTCTTAAGTGACATTAGATTTACTTTATTTGAAAGATTATCTTCTGGCATTACATAAAATTGATTGCTTATGGCGACTTTTGACGATTTTTAAAATCAATTTGGCGAAATAGGAAAAAAATAGAAAAAATCTGACAACCCTGGTGGAAAGCATGAATAGAGAGCGAATCATGAACATTGTAAACATGCTTTTAGAATCTCTGTTGTCTTTTCACTACACACAGAAATGACCAATTGAACATTTACTTTGTCACTGCACCCTCTTTGGCTGATAAAAAGGCGATTATTATTGGCTTCTCATTAAACCTCAGTACAACCTAATCTAAACTAAAATATTATGAAATCGATTTCATACACATAATTTGTTTTTGTTGTTTTACGAATCTTTTATAAACCAGTTATATTTGGAATATTTATCATGCACTTACATTTTAACTGCAAAACTTATTCAAGAGTGGGCGATCGTAGGTTCGATTCCCATCAAATATCCTGGTATTTTCTTGCAAGGCAAGTAGCTAACTTTTTTATATTTATAGACAAGTGTACGAGTGTAATAAATGAAATAATAGGTATTAAAAAATATATAAACTTACCTGTTCTCTAGATCGAAATTCAGGGTTTTGATGATGATGATGATGATTACATTCTGAAAATCAAATAAATAATATAAATATAAAGTAAGCAAATTAACTAACATGTGCATAATTTGTTAAGAACAAACGACAATGGCAAGACTGTTGTAAATTTAGTGATGGTAAAATTGAGCTTTCATTACCAAAAAAAAAGCTTTCAGCAAATTGTAATACAATTAATCAAAACAATTCACATATTCCATTTGCACTGAAAACTTGAGTATATAAAGCAGAAATCTACATCAACTGACAAAACACACACAGTGGACCAAATACAAAGAACGCTGATGATGAATTTGTAGTGACCTTCGACAACAGCTAGTTCCGTTCCGTTCGACTAGTGTTTGTCAGAATATTTACAATTAACTTTGGTGTTAGTTGTTCATTAATAATTATCACATGTTATTTGGCTTACAGAGCGATACGAACTTTGGCCTAATCAAATCATACATATAAGAATATAAACAAACAAACCAGAATTTTAATTTTAAATTATGTTACTTATTGAAAAAGAACTACATATGTAATAAAATAAACCAAGTAAGAAGTTAACAATTTTTAAAAACCAAACTTTATAAGAATTAATCATTACTTAAATTTGATTTGAAATAAGTCTTAGACTTATGTACAGGAAATTTAGATACACCTCCCTCGGACCAGCAAGAACTTTTTAGATACGCGACTTGAAACCTTAAAATCTTGTTTCTCTTTTATCTAACTTAGTGTTGTTATAGTAGTAAAGCACAAAGAAATAAAGTTATCAATCAATCATTTCAATGGAACACAAACAAAGCAAACAATTTGGAAATTTACTATTTCAAACTTTTAAATTTTTTCTTAAAAAATTTAAAAGTTTGAAATCGTTCATTTCTAAATTGTTTTCTTCTTAATTCGGATGATAGAATACTATACATACTATTAATTTTTATTTTCTAGCATGTGTTTTAACATCCGAACTCACAAGAAAACATGTGAAAACGATGTGGAAGCCAGAACATAGACGATTGATTAGCCAGGTCATGTACATAAGTGTTCTTGTAATAGTTGATAGTTGTAGTCGAAATATTTATATGCAACCCATTTATATTTGTACTAATAATAATTCAGTAAAACTATTAATTTCCGTGAAACAATTTTAAATGTTTAGTTGAACTATAGTGAATTTTAATCAGAAATAATTAATGTGATGATCGTAAAAGATAAGCAAGAATAGTTAAACATACTTAGGTAGAGTGACATAACTTCGTGCTAACCTGAATATAAAAATTAAAAAAACGGATAAACAGAAAGTGAATAGTGTTACTTACAAATGTGTTTACCAAAGGTAAATCAATAATTGTATACACAATATTTCTCATATTCGATTTCATTAAAAATTTGCCATAAATAGCTGATGTTAATAACAATCTCTACCCCAGTAGATAGACTTGGGTGCTGATGACGTGCGTGGCTGCACAGAAAAATATCGGTATTTCCCCCAGCTAATAAAGTATAATTTAATTTTTCTTCTCTTCTTTAGAAACTCACATTAATTAATAAAAAATATTTCATTCAATAAGAATTGAAATTACTGAACTTAAGCCCGACTAAGAAATTATTTCTGATTAAAACTATTAATTTCCTTTAATAAATATTTAAAAAAAAAATGTTCTTCTTCGCTTCTATTCTATCTTTTGGTCCCACAGTTCAACTAAAACACCAAAGATTAAATATGCTGACAGTGATGCTGTATCACTACTCCACTCCACTCCATCACTACTCCGGTGTCTTTCAAACTCAACGTAGCTGGAAACATCCAACACACCCACAGAAAACTGTATAGATGTTTATTTGAAGAATTCTAAACTCATACGAGAGTTAAAATTTGTGTTACTTTCCAGCAAAAGCTTTGCAAATATTTACAAAGCTTAAAATTCAAATGTGAAAAGGGTTCAAAAAAATTGTGATTATTAAGAGCTTTTACCTTCTTTTATTTTTTTTTTTTTTGTAAAAAAGTTTCTGTATTATTTGTTTATTATTTAGCTGCAAGACGATTCTCAGTTCAAGTTCAAATCAAAGTTTTTTATTTATTAAAAATTTTTGCAAACTAATCACCCATATTCCAGTTGTCGACATTCACGTCACTTTAACACAATACCAAAAATTGGGGCTTGTTTAATCGCTTTCGAGAACAATTGTGTGCTCCTGACAATCCATTTCCATAAACCTGCATTAGCATAAACCTGCCAACAGCAGCCAGTTGTTTTCGACAACGGGTACACAAGCCCCAAATTTTTAATATTCTGTAAAAGTGAAGTCGATATCAACAACTGGAATAAGGGTGAATATATTTTTGTTATATTTGCTTAATTTTTTTTTTTTTTTTACAAAAATATTTACCTGAAGTTGGCGAATACAACTAAATAGGCGAATATACATCATTGATATGTATATTTTTATGTGCTGGGACAACAAAAAAATTCACAAGTTTTCAATTGTCATGCTCGCAATTGTAGTTGTGGTGACCTTCGTATAAACTTTTGTTTGTTTTTTTTTTTTAATAAAAAATAAAACCAACAAAAATAAACTTTGTTAAATTCATTTTGATTTTTTCCGTATCATTTCTTTGTGACGTTATTTAGCATACTTGATAAAATGTAACAATTTTTAGTCGCAAATGGATTTTCATTTGTTTTTTTTCTCTCTTTTTTATGTACAGCACACACCTTAGACCTTTTTTATTTACTATTTTTTTTTAGAATTTTATTAGATTTAGTAGTTTTAGGGAAAAAATATACCAAAAGAAAGAAAAAAAAACAAATGATATAAATGCCAAACGCTGTTCAATACATAGAATGGCTTTTAAGGGTTTAGTGGTTATTTTTTAAGCTGATCTTTTATATCTTTTTATTTCTCCAAAAATGAATTCGTTAGTGACTGTTTGTGGGTGGCGCTGCATTGACGAAAATAAATTTACGAGTGTATGTGTGTGTGTGTGTGTTTTTTTTTGTCAAAAAGAAGAATAGCAGGAGTTTAATAGATTTATGGCTTTTGATTTGATGCCGTCTAATTCATGATGGATTTAAACGTTTAAAATGTGTTGATCTTTCTTCTATTTTTTTATTTAGTTTGTTTTATCTATGTACATACATGCATACATATGTATGTACATACATATGCATACAAACATATATGTACAGCTGTGTTCAAATATTTTTTCACGTAAAAGTCGTTATAGCGGATTTTTTAATGGAATCTAAGAAGCAAAATTCATAAAAGAATTTTACGAAAAGTCTTTTGTGTATAATATTTATAAACAATTAATTTTTTCAAAAAAATAGGAGTGTGTGGAATTCCTTTCAAATAAAAATTCATATAACCTTTTAATGTAAAAAAAGTGAAAAGTTGGAAAATGCTACGAAATATCGTGTTTTGTAATTTAAAACTATAATTATACATCAATTAGGACGATGAAAAAACATTATTCTGAAGAATAAAGAGCATTGATTAATGATCTTCGAAAAAAGGAAAAACATACAGGGTGATTAAAGAAATCCTAGAGTGCTCTGATTAAATGATAGAAATTAAAGCACAAACTCGCGGCCGCAAACGCAAAACGTCTCGTGTGGACGACCTATAAGTCGGTAAGGTATCGTCAAAAAAGATTACGGGATCTTAACATTGATGTCAGTATCGTAACTATACGCAGGCACTTGTACTAAATAATTGCAAGGAAGTAAGGTTACTTTTTTAACAAAAAAAAAAAAAAAAAAAACCGTGTACAGTATACAAAAAAAAAATCATAAAAAATCATTTAAGCATGTTGGCGCATAAGTAATGATATGGGGACCTTTTTCATACAGTGGGGTTGGTTCAATACAGCAGATAAAAATGTTTATGTGAAAATGGAATATGCCACTGAAATATGGGTATTCCAACAAGATAATGACCCAGACACACCCTATTGAACATCTCTGGGAAGATATCAAAAAATATGTTGAAGAAAAACCGGCAACGATTTATGAAGCATAGTCGAAGATGCATGGAAGAAACTCCCGTTAAAGCGATGTCAGGACCTTATTGACTCCATGCCTCGAAGATGTGCGACAATTGTTAAAAATTTAATTTATTGAGCTTGTTTTTATATAACTGCAAGCTTTACTTCACTTTTTATAAAAAAAATTTCGCCGTACAGAAGTGGGATAGTGAAAAAAAAGGAAATATTTTTTTATTCTTATTAATAAATAAAACGTTTGAAAAAAAAACATATAAAAGAAAAGTCAAATAGAAATTTAAAGAGCAAAATGGAAGTGAATTGTGTATCTGGAGAAGAGTATACCATTGCGCAATTGCGGCTTTGACTACAGCAGCTTGGACTTTCATCAAGTGGCACAAAGAGTGCACTACTGGTTCGCCTCAATAATGTTCCGGCTGAAAAGAGAGGCGAATGCCCGTCTGCAGTAAGTGACCAGTCCGATATAACGATTGTGGAAAGTGTTGAAGATAATAACGATAGTGGAGAAGAAAATGATAGTTGTCAAAATTATTGTTCTGCTAATAAAAATAAAGAGTGTCGTCAAGCAAATGATAGTGTGGTGTACAAAAACATGGAGCGTCGCCGAGAAAATAATAGTTCGACGGAAAAAGAAAACAAGGGTCGTCAACAAAGTGAAAAGCATACGTCACAACAAAATGCTACTGACAAAATGCTTAACCAAAGTTTGGCAAATGTATTAAATAAAGAATTAGAGCTAATAAAAAGAGAAAAAGAATTGTTACGATAATAAAACGAAATACTAAAAATGATAGCAGAAACTGAAAGAAGACGTGAAATAGCTGAAAAAGAGTTAGATGTCCAAGAAAACAATTCGGTGGTAGATGAATCAGTTGACTTGCCGCAAAGTTTAGGTAGAATGACCGTGTCATTTGGCGTCTTAAAGGAAATGATTCCAGAATATGGAGGAGTGAATTTTTGACCATTTTTGTTAGTTAATTTTTTTTCTATTTCTTGACCATAAATTACCTTTTCAATTTTCTTAAAATAAACTTATAAATAAGTAAGTAAATCGGATGTAGAAAAACTAAACAAAACTACAACTTTTTCTCACAAACCGAAACTTTTTTGTTTTTCGATTGGCACTCCCATTTTTTTGAACACAACTGTACATACATATGTATTTCCTGTTTGTATTAGCAGTTCAATTGAAATGGATTAGTAATTGGCACAACAATTCCAAAAAAACTTTTTTCTATTTCCTGAAGCATTTGAATAAATATACAAGTCTTTAATGATTCTTTTTTTTTTCAACATTACACTCAAAGTAAAAGAAACGTGCTAGTTTTTTTTATAATTTCTTATCATTTGTTTTTATTGGAAGGATCCAAAATTTTACAACCAGAGGACGTGCTTTCCTTTTTTAATGTGAGATAACATAATTTCAAACAAAACAATGATTTTATTGCAAAGATAATTTCGCTTAAGTGGCTGCATAAATCTGACGCAGATGTGCCTATTCAGGAAGCTGAATTTTCAAACACTTTTTCAAGCTGTGCAATACTTTATATTTTAGTAAAAAATTGAAACAGATGTGAAAGGAAACTTCCCATCAAATGAGAATTTATTTATATAAGATTCTAGTGTCAGGGTGTTTGTAATTGAACTCCTCCGAAACGGCTTGACCGATTTTTGTATGTGTATTCGGTACGTCTGAGAAGAGGTCCTATTCTATTTTTTATATTCCTGAGTGGGCTGTGCCACGCCCATACTAACGAAATATATTATATCTTGAAAGCTATAATAGCAAGTCTTCAAATTTGGTAGAGGCTCTTTTGGAAAATATTGGCAGAATAGGACCAGGGGAAGGTGCACCCCCCCCCCCAAACACAGTAATTAATAATAACCTTATATGTATCTTGAAAACTATAACACCAAGAGTCTAAAATTTGATATGGACTCTTTTGTTAGCGAGGTGCGAAGTAGTTCAAAATATTGGCAGAATAGCACCGGGGGAAGGGCACCCACCCTACAAATTAGCGTAGATAGGCATTCTTGATCCTTTATAGTGTTAATGACACCACAAGTCCTTTGCTTAATAAGTAAGTCTGTGATTCTTTCCAGTGTTTTGATCACATAGGAACAAGAAGCCTAATGGGAAGGAAATCTGTGGCTTATTCTACCAACTTTAGGTATAACAACTACTCTAGTATTTTTCCAGCTAGTTGGAATGTAACTGAGAGGTAGACTCAATTTTGCAATCTGTAGCATCTTTGGTATCATTCCCTGAGGATTTGTACAATGAAAAAATGTCATTAGCCCATGAGATTCTCTCTGGGGATATTATATTCCAAACCAATATAATTTAACTGTTTATATTTAGTAAAGATACAGTTCCAAAAGCAAGTGTTACAATTAAATTATAATTTCCTTAAATTTTTCAGTAAGTTTCAGCAACTGATCTTTATGTTTTAATGCTTTATTTCTACAAAGAAATTCCCTGCTCAAATAGCCATAAAATAGCTTATAATCAAATTGAATTGTTTTGAAAGAAACGATTTGAAGTTAAATAGAGTTGAGTGGAACACATGTTTTAATTAAATTAAAAAAAAAAACATTTCATTGTCTATTGAGCACTCGCATGAGTATGTTTTCTTCTTTTATTTTTCATTTATTTGTACACACAAATAAAATTACAAATTTAACTTCCGCAAATATGAGAATGTTGTTAAATTTTATGGATGATTAAATCACAACATTCATATTAAAATATTTTATCTAGCAAAATAAACAACAACCTATTAGTAATTTACGTTTATGTGAATAAAAAGCGAGTAAATACAATTTAAAACAAATTTACAGAGAAAAAAATGCAATGAAACCTAAATAAGAAAAGCAATAGAATGCCATAAATATTTGCAATTGCTGCACTCACTGAGTAACCAATAAAAAAAATTAATTTTTATATATAGTGCATTCTTTGTAGAGAAAGAAATCTTAATGGTTGACTGAATTTAAATACTGCACAGTTTTCATTTACCTTTTTATTTACACCGACTGAGAGAAGGAAATTATTTGCAATTGTTAGATGAATACAATTTTACCGGGAATTCATGTTGTAGAATTCTACGAATGTAAAAATTTTTATTCTGTCGCAGTGTTTTAATAAATTTAATTTCTCTTGAAAATAGTGCAGCCGCTATTGCACGACAGCAAGTCGTTGAAATTTTCACTGTAAAAACAAGTTTCGTGATTTAATTAGTTATTTATTTTTAGCACTTTGTGAAGAGTGAGATTTTCACTTTATGAAATTCCATACAGAGTGACATCGATAGCTCTTTCAAACGAATAAAAAAATTTGATGACTCAGTTACGCTTTGTTTTATTTAAATTTAAAGATTAAAAGGCTCTAACGCATAACTCTACTTTCGTGTGATCTTTTTTCCATATGTAGCATTTTAAACACTGCAAATTCCGACTGGAACATAATACAGCATAAGTCTACTTAGGCTACTGTTCCATATTACCACAGATATAATACAAATAAATAAAATATTTATTTTGTAATTTCTATCAGATTTGCAGGCTTTTGTAGAAGTAATTCACAAAATATAAACAATAGACAAAAAGATAAATTTAAATTAAACTAGCAGAGACAAGAACCAAAAATTTGAGCACAGCCCATTTTGTATTTAACAGTCCCAGTAAAATTAATTAAAGTTGTTCAGAGGCAAAATCCAGGAATTCTAACTAGGACTATAATCAACAATTAATATTATAGAGCATCAGGAGCTCCATTAAAGGATAAATAAAGAATTCTCCAGCTTTCCGCTTTCAACAATTGTCTACAGGAGAAATTATGCTTGAAACAAGACTTTTTTCAAAAGTTTCAAGGTTCTAAATATGTTAACTAAATGCAGGTTTTTTAGAGCATTAATATATTTTTCAGTTAACCGAAAAAAAACAACTTTTATTTAAGCAGCAACAAAAAATTGGGCGAAATTTGGGAGCTTGCAAATTTAAACAGTAAAGTGCGACTTTGACTCGCAGCGAAGCGTTCCGTATGGCGCGTTTTTTTTTGAGAATTTTTCTCTGTTTTTACAAATTTTTTTGTATCGACTCTTTTTTAGTTGCAGCGTTTTTTTATTTCGGCGATTTTTTCCGGTTTTTGGTGATTCTTTTTTTAGTTTTGGCACTTTTTTTTGTTTTTGCGATTTTATTCGGATTTTGGTAATTCTTTTTTAATTTTTGGCACTTTTTTCGTTTTGGTGATTTTTTTTAAGTTTTTGGCAATTTAATTTTTTTTGTTTTTTTTTTTGTTTTTTTTTATAATACATTTTTTTACTTTTATCGTTTATTTTTGTCTTAACAATTTTTTTCGTTTCGGCGATTTTTTTTATTTTTGGCGATTTTAGTTTTCTTGTCGACCTTTTTACTTTTGGTGATTTTTTACATTTTAGCGATTTATTTTATTTTGGTAATGATTTTTCTTTTAAGCGCCTTTTTAACTTTGGCGAATTTTCGTTTTTCGTTTTTTCTTTTTTTTTAATTTTGGGAATTTTTTAATTTTAGCGTTTTTGAAAATTTCAAGAGTTTGCCTAATACGGATTGCAAGATACAGCAAGTTGCCAAAATTACATTAACTGATATAATAACCTTTAATTTTGATTTATTAATGCCCTAATTCTGTTCGACGATTGTATCTATCGTCTTGTCTATGGACGAAAAAAAAAAGCCGCAGTTGTGATTCTTTAAAACAATTATTATTATTGTCCATGCTAGAAGGTTCGTGCATTTGCTTTATGATTTTGTTCTAAACATTATATCCAACACATATTTTTTCAAATATTTTTCAAACTATTGCATATTACTTTAATTTTATTTTGATGTTTTAAAAACATGGTAATAATATTTTTATTTTTCATTATCAAAGACAACAACCATTTTTGAAGAAAATAATTTAGAGAATTCAAAAACAAGAACTCAGAAGAATTTTCAGACAAAAACTTCCTAAATCTTCTTACTGAATTAGGGAATAAATTTAAGCTTACTTCCTGTAGTCTGTATTGCTGTAGTGTAATAAAAATGCAAAATTATATATGTACATTGTACATATATAATTGTCTGTATTGTATAAGGATTTCGTTGTAGAGCTCAAAGTTTTATATATTCTGTGAAAATTTAAGCTCAGTAGCTCTTACGGTTCTCGAGAAAACAGCCTGTGGCAGACAGACAGACAGACAGTCAGACGGACGAACGGACATCGTAGCAAAAACAATAGGGTGCCTTTTCACCTTTGGAGTACGGAATCCTAAAAAAGCAATTAGACACAATAAAAAGTCTTGCAAAACACTGAGCTGGATTTTCACAAACCAGTTTTTCAAAACTCAATTTTTAAAACCTGAAGTTATCCAACCCTGATTATGAGATTTAAAAAATATAAATTAGTTAATTATGCTTATGAATTTTGTAATAGAATTACATTTCTCGCAACATGGAATGCAACCTATTTTAATGTCAATTTAATAAAAAAAAATCTATTACGTAAATAGTTTCGTTATGTTGCAGTCTACTCTTAGTAATATTAATACAAGACAAAAATGCAAACCTTAATTGATAAAATACTTAACAAATTTTTAGCAATCAAATAAATATATTAATATTTATAAATTTCTTTTCTGTTTCCTTATCTTGTCTCTTTTTATATATAACCACATTTTATTTTCACGCTTAACTTGCCTTCGCCTCAACTAAAACTCATCGACTCTAAAACCACGCAATGGCGGCGATAACTAATGTTAATGCTGCTGGCGCTGTTGCCGCTCTTTTCAACTTGTTAATGTTGCTGCTACGGCTGTTACTTGCGGTTAATGTCACAATCACCAAAACTACCATTACCACCTCCACCACTGCCACCACTGCCACCGCTGCCAATACCAACGGCCAACATGATGTGCTCTACTATTTACAAAAAAATTTGTTGTTGAAATGATTACTGTTGCGTGTCTTCGTGTGTAAAATATTTGTAGCAATTGCAAGCCATGTCCCGTAGCAAAACCGACATTCCTTTGTGGCAACGACAATAGAACGTATTCATCGTTATGCAGATTGGATTATCACAATTGCATACATTCAACATCCATAAGAATTGCGTGCAAAGGATTTTGCCCCTGCAAGGGTAAGTTCATGATTGCAAACTACAAAAATATTTAGGAACCTACTTTTTTCTCTCTCCCTCTCTCGCATTATCTTTTGCCTTTTTTCGAGTTTCATATTTTTAAGTAGACTACACGGCACGCTTTTAATTTACTATAATCAAAATGTGTTGAAAGCTTAAGCAGTGAATGAAATAAAAAATTAAGTGAGCCAAATAGGGCAATCTATATTGGGGATTATAATTTATAATTTAGGAATAAGCAGAGAAAAGATTATTTCTTTAATGAAAATTTTTAATTGTTAAAAAATCAAAAAAATTTAATTAAAAAAAAATAAAATAATCAATTAAAAATTTAATTCAGCCAATTAAACTTTTGCTAAAAATTTGATTTTTTTAAATTTTAATTAAAACTTTGAGTAAAATAAATTTTTTTCTTAAAAATTTAAGTAATTAAAAAAATTAATTTACAAAATTAAAAAAAAATTTACAAAAAAACAAAAGAAGCAAAAATTTATTTTATTCAAATAAATTTTTAATTAAATTTTTAACAAAATTTTAAAGGGCTCTACTAAATGTTTAATTCATTATTTTTTCAATTAAAGCAGCTGTTAAATGTTTTAATCAAGTAGACAAATTTTTAAACTATCGTTTAATTGAATCAATTAAATTTTGCGTGAAAGATTTCCTGAGCTGATGAAGTTGCCTCGTATTGCAATTAGAATCCTGTTATTCATTTTTAATGCCATTTTACGTCTGGAGTATTATCCAAACAGCTGGAAGCTTGCCAAGGTTAAAATGATACCAAAGCCGGGCAAAGATCTTACCAAGGCTGAGTCATACAGGCCAATAAGTTTACTGTCAACAATGTCAAAGCTCTTTGAAAAGTTACTCATGATAAAATTGTCCCCAATTCTAACTGACAATGAGTGCATACCGGACCATCAATTTGGTTTTAGAAGTCAGCATAGCACCATTGAACAAACTCATAGATTGGTTCAATTTATACGAAAAACTTTTGAAGAAAAGAAATATTGTTCTGCCCTCTTCATTGATGTTTCTCAGGCATTTGATAAAGTATGGCCTTATTTTAAAATTGAAATCATATCTACCAATAAATTTTCTGAAGCTATTGGAAAGTTATATTACTACCCGGCAGTTCACGGTTGTTGAAGGAGACTTCATGAGTGTGCCCGAATCTATATCATCCGGTGTGCCACAGGGGAGCATATTGGGGCCAGTGTTGTATTTGATTTATACTTGTGATATGCCTTTGAGCAGCAATATCCATACATCTACATTTGCCGATGATACAGCCTGCCTTAGTATGCACGAAAACCCTCACGAGGCTTCCCGATATCTACAAGAACATATTACACAGCTGGAACTATGGTTAAACTTATGGAGAATTAAAGTTAACGAACAAAAGTGTGTTCAGCTAACATTTACCCTGCGAAGAGATACTTGTTCCCCAATTCGAATCAACAATCAAGTTGTTCCTCAACATTCACATGTAAAATACCTTGGTATACACCTTGATCGACGGCTTACATGGAAACACCATATTGACTCAAAGCTAACACAAATGAAACTTAAATTAAATCAGATACATTGGCTGATTGGTAGAAATTCAACACTCAGTCTAGATTGTAAACTTTTAATATACAAGTCGCTTTTGAAACCCATATGGTGCTACGGAATACAGCTATGGGGCACTGCTTCAGCTTCCAATATAGAGAGAATCCAACGAAGGCAAAATAAGATTTTAAGACTAATAACATCGGCTCCATGGTACATCAAAAATTCAAATTTACATCGTGATTTAAATATGCCACTAGTGACTGAAGAAATTAAAAAATACGCAGGCAAATACTTAACAAAACTCCAATCTCATCCTAATCCACTTGCTCGTAACATCTTGAATTTTACTGGACACATCCGCTTAAAAAAGAGGGACACTATGGCTCTAATACTCAACACTCCAGATGAAACAGCTTGAAAATATTTTTGTGCTTAATACGATATTTATGTATTATTGATTACTATCACTAAGTTTATGCCTGACACTGGTTGGGCCTAATTATTATATCTAGATTTAAGATTTGAAAACTTATTGTTAGTTAATTTTTTGAAGATACAATAAATAAATATACGCATGAAAAAAAAAAAAAAAAAAAAAAAAAAAAAAAAAAGATTTCCTGAGTGTATCGAAGAGGCGAGATCTTGAGATTTAACACATTTACCCCCGTATTCATAAAATTAAAAATGAATTTGAAATGTATTTTATTTCCAATTTTTCATACAAAAATTTCCTTAAATGGATTTCAAATTATATAATAAACTAAAGAAAAATTATGTTAAATTTTTTATTTAACAAACAAGTCTTTGAAACCGCTTTGAAGTTTTATTATTTTCTTAATTTGCTTTGACGAATTTATAGTAAACTATTTTAATAAAGAAAAACTGTGTTTTTCATTCTATAAAAATTACGAATTTTTGTTTTTAGTTTTTCGAATTCTGTGGTAGGCCCTTTTTTAGTAAACATATTATTTGATTTTCTTGAATTCAGTAATTCAAAATAAAGTTATTTCTGTGCAGTTTAGAAAAACGTTCATCGAATAGAATATGCAAAAAAATAAATAAAAAAAAATCAAAGAGTTCTATACATTTTTTGTTTCCTTAGCGGGATATTAAGACGAAGCATCTGGCAACCCTAACACCAAGTGCTGCAAAATACAGGCAAGTCCCCTTATGAACCATTTCAGTTCAAGTAGTTTGAGTGTAATGTTAATGCATCAATTTAATTCATACAGCAGCTGTATTGGGCGCACAAAGGCACAATTCTTGCAGGCACATGCCTTTATTAAATAGAATGAGCAAAAAATGATGCTGATATACTAAATCATATTTTTGTGATTTGCCCTGAAAGTAATTAAGTTTTTAATTTATTATCCTTAAAAGAAAAGAAAAATCCTTTGAACATAAATAAAAATTACACAAACGTATGAGTAATTTTTTAATTTAAAATTTATGCACACACATCAATTTTACGTCGCACGTTGGGGTTTCCCTTATCAAAAGTGGGAATTAATTGAAAAACTAAATTTGTGAGAAACGAATAAATTTTTATACTCGCTCAAAATACACAGAATTCCGCATAACTAGCAAAAAAAATATTTGATTGTGTCAACTACCGTTGTGGAATTATACACTTTTAAAGTTTGAGTTATTTGATGTTTTTCTAGCGTGCAATAAAAAACCTGCAATTTTTGGTGTTTTAAGAACTAGTTTTCGACGCTTTCTGAAATGAAAATGAGAAATATAATAATGGAACCTTCAACCTCGAGTTAGCAATATTAAATGCACGTTTTTACTTTTATGTTTAATTTGTGTTATTTTTCATAATCCATTAATTGAGTGAATTTCGGAGACAATTAAGATCAGTAGTAGTGAGTTAAGCCGAGTTGAGTAAAAAATTTTGTCTGGTAAAATACTATAAAAAAATTTTAAACAATTTGAAAAAAAAAACATTTTGCGCATATTTGTACCTTTTACATTTAATTGTAATACATACACACAAAAAAGTAATATGAATGAGTTTGTAATATTAATTAAAATATTTGTAATATTAATTACAAAATTAATTAAATTTTCACCTATAAACAATTTGATAATATCAATAAAGTTTTTCCACTCAAATTAATTAATACAATTAAAAATTTAATTGAATCAATTAAATTATTAATTGAAAACATTAATTGGTGAATACTTTTTTCTGTGTATGTATGTATGTATACTAATAATTCATATATGTAGATTTGTATACATAAAGAGGGATTCAAAAACAGAAATTGTATCAACTTCGATCAATGCCGAGCCCTAACCACCTATGTCAGTTACATAATTTTCGAAATTGACTTTTTGATGCAGCATCCAACACGTCATCTGGTAAAATATTGATTTGAAAATAATAATGGTCACATTTCAGTGTAATCACACCACAATTTGAAGCCTTTCACTATTATAGGTTTGAAGATATTAGATTATTATTAATTAGTTTGTAAGGGGAGTACCCTTTCCCGCAGTCCTATTCCTCGAATTTGTTGCCCAACTTGGAAAATCGCTCTCTTTAAGTGATATTGACCAAAAAAAATTTATTTTGCAATGTATTGAGAGTTGAGCCGTCTTGTTGCAAAGCGCTCGCCATTCACCTCAACGGCAGCTCCTTGCCCATTTTGCAAGAAATAAGGACCGATGATGGCGCCATTCGTTGATTACATGATTCTTTGTCTTATTGATTCTTTTGAATTGAGAAGAGTAAAATTAATGCGCAGCACGAATTGCTTGCTTGCGAGGCCGATTATGTTGACTGTAAATGCTCGAAGTGCTTAATGAAATTCGCGAACAGTTTGAAACGATTCATTCATGAGGGCTTCTCAAACCTTACTTAGCAGAAATGGCAAGACAGTTTGATATTCTGAGCTGTCAAATTATAGCTATTGATATCGATAGTTCTCATGAAATCGTTTTAAATTTATGTCTTGTTCCCACCACGAGTTGAATCACATGCTACGCTTTCTGAATCATGTTTATCAATCATGCCGTTTGCAAGTCGCATTCGTGCTTCGTTTTGCCATACGTATCATACGCACGTGCGTTTGGTTTGTTTTTATTTGCTCACACACACACACACATACACATATTAGTTATTATGTGTATGTGTGTGTGATAGCTAGTTCAGATAAGCTGGCGATAAACTGCGATAAAAGAAGATACCAATTTTACATGCTTCGCAAGTAGATTTATAATGAATCTACTTGATTCGCTCTCATAATTTTGTATGGCAAAGCAAGTTGCTTCATTCATGATTGGGGTATGAAGCATGAATAGAGAGCGAAGCACGCATAGTGGAAACATCCTATTAGTAAAGGTAAATTTCAGCTTTTCATTAAATAATATCATTCAAGAAATTATGATACCGTAAAATAATGAATTAGTAGCGGCCTTCTAAAATACATTATTTTTCCGTTGTGCTGGCGTTTGCCAGAATACTTACAATTGTCTTCAGTTACTTAGAAAAAAATATCGAGTTACGCTTTCAATTTTTGTCACAGATTTATGAAAAAATTATTATCAGCTTCAAATATCAAATATCCGGCATTGAACGAAGAAAACGGTGAATTAAAAAAGGCAACTTTAATATTGAAAACAAGTAAAAATTACTTCAAAAACAGCAAAAAATGCACCCCAACAGAAACGCTTGC
Organism: Nowickia ferox; assembly: GCA_936439885.1. Lineage (NCBI taxonomy): Eukaryota > Metazoa > Arthropoda > Insecta > Diptera > Tachinidae > Nowickia > Nowickia ferox. Next base: position 87,692,134 of record OW387023.1, on the reverse strand, counting down.
TTAAAAAAAATAATAATAATATAATAAAAAATCAGTTATGTGTACATATCCAATTAGGATTAAAAATTGCATATGCCGACCCCACAACTCCACATTATGCAAAAGTAAAACTGAAGCAATACAAAAGTAAGAAGACCTACAACAGATTTATTAACCATCAATTAAAAAATAACATCTAACAATATAATCACAAACACTAACAATTATATGAAGAGGTATAGTTAAAAGAGAATAAACCACAGTTTAGGATGAAATCTGGCAAAAACCATTCAATTAAAAAATCAATTAACTAAAGCAGCCATAAAGATACAGGATTAGGGGAGAGAGAAACATTTTTTATTTATAAGTGCCGAACAAAAAGAATAATTAAGACCAGGAATAGACAAACAAAATCCCACCATAGCGAATCTTACCCCTGCGAACATAATCGCGATAACACAAAGAATTAAAAAAAAAAATAACATAAACAAACTTAATGAAAAAATAAAAACAAAAACAGTTTCAGTAGGAATAAATAACAGGAGAAGAGCAAAATAATGTTTCTTTGCTTCAAGCGTAGTCGCAACGAATTAAAATGGTCATAAAATGTAGTTTGAAAAACATTCCAACTTTGCCGCAAACAATTTCCGAATTCTTCTAGCAAGCAGCGATGCCAACTTAGCGCGTTTCGCGATAGATTTAGCGCGTTTGAACTATGCCAAACGCGCTTTTTTTTTTTTGTCTTAGCGCATTTACTAAAAAACGTGCTAAATTAGCGCGTTTTGAATAAAATCATCATCATCTCAGTTCAATATTTTTTTGCATAAATTTAACAATTTTCTAGTATTCAAAACTCATAAAATTGTTTAAATTGGTTAATTGGATTCAGCTGCCGCAAATAAAATGCCCTTGACTGTGGTTAGAATTAAAAACACATTTTAATACTGTAAATGGCAAATATTTTGAAATTTCTCGTAGTTGTGAGAACAAACTTTATATAACTTATTAAGCATCTGTTCTAGCTGAAGTAGAAAAAGCATTTGAGTCGCAAAACTATTCGACAATTTATATAAGTTGTTACAAAGTTTGACAAATAAAATAAAAATAAAAACTAAAGATTTCGATTATTTGGAAGGCAATTGTGGTTCTGTATTAAATGATTGTAATTATTTACGATATAATTTCCAAGAAACAATATTATGAAATCTGAAAAGAGCTACTAATACACATGTGCTATATGTACGAGGTCTGATCAAAAAATAACCGTTATTTTAAATTTTTTCAAAAAGTATTCATCAATAACTATCTTGTCCCCTGCAAAGTAATCCCCCTCAGCGTTTTTTCCAATCCTCGAAACACTTCTGAAACGCTCTTTTTGGTATCGCCAACAGCTCCTGTTTCGATTTTTCTTTTATCTCCTCAATCGTAGCAAAACGCTTTCCTTTCATCGGTGTCTTCAGTTTTGGGAAGAGGAAAAAGTCAGCGGGAGCCTAGTCCGGTGAATACGGTGGTTGAGGCATGATAACGGGTTTGTTTTTGGCCAAAAACTCACGCACAAGCATCGATGTGTGAGCTGGTGCGTCATCATAGTGCAAAATCCATGATTGTTTTTTCCACAATTCTGTGCGTTTCTGACGAATTGCTTCGCGCAAACGGCGCATAACTTCAAGGCAGTATTCCTTATTGACCGTACGACAATGTGGCAAGAATTCATGATGCACCACGCCATTGCAGTCGAAGAAAACAGTGAGCAAAACCTTCACATTTGACCAAACTTGACGACGAGGACTAGCATCGTCATTGACATCTTCTCGGCCTTCCTTAAACCGGTTGTACCGGTTATACCACAATTGAACTTGTGTTCTGCTCATAGTAGACTCGCCAAACGCCACAGTCAACATTTCAAATGTCCTTGCGCATTTAATTTCATTTTTTACACAAAACTTAATACAGTTTCTTTGATCCATTTTTTCTAGTAGTAAAAAATCGAAGAGCACACCAAAACACGACTAACCTTTTTATCTGTCAAAAACAAACTGACAATCCAAAATGGCTGATATTGCCAACATATATAACAGACATGTCTACCAACATAACAGAAAAAAAAATGCGAAAATCGAACATATGTAACTCACGAAATTTGAAAATAACTGTTCTTTTTTGATCAGACCTCGTACATCGAATTTTATTAAAGTTTTAATTTAGCGCGTAGAAAAATATCCCCTTTTGGCTATAAATAATTGACAATGCTGTAACTTAGCGCGTTCTAGCGCGTTTTGCGAAGGGGAATAGCGCGTTTGGGTTATAAATAGTTGTCATCGCTGCTAGCAAGTTATACTCTTCTCTCTTTTTTTTAATAAAAAAAAAACTGCAAAGAGAATAAATCACTTTTAAGCTCTCTTCGTTGTAATATTTTCATTATGTCAATGTTAAGTTAGCAGCCTGTAACTCTACGTCTCCACCTGACATGAAATTTTGCTGTAACTTGAAGTTATAACTGAGTTGTTAAAACAAATGCACGAACAATAATGTTTTAACTTCAAAAAAGCATTAACTTGAGCAGTCTACACATAACATTAACTTGAAGTTAATGTTAAAGTTAGTCATTTTATGTCAGGTGGAGACCGCAAATAATGAAATGTTATAACAATATCGATCAGCTGTTTCTTTACAGTAGCCCCGCCCCATAAGAAAAAATTTGCTGTAAGTAGAGCTGAAGACCGAACATTACACCGAAATATTGAGTTTCTTGAAATAATTTTATTTGGAAAATTTCGGTGCAACTCTGCCATAACGGACCTTGCCCTATCTTATTGAAACCACAGACAACTGAAAGGAATTCTCTTTCGCAAAAGAAAAATTCTTGCAACATTTTTAAATAACGATTTTCAGTGACGGTTGCAGTGTGGCCGTCTTCTTCAAAAGCAAGTATGGGCGGGCAATACAGCTTGATGAAACTGCACACCACACTGTATAACTCGAACAAGGTGCAATTCCCTCTCTTAAAGAATTTGTGAATTAGAGTGAATTCACCCACATTCGACAATTTTGTGTAAACTTAAATGTTGTTTTAGTTATTTTTTTTTTAGTCATAAGAAAGTGTCCCTTACGATGCTAGTGAAATTTTAGCTGTCGAAAAAATATTTAAAAAAATATATATGTATATGGATTACTAAAAACAGAAAATCAAGTGCCTTCAATCATCTGATCGGTAGTATATGTAGAGGTATACAAATTCGCACAGATTAACAAACTTAGTAGTAGAGTGCTTAATAAATTGCCAACGTAAGCAAACCAAAAACGAACAATTATGACAACAGTTCTTTGAACTCATTAATAAAATATTCAACGGAAACCTAAAGAAAAACTTTACTGCCTGTCTGCCAGCCCGCCTGCCTGCTTGGTTACCTGCTTACAACCAGATGTACAATGAAAAAGTTCAAACAGCAACCAAAAACTTTCACAAAGGAATATGTACATGAAATAAGAAGAAAAAGTTTATTTCATTTTTCAACTTTTGGTAAAAATTAAAAAAAAAATTATAAAAGAAAAAAATTTGACAGCAAAGCCGAACAAACGCTCTTATACATAATTATTTAATTCAAAGCCGTATCGTATCAGCTGAATTTTTTTGTATTGTAAATAAAAACAGCAAACAGCTGCTACAATTTTTAATAATCACATGGGAGTGTTTTAAAAAATTAATTTATTTTTATAATTTTAGTTAAAAATTTATTAAATTTTAAATAACTGCTATAAAAAATTAAGGCATAAGGTATTATCGGTTGTTTTTTTTTAGCTGCATGAGAACTATCGATATCGATAATTATGTTTTGCCAGCTGAGAATGTCAAACTGTGTTAACATTTCTGTTCACTAAGGTTTGACAAGCCTTCATGAAGAACGCTTCCAAATTGTGTAAAATTTACTTTAAAAAAATAAATCTGTTCGCGAAGCTCACTAAGCAGTTCGTTCATTTTACGATCAAGCAATTCGTGCAGTTATTGTACGTTTTCGCACTAGTTTTACTCTTTTCGCTTCAAACATATTAACAACAAGACAATGACGAGTTTCATTGTCGGAATGAAGGGTTGCTCTTCCTGTAATTCGAAACGAAAGAAATGGTTTCGATTTTGCATGTAATTAACATACAAATGCGAAAGTATTTTCTTTCATTTCGAATTACAGAGTAGACCCCCAATACACATGATAAATTTTATTTCGTTTTTGTTGTTTAAGTTAAATCGCAAATAAATAAAATAAAATCTTTTCGCAAATACTTTTCCAGGACATTTTAGTCCATTATAAAAGTTTGGGAAATTTCAGACATTTAGGGTGGGCAAATTTGAGATTAGGAAGTAAATTGGCTGTCAAATGATGAAATGTCAAGAATTGAGCTGTCATCCTTTGACATTTATTTAGTAAAAAGTTGGCAAATTTTAACCATGGAAAGCTACACTCTTGAACAAATTTAATTTTAATTGTGAAATTTGTGTACAGACCAGAAACAACTGACTTACTGAAAGATGAAATTCGGCGCTGCATTGGCGAGATAAGCGAAGCTATGTGACGTGCTAGAGGTGGACATTTGCCCGACATCATATTCCATTATTAATTGCCATATTTCTACTTTACATTGCTACATATCAATAAAACTGAATTTGTCAAAAGAAAAGTATGTTTTTAAGCCCATTTACTTCCTAACCTTAAACTTGCAAACCCTTTATATACGGGGATACTTACTTATTCTATTCTTTTTACGACAGAGAAACATAAAACCTAGAAATACAATTCCGTTTACATAAAATTAGTTTTCTCCTCAAAATAAAAATCTTTAATATTTAATTAAAAATAGAAGATGAAAAAAAAGGAAATTTCAAACGCATTACGAATCCTAATCAAGGCAAGCAAACTGCCTTCCCCAAAATTCCTATCAGTTGTTTTCGCACGATGCTCTATTAAATGGAAACAAATCTGAAAACTGCAACGAAAAAATTTCATAGTAATTCCATTCAAGTAAAAATCTTTCGTGGTTGAATAGTTTTCGTGATGAAAAAATAATTTGCATAAAAACAATTGAAGCAACTGTGTGCCACAACTGTCTATGAACATAAAATAGAAGTAACAACGGTAGCAGCAATAACACCTACAACAACTACACTCGACAACTGGGAATGTCTCGTTCAAGTGAATGAAGCATGAAAGGATGAGTAACGTGCATGGGTCCAGTACATTTATTGGTACTGAACAATAACAACATCAACCACGTAATAGAAATTGTTTTGTCTATAAGGCATGTTTTACTTTTGTTGCCGATTCTAATGGCAGCAAACATACACAAAAAGTTGAGGGAGTATAAAATCAAACCTTTTTATTTTTTACGTGTACTATGGCAGTTTTATTTGAAGAATAATGCCAGGAACACAACTGGGACAAGCGAAGAATTTCGCCCACATCGACGAATTCGTCGTTAAGAACTCGCTGAGTAAATTCGTCGTGTGATGTACAACAACGACGAATAAATAACAGCTCTTGTAATTGGTAAAGTTGGCTATTGTTTGTGCAAAGAGAGAGACAATTGTTTTTCGTCGTTCGTCGGTGTAAATAATTAATTTTCATATGCACAAATGTGTTTTATTTGTGATGACGAAAGTTCGCAATAAAAAATTCGTCGTTCGTTTTAATTGTGTTTACAGCATAAGGTGTTGTTTCCATATTACAAACGGTCAACTCATTTAGAAATTTTTTATGGAAATTACTAAAAAAAAAAATAATACACTTTTCACAGAATTTTTTTGACAAATTGTACCAGCCGTCAACTATAGAAACTGACTTATGCTACGAACACAATTCGACCAACACTTCGAATTCGAAGGGTAAAACTAAAACCAAACATGGTCATTGGACATACATATGTTACTGATTGGTTCCTCATTCGCCGGCTTAAGAAATAAAGGGTGTTTTTTATCATAATAAAACAAGAAAATATATTTTTAATATCAATGAAACGAACTTTAATGGAAAGAAAATTTTATGAAATTAATGTTTAAATGTGATTTCTGCCATTTGGCCGCAATCTGTAACACCAATTTTCAACAACTTTTCAAAGCATTTGGGGCCGTATTTCGTCGATAACTCTTCGAATGTGGATTTCCAGGTGTTCAATTATTTGTGGTTTATCGACGTAGACAAGTGACTTAACATAACTCCAAAGAAAATAATCCAATGGGGTTAAATCACACGATCACGTGAAATTATTTTTTCATCAAAAGTTTCTTTGAGTAAATCAATTGTAGCGCCAGCTGTGTGGTAAGTGGCTCCGTCCTATTGGAACTACATATCAGAAAGATTAATGCCACGTAATTGAGGTACGAAAAAACTTTCGAATCATGTTCCTATACCGGTCACCATTGACAGTAACATTATGACCATCATCGTTTTTGAAGACATATGGGCCAATGACTCCGCCAGCCCATAAAGCGCACCAAACAGTAATTTTCTGTGGATCTAATGGTGTTTCGACAAAAGCTTGTGGATTCTCCTCACTCGAAATGCGACAATTTCGCTTATTTACGTACCCGTTCAACTAGAAATGGGCTTCATCGGAAAATAAAATTTTGAATGGAAATGCAAAACAATATCAATTTGTGTTTCAGCGCATTCAGTGTAAGTGGATTCATAATGAAATTTCAAAGCAAACTAAGCAAACGGCAACTATCAGCTGTTAAATGGTTGGTCGACATTCTAAAAAAAACATTCTTTAGAAAAATATATAAAAGATTTGCGAACAAAAGTTCTTCGTTCGCCCCAATTGTATTCCCAACATTAAGCAATAAAATTTCCATTCGTGTTACTGGTTTAACTATAGAATTTTGTTTTCTCTCTGGTTATTTGAAAGTTCGATATTAAGTTTAAGATGCCAAATTTTTGCTTCTTAAACACGTGGTATCTTGATCTTACAAAAATATATCTCCCCTGTAGCTTATTAGATAGTAAAGTTTCAACTGATATGATACTATACAATTCAAGTATTTTTTTTATTTATTTTTTGCCCAACAGAATATAAAATATGGTCCTTCGAACCTAAAAATAAACTTCGTTATGCTGCCTGTCTGAAGCCAAATACCAACTGCTTCATATTCTAGAATATTCTATGGCTTTTTTTTCAATACAAACGCTTTTAAATTTTTACCGTAATACATTTACTTGAACAAGGTCACAACTCAAAAAATTCGATTTACGAATTAATAATGCAGAACTATTCCTCAAATCGTTATGCACATTGTGTAAAAACTTCATACAATTATCTTGTTTACTCTTGAGAGGAAAATACAATTTTTTGTTTCCATTAAGTTGTTTGTAAATTTAAAAACTTTAAGTTCTGACGTTGTTGAAATAAATTTTAAATTTCCTAAGGCAACCATTCTTTAAAAAAAAATATTTTATTTATTGAATTAAAATATGGGGTAAACATTAAGATAACGCATAAGTAATTATATCTTAGTCGTTTTTTTTTTGTTTTGCTTCGTAAAAAATTAAATTTATTTAATTGTTTGATTATTTTTTTTTTAATTGCATTTTTATTCTTTTTACTCTTTTTTTTCTGCAGATAACATCAATGAGAAACGATTGCAACGCATTAATGAACGACAAAATGCATTCAATGCAAAATACAAGAAAACAATGGAACAACAGCAAGAGAAACAGCAGCAGCAATACAAAGAGAACAGCAACAATAACATCATTAGCAGCAGCAACAATAATGAATTTAATACAATAATGGATGTAAGTAAAATATTTAATTAAACATTATGTATGAATACGTCGGAAAGCAAAAATTATAGTATAAAAAAAGACACATAAGAAAAGGGAAAGAACAATTTATAGAAAAAGAACTAAAAAAAAACCAGCAAACACACAAAATTCATGGTGATTCGTTAGTGAGAACTGGTTGGCAATTTTATCCACTTGAATGGGCCTTTAATTTAAGAAACATTAGGGTTACTTTCATTCGTCAAATTGAAAAACAATGATTTGAAGTCGATAATGAATAGACAGAAATAGGAAAACCGCAAATTGCATACTTTTTGTTGTGCAACATACGCAGTTGTGGAACTTTTTATTGGCATCATTTTGTTACTGCATATTTTAGCCTTAAAAGCATATTTTTGCATATTTTTCTCTTTTGAACGTATTCTGATACTTTACGGTACATTTTTAAGCGTGAAAACGTTTTCGCAGCTAAAGCAAAAAATTCGTTTTAAGAGCTTAACATTTGGGGTTTGTAGTTAAAATATCTATCAGTGTTTCCGTCACTTGCAGAATTTTGAAAATGTGATAAGGTTGCTTTCAAAAAGCTAAATGAAATAACGCCTAATGAAATAAGTTTCATTGAAATAACGGGATCTAAATAAATAAAATAAGACCCAACAAAATTCTACAATTCCCAAAAAAAAAATTAATTAGTCGCAAAACTTCATATGCAATAAGTCCCGCTTTTTTAGACCCATTTTATAATGAATTACTGTTATATTTGTACATACAGGAAAAAACACTCATAACACACACATTCAAACACATACACGCAAACATTTCTGCTTCGTTAACTTCGTATTGATTTAAAGCAGAAATCAGTCAACCCGAAAACTGCACGAACATGTTGACAGCTGGAGCTCTTCGTTGTGTATTCGTTTATTGTGTAAACTTTGACTACGACCAGTGTTATCAGAAATGACGTTATCTCGCCAAACGTGGCGACAAAAATTTGTTTTTGGCGATGAAAGTTTTGAAATGGCAATTGGCGATTTAGTTGGCGATATTTGAACTCCTTGGCGATATTTTTGGCTATATTTCTACGATTTCAATTAAATAGAATAATGTTAAAAATATGAAATTTTTTTGTAAGGAATTTTTTCTACAACATACTCGTAATTTTAAATATTTCGTGCATGAAATTCTAAATGTTGTGACTCTTTATCTCAAACAAAATTTTCTGAAATTCAAGAAGTTTAAAAAAAATATGGCCCACAAAATCTCATTTGGTGTTTATGAAACACAGTGGGGAAGAGTTTCTTTTATTATTTAGAACCAATATTTTGATAATGAAGCACCAAAAGCCTGCACGAGTTCTCGCCTAGAATGTATGAATACGACGATGCTGCTGGTACTTACCACTTCAAGGATATAATATGTGTACTTAAATACACATTTAAGTAAATGTTACTTCAGTTTTATCACAAGATTTAAATAATAATTTTTATCTTGGTGTTCCTATTTAGATTGATATTTTAGAATAAGTTGTTTTTAAGTATTTTTTGTATTTTGTTATTTATATGTTAATGTGAACAATTTTCTTAATTTTTTTTAAATAATATAATTTTTGTATTTTACGATAGACGTTACCTACTGAATTTAAAATTTAGCAATATTTTTAATGTCAAGTCAAGTATTTTCAGCCTCCTCGCCAAGACAAGTCATTTGGCGAGGAGGCTGGAAATAAATCTGACAACACTGACTACGACTCTTTAAATCTCAGTAGCAGAAGTATGAGCAACAGGTTGTGATTGGACAGTCAAAAAATTAAAAGTCGAAGAAATAGCACAATTTTACGACTTTTGCTATTTCGACTGCAGTTTTTTAACACTGGAAACAATTATCAACAATATCCAGACAATTAATTTAGAAGTTATTTCTTGATTTTTTGAGCACTCGAAGTCGAAATATATTGATTTAAACGAAATTTTTGATATTTGGTTTTTTCATAGTTAGTGGAGAGTTTTCCCAACTCTATAAAAGTTATTAAAAATTGGTTCTTTTGCACTCATTATTAAGCCTGCTGTGAGATCAAAAAAAATTTACGAATCTCAGACAAAGAGGACATTTCGAGAAATATATTGGGGTACTTATTGCTGCAAATAGAAATGTCTATTACAATTGCAGACATGAGCTTTAAATACGAAGTCAACGAACTGATTGATAAAGTAAAAAATCAGAAACCCATTTTACAAGAATCGAAAATAAAAATGATGAACGTACCTTTTCACAATGTATGGTTAAGAGTTAACTTGCAAAACTTGCAGTTAAAGTCCCTGTTAGCTTTTAATTGTACATTGTGAAAAGGGCAGTAAAATTTATAAATTAAAAGAAAAACTATGAAACGCAAAAACTAATATTATTATTAATACCACGAGTAGTATGAGAAGGTAATGTCAACACAAAGCATAAATATAGGCTGGGAAAAATGCAGAGTATTTGATGCCATGCAAACCACAGATCAAAGGACTGTCAAATAAAAATTATAGAAAAATTCATGAATTGCATAAAAGCGAACAATAAATTAAATATGGGAGTTGATGAGAACCACAATACTCTGAGGCTGTCGGGTTGCATCACTACACCATCAGTACCCCTTCTCCACTTGTAGTAGGCATTAAATCCTTTAATAAGCCTCTCCTAAGTGTATCTAGGAAAGCCCCAGATATCTATTTTGTATCTCTCGGTAAAGGGAACTAATTTCAATGCTTATCTTAGCTTTAAACTTTTTTTTAAAGCTTAATAAATTTAAAGCAATAGTTGTGAATAAGAACTTGAAGCCCTGAAAAATATTTTTGATATCGTATTCACAATTTCCTCAATTTACTTTTGATCAGAGTGTTTTCTGTGTGCCTTTACCAAGAAATCAATTCTCACAAGCACGGTTTTGTAAAACACTTCCTTCTTTATATGAGATCATATGAAACCTCTAACATTTCATTTGCTGGGAAATAAAGCAAATAAAGAAACAAATATTTACATGAATAAATGATTGAGTATTTGGTTTTAGTTGTTCCTGTTTGTTGTTAATTCTCTGCTTAAACAGATCAAGACTGACAACAAGAACAATTACAATTACACAAGTGAGTGAGAGACATGTTGTTGTTTATCACAAACTCTTGTTTATCAAAATATGCTTTTGTAAGATTGTAACATACAATTTGTGTGTGTATGTGTGTGTATGTGAGTGTGTGTACAGTAGTGGAGATGAGATTAGCGTTCTTTGTATGTGCAGGCAAATTTATTTGATATTTTTTTCCACGTGCAATAAAATTTTACGTTTCTTTATGGAAATATTTCATTAACAGAACGTACTAAATTATACAACTTGAAAAATATTTCATGAATTTAAATGCTTTTGGCAATTCGCAATGCCGCTTAAGTGTACTGTAGACGATCAAATAAACTCATCAATCACATAGTTTTGTGCGTGTGGACATGTTTTTTCGGATACACGTACGCATTGTCGGCAATATATACTCGTATAAATTAATTAATTAATCCAATTTTTTTCGCAAGGCATCACGCGTGAATGGCTGGACCAATCCCCTCCATTCCTGTTTTGTTTTGTTTGCTATTGTCGGGAGAAGAAGAATATGAAAGAAAAAATTAAGAAAGTTGCGTGGAACAGGGTAAAACGGGAAAATTCTGTTTTTGATAAGATTGGTATAAATTTACTTTAAGTTCTACTCAGTTTCTTTCTGTATGCGAACGAAGTCGCTGGAAAATTCTAGTGCTTGATAAAAATCAATAAAATTTTTTTTAATGCTGATTATTTGAACGTCTTCAACTTTGATTGACAAAACACATAATTCTCTTTGTGATTCTTCACCCGGAAAAAATTTTAGTTGGTAAATGGTTGGGCCGATAAAATATTAGCTGATGTTTCAACTCACGCTACAAATTTTCTATGAATCCAAAAAACAATTTATGTTCATTAACATAAGAGCAAAATTGTGCCAATGAAATGATTCTGACAATTCTTAAATTGATTAGATGCTTTTGTCATGACTAAATAAAGGATATGATGAGCACAAGCGAATAAAATATTATACGACCATGTAACAGAGTTCAATTCCGTTCGTAAACGGAATTCAATCTACCCCATTTTTGTTGGAGATGGTGTCTAAAAAAGAAAACTAAAATACGGAAATTTATCAAGTGTGTCCAGACTGTTGGGGGCGCTGGTATGCTGTGGTATGCTCCAGGTAGGGCTTGACATCTTGAGGTGGATTGAATTCCGTTTCCAAACGGAATTGAACTCTGTGACATGGCCGTACAATTTGGATTTTGGTGTCAGTTGTCGGTATTTGCAGCTAAAAAAAATTTCATTATAAATTTATTTCAAAATAAAGACTACTAATCGGTTATTTCCATTGAATGCTGGTTAAATGTACTAGCATGGTTTGATAAGAGCAACATTAAAAGATTTACAACCGATTGGCGAAAAATTCAGTTGTCTCAACGAATCTGTTGTCTCTGTGCTGTTAATGTTCTCCAGCACCGTGGACAAACAAAAGTTTATACTATCCTGAGAAGTTGAAATAAAAATAAGCGACAAGCATAGGACACTCACACATATGCACTGATTGATGGGATTGATGGGTTTATCTGATCGTCTCGGGACATTTGATGTTATAAAACACACATGTTGTGCTCATACATAAACGATTCTATAAAAGATTTTATCATATTGACAGTGCTACTTTGTTTAATCTCTTTTCTGAATTGAAAACCGATCGGGTAGCGAATGTGAGTCAGGAGTCCAACCGATCATAATAAAGCCTTTCAGACTGAGATCACGACAATTACAGAAGGCATTAAATTGCTAACGAAAATTGACAACCGTCTACTAAACAGTATCTTTACAGATAGTAGGAAAGTTGTCGAAGCCTTGAGACATCATGAAGATCAGTCTCGAAGCGTCCTTCAATGCAAAATTGAGATAAACTCATACAGGTATTGTGGAAATGACGTGAAAATTCCAGGACATCAGGTTATTGCTGGCAACAAAGAGATGAATAAGCTTGCACATATGGAAACATTACTGAATAACATCAAACTAGAAATCGCCAACCTTTACAAGAATTTAAAAATGAATTGAAACAGTGGACTTTAACAACACACCAACAAAAATAGTGAAAAGACAATAGAGATTATAGATTTAAAAGGGCGGACATGCAGAGTTTAAAAATTACGACGCAAGTGATGACAATACAACATGTAGAGCATTCCAGGGGCTCTACTTTGTATTTCGAAACGAAATAAAATGCTTTCGTGCTTGTATGTTATTAACATTACAATTTGAGAGCATTTGCTTTCGTTTCGAATTACTGAGTAGGAATATGACGAAAATCTCGAACACCACTTGTGTTACTGTCCAATATTCGGTCAAATTATAAGAAAAATCTTCCACAGGAGAAATATACCAGATATAAAATATCTTAGGGATTTAAACTGGAAAATCCTAAGAGAGTATATTGAAGAAAACTAAGTTCCCAACCTGAATAAGTGTAATAGCTAGTGCTATAAAAGCATAAGTGTAATCCGAAAGAGGATTGCATCAATATTGATTGCCCCACTTTTCAACCTAACCTAACTTAATGTATGTGGGTGAAATTTTTTATATTCCAAAGATAGCCAATAATTACTCGGAACACAGCACAAGTAAATTTTTCTAATATCCAGCTTATTCTCTAAATCTAACTTCTATTAAATATTGAAAATTAGCAAGTGTGCTAATTCTTTATTCACCACTGTCTGCCACATTATGTTTACTTACATAATTTACATGTCTTTATATGTATAATATGACACAACAACTGCATCATCAGCAATAATACTGAACAGAACATGACACTGACACTTAAATTTATGTGTAGTTTTGCGCAATAATAAAAGATATACTCGTAAAAGAAAACAAAAAATACTCTAAAAAAAACATGGTTAAAACAAACAAATTGGGAAAATGTACATATGTACATGTGTACATATCGTCGCTGATTTAACTAACTGACCTAACTAACATTTTTACAATTTAACAGGAGAGCAGCTTTTATAGTTGTTTTATACATTCATTCTTATGGCTGCGTCTGAAATCTTTTTACTTATTTAGGCACAACAGTAATCCTTACAGTCATGAAAATTGTAGACAATGTGTATTATGACTTAAAAAATCTAGTAAAGGACTTAACTCAGTTTTCAAAAAAAAAAAAATGTCAGTTAGTTCAGTTAGTTAAAACAGCGACGATATGTACATGTGTACATAACTACAAACCCGCAATAACAATAAAAAATAAAGTATTGTGAGCCTGATGGCACAAATATCAATTGCTTCAAATGTTGTGCTTTAAGACCGAAAACACTTTCACATGCCACCGACCGACCACCCAACAGGCACTCGCCAAAGAATTTATTTTATTTTGCCAAAACATTATTTCTGAATGATGTGTAGCCACAGGAAATAAATAATAACAAGTGCTAATTTGTCAAAATAAGCTCTAAAACACATTTTGTAATCTTGAGTCAGGATTCATAAACGATTATTAAAATTAATGTTGGTTAAACGCACCAATTTTCTCACTGTTATCGTAGTTGATGTATTTCGACTACGACGTACATTTTTGTAACAGATCAAAGAACACCGCAACATTTTTCTTTTAATCTAGAACCAACTTGTTGTAGTCGAAGTCGAAGTCGAAATACGCCAACCACGATAAGGAACTTTGCATGGCTTCAAAGAATACTTTAACTTTAACAATCGTTTACGACTAACTGGTGTCGAGTATTATCCATAAACTCCTTTAATAACATTAAAACTCGTGTTTAAATGGATCAGTAGTTAAAAAAAATACAGACGAGTTGATAACCTCCTCCTTTTTTTAAATCATTTAAAAAAGAAGACTTACGGTAAACAGGATATAACAGAAGTTTCTTCCACATGCCTTTCTAAATGTTGTTGCTTTCATCCGTTTCCGTTCTTGATACAACTCTTCTTCTCTATGTAATTTGTATAGACGACTACATACGCAAGAATTTCCCTTCGTAAACATTTTAGCACGTGTACTCGTATTCATATAAACACAACACACATCGTTTAATGCTATGTGTCAATATGTTTTGGTATTGCTTGGCTTGGCTGCTGTCTATCTATCTGTAATCCAAAAATACATACTTGAAATCTACACAGGAAAATAAATACAAACAACTACAAAATCATGTGTCTTTACATGCATAAGAGTAGGGTGGTTCAGTTTCTAACAAAAATAATGCCAGACGATGTGAAGACTATAGAACGATATCCTTAATAAATCATACTTTGAATTGGATCCTAAGAACAATTCACCAGAGGCTATATGGTAACTGTGAATCATCACTCTGAGAAGCTTTATTTTGCATCCAAATTCTAGTCCAGAATAGAAGAGATGTATCCAGTAAAAAAAAAAATTGGAAGATATTTTTAAGGCACTACATTTTTATTAGAACCCTAAATCCGTACATCAAAGGCGAAAAGAAACCCTATTGTTATCGCTACTGTGTCCGTATGTCTGTCACAGGCTGTTTTTTCGAGAGCAACAGACCTGAAATTTTCATAGAATATGATGATGATATTTCAATCGGCAAAAGTTCACTTTTAAAATTATTTGCACCCAACTCAAGTGTCTCAGCATTTTTTTTTTTCAAAATATGATAGCCGATGTTTTTCTCTATGATACTAATAAACTTTTTTATTTCTTCTGCATTTGGACTTTTTTTACATTGTAAACTCTTCTAATTCTTTCTTCAGCGGAATTTACGTGCTTACTGAGGGTGTTGAATCCTTGTAATAGTTTCACTTGAAAACAAATATACATAGTTTGAATATAAAATGGTCAACTCATTCTTAATAGCATTTAATTTTATAAAAAAAAATTTAAATATGCATTAAAAATTTGTTAAAACTGCAAAACTATGCATTTATTACCAAACTATGTAAAAATATGCACTTAATACCAAAATATGTAACTACAAATTAATGCCAAATTATTTCAAATTTGATAATTCGGATATACATACATGCTAGTTCAAAAATGTAACAAGTGGGAAAACCTAATTCGAATACGAATACGCTGAATTCAGTGGTGCTTACCGTTTTTAACAGACTTCAAAAAAATGGGGAGGTTATCAATTCGTGTCAACTTTTTTTTTGCGATGTTACTTCATAACTCGGTATATTTTAGACCGATTGTAAAAATTATTATTTTTTTCTGAGAGGGTATAGCTTCCCATTGGTCCCATTGTAAAAAAAGAAATTGGACATTTTTTATATTTAATTTAATGATATTGTACTTATTTGATTGCTGCGAAACCTAGCAAACACCATTGGTTCTTGAAATTACACAATTTTTAAGTTGAAAAAATGGGCGGGTATGCGCCCATTAAAATTTATTATAATATTTCAGGCGGTTCACTTAACCGATTTTTACAAAACTTACCACACACCTTGAGCTCTAAAACAGACATCTCCATGTAAAAAAGGGCGTAGTCACGCCCATTAAAATTTAATATTTTATTTCAAATGGTCCTACTTTACTGACTTTTACAAACAAAAAATAGTTTAGAATTCAAGCACAGTGTTGTTAGGCAATCAACTTTATGTATTTTAATTTCATATCACTAACTTTATTAAAATCAAAAGCTTACATACGAGGTGTGTTCAAAGAGTATCGCGAATTTTTAATTTTCGCGGGTTACGTTTACACCATTTTTAATTTTTTTGTGGCGTTATGTTGGTACTCTTGTTTCTCACTTCTGCCGGCAATTTCGACCATTTTGAATATTCAGTTAATTGTTGACAGCAGCTTTGCTTGTACGTGTTTTGGCATGACATGACATGACATGGCAGTTATCCATATTAAAAACAATAATTTGATTTTGAAGTGCACGTTGAAACGAAATTGCCATAAAAATTTTGACTAAAGCAAATAATACAAATTAATATTTTTTTTTGGATACTCTCGTAAAAACTTAGCTTCAATTTCGAAAGAGAGCACGATATCAGAATTAAAACATTGGAGCTGTATTTTGGATAAATAAGACAAGATTTTTATTTATAATTTTTATTGCAATAAACAACAAAATATTGACCCAGATTTTCACATCTAAGTAACCTTTTATACATTAAAAATGTTCCTTCGACGTCTTTTTGGGGGAAAAGTCCGTCACAAATACACGTAATAACTGCGTAATATATAAAAAAAAATTTTGTACACAACATGGAACATTGGAATTAAGATTAAGATGGCAAAAAATAAAATTAAAAATTTTTACCAACACATAGATAAGCTTGTAAGCACATTAAAATAAAAATATTCTATAAAGTATCAAAATATGCCCTAAAGGCATATTAAATTATGCTCTAAAAATTCGAAAATATGCTAGGTATATGCGTGTAAGACTGATATATGCAAAAACATGCTTTAAAGGGTAAAATATGCAAAAATATGCACTAACAAATCGATGTCAAAATGCATAAAAAGTTCTGAAACGGATAAATATCTTGTCCCCGCATTAATACGTCACACAAGAAAAAACATGCAATTGCATATTTGCGGTTTCCCTTATAAAAACCCATAATTACCTTTTTATCTATCACCAAAAAAAAAACTGGCATTTACATGAAATTCCAAATTGCTTTGCACATTGTTTGAATTTCTTTTTTTGTAATTTATTTAATGTAGTTAAATGAAAGTCAATTAATCTCAATAAATTGTCTTTAAGGAATTGATTTCCATCATTTAGTATATCTTTATGTGTAGTCCAAAAATATTTTTGCTTGCAACACTGATGCTATCTGGGATTATTGCTTTTCTTTTTGTCTTCCTTTTTTTTTTGCAGGATAAGGACGATAACAATCGTCATTACAATCACATCAATTCACAATTCACTTTCACGCCAGAGGAGATCAAATATGACAACAAACATTACAAATATCTCAAGTACACTGCTTACAAAAAGGTAAGTGTCGTTTACTATTATTAAATACTATCTATGTTAGATATGATAATGTAAAGAAAAATACGAGTACATACACAAGAAATCTATATATACTCGTACATACTTATGTACATTTTCTTGTGTATGTACATTTTTATCTTGAGAGGCAGACAAATACAGCAAAAATCAAATGCAAAATTAAAGTTAATACAGGGATAATGTATGACAGCAATATAAATAAATACCAAATATTTACTCAGCACGACGTCGGCTGAAATGCAAAATCTCGTAACTAACAAAAAACTTAAAATAGCAAATTAAATGAATTATACAGCCCAATCATAAACAAAAATTCCGCACGAGTTTTTTCACTCTTCCCTTTTCTCCTATCATGACTTTGTTTTTCACTTTTTTTTTACCAAAAAAAAGCAGGTATTATGAACGCAGCTGAACTTGCTTTTTTCACTAAAAATATTTCTCTTGCAGAACAGAAGGGAGTTTGCATAAAAACATGGTTAATACTCCATTAAAACAAAATTTATATACATAAACTTGTATTTTATAGTTCTTTTAATTGGAAAAACACAAATAATTCCCAAATAAATAATTTATAAACTTTTTTACATATTTTTTGAAGTTGGTGAATTTTAATAATTTTTTTTGCTCTCTCACTCCAAAAAAAAGGGAGAAACAAAATGTCAACAAACAAGCAAAACAATGAGCTTCATAATGCGGTGATGCCACGTATTACCCTTTTTTCTTCCCAAGAAATTTATGATTGGAGGAATGTTTTCTCCAGAAAATTATTTTCCGTGAGAAATGAATTCCGAGGGAATATTCATGATTGGCCAAGTTGAACATGAAAATAAAGAAACTCTATTTCAGACACTAAATAGAATAATTTTGTTTAGTTTTTTCTCTCAAAGTGCAGTTAAGTCATTTAGCATTTCAGCTAACGATTAGAAACGTATTCCGAAGAAATACGAATACGTTAGTAACTTTTTTTAAATTTTATATAATTTTAGGACAATCAACAATATGCAGAAGACAAGCATAAAATTCGTGGATACAATGAAGTCATTGACAAGCCACAGAAATATTTAAAAAACAGCAACCTTAATAATGGTAAGAAGAAATCTTTGAATACAATAGCCGAAAATAAAATGTATTGCCAATATTTGCATGCACTGCACAGGTTATCCCTCCAAATCGCCCGAATGTAAGCCACAACAACTAACAGCAATTGGCAATCGTCTGCTGGACTGGTTCTCTGTTATTATGGCCGACAGCAAAAAACGTCGTCAGCACAGCCAGAAGTCAAAGGCCCATTTCCCACCCGCCTGCAAGACCGAAGCTAAATGGATGTTTGGCCATTTGGATTTGAACAACGATGGCTTCTTGTCGCTGCAGGAAATGTACGATTTGGAGCATGATCAAAATGAACGCTGTATTAAGCCATTCATTGATACTTGCGATCTGGATCAAGACAATTCGATAAATACCCGAGAATGGTGTCGTTGTTTTGAGAAAACCGATCGTCCCTGCGCCGCTGTAAGACGAAGAATTGCCGGCGATTTTGCAGGTGAGATAGGTACAGGTGGACATTCTAATTTATCATACATATTCTGATATTTTTTTCACTACAGATATTCTTTTTTGATTTTTAATTTCGTTACGTACTTTGTTCCCAACAACAACAACAACAAAAATTAAAGAAAGATACAGTTTATACACACTTCAAAATGCTCTTGAAAGTTGAAAAAAATATATATAAAAAATAAATTTAAAAAAAAACTGGAGAAAAAGTTATTTCTTAAAATTCCAAAGAATATTGTGCTGTTCTCTTTTCAATACATAAATATTTATAAAAAGAAAATATTTTTAATCTTATTCGTTAGATAAAAAAATTAGAGTTTAATTTTTAAGTTTTTATTACCTATATGTATTTCTCAGTACGCTTTTAGCATTGCTTTACTTTTTTAATTAAGAATATACATATGTATGTACATATGCACAGTGGAGTTCGGTTATAACGAACGCCAGTTTTAATGAATTATCGCTTATAGCGAATAATTTTTCCGTTTCCAAAATTATTTTTATTATTATTTCTTATAAATTAGTGTGCTTGAAGGGAGCTGTGGTTATAGCGACTTTTCAACTACAGGTAACCCTAGATTTACGCGATCTGGTGGTACCGCACAATGTCCGTGTAAATCAAATTCGTTTAAAATAATGTTCAGTATTGGTACAAAATCTTCTTTTGGGACCAGGAATTTAGAATTTCGCGTAAAACAAAACATGAGATACATGTGAAATTTTATTTTGGGACCTACGAATCGCGTAAAATCAAGAACACATTAAATTATTAACTTTTTACTTCTTTTTTTTTGTACACGTTGTACAATTTGCCAACAATCTATTGCATGTATATTGTTGCTTATTTCTATATAACCTTTTGTTAAGAAACATATTAAAGCTTTTTGTTATATTTTTATAAAATATTGGAACTGTAAGAGGGCAATAAAATGCTTCAAACATTTCAGGCAAGGAAAGTACATTCACTTTATTGATTTCAAGGCAAATACATATGAATGGTTTGAATTTTGTTTTGGTTATTTTTTTTAATGGTCCTTGTAATTCACTCATTTGAATCAAGCGATTTTTATTAAGTTTGTAGGCTTTTCTCCACTTTTCAGGCGATCTAAAATCTTAATTTTGTTTCTATAATTATATTTCACTCGGTGCACTTTGCTACAATCTCCCCCCACCCTTAATTAAAAAAAAACAAACTTTTCCATAAGAAAAAAAATTATGAAAATTGTGATAACCCATTTTTTCGCGGACACATTTCCCATCCTCCCAATTAAAAAAAAAAATTAGTCGACCTCTTGTGTTTTATGGGAATTGTTACAATTTAAGTTTAGCATTTGCTAACGCACTAATAATCCCAAATTACTATTTTACTTATTCAGTAAAATATTTTTTTTAAATACATTGAAATTGATTATTGTGGGGTTTCACTGTTGCCAATGCAGATCATCAGGGAACTTTTACCCAAAACTTTTTTGGAACCACTATTATGTTAAACTTTCATTTAAACAAATGAGAAGCTCAACAAATATCAAAGTTGAAACCAGCACTCAATAATCAACATGTTTTTTTATTTTTCCACATACAAAATGAATTTTGAAAATATTTGATAGTTAAATTTCCAACAAAAAAAATTTTGTAAATAATAATAATAAATGGTCCACAAATGAGGAAGTTATTTGAAAATAAATTTTCTGAAGGGTATTTTGCCTTTCCACCCTTCCCTCCCACCCCTCCCTTTAAAAAAAAAATGTTAGCGTAATTTTTTCATATAAATTTTTTTTTTAGAAATTGACGAAACGAAGACAAAGTTATTTGATATTAACTTTTTAAGGACGGGCACTTAGCCCAGCTCCACCCCCGTAAATATCGAAAAAAAAAACATATATATATTTCATAGTCAATTTTTTGGGCGGCCACTTTTCCAAAAAAAAAAAACAATTTCAGTTGCAAACTATTTTTTTTAATTTGTCTACATATGACGAAGTTATTTGATAATAAGTTTTAAGAACGGGCACTTTGATTCCCTTCCCACCAAAATATTAAGAAAAAAATTTCTGAGGTTTTTCATATGCTAAAAAAATTGGAAAATTGGTCCACAAACGAAAAAGTAGTTTGATGATCAATTGTAGGGGTGGGCAATTAGCGACACCTTCCTTTTTTTTGTATATGCTAAATGTATTTTAAAAGTTGGTCCACAAATGGTGAAGTAATGCTCATTTGCATTATAAAATCTGTTAAAAACATAATTTAAAAAATTGAGTCCCAGACAAATGTTGCGAAACTTTCAGGAAGATCGGTTCAGAGATGTGGTCTCCTTTGAGGTACGCACAAACGAACAAGTATTTATACGACAAAAAAAATCAAAAAAATCAACTGCAACCAACTTTGAACCGTTAAATATCCTAAATAGTCATTCGAAATGAAAAATCATAAGAGAAACCTAAAAACCCTGGCGAATGATACCCTTTTTTTGATATAGTTCGCCGACTTTTTACTTTTTTCGTATTTACAAAATGGCGTCTGTTGATCGCCATATTGAATTTTGACAATCGATTGACGCAAGAATCATTAAAATCGGCCCACGCGTTCGGTTTATATAGTGCCGCAAAGGAACGCACATACACACATTCCGTTTTATATGTATAGATTGATTATGCTGTTGGTTTATCGTACATCTCCTCATACACTGCTGCCTTTCGCGTAAAATGAGTTTTGCCATAATTTATTAAGCGTTTTATATTAAATTCGCTTAAAACAAAATCGCAAAATTAAAAAAACCGTTGCTAGTTTTATATTAAATGAAGTATCGCGTAAATCGAGGGTTACCTGTATGACAAACTGTATTTTTAAGTTCTACAAACAAAGCTGCATGCAAATTTATACGTTTATAGTAATAAAACGAAATTTAGGTAACCAAAAAGTTATTGGGCCTTAATGTGATTGGCGCATTTCGACTCCGGCTAGGACATTTTGGTCCTAAATGAAATATTTAATGTATTACAAAAACATCGTACTTGAAAACGTGCTACGCCAACAACGATAAGTCTCATTATTATTACTAATTTATGTGACCGAACTCCACTGTATAACACTTTAATTTATTGCATTTAGTTTTTACTAAATTAGGAAGTTAAACAGTTAGAATAATTAGAAACAGTTTCAATAGTTCCTTCTCCTCTTTAGTAAATCCTTCCCTCAATGTCTTCATTTGTTTCAACCCAAAAAAAAATCATTGAATTTTTAATACAAAATTGTAAATGTCTATTACCAAATTAAATGCATTTGAAATAAGCATATAAAAAAATATCTACGTTTCAAAATGATAAACTTTAAATATTAGAAATTTTTCTAATTAAATAGTTTCCTTAAATCATGATTAATCAGGTTTTTGGCATTTACTATTTTCTAATACAAATGAACCAAAAATGTACAAGGACATGAAAACAAATAAAAAAGTTTAAAAAAATGTAAAAATTTTACTTCAATTCTTGCCACAGAAACTTCAAGTAAATTTTATTAAATCTTTAATTACGCCTGTAGAAAACTTTATAAACGAAATAATTATGCAAGAGATGGATGTACGAGTATGTATGTCCGTAAACAAATTTCAGGAGTGCTTTAAAATTTTACAAACTTTCAAGTTGTATTGAAAATATATAAATATTGTTTGCAGTTGCTTCGGCACAGTTGAAGTTTGACAAATTGACAACAGCCCAGCAAATATTTATTTTATATAATGAAATAAATACAAATAATTTAATTCAAACTGATTCTAAAAATATGCACTTCATTAATTAATATTTAATTAAGGAGAATGGTATTTTTATGCAAAAACTTCAATTTTATAAAAAAAAAAACTCTTCAATTACATTTTTACCAAAAGCATCTTGTTTTCAAAGAGAAGTAACACACAGGTAATATCAAAAATGTGTGTTACGAGTACCTTCTTCAAGGAAGGGATGAGCACAGAAAGTGAAAATAGTAGAGCTAGAGCTTAACTCTCATTTTTACAACCCCACAACAGCGCACTTCTGCTCACTTTTATAGCATCATTGCAGCGCCTCCGGTGTAAAGTAGACGTATTACTTTCAGCTGTTTAGCCATTTATTATTAAATTTATTCTCCTACAATGCACTGCTATAAGCAGCTCATTGATAGAGTAAATTATCAGTAGTAAAGAAGACCTTTTTATAAAGAAGTCCTTTTTATAAAAAAGTACTATTGCACGCAAAATTTCGTTTTATAAAAAGTATTTTTTTACACAGAGTACCTCTTTACAAAAACTACCCAAACTTTACAGAAAGCACCTTCCTACCTTTTTACAAAAAGAGGGTGATTTGCAGTACCCTCTTACAAAAAGTACCTGGTTACCGAAAGTACTTTTCTACAAAAAGTAAGTTTTTACCGAAAGCACCTTTTTACAGAATGTAAGTTTTTACAGAAAGTACCTTTTTACAAAAAGTACCCTTTTACAAAAAGTACCCTTTTACAAAAGGTACCCTTTTACAAAAAGTACCTTTTAACAGAAAGTACCCGCTCAAAAAAAGTTCCTTTTTATAAAAAGTATATTTTTACAAACAAAAAAACATTTACTTATAAATATGTGGTACTTTTTTAAAAAAATACCTTTTTACAGTAAATAATTTTTTATTTATAAAACCATTTTACTTATAGTACCATTCTTCCAAAAGAACCTTTTTATAAAAAGTACCTTTTTACAAAAATACCTTTTAAAAAAATATTCTTTTACAGAAGAACATTTTAAGAAACAGTACATTTGTTAAAAAAGCAACTTTTTGCAGAAAGTAAATTTTTACAAAAAGTACCTTCGTACAAAAAGTAACTTTTACAAAAGTATCGTTTTACAAAAAGTACCTTTTTACAGAAAGTACCTTTTGCAGAGAAGTACCTTTTACAGAAAGTACTTTTTTATGAAAAGTATATTTTTTACAAAAAACACTTATGTACAAATATGAGATAATTTTTCAAAAAAGTACGTTTCTACAGAAAATTATTTTTTACTAATAGTACCTTTTTACAAAGAGTACTTTTTCACCAAAGGAACTTTTTTAGAAAAAGTTTCTTTTGACAGAAGTACCTTTTTACAGAATAATCTTTTAACAAGCAGTACCTTTGCCGAAAGAGATAGTCAAAAAAGATAGTACCTTTTTACAGAAAGTACCTTTTTATAGAAAAAAAGTACCTTTTTATAGAAAAAAAAATACCATTTTAGAAAAAATACCTTTTTATATTTTTTTTTCAAGCAAACTTTTTACAAAAGTAACCTTTTACAAAAAGTACCCACATATTTACAAAACGTAACTTTTTTAAAAAATAACCTTCAAATATGTGCATTTCTACAAAAAGTAACTTCAAAAAAAGCGAATTGTCCACTTCGTAGCAATCGGTTAAGCTGAAGTGCATAAAATCGTTCCAAGTTAAAAAAAACCCCTTCGGAAGAAAAATACATCACTACATAAAATATATGTATATTATTAACTTTTAAAGGCGTATCTCCGTCTACTATTTGAAACTTGAGATAGTGTTATTACAAGCGCGTAAAGAGTGCGATACGTTTTGTTGGAATTTATTGAGTACGACAGCGTTATATTTAAAATTAAATTTTAAGGGTGGTGTAACCGGCCCACATTTGAAATTTTAGAAAGCGTGCCCCGTCCCTTTTTTCATAATTCCTGTTGTGTCTTTAAAAACTCCCACATTTATAACGAATTTTATGGAATGTAACCCAACTTTAATTTGGCAGGAGTGGATGCGCCCACTTTCATGACTTTTAAACTTAAGCTGAAATAACAAACGTTAAAAATTAAACAACAGAGTTGACAAGTGCCTATTAAAAAATTAATTGATTTTTAAAATTTTTTAAAAGTATGTACGTAAAATAAGTTTCAGTTTAAATTTTTCAAATAAATTCTATTCATCTAAATAACCAGCATAATGTTCAGTTGCATACATACATACATAGAAATTCCTTTTATGCCTAAACTTATTTGCTGGGTTGATGTTTTAAAACACATTTTGCCATTTTGCCAAAAAAAGTTTATGAATTTATTTTCTTCTAAAAGTTAAAAGTTACTCGCAAACACATGCATAAACTTTTGCCCAAGCAAAATAAAAAGTTGCATTTTACAAATTTTAAGCTTTTCCTTCTTTTAAGTACACAATTTTGTTAAACACTGTATTTATTCAATTTACTATTTTGCCAATACACAGAAAATTTATTTTCACTCAAAAAATATTAATTTATGTTTTTAAACTAGAAAAAAACTTACATATATATTTAAATTAAATTATTTATTTAATAATAAATTCATTATATTTCAAATAAAATCATTTACATATACATACATACATACTCGTATAGCAAATTCATATTTAATCAATATAAAAATACTTTGCTAAATTATGTAATTAAAAATATATCAAAATTTATTAATTATTTATGTCAGCTTATGCTTCCACTTTCCCAATATTTGTAATTGCTAATAAATAACTATTAAACACACAAACACTGAAACACAACAACAAAATATGTATATTAAATTTTGCGAGCAAAACAAAAAAATATTGAAGATTTATTAACGTTTTTATTTAAATTTATTTGTCTGCTCGTTTTTGGTTGTTTGATGTGACAACAGGAGCTTATGCACCCGATTGTGATGTTCAAGGATTCTACAAGCCCACACAGTGTCACAATTCGGTTGGAGTTTGCTGGTGCGTTGATAAACATGGCGTCGAATTCGCCAACACACGTACTCGAGGAAAACCTAATTGCGGTAAGTTTCAAAATTAATATTACAAATTTTTCGCTTTAGGGAAAATACGTTTATTTCAACTAAATAGGGAAAAAAGGAATGACTTTTTCTTTACTCCATGGCATTCATTTAATTTATGCAAGTGCAAGTTTTCGATTTTTTAAGAAATCATTTTAGCCATCTTTTGAATGTTCAAATAACAAGTACTTTTATTGCTGTGTACTGCAATGATAATAATGTATGATACAATTCTCATTCGGTTCACATTGAAGTTAAAATAAGTACAATAATGGGAGTCTATCGGCCATATCACAGAGTTCAATTTCGTTCGTAAACGGAATTGAATCCACCCAATTTTTGTAGGAGATGGCGTCTAAACAAAAACTAACATATGGGAAATTGTCAGGAGTATCCAGACTGTTGGGGGCGCTGGTATGTTGGGTTATACTTCGGCTAGGGCTAGACATCTTGAGGTGGATTTAATTCCGCTTCCGAACGGAATTGAACTCCGTGACATGGTCGACTTCTCTAATGGTGATTCAACGATTGGCCAATACCATTTTCTTCACTTCATCAATTTTTTTCTGTTGTTGAAGTGCTCTGGCGTCCGGCACGCTCTTCGTCGTTCACATCTTCTCGGCCTTCTGAGAACATTTTGAACCACCGATAAACGTTGCTTCGGTCCAAGGTAGCTTCTCCGTATGCCACAGTCAACATTCGGAATGCATCCGCGCACTTAATTTCGTTTTTCACACAAAATTTGATACAGGTTCTTTGTTCCATTTTTTTTTTTTTTAATAGGTAAAAATCGAAGACAAGCCAAAACACGTGCAAGCAAAGCAGCTGTCAACAATTAACTGAACATGCAAAATAGTCGAAATTGTCGGCATAAGTGAGAGACATCAGTATCAACATAACGCCACAAAAAAATCAAAATTCGAATATACGTAACCCGCGAAAATTCAAAATTCGCGATACTTTTTGAACACACCTCGTATATATTAAATGCAGTGTCTCAATAAAATGAGTAATTTTTAAAACGCTTTTATTGGTTTCACCTGTTTATGGTGTTTATGTATTCGTCTGTTACAGAATCTTTCAATGTAATTTTTACCTCTCAAGACGTCCGACCAATTTCAAACTTTGCACAAACATTATGTCCGAAAGCAATGCAATCTGATGCATATAAAAATGGACGCTGCACGCCCATACGTTCATGCCAATTCAATGTCTTGTAACTTGAAAACTATAGAGGTCGGAATATTCATTAATGGTAAGACTATTTTGAGAACGAAATCTGATTAAAAAAAGTTGGTGGTGCGATAGGCCCGGAGGAACGTTTGCTTCTCACACAAAGTCATTGGTAGTTAATAATCTGCTGTCTGAAAAGCTATAATAATATAAAATCCTTAATTTCGGTATTATTTAATTTGCTTACAAAATACGGAGTTAAGTAAAAATCTGATGGGGTGGGTGCGTGGGAAGGAGTACTCTCCATACAAAGCAATTAGTAATTACGTGATATCTGGAATGTTATGACAGTAAGTCTTAAAAATGACGGTATTAGTTAATTTGAAGACAAGACACGAAGTTTGGGGGGGGAAAAACTTCAAGGGCTAAGTGGGGGGCCACGGTTACTCCCTAGAGAAAATAAAAAACGAATAACAATAATTAGACCAAGTAGAATGTTTTAATTTTGATCTGAATCTAAGCTAGTTATTAGGTATTGAGTTACAATAAAACTATTGACCTTTGGTGTGTTTTATGAAAATGGGTAGCTGTATTTTAAGATATAGAATTAACTACAATGTCATGCAGCACTGATCTACAATTAATTCTTAAGTTGAGTTACGTACTTGGATTTGGTGAGAGCCCAAAAATTTACTCTCAACTACTTTGAAACTCGTTTCAATTTTATATTAATATTTTCTGTTATTATTTTAGATCATTGGTGGGCGCTGTAAATGTATTGATCTGCTGTCAATGTACCGTTAAAATATTAATTGAAAATAAAACATTTTCTATGCAAACAGTCAATTGTATAAAACTTTTTCAAACTTTATTTTAGTATGGTCCACTGATACAAACTATTTTTTTAATTTTTCAAAATAAATATTTGTATTTTTATTTCAAATTTCTCTCTTTCCCTACCATTGAACTTGTGAATATCGCTATGAAAAGCATCATAATGTCTTTTAATAACATATTCCCCTTTTTTTTCCTTAAATCTTTAATAACATAAAAGGCATTGCATGTTACCAAATGCGTTATTTATAATAAACTATTTTTCGCATATCATAAATTTGAAAGGCAACACGTGTGTTTGCTGGACAAATGTTCTAGAAAAAAAATATGTAAGCATCCGCCTCATGTGCATTCGTCGCTGTCTCATCACAGAATACACAGAAGTGAAGAAAGTGACAGGTAAAAAAAGCTTCTATCAGGTTTTTTAAAATTCGTGGAAAAAAGAGAAAAATATAATGTATTTGATATTGTAGTGTATTACTACTTACCAATTAACACAGCTAGTAAAAAGCGTAGTAGTTCTATTGCACTAGAAAGAAGAATCAAAACAAAATCGCCGACAAAATTCGAGGGAAAACGAGACAAAAAGAAAAATACCCTTATCTTCCGTCTCGTGACACTTCTGTATATTTTGTGGTCTCATCGACGACTAAATTAAAGAGGGTAAGAATATGTGTGAATGCTCTCAGCACAATTGTGTAAAGAAATGCCCTTGTCTGTTTTAGATGGAATCTTAGCCGGGTAGTATCGCGTTGTCTATGCAACGTGTGATGATACATAGTTCGAAATTGTAAATTTACTGACTGTCAGGTGACTTAAAAAAATCAACTTTAAGTTAGTTGAAAAGTAGTGCAGAGCGAGACAATTGACTACGGCCTAGAACATCGCAATGTTAAAATAGTTAGTTGTTTCCATTGGAAAGTAATCTAAGTGTCAGGCCTGACTGAAATAGTTAGCTCAAAGTTAGTTTAAAGCTAATTTAGTTTCCGACAGGGTGTGAACAAAGCAAATTAACACCAACACACTTAAACAACATACTATTATTTCTTGTTAATTTAATATGATTTGAAATCAAAGTTTTTGCATGGTGATTTTACATTTGAAGTTTTTTCTGTGTGTAGAATAATTAGGAACCATAATTTGGGACACAACAATTACTACTTGGCCTAAAAGTTAAAATTGCTTGTTATTAGCAATTACATGATATATAAACTAATTAAATTTTCATAAGAAAAGATTTTCTTACTGTTGTAAAGCAAGTTAATAAATATTTATGTATTTATCAATATATATGTATGTATTTATGTCTGTATGTCATATATGTACATATGTACATACTCTTACGACATATTTAAGTAGTTGCTCTCATGTAGCACATGAATATTAATGTAACTGATATTATTATTAAAGCAATGAACATACGAGTACGAGTATATTAATGTCAATTACATACTTGCTACTGCAGAAATCAGTTCAATTCAAACTTACATATCCCTGTTAACAAGTATAAAGGTCCTAACTCGTATTTTCGCGAAATCTAGTTTTTCAGCGATTCCAATGCATTTCACACAAATACAACTCGTCACAAAAATTTATTGCAACGCTTTTGCAAGCATTTTCACAAAGCAGTTGCACAAGCACTTGTACTGTTCCTTCCAACGAGTTTCACTTCTTTAAACAAAAAAAGAAAGGTTTCTAAATATAATTTTTGCTTATTACAACTAATCATAAACATATGTAATTATTTATACGGGCATTTCCACCTTTGCATTCATTGTGAATATGTAAGTTAACTTTTGAATTCGCCGTTTTATGTTCGTTCATATTTCCTTTGCTATTAGTCGTTCATTCCAAATCTTACCACGAGAAAGAGGAGACATGCGCGGCTCCTGCATTCCATTTTTATATAAATATTTTTACAAATATAGATTGTCACTAATTTGAATATAAGTCGTGTTCAGCGTTATTGCAAATAGTGATCCAGATATCCCGTCGTGCCCTTTATTCAAGTGTGAGTGCTTATCAGAGAGGCAACTTAAACCCTCATCTCGTGAGGAATCCCCTCCTGTCCATTATTTCCCTGAAACACACACCTCCGTGTATTTTCCCATTTCTCTAACGACTACATTTTGGTTGAATTTATTTCCCAAAGTAAATATTTATACGGGCAATGTTATTGCACCACGTATAAACACTGTTTATTATTATGTTTTTACCTTCTCCTGTTTAGTTACAGTTATGCATTAAACACATTCACCACTGCAAGCTACCGACTACAAAATGTCAAGGATAGAATACACATGTTTGTATGAGAGTGATTCTTTTGCAGAATGCAAGGCAACAGGGCGGCAGGTTGTTGTCTATGCTCATTTTGTCGTTGTAGTCCAATTAAATTAATTTCTATTTCTTTGGCTACAATGAGAAAATTCAGTGTTGCCATTATATAATACAAAATGTTGAATGAATGATATCGTACAATTATTTCATATTATTTAACAGAAACAATATCCAAAAATTGATGTAAAGCATAAATTAATTCATTTTTATACTTTTACGTCATATAAGTACATTTTGAAAGAGTAATTTAATTTTTATAAATGCGAAATATTTGAAGGTGACAATACTGATCAATGTAATTATACTCAAATATGAGGTGCAGATGGTGCTGCTGCCGTCTCCAAAATAATTAAGTAGCTGCCTACGAGGCTGCAAATGCTGCTAGCGGCATTTGAAGTCGTGTGTTCGTGTAGCCTGCTGTGGTAAATGTGTTTAAGGCATTACTTGTTACTTGTTAACAGGGGATATGTGTGTACATATGTATATGCATATGGATGTATGTTAAATATATCTCTATTTCTTCCCACAATGGTTTCCATAGCAGACTACAATATTTCCAAATCACCGTGGGCTGATAGTGTCGGTATGGTTTTATTAAAACTTTTGAGAAGAGGGCCATAATATTTTGCTCAATATTTTACTGAATAACTAAAATAATAATTTCCGATAATTAGTGTAGCAATTCCGAAAAAGCACGAATTAAAAACTTACAGGCTTAATGATAAACAGAATACCGGCATAAACACATTTTCCATAGAAGTTGGCAAAAAAAAGCAGCTGCAGAAACCAGTCGTGCGATAGAATCTATTCTATTTTGAGAGCGTTTTTTCTTATGCTCTCACATACTATATAAGTACTCATTCTCTCAAAAATGTTACCATACTTACAGTAAATTTCATACATTTTGTAAACAAAACTACAAAGAAAAATAAGCACAAAAGGAAATAAAACACAAATTAGAGAGCATTTGAAGTTACTGCCGACGATGTTATTATGGGCTTTATTAATTTGGAAGCGATTTTCCTGAAGTTGCAGACTTTATTCTGTTTCATCATTTATGCATAATTAAAAGTTGGCGTGAAGTATCAATTTGACAAACATATTTTAGGTAGCTGCACTTGCTAATTTGTAAACAAACAGCTGTAAAAAAATTTATTAAGAATTTAAATTCAAATATGCTTTTGGGCAAAATAGCTGGATTTTTTCCCAATAAAAGGTAGCACATATCTACAAACTTGATGTATAGCAAGTTAACAGATCAGCGAAAAGTAATTATGCACAAACTCTAGCCAACGAGCTGCTAAAGCAAATCGGTATGTGAGTTAGTAGCTCGTTACACACAGTTGCTAACGAGCTGCCAACTATTAATTATGTACAAGGCTGTTATTATTTAAAGGCGAAATTACTGATATAAATACTTTATTAAAAAGAAACTTTGCAGTACAATTTCCTTGTCATACATTTGGTGACTTAGGGCTTTTTGTAAAAAGAAATTTTTTTAAATGAGTCTAGGTCTTTTTATACCACTGCTTTTAAGCCCCTTATTTTTGATACTTTTGGAAGCACTAAAAAACTCAATTTCGGAAAAAATGCTAGCTCGGAAGTTTCTACACATTAATTTATTTTGCACACCATATTATCGTTGGTCTGAAGTAGAAAGGCCTTAACTAAAATAATTGTAACTTTACAGGAGAAGGTAAGAATATAATACAAACTTTAAAATTCATCATGTAACTTCTTTTGTGCAACTGCTTGTAAAAACTTTATTTGTTTTACACTATTGCAATAAATTTTTGTGACGGGGTGTATTTGTGTGAAATGTATTGAAATCATTGAAAAACTCAATTTCGTAAATAACACGAGTTAGGGCCTTTCTACTTGACACCATCGTTATGCACCTCTGCATGAAATTATTTGTTGGCCGGTTAATTTGTTCGCATGAGTGTGTGTGTAACAATGTGTTGAAAACTCTAGATTTATTAATCTTATACTCCTATCAAATTGTAAAACAACATTATCTAAATACTTGTTCACATGCTTGTAATTAAATAACAAATGTTCTATTAAAAATATGTTAATGTCCTTTGCTGCACCTCTTTCGGCACTGGGGCTGTTTCTGTTTACAACAACTTTCCTGTTGCACAGATTTTAATGTTTTACATGTATTAGGAGCATATGTTTATACACAAGCACTTAAGTACAATTTTATGTATTCAATTCATAAATATGCATGCAACGAAAAATTCCCAATTGGTAGTGAGTGTAAGACAGTATCGAAGGCACTTGCTTTACAAAGGATGCCAAATAAACGACACATTAGCGACAGTTCAAGCCACTTGCTAATGACAATTTCGAAAAAAAAACCACTAGCCTCAACAATTACAGATATTGCAGCCTAAATTAATTATTATTAAATATAATGTAAAAACTATTCCAAAAAATTTTTTTTTTTATTTTCTTGCCACGTCTACAAATACAGCCCGTTTAGTATTTTGTTCAATACCGCCATTTTTAGTCTGGTCATAACATTTTGTATACCGGTGTTCATGGCTACATTTCTTTTACTACCACGTCATATTCTAGTCATGACTTTTAAAAACTCGGTTCGAACTCACCCTAATGCTAAATATTTTTGAACGAAAGTCATGACTGGAATATGACGTGGTAGTAAATAACCATTTAAGACAGAAATGTAGCCATGAACACCGGTATACAAAATGTTATGATCGGACTAAAAATGGCGACACAATGAACAAAATACTAAAAGGGAGGTATTTAAAAATATATTTTTGGAATTGTTTTTAATTATCTTTAATCCGAGGGGGTGACTGGCATATTTTTTTTCTTATATATAGAAGACAACCCACTCTACTGTTCCTCCTCCACCTCGATATCAAGAACTTTTTTAATTAATTTAATATTAAATTTTTAATTGCAGAATCAGTGGTAAATAATGCATCCTCCTTGACGTCGGATGATGAGGATGAAGAAACCGATGATGAAGACAGTGCGGAAGGTAGTGGCGATCAAATAATGGTATTTTAAGTATTGCAAAAAAAAAACTTTACAAAAGATATTTATACAAAAAAAAATAATAAAAGGAAATATTAAAATTTTACAGAAATAATTCAATTAAAAACAAGCTTCACTTTATATAAAAACCACGAAAAATAAATTTGAAATTTAAATTCATTACAAGAAAAGAAGAAAACTCAATAAAAAAAATATACAAAACAAAACACACACATTTGAAGACCCAAAAAAAAAACAACAACAAAATCGTTTATAAATGTAAATCATAAATAAATAAAAAAGAAAATATTATTAATTAAAAACAGAAAGTAGCAACCAGGATATAAAAAGGTACACTTTAAAAAAAATATTATTTTTTATTGTTTAATTTTTATGAATAAAAAAAACTTGGCTTGGGTTGTTAAAAACACATAAAATTTTTTATGTATTTAAGTTACTCAGATTTAAGTCACGCTTCATATGTGTAAGTCCCTGATATTCAACTCGCTCGTTCCCTCTCTCTATCTTTCTCATTATAAAACAATAAACACATACATAGATATGTCTATATGTATATGAAAATATATAGCATGCGGGAAAGCTGTTTTATCTCTTCGGAAAAGAGAAGCTATAGTTTTAC
Source organism: Nowickia ferox (assembly GCA_936439885.1). Classification (NCBI taxonomy): domain Eukaryota; kingdom Metazoa; phylum Arthropoda; class Insecta; order Diptera; family Tachinidae; genus Nowickia; species Nowickia ferox. Next base: position 87,657,989 of record OW387023.1, on the reverse strand, counting down.
CGGCTGAATACTCAATTTTCCTTGGTCAACAAAGAGAAGGAATTGAACAGGAACCATACAAGAACACTACCAGTCAATTTACTAAGTATTTAATGGGTTTCTATGAGTTTATTAAAAGCAAAATGAAAGACTTGACGTACGTACGTGTTATTTCAGCGTTGCCACTAACGAAGTTGTTTTTTCAATATATTTTTTTCTTAAAACCCCCTCAAAGTTCGCATGTATACTAGTTATATTGTTTAACGACAATAAATAAATAAGATTTATGATAAAAAATAATAAAACTTCTGTTCAATGGAAAAAATTCAAATTAAAAAATTTGCAACAAACGTTCTAAGAACAATCTTTAGAATTGTATGGCAAAAGCGAAACAATGGCAGCACAGGTAGAAAAACTTCAATACAAAATTGTTCGTCTTATGCATTAAACTCATTCAGCGCAGCAAGCTACGACTACAAAATGTCAAGCATAGAACACACATGTCTATATAGAAATGATTCTTTTGAAGACAACAAGGCAGCAGGGCGGCAGGTTATTGTATATGCTGATTTTGTCGTTGTAGTAGAATTAAACTAATTTCTATTTCTTGGGCAACAATGAACAAATACAGTGTTGCCAGTATAATACAAAATGTTGAATGAATGATATCTTGCAATTATTTAACAGAAATAATATCCCGAAATTGACGTAAAGAATAAATTTAATCATTTTTATATTTTTACCCGATATAATACATCTTAAGAGTAATTTAATTTCTATAAATGTGAAACACATATTTGGTGATGGCAATACTGATGTACATATGTTTTTGTACTTGAATATCAGGATGCAGAAAAATGCAGCCAGCGGCATTTGAAGTCGTGTGTTCGTGTAGCCTACTGCGGTGAATGGGTTTATTGCATTATGCCGTTTCTTATTTTATAGAAAAAATTCAACATTTTATAACTTTTAATTAAGACAAATTAAATTGACCGTTCGTTTAAAGCAAAAATTTTTGCTCGCAAGGGATAATGCAATAATTTTTAATAAACTCTCTATTTCAAAAAATTATTTTATTGCGAATTTTAATTGAAAAGTGCAATAAATGTAAAATTTTTTCATAGAAAAGAAAACACTATAAGTTAACAAATTTTATTTGTTTTAGATTCGATAATTAATTTTTGTAGGAAAGCTGCTCTTGAGCACAAAATAAACTACACGACCTTGCATTCCTCGAAACTTATCGCCAAGTTTTTAATTTAATAAATTTGTGGATGCGGTGGTCGTATGAAACGCAGCCACATCCTGTTTAAATCAAATATCGCCCGAATCAATGTCATCCATATTTTCAAATAAAAAATCATTGATCATGGTGCGGTAACGCTCTCCATTGACCGTAACGCGAGCTCTTGCTTCTTTTTAAAGAAATAAGGTCGAATGATGCCACCAGCGCGCGTAAACCGCTCCAAACGCTGCATTTTTCTGGATCTAATGTGTGCCTGTTGCGGATTGTTTTCACTCCATATGCGGCAATTTTGTTTATTAACATGACGGATGGCTTTCTCAGATGTACGATTATGTGCGTCATAAAAATGATATTAAATGTAAAAAATTGAGCGCAATATAATAGTATGTTTCCACCGACTTTAAATCAAGTAGGTCTAAGTAAATCACTGAGCTTGTGAGTGCATTTTATGAATTTTTATGAATTTTATCCATATGCAGTTGACATTTAAAATTGATTAAATATTCTTTAATGTAATTTTTCCAAAATTGTCAATCACTATTGATGGATGCCCCAGGGATGGAGTTTGTAATTTTAAAAGCAACGCAGGGTTGCATTTATAAATCCAGTTCGAAAAATAGTATTTTCGACATAATTTAAAATAAATCAACTACTTTAAGGTGATTTGTCCATATGCAAAATGTATGGTAAATCATGTATAAATTAACTTGATTTGTGTAAATCATGCCGGTGGAAACATACTATGACAGAAAGTTCGAGTGACAATTAACTCTTTTCTAAGTTCTATGAGGTTAAAAAACTTTATCTCTCAGGATTAGTTATGTCGGGCGTTTTTATATATAGAATAACATCGAAAATTGCGAAATAGTTTTCATTAAATATTCCTAAAGAAATATTCTTTCTAAAAAGAAGCATTCAAGTTTTTAAAATTTAGCATTTTATTTTTTTTCTGTAGAACATTCTAGCACATACTTTGAACCAATTTAGCATTCTCCCATCATAATTTTCTGTTAATATTGTGCAAGATATACATTTTTTTACCACATTCCCATGAGAAAAAAGAATAGCGAGAGACAAACAAAGTTCATGGTTACAGAAAACACTTTTTCGCATGTTATAGTATCATTCCCCCCTCTCCCACAAATTTCACAATATGCGTTTCCCTTGCAAACAAACTCACATACATATACCAAAGTATATTTACAGCAAGTTTAGCATTAAGCAATTAAGTTTATGTACTAAAAACATATTTAAATAAAGCAGAAACTTTATGCAAAAAATAATTTAATTTCTTAACACTTAAATATCAATTAAAATATAAAAAACTCTTTTTAAGTTTTTAAAACACGCTAAAAATTCCGCCCAAAACATGAAAACATATTTAAAAAACAAAAAACTAAACATAAAGGAAAAAAACAAATTTATAAAAAAAAATTTTGTGATAAGTTTCAAATTTATTTTAAATTATATTTAAAAAACATAAATAAGACATAAAACATTTATCAACGATCTTAGAAACACAAAAAGAAATAATTTAATTTGAACAGTTAGTGCGAAAATGAAAGCACAGAGAAGGAAAACGAGTTGCCAACACTTTTAATTACACAAAAATTACACAAGTCGCAAAAAAAAAGAAAACGTTGACAAGATTAGAAAAATGCTTATGATTGAATCATTTTTAATATAGTGAAAAAAATATTTATTACAACCAAATAAAAATGCTAGCTAATTAGTTGTTAGAATTTAAAGCTTTTGCAAAGCTTTGAACATTAATAAAGTAATGAAAATGTTAGTTCATTTTTTTGGTTTTTTATAACTTTAGTTTATACGTTTTTTTTTAATTCTTTAATAAAATGTTTCACAAGTTGTTTGCAATATTTAGTAAATCATAATTTTATAATGCAACATAATGAAATTTCCAATTTATATGATAAATATATTAAACTTTTATTCAAACTCCGTGATATTTTAACTGTCTAAGAACGTAAAGCGATTTCCAATGAAATCCACTTAATGGCAGACATATTTGATTTAATAGAAGCGATGCGAAAACCTTGAATTGAAAAGCTTTCTTAGATATTCTTTTTTGGAAAGTGTTCCAATTTCGGCTTACTTTCGACTCGTATTGAAAACAAATTGTTATAACATTGATGGATTTTTTGTCATCACATTAATTTTAACTGGTAATTTTCTGATGTTGGTATTTCATTCCCTTGATGACAGAAATGTTTGCCATCATTAACAGTGACTACCGATTGACATATGTATTGAATGATGACAACTATCATGAGGGCAATTGTTTTCACGAGCCATTGACTTGAACATGACATGAACATGACGCCGCACAGTGGGGCCAAACCACCTTTTTTCGCGGATTAATTCATGTCTCCGCAGCTATAATAGTAAGCGTCACTAAATTTTATGTGGATAACTCTTAGAGCAAAGTACATGTTTCGACAAAATCTTGGCGGTGCAGGAGGGGGTAGTCAGGTACCCCATGTACAAACGCACATAAAAGTAATATGAATAATTTTGTAATATCAATTAAAAAATTAATTAAATTTTCACCTGTAAACAACTTGATAAAATTAATTAAGTTTTTTCACTCAAATTAATCAAAAAAATTAAGAAAGTGAGATAAGTCACAAACTTGCTTTTTTTAAATCATTATTTTCTATAAATACAACCACTATCACGCGTGACTAAGGTGTGACTCACGCGCTAGTAATACGTGACTCACGTATAGCAAATCATTCCATTTGCACATCCCTAATAAACATACATAAAACAATGACAACAACAACAGCAAAAACAATAAAAGTGTGTGCAGAAGTCGCTGAGAGCTTATTGTTCCCAAACTCACCGCATGAGGGTATAACTAATTCGTGCATAAATTCTAAGACGCACTAATGTGCAGCATAATTTTTTCTAAAATAACACAGATGCGTTCAATCTTTCAAACAAAGTTAAAATATCTGCCTAATTGAGCCCAATTTATAACTTTATGTCCACCTAAACTGAGAAAATCTATTTATTTTATTGAACTTCCAATATAAACATTGAAAACAAAAGCATTTCCACAAAGAATTTTGTTAACAAACTTAAACAAAACATTTTAATAAATAACTGAACTTGACGGTTGCATGGTTAGATTTATTACTTTCTCAAAATTACTTCAGTTAAATAAAATTTAATTACGCAAAGTTTTCAGGTTTTTTTGCTAATTTTTTTACCAGTTTTCTCTCACAATTTTCAACTTTAACGCGTCATTACAAAAGCATCGTTGCCTATATGTAGAACTTTATGCTCTGTAGGCAAGTACTTTCACTTTTCACGGTATTTGAAATATTTGTTTTTTTAATTAATTCGCCAAATCACCGCCTTCGGCCCTTTCAGCGCCGGCAGAGCAATTGTGAAAAATTCAACAACTTATTTGTTGTGGTGAACACGAGTACGTGCGATGTCCATGTTCTGCTTTATCAAAATAGTTTGCGGTAGTTTACTAGAGATGGAATATTTACCGATTTTTTTCTGTCTCTTTTCTTTCCATTGCAAATGGTTTCGAACGGCGAATCTTATGGCGAACATTGATGCTCAGACATGTCAGAGCATGAACGAAACATGAACATGAGCAGTCCACATTAGCCATATACATGTCCGACACAATGCTCATGCCAAGTTCATGGCTAATGTAGGCCACCCCCAGTTAAGATGGTGACATATTGTGACCGTTAAAAAATCAAATCACTTGTCTTTTTTAAAAAAAAAAATATTTTGTTTCTTCTTTTTTTGTAATTATTCTTTTTTTAGTTTTCCTAAGTTTAGCTGTAGAATTAGTAATTAAATATAAATAAAAACAACAACCTTTGCTGTGTAAAATAATAATAAAATTTTTAAAAAGCACTTTATACATATATTAAAAAAAACAAAATTACAATTAATAAAACAAAAAGAACACTAATTAAACATTATAACCTCATGTCTTTTTAAATAACATTAAAACAAATAACAAACCCAACAGTATTTCTCAATCCTTGAAGCAAAGGTTCCTGTTTAGTTTTAAACATTTTCAAAACATCATCTTACTTAAAAAAACAAACAAAAAAACAACAAAACAATCTCTTAAACCACTCTCCCATACAAAATTATTGCATTTAATTAAGAAATATAAAATGAACGAAATTGAATTAGAGCATCAAAACAAAGAATAATTGTCAACAACAACAACAACAACCAAAATACATAAACATAAAATAAAAACTTTGCAACTGAAGACACCGTTAAATTAAAGATGAAAAAAAAACATTTTTTTAAATATAAAAAGATTAAATAAGTATGTATGTGTGTGAAAAAAAATATATATATACGAAAATCGCTTAAAATAATTAAGAATCATTAACAAACACTCAATAGAGAAGTTAGTTGTCGGAATTTTTATTAACAAAAATCTTTATCCTTCATGTGTAAATGACAAATCAGTTGCATTTATTTTGCATGCAGTTTGGCGCCCTATGCTCCAGTGGGAGTTAAAGGAACATATTTATATTATTCGGTATTCGGCATTCGGTGCTTACAAAAGCTCACCAGTTGAAAAGTTGTTTTTCACATCCAGTGTTGCCAAATGTACAGCATAAACGGACTCAACTTTGATGCCAAATGGTATCGATTTCGGCATTTTTCTAACACTTTTTAAATTTTTCAATTTTATTTGAAATTATGCGTTAATATTATAGACCCTGTAGCTGTTCTTAAACTGGATTGGATATGCCAATATATTGTCCTGATGATAAATGTTAATGTTTGCTTAAAATATTTTCTCAAGTATACGAGAACGGCTTAGTAATTCCGCGACTTTTTAAATGAAACACAGGTTTTTGGATAAAGAAATCATTTTATTTTCCAACGTTTTTCCAATTTGGTGATCCAACAAATAAGATTTGTCGATGTCATCGTAGGAAAAGAACTTTTCGGTGAAAAATAATTTTTTACTTGGCCTAATGAGCTCGCTTTATTTTCAAATCCTCATTTAAACGGCGGTCGCCATTACTTTATTGGCTGACCCTGCATTCATCTCTGCAGACGAAAAACCCATTGGTGTGCTGTGGTGGACCCACGTTTCGTCCGCAGGTACGAAGCACCGCAAAAAGTCCTTCACATTGCAGTAAAACAACGCCAAACACTTCTGCGAAGTTTTCATGTGGTCTTGTGATTAATCACTGATCCATGTGAGATGCCTATGGCTTCCACAATCTCTCTTGTTTTCAATCTCCAACACCATAAATTTTAATTTTTTTTCAAGTGTTTCGTGCGTCCACGATCCGCATATTTTGTGCTTATGCGGCCAGAATGAAATTCAGTAAACAATTGTCTACCATTGAGATTGGTGGTGGAGAATCCCTTGTGGTTTCTTTCCGCTAAAAATAGCTTTGATGAGTACACGAAATTAATTTTTTCCACATTCTTCTAAAGTCAGTTATCAATGGCTTTCAACACACAAACTAAATCAAAGGTTGTTCAAATTATTACAGGAGTCAGGTGACTCCTATTGCCTATTGACAGATGCAGTCAATGTTGCCCTTTCAGTTAAGACGCAAAAAATTCAAAAAGTCACGCACTTACTGATCGGCCCTCCTACATACAAATATCCATATTTATCATTGTTGCCATTCTAGCGTTTTCACTGCTATATTTAGCATATTCTTTCTTAAAAGCGCATCCAAGTTTTTGAAAAAAATCTGCTAAAAAAAGAAGAACTACATATGTAAATTTAAAATCAAACATTTTATTTATTCTTATTTTAGCAGATGTTTTGGATTGTTTTAGCACTCTCCTATCATTATTTCCTGGCAACACTGATATTCACACATGAAGTTGGCAATCTGTGTCTATTTTTAAAAGACAAGAAATGAAAAATTGTCATTGTATTGAAACTTGGAAAAAACAAAGTGTTTCTATTTAAAAATATACTTTACAAAAAACTAATTTTTTGCTCGTATTCGACTCACATTAACCCCCTGTTTCCACAACACGGACGTTCGACTTGAGTAAAAAATTTATATGAAAAGAACTCAGTTTTTTGAGTAATTTTCATACAAATTTTCTAGACGAGTCGCCTGCCTGACTTGTGGAAACCGGGTATAAGATTGTTAAAAAAAACTGAAAATTACATAAATATTACTCTTTTTGACGACATCTAAACGATTTATTGAGTGTAAAGAAGAAAGAAAAAGGAAATAATAATTAGCCTATAGTAACTCTAGCTGTAAAATTCATATTTACATACAAAATTATCATTATGTAGAGAGCATGATTTAAGTTAAATCAACCAAAAAATAAAAATAAAACAAAAATTAATTATGTATCTACATGCTTTTACGTGAAAAAAAATAAACAAAATTTGCTTAAAGTAAAACAAGTAGTCATTATTTGTTGTAATTTAATTTAAAATAAGTACATAATTAAATCAGTTTAATTGTCATTGTCATTATAATTTATTCATTCGAACATTTAAGTATATGAATTTGAAATCCAAACGAAAATTTTATACTTTACTACATAAAAATACACCGTCTCCAAAGAAACAAAAAACAATTTAATTTTAATTTTAACACCCACTCTCTTTTTCAATATGTACCTATCTTTGTTATTTTTCCTTTTCCCCACACTCACACTCACACACAGACACATTCACACCAACTGAAATATCCGTTATCAAATTTAATCTAATACAAAAGAGTTTCTTAAATGCATTAATTTTCAACAATAAAAACAACAACAACAACAACAGAAAACAATATTTAATTCTTTAAAACAAAACTTTTGTGTTTTTGTTTTATTTAAAAGAAAAACTAGTATTTATTTCGTATTAAAAACTAAGAGCAAAACAATTGTTTATTTGTAAAAAGCAGAGATTATTGAATAAAGAAATAAAAATCATTTTATGCTAAATAATTAGTTTCGAATTATTGTTTTAATTGACTTTAATTTTGCAATTAGGAGCAAAACAATTTAATTAAATATACAAAGTTTGTCTATTGCATTGGATTTTTTATTCATTTGGCGTACTTATGAACAATGGAGTAAAAATTAACTCTTGTTTTTTAAAGGTTACATACATATGTACATACATACCAGAGATCTGCATGATTACGAATCAAACGGCATATTTTGCATTTTCTAAAATGAATATTGAGCTAGCACTTAACATTAAAAAATGAAAGATGCTATTGCATGATTCATATGAATGAGACTGTTGTCAATAAATGCATGCCACTGCTTGCAATTGCTATTCATTCATATCATATGATTCACTAAAGCAATGAATCAATATGATTGTTTGAAAACTTCTTAAAACCCCTTCTGACAAATATAGTTTTATGTAATATTACAAAATAAAATAGCTAGGCTCATTTTACTTTATAAATTATTTGAATACGAGAAAAAATATTAATTAATACGCAATGTTTTATTAACTTAAGACTTCCACTAGTCAACGTGCTTTTGTGAGTTATTTGATTACTATACAAAACAATCAAACAACAGTAAGAATATTTTATTTATTTTTACTAACAGCACTCAAAAAAAGAGAGTGAGTTAATGGCAGTCAGTTGTTAGAGAGGTACATAACTCTGCAAGCAATAACATTAGTACATATCAGCGTTGCCACTAGTGGAAAAAGAAATTACACAGTTACAAGTCTAAAATAGTGCAAAACCGAATGATATAGTCCAAAAAATCTAAGAAATTTTTTTAACTTATTTATTAGTTTTTTTTAGTAAATTGAAATTTAAAACCAGGTAATTTTTTTAATATATATGTACATTCTTTAGTTTTGTTAGGCATATGCCATATTTTCACATTTTTAAAATCGATGCTCCTATATGAGCTGATAACTCAATTTTGGGGTATCAATTTAAATTAAGTTCAGTTTACTAAAAAAAAATTTTTTGAACAAAGCTTTTAAGAATGTTAATCTTTTAAGTTTAGAAAGAGACTATCGCCAGCATAGTTTTTACTTTGAAAAATTTCACGCCACTCATTGTCTAATTTTTGATAATCTAGCTTAACAAATGGAAATCGATTTTTATTTCAATGATTATAAAAATTTCACATTTTTTGTGCTTGGGAACAATATTTTAAGCAGCTAAATTAATATAAATTCCACTTTGCTGTATAACAAGTTGCTCGTTTTTATTGGTCAACCAAAAATAACTCATTTTGTTAAAAAAAAATTGTACAACTTTGATTACCTCTGCCCTTAAACCATTAAATTAAAATTAGTTTAAAGTTCACGAAAATATGAAAAGAACTCCAAATAGTATTTTTTAGATTTTTCATGCAATGCGGAAAGCATTGATTCCAGTTATTTTTGAATGATCTTCAAAAACTTGCAATCTTCAATATAATCTCAATACTTCATATTGTTAGAGAAAAATTTCAATGCAACAAGCTGTTAATGATAACAATTGCATTATAATAGGTGATAAGATTGTATGGCTCTCTAGTGGGAAATATCGTAGAAATTCTCAGTTTGCATTACGTTTAAATAGGATTCAAGACTTCAGAAAATTTAATTGGACTTTTATAAAATTTGTTAGAGACATGGGGATTTCCTGCAAGCTTGAAGTTTTGTCTGTAGAATTTTGTAGAACATATAACTTGATTTTGTCTTAAGTCAACTTATGCTGTTATTGTTTTAGAACATATATATAGAAATGCCATTAAAGTCAAATAGTGAAAAATTACACAAAAAATGTATGGTGCAAAAATAGTGCAAAGAACTTTAAATAGTACAGATTTTGCACTATTACACAGAAAGTGGCAACGCTGGTACATATTGATGTTAAAGAACAAAGCAAAAGCATTGTAAAAGTGAGTGGAGAGCGAAAGTGAATCATCTCATACAGATCTCTGTACATACTCGTATGTACATATGTACATTAATATAAAATTAAAGAAGGATAATGACCAGGGGTCGTAATTTCATGGAAATGCAGGTGTTTATTTTTTTGATGATAGATAAAAAGGTATTGACTATTTATCTAGGTTGGGTTAGGTATCATGAGGGTCGTTGATGATGTTTATATGCCGCCTGGGGACGCGCCCCGACAGGAGACTACTACTCTTACAGCTAAACCAGCTCTGTTGTTCGGGAAATTTTAAGTAATTTAGCATCGATTTGTAGTTGCATATTTTTACATATTTTGGCAATAAATTAAAAATTTTTTGCTGTTTTAACCATTTAATTTAAATTTAAGTTCCGTAAAAGATGAGTTTTTATATTCAAACTAATTTTTTAAGTTAAACTATTGCATTACTGCCCTTACTAAACAAATAAAACAAATTAAATATGTATGTAATAGCATAGAGAAAAACAGCCTATTCAAATATTCGGAGCTCAAATATATCCAATTCGAAAGATAATTGATTGTCCTAGAGAACTGTGATGCTTCAATTGCCATCATCTTCTATTATTCCATTATTTTGTTTTAAGTCCTAATGAAAAAAGAATTGGAAGAATTGGAAATGAATTGCAAATAATTTTTACCAAATTCATTTGAATCGACTCAAATTTCATTTAATTCTTTTTTCTTTTTTGTGTAAAAAGAATTAATTCAAAATTTGCTAATTGAGTGCATGAACGATTCGCGAATTAAGTAAAAAATTAATGATTCATTTACATTTCTGCTTTTAGATATGTATGTACATTAGAGTAAAAAGAACAGCAGCATGTTCCACGAGGACCAGCTTCTCACTTCACTTCTCCCCTGACAATTCCAGTTGTGCATCATCAAAAACCAATCTAAGTTTTGTAAAAATAAATTTATTATTTTTATATCGCATTACGATATTTTGCAGAAGCGGAAATCCTATGAAAATCACCATTTTATCAAAAACAGTGGGGCACTAACAGAGTATGTGTTCAACCGTTTCCTCCTCCTCCACGTGGCGACAAATTCTACAATAATTATTACTCGTATATGGGATTTTATCGTGGTCAAGTTAATTTCGAAGTAGAGCATGCAACATCTTTTGATCATCTAGTCTGCTCAATTGCGAAGAGCTTTTGCTCTATTCGCAATTTTTAAAATTTCATTGGAATCCGAGTACACCTGCGTGCCCCTGTGCCCAGATTAACTCTAGGTTGACATATCGCCCCATCTCATTAAAGTACATCCGGCATTCATAAGCCAAAATACATGTGGTGTGTGATCGCGGCGTTACTGTCGGTATATATTCCAATACAGTCACTGTATATTCTACCTTATAGTACCTTAGCTAATTCACAGCTTTTTTATTGCTGAGATTTCAGCCTGTATTACACTACACAGATTGTCTGGCTGGAAATTAATCTTTTTCGCAATACTCTCGTAGTCAGAAAATAAATTAAAAAGCTTTCTACAATTCCACAAAAAAAAGAATTGCAATTAATTCTTTGTTTTATAACCGCGAATTCCAATGACTTGACATTAAACCACATTCATTCGTCATATGGCATAATCAAAAACAGCCTTTCCTGTAATAAAATTAATTATGATTTTTTCACACATGACATCAAATAAATCTCTAAACAAAGTAATTAATTTTTCAATTTAAACACATACATATGTATGTATGTATACATATACTCATATACTCGTATACATACATTTCAATAAAAAAAAAAACAGGCAGCTAAAATAAATTGAGAAAAAAAAAGAAAAACAAAAAGGAGTCTAAAACAAATTGTCGCATCATGTGTTATAATTCAAATGTGGTCTTGTCATCGAACAGTTGCTAAGCAAAAGTTATAAAAATAAAGCTAATGTATGTGTAAATATGCGACTATAAGTGCAATATGAATATGAATTTACTACCAAATAATAAGGAAGAGATTTATTATTGCATGGGATACGAACTAGTTTAATATAAATTTCACTCTTATTTCAAGTCTTGCAGCTGTATAATTTAATTTTATTATGAACCGAATGAGAATTACTTATGTATATAATACATAATGATGTACAATGAGTGCAGCACAAGATAACGAACACGCTGCTTTGAATTGAATTGAATATTTATAACTTTTATTTTAAATATAATTTCTTACAAAACCGAAAATATGCACTCATGGCTACTCTGGATGCGAAATGAAAATATAATTTTTTAAGAATGACTTCCGACTTTTTATGGGTTGGTTGGTTCATTAAGACAGTTAAACAAATTAATGGAGAATTTCTAAAAAAAAATATTTATGCACATATACATTCATATATTTTGTGTGTGTCATTAAGTCATTTATGCAAATGCATATTTTATTTACCTCGAAAGTCACACACAAATTTCACAAATAAATAACTTGAGACCTTGACTTACTGCCACTAGAGACATGAACGCATACTTTTCTTTACACATTTGCATGATTTTATACTTAAAAATGTTTATATGCGATATGTGGTAATTAGGAAAAAGGTCAAAAAACACAAAAAGGTGCGAAACCTAAACTGTGGATCATAATTATATTAACACCATAGTATTTAATACTCATACAACACAAAGTTCCCTAAAAATTTAAAAAGCTCATAAAAGTAATTTAGTCTCATAAAAGTAATTTAGTCTTACAAGGCTTTATTTAAATATTTTTTGAAGAGATTCCCTACTAAATTTTGCTAAGGATCGATCATGTTGGCGAACATTTGGGAATTCTTGTGCCAAACCTGAACCTTCAGAAATTTCCTAATCGGGTTTTCAATGTTTTGTTTACATCATATCCCAATTGGGACCCAACTTGGGTTCTATTGTATTTTTTTAGGTTTGCCTCGATTCTGAGCCCGGCAAACGTTGTCTTATAATCAACTATTATATTTTTTAACCACAAATTACTCCACACAGTGGTCACTTGTTGGGTCAAAAACAAAACAAAACAAAAACCTACCGGGTATTAACCCGAACCTGCGTTGAAAATTTCAAATCCACAACTCTTATAGTTCCAGAGATCATGTGTTACGAATAAACACACACTACGATTTTGTATATCGTCGCCTCAGAATAGTTTTACTCTAAGGACCATTCTTACAAAAAATTAGTTAGGTATGGAATATATATATTTTGAATACCCTCTTTCTGAATCAAAAATGCGTTTCACAAAATTTATTATGGTTTATTTATTATGGTTATTGATGTATGGGTAAGACTAATGATGATACTAGACTATCTGTGAGTAACAGGAAGTAGTTTTCCATATGAGTTTACCAGGTTGTTGTACCATCTTCATTATCAGAAATTGTAACCCCTATTTGTTTCAACTGGTCCCTTATTTTGTCTGCAGTATCGTAATTTTTACTGTCGGGTAGTTCTTTTTCATCCATATATCAAACACATGATGCATGAATATAATAGAGATGATTGGGCTAACTGAACCTCTTTGCGGAACTCCTTTATCCCTAACTACCTTCCTGCCATCTGCTTGCTGAATGGGGGCTTTCATCCACCTCTTCAGCTTCCATTGAGCTATTTAAGTCCTCTGCTATGTACTCCAAAGCATTATATATTCCATTCTGAAATTTGCAAAAGCTATTAGCTAGATTAAGGTCAGTGCACACCTTTAATAGGGTTTAATCGCTTATCCCTTCAAATGGAATAACAATAATTAGCTTATCTATTATTAAATTTATTTCATCTTTTTCCACGCAACATTATACTGAACAGCATGTGTGATTGTACCTGAGAGCGGTGGTTGGTTGAGATATTAAGCATTCATATTGTTCCACACCCACTATTTTTAGGTTTAATAAGTATTGTTTTGCTGTACACGCTACTGTTTGGCGATTGCATCAAATTCTTCATACAAAAACGTACGAAGTAAAGTTAATTCTTCTTTTGTTTCATTTCTATAAGAAATTAATAATAAAAAAAGGTGTCGTAAGAAAAATTCAACGGCGACTGTTAATCAAAAACGTCATCACCCAGAAGCAGCCGCCGATTACATGTTTTAATATAAACTTATTAAAAACTCAAATAAAATAAAAGAAACCTTAATTATGCAAGTTTGAATATTATATTAAATACACTTTAATTACTTGTTTTTCTTGTGTAAGTGTGTAAGCAGATCGATAGTTAAAAATATTACGGCGGCGGCTTCTTGGTCGGCGCTAAACGATCGACTTATTTCTCTAGACAGCAAGAAAAATAAACAAAACAACAAGATTCTCAATTCACAGCACTAAAGTATACGTATGGAGCACAAAAAGCTACTTTTTTAAAATAAATTAAGATAATAGATAATTCTGCCAAAAAAAACGAATTCAACGCAAAGATCTGATGACCATTTTCGAAAAAAAATTATGGGATATAAAATTAAATCTTAATAGGCGTGCCTCCGCCCAATTTTTAAATACAAAATTTTGTATTTTCAGAGCTCAGGGTGTGTTCAAAGGTTTTGTAAAAATCGGCACATTAGAACCACTTAAAATAATATATAAAATTTTTCCATTTTTTGAAATGGAAGATTGGGTATATTTTTGAGCTCAATAAAATCGCCCAAGTACAACCTTTTGAAATATAATAATAGATTTTAATGGGCGTAGACCCGCCCATTTTTTCAACTTTAAAATTGTGTAATTACAAGAACTAAAGGTGTTTGCTAGGTTTCGCAGCAATGAAATAAGTAGAACATCATAACATCAAATAAAAAAAATTTTGGGCGTGTCCCCACCCAATTTTTTTGCAATGGGAAAATGGGAAATTTTTACAATCGGTCTAATATGAACCGAGTTATGAAGTAACACCGCAAAAAAAACAGAAAAAAGAATTGATAACCTCCTCTTTTTTTGAAGTCGGTTAAAAAGTGGTGTATGCGGCACAAATCATATTTTAGTTGTCAATAAAGTAATATTAACTTCTAACTTCATTCATGAAAAATCACAAAAATTTACATTTTTCTTCAAAACATGCGTCGGAACCAGTTTTGCAAATACAAAAGAAATCCATCGGGTTTATTTTGAGAAAACTTCATGTAAACCTTCATTTGTCAGTTTTCTCCACTCCAACTTTGTGGCGTATGAGCTAAATCAATTCTGAGGCCACGATATGTTTGTATGTAGAAATAGATTTGTTAAGAAACATATTAAAGATTTTTATTGTTTTTTCTTTTATATAAAATACTGGAATTAAAACAGGACAAAAAAGTACTTCAAAACATTTCAAGCAACGTGGACTTCCTCGATTTCAAGGTGAATTCATATGAATTCGAATGGTTCGAATTTTGTTTTGTTTTTTTTTTTTGATGGTGCCATTTTTAACTAAAAATATTTAATTTATTTAAAGTTAATTATGTTATTGGATAATGTGCTAATTATGTTGATGTTTTATGATAAATCGCAGTGCTGCATTTCGCGTAAAATGATTGTTGCCACCATTTTAATGAAAAAAACGGCTGCTATTATTAAACCGTGTTCATTAATCGCGTAAATGAAGTACTGCATTAATCGAGGGATGCCTGTAAATATGTAGGGAAAACTATGTGCTTAACGTAATCTAATTATTAGCCTTGTTTTTGCGTAAATAAAGTACCGCGTTAATCGAGGGATACCTTTAAGTATATAGAGAAAACTATGTGGTTAAACTAATCTAACTATTAGCCTTGTTTTTTTTTAATAGAGGCGCACAACATGCCGAACAGGTATAATTGCATACCTGTATATATACTCGTACATATGTCTTAGTGTTGAGCGATACTGTAATTTTTTAATAATGTTGCTCCTTGTGAACGTTATTTCCAAATCGCTGTTCTTTTAAACTGTGACGGTGATCACAGTTTAGCAGTATTTTGTTTGTAACAGTTCTATTATTTTGACAAAATCTAATAAGAAGAGCAACAGTGACTGTGATCACGGTTTAACACATTTCAGCTCTTCTGCTTTAAAAGTATTTATTAGTATTGGTATTTTGATAAATACTAATAAGAGTGACAACAACCAACAATTAGCAATCAACCCCATCTAAATATTGAGAAATGTCGTATAAGAGGCAAAGAGACAGTAAAATTGCAAACACAAAAATGAGAGAGCTATATATAGTTTCCAGAAAAGACTATTTGACACGATTTGACGATTTTTTCTCGACAAACGGTGAAGATATGAAAAAAAAATTCATGTGGTAGTTTTGTTTGCTGTAAAGTAAGCATACAAGAACATTCACAGTTTGTATGAAAGAACTATATTTCCAAAACCTGTTACTTGATAAATTCAGTCACAGTTGTGATTAGTGATTTTTCAATCGCTGTGAAAAAGTAACAGGTTTCGAAAAATCGCTCATCTCTAATATGTATATAAGCGGAATGGGTCAACAATGTTTGGCCCCCTTTTTCAACTTGGCCTAACCTAACCTAAACTATTGTTTAAAAAAATGTTATTTAGTTAAGGCAGTTAAAAATATTGTCAGTGCTGACATATTTGTTGATGACCTGCCTTATTGTTAATTATTAATTGTTTTAATTTTAGATCAATGCTTCATTTTATTTTTTACTTAATTAAAATTTTGTTTTCATTGGCTCGTACTCTGATCTAGAAAAAAAAGTTTTTGTTTCAAGATTGCGTGTTCACTATCAAAAAATATGTTTATAGCGTGTGGATGCATTTGACATCTGACACGAACACACTTTTATAAAGTTAAAGTTGGCAAATACATACTTAACTATGGTACTTTTTTTTCAATAACATTTATAATGGTGTTCGCTTTGTTGTTGTAGTTATTGCTGCCATAATTTTTGTTATTTTTGCGAGGTACACTCACTATCAGTTGTACAGAGGTTCAGTGTAGTTGTTACAAGTACAAACACTTGTCGTACTCGTAATATACAATTTACTGTTTATAGTTCAAGGTGAAATCAACACAAAATTACAAAGTTGTTATTATTGTTTGGAAATTATTCGTACTTGCATGTGCATACGAACACTCATACAGTCAAGCACAAAAGGTTTACGTGAAAAGCACACAGTTTTTGCAATTAGGAAGCATGAAAGTTCAGTCTATTAGACTTTAAGGCCAAGTACATGGATACAGAATACATAGAAGTGAAGAAAGTGACAGGTAAAAAAGCTTCAATCAGGCATTTTAAAATTCGTGGAAAAAGATAAAAATATAGAGTATTTGATATTGTAGTGTATTACTACTTACCAATTAACACAACTAACAAAAAGCGTTGTAATTTTATTGAACTAGAAAGGAGAATCAAAAAATTTGAGGGAAAACGAGACAAACAGAAAAATACCCTTATCTTCCGTCTCGTGACATCTCTGTATGCTTTGTGATATGGATATGAAATCAAACTTAGGCCGGGTTTCCATTGGTGTGTCATGTGCCACACATGAGTAAAAATAACGTAACCACTAATTACTAATGAAAAACTGTTTGATTCAGACATGTATTTATTGATTTAAACTGTTTCCAATCATGTTGGATTCTATAAAATTTTCTATTAGTTATGTATGAAACTGTTTAACTTAATAAATACGTGTCTGAATCAAACAGTTTTTCATTAGTAATTAGTGGTTACATTATTTTTACTCATGTGTGGCACATGGCACACCGATGGAAACCCGGCCTTAGTTTTATTCTGTAAATTTATTGAGTTTGGTTGTTTGTAGCGGTAGTTAAAATCTTCAGTATTGCCATATTGAAATAATAAAAGTTTTAATTCCAGAGTCTCCGAGGTATCCAGTTTCCCCTTATAACAGCTCTGCACATACAAAATTTAATTTAAAACAAGAAAACAGTTATTTTATTCAATTCAAAAACAAGAAGTTACTGCGATTGGAAAAAGTTTGCGAGAATTGTATACCGAAATTTTTGGGGAACATATTAAAACTTGTTGCAAAATCGAAAGCCTACTCAGTGTTGCCAGAAGTAGGGGAAAATCCCTACATGGAGGTATTTTTGATACCAAAATAGAAGCGTAGGCAAAATCGGACAGATTTTTTATATTCTACAAAATGTAGGGATTTTTTCGTCATGTCGCATTATTTATGAAATAAATGCAAACATAACGATTTTTAGCAATATTTTCTTTTTCAAAAGGGTTCAAAAATTTTCTTTTCGTTAGAATCGCTTAAAAATATATTTCCAGAGATGTTTGTGGTTTAAAAAGATAGCGACACTAATATGTTTGTAATTAAATGCCAAGGCGAATTCATATAGCAGATGGTGCCAAGCCTGCATCAACAAAATCTGCCTAGTACTTTATTGCAATGAAAATTGGCAAATCAAACTTCCTACAAATTTTATTGAAATGAAGTTTGACAAGCCAAACTTCCTAAAAAAAGCACTGTTAACTTAGCACCACCTGGTACATGAATTACATATGTATGTTAATTTTAAAATAACCGGTTTTTGTATCTGAATTGAATTTATCCTTTAAAATTTTATTTGAAAAGAACTATTCATATTAATTTTTAAAAAACTTTTTATTGTTTTAATTGAATTTAATTAAAAGTACTTGTACATATGTATGTGATATTTTTTTAGTTTTTTACTTATTTTTTTACCAAAGCTTTAATAAGCATATACATATATTTTTTTAATAACTCATGGTTTTCATCTATTTTAATGATAAAAATGCGTAGGGATTTTTGTAGGGGAAATTTTTTCAACGTGTAGCGAAAAATCGGATTTTTTTTTACCATGTGTAGGTATTTTTTCTAGAAATCTACTGGCAACACTGAGCCTACTACAATTGTCACTTCGAAAATTATAAATAAGTCTTTAATTTGTCAAGTCTCTAATAAATATTATTCTTTTTTTTTTAATGTAAGCAAACCCCTTTAAAACCACCTTGTATGCATTTTTTGCCAACTTTTTCACATTAATTTTGTCATTTTTGTTCTTTTTATTTTCATTTTCCGATCGTTTAAAAAAAACTAATTTTGCAGCCATTGTTGCTTGAATGCTTTAGTGGTTTTTAATTTTCTTGCACAATTTAATTTTCTTAATAATAAAAGACTTGATTGAGCGCTTTATTTAATACACGATTAAGCTATCAAAGTATTTTATTGTTGTAAATAAATATGTAGTTTTAGAACTCAATTTGAACGTAACGCTTCTTTTTTAATACGCCATGCATGTTTTTATAAATATGTACATATGTATGTATGTATGTATATATGTAATATTGATATTAAAGATAAATACAATAACAATATAAGAGGGGGTAGAAGCACTAGCTACTAAGGCCATCGGCTATATATGTAAATTAATTTTCATTAAATTTTGGTTTTTCGTTCGTGTACTTTTGCTGTGAACTTGACGTTTTCAAAAGTCTAAATATGTATGCATGTATGTATGTATGTATGTTTGTAGTAAGGCAAGAACATAATGATACCAGCTGAAATGTAAAGCCAAGTAATGTAAAGCCAAGTAAAGAAAAGTAATACTCACACAATGAAAGCCTACTACTATTACTAGGTTTTATCTTAGGAAAGGGATAGGAAAGGGATAGTGATAGAGAAGACAGGTGGTGAAGGAAGAAGATCGAGGAAAGCTTCATTTTTTTACAACTCTATTTTTTGCACTTTTCTAATAATGTAGTCTCTCGGTGCCTCTGGTGTCAATGAGGCGTATTAAATTTCGAAGCTACTACACAACACCGACGAAGGGGGCGCTCTGATGTTAAATTATACTTAGTAGCCGCTGAAGCCGGTGTAGTTCCGTGACCAGTGTATGCCTTCATCATTTGAACTTTTTTACAACAAGTGATACAAAACGACAATAATGCACATCAGAAAAATGCGCGGTATTATTTAATGACTGTTGGATACCGGGCTCGAAACCAGGTATTCGGTTTTGTAGTCAATGTGCTAACTACTTCAGCAATCGCCACCCTCAAGTTTTTACTTTCAATTTCGCAAAAGTGTTATTTCAAAAGGTAGTCTTAATTGTTTAGAGTCATAATATTTTAAAATTTTTATTTGAAAGAAAAATAAAAAGAAATTATATTAAAATAATTTAAAACCAAAATAAACTTTAAAATTTATGACACTATGGGTAGTCTTACCCATTCTTTTTTATTTTATTTAATTCTTTGACCCATTTACACCTAGGTTTGTCATCTCGTTTGTAATTCCCAAAATATTCATATGCGACCCCATAAGGTAATATATTTATTTTGGGTCCTTATGAACAGGCTGGTCGAATAAGCGATATCCGTCTATCCATCATTTATAGGTGAAATAGAATTTTAGAAACCCTCTGAAAAGCCTAGAAACTGCGGCATTTGACTGATGTACCAGAGTTTGTCCGAAATAGATTGGTATTGAAAATCAGAAAAAAAGAACACAAAGACGTTTCCAGAGCTGGAAAATGAAAACTTGTTTTGGTATTTAATATTAACTAAGACAAATTTTTTTTCTGTATTCAATAAACATATTTAATATTTTAGACTGATCTTTACTGAAGAGTTTTTTATATTCATCCCATTTTCTATATAAAAATCTTGTTTAACACATGGGCACTCATTAGTTTTAGAAAGCATTGTGATGTGTTTGCTTACTATAATGCAAAAAAGTGTATGTACTCCCCAGTCGTAAGTACTTACAATTTGACTGAATAACCCATTTTTTTAGAAGTTCAATAGGCATAGGGTAAAATTTACTTTTTGCCTACAGTCATGCAAAAGTTAATAGATTGATGTTTGCCTAAAAGTATTCAAAACTTAATGGATTATTTTCGAACTACAAATATGCAAAAGTTGTTAAAATTTTTCGCGCGCGTGCTTCCTACGTGTTGGGCATTTTGATATGCATGTTCGGGTCGTGACGTGTTGTAAAAATTCGACACTCACCCATTTCTACTTTAAACCATTGTTGCATTAAAATTTAATGGTGTTTTTGTTATTTTTTTTTTTTTTTGTCTTGAGAAAGTGCTCTTTCCGTCCGATGGTTTTGAAATTTTAGTTGTTGACAAAATATTTAAAATTGTATGGCCTACTAAAAACAGAAATGCAAGTGGTTCTAATCATATGATCGAGAGTGTACGAGTATGTATGTATGCACATATTTATGTAGTTCCATCTAATTAAAAAAAATTATAATTTGGATTATGTTATACATACTTATGTATGTAGTTGTTATTTTTTACATTCTAGATTTAAAGAATATTTAATTCTAATACGAGTAATTAAACAAAAAAAAGTGTAAGAAAATATCAAAACTATTGGCAAAAAAAACTTGTTATTTTGTTCGTATTGAATTCAGCTTACTTACATACATTTAAAATACAACAAAATGATATCACTATTAATAAAAATGTTTATTTAAAACAGAAGTGAAAACTATGAAAATATTTATGTATTATTGAATACATTTGTGAAGTCAGGTCTAACGACTCTAGTTACTTTCATCTTTATATTGGTGACAATGTATTATTAAAAAAAAAAAAACTGTTGACACAAATGTGTTGAAAACAGTTACATATTTCTGTAAAATTTTATCAATAGATTGAAAAAAAAACAGCCATAAATCATTCTCAGAAATTATTTAACTGTCAAACACTTAATAAAATTCAACACAACATTTTAAAACTGAAATTCAAATGCGTGAAGATGTCAAATGGAACTAAATATTTAAACGAGTATGATAATAAAGTATGTAGCTAAAACACTAATTATATTTTACTAAAAGAAAAATACAACATACATACATATCGTTACACCTTTGTTACACTATTTTTAAAACATGCATGCTAACATATTTACAACAGAAATTGAAAGGAATAAATTCTTAATTATTCAGATGAATTTAGTGTGTAAAACTCGGGCAAATTTATTAGTTATTTGTTTCTTGAGACAGAAAAATATCTAATGCGAATTTATCAAGCAGATACAAATTTCAAGACCGACTCGAAATGTTGATCGATTGTGTGAATCAATAAAAAAAAATTTAAATTTTTTTCACCTAATAACAAAATGATGACAGCAATCAATCATCAGAATTGGAAAAATTTATATAGGTAACTTTTTGCGATTTTTTTTTTTTAATTATATGATAATTGAAATCATATATGACTTCAATTAAAGATTTTAATTGACTGAATAAAAAATTGTATTGAAAC
Organism: Nowickia ferox; assembly: GCA_936439885.1. Taxonomy (NCBI): domain Eukaryota; kingdom Metazoa; phylum Arthropoda; class Insecta; order Diptera; family Tachinidae; genus Nowickia; species Nowickia ferox. The sequence continues at coordinate 87,635,683 of OW387023.1, read as the reverse complement.
TAAATTCGAAATCAATTTTTCTAATGATTGTAATAAAAAACTCCATAATTGCAATGTTGACCAAAATAGTCTAAAAATTATGCTTGGGGTATTCAAACGATAGTCATAATGTCATAATGTCATGTCCTAAAATTTTAAAATATGACTGCTGTGAGCAAACCCTTTTATTTTAGTGTGTTAATTGAAACATAAACAAGATGATACAAAACAAATAAGTAAAAATATAACAAAAATAAAATAAAATACGGTACGAAATGCAAAATTATGAGAAAATTTTTCAACGGCTTCTATCTGTATCCTGAATTTTTGTAATTTTTGCAGTATGTAAAACCAAAATTTTTTCGAGCATTTATATTTTTAAAATTTTAAGACTTTAGAATTTACATACGTACATACGTATTTGTAAATTTTAGTAAGTTTTGCGAATCAGGTGATTTTTAATAAACCTTATTGCTCTTGTGCATAATTTTAACAAATTAGGCCGACTCAAGCAATTTCATGCATTATCTGATAGAAGTATTGTTTGAAGTTTTGGCCTTTTTACAGTTCTGCCGTCTCTCTTTTTTTTTTTTTTTTTTTTTTTTTAATCCTATCTTCTTGATGTTAGCAAGTGTTTGCAAATTTTCGTAATTTTCGTGAATGTTTCTGAGTTTTTGCCATTCCTTACAATTTTACCTATCTTTAAAAGCAATTTTAGCGCTTGTTTGCAATTTGCCGCTGGCCGGCGTTGGCTGAAGTCGTTAGCATGTTGACTACAAAACCGAAGGTCTTGGGTTCGAACCTGGTCTCTGACAGTCATTAAAAATAACAACACCACGCATTTTTCTGATTTGCATTAGTGTCTCTGGGTGTCAGTTGTTGTAGGAAAGCAGAAGTGATGAAGGCATAGACACTGGTCATGCAACTACACCGGCTTCCTTCATCTTTATTCTGTGGCAGAATCATCGGCGAAGTAAAAGAACCAATAAAATGGTTCAATAATTTAATGCGCCTCATTGACACCAGAGGCGCTGCAACACTGCATTATTAGAAACGTGCAAAAAAACACCCACACTCTATCTCTTCCTGCACCACCTGTCTTCTCTTTCAAAAAATATAAAAAACAATCGCTATTTTCGCGATAAAAGTGATTTTTAGCCAAATCTTGCCTTTTTTACCATTTCACTGATTTTTAATCCATCTATGTATATTTATTTGATGTTAGCAAATTTGTGCGAATTTTCAACATTTTGGCAATTATTTCCGATTTTTTTGGAATTTCTTATATCTTTAGTTGAGGGTGGCGTTGGCTGAAGTAGTTAGCACGTTGACTACAAAACCTAAGATCCCGGGTTCGAGCCCGGTCTCCGACAGTCATTAAAAATAATAACACCACGCATTTTTCTGATGTGCATTAGTGTCCTTTGAATCAGTTGCTGTGGGAAAAGTTGTAGTGATGCAGGCATAAGGACTGGTCACTAAAAAACTACACCTGCATCATCAGATACTAATCCTAATGTAACATCAGAGCGCCCTCCTTCGTTGTGTAGCAGAATCATTGGCGAAGTAAAATAACTAATAAAATAGCTACTAAACACAGCTTCAAAATTTCATACGCCTCATTTAACACCAGAAGGCGCTGCAACACTGCATTATCAAAAAAAGCGTGCAAAAAAGCAGAGTTGTAAAAGAATGAAGCTTTCCTCCATCTTCCTTCACCACTTGTCTTCTCTATCACTATCCCTTCCCTATCACCCTCTCTGACTATCTTCTCTTCAACTAACAGGTAACACAAAGGGATCATTGTATTGGACCCAAGTGAGCTGGACTCTAAATTTCACCTTTCCTTACCAGCAGCCTGCTAACCTAACCTAACCTATATCTTTAGGTATTTGTAAGTAATGTTAGGGCTTGTTTGCAATTTTGCAATTTATCGCGAATTTTCTCTAATTTCGCAATGACAGTGATTATTCCCAATTCCTTGTTTTTTTTTTGCGGCAGTTTCAACGATTTTTAATTAAAAATTACACTTTACTATCTTTTTGATGTTAGCAAGCGTTTGCCAATTTTCGTCATTGTCGCAAATTTTTCCAAGTTGTTGGCATTCCTACAATTTTAGGGTTTTTTTATTAAATGTTAAGGTTTTTTTCAATTATGAAATTATTCGCGAATTTTCGCACTTTTTTGCAAATGAAGTTGTTTTTTATTCTTAAAATCTACTGAGTTTGTTCGTTTACAGTTCTATCAGTTTTGGAATTTTTTTTAAAGATATTCGCATTTCTGCAAGTTTTCGCGATTTATGTATATGCTGTAAGCCTACTGTCGAGTTATTGCGTTTTTTGCGGTCTATCAGCATTAGGGGATTTTTTTCTATAATTTTAATCACTTGCGAATTTGTTTCTGTTTGCAATACATAACGTTTTTATGAGAAAGAAGAAAGCTAAAGAAAACCGTAAACGTATTTAAACATTATTGGATATTTTGTCGAAAAAGAAAAGTAGAATAGTAAAATAATTAGTTATGGCAGTAACATAAACATCCCAGTTCCAAAGGTTTACCACTTACATTGCATAACAATCACTACAGGTGCTGAATTTTATATTTTACGGCTGTTGTTTATATAAAAATTTGTTCTAGACAACCTTTTAAGTGCATATTCATTCATACATATTCAGTTATTTGGATGATTTCCGTCCTACGACAACCATTTGTTAAATTCATTGATGTTTCACCAGAAATAGAACTACTTGGAGCTGAGTTCATCAAAGCTGTAACTAATGATTTGTATTGTCATTTTTTGCTGGGATAGGGTCAAGAATTTTATTAATATGGTATACCTTTTATATAAAAGAAAATACAAATTGTTTCTATATTTAATGAATTGAACAGGCTAATGTTCGTATCGCCTTTTAAGCCAAATTACATGTGATAATTATTAATGAACAAATAACATCAAAGTTAGTTGTAAATATTCTGACAACACATAGTTGAACGGAACAGCCAGCCGTTTTCGAAGGCCACTAAACATTCATCATCAGCGTTCTTCTGTGTTTGGTCCACTGTGTGTGGTGTCAGTTGATGTAGATTTCTGCCTTATATACGAAACTTTTCTGCAAATGGAATATGTGAATTGGTTTGATTCATCGTATTTCAATTTGCTGAAATGTGTTTTGTAATGAAGGCCCAAATTTACCATCATTAAAAGGCGATACGAACATTAGCCTGTTTAATTCATTAAACAGGCAGTTCGAATAATAATAATTAAATTAACTAAAATTAATAGTCATGGGCTTGTGGCAAAAATTAAAATAAAAATATACTTAATAGTAACAAACCAAAAAAGTTTGTCTTAAGTAGAACAAAAATAAGCAAATTAACTAACATGTGCATAATTAGTAATGAAAAAACGACAATGGTAAGACTGTTGTAAATTTAGTGATGGTAAATTTGGGCCTTCATTACAAAACACATTTCAGCAAATTGAAATACGATGAATCGAACTAATTCACATATTCAATTTGCACTGAAAACTTGAGTATATAAAGCAGAAAATCTACACCAACTGACACCACACACAGTGGACCAAACACAGAAGAACGCTGATGATGAAGGTTTAGTGGCCTTCGAAAACGGCTGGCTGTTCCGTTCAACTATGTGTTGTCAGAATATTTACAACTAACTTTGATGTTATTTGTTCATTAATAATTATCACATGTAATTTGGCTTAAAAGGCGATACGAACATTAGCCTGTTCAATTCATTAAATATAGAAACAATGCAGTTCGAATAATAATTAAATTAACTGAAAATACAAATTATTTTACACTAGTTTAAAATGTTAGGACACTATGACTTTATGACTTAAGACTACCATTTGAATACCCCAATTGAATAAGTTAAGCCTATATGCAACATTCCAATAGTGCTAATGCCAACTAATGACAAGTTCAGTTTCATTAACACCAATGTAAAGTGGAAATATGGGAATTAATAATGGAATATGAATGATGTCGGGCAAATTTCCACCTAAAGCACGTCGGTAGACGTCCGCTCTTTTCACACAATTTTGCAACAAAGCTTATCTCGTCAATACAACGTTGAATTTCATCCTTCAGAGCGTCATTTGTTTGTGGCTTGTTAACATAAATCCGGTCTTTCAAATGGCAATAGAGAAAATAATCCAGCGGCGTTAAATCACAAGAACGAGGCGGCCAATTGACATTGCCAAATCGAGAAATTACACGACCAGGAAATTTTTCATGCAATAAGTGAATTGATTGGCCGAGGTGCCGCCTTGCTGAAACCAAAGATCACTGATGTCTACATTAGCCAATTGTGGCCACACAAAAATCGGTTGTCATGGTTTGATAGCGCAGAGAATTCACGGTGATGGCGTTTTCTTGCTCATTTTCGAAAAAAAAATACGGGCCGATTTCAAACTGCACCATACGGTAATTTTCTTTGAATGTGGTGGAAATGGTTTTGCGAGGACTGTTTGTGGATTTTGTTTACATGAAACATAAATTGGAAATGGGCCTCATCACCAAAGATGATTTTGTTGAAAAATTCGTTTTTTTCGTTCAGTTTTTCAAGCAGCCAATTTCCAAAATTAAAACTCTTTGTTCAAGAGTGTAGCGTTCCATGGTTAAAATTTCCCAACTTTTTACTACACAAATTTCAAAGGATGACAGCTCAATTCTTGACATTTCATCATTTTGCAGCCAGTTTACTTCTTCCTAACCTCAAATTTGCCCACCTTTTATAAATGTGTACACAAACATTTCAAACATTTTCATAAAAGAAGTTATTCCTTCAAAGCCATGGCACCTACATATAACCCAACCTATGTATGGATATGTAAATATTTACACACAATATAGATCATAATTATTGGTGTTAAATTGTTAGTGCGAGTATCTATGAAGTAAAAAGTTGGCAGTAGAATCGACAAACGCCGACAAACAGCGTGAAACGCAGCTTCAACAGTAGATGTTTGCATAAAATTCCCACAATTATCTAATGTATGGGATGTAGTAGTAGCAGATATTTAAATATTTGATATTGTGGTTGTTTGTTAAAAAAAAAAAAAAACTTTTATAAATTTTATTAACAACAAAGCTTTAGCATCTAACTAGTCAAGCGCACGTGAGTATAAGTATACCGTGTCATTAATTTAGTAGAAGCGCATGAATTAACAAGAAAAACTAAAACTCTAGAGCAGACAACGTAGAACAAATGAAAACAAAAACTTTAGGGCTCGACAGTCTGCTCTGCGAAACTGAAAGAGAATTAATTTGTTTTTTCTTTATCTATTTTAGTCGTTAGCCTCAGCGAAAAATAGATTTATAACTAAAAGCTTTAACAAATTGTTAATTTTCAACAACAATTACATAAATAAATAAAATACCTGCGGCCGCCTATAGAAAATAGAAAAGGTATTTTTTTTTTTTTTTTTTGCTAAATGCGCATTCAAATCATCAGTAGATAAAGAGAATAATAGAGAAGTATTTATTGTATCATCAAATAATCATTGGAAGATCATTTCAATTCACATACTAATGCAAAGCAAAATCCAACAAAAAGCAGCGACCAAATCTAAAACTAACAAACGACATTAATAAAAAAAATATATTTGTCAGATGTAAGGGTTGGAAATTTAACAATTAGTTGAATTTTAACTTTGGCAAGAAGCGTTTCAGCAAAATCGGTTAAAGATAATTGAAAAAAAAATTAAATTTTAATAAACAAAAAAAAACAATAATGGCGGGAAGTTGAATTTAAGTTAATGGAATTAATATGCAAATTTTGTTAAAATTAATATGCAAACAAATACACGAAAATATTTGAATAATTCGTAACGTACTTAAATAAATAAACTTGAAATTTAAATAAATCAAAAATAAATAATGTTTATAAAAAAAATAAATGATGTAATTTAAAAATGTGAAATTTGTAAAAAGAAAAAAATGTTTGTGATGGTTTTAAAAAATTATAGGAATACCCAATATACCACATAACAATCAAACTTTTCAGTACAACTTGAGAATAAGTTTATAAAAATAGTGAATTTTAAGCTTTGCTTAATTTCGTTTACATAATAATATTTATAAAATGTGAATTCACAAACAGTTTTTAACATTGCTTGAGAAACTATTATTATACACAACTTTTTCTAAAGCAGGTCTATAAATTTATAAATTGAACAATATACGAGTAATAACCATAACGACTTAGCAAATTTGTTAAGTATTTTGCGTATACAATTAATTTTAAGTTTCAAAATGGGAGTGCATGCAATTTTGTGTATTAATCGCATCAAACTGCGTAAAAAAACTACAAAAATAAACTTAAATTATAACATAAAAAAATTATTTGTTATCGATAAAATTTAATGAAATTGAAGTAAATAATTAAAATTTTTAAAATTTTTTAACATTCAACAAAATATTCGTAAATCAATTATATAAAAAAGTTTACAAAAATATTGTCAGAAATAAACTTTTCTATACACAAGTTAATACAATATTATTTTCGTAAGATTATCCTACAATTGGAAGGATAAACTTACAGTAATCATACACATTTGATCTTCCTGCCTGTTCTGTAAATCGAGTCGATGTAAAAACAAACGCTCGATTTAGAAAAATTAAATCCACTAATAGCGATATTTTTCCATACTTTTTTGTAGTCTTCTATTTTTTTGAGCTTGAAATATCATATCTGAAATTAATTAGTATGTATGATTTAAAACACATCAATGGGGCGGGGCCATTTTTTATTTTTGGAAAACGATAAATTTACTCGGATTCGGTTTACAGAACGTGACCGATTATCATACGATAAAATTTTTCAATATACTTTCAATCGTTTTCAAACTTAAGGCTTATTTCAGTTAGTAAGCTTATTATAATAATTTTCTCAAAGCATTTGGTATGTTGGGTAACAAGACTAAAATTTTAATTAAATATGTAAATACGCACAAAATATACAAACATATGTATGTACTTAGTATGTTTGTAAGTTCAAATAAAAGTTATTTAAAATTAGATTATTAATTCAAATGAAAGATATTCAATGAAGTGAGAATTCCATTCGAATAATTTTAATCGAATTATTTGGCTCTAATTTAATTCAAATAAAAGTTATTGAAGATACATTATTAATTCAAATAAAAATTATTCAATAAAGTAAATTAAAAAAATTTGAGAATTTCATTCGAATTATTCTAATCGAGTTTTTTTACTCGAATTATTCGGTTATAATTTAATTCAAATAAAAGTTATTGAAGGTACACTATTAATTCAAATAAAATTTATTCAATGAAGTAAATTTAAAAAATTTGAGAATATCATTCGAATAATTCTAATCGAGTTATTTTAATCAAATTATTCTGTTCTAATTTAATTCAAATAAAAGTTATTGAAGGTACTTTATTAATTCAAATAAAAGTTATTCAATAAAGTAAATTAAAAAAATTTGAGAATTTCATTCGAATAATTCTAATCGAGTTATTTTAATCGAAATATTATTGTCTAATTGAATTGGAATAAAAGTTATTGAAAGTATATTATTATTTCAAATAAAAGTTATTCAATAAAGTAAATTTAAAAAATTTGAGAATTTCATTCGAATAATTCTAATCGAGTTATTTTTTATATCAAATTATTCAGTTCTAATTTAATCCAAATAAAAGTTATTGAAGGTACATTATTAGTTCAAATAAAAGTTATTCAATGAAATAAATTAGAAATATTTGAGAATTTCATTCGAATTATTCTAACCAAGTTATTTTAATAGAAATATTAGGGCCTAATTTAAACGAAATAAGAGCTATTAAAAGTAGATTATTAATTTAAATAAAAATTACTCAATGAAGTAAATCGGAAATTTTTGAGAATTTTATTCGAACAATTCTTATCGAATAATTTTAATTGAATTTAATTCAAATAAAATTTATTGAAAGGAGATTATCAATTCAAATAACAAAAGTTATTCAATGAAGTAAATTAAAAGTATTTGATAATGTCATTCGAATAATTCTAATCGAATAACTTTAAAAGAATTATTTGTTTCTAATTGAATTCAAATAAAACTACATAATTGAGAGTTTATTATATATTCAATTAAACTAATTTTTTCAGCTTTAGGTCAATGTTTATTATTATTTTAGTACTTCGATATTTCGTTAACCTTTGGTTAACTTCTTCAGGATATTTTTTTTTATATTTAAAATTAAATTTTTCTTTCTTTCTTTTTTCTCCTTTCAATTACAAAAATAACAATAATTGAAAGGAGAAAAATGAAAAAAAGAAAAATTTAATTTCAAATATAAAAAAATATCCTGAAGAAGTTAACCAAAGGTTAACGAAATATCGAAGTACTAAAATAATAATAAACATTGACCTAAAGCTCAAAAAATTAGTTTAATTGAATATATTGAAAAAGGTCGAAAAATTAGATAAAAGAATTTGAGTTTATTATATATTAAAATAAAAGTTATTCAGTGAAGTAAATTAAAAATATTTGAGAATTTCATTCGAATAATTCTAATCGAATTACATATTTGTTTCCAATTTAATTGAAATAAAAGTTAATGAAACTATGTTATTGCAGTGAAAAGTTTGCAAATATTTGAAAAAATTATGGAAAATAATTATTCGAATAAAGATTATGTTTATAAAAATTTAAGGGATAAATTCAGAAAAAGGCCTATAACTCGGTAACCAATGGACATTTAGAGCAACAAGAATAAAAACTAAAACAACAACATGAGATTTTTTATATGTATTTCAATGAACCCACCTTGACCAAAAAAAATCGTATGGCCATTAAATTATTAATACAGCCAACTTGACAAAACGAATGATGCAAAAGTTCTTATTTTTGGAGCTACTTTAACGTTCAATTCTCAGAATTGAGTCCCAAAGCAATGAGATGAAAAATGGAGTACTATGTAATATAGAACTTTTTTTTATTCTTAATTCGAATTTGTATTGTTAAGCGTTATGGACGATAAAAAAATTAAATGGCCGTATATTGCCATTTAATTTAATGGCTCGATTATGCATGGCAACCGAACTTTAATTGCGATGCCAGTTGGCAACATGTTATTACGTAGGGCAACTGACACCTAACAGCTGTTAATTTCAATGGCCAAATTACAATAATATTTGCAACCACAAATTCTAATCGTTGCACACTTTTTAAAGCAAAAAGGGAGCAAAATTTAAAATTTTGGATATTTCAATTTGATTAAATAATTTAATTAAGCAACCTACCGCTTTTTTTGGACAGGCGAAAATATGCGTTAAAGCTAAAAATTAATTTCTAGTTAAAAATTATTTTAAGGAATAACATTAACTCACAGTAGAGGTGGTAATTCTAAAGGATTTGAATTGTTCCTTAAGCGCATTTTAATGTATTTTTACATTTTCCAATTCCTTCTTTTCATCGAAAAATAATTTCACTGATAATTTCTTTGCCTTATAAATTTATTTCTTTAGCACTTATGTTTCCTATATTTCGAAGCTTTGTTTACAATACTAATCATAATTTCGGTTGCGTTGCCAATTGACAAGGCAACTGAAGTTATGTTACCACGCATAAGCGAGCCATAAATCTAATACACTCCCACTGGAAGACATACAGATTTCGTCAAATTATTTGCCATATTGGATCTCATTTTAACAACAAACATAAAAAATAGTACAATAATATAAATTATAGAAAAATGCCATGAGCAAAACTGCACTTTAGAACAAAATTGCGCAAAAAAATTTACATAATAAATATTATTTATATTTTTTCCTCAACAATAATGTGTAATTAATATAAGAAAAATGTTATTAGGTAAACAGCTTGAAAGATTAATATTTTTTAAAACGTTTGCTGTTTACCTTTAGAGCGTTTTTATGCCGCACTACGAGTAAAAAACAAAAAGTTTCATCAAAGCAAAAAAATAAATAAAATATATATCGCATGTGCTATTTCAAACAATATACATAAATACATATAATGTTTGTTTAACAAACCGACGCGACAAATTATAAACAAAATTTAATAGATACATATTTAATTATTGCAAAAAAAAATAAAATAAAATAAAATTAAACCCTGTACTTGCACAATGACCCATCAACAACAAATAAAGTGCTTTTCAAATGCAAACGTTTATTCTACAACAAAAACAAAAGCAACAGCTTTAAAAAAAGCAACGACAGCAACATTAAAAATAGTGATATTTTTACTAACAATACAAATAAATTATTTAAATTGCAGTAAGTATTAAGTAAATATTTTAATATGTGTGTAACTTTATAATGCTTTTGCATTTTAAAATCTTTAAATCAGTTTTTGTTTATTTAACGATTCACCTCTATTACGTATGTCGAGTCGAATATTCGTCTACGAGAATTTTGTTCTAGATTAAAGGAAATGTGTACAAGATTTCTTTAATCTAGGAGAAAACTGACGTAGACGAAAATTCGACTCGACGAACGCAATACAAATGAGTGTCTCATACTCATTAATTGTTAAGTGTAAAAATAATTTTGGTTTCCCAAAGTAATCGATATTGAAATAAATTTAAATTTTTAATTATCTGTGGTAAAGTACATTGAAGTATGGATATACCAACAGTGTGGCTACATAAAGGTATGTTCAAAAAATACTATCTATACCGGAATTACCGGCTCCACTGTGAGGAGTAAATATTTTTGCTTAAACTAAATTTTTACTAACAAGTTCTCTTTTAGCGTTAAAGCATACTTTCGCTTTCCCAAAGGAGGGGCAGGGCAGTTTTAATTAATTGAAATAATTTAAATTTTTCAATTCTACCTTTTTGCCTTAAAAACTATGCAGCAACTAAGAATCATTGGCGGTATTCGGTGTTTGATGCAAATAGTCTTGCATAAGTGTAAATGCAAAATATCGTAGCTTTTCTTTTAAATCCAAAAACAAAATACGCACACACTCCAAAGAAAAGCTACGAAATTTTTTTGCATTTGTACTTACGCAAGACTATTTGCATCAAACATCGAATACCGCCATTATTATCATTGCAATCTGGCAACTGCAATTAACAGCTGTTAGTTGGCAATGCAACTAAAGTTTGATTGCCATGCATAATCAAAACTCAGTATGCGGAGAGGGAGTTAGAAGCCTAACTAAAGGCAGAATTAGTTTGTACGTGCTGTTCCGTTCTGAATCAGCTGTTTTGTTTCTGTTCAATTGAAAGTCTGTATGTCGGGTTTGTTTTTCCTTTACCGTTCTGTTCTGTTCTGTTGCGGACAAATCTGTAGAAAATAGAATTCAACGTTAAGTGACAACCAAAGTGTGTATGTATTAGTTTCTTGTGATATTTTGGTATACAAGTGACATCAGTTTTATAGGTTACCAGCTGATTCCTTGCACAGAAAAAGTAATTGCATAATATTTTATAAAGAAAAGAACGGCACAGAACGACAACGAAAAGTAAAAACTAATGAGGCCTTAACATCATTCGGACACAAACAAGTTCGGTTCAACTTAATAAATAACATAAAATAAAATAAAATAAAATAAAATAAAATAAAATAAAATAAAATAAAATAAAATAAAATAAATAAAATAAAATAAAATAAAATAAAATAAAATAAAATACAATAAAATAAAATAAAATAAATAAAATAAAATAAAATAAAATAAAATAAAATAAATAAAATAAAATAAAATAAAATAAAATAAAATAAAATAAAGTAAAATAAAATAAAAGGGAATAATGTTAAGTTTTTGGTTTTAATTCTATAATGGTTCAAACACAATGGATATTTTTCTTATAAATTCAAGAAATAAATTTTATAGTCAGTCAGGCTAATAACACGGTTCTGCAAAAAAATTTGTTTTCAATCAAAAAAATGTGTTTTATATGGACATTCATGCCCTAAATTCAAATCCGTTTTCAGTTTTTGTCTATGACTTGGATTTTTTTAATGGGCGTGGCTAATATTAACCCATAAACAAGGCGGTCACGCTAGCTTATTTCAATATAACTCGATAATGGTTGGTTCGATTTTAATAAATTTAACACCGAAAGATGCAAAATTAAATTATCTTTAAATTACTGCAAATAGTTCTTTTTCGATTTTCAACGGTTTCCAAGTTATTCAGAAATTAATGGCGGAAAAAAAATATTTTTAATGCAAAATTGATTTGTTTACTTGTTTTCAAAACTTTATAAAAAAAATTAAAACCGCAAATATTTTACATTTTTGTTACTTTTTTTAAAGGTATGTACGCTGGGAATAAAAAAAAGCTACTCGTATAAGTAAAAAAATCTGTATTTTGATTTTATTCACGTTTAGAGCAGATATCCCATCCCACTTTGACAAAAATTGTGTAATATATTTATCCATAACACACTTGCATCTTGTGGTTCAATCACAAGGCCATACCAAATAAAGGAATTATTTTTTAATGGTTCCTGAAATTAAAAAATATAGTAATAATATGTATGTATATAGTATGTATCCAATCGCTCGGAAAGCAGTGTGGCTACATAATGGAAATCAATATCTGTCCGTACCATTAGCTTATGCAGTAACTATGAAAGAGACCTACGACAACAAGAAATTACTGCTCAAAGGAGTTCAGTACGATCTCTATTTGTGGAATATATGCATATACAAAATGTTGTTGCTTTTTTGTGAATTAGTCCTTAAGATCCCATGCGATTCCGGGAATAAAAAACACTGCAAATGAACCTTTATTTGGCAGGCAAATAATATTTTTGCCAGCACTGTGCATCAAATTTGGCTTAATAAACGATTCGGGATAAGCTATGAACAGAGATGAAAAGGCATTCAAACACGTTTACCAAGGCCGAGTCATATAGGCCAATAAGTTTACTGTCAACAATCTCAAAGCTCTTTGAAAAGTTACTCATGATAAAATTGTCCCCAATTCTAACTGATAATGAGTGCATACCGGACCATCAATTTGGTTTTAGAAGTCAGCATAGCACCATTGAACAAACTCATAGATTGGTTCAATTTATACGAAAAACTTTTGAAGAAAAAAAGTATTGCTCTGCGCTGTTTATTGACGTTTCTCAGGCATTTGATAAAGTGTGGCATGAAGGCCTAATTTTAAAATTAAAGACTTACTTACCGATAAACATTCTAAATCTTTTGGAAAGTTACATTATTGCAAGGAAATTCACTGTTGTAGAAGGAGACTTTATGAGTATGCCTGAAACAATCTCATCCGGTGTGCCACAGGGGAGTATACTGGGGCCAGTTTTGTATTTGATTTATACTTGTGATATGCCTTTGAGCAGTAATATTCACACATCTACATTTGCCGATGATACAGCCTGCCTTAGTATGCACGAAAACCCTCACGAGGCTTCCCGATATCTTCAGCAACATATTACCCAGCTAGAACTATGGTTAAACAGGTGGAGAATAAAGCTAAACGAACAGAAGTGTGCTCAGGTAACATTTACCCTACGAAAAGAAACTTGTTCCCCCATTACAATCAATAATCAAATTGTTCCTCAAAATTTACAAGTGAAATACCTTGGTATACACCTTGATCGAAGGCTTACATGGAAACACCACATTGACTCTAAGCTAACGCAAATGAAACTTAAACTAACTCAGATACATTGGCTGATTGGTAGAAATTCAACCCTCAGTCTAGATTGTAAACTTTTGATATACAAGTCGCTTTTAAAACCTATATGGTGCTACGGAATTCAGCTATGGGGTACTGCTTCAGCTTCAAATATAGAAAAAATTCAACGAAGGCAAAACAAAATTTTACGGATAATAACATCGGCTCCATGGTACATAAGAAATTCAAATTTACATCGTGATTTGAATATACCACAAGTAACTGAAGAAATTGCTAAATACGCAGGCAAATATCTTACAAAACTCGAGTCTCATCCTAATCCGCTTGCTCGTAATATCTTGAATTTTACTGGACACATCCGCTTAAAAAAGAGGGACACAAGGGCTCTAATACTCAACACTCCAGAAGAAACTGCTTGAAAATACTTTTGTTTTTGCTTATCACTACTTATGTATTATTAATAACTATCACTAAGTTTATGTCCGACACTGGTCGGGCCTAATTAATTATATTTAGATTTAAGATTTGAATAATTATTGTTAGTTCATATTTGAAGATACAATAAATAAATATATTTATGTACTAAAAAAAAAAAAAAAAAAAATCAAACACGTTAAAAGTATATTTTCCAAGTGCAAGTGAGACCAAATCGAAGGAAGGCGTAGTTGTGGGAAATCTTTAAAGAATTGCTCAAATCTAAGTTGGTCAATAAAGAGAGAGTATTATGGGTGTTTCAAAAATGTATGTCACAATTTTGTTGGAAATAGAAGGGCTCCAAATTACGAAGAACTGGTACAAGAACTTCTTCTTTCATATCAACAACTCAGATGCAACGTGCCATTAAAAAAAACTTGAAAGGTTCGAACGAGATATCGCGCACATGGAAAAAACGTATAGCGGCAAGTGGTCCCCAGAAATATAAACTGATTTCTGCTATGAAACCAATCGTGAAACAGCAGATTAAACTTATAAAAGAAAGCGATCTACTAATTAGTATTTGATTTTTTATGTTACACTAGTGTTTAATTTTATTTAAGATTTTAATTTATATCAATATTTTACTTAAATAAAAATAGCTCAAAACCCAGACGTGATGGAAACAATCTGAAAGCAGACTTGGATTCAGCACACAAAAGTCCATTGAAATCACATAATGAAGTTCTTGCTCGCGACTTTTTTTTTTTTTTTTTGCAGAACAGTGTAATTGTTTTTTCAATCACACTAATTATACGAATATGACAACTATAAGATAATTAAAAAAAAAAATTTTAAATTTATTATTATTTTAACTGTTTAAATTCTATTAAAGGGGCGATTTCCAGTCATGCGAATAATAATTGTCATGTTGGTTGCAACATAATAATGTATGTACATATGACATTGAAGGATGCCTACTTAAAGGTTTAATCACCTTTTCACTATTTTGAGTTGTGTTGGACACGACCCGTATTGCCAGCAAAAAATGTTTAAAGAAAACATGTATGTATGTATTGTAGAATTACTTAAATCAATCTCTCAACCACGACATATTTACGAGACATTAGAAGATCTTCGTTATGTTCTAAGTTTTTACTATTGGTGCATTTTCAGTTAATATTGTGTTATTTCTACCGGGTAAACGCATTATGAGTGTGAGAGTTTTTCAGAAATGCAATATTAAGAATTTGCACATGTGAAACGATGTAGCAAGCATACCTCTCATTCGAAAATGGATCAAAGATCGTCAAGAAGGATGGAAAACGTGGAAAGTTTTAATCAGTCGATAAAGTTTAGAGATTTAAGATTTTAAACCAGAGAAATGATAGGAAATTTTACTGGCAACACCGCTTCGTGGTGAGAGTATAACTCACAGAATCGTAAAATGTAATAGTATAGGTTACATATACATATTTATCTGCTTTAGATAAACTAGTGCGATATGTACCTTCTTTTGAGACACCCTGTATATACAAGTTTTGTTATTAGCTGAACTTTGACCACAAAGTTAATTGGCTGCATATCGCTCATTTACTAAAACAGCATCATAACTCTAAAAATGGCATTTTGGAGTTATTCATATTCTGTACTAATTTCATACAAATATCTTATATACTCAGCCCTTGAGAGAAAAATTAAATTTTATTTTTCCATTAATTTGTGTGTAAATGGAAAACTTTAAACTCGTTTTAGTAAATGAGCGATATGGAAAGGTTGTGAAATTTCGTTTCCAAAAATATGAATGAATATGAATGCAAAAACCCAAAGCATTTATTATATTACAAAGTGTGCTCTTGAAATTTCAGATGCCGTCCTTCTCCAATGCCCGCTGTACCAAATGCATTTACAAAAAATTGTTGGTTTTCGACCTCCGCTGGAGTATTTGACTGATCGCAATTTGATTTATGCGCCAGCAAACAACTATAAAGATCGCCATCGCAAAGCTCGAGAAGGTTACTCGATATACGACAATCAACCGCAAATCCAAAATGCCAGTGATGCTAAATTTGCAAGCACAGCAAGTTCAGTGTGCTGGCAAATTTGCAATGACGACGACGCCTGCATAGCTTATGTACATCTTTTGGATACGAATGAGTGTTATGGATATTCATATTTCGAAAGAATGGATAATTACATGGCGGTGGGTAGCGAGTTGCCTTTAGTGTCCGATGGCGAGGCGATATTTTATGAGAAGACTTGTTTAAGAGGTAATTTCACATGAGACACATGAGATTTGATTTTCTTAAGTTTCAACTAATATATATTTTCATTAACTCGAAAGTACCTGTTATGTGTAAAAAACGTCTGTGGACCTTGACAAAAATACCCGGAAATAGTTTGGTATTCCAAGGAAAGAAAACAATTAGCACATTGGTCACGCGGCGCGAATGTGCTGAGCGATGTTTATTTGAACATGAATTCCAATGTTTATCTGCATCGTTTGCCCCCTCCTATCGCAACAATCACGAGAGGTAAGATGAGACTTAATTAGATAATTTAACTTAATTTAATTTTATTCGATGTTTGTTGGTTTTATATTGTATTCTAAAGCATTGAGTTGCGAGCTTTTAACTTGAAATTCAATTGTATTATATTTTAATTGTTTTTCAGTTTGGAATTTCCGTGAGTTTAATTTGCAAATTTCTTTTTGCTTAATTATATCATTATTATTTACTTTCGGATTTGAGGAAAAACAATTTATTTACGTTATCAGTATTTGAATCATTTATTGTTTTAATTAATTCATATACATATGTGTTACTTTTTAGTTTTAAAATTATTCTACATTTAATATATTCGTATTTATAATGGAGTTTATGAACATTTTCAGAACATAATAACAATTCATTAGATAAATGGTTTGTAATTGTCTGTAATTCGAAATGAAAGAAAATATTTTCGAATTTGTATGTTACTTACACGCAAATTCGAAAGCATTTTCCTTCGTTTCGAAATACAGAGGGTCTACCTCAGGGTTGCATTTTTCCAAAAGGTGAGTACCAGCCTTAGATTAGGTTAAGTGACCACTATCACATACATGGGTTGAATATAGACCGTAATCGCCAGCCAACCTTTTGTGGGTACCTCTCATATAGTTCTCCCGACCCTGGCGTCTCTTTCACAGCGTACGCCATTGCCGGTGAGACACCATTACTGAAGTTAAACTAGCATGTAACCTGATCATTGCAATGAGACTTTGAGTTCCATTGGTGTATTGAAAGCTCGCTGACTACTTTCAGACACGAAATATGACAGCGACACAAGTGACCACTTGTACAGCGTGCCAAGATCGTTAACTCAGTATCTTTTTTAATTTCCCGCCTCTTAATTGAAATGGCAACACTGCTCCTGTCCAGACTCCTGTCTAAATTTGAACAAGCTGCGTCATTTAGTTTTTTGCGAAAAAAAAACCAAGGCTAAGCTTAATAAATACTATGGGGACTCTTCACCATCAATTTCAATGGTAAAAAAGTGTTTCTGAGTTTCGTTGTGGCCGTACCAGCCGAACGTCCTGGACACCCTGTTGAGTTCTCTACATCCGAAACTGTTTCCTTCAATAAATCAATTGTGGCACGAGCTGTTTGACATGTTGCGCCGTCTTGTTGAAACCACAGCTCCTTCCCATCAGGGTGGTTCAATTGATGAACGAAAAAGTCAGTAATCATGACTGTATAGCCTGATTATGGACTCTATAGAATGATTCAGGTCTTCCTCTAAGCTACGCTCTACAGCGTTAATGACTTCTTTTGAACGCATTGTACCACGTCTCTGTGCATGCGTATTACCATTTAGAGTAAACATGGTGCTAAAACGTTCCATAGTTAATCGAATTAAAATTGACGGAGTGCGCGATACGTATTTCGAACAGAACCATGATTTAAAAAAAAAAAATTTGCACAATTTGGAAGCGCAAAACATACAGAAGTGTCACGAGACGGAAGATAAGGGTATTTTTCTGTTTGTCTTGTTTTCCCTCAAATTTTTTCGGCGTTTTTGTTTTGATTCTTCTTTCTAGTGCAATAAAATTAGCTGTGTTAATTAGTAAGTAGTAATACACTACAATATCAAATATACTATATTTTTCTCCACGAATTTTAAAAAACTTGATTGGAGCTTTTTTTAACTGTCACTTTCTTCACCTCTGTGTATTCCGTGTACTCTAGAGTTGTAGCGCTCATGAACGAACTAGTTCAATTGAACGATTCACATTACTGAGCACTGTGAGCCGTTCAATCTACTGAGCGCTTTCAGCTCAGTACTGAGTGCTTTCTTTGCAAATTTTTTATATATCTCACAAATAAAATAAAATATCTGAAGTACCACTTAATTTTAATTTTGAAAACTTAATATGTTTTTGTATTTCCTATATTTTCACACATCAAAACTATTTTATTTATTTCATTTTCCTTGTTTGGAATGTCTGACGATACACTCACACACACAATGGATAAATTTGTCACTTTTTCTACTTCTGTTTAGCTCTTTCTTTCCTTTGACAAAATGATTCATTACAAATGAACTGAGCTACTGAGCTAACTGAATGAAATATTTCAGTAAAGTGAGCTGAGCTGAAAAGAGCGCTCACTAAAAAGAGCTGATAAGCACAACTCTAGAGTACTCATGCCGAAATAGCAAACCAAACTAAACATAATTCATTTGACAGCTGACAAAATTGCCGCCAGTTAAAAAAGTGTTGCCAACTTAAAGTTTCATATCTCTATAAAAAAAACACCCTTTATATATGGAGATATGTGGAAATACCAGCTGTTCACGTGATTTCGTATAATGACATTTTGCGTGAGCTAGTGTAAAGTGGCTGCATTGAGAATTATTATTTTAACAGCCGGACGACAGCGTTTAACAGAAAACAATTTTTAAAAAATGCGATTTATTTTTCTGCGTTTTAGTTAGCGATATGTGACACATTATTTAATTGTGCTATAATTTTTTAAGTTTATTATTGATTGTCATTGAATATTTTTGTAATTAATAAAAACTAATAATAATAATAGCAACAATGAAATGCATATAGACAATGCTTAACCAACAGCAAATAAATTTTAAATTAAAATAAACTTATGACAATATGTCGGATAATCAGTTCCTTAAATAATTATTAAATACATTTTCTAAAATTATGTCTTCATTACGGAATTATTTTTGAAATTACATGTACTCAATTGTTTTTGTTTTTGTTTTTTTTTCTATTGCAATTACATCGAATTGTGATTACTTTTGTTGTTCAATTGCATTTTCATGTAATTGTAATTTGAATTTTTTCTAACACAATTACTTTTAAATGTAATTGCTTTCTTTACATTTTCAATTACAACAAAATGTAATTGTAGTTGAATATTTTTAATTATAATTACAAAAAATGTTTAATCGATGTGTAATCAATTACAAAATCTAATCATTACTGCCCAAGTCTGCTTTTAACGCACTAGATGCTACTAGAACAATGTGTTAGTAAATAATAATGATAAATGATTTCAGATTAAATCAGGACAAAAGTTTAACAGGACAGCAATACCAAATCACATTGGGCCGCTGCATTTTGAGTGATAAAGACAAAATGATACAACCAGACGCCTTTCGTGCTGCACCCTATGATGAAGAGTACATTGAGAATCAATGCTACGAAAGACCGGTAGAAAATGATCATTGCTCATATGAATTGTATGCAAATAGTACATTTATCTATTCAGAAACTAAAATTTCGGGCTTAAGCCAGAAAGAGGTGAGTTGAACTATTAAGTTTACTTAATTTTTTTCCGCTTTTTTTTTGTCTGATCAAATAGTGCCAAGCATATTGTTCACATGAGACAAGATTTTATTGTCAAGGAGTCTCATTTTACTATGAAGATCAGTTAGAAAAGTCCGAGTGCTCATTGCATTCCGAAGACATTATATCAATGGGTCCCCGAAGCTTAAAACTACGACAGAATTCGGTGTATATGAGAAGAGTGAAGTGTTTAGACGGTGAGATGATTTGAAACTGACAAAAAAAATAAAGAACTAAATGAAAATAGACTTTTAAATTATTTTAGTTCAAGTTGTCTGCACACATGAAGAAATGTCCATAGGGTATACGCCTAAGGATTGGTTTCAAGGCAAAATGTATGTGAGCATGCACGCCAAAGATTGCATGGTTCAAGGAAATGGTACCAAAAGTACGGTGCTAAAACTGAAAATCGGTAATGAAGCCAAAGAAAATAAATGTGGCATATTAAGAGCTTATGAAGTAACTAAGGAGTATAAAAGGTAAAGTTATCTACTCGAGTATATTTAATTAAGGAGCATTTTAGTGAATACCATTCTAATTTATAGAATCTTTATTTCCACATTGGTGGTCATACAAAATAATCCAAATGTACAAACGCAAGGCGACCGTTTAATTAAGGTTGGTTGCATTATGAGCAATGCGACGGTAAAAGCGACACGTGAAGATGAAAACGTTGACCTAAAGTTGCAAGTAGATGGTCACAATATGTTGTATGACAGTAATAAGAATGAAACTGATACAAGCCCAAATGCCATAGCTTTAGAGTCTTCATTGGAATTTAGCGAAAGGTTTTTAAAGAAGTTAAATGCCGCATTACTTTTCGCTATATTTTTTTTTTTTAATTTTAGTTTTCCTCCAAATGAAGGTTCTTTGCATTACAATGCTAGCGATTTCCAGCCCATGCCCAAGATCACTTTACAAATTATTGATTTGGCTCATGATCATGAAACTAACGATGTTCAAATTGGCCAAAGTTTGGAATTACAAATAGTTTCTGAATATACACAGCAGCAGCAGAGAGAGTTCACCACGCTCGAGTTGCCACCATTGCCAGATTTTAGAGCAACTTCTCTTATAGCCAAGACATTGGATAGCAAAAATGTTGTACATCTTTTAGATGCACGAGGCTGTCCCACCGATGCTAGCGTCTTTCCTGGTTTGGAACGTGTACGTACGACCAATCGCAATATTTTGAGGGCAAGATTTCATGCCTTTAAATTTGCCGGCACGTCTATGGTAAATTTTGACGTGAAAATATATTTCTGCAGTAGCCGCTGTCCTGAAGTCAATTGCCAAAGTTCTACTAATACAGCCAATTGGTATCTAATCACTTCTGAAACCCCTTTAAGGCAACGTAGGCAAATATCTGCCGAACAACAGCAGCAGCAATTTAAGGTACAAAATCCGGTATATATATCTACTGTAATGGATGTGGAAAATGTAACAAACTACGAAAATATGACGCACTCAGCAGCGACCAAACCTGAGGGCATACCATTAAATTTCAATTTGAGCGTTAGAGGTCCAGATAATACAAATAAAAATAGTTTCATTTATGGCGAAAGAGGAATACTTTTAATTGCTGGAATAGGTAAGTGTATGAACTGCATGAAAAAATATTAATTTTCTTCACCAATATTATTGTTATTGAATTATTACAGACGACCAATTGCATTTGGACAACATTTGTGTGAATCAAAGTCTGCTAATTGCTCTACTAATATTTTGGCTTATATTCCAAATAATTCTTATGTTTAGTTGTTGCTTTGTCATACAAAAATACAAACGTTTAGCACTGATGGACGATGAGAGACGAAAAATTCAAGAAAGTATTGAGTATTTGGAGGGTCGACGAGTACATTGGGCTGATCAAGGTGGTTATACACTATAGTTAAAGTTATTTAGAGGCAATAGGATATTTTCTGTATTTTTATTAACATAAATAAAATTTATATTAAAATATGTCATATTGAAATCTTATTCGCATAAAACTTTTAATTAAATGCTCCAATTTGCCATATATTGTTAGAAAAAAATTTGGAGTCCCTGGAAGTTATTCTGGAAAAAGTGAAAAAGAAAATTGTTTCGTTAATTTTTGCAACAAAAAGGTGCATGAAGAAATTATTTTATTATTTTATTGCCATAAGATGTTAACAAGATTTGTTCGGTAGACTCTGAGCTACATTATTACCATATATAGTTTAGAGCTATCACTAAGTCTGAATAAGATGTTGGCCAAAGACTGAAATCACCATTTTGTTCAGGGCGCAGATTTTCGAAATTTATCACCAAAATTGCCAAATTGAGTAAAGGGTTTTAGTACTGAACTACTGAAACGATTACAAAATGATATTTGCAAAAACGTTAGAAGAATACCTTATATTTGAGAAGTAAGCGATTAGAATACAAGCGAAACTACAGGACGTCAAAGTAGAAAAACAGAATAGAATAAGATAGACGAATAATAAAATAGAATAAATAATATCTAATATCATCTGGACACAGAAAAAGGGTCATTCGAAATGAAAAATCATAAGAGTAACCTAAAGATGATTTTAAGACACCTGTCGAATAGCACCCATATTGATATAGTTCGCCGATTTTTTAGTTTTTTCGTATTTACAAAATGGCGTCTCTTGGCCGCCAAATTAAAATTTGACTACTGTCATATCTTTAATGACACTTCCATGATTAAGACAAATAGATTGATGTAAGAATCATCAAAATCGGTAAACGCATTCGGTTGATATAGTGCCGCAAAGGATCACACATAAGTACATACATATGTATATAGGCTGATAAACACAAACCTTTTCTTCTTTGTGTCGCGCAGTCGGATAAAAACACGACTTCTACTGTTACATAAGACAAAACATTGCAGAGAATGTGTGCCATTGTCAGAAGAGGTAAAGTTTTTTGCGTTTTTAACAATGCATATATGTTTTAAGATTTCATTAATAAAAACAAAAAAGCCATTGTTTGTTGGAGCGTGGGGTCCTGAAATAGACAAAATGTGCTTTGATTGCTTCAGTAAGGCTATATATGTATATCAAAATATTACAATTTCTAATCCTATTTTAACGGCTGAGACAAGTGAAATAGTAGCACAGCTGAATGTATTTGATTTTCCTGCATGAAATGTTAGACAGATGGTACAAAAGCGATAACGTTACATTTAAATGTATAACTTTAGAAGCTGCAGATCTAAATCAGGTAGATGTGCAGCAGCTCACCAATCTAAGTTGGAGCAGTCTACTCTAAATAGACTGACATTGCTTTAATTAAATAAAAATAATAATAAATCAAAATAAAAGAATGTGTACCTCCCTCATAAGCCGACTCCTCTAATGACCGTACAAAAATACCACGACGGTGAGTGACCGGTTATGGTACGGGGAGTATCCAGTTAAGGGAGGTTTCACTGTATTAAAAAATTATACTTTAGTAATTGAAGTCCAACAATATTTATTAATTAATAAAGTTGTTTTCATTCACAAATATGGCGTTTTCACTATTCTTCAAGTTGTACCAAAGCGTAATTCTTTTTCTTTTTATTTACTTTCACACAATTTAATTGAAAATTAAACTTACCTCTTTAATTTTCAATTGGTTTTATAATGTTAAAGATGTTTTAGATGATGCATCATAGATGATCTCGCAATAATGGAATGTTGATTCAAGTAATAAGTTTTTAATATCTATTAAAATTTGTGGTAATATTTTAAGAGCACTTGTATTTAAACAGTTTGTTACATATTGTAATAAAAATTCACCGTAAACTGAATCATACGAGTACTGAGTCAAAATAATCACATTTTCACACGCGAACAAACCGAAACATTTAACAAATTATTTACGTGGATCAAAATGTTCCCATTTACGATGGTTTAATTTAGTAAAGTCTTTGCAATGTACAGCTATATCTTTTAAGTATTTGGATAGTTTAAGTAATTCTTTATCGGTATTGCGATTTAAATGAGCTTGGCGAAAAGGTCTTATGCGTAGACCAGAGCGAGGATTCATTAAAAAGTTCCGTCGTATATCATCAAACATTATAGTATTAGCTGCTGTATACTGCGGATATAAACCCCAAATAACACCCAAAGGTTTTACGTCTATAACACCTCTATCGGGTGTGTGTACCGATATCATAGCATTGGAGTCTAAGTAAAACATGATTTTATAGCTGGCATGATTACTTACGCCTAGCAACCTCATTTTCTCCTCAATCCAACGCATGCCAGTGGCAGACCATATTACAATATCGTAATATTCATATGCACATGTTAGAAATTCATGTAAATAAGGACGCATAAGCTCCGCACCAGATTCTGCAGGGGAACGATGGTCAAAAAGCGTATAGTCTATATCTAGAACTAATAAATGTTTATCTGCTCTCGGAGGATTTAATTCAGTAATTTTATATTCCTTTACACGTTTCTGTATTTTAGCCAAGTATATTGAGGAGTTTTCTAGCGATTCTTCTTCTGTTTCAACCTCATCTAAGTCATCGATTATTTCACCCAAATCATCTGGTTTTTGGCAAGCATCCTCAATATCGGCCTCCGTGGACCCTACCATCATTATCTTGAAATTGGGTTTCAGTTCCAAGTGACCCAATTTTAAGTTGTCTTCGGCCATTTTGCCTAGAACAAGAGCGAAAATCTCTTAAAGACTAATTTTTTAACACAATATACACACATGTATATTTGAACAATTCATTTATAAATATATTTAAATTTTTATATTATTCATTGATTTACATTTTACCTTTATACTTTAAATTTAAAAGTTTTTGGCGCGCCGGTCGTACCTGCGTCCTTTTAAAGATTTCATGACGCAGCACAGCCACAGTATCTTGGTCAGTCAGATCTGCTATTGCGTATTCTTTTGCACTCCATTTTACAACTATTGATACTTCTTTTACATCGCTCATACCTTTTAATTTAAAATTATTGAAATAGAATTTTATTTTAATAATTTCGCAATTCTAAAAAAAACACTGAATGGATTTTAAGCCAACAAAATCCAAGCACTTAATATTCTACGTGAAATAAACAATGAAATATTCTACGTAAAATAAACAATGGAGTTTGCGAAATATTAAATGTGGGATGCATTCGGCTGGCATCACTGATATTGTAGCAAGGCGAATTGAGTTGTGGGTACTAAAGGCAGAATTATGGCTTCGTTAGTCAAATCGTATCGTCTTACTTTTGAAGTTGTCGTATCGTTTATGTCTGTATGTTAGTTAGTAAAAACGTGAGGCTACCAGCGAAAGTGTCAGCTGTTACTTTGCTTTATACGTGTGTGTGTATGTATGCAAGCCAGAAGTTGACGTTTGCTACGTAAAAATCAAGGCATATCAAACAGGTACATGCATCAGGCAAATTGCTCATCCGCTGATTTTTTGTTTACACGCTTATAACGAAGAATTCATTTGACAAATACTTTTGTGCCTTGTTTGATGCATACAATTTTTTGACAATTACCAAGGCACATTTACTACTACTATATATTACAACATAAAATAAGGCCGGTGAAGAGTCACAAACGCATTCTCACGTTAAACACTTGGAAGTTGTTGAATTAAATTTTTGGGAAATCAAAAATTTACTCTCATGATTGATACGTGGGAAGTAATGAAAAAATATCAAAATAGTTTTTCTAAAGAGTTTCTTATGAATGATTTTCCTCTGCAACTCTGCAAAGTATTAAATATTTACTCGCAATATAAAATAACATTTATACTATATATTACAACATAAAATAAGGCCGGTGAAGAGTCACAAACGCATTCTCACGTTAAACACTTGGAAGTTGTTGAATTAAATTTTTGGGAAATCAAAAATTTACTCTCATGATTGATACGTGGGAAGTAATGAAAAAATATCAAAATAGTTTTTCTAAAGAGTTTCTTATGAATGATTTTCCTCTGCAACTCTGCAAAGTATTAAATATTTACTCGCAATATAAAATAACATTTCCTTACAAGAGATAGATTGTTGTTGTGTTCTTCACTGCCATATTAAGCTGCAAAAAAAATGTGGCAGAAATAGAAAATTTGCACTTAATTAAAGAGTGTTGAGTAAGTGACTAGTTGAATGTTAGCTGCACATGCGCATTTGCTTGTGTTTACACATTTACACCATCGCACACCGGTTGTCAGCAACACAACCAACTAACTTGGGTACACGCATTAGAGAAAACACTGTGGCAACTCTGTGCTTCTAACATAGTTTTACAAAGTAATTGTCAAGGCATATCAAACAGGTACATGCATCAGGCAAATTGCTCATCCGCTGATTTTTTGTTTACACGTTTATAACGAAGAATTCATTTGACAAATACTTTTGTGCCTTGTTTGATGCATACAATTTTTTGACAATTACTTTGTAAAACTATATGTGTCATTGACAGGAAGTTATAAATTTTAATAGCACTTTACTTCTTTGAAATAAAACACTTTGCGTAAATTCAAATTACAAAGTTATAATTTTTATTAATATTAAGAAGCGAAAAGCGCTTTAAAATTATTTGTGTTCTTCGTGTCTAGGTTTCTTTACAACCAACTATTTTTCATGTAACAGTAAGAGCCACAAATTTTATTTTTGATTTTGAGAAAAGAATTCTACCTGCTTGACTTATGTACATGTTAACCGTTTTTCTTTTATATAGTATTAAGGAGAAGTAAAGAAATGAGTAAAATTCAATTACATATGTACATATGTATAACGAGTGTGTTACAGATTTGAGTTCATGTAATAGATAAATGAGTAAAATTAAAATACAGAGGCTTAAAGGACTTAAAGCTTTCATTCTGCGGCAACATTTCCCTCCGCCGTAAACGAGATCGATTGGTTGAGTTTACCTTCAAAGGCGCCGCTTACATTTAGCACAGCTAATTTTGCTACTGGTCGTTGGAAAATACCTTTGTTTGTTTTCACTGTAGCCCTCCTAACTTGGCCATCCTTCGCTACTACGACGTCCACCACCAGACCTTTAGGCCAGCAATTTCTTGGAAGGTCTGAGTCCACAATAACGACTACGTCACCAACTTTTATGGGTGGTTGTTTTGTAAACCACTTGCTACGTCGCGATATTATGGGTACATATTCTTTAAGCCATCTACGCCAAAACTGATCGGCAAACTCCTGTGACTTGTACCATCGTTGTCGGAGATCAACATTTGTATTTGCAATTGGTTTGTATCCATCTGACGAGTCGATTAATAAGTGGTTGGGAGTAATGGCTTCGTCGTCATCGCACTCAATAGAGACGAAAGTCAGTGGGCGGCAATTAATGGTAAATTCAGCTTCACATAATGCGTTTTTTAGGCTTTCATCGCTAAACTTCATCGTCGGGCATATACTATAAAGAACGGTCTTAACTGACTTCACTAACCTTTCCCAAGCACCGCCCATATGTGGTGCCGCTGGCGGGTTAAATTTCCACTTAATTTGTTCAAATTTAGTTTTAATTGATACCAAGTTGATGTTTTTGGTTTGGGAGCACAGTATTTTTTCAGCCGCCTTAAAATTAGTTCCATTATCGGAATATATTTCTTTAGGTGTTCCACGTCTTGAAATAAAGTTTCTTATTGCCATGATACATGAACTTGTGTCGAGGCTATGCGCGATTTCAATATGAATAGCGCGGACTGTTAGACAAGTAAATATTACGCCCCACCTCTTCTCCCGTCTTCTGCCGACAGCAACATTTATTGGTCCAAAATAGTCCATACCGACAAAGGTAAATGGTCGTTCAAATGCGGAAAGTCTTGACATTGGCAGAGCTGCCATTTGCGGTATCTGTGGCATAGCATAATTGATTTTACACCATTGGCACATACGACGCACTTTACGGAATAGAACGCGTAGTTTTGTTATGTGATATTGACCTTTTATTTCATTTAGTGCAGTTTCATGATATTGATGCCGAAATTTTTCATGGAAGTGACGTACTAATAGGAATGTTACGTGATGGTCATTAGGTAGAACGATTACGTCTTCATGATTATTAAGATATTCTGTTCTGCCTCGGGACCTAATGACACCATATTCGTCCAGATAAACGTTGAGAGGGGTAAGTTTGCTCCCCTTTTGAATTGACTTGCCATGCGCCAAGCGATATATTTCGAGAGTATATTCAGTATTCTGTGCAACTCGCATCAAGAACATTTGAGCAATTTTTATTAAATCGCAATCAACTGCAACAAATTCCTTTATAAATTTCTTTTTCGCCAATTCTCTCAAACGGTAACAGTACAAGAAAAATGTAGCCACAGCACGGTACAAGCGCCTCCAGTCGGAAAAATATTCAGCATTTATTTTCATACTACGTACGTTTTCAATTACTAATGAGCAGTGTTTCATTTCTGTTCCATCGAGCTTTCCCAGGTCATCACAATGTGGCCACTCAGTTGCATCATAGCGCAAAAATTCAGGGCCTTCAAACCATAATTTTGTGTTTAGTTTTATCTCTGATTTAGTAGCGAGGTCAGCTGGATTTTGTTTGGACGGTACCCATCTCCACTGATTAACGTTTGTACTCTCGATAATCTCTCCTACTCGATGCATGACGAATTGATGAAACCTCCTTGGATCTGCTTGTAGCCAACTCAAGATAGTTTTCGAGTCGCTCCACCAAATTTGAGAGTCTGTTTTTATGTGACGTATATTTAGAATATTCTTTGCTAGTCTCGCGCCAAGTAAAGCAGCCTGCAATTCGAGCCTTGGAATCGAGAGCGGTTTCAATGGCGCCACCTTGTTTTTAGCGGCAACTAAAGAGACAGTTATAACGTTATCTTTTTTGATTCGTAGATAGCATATGGCAGCGTAAGCTCTTTCACTGGCGTCCACGAATGTGTGAAGTTGCACTTCGTCTGCTGTTGGCATTGTTGGGGAGTAGCATCGAGGAATTCTAATGGACGTTATTTTTGGAATAGTGGATTTCCACATACACCAACTTTTTTCTAATGGACTGGTCAGCCTTTCGTCCCACCCTATGCCAGATCTCCATACTTCTTGTAACAATATTTTTAAGGCTATGGTGTAGCAAGAAGCGAATCCAAGGGGATCATAAATGGACATCAAAACTTGTAGTGTTTCACGCTTGGTCGGTGTTAGGGACTCATTTAATATATCACGCCGTAGTCTAACAAATCTGCAAATATATCTAAACTGGTCATTATTCGGGTCCCAATACAAACCTAATACTTTAGTCGTTGAGCCCCAGTCTTTTATTTCTTGCTCAGGAAAGGTGTCGCTATGTAACTCTTGTAAAACTTTTTTCGAGTTGGATGCCCAGTGGTGCATTTTAAAACCACCAGCTTCATGAATTTCTCTTACGCACCTTGCCAACTCTGTTGCTTGTTTTTCGTCTGGAGCACTGTCAATGAAATCATCTACGTAATGATTTTGTTGCATCGCTTCGACTGCTCTGGGATGTTTATCTTTAAACTCCTCTGCGTTTTTATTGCGAACATAGTGAGCTATGCAGGGAGCGCAGGTAATACCAAAGGTTAATGCACGCATGACAAAAATACTCGGCTCACCTCTTTCGTCGTACCACAGGAATCTCTGTGCGTGCATGTCGTTTTCTCTCACGTTTACCCTGTGAAACATCTCGGTTATATCGGCACAAATGGCAATTTTCCCAATTCGAAATTTTAATAGAATTTCCACTAAAGGTTTTAAAAAATCAGGGCCTGCCATCATAAAGTCATTTAATGACACGCCGTTAGATTTCGCCGCAGCGTCCCAAACAAGTCGGACTTTATCCGGTTTGTTCGGATTTGAGACAACGAATACTGGTAGATACCAGGTTTTGTCATGATACACTTTTAATTCATTTGGAGTAAGTTTTTCAGCATACCCCTTTTGAATAAGATTATCGATTTGCGTTTGTATAGTGGTCTTCAAAGATGGATTTTTGTTAAATTTGTTTTGTAAGCACTTTAAGCGTTTTAATGCAAGATAATAGTTATCTGGCAAACGTACGTTTTGGTCGTGCCATAACAAGCCCACTTCATAGCGGCCGTTCACTTTTTTACACGTATTTTCTAATATTTCCATGGCCTTAATATCATCGTGAGAAAATAACTGCATTGGTCGGCTTGATTCTAAGCAAAAAAATTTTTTAACCATATCGTGGAGCTCATTGTAACTTTGTTGACAGTCACACATATGAATATTCATTTGGAATTCTTTGGCAGACTTACTATTGCACCCTTGTAGCGTCCAGCCTAGACGTGTCTTAGAAGCGATGGGTTGGTTTGGTAGTCCTTCTTTTATTTTTAGTGGAACCGCCAAGTTCCAATTATCAGCCCCAATCAATATTGCTGGTGTAGCATTATGGTACGACTCTATTGGCAAGTTGGCCAAGTGTGGGTATCTTCTTAATATGCCATCTGTATCGATTGTCTGTGCGTGAAGTCCTAAATTACCTACTGTATGAACTGATTTTAATTGAAACTGCTTGTTGTTAGTCACATTCGATATAACGATGTTCCCCTTTACGGAATCACTCTCCATGCGTGTTGTGTCACCCGTCCATCTCAGGCATAATGGATCGTTCTCGCCTTCAAGACCCATTTCATCAAAAATATCCTTTTCGATCAGAGTTACCGCGGACCCTTCGTCTAAAAATGCAAAGACTTTTTTAATTTTATTTGAGGCGTGTATATTCACTGGCACTATTCTAAACAATGGCTGAAATTCATCGTAATTATTGCTGTGTGCGTTTACAGTAGAATTTTGTTGCATTTTTTGTGAAGAATTCGACATAGTTTGTTCGGATTTTACTTTCTTATGGAGCAAAGGGTTATGTTTATACTTACATCCATCTATACCGCATTCCTTATTGAAGCTACATTTACGTTTATGTCTACCTAAACACTGTCGACATATATTGTTTGCCTTTATACATTCCCATTTACGATTTAGAGACATGTTCTTGAAAACATCGCATTGGACTATTTTGTGACTACCGTCGTTGCATACAATGCACGTCGTACTTACTGCGTTATTATTATCGTTACTGGCACTGAACTCACGTGTATGTGTATTAACAGCGGCGCCAGATTTGACGAATAATGGTGTTACACTGCTCGCCGCCTCTGCCATGTGATATAACCAATCGCTGAAACATTTAACAACTGGAGCGCGATCATCTTTGTGACACATAGCCCAACTCAGTTTATGGTTATTGGGGAGTTTATCCACTAATTCTTTTACCAATAAGGGATTATTCAGATGGGAGTACATATGACACCCTTCCATAGTAGCGCAAATATTTCGTACGCAAATAGCATATTCAATGAGCATGTCCAATTTGTCTTTAATGGGTGGGAAACTTCTGGCCTTGGAAAGGGCTCGATCTAAAATATATTCAGGCCTGCCGAAGCACA
This sequence comes from Nowickia ferox, assembly GCA_936439885.1. NCBI lineage: Eukaryota > Metazoa > Arthropoda > Insecta > Diptera > Tachinidae > Nowickia > Nowickia ferox. The sequence continues at coordinate 87,604,418 of OW387023.1, read as the reverse complement.
TTCGTAGTGTTTGGATAACTTCAGGAACCATTTGCGGCAATAGCAATTTATTTTTAACCATTTCACGAGCCTTACCTTTGAGTGATGATTGTAGCCTGATTAAATTTTCAGCGTCCGTGTAGCCAGCCAAGTGCGTGCTATTTTCAAAGCTGCTAATGAAAAGTGGCCATTCATCCGGATCACCGTTAAAGATTGGCAACTGTTTAGGAAAAGACTGTCTTGCAGTTAGTTGTGTTGGTGTTGGCCCTATATTTGCTGCTGTTGTTGTCATCGGCTCTGCGTTTAATGCAATGTTTCTGTTTAGTACAGAAGATTCGTTTTCTTCTGCCAATATTTTATATTTTGCGTCCAAGTACTGCCGCTTTAGCTGCATTTCTTCTTCAAGTTTTTTTAACTCTAAGTTTCGCTGTCTTGTAATAGTTTCAAGGTTGCTAGTTGTTGTCGTACATGTTGTTTGACCTTGCATTTGTGAAAGGGAGCTTCCTACCTGAGAATAGTGCGGTGACAAATTAGGTTGTGCATGTGTAAGCATTATTGGAGGATAAGTGTTTTGCCATGACATAGGTGGTAAGTACGACATTATGGGTGCCGTATAAATCGTAGATATCGGTGCCATTGTCTGGGAAGCATTTGGTGGGCCCATTGTTGCTGCCACAGGGATTGAGTATGTACTTTTACCCGGTGTTAACGCATGTGTTGGCTGCATCAAATCTGCATTTCCTGATGACATTGTTGAATAAATTTGATTTATACCTTGTATGTCGGTAGAACACCGGCGCGCTTTGTCATTGTAGGTGGTCGGTGTGGACGTATCTGTTACAAGTCTTGTGTGTGGTATAGATGATGCGCCACTACAGTTTTCACAACACCAACTTACGTTCGCAACATTTTGGTCGACGCCAACGCATCCAAAATGATACCAGTGGTCACAAACGTCGCATTGTACCATATCGTCCGTATCCTTTTCAGAACACTTTTTGCAACTGCTGTTGTTCTTAGTATTAGAATTTTGCATATTATCGCTTTATTCGGTGATTTAAAATAATTTTAATAATTTTATGCACAAATAATTTTAAAGAAATGTCATTGACAGGAAGTTATAAATTTTAATAGCACTTTACTTCTTTGAAATAAAACACTTTGCGTAAATTCAAATTACAAAGTTATAATTTTTATTAATATTAAGAAGCGAAAAGCGCTTTAAAATTATTTGTGTTCTTCGTGTCTAGGTTTCTTTACAACCAACTATTTTTCATGTAACAGTAAGAGCCACAAATTTTATTTTTGATTTTGAGAAAAGAATTCTACCTGCTTGACTTATGTACATGTTAACCGTTTTTCTTTTATATAGTATTAAGGAGAAGTAAAGAAATGAGTAAAATTCAATTACATATGTACATATGTATAACGAGTGTGTTACAGATTTGAGTTCATGTAATAGATAAATGAGTAAAATTAAAATACAGAGGCTTAAAGGACTTAAAGCTTTCATTCTGCGGCAACAATATGAGAAGCACAGAGTTGCCACAGTGGTTTCTCTAATGCGTATACCTTTAGTAAATGTGCCTTGCGTGTACCTGTAGTAAATGTGCCTTGGTAAAAATCTATTTTCTGTAGATTTTTAAGTAGCAAACGTTGCCGACACATTTTCAATAAGCATCAACATGCTTATTAAATGCTACGGATTTTGTCAGCTGACACGCAACAGCCATTAGTTTTTACTTTCTGTTCTGTTACGAATTAGCTGACTCTTTTTTGTTTTGTGATTGTGCTTTAAAGCGGCCCATCCATTATACAATATTATTGCATATGTTGTTGTACATATTATTGTAATTTTGAATTTAAATGGCACAATATTTTTAAAGAAAATATTGCCCAATTTTCCTGGCAGTGAAAAAGTAAACAACATTGAACAACGTTGCCACCACATTACACAATTGTCTTGATTGTACAATAAAAATCAAAAGCCTTTTGATATTTGCCAATATATTGCGCCACCTTCAAATATGACATACACGTTGGCGATATTATTGTAGAATACGAAAAATTGTGCAATTATATTGCTAGTGGGTGGGCCGCTTAAGAATTTAAAAAATTAAATTTTTAACAGAAAAACTTAAAACTGTATCGAAACCTAAGGATGGACTATACAAAACTTATAATTTTAGTGGAAAACTGTGACCGTGCTGGTCAGAAACAGCTAATAAGTTATTGCAGAAAAAGTAAGTATTAAAATGTAGAAGCAGAACGGCACAGTACAGAACAGCAACAGAAATAAAAACAAAGCAATATTTATGCTATGTTTCCATTACGAGTTGAATCATATGCTTCGCTTCCTCAATCTTGTTTATGAATATTGCTGTTTACACGGTGCATTCGTGCTTCGTTTGGAATTTTTTTATGTATATTCATACATACATACGTATCATACGCACGTGCGTTTGGATTGCTTTTATTTGTTTGCGCACCCATACACATATACCTATTTTGTTTTGATTGCTAGTTCAGTTAAACTGGCGATAAACTGCGATAAAAGTTAGAGAAGATACCAATTTTACGTGCTTCACAAGTATATTCATATTGAATCTACTGGATTCGCTCTCATAATTTTGTATGGGGAAGCAAGTTTATTCGCACAGGATTGGGGTGTGAAGCATGAATAGAGAGTGAATCATGTATCGTGGAAACACCCTATTATAGTATTTTTCAAGGCGAATTCATAACTCATTCATATGAATTCGCCTTGGAACCAAAATGTCAAAATTTTTAATTATAGCACAGCAAACTACATGTTGTTTTTTGTGTAGTTGTTTTGTTATAGGGAAGAGGTCACCTAATACTGAATTCGCCTTGCTTTACGACAAATTACAACACCAAAACTATACGCATTTTGTTGGTAGAAATAAACAATATAGTGCAAACATTTTTATGTTTTTGAGAACGCACAGTGACACAATACTGGCACAAACTTTGAGCAAAATGTGAAATTTTTCTGTCTTGTAAACATTAACCCTGTATTTAGACATGCCAGTACACGCACGTAAGTTCTGTATACGTATTATCAACGAATTTTTTTTTTAATTCCTGACTTTCTTGCAAGTAGTGTGTTTACTTTTTTAATGCAAAGTTATTGATTACATAATCCTAGTCCGTGATTATAAGTAAAAATTACTCAAAGCAAATTGAGCCGAGAATACCTTATATGAATTTGCCTTAGTTGAAACCACTTAACATTAATTTTGCCTTGTATCTTTATTTTATCTATTTGCAGCACCAAACAAAAAATACATCTGCAGTATGTATGAAATAAATAAATATTTTATTTACATTTAAGAGTTTATTTTATTAGTGAATAAATCATCTTTTTACAAAGTTACAATTACGAGTACATATTTATGTATGTATGTATGCACGTATAACAAAAAAATATGTATGAATAGATTTTAGGTTTGTTAAAATTTAAACAGATTAAATTCATAACAAATTCCGAAACAAAAAGATTTTCATTTCTTTTGAAAAGAGTAATAATAAGTGATATTTAAATGAATATTTTACACAAAATATAAAACATACGAAATATCTAGGGAAATTAGATAAACATTTAGTAAACTCTTTCAATTCTCCTGCGGGATTTACGTTTTTTGTTCGATGCAGAACTGCGTGGTGTGTCCATATCAATGTCTGGCAATATTCCCTTCTTCCGTTTTTTTTTAGCTCCTGGAGCCCAAGGGATCAAAACATTACTAATTAAAGGTGTTGAAGCGCTAACTTGGGATGGTAGTATGGGGGTATCAAACACCGATACGGTCTTGTTGGAAATAACAGGCGCTATTTCTATAGAACTTATAATTCTCTGGGATTTTTTGTTTTTTTGTTGGGTTTTATTTGCTTTTGACTTCAATTTGATTTTAACAAAAGCTTTGGTTGTATTTTGCTCAAACTGTTTTATAAACTTTTTTTTATTTACCAATTTAAAATGACCTGTTAAACCTGTCCCTGTTATGTTAGCGATGTCTTCATTTTCTCTTAGTAACCTTAGATGTTCCTTTATAAGATAAGTTCGCCTTTTAGTTAGAGATTCTATATGGTAATGTGTGAGGATAAATTTAAATATTTGCTTCACGGTAACACCTGCATTGATAAGACAAAAATTATATGTATGTACATATTTATATAAATAAACGAGGTCTGGAAAAGTTTCAAGAATTACAAATATGAGATCGCAAATTTTTTAAACCTCTTTGGCCAAAATTTTCTTATTAACTTATAGTCACAGAGGAATTTCTCTGTGCTATTGTTTTAATTGGTTTAAGTATACCTTTTGCCTCGTGCAGTTCTATTAAAGCGTTTTCTACCATTTCCTTTGTTGTCTTCAATTTTCTTTTCATCACATTTCTGAATATTGATGTCGGAATATAAGACTGTGATTCCACAGGATTAAGTGATTTTGGCATTTTGTTAGCGAACCAAAATGTAAATGAAACAAGTTATGTTCTGTAATTTTTTATCCATACATTGAAAACACAACAAAAACTGCACTTGAGTTGTTAATAATTAGTATTTTACATTTTATGTACTAAAATCTTCAGAAACACTTATAACGGTATTATTTTATTTCGGAGTTGCAGTGAACTCACTACGATTCTGGCTGCATAACTGCCAAACTATTTGCACAGAGAACTTATGAGGGCAATTCACTAATCAATGGCAACACCGAATAAAATATACATGTGAATATGGGCACCACTGCTATACAATGCAATCGTTGTAATGATAAGACCACTTGGTATTAATACACTTTAGTCCATACCATCCGTTTCTTGCATTGTTGCGTTTTATGCATAGACTAACATATTCATATTCTGTGGTTTTATGCATATGTCAGAGAAGTAATTATATGTGGCAAGTTATAGAGCAAAACTCATAGAACGTATAGACGCATAGGACGCATAAAGTAAGTTCCACACAAAGTCTACTTTGTGTAGGTTCTCTTGTAAACACGAAACAAGCAAATAAAAAATATATCAGCTGGAGCTTCGAGGTTACCCATATTATTCAACCATGATATAGTGTCCACACCTGATGAATTTATATCATGCTGAATGTCAACTTGATATCATGATGAAAATTCATCACGTATAGACTCAATTTATTAATATTATATCAGCGTTATGATATAATCATCAGAGCTCACGAGCTGATAAATTCATCTTGATATCAAATGACATTTTATGTGCTACTGTGCACTTAACGTTTATTTATTAAACAGTTTTCGTTTAAAAAAGGCGGCACAACAATTATTTGTGATCAAAACATGAAACAACACGCAAATTACAAATTTTTGGCAAGTATTTTTCAAATATTTGTTTAATTCATCATGATATAAAATCATCAACGTCTACCCCTTTGTGTTGATATTAATGAAAAAATGACAGTTGCTCTGCCGGCGTCATATTACGAGTTTTGATATAAAATCATCAGGTGGGGACACTATGATATGTGAACTATCCCTACAAGAAATGAATGACTGAAACTAACACAAACAAAATTTTTTCACTAACACATTTGCAATAATTTTCCATTGAATTTAAGAGTGCCAGTCGATTGACTGGTCATTTGACCGGTAGTGATGACCGACACATTTATAAATTATATTTGTTCCTCTCTAACATGTATGTTAGAGTGAAACATCTAATGTGCATATACCAAAACTTCTAAGACATCGCATTTTATTGTAAAATATACAATTCGTTCGGTCTGTGAAATTAAAATTTACACAAGTGCTAAGAAAGTTAAGTAACATCAATACTGCATAAAAGAAATTGATAAGTTTAATGTAATTTATACATTTATGTATTTCTGTTTTAAAATTTTAGATATTTACTACAAGAAAGTTGTGTTAGAGCTGGGAAAAGCGTGCTGTGATCTGTCAAATGTTTTTTTATGTTTTACCAAACACGCGCATAATCAATATTAAAGATGTACTTATACAAACAAGCTTTGCAAAAACAAAAGAAAACGCAAGTACATGTCTCTTGTTTTCTCTTTGTTTTTTGACAGTTGACATCACAAAACAGCAATAAAAATCCCTGTTGTTTTATTTATTGTACATTTGTTGTAGATTCGCGGGTACCTATATTATTGTATTATGACCATTCTCTTCACCGATATTGCCCACAAGGTGCCGTTTTATGCCAGCATAATTATGCCCGTCTAAATATGCTCTAATCAAGATGAATTCAGTATATTGAATTCGGCTTGGCTCTAACTTACTTTTGTAGTAAAATGCAGTAAATGAGTAACTGAAAAAATTTTAAAATTTAAACTCAAAAAGAGTTGTTGCCGAAAAAAGTACGTGAACAGAAAAATAGTAAAAATTAGTAAGATTAAGGAAACAGCTGACTCCAATTCCAAATAGTGCAAAATATATGCACTTTTGGCTATTTAACTCTTTTTCTTATTGGTACTCGACACAATATTTTGTATAACATGACCAATCTAAGAATAAATTTGTAATTTATTTTATGTAATATTTGCAATTAATTTCTTTTTGATTTTTCTGATTTGTTTTTGGTTAAATTTATTAATTTATTTATTTATTTATTTACTTGATATTAAAATTATATAAAATATAACAATAATATATACATTGATAGCACTGGCTGCCAAGGCCATCGGCTAATAAATTTATTAAAAATTACATGACTGCTTGTTAATGTTACTGACTAGCTTAAAATCAAGTGCAATAGTAAGTAACCAGATTGTTAACAGTTATTATTACCATTTTTTATAAATTATCTATTTTGTAATGACTTCCAAAATTTTTATTTAACCTTTTCTAAAATTTTTACACTTTCCGTTTGCTTACTTTTCGTTTGTTTACATTTTGAATCATATGTTTTTATCACAAAGTAGACTTTGTGGTTTTTATCTTACTAAACCAAGGCGAATTCACATCAGGTGATCCTAATTCACCAGCTGACATAATTTCTCTGCTGTCAATCAATGCAAAACGCTAGGAAATATTCTGACGGCAGAAAATTTTACACTAACAAATATACAAGGCGAATACGCAGAGTTGCAAATTAAGACCACCTGGTATCAATTCGCCTTGTTACTAAACTTTACTACGACAAATTTCTGCAGTAAAAATTTGCAGAATACTCAGTCAAGAACTATCAATTTACTCTCTCAATTTGTGTTCTCATGAGATGCATTTACTGTATTTTGGGTAAACGAGCGCGATCAAGGCACATTTAATACAGGTACACGCATTAGGTGCAACTCTGTACTTCTCACATAGTTTTACATAGGAATTGTCAAAAAATTGTATGCATCAAACAAGGCATAAAAGTAATTGTCAAATGAATTCTTTGTTATTATCGCTTGATCCGTGTACCTGTTTGATATGCCTTGAGTGTATTCTGTGCCTTGAGCGCAATTTAGTAAAATGCAGTAAAGTTCAGTACAAATTTGTAAAAACTTTTGAGTACGCGAATGCAATTACAAAAAGTGTGCCAAGAGAGCATCGATTTTGGGAATTTAAAAACCGTGGAAAAAATGGAAAAATTATGGGTATTTTTAAAAATATATTGAGAAGCCGGCATCAATCTTGGTAATTCAAGAGTGGAAATTAAAGAAAAAGCGTGGATGAATTGTCCCAGTAGCACTCTTGCACCCTTACGCCAAAGTCTCATATATTCTTAAAGTGGACACTTAGGAGAACAAAATGAGACAACCGTGCTATGAGACTTTGGCGTGGGGGTGGAAGAGTATTCCTGGGAAAATTGATCCACGGTTTTTTTTTTGGCCATTTCCGTTTAAGTCGATTTTCTCGAAAACGGCTTGACAGAATTTTGGCATGGTTGTCTCATTTTGTTCTCCTAAGTGTCCACTTTAAGGCCATGACTCACTATCATACAAAGTCGTGCGATCTAAGAAAAAGTACAACCCTGGTGTGATGAATTGTAATTGTCTTTTGAAAATTTTCATAAACTCCATCATACCAGGGTTGTATTTTTTCGTAGCTCGCACGACTTTGTATGATAGTGTATCACGGCCTTTAAGAATATATGAGACTTTGAATTACCAAGATTGATGCCGGCTTCTTAATATATTTTTAAAAATACCCATAATTTTTCCCCCATTTTTTAATTCCCAAAATCGGCGCTAACTCGTCGACGCTATCTTGGCACACATAATTTCAAATTGTATAAACAGCTGTGTGTGCGATAGTGTTTTTATTATTTATCTCATATTTATTTGACGTTCGTTTTTCGTTATGTACGTTTCCAAACATACTTGGAGGAAATATGGCGAGAATAAATGATGAGGAATTGGCAATTATTTTAGGAGCAATTTCAAGTGCCTGTAATTTAGAAGCTGCAGCGTTACTTCTAGAAGCAAATAAAAAACAGAAAAGAAGATCTTTTTGGGTTAAGCCATGGAGGGAGCCTCGCGATTTTGGTGGTAATATCCAGTTCCTTCTCAAAGAATATAATTTGTTTAACGATGATGAAGCGTCGTATACTTCTTTCATGAGGATTGATCAGAGGTGTTTTTCAGAAATATTGAGATTTGTAAAACCAGATATTGAACGGTCGGATACGCACATGAGAAAATGTATTCCGGCTGAAGAAAAATTGGCTGCAACTTTAAGATTCTTAGCCACAGGTGAAACTTTTAAGAAAATTGCCGAAAATAGTAAACTATCTGCATCGTATTTAAGGTCTGCTATTTTAGAAGTATGTAATGCAATTTACGGAAACATGAAAAGTAAATTTTTACAGGTACATAGATACACATGCATTTATATCATCACTCAAAATTTAAAAAGCCGTTCAGTAACCAGTAAATTTTTTTCAATATTTTCAGTAAAATTTTACTGAAATTTTCAGTAACCAAACATTTTTTTCTGTTTACTGGAAGAACTTTTACTGCTTATTGAAATTACTGAAAAAACTTTCACTGGTCACTGAAATTTTCTTTTGTTTTTATAATTTAAATTTTAAGTTCCCTGACTCGAAAGAAAAATGGGTGCAAGTTGCCAACGAATTTGAAATGCGGTGGCAATTTCCCTTGTGCCTAGGTGCTCTTGACGGGAAGCATATTGCATTCAAGCCAAAGAAGAAGTCGGCGAATTTATTTTACAACCAAAAAGGACTTACAAGTATGGTATTGTTTGCCTTGGCAGATGCACATTGTAAGTTTTTGTTTATTAACGTGGGGTGTAATGGACAAATTTCCGATGGTGGAGTTTTAGATCGTTCGGATTTAATGTATGTATTGGACAACGATAACAATTTGCCGGAGCCTAAAGTTATTGGCGACAAGAGGACACTGCCGTACGTTATAGTGGCCAATAATGCTTTCCCAAATGGAAAACATGTGTTGACGCCTTATAGTAAACCAAGTTTAACTAAAGACGAAATTATTTTTAATACAAGATTAAGCCATGCTATGCAAAATATTGAAAGAGCTTTTGGTATTTTGTTAAATCGTTTCCGTATACTACAAACTAAAATTCAACATGACGAAGTAAACACAACTATTATAATAAAAGCATGTTGTGTACTCCACAATTTTTTACTGCATAATAGCGAAAGATATAGTATGGACAATGTCGATTTTATTAATTCGGACACGGACATCAGATCACAAAACACGTTAACAACAACTAAACAAAACAGAAATTACGAACATATAAGAAGCGAATTCAGTGAGTATTTTTCCAATGAGGGAAAATTGTAAACTTCAATATCAAAAACATGTAAATTGTTTCACAACTTCTATACTGAGGAAAATATTAAGACAACAATTTTCAAAGCTTATAATTGTGTTTGTATACCACGACCACGCTTGGCAAACATTTGCCCAAGAAAGCATAACCACTAAATACCAGTGAAAAGCATTTGGATTCAGACACGTTTATATTAAGTTAAACAGTTTCAAATATATCTAATAGACAATATCATAGAATCCAAAGTATTTGAAAGTGAATAACTTAATAAACACGTGTCTGAATCAAAAGGTTTGTCATTAGTATTTAGTGATTACGATTTTTTGAGCAAATATTTGTCAAGTATGACAATACCTTTAGTGATTTCCTTAGAACTTTTGTACTTTTTTTAATAAATAGTGAGAATTTAAGAGAATTTTTAGAATTAATGGTAAAAAATACTTTTTTGTTTTTTAAAAGCTTCATTGATAATATTTAACCAATTGAACTTTTAATAAACATAAACTCTCATTTTTATAAAAAAAATATTTCCTGGTTATAAGACTGTTAATTGGCGTCTAATGAGCTTTTATTAATTAAAATATTTTTTATAAATAAGGCCGTAAATATTTTGTATAAATAAGTCCATAATTATTTACTAAAAGCTAAAAATTGAAATGAAATTCTTTTTCAGTCTTTTATGAATTCATATAGTCACCTAAAATCCAAAAGGTCGTAACAACCAAAAAATTCAAATTAGACTTTTTGATTGATTATGATGTGATTAACCAAAATACATCTGTCTTTAAATTTTTACTCACAGATATATATATATATATTAAAAAATATCGATTTTGTTTATTATTCAATTTGGCCCCTAAAAAACAAATAGTCTTAAATTTTAGGTGACTATATGAATATATGTATGTCCTTAGTTTAAAATAGTTACGTTTTCCATAATTATTTTCAGTAATTTCTTTTTATAAGAATTAAATAAAATCTCATTCGTGTTATTTTCATATGATTTATTCAACAAAGTAAAAAAGGAAGTAAGTAAAAATTTTTGAAATAACTTGGATGAAACATAAAAAACTATTAAGCTTAATAAAAAAAGCAGTCAGATTCATCTAAAATGGACTGGAATGCCTGCAGTAAAATGTAATGTTTTCTAACATTTTCACAGATTGGATTTCAACCCTTTTATCAATATTATTGCTGTCTTCAATGTTCGCAGTACAATCGTCTTTCTCTCCCACAAATGTTACATTGTCCAATGATTCAATGCCCAGTGTTTCCATCACCACTGTTTCATTACGTAACGAATCATCGAATATAGAATCGAAGACTCTAGAAAAGATCGGTCTTCATCCCATAGCCCTGAGGGCTCTGCCATTTGCTTTGTATACGCATATAAAACAACTATAAAGCAAAAGAGAAAAACACCGAAAGCCGTTTTGTTTCTCACTTTTTTTTTTTAACATTACTTTTTATTGCAGCTAAAAAAAGTAAACACATATGTGGAATATAGAGTGGGATGATATTTTATTTGGCTTAAATATTTTTACAGACGTTGAGTGTCTAGTATGTCACCTTAAATTAAAAAAGAAGTACATACAGGCTATGGTGGCACGACACAATCGTTCATTGATATAAATTAACACATAAAAATATTTTATATATGTACTTATATATCGTTACCTTAATATAGAATGGCCCTAACTGATTATTTTTTTGAAATCGAGATTTTGACATTTTTCGATACATTAGATGTTTTTACAAAAATTTCGATTGAAGGAAAATAATGAGTTAGGGCCTTTCTATATTAAGGTAAGGATATGTAGGTATACACAATTAACACATTTAAAAGAGCGATTTTTTCAATGGAAGAGCACTTAACATATATAGTGCTGTTCTAATTTTAAACATTTTCTCTTTTTGATTGCCATTGCTCCGAAGTACAAGGGTCAGTATATATTTCCGTTTCTTCGCAGGGTAACTGCCAAGTTAATCCTTTCCGCTCGGCAGCTTTTGCTCTGCGAACTATCAGCAACATTTCTGTTGTGACATTTTCGTAGGACTCTGTCGAATTGAGTTCTTTCAGTTCGCAGCATAACATTTTGCAAAAAATTTCTTCTTTGGTTTCTTCTACTGCAGATCGATTTTGAATCAAACTGGTTACAAGTTCCATAGATTTGTTCGCGGATTGCCGCAATTCAGAGACCTTATCCAGTCTCGATCGCTTAGCCTGAGTGTTTCATTTTTTTTTTTTTTCAGAAAAATTAAATTTAGAATACATATGTATAACTAACTTACCTTTTTTGACTGACTGCATTCACAATATGAATCGTGCAACTAAGATAAAAAAAAATTAAATAAGTATTGTTATTTTGGTTTGGGAGATTTGATATTTGCTAAGAGTTAACACCCTAATATACATGAATTTTATTTAACGAATTAAAAAATAAAAACAGTTTCAAAGTTTACTCACCGTATTAAATTCCAAATTGGATTGGTCACGAATTTCATCGTTTGCATCCAATAAAAATTTAAGTTCATTAAAGCACCATAGCTTTGAAATATATACATCTTCAGTCGACATTCCGTTTCCAGTTGCTGCTCTTATCTTTTTTTTTTCTTGAGAAATTTGCTGCTGCAACACCTTAACTTTTTTTTTGATGTCAGCAGCAGTTACATTGGGTTTTAACTCCTGAACGGCCGCAGCGATATCTTCCAGTGCTTCTTTTCTTTTGTGAACTTTAAAATAATCTGGATGTGTCACTTTGTATAAAAACTCGCGTTCTTTAAATTCACTTATAAGTTTTAAAGTTTGTCGGCGGGACCAACCCTCTTCTTTTAAAGTCATTTTTCCACGACGATGGCCAACTATACTAAATACACTCTGTAAAAAATATATTTTTCTTTAGTGTAAAAAATAGGGCACTAAAAATATCAATGCAATAATAATGCATTATTTTGAAGACATTTTGGTTTAGCGCAAAAAATAGTGCACTTAAAACATCAAAGTTAGTGCTAATGCAATAAATTTGCATTTGCATTGGCGGTATTCGATGTTTAATGCAAATGGTCTTTTGTAAGTGCAAATGCAAAATATCGTAGCTTTTCTTTGGATTTTGTGTGCAGTTTGTTGTTGGATTTTAAAGAAAATCTACCATATTTTGCATTTACACTTACGCAAGACCATTTGCATCAAACACGAAATGTGGGAAAACGGTGAATGCAAGTCCTAGATCTGCATACAACAAAACAAAAATTTATGGAAATTCAAAACCAAAGCAAATTTATTAATTGACATACCTTTGATACGGGAAATAAGTATAATAAAAGATACTTATATATTTAAAACTTAATTTGTATTATTTTTAAATGTCTTCCAACATCTTTTTATGTAAAAATTTATTTAAAATCTTTCACAAATGTTTTTATTACTAGAATTACTTATGTCCAGCAAAGCAAAGCAAAATGACAATATAAAAATACATATATCAAACTGTTTACAAGCTATAAAAATGTTAGTGTATGTGTTGTGAGTGTTACCAATCACCTTTCACACACGAGAATAATTGTGCTGGCATAACATGCTAGTTTGTCGGTGAGAAAGGCAAAGAAAGTGGTTTTCTGGTTGGCATAATTTTTCAACCAGGTACAAACCCGCATCAGCAGCATAAAACCAATGCACACAAAGCTGTGTGCACGTATACATTTGTATGCGAGATGAATTACTCTCGTGTGTTCTAAAAATAACAAAAATTGTGCGATTAAAAATTAGACTCGTGTGTGAATGGCCAATGAGTATATTTACACGGGCATAATTATGCTGGCATACATCAGCGCATTTACATTGACTTTATACATTGATAAAAAAAAAGTCGAAAGAAAATAAGTGGGCGTTGCACCTCTAATATAAAATTTGAATTTTTGCTTCTAATGCAGCAAGAGGCATGCAATTTTGTATAAGTAACGATTTTTATAATGTACGTTGTCTTGCAAAAAGAAATTCGAATTGAACATGTAGGTATGTGCCATACATGAAGACAAAATATTTACTTTGAGATACATGGAAAACTAATGTAGGGAGAACGTTGAAATTATGTAGGGATAACTATGTTCATAATATGTAATGCCTCTGGAAACAATTTCAGAATTGAAAAATTGGGCGTAGTACCTCTCATAAAGTGCAAACTTTTGTTTGTTTTAAAAAATAATACCAGCCACATAGAAGCAACTTTTATTTTAAGTTATCTTGGAAGCCAAACAGGTAAAATTTTGAGTTTTTAGTACCTTTATCAGCGTGACCATTTTAGCATTTTTGCAGCTAAATTTAGCATTTTTTTTACTGGTTTAGCTGTAAATTTTTCGATTTAGCAGTTAGCATTTTCTTTAGCATTTTTCAATTATTTATTTAGCATTTTCTAGAAAAATAAATAAAATAAAAATAAAATAAAAAATATTTAGGTTTATTTGACAAATTTCCCATAGAAATATGTCAAATAAGCGTTTAATAAACCTGAAATATTTTTTATGAATAAGGCAGTTAGAAAACAATCAGGTCTATTCGGGAAGTCACTTTCACCACAAATACGCGCATCTTTCACTTTTTGCTATTCTAAAATACTATGTAGGAGACGAGTGCTAGAAAACATATGTTTTCTTCCACATTGGAGGTAAAATACTTGGTCACCATGATTCAATGTCATATTCATTCGTCGCCAATTTTAACGCGTTAAGTTTAAATAAATAAAGAAAAAGAAATACGAAGTCTTTATATGGTGTTTACCAGTGTTAATTAGCTTTAATGGCGTTCGGCCAGGCCAATTAAGTCATTTTTATGTTCTTCATATATGTAAACACGTTTTTAAAACAAATGAACCAACTAAATAATTTCACTTTCACTGCTTTTTGTTTCTTTTTAATTTCCTTATCACTTATACTGATAATTTTTTTATTAATTATTTCCTTAAATCCTTTTTTGCTTTCAAATTTTTCTGCATACAAGTCAGCTGTTTTCAATGTTGTTGATGTAGAGATTGCTAAACATCGATTACTGAAAACGATATTTCTTCGCACGTATTTTAGAATCTGTCGACGCCGTACTGTCGAAAGTGAACGTTCGACGATGAAGAAGTGAAGCGCGTATTCTCCAATAGCCCTTAATATTCTTGCTTACATATTTTCAAAAATACCCACGAACTTCCCCATTTTTCCCATTTTTGAATTCCCAAAATCGACGCTATCTTGAAACACGTGTATTTTTGTGAACTGGCCATGGTGACATATGTAGAATCAGCTGTCGGAATCACACTCAAAGCTATCGGAATGGTGCCACATTATTATATAACAAATCTTGGGACACATTTTGCATTTCTTTAGTCACAAATTAGACGTATGAATTTGCGTTTGTTTTCAACTACGTCATTTGTAGTTTCGGCCTAAAAAAGAAGAAATAAACAAGGTCATGGAAAACAACAAAGGATATCATCAGGCACCGGTGTAAAGTAATATACAGAAAATACTGCAAATTTTTCTCATAAAAAACCGTACGAAAAATGTTTTAAAAGCCTAAATTAAATAACACTAAAGTTGGAATACATATAAGTGGGTTTGATAATAAATATATTAGAAAGCCGGAAAAGAGCTATTTATAAAGGTTGTCAAACTATAAATAGTTTATTATTATTACCACTTTAATACATATTGCTGGTGCTAACGCCTATAATGGCCACAAGTTGTGTAAAATCTCAACAAAACCTGAACATTTATTTAAATCACTTCCAAAAATATTTGAGACCAAAAATTTCGCTGTTATCAATAGCCTTCCAACAGTTCGCGCCACCTTTTATTATACGCTATACCGACCGTGAACTAGACGGCCAATTGGTAATTTATTAAGTTAATAGAAGCGGAGAATTGCCTACATTTTTAAGTGCCATGTATTCTGGTTCAGCCGGTGCTGGTGGGGAAGATTTACCCGAAGATTCCTTGGAATCTTCTTTGAATACCTTTCACACAATGCCAAATGATTTTCGTTCAGCGTTGGATGATTTTCGTGCTAATTGGCAAAGAGAGCTAAAACAAAAAGTCTCCAGCAACGATACTAATCAACTCAAATCTGAGGAACAGTCCCAGATTTCGAAAGAGCTTCAAGAGGCTAAAGACGATCTCACGTCTGCCCGCGACGATGAGCAGGCCGAACAGCAAGCCTTAGCTAAAAGTCTTTTTCATAAGGCCGTAGAATTGGAACAAAGCGGCAAGGTCTATGATGCCATACCGTTTTATCGCAAGGCTGTACAAATCGAACCCGATATAGAATTCAAGTACTATGAACATGAAAAATTGAAGTCGAGTGCACAATATCCTATAAAAGTGCTTAAAAACAGCGCTTCAACAACGGCTGATAACACAGATATAGGTTTAATTGAAGAGAATTTGACTGAGGATTTCTATGAAAAGTTTCAATTAGATTTATCTCATGGCAAACTCATACAAAGTAGCCGAGATCCTGGTGTAATTTCAACCGAAATGCACATTTCAGAACTGCCGCCAGAATTATTGATTTACATACTACGTTGGGTGGTAACCAATCAGTTGGACATGCGTTCTTTGGAACATTGTGCAGCCGTATGCAAGGGCATGTATATACTTGCCAGAGACGATGAGTTGTGGAAATCAGCATGTGCTCAGTAAGTCCAGTACATATTTTTCAAATACTAAACGGTTGTAGTACCTTTTATTTATTTTATGAAAATATAATAGAATTCTGTGCTTTTCAAAAATAACTACAAAAGTCGATTTAGAGTTGTTGATGCCAAACCACTATATTTTGCGTGCGCCTGCAACATTTTAAAACAGGTCGCTATCATTGATTGCATTAATTGAGTGAAATTATATATGAAAAAAAAAATTCATTTGCACAAATGTTCACACCTTTTTATAAAAAAAACATTTGGGGAAAAAAACTAGTTTGCGAAAGCGCTTCCAAATAAAAAAATTTACCTTGTGTGATAGAAACAGTAAAGAAAAAATTCTCAGATACGCATATTTTAGGAATTACAGACCAACAAATTATCACTGATTATTAGGCATTTTCTTACTACATGAAAGATTTTAGGAAATTACAATTATTACAATTTTTATATCTTTTTTTAACTGAATTCAAATAGAAGATGGGGTCATCAATTCGTGTGTATTGTTACTTCATAACTCGGTACATTTTAGACCGATTGTAAAAATTATTTTTTTTGAGAGGGTCCAGCTTCCAATTAGTCCCATTGTGAAAGAAGTGTGTGGGACACGCCCCCAATTTTTTTTATTTGATTTTATGATATTCTACTTATTTGATTGTTTCGAAACCTAGCAAACACCTTTGGTTCTTGTAATTACAAAATTTAAAATTTCAAAAAATGGGCGAAAAAAATTTTAATGTAAAAAATAAACAATTATTACGAAGAAAATTCCCTGAAGAAGTCTTACGAAATTTGGGGGGGAGGCAGGCCCATGAAAATTTAATATTAAATTACATATACTGCTACTTATTTGATTCCCACGAAACTTGGCAAACAGTTTAAGCTCTTAGAGTGACTTAATTTTGTGTTTAAAAAATGGGCGCAGCCATGCCCATTATAAAAAAAACTAACTGCTATATATTTTAAGATTTTATTTAAGATGTTTGATTAATTCGTATTTTTTAGAGTTTGGGGTAATAATCTGGGCACACTCACCAGTTCGGCAGCAAAAGATGAGAAACCTTCTATTGAAGCGCATTGTCCCGTCATTCCCAGATACTCTACATGGCGACAAATGTTCATAGAACGTGAACGTGTCCTATTCAATGGCTGTTATATTAGTAAAACCACTTATTTGCGTATGGGTGAAAATAGCTTCCAAGATCAATATTATCGTCCAGTGCAATTGGTAGAATACTATCGCTACATACGTTTTCTACCCGATGGTACAGTTGTAATGATGACAAATTCCGATGAACCTGCCCAAGGTGTTACTAAACTTAAAAATCTGCATCAATTAAGACCGGACGTTTTGAGAGGTCACTATCGTTTATTTGGTTCAACATTAAGTATTGTTGTAAGCAAAGCACATCAGCAGACAAAATTCATAAATGCAATAGCTGGCGGAGGAGGGTACAGTAGACATAATAGGCGTGGCAGTATAGCATATGATGAAGGGAATTTCAATTATACAAAGTATTGCATAGAATTTCGTATTTTAAATACATCAAAGAGAAAGTTCGCTCAACTGGTGTGGTTGCATTATTCGGTTGTACAGATTCGGAACAAACATGAAACAACTTCGGAATTTGAGCTGACCCCTTCAAAATATCCACCCTTGAGATTTTCACCAGTACGCAGCTACCACTTGGATGCGGAAGCACCTTTGGCTTAGAAAATAAGTTGTTAAACTTATCCATAGGTGAAAAGAATATATTTCGTAATGCGTTATTTAAAAGCCAAGCTTTTTTTCTTTTATTGATGAACATTAAATTAAATAATCTTAACAAGTACTTTTTTTTAAACAAAATACAAATCGTCCGTATTTTATAATTTCTTATTGCTTGGTACATGTACATATAAATGTATGTATGTACATATATGAATTGCAAGGAATTTCTATCAAGATAAATGGTATGTAAGTATACAATTTTATTTGTTCTGTTCAGCGATCTATTGTAAAGACAAATGAATATTGAAATGCTGCAAATATTCAGTAAGACTGGTCATATTTCGATGTTTTGAGGTCCTGGGAGTCGATTCTATTTTCGCGATTATGTCCGTATGGATGTATGTACATATGTCTGTATGTATGTAAACATCTCATGTCTTGAAATAGTGAATCGATTCGGTTCTGTAGATTTCGAAAGTTTACGCAAATAATTTTCTTTTTAATGTTAAACTACCAAACCGATAAGTTCAAAATTTAATCTAATTCCTGCTAAATTTATTAAAATCGCCCAGTTTTAGGGAGGGCCTACAAGGCAACCGATTCCCATATAAAAAATTGTTCTCTGTAGGATTTAGAATTTTTTTGACTAAGATAGATTACAGAATGGGACATATTTTTAAAGCTATTTTATACTATTGTTGTATTATTTTTTTTTAAGCTCCAGCACTAATCTATACATTATTCCACTATATATGTACATATGTATATTCTTTACCCTTATCGTTTTTGACGTATTTCGACTCCGACAGTTTCATCCTAGATTAAAGAAAAATGCCACAGGGTTCTTTAATCTATAACAAAAAGGTCGTAGTAAAAGACGAAATATGCCAACCACGATTATTTTATATTCTTGAAGTTGACAAAATGGGCGAAGCCATGCTTATTAAAACTTAATATTATATTTCACGCGCTTCTACTTAACCAAATTTTACGAAATTTGGCACACACCCTGAGCTTTGAAAAATACTGAATTTTGCATTTAAAAAATAAGCTGTGTCACGCCCATGAATGGATTATCCGATTCCTACGAAACTTCTCAAACAGTTTCGGCTCTCAAAATTAAATAGTCTTGTATATAAAAAAAGTGAGCAGGGTCATGCCCATTAAAGTTACGAGTACATATACATATATTACATTTTACGTGCTTTACTTGACCGATTTTTACGAAACTTGGAGCACACACCATGCCCCTGTTGATAAATATCGAAACTTTCACTAAACTTATTTTCAATAATCACCCCATCCCCCAAGAAATAATAAACAAGATTAAGTTAATTTGCTTTTTTTCTTTTTATCAACCTAGAACTACAATTAAATGTATTTCATTTCCTTATTGATATTAAATTTGGGTTTAAGTCCACATTACCACATAATTTTATGTGTAATATATTTTTAGTTTGCTTCATCATTTCTTTAAAATTAGACGTATCATAAAATTTCAAATCACATTATTGCTCACTTAAAAATAACGAAGTAGAATTTTGAATAGATATTTTAAACTTAAAACATACATATGTGAAGGAGAGACATAAAATTACTAAAAATGTTTCATCAAATGTTAAATAATTAACAATTTATTTTAAATAAATGCCTAAAATAAGTGCTTTAATTAATTTTAAATTTTTTTTATATCAATATAATTGCATAAAATGTGAACTAGAAAATTGGACAAAGCTAGACTATAATTTTACAATCTAAACAACTACTTTTAATAATCATGTGTTTTAAAATCCAAGTTCTTATAATTAAGTTAAATGTAAGTAAAGTTCGTTTAGGTTATGAAGCCATTAGATTTGGGACAGAGATTTTTTCTTCTTTAGGTTTCAAATCTTCATTTTTTAAGTTAAAAGCACAAATCTATCAGTATATGCTAACGTTGTATGACTAATTCGATCCTTGAGTTTTTAAAAAGTGTTATTTAGTATGATTTGTTTTCTTTTGTATAATATTTAGATATTTCATATTGTTTGCTTCAATCTTTGCCTCTATTAGGTACCTTCCTTTTTTTAATTAGTTCTCAAACAGAGTTATGTACACATTAACTCTAATTTCGTTTACAATTTTCTAGAATTATTTTTCAACTTGTACAATAACTCTTTCGAATCGCATTTTATCTGGCGTATCCCAACAACTCTTCAAGCAGGTGAAGACCAAAACATTTCCATATTCCAGTGGGGCGTTTTCATTATTTTGCTGCATTTTTAATTTTGGTATAAGAGTTGATAGAATCTGAACTTCACATATTGTGTCACCATTGCAGTTAGGACATTTAGGAGTGGCCTCGTGAAGTGGAGAAATTAAAAGAGGCAAAGTGTCACGGGAGTACCTAAAAATAATTTTGATCAAGTTTTGATTCGAAGTCTTTGAGTATTTAATATTAACCTTAAAATTTGCCCTAGATTCTGTTGGATGGTGCTCAAAAAATTATGAAACATTATGTCCCCATGAGCCGGTAGCGCTTTCTCATAACCTTCTTTATCTTCAGGAGTATTAACTACTGCATCACCGCTACCACTACTTCCACTAGCAGACACCAACCCGCTATTAGGCGAATGGGCGGATTCATCTTGTTTTTTATATTCTTGATATAATTCTCTTATATGTTCTGCGGACAACGAACCACTGTAATAATCATAATCTTTAGTGGTTAAATTCGGCTCAAGATCCACAGCTATGAAATGTGGTTTCAAAGTTATATCAGATAATTTAACTAAAGGACCCAGTGCAGCTGGGGCAGGAGTGTGCTTTAATAAGGCTAAAAGATCACATTCTGGCTTTTCAGGAGTTTCCACTAAAACGACATCATTTTCTGGACCTTCAATTTCAGCACAAATTGTGGCAGAAGCTCCGCTGCAAGCATAATTGCCTTCTTTCTCTACAGATGCAGCAGCTGCAATTTCTTCAACAGCAGCTGCACAGTTTGCATTCGAATCTTCAATCAAATTTTGCTCAGATCTTAAATCGATTTGGTTAAAACTCATTAAAATATCATTGTCCGTGGAATTACTTTCGTCATCGTCTTCTGCATTGACTAAAGCATCATCGCCCTCTTCACCATCATCGGACTCCAGTTGATGCATGGTTGAAGGCAAGTTAACATTTATGGAATTAATAACGTTACCATTTTCTTCATTCAAATCTTGAGGATCATCTGCTTCCGTATCCATTTGTTCAATGGATTCCTCTTTTGTTACAAATTTATTTTCCTCACCCCAGTCATCGGCACCCGTACACCAAGATATTTTGCTGGCTTGTTTTTGCTCTTTATTTTTCTTTTGCTTACCACCAGCACCAGCTGGCGATGCTTTAGGAGATGCCATAACTTTCATGATATCACAGTGGTCTGGTGTATCCAAGTGCTGTGTTCTTACGCATAACCAACTTTTTGAGTTTTGTGAGCATACTGGGTTTATGCAGGCAAACACATAAAGAGTTCGGTGAAATTGCGACATTTCTAAAGGTGCGTAAAGTTGTACCACCAAAGGACGGGCTGTTCCACAAAGAGGACATGCTGGTATTTTAATTTCACCATTTGGCCAATCCTAATAATTGTTTTCATTTGTAGCACACGTTGGAAAAATCAATCAAGTCAAGACATACACAACACAACTGCACGCCAAATAACTTACCGCAGTTCCACCAATTTTATTTAATGTACTATTCAGTAAAGAAACATGTTTATCAGTTATTTCTTCATCATCATAGCCTAGGTAAACTGTGCTTTTATTTTTGGCCATGTTAAAAAGGGTTTAGGTTGCTTTTTAAAATAAAATTATCGTTGTGATTAAAAATGTTAGCACTTGCAAAAACGGACGTCTGATTAATAAAGCAGAGTCGGTAAGTGCAAAACTTTTAACAGTGTTGTAAAGTATGTATATAAACAAAAAGGTATATCCAAGGCACATTTACTTGCCTTGGGTATATCAAACTAAAAGCAAATAGCACAAAGTACTTTGTGGCGAATAGTAACTATGTTGGAATCAACTTTTTGGAATATATGTATTTTGTGATTCGAATAAGCAACCTATGATATCGATTTCTTTCTTTTTTTTTTGCAATATTAAAAACACTTTTTTATAACTTAAGCATCCAAGATATGTGGTCACCTTAATTCTTTCTGTTCTGTTTTCATCTTTCTTTCTATAATGTTGCAATACTTTTTGACAGTAGTATGCGGGTGTATGTGTAGAAAATAAAAAAGGTCCAATTTGCTTTCGTTGTTTACTCATCAAATGAATAATATTAGAAAATAAAACAGTGTTTTTCAATAATAAAAGTAAGATAATTAATACAAATCATGAAAAGAATGATTTCCTTAAATGTAAAATAAAGAAAAAAATGTTATTAAAAGGTTTTAAATTTTAATTAAAGCCAGTGAACAAATTTGTGTAAAAAAAGCTGACCCACCCATACGAAAATAATGAATGTGTATGCGTTTTGTTCTTGTTGATGATTGCAGGTTTCGTTGAGCGGAGCACCCCCAATTGCAGTTTCTGCTTTGGCATTAAACGGAAAGAAATAATTACAAGTTTTTTTTTAGATTGCACACATAAGAAATTATAAAAATGACTGAAAAAATCACTTTGGCAGATGCTCTGTCGAATGTAGAAGTGTTGGATGAGTTGTCGCTGCCTGACGAACAGCCCTGTATAGAGGCTCAACCATGTTCGGTCATATACAAAGCAAATTTTGATACTAACTTTGAGGATCGTAACGGTTTTGTAACAGGTATAGCCAAATACATAGAGGAGGCTACCACTCATGCCAATTTAGTAAGTTCTAAAGTAATTACTATGTAAGCTTAAAGATATTTAGAATTTCTTTGATAGAACGTTTTGCTGGATGAAGGCCAGAAGCATGCCGTTATGTTATACACATGGCGTTGTTGTTCGCGAGCAATACCACAGCCCAAATCGAACGAACAACCCAATCGTGTTGAGATTTATGAAAAAACTGTAGAAGTTTTGGCACCGGAGGTCAATAAACTTTTAAACTTCATGTATTTTCAAAGAAAAGCTATTGAGGCTTTTTCCGTGGAAGTTAAGCGTCTCTGCCATACAGAGAAACGTAAAGACTTTGTCTCTGAAGCTTATCTTTTAACGCTGGGAAAGTTTATTAACATGTTTGCAGTACTAGACGAATTGAAAAATATGAAATCGAGTGTTAAAAATGATTATAGTACATACCGTCGTGCAGCTCAATTTCTAAAAGTCATGTCTGATTCTCATACTTTGCAAGAATCGCAAAATTTATCAATGTTTTTGGCTACCCAAAATAAGATTCGTGACACCGTAAAAGATACTTTAGAGAAAATTATTGGTTACGAGGATTTGTTATCGGAGGTGGTGAACATTTGTGTTCACATGTTTGAGACCAAAATGTACTTGACCCCAGAGGAGAAGCACATGCTGGTTAAAGTCATGGGCTTTGGACTTTTTCTTATGGATAGTGATGCCTGCAATATTAACAAATTAGATCAGAAAAAGAAAATTCGTTTGGACCGCATTGATCGCATATTCAAAAATCTTGAGGTTGTTCCACTGTTTGGCGACATGCAAATAGCTCCATTTAATTATATCAAGAGAAGCAAACATTATGATGCTAGCAAATGGCCATTGTCCAGTTCAAATGCAGCTAGCCCCCAGGCTGATTTAATGGTCCATTTGCCACAAATACGCGAGGATCATGTTAAATATATTTCGGAATTGGCACGTTATACTAATGAAGTTACAACTACGGTTAAAGAGAATCCCTCAGATGCCGAAAATAGAGCTACCTCTGACTTGGCTTTACGTGGCCTTCAGTTATTGTCGGAATGGACAAGCGTTGTAACTGAATTGTATTCTTGGAAACTCTTACATCCAACTGATCATCATCAAAACAAGGAATGTCCTGTGGAAGCCGAGGAATATGAAAGAGCTACTCGTTATAATTATACATCGGAGGAAAAATTCGCACTTATAGAAGTTATAGCAATGATTAAAGGATTACAGGTGAATTATAAGAATATTATTTTTCTATTTGTTTTATTAATATGTATGTCTGTACCTTCCTTTTTCCTTAAGGTTCTTATGGCTCGCATTGAGACTGTGCTTTGTGAAGCAATACGTCGCAATATTTATTCAGAACTACAGGATTTTGTGCAGCTTACTTTGCGCGAGCCGTTACGCAAAGCGGTTAAAAATAAAAAAGATCTTATACGCAGTATTATAATCTCCGTACGTGAAACAGCAGCCGATTGGCAAAAAGGTTACGAACCCGTAGATGATCCGGTGATTAAAGGTAAAAAAGATCCAGATGGTGGATTTCGTATAAATGTGCCACGGCTAAATGTTGGACCTTCTTCCACACAACTTTACATGGTTCGCACCATGCTGGAATCGCTGATTGCCGACAAATCTGGAGGAAAGCGAACTTTGCGAAAAGATATTGATGGCACTTGCTTAATGCAAATTGATACTTTCCACAAGACTTCCTTCTATTGGAGTTACTTGTTGAATTTCAGTGATACCTTGCAAAAATGCTGTGATTTGTCACAACTTTGGTATCGTGAGTTCTATTTGGAGATGACTATGGGTCGCAAAGTCAACAAGTGTATGGTGCGACATCAACATAATGAAGAATGCAAGGATTTGATTACCATGGAGAAACGCATACAATTTCCCATTGAAATGTCTATGCCTTGGATATTAACAGATCATATATTGCAAACTAAAGAACCTTCAATGATGGAGTAAGTTTTATTTTACATATTATAATTATAAAGAACTTTGTAGTTATTCTACATAATCGGTTTATTTAAATTAGATTTGTATTGTATCCTTTGGATTTGTACAATGATTCGGCTCATTATGCCTTGACTGTGTTTCGTAAGCAGTTCTTGTACGATGAAGTTGAGGCGGAGGTTAATTTATGCTTTGATCAATTTGTTTATAAATTAAGTGAACAGATATTTGCTCACTACAAACAATTGGCTGGAAGGTGAGTACCAAAAAAACTGAAGTTATGTGTTAAAAATGTTGAATACAAATTTAAAAAAATTGATTTTAGTATTTTCTTGGATAAACGTTTTCGTTTGGAATGTGAGGTATTGGGTTTCAATTTTCAATCATATCCACGTAATAATCGCTATGAAACTCTGCTCAAACAAAGACATGTGCAACTTTTGGGTAAGAATTGAGGCGTAAATTTTTTAAATATGTATCCTTTAGTACACCTTTAATTTTTAAGGACGTTCAATTGATTTGAATAAATTGGTTACGCAACGCATAAATGCCAACATGCACAAAAGTATTGAATTGGCTATAAGTCGATTTGAAAGTAACGATATTACAGGCATTGTGGTAAGTTACCTTGTACATAGATTTAACTTTGAAATTAAAAGAAAATTTTATAATATTTTAATTTGAGGAATTGGAAGGAATTTTGGAGTGCAATCGAATTTGCCATAAATTACTAACAAAGTATTTGGCTTTGGATAATTTTGATTCAATGGTTAAGGAGGCTAACCACAATGTTTTAGCTCCTTATGGAAGAGTAACATTGCATGTTTTCGTGGAACTAAATTATGATTTTTTGGTTAATTATTGTTATAATGCAGCTACAAATAGGTAAGCAAAAAAAATTTAGCTAGAGCATGACAAAACTTATTGTTACACCTTGCATGATAGATTTGTACGCAGTAAAGTTAATTTGGCTTCATCTCAACCAATGCAACGTGAAAAGCCCCCACAAATGTCACACTATTATCTTTGGGGCTCAAAGCAATTGAACGCTGCCTACTCTACGCAGTATGGACAATATACTGGTTTTGTTGGCGCACCGCACTTTCATGCTATGTGTCGTCTATTGGGCTATCAAGGCATTGCTGTTGTCATGGATATCATTTTAAAGGATATTGTTAAACCCCTAATACAAGGTTCTCTCTTGCAATTTACCAAAACTTTAATGAGCGCTATGCCAAAGTCTTGTAAATTGCCAAGATGTGAATATGGCTCACCCGGTGTCTTGAGCTATTATCAGGCTCATTTAACCGACATAGTACAATATCCAGATACTAAAACCGAACTCTTTCAATCGTTTCGTGAATTTGGTAATTGTATCATCTTTTGTTTATTGATTGAACAGGCTCTATCGCAGGAAGAGGTTTGCGATTTATTACATGCAGCATTGTTTCAGAATATATTTCCAAGACCGTTTTGTAAAGGTAAGTATATACAATATTTTATTTTATTTACTTGTAACAAATATATAGTATATTCAGTTTGTGAAAAAACACATTCTGTCAAAAGTTCTTATTATAGGGCATTTACACCTGCTGGAAATCTATTAGATTTCTATTAATTTTTTTGTGAAAAATCTACGCCGTTTTCGTATCTAAGACAAAAACCATTAACGGAACATTTTCCTAAGCTACAACCAAACAACTGCAATGTAACTAATTCACACACCTTCTTAAGTTCTCTAAAAGGGCTTTTGCACCTGCACGAAATCTAGTAAATTTCAATCGAAATCTTTATCAAAACCTATACCGTTTACATCAAGTTGTTACATTTAGATTTAAAAAAAACCACTAAAAAAAACCACTGAAAATTGTCCTAAACTACAACAAAACAAATGCAATGTTGTGAATTACATCAACCTTGTAGTACCTACTAGATTTTGCCCGAAATCTTTTAGGTACTAGATTTTTCTCAAAAGTAAACGTACTATAAGCTCTACTTGATTTTAAGTAGATTGTTTTAAAATCTAGTGACGAAGTAGATTTTGGTATGTATGGGAAATCTACTCAAAAATAACTTAAATCCCGTTAGTAATACATTTTGCTCAATAGTAAGAGCGCTATTATTGTAATAAAATAATTAAATTCAGATCCTTAAAGGCCTTTATATTTAGTTAAAAAAAGAAATAATGTCAACTAAACATTAACGACCGTATTCTAGTCTACATGGTGTGTTTTACTGCCTGTCTCACGATGTCGACAGAAAATGTTCGATCGAGAACTTGTATTGAAAACAACAATAAAATAAGAAAATTCGTTTTTGTTTTCAATATATGTAAGTAATCGACCTAACGTTTTCTATCAACATCGTGGGCCAGGCCGTTAGGCTAAATTTGTATGGGACATACAAAAACCCAAATTATATATTTAGCATACGGCTGTACTTCTTTTTTATGGGTTTGTTCAAGAGCGGCTTCCCTGAAGAAATACTTTTCTTTTTGACATTTACGTATACATATCGAGCCATAACAGTCAAAAAAGCTTAAGCAACATATATTTTGAACTTCGTATTTTGACGAAAATCGGCTATCTACGATCGTAAATAATCGATTTTTGTCAAAAAATTAGGCTCGAAAATTATGTCGCTTAAGCTTTTTTGGCGGTTATGGCGCGATATGTGTTGTGTGTATATGACACAAGCAATATAGAATTTTTAACATTTATTTTTAGAAAATGAAAAACCAGAAGCAAAACAAAAACGTTTGGAAGCCCAATTTGCCAACTTACAAATTGTTTCGAATGTAGAGAAATTGGGAACAGCTAAGGTATAGCTATTTAAGAATACATATACGAGTACATACACTATTTAAATTATTTTCGTCTCAACTGCGATTAAACATTATTAGCAAGCCATGATTGCCCGTGAAGGAGATTTACTAACACGCGAACGTCTTTGTTGCGGTCTAAGCATTTTCGAAGTGATTTTGAATCGCATCAAGAGCTATTTGGACGATCCAGTATGGACCGGGCCAGCTCCAGCTAATGGCATAATACATGTCGATGAGTGCTCAGAATTTCATCGTCTATGGTCAGCCCTGCAATTTGTCTATTGTATACCGGTGCGTGGTACTGAATATACCATAGAAGAACTATTTGGTGAAGGCCTTAACTGGGCAGGATGTGCTATGATTGTGCTATTGGGTCAGCAGAGGCGTTTTGAGGCATTAGACTTTTGCTACCACATATTGAGAGTACAAAGAGTTGATGGCAAAGACGAAGATGTCAAAGGAATTGTAAGTATTTGTTACCTCTGATATTGCTTTAAAATTCTCTTTAAACATATTCCATAATCTGAAAGAAACTCAAGCGCATGGTGGATCGTATAAGACGTTTCCAAGTTTTGAATTCTCAAATATTTGCTGTTTTAAATAAATATTTGAAAGGAAGTGATGTAGAGGGATCAAATGTTGAACATGTTCGCTGTTTCCCGCCACCACAACATCCCTCAGTTATTTCTTCGCATTATCAAGATCCAAGCAAATTGCGACAAAGTATGAACAATTAAATGCATTATGGAATTAATCAAATATAAAAACAGCAATGGTAACACTAAAATTCAAACAACACAAAAATAACGGTAACACAAATTCATGACATAATGAAGAAAGTGAAACAATCCCCACAGCAATTACAAAAAGGGCATCTTATCCGTGTTAACAGTTTTCTATTAAAAACACACACAAATTTAAATATACAGTCAGGGACTAAAATATAAATACATCCCAAAACTATCGAATTTTAAATAATCTAATTCAATTTAATATCATAAATAATGTAGAAGAAAAACAAAAGTTTTTTATTTCATTACAGCCATAGCGGTAATTCTTAAAAATACAATAAAATTAGCGGTACAAAAATTTAAATACACATTTTGTTATTGATTTGGAACATAATTTCTGTCTATAACAGCTTGACGTCGAGACTTATGAAACCGCTACCTCTGCACGAATTTTTTTAAATATTTTTTTTACGTTAAATGAAATATGTACTTACATAAAGTACTTGCTTTTGTTAAAACTTGAATTTTTTTCAGTGTATTTAAATTTTATTTCCTAACTGTAAATAAGAAATAAAATGTAAAAATTTGTGAGATTAAGACAGTAAAATATATATAAAGAACAGCTGGATTGAGGGTTTTACCTTGTTTATTATGACATGTACAAATTCGACAAATATTTAATTTTATATTTAGTAATTATGCAAACAACGTATTGGCCCTGATTTGTAAATCGATTCGATTTAAATTGGGAAATTTCTAAAAATAAATTGTTATTTTTTAAATCTTATATGGTAACCCAAATTACTTTAAGCTGTAAAAAATAGAGAACTGTAAAAATCACTGACAGAATTTAGTTATTAGTCGAACTATTTTTTTTAAATTGAGACGATTAACATACATATGTACATGTAGTATGTATGGCCGGGTTTACATCTGCTTACGCATGTGCAACGCATGCGTAAAAAAGCGTAACCACTAATTACTAATGAAAAACTGTTTGATTCAGACACGTATATATTAAGTTCATGGCACACAAGAAATGCCAGATGTTAACTCAGCCTATAGAATCGATTTACAGAACAGGATCGAATATCAAAATATTGTATCTTAGCCAGTATACATGCACACTATATGCATACATACATACATACATACATATATCATTAAAATAAGAAATATTTTACTGAAGTTTTTCATTTTACAAAAAATTTTTCTCCTTCCAAAACGTTTAAATAAAAACTTTATCAGGGCTCTTCTTTAAAAAAATATTAAAATGTTGTTCGTTACAAAAACGTTACGCCCTCTCCCACGATGTCGATGAACAATTTGTATTGAAAACAACAATAAAGTAAGAAAATTTGTTTTAAAAATTTTTCTTGTAGATGGTTTAGATTGTTAGATGGAATGTCTAGATGCTTTTCGTTGAAGCTAATCATCAACAAATAAAATGTTTTAAATTCGTATTCACGTGTCAACGTTAAATAAAAATAAAATATTGAAATATAAATTTGTTTTTGTTTTCAATATATGTAAGTAATCGATCGAACGTTTTCTGTCGACATCGTTTGACAGGTCGTAAATGCTTATTCGAACTTGGAAATACATTTACGGCCTCCCCCACCATGTCAACGGAAAACGTTCGATCGATTATTTATATCGAAAACAAAAAAAAAATTCCTTATTTTATTGTTGTTTTCAATACAAGTTGTCGATCGAACATCGTGGGACAGGCCGTTGAAATGTAGAAAACATTTAAAAAATTTCCGGTCAAGTTATGGCATTTGATATCTAACGAAATTGTAAAGTATCTTGAAATTTCGTTCAATATCGACTGTTGTAATGTACATATGTACTCCTGCTGTCATTTGAATTACTTTTTGGACTTAAAATCAGTACAGAACACTACTTTATATCTCTAACTTTACCCCCTTAAGAGGCCAAAGATTATATGTTGTTAATTATAAATTTTTCTAAATACATAATTTGGCTTGTTTTTTATTTATACGCATTCGTAAATTTTTTCTGCGTTTGATATAATTTTTTATTCCAATTAAGCATTTTATCAAATAGAATACCTAAAGATAAGGAACGTGAAGGTTACAATGATGGGAAGAGGATGAAAAATAATTGAAAAACACAATAAAAATGGAATTGCATTTGTTTTTTTTTATAAACATACATACATACAGATATAAAACATACATTTAATACATAGTAGTTATTTTATTAGAAACTATGCCTTTTTATATTACAATAAATATTCAATCATTTATAAACACACATACATATAATCGAACGATTTGAATTGTAAGTAAACAATTTAAATAATAAATATTTACATATATGTAGAAGTAGTAAAATTCGAAGTATTTGCATGTTATTTATTGTCTTTACAAGGTTGTTAAATATTCTTATAATGGATAAGTTATTAATAGTCCAGGCTTGATTGAATTTATTATATGAGAATTTTATCAATTAGGTTATACGTATGTACATACATACATATATATTTTTGACCGACTTCAAAATAGAAAAAGATTCTAAACTATTTTCTTTATGTTTGTTACTTGATAACAGCGTGATTTTTTAACCAATTTGGAAAATTTTCCTTGCCTGAGATATCTGTTTGCTGTTTCGGTCATTTGTCAAAAGAGGGCAGAGATAACGCAATATAGTACATAAAAAGTGCGCATGGCTACGCCCATTAAAATTTAACACTACATGCATATTTCACTTACTTCTATACATTTAATGTACCTGCTGCCCAACGAAACGAATTTTGTAATAATATGATTTCGCGTTTAGACAACTGTGCATAATTTACTTGTGGTGTTTTAGGCACTCGGGTAAGAAAAACATTGCATATAATGTATATGTGGTGTACTTATGGTTGCGGTGCAGCCTTGCAGGACTCTGATATGTACTTATGTACTTCTACTCAACCGATTCCTATACAAATTTGCAAACCTATCCTTTTCTTTCTTTGTATAGAATCTAAATTTGAACAAAATAAACTGATACATATAAAAACTGTCTAAATTTAGCAATGGTTTTTACAAAAAGCAGCAGCAATGGCAGTTACTTTTGTATAATAAGAAAAAGTTGCAATCTTCCAACCCTAGAACGAACTTTATAATTTTGCTGATTTTCAATACCAATCTAATTTTTCTAAAATATAAAGTATGTTTAACTAATACGAGTAAAGAAACCAAAATTAGTTTTGGTTACTTACTTTTAAATAACAAAAAAAGTTAAAATTTTCCAGCCGTTGATTTTGCTTATTTAGGACCAATTCTGGCTCTGTCTCTAGCTTTTCTGGGAGTTTCGGAAAACCGATTTCACGTACAGACAGGCGGACATTGCTTATTCGACTTCAATATTCTTAATTACCCAGGATATCAATGTATAGTTTATGGGGTCGCACAATGACAAACCTATATATACCCTTACCAATTTTGATAAGGAGTATAAAAATATTTGTAAACCAATTTTGCGATTAAATTTAAATGCTTAAAATACAATTATGACAATATGACCTCTATGACTACCGTTTGAATCCCCCCAATGTATGTATATAAGAGATTTTATCGCATTTTAATATTTTTTCAGATATAAGTCTCGATTATATTATGGACTTATGTTGAACATTTTGTAATAATAGCTAATTCTTCCGAATTTTATATTAGTACGAATATTTGTTAGCTATTTGCGGATGTTGGGCATACATGGGACCTCTGCTCGTTTGCTTTAAAATTTTACTTGGCAATTTACGTTTACATATGAAAACCATTCACTTTCTTGGCTGTAGGGAAGTAAGAGAAGATACAACGATGGAGGTTAATTTTAAATACTTGTCGGAACCAGAATTAGGGGGAGCAATGGACGACATAGTGACATTGGAAAAAGCAACATGGCCAATATATATCTTTGAGCCGTATAAATCGTCTGGTTTTCCGGTCATATTGCTGAATGTCCCAGAGCGCGTATTATTGTCTGTGGTGTATATCTTTAAGATATGCTTGATTAGGAGATTTATACCGAAAGGCTGTAGAGACGTGAGGGTCATCACTATACCCAAGGCGGGTAAAGCAAGCCAATCCAAGCCGAAGGATTTCAGGCCGATCAGTCTTTCGTTGTTTCTTTTGAAAACATTAGAACGGCTGATTGATCTGCATCTAAGAAACACAATTGATACCCGCGTCATTAGTAGTTCTCAGCATGCCCATCAAAAAGGCAAGTTTGTTGAGAGTGCGCTTCATGAGGTGGTTGGTGTTATAGAGAGAGAGAGAGAGAGCACAAGGAGAATGAACGAAATTCTTTGGCATTTTGACAGGAGCGGTTGGAGGATGGTTGTTTATGCGGATGACGTGGTTTTACTAGTAACGGCAAAGTTTCTTCCCATTATCAGTGAAGTCATGCAGTCGGCGTTAGGCGATATATCCAGGACTGGGAGTCAACTCAGAAAAAACTGAGCTAGTCCTCTTTACTAGGAGATACAAAATAAATAGCAAGCTGTCTTGGAAAAGGAACACCCAGGAAAGAGCTCAGTGCCTATTAGGAACCGGGGTCTGCAACCGAAGACAGTAAACTGGATTTACACATCGGTTGTCAGACCGGTTATTTCCTATAGTTGTGTGGTATGGTGGGACGCATTGTGGGAGGAAAGTTGCAGGATAATACTTGTTAAGGTTCAGAGTTGTGCCTCGCTGGGAGTCACATGTGCTCAGAAGAGCACACCTCAGGCTCCCTTGAACGTCATTTCTTCACCTACTTCCTATAGAGGAGTTTGTGGTAAGAACGGCAGCTAGACTAGTTGAACCAGGTTTGGTGAGGACAGGAATAACAAGTCACACATCAATCTTGATTAAGATCAGTTTTAGTGATCAGGGACTAGTGTTCACGGACTATAAGGTCGTTGAAATTGATTTTAGTAGAATACCCTATCCCCCGGATAGGGAATATTGGGTCAAATCTGATAAGCTATATGACGGTAGAGCACAGGGGCTGGTGTCTATATTTTGGGAACGAACATTCGCAGTTCTCTCAGACTGCCGAACGAATGCAGCGTTTTCAAAGCTGAGATCTTGGCGATCCTTAGGACCACGGAATTAGTGGCCAGAAATGTAGCTGGAGGGGAGAAGGTAACCTTCTACGTCAACAGCCAGGCAGCGCTAAAAGCTTTAAAGCAACACCATGTCAAATCAAAACTTGTTAGTGACTGTAGGAGAGCCCTAAACTTGCTTATGGACAAATATAGTGTCATACTTTGTTAGGTTCCCGGCCACAGCAGTGTTAACGGAAATGAAATTGCCGATGAGCTGGCAAGAATAGGGTCGGAGTTAGATGAGGGAATGTGTGACAGATCGGTGAAATTACCGATAGTTCATTACTACAGGGAACTCGGTAACGGGATGGAGAGCAGGACCAACCGTTCATGGCGAAGTAGGAAGGATTGTAGTCTCTATGGCTATGTTGTCAAAACTTGACTCAGGAAGATCAAAAATGCTACTGGATATGAATAGGAAGGTGATGAGAATCGTGATAGGCGGGTTGACTGGTCATTGCGCCGTCAGAGCAAGTACCAGCATTTCTGTAGCATATGCGGGGATGAAAAGGAACCAGAAACCATTGAACACATCATCTGGCACTGCCCGAAGCGGTGATGGCTGACAGATGTTTCCATGAGAAAATTACTGATATTGTAAAGTGTAAAGTGATATCAGGGGCTTCATCATGGGAATTTAGTGGCTTAATGACGGATAATAGGGTAGTTTCTGGATAGGGGAGGGGGGGGGGAGTAAATATTGATTTTAACGGCCAATAGAAGGGAATCATAATGGTCCCAAGTGGGTCTCCGAGTGGAGGTGTGTTATACCATCAGTCATTACAATTCTTTTTGGTAAATTTTATTTTAATACATTTTCGAACATTTATGAGCTTCAAAGTCCTATTCCGGGAGGTCCTTTCCGCCGAGAAGACACCCTGATTTATTATAGGTAATCATAGCTCATTTTACTTATTATATAATGGAATGTAAAATCACTATTAATGCCGATAAAAAGCTCAAATTTAAAAACCATTTTTGAAACTCTTATAACTGTACTTTGATAAAACTTTCGCGAAATCCTGGACCAGTTCGTAAATGAATTACTGCCCTGCAAATGGAAATTTAAGTGTCCTATAGTGCTTCACTGAAGTAGATAATGCACAAGCATGACTTTTTTGCATTTCAAATTAAGGTTGCTTATAAGATCCAGATCAATGATGCATTTACGAACAAATCAGTCATATTTATATTGTGAATATTTTTAGAAATTTAACAATTACTTGGAAGTTATTGTTTTTTTTTAATAAAGTTGAAATTTGTTATTTTATATGATCATAACTTATCTTTCTTTTAAGATACATATTTACATACATATGTATTTGTAATATTTAATTTGAAGTACAAAAATCGCGCCTTATTTTACTCCACTGTGCTGCGCACTATTTTGTTTGATTTCTATTTATACTCGTAAATATCCAATCACATAAGGTATTATAATCTGTATAAAAATATTATATGTAAACAATAATAGAAGCAATACAGACATAAATTGTAAGTACACACCCACTTGTATGCACATGTTAGTGGCTTGTAAATGACAACAAAATCTATAAATAATATCAAATGTATTTCCGATAGTTATTTACATTATTGTAATAATGTAAACCACTATGGTACAAACGAGTGTGATAAAAATCTACTGATAAAAATAAACTTAACAAGTGCTACTTAAATTGTTTACTGTGATGCGGACCAGAAAGGAAAATAAACTCATTCAGATGGATGTATAAACGTAGGCATGTTGATTTTTGTGTACGTACTACTCGTATATATGAGCCATTTATTTTTAAAGTGGCATAAATCACTTTTTTAAGGCAATCAAATTAATGATAACATTATTAAAATTCCTGGTATCTTTTCACTTAAAAAAACTTCAATCAAATGTTGAGAACTGCTGAAAGACATGCATATATCGTGCAAATAATCGATTTTGGTGAAAAAATTAAGTTCAAAAAATATGTCGCTTAAGTTTTTTTTGGCAGTTATGGCTCGATATGTATATATGTACATTAGAGCGTCTCGCCCAACAGGCAACAAAAAAAGTTCTCCGTACACCAGCGAATATAAAGTATTGTTCCAAGGACATTTCAAAAAAAATTTTTTTTGCCGAACTAGGGGTCGTCTTTCTGGTTTTTTCGTTATATCTTCCATATTTACAGTCCGATCTTAAAGTTTGATATAGCGAATTTTTTGTCTCAAGAGTGATTTTCTCAGTTGAGTGATTTTCATAAAAATTTTCTAGACGAGTCGCCTTCCTGACCTGTGTAGAAAATTTGTATAGGAATCACACAAAAATGTTAGTGCTTTTCATATATTTTTTCTACGCCAGTCGGTTGGTTGCATTGTGGAAACTATACCTGCCAGTTTATAGAAGACAAGTAAAAATTCTCGTTTTTGTTTTCAATATAAAAAGGCAGTCGATAATTTTTACTTGTCTTCTATAAACTGGCAGTTCTGTTCCCACAACCCATGCAGTCGTCTTGAAAATTTGTATGAGAGTCACTCACACTAGACCGTGTGGGTTGTTAAAACAGGGGGTTTATTGCCGTTTATCCGGAAGTCGAAAGGGGGATGCCAAACCTTAATAAGTGCACTTATTGTAAAAATAAAAAACAAAAATTTTTTATGTATGAACGTGTATATTTTATAAAAGAGATAAATCTATTAATATGTCTAATATAATATGTTTACAATTTAATTTTTAAACAAGGCAATAATAAAAAAATACAGTAGCCAAAATGGAAGATTTGTGGATTATATGTACGAGAAAACAAATACAAATTTTTTAATATTTGTATTAAATAGATTTTTTTAAATAAAATGGAACGTTTTGTAGCGTCTAGATTTCATCTTTTTTTTTAGTTTCATTCGCCGGTAATTGTATTATTGTCATTCGACGTGATGTTGCCATTTGTCAAACCCTTTCCATAGTGATACATAACTTTGTAATTGTTTGAATAATTACGTGGCAAAGGAAATTTAATACTATCAGCTCCCAAGTAACAGGCACCATAGGCCATACATTTCGTAATACGTATCAATTTGAGGCCAAATGGTAAGTGGGTACTTTCTATTTGTTGCAAGAAGCCGTCCCGTAGTAGCGGCCAACTTATCCAGACTGAACCAACGCATACAACTTTTAAATCACCTTTTTTCACCAAATCGTTGTGAACTTTTGGCACCAAAGCTTTAATATGAGTTGCGATATGAACACCAGCCTCATGGAAGAGAAATTTCGCTAATGCATCACCTTGTTCGGCGGCATGAGAGAGTTTTTTACAAAAGCTAGCAAAAAAGGGTTTATCGAATTTGGCATAACAGTGAGGCAGCAGATCGAGACGTGTCTGGATGTTAAAATGATCTTGAATTAGTTTCCAAGTAGTATCGATAGGATGTGGTGCTTTGAAAGTATTATCTACGTCATCAAATACTATCTTCATCGCACGATGGGAAATATACCAGGCTATAAGAAAAGAAAAAAATATTTTCATAAAAGTTAAAAATTTTGTATTTTTCCGTTTGGCTTTCAGTTGATTCAATTTCAGGCAGACTGTAAAAGCTTTTACTAAGAGCCAAATTTTGTAAAACGAAAACGATAGAAAAACAATATACATCAAAAATTCGTCAACTCTCTACGTTTTCGTTTTACAAAATTTGGCCCTAAGTGTGTTTTTAATTAATTTCTGTTCGATTTTATGTTTGTTTCTTTGTTTGATTTAATTAGGTTATCTAAACTTCGTATTTATGAAGAAGCCAAATTTTACATGTGATAATTTTTAAGGAACAAATTACATCACATGACAAACACTAGCAGAACAGAACAATATGATGTTTGCATCAGCGTTCGCATGTTTGGTTCACTGTGTGTGGTGTCTTGAGCTTTATACAAAAATCTATCAGTGCAAATGGAATACGTGAATTTTTTGATTCATGGTATCACAATTTGTTGGAAAATTTTTTGTAATGAAAGCTCAAATTTACCTTCACTAATTTACATCAGTCTTTCCATTGTTTTATTATCATGCACATGTCTTTTAATTTGCTTATTTTTGTCATTAGTGAACTTTTTTTGTTTGTTACTTTAAGTACGTATCTAATTGTATGTATTTTTATTTTGTTGCATCCCAATAGCTGCTATTCATATTTGTTAGTTTTTAATGTCTTTTCGAACTTATTTTGGTTCCCTTGTTTAAATTAATTAGGTTAAAGTTCGTATTTTGAGGAAGCCAAACTAGTTTGTATTTGCGCAAATACTAATTAGAAAGTATCGGTTGAGTCATCATTTATTCGAGCCTGAATCAGTTTGTTTAAAAGTTGATGGAAGGTTTTATGGGTTGAATTACATTTTTATTTATTACAGATTTTTGTCATTCGGTCATAAATAAAATCATGTATGTACATATATGAAAACTTATGTAAATGTGTACATAACACATCTTTAGCTTAAAACGCAAGCAAACGTGTCAAAAAAAGTTAAAAAAAACTCATCTTTTTTTTTATATTATAAAATAGATTGAGTTACTAATTTCAGTATGAATGTATGTAAATACATATATTGACCCCATTTAAATCTCGTGATATAATGCAATGATTTGGTTTGGTAGATGTCGAAAAAAATAACAGTATCAATCCTTTTGTCTAAATCAAACGTTTTATTCATGACATCAGAGTATTGCGGGAGTAGGCATAAGGTGTCTTGCCAGAGATGATAGATCCCGTTTGCCAATTAGACAGTACCTACCTGCGCTTTTTCAGAATTTTCTACCGCAATCCTCAGAGGTGTAAGTGCGTAAGAGTGATACCCAAATTCACAGTCTTGGGTTAATCAATAAAAATTAAATACATATATGGATTATGAAATTAAATTAGGCATAGATGATAATTATTTTTCTGTAAATTATGTACATATTTTGACCTGTACAATGGTATTGCATACAAACATCAATTTTCGCTGAAACTGAACTTGAAATTCAAGCAAGAAGATTTACAAATGTATGTTTTAAGGAACGGCAAAAAACTCACCACTTCCTTCATCCCCCAAGAAATGACCCCAGCCACCGCATGTATGTGAAGTACCATCGGGATTCATCAATAATGCATTTGAGCCTGTGCCAGAGATAAGAACCATACCACCACTAGGCGAGGCGGTAGCAATACTACCCATTGTATCGCTGCATACACAATAATGGTCGGCTATATCAGGAAAAGAATTGCGTAATTCCATTTCCAATTCACGATTTGTGGCTTCCTTTGTGGATTTTTAGAGCATGATGTTGAAAGTAAATGGCATGTTAATTTAATTTAAATAAAAATAAGAAATATATACACACATAGATGCAGACTTATGAATGTATGTACATAGTATGTACATATGTATGTATGTATGTAGATATGCTTATACATATGTACATATCGCACTTATTCTTCCAAAGGGAGTCAACTCAAAATTTAAAAATCTTCAGTAGAGCAAATAATCTGTTTTTTAAGTATGATCTCATATCACAAAGAGGATATGAGATGATTATGAGGCCAAAGTTTAGAGAAAATGATATAAAATTTTTACATATGTATATACATATAATCACTATATACCGTTTTCTTGAAAAAGTGAAAATTGCAACATTTTGAGTTGACACCTTTTGGCGGAACAAGTGCGATATTTATGTATACATATTATTCGACTATATGTATGTAACTTATTTTCTTACCTGTTCGCACCCACTTAAACTTAAACCTAGACTTGTTAAACGTGTTTCTTGTGGTATATCCGCATCATTTTTGGCACGCTCTATCATATCAGCTATACGTCGAGCACATTCGGGTATGCCAACCATCCAGTGATTTGTACCCAGGCCAGTTGTATTAGCAATACATTCACCATCCTCGGTGCAGATAATTAAACGTGAATGAGTCGCACCTCTTGGGTGTAAAAAGGATTAATTTGGAATATAAATTTTTTTTAAGTTGATGAAAAATGCCAACGGCGTGAACAATTTCAATGATGTGAACGATTGAATAAACAAGGGTGCTTTTTAGTAGAAATAAATACTAAGATTTGCCAGAGGAATTTCTATATAAAAACACATGTACACATGTGTGTAACTTAAATATCGCTTCCTTAATATAAAAACGCCCTAACTCATTAGTTTTTCCAAATCGAAATTTTTTGCTTGGATAGATGAGCTTCTAATCTATCGAAATATGCCTAAGACACGATTTAAAAAATAATAATGAATTATGGCATTTATATATAGGTAACGATATGTACATAGGTACGTGTTTTTTTAAAGCCCGATAGAACTTTAAATTGTAAACAAATAGCATCAACAATTAAATTATTCATAATCAAAAACAATTTTTTACTCGAAAGACAAATACGGGGCATTAATATTTGGAGATGGTTTCGGGCATGTGGCTGTTAATGATGAAGCACATTCTGAACGTCCCATTTTTGGCCACTTTTGTGAGCATTGGTGGCCATATGTCACGAATAACGCGAACAATGTTGGCCGCCAACGCGTCAATTTGTTTGTTTGACTTCAAATGGGCCTACAGCAAATGCTCGAGAGGTTTCGCAAAATCTTGATTTAATTGATATGCACCTTGTGAGTTGTCACTGAACTATCTTCTATCTAATCAGTGTAGAATAATATAAATTATGTATAATACATATAAATGTCATTCCGACATTTAACTCTAGAAATAAAACTTCTAATTTTATTTGCATTGCTATAATTGCAATTACATTTTTTATTTATTTTTAAACAGATATATGTATTTGTTTGGGATTCGAACTGACAATCTCCGGCATGACAGGCTTGCACACTACCCACTCGACCACAGGGACACTCATATTTCAAAATTATAAGTACCAGTTAGGCTTAGTTTAATTATTCTGGATATAATGAAGTCTGTGTGGTCGGTCTGCTGTGGATTGGTTTCACTACATATGCGACAAATTTTGTTTATTAATAAACCCTCTAAACCAAAAGTGAGTCTCATCCCTGAACACAATTTTGTGATAAAAATCGTTTATAAGTTGCGCGAATAGATGACTGATTTTCAAAACAAATCTTAATAATCTAGTAGTGGTGCGCAAGTGTCAATCTATTTCTGTTGACTGATTTTTAGTAGTATGTTGATCATAAATGTTAAAAAGCGAGCGCAGTATGATAGTTCGTTTGACAGTTAAACCTGTCGTAAGTTCTTTCGGAGTTAAAAAACACCCAAAAATTATTGAAATTAAAAACTTGAAAGCGTTAAAAAATTTCACGAAATCTCAACTATTGTGGCAACTGAAAGGTAAATACAAAGTTAAAACTTGCATCTCTCGAGTTTTATGCAGTTACGTACTATTCAATATTTAAAATTTATCAGAGATTGGTTTGAGTGACCTTATCGAGATCTAGTACCAATCACCGTATCCGAGTAGTTACGTAAAGCAAACAAACAACCAATGATCGTGTTTGTGCACTTTGATAAACAGAATCTGGAAGCTTGAGCATGGCAGCGAGCCTAGTGGACTAACTATAGTTATATACTGATATCTCCTCGGTTAGCACAATTACATCGAACTAATTTTCTTAATTAATTCAAAACTCAACTTAATCATAATTCATTACAAGTTACAAAAAACACACAATTTAGGGTATTTTATTTAAAAAATGCGTCACCAGAAAGTGTGGTGCTAAATTGGCTTTAAAGACTTTCAGATTGAATTTCAGAACTTTTCAAGCATCAAGAAATCACTCAAACATTCAATTCATTTGCGATTATTCACTATAACATTCATACATAAAATATAAATAATAAAGTTCTGATTCTAGTAAGTATATGTATTGCAAGTTTTGAAAGTTTACGTTTGAACAGATAATAAAAAATTTATTTATTTATTTATACATGTTATACAAAGTAAATTTGCATAATATGGTTGCACAAATATGGGCGGAGTAACTAGACCATATGCCCAAGATGTTATTAACAGTATTTTAAAAAGGTTTTTGTGACTGACTGTACACGACCTATGCCTTCACATAGGAAGTAGCAACGTGGTTGTTAAAGAAATTCCACAGAAGAACCGCAAGAATATACGGTTATCCGTGGCAGATCAGTCAACCAGTGCGAGTGAGACGCAAAACTCTCTTGCACTTAAGAGATAATTGCCAACGACGCTTGATGTTGACTCGCCCAGAGCTGCTTTACGATGAGGTCAGCACTTTCATGTAAAATCTTCATGTGTCTCTTTTTTGTATGCTTCGAAAAAGGGGACAAAAAAGTACCACTGAACTGGAATAAAGCGGGTAAAGATGTTCTACAAAATTATTCGCCATAAAATGTTCACTTAATCGTGTCTGTCATGACTTTCACATCCGTGTGAAAGTGAATCTTTTCCGCATATTTTGGTGTCTTGACATTCACTTCCCAATAATTTATTCGTTTTACTTTCGACTGCACCAAGCAACGTGAAAGTAAATAGAATCGCCTTTTTTCCACAATAAAATTAATTTATTTTAAACAAAATCTATTTTAAAACTCATCTCATCTACCTAATCCGGAAATTTAAACCAATATATATTTGGTTTTAATACATAGAAAAGGGGATATGAAAAACATTCCCACATTAGCAACCAATTTTGCAAAAATATTCGGAAGTATGCCGCGCTGGATATAAATGCATTTATTTCATACATTTTATACATACAAAACTAAAACTACCCATTGCATTCTTGCATAACCGTTTCTAAATTTCCTTTCGAAAATTAGTTCGAAAAAGTTAAAAATTATGTGGATTGCAGACACCAAATCTTCTTTTTTGCGATTCGGAAATTTTCATTCTAATTGAAAACGTTCGAAAGTCATGACAGACACGAATATTTTTTTTTATTTATGATAACATTACAAAAATCTTGTGGGAAGGAAATCATATGCTATTGATTTTCTAACAATTTTTATAAGCTAATCATAAAATTATCAGTTGATAGTGTATTATTTATGGTCTCATATACTTAATAATGGTCGAAAAGTTTTTTATTACAAACTATTGAAATTATTGAAAATGCTATAAAAAGTTATTGAATATATTTATGATACAATAAAAAAAATCATTGCGTACTAGAGTATCAAAAATTCGACAACTTTTTGTGTTACACTCAAAATAGTCAATCTGAATTATTTATAAACACTTTAAAAATTTCAACATTTGATGTCAAATTATTCTAACTCACATGATTGCTGGGTATGTGTGTATGTAAGTATGTAAGGCTGAGTATACATCTGGCATTTATTGTGTGCGATGTACCCAAAAGAGCGCAACCACTAATTACTAATGAAAAACTGTTTGATTCAGACATGTATTTATTGATTTAAACTGTTTACAATCATGTTGGATTCCATAAAATTGTAATGTATGAAACTGTTTAATTTAATAAATACGTGTCTGAATCAAACAGTTTTTCATTAATAATTATTAGTTACGCTTTTTTACGCATGTGTGGCACATGGCACACAGATG
The DNA here is from genome assembly GCA_936439885.1 of Nowickia ferox. Lineage (NCBI taxonomy): Eukaryota > Metazoa > Arthropoda > Insecta > Diptera > Tachinidae > Nowickia > Nowickia ferox. The sequence continues at coordinate 87,561,330 of OW387023.1, read as the reverse complement.
TAAGCCCGGTCTAAGTTTGTTGTATGTGTAAGCGTAGTTGTTTGTCAGTGTTGCCCCTTATCTCCGACAGTATCATGACAAGCCCAGAGGAATGAACAGAAATTTAAATAGTCGTTTTGAGTATGCAGATGATATATGCTTAAGGCCGTGATACACTAGCCTACACGATCGTGCGATTTTTGAGAAAATACAGCCCTGGTATGATGGAGTCTATGAACATTTTCAAAAGACAAAAACAATTCATCAGATCAGGGTTGTATTTTTCGTAGATCGCGCGATTGTGTAGGATAGTGAATCATGGCCTTTATTAGCATACAATTTGAAGACCAGCATTCTAAAATGAAGAACATTGAAACTGCAGGTACATATAAACTCTGGTCTTCAAATTAATAAAAAATAAGATAACGAAATCTCTGAGAATTAACACAAGAAAACTGTTCACCAACTTTTTTTTCATTAAAATTCCCCGAAAATTGAAATCATGCCATTTTTACTATCACGCTTGATACTCTACAGTTCTTATCAGCAAAAGTAAATTTTATGAAACGTTTATTGCATTAAAAGGTCTCGTGTATAAATAAATGTGGTCTTTGAACGGCAAATAAAATTTGATTTTCAATAATGTAGATAATTTAACTTAATTTTTAATCTATAAGTACATATCTGTGGCAATAAATAATAATGGCTTAAGTTTACATAATTGCTTTTTCATTTTATTACATATTATTATTCTCTTCTTTAAGATCTATCACCCAACTAAATTTCAATTATAAAATGTTATTAATAACAAAAATTCAAATATTATAAACCCCCGATATATGTATCTAGAAAAGATGTGATATCTTCTAAACGGTTGGACCGATTTTCTTAAAACATAGCTAAGAACCCTCTCGATCAAATCACCTTTCAAACAGAAAAAACTAAATCCAAATCCGGCCAGCCGTTTGGTCTGTACATGGACACATTTTATGTAAAAACTGAACACTAACGGCCTGGCCCACGATGTTGACAAGAAAGTTTCTTTCGCTTACTTACATTGAAAACAAAAAAAAAATGCTCTTATTTTGTTTTTGTTTTCAATATAAGCAAGCGAATGAAACTTTCTTGTCGACATCGTGGGCCAGGCTGTTAATATCTCAAAACAAGAAATTTAGACTTAAGTCATTATTATTTATTGCCACAGATATGTATGTATGTATGTAGTTGTTGATGTGAAAAATATCTTAATTGAAATTAATTAAATATTTATGGCAAGAGGCTTGTGCTACAAGTTAAACATACATATGTACATTAGAGTGGCCGTTAGTTGTATGGAGAATTTTTTGTTTTTGATTTCTTATATTCTCTCCCCCAAATCGGCTGAGTTTTATGTAAAAAAATATACAAAAAAAAATTTCATAGCGAGAAGTTGTGTTTTAGGGCTTTAATAGATATATTTAAGCTCTTATTGTACATGCTTAATATAAATAATTTTCATTGAAATATAATCTTTGGTATTTTGTTGGTTACTTTCTTCATTATTTTCTAAAATATTAATTTTAGCAAAAAACTTTCTTTGAGACTAATGTTGTTTACTAGAAGAGCTAAAATATTGCCATATATCATATACTTGTAAAATGTTTTTTTAAAAAGATAGTCATATGCAAACAAATTACATTGAAAAATGGGCTTGAAGGCCAACTTTGAGGGGCGGTCGCACCCCCTAAAACACAACTTATCGCTATGATTTTTTTTTTACTTTTTTTTATATAAAACTGAACCGATTTGGGTGGAGAGAATATAAGAAATCAAAAAAAAATTAAATACATATTTTGTACATACATTTAATAAATAACAGCTGCGAATTTCAATTGAATTGAATTAATAATGTTGAAAGTTACATGTTGATATGAAAAATTTATAGTTTATTTATGAATCTTTTTCGAATTAAACGGCTGCGACGGCTATCGTTTGATAATTTTTAGTTCTATTTTGTCAAAGCCCAAGAGCTCCTTTCGAGTGACATGTAATATTTCTGCTCTTTAATTCCATTAGATGAGCGTAAATAAATTTGATGTTACGCACTTTTTTACTTTAATTGTAGCACTACAGTAAATAAAGCTTTAAAAAAATGTATTGGACCTCAAAAATAAGCACAAAATAGTTTAAAATAATTTAGATTCAGTTAATTACACATTTTTATGTGCGTTACCCAGGCTAGCAAATTCTACATTTAAACATTTAGGTGCTTATTTATCATTATCTTTGTCACCGACTTTGAATAGCACTATAGGTAACGCAAATACAAATATTTTACTTAACTGAATCTAAATTGTTTTTAAATTTTTAGTGCATATTTTTGAAACCGGTTAAATTTTTTTAAAGGTTTATATTTAGCTTTCTAATGCCAAGTTTAAAATTTCAAGGGTGTGGTCTGTTTTCACGCCCATTTTTATAAATGCAAGTTATTGCCGCTTTCAGAGCTCAAGTTTCGTTAGAGTCGGCCAAGTAGAAGCACGTGAAATATAATATATGTATATTAGGTTTTAATGGGCATCGGAATTCCAAGAGCCCAACTGTTCGTCAAGTTTCGTGCGTATTGCATAAGTAGAATTGCATATAATTTTATACTAAACTTTAATGGACGTTTTCCCGCCCAATTTTTTTAAGGGCAATATCGTGTAATTTTTAGAGATCAGAGCGTGTGCAAAGTTTCGTGAGCTAACTTTCGTAGCTATCCGCTAAGTAAAACTACATAAAATTAACGGAACATATATGATGATAGTGTTCCGCCAAATTTTTTGTCAGTGTGACCAAATGAAAGTTACATCCTTTTAGAAAAAAAAGAATGTTTGAAATTGGTCTAAAAATGATGGAGTTATGAAGTACGAGTAAGACACACAAAAAAATACGGACGAATTGATAACTTCCTCTTCCCTTGAAGTCGGTTAAAAATATGTTTAAAGTTTTGCCCCCAAATTATAGATAAGCGCTTGTCGAATTATTGCGACACGACATGGCACGAACCGAACACAAATGCCAAGATGTCTAACACCTTACGAAATACGCACGCGAAAACTTTTCTCAACACGATACTGCAGCATAATATGCACGAAATCAAATTGAATAGAAAAAAAGCATTTTTTATATTCAAATAGTTACATATCGAGCCTTACTTTCGATTTAATCGTAAGCGACCAAAATTTTGTTTTTCAGAAGGTTTTTTTTAAATATTCAAATATTTTTTTGTAGATAAATTGTCGCTTACGATAAAATTTTACAGTCCGTATCTTAAAAGTTATCAACAATTTTGTATTTTGATAATTCTAAACTATGGGTAGGCCCATAAAATTTTAATTTCAATAAAAAAGTCTATTTTCGACAACATGTCGCTTACGATAATATCGAAAAAAATATTCAATATTTTTTTTTAATTTCATAACTTATCAACAAATTTGCTGGTTTTGCGTGTTTGACGATACAATATTCAATTTTTTCTTTACTGGAAATTCATGCAAAAATTTTTTACACCTAAAATCTTTTCGTATTCTATCGTGTCAATTTTGCTCAATATGAAACGACCTGACCTGACCACGCACGAAATCAGATTTGGTGTCACAAGCACTTCGTATTGATTGTGCCTGTCACGTGCCCATATCTAATACATGTTTATGTATACAAATAACCAGTCTCATCAAAAAATTTTTTCATTAAAAAATGCAGTAGAAAACCTTCACCTTTAAAATGTGCGATTTGGCAATTTTTCAAAAGTATGTAGATATGTAGTTACATACTCGTATATTATACTTGTTGTATTCATTAAACTGTACTAGGCAGACAACTGAACTATTTGTTATTTAATAAAAGTCAATAAACTTCACAATTAATAGGAAACTGAATTATAAACAATTTAAAATATTTATGTATTTAATAATTACGTTTTGCCAATTGTATACAACAATGAATTTATGAATTTAACTAAAAAATGTTTGCTTATTAATGGATGGATAAATGTTCGATTGTTATTCAATTAAAACTTGACTTATGTAGTTATTCCTAAGAGCGAGTTATATATATTTAAGTAAATTGAAATGTCAAAAACTTACCCTTCAATACCACCAAAATATTTCATTTTTGTTTGACAATTTGTTAGCGCTTTCTTGATTTAATTTTAATTAACAATTATATTTAGTTTTTGGATGCAATTTGATATTAGGAACTCATAACCTAAAATGAAACAACAGAGAAAAAGAAATATATGATTAAATAAATTTAATATTAAATAATAATTAATATCAAAGCAAATAGAATTAAATCAAATATCTTAGGGCACTGTCAGACGAAGCAAACATTTGGGGAACAATGTGACCACTATTTTGTTTCTAAAAAGTGAACTATGTATTTTTAAAGTGCTTATTAATTAATTTACACAACAATTTCTTTATATTGGTGAACAAAGCAATGTAGCACAAGATCACCTGATTATACATTCAAAATTTACTTTTTTGGTGACGTTTTGGGGAATGTGACATTTCTATAACATTAATGGGGTTTTTACACTATAATAATAAAAGTCTTAGGATTTTTATTAGCTATCCATTTTAATATCTCGAACAATTGTGAATATAATCAAAAAGAAACTCAAAGGTCGTCACTTTTTGATAGATCAGACTTTTAAAACTGTACCACGCTGTGGTTACAAAGAACTCTTTATTATTCACTTCTATTATATGGAACATGTGAGTCAAAATATATACATATGTATGTATACATAATTTTTTTTTTTAATTTTATGTATTTGGTGTATTTGCAAACTTTAGCAAGTGTATTTCCTGCTGTGGCATTAAAATGCTGTTGATTCCATAATATCAAGGCCGAAAACCCAAGAGTCAAAAGATAAATAAGTTTTTAAATTTAATTACAACGAGTAAAGACTGTCAGAGCAATATTGCCAAATTTCTTTTTATTCTATTGTTGCTAATTTCTGCTAATAATGCCAATGGACATTATGGCTTATGGTACAGTGCAAGGCGAAGGTGCATAAAATACTTGTATATTTGTTAGTGCTAGTTTAAATCAACTTACATATTATATATTGAATTCGAACTTTTGTAACTTTTTTAGGGTTTATTACAGAAATGTCATATGATCCTACAAGTAAAGTATTTATACGCCCGTTTGATCATACCTTTACACATGCATATACATACATACATATGTACATATTATTTAATTTCAATAATAATAGCAATAATCAACTTAATAAGAAAATGCAACTATTTTTTTCGCTTACTATTCAAAAGTGAAAGAAATTCAAGAGTACATTTTTTAAGTCTTCAATTTAAGTCAGTCACATGCATTCTGCATGCATGTAGTTTAAAAAAATGCAGAGAATGAATGAAGCAAAGTTTGCTGCCAACTACAATATGAATAGAGGTATATTTTTTATTTATTGTATAATTTTTTTTATTAATTAAATTTTGTAGTTTCGAAAAATAAAAAAAAATGGAATTATATGCATTAAAGTGTGCCAATTCGTATGTATTAAAAAAATTCACCAAGCGGTTGTCAAAATCGTAATCTATGACGAATTCTAAGGTTTGCCCAAAAAATCATGGGTATAAATAAAAATAGAGCTTCCCGTTTTTAACGAGAAACTTTTCTTTTAGTATTTTATATTTTTTTAAAATATGCTAAAATTTCATTGAGTCTTCTAAGAAACTTGACAAAAGTTATTATGTTTTGGCTTGTTCAAAAAGAAATTTCATAGACTTTCGAAAGCTGTTTAGATAATTTAACAATTTTGATGTTAAGGTTAATTTAAACAAATTTTTAATGAAAATTGATTTATAAAAAATAAAATAAGAATTTAATAATTGAAAGCTTTTTTTGTAATGAAAGCTCATATTCCATTTGCAATAAAAGTTGCGTATATAAAGCAGAAATCTACATCAACTGACACCACACACAGTGGACCAAACACAAAAGAACGCTGATGAGGAAGGTTTAGTGCCCTTATCACATGTAATTTGGCTTAAAAACCGATACGAACTTTAGGCTGATAAAATCATAAAATATAGAAACAAATGAAGTTCGAACAATAATAATAAAAATTAACTTAAAAAAATTTAAATTTTTTTTTATCCAAAAAGTTTTCTCAGGACGCAAGTTCATTAATACATGTCTTTTCAGGCGATATATGTATATCGACATAAAGGTTAATAAATGGTAGAAAACTAGGAAAAAATTTTGATTTTTAGGTGCTTTTAATCAACTTTTCGATCTTAATTATTTTTTTTTAAAAGGAGCTAACCTAAAAAAATGTTTAGCACCATTGGATTCAGCGTACTTGAATTAGATTTACCCACTGGGTTCCCGGCTTATTACAAAAAAAATTTCGAATTCAAGCACAGTGTAATTAATAATTAATAACTAATAATTAATAAGCACAGTGTTTAATGGATGCCCATTTTCTATTTCCTGAGGTGCCTGCCGTTAGATAAATGTTTAGGCAATTTTGAGGAATTGAATATTTGTAAACGGTTTAAAAAAATATATACATATTTACATAAATTTTGCAGACAGTTAATTTTACATACATTTATACACAATAAATGCAATCTGTGATTAAAAATACCTACATTTTCGGTAAAATAAAATATCCGATATTCCCTACACTCCTATATTAGTCACCAGAATACCTAAATGTAGTGATTTTCTCCTACTTCTGGTAGCACTGATTCTAACTTTAAGGGATGATGCAACACGCCTACAGCAACGTTTAGCTAACCAAGCTTTAATGCGTAAACAACGGTTCTGATAAAGACCAAAAATATACATTCGGGAAATATAGAACAGGGCGATTGTGCGTTTTTTTAATTGCTTCAGTATCTCTAACAAATAAAAAATATCTATCAACACAAACATAAAACACATACACAACATACACAAATAACCCATGCGCCTGACGAAATATTTTAAATGAAGTGACCTATGCTGTGCCACTTTCAATCTAAACGACTTGCAGTATTCAAATAAAAGCTCAAGGTTTTTATGTACAATTCAAAGAAAAGATGTATTATGAATGGACCACAAACCTAGATGATGTATTTTTTTAAATGAAATTTTCATTCGATTCGTAAATATGAAAAATTTTCCAAAACACAAAAATTTCTTTTTTTTATTATTTCATATTATCGCATGTTCAATGTATACACATTGTACATACATAAATAAAGGAATTAATTTAATGTTATTATCTAAAGAATTTGAATACATACAATTAATTAAACAAAAAGTGATAAGAAGTCAAATTATCAAACTTTTTAACTTATTATTTGATTAAGCGACGAGACTAAAAAAAAAACTATCACATTGAGAGGAACATCTTAGATTATATTTTGAAATAGTCGCCAACGGATTTAATTTTTGATGGTTTTCAAAGCTGTTGGCGACTTTTAGAATATTGCGGGCTATGTAGGCTTTCGCTAATTGCGAGAATATTCAGTCTTTTTATAATTCCGATAACAAGCACAGCCTCGCCAATAATCATAAATTGATAGTGTATATTTATTATTTTTCACAAAGGGCATTCAATCCTGACATATGATCTTATTCATATATAATACATACTCGTACATAAGAATATGTACATATGTATGTATAAAGTTGGTAAATAACTATTACGAAATTTATGTTTTAAATGCTTTTTAATTATTGTGAGTAATGTACATATGTATGTATATTTAGAAATACCAGTAGCAAAATAATAAAACAAAAGAAATAGCATTTTGGCGCCAGATTTAAAATATGTTTGATTGCAGACAGCTAGCTTTTGAGAAATCTTTACATATTTTTTTTTCAATACTATGTTAATAAGTTACGTTATATGTAATATCAATAAGCAACTGAAATAAGGCGCTTATTATGAATTGCATTCGATTTTCGATGTTCGCTGGCTATCAAACATCAAAAATCTAAAATTCAATTCCTATTATGAGCATGGAATATTTCGTTGAGCAACGAATTTTCTATCGAAAAGAATCTAGCTTTCGATGAAGAATTTAATTATAAAAAATTATTATAAACGATTGGTTTTTATTTTTAGGTAACGTTGTTTCAAATTTAAAAAATCACTCTGAGTGATATTCACATTAAGGAAATTCTTTGTCGAATGCTCGTCATAGTACCAAATGAAAATTCGTTCGATCAGAACTTTCGACTAAAGTCGAAGATCGAAAGTTGCTCATAATAAGGTCTTAAGTTTTATTTCAAGATCATTGGGGATTTTTTTTTAATTTTTCGATACATTAGATGTTCTTCTATCGAAATATGTATACAAAAAACTTGAATATTATTTTTGAAAGTTTTAAATCACTTTTTTATTTTTATAGAATAGTTTTTTCCCGCTTAGTGAATTAGATTGCAACGGCCGTATGTATAATTAAATATTGGCATGAAGTCAGTATAAGTGGCATAATTGAACATGGTCTTAACGTGCTTTGGCATATAGTTACATTAAAAATCATGCTACGATGTGATCGTGTGTTAAAACTACATTATGAAGCTATTTTTTATGTCAAATTGTATAGAGAAACTCGTCAACGCGTAGTTAAATTTTGTAACTTATGCTAACTTCATGCCAGTTTTTGATTATACATAAGGGCCTAATTTTTTTTCTTATTCCTTGCTTTATGCTACATATCGCCCATTTCATCAAACAACGTCATAACTCAAAAATAAAAAATAATCATATTACTATTCATATTGTGTAAAAATTTCATAAATATATTTTGTATACTCAACTCTTGAGAAAAATAAAATTTTCTTATTCCATTGAGTTGCGTGTAAATTTGAAAACTTTAAATTCGTTTTTTGGCAAACTACATTTTTGAGTTATGACGTTGTTTGAGTAAAGGAGCGATATACAATCATATGTAGGTATAATGTTTATTGTGCAGCAACAAGAACAACAACAACAAACCGAAAAATATACTAGGCGGACATAAATTCTACAAAACCAAACTTGTATTGTAATAAAAAGACATGTTTTCTGTTTATATTTATCAGCCAACAAATAAGTACGTACGACGAGTATTCCGTTTAAGACACTTTTTCCACCAAATTATTTTCATGCAAGTGTTTATCGATTTATTTTAAATTAAAAAAATAATTATCAAGCTGGGCAATTACTTTTATTTCTGTACAATCTCAATCCGTATGTTGATGGCAACAAATTATTATTATTTTTTGCTGCTATTACTTTTTGACTTTTTCTTCCGTATCTTTCAGCTTTTTTGCTATACACGACTCAACACTTATTTTAATAGTGAACTTGTTGTGAACGAAATTATTTATACAAACCCGAACAACCTGCCCCACGAAAAGTACTAGTGTTTTGTTTAGATTTTAGTTTACACTTTGAGTTCGTTTGGTTCCTAAAGCCCATGGTACACGGCATGTAAAAAACCACATGCGCATGTGGCTCTGTCGTAATTTTGACGTCACCACGAAGCAACATTTGCTACATGCCGTGTACTAGTAACACATGTACATGTAGATATTCACATGCTTACAGATGTGCTGCCTCAGAAAATGTGTTCAATTCTGCTACATGTGTCACATTTGTATTTTGGAACAAAAATACTACGGCATGTAGCCGCTACTAGTAATTTTAAAAAATTCAACCAACATGCTGAAAATTCCTGTGACGTCATCGCCACATACGCATGTGGCTTTTTACATGCCGTGTACTATAGGCTTAACTAGTGTTGGGTAAGGGCATTAAAAATTATATTTATAGGTACTTTTTTATATCTAACAATAGCGAAGTATGTATGTACGTACAGTATACATATTTATTTAATAATGAAGTATTATGAAGAATTTATGTTTGTTGTTGATTAATTTTGTATAGACACATTTAGTTGATGCATGGATATCATATCAATAGACTTCAACCAACACATTCTATAAAAAGCCAAAAATAACTTCATATACAGTAGTTTTTCGATTTAAAGAACATTCCATTTAACGAACACCCAAATTTTTCCTATTTTAAAAGTTCAATATGGCTGCCAACAGACACCATTTGATTTCTTATGACTTTTCATTTCGAATGATCATTTAGGATATTTAACGGTTCAAAGTTGGTCGAAGTCGGGGTTTTTTATTACAACGAACAAAGATTTTTATTTTGTACTCTGTTTAACGAACAAATAAAATAAATAAACACATAATAATAAAAAGTTTAAATAAAAAACATAATTTATAACAAAAATTACTAAAAAAAGGATGTAAATAAAAATATACCGTTAGTTTTATTCTTCTGATGTTTATTGATAGTGAAGGTACGTTCACACGTGGCCAAAAAAATGTAACCACTAATTACTAATGAAAAACTGTTTGATTCAGGCACATATTTATTAAGTTAAACCGTTTCATACATAACTAATAGACAATTTTATAGAATACAACATGATTGGAAACTGTTTAAATCAATAAATACATGTCTGAATCAAACAGTTTTTCATTAGTAATTAGTGGTTACGCTTTTTTGGGCACTTGTGTGCCAGATGTGTACTCATAATAATTTATGTGAAGTATTTTATACCACAAGTAGTATACTACCAAGAATATACATACCTACATATATTCAGTCGAAATAATTTTAAATAACTAAAAACTCAATCACGGAACTTTACTCATAGTTTTTAATACCTTAAAACTATTTTTTTAAATATCTTATCTGTAAAAAGCGGGCATATTTGATAACTTTATAATCAGTGTCTATGAACGTATTCTAATAAAAAAACTTTAGATATTTTTTGTAAATACATTTTCATTTTACTTAAAACAGTGACATGCGACTGGTCAGTCTTTAGTTTTAACCATTATTTACTCTGTATGATAAATTTTTGTGTCACTTTTTCATTAGTAATTAGTGGTTACGCTTTTTTGGGCACATGGCACACAGATGTAAACTCGGCCTTAGTTAAAAGGAGGATTTTATCCGACGTATAGAAAGTTCTCCATTATTAAAAATTTAATTTATTTATCACGGTTTTCAACTTTTAAAATAGTTTGGTTGGGATTGATAAATTTGCATTGACATTCTCTACTAAATTGACAGTTTATTTTTCAGTTGTGTTTTGGTATTGTCGTTTACAACTCTGCGTGGCAAACAAGAATGCCAGATGTAAACTGAGCCTTTAAGTTTGGTTGAGCAAAACGTTGAGTATACACAATGTGGTTGGGTTTTTCTAGTTACAGGTTGGTGCGTTATAAAAAGCAGAAAAAGTAACAAAATTTTCTTAACAGTTTCAGTATCGACACATACAAAGATTTCTTTAAATATGATTTTAGGTGATCCAACAAATAACAAAACGTTTCTCTATTCTGCCGGAAATAACCAAAAACTTTCCAAAATTATTTTTTAAAGAATTCGTTCCCTGTTTTTATTATTCCTTACCTTGCATTGAGGCGACCAAACTGAATTTAGTTGAAAACTGTGATAGGGCAGGTAGGACAAATTTGTCTTTAAGTTATCGCTCACTTTATGTTGAAGTATAATAGTAATAATGCAAAACTTTCTATACATCGGATATTTTTATTAACTTTAAGTTGTAATAATGGCCCACAGTGTAATAATCAAGTATGTGATAGAAAACGATAAATCGTTTTGAAAAGATGCGATGAATTCATATCGATTTTATGTATAATTTTTAAACCAATCTTAAGCTACTGACTTTTAAAAAGCACACTAGAAGATAAAATAGAAATAATATAATAGGGCTGTGAAAATATATTTATCAGAAATTATTGGAAAAACTATTAAAAACAAAATTTATGATGAAGTCATAACGTTGTAATGAGTTACAAGCGAAATGTAGTCTTTTCTGATGAAAAAAAGCACTTGGTTCTATCCTGATGAACCACATATATACATGCAGTATTTAAAATTATTTTTAAAAATCCATTGGATGACTTACTGTGCTTGAATCCCTTGGCATCAGAACGAAGATTAAACCACAGCAAGCTCAACGTTCCCAAATTTGTTATTTTTTTGTATAAAAATTTACCATATTTTATTTCGAATGGACACATGAAATAATTGCATATTTATATGAAGAATTAAATTTTTTTTGTCCATACATGTAACAATCAAACTTTTTTATGAGCAATTTGAAATTTCTTTTTTAATTTAAATACTTTTTAAGGGCTCCGTACACCAAAGGTGAAAAGGAACCCAGCTGTTTACTCTACGCTATCCGTCTGTCTATCTGTCCGTCACCAGCTGTTTTCTCGAGAACCGTAAGATACAAGGCACATGTGCCTTGGTAAGATACGAACCAGAAATTTTCACAGAATATTTAAAACTTTGGCCGCCACAACAAAATACATATATATGACAGTTAAAAATTGAAGGGGGTTCCAAAACGTGCAATGAAAAATGTTAAAATCCTATGTAATATACATACAATTATATGTATATAGACCCAATTTGTAAAGTTAGTGTATTTTTATACAGACTACAACAATTAACACTAAAAATTAAAAAAAAAAATCAAAATTAAAGGTTATTCTATCAGTTAATGCAATTTGACTGTGCAATTTTGACAACTTGCTGTATCTTGGAAACCGTAAGAGGCAAACTCTTGAAATTTTGAAAAACGCGTAAACTAAAAAATCCCAAAATTAAAAAATCGCCAAACCAAAAAAATCTCCAAAAACAGAAAAAACTCCAAAAAGAAAAAAAGCACCAAACTAAAAAAAAATCTCTAAAACTAAAATAAACCGCCAAAAACCGAAAATATCCCAAAAAGGAAAAATTCCAAAACTATATATTATATAAGCTAAATTTCGTATAGTGTTACATACATATCTAGTGTCCGTACGGAACCCTTCGTGTGCGAGTAAAAGTCGCACTTTACTGAATTTATTTATTATCATTTAACTTATCATTCTATGAATTTTAATCAAGACCATGAATAGTCCTACAGCTTCAAGATTAGTCTCATAAATAAATTCAAGGTAACATGTTATCATCTTTATTTGTGTCTATTAAAAATTTCATTAATTTTAAGTAGGAAATACTGCAAAACGACACAATATTTATATTTACTTAATAACCCTTGTGGTCTTTAAGAAAGTCTATCAGATTTAAAAAAAAAAATATATATTTCAATGAATAATTAAAAAAAATATATTAGCGAACTTAAGTACATATTGGTATATGCTGGTCATAGAATCTACATAAATAACACAACAAACAGTCTTTATTAAGCATTTGTTTAAACCACAAGCCAACTACATATAATGAAAATTATTTCATATACAATATTTATATTAATACTTTTTAATTTAATTTGCATTAGAGGATCACAAGTTAATAAAAAACTCCTTAGAGATATATTGATACCTCAGCAAAGAATCTATTATAACGCTCATTCCTATCAATATCCTGCTACTCGAAATGCCAATGGTTATTATTATCAGAACCCAGAAATTCAACAAAGACCTCGCAACAATGCGGCAAGGAAGGGAAAGACTTATAAGGATATTTGTCGTATAGTGCATAGCGACGGCTTTACAAATCCCTTAAATGTGCCAAAATGCCCGTATTAAAAATATACTTATAATTTCATATAACTCTTCAGTTTGTGGAGTAATATAAACTTTGTTTCTTTATCTTATAAATTAAATATAAGGAATATATATGTATATACTCGTATATATGTATATGTACATATCGCTCATTTACTCAAACAACGCAAAAACTCAAAAAACCAGAAAACGATTTTGAAGTTGTTTTTGTAAATTACACACAATTTAATGTAAAATAAATTTTTATTTTTCTATTGTTAAGTTGAGTTGAGCAAAATATTTGTATCAAATTTTTGCACAGTGTGGAGAACGATGTGAGTGTGCATCATTAACTCGAAAATTCCATTTTTTGAGTTATGACGTTGTTTGAGTAAATGAGCGATATGTGTATATACAAACAAATTATCTAATTTTAAATGAATATTCTATTTAGTTTGTATTCAATTCAGAATGTCCCACGATGTCACCAGAAATCGTGCGATCGACAACTTGTATTGCAAACAACAATAACATTAGGAAATGTGTTGTTGTTTTCAATGTAAGTGCGATCGTGGGACAGGCCGATAGTTTTCATTTTATATACATATATACATACATATATTTTGTGGTGATTGTAGATATCAATAATAATATCGCTTATTTGTTCAAAAAACTAGTTTGCAAGAGAACGAGTTTAAGGTTTTCAATTTACTCGCAATTTAATGGAAAAAGAAAATTTTATTTTGCTATCAAAGGTTGACTAACTAATCAAGATATTTGTATCCAATGAGCGATATTTCACCTTCAGTCTTTAATGTATTAACATTCTTAGGTTGGTTAAGCATCGTCTATATGCATTTCGTTTCTGCTTAAGAAGCTCTTCAGTAGACTTCGACCAAAATTTTTTGAATTAAGCTAAAAAAAACTGTAAAAATTTAAAATTTTTAGCTTCTTAATGAAGAGTTTCTTAAGCAGAAACGAAACCAAACGAACCAACAAGATATACAAAAATTCTTGATAGAAATTAATTCCAACATTTCATGAATAATTGCAATTGAAAAGGTGAAAGTGATAACTTTCTTCGGTCTATTTGATATGAGTTCAAATTATTCCATAACTTAGACGGGCTGACCAAAGATGAGGCTGGACTGTCGAGCTGGCATACTGATCGACTGGTCAAACGAGGTAATCTGCTTTTGGCCATGATATAGATGGCCATTTCAAATTTAGTCCAAAAATGTACAAATTGCGATGGCTTGCTATAATTTCGGTTTTATATATACATATGTACATACATATGTACATATGTATACATCACTTTTCATGTTGGTATATTCATAATTGTCTGTATATTTCTATATTTTCCGTGAAGTCACCTTCTATTATTTACCACATTCTTTACTTTTTTGAAATACAAGTTTATAAGGTGAAATTTTTATTTTATTTATACATACATAAGAAATTTTTTTAAGCATAACTTGGAAATATAATATTATTATTATTTATTTTACTACACATTAAAAATGCAAACGCTAAACAATGTTCCTTAAATATTCCCTAAACAAAACAATCTGTAAATAAAGGTTTTCATTCCGCATAGCAATGAAAAGAAAACCTGAGAGGCCAGCCTTCTTTTTATAAAATTAAAATGATTTTAATAAGTTATTATAAAGAGCGCTGTTATGACATCATAAAATAACTCGAAACGCTTTTATCACGGTCAGTCTAGAAAAGTCTTTTTTGAACAATATAAAAAACGCATGCCAAGAAGAATACAAATGCAAAGAATAACAACACTTTATCAGTACACTCACGTCGACCATACTTCTTAAGTAATTTTCCGGATTGCGAGATTGTTCCAGCTGTATTTTGTAATTCATCACGGGTTGCTTCAACGTTTTGCGAGGAGGCTACTAAAGTTTCTAAGGTGATAGCACTTTTCTGTGTTGTCTCTGAAAGATGTCGTGAAATAGATAACATTTTTTCGGTGACATTATTTTCTTGTGAAACTAGACTGCCGCGATTATGTCGTGTTGCTGCACCATTGCCCCTTCCACCACTTCCTGCTGGTGCATTATGCCGCTGCCGTAAATCTGTTTCACCTGTTATAGCCATCAGCTCTTCACGATTAGCCTTTTCTATTTCCAGCATAGTAGCTATGTTGGCTTTACGGAATGCTTGTAAAACTTTTGAGAACTGTTCTCTTTGCGTGTCAACTTCTTTTGATAATGCTGGATCGCCGGTATCTCTAGCCCAATCGTTTAACCGATCAATATTTTTCCTTAAAGCAGCCAGCTTAGCTCTACCTGCTTCATTTAATGCTTCCAACTCTTGAATAGAGCCACGATATGATATTATATCCTTAAAAAAAATTTTTACGTGATTAATCATTCATATCTCCCTCAGTTGACTTTACCTGAATTATAGCCTTTGCCTGAAGGTTATTGTCTATCAATTCCTGTCTTATAGAATGTAGAGTAAACTTTTCAATTTCCATTATGGAACTAACTTTAATTTAAAAGAAATATTTGTTGCCAGTGGCTTTTAATTATTAAATTTTTCAAGAAATTAAAATTATCAAAATAAAACAATAACACAGTGATACGTCTGCAGTGACAGTTTGTTAGCAAAACCAGGGCCGCTAGAGATATCAATAAATATTAAGCCCTTGTGAGGCGTTAGCGATAACTGTGCACAACAGTGCATGTTAGTTTTTCCGATTACAGCTATTCCATTCTCATGATAAACTGCACAAAATTTTTTAATAAGAGATATGAAATATTCACCACGCAATTTACATTTGTGAATTTCAATCATAACTCGTTTCTACTAAGGTACATAATGCGAAATATGGAATGTAATATATATTTTATATCCCTTAAGGCCATGATTCACTATCCTACACAATCGCGCGATCTACGAAAAAATACAACCCTGATCTGATGAATTGTTTTTGTCTCTTGAAAATGTTCATAGACTCCATCATACCAGGGCTGTATTTTCTCAAAAATCGCACGATCGTGTAGGCTAGTGTATCACGGCCTTTATCAACAACATGAGGCGAACATTTTATGTTGTTCATGTGGAACTTGAAAAGCTCGTTTTGCTTTTCAATGTCAGCATCGGGCTTTATGAAATTAGACATTATGAAATTTTAATTTTATCTATTTTCACATTATTGCATATCTATTTGCAGAAGTTTTACCAAATTTTGCAAAATTATTTGTTATATAATTTTTGTTTATTTTAAATTGATTTTCAGTTAAGATAACTACAAACCGAATAGCTCAAATACCGATTTTTTACGATTTGTGTTTTAGTGGTACGTTGAATTTAATCGATTCCTATATTTCCATTTTCAAGCAAATGGCAACCTTGAACCAGTACACATTGAAACAGCTGAACACAGGGTTACCATTGCAAAATTTCAAAAAGGGATTTTACAAAAAATGCACCCAAACATGATAATTAAAAGTAAAAAGGGGCGGATATTAATTAAAACTAATAAAATTAAAGTCTCATCTAACTTTAACGCCAAAGATGTATAACAATGGTATAATTATAAAAAATATTACATAAATAACACAATACATGTGCCACATTTGTATATTGGAACAAACATAACATAAAAGTTTTACCGCATGTAGTCATTACTAGTAATTTAAAAAATGCAACGAACATGCTGAAAATTCTAGTTACGTCATCGCCACATATGTATGTATGTGGCTTTTTACATGCCGTGTACTATAGGCTTTACAAATGATTCCAAAGGGTAATATAAAAGGGGCATAAAATTGGCAAAGGCGTAACAGCGGTAACGCTGGTTGGACAGAGAATAATTCCCTAAACGTTTTTTTGTTTACACTACAATTTTATTGTAAATTAAAAAAATTAAACATTTTATGGAAAAGAAAATGGGTCGTGCCAATGCTACAGTTGACGAACTTAAAGCTTATTTCAAAACTCACAGTAAAATTCGGGAACAAAAAGCACATACGTCCAAGGTACATTCAGAATTGTAATATACAACATAAATTTCAATATAAACATTCTTTATGGCAGGTTCATTCCGTGGGATGGAGTTGTGATGGAAGACGTCTGGCATCGGGATCATTTGATAAGACCGTAGCAGTGTATACATTGGAAAGAGATAGAGTGGTAAGGTTTTGCATTTATATTTACTACACACTGATATATTTAACATTTATTCCAAAGAGTAAAGAAAATACCTACCGTGGTCATACAGGTTCAGTGGATCAGTTATGTTGGCATGCAAGCAATGCCGATCTCTTAAGTACTGCTAGTGGTGATAAGACAGTACGTATTTGGGATATAAGAAGTGGTAAATGCTCCTCAGTGACCAATACCAAAGGGGAAAATATAAACATAACTTGGTCACCAGATGGCAAAACTATCGCTGTGGGTAATAAGGAAGATTTGGTAACATTTATTGATACCAGAACTAATAAAATAAGAGCAGAAGAGCAATTCAATTTTGAGGTTAGTGAAAAGAAAATATTTTTTTTTATCAACACCAATTAAATTCTACTCTGCAGGTGAATGAAATCGCTTGGAATAATAGCAGCGACTTATTCTTTTTAACGAATGGCATGGGTTGCGTTCATATTCTTAGTTATCCTTCTTTAGAATTGCAACACGTTCTCAAAGCCCACCCAGCTACTTGTATATGTATTGAATTTGATCCGACCGGCAAATATTTTGCAACAGGGTCAGCTGATGCTTTGGTATCCTTGTGGGATGCGAACGAGTTGGCTTGCTTGCGAGTACTCTCACGTTTAGATTGGCCTGTACGTACAATATCGTTTAGTCATGATGGCAAGTTATTGGCCTCAGCCTCTGAAGATCTGCTAATTGATATTGCTCATACTGAGTCTGGTGAAAAAGTCGCTGATGTTCCTGTAGATGCTGCAACATTTACTGTCGCCTGGCATCCTAAGCAGTATTTACTTGCATATGCGTGCGATGATAAGGACAGTAATGATCGTCGGCGGGAGGCAGGCAATCTAAAAGTTTTTGGTTTTCAGGAATAATTTATAACATAATAATAAAATATTTTGAGAAACTTAAGATTTTTTAAATTAAATTTGTTTTATTTAAAATGTTAAAAACAATCATATATGTATAAGATCAATTAACTGGTCATCTGGTTCCGAAGCAACTTCAAATACCATTAAAAACCTCGTTTAAGTATATAGTAGGTATACATATCGCACTTGTTCCTCAAAAGAGTAACAACTCAAAATTCATGAATTTTCAGTAGAGTCCAAAAACTGTTTTGTTAGTAGTAGTTATTCTAAAAACACAAAGAGAGTCATAACGGTTTTTTTCACGGAAAAGAAGACAAATCAAAGGGAGATTTTTACAGTGGGTAGATATGACCTCTGTTTGTATAGAAAAAAAACGTAGGGAATTACTTAATTAGTTGTTACGTGTATTGGACAACAGCCATTTGAAAATGTTTATTTGATTGGACCTCATTATAAAACTTATGGCTCGATTATGGATGGCAACCGAACTTTGGTTGCGTTGCTAGTTGCCGAAACGGTATTATGGATGGCAACTGGCAACTAACAGCTGATAGTTTCAGTTGCCATATTGGCAACCACAAATTTGTAGTTGCTGCATAGTTTTAAAAGCAAAAAATTGGAAAAATTAAAAAGTAATTTTGCAATATTATTTTTATTTTTGAATTTCTTCTATGCATATTCAAAGAAAATATGCTTTAAAGCCGAAAAAGAGATTGTTAAAACTTATTTTAGGCAATAACATATACACACTCACAGTAGAGGCGGTAATTCTAAAGAGCCGTCTAAAAAAATTATTCGACTTAACTACATATTCATTTTTATGATCAGTAACGCACTTTTGCTTAATAATTTTCTTTTTAGCACTTGTATTTCTTATATTTAGAATTTTTTTTCACATTATTTTCAGTTGCCAATCTGTCATAATCGTATTTTCGATAACTTTTTGGCAACTCAAGGAAGTTGCCATACATAATACCAATTTTAATTTCAGTTGAGTTGCTAGTTAACTTGGCAACTGAAGTTCGGTTGCCATCCATAATCGAGCCATTAAGCAAAAGAAACAAGGAATAATCGACCTGCAGAGGCCTTTGCCCACCAGCAACCCCCCCCCCCCCCCCCCCCCCCACACACGCACACAAATACCTATTTTTCAATTTCAAGCACAATGCAATGCATGTTATGTTAGGGTTATGGTCCTATTAAAAAAAAATAAAAAAAATATGTTTTTCAATGTGCAAAGTCATTCTTGACATACTGTAAATGTATTAATTTATACTTACTATATTTCGCTCTTTTACTTCGAAAGTGTTATAACTCAAAAAATACGTTTTTGAGTTAATAATGCAGAATAATTCGGCGTATTTTATCTTATGTAAATATTTTATATAAAATAGATTGTACTACCACCTCCTGAGAGAAGAATATCTTTTCATGTCTTCATTCAGATGTATTCTGCAAAACTAATTTTTTGGTTTGTGACACTATTGAAGTAAATGAGCGATATGTATGCACATTAGGGTGATAACTTTTGGCATTTTTTGCAAATATCATAATTTGAATAGTCCATGGAAAAATAAGAATAATTGCGTTTTTACTTTTACGTAATCGTTAAAAAAGATTCCGCACCAAATGTCATGAAGTTTGGAGTTATTTTTTTGATGTCAGTATTTAAAATAATTTTTCATATTTTATTAACTCATTGTTTCAACACCGGCAAATATAATTCATAACTTGAATGCAATTTTTACTTTAATATCAAGCCGATAGTTGCTAGTGCTTTTCTTTAGTTTAGTTTATTGTAATTTTAATTATAATAAATTTAAAATAATAATAATAATAATACTTTAATATCTAGGGAGGTAATGAAATGTATCCTTATCACTGTAATAACATTTAAAATTTTTCGCTAGTGGTTTATTGAATTTTTATTGTTGTTAAAAAGAAGGAAGGTTTTAGAAATTCATTCGGTTGTTTCAAACTGGCCTAAGATATCGGTTTTTGTAATCAGTACAATATTCCCCATTTAGTAAAAAAAAGTTATCTGCCTAATGCACATACACAAATAAGTAGTACTCATTTTCCAGAGTTGCTTTGTAAATTTTTCTGAATGATAAAAAACACATTTTTGTTCCGCTTTTAGAAAACTCTCACGGTAACCATAATTGTAAACAAAAACAACTTACTAGTAAAAGATAAAGTTTAACTAAATTATATAAGTGTTTTCATATACATACATACATACATATGTATCTCGCCCTTGCAATTATTATTTTGACTAACGAAGAAAGACAAAATTAACAAATCATAAATAAATTAACGAAAAATGTATCAGAAACTAGAGGAATCCAAACAGCCCAATACTCTGTTGGGTAAATACTTAAAAGTTTTCCTGGTTGTCGCTCTCTATTGGTTCGTACTCTCGAAGTTCTGGGAATAAGTCAATATATTGACTTGCATACATACATATGTATGTTGTTTTCTATTTGTACAGGTGCATTTCCATATTAACCGTTTTTGTAAATAAGCATTTACTTAGCAGCGATAGTGTCAAGCTGGAAGCTCCACTTTTTGTGACATGGTTTCAATGTGTTGTCAGTGCTGCGATATGTTTTATTATGAGCAGTTTAGCTAAACAATTTCCTAAAGCTGTTACCTTTCCCAAGGGAAACCCACTAGATATCGATACATTTCGAAAGGTGGGTGGATAAATTTTTTGTTAATCAGATTAAGAGTTTCATATCCTCCTTAGGTACAGAAAATAGGATTTTATTATTTAATGTAGTTATTAATTATTAACATACATATGTATTTCTTTATCAATTTCATTAATATTAAACTTTTTATTATATTTATTTTTAACCAGATATTGCCTTTATCAATTTTATTCACCTTAATGGTAGGTACGAATAATCTCTGCCTGAAGTATGTAGGAGTGGCATTTTACTATGTAGGTCGCTCTCTGACCACCGTTTTTAATGTTGTACTGACGTATGTTTTACTAAAACAAAAGACTAGTTTCGCCTGTATAATATGTTGTGCAGGAATTGTAGCTGGCTTTATGCTCGGTGTAGATCAGGAATCTTTGACTGAATCATTCTCTTGGAGGGGGACGTTATTTGGAGTACTGGGTTCATTGGCTCTAGCTATGTATTCCATACATACAAAAAAAGCTTTACATTATGTAAATCAGGAAGTTTGGCTGTTAAGTTATTACAATAATATATATTCATCAATTTTATTTCTGCCACTGATCATACTAAATGGAGAATTGGAGGCTATTATAACATATAAAAATATATTTGAATTTTGGTTTGTTTTAACCATGCTAATGGGAGGCATATGTGGTTTTGCAATAGGGTTTGTAACTGCCCTACAAATAAAGGTAAGCTATTGAAATTGAAGTTCGAAATTAAAATGAAATTTTAATAATTTTTTGTTCTAGGTCACTTCACCTTTAACACATAATATTTCGGGTACAGCTAAAGCCTGTGCACAAACTGTTATAGCTACGCAGTGGTATAACGAAACGAAATCAATGTTATGGTGGACATCAAACATTGTAGTTTTAGTTTCCAGTGCTGCATACACCAGAGTAAAACAATTGGAAATGCAGCGGCAACATAATCGCACGATTGGTATCGCACAAAAAGCGTGATTTGAATTTATATTCCTATCAAATTCCTATAGTTTTAAATCATTTGTAGATTTTTAAATAAATTTCAATTTCAAAAAGACGTAATCATAAAATTAAGTAACCCACTAGGGTATCGCAAAAGAGATACAAGCAATGTAACACATTTAAATATTTAAATTATTAACGTTTATTTAAAACTAGCTACATAGTCACTTTAATTAACTTTTGCTTGCTTTTCATCCTCGTCATCTTCATCTAAATCCACTTCTTTGGCTGGTTTTGTGTTGATAGAGTCTTTACTACTACCGCTTTTCTTTTCGTACATTTCTGGTATATATTGAAAGGGATCTATTTTCAGTTGTTCACGGCTCGGTGGACTTTTCAGTAAGACTCGTGTTATAAAACGTCCTTCACGCTTAGGTCTTTCCAAGTCGACATCTTTTAGCAGAGAAATTAAATTTGCTTCTAAATGTTTTGTATCCATATTCAATGTTCCAATTGAAGTTGTTATTAAACCAAAGTCTTGCTGGTGTTCATCTTTACTCGCGGAATAGCTTATGCCATCCGAAAACCGTCTAATCATTTCGGTAAGATTTGCTCCCATAGTTTGAGCTTTAGGATTAGGAAATTTACGTTTCAATAAACCACGCAAAGCTACAAGTTCTGCTAATATGTTAGGATGGGCTATTATATACTGATAATCAGTAAGGAGAAGTTCACCGTTCGTAATCTCCTTGATTAATTCAATACCACCAACCAGCGTAGCGCCTGCTTTTCGGGCTTCCATTATTTCATCCTAGAAATGAAAATTATTGCATAAAAATTTAACCATTCCATGAATTTTACTTGTACTGCAAGTTCCCACTTCATGTGTTTTTGTTTAGGGTACTTGTTTTAAATATCTTTTTTTTTTAAATTTAGAGATTTTCAGATAGTCTAGCTAATAAGCCCAAATGCTACTTTAGCACAATATATTTTTATAAATTGTAATTTATAAGACTCACTTACATTTCCCTTTGTAAAAACTAATATACGCCTCTCTTCACCATGTTCGAATTTATGTGGCACCATGGCCATACGTTGGAAGTTATCAACAAATCGTGTAGATTTTTCACCTTTCATGTTCAACTCAATATCTATCATGAGTGGTGCATTTGGCTCATTATACATCGACGGGTGATGAGTTTCTCGATGGCACTGAATTGCTTCTGCTACCGTATAAACAGGCCAGCGATAATATTTGGCCACATAGCAGTTGTCGTGTGCGATTTGTTTCCACGAATCGTCCACATGTTTATTTTGACGTTTCAAATTAATCCTGACAATTTTTAATATGTAGTACATATATATTATGATAATTTGCGTATAAATTGTACAACTTACTTTTTATCTCTTTGATTATGTGGTATGAAACCAACTTTTTTTACTTCCACTTTAACTTTCTTTTTGCGTGCCTTCTCCCGTGTACCTTTTCGAGCTGCTTCACAAACAGCAGTGGTATGAACACTCCGTAAGACTTCTCCCGCGAATTGCGTTCGAAACACCAAACTGCGCATGGATGTAGTAATTATGGACAACATTTTATAGAAAATTCCAAAGATTTTATGTGATTAATTTTTTTGCAGTTATTTGTAGAAATCGCTACATAACCACCGGTTCAATTAAAAATACAGCTGATACATATTGAAGAGCTGCCAGATAAAAATATGAAAAAGTTTTCGCAAGAATCACCTTGTATATATGTCTTGCAACTTTAGTCCGACTTGCCATCTGTTTTGTTTTTAGACCGTTATGATCACATAAAGGTTATAGACCGCAGAATATGGTGAAAATGGCAATTTACACATTAGCCACAAAATTAACAATTTAGGTGTCAAAAAACATGTTCTTAAACAGTCTCATATGCAATCGCAGCTCAGTGATAGAAGAAAGCAGTGCCGTTAATGGGTTAATACAAGTATAGCAATGAATTACATAGCTTTTGCTTATTTAGCAATTAAATCTATAAACTTACGTAAGTATGTACATATCTATGAATGTACATACATACAAATGTACATATTAATATCAATTTCATATTAATATTGAAATGTGTATTTTCTATTTTCAGCACTAAATTTTTTTGTTTTCTATTTGTTTTCTCAAAATGATACACGTTTTATAGCATTTTCAAAATGTTTACATTTAATAAAAAACTTAATTTGAAAAGATATAAAGAAAATAAAAAGTAACAATAGATATATAAAGTGGAAAAATGTGTCATTGTGTAAAATTAAAATTTCTAATTTTCCTTTGTTAGCAATATCATGGAGCAAAATTTTAAGTATGTATTAAGGGACCAACGATCTTAATTAATGAAGTTTTTGAGTCAATAAAAAATCGTTATTTTTATCAATGCGTTTTTAAGTAGAAAGTAGTAACCGACTTTTCAATCTTAAATTTAAGCTGCAATTTAATTTATATTTTTGTTGTTGTTTTATTATTAAGAAAGCAATGAAACACCTTAATTGTTTCCATCAAGAAACAAAAATAAAACTTGATCAAATATATGTATAAATATAAAACTCTTTAAAATTTTATTTTTGATTTGAAATATAAAAGCAAATTAATTACTTTTAATTTTTCGTAAAAATATATTCACGAGAATTTTGATTAAAAAAATAAAAATGAAAGTTTAACGAAATAATTTCTTAATCTTCGTCTAATTTGTTTAACGCTCAATGGCGTGTAAGTAAGTAAGTAGGTCTCTTTTTATGCTTTTGGTTGGAAAAAAACTATTTTAGAAATAGGGAACAGTTTTTATTTTATTTTAAATAAAAGTCGCGACTTTTGAAGATGAAAAACATCTCGAATGAACTATGTACATATCGCTGACTTAGTTCAATAACGTCGTAACCCAAAAGAATCCAATTTTTGAGTTCAACAAATATATTGTATCTTGAGAGAAAAATACAATTTTCTCTTCAGATTAAAAGTGGTTTCACTTGGCATTTATTTTACATGTGGTTTGTCAGCTATGCGACTCGTATGTAATTTGGTATGTCTGTCAAAATATATAATTTGCAGACAGCTTATAATTTGTTTCTTTCAAATGTACATGCTTAGTTACATCTGACATAACCTCTTTCTTTGTATGTTTGTCACTACACACACATTGCTTTTATATATGTCTTTCTTATGTCGGATGCTTTCTCAGTTTAATTGCAGCCCACTTTTACAGATACAAAGTTTTAATGCTTTCACACGACATTTACATATGTATTTTGCAGTAAGAAATTTGACTTATCACATGACAAAAACATGCCGTGTGAAACCGCTTTAACTTGTGTAAATTGAAAAGCTTAAACTAGTTTTCTGTCAAAGTAGTTTTCTTTTTTGGACTTATGACGTTGTTGTAGCAAATGAGCGATATGTATTTCACTCTTGAAGCTCAATACTTTTTAGGCATGCAATTGCAGAAAATAATATATGTAGTTTGGCACTAAAAATTTTCATAATCGCAAATTAAAATCGTCTTGGTAATCACTGCAATACATTAGCCATAGATCTTCTAGATGAAAAAGAGGAAGTTAGGAGACTGAAAAGATTTCACATATTAGAGTTACGTTATAGAAAATATTAATAATAATAATTATATTAATATTTATATGTAAGTTTGTTAAGCTTGCTGAAGCTGTTACTAAGCTGTTAATTTATTTTTCTTAATCAAATTTACTTATTATTGTAAAATATATTGTAAATAAATACATTGAAAAAAAAATTAAAATCAATATAATGAACGAACATCTTTCATTTTTATTAGTTTATATTACTAAGAGTTCACTGTACTGGGAAGTGACACACCCACTTGGAGTATCCAAGCATACATATATACATATTGTTACAATGATATAGCACAGAATTTATGTAAATATTGGAAGAATAAAGTTATCTAGTGCATCATTTTTTAAATACAGAAAATATATATTTTTATTTATATATACAGTCGACGACAAAACGGTTCGCCATTAAGTTAATGTATGTTAATTAGGTACAGATAAAGAAAATATTATTGTACTTTGGAAGTGTCAATATACTAACTAAAAGTATAGGTTAGCTTAGGTTAGGAAGGGTGGTGCTACAACACACCTCCACACCATTGTGATTCCCTTCTGTTGACACCAACTAAAAAGATAAATATACCTAAATACCTAAAATTACTGTTGCAATTTTCGTTTTATGTTTGGGGTCATTGGTCGTTTTTTTTCTTTTTTATTAAAAGATAAGTAACATTCAGGCAATGAATGCCTACTACTATTACTAGGTGTTACCTTCTTCAGGAAAGGGATAGTGATAGAGAAGACAGGTGGTGAAGGAAGATATAGAGGAAAGCTTCATTCTTTTACAACTCTGCTTTTTGCACGTTTTTTTATAATGCACTGTTGCAGCGCGTCTGGTGTTGAATGAGGCGTATTAAATTTTTTTGAAGCTGTGATTAGTAGATATTTTATTGGTTATTTTACTTCGCCGATGATTCTGCTACACAACGAAGGAGGGCGCTCTGATGTTACATTAAGATTAGTATCTGCTGAAGTCGGTATAAATCAGTGACCAGTGACTATGCCTTCATCACATGAACTTTCCTACAACAACTGATACAAAGGGACACTAATGTACATCAGAAAAATGCGTGGTGTTGTTATTTGATGACTGTCTGATACCGGGCTTTGGTCAAGTACAATTTCGAATATATCCAATATGATAAAATAATCTGTTACATATATAATGTCACTGATACGCCAAAGCATACCCAGCTCATTGCCACGAAAACATCCCCAAACCACGAGTGAATCACCTCCAAATTTCACAGCTTAGCATATCTTGCGCTCCTGTACAGCAATACGTGTATCAACCCCTGTTCTTTTATATCTATCCCACCCCACGCGAATAATCTCAAGTACAAGAGTACAAACTATAGAATATGAGTGACATTTATTTTTAAGACATTTTCTTTCAGATATGATAAGAATAAAAAAATAAAAAAAAACTGATGCTGTTTACAATTTTATTATTAGTGAAATTGATATAAATATGTTTCAAGAGCAAAAGGTACAACCTTTTTGTAAAAGTTTACCGCTAAGGTGGCACAAGGTCCACAGAAAATTAACGACAATTCACATACATATTCATACATTTGCAATAAAAGCTGAGTATATAAATCAGAAATCTACATCAACTGACACCATAGAAAGTGGACCAAACACAAAAGAACGCTGATCATGAAGTTGTAGTGACCTTCGAAAATAGCTGGTTGTTCCATTCTACTAAGTGTTTGTTTACTTTGGTGTTATTTGTTCATTAATAATTACTACATGTAATTTGGCTTACATACCGATACGAACTTTGGCCAAATCAAATCATACATATAGTAGTAAGTAACATTTTTTAACAATTAACAAAAAAAAAAACTATTGTTGCCAGATAATCATTATGTAGATCCAATCCCACACAATTTAAAACTACATACATACATCTATTCGTGAACACTTTTGTCGTCCACTGTATATAATATTTTATAGTTGGGCCGGGCCATATAAATTAAATTGGTTATTTAAATAAGTATGTAGTTTATCAAAATAATAAAGAAAAAAAAAAAAAATACAAAATTGTTGATAAACATTTTCAAAATCGTAAAAGATCTCTCAAAACGAAACATGAAAATGAGCAAAAACAAAATTCTATTTAGAAATATATTTAGCACTGTATTAACCAGTAAAGTATGTACATACATACATATGTATGTACATATGCATAAAGCAATTTAAAAACAATTTTCTTAATACCTCTAAGCATTTTCTTTTGCATTTTTTTTTAAATTTTTCTTGGGAAATATTTGAAATATGTGCATATTATCATTTCAAAATGATAAGAACAATTTTTGTTAAATAAAAGTAATGAGTGGTCTTCGTGCCTTCGTTTTTAAAATGGGGCATTCAAAACATTAAGATTCCAAATTAACACAGAGATGCATATACGAGTACATATTGTAAATACATACATATATACATACATACATACATATGTACGTATGTATGTATGTACGTAGTATTTTTAAAATCTTCAGAGAGAACGACTGAGAGCTTTTAATATTTATTCAAAATTAAAAGAATAAAAAAAAATCGAGTGAATTTCAAGGAACACTACAGATTCAAATAGATTTCAATTGAACGTTTAACTTGGCGGACGTGTTCTAAAAACTCTATTTCATAGAAATTAAATTATTTCTAAATCAGCAGCGAACGGATTGTATTGAGTGGAAGACGTTAATATAAAAATAAAAGAAAAAAGTATATGTGCATAAATACATACATATGTACATACATATATGGCGGTGTCTCACAAAATCTGTACGTTAAAAAATTAATAAAAATTTCGATTAGAAAATCGATAAATTTTCTTTACTTACATATTAAAACATCTACGTGTTTATTGAGGATATTTTCCTTAAAAAAGTGCAAGATAACTTACTGCATTATATAAATGTAAAAGAAAATTGTTTTACACAGAAAGAAGTTAATTTTTTCGTTCTTATTTTATTTCAAAAGCAAAAAAGTGATCATAAAAAATGTGTATACGTTGGAAAAACCTCTTAAATTTTTCGTAAGATTTGAAAAAAAAGAAAAAATAATAATGATACACACAAAAGTATATTTAAAAAATATATACTTACGTATGTATGTATATATAAAATATTAACAACAACAAAACAAAAAGAAAAACAAATTGGCAAAAAATAAACAGTGAAAGTAATTTTTTTCACCGTGTACTCGTAAATTCAAATGAAAAACAGAGAAATAGAGAGCAGGAGAGCAAACATTTTTGTGATCTTCGTGGAAATAGAGAATAATATAATATAATTATTTATTTTGCAATGAAAAAATTTCGAATTATTTATTATAGTGACTTGAAAAATTATTTTAAGAAAACAATAATGGGGAAAAAAAACTCTTCAGTGTAAACAAATAATAATTTAACTCTTAACTTTTGCTATTAATTTTTTTGTAATAATTTTTTTTTTGATAGCTTTTGTATAAATTCTGAGTTGCTGAGTTCATTGTGGTTTGCTTTTGTTTTCGCCCTATAAAAATATTTTCGTTTTCGATTTCAATTGCCCTATTTTTTCTTTTCTTTAGTGAGTTGTAGGCAAAAGAGGTGTTTTCATTTATTTTGATTTCTGATTTTCACTTTGTTTATTGAAAAAGATATTTCCACAAAATTATTGGTTCATATGGTGGGATGAATGTGTGCAACTAGCTGTTTCCAAAAACTATTTTAAATTCCATATTTCGTTGTTAAAACAAAAGTATTTTCTATTTTAATTGCTATTTTACTTGATTTTTTTTCTTTTTGGTTTCATGTTATGCTCACTAATTTATTGGGGAAAACGTGCCTTTTCCTAAAAATCATTAAGTGTGTATGCATGTATAAAGTCCGCATTTATTGCATATTTTCAATATTAAATTTCTTTTTGAAAATATTTCAACAATTCGCATTCGAAACATTCATATTTATGTAAAGGGTGTTTTTTTTAGTGTCACAACTTTGAGATGGCATCACTGCTTTATTTGAGCACCCATTTAACAGCTGATAGCTGCTTTTTGTTGAGTTTGCTTTGAAATTTCATTATGAATCGACTTACACTAGAGCAACGCTTTCAAATTTTTGAAATTTTTAATCAAAATAATTGTTCTATTCGTCAAACTCATCGATTTATATTGATTTAGAATTTGCATTGAAAATTTTATTTTCCTATGAAGCCCATTTCTGGTTGAATGGGTACGTAAATAAACAGAATTGTCGCATGTGGAGAATCCACAAGCTTTTGTCGAAGCACCATTTCATCCACAGAAAATTACTATTTGGTGCACTTTATGGGCTGGCGGAGTCATTGACCCATATGTCTTCAAAAACGATTGTTGAAAATTGGTGTTCCAGATTGAGCCTTCTACGCTCAAAAAATAAATAAAAACATTATTTCATAAAAAAAAGACTTCAAGCGTACCCGTAGCTTCTCTGAAACCAAAATTATTCACATTTTCCATACAACCTTAGGTGTATTATTTTCAAGAATATTTTCAAAATGTGATTCATCAGGGATATCAGTCTATAATCTTGACACTTTCCAGGGTTATTTTTCTTCGGTATTGTTATGAAAGTGGACTTAAGCCAGTCATCTGGATATGTACCAGTGTCGTGTATTTCATTGAATTATTTTATTAGAATGTTTAAATTATCATCATTTAAAAGTTTGATTATTGTTTTTCGAATTCTTTATAGCTTTCCTGATTTCATCTTTGTAATCGGTGGTACAGTGAGTTGTTGCATATTTATAGTATCATCATTAAATAAGTTTTCATGACCCATGGTTTCTTCGCAAAATTTTCTCAGAATTATATGTAGATTTCGTTTTTAATATACGATTTTTTAATTTTTTTTTCTTCCATACAAATCGACCCGGCCTAATGTACATACATACATACATATGTATGTATATGAAATTTTTAAATGAACAATTTTTTGTTGCTATTTGCCTAACATAATTGTTATATTTTAAAATTTGCATTCAAGTAGATGATGGAAACAATGCGAAAATGCTTTTCACTAAGATAATTGTCTACTTAAAAATGACTTTTTTTAAAACTTTCCAGCTCCAATGCTCTGATTTTTAAATATATTTAACTATTCTTTAAAAATGGATAAACTGCAAGCTGATAGAGCACAAATGAATACACCAACATCATCATCTGCAACCACACCCACATCACGTCCAGCATCACGACGCACTTCAGCAATCATTCCGCGAGAATCGCTGCCGACACCGCCACCAGACCCGAGAGAAACGCCGTCAAGAAGTTCTCAAATGGGAAATGTCTTTGTTTATCCACCTACCCGAAAAGAGTTGCCGAACGAATTTCAAGGACTACTTAATTATGCTGAACGTCAGGAAGAATTCCAAAAAATGCTTAATAAAACAATAGCTGTTGACTGCCAAAATTTTCACCACACAGCCAACGCAACTTCCATGGAGGATACGAAAAGAAAAGGATCTCGTGAGGAAGATCAAGTTCACCAGCAGCAGCAGCAACAGCAACATCAATGCCAGTGCTGCAATAGGATACGTAAAGAATGCGAAGAATCTATAGAGCCTTTACAGTATCGCTTAACTTCTACAGTAGCGGCTGCCTTGGCGGCTTACGGGGCTATAGAACAGTTGAACCGTATATATAAACTGTGGGATCAATATTTGACTTTGGATAGAGAGATGTTGCAACGCAAGGAATGCTTGCGTTATGTAAGAACCTTGGAACGAAAGGTAAGGGCGAGGAAAGGATGAACTTTTTTTCTTACATTTTACATACATATATAAATATTTAACTATTAAAAAGTTTGAGGAATCGAAAAATCTGGATAAGCCACAAGCTTGCACAACACTGTACGAACATGAACTCGATCATCAAGATATGGAACAGTCTCTGGCCTTATTAGATACCATATTGAAGCCGGAACAAACTGGCCATATTAATAATCAGTTGAAGATTCAGTATGTTAAACAGTAACTGTTAGAACAAAATGTTAAAATTAGATACTTTTACATTTCAACACAATATTTTACTCTTAGACAACGAGAACGCAGCAAGTCTTGTATGATTGAGGACATGTCTAGTATGCGTGTGGAGCGCGATTTATGTAAGAGCAATGCCGGTGGTTTACTAAGGCGTCAAAGCACTTACAGTGATAGCAAATCCAAAGTATCGAAGTGGACGAAGGTAAAAGCGGCTTTCAAATGGGAACGCGCTAATGTGCCGGCTTTAATTGAAGGGTCTCGTGATAGTATTGGACTAACTCCAAATAATACCGAGGTGGCAAGGTGAGTTATTTCCAGTAATTATTTTTATTTCAGCTGCCAAATGAAAGAATAAAAAATGCCCACAAGTATACGCCAAAGCACTTTTTGATGGCCAACAAAAATTTGTTATGGCAAATTACACAATAAACTCTTCTAAAAAAGTATCACCTTAAAATGGCCATAAAATAGTGAAAAATAACTTAATTTCAGTTATATAAAGAATCACTATTATATCGTGCCATAACCACCAAAAAGAGGTTACGTGACAAAATTTTCGAACATAATTTTCGAAGTCAATTATTTACAATCGTAGGAAATCGATTTTCGTCAAACCAACGAATGTCAAGAATATGTCGATTGGACGCCTGTAGCTCGATATTTTTGTTACCTACAGTATTGCTGGAGGTCTTTTCCAATGAAACGCATTTACCATTTTATGAATCGATTAGGTTAAAGTTTGTATCAAGCGTTTTAAATTGGCTTGAAAATAAACAACTTTCTATTTCGTTTTTGTTTTGTAGCTGCAAACACACATGTAAGATATATTTTTATGTAAGATATATTTTTTTTAAATAAACTAAACAAAAAACAAGTCAGTTATATAAATAAAATTGCCTTTAGTCTTGAGCTGAGATCCCATTATCGGCACAATGTACCTATTTTCATCGGCTCGCTGCAATAAAGTCGTAAGTAATAAACCAAAATGGCCTTATTTCTCAATTAATTCCGGATTAAGCATTTATGGCTTTATTACCAAATGCAGTGTGGTGCAATTATGTCCTTTTGTTTCAATTAGTTGAGATATAAGGCCAATTTAGCTTATTACTTATGACTTTATTTCAGTGAGCCGAAGGAAATCGGTACATTGTGGCAATAGTGGGATCTAGGCTGTATTAGTTATGTATATATAGAACATAATACATTAAAAATAAAGTTTCGTGTAGTTATCTCGTTTTTTTAATGTTGCCCTTTTTTCTTTCTTTAAATTTTGTGCCACTTTTTGAATAAAATTGCAAAGACAAAAATGTGAGAGTCATCCATATGTAATTGCCAGAAAAGTGACTTGACACGATTTCACGATTTTGTTCTACAAAAGCTGAAGTTATAAAAATAAAATTAATGTAGTAGCCTTATTTACTGTAAATTAATTATACAAGAACAGTTTGTATGAAAGAACTATAAATCCAAAATCTGTAACTTGATAAATTCAGTCGCAGATGTGAAAAGTAACAGGTATGGAAATATCGCTCATCTCTACTGTGCAGTGGCTGTCAAACACAAGCTAATTGACGCAGCTTGTTCAAATTTTGTCAGGAACAGTGTTGCTATTTCAGTTAAGAGGCGGGAAATTAAAAAAGTCCCAGACCTATTGAAAAGTATCTTCTATTTTTTTTTGGGACAAAATACTATTAATTTAATTCTATGAAGTATAGCTTCATGTTTGAAAATGGATAAAGATTACATTTATGCATTTCGAATACAAGAAATACATACGAAATATTTTAAATAAAGAAAATTTTTGTTTGCAGCTTAATACTAAAAGCTTCATTATTATTATTATAATCATTATCAATTAAATGTATGCAATTAAATATTAATTATTCGTTTAAAAATGTTGCAGATATCTACGTGTGCCATCGGTTCCTTGTGGCACCAGTTCGGCTGATAGCGTGTTAAGCACATCATCTGGTCATTTGCTTAGTGACGCTGGCACCCCGGGCACCATTAGTTCGGCGAGTTCAATGGATGATATTGATAATACATGTAGCATGAGTAAATATAGCACCAAAACGATCTTAGCTTATTTACAATCAAAATAAATTGATTTAATTTTTTCCTTACAAATTAAAAAGGAAGAGATTCATCAAAAAGTGATATACTGGAAGTACATGGTGAAAGGTCAGCATCGCAAACTCAGTTACAAGAATCTAAATCTCCTGATAGTTTAACGACGACAAGTACAACAACTCAATCAGATTTAAGTGGCATACCAAGTAAATCATCATCGAATAAGTCTATACGTAAGAGTAAACTGGTGTCAGACTTTGAAGTATTACCCGAAGATATTGAAGCTGTCATACCGGCAGGATCAAAGCGAAAAAATCGTAATCCTCCCAGTCCTTTGAATTTGAATTTAAAGCAGGTAAGCAATAGCTCTTGTACTTTAACTAATTCGCTAAATCTAAAGTTTTTAAAACTCTGTTAGGATCTTAACGACTGCGATCATCAATTTTACACATCCCCCCATTTTACAAAAAGCAGTCCACAAGAAGGCACACAGTCATTGAATCGCACGTTCAGAAAAATTTCATCGCCAGTCAATTCATCTGTACCCTCTAGTCCTTCCCGACATTCTGATTTCTTTGCAGAATTCGGTTAGTATATTTCGAAAGAAAAACAAAATTTAATTACTTTATTTTCTTTTTCACATACTAGAATGTGAAGATATCTCCAGTGGTGACTTTTCCGAGCCCAACTCACCCAATCATTTATTATCGCGCAAAGGCTATGAGCTGCAGCAGGATGAAATAAATCGTCGCTATCAGATATTGCGTGCAAAATTGGATAAAGAATTTGAGAATAAGAGAAAGGAGTGGCAAAAGCTTAAGTCAAATAGAGGTAGTATAATAGCAAAATAAATTATTTCGATTCATTAATGCATTATTATTTCTATAGCCATGGCTTTAGTTGCTACACCCAGACCTCCTGAGCCATTATCACCAAATCCGTCGGCCATAAGCAGTAATATTTCGGCTAAACTTTTAGAGGAAAATCTTACACCTGATTTCAAGAAGAAATTACAAAAATGGCGTGTTAAGAAACAAGCTTCTATTGGGGGCATACAAACATCCGTGCCGATGTCACCTTCTATGCCCAAAGATGTAAGTGCTAAAATTGATTGGCATCTATGGAAAACGGGCCAGCTAAAATTGGAGGGACAAGGTTTAAGTCCACTGCCAGACCAAAAAGATCTACCCGAAGAATTCCAAAAAAAATTGGGTGAGTATTCCACAATAATATTGTATGAGAATCAGATACTATTGTTGGTTCAGGAAGGGTCATTTATGTTTCTCTTGTTAAAAAATGCTTAAAGGCATATTACGCAATGGCAAAATATCCACTGAACTGCAGCTATGAAATTCTGCCACACCAGGTCAAATACCTTAAAACATCACAAAACTTTTTAATAATTATCCTGCAAACAAGATTGACTTCCAAAGAATAAAAAAGAAGAGAATTGTCTTAGGACTTATTTATATAAAACTAATTTCATGTGTGAAATAAAAATGCAATAAAATTATATTATATGATGATGTTTAATTCTCTGCAAATATTTCAAAACGTTTCCATTTATTTCGCATTATTTTCTTTTCTAGCGGCGTTCGATTAAATTAATGTATTGTTTGTGGCCGGTGGCGGCTGTTAGCCGGCTTACAGCCGATCGACTGAGTTCTCTGGCTTGTGTTCATGTGCAAAAACAAAGCAAGCAATCGTTCTCATTGTTTTTGTGTTGTGTGTAGATTATTTTTTTACGTAAATCACGTCCTAACTCCTGTATCGCGCAATAAACATCATAGCTATAATAAGTCCAAATATTCGACTGTTTGATTATATTGTCATATTCCTACTCATCGTGGTTGGCGTACCGCGGCATTTTGGTGTTAGATTAAAGCACAAATGTTCTTTAATCTATTACAAAAACTTCATAGTCGCAGTCAAAAGACACCAACCACAGTATTGTTACGTTTTTAATTTTTGTTTAACCCTGGAAGGTCATACTTCGTCAAATCGACGACGCTTGTTGCAATTCTCTCGTATTTTTCAGCTAGATACACCTATTTTGTATCAAAATTTCGTATTGAATCTCACGTTGTAATGCTTTAGGAGTGTGGTAATGTTCAGTTTCTCAAAAATTTTGGGTAATTTTAAATTTTTTTGGATAATTTTTCATTCTGAAAAAAAGTAAAAATGTGCCATTTCACACTATGTCTTTTTAGCCTCTCTGGTTTGTACAATTTTCTTTTAAGCACCCTACGAAAAGTCACGTACATTTACATTAAGACTTTTTTCTTCATGCTTTTTTGACAATTATTATATACGATTAATGCTGAGAGTACGAAAAGGGCAAAAAGAAACGTTAAAAATCCCCTCGAATTTTCATTACGTGCCTTTTATTTACCCCGCAAGCTTTTCACTCCCTCTCAGCAACAAACTAAAAAAGCCTGCCTGCAGAGGCAAGCAGAAAAGGCACAGTGTAAATTGCGTTCATGAATAATCGGCCAAAAAATTTTTCACACAAATTTTACGTACACACAAACATTTAAAAGTTTAAAGTGGGAAAAATACACCCAAAAAATCTAGCAATCAACAAAATCGAATATAAAATATAAAATACATATCGCTCATTTACGCAAAGAACGTCATAACTAAAAAAAACGCGTTTAAGGTTGTCAATTTACATACAACGTAATGGAAAAAGAAATTTTTTTTTGCTTTCAAGAGTTGACCAAACAAGATTTTGATGAGACTTAAAAGACTTTCTCCTGCATGGTGTTTCTCGACACTGCGCAGCTTAATAAAGTTTTTCTGCATTGCAAAGTTTCCCTGTCTAATAACGTTTTGCTGCGCTGCCGGCTTCCGGCCTGACATTTAGCTGTTTCGGGCCATTTGCACTGGGGCGATAATTCGTACAGCCTCATTACTGTATTATATGTTTATAAATTTTTTGTTGTATCTACCATAATTATCTAAATTACCCTTGGAGAGCCATACTATAGTTCTTGGCCGAAGGAGGATAATGCCTCTTATGAATAATTTTGTTGCAATTCAGTAAGAAGCGAATACTATTTATGTTTTTATGTAACTTATTTTTTTTTTATATAAAAATGAAATTGTTATAATCCCAATTCACAATCTTGTGCAAATGGTCTTGCATTCTAGCATGTATAGTAAAGGGTCCGCCATCTAACGTTTTTTTTTTCAACTAGTGCTTATTTCATGAATGGCAACACTTAGCTCATGTCTGATTTGACAGATAATTAGTTTTATCCTTCCGTTGAACGAATATGGTTGTGTATACGCTTGAACAACGCTGGAAAATATTGCCTGCGATCGACTTACAGAAGATGCCGATTTTGACAAAAAAATCATCTTCGCAGATGAAGCTCATTTTGATCTTGGCGGGTATGTAAACAAGCAAAATTGTCGCATTTGGGGCACAGAAAACCCGCACGCATACATTGAAAAGCCGACGCACCCAAAACGAGTCACTGTTTGGTGCGGATTTTGGTCCAGAGGCATAATTGGGCCAATGAGCAAGGAGTGGCCGTTACAGTCAATGGCGATCGTTATCGTTATCGGGCCATGTTGAACGAATTTTTGTTCACAAAAATTGAAGAGGAGGATATTGGCAACATTTGGTTTCAACAGGACGGCGCTACGTGCCACACAGCCGAAGCTACACTCGATGTTTTGCGCCCTGTTTTAAAAAAAAAAGTTATCTGGCGGACCCTATACATTAGTACTCACTCAATATACTATACCATTCTTCACATGATACGATGCAAAACCATTTGTGTACAAGATTGGTATTTTTAATATTTTTTTAATTTTGTGAGATTTTTTTTTTTGAAATTTTGGATTTTTTTTTATTATTTGTCATTTTGAAATTTTGGGAATTTTTAATTTTTATTTTTGGGCGATTTTCACACACACACAATAACAATTATCACTGAAAATAAAAAAATAAAATTTCAGTCAACAACTGTTTTCTTTGATTCATTAAATGTCTTTATTGACTTTATTTTCAATAAACGTGCATACAATTTTTATTGTAATCTCAGTATTTAAGTCTTAATTAAATAAAAGGCAGATTTGTTAATTACAAATATAAAATTAATTTAATAAAAAAGACTTGAACGTTTTTAAACAATTGGGTTTCAACAACTGAAAAAATATTTGACAAAACTTCTTCAAATTATTTAAAACAAATTTCTATGATTGCTTTATTTTCAATACCCTCTCTCAATCAGATAGCCCCAGACATCTTCTAAAGTTTTGGAAACTAGTGACATCTGTAGCTTTCGTAAAAATATCTGCTAACTGTTCGTGGGTACCAATATGTTCAATCTTGATTTTATTATTCAAAACACTGTCACGAACGAAGTGGTGTGTAATATCAATATGTCTTGCACGTTTAATTTCCAAATTTGTTGCCATTCCAATACAGCCACGATTATCTTCATAAATAACAACAGCTTTATCTTGAGGAATAACATTTAAGTCGTTAAGTAGGCCTTTCAACCAAATAGCTTCAGTAGTAGCTAAGCTTAATGCAATGTATTCAGCTTCACTTGATGATTTCGCCACGGTTGATTGTTTCTTGCTGCACCAGGAAACAGTACAACCAAAAACTTTAAAAATATATCCACTTACAGATTTTCTATCAGCCACATCTGACGCCCAGTCTGCATCAACATATCCTACAATAGGTTCTACATTTGAAACTTTAAAATTAAGTTTAAGTGACGCTGTTCCTTTTAAATATCTCACAATTCGTTTTAAGTGCTGCCAATGAGTTTCACATGGATTTTATTGGTACCTTCCCATATAACCGACGGGGTAGCATATATCAGGTCTCGAGCATAACATCAAGTACATTAAACTGCCAAGAAGCTCTCGATAGGGATGACAGCTTTCAGACTCTGAGACATGTTCTAATTGTAACCCTTTTTCCATTGGACTTCTGACAGCATTACATTCAACCATACCAAACCGTTTTAATAATTTCTCTATGGAGGACTCTTGCGAAATTAGGAGTTCGTTGTGTTGATGTTCAAATTTTATGCCAAGAAAAAATTTCAGGCTACCACAATCGGACATCTCAAAGCGTCTTGCTAACTCTTTCTTTAACTTCTCAATACTAGTCAATTTGTTTCCAGTAACAAGCAGATCATCAACGTACATCACAACAATTAAATCATCTTCATTGTCAAGAGACAATTTTGTGTAAAGACAGTAATCATGCCTTGATCTTTTGAATCCCACCGAAATCAAAAATTCATTAAATTTTATGTTCCAGCATCTTGGTGCTTGCTTAAGGCCATATAAAGATTTGTTCAGCTTACAAACTTTCCCATCGAGTGCTTCAACTCCCTCTGGGATAGCCATATATACATTCTCCATAAGATCACCATGTAAAAACGCTGTCTTTACATCAAGTTGATGAAATATATATTTACGATGTAAACCAACAGCTAAAACCACACGAATAGTTGTTAATTTTGCAACCGGGGCATAAGTTTCAAAGAAATCCACACCATATTTTTGTTGAAATCCTTTAGCAACAAGGCGAGCTTTATATTTGGCTTCATTTCAATTTTCATCCTCTTTGATACGAAATATCCACTTTGATTTTATAAGTTTACTATTTTAGGAAGTTCCTCAAATTGCCAAACTTTATTTATTTTTTATCGATTTCAGTTCATCATTAATTGCTTTAAACCACATATCAGCATCTCTCAGAGAATTAATGTCATTATACGTTTCCGGAATAATTTTGCTTGAAACACTAGCACCTAGTCCAGTTATATAATCTAGTAGTTTTCTAGGTAAACGTCTTTCTCTACTACTAGTTCGAACTGAAATAGAATCTTCAGGTGGATCGACATCTTCATCTTCAGTTAAGTCAAGAGTGTTGTTCATAATAGGCGAAACATTATTATTATCAAGATCCTCGTTATTTGATAAATTTAAACTTTTATTTGAAATATTTTCAGTTGAAAAAGCACCTTCTAGCTCATTTTCTTCATTTAAATTTTCATTTGTTATATTTTCATTTGGAGGCACAGCATCTTTTTGTTCACTCTCTCCCATAGAGTACTTCTTTCATCAGAATTGGGATGCCTTTATTACTTACACCTTTTATTTCACCTTGATGCTTTGCAATAACAAATTCATTGTTTTTAGCAATATTAATTTCAACTATTTCTTTGAGTTGAGTTAAATTTTGAAAACACCACCTTTCATTTGATAAATGGTCACTTGCACCAGAATCCAGCTTGAAGATGACGTTATTTTTTTCTTTGCACGCTAGTTTTGTATTTTTACCAACCATAAAGCACACACTTCTATGATTAGCAACGCGAGCATCAGCATTTTTGCAATCACGAGCCTGATGACCGAATTTATTACACTTAAAACATTTACCATTAAACTTGCGGAATTTGTGGGGTTTCTTACTAATAAAGGCTGTTTTTTGTTCGGTAATTTCTTCAGTTCGGTCAAATATTTTAGCTTCCTCCGACATAAGTCTTTCTTTCACTAAATTAAATGTTAGCTTACCATCTTCAACATTTTGTAATGCAGTTATTAAGGGATCAAATTTTTCTGGTAGAGTGAGGAAGAATTGAGCTAACAAATCACTATCTTCAATAGTAGCACCAGCCATTTTCAATTGCCGAATCAAATTTTCAAATGCCATTATATGGGCAATTACATTTTCACCTTCATTCATACGCATTTTTGATAATTTCTTGCGCAACAGCGACTGGTTTATCAAGGACTTCTTAGCGAACACAGATTGCAAGCTCTCCCACATTTCTTTCGTAGTATTTTTTTTCACGAACATAACACAAGCAATCTGAATGTAAAAATCCTACCAAACGATCTTTTGCTTTCTTATCGCTCTTCATAAAAGACTCACGAGCTGCTGCATCTGTAGGTGGATCGCCGGTTAGAATGTTCAATAATCCCGAAGAGTCTAAGTACAACTTCACTCGAAACTGCCAGTCATCAAAACCCGATCCATTAAACTGGGGTATACCGTGAGATTCTTTTGAGTCGCCCATAACCTGTTGTAATCTCAGTATTTAAGTCTTAATTAAATAAAAGGCAGATTTGTTAATTACAAATATAAAATTAATTTAATAAAAAAGACTTGAACGTTTTTAAACAATTGGGTTTCAACAACTGAAAAAATATTTGACAAAACTTCTTCAAATTATTTAAAACAAATTTCTATGATTGCTTTATTTTCAATAATTTTATTTATCAATAATGCAAAAAGCGTCATCACAGAAAATTCAACAGATTTTTTTATTGAATCAAATACCAAAATCAATTTTTTCTGTGTACAGTGCTGGTCGAATTCGAATAAATTTTTTCTTTCATTATAAAATTTTATAGTTGAGGTGATTTCTTTTCTAAAAAAAATACCACCTTGTTAAAAGATGAATATATAAAATATCTGCTCAACCATCAATCCAAAAGTTTTTTTGCACGCACGTTAATCAATAATATGTTTTTTAAATTTATATGTTTCGATATAAAAATTAATAAATGGTAGAAAACCATTCGAAAAATTCGACACTTGTTCTCTTTTTTTTTTTTTGTTGAGAAAATCTTATGCAGAATTTTAATTTTAGAACAATGGAATAAAATAAAGCGTGGTGGATCTTCAACAAGTTGTACAGATTCCTTAAAACGTACATATAAACATGGCGGATCGGGTAAGAAAGGAGAATCTGATGATGATCGTGGTATTGACAAACGCATTGATAAACATAAGCCTCATGATAAAGAAAAATCCGAAAGGTAGAATTGTAGAGCCATTTTCAAATTTGCGAAATCAATGACTAATTTTTATCATTTTAAATTAAATACAGATTAGCGAAACTAAAAGCGATTGTTGGTGAACATCCAGCAAAAGAAATTGAAGTGAAGACCTCAGCGGGAGTTATGAAATTTGAAGGCATATCTCGTAAATTTACTCGTAAACTCTATGAATGGGAAAAGGCCAGAGGAATAGGACCGGAATCATCCACTTTTGCTTTACTGCACCCCGGCTACTGTCCAATTGATGTTAAACGTATTTCGAAAGAACCACATAATCGTGAGTTATTGAGTATTTGTGATATTCGTATGATATAAAATGACTTTTGCTTATCGTTTCTCACATTAGATGAAAACTCTCCCACGCTTAGTCGCTCCCTGTCATTGGACAGTATAGCTCCTAGTATTGCTTTACCGGTTATTTCACAACAAGCCTCCAGTCTGTCGTTGAACGATGTCAACGATTTGAAAGACATGGAGGGTGGTGTAAGTAGCACAGACGCTTTAGCTTTGGATAGTGACTACAAGAAATATGAAGAGCCAGAGGCGGTTATGGTGGAAGTTGAGGATGATATTGTCGAGACGGCATCACCTTTGAAATTAATACCCGCTTTGGATAAAAAACAAACGCCCATTTATAAGTACGAGGAGAAAACATGTAAAGATTTTTGGTATGACAATAAAAATTAATTTCGTTTGTCCTGCAAGATCTATAAAGATTCCCTATAACATTTTTAGCAATTCAAGGAAAATACAAAGTTTTGAATCTCATACAAATGTGGCACCTTTGTTGAATGTTTTGAAAAATTCGGAGGAATTATTAAAGTTATTGAAACAAAAATCATCAGATATTGCTGAAAACGAAACGTTGCATTTATGTGATGGACTTTTGGCCCTAATACGTAGTAGTTATTCCTATTATGCTGATAATCTAATGAAACCCAGCGTACTAAACGCCATCTCAGATGTACAAAATGAACTGAGTCGTTTGCGAAGTTTGGTAAGGTTTTCCAAAAATATCTTATATACACCCAAACATATACATATATAAATATATATGTACATATATACGAGTACATATCGCTCATTTACTCCAACAACGTTGATGCAGAATTAATCCTAATATCGTTATTCATATTGTGTAAATATTTCATACAAACATCATGTTTATTCAACTCTTGAGAGAAAAAAAATGTTCTTTTTCCATTAACTTGTGTGTAAATTTAAAACTTCAAACACGTTTTCTGGCGAACTAGTTTTCTTCAGTTATGCCGTTGTCTTAGTAAATGAGCGATATGTACTTCACAAATTTGTATTATTCATACCTTTTATTTCGAAAGTGCGAGAAGAGCCCTTTAGATGAGGCCTGCTGCCAGGAGATAATGGAGGAGAGAAATCTGGAGTATAATGACGAAATACAAGGATTGCACGAAACCTTAGAAATTCTCAAGCAAAATATACGTAAGTTGCAAAGTTAATAAATGGAAAAGAGGTTCCTACACACATTATGATAATAAATACTCGTATGTACATAGTTATGTAATAAAAGCACTGATCAAATTTGTTTGAAGCTCATCACGTCAAGGGAGCAGGGGTTAGAATTTCGAATATGCAGTTTACGCACTTCAAACTGATGCAGTGTGAGAGATTTTCTTTATTTCTAACTTTCGCAAATATTCCGAGTTTTGCTTAAATTTCATAAGTACTCGTATGTACTCGTATGTTAAAAAATTTTTTTTAATATTTGTTAACGCACTAATAATCCCAAATTATTATTTTACTTATTCAGTAAAATATTTTTTTTATTAAAAATACCAGGTGTGCTCAAAAAATATCGCATATTTTGAATTTTTGCGGGTTACGTATATTCGAATTTTGATTTTTTTGTGGCGTTATGTTGGTACTCATGTCTCTCACTTATGCCGACAATTTCGGCCATTTTGAATGTTCAGTTAATTGTTGACAGCTGCTTCAGTACCAACATAACGCCATAAAAAATCAAAATTCGAATATACGTAACCCGCGAAAATTCAAAATTCGCGATACTTTTTGAACACACCTCGTACATTGAAATTGATTATGAGGGGCTTAGCTGGATCCTATGCGCATTTTAGTGTATCTAATGCAGATCATCAGGAACATTTAACCAAAAATTCCTTAGAACATCTAGAGATATTACGTTAAACTTTAATTTAAACAAATGAGAAGTTCAACTAATATCAAATTTTAACCAAAAACAAGAAGAAGAAAAATACATGTGTGTAGGTCTGTTTATATTATGATTTTATTAGTTCGATATTTCGTTAACCTGCGGTTAACTTCTTCAGGATATTTCCTATTTTTTTGTTTTTTTTTTGTATTAAATTTTTCTGTTTCTTTTCTCCTTTCAATTACAAATATAAAATATAAAAATATAAAAACATTTTGTAATTGAAAGGAGAAAAGAAAAATTTAATATCAAAAAAAACAAACAAATAAGAAATATGCTGAAGAAGTTAACCAAAGGTTAACGAAATATCGAACTAATAAAATCATAATATAAACAGACCTACAGCTCAAAAAAATAGTTTAATTGAACGCAATTAATAGTTGTTGTTTTTTATATTACAACTGCAATTCGAGCTGAAAAAAGTCATCCACTGTAGCAATGGCAAAATAAGAAAATAAAAATCAACATGTTATTATAAATAAATACGCATAGAGTCCAGCTAACCCTTCAATAATCAATTTC
This sequence comes from Nowickia ferox, assembly GCA_936439885.1. Lineage (NCBI taxonomy): Eukaryota > Metazoa > Arthropoda > Insecta > Diptera > Tachinidae > Nowickia > Nowickia ferox. Next base: position 87,516,856 of record OW387023.1, on the reverse strand, counting down.
AATATATTTTTAATAAACAAAAGAACATTTTACTGAATAAGTAAAATAGTAATAACACATGTTTACAGTACATCGCGTTTCATGAAAAGTTTAGCCGTCACCAACTACATGTTACGCAGATTTTAAGTATATAATTATATTTTTTTTATCAGCTCTAGTTTTCGAGATATGCCGTTATGTCAAAAATTAAGGCACTTGCAGGACATACATACATATTTTATCATAACTTGAGAATTCCACGCTCTCTATTCAGTTAAGTAAAACATTAAAAACTCGACAACTAAATTATCTTTAAGCCGTTCAAATATTATTTCTAAATCTGCACAGCAAAAAAAAGAAAAAAATAATTTTTTAGGAATTTTTTTTAAATTTCTGTTTTTGGAACTTCATAACAAAAGAAAGATATAACAGCAGGAAAGCTTTTTTCAGTAGCATGTAGCTAAATACATTCCAAAAGAATTGAGTTCTTTTTCATTGGAATTGGTGCACAACTTTTGATTTTATTCACAATTTAGTGACAGAACCAAACTGATAGAAATTGAAATTTCACATAAACACAAATTCAAAAGTTTTACAGATATCTTTTGCTTCAAAGTTCTGTTGCTTATCTTTGAAATTGTAAATAATATCAAAAGTTGTACACCAATTTCAATGAAATAGGGCTCCATTCCTTTGGAGTATATTAAGCTACAAAATAAGCTCGTATTCGTATTTGTATTTTTCATGCATTCCTAAAAACCAAAAAATAAATATTTTTTTCTAAAATTCTTTTAATTAAATTCGGTTTAAATTTTCATCATATCTCTGAAAGTACTAAGCAGAATTAGAAACAATGTTTGCACGGCCTCGAGATTACTCGTATTTTCTTATCGAATTTTGGGTTTTCCCTTGCTGAGTAGAGAAACCCCTTCTGCTGTTATGGTACTATATGAAGTGAAAGTGGCTTTATTTTTTACATAACGCTATAACTCGAAAACTAGAGCTGATAGAAATAAATAAAGAGACAACTTTCATTTTAAGCGAACGAATATTTTCTTTCGAAATTTTTAAGCATGTGTAATAAATAGAACACGTATTTTCAAATTAATTTCCAACTCGACTTCAAAATTTTATAAATTTAAATCAAAGCTCCATAAATACTGAGAGCTGTTGATTGTATCTCTCCCAAACGCTGGAATTTATTACAGTTTTTTTTTTTTTTTGATTTTGAATATAATCGAAAACATGCAAGCAATATTTGTTATGTTGCTAAGAGATAGAGCAATAAAATTAAATTCACTTAAAAACATTATAAATAAAAAGAAGACTTTTTTGTTTGTATACACCATTTTTCTTCTTCTTCATTCTTCTTTTGCAGAAGGTGGCTGCTCCCCACGTTTTTCCAAAGATATTGTTCCCGATATAAATATAATAACGGACGAAGGGTCCAATCACCACCCGAGCCCGATCATAACAGCAAGTGACAGTCATTTCGATACACTTTCTACAACTTTGGAAGCTACTGATGAGATGAGTACCTCAATGGTAGAGAGTGAAATACAACCAAAGCCTTATAGCAGCAGTAATGGCATTGGTGTTGCTAGTGGAGTGAATACAAATAGTGGGAGTGGCGGAGTAGTCAAGAAAAAAGTACGTTTGCGCAAAATAGGCTCTAGACAAAACAGTAAAACTGAAAGTGACAGCAGTGATGAGGATAATCCTGGTATTTTAGAAACTCCCAGACGTTTGAAGCGCAAGAGTTATCGTCTCAAACAAAGATCTTTCGACGAAGATCCCAGTTCGGCTACCATAGCAGAGGATATGGTTTATGTTTTAAAGGTCAAACCCGGTTATGCCATTAGACAAATGTGTGATGCGGCTACAAAAGCGACAGAAAGCGGTCGACAGGGTAATAAAACATTTAACAAGTTACCCTTGGCTACTTCAACTTCTTTGCCCAATGTTTTCGTAAAAACTAAAAGAAAAGTATTTACTGCAGTGCAGGAACCAATGGCTACAAATGGTGTAGCTGTTATAGAACAGGAAATCGTACATTCTTCTACGGAGCCAAATATGAGATCATTTAATCAAACCGTAATGTACAATGAAACTATCGAAGATTCTGAAAGACTATGTGAAAAAAAATCTAACAGCGCTAACGACAAACAAAGAGAAGGCATTTTGCAACATTTAGAATTGAAGCTCAAGCCACGTGTGCTTTTAGTACATAAATCTATAAGCTTAGATGATGTGCGTTCCGATAATAACTCCGAGGACTTGCGCAAAACTCGTAGTGCTCAAAGTCTAAAACAATCTGAGGAGGCCAACAAGTGCAATAACCACAGTCGTGGTTTTCGTACACCCTTGTCTACGGACAGTTTTCGCTTGTTGCAACGCTTCAGAGAAAATCCTTTAAAATTTGATAATATTACCAAATTTCAGAATATGCTTCAATATCCCAAGAGTAAAAAAGATCACTTATATAGAAAAAACAATGATAAGAACGCAAGCCCCAATTCCATGCATTTCAAGGGAGCAACCATTAGAAAAATTGAAAATAAAATTGCAAAAATATATTCGGGCTCCTCAGACTTAACAAAATCTATGTCGCCTGATAAACAAGATAATACAGTTCCACTCATAGCCAGAAAATGGGAACGCAAGTCTCTAACACCCACCAGTCAGATTATAAAATTTGACTTTCCCACGCCCAACAACTCTGAACCCACTACTCCAGTATTCGAACAAGCCAGCAGACCAATGACGCCCTTAAACGAAAGAGCTTTACGCATACAAAAGGCAAAAGAAGAATTCCTGCGCCAAAAACCCAGCCACCTATCAGTAATCAAATTGAGAGAAAGTATTCGCCGTGAAGAAAGTTGGGGCAAAAAAAGGAAAAGCGATTTGAGTTTAAGTTCTAATACAGCTGATGATAGTTCCGTGCACTGCGAACTTGCTGAATCGGAGGACAATGAGCTGCAAAAAAGTATGAGCGCAGACACCATTAGAGCTGAGTCGCCCCCTACACAATCCGATACAGGAACGGATCAAGATTTTGGAGGAATTTATGATTCCATACCGCGACAAGTAACCAGATCTGGCAAAATTTCCAGCAAACTAGGCTTCGCTAGCTTGGCCTCCAAATTACGTAGAGTGAAGGGTAAGAAAGCCAAAGATCCGAACGTTGCTAAAGCTTTAACAAATTCCCATACCGCCAGTGGCAGTGTCTTGTCGGCTCTATGCCGTCAAAGTTTATTCACTGACATTATTGTTCCCCCCCAAATCGGTGCGAATGACAATAGGGCAACAACCTCTCCTACTGGCGACAGTGTTGTCATGAAGTCACAGTCTTCACCTCATGCCTTGCAAAGAAATCGCAACGATGCTTCCCGTGATTTAAGATATTTCAACAACGAACGTCTAAATAAATCACAAAGTGATCAATATGTCAAACGTCCCAAAGAAAGTTACGTATAGTTTACGTATATTTAGTATAAGCTATTTAAATTTATTTATTACATACATATTTATTTTTATTCAACTGTAATCGTATAAAACAAAAAATACTCGTATTTATTTAATTAATTTTCTTCTAGTCCATATACTACCAACCACACAAACGATTTACATACATACATGTAATATTTCGATACTTTTTAGATGTGTTTTTATCAATATTTTGTATTTGTTATTAATTTTTTTTAATGTACAATCAAATGCCAAAGAACAATAAAAATGAAATGTTTTCATTGTTTTAACTATAATGCTATTAAGTATTTATTAATTCGTTCGATGATAGCGATTTACAAGTCGAACGAGAAAAAAAAGAGTTTAAAGCGAGAAAATAGAGTATGATGATTCCAGCAAAAACTTCAGGAATTTTGGTACTGGTTAGTAGCAGTTCTTTAATGGAGTACAATGTAATAAGTTGTGCTTATCCTTCTTATTAATTTGATAGCTATAAAGATAGGTATAAGGACTAATTATTGGTAATGAATAAAATACTTATTTATTAATATTTTTATGTGAAAGTAATTGTTTGATGAGTTACTTGTTACTAACTAAAAGTAGGTAACATAATATTTTGTTTTAACATGTGTTTAAACATGAAACAACTCCTATCTCTTAGCCCTAAGAGATACATAAATCAGTGCAAGTTAATCTCTATTTTTGGTTTGAAATGTGTTTAAACCAGCAAACCTATAAATAATAAATGTAAACGGATAGAGTTGGGCGTTTAAACTACCAATACAGGCCATATGATATTGTTACTGACAGACCATATATTTTACATTTAAAGATCACTCAACTTTTTTCCAAGCCTCTACTTTTTCTTTAGATCTTGTTCGATCTGTTTTCTCATACTATTCTACTTCGGCAAGCATAAATATAATTTCTTTATCAGTAATATTTTGCGAGATTCAATTAAAATTTATTAATTTGTTTGTTGATGTGTGTGAAGTTAAATTTACAAATTTATAACTCTTGACACAAACCTTGTGTTTTAACAGAGCTCTGTTTGAGTGTTAACAGACCTCTGTTAAGCTATAAAAATTCGATTAATGCCTTTCCCATTAATTGAGGCAATCGAGATGGAAAAAAATAATGCAAATTTATAGACAAGGTGTTCCTTTATTATTGCCCATGAATCTATTTCTGAAAAACATGAATTTGAACCAAAGTAAGCAAAGGTTTCAAATTGGCATTTTCTGAGGGATACGCATTTTTTCGGGAAACAGTCGATGAGGGCCAACAAAAGTGTTGACTATTATTGACCACATTGTGCTATAAAAATGTGCATACTCAGAATTTCTGGAAATTTAAGTTTTCAGGAGATTTTCGAAAAATTTTAAATTTGCCCAACTATATTAACATTTTTCAAGATGTGACCAAATTTTCCTGAGAACAAGGGGATGCGGGCGGACAAAAGTGGTACCTATTATGGACCACATTGTACTCTAAAAACGTGCATACTCAGAATTTCTGTAAGTTCGAGTTTTCAAGAGATTTTCGAAAAAATTTAAATTTGCCCAACAAAAGGGTCCGCCATCTAACGTTTTTTTTTCAACTAGTGCTTATTTCGTGAATGGTAACACTTAGCTCATGTCTGATTTGACAGATAATTAGTTTTATCCTTCCGCTGAACGAATATGGTTGTGTATACGCTTGAACAACGCTGGGAAATATTGCCTGCGATCGACTTACAGAAGATGCCGATTTTGCCAAAAAAAATCATCTTTTCAGATGAAGCTCATTTTGATCGTGGCGGGTATGTAAACAAGCAAAATTGTCGCATTTGGGGCACAGAAAACCCGCACGCATATATTGAAAAGCCAACGCACCCAAAACGAGTCACTGTTTGGTGTGGATTTTGGTCCAGAGGCATAATTTGGCCAATGAGCAAGGAGTGGCCGTTACAGTCAATGGCGATCATTATCGGGCCATGTTGAACGAATTTTTGTTCACAAAAATTGAAGAGGAGGATATTGGCAACATTGGTTTCAACAGGACGGCCCTACGTGCCACACAGCCGAAGCTACACTCGATGTTTTGCGCGCTGGTTAAAAAAAAAGTTATCTGGCGGACCCTATATATTAAAATTTTCCAAGATGTTACCAAATAATAAAGGAGTCGATGCGGGCGGACAAAAGTGGTCACCTATTATGGACCACATTGTGCTCTAAAAATGTGCATACTCAGAAGAGAATTTATTGCAACGACAACTCTATGAAAAAATTATTAATGAGGGTGGGTGTAAAAATTATAAAAAACTGTCCAAATTTGCACTACTTCCGAATGACTTCCTTTGAAACTCTTCTTTTAACTGGGTAATGCATTATTTAACCCTTGCATACAATGTCCGTTCGAATAATCAAGTCTATATTTTAAACGCTATTCAACACGAGCTGAAAGTTTCTAGGAGATCCACAGCAATTTCAATTGTAATAAAACTCAAACATCAAATTGGCCAATACCATATTTTAGGATCTTGGCGGAAGTCAATGCTTATATTATTTTATTCCAATTATGTATATCCCTTACATGAGTTCCATTAGCGTTTAGGTCGCACAGTTTTTTTTTCCAAAGGCAAGTGGGGAAAGAGATTAATGAATACCAACCGCTCGTTTTGATACTATTTTTCTTGCGCATCGTAATAGAGAGTAACCGTCCTGCTTTTTTGAAAAAACGAATGTTTTTTAATTTAATTTTAATTTTAAAAAACAAGTAAGTTTTTGAAGAGGCACTTTTGGAAAAGCTACCTTTTCGAAAATAGGTTTATTGCAAAAGGTACTCTCTGGGCTTTTGAAAAAGGTACTTCCAAAAAATACATTTTGGTAATGGAAACTATTTACTTTTTAGAAAAAATGCTTTTGAAAAAAGGCACTTTTGTGGGGATATGCTTTTTGGGAAAGTTACTTTTTGAATTATTTTTGACAAAATTACTTTACCTTTTAAAAAAGGTAAATTTTTGGAGATAGTATTTTATGAAAAATGAGCGAATCACTTAGAAGATCTTATTTAAAAAAAAAAAAAAATTTGTTTTTTTTGTAGATGCAACTTTTGAAAAAATTCAAACTAATATTATGTTCACACTTACGTGTTTAACGTACGTACATCCTCTTGTTTTTTTTTAACATCTCCAATAAGTAGTTTTAGATTTAAACACTTCGTTAGGTCGAGTACACACTGTGGCATTTTGTGACAAATATGGCAAAAATAGCAGTGGGAACTAGTGGCATTACCACACAAACTGTTTACGCATCTTATGTGAACAGCTGTAAGAATAAGTTGGCTGCATTGCTAATATAAAAAGAAAATGTCAGGGTGTTGACATTTTGACATTGACAAAATACAGAAAGAACTTTAAACTTTTATGGAAAACGAAAAATCGCAGAAGCGTGTAAGAAAAATCCAAGCGTCATGACATGACGACACTGTTAATTCAGCTTGTAGAAGTTCGTGAGGCTGTGTGGAATCACCTATGTAGCATTTATAGGGATATAAATGCGAAGGAATCTGCATGGGCAGACATTTCGAAAGAACTGATGCTGTTACGTTCAGAAGTGGTAGCCAAACGGAACAGCGTTTGACTCTTGCTTCCGTAAACTGGGATGCAGAGTACAATAAAATGCTTTGGTAGTGCGCATATTAAGCCCTGTCTTTTCCACCACTTTCTTTGCTGTTTTTTAGATTTTCTTAATTTTTTTCTTATTATTGATAAACACACACACTGTGGCACTAGCCAATTGAATAATTTTGCAATTATCCATTTGTATAAATATTAATTAACAAACAATACGAAAAACAAAGTCTCACAATGATAAAGCAAACGACCCTAAATGTCATTATGTCAAAATTAGTTCTTGATGTAGACAATGATACCGTATTGCCATTTTTTAGGGATGGGACTTTTTCCTGTTACAATCACACAACAAAATTGTGTGTCATCGAAAAATTTGATGGCAACGGCACTGCACACTGCACACATATGAAAATGACACCACAAAATGACAACACATGAAATGCCAGATGTAAGCTCGGCCTTAAACACGTAACTGGAATATGTTCAGTGCGTTTGTGATATGTCTGGCAACTTTGTGTTGTTATTAAATGGCGGCACGTGAAAAAAATGTTTGCTATACAAGTAATTGCTTAAAAAAATTTAAAATATTTATAAAAACATATCGTTGGTCTCAAGTAGAAAGGCCTTAAACATAATAGAAACTGTAACATTCAATATGTAACTTTTTTGTACAACCGCTTGTAAAAGCGTTATTTTTTACACTATTGCAATAAATTTTTGTAACGAGGTGTATTTGTGTGAAATGTATTGGAATAATTAAAATTTTGTAAAATATACGAGTTAGGGCCTTTCTACTTGAGACCATCGATATATTGTTTGAAAATAATAAAACAAATAAAAAATAGAATAGTTTGGAATTTCTTACAAACACAATAAGTTTTTTGAGAATGTACCTTAAAATAAATGGATCCTTATTAATATAATATTTTTTTGAAAATTACCTTTATTGAAAATGTAATTTTTATATGTATTATATTTTAGATCTCCTTTTTAGTTTTAAACCTAAATTAATTTACTTTAAACCAGAACTCTCCCCGTCAACGTTTAACATCAGTTAAGATATTATGAGTTCCGCTGTAATATTCTTCTTCAGTTTCCATAAAATCATAATCATTATTTGTGTCATCAACAAACAATATGCAGTCAGTTACATTTGAGATGGACTCAGTTATAAAGGGAATTCTACTAGTAAAATTGATACCACAATTGACAACTTCCTGGGTAGCCAAAGGCAATTGATTCTCTACATTATCCAAAACATGTTTGGCTGTGCTTATGGTATTAAAAATATTCTTGGCAATCTTCGTGACATTCAAAATCGCTGTGACGATTTTGCCCATAAGAGAATTTTGTTGGGTTACTTTTTTATAAATTGCAGCCAGTTCGAGAACATTTTTCTGCACCGTTTTTACAGTCTGATATGCTTCATTTTGGATTTTAACCATCAGAGAAGTGGTGAATAAATAGCAATCCACTCCTTCATAAACATAATGAAGAGATGTGTTTAGTTGAGGTATATGGGAGTAAGTACAGTATGCAGCGCGGCCTACATGGCCTGCAGCGCTATAAACAATTTTAAGGGCCTTAAATAACAAAACAGCAACTTTTGGTTTAGTGATCTTAAGTAAATTTGTTTCCAAGCTTACAGCCTTGGCAATTAACTCATTGAGATTATTTTGTGCTTCATATAAAGTATCTTGAAATATTCCTTGTAGATCCAATAATTCCATTTGTTGTTCTTTGGTCATTAAGCTGAAATCCAGATTCCCCATAATCTCTTCAACAGTTGGCAAACTAATATTATATGGCAAAGTGGCTTCTTGAGGAAACATATTGTTTAGCTGTTGTTCAAATTCTTGTAAGGTGTGATCAAATTGCTGTTGATATTGTTTGTCGCTTGTAACACTCTCTTCAGGTATTTTCATGGCAATAAAGTCGTACTGTAGTTGCAATTCCTCAAACAAAGGTCTTAATGCCTCAATTTCATCATTGGTAAGATCTTGTGCTTCATCCAGTAAGCCAGAAATTTCTCTGTTAGCTCGGCATGGCTGCAGTAGCTGCAAAATATTATTGTTATTTCACATACTTCTTTTTCTAGAAAATAATTACCACAATTATTGCTACAGCCCATAGTGCAAGCTTCCTTTTGGTACACTTAGCCATTTTAGTGGCCCAACTATTCGGTGTTAAGAGTTTTTATAAACTACGAGTATATTTAATTTTTTTTTAGCTAAATAATATTTCTTTAAATATTGTTTAAAGAACATTATTCGATTTACAAGATAATAATTCGTAGACCTTATCTTTTTATTATGTTCTTAATCTATCGGCAAGCAATACTTATCGTCGAACTTATTTATTTATTAACAACATTTTGAAAAGTAACTAAATAAAATTTTGAAGGTATCATTCTTTTAAGAAAATAATCTTTTAAGTGTTGTATATGAGTCTATTGTCTCGATATTGTCGATTTCTAAAATTCTTTCATAGGATATTTATTTTCGAGTTCAAGTACTCAGTAAAGGATTGTCGGACGGTAAGCTCTCAATATCCCGAAAATATTTGTTATCGTTTTAGCAGACGTGAGTATGCCTTTCACTCTTCGAAGTATTATCGAACGGTATATCGAATGGAGATCTTCTCTATATCAACTTCAAGGAAGCGTTTGATACTTTATATCACGTAAGCCCAAAAAACCATAATTATTAAGCTTATAAAAGTGTTGTGTCACAATGCAAAATGTCACGTCTTGTACCAGCGATAAACAAAACAACAACAGATGTGAGACAAGGCTGTGTTCTCTGTGTAATACAAGGCTGCGTTCTCGCTTCTGTGCTTTTCAACCCCCTTAGGGGAATCAGGGGGAGCTTTTAGGAGTAAATTCTGGTAATTTGGGGGGTAAATTAGGGTTTTCCCTCGCCGTTTCTTTGGTTTTTTTGGATATAGATCTGCAGCGTCACCTGGAACTGCCTAAGTTCAAAAGACGATATAGGTGAAGCTTTTCGGGGTGGAACTTCGAGGCTTGCATCTGGTACCACGGGTTACACCTATCTAAGAGTTGGATATGTGTAACGTGTCGGCATGATCCTTTAATAAAAGGTCGATTTCGTCCAAGCCCACGGGTTTAAATGGATGATGTTGATCTGTTTTAGTAGGTACTGCATTGTGTCGCCTGAGGCATTCGTCTGACTCTGATGAGGGTTTGAGTTGTGCCGGTAATTGATGAGGAATTCTCTTGTAGACCTTACTGTGGGTGTAAGCAAATATACTCGTGGCGTGTGATCACGGAGAATCGTACGTGGTGGCTGTGCTTGCTACCAAAAACTCTGGGAGAATAGTCTTGGCTTCCCAGTGATTGGTGTGACACACTATTCTAGGTGCTGTTGCCATACAACAGAAGCTAACTTGACAATGCTTTAGCAGCAAGAGTTTAGATAGCTCTAAGTACATCAGCAAGGTACTTGTTCGTAGTACAGGGATAACTATGTTCAAAGATTGCAACCTATGTGTTCTTGGTAAGTCACATGGTGCTTTCTAAGGGTACATGGGGGCGATAGTTGGACGCTTATCTTCTTATCTAACTGGACAAAATTAATAAATGGCGTTGGGTTCACTTCCCATTTATGAATTAAATAAAAATGAGTTCAGATATATAAATGTTTATTAAAATAATTTTTTTTTAAGAATGTATTTTGGGAGTTTTTGCCCATTCTTCAAAAATTTCCTTTTCGCGAAAGAGTGGAGGTCATACTGGAAAAGTAAAAAAAAAACATATGGCGGTCGCAAAAACGCGCAAGATGTTTTTGATTTATCTTAAAGTGAACACTTGAAAGATTGACACAAATCTAGTTTTACACCGAAACTATTCGGAATAAATAGCTTTAACTCTAATTCAAAAAAAAAAAGAAATATTTTTTTTGCAATTTTTGAACTCTCACGAAAAAAAATTTTTAAGTGATACAATTTTAAATTTTTACAATTTTTAATACTTCCAATGAAAATATTTAAATGAAAATTTTAATATATTTCCTTGAAATAAAGTTTAATAATCAGAAATAATTTCTTAGTCGGGCTTAAGTTCAGTTATTTCAATTCTTGTTGAATGAAATATTTTTATTAATTAATGTGAGTTTCTAAAGAAGAGAAGAAAAATTAAATTAGACTGTATTACCTGAAGGAAATACCGATATTTTTCTGTGCAGCCACGCATTTCATCAGCACCCAACCAAGTCTATCTACTGGGGTAGAGATTGTTATTACCATCAGCTATTTAATGCAAATTTTCAATGAAATGGAATATGAGAAATGATTATATTGTGTATACAATTATTGATTTACCTTTTCTAAATACATTTGTAAGTATCACTATTCATTTTCTGTTTAATTCGTTTTTTCATTTTCTATTCAGGTTAGCACGAAGTTATATCACTCTACCTAAGTATGTTTAACTATTCTTGCTAATCTTTTACGATCATCACATTAATTATTTTTACTTATTCGATGTACCGTCGGTACATACATGTAAGTATTATTGGTTTTGATTTCTACAGTTGATTTTACTTTCCAGTATATGAAACTGTGATTGCCAAGTGAAAAAGTTTCTCACTTAAAGTAACAAATAACAGAGCATTAATGACAAACGCCCAGAGCCTTGTAGACGTTGTCTCATTATGTTACCTCAGCAGTCTTCTGACTGCAAGAGACGGATCCAGCTAAGGTCCGTATTAAATCTGGAAGACACCATTTTGGCTCCTCGAATGCTGCTCGAAAATACATCAAATCGCTCCAGCTGTTCATAAATCGATGTCTTCGCAAAATCCTAAGGTTATATTGATCAGCCACGATATTCAGCGATCGGTTGTGGATCGAAACAAACCAAAAGATGGTATAAATTTAAATACGGAAAATAAAATGTTGCTGGTTAGGGCATTTACTATAAAAAACTATTGAAGACATCACTGCAAAAGTTATTTAATGAAACCAAACCGATATCGATTCCTGCTTCCTTATATATACAAGTAGCTCGTAGTAAAAAAACCGTAGTTGTCGGATTGTAAGATCTCCCAAATGTATCTTATAATCGTACTAACAGTAATTAAAAGCAGTTGATGTCAAGATCTCCCGAATACATCTTGATTTCGTTGTGGTGTAGTTTGCTGATTATAAGATCCAACGAATACATCTTACAATCGCAATAACAGAAATTAAAAGTAGAGGATCTCGAGATCTCCCGAATATATCTTGAGTTCATATTTACCCGTATTATAAGATTTCGTTTGTTTTACCATAAACCCAAAGAATAGCATAACATCGAGTGCTGAAGTAGATATCATCAACTAGCGGCTGATACACGTGACATCATCAGCCGAATCTCGGAGGACTTTTCTCTTTAAATAAATTACTATTCCATATATGTATCTTCAACACCTAAAAGCTACATCTATTTTATTTCAGAGGAAGTAGATCTTTGGTAAGAACACTGGCAGGCTGAGTCATACCTCGGCTGAGAAAATGAGCTACATAACTACATTGCAATGGCCCAAAAAGAGTTTTGTTAGTTTTTATAAATACTTCGAGGAGTTTGCACGCGATGACTTCAAAAATGTTCCACAGTGTAATTCATCAATTATTTGGCATCATATTTTTTGTTTCGAGTATATACAAGTATTTACATTCAAAATCCCAAACACAAATTTTAACGAAACTATGGAGATTGATTTTCGAATTTCATAAAACGGTTTTTGAATAAGTGCGACCTAACAAGGACCTATAAGATATTGTGAAAATGGCAAATTACGGAAAAATAACTTATGCTTTCTTTTATCTTTTAATGTCTTACCGAAATGCATATGTACGCATAAATTTTCCAAAAACTTTCTTGACCACACAGGTTAACACATAAAAATTTAAAAATAAACATTTATTGGTAAGCATGAATTGATTATACCAATAAAAGATAATGACACTTGTGTCTTTGCGAGACTTGTAATCCAGAAGTTATGCACAGTATGTTAACGAAATTTTAAATGTTTCTTTTTTTAGGCCATACTTGAGTGACACGCGACTAAACCTTTGCATGCAAGACTAAAAAAATGTACTACCAAAAGGATGTACGAAAGCAAAGGATGTAACCAAAGAAGAAAATAAAATATCACTCAAGCGCAATTTGAATTTTTAACAATAGTTGCAACTAAGGGATATACGGACATTAATTGAAATTTGTATTTGGTTCAATAAAATATGTATTCAGGCTTAGCATATGAAAAAAGGACTTTTGCAGCTGAAATATAGAAGCAAAATTATTTATATGCACGAAAAAAAAATAAATTTAAAATTATTGAGATCATTGAATGATGATGAAAAATGACAAGTGAATATTTTGATTTAGTATGGCAGATATTAACATATAAATAAATCAATATCCCATAAAACAAACAGCTGTATTCAACGTTACTTTTCTTACTTTATTTTTTGTGTTTTATTTTTTAAATATATATTTATGCATTTTGGTAATATTTTCTATATCAAATTTAAACTTTATTTTCAGTTTACGTTGAAACCAGAAACTAATTTAAATTTTCCTATAATTCTATTTTTAGCCAAGGCACGCGTCAGTCTCACTTATTAGTGCAATTTTGCTTATTGGCCTAGTCCAAACAGAAAGAACGAAAGAGAGAAAGAAACAATTTCCCTATGAATGAATGTGTTGAAAGGAACTTTTAAAGGTTTTTCCTTTTTTGAAGCCAGCAAATGACAAAAGACCACAGATGGTCAATGTGAGTGATCTCGTATTTTTTTCTTTTGTTATTTTTGGTCGATCTTAAAATGACTGGTAGTATTTTCGCTGCTTGCTTCAAGATAGTCGTACTAAATTAGTGGCACTAACAACAACAATGTTGATAGTTTTTAGTGGCCAAAAACCGCTCTTATTTATTATATTTGTTGTATCCACGAGTTTAAGTGTAATTACACTGTACAACGAAATCAATTTTTTTTTTCAAACTAAACAAATTTTAGTAACTGATAGAGGATGAGACGAAACGAAACGAGTAAAATTAATTATATCAGCGATTTAAAAGTTTAGGTTTTTTAGTCTTATTTAAAGGGGGTTTTAATCCCCATTTCATAATCAGGTGGCAACAGAAAAAAATGGTTTTGTTAAAACCAACATAAAACCTTTTTTCAATTGGTTTTAAGTAGGTTTTATGAAATGCAACCTTGTTTTCGTTGTTCTAACTAACAGTGCTGCCAATTTAGAATGACCGGAAGCAATTGATAATGTTTATGTCATTTAATAAGAATAGATACCGATTGAAACAAAAAAATTTAGTGAAAAATAATCTTTTGGACGGAAAACAACGAAAGTATTTTGATTGACTGACGTCTGTCTATCTGATGATAAAAAAGGTTAAGTTTATAATGTATTTGCGTATTTTTTATATATAATAACTTGATTTCAAAACACTTCTTCACTTTGCATAAGTAGTTCCATAACTTTAAAATATTCAATTACAAAATATAAAATAGTTTAATAGTTTTAAAGTGCATTGTAATATTTCTTAGTTTTTAATATATATAAAAACAGCTGTTGTACAGTTTGTCAAATAAGTGTTGAAAAAAGTAGAAAAAGTACAGCAACAAATACACTGGTTTCTGCAGGATATTTTTTTATTTTTTTTAAAATTTAAAACTTGAATTTATTAAATTTGTGGTGTGAACGCAAAATCAGCTGTTTAAGGTTTCAATGTTAAGGCCAGGTTTTCACTTTAGGTATGAAAGCACTATTAGGGCTTAGCTTCCGTTAATCCCATTGCCAAAAAAAGTGGGCGGGAGCATGTCCATACAATCTTTTCCTTTGATTGTATGTACTTTTACTTATGCGATTGCTACGAAACTCAGCATACACCTTGGACTCTCGTAGTGACACAATATCGAGCTTAAAAAATTGGCGGAACCACGCCCGCTAAAATTTAAAATTGTATTTCATGTGCATCTACTTAATCGATGATTCTTACGAAACTAGGCACACATCATGAGCTTTGAAAGTGACACGTTCTAGCATTGAAAAAACTAGTATGGTTTAGTATAAAATTATATATACTTCATATCCGATTCTCACACAGCTTGGCAAACAGTTTGAGTTATTTTTATGGTAAAATCTTTTGACTAAAAAAATGGGCGGAACCTTGTCCGTTAACACTTATTATTATTTTTAACTTTTTACTGCTTATTTTTAAAGTTTTATTTGCGTTGTACGGTGTTGTTATTTATAATATATATATATATATATATATATATATATAATTGTATTTGTATCTTATTGCTCTTAAAGTATTTATGCATCTCCGTTTTTCTCGGTCGTTTCAATTGCCAAGCTATCGACTATTCAACCTTTATACATACGAGTATGTGCAGCAAAAAATTGTTCCTAAATACAATTAATTTCTTTTATTTCTTGTCTTACAAAAGGAAACTATTAAAAATAACTGCAGTTTTGATACCTTAAACCACTTCGCCATCTGTTGGTTTGGAAAATTTGTAGTTCATTTTATGTGTTAAATCATTTGTAAGAAAATTTCGTGTTAATAATGCAAAGCGAATTTTTCATACGTACATAACTGTTTATAAAATATTATTTATAATTTAATCTGGAGCATTGATTGGCAACAAAAAAAAAATAAGAAAAACATGTATGTATGCACTGTATTATATTTCAAAGACCATGTTTAATTAGATTACAGCAATCGAAATTTTATTGCTCGATTTTGAATTGCAACCGAACATCAGTGGCCGTGTCAATTGGCAACGCAACTGAAATTTAAATTTCTATTACATATGCATGGCAACCTTTTCTAGTTATCCAAAATACCATTATGACAACTGAAAATAACGTAAACAAAGCTTCAAAACATAAAGCAAGCCACACACTTTGCGACCGTTGCAACGGTTGGTACAACATGAGCAGGTTGTGTATGAGATTGTAAAGTGTGTGGAGGAACTTGTGTCTCGGTTGTACGAAAGATTAAAAATATTTGATTTTTAGTCAAGTTGTATTGACAGGCCTTAAAATTTAGTAGTATGTTGTACAAATTTATTACATTTTGTTTTTATTTTCATTTTGGTAATATAAAAAACGTCGCGCAGGAATTCAAATTTGCGTTTAAAATGTAGAATTCAACAGAAATAAGTGATTTTATTGAATTTTATATAAGCTTGCGTGCAAAAATATGCATCGAAACTCTTGACAAAAGGTGATTAAATACTTTGTCTGCCATCCACTTGTAATTTTTATAATCCTTTGGCTCCAATTATTTTAGTGTTTTCAAGAGTTTGTTGTTAAAATATTTTTTTTATGTGAACCACTACTTTTTTTCGTTCTTCTTCTTCGTTTTGCACCAAAAAATCAGCGATCACAACACGAGCAATAGTAACGGATATCATGTTTACTAAAGGCCGTGATACACTATCCTACTCAATCGCAGTTTTTACTAAAAAAAATATAACCCTGGCATGATAAAGTCTATGGAAATTTTCAAAAGATAATAACAATTCATTGGATCAGGGTTGTTTTTTAGTAGGTCGTGCGATTGTATAGGATAGTGAGTCATGGCCTTAAATTATTTTTTAGAAAATGAAGTTGTGCTCTAATATAGTGCACGTTGTTGTATAGTTTGTGCGCAAAACACACAACGTGTTGTACCAATGGTCGCAAAGTGTGTGGCTTGCATAAGATATATAAGTATAAAAAAATCTTAAATATAAGTGCTTAAAAAATTACTTAACATAAAAATTACTAGCTCAGTGGATTAATTTTTCGATGAAGAGAAGGAAGTACAACATGTTGAATCTATTAGATGTTGAATCTCTGATGTGAATAAAATTTATTGCTTAAAATAATATTTAACAAAAATTTTTTTAGCTGTAAGGTATTTTTTCGCCTTCCCAAAAGAGCAGTAGTTTACTTAGTTTAATTTAATTAGTTTATTTTAACCTTACCACATTCTTGCTTTAAAAACTAAACATTTCAGCTGGCCAATATTATTGCTATTTGCCAACTGGCAACGCAACTAACGTTTGGTTGCCACTCATGATTGAGCCATTAATGATTAATCAATTCGTTTGTATCTTTTATGTTCTTTTATACGATTTTTAGTTTATTTGGTTCAAAAATTCAATCAGTGAGTTGATTAATTTAATCAATTTATTAATAGAATTTGGTATTTTAAATAAATTTTTGATTCATCAATTAATTGGACGCTTTCATTGAAATTATAAATATTTTTTATTAAATATTTTTCCATTAATTGAATAAAGTTACCTGCTTTAAATTTGTTGCAATTTTATAAATAAATATCATTATTTTCATAAAATGCAGTTAAAAAATTTAAAATTTTTTTATGTTTAACACAATTTGTTCTAATTTTGTCTTTGCAGTTATTAAACTAACCCACTGTTCTAATGCGTATAACCGAATTCTTTCAATTAGTAATAAATTAATTTTTTAATACATATTTATTACAATTTAAAAAATTCGTGATAAATTTTAAAGTATGGCTTAAGCTTTTTTAATTTATAATTGAATGACAATAAAAACAAATGTGGACACGCACTCTGTAGATTTATAATCGTAATATACAATGTAAAATGATTTTGACAACCAACTACTAAAGACTTGAATATATTTTGTGCTACTTTTAGGTGATTGATGATATTTTAATGAAACATTCTTAAAGGTTAATAAAATTATAAAGAAACTTAAATAATGGTTTATAAAAAAAACGGCAACAAAAACAGTTGAGACAGTGCATTTATTGGCAGCTAGAAAGAAGAAAGTAGAAAAATTTAACTTCTTACAGCAAATCCTAACACAAGATAGGACAGCTAAACAAAACAGGACTCAAGCCACAACAGATCCTTGCAGCCAAAGCAACATATGTTGTTTTTGAGTATGTCAACGTGTGCTATATATATATTTTTTTTTGGTTCTGCTTGTGTTTTATTTATTATTATTATTTTTTTTTGAATGGATCTTCCTAAAAATGTAGGCGCATGCCGTCATCTGGTACTACTTCGACTTACAAAAATTAGGTTTCCCCTTGTCAATGTGGAAAAGTATACATACTTACTAACTAACAGTTTTTTCTTCCAGTTTCTTTTGTATTTCCTTAACACTACTACCAACTCAATTTAAAGATATCAGTATAATTACAAATACATACTCAAACAGCTATAAGTATCTAAATTATCCTGCTGTCGTTTTATTTTTTGCGTTTTTTTTTGGTCATTTGAATGAAATTAACGAAAATAATGAGACCAACTTGGGCTTAGAACATTTAAATTAGGCCCAATAATTGACTGATCAATTATGTGTTATTAATCTTTAAGTGTCATTTAAGTAACAAATTGATTTTTTCAGTGCAAAGTTGAGAGACATTTAAATAATACTTAAATGCCCAACCTTGCGTATATAAGTTCTAATTAAGTTTTTCGAGCATACCATATGTTTTTATTTTTGTGTGTATAACATATACAGTAAATAGTTTCATATCATGGGATAAATAAATAGAAAAATGCTTTCGGATGTTCTTTTTATGCAATTTTAACTTTCTACATGTTGATAACCTAACTTTGTTATTTACATTAAACATCTGGTTTCTTTTAGAACTATCGACATTTCACAGTGCTACCATACCTTCATAGTATTTAAGTGAGCATTTATTTTTATGACTGAAAAAATGAAACTGCATTTAAGTGCAACTTAAATTTAAGTGGCAATTAGCTAAATGACATATAATTGAGAACTCAATTATTGGGCCTTAGTTTATAAAGATTATTAGTGAAATAACTATGAGTTTATTAATGTCATTGAAACAAGTTTCGCAATTCGTGCTTTAAAGCAAATTCACAAAATTTTTCATCAATATGGGAAAACTATCCATCGTTGCTATTATGAAGAGTATAATGAGTTTCATAAAAAATTTGGACAATTTGCAAGCACTGTTCAGTTACAACCGTCAAAATATTACATACATCAAGTAATACTGCCAAATAGAAATTTTCCTTTTCCTACTACCCCCTTTTCCACAAGCAAAGTTTACTTTGCAAAGTCTTAATTCAGCTGTGTGAAAGATAGAGGTAATAGTACAGTCTCTTTCTGTCTTTCTCCCAGCTGAATCAAGACTTTGCAAAGTAAACTTTGTGTGTGGAAAAGGGGTGTATATCTATACTTAATGCTATAAAAAGTTAAAGTTTGTATATTTGTAAGGGGTAATATTCGGATCCAGCGGTGCGATTTCTAACTAAAAGACTTTCAGCAAAATGTAGAATGGAGATTTCGGACGGACATATTGTATATTCATTGTTGCGCTAAAGTGCTTAGGATAGGTTCATTGGACAAAAAAAACCGAATCCTATTAACTGGATCACTCTATTAGACCTACAGTCTGTCTGTCTGCTCTTCAGTCCGTCTATCCATCCGTCCTTCCCCTTTCAGATTGCAAAATTAAGTTTGTTTGCGTTTGGCATTTCCGTTGTTCTCATTTTCGAAATGTGTGCAATACAATTCACAATCTTATGCAAATGGTCTTGCAACGTAGCATTTAGAAAGTGGTATACCCAACGGGAAAACTTAGAAGTCCTTCTTACTTCAGACCTCATTAAAGGCCTACTTAAGAATTTTTTTGATTCAATTACTGATTCTTATCTAACTGCTAAGGAATGCCTTATAGAAGGCCTAGACTCTTTCGCATAATGGATAAGATACACATTCCCTTCTATGAGAAGGGAGAAGAGAAATTCCATTCAGAATCGCTGGCAAAAGAAACGAGAGCGGAAGGCCTACTCCCCAAAGAAAACTCGCGTAAAAAAGATATGAGTATTTAATGGAGCAAAGAGGACTTGTACATCCAAAATCAGGAGTACAGGCATCCTTACATCTCTACATATGCAACACTTAAATGCAAACTGACAGCTGGAAATAAATGAATTAAAAAATTACAAAATAAAAAATTAAATAATTAAAACGCGAATAAAAATGGAAATATCGAATAAAAAATGGATTGAGGAGGCCATAGTTAATATATAAAACGTATCTTCAGGAAGCTGCGGAAATATGTTCAGGTAAGAGAAATCGTATTCGGTCAATTTTAAATACAATAAATTGTGAATTTTGTATATTGCAAGAAAAAAAAACGGTGTTCACAATTGATGAGTAATTTTTTTCATTAACTTGCAATCTCAAATGCACATGATTGTGAACTGGGCTATTATTTTTGTTTGCTTGCAACGCAATGCCAGACATCGAAAAATATCAGAAATTACCAACGTTACCGCTGGTATACAGTATTGCGATTTTATAAAATGCCATAATGTGTATTCAGCATTATTCTCGTTTTAATTAAATAGTTTTTATTGCTTTAAATAAAACAAATTGATAGCGATATTAATATTTTTTGTTTTCAGAAACAATTCCGAAATAGTGAGATCTTGCAATATACCGGGAAAGACATTTTAACTATGAAAAGAGTTGACAATTATGAGGTTATGAGATAAATTTGTATTTCTGCCAGTATGGGAAATAATTAATATCCCCGCCATCAGATTGACAGACATTTACTATTTTCTTAAGGTTCTGAACTACAATTTGCAAAAATGATTCGCTTATCTTTATCAATTTGTCACTAAATTTGTTTACATACAGTTATAATTCAAGCTAATATAATATTTAAAAAATATGTTAGTTGGTCACGTTAAGTAAAACTATATCAGTAAGAAATGCATTGGAAAAAAGCACGGTTTGAAATAAAAATTACATAAAAAATAAAAATTAAATTTCATAATAAATAATACTGATGGCTCCTCTTAAAAAAAACCCCCTTAATAAAAACTACTTTTTATATATTTATAAAAGTATAGCAACTTAAAGTATAAATGCAACTTAAAAATTAAAAAAAAACATACAAAAATAAAAAGGAACTATAGCCAGGATCTAACAGAAAAATATACACACATATACATATATCATATAGGTATTTCCCCTTTTTCTTGTTACAACCCTTTTCAGTTTCCTTCACCTTCTTGTTCCTCTTCATCTATCTTATTATTTAAAAAATTCATTTTTTTTAGCTAATAAAATGGTAACAGTTGGTCTAACACTCGTACTTGCTTATATCCTTTGTAGTTTATACTGCGCGTGCGTACGTATTTCCTACTCGTAATCTTCTCTCTTCTTACTATCATTTTAGAAAGGTGTCATGTTGACAGTGCTTCTTAATTTTGCTGATTCTTATTTTTTTCTTTCTGTAGGAGCATGTTGGCTTTCCTTCTACCGAATTCCGAAACATACACACGTAAATAAGTATGTTTGCGTATAATTTTGGTTTTATTTTATTTATATTTTTTTTAAATAAAACATTCGATCATTATTTGATTCGGAGACTGCTCAATTATGCACGTGCATCAGCTTTAGAAGTGGATTTTTGGCGTCAGTTGTTGGAATTGTTAAATGGTAGAGAATCCTTAATGTTTTTGTAACACATATGCTGCCTGTTTGAGTGAATAAAAGCAGTTAGTTACAGGATCTACTCAGAATTTTTGTTCTAATATACAATTTGTTTAATGATTAAAAAATTGGGTTACAAAATTAATTTAAAACGGCGTCCTTTTAAAGATGATGCTTAGGAAATAAAGCCTATAGTACACGGCATGTAAACAACCATATGTGCATGTGGTTCTGACGTGTACTAGTAACATATATACACGGAGATATTCACATGTGGCTTTCTACATGCCGTGTAATTTAGGCTTAAGTGTAGTTAAAACTTTTTATACATACACACAATTACCGTACTAAAGAAAGGTCATAGCTAACGTGACCAGATGGTTTTTGCAAAAAGCGGGACAGGATCGATCAAAAAGCGGGATTTTAAAGAAAATACCGCCAAAAAGCGGGATGTCAATATAAATATCTTTTATAAAGCGGGATGTGTAATAAGCACAAACACAGTTTCGTACGTAAGTACTTAGGAAACATAGTTTTCAACTGAAAATAAAACATTTTAAACACCCAAAAAAACATTTATAAACAAAAATATTGATCTATATAAATAAAAATCAAATGTTGTTTGTTGGTAATCGCATCAATTAAGAACTGATGCACCGATTTCGCTTTTTTTTAATATTTGACATAACCTCACTCTTTTAATTTATCTAAAAACGGAGCACTGCTGGACCAATTTTAATTTTTTTTATATTCTTATTAATTTAAGGAAATACTATTAAGGAGTGCACAAGTGGGCGTGGGATCCCCATTGTCCTTACAAGCTCCCCCCAGGGGAGTCTATTCTTGACTACGGGTGTTGGCAATCCCGGGGCCCCATCTGGGGTGATGTGGCTTTTTCCGTTGACGTACCTTTGGTACATTACCCGTAGAACTTATGTGTTACTACCCAATCTCTGGCAACAGAGCAACGGGTGTGCACATATTTATTAAAAGGAAACAGGTCTGTGTTGTCAATCAGGTGCAGCGTCACCTGGAACTTCCCTGAGTTCAAAAGACGATAGAGGTGAAGCCCTTGTGGTGGATCTTCGAAGTATCACCAGATGCTTGTCTCTGGTTCCACGGGTGCCGGTTGCCCGACAGTCGAGCTTCTCTAGGTGTTCGGGTGTATGTAGCGGCCGTCAGGATCCTTTGCTAAAAGGTCGATTTCGTACTATCCCACGGGGTTAAAGGAATGATGTTGATCAGTGTGGAGTAGGCACTGGATTGTTGGCGGCACAGGCATGCGCCTGAGTCTGATGAGTGGTTGAGCCCTGCCGGCAATGGTGAGGAATTCTCTTGGAGACCTCGCTGTGAGTGTAAGCACTTGCGACGTGAGAACTTGGAGAATCGTACGTGGTGGCTGTGGCTGTGGCTGCTACCAAAAACGCTGGGAGAGTAGTCTTGGCTTCCCAGTGTTGAATCAATGCTAGTGATTGGCGTGACGCGGTCAGCCAGACACTATTCTAGGTGCTGTTGCAATACAACAGAAACTGCTATGGGCACGGACATAGTAGTTGAGTTTAGATAGCTCAAAGTACCTCAGCAAGGTACAGATATAGTACTATGATCGAAGATTGCAACCTATGTGAATTGTGGAGTGGGCACATAGTTCATTCTCAAGGGTATATGGGGGCGATGGTTGGCGTCCTACCTACACCCGGTGTTAAGACCACCATGAGATGAGGCCGTTAAGTCCTTACAAGCTGTTCAAAAAGAAAAAGTCGAAATAAGACAAGTGGACGTGCCGCCTCCCATATATTTTTTATATTTTGCAACATCTTTGCATTTAACGCAGCAACAGAGGTGAAATTTTTAACGACTGTTATAATGTACGTTGTCTTACAAAAAAGTTAGACATGGACATGCGGGTGTGACACCTCCCATAAAGAAAATGTATTTACTTTGAGATATCTGGGAAACTATAGTTTAGGAAGAACGTTGAAATTTTGTAGGGAGAACTCTGTTGATAATGTGTGGTCTCTGGAAATCAGTTCAGAATTGAAAAATTAGGCATGCTGCCTCTCACAAAATTTAAATTTTTATTTGTCTTCAAAAATAATACCAGTGTACTGATCTTGCTTATTTCTTCAGAAAGCATTACTGATGGTCTAGGAGGAGCAATGGGGTATGATTTTTGAATGCCTAAGTTGTCATGGCGCTTCCTCACATAGAAAAAACATTAATTTCAAGATATCTTGGAAGCCAAGTTAGTCAAAATTTTGAAATTGTTTCGTAATCCAGTAAGGCCAATAAAGCGAAAAGTATTATAAAAATTAGTCAACAACGGGGCAAAAGGTGTGTCACTTAAACAGGTTAGGAAGGGTGGTGATATAACGCACCTCCACACGCAGACCCAGTTGGGTCTATTGTGATTACCTCTTGGTGATCTGACGATGATAGAAAATAAGCGGTGTTGGACAAGTGAGCGTAGCTCCTCTCAAATAGCTGAAATTTTGAAACTCTTCATATGACTATTTATGTCAATAATGGGAATTGTATTCTACAAAAGGCTGAAGCGCAATCGTGGCATTTTTTTTGTAAAAAAAAGTTTGCTTTTCGTCTCAAAACGTAGCGAAGCACACATGGTTTTAGCTAGTTCAGCAATAACTAGACTTAGAAAAGTATTTATAATGAATTTTCATCAGTTACATTTTAGTAAAAATTAAAAAAAGGTAATAAAAATAATAAATATCAAAACTCTTAAAGCGGGATAAAAATTCGAGGCGGGATCGAGCTATGAAAAGCAGGATAATCCCGCCTAAAGCGGCATGTGTGGTCAGGTTAGTCATGGCTCATAATTATTTTGAAATCGAAATTTCTGAATTTTTATATACATTAATGTTCTTCTATCGAAATATACAAAAAAACGCGATTTAAAAAAAATACGAGTTAGGGCCTTTCTATATTACGGTAACGATATGTTGGTATGTCTTGCTCATTTCATAAATTTGATTTTAAAAGCTTGGTTCTTTACAATAAATATCTTTAATATTAATGTGAACTTACCAATAAATTTTTGATAACTAAAAGTTCAGCACACATACCTGAAATTAAAAAATAAAATGAATTTGTATAATTTATATAAAATTAATTTATATATTTATTAATATAAAATGATAGATCTGTTCAAACCATTAAAGTGTAGGGATTTTTCAATAATGTCGCAAAAATAAAAAATTTAGAACAATAATTCACTATAAAATAAATGTTGTGTATATAAATTGATTAGCAGCCTTTTTAGATTTGTGGCAACATACTCATATAATTATCGATACTCAACATTACATATATAGAGTTTGAAGAATGAGGTAAAGTCAGCTTACGATCAGCTGCGCTGATAAGGCCACTTGATATTAATTCACTTTGATACTGCAGAGTTGTTGATTGTCAAATATATGACATTTGCAGTGTTGACAACTCTTACTTATCAGAACATAAAGCGCATGCAGATACAGCACAGCGATGAATTTCCGAACAGGTCCAATGTGAGAACTCATTCTTGACGAACCGTATACACAAAAAATTCTTATCTACGAGTAACTCCCCTAAAATATTCAACGTTTTTTGTGAAAACAACAAATATCCTGATTTATTAAATTACATATATATATATATATATATATATAAATGAACATTACCACTAAAAATAAAGATCGACTAAGTTGTATGCTGCTGAGTAGATAAATAAAACTGAGTAAAAAGTAATGTTGATAATACCGCATTGTCACCATGAGTTTTTTCATGAAATTGGTTGGACTACAAAATAAGGCGTAGCAGGAATCTTTGGTAACTTTTTTCAATCTAGTTAGCATATTTAGGGCCATTTTCACAACGATTAAGAGTATACTTTAGGAGTTTTAAAACTAGTATTTCAATACAAAATACTGGCTTTAAATTCTTAAAGTTTACTTCTGTATCGTTGTGAAAATGGCCCTTAAACTTTCTTGTGACAATGAAAAAAAGTTTAAAAAATTGGGGCTTCTATTCTTGCGCTCTAGATCAAATTTGTGCTATGGACAGTCTATATCTGTTTTCTAAGGTTTAGAAAATAGCATAGCAGTCAGTTGTTTTCGGCAGCGGGTAGACAAGCACCAATTTTGTGTGTCAAAATAAGCGAAAAGCACAAAGAAGAATTAAAGGAAAAACTTAATGAATTTGAACTTGTTATTTTACTTTTTTTACTTCAAACGACAGCGAATTCAAAATATGTATGTTACTGGATAGAAAAGTCGATAAATTTTCGTTGTATTTCTTATAGCAATACGATTATCGTAATAAAAGTTTCTAAATCCAGGTACAAAAATTACAAATGTGCAATTTTTCCAGAAAACTTTCATGAAATGCAATAAACTATTGGAGTGACTTCTAGACAATTTTTTTAGAACTGTTAAGCACCGCATACACGTTTCAATTCAATTGTCAATTAAGTCTTCCAATTTAATTGATTATTGGCCACACACTTCATAAACTGAATTGAAAGATTTTCATTCAACTGTCAAATTTATGTTTTTTCACAATTACAAATTTAAAAATTAAAAACTTCTATTGCATTCATTCATTGATTTTTATATTTTTTATTTAAAATTCAATGAAATGAAATACAATTTAAAAAATACTTAACTTTTGCTTTACAAAATAAAACTGCAAATTTGAAATACCGAAGTATATTTATTTGACATAAAGTCTTTATTTATTTAATTTGAAAATTTGCTTGTTTTTATGGTTTAGCAATTGTTTATATGCATTTCGTTCCTGCTTTTGGAACTCGTCAGTAGACTTCAATCCAAACAATTTTTGAATTTAGTTATCACACTTCGTATGTTTATACTAAGACTCTTAATACTATATTGAGAATCACAGTATACAAACATAATAAGTTTGAAAGCTTCAAACAAAAAAGGTGGTGGAAGATAAAATAGATAGACAATTGTTTGAAGCTTTCAAACTTATTATGTTTGTATACTGTGATTCTCAATATAGTATTAAGAGTCTTACTATAAACATACGAAGCTTGATAACTAAATTCAAAAATTTTTTGGGTTGAAGTCTACTGACGAGTTCCAAAAGCAGGAACGAAATGCATATAGACAATTGCTAAACCATAAAAACAATCAAAATTTTCAAATTAAATAAAACTGCAAACATAAATTTTGACAGGTGATCATAAGACTCGAACACACACAGCACAATCGAATTGAAAGATTTACTAGTCAACTTGAAAAATCAAAATGGTTTGATTTTTCTTCAACCAACTCGACAACTGGCAAACTAGTCAATTGACAGAGTCATACTCGCCTTGATTTGGACAACAACCGACTCAATTGTCGATTGGATTGAAACGTGTTGTGGAAACTACGCCTTAGTTCTGATCAGTGTTGCCATATTTACTTTTGAAAAATCTTCGCGTTTTTCATTAAAAATCCTTAATAGTGATTTTACTCAAAGTATATTAATATGTCTTGATTTTATTGAATAATATATTAAAAGTACCAAATATCATTGAAATCTTTTAGTCCTTTTATCATGTCTAAAAAATTCAAAAATAAGATAAATCTTCACACATTGGTTATTATTGGTCATTATAAAAAATAACAAATAAAATTGTCATATGCTTATTACAGCATGTAGTACATTTAACAAATCTATTGTTCAATCAACTGACAGTTGGCCAGTACTTCATCCAATGACTCCGCAGTACTTGCGATCACTTTATTGGCACAAGCACGGCCCTCTTGCAGTGCTTTTTCACCGAGCTGGCGGGCTTGCACTAAAGCATTACGGGCATTGTTGAGGATAGCGGCAACATCTTGATTAAAAGTGATCATATCGCCAATATAACAATTAACAATGGTACTGAAATCCTTTTTACTTTCTGCAGTTTTACATTTATTGGGTAAATCTTTAATTTCCTCAATACTGCTCTCAATAGAAACTTTAAATGCATTGGCATCTTGTTTGAAAGTATTCAAAATTTGCTTCATACTTTCTGTACACTTGGATAAATCTGATTCAATTTGCAGATTTAACTGCTGCAATGTGATTAAAGGCTGACATTTTGTTGCTGAAATGTTTTGTTGAAAGTTTTCTAAGGGCTGCGCTAACTGATTTAGAGCCGATGTTATCAGCACCTCAATGTTACCCATTAAAGTGTTGGCAGTAAGCTCGTTCTTCTCTTGTAATTGGGTTAAAAGCTCGTTGCTCACACTGGCAGTGTTTTCGGCTAAATTCTCCATCATCTTGGAAACAGGTCCATTGCTGTCATTCGCTTTTGATCCTTCGAAGGAAGACAGGAGCTAAGATTGTTTTTAAATTATTCTAGAAATTATTAAGATAATAAAAAACGATTTCACACTTACAATTATGCTGCTGAGCAGACAAAAGTTTAAAGTTAATAATTTGTTCATATTTAGCAACTTTCAAATTCAACGTTTTAGTAACAACTGTCGCATTTTTAACTTGAATATATAATTTTAATGCGTAATTTGTTTATGGATACTTAAAAATATATTTTTTCAAGTGTTAAAGATATCAAATTTTTCTTCCTCCTTGTGAATGTAAACAAAATAGTGATAAAATAATTGATTGAAAAATTAAAATTTTTTTGTAATTGATATTTTGATAACACTTTTTATCTTCAATATAAGACTACATTAAAGATAATGTGTGAATACAGGCACGCTTTTGTATGTATGTGTGTCTGTTTCGTCAAATAATATTTCCGATTTTTTGCGTATTGGACAAAATATGGTGATTGGCAGATATACATAAACAAAAGCCTTGAATTTTTTCAAACAGGAAATTAATAATATTTTCAACTGAAATTTTAATGTTTTGATAAAAAAATTTATCTTCAATCTATATTTATTTCAAAGTAGTCTTTCTATTATTTTGACTAATTTCATTCAGTTTCACTTTTTCCCTATACCCATTGAGTTTGCAATGAAATTTTATTTAATATTGATGTCATCGGTATTTATGGTATGTAAGGAATTAAATCAAAATTATTTCTGTTTAAGTTAAGTTTATAGAAAAGGGAGTACAAAGGAATACGCTATACCTGCAGCATTGCCCGTTCGGAATTAAGTTATAACCAATTACATTAGGATTTCAAATTCCATCCATTTAGCAACTACTGTTAAATACTTTTAACTAACAGTGCTCTGTTATGTGCTTAACATGCTATGGTAGAAATTTTGGTTTCTGTCTCTAGTTAACTGCGAATTTATCTTCATGCACTTAGTCCTAGTTTGTGGGAGACAGAGACGAGGGGAACAGAAATGTTTATTTTCCCCTCGTCTCTCTCTCCCCTAACAAACTAATCAGCTTAGCAATGAGACTTGCATAGTGCAAATTAGGACTTAGCAGTGAAAGAATTTTCTTTTTTTTCATATTTTCCAGCTTTCAGCTATTTATGCCAAAGCGTATTTACCCGATATATCTAACAAATATGGACCGCTTTATCACAGTATACGCGTACTCTTGCTCAATGGAAAACAAAATGCTGATTTAGCCTGGAATGATATACAACATCATATCGACGAAAAAGCCGACCTCTTACGTAAAGCCTTCCATCAGTTGCACGACTACGAGGCTATTATAAGGGAAAAGCTATATCAAATAAACAGCTTAGACCATTTCATTGAAGTTAAAATGTGTTACAAACAATACGAAAGACAAATTGAACGTTTCAATCGTGATCTCTTGAAAAATTATTTGATTTGCAAACAGGCCCTTAACGTCTGCCTATCGCAATTGAAAAATAAGGTCGAAAAAGAAATAAAATATATTCGTGATGCTGCAGTAGAGATACAGGAACTGATGTATGTATGCAATGTGACAAATTTGCGAGGAATTGGCGAGGATAGTCGTCATCATGCCAGCAGCATAATACTTTGCGTGCTAACAAATTTGGGTGAAATTGATCAACGGATGTTAGAAGCTGCTCAAGTTGTTTTCAATATTTCAAATGCTTTTGCCGGCAGAGGTTTTCATCCGCAAAGTTTTCAGCAAATTGATAATGACGAGGATGATGTTGAGGAAAGGGCGCACGAAAATAAGACCAATATTTGCTTAGATATTCAATATTTAAGAGATGAATTTGAAACCATTTATGAAAATGTTATGTTGTGTGTTAAAGAGATCGAGTACAAATGAAAACATATACATGTGCATACATATTTTATTTATAAACACAATTACGATTTATATTATAAACTAGCTTTAGTAAAAATTAGTTTTATTCCTCACAGTTTTGGGTGGGAATCGAACTCACAATCCCAGCACTCCAAACTTTTCCCAAATCAATTATTTTTGTCAAAAATAGAGAAAAACAAATATCCGGGCATTTAGTTAATGAAAATAAAAAAAAATTAGTTTTATTCCTCACAGTTTTGGGTGGGAATCGAACTCAAAATCCCAGCACTCCAAACTTTTCCCAAATCAATTTTTTTAATGAAAATATTTTCTAAATGGCAACGCTCCCAGCCATCAAGACTTATAAATAGAAAAGTAATATACATATGTATGACAGCACTTTCGCTTTTCCAAGTTGAATTTAAGCACGTGCGATCACAGCATTGCACTATGTGTCCAATTAAATTATTAAATAGAAAAGTAATATATAGGGTGTTTTTTATTGAGGTATAGAACTTTAAGTTGGCATCACTTTTTTAACTGGCGGCCATTTTGTCAGCTGTCAAGTGATTAATATTTAGTTTGGTTTGCCATTTCATCATGAACAGGTTGACAAAAGAACAACGCTTGCAAATCGTGCAAATTTATTTCGAAAA
The DNA here is from genome assembly GCA_936439885.1 of Nowickia ferox. Taxonomy (NCBI): domain Eukaryota; kingdom Metazoa; phylum Arthropoda; class Insecta; order Diptera; family Tachinidae; genus Nowickia; species Nowickia ferox. Next base: position 87,486,465 of record OW387023.1, on the reverse strand, counting down.
TAATGGTTCAGTTCGCGAAGTTTACCGCAAGCTCCGTCCATTTTATGGTCGACATAATCGTCCATCAGAGCAATTAATTCGGTTAACCATGGATTGGCCACCAAGATCGTGTGATTTGACACCATTGGATTATTTTCTTTGGGGATATGTGAAGTCGCTCGTCTACGCCAACAAACCAGAAACGTTAGGGGACTTGGAAGCCAACATTCGTGGCGTTATTGCCAACATACGGCCCCATATGCTCGAAAAAGTGGTTGAAAATTGGACCTGTAGAATTGGCTTTATTCGAGCCAGCCGCGGCGGCCACATGCCCGAAATCATATTTAAACGTTAATGGCATAAAATTATCCTTCCAACAAAGCCAAATTGATGGACATTAAAACGATTTTCTTGTGTTTTATTTCAATTCGAAGTTCTATACCTCTAAAAAAACACCCTGTACATATGTATGACAGCACTTTCGCTTTTCCAAGTTGAATTTAAGCACGTGCGATCACAGCATTGCACTATGTGTCCAATTTAAATTTTAGCGGCAAAAATTTCAAATTTCGCTCTGTGAAACAAAAATTCACTATTCAATTCCTAACACTTCGACGACATCAATGCCAAAAATGTGTGCTAGTTGGCAACTCTATTTAAATATAAACAGCTGTGAATGTTTATATTTTATATTTAATATAAAAAATATAAACAATTGCAATAAGGAAAAAGTGATTTTTTTAATTAGTTATGTATATTTAAAATTTTACCAAAATAGATTACAATACTGGAGGTATTATGTGTAAAATTTCGTGTTTTTATTAGCTCATGTTTTTTTTTACCAAACGGGGCGGAGGTTATTACCAACTTTTCTAAAATACTTACTTTATCAACAGGGTTCTCCACACCAAGTTTTATGCTTCTCGCTCATTTGGAAATAGTTTTCGCCGCAATATCGGCTTTTGGACACATAGTGTAGTGTTACAAAAAAAGGAAATTCCGTAGCACAATGCAGCGTTCGTGAAAAAAATCAACTAAATTAGAGCATTTACGATAGGTACATAAAATTTGATGTGCGAGAAGCTAAATTTAAATATGCATAACCCTAGACACAAACCATCCGGGTTTAACACACTAACGGAACTCTGCTGAGCTTTAAAAATTTGTGTTTTGCTATAAAATGGATTTAACACCCCCATCTTCTCCAACAAAATATACCCAAAAATTAATCCAAGTTCCTTTGATATAACGAAAAAATAAAATAAAAAAATTGTATTTTATAAAAAAATATTACTTTGAAAATAGGACTTCAGTACAGAAGAAGCATTAATAGATTCGCCTGTTTCTAATTTTATTTAAAAAAAGTCTTATGCATGAAAAAAACCTCCACTTTCTACGGATGCTATTTTTATATTAAAAAGAGCGCTATACTCGTATAATCGTTAGACTTTCAGTTTTATACAATCCTTTAAAAACAAAATTCAAAGAATTGTGATTTTATTTGAATCAAAACAGCATTTTATTTACCGATTGTTGTATTAAAAAATTTTCAAATGTTATTTTTTCACTTTTGTCATCATCTCTCTCCTCAATAGTACTAGTACTTACTGCATTTTCAGAAACTTATCAAAAAGCCTGTTATGCAACTCTTCTGCATATGAAATCATCATGTTTTACAAGGAAGTGGGAAAAAAAGGGCAGAAAAACCATCATCTATGACTAGTATATAAACTAAGGCACTTAAAACTTCTTTCTTATTACAATATTTTTCCAGTATTCCAATATTTTTCTAATGTTTACATATGGGCAATTCCACAAAATGTCAAGTACTGTGTCACGTACGAATACCAATCAGAGAAAATTTCAGAGAAAATTTAATTATTTCTTTATTTCTTTATATACTTTTGGGAAGCGAAATTAGTTCTACCTTTGTTAAAAGATAAGGAAAAATTTAACCGCATTGATCTGAAATACAAGCTTAACTGATTGGTATTCGTACGTGACATAGTTCGTGACATTCTGTGGAAATGCCCATATTTCTTTATTTCATGATTTTGAGGCCTCCATTCCAATTTTATGAATTTTGTCCAAATGGCGAATACGGCCACTAGTGTATTTACTTTTAAACATTTTCATTTCTTTTCGAAAATTAATTCTAATTATAAAATCTACTACTGTCGACATCTTATTTGTAAAATGAATAACGACACTCATCAAGAAATATGTGAGTACAAACTAAATTTGCCATAATGAAATATAAAAAAATCATGGGAACTCCCGCACGAATTTCCCGGGATATCTTTGCCAGAAAATGTGCGGGTTCCCGGAAATTTTTACCATATTTTTACCCGGGAGATCCCGTATGAAAAACACCAGTCAAAAGTCATAACATCACACTTCTGTAAAAAAATACGACATTCAAATTTTTTTTATATTAAATAGGGTTTGGTCATTTGTTTTTCAAATTATATCAGGTGAGTAGAAAAAAAATTTGCAGCGGACAACTGTAGTAGAATACCTGGTGGCATGTCGTGACTTTATGATAAAGGAAATGTGTGGCAGTGCCAATGGACATTATAGCAATTTTAAAATTGCCTTGGAGTCCATGGACACTATGAAATTGTCATTATGGACATTACGTCGCTGTTTGATGTATCCTTACGTCAAAACAAAAACAAATTTGTGTGCTTTTTTTTTCTTACAAGCAATTATTTACTCAAAACTCAGTATATACGGCCATGTCACAGAGTTCAATTCCGTTCGGAAACGGAATTGAATCCACCTCAAGATGTCGAGCCCTAGCCGGAGTATAGCCCAGCATACGAGCGCCCCCAACAGTCTAGACACACCTGACAAATTCCCATATTTTAGTTTTCTTTTTTAGACACCATTTCCTACAAAAATGGGGTGGATTTAATTCCGTTTCCGAACGGAATTGAACTCTGTGACATGGCCGATAGAAAATACAACAAAATAGGGACTGTCTTCAAGGTTTTTCTCATACGAATGTACAATATTGTGTTTTTAAATATTCCTTATTGAACTTTCTTTTTGCGACACACCCTAATATGGACATAGCAAGGACGATTTATGTCTTTTAGATTTTAAATTTAAATTTAGGTAATATAGGGTCCGCCAAATAACTTTTTTTTTGAAAACAGGGCGCAAAACATCGAGTGTAGCTTCGTTCAAAATGGCCCAATAACGATAACGATCGCCATTGACTGTAACGGCCAATCCTTGCTCATTGGCCCAATTATGCCTCTGGACCAAAATCCGCACCAAACAGTGACTCGTTTTGGGTGCGTCGGCTTTTCAATGTATGCGTTCGGGTTTTCTGTGCCCCAAATGCGACTATTTTGCTTGTGTACATACCCGCCAAGATCAAAATGAGCTTCATCTGAAAAGATGATTTTTTTTTTGGCAAAATCCGCATTTTCTGTTAGTCGATCGCAGGCAATGTTTCCCAGCGTTGTTCAAGCGTATACACAAACATATTCGTTCAGCGGAAGGATAAAACTAATTATCTGTCAAATCAGACATGAGCTAAGTGTTACCATTCACGAAATAAGCACTAGTTGAAAAAAACGTTAGATGGCGGACCCTATAGGTGGAGTAAAAGCTTAAATTGCTTAAATGTTCTCGTCCATTCAGTAAAACAGTTGCTGAGAAACATTTTAAAATTCTTTTTTGAAACTGCAGTCGTGTTCCCATTGGGAAGTTTTTGTTTTGCAGCTTAATACATTTTCTCATATATTTCTCATGAGAATGACATATGCTAGAAACACAACGTCAACGAATTCGTCGATAAGAGTTCGCTGCGTAAATTCGTCGTGTGACGCACAGCAACGACGAATCTGCTCAGCAAATTCCTCTCTTATATTTAATAAAGTTTGTTGTTGTATGTGCAAAGACAGTGAGAGAGAGAAAAAATTGTTTTTTCGTCGTTCATGGGCGTACAAAATAGAAATAAATCTATCTCAGAGTTCGTCACACAGGACGAATTTCGTTCAACCGCGGTGTTGTGTTCATTTTCATATGCACAAATGTGTTTTATTTTTTATGACGAAAGTTCGCACCGAAAAATTCGTTGTTCGTCAAAGTTGTGTTCCTAGCAATTCTCAACAAGAACTGCATGTAAATGAAACAAAGTACCCCTTTCCATTATTTTTCCCCCTCTATAACTAACTCGTGTGAACGAGGACTATGGCATCAAAAGTGAGTGTCTGGGTTCCCTAATACTTCGTCCCCTTCTCCTATTTCTTCTAATATGTCTAATATTCAACAATATGGTTTGCTATATTTATAATAGCGAGATAGATCCTCAGTTTAATTAATCCGTCAGCTGACAAAATTTATAGTTCTTAGTTTTTTGAAGTTGAATTCTTTTGCCAAATTGATAATACACCCGCAACCAGTGTTGCCGTTTGAAATTTTTTTTCCGACCAAAATTTTCCCAAAATCCGACCAAAATCGCCTGCTTCCGACCAAATTTGAAAATTTAATTAATATTTGTGTTTTTTTATGTACATTTTATTTAATATTTAAGTAAAATAAAAATGTCAGATATAACATATTTGCATTAAAGAATTCAGGCATGTAAATTAATATTTATGTAATGTAATTAATAATTAAATACATTAAAATTGAAAATTATAAGAAAAAATGTTTATTCAGTCTTTTTAACATATGTTGTTTTCATTTACTTATGTTATAATTCAGGCACATTAAAAATAAAAAGTTAAAGTTCTTGATTTTACATTTTGTTATGTAGGTCCCTTTGGCTGACCAAACATAGTGCGGATTATTCATTTTGATTTACACGACATAATACCGTAGACAGTATTTACTTCTAGTTTATTCCTTAGTTTAGACTTTATTAGCGCCAGTGTGGAAAATTTGCGTTCAGCGGCGGCGAAACTATGTGGCAGAGATAACAAATTAAAAATAAAATAAGAAATATTTGAGAAACTTTTTTCGTTTAATCTGTTTTTTATAGAAGCTATTTTTTGCCAAAAAGCATTAATGTTTAAATTGGCCAAAGTTTTTATACCGTTGAGCCGTAGCAAATTCCACTCTGTAACTATTAAATCGGGATCACAGTCAACTAACTTAGAGAATTTTAAAACAAGATCCAGAATTGGTAAGTCGTCGTTTGAAAGTACCTTATCAGGAGTTATCATATTTAAAAGTTTTATACTATCGTTTTCAGTATATCAGTGCACTGTCACTGATCTAATATAATAGTCGTTAATAACTACTTACCCGGCATAATTTATTGGTAAATGGTAAACAGTGGGGAAAAAATATTTTTAAGATAAAATATATGAGATTTTAAATAAATTATGCAAAGAAAAAAATAGTTTGTGATTAGAGACAAAAACCGACCAAAATTGAATTGGTCCGACAATCCGACCATATTAAAAATTTTTAATTTTTTCCGACCAAATTTGGTCGGATCAGACCAAAACGGCAACACTGCCCGCAACTCATTAGCCTAAGTAAACTGATTGAATAAAATCTTTATTTCGGACAGCAAAAGTAAAACATTTGAATCAAAATCAGAACAAAAACTCGTATAATCTGCAAAATTCTGTTACTTAATATAATTTCTTATCACTTAAAATTTTTTTTTACTATTTAGATATTTTAATTGGAATTTCTGTTGATTTTTAATACATTTATTGCACTAATGTGTACCTCTATTGTGCCACATTTTTCAAAATTAATACTGCATTAAAATTTCCAGGTGCTTTTGTGCTTCCTGTCCATTTTTGAGAAGAAAAAAAACACTTTAAATGTTTTGCTCAAATTTCCTATAAAGTATTTTCCAATAAAATTGATTGACTGGTAATAAAATTTATAAAAGATCAAAAATGTACCCACCTTCTACAAGCTACAAAACATTGCGCCGATATACTTACAACAAATTCATAAATTACACCAACGATCGTAATCAAACTGAAATTAAAGAATAAAATCTAATCCTCAACTACTTATCTAGTGTATAGGTGTGCTAGTACAAGTAATAAAAATAAAATCCTAAGAAATTCTTAGAAATTATTTATGAAATCCTTTGCAATCCTTGCTACAAAATAAAAACAAATACACACACATCATAACTGTCATGTTGTAAAACTCAAAAAGTCAAATCAATACAACTCAAACAGAAAAAGAAAGAAAAAGGGCAAAACCTCCAATTCAATTGAAGGACCACAGACATTGAATTCAAATATGACAAGGTTGCCAGATACACAGTAGTTCACCGTCAATTGAACAAATTGACTGTTTTACGATTTTAGGCTCTTTTTGAAAAAAATTCCAATTAAATAAAAAACATAATAATAATAACACACATAGAAAAAATTATTCACAAAATATGTTCAGGCCCCGACCAAAAGAAAATTTATATGGAAAGCACTCATTTCTTTGAGTGAATTTCATACAAATTTTCTAGACGAGTCGTCTGCCTGACTTGTGAAAACTACACATTAGTTTTTTCTATTTGAAAGGTGACTTGATCGAGGGTATTCTTAGCTATGTTTGGAGAAAATCGGTCCGGATCTTTAGGAGATATCACATATTTTTCAGATTTATTCTGTTGAATCTGTGTATCTTTCACGCCGTAGATTCCAAACCACTAGACCGATTTTAATTCGTTTTTTTTTCGTTTGAAAGCCTATTTCTGAAGAATTTATCATAAATTTTCTCGTCGGAGGTTTTTAAAATTTTTTATTTTTGTTTTTATTGTGTTTAACATTGGCTATTTATGGTCAGTTTTCTTAGTTTTCTTTTTAATTTCAGTAAATATTTTCTTTTGTTCCAGTAAATTGTTTGTTCCAATTTTATTTTGTGCAAAAAAAAAAAATAAATAAATAGAGAAAAAAATTATAATTCGTACAAAATTGTTTAGAGAAGATTTCTAATCAAATATAGAAATGGCATACTGTACAGGTAAATTATTTGTTTGATTGTTTTTTAATATCAGTAAAAAAATGTGCAGCAATTAACTGATTAAAAAAATTGGTATTTATTTTTTTTAATAATTAAACATTTTTGCATTTGAACTTTAAAATATTTTTGTAGGACCTAAATTGAACACATTAGTATTTGATTCAGAGAATTTTGTGTTTGAATTGGAAAATTAATTTCTTTTCTGTCCATTAAATGCGCCTGAAATTATGGTCTCATTTTGTTAAATGCTTTTGAAATATGGGCTCCATAAAAATGGCCGAAAAGGTAAAACTTAAAAATTCCCAAAATATGATATTGCAAATAACAGCCATTCTTTATTTTGTATAAAATATGAGGTAAAATTACCCTAAATCGCAAAATAAAAAATGGTCTCAAAGCAATTCTTTTAGGTTTATATTTCATATGTTTGTTGCCATATTACATTTTTTAGTTTGAGGCTATTTTTTATTGAGGCCATTTTTTGGTCCATTTTTCATTGGGGAAATTTTTCGAGGATTCGATATATGTTTAGTATTCATTATCTCGTATTATACTAAAATATATGTTTATTTAATTAGTTTTTAAATCAATATTAAAAGAAACTTCCCTTAAAATGTTTTTCAGTTGCCAATATGTATTCAAACCAAAAACCCAATGGTCTGGCAACGATAAACTACAGCCAAAGAAACTCATGTGCGAGTAGTTGCTGTAGATATGACGGATACTGAAGGATCTGCTGCTTATTTATTATGCCAGAGAGGCGTGTTACGCCTGTCAACATTTAAACGTTGGTGGTCATAAACTATTCGACTGATGAGAGCAGCAAAAACAAAACTCTAATTACTTTTGAGCATCAGCACAATATATTTTTCTTAGTTTGGTTAGAGTATTCAAAAATAAATTCATATTTATGCTTAAATCACAAACAATAGGCCAACATACGATTGAAAGGATCTCATCCTTTTCTAGTGGTTTTCCCATTAAAAAACAAAGAGAACAATGGTTTACTTTAGATTACCACACATTACCTTACACACATGAGAATTTATACATAATTTCGGTTTTAGTTCATATTAACACTTGTTACAAATGTTTAAAAGAAAAAAAAGGATATAAAAATCCTTTTAATAAATAAAATATATTTAATGAGTTTAAAAAATATATAAAGAGTGAAAAACTCTAAAATTGATTCATTACTATTTCTTTTTTTTAATAATAATTACGTAAGTGTATTAAAACTATGAAATATTGTGGGCTTTATTGTCCTTGATAGATTTTCAATTTGCGTGAACCAAAACTAATTTTATTGCTTAATTTTTTGTTTAGTTTTAATTGTTTTTTCTTTTCTATATTTTTTTTATTAAACCATGTCGGCATTCTTATTTGTTAAATTATAGTATAAACAGCGGAAAATTCTCAATTTGTTTAAAACACAAAAAGAAAAGAATACAGCGTATTTTTATTCACTTAAAGGAAAATAATTAACATAATTTTTTAATAAAAAATACATTTTCTTTTAAAATTTAGTAACGCAACTTTTACTTTCGCTGTGAGCACAAATTAATCTTAAATGTTTTGTAAATATTTGTAATTTATGATTTAATTTTTTTTTAATGAAAGTGAAATTGGTACACTGTAAAAATTCATATACATACTTGTGTTTATGTATATATTTCTTTAATTGTGGGAAATATTCTGTTACATAATAGTTTTTCAGTGAATTGTCAAGACAGTTGGGAAAAAAAAGTTCACAAAAAAGTTAAGCTGTGTGTAGATGGTTGTCACATCTCACAATATTGTCAGTAGAATGTGCTCAAAAAGTCTTACAATCCTATGAACTAACAATTTTTGTCTGGTAACGCTGCCAGAAAAAGCATTGTTCCATTGCAAGACTACCAGCTGACAATAGATTGTCGGAAATTTTACAATCGTGTGAACACATTTCGGTGGCATTGTAAAATTATTGCCAGATATTTGTCAGACATTTTATTATTATCAGATATGCGAAACTTATGCTTCTGATAATGGCATCATTGTAAGAAAATTATTTCTAGGGGCAACACTTCACTCACTTGATTTTGAAGAAAAAGGAAAGTCAAATATATAATAAAATATATGCAGTCAAAATCATTGCAATATTTCCTTCATGGTCCATAATAATTTATAAAATTTATAATTTGATTGATTGATAATTGACAAATTCTACCAAATGCTTTGAGTCTGGCAACGCATAGCAACAGATTTAAAAAGCTTTGCATATGACAACCGTGTGAGCTGACAATTTGACTGAAGATAAGTTTATTGTCATATAATTGTGAGGCAATATATTGTAAAATTTTCTGACAAAAATTTTACACAACCCTGTGAACTGACCATCTATCTTCTGGTGCAAAATTTTGATTGTCAGTACATTGGTAGCACATTGCCATATCGGAAAATAATTTATAGTCTGATAACAATCCGCAATTCAGCCTTATTTGTATTAAAGGCAGAATTAGTTAGTTTATACGTGCTGTTCTGTTCTGAATCAGCTGTTTTGTTTCTGTTCAAATCAGAACCTGTATGTGTGGTTTGTTTTTACTTTTTTCTACCTGTCTATTGCGCAAAAATCAGTAGAAAATATAATTCACTGTTAAGTGATAACTAATATTATGTATGTATTAGTTCATTGTGATATTTTGTATACAACTGTAATTATTTCTTTAGGTTGCCAGATGATTCTTTTCACAGAAAATGTAATTTCAAAATATTTTATTCAGAAAAGAACGACGCAGAATGGCAACGAAAATTAAAAACTTAATAAAGAGTTGAGACCGATAGAAATAAAATAAAAAATAGCACACAAAATGCAATTTTCATCCAAAAGTTTTTTGATTTGGAGGGTCAATTTTTCAAAAATTACTGCTTCCCAGATGCGTTTTTGTAAGGGAGACAATGTTACAAAATCACTTCCTGTTACGCATGAATAAGGCATTTTTTTGTTCGAGATGAGCCAGCTAGAAGCAATACATTTTGCTTCCAAAAATACCTTGAATTTTTCGCCTTGCTAAAGTGCTTCACAGAAATAATAATCAGATGCAAAAGTTACTGGTTTGCTAAATTTTCTGTGATAATTTTCTACTTTATAAGAGACCTCGCCTTACGTTAGTGCTTTTCAGGAGCATTTTTCGAAGCTTTTGTTTTCAAGTAAGCAATGCATTGTTTCCCACAGTTGCTAGAATTCCTTCTGTTCCTCTTATTGGTTTTTATTTTATTTTGCTACAAAAGTACACTTCCCACATTTGCATATTAAGTGTGAAATAGACAATATTCCTCTAGCAATTCTTGAAATATAGGAAAACATCGGTTGATTTTCTTCATTTTTTATTTTTAATACCTTCGAGCAAAAGTTACATACGTTGTCATTTCTTAAAAACTTAATAATTTATACTTCAACCAGCGCTCGAAACTGCTTATTTACAGAATCAATAATTTTTTTTGTGCAATTTGTGGAATGTAATATATTGCTGAAAAAGTACAATTGCACCAACTTTTCCATCCCTGCTGCGTATCTTAAGACCATTTTTTTCAGAAGAGCAAAAATTCATTAACTCGGTATGGAATTTTTTAATTCATCTGAAAAGTTCAGGGGAAGTTCCATTTTGTTTTTGGCTAATATAAGTTATATTTCCATTACATGTGTGACAAATAAGAGCCTCCTTCAGAAACTAACCATTTGACTTTTACCTTCATATAGAAAGTAAAAAATTAGTTTTTCAATTACGTTTCTTAACCCTCAAATTATATTATTTCTGTGTGGCATTTTTAGGTAAAGGAGACAATAATAAATTAAATATTGGCGTGATTTACAATTATGTTGTAAACTCTTCAAAATAGCGTAAAATTTACAAACTCTATAATTAGCGACATCAAATCACGAACGAAACGCCCACTAAACCGAAATCAAACACAAAATACGATCTAGCCGAACTGACTCAAAAGAAACAAAATGTGAGGTCTTTTATACCTTAATTAGTAAAAAAATATAAACAGGTAAATATAAATTCTCATAAGAGTAGCTAAAACTGAACAAAAAAGGAGACGATTTCAAAGTACATAGAAAAGTATTTACGTTTTAGTAAAACGTATTTAAGGAAGCAGCATCAAGGAAGTGACAATACCGACAAGGCACACTCATAGAATAGAAATAATGAGTGAACAGAGAACCACAAGAAACCGGAAAGAAATGAAAACTAAATCCAAAAGAAAAAGAAAAGGTATTTCGCAGTGATAATTAGGATATTAGAGGAGATCTTAGTGCAGTTTTGCATGTGATTAATGTCTTGATAAACAAGCCATGTTAAATTTGCAGATTTGAACTGCATTTGTTGATGATACAAGCCTTCAACAACAAATGATGCCGATGGTTTAAACCGTTATTTAGATATTAGCCCAGAACAAAAAAAAAACAAAAAAAAAAAAAGAAAGACCAACAAAGAAGCCAACAAATTGAACGTCTGCATTAAAAACTGCATGACTGCATTTTAATTAAAGATCCTTTAAGCCGTATACATCATCTCAGAGCCTGAATCTTTGGAGAAGGAGACATTGAAACCGAAACTTTATGGTTTAATTTTTGTGTATTTTAAGCTCAATGTAGGTGGTTCTGCCATTTCATCTTAAACACACAAAATACATCAAACATCGACATCGCAATTATGACAATGATGCTTTTTATTTGTATTCTAAAGGACTTTGTGGCCTTTAAATTACCAGTAAATTTTCATACAGCCAGATCTGTGTCACTCTCTTTCTCACTCGCTCTACCTCTCTTTCACACACAATCAACTGATGTGTCAATAATTAAAATCACATTTTTGTCCGTTGTTGTCTTTGGTGTCTTTTTGAAAAATTTTCATTTTTGTTGTCCAAAATTGGCCTTAAACAAATTACAGTCTTTAATAACAAGTATCTCACGCTATAGATTGATTTACCTTTACGAGAGCAAGTATGTACGAGTATGTACATATGTATGCATGAAGATGGATGGGTGGATGTATGTACATATGTATGTGTGTGTATATGTGTGTTGCTGATATATGTTGCCGGTGCAAGTATTTAGTTGCAACTATAAACTAAGCTACAAAAGCAGTAAATAAGAAGCTAATGAACTTTAAATTGTTGTGATTTTTGATGATGAAGAAAAGAAGATGCTTTTGCAACAGAAATTTACCAACAAAATATTTAATATATTCATATGAAAATTGAGCAAATTGCAGAAAATAAAAACACAGAACTGTCTAAGAAAGGAATTTAAAACTTTTTAAAGTGAAAGCGTTTCAACTAAATAAAAAATCCAACTGAGCATGCTACACTTTTTGAGGAGGCATCAACGATTGAAGGTATAAAATGTGTCTCAAAAATAATTTTTTTTTTGTTTTCTTGTTTTCTTGTTTTAAACTATTGTTTCATGTTATATTTATGAAACAAATATAAAATATAATAAAGTATAACAATGAAACAAATATATAATATAATATATATTGTGCCGATAGTGCGATCCAGGCTTTAGTGCTTGTTAAGTGGATAGAAGTTTATTTTATTTTATTTTTCAAAATATCTTAGCCCCAGTTTCAACAATCCAGACCGTCGAGTTGAGTAGAATATTTATATGGAAAACACACATTTTTTTGGGTGCTTTTCTTACAAATTTTCTGCGAATCCCTCCAAATTCGAAACGTCTTCTCAATTCAAATTTCCGCAACGCCCCAAAATATGTGGCATAATGAGCAAAAATGTTCCACAGCAAGAAATTTATGGTCATGTATCAATAAAAATAAAATCAGTGAAGTGCGACTTTGACTCGCAAACGAAGGGCTCCCTACGGACCGTGAATCGACTTACAAATACACAATGCTTTCATTTTATGGTCAATTTGGGAAACCTTCTGAGGCGGTTATTCGGAATCTTGTGACTAAATTTCGCATCAAAATTAAATTTTTGAACGCTAACACACCAACACGCATACGTAGAGTGCGGACAGAAGAAAATTTCGCAGCTGTATCCGCCAGTGTTGTTGATGACCCTGAATTATCGATTCGGCGTCATTTGCAGCAGTTGGACTTTTGTTACTTTTTTTTGCTCAAAATAGAAGAGCTTGACTTGGCTGACATGTAGTTTCAACAAGACGGTGCCACGTCACACAGCACGAAAAACAATGGCCCAATTGAGAGGCGAGTTCGGTGAACAGTTTATTTTACGTTTGGGGCCGGTCAATTGGTCGCTAGATCGTGCGATTTAACGTCTTTAGACTATTTATTGTGGGGCTATATTAAGGCTGATGTCGATAAGGACAACGGTTAACGCACTGGAAGACAATATTGAAGAATTTATTCGTGAGATACCGGCCGATATATTGGTGAGAGTATGCCAAAATATGACCCTGCGTATGAACCATTTCAGGCGTAGCCGCGGTCAAAATTTATATGAAATCATCTTTAAACATTGAGTTATATAGATCGTTCTACCGACGCAAATAAAGATTTCCTACATTTCTCTAAATTTTGTGTTTTTTTTTATAAATGCAATCCGAAAGCTCTTAAAAAGCCACTCTACATGTAAAGCTAAAAATAATAATAAAACGTTCGTATATTTTTAGTTTTGGTGCTTGTTTCTTTTGGTGTTTGGCGATTTTTTGTTTTTGGCGATTTTTTTAATATTGACACTTTTTTAGGCGCTTTTTTTGTTTTGGCGTTCAAGTTTTTTGGTGTTTTTTTTATTTTTGTGACTTTTTGCATTTTAGCGATTTATTTTATTTTTGGTAAAATTTTTCACTGAAGCGCTTTTTTTATTTTGGCAATTTTTGGCATTTTTTTTAATTTAGGGATTTTTTAGCTTTAGCGTTTTTGAAAGTTTTAGAGATACATTAAGTTGTCAAAATTTCATAGTACAAATTACATTAACTGATAGAATATCCTTTAATTTTATTTATTTTTTTTTGTAATTTCAGTATTAATTGTTGTAGTCTGCATAAAAATACACTAACCTTGAAAATTTCAAGTGTCTAAATATAATTGTATGTATGTATGGATATTAAAATTTTTCGTCGCTCGCTTTAGAACACCCTTTAATTTTTAACTATCATGTATTTTTTGTTGTAGCTGGCAAAGTTTAACATATTCTGTGAAAAGTTCAGGTCCGTAGCTCTTACGGTTCTTTTTCAAACAGCATGTGACAGAGAGTCAGACAGACAGACAGACGGACGGATATCATATCGAAAACAATAGCGTTCCTTTTCACGTTTGTTATACGGAACCCTAAAGACAAATGTAAAAAAAATGAGAAAATGTAGAATAAAAATCTAACGATCTCAAACGATTATAATCTGTCTCAGCTAATTTAAAATTTTAATATGCCAATTGTAGTGTGCACGAAAACGAAATAAATTTCTTGCACAAAACCTAACTGTTGAATTTCTGCGTATTAACTCCTTGGCTGATGATCTGATTTTTGACATCATGTTTTTTTTCCAGAAAACGTTTTTTTTACAATATTTTTTTATTTTTTATTTTTGCTATTCTTGCTGTTAAGGCATCAAATTATCACCCTAATAAGCTTAAAACATTTTTGGGCAAGATAAATATTTCTACTCTTATTTTTATGTTTTTATACAGACTTTTTTTCGTTTAAATGAAATTGCCACACGCAAGCCATCGCTTGGTCACGTCAAATTATCCAAAAAGGAAAAAAGCAAAGTTGCAAGTTAAGAGCAACCAGAGAAAAATATACAAATTTGGTCCTTTTGATTATTCATTGTTAGTGTGTCTCTAGATTAATTTGGTTTGCTGTTAAATAAACTAAGCCTGTGATTTTTGTTTACTTAAGTAGTGAGAGTTTTTTTTACTAGAGTTTTGTGTTGTGGCCTTTTTAAAGCTGGAGTCATTTGATATAGTTTACAGCTCATTAGGTGCACATGTAATTGGGCACCGCTATACTTCAATGTTTTGTTAAGGTTGAATTGATATTTTATATTTTTTTTTCTTCTTTTCAGTTGTTCTTGTTGTTCGTAGCTTAAAATTAAGATTGCACTCGTTCGTACTCGTTAAAACACTTGAGGCCATGTTTAAATGCCCGGTAAATTGTTTTGGCTGCAACATTTTTTACTGCACCGTTTTTTTTCTGATAAATACTCGTAGGTAGTATATCATTATTTATTTTCGTGAATTAGATTAAAAAGCATTATGAAAACAAATGCACCTTATCAATAATTTTTGTTATAATAAATGGTATTGAAGATATTTAATGCCAAATATAGAGAGAAAATATATAATAAGGTACCGACCACTGGACGTTATGGTATAATTATGAAGAAGTGTCATAACAATCGCAGATTAAAATGTAATTGTTAACGGCATTAAATATATCCAAGGAGATTATATAAAAAAAGTCAGGGGCAAATTACGGCACTCGATATCGAACGAAATTTCAAAATGTGTCAATGGAATTTTAGTGTATATGAATGTATATGAATTTTCGGTATATGTATATCTAAGCAATCATTTGAAAAAAAATTCGGAGTTAAAATATTTATATTAATGTCACCTCAAAGATGCAGGACTATAATAAGACCCGGAATAGAATATCGTTCGTTTAGTGGGCAGAAAGCTAAAAATGAATCCTATTGTTTTCGCTACGATGTCCGTCTGTCCGTCCGTCTATCACAGGCTGTTTTATCGCGAACCGTAAGAGCTACGAACCTGAATATGTAAAATCTTGGCCGCTACAAGAATAAATATATGACAGTTAAAAATGAAAGGGTATTCGAAAGCAAGCAACGAAAAATGTTGAAATCCTAATGCAATATACAGACACTTGCAATGTTGAAAGTTAGTGTACTTTTATGTAGAATACAACAACTAACACTGAAATTTACAAAATATAAATTAAAGGGTATTCTATCACTTAATGTAATTTGGACAACTTACTGTATTTTAGAAACAGTAAGAGACAAGCTCTTGAAGTTTTCAAAAACGTTAAAACAAAAAAATCCCAAAATAAAAAAATACAAAAAAAGAATTTTTTCCAGAACTCGAAAAAACACTAAAACTAAAAATACATATGTATGTGTTATGTAAAAAAATCGACACAAACCGAAAAAAAACGCTAAAGGGAAAAAAACGACTAAAGTAAAATAAGCAGCGTTAATACTAAAAAATCGGCAAAAGAAAGTGTCCGTACGGAACTCTTTGTGTGCGAGTGAAAGTCGCTCTTTACTGAATTTATTTCCACCTGCAGTGGCTTAAAAATCCCAAAATAATAAAAATGCCGAAACGAAAAATCGTCAAAATGAAGAAAACGCTTAGATGAAAAATATCACCAAAAATAAAATAAATCGCTAAAATAAAAAAATCACCAAACTACGAAGGTCACCAAGAAACTAAACATGTCGACAAAAACCAAAAAAAAATCGCCAAAAAGGAAAATAAGCTCCAAAACTAAAAAAAAACGCTTAAATTAAAAATACATATGTATTGCAAAACAAAAATCTTCAAAAGCTGAAAGAAGTCGTTAAAGGAAAAAAGCGTTAATACTCAAAAATCGCCAAAGAAAAAAAGTGTCCGTACAGAACCCTTCGTGTGCGAGTGAAAGTCGTTATTTACTGAATTTATTTCGACCTGCAATGGCTTGTGAGGCAGCCGGTAAACTTCAGGACACGAAAGCTTTAAGGCGATTTTGGTTATACGAGTACGTCCCAACCATTACCTTTGCATGCCTCAATTGAGGGAGATTAAACGAGATGTTCTCTGGTATCCCTACAAGATCGATTATTTCCTGTAGGTTCACGTAAAGTCACTGGCTTATGCTGATAAATTAGCAACAATTGACGCTTTGCTGAATAACATTGTGACGTACGGCCAAAAATGCTGGAAAAGTGGTCCACAATTTGCTTCGTCAAGATTTTTTCTGTGCTATTTTTACAATTGAAAGTTTTATAGCGCTTCAAAAACACCCTATACGTTATTATTGCGAGAAGAAAATATCGTTTAAAATGTCAGTGTATTTATGCCATCTGGCATCACCAACAATATTACAAAACAACATCTGGCAAATTAGACGACTGACTTGATTTTATTTCGCCATTATCTAAAAGAGCTCTGTTGTGAGCCTAGGACATAGAAAAATTTTATAAATTTAAGTAGGAAAAGCAGAAGTGTAAATGAGGCTTGTTGAAAATGAAAAACAAATTATATAAATGTGAATTAATGTTTCAAATATCATAGATTTAAGGCATTGCATATGGAAGTTAAGCTAAAATCTCTGGTTTATTCGCTAAAACGCCCACTGTGAAAAAATGTTTATAGTTTTTTAAAAAATATTGCATCAATTAAGTACTTAATTAAATTGAGATACATATTGAACAACGGCGCTAACTGAAAATAAAACTACACTAATTAATGTTTACCTGTTGTAGGGTATACATATGTAATTGAAAAAGTATCAAGAAATCTCTAAATATGTCATCAAATATTTTATATCAAACATTTATACAGGTTCATAGCTTTAACAATTTTATGAAAAAAAAACTAAATAGTTTCCTAGACTTTGTTATAAAAAAAATTTTTTTTTGTGTACAAAAATTCTTTTAAAAACTCATACTCTTTTTTTCTCACCCAATCTCACACAAAAAATTGGTTTATGTCTGGCTTAAGATGAATAAAAAAACAAATTATTAAAGTCTACTTAACATTAACTCAAGGGTGGCTTGGAACATCATTTTATTTCATTCTTTAACATATTTCGCACTTTTGCCTTTAAGTTTTCTTAGTCTGCTTCTGTGTAAGATATTTTGTATACACTTCATATGGAACTCTGAATAAGTTTGTTGTTGGTGTGTTCTTTCGCCAGGACTTGTCTGTCTTGTCGCATCAGGTTTTTTGTTGCTTCTTCTTTCTGTTTTCTCTCTTTAACCGTTAACTCAAGCTAAGCTTGTGTGTTTATGGGTTTGTGTTTTAAGCTTGATTGGTTAAAGAGTGTGAATTTAATACGTTGTCCCCAATTATTCAAGTAATTAAGTATTAATATGCGAAACTTTATCACCTTTAAGAAGGTTAAATATTGAACGCTTGCCAGTGATTTTCCAAGTGATTTGCACATAATTTCTCTTCACAGTTTAATTAAATTATTATGAAAGAAATTCATTGTCTTTGAGAAAATAATTTAAATTTCGTAAGCGCCATTTATTTTTAGAGTTTTACATGCAGACTTGCACATTAGGGTCTCCTTTAGCTATATGGAAATTTTTTTCTTCGTCTTGCCACCTGAATTGTAATGGAATTAACTTTTACAACATGTATGAAATTGTTAAAATTTTGTTGTCACTCACACAATTGTTAGGAAATCATTTTAAAATTTAGCAAATGGTTTGCTTCAATTAGTAAATGTTTCCATTTTGTGCTCTTATTTACACTAAGGGCCTTTATTATAAACTAAGGATAAAGTTCCTGATAGTTAACCTAAAGTGAACGATAAAGTAGCTTTAAATCTATTCCATTACTACAACTGTTCGATAAAATAAACAAGTAAGAGTGCTAATTTTGCTTTGTCAAATCTTATATACCGTTCACAGACGCACATACGTATAGGGAGTGTATACATATGTACATACATACATACATACATAACCACATATGTACATACGAGTATACATATACATATTTATCTTGTGAAAAATTATCATATATTTTTTGCTCCAGTGCAAAGTAAGTGACTTATGGATATTTTTCGCATATAGAATTTGTTTCAAAGATTTTAATTTCTATGTTAGCAATAGTTGAATATTTCATTCTGCACTCTGTATTCAAGAATTTTTTTATATTATTAATATTTTGCCTTTTTAAAGTACATGAGGAGAATATAGTTAGAGATGACTTTAACAGAGATTAGAATTTTCTAATGGCAATTGGTTCACCCACATCTAAATAATTTCAATTTGCATATTTATGTATCATCTGTCTCTAACTCTAATTCGCACGTTTTGAAATCGCCTAATTTCCAGGAAAGAGCTCAGTTAAAAATGTGGCTTATTGCAGCTTCTTAATTGGTTTTAATGCACTTAATCATCCGATCAGTAGAACACTGTTTTTGGAAATCGCACGGTTTCAAAACGCACGGTTTACAGAACACCTCTGCATAAGTTAAAACTTTTCCCAGCCGGATATTGAAAACCGAATCAAATAAGTATCCATAGTGATAAAAAAAATCTGACTAAATTCAAATATGGTTTTTACAAAGAGCAATAGAAACTATTTTTGATTTTGTGCACCAGAAAAAAACAGTTTCAGGGAAATGAAATATAACATGTCCTTCAATTTGTTCTGTAAATATAACTATTATTTAATGATATAATTTATGTTATCTCTATTTACTAAAAATTAAAAAGAATTCATCAACGTATGACCATGGATTACAAATATATGAAAGCATAATAAGCAACATGTCACAAAGATTCGTAAGACTAATGAGTGCCCATGTTTATGGTTAAATAAGATTTTCAAATCAAAATTTAACAAACGTAAAAAAAACTCTGGAGTATTTTTATTTAGTTACTTTTTTACACATAAACAAGTTTCAATTTTCCAACCCTGGACCCTACTTTTTACTTTTTCTGATTTTTAGTATTAATTCATTTCTTTCTAAAATATAAAATATGTTTATTTATTTTAATATAATAATATTATTTAATAACTTTTATATACCAAAAAAATTTAAATTTTCCAGCTCTGGATCTGAGTTTGTTTATTTTTATTGATTTTTTATACCAAACTTTTGCTTTCTAAAATATATTTAATTTATAAAAAAAGAATAATTTTCCCTAATTAAAAAGTGTACATTTTCCAACCTTGGAATCATCCTTTTAGTTTCTTCTGAATTCTTATATTCTTTTAAAAATATAAAACATTCTTAATTTATTTTATATAGCAAAAAAAGTTAAAATTTTCCAACCCTGGAATCATCATTTTATTTATTTTTTATTTGGAATATAAATTTAATTTTTACTGAAATAAAAAAAAGTGTATTTAACAAAAAAGAAATAGTTACAGGTGGTGTACAAAAAAAACGGGCGGACATCGCTTATTCGTCTTCCCTATTGATATTAGATGTATATATATAAGGTGTTTTTTATTGAGGTATAGAACTTTAAGTTGGCATCACTTTTTTAACTGGCGGCCATTTTGTCAGCTGTCAAGTGATTAATATTTAGTTTGGTTTGCCATTTCATCATGAACAGGTTGACAAAAGAACAACGCTTGCAAATCGTGCAAATTTATTTCGAAAATAATGGTTCAGTTCGCGAAGTTTACCGCAAGCTCCGTCCATTTTATGGTCGACATAATCGTCCATCAGAGCAATTAATTCGGTTAACCGGTCAATTGGCCACCAAGATCGTGGGATTTGACACCATTGGATTATTTTCTTTGGGGATATGTGAAGTCGCTCGTCTACGCCAACAAACCAGAAACGTTAGGGGACTTGGAAGCCAACATTCGTGGCGTTATTGCCAACATACGGCCCCATATGCTCGAAAAAGTGGTTGAAAATTGGACCTGTAGAATTGGCTTTATTCGAGCCAGCCGCGGCGGCCACATGCCCGAAATCATATTTAAACGTTAATGGCATAAAATTATCCTTCCAATAAAGCCATATTGATGGACATTAAAACGATTTTCTTGTGTTTTATTTCAATTCGAAGTTCTATGCCTCTAAAAAAAACACCCTGTATATGTGACGCGCAAAATAGAAAGGGACCTAAGGGTAAAAACCGGTTTTGTTCAGGAAAGCCATTTTAAAGATTTAAATACGTGTATCTTTGGTGTACCATCATATCATAAAACGCGCATATCTCTGGGAGGGAACAACTTTGGGGCATGGGATCGGTCTCATTCGATGCTCAGATGTTGTCCACATCAAAAAAAAAAAAAGTGAAAATTGATTTTTTTACCCTTAGGTCCCTTTCTCTATGCGCTGTCACATATGTATATACACACACATATATACATATATATATATATATACATATATACGCACACGAATATTGTGAAAATTGCACACGGAATGACAAACCTATATAAACAACTTTACCGTTTTTGGTGAAGGGTATAAAAATGATCAATCAAAACTTGCTTTTGAGACACCCGGTATATAATTGGAAATTTTTTACTATTGCAAAACTCATCGCTTATTGTAGCGTGTGAAAAAATAAAATTTATATTAAACTTTGCTTTCATAAAATTCTTAAATGAGTTTTAGGACCAGCCCAAGAACAGAAACGAAAAGTTTAACTTTGAGGTCACAGCTTACTATATTTCTTCGTGCTCCCTCCGGTGTAAACAATATCTCCGTTATAACTAAATGCAGCTGTATGCATTTTAAAATCGCGTGGCAATTCATTTAGTCAATCATACAATAGAAATATTTTCTATACCTGCCTTCAATCCTTAAACAAGAAAACAATTACAATCTCGAAAATGTACTGAGCACAAAAACTGGAATAAGTATACACATACTTACATATGTATGTCCTTTTATATGTATGTAAGTAATTAAGGGATTAGCCAGCAAATATTCACACATCAAACGCGCATGCGGAAACGGAAATTTATATACAATTGCAATCTAATGGTATTTGTGGTTTTTTTTTTAAGAAAATAACATCATAAACAATCCTTCGAATGAAAACAATCACGAAACGCCTGAGAAAATTTATTGTTTGTAAAAAAATAACCTTTGAAAAAACTAATAAATGCAATTAAAAAAAATTATACTTCTATACATACATACAGTACCAAGGAAATTAAAGAATCCCAAACAAAATCATTGAAAAAAACCAATAACTACAATAATAATTTTTTTTACAAACATGCATTATGTAATAAAAGAATAAGAATACCTTTCACGTGCATTAAATTTCTCCAGACAATTTTGAACTCAAAGTTAATAATATTTACAAACATTGTATGCATTTGTTCCTTTTAAGTGTGTGTGTGTGTGTGTCTGTGCTTGGTTTATTCACCACAAAACTTTCGTTAAAAAAAATTAATGTCTTAAACGAAATTATTATGTTATAAAACGAAACCACAATTTAAGGTGTCAAGACACAAGTTGAACTTGAGCCAAAGCTCATAGGCATCCTAACAGGAGGTGACAAATTGATGGTACTAAAGCTCATTAATCCAACAGCTAATTTGCATTTTTAGGTTATTTAACAGAAGGTTTACGTGTGTACGATGTTTCGATTGAATGGTTGGTTGCCAATTATTGCTTTTGACACATGTTGCTAACACGTATTGAATGCTTGAACATTATGAATACCGCCTAATGCATTAAACACATTGACGACAGCAGGCTACTGACTACACGACTACAAAATGCTGCTAGCAACAATTGTCGCCGTTTTCGTGAGCTACTTAATTATTTTGGAAACGGAACAGCATCACAAGCAGCTTTTTCGGATATATAAACATATGTACATATTTCAGTGGTGCTACTTTCGAATACGTCACGTGATCGGTGTCCAAGTGATAGGAACGAGTTCGAGTTCTAACACTTCCATGCACCGAACCATTCACTTTTACATGGGGATAGCCTAGGAGGGAATTAATTGATACTTTGTATGCACCTTGTGACTTGTCACTGAAATATCTCATAAGGACCTAATCGGTGTAGAATAATACAAATTAAGTGAGACAATTTTTAAATTTTTAGTTGAACTATAGTGAATTTTAATCAGAAATAATTTCTTAGTCGGGCTTAAGTTCAATAATTTCAATTCTTGTTGAATGAAATATTTTTATTAATTAACGCGAGTTTCTAAAGAAGAGAAGAAAAATTAAATTAGACTGTATTAGGTGGGGGAAATATCGATATTTTTCTGTGCAGCCACGCACTTCATCAGTACCCAACCAAGTCTATCTACTGGGGTAGAGATTGTTATTACCATCAGCTATTTAACGCAAATTTTCAATGAAATGGAATATGAGAAATGATTATATTGTGTATACAATTATTGATTTACCTTTGGTAAATACATTTGTAAGTATCACTATTCATTTTCTGTTTATCCGTTTTTTAATTTTCTATTCAGGTTAGCACGAAGTTATATCAATAGTGATGTAGAGACCTCAACTGGGCGTCCAGAACGTACAGCTTGTAAGGCCACAACGAAATTCAATAAACCACTTTTTCCCATAGCATTTATTAAGCTTAGCTTTGGTTTAACTGATGGGATTTTTACGCAAAATATAATGCTTAATGAGCACACGAAATTCACTTTTCTCCATTTTCTTCTCAAAACGCGCGGTAGTCTGATATCAACGTCTGCCAAACGCAAACTAAGAGCCTATTTCACCAACTTATTTAAATATCAGTTCATATTTAAAAGTAATTTTTCCATACAAAAATTAATGAAAATCGACATTTAAATCTGAATTGATATTTAAATAGATTTGGTGAATTGGCCCCAAATGACGCAGCTTATTCAAATTTAGACAGGAGTCAACTGACAGTTGCCTTTTGACAGCAGCAGTATTGGCATTTCAATTAAGGGGCGGGATATTCAAAAAGACACTGAGTTAATGATCCACCCTCGTATCTACAGAGATTTCTAGAGTTAATTTTTTCGCTACAAGCTACAATTGGAAACTTAACTACTAACAATCTTTTATATTTTACGGATGCACAGTTTATGAGTGTTAATATGGAAAGGAACTTTTCAATCTACAAAAATATTTTAACTGATAATTGTAAATCTTTTTGCTTTGAAGAGCAAGTTTTAAGTGCACTTTTTCACTCCTTTGAGTCATATTTTAGTGTTTTTAAGGTAATTTTGTAATTTTTTTGGGGCATTCTTTTTGTGAGACAATTTTAAATGTTTAGTTGAACTATAGTGAATTTTAATCAAAAATAATTTCTTAGTCGGGCTTAAGTTCAGTAATTTCAATTCTTGTTAAATGAAATATTTTTATTAATTAATGTGAGTTTCTAAAGAAGAGAAGAAAAATTAAATTAGACTTTATAAGCTGGGGGAAATACCGATATTTTTATGTGCAGCCACGCACTTCATCAGCACCCAAGTCTATCTACTGGGGTAGAGATTGTTATTACCATCAGCTTTTTAACGCAAATTTTCAATGAAATGGAATATGAGAAATGTTGTGTATACAATTATTGGTTTACCTTTGGTAAACAGATTTGTAAGTATCACTATTCATTTTCTGTTTATCGGTATTTCCCCCAGCTTATAAAGTCTAATTTAATTTTTCTTCTCTTCTTTAGAAACTCACATTAATTAATAAAAATATTTCATTCAACAAGAATTGAAATTACTGAACTTAAGCTCGACTAAATCCAAGCCCTGGCAATGATGCAATTTATATGATTTCAAAGCTTCTCACGAGATTTACCTGTATATAATATATATATATATATAATGTAATAGAATACAATACGCTTACGTAATTATTAATGACATACCCTCCTTCCTATTTATTATCTATTATATTTTTACATATCCAAATGCAACCTCTTATTGAAAGACCCATACACTTCAATTAATTTTTTTTTTATATTTCAAGAAATATATATGTATTTCTGATCATGTCAATATTGAGCCGCGCACAAATTATGGCATTCGATATAAATTTTACAATATTTCCATAGAAACTCCATTGAAATTTTTGTTATTTTATGTTTTGTTCGATACTGAGTGCTGAATTTGTCCACTGAATACAGTCGAACTTCTCTATAGCGAACTTCTCTATAACGAAATCTTCTCTTTAACAAATAAAATTCGTGAACACAACATTTTTGTGAGTATTTTCATACATTTTGATCTCCCTATAACGAACTTCCCTATAGCGAAGTTCTCTCTGTAACGTAAAATTTTTTAAGACATGAATAGAATTTTTCACACCAAATAACCCCTCTATTGCGAAGTTTTTACCAATCGATTTTTTGCATCAATTTAGTCACAGAAAATATAACTGTAAAAGACGTTACATTTTCAACGCTTGCTACGACTGTCACATAAAAAAGAAAACAGTGGCAAAGTTTACACACGACGATGAAGAATCTGACATAGAACAAAATGTTTCAGAATTGCCTTAATTTTTCCAAGTACACTCGTCTTTTACGATAGGAACCTTTTTGGAATCTCGAAACAATGTACCTGGGGATATTTTTTCCCTTCTTAATCGTTGTAAAGACTTTGTGGACGAAGAAAAGTGGAAACATCAAAAACAAATGAAAATTACATCTTTCTTTAACACCATATAAAAACTTGCCTTAATATATAATTTTTCTACATTTAAACAAAAAAATTTAAATGTGTTCATGTAAAAAAAATGTTTTTTTTTATTATAATTTTTTTCTACATATGTATGTATGTATTAATAAAAAAAATTAATGTGTTCATGTAAAAACAATTTTTTTGTCTTAATAAACATATTTTCTACATAAAAAAATGTAAACTCAATATTTTTTGCAGTTTCTCTATAATGAATTTTCTCTATAACGTAGAAATTTGACCGTTCCCAACTGCTACGTTATAGAGAAGTTCGACTGTACATTCATTCGTGTCTTTAGCTACTCTTACCACTCTGTATGCAACATTAGTGTTTAGGTACGAGTAATTTGTTGCTAAATCTCAATACTGGTTCTGCATAGTAGTCTAATGGAAGCTGAAAGCTTAATTCATATCAAACGGTTTCAAAAATACTTTTAATATATTTTAACTTCATGGACTCCTTCCTTGCCTCCTATAATCCAATTTGGATTATATATTTAGTGACCAATAATTTAACACCAATTTCATGACAATATCACATTCACATACACACACACAAACATTTACAATAGATTATATGATACCCATAACATTTTATGTGTAATTGTCACTTATTTTAGGATAATACCTTGTTAAGATCCCTTTCTTTTCGGTAACACAAAAAAATACGAAAACAAAAAAATAAGCTTGGCAAAAAAGCGTGACTGGTCAATTTGTCAATTATCCAAATGAGGGGGAATACAAAATAAAAATGCAAAGAAATCATACATTAAAAAAAAGCAGAACACGAATATGTTTAAGGTTAAGGAACCAACAAACAAAATAAAATTAAGCATAAATATGAAATAAAATTTACCACCTGCATCCAGGTGCCTGGTATTGCGCTTCGATGCGATTGGAAAGATTTCGATACCGAAACAATACACAACGACGACATAGATCGAACGGATGTCAATTAGTTTAGAATTCATGAATGAATGAAACGACATTACGCTACCAAAAAAAAAACAACATACAACATACAACTACTGCGATTTTGCATCGATTTTACTTTTGCTCTTGTGAAATAAAACAAAAACGAAAGATGTTTGGATGATGGTCATGATGCGAAGTTAATCCAGATGCTGGTTAAATTTAGCATGATAATTTTTGTTTGTTGTTACGCAGCAGCTTTTCTTTTATTTGTTGCATAATAAATATGTATGTATGTACTCGTATATGTACGAGTGTGTACACTTTTGGCAGGAAAAGTTTTAAGGGCTTTTTGTTATGATTTTGAAGGGAAAGACAATCTATTTAGAGAAATAAAAGGTTGTTAATAAAATTTACCAAAGCAAATGGCCAACTTCATAATTTTATTTATACTTAAATTTTTTATATTGTTTTTGCATGAAAATAGTTTTTGTTTAGTGAGTTTGGAACTATTGTAATGAAAGAATGCTTTGAAATAAGGAAGAGAAAAAATCTATAAAAAAACATTTAGCTTGAGTTTACTTTCCATTTTAATGAACTAAAATATACGAAAACATGCACTAAACAAATTGCCTTAAAAACACTAATTAAATTAAGCACTCTTCAAAAATTAACTAACAATGAGTATTCAAATCGGGACTTAAGATTTGAATACTTATTTTTAGTTAATTTTTGAAGATACAATAAATAAATATTAGTGAAAAAACTATAAAAATGAAGCACTCAGGGGGTCTACTCTGTAATTCGAAAAGAAAAAAATGCTTTCGAATTTGTATGTTGATAAGACGCAAATTCGGAAGCATTTTCTTTCATTTCGAATTACAGAGTAGACCCCCAGTATCGAACGCAACATAAAAATATTTCAATGGAGTCTCTGTGGAAATATTGTAAAATTTATATGAAATACCGCAATTTGCACGCGGCTCAGTATTGACATGCTCAGAAATATGTATCATTTCCTGAAATATAAAAAAAACTTTTTATTGAATGATTTATTGGGTATATGGGTCTTTCAATAAGAGGTTGCATTTTGATAAGTAAAAACAACTGATATTTTAAAGCGAAATCATCGGATATTTATGTAATTAGCTTAATGAGATAGTAAATAAGAGGGACTGTATGTCATTAATAGCACTTTTCTACAGGGTGTTTTTTTAG
The DNA here is from genome assembly GCA_936439885.1 of Nowickia ferox. NCBI lineage: Eukaryota > Metazoa > Arthropoda > Insecta > Diptera > Tachinidae > Nowickia > Nowickia ferox. Next base: position 87,459,083 of record OW387023.1, on the reverse strand, counting down.
AGGTATAGAACTTCGAATTGAAATAAAACACAAGAAAATCGTTTTAATTTCCATCAATTTGGCTTTATTGGAAGGATAATTTTATGCCATTAACGTTTAAATATGATTTCGGGCATGTGGCCGCCGCGGCTGGCTCGAATAAAGCCAATTCTACAGGTCCAATTTTCAACCACTTTTTCGAGCATATGGGGCCGTATGTTGTCAATAACGCCACGAATGTTGGCTTCCAAGTCCCCTAACGTTTCTGGTTTGTTGGCGTAGACGAGCGACTTCACATATCCCCAAAGAAAATAATCCAATGGTGTCAAATCACACGATCTTGGTGGCCAATTGACAGGTCCATTCCGCGAAATTATGCGCTCATCGAATGTTTCCTTCAATAAATCGATTGTGACGTGCGCTGTGTGGCATGTAGCGCCGTCTTGTTGGAACCACAACTCATCCACATTCATGCCATCCAATTCGGGAACAAAATAGTCGGTTATTGCTGTGCACGGTGGCGAATCGATTCATTCGGGTCCTCTTCAACACTTTGCTCTACAGCGGCAATTGTTTCTTCGGTGCGCACTGTTCGACGTCTCTGCGGATGCGTATTATCACATAGAGTAAACGTAGTGCGAAAACGATCCATGGTTAACCGAATTAATTGCTCTGATGGACGATTATGTCGACCATAAAATGGACGGAGCTTGAGGTAAACTTCGCGAACTGAACTATTATTTTGGAAATAAATTTGCACGATTTGCAAGCGTTGTTCTTTTGTCAACCTGTTCATGATGAAATGGCAAACCAAACTAAATATTAATCACTTGACAGCTGACAAAATGGCCGCCAGTTAAAAAAGTGATGCCAACTTAAAGTTCTATCCTCAATAAAAAACACCCATTACAAAAAAAATAAAAAATAAATATATATATATAAGAAAAGTCGGGAGCAAGAACTTCATTATTTGATTTTAATGGACTTTAGTGTGCTGAATACAAATCTGTTCACATATTGATTTCCTCACGTCTAGTTTTTGAGATTTTCTTATTTAAATAAAATGCTGATATTGTCATATTAAATACGTATTTATTATGATTAAAGTAAAAATCTTACACATAAATAGCTTCTATGACATAAATTCAAATCTTGAATGATAATATAAGACATCAACTACTATTTGGTGGATCACTTTAATTTATGAGCTTTATCTAATGTTTCACTATGGATTTCCCAGCAGAAAGCTGTTAACATTTCTGGGGGCCACTTGCCGTTACATCTTTTTTCCATAAGCGCAATATCTCGCTGGAACCTTTCACCATGCTCATTAGGTGCGGTAACACGTTGCAACCAAGTTGTTAGTATGAAAGAAGAAGTTCTTGTGCCCAATTCTTCATAATTTGCAGCCCTTGTATTTCCAAGAAAATTGTAAGATAAATTTTCAAAAGCTGCCCATGGCTCTTCTTTCTTTATTGAGCAGCTTAGATTTGACCAATTCTTTAAAAATTTCTCATATTTGGGGACCAACAAATATGACTTCCTTCGATTTGGTCTCACTTACACGTGGAAATATATCTTTCCCGTACTTAAATGCCTCTCCATTTCTGTTCATAGCTTATACCAAATCGTTTATTAGGCTTAATTTGATACAGAGCATGGCAAAAAATGTTTTTTCCCTGTGTTTTTGATTCCCGGAATCGCATGTGATCTCAAGCACCAATTCACAAAAAAGCAACAATATTTTTTTTATATCCACCAGCATAGCCATTTCCTTTAAATCGGCAAATATATTCCTCAAATATCGATGGTATTGAATTCTATTTTATGTTTTCATAGCTCTCTTTCATAGTTAGTGCATGATTTAATGGTACGGATGGATATTGATTTCCATTATGTAGCAACACTTCTTTCTGAGCCATTGGATACATACGAGTATACTCCTATTATTGCTATATTTTTTAATTCCAGGAACTATACAAAAATAATTTCTTTACTTGGTATGACTGTGCAATTGAACCACAAGGTGCAAGTAAGTTACGCATAAATGTATCACCTGCCTTAATTGTGAATAAAATCGAAATTTTTGCACAGATTTTCGTTACTTACTAGTATAGCTTATTTTATTTCCAACATATTGACCTTACCGATTAATAAGAAAAATGTAAAATAAATGGTAATTTTTTAGCAACTTTCGTTTTGGCAACACTGTTTTTGGCAACTCAGCTGTTTTCGTCTATCATGTTACTGTTAAACATGTTCAGTTTGGTCTATAATTTAACCACGAATTAACTTAAAAATGAACAACGCATACAGATTATTAAATGTTATTATTAAAATTCATGCTCTGTTAAGAAAGTGCATTGTGTACTTTTTCCATTTTATTTTGGTCAGTTTGGGCGGCTATTCGGAATCTTGTGACTAAATTTCGCACCAAAACTACATTCTTGAACACTAAATCATGAACACTTATACGTAGAGTCCGGAGAGAGGAATATATCGCAGCTGTATCCGCCAGCGTTGTTTATGACCGTAAATTATCGATTCGGCACCATTCGCAGCAATTGGGCTTTTGTTACTTTTTTTCTTTTGCCTAAAGTGGAAGAGCTGGACTTGGCTGACATGTTGTTTCAGCAAGACGGTGCCACGTCACACAGCACGCGAAACAATGTCCTAATTGAGAGGCGAGATCGGTGAACAGTTTATTTCACGTTTGGGGCTGGTAAATTGCCAGCCTAGATCGTACGATTTAACGCCTTTAGACTATTTATTGTAGGGCTATGTTAAGGCTCATGCCTATAGGGACAATTCCGCAACGGTTAACGCACTGGAAGACAATATTGAAGAATTTATTCCTGAGATACCGGCCGATATATTGGTGAGAGTATGCCAAAATTGGATGCAGCGTATGAAGCATTTCAGGCGTAGCCGCTGTCAACATTTACATGAAATCATTTTTAAATATTGAAAGATCGTTGTATCGACTCAAATAAAGATTTCATACATTTCTCTAAATTTTATGTGTGTATTTTTTTTAAATCAAATCCGGAAGCACTTAAGAAATCACCCTTGATTTTCCGTTTGGATTTTTTTTTTTTTTTTGAAGACAACAAATTAAATTTTAAATTAAAAATATTTATTTCGCCAATAATTTCTGAATAACTACGAAATCTTAGAAAATTAAAAAAAAATTAAGGTAATTTTATTTTTCATCTTTCAGTAGTTAATTTATTACAATCGAAGAAATCGTTATCGAGTTATATTGAAATAAGTTAGCGTGTCCTATTAGTCTATCTGCACGTGATAGATAAAAACTGAAACAAATTTTGAATTTAGGGCGTTAATGTCCCTATATAACACATATTTTTATTTAAAACAAATTGTTTTGCAGAATTGTGTTATTGATGGCAAAAATCCCACTCAACCTGGTCGCAAATTACGGCATCCGACATCGACCAATTCTTCATACAATTTTAATTGTGTTTATATGAAAATTTCTATCGGTATCGAATGACGTAATTTGCCCCCTGTACTTATTGAAAACTATTGATCCTACTATATAGTATAATAAATATTTACTTAAGCACCTGACTTAAATTGATGATTATATCATAGCGTTTCATTAAAAAAAATTTCAATTTTTGATTAAGTCATTAAATATTTGAGAAACTACTATAATATCAAAGCTGCTTATTAAAGCGGCGCTAATATTTATTTAGTTTAAAAACGGTACCACCTCCACGCACACAAACTGCCCAGAGATGTTGGCTCTTAGCTCTACTTGGAACCCAATATTATAACTGATTATGAGAATTTCCTTTATGATTATAATAATCAAATAACACAAAACAAATTTGTAGCTTAAATAAAAAATAAAATATATATATAGTGCACATGTATAAATGTGTTTATACATGTGCATACATATAAATACTTAAACGCCCCCTTTAAAATTTTCTACAAAACAGACAAAAAATCTCAAAAAAATCCTTAAACAAAATGAATTAAACGATTTCCCATAAAAAAAAATTATAAAAAAATATAAATAAAAAACTGCGACAGTGTTGTGAAGTTAATCCCTCAACACATAACACACAACTACCTTTCGAGCAGCATTCACACAGTAGACCTAGTCAACACGTTGATCTAATCACCTTTTTTCGATTACCACATATCGACAAATTGGTTTTGTTTTTTCTTTCTTCTTTTTTTTTTTGCAAGGAATAATCCACTCACTCACTCCTGTATGCGAAGATATTAAAACAAATAAATGCACGAATAATCGAACAAACCAACAGTTATGAATGAAACAATAACAGGAAAGCAAAACCAACAACCAACTTCTTGAGCGGCTTATCCCTTAAGAAAATCTTCAATAACTCACAGACAACTTGTAAAATTCAAAATCAACAATAATAAAACGCACAAAACCTACAAAAAGTTTAACACAATTTATTGATCGCGTTAAGTTTAGGTCATCACCATAAAAGTGAGCAAAGGCCACAAAACACAAAATATTTATTAGCTAGAGGAGCAAGTAGTTTCGCATGTCGCTGGAAGTATTAGAAATTTTTGCAATTAAATAAAATTAAAGGATAGTTTCGAATCAGGATATATTTCTGTTTCGTTAAAGTCAAAGAGTATGAAGAGAAAAGTTTTAAAATTTATTATACAATATTTTAGCTTTCCTACTTTCAGCAATTACACTCGCGACGTGTGATCACGGAGAATCGTACGTGGTGGCTATGGTTGCTACCAAAAACGCTGGGAAAATAGTCTTGGCTTTCCAGTGTTAAATCAATGCTAGTGATTGGCGTGGCGCGGGCAGCCAGACACTATTCTAGGCACTATTGCCATACAACAGAAGCTGTTTTGACTGCGGTTTTAGCAGCAAGAGTTTAGATAGCTCTAAGTACCTTATTAATGTACTTGTTCTTGTTCTTGGGATAACTATGTGTTCTCGGTAAGTAACATGGTGCTTTCTAAGTGTGCATGGACGCTTGCCTTCACCCGGGGATTAGACCACCGTGAAATAAGGCCGTAAAGGGAGGTGCTGAAGGCATAGATACTGATCACTGAACTACACCTCCTCTTCCAGTATCGTGTAGCAGAATTATCGGCGAAGTAAAATAACATAAAAAAATGTCTAATGAAACACAGCTTCGAAAATTGAATATCCCTTATTGACACCACAGGCACTGAAAGGCTGCCTTACTAAAAAATACGTGCGAAAAGCAGAGTTGTAACAGAATGAAGCTTTCCTCTATCTCTTCCTTCACCACCAGTCCTAAGAAAGGTAACACCTGAGTGTTACTTCTCTTCAAAAAAAAGGGAGATCCTAGAGGATGACCTGTCTTACTTATCAAGACGAGTGTGGAGAAGCGAGGGCTTGCCGTTAATCCCAATAAAACTAAACTAGTCCTCTTTTCGATGAATTATAAAAAAATCCCTGATACCTCGGCGTCATTCTGACTATAAGCTGGCTATAAACTGAGTTAAAAGATATACATACTCGTATATCATAGGCAGGGTAAAGAAACCAACAATTTCACTTCGTCTCCGCAAAAAGTCTATTGGAAAGAATTGGTTCGCTCAATGAATCTATACGGGCATAGTACGTCCAATTCACATGTATGGCGTGCTCGTGTGATGACCTTCCCTGTTGAAGAAGACGTAACCATCATGCTACACAAGATTCAAAGACTTGCCTCAGTGTATATATAACTAGTGCTCTTTGCTCTACGATGCATTGGGTATGATCATACAGCTGCTACCATTGGACTTAGAAGGCAAGGAGAAAACAACAATCTCTGCAGATCCGTTTTTTTGCGAAGCGGCAACGGTTGCCGGCCACTGCAGAATAGTGGACCCCGAAGCGTGGGGATGGAGGATTGACCAAAACCATCACTGCCTTACTTCATGAACGTCTTTACAAGACTTGGATGCTATACAGAGAAGCGTGTATGAGGTAGAACAAACGGTGTAGAATTTGACACTTAAGCAGGTATGGTCTACGAAGTTTACTCAATGACCTTAGGTCTTCGTATTTAAAATCGAATTCCGCGTGACTGCAGTGCTTACCAGTCATATATGCTTGCTTGAGAGCGAATATCACTTTAACAACTGTAATTAACATATACACTGATAGCCAAGCCCCAATCATGGCCCTAGAATCCCCGATTCTAATAACAACAACAGCCCTCGACTGCCGATCATCTCTGAACGAGGTGGCAATATCAATCAATATCATCTGGATCGCGGACCATATATGTACGCTCTCAGGGAAACTCTAAGGCTTATAAGGTTGCAAGAACTTTGACAATTTGACAGGTTCCACTAGAATTGGAAACTGATAAAGAATAAAATAGAAATTAATGCCTCATTAATAAATGGCCTCATTAACGTTTTATATTGTATTACGCGTATTAAATGGGACCAAATAGAAGCCTCTGAGTTGAAAAAAAACCATTTTGAAATCGATCAAAAATGTATGGAGTTATGAAGTAGCACACTTAAAAAGAAATAAAAAAGAATTGAGAAACTCTTCCTTTTTTCAGTCGCTTAAAAAGGTAATGCCTTTTCTCCCAACCAATAAAGAAAATAATATGCCAGTTTAATCTTCTTTATGTGTTTATGTTTTTTTTGGAGCTGGCGAAGAAAAGCTTCCAGAAAGCAAAACAACTGCAAAAACAATAAAAAAATATCGACCTTAAATTCAAACATTTAACTTAATTTGGCAAAAACACCACAACAACACACACACTTGTCGTGTAATTATTGGCACAATACGACCGAGAGTCTACAATTCGATGGATGTGTGTGCAAGGTTTGGTTGGGTCAACGTTAAATTAAAGAAGCCTTTAAATAAGATCTTTATTTGTTTTTTCCAGGATTATTTGTTTTAACTTGAACTGAATGAAGATGGGGTGTAGTTTTTTTTTTTATTCTGTTGGTGCTGATTTTTTCTTATTTATCCATTTGTCTGTCTAGGGCAGTCGGTTTGATTTTGTTTTGTTTGTTCGCTTAAATTGATCACGAAGCGCCAAATCGATCACCTTTACTAATAATAAAGTGGTAACAGCGATCAAAAGAAAAACAAAAACAATCAAACGACAATGTGTCGAGATTAATTTGCACTGAAAGAAATGAAGACAGTCATAAAATAAAATATAACCGCCAACTTTTACAATAGACGGAGTGTGTGTTATGGATGCTAGAAATATATGTACGAGGTCTGATCAAAAAATAACCGTTATTTTAAATTTTTTCAAAAAGTATTCATCAATAACTATCTTGTACCCTTCAAATCCCCCTCACCCTTTTTTTCCAATCCTCGAAACACTTCTGAAACGCGCTTTTTGGTATCGCCAACAGCTCCTGTTTCGATTTTTCTTTTATCTCCCCAATCGTAGCAAAACGCTTTCCTTTCATCGGTGTTTTCAGTTTTGGGAAGAGGAAAAGTCAGCGGGGGCCAAATCCGGTGAATACGGTGGTTGAGGCATGATAACGGTTTTGTTTTTGGCCAAAAACTCACGCACAAGCATCGATGTGTGAGCTGGTGCGTCATCATGGTGCAAAATCCATGATTGTTTTTTCCACACTTCTGTGAGTTTCTGACGAATTGCTTCGGGCAAACGGCGCATAACTTCAAGGTAGTATTCCTTATTGACCGTACGACCTTGTGGCAAGAATTCATGATGCACCACGCCATTGCAGTAGAAGAAAACAGTGAGCAAAACCTTCACATTTGACCGAACTTGACGACCAGGACGAGCATCGTCATTGACATCTTCTCGGCCTTCCTTAAACCGGTTATACCACAATTGAACTTGTGTTCTGCTCATAGTAGACTCGCCAAACGCCACAGTCAACATTTCAAATGTCCTTGCGCATTTAATTTCATTTTTTACACAAAACTTAATACAGTTTCTTTGATACATTTTTTCGAATAGTAAAAAATCGAAGAGCACACCAAAACACGATTAACCGTTTTATCTGTCAAAAACAAACTGACAATCCAAAATAGCTGATATTGCCAACACATATAACAGACATGTGTACCAACATAACAGAAAAAAAAATGCGAAAATCGAACGTAATTAACTCACGAAATTTGAAAATAACGGTTAGTTTTTGATCAAACCTCGTATACTAGCATTTGCCCACTACTTTGTTAGCGGGCATTTTAAATTTACTGACCAAGGGTTCTTTGATTTCAAAGCCACAAATATAAAATATACAAATAAAAATATATATAAATTTTTCGCGTTAATTCCTTAAACCCATACATCAAGCCCCTTTATTTGAGACACATATTGATAGGTGTCCTTCTTGTCTGAAAATATCTATTTGCCCAAATATTTTCAGTGTATTTTATGTTTTCTTCTCTAAGATCCCATTCATTTGACATCCATGTAATGGGGCTGGGAAAAATAGTGGTCCGCCATTTCTGGGCGTCCGCGATATTGTATTTGGAACAGTTTCACTGTATTTTATGTTTATTTCTCCAAAATCCCTTTAATTTCATACCCATATTATGGAAGTAGATAAAACGGAGTGGTCCGCCATTTTGTTTCATTCGTTCTGTTGTGTTTGGATCGATTTAATTATTTTTAATCTTCTTCTCGAAATTCTCTTTCATTCTTATATCAGAAGATATTTTTAAAGACGGTACATTCCCAGTGGGAAAAGGTAATGAATAGTAAAGGAGAAGGTAATGAACAGCATGTATAATTTTTGATTCCAGAATGCATTACTGTTAACATAGATCATGTCCTAGGAAAGTAATACGTCCGAGGAATAAATTCTATAATACATAACACTCGCCACAAACAAAAACTATACATTCTTCTTTTGCGGATGTGGTAATGCACGTGGTAATCAATGTGTAATTATAGTGTTTGATTAAGTTTCTAAGGGAATGCATTCATTGTGTTGCTTTGGAAAATAATACATTATTTCTCCCATTATTTATGTAATGAGTTTTCCAATAAAGTACCGTTCCAAAAAAGTATCTCATCTTAAAAGTATTTTTTCAAAAAGTGTTTTTGGTTTAAAAGCACTTTTCTTAACAAATACCTTTCCCAAAAAGTAGATTTTCTAAAAAGTACCTTTCCTAAAAAGAACCTTTTAAGAAAGTACCTTTTTCTTAAAGCACCTTTTTTAAGTTATCTAATAGCTTTCCTTAGTTGGAAGTACTTTTTTGAAAGAGTACCCTTTTTGTAAAATACCATTCTAAAAAGGTACATCTCTCTCAAAGTACACTTTTACCAAGAGTTTTCATATCCCAAAAGTACATTTTCAAAATCCATATTTTAAAAATTTACATTTTCACAAAAATTTATATCCCAAAAGTATTCTTTTCAAAAAGTGCAGTTTCCAAAAATAAAATAAAAAAAATTGTTTAAATACTTTTTTCGATGAGTACCTTGTCCGAAAAGTATGTGTTCCAATGTATCAAATTAATATTAAAAGTACCCCTGTTCAAGAATACACTATATCACTTATTAATATTTAACTCAGGTTTACAATGTTTCAATTATATATATGAATACTTCCGAATTTTAAATTTTTAGCACGGTTTCCGTATTTATACTTTTTGGTACTTTTTGAAGACTTTTAAAAAAACATTTTATTATTATCTTGGCTTCTATAGAGCGGTAAGAAGTCAGAGCAAATTATTTTACACATATGTACCTTACCCCTTGTATCATTAATAAAAAAGTACCGAAAACAGGAACGATTTTACCCCTTATAAGTGCAAGTTTTCAGAAAAGTTTCAAAATCAGTTCGAGATTCTGACCAGGAGAAAAGAACGCGCAATAGTTTTCGAGATATAAAGATACCGATTTTACCCTTTTTTTTGTCCACATTTTAAACCTTTCTTACTACAAACAATATTCGGTCTTGAAAAATATACGATGCTGTGCACTTTTTAATGTCTTGTGGTCACCTGTAGTACGTGCATCAAAACAATTTTTGAACTTCGTTCTTTGCAATCTGTGACATTGTAAAGCAAAAATCAAAGCATAAAAATAATAATATACATATTTACATTGTTTATATCTTCTAGCTTTAATTTAAAAATATAAATAATATTTTATATCAACTCACCCCTTCATCACACATTAAGAAGTTGAAGTTTATATATGTTAAACACTTGAGCCTGAAAGAAAATTAAATATAAGGAGATTATTAAGTATTGGATTGCATTAATTTTATATTAAATAACTATAGTTTTATTTTATACTAGCCCGCTACAAATAAATTTTTGCCTAACTATGTACATTAGGCCTCGTCGATTTGTATGGATGATAAAAATGTAAAAATCGTATCTACGAGTACATCTACATATTATTCTAAGAAAATTTTGCGAAGAAACCACGTGTCCAAAATCAATCCCTATACCGCGCCTCCCGACATGAAAATTTATTTCCTCTTCCTGAGCTGCTTCTTGTTTGGCTACTGCCTGCCTTATTTCAAGACATTGACTTTAAAGATGAAAATGGTAAACCAAATATTATGGATAAATCTAAGGTAGGGAGGAAGAATAATGATTCAAATTTAGTAGCATTTATTTCAGTACATACATTTTTCTATTTGAAAAAATTATCATTAGAAAAAAAAATTGTTTTTCTAAAGAAAAGGAAATACATTATTTTCATGTCGAGAGGCGCGGTATAGGGATTGATTTTGGACACGTGGTTGTTTCGGAGAATTTTCTCAGAATTTCATGTAGCTTACGTTTTTGCTATACGATTTAAAAAAAATCGACCCGCTCGTACTCGCATAAGAGTAAAATTAAAAAATGACAAATATTATTTACTTTATTTAATAAATTCGTCAATGTGGTAGTGGTACTTTCGTATATAGGGTTCCGTACTATAGTCGAATTTTTCAAAGCTTAATTCTTCTCCCGAATCGCTTCAAAGACGCTTTATTAATAGATAACAATCATCATTTATGGCAAAAACCATAAAATGGAAAAAGTCCTCAAATTGGCAATACTCGTACAAAGTGAAAACTGTAAATCCTGTGTGGCCTTAAAAACTAAAGCCCGTTCTTTTCTTCAGATCTATGTTTTAGTTATAAAAGTGTGTTGGTTGGATGGTTTTGGAGAGGCAGAAATTACCCTTATGCTTCCGCCTTGGGCCTAGTTTTTAAAAGATATATACCCTATATATGCTTTAGATGCAAACCTATCTATGTTTTGAATTTCATAAAAATCAGTTGAATAGTTTTGGAGGGGCGAAAATTGCTCTAAGCTTCCTTCCTCTTGAATTTAATTTTTAAGTAATATGAAGCAATTTAATGTATATGCAGATGTACGCGTATCTATAATTTTAATTACATAAAAATTGCTAAATTTCTTAGGAGGGAGAGAAACTACTCTCTGAGCGTCTGTTGGCCATAGTTCTAAAAAAAATATGGGTCTCGTGTGTTCTTAAGCTGCAGATGTGTTTGTCAGCTGACTTTACCCCATCCTTCAAACTCCATATAAAATAACATAAAATCTTAACCCGAACTGTAAACATTCAAATAAAAATCATCCTACAACAAATTTGTATGTATGTTGTTGTAATGATAAGCCCACTTGGTATTAATGCACTTTGGTTATGTCCTAGTTTTAAAAATATGTAGCCAAGGTGCTCTTCGGTTCTTAGTTTTATAAAAATCGAGTAGATAGTTTCGGCAAGGAAAAAATTACCCTTGGGCTCCTCTGATTCCTATTTGTCCTAATTATTTAAAAAATATGAAGATGAAAAACACCTAGGGTATACATGTACCCTAGGTGTTTTTTAGACAAAGTTCTATCAATGTTTGAAAAAGCTCATAAGTCGTAACAAACAAACAAAGTTACTCTTTCATTCGGTTTGGGGAAGAATGAGTGGACAGACGTACTAGAGGATATGCAGACGGACTGGTGAGCGAATAGCATAGTCACGTTAATAGGGTTCTGTTTTTATATTAAATATGGAACCCTAAAAGCTCTTGCTTTAACAGGTCTCTGTTAAAACGTTAACAAATATTTTCTTCTTGGTTCCGAAGATTACCACTTACATACAAACATACAAACTTAAGCTCTGTATAATATTAAGTATAGATTTCACCTATTTCAAAATTTTTCACCACAATCCAGTGAAAAAAATTGCAAGTAATTATTGAGGAACTACTTTTTCTCTACTTCCAAAGTATTAATAAGTGTGTATGTTTGACTTTTCAGATAACTAATTTAGAAAATATTTATTGATTTTTTAAGCAAACGAAATTGATGTAATGAAATATGACATTTTTAATAATACCAAATATATTGATTTAAACGAAATTTTTGATATTTGGGTTTTCCATTAAATTAATGAAAAATTAGTTCCTTTACACTCATTTAAAGGATCATACATAAAATCGAATTTTTTTTTTTTTGCAAAGAAGTAATACTCAGGCAATGAATGCCTATTACTATTACTAGGTTTTACCTATTTTAGGAAAGGGATGGGACAGGTGGTGAACTCTGCTTTTTGCACGATTTTTTTTTAAATGCAGTGTTGCTGAAAATTACTTCGGTTTCACTGGATGAATAGATGTCAAAAAAAAAAGAACTTCCAACCATATGTAAAAATCATTAGACATGGTGCAAGTTTGCCCTACTTCCGCACCACAATTTCGGAATCTTATTGACTTCATTGGAAGCTCGTTTTTGACTGGCAAAAGAAGAATTTGTGAAGAATTGTGTCTGTTTAGATGCAAACGTATCTATATTTTGAATTGTCGTTACATGTAATCAAATTCTGGCCAAAAGACGTTGGCCTGGAAAATATCATTCTCAAAGAAATATGGACCCATGGCGTCGCCAGCTTAAGATCCATACCAAACAGTGACTTTTTCGCGATGCATTGTAAGCTCTTGGATCGCATCTGAACTGGCATCGTCCCCAGGTTTATGATTTTTTAAATGTTGTTTTAAAGCGAGCAGCGAAGAATGTTGAAATCTTAATGTAATATACATACAATTATAAATAGGCACTTTAAATTTGCAAATTTAGTATATTTTTATGCAGACTGCACTGAAATTTAAAAAAACAAAAATTCAAAGGTATTTAGTTACTGTAATTTTTACTATGCAATTTTGACAACTTTCTTTATTATCTTAAAAACTAAAAAATACCAAAATTAAAAAAAAATTGCTAAAACTAAAATAGATCACATAAAACCGACAAAAGTCCCAAAAACGAAAAAAGCGCCAAAACTAAAAAAGCGCACAAAAACCGGAAAAAAGTTTTCAGTGTACTTGAAATTTTTTAAAAAATTTCTACATCATATAGGATATTCGATTATATACGCAACCTTTCAGGTGCAAGTCAAAGTCGCATTTTACTGAATTTATTTGCTGATATAACTATTCATCCATAAATGGGCCTCATCTCAGGTCCCTCTATCACACATGTCGTTTATCTTCAGCTCTTGGGTTAGTTGAATTTTGTACGTGTGCAAGCCCAAGTCACGATACAAAACTAGCCAAGTTGTAGTTTGCGAAAGGAAGAATTCTTGTGAGCGACGTGAAATCAGTTGGTTTATTGTTAACTGAACCAGTGAACTAAAATTTATGCAGCACACTACGAACAGTCCACAGTGTTGTTGAACGGTGTATTCTTTCATGGCGATTTGGCCAATATACGAGTAGACTAAAAAAATGACAGCCAATTGGACAGATGTAGATTCAACAATATGTCTGCTATCAGCTGGAAGATCCTGCATTAGTGGATAAAAATAATTTTCGAAATCATTTTTTACTTGCAACTTTTTCTGCAAAACTATAACTTTTAAAATTGGAATAAAACAGCTCAATAATTTATGTATATTTTTTCCGACAGGAATATATATTTTAACTAATTTTCTTAAGGTATAAAAAAACTTAAAATTAAGCATAAAACTAATCATGTCTTCCGTTAATTAGATTTTAGAATATTTAAATTTTAATATAAAAACTAAATTTAATAATAAACCATTTTAACAAACAACATTATTTATCATTAGTATAACTAGAATTTTATATAATACAGCAATAGTTATATAATAATTGAGGATTTTATTTGAGGCAGGAATTGGTTTAAGGTACAAACTTTGGCACGAGCTCAACTCTGGGCATAGAAAGCCAATAAATAAAGTATGTGAGATATGAGGCCAGCAGGTTGGAGGAATGCATTTAGCGCAGTAAATCACCTAAAGCTGATATATAAGTTTGAGCCATTTGTAGAGTTTCATGTTTGGAGAGTTGACGATCGTTGCCTAAGCAGGGAAGATATTGTCGCAGACGATCGAATGCCTGATTGAGATTCTGCATGCGACGGCGTTCACGAGCATTGGCGGCTAGACGACGTTTTCTTTTCACTACGAGCGAAATTTGTTTGCCACGACGTCTTTTACAACCCGGCTGAGCAGTAGGCGATGTATCAAAATCGTTAAGAGAATCATCTATATCGCCCTCGTTGAGATCAAAGGAGCCGCTGACATCGAAATCATCATGTGAAGAACTACTGCCGTCGTGGTTGAAAAACATGATATTATCATCGTCTTCCATACTGTCATCGAATAGGCCGGTGTTATCAAAATCAACAAAGTTATTGATATCTTCACTGTAAGCAGTGGATGGAACTGATAGTATATCGGTTTTTATAGCTTTTGAAGAGGTTGAAGCTTTTGGTTTACGGTTGTAAGAACGTTTGGGTTTTATAGCTGCAACAGTTTTACAAGTACCAACATTGGACGAACCCATGGGTAGGCATGGAGACTGCTGCTGAACAGCAGGTGGCAACTGTTGAGGTTGCTGCTCGTTTAACTGTTGCTGTTGTTGTTCATTTATAGCTGCGCTGTATTGATTTAAGATGGGCAACTGTTGCTGCTGTTGTTGCATATGACCTGCATATATGGTGTTTAAATCAATAAACTCGGGACTTTCGGAACGATGAGAGGCTGGCGAGGATGTCAGCCAACCATCAGAAGAAGCCTGTTCGAAGGTTAAAAATCCATTGTTATTCATATAACTCGTTGAGGAGTTAACCATTAAACCGCCTTGATAAGCGAGATGATTTTGAACTGGTACATTAATGGCTGGATTGTAGGCTGCCATTGGATTGAAGTATGTCTCTCCGGTGTTGGCTTTGAAGCTTTGTAAATCCTCGGAGGTTTTATAGTAGTAACGATAAATTTCACTGGACGACATTTTGCGTTAATTTACTTAGAACGAATATGTGTATAAAAATAAACCTTTTAAGAACGATGTTATTCCGTGTGCAAGAACTGAGTTTCTGTTTTAATCATTGTCCTGTTGCCGGTATTTATAGCTCTGCCAGTGCTGTGGTAACTAAATGAAATCTACCACGCCAGGTATACAAACACAGGTAAAACATTTTTTTCTTCTCATTTAATGTTGCAAGTTGCAACAGTACTATTGCTTTCCTTTGCATTCTTTTGCCCAAAGTGGTCACACCGATACTCATATACTTGCTATTTGTGTTGCAAGAAGGGCTGTTCGCGTCTGTGTGCGTGCCTGTGTGAAGTCTGCTGTTGTCTGGTTTCGTTGCCTTCTTTATAAGAGGGTTTTAGGATTTTGTTCTTTTTGATTTCTCAGCGCCTTTAATGTGTTGGAATTTATGGTCTTCTCATAGCAAGACCAGCCAAGCCAGCACGTGCTCTTTGAGCCGTCTGTTATTACTTTTTCTTGCTGGACTTTTGCTTTTGAACTTTTTTTAGCCACAACAAAAGTTGTTGTTGCTCTTGCAACCAATAGCCAATTCGCAGTGTGAGTGTGGTGGGAATAAGTCTTAAGCTGCTCTGATTGGTTATTGGTTGCTGCTGATTGTATTATTATTATTTTTTCTTGCAACTGTATTAATATTTTGTGGTGGCATTTGCCAATTATTGTAAGTCTTACTTACAACTTTAGTTTAAACACTTTTTTTATGTAAAGAAATCTCCAGATTTCAAACTTTTTATAAGTCTTCGTAACAAACAAATGTTACATTTCTGCAAAAGTATTAAAAGCACTTGCATTTAGTTTTAAGATCACTGGAGTGTTATACTGCGTTATATGATATGCATGATTTTAGTTAATTTTTTTTCCTTATTTTGATTTGCACTAAAATGTTTGCGTTGTGAAATATTTTGAAACTGTGAAAATGTGTATTTTGGAGCAACATATGGTTAATGATATTCTTTCTTAATTCAGGAATATTCTCAGCATAAACTTGTTAAGCCAACAGTAGTTTATTTTGGTTTTGAAACATGAACTTTTTAGAAATTTTTTTAAGATTCTCATGCAGTGATTTCAAAGTATTCAATTGTGAGAACATTTATTACAGTCATACCAAAGTCTAGATTAGATTACATTCTGTTTGAAAATTTACCAATAATATTGGTTTCTTTGTAGAGAAAATTAGAAATTTTAATCAGGAATAATTGCTTAATCGCGCTTAAGTTCAGTATTTTCAATTCTTATTTAATGAAATATTTGTATTAATTAATGCGATTTTCTAAAGAAGAGAAGACATATTAAACTAGACTTTTTAGCTGGGTGGAAATGCCGACATTTTTCTGTGTCTATCTATCAAACTTCACACAGAATCTCAAAATTTCTTCAAATCTTATACCATCATTAACATTATGAGAAATGATTAAATTGTGTATTGTATAAGTATTACTCTTCATTTTCTGTTTTTCCGTTTTTTAATTTTCTATTCAGGTTAGCACGCAGTTATATCATTCTCGGAGTTATTTCAGTATCAAATTCACGTTATTTCAACTTGAAATAACTTTGATTCGACATGCTTCTTTATTGTGATGTTAACAGCTCTGAAATGTTAAATCAACATGATAAAGTTATATCAAAAAGAAATATTTTCTTTGAGGATTACTGTAAATCATGTTGAATTAACAAGCAACACATATGTATGAAGCAAACCCATTGCCGAAAATGTTAAATTAACTTTCTTTTCGAAGATTTTAATATGTGTGCTACTTCTACACTCTCGGTAAGGCAAAGTAATAATTTTAAATTAGATTTTCCAAACATCTTAAAAAGAAAAGGAAATTAATTAAGTTTTAATTACAAGTGAAATATACGAGATGACATGTAGAAGAAGCAGAATTTTCGGATGTAGAAATGAGAGTATCAAGTATTTTGATGGAGCATTGATTAATTGCCAGTTTATAAAAGATAATAAAGAATTCTCGTCTGTCTATTTGTAATGAAATTTAAAACAAATGTAAGCACTTTTTTTCAACATAAATAAGCAGACGAGAATTTTTGATTTTCTTCGATAAGCTGACAGTAACTATGGCAAATAATTTACAAAATGTCTTGTTGAAGGTCTTTAGTGGGCATCAAAGCCCCACAAATCCAACACTGACTGCCAGTGAGTATGTACGAGGTATGTTCAAAAATTATCGCCACTTTTTGAATTTTCGCGGGTTAAGTATATTCGAATTTTGATTTTTTTGTTGCGTTATGTTGGTACTGATGTCTCTTACTTATGCCGAAAAATTCGGCCATTTTGAATGTTCATTTCATTGTTGACAGCTGCTTTGCTTGCACGTGTTTTGGCTCGTCTTCGATTTTTACCTTGGTTCATGCATTGGCACGAGCCAATCGATATGTCTACGTCCTCAGCAACTTCTCTAATGGTGATTCGACGCTTGGTCAACACCATTTTCTTCACTTCATCAATTTTTTCGTCTGTTGAAGGGAGGGCGTCCGGCACGCTCTTCCTGGTTCACATCTTCTCGGCCTTCTGAGAACATTTTGTACCACCGGTAAACGTTGCTTCGGTCCAAAGTAGATTCTTCGTATGCCACAGTCAACATTCGGAATGCATCCGCGCACTTAATTTCGTTTTTCACACAAAATTTGATACAGGTTCTTTGTTCCATTTTTTTTTAATAGGTAAAAATTGAAGACGAGCCAAAACGTGTGCAAGCAAAGCAGCTGTCAACAATTAACTGAACATTCAAAGTGGCCGAAATTTTTGGCATAAGTAAGAGACATGAGTACCAACATAACGCAACAAAAAAAAATCAAAACTCGAATATACGCAACCCGGGAAAATTCAAAATGTGGCGATACTTTTTTAACAAACCTCCTATAGTTAAGGACTGTATAATTTTACTGCGCACTATTTTTTAGTTTTTATTCTTGCACTCGTAAAAGATGAATGATAATCATTGTAAAAACAAACCGTAACGATGAAGAAAACCACATTTAATAAGTGAAAACGGATATTACACTAACTTTTAAAATCTACATAAACAAATTGTGAATAACCCAGAATTAAAAACAAGATTAAAAATCTACCTTATTGGCAAATCTTTGCAAAATACATAATTAATTTGGGAAAAAACAAACAAATGAAATAAAAAAAGAACAACAATGAGCTGACCGACGAACACCATCAAAGTGAATAAGCGTAACTAAAAACATAGAAAACACAACAAAAGGTTTGTTTCACAACTCTTGTGCGAAGGGAAAGAAAACAAGGACGGACCAGCATACCTTTTCCATACTCACGCAAATTTGTCAGCACATCTATCTCATCGTTTTCATCTTGCCAGCAAACTAGTGATCACACTGATCTTTCCGGCTTCTTCTTATCATAATCGCATCATAAACACAATTACATGCATTACTTTTTGGCAATAGTAAAAACAAGGCGACTCTGTATGCCAGCACATTCACAACTATAAAGGGAAAGACAAGAGTAATGATAACGCAATACTGCTTTGAGATTAACAATTTTGCCGCTTACTAATATTGTACTCAAGTTTGAATTTATGAAGAAGATATAATTATCATTGTGATCTTGTTAGAACGTCAATAAAATTGGAAAGTGCATTAGGGTGATACGTTTTTGTGATAGTTTACCATTTTATTGTGCTCTATTAGAACAATGCAGAACGTAGCTAAATTTTTATTCTTAGGCGAAATTCTTAAAATAATTCCGAAGAAGTTACCCCAGAAAGTAAGAAATGCGTGGTAGATCAACAGGATGTTTACTTACTAGTCCTTCGAAGGCTCTGAATACTATACTAAACCGATCGACCTTCATGTATTGACGATATCCTCAAGCAATGCGGCAAGATTGGTTGCATTTGAGTGGTGGAGATGTGGAGATCAAGGTCTTGTGGTCATGCCAGAATCCTGAATCAACTACCCTTTAAGCTGAGGATATCTACTGATTACATGGTGCCTCATTTGAAGTTTGATGAAGTGTTTAAAGTTCAGATTCCATCGAGGCGGGAGTGGAAGGGAGGCACAATAGTAAGAGAGTACGACGTCAGAATATACAATGATGAATCAAGAATGGTCTGCGGTGTTGGCTCTGGAGTGTTTTTAGACGATCTTGGTATAGAATGCTCCTTTCGTCTGCCTAACGAAGTCAGTATATTTTAGACTGAAATTTTGACGGTAAGGGAAGCTACTAGAGTGCTGATTGATAGAAAGGTACAGGGTAGAGTTGGTATCTTTGTCAAGAGCCAAGCAGCGATTCTATCCCTAAGATCATATACCACTCCCTCCATTTTATTTCAGCAGTGTAAGAGTGTGCTTTCTAGACTCGGTGGTCAGGTTAACCTTACCCTCATCTGGGTTCCAGGTAAAAAAAGATTGCTGAAAAAAATGTGGTCTTGCTACAATACATATACAAGTAGGAACTGTAGGAACATCTCAATGCCCGTTGCAGTCATGGCGGGTCACTGGACACTCGGCAGACATGCTATTAGGATAGGTCTGTCCTACTATAAGTTCTGCTGAAGTAGTCGAAAAGAAAGCAAATAAGAGACAATCTTCCACTTTCTTTGCGAATGTCCAGCTTCGCATTTCTCGAGACACAAGTTTTTACACAGTCATATTCTAGACGACGTTTTAGAATTATCTGAGATTGGATTGAGTGACCTTATCAGGTATCTCAACGTGACTGGTTGAATCTAGTACCTATTACCGTATCCGAATACTTAAATACGGTTCTACATAGGTTGACACCGACGAGTGGAGTGGTCCATTAAAATTTGTTGCTGCAAACTTTTTCTATTTCCTAGAGAAGAGAGTTATTTCTCTTTTTGTATTCCATTTGGGAACATAGTGTTTTCAGAAGAGCATTCCATCTCTTAATGTCATCAAAACTTTTATCTTGTTTTTGAAGTTCTTCAAAGACTATTTTTCGCCAGGTAACACGTGATAATTTTTAAGGAAAAACTTACACCTAGCCGATCAAAATAATTTTAGGTAGAAAGAAAAATTCAAGTCTATGATCAGTCTCAAAAATTCGACTCAAGCAGGCACTATATTATATCACATGGTTTGAGTACTTATCAACAAATAACATACATATGTAAATAAAATGAAATTGTAAAGTCAAGAAAGTGAAGTACCGCCCTAATGCACCTGCCAATAGCATTGACGTTCTGACAAGATCACATTGATAATTACATCTTGTTATTTAGCTCAAACATGACTATAATATTGTTAAGAGGTAAAATGTTTAATCTGAAAGCGGTATAGCGCTATCACTTGTCTCGTCTTGCTTCCTACTTCTGAATGAACTCACAAACGATATATTAAATTTTTTTTGCCATATTGCCAAGAGAAATTTATGTAATTTTGTTTATGATACTATTATCTAATAATAGCACAAACATTGTTGCTTATAATGAGCAAGGAAATTCTAGACAGTCAAGTCCCAGGAACATAGAATCCGTCATACGTTAAAGGTTGCCTTTTTCAACTGACATTAACGCAACAACGGAAAAGGATAGCACAATGAGTAGTTTATTCACGGAAGCTTTTTGATAGCTTCAATAGATTTGTTCTCTATTTAATTGATTAAACTTAACTTTTTTTTAAATTCGCTTATCTCTTTTGTTTTATTTTGTTTTTGCTGCCGCAAAACACAAAAACCCAAGTCAAAACATACAAAAAAAAACAAACCAACCAACCAATACCTGTCAATTTACTCAACGTACGCAAAAAGTTAAAATTTGTCCAATTTTTGTACAGACCTCATAAGAAATCATGTATTTAAACTTAGCTGTTAGTTGAAGAAGGCGAAGTTTCTATGTGCCTGGGCCTTAATTTTCGCCTCAAGGGAACGACACTCCATACATGCTAGAGGCAAAATTGTCTATGAGAAAAAAGCTTTTTCTCATCCTACACATTATTGATTTGATACTGAGATTGTGCACTTTGACGTTCCAAAACTGTTTCTTTGAATTTCTTTATCGCAAATAATTAAATCATAGAATCGAATATAGGGCCTGTTCCCCTAAATGCCATCGATAGATTCGAACGAACATTTGTATTAAAAACAAATATTAATATTCGACCGAATCTATTGTTCGCATTTAGAGGAACAGACCCATAGTGTAAATTAAAAAAAAATCACACTTAAAACGTTGTTGCAATTTCGATGAACAAAATTTTCAGCCCAATCATGAATATTCTCTCGGGATTTATTCCTCGACGTAAAATAATTTTCTCGAGAAAAAATTCCTTCAATCATAAATTCCTTGGGAGAAAAAAGGACTAATACGTGGCATCACCGCATTACGAAGCTCGTTGTTTTGCTTGTTTGTTGACTTTTTTTTGGATTGTGTGTATTTTGTATTGTATTGATTGTATTTTGTTGTTGGGTTTTAAAGAAAATCTACGATATTTCGCATTTACATTTGCGCAAAGCCATTTGCATTCTACCCAGAATACCGGCATTTTGTTTTCTCCCTTTTTTTGCGTGCAAGCATAAACAAAATTATTGAAATTCAACAACTTTAAGAAAATATAGGAAAAAAGTTTGCAAGTATTGTGAATGTACATTATTTGTGTTTTTCGAAATAAAAAAACTATAAAATACTATTTCCCGGATTTCGAAAAAGGAGGAATACAAATTCATAATATGAGAAAAGGGAAAAGTAAAAAAAACTCGCACGGAATTTTTGTTCATAATTGTTAATTATTGCATAAAGTATTTACTGCACCAAAATGTACTGTATATTTTTTGGAAATTGATCGGAAATGTCTACCGAGCTGATAATCAACAGAATATGAACTAATTGAAAAATAATTCAGGGAGTTGAGGAGAGAAAGTTAGTTTACAGCTCACTTGGGTCCAAGAAAGAAGATATAATACTCGTACCTAAAAAGCACTCCAGTTGACGCAATCACATTGTCATCTGTCGCAGTATTAGCATACATAACCTTGAAAATAAAAATTATTCAGGGGCCAATAAAACGCACCGATTTTATGCAGTTTCACATCTATTGTTCTATTGTTAACCTAAAATGAAAATCAACAAAAACTAGGTATTAAGAAAATAAAGAACAAAAATCACCAAATTACTTTCATTTTCAGTTAGTAGGAATACGAATAGATAGATTTGTTACGGTATGGAAGCGAAATACATTTGCTGCCTCAATTAAAAAATATTGTTTATGACTCTTTGAATTCAACCACACACATAAATTTACAACATGTGAAGATGCAGGTTTTATTTTTTATTTGCTGAATTTTCTCCTTCAATTGTTGCAGTATGTACTAAAAGAGGAGACGCCCATTTACTTGAATTTTTTTTAACTGCTAGCGCCGGCTCTTCATGCTTGTCCTTTTTTTTAAATGCGTCATTGTGAAATCCACATTTTGGACGGATGATTTGGCACGTAATAAGCGTGCCCACTAAGGAACAATTTATATTATTTTATTTTGTAGTAAATTTCTGTAAATAATTTTAAGAATTTTTTCATGTATATTACGTACACTTAACACTATTTTTACTATTTACTTTAAGCTTATAATTTTTTCTACTTGTATTTTTGAGTTTTATAAAAAAATTAATACAAAAAAAAAGATACTACTACTCTACGGAGGCACATACAATCCATAGTACCCCTGTCGGAGAATGTGTGGTTGACTACAAAAAGACCAAACTGCAAGCAAAATAAAAAAAAAATTTTTTTAATTTTTTGACAAATGACAGAGTTGTTATGCATGGGGGAGTAAATTTCCCTACTCCACTAAAACAATTTTGGTATAATTTTTTTTTGTATAACTTTTGAGTATTTTCATTAAAATAAAAAACATGCTCTACTGGCGGGTCGTGGCGGTTGCAAGAGTATATACATATGGGCTTAAAAAAGACACTTTTATATTTTTTTTGTATGGTTTTGATTTTGTATCTCTTTTGATCTTCAAAAGTTATACGCTACTAAACTTAAAATTTAAGATTATACCGGGGTTTAAGACTTATTAACACCCTAACTACGAAGTATACAAATAGCATTTATTACAAAAAACAGTTTACCTTACATAACAAAAAACCCCCCGCCCCGTTATTGATAATAGTTTTCGAGGAATCATAATTTATTTCAGATTAAATATGAAATTTTGTTTTCTTTAATTAATATAAATTCTTTATTTTTAGTAGCATGCCACGCCCACTATTGCGAATATTTTGACCAAATCTCTTGGCCATCTTAGATTTGATATGTTTCCTTTCTGATGGCTTAAAAATGTTCAGAATCTATTTCAAGAAAATTGATTCTGAACCACCGTGCATCGCCTTTTTCAACTGACAATGAGCTTTGTCCCATTCCGTACGTCTCCGTCAACGCAATGTACTGAAGTTGGGCAATTTTTAACGTACTTTAGGTAAATTTACTCCTACTTAACCTATCCTATTGATTTAGTTTTTGCATTTTATGACTGAAAAATGAAGACATAATACAAATAAAATAAAATAAATGAAATATAGAGCAAACTTGTTGTCGTTACGTTAATGTCACTTGAACAAGGCGACGTATAACGTACTTAAGATGGATTCTGCGTGCCTCGGCTTTTAGTATTTTTTCCCCTATTACGCAATCTATACTTTTTTTAACACAATATTTACTGAAGCGTAGTTTCCGTGCACCAATGGGGTCAAATGTAAAGATATTTTTATTGAAATATTTATTGCTTTTAATAGCGGCACATCAATTGTTTAAGGGAGGCTCGTTATTTCTTTAACTTATTTGTGATAAGAATAAAATCGTAATTGTTTTGCGCGTGATTAGGCAGAATTTAGTGGTTATTTAAAAAGTATTAATTCACTTGGTGGTCTCCAATTCCCTGGCATTTTATCAATAGCAATTAGTAGAGGTAAACGCTTCACTTTGTTTCTTTTTCCCATTACCATTTATAACGTGCTGGTGGGAGGCAAGCCCAATCAAAAGGACTTTCTTTGTTTCCATTAAACCACTGCATTAGAACGGGTGTCATGACTCATAAATGTCCAGGTGTTGCCACATGGAGGTTCTGAGTCGACTTGAGAAGGATTTGATAAGGATGACCCTAGAAACGCCGGGTTGAACCGTACATCTCAGCACATCTCCAAATTACATCTACAATTTGGCTTACATAGCGATACAAACTTTAGCCTAATCAAATCATAAATATAGAAACTAATAATAATTAGTAAGGAGCAAACAACAATGGCAAGAGTGTTGAAAATTAGAGATGGTAAAATTGAGGTTGCACATGTCAGTTAATTTACTTATTTTTGTTTTAGTTAAGAAAACTTCTTTAGTTTGTTACTTTTTTAAGTATATTTACTTAATTTTTGCAACAAGCCTGTAGTTTTTAATTTTAGTTAGTTTATTTATTATTGTTGGATCTTTACTTTTTTCTATATTTATGATTTGATTGGTGTGATTTTTGCCTTTTGATAGATGGAAAATTCTTCAAAGTGCTTATAGAAACAAAGCAAAGTATATTTCCCAAACCTCACGTATCACTCGTACATACTGCTACATAAATTTTGTATTATAGGAGTTTGGGTTGATAGGTTGCTGAGAAAAGAAAGTAAGTTTTCAGCTCACTTGGCACCAAATAACAATCCCCTTTGTATATCAAAAGGTATCGAAACCTTGTTAGCCATTGATTTTTTAACCATCTTCATGAGAAGCTTATAAATTGTTTTATACACCTATAATATTTACTATAACAATAGCTACATAGATAAATATGAAATAAACTAAACGTTAAAAGGTTCAAAGAATAAAAGAACTGCAATTGAAGCAAGTAGTAGCACACCCCAAAAACACAAAACCGACAAATTTGCGCACAAACTAGATTAAAAAACCTCAATATTGTCAAATATTCTCAACAGGAATTGGAAGAAGAAACAAAAAACTACCCAACAATTGTGCAGTGTAAAGGCATGAACGATTAGCAATCTTTATGATCATCTTTAAATAAAAACTGTCAAACAACCGAATTATATTAGAAAAGCAGACACACAAGACCTCTGCTGCTGCTGTTCAATCATTCAAACAATTGAAAAGTAGCAGTAGATAGATGCGAGTAAGAATATCACACAACAAACCGCACAGAAAGGTGTTCATACTAGCAATAAAAATAAAATTTATAGGTTTGAACAAAGTAACCTTTTTGCACTTGTTTCAAACTCTATCTAAATATGTACATATATACTCGTATACATGACAATTCAGAACTCACCCTCAATTGTTTAACAACATAAAAAAACTTCTCCCCGTTACATTTTTCTTCAGCTATCTTATAGTATTGAACATGCATATTTTATGCAACTGCAACTTTAAGATCAATGTGTGAGGAAACTTAAAGGAATGAGTTTAATTCCAAAAATAAAAAAGAAAAACATAAACCAATAAATTCTATGATGGAGTTTATGAAAATGTTCCAAAGGCAACTAAAATTCATGTGCCCTGATGAATAGCATGCTCTGCAAAATCGTAATCATAACCATATTTACGCTCACACATCGCTAAGCACGGAAGCATTTCATATTAAAATCTGAGAAAACAAGGTTAATTTAACATTTTTCGGCAATAATTTTGCTTCATATATGTTTCATATTAATACAACATGATTTAGAGAAAACTTCAAAGAAAATTTTTCTTTTTGAAATAACTTTATTTCATGTTGATTTAACATGCCACTACTGTTAACTCACTATGAAGAATAGTGTTGAATCAAAATTTTTTTTTAAAGTTGAAACAACCTGAATTTGATACTGAAATAACATTAAGAATCAAAGTTATTTCAAGTTGAAACACAATGAACTCATCTAATGTCGTCATTTTATTTTATTAATTATTTAACTTACGTAATTGTCAGCCCAATCATAAACAAAAATTCCGCACGAATTTTCTCACTTTTCCCTTTTCTCCTATCCTGAATTTGTTTTTTCCCTTTTTTACCAAATTTGGGAATAAAAAAACTCCCTCTATTATGAACGTAGTTGAACTTGCTTTTTTCACTAAAAATCTTTCACTTGCAAAACAGAAGGGAGTTTACATAAAAACATGGTTTATACCGCATTAAAACAAAAAAATTTTACACATAACCATGTATTTTATAGTTCTTTTATTTGGAAAAACACAAATAATGCTCAAATAAATCATTTATAAACTTTTTTTACATATTTTTTAAGTTGGTGAATTTTAATAACTTTGTTTACTCTCTCACTCAAAAAAAAAATGGGGAGAAACAAAATGTCAGCAAACAAGCAAAACAACTTGCTTCGTAATACGGTGATGCCACGTATTACTAATTTTTGTTCCCAAGGAATTTATGATTGGAGGAATGTTTTCTCGAGAAAATTATTTTCCGTGAGAATCAAATTCCGTGGGAATATTCATGATTAGGCTGTGTGTGTATTGTCAGAGGCATCAGGAAAACTGTGTGTTGTAATGACAGTTGGCTTCCCTGCCTGAGAATTGAACTCGACGCGCTTACCGCTGCAGCCACGACAACTTTAAATGTTCTTTGGTTATACACTAAATTAATAACATCAAAAATTTAATTTTAATTCAACATGATTTATGTAATTGATAATTTAATATAAAGTTAATTTGAAATTAAAGTTTTAGTAAAAGAAAACATAAACTACGAAGCTAGTTTGGCTTGTCTGCAGGATTCGAACCTGTGACCCTCTGACTACAAAAGTAGTACACTGCCTACAATAGCCAGTAGCAGGAAATTTTCGTTGGTAAGGCGAATCTTGTCGGCTATTTACACAACACGAACATCAAAACAAACAACAACCAAGCAAGAAAAAGCCAGACAACTAACAGGGTGACCATGTGGCAACATGGTAGCGATACTGGCGTCAGCGATGCCAACTTGGTGCTTTTGCACTATTCTTAGTGCTTTTTCAAGACTCGAAACGCCAAGTTTTGAGCGTTAGTGCCAAACTAAGAAAAAGCACTAAGTAGTGCTTTTGAGAAATTTGTGTATTTCTTGTATTTCTTAAAATTACTTTAATAAGAACTTGGTGTATTTATTTTTAGTTGTAGTTGTAGTTTCTTAATCTTATTTCTAATATGAATTAGTGAAAGCCTGAATATATTAGATATCTATAAAACCACACTAATTATTAAAGTTCACTCGTTGGATCTTCACTCGATTTTCACGTTAGTGCTTTTTACGATTTTTAGATCTCAAATTTACGCTTTTTGGATCTCAAATTTAAGCTTTTTAGAGTTTTTTTTTAATTTTGATGTGCTTTTAGAGTCAAAAAAGTTCGCATCACTAACTGGCCTAAATGTCCAGAAGCTAATCGCTTCTTATGCAAATGAATACACATTCTCTAATACATTTCTCTCGTTGGCCAGCACTGTTTTAGGGACATCAAATAATACATTCTTTTAAACGTCTGCCGATCGTACGCATACGGTGGCCTACTACTTATCCTCAGCGATTTTATGTAAACGAGTTGTGACATTTGTTTTACGAACGCCTTTCGATTGCACCTGCCTTTTTACGAATTGTATATCTTTTTTTTTTAATGTGTGCACCAAAATTTTATTTGTATATTATGTATGTATGTCTGTTATTCTTTAATGCGATAAAGTTTATTTCTTTTTCTGTAAGTATTTCTCAAATATATTCCTACACACTTTCATAGCAGTTTTGATTATATGTAATACACACTTGCATATTCAGGTTGCAATAAAAGAGTTATTGGCATATCCGACATCCCTATAAAATTTATAATTTGTCTTTTCTGCTTGTTCTTGATTTGATATAATCCTCTGTAAGCTGTATTGTTTAAGTATAATAGATTATATCGCAAGCTTTAAAATATTTCGTGGCTATAGAAACGAAGTCTCGAACATGATTTCTTTTCCTTGCAAATAGTCAAATATTAATATTTTTTTTATTTATAACGGTATCCTAATGATTAAAGTGGAAAATATAAAAATTGTATAGAAACTTCCAAAGTTCTATTTAATTCTTAAGCAGACTAAATTTATATAGACTGAAAAGAGTTGCCGCTTTGTTTATATTTTCGTACTACTAGAACGAAGATGCGCATATCTTTTGTTATATTTTTTGTAATATTTTTAGTATAAAGAGAACATTACATGAACTCCTACACTTGCTTAAGTTGAAGAATTCTGTGAAGTATAATATATTCAGTCACACTGATTAATCAATCTAAAATAGATCTTTACACTTTACGTACGTCCGTATTTTAATATAATCCCACAAGCAAAATCTTCGTGCATACAGAAAATAAAATTTAATTCCAAAAAATATTTATACCGGCGCCACTAGGATTTTTTAGTAAAAAGAAAGAAAATCCAAAACTATTTAACAACAAATATTACAAATTCTATCAATGATCGAAATCAATAATTTCATATTATTTCGTCCATAGCTGCTTGCTTAGCTGTTTGGAAACCCAACAGTGTCACACACACCATGTTGGATGTTGGCAAAACATTGCATCTTTCAAGAATACACAACAAGCTAAACAAAATATTGAAACAACTCAAAACCATATCACTCGTAATCTTTTGATTACAGATAAAGAAAGCATTTTGCAACTCGTTACCAGAGCACATCAATAAAAATAAATTAATAGGAGGATCGACAAAAAGACACACTTCAAAGGCACTACGAAGCCGCTACAAAAAATTATGGGTGTTTTAAAGAACATACATACATACATACTTACATACATACGCACATACATATATATATACATATATATGCTCATAATTTTTACAGAATGTAACATAACAATAACTCAGTAGGTAGTTGTAATATTATTAAGTGCTCGAATCCCTGTGCAATTTGTTATCAAAGTATTTTCGGTTGTTTTGGATGTCTAGAGAACAAATTTTCCTCCAAGATTTAACTTAAATTTTCCCTTTAAGATATTTGATTTGTATAAAATATTGTCAGTTCTGAGAAGTAATACTTACTTTAATAATAAACTCATAGTTATAAATGAGAGCAATTTATAAACGTAAATAATTGAGAAATTAATTATCGATGTGATCACTAAGATGCATAATACGAATACGTTAGGATTAATGCATTGAATACAGGCGATTGTCAGATCTTGCAATATTGTTACATTTGGCAATGTGCTGACAATGTACTGACAATCAAAAATTTGCTGCACAAGGTAGCTTCACAGTCAGTACACACGGTTGTATCAAATTAGTCAGAAAATCTTAAAATTAATAACCAGACATTCGTATGACAATAAATTTAGCTGACAATAACGTCAGTCAAAAAATTTTCAGTTCACATGGTCGTCATATACAAAAATTTTCAGATTTGTTGTTATGCGCTGCCAGACTCAAAACATTTGACAGAATCTGTCAGTTATCAATTGCCTGTGACTGTGTTAAATGTTAAATGTTAAAAATCTAAAATATAAATTATTAGGTATGTTCCAGATGCATAACAAAACAGTCCGAACTTGTACAAAGTTATCCAAAAGCGTTCCAGATAGCAATTTTTGTGCAATTTTGAGAGCGAATGAGAGAGTAATTTTTTTCATTTCCTGTACAAACTAATACAAACTTTTTCTTCTGGGTAAGTTCGGACAAGAATTAAATAATCAGCTGTTTTTTGTTTACATATGAAACTGAAAAATTAATCGGAAAATTTGCAGAGATAGGAAAAATGTTTTTATAAAAAATTTATTAAAAAGCAAAATGGAATGTTTTTTGAACAAAGTTGAAGTTGTAAGTACATTTGTGCATATTTCTCCATTTCTTTAATATAAAAAAATTATTATTTTTTCAATAATTCACGTAGCTTTTACTTTGTTGGAACTGGTTTTCATTTACTTTTTACAGCTGTTGCCAATGATGCAAAGTTTTTGTTTTTATAATGTTATGCGTTTTAATCGACTAAAATCACTTAAATTAAATTTAATGTAACCAGTAAGCAACATTAGTATTTCAAGATGTGCAATTATGGTTTTTTGTGTTCCAGCAATTTTGGATAACTTTTGCATATTCAGAGAGTAATTCTCTTTTTTCTCTCATTAGTCCGAAATTATACGAAATCTTGTAGAACACACCTATTATGGACCATAAGGAAGCAATTGCAATGATTTTGACTGCATACATTTCATTAAATGTTTTGCATTTTCCTTTTTCTTTAAAAACAAGTAGCGTCGGCTGAAGTAGTTAGCACGTTGACTACAAAACCGAAGGTCCTGGGTTCTAGCCCAGTCATTAAATAATCACACCACGCATTTTTCTGATGTCCATTAGTGTCCCTTTGTATCAGTTGTTGTAGGAAAGTTTAAGTGATGTAGGCATAGACAGTTGTCACTGAACTACACCGGCTACAGCGCGCTGCAGCGGATACTAGTCCTAATGTAACATCAGAAGCAGAGTTCTCTCACAGATCTCTTCCTTCAGCAGCTGTCTTCTATATCACTATCCCTTTGCTAAAGAAGGTAACACCTAGTAATGGTCATTGCCTGAGCATTATGCTAGGAACACAACTGCGACGAACGACGAACTTTTGGTCGCGAATATTCGTCGTCAAAAATAAAACACATTGGTGTATATGAAAATGCACACAATCATGGCGTAGGGCAAAATTCGTCATACGCGGCGAAAGTAGCAATAGATTTATTTCTATTTCTTACGCCGGCGAACGACGAAAAAACAATTTTTTTTCTCTCTCTCTGTCTTTGCACACACAATAACCAACTTTATCAAATATAGAGGAATTCACTAAGTAAATTCGTCGTTGTTGTGCTTCACACGACGAATTTACGCAGCGAACTCTTATCGACGAATTCGTAGCCATGGACGAAATTCGTCGTTCGTCCCAGTTGTGTTCCTAGCATTACTTTTCTTGATAAGAAAAATAAAAATACATATATTATAAAAAAATTTAAATATGAGATCAAAAACACAGTTTCGTATTTAAGTAGAACTTAAAAATAATTAAAACTTAATTACCAAGTCAAAAACTGGCCTTTAATGTGTGTGAAGTTAAACTTTAGAATGTACAACCCATGCAGCGTTGCCACTTTGTGTGTAATAGTGCAAAATCTGTACTATTTTTAGTTCTTTGCACTATTTTTGCACCATAAATTTTTTGTGTAATTTTGCACTATTTGAATTTAATTGCATTTATATTTATATGTTTTAAAGCGATAACAGCATAAGTCGAATTAAGACAAAATCAAGTTATGTATATGTGCTACAAAATTCTACAGGCGAAACTTCATGCATAAGGGAAATCTCCATGTCTCCAACAAAGTTTATTATAAAGATATAAACAAAACCACAAGTCTTAATAAAAGTCCAATAAAATTTTTAAAAAGGCCCTAATTATACTAAACAAATTTAGAATATTTGGATCCTATTACAAAAGTATTGCAAACTTCAAAAATTTCTACGATATTTCCTACTAGAGAGCCATACAATCTTATCACCTATTATATCGCAATTGTTATAATTAACAGCTTACGGCATTGAAAGTGCTCTGGAACAATATGAAGTATTAAGATTATATTGAAAATTATAACTTTTTGAAGATCATTCAAAAATAACTGAATCAATCTTGGACTTAAATTAAAAACTGAAGTAATCAAAGTTGTGCAAATTTTTTTTGTCTAATTACATAAAAGCAGATTTTTTTTAACAAAATGAGTTATTTAAAGTTGACCAATAAAAACAAGCAGCTTGTTATACAGCAAAGTGGAATTCATATTAATTTAGCTACTTAAAATACTGTTCCGAGGCACAACAAAATGTAATGTATAAAGATTTTAGTAAATTTTATATAAAAAAGCAACTTTCATGATTTATAATTTTTATTGATGTAGTAGAACCAAAATTTGCACAATCATTGAAATAAAAATCGATTTAACTTTTTTAAGCTAGATTATCAAAAATTAGATAATGAGTGGCGCGAATATGCACTTTTATACCATAAAGACTTTAATATATACGATAAATTGGATGTTTTGAAATTTACTGATCTAAAATTTTTCAAACTAAAAGCTGTGCTGGCGATATTCTCTTTCTAAATTTAAAAGTTGTGATATTATCATTCTTAAACGTTTCTTGTGAAAGAGTTTTTTTTTTGTAAACTGAACTTAATTAAAACTGATACCCCAAAAATGGTTACCAGTTATCGATTTTAAAATTATGGTGCAAATTATGAACCTAAAATGATAAAAAGAAATTGGAAAAAATAGTTTAAGCTTAAAAAAACTAAATCATGTATAAGTATCGCTCAGTACTTCTAGTTAAATGAGTTTAAATTGAGAAAAGAAAAGGGTTTAGCACCTTCTCAAATGCCTGGTTTAAAGAATATTTTATGAAATTTTGACAAAATGTTAAGAGGAAAATGATAAATTATTCTTCGTTGAAGTAAATATTTGTGAATTAGTGAATTTTTTACTACATTTTAAATTTTGTTGTACGATTTTTATATGTTAAAAAAATATCTCGTTTTAAATTTCAATTTACTATATAGCTAATAAAAAAAATAATAATTCTTTCTTAGATTTTTTGCACTATTTCATTCGGTTTTGCACTATTTTGGACTTGCAGCTGTGTAATTTCTTTTTCCACTAGTGGCAACGCTGAACCCATGACACAAAGCTTGTGCTTTAACAGAGATCGGTTCTTTTCTGTTCATCTATACAAATGAAATTAATGCCTTTCGAATTGATTTTTCCAGTAATGGAGCTAAACTAGCAAAAAAATAAAAATAAATAAAACATACGCCGATTTATGGACAAGGTATTCCTTTATCATTTCGCATAAATTTATTTCTGAAAAGTTTGAATTTGTACCAGGTATTGCCAGCCTTTAAACTTGCAGAATCATCGAAAAATTTTATACGCCTCATTGACACCAGAGGCACTGCACCACTGCATTATTAAAAAACATGCAAAAAGCAGAGTTGTAAAAGAATGAAGCTTTTCTCTAGCTCTTCCTTCACCACCTGTTTTCTCTATCACTATCGCTTTCCTAAGGAAGGTAACACCTAGTAACAGTAGTAGGCATTCATTACTTAAAAAAAGAATAAAAAATTTCAATATAAATAAAAAATAAAAAATTTCAATATAGTATTGACATTTCCTAAGGGGTAACCTATATTTTTTAATATTTTTTTTTTTTTTAAATTTTACTTCAACGATTAAATCATCGATTTTAACGATTCATTTTCAAGGTTTAAAATGATTCGCTTGGATGGAAGTATATAAAACATAATATTAAATTTAAGAAACTGTCAAGGGTAAGTAAATGAAAAATCAACTTTTATATATTCAGGTTCTCGTCGTCTTAAGATAATGTGGTTCCGCCCATTTTTTCAAACACAAGATTCCGTCCTAGAAAATGTGTAAAGTTTCGAAGGAATCGAATGAATGGAAGTACATAGTATTAAAAAATATATTTTTTAATATTTGACAATGTGAACGCATTCAAATCGATATTTGCATAAAATTTAGACACAAACCTATGATACCCAAGTATAATAAAATTATTATAAAAGTTTCTTTAAATATCAGTTATAAACATTTTAAAATCTTTCGATTTAAACATTTTATTGTCTCAATTGATGCGCCATGATATCGTCATCATTTCATAGACAATATTTACACAAGAAAAAGCAAACATTTGTTTGTTAAACAATAAATCCAGCCTGGTAAAAAAACACATATCACTTTTTATTTACACTTGATTGTCAGAAAGTCCGTGGTAGTTTTAAAAATGCGAGCAGAAATGTGGATGAGTGATTTGCAAAAATATGAGTTTTTCCAACAACAATGAGACATTTAATTTGACTTTAATGAATATTAAAATTGTTTGGGGAAAAAATTGAATAAGAACCAATTTTCGCCCACCCATGTTTTTCCCCTCAACCTCAATAACATATTGAATAGCAGCAGACCACCCATTCAAAATGTGTCTACTGAATTTTAAAATTGAGAAATATATACATACATATGTACATCCATACATCCATACATACATATGTATGTATGCACGTACATGCATTGCATACAACACGCAATTTTAGCTAAAGCTTCTTATTGCAGTAAAAATAACTAAATTTCATTTTCATTTTAAAATTGTTTCTTTTTTTTTTTTGTTTTTGTTTTGCTTCTTAAATTGTATTTGCATCGTAAGAAAAACGTGTTAAATTTTAATAAAATAAATATTGTATGGATATTAAACTCATTAAATAAATAAATTGTAGGAAGAAGCAAAACCTTTCTTTGCAACTTTTGACAGCTAGCTTTTGACATCACTTTCACAGCCTCAAGCGACTTGCTAAATGGTAATTTTTTATTTTTATGCAAACTTGTTTTAGTTTTTAATTTTATATTTTTTATTTCTCCTTTAAATTGTTAAATGTCTAAAACTTCCTTAGATCTGAAACAAGTGCAATACTGCCATATTTTATTCATTTATACGAGCATGTTGATTTCTTTTACTCTTTTAGAATACAGTCACGCAATCTCACATTGACTTACTTATACTACAATGTTATACTAATAACTTCTGATGAAGTTTTTTCATCGGGTTATCTGTAAATTTTTGTAAAAAAAGAAGAAGGTGAGAGTGTGAAGCACGTGTCCTAGTTGCTAAACATTTGTATGTATGTATATAGGACAGTAAATGTGATTTAAATATGAAACGATTTATTGTTTTGGGAAGCACAATAACTTAATTAAAAAATAGATATACATATTTCTTATCACTATCATTATGAAGTAATCGGTTGTTCATATTTCTTATTGCACTGATTTTTAAGAAACCAGAGCAGCATGTGCATGTAGGTTTTCACTAGAGATGTGCACGTGAGCGTTTTTGACTCACGACACGCACGCTCACGCATAAAAATATTTTACTCACGCACTTTCATGCACGAATGATCTAAAAAAAATTCACGATCACGCACGCTCTTGAATGAAATATTGTTAATCACACACGAGGGATGTTTATATATTACAATTTATATATATATATATATATATATATATTATTTACATTTATGTAAATTGAAATAGAGCTTGTTTTTTTAATACATGAAGCAATAATTATTGCATCATGGTTGGTTTTTATTTCGAAAATGCAATTTTGTCTTTTAATTCTGTTTATCTCACTCATCATACATAGTAAAATAAAAAATTATTGCAAAATTTTTTTATATGTATGTTTGTAGAAAATACAATGTAAATGTAAGATTATGTACAGTGAATCACAGTGAAATTGGTCCACCTTCACAACTAATAATTTTTTTCATATATCTTATGTGATATTAAAAATTTCGAATTAAAATACATGCAATTTATAAGATGGTATAGTTAGTATTAAAACACGGTATATAGACTACAACAAAACTACAAAAGGTTAAAGAAAAAATTTAAATTTTTTTATCTCATAGTGAAAATGGCCCACCTAAATATGTTCACTCATAATAACTGTTTATTTAGAAATGAAACAAAGCAAAATTATTTCGTGGAAAGCTTACTTCATTCTTATTCCGGTGAACACTAGTAAACTTATTTTTAAGAAGATGGGTCGCCATACCATAGCTGAAGTGAGAAAATTAGTAATTGACCACCGCGTGGATGGAATAAGTCAACGGAAGATTGCTGAAATTGTTAAAATACCACGTATCAGTTCAAAAAAAAACTTTTCTGACAGGGACGAACTTTGGGTACTCCAAATAATTCCAGATCAAGTGATCCAGAATTAAGAGACATGGTTGTGGAACAATTAAATATTAGATACAATTTAGGAAAGGTACAAAGAATACTCAGGAAAAGTGGCCTGAGCACAAAAAAGAAAAAAAACTAACATTCGATTTCGCTCACAACAACTTGATGAAAACTTTTTAGTTTTCGAAAAATATGTTGTTTCTGGATGAGTCAAAATTTAATATATTTGGCTCGGACGGTAGGGTTATGTGTGGAGAAAGCCCAACGAGGAATTAAATCGTAAACACTTGCTTAGGCCGTGGT
Source organism: Nowickia ferox (assembly GCA_936439885.1). Lineage (NCBI taxonomy): Eukaryota > Metazoa > Arthropoda > Insecta > Diptera > Tachinidae > Nowickia > Nowickia ferox. The sequence continues at coordinate 87,422,793 of OW387023.1, read as the reverse complement.
TGAAAATTTACGTTTTGGGGAGTACAGAAAAATTGGACATAAGCGACACGTTCCGCTTTTACCAAGTCAACGCCCTAAACATTCCGCTGTAATGCGAGTAGTATATAAAATAATGTTACCAAAATTCCACCACAATCTCCAGATTTAAATATGTATAATTGAAAATATGTGACGTAAGCTGGAGATTGAAGTACGAAAACACAGAATTTCTAATGGATAAAAATTGCTCCATATTTAAAAAAATATTTATGGAATGCATTCCTAGACCCTAAAAACCGTCATTGCTCAAAATGGATCCCCTACAAAATATAGGGTGTTTTTTTTAGAGGTATAGAACTTCGAATTGAAATAAAACATAAGAAAATCGTTTTAATGTCCATCAATTTGGCTTTATTGGAAGGATAATTTTATGCCATTAACGTTTAAATATGATTTCGGGCATGTGGCCGCCGCGGCTGGCTCGAATAAAGCCAATTCTACAGGTCCAATTTTCAACCACTTTTTCGAGCATATGGGGCGAAATTATGCGCTCATCGAATGTTTCCTTCAATAAATCGATTGTGACGTGCGCTGTGTGGCATGTAGCGCCGTCTTGTTGGAACCACAACTCATCCACATTCATGCCATCCAATTCGGGAACAAAATAGTCGGTTATCATGGCTCTATACCGGTCTCCATTAACGGTAACCAACGGTCGACCATAAAATGGACGGAGCTTGCGGTAAACTTCGCGAACTGAACCATTATTTTCGAAAAAAATTTGCACGATTTGCAAGCGTTGTTCTTTTGTCAACCTGTTCATGATGAAATGGCAAACCAAACTAAATATTAATCACTTGACAGCTGACAAAATGGCCGCCAGTTAAAAAAGTGATGCCAACTTAAAGTTCTATACATCAATAAAAACACCCTATACTAGGAAATAAAACAAAAACAATTTTTTTAACAAAAAATATGCTTGGCTATTTTTACTGTGAGCTTAAATTTTACATACTTTTATTTTTATTGTTAAGCTAGCTACAACCGGTGTGCTTCGCTACCCCCATCGTCTTTTAAATTTCGTTAACATCGATTTGAAAGTCTCGGAGGGGCAGAAATTAGGTACATTAGGTATAGAGCTTATATCTTCTTCTAAATTTCATTAAAATCGATTTCTAAGTTTTGGAGAAGCAGGACTTACCCCTGCCCTCTCTCTTGTCTTACTTTTGAGAAAGTAAATAAAGTATGTTTCCTTCTAAACGAAGGAGTATCTATATTTTAAATTTCACCAAAATCGAGTTGAGACTCAGAATTTGTCCCCCTGACTTCCTGCTGGTACTAGTTTAGAAAATCTCTATATTAATTTTGTGAAGTTTTAGATGCATATTTATCTGAATTTCATTTAAACCGGTTTTAACGTTTCAGATGGAATGAAATTTCCCCCCTCGCTCGCCTTGTCCTACTTTTAAAAATGTACATAACCTATATAACTTTTTAGACGCAGATCTGTCTATGTTCTAAATTTCATTAAAATCGGTTCGAACGTTTCGGAGGGATAGAAATTTCCCCCGTATCGCCCTCATGGTCCTAGTTTTAAAAAAGGTAGTACCTTACCGGAGTTGCACGGACTGAGCGCACAAAGTTACATATCGGGTGAGCGGTTTGGCCGCTCATAAAGGACATACAAACAAACATTAATTTTTATATACATATATATATACTAGAGCTGAGCACAAGATGTTTCCTTTCTTAATCTTCATGGCAGTGATGCCAACTTTTTACAACCCAAACGCGCTATTCCCCTTCGCAAAACGAGCTAGAACGCGCTAATTTACAGCATTGTCAACTGTTTATAGCCAAAACGCGCTATTTTCCTACGCGCTAAATTAAATTTTAATAAAAATCGTTGTATGTGAATTATTATTATTATTATTATAATATTTTAATAAATACAATTGATTTTTTTTAGTAGCTCTTTTCAGATTTTATAATATTGTTTTTTCGAAATTATATCCTAAATAAATAAAATCATTTAATACAGAATCAGAATTGCCTTCCAAATAATCGAAATCCTTAGTTTTTATTTTTATTTTATTTGTCAGACTTTTTGACAACTTATATAAATTGTCGAATAGTTTTGCGATTCAAATGCTTTTTGTACTTCAGCTAGAATAGATGTTTAATAAATTGTATTAATTTTTTGGTCACGAGTACGAGTACATATTTCTAGTTGTGAAATTTCAAAATATTTGCCATTTACAGTATCGAAATGCGTTTTTAAGTCACACCACAGTCAAGGGAATTTTATTTGCGCCAGCAGAATCATTAACCAATTTAAAAACTTTTATGAGTTTTGAATACTAGAAAATTGTTAAATTTGTTCAAAAAAAGTTTAAAAAATATTGAACTGAAATGATGATGACTTTATTAAAAGCGCGCTAATTTAGCACTTTTTTTTACTAAACGCGCTAAAACGAAATAAAGCGCGTTTGGCATAGTTAAAATGCGCTAAATTGGCATCGCTGCTTCATGGTGTACATTATTGAATTGTTCTCTCTTTTTAGTAGTCTTGATTTTATGAAAACACTGAAACTGGTGCTCAATTTTATCAAAAGCATGCAGCAGCATTTGATCATATGTCACGCGAGAGCATTAGTTATTGTAGTGTCGAAACATATTTCACTAGTGCACACCGCATAACAATTGTAAAATGAGCACACAAGTGTAAAAATATGTGTATGTGTAAAAGAAAAAACAAACAACGTAGATTTTTAATTTATTGATTTCTCTAAAAAATAAAATATCTATAAAAATAATATCTTTCACAATGGATACAAAAGTAAAAAGTTCTATTATCACTTAGGGCCATTATTACAACTTGCCGATAGTTAAAGGCAAGATTTTGTCGGACGGATATATTGCTTAACATTATAAAACTTTCATTTATTATTTTTTTATCCATTAAATATTATTATTATTAATAATAATAACAAACAAAAATCGAAGTTTTTATAATGCAACGCTTTTTATCGGGCAGACAAAATCCTGCCTTTAACTATCGGCAATTAAAACTTGGCAATTAATGTTTTATGAAAATTTTAGTTTGTGAAATGAAGTATGATGCACTATGAAGTGTACAATAAAAATATTACACAATTGACACAACAACAATTGACAACTGATTCACCTGTTGTACAATGGTTTTGTGTGTTTTTTGTTTCCTTGTTCTCTATTTTTGCTTCACACTCAATTACGATCACCACTATAAGCAATATTGGCTATTGAAAAAAATACAATACTGTCACTGTTGCCAACTTTTTTCCAACAAATATCGCTGAAGTAGACAAGAAAATAGCTAAATTTCAAAAACATTTGAAAATTTAGCGATAAAGAGCTAAAAAAAATTATTTTTAAGTTTTTTTCAAAAATTTTACCGTAACTTCTCAATTTCTTCCATACTTTTTAAATTTCCCTACAAATTTTATAAAATGCTAAATTAGAGCAATGTAATAGGCTAATATAAGGCTTATTTTATTTAAAAAAAACATATAATTAACATATTCGTTATATATTTATATCGCTTCTTTCTTGCAATATAGTCATAACTCAAAAATGCTGGTTTTTTTTCAATTTATATACACTTCAATGAAAATATAAAAATATTTTCGTTTCTCAAGACGTGAGTGTAAAAGCCTTTTGTATGAAATTTTCACGCAAGATTAAATATGATATAACGAATTTTTCTGCATTATTAACTCAAAAAATTCAATTATTGAGATATGACTGTGTTGCAATAAAGTTGCGATATGCTTATAAAAGAAATTAGTATAAGCGATATTATTTGTAACTAAAAATTTGAAGCCAATCTTCAACATTGGTATTATAGTAGGTAGAATTGGTACCTAATTTGCTTAGTACTGAATTCGGGAATTTCCCAGTAAAAAAAAATTGCTTTAAATAAAGCAGGCTGTGCTATTATACAGTAAAAGTTCGCAGTTCGAGTACTAAATTTTTTAATATAATAAAACATGCAAACATACCAGTTATCTAAAGGGCTCTTTTATGGATTAATTCTATAACGGTATTTAATATTATATACCTGAGGGAGATGTGAGTACATTAGCTAACTTTCTTTCTATAAAACCTGCATTGTTTTGGCGCTATTCAATCAGCTTTTTTTCTGAAACTATAGAGTTTGCTTCATATACGTTCACTGCTTCTAAAAATCTGACATTTTGAAGCGAATTATGATGCAAAAAAAATCGCTAGAATTCCCGCTAATAGCTAAATCATAATTTTTCCCGCAAAATGTACTTAAAAATCGCTAGATTTGACGAGAAAATAGCTGAATTGGCAACAGTGAATACTGTGCACTTTTTCATAGCTTGCGCACACTTCTAGTATAAAGTACATAGATAGATTTTAATACATTTAAATTATTGAATTTAGAAAACTTTTAGTTCCTTACATGCAGTGCCTCATTAACTAAATTTATTTTAAACAAAATACTTAAGAAAATTTTGTTTTAATACAAGCATTAAGCAAATATTAATTCATTTTCTTGTGGGCCAATTTCACTGTGATTCACTGTACATTTGTATACGAGTACATATGCATTATACTTGAAGGCCCATTCTACCTAAATATATTTATGTACATAGATTGTAGTATGTACATAGATTGTAGTATCTACATATGTATTATAAAAAATGTCATTTCAAAAGATTCAATACAGTTATGTACCTGTGCAGGAATGTTATCTAGTAAGAGCGTGAGAGTTTTAGAAGGTTAACAAAATTATTAATTTTTAAAAGTTATCTAGGGCAAATTTTAAAAATATTGTGTGCATAATTTGAATAGCATGCATAAATTCTTAGATAGTTCCAGTCATAAAACGAACCCTTTTGAGGATTTGTTAAAAATCTGGACAGTTTGAAAAATGCCAAAAACTACATGCACTTTGATTCTAAAGGTCGGAAAGAAGCACAATTTAATGCTAAATCACTGTTGCCAGCAAATTATGATGGGAGAGAATTATAAATCCGTCCAAAATGTCTGCTTAAATGTTCTACAGAAGAAAAATAAAAGTATGAATTTTTAGAAAAACTCTTTTAAGAAATGGTAACAATGTCCTAAAGCGATACGTACCTACAAATATTTATATAGGGTGTTTTTTTAGAGGTATAGAACTTCGAATTGAAATAAAACACAAGAAAATCGTTTTAATGTCCATCAATTTGGCTTTATTGGAAGGATAATTTTATGCCATTAACGTTTAAATATGATTTCGGGCATGTGGCCGCCGCGGCTGGCTCGAATAAAGCCAGGTCTACAGGTCCAATTTTCAACCACTTTTTCGAGCATATGGGGCCGTATGTTGGCAATAACGCCACGAATGTTGGCTTCCAAGTCCCCTAACGTTTCTGGTTTGTTGGCGTAGACGAGCGACTTCACATATCCCCAAAGAAAATAATCCAATGGTGTCAAATCACACGATCTTGGTGGCCAATTGACCGGTTAACCGAATTAATTGCTCTGATGGACGATTATGTCGACCATAAAATGGACGGAGCTTGCGGTAAACTTCGCGAACTGAACCATTATTTTCGAAATAAATTTGCACGATTTGCAAGCGTTGTTCTTTTGTCAACCTGTTCATGATGAAATGGCAAACCAAACTAAATATTAATCACTTGACAGCTGACAAAATGGCCGCCAGTTAAAAAAGTGATGCCAACTTAAAGTTCTATACCTCAATAAAAAACACCCTATATTCATCCATATTGCGTATGTCCAGTCCAATATTCGTTAACGACTATTTCGAGCTAGATTAAAGGAAACGTGTACAAGTTTTCTTTAATCAATGACAACATTCTCATAAGCGAATATTCGAATCGGCATACGCAGTCCTGCTGAATATTAAGTAATTAAAATTTATTATCATGAAATTAATTACAAAATAAATGTAACAGGCATGATGATAGCCCACCTATTCTCGAAGTAAAACAAATAAAATTATAGAATTGCAAAATAACGTCTTGAACATCCATTATTATTAACCCCTTATTTTATTTTTATATTATTGCATTCACTTTCAACGTTTTATTGTATTTATGATCTTTGTAATTGTAACACTTAATATGAGAACAATTCAATTTCAAATAATGCAGAACTAACAAAAAATCTTTCTTTAGTTGTTTTTTTTTAAGTTTCTTTTGCATCTGAAAATTACAAAAACAAAAATTCTTATTATACTCTTACGTTTTCTTTGGTGTTTTTCGTGTAATACTGAAAAAAAAACTCTTCAATGGAAAGTGTTTTACAATACCTTCAATACTTTGTATTTTATAATGAAATGCTTTTTGAGCAATTGTCGAGTTTGTTTTTATACTTTTGCAGTAATTGAATTTGCGGCAGATTTTATGAAACTGTTGAAAAAATAATTGTGCCAATAAAAAAATATGTTCCTTATTTCTTGTGAATTATAAGAGAACTATAGATTTCTGTGAAATGAAGACTTTAATAAAAACCGATAAGTGGTTTAAGATGTTCAATAATGTTGTGAATATGCATGTATTATAGTCATAAACAAAAAATTAAAGTGTGAGAGCATTTGGATATTTTAAATATTTTTTGCTAAGTTGAAACTTATCGTATTCGTGTTTCGTGCACCAAAGGTGAATAGAAACCCTATTGTTTTCGCTGTTATGTCCGTCTGTCTGTCTGTCACTGGCTGTTTTCACGAGAACCGTAAGATCTACGGACCTGATAATTATTCTAACGCTTTTACATATCTCTCGCTCAGAGACGGTGAGGTAGAGATGGGCGCGTGTTAAATTTTTCCAACACGACATGCCAAGATGTCCAACACGTACGAAACACGCACGCGAAATTATTTCAAAACACGAAACTGCATTTTTTATATTCAAATAGATACATGTTTTTATTCAATTTCAGAATTTTAAGCTAAGAGACCCCTACACTATCAACAAATTTTATGATTTTTGATGGTGTTTAACGATACAAAATATTAAATTTTTTTTTTACTGGAAATTCATGCATACATATTTTAACACCAAAAATCGTTTCAAGTTTATCGTTTCAATTTTGCTCAACACGCACGAAATCAGATTTTATGTCATGAATACTGCATGTTGAGTCGTGCGTGTTCGTGTCACGAAAAAAACACGACACACCGCGCCCATCTCTACTGTGAGGTAATAAAAAATCTGTTAATTGAATACTGTTAACTTAACAGAGTAGATATTTTATAACATTTTCACGGAAAAATATTAATGTGCATATGGGAATTTTTTTTGATTGGTGATCAAAATATCGGCCAGAATCGAAATGGTGAGGTCATGCCGCCAGTTGGGGTCGAAAGCTAAGGCTTCAAATATTTTAGAACGCCACCTGCAGATTGCATTATAATGAAATAAAAGCTTCACCGCTTTTACATAAAACTGCTGACTGAACTCATCCTATACCTTAAAATTTAAGGCAAGTTTTAGATAATTTCTGGCATTTATGCATTTAGGCGCAACTTCATGACTTTTATAATGGATTCAGACATAAACTTTCAGAGCTCTGATACACGTACATACTAGTATGTATTTTTTTGTTATCTTCTAACTGAATCAACAGTTAGAATATTGTTTTGTGTGGTGCAGTATTATTATAATTTATTTTCTATAAAAAATAAGCAACATTTGCTTAATTGCACATTATTACAGCATCCCAAATCGGAAGTAACAATCATAAATGTCAGTTAAAAATGATCATTGACTCATTAAATTGATATTGTTTTGATAGTGTTGAACAAATTTGAAATATTAAAATTACATAACTATTGTTAAAGTTTTCAAAAAATATTAAGAAAAATACAAAAAAGTGAAAACTCATTTCATGCATTTTAAAGAATAAAAAAAAACTAATTTTAAGAAAGTAACATTTGGTTGCTCAAACCCATACAAACAACCATTTAAATTCTAGCATAAGTATATTTTGTTTCTACTAGACAAACAAAAAAGAAGTCGTATTGTGCAACTCAGTACAATCACTTGAGAAAAATCTACCATGGACGGAGAGAAAAGAGATCAAACATCCTTAAGAGTCCTCGTAACACAGAACAGCATAAGGGTTTGAAGAATTGAAGTGTTTAAATTCGTTATTTATACGTGTACCTATAACAGGTGGCACGGAAGCCAAATAAGAACTGATAAAAAAACTTAAAAAAAAATGATTAATAAAAAGGCAACATTAATTTTTCAATAAGATTTCGACAGAAAATAAAGGATTCTTATAATATTTTTTTTAAATAACAACAAAAAATTATAGCGATTATTGTAACTATTAAAGGAAAAAATAACCATTGAATGTCTGGCTGAATGATTAAAAGGATATTCACACATACACATGTATGTATACTATGCTCATATGTATATTTATGTATGTATATATGTATGTAGTATATGTGAAAGGAGAAGTACATAAAAGCGAAATGATCATGCTGATGATCACTTTTATGCAACTTCCGATTTAAAATAACAAAACAAAAGGACTCAGCATGAAATGTGTGAGAACATTTTGCTATTCGCACCCAAGAAGAAAAAAAATACCACAAAATACCACAAAAAAAATAAACAATCTGAGTTAACAGTTAATTTTCCAAACTGGTAAGTGGGTTTTTTTAGTACAAATGTATCTTGATATCTTATACGAGTGCAATGGCTTGCATTCCAACAACATTCCACAAATTCAAAACCACACGCCGACCGCTACAAAAAAAAAAGAATACGTACATATAACGAAGAAGAGAATGATCAAATTATCCTCCTCCATGTTGAACAGTTAAATGGCATTTTCATGTAAAATACTAAAACAATTCCACACCTGAACATCACCAACGAAAGCAAAGTACTTAATGATCAAATTAAATTTAACAACAAAATTTTATTTTCTACATATTTGAGCAAATTATTTTAACAAAAAAAAAAAGTAAATTTCAGCTTGAAACCAAAAGTTATTTATTCTTCATTTATTTCTTAATGCAAGCACAAAATCTCTTTCGGCTGTAACTAACCACTTCTTAGGGAGCATTATTGGCCACAAAAATTAAAAGCGTAAAATGTTTAACTTTTAACAAAAATAAAACAACAGAATGAAGAAGAAGAAAATAAATGAACTTATTATATCCGTACCCACGCTTCTTCCTCTATACTTGTAGAGTTACTTGTTTAAGAAAAGATAATGTCTTTTGAAAAAGAACGAAATGAATTGATGAAGAAACAAACGGTCGGTCGTACGACCTCGAAAATCTTGTGTTTAGTTTTCGCTTCATTTCATTTTATTCACTGATAAAATTAAATGTAATTTGCCACTTCCTCTTCAGTCAAAAAGAAATCAGCCAAAAATACATAAAAGGCAAATACAAAAATTGTTAATAGTACAAGTGTGCTACAAGATACTTGAAACATTCTTTGATAATAAATACCCTTCAGTTAGAAACTTTATATATAAGGCCCTTATTATGAGTTGCATTCAATTTTCGATCTTCGCTGGCTATCGAATATCGAAAATCGAATGTTCAATTCATATTATGAGCATGGAAAATTTCGTTGAGCAACGAATTTTCTATCGAACAGAATTTAGCTTGCGATGAAGTATTTTAGTATACAAAATTAATATAAACAATTAATTGTTTCTTATTTTTAGGTAAAGTTGTTGCAAATTTAAAAAATCACTTTGAGTGATATTGACAATGAGGACATTCTTTGTCGTTCACTCAGTACTTTCGACTCCAGTCGAAGATCAAAAGTTGCTCATAATAATGGCCCAAGTTTATTACTCCGTATGTTATTCAAATAAGTCATTGGCAATTCCACAAAGCACATAGATAAATGAAAAAAATTTGCTGCTGGAAAATTGTTTCCAATGAGGAGTTGTTACAATAATCTGGAAAAGGGAAACATTAAGCCCCTTTTTTAACCGAGTTAAAAAAGGAGGAGATTCGTTATCAATTCGTCTATATTTTGTTGGCATTAATACTTTAGAACTCGGTACATTTTGAACCAATGGTAAAAATTCTTTTTTTCTCTCAGAGGGTTCGCTTCCATTTGGTGCCATTATCAAAAAAAAAAGTGGGAACACACCCATTAATTTTTTCTTTAGATCTTTTACTGATTCGATAGCTGCGAAAATTAGCGAACACCTTGACACAATTTCGAACTGGAAAATATGGGCGGATCCACGCCCATTAAAATATATTATTATATTTCACGTGCTTCTATTTGACTGATTTTTACGAAATTAGGCACACACCATAAGCCCTCAAAAGGACACAATATTGCATGCAAAAACGTGGGCGGACCACACCCGTAAAATTTTAATATTATGTTTCATGTACTTGCACTTAACCCATTTTTACGAATCTTGGCACACACCTTCAAATCTTAAAAGGACGCAATCTTGCATTCAAAAAAGTGGGTGGGGCAACGCCCATTAAAATTTAATATTATATTGTACGTTCTTCTACTTTACTGATTCCTACGAATTTTGGCACATATCTTGAGCTCTGAAAAGTATATAATCTTGTGTTCAAAAAACTATATGTACTTCTTTTTGTCCGACCCCACGGAACATGACAGATTTTCGTCTCTTAGATTGACTGAATTTTTTGCTTTAAGAAGTGGACGGTGGCCGTGCCCATTAAAGATTAATACTTTGTTTCAAGTGCTTCCACCTGACCGATTTTTACTATACTTGGCATACACCTTGTGCTCTGAGAGTGATACGATGTTGAATTTAGAAAAGTGGGCGGACACTACTATTTGCAAATCAGGCACGCCCCTAAAAATATAACAAGGGCGCTAAAAACTTAAAAATAAACCTAAAAAAATTAAACCTACTTCAAAAATAAGCTTTTTAGTGCTTATTAAAAATAATTTAGATTCAGTTAAATAAAACATTTTTATGTGTGTTACCTATAATGCTATTCAAAGTTAAGCAAAAAATGCTTCCTTGACTCTGCAATTTTAAGTGATTTTTTTTGTGATTACACTTAAGATAACACTACATAAATTATAAACATAAAGTAATAAAAAAAAAATAAATCAAATCAACAGCCAATTAAAACATACAACTCAATTGACTAAAGAATTGCTTAAAACACAACATGCGGTTATTGATGTCATCCAAACACAATCTACAAAATACAAAATCATAAAAATCTTAATTATGTTATAATCATTAAAAAAAATATATATGTATGCCACACATCAAGGCAATGCAAAGAAGATAAGAAAGGTAGAACAGTGCATGTAAGCTTGTAGGGATTCCAAAAATGTATGCAAATATACAAGAAAGAAATACAAAAAGCAAACATCTGTTCCCTTAACCAAAAACATTTTACCAAAGGACACAACTTTAGCCAAAAAAAAGCTACGACCAATAATACACAACAACAGCATTTTTAAGTGTCAAAAATGAAAGTTGGCAAAAATCGGAAGTAAAAAAGCGTAAAAAATACAACTTTTTAAAGGACCTCCAACAATTATGGTTATTTAAGACAATTAAGTAGTTGAAGAGTTTTTTCTTTCTTTCATTTTTTTCTTGGTAAGAATTTGTAGAGGCATAAACGATATAGTAAGTGGTGGCGCATGAGCCAAACAACCACTAATAAGGCTTATGTGACTTAACAATACGATAGACACACGTGAGGCTTTTTAATAACCAAACAAGAAGAACGGCAAAAATAAAAAATAAATAAAACTTGAAATATTACGAGGCGCGTGTGTGTGGTCGGTTTTCATTTAAGTTAATGAAGTGTTTAAAAAAAATAATAATTAATTTTTTTTAACTATAAAAAATGAACAAGATGCCGTTTGTACGAATTTTAAGTAGATAATATGTATTTACAAAGTTTATTATATAACCAAAAACAAATTTAATGTTAAATATTTCGGAATTAGTACTCCAAAGAAGGTTTTGAAAGATACATAAAGCTACATATTACATGTTAAATAAGACACTTATGTTATAAGACTTCTGTCAAAAAGACGGAAACAATATGGTTTCATAAATCAAGCACGCTTCAAAGTGAGAATTAAATCCTACAAACGCTTTTCAAAGCTCATTTAATTTCTGGTGTTAAAGTCTAATTTCCAGCTTTGATATACATACATACATACGAGTATGTACATATATAAGTCTCTCCTTTCATGGGAATTCCGTTCCAGGCTAGTTTTAGAGTGCTTTGACCCATTACAAAAGCTATCCATACGGAACAAGGTTTCCATTTATTGGATACCTGGCCACTGCGGTCATCCAGGGAATGAGGAAGCGGATGAACTGGCCAAGAGGGACTCTGCTGCTCCTTTCATGGGCCCTGAGCCGTTTTGTGGCGTAAGTCGGTCGACTGTAATGTCTCTGATTAAAGAAGATGTCACCACTAAGAAGTTCTGGCTGTCTTCTTCTGGCTTAAGGCAGGCCAAAGTTTTAATGCAGCCATTTACATATAATGGCATCCGAAACTTCAACAGGAATAACTTACGGCTTGTTACTGGTTTTATGTATGGTCACTTTGGACTGAACTATCCTCTGTGGAAAAGTAACCAAGTTCGTTCACCTTTGTGTCGCTTGTGCTTGGAAGATGACGAGACGACGACACACATTCTTTGTAATTGTATCGTATTATGTGACAGTAGAAGGCGTGTTTTTCATTCTGAGTTTCTGTGTTCAGATGATATAAGGCGAGCTTCTCCAATATCTGTACTGACCTTCATAAGGAAAGTCATACAGAGATTGAATTAAATAAACTCATAGATCTATGGTACAAAAGATCCATCAGGTGTCGCAGTGCCGGTCTTTGGACCAGATCTTTCCCCCTATTCTATTCTATGTACATATATTCAAAGTCTTATGCAAATAATTTTGTATATTACTTTAACCCCTTATATTCCCGCTTAATGGAAAAGCACACAAGCAATATGTGGTTGAAGTCCACTGATGATTTAGCAAAGCACCAACGAAATATACTATATATACAATGCTTACTTAACCACCAGCAAATAACTTTCAATTAAAACGCACTTTCTTAGCTAAAAGAAAGTGTTTTTTTTCTCTTTGAGTTACGGAAATATCGCTAAAGGCCGTGATACACTATCATACAAAGTCGTGCGATCTACGAAAAAATACAACCCTGGTATGATGGAGTTTATGAAAATTTTCAAAAGACAATAACAATTCATCACACCAGGGTTGTACTTTTTCGTAGATCGCACGACTTTGTATGATAGTAAGTCATGGCCTTAAAAGAGTTCTGAAAATATTTGAATGGATTCAAGCTCTATGGGGTCTACCCTTTAATTTGGTATATAAATATTTCGTTGAATTTCATATCATTATTCATTCTATAAAATATCGAATTATTTCAATGAAAAGAGTGTGAAACATAGTTTTCTGTGTTAAGGCAAGGCCAATTAATATTAATGCAGGAATAATTAATATTAATACAGGACGTGTATATCACTGTTATAAATATTAAGCAAAATGATTTAATCTATGGCTGCAGAAATCGGTATTCAAATAATAAAATTTAGATTAAAAAATAAATATGTAAAAACTGCAAAAACTGCACAATTTACAGAAAAAACTTACTTTTGGAGCAAAAAAAAGCAAAACTGCTCAACGATTAGAAAAAAAAACTGAACATTTTGCAAAGCTGTTCTCAGCAACGAAAAAATTTCACATTGAATTTCAGTTTTCTATACTCTAAACCCCTGCTACCAAATTCTTATTCACGAACCCCTTGTAAATTTTTTTTGTCGCGGACCCTCTTTGAAGTCTGGGATGTATAATGATTTTGGATTTTAAGTTGAATTAAAAGTGCAAAAAAGCAGAAACATAAACATGTTTTTTTATTTTGACTAAAAATTTGATTATAAAAGTTCATAAATATGTTTAAAAACACGCCGTTTTTATTTACATATTTTGAGCCAAATATTACATAATATTAAAAATATTGTCTCTTCTTTGACATGTTTAAGCTTCACTTCACATTCTATCATTGTCGGCATTTTAGCATTTTGTCTAGCATATTCTTTCGTAAAAAAAACTCAAGTTTTTTCAAAAATATGCTAAAAAATCTATCTAAATTTAAAATATAGCATTTTAATTTCTCTTCTGCAGAAAATTTTAGCAGAAACTTTGGACCGACTTATCATTCCCCCACCAGCACTTTCTGGCAACGCTGCACTATATCAAAGTAAATGAAATGGCAATAAAAACATTATCAGCTGTATTTAATAGTGATGGCAATAACAGTCAGTGCAGAGTCTGGAGTACTTTATACATATAAAGCAATTATACATGCATACATATCGCTCATTTACTCAACCAACGGCAACATTTAAATACAGTGCACTCAGTATAAAGTCAACTAATTAAAACCATGGGTGTTGGCGTTTATGAATATGCAAGTTTAAGATCAAAATACTATTGATAGTGTAGCTTAAAGCATTTTTATCTGCATATAGATATAAAATAGTAACGTTGTTAAGTGACTCTGACTGACCTCAAAGGGAGTAAAAAGTGGAGAAATGGGTGAAATCGCTATTTTTATATCTCGAAAACTACGACAGATAGACTCAAAAATTCTGAAAGCATACAAATGCTGCTGGAAAATAAGCCGTTTGGTACTTTTTCGATACATGCACTTTTAGGGTAAGAACTGAATTTTGATATCTTTTTATACTCTCTAAAGTATTGAACATTGTGGAAAACCTTTGGGAGCGTTTTTTTTTCTTCTGGAAAGAATCAAATATATATTTTGGACTTTCGTTTTTAAAGTAGTAGCCTTTTTCGGTACTTTTCTGTTATTTGCTTTTTCTTGCTGTTTCGGTTTTTTGCGTTCGTGTTAAACGCGCGACTTTTACGAGAATAAGAAAGCAACTGAACAGAAAAGTACAATATGTAACTACTTTTGTATTCTACATATTTATAAAAGGAAAATTTTCTTTTATTTAAAGTTGACCTTTTATAGATTTTTGCTTGGTTGAAGTTTTGGAATGTTGACGAAATGGTGTGTTGATGTTATCACAGAATACCCAGAAGTGAAGAAAGTGACAGGTAAAAAAAGCTTCAATCAGGTTTTTTAAAATTCGTGGAAAAAAGAGAAAAATATAGTGTATTTGATATTGTAGTGTATTACTACTTACCAATTAACACAGCTAATAAAAAGAGTTGTAGTTTTATTGCACTAGAAAGAAGAATCAAAACAAAAACGCCGTCAAAAACAAGACAAACAGAAAAATACCCTTATCTTCCGTCTCGTGACACTTCTGTATGTTCTGTGATGTTATCCCGAGCGCACTGTAAATCTAGTAGAATATAAAAGGTATGTACATAATTCCATATTAATTTGTTTTTAAAATTAAATAATTATTTCAAAAGATTCGCCAGTTACTGTTTTACAATTAGTAGCACATTTTGTCGTTTGTATATGGTCCGCCATATGACGTTTTTTTTCAACTAGTGCTTATTTCGTGAATGGTAACACTTAGCTCATGTCTGATTTGACAGATAATTAGTTTTATTCTTCCGCTTAACGAATATGGTTGTGTATACGCTTGAACAACGCTGGAAAATATTGCTACATTACGACTTACAGAAGATGCCGAGTTTGCCAAAAAAATCATCTTTTCAGATGAAGCTCATTTTGATCTTGGCGGGTATGTAAACAATCAAAATTGTCGCATTTGGGGCACAGAAAACCCGCACGCATACATTGAAAAGCCGACGCACCCAAAACGAGTCACTGTTTGGTGCGGATTTTGGTCCAGAGGCATAATTGGGGCAATGAGCAAGGAGTGGCCGTTACAGTCAATGGCGATCGTTATCGGGTCATGTTGAAGGAATTTTTGTTCATAAAAATTGAAGAGGAGGATATTGGCTACATTTGGTTTCAACAGGACGGCGCTACGTGACACACAGCCGAAGCTACACTCGATGTTTTGCGCCCTGTTTTAAAAAAAAAAGTTATCTGGTGCACCCTATATATTAAATAAAAAAAGTAGATTTTTAATCAAGGAGAATGAAGGAAGATGTTTTTGCATTAAAATCATTAAAATGCTCGTATCAAGGAAAAATTAAATATAGTTCGTTATCCTTTTCATTTGTAATATCAAACCAATGTGTTCAAGTATTTATCTATGTATGTAAGCCAAACTATGAAAACTCAAGTAAATTATACTAAATTCATGTTTGCTCAGTACTTAACGTGAAGAGTATATAAAATATTAAAAAAGAAAAGAAAAAAGATTGATCGATTATTGTTCGTATAAGCAGAGCCAACATTTTTTATTGTTTCACTTAAAAATTAGAAAGAAAAAAAAGGATTAACAAATAAATGTTTGTATAAATATGACTAGATACAATTGATGTGAGCATATAACTTGGAGCCAAACACCCTTAACGCGAGCAAAATGTTAAAGTCCATCCTTTAATTGTTTAAGCAACAACAGCAATTCAAAGGAGAGCGAGCAGCAGCAACCCTTTCATTTGTTAACGCGTTTGAAATGTTTTAAATTAAATTCGAAGGATTTGTTGGTTGTATTTATAAATGACGCTGAACGTCGTCCACACGTGATAATCGTATAGCGCTTGAATTTTTTTTTATGGTTTATTGTAATTGAGTTATTATTGTTATTTTCATTCTTCATTGAATTGACCGAGTAGTAGTAAAACTTCTTTGATTTTTTATTATTATTTCCACAATTTATTCTTTTGTTATAATTTCATTTTCAGAAAGGGTGGGCAAGTTTATAAACATGCATTTAATATTGTTGCTGTTGTTGTTGTTGTTGTTGTTGTTCCTGCTTTCATTTATTGAGCGGCCAGCTAATTCAAAATTAATTCTTGGAATTTTTATTTGTATTGTACTTTACTATGGGTTTTGCTATGATACTCATATTAAGTATTTTCCCCGTTCTTTCTTTCAAATGAAAGGATGAAAATCATATAGAACGAAATAAATAATTCAATTCTAATTGTCTTTTGATTATAGCTAAACGCCTTCCTTCAACATTTTCAAAAGGATTAATTTTAAAATATTAAATTTATATGCTCTAGATGCATTTTTTAAAATAAATTATGTTAATTAAATTGAATAAATCTTTTACTAATTAAATAATAACAATATTTAAATTTATCGGCTGGAATAATGATTAATTTAAATGTGTTACCTAAATATATAATTGCTTAGATTTCAAAGCTAAAGGATGAACTGAGTGGTAACAAATGACTTTTTATAACTTTTTCCCTGACTCTAAAGTTTCCGGAGGCGTATTTTGAAGGGATTTTCGAAACTCTATTTATTGTTTACGTACTACTGTTGTATAGAGGTGTTTTCTATTGCACGAACGTAAAAAGGCCGGGGAAAAGTCTTAATATAAATGTACATGCGCTTATGTAAAATATTTAAAAGAGAATGTCGCAAAAGTCTACCGAAAAAGTTACACTGAGAAAATATAAAAATTTTATGAAAAACTAAAATTTTAAGGGTTTTGACTAGAGATGTGCACGTGAGCGATTTTTGACTCACGACACGCACACTCACGCTGAAAAATATCTTACTCACGCACTTTCACGCACGAATGATTTTGAAAATTATCACGATCACGCACGCTCACGCAGAATATTATTTTACTTAAGCACTTTCACGCACGAATGATTTTGAAAATTTTCACGATCACGCACGCTCACGTATAAAATATTCTTAATCACGCACGAGGGGTGTACAACTTATCACGATCACGCACGCTTACGACAATATATTTTTTATGATTGTTGGTTGAAAAATAGGTTCTTACATATACATATGTATGTTTATACATACGTACATATGTATGTATGCATTATGTTTGTAGGCTCATTCTACCTATATGTATGTATATACATATTAATGTACATAAATCAGAGCTGGCCACCGAGAAAAACACGAGAGTAATGTATTCGCGTATGTATATTCATTTGTATAAGATTGATGTTCGGCACTCTTGTGCGACTTTGTGCAGCTCAGATATAGATTGTAATATTTATTATAAGAAAATTTAAAATTTTTAATACAGTTATATACCCACGCAAGAGTGTTATCTCGTGAGAGCGTGAGAATTTGGGCGTGATTCTTAAAAAGAGCTCACGCACGAGTAATTTATTTTAAGTCACGGTCACGTAATCACGCGTGGTTAATTATAAATTTGATCACGATCACGCGTGACACGATAAAATCACGATATTTGCACATCTCTAGTTTTGACCATTGAATTTCATTACAGGGCGCAAAAGGCACATAATCCAAAAATGTTTAGGCGTCCAAATACTTCCGTTTTCCTGGAATTCAAAAATTTCCTTAAGAAAAATCAAAATTTTTTAAACCTACCGAACCGAATCGATTCATTATCTTACGACATCAACATATTTCGAAAGTGGTATATTTGCTTCCAATTCGTTGTTCGGCTCCTAAGGTATTGGATGTTTACATATACACATCATACACACACACACACATGCAACCATATGGACATTATAGCGAAAATAGTCCAAACCTCAAAAAACGTGGAAATAATATGTTGAGAAATCGATTTTCGAAAATTGTGCTCAAATCAGTAACTTCATCTAGCAGGAAGTAAAAATAAAGATACTAACTTATTAAATAAAAAAAAAATAAAAAACATGCTCTGCAACTGAACACACATATTCTCTGTTAAACTTCAGGCGAACGAAACATTGCGCGACAATAATAATATGTACTCAATAATATTTTATAGCCAATGGGGATCTTTATAGATCTATTTACATTAGACATCAGCATGAAACTTAATAATTATGTTCATGAAACCTTCATTACAGACTTTTAATTTTATTGTGGTATAAAAGATAATTTTAAATGTAACTTTTCCCTTTTAAAAACCTTCTTTTTTTTGCAAAAAACCTTTTTTTTCTAAAAAAAGTGTATAATTTTTTCTTTTAATTTTTAAACGAATTGTTTCAACATTAATATTCAGGATAGTCAACGTAATACCTTTATTCGTTTAGCCACAAAAAATATCATATAAACATGTTAAAACCGAAAAAAACATAAAAAACTCATGTAATTTTCTTCACTTTCCTGACCTTAGCAGTATCTCAGAGCTACAAATCACAACTTAAAAGCTTCAAAATTTACAATATGATGTAAAATTTTGATGCATATCGATCGAGCTACGTACTTAGTTCTTAAGATTACTTTAAATTAATTTTGCCTTTTTCCACGTTTTTTTTATGTCAAAAAAATCACCAAAGGTAAAAAAGAATGACAGAAAACTAAAAAAAATCGCCAAAAACCGAAAAAAACACCAGAACGAAAAAAACCCCATAATTAAAAAAATCGCTAAAACTAAAAATATTTATTGAAAAAAAAACAACAAAAATCGCCAAAACGCAAAAACTAAAAAAATCGTCCGCATTAAAAAATCGCCAAAACCCGAAAAATCGCCAAAAAGAAACAAGAGCCAAAACCAAAAATTATTACGCTGTACGCAACCCTTCGTATGCGAGTCAAATTCGCACTTTACTGAATTTATTTTCATATCAATATAGAGTTGTGTACATTTCATTGCAAGAATAAATAATTCAAGAGATTTATTATTCGACATATTGTCATAATTATACTATAAGTGAAATTTATTTGCTGGTGGTTAAGCGATATGTTGTGTGTGGTTGAAGTCTACTGACGATTTGTTAAAGCAACAATGAAATGCATATAGACATCGCTTAACCACTAGCAAATAAATTTCACTTAAAGAATAAATAATATTTTAACGCGGTTTAAAGGTTTATAAAATTGAAAAATATTTCCATTATTTATAATATATACATACATACATATGTACGTAAATATGCACGTATGTATGTGTAAAAGTTCGAATTTAAAATTACACATAAAAATTATACATGGGGCAACGCATGCAAAAACGTACATGATTTAACTAAATTGGCAACATTGCTATTAATAACAAACAACAAATGAACAATGAACAAATTCATTGATGAAATTGTTAATGCAACCACATAATGTATATATATATGGAATCGGGAAATACCGGGAAAAGTGTGCTTAATATTCCAGGGAAATTTTTTAGATTTCCCGGGAAAACGGGAAATTTAAAGCACACGTTATTTCATAAATGCATAGACTTTTCTGACAAATATATTTATAAAATGGCGTAAAAAACAATCAAATTTATTTTAATTCATATAAAATTTTTTATTATAATCCTGTTTACTTTTAAAATTTTTAATGTTTTTTTATATACATATATGTATAGGGTCCGCCATCTAACGTTTTTTTTCAACTAGAGCTTATTTCGTGAATGGTAACACTTAACTCATGTCTGATTTGACAGATAATTAGTTTTATCCTTCCGCTGAACGAATATGGTTGTGTATACGCTTGAACAACGCTGGGAAATATTGCTACATTACGACTTACAGAAGATGCCGATTTTGCCAAAAAAAATCATCTTTTCAGATGAAGCTCATTTTGATCTTGGCGGGTATGTAAACAATCAAAATTGTCGCATTTGGGGCACAGAAAACCCGCACGCATACATTGAAAAGCCGACGCACCCAAAACGAGTCACTGTTTGGTGCGTATTTTGGTCCAGAGGCATAATTCGAAAATGAGTAAGGAGTGGCCGTTACAGTCAATGGCGATCGTTATCGGGCCATGTTGAACGAATTTTTGTTCACAAAAATTCAGGAGGAGGATATTCAACAGGACGGCGCTACGTGCCACACAGCCGAAGCTACACTCGATGTTTTGCGCCCTGTTTTAAAAAAAAATGGGATATCTGGCGGACCCTTTATAAGTAATGTTTTAAAGTTGATACGTTTTTCATCGTCTGTTTAAGCACTAGTAACCTGTTTATCGATGTTGGGGTAATTTTTTCATTCTAACAATTTCATTTAATTTTAAAATTTTGTTTTTGTGTCAAATGTAACTGTAAAAAAGAAAGAATTCCTTCGACAACTATAAACAAGCAGTAAAATGTCCATAGACTTTTTTGTTTTCAATACAAAATAAAAATGTGAGAGGTTGAAATTTATACCATAAAATTAAAGTCATACCATTTCTCCCAAATCATCTACGAGAAAAATTATTGCTTGATTTAAAAACTACAACATGCAACATGGATTTAATAAAGGCCGTTCCACACTACACTACAAGTATTAAAAGTTTTTAGAAAAATTTAATTCTAACATGTTCAGTTGTTATTGTCTATTAAAATTTTTGAAACAGAAATTAGATCCCTCGTCAAAAGTATTTATACTTGTATTATAGTCTGAAATAGCCTTAATGCATATCGCTTAATCACTATAACAGAACAAAGTGGATTAAATATCAATGACTGCAGTGATCTAATCGTTTCATAAAGTAAATAATCCGATGTTAACCCTTTGTGACGCAACATCGAGAAAATAATTTTTTTTCAACCAATTCTCGTATAACAAGTAAAAACTTTCGTTCTAGGACTTTTTTAAAATTTGATTTATTGGAGTGAAATAGGGTAAGGAATTAAGAGGAAAGAAAGTCAGATATCTTGGCAATAAAAGTTCCAAATTAGATATAACTTTACTGATAACAATATAACAATGTGACTTGCACATTCACAAAAATGTACAGCGTAAAACGCTCGAAAAATAAGTTTTTAAAAAGTTGCACTATGGTAGCACTGATTTAGTAAAATAGTAGGGTGACTTTAAATCTGTTGTGATGTAAGAGATACAGTTTTTTATTAAGAACGAACTTTACAGTTTGAAACTAGATATTGTATCAAAGTTATTGCATTAAAATAAAATTAACAATGGCCTGTACTTAATAGTTTTTATGAGGATTGAATGGTTTGTTGAATATCTGCAATATGGCGTCACAAAAGGTTAAACGAACTTGGAGTGATTTTTCGCCAAATTAGTGAAAAATTTCTGGAAAGAGTAGTGGACATTTTAAGCTCATAGAAAGCCTGCAGGAAATGTTTTAAGAGAAGTAAAATGAAAAATCAAAGCCATTTAGACAGACTTTGGCTCAGGGCATGTAAAATTCGGCGGGGCTGTTAAATAAATATAAAGTCTCATTGCTTCAATTCGCTTAAAAATTGTTTTAGAACTGCTTTTATATTAACTTTTATTTAAAAAAGAATGCTTTCATTAACACGAAAAACGAAATTTGGCCAATTTTCATTTAATAAATGTACTTAACTTAGAAAATTAACTTTTCCCGGGAATCCCGGGAGTTCCCGCGATTTTTTCATTTTCCCGGAAAATGCAAAAGTCCGGAAAATCCCACATCTCAATATGTATATTAAAGCACAATAAAAATGAAAAATGCATTTTGCAAATTGTAAAAAAAATTTAATGCGGGAGAAACTATGGGAAAAAATGTTCCCAACTTTCTAAAGTATCCCTCAAATTATCACTTAAGAGGAAATCTTTAAGGGCTTCTATTTTACCTCTATTTGATTTTGTTTTGCCAATAAACCCTCTTATCAATTTACAAGAAACTAAAATGTTTACATTTTAATGTCTTAAATTAGAGTTTTCCAGGAATTTCAAAATAATGGTGCTGGCAACCGCAAATTTGTTCACACCGCCACTGGCAGTCTAGGAAAACCTTCTTTCTTGTTCAAATTATTTTACAATTAACAAGTATGGATCTAAATACATACATACATACATATGTACATATTTAACCTTTCTGTGTTGCAATTAACTATAGGAGCGGTAGTGAGAGAGGATTACATTGATTTTGCTAATGATGAATGTCGTGTTTGCATGTTACATATATGCACTAACAAAATTCGGTAAACAATGTTTGAAGTCAAAAATTGTGTTCGATTTCCGTTAATGGGCGTTAATGTAAAAACTAGAGCAATAAAAAATTACTTATGAATTAGCAAACACAAAAATGAAAAGGAAAACCAAACAAGGGGTTAAAAACTTCACACTATTTTCGATAGCATTATGCATTTTAATTGATGGTTGTTAACAATTGATAGATTACATATTGACAAATAAAAAGAAGGAAACTGTTTTCCCCAAGGCTATATATGCATAGCAATTAATAAGAATTTTTTTTTTGCAAAAATCAAAGATTTGAATTGATGAAAAAATACGAACAACTGAATTTGTTTATACTGCACAAAATTGCCATCAATTCCTAAAACATGTCAACAACTCTCGGTGAAGATTTCTGAAACCTTTGTCTTAAATAAAACAATACTAATCCTTACAAGAATTTGTAATTTTTAAATATTTTTGGCATCACAATATGTGGTAAATGAACTTAAAAATTTAACATAAACATTTTTGGATATGTCAATTTTTTTCCTATTGCCAGTTAATGCTAATTTTCTTAGAATTTCGGGTACGTCTTCGTAACCCAATTACTACTACCTGCAATGATCACAATCATCATCATCACACTCAGTAGCAATTCAAACACTTGCATTCCCCAGTGGTAATTGATATGTTTATTTAATATGTATAAAATTTGAAAAAGTGAATCTGTTTATTGTACTTTCTTTTCGTGTCATACACATACATACATACATACGCACATATCGTTACCTTAAATGCAAAACGCCTTTTTTATCCAACAAAAAATTTAAAATCGATTTTTTCAAGTGTGTGAGGATAAATTTAAATTTAACTAGCAGAGACAAAAACCAAAAAAAGTTTACAGAGATCTGATTAATGAAA
Source organism: Nowickia ferox (assembly GCA_936439885.1). Taxonomy (NCBI): domain Eukaryota; kingdom Metazoa; phylum Arthropoda; class Insecta; order Diptera; family Tachinidae; genus Nowickia; species Nowickia ferox. The sequence goes on along the minus strand of OW387023.1, from coordinate 87,399,021 downwards.
TTATACCGCTTGGATATACAGATACATACATATGTATAAATATAATAATACAGAAACTTAATTTTAAGAAGTTGCTATTTTGGAAGGAAAAGCGGCCACTGTGGGAAATAGGAGAATAGTACCCATATCCCACTATATAGAAATGGCGCTCCTGATGGCTCTTTAAATAGCAAATAACCACTGATCTTCTTGCAGAATATGCTAAACTTTGGAGAAAATGTTAAAATCCGAATTTAATATACATAAAATTACATTTAGACACTTGAAATTTTCCAAGTTAATGCATTTTCATGCAGTCAGTCAGGCATTCTATCAGTTAATGTAATTTTGACTACTTGCTGTATCTTGGAAGCCGTAAGAGGCAAACGCTTGAAGTTTTCAGAAACGCTAAAACTGAAAAATCCCACATGCTCGAATGAAAAATATCACCAAAAATAAAATAAATCACTAAAATAAAGGGTGTTTTTTATAGACTGACACAAGTTTAAATCATAATAAAACAAGGAAATATATTTTTAATATCAATGAAACGGGCTTTATTGGAAAGAAAATTTTATGAAATTAATGTTTAAATTTGATTTCTGCCATGTGGCCGCCATTGCGGGCGCGTAGAAGGAGCAATCTGGAACTCCAATTTTCAACAACTTTTCGCAGCATTTGCAGCCGTATTTCGCCGATAACTCTTCAAATGTTGATTTCCAGGTGTTCAACTCTTTGTGGTTTATCGACGTAGACAAGTGACTTAACATAACGCGATATTGGTGGCCAACTAATTGAGCCATTACGTGAAATTATTTTTTCATCAAAAGAGTCTTTGAGTAAATCAATTGTAGCGCCAGCTGTGTGGTAAGTGGCTCCGTCCTGGTGGAACCACATATCAGCAATATTAATGCCACGTAATTGAGGTACGAAAGAATTTCGCATCATGTTCCTATGCCGTTCACCATTGACAATAACATTATGACCATCGTCGTTTTTGAAGACATATGGGCCAATGACTCCGCCAGTCCATAAAGCGCACCAAAAATTAATTTTCTGTGGATGTAATGGTGTTTCGACAAAAGCTTGTGGATTCTCCTCACTCCAAATGCGACAATTCTGCTTATTTACGAACCCATTCAACCAGAAATGGGGTTCATCGGAAAATAAAATTTTCAAAATAAAGAAATTCAAATAAGAAATAAAAAATAAATAAAAATTTCAACAATTTGCACGCGTTGCTCTGGTGTAAGTCGATTTACAATGAAATTTCAAAGCAAACTAAACAAAAAGCAACTATCAGCTGTTAAATGGGTCCTCAAACAAAGCAGTGACGCCAACTCAAAGTTGTGACACTATAAAAAAACACGCTTTAAAAAAACCACCAAAGGTGAAAAGGTCGCCAAAAAACTAAAAACAAGGCCAAAAACTATAAAATTCGTTAACAAAAATAACTCCAAAAAATCGCCTAAGACCGAAAAAAATCGTCAAAGCGAAAAAAAAAACAAAACGAAAAAAACCGCTAAAACTAAAAATCTGTCAAGAGATTTATTATTCGACATATTGTCATAATTATATTATAAGTGAAATTTATTTGCTGGTGGTTAAGCGATGTCTATATGCATTTCATTGTTGCTTTAACAAATCGTCAGTAGACTTCAACCACACATAAGAGGTTTGTGACTGTTCAAAATGTGTGGTTGAAGTCTACTGACGATTTGTTAAAGCAACAATGAAATGCATATAGACATCGCTTAACCACCAGCAAATAAAATTCACTTATAAAAATCTGTATTGTAGAAAAACAAAAAGAAACGCCAAAAAAGAAAAAGAGCATCTAAAACGGAAGAAGCGTCAAAACTTAAAAAAACGTTAATAATAAAAAAAATCGCGAAAAAAACAACCGACTCGCATGCGAGCCAAAGCCGCACTTTACTGAATTTATTTATAAATTCCGTGGTATTTCATCAATACAATCGCTATAAAAAATATCAAATCTGCGCAAGCAAAAAGAGCGATTTTATTTAGTTTATTACATTTCAAAAACTCGCATTAAACACCTCAATCTGTTGCATTTTATTTCATTTTTGCCCCTTCTGTAAAATTATGAAAATGTTAGTTATATCGTTTTGCGCTTCAGCTAACGATATGTATCTATGGATGTAGAATGTAGAAAAAATAAAATACAAAAATAAATTATTTCTGTTTTAGATTGGTATCTTGTTAAGCAAGATTTTTCTTTAAATTTCAGTGTTCTTTCCCACTTATGGATGTGTGTATGTGCATTTCTATTGTTTTTTAATTGAAATTATAAATTAAGATTTTCTTTTATTTTCAAGAGTGTTGACAATTGACACTTGCTTCTACTTATTGTAATCTTATATTGTCATCGTTTTCCTAAGCCTGTAACATAACAGCACATTCTTTTTAAGGCACATACATACATCCACACATACGTACATTTTTATAACAATGAATTAATCCTGTTGTCGTTTGTTGCCATGATGTAACAAGTGTCACATTGTTACATTTAGACATTGTGAGGTCTTTTCTAAAAGTATTAAGTTCAATGCGAAATCATTATTTACTTCTAAATAATATAATTCGATATTTAGATAAAGAATAATTTCTTAAAGTTGGACCACCCGCAATTTGAAAAAAAATGTTTACCAAAAGTGATTAAAACAGTAATTTTATTATTTGTATTATTCTAAAGTTTAGCTCAACAATTGAATTCTTCACATGTACAGGATTTTTAAAATGAATTAAAAATAGCCTTGGTAAGAAATTTCATATACTATTTTGGAAAATATATTGTGCGAGAGCGAAAGGCCTACTCCGCAAGGAGAGTGTCTTGTACAGCCTAAAGAAGGTGACAGAGGCCTTCTAAAAGAGACATCTGGCGTCTGCATTGGCTTATGTGCTGTTGTGCTAGTATATTTCTTAATAAGCAGAAAGCGCAACACCACAGTTATTATTGTTCATGCCTTTTCCCTGCATAGTCTTGTATGTTCATGCGCTTGTGTATTTTATTCTTTAGCTACCGTGCAGAAAACATGGGGTTAAATGACCCCAAGTCACCACTCTTTTGTCGACTATATTGGTGACATTGTCAAAAGAGCGTCTACATATTAACATTGTTTTTGATGCGTACAAAACATTTTGTCAGATACACACAACTATGCTTCTTCTTAATGTTTTATTGGTTTGTTGAAAATACAAGTGGCTTCAAGCAAAATTCAAGTTTTTATGAAAATTAGTTTACGAAATCAATATAAAAAGAAAATAAAAAAATTTATTAAAAAGTAATTCAAAGAATCAAATAAAAAGAAATTGCAAAAGACAAATAAAAAAAAGCAATATATTTTGTAACTATAAAAATAAAAATATTTTAAAATGAAATAATTGTGGAAATTTTTATGAGCCTGTAGAAGATTTTGTGGGATCAGTTAAAAAGTCCAGTCCAGTAAGTCCAGATTCATACGTAAGTGTTTAATTTTAATAATTCGACGGAACCTTGAATTTTTCATTTATATAGGGTGTTTTTTTTAGTGGTATAGAACTTCAAATTGAAATAAAACACAAGAAAATCGTTTTAATGTCCATCAATTTGGCTTTATTGGAAGGATAATTTTATGCCATTAACGTTTAAATATGATTTCGGGCATGTGGCCGCCGCGGCTGGCTCGAATAAAGCCAATTCTACAGGTCCAATTTTCAACCACTTTTTCGAGCATATGGGGCCGTATGTTGGCAATAACGCCACGAATGTTGGCTTCCAAGTCCCCTAACGTTTCTGGTTTGTTGGCGTAGACGAGCGACTTCACATATCCCCAAAGAAAATAATCCAATGGTGTCAAATCACACGATCTTGGTGGCCAATTGACCGGTTAACCGAATTAATTGCTCTGATGGACGATTATGTCGACCATAAAATGGACGGAGCTTGCGGTAAACTTCGCGAACTGAACCATTATTTTCGAAATAAATTTGCACGATTTGCAAGCGTTGTTCTTTTGTCAACCTGTTCATGATGAAATGGCAAACCAAACTAAATATTAATCACTTGACAGCTAACAAAATGGCCGCCAGTTAAAAAAGTGATGCCAACTTAAAGCTCTATACCTCAATAAAAAACACCCTATATTTAATACTAAAATGTCTCGATATGGTCCCAAAAGAAATACCTACTCAGTAGTACCAACGTCAGTATTTGCTTTTCAATGACACGTACATGCTAAATGTCTATAGCAAAAAGCATTGTCGGGGGTACAATTCGTCAGTAGTACTGGTGACAAAGTCACTAGTAAATCACTACAATTTCACTATTCGCATTTTCTGCAGGGTAGTAATAATTACATAATTCTTTTGCTTGTATGGAAAACATTTGTATTAAGCTAGTGTCACGAATGGCAAGTGATCTTAACCAGTGCTGCCCGAAAAATTGTTCCTCTTGTCCCCATTTTAAAACATAATGTCCCCAAAAAATCCCCATTTAAAAAGAAAAATCGTAATTTTTGTCCCCAAAAAATATTTTGTTAATATTGCTGTTTGATATCATGTCATAATGATACTGTAACTCAATCCATTGCTCCAAATTCCTTTGCACAACTTTTCCATAAGATAGTCATTCAGTGTTTGATATTTGTACAAGTTTGTAAAATTTATTTGAGCCCACACCTAATTTAATTAAATCGAATATTTGTTTGTACTTAAGCATTCGCAAGTGAGAGTGCGAGAAATAACAAAAAATTGGACAGAACTGGGAATTGATTTTGTCACTTGTGAGCTGCATAAGTTCAGTGAATGGAAAACACATTCCAACAATTTGAAAGAGATTTTTTGAACCGCAAATATTGCATGCACCATCTGATTCCATGGCAGTTAAGTCATTAAAACTTATGCATTAAACACGTAGACCACAGCAGGCTACATAACTTCATGACTAGTGCTGTTGGCAACAAATGTTACCTGGTAGCCAGCTACTTTATTATTTTGAAAATGGCACCATAAGATGAAAATATGTTATATGTGTGTGTAAATAAAATAGCCCTGTACTCGTATATCCGTATTTGTAGCCGATTAATAGTCAGAGTATTTTTATACTCATACATATGATTGTAGCTCACACAGTCTATAAATTTTAGTTATAGTCGTTTTTGCTGTGTAATATAAAAAATGTGTATGAAAATAGTTGTTGGTTGTTTATAGTTATACGTATTTATTTTAAGCTTTACGCATTTATAGTTGTTTGGTAGCCAATACTCAAAGAGTACTTAAAATGATACGATACGATAACGTCGCCATTCTCTGGTGCCAACACAATGTGCAGGCAGATGAACGCCTCTAATGCAGTGTTACTCGCAACACCGTTCAGCACGGACGAGAAAAATTCTCTCAAATATTATTTTCAGAAAGCAGAAGGCAAATTGAGTACCTGTAGGGTGGCGAAGAAAACATGGCTGTTCTTTACGATAATCGCTCAGAACAAATAATAAACAAAAATCAAAAGAATATCTCAGTGATGATCTCGGTATTGAAATGACATAGTATGATTGCCAGTAGGCTTTCCCTTAATTCTTTCTATAGCACCTGTCAAGAAACAGGTAAAGAAGAGATAGTTTTTCACCTGCTCTGTGAATGTACGGCATTGCTTAGACGCGACACAAATTTATGTGTCGACTTATCGGAGGTGTCACGTATACATATGTATATGTACGTGACATACGTTACTTCAACGCCACGGAGTGGATCTAGTACGATCTCTTTCTGAATTAAGTAGTGATCCAGACCTTTTCTTTTTTATTTCTTATATTATTATTATTACCCAAACATGAGATATAAAAGAATAGTATGAAATTATGCAGCATACTTTAAGGCTGAATATACTGGCTACCAAAAATTATGGCACTACCGTTGTACGAGTTATCAAAACGGGATCTCACGATTCTAGTTTATTGCTTGCAGTTGTCAAGCAGCCACATAAACCATTTCAGCCGTAATGTTTGTAAAAATAATATAAAAAAATCTTAAGAGCATCAATTAGTATCTAAAGTTTTTTTATCCATACTACTCAGTAATATTACACTAATATTATAGTAATATAATCATTATACAGATAATAATAACAAAATAATAGGTATTTACTTACAATTCACTTATTTTTTATAGCTCCACACTTTATTTTGTATGCTTTACATTCATATTTTTTATTTTATTTTTTTATTTTTTTTATATTACATTTTATTTTATTATTTTACTTTTATTTATTTTTTTTTATTATACTTTTTTATTTTTTTTTTAATTTCACTTTTTTTATTTTACTTTTATTTCACTTTTTATTTTTTATATTTTTTTTATTTCATTTATTTTTTTTATTTATATTTTTTTATTTCATTTATTTTTTATTTATATTTTTTAACAAAAACTCAATTTTATTTTTGTTTATTTATTCTTCCTTACACTTATTTGCGCTTATTTTTTACCTCTTTTTATTATATTTGCACTTTTTAATAAAATTATGTAAGGGATTTATTTTATCTCTTCATTTTATTTGCTTTTTTACCTCTTTTTTAATAAAATTATATAAGATTTTTTATTTACTTTTTTATTAGATTTACACTTTTTGATGAAATTATATAAGAGATTTATTTTATCTTTTAAATTACATATTTTTTATTATAGAAATACATATTGCTTTTTATATATTTTTATTTAACTAAATTTTTTTATTTTATATTATGATTCTTTTATTTGATTTACTATTTAATTTTTTTTTTAATTTGGTGTTCTTCTTATTTTTTACACAGTGGCATTAAAGGAATTATTTTTAATTAATCAAGTGCTAAAAAGGTTTATGAATTCAAGGAGAATCTAAAGAATTTTGATATCATGATTGATACCCGTCTATCCTTTTGGGAATACTTACAATATGTAAGTTCCAAACTGATTCGGATCAAGATGCTTTTGTCATTGCCGGCATTTTTTGAAAAAATTAGTGTTATAATTTCAAACTATTCTGAGATATGGATCGCGATCCATGAATACTGCATACTACACGTTCGAGATACTGGATATATTGAACATGTAGCAGTGCAATAAGTTCTATAGACTACAAAATTAATTTTATGTTTATTATTTATTGCTCAGAAAAATAGGCATGTTTATTTTCTTTTATTGCCTTATGCATGAAATGTGTTTTGTTTTTTAAAGGGTTTATAAAACAAATTTTTTATGAAAAACTGTTTTATAAACCTCTTATAAATCAAAAATATTTTTTATGAGTAAAGTTTAATCGTTACTTATACTTACTTATTTTTAAGCAGGTATTTTTCTAATAAATAGTTTTCGGTTTTGATTAATATATACAAATGAATCGGAATTCGGCCATTTTTAGATATTCGAATTAAAAACAACAAATAAAAAGTTAATTTTGTTTTTGTTTTTGTATTACTACTTGCAATGAAATGCAAATGAATATTTTTTGCTTTAATTAGAATGAAGGTAAGTATTTATATGTATATATAAAAATTAATTGTATTATTTTGTACAAATTACATACATACATATGTATGTACATACATACATATCTATTTAGGAATACATAATAATTTAATTTTTGTTATCGGGAAAAGTTGCTTTGGTTTCGAACAATACTGTATGTAACGAGAAATATGTATGTACATATGTAAGTACTACTAAACAAAATACTAGTATCACATTTTTCCTTAAATAAACCCTAATTTTTCCTAAGCTCACCACTGTATAAAAAACAAAAAATATTTAATACAATACAATACTTATGTATGTAGGTATGCATACATAGGTACATAAAGCAAATATTGCATACATACATTACTTACATATTTACCATGTAGGCACATTACTTAATTCGCTTATTTTACTTTTTTTACTTTACAATTTTTATAACACCAGATTTTTTTATTATTTTTTATTTATTATCAAACACACACTTATTAAATCAAGGTAGTTATTTCATAGGATAATTTTGTTTTGTTTTCTTTTTAATTACATTTTCAAAATATTTTTCACGATCGTTGCCTTTTTCTAATCATGAGTTTATTATTAATAATAATAGGGATTTTATTTAAATTAATTAGCTTTTATGTTTTTCTCGTTAACTTTTAGTTATATTATTTTCTATTTTACAATTCGATAATAATTTATTCACTCCAAGTCATTTATAATCATTTCCTTCGACATTTTGTATTGAAAAAACACTTGGCAGCACGATTTCAATTCACGGTTTCCGTTTTTGATATCACTTCCGTTTTAATTTAGTTACGGTAATAGCAGAGTCGTCAAAAAATATGTGTCAAAGTTTGCTATCACTGCGAAGTGAGTGCCGTGAAAATATTTTAAACCTCTCTTGTCCGTTAGAAATCTCTCTGTCAAATTAAAGCAGACCCGTCTAATGCCTACAACATCTCTGCTATATTCGACGAAGCGTTTTAGCCAACAACCAATATTTTTGGTTATCGAAAAAACACTTTAAATCATTTCGCACTCACAAACCAAAACTTTAATTACAGAATATAACTTTTTTGGATAATGTTTCACTTCATTTTAGCTTAGTAGCCTCAAAAATTAATACTTTATTTTAAATTTAATTTCACACTAACGAGAATACACCCGACCATTTCTTTTAAGCGCACAAAATGACAATCAAGCTAAGTGGATTACAGAGTCGCATTTTTAAAATACATGCTTACCAGATGAAGAAGATGAAAATTGGGAATTTTGTGGCAAAAAAATCTCACAAATCATTTGTTGAGAATTTGAAATAGCCGTCAGAATAAAGTTTTATACTGAAATTAAGACACATTTTTTAATACCTTTAACAATTTAAGCATCTTTGTATTTATAAATGTATAAAGCATCGTATTATTTATAGCCGAAAGTGAAGTTACCCATAACTTTAGTCGTAAGATCTGGCAATAGTTTAATTGAGTTTAATGGTAAGAGGCAGCATAGAAATGTCATAGCGAATTTATTAACGCGTGTGCACATTTTGCATTTTCGGTAGTTTTCTTTCCAGGAGAAAGGGTTTTTGTAGATTTTATCAGTTAAACACATAATGCCCACAATTGGTGTTAAACGCGACGTCTTGTTCCGGTCATTGGGAAGAAAGTACAGTGAGTATTTGCTTAAGGAATGATTCCAGCTGTAGTATGTATATATATAAATTCTTGTCTGTGATCAACACGTAGCCGATGATGAGTTTCAGCAATTATGTTTTTCCTTTGGACTGGAATTGGATGAAGTCACTACCGAAAAGCAGATGCTTACTAAAGAACAAGGAGATGATGCAGCAGGTCTATCTGATGCTTCGGAGGAAATTATTTACAGAATTGATATACCAGCCAATCGTTACGACTTATTATGTATGGAAGGTTTGGTGACGGGTTTAATGGTGTTTCAGGGAAAGTAAGCTTAAATACTATGGCTGATTTTAAAAAATAAAAATTTATTCGAACGTTAATTTCCTTTTAGAATAACACCCCCCAAATTTAAGCTTATAGAGCCAACAGATGGAACGCGACAAGTGTTAAAAATTATGCCTGAGACAGCACAAATTCGCCCGTTTGCTGTGGCTGCTGTTTTACGCAACATTAGTTTCGATCAAGCTTCCTATGACTCTTTCATTGATTTACAAGACAAGTTGCATCAAAACATTTGTCGTAAACGCACTTTAGTGGCCATAGGTACCCATGACCTAGATACCATTCAAGGACCTTTCACTTATGAAGCTAGATCCCCAGAAAATATAAATTTCAAACCTTTAAATCAAACAAAATCTATGAACGGTCATGAGTTAATGGAATTCTATAGTAATCATGCTCAGCTTAAGCAATATTTACCCATCATACGTGATTCACCAGTTTATCCTGTGATATATGATGCCAACGGAGTAGTGTTATCCTTACCACCTGTTATAAATGGCGACCATTCAAAGATTTCTTTAAAAACAAAAAACGTGTTCATAGAATGTACTGCTACGGATTTAACTAAAGCAAAAGTTGTTTTAGATACTATTGTTTGTATGTTTTCATCTCATTGTTTGGATAAGTTTAGTGTGGAATCCTGCACTGTTATACAGCCAGATGGAACTAATGTTACTTATCCTGAGTTGGCAGTACGCGAAGAAATAATCTCTGTCAAAAAAGCCAACACTGCCATCGGCATTTCCGAAAGCCCCGAAAAAATCGCCAGTATGTTAACCAGCATGTTTTTGGAATCGCATTGCAAAAGTGATGACACTATAGCAGTTTCAATACCCCCTACAAGGCACGATGTCATACATGCTTGTGACATTTACGAAGATGTTGCCATTGCTTATGGCTATAATAACATAAGAAAGTCTTTGCCTGCTTTTATGCAAATTGCAAAGCAATATCCGCTAAATAAACTTACCGAACAGTTAAGAGAACAAGTCGCTCAGGCTGGTTTTACTGAAGCTTTAACCTTTACGCTATGCTCTCGAGATGATGTGGCTCGCAAATTGAATAAGTCAATTGAAGAAATGCCTGCGGTTCACATTTCTAATCCAAAGACCTTGGAATTCCAGGTGGTAAGGACCACACTACTGCCGGGCTTGCTAAAGACGTTGGTGGCTAATCGTAAAATGCCCTTGCCCTTAAAACTTTTCGAAATAAGTGATGTTGTAATAGCTGACGAGGGTGCTGAGGTAGGAGCTCGTAATGAAAGGAGATTGTGCGCAGTAAATTGTAATAAAACAGCTGGCTTTGAAATAGTTCATGGTTTGTTGGATCGTGTTATGCAACTATTGGAAGTTCCTTGGAAATCAGCCAACAGTGCTATAAAAAATAGTTATTGTTTGCAAGCTACAGAAGGTAAAATGCAATTTTATTGTTTCTAATAACTTTAGTTCAATTTTTTACACCTTTACAGATTCATCATATTTCCCCGGACGTTGCGCTAATATAATGTTTAATGATGTGGTCATTGGAAAAATTGGGGTATTGCATCCTTCAGTTATACAGGCTTTCGATCTAACGACTCCTTGTTCTGCAGTGGAATTCAACATTGAACCATTTGTTTAAGTACATAATTCTCTGATTTATTTTATAAATATATCTATGTATGTATTTAAAGGAGTCTTTTTAAATGACTGAATTTCCTTATTGATATTCCTTTCTAAGTTCACTGGTAGAGTGTGAAATATAAAAATCTAAGTTGAATTATTTGGAATTATTTTATTTCGCTACAAAACTGGAAATGACAATAGTCCAGAAAAAAATTGTTTGGTGTTATTTAGTCGAGAAAACCAATTTGTGACTTAATTCAATTTTTTTAATTTATTAATAATTGCTCAATTCACAAACTATTGTCGTGTATTGTTGTGGTATATCGCACAGACCTTGTTGGTTATAATTGCGTTCGCGTACGCAAAAGTTTTTGCAAATTTTTACTGAAGTTACTGCATTTTACTAAATTGCGTTCGTTTACCCAAAGTACAGTAAATGAGAACAAAAATTGAGAGAGTAAAGTGACAATTCTTGACTGAGTATTTTGCAAATTTTTACTGCAGAAATTTGTCGTAGTAAAGTTTAGTAAGATAAAAACATATCGCACACAAAATCATAAACAGTCACAACTCAAAACATTTCAGATGCTGAGTAGTGAGAAATAACTGTTGATACCGTACAAATGAAGCAAGTATTTAACATAAAAACAATCATAACGGTATTTTATATTCTTCAAGACTGTAATGTAAAAGAAATTGTTGCTGTCATTAGAGATTTCTTCAATTAACTGGTTTATAAAAAACAAAACCACTTTGATAATATTGAGTTCTAACTGTTTATAATTTAGTGTGAAATATGATTCAAAATGTGAACAAATGAAAAGTAAGCAAACGAAAAGTGTAAAAATTTTTTAAAAGGTTAAATAAAAATTGTGAGTCATTTCAAAACAGACAATTTATTGTGAATGTCGTCGTCGACGTCAAATCAAGACGACAGTAAAAATTGTCACTTGTCTACTCTTTGTCGACAACAATTGACTACTATTAACATGCTCCATTAATTTACAAAAGCCTTAGAGATTAGTAAGAGGTTGTCAATAAGAGCCAATTGTTGCCGATAAAGAGTACACAAGTGACAACAACAACAACAAACAGTCATATTTTTTCGTGTTAGTACTTTAAAACGTGTTAATTTATGAGTACCATTTGAATGCCCCAAATGTTTTTATTGGAATTACCAAGAATTCATGTACGATCTACGACTCGCAATAATAGATTTTTAATTAAGCAAATTGATGTCAAATTGTTATATGTATTTTAAATGCTTTTTAAAAAGCTCTTAAGAAAATTTTAAAAATATGTACGTATTTACAATGTACATATTTTTTTTAGCAACGCAACTAAAACAAATAAATAAAGGGTAGATTTTGTAACTCAAACGATTTTTTCGTTTTGAAATTTGTATGGAAAAAATATTTTTTGTAACGAAGTTTTGTTTTTTTTTTTCATACAAATGTGAAACGAATTTTTTTTTACAAAATCTGTCTAACATTTTCAAAAGAACTCTTTTTTGACTCTACTGAAAAAATTTGATTTTTGGACATGCGCTCTCAATCATGAAAAAAGCAAATCGCTTTGCGAGTTGGGTTACCAAAGATTTTCTGCACAATTTTTTCTTATATCTCATAAACCCATTTACAAATAGGATCGTTTCATTCATCATTTGGGGTGTTGGAATTAATTTCATGATTTCGCTTAAGGATTATTTCATTGTGAAATGAGTCTCAAATATTGGGACTTACTACATATTTCATTTCTAATCCTAAAACTACCCTGGCAGAAATTGTAACTTTGCGCAAAAAGTATATACCACAACACTGTATATACTTTATATACAAAAATTCGACGTTAGTTTCCCAATACCCCGTTTACAATAATCCTATACTGATACAACACCGTAAATACAAAAATTTTACTTTAGTTTGAACATTTTCATTGTGACGACCTTATAAATTTGTTTTTAGAGTATTGTGACAACATTGAAAACAAGAGTCGGAGGACGGTCGGTCGGCGTTATCATTTTAATGTTATGAGTTCATTCAAAAATCTTGGTAAACAGATGTTGTGGTGGTGTTAGTTGTACCTGGAGAGCATCGTAGCAACGTCGTGCTGATTGTCTTTTTCTGCCTGGGTACTTTTCGCTTTTTTGAGACTTGTTTAATTTAAGTTTTTTTTTGAATTTGTTTAATTTTCTTAGAAAAGTAGCTGATGCTCCAGACTATCAAGAGTCAAAAGGACTTGTTTTTGATCATGCAAAATACTGGATAATGGCTAATTTAGTTTTGCATCGACCGCTAGAAAATAAAAATCAGAAAAACAACATTAAAAGGGAGGAGGAGACAATAACTCATCTCCCATGCATCTGCCCAGCACTTGAAAACTAACGCTTTCTCGCTTTAGGAAGGGAAGGTTTTCAGTGGACAAATCAATCTCTAACTCTGCAAGTACATATGTACATACATACATATGTATATGTATGTATGTATATCTGAAACAGCTCTAGCAATTTTCAGGAAAACACAAAATATTCTCTTTTTGTTTTATTTATTATTATTAGCATTTTTTTCTTCCATTATTTATTACTAATGAACTGATTATTATGTTTTTATCATTTCTTTTGAATTTCTTAGAAATTGCATTTAAATTTTGACGAATAGTTTCTTATTGTTTTCGTTCAATAATTAGTTTTTTTTTTATTGAGAGTTAGTCATATTTGTGTCTTTATTTTCAAAAACTGATTTTAAATACGTCTGGTATTAAATGATGTGTGGAATATTATTTAAGGTTATAAGGGAGAATAAAGTTAATTTATCTTATAAATATGTATTTAAATACGCCGTGTGTGTTTTAATATTAATATAGTATAATAATCTTTAATTTAATTTATCTCTTAACATATTTTTACGTTTTTTTCTTTATTGTTGTTGTTGTTTTTAATGGAATAATGCATGTACTAAGTATGTATATGTATGTATATTGTTTCATTTTTTAAGAGCGATAATGAATTATGTTATACTCATATAATTAATATACATAAATATAAATACGTATATTTGATTTGTAAATTTTGCATATAATGGTATTTATTTTATTTTATTTTATTTTTTATTTTTTGCTATGGTTGTAATAAGTGGAATATTTGTTTTCAAAATATTGCAATATCGTTTTTAATTAATATGTGTTTATAGAATTTTTTTATATATTATTTGAGTCGTCTTAATAAATTTTTTATGTCTATTAAAAAATTACTTAAGTATGTTTGCATGCCTTATTAATAAAGTATTAATTTTAATGTATGTATAGTGGGTGTGTGTGTATGTATTTTTAATTTTTCAATATTTTTTCTTTCATATATACGAATTTCACATTACTTTTAAGTTAAACAGCTACATTTAGTTTTATTCCATATTATATTTATAAATCATTGATTTTTTTGTAACTTTAATACTTTTATATAAACATTTTTCACATACATGTTAAGTAAATCTTGCTTGCAGCTAATAAATATAAATTTCTTTCAGAATCATATATAAAACTTAAAATTGGGAGTGTACTCGAAAAAAATTGGTTTAAAGGGATTTTTTTTTAAACATATGCATGTTAGGTGAAACTGATTTACATAAAAAACATTTTTTTAGTTAATATCATTACATATTTATTATACCAGTAACAAATATACAAACAGGTATGTATATATTTTGCCAATGCTTAATAGTTTCCGAAAGAAAAAGGTCTAAAATGGCCAAATACTAGAATTCATAAATATTTGGGATGCAAATTACGGCACTCGATATCGAAATGTTTTAAAATTTCGATTCATATCGAATGCCATAATTTGCTCCCAGGTCTATGATAGAAAACGATTACAATGTGCTCGAATTCGAAACTTTTTTTTGTAACAAGCCGGGTACGCAGTGGGAAACCTAATTCAAATACGCTGAATCCAATGGTGCTAATAATTTTTTTAGGTTAGCTTGGTTGTTTAAAAAATAATTGAGATTGAATACTTGGTTAAAAGCACCTAAAAATCAAAATTCTTCCTAGTTTTCTATCATTTATTAACCTTGCGACCTGAGAAAACTTTTTGGCAAAAAAAATTTTTCGAATTTTTGTCGTCATTTTTTTGGAACAATTTTTTAATTTTTTTTGCAATTTTTTTCAAAAATTTCCTTAGGACGCATATTCATCCATAATAGTTTCTTTTAATTGATATCAACCAAGTTTTCAATCTTAATTATGTTTTAAGCACCATTGGATTCAGCGTACTCGAATTAGGTTTACCCACCAGGTCCCCCGCTTGTTACATTTTTAAACTAGCAGTGTTATTGACAAAGCGAATCTCGATCGTTTTTCATTACATGTTTGATTAAAGAAGTTGAAAGATGCGTAAAAATGTTCATAATCGACTTAGATAGCTTACTTTATGCGGGTTTCTTGTCTAAAAATAAGGGCAAGAGTTTCTGCTCTCTCAAAGAGAAGGGAAAAAATTTCACATTCATAAGGAAATGAAAATGGAATGAGTATTGCATGAAAAATGTTCCACTGTTTTCCAGAAATGAAAATGGTATTAGATACTTATGAACTTAAGACATACAAAAAATTAATATTGCAGTCGCAAAGCAGTTATGGGCTGAAGAACAGACTTCACACCATTCTAATTATTTCTTAAGAGCTTTTTTCGTCTCACTCGCACTGGTTGATTGAATTACCTCAAATATGTGCATAGTTTTACTTACTTTCAATTACAATTACAAAAAATTTTGTAATCGATGTGTAATCAGTTACAAAATGTAATTATTACTGCCCAAGTCTGCCAACAACAAACGAATTTTTTAAATTTGTGTTTTTTATTTATTTATTAAAAAGTTTACATATGTATGTACATATGTACATATCGTTAGCTGAAATGGCAAAATCACGAACTACACATTTTAATTTTTATAGGAGAGAGAAAAAAACTAAACAAAATTATTCAATTATTATTATTTTTTTTAATTCGGCTAATTGTTATGATAAAGGCTTGAAAATTTAAACGGACACGTGTTTCGCTGTAATACCCAATAATTAATTTAAAATTAAATTTTGAATTTTGTTTGCTACGGGGTTTTACATTTCAACTGACGACATGTACATATGCATGTGTGTATGTTGTATGTGTTTACAGTTTTATTTTGTTTGGAAGTTAACTTTTTGCTTAAAACATATACATAAAAAGGACTTTGATTTGCTCGTGACTGCGTTTGCCTCAGTTAATTAGAGCTGATTCTTTGACAGCACAGCTGGGACTTTGTTTCAATCAAATAATAATAATTAAAAATTAACTAAAATGAATAGCCATGGCCCTGTGGCAAAAAAAAAACTAAAACAAAAATATACTTATAGTATCAAACCAAAAAAGTTTATCTTAAGTAGAACAAAAATAAGAAAATTAATTAACATGTGCATAATTAGCAAAGAACAAACGACAATGGTAAGACTGTTGTAAATTTAGAGATGTTAAAAATGAGCTTTCATTACAAAAAAGCTTTCAGCAAATTCTAATACGATGAATCAAAACAATTCACATATTCAATTTGCAATAAAAAGTTGCGCATATAAAGCAGAAAATCTACATCAACTGATACCACACACAGTGGACCAAACACAAAAGAACGCTGATGAGGAAGGTTTAGTGGCCTTCGAAAACAACCGGTTGTTCCGTTCAACTACGTGTCAGAATATTTACAACTAACTTTGTTCATTAATAATTATCACATGTAATTTGGCTTAAAAAGCGATACGAACTTTAGCCTGATAAAATCATAAATATAGAAACAAATGAAGTTCGAATAATAATAATTAAAAATTAACCAAAGTCCAATATAACTTTCGAGCATACACCTTCCAGACTTCTTAGCACTCCAAGTTCTGCCAGACTCTGCAACATTATATGGATTGTTGGGGTGATAATTGAATGGTTGTCCTGGTCTAGCTTCATCATGAAGGGGACACACCGTGGATTTTTTTTAGCTGTAAACTGGAACATTTGTAAGTTATATTTGTTATTCAAATCTAGAAGCCATTTAATAAGCTGCTTACTAAAACTATACATCGAATATCGTTACCTGGAACGCAAAATGCGCCAAAAACATTTTGATAATTTTTAAAGAAGGAGGAAGAAAATACATGCTAAAATGAAAAATATTGAATTGCTCAATGCGAATTTCTCCAATGTAATAATAAATCAAATCGATTTTTTGTTTGCGCAGATGCAACAACACGGAAATTATAAAAAAGTCGATTTTCAATTTCTTGTTAGATACGCGGTTTTAGGCGGTTTAGGTAACGATATAATATAATTGCAATTAAAGAATATATGTACATATCTAAGTCCATTATTTTACTAATGAGTTGTCTAAGCAGCAACGAAATGCATCTAGACGTGCTTAAACCAACATGAAACAAACTTTTTTACATCCATATGCATATTCATATGTTGATACTCACTCATATTAAAAATTTGTGATTTTTTACATTTCCGCTTTTTTGCACTTCACTTACATACATACTTATCTCACTTGTTCCTCCATCAAAATTTAAAAATTTTCAGCAGAGCCAAAGAACTGTTTTTGTAATATACTCTTACATCATAAAGAGGGATACAAATGTATTTTTTTGGAGAAAATGATAGATAGACAGATAGAAGATTTTTAATTTAAGATTAATTTTCTTGCAAAAAGTGAAAATTGGCACAACTTCGAGTTGACCCCCTTTAGAACAACAAGTACAATACTTTACCTTCTTGGAACTCATTACATTCCATAAATGTTATTATTATCGATTTTTATGACGATTTTAAGGAGCAACTTAACGAACTCATTTTACTCACCCATAAACCATATATCTATGTACTTATAGTATGTAGAACAACACCAAAATAAATTGGGGCTTTTCTAATCGCTCTTGATTACAATTTTTTGCTATTGATAGTCTATTTTTGTTGCCTAAGGTCTAGAACGTAGACAGGTAGACAAGAACCAATTTTGTAGTATTGTATTGACGTGAAGTCGTTGTTGGCAAATGGAATAAGGATGAATGCCAAAGAAAAGGGCATCACAATATACATAGTACACAAACACATAGAAATGTTTCTACCTCTCTGAAACCATCCAACAAATGTGGAGCTGGTCCATTCGTAAACCGATTTTCGAATTATCTCATACAAAATTTTTTCTCAGTTTTTACCATTTGAATATTTTTATGTCCTGAAATTTTTTATGCACGAAGCTACCCAAGCAAAAGTTGTGACTTTTAGCAAAAACTGCGTACTCCCACAACACTGTAAATACAAAATTACGACTCTTCCAAAGTTTTTGTACCATCACAGTATTGCAAACACAAAAGTATGACTTTACGTTTACTAATACCGCGTTCTTAGTAATCCTATACCACTACAACACCGCAAATACAAAAATTCGACGTCAGCTTCCCAATACCCCGTTTATATCGCTACAACACCGTAAATACAAAAATTTTACTTTAGTTTGGAAATGGCATATTTGCGATAATTCTACATTTGTATGCATGAAATTTTTTAATAAAAAAAATTATTTTAATTATAAAGGGTCACCTAAAATCCAAAAAGCCGTATGTACACTTTTTACTTTTTACACGAGTAGCAAAATTGAATAATGAATAAAATCGGTATTTTTGAACATATGTGAGTAAAATTTTAATCACATCATAATCAATCAAAGTGTTTTTTGAATTTTTTGGTTGTTTCGGCCTTTTGGATTTTAGTTGACGAAATATTTTTTTTATTTACATCGAAATAATTACAAAGAAAATACCAAAGCATAGGCTTTCGATTTGTTAGAAGTTCAAGTTGGCAAAAAATTTCGATTACATTTCTTCAAATGGCTGCTTATATTTTAATTCTTTGACGACTTGCGTCCAACAATAGCATAAGCACTGTTGGGAAAAGACTTAAGCTAAGAACATACACAATCAATGAATTTTAGGAATTTTCAAGTTTTTTGTATTTATCTCGGAAGCGTGTGGCCCAAAATGGCCGTTTGACACTTTAGATACGAATTCTACCCCCTCAATCCGAAAATCCCCATTAAATTCTGATTCGACGTAATTTTCATATTTTTCCAATTTGGGTCTTAAGTTTTTTGTGGTTTTTCTTAAAATACAGCTGCGGCATGAACATCAAAGACTTAAGACACATACCTGAAAATGGGAGAATCCTAAGGCCTAAGGGTTTCCATTGGTGTGCCATGTGCCACACTTGAGTAAAAATAACGTAACCACTAATTACTAATGAAAAACTGTTTGATTCAGACATGTATTTATTGATTTAAACTGTTTCCAATCATGTTGGATTCTATAAAATTGTGTATTAGTTATGTATGAAACTGTTTAACTTAATAAATACATGTCTGAATCAAACAGTTTTTCATTAGTAATTAGTGGTTACGTTATTTTTACTCATGTGTGGCACATGGCACACCGATGGAAACGCGGCCTAAGAATTGGGGAAAAGTCTTTCTTTCTAACAGAATATTGCAGTGAATTGAAGAAAATGATCGAAATCAATTTTAGTTTTGTTTAAATCAATAAAGTATATTTTAAATATTGTATTTATCATATTTTTGTCTCGTATTTTTTGTCGTAATATTTATGTGTAGTTTATATAATTAATATTATATGATAGTATATTTTAATTTTATTTATAATCATATAGCAATAAATGTGTTGTTTGTGTATACGTTTTTATGTTTGAATATAGAAGTAAAAATATATAAAACCACAAATTATTGTATAAGAAACAAAATTGTTTTATTTATGTATATGAAATAAGCCATTTTTGCTTTTTCCTACGACCTACATGCAAAGTTTTAAAAGTTATTTTTGTTTCCAACAAATATTTTCTTTAAACAACTACTGAAAACCTTTTAAAGGGCAAGGGTTGGTTGGATTTGGGGTTTTAAGGTTAAAATATTTTTTATAAAATTTTTTCTTAGCTTAGAATTTTATAAGCAAGCGTTTTAATTATTTTTTTCTTTTGTATTCTAAAAATTTTCAGAATTTATTATTTTTAATATGTAGGTAATTTGTATTACTATTTAATTCAAAAACAGTGCATTTTTGTTGATTCTTTCAATTTTAATTGCCATATAATTATTTTTAATTTGAATTTTTTCATTTTAAATGTATTTTTTTTAATACATTGTTATTATAAGTTTTTTGTGGTATATTTAATAATGAAGTTAAGCAGAGTTCTATTTTAAGGTATTTCTGTGTTTTTTTTTAACAAACAAAAAACCCTAGATTTTATTTTTCAATTATGTATTACAAATTTCTTGCCGATTAAAACATACTTTTTTATGGATCATCAATAACTATGTACGCATTTCCCTTTAAGGTTGGCGTTTTCTTTTCATTTGGTTGTAACTCCAGTTTTTTATCTATGTAGTATTTTGAAGCTTTAAATAAAGAAAAAATATTAAAATAGAAAATAATATGAGAAAAAGTTAATATAAAGATTTTTTCAATGTCTTTATTATTATACGAAAGAGCATTTTCGTTTGACAGAAATAAAGAATTTTTGTATATCATTGCTGTTTTCAAGATATTGTGTAACGAAAGAAAATTCTCTTCCGTTTTATAAAGACAGGCGATAAATTTTAAGGCTGTGTTTTTATTTTTAAAGCGACAAGTTATTTTTGCTTCCCAATTTTGTCTCATTTCCAACAAACATTCTTCGCGTATTTTTTTAATAACGGATTTATTTAAGATTACATAATTCCTGACTGTGTTAAAATATATACCCTTATTCCAATTGTCAACAACGACGTCACGATAATACAACAAATACAAAAAATTGGGGCTTGTCTACCCGTTGTCGAAAACAACTGAATGCTATTGACAGGCTCATTCTATTTTGTAGACCTTCTTAAGAATTGTTCTAGCGAACAAAAAAGACAACCTTAAATTTTTTGGTATTCTATTGACGTGGCGCCGATGTTGACAACTGGGAATAAGGGTAAATAATTTTAAAATTTCAATTAAAATCAATGAAAAGGATTAACATTTATAAACCAGACTGCAGAATGGTCTCATATTTATAGTGTACAGATATTTATATAATCGGCAGTGCGATTATGTAAGTCGTGTCGAGTTTGGCCGTACATTAGAGAATACTTGAATACATATCCGAAAATCTGTCGACACGACTTGCATAATCTGGTAGATTATTTATTTACGCAGTCACACTTTTAAATTGAAATAAATTTTATTGAAGATTGTGAACATTTGCTTTGTCCACCCACTTCCAGTGTCATAGTTCTAAAATATATTCTAGAGCGCTTGTGAAAAATACTTCTCGTTAAAATACTTTAAACGACATGTAAATTTTACCACTTGTAAAAGTATCTAATATTTTTTGGGGTAAACTTTATATTCATTCCTTACTTAGAGGCTACACGTTCAATTTTTGCTTCAATTTTTGTTTCAAAGTTCAATACATTCACATTTTTTTACTACCACACTCATACATTTGGGAATTGAATACCATGTGGACTTAAATTTTTCTTCCAATTAACTGCTGTTTTAAAGTAATTTTTGTGTTTGTAAAAAAGTTAAAACAGAATTAATTTTCTTTGCTGAAATAAAATATGTATAAAATCAATAAAAATAGTGAAGTGCGAAAATTTTTAATTCTTTCCTCAACGACGCCATTTTGAACATAAAATTGGAAATCCAATTTCTTGCAGCCACACAACTTCAATTTTAGTAAATTTTGACAAACCATATGTGTGAAAAAAATTTAAAACAATTTATTGAACGTGTAGCCGCAATGTTAGTTAAATAATTTCGAATTGAAAATATCTCTCTAATATTCACAAATTATTTATTAAATGTTTTGGTTTTGAGAGGTTTTGTTTGAAATTTTCTTTTCAGATGCAACATGACTTGTGAGGTGAGCAATTATTTAGGTGTAATACAACTTTGTTTTGCCCCTACACATTTAAAAAAAGGAGCAAATAAATATTTTTAAGAATCTTCTCTTTATTTGGAAGAAATAAATCATAAAAGTATGTCCGTCCCCCTTATTTGCAGGTTACAAACGCTGTTTTCTTTAATACAAAAAAAAACTAAAAATAATAATTCAAGTCAGGCGTACAAAATATCTCTATTTACTATCGCCCATGTTCTGGAAAACGCAGAGTTTTCAAATCGCTTACATTTTGAAAAACGCAAAACGCATTTCAGCATGTTCCACACGATTTGCAGTGTTTTTGGTTGCTATATTGGCTTTAAAAAAGATAAAATCAAAAGTAGTTCATAAGTAAACAATTGAGACAGCCAATTGACAAACTCAAAGCATTTTTTAAATAGCATATTTTTAATTAAAATCGTGAAAAAATGTTACAAGTTTTTTTTTTCAAATGAAAGAAAACATTTTAAATTTAAATTATATATAATTTTATTTTCTCTTTAAAGTGTAGTTTAAAAAAAATAATCGTAGACCAGATCGCCTCAGTATACACTAGCGGTTTGAAAACGCCAAATTTCTAACGTTTTCGTTTGTCAGAACGATTACGATTAAAAAAACGAGTATTATTTTTACAAACACTTTTTCGTATTGTGACCAAATATTGGGGCATATTCTGACACTCGCTAATCGCATAATATTTGCGATTGTGACTGACTTGAATCTGACTTGATCGCAAGAGAGATGTTCTGTAAGTCGCAATCGCGACAAGTCGCAAGAGTATACTGAAGTGAACTGATGTATTTAGCCTACTCAAGCTTTACAGAAACACTAAAATGTTTTCTATCGATTTTGATCAAAAATAGTAATCGTCTCGTAAAATTTTTATTCAAAAAACGGAATTTAACTCACATGCGAGTGTCAGAACATACATACATACATATGTACCTGATTTGCAACAACAACAAAAACACACATCTAGACAACCTGAAAGCTGCCTACACACGTACTAATTTCTTTGGAAAAACCACATTATACTTAAATGACGCAATGAATTTAATTTTTTTTTTTTGTTTTTCTGTAGTCTTTATATTTATCGCTTTTTCGTTGCCAAATATCATTTTACTTCTTAAAAACATCAATGCTTAAACATGCATTTTGACGCTTGTGATTTGAGCGCTCAAAGCCCACCCCGTTAACTTGTAACAAGACGTCGCGCAATTACAAATCAGGGGACAAGTTACGACATTCGATATCGAACGAAATTCCCAAATATTTCAATAGAAATGCTTTTAAATTTCGTACGATATCGAATGCCTTATTTTGCCACCAGGCGTACAAATCATACGTGTGCGGGCAGCTTTATCCAACAACCAACATAAATTCTTCTTTGCATATTTTCCCATGTGTTCATATCAGATTTTTTTTACTTAGAAGTCCCTGCAGCTTTTCCTTTCTTCTGTCTTTCTTTTGTAGCATAAGTTTCTTGTAGAATGTATGTAAATATTTTAATCGCATTCCAAGTGTTTTATTTTCCAATTCAATTCCTCTTTATTCACACAAATAAGTAAAAAAGAAACATCACATTAGATTGTGACATAGTTTTAATTGATTTTAATTTAATTGATTTTAATTGGGACCCTGTTCCCAAAATAAAAATATATCATATGCAGTTGTAAAACGATAAGATGGAAGTGGACTTTTCAGTGGAAATGTCAATTTGGGACAGGTAATTGGAAAATATTGCATAAATTTAATTTAATTTTCTTTGAAAAAAATTTAAGAAGATAACTGATTCATAAAATCTTAGCAATAATTTAATTATAATTTTTTCCTTTTAACAGGAAACAAATTGCGGCACTCGATATCGAACGAAATTACAAAAGATGTACTCCAATAGTTTCTATGGAAATATCTTAAAATTTCGAAGGATATCGAATGCCGTAATGTGCCCCCAGTAGTCTAAAAATGTTTGTTCACTATTGAGAAGAAAAATTCTTTAGACATGATAAAAACACTCCTTATTTTGGAATTGAATATTGTTGTGTCCAATAAGTTTTGTTGATTTTTTAAATTTTTTAAATATATATTTTTTATTTATATTTCATGCTTTTTTATGTATATAATATGTTTATTTATTAAATATTTCAAAGTGTAGTAGTAGTAAGTAATAGCTATTATATAATATATTCCAAAAACATTTTGTTTATGTTTGTAGCTGCTTACAGACTAACAATGTATGTATGTAAATTTTCCATATTATATGAGTTTTTTTCATTTCCTTTCAATCAAATGTTTTAAGTTTAATTTTTTCTTATTTCATTTTATGTATTTTATCAAAAAAATTTTAATGTAATATTTCTCAAATACAGATTTATTTCTTTTTTACATACAAGAAAATAAATATCTATAAGTGAATTTAAAATTATTCTCGGCTTCAAGCGAAAAATTATTGAAAAAGAATTCAGAGAAAATAGTATTCATAACATGAATGGTATTACATCGATTCTGCTAACAATTCATTCAATCATTTTCATTCATTGATTTTTATAAATCGATCATTTGTGTTTTGATTTTTGATTTAATTCACTTCATTTCTTTTTTTAGCTTAATCCAAAAACTATATGTACGTATTTAATATTGTAACTTGTATTGAAGAGTAGTACGAGTTATATTAATAATATTTTATAAATATTATTTTTTTTGTATTATTTAAATTTTTGTTTTAAAATCAAAAAGAAAAAATTATATTTTAGAGAGAGAGAGAGGGAGAGAGTAGTGGATTTTTTTCGTTAGCTCCTTTTTGTTTTGTTGTGTCTGGATTATAGCGTAGAAAGCAACCCACAATATAACCACAGATTAGGTTTTACGTTTGTTGCATGCTTTTATTGATTCATTGGCTGTTTTTTCGTCTGCATCATCAATTGGTCCAGTTACTAGTCCAAGTCTGTAAAATATAAACAGTATATACATGTATATGTTTATTATATCGTCATGAAAACATTTGAAACAGTTAATTTTGGATCACAGATTTCCTTCTCTCAAAAGTTTATTCTATTACGTTGAAATCTTGTCATCAAACAGAAATAACTACATCAAATCGGTTCAGCCGTTTGGTCTGCACGTGGACTTGTATAGACACACAATACACACTCTACAAATTTATAACAACCGCTTTTTTGGTCGGGGTTTAAAAAAGAAATACAAAAGCCTAAACTAAAAAATCAATCGATATTGTATAACAATAGAAAATGTGAAAATGAAACAATTTTATTATATTTTTTTTAAAGAGAAGTAACACTCAGGCAATGAATGCCTACTACTATTAATAGGTGTTACCTTCTTTAGGAAAGGGATAGTGAAATTGTCAGTTGCATTGAGCCTGAATAAGGTTTTGTGGGATCAGTTGAAGATTTATCACACTTTATTAATTTAACGAAACATTGAATTTATGATTTATTATAGTGTGTTTACATTTTAGCAAAATCTATACAAACAAAATAAAATCTACTTCTTCATTAGATTTTATCAAAATGTGCTTAAAATCTGGAAGACCTTAAGGCTAATAAATCAGTGCAAGTTAATGCGTATTTTTGGTTTAAAATGTGTTTAAACTAGCAAACCTATAAATCAATACAGTATTTAAACCATCAGTAAACGCATAAAATTGGGGGTTTAAACTACCAATACAGGCCATATGGTTTTGTTACTGACAGACCATATGTTTTGCATTAAAAGAGCACTCAACTTTTTGCCAAGTCTCTACTTTTTCTGCAGATCTCGTTCGATCTGTTTTCTTACACTCTATTATTCTTTTATACTATTCTACTTCGCCAAGTATAAATATAATTTCTTTCTCAGTAAAATTTGGCGACTTTTAATTAACATTTTTTAACTTTTTTGCATTTTTGAATGTGCAAAGAATTGATAGCCTCCTTCAAAATATATGTTTTTTGACATTTATTCTAGTGCTGCCACAATATTATTTTTTATACTACACATAAGGTATGGTTCACTGATTTACTCCTGTTGAGTTTAAACTACATATCAATTTGAGTTTAGTTTAACTAAACCAGCGTTTAAGTTTTGACTGATTTATTAGCCCTTAGTGATGCAAATATGTTTTTTTTTCAAATTTGTACTAAAAAGTCAGCATTTACGTCCCTGTCCAGACTTGCAAATTTTTGTTTGCAGCAATTCTTGAGTTTATCGGTGAGAGGGATGAGAAGATTGGGGAGGGGTACACAGTTTCATGTGCTCTGCAATTCTCTTCTGTTTTGAAATTAGTAGTTGATAATTAAATGTTGGTAGGTGTATTTGAAGTTTTATTTTATTTTATTTTATTTTATTTTGTTTTATTTTATTTTATTTCTTCAGTTGTATGAAAAACACAAAATATTATAAAAAGTAAATAGAATTGTTAATATGATCCCAAAAGAACTATATACCTAGTCAGTAGTACCCACGTCAGTAGTTTATTTTCAATGACACGCACATGTTAAATGTCTATAGAAAAAAGCATTGTGTGAGGTATAATTCAACAGTAATATTAGTGACAAATTCAATTGAATTAGTACTGTTTCACTAGTGACACTTCCTACCCGGTACTTATGTACATACATATATACATATATGTTTGTATATACAAGAGTGTATTTACTTACATGATTCAACATCTTTTTTGATACAACTTTCCAATTTTTTTTTTTTAGTTTTTACAAAAACTGAATTTTTCTTTGTATTGTTTATTTTTCAGGCAGCACAAAGCTCAAAGAAAAAGTACGGACTATTTTACGCAAGAAGAAGAGCATTACTCTCCCAAAACCTCTCTCATTTAACATATTTTCTAATGCGGGAACGCCTTTCGGTGACCAATTTATAGTAAAGAAACAGACCTACTATCTACATGCATATATGTACATATGTACTATGTACGTATGTTCATAGACGATCTTATACAAAATTTGTGCTTTAAACCAATATTAAATTTAATAATAATAAGTCGCTTTTTTTAAGCAATTTCTTTTAAGATCATATTGTGTAAATGTATTCACAACTTACATGTTTATCATGATGATCCCATAACTCGATCTTCTCAGGCATGTGACCCATATCATTGCCACCAACATGACCCAAAAAATGTGGATAAGTAGTGTATGTGGGTATTATATTCATTGGTTGATTTTGATTTATATTTGGTGGTGGCATTGTGTTATGGTAGTCCAAGGGCATCTGAATTAAAAATTATTAATATAGACACACATCCATAGAAAATACATACGAGTACATATTTATATATGTAGATATTTAAATAGAAAAGCATACTTACATGAAACTGATCTTGTTGATGATGGTAGTCGGCTGGGCCACCGATTCCACTCAGATTTCCAATTGTTGCAGCGCCAGCTGCACCTTGATTGTAATAACGATATTGCTGTTTCATCCAATTTGAATGCTGCTGATGTTGTTGTTGTGCTGCAGCAGCGGCCGCTTGTTTTTCGGCACTGCCTAAAAGCCATGGCGGCATTGGACCAGTCGGCATGGCAGCAGCACCGGGTATACCAGCTGCAGCTGCTGTCATTGCGGCTAAATTATCATCCATAGCGGCTAAACCAACGGCAGTGGTTAATCCACCTACGCCCATTCCCATATTGGCCATTCCAGGATAGTTGTTGTATTTCCATGATGCTCGTTCCGTTCCAATAGGGCGAGGGATTTTGCGCATATCATCGGCCGATTGTTGAGCTTGCATTTGTTGTGGTGTTTGCAAGAGACCAGCAGCGGGATTGTTGACATTAACACTACCACTTTGACTGGGTGACATGGCTGCTGGTGAATTGGTGCCAGCTGCGCCAAGTACGTTTGTAGAACCATTTTCCAAATTCAATATATCCCTGGTTGAAGGTGGTACATAACCGCTACCGGTGGCGTAGTCAGAACCATACCAACGTTGATTTTGTGATTGCCCAGCTTGAGGTTGCGATTGTGGGCGTTGTGGTGCTAAATTTTGTCCGGTATTTATAGGTTTTCCGGGAGCGGCGTTAAACACATTTCCTTGTTGCTGATTTTGCTGTGTAGGTGGTGCTTGTTGCTGATTCTGTTGGTGGTACATTGCTGAAGCCATTGCTTGTGATGATTGTGCTTGTGATGATTGGGTTTGTAATTTATTCCCCGACTGTTGTTGCCCTCCGAATACCGAAGCTCTTGGATTTAGTCTGGAGTTAGCTGAATTGTAAGATTGTTGCTGCATTATAGTTGGATCTAGTTGGTAGCCCATTTGAGCAGCGACATTTATTTGATTGCTGTGATCGTAAAATCGTGCCTGTTCACCTATAGCTCCGGCAGCGTTATTGGTGCGATTAACTGAACTTGACGGACCAATGGGACCAAAATTCAAATTATTACCCGAATTGTCTCCAACGTTAGACTGTGCCGATGCTGTAGACTGTTGTGTAACATTATTGGATGCATTTGCTCTGTGTTGCCCGCTTGTGCTGGGCCTTTGTATAGCCAAACCACTTGGAGGAGGTTGGGCAGCATTTCCAGTATTTTGTGGTTGTTGTTGTTGCTGCTGTGATGAAACATTTGGTGTTTGTCCTATAGCCCCAGGCGGTTTAATAACGTTGGGTGATATAGCACTACTATCTTGTTGCTGTTGGGAAGTCTGGACGGCACCAACACCGCCTACTGGCGGTGTTAAGTCATTGCCAGAAGCAGAAATATTACCTGGAGAGCATGCAGCTTGAGATGATGTAGAGCCTATGGAGGCAACACCAGTCTCGGGCAAAATTGAAAGTGTTTGCTGAGATGCAACATTGAGATTGCTGGTTGCAACATTTCCTGGTGGTGTGCTGGAATTAGAGGCTTTTGAGCTTCCTACAGGAGAGCTCAATATATTACGATTATATCCTGGAGCCTTGGAAGCATCCGCCTGAGGCAAATTATCACTGACCAAAGCATTGGGATTGGTATAAATCTGGCAATTGTCTACAGTTCCCCACTGGGACTGGTGATAATCATTAAACAGGGAATACTCACTGCTAATTTTTGCAGCCAATTGAGTTCCGAAGCTACTAGGCGTGTTCATTGATGCTGCACCTCCTGCAGATGGATTGCAGTTCTCACCTGAATTGCCTGTATTGATGTGCAAATTTTGTTGCTGCTGTATAGACTGTGTTGATTGAATTGATGAATTAATATTGGTATTATGTCCTCCGGATTGTTGTGATGTGGGTGTAGACGGTCGCTGTTTATTTGGTGGCCCTATTGGGGTCACAGAACGTGCGTTAGAGTGTGACGATGCTGAATTATGAGTTGCTGCTTGAGCAGCTGCGGCATTAGCCGCTGCAACTGCAGCGGCAGCCTCTGCCACATTAAATGTTCCAATGGGACCAGATAAAGTATTTGTGTGTTGCCCTAGAACTCCTGCTCCTCCCAGAGACGGTATAGTTGAACTGGGTACAGGTTTTCCACGTCCATACGGAGCTGTTATTCCAGATCTTTGCAAACCCAATTCTGGTTTTTTCGTAGGTGATAAATTGTTGGCAGTTAAAGATGAACTAGGCGAACCGCCTGTTAGTAATTTTGCAGCGAACGTTTGGCTATTTATTCCTGAACCTCCAAAATTAGATGAAGTTGCTTTAGTGCCTGTGGCATTACCAGATTTCTGGCTGAAACTTGTTCCAGTCAGAATCTTGTTATTCAGATCTTTATGTTTGTTTTGATTGCAACTATTTAATGCAGCTCCTACACCAACGCCGCGACTTGTTGATTGTATTTGTTGCGCATAAAAAGGTTTGGAAGGTTGCGTTCTACCTATGGAAGATTTATTGGTGTTGGAGCCAACAGCGCCTTGCGGCTTTGCATTCGATGATTTTGGGATTCCTGTTGCCTTCGAGTTTATATTACTGCCGGGTGTGGAGGAGGCAGACGATGTTGTTGACGATCCTGATGACATATTGCAGTTCGAAGACTGTAAGGCAGTTTTATTATCCCATGTTCCCACCTGCATGGTCGAAATGGAAGATGGTGGAGTGGTAGGAGCAGGCGGTACAACTGAAGCTTTAATTGTAGTGTTAATACGTGGTAGCATTTGTAATATATCGACATCGGGATCTTTGATAAGGGCGAGAATTAGCATGTGAGCTTGTTTTGTAGCTTCCGTAAGACCTTTGATTGTGATGCTTCTTTCTGATTGATTTTTGCCTTGTTTTTCTACTTCAATATGTGCTCCAGTAGTAGCCCTTATGGCGTTAATGTTACTACCGGCACGACCAATTACTCGAGAGATGGCATTTACTGGCACTTGTACTTTTTTACAAGTCATTTCGGGAGCCGTAGATGTAACAGTGGTGGTTGTCGAAACACCAGGTACATTTATGGTCGTTGACGAGGAAGAGGTTGACGAAGAAGATAGTGTTGTTAGAATACTGGATGAGGATTCCTTATTATTGACAGCAGTTGCTGTAGAGGAATTACTGGAGGCATTGCTAGAAGCGGCACTTGTTGTTGATTGTTGGGTTGAGCTCTTACGTACAACTTCCTTCCAACCATCTTCTCCACGCTTGGGAGCAGAAACTGCTGAATGAGTCTTATTGCTTGCATTGGATGTTGCTAGGGTTGTAGATGTAATAGACTCCATGTCTCGCTTGTTATTCTCTTCGGCAGTTTTGGAAGCTGAAAATATTAATGATTTACGATTTCCAGAGGAAGATGTTTCCGATTTGATACTGGATGTTTGTTGCTGATTATTATGTTGAACTTGTTGCTTATTATTATGATTATGACTATGGCTATTCGTTTGAGTTTGTTGTTGATGCTGTTGAGCCGTTCCTGCGGCAATCAATTCTTTGGGTGCCAAGTTCTCTTTTTCTTTCTGTTTGTTGGAATCCTTTTTCTTATTACCGGCTGTTGTAACAGATGTAGATGTAGAGGAATTTAAAGCAGTATTATTAACTACATCATCCTTCTTGAGCTGGAGCTCCAATTTTCTATTGCTGATGGTTGCATTGCTACTTTGGGGTTTCGTAGCTAAAGTATTTTGTTCGACGGAATTTTTCTTGCTATTACCGTTGGAAGTAGACTTTAAGTTGCTATTATCATCTTTCCTTTTGTTTTGTTGTTGTTGTTGTTGCTGCTGCTGCTGCTGCTTTGCAGCGGGAATATTTTGAACTATTTGAGGTTCTTCCTCAACAGGACTGCTGTTGCGTGTATTCTGTTTATTCTTCTTTTTATTTTTGTTTTTTGCTCCACCACCAATAGACTTATCATTGCTTTGCATGTTTACCGCCGAAGCCTTTATATCAGTGCTGGAACATGATCCTTGATCTATGCCAGAGTCACCTTCTTCCCGGTAGTTTTGAGGATTTTGATGTTCATCGTCTTCTTCGGCAGCATTGTTGTCCTCGTGATCGGATTCCTCATCTTTGTCGGAATCTTTATCATCGTGATCTTGTGGATTGCCTGAGCCACCAGTGGCTTCTTCCATTTGCCTGCGTTTCTCTTCTTTCTTTTCCATTTTCTTTTTCTTTTTGCGTTCACGGCGACGTGCAGCCGCTGCCCTACGACTTTCTTCGCGAGTTTTTTCCATATCTAGTTCCTCTAACAATATTGAAGCGTTTTTGTTTGCTTTAACTGCCTGTGCCTCTTTTGCTGCTCGTATGATTTTCATGCAATCGTAACATTTCTCTGAAAGTTCTTTATCGCTTATAGTACTAATAAAACGATTCATTTCTTGATCTGATGGAAACTGAGTGACATACTGCACCATCCATCTGACGGTCTTTGTATGGCCTTTACGAAAGGCGGCCATTAAACAGGACACACGTCTGTTGTCCTGTGAATCTATATCGGCATTGTGGTTGTACAATATATCTACAACACTTAGATGACCGCCATGTGCAGCCAACCATAAAGGTGAGTTACCTTTCTTGTTCTTTACTTCTACAGCCGCTCCGCGAGCTAGAAGCAATTCGACGAATTTCAAATGACCTTTGTCAGCGGCTATAGTCAAGGCTGTGTCTCTGGAGGTGGGTACGGGAGCAGCATTGACATCTGCCCCTTTATCCAGAAGGACACGTCCGACCTCTATATAACCACCAGAAGCGGCTTCCATCAGTGGTGTTAAACCGGTCTTAGCTCGATGTTCGACATTGGCTTTACGATCTAACAACAAACTTACTACTTCATGTCTGCCTTGGAAACAGGCCAGCGTTAAGGCCGTATTACGATTAGTTTCAATCTGAGCATTAATATCCGAACCCTGATCTAACAGTAATTTTACTGCAACCGTATGTCCGTTCATTGCGGCTAACATTAGCGGAGATATTCCCAATTTACTGCCAGTACGTGAATTAATCTCAGCTCCATTGCTTAACAATAGCTTTATGATATTAACATAGCCACCGCTAGCTGCCAAACTCAATGGAGTGTAATCAGAAACATTACGGTGTTCTTTGTTGGCTCCTATACCCAATAAAAGCTCGACAACTTCGTAGCGTCCACCCGAACAAGCCAACGATAGGGGTGTGTCTTTAGTGCGTTCAGATTGTGCTTCCAGATCGGCGCCATGTTTAAGAAGGATATCGACAACCTTTTCATGCCCGGCTGTTGCTGCCAGAATGAGGGGTGTAAAGCCCTTTTTATCACGATGCTCAATATTTGCCCCACGATTTATAAGTAACTCTACTAATTCTTCATGGCCACCTGCACAGGCAAGAGTAAGTGCTGTGTCATGATTAGAATCTGTTTCGGAGTCTACATCAATAGTTTTGTCTAAGGCGGTAGTTGCGGCAACAGTTTGTTGAAATTGCTGTTGAGCCGCCGCATTGGCTAATGAGACATTATTTTTAAGTTTTAATAAATAAAAAATTAATTAAAACCCTATTCCTAAAGTGCGTGCACAGAAAAATTTTATTGATTTTATGTGCATTTTCTACACGATTCGAACAAACGCATCGTAGAACTGCACTTAGATCCAGTGTTTAAAAAACTGAAGTCGAAGTAGCAAAAGTCGTAAAATTTTTTACTTTTCGCTGCTTTGGCTTTTTTAAACTGTTTAAAATCAACCAATGCTTTTGCTTGTGCTTGTGAAAACTACAGTCGAAGAAGCAAAAGCTCTTGTTTTTAGAAGCTTTCTGCAGGTTCAGTCAACTATTTTGTGGTGTTTGTCATGTTTTCGTTGCAGTTTTTGCACATCAGAGAAGAGGCAAAAACAAAAACCACTTTACTGCCATTGCTTAAAACTTCAAAAAACAAGAGTTTTTGCTTCTTCGACTGTGACTGTTTGCGACTTCCAAAAGCATGTAGACTGCTTCTGCTTTTACTTGCGATACTAACCAAAAGCAAAAGCAAATCAAATTCAAATTTTTCAAATCGTCGACTGCTGAAGGTACTGCGCAATTGGTAATAAATACTTTTGTGATTTTACTTTGAATGAAACTGTTGTATTTTTCAAAAGCGAAAGCAGAAGCAAAATCAAATGAAATGAAAATCATTACATTTTTTTAAACACTGCTTAAATCTATAAATTTTTATTCTATAAAAAAATATATTGATTTTTTTATTTACCTTGAGTACCGGCAGCTGAACGTAACAAAGAATAACGATTACGCTCTTTACGTGACTGTTTATCGATAACTTTCTTGGCAATACCACCGGGCATTTTTGTACTACCGGAACTTGTTGAAGCTTGAGGTGGCAGTACTGGCGATGCAGTGGCATCGCTGTTAATATGATGTTGAGTTGCTGCTAAAACGCCGGCTGCATAACCAGCTGCTAACATTTGTTCTTTTGTTATTTCATATTGTTGTTGTCGCTGCTGCTGTTGCTGCTGCTGTTGTTGTTGCTGTTGTTGTTGTTGCTGCTGCTGCTGTATCTGTTGCTGTTGAGGTGTCAGCGAGCACACACTTCCCAAACCAACATCGACGGAAGCAGCCATGGTTGAAAGAGAGGGACAGAACTGATTATTCACTCCACGCGATGTTTGAACTTGTACAGCATTTGGATGAGGTTCAACAACAGACGATTGGGTCTGTGTAGAAACTTGCACCTAAAAAAAATTATGTTTTGCAACGTTGCCTGAAAATTAACAATCTTTGTTAGTTGTTTTACAAACCTGTGTCGATTGCTGCTGCTGTAATAGTAATTGCTGTTGCTTTTGCTTCAGGACTTGCTGATTCAGTACCTGCTGAGCCAAGGCAGCTTGTTGTTGCAATAAAATATTATTTTGTGCCACTTGTTCTAGCCTGGTTTGCTGCTGTTGCTGTTGTTGCATTAAACTTTCAGCAGTCGCTTGTGACAAATTTTGTTCTTGTTGCAGCAATAATTTCAACTGCTGTTGCTGTTGCTTTTGTTGATCTTGTAACTCTTGGTGATGCAATTTCAAATGCTGTAATTGCTGAGCGGTTGCCGCTACTTCATCTTGTTGATGCTGTTGTTGCTGTTGGGTTGTAGGTGGTAATTGGAACAATAATTGAAGGGACTGTGACGACTTCTCGGCGACGGCACTACCAACACCGCCGCAGCCATCCACATTGAAAACAAAATTATTGTTATTATTGTTAGTCAGATTTTGTTGCTCTTGTGGAGTCGTGCTCTGCTGTTGTTGCTGCTGATTAGCAGCAGCCGCTGCAACGGCCTTTAACAGACGGACATTGGTTTGTTGCTGCTGGTGAAGTTGCTGAATGTGTTGTTTAAGTTCTTGATCTAAACCATGATGCTGTTGATGTTGCTGGTGCTGTGGCTGTTGTTGCGGCAGTTGATATTCAATCGCCGATGCTGCAGCTGACGACGATGTGGGCAGTGTATGTAACTGTTGCTGTTGTTGCTGAACGGCTGCAGCAGCAGATGCAGCATCCTCAGGTGAAAAAGGTATCAAAGACAATGTTGTTTGCTGGTGTTGCTATTAAAAAAGCAGTAAGTAAAAAATGTTGATATACATATGTATGTGCCCACATCTCAGTAAAAATTTTGATAGTTGTTCTTCATAACACATTTTTTATTTTTTAGTCTCCCTCCAAATGAATTGAAATTTATTATAAAAATGCTTCAGCTTTGAAACAATATTCTTCATAATGAGCAAGACTTCGTTTAGGTGTAAGTTCTGCAATACGTGCAAACGATGCAAGTATGGGTCAGATTGTTTACTTTTACAGTAAATCGCAGGAAATGTTCAATTGCTGAATAAATTGAATAATTTACTCTCAAAAAACTTGTTGTCCAGAAAGTGTTCGAACCGAAAAATTTAGTGAGAAGAAAGAATGCTGACTTAGCCTCCTAACCCAATCTATGTGCTGTATATACATAGGTACATCACCTGACTGATTCGTTAAGGCCTTCACAACTAAATGATTAAACAGAATAACGGCATAAACACATTTTCCATGCAAATTGGCACAAAAAAGCACCCGCAGAAAGCAGTCGTGAGATAGAATCTATTTTATTTTGAGAGAGTTTTTTCATACATTTTGTAATCAAAACTACAATGAAAAATAACAAATACCACAACATAGTGCTTAGTGCATAGCGCAGGCTTCCCAGATTTTTTTCGACTGTCATCCCCAATTTGAAAATTTTGATCCCCGAAATTCCCTAAAAAGTAATTTGTACTATCCCTACTAAAACTAATACTATTTTAATTTATTTAATTATTTTTAAATATGTATATGTACATTAATTCTTAACAGAGATTCGAGCAATTCGCACTGAATTTTATTTCTAATTTTAGTTTTTATTGAGTTCCTTGCCGAAAAATTCGTTTAATGCAAGCGTTGCTCCTTGATACACAAAGTACATTTTAAATCATTACAGTTCTTTAGACGGCGTAATCCAACGGCATCTGGATAAGAATAAACTTTTACCCAGAACATGTTTGAGTTGTTACAAATATATAAAATTTTAAAGAACTAATTGTCACATAACTTGGAAGTTATATACGTGTAAACAAAAAAATTAGCTTGAGCAATCTCACCAATGCGAGTACCTGTTCGATATGTCTTGTAATAAACCTTGTTTAAGTCTTGCCAACAACAAATGTTAAGAACGATTTCATTGTTACCAGTAACAATTTTTATTTTAAGCGTTTTTGATAACATTTTATATTATTTATGAAATAAAAATTGGGAAATGTATTGAAATTAAAATAATCTAAGAAATAAATAAAAAAAATATTAAGTAAAATACAAATCCCCATAAAATTGCCAAAACATAAAAATTATCCCTAATGAATTCCTCAATCCCCAACCCAAAATTTGTATTACCATTTGCAAAAAAAAATCCCCGATTTGAAGATAAATCCCCTAATCTGACAACACTGAACTCCCGAGAGAGAGACAGAGAGAGAGGGAGAGAACGATATTCTCAAATCTAAATACTTCAGGCTGAGGGGTGGAAAATAGCCGAAGAGGAGAAAGGTCACACAGAAAACGACCACTCCACTTATTTCATCATTCAAAAGAATGTCCCTCAAAAAAGTGGAAAATTGCTGGAGCGTCGTCCAATGGACCATTGATCGATCGTACGAACGTAGGACCACGGCAGCAGTGATACCTGCCTCATCCTCTCCATCAAGGAGACTGGTGCAATGGCCATTGAGAAAGCAAGATGATGCTGTTTTACGGTGTACGGGGAGAAAGGTAAAAGCGTTCCGCACAAACGGCTCTGCAGTAATAGATACAGGTGTCGTCGAGGCTGCCAGCAACCTCCTGGCTGGTATGCAATTAGCAGACGCAACAAAGAAATATTAATATGAACACCATGGCGATCAGTATCGCTCAAATAACTCTGACGCTCTCAAAGTGCAACAGATAATTTAAAAGTTTTCCTAACCGAGGAAAACTTCGACATTTGCATTGTGCACGAGCCCTGGGTGGAGAACTCAGAGGTGAAGGGGTTTCCGATGTCCACGTATAATGAGCCAGTTTGCCAGTTCATATCCAGTAACAGTCGAATTTTCATTTGGTATTATGACGAGCATTCGACAAAGAATGTTCTTATTGTGAATATCACTCAGTAATTTTTAAAATTTGCAACAACTTTACCTAAAAATAAAACTAATCGTTTTTAATAAGTTTTCATATTAAAATACTTCACCGAAATTCGTTGCTCAACGAAATTTTTGATGCTCATGATATAAATTGAACATTCGATTTTCGATGTTCGATAGCCAGCGAAGCCATTTCAAGTTTGCTTATCCCTATTTCTTAAGGATTAATGTGCTATGGCTTTTTTGAACTAACCTGCATTTGCATTTCATCCGCATCAGCAAATCTTTGCTGTAATTGTTGTTGTAATTGATAGTCCAAAAGCAATTGATTCGCCTGCCTCTGTTGCTCTTGTTGTTGCTGTTGTTCTTCGGTGGTGGCTAGAAGACCCTGTTGTTGATGATGGGCAGCAGTTCCAGCACTTATTAATTGATCTTGGCTAGTCCACTTAGGAGTCAAAGCCCAATTGGTGTTCCATCGCGTTTTGCAAATGGAATTGATACCAAAGTCGGTCAACTCACCGCAATTTAAATTGCTTGCGAACTCCTGAAAGAATATTTTATATTTATATATGGATATACATATGTATATATACATATGTACATAGAGATATGCATACATAAACGTATGAATAAACGCATGTACATACGTAGCAGAAGCAGGTATTTTCCAAATATCATACGTTTTGGGAAATACGTTTCCGTTTACGAGCAGAAATATTGGAATTGATACATTATTGAGTGGAATAAATTTCCATGGCAGTCTTCAGGAAAGAACTATACAATTGTATGGACAGGAAAGAACTATACAATTTTATGGAGTTTTCTGAGAGGGTTGCGTATAACCAATTACTGACACACACTGATCTACTAAATATCCTCTCCATCACGCATACACAATGCTAAGAGCCCGTTTTCTTTTGGAATTCCTTCTTAAATACACGCGCGTTTACGTGAAGACTTTTTTGTAGCAATAGTCAGTAGTGGGCTTTTTGATATTAATTTGATCAATGCTTTTTATTGCTTCATTCGTAGCAGTGTTGGCATAAAGGAACTAATTGTTAGTTTGGGAAATGTATAATTAATATGTCCATATCTTTTTTTTTTTTAATTTACTACCAAAATTCACTAATTCCTTTTTTCTCCATACTTTATTTGTTTATAATTTTTATATTATAACTGTTTATTTCATGCATGTTATAAAAACTGGCAATACTGTTTGTACGAGAGACAAAAATATGTGAGAGAGAAGAGTTAAAATTGTCGCTTCAATTCTCATTACGTGCGACTTTTGCTTCACTTTCCACCTACAAACACGACTCGCAGGCGACGTGTAGAAGATATGTCGCCCTTCATCTAAACGGCATCTTAGTAATGCAAAAACAATGTACAAGAAAATTGTGTTTGAATCATGGGTTCAAACGATAATGAGTTGGTTCAATTTACGTGAACCATGCATGCATGGTTTCAACACACATTTCATTTCTTTGTGCGAGAATATAAATAATTTTCTCTCCGTTAAAACAAATTTAATTGAACTAATGAGTTTTATCTGATTCCAAGATGTTTTTCCATAACAGAAAATATTTGTTACGAGTTTGTATTGCATTGTACTCGTATAGTTGTTTTGGATATTTATTTTCATAACTTTAATAATGACATATTTAATAAAATTTATGACGGTATTACAACTTTATTGTAATTTTTTTAATGCTTGGTTAGAAAAAGATTGGCATTTCAAAATTTTTAAGTCATTTTGATAATGTACTTATGTATTGCCTGTGTTGTTATGTAGGTGAATTCATATTGCGTCGCTATGAACTCGTCTTTTGCCGAGCTTTATTTACTAGTGATCAGTAAAGTATAATATAGGAAAAGTTAAGTTGCTAGCAATTAAACTTACTTGTAGAGCAGGATCGTGAACGTTGTGTATGACATGGAAAAAGTCATCCATTTCGACTTCTATATCATACATTTCCTCTCGAATGCCCTCTTCTATATGTTCACCGGGCGCACTTACTTGATCGTGGCTATTGTCCGAACTCATAGCGACAACAGCGTTGTTATCGTTATTATTGGTAGCATGAGCTGCGGCATTAGCGAATTGTTCCAGAGTTTCCGCATCCATAGATGAAGGATAAACTAATTCATTGTTTTGAGGGACAGTAGAGTCATTGTCACTTGGTTGCATCATGCTATCACTGGTATCTTCTGTTACAGCTGTAAATAGCTGTTGTTTCACAGCAGCCAAGTGCTGTTGCAGAGCATTACTTAGTGCTGTATTTCCGGTAAATTTCAGATTCATATTTTGGGGAAAAACAGTTAGGACGTCGGCTCCAATTTCTTGACGCAAATCTGTAAATGCTTGAGATAAGTCTCCGGGCTTAAGGGGAGCATTCGACAGTATTAAGTTCTCTAGGCGTTGCGATATAGGCTTTATGCCTTTATTAGTGGATTTTAATTGTGTCTCATCCACCTCTTGCAGACATTTTGTTGTATCTTCATTTAGCTGTTCAATATCTGAATCAGCTTCATCTTCAGCAGCACATTCATCAGTGACAAGAGGCGAATGATCATCTACAATAGAATTTCGTCGTTCTTCTTTAACTTCAGAGTTCTGTGGCTCTGGTAATTGACATAATTCCAAAGCCTCTTGGTGAGACAACTTCTCTTTTCTGGATAACTTGCGTTGTTTTTTAGTCTGACCACCGCTACTGCTCTTGTTTTCCATTATCTGTTTGTTATCTTTCGAGTCTATTTCTCCAGCTGTTACATTGGCAGCAGCTGCTTGAGCGGCTGCAGTGCAAAGTGTGGCTAAATTTTTCATCTCGTTGTTGGCATCGGCTTCACTAGAATCAAATTCATTTTCCAGGTTAGTAATATCTATAATTTGCTTTTCTGGAGGTGTTTCTGTAGGTGATTTGGGTTGCTTATGGAATATACGTTGACGTAAGTCAACAATCTGCCAACCCTCTTGTAGTTTCTTAAGGCATTCCTGCTGCTCAGCTGAATTAAGGCCGCAAGCTTTGGCTACAGCTGCTGCGGCTGCTACTGCATTCGCCTTGCTAAGAGCATTTAGAGAGTCGGTAACGGCTAGTTTTGAGTCGGAGAGTGCTGCATCTAAAGCATCTTGTATCTCTTGGGCAGTTTGCTCATTTTCAGGTTGCTGCTGTTGTTGCTGCTGGTGCATTTGTTCAGCTGATTGTAAATCCATAAGTTGTTGTTGTTGCGGATCATACAAAGCAGTTGATCCTGATGATGGAGAAGCCAATGGCGATGCTGGAGAATTACTTAGAGCAATAATACCTTGTTGCTGCGACTGCTGTGATACTTGAGTGTTACTAGCAACATCCATAGCGATTTGTTGTTGCTGTTGTTGTTGTTGATGTTGTTGAGCAGCAAAGACCATATGGTTCATAATGGCTTGCTGTGTCTGAAGACTAGGGGTAGCTTCATTCGTAATCAACATGGGCTAAGGAAATATTGAAATTGAATTATAAAACTTCTGTTTCATTTTTGGTGTTGGCTTACCAAATTATTATAAATGGACACCATCTGGTTTTGTCGGAATAGTGGTTGTTGAAGAGGCGTTACTGCTGTTGATTGTGTTGTTGTTTTACGCAGAATCTTTCCATCTTTCTTTGAAACTGGCTTAGCTTTGGGCCTATCACTTATTGCAGTACTTTGAGACACTTCTGAAGGTGTTGTTATGCCACCGGTCTTTTGTGCCATCTTACCAGTCACAATACGTTGCTGCTGTTGTTGTTGCTGCTGTTGCTGAGTTTGTTGTTGTGACTGCGTTTGCTGCAGTTGTTGCTGAGGAGGAGGAGCTGGACCTAACACGAATTGTGTTCCTTGTGGTAATGTGGTTGCCAAAGTCAAAGGAGTTTGTGGATTATTAGGATCAAACAGTTCCTGCATCATCAAAGCCTGGTTAGGTGCAAAATTCAATGGTTCTGGACTTGCTATAATAACTGGCTGCATTTCCGAACCATCACCAATAGCAGGAGCAACTAAAATAATTATTAATTTAAAAAATTATCACAAAATAGTTGTTCGGGTTTTGATTTCTTGATTTCGAAATAGCCTTTTCTGTGACATTTTTTAATACTGTATAAATTCATTAGTATAATATATTATGTATGTATATATTATATGCAAACACATTTATAATTTTAATATAACTTTCAATACACACACGCAAAGTATTTTTAGGGTTCCGTACACCAAAGATGAAAAGGATCCTCGATGTCGGTCTGTCTGTCACAGACTGTTTTCTCGACAACCGAATGAACTGCATACTTGAAATTTTAAATTTTGGACGCTACAGCAACAAATATATGACAGTTAAAAATTAAAGGGTGTTCTAAAGCGAGCCATGGAAAATGTTTTTTTTTTTAAAGAGAAGTAACAGGCAATGAATGCCTACTACTATTACTAGGTGTTACCTTCTTTATGAAAGGGATAGTGACAGAGAAGATTGGTGGTGAAAGAAGAAATAGAGGAAAGCTTCATTCTTTTTACAACTCTGTTTTTTGCACGTTTTTTCTTAATAATGCAGTGTTGCAGCGCCTCTGGTGTTAAATGAGGCGTATTAAATTTTTTGAAGCTGTGATTAGTAGCCAATTTATTAGTTATTTTACTTCGCCGATGATTCTGCTACACAACGAAGGAGGGCGCTCTGATATTACATTAGGATTAGTATCTGCTGAAGTCGGTAATTTTGACTACGTAATTTCGACTATGTAGTTTTGACAACTTGCTGTATCTTGGAAACTAAGAGGCAAGCTCTTGAAATCTTCAAAAATGCTAATACTAAAAAATCCAAAAATTTAAAGAAATCCGGAACGAAAAATCGCCAAAATAAAAAAGCGCTTAAATGAAAAATATTCACATAAATAAAATAAATCGATAAAATGCAAAACATCATTAAAGGTAAAACAAAGTCCCTAAAAATCAAAAAAATCGCAAAAACTAAAAAAATCGCTAAAACTGAAAATATATATCGTAAAAGAAGAAAAAAATCGTACGGAATCCTTCGTATGCAAGTCAAAGTCGTTCTTTACTGAATTTATTTTATTTTTATAAAAGGGCTGATTTCTAAAGTGATTCGAAGGAACTATTCTTCGCCATAAATGAAATTGATTCCTAAAAGTTTGCATGTAATAATTTTTTTTATTTTCGTTTGTCCTCGTTAGTTGAAAATGTTTCATGAAACATTTTTATTAATTAATAGGAGGCGTGGAGTGGTAAATAAGTTTAAAAAAATTATTGAGAGATTGATGATGCGCCTTTTTTTTGTTTTTTTTACTTTCTTCTTTACTGCTGCTTTTAGCAAATAAAAAAGTTTCATGCAATAAATTTAATGCAATTGCATATATGAAATTTATTGTAAAACAAATAAATACATATGTATATTAAAATAATAATATAGCCGCTCTTTTTCATTCAATCAAACAAATACACATACTCATTCTTTTTTTTTCAAAAACCTACCTGCTAATAAATTTTGGTTCAATGTTAAATCATCCGCGCCATCACCTACGTTTTGATTTTGGTTATTATTAATACTACCATTGCTCATATCCAAGTATGATGAGGGCAACAATGTAGAAGGAATATTCTTTTGGTCATTTGACAGCTGCAATGCAAATAGTTAAATGGGAAATTCAACTGTAAGGAAATAAAGAAGACTATATTATGTGAGTATATTACCTTATTAAAATCCGGCCTCAAAACGCGACGCCTTCCAAATCGTGAGTCTTCATTAAAGCAGGAAAATTGAAGTTGTTGCTGCTGCTGCTGCTGTTGCTGTAGAGTTGAGGACTGTTGTTGTGTTTGTGGCTTATTGCCCAAGCCGTCATCACCTAGAGGTTGAGAACGTTCAATTTCCTGCATTTGTTGCTGTTGTTCATTGTTCGAGTTGCTGTTGTTGTTGCTAGTGTTGGCAGTGTTTGGTATACTAACTTCAAATGGTTGTGGTGGTTGTTGACGATTTTTGCGCTGATTACCCTTAACTTTTATTTGCTGGTGAGGCTGCTGTTGTTGTTGAGAAGCTTGCTGTTGTGGCGGCTGAGTTGATGTATGAGTTTGTGTTTGCTGTTGCACTTGTGCTTGCAAAATGGGTGGGGCTGGGGGTTGTTTTTGTGGTGGTGTAAGAGGCATTATGTGCGACATATCCAAGTCAAAATGTTTACGTTGCTGCATCTGCTGAGGAGGTGGTTGGTGCTGCTGCTGTTGCAGCTGCTGACTGTTAAGATTAGCAGAAATTTGTTCATTATTATTGGCAATGACAGCAGCTGCTCCATTG
This sequence comes from Nowickia ferox, assembly GCA_936439885.1. Lineage (NCBI taxonomy): Eukaryota > Metazoa > Arthropoda > Insecta > Diptera > Tachinidae > Nowickia > Nowickia ferox. The sequence continues at coordinate 87,355,703 of OW387023.1, read as the reverse complement.
CCAACATTTCCAAAACCAGCTTGCAAATGGAAAAGCCTGGATTTAGCTATCAATGCCTCCTGCTGCTGAGCACTTAAAGAATTGATATCAATGGCAGCATATTCCTCATTACAAGCCACTGCTTGGTTAGAACCATCATCTGAAGTATTGATATTGGATGTTTGCAGTTGCAATTGTTCCTCCAAATACTCATTTGAGGCTCCAGTTAAAGCGCCGTTATTGGTGGTGTATTGTTGGTGATGGAAAATTTGCTGATTTGATGCTCTTGCAGCATCCGAAACCTCATGCAAACCGGGGGGTGCGCTTAATTGTTGAAGCTGTAATTGCAATTGTTGTTGCAATTGTTTTTGCTGCTGTTGCAATTGTTTCTGCTGTTGCAAGTTAATCAAATGTAATTGGTTCGCAGCGGCGCTCGCAGCTGTTGTATTATTTATGCCTACGGCTGCAGCTGCAGCTACTGCTGCAGCGGCGGACTGCAATTCATTTTGATGGTTTTGTATAAAATGCGGATACTTAAACAACAGCTCTACTACACGCGTGTGTCCGCCTTTAGCAGCCTCAATTAACATTGTACTGTTATCCTTAAGTTTGTGGAAAGGATCTGCTCCACTTTTTAAAAGATATTCAACCACAGCCTGGTGGCCACCAGCACATGCCAAAGATAGTGGTGTATGGTCATTAGTACTGGTTTGTTTATTGACATCAGCTCCTTTGGAAATAAGAAACTTAACTGTACACAAGTGACCAGCACGGCAGGCTTTCATAAGCGGTGTACGACCTCCTTCAGACTCATGTTCTAATTCAGCTCCATAGCTCAGAAGAACTTCAGCGGCATCGGTATGGCCATTTTCGCAGGCATGAGTTAAAGCTGTATCGCCTGTTTGGGTCTCAGCATGAACGTTAGCCTTATTCTCCAAAAGAAAGCGTACCAAATCAGTGTGACCTTCCTGAGCCGCTTCCATAAGTGGCGTAGAAGCTCCTAATTCTAAATTGGCTCCATTTTTAATCAAATATTCAGCCACTTCACTAAATCCGCCGCAGCAAGCCAGCGTCAACGCAGTCTCTTGTGTTTCTTCTGTAGTGGCGTTGATATTCGCTCCCTTACTGAGCAGCAATGCCACCATTTCCTCATGACCTTCACGGGCAGCTTCCATTAACGGGGTGTAGCCTTCGTCGTTTACCTCTTCGATATTTGCACCACGTTCAATTAATAATGTTGCCAATTCAACGTGACCACCACATGCCGCCAATGTTAGAGGAGATTCGAAGGAATCGGTAGGCATATTAACTTGAGCTCCTGAGTCCAGTAGCAATCTAGCTACTTCCACATGACCATCCATTGAAGCCTCCATAAGGGCAGTATGCATTTCATCGGTTTTATGTTCTTGGTCTGCTCCAGCTTGCAAAAGAAATCGTACCATATTCAAATGACCTTTGTAGCAGGCCAATGTTAAAGCACTCTCCTTAAATTCATTCGAGTGTGTATTAATGCCAGCACCATGTTCCAGTAAAACCTAAACAATATTTAAAAAAAAAATTTTTTTTTATATAATTGTATTACATTACAAATATGTATGTTTTATTGTTATGTGTGCTCAAAACATCAAATAAGATCAAACAATATCATTGAAGAAAATATTTTAATGAAATTTCCTTATTGATCTAGATTATTATTAACTCAATCTTAAAGCAAATCAAAAGGTAATCCAAAAATATTTTATTATCTCTAATCTCGGAGTCTCATCATTTGTCATGGGGATTAAAAAATAAATAAAATAAATAAATTGCATTCATCCATTTGTTTGACACAACAAAACTTGCCCGGAAACAAATGGGGTGAATTCAGCTTAAGTAAATCTTAAAAACATTTTTCGTTACCTTGGCAACTTCGACGTGGCCAGCCGATGCTGCTTCCATTAAAGGTGTGTGTCCATTTTCATTTTGTTCCTCCACGTTGGCACCATGCTTTAGCAGTTCTTTGACCACTTCCACATGACCTCCAGCGCAAGCAAACATAAGCGGGGTATTACCGGTGGCACAATGAGCATTTACATCTGCATTGTGGCTTAGTAAAAGTTTAACTATCTCCAAATGACCAGCAGAAGCAGCCTCCATTAAAGGAGTACAATCTTTCTGGCCCTTGTCTTCTACTTGAGCTGCAGACATGGCTAAAAGAACCTTTCATAATAAATTAAAATGTTATTTTCAAAACTGTTGCAACGAAAAGATTACCAATTACATCATACCTGTGCCAATTCATAGTAACCAGCCGAGCAAGCCATAGAAAGCAATGATTCGCCGTCATCTGTAGATTCATTAATATTAACATTACCCTTGCCTAATAGACTACGCACAGTATTAACATCGTTGTCATTACAGGCAGCAATAAGAGTACGGGAGAACATGCTAATAATGATATATAGAGAAGAATTGAAGAGTATATAACAATAATATATATATATAACAATAATATATATATATAACAATAATATTATATATTATTATATATGAATGTAAGTATATTTAGGAAATACCTGTAAATTTTAATATTTCGAGCCATAAACGCAAAAAAAACTTAAGCGACACATTTTTTGGAGTTGGTTTATTTTTTGACGAAAATGCATTATTAACGATCGCGAATAATCGATTTTGGTAAAAAAAATTAAGTTCGAAAATTATGTCCCTTAAGCTTTTTTTGGCTAATGTTACCTTTCAAAATAATATTATCGGTTTTGTAATTGCAGTTTTTCGCTAAAAATTTCTTTCTTCTTCTAGTAAGCGTACGTTATCAGGGTGGGTTCCTCTAATTTTAAAATCCACCATTATTTACAAAGGGAAAATAAACTTTTGATTCTTTAACATTTCCAACAGAGTACTTTCCAGTTTTATTTAAAGTGTATAATAATGGATGATTATTTTTAATATTATTGGAATAGAAAATATGTGCATATGTATGTAAGTTGTTTCCTCTGTATTTGTGCAATTATATTGGAGGGGACTTTAAGAAAGTTTTGATAAAACAATATAATTACATCATCTGCAACATAAATTAAGATAATGGTATGAAGTTGTTAATCCATTGTTGTAAACTTATGTATATTTCATGTGTTGTGGAAACATTGAAAACGAGAATCGGAAGACGGCCGTTTGATAATCATTCTAACATTGTGACGACCTTATAAATTTATATTTATAGTATTGTGGCAACATTTTAATGTTATGAGTACATGTTATGAGTGCAGACTAGGGATGGGTGAGTCTAGATGTATACATATCTTTTTTCATTTCTTTTCAGTGACAACTTCGAAAAATTTCGAGTGATGCTGTGATCACTAAAAATTGCATATGCATTTTATTTTATTTTCTGTACACTGAACCAAAAAAGCATTCTTGAAACAAGAATCTTGCGTTTTTGTTTTAAAAATGCTGCATTTTTAAAAATAGTTTTTAAAATATGAATGTTTCTTATAATATTAATATACAACATTGTTATTTTTATAACGAAATAGTTCTAAAACAAAAATGTGCGCTTTCATTTTAAAAATTTCAAAAACTATAATGTTTTCTTAATAAAAAAGAAAATGTATTTTTAAACATTCTAAAAACAAAAATATTTTATTATTATATCAATAATTTTAATTTTTTTAAATAAAGAATATATTTTCCCCCGAGTAACATTTTATATTTGTGTCGTGTTGAAAAAAAAAAGAATTAATCTGTTATTATGACCAAGTGTATATTAATGTCCATTATCTTGTATGATCCTTGCGCACAAAATCTTAAAATTATTGCGAAATTTAAAAAAAACATGGTGTTCATAACATAATAGCGACATTTTTTGTTGAATGCTCGTCATAACGCAAATGAAAATTCGTTCGAAGGGCATTTTGATTCCAAACAAAATTAACATTTTTAATTTTAATACGAACCATCCGTAATTTCAAAATTCTCTTTTATTAATTTAAAACGTTTCATTCTTAATTTAAGAAGTCTCCATTATTAATTCAAAACATTTAATTTTTTATATAAAAATAATTAGTTTTAAAACAAAAATGCTTCATTATTACTTCAAGAATATTTCATTCTTAATTCAAAAACATAAGTTCTTAATTTGAGTATGTTCAACTTTATATCAAGGTTGTTATTTCTTAAAACAAAAATAATAATTTTTCATTCCAAAATAGTTTTAATTTTTAAGCAAAGAATGAAAATTTTTAAAATAACACAAAACAAACTTAGTTCTATTTCATAAAGGTTTCGTTTTTAAAATCAAAATGTTTCTTCTTGATTTTAAAACTTTATTTTTTGGGTGTACGTGAATTAATAAAGCTTAATGCATTTTTCAAAAGTTTGTTTCAAGTTAACTTGAGGGTGGCGTTGGCTGAAGTAGTTAGCACGTTGACTACAAAACCAAATGTCCTGGGTTCGAGCCCGGTCTCTGACACTCATTAAAAATAACAACACCACGCATTTTCTGATGTGCATTAGTGTCCTTTGTATCAGTTGTTGTGGGAAAAGTTCTAGTGATGCAGGCATAAAGCACTGGTCACTAAAAACTACACCGACTTCATCAGATACTAATCCTTATGTAACATCAGAGCGCCCTCCTTCGTTGTGTTGCAGAATCATTGACAAAGTAAAATAACCAATAAAAATGGCTACTAAACACAGCTTCAACCTTTAATACGCCTCATTTAACACCAGAAGGCGCTGCAACACTGCATTATCAAAAAGCGTGCAAAAAAGCAGAGTTGTAAAAGAATGAAGCTTTCCTCCTCCATCTCTTCCTTCATCACCTGTCTACTCTATCACTTTTCTCCCCTATCACCCTCTCTGACTACCTTCTCTTCAACTAACAGGCAGCACAAAGGAATCATTGTATTGGACCCAAGTGAGCTGGACTCTAAATTTCATCCTTCCTTACCAGCAGCCTGCTAACCTAACCTAACCTAATATTAACTTACGTTTTATCACTGCTTGCACCACGCATTTTTGTTAAGGCCTGTTTAGTTTCATCAATAGCATGTGTAGCATGACGTAAAACAGGTGCTTTTTCGTTCGCTGTAAAAATCAATATAAAAATCAATTAGCCAAATTTGAAGAACGACTTTTATATATTTCTAAGGCCGAGTACACATTATGGCACTTTGTGACATCGCAATAGTGTGTAGTAGTGGCAAAGTTTGTCATTTGCGATATTTTTCGTTGTGTGGCATTGCTTTACATATAAAAAACATGACAAAATGACAATACAAGAAATGCCAGATGTGTACTCAGCATAGTTCATATTAATAATATTTTTATTAACTAACCGGCAGCTTCGAAGAGGGCATTAAGATTTCGATTACTGCGATCGTTATTGGGGTCGAGTAAGAAGTCGCCGCTGACCTCGTTGGGATCTTGAATTTCTTCGTCGTCATCGTCATCATCGATTTCTTCTTCTTCATCCTCTTCCTCATCATCGTCGTCGTCATCGTCATCGTCGTCCTCATTTTCGTCATCTTCGTCTTCTTCATCTTCTTCATCCTCATCTTCATCTTCGTCGTCTCCGTCATCTTCCTCCTCATGACCCTCAGCATCGTGCCCACAAGAATCTGGGTCGGATTCCGGAATATCATCCTGAAAATGAAAAATCACAAGAATAATACACTTTCATATCGTGCCAATTTTTTGGGCTTGTCGAATTTTGTATACGGCCTACTTTTGGGATTTTAACTAAACAAAAAAGATATATACATACATACATACATAATACATACATATGTACATATGTACGTACATATATAAAAGTAGAAGCTAAAAAAACATATTAAATTAACAGTTAATAGAACAAAAAAAGGTCATGTTGTCTCTAAGGCCAGCAAAACAATTTTATTTTGGTTTGTTGTAGGAGTATATTACAGTGGTGATAGTTAAAGCAGTAGATTTTAGTCTTTGTAGTTAATAATGTATACAATTTTTAACACTTTCGAATTTCATTTAAAATATTAGTATTGTTGAGAATAAAAAAAAATCACTAAATAGATAGCCAAGTGTTGAATCGTTATTAAGGCCATTTTTATGCATTTTTATACGTTCTATGTTTTAAAATAACAAGTCATTAAAATTATAATTGAATTAAGCATTTAAAAAAAAACAGTGAGAAAGTTAAAAAGGACGGGTTATAAAAACTAAAAAATGCATAAAATTCGACGAAACTTACCAATAAATCTGGCCTTAGACACAAGCATGCCAAAAGGATCTACAAAAAGAACGGAAAAAAGAATAAAATAAAATTTTAACACAAAAATCAAATAAAAAACTTTGGACATAAGAATAAATTAAAACCAAACTTACAATTAAAATAATATCATTGTACCTATTACTTCCAAATTTTTATTTAAACTATAAACAATACAATAATAGCTAAGAATTTAGTTTAATCATTTTGAAAGTCAAAGCTCTATATATGTACATATGTATGTACATTAGAGTGACCGTCAGTTGTATGGAGAAATTTTTTTTTTATTTCTTATATTCTCCCCAAATTCAGTTTTATGTATAAAAAATACAAAACACTTTCATAGCGATAAGTTGTGTTTAAAGGGGTGCTCAGGCTTAACTTCTCTCATAGAAATGTTGTTAACCGCAAACAATCGGTTTTGAACAAAAAATCAAGTTCCAAAATTATGTCGCTTAAGATTTTTTGACCGTTAAGGCACGATATCATGATCTACAATTTTAACCAAGAAGTTTTAAATATGATTGGAATGCAAAGACAAGTTAATCTGAAAAAAATCAGTGCAGAAAAACGTTGTTTTTTATTAGAATACAAGACCTTTCATTTTTATTATTAATTCGACACTAATCTGATATTTTATAGATTTGAAATCGCGACATTGTCAATCGTACAATGGAATTCAATTTCAGTTCTAATCAAATAACCAACAAGTCAACCAATAGCACATTTTTTTAATCGAGCGATTTGAAGTTGATTTAAATTTGTACTCAAGGCCTACTCTGTATTACGAATGAATGTTATTAACATTACAATTCGAAAGCATTTGCTTTCGTTCGAATTATAGAGTAAACCAGATATACCAGATAAACCAGAGTAAGCCAGATATATACAGAGATATACTGTAAATGCATCTTGATAATATCCTTTGATGTCTTTATTTTAATTTATGTTTGATTCGCCGAGAAAAAGGGTTTCGCCGCAGTGAGCTCTGCCATATTTTCAAGAATTTCTAAAAAAAATTCGCAGATCAGATATACTATATATACGGCTTAATAGCTTCATGTGTTGCCTTTATGTATTTTACTTTTTGTTTTGTTCGTTGAGGCTGAAGAGTTTGGTTACAGTTAATAATTTTCATTATAAAAAAAACCTAAATTCAATATGAAATGCGTGCCATATAAATGCAGAAGAAAATTATCGCATGCGATATTTAAAAAAAACCTATTTAATTTGATGAATCTATCTCCACACACATTTACAAATATATAGATACTATTAAATAAATTAATAATAATTCTGCAGAATAGTTTCAGAAGAATTAATCGTAACGAAATATTCCGTTTTCTAATTACATATTTGCTCGAAATATTTATTTTATTAAAAATAGAAAAGGGAAGTATTTTGCAAAAATTTTTCCAATAACTCAATGGAAGCCAGGAACCTTGGAAGCACAAGGCGTCAAAATTATTAATAGATTGATGACTGGACATAAGTTTGGAAATGTGTACCTATCCAAGATCAAAGTTATTCAGGGCAATCATAAATAAAATAAAACGTGAAGTTTTCCCCTGGGAACAATTCCAACTAATAGCAAGTAATAGGGAAAACATAAAATTCTAATTGGACAAGGGAGAAATTTCACGCGGAATTATATTCATGATTGCCCTGATTAAGTCGAATACATGCCAGCACTGCCATATACGAGTACATACCTGAAAACCCTAATCATCTTATTTTTGAATGCAGACTTTTCTACAAATAAGAAACAAGTACGCAATTTTTGATGAATACGAAGATCTGAGGCAAATATTTGAAAGTCGCAATTACTCTGTATACAATTCACTAATCGAATTCATCAAAAGAAGCTGAATTGTAGTCTGAACATACATACATACAGTTTGTGAATATTATATTCCGCCAACTTAATTCAGATTTAGAAAAAAAAAATATAAAACGAAACCAAATTAATATATTTATGATTTAATCAGGCTAAAGTTCATATCGCTTTGTATGCCAAATTACATGTGATAATTATTAATGAACAAATAACATCAAAGTTAGTTGTAAATATTCTGACAACACATAGTTGAACGGAACAGCCAGCCGTTTTCGAAGGCCACTAAACCTTCATCATCAGCGTTCTTCTGTGTTTGGTCCACTGTGTGTGGTGTCAGTTGATGTAGATTTCTGCCTTATATACGAAACTTTTCTGCAAATGGAATATGTGAATTGGTTTGATTCATCGTATTTCAATTTGCTGAAATGTGTTTTTTTTGTAATGAAGGCCCCAAATTTACCATCACTATATTTACAACAGTCTTACCATTGTCGTTTTTTCATTACTAATTATGCACATGTTAGTTAATTTGCTGTTCCGTTCAACTATGTGTTGTCAGAATATTTACAACTAACTTTGATGTTATTTGTTCATTAATAATTATCACATGTAATTTGGCTTACAAAGCGATATGAACTTTAGCCTGATTAAATCATAAATATATAAATAAAATGAAAGTTCGAACAATAATAATTAAAAAGAAACCAAATTAATTTTCATTATTATAATAATAAAATAAGTAAATCAGGGCAATCAAGAATAAAATGTAACTATTTTTATAAATCCTTTAGCTACTGTTTATATAAAAAAACATTTTTGAAAAATTATTAATTTTTCAATAAGTTTCATAGCGTATACATACGAGAAGCATACTGTCGATAACAAGGAAATTAAAAGCCTTAAAACAAAAAATGCATTGCATAAAATAATTAATGTTGAGAATAAATACACTGTTTTTCGTTTCGTTTTTTTCCTAATTTTATTTCTTGTTCTCATATACATATATGTACATACATACATGTGTATCAAGACTGTCCAAACAACAATCGGCTTCTTATACAAATGAATACACATACGCGAATACATTACTGTCGGTGTTCTCTCAGTGGCCAGTCTTGATGTGTATACATACTCTCTATCTGACGATTCTCTTTGTGCTTGGTTAAGTGCACAACTTTTCTGGTTCGTTTTTGTCTTTTGAACAAATAATTTTAATTTATTTATTTATTTATTTTTAGCACAAAAATAATAAAAATTTGTACCCGCGTACTTTTTAATGCTTGTATTAAAGTCGCAAAACGTAGTAAGGTAAAAATTCAAAATGGAAAAGTATTTATAGGGTGTAATGAACTAAATACTATTCTTAAATATTTTTGACTTTTTGTTAGTTAACAGAATGGTTTCACTACATTTGTAAATTTTAGGACTTTAAAGAATTAAATCTTATTTTTATTTTAAAAATGTCGTAATCTCATATGGTTTAAATTAACTAGAACATAATATTTAATTAAATAAGCATTAATAAAAAACACAGTTATTTTTAAAACAGGCCTGACAAATAAGTATACAGTTTGTTAAATTCGCAGATCAGCTACCGATAAACTGTAAATTCCACATTTTCTGACATGTGTCTAAAGGCAAAGTCCACCACAACACCAATGATTTACTTATCTAATGAGAAACTATTGAAAATATTTTTTAATGCAGTAGTTGATGCATCGAAAAAATGTCAAACCAAGTTGGAAAATTTTACAGCCTTATGTATAAGTAAAAACTTATGCGCCGATTTTTTAAAGGCAAATAACTAAAAATTTTCCAATGGAAATTGCTTTTTAATAGCAGTAGTATTGAACTTACAGATACATCTGACGTTAAGAAATTTTTTATGTTAATAAAAATTTTAATAATTAAGCTCTATACATACAGTACTGTGCGAAACAAAAGCAACAAATTCTGCAAAAATAAAAGCGGGCTTTTATTTCCGAATATACATCATATCCGACAAAAACTGTGACCATAATTTATTTGTATTTATATGCCCTATGTAGAACATTAAATAAAATCTTTGGGAAAGAAACAGATTTTTCAAAATCTATCTAAAATAGTGCAGGCTTCGATATGGAGCTGTGCATAACAAAAGCAACAAATGAATACTTTTTTATAACCTCGAGTTTTTTCATAATACGTGCATATCAACGCTGGATTAATTCACAAATATTATTTATTATGCATTAAGGAATACATATCCGCTGAGATAATGGAATTTCGAAGAGTTTGTTGCAATTTTGGAACCATTTTCCAAAAACACCCCTGCACCATATTGCAAAGAGGTTTGCAATGGCGTTGAAGAAAGCTGCATGTGTCGGTCAAGCATGGAGCATTGGAATTAAATTAATTTTCTTGCTCTTTTTGCCCAACCTCCAAGTATGTTATGGACTACTATCGCATTGAATCATCCGTAGAAGTGTCATATTCCACTCAAAATGACTAATGATCTTTACTTCAAGTATTTTTATTTTACAAAATTTGTGGAATGGTCTAACTTAATATACGTCGGAAAACAAAAACAATTAAAACCCATTTTGATATTTCGTGGCGAAAACTGTTTGCTGGGCAAACATCGAATCGAAGAGATGATATACCAATTTGTTATATAGAATTTGAATTCTTCAATAAATAAATCGGTTTCCCATTTTATTATAATCCAACTAGGATGTGTTCTACTGAACTCTATTTTAAGCAAATAAAAGCAATAAAATTGTATGAAGTAAATATAAGATTTACTTGTCTTTCTTTATGCAAGTATCTCTTGGTCAACTATGGTATTTTCTTACTCTGTAACTTTTTCAATTGCTTTCTCTCGCACGGTTTCGAGTTGTACAATAATGCTTATTTAAATTTGCAGATATTATAACCTTACTAGAAATAACAAACGAGCTTTTTGAATTATTTGAAATATAGTTTTCTATCATCAGCTGCGGAAGTTTTTCGCGATCGTATACAAAACTGCTCAATGCGTAATTATACTGCAGACCTAACCACCAGCAAGCTAGGGATATATTTTTATTACACTTATAAGTGAATAACAGCCAATTTTTATATGTTGTTAGACCCTTAACTTTTTAAAGATTCGGAAGTACAGCAATATTACTCTTTCCCATTCTTACTAGATCAAGGAGCATCAAAACAACATTTAGAAAGGAATTTTAAAATCTAATGTAAGGAATAATAAGTACTATTAAGCCTGTTGGAATCGGAATTATACCGTTATATCAAAGAATATATTGATAATTATGACATTCTCTATTATGTTACTATTGTTCTGCACAATCTCTATACATGGGTTTGAAAATTCTTGCTTGAAATAATCAAATGTCCCAAATATTAAAATTTTAAGGCAAATAGGGATTTTTTTGCTTTTGTTCTGCACAGTACTGTACATATATTCACCCTTATCGGGAATAAAAGTTCATGTGAACTGTGTTCTCTTGTGTTGTTGTTGTGTCAGTATACTATTTTCTAATTTTGTCGCCTTTTGATTATATAAATAGTATCGTTCTAAAAAATATGCCACATTGCGCGTATTGAAAACTAAGGACCTTTATTACAACTTGACATTAGTTAGACGTATGATTCTGTCTGCCCGATAAATAGCTTTGCATTATTACTATTTCCTTTTTTGATTAGTATTATTATTAATAATAATAAAAAAAGCAAAGCTATTTATCGGTCCGACAATATAATTCCTTTAACTAATGGCAAATTTTAATAATGGCGTATATGTAAAGTATTTAAATGTTGCCTATAGTATAGCTACTTTCCCTCATTTTTAGAAGAAAAAAAATCCAGTCATTATTATCCAGAAAAACGGACAATTTCTTAAAATTACGCAGTTACATTCCAAAAAGCATTATATAAGGTTTTTGATTTCTAAACTTTGCTGACAAAAATAATATAATTTACCACCAACAGTTTGCAAATGCAAATGCAAAGATCTGATAGAATATTTTCGAAAAAAATGTATGAGATAAAAAATTAAATTTTTTAATGCAAGATTTCGAGTTTTCAGAGCTCAGTGTGTGTGTTAAGTTTTATAAAAATCGGTACAGTAGAACCACTTAAAATATAATATTAAATTTAATATGCGTAATTCCGCCCATTTTTTCAAATGGAAGATTTTGTCTATTTTTAAGTCCAAGGTGTTGTAAAAATAGATTTTAATGGGCGTAGCCCCGCCGATTTTTTCAACTTTAAAAGTTGCGTAATTACAAAAACCAAATGTGTTTGCTAGGTTCGCAACAATAAAATAAGTAGAATAGCATAAAATCAAATAAAACAATTGTGGGCGGGTCCCCGCCTTTTTTTTTTTTGCAATGGGACCAATGGGAAGCTATACCCTCTCAGACAATAAAAAAAATTACAATCGGTCTAACCTCCTTTTTTTTAAGTCGGTTAAAAAAATAAAATACATGTTCATTATTGAGTTCTTGTTTCCACTAAGATAATAGTGGAGTTACTCATTTGTTTAAATGAAAGTTGAACATAATATCTCTAGTTTTTGTAATATATTTTTTGTGTACAGCTACACAACTAACTAACACTTCAATAACAAATTTCATTTTAGACTTTTTTCCAAATTGAGTAAACTTGATACATACCAAATTTATATTACTGGTTTGAGTTAATACTTCAGTAAGAAAAATGTGGTCAAATTAAAAAAAAAATTAATAGAATGGAAAAATATGCCAATGTGTATTTATAAGTGAAATATTCATATCAGCACATACGAGTACATACAGTACATTAGACAGTATAATTTATCATAAACATTGACTTTTGACCCTATTTGACAACTTCCAAATTTCAACTATAAATTTATTTCAAAGTGAGATTTTTGTGTTTTGCGAGTAATGCCTCTTTTTAGTAGGTAATCTATACTCGTATATATAAAATTCTAGTGTCACGGTGTTTGTAATTGAAGTCTCCGAAACGGCTTAACCGATTTTTATGAAATGTCGTATGTGTATTCTGCAGATCTGAGAATAGCTTGTAATCTATTTTTCATACCCCTATGTGGTCTGTGCCACACCCATACGAACGAAATCTCTTATATCTTGAAAACTATAAAAAATTTGGTATGGACTAATGAACTAAATTTAAATAATTATATTTAAGTATTGTTATTATTAATGGGTTAATTCTTGGTCGTCAATGGGTTAAATTAATTTTTTTTATAGAGTTATTCTCACTTATGAAATTCTTTTAGAATTTGGTTTGAATACAACGATATGGTAGGCGTTTTTAATTTCGCACAGAAAGAGGTGTGATTTAACCTATAGTGATATGTAGTGTATAAAAAAAATTTAATAAAATCGATTAATACCCACAAAATTTTGTAGTTATATTTATTTAATCTTAGCACAACGGTACCAAATGGACTCAAGTAAGCAGTCCTCGCGGAACTGGCAAACTGAAAAACTTAATTTAAGTTTAAAATTTGTTAACGCACTAATAATGCCAAATTAAATTAAAAGGTTCCGTGATGATCTGCATTAGCAATAGTGAAATGCGCATAGGATCAAGCTAAGCCCCTCAATAATAAATTTCAATGTATTTTTAATAAAAAAAATATTTTACTTAATTAGTAAAATAATAATTTGGGATTATTAGTGCGTTAACAAATTTTAAACTTGAAATACTTAATCGTAATACAAAAAAAATATTTTAAGTAACTTTTTTAAAAATCATAATTTCGTTAAAGAATTAAATTTAAAATTACTATAATTTTATCCACACTATTTCTTTGTCGAAAAAAAAACAGGAATGAAAAGGCATATAACAATACATAAATTCATTGGATAAAATTTAAATTTTACAAACAATTCACGCCATAAATTATTCAACTCAAAAAAAGTAGTAAGACCAACAAGTTAATGGAGTCAATCAGCCTTATTATGAATTCCACATGTGAAAATTTCCGAATCAAATTTTTCGTTCACAAGGATTTTAATTTCGTTTAATTAATTCCAATAAAATTAAAAACTAACATATTTCTACTTTTTCCAACATACAAATCTATGTCAATGATTTTTTTCATAAATTGTCAGATAATTTCGCAATCCTATGAAGTTTTTTGATACCGATTTTCCACACGTTCGGAAATTTCCATGTGAAATTTTATTTAGGATAAGCCTGAATATCCATCATTAATAATATTTTCGTTACAAAATTTGATTCTTTGCAAGACCTGCAAAACATTGTTTCAATTCTGACATGTATTTTTGTATTTGTATTTATATCAGTGTTGCCATATAATCTATAATGACACGACATCATTTGAATTTTCTATTAGGCGGTGTAATTTTATAAATCATGTTGTGAATCAGAATTGAACAACCCTCGTATCCGAACATTGCACTAATTTGTTAACGCAGCAACAACCAGTTCATTCAATTGGTTGTTTGCTAAATTCTTTGCGTTGACAAATTGTGCAATAGCGATATTTCGTAATTGGGTCAAATGCTAAATAATATTAAAGAAATAGGTAAGCAAGTTGGCATAATAATATTAACTGTTAAGCATAATATTAATATTGAAATACATTAAATTATGATTAAGTTTTGTATAAATAGTTAAATTTAAGAGCTGCATTAGGCAGTTGTAATTAGTTAGTTGCAATAAGTTGTATTTAGCAGTTAAAGTTATAGAGCCATACCTGCGATTCCCACGGGACCCTCCAGTTTTAAAATTGTAAATTTAAAACATAAGATACTTGTTATTAGTTTTACAAAGCTGTTTAATAAACCAATTAATATATTAATTAAAAAATCCGTATTTAAATTCAACACAACAATCATATGAAGAGTGCAACTAATATTATTACCATTAATTACCACGTGATAACAATAGAAGCAATTAAAAAACATCGCGATCACAGAAAATTAGGTATCAAAAGGCTGCACTGTTTCTAAGAGAAGAAAATATCAACACGACATGTAATATCGTCGCTGATTTAACTAACTGACCTAACTAACATTTTAACTATTTAACAGGAGAGCAGTTTTTATGGTTGTTTTATACATTCATTCTTATGGCTGCGTCTGAAATCTTTTTACTTATATAGGCGCAGTAGTAATGCTTACAATCATGATAATTGTAGACAAGGTGTATTATGACTTATAAAGTCTAGTAAAGGACTTAACTCATTTTTCAAAAAAATGTCAGTTAGGTTATTTAGTTAAAACAGCGACGATATGTACCTTACGTCTTTTTTTAGGGAATGTAGAACGCAGTGTGAACTTGCTTTACGGTAACCGTAATGAGGCTGAATGTTTTATGTATCTAATATTTATTAATTATATTTATTCGATCTATTATATTTAATAAATAAATTACTGCATGGCAACACTGGTTTATGTTCATTTCTTCGTGTTATTCATTTATTGCTCTTTTAAAGTGGACTTCATTCAATCATGTTTATTTAAATTTATTTTGTTTGTTTTATAATTTATTTAAACAAAATGTCCGTTGAATATTAAGATGGTCATTGTGCGAAAGCAAAGTAATTTTGATTTTTTTTCGTTGTGTTAATTTGAAGTTTCTTTTTTTTTGTTTTGGTACATGCATGAGCGTATGTTTGGAATACATATATGCCCATAATGATATATTGTTTAATTGTCTGCATCTTATTTTTCTTTCTCTCTCAGCCAGCAGTTTTCAAAGCATGCACATAGTTTATTTATGTACATACATACATACGTACAAACATACATACATAGATATGTAGGTATGTACATGTACACACAAACATATTTATGTTACTTTTTGTGACAGGTGTCTAATTTTGACGAAACTTTGCATATTTGTTCAGTTTGGTGTTACAAGAAAATTTTATAAAAAAAATATTTTTGAATTAAAAATTCCGAACATTATTGCATTTTTATATTTGTAATGTTAATCAGCAGTCACGGGTTATAATAAGTTTCTGTCTTAAAAAATTTAATTTTAGAATAACTGCATCTGTGATTTTTATAATTTTTTCTTCAAATAGCCTATTTTATTCTCTTTCATACGATTCAAAATGGAGAGAAATTTATCGTTGGAGTGTGTGTGTGAATATCTTAAGAGTGTGTGTGTGAATATCTCGAGAGATGTTGAGCTCACTTAGATCTCGTAATCGAATCGTTTCGTAAAATTTCGAAAATTTCCGAAAATAAAATTTTTACATAATGTGATACATATGTATTTAAATTAAATTTTAATCAGGAATAATTTCTTAATCGGGATCAAGTTTACTATTTTCAATTCTTAAAGAATGAATTATTTTCATTAAATAAATAATGTCAATTGTTAAAGACAAGAATAAATTTGTAATAATAAATAAAAATAAAAATTTAACTACACTTTAGCTGGGGGGAAATGCCGACATTTGTCTATGTCGCAACGCACTTGGTTGTTAATTAACATCAACATGGCCCTGTTATGAGATGAGGAGGTCCGAAATATTGGATAGGATTCCAAGAAGACAACCCCGTACTTTGGTAGCAGTCCTAACAGGACACTTCTATATAGGTATACATGCTTGTAGATTAAATCTACCTTATAATGACTACTGTCGAAGCTGTCAGGACGAGGAAGAGGAGGAAAATATTGAGCACTTTCTCTGTCACTGCCCAGCACTCGTGGAGGTGCCGTCAATCTGCATGGGGGCTCCGATACTGCAAGGTTTGGAGAGCCTGTCAGAATGTGACATCGGCGATGTGAATTCATTCATACACCTTTCAGGTTGGTTTTAACAAAACATAAATAGTGAATAGAGGGAATGAGCATGGGTAGTCCACCTCAATCCGCCCAGGTAGTACAACGGGACCTCAACGGACCCAAGTGAGCTGGTTTTACTATAAATCGGCAGCCTGTTATAACCTAACCTAACATCAACTATTTAAATTATTTTATTGTACATACAAGGATTGATTTACCATCGGTAAATGCATTTGTAAGAATAACTACATATTTATTTTCTGTTTTTCCGTTTTAAATTTTTATGTTTAGGTTAGCATGAAGTTCAACTATTCTTAGAGCCTATTTCACCAATTTACTTAAATATCAATTCATATCTAGGTAATTTTTCCATACAAAAATTAATGAAAATCGACATTTAAATATGAATTGATATTTAAATAGAGTTGGTGAAATTGGCCCGTACTTATCTTTTTACGATCATCACATTAATTAATTCTTCTACTTATTCGATGAGTCGTCTGTACATACATCCATACATATGTATGTATGTACATGTAATTATTTTTGTAGTGTATATAAAGTTACAATGTTGTTGCTTTCACAGTTGTTTTTACTTTCATTATATTAAACTGTGATTGTCATGAGCCCATGGTGATTTCTGTTCACATGGCAATCATAGTTGAATACATATACATTTGGTTTTATAAAACCAACTGTTGAAAGCAAAAACATTGTAGCATAATATCCACTACAAAAATACTTACATATCGTTAGTCTCAAGTAGAAAGGCCCTAACTCACAAAATTGTAACTTTACAGGAGAAAGTAAAAACGTAATAGAAACCGTAATATTCAATATGTAACTTCTTCTATACAACTGAATGTAAAATCGTTATTTTCTACACTTTTGCAATAAATTTTTATGACGAGGTGTATTTCTGTCAAATGAATTGGATACACTGAAAAACTAAACTTCGTAAAAAATACGAGTTAAGGCCTTACTACTTGAGAATGTCGATATAGACGTTACTTAACCGAAAAACCAATAAAAAATTCCAACTAAAAAGTAAATATTTCTCAAAATAATTTTTCCCCAATTAATTTTACTTTAATTGAAATTTATTTGCTGGTGGTTAAGCATTTTCTATACTCGTATTTCATTTATGTTTAGCCAAATCATCAGTAGACTTGAACTACATATTTTAAACAGTCACAAACCTCTTATCTTATGCACAGATTTCCAAAAACTATTTGAGAGTTCACAAATAATAATATTTTTGAAAGAGATTTGTGACTGTTATAATATAATATAATAATTTTTTAATATTTCATATTGCATGCGAAAATAGATCCCCAATTTAATGCCTATAAATTTCACATATAATATTCGTATTCGTATTCGCGAATATCGTTTCAAATATTCTTATTCGCGAATATCAAAAATTTATATTCGTTACATCACTATGTACTCGTACGTATTAATTTTTAACAATAACCTTTTTTTTAAGGCTACATCAATATTATAATGTTTGGGCATTAAAACTCGTATACACTTCAGTTCAATAACTAACAGCCCATTCAAATTATTCCTAATAAAAAACCTTATATTTAACTAAGCCTTTAAATAAATTACGTTATCTCAGGTTTTCTGCATTTTTCAATTTAACTTACTACCAATAAAGATTATATTGCGTTTCAATATAGTAGCTTAGGTTCACTTTAGTTTTTGTTTTTCTGTAAATGGATTTTTTCATAACATCTTAACTAAAAACAACGAATATTAACTAATAAAACGTTTAATTTTTTTATTTAAATTAACAGTTTTGTTCTAAATATATGTGCATCTTTTTCGGTGGCTAAAAATTTCATATAAAAACCAAACACAATTTATTTTAGACAAAACCCTTAATATCACAAACCACGAAATTTCGACTTAGCCATTATTATTTATTGTCACAGATATATATATACATACATTAGGGATATAAATTTTTAACAATTTTTTAAAATATCAAAATTGGCATAACACAGTCCGATAGAGCATAAAAAACTATAAGAGAACGTATAGTTATTTTTTCGCTAAGGTCAAAAAAGTTCACACACCAACCGCGATGGAGTTTTGAGAAATTTTGATTTTCTTTTTGGTTAAGAAAAATTAATAATGCTTATTTATGTTTATTTAACAACAAACAAAAAATAAATAAAAAACTATAAGTCTTAAATTTTTATCTTTCAATAAATAACTCACAATTTTTTTTGTTTTTCTTATACATATAAATGTAACTTTGAGTAATTTAAAAAACATTGGTGAGTGATTTTTTTTTGAGAAAAATTATAAAAGATTATGATTTTCGTGGTTACTAATACATGGTTGACCTCATGGTACTATGCCAAAAAAATTGGTTATACCCCTAATGTACATATATAAAGGAAAATCTAGCGTATAATCTTTTGAGTCACAAAAATAATAATCATAATGGTTTACCCTTTTATTACATTACAGTACATCAAATCAATCAAAAATAACAAAATAAAGGCTGATAATTTAATATCACTTCTACTTAATGTCATCGAGAAACATATTAATATTTCTTTTAAAGTTTGATTTGACTAATTTTGACTACACCAATAAGTAACTATACATAACGAAAGAAAAAACAAAAAAAACTGCGTTTAAATCAACAAAATCAATATTCCTATATTTTTTCTTTTCTCTCCTGCACAACTTTGCTTGTGAATATGTATTTCAGCAAGAAAGTTCAAAGTGAGTAATCATGGGTTTTCACCAATTTCAGTGTTCGCTTTTGATTTTTGTGAGTCCTCAACGGTAAAAATTAATTATTTTGGCAGTTATAGTGAACACTAAGCAATTTTGTGTTTTATGTTAAACGTTTGCACAATTTTTATTTTTATTTTAGTGACGGGGAGGTCGTAGAAACCTTCTGAGTGGCAGAAAGACTATCATTAGGATTATATGGAAATACACGTAGTTTGATTACAAAATTACAATTATTTTTAAACGACTTCAAAGAAGGAGGTTATCAAATCGTCTCTATTTTTTTTTGGAGGTGTTACTTCATAGCTCAGTTCATATTAGACCGATTGCAAACATTATTTTTATATCTGAGGGTATAGATTCCTATTGGTCCCATTGTAAAAATGGGCGTGGACACGATCACAATTGTTTTTATTTGATTTTATGATATTCTACTTATTTGATTGCTGCGAAATCTAGCAAAGACTTTTGGTCTTTTTTTTTGGTCTTTTTTACGAAACTTACCACACACCTTGAGCTAAAAAATAGACACAATCTTCTATTTGAAAAAAAATGGGCGGAGTCACGCCCATTGAAATTTAATATTTAATTTTAAGTGGCTCTACTGTACAGATTTTTAAAAAACACAAAATCTTGCATTTAAAAAGAAGGCGGGGTACATTTTTTTCGAAAATGTTCTATCAGATCTTTGCATTGAAGCCGGTTTTTTTTTGGCAGAGTTATTTGAAGATAAAGTTTAACGAATTCTTTTTCTTTTAGACGGTGTAGGTAACTTCACCAAAAGCCTAATAGCATTGGTGGATCCGTCAAAGATCACCAAATGGAAATTTCGGACTCACCAAATGTATGATAAATACAATTTTTGATCGAAACGTTTTGATAGCCAATAAAAGAAGACATTCCAAAGTCATGAAAATTTAGATTTTTCGATCCGGATGAAGAGCAAATTTGGATCATTTCTAATGATTTTTACATACGGTTATTTATCATTGCAATATGTTCTCTTTTTCGATTCCTAATCACCGAATTGGAAGCGATGTTAAGAAAAATTTCCTTTTAGGCGTTCTACAATATTTTCCTCCAGGAAAAATGGTAAAAAGTTATTCATTTTCTCAATTTGTTTCTTTTTATACGAATTTAAAAGCGAATCAGTGTTTTCATGTAAATTTAAGTAAATAACTTTTAATTTTGAAACCAAAATTACTTCACAAATTTCTTTAAAAAATCGATTTTTTTATCATAGTGAATGTTTTTTTTTAACTATAAAGGAATTAAAATTTTTTTATGACTAAAATGATTTTCTACTTGCTTTTCTGCTAATTATCGGCATATTAAATATACCGATTTTTTTGTAAGCAATGATGAAGTTCCTTAAGAATGACTGAACCGCATTGCCTCTTGCGGCATCGCTCGTTAATGAAAATTGAGCACAGTTTTTTTAATGTTCACTGATAAAAAAAAGTGATCATGATTAGGGAACTCCCTGTAAGAGAGTTTTAGGTGGAACGATTTCTCCCTGGAAGACTAGTGACGATTGTAATCTCGTCAGATTTGATTGTATCTTGAAAAAGCGAGAACCGAGTAACTAGTATTATTATGAGCAGCAATTATGCATATAAATTATACATATTGTAAGTAAAAAATTGTATTAAAAAAAAGCAATTTGAAATATTTTACGTTAGCTTATTTCTTTCAACTATATTTTGTATTGCATTTTATCTATTATTTTTGAACACGTATGTCTAGCAAGCAAAACATACGGAAACTCACTGTAGATTGTTTTTGTAGAACCTATTGTGAACGCACAACAAACGAGGTCAATATTTATTTGAAATTGATAGCATTTGAATTCAAATCATTAGCAATTTAAAACAAAACTTTCCCGTTTGCTAATCATACTTATCGTTTTTGATAAGGCCAGTTTGTATACATCACAAGCACAGGTGACTATTTCTTACTGGAGTAAATGTCAAATTAAGTTTCGCAAAATTCTAATGTTCGCTAAGGAATGTGTGACGGTAGCCGAGTGGATATGTGCTACCCTGTTAGTCTAGAGGTACTAAGTTCGAGGCATGACAGCACTGTAAGTTAAAAAATAAAATAAGAACACATACCCACACAGAAAAATACAATCGGGTTAACGTTGGCAAAGGTGGTTCAAACCTTGGCAAAACATCACAAGTTCTACTTTTGCAGTGTTGCCCAACTATTTTTTACGTCGTTGGCTAAACACTATGAAAACCACAATTTTAGTGCTTTCCCAACAAAAATCACTGTCTTTCCAAAAATTTTAAGCTTTTTTCTGCTAGGTAGTTTTAAGCAGAAGTCGTTTTAGAAGCCAATAATTTCATTAGCGCAGGTATAAAGATAACCCACTACTGGACATTATTAATTTTGATCCCATAAAACACGTCGTTATTGATGAAATGCACATGCTTTATCTCGGAATTAGTAAACAATAGTTCCGTTTGTTTACCCCAAAATTTGTGCAATTTTGTTGCAAATTTGTACTGGATTTTAAATTGCAAAAGAGAGTGCCAATTGAGAGAGTAAATTGACAGTTGTTGACTGAGAGTCTGCAAATTTTTACTGGACAAATTTTTGCCAGTAAAATCCAGTAGATGAGAAAAAACATATGATTCAATAAAATAAACAAAAGTAAGCAAATACAAAGTATAAATTTTTTAATAAAAACATTTAAAAGAAGAAAAGTTGAAGTAAAAGTTTAACAAAAAAAATTTTAAATTTGTAAATTTAATTTAATTGTGTTATTTACTTTAAGTTTTTAGAGATGTAAGGTTTATGTAGGGTATCGACTATCAGAAATATTGATGTACTTTCGTATGCTATTTACCCAGAATAAAATCTAAAAGCCAAATACAAGCTAAAGCTTCCACAGAACTTCTATTTTAGATATATATATATATATATATATATATATCGCTTCAAATTTTTAATTATAAAAATGCATGCATCAATTACCAAAAACGTGTATTTGATGGGTAGTCAAAACAAGACATATTATACCACACTATGATCAGCTGTTTTGATTAATCTGCAAATTTCTGCAATTTTTCCATTCGCGTACTTTTTTGTGCTAGAGGCATTTTTGAGAGTAAAATTTTCAAATTGCCCAAAATTTACTCAACTACTGTATTTTATTGGAAAAGTAAACCTAATTACTTCAAAAGCTAACTGTAAAAAATTCATTCTCTTATATTTCACAAGAAAATGTATCAGCACTTCAACAAAACCTATTTATGGTATCTAAAAATATGCCTTTTGAGTTTCACACGATTTAATGAATTTAGCAAACCTGGAAAGCTACACAATTCCGTTTCTTCTTATTATATGCTGGTGCAATTACTTTGATTAGATTTATTAGATGTTGAAATGTACAAAAATTTTTTAATTTTATTTACTTATTGTCGTATTTTGTCGTCAACCAAGTTAGCCACATTGAAATCAAAACACGTTCACGAATTGTTAAAATCATTTGTTGAACTTATGCCTCGAATACACATAATCTAATCCATATACCAAATGATGTAGTTAACGTAGGAGCTCCTTTATCACAATTTTAAGCTTTCAGCTTTTAATTGTTAAAACAATTACAAATCCAATAGCGCAAATTCAAAGGAAATTGCACATTTTCCATACTAACAGTTTCTCAAGTAATATATCATTCGTATTTCCTTTTGTTAAAATTAGAAAATATTCACTGGGAAAAAATTGTAGACACAGTTAAATCGAAAACAGTACTTTCTTTTGTCAACATTTATGTCTATAAAATTACAACCGTTCCTCCCGATAATATCTGTTTACTAAGTAATGGAAAGGTCATGCTTATATCAGAAATGTTTAGTAACAAACTTTCTGTATACAAATGTGATAATATTTACTTAAAAGGCAGTATATTTAACGAAACTCTTGATTGTTCATCAAGGGACGTAGGATTATACATATATCATTTAAGATTTAGACTAGAAAAAAATTTAGAGAGCTAAGCATGGTAGATGTTGCGTGTATTCTTACCAAATAGCAAAATGAAACAGTTGCTATCACCCTTTTACATAAAGAACTTAATGTACATCAATACATCAATATAAAAATAAATAATAAATAAAAAAATAAAACACACAAAATATTTTTTTAAAAGCGCTGGCAAATAATTTTTCAGATTGTAAACCGTAACGTTGGCAAACCGTTCTGGTTCCTTGAGTAAAAGTGCTTTCCAAGTGCTAAAATTTTTGTACGGTTGGCAATTTCTGCCTTGGTACCTACATATGTGCAATAATTGAACAGAAAAAAATTTGTAGAATGTAGGTACCATGCAAGTAAAGGTATTAAAAAAATAAACAAAATAAGTAAGTTAAAATAAATAAATAAAAGAAATATTGTATTATTGATATTAATAAATAAATAAAAATAAATAAAAAATAATATTATTTTTTTTTACTTTTTCTATGCCTTTTTGCGATATCAAAATTAGTCGATATTCTCTCACTTTTAATATTGCTAGCGAAACTTCGAAATCTAATGTTTTTTTAGGACAAGTGAACTATATTCGATTCATTTTTGAGTTTCACTCTCGATAAATGTTCGAGATATATTCGAAATCGATATCAATAACGAAAGTCTTGGTCAACCGGGTATGGACATGTGTATACATACATATAAGCGTATGTATATCGATGTGCATATATGTGTACATACTTACATATAGTACAAATGTATGTATATGGAAGTGATTGTATGAAATTTGTTAAGATATAGTAATTATGTACCTACATATTATAAAACTAGGAAAAACTTTAAACTAAATTAGAAAGTTGAAAAAAAAAAACGATATCATTTAGCAAATATGTGAGCCAAGTATAAAGCATTAAAAACACATGATTATCACTTACCTCTGAAACTGATTCCTCGTCGGATTCAGAGAGATCCGTCACCGGCGGAGGGTAAAGCTCTGTGTCGGTGTCGGAATTATCGCTAGTTATAATATTTTGTAGGGCATTCGAGATTGCATTTACAATCCCAACTGATGACGACAGCGAGGATGAATTCGATGATGTCGACGTCGAGTTTGAGCGGGTATTACTAGCAGCGGCAGCAGCTACTACCGATGACGCGGCAGCAGCGCTTTTAAGCTTCTGTTTTAGGGCGGCAGCTGCAGCGACTGCAGCTTGAGCGCCTGCATTTGAAGATGAACCGGCGCTTTTGGCCGCCGCAGCAGCAGCAGCCGCTGATCCAACTAAAAGTGGTAACGCGGATGTGAACTTTAAATGGCCATCTTTTGAGGACGATCCAGATTTTGATGTTGACTTTCCAAAAGACACTGCTGCGGCTTGTTGTTGTAAGGCAAGAGCTGCTGCAGCGGCAGCAGCCGTTGAAGATGATTTCTTAGATTTTAACGACATTCCAATTCCAGCGTTTGCTGCTGATTTGCTTGAGGTAATTGTTGGTACAGTACCGGTAGCCGTTGACGTAACTGCTGTTGTGGGCGGTGGCACAGCAATGGCCGACATGTCAATATCCATACCACTAGGAAATGATTTCGCGCTGGATGGTAATGATACGGTGGTTGCCAATGATGTTGAAGCGACGTTTGTTGTAGATGCTGCTAAATTTTTTGGCATTTTATTGCCATTGGCAGCAGCGTTACCCGTAGATACTGAAGATGTAATCGATTCTTGATTTAGCGGGGTGTTCGTCGTTGTGGAGGTGTCTGGGGAACTATTGGTGTTACCGTTACTGTTAACTTTTAATTTATTTTTTGAGTTATTTTGGTTAGTATTAATATTGTTGTTGCTGGTATTGGTATTTTTCAATCTAGTAGAGGAATTAACCAAGTTGGTTGAAGACGCAGAATTTACAATACAACTGGCACCATTATCTAAATCAGTAGCTGATAATGATGTTTTTATTGTTGGATGTGTATCTGAGCTGTTTGAGGTGACAAATGAGGGAGGTATTGATATATTGTATGCGGAGGTGGAGGAATTATTTTGACGTACTGCTGTGGCATTGCCCAGTTTTGATGACTTTTTATTGCTGGTACAAGTGGCAGCAGCAAAGTTTTTAGTGTGTTGATTGTTGGTGGTTGCAATAGAGGATATTGTTGCAGCTCCTGCTGCTGATCCAGTTTTCACAGTGTTATTATTGTTGCTGTTTTTCTTATTTTTGGAATTTGTTTTCTGATGTTTTGTACTTTCAGCTGCAGTGGCTACTGCTGACGCTGTACTGTAACTCTTTGAATTTGTCCGGGAGTTTGCTTTATTTAAATCTTGATTTTGATCATCTTTATTCATTTTCTTTATATTATATTTTACTTCTTATTTGTTTTACGTTTTCTACACAGTATTAATTATATGTGTTTTAGTTGGTAGTCGGTTTCTTTTTCTTTTATTTTTAATTTTATCGACTTTTCTTTTGCACAGATCTTCTATAAGGATATGGCATTTTATTGTGTGATGCATACATATGTATGTATTTAGATATTGTTGTATTCAATTGTGATTTTGCAAAATAAAATTGTGTTATTTGAATTATGAAAGCTTATTGAAATTTTTTAACAATACATAGTACCTGATTTAATATGTACGTATGTATGTACATATATACATATGTAATATTACATATGTATATGTATAGAAGAATATTGGAACAAAAAGGAATGAGTAACAGTTAGAACTGCAATTGTTAATTTGTGAAGGAATATACCTGTGTACATACATATGTATGTATGTACTTAGAGCTATGTTATATTGAAATATCTTCTAATTTGAAAGAAAACTTACATGCTTTAGGTAATTTATTTCTTTATAATTTAAAAAAAAAAACGAATCATCTTGCATATTCCAACACAAACAGTTTAATTTGTACTCATCAGTAAGAAATAGCTTCAAATGGCATTTACACAATGAGTCTTGCTTTTATAATCTTTTTAGTGTTGCTATACCGCTGAACGTATTTTACCATGTTTTACGCGAAAAATTTATCGTGTAAATCCAGTATAATGTGTGCGTATATTGTAGAACTTATCTTCTTTTCCTTTGAAACATATTCACCTTTGCACATATTGGTGTATACACACTATATGTACATACTGTATGCATAAGTCTGTAATCGAATATACAAACATACATACATATGCACATAACTATATGTGTATCAATACATTAAGATAAATTCAAAAATTCAATAAATGTGTCGAAATCAAATTTTCCAATTGGCTATTTTGCGAATATTGAAGTCAGTTACATAAAAACATGTATATACATACCTACAAAAATGAATTTCATATTTGTAGCTACATACTTACATATTCATATATATGTACCTATTTATATGTACATCAATATATTTTTCGCTAGTAAGAGCTTACAAATAATTGTGGGTATTGAATTAAAAAAAACATTGTGCAACCCTGTACTGACTTTTGTCCTTACTTCTTTGCATTGTGTCCGCCTGTCAGTCAGTCACTCACCAACACATATGGACGTGCAATGAAGAAAAGCATATGTTTGTATGCGTGTATAACAGTAGCATTATTAATTTCCCCAATAAAAATGCATTGCTGTCAAAAAAAATTAAAAGGAATGGAAAAGAAAAATAAAAGAAACGGCTTATGCACTCAATTAAAGTAATTAAAAAATAATAATGTATGTAAATGCATCCATCTTTGCATATTGCTATTATGCAGATTTGCTTAAAAGGAAAATAGGAGATATGAACCCAGCAAAGATGTATAAAATTTTGTTCATTCACTAGCCACTACATATTATCAAATATATAAAACAAAAAATAACTAAAGAAAAAAAGTAGTTTTTAGATGAATAATACGGAAACCCGAGTCTCACTCACATTCATATAAAAATCAACCTAACTCACATACACATATCTTTTGGTCGTCATAAAACTCTTTAAAACTCACTCACGACTGTGAACGACACAAAGAGACGTGCAACGAAACTCGAACTTAAAAGGGAATTGACAAAGTACTTTTCATGATTGAAGGGGCGTGTAGCAAAAAGGGCGTTATATATTTCATAAGATTTATATTCTTTTATAAAAGCATTTAGTTGGAATTTTTCGAACAAATAATATCACTTGAATATTCAATTATCGATAAAAACCATAACTTATTTCATCATAATGAATTGGCGACGTCAAAAAAATTTTTTTTCACATCACACACAAAAAATTCAGGTTTCATAGCCTTTCATTTTTCACATTTTTTAAGGTATTTTTTTTGATACATTTTACATAATTTTATGGACAATTTTTGGCCACTCCACTAACAGTATACTTTTTTTTCCAAAATTTATTTATTTTATTGTGCTTAGTAATAGATATTTTAATTATTCACCAAAAAATTTTTCAAGAATTTTCACGATGTGCTAACGAAACTTCAACGAAATTCATTTACACACATTTTCACACCGACTTGAACGAAGACCAATTTTTTACGGCGAATTGATTGTACAAAAGACGAGAAATATTTCAGGAAAATAATACAAAAGGTCCACTTCAGAGTTGTATCAAAAAGTACTAAGAATTTAACATTTTTCTAGCAACCATTATTTTTAGGAACAAGTCGAAAGACGGATTTCGGCTTTCTTATAAATTTTTTTATCTATTTTTTCCAATAAATTTTATGAAGTGCTTTTGTTCTTCAGAGTTCAAAGGTCATTGCAACTTTTTCCGTTGTTACCAGTTTTTATGCTTATAGGGATAGATATTTTTATAGATATTTTTTATTAACTTAACCTCAATTTCTTTCGCGAAAACGCGTGCACTTTTTGTTTTGTGTTTACTGCCGAATGAATGAAAAGTGACTAATTTTTTGGCATGTATCGTACGAACTCACAGTTGCATTGTTGGGTATACTTATTTCTGCAAGGATCTTATTTGCAACTACTACGCACTTTTCCAATATTAAACATTTAAACTGCACTCGTTCTTTAAACAAATATGATTAAAATTAAATATATCGAATTTTTAAAATTTTTCAAGCTTATTTTTAGGGTATTTATGATAATTATCAGTTCAATATTCACACAGCATTCACATAACTCGCACAGTTGATTTATAACTGTAGTAATTGTTCTATGTCAATACTTGGGGCGAATTCGAAAATCTTGTAGAGTTGCACTAAAAAGTCTTAATTTTACAAAATGTAAACACATGTAATGCGATTAAAAATTTATCTTTAAACAAATTTTATTTACAGAGAAACATAATTAAAAGTTCAAAAGTAATCTGGCGCCATGTTGTTGAATTTTCAATGTTTCGTTGTGGAATGACAGGAACATATGTACGTTTATATATGTATCCCACTTGTAAAAACAGGAGAAACTTAGTTGAATATGTATACTTGCCGTCACTTGAATAGGTCACCCACCTACTTCTTTCATGTACATATTAACCGAGTTGTATCATGGTCTATTAATATACTATGTAAGGCCTTAGATTTAGTTTTAATGCCCAGCTGTCAAAAGTTGTTTACAATTTTCGTACGCCATTTTTGTGTTGTAATACATAATTCTACAAATTATGTGTGATGAAAACTTATGTGAAAATTTTTATATAAAAACATATTACAATAGCCTTTCACAAATTAGAACCACTTTGTTCCTGAATTACCTGTCATTGAATGACTTCGGATACGAAAGATAGAAAAAATGTTCGCTGGGTACATATGAAAAAAAGTTTTTTTTCAACTAGTGCGTGAGAGTTTCATTGTTATCACGCACGTAATTTTTTATGGGGCCTTATCGTGATTGGTTTATTTCGACTTCGACTACGATATTTTGGTCTTAGATTAAAGAAAATCGAAATATGCCAACCACGATAAGTGGGATTATTTATAGATGTAAATACGTTCGCACGTGACTCACGTGTGACACGATAAAATCTTACCAGTGGTACATCTCGTTATAATCATAAATAAAATATGTAAATAGGATTCAATAGGATTGACACTATACCTGTGAAGATAAAACGTATTTATGTACTATTTTATATACATATAACAGATATTTTTTAATTTAATTTAATATGTACATATCGTCGGTTGGTGATTGGTTCGCTGCAGTCATAATGTATTTTGAATATACTGTGCCGCAAACCAATAACCAACCGACGATATGTAAATGTGTTAGGAAAGCAGCAGACGGCTAAATAAACATGACATTTTTATTTTGGGATAAAAATTTTACGGCATGTAGCAACTACTACTAATTTAAAAATGTGCAACCAAAATGCTGAAGACTCGCGTCGTCAAAGCTACATGCGCATGTGGTGTTTTACATGTCCTGTACTGTAGGCTTTACTTTTTTCATGGTATTCTAACCTTAAAACATTTCGTAAGCCGAAACGCAAACTCCTCTAACCAACATTTTCATAACTTTCGGGGAGAAACAAAACACATTCTAAGGAATATAGCAATTTGTCGCCTTTTTTATTTTTTAAGAAAACGGCAAAACTCGTTAAAAACATATTAAATTTTTTGCACAAAGCTCATATTGTTTATAAACAAATAATCTTATTGATATACAGTCCTAATATACATATGTACATATGTACATATGTATGTAAATCATAGGAACTTTTTCAATAAAAATTCCAATCATTGAAATTATACATTAAATTCTCCTTAATTCAAAAGTTTTTGTAATTACACATGTAATCAAATGATTTGTGAACCAAATTTTGATTTGCCTAAACTCATTGACTTGAAGTCAATGAAAAAGTTGCACGAAACGGACAATAATTTTAGAGGCAGGTTTGAATTTAATGCAAATGTTAAACCAAAAGTTTCGTATCAACTACAAAGGGAATACAATATACTTCCCTTATTTCAAGATGAGTTGAATCATTTGAATGATATTTTGTCATTGCACTCCAATGATTATTTGGCCTGTCGATGGGACTCATTTTTGGATAGTGTTCCTGAAACTTATGTTCGCATACGTTTATACACCGACTATAATAAAACAATACAGTGAGTTAAATACATACATATGTATATACGTGCATATCGCATATCCAGTTCAAAAGTGACATAACTCAAAAAATTTGTTTTTTTAGTTTAATTATGCAGAATAATAATGCATTTCGTATTTTATCTTGCGTAAAAATTTCATAATAAATAGCTTGTACTATCACCTCGAGAGAAGAATATTTGTTCATGCCTTCATTGAGTTGTATGTAAATTGAAAACTTTAAACATGTTTTCTGCAAAACTAGTTTTTTTGAGTTATGACACTGAATGTGCGATATATATCTATTTAAACATTCATAAATGAACTTGGTTTCTATCATATTTCACAGATCTCGCAAAATCCGGTGCAAATGATTAAAATTTTTCGTTGTGGATTATAAACTTGTAAAACGAAGAAACTAACCAACAAAGGTACAAATTACTAGTCTCACAGGAGTTCACATTAGATCAAAGTTTTTGTTAATTAATCGTGCTTATAGAATAAAATAAAATTATTACCTATCCACATTAACATGTGGATAGCTTAACTTAAAACATTGGTATTGCCATTCACAACATAAATAACGGTTGAGTTTGTAGTTGGCTTGTGCCATAACATTTTGAAGAACAGTTGTGCTTCACAATTGTAAATAACAATTGGGTTGTGTGAAAATTGGGTGGCCAAACTGAGTTGAGTTGAGAACCGCAATAGGAGCAAAATTTTAAGTTATTCGTTAATCGAAATAAATATTTTCGTGTGGATAGGTATCTACTAGTATGTACATCTAAAATTTTTCTAACGGTCGTAAAGCAAGTCTGGGGGTCTACTCTCTTATTCGAAACGAAAGAAAATGCTTTCGAATTTGTATGCTTATAACATGTAAATTCGAAAGCATTTTCTCCCTGGGCTGGGGAACAGGGGGTATACTCTGTAATTCAATTCGAAAGAAAATGTGTTCGAATTTACATGTTATAAACATAAAAATTTGAAACCTTTTTCTTTCGTTTGGAATTGTACAGTAGACCTCCAGCTCCACGTCATCGTAACTATTTCTTAAGTGCGATCAGGCTTGTGTGTGTTGTTTGGCCTTCGAGAGTTTTGAGTCTCACTCGCACTTGTTAATGGTTACCGCAACTGACTGTATCGCTTACAGTTACTTATGTCGTAGCATTTTCCTTTGTCAAGTGCAAACGTTTTTAATAAGATTTAACTGGTGGAGATCATAAAAAACTCTATGAGTGGATCTTGGAAACTCCTACTTCATATACGAAGATATGGGTCGTTCTACACGTGGGATACCCTGGCTCTTTGGCTACGTGCCCCATTTTTTGTTCCATTTGGAACACAGAACACAAAATAAATTTTTTTCCAATCTTATATGTACATATATGTATATAAAATTAATTGCATGAGAACATAAATTCGCCCCGGATATTTGAATGAAATTATTTATATTCCACACATAATAGGGCTCTCAAACGAATAAGAAATTTTGATCATATCACACACACACTTTCTTTTGTTTAAATTTCAGGATGGGAAGCGCTTAATGAAAAACCCCACATGTATGTGTGTATGTATATTTATTTTTGTAACTCTTGCATATTGGCCTCAAATAGTGCTGTATTAATTTTATGTTTCAATGTCAGCAATATTTCACGACTTTTTATCTCTCTCATCTCATTGGCAACATATTCCCCGTATGTTGAAAATTCGTCGCGTAAACCAGATGTTGCTGTGGAAACTGTGTTCAGGGTGGTATTATTCAACGTTCCGCTGGATGAATTGACGGCGGATGAGGATGTTAAGTTGTTACGCAAATGAATTTTGGAGTTTGTAGGCGATGGGTGCATAGATGGCGAGGTGGCACTTATTAAAGAAACTCCTTGTTGCTGGGATGGTGTGGCGGTTAATATAGTAGTGGTGTGATGAGATGAAGGGTCATAATAAATTCGGTTCGTCGAGGTCGTTGCTCTGGAACTACTGGGCGGAGACAATGTTTGTATATGATGCTGTTGTAAATGATGAGGATGATGGTGATGATGATGCTGTTGTTGCGTATGGTGTTGTTGTTCATAGTACTCATTATTGTCGTGATGCGTATCCCTTCTTTGGATCTTTATTATACGAGCGGGTATAGTATGAACTGTTGTGGCGGAAGATGTGTGTGTTTGTCCAGCATTTACTGTGGAGACTGCAGATGAAACGCCATGACCTGATGTCGCTGTTTGATAATTAAGTTCTTCATCTGAGGTAACCTGATGTTGCAAGCTAATTGTATCAACATTTCCCTCTACATCTTCAATATGATGTAGCTCCTGATGTTCACTTTCTACATTACTTATTTGCAGTTCACTACCACCAGAGTACGTTTCAGTATGATGCGGTTGCTGCTGATGTTCCAGGGGTACGCTGATTTCTTTCATGGTAATTTTTGGTTTTGAATCTTCTATTTCTTCGACGTCTTTAGTAGTCTCCTCAATTAACTTTTCTAATTCATGTGAACGACTGGAAGCAACCGACGTTGCCGCACTCGCGGGAACCGCCTCGTAAGAGATCGCTGTAGATCTTCGCGGCAAAGTGAGGAATTCTTCATTTTCGTTGGCCGATCCCAGGCTGGTGTCATGGCCAGCCTGTATAGCTTCCCGAATTATGTATTTTGTCGTTACTGTTCCCTCTTCTGTTATTTCGGCCTTAATACGTCCTTTATTTGAGCGACATGCTTTCGGCGAACTTAAAAATTGTAAATATTTAAATCCGAACCATTTCGAGTTATATGGTTCTTTTCTTTTCATGCGGTTAATCTCGCGATGATATTGTGTACGTAAGGTATGAAATTTTTTTTCAATCTCCATAATTGGAATGTTGCCACCTAATGTTGCTGATACCTCTACGAGAAGCTTCTGTTTTACATCTTTTTTTCGGTAATCTTCATGGGTCATATCCCAGAGACCTCGTCTCTTTCGGTACTCGTGTATTAATGCCAAAGTCTTTTCACGTGTCCATTCCATTGCCATATTAAAATTGTCGCACCCTATAAATTTTTTAAGGAAATAAAAATTAAATATGTGCATATTTATGTATGTATGTGTGTACCTGTTCAACGCTACCGCTAACTAACTTCTTCGTTCCTATTACTTTTCTTTCAACAATGTTGCACGACTACCGAGATGATGATGATGGCCCTTGTTGATTCTCTTTCGTTATTTTTCCCGTAAAATAATTATTTACTTTTTGTTCAAACTCACCACTTTGCTTGCTCTTACTTTACATTTATTTAATTTATTAACTGTAGTCAATATATTGATGAGAATTCATCTGCGAGTACATGAAGTTTTTAAAAATATCTTGCTAGGCAGTTGTTTTTGGTTGTTCCGTATATTTTTTACCTTGTGTGTTGCCATCGTAATTGTTTCAAACATGTTTATGTATACACAAAATGTTGACTTAATTACAGGGTACGCAGTATGAGCAGTAAGTTTTATACATTGTGTTATCATTTTGCATACAATTTATTTGGTATCTATCCAAGATGTTTGGCAATAAAGCTAGTGTAGTCACGCTGTTCAAAAAAACTAATCGTAATCGTATACACATTTCGTCGGTTGGTTATTGGTTTGCTGCAGACATAATGTATTTTGAATATACTGTGCAGCAAACCAATAACCAACCGACGATTTGTTATCATTTTGTCACAATTTTTTCGCACCAATTTCTGATTTTAAAAGATTTGATCCCAGGCAATAGCGAAGACGCTATTTTTTTCAAATAAAAGTTGATCGGAAACTTCAAAAATTCTTTATATAGATTTTTTTCATAAGATTTTTGAAGATTTCCTGCATTCACAAGTAAAATATCACCGGTTCTTAATGGACTAACAAATTCAGAAAATTTTTAGACTCCTTGAAAAATACTAATTCTGTTCGACGATTGTATCGTCTTGTCTATGGACGAAATAAAGCCGCAGTTGTGATTCTTTAAAACAATTATTATTTCTTGGCCATGCTAGAAGGTTCGTGTATTTGCTTTATGATTTTGTTCTAAACATTATACCCAACTAGAGATGGGCGCGTGTCGTGTTTTTTTCGTGACACAAACACGCACGACTCAACACGAAGTGTTCGTGACAAAAAAGCTGATTTCGTGCATGTTCGGGTCGTTTCGTGTTGAGCAAAATTGACACGAAAAACACGAAACGATTTTAGATGCAAAATATGTATGAATGAATTTCCAGTAGAGAAAAAATTTAATATTTTGTATCGTCCAACACACAACACCAGCATATTTGTTGATATTGTATGGGCCTCTGAAGCTTAAAGTTCTGTACGTATACAGATTGTATCAGCTGTGGTGGCAGAGTGTATCAGCTGTACACTGCCAACTCGGTGCCATATTTTGAAAAGCGACTCTTGAAAAAATAAAATTTTCTTATCTTTAATACTATTCCAAAAATATTTCGTGCGTGTTTCGGCACGCGCCCATCTCTATACCCAACACATATTTTTTCAAATATTTTTCAAACTATTTGATAATACTTTAATTTTATTTTTATGATTTAAAAATATGGAATATTTTTATTTTTCATTATCAAAGACAAAAACCATTTTTGGAGAAAATAACTTAGAGAATTCAAAAACAAAAATTCAAAAGTATTTT
Organism: Nowickia ferox; assembly: GCA_936439885.1. Taxonomy (NCBI): domain Eukaryota; kingdom Metazoa; phylum Arthropoda; class Insecta; order Diptera; family Tachinidae; genus Nowickia; species Nowickia ferox. The sequence goes on along the minus strand of OW387023.1, from coordinate 87,320,485 downwards.
CAAACAAAAACGTCCTAAATCTTCTTACTGAATTAGGGCAATAACTTTAAAATCATTGGCCGGATCGTAGACTATTTTTTATTTATTTTTTTTTTTATATTCTATCACCTACGATAATATATTTTTTGTGGACGCAGTTCATAATCTTATTTGTTTCTACTGTTATTATTATTCCATACACAAAATTAGTAAATAATTTCTTTTAAAATATTTGGCAAAAATGTTGAGCAACATTGATTACTTCATACGAAAAATTTTACATGTAAACAATATTAAACTATGAAACTATGCTAAAATTTCTTATGTTTGTAAAGACACCCTATATGATTTTCTGCATTGAATGTGGTAAGCTCTCATATATGTACATTTCGCACATTCACTTCAATAGTGTCATAACTCAAAAAAACTAGTTTTGCAGAAAACACGTTTAAAGTTTTCAATTTACATACGACGCAATAAAGGCATGAACAAGTGTTCTTGTCTATTTATATGAAATTTTTAAGCAAGATAAAATATCAAAATAAAAATTCATTATTATTAACTCAAAAACGATTTTGAGTTATGACACTATTGAACTGAATGTGCGATATGTTAAATCCAGTTTTTATAACATATGGCATTTTAATTCCGTGCGAAAGAAAAAGAGACTCCATATCGACTGACTAGAATATTTATTTTAATTAAAGATTTAAAATGTTAATGTTTGTCTCTCCTGTAAAATTTGGTTGAAGTGATTTAGCAAGATTACACTCTAAGCCGATGATAAACATACATATGTATGCATTGTAATTTGAATTTTTTAAATTGTAACGCCACAGTTAACACTTTTTTAAAACAGTTTTGCTAACGGAAAAATATTAAAAAATAGCTTGTCCGTTGAAGTCAAACACAAAACAAAATTAGTGAAGAAAAGTTTAGAAGTTTGGCCATGAGCTATCTTAATTAGACTTGTGCCATTTAGTTCATTTCAGTGATCGGTCATTTTAGTTCATTATTTATAAATGAACTAGTTCGTTCAGTTAGTTCAATCGCTCTTTTAGTTCAATGAACTAGTTATGTCTTTTTTGTTCAATGATTTTACAATTCTACATGCATATGTATGTATGTATGTAGATATGTTGTGGTCTTTGACAGATCTGTGATTAAAAACTTTATGAAAACTAAAATTAATTAATTAATAAATTTGCTTTATAAAGGGTTTATAAAACAAATTAAGTTGAAAATCATTTTAAAAAATCTGACATATCCAAAATATTTTTTGTGAATAGTGTAGTATATGTAAGTGTTTTCTTTCTTGTTTATTGCATTTGTGGTAGTAGCCAACGATGAACAAGAACTAAATATACATACATACATATGAATGAGCATAGAAGCAAAGCACACAAACAGTAAAAAAGTAAAGCAAAACGTTGAAAACATTTAGTTCATGGCCTCTGTGTTAGTTCATTTTGTGTCTTAGTTCTTAGTTCAAAAATTGAACTAGTTCAAAAATTTAACTAGTGATCGCAAAACAATTGAACTAGTTCATTTAGTTCAAAGTACTGAATCGTTCATTTGAACTAGTTCGTTCATGAACTACACAAGACTAATCTTAATACATACTGGGCGCTCAGATCAGCAAAAAAAAATCGGTAGAAAAAAATCATTCACACATCTTTAGGCATTAAGTAAGACATATTTAAAGCACCCTGTGCATAATTTTAACAACAGCCTGACCCATGCCTCAAGGCATGCTATAAATTAAAAAATTCGATTTTTAATATTTTTTGCTTGTGTTAAGCCAATAGTACACGGTATGTAAAACACCACATGCGCATGTGCCTATGATGTCTCGAGAATTTGCATCATGTTTGTTGAATTTTTTTAAATAAATAGTAGTGGTAGCTACATGTCATAAAATTTTTATAGTATGCATTTTTGTACGAAAATGCAAATGTGACACATGTAGCCGAGACAGACACACATGCTCATGTGGCTTTTAACATGCCGTGCTCTTGGAGCGTCTTCTTTTACTGGGTAGAGTAGTTAAGACCACTTGATACTCGTATATATTCGCCTTGACTTGCATATTATTTTCAACAGTTCGCCGCTTCAAATCAAAATGACCCATACAAAAAATCAGTCATGATAGCGGGAATATTTTTGGCAAACTCTACTTTTTTATGACTTCGTTTTTAGAATGCACCTGTGGCTGAGTGGTAGCGATGCTATCCTCTCAGTCCAGAGGTCGTGGGTTCGATTCCCGTCACAGACCTTGGGTGCTTTCTGCAGACAAGCTAATCACTTCGCGGATTGTGTTTGTTAAAAAAAATTGGTTTCGATCGGTTAAGGCAGTGATTCTTAAACACTGTGCCGCGGCACTTTTGTTTGCAGTGTGCCGCTAAATGTTGAATATACTCGTATAATTATGTTCATATTATTACGAAAATGTGCATGAACAATCTATGCTATGACTGGACAGCTAAAAGGATTTGTAGCACATGCTAAAGAAATAAATGGGGATATACATATGTATGTATTAGTTACCCATTGATTTTTGCATCGAGAAGCACTTATTACTAAATACTCGTACTTGCCATCAGAATTGAAAAAGTTCTGGAAAAATGTGTTTAAATGATTAATTATATAAAATCAAGGCCATTAAAAAGTCGCTCATTTAGTAAATTATGCCAAGCTATGGAAGCCAAGTACGAGTCCTTGTTACTGCATATGGAAGTAAGGTGCTTGTCCAGAGGAAAAGTTTTATATGGCGTGCTGGAATTAAAAGACGAAATGAAAATGTTTTTTGAACCAGATAAAATTTATTATTATGTTTATTTGTTGGATGATAAAATATGATGCAACTAAACTGGATTAATTATCAGACATTTTTGTTATTTTTAATAACGTAAATTCAAGTACACAAGGACCTAATGACCTGGACCTGGTAGGAATCCAAAAACAAATAACTTTATGGAAGCATAAAACTCAGAAAGGCAATTTAGAAAAGTTTGCGTCAGTCCCAGACTCTTACAAAATTATTAATAAAATAATTGTTATTGACCATTTCACAACATTAGAGGTGAGAACTATTCATTATTTCCCAAAATTAGATATAAAAAAATTTTTAATGGGCGTTTTGAAATCACTTAATTTCTAGGAAAGGTGACTTATTACAGATTTTTAATTGGTTGTAATGTTTTAGATGTTTAAGATATTTTATATGAACTGAACTTCAATTGCACTAAATCGTCCGATCAGCAGAACATTGTTTTTCGTTTTTGGAAATCGCACGAGTTCTAAAATCGCGATTTACAGAACACCCCTGTTGATTGGGATCGTAATACATTTCTTATAACGGATACTTCTGTATTAGACTTAACTTTGAACGAAGAGGAAGAAATAATTTTGCTTTCCAATAGTCAAGATTTAATTTTAACACAATCAGAAGAATCAATTAATTAATTTTGGATTAACATTAGATGCAATTATCCAATGATATCCATAAAAGCTTTAAACATATTATTACAATTTTCCACATCTTATTTGTGTGAATTCGGATTTTCAGCATTAACCAACATTAAAATTAAAAAAAGATCAAGATTGTTAAATATAGAAGTAAGATATGAGAGTAGTATTGTCATTTTTGTGAGCAAATATAAACGAAATTGACGAAAAACAATACACAAATTCCGCATTAAAATTATTCTTATTATTAACTTGTAATTAATCCTTTAATAAACGTTCTTTTATTTTTTTAGTACATATTTTATTTCGCACATTTAAAATTATTATCTTAAATTATTTTACGCAGTGTGTTAAAGGTAAGTAAATCATTTTTAAGCTTATATTTTTCTTTGTGTGTCGTCAAATTTTGAAATCGTTAAAAGTGTGTGGCAAGAAAAAAAGGTTGAGAATCAATGGGTTAAGCCCTTCTCATACACACACATGTGTACATACTGACATTATCGCAAAATGACGAAACCTTTAGTTTCCTAGTTTTGATAACCGAAAGTTAAAAATATGTATGACTAGTACATATATATATTTTAGTTATTCTTAAAAAAATGAAAAATGGAAACAATTTTTTATAATTATTGCTATTTATTTTACTTAATTTTGATTTAAATTAAATATAAAGTTGAAAAGAAATACATGCTTGAGTGCGTGCTTCTTTTATGCATTTTGTAAGCTTTAAAAACAAACTTAAGATTGTATTTTAATTTTTAACGTTTGTTTTAACATCTACAGGAATTAATTAATACGTATGTATTTATTTTTTATATTTATAATTCGACAAAGTTAAATTTATTTAATTAAGCATTGTGATGCAATAAAAAATTTTTATTACTAAGAAACGTTTCTGCATCAATACCAATCACTAAAGTTCAATTTTACATAAGTTTAACATGCAATTTTTTTTAAATTAATCTTCATCACAGCAAATATTCAAAAGAAAATAATAGAATTCTGTTTACTTAGTTTCTCATTTAGTAGCTTAAAAATCTTGCTAATTTAACAGGCACAACCGCCTTCGGGGTCCTTTTGCTCGTTCTGTTGGCCCAATTGAATGTCTTGCATAGTTTCTGATGGCTTGCTATCAGCTGAAGTGTCCATACCAGGCAGAGCAGCTGCTACACGCCTAAATAACAACTTGACATTGTAACCGGATTTGGCACTAGTCTCTATAAACATCACATTTAGTTCTTTCGCTTTGCGTTCTCCTTCCTCAGTAGATACCAAACGTTTATCAGCCAAATCGGTTTTATTTCCAACCAACATTATTATGACATCACTTCCCCTTTCCGTGCGCACATCGTCAATCCATTTAGAAGTCTGATAAAATGAATTTGTGTTAGTAATATCATAGACTACGACTGCTACCGTAGAATCTCGTATGTAGGAGGGGATTAAAGAACGAAAACGTTCCTGACCAGCCGTATCCCACAATTGCAAACGCACAGTACGATCTTCCAAGTACATGGTTTTCGATAGGAAGTCTATACCAATCGTAGCCTGATAGGTATTATCGAAGCTGTCGTACATGAAGCGTGTAATAAGAGAGGTTTTTCCAACACTCTGTTCACCTAGAAAGACCAATTTAAATTTACGCAAGAGATTCCCAAACTCTCCAGACGACATTGCAGCTGGTGGCAAAGGTGAATGAGGATTTGGAGACATGTTTTTTTGGTTGTTGTGTTTTTATATTGCTAAAATGTACTTTTTTGCTTTGAGTTATTTAAAGAGTTTAATTTCTTTACTTTTTTTTTGCAACTTTTCTTTTTTTCAACTTATAGATTTTTCAAGGAGTTTTCTGACCTCTTTCGCTGTTTGACGTTTACGAACTATTACTCGTTACATTGATGAAGCAATACGTATGTAAATAACGGTTTGGAAAGGAATTTGTTTGGTCCTTTTTATTTTCCCAAAGGATTTTTATGATATGACATTTTATTGAAATAGTCAAACAAGTTACTAAATATGTACTTATGTACATACAAAAACAGGAAATTGTTTCCTTTTAAAATTCAGTTTAATAATTATTACGAGTATAATTGAGTTTCATTAATATTTTTCTAAGCAACTATTACAATAAATTTATATTAATATCCAATAACTAAATGTTCCAAGTCAAGTGTCACTCTATACTACATTTTTGAAGGATTCTGCGCATTTTTCTAATGTCTAGTGAAATTAATAAGCTGACTGTCAACAGCCAAACACAAATGTATCTACATACATATGTACATATGTGCAAATTTACATCTACATAGCATATATTGATTGTACATATATGTAGTATTAAGAAATTGGCAAATTCAAATACACACGAATAAAAAAATTGATATTACATATGAATAAAAATTCATGCATTTAAAAACGATCGGTTTCTATTCGATGTACATTAAATATACCAGACACTTTTGAGTTTTCTTTTCGTATAAAGCTTATTGAATGCTTATTGAATCACAGCGTGATTATATTTTTGACTTAGTGACACAGTGCAGCATGAAGCGTCAAAATGTTAGAACACTTTCGTTAGTGGTTTGCACATTTACCTATTTGTTAATTGGTGCAGCCGTATTTGACAGCTTGGAATCTGATTTTGAGGCGAGACGTTGGGACTTTCTGCAAGCTGTTAAAAATAATTTTGTTAAGAAATACAATGTTTCAGTTGAGGATTTTCGTATGATGGAAATTGTTATAATAGAAAATAAGCCTCATAAGGCAGGTCCACAATGGAAATTTGCGGGAGCGTTTTATTTTGCCACTGTTGTATTAGCAATGATTGGCTATGGTCATTCGACTCCAGTAACAATAGGAGGGAAAGCTTTTTGTATGGCATATGCAATGGCAAGTATATTTCTAGAGTTAATTAGCATTTTATTTAATTATTTAGTTCTTTTTGATCTCAGTGAAATTTAATCTGCAGTACTTGAAATAGCTTAACTTAAGTTATAAAATAATTGGGCAGAAAGGATATATGTACAATGTATGTAGCAGTGATGTGCGAATATTCGCATTCGAAATATTTGAAAAAAAAATAAATAAATTCATAAAGCCTAAAAGGAAAGGGAAACAACTTTTTGCGAAAATAAATATGTATTAAAGAGTCAACAAATAAACAAGAATTAAAAGGAAACCAGACATTTAAGAGACATTAAGCCATTTGCCTTATTTTTGTGTGCCTTTCCGACAATCGCGGGCTCAGTGGGCAGTAGTGAAACTGAGTTATGGCCTTGCCTTACCAATAAAAACTTGTGTATTTCGAGGGCACTCAAAGGGAGGGATTTAAACATATCCATTATTACGGGTTTTCAGATATTAAATGTCTCAAAGTAATGTTTATTACGAAAGGCAGTAATGTGTTTTATTGTTGTTGCTTGTAATTAAAGGTACTCATTTCCAATTTATTGCATGTATTAATAACAACAACAACTTTTTTTCCTTTTTACAAAAGAGCTTTTGTGCTTTCACATCGACGAGAACACAAGAGAGGACAACAGACAATCAGATCTCGGCGATAACAATGCTTGTTCTTACTTTGCAAAGAAACAAGAACAAATGTTAAAGCTTTCAAAGCTGTTTACCTCAAATGAAAATGTCAGAGTATGAGTGTTTGGACGTAGCTGCTCTAAAGCTTTGCAGAACTGCTAATATATTTTTTTTATCATTTTTTTAAATTTATTTTTTGTTCTTTTTAAAAAGATTAAATGTTTAATAGACAATAGCCCTTATTATGAGATGCATTCAATTTGCGACCCGACTACGCTGGAAATCAGATTTTTTTCACGAGCACTTCGTGTTGAGTAGTACAAAAACACAGGACAAGCGCCCATCTCTAATCCTGATCATAGTTTCTAATAATATAAAATTTAAAATTTTTCAACCCTAGATTGGTATACTTAAATTTACTCCTTTATTAGTAAACTTCGTCGAATCGACGAATATCAAATTTACATTGATATAATTAAATAACTATGCATACTTTTTTAATAAAGCTAAATTTTGTTTGTTATCTCAACTGTTTCAAATAACAACTACAAGTGTTTTAGTAAATTTTTGCTTTAATAAGTATACTTTCTTGTAAATAAAAATTAACATAAAATTTGGCTTTGCTTCACAGGTACTGTTAATAAAAGGAACTTAAAATCAACTTTTTTATTTTTGCTTTTAAAAATTATTTAAGCGAATTAAAAACAAATAAGGTAATTGATTTTGCAATAAATTTGCACATGAAATGCCACGTTCAATTTTATGCTCGCCACGTATGCTTTTTTGGCAGAAATTCTTGCCATAAGACGTTTTTTTTATATGGACATAGCTTACAATCGCTTTTTATTTTTTGTAAGTTTTATAATTTGTTGATATTTCTGGATATTTCTTCTTAAATTAATTTGTAATGGAGGAATTGTGTGTCTGTTCGTTGCTTGATCCCTTACGAGATCACAATGCAGTTTTTTTTTGCAAATTCTCGACGAGGTAAAAGGTTTTTTTTTATTTTCGAAAATATTATAAAGAAGATGTTTAGTTGTTATATTGAGTATTTGCTGTAAAATCTTAACAACAAACAAAAAATCACATGTGAAAAGTGACGAAGTATCTTCAAAGAATTTGAATGAAAAAAGTAACTTTTGAGCATCGAACATTAATGAATGACCACACACAACGAGATCAGACTATCAACAAGAGCTACAGAGCAAATCTTAGATCATACATAAAAATAAAAACATTGTTCGTCATTTCGACGAATGTATGCCAATCTAGGGTTAATTTAGGATAACTTCACAGTTAGGCAAGTTCTTGTACTAATTAAAATATAAATTTACAGAGATAACGTGTAAAATTCCGGAAATAAATATAAATTTTTCTCCATCCTGAACCCATTTGTATTTAATATAAAATTTTTTAAATTAGGGACATATGTACTTATGTATGAAGACAGGCAAGTTCCTTTTATTCTTAAGGATTTAGATAATTACGTAGTTATTGAGAATCAGGGAATATTTATGTATTAAAATGCTTTAGAAAATCCTTTCTCTTTCCCATTTAACAATTTGTTTTTATATTTTACAAACGTGTACGTACATTTGTGCATACTTAGGTTGGCATCCCACTAGGTCTAGTTATGTTCCAATCGATTGGTGAACGTCTAAATAAATTTGCTTCGGTTATTATTAGAAGAGCTAAGCGTTATATGCATTGTTCACATACCGAAGCTACTGAAATGAATCTGATGTTGGCTACCGGCATGTTGTCCTCCATAATTATTACAACAGGTGCAGCTGTATTTTCACGTTATGAAGGATGGAGTTATTTCGATAGCTTCTATTATTGTTTCGTCACTCTGACAACAATAGGTTTTGGCGATTATGTGGCATTGCAAAACGATCAGGCCCTAATGAATAAACCCGGCTATGTGGCTTTAAGTTTGGTATTCATATTGTTTGGTCTGGCGGTGGTAGCGGCTAGTATTAATTTGTTGGTCTTACGTTTTATGACTATGTAAGTTTATTCAGTTTACTAACGTTTCTTCTTACTTTTTTTATTAATTTCATATTATTAAAGGCAAGCCGAAGATGCAAAGAGAGATGAACAAGATGCACAAAATCAGATTGCAGCTAGTCAGCCAGTCACTTTCGATACAGAGCACAGTTACAATGTGCACGGAAAGCTTCTAAATAGTTCAAATTATATGACAGAATTGGAAGAAACCGCTTCAATTTGTTCGTGTACTTGTTTGGGTGGTACACGGTGTATGAATCATGAAACGTTTGCTGATCCCGACTTTCGGCCCACAGATATCATTGCCAGTACCATAAGCTTAAAAAGAACTTCAGTTTGATATCAATCCCTGCCTGAGTTGGCTGATTGTGATTGTTACCGTACTTCATCCCATTGTTATTTGAATTGTTGTGCCAAAAACAAGGCCTCAAAGTCTTCAGAATGTGTTGGCTATAGAATTTTAAAATATTCTTCCGATAGTCCCTGCTGTAGTACACCCTAAGTAAAAGGGAACAAAAGAAAGTCCGAAACAAAACAGAAATAATGCACAAATGAACTTAGTACTTCTTGTGTTCTCGCACATAAATACATTGCATGTACATACGTACATACTTATCGTTAGCTTAATATAGAAAGGCCCTCCTAACTCATTATTTTTTTGAATTCGAGATTTTTGTATTTTTCGATACATTAGATGTTCTTCTATCGAAAGATATAAAAAACTCAATTCCAAAGAAATAATGAGTTAGGGCTTTTTTATATTAAGGTAATGATATGTATATACATACATACATACATATGTACGTACATACATATAAGTATAAGTAATATTGTATATTTATGATTTGAAAAAACTGTGTCCAAGGCAAAAAAGGAGCTACAGCGAATTTAATTCGTTTTAGTCGATTTCATATCGTAGACGAAATGAAATCTACATTGTACTCTTTTTAATCTTTTAAATTAAAACAATAATAATATAATATGTATTGATATTTGGAATATATGTTCATATGTACATACATACATACATATGTATGCACATCACTCAGCTAGCATAGGCTGTGTTAGACGATTGTATTTAATATACAACTCCTAAAAGAATCACCTGATGATGATCTGACGAGTAAGAACAAAAAATTTTTGCTTTTCTTAATTATCACATTTTCTGACACGATCGTCTATTCATCTTGGAATATTTAACATGCAAGTCCTGGAAAAATTTTCTAATGGTTATTTGAAGAGTACGAAAACAACGAGGTTGCACTTTCTTTATCTTTCTTCAAACTGTTTTGGAAACACTCGCCTTTTAATCTTGAAATGTTTAACGGACGATTATTAAAAATGTTTGTTATTGTTTTATTTATATGCAATTTACTGTTATGGATAAACAGAAACAACCAGCGTGTCATAGTTTTTTCTTCGTTTTCATTAATCTTTTGCTTAAAAAAACTAACAATTAATAAATAAAGTATATAGTTTTGTTTAAGGGCCTGTTCCTCTAAATGTGAATTAAAGTTAATATTGGAAACAAAAACAAATTGAGTTTTATGTTTTTATTTTTAATATGAATAAATGTTCGATCGAACCTATCGTATCGAAACTAAAAATTAAGATTAAAAAAATTGCAGGTGGTGTTTAAGTTTAAAAATAATGTCATTGCAAGCAATAAACATGAAAAGATTACCGAGCATTATACAATTCGTCAAAACATCTCTCAGCACGAATCGTACAAGAATTACAAGGGTAAGCATTTCACGACTTGTAAGATAATCTCTACACGAGACGCATATGATTCTTGACAGACATTATGAGAGACTCATTAGATAGTCTCTACACTCTTTTGTGTTGTGGAAGAATCTCACAGAGTAATCAGCTCGTGGAGGAATCTGTATTTACAAAATATTACGCAATACCCTTAAAATAAATAAATAAAAAAAATATATTGTAATAATAACAATAACAACAATTGAAAAAAAACCAAAAATACTCCATTTTTAACGCGTCAGTTGCAGAATTTAAAAAGAATTAAGGCTAATACTTTAAATCATCTTTCAGCGAAATTTATTTTTTGAAATCGAATCACATATCAGATTATGTTAAATTTTACTGGGCGTGTTTACGCCCACTTTTACAGAGCGTCATTTTGTCGTTGCAAGGTTTTTATAAGTACTCAAAGTTTTATAGGAATCGGTTGGGTGGAATATGTAAAATAGACAGTTAAATTTCAATGGGAATTGTCCGAATTTGAGCCATGCTTCAAACTTTAAAACTCTAACTCTTCGGCAAGGTAGTGTAACACTGATTGGAAAAACGAAAGAAAATGCGTTCGAATTTAAATCCTATAAACATGTCGAATTATAGTGTTAAAAGCGATTTAACTGTAGAGGTAATAAGATTTATTCCCTTTTTCTACATCGTGTATCTATTCTCTTTTTTTACATCGTTAGAAAATATTCTCTAAACATTTTCTAAAAAAAATTCATTGTATATGCTCTTAAGAGTGAACTATATACATATTTAAAATTATGCTGTAAATTTTATAATATATTGGGCCTTATTACGACTTCGACTACGACGATTTTACACTAGACTAAAGAACATTGCAACATTTTTTTGTATTCTGTGATTTTTTCTTTAATCTAGTACAAAATCGTGGTAGTCGAAGTCGTAAAACGACACTCGTATAACGGCCCAATAAATCGATGCCAAAAAAAAAACTGAAACGTGCCTCAGAATGCTTCATTTAAAGTTGGTTTTGTTCATCGCACCTTCAATCGAAATTGATTGGAATGATGGTAAAAGTTACCAACCGAAAAAAACATTCTCTGAACTCCAATGTACTTTGCTGAAAAACACTTGAATTTTAATTTGATTTGATATTCAAATAGCAGCAGCTTTTCGATAAAATTCAAATACTATATTGACATATTTGAAAATAAAAAATTCTTGAATATATTTTGTGGGATTTTTTATATAAAAAAGTAGATAGAAAAATTTCTGCCTCGCTGAAAATAGATTTTTTGTTTTGCAATAGAAAACCCCAATTAATTAAAGTTACATACTAGCTAAAAATGCGTGAAATTGTACATATACAAGCCGGTCAATGCGGAAACCAAATTGGTGGTAAATTTTGGGAAGTAATATCCGATGAACATTGCATAGATGCTACTGGTACTTACTATGGTGATAGCGATTTGCAACTGGAGCGTATAAATGTGTATTACAATGAGGCGACTGGAGCAAAATACGTGCCGAGAGCAATTTTAGTAGATCTCGAGCCTGGCACAATGGATTCCGTAAGGTCTGGCGCATTCGGTCAAATTTTTAGACCGGACAATTTTGTTTTCGGCCAGTCAGGAGCTGGAAATAATTGGGCCAAAGGACATTACACAGAGGGAGCAGAACTGGTAGATTCTGTTTTGGATGTCGTACGCAAGGAATCTGAAGGCTGTGATTGCTTACAGGTAAAGATGCGAAAATAGAAAATTTAAAAGTTTTTATACGAACATTTCTGTAAATAAATGTTATAAATTAGGGATTTCAATTAACACATTCTCTGGGTGGTGGCACGGGCTCAGGCATGGGAACTTTACTGATTTCGAAAATACGTGAAGAGTATCCTGATCGCATTATGAACACATTTTCGGTAGTGCCATCCCCTAAAGTGTCGGACACTGTTGTAGAGCCTTATAATGCAACGCTAAGTGTTCATCAGCTGGTGGAAAATACCGATGAAACATATTGCATAGACAATGAAGCCCTTTATGATATTTGCTTTAGAACATTAAAACTTACTACACCGACATACGGTGACCTTAATCACTTGGTATCAGCGACTATGTCGGGTGTTACAACATGCTTGCGCTTTCCTGGTCAGTTGAATGCGGATTTAAGAAAATTAGCGGTTAATATGGTGCCATTTCCTCGTCTGCATTTCTTTATGCCCGGTTTCGCTCCTCTGACTTCTAGGGGTTCTCAACAGTATAGAGCTCTTACCGTGCCCGAACTAACGCAGCAAATGTTTGATGCCAAAAATATGATGGCTGCATGTGACCCACGTCATGGCCGTTATTTAACTGTGGCTGCTATATTTCGTGGACGCATGTCTATGAAAGAAGTGGATGAGCAAATGCTAAATATACAAAATAAGAATAGTAGTTTCTTTGTAGAGTGGATTCCCAATAATTGCAAAACTGCTGTATGCGACATACCACCCAGAGGTCTTAAAATGTCGGCAACTTTTATTGGTAACTCTACCGCTATACAGGAGCTGTTTAAACGTGTATCTGAACAATTCACAGCTATGTTTCGACGTAAAGCGTTCTTGCATTGGTACACCGGAGAAGGCATGGATGAAATGGAATTTACTGAAGCCGAAAGTAATATGAACGATTTGGTATCAGAATATCAGCAGTATCAGGAAGCTACTGCTGATGAGGAGGGTGAATTTGATGAAGACGAGGAAGGCGGTGGGGAAGAATAGGCAAAAGTTTTTATATATATTTTTATTTGTAATATATTCGCGTTATTTGATATATATTTTAATCTTGTAATGCTTTGATTTAAATTAAACATGGATTTTATCCATATTCAGGAATGTACCTCTGAATTGCCTTATTTTGGAATTTTGTTTTTGTAATTAGTTTCGATTGAATTTATTTTATATATAGGGTATTTTTTTTAGTGTCACACTGCTTTATTTCAGCACCCATTTAACAGCTGATAGTTGATTTTTGTTCAGTTTGCTTTGAAATTTCATTATGAATCGACTTACACCAGAGCCTGAAGAACAAATTGATATTCAGGTATGTGATGGAAAACGATCGTTTTCAAAACAATTTCAAACTGATCGTTTTGAAAAGATGCCATGGATTCGGATCAATTTTATGTATACTTTTTTTAGGCCATCTTAAGCTACTGACTTTTAAAAAGCGCACTAGAAGATAATATATATACAATATGTGAAAAGAAATTCATCAAAATTTGTTGCAAAAACTATTAAAACCAAAATTTTAAATTATTGACAAAACGACTATAGCAAACACATCACACCTTTTATCGTTTTCAAATTGGTTTTATGTATGAGATTAATTCATTAATCCTTTACATGCAGAAACAAACACCTGTATTGTGTAAGCTTGTACACAACAGTGTTAAGAGTTCTTTGAATTTGTTCTTCTTCGTATTGTAATTGGTAAGGCACCAATGAAATGCATATAGACACGCTTAACCACCAGAAAATAAATTTCACTTGAAATTCTAGTTAAAGTTAAAAATTTTTCGTGGAAAAATATAACACTCGAACTAATTTGTATAAGTGAATGTAATTTAAGTGCAATATTCGGGTAATTACACGATTTGGTGACATTCGAAAGTAAGTTCGAATTAAATATTTGAGCGTCGAAGTCACATTTTAAATTAAAAATAAATTGCACTAAAAATGCCCGGCTCCAAATCTTTGAAGGAAAAAGTGGTTTGTATGTAATTTCTCGACCTTGTTTTTAATATCAATTAATGTTGTATTATAGATATTGTATCTATTCAGGCTTTTAAGGTCATTGTCAGTGGTTTTATTCACAAAAATTTTTTTTCATACTTGGAGCAAAAAAAAAACAATTTTTAAGCGAATGCATCAAACTGCATGTGTAAGTTGGCTATAATCTGGTTATAAAAGACTTCAAATTGTTTTTGTCGTTGTTGTTGATTTATTGGAATAATACCATATTCGATTTAAAACCGATTAAAACTGTGTGAATTCGGTTTAGAGAACATCAAAAATTTTACTTCGTTTTGAAAACGAGAAATTTACTTGGATTCGGTTTACAGACTAGTTGCCGAAACAATTTTAAAACATTCTTTGTGTTAAAATATTCCTTAAGGTATGGTCAATGGTACGTGGTGAAAATCTAATGACTTTAAATTGATTCGTTTTGGAAAAGTTTCTTGAGTTTGAGCTGGTACATGCACATTATATTTTCTTGTTTATCACACCTTTTCAAAACAAATTGTTTTTAAATCATCACATAGCTTGATTATTTTGAATATTTCATATAAATAAGTTTTAAGAACCATTTACTTTTTATTTAAAATAATTTGCACATAAATTTATTATACAGAATAAAAATCTTTTGTATTGTATGGTAAATTAAAAAAATAATAATTGCACGATACTCACATTTTTATGGAAATTATCAAAAAATAAACATCTATGTAAGTATTGAGAAATCATGATATACATATGTAAGTAAGCCGTAGCAGCAACCACAAAAACTTCAAAATTGTAAGATGCATACGGTGAGCGTGTAACTAGGCTGAATGTATATATACATACATATACATATACATATACATATGTATGTACATATGTATTATCACGTAGGTTTTGTGACTGATCATTAAGCCGTAATACTTGTAAGTGCAAGGGAGCAATATTGCAAATCTACTCTTGCCAGTTGACTATTATACATCGTCAAATAAACCACGGGGTGGCTCAATGCGATTTGAGTTTTCCTCTTCATCGTCAAATTCCAAGCGATAATGATTTGCTGAAGACGATCCTTTGAAGACGACTTGAGTTTGTGTACTGGCACCGAAGCGTTCGTTAATTTCATCAGATAAAGATCGAGGTAAGGTATCATAATGTAAATTATCTCCATGTCGTATTAAATCGTCAGATGGTATATGTGTTGTGGTCGTCGAAGTACTTTGCCCATTGTGGGAACTTATGTTTCGGTATTTGTTAATGTAATCATTTGTAGCCATGGCATCAGTCCGAGGGAATTCTCTTCTCCTATTCATGGCTTCTTCAGCTCTGTGTCGTCGTCTTCTTTCACGAGCGATTAGATCTTTTCCCTCTTGTGCCAGTTCTGTAGTAATGGTTTCATTTTGCAAGAATTGTTGAAATCCCAAAGTATTTAATGCCCTAGAGCCCAGACTAAACCATGTTGCCAAACAAAACGCCAACATACACATGGGAAAATAAATATTAAAACCATTGGAAATGATGCCTATCACATCCATATGGCCCATAATTCTGGTATAGTATGTTTCCATAACACGTTCCTTAATAATATGTGAGTCCATGTGAATAAGACCTAAAAAATTCAAGCACATGGGTGGTGTAAGACGACACAATAACATTCCGCTAAATATTAGGCTATGTTCATTTGTTTGATGATGCGGTGCCAGATAGTAAAGGTTCAAGAATCGTATACGCAATATCGTGGAATATGTGCAGTAGAAAAGATAGCACAATACTATCATGGAAAATACTTCGATAGTAAAAAAGTCGTTACTATGTTTTGCCACATTTATTACATTGGCGAAAATCGAAAGAACTGGACTGCGTTGAAAAAATGTCAATTCACTCCATACCACCATTGCGGACATAAAAGCAGTTAGAACACATAAGACCTTTAAAACGTGTGCCCGTATCAGGCATGACCAGTACCAATGTAAAACAGGCGAATAAAATATTCTATATAGTTGAGATTTTGGATGTGGAAATTCTGATTTAAATCTCCGTTCAACAGAATGCATGTTTTTGGCAACATCTTCTAATTGAAATACGGTCTCCACTTGTACGCTCCACAGAGCCTCTGTACGTTGGAGTGTTTGCAGAGATTTTATAACTTGTCTGTGTATACGGACTAATGCTTTTTCCGACGGCACTATTGTAGTAATACCACCACCATTGCCACCTCTTGAGTAATTACGAGCTGATTTCTCTTGAAGTTCAATGGGAACTTTACGTAAAATTGTTTCCACACATGGTCTGAGATCATGGTTATTAGGTACCGATCTGCTAATACCCTGCAAGGACTCTAGAATATCATCAACATTTTCTTCAGCTTCTGCTTTATCAGCACTTAGCTTGGCTGCCTTAAAATAGGCATATTGTAGGGTAAAGCCAGGTTTGGCATTATTCCACAAAGATCGCGGAACTTCAACGAGAGCATAACCTGAAATAGAACGAGTCATTTATTAACAAAAAGCATTATTTTATAAAAAAATATTCAAATATTTATTTGATCTTTCACTTTATATCTTTATCATCCTTATTCCATTTAGCGTATCAGTACGGAACAATATCGTATTGTGTTAATTGTTGTAAATAGGTATGCCCGATGTATTACACATGTCAACAAAATTATATTTATTATGTAAGGTCAAAGGTTTCGTAGTCAATTTGTATGCACTAGGTACTGAGTATTAATGCCTATAAATAATATTTTTTGAATTAACTCTGTATCACGAGATTTTCCGTTATAAAGAAAAAAGAGGATGCTGCAACCTGTGTTATTGGTATGCCGTACGCAACGTTAACACCGGCATCGATATAAATTGACTTATTTTGCCGTCAGTCTTATTTCTGTCGAAACAATTTTATTCTTTTGAATGTTTTTCAGTAATAATCGTATAGTTTCAAAGAGGAAGCAAATTCCCCTTACATCCCCCGTGGTCCTATTCTTAAGAAAATGTATAACATGTAATTCTTTAGGTTCAGATCTATGTCTTCTTTTAGACTCAGATCTATCTCTCTTTTGAATTTCATAAAATCGGATAGATAGTTTCAAATAGGAAGAAATTTCCCCCTACCTCCCCTCGAGATCATAGTTTCGAAAAAATTTATAGCCTATGTGCTTTCCTAGACTCATATCTATCTATGTTTTGAATTTCATCAAAATCGGAGATATTTTCAATGAAGAAGAAATTTCCCCCTACCTCCTCGTGGTCCTATTTAAAAAAAAAAACATAACCCATGTGTCCTTTTAGCCTTAGATCTATCTATCTATGTTCTAAATTTCAACAAACAAACAATAAATTTACTTTCGTATTTACGATATTAGTTAGCAGAGACACCTTTAGTTATCACTGCCACGAACCACATATTCAAGTCATGAGCCTTTTAGCAAAGACAAAAACCATATTGGAGATTCCCAACTATAAGTTAAAACTCCCCAAAAACCCAGGAGTTCCTCGGCACTTATAAAATATGACATCCAGTATACTTATTTAATTTTTCGCGATGTAAGAAGTTCTCACAAGTTACAGAAGCGCGGACAGTATTTTTCATTATTAAAAAAATGTTCGTTTCACACCCAAAGCATTGATTTTTGTTATTCAAAGCATTGATTTGCATGGCGCGCCATAAGGAACTTACGTCCTAAAAATCATGAATTATTTTATAATTATAATTGTCTGTCATATTACTTACCCTTATTCCAGTGAACAACATCGACATCACGTCAATACAATACCGAAAAATTGGGCCTTGTCGAAAACAACTGACTGCTATTGAGAGGCTGATGATAATTTCTGGACCTAAGGGAACAGAAATAGAATGTCAATAGCACAAAATTATTCTCGAGGGCGAGTAGACAAGTCCAAATTTTGTTTGTATTGTATTGACGTGACGTCGATGTTGACAATTGGAAAAAGGGTGATTATCTAGACATACATCTCAGAATATGGTACCCAACGTGGCAGCGAAATTATATAAAAATAAAGATATGTACACTCAAACCTTTTTCATGCGGTTTTCGAAGCCGAATTTTAAATTTCATTTATTTATTTATTTATACATATTATACAAAGTAAATTTGCATAATATGGTTGCACAAATATGGGTGGAGTAACTAGACCATATGCCCAAGATGTTATTTTAAAAAGGTTTTGTAACTGACTGTACGCGACCTATGCCTTCACATAGGAAGTAGCAACGTGGTTGTTAAAGAAATTCCACAAAAGAACATCAAGAATATACGGTTATCCGTGGCAGATCAGTCAACCAGTGCGAACGAGACGCAAAACTCTCGAAGGCCAATAAACAACAGTGGCCTGGTTATAATTGCCAACGACGCTTGATGTTGACTCGCCCAGAGCTGCTTTACGACTGATTTAAATTTCATGAAATTGGCATTACCCAAATGCATTTTTATAAAAAATTGTTTTATTTTTGCTTGAATTGTATTTGGGGCGCTTTTTATGTATTAAAGTGTGTTTTCGCATGCATAAGTCATGTTTTAGACATAGCAGTGTTTCTTGAAGCAAGTCTGAGTCTTTAGCATCTCCTGAATTTATTTTCTACTTAATATTATTTTGTGTACATATGTATGTACATATGCATGTATTGTTTTGCTTCTTATTTATTAAAAATAAATGGATCTCTTAAAATAAATACATTAATATTTGCTACATATTTTTTTTGCGGTTTTTATTAAATTTTGACAGTGTGATTTGAATTTATGCAGTTTTTGAAGCAGAAACGTATCTACCCGTTTTGTATAGAAGTAGTACTCCTTTTTATGCGGGTTTCTTAATGCGGTTTCCTTTGAAACGCATCTACCGCATAAAAAAGGTTTGAGTGTACAGGCATACGTATGTATGTATGTATGTATGATCAAAACATTGTAAGTCACTTTTTTAAAAGGAACGACTCATTAATTTAAGGTCACAAGCGAAATATTTTGAAGCTACTTTTTAGCTTATACCTATATACTGCCTAAACGTGTAAAAACATGATATGGAATTTGACTTACCTAATAGAAGCACAAGTAAAAATAAACCCCATGTATTTGATGCCGAAGAAGCAATGGCTTTTAATTTCTGCCAGTCCAAAGAATCCCCCTTAGCTGCTATATAAATAAGCAAAATGCCGCAAATAAATAAGTATGAACCATAATAAATGGCGTTTTCTATCAAGGCAGACTTTAATTTCCCCTTAATGGTAAAGTCACCCGCTTTCAGATATGACTGCATTAGAGGCATTATCAACCATGTCAAAAACTGGGAAGTCCAGTAAATAATACGCCATAAATTTGGGAATACAGCTTCTGGTATCATACCCCAAGGTTGTTGACATTCGGATTGTTGTTGCAGTGGCAAGCTTTCAATATTAGAAGATGCATTTGGTGTTTTTAATGAAGAATACACATGCGGTGGAGTGATAGTTGTATAATTTTTATTATTTTCTTGCAAGCACTGGCGATAAAGAGTCTGTAAAAAACAAAGCATGACTCATTTTTTCACACAAATAGCTGATAATTAAGACAACTTACAGATGTTACATCGAGTGGTATGGTAAAAACAATCAAAAATGAAAAACACCACGCTGTCAAAACGGATAGGGTAACAATAATGTGCTGCCTAGGAATATTGCCGTACCGATAGAGGGAAAACCCAGCTAAGCACAATGCCAAACATATGGCGAGTGGCAATAAATAGGCCATTATTACAAAAATATATGTATTTCAATTGTTTTTTTAGAGCAGGAAAAAGTTTAGTTATGTATGTGCAATGGGTGCAAGTGTATTTAATGGCTGTACTTGCTGCTATTAATAATTTATTAGTTCTTTCTAATTGTGTCTCGTAAACGATTTTCTTGTAATTGTTTTGCTGTTTCCCGTTGCATTTCTTCCAAGCGCTCCAGCGCTTGAGATTTCAATGGCATCAGGTGGGGTTTGCAAAAGATCAACTCCGTCTTATGTTCAAAATATAATTTACCCGTTGTGGGCTCGATTAAGTCAATTTTTTCTTTCACCTCCAAGTCGACTCCTTTACTGTTTTCTATTTTTGCATGGGTTGAATTTGTCGTCATAATCAATGGCACAAAGCACACCAACTTGAAGTTAAATTGACAGTGTTTTTGACCTTCCTTTTTGTTTTGTTATTGCCTGGTTTTTGTTGCTAAAGAATAGTTGTGGTTGCACTGATTATTGATTTTTTATTCAATAATTGCACTCATTTTTTGACAATACTATAATAGGAACGTATACTGTATATCTAAAAAAGGTTATAACTATTCCTTGATATTTTAATATGTGTTTAAAACTTTGTTTAAAACGAAGAAACAAATTAAAATTTTCCAAAAAGTATCTCTCCACGTCAGATAAGTGTTGCCATAAAGAAAAAATTAAATTTTATAATCGCACAATATGACAAGTAGCCGGCAACTACATTTTGAGAGTCGGGGCTGTCAAAAATGTTATTACATTATATACTTAATGTCAAATAAATATACTTCAGTATTTTTTAAATTTGTAATGCAGATGAAAACGGATCAACTCATTCCACCTGGACATTTCGGCTCAATAAAAATTGTTTCTGCGTCGGTCATTGAACGATGTGTGGAAAAGCAGTCTAAACGATTTTAGAATATATGTAGAAGTCTGGTAGTTTTATTTAATAACAAACCTATACAAAAGCTCTGTATTATGCAACACTTAACAAGACTACTCAAAAATGCATACACATATGTATGTGGGTATGTAAATATATGTAAGCATAAACTTCAGGAAAAACAACAACACGTCTACAATTTGTTTTCTGCTCCACAATACCCATTTTTCTATATTTTAATAGACTTATATTATTTTTTAGAAAATGGAAGCAGTGTCTATGGAATACGAAAAATGTAAGAATGCAACATATACAAATTTCTATGGAGTAAAATCCTTATAAAATTGAACTAGGTCGAACGAGTGGAGACGGAATGGAGGAAGAAGATATGCGGGAGAAAGTAGTT
Organism: Nowickia ferox; assembly: GCA_936439885.1. NCBI lineage: Eukaryota > Metazoa > Arthropoda > Insecta > Diptera > Tachinidae > Nowickia > Nowickia ferox. The sequence continues at coordinate 87,298,974 of OW387023.1, read as the reverse complement.
CAAACACAGTCAACAGAAACCCATAACAAGGTCGACAATAGCGCTAGTCTAACGCCAAATAAGGAATCTTTATTTCAAAAGCAGTTCAAACAGTCTTCAAGGAAAACATCCAATCCCTCATTGCCAAATAAGACAAATCAAGAATTGCCGCTGCCAGGTTTACACACGTTATATCGTCGGCCAGAATGCATAAAAAGAAGCTTAAAACCTGTAGTACCAAAGGGGGAATTGATTATGATGAAGCCACGCTTAGTTGATATAAATAATGACGTACCAGAACACAAAAAGAATAAGCCGCCAAAGTTTATACCTTATGAGCCATATACTGGAGCTGTTAATCCAATAGTGCCAAAACAGACAAGTGGAGCCGCAACTCCAAAATCAACAACATATAAGTCCAATCGTAACAATTTGGACATTAGTATATTGGTGAATCATATGTCTTCAATGAGAACGCAGGAATTACAAGAGCCAGGAATAAAAAATAAAATTAGTAATGCAATCGGTGACGACGTTAAGGATCAACTGGCAGATAATTTTCAAAACAGCAAAGAGTTGGAAATGTTAAAGGAAGAATTAAAGCAAGTTAAAAGAGAACGTGATTATTTTCAAGGACAATTTAAATTTCAAACGCAGGTAAATGCTGAATTGAAAAATTTGCTTGTGGCCTCGGTAGGTGAAGATTTGCTAACGCGTGTAAATGTATTAACTGAAGATAAGCTGCAATTGGCCAGAGCTCTACTCGATACGGCGAATAATTTAACTACTCATACAGAGCAGATAGAGTTCTTAGCTGGTCAGTGTGAAGTTTGGCGTTCAAAATTTTTAGCCAGCAGTGTAATGGTAGAAGAATTAGCTAGATGGAAAGCCGATCTAACACAAAAAAATCAAATGCTTACCGAATCCACGAAAAGACTTTTACACACAACTCATCAACTGCGACAAATGCAGTTGGAAATGTTGAAAAATTTTAAGTTTTTAGCAAAAATACGTTATTTAAATTTACCAGCTTCAGATGTCATGACACTGTCAGCTGAAAATTTGAACATTTTGCAGCAAATGGTCTTACACTCTGGTGTTGGAATGCCAGATGGTGATATAAGCATATCTTCTGCCTCTACATCACCACTATGTGATTCTGAAAAATATGCTGTGCAAGCTTTAGAATTTATAAGTCAACCGCTAATGGCCACTGACGAAGCTATTAAGGCATTATTTGGTCAAGCGCAAAGACGTTACTCTATCCAATTGTCAACTGCATCTGCTATAGAATCGGGCAATGTAAATAAAGCTTTAAAAGATAATTAGCAAAATTAAATGTACATATGTATATACGATTGTGAATTATAATCTATTGTAAAATAATTTAAAAGGACCGTACTATTTTCTCTTATAGCTTTCGAAATAAAGAAAAAACAATTATGTGATGGAAATATGAATATAAATCAGGAAATTTGATACACTTGTTACATATATTATTTTAAAAATTCTGATACGTACATCGTCATTCTGAATAACATCTCCTCGACAGTTTATTCCCTATTCATTGTTCTCTTATTTTAAAAAGTCATTTAAATAACTGACTTCGAAAATTCGAAGTTCTCCCTCAAATTTTAATTTTTAGCTCAATCTGAAAGGAGTTATACTTGGAGTATTTAAATAATTTTTATTTTTAAATTGTTACTAGAAAAAAAACACTTATCTTTCCAACATATATTTAAACAATCGTAATTGTAACCCTTAATTAGAGAAATTCAAACTAATTTTTAACATCTTTTGGTAATATCGTATAAATCTACACGTCTTTGAGAGAATACGGGAATCTGTTGACGTACTTGTTCAACAATAGAGAAATCTGAAAGTAGAACAGGATGTAAATATTTTTTTTTAGCAAAAACGAGAGCTATTTTTTAACTGACCAATATCAGCAATCACAGTTTCTTCTCCTTCTTTGGCACTTTGTAATACTTTAGCCCATGGGTCTACAACCATTGAGTGACCATAAGCAACATATTCTGCTGTCTCATCACGTGCGGGCGATGTGGTAACAACATAAAGTTGATTGTCATTAGCACGAGCTCGTTGTAGTAATTCCCAATGCAACGGACCTGTGGTCATATTGAATGCAGCAGGATAAATTAACATTTCGCAGCCTGCAATGAACGCACATGTACACTTATGCATTATTTTGAACCATATCAAAAGCCAAGTACATATTTACAAATTTGTACCTACCTACTTTTCTATAAATTTTAGCCATTTCCTCAAATCGAATATCATAGCAAATGCCAATACCGATTTTGTGACCGTCAATTTCGATAATAGTGAATTCATTACCAGGTGACAATGTTTCAGACTCTTTGAATCGTATCCCACCCTTAACATCAATGTCGAATAAATGCATTTTGCGATGTTTCGCTAATAGTTTACCCTCCGGCGACCAGATGGTGCAAGTATTAAAAATTTTATAATTTTCATCTATTTCAGGTATAGTTCCACCAATTATATAAACATTTAATTCTTTGGCCAATTCCGACAACTTTTGAGATGTTTCCCCAGTTGGTATACGTTCAGCATATTCACGGAAATATTTTGTGCCGTAAGGGCTATTAAAACACTCGGGCAAAGTTATTAAGCGTGGCTGATGTTTTTCGACTGCTTCACGTATCTTTGTGCTAGCATTCTTGATATTGGCTAATTTGTCCTTGGATCCTTTAAGTTGTAGTAGAGCTAAACGCATGACTGAAGATCAATTTTGTGAGCAAACAGTTTTATACACACAAACATTTAAGAAAATATCCGCTTACTCTTATTCATTTTTTAATGCAAAGGTATACACATACATATGTAATTATGCACAATTAACTCAGATTTTATAAATCTTATCTATTAAAAATTAGCAAGTGATAAGTTAAAAATCAAAAGTTGATAGTAATTTTAATTTTGCAGAAAAAATACGTATCAATCACATGGTTGATATAAGTGTATAAAATGTTTTTGGCGTTTTACAACACTTGCCAACAAATGTAACGTATTTTAATGTATGAATGTAAAAATATCCTGAAGAAGTTAACCAAAGGTTAACGAAATATCGAAGTACTAAAATAATAATAAACATTGACCTAAAGCTCAAAAAATTAGTTTAATTGTATGAATGTAATTTTTAAAAAAGGCCAAAGATCTATAACTGCTTTAATTCTATTCAAAAATAGCTTCAATTTGCTATTCTTGTTAAAAATAAAATTGCTGAAATATTCTACATACGCATGCAGGGATTGACCAAATAATTGTGGACTTCTCAAATGTCATTTTAGAGATCCTTGGAATAAAAAAATATTTATGGTGATTTCGTTTAGTATTCTTTAAGAGGAGGTTGCAGGATCCAAGGTTATTCAATATTGAACTGCACCAGTTTTTCTTTCAATTTTAACTTTCCTATTTGGAAAGATAATGTTCAAGATTAAATAACTTTTAGCCGCGTTTTCAGATTTGAATGAAATTAGTGTTGCTTAAAAGTTCATAGCTGCCTCTTTGCAAATATTGAGCGAAATACTGAAAAAAATTCGTTTATGCTCAAACATCCTGAAAAAAGGATATTTATTGCTTACTTATTTTACCTCCAATGACTTTTATAACTTTTAAATCAAAGTCAGGCACACACATACGTCTTTATATTATTTATGTATTAGTGATAAAATGAAAGAGAGTAAAATGTATTCTGTGTCGAATGCTTATGAGAGATTGAGTTGTTTTCTTCCGTACGTGTGTACGTATATGTGTAAATAAATAAGAGCATAACGAAGTGCCCACGGGCGGCCTTTTGCTTATCTCTGTTTTAAATAGGCTTAAAAATTATGATTGTTTTTGTATGTTTTTCGTCATTTGCTACTCTCTGAACATTCCATTACAGCCATTACTTGACTCACTATTTAACTGCTAATTAGTTCCAGCTTTGGTTATTATAAAATAAGTAATAAATATACATATTTATATGTACATATTTTTATACAAAATTTACATGATTTGATTAATTAATTGAATGATTAACTAACCATGTAAGATTAAAAACCGGTGCTAATTTACAAAGAAAACGTTGAAAGGAAAATCATAGGTTTCTTTTATTTCAATGTACAAAAATCAAACTTAAGAATTTTAAAATTACAAGAAAAGAGTATTCACTTTGCTCTGTATTAACAGTAACATGGTTATCCTGGAGCAAAATTAAGAAATGAGATGTGTGTTTTCTAGTGTTAGCTATAATCTGTCATCAAAACTTTATTGAAATTAATAAAAAAAATTCTTTTGGCAGGAATTGACCAGTGTGCGTTGGTACAACACGTTGGCTTACCAAGTTGTATGTTTTGAATAAACTATAGAACAGCGTGTTCAACATTAGTGCACAACTTTATTTGGGGCCAAATTTTGTAAAACGAAAACGATAATAAGCATTGACAAATTTTTAACCGACTTCAAAATAAAGATAACAAAAATTAAAAATTTTAAAAACCTCCGATATGTCAAGAAAATATGTATATCTTCTATGACGGCTGGATCGATTTTCTTCAAACATAGCTAAGAACACTCTCGATCGAGTCATCTTTCAAACAGAAAAATCAAATCAAAATCGGCCCAGCCGTTTAGTCTGTAACTAGTCTCGGACCGACACACAGACACAATACAAACTTATAAACCCCTTTTTTGGTCGGGGGTTAAAAGGGACTTTTTTTTGGACATTGTTACTTTATAACTCGTTACATTTTAGACCGATTGTAAAAACTATTCTTTTTGTCTGAGAGGGAAGTCTCCAATTGGTCCCATTGTAAAAAAAGTGGCCTTAGACACGCCCAAAATTTTTTAATTTGATTTTACGATATATTTATTTGATTGCTGCGAAACCTAGAAAAGACCTTTTGTTCTTGTAATTACTAGTGTTGTCATTCGAACAAAAATTATTCGAATATTCGAACAACTTTATATCATTTTTGTTCGAACGATCAAAAATGCTCAATTTAGATTAAAAAATTATTCGAATAATTTTTGTAGAATATTCGAATATTCGAACAATTTCCTTAATCTCTTTGTATAAAAAGTATTTTACATTTCATAACTTTTTAATTTGTTAACAATATGATGTTAAGTAATCAAATTACTGCAAATTATTAATACTCGTGAAAGCATGTTTGTACATGTTCGTTAAACTCATCTTTTGTTTTCTTGCTTTGAAAAGATAATGCCTCCTTAACAGACCAACCTAAATTACGACGCAAAGTGTTGTATATGAGACCAACCGAAATAACGCGGCGTCAACGCTTTGCGATTGGAAAATCCAATTTTGACAGGGTGTCAAGAAGTGAAGTTGGCTGCAAAAGTACTGTTGTTTTTGTTAAGTAATGTAACTTTAGCTACTTTTACGTCAATTTAGCGTTTACATTTTTATATCATATTTCTATTTAAAGTTTTTAATTAATCAAAGTGAATGAACATTACTGTTTCTGGCGCAACGTTAACGCTTTAATTTTAGGTACTCATTCCAGCGTAAAAGCTAAACGCTAAATTAAGTTGCGCTTTGCGTCGTAATTTAGGTTAGTCTGTAATTGAATCAGAAGGTGTCTTACAATTCCAGGTTAAGAATTAAAAAAATTACTGCTTTTCTACAGATCTAATCAAAAGCCCTATGGGCTCGGTTGGTTATTGTTATAAATAAATAAATAATATTATTTCTACGCTTTCCAATAATAACTTTTTAAAATATGCCACAAAAAGCTAAAAACGTACGTACTCTTTTTAGTTTGATTTCACGATTATTTTGTAATAAAAATTTCGCAAATAATCTCAAGTACGATGAAGTATGAGATGAAATTTCTGAAGTAACTGACAATGTTTTGTTAGCTGATCTAAAAAATTGTATCAATAAAGTAAACAATTGTACTAATATAAAAATCGTCAACAATTTTGAGGTTGATTTAAATTATTTGCATATCAAAGAAAAATAGACACAAGCTGGATATGCTTTTTATTCCTTTTTTTAACGGTATCACTAACATCAACAATTTGCGAAAGATATTTTTCTACTTGTTCTTTTATCAAAAGTAAAAGAAGAACCATCTACAAGCTAAAAAGTAGGATTATCTGCTGTTTTTAAATGACTATTTTAAAAGAAATCAATGACATATTGAAAATTTTTGTAAATGTGTATAAAAACGTAAGTTTTTTAACTAATTTCCTTTCGGTTTTTAATAATATTTCTGAGTTTGTTTTTAAAACTATTTGTTTTTCTTCTGTAATGAATTATTTTTTGTTTGCTAATAAAAAAATTAAACTCATACTAAAACTTATTAAGCGTTTTTGAAATTATTCGAATAAAATTTTTTATTCTTTGTTCGTTCGAATATTCGAACAAAAGTTCAAAATTATTCGTCCGTCCGAACAAGAAAAAAATCATGAAATTTCATTCGAACAAATATAAAACACGAATAATTAACAACACTAGTAATTACACAATTTTAAAGTTGAAAAAATGGGCGGAGCTACGCCCATTAAAATGTATTACTATACTTCACGTCGTTCTACTTAACCGATTTTCATGATAACTACCACACACATTGAGCTCTAACGTAGATACAATCTTCCATTGAAATAAATCGGCGGAGTCACGCCCATTAAAATTTAATTGTATATTTTACGTACTTATTCTTAACTAACAGATTTTCAATTTTCTTATACACACACATACATACATAAATTTTTTTAAATATGTTCTATCAAATCTTTGCATTGAAGTCGGTTTTTTTGGCAGAATTATTTTATGTATTTTAATTTTGGAATTTATATTTCTCCATACAAAATTTTTCAATGCTTAATGTTTCCGTTTTACAAAGTTTGGCCCTTAATAAAAAAGCTGACATTCACCCATTCGTCTAAGAGAGCTTTGTCATAGAATATTGCGTGTATTGTATGTAGTCCATGATTTTTTGGTGCACGAACAAGAAGTGGAGTGGTTTATACAAAAAGAAAAATTCTATAAACAAACTTTTGAAACACTAAAACAAAGTGAGCCAAAGAACTATTAAGATTACATGATTATAATAGGCGAGGTACTTAATGATCTTTTGTCAAGAGTTTCGATGCATATACAAGAGCAAGTTACCATATTAAGGAATGAAATTCGTGCCCAAAGCTTTTATAAAATTCAATAGAATCACACATTTCTGCTGAATTCTCTTCTTCAAGATACATGTAAGACTATGCAATATTATTGAGTACTTTATTGTCATTTTGCTCCACACTATTCAATAAATTGCACAATATTAAAAACTAATATAATATATTAAATGGCGATATATTATATCGCCATTTTTCTAACAACATATCGCTTCACTTACTCAAAGAACGTGATAACTCAAAAAATTTAATTTTTGAGTTAATGATGCAGAATTAATCCTCATATCGCTCTTTATATTGTGTAACAACTTCATATAATACAAATATATTGTTTACTCAACTCTTGAAAGCAAAATAAAATGTTCTTTTTTCATTAGTTGTGTGTAAATTGAAAACTTTAAACTCGGTTTCAAAAAGAAATAATCCAATATGTTGTGCCACATATCAATATAATATACACACAGACAATTTTATTGTACAATATCAATTATTGCACAATAATATTGCAAATGTGTGGGACCTTTAGATATAAATTTGAGTTCTTGAGCGCGCGATGTTTTTTACATCACCACAACGAAAATAAATAATGAAATAAATTTGTACAACATACTCCTAAATTTTACGACGTCTCTAAAACACAGAGGAACAACTTCATACACCGACCACACACACTTTACAATCTCATACGAAACCTCATGTACCACCGGTCGCAAAGTGTGTGGCTTGCCTTAAAGCTGGGCTGAAATCGTCACTTCCGTGAGCGTATCGAAAATCGTACGAAAAATAATTAAGTTATACGTCAATCGTATAAGCTGAATGGGATTTCAACAAGTTCACGTATGTCATAATCCGAAAATGGTGTTTTTACGTGACGACTTGTATATTCACGGATGTGACGATTCGACCCCTGGTTTCTTACTAATTATTTAAACTTAGTTTAAAATATCTTGAGTTGGATTACATGACCTAAAGTCAATTCAGACACATCAAAATGATTTAGATGTGTTCTTATCACTTTTATTTTTCTCACAATTATCCTATCCAAGTTATTCCACCTTATCGTGTTTGGCGCATTTCGACTACGAATACGAAGTTTTTGTAATATATTAAAGAACATAGCAAAATTTTTGTTTAATGTAGGACCAAAATGTAGTCGAAGTCGAAATACGTCAACCACTATAAGGCCCATTATAGGTTTTGTAATCACTAAAATCTTCGTCGTCATAAGAAGCATCCATTTTATTTATGTATCAATGTATTTAATCATAAAAATTTGTAGTAAAAATTAGGGCAAATTTTACCAACTCCATTTAAATATGAATTCATATTTAAATGTCGATTTTCATTAGTTTTTGTATGGAAAAATTACTTTTAAATATGAATTGATATTTAAATAAGATGGTGAAATTGGCCATTAGTCTTTTATTTTCAATTGTGTCATTCATATTTTTATCACTCGAACTTGAGTTTAACTGAGCAATGTTGCTCGGTTAAAAATAGATTATTAACTTTATAATCTTTATTTGAAAAACACTATTTCAAGTTTAAGCTACAGTTAACGGACAAGTGTTTCTTATCCTTATGTTAAAAACTGGCTCTTAATCAATGTTCACTTCCGAATACAAGATAGTTATTACTTTATATTTGAAAGGGCAAACATTATTACTCTTTAAATTATTTAATTCTCTTATAAACTTTCTTTCGTTTGTAGCAATTGTTTGTTTAAAAGTTTTAATAAAATATGGCCAGTTTTGAATATACTTACAGATAAGTGAACAAATGTAACAAGAGTGTATGTATGTAATTCTCATTATTAATATTTATTGCATTAATAATACATTTGAATCTTAAAACTATTATTGAATTAGATACTTGTGCATGTACATATGTATTTATAAGAAATATTTTCAATTTCCCACAAAATATTCTAAACATTGCTGTGTTACTAAACATACATATCTTTATCTTAATATACTATATAAAAGCCCTAACACATTATTTGTTTGAAATCGATTTGTTTTTGTATATTTCGACAGAAGGAAAATTCAAAAATCTCGATTTTAAAAAATAATGATCTAGGGCCTTTTTATATTAAGGTAACGATATGTATGTATGTAACATGTACACTTCAGAAAAATTTATGCACACTTTTGTATGAAAATAAAATCAGTTTTTTCTTTCAAACAAAACGGGAAAAGGCTTATCTTTGGGTGGCTGTAACCAATTGTCTTCCGAATATTTAACATTATTTTCAGTCTCAATAACATGGAAAGTATACGCATGGCGACTTCTGCTTGAACGATTCGTTTCGCTTTTGTGCACTACATTTCCATGGATAATAATACACGTTCCTGCAATATTCAAGTGAGAATTGCTTTTTAGCTTAAAATTCTGTCCTTTAATCTGTTCATAATTACCTTTACTGCATTGTATGGGAGTAAAACTCGACTGTGGATAAAATGGTGCTGCTTTGTCATAAATCATTAAATCTTTTGCAGCCTTGTCGGGATTTCGAATGTATCTACGATGTACTCCACTCTTGTGCGAGCCCTTAATGAATTGCAAGCATCCATTTTGTAAATTACAATCCTCCAAAGCAAACCAAAAACCTATTGCTGAATTTGGTTCGGTGTAGAGAAACCACGAGTCCTGATGGGGTATAACTTCACTGCCAACACTGGGATTTTTATAAATATACATGCTCTGGCAAATAGCTGGACGATTAAAATTTAGTTGCCAACAAATTTCTTTGATGCGATTGCTAAAGCTGATCTTATTGAAAACAGGATGTTCTACGTGCAAGGCATGACCTACTTTATTTAGAGCGATTGTCGGGTCCACCAATAATTCACCATTGTCGCCGATGGCACCGTCTTCAAAAAAGTACCTTACTTTATCTCCTGACTCCATAAAATACAAGTCTTTACTTTGAGCATCTTGATTTTCGGTTGTATTAAAAACTTTTCGATTGGCTTGGGGAGCTTCCATGCACAGGGCACGACCACATTTAAACAATTCATCAACTTCTTCGGGTGTTAATAAATCCTCGATTACAATGTAACCGTTTTCGTTGATCTAAATAATTAAATCATTTTAAAAGTTAACAATTTTTTTTTTTTTTTTTGCTGAAATAAACGATAATGTGCCCGACTATTTGTGCAGAAAGTTTTACGATTTTTACGATTGTAGTTATAACTTAGAACTTTTTTTTATAAAAGGGTTATTAATGAAATTTCCATAGAAAATTTGTAGCAAATTACAAATGTAGCTACTTATCTCTCATTAACTATTTATGATTATTATTTTCTTTTATTTAAACATATGGGGATTGTTGTTCTTTCTTTTGATACCTAAAATTTAAATCTACTGTAATTAATTCATGTGTATGAATATAACTTTATTGTCCGGGAATCTAAAGCTATGTACAGACGATTGTAAGATCTTACAATATTGTCAGATCTGGCAATGTTTTGACAATGAACTGGCAATCAAAAACTGCCAGCAAAAGGTAGATTGTCAGTTCACACGGTTGTATCAAATTTGTCAGAAAATCTTACAATTTATTGCCAGACGGTTGTATGACAATAGATTCATCTGACAAAACCGTCAGTCGAAAAATTGTCAGTTCACACGGTTGTAAGAAATTTTTAGCACATTTTACTAACAATATTGTAAGATCTGACAACCGTCTGTACATAGCTTAATAATGATCTATGCACATTTAAGGCACTTATACGGTTCCTAGTTAAAAGGTTAACTAGTCACGAACCGATTGATTAATACTTTCCACGTTGTGTAGCCTCCATTTTAGTTTTTCCAATATTGTGCAACTCTCTTCACACTTTAAGATACACTTTCGAATGATAGCTAATGCTTGCTACATCATTTCAGTGGTGCAAGCCTCTAATATTTCAAAAACTTCCTCGCCCTACAGCATAAGAAGTTAGCTAGCACAATTGTACAGACATTTCACACATACTGTAATGCTTTTTCATTTATGTAGTTGTATGTTAAATATTGATTGCAGTTTCGCACAATTCCTAATTGAATACGACCATAAATCAATAAAAGTGTTTTCAAAATGCTTCGTGATTAAAAAATATTAAAATTGAATTGAAAAATGAGCCGAGATTTCAATCCTAACTGGGAGTTTCCGGTTTTGCATTAATACCATAATGCAAATCTTTTGTCATACAACTAATTGCATATTTTTTTTTAAATTATGCAAGCTGCGTCAAGCTTATCACTTCAAAAAATATACTATCAAGTGTATTATGTATATTAAAGCTCAAGTGCTGACTTAACAATATCTGGGGTATGTGTCAATTTAAAAAGTATTTGAAATAATTATTAGTAAGTGTGGAGCTCAAATGTATAGATGTTATGTTATGCTTTTGTACTGTGTACAGTGAACTCGCGAAAGCGCGAATTAATTTTTCCCAAGAATATTAACGTTTTGAAATTTGTTCATGTTTTCGAATGTGAAAATTTTAGAGCATACGGGCATGGTTTAACATTAGTAACAAACTTTCAATAATTAAATCAGAGGTAGATATAGTATGTAAATATATTTAAAACTGAATATTTATTATTATTCATCTCAGTTTTAAATAAACATTGTAAGCTAAGCTAACAATTATGTAACTGATCAAATGTCAAAGCTCATTGTTCCCAACATACTATGTGCTCTTAATTATGAAAGTCGTGTAAGTCATATATTTGTTTTGTCGTGATATTTAGTAGATTACATTTGAACAAATGAAAAAATATTTTCATAAGATATGCAACATTTTAATTTAGAGTTGTGGTAGTATCGATTTGTATAAAATTGGGCACATACGAGTATATCTTAAAAAATATAGATATCCTTGGCCAAATGTAATAATAAATAATTTGAGTGGTTTTCTAAAGTGTTTTGATCTGTTTTTTATTATTTTAAATAACTTTTTTTTAATGTACAATGTACATACATATGTACTACTTATGTATGTATTAGTGTTGCTAATTATTCGTGTTTTATATTTGTTCGAATGAAAGTTCATGATTTTTTTCTTGTTCGAACAGACGAATAATTTTGAACTTTTGTTCGAATATTCGAAGGAACAAAGAATAAAAAAATGTATTCGAATAATTTTAAAAAAGGTTGCAAAAAACGACACACCTGAGTATTAATCTAATTTTTTATTAACAAACAAAAAATAATTCATTACACAAGAAAAACAAATAATTTTAACAACAAGCTTAGATATTTATTTATTTAATTATTTATATGTACATATTATACAAAGTAAATTTGCATAATATGGTTGCACAAATATGGGCGGAGTAACTAGACCATATGCCCAGGATGGTATTAACAGTATTTTAAAAAAGTTTATGCTGGTGATACAGTTAAAATATCATTAAAAAGCAAATACAGTTTGTGTAATCTCTTTTTTGAAGTTTCCAAATAATTTAAATCAACCTCAATATTGTTGAGGGTTTTTATATTAGTACAATTTCTTACTTTATTGATAAAATAAAACAGTATCATTTACTTCAGAAATTTTATCTAATATGTACTTCATTGTACTTCAGATTATTTGCGATATTTTGATTACAAAATATTCATGAAAACAAAGTATGTATTTGCGTATTCTTTTTCACTTTTTGTGGCATATTTTAAAAAGATAGTATTCGATAGGAAATCTCAGGAATAATATTAAAGTCGTTCATTATTTCGATTCTTGAGGCTTTTGACTAGATCTGTAGAAAAGCAGTTATTTTTTTTAAACTATTTATCAGGAATTGTAAGACACTTTCTAATTGCATTGAAGAGGCTTTATTTTTTCCCAGCAAGAAAACAAAATATGCGTTTAGCGAATATATCGAACAAGCTTAAAATTTGAAGTAATTTGATTACTTAAAATCCTATTGTTAACAAATTAAAAAATTATGAAATGTAAAATACTTTTTATACAAAGTAATTAAAGAAATTGTTCGAATATTCCAATATTCGACAAAAATTATCCAAATAATTTTTTATTATAAATTGAAAATTTTTGTTCGTTCGAACAAAAATTAAAAAAGTTGTTCGAATATTCTAATAATTTTTGTTCGAATGACAACACTAACATGTATAACTACAAATTTTGTGCAAAAACGACAAAAAAAAAAGTATTTAGATATAAATATTACATAATTTCAGTAAAAAATGCTCTTTCAATTAAAAACTTCAGCGCGTTTGGTGAGTAAGCTTTTTTAACGATCGCGAAAAACTAAAAGTGCAGTTCCTTATATTTTTCCATGCTCTACACGATTTTATCTTGGGAGGTATGATATTTGCAAAAAAAAAAAAATGCAAAAAGTTATAACGCTAATATATTTTAAAAATTTAAAACCAGTATTACCATAGAAAATACTGGTTTTAAACTCTTAGGGCGACTTTTTGGGTTCGCGATTAAGATTAGTTTATTTCTCTTAATTGAGTTTGATGTTTTTGTGTGGTAGTTTAATCTTCTTATTATGTGTAGTATTACCATACTGAGGAACAAAATAGTGGCAACATTTTCTGTGCAAAAGTCATACATGTTATCAACACACTTTGATTTTTTGTGGGAAGAAGAAGAAGAAATGGCCATATTTTGTTATTTACAAGTAAAATATTGCGCGTGTTAAAGGAAATAGATAAATAATATAAAATATATTTATTTATTTATGTGTTTTTGAATTATTTTATCATATAATTTTTACAAAAAATTATATTTTTTACAAGTGTATGTTCTCAATATTTACATATGTCAATATTAATCCACCACGATTGACCGCTTAAACTAGCAAGTAAAACAATATAATCAACTACCCAAAAATCACAAATGAAGATTAAGGTTAATTTAATCTCTAATCTTGAACTCAAAAAGTGGCCCTTAAAGTATACTTTGTTTTGACTATGGCCGAGTTTACATCTGTGTGCCATATGCCCAAAAAAACGTAACCACTAACTACTAATGAAAAACTGTTTGATTCAGACACGTATTTATTAAGTTAAACAGTTTCACACATAACTAATAGACAATTTTGTAGAATTAAACATTAAACTGTTTAAATCAATAAATACATGTCTGAATTAAACAGTTTTTCATTAGTAATTAGTGGTTCCGCTTTTTTGGGCACATGGCACACAAATGTAAACTCGGCCTATGAATACACGCCATTGTTTTTGTTTTTATCTAAATATCTTTTTATTTTATTAAGAACCAACGTGATTTAATAATTTCTAATTTCAATATTAACTTTAAAACCCCTTTTTTAAAAATAACAATATATGTACCTCGAAACCATGAAGCAATTTGAATAAGCTGATTCTAATTCAACCCAACTTTCAGTTTCACTTGTACAAGACGTATGACATTTTTTTAATTCATCCCCGGCAGAGTTTTTATAGAAAACTTTGATTTCGATTTGCATTGGATATTATCTGATTTTAGAATTAATGCCTTATTCATAAACAATAATTTTGTTTTGTAAAGGGTTTATAAAAAATTTTTTATGCCTGTTTTATAAACCTCTTATAAATCAAAAATATTTTTTATGAATAAACCCTTTAGGATTCAGAAATTTTCATAGATTTAATTTTTGCAATACGATTCTTGATTTTTATTTTTTGCCTCCATACAATTTCAACCCCCTAATGTATGTATGTACATATGTGTGTGCATATAAATGTATGTTAAATAGATTGTAAATAAATACATTGAAAAAAAAAGTATTTTTTTTTTAGCAAAATTTGATTAAATCATACAATATTATATGGCAACATACATACATATATGTATATGTATGTATGTATAATATATTAATTCGCTATACGGACTTGTGATAAGATTTGTTTTATATTGTCTGTACGATAGGCTGCGGACAAAATAATAATTACATATATGTAATATTGTGCTGCATTGGAAAATTTTTATAATTTTCTTTTTATGTACATACCTATATATGTATGTATGTATGTATGTATGTACTCGTATGTATGTGATTTTTAAGAACGCAATTTAACACACGTACCAGATATTTCCAGTGTTTTTTTGATCGTACGTTAGGTAGATATAAGTATTTCGTAACTTTTCGGAATATCATGAATGGACTTAAATTAAACGTAACGTAAGTTCTATATTAAATCAAAAAGTGCGAAGCACTAACGACGTGTGTCACAAGAATTGTATTAGGTTTATATTGAATAAAGCAATGAATAATGTTCGTTATAGCCGTATTCCATTGTATTTATAAGCAGACATCCAATTTTTCACATTTTGTTAATTTATTTTCATTGCACGCGTGCATACATAAGTAAGTATGAAAATCGAAGTATCTATGTATGTATGTATGTATGCATGTATGTATGTACTCGCATACTATGTAAATATATAGAAAATTTAATGAATAATGTACATACATATGTATGTAGCATGATATTGTTAGTTTATTTAAATTGTCAAATTGGACAAACTGTTTCTAAATTTAAGGAAAATTCATCACATAAAAATGTGTAGAAGTACACCTGCATATCGAAAAATTAACAAACAAATAAAATTTGTTTTAAATATCAATTGATCAAATGAAAGAAAATAAACAAAAAAGAATTTGCATTGCACAATTCAAGTGTTCTAGAAATAAGTTAAACATATGAGACATTTTATTTTTTTGAAGGAAAAACTCTTTTACTTCTCTCCATAATACATAAAGGGTGTTTTTTTATAGAGTGACACAAGTTTAAATCATAATAAAACAAGGAAATATATTTTTAATATCAATGAAACCGGCTTTATTGGAAAGCACATTTTATGAAATTAATGTTTTAATACTCGTATGATTTATGCCAATCTGGAACACAAATTTTCAACAATCGTTTTTGAAGACAAAAACTTGTGGATTGTCCTCACTCCAAATGCGACAATTCTGCTTATTTACGTACCCATTCAACCAGAAATGCTAAATGGAAATTCAAAATCAATTATCAATCGATGAGTTTGACGAATAGAACAATTATTTTGATTAAAAATTTCAACAATAAACAAAAAGCAACTATCAGCTGTTATATAAATAAATAAAATAATGCAGTGATGCCAACTCAAAGTTGTGACACTCTAAAAAAAACCCTTTATTAGAAATGGAAAATTAATTCGAAAATCGAGTTTCGATGCTCAGGCCAAATATTTCCATTTCGATCTTCAGTATCATTTAATAGAACCCTTAAATCATTCCTATTTAGAAATTTATTTATTTTTATTCAAAGCTTTGTTTATACAGTAACAGTAATTAAGCTTTACGAACATATTAAATTCTTATGAGAAAACTTATGTTAGGTTAGGTTAGGTTAGATTGAAAGGGAGGCAATTAATATTGACCATGACCAATCCATTACAGTTATGCTCTTATAATATTTTGTGCATTCTTAAGAGAGATATTTGGAGGGAAGTACCTAATAATGATCCATAAACCTATCAAACTTGTTTAGGTTACGAACCTAGTTTCCTTAATATATATTCTTAAGTTTTTCCAATCTGAATTCCTAAGATATTCCATATCTGATATACATATTTTCTACATAGAATATTTGTCTTCTAATTTAATTGAATGCTGGACAGTCACAAAAGTAGTGTTTGAGAGTTTCATCATCTTCTTGGCAAGCTCTACATGTTATTTCATCAACAACACCCATGCCAGCTAAGTGATTCTCTAACTGTGTGTGTCCTGATATTATTTTAATTAATTTCCGAATTGTCAGCCTTTTTAACATTAGAATCTCTTTTGTCTTTTCCCTATTTGGGTTTCCCAAGAGAATTCCGGTCACTCCACCCAACTTTATCACCACCAAACTATTTTTAAGTATTGTGAATCACAACAAAATTTTGCCCGAAATTGTTATGGCACAACACAATTACAAAATAAACCGTTATTTAAAATGTAAACTTGTAATACCAATGTGACTTAAAGGCTCAGTAATCGATCTCAGTATAAACTCTAAGATCACTACTCACTTTGCAATGTGTTTACGCATTACGCTTATATTTCATATTGTATATTTTGACACACACACCCTCGTCTAATCAAAACATTTTGATATTTTTGAAACCTCGAATGCAATACGAAATGAAACCATAAACAATGCTACTCACTATGCGACAAATAATGCAATCTGTCTGGTTGCATAAACACATTGCAAAGTGTGTACCTACCATTAGGCTGCAAAGAGAGGCAACTACATTGAATCAATGCCATACGGGATTACAATTGCGCAAAATCTGGCATGTTGTGGGCTAAGATCGATTATAAAAAAAATTATCTTTATTTCCTTGAAATTGGGTTTCGATTAAAATCGAAATATTTTATTATTTGCCACTTCACGACTAGTTTTTGTTTTTTCTGCTCAGCAGTACAGTGACCCGATTTTTATTCATTTGTAAAAAAAAATTTTGTATTATTGTTTACTTTGTGCTCTGTTTTGCTTCTTCTTTTAATACTTACGAATTTACACAAATTCTTTTAATTTGATTGTATATAAAATAATCTATGTACTTTTATATATTTATATTCGAAAAAAATATTATTTGGTAAAAAAAACGTGAATCAAAATTAATATTTTTTTAATATCTAATACGGGATTTACAAGATGATTTTTTCCCCTGCATTTTTCTTGAATTTTTATGTTGTACCCCTTTGGTCGCTGCCCGTTCGTCAATGAACTCTAGAAAAGTCACGGTAAAAAGTCATCGTGTGAATCCCGTATAATAATTTCATAATTGGTTTTAATTTTCCTGCTGTTCTTGTTATTAGATACATACATATGCACATAAAAGAAAAGTTACACATGCAGCAGCGGTAAGTTTTACTGGATGATTTGAAAAATATTTACATAGTATTGCTGAAGAAAAATTTTAGCACTTTAGTATAATATTTCAATATTGGGTATAATTACGAGTGTCGTATTTTGACTTCAACTCCGACGATTTTGTACTAGACTAAAGAACATTGCAACATTTTTTCTTTAATATAGTGCAAAATCGTCGTAGTCGAAGTCGAAATACGGCACTCGTAATTAGGCTGAATATTTATCTCCAATTTTATATTTTATACCATAAAAAACATGTTTGCGCAAAGTAGGCCGATTGTTTGTTTTTGTATTTTTAATTGACTTAAAAAAAGGATTTTCGATGATATTTTTTCAAAACTCCACCAGGAATCCTATTGTATTTGATACGATATCCACCCGTCCGTCGGTCTATCACAGGCTGTTTTCTCGAGAACTGTAAGAGCTACGGACCTAAAATTTTCATAGAATATGTAAAACGTTGAGCGCTACAACAGTTAGTATGTGACAGTTGAAAATTAAAGGGTGTGCTAAAGCGAGCAATGAAAAAATTTTGAAATCCTGATATAATATACAGACAATTATACATATGTGACGCGCAAAATAGAAAGGGAAAGGGACCTAAGGGTAAAAACAGGTTTTGTTCAGGAGAGCTATTTGAAAGATTTAAATACGTGTATCTTTGGTGTACCATCACATCATAAAACGCGCATATCTTTGGGAGGGAACACTTTTGGGGCATGGGATCGGTCTCATTCGATGCTCAGATGTTGTCCACATCAAAAAAAAAAAAAAAGTGAAAATTTATTTTATTTACCCTTAGGTCCCTTTCTCTATGCGCTGTCACATATATAGACACTTGAAATTTTCTAAGTTGGTTTATTTTTATGCAGACTACAACAGTTAACACTGAAATTTAAAAAATCAAAATTAAAGGGTATTCTATCTGTTAATGTAATTTTGACAGCTTGCTGTTTCTTGGGAACCGTGGTATTTGGTATTTTAAAAAACGCTAAAACTAAAAAATCCCAAAATAAAAAGATCGCCCAAACTAAAAAACGCCAAAAACCGAAAAAAAATGTACCTGGCATTTAAAATTAAAAAAAAAAACGTATACAACAGGTAAGATTTTAGATTATATTGGCTAAAGTTAGTTTAGTATTAAATATCTCAGAAAAACCAGTTTGCCCGAAAACAAGTTTGAAGTCTTCAATTTACACACAACTCAATGGAAAAAGAAAATTTTATTTTTCTCTCAAGAGTTGAGTAAAAAAGATATTTGTATGTACATAATATGAAAAACGATATGAGGATTAATTCTGCATCACTAAGTCAAAAATTAAATTTTTTTGAGACATGGCATTCTTTGAATAAATGAGCGATATGTAGTGTCCGTACGTGTTCCTTCCGTGTGCGAGTCAAAGCTACACTTTACTGAATTTATTATTGCACACAATAGCAAAAGTTAAGAAAAATTTATACAATATATACACATACATACATAATATATAATTATTTCTTTACGTTTAATTGAATCTAATCTAAAGAACCATCTATAGGGTGTTTCGACAATTCGACCGTTGTTTTATACTTCTTATATATATTGTAAATATGTAAAGTCGAAATACTTGTGTATAAGTTAAAAAACGTTTTGGGCGTTCAAAGATCGAGGTCAATAAAAATTATATATTTTATGCCAAATAACAATACTTATAGTAGATAATAAATTTTAATCCATATTTTTTTTTGTATATATTAGATTACAATGAATTTTTACCCTTCGAACGCTTTAATCTAACAATTTTAATTCTTTTTTTGAAGCACAATAGTTTTTAAACAACAATAAAATTGAAATTTTTGTACACATTTGTTTTTGCTAATACATAATAAACATTAAGCTCATTTATTTCAACAATGTCATAACTCAAAAAAAAAAAAAAGAAAAGAGTTTAAGTTTTTCAATTTATACACAACATAATGGAAAAAGAAAATTTTATTGTATAAAAATATCTTGAGTTTAGTATTCAAGATATTTTTACAAAATATGGATATTAACTCAAAAATCATATTTTTGAGTTAAAGTTAAAGTAAATGAGTGATATGTATACATATCGTTGGTCACAAGTAGAATGGCCGGATAGAATAGGGGGGAAGATATGGTCCCAACACCGGTACTGCAACACCTGATGCATCTTTTGTGCCATAGATCTATAAATTAAGTTAAATCATGAAAGTCAGCACAGATATTGGAGAAGCCCGCCTAATATCATCTCAACACAGAGACTCAGAATGAAAAACACGCCTTCTACTGTTGCATAAGACGATACATTCACAAAAAATGTGTGCCGTAGTCTCGTCATCTTTCAAGCATAAACGACAAAAGGGTGTACGAACTTGGTTATTTTTCCACAGCGGATAGTTCAGTCGAAAGTGACCAGAAAGAAAACCAGTAACAAGCCGTAAATTATTCCTGTTGAGGTTCAGGATGCCATTATATGAAAATGATTGCATCAATGCTTTGGTCTGCCTTAGACCAGAAGAAGTCAGCCACATTTCCTTAGCAGTCGAAGTGTCATCTCCTTTGATCAGGGATGTTACAGTCGCCCGAATTATGCCACAAAACGGCTCTGCACCCATAAATTGAGCAGCAGAGGCATAATGGCCAGTTCATCCGCTTCCTCACTTCCCGGATGGCCGCTGTGGCCAAGTATCCAGTAAATGAAAACCTTCTTCCGTATGGATAGCTTTTGTAATGAGTCAAAGAACTCTAAGACCAATTTGGAACAGAATTCCCATGAAAGGAGGGACTTAAAAGCAGCCTGACTATCAGAAAAGAGAGCTATATGCGCGCCTCTAATGCCTCTATTTAAATTACTGCCAACACATTTGGTGATTGCCTGTATCTCTGACTGAAATACCGTAGGCCAATTGCCCATGGCAAAGAGATTTTTACGTTGGCCCCAACAACTCCAGCACCAACTGAATCATTCTGTCACTTGGCATTCCTAGCAGCCCTAAGCTGGACATTGTACTCAGGACCGACAAGTGTCCGTTGCCAACAAAACGAGCAGATCTCTCGAAACCCATCCTATAAGAGGCAATTGCCGCAGACGATCTTCTAAAGATTTGTGTGGGTGGTAGTCCAATCAAGGTCTCAATGGCTAAGGTTGGACATGACGTCATTGCGCCTGTTGCAAGAAGACACGCCAATCTCTGAACTTTGCAGAATTTAGCTATCGCCACAACTTGCCGAGTTCATTGCCACCAAAAAATCGCGCCGTACGGTATGATTGACCTAACGATCATTGAGAAAGGCCCTAACTCAAATAACTATAACTTTACAAAGGAAGGTAAACACATAATAATAGTAGTAATGCTCTTGTATGTTGTTATCGGCTTTAGTCATATTTGCTTGAGAAAAAATATGTGAGCGTACGAATTGTTAGCGCTACAATTATGATTATATGCAGTTACTAAAATTAACACTATTTTTTTTTTTGAGTACTCATTGTCATTCTCTGATATGGACACCAACAATACCTGGTTTCAACAGAAATACGCTACGTTCACGCTATATTGGATATTTTGCACGAGCGATTTGAGGGCATGGTCATCTCACGTGGAGGTGCTGTGAACTGGCCACCGAAATCGTGCGATTTGCCCCCGTTAGACTTTTTCTTGTAAGATTTTCTTAAGTCGCAGGTATATGCGAATAAGTCACAAACTACAGCCGTACTCAAATCCAACGTAACACATACCATCGGTTAAATTCAGCCTGATTTATGCGCTAGAATCATGGAAAATTGGACATATGGCATGAGATCCACACGGAGAAGCCGTGGCACATATTTGACGATGTTATATTCCACACATAATGACATCAATAGGTCTGCCAAACGAATAAAAAATTTCGATGATATCTCACATACACTTTGTTTTAATTAAATTTAAGGATAAGAAGAGCTTAATGAAACTAAAAAAATATGTCACAAACATTTTCACGCTTTTGAATGTTTTTAAACACAAAAGTACACACTTTCTTATTTCTGAACACATATTTAAAGTTTTTTTTTTAAGATTTTACAAACCACATATACCACATATATATGTTGAGATAAGTGATTTCTTCAGCGCATTATTTTAACATTTTGGAAGAACCATCCAAGGATTTTTTATTTACAAATATATTTCAGAGATTCATACTGCATCAATATGTGTTTTGACTTTAACGAAAAAAAAGCCATTATAAGAGTTAGGGCCATTTTCACAACGAATAAAAGTATACTTTAAGAGCTTTAAAGCTAGTATTTCAATACAAAATACTGGTTTTAAATTCTTAAAGTTTACTTTTTTACCCTTACACTATTATTTAAGAAAACCACAGATATTTAAAGTGCTCTCTACATATTTTGAAAGTTAAACTATTTACAATTAAAAACTAGGTGTTAGACGAAAACGAAACTTTTTGTATCAGTGAGCACAGAGCTTTTTTAACTTCTATTAAAACAAATAGTTATACATAAATAAACTCAAGTAAAAAATATACATATTTCTTAACTTTAAGACAAAAGACACGCTCTTTTGAAGTGCCTAAAGGTTGTCACTGTTGGTAAGAAAAATCACAAATATTTGATTTTTGTTTTTTAATTCTAAAACAAAAACGAAATATTGTTTATTTCAGTGCGATTTAAATAAATTCATCCATTCACTATTGATGACTCCTTGCTCTAATAATAAATATTATGACTACTGATGCCGAAAAATAATTAAAAATACCTATTCAAAGATGTAATTTGAAATATTATATTATTATATACATATGTATGTACATACGTACGTATATCTTTATAGATACATATGTATATACACATATATTAATATAAAAATTGGTCGTCTAATTAAAATTATACTTCTTAGTAGACTTATTTAACAAAAAAAAAACATTTCTTATTTACAAACAATTTTTAGTTAACACGTCACTGCAAACATATTAACCCCCCGGTCAGGCACATTATATTTTATTTTAAAAATGAATAAAAATCATCAAATATTATTTGAACAAACCTCATCTAATAATGTGCTATGCATTTTTTATTATATATATTTTTTTAAATTAATAAAATACACTTTCTTTAATAAGTTAAAATAATTTTTCTATAATTTTTTAAATACTTTTTCGTTACAATTCTGTTTGTTGTGTTACGCTTTTAGTTTGAAACTGAACTGATTACAATTCGAAAAATATTTAAAAAGTTCTCCCTCGCATTGTTGCTCGAAAGAAATAGAAATCAGAATGAAAAGCAAACACACAATTCACACACTTATAATCGATTTGTTTAACACACATGCTCGTTTCAACATGCATAAGATTTTCGAAATAATACCCACTTGACCATGTCCTTAATGTTATACGTTCAAGACGCTTATATTGTTGTTCCTCTAAAGGGAGTCAACTCAAAATTTATAAATTCTCATTAGATGCAAAGAACTGTTTTTGCATAACCTTCACCAAAAATGGTAATAGGTATACATACTTATACAGGTTTGTCATTCCGTGTTTAATTTCCACAATATTCATATGCGACCCATAAATTACATATATTCTGGGTCCTTACGAATAGGGAAGATGAATAAGCGTGAAATCGGTTTTCTGAAGCTCTCAGAAAAGCTGGAGGCTTCGGTCTTGGCCTGTTGTGTCAGAAATGTTCCAAAGATTGGTATTGAAAATCAGCAAAATCGAAAAACGGTTTCAGAGCTGGATAGTTTAAACTTTTTTTAGAATATAAAAGTAAAGTAAAGTAAAGTAAAGTAAAAAAATATATAATACGATTGCAGGGTTGGGAGGTTATAACTTTTTTTTTGGTATAAAAAAGTAATCAACTAAAACTATTTTTTTCTTTTTCTCTATAAATTAAACATATTTTAACTTAAAAAAAATAAATTGATATAAGTTATTAGAAAAATTAAAAAGGATGATTCCAGAGTTGGGAACTTTACACTTTGTTTTGGTATGTAAAATTAACTAGGTCAAATTAACTTTTTTCATTTTCTTTATAAATTAAATATATTTTATGTTTTAAAAAGAACTAGTTTTGTATCAAAAAATTAGATCTGGAGAGCTGAAAATTTAAATTTTTTTTGGTATATAAAAGTGACTAATAGGGGTGTTCTGTAAAGCGCACGTTTTGAAATCGCCTAATTTCCAGGAAAGAACTTAATTAAAAAGGTGACTTGTTGCAGCTTTTTAATTGGTTTTAATATTTTAGATGTTTAAGATATTTTATACGAACTGACCTGCGAATGCGCTAAGGCGTCCGATCAGCAGATCACTGTTTTTCGTTTTTGAAAGCGCACGATTTCAAATCACGCGGTTTGCAGAACACCCCTGTCAATAAAACTAATTTTTATGTTAAAAAAACTATTTTTTTTTCTTTGTTAATGAAACAAATTTAATATTTTAGAAAGAAAGAAATTAATGTTGAAGATCAGGGTTGGAAAATTTCAACTTGTTTTTGGTAAAAAGGTAACTAAATAAAATTAATTTTTTT
The DNA here is from genome assembly GCA_936439885.1 of Nowickia ferox. Classification (NCBI taxonomy): domain Eukaryota; kingdom Metazoa; phylum Arthropoda; class Insecta; order Diptera; family Tachinidae; genus Nowickia; species Nowickia ferox. Next base: position 87,274,416 of record OW387023.1, on the reverse strand, counting down.
TCTTTTAATTAAAAATATTTTATACTTTAGGAAGATATTTAATCAAGAGTTTTTTTATATATACATATACTCCATGAACATACATCGTATATAAAATTCGGATTCAGTTAAGTCCACTCAGAAACAAATTTAAAAATTTAACTTGCAATGAAGCAGACCCGAAGGTGCTACAGTGAGGTATAAATTATAAAATTTCTTATTTAAGGACAAACGACAATAAATTACAAATTTAAAACGATTTAATGGGATGTGACAATAACATACTCACAAAATAAACTGTTAGCGAAGATCTATTTCATTTGCATTATGTTATGATCTAATAAGATTTTTCTAAGCTCCATTTTTTCATATACTATATTTGTTTGAAATGCAATTGTTTAGCAATTGGTTCTTTGGCAATTATGCATAATAGAAAATAAAACACTAAGGGCCATTATTACAAGTTAAAGATAACTAAAAGTTAGATTTTATCGGACGTATAAAATGCTTTTCGTTAGTACAATTTTACTTTAAGCTAAAGTGAGCGATAAGTTCAAGGCAGGTTTATCCTACCTGATAATTTAAATTAAATTTTTAATAATGAAAAACTTTCTACACGTCCAATAAAATCCTGCTTTTAGCTATCTTTAAGTTGTAATAATGGCCATAAAAGTTACTTCTAGTATTGACTAGAAGTTTTAGTTGCATTATTACAAGGAGTTTTATGTCTTTTAATTTCACTTATATTGTCACTAAGATTTCAAATAGTTGGCAACACCTTCTCAATATTACAGCAGACCGAAGGTAAGACCTTAAAGAATGTGTTAGATTGGTCAATACTAACCTTTTGTTTTTCATGCTGCTGCATAAGTTTATTGTCAATTAAACACCGTCGAAGAAATAATGGGCGACAATTCCATTTATAAATACGTAACTATGGTCAATTGGGCACGATCGACTACAAATAGTAACTGCCAGATGTTGCAGACTTTGAGTTTTTTCCCGTTTAATTTACTCATAGTGGAATTTTTTTAAGTATCACAAATTTTTTTGTGGCAACACTTCCAATATTAGCATATAATATTGATGTGCTCCGAGCATGTGTCGAAAAGATGTAGTTTTCCAATTATTACTTCAATATGTGATTGTTCTCAATATGAAACTATCTGCTTGAGTATTTTTTTAAGCACGTACACATATTTAATGTAATGTTTTTGTTAATATGGTAAATACACACGTGCTTTGTATGTTATTTAATATAACAATGAGTATATGGTTACCTAAAACGCAAAACGCCATATTTAACAAAAAAAAATTCAAAACGCTTTTTTTTAATTCCGTGGTATTTCATCAAAATAATCGCTCCACCAAAAAAAAAGCATAGTCAGTGCAAAGAAAAATACTGATTTTATTAATTTTATTACATTGGAAAAACTTTCATTGAATTACTCAATATTTTCCATTTTAACATGTTTTTTCCTCCTTCAGTAAAATTATGAAAATTTAATTTAGGCCGTATTGCGTTTCAGGTAACGATATACACATGTACGTAAGTGCAATAAAATATTTACAATTGCACGTCTGCATGTATGGACTCGTATTTATGTATACATTTATGGTATAAAAAAAATTAAAATTAATATAAAACCTTGATGACCAAAGTGCGGGCTATCGCACAGTAGGACTATTTACTTTTTTGTTTTGCAAAAATTATATGTAGCTGCAAAAATTTCGCCTAGGCGTATAAAACAATTTTATATGTATCCTAAATTTCAAAACATTTTTGTTTTTTTTGACTGCGTTTATACATACATACCAGAGAATGACAATGACTACTTAAAAAAAGAAATATAAAGGGTGTTTTTTATGGAGTGACACAAGTTTAAATCATAATAAAACAAGGAAATATATTTTTAATATCAATGAAACGGGCTCTTTTGGAAAGAAAATTTTATGAAATTAATGTTTAAATATGTGGTCGGTCGCCACAGTTGGCGCGTAGTGGCTTCAAAATTGAGTTTTTCAGTGATTCCAAGACATTTCACACAAATACACCTCGGCACAAAAATTTATTTCAGTATTATAAAAAATAACGCTTTTACAAGCAGTTGTACAAAAAAAGTTACATTGTGAATATTACACTTTGTATTGTGTTTTTACCCTCTCCTGTAAAGTTACAATTACTTGAGTTAGGGCCTTTTTCTTGAGACCAACGATTTGTGCATATCTGATATGTGTTTGCTGTGCTAGTAGACCATAGTGCAAAAAGTATATTTTTTATATTACTTTTTTCTTTTGTGATAAGAATATTTTTTTTTTGATTGAAGAAATGTGTTTATTTTCCAGTTTGGAGAAAAAGATGTTGTTGCTATGTATATAATATCGCGTGTTCGTTAGCTAAAATGCAAAGAGGCGTAACTAACAAAAAATTTAAAATCGAGTTTTTGATTGATTATTATGAATGCCATTAAACTACATGTCTTGACAAAATTTAACACTTCTGCCTTCTGTCATCATGAAGCTATATCGGCTACATGATGGTTACTGCTAACATAAGAACATGTAGATATTCACATATTTACATGTTTCCTGCCTATGGAAATGAGTCCGCTGCGGCAATATGAGACACATTTGGATTTTGGGATACAGATACTACCAAAATTTTACGCCATGTAGCCTCTACTATGTATTTAAAAAATGCAACCAACATGCTGAAAAGTTTGTAGACGCTCATTGATATAGTATTATCAGTAAGCAATAATTAGTGATTACTTTGTGTGAGAAGGAGCCTTTCATCTTGCGCATATACCACCACTTTTCCGCTGTATTATGTGCATTAAATATAAAGTAATTCTCGCCAAGTTTGAAGCCTTTCAATAATATATCATTGATCCATGTATGACATAATTAATAACTACTTTGTATAGGGGGTACCTATCCCCTGCTCTTATCACGTATTTGTGAAAATGGGACCACCTGTGGAGTATGCCATTTCATATAGAAAAATAATTTATAAAATCGCTTCACAAATAACGGAGAAATCGATCAACATAGAAAAAATTTTACATACATCACAAACACTTAACCTCCTCTTTTTTTGAAGTCGGTTAAAAAAGTTCAGGAATGTATTATTTTTTTCTACAAATATCCAAAAATGAGTAGATTAATTTTTGCTTAAATATATCCACAAATTAATGTGTGAATATTCCTTATTTTAAAAGTTTATTTTCACGATCAAGGAATATACATATTTCAGTAACGATAAATCAATAAGTTCTACTCATTACTTTGCATGCCTTTAAAAGAGTACTACCCATTACAAAATATCGAAAAGTTTTTCTGGGTGCATGTGTACATTAGAGCAGGTCGACCTTCACACAAAAAAAGTTCTGCCAGTCACCCCCTAGAATGAAAGATTTATTTATTTCATAAATACTTTGCAAAGTTTTGTTGCACAAATATGGGCGGGGTAACTCGACCATATGCCCAAGATGGTACTTACAGTATTTTAAAAAAGTTATTGTGAAGTAGCAACATGGTTGTTAAAGAAATTCCACAAAAGAACCGCAAGAATATACGGTTTTCCGTGGCAGATCAGTCAACCAGTGCGAGCGAGACGAAAATCTCTCGAAGGCCAAGCAACACACAAAAGCCTGACCACAATTAAGAAATAATTACGATGACGAGAGAGCTGTTCTTCAACCCAGATCTGCTTAACGACTGAAGAATGAAAGATATTTGAATGAAGTTTCACAAAAAAAATTTTTGGCCGCGCTCCAAAATACAGCCCTTTTTTATACACAGCGCCACCATTGAAAGTCCAATCTCATCATGCACCATATCGTTTTCCATGGCTTGACTATGGCTTAATTTTTGTCTTTGGTGACTTTTTAACGCTCTCAACGTTGCTGGAAGAAATATTTCTTACATTGCATGGATAATAAATTGTTTTTGATTCCCCTCGTCCCTCGTTATTAACCATAGCAAAATGAAACTTTTTCTAATATAATGTTCTAACGATTGATTCTCGCGAATGAGATCCAAAGAGAATATATGTATGTTTTGAAAGTTTGCACGTGAAGCTATTAATCTATTTTCAAGCTTTTTCGGAAACACTTGTCTTTTAATCTTCAAATGTTTAATGGACGATCATTAAAACTATTTTATATTGTTTTCGCTTAGATGTAAAAAATATAACTGAAATTGAAAACTAAGGCTAAAAAAATTGCAGATAGTTGAAGTGATTTTTTTTAGGTCAAAAAATTAAAATTTAAACCATCTTCAATGAGCCTTTGGCGACTCTCTGTATGAATCATATGAGATTTACATGATTGAGCATTTCACGATTTGTAATATAATCCCTACTAATACTAAAACTAACCATTTTTCTATTTTGGAACACTCACTATTATCGTTCCCTTTAACAAGAAAGAATGATGAAATTTCAAATGATCTAAGGTTTTAATTGCTTATTAATCTTGGTTTTGCATTACACAACAAAACATGAAGTGTGTCGTCTCAAATTGTTTTAAATTTTAATCACATCATAAACAAAAGTTATTGCATTGTTTAGCGTTTGCTTAATGGCAAAGCCAATTATCACAGCATAAATGCATGCATAAAAATAATTTGTTTTCCCATGTTTTTTATTTTAAATAAATATTATTTGTTTATATTTAACGAATATGTATGATTGAAAAAGTGCTTTCACACTTAAACAACAAATCGCGTGAATTTTACTAGCTTGTTTTGCCATTTAAATTGGCAATTAAATTAATACTCACATAAATATATGCACACATACAATATGTACATATGTATGTATGTACATATGTATGTATGTACATACTCCTCTTCTCCTCAAAATAAGTGAAATGAAATTGAGAGAAAATAAGTAAAAAATATGCATATAAACAATACAATTATATTGACCTTGAATAAAAATAATAATAAAAAAAACAAATACACATACGAACGCATAAACACAGAAGGTGTATAGTGATAAAGACTGTCTGTCGCCGGGCTGGTAGTTTAATTAATAATGTACGCAGCAGACATTCACAAACACTTCGATTCGGTTGCTAAATTATATAGAAAAATTGAACCTTTAAACTCATATTCACTATCACAAAAACAAACCCCTCCTTAAAATATTTAATAAAAAATTGTTGTAAATTTTCCGTAATTTCTATGAAATTGTAAGCTGTTAAATCGATTTGCCTGATTTTCAATATCAAGGAGCTTGGATATTAAGTATGTACATATGTATATACATACATATGTACATACTCGTATATCTAACAACTCTGCTGTTAATGTTGATTCCTAAGTTGGAGGGATTCTTAGAAAAACAGATGTAAAGTCGAAGAAAGTTTTAAATAGACCTTTCTACGAACAAGGACTAGAAATACGAACACTTTGTGAAATGACAAAGGAGTGTTGCAGAAATTTAAAATTCATCTACGAACACACTTACATATATCAGACGGTGAAGGTTATAGTCATGTTTTTTCCCATGGCAAACACGAAATATCTTTACAAAACAATGAAATTGCGTAAAAATGGCAATGACTTGTTAGTGCATATTTTGCTGAAAAATTATAATTACACTGTGCAAAAGTGAAAGATCTACACGGTCCTGGCAGTACAAGTTCGATGGTAATACCAAAAGGTAGTAAAACCCTATTATATTCAGTTTGGCGATTTTGGTGACAAATTTTTTCATCCTAACTCTGCCGTGAAGGAAATAATTTCAGGCTACTCCAATTATCGGTTAACAATATTTTCAAAGCTAGAGATGGGCGCGTGTTGAATTTTTCCAACCAAGATGTACAACACGTACGAAACACGCACCGAAAATTTTTTCAAAACACGAAACTGCACAACACGCACGAAATCAAATTGAATAGCAAAAAAAGCATTTTTTTATATTCAAATAGATACATATGTATATTTGTATTTGATATTTGTTTAAATTCAGAACTTTAAGCTTAAGGGACCCCTACTCTATCAACAAATTTGATGGTTTTACATGCTTGACGATGCATACATATTTCAACACCAAAATCGTTTCGTGTTTATCGTGTCAATTTTGCATAACACGATACGGCACGAACACGCACGAAAAGTGATTTTCTGTCATGAACACTTCGTGTTGAGTCGTGCGTGTTCGTGTCACGAAAAAAACACGACATGCGCCCATCTCTACTAGATAGTAAAGATGACATGGATAATATAGCAAAGAAGAGTAAAACGTCGACATTATATATCAAAAATATTGCATTATTTGCCGCACTTAATTTCAGGGGAGAATTCAGATTCGTTTTAGCCGAATATGACATAGTTTTTTCTCCTTAATTTTTATTTATTAATATTATATTCATTTGCTTTGCATAGATTTTTATTTATTTATTTATTTTTGTTCATGTTTTGCTCACAAGCAAAATCACCACAGTAAACCAAGGACGTCGTTTTACTTAATTTTATTTCTTTGTTTTCCAGCGTACAATATTTTCTTTTCATCTTAATTTGCATAATCATAAACTACATAAGCAAAATGCAGCTAAAATTGGCAGGCAGCAGAAAACTTTGGTTGGAACTCGTCGAAAACATCTTAGAACTAGAAACCGACGTCAAATAGCCACTAATTCAATGTATGTATGTGTGTGGCAGTACAAACAAATATATCATCAAATATAAATACACCATTTTTATGGCAAGTCCAATGCAGTTTGAGAATAATATGGGAAATACATATTATTACTTATTTCAATATTTTATTTTTATTTAACGCGTGCGAATATTAATACGAATTTGAACAATTTTAAAGGCATGGAATGTCTTGCCATGCGATATATGCGCTGTGCAGGTGTTCATAAGCGGTTACTATGTTATGTCATGTTATTTCAACATGTTTTACAGTAACCTTCAAAAGAAATTTTCTTTTGGAAATAATTTTATTTCATGTTGAATTAATATGTCAGTATTCTTAAATCAAAATGAAGAGTTACATTTAATCGCAGTTATTTCAAGTTGAATTTGATACTGAAATAACATGAAGAACTATGTTTTATCAAAGTTATTTTAAGTTGAAACAACATGGAAAGCATTAGGAAGGTGAGTGTATGTCATATGTAGTTGGCTTCTGTAGCCAAGATTTGAACTTATACTCATCGCGATTACCACTGCAGCCATAACAATCTTAAGTATTTTTTAGACGCGCACTAAATAAATACATACATGATAAATTAAATTTTAATTTAATATGATTTAATTGATGATTTAACATAAAATTTATTTGAAACTGCGAAGCTACCTTGGATTATCTGCAGAAACACCCAGGGTCTCCGGTGGGTGTCGAACCTGCGACCCTCCTACTACTAGACTAGTACACTGCCTAGTAGCCGTCATCAGGAAGTTTCCGCTGGTAATGCGACGCTTGTCGGTCATTTACCCAACATGACAATCAAAACAAACAACCACAAAACAAGAACAAGTCACACAGCTGAGCGCAACCGTGCATTGTATCTATGAACAAAGTAAATAAACACCAGCACGCTTAAACAACATATTATTTCTAATAAACTTAATACGATTTCGAGTCAAAATTGTTCCGCGTTGATTTTACATTGGTATTTTTTCTGTGTGCTCAACCATATAGAATGCATTACACTTGTGTAGAACAAATCCAAGGCCAGTATGGATAGAATTGCTCAATCGCAAATGGCATACGTTGCACACATGGTAGCTCCAACTTGAACTCGACTTATCTAAAAGCCATCAACTAGAAGACATTTTCCGCTCCTTGTGTTAAGATAAATGATACGGTATTCAAAATCGATGTAAACGCATAAAAATATTCAAATATTCAAATATATAACACACAATTTTGCTGTGTGATTGTGACAGGAAAAAGTCCCATCCCTAAAAAATGGCAATACGGTATCATTGTCTACATCAAGAACTAATTCTGACATAATGACATTTAGTGTCGTTTGCTTTATCAAATAGCAAAGAAAGTGGAGGAGGAGACCAGGGCTTAATATGCCCGCTACCAAAGGATTGTATTGTACTTAAGTTGGCTTAAAAATTTCATATGAATGAAGCCTAATTCCACCAAAATTTCTGTCCATGCAGTTTCCTTTGCATTTCTATCCTTATAAATGCCAGATAGATCATACAGCTTCACGAACCTCCGCAAGTTGAATAAGCTATGTCGTCATGTCATGCGTCCTGTACTTTTCCACTTTCTTTTTCGTTTTCCATACATTTAAATTTGTATACCCGCATACATTTAAAATTCTTTCTGCATATACATGCGAGAAAATGTCACCACGCTGACATTTTATTTTTGTGTCTGCGGTGCTGCCAACTTATTCTCACAACTGTCTACATCAGATACATAAACAGTTTGTATCGTAATGCCACACAACGAAAAATATCGGAAATGACAAATGTTGTCACTAGTTCCCACTGCTATTTTTGCCATATTTGTCACAAAATGCCACAGTGTGTACTCGGGCTACGTCTTATGAGCAGCCATTGTCACAGATAATCTTATAAGCATAATATGCATATTATGCAAACGAATCAATCTATTAAAGGGTTTAGGGTACACAAGTAATAGGAAACAAATTTTTTTTCTGAAAGCTACCTGTGAAGCTTAATCCATCCAGCTGGTTATCACATGTTATGGATATACGGAAATGGTGTAGTATACTGCCCAAGATTTACCATTTACATCATGTCATGTTTGCAATTAATTAAGATTTTTTAATTTTTTTCTTTGTGAAGTCAAAATCATTTGAATACAAATAGCTAGCCATTCAGTAAACGACAATCGCTTAAATCGCAAAAAGAAGAAAAAAAAATTCAAAATCAACTAACAATTCCCACATTAGCACCATTTGAAAGAATTCTTACGTATGTACTATGTATCTTGTATCTATTCATTATTATTGAGCGATTCCATGTACATACGAATTTCGGTGTATTTGTAGATATTTAATGTTGGATTGTTGTGTGGTGTTGTTTGGATTGTAATGAATTAATGATGCGTTCAAATAATCTTTTGAATAAGCACCATTACTGCATTTTGGTTTTATGGCAGCTAAAATAAAGGGTGTTTTCAAACACAAAAGTAAATTGCAACGAATGATATTTTGAAGTGTGGAACTCTTTTTTTTAACTTTTTAACACAAATAACATGTCCTTCTGAAAGACTCTGTGTTCGTATGTGCCCATATGCACATTATTGTTAGCACAAAATGTACTTACTTGTTCAATTGTTCGACGATTTTTTTGCACAAACACTTTTTCAAATGCAAATTTTTGCCTTTCAATGAGAATATCATAAATTTTAGAAAGAAGTTTTTTTTTATTAACTTTATAATTTGATTTGTTTTTCTAAGGCCAAACCCATTTAATGGATGAAGTGTTGTTTAGAACGGGATTTTTTTCTCAGCTTTTGACTTTTAGTTCTTTTAATTCTACAAACTAATCTTGCTTCTTGCTCAAAAAAGATTAATGACCAAAAACAGATGTTGAATTGAATCTATAAAAAAAACTATTTCGCGTTTGAAAATATTTCAATATATTCAAATAAAACTCGATATATTAATTTAATAAAACAATATATGTATATGTTTTTGTTTTAACTCCTATTTAAAAGTCCACATAATTCATAGAAAATAAAGATGTATTATACAAAAATTATTTGCCAGAAATTCTATTTTTTAAGCTCATAAAATTAAATATATTGAACATATTATAATGTATGTATGTATATATGTATGTATGTATGTATGTATGTATTTATGTAATCCTTATAACTTGAGCCAGTGTCATGATCTTGATCTTTGTATCGTTAAAGGAAATAATAAATATATACCTTGCAAAAATATATGCATAAAGTAAAATAGTTTTGCTAAATATTTTTTATAATCTGCTAAAGCCAAAGTAAACGAGTTTTAGAATTTGCAAAATATACAAAACAACAATGAACGAAAAATGCTAAAAACTCGGTTTTATTTGAAAATGTACCAAATAAGTCTGTATGTTACACAAGTAAGTAGATTTATAATTTCCTTGAAGGAACTTATCCACGGTTCGTCTATATATTAATATTTGTTTTTTATGACTAGAAAACATTATGTGAGATACAAACTCTCGGTGGAGGCAGCTAAGTGATCATTTTTCGAAGGCATAATCTTTTTATGTAAAGAGTATTACTCACAAAAGCACTATCTAGTCAATAGTATCACCGTCAGTAGTAGATTTTCAATTATGTATTAAACCCATTTACCATAGCAGACTATACGAACACACGACTTCAAGTAACGCTAACTGCATTTGCCGCCTTGTGACCAGCTACTTAATTCCTTTGGAGTAGACAGCAGCATCATAAACTCCTGATATTCAAGTATAAATACACATTTCAGTGGTTCCACAATCAAATATTCCACAATTGTAAAAATAAAATTACTCTTTTAAAATGTACTTTTATCAAATCAATTTACTTCTTTACATAAATTTCGGATGAGCTTTCTGTTAAATAATATGAAATAATTATAAGGTATCATTTATTTAACATTTTGTATTACATTGGCAACACTGTATTTGTTCGTTGTCGCCAAAGAAATAGGAATTAGTTTAATTGAACTGCAATGACAAAATCAGCATAAACAACAATCTTCCGCTGTATTGCCTTTTGCTGTCGTCAATGAAATCATTCTCATATAAACATGTGTTTTCTATCCTTGACATTTTGTAGTCGATAGCTTTCTGCGAATCAGTGTTGTTGCACTATTGAGACTTCCTAGAGGGTTTTTATATAAAAAAAATATATATATAGTACAATCATTTTTTTAGTTTCAGGTGATTTTTTAGTTTTCGATGTGCTCTTTCCAAATTTCAATTGATATCTTTGTCGCTCGCGTCGCCATGTCGGAAAAAAATTGCGAATGAAAACAGCTTCTTAACAATACCTCTTTTCCGATGCATTTGGCGATAAGGAAATATATTTGAAAAAGAAAATTATCACATGCAATATATTTTCAAAAATTCTTTCAATAACGTCAAAGGGCTATTCACATATTACGTAAATTATTTTTGAGTTTTTATAAATAGAAAAAGAACAGTTATAGTAGGTTACTTTTCTATAACAAAAAAGTTAAATTTTTGCAGCTGTGAAACCGTCTTATTGATTTTCAATACCAATCTTTTTTTGACTATTTCTGACACACCAGTCCAAGACCGACAATCGATTTCACGTATAGACAGACGGACGGACGGAACTATTCCCTATTCCCTATTCATAAGGAACCAGAATGTATCGCTCCTTTATTGCAACATAGTCATAACTCAAAAGGGCTTGTTTTGCAGAAAATAAGTTTAAAGTTTTCAATTGACTTACACTTCAATGAAAATATAAAAATATTTTCTTTTCTCAAGACGTGAGTGTAAAAGCGTTTTGTATGCAATTTTTACACAAGATTAAATATGATATAACGAATTCATCGGCATTATTAACTCCAAAAATGCATTTTTTGAGATTCTGTTCGACTATATTATACTCATGCTGAACAGCACGCTAAATTGAACGATTATACTTAGAAATTATAGAACGCAGCAAGCGAGTAATATTAAAATTTAATAGACACATACATATATGTACCTCAATCAAATTTTCTGATGCAACGCTAAAAGGGATATACATACATATATGAAACAAAGACTGGAACTACACAGTTTTACTTTTATACAAAAAATAAAAACAGGCGAAGTGCCAGAATATTTCTGTGGCAATAATGAAAAAGTGCTTAAGTCATATTTTACTGTTTTGCAGGAGAGCACTTTAAAGCCTTCAAGTCGATTTTCAGAAATTTATTTCTCTTAAAGTTAAATTGGGAAATGTTCTGTTAACGTTTATTTTTTAAAGCAAACATCGTTCTACATATTTTTAAGTTGAAACATACTACAGTATAACGCAAATTAATCTATTATTCCAAATGAGATTAGAAGTCTAAAAAAGATAAGCTGCAAGTCATAGTGCTACAACTTCCTGAAAATTCACACAAATTAATTGAAATTTTGACCAAGGGTACTTTCGAATATGCAGCTTATCTCGACTTAACCACTTTTTTCTTTTTGCCACAGATTTAATGAATCAAATAACGCACGCAAGAGAGGTCAAGCCATATCAACTAAGAAATGCTGAGCACTTCAGAATTGAAAAGGTATAAAGTGTATTTAGAAAATATGCTGTAAATAGCTTTGGCCTGAAAAATTGAATTTGACACGATTATGGTCCGGTGAGATCTTCGCAAATGATAATAATATGCAGTGTTTAAAGAACTTACGTCGAAGTAGCAAAAGTCGTAAAATTTTTACTTTTCGCTGCTTTGGCTTTTTTCAACTAATTAAAATCAACCAATGCTTTTGCTTGTGCTTGTGAAAATCAACAACAGTCAACATTCGACGATTTCAAAAGTTTGAATTTGATTTGCTGTTGCTTTTGGTTAGTTTCGCTAGTGAAAGCATAAGTACCAAACAGTCATAGTCGAAGAAGCAAAACCTCTTGCTTTTAGACGCTTTCTGCAGGTTCAGTCGACTATTTTGTGGTGTTTGTCATGTTTTTGTTGTTGTTTTTGTACATCAGACAAGAGGCAAAAATAAAAACCACTTTACTGCGATTGCTTAAAACTTCTAAAATCAAGAGTTTTTGCTTCTTCGACTGTGATTGGTTGCAACTTCCTTTTACTACCGAAACTAAGTCTTGTTTTACACTCGGCAGTTCTCTGCAATTCTCTTTTAAAAGTGCTCGTTTGTTTACACAAAGACGGTTTCTTGTTCAATTTTCCTATTGTTTTAATGCAGCGAATGAAATAACAAAAGAGAATTGAAGTAACTTTTCAGTACAAGCAAGTCAGTACCCCTCTTTTTTCTTCTTTCCCCTCTCTGCCACAAACTCAGACTTGCTTCAAGAAAAACTGCCGAGTCTAAAACATGAGTAACCAAAACAAACAACAAATCAAATTCAAACTTTTGAAATCGTCGACTGCTGAAAGTACTGCGCAATTGGTCATAAATCGTTTTGTGATTTTGCTTTGACTGAAATTGTTGTATTTTTCAAAAGCGAAAGCGGAAGCAAAATCAAATGAAATGAACATCATTAAAGTTTTTTAAACACTGCAAATATGCCCCAAATCTGGGTCACAAGATCCGGATTTTATTCGCTTTTATTTTGGAAGATTTTTGTAATTAGTATGAAGAATATGGCAAATATCTCTCTCACATTTTATGTATTTCGATTATACATACTTAAAATGAATGCGGAATATTTCCAATCCTCAACTATTTTGTTCAATTTATAAGCATTGAATTTGTTACGCATCTCGAAAGACTATCGTGTATCAATTGACTTATAAGATGTACTGAGCATAAATATATTTATAAAAAATGTAAGCCTTGCAAACGAATTTCTGTTTGTTAAATATTCAAGGCAATCCTATTACGCATTCACTTGGTGTTTTTTCATATGTCACTAGTATAAATACTAATTTATTTCACTTCAATATTTTTTAGACTAATCACATAATACAAACCGCTTTCAAAATCTTGACAATATGTAGTTTCAACAGTTACATATTTTAAACTATTTTACCACAATATCTGTAAGCTACTGATCAATTTATTCACTTGTGTACACATATATGCAAATTATTATTATTTACAGGTTTTTTTTTAATTTTTAGTTGTTTTATTTGTTGTATTCATAAATAGTAATTTATTTTTACGAACTTCATTTCTAAACAAGTTGCACACGCGTACATTTGAATAGAAACAAAAGACGTGTCTATGTTAAAACAGTCGGCCATCCACATGTAAAACTAAGTATATAATTAAACATTTTTATATTTCTATTTTATATTTATGTTTTGGTATGGTTGTTCTAACTTGCCTAAGATGAAAATAAAATTGAATTAAAATCATACGAATGCTCGTAATAGTAATAAAATTAAGATAATATTTAGAGGCAAAGTAGGTTTTATGGTTAGTGGATTAATAGAATAATGAAAGTAAAAAAATTAAATATGTAGTCAGTTAAGCATTCAAATTCAAACAGGAAAAGGAAATGTAAAATAGTTTATTCAAAAATTTCTTTTCACATTTTAATATCACAAAATGTAGATATGTAATACGCTGACGTTGAATTTTTAATGAGAACATCATCAAACAACCTTGGTATAAATACGATAATTATTAAATATTTTATTGGTGGAGCTGGGTAAAGCTAAAATAAAACTAAATTTTACATGTAATCTGCGCAGCTCCGTTGTTTTTTTTGTTGCCTTAAATCAGCTGTTTTTGCGTGACGTATTCTGTATTCTGTTTTGAATGCAAAATATTAACATTTTACATCAAAATTGAAAACATATAATGAAAAATATATATAAGAAATAAATAAAAACTAAATTAAAAATTAAAATGAGGTGCGCAGTGAGACAAAACCGTGCACAGTAAGATATTTTAACTTTCCGTCGAATAATAGTTTATTAGAGGATTGAAAAAGATTTTGTGGCCGGGATATTAAAATTGACGCAAAGACGTCTATGTGAAAGAATTCAAACCCGTGGATTGAGAAAACAATTTGCAATTAAAAATGTATAATTTATTAGTTAAACACATGTATACAAAATGAACTATTTAATTTTTGTGAATCCTCCATAAGGCTTTACCAAAATAATAGTTTGTGCTAAATAATGCTTGAAACCCCTCATACAAACAGGAAAAAAAGCAAACAAAAAATTATAGCACAACGTCTGAGTTATGAAAAATTTAATGACACAAATACAAAATACAGTTTAACAATAGATATAATATGGTTCTAAGTAGAATTTTTAGAACATATAATTCTAAAAAAAACACAAGAGCTTGTGGCTTGTACAGCCAGTGGCGTAGCAGTGATTATTAAATATGGATTAGAAATCTCAACAAACAATGGCAATACTGTTTGTTGTAAGCTTAGAGATGGTAAAATTGAGTTTTCATTACATAAAAAGTTTTCAGCAAATTGTAATACGATGAATAAAAAACAATTCACATATTCCATTTGCACTGGAAACTGAGTAAACGAGTATAAAGCAGAAATGGACATCAACTGATACCACATAGGGTGGACCAAACACAAAGAACGCTGATGATGAAGGTGCAGTGGCCTTCGAAAACAGCTGGTTGTTCCGTTCTAGTACGTGTTTGTCAGAATATTTACATCTAACTTTGATGTTATTTTCTCATTAATAATTATCACATTTAATGTGGCTTACAAAGCGATACGAACTTTAGCCTAATCAAATCATACATATAGAAATAATAAAGTTTGACAAAAAATAATTAAAATTAACTTAGAGCTGTAATTATGTTTGGTCGGTTTAAGTAAATTTTAAACCGAAATCGGTGTTTTTAATTTTATGGGTTTTATCGGTGAATTGTTTCACTGGCTGTATGGCATGTGGCACCGTCTTGTTGAAACCACATATTGGCTATATTAATATCCCATTTCGGCAGAAAGAACTGTGTCATCATGTCGCGATATCGAAATCCATGACGCCGAATTGAGGTTCCTGAATTGTCGACGTCACTCTCACGCACTGCTTCGATACTGACAATTGAACGGCTTCCTTTTGGACCAGTGTGTTTGGCGTCTGCAACAGATTCACTCTTCCTAAATATGTAATTAATCTCTTCACATTATTCCCACCATATTTTGTATGAAATTTTCGAACTGCGGCTGCCAAGCTTTCATATTTTTTAAATATTGTGCAATAATGACGACACGTTGTTCTTTCGTATAGCGCTTCATTTTTACTAACCCCAAACTGTCAGTTGTTGAATTATTTTTTAAGGTTGCCAACACTTCACTACACAAATGGTGAGAAAAGCAAAACTTGCGTTAATTTTGGGACACCCTTTACATAAATTCAGGGAACTCAGGCTCGTTGATTGATTTTTTTTTACTTTTATGCAACGTGTCATACGTTGTTTCAAAAAAAAATATTCATTGAAATTCACAAAAAAAGAATTTTAAATAGATATGAACTGTACGTTGAAATTATTATTTGATTTTATTCCTGAAATTAAACAATAAACTAGGTTTTTTAGTGAATGTTTCACATGTTGAATTCAAAGAACACTTTTATTCTATTATAAATAAAAAGGAAAAATGTAATAATGTTGAAGAAAATATACACTGTTTCGAGTTATGTACCTGTTTATTGGTTTTAATAATGTATGTTGATTTTTACTTTATTCAATGAACCAGTACTTTATTTTTGTTTTCCTTAGCTCAACTTAACGTACTAGTTCCTCGTTTCATAACGAAGTTAGGTACGGACTTAACGTATGGTTTCTTAGCTTTAATGAACTGATACTTTAAACTCAACAAGCCAATGATAGGCATACGTTGAATTCAACGAACCTATTTATTAGATGAAAAATAAAAAGGAATCATTTCATTGAATATATGTATGACTTTTTCCCCTTGCATTTATGTACCTTTTTGATTCAGTGTAACTGAAAATTCTGATAATAGAAAAGATTGATCCATGTTATTTGGTAATAAAACGCATAAAGGCACAATATACGAGTACGATATCACACAAGATATTATATCACAGTGATGTGTTTTCATTCAAGGTTCTGCAATCTTAATAAAATTGTTTACTGCTTTATGTACATATTTTGAAAGAAATATTAAGGAAATTTATCTTCAGTACTTTTAAAAATCAGTACAGCTAATTTTAAGAGAGGAAGAGAGATTAATTTTTATTGATGCCGAATATTACAAACATTTTGATTAATTTAGTACGCCACACATGGTGATATAAAACACCAACACCACAATTTAAATTATAAAAGGCAATCAATCTCAATCATTGAAAATGAAAACAAAAAGTACGAGTAATAATAATAAAAAAAGTATACTGATGAACGCACATACGTATGTATGTACATGCATAAATATGTAAATTTATAAAAGTAGTGGCTCCTCTACATAAAGTTCAAATTCATGATTAAAAAATGTTTTATAACATTTGAAATACATTATTCACATTCCCAATAATGACTTCATCTCTTGTAACATCTTTGAAATCTACTCGATTTGTTTGTGAGGTTTGTCTGCAATACCGGAGCTCGTCAATTTATGTTTACAACTCTTAATATTTTATAACTTGTAGTTTTATCTTTTCATTTTCATACTTATAATAAAAACATACACGATCAGGTTGGTTGCTTGACTGGCTGTGTGGCTATTATGCATTGGATGATGACCTTTAAGAGGGCAATCAACAACGTAACCGACGAAAGAGAAAAACTAAAATTATAAAATAAAACATTCATAAAACTACTCGTTGGATTACTAAAATAAAAGTATTTTGTAATACACACATTCATGTGTGCGTACGAAAGCTACATATTGCGAAAAAAAAGTTCATTTCGAAAATTTAATCATAGAGTTGTCATCAACAAACAACCAACCAACCATCCATCCATCCTCTGTGTTTCGCTGTTGTAATAGTAACTAATTTAATTTTTCAAAAGTTCAATAAAACTCGAATTGCAACAACAGCAAAAATTCACATTTGCTTTCACAATTGAGTTAAGGAAGTTATACGAACAATTTTAGTAAAAATTATATTTATGGATATATCTATATATATATATATATACACATATGTACATACAGACAAATATAAAAATTAGAGTACATACATACTTTTATGTTAGATTAAAAAAGAAATTATTAATGAATATTTTTTATTTACATGTAAATGAATGAATTAAGTTAAACGGGAAACGCGGGACACTGCGACCAAAGTAGATCTATTATATCCCTTGCCAGGTGCTAGAGCAGTTCATCTAGACCTACTCTCTTGATGAATCTCAGGATTGCCAGTGGATCTAGTGTTGGCAGTTCCCAATCCTCCAATAGGTGCTTGCCCAATTGGCTATATCTTCTGTGGCATAACGCTTCACAGTCCTTCAGAATATGCTCTGGGGTTTCATCTTAGTACTCACAGAATCTGCACAGGCTGTTACTCTCAATGCCAAGTCTGCTGAGGTGTTTTCTCAGTCTACAATGACTTGTGAGCAAGCCTGTGAGCATTCTTAGATTGGTTTTACTCAGGGGCATGAGAGATATGAAACGATTTTGGTTATACGTTCCAATCATTAGCTTTGCATACCTCAATCCAGGGAGATTAAGCCAGAGGTGTTCCCTATTACTCTTGATCTCCGTCGATATATATTCCAGGATTTTGTCAAACCCGAGTCCGCAAAACGGTTCTGATCCGACCATGGGTGTACTAGCCCCCCTTCTGGCCATTTTGTCTGCATTTTCATTTCCTACCACCCCGGCGTGTCCAGGAACCCAGCAGAGTGTGACCTTATTCATGCTGCTTAGCTGATTTAGCTTAATGCGGCATTCCCAAGATAACTTAGAGGCAGCCTGACTATCCGTATTTACATGTATTGATCGCATTGTTTAGGGTGGAATTGGCTAATAAGCCATTTTTATTCAAATAAGGCCTTTGATATCGACGTATAGCCGCCAAAAAAGCTTAACCGACAAATTTGTTGGACCTCGATTGTTTACGATCGCATATGATCGATTATGTCGCTTAATATTTTTTGGTGGTTAAGACACGATATGCTATTTAGTCTCTTAAAAACAATTTAAATTTAAGAGAACATATTACGAGTATATTGAGGCTATTGCATACCGGAATAAAGATTCATTACCAACACCTCACGCTGTATGGGGCTCAAAATTGGAGTTGCATCGAAACCACAAGCCCTAGCTTTGTTTTTAATGATCTATCAATAATTTTTTACATTTTTTATGTGATCACTATTGAGATACATTTTTTGGGAGTATGCTTTTTCTAAACAAAAACTTTATTCTTCATTATTGTACGATTTAATTGATGCTTTTAACGAATGTATCCCATGAAATTTAAAAACAAAATTCTAGTAACAAGTAATTGTTCATAATATTTTTGGTATTCTACAATTCTTACCTACTGTCGCATAGTGTTTTATTCCCATGTAACGATGCACATAGGGGCCGGCCCAAAGGCGGTGATTTCATGGCTTAATAAAAAAGAAATTAAAGTAATTGAAAAGTGAAAGTACTTGCTTAAAGAGCATAACATTCTACACCACTAGGCAAAAAATAAATGTCAAATAGGTCACAATGCTTCTGTAATAACGCGTTAGTATTGAAAATTGTGAGAGAAAACTATGGCTGAGTGGTAGCTATGCTATCCTCTCAGTCCAGAAGTAGTGGGTTCGATTCCCGCCATAGACCCTGGGTGTTTTCTGCAGACAAGCTAATCGCTTCGCGGGTTGTGTTTGTTTATAAAAAAAAAGTAATTTTCAAAAAGTAATAAATCTAACCATGCAACCATCAAGTTCAAGCGCTCCTTCAAATGTTTTGCTTAAATTTGTTATAAAAATTATTTGTAGAAGTGCTTTTGTTTATATTGGAAATGCATTAAAATAAATAGGTTGGATTCAAATCGGCAGAGGTCTTAATTTTATGTGTTTCTTGATTTTTTACGTGTGAGTCACGCACGTGTCACGTATGTGATACACATGAGTCACGCGTCATCATGGTTGTATTTATATGTACATATATAATACATGTAATAAAAATTATTTGTAGAAGTGCTTTTGTTTTTAATGTTTATATTGGAAATGCATTAAAATAAATGGATTTCCTCAGTTTGAGTGGACATAAAGTTATAAATTTAGCTCAAATTGGCAGGGATTTTAATTTTACGTATGAGTCATGCATTAGTCACGTGTGTGGCACGCATGAGCCACGCGTGATTATGGTTGTATGTATGTATGTATATAATAATGATTTAAAAAATTAAATAGTGTGTAATTAAGTTTAAACTTAAATTGTAACAATTCCCACAAAAAACACTAATTATTAACTTGACAGCACCCGGTCAAAAAAATACTTGTGTGGCAACACTCTATTCTTGAATAGCTGTTGTTGTTATTTACATTTACTTTCTTTACATACTCTTACAACTACAATTTGAAGCTTAAAAAAAGTCAGCCAATGTAGTAATGATAAAGTAAGAAAATAAAAAACATGTTGATTATTGAGTTCTTGTTTCAACTTTGTTATTTGTTGAGCTTCTCATTTGCTTAAATGAAAGTTTAACATATTAACTCTAGTTGTTCTAAGAAATTTTTGGGTGAAGGTTCCCTGATGATCTGCATTAGCAACAGTGAAATGCGCAGAGGATCCAGCTAAACCCCTCAATAATCAATTTCAATGTATTTTTATTAAAAAAAATATTTTACTTAATAAGTAAAACAATAATTTGGGATTACTAGTGCGTTAAAAAATTTTAAATTTAAATTGTAACAATTCCCACTTATTAGGAGTGTGCGTGAATAAAAAACAATTATGAATTTTTGCTTTTTTTGTTGTATAAGCACCGCTTATATGCATTTCATTCCTGCTTCTGTATTTCTTATAAAAAAAATTATGTTATATATGTTATATTTAATTAATAATTACTCTGTTTGGGGGTACCAGTCTCCCCTCTCAATACCTTCAAGATTTTGTTGAAACATGCAGTTTGTTGTAACAGCTACAATATAAAATGTAGTGGACCTCAAAAAGGGGCATTTGACCCCACTGTGCGATGAGACAAAAATAAAGTAGCTAACGTGGGCTTCTAAAACTCTGTATATTATTTACATTTCCCTTATTTAAGAAAAATTCAAGTTTTGAAAAAAATTGGACCAAGGTCACGCCTAACACCCATGTTCCAAAAATTAAAAATTTTGGAATTTGCTACATTTTTCAAAATAAAATTTTATAAACTTATATTTTTTGTAATCATCATTATTACACCTTACGGGCTAGCTTTTACCGTAATTGTGGAAAGGACCTTGAGTCCTGTCAAGTGTCCCTTGAAGGAAATATGCATTAACTTTAACAAAAATTAACCGAATTTAATGAAAATTGGAATACTTGCACAGTTCTAATAACACAGAAGTGCGAGTGTCTGCTTTTGACTTACTTCTGTGTACACTCACGATGAGAATACATATACTCACTTAAGTGCGCATGACTGCCACTTAAATTGTCTATGAGAACATATTTACTGTTGAATGATAATGCACAGGTAAGTTAAATATGTTTCTGTTTTTACTAAAATATATTTTTATTTCATAATTTTTTAAGGCCTTGCTGTTATTGAAAATTGGGTAAAAAAATCAAAACATGCAAATGTTTAAATTGATTTATTTCTTAAGTTCCAGTTGGAATTTTATATATATATACTTTTTTTTATTTTTTTATTTTTTTTTGCAAATTAATAGACCACATCATTATACTTCAAAACAGAAAAACCCAAAAGACAATATTTTTCTTTTTTTATGTGTTCACGAAAATTAATAACGATTTTTTAAGCTTGAGGTCAAATGGAAAACAAAATCATTACTAATTGTTTTGAACAATAAAAATATTGCAAAAATTTTGGTTTTTTTTTTTTTGAAGCAGGTAAAAGTTATTGAAAAACAATTTTTAATTTAAAATCTATATATGTACATTTTATAAAATATATACTGTGCTGTGAAAATAACAAATTTTGGTGTATTATTTAAAAAAATAATGGTTTTGCAATTTATTTTCTAAAACATTAAAGTATTACCAAACTTGTAACTTCAGTGCGATTTCCACTTTTTTTCATTAAAATTTTTGCTTCATTGACTTGTTTTTATAATGTTTTTAATTTTTTTCTTTCCATAAATCTCTTTGAAAAGTGGAGATATTCGATAATTTGGGCTTGTAAAAAAGTACATATTTTTCAAAGTTCCGGAAATTTTTCAAAAATGATATTCAAACTACTTTTTAGAAATTATAATAAGTAAACAAAAACAAAAAATATATTAAGGGTTTTCATGAAAATGTTCAAAAGTCTCGCAAGCTGTGTAATTGTGCATTCTTACACTCTCGTAAATAAAATGTCAAAAATTATATAGAAATTTATTTACACAAACCTGTTAAGTTTGCCCAATAATTTTGACTCGTAAACTTAAGCTGTGCAATTGTGCATTTTGTAAACAGTAACTTCTTGCTTTTTTGGATTTCTTTAGACATTTTAAAACACCCACACACAAATTTTTTTTTTAATTTTATGGAAATATATAAATATGTTTTTAAATTAAAAATTGCTTTTTTTAAATGACCTTTTTGACGTTTGTTTCAAATTTACATTCATATGTAAACTGTTTGCGCAAAAGTTCAGAAGGGGCTTCATTGCTTTTTTGGATTTCTTTAGGCATTTTAAGACACCCACACACACAATTTTTTTCATTTTATGGAAATATATAAATATGTTTTTAAATTAAAAATTGCTTTTTTTAAATGACCTTTTTGACGTTTGTTTCAAATTTACATACATATGTAAACTATTTGCGCAAAAGTTCAGAAGGGGCTTCGTGAAACAAGTCTCGCAAGTTTGCCCAATTGCACAAATGGCAATTTTAAGAGTTCTCATGAAAACCCTTATTATTAATAATAATATTTAATATTCCATTAAACTTGGACGTATTATTTTAGTTTTAAGTTGAATAATATGAGCTTTTTATGCAATAAAAATAAGTTTAAAAAATATTTTTTATAACTGGTTATTATGTATTATTTTGAATGAATCAATGAAACGGCCAAAACTGAACGTTTTGCTTATTAATTAAAGCATAAAATTCACTGACTTTTGTCCCCTCTGGTGGGGTCAATAAGAACTAAACTAAGGCTGAATTTACATCTGGAATTTCTTGTGTGCCATGTGCGCCCAAAAAAAGCGTAACCACTAATTACTAATGAAAAACTGTTTGATTCAGACATGTATCTATTGATTTAAAATGTCTCCAATCATGTTGGATTCTATAAAATTGTCTATTAGTTATGTATGAAACTGTTTAACTTAATAAATACGTGTCTGAATCAAACAGTTTTTCATTAGTAATTAGTGGTTACGCTTTTTTTACGCATGTGCGGCACATGGCTCAAGGTTACCAGCCACTAATAAAATGTCAACACGGAATAGAAAATTATATATTTTACAGTTAAAAGATCACGAGTTAACGGACTTCAAATATATTGCAGTGATTTTCAAATAATATTGATTTAGAAACAAGTTTTCTTAAGTTTTTAAAGCCAATTTATGTCAGTCAATTAAACAAAGTTAGACAGAAAAATTAAAACCAAAAAAAAAAAATAGTGCTGCAAATATAAATCAAAAAAACAAGAGAAAAAAACTACGTACACATGTTGCTAAAAATGCATTTTATTTATTTTTATTAATCAACGAGAGTTACATCTTCTTTTTTTATGTTTTAGTAGTAAAGAAAAAAATATTTTTATTGAAATTAAGTCTGTCTTGTCAAACTTCTACTACAAGCGCAAATTTAAATGCTTAAAAAGCAAACAGTAGTTTCTAACGATAACAAAATCCTCAACTTTTATTAAATGTATAAAATGATTTTCAACTTACAATTTTATGTGCGCACAAAACGTAAAGTAAAAAATGAACTCCTAAAATGGACTAAATAATGAAGAACCAACATATCGTGTAAGGAATATTTGATGACATGATAAATTGTTTGATTATTTTAAAAATATTTTATCAGTTCTGCTTTGTCTAGGGAATAATAGTTAAAAATATACATATGCTTGGACTACTGTATTAAATAATGGACACTAAGCCCCCTTATATACTTAATTTTAGCTTCCTAACAGCAAATTGTTACTGGTATTATCCATGCTGTATCTTTTGGAAGAAATGGTGTCTTGAGAAAACAAGAAAAAAAGCATTTGCTGTGGTGGGTTACTATTTATATGATATCCAGACCAGTCAACACTTTGCCAATCAACAAGCAAATACAACAAATGAAACAACCAGCCACCAAAGTAAACAGTCATCTAACCAGCCAGAAAGCCAGCATCTGAGAGCCAAGTTAATACATAGTTGGCATTTAAATAGTTAGTACGGTTTGGATATTCATAGTGATCGGTTGATTAACAAAAAGAGCTCTTGTGGAAAAAAAATTAAAAAAATTTTAAATAAGAATTGTAGTTTTGTTAGTGTTTCAAAATCCAGTACAAGTGGATGTAATAAATTTTAACAGCCACACTTACATAACTATACAAAAATTAGATTAAAATTAATATTGGAATTGTCCTTAAACAAACAAAAAAAAAAAAAAAGTTGTCAAATATTAACAAAAATTTTATTTAGATTTTCTTATAGCTTGAGTGAGTTTTTACAAATAACGGTCTGAAACGGCCTTTAAAAAATTTCTTCAAATTTATAAGAGATAACTTAAGCAATTTTATAAAAATGCCACATCTA
Organism: Nowickia ferox; assembly: GCA_936439885.1. Classification (NCBI taxonomy): domain Eukaryota; kingdom Metazoa; phylum Arthropoda; class Insecta; order Diptera; family Tachinidae; genus Nowickia; species Nowickia ferox. The sequence goes on along the minus strand of OW387023.1, from coordinate 87,249,991 downwards.
CTATTAAGCCCCAAAATGCTGTGCATTTATGGATTATTCTGTTTGAGTTGTAAGTTGAACAAAAAACATTTAAAAAACTACCGATTAAACATTTACCACATCTTTTTTTCATAACTAACACAAGACTTACGAAACAAACTTGAAAAGTCGAAAAAGGTGGTGCATAAATACAAAAGACTTAAGACCTAAACATCAGCACTAATTAGCATTCCCTTGTTGTTGAAACGTTAGCTGAAAAACAAAAAACTTAAGACACATACTTTTTTTTGTCTACTTATATATTTTTTAACCTAATTATGTGTCTTCATTTCTTAATGGGTACTTCCATATGTCCAATAAATATTTTTCATTATACATTGAAAGATTTCAACAAAAGCGATAAGCAAATTTATTAATTTTTTTAATACACATAAATTAATTAGTGTATTCATTTTATTTTCTTCTATTTTATACACATTTTTTACCAAAATAAAATATTTTCTACATATTATTGTGTCATTTATATAAATTTTTCATTCTTATTTTTAGGGCACGATTTTTTTAATACACATATTAGATTAAAAAAAAAGAAGAAAGTTTGAGATGCAAATTTTTAAATTTCATATCTCAAGAAAATAATTTACAGCTTGTTCTAAAATAATGAGTTATAGAACTAATGCAAACAGAACCGGTTCGAATTCTTAAATAACATGCATCAAATTAAATTATGCTTAAAGAGTGGTTTGAGAACTATTGCTAGAGCATGTGTTGTGCACAGATTCATTATGAAGTTTCACATATGCTCGTACATACCTGTTTTCGATTAGCTATAAATAATTATTTAAAGCAATTTACAAATCTAATTTAATTTTAGCATTTGAAGTTTAACAAAAAAAAAGAACTTAATTGTAGTAATTCAGGAAGGAGCAGAGTACGATACGAATAAGTATAAGCGGAAATATTAAAAAAGGAGACCAAGAATACTTGTGCAATTTTAATCACTGGATAAATATAATTTACCCACACAGAGAAAACAGTGCCTAATAAATACCTCATAAAATATAACAAAATTAATAAGATATCTCTATGTTTTTTTCCAAGAAGGCAATCTTATTAATTTAATAAGAATAACCTTTTTGAAAAAATCAAGAAGGAAACTTGCAATTTTTATTGGTTATCTTATTGATTTTTTCAAAAAGTTTTCTTCTTGTTTTTATTAGGCGACACAATAAAAAATAAAAATAAAATTATGTCTATATTCGTTGTACTTATTTTTATTTAAATTCTATACCATATATGTATGCAGTATATGTAGATGTTATTTATTTATACATACATACATACACATTATATTATATTCTTAACTAACTCACCATACATACATACATATTATTACTTGAGAGGAAAAGACAAGTATTGAACCAGTAACCTTCTGACTGATAGACAAGCACTCTAACCAATATTCTAACAGGCAGCCTGAATAAGCATTGAAATTATTGTCCAAACATGCCTATACAAAATCGAAAAAGATCATGAACAAATTGTCTCTATGTTTATTTATAGATATGAAATAACAAGAAACCTAATAAAATCAATAAAATTTCCTTTTTAAAAAAATTAACAAGATGATTTACACCTAATCATGTAGGAACCTAATGAAAACAATAAAGAATACCTTTTTGAAAATATCAATAAGACAACCTAATGAAATCAATAAGAAATCCATATATTATGCAATTTAGAAGAAACCCTAATAGAATCAAAAAGTTTTTCTCTATGGATTGCTTTTTGGTGCCAATAATAGCGGAAATTGAGTAAAAAAAATTGTGAATTGTGGTTTTCTTCTTGATAAAATTAAAAAGATTTACCACATAAAAATAATAAGGAATTTCTATGAAAAAATCTTCGCTTCTTTCCCTTAGCCTAAAAACGTTTCATAGAGAAAATCTTATTAATTAAAGTAGGCAGGTTTTTTCTCTGTGCAGTCTACTAACCGATAATCGCGAGTAATCGCATATTTTTAATCGTAATCGCGATTATGAAAATCTGCGATTATTTGTACAACCTGGATATATGTAGTAGGTCCTCACAACTCTAAAAACTTTTATATATTCAAGTTCAATATGTAATTTTACTTGTATTACATTCAAAGTAAAGTGTCGCATATTTTCCCCCTTATTACGCTGCAGCCAGAGGTTCAATAAATAGCTTTCAATTCCAACAATTGGCCGTATTTTATTGTCAATATTAACATATTTTTATAAGTAAAAAAATATTTTGAAAAGATTTATTAATATATCAAATTTTATTAATCAGATTCGAATACTAAACGTACAAATGTAACTAATTGGCAGATTGAATATTGAATGAGATTATTGAGGGATTTTGAATATTTATTTCTATGGAGTTGAATTTGCTCAATGCACAAGCCTTGTTGTATTGCTTAAAATTGTCTTTGAAAAGAAAATCTCAATCTAAGTGTCTCTTAACGAAAACAAATTACATACTCATAAATGTTTTTGTTTTCAAAGATTTTGTTTGAAATTGTCTTTTCAAATACAACTTTAAACGATACACACACAGCATGACTTGTGAATTGAGCAGTTGTTTTGAATTGCTAATTTTTTCTTACAAAATACTTTATATTTAACTATAAAAAATAAAATATACTTGGCATGTATTCAAATTTTTTATGATAATTAAGAGTTGAAAAATAAACTCATTAAGCAACGTCTTTATATTTTATGATTAGGAAGAAAAAAAAATATCTACGACTTCAGCAGAAATTTTAAGCAATTTTTTCATTCGCACCAATTTAGAAGTGTACTTTAGTCTTTGGAAAATAAACGTTAGTATGCCATTTAATCAGGGTTTGCGAAAGTGACATGTAAAAGCAAATATAAAAAAACTTCGGGTAAGTAAGTCTTACTTGTACTTAGTCCTCGAAGATACAATTAATTATACTTTAAATTGTAATGAAGAGCCTGAGAAAAAAATTTTCAGCTCGTTAATTAGATCCCTCCGTTGGTTGGATGGAAATGGAATTTTGCAACAAAAAAATATAGAAAATAGCATGCAAAAAACTTCCTTGATTAATATTTATATGCCTCAGTTCCATTATTTTTAGAGATAATTTTTCGAGTTTTTGACACGAATAGTATAGTTCCATTAAAATGTCCTATTGTTTGGCTGATCAATCCGTCCATCACAAGAACGAAAATTAAAGTAAACAGGCTAATTTATAGGACTAAAATCTAAGTGACATGCAATCAAAACAAGTGACGACAAATCAATATATTGTCGCACAAATATACGTGAACTATGGTGAAGGACGAGATAGAGGAAAGCTTGATTTTTTACAACTCTGCCTTTTGCACTTTTTTTTTAATAATACAGAGTTACAGCGCTCAATGAGGCGTATAAAATTTTTGAAGCGTGTAGCCATTTTATTAGTTATTTTACTTCGCCGATTATTCTGCTACACAATACCGACAAAGGAGGGCGCTCTGATGTTACATTAGGAGTACTATCTGCTGAAGTCGGTGTAGTTCAGTAACTAGTATATATGCCTTCATCACTTGAACTTTCATATAACAACTCATACAAAGGGACACTAATGCACATCAGAAAATTACGTGATGTTTGTTATTTAATGACTGTCGGATACCGGGCTCGAAACCAAGACCTTCGGTTTTGAAGTCAAAGTGCTAAATACTTCAGACAACGTCACCCTCAACAGCACCTAGAATAGTGTCTCGCTGACCACGTCACGCCAATCACTAGCATTGATTTAACACTGGGAAGCCAATACTATTTTTCCAGCATTTTTATTAGCAACCCCAGCCACCACGTAAGATTCTTTGTGATCACCCGCTGCAAGTGTGGTTGCTCACACCCACAGCGAGTTCTCTAAGAGAATTCCTCACCAATTACCTGCACAGCGTGATGAATGCCTGAGCCGGACACAATCAAGTACCTACTCCACACAGATTAACATCATCTATTTAGGCCGGTGGAGGTATATGAAGTCGACCTTTATACCCATTAAACTCCTAGAGCAACGCAGTTATCGTGCCACCAGCACCCATGGTACCACTTTAAGCCACCAGTTTAAGCAACCTCAAAATTCCACCCCGAAAGGCATAGCTTCTATTGTCTTTTGAACTCAGAGCAGTTCCAGGTGACGTTGCACCTGCAAGGCAACATAGCAAACCTACTTTCTTTTATAAATATTTACACATCAACTATTCTGTTGCCAGAGATTGGGTAATAACACATAAGTTCTATGAGTAAAAAGCCAAAGGTACGCCGAGGGAAAAAGCCAATTTACCATGGCTGGGACTTCCTATCCTCTAATGAATTCTTGTTGTTTTTTGAACATTTTCATAAAATCCATCACACCACGGTTGTATTTTCTCAAAAGTCGGACGATTGCGTGGTATAGTGAATCCGAAGAAGGCGAAAATATGTTTTAACAGATTGTTAGCTTAAAAATATTTCAAGCAATTATATTTACCCACAGTCGATGTATAACTCTAAAGGATTTGATTTATTCTTTGAGTGATTTAAGTGCTACACTAGAAAAGGAGGAAGATCTGGTCCAAAGAGCAGCACTGCGACACCTGATGGATCTTTTGTGCCAAAGAGCTACACTAACTTCTATGACTTTATTGAAAAATAACACCACTGAACTAATCATCTTTATTACGTCACGTCAATACAGCTTGTCTACCCGTTCTCGAGAGAAATTTTGTGCTATTGACAGTCTGTTCCTGTTCCCTAAGGTCTAGAAAATAGCATGAGTCTGTCAACGGCTTCTGACAACGGTTAAATAAATTTGGAATTGTATTGGCATGACGTCGATGTTGACAACTGGAATAAGGGTGATTATTTTCAGTTGCCAATTATTCTTTTTTTGGCAACTGGAGAAAGTGGCCACACGTAATATCAATTTTAATTTCAATTGAGTTTTCAGTTGACACGGCAACTGAAGTTCGGTTACCATTCGTTCGATGAAAAATGCAACTCGTAATAAGAGACAGTGTTAATGTCCTCCGGCAAACACAGTTAAATTATCAGCCTTTATGGTATCTATTAAGTCTATAAGTTCATCTGCTCTACATTTCAACAATGCAAGACGAACGAAATAAAACGAAGGACACATTTCCATATACTTCTTTCCTTCAAAATACGTTTTGGAGGAAACATTTACAATATATTAATGAAACCTCGTTTCAAAGTGTTAGAAACAACATTTTGAGATCATATGGATAGATTACATACAATTTGAGTACCGAATTGAATATTATATATGTATATACATTTTTTTTAAAGGTTTGATGGTTAATGATAAAAATTATTAGGTTTAAGATGATTCCTGTAGCATACTACTCCTGTCGTAGGATGTTTGGATCTAAATGGGGCCTAAACCCCAAAACGCTTAAATGGATGTATACAGCAATTTTGCGTCCAATACTGACTTACGGCTCTGTAGTATGGTGGCCTGCCACAAGTAAGAAATACGTGGTAGATCAACTTTATAGAATACAGATTTGCGTAAGGATAACACGATGTTTACGTACTAGTCCTTCGAAGGCTCTAAATGCTGTACTTAACCTTATTCCCAAGTGGTGCGGCAAGATTAGCGACATCTGGGCGGTAGAGATCAAGGTCCTATGGCCATGCCAGAATCCTAGATCAACTACCCCCTACGCTGAGGAAATCTATTGATTACACGGTATTTCGTCTGTACTTTGACAAAATGTTTAAAGTTCTGATTCCATCCAGACGGGAGTGGAACGGAGGCTCAATGGTATGGGAATATGACATCAGAATATACACTGGTGGATCAAGAATGGTCTGCGGTATCGGCTCTGGAGTCTTTTCAGACGATCTTGGTATAGGATGCTCCTTTCGTCTCCCTAACGAATCCATTGTAATTCAGGCTAAAATTTTGGCGCTAGGGAAAGCGGCTAGAGTGCTGATTGATAGGAAGGTAGAGGATAAAGTCAGTATCTTTGTCGACAGGCAAGCAGCTCTTCTATCTCTAAGATCATAAAAACTTACTCTATTCTAGTTGGGCAGTGCAAGAGTGTGCTATGTAGACTGGGTGGTCAGGTTGACCTGACCCTCATCTGGGCTCCAGCACATATAAACTTTTTAGTTAACGAACGGGCGGACGACCTGGCCAGAGCTGGCTCTGCTATGAATGCCTCCAATGCCGAATCGGTAGCCATGCCATTTGGTGCTATTAGAAACGGTATATTCAAGCACTATCTAGACAGATGATGAGTTCTGCAGAAGTTGTCGAGAAGAAAACAAAGAAGAGACAATCTTCCATTTTCTTTGCGAATGTCCAGCTTTGCATCTCTCGAGACACAAGTTCTTAGGCAGAAATCTACTAGACGACCTTTCAGATTTATCTGAGATTGGGTTGAGTGACCGTATCTATCACCGTATCCGTATACTTAGATACGGTCCTACATAGGTAGACACCGCCGAGTTGAGTGGTCTTTCAAAAAGAAATCATCTAGATTCTGCTCGAATGCCTACGTGAAGAAGGCAGCCACGTAAACCAACCAACCAAGATGTTTCCTGTATTTTCAAATTAAAAATAATTCATATAACAGCTGATATCTCAGCAATAACAAGTGCAGCATTAATTTCCAAGTCTGCAATTGACCCTGATAAAAAAAAATAGTTTGAGATATGAAATTGATCATTAAGTGTGGCTCGATCTCGACATAACTATAAGGAAATCGACAAAATAAGTTTTACGTCCGAATAGAGATAGAAGAATATTAAAGAATTAAATTATCAATTGTCACAATGCATTTGAATTTGGACTGGAAATAGTTCATACTACAAATTATGTTTATTATAATCACAAAAGAATAATGTTGTTTTCAATATGCAAATTTTAGCACACACATACTCGTACATACATACATATGGATATATGAATGTACATATGTATGACAAATCGAAGCATTGATCTTTATGTTTTCTAAAAGCACACAAAAAAGATTTCAAAATGCCGGACACGTTGGCATTAACTTTCAATATTATTTTTGCTATTTTATAACCAATGCTTTTATATGTAGTACATGTATCGCTAACACAAATTTAGAAAGAACCATCGAAAAAGTGTGTTTATATTTATTTATGTACATATACATATGTAGATATTAATATATTTTGCATAATTATGAGTTTTTCGGTGTTTGAATTTTAAATTAGAGTCAAATATCTAAAAACTTAAATAAATATACATATTTGTAACACTGCGAATCACTTAAATAAGAAATTTAGGGCCTAATTTGCTAAAGCACAACGCTAATCGTTGACAAATTTTATATGGAAAAACTTTAAATTACAAAAACAAAGTACATGCAAAATTTATCAACGATAAGCGTTGCGTTTTACAAAATAAGGCCCTTAGTTCTATCAGTTATTAACGAATATATGTACATACATACGAGTATGTCTGACAAAAGAGTTTAATATCGATGAACTATGATTTAGGAAAGAAAGAAATATTTTTGCCACGAGAACACAGCAGGGAAGGTGAAATTACGGTATGGGGTACCATATGGAATGCATGGTTGGTGCATGTGAAAAATATGTCTCTCAAAGAAAAAGGGTTGGCGACCACTGTTGTACAAATTTTATACTTTGTGTTGATATACGTTTATTAAATTGTACTTTCATCATCCTGGAAGCTTAGATATACGCAAAGCTCATAAATAGAACGCGAAAAACATCATGCAGGTACTTTTTCAACAAAAAGTCTTCTAACAAAGTTTTTTAATACAAATCTATGAATTACTTTTAATCAATTATGTTTTATAAATAAAGTTATAAGCAATATGGTTCCAGTACAAAAATACTGTCTAAAAACGAATCCAAAGTAGAAAAGTGACGAAAAAACCCAAAAAAAATTATATTTGGTGAAAAAATACACAGATACGAGGTGTGCCCAAAAAGTATCGCGGATTTTGAATTTTCGCGGGTTATGTGTATTCGAATTTTGATTTTTTTGTGGCGTTATGTTGGTACTCATGTCTCTCACTTATGCCGAAAGTTTCGGCCATTTTGAATGTTCAGTTAATTGTTGACAGCTGCTTTGCTTGCACGTGTTTTAGCTCGTCTTCGATTAGAATCTGTATCAAATTTTGTGTGAAAAACAAAATTAAGTGAGCGGATGCATTCCGAATGTTGACTGTGGTATACGGGGAAGCTACCTTGGACCGAAGCAACGTTTATCGGTGGTACAAAATGTTCTCAGAAGGCCGAGAAGACGTGCACGACGAAGAGCTTGCCGGACGCCCGAGCACTTCAACAGCACAACGAGCTGTTGGACTCTGTCCGCGACGACCCAAATTTACTCCAGAGTGTCATAACTGGTGACGAATCGTGGGTTAATGGTTATGACGGGGAAACCAAAGCTCAATCATCTAATTTTTTCGAAATTGTCAATCACTATTGATGGATGACCCAGGGATGGAGTTTGTTATTTTAACAGCAACGCAGGGTTGCACACATAAATTGAGTTCAGAAAATAGTATTTTTGACATTATTTAAAATAAATCAACTACTTTGAGGTGATTTATCCATATGCAAAATATATGGTAAACCATGTATAAATTAATATTATTTGCACAAATCATCATGATTTGTCTAAATCATGCCGGTGGAAACATTCTATAAGGAATATTTAATCAAATTTAAATGTCAACAACATGTGAATAAAATTCACATTACAGCTGCTACGCCCACATTATAAAGCACGTGCATAAATTGGGTGAAGCAAATATATTTATGGATATGTCAATGGTTATGGCTATGGCATTATGGTATGACTCGTCTGATTAAGTTTTTACCTAGCGAAGCCACTATTCGATATACTGAGAGGAGAAAATCGTTAAATCGCATTAGTTAATATTAAAGAACCATGTTTCTAATGAGTGAGTGTTTCATTAATAAAGAAAAAAATCAAAAGTTTAAAAAATCGAATTTACTATGTCCATAATGTCGACAAATAGAAAATAGTACTCTTAAAGTTTATCAATAAAGATTAAAAAAAAACAAAATATTAATTTTTTTTCGAAAAGAAAATAATGTACATGGATATTTCAAGTGAAAAGAAGGTCCATAGACGTTATTGCATGTTACCCATTATATGTGTTATCTACACTACAAGTCGTTGTCAAGCGTGTTAGAAGCACATACATTTATTTATTATTTATTTATTTAACTTAGATATTAATACAATTAAAATTATAACAAATCTTTAACTATAAAGGCTTAGGAATAATATAATAGTTAAATTATTTACTAATTATTTTTACTAAACTGTGGAGTTGGATCTAACCTGCAGAAACTAGATTTTGTGTTAAATATTGAGATAGCTTAAAAAAAGATTGCTGTTATTTATATTTTGCTCAGATGGGATTTTTAGGAGGTTAATAATGTCATCAGTACCGCACAGTCTAAGACAGGTTGTGCTTAGAGAGGCGCATGTTGTCAAAAGATGAGTAATGGTTAAGGGTGAGTTGTTGCAAAATTGGCATATGGGTTGGGGATCTCTGGATAATAGGTGCTGTTGGGTAAGTTTTGTATGCGTGAGACGAAGCCGGGTAAAGGTTTTCTTTTAAAGGCAGCTCGTTGTGTTTAGAAGTTTCAGTGCTACTTTATTTGGCTTAATTTTTTTATAGAGATGATCGTATTTTTCCCATGACCTCAAGAGAGTTGTTTAGATGATTTAAAGCTGTTCTTGCTATAAAGTTTTTTGAATGCGGAATGGGTGCAAGTTTGCTTTCTTGGCTACAGAGTCGGCTGCTTCATTTCCAGTTATTCCTCTATGGCTAGCAATCCAAAATATTTTCGACTTATGGATAAGCAATTGTCGAATTGCTATAATTATCTCATTTTTATTTTTTATGTTTTTTACTGCTTCAAAAACTGAACGGCTGTCAGTATAAACTACAATTTTTTTAATTTTTTTGTTTATGGTGATTTAGGGCATCAAGCACAGCCATTGCTTCCGCTTCAAAAATTGAAGAGTACCAATTCCTTTGGTGGAATGATTTTTGTCAACAATAGAAAATCCGACATGAGATAGTGTTTTTGAGACATCTGTGAATAAGAAGTGCCAGTGGTTTGCTTTCATCTTTGTAGTGATTGCTTGTTTTGTTGTGAACAACTAGACTGTTAATGAAACTTTTGCCTTTCAAGATCCGGGGGGGAAAAGTCTGTGTTGTTTTAGTATATCTTCCCAAACCGAAATTTTTAGTGAATTTATACAGCTGAGAAAGTGTTGATGAGAATTTTTGTTCGGCCTTTCTCTTTTCTAGCATTAATATATTCTTATGGCAGATCGTTTTCTTAGCGAATACTACTTTATGTAGCAAACGGAACTTCAATCTATTGGCATGTCTGCGCAATTCGTCGACTCTAGCTTCTGCACGTAGATTTTTGATTGGTGTTGCCCATAATGCCCTCATGCTGGTTCTTAGAGATGTGTTCAGAATATTTTCAACTTTCTGCAAGTTAGATTTAGCCGCCTTAATATATTTATGTACCTGCTTTTGTGACACATAAATCTTTTAAATCTTTTTAAATTATTAATGCTTACTATTTAAAGTAGCTTTAATTTTTGTTAAGCAAAATTTCACTTTAGAAATATTTTATGTATTGTCTCATTAGTTTTATAGACCAAATACTTTTTGTTAATTATGTTCAATGGTGTAGAAACCTTTGAATCTATGCATAACGAAATATTAAAATACTAATTGAGCATTTTTGCTATATATTAGGAACCACAAAGGCACTCTGAAAATTTCCACATTAAAACTTTAACATCATATATTGTGTTTTTTTTCATTCTTAAGACCTTATTTTATTCTCCTTAAAAAGATTTGTTCTCTATGCATTTTCAGTTACGACATCTGGTGTGTGGAAACAAGTGTGTTTTTTTATGAGAAATCTTTGAATTGTTGCAGTTTTAAATGCATTTTATTGCAATAGCTTAAATTTATTTTCAACAACACCTTTGCAGTAGCAATTAATTTTTTAAACAAGTTTTTTTTTGGTTTTAATTTTATATTTAAAGTTTGCAAATTGTTTGAGTTATTTTGCTTGTATTTTGTTTTCTAAACTGGATTTTTGTTTTAAGCTTTAGCAACACTATAAATTGTATTTAAAATTAAAATTTACAAAACTAAGTTGTGTTTTTTTTCAATAATACTATATCTAATTGATTATTGAAGTTGGCCCCAGTTCTCTTTTGGATTTTATATTTTGTATTTTATACAAACTGTTTTACGAGTATACATACATACATACATACATACATTTGTATATTGATTGAGTATTTTATGTGTGTCAGTATGTCTTTGCAATAAAATAGGTTTTGAAAAGTATTACAATCTGTGATTATATTTTTTGTGAACAAGGTAAAGGCTATTGCAACTTATAATATTAATGAGGTTTATAAAACTATGGACTTTTTAGTTATTTATTTTTTTTAATATATTTTGTAGGCGCAATGCAATGAGCTAATCCAAAAAATAATAAAGTATTGATGAAAAATTAAGCATTAGTAAAAGTGATTAGGTTTATAAACAAAATAAGTCTTTTTTCACTATAATGGATGGATGGTCAACAAACTAGACATTAGAGTAATCAACTCGTTTATTGATGAAATTTGTTTTTTTTTTTTGAGATCTTTTGTTAAAAAATTTTACAATGTGACATTTGTTCGATAATTTTTTGTTTATCTTTTAAACTGAAGTAAGAAATTTTCCTCCTGCTTCTTTGAATAAATTTTTTTCTTTTTGACCAATATTCCTTAACATAACTTCTTGTTTTCTTTTTTTTACTGCGCCATTAATAAATAAATCAACGCAGTTCTATGCATCCAACCTGGGATATGAGAAATAGCTGGGAATAGCTAATAAATAACCAAAAACTTTCCATTCGTGTTCATTATATTGAAATTTCTAAAAGTTTTAATTTAAAAATATATTAACGTATTTGCATAATTCAAAATATACATATTGAAATATTTGAAATATCAAATAAGTACGGCTTAATTAAAGTTTCAACAAATGCTGCATAAAACAAGTTTGTGTCTGTAGTCTTTTGTTTTTTACCACCATATCTACACACACAAAGCAAAACTTATGGCATATTAATTAATGATGAAAATTAGGTTTTATTATTTATTATTATATGCGTATATCAATTAGTATTCTTTCAATTTATTTATGATGAATTTGTGGTGTTTTTGTCTATCTTTTTTTTAATTTTATATGTATATTTTTAGTGATTCCATTTGCTAGTGCGTCGTTTCCATATTTTGGCACAAAAATCGGTTCATTAAAGCGATTACATCATGGCGTTTCCGGTGATGTTTACGCGGTTGATTCCAGAACAATATTTGTGAAAAAATTCAACTATGATGGTGAAGCACCAGGTAAAATTTCTCGCCATTATTTGTCAGCAAAAGCAAGAAAAAAACTCTGTGCAGTTGTATTAATCATTTTGGTTGTGCAATAACATTATTTTATAGCTGCCTACTTCTATGTGGGCAATACAAACAAGCCCAGTAATGAGGGTTCATATCGTTTGCGCGATGAAAAAGGAGGAACTGCCGCTTTGACAAAACGTTACAGAAACAAAGACATTACCTTGTCCTTACCCGAGGGTGTAAGTCTTAAAGACATCAAATGGTTTTCAGTATGGTGTGATGAATTTGCTGTGAATTTTGGCGATGTTACAATTCCCAGTAATTTGGATTTTCCCCGTCCACAAAAGATTAGTAATTTGAATGGTGTGCATGGTGTTAAGTCCGACAATATTGTTATCGTTGATGCTCAAACACTATTAGTGCCAAATTTTAGTTATGACGGTGAAGCACCTGGTAAGAAAAATTAGTCGCGAAGAAAAAAGTTGGGATTACAAACACTATTTATTTTTCCAGATGCTAAGTTTTGGGTAGGTCAAGGAGATCGTCCCTCTCCCAATGGCTTGCGTATACCCGATGAAAATGGCAAAGAAGATCCCTTAAGACGTTATGATCGCAAAACTATTGTTTTAACCCTTCCCGATGATTTGACTATTTTTGATATTGGACACTTTGGGGTTTGGTGCGAAGCATTCACTGTAGATTTCGGGCATGCCCGCATACCGAAAAATTTGAATGTACCACCATCTCTTAAAATGTTGGGTATTAGTCCTCAGGTAAAAAAACATATAAATTCTATACTTAATAATTTAGATGTGTAGAGAACTGAGACGATAAGAAGCTAGAATCACAAAATAAAAATTAAAAATAACTTGTAGAAGAGATCAATTGGATACTCTTTGTTAACATAAGCATAATATTTTAACAGTTATTGAAACTCTCATCAGCTCAAAAAACAGGTTAGAAAAGAAATTAAAACAAATTAAAACTGTAATTGCAAACAATCACTTTTCATATTCTCGATGCTTATTACAGCCGTTGTTTTTAATATTATAATAAATATTTATTTAATTTTTTATATTAAAACTACATATATAAAAAAGATATCTTACATCAGACAGATGTCTGTAAAATATTGCATTGGTATGCCTTAAAATTAGTGTTAATGGCCAGATATTGTACACAACAAGACTTACTTCAGAACGAAGTTACCAGAATTCTATTTTGTATTTCTCTTTCTATGGACATTCTAAAACAAACTATTCTTTTGGTTTATAAAAACGATTTAATTCTTTTATATAAACTAAAAAACCAAAAAAAATTTAATAATTTTCTTCCTCAAAGCTGTTTCAGTCATTTGTGTCACACAAAATTTGTGAAACTGCAGATAAAAATTTTTTTTGTCCAAACAAAAATTTCTCTGAAACAAATAAGTAAATTAAATTTCAATTTGGAACTGCACCGAAAACAACAAATAACACTTTCCCATTTAAAATATATACAGGTTTATTCTGCATCTCACATTTTTCAAATCACATGTGATTTTAAAAGTAATAATGGTAATTTCTAAAATCATATACGATAAGTAGCTTTCAGAAATGATAGAGATACAATACCTATAGAAGAATTAAAAAGAAAGAGTGAAAAAATATCTGCATGACCATTGTTACTTTTAAAATCACATGTGATTTGAAAAACGTGATTTTCAGAACGTGCCTGATAATAAAAAAATTATAGAATCTGTAACATTTGTTTGAAAAAAATATCAACTGGCCTATCTTTTTTCTTTTGAAAATAAACGTTTTTTTAATTTATATGTAAACTCATAAGAAACAAATTTTTGACAAGTTCTGTGTAAAAAAAATTCTTTAATGTATATTTTTTAAGTGTTTTATTTAAGTTTATGCTTTTTATAAATAAATTTTGTTTTTGTTTAAACAATATTTTACCTAAATAAAATTGTGTTTGAATATTCATTTTTTATGTATAAATTTTTTTCATTCTTAAAAATATATAGATACAAAGTGAAATATGTTATTTAAAGGAATAACAAGTACGAGTACTTGAGTACTTTAGAGTATATAAAAAAATATGAACAACATGGTTTATGTATGCTTATCTTTTTTCGGTTCTTTCTTTGTTTGCTTATATGCCTGTTTATGTGAAAACCATAACAACAATACACCAATCCCTCTAGACTCAAAGGACATTTTAAAAACCATACTAACTTCCTTTTTAACACTTCCTTTCTTAATATACATACATACATACATACACGTTTCGTTTCGTTTCGTTTCTTTTCTTTTATTGCGTTATATTTACACATTTAAAGAAAACTACAAAATTAATATGTATTTCAAAGGACATTTTTCATTTTGTATGTATATTTTCATTTTATAAAAAAAAATTATTTATATATAATGAAAAAGTTATTCAAAAACACAACAAGACAACAACAAAAATAATATTAATTATTGAATGCCATGAACATAAAACAACAAAAACATGCCATTTTGCATAAGGAAGAAAATTTACTAAAATCGGGAAGGTTTTTGGTTTCGGTTTCGGAATATTTTTTGTGGGTATTTGGCATACATCTGCAATTGCTACTTTTTTATATTTTAACATTCAACATTATGAAGGTAAATAACTTTGAATCAATCTTTCTTATTTGGCTGTTATGCTCGCCCATAACTATTTTTCATTTAACTTTAAATCATTTTGAAAATTTAAAAAACTTTATTTTACTCTTATGCTCCTAATTTTTTTTTTTAACAGGTTTGTCTATAACATTTTATTCGTGTTGTCTTCTTAATACAATATTGTTTATAAATATACAGATGCATTCATTATTGGCCTTTGTTTTTAATATTTTATTAAATTTTTATAGTCTAAACTTAATTGTGAAGTTTTGTATGATGATAAAGCTTTTGAAGTTCGATGGGCAATGGCTGGTGATAGTATCGTTGTACAATTGGTGGCCAAATTGGGTAAGTTTGACTATATTATAAAATTTTTTTGTCACGATTAATTTATGTTTGTTGTTAATTAAGCTGGTTTAGATGCATTTTGTAAATTTTGTTAATCAACAAAACAATTTTTGAAGAAGCTAAAAGAACACTTTATACACGAAATCAAAGTCAGAACTTAAATATGTAATTTAATCAAAAAGAAATGTATGTTTTTTATCGCACTTACTCGTACTTTATGAATGATGACAAAACATGTTAATGAAAGTTTTATAATGCCATATTTTAAACAACTACATACAAGTACTTAAAAAACTTTTATTTTATATCATTATGGTCACAAATCTAACAATCGAGTAGCTTCTTTCATACATAGTTGGTTGCATGTTATGTACACAATATAAACAAACTTGAAAACAACATTCCAATGTATGTTACTTCAACAATTTACTCCGTTTATTGAACTTCATATTTACGAATATGACATGGTGTATGCATGTATGTTTGTATATACATACATATGTATATAAGTATATGTATATTACAGGGATGGCCAGTTCTGCCTAACATCGGCAACCACGCTTACGAAACAATATTTTAAACCGCCAATTATTAATTTTTGAAAGCAATACATACAGATGTATAGCACTAATTTAGTTTTCAAGTGAATGCCTTACTTTAAATTTTAAATTTAAAATAAAAACGTTTTTTTCGTGAACTATTTTCTTAAATTTATCTGTTAATCTAATCAGTTAATCAGTTTAATGTGCAAACTTTTATTTCACACCGTCGAGAGCACAACAGCCTAATCAGGTCTAAGTTACAACAATCCAGCAAAACACAAAATCAAACCTTTGAATTAAGATGAAAAACACTTGAGAATAACTTTTGAAAGTAAAGTGAGAATAAATGATTTTCTTAGCTTGCAAATAATTTTCCCATTTTGTTGTTGTTATTTTTTTATATTTTGTGTAAAGCCTAGTACTCTGTTCGAAGTTGTGAAAATTTTTCAGCAACATTGATTAATTCGCGTAAAAATTTGACACGTAACAAGTGATGCCCATATTCCTATTTAAAAAAAAAATAATCGTTTCTATTGGTTAGAAGTATGCAACATTGATCGATCTTTGTAAACATAAACATCATCAACATTTCATAAATTTTTCATGAGTTAAACAGAGTACAAGTTTTGCAACATTTTTTCATGAATTTTTCATGTGAAATTTTTTTATATGGATTATGTCAACATTTCGCGTGAAATTTCGAAAAGAGTGCTAGGCGTAAGTTTGTAATATTTAATAATAAAAATTTTATTTTTATTAATTTATTTTTTATTAGTTAATTGTTACTAAATGATAATAAAAAAAAAACGATAAAAACTGACAAAAAGGCAACGAAAAAGGAAAAAGTCAGAATAAAAACGGTTTTAAGACTGGTTGAACAATCAAATCTGAAACGAAAATTAGACTAATCAGCCAACAAAAGGGTTTTTTTGGAAAAAATCCATACCACATATAAAAAACCGGTTCTGAACCAGATAAAAAATATTCTATATTTGACACTGGTAACATTACCAGCTTGATGAACGAATTTTCAAAATTGGTTTAGCTGTTTGGGCGTGAAAGCGTGAAAGCGTAACAAACCAACAAACAAACAAACTCACTTTCACATTTAAATTATTAGTGAGGATTCTATACAAAAATTTTCTTATATGATTATTAAATATGAAGAGCTGCATTATGGCCACCTCTGATGTATTACTTCATTCTAACAGTGTTGACAAGTATTTAAATTAAAAAAAAAATGCAGTTTAAGCAATATCACCGTAATAAACTGAACGGAGCATAAGTAATGGTGTGGGTAGTATAAAAAAGAAACAGGCCAAGCAACTAACATTTCAATGTTAATAGCACAGTTAATGAAATGAAGCAGCAGATCCGATAGAGGCCATGATATAATATAAAATATAATTATAAATGCGTCGCAATAACAGGCATTAATAATTTCCAATCGTTTCTTAACTCCAAATAGCAAACTTTGTTCAATAACGTAAAAAACTTACTTAAAATATTACGTATTTCAGCAAAATACTTATTTTATTAGCATAATAAAAAATACAATATGCTCTAATGCAGGGCTTCCTGTTTACGGACCTCCCTTTCAAGACTAGGACATACATATATAGTATGTATCTATATTGTTTTTAGGCTGAATTAAAAATAAGTAAAAAAAAACAAAAACATATCTTTATTTTGATTATAAATGAAAGTTCATAAATATGTTTAAAAATACAAAGTGAGGCCAACTTCTTCTTTGATATGTTTACATATCGTTACTTTAATATAAAAAGACCCTAACTCATTATTTTTTGAAATCGATTTTTTTGTATATCTCGATAGATGAACATATAATGTATCGAACAACGCAAAAATCTCAATTTCAAAAAAATATTGAGTTAGGGCCTTTCTACATTAAGGTAACGATACATACATTTATACATACATAAGCATATAAATTAAAAAAGTAAAAAAAAACATAAAAAAGTATGCAGAATGAGAATAAAAACTTATATTATTTTTAAAAACACTGTTTTTTCGGCTTTTCACTCGGACCCCTTGAATGATTGGTACGGACCCCTTTTGGAACCTTTGCTCTAATATGGTTATTTGTTAAACAAGTTTTTTAGTTTCTGCTATACAATTAACAAAATATTAGATTAGGACATGTAATTCGTTTTAAAAAATTTTACATATCGTCGGCTTAGAGTGTAAACCTGCTAACTCACTTCCAGCAAATTTTACAGGAGAGACAAAATACGGTTCACGGTTTCTATACAAAGCTTAATACATTAGCCTAATACATTAAGTTTCTTCTTCTTCGACATATAGAGCTTCAAATTTAAATAAATATTTAAACAAACCGATGAGGCGTCTCTTTCTCTTTCGAATGGCATTAAAATTTCATATGCTATAAGAAGTGGATTTAGCAGGTTTACACTCTGGCAAACAAAATTAGCAAACACTAAACATTTTTCATTACGTTAAATATTTAAAAAAGATCAACAATTATTTTTTCCATAATTGTAGAGGACAATGAATACATGGCTTTTGGCATTTCGCCTGACAAAGATCACAGTGTAATGATTGGATCCGATGTAACTGTAAGTTGGGTAGATAAAGCAACTGGTAAAGGATATGCCGTCGACTATCACTTGGAAGGTAAATCACAATGTTCGGGCAAACGCGGCAGTTGTCCTGATGTCAACATTGAGGATAATACAAATTCCATACGCTTACTGAATGCGGCCATGGTAAACGGTTACTCTATTGTCACTTATCAAAGATCTTTAAATGCAACGGACAAATTCGATTTACCTATTGCTAGAAATGGCTTTGAAGCTATTGTCTGGGCTATAGGACCGTTAAATGAACGCAAAGAAACCTCTTTCCACACTAATTTTAATAAACGAACGCACTACATAGATTTTGGACGGCAACCAACATGGAATTGTCCAACACCAGAAGGTCAAAAGCCCGGACATGATGATGACAACGATGATGAAGAGGTAGAGCAAGGAAATATACAGACTCCTGGTAAAGGTTATCCACCTGCCTCAAAGCCAACAAACGGAGAAGGTGTACCTGAAGAAGAAGAAGAAGAATTCTATGACAATAATAGAGCGCAAGCTTTACAAGGAGCCAATAGAAGACAAGAAGTTCCTAATACAAAATTGACTCAAAGACGTCCAGTACCTACACCCAAGCCAGTAATAAATGAAAACGGTGCTTGGGATATACCGGCCATACAGTGTTATGAGCCAGAAGATGGTGTTTTCTATGCTCAAATGGGCCCAACTGGTGGAAAACATGGCTATTCAGCTATTACAGGTAAACAGTAGTAAATAAATATTATCGACAGATATTAAAATGCTTAAAATTATTATACATAAATGCATGCATATGTAGGTCACGTGGGCTGGGGAATTTCTTGGTTCATTAATGGCCTTCTGATACCTGAAATCCATGTCGTTCGTGGCAAGACTTACACTTTCGTTGTAGAAGGTGGCAATAATCCGGATATACCTGCAAAGTATCATCCGTTCTATATAACTGATGATCCAATAGGTGGTTATGAGCATAAGCGCGAAGAAGAAAAAAAGGTACGTTGTTTAATTTATAGTTGCTAATGTTAATCTAAACTTTTTCGCATTAGAATATACGGATATTTGCCGGTGTGCACAGGTCTCGCTCAGGACAGGTTACTCCTACTGGTGTAGGTCGTCTGTGCAATTGGACTCCTGATATTGATGGTCCACCAGCCGATGATTACCAATCGTTTGGAGCTTATCAGCGTACCTTAACATTGAAATGTGATCCTGGAGAGCCTGGTGTCATAACCTGGAAGCCAGATCGTAACACACCCGATACAGTATACTATCACTGCTTCACGCATCGTTATCTTGGTTGGAAGATTCATGTACATGATTCCTGTGATGATGCACGTTTTGCGGCCTCGGAAAGATATGCAGTGCATGTGCCGGCACCAGCATCAGTACTGGAACGCGAAGATGTAGCGGCCGATGAATCCATTCGTCATGAAACAAAGGTCAGCCCCAACGATAATTTTTTGTTAAAGCACCAAACAGACTTAATTAAGAATCACAATATGAATGGAACTCCGCCGAAATTATCTTTTGAAATAACAAAATCAACGGAAATTACTAAATTGATTTCAGATGGAATCCGCGCTGCTGAAGCTCTCGAGGATAGCATACTAAGACAGAAACAGCAACAGCAACAGGCAAGTGGGTTAGCGAATCAAGGTTTGGCCAGCAATTACGTAGTCAACAGCAACAACAACTTTTATAAGACAATTAATGTTAACGGCAGTTCTTCTATGGGTACTACTAGTGTCACATCCCCTTCTTCTACCTCAATTTTAACCCACGATGTCTCTAATAACGCCCAATCAGGCACATCACATCCCTTGGCGCCACCGCAGCAGCCAAACATATCAGCAAAATCACCAGAAACACTGCAAGGCGAAACTAATCCAGAGCAATTGTTAAATTCATTCCAAACTGCATCTTCACAATCTCAGTCATTATCATTACAATCATCTAATCATAGACAGACACCGGTTTTATTAGCCACTCACTTACAACCACACTTACATACACCATATAACAAACATTATTATCTGCCACAACCACAACTTCATATTGCCAATAATCTAACCAATAATTTACCTTTACAAAATTCACAGAAAACAATAGGACTTTCTGAATTTTTGAGGCCTCCGTTTAATGCTCCTCTTTTTCATCCAGTTAAGTTGCCTGGTCGCCGTCCCTATCCGGGACCAATCAAAAAAGTAGCCATCTCGAAACCTATATTGCCACAACAACTACCGCGACATCCTGCAGGCCTTGGTGGTCCTGTGCCACAGCCTTCAGTTATAGTTAACCATTATCGCAAACCTATACCCAGTTTGTTAAGACCGTTTCTGAAAGAAAAGCCATTTCCACTGCAACCATTGGCGGCTTCTGTTCTTTTACTGGGCCAACCAACAGAATTGACCAACATGCGCAAAACAGATACTATGGTACATGTTGGTAAAAACTCGAATATTCCAGTTCCCTATGCTGACCTTATTCCCCAAGGGAGTGTCTCAAAAAATGTCTATAATAAAAACGCTTTGGAAAAATTGATGAATAAACCGATTTTGCCCATAAAAATTTCTGTGGATAGCATTAAAACTCCTGAGACGTCTACATTAATAGCGAAAACAACAAATGGTTTGAGTCCCGTGGGTGTTTTTAAGGAACCTTTTGTTATAAAAGAAATAAAAGACGAGCCTACTGCCGCCGAATTAGCCACCATGAAACCAGCTGTAAATGAAGGATTCAAACCAGATACGGTGGTAGTGGAGAGCGGCTTTAAGCCTATTCTTAGACAGGATGGTCCTATTCCTCCTCCAGAGGTAGTTGAACAAATTGCAAGTCGGCGCGAAGATCCAGGCTTAGAGATTGACGAAGCAATGGAAACAGATACACTGTTTTTAACATCTCAACAGCAGACACAAACACAAAATTTTGAACCAATGTTTATACCTTCCCCTCCGGATAGTACAAATGCCACAATTATAATCAGAAAAACATCAGGAGTTCAAAATTTGATCAATTCACATCCACAATCTGCCAACATAAATGGTTTTGAGTATAACAAACCGATTAGCTCCATGTTAAAATCAACCATGAATCTACCAGAAGCTGCCAAACTACGAAATACTTCCCTAGAGGATATATTTGAAGAATCAAACGAACAGCAAAGCATTGAAAATAATAAACAGGACACTAAGTTAGAAGAATCTTTTACTCAAAACGAATTGACGACAAAATTTAAAACGGATATTACTAAAGATAATTATGAAATGTATGCAGCTGATGAATATTCAGATACGGAAGACCTGCAATCTGAAGGAAATCCCAAACTTATAACAACAACAACAACGACAGCAATGAAAACTGACAATGAGGAGCATAAAGTCAAACCAACTACTACAACAGAAACCATATTAAAGCTGAGCAGCGTTAGTACTAGTGAAATTGATCCAAATGATAAACTCAATTTAGATGATATTGAATTCTACAAGGACGATTTAAAAGAAAGTGGAGAACGTCAAGACAAAGAAAGTGAAGATGATAGCGATTATTTATTCGATTTCGACCAACCTGAAGCCCAAGCAGCTGAACGTATTGATACATATTATTTACCACCTGATAACCGTAAAATTGCTCATTCCAACACACAAAGTGGTGCGGTAATAACCTACGATGGTAAATCTCTAATGGACAGCTCTTTAGTGTTGCCACCTAAATTTGGTGCAGAAAGTGATGACTCTTCTTCACACCCTCGACTTTTTAATGAAAACGGCATTTCTAAATTGCAACAATTGATTAGAAGTACACCTCAAGTAGTACCATTTCGTGGTGAAATACCTCCTTTAGCACCAGATTTAAGTCCAGAAACAACATTTCGCTCAACGCAACTTAATAACAAATACCATCCACATACATCATCATCCTCATCATCATCATCATCATCATTCTTGCGCCCAACTCAGTCAACAAAATTACAAATAATAAGAAGTAATACAAATAAATAAATACATACATAATATAATCGTACATTTATCACTATCATTAATAATTAATTTTCATTAGAGGCATTAGTTTCCTTTGCATTTTTGTTTTTGTTTTTTTTTTATTTTTTATTTATAGCCAACTTTACGCTCATCCACGAAATACGAAAAATATGGTCTCAAACAAATATATAGATACTCCCTTTGTGTGACGAAATAAAAACGTACTTGCTGTTTTTAATTCCATTTATCGGGTAAAAATTTCTTTCATCATTCTGTATCTCAATAGGAACGCAATTATTCACTGTGGTTACATAATTATACAGAATACTGTAGTAAAAATTTTAATAAAAAATTTATTTCATAAACAAATTATAATTATTATTATTCGTATAAGTTCTATTCTATTTTTTATACATAAATAAAACATAAACTATATAATATTTTAAATATATGTATGTATACAGTATGTAGAAAATTGTGTGCTTAATATACATACATACATATGTAAGTAGGTACAAGCGATGCAGCGTCACAATATCAATAGACCTTAAAATAAAGTCTTAATAAAAAAAAATTACACATGAAAAATAAAGCCAAATGTATCCATTCAAAATAAGTTTCGTCTCTTTACATTCCATAAACAGTTTGCAGCCGTTAAATAACTTAAAAAAAATTTAAATAATTTATAGATGTCAACAAAAATAGTTGCAAAGGTTTACTTCCATATTTTGGGAATTTATTTTTATACTAATTAAAACCCTGAGTCTGATGTAAAGAAAATTTTTTAACATTAGTAGCGTCACGCTTGCGGTCCAACCTTCACTATTTTGTAGAATACAATTATCATTATTAACATAAATTGTGATGGAGACTTTCAAAATTTTCACTGCATTATTTTTCAAGATGTTTTTTTTTTAAGTAAATACTTTCTATATTTTAGAGGATACACGCTTAATTGTCCTATCCCAATTAGTTTCTATCATCATCAGAATCAGCGGAATTTCAAATGTTTGTTTATAGCAGATACAAAGATCTTAAAAAATAAATATTTAGTTCATACACACTTTTTGCTAAAATCTTGACTCCTTTCTATAATACTACTACATAGTTTTTTCGAGCGGCTCCGCTCTCGTACATCTGTTATAAAAATACATAAAAGCGGTTTAAAACTGGTTAAACAGTCAAACCTGAAGCCAAAATTACCTAATCAACCCAAAAATGTGCTTTCCGGAAAAATCTCGGCTCCGAAAAGGATAAAAAATATCGTATATTTGACGCTGGTAATGTAGCTCTCCATTGGTGAAAGAATTTTCAAAATCGGTTGGGCCTAAAAGCGTTACAAACAAACAAACTCGCTTTCACATTTATAATATTAGTAAGGATTATCGTTATTGGCGTTACAGGTTACGAAAAAAATTTCAAAATTTTTACTGTTTTGTCTTCAACGCTATCATTGAAGTAAATGTCGCTTTTATACGGGGAAGTACCACGCTAGGCTTTAGGCACTGACCCTCAGTAATACGCTGTAAGCAAATCAGCAAGATCGGTACTCTGGTATTATTTTTGAAGCTTGTTTATCTTTGTTTGTTTGCACTGTTTGTACTTGTTCAATGCTGAAATTGTTTCCAAAGACAATGCACAATATCAACAAAGTTATCCCTACAAAATTTCAACGGTCTGCCTATATTAGTTTTACAGAAACATATCTCAAAGTAAGTATTTTCTCTTTATGGGAGCTGCCACACCCACATGTCCAATTCGAACTTTTTTGTAAGACAACGTACATTATAAAAATCGTACTTAAACAAAATTTCACGTTTCTTGCTGCATTCGATGCAAAGATATTAAAAAAAAACTTGTACATGAGAGGTGTCACGCCCACTTAATTTATTCCGACTTTTTATCGTATTAGTTGCCAACATACATATTTGAAAATAAATACTAGCCATATATGGGAGGTGCCACGCCCACTTTTCCAGTCCTTAATACTATTTCTTAAAATTGCTACGAATATTTAAAAAAAATAGACAAAGCGGTTCAGCCGTTCAACGAATTTAGAAAAAATTTAAAAAAAAGTGGGCGTAAAAGCGGGTGTGGTAAATTTTTGTTTATGTAAAAACCTAAGTTGTGTTATGAAAGATATTTAAAAATTAAATTGGGAAATCATTATGATGTCGTTGTCCCAATTTTAATTAACATCAACTTAAGCCCTTATTCTTTTTGCCTAAGAAATAATTAATTAAAGAAAAGTGTGTTTTTCTTTTTTGCAACATATTTTAGACTAGGTCTTCAGAAACAAGTTTTCTATTGCGATTTTAATAATATATTTCTGCATTTGATACATTATTATAATTTTAATTTTAAGGTATGCTGTTCTCTGTTCAGCTCAACTTATATAAACTGATTCACATCAAGCTTTTAAAAAGTATTCAACATATATAAACGATAAGAACTTGCCTTAATTTTATCTCGATGTGAACACATCTCCTCAGCTTCGATTCTTCCAGTGCTTCTTGTACTTTGCAAACAAACGTAGTTACGAAAGAACTGATAACACACTTCGTTGTCTTAAATGCATTCAATCAAACAAACAAAATTTTAGCAAAGGTCAATACATAAATAAAAATTAATATGTAGGTATTTTATATTTTCTCTTATTTTAATTTAAAGAAAATCAACTTTTTTTTATTAACAAAATTAAACTTCACAGAATTTTAAATTAAAATAGACATTAGATTGAATGTACATAGTTATAATATGCTTTTAAAAAAATCTTAAAATCTTTGTTGTAACAGTTTGAAAAGTATTGTAACAGAACCTCTTCAAAAAGCTATTGCTTATTTGAAAAAGAAACACTGAAGCTGTTTCCTGGAAATAAACTCTCGTGCCTGGTATGAGATCAATCAAACAAAAAAGACTGGAAATCCGTTTCCATTAAAAGTTTAGATAATGTTCAAATTAAGATACACAACTGGAAATTCAAAGTTTCTTCACATTGATGAGAACAAGAAGTAGTGAGAATAAAAGATACAAATGTATGTATGTATGTATTTACCCCTAATGGAATACAAGGATTTTGTATGTAGATACATTGTATGTACTACACAGTTATCCTTATGTACGTAGATATTTCTGTATGTACCAAGTGGAATATATAATATGCACTTTACCATGCCGATTATTTCACTTTGAAATTTCCTAATATATTTGATGCAATACACAAAATATAAAGCTAGTTTACAAAAAAATTACAGTTGCTTTATTTTTTTATAATAACACTCTCACTTTAAATCGATTCAAAACACATTCTTGACAACTCGCGTCAAACGACCGTTCTGAAGGAATTTAGAATACAAACTAAATAAAAAGATGAGAGTGATGTTATATAACGCTTTAAATAACAGATGGCCAATTTCATGTACCAGGAGAGGAAATTTTATAAGATCAAAGAAAAAGAAGACTGGAAACAGTGATGACTATTGGATGTTAGCTGGCACTGTGACACTCTCACTCCTCTTCTGGCACTTTTTGTCCATTCGATCCATAACCGCTAAACAAGTTTTTTGTGTGTAAACAACTAATTTTGGAACGTGTTTTTTGTGATGTTCATGGAGTTTTCTAGCTATACACAATAATATATCATTCAAGGAACATAGTATACTAAAGGAACATAAGTGCCATCATTTAAATTATATAAAAAGTAATTTGGCACTATTCAAGTGATTTTGTCACTATTTAGAAACAGATTCGGCACGAAATCAAGAATTCCAACTCCCGTCACTGACTGGAAATCCGTTTCCATTAAAAGCTTAGACAAAAGTTTAAATAATGTTAAAATTTTGATCCACAACTGGAAATTCAAAGTTTCTTCCATTTGATGAGAACAAGAAGTACATAGTGAGAATTAAAGATACATATGTATGTATTTAAACCTAATGGAATACCAAAACTTTTTAAGTATGTACGATATATGTAGTTGATTATCTTTATGTATGTACGTGGATATTTCTGTATGTATTAAGTGGAATATATAATAAGCACTTTACCATACCGATTATTTCAATTTGAAATTTCCTAATATATTTGATGGAATACACAAAATATTAAGCTAGTTTACAAAAAAATTGTAGTTGCTTTGTTGTCTTATCATAACACTCTCACTTTAAACCTATTTAAAATACTTTCTTGACAACTTTCATCAAACGACCGTTCCGAAAGAATTTAGAACACAAAGATGGTCAAATTCTTGTACCAATGGAGGAAATGGTATAAAAAAACGATATAATTTAGTATCAATATATGTACATATGTATGTATGTATATATATGTATAAAAGGACATAATGACTGTGTTATTGTTTTACTTTCAATTGATATAATTGAGACTTAACCCTGTAGTTGACTACGAAAATAGCCTACTTATAATTAACTTTTATGAACTGACTTTAAGCTTGCTACTACGCAATGCAAAGTTTCCATTAACCAAAGTGTATATTCTATATACATAGTAAATTTTTGTTTTCGGTTGGTCGATGTTCCTCTTTGCTCTTTATCTGCTTTTTGCAATTTCGTTTCACATATTTCTAAAGCATTTTCAAATGTGCCTTCATATATTTCTATTTTATTTTTCAACAGTGTTTATTAAAAATATGGAAAGACCCGATTCTATTAGCAGAAATACGGCTCCAAGAAGGTTTTATTCAGTATGTAACACCGGTTGAGCGGCTCAGAAAATATACATTTGCGTAATAATAGTAAAGTTTTTAATAAATTTTTATATTGGCGGTATTCGATGTTTGATGCAAATTTTCGTGCGTTAGTGCGAATGCAAAATATCGTAGCTTTTCTTTAAAATCCAACAACAACAAAAATACACACACAATCCAAAGAAAAACTGCGATATTTTGCATTTGCACTAACGCACGAAAATTTACATCAAAAATGGAATACCGCCATTGTAAAATGAAATTAAAACAAAACAAACACAAATTTTATACTTTTACGGTTTATTGTAAGATTTTTAGTAACGGCTATACTCTACGTCTTTTTTTAATATTTATTTATCTAGTGTTGGCAGTTCTGTCGTTTTTTAAACAGCTGGCTATTGTTTACATGTGTCGTTTATAAACAAACCCCGTTTTAGTAATTCGTGTTTATTAACTTTACTTAAATGACTGACTCCAACATAAATTCAGTAAAACTTAGAGAAATTATATTGAATACAAGAAAACCGATTGTTTTTAAACATTTTCCTCTTGATTGGCCATGCTTTCAAGATGGACTAGCAGCGTGGTGCAAGTCTTTTGATGAATCAAGTTGTTGTCTTACAAATTTTGAAAGAATATCAAAGAGTGATTGCTTGGAGCCACAATGGGAGCGAAAAAGAACAGTTCTTCAAATGACAGCAAAGCAGTTCTTAGAAGAACATAGCCAAGATACTGACTATTGGTCTGGTTTAAATTACAAACGTAGGATTGAATTACCAGCACAATGTACAGAGGGTATAGATTTTGGACCATTTGGTTTTTCACATGCGGCCGATGATTCTACCTTGTGGTTGTGCTCAACTAGCGCAAACACACCTTGCCATTATGATGCTTATGGTTGCAATATAGTGGTCCAAGTTTTTGGGAGGTAAGTTTATGAAAAGCAGCTTAATTTATTTCATTAATTATTGGTAGGTACTTAGTTATACAAATTTATATCCTTGCAAACATGTTTTTCTTTTGAAGTTATCAAAAATATAATAAGTATCTATCGATTAGTGGACTCAGTTCCGCTCCCGCCTTAGGCACTCTTTTTTATACCCTTTACCAAAAATTGTAAAGGGTATATTTATATACATATGTTTGTCATTCCGTGTGCAATTTCCACAGTATTCATATGCGACCCATAAAGTATACATATACATATATTCTGGTTCCTTATGAGTCAGGGAAGACGAATAAGCGATGCCCGTCTGTCTGTACGTGAAGTCCGTTTTCCGAAGCTCCCAGAAAAGCTAGATACTACGATCTTGGATTGGGTTGTCACAAATGGTATAAAAAAAGATTGGTATTTAAAATCAGCAAAATCGAAATTACGGGTTCAGAACTGGAAAACTTTAAACTTTTTTTTAGCTAAAACTAATTTTTTTGTTTGTTAAATAAACATCTTTTGTATATCAATAAGAATTAAATTGGTATTCAAAATAAAAATTAAATTAAATTTGATTCCAGGGTTGGAAAATTTTAACTTTTTTAGTATATAAAGGCACAGATATAAGTATAAAAGTAACCTACTAGAACAATTTTGTTGTTTTTTTTATAAATTGATTGACATAAGAAATCAGAAAAATATAAAAGGGTTGGAAAGTTTTAACTTTTTTTGGTATATAAAAGAAACTAGGTAAAATTTTTTCTTAATCTTTATAAATTAAATAGATTTTACATTTTAGAAAGAAATGGATTAAGAGTAAAAATCAAAAAAATAAAAAACAGCTCCAAAGATGGAAAATTTAAACTTTTTTTGATGTATAAAACTAACTAAATAAAAGTAAGTTTTTCTTTCTTAATTAAACATATTTTATATTTTAGAAAGATATAAATTAGTATTAAAAATCAGAAAAATAAAAATATGGTTACAGGGTTGCTAAATTTAAAATATTTTTTTGTAAAAAAGTAACTAAATAAAAATTATTTAATTTATGTTTTATGAGAATCATTACTCAAGACTTTTTTAAATTTGTTAAATTTTGATATAAAAACCATAAACATGGGCACTTATTAGTCTTAAGAAGCTTTGTGATATGTTGATCATTATGCTTGTTCTATCTTCATGTTTATTGACAGAAAATCTTGGCATTTGTTTCCGCCAAATACACCTCTTACTACCACCCGCATTCCATACGAAGAATCGAGTATATATTGCAAAGAAAATTTCTACTGCCCATCCGAGGACATGCATAAACATCTTGAAACCTTCAAAGATCTTGTTCATCATGTAATATTGGAACCAAAGGATGTTTTAATTGTTCCCAAACATTGGTGGCATTATGTAGAAGCAACTAGTATCTCTCTAAGTGTCAACGCCTGGATTCCATTAAAATGTGATTTTGAGCAACAGATGGAAGAATGCATTGTCAAATATTTAATTGAAAATCTTTTTCAAAATTCTTCTTTAGAGACCAAGAACTACGTAATTAATCCAAACCAGGTGGGCTTATCTTAAACTAATGAAGATCTTATTAAACAATTATTTTGTTAATAATAAAACATAATTTATATTTTAGCTATCAAACTTTGCAACAAATCAGGAACTGTTTAAAATTATTAAATGCCTTTTAGATGAATCTTTGAAAAATGAATCGAATGCTAAAAGAAAATCCTTTTTATATGAGTATCACTATTTGAGTGAATCTGACGTAGAAGCGTCAATAAATGCTTATAATAATTTAAAGAGGATTTCTCCTATGACAAGCAAAGAGTTGGAGCTTTTCTTAAAATGCAGATGTAGTAGAGATGCTAAGAGTAACAGTGAAGAAAGCGCATTAGATTTACTGGAAGAAATTCTTATTAATAGCATTTGTAGTCCTTATGCAATAAAATCAATAAAGAACGAATTTGTGACACGATATGAGGATAAGTAAACATCGTACACAATAAACCGCCATTGTCAATCAAGTTCATTCAGTCAAATTAGTAATATCATCAGAACCCACAAATACATACTTAGATCATTGAAGTTACTGGTTTAGCTGTCAAACATTGGTGTGTTAAACTTATTGTCTGAGATCCAATGGGTGAAAAAAATTAGCTCACAATAGTAACAGGAAATCAGCTAAAAGAATGCCATCAGCCCGCTTTTCTCAAATTAATTTACATTACACAACGCCTATATATCCAACCAACATATGTATGTAAAAAAAGGCTTAAAATCTTCTCAAGACTGCGAATGGAACCCATTCATCTACTAAACAAAAATTTTGTCAACACATTTGCCTTTTGTGGATCAACTAATGCAATATGAAAGTATATGAAACACATCACCCCTTTTTTCGTTTTTAAAGCGGTTTTGTGTCTAAATCGTTCCTCATCACATACCTGAACATGGTAGAGTTGTGAAACGAAATTGATCAAAAAAGTCATTGAAAGCCTAAAAACTAGTTTAAAAATGTAAGAATTTATGAAAAACGTCATTTGTAAATTAATAAAATCCACATCCATTACTTGTTTGATCGGTAATAATTTTATTGGTGTATTTGTTTATATCTTCAATATTAGGAAAAATTTATTTTAATAATTTTTTTTTAATATTTATTTTCTTCCTTAAAGAATTAAATACTTTTGAGCATGACAGAAATTAATAAATAAAATAAAACACCAAATAGGTATATGATACATGAAATACACAAGTTTAAACTAAATTTTGTTTCAAGCTCAAAAATGAATTAAAATACATCGACTTTAAAGTAAAAACAGAAATAATAACACATAATTGAATATTTTATGAAATTCCATATTAGTGTATTTAGTTGCTTCAAATTAATTGCGAAATGCTATTTTTATTTTTACCAGCCTGGTGGCTTTTGATTGGGATAACCACCCTGTTGATTAGCAAAACTTCCAGGATATGTACCATAATGACCAGGTGGCGGCCCTTGTGGAAAACCGGCATACTGATAAGCATCTACGGTTTTATTTTTAGTTGTGAATTATTATTTAAAAAATAATTGTTAGAGCATATATCGATGGCTTCATTCCAGAGTACGCTAAGTCTAGAAAGTGAATTTTACAGGAGACGCGTTCAAAGTTTATTTGGAATTTCTCAAAGGCCGTATAAGATAGAAATTCAATTTTACAATTGTGAGCATAACTTTTGATAGGGTTGTCCGATTAATTCGAGCTTTTGACAGGACTCAAGTTACACCAATCCAAATTCAAATAAACAAACTCACTCAAAACATGGAATTCGACTTAGCATACTCTGGAATTAAGCCATATTATATTATCTACTTACTTCCTGGGTATGGCAATGTAGCATATGGATTAAAACTTTGTGGCATTGGAGGTGGTACATATGAAGGATAGGGTACATTAGATCCTGCGCCGTAAGGCATCGGCATTCCTTGCATAGCTTGCGGATATGGTATGCTACCAGTTGGTACGGTAGGTGCAGAAGTTGCTGCAGATGGTATATCTAGGTTCGAAAAATACATAAAAACTAGTAAATTAAATATAATACACAAATTAGCACAAATACGATTTCTTTCTCTTGAATTTACTCCGTTTTAATTAATCCAACCTAACTGATGATGATGTTGTCAGTTTTCAACGTGAAGAATATCGCATTCACAGTCACACTTGCTTGCCTCAACAAAACAAATCATTTGAAGTCACGAAAACTTATATTCAAAAAATAACCCATTGAAGAAATTCAATTAATTATTCAGGAACTAATTTTTCTATACTTCCTAAATTGCAATATGTGTGTATTTTTTACTTCCGGAATCGATTATTAACAACATCTAGATAATTAATTAAGAACCTACTTCACTAGTTCCATAAGCAAGTGACGAAATTATTGACGTACTAAAATCTAAAATTTTGACTGTTCTAATTATGTGTATAATAAATTATTTATAAATAATGTTTATAAGCTGCAATATTATTGTGCAATAATTGATATTGTACAATAATATTGCACAATATATTGAAAAAATCAAGTGTTTTCATTTATATTACGCAACAAGAAGTATTTTGTAATGTGTTGACAAAATTGTGCAATAATTATTTGCAGTTACATCACTAAACCTTTTTTTCCTATTGTTTAAATTACTTAATAAAAAATTATTTAATTGCTTAAGGATTTTGCATTTATAAAATAAAAATAAATATAAAATAAAAATAAATAAATCCTTTGACGATCAAATTTTGTGTAATTCTGAGTAATAAACATAATCATAAGCTTATATAACTTATATTTAAAATTAGAGATTCGAGAATGCTCAAAGGTTATATTATCAATGCGAAGACCATTATAAATCCTACATACTCTTAGTAAAAATGAACTTACAAATGTGGAGTTTTTTATTATTATCGCTTGACCTTATTGTCTGTGAGACCCTGAGAAGTCCTACTGTATTTGATCCTTGCAGCATTTCATGAGCACTCCAAGAAGTTCATCGGTATTGCCTATTTCGTCTTCGACTTTTAGCCAGTCCATCCGTAATTATGTTTCCGAGCACATTTCGGTGTACCAACACACAGAAAAGTTCAAGGTTGCTTGGTTTGAGAGGTTTCTCCCCTTTGTAGGAAAGGGTTATTGCAAGTGCAGATGGTGAAGTGGCAGATAGATAGAGAGAAGAGCTGATGGCTACATAGCTTAAATTTTTCATTTTTAAGCTATGTAGCCATTTTAATTCGCCGGCGATTCATTGCTACAAATATCGACAAGGGAGGTCGCTGGAGATACGCATTAAAATAGACACTAATGAATATCAGAAAAATCTATATGTTTTAATGACTGGGCCTGTCCAGAGTTTGAACGTGGACTCTCGAAGACCGTCATTTGCTTTGTAGACGACTCACTAACTACTTCAGCCAACAGTACCGACTAACATGTCTTGAAAACGTTATGAATGATCTTCAATACTGAAACCTAGCTTAAATATTAATATGTTAATCCAATTAATTCTAAGCGAGCAGATCATTTAAAAATATTTTCCAATTCTAACACTTAAAGAATGAAATTTAACTCAGGGTAGTATTGAATTAAACTCACCATTGCCACTGCCTGATGTTGAAGAATAATGTGATGGCAATGTAGGAGTCGGACCTGGAGCTTGACGACTGGATTCAGTTGTTAAATCTTTGAGTAATTCTTCCTTTTCAGTTTTTCTTGCGAAACAGAAATCG
Organism: Nowickia ferox; assembly: GCA_936439885.1. Classification (NCBI taxonomy): domain Eukaryota; kingdom Metazoa; phylum Arthropoda; class Insecta; order Diptera; family Tachinidae; genus Nowickia; species Nowickia ferox. The sequence goes on along the minus strand of OW387023.1, from coordinate 87,216,537 downwards.
GATATTTTGTTTTGGAACACAACCAGTAATTCGGTTAAATCATTATAGAATTTAGTGCCTTCTTTGAGATTTCCTAATAGCTCTATGAAACTGTCATATGCCGTGGCCAACTCTTGACATAAAGTATCATGAGAATTGCCGCTTGATCCCGTTTCAGCAACAAATTCACTATGTGCTTCTTGAATATCGGTAATCAAAGTCTCCTGACGATCGCCACTTTCTTTGACTTGAGCCTGCAAAGGACTTAAGGTTTCGCCAATGCGTTTAAGAGATAAAGCGGGTTCGTCTATAGCCCCATCTTTGCGCAAGGCTTCTAAAAATTCATCTTTTATATTTAAGGTAGCTGACCTCAATTCAGATTCCATTGCATCGCGTTCGGCTTTTATGGCTTCAACAGATTCCATGAGTTTTCTCAACTTCTGCACACTAGCACAGTTGGGATCTACCGAACCGCCAGCTGCTGGCATGGAATGTTGTAATTGTTCAATCGGCAATGACAATAACTCAATGCCTTTTTGATTTTTTTCAAATTTCTCACGTACAATTTTATCGGCTGATATAGCATTATTTATAACTTCACGATATTTCTTAGCATTAGTGCGAAACATTTCGGTAAGTTTGTCAGATGAAATACGTGTCCATTTCTCCTTAAACTGGGCACGTAATTGGTTGTCAGAATCTCGTTCTTCATCTAATAATCTTTCGGTTTCATCCAAAATTTCACGATTACGATTTAAAAGGTCCGGAAGTTCCTTCAAATGAGTTTGAATACTTTCAATTCCACCTTTTTGACGAACGTCATTGGCTTTATCAATCAAAGAGGGAGGCAAAGAAGATCCTCCGTCAGTCTTCTCCACAGCAGCGGGCAAATTTAGGCTGGCCAATACCGCGTTCAAAGTCTGAGTTGAGTCCCGCAATTTCATTATCTCTGCGTTAATTATTTCATTCCTGCGCATTTCCGAAGACTGCAATGCGCGATGAAGCTCAACCGGAACAAGATCCTTGAACACGTCATCGAAATCCTTAGACATCGGAGAAGATATAGGTAAGGGTTTCGCCAGTTGGGCTTTACCTGGTGAGGCTACCGTAGTGATATCCGGTATCATTTCATTATAAATCATATCATTGTCTTTTATTGATTCTGACAAATTACGCTTCGCTTTATTAAAGTATTCATCCAAATATGTAGGATTGCCTGATCTTGTTTGGGCAGCTTTAAATAGCTCAACAGCATTTCGTAAACGTGCTATTTCTTCACCAATTTTCTTAGCAGCGCGACAGGCTAAGCTCTGATAGAGTTGTGTTAAGGCATGAAACCCAGCTTGCTTTCCAGCGATTGTGGGTATCCATTCCTTTTCCCATAATGAACGGACTGATTCCTTTTGCATTGCTCTCAACACATCCGCATAGAATTCTTCACATTGACAGCAAAGTTTTGCAATAATATTTTCTTTCATATTATCTATCCATTGTAAAAAAAGCAAGTTAAATCAAGTTAATAAGTTAAGTTTTAGTTTCATGAATTGGTTGCTGGCATCCATATTGGAAATAGATACGACCAACTCACCCTTTTAGCTGTTAACTATCCAATTGATTGATTGATTGCTTATCGCGATTGACTTTAAACTTACCCTTAATTGCCTTCATAACAAAAACTTCTTGAGCTTGAGAAATCATCAAGGCCTGCAAGCAGGTCAAAGTATCCTGATTGAGATCAGGTGTAGGTTCAGATGGCACTGCTGCTGGAACAGCCCCCTTTAAATACTGGAATATTCCAGCACTTTGCTGTAAGAGCTTAATAGCTAACTTTAGCCCCTCATCGCTATCCATAGACTGGGTAGAGGCAACATGACTCTGAAGAGCAGCGATGTTGAAAAGTACACAAACTTTTTCATATAATAAAGATGTATGGGCTAATGTGGAATACAATACTTAATATCATTACCCTATAACAAACGTAACGTACCGTAACTTACTCAAACTTATTTTACCACCAAATATTGAGCCTTTATCGAAAGCATCTTTCCATTTAAATGGTATTTGTAATTCATTCACTGGTATTTTTGTCTCCAGCATGCAAATTTGATCATAGTAGCTATGTATTTATATAGAATACAAATAAGGTAACAAATTTACAAGGGAAAATCTGGGTAAGCAGTTTAAAGAAAGACACTTTTTTACAGACACACATACTACATCTCAGTACATTGTTTATGTTTTAAATTAATTAATTATAACAACGTCATAATTAACTTGAAATTAAACGTGTATGACTCACATTATGTAAAATTGGACTTACGCATAAACTATCTCTAGCGAAGATTCATATTTTTCAAAAAACTTCCATATTGATGAATTCCGTTGTCTGGCGAACTGTTGAACGGCAGTTTTGTAAGCTTCTTTAGCTTCGGGAGAAGCTCCGCAGTACGTGCTTTGTATAAGATTGTTCAATGGCTTCTCCACATCAGCCTCGGAAGGTTTCTTGAGTGGCACTCCCAATAATTTTGACATGATTTTTTATTTTTCTTGTTTCTTATGCAATTATTTGTTGTTTCCTCCAGCTACAGGCCCCTTTTAATATTTTGTGGAGATAAAAATCCAGTTCTTATAGAAATTTTTTCTATAAATCACAGGGCAACTTACTTTGTGCTATAAATGATGACGAGTTTTCAGTATATGTATGTACATATGTATGTATATTTACGATTGTCTATTTTCTTTCTCTCGTACAAAAACAACAATAAGCGGTCGACAATTTATTGTCAATTTAATTTAACCAGGCGCTACCAGACTATCAAATTAAAATCTTAGCCCTTATGGGCCTGTTTAAATGAAGGGTGGCGTAACTGCGACAATACTATTGTTCTCTTTTGGATTCCCTTCTTAACTCCACGCCCGATTAAATGAAGATTTTTTGTTGCAGCAGTCAAGGGACTTTTTGCTATGTCACCCTTCATCTAAACGGGCTCTAAGCGACATAATTAAGGTAATGCAGTTTTACATTAAAATTCCTACTCTTCATATCGTTAGTGGAAATGTAAAATCACGTATTTATACTTAAATTTTAGAATTTAGAAAAAATTGTTCGAGTGACTGAAGTAGTTTCTTGATTTTCATTTTTAATTCAGCTGAATGTTATGATAAAATTTCTAGGGATGTGTGTTTTGATGTAATATTCAATAATTAATTAAAAATGAGATTTTTAATTTATTGTTACTTACGTGGTTTTGATTTTCAGCTGAAGATATGCATATTGATAGAACATACATCTGGAGTTACATTGACATGTTACCACGATTGTATGTAATCAAAATTCAATCAGCATCTCATGGACCGAATTTTATGCAAATTTAAGTTAACAAATATCCAAAAATGCGCAAAAATAAAAATGCACTTATTAAAATTAGGAGACTAAATCTCACTCAAATACATATTTTATTATTTATAAAAAAATTTATCGCGATAGAATGGTAAAAGCATAAAAATTCTAATCCGAATCGGAATCTGAAATTTCATAAATTTTTTGCTTCGATCTGGAATTGCCTACCATATTAAACAGCGTCGGCTTACGGGGGGATGAGCGCTAAAAATATATAAACATTTGTTCAATTTATTTTTCATTGTTTAGATTTTACTTACTGTAGCTCTTGAAATTTCTAGTGCTGGCATTATATTTTTATTAGGCCGTGCTGCTGGAGACCTTGATATGTTGGAATTATTAGTAGTTGGTTTTGCGGCTACTGCTTTACCTGCGCGACCCCTGGCACGACCACCTCTAGATACACCCGATGACCGAGTTTGCTTAACGGGGGCATCATCGTCTTCATCATCCATGTTCTCATCATCATTGTTATAGCTTGAATTAGTAACACTAATTGTGAAAGTCTTAGGGGGTAGATGCGTTTTACTTAACATTTCTAAAATGTCATCAGAAGTCACGTTTAGCTTAAAATTTTGCAATTGAACATCCAATTCATTCTCCGGAGTCATTTTATCCATTAAGTACTCAACAGCTTTAACTTTGTATGATCTGCGTAAATAATAAATTAGTAATATTAAATAGATCTAATTAAGCATATCGTACTATTTCCACTCAAAATTTAAAAGTTTTAATTTTAGTTTTATATACTTTTTATATTAATCAAGAGGGAAATCCGTATTTTTTGCGAAATAGTACAGAAAAGTATGTAATATTTTACATTGGGAAGATATGACTACTGTATATCGTTTTTTGACAAAAAAGTGAAAATTGCAAAACTTCGAGTTGACACTCTTTAGAGGAAATAGTGGGATATGAAGATATACCGTATCAAATTGTCGGCAGCATTGTTGTCCTTGCGATCAACCAACTGATGGCAGATTTCAGTTAAAGCTTTCGTTGATAGAACTTTTAAGGTTTTGCTATCATCCGCCTCATTAAAATATCGCTCTACTAAGTCCTCGACACGTACAGCAGATTCTCCTTCCTGAAATCCAAAGATCAATAATTAGATACAATCTAAATTACGTAAAAAGCATCAATAACTTGCAATTTTTTTAAATTGTTTCTTCATTTCCTCTTTATCGAAATTAGATTGTTCTTTTTTTTCTTTTTTAATAAGTTTCTTGAAATGTATCATATCAGCTGGATTCGCAACTCGGTCATTAAACATTTGACCTAAACGTATACCGTTAAACATTTGATCTTCATCTGAGAACACTAAACGTAATCGAAGAGACGGCAATGTTGGTTGTTTGGGGTGGCTTGTTAGCAGTTCCTTAGCTTTTTCCAACATCGCCTCGACTTTTTCTTGAGCCATAGCTTTTACCTTGTTAGATGCATCACCCTCATCTAATCCCAATTCTTCAGCCAAATCCATTATGTTCACGGATTCAAATACAAAAGGACGAACAGTTTTAAGTGGAATGGGTTTAATTTGAAACTTGTCTTTATATATTTCCAAAATAGCCACATGTTTGCGCAATGATTCCCCTTCAGCAAGAGAAGTCGGTACTGTCGAACCGGGCTGACACACATAGAAATCCCTCTTTACATTATGTTCTGGTTCTATGCGGCAGTCATGCTCATGACCCCATATCACCAAATTCAAAAAGTCTGGTAAGGCTTCCTCAGGCAAATAGTTTTTAGGACCCCGATCCGCACGATTTTGATGCAAAACCATTAAATGAAACCATTCACCTTCGCCGCCTTCCGGCACTTGCATATGAACTTTACGACTTTCAAAAAGACGCGCCAACCGCATATCCTGTATATGACTTAGACCATACAGTGCTAACTTAGTATCTCCTTTTTTCAACAAGATTGGCGATATATCTATTTTCGTCAAATCGGTCCAGCGGCCAAAATAATTAACCAAGCCCGTGGTAGACAGTAAGTCTAAGGAACTCAAGCCTCCAAAAACACTTGGATCGTCGTGATTACCATGAATCGAGTAAACCGGTATGGATATATTCAAGTTAGGATCTTCATAATTAACAGTTTCGTTAACAGCATTATGAAAATTTTGACTACCATCGCTCAAGAATTCTACTTTAATTGGCCGATCACCAAATGTATACATTCTCAATAATTTCATACATCTAAAATTTCAAAAACATGTACGTGTAGATGTATAATTCTGCTATAAGTGCATTGGAGAAATGAAACTTACTTGTGCAAGGCATTTTGACTTGGCACGGCATCGTGAAATAAATCACCACCTAATAAAATAAAATCCACATCCTCTCGCACAGCTAATTCCAACATTTCCTCAAATGCAAGGAAACTATCTTCGCCTACAATATATGTAAGTATGTACGTGTATTAGATATCGCTCAGAAATATGAACTTGATAATACAGGCAGCACTATGACGCCAGATTCTATTTTACGAGCTACCATTACCTCTCACAGCATCCTTTTCACCATAGCCCAAATGATTATCAGTTGATATCATTATACGCAATATATCATTCGCATCAATATTCACTTCGCTAGTCATTTTTGCAGATTTTCTTTTTATAAATTAACAAAATCACAAATTTCGCTACGACCCGCGTTAATAAAAAAATGCCGCTTTTATGTATATACAAACTTTTCTTGTTGTGCGTCACTCATAACGAAATGACTACACCAGGGTGCGTAATCTTTACTCTACGTCTCCACCTGACATGATATTTTGCTGTAACTAGAAGTTATATCTCGGTTGTTAAAACAAATGCACTAACAATAATGTTATAACTTGAAAAGAGCATTAGCTTGAGTAGCCAAAATCTAACATTAAATTGAAGTAAATGTTAAAGCTAGTCATATCATGTCAGGTAGAGACCGAGAAAGAGAATGTAAACAAGCACGCACAGAAGGCAACAGCAGCTGTCAATGAGACAATTATTTGTTATAAGGAAATTCTACTATCACACACAAGATATCCTAGTAATAACAAAAATTGAAAACTTAAAAAACCCCCATATGTCAAGAAGAGATGTGATATATTCTAAGCGGCAGGACCAATTTTCTTCAAACACTCGATCAAGTCACCTTTCAAACAGAAAAAACTAAATCAAAATCGGTCCAGCCGTTTGGTCTGTACGTGGACATGGACAGACACTCAGATACACACTACAAACTTATAACACCCCTTTTTTGACTTTGACTTTTGTTATAACAATTGTAATCGACTCAGCGGACTTTGTGATCTTTTCATGGACAGAATCAGGCATATCACAAACAATAACTGTAACCTGTCGTTTACACTAGACATGAAATGAGTAATATTAACAATTTCGGACTATTGTGCCAAATACTCTACGCGTATTTTTACTTAAATAAAATATTTAAATAGAATTTATATGGAAAAATAAAAAAAATTTGATTTGCGTACTCCAAAGTATAGTTCGTCAGTACGATTTGTGGGAACGTTTATACTGTAGACCGCTCATGTCCGTGTTTCGCCCATGCTCTGACATCGATGCCCGAATATATGGCTGAGCAACAATGTTCGTCATCCGCAATAGAAAGAAAAAAAGAGACAAAATTGGTAAATATTCCACCTCTATTGCACTACCGCAAAATACGGTCTCCATTAGCCATTTGCGATGTCTGACATGATGCCCATACCAAGTTCATGGCTAGTGGAGACCGCTAGTAATGTTCAAGTCGATGGCTCGTAAAGACGTAGGTTAAGAATTTTTTTTCAGTGTATATATTATTTTCTTTCGTGCTATCATTCATATTTGGATGAGATATATATAGTAACGCTGTGCTGCATTTTGTGAGTTCTTTGTGATAGCGCAGTCATTAATTATATATATACTTTAAAAAAGAATTATTAAAAAACAATCAACAAAGTCGCCCAAAAATAAAGCACTGATGAAATGGCAGGAAATAAAAATCCTAAGGATGTAATATTGGTAAATTGTATCGAAATTCCCGAAACAGTTTGTGTGGAAACTAGGTTCATACCTCCTTCAGCAAGCACACAAAAGAAACAAAGTGACCAATTATATTATATTACAAATAACGGAAGTTTTGAGTTAAATAAACATGAAGATCTTGCAAGAAATTTCCGACATCTCAATCCCCCCACATATCCACTAAATCTCCCAGCGAAAACAACAGCAACTCCAATACCAACTATTCAACCATGCCAACTTCTTCCTCAAGCACAACCTGTTGGCTCAATGCTTTCTACAACATTAACTAATATAAATAATAACAAAAGTAATCTATTTAGCAATTTGTCGGGAGGACAAAACCCAATTCCCACAGTAACCATACCGCTAAGCAATACCACCGCATTACAAACACTTAACTTGAATAATCAAGACTTTTCTGCAACTATATTGGGAAATGCAAATACCTTAAACATTGCGAACGTAAAACGCACATTTAGTGATAAAATACAACAGACCGATGTTTCAGTATTCAATAGCAAATCTATTGCCATACAATGTAATATGGATGCTGGATTGCAGGATGTGGATTATGAATGGCCGGCAGTAAACCAAGAACCTATGGAAAGTCCTGTGGATTCAGAAATTGAAAAGGAAAAGCTCTTCAAATTTATCAAAGACAATTCCACGCAATACAAAAACATATGGGAATGTTTAATATGCGGAGAATTATGCAGCTCTAACAAATATTTCTACGGCCATATGGAGATTCATCGTGGACCGAAGGTGTTATGCTATAAATGCGGACATAACTTAGACCACAAAAACATGCTTGTTAAGCATAAATGCCGAATTACTAGGCAATTGGAAAATGCATTTTTACAATGTCCTCATTACGCCTGTAGTGTTAAAGCAATTTCGCAGCTAGAACTTTATGATCACATTAACGAACATGATAACAATAGAATGTACAAGTGTTCTGCATGTCATAAAGGCTTTTGCACTGGCCAAGAGTTTTTGCGACATCTCCTAATTAGGGCTAGATGCTATACCAGTGCCAGAAGGAAACGATTTCGTGTCTATGGTTTGGAAGCACAAACTCAACGCTCGTGTCGTGTGCGTGTCTTTACTCTGCATACTTTTAAGAAGTGCACCACTTTGGTGAAAACATTCCTGTCAAAGCGAGTGTCTAAACGAGGAGTTTGCAAGATTTGTTTAAGATCTTTCTTTAATAAGTCTGTATACAATCGTCATCGAGTTAATTGTATTACCAAGTTTCGAAAAAGATTAATACGTAAAAAAAATATACAAATGGAAACATGAATACATTTTTGATTTCTAAAACTTGTAAATTTAATTTTTTTTAAATTTTCAATAAAAAAATCTTGGAATAATTCGAAAAACGAAATAATTTTAAATACATTTTATAAATATTTATAGGAGAAAGGAGTTTATAAAATGGTTAAACATAGTGAAGTCTTTCATTAAGCACTCTCTGTATCTAAATAAAACAAATTAAATTTTTTTTATTCTTTTGGGAGGACCAGCGATCACATTAATTAAGAACTGTAACTCAAATGCCCGTCATGATGTATTGGACGCTCTTGTATCTCACGTTTGTTGGAATGGTCCCTAATTCCTTAATTCTTTTCTTTGCGTTTCCATTCAGATATATGTACACATGTACGTATGTAATACATCCTTACTTATACAATACATATATCATATATATATATATTGAATTAAATGAGCGATATGTTTAATTGCCCGAGGCTACAAGGATTCAGATCGCTTGGAAGAAATTCGAGGATATCATCGATGCGGATCAGTTTACCTGAATTTTCGGAAACAACCCCAATTGAATCCAGGTGAAAGCACTTGTACTACCCTTTCATCACAATTTCCGCATATGAGCAAAACTTTAATAAAAAAATTAAAAATGTTAAAAACCGCCGATATATCCAGAAAAGATGTGTCATCTAACGGCTGGACCAAATTTGCAAATAGCTAAGACTACTCTCAACCAAGTTACCTTTCAAACAGAAAAAAACTAAGTCAAAATCGGTCCAGCCGCTTGGTCTGTACGTGGAATCGTACATACACACAAATAATAATTCAGCTTACGATGGTCTACGAAAGACTCGGCGGAATTCATGTACATATATTTAATTAGAAATAGTTGTATTCTTTATGGTAAGTAATTTCATATACATAAGTATATTCATAGTTTAATGTATACCATGTAAATCTTTGATAAACTTATTCAGCTTAATAATCTTACAATAATTAATTCGATATTTGTATTCCATGCGCTTTACTAAGACCCTCATATAGTTGTTTCTTTTCGGAATTAATTTCTTTGAGCGTTTGGATGGCCAATTCTAACTGTACTTTTTTAAGTGCATGGTGTGAAACGTATCTTTCGATAAATTTCAAACACAACTCATCTACCTCAAAGTCTTTGGCTGTCTTGCCAATGGCTGTCTCAATTTCCTCGTGAATATGGCCGTCAACTGAAGATTTGATTGCACTTGTTAGTTGCTTTAAAGCAGATTCTTCTAAAGAGATGTACTGCTGTAGTTTGGTCAAGAGGTCCGAGTAGTTTTCTGGAACATTATGCATTTTATAATATAAAGCGATAAGCTCAGCGCCATTGCGTAAATAATCGCGTTTAATCATGTCATAGAGAAGATCATCAATTAATTTGTGCCAGACATAGAAAAATGCCATTGGTCCAAAGTGTCGAGTAGAACGTAATTGATCAAATTCTTTCGATTCATTCAAATGTTGGTAAACTTTAGCACTAATACTATGAAATTCCATCTCGTAGGGATCATATTGAACGATTAGGCGATCTAAGATAAATTCGTATTTATGTTCCTCCAAACATCTTTGCAAATGCTCTTCTTCAAACATCTTCGGCACTTGTATTTTACGGCCTTCAAGAGGCACATATGTTTGTTTCATACGTTTAGCAACTTCCAGGGAAGCGTAACGCAAAGTACCATCTGTGTCACGTACAACTACTTTACGATCCGTATGACGCTTACCAAATGTTACGTCTGTAAAGACAAATTTCGTGTTGGAGAAACCTTTTAAAGCCTTATCCTGTGAAATTATTGTTTGTTTATCTTCCATAATTTTAACAACTGGAGGCATTTGCAATTTTGCTTTGGCCCTTTCAACAGTGTTACGAAACTCTTCTACTAACTCCTCGGTCGTCATGAATTTATATTCCACAGAATTATCTTTGACGGTTCTTTTACGAAAAATTTTGTGGACTTGTAGCTGAGTAATAGATTTTAAAAGATTCTGCGTTTCGGGATCGGTAAATAAAGGCTGGGGATCTCTATCATAAGCCAAGGTTACTCCCTTCGTTGAGGCTGCTCTAATTAAGTTTTTAATGACATCATAACGTATAGTTGTTAACAATTTGATTTGTTTTATTAAAGGCATTTTTAATAAAGTAACTGATTAAACAAAAAGTGGTTTTGTAATATCCTTTTGTTGAAAACCTGCCGCATGCAGTTTTATTTGTTCACCAATATAAGTGCGCCAAGATAGCGTCGACGAGTTAGCGTCGATTTTGGGAATTAAAAAACCGGGAAAAAATGGGGGGGAAAATTTTGGGTATTTTTAAAAATATATTAAGAAGCCGGCATCAATCTTGGTAATTCAAGGGTGGAAATTAAAGAAAAATCGTGGATGAATTTTCCCATTAGCACTCATGGACCCCCACAAACATTCATAAAGTGGACACTTTGGTGAACAAAATGAGCGAACCGTGCGAAAATTCTGTCCACCCGTTTTTGAGAAAATCGACTTAATCGAAAATGGCCAAAAAAAACCGTGGATGAATTTTCCCAGGAGCACTCTTGGACTCCCACGCCAAAACGTTATACATTCGTAAAGTGGACACTTTGGTGAACAAAATGAGCGAACCGTGCGAAAATTCTGTCCACCCGTTTTTGAGAAAATCGACTTAATCGAAAATGGCCAAAAAAACCGTGGATGAATTTTCCCAGGAGCACTCTTGGACTCCCACGCCAAAACGTTATACATTCGTAAAGTGGACACTTTGGTGAACAAAATGAGCGAACCGTGCGAAAATTCTGTCCACCCGTTTTTGAGAAAATCGACTTAATCGAAAATGGCCAAAAAAAACCGTGGATGAATTTTCCCAGGAGCACTCTTGGACTCCCACGCCAAAACGTTATAATTCGTAAAGTGGACACTTTGGTGAACAAAATGAGCGAACCGTGCGAAAATTCTGTCCACCCGTTTTTGAGAAAATCGACTTAATCGAAAATGGCCAAAAAAAACCGTGGATGAATTTTCCCAGGAGCACTCTTGGACTCCCACGCCAAAACGTTATACATTCGTAAAGTGGACACTTTGGTGAACAAAATGAGCGAACCGTGCGAAAATTCTGTCCACCCGTTTTTGAGAAAATCGACTTAATCGAAAATGGCCAAAAAAAACCGTGGATGAATTTTCCCAGGATGAATTTTCCCAGGGTGGACAGAATTTTCGCACGGTTCGCTCATTTTGTTCACCAAAGTGTCCACTTTACGAATGTATAACGTTTTGGCGTGGGAGTCCAAGAGTGCTCCTGGGAAAATTCATCCACGGTTTTTTTTGGCCATTTTCGATTAAGTCGATTTTCTCAAAAACGGGTGGACAGAATTTTCGCACGGTTCGCTCATTTTGTTCACCAAAGTGTCCACTTTACGAATGTATAACGTTTTGGCGTGGGAGTCCAAGAGTGCTCCTGGGAAAATTCATCCACGGTTTTTTTTGGCCATTTTCGATTAAGTCGATTTTCTCAAAAACGGGTGGACAGAATTTTCGCACGGTTCGCTCATTTTGTTCACCAAAGTGTCCACTTTACGAATGTATAACGTTTTGGCGTGGGAGTCCAAGAGTGCTCCTGGGAAAATTCATCCACGGTTTTTTTTGGCCATTTTCGATTAAGTCGATTTTCTCAAAAACGGGTGGACAGAATTTTCGCACGGTTCGCTCATTTTGTTCACCAAAGTGTCCACTTTACGAATGTATAACGTTTTGGCGTGGGAGTCCAAGAGTGCTCCTGGGAAAATTCATCCACGGTTTTTTTTGGCCATTTTCGATTAAGTCGATTTTCTCAAAAACGGGTGGACAGAATTTTCGCACGGTTCGCTCATTTTGTTCACCAAAGTGTCCACTTTACGAATGTATAACGTTTTGGCGTGGGAGTCCAAGAGTTCTCCTGGGAAAATTCATCCACGGTTTTTTTTGGCCATTTTCGATTAAGTCGATTTTCTCAAAAACGGGTGGACAGAATTTTCGCACGGTTCGCTCATTTTGTTCACCAAAGTGGCCACTTTACGAATGTATAACGTTTTGGCGTGGGAGTCCAAGAGTGCTCCTGGGAAAATTCATCCACGGTTTTTTTTGGCCATTTTCGATTAAGTCGATTTTCTCAAAAACGGGTGGACAGAATTTTCGCACGGTTCGCTCATTTTGTTCACCAAAGTGTCCACTTTACGAATGTATAACGTTTTGGCGTGGGAGTCCAAGAGTGCTCCTGGGAAAATTCATCCACGGTTTTTTTGGCCATTTTCGATTAAGTCGGTTTTCTCAAAAACGGGTGGACAGAATTTTCGCACGGTTCGCTCATTTTGTTCACCAAAGTGTCCACTTTATGAATGTATGTGGGGGTCCATGAGTGCTAATGGGAAAATTCATCCACGATTTTTCTTTAATTTCCACCCTTGAATTACCAAGATTGTTGCCGGCTTCTTAATATATTTTTAAAAATACCCAAAATTTTCCCCCCCATTTTTTCCCGGTTTTTTAATTCCCAAAATCGACGCTAACTCGTCGACGCTATCTTGGCTCACGTCACCAATATTTAAACGAACATAAACAGCTGTATTCATAATAACACAGAGTTGCACAAAGTGTATTAATTTAAATTTGAGTTTATTTTTAAGCAACCATTTAAGTCGTTAACTGAACATACCGCGTTGCATCTTATAAAAGAATAAGAAAGAAAACGCAAAATACATAAAATTACGCTGAAAAGTTATGAAAATTTTTGCTGCTTTGCTAGAGTTATAGGGAAAAGTAGGAAAGGGGCTATGAACGATTCGATGGCAGATAAACCACATAATAGTGGATTCAGTTCGGATTCCGATAATAAACGTAAACGCCGCTGTTCTACGCAGCCGGATGAGTCACCAAAGAAAAGAAGAGGATTATTTTCGGAGGTTGAAGAGGATACTGAAAGTGCATCGTTTATAACAGAAGGTGTTACAGAACTCGTTCAAGAGGATGATCCAAATGACATAGCAAAAAAGAATGTAGAAGAGGAACTCTATTCACATATTTTGTTGGAAGAGCTGTGTGATGAGGTGTTATATGAAATATTCAGCTTTCTAGATACTTGGTCTCTGATGGCTTTAATGAAGTTAGTAACATTTATAGTAATTTTATGTATTTGTGTACGTAATGAAAATTTTCTTCAATTGCAGTGTATGCAAACGTTTTCAAAAATTTGTTTTAGATAAACGTTTATGGGAAAATATAGATCTCTGTCAGGAACCGTTGCCTTTGGGAATCTTAGAGGATATGCTTGAACGATCTCACGATAAGACTAGAAGTATTAAGTTGAGAGGACCATCTCCTTCTCAACACATCGAGGGAGAAATACAACATTTTAACCAAACTATACAAAATTCTTTTACTACCAGATGCACGAAATTGGTGACTTTAGAACTATATGGAGTGACGTTGGATTTCAATCAGGTATTTGTAAATACATATCGCTCATTTACTAAAACAACGTCATAACTAAAAGAAGCAAATTTTTTGTAAATGATATAGAATTAATACTCTTCTAGCTCGCTATTCATATTCTTCTTCATAGAAAAATAAAATTTTATTTTTCCATTAAGTTGTGCGTAAATTGAAAAACTTTAAACTCGTTTTCTGGCAAACTGGTTTTTTTTAGTTATGAGGTTCAGTAAATAAGCGGTATGTACTTCCATTTATACTACCGAATCGTAAGACAAACTACAGAAATGTCTTAACGAATTCGTTACGAATAAATGAATTCATACATATCGTTAGATAAAATGCAAAAAGGCGTAACTAACAAAAAATTCAAAAAATACGATAAGCACATATGTATATATTATTTTAAATACAAAAAAACTTTCTTTCTCAGATTGGCCTTAAAGATTTCCCTCAATCTCTTAAACGTTTAGTACTGAACACTTGTAGTGTCCGTGTGGCTAGTAATAAATCACTGTTTACGGGCATCGACACTATTTTAGTAAATTTGGAAGAATTGGCCATCGAAAATAACTCATGGTTTGATCCTTATTATGTAATGCCGTTATCGAAATTGCCTTTACTACGCTATCTAAGTCTGAGAGGATGCTGGCAAATGCAGGAATTTATTCCTTATGGGAGTATAGCCGCTCGACATGGTTTTAAACAACTAGAAGTATGTAAATACATATACATTTTAATTTCTTTTCAAAACGTTATTAATTATATTTTATACATTAAGATTTTAGATTTGCGTGATACGCCGTTGAATGATTCTGACCTGCAATGTTTCAATGCTGTTGAGACTTTAAAAGAAATATATTTACAATGTCCAGAAGATGAGTCTAGAGAACAGCCTCAAAGTGCGTTAATTAATAATCAAATGTCAAATATTCTCACAGATAACGCAAATTCTTCGGTTACATCAAATGAAAGATCACCTAGCAGTGACACTCCTACCTCTAGCAGATTTATACATAAAGTTTCTATTAAAAATGAGAGGAATAGTGAGAAACCAGAGGAAGATTTTCCAACAACGCCAGTTTCAAGATGCCTGAATGACAGTGAATCTTCGTCATCATCCTCCTCTTCATCACCCACTTCTGTCAGCGCAATAGACTCTAATGAGGTTTCCGTCTCAACGCCAAGTACTTCTTCATGTTTTGGCTCAGCGTCAAATGTCGTACCTTTAGTAGGAACAAACACACCTCCTCGAAGCCGTTTTTTACCACGACCTGATCACATTTTTTACTTGGATGTACGCAATCGAACATCACCTAACGCTGTGCATTTCAATATACGCGACCAGAACTATGTAAGGCATTTGCGATTGCCCGGCCAGGCACCACAACAGAATCAGCAACAATCACCACCACCCGTTATTGAACAAATGATGCGTCACAATCTCTTTTGGGATATTGTGAATCCTTTAGGCCGCGTTGTGGGCGTGGGTGGACCAGATCGATTGTTTGGTGAAGAAAATGGGGCTGAATACCACTTGAATCTTTTCTCTTTATCATCATCTATAAGGCAGCAATCTCGTGGCACCATTTCGGATCGTGGTGTTTGTTGCTTTGGTCGCACTCGTCAGCCTGTACAACAAGGTGTGATTTGGATACGCTTCAATAATCGTCCAAGTGAAAATCGTTTCGAACGCTTTTCTGTTCGTGATTATAAGTTTGTCACTGATGTTTCGCTACAACATTTAGTGCAATGTTCCCCTCATTTGATATTTTTAGATGTGAGTGGAACTGGTGTCACCTTAGAGGGTCTGCAGCGTTTTAAGGACTTGAAACCAGAGTGCAAAGTTGTTGCTGAGCATTTGTTAGACATCGCAAGTAGCGAAACAGTGTCCTAAAACAGTATTTGAGAAATATTATTAAGAACCTTAAATAACTTTTTAAATTAAATCGAAAACGACACAGTGCGTTAAAAAGGCATTTAAACATTTTCAACTTGGATAGTTTTCGACATTTGCTTGTGTTAGAACATATTGGAGTAAATGGTAGGTAATGTATGAATATTAAGGATTTTTTGTTTGCTGTTTGTAGGCAAGAATTTTTTGTTGAAGTCGTATGAAAATATACGAACACATACATATGTATACATAAATATATAAATATATTTAATTGCTCATTTCGTTTGCGTATCGTTTCAAGGTCTATCAGTAGTATCGTTTTAAAATTTAAAACGATACACAGCGTTTAAAAACGTCTCAACTGTCCCAACTTCGACTGCAGCTTTTTCAACATATACATGCTTAAAAACAACAACGTTGAAAATGTACCGTGTTACCGCAGCACCGTACTATCATTTCAATGTAAAATTGCCCTTTTTATATCGATGGATTTATAAATATAAGGGTGCAACTCGTATTTTCGATATTTTATGGCAGAAGGAAAAAATTGAATATAAACTAAAGCATTTAGATACATACGGCCATGTGACACGAGTTAATTCCGTTCAAAAACGGAATTCAATCAACCCTATTTTTGTATGAGATGGTGTCTAAAAAAAAACTAAAATACGGGAATTTGTCTCGCAGCGTTTTGACATGACATGATTTGCAGACCAGACCCGAATATCAATGAGGAGCTAAGATCCGGAGACACTTGTGATTTTGATAAATATTTTAGGCTCAACTTTAAAAAGGTAACGTTGATGTGGAAAAAGCAAAAAAAGTTATATATGCAGATATGTGATGAAAAACGATAGTTTTCAAAACGATTTCAAATGTGATTAATTCGAATCGATTTTATGTATAATTATTAAGCCAATCTTGGGGTACTGACTTTTAAAAATCACACTACAAGATAAAATATAAGCAATCAGGTACGTGATGAAAAACGATTTAGACACAAAAACAATTTGAAAACGATAAAAGGTATGATATGTTTCCTATAGTCGTTTTATCAATAATTTTAAAAGTTGTTTTTAATAGTTTTTCCGAACAGTTTTGATAAATTTCTTTTCACAATATTATAAATGTGAAAGTGAGTTTGTTTGTTTGTTTCCTACGATATCACGCCCAAACCACTAAACCGATTTTGAAAGTTATTTCACCAATAGAAAGCTACATTACCGGCATCAAATATAGCATATTTCTTATCCGGTTCGAAACCGGTTTTCTTATATTTGGTACGGATTGTCAAACTGCTAAACAGATTTTGAAAATTCGTTCAACGATAGAAATCTATATAATTTTTATCCGGTTTGGAACCGGTTTTTTATATATAATTCTGATTTAAAAAAAAAAACTTTTTGTTTATTCTGTTTTTTAATTTTTTTTATCGCCTTTTTGTCGGTTTTTATAATTTTTTAACATTATCAGTGAGTAACAAATAACAAAAAAAACATTCATAAATTTTAAGTATAGGTGCCAAAAAATCAGATCAACGCGAGCGGAGCCGGTGGTAAAAGCTAGTATGGTTTATATTTTATCTCTAGTGTGCTTTTTAGAAGTCGGTAGTTTAAAATTAGCCCAAAAATTATACTCAAAATCGATCAGAATTCATCACACCTTTTTGAAAACTATTGTTTTGAATTCGTTTCGAAAACGATCGTTTTCCATCACATACCTGAATATAATAAGGATGTGAAAAGAAATTTATCAAAAATTATTGGAAAAACTGTTAAAAACAAAATTTTAAATTATTGAAAAAACGATTATAGTAAACACATCACACCTTTTATCGTTTTCAAATTGCTTTTGTGCTTAAATCGTTTTTCATCACACAGCTGATTGATTCTCTCTAAAATTAATAGTATAAAATTTAATCGAAAATAGTTCATGGATGATTGGATTTTGATACAGCAGTTGTGTGTTTGTGTTTACGATGTACTTTTTTTTGGGGGAATTGTTAGATTTAAGTTTAATATTTTTATATCACTTTTTCCAAAATGAATGACCCTAATTACGAGTGTTGTATTTCGACTTCGACTACGACACTCGTAATTAGGTCAATTTTGAGGCCTATGTCACCCTAGTATTCTCATTAATACAATAATAATACGATTTACAACAAAAACTTTTGTGCAACTGGCAAATGCATATAATTTAAATAACGATTTAATTACATAATTTCTGTTAACAAAAATATTAAAAAAAAATCAATTACGGAACTATTTTCAACATTTAGAAATTTCAATTAAATCAAATTAATTTCACATCGATAATAATAATTGTAATGAAATTTGTAATCTCTTATATAAGAATATCTGAATATAAAAAATTAAATGTTTTGTTTTATTGTTTAACGGGACTAGATTCAGCATCTACACTGTCATCAATATCATCTTCACTGTCATCAGTTTCAGAATCAGAGCTGAGACAATCGGCAATTTCACCAGTGAAAAACATTATTGCCTTGGGTATAACGCGCTCTTTCAAATAGAAACCCAATTCGAAATCATTTTGCAAAATTATCTTAAACAATAACACAACAAATTAGAGAAATGAAACTAATCAATAGAAAATCTTGAACCGAATTTACAGAATATTTGTTTGAAAAATTTCATGAAATTTGTGGCAAGATTTTTTTTAGTTAACTTAAAGACATTTTCTTTTAGAAAAAGTGGCATGAATGATTTGATTTGCTATTCCACCTAAAAAAAATTCATACCACTAATTTCATGAACAAAATCACACCGTAAATTCAGTCTTACATTTATATCTGCATAATTAGGATCTTCAGGATTATCTGGTAAAGTTGGGGGATCAAAGAATTCAAAAAATGAACTAAAAGCTAAAAAATAGCATGAACTTGCGAACTGTTATTTTGAATGTTCATAAAACTTTTACCTTTTTTATCATGTTCCTTTTCTTCCTGTTTCCAGTCGATTTTGCAACCCTCACATTTATAAATTTCAGCACCATCATATGTCAAAGGTTCATCAGTATCCGGCAAGCAATTTAAAAAATAGGTTTTAGTTAGAACGCGATTGGAGAAATATTTATTGGGCTCAAACACAAACTCAATCACAAATTTGACTACAGGCTCATTATAAAGTTTGGAACGTATGTCGGTTAAATGCTAATTGAAAAAAGGAAATATGTACTATATAGTATATACGAGTACACAAGATATCACCGCTTAAAAAAAATACCATCAATATTTTTTCATCCATTTTACTTATAAATTCTGTATACGATGATTTTAATACTTTCAGCCAAAAATTGTTAACGTGACCTTCTTCTTCTCTAGCATCACCACCTTTGGCAACATTTTTAAAATCCCTGCAATTATTTTGTTTTATAAAAATCTTGTTTGTATTATGTACTTTTATCGTTTTTTGCTCTTTTTTAAACGTACTCTAGTATTTTAATGCGCTTATCAAAGATTTCGTTGTGCTTCTGCTCATACGATTTCTCTAGATTGTAAATTTCACGTTGCAAGTCCACATCTAGTTTAATTGTTTTCAAGTACAACTTCTTCAACTCGTTTATACACAACTTTTCATCTTCTGAGAATTTTTGCTCCTAAAAAAATTTATTTATTTATTTCATAAATACATTAAAAAGTAAATTTGCAAAGTATTGTTGCATAAATATGGGCGGGGTAACTAGACCATATACCCAAGACTATACACGACCTATGCCTTCACATAGGAACTAGCAACGTGGTTGTTAAAGAAATTCCACATAAGAACCAGTGCGAGCGAGACGCAAAACTCTCGAAAGCCAATAAACAACAGTGGCCTGGTTGCACTTAAGAGATAATTGCCAACCACGCTTGATGTTGACTCGCTAATTTTATGCGCAACAGTTGAGTAAAGAATTAAGGCATTAATCAAAACGCAGTCATTAATTTTCTTTATATATATTTTAACTTTGTAAAATTAAAAAGAAAACATTGTGTAACAAGAAAAATAATTTCTTATTAGATTGTAGGACGCAATTTTTCATATTTATTTATTTATTTTATTTATTTATTTATTACCAATAACCTAGCCAATGCAGGCCATAGGCGGTTACAAATTTCTACTGTAATAATTTTGTTTTAAAATAGTGTGTAAAATTTAACAATTAGGAAAATATGTAAGAACAATAGAACCATCCCAATTAGTCAAAACGGAAAATTAGTAAGAAAAAAAAAAAAAAAAAATTGTAAAAAAGAGAAGTGAATTGAGAAATTGCCAACAATGGCTAACTTGCAAAATAGTTACTTGTAACATTATCAATCAATGCTACAAAATATTACTAGAGAGTTCTAGAAATAGTTTTTTCTTACGGTGAGACATTGAGTATGTTTATAGTAAGACTCTTAATACTATATTGAGAATCACAATATACAAACATAATAAGTTTGAAAGCCTCAAACAAAAATTTTTACAAAACAAGCATCTTTATTCGATTGTGCATCTATTTTATTTTCCACCACCTACGAAGTTTGTTAGCTAAAATCAAAAATGTTTTGGGTTGAAGTCTACTGACGAGTTTCAAAAAGCGGGAACGAAATGCATATAGACAATCGCTTAACCATAAAAACAAGCAAAATTTTCAAATTAAATAAATAAAGACTATGTCAAATAAATATACTTCGGTATTTCATGTATGAAAATAAATGTTTTATTTTTCTTTTTGCCTTTTAATACTCTTATTGTTGCCCAATGTGGCAGCTAATTGTAAAAAGGTGGTGGAAAATAAAATAGATGCACAATAGAATAAAGATGCTTGTTTTGTAAAGATTTTTTTTTGAGGCTTTCAAACTTATTATGTTTGTATATTGTGATTCTCAATATAGTATTAACAGTCTTACTATAAACATACGAAGTTTGTTAGCTAAAATCAAAAATGTTTTGGGTTGAAGTCTACTGACGAGTTCCAAAAAGCGGGAACGAAATGCATATAGACAATCGCTTAACCATAAACCCAAGCAAAATTTTCAAATTAAAAACCAAAATACAACTGATAAAAATAAGATGTCTCATGGTGAAAAAAGTTGTAATCCATAATAAAAATTTGGAAACTACAACTCAACTCTGAATTTAGTTGTAAGTCATAATACTGACCTGATGAATTTATCTCACAAGTAAAACAAAACACAGAGGATAATATCTTCTATTTTTGTACCATGACATTAACAATTTTTTCTGCGATTTTGTTCTTAGTTATTAAAGTTTAGTTTAGTTTTATAAAATTGTTGTAATTATTTAATTTGATTTAGACTGTAGGTACACTGGTTTTCATGAATAAGAACCATATTCCTTCCTCATTTCGAGTTTATGATGTCAAATTGTTGCATATTAAATGCTTTTAAAAAAAGTCTAAGAAAATTTTGAAAAATATGAAGGTATGTAGGTAATTTTTTCTTAAAACAACAACACAACTTCTACATTTTTTTTTATAAGTTTAAAAAAACTTTTTTCGTTCTGCTGACAAAATTTGATTTTTGGACACGCGTTGTTGTTCATGAAAACCACATAATTGAAGCTTTATTGATTCTATTTGGTCTGCATTTTCCACAGGTTCTTGTCATTGCTTGCTTTCTCTCCAAATTTTATGAAAGCACAAGCACGCGCAGCTTTTTTTTATATCTACAATCAGGGACCGTAACGGTTATAAGTTTTATTTTAAAAATTACTTTTAATTATTCAGGGCAATCATGAATAAAATTCCACGAAAACAAAAAATTCTAAGGGGGAAATTTCACGCGAAATTTTATTTATGATTGCCCCGATTATTTCTTGATTTTTATTTATTCCTCACAAAATAACAGTTACATTTGATTTTAATTTTTTTCCCCTCATTTTTTTTTCTGAGGAATAAATAAAAATCAAAAAATAATCGGTAAAGTTGAGTTTTTTTTAAAATAAAAATCGAAGAAATAAAAATCAATGTATATATAGGTAGTCCATGTATCTTGGTGTATTCCTTGTGCACGGTGCACTTCTCTATATTAGCGTGATTTCTTCAGTTTCAATTTGGAAAATAATCGTTATTTGCAATCACTGTCTACAGGGGAATTGTTATTCAAAATAGAGCTGCTGATAGAGCTCTGTATAACAACGCAAAATATGGCCGATTGCAACGTCATTTGTCTAATATTCCTCAATTACCATGATATGTAAGGAAAGCGTAATGCAGTGCAAATTGATGCAGCTAAAAGTGGTCGGAAAAAAAAACAACGTTTACCATGAATAAATGTGTAACGTTCAGTCGTTGTTTTATAGTATGGAGGAGCGCAAGAGAGCGATTCTTTATACTGAAGTGACTATAACGGCGATTATGGCAATTATTGCATCTTTGCTATGTTTTCCTTTACATACACATAATTGAATACAAAACTATGAAAGCAACATACCGCCAAAAACCTTAACCGGCAAATTTTTTGGACGTTGTGCTTTTTTGACGAAACGCGATTATTTACGATCGCTAATAATTGATTTTGGTAAAAAAAATCAAGTTCGAAAATTATGTCCTTAAACCTTTTTTGGCGGCTAGGGCACGATATGTCCTTCGATGTCGAAAGAAAGCGTTTTGTTTGACAATTTATAATGAAGACAAACAAATTTATATGTATATTTTTGTTCTTTTCGATATAAATAGTCAAAAGAATGTTTTTTTTTTTCAATATCCTGGAACAATTCGAACTAAGTACCGTTCCAGACTTGCAATTTTTGTTGCAGCAATTCTTGAATATGTGTGAGAGTGTTGAAATATAAATGTATACTTTTTGTATTCATCTCTCGCTCTTTTGCACTAAAAAATAAAAAGTTGCTACAACAAAAATTGCAAGTCTAGACCGGAAATATGTCCTCTTTCACACACGTCAGGTTTGACTTGTCAAGTTTTGAGTTTTTAGGAGAGAGAGGAAAAGAGAATGGAGGGGGTACAGACTTGACCGTACCAGTCAAGTTTGTTTTTTCGTTTTGTTTTGTCATTCTTAATACTCTACGACAACACAAATTGATGAAGCAAACTTGACGGTGTGTATGAATACGAATGCAGGTTTAAACGAAAATTTATCAAAAACTGATCAGGTAAACATGACGTGTGTGAAAGAGGACTATACAATATGGAAATTTCCACAGAAAAGTCCAACTGTTGTCACGTTACATCACCAAGCAATTAAGCTTGTATTTCGGAGCAATGCTGTTTGATTATTTCCTAGCTTTTACTAAATATAGAGCTGATTACGCTCTACACCAACATGCCAAAAAGTATTTCAAATATAAGTTTTTCTTTAAAAAACAGGCTACGTTAGCAAGCAACGTCACGTGACAAAAGGTGGACTTTTCTGTGGAAATGCCCATATACATATGTATGTACGAAATCTTACCAGCGACTTCTTTCTTTCTGTTGAATGTGGCGACTTTAATCCTTTAGTAGCAATCCTACTTTTAACATCCATTTTATTCTTCCAAAACACACGTGCACTTGATTACAACAAAAATTGTGAGGATATTTTATTTTTTAAATTTATTACAATTATTTTAATAACACAAAATTGCTTAAAATATTTGAACACAACAACCAAAATATTTGAAAAACACAACAAACTATTTGAATTTTAAAGCATGAAATAATAGATTTGAAAATGTTATTTTTTATTTTTCGAACATTAAAAATTCAGAACAAGTGACTACAAAAAAATTCAACAAATTAATGAATCATTAAATAAAAAAAATAAATAAAAAATAAGAACTGCGACGTGAGTAGAAAGGGTTTATTCGTGCAAATTAACGTTTAGCAATTGTTAAAAAGTGTTTGTTTACAGAAGAAAGAGACTGTAATCAAACAATGGTGGGGAAGGGTCAGGCCAGATGTGGTTGTTTTTGAAAGTTGTACCAGTAAACAAGAGAAAAGCTGGAGAAAGGCCCACTTACTATGCCAAACGTAAATTGCATTTAATTTTTTGTTTGCTTACTGGCATTTAATTTAAGATGCAGGCAACGTGCCGCTATAATATTTTAGCATTTCTCGCAAACCCAACGAAGTGTATAATATTACTTTGAATGAACAAAATACTCGCACCACTAGTGTATTATTAACAGCTAGACACTGAAACACTCACCCTCATCTCACTGCTGCCACCCACCAATAATGAAAAATATTTTTGCATTTTCATAAGTATTCTTATTTTGTTTTGCAAAACATGCAGTGGTATTTTTTTCAAGCATTTCTTTTAAATGTTCAATTTTGTTGTATTCTTATTGCATTCCCTTTGGCAGCTTTATACGAATAATGAATGTTCAGTTAAACTGTAGTTAAGCGGTTGTTGACCGTTATTTCGAAATAAATATTAAGTGTTTGTACATTCAGCCATTTAGTTTGCTTCTTTGCATAGCTAATGGATTTCTTACTACTTTTGGGATTTGCTTATTATTTTCAAAAAGCTACAAACAAAATCTATGTTTATTTTTGCGTTAAAGAGCAACATTGGCATTAGGAGCATACGCTATAAAAATGTGAGTGGTATTAACGGCACATTAATGAAGTCTTGTTATAAATTATAAACGGAAATAATTCGGATGTTCTACACTTGCTTCAGTTGAAATTTAGAAAATAGAAATTAATAGCATGTGTTCTAGCATCCGAATTTAGAAAAAAAATGGAAAATGACGATTTAGAAAAAGTCTTTTAATAAAATATTTAACAACTCAGTAAATTTCTAACTGATTTTTTAACATATGTCCGCGTTATACTCTTAATCAATTGTTTTTTTTTTTATAAATAAAGTCATAAATAGTATGGTGCCGGTACAAAAACACTATGTAAAAACGAGTCCAAAGTAGAAAAATCACAAAAAAAAACAAATTAAAATATATATCGCCAGCCCATTATTGGTTTGGAGCATGATACAATTATACAAGGTACTTGCACGACTACAACAAAATTGCAACACCAAGAAACACACGCATTTTGTTGGTAGAAACAAACAGAATTTAGTCAAAAACAGATGTCTTTTGTTGTAAAAAATAACAATTACAGGGTAACTAAAGTACAATTGCAGATGCGGCATTCATGAATGATTATAGTCATTCAGTGTTGCCAATATGTGTGCAATATACAGAGTGTGTAATTTATACTCACATTTGTAGGCCTATAATTAGATTCATGTATAATCTGTGTGTAATTCTACTTTGACTTCTATTTTTGTTTAATTTTGTTTTAATTTTAATCTACACAAAGGATGTGTAGTGTAATTTTCTTCAATGTGTAATTGGAGACACATCCACATGCAAATTCATTGGCAACACTGTAATCATTTTATTCACACACATACACTAACATTTTTGTGGCTTGTAAACAAAGCTTGACAAGTTTCTGCATTGTATACATTAACAGGCTGGGCTTGTGCAAGTACCTTGTATAATTGTATCATGGTTTGGAGCATATGTCAGAAAGTCGGAATCAAGGCATATCAAACAGGTACATGCATCGGGAAAATTGCTCATCCGCTGTTTTTTGTTTACACGTTTATAACGAAGAATTCATTTGACAATTACTTTTGTGCCTTGTTTGATGCATACAATTTTTTGACAATTACTTTGTAAAACTATGTGAGAAGCACAGAGTTGCCACAGTGTTTTCTCTAATGCGTGTACCTGTAGTAAATGTGCCTTGGTCGGAATGAAGAAAAACGAAAAAGAAGGTTTACATGAAGTTTTCTCAAAGTATATCCGATAGAATTTTTTTTTTGTATTTTCACCATTGCTTCCTACACATGAAAAATTTTAGTGGACTTAAAGTTAGAAGTAAATATTACTTTATTGTAAAAGTAAAAATACGTTTTATGCCGCATACACCACTTTTCTTAATTTATTTTCAAAAAGTAGCTTTTTGTGCTCTATACGTTTACTTTACTGCTGTGAATTGAGAATTTTGTTGTTTTGTTTATTTTTCTTGCTGTCCAGAGAAATAAGTCGATCGTTTAACGCCGACCAAGAAGCCGCCGCCATAATATTTTTAACTATCGATCCGCTTACACACTAACACGAGAAAAACAAGTAATTGAAGTGTATAGAATGAAATTAAATGATTTCTGCTATACTCAAACATGCATAATTAAAGTTTCTTTTATTTTATTTTAGTGTATAATAAGTTTATATTAAAACATTTAATCGGCGGCTGCGTCTGAGTAATGATGTTTTTTTTCTCAACAGTCGCCGTTGAATTTTTCTTACGGCACCTTCTTTTTTTATTATTAATTTCTTATAAAAAATTAAGCAAAACAAGAGTTAACTTTACTTCACAGGTTTTTGTACGAAGAATTTGACGCAAACGCCAGACTGTGGCATATACAGCAAAACAATATTTATTAAACCTTAAAATAGCTGAAATGGAGCAAAATGAATGGTAAATATCTCAGAAACCAAAATTAATTTCGCGAAACATGTTTTGGATTCAGAAAGGAGATATTCGAACTAATTTTTTTTTTAAATGGTCGGTGGGTCAAACCAATAATGGGCTGACGATATATTGGTGGAAAAATATACACATACATATTTATGTATGTCTGAAATAAACAGAAATAAAATATAAGAGATATAAATCAAGAGATATACTATAAGTCTATTCTCTCTAAATTCTTTTATTATTTAAAAATGCGTTGATATTTAACTTAGTTATAGGTTTGGTGATTGCATAACGCTGCGAAAGACTGGGTTTTTAATCGTAACTCAAAGTTTTGAAGAAACTCGACAATAACTACCACATAAATAGTAACACGTGACCGGTATTTTTTTTTGTCACACATTATAATAAACTTAACATACCACCTTCATTTCTTAAAAAAAAGAAAAAAGTAAACTAAAATTACAATTCTATCCACGACTTTATAATATTTTTTAAAAGCAAATTTATTTCTAGTCCGTTGGTTTGTTCCGACTACAAGAAAAAATATGCGGATTTCTAACAAACGCTGTCCATTCTTGTGGCTGTTTTGCTGGTTACTCGTAAAACAACTGTTTGTATTTGTATTTATTAACCTGAGGAATATTTAAGCTTATATTAATATTTCGTAAATGACTAAATGTAAATTTTAGTTATTTAGTTGAAGGTAATGAAGGATGTTGTAGGCAAATATAATTATGGAATAGCGTTTTACAAAATAATATCCTAATTTATTTTTTATAAGTTTTTTGTTATAGCAATTTGGATCTTTGGTATCATATTTTTTCACAGAGGAGTATATACACATATACAAACATAAGTACTCGTATTTGGTTTCTGAAAAGAATAGATAATTTATTTTTTGCTATAGTGCAATTTATAGTAAGTAACCTTTTATTTTCAATATTAGCAACTAAAGATGAGCGATATTTCCATGACTGTTACTTTTTCACAGCGATTGAAAAATCACTAATCACAGCTGCGATTGAATTGATCAAGCCACTGGTTTTGGAAATAAAGCTCTTTCATACAAACTGCGAATGTTCTTGTATGCTGACTTTATAGTAAATAAAGCTACCACATTAATTTTTTTTACGACAATATTCAATATTTTGAAGATGTTGATTGCTAATTGCTTGTTCTTGTTATTATATAATATTAGTACTTCAAAATACTAGGCTGAAAAATTAAAAAAATTGTTAGCTCAGTTCGATTTTGTCCGAACAAAATATAAAATTAAACCAATTCAAGCTGAGAGTTGTTCGTAAAAACTTTTTCTCTCTCTCTCTCTCTCTCTCAAGAAAAGAGACGTCAAACTACATATAAAAAAATTTTTGTCTAGACAAAAATTTTGTTCGGAAACAATAGGTGAATCCAGCTTAAATGTAATTTTTTATGAGACACACTGTATTTGTCTATGAAGCCATTGTGCAGCGTAAAACCTGGCCTGAATAGTGTATTACTCTCCTTGAATTTCATAGTCCTTTATAAATAACTCTCAACGTTTCTGTTCAATTAGTTCTAATAGTTTATGTTACATTTTTAAAATTTCAATTTCAATAAATTTTTAAATAGTTTGAACATCTTGTAAAAAGTTCCTCTCTGTTTTAGGCCTTTTCTAAGAGTATATAGTATGTGCATATACAAAATATGTACATATACAAAATTTGTACATACTACACACTAATATTACTTATTATAAGTATGTATGTACATACACATGTATCTTTATAATAAAAAGTTTTTCTTTTCAAAAAAAAAAAAAAAAATACACACACACACACACTATCGAACTAAAGTATCTGTGTATCATAGTATAAATTGCCTTAAAGCAATTCTTTGACTATAAAAACTTTGTTAACTAAACACTCTAAAGTAATTTCCGAGTTTATTGTAGCAAATAATTTCTTCATCCACATACTTTGTCTTCATTTGCATCTTACTTTTATTTCTGATACTTATACTTTTATACGAAAAATACATAAGTACTCGTGTGTAATGTACATACATACATACATACATACATACATATGTATCTTTTGCGAAGCAAGAAAATGCAATTAAAATTGTTATATAAACCTATTAGATTATAAAATATTTAAAATTTTCTTATTTTGTATTGTTCGAATTTTAATATTTTTACGTTCGAGTCCCAATATTGAATGTACGAGTATGTACCCAGCGAGCATTTTTTTGCCGGCATGTCTGATGTCAGAAATATTTGTACTGTATGCGGCGAATACAGTGCAAATTTCAAATGTAGGTTTCAGCAATAATAGTTTATAAATTATCAAATTTAATACATGTTTTTGTATATAACAAAATTTCGGCAAATTCGTGTATTAGGTCGATTATATCGAAATTACTGAAGTGACCTTGTGGCACAGATGACAGCAAAAAAATCATCTAGGAAAATCGATTATCTTCCGAACTTGAAATATTTCAGCTGCCATTATTTGCAATTTAAAAAAAAATCTATTTGTCTAGCTAACTTCAATGAAATAATTACTGTGCGGGAAAGAAATCGAAAATCAATTTATTTTTGGTCCATTTAGCGCATGCTAAAAAAGAGGAGTGCTTAAAAATGTTCACGCGCGAGAATGCATTAGCCTGAGTGAAAAAGTATTGTTTTTTACTTTAAAATTTTTCGAAATTTTTGATTAATGTCACTTTATGACGTGTTTTGTGTGTGATTTCAAATAACGATTGAGAGCAACATTGCTCAGTTAAACTCAAGTTAGAACTGTCAAATGATAAATATGTGAAATAAATATTACGCTATTGAAAAAAACAGTTTTATTAAAAAGTTTAGTAAATAAATAAATTCATACATAAATCAAATCTATATTTGCTATGACGGCAAAGATTTTAGTAATTAGGAAGCCAGCATAACTTGGATAGGACAATTGTGAGAAGAATAGGACATAAAAACACGTCCAAATCATTTATGAAGTGGAATTCTTGCAAAGATTTCGTTTAACAAAGAGTTCTGTGTACTCGTATGATGATTTTAGAATTAATTGGAAAGAAAGTGGATTTTAAATTTGATCATCTTTCTTGGTTTTATTTTTAGAGTGTCACTATTTTTTTAAGTCCGTTCACCCATTCGAATCAATAATCAAGTTGTTCCTCAACATTCACATGTAAAATACCTTGGTATACACCTTGACCGACGGATAACATGGAAACACCATATTGACTCTAAGCTAACACAAATGAAACTAAAATTAACTCAGTTACATTGGCTGATTGGTAGAAATTCAACCCTGAGTCTAGATTGCAAACTTTTGATATACAAGTCGCTTTTGAAACCTATATGGTGCTACGGAATTCAGCTATGGGGCACTGCTTCAGCTTCAAATGTAGAGAAAATCCAACGGAGACAAAACAAAATTTTACGGTTAATAACATCGGCTCCATGGTACATAAGAAACTCAAATTTACATCGTGAGCTAAATATGCCACAAGTGACTGAAGAAATTGCAAAATACTCAGGCAAATATTTAACTAAACTCGAGTCACACCCTAATCCGCTTGCTCGAAATATCTTGAACTTTACCGGACACATCCGCTTAAAAAAGAGGGACACAAGGGCTCTAATACTTACCACACCAGATGAAACTGTTTGAAATTATTTTTTTATTTTTTGCTTTGCACAACTCTTATGTATATATTATGAATTACTATCACTAAGTTTATGTTCGACACTGGTCGGGCCTAATAATTATATTTAGATTTAAGATTTGAATACTTATTGTTAGTTCATTTTTGAAGATACAATAAATAAATATATGTATGCATAAAAAAAAAAAAAAATTTGCATTAGTCAAAAGTTGTCACACGTCAGAAGACGTGATGAAATTTTTTCTTCATAAGAATAAGTGACACAAGCTTTAAGGACGTTAACAGGGAAACTTCCGAAGTTTGATGCCAAAAAATCAGTCCAATCAGTTCCGCCGTTTGGCTCTAATTAATTATGGCCACGAAATGGGTAAAATTTCCTATAGTTGCACAGTGTTTCCCAAGACAAAAAAGTGGTAATAAATAAATATCTGATGAATCTGAAGTCCGGGTATAAAAGTTGACCACCTTATGTTATGGGAACTTTTCGAAGTCTATAACTGTTATAAATAAATCTGAACAGAGTGTAAAGATTTTTAGTTTTCTTTTAAAGCAAATTAAAGTTAAAGTGTCTGAAGTTCAGGTTTTATAATTTGTGCTAAAATTTGGTTTATGTTTGTCAGGAATAGTGTTAATTTTTTTTAATTTTTGAAAGAAGTCAATTCTTTTTTTTAATATTTGAAAAGAATGCACTTAAAACAGACTTTTCAAAAAAATTTTTGATTGACTTATACTTATATACATATACATATGCATTCTACGTGCAGATTTGGTCGAAAAAATAATTTCGAAGTAACTGAGGAAGGAAAAAAAGTCCCACCGATTTTTTTAAATGTATGCACAAATGTATTTTACATACATAAAATATTTTATCATTCTAGTCTTAAAAAGTACACCCGTTATTCGAAAAATGTAGTGTCACTGTAGAGAATTTTCGAATATTTATATTAATTTGCTTAAAAGTTATAACAAACTTTAGTTTTTCTGTAAAGTTTTTACTTATAATTAATTCAAAGATATTTGGTTTTCATATTTCAAAAATTCACAGCTGTAAAATTAATATTAAAAATGAAGATTGCATGAACAACAAATTTTCAATATGCTTAATACCAAAATTAGTTTAATTTTTAATTTAAATAAATAGTAAAATAGCATCAAATATGTTCGTATTTTCAAATTTATTCACCATACATATCTCTTGAACACAAATACGTATGAGTAATACATTATTCTTCATTAGTATTACTCATACGTACTCATATGTAAAGGGGCACATGCACTACAACAGCATGCATACGCAATCAAGTGTTTGTGCCAGCGGTTTGGTAGTGTATGGGCATTTTGTATTATTGTATAGGGTGTTTTTTATTGAGGTATAGAACTTTAAGTTGGCATCACTTTTTTAACTGGCGGCCATTTTGTCAGCTGTCAAGTGATTAATATTTAGTTTGGTTTGCCATTTCATCATGAACAGGTTGACAAAAGAACAACGCTTGCAAATCGTGCAAATTTATTTCGAAAATAATGGTTCAGTTCGCGAAGTTTACCGCAAGCTCCATTTTATGGTCGACATAATCGTCCATCAGAGCAATTAATTCGGTTAACCATGGATAACCTGTCAATTGGCCACCAAGATCGTGTGATTTGACACCATTGGATTATTTTCTTTGGGGATATGTGAAGTCGCTCGTCTACGCCAACAAACCAGAAACGTTAGGGGACTTGGAAGCCAACATTCGTGGCGTTATTGCCAACATACGGCCCCATATGCTCGAAAAAGTGGTTGAAAATTGGACCTGTAGAATTGGCTTTATTCGAGCCAGCCGCGGCGGCTACATGCCCGAAGTCATATTTAAACGTTAATGGCATAAAATTATCCTTCCAATAAAGCCAAATTGATGGACATTAAAACGATTTTCTTGTGTTTTATTTCAATTCGAAGTTCTATACCTCTAAAAAAAACACCCTATATTATATATATATATTATTGAGTTTGATAATTAGCTGATGGTGTACGAGCTTGCTGGTATTGTGTATGGTGAAATTAGCTTAGTTGAGCAAAGTTGTCAAGGAGTAAATACACATTTAAAAAAATATAATTTGTTGAAATATAACTTGTTTCAATGAAAAATGGAAGTTGAGCACTTTAGTTACATAAAGTTGCTAATATTAAAAACATATTTTTGTTAAGAAGTGAATATTGTACCAGCTTGCTGGTATGTTATGTGGCTCGGGCATGATTGCTCCACCGCTTGCTTGCGCGTGCATGTTGTTGTAGTGTATGGCCTGCTTAAAGGAATAAATTGAAATAGAATTATATCTAACATCCAGGGACCTAATTTTTATGACTTTTATAATAAATATCTAGAGATAACAGTTATTTTTTGATTTTTATATTTCTGAGCAGAAATAACTGCTATTTGCTGATTTTGCTTTTCGAGTAGAAATAAAATTTATTTCTTGATTTTGATTTTTTTCGATCAGAAATAAAAATTTTTCGAACAGAATTGAAATTTACATACACAAATGTATGTACATAACGTGTGAACCTCATCGCAAAAACAGTCAGAATCGACCGCAAGAACCTCAAAACTTCGAAATACGAAATTTCTACTTTCCAAAATTGGGGAAAAATCAGTAACATCTTATAGAGGGAAGTTAAACAAAATTAGTTTTAGTTAGTTACTTTCATAGGAAAAAATTTAAGTTTTCCAGCCCTGGAACCATATCTCTCTTTGATTTTACTGCTTTTCAATACCAATTTATTTAGGAAAAAGTACCAGCTTTAATGAGGATTGTTGAGGTCGGCGTGTGTTTAATGTTTAAATCAAAAATATTGTTATGAATTATGAAAAAGTATAGTGTTCTGTTAGACTTTTCTCCTACACCTATACAACAAGTCTGAAAAATATCAGAAAAGTTAGAATATTTTCTAAGGTCTTGTAAGATAGCTTTCCGACATTGTTCACATGTGACAAAATTTCGTTTAGGATTTCCCCCGGGAACCTTATGCTGAGTTAGTATAACATTTTTTCATAAACGTCTTACGAATTTCCTCAGACAAAGATGTCTGAATTCTTGTCATTTACTGACGCAATTTTTGATACGTTTCCTGATCGAACACGGCATCTTATGCAGAGTTTCTAATCGAATTTGACAAAAAATATGCGCTGGGCAGGATGTACGAGTATGTGTGTATGTGTGGTGCTCAAATAAATGAAAGTATGACCACAAGGAGAAATTATAGAATAAAATATTTATTTATTCGAGTTGTATAAAAAACGAGAACGACTTGATTCAGTTTTCTGTTTTTTTTTCATACATATACTCGTATGTAGTTTAAAATTGTATGAGTGTGTTAAAAAGTGTGCTGGAGTATACTTACATATGTATATTGTAGGATAAGGTCAAGTACATACTTTTACACATTTCTAGTATTTTTAATTTATATTTTTTTTATACATGTGTACTTTCTCGATTTCATATGTAGCATTTGAAAATATTTAATGAAGTTATAAAAAAAAAATTAAACAAAAAAAGAAACCAAACAATTATAATTTAAAATGAAATAAAATAAAATCTATTGAAGTTAGAAAACAAATTAAATTGTGTTTAGTTAGTTAAAAAAAAATATGTATAATAATTGTATAAGGATATTCATTTTAATCGACCTTTCGATTGTTCGATTAATTGGGCTTTTATATTATTCGAGTAAATATTTTTTGTTATATATTTTGGTTGATTGTTGAATAAAATTTCTTCTTCGTTTGCTGGCAACTGATGGTAAGTCATGTCTTACACCCCTTAAATTTTGTTGTTGCCATTTAGCATTTTCACTTCTACATTTAGCATATTATTTCGTAAAAAAACCATTAAAGTTTTTCGAAAAACTGGTAATAGAACCTTTTTAAATTTTTGTACAAAGTTTTAGCAGAAATTTTTAACCGATTAAACATTCTAACGTCATCATTTTTTGGCAACACTGTTTAAGTCTGAGCATATAGAGATGTGAGAGAGAGAGCGAGAAAGAGAGAGAGAGACAGAGACAGAGAATATAGCTAACCTGACCAGACATCCCGCTTTAGGCAGGATTACCCGGCTTTATCCCGTTTTTTTGGAGTTTTAAAATTATCAATATCTTATTCGATTTTTATTACAATGTAACTGATAAAAATTCATTCCAAATCTTTTTTTAAGTGTAGTTATTGCTTAACTAACCAAAAGATTGTGTGCTTCGCTACACCCCATATACATTTTGAGATGAAAAAAAAATGTTTTATATTATAAGTGCCGAGCTTGCAGTTCAAACCTTTACTATTTTATAAAATATAATTCTCATTATTAACATAAATAGTCATGAAAACTTTCACAACATTTTCTCTAATTAAGAGGAGCGAAACTACGCTCACTTGTCCAATCCCAATTATTTTCTCTCATCGGCAGAATCAGCAGAATTCCAAATTTGTGTTTGTAGCAGATACCAAGATTATAAAAAAAATTAATATTTAATTTTCTTAGGAGTTGACACTCTTTTTGATCCATTATTGATTGACTCCTTTCTATAATAATATTCTCGTTATTGGCGTTACGAAAAAAATTTAAATTTTTTGACTGTTTCCGCTTCCAAGATATCTTGAATTAAATGTTACTTCTTTAGACTTAAAAAAATTAATAGTCTTCTGTTCCTTCTAAGCCATCAGTAATATGCTGTAAACAAATCAGCAAGATTGGTGCGCTGGTATTATTTTTGAGGAGAAATAAAAATTTACACTATGAAAGGCACTACGCCTACTTGTTCAATTCTGAAATTGTTTCCAGAGACAGTGCACAATGTCAACAGAGTTATCTCTACAAAATTTAAAGGTTTTCCCTATATTAGTTTTTCAGATATCTCAAAGTAAATATTTTTTCTTTAAGGTAGGTGTCACGCACATTATAAAAATCGTTACTTACACAAAATTTTAAGTTTCTAGCTGCAGCCGTTCTTCATTGATGAGATTGAAGTCGTCCTTTTGAGTTGAAAACTGTGTTTCCTGAGTACATACGACACTGTGCAGCTGGTATTGGATTTTTTTTTAATTCTTAATATGTGCGCTGTCCAAAAAATGAAGTTTGCTGCCCTAATTACGGTCTTAATTTTTTAGCTCAATCCGACGGTGCCTTCTGTTGCTTAGTGAGGCCTAAAATACACAGTGGGGATTTTGTAAAAAAATGGAAATAATTCTGCAGTTTCTAAACAAGTCGTCCGGTTGTTAAGAAATTTCACACAGCATTTAAAGAAGTGTCCAAGAGTTTAAATCTGGAGTTCAATTATATATATTTAAAGGGGGCGGAGCCATAAAACTTCAAAATGGGCTACCTAGGGTTAATGAAAAATTAAAACCGATGCCGTAGGTGTAATATGGTTTATTCCACTTTATAAAAGATATTTATTTTTAAATCCCAGTTTTTGGGGGTATTTGCTTATAAAATCCCTCTTTCTGGTCGGTCATGTCCCGCTTTTTGTAAAAACCATCTGGTCACGTTATACATATATAGCATCACCACAAGCCCAGCTGGTTGATGTTTACAAAGGCAGAAACATTTCAGATTTTGCATAAAGAGTCCGTCAGGAAAACACTTAATTTTTTTTTACACTATTCCTTTTGTTTCTACCAACAAAATGTACATATTTTTGTTGTATAACCGGGAACTATTTCTCAAAGCTTGCTTGTCGAGAAACTTGCTTCAAGTCTTTTTTGTGTTTTCATTCCTAGAAGTAAACCAAAAGGAAACAATAGAACTTTCCATGAGTTAACATATGAGCAACGATTTGAAGCAATTTTTTCTAATCTTTAGAAAAGCAAAAAGTCATATGCGAGTACATATTTTCCTTTCATGAAATTTTAAAAATCATGGCTTAAGCTTATATCATAATATTGTTATGTGCAAAAATTTCGTTTATATTACAAAAAAAAGGTGAAAAGCAAGATGTTGCTAATAGAAATAATTTTATGAATAGAATAATGAAGTAACTTAATATACTCGTATTAAGAGTTAAGATGTAATTTTTGTCTCTTTGGTATAAAATAAAATTTAATGAACAGGAAAAACCTTTGAATACTTTTTTTTCGGTTAAATCCTGAACTTCTAGATTCGATGTGATAAATTACTTAAAAACTTTCTACGAATATTAGTTATAACATCAAGTGTATTTGCTGCCATGATTGTAATTTTTTTTCATAAATAATAAAAATATACGGCCGTAATTAAATTAACGGGCTTAAAAACCGTCAAACTTTTCAAGCTTATTATACTTTCAAGTTCATTTAATTATTTTTATTATTTAGAAAATTATGTTACGCTTTTTACTGACATTTTTTTTTTTTAAATTTCTCACATTTATGATACTAACTATGTAAATAATTATAAAGTCGCATGTTATAAAATCCATTAAATTGGTCTAAAACTTTTCTCATAATGCTTTTACTGCCGTGAAAATGAAACTAAATGTTTCATAAAAAAACAAATAATATTATTTTAATAACATAATAAAACACAAAAGTGTAATAAATAAATAAGCATAAAAGAACTGGCAAAGTGGAGTTCCAAACCATAGAAAAAAAAGAAATATGTATAAAATATATTAATAAAAACAGTGAAAAGGACTAAAACGTGCATAATTATGAGCGACATTGAAAGGAAAAGTTTTGCACAGCCATTAAATAATAACTTTTAAAAGACTACTTGTTGTGCTGTGTGCATGGAAATATGTAAGTATATATGCATGTGATGTTTAATGGTTTCAGTGGTTCCTACTTGCAACGTTGAGTACGACGTACTTCATACTTTTTGCTGAATTCATGCCCGCACTAACCATTGAGCCATATATTAAGCGAGCCAAGCCAATCATCCAACAAGAGCAGGTATGTACGAGTATAATACTCGTATATACTGTATATACGAGTAAATGTGTGTATAAGTAAGTATTTACAATAAAATAAAATAAATATTTGGCCAATTCACAAGCCTTGTTATATAGCTTAAAGTTGTATTTAAAAAGACAATTTCAAACAAAATACATCAAAACATAAACATTTTACATTTACATTTTACAAATAACACTTGAAATCTTCAAAATTAGCGTATTTTTATGCATGATATTTAAAAAATCAAAATTAAAGAGTATTCTATTAAAATTAAAGGATGTTCTATTTAGACTATTAAATTTTGACCACTTTGCTGTCCCGTAAGAAGCAAACTCTTGAAAGTTTCAAAAATTACTAAAACTAAAAAATTCCAAAATTAAAAAAAAAAATGCTGAAAAGAAAAATAGCCAAAATAAAACAGGCGCTTAAACGGAAAAGATCACCAAAAAATAAGATAAATCGCTAAAATGCAAAAAAGTCACCAAAACTAAAAAGGTTGCAAAAAAAAAAAAAAAAATCGCTTAGAACCAAAGAAAAGTAGGTAAAACGAAAAAAAAGCGTCGAAAGGAAAATAAGCGCCAAGACTAAAAAAATTGCTAAAACTAAAATAAATCGCAAAAAACCGAAAAAAGTAAATATTTAAAAAAAGTTTAGCATGTTCTTGAATTTTTTTTTAAATGTCTACATCGGGAAAGATATTAGTTTATATAAGTTTCCACTACGAGTTGCATCACATGCATCACTTCCTCAATCATGTTTATGAATTATGCTGTTTACACGGCGTATTCGTGCTTCGTGTCGCATTTTTTTATGGGTATTCACACATACATACGTATCATATGCACGTGCGTGTGGTTTGCTTTTATTTGTTCACACACACACACATGCTATATACATACCTCCCAGTTGGCCACGTTTTTAAGAGATCTTTGAGGACGGGTACAAGGCAATTGTAAGTCGTAGAAGACATATTGAAGACAGCTCCATACAAATCATCGATGAAATTTTCTTACGAATGGCGGCGAGGTCACACAAACAAGACGAGATGACCGAAACTGTCGCTCATACTGTCGTCAACATGGCTTTCTTGAGGATAAAACGAGGGACATTGTCACTCAGATTCTAGTCAACACGGCTTTATTGAAGACAAAACGTGTGACATTGTCGCTCAGAGTCTAGTCAACACGGCTTTATTGAAGACAAAACTTATGACACTGTCGCTCAGATTTTAATCAACACGGCTTTATTGAAGACAAAACTTATAACACTGTCGCTCAGATTGTCCGCAACAAAGTCTTATTGAAGACAAAACGAACGAAACTGTCGCTCAGATTGTCGCCAACACGACTTTAGTGAAGACAAAACGTGTGACATTGCCGCTCAGATAGTCCTTTAAATTGTCGATTAGAAAACCTAATAGACAGGCTATTTTGTTATGATTGCTAGTTCAGTTAAACTGAGATAAAATTCGCAAGTAGATTCATATTGAATCTACTTGATTCATTAATTGATTAATTTTTTATGGCGAAGCAAGCTGATTCGCTCATAATTGGGGTGTGAACCATGAATAGAGAGCGAAGCACGTATCGTGGAAACATACTATAAAGTATGTATAGTATTACAAACGTGTGCGAGTCAAAGTCACACTTTACCGAATTTATTATTTCCAATTTATTTTTGCAACTCCTAATAAACTTCAATTATAACTTAAATCCATCAATCAATATAAATAAATAACAATCTAATAAGTAGGATAGTGAATGAGTTTTTAATTTAATACATTACCGAGCTGCTACAAGTGCAACTTGTTATTTTTATTTTCTTTGTAAATAGAATGGCGAAAGTGGCAATGAATGAATGCATTCTTCAGTAAAATTATAAAGATACATATTTATAAATATTTAACAAACACCATCACTCACTCTTACGCTTAAAGAAACTACTACTTTAGTTTTAGTCGTATATCAACATTGTCAGGATGTTGCTGTAGTTGTTTCTCATTTTCATCGTCTTCAACATTTTTGTTTTTTTTTACGCTGTTGTATTTTACAAACAGCAGCAACAGGACTTTGAATTCTATTGGTAGTAGTAGTAGCAGTAGCAGCAATACCAACAACTAAGAGTTTGGTCAACAAAAATAATAATAAATTTTCTTATCTATGCCTTGCAAAATATGAATTTATTTAAATTTTCTGCTTGAGTACAATTTTCGTAAACGATGTAGGAGAACTTTCGATATGACTGAAATTTTGCAAAAAAAAAAATAAACATGAATAAATACAGAAAAATAAAGCTTGCGAGATGAAAATAAAGAAAATTAGAATTAGAAGGGAGTAAGGGTATTTGCTCTAATCAGATTAAAATGCTACGTTAAGCATTACACTATGCAGCAAATTCCTTCTTAACGTTAACATAAAACCGGCATTCGCAAATCATCTGTTTGGAAATACAGTGAAATCTAAAGGCAATATATGGAAAACATTTTATTTTAGAAAAATAATCATAAAGTAATGTTTCGCATTTTCAATTCTAACAAACTAGTTTAGTAAGG
The DNA here is from genome assembly GCA_936439885.1 of Nowickia ferox. NCBI lineage: Eukaryota > Metazoa > Arthropoda > Insecta > Diptera > Tachinidae > Nowickia > Nowickia ferox. The sequence goes on along the minus strand of OW387023.1, from coordinate 87,176,934 downwards.
ATGCGCTTTAGATCGGGTCGACTCCCATACAAAGAAGAAACAAAAACTGTGCCAGTCACGCCCTACGATAATAGATATTTCTATGCCGACTCTAAAACGTCAAAACATTTTTTTGCCGTGCTTCATTTATTTTGTGATATATTACACCGCATTTTTAAGCTCGATCTAAAAGTTTTGCGTACGGTTATTAATACGAGTACATACATACCAGTGATCTGGAATGCATCGTTTTTTCGCTATTCATACTGACTCATGAAATTTTAAATCTAAATGAGTAGACATCGTGACTTTATCAGATATCTCAACGCGACGAGTTGGATCTAGTAACGATCACCGTATCAGAATACTCAGGTACGGTTCTACATAGGTTGACACCGATGAGTGCAGTGGTCCTTTCAAAAAGGAATCTTCTAGATTCTACTTGAATGCCTGCGTGTAGTGGGCAGCCACGTAAACCAACCAACCAACCAGACATCGTTTAAACTCAACTAGTCTGATTTACGCACACTCACAATAAGATTGATTTATAAGTATAGGTTGCAATAAATATGAATGTGACGTCGACATCATACTCATATCACACTCACACTCATAAATCACCTCAGTTTGATTTATAATTTCAGAAAAATACTATCTGACAGTTTATAGAAGTGAAGTAAAAATTCTCGTCTGCCTATTTACATTGGCCAGTCACACACGAGAACAATTGTTCTGGCATAAAATGCTAGTTTGTAGGTGAGAGGTGCAAAGAGAGTGGTTTTGTGTTTGGCATAATTTTTCAACCAGCTACAAACCCGCAAACAGCAAATGTAAAATGAATACAAAAAACACTAATACACACAAGCTGTGTGTACGTATACATTTTTATGCCAGATGCGTTAGTCTCGTGTGTTCTAAAAAGAACAAAAATTGTGCGGCATAAAAATTAGACTCGTGTGTGAAAGGCCATTGAAAACAAAAACAAAGCACTCAAATTTGTTTTTGTTTTCAATACAATTAGACAGACGAGAATTTTTACATGACTTCTATAAACTGGCAGTATACACATACGATTACTACTTACATTGATTCAGCTCACCCAATTCATCCATATAGTACAACTACAACTAAAAGTGTATAAAGAAACACATTTGTAACCTCATAATGAGCAAACACATAACCTCATAATGAGTATTTTAATGCTTTAATACTCATTTTGCATCGTCTATAAACATTGAGTTAATTAGAATCGAAATCAACAACGTCATAAATCTTGCTAAGTGTGAGTGCGATGAGAACTTCACACTTGCGAGTGAATATGAAGTTGGACAACATTGCAATAAGTATGAGTGTGCACAATCATAAGTCATGATTCAGCTCTACTCACTTTTTCACTACTCATTACTGATCACTGATACATACATACAAACATACACAGGCTGATAAACACAATACCCTTCCTTGCCTCGAGCAGGCGGGTAAAAAAGGGGGATACATCAGCCAAGCTGGCAGCCTTGTGTAAATAACAGCGAAGTTAACATCGTGGTATTCTAGGAGTGGATAATTTAACATTGTGTGCTTAACAGCTGTTAATATCAGTGTTGAGTAAATAAATTGATATAATTTCATAAGAATTCTATACTGTTGGCTTATTATTTAATTGGAAAAATTTGAGCACACAAAAATAACGTTCTTTAAAGGTAAAAACGTAACAATATATAATTCTGACATTTCAGATATATACTTATTTGTTGCCACATCCAGCTGATATGAAATAACGTCCATAAAAAAACGCCAAAAAATTAAATAACATCCCAAAATATTTTCACAAATTTTGGCAGTTATGTACCAACGAACTAAAGGCAGAAGTAGTTTTTACTTTCTGTTCTGTTACGAATCAGCTGGCTCTTTTTTGTTTATAGAAATCTAATCGGTTCAATCTGTTCAAAAGTTAAAAAGTTGTTGAGTAAATGTAAGTGACAGCATAAATTAAATAAAAACATTTTGAAACAAATTGTGATTGTGCGTTTAGAATTTAAAAAATTTAATTTTGAAAAGAAAAACATAAAATTATATTGAAAAATAACAATGGACGATGCAAAATTCATCACTTTAGTGAAAAACTGCCACCCTTCAGGTCAGAAACAGCTGATAAGTTACTACAGAAAAACTAAGTACACAAATTTAGAAGCAGAACGGCACAACACAGAACAGCAACAGAAAGTGAAGACTAATGAAGCCTTAACTCTAAAATGTTTGTAATTTTTTAATATTTTGGAATTATTTCATTTTCTTGAAAAGCTGAAAATGAAATGAGACCAGATAATTATGATTTCTGGTTTCATTTTATTTGGATTTTATTTCATTTTCTTTAATTTAATATTATTTTGTTGAGAAACAAATACTTACTTCAATCGTGTCATAACTAAAAAAATGCGTTATTCTTGTGTAAAAATTTCATATAAATAGCTTGTAAAGGGTCCGCCAGATAACTTTTTTTTTTTGAAAATGCTATAAAAAAAAAACTTCTGAATATTTTCTCAAATTTCTTTTTTTATTTGAAAGTACAATACTTCCGGTTAATAATTAAAAATAATTTCATTCAAATGGCTGCCTCGGCTAACCATGCAGTAGCCTACACGATCGGTCCAATTTTTAAGCACATTATCGATTGTGTGCAGCTTCACGAATATTGTCCTTTAAAGCGTCAATTGTCTCTGGCTTGTCGGTGTAACACTTATCTTTGACGGCACCCCACAAATAATAGTCCAACGGTGTCAAATCGCAGCTCCGAGGTGGCCAAACGACATCAGCTCTGCGGCTGATAATGCGATCTTCAAAAACAGGGCGCAAAACATCGAGTGTAGCTTCGGCTGTGTGGCACGTAGCGCCGTCCTGTTGAAACCAAATGTTGCCAATATCCTCCTCTTCAATTTTAGGATAACGATCGCCATTGACAGTAACGGCCACTCCTTGCTCATTTCCGAAAAAAATGGCCCAATTATGCCTCTGGACCAAAATCCGCACCAAACAGTGACTCGTTATGGTGCGACGGCTTTTCAATGTATGCGTGCGGGTTTTTTGTGCCCCAAATGCGACAATTTTGCTTGTTTACATACCCGCCAAGATCAAAATGAGCTTCATCTGAAAAGATGATTTTTTTTGGCAAAGTTGGCATCTTTCCCAGCGCAATATTTCCCAGCGTTGTTCAAGCGCATAGACAACCATATTCGTTCAGCGGAAGGATAAAACTAATTATCTGTCAAATCAGACATGAGCTAAGTGTTACCATTCACGAAATAAGCATTCATTGAAAAACTATTTTTTTTTGAGTTGTGACACTATTGAAGTAAATGAGCGATATTGTATCTTCTCTGAAGTTTGTCCAACACTTTTTGCGCTTTCTAAAGTACTTTTGTTGGGCGCAAGGACTTTTTGCTCCACGTTATCTCCTGAAATGGGATTTTATATCTCAAAAACCTATAATATGTGTTTGCGACATGTTTCATACTTTTGGGGTGTTATTTCACTGGGTGGTATTTCAACTTTTCGCGTGAGAGTTATTTTTATTATGAAATGAGTCTGCTAAATCGGACCTTATTTTATTTCGAGGTGTGAAACTCATTTATTTATTTTTATTATTTCATTAAATTTTGTTGGTGCCATTTCATTAGGTTCCATTTCATTGCGATTTATTTTAATAGGCGCTTTTATGAATTGTTATTGAAGTCTACTGATATGTTGATTGAGCAGTAACAAAATGTATCTATGGGGCTTAACCATTTTTGACACGCGTTAAATAGAAATAGAATATTAAAATAACCAATGTAATAATCTTTTATTTTGTTGTCTTGTCATGTACATATGTAATCTCTTGCCCTCACTAAATGGAAGTTCATGCCAGGATAGTGTTTGTCGGGGTCAGGGCATAAATGCATGTAGAGGGAAGGAAATCTTAAATGTGCAGCGGGTGACAACTTATAAAGTTTTCTGATACAAACATTAAAAGGGATGTACTCGTATTTTCCATAACTAACAATTGCAGCATATACATACATACACTACTGCCACGCCTTCTATCATTTTATTGGCTTCAACAGCTCCTAATATTTGCAGAACAGCTTTCGGATATGATACAATAATTGGACAAACATTACGCTGCCAACTTTTTATGAAAAGGAAGAAATATGGTTTATTTTTTCCCAAACGCCAAAAACGTCGTCATCTTTAACCACTTTTCCTTCGTTCTTTCTTTAAAATTCAGCTAGGTACGATTATGTGCAAACTCTTGGCTTGAGACGCTGGCAAACTGGAATGCAAAGTGTTTGGTAAATGAAGTTTTCAATTTTCTCATAATTATTTTGACCTTAATTAACACATCGTTCCATCATCGTCGTTATAGTCATCTTCACAACAGACCTTATACTTAAAAGAATTTTTGTTGTTCTCTTCACGAACAGAAACAGAAACAGAAACATCAACATCATCAAGTAGCAAAATGTTATTTCTTAGTGCGAGGATGGGAGTGGAGTGTGAGTTATAGGTTGCATGCAACACCTAAAGCTGAACTGCTAAGCGCTTACTTTTGTGTTTATTGTTTATTTTTGGTTTTTAATTTTTCATATTTTTAGTCTGTCTCTGCACAGTGTTTGTCTTTTCGTTGCCCCATCTGTTTTTCTGTCAGTCTGTCAGTCTTGTTTATTTGTGTGTCGGTATTTATTAAGAGGTAAACTTGTAAACTTGTTGTTGTTATATTTTCGGCTACATTGGTGTTTGCACCTACTACAAATATGCAAGTATATGTACTAGTGTTGAGCGAAACTGTGATTTTTTAATAATGTTGCTCCTTGTGAACGTGATTTCTAAATCGCTGTTCTTTTAAACTGTGATTGTGATCACAGTTTAGCAGTATTTTGTTTGTAGCAGTTCTGTTATTTTGACAAAATCTAATAAGAAGAGCAGTTGTGAAATTAAACAGTGACTGTATGTGTTTAACACATTTCAGCTCTTCTGTTTTAAAAGTATGTATTAGTATTGGTATTTTGATAAATGATAATAAGAAGAGCGACAAGAACAAACAATTAGCATCAACCCCAACCAAATATTGATAATTGTCGTATGAGAGTCAGAGAGACAGTAAAATTGCACATACAAAAATGTGAGAGCTATAAATAGTTGCCAGAAAAGACGATTTGACACGATTAGACGATTTTTTCTCGACAAGCTGTAGAGTAAGCATGCAAGAGCATTCACAGTTTGAATGAAAGAACTACATTTGCAAAACCTGTTACTTGATAAATTCAGTCACAATTGTGATTAGTGATTTTTCAATCGCTGTGAAAAAGTAACAGGTTTCGAAAAATAGCTCATCACTAATATGTACATAGATACTCGTATGTATGTACCTTATTTAACTTTGTTTATTTTTTACTTTTTTTTTTTAGGAACACTAGAAGAGTGTTGCTTGTATCCTGTCTTGCTACCTAAAGGCGTTAAATGTCTCATTGTAAGGACAGAAGCTGTTATTCAAGCGTCAGCCAGATTTATTTTGAACATTTTAATTTTGTTTTTGTTTTTTTATTTTTTTATTTTATGTTGGCTGCTGTTATGTTTAATGCCTGAAAAGCTTATACAATTTTAGTTTTAATTAAGTTCATGTTGTACTGCACTAAGAGTTGTGCATTCATACATGTTCTAGTAATAATACATTTTATATTTCCTGCTTTATTTTTGTAATTATTTTTAAGGTAGTTCTATTTAAGAAAATCATTTATAAAATGTATGTGTATAATTTTATTTTGAAAAATTGCTTTTAAAGCAGATTAAAATATAATTCAACTAGCAAAGGTTACACAAATATAAATACATACATACTTTTGTATTACAGATACTTGTATAATATTTTTCTACAAAAAATAAATATCAACAACTATTTTCTTCGAAATCTTATTAGAGTTTAAATTGGTGTTAAAATTTTTTTAAGGTTTTTAGCTTAATGAGGATTTAACATATACATACATACTCGTACATATGTACATCTGTTACTATATAAGTATGTATATATAAGGAGGTGAAGTTTGTAGGTTAGTCTGCATGTAAGAAATAATCTTCAGAATTAACGGTCCGATTTCTAAAAAATATGCATTAAAAACAAAATAGATTTCGTCATAAGTTTACGTCGAAGTTTAGCCAAAGATATTTAATTATTTTGTGTTGAGTTCGTGTTTCAATTTAAGTTTTCCATTAAACTATATTGAATTAAACTAAATTGAAAAGCATGTAAACTAAAATTGCTTAATTAGAAGTTATGAGTATCAAAAACAGTACGAGTTATGAAAAATCAATCTCTTGATTGGAAACTTTTTCTACAACTAGAAGTATACTTCTACTTTCTTTGTTTGTTTTTTATTTACATATATTAAAACTTTCAATTTAAAATTTTTATGAGTTGAACTTACTCTGTATGCAAATTTGAGATAAATTCTTAGCTGGAAAAAGGACAAAATTTTTAATCGTAATCGAGCGATTAATGGGTTTGATTATGATTACGAATAAAATGTGCGAATAATCGCAATTTCGATTGCGAGTATAATCGCTGTGCAAACCCCCTAATACCATCATGCTTATGATAGCATTGTGGGGGCGGTAAGGTTCTCACACCCCAAAAAAATAAAGGGTCCGCCATCTAACGTTTTTTTTTCAACTAGTGCTTATTTCGTGAATGGTAACACTTAGCTCATGTCTGATTTGACAGATAATTAGTTTTATCCTTCCGCTGAACGAATATGGTTGTGTATACGCTCGAACAATGCTGGGGAATTTTGCGACATTACTTTGCCGATTTTGCCAAAAAACTAATCTTTTCAGATGAAGCTCATTTTGATCTTGGCGGGTATCTAAACAAGCCGTAATTACCCTTCAGTCCTTCCCCTGTCCGAATAAAAAAATTACTTTGTTTATTTGTTACGATTTATCGGCTAAGCGGTTGAACCGATTTTGATAAGGTCTAAGATATAGATAGGTTCACGTCTAAAAACAACATATATTTCCCCAGCAATGAGAAATTTTTGTCGAGTGACAAAAAATGAAAACCAAAGATTTTTTTATTCTTTATACATTTGTGCAGACTGTCAGCAGCTCTACATTAAAAATAAAGATTTAAGAAAAATCGAGTAAATTTTTCTGAAATACAAGTTTAATTGCTTGCTGTAGCATGCGACAAGCAAGTGGACTTTCCCGTGGAAATGCCCATATGCCATACATTTAATAAAAAAAGAACCATAAGCAGGGCAGGGGGCATTATCTGCCCCTCGTTACTATATAGAGTTGATTTCTATGAAATTCAAAAGATATACATATATAACAGAGCATATAGGCTATATATTAAAAATATAGGACGAAGAGGAGGTGGGGGCAATTTCTACCTCTCCGAAACTATACAACAGATTTTGATAAAACTTAAAACATACATATGTAGATTGATATGCGTCTAAAAGGACGCACAGGCTTTGTATATTCAAGTTTTGAAGATTTTTGAACATTTTGACGATTTTTTCAATTTGAATAAATGCTGATTTTTATATATTCAAGCGTCTTTGAAGTGATTTGAAAGAATGAATAAATGTGAAAGATTGGACAGTGGTACGCGAATACCCCTCTCATGTTGAGGAATAATATTAGTATATTCCATTTTTAGGGTTCCGTACGTGAACTCAATTTTTTTCGCAAAAGCTACAGATCTGAAATTTTCACAAAACTTGGGCCGCTACAACAAAAAATATATGACAGTTAAAAATTAATGTAATACACAGACAATTGAAATTTTCAAAGTTAGTGTATTTTTATGCACAATCTCAATTAATACTGAAATTTAAACCATCAATCAAACAGTTTTTCATTAGTAATTGCTTTTTTTTTGCACATGTGTGCCAGATGTAAACTCGGCCTTATAAGAGGCATACAATCTGACAATGTTGTACTTCATTGGCAAGTATCATGATCATTTATACCAAAAAGGTTCATGTGTTTTTGGTTTTGTAATATTTGTTGTAGAACTCAGAGTAGAGGTATCTTATTGATGTACCTTGGCTTAAAATATATATTTTTGTAGCTTAATTTAAATACAAATTATGATGGCAACTATGAATAAAATTCCGCGAGAAACTTTTCCCGGGGAACAATTCCAGCTAATGGCAAGTAATAGGGAAAATAAAAAATTCTAATTGGAATTTCTCGCGGAATTTTATTCATAATTGCCCTGTATATATATTTTTTTTAATTTTTTTTTTACATATAGTAGGAGAAGAGGATATTTGTTACTAGATGAATTGTCTTAATATATAACAAAACATGTAAAAAATTATTTATATTTTGCAAATGTAAATTGAATGAAAAGTTTTTTTTTTATCCCAAATGCATAGAAAATTTTCATATCAACTCGAAAAATAACAAATTCAATTTATTCAAGTCATAAATTAAAATAATATATGTATGTACATACATATGTATGTATACTCCAATATCAAACCAACAATATGGAAGCATTTCCATTGTATTAATTATAAAATTAATTTGAAATTAAACTTTTCGCCCATACAACTAACACTGCCTTATTTAAGTGAAAATATTTCTGCAATATCTACTCCAAGTTGGATTGTGAACAAGTCACTAAAGTCAATATTATGAAATTGGGAACCTCCAGGTCAGTTGGACAACACACAAATACACTTGCGCACAACAGAACAATGGAACAATGAACAGTACAACGAAATATTACGTTCGTCCATGTGTGGATCATAACGTATGAATGCAGTCGTATGAAAAAAGCCCACAACTGGGCAAACGGAGCAGTAGGAAAAAAAAAAGTTAAGTGAAATTATATAAGGGAATAGAAAATGAAACGACTGTATGAAGTGCTTCTGTAGCTAACAGAGAAAAAAAACTCTACACACACACTCTAACATTCATTCATATAAATAAACAAAATTTAGCCATGTGGAAATAAAAATTATGTATGTGTGTAGAAATGTGCATGAGTTGAAGTGTATGTGCGAATAGTGTTTGCACATCCGATATACATACATACATACATACATACATACAAGTGTATGTACATGGCTACAAAGTTGTAGAACAGCAGCAGCAACAGGATCACATTAAATCTTTATTTACACATTTGTACGGGAATGTTTGCTTTTTTGTTTGTTTAATTGTTTGATTGTTGTTGCTGTTGTGTTTTAGAACTGTGTGTCATAATTTTAATTTAAGTATAAAAACGTTTGACCCCCAACACGCTGTCAACATTTAGATGCTGATATGCGACAAACTCCTCTATGAATTAGAGAAGTACAGTGATTAAAAAAAAAGTTATGCGGATTTTGAGTTGCCAAATATTATTTCGTTTATGATTTAATTAAATTAGGCTAATGGGTAATGTGAATAAAAAAAGTATTTGGCTTTTACTTAAAAATTTGTTTTAAAAACCCAAATATGTGCACATGTGGTTTTTGTTTCTTCAACGAAATGTTTAAGTAAAAAGCAAATACTTTTTTTATTCACACTACCCAATATGGGTGTTGCTAAGAAACCCAAACTTATTTGACATGTGATAATTAATTTAAGAAACAAATATGCTACAAAAATTTTAACTATTCCAACAAACCTTAGCAGAATGGAACAACGCGCTGTTTTCGCATATGTGACAGCGCATAGAGAAAGGGAACTAAGGGTAAAAAAAAATCAATTTTCACTTTTCTTTTTTTTTGATGTGCCCCAAAAGTGTTCCCTCCCAGAGATATGCGCGTTTTATGATGGTAATGGTACACCAAAGATACAAGTATTCAAATCTTTAAAATGGCTCTCCTGAACAAAACCGGTTTTTACCCTTAGGTCCCTTTCTATTTTACGCGTCACTTATAGTTCCACTCTAATCAGCATGTTTGGTGTATACATAGTTTCAAACGAAATAAGATACGAGAAATATTTATACAAGCCACATTTTACTGAAAGCTTTTTTTTACAGAGAAAGCTTAAGTTACAATCACTAGATACAATAATCTAGCTAATAAAATGGAGAAATAAAGGGTTTAATTTTTATATGCAAAAAGCAAGTATAGGAGTGGTTAAATTTCTGATAAAATATGTAAATTTCTAGTGGGATGACCGAATGGAAGATATTGTCCGATTTGAAAAATTTCTTTTTCTCTGAATTTGTATTGATGTGTAGGAACTTTTTCCTACTAATGCGATTCGATTTATGTTTTTCGCTCTGGGCTATTGCGCTGCTCCCGCGTTCTTGTATACGAAGAGTTTTAAACCAGTCAAAATTCTCAATTTCCAAAATTCTGGAAGCTGTTTTTAATTGAAACCATTTATCTTCCGCGTAACGTTTTCAAGAAAAATATGTCTGCAAAAATAATACGAGCCGATTTCAAAAAAAGGATGAAGCTATAAATTCGTCTGTAATTTTTTTTTTGACATTGTTAGAAAATGAACGCAACGCCGCCGTAGAACGAAATTCGTCGTGCGTGACGAACACTGAGATAGATTTCTTTCTATTTTGTACGCCGACGAACGACGAAAAAACAAATTTCACTCTCTTTCTCCTTGCACACACAACAACCAACTTTATCAATTATAAGAGCTGAATTCGCTGAGAAAATTCATCGTTATTGTGCATTGTTGCCATTTTAGCATTTTCACTGATAGATCTAGCATTTTCATTACTTAAAAAGCATTAAACTTTCACAAAATTCTGCTATATACTTTTTGGCAGTTTGTTGAAAATAAAAAATTGTAATTTGTTAAAGAAAATCTTCTGTATAGAGGATTTTTCTCGTAAATGCACATCTATTGCAGGCTGAAGGATCCCTGATGATCTCCACTAGCAACATTGAAATGCACATAGGAAGCAGCTAACCGCTCAATAATCAAATACAAAATGTGTTTTTAATAAAAAAATATCTTACTGAATAAGTAAAATAATAATTTGTGATTATTAGTGCGTTAAATAAATTTTAAAAGTAATTGTAAAATTTCCAAAAAACATCAATTATTAATTATTTTATGTTTGTACTCGTATGTGGTACAAAAATACCTGTAAATACTAATAAGTTTGAATAAACATGAAATTCATAGCTATTTCAATAATTTTTTCAACATTTAAATCTGGCATTATACTTTTATTCTGCAGGACATTTTAGCAGAATTTTTTGACCAATTTGGCATTCTTTCATCATAATTTTCTGGCAACACTGTTATTGTGCTTCAAACGACGAATTTACGCAGCGAATTCTTATCGACGAATTCGTCCCAGTTGTGTTCCTAGCATTACTCGGAGCATTTTAGACCGATTGTAAAAATTCTTTTTTTTATCTGAGAGGCTACAATTGGCTTTTAATTGGTTTCATTGCAAAAAGTGGGCGGTAACACGCCCACAATTTTTATTATTTGATTTTATGACATTCTACTTATTTGATTGCTGTAAAGCCTAGCAAACACCTTTTTTTCTTGTAATTACACAATTTTAAGGTTGAAAAACTGGGCGAGGCTACGTCCATTAAAATTTATTACAATATTTCATGCGAGTCTGCTTAACCGATTTTTACGAAACTTAGACACAATGGGCCTAATTACGAGTGTAGTATTTCGACTTCGTCTAGAAACAATTTTGTACTAGACTAAAGTACATTGCAATATTTTTTCTTTAATCTAGTACAACACTCGTAGTTTAAAAATTCAAAATTCTATTTTGTTTACCAATTTTTACACAACTTAACACACACCCTGATCTCTGAAAAACACACACTCTTGCATTTGAAAAACGGGCGAGGGCACGCCCATTAAAATTAAATTTTATATTTCACATACTTCTTTTTAATCGACAGATTTTGTTTGTTTGAAAGAGTTTACTTCCAGTTTGGTCTCATACATTTTTTTCGAAAATGTTGTATCCGATCTTCGCATTGAAGTCGGGTTTTTTTTGGCAGATTTATGTTTTTATGAAATTGAAATATAATTAATTTGTGCATTAAAATTACTTTGATTTACAAATATTCATTAATTTATTGCTTTTCTGCTCATACTTCTTAGCTTAACTGTAAAAATAATGAATTGAGTATTTGCAAAATATTCATAATACACAACGCGTTTCAAAGAATTGGATTTTTTCCTCACAAGTGCTCTTGGTGGCACTACAGCACTAGATGTTCATTTATGTGTATTTTGGTTAGGCACAAGCACCCACAGAGAGTCAAGTGTATACGATGCCGGGTGGTAAACAGTGAGCAGTCCAACGCACATAAATACCGATGGGAAATCAACAGAAATAAATATGAAAATAACAATTTCTATTTTCCATTAAAACACGTCATTTAGGTTGGAATGAAGCATTTGTTTATCTTCTATACAGTCGAAAGACAAATATGTAATATATATGTACATAAGTATGTGTATGTATTTATGTACATACATACATTTACATACATATATACATATGTCGTACTGTTTATTTGCAGAATCGTAATTGATTGTAATTATTTGTGTACATCTATAAATTTGTAAACATCAACGACAATTTTCAAGATTTTATTAAAGTCTTTGGTAACAACTGAATGCTTTTTGTGATTTGCAACAGATGTTTTTTTTAGAAATATATTTATTAGAAATTTCCCAGTGTTGTTTTTAATGCAAGGACTTATTTTTTAAAGGTATACAACTTTAAAGTTAAATAAAAAACACATACAGAGGAGAATTCAACAAGGGTAACTCATTTTGGTATGAAGTGCACCACTTCAGAAAAAACATGTGTGTGTGTACATTTGTTAGACCTCCTTTAGACACTCAAAGTTTACTTTTAAAAGTCCTAATTCAGATGGGAGAAACACAGAAAGAGAAAGTATTCCTCCGCTGTCTTTCGCAGATTGTAGTGATAGGTATTGTGCCAAACTAGGACTTGGTCAACATTTTTATCTCACTACTTTTGATGGCCCAAAATTTTTGATAGGAACTTGGCCTATTTTCACACTACTATTTTTTTGAAAAGTTTTCATTAATAAAAATTAAAACTTTAAAATTTCTAGTCTGTTATATATCTCTTCATGATGACTGCGCCAGTTGCTTAACAACCCTTGCGTAAGTATCCTTATGTAAAATAATAGTTTTTTTAATTTAAAAAGCCAATATTCAGTCACGTTAATTTCCAACTTATATTTAATTCTGTTGTGTCTACCAATACTTTAAAATGTTTGTTAGAAAGGAACGGAATGAATTTTTATTACTAGGGAAATTATTTTCATGCATTTTAAATCGCGTTTTATACATTAAAAATATAAAAATATGTATTAGAAACTAATAAAATATGCATTTATTAACTCTTTTTTCAACATTTAATAACATTAAAAAATTGAAAAAAAATCGGCTCCATTGCTTTCTTAACAAACATTTGTATTCCATACACAAAATACAGTTAAGAAGAACTTTTATTTACGTAAATGAATAAGTATTTTTGTAAATTGTAAATCTAATCAAAAGTAAATCTTTGACTAGTTTTTCTGAAAAAACATATTTAATTATGCTGCTGCTAGTTCGTTTGTGGCATATTGAGTTTCTAAATTTTAGCTATGTGAACTATAAAATATTAATGCAATTTGTTGCATTTTTAAGTGCATAATTTCTTTGTAAAACTTTATCTACTTTATTTTTAATTTCTTCACTTATTCTGTCTTTCAGAGCACACATTTTTTTACTTAAGCTTTTAAAGAATCAAAACGATCTAATAGGGATATAGTGTCAACACGAAAGCCATTCTCTGGGTGCACAAATATCAATTCAGTGCTTAAGTTTTTTTTTTTAATTTAAAATTTCTTTAACTTTATTAATATAAATTTAGTTTTCGACAGCATTCAACCACGCTCCCCATCTAGTTACTATAGGCTGTGGGGGAATTTGTATCCCTGAATATTTTTCTTTAAAGACTGCAACACGCAAAATTAACACGGAACTGGTAAAGAGCGCCAAAAAAATACAAAACATTGTTGGGTTTAAAAGGGCTTTTATTTTATGCTTTTGTATATTTTTTTTGTCTTGAATTTTTCAAATGAATTGAGTTTTCATCCCAGTTGAAATTGTTTTCGTTTTCCTCTTTTTTGTTTTTACACAGTCGTATGAATTTCAAAAATACTTTGCAAACTAATCAAAAAAATATGTATTTATTTTAAAATATGCAAAAATATGCACTAACAAATCGATGCCATTTTGTCGCAAATTTGTTGCTTCGCAAAGATATTTTATTTACGTTGAACTACGAAAACATGAATTTACATGAAAATCCTTTCCCTATAGTTATTACTTATAAAACTTTGTGAGAATTCCATTTGTATTGTAATTATGATTTTATGTTTTTAAATCTGCAAAAATCGTACAATTGATTGATAATTGATAGAAAATATGGAATATTGGAATACATAATTATACAGATTTTTAGCCACTCTATTCTCTCTGTGCATACATATATATATGTATAACTGCGAACAACATTGGTGGATTAATGTATGAGTACAAAAGCTGTTCAGTAACGTATGAACTCAGTTTTTGTACATCTTCAGTAGAACAAGTTTGGTAAAGAAATAAAACATATATTTCCGCTTTAGCACGTTGTAAAACTATGAAATTTTCATGTACTAACGTGAAACTTTTTCCATATACTTAAAATGGTGTGAAGAAGAGAGAAGAAAAGATGGATATACACCTACAACATTTGAACATATGTATGTGTGTGTGTTAAGTATGTCTTTTAAATTTTTTTGTGTGCCCTTAAAACCATAATAATAAAACTTATTAGTGTGTTCTAACTTGAAACATGTGTAAGTGTCTTCATTGAAATAGATTTCTTGCTTGAAGTAACCATGTAAAAACATTTATCTGTATTTGAAGGTGAAATATTAGCGGATTATTACGGTGGTGCAGGTTTATCGGGAGTGTTCTTAGTTATGTTTGAAGAAAATCTGTCTAGCCGTTTAGAAGATATCACATCTTTTCTTGATAATTACATTCTGTTGAATCTGTGTGTCTTTGACGCCGTAGCTCCCAAACGGTTAGACCGTTTGGAAGCTCCAAAAGTTCTTATGAATTGAAATTTCTAGGTTAATTTACTTTTTTGGACTTCACAAGCTGCGCCTCAAAAGTGATCGAAAATTTATTAATTCCAGGGAAATTCCAGGAATGGCGTGCATGGCCAACCGTTTCCCATATTTTTTTTTGTACGTGCATTAATTTTATATCACCCTAATAAATTATTTTTATTGGAAAATAAGTTTATACGAAATAATTTAATACTTTGTGTTCTTTTTTTTTTTTAATAATAATAGTTATTGTTAGTTCCGCTTGCAAATTTACGTTGTTAGTAAGGCGGATATCTAGTAATAATACTCGTATATAAATTAAATATTTGATTATTCTATTTTATTTTCACATGTCTTTACTTGTGGTTTCTTTTACAAATTTTATGATTATGTAAAAGTTTTACTTGTAGAAAATTTCATTAAAAATTGTCTTAGTACATTATTACATTAAAGTAGTTTTTCATGTTATATATTTTTTTGATGTTTAGATATTAAAAATTCATAAGGAAAAATTGCTTAAGTCATATTTTACTGTTTTGCAGGAAAGCACTTTTAAGTGTTCAAGTAGATTATCAAAAATTTATTTCTTTTAAAGTTAAATTGGGAAATTTTCTGTTAAGCTTAATTTCTTTAAGCAAACATCACTCTACACACTCTAAACACGATTAAACTTTTTATCTGTCAAAAACAAACTGACAATCCAAAATGGCTGATATTGCCAACATATATAACAGACATGTGTTCCAACAGAAAACAAAAAAAAAAAATGCGAAAATCGAACATACGAGTACGTAACTCAAGAAATTTGAAAATAACGGTTATTTTTTGATCAGACCTCGTATAGCAAAGTGTAACCTAAATTAAGATATTATTCCAAATGAGATTAGAAGTCTAAAAGAGATAAGCCGCAAGTAATTTTGCTATAACTTCTTGAAAAATCGCACAACTTTATTGAGATTTTTCCCAGAGGTACTTTCGAATATGCAGATTACGGAGGTATCACTAACTCAAAATCAGCTTATCTCGACTTAAGCATTTTTTCCTTTTTGCCACAGATATACATACATACATACATACATACATAAATACATACATATGTATATATTTATGTATAACCTGAAATGCAGGTGCAATTTAATTACGCGAAGTTAACAAATTATGATTGATTTTTATCATTCTCCTTATGCAATATCCTTGACATCTTTTATCCTATTCAATGGCATCATTAATTTGACTTAATTTTGGTTTTGCATCCTCGAAATTTTATGTACATATGACTTTCAAAGCCTTTATCTATCTAACTTCATTTTGAATATTAGGCTAAGAAAACTGTATACACGTAATCAAGAGAAAAACTTACAACAAAAATATATTAAGTTTTACGTTTTTGTAACAGCAATTTTGAAACGGATATTAAACAGACTCACACAGCCACACACACACACACACACACTTACATATACTTACATACATACATACATATTTATGTATATATGGATACATATGTATATAGATATAGTATGTATACTTAGATTTAGATTTGCAAATTTTGTGCAAATTTTAATACATTTATCAAAAATTCTGCGATTTTGCTTTAATATGATTGATACTCGTTGTCTGATGAAACGCGCTACCGAAATAAAATAAACTAACTTTTTATTAATAATACCTAATTAACTAGTCTAATATAAAGTAATCTAATATTAAATAGATTTAAAAAAAAAATTAAACTTTTCAAAATTTGTATACAATATTTACTTTATAATTACCTTTGCTAATTTTGTCTAATTAAGTGATACAGTAAACATTAATGCAGGCATCAGACAAGAATGCGTCCTGTCACATTTACTGTTTAATGTAGTTTTGGGCATATTAATGAGAAACACTACGCTTAACAGCAGAGGCATTACGTGGGGCTTATGCGGGCGTCTTTTTGATCTAGATAACGCAGATAATATGTGTATGCCATCTTACGCATAATTACACAGAAAAAAGTAAAAACAAGATTCAATTAATAAAAACAAAGATTCAATTAGAAAATTAATTAGTTTTCAACCAATCACGGAAATTGTAGTATTAACTCACCATATTAATTGCAAATTATTTTGATTTTTTCAATTAAAAGAATATTATATTATCTTAACTAAAAGTTTAATTGATATTTTTAAGATTCAATTAAAATTTAATTGAAATATTTTTAAAGATCTGATTAAAAAGTTAATTGAAATATTCTAAAAGATTGAATTAAAATGCTAATTAAAAAGTTTGAAAAATTCAATTAAAATATTAATTGAAATATTAAAAAAATTCAATAATATACGAATATAAAATATGTGATGTCATATAAAATGTCCAAAAATGAAAACATTTTTATATATTGTACCAAACAACTAATTAATGCATCCTATTGCTTTTGAAGTTCCAACAGTACACAAAATTACAATGGCCGTATTCGGCGTTTGATAGTGCGTAAGTGTAAATGTAAAATATCGTAGCTTTTCTATGGATTGTGTGTGTGTATTTTGTGAATGGATTTTAAAGGAAGGTTACGATATGTTGCATACTCGCATACATACACTTACGCAAGAATATATCTATGGTACCCCGAACGAATACCGCCAATTTACTAACTTTACCATCCATGTTTGGTCTATAAGGTTTTGCTTGTTGAGAAATAAGAGAACAAAATTAATTGAATTTTTGTTTTTATTTTAATATTTTATTTATTTTCAACGCATATCAAAATTGATAAAAAAAAGAATTTAAGTTGAGTAGTATATTTGTTTTCTATAAAAAATATCAAAACCAATTAAAAGATTAATTGGGTATTTTAATTGAAAATATATTTTCAAAACAATGTGGCATGCTCGATTTTCACACATAAAAACAGAAATAATATTTTTTTACATACAATTAGTATGTAATAATTATTTACCATTTCATGGTGTTCTGTGTTAAGCTCTGTTCATAACACTTTTTTGATAGGGTAGCTTAATTCAATTAATAGAAACTTATGTTCAATTAAAATATTAATCAAAAATATTATTTTTTCTAAGCAATCACTTAATTGAAAAAAAAATTCAACAATAATTTTTTCTGTGTACTCTGATATGGCAGAGAACTTGAAAATTCTCGAAACGGAAGCAGCAAAGGCAGGCCTTAAAATAAGTATAACCAAGTCGTAGGCAATAAAAATCAACCCTACACACAAAAGGCCACTTTGTATAAAAAATATTAAGTATGAAGTATTCTTTCATCAACGGACGGATCTTCATATAATGTATCTAACCGTACTATGAAAGCTAGGCAATCATTTGGCCAACTCAACATAATATGGATGTCACCATCCCTGCACATCTGCACATGCACTGAACTTAGAATTTTTAATTTGAGTGTCAAGTGTATGGCTGTGGAACTTGGTATACCTCCACAGAAGACCTCAACACCCTATAAGTCTTTGTGAACAGGTGCCTTAGAAGAGTATTGAAGAGTATTGGCCCAACACCATATCGAATGTTCAACTCACACACTTGCTCACACTTGGCGTAAAGAACTAACTTTGGAAGTTAACAAATCAGGCAAAAGCTGGAGTGAAGTAAAAACCTAGCATCCAAAAGGAATTATTGGAAAGAGTTGTAAGGAGCCAAAGAAACCAATATACATACATATATGTATATATATAGTAGCATGATCAGATAGCACCTCACGAGGACGCTATAAAGTAATGCGCGAAACTTTTTTTAATCCATTATTAAATTTTATTAGCACTAAGTACACTTACATGAATGTTTAATGTTTATTTCTTAAACATTTTGAGTACTATTGAATTTGCCCACAGTACTTTTTTAGCACGGAATTTTAAACAATGTTGCATACATTCAAGCAATAAAAGTGTGAAATTTAGCAAAATCCCGAGATGGGCTACATTTTGCACAAATTTTTCACAACGAAACATCAATGTTCCTCAACAGTTTTCGCATATTCGAACAGAGTACCAGCCTTAACTCTTTCTACTATTAATATTTTTTAGTTTTTTTTTTCGTAACAGGCATTTGAGAGCAAGAAAGTGGTAACTTTATGACTTCAATGAAATTCAAAAAAATAAATTTATTCTCTAATTTATACAAGCAGTATTAGATATATCATTAATACAGTCGAAAATCTCTATAGCGAACTTCTCTATAACGAAATCTTCTCTATAACAAATAAAATTCGTGAACACAACATTTTTGTGAGTATTTTCATACATTTTGATCTCCCTATAACGAACTTCCCTACAGCGAAGTTCTCTCTGTAACGTAAAATTTTTTAAGACCTAAATATAATTTTTCACACTAAATAATCTCTCTATTGCGAAGTTTTTAGCAATCGATTTTTTGCATCAATTTAGTCACAGCAAATATAACTGTAAAAGACGTTACATTTTCAACGCTTGCTACGACTGTCACATAAAAAAGAAAACAGTGGCAAAGTTTACACACGACGATGAAGAATCTGACATAGAACAAAATATTTCAGAATTGCCTTAATTTTTCCAAGTACACTCGTCTTTTACGATAGGAACCCTTTTGGAATCTCGAAACAACGTACCTGGGGATATTTTTTCCCTTCTTAATCGTTGTGAAGATTTTGTTGTCGAAGAAAAGTGGAAACAGCAAAAACAAATGAAAATTACATCTTTCTTTAACACCATATAAAATCTTGCCTTAATATATAATTTTTCTACATTTAAACAAAAAATTTAAATGTGTTCATGTAAAAAAAAATGTTCTTCTCCTAATATAATTTTTTTTCTACATATGTATGTATTAATTAAAAAAAAAATTAATGTGTTCATGTAAAAACAATTTTTTTTTGCCTTAATAAATATATTTTCTACATAAAAAAATATGAAGTAAAAATTTTCTGCAGTTTCTCTATAACGAATTTTCTCTATAACGTAGAAATTTGACGGTCCCCAACTGCTACGTTATAGAGAAGTTTGACTGTATATCTGTTTTGGTTGTATTTCGTTGTACACTACTGCACGTCTCTAATACGTATTCCAGTGAATGCATTGTATGTAATTCAATTTGCAATAAACGAGAGTGTGTAATTTCCGCTGTATATCGCTGTTTATGGCTGTTGTATAAATATGAAATTATTTGAGTATTTAAAATGGCAAATTTATATTTTTCCATAAAAGTATTTCGTTTTTTGGCACTAACAAAGATGCTCATAAATTATGAAAATAAGTATTAATTATAAATTAAGCGTGCGATTGTTGATTCCAATGTGTTTCTATTCAACATTTATTAAGCAAAAATTTCGCAACAAACTATAAATGAAATCATTAATATTTCATGAAAGTGAATAGGAATAAATTAGGATTTTTAATTACTTAACCCGAAATAATAAAGTTATTGATACATTGGAAGCTATTGAGTCATATATTTTTTTATTTTAAGATACTTAATGAGTAATTTATGCCCGAGAAAACAGGCAGAGCTAATGCTTGATCTGTGAATGTAGACTCTGGTACCATAATTATTAATTAGTTCACAACTTTTCCATTGTTTCCTAGATGAGGGAAGGAGTTTGAAAGTTCTATGAAATATCGTTTTGGGTGCCTTATAATCTGAGACCTTCCTTAGTTCTTAGAACTCCACCAGCCAGATGCCGCCAAACTTGCAGCACTCTGTGTGGATGTGGCCACACTTGACAACATATGATATGATTTATTGTTTTTTGTTATTTCTCCTCTTACCACCCTCGCTTACATTTTTTTTTTCGAGATTTGAGAACAAAAGCTGCTGAGGAATTAAGAACGGTTGATTTTAGAGTTACTGCAATATATCGATATTGTCGAAATTTTTTGTGTAAATATCGATGTTTTTTTCTTAAAAAGTCAATTCGATTTGGCTTAATATGTAGTTTTTGTTTTAATATATGCTGAACTAAGAAATAACCTTCTACAATTTTTATAACATTCACCCAAAATGTATCATATCTCTGAGAACTCTAAAACCAATAGCGTTACGATAGGATCGTCGATTCATCGACAACTTTTGATAGTGACATAATCGAAAGTGTAACATCCCTAACTGATTGTTAAGCGGCCCACCCACTTGCAATATAATTGCACAATTTTTCGTATTGTACAATAATATCGCCAATGTGTATGTCATATTCGAAGGTGGCACAATATATTGGCAAATATTAAAAGACTTTTGATTTTTATTGTACAATCAAGACAATTGTGTAATGTGGAATGTGTGGAAACATTATTCAATGTTGTTTACTTTTTCACTGCCAGGAAAATTGGGCAATATTTTCTTTAAAAATATTGTGCCATTTATTGCATAGCACAGGTCAAAAGGACAATAATATGTACAACAAAATATGCAATAATATTGTATAATGGATGGGCCGCTTTAATTTAAAAAAAACGACATTTTCCCCTCCAAGTACATAAACATAAATATTGTTAGTTTTAATTTTACACAAATAGAAATTCAGAGGAATACATATATAAACAGAGACCAGAGAATGACAATTAGCACTAAAAATAACTTTAATTTTAGTAACTGCGAATAATCATAATACATACATATTTTCTCTCAGGCAACTATTACTATAGCCGATTCCAACACACAAAAGTATCTCTACTTTGGTTATGCGAAAAACTAAACTAAGCTCCAACTAAAAATAAAAAAGTCCATGAGTATCAAGCGCATTGACTGTCTCTCATACTAAAAGTCTAAGTATATTTATACTCTGGCTATGAATATTTAATCAGACAAAAATATTTTTTGTGTATATAAAATGGAGTCGAAAATGTGTGTGTGTGTGTGGCTGTTTGAAAACATGCTTTATGTGTGTGTAAAAGGAAATATCCCTGTATATACGCATGTATAGCCGATTAATAGTCAAAGCACTTTTATACTCATGTATGTGATTGTAGCTCATATAGTATATGAATTTTAGTTATAGTTGTTTCTGCTGCGTTATTTAACTAATGTGTATAACCATAGTTGTTGGATGTTGAAAGTTATACGTATTCGATTTAAAATTAATGCGTGTGTTCGTATATGAGCATGTTTTTATTATTAGCTGTACGCATTCATATTTGTTTGACGGCCAATGCTCAAAGAGTACTTACACACTTTTGTCATTAAAGGAAACAGGAAATCATTCAACTAAACTAAGAAAATAATATTCAATTGAATAAAATACTTTGCACAATACAAATTGAATATTTTTCTGCAAAATTTCCATACAATTTGCTTGAATGTGAGAATATAAAATGTTTTTGACCAAAAAATTTTATAAAATTTACATTAACTGATTTTATTTATTTAAAAATTAATTATGTTGGCCTCTGTTGCATTTTAGGGTAAATAATTAAATTAAAATAAATAAAACCATTTTGTAAATTATTGTTTTTAAACACTTTTATGTAAACATAAATACTAGTACAACGCTTGTGTTGATATTAAATTGTTTTCCTTTCCTGTAATAATTAGGAATGTAAGTTATATTATATCCATATGTAGTACATGTGTTAAGGCCAGCACACAAATATACATACATAGACATGTATATTTTTATTTGAATTTAAATTTTTCTATTATTATAATTATGTTTTCATTAATAATATGTATGTACATTGTATGTATGTATTTACATATGTCTACAATTTATAGTAATTAATGCGATTGTTTTATGATTAGCATAATTATTAAATTAATATTAATGCACAGGGTATTATATTTTATTAAAGAGTTAATAAAAAAAACAAACCCACAATAAACAAATGAAAGCGTTTTGTTTGTGGAAAAGTTATTGATAACGGGTGTACCAATAAGACGTTTCATGTAGGCATTTATCATGACTCGACAGCTGACAAGTAAAATTTACAACATTAATAACAATAGAACGATATATGTAGGCTTCAATGATGCATTGAAATTATTAAAATTGACTCAAAAATGGTGAAAATTTCGCGGACAGTTGGCATTTTTGAAACAGTCGTGAAGTAAAAGGGCGGATCAATAAGTCCGTGACTTTTCGAATTTCCCTCGTAGTTATATGAAATGCAACACTGTTCCCATCAAGTACCACCTACTAATAGACTACATACTTTGTTTTACTACTACTTTTTGATCAAGTGTCGTGTATTTTTCTAAAAATAGAAAAAGTGAATTTCGAGTGCTCATTAAACATTATTTTTTGTGAAAAAAACCGTCAATCAAACCCAGGAAAAGCTCGAGAAAAACTATGGGGACTCTACACCATCGATTTCAATGAAAAAAAAGTGGTTTACTGACTTTCGTTGTGGTCGCACAAGCACAAATGACGCTGAACTTTCTGGACGGCCAATTGAGGTCAGTACACCCGAAAATGTCGGAAAAATCCTCGATATGGTGTTAGCCGATCTTAGAGTAAAAGTGCGTGAGATTGTTGGTGCCATAGGCATTTCATATGGCAGCGTGGCTTCGATTTTAAGTGATGAGCAGGGTTTAAGAAAGTTGTCTGCAAGATGGGTGCCGCGTTTGCTCTCAATTGACTATAAACGTAAACGTGTGACAACTTCAAAGGATTGTTTGGAGTTGCTTAACCGCAATCCGCATGAGTTTTAGCGGCGTTTTGTAACTGTGAATGAAACATGGATCCATTACTGTACTCCGGAGACCAAGCAGCAGTCTAAACAATGGGTTTCTCCGGATGAACCTACTCCGAAGAAGGAAGTTTGTCGGCCAATAAGGTGATGGCAACAGATAATCCACATCGATTACCTTCAAAAGGGAAAAACAATAAACGGTGAATATTATGCCAACTTATTAGACCGATTGAATGAGAATTCAAAAAGAAAACGACTCCATATGGCCAAGAAAAAAGCTCATTTTCATCAAGATAATGCACGGGTGCACACATATGCAGTCTCAACTACAAAATTCTATGAATTGGGCTACGAATTGGTACCTCATCCGCCGTATTCTCCGGATTTAGCCCCTAGTGACTATTTCCTATTTCCAAACCTAAAGAAATGACTCGATGGAAAGAGATTTAGCTCCAGCAATGTAATTATTGACCAAACAAATGCCTATTTTAAGGACCTCGAAAAATACTATTTTTTGGTGGGAATACAAAAACTGGAGAAACGTTGGACAAAGTGTCTAGATCTCAAAGAAGACTAGGTTGAAAAATAAAATAACTTTTTATAAAAAAGTCACTGAGCTAATGATCCACCCTCGTGCATACCTTCTAGGTCAGCAATTGTAAAATTGGTGGTACAAGTTAGTGATATGAAGAATCAAACTTGTGCACGTCACTCAAAAACAACTGCGAACATTACTTTTGTAATGATAATCCGTGCTTGTTCATTTCTGCTCGATCTTTGGAATTGGATATTCCTAAGTTTCAACAATAAAAAAAGTCTGGCAGCCTTGCTCCCTGCTATTTATATATATAGCACGTCGACTTTCATACCTTTCAATTCATCGCAGCTCTCCAAAACGCCATCTGTCGGCAAGGGTGGAACTAGTTTTTATTTCAGTTTCTTTTAACTGTGCTTAGTTGTGTCACACAATTTACGATATAATCGCTCTTTTAAGTGAAAGGATTTTTGAGCGTGTAAATTCTCGAATAAGCGATCACAATTGGCCACCCAGCCCCCGTACTCTGTAATGCACTAAAGCTAAATCTCTATCGATAAAAATCTAATCGACTTGATTTATCGATTTTCGGCTACGAATGCAATTTTCAAACGTGTATTGATATATCAGGCAATGGCTTAAAAATTAAACTCACCGAAATTTTAGTGTTTTATGTCATCGCCAAAAATGTTTAATTTTCTATTTGTTCAGCATTTTAGCGATCGAAATTAGCTTTGGCTTTAGACAGTTACGAAATAAGGGGGCAGATGTGTGATTTTACACATATTTAGACCTTTTTCTTTGGGACTACGTGCAAGATAAGATTTATGCCCATGGCTCACAATCGATTCAAGATCTCAAAAATGAAATGCGTGCTGTTACACTGGATATACAGCTTCAAATGTTCGAATTGGAGATGGAAAATTTCATGAAAAGAATGTGGTGATGCAAGCATAGCCGTGCTGGCAATTGATCTGATATCGGTTTCCATTATTCATGGCATACCCCCCTCTTTACAATTAAATAAACATCCAATGATTTCCATTAACATTCAAGTTTTTTCTTACATATAAAAATTAAATCTCTTTGTGCAAGACCCTTTATTTATATGCATAGAGAAACAAGCGACACATTGCGTAAAGTTTCATATAAGCGATTTATATCTTTAATTATTATTAGAGTAAAGTGTGTGTGAGATATTATCACAAAATTTTATTCGTTTCAAAGGCCCGTCAATGATGCCATTACATAGAAAATGTAATATCGTGCAAATGTCTAGGTGGCTTCACTAGGTGGAGTACTGCCGACATGTCAAGTTCAAAATCACCTCCATGAGAAGTGACCACGATCTCAAAATGTCCAATTTATTATATTGCTTACTGTTATATTTGGTAATATTTTCTTAATTTCTCGTTTATCCTATTGCAAAGCAATATCTTATTATGCATAAGGCTTTAGATACAATTTAAAATTTATTTTCCTAATTTCCTTTGAGGATATGTATTGTACGTGCTAAAGGCAAAACATTTTCTTATATTTTAATTTAATTTAAAAATTTTTATATAACTTTCTTCATAATTTAATTATATCCTAACTATGTGTTGTTCAATTAAATCATAAAATCTGCTTGACAATTGACTGATTTAACATTTTGTTTCGCAATGGCTTGTATGCCATAATCTCTAGGGTGATTGAATTTTTTCTTGGCTACTGGCTGAAAAAAAAATAATTTTGTAAGATCACGTTTTTGACTTTGTATCGTTTATGGCAGACAATTGGTTTTTTGCCACGAAGAAGAATATTAATTTTTGTGAATTTTTAAAACTTTTGTTGGGATGCTGAAAAAAGATGCCATCACAAATCGATGGTCCTAAAAAAAACAAATCACTTGCAATCGCGCAATAATGTTTGATTAAAACATTTCTGTTTAGTGATATGAAACTGCATATTTTAATACCATACTATAGAACACTTTAAGATTGTTTTTTAAGCAACAACAAGTAAAAACTACAATAAAATTTATCATTAACACGAATGAATATTTTTAACAGTATTATAAACAAAATTGCTTTAAAAAAAACCGGATATTCAAATACTCATTTCATTCGAATAAAATAAATTGTGATACTTTTTCTTTGTTCATCATATTTTTTTTTTATTTCTTCATAGAAATGTTGATGTGTTTTCCTACCATGTCAGAAGCCCATATATTTTAAATTAGGTTGCTTTACTTCAAGATAATAAAAATTTATTTAATAAAATAAAAAATTATTTGAATACTCGAATGAAATTGTATTCGATTTTGTACATCATAAGCTGTGAAGTGGTTGTTGAACACGGTGGTGTTACCAGTATTTATTATTAAATCACAAAATAATTAAAGTTGTCTTTTGCATATAATTTCTTAACAAAGCAATTGTAAATTGTAAATTGAGCACACAAGTGTAAAAATATGTGTATGTGTAAAAGAGTTTTATAATTTATTGATTGAGACTAAAAAATAAAATATCTATAAAAATAATATCTTTCACAATGGATATAAAAGTAAAAAGTTTTATTATCACTTAATATTTTACGAAATTTTGAGTTTGTGAAATTAAGTATGGTGCACTATGAAGTGTTCAATAAAAATATTGCACACTTGACACAACTGTCTATTCAATTGTTGTACAATCAAATACTATAAATACATATATATATATTTATAGTCTTTGGTACAATGGTTTTGTATGTTTTTTGTTTCCTTGTTCTCTATTTTTGCTTCACACTCAATTACGATCACCACACAAACAATATTCGCTCTTGAATAAAATACTATACTGTGCACTTTTTCATAGCTTGCGCACACTTCTAGTATGTATAAAGCAAAAGAAATTAACATACACTTACCCTTGTTTTTATTTCGATGTAAAATTTTGCTTCCCAGTAATTATTTTTCCTCACCTCTATTTAACTGTCTGTGTTTCTCTCTCTTTTATGATTTCAAAAACAGTTTGAAATGTACTGCTGTATATAACGGAATTAATTAAATAAATACAAACAGCAACGACAAACTATCAAAAATCTATGTATTTCAAAACGTAAGATTACCACTTTTTTAAATAAAATAAATTTTTTCTAAAAATTTAAATAAAATCAACAAACAGCAATAATATACATACATATGTATAAGTATAAGGCAATAAAATTTTTTAAAGGAATTTTTTTAAATGAAAATTAAAATTTTTTAAGAAATATTGAATTTAATAGTAAATGGTGTAAAACACTACTTGTAAGTAAAAAGCACTATTTGTTTTAAAAAGTTTTAAAAGTAAAAAGCTTTTTCTCGCTATTAAAAGCTATTTTCTGATAATAAAAGCTCTCTTTTTTACAGATCAAATGATAACACTGCAAAACAGTTTCCACTAAAAGCTGCATACTCGTATAGTTGAAGTTAAGTTCCACACCTGGAAACTGTAAGCTTTTTAATCTGATGAGAACAAGATAAAAAGATGGCTACTCTTGTTGCAGCATAATTAATTTGTTTGTGTATGTTACATACGCTGATGTATTCCAGTAATATACATACATATGTATGCATATAAGAATAAATGTATGGAATTAATGTTTCATGTTTTTTCGTTTTGCGAAATTTGTTTAAACATTTAATAAAACACCTAGAAGCTAAAACACACATGTAATTAAAACATTAAATTGATATTTGATATATTTTTCTTTTAATCTAAAACACTTTTCCATCACACTGTTTTAAAACACTTTCTTGAGCACTCAATTAAACACGACCGCGTCGAACAAGCTTATACCACGAACTGAATAAAAAGACGAGAGTGATTTCATAAGATGCGTAAAATAACAGATGGACAGTTTTTTTGCCAAAAGTCCCAGAAACATATAAAAAACAGCCAAGTTCAATATTAACATAAAATAAGGATCATGTTAGTAATTTTTTTTGAAGAAAAAAATAATTGAATAACTTGTACAACAATTATCAATGTGAATTTGTGCTGCTGTTCACAGATCAGTCAAAATAATGACACGTGCTTACTTAAAGAAGTGTTAAAACTAAAAAAAATGCTTTAAAAAGCATAGTTATATCTGGCCTCAGGTGTAGAGAAATCTTAGTATAGGTATACACTGCAACCAAAAAAGCATTCTTAAAACAAGAATTTTGGGTTTTCGTTTCGGTTTTGAAAATAAGTTTTGATGTTACAATGTTTCTTTTAATATTAATATGCATATAACATTGTTATGATTATAACGAAGCTATTATAAAACAAACAAATTTAGTTATATTTCACAAACGTTTCTTCTGAAAGTAAAATAGTTTCTTCTTGATTTTAAAACTTTTTTTTGTGTACCTTTATAAATAAAATTAGTCTGTTCGATATAAAACAAAAACAAAACTTCATAAATGTAAACAATATTTTTTATTTATCATGTAAGTTTCCAACTAAAGTCGCTGGAGCTTAAACTAAACCATTTTAAATTGAGACTTTGTTTACAAGAAATAAATAAATGAATATTCGCACAAAATTTGCTTTAAAGGCCTTTTATATTAAAAAAAGGTGAGAATTGGCTTTGGCTTGTCTGTAGTAACACCCAAAGTTTCCGGCAAAGATGGAACCCTCAGCTGCCTACTAGTCAAAAGGGATAATACCTATATTTAATTTTTGGAAGAATTCCAAATGAACAAAATTTCTTATGAAAAGTTTCATTGATCTTGTTCGACAAAATTATTATTATTTTTTAATTATCTGACCAATTAGTTAAGGGTTAATTCATAAAAATATTTTTGATGTATAAAAGGCTTATAAACACTGTATAATCAGTTATATATATTATTAATATTAAAGAAATTCTTTAATTACGCATACTCTGCTGTATTTTTATAACTAATATTTTTTTTGTCTGCAGAAACAACTAGAATCTGCGGCAGAATTCGAACCTGCGGCCCTCCGACAACTAAACTAGTACACTGCCTGCTAATATGTACCAATTTCTTAAATTTTATTTGTTTAATAATATTGTTTAATAATTTTTTTTCTTAATTAACTAAAAAACGTACGTAATATTCGTTTGTACTTATATTTATGTGTGTAAAAAACACTTTTGACACTTTTGCAGTTCAATTATTGTAATATTATTAATTAATAGTATTCTGTACTTAATATTAATCTTTAATTTTAGAAGGTACAAAAAAGAATATTAGCTGTTGAAATCTCAATATTTATTTATTTATTTATTTGTATTTCATTAATTTAATTGTGCTTACATTTGGCTTATTTGCTTAAAGAGGTTAGAAATATATTATCCTTTTCTACTTCGACATTTTTATTTAATTATGATAGTTTTAAAATAACTTAAATTAATATATATTTAGTTTGAAGGAAAATAGAAATCAAAAACCTTTTTGAATCGTGTTTTTGGGTTTATATAAAAAGAAAAACTAAAGCTAAGGGATAAAACATTTATGAAATGGAAAGTTCATTTATATGATTATATTTATTATTATAATTTTCGTTCAGAATATTTATTTTTGCGTTAACAGTAGGGAATTCAGCAAGAGCATGTAAAATTCAGGTTATATTTTTCCATCGTTTGTTTTGATACGATTGTAGAAATTCGAAGCAAATAGTCGGTTTCTCTTGTTGTTGCGAAAATGCCCTTTCACCACTTGCACAAGAATTTGGAAGGGATAATATTCCTCTAGCAGTTGTTTAAATATCGGAAAACATTGGTTCATTTAGTTCATTTTTCATTTGTAATACCAAAAGGTACAAGTGTTGCCATTTTTTATGGTTTTAATAACTCCTACATCAACCATTGCTCGAAACTGGTTATTTATAGTTCAATATTTTTTGTGTGCCAATTTTTTCATGTTATATAATAGGAAACAATTTTAAATAGTGATAAATTGGTCACTGGGGTGCTACGGTACTTTTCACATTCAAAAACTTCTAAAAAAAGTACAATTGTACCAACGTTTCCATCTCTGTATCTAGTGATAAAGAAAAGTGATTTCCTTACTCTCTTTCTTATTCGTCCATTTAATATTTTCGCTCTTCTATTTATTTATTGTATTCTATTTCTATATGTATATATAATACCAAGTGCAGGGGAAATACCGGAATAACTATATATGCACGTACATACATAAATATGTATTAGTCCTTTTTTGTGTGTGAAATAACTAAGTTAAAAGCGCATCTGTTGCTCTCATTCTCTTTTCCATAAAACGAAACGAGTGCTTCGAAAAGCTTTGTGTTGAGACCAGCGTTGCCAAGTGCGCGTACTTATCTGTTTTTCGCAGGTTTTTTTTAACTGTTAAGCAGTCGTGCAGTTTTTGTTTAAACAAAAATCAGTGTTTCTTACTTTTCAGTAAATCTTTTAGTCCCAATAAACATGTCTATATATATATTGGTGCTTTACCAAATCATCAGTAGACTTCAACGACA
Source organism: Nowickia ferox (assembly GCA_936439885.1). Taxonomy (NCBI): domain Eukaryota; kingdom Metazoa; phylum Arthropoda; class Insecta; order Diptera; family Tachinidae; genus Nowickia; species Nowickia ferox. The sequence goes on along the minus strand of OW387023.1, from coordinate 87,146,244 downwards.
CATTTTGAACAGTCATAAACGCCTTATCTTATGCAGAGACCAACAAATACCATTTAAGAATTCGCATATAATAGCATCACCCCTTTTAGACACGAAAAGTTTACTTTGCAAAATCTTAATTAAGCTGGGAGAAAGACAGAAAGAGAAGGTATTCTCACCTCTGTCTTTCACACAGCCGAATTAAGACTTTGCAAAGTAAACTTTGCGTGTCTAAAAGGGGTCTATTTTTGAAAAAGAATAAAAAAAGGGTAGTAGTCTTAGAAACATATCAAAACCCCAGCAAATATTATGTATTCAATATGAATCTTTTTTATTTTTCTACACATTCAGGGCCAATTTCAACAATTCAATTTAAATATCAATTCACATTAAAATGTCGATTTTCGAAAATTATGAATTGATATTTAAATAAGTTGGTGAAATAGACTCATATATAATTAGAAATCCATTGAAGAACAATAAAATTATTTATAAGGGAAAATGACAGACAAAATCCAAATTAAACTTTTAAGAAATTTAATATTTTACATATTGGGCCTGTGACAAACGGTAGCAAAATACTATTGTAAGTAAATTTTTTACACTCTCTCTAGCTCTAGCTCCAGGGGCTAGTATAATTTTTGACACAACAGATACATTTTTGACAAGCAGCAAATAAGAATCATGGTATCATAAAAAGTAAAACCACCGCATTCGTTTTTGAAAATTGGAAAATTCGCCTAATACATCGATTTTTACTGCCTTTAAATGTAGTAAGACTGTGAAAATTGCATTGTATTGCATAAAAATTTCCTTTTCAAAATTGTTGGCATGTAGTTGGCTTGCAGTTAAATTTTTTGTTTCTCCGCCGAATAAATTTTTTCATCAGCTTATTTCTATGCTAAAGCGAATTTATCAAAATTTTGCATCGTAAAAAAAAATATCATTTGGAACAGTAGAAAATTTAAATTTTTTTTAAGTGAAGTTTTTTTTGCTCGTGGCGCCAATAAAATTCATATGGACTTGCTTTATCACCAGCAAATAAATTTCACTTAAAATAAAAATTGTTTATGTTTTTCATACAAGTTTCAGAAATTTTTAAAGGTAAAGCAACATCTGAGTTTCTATACATAATTTTCACTTGATGAGGAGTTTTCTACGATTAGGCTTTTAATGATCACACTATATTTTTTAAATATATTTAAATGCTTATTTCATCCACAAAATTTTTGTGAATCAAATCGTGTCTCAAGAAAAGTGATATTGTAAAGTTTGTAGCTGTGCGCAATTATGTACAATAACTGATTTAATGCCGCATGGTATACAAATAAATATGTATGTATGTATATACAATGTATATACAACGTAGCGATGTTATGTAATTTTTAAATTTTTATAAGAAATACTGTTGGAATTTTGGGGCTTTTTTCTTTCTAAAAACAGTTTCTTCTTCGATGTGCGTAGTTTTTTTCTCAAAGTATGGCAGCACTTGTTGAGATGAAAACCTGGGAGAGTAGGAGCAAAATAGTTATATACATTGTTATATAAAAGGTTTTGTTTCCATTTTATAATTTAAGAAAGAGTCATGAGATATAATAAAGGTTTTGTGAGAAGGAAAAAGTGGCGTTTTTAATACTGTTACTTAGCGGTTTTTTGGTATTTTACAATTTATATATGTACATTAGGGTGACAGCCAAAATTTTTTTCGCGAATTTTAAAGCTTTTTCAACGGAATATTGTGCCAATAGGTTCAAAAGTTTTGTGACGAAAATTTGAGCCAAATCGGACAACGTTTTCTGGACGCGCATCCAGGTCAAAGGTCAGGTATTTTCATATTTTACAATATATACGAAATAAATTTTTTGAACTCGTTTATTTTTTTTCAATATTTAATGAAAAAATGTGGATTTATATATTTTCGTGAAAAAAATAGTAAAAAGAACTTTTTTGGTAATTAACCTTTCCTTTATGTCAGGAAATTAATAGATGCTTTTATTCAAAAACGTTAACTACAAAAACACATTTGTTTGTTTGTATTAAATCACACCATCTACATGGCAAAAATTTTAAAATTGCTAATTTCCTACACAACAACCATTATTTTTAACGGATTCTAATGATAAATTTCAAGGCCTACTAGATTTTTAAAATACGACTGAATTATGTATTTCCCCAAAAATTATATAAATTGCATTCAGTCGTGTGAATTACTTGTGTAAAGTGCTTTTGGTTAGAGATTTTTTGTGAATTTTGTAAAAATATATAACAATGCCCTCGTTAAGGGAAGAAATATTTTTAATAGGCTATTCAAAACACCAAATAGTTGGTTCTAAACTTCCCTTGAAGGGCGACTGCCTCAAAGTTTTTTTTCATAATATGAGGACAACGAAATTAACTGCAAAAGATAGTGCTGATCTTGTGGTAAGAGAGTGTATAATTTTTTGGGAAAAGGCCCGTATTCCTGTTCACGATTTGCACTGGTGTACAAAAAAAATGTTGCGTCTGTATGAGGAATGGAAAGATTTAAAAATAAATATATATAGAGTGTCCGACATTCATAAAAACAGAAGAAAAATGTGGAGCGATAATTTAGGCGATCTCTTCGATATTGCTCGTACCGATGCACTGGAACTAATAGATTTAGAAGAAGACAAGCAATTTTTAATTAAACAAAGAATGAAAGGTCGCGAAGGTTGTATGTTGGGAGTCGACTGTAATCTAAGAAAAAAAGAGGAAAGAAAAAGAAATCGCAAAAAACAAGAAGAGTTGCGTAAAAAATTAAGTGACGAATTACCATCAACTTCATCAGGTAAAAATTTAATTAAATGTTAAATAACGTTGTTTTAAATTTTTGTTGGAAGTACTGAACTGTGACAAAATTTATTTCAGCCTGCAATATGATTGAATTTTCCGCGTCTGAAGATGCTGCAACATCAGAGGAAGAATATTCTGAATGTTCAATTGAGGCAAAACGTTTTCGCAGTACTTCTTGTACGAAAAAGCAAAGTGTCTTAACGTCAAGACTAGCTGCAGTTTTCGACAAGTTAAAAATAAGTCAGAGAGATGCTGTACACTTATTGGTTGCAGTTATTGACGCCGTCGGACTTAATACATCCGATTATATTTTAAATCGAACCTCCATAAGTCGGGAAAGAGCGCAATTAGGATTAACGCAAAGTGAAAAAATTATAGAAAAGTTTACTGCAAGTGATCAACCTTTGACCATCCATTGGGACACTAAACTGTTATCGACAATAACAGGAAAATCAGAAGACCGTTTGGCTATAATTTCTACGGCTCCAGGCCTAGAGCAAATTATAGATATGCCTGATATTCCCTCTGGGACTGGAGCGGAAATTTCTTCTGCAGTTTATGATGCATTAGAAGACAAACATATTTTGGAACGAACGGAAGCGTTTGTTTTTGATACAACATCATCCAACACTGGTAGATTGAAAGGTGCATGTGTGCTTTTGGAGAGATCAATTGGAAGAGAAATTCTATTTCTAGGCTGCAGACACCATATTTTCGAAATTGTTTTGGCAGCAGTTTTTACGGAGGCCAATGTTGGAGTGTCGTCTGGACCGGACATAACGATTTTTAAAAAATTCAAAAAACATTGGCCAGAAATAAATACAGATAGTTTTGTGCCAGGAATAGCTCATCCACGAATTATGGAAATTATAGGCGATAATGTTGGTGAACTTTTAGATTTTGCTTTAGGAAAAATGAACGATTCATTCCCGAGAAATGATTATAAAGAATTTTTGGAGTTAGTAATTATATTCCTTGGTGGCAATCCTCCTTCAGGAATAAAATTCGGAAAACCCGGTGCACTGCACTACGCAAGATGGATGGCCAAGGATATATACTCTTTAAAGATAGTGATTTTTTGCAATCAATTTCCTGAAGTGACAGATTTTGAAATCAGTGCTTTGATAGAAGTAACAGGTTTCATTGTAAGTTGTTATTCAAATTTTTGGTTTGATTCAAATAAAGCGGATAAAGCTGCTTTAAATGACATTATGTTTTTGAGAAAATTGGAAAACTACAAAAGGGTCAATCAAAATATTGCGGACAAAGTCATTTCAAAGGTATTAAATCATCTGTATTACTTAAGCGAAGAATGTGTGGGCTTTTCTTTGTTTGACGAAAGGATAGACAACATAACAAAAAGCAAGCTAGTAGCGAAGATGTCTGTAGATATATCTGGAAATGAGGATGAAGAGATAGCAAAGAAGCTAATAATAAAGAAGGAAAACTTAAAAAGTTTTATTTTCAGAGACAACTCTGATATTTTACAAGATTTGTTTTCAAAAAATACCAAAATAGTTTTCAAGAGATTTGGAATTTCAATAGAGTTTTTCAGCAACGATCCACGTTCTTTGAGTGTTACAGGAGAGTACCTAAGAGCGAAACAAATTATTCAAAACTTGGCTGTTGTTAATGATTGTGCTGAAAGAGGCATTCAGTTAATTCAAGAATACCATGACAAAATAACAAAAGATGAGGGACAGAAACAACATTTAATGAAAGTAACTATCATATATTATAACTTCTTTAATTTTTTTTTCTCTTGACATGGTTTAATATTTTACAGGTGGTACAAAAATATAGGCAGCTGTATTAAAAAAATGCTAATCTATATTCTCTGCAAAAAGATTTTGATCTGTAGATTTTAAAAGAAAAAAAACATACCAAATCACCGATCATAATTTTTGTTTTTAAAATTAGAAAAAGTAGTAGATTGACCATTGAATGCGGTCGACGCTGGTAGCGCAGCAGAAAATATATGCATATTCCATCCTGAAATGTAAAAACTTTATGTTAATTGAAAATTTTTCCTGCAATATTTTTAAGTTATTTTATCAAAAGTACACAGAATTTATATACATTGCCAATAATGGCATACATATGTATATTAAACATTTTTGAAATAAAATAGTTTGTGGATCACTTTGACGCAAGGGAAATTTGAGAGTTAGTTCCCAAAAAAACTATTTGAGTGTCCTCTTTATTAAAAGTCTACAGAATCCAGATGTTTTTGTAAAATAAAGTAGAAAATATATGAGTTTCTCAACTTTATTTCATACTAGCTGTGAAATATGCAAATACCTGACCTTTGACCTGGATGCGCGTCCAGAAAACGTTGTCCGATTTGGCTCAAATTTTCGGCACAAAACTCTTGGACCTATTGGCACAATACTCCGTTGAAAAAACTTTAAAATTCGAACAAAAATTTTTTTACATACAAACCATTGTCACCCTAATGTACATATGTATGTATGTTAGTATACTCACGCATTCGATAGCAATTGAATAGAGTTTTTATCTTATAGTAAAAAAGTTGATTAAAATATTAATGGACTCAGACCATACCCACATACATATGTTCATATCATCCAAATTTTACAGAAGAGGGAGAAAATACTATTAATAGCTTAAGACACTAACCTAATGCATTTAGATTTTTCGACATGCATAATTTAAAAATAAAATTAATATTTCAGCCAGTCGATGCGGCATCTTTAACTCTGGCAAACGGCATTAAAATGTCATATGTTATAAAAAGTGGATTTTACAGGTTTACACTCTAAGCTGACAATATGTATTCTAGCACAAAATTTATAAACAAGAGCACAAGTAACAAAAGTAAAAAGTTAATTTTTTTCGCTTTAAATTCAAATTAAGGTGTTAGGGAATATGAATAAACAATTGCTATTGCTTGGGCGCTTGAATTCAGAAGATGAATATGTGTTCAGGCGCATAAATAGAAAGTTGCGCAAAAGCTTAAGTAACGTGCATGCTTATGTATATATGTACGTATATTTTAATATATTGCACTAGTTCCTCTAAAGGCGTCAACACAAAATTTTGCATTTTATATTTCTTTTGTAATTAACTTGTTCATTAGTAAATTTTTTTTATCGAAACCTATACGAATCACCGCATACATAATTTTAAACTTCATATGCATTGAAACTTGCTGGTATCAAATAAAATTGTATTAAATATGCTTAAATAACAGTTAAGAGTGATAAAAATAACGCTTTGTGTACATCACTTTTGTTTGCACCTTCTCCCAGGCATGGAAGTATTAACTAATTTAACTCTTCCACTGTTTGCTAAAAATAGAAAACAATTTCACTTTATATACATATATATAGAAAAGTAGAAATAATTGTATGTAAATGCGTAAAAGGCAGAAAATTAATTCAGCAGCAACATGACTACGCAAAACTGCCTAATAAAATAATGTACTTATTCTCTCTTACCTTTTGTACTTCTTCCCCTTTTTAAAGAAAAAAAAAAATCGAAACGACTAACGGGAAACGCACGATTGACGATTTTTATATTACATTTTAATATTTAATTAGCACTATATTAATTTTTCCAAACTACATATTTTAGAAATATAAGAAAATACTGCTTTTCATTTGGGAATGATCATCTCTCAAACAATTTAATTAATAAATATTCACACGCGCACACGCACCAAAACGACCGATTATATCAATTAACGCGAGAAGACTGAATGTTCCTTCCAATAAGTAGATAATCTGATAGTGCATTTGCATGTACTAAAACAACAACAATGCTTTTTGCTTTTAAGTGTTTTTTGCTATAACTCTCTTTAAATTGTTGTCAGTATAAAAAGTCAGGCATGGAACTTTCACCACTATGATGTTTTGTATAATATTAACAAGAACTATTTTGATTTATAGGTATTCACACTTTAATTTTTATGAAAATAATTTCTCTATGAGATTATATTTAAGTAATTAATACTAAATAGTGAATTTTTAGTTCGATATAATGAATTTTATATATATATATGAATATATATATATATATGATATATGAATTTTATATATATGTATATATATATATATATATATATATATACATATATATAAAATTCATATATCATATATATATATATATTCATATATATATATAAAATTCATTATATCGAACTAAAAATTCACTATTTAGTATTAATTACTTAAATATAATCTCATAGAGAAATTATTTTCATAAAAATTAAAGTGTGAATACCTATAAATCAAAATAGTTCTTGTTAATATTATACAAAACATCATAGTGGTGAAAGTTCCATGCCTGACTTTTTATACTGACAACAATTTAAAGAGAGTTATAGCAAAAAACACTTAAAAGCAAAAAGCATTGTTGTTGTTTTAGTACATGCAAATGCACTATCAGATTATCTACTTATTGGAAGGAACATTCAGTCTTCTCGTGTTAATTGATATAATCGGTCGTTTTGGTGCGTGTGCGCGTGTGAATATTTATTAATTAAATTGTTTGAGAGATGATCATTCCCAAATGAAAAGCAGTATTTTCTTATATTTCTAAAATATGTAGTTTGGAAAAATTAATATAGTGCTAATTAAATATTAAAATGTAATATAAAAATCGTCAATCGTGCGTTTCCCGTTAGTCGTTTCGATTTTTTTTTTCTTTAAAAAGGGGAAGAAGTACAAAAGGTAAGAGAGAATAAGTACATTATTTTATTAGGCAGTTTTGCGTAGTCATGTTGCTGCTGAATTAATTTTCTGCCTTTTACGCATTTACATACAATTATTTCTACTTTGGGGAAGGTTAAATAAATAGTTTTTATTAGTTTATGAAGTTTTTGTATGTTTAGGTACATAAACATAAAATACATTTTGCAAAAGGAAGAAAGATAAATAAAAGCACATGTATGTATGCAGGCATGTGTATATACATATGTACATAAAGATATTCAACTATTTACTTACAAAACGCTAGTGTTTCTTAAATATACATATGTATACATATATATTCACATACTGACATATTTAGTTCTCCATATTTCTTATTCTCTTCAGAGGAGAAATTTCAATTTCCAGTCTTGGAAATATAGTTTCTAGAATATGCAGCTTTTAGTGGAAACGGATTTTGTTGTTGTTATATTTTTGATCTTATACAAAAAAATGAGCTTTATTTCCAGGAAATAGCTTTTTGTTGCTTAATAAAAAATTAGTAAAAGTTTTTTCACAGGCTTTTGTTTCAGTAACTCTAAAACTTTGTGAGAATAATAGTGCATTTCACACTATCTTTTATATGAAATGAAAGTTAAAGAAGCAGTTATGAATAGAAAGTGAGGAACATGTTTTTAGATCGATATATCAATAGAGTTAGGCTTATAGCTCATGCGCATATGGCTATGAAGTAGCGAGAATTTTCAGCACTTTTGTTGCATTTTTTTTTGATATATGTAAGTAGTAGTGGCTACATGCCCTAAAATTTAAATACATGTGTAGTATTTTTGTTCAAAAGCTAAAAAAAAAAAATTTTACACCACATGCGCATGTATCAGGCTTAAGGTTTTTGTTTAAATATTGACCCCTTACCGCTGAAATAACGTAACCCGCAAAAAATAAAATTTACAAGAGATTTTTTTTTTGAAAATACAGTTTTCTAATATGCTAAATTTTTTTAAAATTAAAACAACCAAACAAGCAGTGATCTTAATCAAGTCATAGATAAAATTTACTTCAATTCTCCTAATATGAAATAGTTTTTGGTAATCTACATTTCAGGCAGGATATATTAAATTGGGACCGCGAAGTAACGTGACCCACATAAAACAAAAAATTACTGGAGAATTCTTTTCTTCTAATTTCTGCAGAAGTTTTTAATAAAAATTTAATTGTATTCTTCAAATGACCTTATGCTAGTTAGAAGTTGGTTGTACATTAATTCCTTCTATTACTAAAGTGTATAAACAATAAAAAAATCACCTGAAATTAACATTAAACTCAAAATTTCAACTGAAAACAGTCCTTAACGCAAAGTTTAATTTATGTATTAAATTCCATTTAAATATAACAAATATTTTACATAAATATTAAAAAAATACCGATATAATTTTTCTTGCCCTTGAGACAGCCCAACATTGTGCCGAATTTATAATAAATTTAGTTTATGAAGAAGTTTGAATTTTAAAACTTTTAACTATAGAGTCTGTTCTGTAAATCACGAAATGTCAAATTACGGTGATTTCAAAAAATTAGAGCAAGCTAAATCATTGCTTTTTGTTTTGAAAGTTGGAATAAAATGAATAATAATGGAATAATATGAATGAATGAAAATTGACTAATAAGTCAGCTATTAATATTTTGTTTTTGAAATATCGTTCCATTTAAAAAATTCTATATTTTCTTAATTTTTATGGCACACCAGCTGAGCCCGGCAAACTTTGTCCAACCCTCTACTTTTATATAGTTTTTTTCTTAACTACAAATTACTCCACACAAAAAACAAAACAAAAACCTACCGGGAATTAACCCGAACCTGTGTTGGAAATTTAAGCTCCATAGCTCTTAAAGTTTCAGAGATCATGTTATGAACAAACATACACTACTATTTTATATATACAACATATAGATATAGGTATGTATGCATACTTATATCTACGAGTACATAGTTATCTAGTTAAAAAACATAATAAGGGCAATCATAATTCCGCAATAAATTTTTTTCGGGGAACAATTTCAAACAATAGCAAGTAATAGCGAAAACAAAAAAGAATTTAATTGTAAAAGGGAGAAATTTCTCTTCATCATCAATATCCGCTTTATTTAACACATCCTAGCTTTGCAATATTTGAGACAAATGTATTCGTTTTGAAATCCCACTTTCTCGCCAATACTCGCTCTCGTACATTTAACATTTTACATTTTAATGTCTCTTACGTTATTTTTGCGGTAAAAAAATTAAGTGGATGTCATCTATGTAAAAATTTAAAGAATGAAAAATCGTTTTTTAATAAAATATTTTCGCTGTTAGGGCTTGTCGTATTCGCAGGAAAAAATTGTGGTCACTCTGACATTGTCAATTGTTTTGTTTATATTTTTTCTAACCCAAGTATAAAAATCGACCACACTTCAAATTAACCACAAACGTGGGCTTATTGCCACCGGCCACGAAAAAAGCACAAACAATTTATTTGAAAAAGCACTCAGCTCTAACTTCATAATTTTTCCCATCAAAAAGTTTAAAAAGCTCTAAAGTCAGTGCGAAAAGCTTTAAGCTCACAAAGCTGTAAAAAAAGTCAAAGATAAAAGCATTGCTGTTACTGTAGAACATGAAAATGCATTATAAGATTATCTACTTATTGGAAAGAACATTCAGTCTTCTCGCGTTAATTGATATAATCGGTCGTGGTGGTGCGTGTGCGCATGTGAATATTTATTAATTAAAGTGTTTAAGTAATGATCATTCCCAAATGAAAAGCAGTCTTTGCTTATACAATTTATGGAAATTAATTTAAATTAAATTTAAAAATGTAGTTTGAAAAATTAATATAGTGTTTAATCAAATATTAATATGAAATTAAAAAAATTGTCAATCGTGCGTGTCCCATAAACCACCGTTAATCGTTTGAAATTTTTTTCTTCAAAAACGGGAAGAAATATAAAAGGTAAGAGAGAAGAAGTGCATGATTTTCTGCCTTTTAGGTATTTAAAAAGTATAATTTATATGTACGAGTATACATATATATGTATGTATGTACATATGCATGTAAATACAGATAATCCAATATATGCATACATGCGTATGTATTTTGTTCTCTCTATTATTCTCTTCGGAGGAGAAATTAAAATTTCGAGTTTTGGAAATTAACTTTTTAGAATAGCTTTTAGTGGAAAGGGATTTTGTTGTTATATTTTTGATCTTGTACAAATAATGAGCTTTATTTCCAGGAAATAGTTTTTTCTTTCTTTAGCAAAAATAAGTAAAAGCTTTTTAATAGGCTTATATTTCAGTACCTCTAAAACTTTATGAGAATAATACTGCTTTTTAGATCAGTGCGCTTCAAACTGTATTTTATATGAAATCAAGTTTTTAGATCGATATACATACATACATACATACATACTAGAGTGCTGCACAAGCCTTAAAAATGGCTCCCAAGCAATTTCATTAAGTTTAGGAGGTGTGCGTGTATTGCTTCGTTATTGTAAAACAAATAGTACTTCCAAAAGAGATGTGTTTATTAATTTCATAAAATGCTGACTGGATGATTTATTTGAAAAAGAATAAAATGTATGCTGTGTCGAATGCTTATGAGAGATTGAGTTGTTTTTTTTCATATGCGTGTAAATAAGAGTATAAAGAAGTGCCCACGAGCGGCCTTTTGCTTGTCTCTGACTCTAAGAGTCTATAAAATGCTAAAAATTCCTTTCGTAATAGCGAATCACATAGGCTGCAGTAAATTTAGTCCCAATTCCTACAATATATGCATGTATGTATGTATGTGAGTTCAATAGAACTAATTAAAAGAAATCAATAATCTTGTAATATATTTTATTTCTATTTCATGCGAGTAACAGTTAGAAATTGAACACATTAAATGAATGGATAAAAAAATAAAAGAAAACACAATCTGATGTTGTAGAAAAAAAAATGCAATTTACAGATAAATTAGTTGTAATTCCGTTTGAAAATGTATCATTTCCTGTTTGGCTGCAACAATCTATTGGAAATGGGAGGATTTAATCAACTTTTCGCCTGCGATATTTTTTCTTTTGGAAAATCATTTAATTACAACGAATTTAAAAATTAGGTCAGTGAAGAGCTCTCTGTGTATTTGGTTTGATAGATTTATTGCGGTGGTATTTGTGGGTGCTATTTTCGAACAATTTTAACGGTTTGAAAAAAAAATTAACGATTTTAGGAGTGTAAAGTAAATAAAATGTGATTTGACAAAAAAAAAAAAGAAAAGAAAACAAAAATCATGCAATTCAATAGTAATTACAAATATAAATATTTTAGTTTGTGAGAGGGAAATTAATTCATCCAAAAAAAGCAATCATTTATGATAAAAAAAAATTTAGTTTTAGTAGAGAAATTAAACACTTCAGGTATGCAAGTTATTTTGAACAATAATCGATTCCCTTTAATTATATTGATTAGTTTTTATTGAATACTCAGGAAATTTTTAATACATCACCGTAAACATTGTGTAAAGTTTCTTGCAGCAAATGTTAACTTTTTGGATAAGAGAGCTTGCATAAGGTGAGGAAAGGGAAATTTTTTATTTTCCTAGTCATACTGCATTTTACGTAATATACAATACGTCTATAAATATGAAATTAATTATCAACTAAATGTTCTCAAACAAACCAAATGGGTCAAATTCAGTCGAAGTTTATTAATTTGTTGTAAGGGCTGGGCAAATTTAATGATGGGAAATAAAGTGGCTTACAAACACACTTTCTTTTTGACAAACTCAGTTTTATTGATACCAATGTAAAGTAGAAATATGTCAATTAATAATGGAATATGATGTTGGGCAAATTTCAACCTCTAGCATGTCGGCAGAGCGGACCTTCTCACAAAATTTTTAACCACATTTTGTAACAAAGCTTCGCTTATCTCGTCAATGCAGCGCCGAATTTCATATTTCAGAGCTCCAGTTAATTCTGGTTTGTTCACGTAAGCCCGCTCTTTCAAATTAAAATTCACAATTTTCAGAATCTAGAAAAATTTTTTGTTCACGAGTGTATGGTCAAAATGTCCCAACTTTTACTACATTTTTGACAGTTCATCATTTGCGAGCCAATTTACTTCCAAACCTCAAATTTGGCTACCCTTTATATGTATTAACAATATTCTTGCTATCGATCCAGTCCCACTGTGCGGTTGTTGCTTTTATGCGAGGGTGGATCAACAAGTCCGTGACTTTTCGAACTTCTTCCCCCGTAGTTATATAAAATGCAACACTGTTAACATCAAGTACTACTAAGTACTGTTAATAAGCTACTGTAAAATTTTGAGCAAGTTTCGTCATTTACTTTGCGTTTAACAGCTGTTCAAAACATACAACCTCGTGTATTTTTCTAAATATGGAAAAAAGTGAATTCCGAGTGCTTATTAAGCATTATTTTTTGCGAAAAAAAACCGTCAATCAAACCAAAGAAACCTGTACCTGGATTCTGTAAATTTTTGCGAACCGAAAATCGTAATATTTATCAATATATTATTCGTTTGCGGTAGCGATAATGTGATTCTGTAATTTCTTTCTTACGTTTGTCTCCAGTTTTATCTTACTCACAATTTAATTCAATATTATGTGTTATCGCTGTATATTAATAATATATAATAATATTATACAGTTATCGCTGTATAGAAAATGTGAAAATAAGCGAAAATCACAAAGAATTGAATTTGAGCTTGTGATTTTACTTTTGTTTTCTCCAATCGACACCGAATATCGTTAAAATATATCATATCACTGAATGGCAAAGGCGATAAATTTTCGTTATATTTATTATAGTTATAATAAAAGTTACTGAATCCAGCTACAGCTCCGAAGAAGGCCAAGGTAAGTTTCTCGGCCAATAAAGTGATGGCAACAGTTTTTTGGGATGTACGCGGGATAATCCACATCGATTACCTTAAAAAGGGGAAAACAATAAACGGCAAATATTATGCCAATTTATTAGACCGATTTAATGAGGATTAAAAAGAAAACGACTCTATATGGCCAGGAAGAAAGTTATTTTTCATCAAGATAAGAGGTGCACACGTGTGCAGTCTCAATGGCAAAACTCTATGAACTGGGCTACGAATTGGTACCTGATCCACCATATTCTCCTGATTTAGCCCCTAGAGACTACTTCCTATTTCCAAACTAATGGCTCGGTGGAAAGAGAGTTAGCTCCAACGATGGACTAAGTGTATTGAGCTAAAAGGAGATTATGTTGAAAAATAAATTTTTGTTTTGCAAAAAAAGCTGTGTTTCATTCAAAAAGTCACGGACTTATTGATCCGCCCTCGTATCATTCTATCTGTGTCGAGATAAGCTGATTTTGAGTTAACGGTATCTGCGTAATCTGCATATTTCAAAATACCCCCGTTCAAAATCTCAATTAATTTGTGTGATTTTTCATGAAGTTAAAGTACTATGACTTGCGACTTTTTATCTTTTTTAGACTTCTAATATTTTCATGTAATGGCAAATCCAATTAATATTATATAATTTTTCATATATTTGACTTAAGTGTTTTTGGTGCTCTTTATTCTTTTGTAATAAAGGATAAATCAATAGTATATTTTTGCCTTAATTTCTCAATTGTTTTATGTTTTATGCCCTCTAATATACAATTTTATTAAAAGCCAAAAACTCATTTACTCATTAGAATAACTTTCCAATCAATACAAGACTTACATATTTTCAATAAATTAAATTTACTTTATTGTATAATTTATTATTTAAATTTTTATGTAGAATTTTTAATTGTATTAAAAACTGTTGATTTTTTTTAGCACAATCTAATAAAAACGAAATTGTGGTTGATATTTCTTTTTGATAAGTTTTAATTAAAATTTATAAATATTTATCAATACAAAAGAATAGAAAAAAGAAAGAAAATGTTTAATAAATAAAGCAAAACATGATTGAACTTGAGTGATAAAAATACGTTTGTATGAAGATATATGTATTTATGTATGTACGTAGCCAGCCCTCCATAAAATCATTATGAAGATTTAAAAAAACAAAGACTATATACATCATTTGAAAACAGTAAAAAAGAAACAATTTTAATTTAAGGAAAAACGTTAGGGGGAGAAATCATCCAACGCAGTTTATTTTATGCAAATTTCTTACGACTGACCCACAAAAACAATTGAATTAAGTAATGAACAACGGCTGCACAGACTATTGAACACAACAGGAACAATAAAAGTAATATAGAAGTCCTCAACAAGGAAAAACCAAGAGAATAAATTAAACAGCAATAGCAAGTAATTTTACACAAGTGCAGGAAAAATCAATTACCTTTAACTCTAGCAAGGACAAGATTTTCAAAATACAAAAAAAAAATCCAACAATTGAAAGAAAATAAATGTTTCTTTTTGCATCATAAATGAGTTGATATTAGAGAATGATAAAAATAATATACTTATAACATGTTGCCTTGAAAGATGTGTCCCTAAGGACTAGGGACACTGGATCTAGATCTAATAAATACATCTGTTAGTGCAACAGCCCTAATCAAAGTATTTTGCATTTGAGGCATTATTTGTAAAGCGGACAGTCCCAAATTTTTTTTTTACCGAAATTTCTGGTTTTTATTTTGCATATTTGTACTTTTACACACAGAAAAATTTCATATGAAAATTGTCGAAAACAATGTTGTTTTAACATTTTTCCGTAATGATTTTAGCTTTTGTGTGTTTTAAGTTAATTCAACATGATTTACAAGAGCCTTTAACTTAAAATATTTATTCCGAAATTCTTTATTTAATATTTTGCATATTTGTACTTCTCTACACACAGAAAAATTTCATATTCAAATTTATCTGTGAGTCAGGTTAATTCAACATGATTTGCAATAGCATTCAAAGAACGTTGGCTTTGGGCTGTTGCCAAAAATGCATCAGTTAGACGCTGAGACTACATCAATTAACACTGAAAGTTAAAAAAAAAAAAAAATCAAAACTAAAGCGAATTCATTTAGTTAATGTTATTTTGACAACTTGCTGTATCTTGGAAACCGTAAGAGGTAAACTGGCAATTTTCAAAAACGCTCAAAATAAAAAACCTTAAAATAAAAAAAAATCGCTTAATCGAAAAAGTCGCCGAAGACCGGAAAAATCGTTAAAACGAAAAAAAGAGCTAACACTAAGAAAATCGATAAAATTAAAATGAACCGCCAAAACTAAGAAAAAGCACCAAAACTAAAACAAAATCGCCAAAAACTGAAAAAAAGTTTACCGGGTACTTAATTTTTTTTTTAATACATCTCCATACATCAGGTAAGATATTCGATTATACAGGCTGCATTGTCCGTACGGAACCCTTCGTGTGCGAGTTAAGGTCGCACTTTACTGCGACCAATAAAATGGGAACGCCTCATTGACACCGCACAGTGGCGTGAATTAAAAAAAAAGTGGTAAAAAGTCCGCAACTTTTGAACTAGTCTTCCTTCACCTCCTGTTCTTCTCTATCAATATCCCTTTCCTAAAGAAGGTATTACTAGAGTATTACTTCTCTTTGTTAAAAAAAAAACAAAAAATTAAATAAAACCATTTTTTCATTTTGAGTTTAGCTTCATTGGGCTTTTTTAAATGGGTTTTATTTAAATTTTATTGAATGTTTTTTTATAAATTTTCCCTTATAATTAGGTTTTATTTATTTTTTTGGGTTCTATTTTATTGAGGCTTATTTCATTTCTTATTTGGGCTTTATTTCCTTTGGCCTTATTCTATAGCGCCGGTAAGACACACAATCATGTTTTATTCAAAAAATCCTGCATTATTTTCAACTATTTGGTGCCTATTGCTGAAGTCGTTTAAATTCTTAGATTTAAGTTTAATATTACGAGTATTTATTAACAGATTAAATATAGATTCACAAAGAATTTTATTGCCAAAATTTTGATATTGTGTTTGCTGAGCTAAACTGGTCTGCGAAAAAAAGAAAATTTGCAAAACAATTAACAATATGCTGTTAGAATATCTTAAAAGAAATTGGGACTTTATGAAAATATACATTAAAGTCATTGGTCGCACTACAGGAGGTGGCATGCTTTATTATTTGGTGGAATATGTTTTATAGTGTATACATTCATCTATACATACATATGCACTCGTATGTATGTATTGTATGTACATATGTACTATAAATGCTCTAATGGAGCCATAATCGAAGTACAAACATCGCACAGTGGCGTGAAATTAAATTTTTTTTAAAATAAAACTTGAATTTTTTTACTATCTAAACGTGGTTAAAAAAATCATCAAAGTTGGCATAAACGTATTTCAAAATTCTTTCAGGGCTTTTAACGTAGGATTTTTAATAATTTTTGAAGTTGACTAGTTAAGGTTAGAAGGGAATATATGTATACTATTATATCATTGTGTTATCTCGTATAGTTTGGCTAAGAGCCTATTTTACCAATTCTACTTAAATATAAATTCTTATTTAAACGTTTGTTTTTATACCATTCACCAAAAATGGTACAGGGAATATAAAAGTTTGTCATTCAGTGTCCCAGCAAAAAAAAAAAAAAAAAAAAAAATCTGATTTGGAAGCACTAGCAACTGAGGGAAGCAATGTGTTGTTTATTTGATAACAAAAGCTTCGAAAAATGCTTCCGAAAAGCACTCACGTAAGGTGGGCTCTCACAAAAATTATATATTATTGCTTCTGTGAAGCACTTTAATAAGGCAAAAAAAAAAAAAAAAATCATGGCTTTTTGTAAGCTAAATGTATTGCTTGTAGCTGGCTCATCTCGAACAAAAAAATTTCTTATTAATGCGCAACAGCAAGTGATTCTGTAACACTGTCTCCCTTACAAAAACGCTTCTGGTAAGCAGTAATTTTTGCCGGGGTATAGTTCTGATACAAAATTTTTTTCCAAAATTTTTAAAATTGTTTTTCTTGTCATGCCTAAAACTGGTAAGCAGTAATTTTTGCTGGGGTATAGTTTCTGATACACCAAAAAATTTTTCCAAAATTTTTCCAAAATTTTTTCCAAAACTTTTCCAAAATTTTTAAAATTGTTTTTCTTGTCATGCCTAAAACTGCTTGCTTCGCTTATAGAAATATTTATTTATGCTAATTGATATTAATTTGATTTGATGAATATTGATTGTGTTATTTTCTACAAAAAAAAATTTGTATTCGAGTACCTCAAAAAATAAGCCCTCACAATGTGCTTTTTCTTCCTACAAAGAGGCCGCCGCGGGAGTTCCGACTACTAATTGTGTTTATTGAAGGAAAATGTATTGCAAATCATAAAACAACAGACGAAAAATAAAAATTGTTGTTTAATGTTGTATATTTTTTTTCCTTCGCTTATTTTTGTTGTTGTATTTTTCTAAAATCTTCATAAATATTCATTGCGCTTGAGGGGAATGGACATTATAACAGACTTCCGCTCAATAATGCCAGCAGAAGAAGAAAACAATTTAAAGACACCATTAAACAGTTGGTGTCTTCGAAAGATGAAAATAACATTTGTGGTCAGGCAATAACAAGGACAAGACTACAAATGCAAGAAAAACGATTTGGCTTTTGAATAATTTAATTTTAACGATTTGTCTAGCAGAGATAAAACGTTTTCTTATGGTGTATTAATTTAGTTGTTGCTTTTGCATCAATTAAAATGTTAAAATGAATTTCGAAAATCCTTCGAATATTTCAAGTCAATTCAAATAAATATCCATTGTATAATACGAGTAGTTTAATATACATACTCGTACATATATTTATAAAATGAAAAAAATATATTGATATAACTTATCTTTGTCTAGTAGCAATACGTAAATAAAGTTATCAGCATATACATACATATATTATTTTTATAAGGCTCAGCTTAGATGATGAAATGTTATTAAGCAGAAAGTCTTACTTTGTTGGCAAGAGGGATGAGGATAAAAAAGGGGTAAACATAACTCTATACTGGAAATTCATTTTGTTCCCTCGCGAATTTTTCAACCTTAAAGCAAAGTTCAAATAGACGACTTATACATTAAGTGGTTTCGAAACCGCTGGTCTGGCAAGACTGTCAGCTATTAAATATCTGTCATCTGAAGTGTCATTTATTTAGTGCAAGCTTTGTCATTTACGAATATGGATCGAACAAAGACGCAAAAATAGTAAAAACTTACTAAACAAAGTGAACAAATGGTGGTTCAAACGTGGCCCTTTTTCGAGCCAACTCCTTGCACAATGGGTGATAGTGGGTCACAATCGACCCATTGTGCAAGGAGTTGGCAAGCTTATACTGAAATTTGAAGAGACTGGAAGGGTTACGGATGTGGTCAGGCATGTGTATCATCGCAATGTGTGCACTGCCCACCCTTCTTTATATTTCAATCTTGTAGCCGCAGTTCCAAAATCAGCTGTTAAAAAAACCGTCACCTGGAGTGGAACTTATTTAGTGCAAGGCTTGCAACTTACTACAAAAGTTGTGGTTCAAACTTGGCCACTTTTCTAGGATTATGAGGTCATTATTTTCGCTATAATCGACCTACTGTGCAAGAAATTGGCAAGATTATAAAGATGTGGTCAGGCCTGAGCCCAAAATATCGCTGCTGTTAGTGAAATTGTGGTGTATAATCCGATTTTGTCGATTTCACGGCGCGTTCGAAGCAATTGAGCCTACCTTATAACTCATTATGATGTATTTTGCCCATATTAAGTCCAATTTACGTAAAAATTAATGCCGACAGATCATTCACAAGCTAGAGTAATAGGCTTCAATGCAGATTTGCCGAAAAAAAATTTTCTTAAGAGATGAAGCTCACTTCCCACTCAGTGGTTACGTCAACAAGCAAACTTGTTACATAAAGAGCTTGATGACTCCAAAAGTGTTTGTAGAAAGCTACTGTATCTAAAAAAAATAACTGTTTGATGCGCGTTATAGTCTGGAGGTGTCTTTGGGCCGTATGTTTTTGAAAATAACGCTGGAAGAAGAAAAACAGCACTATGGCTGCATGATTACTGACTTTTGGCCTGCAATTAAAGATAATGAACTGAACGATATGTGGTTTCAACAAGACGGTGCCACGAGCCATACAACACTAACAATTTTTGCTTTATTGCATTGCAAGTTTTGGCGACGTTAGTTGGCCACCCAGCTCATGCGCTTTGACGACGTTTATATAGAGGTGGGCATTCAAATGACATTATATTTTGTACGTAATAGCAAAGTCCAAGCAATTTGTGTGTGTTTTTGTATTCAATTTTACTTTTGAAACCGATACAAAAAATTTCTTCATGTGAACACAAGCCTAGATATTTTGAAACGGGGGCAAGCGATTCTTCTTACTATTTATACCATTTATATCCGACCGAAAATAAAATACAACTCTCATGTATGGCCCGGCGCTTCAAAGTCTACTTTGGGGTTGATCGACCGCGTACAGGAGAGTTCGAAGAAGCTCATCGCTGACAGTAGGGTATCCAACTCTGTTGATTCATTGCAGCATTGACGCAATGTGGGGTGCATTTCCTTGTTCTATCGTTACTACAATGGAATGTGTTCCAATGAAATTAGGAAACTCGTTCCTGAAATCCAAAAATTTTTAAGGACAACACGTGCTTCATTAAGGGCACATTCTTTCGTTATCGATTGGCCAATATATTGCACTACGCATTACAGAGAGAATTCCTTTCTTAGGCGTACTGTTCGTATGTGGAATGAACTACCTGCGGAAGTCTTTCCTGTCACTTTCAACGCGGGAAAGTTTAAATCATATCTCCACAGACACTACTCCCTCTATCCTCTTCTCCACAACCTATTTTCCTAGCTCTAGCACAATGCATTGCATTAGTAGGAGTTATCCCCTGAGTGCTGGTTCTACTGAAACAAAATGCAAGCTTAAAGAATAAAATGGAAAATTGCTACAAATCGGGTGTGAAATTACTTTGAATAAGTTCCACTATTTGCACAAATTTGTCGCCTTAGCATAAAAATAATTATCAAATTCCACTTATACATAGAAACATTCATGCATGCATTCAGCCTAAAGCTGTCTTTACACTAGTCGGAGTTCTAGTCTGATATCAATAGCTACACCCAAGATTTTGACAGTTAAAATTCATAGTCTATATCAAGTGAAAATAGAATATGCACAGATGAAAATTAAAAATAAGCGACGCTACTTGACTTTTTTTTTTTATATACATACATACATATACATATATTTGATAGTGTAAAGATAGCATAAAAATATTTATCGCTCTTCTGCATTCTTTGACTAATTAATTCATTTCATTGTATATGAGCTTCATTCAATTCAAAAGACTAAAGATTACTTATTCTTTAGAATTTTTTGTTCTTCATAAAATAAATACATACGTATGTACATCTTTTGTCATTATGTCTTAAGTAAAATAAAAATTTTGCTGTTAATTAATTGTAATTGAGGCTATTTTATTTGTCTACACAATTTAAATAGAGACGTTTAAGAAGTTGAATGACTGAGTAGTCATATAATACAATAATATTAATTAACACGTTGAGTGCCAACTACGAGATAACTCGTAGATTGATTTCCCTTCCAGACAGCCAACTACTAGTTATCTCGTACTATCTAAAACTGCCACTTTTTGTGTAGTTACGAGTAAAACCGTATTATATCAGTGCTAGTATCGATAAATGGCTTCTGGGAGAAGAAAAAAAGTTAGTTTTGGCTTGCGTGAGCTGAACATTTATTAAAAAAGAAAAAATTTTATGGAAAAATTCATTCAATATAATGGAAAAATTAACTCAAATAGAAGAAATAAAGTAATATTTTATTATTTGTGGTAGTTTTTAAAACAATTTTCCACACAAAGGGCTGGCTTCTCTTCACAGGCTGGACAGAAGTAACGCGTTTCTCGGCATTTTTTTGCTTGGGTACATACACGACATGGTTTTGTAGGATGCTGTTTTTTTCCGTTGATGGTAAACACTCTAAATAATGGAGCTCTTGACTTCTATTTTTTTTTTCAAAACTGGTTGAAAATCTCCAATCAACGCGAAGACGAATTCTTCTCTGAACTATATCAGTTTTATTTTAGATGAAGTTACTTTTTGAAAAATTCTGTGAGCATTTTGTATATATATATATCTCTATAATATGTAGCGAAACCTTTTTGGGCCATCTAATAGTCTTTCTTAGAGATGAGTAGTACGAAATCATTTGATCTGATCGGTCTATGCCAGACATTCCATTATTGTAATCTCGAACTATATTCGGTTTCATAGAAATTTTTCCATTGCGATTGGGCACCTCTACCATTTCAACAGCATGCATGTTTGAAATGGTAAGGACTTCTCGTTTGTCTTTCCATTTGCATACAGAAACAGGACCATTTTGCTGCCAAAAACACTCCCCTTTTTTCATTCCTTTTCTGTTACTTCGCAGGGTTCCACACACATAAGTTTTTCGTGTATATAACAGTTTTGTAAGACTAACTGAATTATAAAAAGCCTTTATCGAGATAGTCCTCAAGTAAATGTACAACAACGTCAGCAGTGTGACCTAGATTATTGGTAGTTTCCTCAGATTTTCCGCTGTAAATTTTTATTCTTATTACAAGACTGCCGGACTCACATAGTTCATATAGTTTGATGCCATATTTGTGATTTTATTTTTTATGTATTGGCGGAAAAGCAATCTTCCCCGCCATAGCATCATGGATTCGTCAATGCAAATATTTTTACTTGGTACACGCATAACATTGTTGAAATGATTTAGGATTGGTCTCACCTTGTATAATCTGTCGGTAGATGCGTTTGAGTTATCAACCAAATGAAAATAACGAAGTAGCAACTGGAATCGATTTCGGCTCATATGTGAGCGCCAAAAGTTTGTTTGTGCTCTGGAAAAGTACAAGGTCCCATTTGCAATAAAAGTGCAATAAAAACTTTCATCTCTACAGCATTTACGTCTTGCCAATTTGATAACCTTTTGGATTTGTTTACAGCATTTTGATTTCCATTTTCCCATTTCTCAATTTCTTGCGCAGCATATAAATTAGTTTGTTCTACCAGTAATGCAAGAAACTCATCCGACAAAAATAAATCCACCAGCGTTTGTACTGAAAAATTTGATGTATCTAATTTCACACCAAAATTTTCTTCAAAAAGAAATAAATCAGGATTGTGTTGAACTTCTGTCCACAAATCATCATTCTCATTTGACGTTGTTGCTTGGAGATCATCGTCATTATCATCAGGTTCGGACCCGTCTTCAGGTTCATCTTCACTACCACTTGTATAATCAGAAGGCTCATAAATGTCGTTGCTATCATCGCTGAAAATTCCGTCATATTCTGAATCACTTAGATTTGTGTTTTCTTATCCATTTTGTATTTGGCTTCTGCGTAGTGATTTCTGTCACAGAAGCCAATTACGAGATAATTCGTAGGTCCTTTTTCAACTAAAATAAACATCATATTTGCTTTTTCATGAGACCTATCATCTAGAAATATAGTTTTTAGTAATATAATGCGAAAAAATCAAAATGTCATTTTTGGCCAGTTTTCTGAAAATGGCCTTGGCAGTCAACGTGTTAAGAGAAAAGCATGATATTTAAAAAGAGTGTAAGTAACAAAATGTCCACAATATTAGAATAATAAAAAAATAAAAGGTGGGGCAAATTGAGAATATTTTGGTGAACATAATTTGCGAATTTTTAATAATTTCAATTATTCATAAATATTTAAACAAATTTATCTTCAGTTATTTTTTAATCCAAAAAATTTGTGATTTTTATATAAATTTATATAAAAATGCTGTGGAAACAGGGGCTTAATAATATTATATAATTAATTATTGTTAGTTTTTAGAAATTAGTAATTTTTAAAAATACTTTTTTCAGTTACTTTTCACTCAATATGAATTTAATAAAAATCTGCTTCATTATCAGCTTCTGCGCATCTGGTCGACTGTAGTTGGTGTCAGTGAATGTAAACTTTAGCCCTGCATAAAAATTTTTCAATGCAAATGGAACATGTGCACTGAAATGATGGTGATTCTTCATCACAATTAACTAACTAACTAACTTGCCATTATTCTTTGTTCTTTCTTACAGGAAGTTTTTTTTTTAAATTTCTTTTCTAAACATTTCAGAGTTGTATAAATTACGAAAATTGTTTGAAGTTATATTTTTTCCATATTTTTCCAACAAAATCTGTCCTTTAATCATTCGCATGCCTGTTCGACTAAATGAAATAACTGGCAATGAAAAAATTCGCAATGAAATGTGATTTGAAAAATTTAAAATATTCTGAAATTCCATCATCTCAGCGAATTAAAACTAGAGGTTGGTCTCATATAAACCAAAGATGAAAAAATTTTAATAAATTCCAGAAATTTATTATTTGACATACATATTGTCATAATTCTTTTATAAGTGAAATTTATTTGCTGGTGGTTAAGCATTGACTATATGCATTTCATTGTTGCTTTAACAAGTCGTTAGTAGACTTCAACCACACAGTCCCAAACAAACGTCTTTTCTTATGCACAGACGTTGAAAAACCATTTGAGGATTCACAAATAATAATATTTAAAAAAACACAAAAGAAAAACAAGCGCAGTAGGCTTAGAAAATTATACAAAAGCCAGCAAATAATTTTTATGCGATATAAATCTATTTAATTTTTTCAAATAAATTAAGCAGGTTGCTTTGAAACTCGTACTGAGAATGAATTTATTACTTTTTAAGGAATCTAAAACCATTACATCAAATTTTATTCTTGAAAAGTTTTCCGAAAGTTAATGCAATATTAATTTTGTTATTAAATTATATCTGTAGCAAAAAGGAATAAATTCAGTGTGGCTTGACTCGCACACCAAGTTTCTCGTACGGACAATGCATATGTACAGTAAAACCTTTCACAACCGGACACTCACCGTCATTATATTTTTGTTTAGTTATTAGAGGTGTGCGCTTATGAGAGAGATACACATTCTTTTATTTTAATTTTGGATCTACAAAACTTGTTATGGGAGGTGTCCGTTGTGTAATGTTCCACTGTAATACATTGCGATTTTTTTTTTAATTTTTGGCGATTTGTTTTACTATTGTCACTTGCTCAGTCTTGACGTTATTTTAGCTTCAGCTATTCTTTAGCTTTGGCGATTTTTTTTTCGGTTGATTTTAAGTTTTGGCATTTTTTTCTTTCGTTTTTGACGATATTTTTAGTTACAGCGATTAATTTTTAGTTTTGCGGCTTGTTTCTTTTCGGCGATATTTTCGGTTTTAAGCGATATTTTAGTATTGCCTATTTCTTAGTCCTAGCGTTGTTTTCGTTTGGGTGACCTTTTTATTTTCATGTTTCTGCATTTTATTTTATTTTTGGTAATTTTTTTCTTCATTTAAGCGTTTTTTAATTGTGGCAATTTTTCGTTTTTGCATTTTTTAGTTTTAAGGAAAATTTCAAGAGTTTGCCTCTTCACCCTTAATATTTTAAGTGTCATATATTTACTGTTGTAGCGGCCAAAGTTTCACATATTCTGTGAAAATTTCAGGTCCATAGCTCTTGTGGTTCTTGAGAAAACAACCTGTGACAGGCATACGGACGGACAGATTTTTTTAAACAGTAAAATATGTTACT
Organism: Nowickia ferox; assembly: GCA_936439885.1. NCBI lineage: Eukaryota > Metazoa > Arthropoda > Insecta > Diptera > Tachinidae > Nowickia > Nowickia ferox. The sequence goes on along the minus strand of OW387023.1, from coordinate 87,121,145 downwards.
TTCTTGCTCGACTATATTAATTGAAAGGTCACAAAAAAAATTATTCATTTATTACAGCGAAAGTCAAGTTAAGTTTTTATTCCAAAAGAAATTGCACAAAGTAATTTTGCTGTAACTTTCTGCAAAAGCATGCATTATATATTAATAGAAATTTTGCACAGTTATAGTTTTAAACTGGGAAATTATGATGACGTCGTTATTTAAATTTTAGCTTAAGTTGACTTAGGCAACTTTTCTTTTTTTGCCACATATATTTGTTGGAGTACATTAGCCCTCAAATTAAAGAGAAAATGTTCCGCAATCTTTTATTAGAACAATGGCTCCTTTTGGGTTGCAGAAAATTTCCCCTTATAACTAATTGCCCCTTAAAATGTACCATTAATAACAGATTCAATAACGGGTAATATTAAATTCACTGCAAAAATCAACCCCCTGTAAACAGAAAACTTAACGAAACTATTTTTAATTCCCCTACAACAGCAAAACCCAATATTTCTGCTATTTCTGGCAGTTAAGCAAGAGCATTACAAAGAGGGAAATATTTGACCCTCTGCTGCAAAGGGAAAAAGCAACAGGATAACGGTTAATTGTAATTTGTAAAACACTCTCTTGTTACAAGAGCATCAACTCTTTCAACTTGCGCGAGCGAACTTTTGAGTATGAACTCGTTTGTTACTATTAAACTTCGTTCGTGTTCGATGCAAGGGATATAAACGGATGTGTACACAACATTGATGTGCTTGGCTACGTGTTATGGGGAGTTTAACTATGGATGGAAGTATGAAAAAAATTAGAAAGAAATTTAAAGAATCTGCTGAATCAACGAGTGGTTGAGGGGATTAAAATTTGAAGTGCAGTCAAGTCAAAGCAATCCTTATTATATTCCTTTGTTTAATGACTGATGTAGAGGAATTTAGTTAATGCGGACACTTGAAGGTGAACAGTTTAAAATTTATTTTATTATAATTACGATAAATAGATTTTTTTCGGTCATTAGTTTTGTTTTTGCTTTTTTGTAATTCAAATTACTTGTTTTATGCAAAACGTTTTTCTTTTCGTTTGAGAGTTAGTTCGAGTTGCCAGGTTTGAAGTTAGTTTTCGCATGTTCGTGCACGAAGTTGCATTGGAGTTTGTTTGCCTCTATGGTATTATTATGTACTTAATAGTTCAATGTGTATGTAGTTTGTGTTGTTGCTGGGTTTGCATGTGCAGCTGACACAGAAAAATGTCGTATGCATCGCTATACATTCGAAAACGATTGCAAATGCGAATATTTTATGTTAGTGCCACCAACTTTAGCATTAAAAGCAACAACAAGCACCGAGCACCAACATAGTTATGTAGGTTCATTCCCCATTCAGGTTTAATAAAATTCTTCATTCACAACGTTGTGTCGCGCTTGCAAGGAGCAACGTTCGTTAAACGCGGTTTTTAATTTTAAAACACTGTAATAAAAACAAATTTGCGTATAACAAAAATAAGCAAAAACAACTTTTCACTTAAAAAACAAGAAAATAATAATTTTATTTCTAGCAAATAAATGTTTTATTTTTCATCAAAGTAGTTAAAATATTTATTATTTTTGTTTAAAACTATTGTGCGTGTTTTTTCGATAATATTTATTAATTGTTTTCCTACATAATAATAACTTTGCAGATGTGCTTTCAGTGTTTTAGTGATAAAAAATAAAATAATTAAAAGAAAATTAATCATAAAAATTATAATAAAGGAATTTGTAAAAAGAACATTTATGTTTATAATCACTCTCACTACAAAAATAACAAAACTGAGTTAAAAGTTTTACGCTGAAAGTATAAAAAAATTTCCAGTGTATTAAATAACTAAAAAGTTTTATTTAACCTAATTTAAAGCACACTTTGGGGCCAACCAGCGAAGTGAACGCGCTGCACCCGACACAAAAACAAATTTCCCAAATAAGTTATATAATTAATTGAAGGGGGCCATCACACTAAATTTAAGTGTTAAGTGCATTAAAAACTAATGAATTTAATTATTTCTCATTTCATGGCATAACTTGAGAAGTGCTTAAGCGACAATGTAAAAAAAAAACTTTTAGGTAAATACTAAAAAACGAAAACGGTTTTGTTGCAAGAAGTCATAACTAATTCTTATTTAATATTGCTAAGGAGGAATTTTGCAAGTTGTTAATCATTGTGTTAGTTGTAAATATTAGCAATATTAGTAATTTACTTTGAAAGATGTAGTTTTTGGCTTATTAACGTTTTACGAATGTAAAGAACTTTGCGAGAAAGTAATTTGTTTGTAATTTTTAGCTAAAATTTTAAGGTACACTATTACAGTGCACAGCACACTATCTCGAGCTCTTGATTATCATATTTATGTGCACTCACTGTTTGTCCCTGCTATAATTAACATACAGAAAAAAAGAGAATGGTGTTGACCTTTAAATTGTTTCAACTAATATTTTTTTTTGAGACAATTTTTTTTTTTTTTTTAATTTTAATCAGAAATAATTTCTTAGTCAGGCTTAAGTTCAGTTCAGTAATTTCAATTCTTGTTGAATGAAATTTTTTTTTATTAATTAATGTGAGTTTCTAAAGAAGAGAAGAAAAATTAAATTCGACTTTATTAGCCACGCAGTTCATCAGCACCCAAGTCTATCTACTGGGGTAGAGATTGTTATTATCATCAGCTATTTAACGCAAATTTTCAGTGAATGGAATATGAGAAATGTTGTGTATACCATTATTAATTTATTATTTATTGATTTCATTCAACAAGAATTGAAATTACTGAACTTAAGCCTGACTAGGAAATTATTTCTGATTTTTTTTTTAATTTTACACTTATTACCAAAACTATAATCTCAGTTATTAACACCCTGTTTCTACAAAGCAAACGGTCGACTTGAGTATAAAATTTGTATGGAAAGCACTCATATTTTTGAGTGATTTTCATAAAAATTTTATAGACGAGTCGCCTGCCGGACATGTAAGAACTGCACATAAAACTGCAAAAATGAAAAAAGCAATTTTTTTTAAATCAATAATTTTATTTTTAATTAAAAATATAACTAGAAATGTGAACGGTAAAATCTTCAATTGGATGACCAATACCAAGAGTTGAATTGTAACCGGCGCGGCGTCCGAATTCAAGGGTAATCAAAAGTTATACTAGTGAATAGTAAATAAGAGGCTTGATTTAAGAGATACAAGTTTCCATAACTTTTAAACTGAAGCAGAGTTTGCAATCGAAATCCATTGAGATTTAAATGAAATGCATAACAGTGAATAATAAGAACCAGGGAAACCACAAATATGCAATTGCATGTTTTTTCTTGTGTGACGTATCAATGCGGGGAAAAGATATTTATCAGTTTCAGAACTTTTTATGAATTTTGGCATTGATTTTTTAGTGCATATTTTTGCATATTTTACCCTTTAAAGCATGTTTTTGCATATATCAGTCTTACATGCATATTTTTAGCATTTTTTCGAATTTTTAGAGCGTAATTTATGCTTTTAAGGCATATTTTTATACTTCATAAATTTTTTTTATTTTGATGTGCTTGCAAGCGCCATGTAAATCTTAATTCCAAGTTCCATGTAGTGTATACATTTTTCTTATGTATTACGCAGTTATTAGGGACGTTAGTTTCAACATTTGCTATTTGTGACGGACTTTGCCCCAAGAAGACGTTGAAGGAACATTGTTAATGTATAAAATGTTTTTCAGCGATTTTTATTTGAAAATCTAGGCAATATTTTTTTTGTTTATATCAATAAAAATTATAAATAAAAATCTTGTCTTATTTATCCAAAATACAGCTCCAAAGTTTTAATTCTGATATCGTGCCCTCTTTTGAAATTGAAGCAAAGTTTTTACGAAAGTATCGAAAAAAAAAACTTATTTTGTATTATTTGCATAACAGTGAATAATTTTTGCCTTTCAATTCCATTCAATTTGAAATGCACTCACACGTTTTTTACTAACACACTCAAACTTTTTAAATTGAAAACTAGATTGCTTACAAATTCACCTATCCATTTATATGGCAATTTAATTTTCAATTAGAACAGCTAGTCACAGCACACCTTGATTGAAGCTACAAATTCGGTGGAATTTAAAAAATGAAATTGACTATCAATTTGTGTCACATCTATCAATTTCAAGAAATTTTGACACACAGTATGTGTGATGAAATTGAAAGCGATTTATTGAACGTGTGGCTGCAGCGTTAGTCAAAGTTTGTATGGCAATTTTTTTTAACGTGCACTTCAAATCGAAATTATTGTTTTTAATACGACAGTTATTCTTTGTTAATTTTTTTATTTATTTTTTGTCGTATTTTATATGCAAATGTTGTTGAGTTTTTTAATAAATAATCATTTAAAAATAAGCCAACTTATTTTATTTTTAAGAGCATATTTTGCAAGTTCTTAGTGCATATTGAATGCGCTTTTTAAAGCATATTTCTGGTTTACCTGATAATAACATACACGCATACATAAGTAGATAAGCTTCATCCTAACTTAAAGGGAAATTACATTTTTCAGTTTCTACTCTTGCATTAATAATTAATTTTTCTATATTTTTCCATATTTTTATTATTTGCTCAGGCTAAAGTTCGTTTCGGCTTTGTAAGCCAAATTACATGTGATAATTTTTCAGAAACAAATAACGCCAAAGTTGATTGTAAATATTCTGACAAACACTTAGTAGAACGGAACAACTAGTTATTTTCCAAGGCCACTATACTTCCATCATCCGCGTTCTCGTGTTTGGTACACTGTGTGTGGTGTCAGTTGTTGTAGATTTCTGCTTTATATACGCAACTTTTATTGCAAATGGAATATGTGAATTGTTTTGATTTATCGTATTACAATTTGCTGAAAGTTTTTTTTTGTTCCGCTTTGATTAGTTTTCTGAAACAAAAACGCTTATTTGAAATATTTTAAAAGGTTTGCGGTCGGTAAAAATCATAAATGATCCATAAGTAAGAAAAAATATGTGTTTTTTTCTGTCCGCAAAATATCCAATTTTGAGAAGATTTGAATTTATTTCTAAAAGTTCGTATAAAAAAACAACTTATTTCATGTATTATTTTTTCTTCTGTGTATACCGAAAACTTTGTTCAACATTTTAGGAATATTTTCGCGAGATATGTTAATTTTTCTTATATATTATTAGGGAAAAGATTTTCATGCATTTAAAATCGCGTTTTATGTACATAAAATATACATTAAAAATATAAAAATATGTATTAAAAACTAATAAAATATTCATTTATTAACTCTTTTCTCAACATTTAATAACATTAAAAAATTAAAAAAATCCATATGCAAAATACAGTTAAGAAGAACTTTTATTTACGTAAATGAATAAGTATTTTTGTAAATTGTCAAACGTAAATCTTTGACTATTTTTTCTGAAAAAATCTTTTTTATTATAAAAATTAACATTCCATGTCAACAAAAGTTATTGGTGCATATTTAAATGCTGCTATTTTGTTTGTGGAATATTCAGTTTTTTAATTTTAGCGGTGTGCACTATAAACCATATTGATGAGATTGGTTGCATTTTTAAGTCAATAATTTTTTGTATATTTTTATCTAATTTATTTTTAATTTCTTCACTTATTCTGTCTTTCAGAGCATACATTTTTTTACTTGAGCTGTTAAAGAATCAACTGTCTAATTGGGCTATAGTGTCAACACAAAAGCCATTCTTTGGGTGCACAAATATCAACTCAGTGCTTATGTTTTTTTTTTAATATAAAATTTCTTTAACTTTGTTAAAATAAATATAGTATTCGACAGCATTTAACCACGCTCCCCATTTAGTTTCTATAGGCTGTGGGGAATTCGTATCCCTGAATATTTTCCTTTAAAGGCTGAAACACGCAAAACAGCTTTAAAAACACTTTCTATCCACATCAAATTAGTACAGAACCGGTAAAGAGCTCCCAAAATAAATTACATAAGCATTTTTGGATTTAAAAGGGCTTTTATACCATGCTATTCTATTTTTTTTGGTATTGAACTTTTCAAATGAATTAAGTTTTCATCCCAGCTGAAATTAGTTTCGTTTTCCTTTTTTTGTTGTTACACAGTCGTAAGAATTGCAAAAATACTTTGCAACTAACCAAAAAACATCAAAATTTGTTTTATAGCATGAAAAAAATTAAAAAAATATATTAGCAATATGCATTTACAGTGAAATATGCAAAAATAAGTATTTATTTTAAAATATGCAAAAATATGCACTAACAAATCGATGCCATTTTGTCGCCAACTTGATGATTCGCAAATATATTTTATTTAAGTTGAACTACGACCAACGGCAGAAAACATGTATTTACATGAAAATCCTTTCCCTATATATTATATTTCTGGATAATATAAAAAAATGTGAACTGAATAAATGCTCGTATAATAACAAACCCAGCGAGTTTATAAGTAAATAATAATTTTAATTTTTTGAAAGAAAATAATTTAGATAATTCAAAAACAAGAACTCAAGAGTATATTCACACAAAAACGTCCTAAAATTCTCACTGAATTATTGCAATAATCAAAAATGTTTTTATTCGGAAGATCAATACGCTAGCATTTGGAAATGGCCATCGCGGCTGCTCTTGACGAAACGCATTTCGAACGTTCAATTTTAAAACCACAATATATTTTGCATTTTATATTATTTTTTATGTAATGAAGTCTATAGAGTCTGTTATTTTAAAGTTTCACTCTATATGTGAACATTTTTGTTGTTAAATGACTCTCATCGCTGAACACAATTTGGCGACAAGACATTGCCGCTTGTCTTCTCCTTATCGGCAACAATTGGCTCTTATCGACAATCTCTTACTAATCTCTAAGGCTTTTGTAAATTAATGGAGCATGTTAATTGTAGTCAAGTGTTGTCGACAAAGAGTAGACAAGTGACAATTTTTATTGTCGTCTTGGTGTGACATCACAATAACCGTTGCACAGTGGAGCCAAAGGGCTTTTTTCGTGGATCAATTCATATATCCACAACTAAAATAGTGAGAGTCACCAAATTTTATAATTTTAAAATAAATTGCATGTTTCAACAAAATATTTGGGTTATATAAGGGGGGGGGGGGGGGGTTAGAGAGGAGTACCCCCATACAAAGATATTATTATTTTTCCTATATCTTCAGAACTAAAATAGTAAGGCACACTAAATTTTATGTGGAAAGCTTTTAAACAAGCTGCATGTTCCATTAACATCTTGGGAATAAATGACGATGGAAACGGGCCCTCCCGATACAAAGTAACTATTAATTATTGAAAATTTAATTCCGAAGCAGGCATTTATTTCATATAAACGGTGCTTAACCAATAAGACAAGCAGAAATTCATGACTTTTTATTCATGCACGCTCCTACTGAATTGCCTTTCATTGAATTACTTCGAACACATATTTTTATTTATTAAATTTTTTTTAAAGAGAAGTAACACTCAGGCAATGAATGCCAAACTACTATTACAGGTGTTACCTTCTTTAGAAAAGGGATAGTAAAGGACATCGTTAAACGCTACTATTGGCAAAAAAATCGTCAAGGTATTACTATTGCGTGCATAACTAACTTCTGAGGCGTGATGACCGTGAATCCGTAAATTGATTGCCTTTGGCCCCTCAGTTCTGTTCATATACTGGGGGTCTACTGTGTAACTCGAAACGAAAGAAAATGCCTCTGAATTTGTAGACCCCTTTATCAAAGGTGTCAAAAAGTAGGCGTGGTATGAGAGTTCTATTGACAGTTAACCCTTTCAAAAGCTCTCGCGCTTCGGAAACATTTTTTCGCAAGCTAATTGCAATCGATCTTACTCTTTATTAATAATTCAATAAGTCTGCCCAACACACAAATAATAACAATATTTTGCTAACTGATTCGAAAACTAAAAGAAAAACGTATATGTGACCTGCTCCACGAAAAGGGACCTCTGCGCCGAAAAAATTTTATTTTACTTTTTGAGTGATTCTTAAGGAAAAAAAACGCTCTTTCAAATGCCGCAAACCGCAAGTTTCTATGTCTTTTAGTTTACAAATCACCTGTAAAGATGAACATAATTAATGAAAAAATTTAAAAATATGATATAAACAGATAATATATATAATTTTTGAAATTTAAAAAAAGTTCCCTTTTCATGGAGCAGGTCACATATAGGTGTTTTAAAAGTTTACATCTGAAACTCTTTTTACGGCCCATTTAAAATTGCACCCTTGCGTAGTAAAAAATTTAGAAAATCGCGTGATACTTACGTTTTCTGTATATGGTAAATTCAGAACATTTATTCAGAACATTAGAAGAAACATTTTGTTGGTATACACTAAGACTGTAACCCTTCTGAAAATAGGTGTTTTTTAAAAAAAATCATAAATAGCTTTAACGAAATATAATCCTTCCATTTCCTTATAATTCATTATATCTTTTAATTTTTTTTTCAGATAACTCTCCCCAAAACTGTTAAAAATTTAGCAAAGTCAGCCCTTAAATGATGCATATTTCTTGACCTTAAAATTCGGCATAACGTTGAAAAATCGCCATATCTCGAAATAGAGTTGGTATTAACTCTGAATCTTCGGCAACGCAATAATAAACAACTGATTGTCGGTGTCGGGACTCTAAGGGGGGCCAAATGATAAATAAAAGTTCCAACAAACAAAAAAAAAAAATTATATAATTTTTAAATAATAAAAAGCATTACGAAATTGCCAAAATATACAGACACTTTGCAAATATTTAAAATTCTGGCCTACCAACAATGATTACAATTAAATCATTTTTATAGCAAGCATACCTTAGGGCGTCGCAACAACACAAATTTAAATAAAACTAAGAAATACCGCAGAAGCAAAGTGCAGCTGAGCATAAAAAACTTGCAGCTGCTGCAAAAAATAATAAAAAATAAAATATACCTCAAGGATGGTTGGCAAAATTAATAAAGTTGTTAAAACAAACTAAAGTGAAAACTGTTAACAGCAAAAAAAAAAAAAAAAATATAAAAAAAATAAAAATAATGGAAAAATGTCATAAACAATTAAATTGAAGAAGTAAATTTTTAGTTGGAAACTACGAACAAAACTGCAAAACTACAGCCTATGAACAGGCAGGCAATTAATCTAACAAAAAACTTGCTTCCAACCTTGAGCAGCAATTAAAAAAGATTATTAAATAAACAGAAACCCACAAACTGGAACAAGTCTGGGCTAAATGAAACAAATAAAAGTATTTGAACTGACTTTTCACAGAAACTTTTTGAATTAATTGCTCTAGTTTGTAAAGCAAAAGGTCAAAATATATAGATAAGTTTTAAATACATTTGAAATAAATTTTTTGATGAAAAAACTTGCAGTGGCAGTGTCTGTTAACTTTATAAAATTAATAAAAAATCAGACAAAGTGAAAATTAATTAAGAAAACTTATACATCTACAAATAAAACAGGAAAAAAAATCAAGGAATATAAAATAATAAAGAAATAAATCTATTAAAATAATAATAAATAATAAATTTTAAAGCATAACACAAGGCGCAGTAATATAAATTATTTTAAAGCCTATCTTAAACTTAATAAGTGAAAAAAGTGGTAAATAAAATCAAATTAAAAATAATAAAAAAAAATGTTTTGAATTGAAAAATATAGTGCAACATAATTATATGTAATATCACATAATAAAATCTTCTGCTGCAGAAAAACACACACACACACGCAACAAATATATATAACCCAGGTAAGTGTTACACAAATTCAAATGTCTTTTGGCAAAATCTAAGTCATAAATTAAATTAAGGTGTTCGTTTTCTTCTTCTTCTATCTTCTGCACTAGAACTGTACTATGCAATGCACTATTTTTTTTTCTTTCTTACTCTTTGCAATTTCCTGTTTTGGTATGCATTCAACAACTTATATTTTCTTGATTCTTGCTAAATTGAAATTAGGTCACTGCAGGCATCATAATCAGTTAGCACTAGTTATATTTTATTTTTTGCTCTCCGAATTGTGTATAAAAATGTACAAAAAAAAAAAAAAATAAATAAAATAATAATCATAAGAAACCTCCAGCAAATGCTGCTTGGTAAAGATTTATATAGAAATACCGTAGTGAAGAAATTCTTAATAATTTTAGCTTCAAGTGTTCTTCGAGTTGCAATATTTTATAAGTAAGAGAAGTTGCTGCCTTTTTTTGTCTTCTTCAAATTTCTTGCATCAACAACAAAGTATTTTTGCTAGCAAGTTGTTGTTTAAATATTTCTTGTTGGAAAAAAAATAATTCTTATTTTTCTTTAAGTTTATTTCAGAGAATTTAAAATGCCCAGGTTTGATTATAGAAGTGCTTCAAATAACTATGGTAGAGATACAAACTTCATAAAATTTGTTTTTCTAACTGCAGTTGATGGATCATTTTTGCTTGAGTTTGCCACTTATCATAAATATCGAACTAAAGACGAATTTCTGCACATGATACGCATAACAAAGTTGTTAGTGTTAAAGTTTGTAATAGAATATTCATAATTAAGTAACGTTTAATAGGAAAAACACAATTAAAGAAAAATTAATGAAAAGCAATAAATAACAATAATAAATTAATTTCAACATTTTTATTAATGCCCTAATTCTGTTCGACGATTGTATTGCCGCAGTTGTGATTCTTTAAAACAATTATTATTTATTGTCCATGCTAGAAGGTTCGTGCATTTGCTTTATGATTTTGTTCTAAACATTATATACAACACATATTTTTTAAAATATTTTTCAAACCATTGCATAATACTTTAATTTTATTTTGATGTTTTAAAAACATGGTAATAATATTTTTATTTTTCATTATCAAAGACAACAACCAATATGGAAAACAATATGGAAAATGTCAATGATATTTCTGATCGAACACAAAATTAATTTGGCGCCATAATATATTTTAAAATATTTAATTAATCGGAGCTAGATTGACCATTTCTTCGACTGTGCAACGTACCGTACTACGCCAACATTTTTGCAAATGGCGGTAAATTTCTGTTCTGATTTTAACTTTGTTAAGTAAACAGATACAAAATACAGGTCAAGAATGCGTAATAATTGCTTCTCGATCTCGATTGATCACGATCATCGGAAATCTTCATGAGCGCCTCGAACTAATTTCTATCCCTGTGGATATGTGAATAATAGAATTATTGCTGCTGGGGTAGCACAAATTTGCGTATAGCACACGAAGAACCACCACATTTGCTCAAGACTTCCGTATGGTGTGGTGCTTATGCCGGAAACATCATAGTTTTTTTTTTCGAAAACGCCGCAGGCTGAAAAAATGAATGAATGCTTATTCCGCGTCGTGTAATCTCCGGCAACAACAACCAATTCAACAGTTGTAGGCTTCTTCTTGTAACGTTTCTTGCTGTCCCTGTTCTATGTCCACAAGCCTCAGACTTTTGAAGTTCTCGAACAGAATATCCGTCAGGAATTCGGGCACCTATTGCTGGAAATTCTGGCAAGAGTGATGAAAACTATAGTAAATCGGGCTCGTATGGTCATAAATTCTGGTGCCGAACACTTGGCCGATATCATTTTCTCTACTGAATGATAAAAAGTTTAAACTTCAAATAAGCACAATACAAAAGTAAAACTAAAGTTGTTCATTTATTAAAAGTAAAACTTTATTAAAAAAACACCGGGTGCCTCCTTTTACAAGTTTTATGCCAATTGGACTCATTGAGAGACGCCACAAAAATTTGTATTCAAAATAACTATTCAAATATAAAAATTTACAACGTTTCTTTATCTTTTGACGTCCTTTCTGAAAAATACATATTCGATCATCGATTACAAGAATTTAATGGTCTTAAGCAAAAATTTGTATGTTTTATTCTCAAATTACACTTCTTAGCAACAAGGACTAGTATAGGGGAAATATATTTAATTTATCCAACTGAAATTATATGAGTACACTAAAGATGCTCCTCATGCATTAAACACATTCGCCATAGCAGGCTACCGACTACCAGATGTCAAAATTAGAATACACATGTTTATATGGGAGTGATTCTTTTCAAGACAGCAAGGCAACATGGCGGCAGGTTGTTGTCTATGCTGATTTTGTCGTTGTAGTCCAATTAAACTAATTTCTAATTCTTTGGCTACAATCAGAAAACTCAGTGTTGCAAGTATAATACAAAATGTTGAATGAATGTTATCGTACAATTATTTCATATTATTTAACAGAAACAATATCCAAAAATTGATGTAAAGCATAAATTGATTCACTTTTATACTTTTACGTCATATAAGTACATTTTGAAAGAGTAATTTAATTTTTATAAATGCGAAATATTTGAAGGTGGCAATACAGAACTATGCATGTATACTTAAATATGAGGTACAGATGGTGCTGCTGCCGTCTCCAAAATAATTAAGCAGCTGGCTACTAGGCGACAAATGCTGCTAGCGGCATTTGAAGTCGTGTGTTCGTGTAGCCTGCTGTGGCGAATGTGTTTAATGCATCAAACGAGCATGCTGGACGTAAATGGGTTTAATAAATAAAAAAGAAAAATTAAAATAGCTCAAAGTTTTTTATAGTTTGTGAATCGACTACATTCTTAGTTGTTTGGTTGTAGTATTAGACAATTTTCATTTATAGGGCATTTACATTGTCGCAATATGTAGTATTTGCGAGAATTCGATCTATATCTCGTTGCTTTTTACTAGATTCCCCATACAAAATCTACTCTAAATCTATTTTTTTTTAATTTACTATCATCTAAATTTTTCGTTTTGTGGCATTGATTTCCATATAAAAACATAATGTGAACGGCGTTACACACATTTTGAAAACAACACAAAAAATCCCAGATGTGTACTCAGCATTATATTTATATTAAAGGTGAGTGAATTAGCTACGCTCTACGAAATTTTCTATTGAAGGTGTATGAATGAGCTAAGTCTGTATTTTTTGGATTACAGTTTGTATTGTATACGAAATCTTGAAAAATGTCAAAAAAGTTTAGTGCAAACGGTATAGATATAGATACCGATACGTTTTAAAATCAAATGTTCAAGATTTCAAGGCAAAATAAATACTCTAGTAATGGGTTTTGGTTTGTATAAAAAAATCTTGATAAATGTTAAAACAAAAACTTGGTGCAAAGATTTTAATTGAAATCTGATAGATTTCAGGCAGTTGTAAATGCCCTATAATGTACACACGCACAAATAAGGGCAAAACCATTCGATATTATAGGCATTATCAGGGCTGTCACAGAAATCGATCGAAAATGTTTTCATTATGAATTTTCATTTCGATCGATTTCGTTTTACCTTCTCCATATTTCGATCGATTTTGTTCAATACGAAAAAGCAGCAATTCGATTGTTTTCAATTTAAATGTGGCAATATTGGGCAACGAAAAACAAAAAACACATGGTTATTAGAAGAGAAAAACAAAATAGGAAAGGCACAACATTTTTTTTAACTTGAAGTGACCAAAATTTAAAAATTAATTCATGAAATGTTTGCAATAACTGCAATTTGTGGTGCGCAGGGACGTCAAGACTTTACCAGAAAATTACGAGGAAGACGATTGAGGGATGCTTCAGGTTCACTTTCATATCCAAAAGCAGTGTATATGTTAAAGTTTTATTTATTTTTATTTGACTGAACAGAATATTTCACTTTTTACGATGCTGCATTTTTCCTTAAGACTTAAGGAAATTTTATAATTTGTACAAAAAAAAAATTAATTAATACAAAAAAAAAATTTAAATAAATTGTTGAAAAACATTTTTCTTTATTGAAATAAGTTGTTTCAAACAGATTTTTGTACTTTCACATAAGGAAAATTACAATTCCGAGCATTAAATTTAAAGTGGTTTCATTTCGAGCATATTCTTCGTTTTTCGTTTTCTGAAGAACCTAATTACGGAATTGAAATCATTTCGATCGAATTTGGATTCTGTGACAGGCCTGTATATATTTTTTTATTGTGTAATTTAGTAGCACAAGTGGTTTAAGGAAACTGCGCCTTTTTGTTGTTGTGAAAAAATCAGAGCGCCCTCCTTCGTTGTGTAGCAGAATCATCGGCGAAGTAAAATAAGCAATAAAATGGCTACTAATCACAGCTTCAAAAAAATTTAATACGCCTCATTTAACACCAGAGGCGGTGCAACACTGTATTATTAAAAACGTGCAAAAAGCAGAGTTGTAAAAAAAAAAATAAAAAAAGAATGAAGCTTTCCTCTATCTCTTCCTTCACCATCTGTCTTCTCTATCACTATCCCTTTCCTAAAGAAGGTAACACCTAGTAATAGTAGTAGGCATTCATTGCCTGAATGTTACTTCTCTTAAAAAAAAGAAGAAAAAAAATCTTAAAGTATATGATCTATCTTACTGCTCAACTCTTATTGTAATAACAACAATCCCCACTAGTTGGATTTACCGATAATCCACAACACAAATAATATTGTCAAACTTTAAATTGGGAATCTTAATTCACATAAAGGACAACAATATCAACTTAATTTAATTGTCTCTCATTATTTTTTTTTTGTCTCGCCTATGTAAAACATGATTTCCAACAAACCCATAGAAGGACAGTGTTAATATATTTTTTATATGAATTGACGACTGCTACGCCGGAAGGTCGATTGGCGTAATTATCAAACAACATTCAACATTCACTTTATCAGTAGACCATGACCACATGTTAAATACAATTTTTTTTTAATTACAAAATTAGTGATGATTTAATAATGTTGCATTATGTAGCAAACATGTGTATGTATGAGTGTGTGCTTGTGTGTGTGTTCAGCCAACACACAATTTTAATATTTGCGTGTCGCATGCACACATACAGGCATGCATGCACTATGGCCAGTGTTGCCATCGTAATTTTACACATGCATACACATAAAAATGCTGAAGTATTGCTTGTCATAAAGACTTTATTTTCATTTAGCTGATCCAAATTGGAGCGACGTTAATAAAACGTCAACTAAAAAAACAAATGCAAAATTTTGGCTCTTCAACAAGATGCCAGTTAAGTAAGCACTTACAGCGTTTCAAGCTGAAAAATTAAAAATAAAATTTAAGAACATAATCGTGTTATCGACGGTTTTGCGTCAAATTATTGTGTGATGCAAAAAATAGACTGAAGAATATTGGCGTTATGGAGTATTTGGCCTGTCAAATGGTGAAACATCAAACATTGAGCTGTCATATTTTGACACTTACTTACTTACCTTAAAGTTGGCAGTAATTGTCCCGACTTGCTGAGGGAAACCCTGGCCATTATTCTATAGTGTTAATCTCACGTTTTAATATAAATGTTTTCACACTTTAAAAATGTGAATTGTTGTTAGTGATTGTTAAAAAAAGACCAAACACACACATACACTCATACTCATACACACACACACACATGCACAATAATTTTTGTGTGTGTATGTGTTGACGTACTAACTAAAAGAGTGGCTTACAGGTTTTCCTGCTACAAATGAAATATTAATTGTTTCACTTTTGTTGTTATTGTTGCTGTGTTGCGTTGATTTTATTGTTATTTTTCAATAATTAATAACATTATATTAACAGCCATTTAATAATGGTGGTAATTTCTACAAATTATATAAATTTGTGGAAGCATTTATGGCTGCTTTCATTTAATATTGCCAGAGTCAATATTGAGCTTTTTTTTTTTAATCAAAATATTAATAATTTTTTTATATAAAAATGCAAGGAAATAATTTAATGAACATACTACATACATACTTACGTTAATATTGTTTATACCATATATATTATTAATGTTGTGAAAACATTTTTTATAACAATGGATTGAGAAAACTTTTGTAATCTTTGGTCTGCATGTGAAAGAAATTTCAGAAATTATGGATCTATGGCTATCATTGTATGAGATATCCTAGAGTCCTGTAAGGTTAAAAAGTTGTACTGACTTTCATTAGTTTTTGTGTGAATTAAATTCAATAGCTAGCTAGACTCGTCTAGGATGCATATAAATAACTATAGTAAAGCCTTCAATTTGAAGAAATTTATATGTATAATTTTAAACATTTTCTATAGTTTTTCATAATTCACTTTACAAACACAAATATTTAGATTAATGTGTAACAATATTCTTACATAGAATTTTAGGTTGTTGTTAGTTAAGCAACGTTTATAAACACTTTGTTTATGCTTAAGAAACTGTTTTGAAAAAGCTAAAAATCAAAAAACTCTCCCTTATAACTAAAAAACGCCGTAAGGACTTTAATAAAATAACGGACTGACACATAAATTACTTTCAATTGCGTAAATGACACGTTTTATTGTTCTTAAATTTTTTTTAAATGAAAAATTCTCTTAATAAATAAATTCAGTAAAGTACGACTTTGACTCGCTTGCGAATAGTTCCGTATACTACAAATTTAACACTATACGATCGTTAGCCTATATAATCTTATATCTTAGCTGATGTAGAAATTTTTTAAATATTTTTTTGTTTTTGTGTTTTTTTATTTTGATTGCTTTATTTTTGTTTTGCTGATTTTTTCGCTTCTTGGCGATTTTTTTAGTTTTGGCGCTTTTTTCGTTTTGACGATTTCTTTCGGTTCTTGACGATGTTTTCGGTTGTTTTTTTTAGTTTTAGTGACTTGTTTTTAGTTTTGGCGTTTTTTCGGTTTTTCGGTTTTCTCTTGAGTTTTTTTTTTTACTTTTGATGATTTTTTTTTTGCATTTGAGTGATTTATTTCATTTCAGCGCCTTTCTTATTACTTGGCGATTTTTCGTTTCGAGTTTTTTTTTTAATTTTGGGATTTTTTAGTTTTGGCGCTTTTGCAAATTTCAAGATTTTGCCTCTTACTGTTTGAAAGAAACAGTAACTTGTCAAAATTACATATTAATTTGAAAGGCCATTATATATGAAAAATATCATCGGCTCTCCTGGGTAGCATGCATCCTAAACTAAATATGTCATTGGATCGTGTACCTCATGTGAATTGGTATTAGGTTAGGTTAGGTTAGTCTGGTTGGTCAAGGACCTCGCATAGGCCAGGATTGATCCTTAGCGATACCAGCAGATGACAAGAAACCTGTAAGATTGGCAGCCTAGTTCGTGGTGCCTGTATCGAAACTTTAGCAGTCTACACATTTCCATTCCCGATACAAGTTCAAGACTTCGAAAAGTCTGATCACCAAGACAGTCATATCTAGTGCGGCTTAGAGCCGGACAGTGGCACAGTAGATGTTCTACTGTCTCCAATACCCCGGGTTCCTTACATTTCCTGCAGGTACCATCAAGTATTTGTCCTATTTTGACGGCATACGCAGCCGTCCATCAGTGTCCAGTTAATACCCCCACTAGAAGTTTACAGTTGCTTCTGGTTAGTGATAAAAGGAGTTTAGTCGATTTAGGATCATAGGAGCTCCACATGATTTTAGAAGTTTGGCAAGTTTTCGTCACACGCCAACTTTCCTCCGCTTCTTCCTTCATCTTAGAGTCTATGATCCATTTCAGGTATTGAATTGGGTGAATTGTTATTGGGATGCACTGAATGCTCTTGGATCTCATGTAGATTAGTATTATACAAAATTTGAAGAATTTCGCTTGTTGACGTCGTTCCCATTCATGCAGGAATGGGTTTTATCACTGAAGATGTGGCAGGATGCAGAATGTTGCCCAAATATAACTCCCATTTTGATAAAACAATTTAATCATTTATACCTGCCCATGCGGAAAAATACAAACGGGCCAACGTTGGCAAAGTGGTTCAAGATATTCAACGTTTAAAGTGTTTTGCCAACACTCAACGCTTTGACGATTGTATTTCATGTCGATGGGGAAGTATTGCGAAAACTAAAAAATCACAGTTTTGGTACTCTGTTGGAAGTTGTGAAAAATTTTCAGCTACATTAATTTAACGCGTGAAAAGTTTGACATGTAAATGTAGCAAAACTCGAGGTTTTTTTTTATAAATTTCTCGCTTTTATTGCTTGAAAGTATGCAACATTGTCGAAATTGCGTTTGGAAATAGTACTGCTCATGTTATTTCTCAGCGAAACTAAAATGATGCCAGAGTCATTTTGCATGGGAAAACATGCTCCCAGATAGATTTTACGTGTTTTTCACAATAAGAACAGAGTACTACTTTTGAAAATTTATTTCGCAAATATTTCATGTAGTTTGACAGACAGCATTTCGCACGAAATTAAGAACAGAGTACCAAGCTTTATCGGGAATAAGAGTTGAAAACTTTTTTCACGTGAAGCATTTCCAATTAACAAATTTTTTTTAAAAAACGAACAAAATAATACCCCAGCAAAAAAAAAAAAAGTTCTGATTTGGAACCACTTACAACTGAGGGAAGCAATGTATTGCTTATTTGATGACAAAAGCTTCGAAAAATGCTTCTGAAAAGCACTAACGTAAGGCGGGCTCTCACAAAAATTATATATTATTGCTTCTGTGAAGCACTTTAGTAAGGCCAAAGAAAAAAAAATCATGGCTTTTTGTAAGCTAAATGTATTGCTTCTAGCTGGCTCATCTCGCACAAAAAAAATGCCTTATTCGAGCGCAACAGCAAGTGATTCTGTAACACTGTCTCCCTTACAAAAACGCTTCTGGTAAGCAGTAATTTTTGCTGGGACATTAACTCAACAACAACACAAGATTACCGACCACAATTGTAAGGAAAGGAAACATATTTTACATGATTTTTAATTATATAATTATAAAATCGACTATTAGCTTAAACTGATTACATATAATTATGACGTTTACACTTACTCAATGCGGGCAATAACTTTCCATCCCAATGAACCACCACAAATTGAGGTAATGATTTTAAAATATTGCTCTTTATTTCTGCAGCCCATTGGGTTCGCAACTGTGAACGAACTTTCTGAATTGAAGTTGGAGTAATGATCAGTTCATCCAAACTGTGGCGGAGTGCTTCTGCTGTTGCTTGCAGGATGAAAACAGCGTAGCGCACTGAAACTTGACATCTATCAAGCACTGCAACAAGTTTTGGCGTTATAAAATCTTTGCGAGCTCTCCTGCCACCAGAAACTCCTTGGAACACTGTAATAATTTGGGCACATTCAGGCTCTTCTTCATCTTCAGACTCTTCAGAAAACATTTGAGGCAATGCATCGATCGAAGAAATCTTGTCGACAGCTCCGAGACAACCTACGCGACCAGGCTGCCTTGGTGCAAGAAGAAATTGTTTGTCCTCTTCAATCCGCAGTTTAGTCATTGCTTCTACATGTGCGATATCAAAGAGGTTGTGTAGATCATTGACAAACAAATTCTCTCTTTCTTTAAAACTTATTTTAGTTCTGTGTGCGTTCTTTTGCAAGTTTCGCCACTCCTCATGCAATTTCAAAAGTTTTGCAACACAATACTGTAATTGCCTAGTGGGTATGCGCGCCTTTTCCCAGAATATCATCACTTCACGAATCACCAAACCTGCACTTTCTTTAAGGTTTAATTTAACGTTTCTAGTATTGTAAAATAATACCTGTAACACTTGTTTATTGGATGACAATTTTAAACCAGTAATACTAAAATTAATTGGACCAACTAAATAAATAATATTTTCATTTCGCAACGACATTTTCACACATCATTTGACAACTTTTTGGGGAGTGAGACCTACCTTTTTCGAATATAATAAAAATCCCATACAAATAGAGAACACCCTAATGTCCATGCCTTGTCACAGTATTAATAAATAATTACTGCACCAGTTAATTTAAAAAAATTAATTTTCGTATGTATTACAAGAGTGTATCAACACTTCAATAAAATTTAATGAATTTATCAAACTGGAAAGCGACACAATTCCGTTTTTCTTTCACTTTTTAATTTTATTTACTTGTCGTATTTTGGCGTCAACTAAAAAAAACATTAAAGATTTGTTAAAATCCTTTGTTGAGCTTATGCCTCCAGATACTCGTATTATGGCTCTAAAACGTAAACTATGAACATGCAAAATCTAATACATAATCCAGAATCTATATTTTTCAGAATTTTCAGCTTTTGGCTTTGGAAATATTAAAAAAGCACATTTACGTCCTTGTTGTCGACAGAAACTCACTCAAATAAAAATTCAAAATTTTTTCTTGCGCAAAACATTGGCAAACCATTTTTGAGATTGTAAACTGTAACGTTGGCAAATCGTTTTGGTATATTGAGTAAAAGTGCTTTCCAAGTGCTAAAACTTTTGTAAGGTTAGCCTGGTATTTTGTGAACGTTACATGCATACGAGTAGATGGTGATTTAGAAAATAGACTAAATAATTGAACAGGTAATTCAACAGATAGGGCCGCTAGCAAAAATCAAAGTACTGAAGTCACTATTGTAAGACCCACCACTTAATACATGGTATCATCAGATGCGACAAATTCGTCACATTCGAGTTTCTTATTGTTGTTGTAATCTATTGTTAAGCTTATTTCTTTCTAAAGAATTATCTGATGGCTCATTTCCTTCTCTACTAAATTGAAACTTTTCAAACAAATCTAATCTGCAAATTACAAGCTGTTCACAAAACTCCTCAGTATTCAAGTTAAGAATGAGCAACTCGCTAAACATTTATGTACCAACAGCTAAGATTTTTGTATGTACTCGTATGTATTTTTATGATAAAACTACGAAGAACTAGCGGGTGGGGGAGTGGGGGATGAGGTGATACCAGAAGAAAGAAAACCTATTTGCAGCTGCTTTAAATTTTTGTGTGTTTTTTCGGTGTCAATTGTATTTTATTTGAGGTTAATTTTTTGGCTTTATGCCGGATTCACTTTCATTCGTCAGGGCTTTATGCGGTAAATAAATATTGTATAGAATATATTTTTCGTATACAACCTTTTGCGGCAAAAAAAAATACATCTGATTCTGTAGCAGAAGCATTGTCCCATTTTCATGAATTTCTAAAAAAAAACACTTTAAATGGACAGATATTGTTGTTTTCGCTTTTGATGCTGCTCATGATGATGTCGTTTCGGTGTGTAATTGTATGGCATGTGCATAAGTATGGATGTATGTATAAATGTATGTGTGTATGTCTGCAAGTGTTTGTATCCATTGTGTCATGGTCACTCCTTTAATATGATTTAATTTCCGTTTTTATTGTCAAATAATACATATTGCATGATTCAGTAGCATGGGAGCCAGTTTGGTGTATGTGTGTGCGTGTGTGTGTGTAAGTGTGTGTATGTATCCCTGAAGGAAGCGTGGCATTAAGTGTCCTCAAGTCACCACTTTTGTCGATTATTTTTTTTGGTGACATTGTCAACGGAGCGTCTACAAATTAATGTTGTTTTTGATGCGTAGAAAATATTTTATCAGATACACACAATTATGCTTCTTCTTAATGTTTTACTAGTTTGTTGAGAATTCAAGTGGCTTCAAGCAAAACTCAAGTTTTTATTCAATTTTTCAATTAAAAATGTAAATAAAAATTTATTAAAAATAATTCAAAGAATTAAATAACAAGAAATTGCAAATGGCAATTTAAAAAACAATCCATTTTGTGGGTATAAAAATATAAAATGTGAAAATGAAACAACTATGGAAATTTTTATGAGCCTGTAGAAAATTTTATGGCATTAGTTAAAAATTTGCTACACGTTCAGATCCATACGTAAGCGTTCGACTTTACTAATTCAACGAAAAATTTAATTTTTGATTAACAACATATAAGTATTTAATAGAAACGTCAAACAAAAATCCAAACTTGATGAACGAATGAATGAATTAGTTTCTTTTGTATATGTTTTTTCATGCATTTGCTCCCTTTTTTGTATAGATTTTTTTTTTAATAAAATACCAAATGTGAACAAAATATTAGTAAAATGTACTAGTGACTATCTGTTTCCAACGTCTCTATATGGTCTCAAAAGAAGTACGTAATCAGTAGTACCAACGTCTATAGTTGCTTTTCAATGACACGCACATGTTAAATGTCTATAGCAAAAAGCATTGTCTGGGGTACAATTCGTCAGTAGTACTGATGACAAAGTCAATAGTTAATCAGTATTGATGAACTAGTGACATTTCCTGCAGGGTATGCTTAAATATATATAATATAAATAAAATATAATCCTACAGTTGTATGATTATATTTTTGCAGTTTTTTTTAAACAGTTTTATAAATTATTAATAACTATAATAAATAATGCAGAATGTGCTGTTATGATTGAATTACAGGATTTTTTGTTAATTTTATTAATGTTGTTTTTTATTTGCTTTTTTTATAGATTCTTCGTAAATGAGATTTAAAAAAAGATTTAATTTACAAAGTTGGGATTAAATGAGAGTTGTTTATTATTTATTAGTTGGTGGCAGGTCATGTCCCATTTATAATTTAGTTTATGTGCAAACTGAATGTTTTTATACCACAAAAAAAAAAAAAGGTGAAAATGTCTTTAAGTCTGCAGTAAACGGCCTGTAAACAGCCACATGTGCTTTTGTGCGTCATCATGTAGCTACATTGGCTACATGCCGATATATATTAAGAATGCTGAATGAAAATTTATAAGGATAAAAAGGCCGGCTTACAAACTGCAGAATTATTTCCATTGTTTTTTTTTGCCAAAAATGTGGCTTGACGTCAAGAGAATGTTCAAGTATTATAA
This sequence comes from Nowickia ferox, assembly GCA_936439885.1. Lineage (NCBI taxonomy): Eukaryota > Metazoa > Arthropoda > Insecta > Diptera > Tachinidae > Nowickia > Nowickia ferox. The sequence continues at coordinate 87,098,516 of OW387023.1, read as the reverse complement.
AAGTTTAAAGCAAGGCTAGAAAATTAAAAATTATGCCAAAAGAAATAAAATACTTATTTTGTATAAAATTTTGCAATATGAAACTTTTCGGAAGTATTAAAAATCTATTATTTCCTTGCTACATCAAGGCACATCTCAAGCCAATTGTTGGTCTTAATAATGATTTAAAAAATATATATACATGTGACGCGCAAAATAGAAAGGGACCTAAGGGTAAAAACCGGTTTTGTTCAGGAGAGCCATTTTAAAGATTTGAATACGTGTATCTTTGGTGTACCATCACATCATAAAACGCGCATATCTCTGTGAGGGAACACTTTTGGGGCATGGGATCGGGCTCATTCGATGCTCAGATGTTGTCCACATCAAAAAAAAAAAAAAAAAAGTTAAAATTTATTTTTTTACCCTTAGGTCCCTTTCTCTATGCGCTGTCACATATATACATTTATAGTTACTCTTTAATAATTGCAATTCATTTTACACAAATAACAAAAATGAATTATATATATTTTCTATTCTAAAATGAAGACAGCAGTAAATTTAAACCCAAAGCAAAAACAAAAAATGTGCAGATAAAATGCAAGTCAAACCACAACTGTTATTTCTCATAAATTTAATTAATAAAGCTTAATTAAAAACAGAAATGAAAACCATAACTTTTCATATATTTGTTCCTTTTACACTAATTAATGCAGTTTGAAAAGCAGACATAAGTTTTTGTTATACATTCTCACATATTAGAAGGTATTTATGCATAAATATTTATATGTACATCACATTTTGTCAGTGTTTCCAAAAACATTTACATACAAAAACATACATGCATGCATACATATAAACATACGTACCACAAGGTCAACTATTTCTCTTAACCATTGTGCAGATTGTCATATAGATAGAAAGCTTTTTGGTATTTTTGGTGTAAGGTGATACCAGTGGTATAAAATGTTATTATTTCGTTACAAATATTAGTGAAGTTTGCACGGACTTCTATTTAAGTTTATCTTACAAAATTATGAAACTAGGGGTGTGCACACCCCGGTTATAAATATACGAAGGCGGATTAATAAGTCAGTGACTTTTCGAACTTTCCTCGTAGTTATATGAAATGCAATACTGTTCCCATCAAGTAACACCTGTTAATAGACTACTGTCAAATTTTGAGCAAGTGGCGTCATTTACTTTGCGTTTAACAGCTGTTCAAAACATACAACCTCGTGTATTTTTCTAAAAATGGAAAAAAATGAATTTCAGGTGCTCATTAAACATTATTTTTTGCGAAGAAAAACTGTCAATCAAACCACGCAAAAGCTCGATAAATACTATGGGAACTCTGCACCATCGATTTCAATGGTAAAAAGTGGTTTACTGACTTTCGTTACGGTCGCACAAGTACAAATGACGCTGAACTTTCTGGACGGTCAATTGAGGTCAGTACAGCCGAAAATGTCGAACAAATCCACGATATGGTGTTGCCCTATCGAAGAGTAAAAGTGCGTGAGATTGTTGATGCCATAGGCATTTCATATGGCAGTGTGGTTTCGATTCTAAGTGATCAGCTGGGTTTAAGAAAGTTATCTGCAAGATGGCTGCCGCGTTTGCTCTCAATTGACAATAAACGCGAAAGTGTGACAACTTCAATGAATGAGTTTTGCGGCGTTTTGTAACTGTGGATGAAACATGGATCCATTAATGTACTCTGGAGACCAAGCATCATTATAAACAATGGGTTTATCCAGGTGAACCTGCTCCGAAGAAGGCCAAGGTAAGTTTGTCGGCCAATAAGGTGATGGCAACAGTTTTTTTGGCATGCACGCGGGCTAATCCACATCGATTACCTTCAAAAGGAAAAAACAATAAACGACGAATATTATGCCGAATTATTAGACCGATTTAATGAGGATTTAAAAAGAAAATGACCCCATATGGCCAATAAAAAAGTTATTTTTCATCAAGATATTGCACGGGTGCACACGTGTGCAGTCTCAATGGCAAGACTCTATGAATTGGGATACGAATTGGTACCTCATCGGCTATATTCTCCGGATTTAGCCCCTAATGACTATTTCTTATCTCCAAACCTAAACAAATGGGTCGGTGGAAAGAGGTTTAGCTTCAACGATGAAATTATTGACCAAACAAATGCCTATTTTAAGGACCACGAAAAATGCTATTTTTTGGAAGGGATACATAAAGAATCGTTGGACTAAGTGTATTGAGTTAAAAGGAAATTATGTTGAAAAATAAATTTTTGTTTTGCAAAAAAACTGTGTTTCATTCAAAAAGTCATGGACTTATTGATCCGCCCTCATATGTGATGCTTTCATTTCATTCAACAAAAGTTAAGGTTTGCATGCATAAATAATTTAACACATTCACCACAGCAAGCCACCGTTTTCAATATGCCAAAAATAGAATATACAAAATTGTATAACAATGATTATTTTGACGACAGCCATGCAACACGGTGGCAGGATCTTTGAACGCTTTTGGATTCGCTGTGCACGGCCCTTATGAAGCTATATATCTGCAGAAGATCATTTATAGAGAGTAGGCAAAGCAACGCGCTTCAAAAATCGTCTCTTGTTTAAACCTTATAAAGAATTCGCAAAAATTAAATAGACTTTTTTGTATATGTACATGCGTGGCACTTATAACTTCTTTTCAAAATCCGCTGGTCCGAAATGTATGAATTAGATTTGTTAAGAAAAGCTTATTATGCACGCGGTCTATTCTCTTTATAAGTATCACAATTTTTCACTGCACAGCCAATTTAAAAAGGTTTATCATTCCATGCGTAATTTGCTCAATATTAATATGCGACACGTAAAGTAGATATACTCTGTGCTCTGGGTCTGTGTGTCCGTCCATCTGTCTGTCTGTACGTGAAATCGATTTTCCAAAGCTCCCAGAAAAGCTAAAGATCTCTAACCGGTGTATCAGAAATGGTACACAATATATAAGTATTGAAAATCAGCAAAATCAAAAGGACGGCTTCAGAGCTGGAAAATTTAAAAGTAGCTTAAACTAATTTTATTATTTTTTTGTTGTTAAATAAACCTGTTTTGTATTTCAGTAAGAATTAAATTGATACTAGAAATAAAACAAAAATAAAAAAAACGATTCCAGGATTGGATTTATTTTTTTGGTGCATAAAAGTAACTTGTTAAAACTATCTATAAATTCTATAAATTAAGCATATTTGTATTTTATTAAGAAAATTATTGGCATAAGAAAACAGAAAAAATCCTTTTATCCAGGTTTTAAGTTTTTCTATACATAAAACTAACTAGGTCAAATAATTTTTTTCTTTTGCTTTATAAATTAAATTTATTTTAAGTTTTAATAAGAAATCGACTGATAAAAAACAGAGAAATAAAAAACACAGGTCCAGAGCTGGGAAATTTCAACCTTTATGGCACATAAAATTAATTAAATAAAACTTGTTTGTTAATTAAACACATTTTATTTTTTAGAAAGAAAGAAATTAGCAATAAAAATTAAAAATGGCTTCAGGGTTGGAAAACCGAAACTTTTTTTCAGAAATTTTTTTTATGTTTGTTACCTTATAGCTCGATACCTGTTAGACCGATTTAAATTTATTTTGTCTGAGAGGTTACAGCATCCGTTTGGTAGCATTTTCAAAAAAGTGGCCAAGAATAAGCCCACAATTTTTTTTCCATCGATTTTATGATTTTTTACTGATTTGATCACTGCATAACTTAGAAAACACCTTGGGTTCTTTTAATGACATGATTTTAAAGCTGAAAAATGGAGTGAAGTCATGTTTATTTAAATTTAATATTCACATTTATTCCAGGTGTCGGCATCGACGTCACTTTAACACAATATCCAAAAAATTAGGGCTTGTGTACCCGCTGTCGAAAACAACTGACTTCTGTTGCCAGGTTTATGCTATTTTCTAGACCTTAGGGAACGGAAAAAGATTGTCGGTTGCACAAAATTTTTCTCGAGAGCGAGTAAACGAGCCTCAATATTTAGGTATTGTGTTTAAATCATGTCCTGTTATATATAAGACAGTCAAATGGATATTTTATTAAATTAGCTGGCAATCTCTTCTGATACACTAGAAGTTATTCAATATTTTCCTTTGTTAAATAAGTTTGAAAAATTTTTTTTTGTACTACTTTTTCACATTGAAAATTCTTCAACATTTCCCTTATAATGGTCTTCAAATATTGCTTTGCAACATGAAAAATATACAAAAATTCTCTTTAAATTGTATGCTTATGTTTCCACATAAAAATGAAGAATTCACATTAAATAATCAGTTCAATTTAAAATTACTTTTTCTTGTTAAAACTAAAATTGCTTTAATATCCGTATTTTATGTTTTTTGTTTGCTTACATACAATATAATATTTCAAGATATTCTTTGTCTTCTTTTTCTTGCAACATATTTTTACTTTATGGCCACTAATGTTAAATAGATTTTGACGTTGCTGCCCCTTTTGGCAAAAACTCTATTGAATTTATACCCTTAAAAAAGGAAAAATTCCAACAAAAGTATACAAACTGTAGTCACATTATATATTTTTTATTTTGAATTTCTCTATTATCCACACTATTGAGACATAATAGCCAAAAAAAAAAAATAGTTACACTTTATGTTGGAGAAAGAACAAAAAAAAAACCTCAAGTGTTAAATTATGAGGTCATTTATATGCAATTTTCATTATAATTTTCTTTTTAATATCATTCAATCGTTTTTGATTCTTCAATATTCACTTAATGTCTCATTTTCTGAAAGGGTTGCAAGGAAATTTCATTTTGTGTAGTAAAACAAGCTTTTGAAAAATTTAATGTAGAAATATATATTTTCTATTACAATTTCTATTTTAAGAGCTCATTTTTGAGCTCCTTTATATTTTACTTACTTTTGTATCTATTTTGATACAATTGGTTTTTAATCTATTTTTTTTTCGTTCTTGCTTTTTTCTCCATACTTAACTAATTGTAGTCTTTTATTTACCGCCTTTTTTAGCCTCCATTTAATTTACTGCACTTTTCATTTCCTTTTTTTTCTAAGGTTTGTTATTTTAATTAGTCAATTATAATAAGAGGAAAAAAGTACAGCGCAACGAAAATTAAATTTCAGCATTTAGAATTAAGAGCAATAAGAGTTGTACAGAGTTGCACTTGCTATAGCCCAGTAAAAAAAATTGGAAGTCATTCTGAAGGAACTACATTTTCATTGCTTCCAAAAAATCGATATTTTAATTTGGCGATAATTAGCAGAAAAATAAGTTAAAATTTCTTTAAAAAATTTATAAACTAATTTTGACCTAAAAATTAAAAGGTTTTTACCTAAATTTACATGCAAGCAGTGTTTTGCGTGTAAAAAGAAACAAATTATAAAAGAATAATATAAAATAAAATATAGATTGCTCACCAACATCTTAATACGAGTACTTTTTGTTCTGACTATGCTCGCTCAGCAAAAGTTCTACTTCCCTGTGATTTTTATTACGATATCGATTTTGTATTATTTTAAAAAATTTATTGCATTTACTATTATTTATTGAATTGAGCAAATAGTAATAATTAAATTTTACTGTAGTTCATTTTATATAATAATTTGTATAACAGTGTTTTTTTTTGAGCAACGTTGAAATATAATTTTTTCATTGCAACAAAGAATATTTAATAATGAATTACTAAATGCTTTTGGCTTTTTTGCTTGCACACAAAATAATTGTAATTTTTTGCTATTTTCATATAAATTCCAGCAGCTTCAATTTTGAATAGAAGCCGTACATTTCACTCCTTTACTCGAACAACGTCATAACTCAAAAAAAACTATTTTGGCATAAAACGTTTTTAAAGTTTCCAATTTAATAGAAAGAGAAAATTTTATTTGAGTATGAAAGATATTTGTATCAAATCTTTTTAAAATATGAATAGCGATATGAGGATTAATACTGCATCATTAACTCAAAAATTCCATTTTTCCAGTTATGATATTCTTTGAGTAAGTGAGCGATATGTATGTATATTGATTGTGCATTGAACAATATACAATTCTATATATGTATGTACTTAAAAAACTATGAGAGTTATTTTCGCCGCGCAATTATGGAAGGATCAGTCCCAGAAGAATAGGGGGAATGATCTGGTCCAAAGACCGGCACTGCGACACCTGATGGATCTTTTGTACCATATCATACCATATCAGTCCCAGGCGAATATTTGTTTATCTTTAACATGTAATTAAAATAATCTTCTCGTCATTATTAATTCAGATCAAGCAACAAATTATTAATAAGTGGATTTTCTTATATATAGTAGGCTGAAGTAACTAGTCCGTCGAATAAAAAGTAACTGGCGGTCTTCGAACCAATCCCTGGCCATTCATAATGTGTATTACTCTTTTAATTTGCTTACAAAGTAATGAGTGGTACTTATTTATCTAATTATTTTATGCGAATAATAATGACTGTCCTGTAATGAATAAAATAACAACTTATTTATATCATTACGTGAAAACACTCAGAGAAAAAACAGCTTAAAATCAATAAAAACCACATTGAGTTAATAAGAAACATTAACGAAAGTCTAGTAATGTTGAAATTTCTGATTTCAATATGGAAAAATATTAATTTACAGTATTTATTTATTAAATTTATTTATTTTTAAGTATTTTAATATACATTTTCTATTAAATTGAACATTATTGAATTAATGTGACGCGTTCTTAGTTTTAAGTTGCAGCTTTTCCCTGAGTGCACTTATTGTAGTACTTTCCAGTTAATAATGAAATATATCTAGCGAAAAATTTATTGATCGTGAAATTGAGCTTCGAAAGCAATAAAATAACTTTGGTTTAGTATAATTTTTATTACAAAATTTAATTATTTTCGCATACATATTAACATATTTTCTTTGCAAAATTATAATTTTTATTAACTGTAAAAAAAGGTACAAGTTTTATAATTTTGTTACAAAATTCTATTTATTTTTATTAAAAAAATTGCCAATTAGCTTTTGAATAATTTTAGGCAAAAAGTAATCTAAAAAATATTGCATATTTTTAGGCATAAAATAACCCATTAAATTTTAAATACTTTTAGGCAATCAGTAATCTATTTACATTTGGATATTTGTAGGCATAAAATATAGGGTACCCCATACTTTTTTAACTTCTCAAACAAAAATAATGGGTTATTCAGTCAATTTGTAAGTACTTACGTTTGGGGAGTACATACACTTTTCGCCGTAGAATATTAAAACTTAGGGAAATATGCGAATATTTGATTATTTTTAGCACGTGATTAAACTAATTTTCTCTTCATTATTAAATCAGATCAAGCAACAAATTATTAATTCTGTGACAAAAAGGAAAAAGTGCTTAAGTCGACATAAACTAATTTTCAGTTAATGGTACCTCCGTCATGTGCATATTCGAAAGTACCTCTGGTCAAAGTCTCAATTAATCTGTTTGATTTTTCAGGAAGTTATAACACTATGACTTGAGAATTATTTTTGTTAGACCTCTAATCTCATTTATAGTTACACAGGGTGTCTGGTAGCAGATTTATATTTTCAAACTTAAATAAAAAAAGTAATAATTGACATAAAACTTTAGTAAGAAGATTGAACGATAGAATGGAAATGTGGAGTTCATTTTTTAAGGAGTATGTCATCCAGAAGTCTTCCGTCGAATTGAACACACTGTTCAAAACGGTGCCTTGTGTTCTAAGCCACACGCTGCAGTAAACTTGGTTCACAAAGATTGGGGATTGTCATTATAAACCATTTCTTTGAGGTAGACCCATAAAAAAAATACATGGGAGTTGGATCGGGCGAGCTCGGTGGCCATGGGATGTCCCCACAACGAATTATCAGTTTTTGGGGGAAATTTTCCCGAAGCAAATTCATCGAAGCTCTGGCTGTGTGTGCAGTCACCCAATCCTGTTGAAATCACGTGTGTGAAGAGTACGATGGATGAGCATGCAGGTTTGGCAAAAAGAATTACGTAATCATGCGTCGATAATTTTCACCGTTGTCATTCTTCGCCTGGCCTCGAGAATTTGTGAAAAAAAAATGGTCCAATTATCTCATCCCTGGGGCAACGCAATAGTTTTTAATGTTTCAATCAAGGGTTGCGGGTTCTTGGAGACCAGTAACGGCAGTTTTGCTTGTTGACGTGGCCGTTTAACTCAAAATGAATCTCGTCGCTAAAAAAATGGGATTTACAGTCCGAAAACGCTTCAACATCGTTTCACAAAAATGTTTGCGTAAATCAAAGTCACTTTCTTTTAGTTCTTGAACGAATTGAATTTAAAAAAAAGAACTTCAAATAATTTATTAAAATTTCATGAATAATAGCTGTTGTTAATCCCAGTGAGGCTGCTCTTTTCCGTATTGAAAGTCGCGGATTTTCACGTAAACTGCTTTCAACCAGTTCAGTGATTTCAGGAGTCCTTGAAGATCGACTGGGCCCTGGCCGTGGAACATTCATAGCCGAAGCAGTTGCGCGGAATCTCTGCACCCACGAACGAATTAAATTTACACTCGGTCTATCACGTATTTGCCGAATACCGAACTTTGAACAAAATTGTCGACGAGCGATTACGTAAGTATCAGTAAGTGAGCGATGCTCACTCGACCACTGTGGCATCGTGACTAACAACCCTCCGCACAACCCTCCGCACCGTTTATTGCTTTTTGAAATAATCGTATTTAAATGTATTACTTATAGTATGTAGAATGATGGTTGCTTAAAAAAATAAAGGTTAACAGAGAATTTCCCAATTTAACTGTAGAAGAAATGAATTTATGAAAATCGACTTGAACTTTTAAAAGTGCTCTCCTGCAAAACAGTACAATATGACTTAGGCACTTTTTCCTTATTGCCACATAATTATTGGATTTTCTTTTATATTTTATATTGTTGGCTGAAGTAGATAATCCGGTCTTCGCCGGAGCCAGAGCCAATCCCTGGCCAGAGCTGGACCATTTATTCTCTAATAAAAGTTTTGCAATATTTTAACAAATTCGTTTGACGTTATTGCGAATTTGAATAATGCCTTAATTAGTATATTTTCATTGTTGATTTTTTTATATTCTTCTTACTTTAGTGATAATATTAAAGTAACAATTAAACATTAAATTTAGTTTGATGCGATACAAATACAAAAGTGTTTATACGCTTCCACATATATATTTATTTAAATACATAATTAATTTTAATCCATTATTTATATCAACATGAAATATATGAGTATATTTCTGGCACATTTATGACACTTTAAATGAATGAACGCAGACACAAGAGCGATACAAATATCGTGTAAAACAAAACAAAAAAAAAAACAAACGGATTTAATTCTCCACAACCACAGGAAGAGCATAAAATTTCAACATGTCTCTATTGCACAATATAATGAAGAATAAAATCGAAGTAAAAATATTGAATTTATTGAAAAATCCTTTTGAACAATAACAAATTATAATCACCCTTTGCATTATATCATAAATCAAATGAAAAATGTTTCAAAAAAAAGAGCTTTGTGTTTTTGAACGGAAATTCCGTTTTAAGCTGATTTTTTTCTGATTTCTTTTTGTCATGTTTTGTTATTTTGTTTTCAACTGTTTTTTTTTCTATTCCCATGATCCCATGTACTTTATGATTTTTGTGCTTTGGAAAAAGAAAAAAAAGAAACAAAAATTCCTAAGAATATCAAAGCAACAAGAAACTAACGAAGTGAGAAAAAAATCCTGTCTATACCGGAATACCATAAACATTTCTTTTTTGTTGAATGTTTAACTCAAAGGATTTTTTTTTATCTTGTGTGGGCAGAAAGGATGACATTGTGGGATGTATCGTCGTCATTATTTGCTTTATCCTGTTTGTGTTATATAGTCGTGCAAAATATTTGGCTACCGTTCCGTGTGTAATTCTAACAATATTAATATGTAACACATAAAATATATATATTCTGGGTCCTTATCAATGTCAGTCTATCCGTCTGTCCGTCTGGATGTACGTGAAAGCGGTTTTCCGAAGCTCTCAGAAAAGATAGAGACTTCGGTCTTAGACTGGCGTGTCAGATATATTCCGAAATAGATTGGCATTGAAAATCAGCAAAATCGGAAAGACGGTGTCAGAGCTGGAAAGCTGAAACTTTTTCTTTGCATATAAAAGTAATTAGCTAAAACTAATTTGGAGTTTTTTTTATTAATTTAACCTCTTATATATTTCAGTTAGAATTATATTGGTATTAAAAATCAAAATAAATCAAAAATTCGATTCCAGGGTTGGAAAATTGAAACTTTTTTCTTTTTATTCATAAATTAAATATATTTTATATTAAAAAAAATATTTTAGCAAAATGAATAAGAAAAAACTAAAATGATTATTCCAGGGTTGGATAATTTATTATTATTTTTTTGTTTGTATATAAAAGTAATCGGGTCAAATTAATTTTTTTCCTTTACAAACGAAATGTAATTGATGTTTTAGCAAGAAAAGTTTGGTATACGATATTAGAAAAATAAAAAACACAGCTCCAGAGCTGGGAAGCTTAGACTTTTTTGATATCTAAAAAAAACTTAATAAAAATAATTTTTTATATGATATATGTATATAAATCAAAATCCAGGGTTGGAACATTTAACTTTTTTTAATATATAAAAGTAAGTGAAATTTATTTGCTTGTGGTTAAGCGATGTCTATATGCATTTCATTGTTGCTTAAACAAATCGTCAGTAGACTTCAACCACACATTTTGAACAGTCACAAACCTCTTATCTTATGCACAAACTTCCAAAAACTATTTGAGAATTCACAAATAATAATATTTTTGAAAATCACAAAAGCATATAGACATTGCTTAACCACCAGCAAATAAATTTCACTTACTTTTATATACTAAAAAAAGTTAAATTTTCCAATACAATATAATTATGACAATATGTCGAATAATAAATTTCTTGAATATAAAAGTAACTAAACTATTTCTTTTTTCTTTTTAATTAACCATATTTTATATATTAGGAAGGCCTTTACTCCACAGTTTTTTTTTAGTTCTTCAACCTTTATATGAATATCTAGTTTAACCATACCCAGCAAAAAAAAAAAAATCGGAACTACTGCCAAAAGTTTACCACTTTTATTGCACACCAATCACTACAGTTACTGAATTTTATATTCTAAGGCTAATGTCTGTATAAAAAATTGTTCAAGACAATCTCTTAAGGGCATATTATTCAGTTATTTGGATGACTTCCGTCCTATGACGACCATGTGTTAAATTCATTGATGATTCACCAGAAATAGAACTACTTGAAGCTGAGTTCATCAATGCTGTTAGTAATGATTTGTATTGTCATTTGCTGGGTAAATATGGGCACTAATTAGTCTTACAGAGAAAAAACAATGATTTCGTTGAAACCAATTTATAACCTTTTTTAAATTCTTTTCAATAGTGCATTTTAGCAAAATTCAGTATTGATTACATTTCAAAACAAAGCCAACTTCAGCACAAGATTTTGTTCAAATATATTTAAAATCTAGTAAATTTAGCGATGACTAAAAATCAAGCCCCGGTACTTAAAAAGGTGAGCGAAGTCGCTACGTTGCAGTTATTTGGTTGTAGCTTAGGAAAATTTTCAGTTAATGTTTATTGTTTTGAACAAGAAATTATGGTAATGTAAAACAAAATTGGTGTAAACGGTAAAGATTTTGATACAGATTTCAATTGAATTTTACTAAATTTCATACAGGAGTAAATGTCGTATAAGTAGTTTTTATATATTGCAACCTTGTTTTCGCTGTACTAAACAAGTGCTACCAAGTTAAAAGGATTGAAAGCAGCTGATAATGTTTATGGTCAGTTAATCAGAATAAATATCGATTGAAATATTTTTAGCTTAAAAATTGATGCATACGCTACAGCAATTAAATAATTCCGGAGAACAACGAAAATATTTCCATTATGCTCTAATTTTATAATTTTAAAATATTTATCTACAAAATTTAAATGTTTTTTTCCCTGAGACATAAACAGATGTTCTACCGTTTTTCGAAAAAGTGTTCTAAAAATTAGAAAAAATTACAGCAACAAATGTACTTGTTTCTACAGGAGATTTATTTTATTTTCAAATAAAACAAATTTGTATGTGTGTTGAGAACAGAATTTATTAAATTTGTAGTCAGCTTGTTGGTGTAGTTATTAGATTTGAGATTATCCAATAGGAAAAAGTCCATAGATGTTGAATCAGAACTAAGTGGAGTATAATTTGTTATGCCTCTTCTCGAGATTAATTTTGCAGGAAATCCAATCCTCTAGGGATACAACTTTAGCTTTCTATGTAAAATGCGGTGAATATTTGTTTATAAATATTTTTAAATTATGCTAAAGTGTTAAAATAAAAAAAGTAATTTTGAGCTCTAATATCTGTTAATTGAAGTGGAAAAGCATGTTGATATATCATCTTATAAAAATCCTGCATCCTTTTGCCATTAAAATCAACTTATATAATATGTTGCTTGTGAGCAAACTTTTTGCCTTAACTGTATTACAAAAAGAAAAAAATGTGTCCAGTCATTGCCTGACTGGGTCTTATTTTCCATTTCCCATTATCCTTCTTCTTTTTTTTTTGGTATTAAATCTAAAATAAAAAAATTTATGATTTTTCGTTATTTTGTTATGATTTTTTATTATTGCTACTGCTTATTATTCATTTTTCATTTTAAGTCTTGTGTTACGCTTTGTACTCGTTGACGTCTTCTTGTTATCGCGATTAAACTTGATTGTTTCTTTGCTCAATTAAATTTGTTTTTTTTTTAGTCGAAGCTCTTACAAATTTTTAGCTTTGTTAGAGTTTTAGTATTAATTTATTTTCTAGCTAGTTACTTTTCTACGAATAAATGAATAAGAAAAATGCAGAGGATGTACAAAAAAAAAAAAAATCCAAAATGTTAAAGTGTAGTCCATACGCCGCCTTAAAATGACGCATTTAATTCACACTGGTTCACTTTTAGAACCAGCAATGCTGGTTGCTTATAAGTAATTTTTGTAAAAATCTTATTTTATTATTATGGATGACTTAATTAATTTTTTTAAAAATAGTTTTTCATAACAATTGTAATGCACTAAACACATATGCGACAGCAGGCAACACAATAACACGACTACCAATGCTGTTGATGGTTCACTGTTGACAATGACAGCAACATCATAAGCACCTGTAGCCCGGATTCAATAGCTTTTATTACGATAATCGCTATAAAAATTATAATAGAAACTTATCGATTTTGCTATCGAGTAACATATTTTAACGATATTCACTGTTGATTGAAGTATATGGTGATTTTTTAAGAGCTTTCGAGTTTGATTAAAAAAAAAAACACATAAAATTTGGGGAAATGTATGAAATATTTATTTGAATGGGTAGAACGATCTATATCAATTTTGGCATAATCTCGTCAACATAACGGCCCGTATCTCACAAATAAATTCTTCAATATTGTCTTCCAGTACGTCAACCGTCGCGTTATTGTCCCTAGAGACATGATCCCTTTCATAGCCATACAAAAAATAGTCGAAAGGAGTTAAATCGCACGATCTAGGCGGCCAACGACGTGACACAAACTGTTCACCGAACTCGCCTCTCAATTGGGCCATTGTTTCGCGTGGCATGTGGTATGTGACATGTGGCACCGTCTTGCTGAAACCATATGTCAGCCAAGTCCAGCTTTTTCACTTTGGGGGAAAAAAGTAACAGAGGTCCAATTGCTGCGAATGGTGTCGAATCGATAGTACAAGGTCAACAACAACACAGCTGCGATATTTTAATCTGTCCACACTCTCCGTATGCGTGTTGGTATTGGTGGTTTAATGTTCAATAATGTAATTTTCGAATTTCGAATAGCCGAATCAGAAAATGGAAGAACTGCACTTTCTTAACCGAGCATTATTAGTTTTGATAATAAAATGTAATAACCTGCAAGCATTGCTCATTTGTAAGTCGATTCATGGTTAAATAATAGACCAAACTGAACATGCTAAAAAATCACCCTTTATAACCCAACAAATGGTGCAAAATATGTTTTACCTTATTTTATAACCTCTCAAAACCACACACAATTATCGACTTGTTTCTTATTAAAAACAAAATTAATTAAGTGATTATTAGAATTCCTAATTTATAATCAGAAATAATTTCTTAGTCGGGCTTAAGTTCAGTAATTTCAATTCTTATTGAATGAAATATTTTTTATTAATTAATGTGAGTTTCTAAAGAAGAGAAGAAAAATTAAATTAGACTATAAGCTGGGGGAAATACCGATATTTTTCTGTGCAGCAACTCACTTCATCAGCACCCAAGTCTATCTACTGGGGTAGAGATTGTTATTAACATCAGCTATTTAACGCAAATTTTTAATGAAATGGAATATGAGAAATATTGTGTATACAATTATTGATTTACCTTTGGTAAACACATTTGTAAGTATCACTATTCATTTTCTGTTTATCCGTTATTTTCATTTTTATATTCAGGTTAACACGAAGTTATGTCACTCTACCTAAGTATGTTTAACTATTCTTGCTTATCTTTTACGATCATCACATTAATTATTTTTACTTATTCGATGTACCGTCGGTACATACCTGTAAGTATTATTGTAGTGGATATTATGTTTATATTGTTTTTGCTTTCAACAGTTGATTTTACTTTCCAGTATATGAAACTGTGATTGCCAAGTGAACATATATATGTCACGTGCCCATGATGATTTAAGTGAAACAATTTTAAATGTTTAGTTGAACTATAGTGAATTTTAATCAGAAATAATTTCTTAGTCGGGCTTAAGTTCAGTAATTTAAATTCTTATTGAGAGAAATATTTTTTATTAATTAATGTGAGTTTCTAAAGAAGAGAAGAAAAATTAAATTAGACTATAAGCTGGGGGAAATACCGATATTTTTCTTTTCAATAAGAATTGAAATTACTGAACTTAAGCCCGACTAAGAAATTATTTCTGATTAAAATTCACTATAGTTCAACTAAACATTTAAAATTGTTTCACTTAATTCCTAGTTTATTTAAGAATAAATGTCAAATAAATATATGTACGTAAATACTTCGGTACTTCTTATATTTAATCTTTGTGTGCAATTTTTACAATTTAAAGATCTATAGGACTTAAGAAACAACCTTCATACTATATGTATGCTGTACAAATTAATTGACTTTCTTCATAGATGATGTGATGTGCAAGTAATTGTCTCAAGCCATATTTTGGAAGAACTATCTGTAACTATTTCATTTGCACTGAAACGCCGCAGTCCCTTGTATCTGTAAAATTTGCTGATCTAATTGCACTCTCTATTTAACTTTTGTATTATAAAAAGATGGGGAAACTTCTCGAATTTGTATGAAATTATTTTTTCTTATAATATACAAATTTGTTTTTGCTGGAATGCAATTAATGTGTATTTGGGTTTTCCAATATACATAATTTTATTGTTAACTGTATCATCAATTAAACCTTTGTTTAATTATGTTTAAATGTAGTAATTTTTATTTATTTTTTATTTATTTAACATATATTTGCGTGCAAAAGAGCACTTTTTAACACCAACTAGCAAGCTTCATGTTTGATGTTCGCTTTGGTCTTCCATTCAACTCTATTTTCTTTCTTTTTTTTTTTTTGTTCGTTTTTGTTATGAAAAATTAATTAATTCATTTATGCTATTTCATTGTAATTTTTGTGCAATAACAAATAGCCAACAATTATTTATAACATTTACAAGAATAATAAAGTCCACTTGATGATAAATTCACACACTCTTAAACGCTCACTGGACACTTGTTCGCCCAGCCACGCACTCATACAGTGTCATTGCTTCTTTATGTACGAGTATGTACATACATATATATTTTTTGCTGTTGTTCGTTTCGCTGTAAACTTTTGTTAAAATTAAGCATACAATATTTTTAATTGTATTTCAATGCATTGTTTGAGGGAAAATTTACGAGTTTTTTTTTCTTTTTTTCGGTTTTGTTTTTGTTAACGAGTGTGTGTTTTTGTTAATTTTTCTTTGCTGTTGTTGTTGGTGCCGTAATGGTTTACCATGGCGTGTAATTAACACACATTTTTTTCACGCCTAAAAGCAGTCACTGACAAGTGCAAATTTTTGTTGGTATTTAAATTGTTCGTATCGAATATCCGTCTGCAAGGAATGAATTGAAATCACTATGTGATCAAATTCCTCTTATATTTTTATATAAGTAAAGGCGAATAGTCAAAACAAAACTTTTTAGATTATTCTTGGCATATTTTATTTATCTGCGTAAATTCCGTTTTTCCACTGCCTTCATGCTTGCGAATATAAAAAATACATTTTGCAGTACCCAAGAAAAACTCTTACTTCCCTTTAAAACTGGCCTCAATCGCGAATTATATTCAAAGTCCTTAAAACGCTAATCATCAGTATCTTATAAGTATGTACATAAGAAGGTATTGAGTCTCGTTATATAATTTATATGTTAACTCTTGTCTGACTGAATAAAGTCCTCATTTGTTTCTGCACTATATGCTGCTCTCTGCCTGTGCTTGTGTGTGGTATGTCGTCGTGTCTATTTGAGGCAACACAAACATATTAAACGTTGTTCATATTCAATTTATTCATCGTGTTAAACATAGAAAACTTTCACAAGACTAATTGGCAAGCAATCAGCAATCAATTTGGTTCGATATCAAGTTAAAGCTGATGTATGGTAATATGAATATGTTTGCTGTGCCTGCAGAAATTAAAAAAAAATATAATTTGGCGATATTCGAGGCTGGCACCGCTTTAGTGATGCGTCCTTAATTTCTCTTAAAATTAACCAAAAAGCTTAAGGCGACTGGCGAAACATCGAAAAGATACAGCCGTCAAATTCAGACTGGTGATACAATATTATCCTTATTTTTGGTAAATTTTTGATTTTCAAATAAAATTGAATTTTTTTTTCTAATATTTCCTTGATTAATTCATTTTGTGTAATCTGAATTAATTTTCTGCTTTTATAAAATTAAAATTTTCATTAGAATTTTTCCATAAAGCTTCCCTTTTTCTAAGGAACTTTCGACTTGATTAAATTCATTTTTTTTTAATTTTCCGAATATACACACAGAAAAATTTTATATTAAAATCT
Source organism: Nowickia ferox (assembly GCA_936439885.1). Taxonomy (NCBI): domain Eukaryota; kingdom Metazoa; phylum Arthropoda; class Insecta; order Diptera; family Tachinidae; genus Nowickia; species Nowickia ferox. The sequence continues at coordinate 87,081,344 of OW387023.1, read as the reverse complement.
ACCAAAAGAAGGTTAATTTAACATGTTTCATATTAATTCAACATGATTTACGTTAATCTGTTGTTGTTTCCTGTTACTTCAACATGATTTACAATAATTTTCATAGAAAGCTTTTTGTTTTGAAATAACTTTATTTCATGTTGATTAAACCTTTTAGTACTGTTAAATAAAAATGAAAAGTCATGTTAAAATAAAGTTATTTCAAGTTGAAACAACATGAATTTGAGAGTGAAATAACACAAAGAAACATGTTGAATCAGTAGTATTTCAAAATGTATCATATTGACTCAACATGATTTACAATAATCTTGAATGAAAATTTTTTGGTTTGAAATAACTTTTTGTACTGTTAAATGAAAATGAAGAATCATGTTCAATCAGAAATATTTCAAGTTGAAACAACTTAAATTCAACACTAAACTAACACTAAGAACCATGTTGAATCAATAGTATTTCAAGTTAAAACAACATGAATTTAACTTAGCACAGTCATTTTATTTTCTTTATTATTTAATTGACATGATTATGTGTGTAAAGACAGGCGTTGGGAAAACTGTGTGTTGTAGTTGGCTTCCCCAGGAAAACTTTGATTTTGAATTGATCGGGTGGTAGCTAACATTTCAACAATACAATTTACTTATATTTTTTTCTTTCTTATATTTAATTCTCAATTTCTTAGCCTAAACATTATCTAGAGAGAGTTTCAATAAACAACGAAACTAGTGCAATGCAAATCGTTCATATAAATGTATGCTGGGCCTGTGCAGAATTTTATTACACAAAGTGATTTTTTTCATTAATTGGGCAGCAGCCTTAAAATCAAGCAACATATAAATTAAATTGCATACCAACTAAAGAAAGCCTACAATCAAAAATATTGATCGAATACACGAAGTGTTAGACAGCATGCACAAATTCTATAGATTGACATTTGGTTTTTAACAGAATTATCAACAAAAATTTAAAAAAGTACAAACAAATAAACTCAAAACTAAATCCATTTTAATCGTTTTAGGTTTTAAATTTAATACGTTTATAAATTTTATTCCTTATGTAAGCTAGTGATGTTGTGCATTTGTGTATGTGATGTGAATTTTTTTATATTCTCCTTCAAATTGAATTTCATTTCGCTAATTTTACCCTAAATACGAGTACATACACATGCATACTCGTACATAAATAAGCCGCATGAAAATGAACATTTGTTTTAGTTGTTCCTGTAGTTTTTATTTGTGCATTTATTATCTAATATATCAATGGTTTCAATATTTATAGTTCAATGGTCTAAAAATTTGCCAACTAAAGTTTGCATAACCTTGCCATAAAATGGAAGAAAAAAAAAATATCCAGACTTATGACATAAAATACGAATTTGCATACGAGCGTAACGATGAACAGTTTGAAGAAATAAAAATTTGGAAGCCTATTAAATAAAAATGAACGAAATTATTAAATGACAGAGAAAGCACATTTATAATAAATATAAGCATTAAGCAAACTTAAGTATTAGTTCTTTGCAGTTGCCAGTGGCTAGTGTAATTATTATATCTTTAGTCGGAGGATAGTGGATTGGACTGCTGACTTTTGCAGAGAAGCCAAAACCAACTCGCAGATTGTGTTTTTGTTACAAAAAATACTCTCATGTAAAGCTACATTAATCTTAAAGTATTAATAAATTCGGTAAAGTAATATTCTGGCTCGCACACAGCGGTTCCCGTACGGACACTACATATGTATGTAATACTGTAAGAACTTTAGCCTATATAATCAAAAATCTCACCTGATGCAGACATTTTGAAACTTTTTGTTTCTTTTGGCTTTTTTTTTTTTTTTGTTTAAGCGCTTTTTCCGTTTTGCCGACTTTATTCGATTTCGGCGATTATGTTTTGCTTTAGCCATTTCTCTTTTAGTTTTGGCGTTTTTTTGTTTTTGGCGATTTTTTTCAGTTTTTGGCAATTTTTCGGATGTTTTTTAGTTTTAGCGTTTTTTTTTTGTATTTGTTGCCCTTTTTTCGCTTTGGCGATTTTTTTTCAGTTTTTTGGCCGACTTTTTACTTTTGGTGATTTTCTTGCATTTGAGCGATTTATTTTATTTTTAATGATATTTTTAATTTAAGCGCTTTTTTAATTTTGGCGATTTTTCCTTTCGGCATTTTTTTAATTTGGGATTTTTTAGTTTTAGCGCTTTTGGAAATTTCAAGAGTAACTAATGCTTCACTCACACGTGAATAATGCATGACTCACACATGACTCACACGTGACTAATGCATAACTCACGCTTAACAAATCATGACATTTGTATGTACCATATTTAATAAAAGCACAAAATAATGCCAGCAGAACTGTCAACAGAAGTCACGAAGCGCTTTTCAAAGGTAAACTCAACGCGTGAGGCTACTACGAATTCGTATATAACTCCTGAGGCGCAACAATGCGCAGCATATATTTTTCTTATATAACGCCTATTTGTTCAACATTTCAAATAACATTAAAATCTCTGCTTACTTCAGCCCAATTAACAACTTTATTCCGACTTAAATTTGGAAAATTTATATTTTTTTGCACTTCCAATATAAACATTAAAACGAAAGAACTTCCACAATTTTAACAAAATATTTGAACTGAAATACCTGAATATTATGGTTTCATGGTTCGATTTATTACTTTTTTAAAATAACTTGCGATCAATAGCATAAATAATATTTGAAAATACCGCCTGTGGCCCCTAATAGCGCCGTATTGCTGCAATCGAGCTAACTCCAAGCGAAATTGCAAACTATAATGATCCATAAAAAAATACAGTTTTTCAATTCAATAAGTTTTAATTTTTGCATAGAGTTTTTTGCAAACACTTAGATGCCATTCAAAAAAATTTTGTTCTATTAACAAATAATTGATACTGGGAAGGATAATCTTAAATTATGGAAGTACCCCGATACATATATATGTTGGTCATATACTAAATTGTGCGTGGCTAAGACATCTGTCGTATTGCTTAAATAGTTTTCCTTTGACATTCATCTTCATTCACTTTGATTTTTATTTTGAGTATACCTACAGGCTTTCTGGTGGCAAATTTATATTTTTAAATACGATTATTAGAAAAAGCAATAAACGGTGCGGAGGGAGGGCGACGCCGTTGGAAGTATCGATTGTGCGGATTTGTTAGCCACGATGACGCAGTGGTCGAGTGAGCATCGTTCGCTCTGGAGACATTTTTTAAGAGGAATGATACTTACGTAATTGCTCGTAGACAATTTTGTTCAAAGTTCGGTATTCGGCGAATACGTGATGGACCAAATAAATTATGTAAATTTAATTCGTTCGTGGGTGCAGAGATTCCGCGCAACTGCTGTGGCTATGAATATTTCACGGCCAGGGACCAGTCGATCTTCAAAAACTCCCGAAAATATTGAAATGGTTGAAAGCAGTTTACGTGAAAATCTGCCACTTTCAATACGAAAAAGAGTATCCTCACTGGGACTTCCAAGAGCGATTATTCATGAAATTTTAAAAAAGGATCTAAAATTGCATCCTTTTAAAATTCAAATCGCTCAAGAACTGAAAGAAAGTGACTTTGATTTGCGCAAAAACTTTTGTGAAACGATGTTGGAGCGTAAATCCCATTTTTTGGAGCGACGAGGCTCATTTTTACTTCAACGGCCACGTCAACAAGCAAAACTGCCCTTACTGGTCTCCAAGATCCCGCAACCCTCGATTGGAACATCCAAAACCATTGCGTTGCCCCAGGGTAACTATTTGGTGTGCCTTATCCACGCATGAGATAATTGGACCATCGCAAATTCTCGAGGCCAGGCGACGAATGTCAACGGTGAAAATTATCAACGCACGATTACGGAATCCTTTTTGCCAAACCCATCCATCGTACTCTTTACACACGTGGTTTAAACAGGATGGGGCGACTTTACACACAGCCAGAGCTTCGATGAATTTGCTTCGGAAAAATTTCCCCCAAAAACTGATCATTCGTTGTGGGGACATCCCATGGCCACCGAGGTTGCCCGATCTAACTCCCATGAATTTTTTTTGTGGGGCTACCCCAAAGAGAGGGTTTATAATGACAATGCCCAAACTCTTGTGGCTTTAAAGGAAAATATTCGTCGAGAAATCAGCTCAATTGAACCAAGTTTACTGCAGCGTGTGGCTTAGAACACAAGGCACCGTTTTGAAGAGTATGTTCAATTCGACGGAAGTCTTCTGGATGACATACTCCTTAAAAAATGAACTCCACATTTCCATTCTATCGTTCAAGCATAAAAAAGCATATGAAAGCATAAATCTGCTACCAGACACCTTGTAGTACTCGTATATAAACTAAAATATGCTGTTCTTTTGCCAACTTCCTGCCACTGTAAATGCCCATAGAGCAATTGTCCATTTTATTTTCATTTGTTTAACATTATTTTCTGGTTTATAGTTTTCTAATGACAAAAATTGTATGTATTGTCATTTTAATGAGCAAATCACGCTGCTTATAATTCTAATACATACTGGAAATATTGAATTAAATAGAAAATAAATAAAAAGCACATTCATGCATACAAAATTGCCCATAATTATGGGAAGTTAAAATAAAAAAAAAAATAATAATCGTTTTTGTATTGAAAATATTCATTTGCAGAGAAATGTCAGAGAATAACTTTGAAAATGTGCCGTATATGTATTACTACGTTTATACATGCATTATTTGCAAATGAAAATATTTGCAAATAAATTAACTCACTGTTTATACGGCATTGTAAATCTATAAAAACTTGGTAGCACTTCTATAGAAATGCTATTTATGTTTAGAAAAAAATTGTGTAAATGTATAAAATAACAAATAATAAGTTGTGTTTATTGTCGCAATATTTATCAATTTATTGTTTTTTTTTTATCAGAAAACATTTGTAAGTGTGGCAACCTCAAGCATTTTATTTGCAAATAGTGGCGTTAATCGTATGGCAACAATTTACAGTTGTATTTTTAAATGAGCCGTGCGTATAAACGTAGTATGTGACAAAGTAATTTAAAGCTGTTGAATTAAAAATTTATGCTTAAAATAATATAATAATATATACGAGTTATTTTCGATAAAAATTTTTTATTTGCTGCAAAATGTTTAAATTAAATTTATGCATACCAAAAATTATGCTGTTATATAATTTTGTGAAAAATATAAACATATAAAATATATTACATATGTATATAAATTAGGCTAAAGTACATATCGCTCATTTACTCAAACAACGTCATAACTCAAAAATAAATAATTCTCCCGAAAACGAATTTAAAGTTTCCAATTTACACACAAAAAATGGAACAAGAGTTGAGTATACCAGATACTTGTATGAAATTTTTACACAATATGAACGATATGAGGACTAAAATCTAAAAAAAATTCGCAATTTGTAAGCATTTCTTGTTAAATTGTAATTAATTGCTTACATTTCCCCAAAATAGTTGAATAGCACCCTGTTTTTGTATAAAACTGTTGCTACTCGTATACATATGATTAATAACAAATGTTGTACGTACTTATTAGTTAATTGTATTTTATTATTTATGGCTTTTAATTATCCATTTGGGTGTATTTTTTTTCTTTTGTTACATACCTTGTCGTTGTCATGGTTAAATAAAAAAAATAACAAATATTAAAAATTTTAAAAACCCCCGATATATCTAGAAAAGATGTGATATCTTCTAAGGGGCTGGACCGGTATTTTTTCTTCAAATATAGCTAAGAACACTCTCGATCCAGTCACCTTTCAAACAGAAAAAAACTAAACCAAAATCGGTCCAGTCGTTTGCGCTGAACGTGGACTCTTACAAACACACATATTCTCACATACACAGACACACAGGCACACACTTCAAACTTACAACACCCCTTTTTTTTAATAGGGGGTTAAAACCCGGTTCAACAATTCTTTCCCTTTTTTCTATATAATATAGTTTTTTTAATTTTATTTTTTATTTTTTTTTTAAATTTTGTTGTAACTTCAAAAAAATAAAAAAAACGATAATATGACTTTCGACTTATTGGTCAGTGATCAGCAGTCTCCCTCAATATTCTTTTCTCCCCATCTTCTAAAAAAACTGAAAAAAATATCCAAAATAGATATTACACAAAAAAAGTTTCGCGCAATAAACACGTTTAATTAAAAGAAAAAAAAACCAAAATCAATTAAAAATTTTGTTGAGTCAATTAAATTAAGTTTTGCAACTAAAGTTCAATTGAATCAATTACATTTTGAATTAATTTTTGGTTTTTTGTTTTTCAATTAAACGAGTTTTTTGCAGAAGGCATATGGAAGGAACTCGGCTTCAATTTGCTTATAAAATCAGTTGTTAATTTTATTTTGTAAGAAAAAACTAATTATTTTAATCACAAATAATTTCTTAATCGGACTTCTGTAATTTCAATTCTTATTGCATGAAATATTTTTAATAATTAATGTGAGTTTCTAAAGAAGAGAAGAAAAATTAAAATAGACTTTATTAGCTGGGGGAAATTCTTCCAGGCACAATCTTCATCAGCACCCATGTCTGTCTACTACGGTAGAGATTGTTATTAACATCAGCTATTTAACGCAAATGTTTAATGAAATGGAATATGAGAAATGATTATACTGTGTATGCAATTATTGAACTACCTTTGGTAAATACATTTGTAAGCATCACTGTTCATTTTCTGTTTATCTGTTTTTTCATTTTCTATTCAGGTTAGCACGACGTTATATCACTCTACATTATAATTATGCCTTTGTCTGCCAGATAGTTTGCCCTAGATGGAAGAATATTTGACAGTTTTTCGTGACTTCTGTGGAGATTTGCATTCATTTGGGTTACTTTGTTCATGTTTACTTGGCAAATTTATCGGTATGTTCTCTTGCTTGTAAGCGCAAAGAAGAGCTTAGTGGAGCCGGAGCAAGCTAGGGCGTAAATTGCCTGGAAACTTATGGGTGGAATCGTTGACCCCTGAGGGTTTCACTGCTGCTATGACTTTTTGCATTATCCTGCCATAATAATTTAGTAATTTGCTTAATATCGTGTTAGACCAAGACAGATATGACTGAGTAAGATAGATGATTATGCCCTGTTGGCGATGGGTTACGGTTGCTTTTTTTTTGGATTTTTCGCTTTTTGCAGTTCCTACAGAAACAACTGTATAACGTTTCATAACCTTTCTATTTGCCACTGTTTGTCACGGACTGTTTATTCAATATATTTGCAGCTATCCTCAATAGGAGGTAAAAATCCGCAACAACTCCAGCGCAGTTTCTGGAAGGTTATGGGACTATCTGCATTAATGTGCCCTGACTTCAATCCAATTTTGCTACAAAAAAGTCCCCTTTATATAAGAGAAATACAAACTCTACAACCCTTAGTTAATTTTCCTTTTATTTTTGGTTTTCTATTTTTAAAAATAGTTTTTTAGTTAAACTAATTGTCAGATTGAATGTGAAATAGTTTTGCTGCTAAACGAAATTTTTTCCATTTGCTTGCTTTTACATTTCTAATAAACCGCTGAATTAAATATTAAGGAAAATTTATAATCTTCATTATAAATTAAGCACTCTGTATCTCTTTAAACCCTTTTCTAAATCTTTTATGCATAAGAAAGAAAAAAATACTTAACTTGACTTTTACAACACTCTCTTATCATGCCTTAATTTTATGAACATTTTTGCAGTCGTAATCATCTCTAGCCAAATAAATCTCTTTAACCCAAAAAGAAAAGTTTTGAAAAAGTCTTACCTTTATTTTGTTGTTGTTGTATGTATAAACACAAGTTACAAGAAAATGTATTTGTATCTTTCTTAAATAAACAAATTTGGCCAAATAAAGAAAACAAAGTTTTACTTTTACTTTTGCTTTCACTTTCACTTTAAGTTAAAAGGTGCAAGCAACAACGGCATACAAATCTTTCCTTTAAACCTTTATAGAAAATTAAATAAAATAAAAAAGCTACAGGTGGCCTTAAGGGCTTGTATTTGTTTGCCAAGGAAATCTACCTTCTTATAAATACAAAAATAAAAAATAAAAAAGAAAATAAAAGGTTGGGATTTAGTTTTTTTTGTCGTTGAAGTTAAACTCTTAAATAAACACATGGAAAAACTTTTAGTTTATTATGTTTTACTTTGGTTTTTTGTTGTTGTTGTAGTATGGGAAAAGCCTTGAAAAATATCAGATTTATTGCTGCTGTTGTATTGTAACCACGTTGCAAATAACAAGATTACTGAAGTAGGAAAACAATATTTGAATATTTACACATTAATAAATCAAAGCTGGAAATAAAATAAACATACGCAAGGAAAAGAAAAGGTAACAACATACTGGGATTTTAGCCACATTTTTTTTTAACCATTTACCTTGGCCATAAAGATTAAGTGGTAATCACTAAATTTATTAAGATCTTGCATAAACAAATAAAAAAAGGGAAAAATTTGTGTATGCAGAACCCTCTTCTTTTGCATAAATTTAAATTATCTGTCCAGCAGCAGGAAATCGTCCCTTTCTTAAGCAAATTTTGAAAACTTTTTAATGAAAATCAAGTAGTTGTACCTGTTACGCTCAATTTGCAAGTCATATCAGTTTTAGGGATAATGCAGATTTGCCTTCAGTTTTAAAGGCATAAATTTAAAGATTTATTTTACCATTATAATATTGAGATAACTAAATGAGTAAATATATTTGACGTTAAGTCTGTAATATATTAGCATTTTTGTTGGTTAAGCAATTTGTATATGCATTTCGTTTCTGCTTGAGAATTTCATCAGTAGTAGAAAAAAAAATTCTTGAGGAAAGCTAAACATTTTCTTTATGCTTAGGGGAAAACTCTCCGAAGCTTTTAACAATAATAGTGATTTGCTGACCCATTTTGATATTCATTTCACTTACTGTCCAAGTTATTACAAAGAAAGAAAGTTTTAATTTTCTTAATATCTTATGAAACTTTTTTATTTATTTATTTTTATTTTTTTTTTTTGAAGAGAATCCTCACTCAGACATCTGATAAAATGAAAATAAATCGCTTTTAATATATAACAAGGTATCATCTTCAATTACTGTAGTATTTATTTGCCAACTTATCTCCGTGAAATTGCTTTTTTCTATATTAAATAAAACGCAAATAGCGTAAAATACGAAATGAAATGATAGAAAAAGTGCTAATAGATTTATTAACTAAAGAGGGCAAGACAAGGTAGAAAACTGTATTTATCCTTCAAGTATATTCTAAATTGTAAAAACTTGAAAAATATAATAGTAAAGCGAAATAAGAAGCACAATTTAACACAAATTCTTTTCTCTTAAACTAAAAAACCACAATAAAATCGCAAACAAAAAATGCCACACAACAGCAGCCGCTAAAAAGTGGCTCACTCCTCCGTCAAGTGGAGCACACACACACACACACACACACATAACAACATAAATAGTGACAGAAAACATAAGTAAAAATCTACATTTGACACAGCACAATGCGCCACAAATGACATCCAAACCGCCCTCTTGCTACCGCCAAATGTTAAACAGTAACAAACACCTTGTTTAATAAAACCAAACTAGATTAAACAATTTAGATTAGTATGGCATCTGCAAAGTAAATGGAAGCAATTTATTTAAGTTATTAAGAGTATAAAATGTTATAAAAGACTTTCTTCTCAGAAGATACAATTTAAAATATATTTTTCTGCTAATTTATTATAAAATGTGATTTTCTATAGTTCTTATTTAAATATAAAATAAAAAAAAAATAATATCAATTCGACTTAAAAAATAAGCACTAAAAAGTTAAAAATTATTTAGATTCTGTTAAACAAAACATTCTTATATGTGTTACCTATAATGCAGAATATACAATTAAATGCCAACAGGGACTTTAACGGGAGTTCTATGAAGAACTCTCAGTTAAACTTCACGTTAACTTTTAATCCTAGGTTGTGAGAAGGGCCCTGAATAGCATTATGCTGAGTACACATCTGTCATTTCTTGTGTTGTCATTTTTTATATGGAAAGCAATGCCACACATTTATAAATATCGGAAATGACAAAGGTTGCCACCAGTATACACTATTGTGACGTCACAAAATGTCATAGTATGTAGTCGACATTATAGTTAACACATATAAAATTTTTTTTATTTAACTCAATCTAAATTATATTTAACTTTTTGGATGCTTGTTTTTGAATCGGTTTAATTTTTTGTGGAATCTTTTATTTTTGAATTTTTAATGCTAATTTTATATTTCTAGGGGCATGGTGTCATTTTCAGAGCTTAATGAGTGTGCCAAGTTTCGTAAAAATCGGTCTGAATTAGCTGTTGGCTAAAAACTGCTGACACCATTTTCTGAGGGTGCACTGATTTTCAAAATCGTTGGAGGCCCATAAAAAAAATTGGTCACCAACATCGCCAAACTGGGTATATGGTTTTACTATCCTTTGGCAGTACTATCGAACCTATACTGGCAGGACCATGCGGATTTTTCACTATTGCACAGTGTTATTTTGTGAGGACCGTGTGTTTTTCCAAAAGTCTCAATTTGTTGTGTATAGTGTAATTATTAATTAAAGTTAAACAAGTTATTGAATTAAATAAATCAAGTTAAAAGCATATTTCTTGATATAGTATTTTGAAAAACTTTCTCAAAAACCTTCAAAGCTTAAAAATTACCTCTCAACTTTAATATTGCAGCCTTTAAATTATTACACAAAGTGTAGCCCTCAAAACAGCATGTTTTAGAAGTACAAAAAAGTAAAAAAAAGAACAGCGGCAACAAAAACAATGACGGTGGTAACAATACTTTGTTGTTTAACATAAAATGCCTCTTTAAGGGCAGGAAACGCATTTTTTCATCATCTTATTCATATTCTAAACGTTATTTTTTTTTGCGACTTGTAAATTGTTTAACAAAAGTCAACGGAAAATAACAATCGTAAAGTAAACAGAATATGACAGCAAAACAAAAAAAAGAAGAAAAAAAAAACCAAAAATTTCCCTTTTCATTTTGGTACAAAAGGAATTTACATTATTTTTTTTTCTCTTTCCTACTGCTTAGCAAGAGCTACTTTTGATTGCCTTTAAGAAGTTTGAGGGAAAAGAAAACATAAGTTAAGGATAAAACTAGGAAGCAGATAATAAAAGCAACCATTAAGACAAGATGTACAACCGCAAAACCTACTTTTCATTAAAATGGGAACACACAAAAATTGTATAAAGTGTCAGGAATTTCCAGGAAGAAAAAAATATGTCAACTAAAGTGAAAATTTGTGCGTAAATGTCCTGGTTGTAAAAACAAAACCGTGTGTAATTAAAAATAGCTGACAAAGATGAAATGGGCAGAGTTTCACAATTTAACAAATATTTATGTATCTGATTTATGATTTATGTATTATGATTTTGCTTTAAAAAGGGTTTTTTCAGTCCGCTTAAAAGGTTGAACAATTCTAGTTAATATTCTTTTTTTTTTGTATGAAACTTGAAGTTATTCGGGCCTATTTTCGTTTGAGTATCGTCTTAAACGATGTATAAAAACGACAGTTTTAAATTGAAAATGTACCGTGTTACCCAAGAACCGTATTACCATTTCAATTTAAAATTATGTAAACACACGCATTAATTTTAAACCGAATACGTATAACTATCCAACAACTATGTTTACACACATTTTTTAAATTACGCAGCACAAAAAACTACAACTAAAATTTATAGACTTTATGAGCCATAATTATACGAATGAGTATAAAAATGCTCTGACTATTAATCGGCACATACAGGGCAATTTAATTTTTAAACAGTTTTTAAACACAAATGACATACAAGCGGTGCCAAATGACGAGTATCATGCGTATAATTTTTTTGTCCGATTAAACATCCATAGCATGAGTATAAGCATATTTAGAGCGTAACTATGAGAGAGAGAGAGACAATGCACCTAAGAGGCATGTGCCATTTAATTTTTTATTTGTAGCGTATTTTAGTTTTTCGCATAAACGAAGTGGAGACTCTCTTGTATAACAAAGTTGTTTCGCAGTTTGTGTGTTTTTTAACTATAACTTTAGTTCCAAATAAAAAAATTTCCATGATTCATGATGTTAAACAAATACAGGGTGTCTGGTGGCAAATTTATATTTTTAAATACGATTATTTCAAAAAGCAATAAACGGTGCGGAGGGAGGTTGGCTCCCTTGGAATTATCGGTTATGCGGATTTGTTAGTCACGATGCCACAGTGGTTGAGTGAGCATCGTGCGTTCGCTATAAAAAAATTTTTTTAGAGTAATGATTCTTACGACAATTTTGTTCAAAGTTCGGTATTCGGCGAATACGTGATGGACCGAGTGTAAATTTAACTCGTTCGTGGGTGCAGTGATTCCGCGCAATTGCTTCGACTATAAAAGTCCCACGACCAGGGCCCAGTCGATCTTCAAGGACTCCTGAAATCACTGAACTGGTTGAAAGCAGTTTACCTGAAAATACGCGACTTTCAATACGGAAAAGCGCAGCCTCACCGGGATTTACAAGAGTTCTTTTTTTTAAATTGAAATCGTTCAAGAACTGAAAGAAAGTGACTTTGATTTACGCAAAAATTTTTGTGAAACGATGTTCGAGCATTTTCGCACTGTAAATCCCATTATTTTTTTTGGAGCGACGAGGTTCATTTTCACTTAAAGGGCCACGTCAACAAGCAAAACTGCCGTTACTGGTCTCCAAGAACCCGCAACCCTCGATTGAAACATCAAAAACCATTGCCTTGCCCCAGGGATGAGATAATTGGACCATTTTTTTTTCGCAAATTATCGAGGCTAGGCGACGAATGTCAACGGTGAAAATTATCAACGCACGATTACGGAATCCTTTTTGCCAAACCTGCTCGCTCATCCATCGTACTCTATACACACGTGGTTTAAACAGGATGGGTGCGACTGCACACACAGCCGGAGCTTCGATGAATTTGCTTCAGGAAAATTTCCCCTAAAAACTGATCAGTGGCCTTGGGGACATCGCATGGCCACCGAGGTTGCCCCATTTAACTCCCATGGATTTTTTTATAAGGCTACTTCAGAGAGGGTTTATAATGACACTCTCCAATCTTTTGTTTCTTTAAAGGAAAATATTCGTCGAGAGATCAGCTTAATTGGACCAAGTTTACTGCAGCGTGTGGCGCAGATTACAAGGCTCCGTTTTGAACAGCGTGTTCAACTCGAAGGAAGACATCTGAATGACATACTCTTTAAAAAATAAAATCCGCATTTCCATTCTATCGTTCAATGCTTTCAGTAAAACTTTGTGTCAATTATTACGTTTTTTACTTAAGTTTGAAAATATAAATCTGCTACCAGACACACTGTATGTATTTACTTCATATTCATAAAACTTAAAATGAATTTGAAATGTATTTTATGTCAAATTTTTCATACAAAAAAATGTCGAGTACATTTTATTTTTTATGAATATGGTGTATCTAAAGAATATTTAAGGTTGTTGTGGCTACAGCGGTAAGAGAGTTGACTACCAGGCGGCGATGACTAATCCAGTTCAAATCTTGGCCGGGAAGCAAAAACTCAAAATTGTTTCAGATGCCTATGCGGCTAATTACACACACTATAATATAAGTTAAATAGCTAATAAAATAAAATGATTACGTTAAATTAAATTCATGTTGTTTCAGCTTGAAATAACTTTTATTCAACGTTGTTATTCGTGTTATTTCTGTATCGAAATAACTTCAATCCAACATGGTTTTTCGTTTTTATTTAACAGAACTGGAATATTTAATCAACACGAAATAAAGTTATTTCAAAGGGAAACATTTTCTTCGAAGATTACTGTAAATCATGTTGAATTAACATGAAATACATGTAAAGCAAAATCATTACCAAAAAAAATTTTTTTTTTTAAATTAAACTTGTTTACGTAGATTTTATTATGAAATTTTTCTAGGTCTATAGAGTATGGTCTGCTTCTTAGTATTTTATTTTTCTAGAGATTTTGCTATTTCTTTTAAAGAAAAGCTTTATGGTCTCCTTTGAAAAATAGTGAAAGAGAAATATGTATTTCCCTAATAAATGCTCGTTCAGTCAGTGGGAACTATTTTTATAAGGTGCCCCCTTAATCTATTTGGTAGTGCGTTCGTTCCTATCCAAGTCTCTGATCTGTTTTATTACAACGAGTGATCTTCTCTAAAAAGGTTACTATATAATTTATAATTTTATTTGTAACATTAATTCAAGAAATTGATTATTTGACGTATTATTAAAGCACAATGAATTGCATATAGACTATGCTTAGCCACCAGCAAATAAATTTCACTTGTAACATTTATTAAATAAATAACAGTTAAAATAAAAATATCATTATTTTCACTTAAGCAATTAGTTTTTGCTTTCAAATTAAAATCTCAAGAAAATATGAGAGGAGCTTAAAGTCAAATTAACTTCCTGCTGCTCTTATATTTTCATATAAGCCAAACCTAAGCTAAGATTACAAAAGTTAATAACACTTTTATTAAAAAATTAACAACAAATTATACTTCTGTTAAAGTAAAATTTCATTGTTATGACTCTTTTCTTTTCGTACTCGCATCTACTATATTTTAATAAAAAATGTGCATGAATGCGGGGTACATACACCCACTAAAATGCTGTAACAACATTTACACTTGTGATGTTGTTATTTCATTATGAACACCAACTAACAACCATGAGGCACTTAACTGTGTAACTAATCCATTTATAACCAACCAAACACTTTTTTTCCATTTCATTTTATATGTTTTTTAGTGAATAGATGTATATCTACATACATACATATTGCTTGTTGCTGCTAATCGTAGTGGGTTTGTTAAGAATTTTATCTCTTTTGGCTTAGTGATGAAATAAAAATATATAAAAAGTGTAAATGGGAAATAGGAAACGCATGTGTCCGTGTGTGTGTGTGTGTGTGCTTGTAGGTAGGCAAGAAGAAGAAAAAGAAAACAAAAGTCATATTCGTAAATCAACAGGCCCACACTAACGTATGCATATGTACGTAAATGTAAAGGGTTTTCCAGTAAGAGTGCATGGAGTATGAAATGAAAAAATAAAAATAAAATTATACTGTGTGATTTTACTCGTACACTACTATCTGTACAAATATTTATGATATTGTTAATTTATTTTAGTGTAGAATGGATTTAAATACATAGTTCTAATTTATTTTAGCTGCTACTTAAATTCTAGGGGAATTGTAATGATGAACCGAGCTTAATTTACTTTAGTGATCAGTGATTTCAGAAAAAGAAGGAGTTCCATATTCAATCGATAGTGAATAATACCATTCGTTTGTAACAGTACGTTCAATATATTGTTTTTAATTTTTGGAAAAAGATAACACTATGCAACAAACGAAGATAAGATTAAATTGATATGTTTTGCCAAAAAATTCATAAAAATAAAAAAAAAAGTTCACGAAGAAATAATTTTTAACAAGATTTGTTTGGTAGACTTTTAGCATTCCAGTGCTGTGAAATCAAAATGAAGAATCGTATTGAATCACAGTTATTTCAAGTTGAAACAAAGTTAATTTCATACTGAGATAACATGAAAAACAGTGTTGAATCACAGTTATTTCAAGTTAAAACATCATAAATTTAGTTAAATGTAGTCATTTTATTTTATTAATTACTTAACTTAAAGTGGTTGTTTGTTGGCACAATTTAGTCATGAGCAGCTTTTCGAAAAGCTTTGAGATTGTAGACAGTAATCTTATAGGCCTATATGACTCAGCCTTGGTAAGAACTTTGCCCGGCTTTGGAATCATTTTGACCTTGGCAAGCTTCCAGTGGTGTGGATAATATCCTAGTCGTAATATGGCATTAAAAATGAATAGCAGGATTCTAATTGCAATACGAGGCAAATTTATCAGCATCTTGTTACTAATTCCATCAATACGTGGAGCTTTCTTCGGGTTGAGCTCAGCAATTAGTTTCTGTACATTACGCATCTTAAACTTTAAGGGTCGAAGGTGCAGAGCAACTACACTCGGTAAATCAACAGCCCCAGTACATGTGTTTGGGGTAAATACGGGTTTGAAATGCTCAGCAAATATTTTACCTTTTCAGTATCGCTTCTTGCAAAACCACCGGTAGAAGTGCGCAGATGTGGTTTAAACTCAAGGGTAGTGTTAAGCCTTTTTGGCAGCTCGCAACAAGGAGTAATTAGATGATGATGTGACATGAGATGCAGTTTTTTCTGTTGCTAGCAACTCTTGAAGTCGTTTACTGCGCTCTTTAATTCTGATTTTATGTTGGGATAAACTGTGCTGTTGTTGTAATGGAATTATAGCCCTTCTGTTTTCGCATACGAGACGTTCAATATCCCTAGAATAAATTCTATTAAGCCCATAGTTATGAGGCCATCAATATTTTTCAGGCCCGAGGTAGTCAACTTTGACACCCTGTAGCTCACCGTGTGTTTCAGTATGATTCAAATTTCAATACTCTTAAAGCTTATCGGTCTTTATAGCGCATTTGCATTGTCTTCAAATCTAGTATTTACGAGATTCCGAGGTAAATCTAGTTGCTTTTTACTAGATTCCCCATACAAAACAAAATCTAATTTTTCAATAGTTTTGTAGGAAATCCACTAAAAATGTAATATTTTTATTTATTTTTTACTACCCTGGACATCATAATTTATATAGAAGGTGAGTGAATTAGCTAGGTAGGAGTGTGAATGAGCTAAGTCGGCATTTTTTTTTTTTTACAATTTAAGACTAAATTTCAGTCAAAGGATTTTGTCTCGGATACACAATCTTGGAAAATGTCTAAAAAGCTTAGTGTAAACGATCTAGATTTCGTTAAAGATTTCTTATCATATATACTAAATTTCGAGACAATGTAAATGCAGTATTAGTCAAAATTTTTATGGGAAATTTTGTTTTAATGTACACTTCAAGTACCAATAATTTTTTTTTGGATACGTCAGTATGACTTTTTTTAATGAATTTGGCATAATAATAAATAAGTATTTGGAAGAAATTATGTGAGCATGTGTAGTTTGAATATGATACTAATTAAGCAATCAAGTCTTAATAACCATTTAATTGCTATTCATAACATTAAAGAACTCCTTCAAGCAAAAGCAATAAAAATCTTTTGATAAAATCTAAAGTTATTACAAGCTATTTGCTCTTCACAATTTAACATACAAAAAAAAAACAATAACGTTAGCATAAAATAATTGGGACTAAGAAAAGTGTGTTACAAAAAGTGCCCCAGCAAATGGTTTCAAAAGCATATAAATGGGAGACTCTAAGTACGAATATTTAATACTCATTTAAATGCATTGAAAAGTATAAAGAAAAAAAAAAATCCAATTAAAACCGTAAACGCAATATACTATGAGATCTATGACTTATCAAAAATTAGGCGACAAGAAGGTAATAAAAATAAAATAAAAATCTTTGCAAAATATATTAATAAGCTTACGAATGCATACAATCTCCTCATACATACACAACACGGATATTAAAAGCAATGCAAATGAGTAGATAAAATGTGGTGCTAAAAAAAGCACATGTGTACATACTGGAGATTACGTTCATGCATACTTATAAGTATTTACTCGTACCTATGTATACATATGTATTATATGGTACGCACGTTATTAAATAAATAAAATACAATGAAATAAGATACAATGTCATAACAATAAAGATAAGCCTGCATGTATGCTACACAATAAATGAAATAATGAAAAAAAAAGAAGTGAAGTAAAGCACCAAACAATAAGCAGCATACAGTGTTGTCAGATTTATTTTGAGCCTTGTCGCCAAATGACTTGTCGAATATCGCCAAATATCGCCAATATAATAAAACCTTAAATTATAGCTACAAAAATATTTTTCCATTTTGTAATTATATTACAAATATTGTTAAATTTTAAATTCAGCAGGTAATGTCTATCGTAAAACATAAAAATTATACTATATAAAAAAATTAAGAAAAGTGTTTACATTAACATATAAATAGTGGAATACAAAAAAAAAAAATTAAAAAAAACTTATTCCAAAAGATCAATCCGAATAGGATAAATTGAACTTGAACACCAAGATAAAAATTATTAGACATATAAATCTTGTGATAAAACTGAAGTAACATTTACTTAAGTGTGAATTTAAGTACACATATCATGTCCTTGAAGTGCTAAGGGGCCATCATATATTACGTAACGCCCTTAAGGGGTAGGGGGTTCGAGTTTTGTTATGATTCGTTACGGGGGCGGGTAGGGGGGGGGGGTCTGTAAAATTGTTACGTAACATAACTTTTACTAATTTCGTACAAAAACACTTCGATTTTTCATTTATTTATGTATTTAATTTATCAAAGAAATACATAATAAATCAAGAATCATGAGTGTTAAATAGATATAAATATATGCATATACATATGTATGTACATAAATACATAATTGTTATTATTTATATTTTGCAAGCTTATTTGATTTTTGTCTACGCACTGTGTTAGTCTAACAGAAAATAAAAATAAAGGAAAAAAAGTATTCGAATTCCCGAATATTCGTCCATTCTCAATTACTTGCATTTTTCAATAAATAAAATAAATAAATGCGTAAATCCTAAACGAAACTTAAGAAAATGCCATAAAAATATTTGTATATTAGTTTGTAATAACTAAATAAAGAAATTTACTTCAATTCAAACAAAAAGTTATTTAAAAATACATACATATGTATGTGATGAATTAAATTTAATTTTTTTTTTTAAAAAAACTTAAAACAATTTAAATTTTTTTAAAGTTCTTGTTACGTTATTGTTAAGGGGGTGGGTCTAAGAATTGTTACGATCTATTACTGGGGGGGAAGGAGGTGTCGAAAATCGGAAAAAATGGCGTTACGTAATATGCGGATGGCCCTTAAGTACCATCAGAATCGTCGTATTCATACACTCTAGTGCCAGCCATACACTACACAAATTCACTGCACACGTCTGGCACTGCACAGTGCGTCTGTGTAGTGTATGGGGGTGGTTGTGCTATTTACGTAGTGACCTGACTAAATATCAAAACGATTTTGATATTTCCTCAAGTTTGATTTTTTAAGAGTTCCAAACTAGAAATGAGCGCCGAAAAAATATTCTGGACAGAGGTCGTAGAATTATACAAAGAATCGCCTGCATTATGGAGCATTAAAATAAAAACTGCACAGTTTACTTGTATAGTGTGTGTCACAAGCTTATTTTACTCAGTGCCAGACTTGAGCACTGAACTTGTGTAGTGTATGGCTGGCATAGGCGAGAACTCGTGCAGGCTTTTTGGTGCTTCATTATCAAAATGTTGGATCTAATTAATAAAAGAAAGTTTTCCCCACTGTGTTTTATAAACACCAAATGCGATTTTGTGGGCCATATTTTTTAAACTTCTTGAATTTTAGAAAATTTTGTTTGAGATAAAGAGTCACAACATTCAGAATTTCATGCATGAAATATTTTATGTTGTAGAAAAAATTCTTTACAAAAAAAAATTTCATGTTTTTAACATTATTCTATTTTATTGAAATCGTAAAAATATCGCCAAGTAAATCGCCAATCGCTATTTGAAAATTTTCATCGCCAAAAATAAATTTTCGTCGCCACGTTTGGCGAGATATCGCCATATCTGACAACACTGGCAGCATACGAAACGTATGGGTAAAAGTAAGAAATATTTAGAAAGAAATGGCGAAATTTGCAGATGGGACAGAACACTATATTTTGTTACTTTAATAAAAGTTTTCTGTAATTGCATAATACATGGTAAGAAACAAATAATATAAATATAACCACTCCCACATAAATATATTTTCTATGTGTGTAACCAAATATACACACATATCGGTCAAGGGTTTGCAAATAATCGAAGACTTTCATTCATAATCGCGATTACGATTAAAAAATAGCCGATTAATCGTGATTAAGCGATAATCGCGATTAAGCAAGAAAATATACTACTCCTATCAAAAATTATCTACTCCTATACTACGCCTATCAAAAATTATAGTATTTTTATCGATTCCATTACATATTCTTTTTTTTTTTAATATGGTGCTATAATTTTTGTAATGCGAGGTCCCAAGATAAGACAAACTGCACCTAACTGCCAACCAAGTAAAAAATATGTTTAGCAATACTAATGCAATTTTTGAGATAGTACGACGTTGCAACAAATGAGCGTTATGTACTCATAGGTATCTCTAAGAAAATTTATACATACAACTTAAAATATGGAAACGCTTTTGAAGTGACCGGCAAAAATAATCAAATCAACGTAATCTTCATTTCATTGGAAAACTGCCAAATGATTGAAAAGTTAAGCAGAAATTGGCCGCAAGACCTTTCATTAGGAATAGACGGAATCTAATTAAATTAGGTCGTTTGCAGACTAGAGTAGGGTAGACTTCACTAGACGAACTAGTTCACGAGTTGGACCCAGCTCTATTGCAGACGGTAAAACTTTGTCTTGCATGGACTTTTAGACTATAAGCAGTTTAATTTGATTGCAATATGTTCTGAGCCTATTTTACATTTAAACTTTAAATTTAACATTTTTATAAGTTAAACTTTGTTTTGTATGAAAATATAAGCAAATCTAAATGAATCTCAGATTAGAAAAATATTCATTGCTTAAAAAAGAGTAAAAATTTTAATCGTAATCGAGCGATTAATGGCTTCGATTAAGATTACGATAAAACGTGCGATTAATCGCGATTTCGATTACGATTACAATGACAGTGTCAGTCGCAGCAAGTATAGGGTGTTTTTTTTAGAGGTATAGAACTTCGAATTGAAATAAAACACAAGAAAATCGTTTTAATGTCCATCAATTTGGCTTTATTGGAAGGATATTTTTATGCCATTAACGTTTAAATATGATTTCGGGCATGTGGCCGCCGCGGCTGGCTCGAATAAAGCCAATTCTACAGGTCCAATTTTCAACCACTTTTTCGAGCATATGGGGCGAAATTATGCGCTCATCGAATGTTTCCTTCAATAAATCGATTGTGACGTGCGCTGTGTGGCATGTAGCGCCATCTTGTTGGAACCACAACTCATCCACATTCATGCCATCCAATTCGGGAACAAAATAGTCGGTTATCATGGCTCTATACCGGTCTCCATTAACGGTAACCAACGGTCGACCATAAAATGGACGGAGCTTGTGGTAAACTTCGCGAACTGAACCATTATTTTCGAAATAAATTTGCACGATTTGCAAGCGTTGTTCTTTTGTCAACTTGTTCATGATGAAATGGCAAACCAAACTAAATATTAATCACTTGACAGCTGACAAAATGGCCGCCAGTTAAAAAAGTGATGCCAACTTAAAGTTCTATACCTCAATAAAAAACATCTATACCTCAGCTCGTATTTTTTACGAAATTAAGTTTTTCAGTGATTCCAATACATTTCACACGTCACAAAAATTTATAGCAATAGTGTAAAAAATAACGCTTTTACAAGCAGTTATACAAAAAATTTTATAGTTCGTATAATTTTTCTTTTTTGCCTTCCCCTGTAAAGTTACAATTATTTTAGTTGGGGACTTTTTATTTGAGAACAACGATGTACACTGATTACAGTGAGAAAAGATATACAAAAGATGTGGTGGTAGCTAACACTGACTCGCAATGGCGTCTAAAGACTGGTACTCTGTTCAATATTTCACTTGAAATGCTGTCAAAATACATATAAAAAAAATTGGCACGAATTGTTTATGAAAAGATGTTGCAGAAACGTATGAAATGTATCTGCAACATTTTAAGTTTTCATGCGAAATAAAATGAGTGGCATTTATTTCGCATGGACTTTACAACAAAAACATGGGGTGTTTTTAAAAACATAAAAAATTGTAGAATAGTTTCAAGGGGTAGTTAATATTGTTTGCATGTCAAATTTTTCGTATGAAATAATCAATGTTGCTCAACATTTTTCACAAATTTGAACAGAGTAATATGCTTAAGGCAAAATATAAAATAAAGAAAACGTGTTTACGCCATATTTTAAAGTTTTGTAGAAAAGCACTTTTAAGCTTTCCAAGTCGATATTCAGAAATGAATTTGTTTTTCAGCCAAATTGGGAAATTCGGTGTACATTTTTAATTATTATTTTAGGAAAACATACTTCTACACAATATTTACCTATATCATTCATAATATGATAATCACAGATGAAATGTGCTTATTTAATAAGAAAACCTGTTACATTAACTGTGCTAAAGAATTTTGTCTATTTGATAAATAAAAAATGATGATCTTTTGAACATATTCTTATTTTAAACCATTACATGAATTTAATGAATCAAAAGAAAAGTTGTTGCTTAAGATTTTATTTTTGAAAATTTATTTTATTGATATATTAGAAAATTTTAATAAAAGAAATTGTTTTAAGATAAATCTCTTAATATGTAGTAAAAACACATGCTGCAGTATAATAATTTTTTTTACATTTAAAACCAAGTGCCCTTAAAAAAAGATGTCATTGCACATACATAAAGCAATTTCAAAGAAATTGTAGAATTGCTCTTGCTCCTCCCACCACCCCCCCCCCCCCTCCCATAACACTGTTAGTTCAAAAATGTAACAAGTGGTGCATCTGGTGGCTAAAGCTAATTCGAACACGCTAAATCCAATGGTGCTAACCATTTTTTTTTTAGATTAACTGTTGTTAAAAAAATAATTAAGATTGAAAACTTGGTTAAAGCACCTAAAACTCGCAACTTTTCCAGCTTTTTTATCATTCCTTAATATTTATATCAATTAAAAAACATATAATGGATGAACATGCTTCGTAAAGAAATTTAAAAAAAAAAATGCAAAAACTAAATAAAAAATAAATGTAAATTTTGAGATGGTAAAAATGAGCTTTCATTACAAAAAAGCTTTCAGCAGATTGTAATACGATGAATCAAAACAATTCACATATTCAATGTGAAATAAAAGTTGCGTATATAAAGCCGAAATCTACAGCAACTGACACCACACACAGTGGGGGACCAAACACAAAGAACGCTGATGAGGAAGGTGTAGTGGCCTTCGAAAACAGCCGGTTTTTACGTTCTACTACTTGTTTGTCACAATATTTACAATTAATTTTCGTGTTATTTGTTCCTTAATAATTATCACATGTAATTTGGCTTACAAAGCGAAAACAAATTGGCATTTTTTGACGTAAAAAACTTGGAAAAGAATGTCCAATTTTTCTTTCAAAGCGTTTTCTCAGGAGGCAAGTTCATCAAAACATGTCTTTCCAATCGATATATAAGTATATCGGTATAAAGGTTAATAAATGATAGAAATCTGGAAAAATTGCGATTTTTATGTGCTTTTCACCAAGTTTTCAATCTTAATTATTTTTTAAACAAGAGCTAACCTAAGAAAATGGTAGACACCATTAGATTCAGCGTATTTGAATTAGGTTTACCCACTACGTCCCCGGCTTGTTATAAAAAAAGTTTCGAATTCGAGCACAGTGTAATTATTAAAATTTTTTTGTAATTGCCTATTTGAATTATACTCATGAAAATCGCCAGTCGGATTTGGTGATATTGCTAAACTATATAGAGCAATATTATAGCTTAAAGTTCTCTGAACAGATGTTAATAAAAAATTACGCAGAAAAATAATTTCTTCGTGCACTTTTTTTTTTTTTTTTGCAAAAGTGCAGGAAATTTTTCTTTTAGAATAACTTTCAGGGACTCCTAATATTTTGCTGACAGTATTTTGCAAAGGCAGCACCTGTGTAAATATGTGAATATCAATATGTCCATAAGTAACTAATGCATAAATGAATAATAAAGTGGAAGTATGAAGTAATAGAAACGTATGAGTGATATTTAATTCCTGCTGTAGGTCATGCATTAAGTATACGCCTGCTTATCATGTTTTCCTTTGAAGCTGAGTACTAGACTTGTATGGAACTCTTTCAGTAGCTCGTTTTTGGCACAAACCAATGATCAAACACATTTAATTTAAATGGGTTTGATCGAACTCTACAGTCTACAGCGTACGAAACTTAATAAAAGAGAAACGTTTGCCCCATTTTATTAAAACCAATTTAACCGTATCACCGAATACTTTTTCTTTTATTGAAAAAAAAAACTTAAAGGAATCAATAAGATGTTTAAAAAATAAACTTTAAATACAAACTTAGATATCGCTCCTTTATTGCAACATAGACATATCTAAAACAAAAGAGTTTTTGCAGTTCATACTGCAGAAAAAATCATCATAATTAATTTTGTGTAATAATTTCATATAAAAGGGTCGTACATACACCTCTTAAGTAGAGAAATTATTTTTAAAGAAGCGACAATGGGCGAACTATCAACGTAGTTACAAAAACATGAAACCTACCGAGGGAAAAACCGTTATACCCCCAAAGCTGTTCAAGAGAAGAAACAACCCGTATTTGAACGTCTACGCAGAAAAAAAAGTTCATTTTCAGTACCCAAGTTCATTGAATCAGTAAATATTTTGTATTAATGCGGATCTGCAAATTAAAAGAAATTAAATTTAACAGAGTTCAGCTGAGAGAATTCGTTGTTATATGTGTTGGTGCTTACATACCTTGTTTGCTGATTTGTTGATAGATGCAACTTACTGTTGTGCTTTTATTGTTGTTTATTTTAACTGATCGTGTTTTATACATGTAAATGCCGACCAGTAGCCGACAAACGTCGTGGCCTGTTTGTGCTCTGTACAGAAACAGTAAATAATATTTACTATTTCAAACAAACATTTGTTTGCAAGTGTTTTGGGAATAATTTTCCACATCTGTATGATAGCACTACATTTCCAATTTACAATACCCAGCTTAACATAACACATATTCTAGACGAATGCAGTACCAGCAACTCATTGAGAACAATTTTCTTGTAAAAGCAGAATTCCAACGGATGTTTTAAAAAACACATATGCATCTAACCTTAAATTAATGTAAAAATTTATAATAAAAAATAATCTTAATAACAAAAAAATAAAATTCAATAAGAATTGAAATTACTGAACTTAAGCCCGACTAAGAAATTATTTCTGATTAAAAATAAAAAATTAAAAAAACCCCTCATATATCTAGAAAAGATGTGATATCTTCTAAACGGCAGGACCGATTTTCTTAAAACATAACTAAGAACCCTCTCGATCTAGTCACCTTTCAAAAAAAAAAACTAAATCAAAATCCGTGCAGCCGTTTGGACTGTACGTGAACATAAATGTCATGTATGCATTTATTATTGTAGCGGCTAAAGTTTTAAACATTCTGTGAACATTTCTTTGCTCTTACGGTTCTAGGGAAAATAGCCTGTGACAGACAGATAGACAGACGGACATTGTAGCGAAAACAATAACCCTATTGCTTTTCATATTTGGTGTACAGAACCCTAAAAAAGAAATGATATACTGCAGATTAATCGTGTACCTATTAATTGTTACATAATTCTTTATTTTAAGATCCCTGCATCCCTGACACTGCCTTCACTCTTCAACTTTTGCACTGTGTTGTTGTCGATTTGTACTTGTGTCATTCATTATTTTGCTTTTTTGCTGTTGAATAAAATTAACAGAACTGAAAAAGAACGAATTCCAAATATGCCTTGCACGTGTAAAAAATAAAACATCCACACAAATAAAATATTCTCCGAAGGAATCCACAAAGAAAATTTCGCAAATTAAAATTCATTGCATGAGTTTTGCATTAATAAGTTGAAGGAATTTCTCTTCTTGTGTAGCTATTCCATAAATAGCAGCACAAGTTTCTATGTATGTATGTGTATGATGACAAATCACATATCGCTGCTGTTCCTAGAAAGAGGCTCCTCAACTCAATATATAATTAAAAAAACAAAAAAAAAAAAACCATATTGAATTGTCTTACATACCCCCAGAGAGCAGAAATCAATATTAAATCATTTGCTCTACTTTTCCGTTAAAATAAATGTATTTGTTTTCCTCTTTGCAAATAAAAACTATTATTTTCCTCTACTGAAAATTTGTTAGGTTTCAGTTGATTCCCTTTACAGGAACAAGGGCGATATACAAACACACGCACTTTAACATGCCAACATAGAAATATGTTAGCTTGTGTTAGAAAAATAAATTAAATATGTTTATGACTTAAGTAGAGATTAATGACCTTAGTAAACATAAAAGTGACATTTCCTCTCAATTTACAAACGGATGCCCTGAATTACTTAAGAACATTGAAGACTTCTTCGCAGAAAAAGAAAACTATTTAATTGGATAATAAACTACACAAAAATATAATTATATGTCAAGGGAATTGTCAGGTTCAACAAGGATTTTGCAGGTCTGCATAAATAACTCTCTTGGTATGTTGTAAACAGGAAATAAACTTTCATAACGGTACATATCTTATTAGTTAATTAATTTATTTATTTAGAAAAGTATACAATTAAATGCGAAATAGCTTAAGACTTGAAAAATTGGCATACATTTCAATCTTTGACAAATTGTTTCCCTGTTGGAAAGCCCAGAAAGAAATAAATATAGAAAATAGTTTGGGGAAATTAAATTTACTAAGAAAAACTGAATTTAAAAGTATACACACACACACACACACTCATACATACATATGTACATACCCAGCGGCGAACTTTTGGAGGCCTTCTGCAAGATCTTCCTAGACTATTTTTTTAGATTCAATACTCATGCTCGCTTGTCTTCTCAGGAAAACCTTATGGAAAGGGTATATACTTCTTTCTGCATATGAAAATTTTCACTAGAAATTCCACTTTTTGTCGCTTGTGACAGCAAGCAATTAAGCTATAAGCTGTATTTCAAAATAACCTGATTTGATTTTTCTTAAAATTCTACATAATGTAGAACTGCTGACGGGATACACAAACTTATAAAGAAGTACAAAAAAATTTTTCGTTTTCTTCAAAAAAAACAAATATATTTATTTGGTGTCGCACGCTACAAAAAGTTGTCATTCCTGTGAAAATTCCTAATATGCAGATTGTTTTTTAGTATGTGTACGTATGTATGTATATAAATACATTTTGTGCACGTACTTCGTCTGCAGCAACAAAACTGATGAACCGTTACTAAGAAAATCACATTCCATCAGGCATGCTAAAAAAGGCCTCCTACCAAGCAGCTTAGGAAAAGGAACACAGAACGCCTTGGATGACTAGGACATCGTATGGAAAAAAAATATGAATATGGAGTGAGCGTACACCCAAAAAAGAAAGTTTTAAAATCAAGAATAAACATTTTGATTTTAAAAACGAAACTTTTATGAAATAGAACTAAGTTTATTTTGTGTTATTTTAAAAATTTTCATTCTTTGCTTAAAAATGAAAACTATTTTGGAATGAAAAATTATTATTTTTGTTTTAAGAAACAACATCCTTGATATAAAGTTGAACATACTCAAATTAAGAAATTATGTTTTTGAGTTAAGAATGAAATATTCTTGAAGTAATAATGAAGCATTTTTGTTTTGATTTAATAATGGAGAGTTCTTAAATTAAGAATGAAACGTTTAAAATTAATAAAAGAGAATTTTCAAATTACCAATGTTTCGTAACAAAATTGAAAATGTTAATTTTTTTGGAATCAAAATGCCCTTATTATGAACAATTTCCGGTCTTCGACTATAGTCTAAAGCACTAATCGAACGAATTTTCATTTGGTTCATGACGAGCATTCAATAAAAAATTTCGCCATTATGAACACCGTGTTTTTTAAAATTTCGCAATAATTTTAAGATTTTGTGCTCAAGGATCATACAGGATAATGGACATTAATATACACTTGGTCATAATAACAAATTAACTCTCTTTTTTTAATACGACACAAATATAAAATGTTACTCGGGGAAAAATATAATTTTTTTATTTAAAAAAATTAAAATTCTTGATACCTATAATAATAAAATATTTTTCTTTTTTATTATGATTTCAAAAATTATAATTTTTATTTTAATAAGAAAACATTATAGTTTTTGAAATTTTTAAAATGAAGGCGCAAATTTTTGTTTTAGAACTGCTTCGTTATAAAAATAACAATGTTGTGTATTAATATTATATAGAAACATTTCTTATTTTAAAAATGATTTTTAAAAATGCAGCATTTTTAAAACAAAAACGCAAAATTCTTGTTTTAAGAATGCTTTTTTGGTTCAGTGTATATAACAAGGACTTGTGTTTGACATATAAGGCCTTCCGGAAGGCATAATTACTACTTCTTTTTAGCGCTCGGTATGTTTGCATGTGCTTATGCGTGTGTGTGTGTGTGTATTTTCACTTCAAGTAATTATAATAGTTTAAGGATTTTATATATTTAAAACATGTTTGTTTTTTCAGTTTTTATTTCATCGAGTATTAAACATTTTCTAAGCCATTAAATATAACAACAGGATATGGAGGAAGGAACACAGGAGAAAGTTAAAATTATTAAATAAATTTACATATGCTAATATCACTTGACTATAAGCAACGTTATTTCATTCTTGTAGTTATTGCTGCTTACTACATATATTAAACTAAGTGCAAGTTGCTAGTGGTGTAATATTGAAGCTTGCAGTGTATGTGTGTGTGAGAGGGTGTATGTGTGGTGTAAAGGCAGCAACACACTCATTGAAAAGGATTTCAGTTTATATATGTAAGTATTTAGCAGACTGTTGCTTTTTTTTCTTAGTTGTTTTCATTTTGTTTATCAAGTTAATACTTCAATGCTTGTTGGTTACGCTCAATGCAGAATTGTGTCAATAAAGTTTGTTAAGGGGCCAATATAAGCTGCTTAGTTTTGTTGTAGTATGCCGTTTTGTGTACTCAGTATCTGTAAAAAAATAACGTAAGATAGAATTCTCATTTACTGTGTATTAAAATTTATACAAATAGTTCACTCAGAAAAAATAATTATCAGTAATTGTTTTGAGTTAAAGCTATTTTCCACTTATATTTTACTCTAATGTTTCTGTGTGGGGAAAAAGGGAAAAAGTGCTTAAGTCGAGATAAGCTGATTTTAAGTTAATGGTATCACCGTAATCGACATATTTGAAAATACCCCTGGTAGAAATCTCAATTAATTTGTGTAATTTTTCAGGCAGTTATAGCACTATGACTTGCGACTTAAGGCTCAGTTAGCCGACTGTAATGTAATGTAACTGCAACAGTAGGAAACAGCTGATCGATATTGTTATGTGGAAAGTAATGGAAATGGTTATAGAGATGTAATGTAACGTAAACTACTTTTCATATAAAAATATCGATCAGCTGTTTCCTACATTACAGTTACATTACATTACAGTCGGCTAACTGAGCCTTTATCTTTTTTAGACTTCTAATCTCATTTGGAATAGTATCTTAATTAAGGTTATACTAAGGTATATTTAAACTAAAATGTATTAGTTATAGTGTGTGGAACGATGTTTGCTTAAAAAAAATAAAGGTTAACAGAGAATTACCCAATTTAAATGTTAAATAAATAAATTTCTGAAAATCGACTTGAACGCTTAAAAGAGCTCTCCTGCAAAACAGTAAAATATGATGTAAAAAATAAATATGTAGTGAATCTGATCAAAACATTTGATAAGTTTTTCTTTTCACAAACATGCTTTTGAAACGGATTTTAAGTTTTATTATTTTCTTTGTTTGGTTTGATGAATTTACAATCAATTATTTTAATAAAGAAATATGTGTTTCATTTCATTCAACTTGTCCGACTTTTGCGGTAGGTTCTATTTTAGTAAAAATAGACACAATCTCAGTGTGGCCAGTTATTATGCCAGCCACTCTACTAAGTATTGGCCTATTCTATCTTAGAATATATTGTGACTTCTGAACTTGGATGAACCCATAAGATTCTGGTTACTCTTCTTCCAGTAGCAATTTGCAAAACTTTCTCATTTTCTTCAATCGCCCATGGTTTGATTTCGATTTTGAGTCTCTTAAAAAATTTGACGTTCAGCAGTGCGATGTGATTAAAAGAAGTGATCAGCGATTTCGTTTCCTGCTATACCTCAATGTCCCAGTGTCCATTTTATCTGCATATTTGCAGAGTATACATACGTATGCGCTTATCCAATCTTAACACTGAATGGCATTCCGGGGCTTAATTTCCTTCTTAACTAAACCTTTGACAATAGCTTTTGTATCCGTAAAAGTATGGCCTCTCACCCTGCTATCAATTCCTTTAACCATTCAAACCTATTCGTAATCGCCATAATCTCAATCTGAAAAACTATGTAACGGCAGACGACAGATTTTTATTACGTTTCGTCTACTGGCAGAAAGCCCGCAGCTTTCTTTAAATATATACGAGTATATAATAATTCGAAAGTGGTTTTTAAAAGTTTTTATTTAAAGATTAGTGGTTTCATTAATAATTAATGGTTACGCTTTTTTGGGCACATGTGTGCGAAGTGTAAACATACTTTAAGAACGACTCTAAAGTAAAAAAGTGACGAAAAAAACCAAAACAATTATATTTGATGAACAATTTCACACGTATATCTGAAGTTTATTGACATCAAATATATATCGTTCGAAAGGTCTTAGTCTCTTCTTTCTAAGTCCGTTTATAAATCATCTAAAATCAGTTTATACTCAACTTAGTTAGAGGTTGATAAGTGCCAACGAGTACGAAAAAACGATTTTTTACCATAACTGAAGCATTTGGTGGTGTTTGAAAGATTTCAAATACAGATTATTGTTATACCCGACAATATCTACCAGAAAAAAAGTAACACGTCCCAGATATTTCGATTTCATTCTTTTTTGTCGCACAGTGTAATTTCCTCTGTGTAGGAATCTGTTTGTCATAAATATTTGTGAAATATTATTTATTAACTTATAATGCTAATGTTTCATAAGATCGTGTGTAAGTTTTTTTTTCAATATACACTGAAAATATTATCGAACCGTTTTGAATTTTAGACATGAAATTTGAAGTCCTTAGAAGTCTGAAAGTTGTTTAATTTTAATAAAATATTATTTAGAAATTTCGAAAATTTTTCAACTCCAGGCGAGCCTGATATTTCGTTTCTTAGTCGTTACCGTTCGTTGCTGGTTATCTTAACGTATTGGAAGCGGTATCGGACGTTGCATTTGGAAGTGGTCTGGTGGCAGAGATGTCTAAGTGTTTTGTAAACGACTTAATGGTGTGTAAATTTACATCTTTACCATTTAACGTTAGTACGAACATAAGTATTTACATACGTACATACTATAACCATTTCTGCTAAGGAAACTTTGCTTTGCTGTTGTTGTTGTAGTTGTTGTCCTTGTTGCCGTTTTGGTTTTTGTTTTGTACTCAAGTCAGTCAGGAATGGTAACGGTATATTAAGTTTTGTACATACACACATTTACATACATATATTTCTGTTGGTGTTATGGCTGTTCTTGGTGTTGTTGTAATTTATGCATCTACATACATACATACACGCACACTTAATAAAAATATATACAAATATGTATAAAAATTAAATTCTTATTAAGCAACAATATCGAAAGTACGAGTTGGATGTGTATTAACTTTATAGTTTTATTTTTCCCTCTTTTGGTGTTTGTTGTGCATGAAATTGATGTGAGGTGGCGCATATGTTGAAAGTTTTTATATGAATTTATATCTATGGATATAAGCACACACATGTACATCGCATACCCATACATACCCTGCAGTCGGCGTAGCTAGCGAATGTCTAGCTATTTTGTTAACTACCAATCGTTACCATTAACTACCAGCCTAACTACTAGCCATGCACACGACTGACGATTTTAACATGGACATGACATTGACGGTATTCAATTGCCATCATCTGCATAACCCTTCGTCAGTGATTTCGCTAATGCATACAATTAATTTTTCTATTGATAAAACAAATAATTATTCACCCTTTTCGGAAATAAAAGGCGAACATTTTGTTCACGTGAACAAAATTAAAGAATAGTATAATGGCACAACAAGAACGCAAATATTGGCTTCTAAATTTTTCAATTATTTGATCTTTTTCTTTTTTTATGCAATGTTTTAATTGACTTCTGCTGCTTCTGCTCATTTTAACTTTCTAAAAGAAAAGCAAGTTTTTCAATAAAAATTACACCTTCACTGACCACGAACTTCCATTTGTAACTGACGCCAACACAGAATCAAAATAATTATTTACTTAAAATAATTTTTTTCTTGTAGATTTTCTTTGGTATAACAGCACAGTTATTTTCCACTCGCAAAATTTTTCTTTTTGAGGTTAAAGGCATTAAGATATCCATGAGTGAGAGAGTCAAAAGGTGAACTTTTGCATTACTTGTGGCTACTGTAGTAGGTAGTCGATTTTTCGATAGGGAAATACGTAACGATTTTGAGTCAATTTCTACTTTTAAAACTAAAGGGTATATGCATGCTTACATACATATATTTACTTGTGTGTGTATATGTATAATTTTGTTAAACACATGTGTGTATTAAGTTTATGTGTAAGTACTCGTATGCGGTAGTACAGGTTTTCTTTTATTTTAATATGCGTGTATGTAAATTCGCTTGTATGCAAATATAAATTTTTAATGTTAAAAGGAGAATGAGTGTATCTGCGGTTACCCATCTAAAAGTAGTCAAATAAGCTGTTATATATCTATGTTTGTATATTGGATACGAAAATTCAACATTTAGATATTTCTTTACATACAACCAACCATTCGCCATCTAAGGCAACTTCCATTCCATTCAGAAAATTATTTTTAACAAGTAATTCATAGAATATATTGGTATAGAAACAATTATTGATAGAAATGGAAATCACAAAAAGGGAAGGGGACCACTGCTGACCAAAATCTCAGAAAAGCGGTGTTAGGCCAATAATTTAAGCACAATGTGATTGTGCATAGAGAGCGACCATCTGTCAACATTTTGGCTATAATTTTGCTAAATGGTAATTAAAAACGTAAACCAGCATTTAAGTCGTATCATCATAATACTGATGTAATTTGACATCAATACCCACAGAAATATTTCGCATTAAAATCTATGTAAACAATGTTAATTTAAAATTTTTCGGCTATGATTTTACTCCAAATGTGTTTCAAGTTAAATCAACATGATTTGCAGTAATCTTCAAAGAAAGTTTTTCCTCTTCAAATAATTTTATTCAATGTTGATTTAACATTCCAGTACTGTTAAATCAAAATGAAGAATCATATTGAATCAAAGTTATTTCAAGTTGGGAAAGCATAAATTCGTTATTGAAATAACACGAAGAACCATGTTGAATCAAAGTTATTTCAAGATGAAACAACATGAATTTAATTTAATGTAGTTATTGCACTTTATTAATTATTTATTTAACGTTATTCTGTATATTGGCAGAAGCATCTGGAAAATGATTGCGTTGGGTGCCTTCATTTCTACTGTCACGACATATTTCCTCTTTACGTTGTTGAGTCTTACTTTAACTGATCATCAATGTCAGTGATGATAATGATATCTTTAATAGAGTGGCATTCCGCATTCAAGAAAATTACCATTGTATATAATTTTGGTGATGGAAAGTCTTTGGTATGATGATTGGTCTTGGCAATGCGATCATAAAATGCCGTCATAACAATAGCAGTTTAATATCAAGTTAATGACAAACTTCCATCGGTATTATAACCGATGGTGGCTGGAGTTATTTTGCAAAATATCGGGTACTACACATCCTTATTTGTTCTACAATTGGTCGTAATATTGGAGACAGGAGAATTTGGTCACATCGAGGGTGGCTTTGGCTGAAGTAGTTAGCACGTTGACTACAATACGGAAGGTCCAGAGTTCGAGCCCGATCTCCAACAGTTATTAAATAACAGCAGCAAAGACACTGGTCACTGAACTACAACGGATTCCGCGGATTCTAATCCTAATCCTTCGTTGATATTGTGTAGCAGAATCATCGGCGAAGTAAGATAGCCAATAAAATAACTACTTTGCACATCTTCAACAATTTAATACGCCTCATTGAAACCAGAGGCGCTGCATCACTGCAAACAAGCAGATTTGTTAACAGAATAAGGCTTTGCTCTATCTCTTCCTTCATCATATGTCTTTTTCTAGCACTATCACTTTCTTTAAGAAGGTTACACCTAGTAATAGTTGTAGGCATTCATTGCCTGAGTGTAACTTGTCTTAAAAAAAAAATATTTACAATGGCAGTGCAAATCTAAAGTTTTTCGAAAAACTCCTGAAAACTAGAAGGTCTAGACGTTCTGGGTATGCAGAATTTTAAAGAACATTCTGATTCATAATAAATGACTACTAGCGTCCTGCTACGTTAACTCCTTTCCACAACAATTTGGTCACATCCTATAAAATTTTAAAATAGTAGAGCAGACTAAAATTTTTTGAAAAACTCTTCAAAACTCAAACTTCTAGAAATTGTGAGTAGGCACATTTTTAGAAAACTACTTAAGCACTAATCTATTACCAACATTGTCCATCCACATTGACCGCTTTCTAAAAAAAATGCTCGTATCCCTCAGAAAATGGAAATGGAAATACCTGTTTCAACTTCAGGCTTTTCCGAAATAAATTCATGGGCAACAATAAAAAACACCTTGTCTATAAATTTGCATTAATTGTTTTCATCTCGGTTAGGTTCGTTCTTTACTGGAAAAGTCGATTAATCGAATTTTTATAGCTTAACAAAGCTCTGTTAATACGCGAACAGAGCTCTGTAAAAGTTCACAGCCTTATTTTATTTTCTCAAAAGTAGCCAGAATATTCTACATTTTTAAGACCAATATACCTTTGCGTTAAAACGTTCCCTTTAAAAAATTCTTCTATTTGCATAACATACATATTGTGTTACTTACACCAGGACTAAGAGGTACATAGCAACTCGATTGCTATAGGCTGCAATATGATTCGTTGGTTAACATTGTTTGTTAACATGGATGTTGGTGAATGAACTCTTATTCATTTATTGAGTGGAGCTATCAAATCTAATTCCGAAGTAAGAGTAGTTAGATGAATCTTGTATTATAACTACCCACCGATAAAATAAAAGAAACCTGGTTACATCAGGCTTTATTAAAGGCCTGTTTACAAATTTTTTGACTCAATTACTATTTTTATTCAACTCCTAAATAATGCTTTGCAGAAGGCCTCGCATCTACACTCTCTTCTATGAGAAGATAAGAGAGAACGAGTAACATTTCTTTATTTGGACAGAATCAGAATCTCCTGCGAAAGAAGCTAGAGCGAAATGCCTACTCCGCAATGACAATGCGTGTAAAAAGATGTGAGTATGGAATGGAGCGAGCAGCCCTTGTACATCCAAAAGAATGAGTGTAGATGATACAGATGATATAGAAGGCTTCCTTACTCCTTCTTTTTCCCGCTGGGTAGTTAAGGAATCAACGGAGTATGAAAGCCTCCTCATATTTTGTGCATTCATAATCTCAGCCAAATACCCTATCTACTAAGTTTGTCGTGTGTTAGTCAGAAACCAGACTGTCATCAACTTTAAGTTAGGAGACGGCTGGTCCTTGTGTCTCGACAACAAGAGCATCGTAATGGGAAATTAAGCGAGTTTGATATACTTTGACTTTTAATTTAACTTAAGTTTCGTAAATAAGGAATAATGTATTATTTAAATAATGAAACACGAAAATTTTTATGTGCGTGAAGATAATTTTTAAATGTTATATTAGAATACGATTTTATTCGCTCTTGCTCTCTTCATTGTTGTTGTAGCCACCGCACGCGTGAGGTACTTTACCGGGCACTGATTTGTAATCCTAGACACACACCGTCGTGTTTAACAAACCTCTGTTAACATAAAAACAGACCTCTGTTTAAGGTTGGTACTCTGTTCGTATATGCGAAAACTGCTTAAGCTACGGTCACACTTGTCAAACATTTGCCCAAAAAAGCGTAACCACTAAATGCTAATGAAAAACTTTCAATTCAGACAAAAGTTTGTCAAGTTAAAGAGTAACCAATATTGTTGGATTCTATGACATGGTGCATTAGTTGTGTTCGAAACTGTTTAATATGATAAACAAGTGTCTGGATCAAAACTTTTTTCATTAGTGTTTGTTGGTTACGCTTTTTTGGGCAAATGCTTGACAAGTGTGACCGTACCTTTAGCAACATTGATTTTCCCTTGGGAAAAATTTGACATGTACCAAATGTAGCAGATCTCGCGATTTTGCTAAAATTTATCGCTTTTAAGCGTAGTACTCTGTTCAAATTTGTGAAAAATGTAGAGCAACATTGATTATTTCATAAGAAAAATTTGACATGTAAATAATATTAACTAGCCCTGAAACTATGCTACAATTTCTTATGTTTTTAAAAACGCCCCATGTGTTTGTGGTAAATTCCATGCGAAATAAGTGCCACCTATCTTATTTCGCATGAATACTTAAAATGTTGAAGACACATTTCATACGTTTTTCCCAAGATAGACAGAGTACTGTTTCTGCAACATTTTTTCATGAACAATTTGTGCCAATTTTTTTTATATGTATTTCGACAGCATTTCACGTGAAATGTTGAACATATTTTATTGCTTGAAAGAATGCAACATTGTTTGAAATTCCGTGCGAAAAATGTTGTTTTGCAGTGAAACCAAAATGATGCCAGACACATTTGGTAGGAATAAACATACTGCCAGATAAATTTTACGTGCTTTTTCGCAATAAGAACAGATTACTAATTTTTCAAGTTTATTTCGCAAATATTTCATACCAAATACTTTTACATGTAGTTTGACCGAATTTTGCACGAAATTGTGAACAGAGTACCAGGCTTTAGAGTTTATACCAAAGCATTGATATCAGTTTCATAGCACAATTGTGCTTGCTAAAATCACACACATATTCTTTCATTTAGTAGTCAATGAGGCAGCGACGCACTGAAAGAAAACAAATAGCACGCGAAAAATATTTTATGATTACCAATGCTTTTCTCGACATTCAGTTTGTTTTATGTTACAAAACTATTAAGGAAAGAAATGAATATGTATTAAAAAGAAATATTAATTTTCTTTGGAGCTGCTTCACTAAGGGCCTGGTTCACGATATCGACAGCGTTCGACTTGTCGCACACTTACATTCAAAAAATTCTAAAATTTTGTTGTTGTTTCCAATGTACGTGTGCGACAACGTTCTCCTTGTCGATATCGTGAACCAGGCCTTAAATTTAATTTTCTTTTAAAACTTTACAGACCAATAATTCGGGAAATTTGGGTCGCAGCCAATTTTTGTGTTTAAATTTCTTTTCTTATTTTTAATTTTCTGTCACATAACTATTTAAAACATTTTTTTTGGAAATTTTACACAGTTTCGTATGAAAATCTGAGAGTCCCATAACACGGAAAATGTGTGTCGCTGGCAACTTTTTTATATAATTTTTTCTTCTGATTTTTGAATTTTCTATCATACATGCTCCTCTTGATTTTTTTTTTGGAACTGCTTCACTAAACGGCATTTGATCCAAATATTTATTTTTTCTGTACACTTTAGAGATGAATGAGACAACTTTTCTCACACAGACAACTATAGTTTTATTTTTGAGATCACTGCTTTAGACCAAAGTTAGGCAAACACTTACATATATAATATAAAAATGCATGCTTGTACGAATGTACGTGTAAAAAAAGAGCATAACGAAGCGCCCGCGTGCGGCCAAAATCAGGCACACATATGTTTATATTATTTATGTATTAGTGATAAAATGCAAGAGAGTAAAATGCATGCTGTGTCGAATGCTTATGAGAGATTGAGTTGTTTTCTTCCGTAAGTGTGTACGTGTATGTGTAATTAAGAGCATAACGAAGTGCCCACGAGCGGTTTTTTGCTTATCTCTGCGTTAGACACAAACTGTAGTATTTAACAGAGCTCTGTTAACAAAAAAGCAGAGCTCTGTTTAATAATAAAAATTAGTTTTTCCTCAAAAAATGGACTCTTATTTAAGCAAAATGGACCAGAATATTGAAGCCGATTTTCCTCTCGGTACGCCTTCTTTATTTAGATATAATATTTAATATTCTCAAACGGCGCGGAAATTCCACATTTTAACCCACAGTCACAACATGGATTTGGTCTATATTTTTTTTTAGTATTTTTTAGGAGATGGGGAGAAAAATAATAACGGACTTGTGGACGTCTCTAGATTAATAGCCAGTAGTAGCATGGTAATTTGTTATTCGTGAGATATTGCAACCATTTAAATGAAAGTACTTTAAGCCTCCTTCAAATCGCTAATAATTATTCGAAATATTTCCGTAATATAAAATTCCAATGCTTCTCAGGTTCATTCGCTTTATTTACACATGCAAAAACTTTAAATTCTTGTCACACTTATTGCTCTTTTCGTTAGTTTTATTACAGTTGTGTAGTATCATATTTTATTATTTATTTTAAAGTTATTTTGTAACATAATATATACTTACAGCGCGGTTGTTTCCCATTTTATATTCTATTTAATTAAATTTTCCCTTATATGAAGTAACCAGGGATTTTTATCGTTTAAATAATGTGTGGCCTGCAAAAAAAAAAAAAAAAAAAAATTACTGGGTTATTACTTCGGTTTGGTATCTGCTCATTTTCCTTTCCATGTAATTGCACTAAATTGTTGCCCAGGGAACTTGACACTATAATTATTGAAAATATACCATGACACATGTTACAAGCCTGTTTAGTTGTTCGTATGTAAGTATATACTCGTATCTACAAATGTTATCATTAACATCATCTTCTAATGTATGCATGTCTGTACGTATGTCTGTATGTGTGTTGTATATGACTGTACGAGTATGCACATGCATGGTTTTTATTTTAAGAGTATGTGTTTAAGGTTTTAATGTCTGTGTTTATTTAAAGTAATAAGAAGTGGTTTTATAAAAACTCTTATCGTTAAAGTTTCAAAACAGAAAAAACAAGTGTACTAAAATAGTTTAATTAGTTTGCAACAGAATGTTTATGGCCTAAATAAGAAATTTAATCATAGAAAAATATAAAATAGTGTTAAACAATTAAAGTTATTTTTATTAAGGATTAGAAATTATATTAAATGAAATTTTTAATTTTACTACTGCAAATATAAAGTTAAAAATTTTGTTTAAAAGTTAAACTCATTTTTTTATGAAATTCTTATATGATAAACATTATTTAAAATTATATTTCTTGTCATATTTCCATGCACTAAACTAACAAAATTAATTTCTTATATGGAAATCAGTTAACCTTCTTAATAAAAGGTTTTTCAATAGCGACTTGTGAAACTTAACGGTTCCTAGCACCCATATTTGGCTAGCTACCATTTATTTAGCGTAGAAAGAAAAACCGTTCAATCGCACGTGCAAAAATAATGAAATTGTTTTATTAAAATGGGTGCCTCATTTGTACAAAGTTTGGTGCATTTTGCATATCAGAGAGAAGGCTATTTATTAGTAGACTAATTTAAGTCTACGATGTAGTAAATAACAAAATCATTTGCATATATACAAGCGCAAAATTTGCCGTAAAAATTGCCGTTGTACGCGACAGGGTACAGCAGAACTCTAGGCAATAGATTTTATATCGCTCACAACAAAAACTCTGCCTTCAGCAAACAAGAACTAGGAGCTGAAGGTAAACGGCCATAGGCAACGACTTGTGTTCATTGAAAAATCTCTAGAGAAGTTGGCAACTGCCATTAATTTTAATAAAAAATCATCTCCAGCGTTCAGGGTCATTTTTGGATGAATGGGTACAACAAACAAAATTGTCCAATTTAGGACGATATCAATCTACATCACAAAACAAATTATTTTTCTTTTTAACACTTTCAATTAAAAAAAATACAAATGATCAGTTAAAAACTTAAATTGAAGGGGTTAAGCAAACTTTGGCTTAAAAATTAAATTGGTAAAACTTTATCTAATTAAATAATGTAGTTAAGTCAATTAAACTTTTGTCTAAAAATTTTTTTAATTACAATGTTTAATTGAAACAGTTAAATTTTTAATTGAAACAATTAAATTTTTAATTAAAACAGATTGAAACGATTAATTGAGTCAATTAAAAATTTAATTGAAGTGGCTTAGACTTTTGCATAAAAATTTAATTGATAAAAGTTTATTTCTGACGTAATTAATTCAATAAAATTTTTGTCTAAAAATTTTTTAAATTACAAAGTGTTATTTAAATAATTAAAATTTTATTTGAAACAATTAAGTTTTTAACTTAATTGAAAGAATTAAAATTTTGCTTAAAAATTTAATGGATAAAAGTTTTTTTTAATAAAGTCAATTTAACTTTTGAATCAAAATATTTTTAATAAAAAAGCATAATTGAAACAGTTAAATTTTCAATTGAAACAATTAAATTTTTAATTGAAACAATCAAATTTTTAATTGAAACAATAAAATATTTAATTGAAATAATAAAGTTTTTAATTAAAAAAATTAAAATTTTTATTTATTATTTGAAGTTTTTTTTTGCAATTCAAGATGTTAATAATTCGTGCTTCGTCGAACTTAATTTTTTGACCAAAATCGACTATTTGCTATCGGAAGTAATCGATTTTCGTCAAAGAAAAAAAAAACAAAACCATGTCCAAAACATGTGTCGGATAACATTTTTTGTTTGTTATGGTTTGAAGTGAAAATATTTTCTTTGATGAGATACTAGAGCCTTCAATGTAGACTGAAAAAATTTTGGTCTGGCAATGTCATCCGTCCATATTTCTTTGAGGACAATATTGAGAGCTACAGATCGATTATTACGAATTTTTTTTTTTGGAAACTGATCCCAATTTCAATGGAAAACCCATCTTAAGCGGTAAGTCCCATTTTTGGATGAATGTGTACAGTCAGGACTGTCAGACATGGCGATTTCTCTAGCCAAATTTTTCGACTTGCTTGATTGCCGACGTGAAATTTTTTCTGGCTATAAATAAATTTCTTGGCGATTTTGAGGGCTATTTTTTTAAACAAAATTGAACTTCAAAATTTTTGTAATTCGGGAAAATTAGTTTGTTCAAAAATAAATTATACCAAGATATTAAACCAATTTGATTTTGATGATTTTTCTAATACTAATTAAACAAATTAATGCGTTTTGAATTTGAATGAAAAAAATTTTTGCAGAAAATTTTTGCAAGAAAATTTTTTTGGCGATTTTATTTCAAATTTTGACACGTTTAGATGTATTTCGTTGCTGGTTAAGCAACTAATCAGTAGACTTCAATCACAATTTAAAAACGCTTTTTATAGACAAAATCTCTATAAATTATTGAGAATAAGAAAACTGCAATCACACACACTAGGCCAAGACACGTAAAAAAAACAACCATAAATATTATTCAGTAGAATTAAGAACTTTTTTCTTTTTAAGTCATTTGAAAATAGACTGAAGTAATATCTTAAATTACTAACATCATTTATAATATATGTAAATATAATATAGGAATATATACTTAAATACACAATCACTTCACCATCACTTTCCTATATTTAAGAAAATCCTACCACAAGTAAACTAATCATTATTATCACAACAACAAACAAATGTTGTATATCCTTATCTTCAAATTATATCTACATGTACACACTTCTATTGACAAATTACTTATAAAATATTCATGAAACTTTTCCTTTTCTTTCATTTTCAGGTAATTAACTCAACATAATAAATCTAATATTGATTTAACCAGGTATATTTAAATAATTGACTTGAATAAAACAAAAACTAAAATATATCAAAAATAAATCAAATTTAGAATAACTAAAAGAGGAAAACTAAGGACTTGTTATGATGATTATACGAGTACAAACATATAACGCAGGCAAGTGATGGATGGTAGTTTTTTTTTTAAATGACAGGCATGTTTTTAAATAACACACACACATTGCAGTAATAATAAATTTAATTATATTAAAAGTAATGAAGATTCATATCAGTAATATGTATATTTAGAGATAACTACACTACAAATTCGTTTTTTTTTATAATTTTAAAGCCCACTACACAGACAAAAATCTAGTAGGTTAATCTAACCAATTTCCATTGTAAAATCTTAATTTAAATAATTGTTTTTCTGCTTAGCTAAATCAATTTAAACTTTTTTTGTTATAATATTTTTAGATGAACAGCAAATTTTTCTGGCTGAAATAACTAATTTGAAAGCGTTACAAATTTTTGTTGTAAAGGAACAATTTTTTTTTAGTTAGAGAAACTAATTAAGTTGCCGCCTTTTCATTTAAGATAGAGATTTATTTTTTTTTTTTTTGCAAATAATCAGGTCTCTAACTGTAGTTCATTATTTTTTGCAATGGCTTGTAGGTTCACTTTTATATGACTTCCTATTTGCTTAAAAAAATTTAACACACATTAGAAGTAATAAGAAAAATTAATT
Organism: Nowickia ferox; assembly: GCA_936439885.1. Taxonomy (NCBI): domain Eukaryota; kingdom Metazoa; phylum Arthropoda; class Insecta; order Diptera; family Tachinidae; genus Nowickia; species Nowickia ferox. Next base: position 87,038,971 of record OW387023.1, on the reverse strand, counting down.
TAACAAATTTCAATAAATTATGTTTTTTTTTTGCGATTTGGATGAATCGTTAAACTAACCAACTTTGGTTGTTAATTTACTGTAAATTTAAGCTGATGTTGCTTGCGATGATTAGAACTAGAATAAGATTTACTGTTGTTTTTGAAAGTGTTGCCATAAAAAAGTGAGGGATATAATAGATTTCGTTAAAAAATATGTTTAAATAGGCAAAAATGTAGCAAAGATATTCTAACAAAACTGTAATAAGAAAATAAATTACTAGACTCCTCTTTCTGTCTTCTGCCGCTGTGCTGCACCTTTACTCCTTGCTGCTAGTATCGCAAAGTATTCTTACGTTTGAAGTATCCCTGGTTGGAACTATTTCATTCGCGTCGGCTTCCTGACTAGGAAATCTATAACCAAGTTATGTTCACTTATTCTATTCACATCCGTTGTTGTGACTAGCAAATCTCTAACTGTGACATACTTCACACTTGATACCAATATTTATTACTACTAAGAAGGTTAATCCAACCATCTTGGATGGTTAATTTTACTGTAAGTGAACTTTGTTCTTTTTTTTCTAACAAACTATATTTCTTCGTTAAACTTTTTGGCTCTAACTGTTGTTGTTAATGTAACCAACTTAAATTGTTAATATATTATTGTATTAGGTAAAATCTTTGTTAACTTTACACTGTTGCAATTTTAAGTCACATTGTAGCTGTTGTAGTGAAGACGTTTCCTTACAAATTAAGAAATAAATTAATATCATTAATTTGAATATAAAAATATAATTCTTTTTCAAGACTAGGACTTAATAAAAAAAATGCCCCCTTGATGATAAGACACTACAAAGTGTTGAAAAAGCTTATTTCCACTGCTTATTGTGTGATTTTTTTTTGGATTGGGTTTGGCTTGGGTAGTAATTTTATAAGTTGTTAATGTATGTTGCTCCTAAAAGTATGTCACCTGTTAGTGGTTATTTTTTTTAATTTTTATTGATTGTTTAAAGTTTTACCAGTAAAATAGGTTAAGTTTACCAAAAAGCTTTGTTCAAGTAAATTCACCGCAATATTAGTTGCTTTAACAAATTTTTTGTGCAATTTTTGCCATCGGAATTACTTAGATTTACTTACTGACTTGTCATTTTACAAAATTGAAACAACCAACTATTTGCTTAAATTTTTTTTCAAGCTGTAGTTGTATTTTGCGCTCTGAAAGCCCCAAAGTAATGGATTTCCACGGAAGCAGTATTGTAAAACACAGCTTAGCGTATTTTCTAACTAATTGAGAATATAACACTTTTGAAAATGTTGAACTAATCAAATGTTTTCTTAATGGATTTCCAGAGAAAACGGAGCACTTTTTCTCGTTTATAAAAAGTGATAGAGAGTTCAGTAGCTCTTGCGCCCCCTAGTGTAATAAATAATTACATTCATATTAACAATAAATAAATATTAACAAAAAAAAAAATATATATTCATATTAACAACAAGGAAATATAATGTTCAGAAATTTTAAATTTGATTACTTATTCTGTAACCAGGAGACCATTTTTACACACCAACAAAAATTTTTGGGTGGCTCCTTGTGTAAATGCTTAATTATATACTTAATTATGGCACACAATAATTTTGCCTTTAGGAATTAAATAGAAGTGAAAAGGAAATCCTTACAATGAATTAGGTTTCTCTTTTTCTTTTTGAATTATATTGTTTAAGACTCAGGTAGCAATTGAATGTTCCTTTGTTAGGCCTTACAATTGGATACAATTAGAAACACAGGAAACTTAATGCCTCTACATATTGAAAATTACATACACAGTCAAACACTCATAAAAATACTTTCTATGTCTATGTTTTCAATCAAATGTAAAATCGAACTTAAAGTAAAAATTGAAAAAGTCAAGTTTTTAATTCCTTAAAACTAATTATTTTTGTTAAATAGACAACAATCTAATCTGACTGCAGTTATGGCAAAATCCATCATTTATGTTTTCACAAATATACACAGGTTAGCTTAGATTACACAGGTTAACAGTTTAAAGGTCAAAACTAGCCTACTTGGATCTTAGTTCTTCCTGTTGTGTTACCCGAAACAGACGACAGAAAAAGGAAGTTTCTCCATTCTGAGCTTAATCAACCTGGCGACCGGTTGAGAAAGATAATACTTCTAATGTCGCAGTTTGTCAACGTTTCCAAATCGTTCAGCAGCGGCGTTTCCAGTAAAACCACCCTTTTCTCAGAGAAAAAGTGGAAAAAATATGGGAGGATTTTACAGTCTCTTTCTCCTGCTCACTATGACAACTTTTACACAAATTGTTACATTGCAGATTTAAAGCCAATCGCACGATGTCGATAACGATCGATATGTCGCACACTTACATCTGAAACAACTACAAAATATTAAAATTTGTTTTTGTTTTGAATGTAATTGTGAGACAAGTCGATCATTGTCGACATGGTAGGATTGGCCCTTAAACTTGAAGAATGTTCACCTATAAAACAGTGATCTTTAATTACCGCAATTAGTGTGCGTATATGCCTGCGAGGTATTCTCTAAGGCATAAAATGTTTACTACAATCGTTATGGGGGCATATTTGCCTCGATATCGAGGAAGTGGCCTCGTTAGACAATGTGGTCGGTGCGGTTCTAAATGAATCTTGCTGAAATTGGATCATACAGCATTTTGACGGCTGCTCCGGATCATCCCCAACGATATTACCGGTCACATCGTTATGCCCTTGTTATATTAGCTTCAGCTTTGAGTGTCTTGCTATTTCGCTTAGAGACATCCAGGAGTCATACTCCGAATCGGATGTCCTACAGACACCTGATATAGACTCTATAGTATCAGCCTGTATTACACTGCATTCATTTTGTAGCTTAGATCTAAGTCTCTCTTGAAAACGGGGAATTAAGACGCCTCCAACCACATTAAAAGTCTACTTGGATCCGTCCTTTTAGATCTCTAGGTCACCTCCATGACAATAAGAGAGTGTGTCCGAGAGCGTCACAGGTGCGGGTGAGCAGCAAACAATGTTTTGCGGCAAAAAAAAGTACATAGTCTAGATTTCTGTCATCTCCTTTGGTAACTTTCTCCTACATATATGCTGTCTTCAGTCTGATCGCAGAGTTTCTGATAATTTTTTTGACCATGCGATCAGCTGGCAGCCAATGCATTATTTTAAAGAATGATTTTGTTGGAGTGATTCACAGTGCATCTGTTATCATCAAAGCGGATATGCGAAAGATTCTCTCAATGGTTCCACCAATGTACAGAGAAAAAGTAAAAAAAAGATGATGCTGATCATCAATCAAGTCGATGATGCGATTAGACTAAAGCTTATCGCTCTGAGAGCCAAATTATATGACTTTTAAAGAAAAAATAACATTAAAGTTAATTGTAAATATTCTGGCAAACACTAGCAGAACGTAACAATATGCTGTTTTCGATAAATGATGTCAATCATCAGCATTGCAAAAACTGAAAAAATTATGGTGTTGGCTGACGTAGCTTGCATTTTGACTACAAAACTGAAGATCACGGGTTCAAGCAAAGTTTCCGATAGCCAGTGTGCTTCAGTATGTTTTTGTGTCAGTTATTGTAGGAAAGATACAAGTGACGAAGGCACAGTCACTAGTCAGTGAACAATAGCGTCTTCAATGATTACTAAACCTACTGTAAAATCAAGGCAGTCTTGCGCTCAGTTGTGTGACTTGTTCTTGTCTTATTGTTGTTTGTTTTGATGTTCATATTGTGCAAATTGCAGACAAACTTCGCATCATCAGCTGCTGGCTAGCAGGCAGTATACTAGTCTTATAGTCGGAGAATTGCAGGTTCAATCCTTGCCGGAGACTCTATCTGTTTCTACAGGAAAGCCCAATTAGTTTCGTTTGTTTGTGTTTGTTAAAAAAACTATTACTTTAGTTGTGGTTCACACACATCAGGTTTACCTGATCAGTTTTTGTTAAATTTTCTTTTGAACCTGCATTTGCGTTCATACACACCGTCAAGTTTGTTTCATCAATTTGCGTTGTCGTAGAGTATTCCGAATGTCAAGTCAGTACTCCTCTCCATTCTCTTTTCCACTCTCTTATAAAAATTCAAGACTTGACGAGTCAGACCTGACGTGTGTGAATCAGTGCTAAGTTTCAAAAAAATTTCGTGTTAAATCATTTTGAATGAAAATCTAATTATTGGTATTACTTATTTACAGCCTTATTCATAAAAAAATAATTTTAAGATTACAGAGGATTTATTGCATGAAAAATTATTTGATAAACCCTTTATAAATCAAAAATCTTTTTTATGAATAAGTGGCTGCTCACATATTACGTAACGCTCGAGGGAGGGTTAAAAATGTTGTTACAGTTTAGAAAATTTATAATGAAAATTGTGGTAAAACCGTTACTTAGGGGGAGGGGTATAAAAACTCCGAAAATTTCGTTACGTAATGGCCCCTTAGGCCTTTAGTGAAAATCTTAAATAGATTTGAAGTTGTAGCTGCAGCTGTAAGCACGTTGACTATCCACGCAATGAGTTACAGTTCAAATCTGGATTGGGGGAGTCAACGACTACAACACATATTTCCTTGACTTAATATAACTCTGATTCATGTTGTTTGAACTTGAAATAACGTTTGAGTTAACAGTACTGGAATATGAAATCAATATGAAATAAAGTTATTTCGAAGGTAAAATACTTTCTTTGAGGATTATGGTAAACTATGTGGAATTAACGTGCAGCATATATGAAGCAAAACCATTACTTTACGATCTTAATATGAAACTTTATGTCGTGTTAATAAATTAATGGACTAGATGTATAAAACTCATATATAGTGGCCGCCTTATCACGCGTTAAATATAACAGAGCTTCTTGTAGTAAAATCCGTACTTCTATTAAGTGTAATTTACATATGTGGAGTTTTTACAAATTGCCGATCAATTATCTGGGAAAAATTTATTATTTTTTCATTATTTTGTTAGTTTAACAAAATATTACAATATTCATATTACGTGACTCATATTTTATATTTTAATTGAAAAATATTTAAATATTTACTGCCATATTCATAAAAAAATATTTCAGGTTTATTAAGCTCTTATTTGACGTATTTCTATGGGAAATTTTTCAAATAAACCTAAAATATTTTTTATGAATTAGAACTTTAGAATAAAATAATTAATTAATAAAGACAAGGAACGACCAAGAAACCACCACTCATTTCATCAGCACCCATGTCTATCTGTTTGAGTAGAGAGTGGTTGTCAACATCAGCTATTTAATTGTAAATGAAATAGAATATGAGAAATGGCTTTGTTGTACATACAATTGATAACTGCAGTTATAAGTGTAACTATTCTTTTTTTTTAAACTTATGTTTCGGTTATTACGAACTTATGTCAATAACGAATTTATTTCCTTCATAGCCTTATAACGTTCTGTATCAAATCATATTGAAGTGCTTTCTTTATGTCATTGCAAGCTCTTCACTTAGAAGAAAAAAGAAATGTACGAAAAGAGCAAGTAATGCAACATAGATATATGGTTTTGTGTAAAATAACACTAGCAAATGCTCATTTTGAATAACTAATATATTTAACTGGCTGCGAGCCAGCCAGGTAACGATATATATCTAGTTTAATACGTTTAAACATCTACATACATATTTTTGTAGACACAATATTTAGTAAGATGCTTATTAAGTAATTAATGAGTATACACTGAGCCATACTGTGCGATCGCAGCAAAAACTTTCTTAAGTTTTTTTATTTAATTTAATTTAATTTAATTTATTTATTAATTCAGAATCAAGCCTTTAAGGCCAAATATGATTCATATTCTACTCACATTTATTTGACGATAAGCAATAATTTAATGTTTAATTTATATAATGGATTTGGTATATACAAATGATAAGGAAAATGTTTTTCAAGTGATCCTTAATTATAATGGTGAAGGGATGTTGGAGGTCGAACATGGATTATAAATAAAGGAAATGGCAACCATGGGTGTTTTTGAGTTCAAGGAACTGTCTGACATTGCCAGAGTTGAACTGGAAGCATTTTCATTTCATTTCTTTGAGACGCTACTCATACTTGGCCTTTTGTATATGTGACCTGCTCCACAAAAAGGGACCTCTCATTTTTTTCCTATAAGAATCACTCAAAAAGTAAAAAAAAATTTTTTCGGCGCAGAGGTCCCTTTTCGTGGAGCAGGCCACATATATTTTCTGCCTTCAAAAAAAAAAAAAAAAAAAAAAAATTCTTGAGGATATTATTTCTAATGATATTGCGCACAGAAAAATTTCACATTAATATATTTCGGCAATGACTTTGCTTCATATTTATTGCATATTAATTCAATATGATTTACCTTTTGAAATAACTTAATTTCATGTTGATTTAATGGGCTTAATTACGAGTGTGGTATTTCCACTATGACTACGACGATTTTGTACCAGATTAAAGAAAAAAAAATTCCAGTTTTAAATCAGAATCATTGCCTAATTCATACAATTAATTAATTAATCTGATAGTAAAATTTTTAAAAAAATTAATAATAATATTTTGCTATGAAAAATTCTATTCAAAAACTTTCATTAATTTCTCTCTTTCTTGTTAAAAAAATTATTTTAAATCAAGAGTAAAACATTGAGTGAACTTAAAATAATAAAAAAAAAATACGCTGTGAAGTGTTTTACAATTAAATGCGTTGCAGAACTGCAGTTGGTTCATTTTTGCTTACAAAACATGCTTTTTTGCTCAAGAAATCTTTGTAGCATAAGCCATGGCAGAGATTTAAAACTTATATGATTGCATTTCTAAAAGGAGTTGAGAAACAAAAAACCAGACGCTTTTCTTTTAGTTTTTACACTGCGAAAGGGGAAAAAAGAAATGGAAAAAAGTAGGAATAAATAAACAAACAAAAAAAAATATCTTTAACTTCTGCCAAAAACATAACGCTTTAGTTAAACAAAAAGATGGAATAACAAGTATTTGGTGCAGAAGAATTTTATATCAATTTTTCATAGTTCATGATCTTTTTTTCCCTTTTTCGTTGGTTTTTGCAAGGGGTTTTCAGCTGAAATTCTTTTCCACTATGACTATGGCAAAAATAGTATGGTATGTGTTTTTCTTTTCTTTGATATAAATAAAAACTACAGAAAACACATTGAATTTATAAGTGTTTAAATATTTAATACTTCTGTGGAATTTCCAGAAAGTGGCATAAATAAATCAGATTTTCTTGGGAAAACTTTGCAATAGTTAAAATTTTGTTCAAAAATAAAATTTAAAATTTTGCTAAATGTCTCTCTGGACATTATATTTCAAAATATAATAATTTGCGCTACAAGATAAATTTGTGATCTTTAGAAAATCGCTTAAAATTCTTTCAACGTCGAAAAAACAATATTTCTCAAAGGTTTTTAAGATCTTGAGGCTCTCGCTCCAATTATAACATCAAATCCATGATTTTACTAAATATACAAGGTGGGCCAAAAGGAATTACCCTATTGGAAGATGCTCTTATTTTTGCAAATGACGGCCAATGTGAAATCTGTTTTGACATTTGTGAACTAAACAGATGTAGAATACAAGTGAACAGTCCATGAAGCGATACACTCTACAAGAACGCGGAATAATCGTGTCTATTTTTTTGCGTAACGATTCGTCTGTGGTGTTGGCGCAGCGCGAATTCCGTCGCCGATTCCCTGGTCATCCGGCACCGTCTGCGCAAACACTGCGCTGTTTGGCCACCAAACTTGAAGAGTATAGGACCACACGAGACACTGTCAAGAGTGGCCGGCCCCGGAGCGCCCGTTCTGCCGAGAATATCGCCGCTGTTGCCGACATCGACCAGACGCCGTTCCTCAGAATTATTCATCAGCCGGTCGTCCCTAAAGCGAATTTTGGTCAAAAAGCTCCGCATGTTCCCGTACAAAGTCTAAACCGTGCATCAGCTGCTGCCTGTCGACCGCCAAACGCGTGTAACCTACGCCCAAGCCATCCTCAATCTCGAGGACGAAGTTGACGATTTTTTGACCAAAATCATAATGAGCGATGAGGCTCATTTCCACCTCAGCGGGTACGTCAACAAGCAAAACTATCGCTTCTGGAGCACCGAAAATTTACAAGTAATGCACGATGAGCCATTTCACCCGCTCAAAGTGACTGCATGGTGCGCTGTTCACGCTGGAGGAGTCATCGAGCAATTGTTTTTCGAGGACGCCGCTGGTCAAATGACAACAGTGGACGGCGCACGCTATAGGGCCTATTAACCAATTTTTTTCTGCCGCAATTGAACGAGTTAGGACTGGAGAACATGTGGTTCTAACAGTATGGAGCAACGTTACACACTGCGCGAGCCACAATCGATATGCTGAAGGCGGAGTTTCCGGTTCGCCTCATCTCTCATTTTGGCGATGTACACTGGCCCGCAAGATCGCCTGATTTAACCATTCCCGACTTTTTTTGTGGGGTTTTTTGAAGTCCCGTGCTTACATGAACAAGCCCGAGACCCTGGAAGCCCTCAAGGACAAGATTCGACACTAGTGCGAGCATCTGTCGCCCGAAGTTCTCTTCGAAGTGATGAAAAATGCCATAAAACGAGCAATCAATTGTGACGCAGCCCATTTGGCCGATATCATCTTCTCGACTTGATTAATAAAATTCTAAAAATTCAAATAAACATAACCAAAAAACAGAATTGAAGTTTTTTATTTAGAAAAAAATGAGAGCCAAACAACATCGGATGACTTCTTTTGGCCCACCTTGTAGATATCGTTCAACTACAACAACGTCACATCCTAAAAAAATTAGTCTCATAGCAAACGAATTTAAAGTTTGAAACTTACACACAAGTTGGAGCCAATTCGACTTATCGCACATTACATTTGAAAGAACAACAAAATTCTTAGACGGGCTTAAGTTCAGTGATTCCAATTCTTATTGAATGAAATATTTTTTATTAATTAATGTGAGTTTCTAAAGAAGAGAAGAAAAATTAAATTAGACCTTATTAGCTGGGGGAAATACAGTCTGTGCAGCAACGCACATACTTCGTGCTAACCTGAATATAAAAATGAAGAAAACGGATAAACAGAAAAATGAATAGTGATACTTACAAATGTGTTTACCAAAGGTAAATCAATAATTGTATACACAATATTTCTCATATTCCATTTCATTAAAAATTTGCGTTAAATAGCTGATGTTAATAACAATCTCTACCCCAGTAGATAGACTTGGGTGCTGATGAAGTGCGTTGCTGCACAGAAAAATATCGGTATTTCCCCCAGCTTATAGTCTAATTTAATTTTTCTTCTCTTCTTTAGAAACTCACATTAATTAATAAAAAATATTTCATTCAATAAGAATTGGAATCACTGAACTTAAGCCCGACTAAGAATTTACTTCTGATTAAAATTCACTATAGTTCAACTAAACATTTAAAATTGTTTCACTTAGAACAACAAAATATTAAAATTTGTTTTTGTTTTGAATATAAGTATGCGACAAGTCAAATGCCATTTACAAATTGTTTTCTTCTAAATTCGGATGCTAGAACACATACTATTAATTTGCATTTTCTAAATTTCAACTTAAACAGGTGTAGCATGTGTTTTAACATCCGAACTCTCACGAAAACATGTGAAAAAGATATGGAAGCCAGAACATAGATGATTTTACTTCTAATATATTTAAAATGACTTCGAATCAAAATTGTTTGCATGTTGATTTTACATTTTTTTTCTGTGTGCATTTTTGAGCAAACTCATCGAATATTTATTAAATTGTTAAGAGCAAGGTAGGCCATTAATAATGGAAAGCCGTGGTAGCCATTTGGCTGACATTCAAGACCATATTCATTGCATTTAAATTTCCATCAGCAATTTACTGATTTGCACCCGTATGTCCTCGATAATTTCACGAGCTCCATCTTTGAGATACTTAATCGATTGTAAACCATTGGCATATATGTTGTATTTCACCTTCAGCCCCAAAGAAAAAGGTCTAAAAGTGTTAAATAACAAGATCTCGGTGGGCAATTGTAATTGATTTTCTGAAAAATACCACGATCAGGAAACTTTTCAGGTAAAAGAGCGATGAAATCGTTTCTTCTAGTGCCATATTGCATAAAATAAACTTCGTTTACATCAGTTTACTCCAACATTGGCCATAAAAAATCGCTTGTGGAATTCAAATGGATAACGACAAATGAACAAACCTGGGAGCATATTGTGTAATTTAAAATGAAAGCAAATGCTTTCCAATTGTAATGTTAATAATATACAAATTCGAATGAATTTTCTTTCGTTTCAAAATACAGAACATTCCCCTAGGTTGTGCTCAATACAAATGGTTAACAACAGCAAAATTCTCAGTTGTTCGCTTTTTCACATGCCTAACTTGTCCCCACAGCTCAAATCTTTCCCAGCAGTTTTACAATTGCTGGGCAAGAAAATGCTTCACGATGATATTTCTTTAATTTTTGTAATGAATCTTGATAGTTTCAATGCATATTGTTTTAGTGTATTTCGTTCCATTTTTATCAATGGCGGTGTACACAAAATGAAACGCCTTGTTGCAACACCCTGTAAAATATATTTATTAGGGAAATGATGAGCATGTTGTATGAGCATGTTATTTTTTCTAAATTTGATCCTTAATCCAATTTCTAGATATATGATGCTGGATTATAATTTTAAAATGTTTCCACAAAAACTTCTTTCACATACACTGCAATTTCGTTCAATATCGAAGCCCACAATTTACTAAGTTACTACTGAGTTACTCTTTTAAATTTGCAATTTTATATCAATTTGACGATTTGTTAAAGCAACAATGAAATGCATATAGACATCGCTTAACCAAAAGCAAATAAATTTCACTTATAAATTTCGGTTTGTTTAACAATTTCAAACTTGTTTATTTATTAAGTTAATTTTTCAATTTTACCACAACGAAAAAACATTTGCTAAATACAAAACTAAGCATAACAAATTTTATAATGAAAATCAAGCAAAAAAAAAAAAAAAAAAAACACTATTGATAACTTTGTATCACTGTAAGATTATCTATTGAAAAAATATAGAAGAAAGAAAAAGTAAAACAAACTAGAACTAAAGCTTTTGTTTTAAATAATTCAAAAGTAAAAATGGAAATAGCAGATAGCAACAAGAAAGAAAGAAAGAAATCTTATCAATATTGTAACATACACCTGACTTGCTGTCTGACTGGTTGAGTGCTTTGTTGAAGTCACCATATAAACCCTTCAGCCAGGTTTTTATTTATTTTTTTATTTATTTTTTGTTTTCTTTTTGGGCATGAAGCTTTTTTTTTTGTATAGTAATGGAAAGATTTAAAAGCAGCTGGAGAATATGGTTGTTGCATAGTTTTTGTTACTCTTCGGTATCAATGACAACAAAAGTAACAACATTGAAGTTGAAGTCAAACGGGGGAAACAACCGTGGTTAAGACATTCTTTTTGCATTTTGAAGCGACATTCAAGCATGTTTAAACATCCCAAAAGCAATTTGTATAGTATGGAAAGTGATAACCTCTCCTACAGATTAATTCTGTTCTTATAACTTGTCACAATGGGCTAAAGAAAACTTAGTAATGAAGCTTAGCAATTGGGCTTTGAAATATTATATATATGTAGAATAATAACCGGAACCTTGATTATTTATAGCAGGAATTTCCACCCACTTTAGTGTGTGTGTGTCTTGTGCAGATTTTCTTTAACCTGGTACTTCGTTTATATGTAAAAAAAAGTTTCTTTTAACTTGTATATATATTATGTTAAACTTGCATTCAAACAAATGAGAAGTCTAACTTATATGTCATAGTTTGAAACATGATCTAAATAAAATATTTAATTTGAATTCTTATTTACATATCTACATGCACAAACAGAAAGATAATAACAATGGGGGTATTGGATGTTTGATGCAAATTTTCTTGCGTAAGTGCAAATGCAAAATATCGTAGCTTTTCTTTGGATTTTGTGTATATTTTGTTGTTGCATTTGAAAGAAAAGCTACGATATTTTGCATTTGCACTTATGCAAAACAATTTGCCTCAAACATCGAATACCGCCAATGTCACTTTTCAAACATTTTGGTTGCAAATCATATTAAGTTTACAAGAAATAGTTGCTGTTAAAGTGTGTTGGGTGCAACGAGTTCGAGTTCAAATCATAGTTGGAGAAACCAACACACAATACAATAATTTTCCAGATGACTGGAATGGAGATGACACAATAAAGTAAGTAATTTAATTAATAAAATAAAATAAGTACATTAAATTAAATTCATATTGATTCAATATGGCCCTTCGTATTTTTTCAGTATCGAATTTGCGTTGTAGCAACTTTAAATAATTTTGATTCAACATGATTCTCATGATTCTTTGAAGATGACTTTAAATCATATTAAATTAGCATGAAGCACACATATGAAGCCAAATCATGGCCGGAAAAGGTTGAACTAATGTGAAAGTTTTCTGCCTGTATATACATATGTACTTAGACTGGTTGCTTGCAAATTTAATTTTGGCCCATTGTGCGAACTGTATTTCCTTCTCTTCCGGCTTGCTTTTACAGTTAATTTTGTATTAACAATCACTTTTGCATACTGCAAATCTTCGATTATCCTTTAAAATTGTATAAGAGTTTAATTTTCTTCTCTATTTTATTACGGAGCATATAAGGGCATATCACAGTCAGCGGGAGTGCACAGTGATGGGCATTAACTTTGTAGTAGCTTGTGGGAATATCTGAATAACTTGGGATTATAGCTTAAAAAATTTCCTAGGTTTCTTTTAAAATTGATGATGCAACGAATGTAAGTAGCATTGCTTTAAAATTTCATGCACTATAATAGTTTTTCACACTGTTTTTAACTTGAAATCACAAGGGAGATTTTCTTTCTTGCTTCTGCTTGTTTATACTTTACAATAAAAATACACTACAATATGCATACAGACACATGAACTCACTTATTTATGTGCACATGTGTGTACAACAATTCACTCACTTATTCACTACTTGCTTGAATACAAAATAGAACAAAAAGTGATGATTCTCTGCCCGGGTTCTTTACTTTTATTTTGTTGGTGTTGTTGTATTTTTTGTTATCATTGCTACCAACTTTTTTCCCCCAGTTGTTTCTTCAATCTCTGTTGTTACTATTGTTGAGATGGTTCGCTGCATGCATGCACCATCAATAGTACAGAGTAGTTTACGACCATCTGGAATTATGTTTGACATGCAAACCAACAAACCAAATACGTTAGATGGACAGGCAGACAGACGCTCATGGACAGTGTGAGACAGACATCTATAGCGCAAAGATATCAATAGCCACAGCTGCTGCTGCTGCTGCTGGAGTCATGCAAGCGAATAGAGATGTACGAGTATGTATGTTGCAAACAAATGCAGAGTAAATCTTACAAAAATCTGTGATCATATAAATATTGCATTGAAATGAAGAAATTTAACACGCTGGCCATGTCGGCAACAATTTGATGTTGCACGAAAGCAGCAAAATGAGGGAGCAACCAAAAAAACCCCCAATGCAGAATGCAACAATCTGTATTGTTCGAATAATGTGTGTGCTTTTTTTCTATTAAACTCAGAGTTGTATTGAATCTGCAATGTGCATCAAGTGTGTGTCTATGTACATTTATATTTGTACGCCAAAAATTCTTGGAACAATGGCAATGCTATAGAAATTTCGTGAAAAAAGCTATTTGTCAATTAACAATACTGGACAAACATTTGAAGGTTGGTTAGAGAAATATTTTCTAAAAAAGATTTAAAAACAGTAGGCTCCAATCAAAAATCAAAAAAGCTTACAAAAAAGCTTATAGAAAAACTTTCAATAGATGTTTGAGGATAACAAAACTACCAATCATAGTGCACAGAATAAATTTTGCTTTCTAGTTAACGATCAAACAGAATAAGTGCGCAACTTCAGAAAATATCGCTGTCAAATTAACAAAGCCCATAATAAAAGCTACGGCAGTAACTTAAAATGCTTATTTTTCTTAGTAGTATGAAATTTATTGTAAGTCTTGTAGCCAGGGATGAGAAATCAGATTTAGAAATTGTACTAATTTTCAAGAAAAATTGTACTTTTTTCAAAAGGATTGTACCAAATTCTTTAGTTTTAATTTTTTAATGGGTGTTTTTTATTGAGGTATAGAACTTTAAGTTGGCATCACTTTTTTAACTGGCGGCCATTTTGTCAGCTGTCAAGTGATTAATATTTAGTTTGGTTTGCCATTTCATCATGAACAGGTTGACAAAAGAACAACTCTTGCAAATCGTGCAAATTTATTTCGAAAATAATGGTTCAGTTCGCGAAGTTTACCGCAAGCTCCGTCCATTTTATGGTCGACATAATCGTCCATCAGAGCAATTAATTCGGTTAACCATGGATCGTTTTCGCACTACGTTTACTCTATGTGATAATACGCATCCGCAGAGACGTCGAACAGTGCGCACCGAAGAAACAATTGCCGCTGTAGAGCAAAGTGTTGAAGACGACCCGAATGAATCGATTCGCCACCGTGCACAGCAATAACCGACTATTTTGTTCCCGAATTGGATGGCATGAATGTGGATGAGTTGTGGTTCCAACAAGACAGCGCTACATGCTACACAGCGCACGTCACAATCGATTTATTGAAGGAAACATTCGATGAGCGCATAATTTCGCGGAATGGACCTGTCAATTGGCCACCAAGGTCGTGTGATTTGACACCATTGGATTATTTTCTTTGGGGATATGTGAAGTCGCTCGTCTGCGCCAACAAACCAGAAACGTTAGGGGACTTGGAAGCCAACATTCGTGGCGTTATTGCCAACATACGGCCCCATATGCTCGAAAAAGTGGTTGAAAATTGGACCTGTAGAATTGGCTTTATTCGAGCCAGCCGCGGCGGCCACATGCCCGAAATCATATTTAAACGTTAATGGCATAAAATTATCCTTCCAATAAAGCCAAATCGATGGACATTAAAACGATTTTCTTGTGTTTTATTTCAATTCGAAGTTCTATACCTCTAAAAAAAACACCCGTACTTCTATTAATTAATTAAAAAGGCACACATAGTATATGTGTAAAAGCTTAACAATTGACAAAAAGGCACTTTGAAGTTGAATGATTATAATATTATTAATTAATACTATTAATTAATATTATTCTGTAATGTCAGAACGTATAAAAAAGACTATTAGTTGCTGAGATCTGAACATAAAAGTAACATTTAGGATATACTTTTCCATCCTTTGGAAATATATTTTTCACATTTGCAGATGAATTTGGAATAGATAACATTCCTCCAACATATTTTTGAAATATCGGAAAACATCGCTTCATTTACCTAATTTTTCATTTCTAATAGCTTCGAGCAAAAGGTACATGCATATCCTGTCGCTTCTTAAGGACTTAATAACTTCTACATCAACTTGCGCTTGAAACTGGTTACTTATATATTCTATATTTTTAATGCTATTTGTATTTATATTACATAATAGAAAAAAAAATTCAATAGTGCTAAAATGGTCATTGGGGTGCTACGGTACTTTTGGCATTCAAATAGTGCAAAAAAAATGGTACAATTGTACCAACTTTTCCATCCCTGATTGTAGCATTGTTGAGAGAATATTTTTTCATATGTGAGAGCATAAAGAAAATGCTGTTAAAACAAAATATATTCCATCTCTCTACTGCTTTCTGTGTCTACTTTTTTGTGTCAATTTGTATGGAAAATGTGCTTATGGCGCAAATCTGTTTGATCATTTATTAAAAAACTAACTGCCAGTTTATGGAAGACTAGTAAAAATTCTCGTCTGTCTATTTATATTGAAAACAAAAACAAATTTGAGTGCTTTTTTTTTAATATAAAAATTTTTACATGTCTTCTATAAACTGGCAGTAAATTCATTCAGTAAAATAATATTTTAATGGCGAAAATTATTTTGCGTATCATGCGTATATTTATTTTTTTCCGAATAAATATTCATACTCGTGAGTATAAGCATGACAGATACTCAAAGTACTTACAATACAAATGTGCGTTTCTCTTTAGAGTTGTATGTAGTGTATTTAAGTTTTTTATGCATAAATGAAGTAGAGATCCTCTTTTTGTCGGAGTCGGCTATAGTAACGATTTTGGTTGAAAGCGAATGTGTTAACGCACGAATTGTTTGTGCTTCAGTTATCAGTATTTGCAGTTACCAAAATTAAAAGGAAATACTTATGAGTACTTATTGTCATTATTTGGCAGGCACATATTATTACTACTGAAAAAAAAAATCGTTTTTGCAATCAAAAACGCTTTCACTTTATAAAATTTCTCATAACCTTTTTTTTTTTAGAGCAAATATTCGAAATCGAAAACCGACAAGCAATACGTCCATTTTCGATTTTTTCCTTCTTGTTATTTTAATGTTTTTATACCCTTCACCAAAAATGGTAAAAAGTATATAAAAGTTTGTTATTCCGTATGTAATTTCCACATTATTAATATGCAACAAATAATAATACTCTGGGTACTTATGAATAGGGAAGACGAAAAAGCGATGTTCATGTGTCCAACTCTGTACGTGAAATCGTTTTACCGAAGCTTTTAAAAAGCTAGATACTTCGCTCTTAGACTGGTGTATCATAAAAAGTTCAACATAGATTGGTATTGAAAATGAGAAATATCAGAAATACGGTTTCAGAGCTGGAAAGTTTAAACTTTTCTTTGCATATAAAAGTAATTAGCTAAAACTAATTTTGAGTTTTTTTGTTAATTTAATCTATTTTATATTCCATTAAGAATTAAATTAAAAAGAAAATTATAAAGACGATTCCAGGGTTGGAAGCTTTTAACTTTTTTGGTATATAAAATTAACCTACTAAAATAAATTTTTTCTTTGTCTCTATAAATTATGCATATTTTATATTTTTAAAAGAAAAAGATTGCTATAAGAAATCAGAAAAATCTAAAAGGATGATAATTTCAGGGTTAGAAAATTTAAACTTTTTTGGTATATAAAAGTAACCATAATATTTTAATATTTTCTTTTTCTTTGTAAATTATACATATTTGATATTTTCGAAATAGATTGGTATAAAAATTCAGAAAAATCTATGAAAGTATGATTCCAGGGTTGGAAAATTTAAACTTTTTATGTTATATAAAATTAACCAGATCAAATTAATACCTTCTTTATCTTTAAGAAATATGCATATTTTATATTTGAGAAATAGTTTTGTATAAGAATACAGAAAATATATGATTTAAGGGTTGCAAAATTTAAAGTAACCAGGTGAAACTGCTTCTTTCTTTAGCTTTACATATTTTATATTTTTATAATTTAGAAAGAAATGGATTGGTAGTAAAAATCAGAAAAATCAAAAAACACAGTTCCAGAGCTGAAGAATTTAAATTGTTTTGGGTGTATAAAATTAACTAAATTAAAAATTTTTTTTCTTTGTTAATAAAAAATGTTTTATGGCTTTGAAGTAATAAATTAGTAGTAAAATCTGAAAAAATAAAAATATGGTTCCAGGGTTGGAAAATTTTAATTTATGTTGGTATATAAAAGTTACTAAACAAAACTACCTTTTTTCTTTGTTAATTAAAAATATTTTATATATCAGAAAGAAATAAATTAGTATTAAATTTTAGGAAAAAAATATGGTTACAGGGTTTAAAAATTTTCAACTCGTTTTTGGTGTATAAAAGTAACTAAATAAAACTATTTTTCTATTTTTTGAACTAAACATTTGTTATATTTTAAGAAGACCTTAACTCAGAAGCTTGTTTATATTTGTTAAATTTTCATATGGAAATCTAATTTAACCAAAAACATGGGCTCTCATTAGTCTGGCAAAGCTTTGCGATATGTTGCTGATTATGCTTTCAGCAAAATAATTTTTCAAATCGATGGTCTTACGTTGGCAGCTTGCAACAAGTTCTTATTAGTTTTTCGTAAAGAGAGATAATTAATATAAAATATTTCGCTAAAGAACAGTCATAATTACAAAATAAATTAAAGAAAATGTTCCATTTCATGAAATATTAAAAATGTAAAATTACTTATTTGACTTTTCTTTACTGCTAATTTGTCACACTGTGAACTTCAAAGTTTTCATTATATTCTCTTAACGTTTGTAGCCAACTTTTTTTGTCTCTCTTATCACCTATTATTAAATTCCTTATATTTTTTCTCTCTCCCTCTTAAGTAGCTTTTGATGACTCTATAGAATTTTTAATACTTCCCAGTTGATACAGAAACCAATCTTTGCCATAAAGTTATAAGAATTCTTTTTTATTTTATATTTTAAAAACTTTCCTCTTTCCAATTCAAAAACATAATAGACTTCTGCCAGACTGCGAGCATTCGATTGCTGCTGGATATTATCTGGTTAATGTGGTCATTTTGTGATTGTGTGACTGAACGTGCTGCATGCGTGTGCAAGTGCATGTAATTCTCTGGCATTAAGAAATAGTCTCGTAGCTTCAACCAGAAAAGATAAGTATTTCAAAGTGCCCTTATTGATTTTATATTCAAGTTGTACAGCTACTGATTGTTTGATATTATGTAAGTTGTTCCAAAGCATTGTGTATGCCAAGGAATTATAAGAAACGAGGTGGCACAGCAAATGGATTTTAAATAAATAAAATAAAATGAAATGTGTCTACGAGCTTATTATTTTGTTTAACATAACATAAGACTTTAAACGAAAAAAAGAAAATAATTAATTGAAATAGAAAGTAGTAATAGATGTTTTTAGTAATATAAAAAAATTATATTTATAAATATTTTTCAACTTGATTTAGCCACAATTTGTGCTTATACTTAAATGCCATATGTTAAGCTCTGCCCCTTACATTCAAATAAGGAATTTCTTCTTAAATCAAATGCGGAAAACTCCCAATTGATTGCTGCAACATAAGCAAATATTTACCATTTACAAACTTATTGCAAATATTGTGGGTTTGTATTATCAAGAGGCCCATCATCATCAGTATTATCATTAGCAGCAGCAACAGTAACTTGAGTACTATGAGCTGCAGACATAAACACACACACACACACACACCCACAAATATTAAGTTTTGCAACAGATGTGAAATTGTAAATAGTTATGTGCGAGCTAAGAAACTCTAACATAATGACACGGAACTGTGAACATATTTACATACAAACTTACAAAAAAATTTATTTACTTATCAATGCTTATGCACACTAACACACATCTCAAATAGTGCAAACTTTCAGGAAATTCCCTTAAGTATATTTGTTAAGCATTTGATGGAGCTATTGTGCAAATATTCATTTGTTTGCTGTTCTGCTCACTAAATGCCCCTTTAAGCTGTCATCATTAATGCTGAAGCTGCGTGTCATACCGACCGCCGTGCCGTCTATATACGTATTACATAAGTACTTTGTTAGTTTTTCCCTTACGTTATAACCCAAATATGCATTTGTGGTTCAACATATACAAATATCATCATATGGCTCATTTACTTCAACAACATCATAACTAAAATAAATAAGAGTGCTTTTTACGGCTGTGCGGAATCTTATTGACACTGCACCGAAGTGCGTATGAAGTCTATATAGAGGGGTTTTTTTTATGGATTTATAGACCTTTGAAATAAAGTAAAACAAAGATGAATTCTTTAAATTGATGTAAAATTTACTTTATTCGAAAGGCAATATACTGCCATTTTAATTTAAATATGACATCTCACCTATGACCGGTACAACTGACTTTTACGTAGTCTAATCTGCAAATCCAATTTTCGATGAATTTTTCCAACATTTGTGGCCGTATATTAAAAATAACGTGGCGAGTGTTGCCCTACACGTGGTCAATCGTTTCGGATTTATCGGCATAGACTAGCCACTTGACATATCCCTACAGAAAATAATCTAGCGGCATTAAGTCTTACGATCGTGGAGGATAATTCACGGGTCCGAAAAGTGAAAGTATTCGATTACCAAACATTTCCTTCAATAAATCAATTGTAGCACGAGCTGTGTGACATGTTGCGCCGTCTTGTTAATACCACAGCTGTATTTAAGAAATTTTTTAGCTAAAATGAAACATGTTACTTAATGTTTTTTGTAGTTACAACTATTCTTTAACGATATAAGGTATCTTATCTCCATTTAGTAAAAATGAATAAGAGATCGTGGCAAACGGTCGACATGTAATCATCGATTTGAAACATCAATGTGCTGAGAGCATAATAAGCAACATATTACAAAGCTGCGTAGGACTAATGAGTACCCATGTTTATGGCTAAATTAGACTTACTTATCAAAATTGAACAAATATAAACAAACTGATGAGTAAAGATCTTCCTAAAATATAAAATATTTTTAGTTAAAAAAAAGGTTTTTTTAAATAAGTACGTTAAATAAGTAAAGAAATTCCAAGCCTGGAACCATATTTAATTTATTTTATTCCTTTCGATTTATATTTTTTTTTTTTAATTACCAACGAGAATTTTTTTATTTAGGTACTTTGATATACCAAAAAAAAATGTGATTTTCCATCCCTGGAGCTATATTTTTTAGTTTCCTGATTTTTATTATCAATCAATTTGTTTCTTAATTATAAAATATGTTTAATTTATAAAGAAAAAGAAAAAATAATTTTATATAGTTACTTTTATGCACAAAAAAATTAAAATTTTCTAACCCTGACATCATGCTTTTAGATTTTACTGATTTCTATTTCTTTCTAAAATACACAATATGCTTAATTTATTGAAAAAGAAAAAAAAATATTTTTTCCAGGTTACTTTTATAAGCCAAAAAAGCTAAATTTTTCCAACCCTGTAATCGACTTTTTTATTTATTTTTTTTATTTTTAATACCAATTTTATTTTTACTGAAATATAAAATAGTGTTAATTAGCAAAAAAGGAAAAATTACTTTTAGCTAGTTGCTTTTATATGGCAATAAAAGTTTAAGTTTTCCAGCTCTGGTACCTTGTTTTTATTTTGCTGATTTTTAATATGAAGCCATTTAGGACTATTTCTGATAAATCTGTATAGGATCGAAGCTTCTAGCTTTTCTGAGGGGCTCAAACTTATAAAAATTATAAAATTATCGTTTCAAGTACTCGTACTTTGCCAAAATATTGACTGAATGATAATTTACTATATGTTGGCTAAAGTAGTTAGCACATTGACCATAAAACCGAAGGTCCTGGATTCGAGTCCATTCGCCAAATAGCAACACCATGCAGTTTTCTGATGTGCATTAGTGCCCCTTTGTGACGGTTGTTGTAGAAAACTTCAAGTGGTGAAGGCACAAGCACTGGTCTCTGAACTATACCGATTTTAGCGGATACTAATCCTAATGTAACGTCAGAGCACCCTCTTTCGTCGATATTGTCTAGCAAAATCGTCGGAAAAGTAAAATAATCAATAAAATCGCTACTAAACACAACTTCGAAGATTTAGTACGTCTCATTAACACGAGAGGCGTTGAAATTCTGTTTCATGCAAATTTTCGTTCATTAGTGCAAATGCAAAATATCGTAGCTTTTCTTTGGATTGTGTGTGTATTTTGTTGTTGGATTTTAAAGAAAAGCTACGACATTTTGTATTTGCACTGACGCACGAAAATTTGTATCAAACATCGAATACCGCCTCCGTCTTATTAAAAAGGAGGTGCAAAAAATTAGAGTTATAAAAGAATAAAGCCTCTTCCCTCACTTTCTCTATTACTATCTCTTTCTCAAGAAAGTTACACCTAATAATAGTAGTTGGCATTCATTAACTGAGTGTTACTTCTCTTAAAAAATTCCGAATTTTCTGAAAAATTCCTGAATACAATTATTTTTTTATGTATGATACACAAGACATTTTGTAATTTTTTCTTAATGTACAAGAAAGAAATTGTGAAATTTATAATAGTAAATTTTAAGGTTGACTAGTAACTAACAATCTTACTTATGTTATTTTTTTCTTAGAAAATTATATAGTTCGTTAGGTATCACAAAAGCAGGCATTTTACCTCGCAGCATATCAAATACGTATTTTATGTTGATGCTGTATAATTGAAATTCAAGCATGTCTTGGTAGTAACAATAAAAGCTGCAATTGTAACTACGAATTGCAAGATGCTTATGGGCCTTCGAGCCCTGTATAAGCTTAAAGCGTTTGATGAAAATTTACCATGATGTGGAGATTTCTGAAGCTAAAATACAAAAAAATAGCCAATAGTAAAAAGGCCCCCAAAGAAACTAAAAAAAATCGCCAAAAACGAAAATATAGCCAAAACTAATAAAATCACTAAGATTTAAAAGAAGCAAGCAAACGTCGCAAAAACCTAAAAAAATCGCCAAAACGGAAAAAACTCCAGAGCTAATAAAATCGCTAAAACTAAAAAAAATTGCCGATAAAAATCGACGAAAACAGAAAAAAATCGCCAATCGAAAAAAAACGCCAGAACTAGCAATTTCGCTAAGACTAAAAACATCCGATCAAAATCAACAAAAATAGAAAAAAAAATCGCCTGAAACTTAAGAAATCACCAAAACATAAGAGAAGCGCCAAAGCTAAAAAAATTTTAACAAATAAAAAAAAACCGAAAAAAATCGGCAAAATAAAAATAATCGCTGAAAAAGTCACATCAAATATTTTTATTAGATAAAATATTCGACAAAATAGGCTAAAGTTTGTATAGTATTAGATATGTAGTGTCCGTATAGATTGCTTACTTAAAAGTTTAAGTAGATTTATTAAGTTGCAAATATATAAGCTCCTTTGTAAAGCTTAAACTTGTATGGAAAATTTTTGCTTTTAGATTTAATTAACTGCTTATGATAATCCGATTACTACTATCTTTTAATCGCTTATCAATTTAAGCTCACATTAACATTTTAACTTTGACCATATAATGTGGAAAATTAAACCAAAATTGTGTGTCCAAATTTCCCAGAAGCAACAACATAATTGAATTTTAAAACTCTTTTTTATTTTGCTTATGCAAATCAAAGAAAAATCCCATTGGTTATTTTGTAAAATAACCAGAATGTAAGGAAACATCTACATCCTTTATATGTTACTAACAATTATACACTTGAAGATTTTTGTAACCAAACTAATACGAGTATGAGACTGTTGGAGTGTATGGAATATTTTATTTGTAACAGATTATAGTGATAATGTGTTAAGGGACCCAGAGTCCTTGTTGTGAAATCATAAAGATGAAAAAGGTATAGTCTAATGCATATTTCTGATAGCTGAATACACAAATACATTTGATAAAAGTAATCCATGTTAATGTGCTGTGGTAAATACACATGCCTAAATTTCTATATGAAAATTACTAAACGAAAATGAAATCAAGTTTGAATTGTGTGGTTAAAGTGAATGTGACATTAGCCTACTGTCACATTGTTGCTCTTATTTTATTTTCGTTCGTTCGCTTTGAGAGCAGCTAAACGCCATTAGACAGGGTGTCAGACCTCAAATGAAATAAACAGCTCTGGAATAAAAACAAATGTAAGGCAGTTGATGTGTGTCCATTCAATGGTTGCTGCGTTCGTGTTTGCAAATGCTTTAATATAATCGATTAACAC
This sequence comes from Nowickia ferox, assembly GCA_936439885.1. Taxonomy (NCBI): domain Eukaryota; kingdom Metazoa; phylum Arthropoda; class Insecta; order Diptera; family Tachinidae; genus Nowickia; species Nowickia ferox. The sequence goes on along the minus strand of OW387023.1, from coordinate 87,015,365 downwards.
TTTGATGTTAACACAATAACACTTGAGCGTGCCAGAAAAAAAAATAAAAAAGGTTGATCTGGCATAGTACTCTAATGCTAATCTAACCATATTGCAAATACATTTATAAATATACATCCACTCAAACACACTCCCACGCAAGCACACTCACTAACAAAACAAGCCCAATTAAATAAACTCGTACAGTTTAAGTAGAGAATCATGTGTCCGAATCGTTGTTAGAGACAAAGGCACGTTTGGCTTAAAAGTAGTTTTATTTTTCACATAAGCAATATCTATTTTGTGGAGCTAAATGTAAACATGTAAATGAATGAAATTTCGTATCCCTTTGGCGAAATGTTCTTTGCGGAGTATGGGGAAATTGCGATTAATTTTGGCGGCCTTTGGGTATGATCGTCATGCATTGACCTTAAAATCAGTTTAGTACAAACACAGAAATGTCCTTATATGTATGTATGTCTACCCTGAAGGAAGCGTGGGGATAAGTGTCTCCAAGTCACCACTTTTGTCGACTATTTTGGTGACATTGTCAACCCAGCGTCTTCATATTAACATTGTTTTTGATGCATAGAAAACATTTTGTCACATACACACAACTATGCTTCTTCTTAATGTTTTATTGGTTTATTGAAAATAAAAGTGGCGTCAAGCAAAATTAAATTTTTTGTAAACATTAGTTTACGAAATCAATTTAAAAGGCAAATATAAATGTATTAAAAATAATTCAATAAATCACACAAAAAAAAAATTGCAAAAAAAATTAAAAAGCAATCCGTTTTGTAGGTATAAAAATAAAAAATTTTAAAATTAAACAAAATAAAAAATTTGAAAATTAAAAAAAATTAAAATAAAGATTTTGTGGGATCAGTGAAAAATTTGATGTAAGTCCAGATTAATACGTAAGTGTTTGATTTTACAAATTCGACGAAACTATGAATTTTTCACATATATTTCTGTGACAAAAAGATAAAAGTGCTTAAGTCGAGATAAGCTGACTTTGAGCTAATGGCACCTTTCTTGTGTAATTTTTGAGGAAGTTATAGCGCAATAACTTGCTGCTTATATATTTACGACTCGTAATCTCATAAAGAATAACAACTTAATTCAGCTTATATTTTGATTAAATTTATTATTTCTATTGTAAAGAACGTTCTTTTTTACTCAAAAATTTTAAATTAACAAAGAGTTTTAAAATTTAACTGCAAAATAAATAAATTTTTGAAAATCGGCTTGTTCTCCTACAAAACAGTAAAATACGACTTAATCACTTTTTCCTTATTTCCACAGATTTGATAGAAACGGTAAACCAAATCCCTACTTGCTGGACAAAGGACTAAATTACACAGTCTTTTTATGCATTTGTTCCCTTTTTGTATGATTTTTTTTTAAACACCAAGTGTGAGCAAAATATGCAGTTTCATTATCATTATAATTACTAAAATGTACTAGTGACGACTATCTGTTTCCAATGTCTCGATTTGGTCCCAAAAGAACAACCTACTCAGTAGTACCAACGTCGGTAGTTGGTTTTTCAATAGCACGCACATGCCAAATGTCTATAGCAAAAAGCAATGTCTGGGTTATAATTTGTCAGTAGTACTGGTGACAAAAACAATAGCGAATCCGTACTGATTCACTAGTGACATTTCCTACAGGGTATATAACACATACATAATGTGTGTATGTATGCATGTATGAACTCTGTTTAGTGTCCCTGCAGAAAATGCGAATAGTGAAAATGTAGTGATTTACTAGTGACATTGTCAGTAGCACTACTGACCAGGTGTACCCCAGCCAATGTAATCGCCCATTGACATTGTCATTGAAAAGCCACCACTAGACTGTAGCACTACTGACTAAGTAGTTTTTTTGGGAGCACATGGAGACATTGGCACCAAAGATTCACTAGTAAATTTTAGGGGCTCTAGTCTACAATATCGATATTTGCTCGCTCGATGTCCGTAGTATAACTGTACTGCTTCACTATAGACACTGTCACCACCTGCAGGAAATTGTTTTTCATTTCTATTAAATACATATGTATGTATATTAAAATTAAAAATTTTATGTTTCGCTGAATTAGTAAAGTCAAACACTTACGCATGGATCTTAAAATGTGACAAATCTTTACCTGATGGCACAAAATCTTCCACAGGGTCAAAATTTCCATAATTGGCACCTTTCACTTAAAACTTTAATTTGCACATTTTATATTTTTATACAATATTGATTGTTATTTTATTTGTTTTTTTATTTTGTTTTGTGTATTATGTTTTTAATTATTGTTAAATACATTTATATATATTAACCTTATAATTCTATTTCTTAAGATAATTTTTATAAACACTTAAATTTTCAACAAACCAATAAAACATTAAGAAGAAGCATAGTTGTGTGTATCTGAAAAAATGTTTTCTACGCATTAAAACCATTATTAATAGACGCTCTGTTGACAATGTCACCAAAATAGTCGACAAAAGTGGTGACTTGGGGACACTTAACACCATGTTTTCTGCAGGGAAACTTAAATACAGACATGTGTATGTATCTTTTTAACATTATTGCATAGCATAATAAGAAAGAAAAACAAACTATTGAAGCGTTCATCGACAATGTCACCAGAAATAAACTAGAACTGTTGTCTCTAACGTATCTCTACTCACGCATAACAGGAAAGTTGTTACATTTCCACTAGTGCAATTGTCGCTAGAGAAAAGAGTGTTGACATAGAGACATATGGTTCTAAGCTGACTAGAGGGGTGGGGCCATCTGTTTGTTTCATTATTGCACTCGCATGAGAAGAAAAACAAAATCAAACATTTTACATACACAACGAGTGAGTCTCCTATTTGCTTTGTCATTTTTGTTATGCCACTTTGCCACAGTGACACTTACATATGTCTGTACGCAAGTGAGTTTATAACATCAAGAGCAATAATAATGACATAGAGTTAGCTACACACATACATACATATATACTTACATACATACTCGGTTGATAATGCAAACAAACACACGCTCATTTGTTAACATGTTTGTAGTAAAAGCTGTAAAAGCTGTAAAAGCCTTTATGCTTGGGTATGTCAATGCAATATAACGTATGTTCAATGTGACAGGAAGTTGTTATGCACAGTTACTCCGACACTCCTGCGGTTAGTGTTTATACTCGTATGTATAATTAAAAAAAGTAACTCAAAGGTCAATTCGCATTAAATTTTTATTATCAAATATATAAAAGCAGCATACAATTCGAATTCAGGTAGAAGAGATCTTAGAATATTTATTAAAATCAATATAATTCAATAAGAACGTGTACATTTTCTATAATTGTAAGGCTGACTTTCTAAACGTCAATTGGTTTATCTACGAACAAAGTGTAGTGTTTCATAGCCCCACCGTTTTAAACATGGACAATGCACACCATTTCAAAACGTCGTCGACAAGCATTTAAACGACACAAAATAGTTATCAGCACATCGATTATAGGCCTCTGAGGTTAATAAAATAGCAGGAATGTGTGAGAGCATACCCTTCACCAAAAATGGTTAAAGATATAATTTGTAATTTGTCTAATTTCTACAAAATTCATAATCGACCCATCAAGTACATATATTCTGGGTCCTTGTGAATACGGAAGACGAATAAGCGATGTCCGTCTGTCCGTCTGTCTGTACGTGAAAACAGTTTTCAGAAGATTCAAAAAAATCTACAGACTTGGTTGTTAGACCGATTTGTCAGAAATGAGCAAAAAGATTGATATTAAAAATCAGAAAAAAATGGTTCCAGAGCTGGAAAATTTAAACTTTTTTTGGTATATTTTAGTAACTAAATAAAACATTTTTTTCTTTCTTAATTAAACGTATTTTATGTTCTTTTTTTTTTGCATATCAGAAAGATCAAAAAGATGGTTCCAGGGTTGGAAAGTTAATTTTCTTTTGGTATATAAAATTAGCCAACTACAACAATTTTTTTTTATAAACTAAGCATATTTTATATTTTAGAAAAATAGATAGGTATAAGAAATGAGAAAAATCCAAACGGATAATTGCAGGGTTGGAAAATCCAAACTTTTTTATTATATTAAAGTAATTAGGTAAAATTAATTTTTATTTTTCTTTATAACTTAAATAAATCTATTGTTTTAAAAGGAAACATGTAGTTTGGTATAAAAATTGAGAAAAATAAAACACACAGTTGCAGAGCTGGAAAATTTAAACTTTATTTGGTATATAGCAGTTTTTTATTTTAGAAATAAATATATTAAAAATGTAAATCATTCCATTCCATTTCATTGGAAATTTGTGTTAAATAGCTGATGTCAGTAACAATCTCTACTCCCAGTAGATAGATGTGGGTGCTGATGAGGTGCGTGGCTGCAGAGAAAAATATCGATATTTCCCCCAGCTAAGAAAGTCTACTTTAATTTTTCTTCTCTTCTTTAGAAACTCACATTAATTAATAAAAATATTTCTTTCAATAAGAATTGAAATTACGACTAAGAAATTATTTCTGATTAAAATTCACTATAGCTCAAATAAAAAAATTTTAAATTGTCTTACTTATATTAGTATTGAAAATCAAAACAAATCAAAAAGACAATTCCAGGGTTGGGCAATTGATAATATTTTTTATATATAAAAGCAACAAAATAAAACAAATTTTTTGTCTTTATAAATTAAGCATAATTTATATTTCAGAAATAATACAGGTTGGTATAAAAAATCAGAAAAATTAAAAAAAAAAAAAATTATTCCAGGGTTGGAATTTTTTTTACTTATTTGGTATATAAAAGTAGCTAAATAATTATTAAGCATATATTGTGTGTTAGAAAGAATAAATTAGCACTGGAAATTAGAAAAATCAAAAAAGAGCTTCCAGAGCTGAAAAATTTAAGTTTTGTTTGGTAAAGCGTGTTTTTATTTAAAGTGTCACAATTTTGAGTTGGTATCATTGCTTTATTTTAGCGCCCATTTAACAGCTGATAGTTGCTTTTTGTTTAGTTCGCTTTGAAATTTCATTATGAATCAACTAACACCAGAGCAATGCGTACAAATTGTTGAAATTTTTAATCAAAATAATTGTTCTATGCGTCAAGCTCATCGTGCACTTCTTCCATGTTATGGCGTACATCATTTTAATTTAATGGGTACGTCAATAAGCAGAATTGTCGCATTTGGAGTGAGGAGGATTAACAAGTTTTTCTCGAAACAACATTACATCCACCTAAAATTACTGTTGGGTGGCCCATATGTCGTCAAAAACTATGATGGTCAGAATGTCACTGTGAATAGTGAACGGTAAAGGAACATGATTCGAAGTTTTTTCGTACCTCAATTATGTGGCATTAATCTTGCAGATATATGGTTCCAACAAGATGGAACCACATGCCACACAGCAGGTGCTATAATTGATTTACTCAAAGAAACTTTTGATGAAAAAATAATTTCACGTAATGGCCAAATTAATTGGCCATCAAGATCGGGTAATTTAACCCCACTGGATTATTTTCTTTGGGGTTATATTAAATCACTTTTCTACGTCGATAAACCACAAAGAATTGAACACCTGGAAATTAACAATCGAAGAGTTATCGGCGAAATGCGGCCTCAAATGCTGTGAAAAGTTGTTGATAATTGGTGTTCCAAATTGCGCCTTCTACGCGCTAGCCGTGACGGCTACCTGGCAGAAGTCCTATTTAATCAATAATTTCATAAAATATTCTCTCCCATAAAGCCCATTTCATTATATATTTCCTTGTATTATTACGATTTAAGTTTGTGTTACTCTATAAAAAAAAAACATTCTTTATAAGGAAGAAAATTCATTTGAAATGCAACAATTCTTAAAATGATGCATAAACTACACGAAAAAGTTTGTCTTAAATAATGATTTTTTCCCCCTTAATTTCTCTGGAAGTCTTTATTTGGAATTTTTCAAACTCCACCTGTAGACACATTGAGGTAGTGGTGATCTTATATTTTCATTTAACAAACACACTTTATGCGTGGGCTGAAATTTTGGCCTAAATAAGTCTTGCATTGTTACATTCATATAGTCTGACTAACTAAAATTGTTAAAAAATTTCCTATAGATGCAGCAAATTAAACTAATATTCATATAAGATTACCATATTGTTTACATAATTGTGCAATATGTGCCAAGTGCCGAGTGTCTATGGCAAAATGTCTACATCAAACAACTTTATGTCTACATGATTAATGGCATGATACTCTGTGAAATGTTGTTTTCCAAACAGACAAAGTCACTGCATTTTTTCTTCTTCATCGCCTAAATATGTATAACAGTTCAGATTATTTGCTTTCATAATTTATTGCAACTATAATAAAACTCGATTAAGGCAACATAAGTATGTGTGCTAATAATATGATTTTCCTTGAGTCATAATTTCCGGACTAAATCACACTCAAAAACATACCCCCACACAAACATATAAACACACTCCCATACATAAGCACTTTGTTTGTTCCTTGATATTGGCATAATGTTTGCTAACTAAGAGCAGAAAGTTCTCGTAATATTCCATAGCAGATGCATCCTTTAGTTAAACTGACATTTTGACACTATGAAATATTTAACGCACTACCTAACTAGACATTTGATTAGAGTGATTGAATTGCTTTTAAATTTATATATTGCTGCTTTGTGGCAAAATAATCGTAACTTGAAAAAATACATTTTCGATAATAAATCGTCATATCGCACAGTGGGGGGTTTTGGAACAAAATGGAAATAATTCTAGTTTTTATAAATTTTTATACAACTAGCTCAAATAATAAAGCAAATAAATCGAAAAATATAGTTTAGAGAAAAACCACGTTTAATGTATGAAAGTTTTATCGAAATGTTCGCTACCAAGGCCATCGGCATAGGAATATCTATTTGAAAGAATTCTCTTTAAGCAGATCAAACCATCAGTCTGGCAAAGCTTGGATTTTTTCATTAAATCGAAGTGGCTCACATTGCGGTCTTTAAAGTAATAAAATGCAAACGCCAAACTTAATTTCAATAACACATCCACAATTCTGTGGTTCTTATGAATAACAGCGTATGTTCAAAACTTTTCTTTTTCCATTACAGCCCAAAAAAAAATCCTTTTAGAAGCTTATTTAAAATAAATTTCTCGTTTTCAAAAAATTAATAATGGTCCTGTAGACTTGTTTAAAATCTTACACGATTATTTCTTTCAAGTATGATATTTGAAAATCTACTCGTACAAGTTAGGTCAAAAGAAATCACCCTATTGGAAGACGCTTTTATTTCTGCAAATGGCGGTTCATGTCAAATCTGTTTTGACATTTGTAAACTAGACAGATGTAGAATACCAGTGAACAGGCCATGGAGCGATACACTCCCCAAGAAGAACGCGGAATAATCATGCCTAATTTTTTGCGTAACGATTCGTCTGTGGTGTTGGCGCAGCGCGAATTTCGTCGTCGATTCCCCGGTCGTCCGGCACCGACTGCGCAAACACTGCGTCGTTTGGACACCAACCTTGAAGAGTATGGGACCACACAAGACGCTGCCAAGAGTGGCAGGCACCGGAGCGCTCGTTCTGCCGAGAATATCGCTGCTGTTGCCGAGGAAGTTGAGCTGTCGTGAGAAACATCGACCAGAAGCCGTGCCTCGCAAATAGCCGCTCATCAGCCAGTCGTCCCTAAGGCGAATTTTGGTCAAACACCTGCGCATGTTCCCGTACAAAGTCCAGTTCGTACATCAGCTGCTGCCTGTCGACTGCCGAACGCGTGTAACCTACGCCCAAGCTATCGTCAATCTCGAGGACGAAGTGGACGATTTTTCGACCAAAATCATAATGAGCGAAGAGGCTCATTTCCACATCAGCGGGAACGTCAACAAGCAAAACTATCGCTTCTGGGGCACCGAAAATCCACTAGTGATGCACGAGGAGCCATTCCACCCGCTCAAAGTGACTGCATGGTGCACTGTTCACGCTGGAGGAGTCATCGAGCAATTTTTTTTCGAGGACGCCGCTGGTCAAATGACAACAGTGGACGGTGCACGCTATAGGGCCTATTAACCGAGTTTTTTCTGCCGCAATTAAACGAGTTAGGACTGGAAGACATGTGGTTCCAACAGTATGGAGCAACGGTACACACTGCGCGAGCCACAACCGATATTCTGAAGGCGGCGTTCACGGGTCGCCTCACCTCTCGTTTTGGCCATTTACAGACTTTTTTGTGGGGTGTTTTGAAGACCCGTGTTTACGTGAACAAGCTCGAGATGCTGGAAGCCCTCAAGGAGAACATTCGACAGGAGTGCGAGAATCTTTCGCCCGAAGTTGTCGCCGAAGTGATTAAAAATGTATAGCAATCAATTGTGACGGCGCCTATTTGGCCGATATCATGTTCCTGACTTGACCATTAGAATTCTAAGGGTTCAAACAAACATAATCAGAAAACAAAATTGAAGTTTTTCATAAAAAAAAAATGAGAGCCACATAACATCGGATGTTTTTGTTTGGCCAAACTTATATATAATAAAAAAATTTAAAAAAGGAAATAAAAAAAAACATTTCTATAGTCGGAGTTAGTTATCTAAAATCGTGGTATTTCAAATCGATCGGTTTAGAGAAGAGGGCCAAAAATATAAATATAAATTGGACATCATAAACTCGATATAAGAAATAAAATACATTTATAACAATCGGACGTGTCTTAGAAACAGCAGAACTTTTTAATTTTTTTTTTTCAAGATAACCCACTGAGTATTATTTTTGGTCTTGAAAAAAAAATTCATCTCCTATAAATGGCCTATAAGTTCATCTCTTGAGATCAGGAAGTTTTTTATAACATCTTTGTTGAGTTGTAAATAAATTGAATATTTTAAGCTTGGTTGTTTATTAAATTGAAATTTTTTGAGTTAAGGCTGTCTAGCAATAAAAGAGCAATATAAATATATGTAGATCTTATTAACATTTTAATTAAAATTATGCCTTAATAAAACACTAGAATATGACTTGCATGCATGTTTATTTTATTTTTTATGTGTCTCTTTGAAGTGGGCCTAAAAATAGACAAACACCAAAAGTCTGCTTCACGAAAATAAATCATGCTTTAATTTTGGTAAACTAAATATGCAATTAATATTCTTAGGGCCATTATTATGACTTGTTGATAAAGTTCCGGATAGCTAATCTTAAGCTTAGCAGAACTGAACTATAAAGTGACCTTTAGAATTTTCCCATTATTAAAACTCTGCGATAAAATAAATAACACAATTTTTGTTTGGTGGCAACATTTCTGTGGATCTTGTGGATATTGATTGTTAAAAATACTTGGTGGCAACTTGTATTTGCCAAATTATAAACAAAATCCAAATCCAAACCATTTTTTTCAGTTCCTTATTATTTTTTGTATTATTATAGGTTTGTGTTAAATTGTTTTTGTTTTGTGTCATATTTTGTTTAAATAAAATATATAAAGTAATATATAAAGTAAAAAGAAGTGGCAACGCATGAAAACGTGGCAACTTCACCTCATGACTAAACCTCATGATAAAAGTTACAAGTTTGGTGAACTTGCCTTTAACTTATCGCTCACTTTTGGTTGAAGTGAAGTTTTAGTAATGAAAAAGTGTTTATCCATCCAATAAAATCCCAACTTTAACTAAGAAAAGTTATAATAACGGCCCTTAAACTTCTTTTCTTTTAAATAGTCTACATTAAGGTAAATGCTTAGAAAATTATTTTCATTAAACACATGTTAAATTTTCATTTCTTATATAATTTTTTGTTTAAGAAAACAACCTTGAACGCATCATTGTCAGTTGATATAAAAAAAAAACAAAAAAAACAAAAAAAAAAGAAAACAAAAACATTTTGTTGCAATCACAATATGTGTCTGTGAAAATAGATTTTTGGAAGTTATCAGGCTATTGTCGTATTTTATTGTCACTTGCAATAAATGTTGCTGACATTTACGAAACAAATGTAAACAAAAACTTGGAAAAAAAATATAAATAAATGTACGCATACACCTACATACTTGTATACATGTGTATGTATGCAGCTATTGCGAATGAAGTTCTGCTTTACAAATATACAAACAAAAAACAAAAAAAACAAAAACATTTTGTTGCAATCACAATATGTGTCTGTGAAAATAGATTTTTGGAATAACAACTTAAGGCTCAATTAGCCGACTGTAATGCAATGTAACTGTAATGTAGGAAACAGCTGATCGATATTTTTATATGAAAAGTAGGTTACGTTACATTACATCTCTGTAATCATTTCCATTTCTTTTCACATAACAATATCGATCAGCTGCTTCCTACTGTTGCAGTTACATTACATTACACTTGGCTAACTGAGCCTTTAATGGCTTCAGACATACTCGTACAGTGGCAGATAAAATATAATTGATCAATTATTATTAACTCCCAATGACGGAGTTTTCATTGAGTTTGAGTTAAACACATCATAATTTTCTAAGTAACATTTTGCTAAAGCATCAGAAAAATACACTCGTAATGCATACACGGAACAAATTATGACAAGTATATTTTCTGCAACTACGGCCGTTATTTGATGTTGTATCGAAATGCAATGATGACATTTATTGATTCAAAAATTTTCTTAATTGAAAGAAATTTATATTTTTTTTTGACTCTTTGAGTAAATTGAAAATAATAGTCAATAAATATAAAAAAAGTGTGGTGGGCGGTAAAAAAATCAGCTTTACTAGCCTGACCAGACCTTCCGCTTGAGACAGAATTATCCCGCTTTTCATAGGTCGCTGGAGCTTCGAATTTCTAGCCCGCCTTATCCACTGTTTTTGAATTTACGAAATTTTCAATCTCTTATTCGACTTTTAATAAAACGTAACTGATAACAATTCATTGCAAATATTTTTTTAAGTGTAGTTATTGCTTAAGTAGCCAAAAGCGTGTGTGCTTCAATACACACCATATACTTCGTTTTGAAATGAAAGAAAATTATGTTTATATTAGAAGTGCTCCGCTTGTGGTTCAACGTTCACTACAATTTAAATTATTAACATAAATAGTCATGAAGAGTTTCAAAAGTTTCACTACGTTATATCGAGAGGAGCCACGCTTGCACACTTGTTCAATTCCGATTACTTTCTATCAGCGGTAGAACCAGCGGAATTTCAAGTTTGTGTTTCTAGCAAATACCAAAATATTGGAAGATAAGTATAAGTATAAGTAAATTATGAGTTGACATTCTTTTATCTCCATTATGGGCTTTTTTTTCTAATACGATTCTTTTTATTATTGGCATTACTGTTTACAAAAAAATTAAATTTTATTACTGTTTTGTTTTTTCCAAGATATCTGAAATAAATGTTGATTCCACTGTGCCAACTTTAGATATTAAAAAGTAAATAGCCTATGGCTCCCTCTAAAACAATAGCAATACGCTGTAAGAAAATCAGCAAGATCGTTACGCTGGTATTATTTTGGAAAGCAAACAACAATTTGCACTATTTGTAAGCACCACGCTCACTTGTTCAATTCTTAAATTATTTCAAGAGACAATGCGCAATATCAACAGAGTTATCCCTGACAAATTTTAAAGTTCTGGTTATATTAGTTTTCCAGATATCTTAAAGTAAATATTTTACATTTGTTGGAGGTGTATCGCCCACATGTTCAATCCAATTTTTTTGTGAGATCGTTACATATTCAAAATTTCACATTTCTTGCTGCATTAGATGCAAAGATATTCCAAAATAAAAAAATGTGCATCTGAGTGTTACCACGCCCACTTAATTTATTCAAACTTTTTATTTTTTAACAACTTATAAGGTCAATGGAGTAACTCCTAAAAAATCTCAGGTGTTTTACCGTATTGGTGCCCAAGATATTTTGAAATAAACATTATTACTTATATGGAAGGTGCCACGCCCACTTGTTCACTCCTTAACTCTATAACTTAAAATTATTACGAATATTAAAATAAACATATAAATAGACAAATTGGTCTAGCCGTTCTTTGAGTTTAAATAAATTAAAAAAGTGGGCCAAGTTTTCTTTTCTCAAAAACCTGAGCGCGGCTTTGATAAAAATTAAAAACAAAAAATAAAAGAGATAACAGTGCCGCCATCTTAATTTTTATTTATATTGGCAAACATTTTTGTCTATAATTTTTTTTAACATATTAACTCTAGTTGTTCTAAGAAGTTTTTGGGTAAAGGTGCCCTGATGATCTGCATTAGCAACAGTGAAATGCGCATAGGATCCAGCTAAACCCCTCAATAATCAATTTCAATGTTTTTCTAATAAAAAATATTTTATTTAATAAGTAAAATAATAATTTGGGGTTATTAGTGCGTTCACAAATTTTAAATATAAATATTTTTGTTTATTTAAAGCGTTTCGTTTGAGTTTAAAACTTTATTTCCTGCAAACGGAACTGTGTAATAGACATCCCCATATACACATGTGCATATTATACTATATATTTTTAATCCCGTTTTTTATCGATCACGTGTCCATCTGGTCACGTTAAGCATTACTCCAAAACGACTGATTTAACTTATCTTGTATTCTTAGGAAAATCTTATTAATTGGTAACAAAAACTTGATTTCTAATGGAGCAATTGAAAAAATTACTTAACTTGTGAGCTTGACTATTAAATTATTCCTTAAATAAAATCCTCCTCTTGGAACTCAACCAACTTAGTACTAATTCTAAGATAAATTTAAATTTGATGGTTGTAAATTTTTTTGTTAGACACTGTTCACTTTTTTTAAGAGTCCATAGTGTAAATATAAAACGAAATGCCCGGACGTATTTTGTGAAATGGAATAGTGAAAGTAATAAATGAGCGTTTTTTCTTTCTTAAGGAAAAAAATAATAATTTTTTTATATACATATGTATACTCGTATATGTTTAAACACACGAGCTTATATAAATACAAAGACAATAAATGTTGGCTAACAATCAACAACGTCATGTCAGTATTACTAGTAAATTGTATTGACAGCTGTAGCAAGTCTTATTATTATGAAAACAAAAAAAAAACATTCATGTGTAAAGAACAATAAATATATTTTAGTAGGGAAATTGTAAGTTGTAATAAATTAAATTTGACAAGCGTAAAAATGCATAATATTTTTATTACTTAAATGTTTTTATGGTGGAAAAAGTCCCCCCTTGACATACGAGTACGTATCTACGTATGTTCCGTACAAAAAATATTTTCTTGTAAGTTTTTAGCTTCAAAACAATGTTTTTCTTAAATCAATTTAAAATTTTTGTTCTAACAGTTGCTATTGCAGCTTAAGCTCTTAAGGACCCCAGGGGAATAGTGTAATAATTGGGAATTATTCTCTAAAATATCTCTTTGATGGCTGTTAATAAATTGAGGGATTAGATAAATGGGAACAACCATCCAAGGAGATTTTTATTTACAAGAGTTAGTAAGTTCTTGTAAATATGGGGGAGGGAAGAATAAAGAAAAGGTTTCGTTAATTCTTTATTCTTTACTATGCACGGGTTAAGCAGATAAGTTACTTGCCTTGGCTATCGTGATCAGGGAATGTCTTTCAATAACGACAATATTTATTATATAATAATTTCTTGTATAACAATATGAACTTCAAATTTAAAAAAACTTATTTGTAAATATAGAGATAATACAAGTTGTTAGCACCAACTGCGGATAACACTTAAATTCTTTTCTACATTTCAAAAAACTACAGTTCGGCTTTGGAAAATTATAACTTAATACTTTGGAAGTTTTTCAATCAATCACAATTTTAGTGTGGACAACTTTAAGGTTTCGAACGTATTTTAGTATAAATTAATAAAAGGAAAAATCTTTAATTGGGAATTAAAGTTATGCGATCGTAAGTACAATTAAATGAAGCTAGGTAGATTTCAAAACCTCTTACGATGGCCTAGAACTTTCGATTTTGATACATACATAAAAAAAAAATTACTTATAAAATTAGGATATTGTCCAAATTAGTTTGGATAATAGTATTTTAAATAAGATAAGACAAAATTAAAATTCGCAATTCAATCAATTTTAGAGAGCCATCTTATGCTTCCGTAATGGTCAATCTCCCATTTTAATTCCAATTAACCAAATTTTGTGTGGTTAATCGAACCGATGTGGATTTGTTATTTTGTTTTTCATTAATATTGGTTTTGTGAATTTGCTACAAAGCACTAATTTTAAGAAGACATTGAATAGATATTGTAAATTGGTAAATTGCGTCTATTTTAGAGCACAAGGTGTGTGGAAAGTTTCGTAAAAATCACATAAGTAGAACCACGTGAAATATAACAATGAATTTAAGCGTAGCCCCGCCCATTTTTTCAACTTTAAAATTGAGTAATTACAAGAACCAAAGGTGTTTGCAAGGTTTCGTAGCAATCAAATAAATAGAATATTGTTACTCAAAAATATTCCAACAGGGTTCACGCAAGTGCTACGAAAAATATTTCTCCCTAACTAGAACAGTAGCAAAGAGCTATATGTACATGCGTAGCACATACGAAACGTAAATAACCAACAACAACAACAACTAAAATTGTCTGCTTATTAAGAAGATACACATGTTTACATAAAAACATGCATGGCAATTCAAACGAAAAACAAAAATAAGGTAAACAACCACCATGCATGCATATACACACGCAGGTACATGAATAATAGTAAACAACATTTTAGATGATGATGATATTGTCTAGACTTTGCTGAAACATTCTAGTGACCTTGTGCGAACTATAAAAAGGGGAAACGCATCCAATGGCGAGTCAGTTGGTAATTAAAGCATCTATTGTGAAGAGATCATTTAAAAAAGTTGTCTACTAAAGAGTTCACTTCATTATTGTAAAAAAAGAGTAAATCTCAGTGGAAAGCGTTGAAAGTCGTACATAAGTGTGTGTTATAGTAAAGCAGTGAGACATTTTGGTTGTACAACCCAAGAGCGTAGACAGAGTGAGTCTCGTGTGTCACGAGCAGTAGATAAAGGAAGATTGCGTCAATACTAGCGCAGCCAGTTAAGAGACATGCATAGACAACAGCGAGGAAGGCGCAGTGGTAACCAGTTGTGAATATTTGAGTAATTTAACATGTATTTGTGTATTTAAGCTCTTGATTAATTTAGTTTAAGTATATTGGTAAATAAAACTTGTATCATTCTTAACCCTAATTACTACACTGCAGTCTTTTATTCATTTGCAAATCTTCGATTCCACGGAAAAGCGTTTTTAAATAATAAAAACGTAACAATATTATAAAATTCAATAAAAAAATTGTTGGGCGTGACCCCACGCACTTGTTTTTTTACAATGGTACTAATTGGAAGCTATATCCTCTCAGACAAAAACAATAGGAAACTTTACTATCGCTCTAAAATGTACCCAGTTATTAAGTAACAACGTCAAGAAAAAAAATACGCACGGATTGATAACCTTCTTCTTTTTTTTAACTTCGTTAATAAATTTTTTTGTAATCTATTATATAAAAATAAGTCGGGTTTTCCTTCCTGACGCTGTAACTCCATAACGCACGAACCGATTTCCACGGTTTTACATTCGTTGGAAAGGTATCGGGCTCCGTGAGTATAGCAAAGAAAATTCAGGGAAAATTTCAATAGAAAAGCAGAAAAACAGGGAAAATCATTTTTCACATACAGCGCCATCTCTGATACATAGCATGTACTACAACGGCGCAAGTACGTGGCGTGTGAGTATACTTCACGAAAATAAGTACGTTTCATTTTGTTTCATTTTAAGTAGAAGGCGCCGGTGCGTGATACATTGTTTGACAGTTTGTAATATAAAAATTCAAGTATGTTGCATATTTTAAGGCGCTAGATTATATATCTTCTATATATATAAAATCGCAGTGTGTGTTTGTTATTAACGCATGATTTGTGGAACTATAAGACCCGTGAAGCTGAAATTTTCAACACAGATTCTGGTCAATACCGGGTAGGTTTTCGTTTTGTTTTTTAACAAACAAGTGACTACTGTATGGAGTAATTTGTAGTTAAAAAAAATTTATTGAGGGTAAGACAACGTTTGCCGGGCTCATCTAGTGTCTCATATATTCATTATTTAAGACGAAAGTTAATAATAATTAATATTTTTTTGGTTTCTGTTTACCAGATATGCGCAGTAGATTAAACTAAATTCAACATAATGATGATGGTTAATTTAACCACTTTTATTAGTAAATTTTATAGTTTTTTCGGGTTAGATTAGCAAAATGTTTGGCATTTTAAGCCAATTTATCGATTTGGATTAGATATAATTATTATTATTATTACTCTTTTTAAGTGTGCTATCTGGTATTCTAGCATTTTTCAGTTGTTTAGATTGTTTTTTAATATTTCGTCTACTAACAACGATATGGGACATTATGTATGTGAAACTAAATTTTAAATCCTTTTACTTTAACAGAGATCTGTTAGCCTCTTAACAGGGTTCTGTTGTGCTACAAAAATGGAATTAATGCATTTCGACAGGACTTTTCCAGTAAAGCAGCAAAGGGAGCAAAACAAGTTGATGCGGAATTATGGATGAGGTATTCCTTAATAATTTCCCACCCATTTATTTATTTGTGAAAGATTTCAATTTGAACCAGCCATTACGAGTTTTTAGTCATGCGAATTTCTAAAAAATAAGCATGTTGATATCTTAGACTATGAGTTTTTTTTTCATAGATTTTATAAGATGGTCTGGTCTGATGGAAATTTTAAGTGAAACATATTTTTTTTAATTTAATTGAACTAAAATCAATTTTAAGCACGAATAATAACAGTAAGAAACAGATGCATTTACCAAAAGTAAATCATTAACTGTATATAAAGCATAATTTTTTTAAAGTGTCACAACTTTGGATTGGCATCACTGCTTTGTTTGAGCAACCATTTAACAGCTGATAGTTGTTTTTTGTTTAGTTTGCTTCGAAATTTAAATATGAATCGACTTACACCAAAGCAGCGCATACAAATTGTTGAAAATTTTAATCAAAATAATTCTATTCGTGAAACTCATCGTGCACTTCTTTTATTTTATGGCGTACATAATTCTGGTTGAAAATCAGCAGAATTGTTGCATTTGAAGTGACGAGAGAGAAGTCCGTTGTCTACGTCGATAACCTACAAACAATTGAACACCTGAAAATCAACATTCGAAGAATTATCGGTGAAATAAGGCCGCAAATGCTGCGAAAAGTTGTTGAAAATTGGTGTTCCAGATTGCGCCTTCTACGCGCCAGCCATGGCGGCCACATGACAGATATCATATTTAAGCATTAATTTCATAAATTTTTCTTTCCAATAAAGCCAGTTTTATTGATACTAAAAATATATTTTCGTTGTTTTATTATGATTAACCTTGAGTCAAACTATAAAAAAACTCTTTACAATAAAATAATTCTATATAAATCAAAGCAAAATGCTAACAATTAAACTCAGCTGATGAAGGGCTTTGCGTTACAGAAAAATGCCGGTCTTTCCCGCAAATAAAATCTAATGTAATTTTTCTTCTCTCCTTTAGAAAATAACGCAAATTAACAAAACTATTTCACTGTATAAGAATTTTGTAATATCAATTTAAATATTTGTAATATTAATTAAATAATTAATTAAATTTTCACCTATAAACAATTTGATAATATCAATTAAGTTTTCCATTCAAATTAATTAATACAATTAAAAATTTAATTGAATCAATTAAATTTTTAATTAAAAACTTTAATTGGTGAATACTTTTTTCTGTGTAAGAAATTATTCCTGATTAAAATTTTTGATTGTTGAGCTCTTAATTCAACTTTGATATTAGTTGAACTTCTCTTTTAATTAAATGAATGTTTAACATAATATCTCTTGTTTTTTTTTAAAGAAATTTTTGGGTAAAGGTTCTCCCTGATGATCTGCATTAGCAACAGTGAAATGCGCATAGAATACAGGTGATACCTCAATTACAAATTTTAATGTATTTTTAAGAAAAAAATGTTTTGTTGAATAACTATGATGATAATTTGGGATAATTATTGGCTTTACTAAAAAAAACCAAAACTTTTTTAAGTTTTTAAAAATTTCTGAGGTTTGACTCTGTAATTTTCTTCCAGAATATTTCCCTAAACGATCAACAAAAATAATTTTTCTTCTTGTATGTATACTTAAAAATAGAATTTGCGATATCTCTCAGTGAATTTCATCTAAATTTTTTTTAAATATTATTCAACCCATTTTTCGTTAATGGGTTAATTTAACCAATTTTAGCTGTTAACTTACTGACAATACATATTGTCTTTGCTTATGATGTATTAATTAAAAATACTGAGGCAAGCAAAAACTAGCGCAGATATAATTAAATCTGAGTTTAATTTCAACATTCTTATTTGTTAGTTTTACTGTAAATAAATATTGTTGCTAGGAAGCAGTTAAATAAACTATTTGTGTTGGTTAATCCAGCTAAATATTGTAGTTATTATCGTGGTAAGCAATTTAAACACTTTATATACTTTTTTGTTTTGTTTCTATGTATTCCCTTTATGCTGGTCATATTTCAAGTAAAGTTTTGGCTGATGCATTGAAAATGTTTTCTTATAAAAACAACTTAAGCTGGACAAGCTGTTTGTAATTTTAACATGAAGTAAAATGTAGAAAATAAAATAAGTGCAAATTTGAATATCGACACTTGTTTTGTGAAGAGTTTTGTTTGATGGTTTTAAGCTCATAATGTTTGTATGTTGTGCTTCTCAATAATGTACTAAGAGTCTTCCAATAAACATTAGAGTTTTTTTTTGCTAATCTTAAAATCTTTTGGGTTAAAGCTTACTAAGGATTTCAGCGATACAGGAATGAAGTGCTTCACGGATTTTCGCTCAACCAAAAAACAAGTAAAATTTGAAAACTAAACAAAGACTTGATTAATTTGTATTGAAGGGATCGTATTTGTTTGAGAGAAGTTAGAAGGAAAATGCATAGTGCTCCTCAAAGTACTCAAAGTCCTGCACTTAATGCCTCAATATTTTTTATAACAAAATTGCCTTACACATTCCTTAACTCTTTTTTAAATCTTCACATTAAAAAAAAACAAAAAAATTCAAATTTATAATTGTTGATAATTTTCAGTTTTCTTACAAATTTCAGAAATTTTAAAGCAAAGTTCTCTCATACTTATAGGTAATTGCTTTAAAAAAAAACATCAACATGTTGCGGTTCCTTTTCAAAGCTGTTTGGCAAAAACTGAAAAGTTTTCGTTCTACTTTCTCGTGGGCAATTAAGAGAAAACTAAAAAAAACAACATGAAAAGTTCAATTTTGTTTTCACTCCGCATCTATTAATTGGCACACATGTCTATAAAGAATCACTCAGCGGTGAAATATGTATGGAAAATACTTCAATTGTCAGCATTTGCTTGTAGTATGTGTTCCGTGTATTGCGAGGCAGTCGCTTGTCGTGAATGTGTGCTGTGTATGTTTTTTTTCCAAAAGCATTCGTATTTTTTGTTTATATCACTAACATGATTGTCATCATTGTCTGTTTATGTATCGTATCATCAGTATGCATAAAAGGAATTCCAATTGGAAGAATAACAAAACCAAACTATACCATTTAATAGAACAGCAGTGTTTGTTTGGTTCAATAGTTTTAGGTTAAAGTTGAATACAGTATCGTAAATTAAGTGAAATGATGCTTTGCAGATGACTACTTGGAATCTTTTAGGTCCTACTGCATTATCTAGGTAGAACGGAAGTATGAGAACGGCATCCTGCATCACTGAGTTCAGATTTTGATGTAACATTTTGATATTCTGGCAAGATCCTGTTGAGTTCAGATCTTCGCGTAAAACTTGATTGCTTATTTTCTGGTGAGAAATGAGCAGAGACAAACGAAGTGTTTTTTTTAAATGGCCGCCAACTTTTTTAAGCACAAAATTATGCAAATTAAAAAGTCAAAACTTTATGCAAAATTTCGTGGGAATCGGATAAGTAGAAGTACATATAATCAATCACTAACCTTTCATGGGCGTGACTCTGCCTACTTTTTAAAATTCAAGATGAAGTCTTTTTAAAGCTCAGTTTGTGTGCCAAGTTTCGTAGAAATCGGTTAAGTACAAGCACGTAAAATATTGTATTAAATTTTAGCAGGCGTGGCTCCTCCCATTTGTTTAAATTCAGGATTCATTCTTTTTTCGAGCTCAGGCTGTGCCCTATATTTCGCAAAAAAAACCCGATAAATAGAAGCTCGTGAAATATTATATTAAATTTTAAAAGGCGTGGCTTCGCCTATTTTTTTAAAATGCAATATTCAGTCTTTTTTGAAGTTCAGAATGTGTGCCAAATTTCGTAAAAATCGGTTGTTTTAATTCAAAATTGAGTCTTTTTCCAAATGCAGGGTGTGTGTCTAGTTTTGCAAAAATCAGTTAGAAGCACGTAAAATATAATATTAAATTTTAATGGGCGTTGCTAATTTTCTCGACATGGCCTCTAATTTAAAAAATATCCATTATTTCGAGCATTTTTCAAATACTCCACACTGTGCCATCTATTACGTTTAGATAACATAACCAGAATTACAAATACGTATGTATGTATGCTCATATGCTTTGATGCTGCTTGTGTGTAAAAACATTTAAGCGTTTGTCGTTTGTCGTAGGAAAAAAATTCACAAACGATTACAAAACCATCATTTTAAAAAAAGAAAATAAAATAAAATGAATATGGCGCTCAATTGAATTGAAATTTTTAGTTGCACTAGTTCCCCCCACCATTACAGAAAAAATAGGCACAAGCAAAATAAATATTTCTTTTCGCACGAACTGTGATTCAAACAGTTTGCGACAAAATACAGTGAAATTGGTAATAAAACTGAAGTAAAATTAATTTTAACCTATTTCCTTTTTTTTCTTTGAAATACAATAGGTCTGTTTTTTTAATTTTTATTGAAATAAAATTAATATGTATTAAAACATAAAAATATAGTTAGAGTACTTACATTTTGGTCTCCATTATTCTAAATTTTATATCCAATTTTGTTGTGGTGAAAATATGAAAAGTTTTAACTCACCTTGAGATTGAACTAAAATCCATAAAAGTATGCTGCACTTTTCGTTATCTTACGAATGATTTTAATATTAATCATACGCCACTGCTGTTCATTTAGTGAACGTATTATTTTGTTTAATGGGAACCAGTGCGTATGAGTAATTTTAATTTTAGATTTTTATGACGCTTATGTTTTGTGTGAGAGAGGGAGAGAAGTAAACATATGTTTTTTTAAACCTGTTATGTTTTCTTTCTTGTTATAAAATCTTAATTTGAGCGAAGAAAAACTGATACAAGAAGTAACACATGCTATGGCCGAGGTGGAAAAAATAATATTATTACGATCATATTGTGGATTAAATAAGATGTTTAACAATTTTGATACTTTTTGATAATTCTAAAATAATTTTAGTACTGTACCTACATACCAAATAATATAACTTATTTCATATATCATATGGAATATAAAAAATGTTAAATGTTTTAATTTAAGCACTCCATTGACTATATTTAACGTCCATTTGTATCGGGAACTTATTATTGCCGCATGAATTTAGTTTTTGGTTTTGTTTATCAGGGCTTCTACTTGTTTATTTTAACTCGATTTTTATATAAAAATTGAACGAATATTAAAAAACTCTTGAGTTGAGATCTTTCTAATATATAAGCATTTTTTAAAAGTACCAGAAAAAAAAATTAATTTTGGCTAGTTACTTTATACACCAGAAAAGGATTAAGTTTTTTTAGCACTGAAAATATATATTAGATTTTTCTTTTTTTATATCGATCTTCTTCTAAAATTTAAAACTAGTGTAATTTATAAAGAAACATTTTTTTTACTAAGTTACTTGAATATACAAAGGTAAATTAAATCTTCCAGCCCTTCAGCCATCGTTTTCGATCTTTTTGATCTTAAATACCAATCTTATGCTTTCTTAAATGTAAAATATGTGTAATTATAAGAGATAATTTAATTCAAGTTAATATTATTTTATATATGAATAAAAGTTTAAAGGTTCCAGCCATGTTAGTTGCATTAGCTTACGATCGTAGTTTCTAGCCTCTCTGTAGAGCTGTGTCGTCCATGAACGAACGAGTACAACTGATCGAATCAGTCAAATGAACGAAGTGAGCTGGTTACTTTACTGAGCTGTTTGGTTTTGGCAGTACTGATAAAAAGTAAAATTGAACGATATGAACTACTGAGCGCATTTGTCTTTTTTTGTTTTGTTTGGCGTTTTCTTTGTTCGTGTGAGATTTTTTTTATCATGTACTCATTTTCATTAGCCTTTTGGTGGCTTTTAGTAACAGTGTGACTTTTATAAAACTAATTAAATTGCCATTAATATTTCTTAAGGATTTATAATATATTAATTTTATTATTATATTCAGAATACATAACTTTTTCTTTATGTTTCTTATATTTTCTGTGGTTTGTTTTGATTATTTTTCTAAAGAATTTATAGCAAACAAACTGCATTTGTCCTTTTTTATTAATCGAATCAACTGTTTGTTTTCATTATTTTCTAAATCTTGAAAAGAATAAATGAAAAAAATGAACGAACTCGTTCTTGTTTAGAAAATGAGCGGTCACTTGAATGAACGATTTGGCACAGCTCTACCTCTCTGGCATCATTGCCAGATTATTGTTTCTATTGGCAATACTGCACGTGTTTATTTCAAAGAAAAAGGAGACAGAAGAAAATGTAATATATATAAATAAAAGCAGCAGAAATCGTTACATTAACTTATTCATGGTTCTTTGTAATTTATATTTCATTTGTTATGTTTAACAAAATAGATGGTTGATATTTGACAATTTCTGCTAAATGTTTTAATACTGGCAATTCCCAACAGCAGATGTTCACAATTGTTGCATGTGACAAACGTGAACTGACAATATTTTTTTTACTGAAATTGTTGATAGATATACGTATTTATTGTCAGATAATTGCCTGGCAATACATTGTGAGATATATTGGGAGAAATTTGACACAACCGTGTGAACTGAAGAACTGCCGCAAGCTAGAATTTTTTTGTTGACAGCACATTGCTTGCACGTTGCCAGATTTGACAATATTGTAAGATCTGACTAACGTGTTTAAAGAGATTGGGACTCACACTTTGCAGTCCATAATAATCTAAAAATTGTTTGCATATTTTCTAGAAGGTTTTGGCTTTTTTTAAATTTTATTTATTTTTTTGCTTTTAGTTTCCTTGCATTGTACATTTAAGAGATTTTACTACTTCGTTATGAAAACTGTTTTTATGGCGCACAAAAGCCTTTAGTTTATTTCTTCCTGCAATCATAATTACCCATAATTGATTTATTTATTTATTTAAAAACATTAATCTTTTTTTATCTGGCATATCTGTCTTAAATATTGTTGGTCTCACGTAGAAAACGTGCGCGTTGTCAATCATATTTTTTTTATTTTTTATTTTGTAAAATTGCAGAGAAATTTCCTTTTTGCTTCTCCTCCTTTACCTTTTGTAAACGATTGCCCTGATTTACTGTTTGTTGTTGATATTTGTTTGTTTTCGTATTTATCTTGTTGTCGCTGTTGTTGTTTTAGTTATAAGAACTCTTAGCTCTTTTATTCATTCGCTTACATTGTGTTTTACTAACTTTTTGCTCTGTTTTATTTTTTTTTTAAAGAACTAGCATTTTTTGTTTTATTTACAAAGCAATTTTCTTTCTTTCTCTGTAATTGTGAAAACTATTTGTTCACACAATTCATTGCCTTGCAATTAGTTTCAAATTGTTGCTGTTGACGTTTGCATGTATGCGAGTATACAAGTGAAGATGTGTTAATGTGTGTATGGATTATACATACATATGTATTCGTACATATATTGTTAGTTTTGTAATTTATCATGTGCATGAAGCATGAAACCCATTTTGTGTCACTCCAATACCCTTTACACACACATACATATTCACACACATGAATTTACCACACATACACACACACATGCCAGTCCTGTCATCATCAAAGTCTATGGCGTCGTCGTCAGCCACAACTTAACGATATCTAAAAGTGTGACAAGTTAATTTTACTCACTGTCACTTAACAGTTCCTTTTTTTCTATTTAATTTTTCGTTTTTAAAATCATTTAATGGGGTTATTGCTGTTTCCCAGTTAACTTGTGGCACTTAAAGTAGATTGCCAGCTTATCTTTTATCGAATTAAAAAACTTCCCTTTGCTCTAATGTGTCAGAAAAATAATGTATAGTTCAAAGTTATGTGCCTCTTTTAGAATCTTTGTTTCCCTTTTCTAGTTTAAATTTTTCTTTTTTTAGTTTTAATTTTCATACCTTAAGCTTGGACCATATTTATAACGCACTTTTATTTAATCCTTAGTTATTATAAGTGTCTTAAAATATAAAAATTTTGTTTCATATGCTTGATCCACAAGTGTAGTGCATTAGCCATATTGTATTTAACTGCATTAATTGCAGTATTTTATATAATTGTTGTACTGCTCTTTTCAATTTTAATGGAAAATCATTGATATCTAAATATTGGTGAAAGAAAAAAAAAATTGCATGTTAAATTTTCTTTTTCAACTTCAAAAAGTACAAAATGTGCAATTAATTTCGGTGAGCACAGTAATGCCTAAAAGCATGCAATTCTTTTTGTTGATAAACGTATTATTGGGAAATAACTTATTTTCATGGCATAACTATAAAAGGTACTTCCATTCTCTCTTTGTTTTGAAAAATAAGGATTTTTAAGTTTGTTTTTTACTTAATTGTTTAATAAATACATTCTGTATTTTATAAAAATAATTTTGAAATAATTTTGAAATACTTGTTGAGTAATAAACATGCTCAGCAGTTAGAAACTTTTGTTTTTTTTTTTGGAAATTCCAGAAATATAACTTGTTCCAAAACAAAAAATATTTTCCTGCCTTTAATTCTATTATGAAAATTAATATAATAAATTAATAAATATAAAATTAAGAGATTTACTTAAATATATTACTATATGGTGAGCTTTAACATTTTGTAGTATTAATGGCCATTTACATTTGAAAGTTAAATTATTAAAAATAGGGAAACAAAAATTCAGCATATTTTTACGCTTTCATATATTCTGCTGGGTATAGCATAAGTAACTTTACTCTTTAAATTTTTACAGCACACTTATAAGCTTTAGATACTAAATGCAAGCACTCAATAATAAAGAAATAATGGAAGCGCAATTATTTTAAATGTTATGACACATTAAAGTCAGGAGAAAAGTCAAGTGGCCAACAACAATAACAATTTATGAATATTCGTAATTTGTGTGACAAATAATATTTTACTTAAAGGTTAGAAGTCAATGTTTGAAGGTACAAATACCTTATGTATGTAGACAAAATAGTTATATAAGTGTAATATTTAATATAAAAGTTAATAGAAATCCATGAAGCGTACTTTGCCATTTTTTATTTTATTTGGAGCACAAGTGACTTGTGCACTAAACTCTTGAGAGAAGAAAATTTTTTAATATTCATCTTGTGTTATATACACAATTGCACCGAGATGCCTTTATTTGATTTTTAGGTATGTAATGTAAAATTTTTATTTGTAGCCTTTTAGCTTATTAAGTCACTGTCTAGACCGGCAATTTTTGTTGCAGTTACTTTTTTATATTTCTTAATGCAAATGAGTAAGATAGGAATACAAAATGCATATATTTCTATTTCAATACCCTCCCACATATTCAAGAATTGCTGCAACAATTCTATGCAAGTGTAGAGGTCTACTCTGTAATTCAAAACGAAGGAAAATACTTTCTCATTTGTATGTTCATAGCAGGCAAATTCGAAAACATTTTCTTTCGTTTCGTTTTATAGAGTAGACACCCTGAACTGAGACTAAGTATGTTTGTTTATGATAATTTGTGATACGATTTTAAGAGTTTTTCTATAAACATATGAATTTTGTTTTAGTTATTTTGAATCCATTTTTAATAAAATAAAATAAAATAAAATAAAATAAAATAAAATAAAATAATTCAAGAGATTTATTATTCGACATATTGTCATAATTATATTATAAGTGAAATTTATTTGCTGGTGGTTAAGCGATGTCTATATGCATTTCATTGTTGCTTTAACAAATCGTCAGTAGACTTCAACCACACATTTTGAACAGTCACAAACCTCTTATCTTATGCACAGACTTTCATAAACTATTTGAGAATTCACAAATATTAATATTTTTGAAAATCACAAAAGAAAAATAAGCATAGTAGGCTTAATGAGGTTTGTGACTGTTCAAAATGTGTGGTTGAAGTCTACTGACGATTTGTTAAAGCAACAATGAAATGCATATAGACATCGCTTAACCACCAGCAAATAAATTTCACTTATAAAATAAAATAAAATAAAATAAAAGTGTTAAAAAGGTGATAAGAGAATATTCTTTTTCTTATTATTTAGACAGCAAAGCAACCAAAAAAATCTTAATATCTGTGGCAAAAAAGAAAAAGTGCTTAAGTCGAGATAAGCTACTTTGGAGTTAATGGTACCTCCGTAATCTGCATATCTAGAAGTACCTCTGGCCAAAGTTTAAATTAATTTGAACGGTTTTCCAGGAAGTTATATCACAATGAATTACGACTTATCTTTTTTAGACTTCTAATCTTATTTGGAATAATAGCTTAATTTAGATTATAATTTGGCATAAGTGAGACAATTTTACTTTTTCCTTATTGCCACAGACTGAATGCCAAATAAATATACTTCGATATTTTGTACTTATTTACTTTAAATCCGACATTCTATAATATTTAAACTTACTGTTTTTTCTTTGGTTAATTTAACAAATATATATATATAGGGTGGCTTTGGCTGAAGTAGTTAGCGCATTGACTACAAAAACGAAGATCCTGGGTTCGAACCCCGTATCATACAGTCATCAAATAATAACACCACGTATTTTTCTGATGTACATTAGTGTCCCTTTGCATAAGTTGTTGTAGAAAATTTCATGTGATGAGGGCATGCACTGAATTATACCGACTTCAACAGATACTAATCCCAATGTAACATCAGAGCGCCGTCCTTCGTTGTGTAGCAGAATCATCGGCGAAGTGAAATAACCAATAAAACGGCTACTAATCACAACTTCAAAAATTTAATACGCCTCATTTAACACCAGAGGCTCTGCAACACTGCATTATTAAAAAAAAACCTGCAAAAATCAGAGTTGTAAAAGATTGAAGCTTTCCTCTATTTCTTCCTTCACCATTTGTCTTCTCTACCACTATCCCTTTCCTAAAGAAGGTAACACCTAGTAATAGTAGTAGGCATTCACTGCCTGAGTGTTACTTCTCTTAAAAAATATATATATATATATATATATATATATATATATATATATATATATATATATATATATAGTTGGATAAATTAATTAAAAAGTAATAAGTTAGGTAGCCTAAAGAATTTGAACTAACAATCTTGTAGCAATTGAAAATTGTTTTTGCAATTTAGATGAGCAAACTGTTTGCTTGGTTAAGCTAACTAATTTATATAGTTAATTTGACTGACATTATAACTTGTTAACTTCACTTATTTTTCAGCCAAACTCAAGCTTATAAAGTCTGAATATAACAAATATGCATAAAAAAAATTCGCCTATTGAACTTGAATTTGAAAGCAGATCTCTTTTATTGCAAAAATTCTCAAATTTAAAACAATGAACGAACTTTAATATGTCTTCTTTTTTTTTGAGAAAAATAAAATTTTTCATAGTTAAACCAACTTTACACCCACATCGTTAAAATCCATAAAATAGAGCTCCAGCTCAACATACCTGCATACATACTCGTATATATGTGTATGTGTGCAACAACAAATTTATGCAATTTTATAAACCCCGTTACTCCTTTATACAAAAAGCCAAAGGAAAGCATAAAAGGGACATGTACAAATAAAAGAAAAAAAAAAAGAATTCGCTTATATCATTCAGGCATGAGAAAATATTGCAATAGTCCGACAAACAATATAAGGATGGATGTAAAGACAGACATTTTGCAATATATTGACATATTCAAGCACGTGTCTTTGGTGTTATTTTACCGGAAGGCTGTACTTAACACCCACTCTTTAAAATACAGACAAACGCAGCAGTAAACGTTCTCACATATAAACGCCTTTCATCTATAAAGATTTATTTTCATTAACAAAAAAAAAAAAAAAGGAAAAAGAAAAAAAAAATAAATGCGAAAACAGTTGCAAAAGTCTAAACATATTTTATTTTTGTAAGTTTAAGGTATTTTAGGCCCAAAGCTAATTGATTCAATGAACTTGAAATCATTTAAGGACCTACTATAAATAGCAATTTTAAAGGACATTCAAAATAGTTTCTAATGCGACCTTCGTAGTTGCATATTTCATTGCATGTCATTTTAATAAAGGCTAAAAAAAGACATCATAAAAGAATAAACCGAAAGTGCAGCTAACAACTGACAACGTGCGACATCATATTTAAACGTTTGAATGATGGTTTAACGATGATAATACCTTTTGTCGTTTGCATGAGCTCAAGCATTTGCGAGTAATATGAGAAAAAAAAGAGAAATAAAAAGGCAGATATCATAGAACAGACCGGAAGTTTGCCAAAGGTGAGCACAAAGTTTAAATGCATGTGTAAGTTCAAAAAATCAAATATAAGGACAGACAGTTTTATTATGCAATTAAAATGTTGTCTTGCATAAACAAAATCATTTAAATCACTTAAATCATTTAAATTATTTAAATCATTTAAACTATTTAAATCATTTGAATGGTTTAAATCATTTATATCGTTTAAATCGTTTAAACATTTAAATCATCTTAAGCATTTCAATTATTTAAAAGAATTAAATTTAAATCATTTAAATTATTTATGTTAATTAAATCATTGAAGTCAGTTAAATCATTTAAATCAATTAATTCATTTAAATCGTTTAAATTATTTAAATCATTTAAATCATTTAAATTATTTAAATCATTTAAATCATTTAAATCATTTAAATTATTTAAATCATTTAAATCATTTAAACTATTTAAATCATTTGAATGGTTTAAATCAGTTAGATCGTTTAAATCATTTAAATCATTTAAATCAGCTTAAGCATTTCAATTATTTAATACAATTAAATTTAAATCATTTAAATCATTTAAATTATTTATTGAAGTCAGTGAAATCATTTAAATCAATTAATTCATTTAAATCGTTTAAATCATTTAAATCATTTAAATCATCTTAAGCATTTCAATTATTTAATACAATTAAATTTAAATCATTTAAATCATTTAAATTATTTATTGAAGTCATTGAAATCATTTAAATCAATTAATTCATTTAAATCATTTAAAGCATTTAAGCTAATTATAAAAAAATATTGAAAGTCGTATTAAGTAAAACTAAGTTGTTACAAAAAGTAAATAACCAGCCCTTATCTGTAAGTCGTGTAGATTTGAAATCCTACGATTTCCAAAAATAGTAGTGCTTCCTCAGGCGTGTCATAAAAGTGATTATGTTAAAACCTACCCACGTTAAGATTTAGAAGGACTTTCTCTGCCACGTGCAAAATATTGGACATAAGGGGAAGCATCCAGTCGGATTAAAAAGCCACCAAAGGCAAAAATCAAGTCAAGCAGTGAATAACGATATGGAACAAGTTGAAATCAAGATTTAAATCACGGCTCTATAAAAAACAAAATGTGATGGATTTTGGAGTTTGGCAAATATTTATTTATTTTCTAAGAAACTTCATGGAGTTATCTTTTATTCTAGGGCATGACTGGCATACATTTTTTTTCGATCCATTTTTATGAGGGTTATAAAAATGCATACAAGTGCAGAACTTTGTGCTTTTTTGGAGTCAAATAAATTTATACCGTCTTTAAATAATAAAAAAAAATCACATTCAAAATGTAACATATAAAAGTTAAAAAATCTCTTGCATGTAAAACAGCCTGCATGACAATATTGGCATAGAGTCACAATTTATTGTTTGTTTTTTTTTTTGTCGTTGTTGTTGAACATTCCGTTTCCTTCAGCATAACGCCACTAGTGTCACAGTGTCACAAAACCTAAGAATAATCAATATAACAATACGTGTAAGTGCATAAAAGCGCTTGCATTAATGTTTTGGAGCAGAGTTTTTACGATTTTCGTTTTGTTTGATATGAGATGAGCAGCCTTCTGGCTGTAGGCATTAATGTCTTTGTGAAGTTATGTTTAGCGATAGAGAAAACTTTTTGTTGTATAAAAAATATGTAGAACAAATTTTGCAAATGACATTTTAATGGATTCAGTTGCTACCATTTTTTTTCTTCACATATTTGGCACGTCCTTGAGGGTTACATATCAAAGGAAGAAAGAAAAGGAGTCAAAACTAAGAAAAAGTTTTTATTCGGAATATATATGTATATTGACTTAGCTAATACTAAACATTTGCTTTTGCTTGCACTCTATATATATATTTATAAATATTTATTACCAGAAAAAATTTAACTACTATTTAGCTGGTAAACTAAACTGCTCTAATTGCAATACTAGTATTTTTTTTAAATTCGCATAAAAAAAGCACTGGTACTAAAGCCCAAGGAAATAATTGTTCATAGTGTAAATTGGAAAATGAGTAATAAAACGATGTTATATATTAATTTTTTTTTAAGTAGCAGCCCAAAATAATCACAAAACCGCTCTTTTATTTTAACACAGCAATATCTTAAAAATTAGGAATAATTCGTCATGCACATACAGAAAAATTTCATATTAAAATCTACGAAAACAAGGCTAATTTAACATTTTTTTAGCAATGATTTTGCTTCATCTGCAATTCTTGTTAATTCAACATGATTTAAAGTAATCTTCAAAGAAAATTTTTCCTCTTGAAATAACCTTATTTCATGTTGATTCAACATTCCCCAGTACTGTTAAATCAAAATGCAAAATCATGTTGAATAAAAGTGATTTCAATTTGAAACAACGTTGATTTTGATACTAAAATAACATGAAGAACAATATTAAATCAAAGTAATTTCAAGTAGAAACAACATGAAATGAATTTAATATAGTTATATATTTTTTTTTAAATTATTTAACTTAGATGATTGTGTGTGTTGGACAGGGACATCAGAAAAATGTGTGTGTGTGTGTGTGTGTGTGTTGTATGTGTAGTTAGATTCACCAACACACTTAAACTGCATATTATTTCTTATAAATTTAATATGATTTCCAACAAAATTTTTCCAAGGTAATTTTACACTGGTATTATTTTTTGTGCGAATCTGATATGTTTGTAAGCAAATTATTGCAAAAACCAAAATTAAAAAACAAAAATTCAAAGAGATTCTTTAAATTATTTTTTCTATACTTTATAGAACTTATTTATTTTATTTTATTTTTTATTTGTGCTCATTGTTACAAGTATAAATTTTATTTATTCTTTGCAAGAAATAAATACAAAATGTATTTAATGGATATTTGCTAGAGATGTCATTTAAATTTTTTAGTAATATCTATTATGACGAGCCTTTTCTGGTAGAGATACATAACTGAAAAAATTATTTTTTTTTAGTTAATATTGCGAAAGTAATCATCATATCGTTTTATTTATTAAGTAAGAAATTTGTGCAAATGTTTTGTAAACTCTACTCTGCAACAAAAAATTTTATATTATTTCATAATTAAGTTGTTGGTTAGCTCAAAATTTGACGTGTCATGTAGACGATCAAACAAACTATCAAGCGTGTGCATGAAAGTGGCACGGAAAATTAAACTTTTTAGTTTTACATGTAGGCTCAGGTAGAATATTGTGACACTTAGTATAAGACTGATAAGGTGAATATTTTAGAATAATTGTACTTTTCTGGGTCATGCCCTATTAACGTCAAAGTTCAATGTAGCGGCCCTCGAAAACAGCATGTTGTTCCATTCTGATAGTGTTTGTCATATTAATTTGAAATTGTCTTTACTGTAATATATTACTTAAAAATTATCACCTGTAGTTTTGTGAACAGAAAGATACAAACTTTACCTTAAGAGATTCATTAGCAAATCAAAACTTTTTGATTTACATCAAGAATTGCTGATAAGGCGCATTTATAGCCGACAAAATACAACTGCACCCACAGAACTATGTGATTGATAAATTAATTTGATGATCTCTACAGCACTTTAAACTCGTTTGCTGTAAAACTATTTCTTATTTTATTGCGTTATTACCTTCTTGCAATAAAGGCTCAAAATGTATAGATTTTATTAAAAAAATATATGATTTTATATTATTGCTTCTAAAATCAAATAAAAAAAACATAAAAATTAAATTAAACATTCTTAATAAAAATGAAATAACAAAAACAAACAACAAGTGTGTGCAAACATTGATACGCCCCTTTTGAGTATGTTTGTTTTAGGTAAATTTTTTAAATTATTTTTTCCTTTTCTCTCAAAACTATATCTTTTGCTTTAAATAAATAATAATAAAACAAAATATAAAAATAATAAAAATAAATGCAAAATTAAACTTTTACTTTTACAGAGAACTGCATGTAAAGGGTCAGCCAAATAAATTTCTTTTTCTTGAAAATGCTATAAAAAGAAACTACTGAATATTTTCTCAAATTTCTTTTTTTATTTGAAAGTACAATCCTTCCGGTTAATAATGAAAAATAATTTCATTCAAATGGCTGCCTCGGCTGGCCATGCAGTAGCCTACACGATCGGTCCAATTTTTAAGCACATTATCGATTGTGTGAAGCTGTATTTCACCAATGGCTTCAGGAATATTGTCCTTAAAGCGTCAATTGTCTCTGGCTTGTGGGCGTAACACTTATCTTTGACGGCACCCCACAAATAATAGTCCAACGGTGTCAAATCTCAGCTCCGAGGTGGCCAAACGACATCAGCTCTGCGGCTGATAATGCGATCTTCAAAAACAGGGCGCAAAACATCGAGTGTAGCTTCGGCTGTGTGGCACCTAGCGCCGTCCTATTGAAACCAAATGTTGCCAATACCCTCCTCTTCAATTTTTGTGAACAAAAATTCGTTCAATATGGCCCGATAACGATCGCCATTGACTGTAACGGCCACTCCTTGCTCATTTTCGAAAAAAAAATGGCCCAATTATGCCTCTGGACCAAAATCCGCACCAAACAGTGACTCGTTTTTGGGTGCGTCGGCTATTCAATGTATGCGTGCGGGTTTTCTGTGCCCCAAATGCGACAATTTTGCTTGTTTACATACCCGCCAAGATCACAATGAGCTTCATCTGAAAAAATGATTTTTTTTGGCAAAATCGGCATCTTCGGTAAGTCAATCGCAGGCCTACTTAGCGAAGCGAAAACGCATTGGATGGTCAGTTGGCTTCAACTCCTGAACCAATTTTTTTTTTCACGAGATAACGAACATACGGAGCTGACGGTGCTTCATTTCTTCCAAAATCCGTAAGCAATTTTCGCACACATTCTGCAACATTACCATGATTTTCAAAGTAATGTCGCAATATTTCCCAGCGTCGTTCAAGCGTATACACAACCATATTCGTTCAGCGGAAGGATAAAACTAATTATCTGTCAAATCAGACATGAGCTAAGTGTTACCATTCACGAAATAAGCACTAGTTGAAAAAAAAAACGTTAGATGGCGGACCCTTTACTATTTTACATTAAAATTTAATTTAAAAAAAATTAAAAACTAATTAAAAACTGTGTCGTAAAACTTACTTCTTTTGTTACAAAAATTTGGTAAAAAAATATTACAAATTTGAAAAAGTAAATGAAAAATTCGAAAGTATTTTCTGTGAAAAATTCTTTAAACTTCATAGAAAATATAAATATTACACATTTTTTTAACGAATATTGTCTTCATTATTGAAAAAAATGCTTTTTTCTTACTATTAAATTACAATAAATTTTAATAGATATTTAGTTTAGCAAATTCTGTGGTAGTTCCTATTTCATTATTTCATATTATTTGATTTAAGTTATTTAATACAAAACAAAATATTTTCTGTATTGTCAAAGGCTTTATACATTTTTTGCTTTTTTCTTCACTTACGAATTTACTTTCTATGCTAGAACCAAGTTTTATTCCTTTTTTCAACTACAAAACAAATAGCCTGTACATAATAAAAAAATTTATACAATTTTAAAATTAAATTTTAAATTAAAACAAAAAACAAATAAAAAATCTGTCACTTACAAATAGTCAGCTGTGATTGAAATTTTTATTCAAAGGGCAACAAACACAAATTTTTGCTTTCTTTTGCTTGCTTTTTCTTAAAGTGTTTAAATTATTTATAAACTCTTCTGTTAAAATAAATCACATTTCTTTTAGGTTAATAGTGCGTTGATATTTTGCGCTCGTATTTTAAGATTTCTCAACTTTTTAGCAGCACGTTTTCAATGCCAATTTTGGCATTTGAAGGTTGACAAACATTTTTGACTTGTTTTGCCAAGAGTGTTAAGGTGGTTGTTTCTCTTTCTCTGTTTTTACTAGAATTTATGGTATTATTTTTTTAAGGGCCATAAAATTCCAAGATACAAATTTGTAGCATAATAAATTAAACTCATTTTGAAATATAAATAAGGAATTTTACTCAAGAAAACCTAACAAATTTTATATTAATATTTTTTTCACATATATTTTTTATTTTGAAAATTCATAACAAAATCCCATACGTTTTAATAATGTATTTTAATTTAACACCTCTCAAAATGAAGACGAATTTAAAGAAGTAATTTTTTGTTGGCTTAGCACGTGTGATGTGTTGCTCAACAGCAACGAAATGCACTTAGACGTGCTAAACCATCAACAAATAAATTTTTTAAATTTTAATAATTTTTTTGTTGTGTATTTTAACAAATAGTAAGGAACTAAAAATTTAAAAACTATGGTTAGCTAAATTTGCATACCGGTACATATGGGCATTTGCACGAGAAGGACCACTTTTTGTCACGTGCGACAGCAAACAATAAAGCTTGTTCAGAACAATGTAACTGATTTTTTTTTTAGTTTTACCTAATAAAGAGCCGCTTATGGCCTATACAAATCCCTGGCAATAAGGAAAATGTGCTTAAGTCATATTTTACAGTTTTAAGCTTTCAAGTCGATTTTCAGAAATTTATTTCTTTTACAGTTAAATTGCAAACCTTTATTTTTTTTAAACAAATATCATTCTTTAAAATACAAGTAATACATCCAAGTTGAAATATACCAAAGTATAACCTAAATTAAGCAATTATTCCAAATGAGTTTACAAGTCTAAAAATGATAAGTCGCAAGTCACTTTGACTGTAACTTCCTGAAAAATCACAGAAATTAATTGAGATTTTGAACATGGTTACTTTCAAGTATGCAAACTACGGAAGTATCATTAACACAAAATAAGTTTATCTTGAACTTAAACACTTTTCCGTTTTTACCACAAAAATGTATAGAAAAAAAATTCGTTTTCCTTGAAAGGCCAAAAATGTTTGTTTGGTGTCTCATATGACAAAAAGTTTTAAATATTTCATTATTTTTTACAAAATCTGCTCTTTTGGCCACATTCTTGGGCAAACGAGTCAAAAAATAAAAATAAGATTAATTTAATATGTAGAGAAATTTTAAAAACTCGTTGGAGGTTTTTCTTTTTTCTGGAGAATAACTTAGAATTTCATAGAAAACTGCACTGCATTCGTTCAATACTGGATGTATAATGCATGCTTGAATCAATTTTGAATTTTTACTGTCAGCTTTCAAGAAGTCTTTTCTTGTCTTGTCTTTAAAAGAAAAGTTTTGGTTCATAGAATTTTTGAGAAAAATTAAAAAAAAAATGTTTGTCAAAATTCAGCCAATTTTCAGTCCAATAACTCATCATTTTTTGTTGTTACATTTTATCAAGGATTTAATAAAAAGTTGCAAAATTTTTTTTTGGAAAATTATGACTACTAAAGATATTTACGAAGAATCGACAAGCAAAAAATTTAAATTCAAAGCCAAATATATTTCAAACTATTAAGCAGATATTAATAAGATAAGATAAGATGTTTTTTCTTTGTGCATTTAAGAACTTTTAAAAGGTATTAAATTCCTTAGAGTCTGATGATATTGATAAAAAGGTTCTTGATGGCCGAGGTAGTCAACTTTAACACATTGCAGCTTACCGTATGTTCCAACAGGGTGCTCCATATTTAACTCTTGTTAAGGATTAAAACCTCCTCTATGATTTTTTTTCCATAACAAAGGATTACACAGCAAAAAGTTGTGGTTTAGTTTCTAAACGCAGCGGTTTTAATTATAAAAACCAATTTAAAAATAAATTTAAAATTAATTGCGAAATAATTTAAATTTTTAAAATTAATTCCGAAATAGCTTAAATGTAAAATCAAAAACGCAATTGTCACTCATTCAATCGCCTTATATTTCTACTATGCTGCCATAAATATATTTCTTTTTTTGGTATCACAAATTTTTTGCTGTGTACCTGTTGCAAAGATGCAAATTTATTACCCTTTTTTTTTAATTGGAACCACTGTGCGCTAGCTTGCAGGGATTTTTTTTGCCCTGAGTCTCCCATTTTCGTTGCTCCATTTATCAAACAGCAATTAATCGAGTATTTACTCTAGTATATACACGACCCTAAATTGTGTCTCAGTGTATTTTAGTGCTGCCAAGACAAAATAATAAATTCTCTACTCCCGCCATATGAATAAATAAATATATGCTGGTAATAAAAATAGCAACCAAATAACTAAGTTTTCGGTTAAGCCATGCCCTACATACACATCGACAAAATGTGAACAAATCCCTGCCTGTATTTGGTAAACATTTTTTTATTATTTTATTTTTTATTTATTTATTTGATATTTTAACTTTTTCTTGGCAATGTTCATACTTATGTGTGCATGACTCTAGGAGAGCATGTATTAAACATTAAGTGCCAAATTTTGTTAAATGAAGCTAAAAAATAGAAACACCCACCAAACCCCACTACAGCAGTTTGCGGCCCACATAAGCGTTCATACTTATAGTCCTCACACACACACACTCCCATGCACATGCTAAATCACAGAGATGTTAACACACACCACTTGAAAATCCCTACATACTCGTACATATATGTTTTAAAGTCTGAAAGCTTTTTATGGGCCAGTTTAGATAGTTTAAAATGTTTCATTGCAGAATTTTCTACACTTCAAGTGAAATTAGAGCAAATAAAAATATGTTTTGCTAAATTTTTATACAAATTAAAGGTATTTATAGAAAACCTTTACAAGAGCACACCAATGAGAGTGCATTTCGAATTTAATTCGACACAAGGTGTTTTATTGTGCAACCATTAGTTTATTGTTAACCATAATGCATTAATAAAATAATATGGTAAATATAAAAAAACTGCAGTCAAAATTTATATGAACATTTTGTTTTAACGTGCACTTTAAGCTCAAATAATTTCTTTTTCTGCATAAGGGGTAATATTTTTAAGTGAAATTAGTACATTTTCTAAATTCTCATTTAAATCAATTAAAAAGAAATTAAATTTAACGTTTTAGCGTATCACTAGAGATGTTACGTTTTACTTTCGTCTGAACTTTGCAAAAATTCTCTTTTATTTTTAAGGTAGAAGTACATAGCACGCGTCAGTTCGTCTACAAGTATTGAGCGTTTGAAAATTTTAGCGCATGCAAAATGCGACGAAGGACAAATTTCATTCACGTCAACGAATTCGTCGATAAGAGTTCGCTGCGAAAATTCGACGTGTGAAGCATAACAACGACGAATTTACTCAGCGAATTTCTCTCTTAAGCTGAAAGTCCATACCATCCGTTCTATGCATATGCGTTGTATGCATTTTTGTGCATCCTATGAGCTTCAAAATTCAAATTACATGCAATACGTTTTATGCGTCAGGTATTTTTCGTTTGATCAGCTGGAGTGCAAATAGATTTGATAAAACTAGATTTTCGGAAAAAATGGAAAGTGAAATTATGACTAAAAGAGCTTCAATTAGCTTCTCCTCCATTGCATTTGCTTAAAAAATTATAAAAGCAACAGTGGTGACACTCAGTACATAAAAGCAATCGATAGCTAAAATATATCTTTTGTTCGCGAAATAACTATGTTAAAAACTGATTTTAATTTTAATTACAAAAGCGTTTTCTTTTATTAAAAACTTATTTTATGCCAAAAAATTTAAAATTTATATCCACCACACGAACATTTTTATCGATATCATTGAAAATATAATATGATTTGCCAACTTTGGCTATCAGAAACAGCTGACCTTTTTCATGATGCATGCGACGGATACAAAAGTAGAACGTAAACCTACTTTATCCGTCCTATGCGTCTATACGTTCTAGGCGTTTTGCTCTGTAACTCGAACATACAATTACACTGATGCTACTTTTTTGACACATGCATAAAACGCAACAACGTATGGAACAGATGGTATGGGCCTTCAGCTTTATATTTGATAAAGTTGGTTATTGTGAGAAAAAATTTTTTTTTCGTCCTTCGTCGGCGTACAAAATAGAAATAAATCTATCTCAGAGCTTCTTTTACTTATTTTTACATTGAAAAACTAACTTAGAACAATACTGTATGTTATTCAAACTCTCCAATAAGATTTTCCTCCAAGACTCCAAGTTTTAAAAAAATTTTTTTTTTCGTCGGCTGATTAGTTGTCAAAACAACACAACGCGTTTAAAAGTTGACAGCTAACTGACTTTCTGCGGCAAACGCGTCGAAGTGTTTTGTATTTAATTTGTCGTAAGCAAAAACACAATTTAATTTTTTTTTTACAGAAGTCTACACCTTGCACGCGCACTAACGCGTGTTATGTACAATTTAAATAGTTTATTTAATCCAGTTCCGTACAAAATGGCTTAAAGGCTTAGTTAGCCGACTGTAATGTAATGTAACTGCAACGTAGCAAACAGCTGATCGATATTTTTATATGAAAAATAGGTTACGTTACATTACATCTCTATAACCATTTTCATTACTTTTCACATAACAATATCGATCAGCTGTTTCCTACTGTTGCAGTTACATTCCACTACAGTCGGGTAACTGAACCTTAAGTCTTATTTAATAGGACAAAAATTCCTTGTTGATGATGCATTTCGTTTCTGGTTGGGAAACTCATCATCAAATCAATCAAACAAAAATGTTTGTTGTAAATTTAAAATTAATAATTCTCAATAACATGTTGAGAACTTTTCTATAAAAGAATGAAGTCAAAAATAAAATGCATCTCAACCAACAACAAACAAAAACTCTGCATAAAATATAAAAGTTGAACTTTTCTTGGAAACAGTTTTAAGACTCTTAAATTTGTTTATACTGAAAGTCTTCTCTTGTGTTTTGATCAAACAATTACAAGCCTTTTGCTGTACATATGAGTACTTAAGCATGCGACTGAATTTTTCAATGGTTATAAAAAAAGTCGGAGTTCTGGCAAAGAAAAAAAAAAAGTAGTGCCAATTGTTAAATAACTATTTCGCAGGCCTAAATGTTCGCCTTAACATAAAACTGATATTATTCCATGCATACTCGTATATTTGCAAAAGCATTGACACATAAATACTTAAAAAAAAGCCATTGTTTGCAACACAGACCTGAATGAAACAGTGTAAATGTATGTGTTGAAAGGTACACACTTTTTAATGTAAGTGGTAATGTTGTGGTAAACCGCTCGTCGTTCACTTTATACGAGTACACATGCACACAAAAAAATATACATAATCCTATATATTTTTCAGCATTTAAGCATTATTTTTTCTTTTTGCTACCTAAAGATATACATACTCGTACATATGTACATACATATACATATATTTATTTTTTTAATCACCCCCCTGGGTGCTGTTTAAACCGTGAAAACGTTCATATTTCTCTTTAGCTTTGTAAATGTAAAATGCGAACTTGTGAACCCATGTTGCACAATGAAGGCTGTAATATAGTTCTTTTTCGCTTTAATTGTCCCATTCTTTAAACAATATACATAAATTCAAAATGAAACCTGCAGAGCCACTTATACAAAAAAGGCCCAGCTAGTGAAAGTTCAAAGCTGCATGAGTGCTAAAACAAGAAAGGGTGATAGAAAGAGAGAGAGAGAGAGATTGGAAAAAGGAACTTCTGACACAAAATAGGAGGAAATATATTTATTTCAAGGGACTTTAAAAACTAAAAAGCAATAATTTTTTTTTTTTTTTACAAAAGTTGGGCGTAATACTTAAATGTAAAACGCAAAAATTAAATATTTTTACACATTAAAAATATTTAATTCTCTGGAGTATTTTTAAAGCTTAAAGTAAATTGTTTGTAATTAAAAAAAGTTTTTTTGTTTATTTTTAAAAAAAAAAATATAAAAAAAACAAAAAATTTTAAGCCACATAATTTTTCAACTTCATATTTTGAAAAAAAAAAATGAAGTTAAAAATAAAAATATGACCCTTTAACTTTTTTTGGCGGTGATTATGGCTCCATGTGGGATAAAAGCAGCACCAAATATTTCTACTATGGTTCTATGGTTCATGCGATCACTTTCTTTTGCGAAAACTATTTTAAGGATCCGTACACTAAAGATGAAAAGGAACGCTATTGTTGTCGCTACGATGTCCCTCTGTCTAGCTGTCTGTCACAACCTGTTTTCTCAAGAATCGTAAGAGTTACGGATCTGAAATTTTGCAAGAATTATAAAAATTATAGGGGGTTTTAAAGCGAGCAACGAAAAGTGTTCAAATCCTGATGTAATATTTGGACAATTATATATAGATACTTGAGATTATCAAAGGGATTTCTATGCAAACTACACCAATTAACACTGAAATTTGAAACATCAAAACTAAAGGGTATTCTATCAGTTAATGTAATTTTTGCTTTGTAATTTTTTGACAATTTGCTGTATCTCGGAAAAAGTATGAGGCAAACTCTTGAAATTTTCATAAACGCTAAAACTAAAAATCCCAAAATTAAAAAGATGCCGAAGCGAAAAATCGTCAAAATAACAAAAAACCGCTTAAATGAAAATGAGCATCACAAATAAAATAAATCGCTAAAATACAAAAAACACGCCAAAACTAAAAAAATCGCCAAAATTAATATATTATCAAAAGTAAAAAAATCGCCAAAATGAAAAAATCACCAAAAGAGAAAAAATCTCCAAAAAAAAAACCAAAAAACTAAGACCCAAAACTAAAAGAATTGCTAGAACTAAAATAACAATCACTAAGACTGAAAAAATCGAAAAACGTTAAAACTAAGAAAACCGCTTAAATGGAAAACATCACCAAAAATTAAAAAAAAAATCGCTATAATGCAAAAACCTCGCCAAACTAAAAAATCTCAAAAAATCAAAGAAAAAAAATCCCCAAAACAAAAAAATCACCTAAAGTCCATATTTACACTATTCAAGTCTTATTGCTAAGCTGATTAGTTTCTTAGGAAAGAGAGCGAGGGGAAAAGAAACGTTACTGTGCCCCTCGTCTCTCTCTCCATCAAACTAATCAGCTTAAGCAATAAGACTTGCATAGTGTAAATATGGACAAAGGAATAAAATCGTCAAAACGAAAAAAGCACCAAAACATAAATAAGCGCCAAAACTAAAAAAATTGCCAAAAAAAAAAATAACTAAAAAACCAAAATAACGCCAAAAACCGAAAAAATCCCAAAAAAGGAAAAAGAGCCAAAACTAAAAAAAACTACCAAACCCGAAAAAAGTTTACCGGGTACTTAAAATTAAAAAAATGACCACATCAGATAAGATATTTAATTATATAGACTAAAGTTCGTATAGTATTACATATGTAGTGCCTTCGTGAGGGAGTCAAAGTCCCACTTTGCTGAATTTATTTTTTTGATGTTGTCTCTCTTTCGATCCGTTTGAAGTGTTGCATTTTAATCGTAAACCTTCTCAATTAAAATTTAATTTATACGAGCGAATCGTTTTATATTTAAAATTTTTAAGATTCTAAGTAAGTAAATTCATTTCACTTACATTCGATTTAAAACATGAAAGAAGTTAAATGCTGTTTTATTAAGAACTGAAAGATAAATGAAACATTTCGATTATTAATTATTAATTCAGCTCTGAAAAAGCGAATATGATGGTGACGCTGGTGATCACGTAATCACCACCGTGACCACAAAAATACGTAAGGCAAAACAACAAAATATTTATTTATTAACTTGCAGCTCATAATATTTTTTAGTACAGAACCTGTTCACTTTCTTTTTCTATCTCTCTCTTTTTCTCTCTGTATATTGCTGTAATTTAAAATGAATTTCTGTTTTTTCTTTTCAAAAGCTGTGTTTTATTCTACAACACACATTTAAAATAATAGCCCGGCAAACCTCCTTTACACAGGGTTTTATTGTTTACCATTAATAAACCGTAACATACCACCAACAAATAAAAGAAAAATGTGGAAAATTATAGGAAAATCACAACTAAATGTTTCTAAATGAATTTAGCAAATCGAACGCAAAGCAATTGTTTTTTATTACATTAACTTTGGTTCTTTTTTTATTATATTTACATCAAAAGGAGTAAAGATAAGGACTGAGAAATAGAAAATTTGTATGATATGAAAAAAGTTAATAAATAACCATAACAAAAGTTGTTTATAACAGCTTTAAAAAAAAAAAAAGATTGGTAAAAAAGATTTTTTGTAATTTAAACGTATTACCTTGGTTTAAGAAATGAAAAGTGTATTTTTGTCATTCTTAAGGGAAAATGAATGCCACCCTACCAGGCGGGATTGCCCCTAACTTTAATACTTTCTATGAGAAGATCTCATTTCTTTCACATTGTGAAGACCATGGAGGGGGTGACTACTTTCTATAAGTCACCACAAAGTAATTGGGGATCTTTATCCTGACTATCGTAACCTTGCAATGAGATAGAATGAAATTGCCATAAATGTGCATAGACCTAAAGACCTTTAAAATTCTG
The DNA here is from genome assembly GCA_936439885.1 of Nowickia ferox. NCBI lineage: Eukaryota > Metazoa > Arthropoda > Insecta > Diptera > Tachinidae > Nowickia > Nowickia ferox. Next base: position 86,972,400 of record OW387023.1, on the reverse strand, counting down.
CTGGTGCAAAAAAAGGCATCAGAATTATAGTGATAAATTTTATTGACAAAAATCAATCTCCACATGACCCGCCTTAGCTTCTATGGACTTTTGCCAGTGGAGTTATCTCAAATCCAAAGTTCACTCCTTTCAAAAAAAATCCTTTAAAGCTTCTAAAAATTTCAAAGCTGTTTATCTGATAGCGACAACATGAAAATCATTCAAAACAAAAACGCTTAAAAGAGTTTATGAAATATCGCCCAAAATCAATATTGCCCAAAAAAAATAAAAATTAAAAAAAAACATTTAAATTTGTTACATTTAAAATTGTTTCAATTAAAAAAAAACTTAATAATCAATAAAACCAAGCAAAAAAATTGGAACAAGTTCCAAAGGTTTATCACTTTCATTGCATACCAATCACTTGATATACTGAATGTAATATTCCAAGGCTGTTGTTTATACCAAAAATTGTTCAGGATCACTTCCATCCTATGACAACGATGTGTTAAATTCATTGAAGTTTCACCAGAAATATACAACTTGTATGTTAATTTTTTGCTGGGAAGCTATAAAAAGCACCAAAAATAAATGAAAAATTTCCCAGTTTTTAAGTTGCGGGAAATTTTTAGTAAGAGAAGCCCTGTCGCGAAATACCATGGGGAAAAACTTATATCTTTAAAAAATTATATTATTTCGCTATTTTGCATTGAAAATTAACGAAGAAAATGCCAAGAAAAAATATTTAAAATTTTTTGATCTTAAAATATGCCTTTGCGGGAATTTTTGTACTTGACTTTTTTTCTTCGAACAAATTTCTCTCTCAGTTAGAGCCATTTTTTTTTATTGGGAGAGGTGCCTCTTCAGTAAAATGGTTCCAGATTTTCTGGTAGATTTCGAAATGTCTTCGCTGAGTGAAGATTATTCTGTATTTACAGCCTCTGGGCGGGCTAAAGAACTTTCTCCTCTAAGTAGAACGAAAAGTGATTTTCTGCATAACCAGCCTTTGCACATAATGGCAAGAAATTTTAAAAAGTTTAGTTATGAAATATCGCTGAAAGTTGTGGGCGATATTTCGTAAATATTCTGGGGTTCTTTTCATAGTCAAAAAAAACAAAAAGAAATTAGAGTGAGAATGCATCCAAATATTATAAAAAATTGCTCTTAAATTATGGTTTATTTTTCATTTTATTTGGGCGATATTTCATATTTTTTGGGCGTTTTTTATGCAGGACTGCTGAGCCGTCATAAAAAGTTCTATTACTCGATTAGATGAGTACGAAGAACGTGAGAGATTTTAACGATATAATTTTTAATTTTATGATCCCATATTCTTTATTTAAATAAGGCTTGGTTTTCTTGTTAAAATTTTGTTGTGATACTAATAAAGAAAAAAAGATAAGAAAAATAATACCATAAAATTAACCTGCTTCAAAATTATTGACCATTCACTCGTATGTAAGCTTTAGGCATCTTTTAGCTCTTGTAAAAATTTAACTGTATCAAGTCCTCCCACTTTATATATACAAATATTGTTTTTTTTTGTATACAGTAAAAAGTAGTTAAGTTTCAATTTGGAATATACACGTGCATGTGCATAAATATGCAAGCATTTTTATATGTGGGTGTTAGAAAAGCCACCAACAACAACAAAATCAAAACCCAACAGCAGAGAGTAGCCTTTAGCCTCTGAGCACAACACCAAAGTACGAATATCTATAAACGTTGTGCACTCACTGCTTTTTTTTGCCTTTTTGTTTTTATGTCTTTTGTTAACTGTAAGTGAACAATTGTATGTAAACTATTTAACTAACCAGTTTAACAGAACCAACAACGATTTACAGAACAACAGAAAAAAAAAACAAAAGCTGCTGCAACAAAAGATCGCAAATGTATTGAAAAAGTAAAAAAAAAGAAAATAATAAAAATAAAAACAACTATTACGTTACACTGTGTGCATTTAGTAGAGAAACTTAACTAAGCCCTGTACTGTTGTATATGATTGTGTAACTGGAGACGTGTGTGTGTGTATTTGTTTGACTGAGCAAATGTTTTATTTTGCTTTAGATGTGTGTATACATGTGGGTGCATGTTTGTTTGTGTGTGCGTGTGTGCCATTATAGCAGCAAATGTTTTTATTTTACTTTTTTCCAACACTTAACTTTTGACTACAGTTGTATTTAGGTACATTACATGTGTGTGTGTGTGTGTGTGTGTTTACTTCTGCCTTCATATGCACATCCCTGTAATGAGTGTGTGTTTGAGTGTGTATGCTTACAAAGTACTTAATGCGATTGAATGCAGAAGAGCATAAACCACAAGGAATCACTTTTAGAGATTTGATTGTGTGTTTGTTTTTGTTTTCACAATAAAAGCATTGATTTTACACAAAACGATTTTCTAACGATCACAACATGCACACACACTATACTGACTTCATAAGCACGGGGTATTAAATATGTTTATGTAATAATTGGAAAGATTTAACTAAAATAATTTAAAAGTCGTTTGTAGCGCCCTTAGATGTTGATTAAAAAAATTTCGAAACTTAATTTGGCTAAAGTGTTTGTTTGTTTCTAAAGCCACCCTCTGTTTAAAAAGATTAATTAATTTTTTTTTCAACTATTTCTGTTTACAACTTCTAAAGATTTCTATTTCTCTCCAGCCACAGCATGTGCTTAAAGGAAATCTTTTGAACTTTTTTTTTTTTTTTGCATGTTTCTTAGAATTTTCTTATAGTTTCTTGTTATTTTCTTAGCAATATAAAAAGTATTATGGTTGCGTTTGTTACAAAATAAAACAGAAAATGCACTAACTCTTATTGAAAAATCTCTTAAATGAAAAAGTTTAACTTTCGCAGAAATTTATTTTTATCGAATAAGTTAAAAAGTATTGCTTAAAGAGGAAATTTTTTAATTAGTTAAAGTGGTTTTCGACAACAAGGTATTGTCCAAGAACTGCTTGTTAAGAAGTTAATAAAGAAAACCGAGTACAGGAAATACCTGTAACTAGCAGAAAAAGAAATTATAAAAGCGGATATTCCAAGCTATTGATGTGAGTGTATGCAAGTTAAAGCAAATAATGCAAAATTTAAATCAAAATAATTATTGGCTCTAATTTTGGCGTAAAAACTGTATAGCCAGGCATAGAAATTCACAAAGCAATTAAAAAAATTAAGACCTCATCAGCTCAAACAAATTTCGAACTTCACATTCCTCAAAACAAATTGGTAATATAAATTTGATATTTAAATCTTTTTAATGGAAGGAGTAATGAGTGTTTTAAAGAAATATCATATCCATGTTATACATGTGCTGGAATTCTCATTAGGTTCATATTGAAAATAAATACCTCAGGAAAAAGATGAACTTTTGGAGATTGAAATGATACTGAGATATAGTACAAAGGATTGATTTTTAACTATATAATAAGCACAACCTATTGAATGATCTCTTATTAAAAGCATCGCAATCAGTAACCATTGCTTCTCTCTTCCAGACCAATGAAGTGGCATGGATAGGACTACATCGAAGTCACTAGATATAATATTCACTTGTTCGTATTATAACATTTGCAAATTGCTGATTTTTTTCAAACTAAAAATAACACTAATGATATTTTGCTCCTTATAAAGTTGCTAAATAAATTCAGTAAATTGCAACTTTAACTCGCACACGAAGCGTTTCGTACGGACACTATATATGTAATACTATACGAACTTTAGCCTATATAATCGAATATCTTACCTGATGTAGAAATTTTCTTAAAAATATACTTTTTATATGTATATAATTTTTTAAGCTTTTGGCGTTTTGTTTCATTTTAAGTTTTTTTTCGTTTTTTGCCATTTTTTTTTGTTATGGCGTTTTTTTCGCATGGGCGTTTTTTTCGGCTATTGGTGATTTATTTTAGTTTTCTATTATTCTTTAGATTTAGCGCCTTTTCGGTTTTCGATTCTTCCTTGATGGAATTTTTATAGATTTTGATATATTTTTAGTTTTGGCGATTTATTTAAATTTAGCAATTTATTTAAGTTTAAGCATTTTTTTTAGTTTTGGCGTTTTTTTTTTAAATTTAGCAATTTATTTAAGTTTAAACAATTTTTTTTTTAGTTTTGACGTTTTTTTTCGTTTGGCAATTTATCCGTTTTTGGCGACTTTTTTGGTGCTAGTGATTTTTTTTCAGCTTTGGAGCCTTTTTAATCGTTTTGGTGATTTTTTTTTCGCTTTTTGGCGATTCTTCGTTATTGAGATTTTTAAAGTTTTTGATATATTTTTAGTTTTGGCGTTTTTTGCGATTTTTTGTGTTTTGGTGTTTTTTTCTAAGTTTTGGCGTTTTTTTTTTCGTATTTTGGACATTTTAGAGTTGTTCATATATTTCTAGTTTTGGCAATTTTTTCTGCAATTGGCGATTTATTTTAATTTAAGCAATTTGTTTAGTTTTGGCTTTTTTCGGCTTTATGCGATTTTTTTCGGTTTTTTGTGTTTTTTTTTGTTTAGCTAAATTTTTTGTTTATTCGTTTTGGCCTTATTTCGTTTTGGCGATTTTTTTTAGTTTTGGCGTTTTTCCATTTTTGGATTTTTTTAGCTTTGGCGCTTTTTTTTCGTTTTTGGAGCATATTTTTTTTTATTTTGGCGTTTTTGTTTTTGCGTTTTGTTTCGTTTAAGCGATTTTTTCGGTTTTTGGCGATTTATTAGTTTAAGCATATTTTTTTTTTAGTTTTTGAAAATTTCTTACCGCTTCCAAGATGTCAAAATTACACTAGGTGATAGAATACCCTTTAATTTGAATTTTTTAAATTTCACTGTTAATTGGTGCAGTCTGCATAGGAATACACTAATTTTGAATATTTCAAGTGTCAAGTGTTTTCTCTATATTACAACATTTAATTTTTAACTGTCCCATATTTGTTGGTGTAGCATGCAAAGTTTTGCATATTCTGTAAAAATGTCAGATCCGTAGCTCTTGCGGCTCTCGAGAAAACAGCCTGTGATAGATAGACGGACGGACGGACATTGTACCAAAAACAATAGGGTTGCTTTTCACCTTTGTTGTACGGAACTATAAAAACAGTTTCTTTTTTGAAGATATTCTTTTCTAAATTAATGATTTTTCATAGAAATCAAAAATTTTTATCTTAATTTAAATTTTGCGCTGTCACCATTTTTATTATAATAATATTGCTTGTGTTTTAAAATCAACAGCCAACTCTTGATGCTTGATAATCCTGAAATGTTTTGTTGAGCGTTATGTCGTAAGTGTGTTTCTATAAGATGCTTGGTATATTTTTCAAATTATTACTACAAATTTTTTGCTTGTGTTAAGTTGCATCAAGTTACGAAAGGCTTTTATCATATCAGTTTTATCAATTTAACTGGAAAAATACATTATCTGCTTGTTTGTTACTCGTGGTTTTAACGAGATTTTTGCTCTTTTATGTATAAACAATTTATTATTATAAAATAAAAGTGAAAGAGGAAAGAGAATGAGAAATTTATATAGAATTTGAAGACATTGAAGTCTTAAAGCACTTTTTTAAATAAAAACGAGTGTTTAAGGTAAGACTGAACTCAGCGACGCAACGTTAAATAACTCCAAGAAGTATTATTTGTATAATTGAGCGACAACTGAGCTGGGACCAGCTAGGCAAAAAAATCGCATCTTAACTTTCACTCTTCGGTTTGGTCCTTCTGTTAAATAATACGAAAAAATTGTAAGCTATCGTACATTCAACATTTTGTATTGTATTGGCAGCACTATATTTGCTCATTGTAGCTAATAAAAGTACAGGGTGTTTTTTTTAGAGGTATAGAACTTCGAATTGAAATAAAACACAAGAAAATCGTTTTAATGTCCATCAATTTGGCTTTATTGGAAGGATAATTTTATGCCATTAACGTTTAAATATGATTTCGGGCATGTGGCCGCCGCGGCTGGCTCGAATAAAGCCAATTCTACAGGTCCAATTTTCAACCACTTTTTCGAGCATATGGGGCCGTATGTTGGTAATAACGCCACGAATGTTGGCTTCCAAGTCCCCTAACGTTTCTGGTTTGTTGGCGTAGACGAGCGACTTCACATATCCCCAAAGAAAATAATCCAATGGTGTCAAATGACACGATCTTGGTGGCCAATTGACAGGTCCATTCCGCGAAATTATGCGCTCATCGAATGTTTCCTTCAATAAATCGATTGTGACGTGCGCTGTGTGGCATGTAGCGCCGTCTTGTTGGAACCACAACTCATCCACATTCATGCCATCCAATTCGGGAACAAAATAGTCGGTTATCATGGCTCTATACCGGTCTCCATTAACGGTAACTGACTCTCCAGCATTATTTCGGAAGAAGTATGGCCCAATGACTCCACCAGCCCATAGAGCACACCAAACAGTCAGTTTTTGTGGATGTAATGGCGTCTCAAGGGTCTCATGTGGATTCTCTTCACTCCAAATGCGGCAATTTTGCTTGTTGACGTAGCCATTCAACCAAAAATGAGCCTCATCACTGAACAAAATTTTGCGATGAAAATCAGCATCGAGATCAATCTCATTTTCGGCCCATACACCAAAATCACGACGCATTGCATGGTCTCGCGGCTTTAATTCTTGCACAAGCTGGATCTTGTAAGGTCGCAAGCCAAGATCTTTGCGCAAAATCTTCCATAAAGTTGATGGACAAAGCTCCAATTGCTGTGCACGGTGGCGAATCGATTCATTCGGGTCCTCTTCAACACTTTGCTCTACAGCGGCAATTGTTTCTTCGGTGCGCACTGTTCGACGTCTCTGCGGATGCGTATTATCACATAGAGTAAACGTAGTGCGAAAACGATCCATGGTTAACCGAATTAATTGCTCTGATGGACGATTATGTCGACCATAAAATGGACGGAGCTTGCGGTAAACTTCGCGAACTGAACCATTATTTTCGAAATAAATTTGCACGATTTGCGAGCGTTGTTCTTTTGTCAACCTGTTCATGATGAAATGGCAAACCAAACTAAATATTAATCACTTGACAGCTGACAAAATGGCCGCCAGTTAAAAAAGTGATGCCAACTTAAAGTTCTATACCTCAATAAAAAACACCCAATAGAAACTAAGCATGGACAACAACCTGCCGCCATGTTGCTTTACTGATGTCAAAATAATCATTATCACATCAACGGTGTGTTTATTGCTTTGAGATCGATGTAATGTTTCGTGTGAGATAATGTCTTGGACTTCAATAGTTAAATATACAGTGAGATTTTTTAGCAACTTTCTTTTTGGCAACACTATTTTTGGCAGCTCAGCTGTTTTCTTGTACCATGTTGCTATTAAACATCTTCAGTTTGGTCTATAATTTAACCATGAATCGACTTACAAACGAACAACTTTTACAGATTAATGAATTTTATTACCAAAACTCATGCTCGATTAAGAAAGTGCATCGTGTACTTCTTCCACTTCGCCCACTTCAGTTTGGGCGACCTTCTGAGCAGCTATTCGGAATCTTGTGAAACAAAATTCATATAAAATATGTCAACGTTTCGTTTCCCATAATAAGGCCCTAAATGTTATCTCTGCAAAATTTTTTAACGCCGAGCTGTCTGACTTGTAGCAACTGCACATAAAATTTTTTTAAATAGAAAATTTGTCAACGCTTGGCGTTGAATTTTACAAAATAAGGCCCAAAATTTTTTGATTTTGATGTATGCTGAGGACACAACTGGGACGAACGACGAATATTTCGGTGCGAACTTTCGTCATAAAAACTAAAACAAACGTCGGGCGTGACGAACTCTGAGATATATTTATTTTTATTTTGTACGCCGACAAACGACTCTCTCTCTCTCTCTCTCTTCATCAAATATAAGAAAAGAATTCTCTGAGTAAATTCGGCGTCGTTGTGCTTCGCACGACAAATTTACGCAGCGAACTCTTATCGACGAATTCGTTGAGGTGGACGAAATTTGTCGTTCGTCTCAGTTGTGTTCCCAGCAGTACTCGTATTATTTTTCAAAATTTAATTTTATTTTATTTAATTTTATAAAATTTGTTATTGACAAACGACAACAATATGCTTTGAAAATCTACATGGTGTAACCCTTTTATGCGATGGATAGATACATATCTAGATATTGGTTTATATTTACAGCAAAGATTTAGTATTCCACCAAGCCAATAGTTCTATTTGTAACGATATTATATAAATCTCTGTCAAATAACTAACATACATACAAACATACAAATGTACCTTCTGCTCCAACCTCTTTCTCACGTTAAGCTAAATACTTTTCTGATCTTTTGAATCCTCTTACAGTTATTTAATTTGCCACACTTTACATATTGTGCATTTAACATTTAAGTAATTTAATCAAAATAAAATCTCTGTTCATACAATCTCTCGCTTCCCTCACTCGAAAATTGCTCATATCAAATTTAGAAAATTGCAAATGCTTTTGTTCTCCTCCCATTAACATACATCAGGCATACATACATACAATACATTGGAACACAAATTGCACAATCACATTCAGTCAGTCAGTTATGGAGTTCTTCGTTCGTTCATGCATGCAAGAGTCCCAAAGTGCTGTTGCTTCCATTATCAGAGAAAATAATCTTTCATGCTAAAATTGAATGGCGGACGTGAGAGTGTGTGTACAGTAAAATCATACAAGTAGACGGATTTAGAAAATTATTAACAACTTGTACATACATACTCGTACATATACTTGTACAGTTTAACAACGAGAAATAAAATATTTAAGAGTGCCAGTCCTATTTGCAGCACCAAGGAAAAGGCACAATATTTTCAAAGGCAGACGACGACTACACAAAATGTCACACATTCACTTTAAGTACGAAAATAAAATGATGAGATTTTGTGTGTGTGTGTGTGTGTGTGTGTGTGTGTGAAGGAGCGGCAATTACGTTCATTGATGAATGGATAATAATGTTTATGTGTGTGTTTGTGTGAGGAAAATAAGGACATGGATGGGCGGGTGTTTTGAGCGTGTGAGTGTCTTTTAGTGTATTGTACGGGCATCCCAAAAAACGACACTTTATTGAACGCTAATGTTTGTGAAATTGAATTGCATTTTATGTCATCATAACAATAACATCAGTTACATACATGCAACATCAACAACAACAATCACTCAGCTGGGCTAAGACTTGGTTTATTTTTAACAGAAACTTATATAGAACCATGTAAATTTGAAGACAATTTTAAATTTAATTTGAAATTTTATTTATACAGGGTGTCTGGTAGCAGATTTATATTTTCAAACTTAAATAAAAAACGTAATAATTGACATAAAGTTTTACTAGGAGCATGGACTTTCTATGAGGTAGTTCCATAAAAAAGTCCATGGGAGTTAGATGGGGCGACTTTGGTGGCCATGGGATGTCCTCAAAGCGACTGATCAGTTTTTGGGGGAAATTTTCCCGAAGCAAATTCTGTTGAAACTACGTCTGTGAAGGGCACGATGGATGAGCTCGCAGGTTTGGCAAAAAGGATTCCGTCATCAAATGGTCCAATTATCTCATGCGTGGATAAGGCAAACCAAACAGTTCCCCTGGGGCAATGCAATGGTTTTTGATGCTTCAATCGAGGGTTGCGGGTTCATGAAGACCATTAACGGCAGTTTTGCTTGTTAACGTGGATGTTTAAGTGAAAATGAGCCTCTTCGCTCCAAGAAATGGGATTTACAGTGCGAAAACTCTTTATCATCGTTTCACAAAAATGTTTGCATAAATCAAAATCACTTTTAAAAGGATGGAACTTCAGATCCTTTTTTCAAATTTCATGAACAATCGCTTCTGGAAGTCCCATTTAGGCTGCTCTTTTCTGTATTGAAAGTCGCGAATTTTCACGTAAACTGCTTTCAACCAGTTCAATGTTTTCGGGAGTCCTTGAAGATCGACTGGGCCCTGGCCGTGGGACATTCATAGCCGCAGTAGTTGCGCAGAATCTCTGAACCCACGAACGAATTAAATTTATACTCGGTCCATCACGTATTCGCCGAATACCGAACTTTGAACAAAATTCTCGACGAGTAATTACATAAGAATCATTACTCTTAAAAAATGTCTCCACAGGGAACGCGTGATACCCACTGGACCACTGCGACATCGTGACTAACGAATCCGCACAATCGATAATTCCAATGGCGGTTTATTCGATACATTTTCATATTGTAGAGTTGTAAAAGCCAGTTTTGCATTAAAATTTTTGCATTAAGATTTCCTCTTGTTTCCCTTTTGTGACTTCCTAGTGGAAACAAGAAAATTCCCTAAATTTTTTAGCCTAAAGTTTTATATTTATAAAAAGAACAAGCAGCTACTAACACATATCTATATACATATGTGCCCATCATTACAATTAATAATAATAATTATAGTATTTCAAACTCGAAAAGTTATACCTGATTTGCATTAAGCAATTTTTCATGAAATTTCATGAATTTTGCTGCACGAAACTTTTTCTATTTGCTAATTGCAGCACTATAAAAGAGAATTTTATATAAAAAAAGGACGTATAATGAATCTCTGATGCATTTTTGGCAACTTTTTTGATATAAGTTGCTCCTACAGGTCTCCTTTGAACAAATAAAAAATTTTCATGCAACTAATTTGATGAGAAAAACGCTTAATGTAAATTAGATATTAATGTTAAATTTTGTTCCTTATAATTCATTAAATCATACAATGTACATGAATTATAGCCAGTCTGTCTCAATAATGTCTTTTGGGCGTTGAGCCCTTTATATCTTAAAATAGTTTTGTCTATATAAAATAAATAATTTTTTAATTATTTTTGGTTTCAGGGATAACCCTTCTTAGATAATCCATTTTAAAAATATTGTGATTACCAGGTTTGACTTTAAATAATAGTGAATTAAGCATTATTTTCCCGCCAAACTTAATTTAGAATTAAGATAATTTTTTTCTAAAACAAGAAGGATTTTTTTTTGGATTAAAAAAAGTTTTAAACGTTGTTATTTAAGAGATTATATGACTCTTAACTTTTAAATACTTTCTCCCAATAACGAGCATGGAATCTATCTCCATTTCTTTGGGAAGAAAAAAAAACCTGTTGCATTTAATTTTTGAAGAAAATATCGCTACACTTTTATGTTTCACACACTGTGATATTTCCCACATGTTTTTCGCTTTCTCTTAACGATTGCCTCTAACATTATTTTAACATGCAAACTGCTCATGTATTTTAATATTTAAATATTATTTGATTATTATATTCAATCCCTGCTTTGGAAACACTTCATAATCAATTTATTTTAATACTTTATTTCTCAAACAGCCTTAAAAATGTAGTCTTCATATGCGGGTTGTTGCTTCAAAATCAAATTCGGATTGTTGAATGGAAAAAAACAAAACGACCTCAAAAGAAGTCATAACAATTTGCATAATAATAGTAATCATGACTATAATTCTATTCACATCGTTACTTTTATGACCGTAATATGGAATGCCTGCCTAAACATGTGTCTGATGTCTGCACAACATGGAATGAATATGAAGGAAAATTAATATTTAAATGAAAGGAAATGCTCTTTAGAGCAGTTTTTGTTTACTGCTAGGGAACCATTTTATTACAATTATTAAAATCTGTGCTTTTGTCTTAAGCCTTTTAAGTTCAACAAAGGCATAAATATATTTGGAAGCTTTGTTCAGAAAGTTTAATTTTAAATACATGTTGTTTTATAGAGGACAACTGATTAGCTTGGGTTTGCCTTTTCATGTTAAATTTAAAAATTGAAAACAATAGTAGAACAATAAAAGTTGCTCGTGTTTTCAATTTAAAGTATTAATCGAATGTATACTTTCCATATCGCTGAGCAGGTCAATCACTAACCTTTTATAAAACATTTTCTAATCAATTACATTTATTATGATTTATCACAAACATTGACGCTTTATGGTAGAATTAGTCGATCCGTATCTTGAGTTTACGAATCAGTTGAGAAAATTTGTAGAATAAATAAAACATGTTGCTGTTTATTTAATATGTATCGTAAAGTATGTGAGGTAGAAATCTACAGAAAATAGATTTTTACTGAGCAAACGTTAACTTATCTCTCACATACATACACACACATGTCTAAAGCAAAGAGAAATACAATAACGGCTGACACGTTCGCTTGCAACCTCATATATTTACTAACTAAAGGCTCAGTTAGCCGACTGTAATGTAATGTAACTGCAACGGTAGGAAACAGCTGATCGATTTTGTTATGTGAAAAGTAATGAAAATGGTTATAGAGATGTAATTTAACGTAATGTACTTTTCATATAAAAATATCGATCAGCTGTTTCCTACATTACAGTTACATTGCGCTACTGTCGGCTAACTGAGCCTTAATGCAATGTAACTGCAATGCAACATTAGGAACAGCAACACGATACGAATCGACTATTTCTGCCATTAGTTACTTAAATTAATATGCTAATGTGTTAGATTTAATTATTCTCTATTAAATTTTTAATGTTTTTAAAATATAATGTTTTTTTTTAATACATTAAAGTTTATTATTGAGGGTTAAGCTGGATCTTATGCGCATTTCATGAGGGAATATTTATCCAGAAATTTCTTAGAACAACTAGAGTTATTATGTTAAAATTTCATTTAAACAAATGAGAAGTTCAACAGTTACATACAAACACTCATACTGTGATATTTGCATTTGAGATAAACAGCTTTGACCGCTCTTAAATTTGTTCTTGTTTCTTTGCAATATAAGAGCCAGCATTGTTGTCACCGATATCTGGGGCCTAATTCCAGCACTCGTGATCGAAATTGCATTCGAGTGGAAATTAATTTCGATAGCAAGAAATTTTCCGATGATGTCACTCGATACCAAGTGAATCGAGTTTTTGTTTAAGTGTTGGAAAAAGGCAAATAAATTAATTTTACAACACTGAATAAATTGCAAGCAAAAACATATGTTTGTATATATGCATGTGTGCAAAAACATACGAGGATGTGTGTACGTACATACACACGTATATGCAAAAAAAAAAGAAAGGAATATACTCGTAAACGGTGTTTTTATTTCTATTTAATTAATAACTTAATAATAATTAATTAGTGTAAAGTTAGAGAATAGAGCACTATCCACATTTCGGATTCTTTTATTGGTTGACCAGAAGCAGTTAAGGTTTTATTTAGCTGCTCTCGGAGTTGGTTGATTTTTTATTTTATTTCTGTGAAGTGTTTAGTATTTAAAAAAAAAGTTTGATTTAAAGTCATTTTTAGGTTTTCTGGTATGTTTGCTGGGTTATTCAAATATATGTGTACAAAATTTATGATCAGAATAACTAATAAAGTGTTTTAAGTTGCTTAAGGTCAGTTAAACCAGCAGAAAGTAAGTTTTTATTAAATTTTGAGATTAATTTCATAGAAAATCATATAAAAATAAAATTCAGTAAACTGCGACTGTTACACTATACACTATATATATGTATATATAATACTACACGAACCTTAGCATATTTGTACATATAATCGAATATCTTACTTGATGTAGAAATTTGTTTATAAAATTTAAAAAACCCACTAAACTTTTTTTCGATTTTGCCTTTTTTTAGTGTTAACGCTTTTTTACTTTTTGTGATATTTTTTGTTTTTGGCGTTTATTTTAAATATGTCGTTTTTTTGTTTGGCGATTTTTTCGGTTTTTGGCGGATTTATTTTGGTTTTGGCATTTTTTTTGGTTTTAGCGATTTTTTTTGCATTTGAGCAATTTATTTAATTTTTCCATTTAAGCGCTTTTTATTTTGGCGATTTATTTAGTTTTAACGTTTTTTTAATTGTAGTGATATTTTTGGTTTTTGGCGTTTTTTAGTTTTGTCGTTTTTTTTTTGTTTGGCGATTTATTTTGATTTTAGGATTTTTTTTGGTTTTGGCGATATTTTTTTGCATTTGAGCAATTTATTTAATTTTTCCATTTAAGCGCTTTTTATTTTGGCGATTTATTTAGTTTTAAAGTTTTTTTTTTTAATTGTAGTGATATTTTTGGTTTTTGGCGTTTTTTAGTTTTGTCGTTTTTTTTCGTTTGGCGATTTATTTTGATTTTAGAATGTATTTGGTTTTGGCGATATTTTTTTGCATTTGAGCAATTTATTTAATTTTTCCATTTAAGCGCTTTTTCTTTTGGCGATTTATTTAGTTTTAACGTTTTTTTTAATTGTAGTGATATTTTTGGTTTTGGCGTTTTTTAGTTTTGTCGTTTTTTTCGTTTGGCGATTTATTTTGATTTTAGAATTTTTTTGGTTTTGGCGATTTTTTTTCGCATTTGAACAATTTATTTTATTTTTTCATTTAAGCTCTTTTTATTTTGGCGATTTTTTTTAGTTTTGACGCTTTTTTTCGTATCTGGGATTTTTTTCGGTTTTTGGCATTTTTGTAGTTTTTGTGATTGTTTCTTTCATTTTAGCAATTAATTTTATTTAATTGTTCATCCGAGAGCTTTGTATTTTTGCGATTTTTTCTTTAGGCGTTTTTTTTAATATGCTTAAAAATACACTGACTGCAAATTTCAAGTGTCTATATACATATAATTGTCTGTATATAACATTAGGATTTCAACATGTTTCGTTGTTCGTTTTAGAATGCCCTTTAATTTTTAACTGTTATATAAATGTTTTACATATTCTGCGAAAATCTCAAACGGTTCTCGAGAAAACAGCATGTGAGAGACAGACGGACGGGCATCGGTGCAAAATCAATAGGGTTCCTTTTCAAATTTGATGTACGGAAACCCTAAATATGCTTTACAGTCTCAGAAAAGCAAGCCCACAGAGAAGAATTTAATGTCATATCAAAGAGAGTTACAAATATTTTGATGTGATAACCAAAATCTCCTTATGATAATAATCCAACAATTTTGGAAATAAAAAACCCATATCGAAAAATGGAGGTCTGGAGGAGCAACTGATCAAAAAAGTTGCTAAATATACATCAGAGTCATTCTACGTCCTTTTTTTTACATAAAATTCTCTTCTTTAGCGCTGTAATTAGCGCAAAGAAAAAAGTTTCGTGCAATAAAATTAAACAAATTTCATGCAAAAAGGCTTAATTTAAATTATGTATAAGTCAAATAAAAATTGTTCAAATATTCTTTACAGAATTAAATATATTTCTCGAAATGCAGATATATTTAAATTTAAAACAACCAGAATCAAAAATTGAAATTAGTTTATTTTGAAAAATATTAACGAATCTTGCTTGTTTTCAAAGTTAATTTTCATGATCAATAAATTTTTGTTTATATATATTTCATTAATATTTGGAAGGTACTAAAATAAGTACTTTCCCATAATAATGTAAATAAGTGCTTATTTTATAATGAAACAGTAATTATTATACAAATAAAGTTATAAGGCAAGCACCCTGTAAAACGTTACAAAATATCGAAACGTTTTTTGCTGGGAAGTTGTCATTGTTTGACGTTGGATCAAACAAATAAAAACATATATGTATATATCTCCTAGGTTCCAAAATTTCTTGGTACTATTAGTCTATCGCTAAAATAGCAAAAGCTAAACAAAAACAAAATACTTATTGTATTACATTCGTTTTATATTATTTGTACTCTGTTCTTTTTTTATCCGTTAGCCTATAATTTAAGTTGGCCTGTTTTCTACAAAAAAAAAAAAAAAAAAAAAATCATCCTTATACAATGCGACTTTCTTATTTTACTTTATTTTATTTTATTTTATTTTATTTTATTTTTGTATAAACGCCATACACAATTCATAATTATTTTATTTTCCCATATTTTAATTATCACTACTCTTTTCAACTGAACTTTTCATTACCATGAAAAGCAAAGCTGCCCTCAAAAATTAAATTCTCATTTAAAATAAGAAAAAGAAGAAAAAAAACAGGCCAAGTAAAAGTGCTACGAGTATATTTATTTATTCGGCTGTAGTGACTCTTATATACCCTTCATTAACGTGCGCACATACATTATTGTTTTTTTGAATGAAAAATGCTTCATTTAAGTTTTGCTCCAATGCAATTTATAAATACAGGGTGTCTGGTTGCAAATTTATATTTATAAATACGATTATTGCAAAAAGCAATAAACGCCGGCGGAGGAAAGGTGGAGCCGTTGGAATTATCGATTGTGCGGATTTGTTAATCATGATGTTGCAGTGCTCGAGTGAACATCGCCCGTTTGCTGTGGATAATGAATAATGATTCTTACTTAATTGCTCGTCGACAATTTTGTGCAAAGTTCGGTATTCGGCGAATACGTGATGGACAGAGTGTAAATTTAATTTAATTTAATTCGTTCGTGGGTGCAGAGATTCCGCGCAAATGCTTGAGCCATGAATGTCCTACAGCCACGGCCCAGTTGATCTTTAAGGACTCCCGAAAACATTGAACTGGTTGAAAGCAGTTTACGTGAAAATCCGAGATTTAAATATGGAAAAGAGCAGCCTCACTGGGACTTCCAAGAGCGATTATTTATGAAATTTAAAAAAAGGATCTGAAGTTTCATTCTTTTAAAATTCAAATCGTTCAAGAACTGAATGAAAGTGATTTTGATTTACGCAAACATTTTTGTGAAACGTTGATGGAGAGTTTTCGCACTGTAAATCCCATTTCTTGGAGCGACGAGGCTCATTTTCACTTAAACATCCACGTTAACAAGCAAAACTGCCGTCATTGGTCTTCATTTGAAGTATCAAAAACCATTGCATTGCCCCAGGGTAACTGTTTGGTGTGCCTTATCCACGCATGAGATAATTGGACCATTTTTTTTTCGAAAATTCTCGAGGCCTGGCGACGAACGTCAACGGTGAAAATTATCGACGCATAATTACAGAATTCTTTTTGCCAAACCTGTGACCTCATGCATCGTACTCTTCACACACGTGGTTTCAATAGGATGGGGCAACTGCACACACAGCTAGAGCTTCGATGCGGGAAAATTTTCCTCAAAAAATTGATCAGTCGCTTTGGGGACATCTCATGGCCACCGAGGCCGCCCGATCTAGCTCCCATGGATTTTTTTTATGGGGCTACCTCAAAGAGAGAGTTTATTATGAAAATCCTCAATCTCTTGTGGCTTTAAAGGAAAATATTCGTCGAGAGATCAGCTCAATTGAACCAAGTTTACTGCAGCGTGTGGCGCAGATTACAAGGCTCCGCCTTGAATAGTGTGTTCAACTCGATGGAAGACATCTAAATGACATATTCTTTAAAAAATAAAATTCGCATTTCCATTCTATCGTTCCATGCCCTTATTAAAACTTTATGTCAATTATTACGTTTTTTATTTAAGTTTGAAAATATAAATCTGCTACCAGACACCCAGTATAAGCACTGATGGAATATTTATTTTTACACGCTGCCTTTAAGATTTGGTAGAACTCCAATGAAATGCATTTATACATGCTTAACCACCAACATATAAATTTCATTTATATTAAACTTTGCAAATTATAAGAAAGAAAACTAGCATTACATACCAAAAACATTTTATAAATAAAATATTTTTTATAAAATATAAAATATGTATAATTTGTAAATTAAAATAATAATTGGTGAATTGTAAATAAGTTTCACTTTTCCAAACCTGGCATCGTTTTTTCCTGATATATAAAAAGGTTAAATTAGTAAAATAAAAAAAGTCTTAGGGCCATTATTACAACTTAAAGATAGTTAAAAGCAGGATTTTATCGGACGTATAAAGAGTTGTTCATTATTAAACATTTTATTTAACTTATCACGTAGGACAAACCTGCCTTCAACTTATCGCTCACTTAGGTCTTAGCTATCTTTAACTTGTAATAATGGCTCTTAGTTAATTACGTTTTTATAACAAAAAGTTTACATTTTCCAGCCCTGGAATCGTTTTTGTGATTTTGTTGATTTTCAGCATCAATCTCGTAAGAACTATTTCTGATAAGTCAGTCAAAGGTGAAAGTCTCAAAATGTTTTTCGGGGCTCCGGTAGACAGTTTTCACGTATCAACAGCCGGACAGAGGGATAGACGGCCTCAGAATATACATATATACTTTATTGGATTGCATATAAATGTTGTAAAAACAACACACACGAGGAACAAACCTTTATGTACCCTTTGCCATTTTTGGTGAAGGGTATACAAAGTTGTTCTATCATTATCATTTATAAATTGTAATTGAATTTTAATCAGAGTTTATAATAAATTTATATATATGTATATACCTAAACTTGAACTGAATTTTTGTTGTAAAAGTGAAACACACACACGCTCTTGTATATATGCATGTACATATGTATGTATGTATATGCACCCAGTTATACATACATATATTATTTTTGAAACTTCCTACATAAATTTACTGCAACCAAAACTGTTTGTGGTTAAGACGGAATTATACATTCATAACCCCTAAAAAACAAAAGCAGAAAAGTTTGCACAGGCAACGAATTAAATTTAAACAAAAAATAAAAAAAGGAGAAAATACATTTTTAATCTATTTTATGTAAAAATAAAAACCGAATGACCATAATTTTTAGAAGAAAAAAAAAATAAAATAAAGAATCTGCATAGCAGACCAAAAGTTGTGTCTTTACTTAACTCACAAATTTCTGGAAAAGTAGTTTTAAGAAGAAGAAAAAAAAATACAATTTAAAGCAGGAGCAGCGTGGAGTAAAGCAAAACCAGTGCATACTCGTACATTTTAGGTGCTTAACACCCGCAGTTTTGTGTGAAATTTTTAAATTATGCTTTTTGCTGTGTGATAAATGATGATGATATGCTGGTGTTCGTGAATGTGTGTACTTTTGTGTGTGTGTGTGTGTGTGTGTTAGGAAGCATGGGTGAATGTACGTATGTGAATGCTTAAATGTATGGTTGTACTTGTTGAGGTTGTTTTGTTTAATTTATTTGGTTTTTTTTTTGGATATAAACTAGTATTATATATTTCATTTCAAGTTTAAACCATTTTAAGCAAGTTTGGCTTAAATGTTTATATTTTCCAGAATATTTGGTTTTCCAAAAAAGTTTGTGGTTACTTGGGTATTATTCACTTACTCTTATTATCTTGCATGCATTTCCAAATATATTTATATTCCATTTCTATGACAAAAATTCTGCTTAAAATAACACAGCAAAATATGTACGTCATTGGCAGCCAGAAAAAGAAAAAATAAAATTGTTATTTAAAAAAAAAAAAAAAATTAAAAGAAAAATAAAAAGTTAAGTCATAAAATGTCTACCATAACTGCTGTAACTGATAGTTTTTTGCTTTATTTAAAGTTTTAAAATTTGTATTTGGGCACCTTGGCAGTTTTATATTGCAGCTGCATTTGAATTCAAGTTGCAATAAATTTTATGATTAAAACTTATATTTTTTTTATCCATACGCTCGACATATCGTCAGCCCATTATTGGTTTGGAGCATATGCCAAAAAGTCTGAAAGTTTTTCTGGAGAAAAACTACAAAGAAGAAGGTTTACATGCAGTTTTCTCAAAGTATACCCGATAGAGTTTTTTTTTTATATTTTCGCCATTGCTTCCGACACATGTTTGGAAGAAATGTGTAAATTTTAGTGAACTTTGATGAATAAAGTTAGAAGTTAATGTTACTTTATTTTAAAATTGAAAATACGTTTTATTCTGCATACACCATTTTTCTTAATTTATTTTCAAAAAATAGCTTTTTGTGCTCCATACTTATACTTTACTGCTGAGAATTGAGATTTTATTGTTTTGTTTATTTTTCTTGCTGTCTAGAGCAAAAAGTCGATCGTTTAACGCTGACCAAGAATATGAAGCCGTAATATTTTTAACTATCGATGCGCTTACACACTTTTACAAGAAAAACAAGTAACTGAAGTGTATTTAATATAAAGAATGAAATTAAATAATCTCTGTTATACTCAAACATGCATAATTAAGATTATTTTATTTTATTTTAGTGTTTGATAAATTTATATTAAAACATTTAATCGGCGGCTGCGTCTGGGTGATGATGTTTTTGCTCAACAGTCACCGTGAAGTTTTCGTATGGCACCTTCTTTCTTTATTATTAATTTTTTTTATAAAAAATTAAGCAAAACAAGAGTTCACTTTACTTTGCATGTTTTTGTATGATGAATTTGACGCAAACGCCAAACTGTGGCATGTACAGCAAAACAATACTTATTAAACCTGAAAATAGTTGTAATGGAGCAAAATGAATGCTAAATATCTCAGAAACCATCATTAATTTCGCACCGCACACAGCGGACCAAACACAAAAAGAACGCTGATGAGGAAGGTTTAGTGGCCTTCGAAAACAGCCGGTTGTTCCCTTCAACTACGTGCTTGTCAGAATATTTACAACTAACTTTGGTGTTACGTATTTGTGCATTAGTAATTATCACATGTAATTTGGCTTAAAAAACGATATGAACTCTAGCCTGATAAAAATCAAAAAATATTCGCAAAAATTGTTTTGGATTCAGAAAGAAGATATTCAAAATATATATACCACATACCTAACTCGTTTTTTTAAATCGTCGGTGGGTCAAAGCAATAATGGGCTGACGATATAACAGCAAGGAATAAGTGTTGATGTATTATTTAAACCAATAGGACCCGTAAATAGATTGTGGGGGAAGAGGGCACAAAAGGTAGTATATGTAGACATTCAATTTTTAAACTTTTGCACAAATTGTAGTGCTCCTAATGAAGCATGTATTGTGCCTACAAATTTGCGGGTTTTCCAACAAGCTTCTTTATTTCATTCAAACATATTCCATTTACCTGTTTTTAAGTAGCGATAGAAAAAGAAAATAAAAATAAAAGTTGGCTAAATTTAACGGTAGGAAGTACATTAACTAAAAAACACACTTTTTTTTGACAAATTCAGTTTTATCGATACACAGAAAAAAGTATTCACCAATTAATGTTTTCAATTAATAATTTAATTGACTCAATTAAATTAAAAACTTAAATTAAAAACTTAATTGATATTATCAAATTGTTTATAGGTGAAAATTTAATTAATTTTTTAATTAATATTACAAATATTTTAATTAATATTACAAACTCATTCATATGACTTTTTTGTGTGTACCAATTTAAAAATAAAAATATGGGAATTAATAATGGAATATGATGTCAGGCCACGTCTAGCATGTCGGTAGATGTCCGCCCTTTTCACAAAATGTTCAACTACACTTTGCAACAAAGCTTCGCTTATCTCGTCAATGCAGCGCTGAATTTTATTCCTCAGCGTCAGTTGTTTCTGGTTTGTTCACGTAAACCCGCTCTTTAAAATTAAACTCACAAATTTCACAATTAAAACTCTTTGTTTAAAAGTGTAGCGCTTCATGGTTAAAATTTCACAACTTTTATGTCAAAACATGACAGCATACATTTCATCATTTGATAGCCAATTCACTTCCTAACCTCAAATTTGCCCAGCCTTTATAACCCAAATTGCACCGATGCCCCAATGAAAGAATAGAGCTTTATTCCTTACTGTCGACCAGATAGCCCCATAATAAATAGTCTCAAGGCGTTAAATTGCACGATCTAAGCGGCAAATTGATCAGTCCCAAATGTGAAATAAACTGCTTACCGAAATCGCCTGTCAGTTGGACCATTGTTTCGCCTGCTTTGTAGCATATGACACCGTCTTACTAAAACCACATTCACATTCACATCCATTTTGGGGGAAAAAGAAGTAACAGAGGCCTGATTGCTGCTAGTTGCACAGAATCGATAATCCGCTGCCATCAACAACACTGGAGGATGCAGCTGTGATATGTTCCTCTGTCCATACTTTACGCGTACGTGTTGGTATTTTAATGTTCAATAATTGTAATTTTGGTGCAAAATTTTTTCACAAAATTCCGAATAGGTCGCCCAAGCTGACCATAAAATGGAAGAAGTGCACAATGCAAGCGCTGTTCGTTTGAAATTCGATTCATGGTTAGGTTATAAGCCAAACTGGAAATTTTTAACAGCAACATGATACATGAAAACGGCTGAGTTGCCAAAAACAGTGTTGCTCAAAAATAAAGCTGCTAAAACATCATCCTTTATAAACATCCAACAAGTATGTTTATACACATTTTTTAAATGACGCAGCACAAACAACTATAAGTAAATTTTTTAGACGGGATGAGCATCAATCATGCGCATGAGTATAAAAATACTCTGACTATTAATCGGCTACACATGCGTATATACACGGCTATATTATTAACACACACATAAGGCGTGTTTTAACCAGCTACATTCCATTTTATATATTCGTTTCTCTTTTAAGCTTAATATTTAAAATTGTCTTTAGTGCAATTTCGTGCTTAAAAATTATCACTTGTAGATTGGCTTACGGAGGGATACTCAAATCATAAACCCAAAATTAACAATATTTTTCCTTTTCATTTTTGCTGTATGTTTGTAATATAAAACTTGTTTAACAAACCCGATTGAAAACTTACATCAAAAACAGAGAAATTACAATATTTTTTGTTATCCTTAAATTTTAAAAAGTAAATAATATTACTCGATTCAGTAATTTTTGCAGTTTTTGCGCAAAATTTCCATCGTTGTGTTATTTAAAATATTCAGATTATTGCTCATTAAAAAAAATATGAATGAATACTTGCTACTCATTCATCAATCAGTCAATATCAGCTTATGAATGCTTCGCTCAAAAAATAAACTATAATGCATTTGCAGTAATAATAAACAAGTAATTTTATACGAGTATACATACACATACACTTAAATTAGGTAGGGGTGGCAGTCAGAAGCCCGGACTCACTTAGACCGTTTTGGTCCATTGTGATACCACGGAGACTCTGCTTATGCGGAGTCCCCATCGTCGAACCAACCAGAGTTAAATATAAAGCTACTAATACGTTGCAATTCAACACTAGCAACGTCAGAAAGTTCTCTGAACTCAAGAGCGCCCATTGTGGTCATTCTCTTTTTTGCAAGTCCAGGACAGTGACAAAGAAAATGTTCTACACTTTCCTCTTCGTTGATATCCTGGCAGCTACGGCAAAAATCATTGTGTGCAACCTTTAACCTTTGTGCATGCCTACCTATGAGACAGTGTCCGGTTAGCACGGACACTAGAATCGAGATCTGTTTCCTATTCTTCAAAATTAAAGAAGCCGTATTTTTCCTATTTAGATGAGTCCATAACTGCCTTGTGATCACGCAATCATTTCTTGTTACCCACCTTCTATTTGTTTCATCCTCTATCCTGCGCCTGAGCCTGAGTTTGCAAGAGAGTAGGGGTAAACCCACACATTCCAAATCTGGTGGAACTTGTAGGGTTGTCCCAATTCATACACTTACACATACATACACAATTATTTTGTAAAGCATAAATTTAAGCTGAATTTTAGTTTTGTTTTTGTTTTTGCTTAAAGTGGAAAATAAGTGAAGTGAAAAATGGTTAAAGGGAAATGACTGCAAAACGGCGTATAATTTTAACCACAGCTTCCGTACACTTTCGCACCGCACACATTTATATAGGGTGTTTTTTTAACCTAGATAGAACTTTAAATTGTAAAAAGTAACACAAAAAATTAAATTTTGATAAAACATTTTTTTTTATTTGTTTCAGTATACTCTGACAAATCATCATGAATAGACTCACGCTTGAAATTATCCAAATTTACTTTGAAAATCAGTCGTCGATTCGCGCAACTTATAGACGACTTCGTCATTTTTATGGCGTAAATAATCGTCCATCTGAACAAGCCATTCGTCGAACTGTGGATAGATTTCGTACCACATACTCTCTAGAGGATGCAATAACACCAACACGTCGAAGGAATGTGCGTAGTGAAGAGAATATCGCCGCTGTAAACGAAAGTGTGGAAGAAGATCCAATTGTTCGTGTTATTCGTGACATACGGCCAGCAGTGCTCGAAAAAGTGGCCCAAAATTGGACTTCCAGAATGCGCTTCGTCAAGAACAGCCGCGGTGCCCATATGCCCGAAATCATTTTCAAATGTTAATGTCACGTATTGATCTTTCGAATAAAAAAAAAATTTTGATTACAATTTAATTTTTTGTGTTATTTTTTACAATTTAAAGTTATATCGGGCTTAAAAAAACACCCTATACATGTGTGTTTTTGTGTGTGTGTGTGTGTATATGCGTGTGTGTGTTTTTGTGCATGTGAAAAAAACTTGCATGTTTATGAGGAATTTTATGCATTTGTAAATTATAAATAGAAGTCTATCTGATTGCAACACGGCAGAGTCATATTCCCATACGAAATAATGTAAAAATTTTAAATTAAAAACAGTAAATAATTTTTAATGTGTAAATAGAAAATAATTCCAAAGTAATTTCAGTTGTTATTTCAAGCCAAGGCGAAGCAGTGAGGCATGCTATACGAATTCTAACTAATCATTTCGTCAGCTCATTGTAGGTTTGACCCACCGAATCCAAAACATGTTTCGTGAAATTAATTATGATTTCTGAGATATTTAGCATTCATTTTGCTCCATTTTAACTATTTTAAGGTTTAATAAGTATTGTTATTATATATTATTATATTATAAATTTAACTCTTGTTTTGCTTCATTTCTATAAGAAACAAATAATAAAAAATTAAGGTGCCGTAAGAAAACTTCAACGGTGACTGACGCAGACGCAGCCGCCGATTAAATGTTTTAATATGAACTTATCAAACACTAAAATAACATAAAAGAAACCTTAATTATGCATGTTTGAGTATAACAGAAATCATTTAATTGCATTCTTTATATTAAATACACTTCAATTAATTGTTTTTCTTGTGTAAGTGTTTAAGCGGATCAATAGTTAAAAATATTACGGCGGCAGCTTCTTGGTGAGCGTTAAACGATCGACTTTTTGCTCTAGACAGCAAGAAAATACACGAACCAACAAAATTCTCAATTCTCAGCAGTAATGTATAAGTATGGAGCACAAAAGTTTTACATTAAAGTATATTAACTTCTAACTTTATTCATCAAAGTTCACTAAAATTTACATATTTCTTTCGAACATGCGTCGGAAGCAATAATCAAAATACAAAAAAATTCTATCGGGTAGTCTTTGAGAAAACTGCATGTAAACCTTCTTTGTTGTTTTTTTCCATACCGACTTTTTGGCATATGCTCCAAACCAATAATGAGCTGACGATTTACGTTTTATAGGCTGTCTTTTTAATAACGAAAGGGAAAACAAAACATGGGCATTACACTCGTCGCAGATTGTATGGAATTTTTGTTTAATTTTTAGTATATGAGCTATCGAAAATGTGAGATTTGCTTTCATAAATGCGATCTTAATTTTTTAGCTCGAGCAGATGGAGCTTTCTGGTGCGTAGTGGGTCTTCAAGTACTCAATAAACAGTTTGGAGAATTTTGTTAAAAAAATGGAAATAATTCTGCAGTTTCTAAATGGGCCATACGATTGTTATGAAGAGCTTATGTCTAGAATTTGGACTTGGAGGAAAGGGGAGTGAGGGTGGATCTACAAAGTCCCTCAGTGGGCAACCTTGGGTTAATGAAAAATTCAAAACGATGCCAAGCTGATTTTTTTGTCTGATAAAAAATAGCATCCTAGACTGGTACTGGTGCTGCCAGTTGTAGCCACCAGTCTGGCCTTCAGAAATATTAATTTGAGATCGGCGGACTTCTAAGCGAAGATTGTTGAAGTTACTTTCTTGCCTACATCCCGGGATGTGTAGTTGGTAGGAGACCAAGCGGAAAAGTAGCCTAATGTTTTGGATTGCTGTAAGGTTCAGATGCTCTCCATTGACCTTACCGGCAAGAGAGGCGCTACCAGTAGCAAAGCTACCGCCGGCATCGCTCTCAGGGTCGTTGCACCTACTAAGCCCTCTCACCATGACAAGGTCGCAATTCCCGAGAGGGAAGTCAAAAGTTATACGCAATTTTAATTAAAATTTAAAAAATGAGATTTTTCGCCGTTTTTTTGCAGAAAAAAGTGGGTTAATTATTTCGCTATTATAAAGAAATTTTGCAAAAATACTTATGCAATTTTAGGAAGAAATTGATAATGTTCAAAATTTTTGTTATTGAAGGAACCAAGGGGCGAATTACGGCATTCGATATCGAATAAATTCGCATAGAATTTTAATTGTGTTTGTATGGAAATTTCGAAAGATAGCGAATGCCGCAATTTGCCTCCAGATCATTCCGAAATAGAAAGAGCTCTATTTTGTTACAAATATCAAGTTTGAGGCGTTTTTTCTCAAATTCCAAAGCTGGAACCAAAAAATATTAAAATATTAAATATTTCCAAAAATATTATCTGCGCCCGGCAACAAATAAGAAGAATACAGCAAAAATACTGAAAAAATCCTCAATTTTGAGATTTTTCGAATTTTTTTTTGGAAATTTTTGGGAACTCAAAAGCAAATTCTATTTGTTCTTACCTGCTGTGTATTACTTTTATTTTTTTTCTACTTTTAAAAATTGTGAAAAAAATAAACTAAAAATAAACGTGAAAAATTCGCAAGCTCGCAAAAAATTTCCAAATGCAAGTTTCTAAGTTCATCAGCTAATATTATAGATATACTATTTATTAGCCATATTATGTTTTTGTGCTCTAACTATTGTCTTTCAAATAATTTATTTATTTTTTTTTCAAACTAGCACATGCAATTTTTCTTCTGCAAAAGGCGAACTTAAGCCAAAATAAATCAAAGAACGAAAATGATGTTATATTTTTATTTATTTTTTAGAACATATTCATGTGCTTTAACAAAAAGGACTGCGAGACGACTGCTTCTATTTCTGTTTCCACATTTAAGCTCACATATTATATATTTAATTAAAAGTTTTATTTATTTATTAGTGTTTAGAAAATGGGGAAATATATTTCTACTCATAATTTATTTTCATACCCATTGGCGGTTAATTAAAATTTATATTTTACCACAAATTTTGTGCACATTAAATGACAATTTTCATATTTCTGTTCATGAAAGTGAAGTTTTTGTATTCGATGCCCTAATTCACTTTGTTTTTTTTTTGGGTTATATCACATTATATAGTTGTGTGGGGAAGAATTTTGTTGTACGCTTGCATTCCTCGGCTTAAATTATTTTCGTATTGGTATGTTAAATTGCAAATTTTTGCTAAATAATAATTGTATGAAAATGTGCATGCAATGTAAATTCATATGGTAAAGATTGGGCTAATTTGAGGTTTTGAAGTAAATTGGCTTAAAACACAAAGTTTTTGGTAAATTTAGTTTTATTGAACGAAATAAAATAAAAAGTTGGAAATTTTTTTAGGTCTATTTGATGTACTCTCCGCTCTTTTTGTAGGGCACATCTTACAAAAACACTTCGCTAGTCGTCGTTGACCGTTCTCGTATCTCCTGTAACAAAGTTTCTTGCGTTATTAAAAAAAAACAATAAATATTGAAATCGCTTGGCCTGTCAACTCATCCCCGAAAATCTCCACTAAGCTACAGATTTTGTTGAAATTTGCAGCACCGAATACACCAAAAGTCTACAAAAACCAGTTTGACGAAAAAAAAAGAATTTATACCAAATTTTTTTCATCAACGATATCTGTGAAACGAATCCTTTGGTTTTAGTCAAATTGACAGCAAGCGATAACAAGCTGCTCCGATTTTTTCTATTGGCGTAGTTGTTAAACTAGAAAAAATTGTTTTTGTAAAAATTTTATTTACGACAATTTACGAATTGATTCGCTCTCTATTTTACGGCATCAAAGTGAGCTCAACACCTTTCGAATGAGGCAAATTTGCTTTCAATTCATTGACTAGTTCTTAAATTATGAGATGTTTACATACAACCAAACACACTTCCCCACACACACACACACACACACACACATACATATGAACATTATAGTGAAAATAGTCAGAATCTACACCCTGGAAGTCGAAATATGATGAAACTTCGAAATTTTCGAAATTGAAAAAAATCAGCAAACAGTTAAAATTAATTAAAGATGATTTTTTTTGAAAATACAATTAAAGAACTAATTGAAACATATTAAGCGACTCTTGCCAATTTATTGAATTGAAATCGCATGAATATTGGCAAAAAAGAAGTACATGCAGAAGGCTGTATTGATGAAGGCATTGTCACTGGCCACTGAACTATGCCGGTTTCAGCAGATACTAATACTATCATCGCCGAAGTAAAATGTTCAATAAAATGGCTACTAAGCACAGCTTCAAAAAACAAAAATTTAATACGCCTCATTTAACACCAGTGGTGCTGCAACAGCAGAGTTGAAAAAAATTAAGCTTTTCTATATCTCATCCTTCACCACCTGTCTTCTCTATCACTGTCGCTTTCCCAAGAAGGTAACACCTAGTAATAGTAGAAGGCATTCATTGTCTGAGTGTTACCTCTCTTAAAAAAAAAAATAAATATATAATACAATTTAGTTTACTAAATTTGCTGAAAAATATTCAGATTTGTGATCGTGGAAGATATTTAAAGTTGGTCACGTGCGACATCTTAAGTGAAAAATAAAAAAAATTTACATAAATAAATTTTGGGATGCTTATAAAGTACTCAAATTAAGATAAGCAAAAACAGCGAAAAAAAGTAAAGACAGTTGTAAACTGTGGAGAGAAAAATTTAAGAAAGATGAATTATTATTTTTGTAAAACTATAAATTAAAAACAAGGAAAAAATGCAATACAATACGCAAAAGTGGCGATAAAATATATTTTATGCAATCTGATCACATTGAATAGCATTCTAAAGAATATAATTGAGACAAAAAATGGAAAGAAGTTAAAAGTATTCCAGGTATAGTGCAGTTGCAGTTCTCTTGCTGCGACAGGTAAGAAGTGAAAGCAGTCAGAACTGCTTTTTCTGAAAAAAAACTGTATTTGTTATTCCAGTTCATTTAAATTTTGTTTCAATTTCGTTCTACATATCTTTTTTTTTTGTTAAGATTATTGTTATTTAAAGTTGTTAATATTAAAAACCCCCTAAGTGCATAACCCAACGGCTAAACTAACATCAAGTCTCCTTTAAAAAAAAAAAAAAATTAAAGTCGGTCTAAGCGTTTGGGAGCTACGGCGTCAAAGATGTGATATCTTCTAAACGAACACTCTCGATCAGTCACCTCTAAAGCGAAAAAAAACTAATGTGTAGTTTCCACAATATAAGCAAGCCACTTGTGTAGAACATTTGTATAGGAATCACTCAAAAATTTTAGTGTTTTTCATATATTTTTTTTAGACAAGTCGCTTGCTTGCATTGTGGAAACTACACATAAATCAAAATCGATCCAGCTGTTTGGTCTGTAAATGCACTAATACAGACACACACATGCTCAGACACACACTATAAACCTAAAACATCCCTCAAGTAGAATGGTCTTAACTCAAATAATTGTAACTTTACACGAGAAGGTAAACACATAATAGAAACTGTAATATTCAACATGTAAAATTTTTTTGTACAACTGCTTTTAGAAGAGTTTTTTATAAGCTATTACAATAAATTTTTGTGACAAGGTGTATTTATGTGATATGTATTGGAATCACTGAAAAATTCAGTTTCGTAAAAAATACGAGTTAGGGCCTTTCTACTTGAAACCATCGATAATATACGTTGAATATTTTTCTGTTAAATTGAAAACATTTTTACTAAGCCTGTTTTTTTTTATTTAGTAAAAAGAGTAACAGGAGCAATATAAATATTATGATGGCAAAAAGTGTCACGTGCGACTGTGATTAAAGTTGACTAAAAAAATATATATATATTTATAATTTTTGTGTACAATTAAAATCAATTTAAGGCGGCATCACTGCACAACATTTTAAGATTACTAAAATATTCTTTTAGGTTTCGCTGAAATTACTGTTTATAACCGTTGACCGAAATATATACTTCTATTTTTGTCACATGCGAATACCTTGGTTTTTGCAGTAATGTTGAAAATGGAAAACTTAGCACCAATTATAGGGCTGATTAAGTTACGATCTTAAAATCAATATGAAAATGCATTTTATTTTGATTTTTTCACTCAAAAGACAAGTAAAAATTCTCCTCTGCCTATTTATAATGAAAACAAAAACAAATTTTGAGTGCTTTGTTTTTGTTTGCATTGTAAATTGACAGACGAAATTTTTTTACTTGTCTTCTATAACCTGGCAGTTAAATTGTGTACGATTGTCACGTGCGACATCAGGGAAATGCCTATATGTAATATTTTTTATTATTGTCGATTTAAAATCTGTTGACAGCACTATCTCAATTGAACGGAAAACCAATTGAACTTCACTAAAATATTTGTATAAACATAAAATTTTACTAAGATCAGTCAGGTTCATTAACTCCCTAAAAGTCCGTAAATATCAAAAACCACAATGTTCTTTTTTTGGTGGAATTAAAACAAACTTTTCATATAATGCAATTGCATTAACATGTTGTTTCAATTTCATTTTGCAACTGGCTGTTGAATTTTGTGACTTGTGATAGTCTTGCTTGAGTTGTCTAATAAATTTGGCAGGCTTGTCATTTACATTAAAATTTTTAATTTATTTTATAATAATATGTGGTAAAATGAACACATGCTTCCTAGTGTATAAATAAGTTAGCATACAGTTGCTGCTGCTACTAAAAATACCGCATTTAATTATGAAAATAATAATATAGTCAAATGATAACACCAGGAGCTGCTTAAGCAAATTTAGGTTTAACATTTAAAGACATATTTACTGAGACCGATGAAAAGAAAAAGAAATTGCTACCACAAGGACAACAAGCCATCACACAGAGAAGTATTTGAGACAAAAAGCTGGCCATTACTTTTTTTTAGTTTATATGGCTTGTAAATTTTATTAAAAATTGGCAAATATATCTCTTATAGTACTTGAAAATAGAAAAAATTGAATAAAGGGGACAAAAGTTCCCTTCAGAGAAACTAATACTAACTCTGAAAAATTTTATTTTTTCTTAAATTTTCGCATAATTTTGTTTAGTAAAAAAAACTTACCTCAACGTTGGTGAAAGTTCAAAACCATAAATTTGGACCCAGGACACCGTGAGATGCCATTTTTATCTCCGCTTATTTTTGTGGGCGGTGACAAAAATTATTATTTGCAAAAATAATGTAAATATTCGAAAAATTTACTACTTATGCCTTAATATCAAAAAAAATTAAACGATTGAGCTTTTTTTTTGGCATGAGAAAGTATCCTTCTCCTCAAAGCAAACCATTTGATGACTTGCAAAAAGTTTTCTAACTCATATTTAATTATGCAAGTTGAGCAAAAACAGAAAAAGGTGAAATTTTCAAAACCTCAAAAGAAACTTGGCGCCTACTAAGGAAAAATTTTTTTCTTGCGTCTAAAATAAGAGATTTTAAGTTTAATTGCGCTATAAAACATAATTTTAAGAACCTTCTTCAAAAACAATTTTATATTTGTTTTTAATTTTTAAACGAATTGTTTCAACATTAATATTCAAGATAGTTTTTTGTTGTAATAGTAAAAATAGCTTCTGATCAAATCTTTCAGCGAAAAAAAATCAACCACCAAAAAATATTATATATAAAAAACATTAAAAACCCATGAATTTTTCTTCACTTTCCTGACTTTAGCAGTATCTCAGAGCTTTAAGTCACAACTTAAAGCCTTCAAAATTTACAATATAATGTAAAATGTTGTTGTGTATCAAACTGTGTACCTAGATCTTCAGATTTCTTTAAATTCATTTGTGCCTTTTTGGCCAGCTTTTTGGCTCAAATACTCCTCTGTGAGCCGTACTGAAATAAGTGTTTGGAAGTACTGTACAGAAGTGATTTGTGAATTGCGAAAGTCTTTTGTAGCTCTCTTGTATCAAATTCAGTAATATTATTTTATTTTTCCTATTCAAAAATGGATTGAATATTTTTAAACTTAATATTTTGTATTTTCATATAAATCTAACGATAAAACCCTTAAAAATATATTGCAGAATATAGTTTATATTAAATGAATAGTTTTTCTTTTAAAGAATTAAAAAAAAAATAAATACTAAGCTTTATAAATCAAATTTAACTTAATCTGAATTAATTCTTCAACAAGTATTTTGTAGCCTGGTTTAATTTAATTTTTAATTCTCTAGTTTGCATTTTAATTTTCTAAAACAATAAAGCAATGCATATAATAAATATTGAAATACGTATTTATTTTGGTTGTGTTACAATTATTTTTAGATGCGTAAATGCAATAGATAAATAAATATTAGATTTGAAATATTTGTGCACCATAATGTTAATGCAAGAGACATTTACATGACACATTATTATGTTGAGCCATTTTGTGGTGACGACTGCAACTCATAAAAAATTTAACAATATTTAATATCTAAAATGGCAAAGCGCGTATAAACTAACACAAAAAAAAATGTACACTTCTGCGATCAAAAAATTACGCTTTTATTAACTAAAAACAAAGGGATGTAACTACAAATGTTTTTATTTGATAAATGCAAACTGACATAATTACAAATTTCTTTGCTAACAAAATATAATGAAATGGTTCTGTTTGAAAATTGCGTTTAGAATTTTAGGGACAACTTATTAAAATTTGAAGAAGTTCTGCAAACATATAGTTTTATTTTTACAAAGTTATTTACTTCTCCAGTAAAATTAAATTTTTGTTAGTTAAGCTCTTTTTGGTTTTTAGCTAACGATATTACTGTGCGAGAATCTAAATACAATGAAGATAAAAGATTAAGCATTTTAAGATTTAATTTGAAGATTTAGCCTGTTTTTGTGGTTAAGCAATTGTCTATATGCATTTCGTTAATTATAATTTTCCAGCCCTGCAAGCGTATTTTGAATTTTCTTTATTTTCTATATCAATTTGCTTCTTTTTAAAATATAAAATATGTTTAACTAATAAAGAAAAAAAAAATAGTTTAAGTGAGTTGTTCTAATGCACAAAAAATAAATATAAACTTTCCAGCCCTGGAACTATCTTTATTTGAAAATCAGCACACTCAATACCAAAATTTGTATTACAAAAGGTCAGATTACTTTGTAAATAAGAACAAGATTTGGAAAAACTCTCGAATGGTAGTTAAAGCAGCCTGCTTGTAAATGCCATACTTGCTGCTGCATTTATTTCAAAACTTAAAGCTTTAAGCAGTTCCACTCAAAAACTGAATGAGAATTCTAAGGTGTATAAACCAACAAACAAGGTAAACAAACAATGTTAGCAAAACAAATATTATGTGCTGCACTACATTAATCGAAATCATATGCAAATATTTCAAATTCTTCTGCAGAAGAATTTTTCTAACAATACATGTCAGGCAGAAAAAAAAAAAATAAATTGTTTACTCAAATTGTCACAACAATTTGCATTCTAGGTAATATTATAAAACCTAAAAGCTGAGATTAACCAAGTAATGTTTCGTTAAATGAATTTTTAAGAGCAATCTTCATAAACTGTAAAGTTAACAATTGAAATTGGTTAAATTAACCTACTAAATTTTTCTCTCTGCATAAGAACTACTCACATTCATGTCGAATATTTCACAGATATTTTCATAGCTTACGCAAATTCCAATTCAAATAGTATTAAATAGCTGTTAACAATTGTTCTTTATTCATTTCATTGAATAACTGAAGCCTTGAGGGGCATCTATACATTGGATAAATAAAAAAAAAAAAAATAAAATAACAAAACCTAATGAAGCGTATTCACGTAATAAAATTTTAAACAAATAAACTTTTCTAATTATACGAGTATTGTTTTAAGAACATGTATAAATGGGTCAGAGAAGAAAAAAATGCTTGAAATACAAAATTTCGTACAGTTTTTTATCTCAAAATATTTGTGTGAAAACCATTTCAATAAATCGAATAAATAATATTATTATTATTATTATAATAAACATTATTTTGACGCAGCGTTGTATAAGTGTTAACTAAGGAAAATATGTAATATGTATAACAATCTATTTAAGTTTAATTGAGTATTTTAAGGAAAATTTTACTTTTAAATGAAAATGAAAATGAAGACAACAAATCATAAATTTTTTTTTTGGTTTGGTGTTTGGCCACGGTGGCCATTTTCCTTATAGAACTCGAAATAAGATTTTTTCACTAAGTCATATTTTTTGCAGAGTTTGTAATAAATTTTACAAATGCAGTTCAAAAATAAAGTAAATACAATTTAATAGTCTAATTTGTTGTCTTTATTTTCAATTCGGTTTGATTCGCTGAGGAAGAAGGGTTTGGCAATACTGAACATTTTTATGAAGAAACCCCTTAATTTCAGTACAAAATGCGAACTAAATAAAAGAAGAAAAAATATCGCATGCGATATTTTAAACTCGATGAATTCATCTTCACACACATCGTTGACAAATGTCCACATATTGTGGTGCATAAGGAACTACCTTCAATATAAATTAGCTGTGCTCATCTAATTCTTTTGCTAATCATGTTTATTTTCTTAGATAAATTTTATATTTAAATGAATTTTTCTAATTATTTTACCAGATTGAATATAAACAAAATG
Organism: Nowickia ferox; assembly: GCA_936439885.1. NCBI lineage: Eukaryota > Metazoa > Arthropoda > Insecta > Diptera > Tachinidae > Nowickia > Nowickia ferox. The sequence continues at coordinate 86,937,939 of OW387023.1, read as the reverse complement.
AAAATGACTATTTAGATATGATCACTGTTTATCGTTTTCTTGTAAAAATTAAAAATTTTAAAACAGGAAACTGTTGAGCCTTTTTAGAGAAACAAGTGCGATATATTCTAATGTAGTAAGTAATTTCTTCAAGTATGTGCTGTAGGTCGAAAAATTATAAAACAATTCACTTTGAAAGATGTTGTAAACTTCAAACAATGTTCAAGCTAAATTAATTGATTTTAAAAAGGTACCAACAATTAAAAAAAAAATAGTGAAACAAATTTAAGAATATTTATTGAAAAATGTGTTAAATCCTAATTATTAAAAAAAACCTAAAGCAGAAATAATGGACATATAACAACTTTTTCTATTTTAATATGTATTTGTTAACTTTTACATAAATAATGAAAACAAAGTATGTAATATAAATTCCGTCTGACTCTGTAGCAACATCATAATTGATCACCAAAAACAGTTTTATTAGAGTTTTATAAAAAGTAACAGGAACGGCATATGAAAATGGCAAAAAAAACGCTTGAATAAGGAGAAATAACTCAAATGGCAATACTGCTGTTTATCTTCATGGGTCATAACTCATTCATGTTCGTAATCACTATTAATCCAAATAAATATGCTACGAATTATATTAATAAGCGCAGACGAAATGGTGTAATAATGAACGTATGAGCAATATTTATTTTATACTTTGGGAAAAGATGATGATGATGGATAACACTGTTCAACATATGAAGACTTTTTGAAGAACACACTGAGTGGACAGTAAAGATTGGATTGTATTATTGACGGGTAGTAAAGCCATATACTCAGTTTGAGGATTTTGGTAAAATTTTTTTTCTATGTGCCTCCGAAAATTCTGAAAATTAGTGGCCCCTCTAAAAATGGTATCATCAGTTTTTGGCTAATTAGGCTTGACGGTAGCGGTTAACTATATATGGCAATAATATTCCAAAGGGTACGCGAAAAAAAATATTGTAAATATTTTTTGTAAAAAATAGCTTTTTGTGGACTTTTTTGTTTTTTTTTTGAAAGAATATAGTGAATTTTTTTCACTTTTTATTACATAAAGAACAAAGAATAAACTGGTTAGAGCATCTAGACACGTTTAAGGTGCTCAGATTTCAATATTTATGATGTGATTAGGTTAAAGTGCCAATCGCTTTGTAAGTTAAATTACATGTGATAATTACACTTGTCTACAAATTTGGAAAAAATGACTGCAGCAACGAAGCATGTTTTTGAACTAATCTGGGTGCGCTGTATTCGAATATGGCATAAAAATTGAACTATCATGTGTTGTTCGGTCAATATTGACACTCCAATTTCACAATTGTTAATTTGACTAAAGCCCACACTCATTCTTAATCTTCATAATAGTAGAGTTTAAGCATGCCAGGGAGATTTTGTGTTACTAATTCAAGTTATTTTTGCTTTCTGTTTGATGAATATTTGGTTGGAAAACAAAGAATATGCAATATCAGAATCATTAAAATATGTATATTTACATTATTTTGGTTTTGCTGTGAGAAACTTGAACAAACCGTGCACACCGACAATATTTTACAATAGTTGCAGAACTGTTTTATACAAGTAGTCAAACGGCAAGAGAGACAGTTATGTAACCACCAAACCGACTGTTATTTCTGTTTAACAAAAGTTGGTTGATTCAATATGAAAAATCTAAAAAATATTACCTACGCGAATGTGCGAATGTACCATCGATTTCCAAACCAGATCTATTACCAGTAATTTCCAGAACGACGAACAAGGGGAGCGTGCGCACCAACATTTAATGAAACTTTAAAGAAATTATCAAGGATTTTGGGACAAAAGCATGCTCGGAGACGATTTTTGGACTCTAAAGCGTGAAATTAAACCAACAAGATACAAACGAAGTTTAAGTAGCGCCATTAAATTTTGAAAATTCAACTATTTTTAAGCAAACTAATGATTTTTTATGTAAAAAAGAAATAAACACATTTTTTTGTGTCTCGAAAACCTGACGATATAGATAAAAACCAATTACAGATTCAAATTCAGCCCACCAAATTACCCTAGGAAAGATATCTGGTTACTCCAATGCAAAACGTTGTTGGCTAGTGTTATTAATGAACAAGTAACACTAAAGTTAATTGTAAATATTCTGACAAACACTAGCAGAATGGAACAACTGCTATTTTCGAAGGTCGCTGCACCTTCATCATCAGCGTTCTTTGTGTTTGATCCACTGTATGTGGTGCCAGTTGAAGTAGACTTCTGCTTTATAAGAGTGGCTACTACAATTTTTCTCAGTGATAGAGTAGGAGTCTGTATAGCAGGGTTGGTCAGCTTTACTAACTTCGGTAGTCAAGTTTAAGAATTTATATTTTAAAGAATTTTTTTTTGAAACCCTTACATATGTGTAGGATTATTCTTATCTGAAAGTGAATCAGTTTAAATTGTAAATTTAGAGCGAAAAAGTTTTTTTTTTGTAATTTAATACGCATCGACTTTTTTAAATTCAATGTATGGGTTCATTTAATTTTGAAGTAAATCAGTTTAATGTGTATCGAGGCCATAACAGCCATTCAGATCTCGGCTACAACAACCCAGCAAAGATGAAATCAAACCTTTCAATTGAAATGAAAAATATTTGGGAATAACTTTTGAAACTAAGTTGAGAATAAATAAATAAAATGTTCTCAATTTGAAAATAATTTACCTTTTTCATTTAGAATGCTATATTTTGTTAAATTTTTTAACAAAATTTCAAACGCATGTCATTCTTCATTTTGAAGAGGGGTCGGTGGAGTGTTTAATTAAATCAAATAATCATATTTCAGCTTACACTAAGCTGTTTTTATTTTTATACGTTTTTAATGTTTTTATTTTTATACGTAGATAACGAAATTATGCAAAATTTTAATACATATTTTTCTCTTTGCAGGTCAAAACTAAGTGAAACTATTGAAACTGAAAAGGTAAGAAATATAAAATTAAATAAAAGTTTAATTTTTGATTAGATCTATAGGCTCAATAACGCCTTTTTAAATTTCGCAGAAGAATCTTAGAACATTAAAAAAAAATTAAATATTATCGTTTCTAATAATTTTTTTTATTTAAACATAAAATACAACAACAAGTCTTTGTTAAAAAGAAGGAAATTGTTATTACTTGTCGTGATAACAAACACCTTAGAACAGAGTACAAAAAAGCTGTAATAATAAAGAAAAACAAATTAAGTTACTGCTTTTGACAAAAGTAACCTAAATATGGCATATTTTGAAAAATTATTTTAACCTTATATGAAAAGAGTGTCAAAGAAGTTCGCTCCTTTATCGTGAACCGTCAGTGGAAGCCATTTAAGTTAGAGGAAGTGCTCTGCTCTTTTATGTAAAGTCGTATGGAAAACATTTTTTTAAATACATATATCAACCCTAAAATTCTTTAGAGGAGCGTGTGCCTTTTAAAAAAAGGTACTAAAAATTTTATTGCATTAAGTATTTTATTTTTTTTTTGAAATGTGTATAATCTTTTGTCTAAATATATATATTCTATAAGTGTTTGACTACAGCAAAACGTAATATAAAACATAATGAAAAATAACCTTTTGTGTTATCAACAGAATTTAACTGACTCAACATACTGTGATGTAATCATTATTTAATCATTACACAAATTTATTTCCATGATTGTTTTAACTGGCTTAGTCTATTAATGTCTTTAAACTATTTAATAAATGTTCATTTTAGTTTAAACGAAAAATTCTTAAAAGTTTACATGGCTCTGTGCAAATTAGTTTAATATTAAAATTAATGAAATTTGCTCTTTACTTTTGCTTTAAATCTATTGATAATAAACCTTAGTAAAAGCCTAGATATGCATCAGAGTAATGAAACTTCTCAAAAGTATTTCAATTTACCTGACAATGGACGACAAGTCAGTTGCATACCAGCATTTTAATGCAAATGTTAATTTAATTTTAAAAATATCATAGTCTGCATACAATCTTAACTATAGCATGTGAATAATAAAGGATTCGAAATAAAAGTATGCCTAGATTTATGTTAAAAAAAGAAGGAAGAAGAAAAAATAAGGAACAAACAGATAGGTAATGAAGAAACTGAAATGCAGCTGGTAAAAAGCAAAACACACATATGCCAGGAAACTTTGACCAGCAGAAACCTGGAAAGAAATGCTTATTCTTCTAGGTAAATACCTGCAAAAAAAAGAATATATATTTTGCCACATTAGTTTGAGCATACTTTACACACTTTTCTTTTGCAATTGATATGAGGGAACATTATTTTTTTTTCGTTTCCTTTTTTTAAAGATAATTTAGACCTTTTTTGACCAATAAAATTAATTTGTTTGAATTTTTATATTTTCAATAGCTAGGCGTGGCAAACATTGTTTTACAGAAATTGGGTCAAAAGCAAAACAAAAAAACCTGTGTTGAAAATTTCAGCTCCAAAGTTCTTATTACAGTTCCAGAGATCATGCGTTACTAACAGTCACATACGAATATTTTATATAAAGGCATTTCCACAGGAATATTAACTTCTTGTCCTGTGCGACATTAAACATATATGATTGTTTTTTAACTTCTTTATATATTTGTGTGGGCCTTTAGCAGCTCTACATAAGGTAAAATTTTAAGAAAAATCGAGTCACAATGTTCTAAGATACAATCTTAATTGGTTGCTGTCGCATGTGACAAAAACTGGATTTTCCCGTGGAAATGCTTATATATGGATACAATTAATATATTTTACCAATTTTTTTTGTAGTTGCAAAGACAAAATGAAGAACAGTTTTTGTTAGCGAGCAAGTCAGTTCACGTCTGCTATAATTTGAAAACCTGTACCACAAAAGTTGTCCTGTGTAAACGTCATTATCAAACATTTTTGTTATTGCTACTGTTTGCTGTTGGGTCAGCACTGAGTTTGTTACTGCTGTTTTATTTTCAATATTTAAAGAAATAATTAATTTAATAAAGAGAAAAAAGAAAATAGGATAAAAATGTAAGTGATACTTTGCTCAAAGAAACAGGAATCTCGACAAGTCAACCGTAAAAATATCTTAGCTTTCCTTTTCCTTGCATTTCATAACAAAAAATGAATTAATTAAGATGCCAAATAGGGGATTGTGTTGATGACGCCAAAAATGACTTTTAATTGTTTTGCCTTTAAAACCGCGAATGCAATATAGTAAGTAGCCAAATTGTAAAGTAAGTTTATCTTCAGCACATAGTATAAAGGCACAATATGATACAATACTACTACGCTCTTGCAAAGTAAAGTGGAGTGATAGTTTGTTAACATTAATCTTCAGTAAGGTGTTACTTAAACTAGACACCTGGAGCCGGTTTCTCAATACTACAAATTACAAATCTACAAACAAAATACACACAAAACAACAATTAAATTTGTGAAAGTGTTGTTGTTTTGTATGTATTTATATGCAGATTTGTAATTTGTAGTTTTGAGTAACGGGCCCAGGTAGTATTTTGTTTAATTAAAAAGAAAAGGAATATATTTTTGTTTAGTTACTTAAATGTACAAAAAACAAAAAATAAAATAAAAATTAATTTTCCAACCCTGAAACCATAATTTTTAATCTCTCTGAGTTTTACTACTAATGTATTTTTTCTCCAATACAAAACATGTTTAATTAACAAGGAAAAAAAAGTTGTTTTATTTCTGTTAAAAACTTCCAGCTCTGGAGCTTATTTTTATTTTTTTTATAACAAACCATTTCTTTCTTAAACCTGAAATAAATTCAATGAATAGATAAATATAAATAATTCATTTACACACAAAATGATAAATTTCCCAACCCTGGAATCATTCTTTTGTATTTTTTTTTCTTATAGCAATCCGTTTTTTTAGAAATGTAAAATGTGGTTAATTGATAGAAAAAAGTTAATTTTAGTAGGCTACTACCAAAAAAAAAAAGCTTAAATTTTCCTGGAATCATTTTTTAAGATTTTTCAGAGTCTAAATACTAGTTTATTTTTGTCTCAAATATAAAATATGTTCAATTAACAAAGAAAAAATTTTTTTTATTCAGTTACTTTTATTTACCGAAAAAGGTTTAAATTTTCCAGCACTGGAATTTAATCTATAAAGAAAGTTCAATAATTAAACTACACAAAAAGTATAAAGTTCCCAACCCTGGAATAATCCTTCTAGATTTAGCTGATTTTTTACAGCAATCCGTTTGTTTAGAAAAATAAAATATATTTTATTAAAAAATTATTTTTAGCAGGCTACTGCTAAAAAAAATTTTAAATTTTCCAACCCTGGAATCATTCTTTTTGATTGTTGATACTAATTTATTTCATTCTAAAATATAATATGTGTAATTAACACAGAAAAAAAATAGTTTTATACAGTTACTTTTATACACAAAAATGGTACATTTTTGCAGCTCTGGAGCTGCTGTATTTTTAATTTTTCTATTTATTTATATTTCTTTTTAAAACATAAATTATATTTAATTGATAAAGTAAAATAAGTAATTAATTTACATAAACAATTTAAATTTCCCAACCCTGGTATCAGCCTTTTGGATTTTTTTCTGATTTCTTTTTACAATCCGTTTCTTTTAATAATATAAAATATGTTTAATGGATAAAGAAAAAGAAATAATTAATTTACATAAAAAATTTAAATTTCCCAACATTGGAACCTACCAAAAAAAGTTACAACTTTCCAACTCCGGAATCGTCTTTTCATTTTTTTTGGACCTATAATACCAATTCCGTTCTTCTTAAAATATAAAATAGGTTTATAGAACGATAAAACTCAAATTAGTTTTATCTAGAGTTACTTTTATATACCAAAAAAAAGATTAAATTTTCCAGCTCTGAAACTCACTCTCCTTTAAACTTTTAATAACAATGTATTTTTTACCAGTTTCGACATACTAGTCTAAGACCGAAGTCTCTAAATTTTCTGGAGACTTAAATTTAAACTAACTAATCGAATTTCTTCTATTAATGTAAAGTTTCTCTTGAATAAATTTTCATTAACAAAAGTTCTAATTATATTAGAACATTTAAAATTCATCAGTATGTTTACAATTATGTCTCTATTACGCATATCCTGACTGAACAATTAACCCACGTTGTAAACGTTAAAGTCCAACATATTTTGTTGACAGAAATTGTGTACGCCCAGATGGCGTTTTATAAGTCATATTCGTTTTTGTTTCAGTTTTCACACACAACACGAAAACGAATTCCATGTGCTAATTGTTTTTGCTGTTGCTCTTGTTTTTGTAATTATTATAAATCAATGGCAATTAATATACTAAAACAACAAATACATAGAACATTGTGTTTCTGCTTTCAACATGGTAAAAAACTAAATACAAACTAGCAAACAAAACATTGAAAGCATCCTGTTTTTTAAGTTTTAGTTCATTGCTTTTCGCATACGAAATATTTTCTAGGACGAGTATTATTATGTCTGTTCTTCTTAAATGCCGTTGGGGTTCATTTGTTTCTCTTGTCGTTTGGATTATTATTATTATTATTTTTTTGCTGTAATATTTTGCTACAGTTAGTTGTTGATGTTAAAAGCATTTTATTGCTTATTTGAAACCCCTTTTTTCCTCTCTTACACGAAAGTGATAAACAATGGGATGGCACAAGTTCCAGACAAATCTAATGTCTGTATGTATATTTCTTTGTGAGCATACATATTAAATTTAGTTTAGTGCTGTGTCTGTTGATAATGAAGTATAATCCTTCTTCAGTTGTTTTTATTTTACGTTTGCACAAACTGGTTTTTATCATCCCCAAGAGCCGTCAGCATCAACATCATCATCATCATCATCCTAGTCATGGTCATCTTCACTTGTGTATTGGCATCGTAGCTGTGTTTGTAATTATTATTACATTGTATTTCACACTATTAATATCAGTATGAAAAACAAAATTTAAAAAATATTCATCAAAAGCAGAACAAAATGTACAGGAGTAGTAAAAACTTCATTACAATAAGTTACAAATTTGTTTGCATTTTTCCTACTTTTTCTTTTGTTTTTTTTTTTTTTGATTTTCTCCCTAAATTGTATTTATGAATTGCTAATGAAGTGTTCATGGAAGAGGTTTCATTTAATTATTTGCCAAGAATTAAATTGCATTAATAATATTTATGCTGTAAAATTTCTCAAAACCAAAAGTTTAACCGACTTCGAAAGCTGCTATTAAAAAGTTAGTAAAGTAAATTCAGTAAAGTGCGACTTTGGCTCGCATACGAAGGGTTCCGTACGGACACTACATATCGCCTATTTAGTCAAGAAGCAACGACATAATCCAAAACAACCAGTTTCTCACAAAACGACGGCGGCGACGCTATTGGGTCCATTGTGATTCCCTTCTGTTGGCCAAAAAAGTAATATTTACCTCCCATTAGTAGCCAGTCACTTCTGGCCTATTATCCGTCCTTGAGCCACCGAATTGCCATGATGAAGCCCCTGAAGTCCTCTTGTTTACACTTCCCGATATCAGTAATGCTTTCATGGAAACATCTGCTCAGCCATCTAAGCCTATGACGTTGCAGCTTCGGGCAGTGACAGATAATATATTGAGTGGTTTCTGGTTCTTCTTCATCCCCGCACATTCTACATTCTACTGGGAGTGCCAGTTTCCCAAATGCTGGTTCCTGCTCTGACCGAGCAGTGACCTGTCAACGCGCCTATGACATTTCGCATTGCCTTCCTATTCATGTCTAGTAGCAGTTTGGATCTTCCTGAGTCAAGTTTTGGCCACAAACCCCTCCAAACTCTACAATCCTCCCTACTTCGCGATGAACTGTTGGTCTTGATTTTTACCCAATTACTGAATTCCTTATAGTAATGATCTATTGGTAATTTCACCGACCTGTCTGACATTCTCTCATCTAATGCCGACCCTATTCTTGCCAGCTCATTGGTAATTTGATTTCCCTCAACACCGCTGTGGCCAGGAACCCAACATTGTCTGACACTATATTTATCCATAACCAAGTTGATTGCTCTCCTACAATCACTAACAAGTTTCGATTTGATAATTTGTTCCTTCAAAGCTTTTAGCGCTGCCTGGCTATCGACGTAAAAGGTACCATCTCATCTTCAGCTACATTTCTGGCCAGCAGCTCCGTGGCCCTGAGGATCGCCAAGATATCAGCCTAGAAAACGCTGCATTCAATCGGCAGTCCGAAAGAACTACTTGGGAACGAACCCCAAGATATAGACACCAGCCCCTGTGCACTACCCTCATATAGCTTATCGGATTTGACCCAATAGTCCCTATCTGGAATTACCAGTGAAGGTGTTCTACTAAAATCTTTTTCAGCGACCTTATAGTCCGTAAGCCCAGGATCCCTTATCACTAAAACTGATTTCATTTAAGATTGATATGTGACCTGTTATTCCTGTTCTCACCAAACTTGTTTCTACGACTCTAAAGAGACTGCTAGCCACTGTTCCCAGCTTAACGTCCTCTATAGGAAGTAGATGAAAAATGACGTCCAAGGCAACCTACTTTATGGAAAAAGAAAATTTTATTTTTCTCTCAAGACACTTGTATGAAATTTATACAGAGTATGAAGAATGGGATGACAATTAATTCTGCATCGTTAACTCAAAAATTTAATTTTTCGAGCTGTGAAGTTCTTTGAGTAAATGAGCGGTACTCTTTTTTTTAATTCAAGTACCCCGAAAGTTTTTTTCGGTTTTTGGCGAATTTTTTATTTTTGGCGTTTTTTTCTTAGTTTTAGCGCATTTTTTCGGTTTGATCATTTGTGATTGGTTTTGGCGAAGTGTTCGCTTTTTGGCGATTTTTCTTATATTGAAATTTCTTTTTGTTTTAGCGTTTTTAAAAATTTCAAGAAGTTGCCTCTTACGGTTTCCAAAATACAGCAACTTTTCAAAATCACATAGTCAAAATTACATCAACTAATAGAATACCCTTTAATTTTTTTTTATTTTTTTTATTTCAGTATTAATTCTTGCAGTCTGCATAAAAATACACCAACTTTGAAAATTTCAAGTGGCTACTCGTATATATAATTGTGTGTACACTACATTAGGATGTCAACATATTTCGTCTGTGACGGACATCGTAGCGAAAACAACAGGGCTCCTTTTCACCTTAATGTATTTTAAACTCTTGCATTTTAAAAGTTATTTTTTAAAAACACTAACTATTAACTTGAATGCACCCGATCAAAAATACTGTTGTGGCAACACTATTCTTGAAAAGCTGTTGTTGTTACTTACATTTATTTTCTTTAAATACTTCTTACAACTACAAGTCTAGCTGAAGAAAGGTCAGCCAATGCACTATGGAAAATTTTCTCCCTTTTTTTGGTCAAAATTAATTACAGCCAAACTAGAGTACTAACTGATTTGAACGAATTTTTGTATTTGACTTTTGGTGAACACTTAAGAGAGACAGAGTGACCGAAAAAGTTTTTCATACACTCAGAAAAAAACAACCAACGAAAAAATTAACAAATAATTAGTTCTCAGAAGGGGTTACCGGTTATAGGTTTCCGCATCCAAGATTTTTTAGATCTTTGATAGATAATCTGGTTTTGTAAACTGCTTTTTTTCTAAAAATTTTTTCGAGTCTACACTTACATTTCGAATATAACAGTAGAAATTAATTTGACCAATTTAATGTATTAATATCTTATATTTGTAATATTGCTCTTTTGAAAAGTTGTTCTCTAAAAGCCAGGCTAGTCCCGCATCAGCAGATAGCTTAGTTGACGTTGCTTTTGAAGTTATTTTCCGTATTTTCGAAGCTCTAGTTGGAGTACGGACAGCCTCTTTTAAAACCACTGCTAAATTAGAGATTCCACCTCATTATTATGATCTTTAGAGATTTCTGCCGCAACTCGTCGTTTTGTTCTCGCAGGTTTTTGGCAAAACGGTATTTGCGGTGGTCCACGTTTCGATTTAATGAAGGCACACTGCGTTTCACGTTTTCTGATCGAAGTACTGTCTTTAAGCCAAACAGCATGATGTTTTTCAAAAACTTTCAAATTTCTGGAACTATTACGCCATTTTATAGTCATATTTGATCAAAATAATCGTGAATGCTCTTTTAAATAATACTTTTTAAAGTTTTCGGAACAATCACTTTTAGAAATGTACGTAAATAGCGGCTCTTTTGTCAATTTCGTTGTGTTTCTCTAGCCATATATTGAATAATTCTGAATTTGGCACGCAGTAGTCACCTGAAGAAATTTATTTTTTTTTAAACGCAAAAAATTCGCAGATGAAATATATTAAATTTGGAACATAATTGATTGTTCTAGAGAACTATTATGATATTATGTCTAACATGTGTTATCATTTTTTTGTAAGTCTACATATATAAAATTGTAATTCATAATTAAATTTGTTCATTTTAAGGTCCCTTTAATTTTTCCAATTTAATCGATTTTATGGATGAGTTCACCAACATTTTGCTGTAGAATATAAAAGTACTTACCTTCGGCATTATTTTCCATTTTTTAATTTTTCAAAAATATAAATTTTTGTTACGAAAACTTTTATTAGAAGATGTCACAAAATTCGCTGCACTTAAAGGTTTTCTGATAACTGGTTTAGAAGTCGTAATCAAAACAACTGTTAAAGTAACAGAAATTAATTTTTTTTTGAAAAATTTAAAAATATATATTTACTTTTTTATATTTTTTATTATATTAAAGCACAAAAAATAAACTTTGCAAAAATTCAAATTTTTACTTTTGGCCAAAAAAATGGGTGAAATTTCCTATAGTGCAATTTAGCAAAGGTAAAGTAAGAAAATAAAAAACATGTTGATTCTTGAGTTTTTGTTTCAACTTTGTTAATTGTTGAGCTTCTCATTTGTTTAAATGAAATTTTAACATAATAACTCTAGTTATTCTTAGAAATTTTTGGGTAAAGATTTTCTTCCCTGATGATCTGCATTAGCAACAGTGACATGCGCCAGCTAAAACCCCTCAATAATCAATTTCAAAGTGTGGCAACGAAATATTGGAATCAAAATAAAATTTGTTAATTCTTTTTATAAAAAAACAAGATCTCAAGCTTAATAAATATAAAAAGAAATTAAAAACAAAAAAATCGAAGAAATTTAAACAAATAAAAAAAATATTTTAGTGAAGTAGTAAAATAATGATTTGGGATTTTTAGTGCCTTAAAAATGTTAAACTTAAATTGTAACAATTCCCAAAAAACACTAATTGTTATATTATTTTCACTGAACTTGATTTAGACAATTCGTGTCTTCCTCCGACTATTTAAAGTCATTTAAAATAAAAACTGGGAACCCTGAACACCATTTTTTTATTTTTATTTTCATTGGAATCGTTCTACATCAAAAAATATTGGGGGCAAATCTAACAAATTTCAACCGTCAAATTTATATTTAATGTTGTTATTTACTAATACAATTTTTTTAACAAATATTATGCAGGGCAGCTGATGAGTTTTGCTATATGATGAAACTCAAATAAGTCTTTTTTTTAAATTTTGGTTTCAAATCGTTATCGAATAATCGAATTTTAGCTTAATCAAATCATAAAATATATAAAAACTTTTTTATAATTTATATAAATTATTGATTTTAATCGCTTACTGCCAGTTTGTAGAAGACAAGAAAAATTTTGTTTTGTTTTCAATATAAACAGGCAGATGAGAATTTTTAATTGTCCTGTAAGCTGGTAATTAATTTAATAGTCTTATTTTATCAATTATATTTAATCGTTTTTAAAAATAATTGATTTTAAATTGGATCCACGCTGAGAGATGCATGTGTGTCATCTTAATAAAGAGTAAAATAAGTCAACCGAAAAATCACTAAAAAATTAGTACTGTTCATATAAATTTTGCAATAATGTCGATCGTCTGGATCCGTGAGGCGCGGGGGATTAGCTTAGAAAAGAGAAAATTCTGTTACATTTTTAAATAATGATCTCTTGTGACAGTTACAGTGCGAGAGTATTAAGAAAAATATGTTTGAAGAAAGACTTTATTTAGCAATTAAATTTTCGTCCATCTGCTGAAAGTGGAGCCTTCGAAAATTGCCGAAACTATCTTGGGACTGAAATTATCGACTCAATTACGCGATAGCGGCAAACAATCCAAATACTTATATGAAAAATTTAAGTTTTTTTTGAATGCTTTTCGTATAAAGTTAATAGACGAGTTGACAGCCTTGGTTGCGGAGACAGGGGCTTAATTACCTGGAAAAATAACAGCAAATTTTCATGATTTTAGCGGCCACTGTATTGTAAAATGATTTTGTTTAGAAATGCCAGTTTATAGAGGACAAGTAAGAATTCCCCTCTATTTATTTATATTGTTATTAAAAGCACTCAAATTTGTTTCTGTTTTCAATGTAAATGCACAGACGGGAATTTTTACTTGTCTTCTATAAACTCGCAGTGAATAATAACATGACTTTGTTTACAATATTAAAGAACAATAACACGAGTAATTTGTTTTATGCAACCACACATTCCTGCCAAAAAAACAGAATGTTTTTGTTGCAACAAGAACTCAAGTCTGTGTTTGCTCGGCATTTATTGCAAGCATATCTTGTATGAAACTGCAAAGTTTTTGAAATACTGTTTTGCTATACAAAATCGAAATGCTTTATTTTAAGCCTAACCCTCTCTCTACGCCATGTAATTTATAAATATGTTAAATAGCCATACATGTTAAATAGCCATTAGATGTCCATTGTTATCAAGAAGTCATTAGTTTTAATAGATAAACATACATATTAATTTAAACTGAAAGTGCCCCTAGTAATTTTTGTTTCTCAAATATTTTAAAATTGTTGCTAAGTTTTTGTTTATAAATAGGACATTTTTTTATTAAAAATAAAATAAAATAAATCCTTCTATTATACCACCCACTAACGTCTACTGAGTTCTGCTAACGATTATACTTATGTAGTTATTTAAACTTAAAACTGCATGCACATCGCTCCTTTATTGCAACATAGTCATATCTCAAAAAAAAAAAAATGCATTTTGCAAATGCTAAAATAAATTTTATAACATATTGAATCTTTTGTAAAAATTTCATACAAAAAAAAAACTATCTTTTCTGAGTTATGCCGCTGTTGTAGTAAAAGAGCGATATGTCAAGAAAGGATATATAAAATAGCTATTAAATAAATAATTTATAAGCAACCCTTCTTTTGTAAGTGCATTTTATTTACCAGTATCTATCTACGTTGTTGCCGCAAGAACTATTTTCAAATTTTTTTTTATTGATTTACAGAAAATGTCTGTCATTTAAGCTTAAGTTGAAGAAAATAAAAATAGAAATATAATAACTGCTTAAAACCGTCAAACATTTTTGTATTATATTTTAAAATTTACCCAAGTATCGAATATAATTTATATGTAGCACGCACATGTCAAAGTAAATTGATGGAAGTTATTTGTAATAATTTCTAACCAAAAAATGGAATATAAAATCCAAAGCGAAAAGGGTTAATTGTGTGGTGTTTTCATTTCTTAACAAAAAACAGCAATATTTATTACCTTTATGTTTTTGGATTTGTGGTGGGCTGACGGCCAAAGCAGCCATATTAAAATTTTGTCTAAGAATTTGTTCTGTAGATTAAATAAATGAATACTAATAATAATTAATCTGTGGTTTTGTAATAATGCTCCATCATTTTTAAATTTCTCCCTCCACTATTCGCAACAGTCCTTATTTTTCTCGCCATCTTGGCTCCATCGAAATCATTTAAAATTATTTAAACTTTTTTAATGTAATTTTCTTGAATTTAGCACTTACGATGTTGCACGTGACCAATTTTCTATAGGATCCGCCAGATAACTTTTTTTTTTTGAAAACAGGCCGCAAAACATCGAGTGTAGCTTCGGCTGTGTGGCACGTAGCGCCGTCCTGTTGAAACCAAATGTTGCCAATATCCTTCTCTTCAATTTTTGTGAACAAAAATTCGTTCAACATGGCCCGATAACGATCGCCGTTGACTGTAACGGCCACTCCTTGCTCATTGGCCCAATTATGCCTCTGGACCAAAATCCGCACCAAACAGTGACTCGTTTTGGGTGCGTCGGCTTTTCAATGTGTGCCCCAAATGCGACAATTTTGCTTGTTTACATACCCGCCAAGATCAAAATGAGCTTCATCTGAAAAGATAATTTTTTTTTGGCAAAATCGGCATCTTCTGTAAGTCGATCGCAGGCAATATTTCCCATCGTATACACAACCATATTCGTTCAGCGGAAGGACAAAACTAATTATCTGTTAAATCAGACATGAACTAAGTGTTGCCATTCACGAAATAAGCACTACTTGAAAAAAAGACGCTAGATGGCGGACCCATTATATCAAGTCTTTTTTAGTTTTTTGAAAAATTTCTTTTACACTAAGTATTTGATAAGCTTTCTGTTTGTATTTTCGACGTACTGATAACAAATATTATTTTTCAAGGTCGCACATTATTGCGAAATATGGGATGCGGCAAAGCAAGAGCTTAAAGTTTTTTCCAATGGATAAACGAAATCGAGTACCAGAAATCAGTTTTCAGGCATATTCAAAATTGAAATAAAGCGAAAGATGAAACTATTTTCAATTTTAAATTGATTCGTTTTTAAAATCGACCACGTCCAATCGATGTCTAAACTTTCTGATAAAAACAGCAGTAAAAGTGCCTCAATTCTTGCTAATGAACTATATTAGAGAAGTGAATTGTTTTAAAACTTTACTTTCTTCTTAAAAGCTTTTCTATTCATTTAATATAGAATGATTGAAGAGCAACGTTAAATATCCTAAAAGATTAGATACAACATAAATTGTTCAACTTGATATCCGGTCTCGTCTGTGCTTTAATACAACTAATCATTGTTAAGACTTTAAGTACAAACATTTTCCAGAAGTACAAATACGTTTTTCTATATGTCTACTGTACAATACTTCACAATTAAAATATAAAGTTATAACAACCAGCAACTCAGTACGAAGTAAATGACACTCAAGGGAATATTTAGCAACAAAATTATTGCCAAATAAAGAAATTCAATAAAACGCAAATTGATCCCTACATCTTCTTCTTGAACACGCAGTTTATAAATACAAATTGCAGTTATATATCTTCTCTACTGGTTCGTTATTTTTTCTAATTAGATATGTATACGCAAGAAGCAGCAAAATGCTTTACTTTAAATAGCAGAGCAAGTTAAAGCCGCAATGACTAAGTGGTCACCAGTGTTGTTAAGCATGAGTTGCTATTTATTACAATGTCAATGACAATTACTTTTGAAAAAGCAACATGCCCAGCTGTCATATATTGCCGAGCTGTAACTTTAGTTCTCGTTAGTCATCAAACTCAATACACATAATTCCTCGATGATTTTATTCACCCTTCGATAGCACATGCGAACGTTAACTCATACCCAGGCACATGCATACATACAGACAGACAGACGTCCCTTGTTATAGATTAAGCATACTCGTATGTACGAGGTCTGATCAAAAAATAACCGTTATTTTAAAATTTCGTGAGTTACGTATGTTCGATTTTCGCAATTTTGTTTTTCTGTTATATTGGTACACATGTCTGTTATATATGTTGGCAATATCAGCCATTTTGGATTGTCAGTTTGTTTTTGACAGATAAAAAGGTTAGTCGTGTTTTGGTGTGCTCTTCGATTTTTTTTTACTAAATTTTGAGCAAAAACAACGTCGCATGGACATCGCTCAGGAGCTGTTGAACATCGTCAAAGACGATCCAGATTTCCTCAAAAAGGTCACAACTGGTGACGAATCATGGGTGTATGGCTATGACATTGAAACCAAAGCCCAATCATCCCAATGGAAGCGTCCAGAAGAGCCACTACCGAAAAAAGCACGTCAAGTTCGGTTAAATGTGAAGGTTTTGCTTGCTGTTTTCTTCGACTGCAATGG
Organism: Nowickia ferox; assembly: GCA_936439885.1. Taxonomy (NCBI): domain Eukaryota; kingdom Metazoa; phylum Arthropoda; class Insecta; order Diptera; family Tachinidae; genus Nowickia; species Nowickia ferox. The sequence goes on along the minus strand of OW387023.1, from coordinate 86,921,016 downwards.
CGTGGTGCATCCTGAATTCTTGCCACAAGGTCGCACGGTCAATAAGGAATACTACCTTTCGTCAGAAACTCACAGAATTGTGGAAAAAACAATCATGGATTTTGCACCATGATAACGCACCAGCTCACACATCGATGCTTGTGCGTGAGTTTTTGGCCAAAAACAAAACCTTTATCATTCCTCAACCACTGTATTCACCGGTCTTGGCCCCCGCTGACTTTTCCCTCTTCCCAAAACTGAAGACATCGATGAAAGGAAAGCGTTTTTCTACGACTGAGGAGATAAAAGAAAAATCGAAACAGGAGCCGTTGGCGATACAAAAATGCGCGTTTCTGAAGTGTTTCGAGGATTGGAAAAAACGCTGGCATAAGTGTATTATATATATCTGAGGGGGATTACTTTGAAGGAAACAAAATAGTTATTGATGAGTAAATAAATAATTTTTGAAAAAATTGAAAATAACGGTTATTTTTTGATCAGACCTCGTATATATATTTAATGACAATGGTCTGATATTCATTTAAAAATGTATACCTACTTATACATTTGTTTGTATGTATGTATGTGTGTATTTATTTATTGATGGTTTATAGCTTTTTCCTATACACACTTTTATATTTATGCTGTTTAAGTATTCAGTCAATGGGAAAATCTTGTCTCGCAAAGATTTAACATCGAAATACTTTTTCAAAGCATACCAAGCAAGCTTTTGCTTTTCAATTTAGTATTTCTTTTTAAGCCAAAAAAATAAACAACGAAATTATACACTTGCTTGCAATTGCTATTTTAAAAACACATTTAGTGTACAATAAAGCGGGTCGAAAAAATAAGTTGTGCCAGTCACACCCTAGAACGAAAGAAATGTCAATGAAGTTTTGCACAGCACTTTTTGTTTTTTGTATATAGCGCCGCCATTTAAAGTCCGATCTCCTCATATCGCATATCGTTGTTCATGGCTTGACTATGTCTTAAAATTTGCCCTTGATGAGTTTTTAATCCAACATCAAATTCTGAGCGCCAACTATGACATCTCGACTCCTTCCCCCTCAATGTCACATTTTTTGCACGTGGCTAGAAAGTCCTTCTAAAACTTTGTAGCTAAAGCTTTTGATATACTCACTTTTATGACACGCCTCACAATTTAGCCCCTTTCTTTCTTTTTAACATACATGTTACTTTAAACCAAGTCGATCCCAATACAAAACAAACAAATTTCCACCAGTCACGCCCTAGAACGAAAGGTATGTCAATGCAGTTTACAAAACAGGAAACAACATTTCTTTGCCGAGCCGTAATATACAGCATCTCTTATTTTTTTATACGAGTATACAGCGCGGCCATATTGCATATCGTTTTTCATGGCCTTTGGTGACGTTTTTTCTTCTTAAATTTGTTTGCATGAAAATTTTTCATTTAATAAAACTCTGTGTATACATACGAGTATCGGTGATCAGTAATGAGTAGCGAAAAAGTGAGTAGAGTTGAATCATGACCTATAATTTCTTATACTTATGCGCACTCATACTTAGCAAGATTTATGACGTTGTTGATTTTGACTCTCTCTCCTTAACTCAATGTCTATATATATACAATGCAAAATACGTAAGTATGGTTTGGCAAAGCGAATTTGAATACGAACATTAAAATACTCATTACGGGGTTATTTGTTTGCTCATTATGGGGTTTCACATGGGTTTGCTTAAACACTTTATACTATTTGTAGTTGTAGTTGTACTATATGGATGAGTTGAGTGAGCTGAGTGAATGTAAGTACCCTGTAGGAAATGCGAATAGTGAAATTGTAATGATTTACTAGTGACATTGTCAGTAGTACTACTGACCAGGTGTACCCCAGCCAATGTAGTCATCTATTGACATTTATCTATTTGTCATTGGAAATCCACCACTAGACTGTAGCACTACTCACTAAGTAGTTTTTTAGGACCACATGGAGACATTTTCACCAATGATTCACTAGTAAATTTTAGGGGCTCTAGTATATTTTAGTGACCCTCGTCTACAATTTTATGAGGGTTGGGGCAACAATTATTTTCAAATTATTCATAATAATATTATTTTTTTTATTAAAAATTAAATAAATTATTAAGACGGAAAGATTTTAGAAATTTTTTATATAAAATAAACTATTGACGGGTTGGTTGACAATGTTACCAGAAATACACCAGTACTGTTGTCTCTAAAGTATCTCTACTCCCGCATAAAAGAAAAGTTGTCGCCATTTTAACTAGTGCAATTGTCGCTAGAGAAAATACTGTTGACATAGAGACATATGGTTCTAGGCTGACTAGAAGGTAGTATAAGTATTTTTCTGAAAATATAAATCAAACTGAGGTGATTTATGAGTGTGAGTGTGATATGAGTATGATGTCGACGTCGCATTCATATTTATTGCAACCTATACTTATAAATCAATCTTATCATGAGTGTGGAAAAAATCAGAGCAGTTGAGTTTAAACGATGTCTACTCATTTATATTTAAAATTTCAAGAGTCAGTATGAATAGCGTAAAAACGATGCATTACCGATCACTGATACATATTTTAGTTTTGTACTATGAACTATGGACTGAAGTTTTTGCTCATTTTGTCAATTAAGAAAACTAGAATAAGAGATCAAGGCACTAAAAAAATGATATTTATTATTTGTAGAACTTCAAAGTTTTTTTCTTGATTTACAAAACCAGTTGATTTTACATCTTTATGTTTTCAGGGATTGCATACTTGCTTACTAGTACACCGAAAAATAGAGTATATGCAAACATAAATATGTATGCACATACATAAATATATACCTATGTATTCATTTACATATATACATATTTATTTATTAATGTATGGCTGTGTGTCTTGATGTGTGTGGTTGCTTTCATATCAAGTGTCTTCAGCACAAATTGACAGTTAAAATAATGAAGTTGAATTTAAGTGGTCGTTGCTATTAAACTTTTTACGTACGTATGTATGCAATTATGCATATATGGATCCTTCCACGATTAATCGCATGGACATACAATTTAAAGTTCAAAAATCTTGATAAAAAAAACACTTGAAATGTATTTTCTATTTTTTGATATAAAAAGCAGCATATCAAAAAATATATAATTTGTGCCATTATTAAGAAAGTTATGAACTAAAAACTATGCAAAAAAGTTAATTTTTTTAAAGTTTAATAAATTTTGAACGAGTATTGAAAAAATACCTAAATTTACCAGGAAACCTCTTTTTTGGGAAATCAAAATAAAAAAATTTCAAGCCGTTTGATTTGGTGTGGAATGACCCAAATGTTGGTACTATTTTTCAGTATTTATTATTGAAAGTAATGCTTTGTTAAATACACACATACATACAAACATATGTATGTACATATCGCTCATTTACTCAAACAACGTCATAAGTCATAATATTAAATTTTTAGTTAGTGGTGCATAACTAATCTTCATATCGTTCTTCATATTTTGTAAAAATTTCATACAAATAACTTGGCACTGACCTGAATAGAAAATGAAAAAGCAAAAAAAAAAACAGAGAGTGAATAGTGAATATTACAAATTAAATTCTACTAAAATCTTCAGAAGAACTAAACACGTGCAAAGCTTTTCATTCCCGAACTTGATATAATTTCTCTACCTAATACTCGTACATTTACGATACATATTTTATGTGAAAATTATCCACCGTCTGTAATAAAATAAAGGTAAAAAGCAAAATAAAGCTTCTCAAGAGTTTTTAAATAAAATTTCATTCCTTCAACAGCCACTTATATGGTTGACTTATTGCCCGTGTTGCACGAAAACAACACAAATTATATACAAACAATTTCTCCTCACGCATATTCTTTTGTAACTTTTTTTATTATCATTTATGGCCACAAATTATTAAAGAAAAAGAAAATTACTTAAAAGAAAAAATCAATATGTACGAGTATTACAAAAAATCCGTAAGCCCCAATACAAAGTTACCAAAATAAAATTATATTGTCTGTCTGTGCATAAAAAGAAAAACATAAAAAGGGTTTCTCTTTCCATTGAACTCATACTCAATCGTGCTGCAATCTTCTCAAACTTTTATTTGAGGCCGTCTTCGTACATTACCTTAATGAATTGTTGGATTTTAAAAAAGTTTTTACGCATTTTAACATTCATTCATTTAACATATAGTACGAGTAAGTTTTAAAATTGACTTTGTATGGCAGGGATACGTTGTATCCACGTCTTTTATTGCTGTTAAATTCATGGTGCGTATGGAAAAAAGTATTTTTAGGTTGTTATAGCTGCTTTAATTCATTTGCAATATTTGCGAATACTGTTGCCAATAAAGACTTCTTCTGTTCTTAATACATACTCGTATCATTTAGCAAACGAGGGGAATATTTTAAGGTTTACCTTTCATTTTGTAATAATTTGATAATACTCCTTAAGATGTAAGCATCATAATGATATTAAGGCACTTCGAAGCTTTTGGAATTTTAATGAGCGGATATTCAAGTCAAATCAATTTTCAAGTTAAAATTGAAAAAAATAATCAATATCAGTAACAAGCAACATTGATAAGTTTCTACGGATTAACTGCCTGTTGGAAATAAATACATATCGCACACTAAATAATAAACAGTCAGGTACTGAAGAGCTCTTACTGTAGCACTTTAATTTAATTATTTCAATTAGATTAAATTTGAAAGCTCCTGCCATTACCGCTTTTACTAACAGTAAAATTGCTTGCAAAATTGGCAAAACTAATCTTCGTTACTCGTATTTCTTTCGGGCTTGTTTTGTTAACTGTGAGGGATGTGCAATAAGTCCTTGAATTTTTTTAATAAAAGGATGTTTTAAAAAAAAAATTTTTTTTAAATATTTTTTTTAAAGAGAAGCAACACTCAGTCATTTAATGCCTACTAGTATTACTAGGTGTTACCTTCTTTAGGAAAGGGACAGTGACAGAGAAGACAGGTGGGGAGGGAAGAGGTAGATGGTTAGAGAAAAGCTTCATTATTTTACAACTATTTTCTTATGCACGTTTTTTAATAGTGCAGAGTTGCAGCGCCTCGGGTGTCAACGAACATACGACAATGGCAAGACTGTTGTAAATTTAGTGATGGTAAAAATGAGCTTTCATTACAAAAAAGCTTTCAGCAAATTGTAATACGATGAATCAAAACAATTCACATATTCCATTTTGCAAAAAATTTGCGTATATAAAGCAGAAATCTACATCAACTGACACAACACACAGTGCACCAAACACAAAGAACGCTGATGAGGAAGGTGTAGTGGCCTTCGAAAACAGCCGGTTGTTACGTTCTACTACTTGTTTGTCACAATATTTACTATTAATTTTCGTGTTATTTGTTCATTAATAATTAATCACATGTAATTTGGCTTACAAAGCGATACGAACTTTAGTCTGATCAAATCATAAATATAGAAACAAAAGAAGTTCGAAAAATAATAATTAAAATTAGCTAAAAAAAGAGGCGTATTACATTTTCAAAGTTGTGTTCATTTTTCAACGTAGTCTCTCTTGAGTCCTATACGGTTTACCCAACGCGTTGCAACCTTTCTAAAATATCTCTATGACTTCCAAAAATTAAAATTGTTTAAATTCATCAAAATTTGTATTTTCTACAGCAATGAGATCATCTCATCGTAATTTTTTATTTTTTTTTGTATTAAGCTTTTTATCTAAAACCCCCCATAAAACAAAATTTTCATAAAGGTTTTTTTTTTGAAAATTTTCTCCTTCCATTTGATATAATTTAGACCCACTTGAATATAAAATAACTGATATTTAATTTTTAAGAAGACAGGGATAAATCTTCCTAAACTCTGTAAGAAAACTGTTGTAATTTCATAACCAGATATGTTATATACAAATAAAGAATTGAATTGATGTATTTCTTTGTGGGACAATTGCATCGTTGGACTCAAATCTCATTCCGTGCCGACTCAGTGTTTTAGGTTTGAGAACAAGAAATAAAAACTGAAGAATAGGGAAAATTATGAAAATGAAATGACCAATTCGTTGACCAATTCATGGAAAAGTGCTAACCGATGCACACTTGCATTATCCTGTTGGAAGAGAACTTTTTTCTTAGACTAACCCATTAAGGCCCGATCCATGATCCCATTGAGCTATAATGATGAAACTTTAAAAATTTAATTATATATACCTAAATAAGAAAGAAAACAATTTTTAGACAAATCGGACCAGTGGGGGCCCAGATAACGCAACGTTGGGCCTAAACGATATAAAAATTAATATTTGCATTTGATAATTTTATATAATTTGTATATCGCTTAGGCGCACTGTTGCGTTTTCGCATCACGGATATATCCAATCATAAAAATAATAGCAAATGTCTAAGATAATTGGGATTTCCACTAAAAATATTAATATTCGTATGTCAGCTACCTCCGTCAAAAGTTTGAGATAAGTCTATTATATTATTACTGTATTTTGTTAACAATTCTAAAAAGTACCCAAAAAACAGTAAAAACTAAAAATTTAAATAAATTTTTTTTTTATAAAAAAACTTATGTATGATAAAAATTAGGGATGCAACCGATACCGATACCGATATATCGGCGATACTGCTGGTTTTCCGATATATCGATATCGGCGATATTTTACTGTCGATACGCCGATACTTCTTATATTTTTCCTTAGAGTTTTTTGAACAAAATATTCAATTTTCAACTCTTTTTTTTGCATGACAACTATGAGAAATAACATATTAAAAGCAGAACATAAAATCAAAACAGAATACATAATGAAATTGTTTCTTCTATTTTTTTTTGCACCATAGTAATGAAATGTTCTCTCAATGTTAAATCTTGTATGTGTTTGTATATTTTAAGATTTTTTTCAAGGCGCATTAATACAAGTGGTGGTAATTCTACAACAATTACAACTTAAAATAACAACTGACATCTCAGCCCCTATGTCAACATGTACAAATTTTGACATACGAACCTCTAATTTGCGCAAAAAAAGAATAAAAACTGTGCTTATAACATCACCACTTTGAATACGTCTTGATTTTCTTTTATTTATTTATGCATGCGATGATTTAGTTCAGCGATGTAAAAGTTGGTACAATTGTCCTTCTTTTACAATTGTACTTTTGAGTACATTTTGTAATGAAACTAATATTAATTGTTGAGTTTATCGTCACAGAAAATGCAAAAAGCCCTGTCTAACTATTGTAACCCGTGGTGCCGAAGTGAAAGGTGTTCTGTTTGATATTATTATATTATTTCATTTATTTAATATCAGATATAATTAACACTTAAAATTAGATGAAGGTATCAAAAGTAAAAAAAGATCTAGAATGTGTATCTATCCTAGTGATACATTTGTTGTGACTGGTTACTTTTAACAAGTAGTCAACATTATAAAACAGAGATGTTGAAAACAATAAGGGTATTACAATTCTCCCACTCTTAAAAGGAACTTTAGGTGTTGACCAACATTAACCCAAGACATACTGTTCCAAATATTTTGGAGCTTGACGCTGGCGAGTCGAGCTACGGACTGATGAACTACTTTGACTTGTTGACGGTTCTTGATTAGCTGATGGTTGATGTATTGTAGATGATTCTTGAGGTTGACTTATTGGTGGTTCGTTTTCAGATAGTTCCCTTTGGGTTTCTGAATCGGCCGTAGATGCCGAACCATGATGAAACATTATTTGTTGATCTACGTTTTGTTGATTATTATTTTCCAAGGATTGACTAGGAGGGGAATGAACGTTGCTTAGTGTTCCATCTTGAACGTTTGTGGCAATTAACTGGTTAATATGTCTCTTAAATGTGTATCCATTATCCAATTTTACCATGTAGTGAAGACGACCCATTTTTTTAATAATGGTGCCAAGTTTCCATAATGGCTTGTTTGAAGTGTAATACCGGGCTTGTACCCTATCTCCCACGCTTAATTGTCTTGATGGATGATTTTGTTGCTTATTGCCGTGCATTTGTAACGGTTTTAATACGTCTAAACGACTTCGTATTTGGCGGCCCAGGTAGAGCTCTGAAGGAGTTTTCCCATTTTTCAAGGGTGTAACACGATACTTGAAAATAATTTCTCTTACCTTTGACTGCATTGATGACGATTCGTTTGACATAGCTGCAAGTTTGTGCTTCAGCGTTTGAATGTTCCTTTCAGCTAGCCCATTGGTAGCTGGATGTCCAGGTGCGATAAATTTTTGAAAAATACCGCAATCCTGACAAAAATTAGAGAACTCTTCACTTTTAAAAATAGTTGCATTGTCGGAGACCATGACATCTGGATAACCGTTTCTTGCGAAAGTATTGCATAACATTTCTATAGTTGAAGCTGATGACGGTGCTGTTGCGCATGTACCAACTTATACCCATTTTGACTTAGCGTCCACGACAACCAAAAAATAGTGTCCTTGGTAGGGTCCCGCGTAATCAATGTGAATTCGCTGCCAGTTGTTGTCTGGCTCCTCCCAGGGATGAAGTGGTGCTTTTGCTGGACTACTTTGAGTAGAAGCGCAAGCTGGACAAGTGCGTACACATTTTTCGATATCTTTATCGATGGACTTCCAGTATACGTAACGTCTGGCTAATTGTTTCATTTTTGTTATACTTGTATGTGTATGATGAAGTTCCTGTAGAACTGCTTCCTGTAGTATGCTTGGAATAATTATTCGCTGACCTTTGAACAAAACGTTGTGATCAATTGTATGCTCTGAATCAGGTGGTGTGTTGTGCTGTAATTCAAACAAAATTTTTGAAAGTGTAACATCTTTTTGTGTTTCTCGTTGAATTGCCTTAAAATTTAAGTTTCTCGAACTTATTTGATTGATAGATGCGTTACATATTTGGTGGACTTCCTTATCAATAAAATTTGTTGAACTACTTTTTAGATTTAAAGATGCCCTTGAAAAACAGTCTGCACTCTGGTTTTCCGACGAATTTTTGTGTATGATTTCGTAGCTATATCCGCTTAAAAATGCAGCATATCTTTGTAACCTCTCTGAAGTCATCTGTGCTAATTTAGCATTTTGGTGGAAAATTCTCATTAACGGCTTGTTATCCGTTACCAGTTTAAACATACGCCCGTATAAATATTCATGAAAATGTTGCACTGCATAGAAAATGGCTAACGCTTCTCTATCTAGTTGTGAATAATTTTGCTCAGCGCTTGATAGTGATCTTGACGCAAATGCGATTGGCCTTTCCTCCCCATAGACTAGATGCGAAAGAACCCCAGCTATACCAGTTGGACTGGCATCGCAGGCAAGTTGAAGAGGCAATTCTGGGTTAAACGGCATTAAAACTCTATCACTTGCAATTTCCTTTTTAAGCACCTGGAAGGACCTTTGGCATTCCGCAGACCAACTAAATTTTGCGTTTTTGTGTAATAGTTTACGCAATGGTGCGGTTATGGTCGACACATTTAATATAAATCGAGAATAATATGTGACCATTCCCAGAAATCGTCTCACATCATCAACTGTTTTTGGTTGTGGCATCTTTAAAATTGCGTCCATTTTAGAAGAAGATTTTAATACTTTGTTCTGTTCGATTGTATGCCCTAAAAACTCAATTTTATTTACGAAGAATAAGCATTTTGACCGATTTAAATGTAGATCGAATTTTTGTAATTGTTTGAGACAGCACTGCAAATTAGTTGTGCACTCTTCTAATGTTTTGCCATGTATAATAATATCATCGAAATACGCTTCGGTATTGGGCACATCACGTAAGATTTGGTCTATAATTCTATTGAACTCGGCTGGAGCAGTCTTTATGCCAAATGATAACCTATTCATTTTGTAAGTACCTCGGTGCGTTGATATAGTTTGAATTAGGCTTGATTGTTCATCGACAGGTATATGAAGGTATGCTTTGTACAAGTCTAACCGACAAAAGTATTTAGCATTTCGTAGGCTATTGAAAATGTGTTCAATTTTTCTTATCGGGTAATGAGCATCTACTAATCGTTGATTTACCCCAACTTTGTAATCCACGCACAAGCGGACTCCACCATCAGTTTTTGGTATAACCACAAGCGGAGAGCCCCAATCGCTATTTGAAATTTTTGTAATAATTCCTGCACTTTCTAAATTATTTAATTCTTTTTCAACGCGATCTGTTAAAGCGTATGGAATTTGACGTTCTTTTGTATATACAGGTGACGCAGATTCTCTCAACTTTAACGAAACCACATAGGTTGAAACACATCCGATTTTTTCCTCAAAAACGTTTGCGAAATCGGCCATTATTTTCTCAATACCATTTTGATTATTGAAAACATCTGTAGTGTTGTAACCTGAACCAGATTTATCTAGATCAGCCAGGTTGATATTGAGACCTCGAATCCATGACCGCCCAATTAACGCTGCACAATTGTCCGGAACAATGTATATTTCCTCTGTTGTTGAAACGCCATTAAATTGTATATTAACCTGGACTTTACCATCTGGAATAAAAGTATTTTGGGTATAAGATCGAAAAATTATGTTTGTAGGATTTAATTTTTTATTCAATTTTAATTCCTGGAATTGTTTCCTAGGGATAAAAGTAAATCCCGACCCGGAATCGACTTCGAATTTGACTGGTTGCCCTTCAATTTTAATAGAGGCATAATATCGTTCTGAACCAGAATTTTGATACACGTCAATTATCTTGTAGACACCGTAGTTTTCACCATTTATATTTTGAACTTGATTTGTTGTTTTTTTATTCCCCGAGTCTGCTTTTAACAAAGTTGTAATGCAAACTTTATTCACATGACCCGTTTTGTTGCAACTTGAACATTTTAATTTTGTTTTGGCAGTACGACAGTCCTTTGCATTGTGGTTATTTCTACCACAACGGAGGCACAATCCAGCAATACCTAGTTCTTGATAATTGACTTTTGCACTTTTCGATTGTTGAGCTGGCTGTTGCTTGTTATGGTGCCTGAACTTTCTACCAGAAATTTTATTAATATCAGGGGTACTGTTTACGTTTAGTGCCGGACCAACTTTATCAGTGAGTTCTCTAGCATCAGCTCTAGCTGCTTCAAGTGCTAAAGCTTTTGTAACGATTTCATCAAACTTGTCGGTACTCGACTGTAGGAGATGTTCCCGAATGCTGTTATCACGAACACCACTAATGAACTGAGCACGAAGAAAAATATCAGCAATTGAAGTTTTGCAGTCACATGGGGACATAAAATTACAATCAATTACTTCTGAACGAAGAGCAGCAACAAATCAGCAATAGACTGTTGTTCTTTCTGATACTTTGATAAAAAACGATGTTGAGCCACCAACAAGTTCCTCTTTGGAGAAAAATGAGTGGCCAGTTTTCCCAGCAATTCTTCGTACGTTAATTCAGAAGGTAATTTAGGTGCTGTCAATGCTGTAATGGTGTTGAATGTTGTTGTACCAATTGAATTTAAAAGTAGTTTGGCACAATATACTTTGTTTGCGTTGATTCCCTTCATTTCGATATAGTTTTCAAAACGCTGTATGTAGTTTTTGTATGGCTCCTTAGTTGGATCGAATTGATCGAAATTTGGTACTAACATTGTGTTTGCTGATGTACTTTGCACTGGAGTAGCAGCAGTATTTGTAGCCTTTAGGATTTCCCCCAACATTTTCTGTTGCACGGCCATGAATTGCTTGAATTGCTCGGCGTCCATTTTGTATTTCATATACTTTAAATGTAAAATAAATGAATTGCACTTTTCATTAATTTTACAAATTCTCCTTGAATTGTATTCTTGATTTTCTTCTCTCGTCGCCAACTATTGTAACCCGTGGTGCCGAAGTGAAAGGTGTTCTGTTTGATATTATTATATTATTTCATTTATTTAATATCAGATATAATTAACACTTAAAATTAGATGAAGGTATCAAAAGTAAAAAAAGATCTAGAATGTGTATCTATCCTAGTGCTGCATTTGTTGTGACTGGTTACTTTTAACAAGTAGTCAACATTATAAAACAGAGATGTTGAAAACAATAAGGGTATTACACTAACGTTTTAAAAGTTTTACAGGGGAGCATAAAACTTGATTCAATGAAATATAAATTGACAATTAGTGTAAAATGTTATAATGCAAGTTAAAAGGGCCAACAAATTTATAGATGTATTTATTGTAAAATTTTTTACTTATTGTCAATATATTAACTCATTCAAACAACTTTTATGCTTTTCCTGTAAAACTTTTAGAAAGGACTTTTTGCATTTTCTGTGATGATATACCTACATACTCAAGTACATACTCAATAAAAATGTGCCTGTATGTAAATTAATCATTTTTTTTAATATTACCGCTATTTTTGATCGAATAAGACGAATTTTTATAGTATCTCTGTATGTTCGGGAAAAAATCGGAATATACAAAAATTGGATTAGACTTTTTTCTGCTTCAAACGGATTTGAGAAATCGTCTATCTCCGCCAAATTTGAGAACACTTTGTTTTTTAAACAAAAATCTTATTAATATCAATTTTAAATATTAATATTTTGCAATGTTTTTATAATTTTAATTTAATTTTAACATGATCTCAAATTTAATTCTTTTTTTTAAAGTCTTATTAATATCAATTTTAAATCTTGAGCCAATCTAAACTCAATGCCAACGTTTATTTTGTAAAATCATAAATATTGCAGACGTTTTGTAGTTTGAAAATTTGAATTTTATAAACTGAAATGTACTGAAAATTTTGATGATTTGAATGGCTCATTAATAAACACTGTTATTTTGTATAATAGAAGAATTACTCTACTTGAGTTTTGTTAATTTTTACTTGAGCTCAATTTAAATATGCGTATCGGTATCGGAATCGGTATCGGCGATATTTATTTTTGAGTATCGGTATCGGTTTCGGATCGGCGAAATGGCGTATCGTTACATCCCTAATAAAAATCCAAAAAGAGGTCGATTAGATATTAAGTTAAATTTGATTTCTCTGCGCTTTATTACAATATCATGTAATCAGAAAATGCTTGAGGGGGGGGGGCTTAAGTGAACGCTGCGAAGGTTACATTTTCGCTACGATTTCGGTCTGTCTGTACGTAATTTTGACAACTTGTTGTTCTTGGAAACCGTAAGAAGTAAACTCTTGAAATTTTCAATAACGCTAAAACTAAAAAAATTCCAAAACTTAAAAAATGCCGAAACGAAAAATCACCAAAATGAAATATATCTCCAAAAAGGTCCGCAAAAAACTAAAAAGTCGCCAAAATGAAAATAAACGTCAAAACCTAAAAAATCACTAGAACTAAAAAACAAACAAAAAAAAGCCAAAATCCGAAAAAAACCACAACGAACAAAAAGCCGTAAATTAAAAAAAAAAAAAAAAAACTTTAAAGAAAATTTATTATTTGACATGTTGTCAGAAGTGTACATAATATTATTGAAATTTATTTGCTGTTAGTTTAGCATGTCTATATACGTATTTCATTGGCGCTTCAACCAAATCATCTGTAGACTTCAACTACAAATTTTAAACAGTCACAAACCTCTTACTTTATGCATAGACTTTCAAAAAAATAAAATGAGTTCACCTGAATATAAATTATTTGCTGGCTTTTGTATCAGTTTCAAAGCCTACTAAGCTTGTTTTTTCTTCTGTGATTTTCAAAAGTATTATTATTTTGTGAATTCTCAAATAGTTTTTGAAAGTATATGCATAAAGTAAGAAGTTTGTTACTGTTTAAAATTTGTAGTTGAAGTCTACAGATGATTTGGTTGAAGCGCCAATGAAATACGTATATAGACATGCTAAACTACCAGCAAATAAATTTCAATAAAAAAAAAAACTTAAAAAAAACGACCAAATAAATAATATCAAGTAAGATATTCGATTATGTAGGCTAGATGTGGATTATAACTCGTGCATACTTAACAGCGGCCACCATAATTTTATTGGTTGACAAAACCTGCCTTGACCCTTTCTAGCTCCGATTATCCCGGAGAATCCCACTGCTTAGACTGCTGCTTGGTTGGTGTCTGGTGTATTGTGATGGATCTACTATTTCTCCACCGTAGAGAAAAGGTGCCGGAATTCGTTCGTATTGCGGTTAAAAAACGCCACAAACTGCTGCCAAATTCCCACATGATTGTTGAGTTACCCATTTTGCAAAATCTTTCTCATACCCAAGTGATCATTTAAAATTGTAGCCACTGAGCCTTTAATTATAAAATTTTATCCTTTTTTTTTTTTAATTTTGAAATAAGCAGTAGAAAATTGTTAAAATTGTTTAAATAAGCATTTATTGCCAAAATATGTAAAAATATGCAACTTCAAATTAATTAGTCAATACTATTTTATCTTTTAGCAAAAAAAAAAAAAAAATTTATTTCCATGAAACTCCGAACCCTGCTTATAACCATTGACTAAATGAGTGATATAATCATTGTTTCACCAATTTCTTTCGACAGTAAAGTTTATAAATTTAATTTAACTATTTCCCTCTAATTAAGTGAATTATTGCTTAAGCAGGCTCTAGTTCGCCCAGTATAATTTTAGTAATGGCACAAGTAATTATTTAAGTTAATTAAATAAGCATTAAGTGAAGTCCGTAAAACGTCAGTTATTTATGCTTCGATTGAAAATTATATTATATATGTACAATATTTTAACAAAAAAAAAAAAATATTCCTTCTAATAATAAAAATAAAATAGCTCAAGCAAAATGTTTATAGAGTTTGCAGAAAGTTCTTGGTTGTTATTAAGGTTTTGTTGTACAGTGTATCAAGCCTATAAATAACTTTAATTTACCTTTGAATGGTATGCGTTCACACACACACAAACACAAACACACACACATACGCGCAACCACTTACGTAAATACTTTTCTTTTTAAAGGCATATTTTACAAGTTTTATTTCATTGTTTATTTTTTTATTGTGTGAAGTGTTTTCTGCTGGTTTTCTCTCTCTCTTGCTGTTGTTTTGTACTTCCGTATTTCCGTATTTTATATATTTTGACCATGAGGTTCTTAAATTAATTGAAATGTGCAGTAGTTACGTTTGCCGTCCTTTTATAAATAAATATATGTAAGTGGCAATAACTCCTCCCATTTATTTTACTTGCCTCATTTTATTTTTAAGCATAATTGCGGGACGACATGACACAAATTGCAAAAAACGGAAACGTAAAAACGTTGGTATTTTAAAGTAACAGTGCAACGAAAGGGATATTCAAGCAGTTTATTTCTAGTCCGTTACACAAAGTGTGTCAAATCAGCAGAAGTTTTGAAAACAACTGATCTCTGAGGCAGCAGTTCAGGAAGTTTATTTTAGAAATTTGGACAATGAATTAGCGGAAGAAAAACCTTTAAAATGTTGTGCCTTCTATAGAATCTGAAATTATCTCACAAATTAATAAAATTTTTAATTTTTAATATTTTTGATACTTTTTTTTCAAAAATACTGATTCAAATCTTCAGAAATGTTTGCTTAATTTGTGGACATAAACGATAAATTCAATGAGTTAATGTCATTTGGACTATTTCCACAATGTGCTGTATATTAGAAACCGTAGGAGGCAAACTCTTGAAATTTTCAAAAACGCTACAATAAAATCGCTAAAATAAAAACCGCTTAAATAAAAAACATTACCAAAAATAAAAGAAATCGCTAAAATGCAAAAAAAATATATCAAAAGTAAAATGGTCGCCAAAATAAGGTGTGTGAATTCGCTACATTGCAGTTGTTTGGTTTTAGTTTTGGATTAAAAAAAAAAATGCGAAACCAAAAAAACGCCAGACCAAAAAAAAAAAAAAACAAAATCCCTTTAACTAAAAATATGTATGTATTGTAAAATAAAACAAGCAAAAAAAATCGCAAAAAAACCGAAAAAGAAAGAAGAGCCGTACGGAACACGTCGCTTGGGACTGAGAGTTGCACTGTATTTTATATTTTTATGTGTTCATTTGAAATTTAACAGTTTTTTTAACTACCATACGTACAATAAACTGAAATTATTTTCAGTCATGAAAAAAGTTTTTGTACTGTTGAAAACTGTAAAGATTTTGGTTTTGGAATTGCCTCCAAAATTGCTTGTGATTGGTAAAGTGAAACAAAAAATTTATTAAGAACTTCTAATTTTTTATAAACAATTTTTATAAATAAGTGAAATTTATTTGCTGGTGGTTAAGCGATGTCTATATGCATTTCATTGTTGCTTTAACAAATCGTCAGTAGACTTCAACCACACATTTTGAACAGCAACAATGAAATGCATATAGTCATCGCTTAACCACCAGCAAATAAATTTCACTTATAATATAATTATGACAATATGTCGAATAATAAATCCTTTGAATTTTTATAAATAATAGAACCGTATAAATACAAATTATATGCAATTCTCGAGCTACATTTCAAAGTGGTAAGCTTATGGTAATGACGAAATTAGAAAAAAATTTAAAAATTTAATCTTTAAATATTATTTTTCATTACTATGAAAAATTCGCTTACTATTT
This sequence comes from Nowickia ferox, assembly GCA_936439885.1. Taxonomy (NCBI): domain Eukaryota; kingdom Metazoa; phylum Arthropoda; class Insecta; order Diptera; family Tachinidae; genus Nowickia; species Nowickia ferox. The sequence goes on along the minus strand of OW387023.1, from coordinate 86,904,542 downwards.
AAATAGTTTTGATCATTTTTAAGTAAATACTATATCATAAATTTTATATAAAATATAAAAGATGCGTCAGGAAGTACAAATGAAACGAAATTTTCCGCTGGGCAAAAAAGTATAGTTTAATAATTAATAATTGATTATTAATGCGTTATAATTGCACCAAATAAAACACAATTAAATTAATATAAATTTTTAGAGTTCTACTGTTAAATTCAGCTAAAACTCATTTTTGAAGAAAAAGGATATATGTAAGGCAGCCATATCCTTACACCTAATAGATGAAAATTTACAAGAGAGCTTAGACGCATAATCCTTAAAATATATATAAATTTTTAGTGCTTTCTAATCAAAAATTCAGCTAAAATTTAGTTTTGAAGAAAAAGGATAAATGGAAGGTAGCCATGTATCCTTGCACTGAAAAGATCGAAATTTTTAACATAGCTTAAATGCATAATTATAAGAATATTTATACATTATTAGAGTGTTTTAATTACAAATTCAGCTAAAAATGATTTTTTAAGAAAAAGGATATATGGGAGGCAGTCATGTCCTTGCACCGAATAGAACAAAATTTACAAAAGAGCTCAGATGAATAATTCTTTAAATATATATAAATTTTTAGCGCGTTCTAATCATCATAAATTTAGTTAAAATTTATTTTTTAAGAAAAAGGATATATGGCAGATAGTCATAATATTGCACTTAATAGAGCAACACTTAAAATAGAGCTTAAATGCATAATTCTCAAATGTATCTTAAGTTTTTAGCACGTTCTAATTATAAATTTAGCTAAAATTTATTATTGACGAAAAAGGATATATGGGAGGTAATCATGTTCTTGCACCGAGTAGACCAAAACTTAAAACAGAGCTTACACGCATAATAATAAAATTTCATTTTAATTTTTGGTGCGTTCTAATCATAAATTAAGCTAAATTTAATTTAAAAAAAAAGTAATATATTGGGAGGTAGTCATGTTCTTGCAACGAACGGGGCCAATTTAAAACAGATCTCACGGGCATAATTCTAAAAATATGTTTATATAAATGTTTGGTGCGTTCTAACTACAAATGCAGCTCAAATCTATTTATATAAGAAAAATAATGTAGGGATGGAAGTTATGTCCTTGCAGTGAATAGAGCAAAGCTTAGAACTGATCTTTTTTTTTTAGAAAAGGGATATATGGACGGTAGTCATGTCCTTGCATATAATAGAGCAAACTGTACAATAGAGCTTCAACGCATAGTTCTAGAAATACACAGTTTTATTGTTTTCCAATAATAAATTAATATAGGGTCCGCCATCTAACGTTTTTTTTTTCAACTAGTGCTTATTTCGTGAATGGCAATACTTATCTCATGTCTGATTTGACAGATAATTAGTTTTATCCTTCCGCTGAACGAATATGGTTGTGTATACGCTTGAACAACGCTGGGAAATATTGCCTGCTATCGACTTACAGAAGATTCCGATTATGCCAAAAAAAAATCATATTTTCAGATGAAGCTCATTTTGATCTTGGCGGGTATGTAAACAAGCAAAATTGTCGCATTTGGAGCACAGAAAACCCGCACGCATACATTAAAAAGCCGACGCACCCAAAACGAGTCACTGTTTGGTGCGGATTTTGGTCCAGAGGCATAATTAGGCCAATGAGCAAGGAGTGGCCGTTACAGTCAATGGCGATCGTTATCGGGCCATGTTGAACGAATTTTTGTTCACAAAAATTGAAGAGGAGGATATTGGCAACATTTGGTTTCAACAGGACGGCGCTACGTGCCACACAGCCGAAGCTACACTCGATGTTTTGCGCCCTGTTTTCAACAAAAAAAAGTTATCTGGCGGACCCTTTATAAGATCTAGTCATGCCCTCACAACGAATGTAATAAAACTTATAGCCGCAATAGTATGTTAAATTTCAGTGCAAGATACCAATTTTCCCTACATTGTGGCAATACATAACTGTAGCTAGAATTAACATTTTAAGATTCAGTATGTATGGGACGTAGGCATGTCCTTGAGCCAATTTTTCTTAGTTTAGCTATAAGAGCAAGTACACGAAAGTAACAACTTTAGTTTTGCCAATTCACTATATGAGAACAAAGCACTGTGTGATAAAATATTTTTTTTTTTTTTTTTTAATACATATAACTTGTATATTGCATCTTCAAAAAAATGAACTAACAATAAGTAATCAAATCTTAAGTCTAGATATAATTAATGTGTCCGACCAATGCCGAAAACAATTTTAGTGATAGTAGTTATTAATACAATAATTATGTACTAGCAAAAAAAAATTATTCTCAAAAAGTTTCATCTGAGGTATTGCGTATTAGAACCTTGGTGTCCCTCTTTTTTAAGCGGATGTGTCGAGTAAAGTTTAAGATGTTACGAGCAAGGGGATTAGGATGGGACTCGAGTTTAGTTAAATATTTGCCTGCGTATTTTGAAATTTCTTCAGTCACTAGTGGCATATTTAAATCACGATGTAAATTTGAATTTTTAATGTACCATGGAGCCGATGTTATTAAACGTAAAATTTTGTTTTGTCTTTGTTGGATTTTCTCAACATTTGAAGCTGAAGCAGTGCCCCATAACTGAATTCCGTAGCACCATATTGGTTTCAAAAGCGACTTGTATATTAACAGTTTGCAGTCTAGGCTGAGTGTTGAATTTCTGCCAATCAACCAATGTATTTGAGATAACTTAAGTTTCATTTGAGTTAGCTTAGAGTCAATATGATGTTTCCACGTAAGCCTTCGATCAAGGTGAATACCAAGGTATTTCACGTGAGAATGTTGAGGAATATTCTCATTGTGATAAAATATAATAAAAAAAAAATCGGTCCTCTAAACTTCAAGGATTCCTGTTCTTTCCATATATACTTAAAATAAAAATTGGCATAATGAACAGAGAAAGCTGGATAGCTTAATAAAATTTTGTAGAGAAGTTAATTTTAATATGTTTAACTTCTAAATTTTATACGATTTTAAGCAAGCAAAAAAAAAAAAATTAAAAAGTAAATGGATTTTCTTTTTAAATTTGGCTTACAAATCACTTGTGTCGAGTTAAATATATAACCTTACACTTTTAACTCCTTGTCGAATGTGCATAAAGCTGTCTGCAACGTCTCATATATTCTTAAAAACTTTTAAAAACCAAAAATTGCACCACAAATAAAAAAATAGTATTTAAAGTTATCACACATAACTTTTATTTCTTTTTGAAAATTGAAATTGAAAAAAAACATGCGATTATAATATTCTACTCATTGTCGTTGACACTGTCACTCTCAGATAATTTTGTTCTTTTTGAAGGCTTGTTATTTTACTTTTTGGCCATCATAAATGGATTTTATATCCCGTATGGATAAAATTTTAAACCTTAAAGTTCCTTAGGCCATAGCAATAAAATACCTCTCTCTATCTCTCTCTCTCTCTCTCTTTGCGAACAGCTTTATTAAAATGTTACTTTAAACTTTTGGGGCGGATGTTACGTTTGATAACTGTTGTTTACATTTATGGGAAATATTTACATTCGCATCTTACAGATTTTTATAAACTGTCATTAATTTCTGCTTCCATTTAACCATATAAATCTGCATATTACTTTTGCCATCAACTTTATAATTTATTTTAATATTTTTGTTGTTGTTGTATTTTATTTGTTATGTTGATATGTTTCCTTTTATGCAGCATCATGTTCCAAATATGACAGCAACAAATGTTTGTTCTCCTCAAAGAAGTGTCATTCAGACGCACTTTTGGGTAGTACACAACTACACGCAAGTGAATACGCAAAGAAATTGAAATGTATGTGTTTTTATATCACATAAAGTATTACAGTATATAACATAAATAATGAGCATGCGGAAGACAGATTTATATTTACTTTGTATTGAACTTTAGTTCCTGCGGCAACGAATGTGGCAAGTGTGTGTATGAGTGTGTGTTATTTTTAAATTTTTTATTGAAAATAATATACAGGAGTATTTGCTGCTGCTTTTATTATTTCGACTGTATACAAAAGTATGCAGATTATATTTGCACAGAACTTATTTATACGTTGCTGATGTACACACTTGTGCTGAAAAATATGTTAGTAAAAAGCCAAGGGGAAAACACATATTTTTTGTTTAAAGAAAATAAATGTCACTAAGATTGTAGATAATATAAAAAGAAATAAAAAAATATAATGCAGCAAAAGAAAAAGTTTAAATTTGTGGCGCAAAGAAAAATATGGAAGGCCTCTTGTTTAAAATTACGGCCGCCATATTTAAAATAAGGTGCCGGATGTCCAAATTCTCTGAAGTTGTGCTACTAATGCGATTCTTTAAACAATTTTTGTAATACAGCGCTTGCTATCTTTAAATTTAAATAAAACTAACTGCGTGATTCTCAAGGCCACGGAACTAGTGGCCAGCAATGTAGCTGAAGGTGAGAAGGTAACCTTCTACGTCGACAACAAGGCAGCGCTAAAAGCTTTGAAGGGACACAATTTCAAATCGAAACTTGTTAGTGGCTGTAGGAGAGTCCTCAACTTGCTTATGGGTAAATATAGTGTCAGACTATGTTGGGTTTCTGGCCACAGCAGTATTGAGGGAAATGAAATTGTTGATGAGCTGCAAGAATAGGATCGGCATTAGATGAGAGAATTTCAGACAGGTCGGTGAAATTACCGATAGGTCATTACTATAGGGAACTCAGTAATTGGGTAAAAAGCAGGACCACCAGTTCATGGCGAAGTAGGGAGGATTGTAGGGTCTCAAGGGATGTGTGGCCAAAACTAGACTCAGGAAGATCAAACTGCTACTGGACATAAATAGGACAGTTCACTGTTCGGTCAGAGCAAGAACCAGCATTTGGGAAACTGGCACTCCAGATTTTTGTAGGATGTGTGAATACCGTGGTTGAGGCATGATAACGGTTTTGTTTTTGGCCAAAAACTCACGCACAAGCATCGATGTGTGAGCTGGTGCGTTATCATGGTGCAAAATCCATGATTGTTATTTCCATAATTCTGTGCGTTTCTGACGAAAGGTAGTATCCCTTATTGACCGTGCGACCTTGTGGCAAGAATTCAGGATGCACCACGCCATTGCAGTCGAAGAAAACAGCGAGCAAAACCTTCACATTTGACCGAACTTGACGTGCTCTTTTCGGTCTTGGCTCTTCTGGACGCTTCCATTGGGATGATTGGGCTTTGGTTTCAATGTCATAGCCATACACCCATGATTCGTCACCAGTTATGATCTTTTTGAGGAAATCTGGATCGTCGTTGGCGATGTTCAACAGCTCCTGAGCGATGTCCATGTGACGTTGTTTTTGCTCAAAATTTAGTAAAAAATCGAAGAGCACACCAAAACACGACTAACATTTTTATCTGTCAAAAACAAACTGACAATCCAAAATGGCTGATATTGCCAACATATACAACAGGAAAAAAAATGTGAAAATCGAACATACGTAATTCACGAAATTTGAAAATAACGGTTATATTTTGATCAGGCCTCGTATAAGACTTACATATATCGTATAGAATTTAAATAAAAATAAGTACAAAGAATAAATACATAAAATATTTATTTTTATTTTTATATTTAATGAATTGAACAGGCTAATGTTCGTATCGCCTTTTAAGCCAAATTACATGTGATAATTATTAATGAACAAATAACATCAAAGTTAGTTGTAAATATTCTGACAACACATAGTTGAACGGAACAGCCAGCCGTTTTCGAAGGCCACTAAACCTTCATCATATTATTTTTATTTTTATTTTTTATTGCGTCGCCTAATAAAAACAAGAAGAAAACCTTTTTCAAAAAATCAATAAGATAATCGAATAAAAATTACAAGTTTCCTTCTTAAAAGGTTTTCCTTATTAAATCAATAAAATTTTCTTCTTGAAAAAAAAAACCATAGAGATATCTTATTAATTTGGTTCCATTTTATGAGGTATTTATTAGACACTGTTTTCTCTGTGTTCGCTAAAATAAAATCGTCTAAAAAAAATAATTTCGGTCATTATTTTATTTCGATTCACAAAGTTTCTAAGTTTCTCTGTATTTTGACATGCAAACTGATACAATTTTACAAAAATTGTATTCTGTGCCCGTCATATGTAAAATAGTATTTTCAAAGAGATGGCAGGATATTTTATACATGCACCTTTCAATAAGGTGGTATTTTTTTTTTTTTTGTTGAAAGGAAAATATTATAAATATTAATTTCAATGTTTTCTTATTTTAGTGCAGCCCAGCAGGTGAATATCTTGTGCAGCTCTTTAGTGTACAACAATATTTTTCAATATAAATGAAAATATGCCTTAAATTTAGTTTCATTCATAATAATTTCATAAATTTATTTCCAAGATTAATTGGGAGCTCCATTTTACCCCTTCAAGTATAGGAGTATAAAAATTTTATATATACATATATGTATATATACCATTCTTGTAGATACGTGCTGGCAAAATGATATTAATAAACTTTGTGTACCCTTCAGCAAACGTGATGGTGTACGAGTATATGAATAGTTGGCAGTTGTACACACATTATTTTACATATTCTTGACTTATATTCTTTCTCTTGTTTGTTACTGTATGCAATATTATTATTATCATTATATTTTTGCTTTTATTGCTTTTGTTTTATGATATTGAAGAAGTAACTTGAGTAAGTTTTGTGACAAATGTTTTAAATAATAAATTAAATTTAAGTCTTAAATTATTAACTGCATATACGGTTGTTCAGTGACCCATTTTTTGTCACGGCTTGATTTTTTGATCAATATCTTTAAGTTTATCATAACTTTTCCATTTACTTTTACAAAAATATTATACGCAATGATTTTATAAAAAATTTTGTAACAAATTGATTTTTTAAAGATTTTAAAAAATATTTGGTATCATGTATTGTCCTGTAGTTGTCTCCTGGAAACAATCAAATAAATCATCAAGCGTCGTACATCAGTAGTTTAATTCTAAGTTCGGTTTGTAAAGTTGCTAGTATGTCTTCGTGGTATAATGAGTTCTTAATGTTATTAGCGGCAATAGCAGTTGAAAAAAAAAATAAAAATAATAAAAAAAAACACTGTAACTGAAATTTTGGTATAAAAAAGAAAGAGGGTGAAGAAGTTGATCAGTGACAGTAGGGTATCCAACTCTATTGATTCATTGGAGCATCAACGCAATGTGGGGTGCATTTCCTTGTTCTATCGTTACTACAACGGAATGTGATCTAATGAAATTAGGGAACTTGTTGCTGAAACTTGCACATTTATACGCACAACACGTGCCTCATTCAGAGCACATCCCTTTGTGGTCGATTGGCCAATACATCGCACTACGCATTACAGACATAATTCCTTTTTTAGCCGCACTGTTCGTATGTGGAACCAACTACCTGCGGAGGTCTTTCCTGTCACTACCAGCTTGAGAAAGTTTAAATCAAATGTCCATATATACTACTCCCTCTTTTCCTCCTTCCTAATAACATATTTTCCTAGTTCTAGCACAATGCATTGCATGAGTAGGGGTTATCCCCTGAGTGCTGGTCCTATTTAAAAAAATCATACAGTTTAAGTAGTGTTTGAATGGGAATTTCGATATCGAATGCCGTAATTTCTTTCTGATTTCTTTGCTTTCTACGCAAAGAACACAGCTAGTTAATTATTGCGCTTCCTAACATTTTCCCTTGCGCTTTTTTGCGTTTGTTTTTTTTTTTTGTTAAATTTTTTGCTTAGGTTTCACACAATACGAAACACTTTTTTTTTGAAAACCTATCTAGCGCGTTGTCAGAGGGATACTTGTATATTGTCATAACTGCATTCAGTCTTACAACTAAAAGCGCATACTTATGCACACACACACACACTCACACTCACACACGACTCGAAAAATTATGCACACATATTCAAAAAATGAAAAAGTAGTGAAAAAAAACAAACGATTTATTATGACAGTGTTGCTAACATAGCAAAAGTTAAGAGCTCAGTTGCATGTAACAACAATATGACAGAATTAAAAGTATGAAAAAAAAAATAAAAAATTATATTGTGTGTATGTATTCATGTGTTCGCGTACGTATGAGTTACTGCATATTCAAAATATTTGTCATTTTAATTTATAAAAAATACTGTTAACAAAATATTTGTTATGTACTTGGAAAGGAACATACGTACACACATACATACATGTGTACATATAAAAAAACACACAATAGCAAAGTCTGTTGTACTTGTGGATTTATTATTATACATGTCTTTCATGAAAATTTTTAATATACGAGTATGTAAGCAAATATTTTTTTCTTATTACTAAAATGCAAATTTAAACATTTTATGCTGTTTAAAGAGTTATTGACTTAAGGCTGAAAATATTAACTGCTTTACAAGGTTTTTTATTTATGTGGCTTAGAGTCAAAATGAATTGATATTTTTAGTTTGATCAGTTTCGAACACTATTTCTCCTACAGTATTGGATAAAACTGATTAAAAACTTTTTTAAATGGAATATACTTTACAATAAATATATTTTCTTAAACGAAAAAAAAATGTTTATTTATAATTTGCTATTCTGTCTGCTAAGTGATATCTTACTCTCATTTTATACAAATTTTTTTGTCTTCGCTTTAAGATGTAATTTTACAAATTGCATTATTCACAAAAAAAAAAAATGCAAAAATAAATAGCCGAAAATGAAAGCTAAGAAACAAGTTACGATTCTCGTTCCCATAAAATGCAGCAATTGTTTGTCATTCGTGACTTTTTTTTAATATCGCACACTATGATAAAATACATCAACAAAAAAATACCAAAATTTTCAAAAGGTGGTAGCCGTGCTATCCTCTCAGTCCAGATGTCGTGGGTTCGATTACCGTCATAAACCTTGGGTGTTTTCAACAGACAAGCTAATCGCTACGCGGGTTGTGTTTGTTTATATAAAAAAATAAAATCAACACTTATTCAAATAAATATACTTCGGTATTTCTTAAATTAATTAAGAACATTATTTTATAATAATTTTAATCAAAGAAATGTTATTAAAAACATGTGAAATTGAAATGTTTATTCAACAATGTACAGCAATAGTTTCATAAATTTTCTAACAATTAACCATTCGTATTTATCCCAAAAATTCAGGCGAGTGTTGACTTTAAGTAAAAATTAAAAAAAAACATATTATGTTTCAATTTAAATAATTTGAGTTGTGATAATTATACAAGAAAAAAAAATAATACTTTTTCCTAGCATGTATGTTTTTTTTATTGGTTTTAAGTTTAAGTCAACTTATTGTATTAAAAAGTGTGTTTTTCCTTTTGTTAAACTTTTACGAATTTCGATATTTAGTTTTGCGATTTCTCGAGCAGGTCTTATTTCAGTAAAAATATAATTTGATTTAATTTTTTGAAATAAGTAATTGAGTACAAAATAAAGTTATTCTATGTAAAAAATCATTGGCTTAATTTTTTTTAAATTGTAGTTCGTGACTTTTGCTAAGATAGTTTTTAATGTCTGAATTTTAATGTTTTTGTTATTGTTTTGGATTTTTAAGAAGAAGAAAGCTAAAGTAACCAGAACAAAGAAAGTTCAAAAAAAATTAAATATGAAAAGTAAAACTATACTAACAGTAAGCAGATTATAAACAGAAATCAAGGGAAATGTAAATTGATTACTTATAAAAACACTTATTTTAGTTTTTATATATGTATGTTTATTTTAATCAGAAATAATTTTTATTTTAATTTAAATCAGTTTTAAGCACTCAAAACGAAGTGAAATAATTGCGTCTTAAGATGAGGTAACGAATTACAAAAATTTCAGGCGTCGATATGGTAAGAAGCATAAGAGACATGTTTTGTAAGAGAAGTGAAGTGTTTATTAAATCATTTTTAACATTAATGTAATAAATTTCTTTTACCAAATTTATCATTCGTTTCTAGATTATTTATTTTAAGAAAAGCAAAAACTTTTAGAAAAGAACAAATTATGTTTGAATTGAAATAACTTGAGTCGTAAATAATATAATTATAGAAGATTATTTGCTTAAAATTTGATGATAAAAAAAAAGAATTTCGTAAAAAATTGTAAATCGTGACTTGTCTATTTATATTAATTTTTTTGTGGTAGTTTCTTACAACTGTTTTCGGATTTTAAAGGAGAAGAAAATTAAATTAAGTACAGCAGAAATCTAAAATAATAGCGTTTTAAGGTGAGGTAACGAATGACAAAAGTTTTAGCAGTTGATATGATAAAAAATTAAGTAAGAGCAGTGAAGTATTTATTGAAAAATTTTTTGCATTTATTTAATACACTTTCTAATAATTTATTATTCGTTACTTGAATATTTATTATAAGAGAGCAATGTTTTTTCGAAAAGAACAAATTATAATTCAATTGTAGTAATTTGAGTCGTAAATAATTCATTAAAGAAGACCTTTTGCTTAAAATTTTTTTATAAAAGAAGAACTTCGTAAACAATTGTAATTCGTGACTTATCTATTTATATGAATTTTTTTTGTGGTTTCTTATAACTGATTTCGGATTTTAAAGGCGAAAATAAATAAAAAAAGAAAACCGAGACAGAAAACAGTATGCAGATTATTAACAAAAAAGGCTATGGAAAGGTAAAGTGAACTACTTTTAATAACACTTTTTTGTTTTTGTTTTATTTGTTTTAAAAGAGTTCTAAGCCATAAAAACGAGTTAAAGAATAGCCTTCTAAGATGAGGTAACGAATGACAAAAATATTAGGCTAGATATGGTAAACATAAATATAGGAGACATTTTTTGAGGAGACTGTTATGTTTCCACAATTTGTAGACTATTTCTTAGTCATTACATATTTTGAAATTTTAAAATAACAAAAATCATATCTTATGTGGTTTTCCCTTTTGTATGAAAATAATGGAATTTTACCCTAATATTATATTATATTATATACTTTTTTATTGTCTACTCTGTAATTTGAAATGAAAGAAAATGCTTTTGTATTTGTATGATAAAAGCGCGTAAACTCAAAAGCCTTTTCCTTCGTAACGAATTACAAAGAACACTTACTGGTTTCTTGGTATTTTTTTTTAGGTCTTTCATTCGGTGTAAGAAAATCTTAAGCCAATTTAAATTTTTTTGTTTTCAGGGTAAATAATTTTTACTACTTTCTCTTAGACCGAGAGAAGTTTTAACCATTTTCTCAGTTTGCTCAACTCTATAAATTTTTTAAGTTTTTTGAAATTATCTGCAGCCCAATTTTTTTTTTAATATTTATAAATAACAAATTTTAAACATAAATTATGTTTTTGGTTTAAGTTAAAAACTTTGTAACAAATGGAAATGTAAATGCAACAGCAAAATCGAGAACAAAACAAATGAGACTAAACAAAATATGTCTTCTAATGCATTTAAAATTGAATTACAACAACAAAACCAGTTGTTGCACATACTGTGTTGTCCTTCCTTTATTGTTGTGTGCTTTTGGTTTTGAACATGCACACAGTGTGCTCATAAATCAAATGTACTACATGGTGAATTCCGTTCATTTATATTGTGAAACTATTATTTTTTCCCTCCTCTTTCATACGCTTATACCTAAACAGCTTAAGAGAAGTTCAAAAACAAAATTAAAAAGAATTAAAACATAAAATGTTGAACTGGAAAGTAACAAAAATGGAAGTTAATACTGAGTCCTCAAGTGTGTATGATACTCCTTCAGTAAATGTATGTGTGATATTGCATTTTGTACGTTTATTGGTTGGATTACTGCTATATTGTTCACTAGTTTTGTTAAAAAAAAAAAAATAAAATAAATCTCAAGCCATGTGCATGTTAATTTTGACATCCGTTAACTTTAACATTTTTGCTTATTTCCTTCCGTGCGCGAGCATTAAAAAACAATGAAATATTTGCTTTTTCTCTATTTCTCTTTTTAATTTAATGCATACGTATTTCCAAAATTTGCAACAAGATAAACAAAATAAAGTAAATTATTTAATAAAATTAAAATTAAAAAAAATTTATATTAAATTTTAACTGGCATAAATTTAGAGTGTGATCTGGAAAAAGCATATTCCACTTTGCATGATTTTCATAGACAGTATGAATATATAAATTTAAAAAATTGGTGTGTTTAACTAAATTTGAGAGATATTACTATTAAGAAAAATTTTATTAATTTTTCATCTACATTAATAAAATAAAGAGATGAAGCCTGTCCAGACAAGCATAGCATTTATTTTTCCCTTAAAAACTAAGTATAGGATCGAGGGGTGGTAAAGCCCCATACCGTTTTAGTAGAGGCCTATTAAAGCAAGAGCTGGTAGGGTTCGGTACTCAAAAAAAAAAACAGAAATCTTACTTAAGCGTCTGTCTGTCCCTCACTGAATCTGACCGCCCGTCCGTCCCCTGTTTGAATAAAAATGTAACTTTGCTTGTTACGCTTTATTGCCTGAGCTGACAAACCTATATTAATGATATATAAAACATAGATATATCTGCTTTTAGAGAACACATAAGTTATACAGGGTGTCTGGTGGCAAATTTATATTTTTAAATACGATTATTTCAAAAGGCAATAAACGGTGCGGAGAGTAGGTGGCGCCGTTAGAATTATCGATTGCGCAGTTTTTTCCTGCTTTTAAAAGGACGCACGAGCTCAGTATTTTAAGTTTCGCACAGAATTTCCAATTCTTGCGTTTTTTTCCATTTTGACTTTTTCAATTCGGCGGGTTTTGGTGCAATCATTTTGAAGTGAATGGGAAGAACCAACAAATTTGCTGGTAAAGATGAAAATGAAGGATCCAGCCAACTGGAGTCCAATATTGTGCTGCCTGCTAGTAGAAAGAAAAGAGACTGGAAAGGTATAGAGAGGGAAAGGTGAGAATAAAAATACAGAATGGAGTGTAGCATCAGAGATAATAAATGTTAGAGAAGAGAAAAGTATGGCTCATGTGTGTGCACACGCTATAGGGAGAATCAGTGGTTATAGAAGCCGCTGCTCCTAATATAACAGCAGAGATTTTTTAGTCGCATTTCCGATAACTCGAATAACCTGCTGAAGCATAATTGGCGAAGGAAGTTCAACTGATGCAGTATTCATTGTAAGGGAGGGCCAGAGTTTAAGTATGGGTTCCGAAAGTGCAGTGGCCTTTTAGAGAATTATGTGTTTCAAAGGTAACTTTTCATATACATACAATTTTTATCTTGCTCGTTCTCAAACAGGCTATCATAATGCCGACCAATCAAAATCGGGATTATTTAAAAAAGAAAATACTCTAAGTTTCAAGCTTTTTGTTGTTCATTTTATTTATAGACTTAAAAAATTATAATAATAAAAAAAATATTTAATAAAATTAAAATTTCATTTGAGTTCATACATTCACACTACTAACCAAATTTATTTTTTTTTTACAACATTTGTCCTTTTATATTCTCTCACTTCCACATACAATCGAACAATAGTAACAACAATACTCAGGGTATTGAGTGTAAAAAAGAAACAGCAAACATACAAAAAAAAAAAAAAACTTTCGCTAAAGCGGAAGGAAACACTCATACAAGTTTATTTTTATACTTTATTTTGTGTTAAGTGCTTTATTTTAGTTTATTTGGATGGCATTTAATTATGTGCATGAAAAATTTCAAGGAATTTTTTAAAGTTTTTTTGTGCCTTTTGTGTTTGTTATAGAAAATTCTTACAAATAAAGGAGTTCACTAGTATGACAACAAAAGTATGTTTAAAAAAAACTTCTGACATTGTCATTAATTTAGACAAAAATCACAAAACCCACAAGGTAAAGTGGGTGGAGGAGTGTATGTGTATGTAATATTGCAACATTAGTTATGTGGCATTCGTTTGTAAAATAAAAATTCTTTGCACCTCATGTGGCATATAATTCATTATTTGTTACAACATACTATTTTGTACAATAGCAATGCAGCTGAAATGCATTTCTCATTTTTTTTGCTCACTGTGTGTTTTCTTTTTGGTTTCTTGGTTGTGCTGCTAATATTTATGATTTTGTAATGAAAATTTTAGGTGTGAATGTGTGTGTGTGTGTGTTTACACCTGTGTATGCATTCAAGAGCATAAATTCTTCTATTTGTTTGCAGTCCTACTGTGTAGTGTTTTGTTTTGTAAATATACTCGTTACTTGCAACACAATGTATTTAGCCGTTTACTTTTAAACTGTCATAAGTGTTTTCATTAAAAATATGTAGTCATGTTTTCTTTTAGTAGTTTCACTACATGGTGTTTTTTATAGAGGTATAGAACTTGGAAATGGAATGAAACAAAGAAGAATTTTTTTAAGTTTAAAAAACACGAAGAATTTTTTTATTGACTTGAAATTTACTTTATGTGAAAGATAATCTCGTAATTTAAATATGACCTCTGGCTGGCTCGGTCAAAGTCTTATCTGTAGCTTCAATACTCCATGACTTTTTCTAACATTTGTAGCCGTATATCGGTAATAAGGCAGCAAATGTTGGTCAACCGTCTTGGACTTATCGCTGTAGACCTGCGACTTCACATATCCCTACAGGAAATAGTCTAGCGACGCACAGTGGGGGATTTAAAAACAAATTTAAATTATTCTGCAGTTTCTAAATGAGTTGAATCTGATTGTTATGAAATCTCATATAGCATCTTAAGAGGTGCTATTGAACTTAAGTCTGGAACTTGGACTATATATCTTAAAAGCGGGCGGGGCCACAAAGCCCCAAAGTGGTCAACCTCGGGTTAATGAAAAATTCAAACCGATGCCAAGCTGATGTTTTTGATGTGATAAAAAGGATTTTTTGCAAGTGGATTTCTCTATCCAAGACATAGAAAAATGTTTGCTACATTTATGCACTATCGCTTACGGTTTAGGAAATATTCAGGAAAAAAAAATTTAAATTTTGGCTTTTTTTTATCAACATTGGTCCACTGTTCTGCTAATGGAGAAGTCAAATCTTGCTCAACGTGAAAAAAGGAGCTTAGTATGGGTTAAAAACAAAATTTTTAACATTTAGAAAAAAATTTACATCAAAAGCACCGCCGCTTTTTGCAGAAAAAAGTCGGTTAATTATTTCGCTATTAATAAAAAAATATTGCAATAATGCCAACCACATATTTTTATTTATTCAAAAGGTAATGCAATAAAAAATATTACAAAGAAATCTTTTGTTCAAAGCTCTCGTTATTAAAGGTGCCAGATCGTTTCGAAATTGACCTATTTTTGTTATAAATATCAAATGTGAGGCATTTTTTTAATCAAATTCTAAAGACGTGATATGTTTTTAAATATTTGCTGAAATATTATCTAAGCCCGGCAAGAGAAAAGAAATATACAGCAGAAATCCCATTTTTGGGATTTTATGAAATCTTTTTGGGAATTGCCGGGAACTCAAAAGTAAATTATATTTAGTGTTTTTTGTGGGAATTGTTACAATTTAAGTTAACAATTTTCTTTAACGCACTAGTAATCCCAAATTAAAAAAAATATTTTTTTTATTTATTAAAAATACATTGAAATTGATCATTGAGGGGCTTAGCCCCGTAAATTATATTTGTTTTTACTTTTGTGTATTAACTGCATCATTTTCCACCTAAAAGAGAATGTTCAGCCGAAAATTTTGATAAATGCGAGTTTTAAAGCATTCCTTTGTGTAAGACCTCTGTCTTCTCGGAAAACTCTTTACAGGTTGTAAACAGATGCAGGTAATTATTAAAAAATAAGTACAAATTTATTCTTATAAGAAAATTAATATTTATTTACTTTTTTATTGATGCTGGTACCTCTGTTAATTGAATATATTCGTAAAATATTCATGTATGTAATGATGAGGAAACAACTTAAAAGAAAAATCTCCAAGCTTTATTTTTGTAAGCAAAAGCTTGTAGTTTTTGGAATTAATTTGCTCTTTTAGGTAGCTCACATTACAATTTTTCGTAATTTTTTTAAAATTTTTTATCAAAGTGGAAAAAGCTAATCATAAAAAATAATATATATAAATAAAAGATTATTAATTCTAAATAATTTAAAAAAATAATTTTTGAATTTGCTCTTACCGTTCCTGAGTTATACTCGTTTTCAGCTTTGTCACCAGTTTAATTTTGCACCCAACAAAAATCACATTCATTATGAAAATGTAGAATCTGTGATACGAATTTATTTGGAAAAATTTGCTTTTGGCATTTTATTGTGATATTTTCTCATTTCTTGCAACTCATTCCTTTTTACTCGAATTCAAGCAAAAAGCATTGTTTCCATGCAAACTTCAATAAATACTTAAAAATTTAGATACAAATTAGTTTATGATATTAATAAAAAAAAAAACGATTTTTTAAAAAAGCATCGTGCATATTTTTTGTACAGATTATTTGGAAGCAATGCCAATGTTTTTCCCTAAGAATGTCATTCAGTTATTTCTTGGCTTAAACTTATTAAACCTTTTATCATGGTGACTTATGTCATTTTATAAAATGAACGGCTAATATGTTCAACCAGAAAACTTTTTTCCCATTGTTACATTTTATGCATGTGTTTTTGACCTTCTAGTACACGCTAAGAAAGTAAATATTTTATTACCACCGGCTATCTCAAAAGTTAGTTTGTTCTTAGTGGACTGACTAAATAAATTCAGTAAAGTGCGACTTTGACTCATGTATGTACATAAGGATTTCAAACATATTTTTTGCTCGCTTTAGAATAGCCTTTAACTGTCATATGTTTTTATTGTTGTAGTGCCTAAAATTTTACATATCGCCAGCCCATTATTGGTTTAACCCAGCGACCATTTAAAAAATGAAGTATTTATATTTCGGATATCTTCTTTCTGAATCCAAAGGGCGTTTCACGATATTATTGATGGTTTCTGAGATATTAAGCATTCATTTTGCTCCATTTCAACTATTTTAAGGTTTAATAAGTATTGTTTTGCTGTATATGCCACAGTTGGGCATTTGCGTCAAATTCTTCATACAAAAACATGCCAAGTAAAGTTAGCTCTTGTTTTGCTTTATTTCTATAAAAAATTAATAATAAACAATTAAGGTGCCGTAAGAGAAATTCAATGGCGACTGTTGAGCAAAAACATCATCACGCAGCCTCAGCCGCCGATTAAATGTTTTAATATGAACTTATCAAATACTAAAATGAAATAAAAAAAAAACCTTATGCATGTTTGAGGATAACAGATATTATTTAATTTCATTCTTTATATTAAATACACTTCAATTACTTGTTTTTCTTGTAAAAGTGTGTAAGAGGATCAATAGTTAAAAATATTACGGCGGCAACTTCTTGGTCAGCGTTAAGCGATCGACTTTTTGCTCTAGCCAGCAAGAAAAATGAACAAAACAACTAAACTCTCAATTCTCAGCACTCTCAATTTGGAGCACAAAAAGCTACTTTTTGAAAATAAATTAAGAAAAAGTGGTGTATGGTTCACAAAACGTATTTTTTACTTTTACAATAAAGTAATATTTACTTCTAACTTTAAGTCCACTAAAATTTACACATTTTTTCCAGACATGTGTCGGAAGCAATGATGAAAATACAAAAAAAAATTCTATCGGGTATACTTTGAGAAAACTTCATGTAATCCTTCTTTGTTATTTTTCTCCATTCCGACTTTTTTGCCATATGCTCCAAACCAATAATGGGCTGACGATATGTATTCTGTAAAAATTTCATATTCATAGCTCTTACGGTTCTGTCTGTTATAGACAGACGGATGGACGGACGGACGAACGGATATTCTAGCGAAAAGTATAGGGATCCTTTTCACATTTGGTGTATGGAGCTGTCAAAATTAGTAAAGGCCTGTCGCTCCGTGGCGACAGAACAACGTTAGTTCGATTACTTATATTGAAAAAAAGTATATATTATTTTATTATTGTTTCCAAAACAAAGTTTCTATCGAACGATTTCGTTCGACATCGTGGGACACGCTTATGCAGATAAGCAATCCCAACATTAATTCCCTTTAAAATAATATTTTTCGAATGCAGTTGTTCGTGTTGGCGGCAGTCGTTTTATTTATTTATTTATTTTACTTTTTTAAGTTCTATTATCAATAATGAAATTATTGTACTGTCCACGTAATGAATAAGTTTAAATAATATAAACATGTCATAACATTTTATATTAAGTTGTTCTTGCCACAGCTCTCTTGTTGAAATATGTGTGAAAACTTTTTTTCATTGTATCTGTGAGTGCATTTCCCAGGGAGAGTAACACTTCTACAGCTGTTTGAAATGTTATAGAAAAAACTTTATTTATGACTTCATAATAACGATAAAATAAAAGTTTAAACAAACAACTATTGCCAGTTTTATATACTTTTGTCTTTTAATTCTAAATAATGGCATACATTAATCATTTAAATTTAATATTAAATTAAGAATATGAGCAAGTAATGTGCATTATAAAATTTACTTATTAACTTATTTGAAGCAATAATCTGATGTATTTGTTTTTATATTTTTCTATTTGAATTTGGGAAAATATAGTTTAAAAGGAATGCTCCAAAAGATTCATCTTGAAAATGAGCTGTCACTAAAAAGAACGATTACAAACAAGTCCATGATCCCGCTAAAAATATCAAAACTATAAAAGAATTTTGATCTGTTCTAAACAAACTTTTAAGCAACTTCAAAACTAAGTGATAAAAAGTTAAAACTTGTACAGTTTCAGTTAAGAAAAATGTTGTTGCAATATTAAGACTATTGACTGACGCAAGAATTTGTTTGTGTCTCATACAATTGATCTTTAGAGCTCCAAAAAAAAATTGGCATTCCCACATACACATCTTAACTAAGAAAATTCTTTTGTTTACGTTACACAATCGAATAAAAAAATAAAGCTTTAAATTTTGCTCAAAATAAACCTCAACAAAACAAAGTGTTTAAATGATATCTTATGACAAAGAAGTTGTCAATATTAAACATACTTAGGCCTAGTTTACACCTGGCATTTCATGTGTTGTCATTTTCATATGTGTGCAGTGCCGTTTCCATAAAATTTTCCGATGACACGCAATTTTGTTGTGTGATTGTAGCAGGAAAAAGTCCCATTCCTAAAAAATGGCAATACGGTATCATTGTCTACATCAAAAACTAATTTTGACATAGTGACATTTAGTGTCGATTTCTTTATCATTGTGAGACTTTGTTTTTCGTCTTGTTTGTTAATTAATATTTATACAAATGGATAATCGCAAAACTATTCAATTGGCTAGTGCCACATTAAGAAAATCCTAAAAACAGTAACGAAAGTGGTAGAAAAGACCAGGATTTTATTGTACTCTGCATTTCAGTTTACGGAAGCAGAATTCAAGTGGATTTAAAAATTTCCTGCGCATGAAGGAAGAAAATTACGCTTTTCTTGTTGACTGTTTCCTTCCATTTCTATCCCTATAAATGATACATGGGTGATTTTACACAGCCTCACAAACTTCTACAAGCTGAACTAACTGTGTAGTCATGTCATGAGTTCATTACCTTTTGAATTTTCCTTACACGCTTTTGCGTTTTTTCGTTTTCCATTTTTTTTTTAAATTTGTACACCCCCACACATTTAAAGTTCTTTCTGTATTTTGTCAAAATGTCAACATGCTGACATTTTCTTTTTGTGTTAGCAAATACAGCCAACTTATTCTCACTGCTGTTCACATCACATGCGTAAACAGTTTGTGTGGTAATAATGCCACACAACGAAAAATATCGGAACTGACAAACGTTGCCACTAGTTCCCACTGCCACAGTGGGTACTCAGCCTTACATATCTTAATTTTTATTTTTTATGTAGCATTAATAAATGTCAATGCAAGTCAAATAAAATAAATAAAAATATATGTATGTATATTTTAAATTAAAATTTTTTCAACACACAAGACAAAAAGATGTTGTAAATAAAATATTTCAACACGCAAAAGCTTGTAAAACCATATGGAAACAAGTAACTTTTTTGTTTATGTTTGTTTAATGTTCAAATAAAAGTTTGTCAATTATATAAATTTAGTTTAAAAAGGCATTTGCAGACGTCAGAATAAATCCACAAAGTGATTTGCAGAATTTAAAGTTTGCTTTTATTTAACCAAGTTTTTCAAAATATTTTTTTAAGCACAAAAAAAAACAAAATTTGTGAAAAAAAACATTTTAAAGTAAGAAGAAGAAAATCTATATTTAGATGAACAAAATTTAACACAAAAAAAAATGCGTCAACAATATTTTTTTCAACAATTGGGGATACGTATGATTAATATTTGTGTCACCATGACTTATAATATAATAAGTATACGCCGTGGGTAGTTTATAAATTCCCATTTTAAATGATTCAGTTCTAGGGCGGGGTGTGGGGAGGTGGCGCTATTAGTAGTACGGCTATAATTATACAGGATTGCTGATGAATTTCTCAAATAACTTGTTTTATAATTCATATACAGTATGTATTTCAAATCTGTGTAGGATTACACGTATTGCGTGTAATTTCTACTTGCACGTGTCGACCATGTGTACATAATTGGTTTCATATGTATGTATGTAGTTTTACTTAGGATTCTATTTTTATAGTTTTTTTTTTAATTCGAACCTACACAAAAAATTAATAAACACAAAATTGGAGGAATGATGTCATTGCAATGTGCGATAATAAGAAAATTGACGCAATATGTGTCGAACACCTGCTTGCATGGTGACTTTCGGAAAAAAAAAATAACTAAACAGTAACATTAATTAAGATTAAATTTTAATCCTTCAAAGTGATAAACTTTCCCATTCTTTATTTTGATTCCAGTGGAGGCAGTTGGAGCAAACAGTATGTTCCTCTCTCTTTGGTTTTTATTATACTTTGTTAGGAAAATACTCTTTTGCTTATTTACAGATATGTGTGGAATAGATATTTCCTCTTGTCATGATTGGCTTTTCACTTCGACTACGACGTTTTTGTAATAAAAATTATCTCTGAGCAAATTGTTGTATTCGAAATTAAAATAAAGCCCAATATTCCTATAGAAATTCCTGGGGCTAAAGGTGGTGATTTCACTGATTAATTAAAAAAAAATTGCTTAAAGTGCAAAAAATTTTACATCAATAGGCAAGTACCAAATGTCAAATAGACGACTACAGTGCTTTTGTAATGACGCGTAATTAAATCTTATTTATATTTATGTTCGAACTGTTTGTGCTAATAAGGCCTAAGTTATTTATGATGTTAATAAAACGACTTTATTACATTTTTTCCCAACGTTTTGTCAATTGTTTGTTGACTTCTTCAGGGGATTTTCTTCGTAATAATTGTTTATTTTTTATATTAAAATTTTGTTCGTTTAAAAAAACCAATTTACTTAAAAACTGTAAACGACAAAAACATGAAACAATTTATTAAACACGGTATCGGTTTACTTTATTGCAACGATGTAATTTAAAATTCAAACTAAATCTTATTTAATTGAAGTTATTTTGAAAAAGTAATATATCTAACCATGCAACCATCAAGTTCAGTTATACCTTCAAATATTTTGATTAGATTTGTAGCATTAGTTATTTGTGGAAGTGCTTTTGTTTTCAATATAAAATTATAAATTAGGCTCATTTGGGCAGAGATTTTATTTTGGTTTTAAATACTAAATGAATCTGCGTTATTTTATAAACATTTAAGCTGCACAACGGTGCGCCTCAGAATTAGTAACAGACTCACGCTTTGGGTTTGCCTACAATAAGCTCTCAGCGACTTCTGCCAATACTTTTATTATTGTTGTTGTTGTTGTTGTTGTTGTCATGTTTTACATATTTTAGTAGAGATGTGCGAATGCCGTGATTTTGTTATTCGTAAGTCACGCATTAGTCACGCGTGAGTCACGAGTGATCGTGGTTGTATTTAAATATAGCAATGCTTAAAAAAATAACGTGTGTGGCATTAGCTAACTTTCTTAGGCTTGTTAATTGGTAGTGGAAGTCAGTCAATGGCAGGCAGTTCATCAGAAGCGTGCGAGAATAAATATATCAGGAATTTTTGCTTCTTTCTAATATAAAAAAACAATCATTAACAATAACTAATTAATAATCACTTTGTAAGGGGTGGGGGGTTGTTCGGGGGGTTGTTCGGTAGATATAGCAAAAATAATAATTTCTTTATATGGGGGTACCCCTTTCCCACCTCTTATTCCAACCAAAATGTTGTCGAAATATGTACTTTGCTCTGGAATTTATCCACATTAAATTTAGTGACTCTTATTATTATACTTGTAGATACTTGTGTTATACTTCTTACAGACTTAATAATTTCTACATCAACCAGCGCTCGCAACTAGTCATTTGTAGATTCAATAAAATTTTTCAATAGTGCTAAATTGTTCATTGGGATGCTATGATACTTTTAACTTTCAAATAGTGCTAAAAAAGTACAATTAAATCAATTTCTCCATCCCTGACAGAGCCATGTGTAACTTCCGAATTCCTAATTTGCAACACTGTACATTACAAAAACCCAGCAAATGCATGTTTAATTTTGAGATTTTTTAATTGTAACGATTTTGAAAATTTCAAGAGTTTGCTTCTTACGGTTTCCAAGATACATAAATACCAGGATTTTCTAATTGAATCTGAGCCGCGAAGAACGTTGTAAATGAAAAAATAATAATTTTTCAGTAGAGCCAAAAAACGTATTTTAAAGTAAGAGGGCGTTTTTGGTTTAATTTTTTTTAGCTTATCGAAATTAATTATCGACTGCTGTGACGATGAGAAAGTTACTTGAAATTTTTGCCAACAAATCACACTACTTATCGTGTATTGAATGATTTAAGAGAGTCTGTAGGCGATAGGCCAAAGCATGGATCACAACGTACTGCAAGATCGACTGAAAACATTACTGCTGCTCAAGAAAGTGTTCAAAACAAACCATCCACGTCAATTTGACGCCGTGCTCAGGAGCTTGGTCTTCAAAGAACAACTTTGGCCACAATTTTGCAAAAGGATTTGCATTGGTTTACGTATAAAATTCAGTTGACACAAGAGCATCTTCCACAAGACCATTTTATATTATAAACAAAAAACGTAGTGTACCTTCCGGGCGGACAACCTGTATAACAGATTTGCAGCGCTTTCCGGTTCTTACAGGATATACTGAAAAAGTTCCTCATACCAAAAGTGAACTCTTAAAAATTAAAAAAAAAATCAACAAAAAAACAAATTATATATTTACATTGTTCTATAAACATTTATCACATTTAGCGACTGGTTTTGTTCCTCTTAAGACAACGCACGGAAGACATGGCTGTAATATTAAATGAGAAAAGTAACTCGCGAGCCCTGTCTTAAAGTGGTTTTTTGACGACTTTTGGCCAGAAGTTCTGTTAGGTCAGACAATTTGTCTGATTGATGCGGTTTTTTGAAATAATTCTTATACAAATTTTATTTTTAGCTAACACTCCCAATTCGATCTTATATGTTTATAAAGCGAACAGAAAATCACAATTCATTTACATTGTACGAAACACAACAAAGGCAGTTTTAAGAAATTAAGCTTTTCAGCGTATTAAATAAAAAACAAATAAAATCCTCAATCCTCAAATAAAAGCATAACTTGTAAAACCACAAAAATATCAATGAGTCAACAAAAAAAAAAAAAAAAACAACAAACAATTTGAACAACCAAAAACATACAAAATAAACAAGCTTAACAGCGATTTTAGATTATTCTTTCTTTCTTTTTTTGTAATATTTTGAAATTATGAATTCCATGCCTGAACGCATTTATTTATTTGTTCATATTTAAATAAATTTTTATTGTTTTACATAAGTTTATGTTCCTTTTCATTGCCATAACTATGGCATGTGTATTCGTTCTTTTTTTTTTTTCTTTCAACTAAATGGAAATTTAACAAATGTTTTACAATAGTTTATATTTATATTCACTGCATGTGTAACGACAACATGTTGTCGAATATTTTGTGTTGAAAATGTATTTAGTTTATTGCTGTTGTGTATATTTTATTTATACAGTGGTGGTAAAAAAAGTAAACAACTGTATAACTTGCAATATGTCAAAATTGGCTTTTCATCAAAAATATTTTTTATTTTTTTTTTGTTGCTGATTGGGTCTTATTACGAGTGTGGTACTTTGACTGCGACTAGGAGGGTTTTGTAGTAGACTAAATAATATTGAAACTTTTGTTCCTTAATCTAGTACAAATCGTTGGGGTTGAAGTTGAAATATGACTCTCACAGTTTAAAGCTTATTGTTAGAAAATTGTTGTGTCTTTCAAAATAATTAGATTTTCAAAATCTTTTATATGTGAATTTTTTATTTTTTAAAGAGAAGTAACACTCGGACAATGATTGCCTACTACTAGTACATATTACGAAATACTGCCTTCTTTAGAAAGGGCAAAGTGTCAGAAAACACATTTGGTGAAGGAAGAGATAGGGGAACGATTTTAATAATGCTGTGCTGCAGCGCCTCTGGTGTTAAATGAGGAAGTCTGTATAGTTCAGTGACCACAGACTATGCCTTCATTTGTTGAACTTTCCTACAACAACTGTTACAAAGAGACACTAATGCACATCAGAAAAATTCGTGGTGTTGTTATTTAATGACTGTTGGGCGCCAGGCTTGAGTCCAGGATCTTTAGTTTTGTAGTCGACGTGCTAACTACTTCAAAGGTAAACTTTAAATCTGAAATAACCCCATACCCATAGCAGTTAAAATAGGGGCCGAGCGGCAACCAATTTATACCAAATGTTCTGGAGGTAAATATTGCAGTAAAGTCAACGCTATGACTGGTGCTATTTCTCTTTAAATCTTGCAGCAATTAATTTTTTATAGGGACGAAACTTTAGATGATTTTGGTTGTCCTGAATTTGGTTTTTAAAAATTGTTATTTAGAATCGGACGTATGCTTGGTGTATAATTTAATTAGTGCAACACTCTAATGTCGAAATAATATTATAGGGGATTAAAGAGCCGAAATAACACTTTCACAAGACTTTGACAAGCTCAATGTGGAGTCTGGCATCTAGAAATGCTCCCCCCTATTAACCTAATACACAATAGCTCGCATGCCTTTGAGATTTGCTGCACTCATGAAGTAAAATTAACATATATGAACTTTTATTTGAGAACCCTGTATTCTTGTTTTGATTTTGAAATTTTTATTATTAAAGCCGTTCTTAAAACTGTTTACATGTTAATATGTTCAACAAAACTGTGCCTCGTAGCGCCTTGGCACGTAATTTGGCAAAAAGAGAATGAATAAAAAGTTCAACAGATTTAAAAGCAACAGTGTGACCGCTATCTGTGAAACTGTGAAAGCTTGCAAGTACCTTTTGCAAGTCTCTTTATATATTTATGTATGAGCAATTTGCTAACATGCACATTAATACATTTTTTAAATTTATTTGTGTTTATTTGCATACAATAAATTGATAACTTTTATATTATTTCATTTATGCATGTGTATTGATTAGACAAGACCAAGAAGTGATAATAATTTTGTTATTACATACGACATCAAATAATAGTTAAAATAAAAATAAATATGTGACCTGCTCCACGAAAAGGGACCTCTGCGCCGAAAAGAAGTTATTGAGAAAAACGCGTTTGAAAAAAGCGCTTCGTTTTTCCATGTTTTGCGCATGGTTATGCAACTCTTCCTTCAACCTAATCATCTGGCGATGTATTTCGAATCTCTGGCCTCTATGAAAATTATTTCTAACAGTTAAAAACCTGTGTTTGCTAATTTTGTTTTCAAAATTACTAGAGCTGTTTTATGCCTTATCAAATTATCAATGTTTTGGATTTAAGCCGATAGAATTGAATCTATTATTTATTATTATTTAATTTATCTATTATTTAATTAATTTCAGGTTAAAATAAATCATAATTAACGTAAGAAAATGTGTCTGGAAGACGAATTTAAGAGTGTTGAAGAACAATACTTCAGCGATTGTTTGGAAGAATGTTTACCTATAGTCAGTGATGAGTCGGATGCATTTTTATCGCCAGAAGTTTCAGAAGTGCTGCAATTATTATATATATATATATATATATATTATATATATATATATATATTATCTGTTTATATCACATTTTTAATTTTTTTCAATAATTATGTTCATCTTTACAGGTGATTTGTAAAAAAACTAAAAGACATAGAAACTTGCGGTTTGCGGCATTTGAAAGAGCGTTTTTTTCCTATAAGAATCACTCAAAAAGTAAAAAAAAAATTTTTTCGGCGCAGAGGTCCCTTTTAGTGGAGCAGGTCACATATAATAAAAAATAGACAATTTGTATTAATTGTAGCTCTCAAAGGTGAACCTTAATATTTTTTCAGGTTTCACAACTGAGCTTATTATTGGTTTTTACTCGTTTTATTATGAGGGCGGATCAATAAGCCCGTGACTTTTGGAATGAAACACAGTTTTTTTTTTTTGAAAAACAAAAATTTATTTTACAACTTAATCTGCTTTTAACTCAATGCACTTAGTCCAACGTTTCTCCAGTTTTTGTATCCCTTCCAAAAAATAGGATATTAAAATAGGCATTTGTTTTGTCAATAATTTCATAGTTTATAGCTAAATCTCATTTCGACGAGCCATTTCTTTAGGTTTGGAAATAAGAAGTAGTCACTAGGGGCTAAATCCCGAGAATATGGCGGATGAGGTACCAATTCGTAGCCCAGTTCATAGAGTTTTGCCATTGAGACTGCACACGTGTGCATTATCTTGATGACATAATAATAATAATAATGTAATAAATGACGACGCTTGCTCAAAAATTGACAGTATTCTACTAAATCTTTGTAGTTGATGGGAACAGTGTTGCATTTCGTATAACTACGAGGGAAGTTAGAAAAGTCACGGAATTATTGATCCGCTTTCGTAATAAGCGAAATATGCTTTATTTCTCAACGAATTGAAATATAAGGACATAATTGCACTGTGTAGACTTACTCGTATTTCAGAAATAATTAAGAGTTATCTCATTGTGGTATTTTACTTAAACCAACAAATTTAAGATAAATATTTTTTTTTATAAAAAAGTATCATAATGATACAAAAGTTACTGATGCGGCTTTAAAGATGTGCACACTTGAAAACAGCCTTGTGAATAGTCTTGTATTGTGTCCCTTCCCCAAAGGTCTATTGGGTTTTAGTTGCCAATGTGAACTTAATTATTTCCTAACTGCCATTAATAACTATAAAGTGTTTTTTTGTTTTTTTTTATCAAATGTAATCTGTGGCAATTGCATGTACAATTTTGTGTCAATCTCATTATTGTTCTGACTGCTTTTAACTGTTGCAATAGAAAAAAAGGGGCATACAAATGTGCTAGTAATATACGCAGCATAATTGGTCATAGTTTGTGGTTAAGTCCAATTCCTCAATATCATTGAAATGCTGCCGAATGTAGTAATTCAGCATGATATTTCCTAAACCTTTTACATAACAGAATAATGTAGCAATTTTGCAACAATGACAATTTAGTGGCATTTCATTTCCCCAAAAAAAAAAATATATAAACTTTCAACATAATCAACATATATTTCGCGGTTAATTTTGGGCTTTTAAAAATGTGCAAAGTCCAAACATGATATTAACTACGAATACTTTTCGCCTTTTCTTGTTTGTTAAAAAAATATTAGCAAATTTTACGAACACATGATTAACCAGGCAAAATTTGCATTCGAGGTGCTGTAATGCATTTCTGGCTATAAAATGTCATACTGTCACATATTTCAGCTATAATTTGTTAAAGCAGAAATGAGGAAATGTGCAAAATTAACACAAACACACACACACGTATTCACTAATATAACAAGTCATTTTTGTTTTAGTGTGTTGTGCTTAAGGGGTGTGGGGGGGGGGGGATGTGCGGGCTGTTTTGGTTTTAGTGCATGTTACATTTGCCCTGCTGATCATCATCATTATTCTAATCCACAACATTTGTTTGGAGGGCACATTTGCATACATTGTAAATTTTTAACAACGCCATCACGTTCTTATCATTGGAGTGTGTGCGCTGTAGGTTTTTCTTGTTTTATTCCACCCATATTTATCTATGTGTAATATTCTGCTGTTTGTTTTTACACTGAGATTTACGGCATTTCTTTTGTATTAGTTTCTCGTTTTATACAGTTTTTCACACTTTGCACTCGCATTTTTTTACATGAGCTGGCGTATTGGTTTAAGGTTTCATGCTGCGACCTTTAAGTATGCAAAGTGCAAACAAAACAAAAATGCTACTTTCCATGAATAAGTTTTATCAATGCGAACAAATAGACTCGGAAGCAAGAAAACATGTTTCATATTGCATGATATGAGCAAGTAAATTATATGCCACTGATTTGGTTATTTTGCTTGTTTTTGCCACATCAAAAATGTTGATTTAGAATAAATTTTATTGTTAAATGCATTACGAGTTTTTTAATGTATTAAAAATTCGTATGAAAAATATAAAAGAGGAGTGCTAAAGATTTAAAGTTATACAAAGAAGGCATAGTTTATTTAATAATTGAAAAAAAGTTCTTAATTATTTTGTTCGTGCTTTATTTTTTTATGCTTATGAAGCGAATAACGCTAAAATTTTTATTGCTCTTTAGTTAAATAACAGATAATAACTGATAATTTTTAAGCAGATTATTTTGACAAACACAAGCAGAACGGAACAACTTGTCGTTTTTGAAGGCCGTTACACCACACATCATCATCACAGTTCTTGTGTTTGGTTCACTGAGTGTGGTGTCAATTGGTGTAAACATCAGCTCTATCGCACCACTAATTTAACTTTTTTAAAAACGCTTTGTTTTTAACTCGAAGATTTGGAAATGAATAACAGAGCCCAGTGAACTAATTAGACTTAAGAATGACACTTTATTTACTAAATAGACTTATACTAATCAAATAAAGAGCTTAAATGCACACACTTAATCTAAATTACTTAAATAATTCATAACTGGTTGCCATGACTCACAGACGAGTATTTGAGCCAAAACACTGCCCATTACTTTTTATTTAGTTTATATTGCTTGTGAAAAGCTACTGAGTGCCCTTAGAGCAATGACACTTGGCGGGAATATGTCTCATTCTCCTATTCTATTAAGCCTTGAAAATATAAAAAATCGGACAATGGGGAGAAAAGTTCCCCTCAGAGAAACTAATACTACCTCTGAAAAATTAATTTTTTTTTCTTAACTTTTCCCATACTTTTGTCTCGCAAATGTAACTCTTAACCTCAGCGAAAGTTTTTACCTTTTAACTTGGACCATGCAGATCATAATATGTCATTTTCATCCCCGCTTTCTTTTGTGGGCGGTGACGAAAATATTATTTGCAAAAATAGTATAAATATTAAAAAAATGTTACTATTTACTTACGCCTTACTATCACAAATATGTATTAATCTTTTGAGCTTTTATTGGCAAGGGAAAGTACCCCTTCCCACAAAGCAAAACATTTTATGACTGACCAAAAGGTTTTGTACTCATATATACTCAGGCAAGATGAGCAAACACTGAAAAAAGGTGAAACTTTAAAAAAAAATCACAAAAAAATGTTTGTCTTGCGTTTAAGATTAGAGATTTTAAATTTTATTCTTTTTTTTGCAAAAAAAAATTTATAATTTTTTATTTTTATTTTTAAACGAATTATGTCAACATTAATATTATATATTTTTGTTTGTTTTAATATTAGAAATAGCCATTGATCAAATCTTTCAGAGAAAAAACTATCAGTATAATACCTTTGTTCGTATACCTTTGTTTGTATCGAGCTGTTTACTTACTTCTTAAGATCTCTTTAAATTAATTTTTGCCTTTTTGGCCAGCTTTTGGGCTCAAATACTCCTCTGTGCGACGTTTACTCTGCTGCTATATATACACGTTTCACAAAACTTGCTGCACTGGTCTTGAAGCAATTTCCCCTCTCTGCTGTTTTTCATACAAGACTCACTCTGCCGACGATCACTGTTTGTACAACAATAATGACTTACTGATTATACTTTTACACACTTTTTTTAATTTTATTGAATTTTAGTCACAAGTACACTAATGAACTAGAAATTTTTTGGGTTTGATATGTGTATACAGTTTGTACACGCTGTCGTACTTTAAATAAGTTCTTTTTTACTCAATTTAAGAACGTTGTACTTGATTTAAAATTGTTTACATAACTTAAGAACTTTATACTCAATTTAAGAAACTCCAGGATTAGTTTCCCAAAGTAATCCTGTTTTCGGCTTGTTTTAAGTAAATGTTAATGCTATTCGTACTTAAATTTTTAAGTAAATAGAAAAAACTTGAATTTAGTATGGATTTTTTCTTTCTGTATATCAACTGCTTCAACTGAAATCTATCCTTTTTTTCACAATGATAAACTGAAATCTTAATATACAACTTTTCACAATAAACAACTGAACTGCTAGCAAATGCGTCGCCCTTTTTATACTTCACACTAAGCTTCCAGAATGTGACAGCAATGTCTAGATAATCTTAGTAACATCTCGAATGCTTGCTTTCGCTCGCGTCATTAATTCACGTGTGCGTACAAACATTATGGTGGTTGTTTACTGGTGTATTCTTTTATTTATTTTTATTTTTGTCTGCAATACCATGTGTGTGTGTGTTTGAAGATGTATATTCAATAATAATACAAAAATACAAACAGAATGTATCGGTATGTTCGTAAAAGCAATTTTAGTGCACGTCTACAGCATAGCGAACATCTATCGTTCACAAATACATAACTTCGAAGCACTGTTTAGTGTCAAAAGTTTTTTAATGCAAGTAAACAGCATACTTGCCGCAAATCTCTACAAATGGCGCAGTAAATTATTTTAAGATGCAAAATTTGCAGTTCAACAATAAGTTGAATATATGTATGTATTGTTATGAATTTAACCAAAAAAAAAAAAAAAGATTAATATATTCAAAAATGACTTTGAAACACATAATTTTGGTAGTTTTTTAATACCTCAAAGCAGCTTTTTTAGTTCAGTTGTCTTCTTTTTACGGCCAAATGTATTCTTATAAGAAATAGCGGCTTTGATTTTCTTTCCAATCTTTTTCTTGCTGTAATAAAAAAAAAAGTTTTACTTTTTTTTATATTTTTTTTTAAATAATATTAGTTGCCGACTTAAAAATTGTTGTGCAGTTCGCTCAAAAATGTCAACTTTGCAGAGATGTTGAGCAGTTGCAAAGCATCTCAGCAAAAAGGTTTGCATACTAGAATGCAAAAAAGTGTATGTACTCTAAAGTCGTAAGTACTTACAATTTGACTGAATAAGCCATTATTTTTGTTTGAGAAGTTCAAAAAGTATGCAGTACCCTATACTTGTCGCCTACAAATATCCAAATGTAAATATATTACTGATTGTCTAAAAGAATTCAAAATTTAATGGGTTATTTTTTGCTCGCAAATATACCAAATTTTTAAGATTTCTTTTTTACCTAAAATTATTCAAAAGCTAATTGGCATTTTTTTCTAATAAAAATAAATAGAATTTTGTAACAAACTTATAAAATTTGTACCTTTTTCGGGATTGTTAAAAATTATAATTTTACAAAGAAAATATATGAATATCTATATTGAAGAATATGCGAAAATAATTAAAGTTTGTAATAAAAATTATACTAAACCAAAGTTATTTTATTGCATTCGAAGCTTATTTTTACGATCAATAAATTTTTCTCCAGATATATTTCATTATTAACTGGAAAGCACTACAATAGGTACTTTCACGTAATGATATTATATGTTATTTTATTTATTTCATGACAGTCGTTATTATACGCATAAAATAATTAGATAAATAAGTAGCACTCATTACTTTGTAAGCCATTAATAGAGCACCACCGATTACAAAATCTTGAAATTTTTTTTGCTGGAATGTGCACCAGCTGATCACGCATACGCAGTTAAACTTGGCACAATTGCGGCATAGATGCATAAATTTGCTGAATTTACAAACGTACACTATTTCATTATTGTTGTTTCTACAGTTTTTATGTTTATTTAATCATCTGCTTCCATTTGCAGATGATTAATTATTTAGTTCTTTAGCTAAACAATTTTAGATAATTATTTTTGTTCACTTAATTATCGTTTTAATGAAAGCATTTGCATGTAGTAGACTTTTTCGTGTAGTAGTATTTTTCAATGCAAATAGAATATGTGAATTGTTTGAATTTATCACTCAATTTATGTAATAAAAGCTCAAATTTTTACATTAATAATTTACAACAGTGTTGCTGTTTTGTTGTTGTTTTTTAACTAATCATTCACATATCTTTTAATGTGCTTATTTCAGTTCTGTTTAACTTTTCTTTTAAGATTTAACGTGAACTTTAACTACAAGTTCTTTATACAAAAGTTTCCTGTTAGTTTTTAATTGTACATTGTGAAAAGGGCCGTTAGTCTTTTCAAGTATTTCTGTTGAAGTCTAATGCTGAATTCGAATTAGGTGGCCCCAACGAGAATTAGGTTCTAGATAATCCTCTGTCAGTAATAAATATATATTTTGGGAAATTGTTAAAACTCTTATCGTTTTATGTAAAGTAAAACTCACTTATTTAACAAATTGATTTCTACATTTAGTTATTCTGAAAAGCGCAGATTTTATGTCATGAGAAAATTATTAGAAAATAATTGCAAAATAACAATTTGAGCTTTGACTAAAAAACAACAAAATTATAACATATTTTTTTTTTTAAATTATTTGACATGTGCACACCAAAGATCTAGGGATAGTTCTGTCGTTTATATTTCAATTGAATTTCTGAAGATTCATGATTCCAAAGTCAATAGTGGTTGCCCCGATGGGTAAAAAATAGAATAATCAAGGTCAGAAATTTGTCAAAAATTGTATCCCTAAAACTCTAATGCCATCTCATAAGATGCTTTAAAATACTCGTACTATATTTGTATTAAGTAAACATATTTTGAACTAACACACTTAACTTTTGTTTTGCTGCTGCTGAAGGCTTTATAATCTTCTTTATCATATTCATACTGTGTTTTTATATTCTCATGTCATGAGACAACAATGAAATCCGTGTTTCTTATTTAACGTACTCTTACCATGAAGTTCATGTTAAAGTGTTGACAAGAATTATCTGTAGCTTTTAGGGCAGCTATTACTGCAGTCGTTACTGCAATGTCGTTCCTTCTTTATGATGTTGACGGTTGCTGCTGTAACAGATGCCATACCCAGTTTAATTGTCACTTGTCTCAACAGCAATAACAAGCAGATAATGAAAGTGTATGCAAGTGAATGTTTAAGTACAAAATTGTGATTATGTGTATGTGTATGTGTGTGTGTGTGTGTGTGTTTGTATTGTATAAAGAAATTTTACTCGTATGCTGAAGATGAGAAAATTTTTAAGTACTTAAAAAGTAAACAAACAAATGTTATTGCTACCACAACCATGGCAAGACTTACGAGCACATACATAAAATCTTAAATATCAAAATAAGTGAAAAGCAAA
Source organism: Nowickia ferox (assembly GCA_936439885.1). Lineage (NCBI taxonomy): Eukaryota > Metazoa > Arthropoda > Insecta > Diptera > Tachinidae > Nowickia > Nowickia ferox. Next base: position 86,871,081 of record OW387023.1, on the reverse strand, counting down.
GTTGTGTAATAGGTGATGCCTTTTAACGGGAGAGTTTAAGTGCGGAATGTAATTGTTTTTTTTTTACATTTGCGACAGTTTTCTCATGTTCATATGATATTTGCAAAAAATATATGGTTGTAGCAATTATACTTTAATTGCTTTTAAATATTTCATATTACATATTTGCAATATCGGGCGAAGAGCAGGGAAGAGCTGAACATCGTGGTGTTCAGTGAATTATTTAACATTGTGTGTTCTTTTAAAAGGTTTCATTGATAATGTTTATTTGCTAGTAATTATAAACTGAAACTTCACTTTTAGAATCTACAAATAAAGCATTTATAAAAAATAAATACTATTAAGTAAGTTAAACAATAAGTGAAATAAAATAAAATGAATATATTAAATTTTGAAATCATGTTATTTCAAGTTGAAGTAATTTTTACTCAGTATTAAATTCACATGACTAACATGATTATTTACTTTGTTTTAACAGTAATGTAATGTTAGATTAAGATGAAATAAAGTTATTAAAAAAAATTCTTGAAGGTTACTAAAAATCATGTTGAATTAACATGAAATATATGCGAGGCAAAATCATTACCGAAATATGTTACGATAACCTGGTTTTTTGGCCACTTAAAAAATTACTCTTGCATATGAATGCTTTAGTTTTTATTTAGTTTTTTTCTTCTCTCTCAAAAATTCGAGTTACGTCTTTCTTATATTAAGCCATCAAAATTTTGAACTTTTGAATTGGGAATTTGTTAATAAAATATCAACAATCTGAAAAAGGAAATTTTAAAAGTTTATTACCAGACAATTAAAACTTGCAATTGAACTGAGAGCACCCTTTCTTGAAATCAATACTACGACAATACACTTCACTGCAAACAACATGTGTAAACATGTACTTTTCTCTCTCCCTCTCTCTCACTATCTCTCTGTTTCTACCTGTCACCCTCTCTCTCTCTCTCTAGCTTTCAACCACTTGTTTACTTATGCTTGCTTGTGTAGTTTTCCTTCTTAATAGAAATTCTCAAGATGCAACAAATTACTGTGATGCCATCCATTTCTCATACTTTTTGTGAGCTTTATTATTTTTTGTTTGTATTTTTTATTTTATTTTTTTGCTTCAAATCCTTGTTGAGTATTTGACATGCTGTTATTCTCCTTTATTGTTGTTATGCAGTATAAAATATTTACATTTGTGATTTTTATTTCATGCACTTTGTCAAATGCTCAAGTGTCAAATAAAATTGTTTGTGGGTGTTTTATTGGTTTGTGTAACAATGTTTTGATTTGATAATGAAAGATTTGCAAATGAATAAATTATATGCATTTTTAGAAATTTAATCATTTTTAATTGCAATCATTGCACATGGAGACTTGTGAGAGTCATGCTATTAAATTTTATATTTTCTATTTATTATGAATTTTAAATCAATATTGAATAGAAATTCCTATTTCATTTCATTTCAGGTAATCTTTGTCAGCCAACAGGTAATTGTTTAATTTAAAGATTTGAAACTATGTACTATTAAACAAGAAAATAAAATTAAGTAAAAGTAAAACTCAAAAATTGAATTGCCTGATTCTATTTGATTGCTTGTGAGCAGCAGGCACATTTGTATCTAAATATTTTTATTTCAAACATTAAATAAATAATTAAAGTACATTTTACAGCAAACTCAAACTATTTATTTGATAAAATAAATTATTGATGTGGAATATATAAAAAATTACCGGTATCGAATTGAAGCTTGGATTTTATTTCGGTCTAAGTATTTTTTTTAGACCGGAAATAAAAATTTTAAATTTTTGCTCTTTTAAAATTGAAATATGTAAAACAACAAATTTTTTTTAAACATAAATAAATATGGGATATGATTGTTTTCCTCTAAATTCAATCTTAAAGCACTAAAAATTGCGTAAATATTTTGGGATAATTGAAAATCATTTTTTGCATATTTTTAGAACGATATCTCTCTAATCACTATCGATTTAGATCGATGGCTCCATTGGGCGCAGATTTACAAGTCACCGAAATTGATAAAGGGTATTTATAGGTTTGTAATTCTGTAAATAATTTCCACAATATTTATATTCGACCCATAAAGTATATATTTATATTCATGGTCTTTATCAATAAAGAAGACGAATAAGCGAGGCCCTACTGCACGTCTGCCCGGTGAAATCGGTATTCCGAAGCTCCCAGAAAGACTACAGACTTTGGTCCTAGACTGTTGTGTCAGAAATTGTTCAAACTAGATTGATATTGAAATCAGCAAAATCAAAAAAAGAGATTTCAGAGCTGGAAAATTTAAACTTTTTTGTGCCATATAGAAGAAGTAACCAACTAAAACTAATTTTTGTTTTATTTATTTTTTTTCTTAACTAAACCTATTTGGTAGTTTTGTAAGAATTAAATAAGTATTCAAGAGCAAGAAAAGGTAAAAAGATGATTTCCAGGGTTGGAAAATTTTAACTTTAAGACTAGTTTTTTTCTTCTATAAATTAAACATATTTTACATATTAAAATTACTAGATTGGTATAAGAAAATAGATAAATCTAAAAGACGGATTCCAGGGCTGGAAAACTTACACTCTTTTTGTATATAAAAATAACTAGATCAAATTAATTGTTTTCCTTATAAATAAAATACATTTTATGTTTTAGAAATTAATATTTTGGCATAAAAAATTAAAAAAATAAGAAACACCCCTCCAGAGCTGTAAAATTTAAACTTTATGGTGGCATATAAATAAAAATATATAAAATTAATTTGTTTTCTTGTTATTTAAACATATTTTCAGAAATCAGAAAAATCAAATATATGGTTGCAGGGCTGGAAAATGAATTTGTTTTTTGCTATATAAAAATAACTAAGTAAAAAAAAAAAATTTTTTTTTCTTTATTTTTCACATATTTTATATTTTACCCAAATCTTTACTCAAGACTAGTTTTTTATATTTGCTTAATTTCAATATGAATACCTAGTTTAAACATGGCATTCATTAGTCTTGCAAAGCTTTGTGATATAATGTTTATGATTCTCTCAGCACAATTATGTTTCAAGTTGACGGTCATCCGTTGATAAATTGCAGCTATTTAGTTCTTTTAAATTTTCAGTAAATGGATATAAAATAAAATATATCACTAAAGAAAAGTCATAACTTCAAAATAAATTAAAGGGGCTGTTACATTCTATTTCCTCAAAAATTTTCCTGTCTGCTGAAAAAAAACGAAAAATTCTTTAGGAATAAAATGTTTACCTAATATCGAGATAAGAGTGAAAGTGCAGTGTTGAGAATGGTACGTTTGAATTTAGAGATTGGACTTTTTTTTAATAAAAAATTTTTGTTGTATACCGGAAATTTTATATAATTTCTCTTTTTTTTTGTATTCGTATCTACGTACAGGGCTGTATGAATTATGGCCGAAGTGCAAGTCGCCCGAAACAGCTAAAATAGATACTATATTTAAGATTTGATCAGGCTAAAGTTCGCATCGCTTTGTAAGCCAAATTACATGTGATAATTATTAACGAACAAATAACACCAAAGTTAGTAGTAAATATTCTGACAAATACGTAGTATATAGAACAAAGCAACTGGCTGTTTTCGAAGCCCACTATACCTTCATCATCAGCGTTCTTTGCGCTTGGTCCACTGTGTGTGGTGTCAGTTGATGTATATTTCTGCTTCACATACTCAAGTTTTCCGTGCAAATGGAATATGCGAATTGTTTTGATTCATTGTATGTCAATGTGCTGAAAGCTTTTTTGTAATGAAATTTCATTTTAACCATCTCTAAATTTACAACTGTGTTGCCATTGTCGTTTGTTCTTTACTAATTATGCACATGTTAGTTATAAGGAACGCCTAAAATTTTTGGGTGATTAGTTGTTGTGAAGAAATACGCAAAAAACTGGATGATCGCCCAAGAATAGTAAAGCAGAACTTAAAAGTGTAAAATCAATAATTTCTGGCAGTTTTTTTAGTGTTTGTTTATTACTTGCTATCACCCGAATTTGGAATAATTAATCACCCAATACGAGGTTTGTTCAAAACGTATCGTGAATTTTAAATTTTCGCGGATTACATATATTCGAATATTGATTTTTTGGTGGCGTTATGTTGGTACTCATGTCTCTTACTTATGCCGACAATTTCGGCCATTTTGAATGTTCAGTTAATTGTTGACAGCTGCTTTGCTTGCACGTGTTTTGGCTCGTCATCGGTTTTTATCTTGGTTCGTGAGGCAGCTTCCATTGAGATGATTGAGCTTTGGTTTCCACGTCATAACCATAAACCTACGATTCCTCACCAGTTATGACCCTCTGGAGCAAATTTGGGTCATCGTGGACGGAGTCCAACATCTCATTACCAATTATCATGCGATGCTTTTTGGTCGAAATTGAGCAATTTCGAATTTCGCGGCGACCTATCTCATGGCCAAATCATTGATAAAAATGGCACGAGCCAATCGATATGTCTAGGTCCTCAGCAACTTCTCTAATGCTGATTGATTGACGATTAGCCAATACCATTTTCTTTACTTCATCAATTTTTTCGTCTGTTGTTGAAGTGCTTGGTCGTCCGGACCGCTCTTCGTCGTTCACATCTTGTCGTCCTTCTGAGAAAATTTTTTACCACCGATAAACGTTGCCTCGCTTCAAAGTAGCTTCTCCCTATGCCACAGTCAACATTCGGAATGCATCCGCGCACTTAAGTTCGTTTTTCACACAAAATTTGATGCAGTTTCTTTATTCCATTTTTTTAATGGGTAAAAATCGATGACGAGCCAAAACACGTGCAAGCAAAGTAGCTGTCAACAATTAACTGAACATTAAAAATGGCCGCCATTGTCGGCATAAGTGAGAGACATGAGTACGAACATAAGGCCACAAAAAAAATCAGAATTCGAAAATTCAAACTTCGCGATACATTTTGAACAAACCTCCTATTATGTTTTTTTTTTTGGGTTTTTTACCATTTTGAGGAAATTTGAAAATTATTCATTATGAACAAATACCCAAATATCAAAAAAAAAAAAAAAAAACGTTGAGTCGCTCAAAGTCGATGAAATATCACTAATTTTTGTTTACAAAAATTTTTGGACAATTCGAAATTTTTTTTGGGCGATTTGCACTTTCGCGATAATTCGTACAGCCTACGTACAGTACTTAAATTATTTTAAGAGTATCAATTAGCTACACGGTTTTTGTACATGGTATGTTATCAACAAAATTACCATATGATTAATTTGTTTTTAATTTTTATGTTCACTTTAGATTTGGGTGAGTAAATCACCATCCTACAGAGCCGTAAAAATATGAGACCCACACCATTAGGTGCAATGCTTTTTTTTGTTTTTTTCCTGATAAAAATTAAGAACAAAAAAAATTATTAGATTTTTTTAGGCTTACATCATTTACGTTTTCCTATGTCAATATTTTAAATCCCACAGTTCCCCGATGTTTATATATAATAGATCTGCTTTTACTTTTATCCAGCTAAGTTGTGTATGTTTGAAAATAAAGTTATTCTGAAAAGACGTATTGTGTTGGCAGTAAGAAAAGACAGCAACGTGAGCAATAGCGAAAATTCTTAATAATATCCCTTTCGGTTATGCTTCGTTTATTGCACAACAACTGTTCTTTTTCTTCTTAATAGTTTTACATGTTGTTTCGGGAAAAGGATTGAGTGTGTGTGTATGTGTGTGTGTAAGTGTGTTTCTGTGTGACTTTCTCAAAAGGTTAAGATGGTGGCATTAGCAATCTATTCTTTTGTTGGAGTTTTTCATATAATTTTGTTTTATTCTTTGCTAGACTTAGTATTATTTATATTTCTTAAGATTATCTTAGTCCGTAAATAAATAAATATTTTGTGGGTTCTTGTGTGTGGGTGTACAATAAAGTGTTTTAGTGTACGTTTGTGTTAATGAAATTTATGAATATGGTCGTGTGTGTTTTATAAGAGTGTTTTTGGATTATTTATGAATAATCATTAACATACATATATTGTATTTTTAGATTGTCTGATAAAAACCTAAAGTGGGTCATACGAGTATTTTTAAGCTGCATACGAGGGTTGTTATTCATGTGCTTTTACCACTGTAAACAGTTGTTCCTTAAGAGAGGATGTTTCCCAAAAAAGAGTTTTAAATTTTTCGCTATAACTGTTCTTAAATTTTTGTCGTTTAGACATTTTATGCTTAAATGTCATTTAAAGCTTTGTCATATTATTTTACTGAATAATGTATGAAAAAAAATTAATTATTTTTTTGTTTTGACAGCAATATGCTAAAACACGACAGGCAATGGAAATACGGTTTGGAAATTTGTTAACCTTTTCCATTATTAATTTTTTTTTTTAGCATTTACGATTTTATTTGACAAGGGTTCATAATTCTTTAAAATGCAATAGACAGCATTGTCATTTAGTTTGTTTTTATTAATTTCAAGCAATTATTTCAAAATGTCCTTCTTACAGACAAGACTATATTAGTAAATGAAAGAATAATCTTAAAACCTGATATTACTTTGCCTTAATAATATGAAATGTTAGTAGCAGGCGGTTTTTGGTTTTGAAGACATGGAGCTTTAAATTGAAAAATATGATAACTTAAAAATAAAATCATATAAAAAATTGCCGCATAATATTACAAATCAAAAAGTGTGACCGGAAAATAAATTCGGAAAAGTTTAAAAACTACATTTGAAATACAGTAAAACTGTTCGTTGAATAAATTCAGTAAAGTGCAACTTTGACTCGCACACGAAGGGTAGCGTACTTTTTAGTTTTGACGCTTGTTTCTATTTGGCGATTTTTTATTTTTTGTTTTAACGAATTTTTTTAGTTTTTACATTTGTTTTTAGTTTTTTTGCTGAGCTTTTTTCATTTTGGCGATTCTTCGTTTCGTATTTTTTTTTTAGTTTTGAGATAATTTACGGTTTCCAAGATGAAAGTTGCCAAATTTACATTTACTGATAAAACACTCTTTTATTTTAATTTTTTAAGTTTCAGTGTTAATTGATGTGGCCTGCATAGCAAAATATATCAGACCCTATTTTTAAACAGTAACGTGAGCCATCCAATTAGAAAATGGCATGTCACGATGTAGTCAAAGAAATGACAAATGAAGAACAAATAACATTTTTGTCGAAATTTTATACCATAAATTAGATGTGGGTCGAACTCTTTCAGTCGTTTGTTTTGACACACAGCTATGATCGATCCCAAGTAATTTAAATGGTGTTGATTATAAGTTTGTGTCTAAAACGTTCGACTGAATGATTCCAACCCCAGTCTATTATATATTTACATTGTGGGGGTTTCATTGGCTGCATGCGTATTTTATTCCACAAAGTGCATGCATTAAATTAGAAGATTTTTGCTTTGGTAGGAATGGTGTTTTGCATTAAAATCGATTGGGATTATATGGGCAGTAGGTTGTGGGCGTGGCTAATTTTTATTAAAGTCTTAAAGTCCACATTTATTTTAATTAAGTCAATATATTGATCGGTGTAATTTTTCAATGATCAACGACCTCTACTTATAATTTTTGCACAAAAATGTATGAAGCCATTGCACCGTGGACCATATCGAAATATAAATGTGTTCCAAATTTATACTCTTCGTATAGAATTAATTTTAATAATAGAAAGGAACTCAGATTGATAAAATATAATAATAACACCTTGTCATTTGATGTTGAAGATGTCCTATATAATAAAAGCTTGTACGTAGCATAACTATCTATATATATATATATTTAATCCTTTAATTCCTAGAAGGAACATAGGGCCGTGCTTACTATAACTATGCAAATAGTTGATAGTTTCCCTCTCATATTATATATGTAGTTGCTGTAGTCTTACTTCGACTTGTTAATGAAAATAAAAATAAATTGTTTCCCTTTTTTATTTTGAATTACTAGCTTATATTTATTTTGTTACAAGGGTTTCAAAACATACAATCCAACCTTTTTCATACACAATTGTTCATCACCATTAGCAGTCTTATTATGGTCCGTAATATTTTCTAAGATTATCTTAGATCTTTTTCTTTGTATATTTTTAATAATTCTTTTTCATATGAAATAATAATATAAAAGTTAAGTGTTGTGTTGATTAATATTCAAACGAAAAGGAACCTTGTTTTTATAAATGGCTTCTTATTTTATAATTTTTGTCGTGCTTTTCCACTGAAAGGCACGTTGCAAAGTTAGTCCTCCTCGCTTGTCATTTTAATGTGCAATATTTTTTAACTGATCAACGCTTATAAATAAATAATAATTGTATTCATGAAAAATTCTTAAACAAACCATTATCATTTAAACGGAGAATTTCCTTTTTCTGCCAAAATTTCTATATTCAGCCGAAAGGTAACCGAAATTTGTTTATTAAATTAAGGACAGGAAACTATCCTAATATCTTAATAATTTTATTAAATCATAATAAAAAAGGAAATAAATTTTTAATATCAATAAAACGGGCTTTATTGGAAAGACAATTTTAGAAAATTAATGTTTAAATTTGATTTTTTGCAAACTCTTCGAAAGTTTATTTCCAGGTGTAGAAAAGTGATTTAATATAACCCTAAAGAAAATAATCCATTGGGGTTAAATCACACGATCTTGGTGGCCAATTAATTGAACCATTACGTGAAATAATTTTTTCAGCAAAAATTTCTTTGAGTAAATCAATTAAAGCGCCCGCTGTGTGGCTTGCGGCTCCATCCTATTGGAGCCACACATCAGCAAGATTAATGCCACGTAATTGAGGTACAAACAAATTTCTTATCATGTTTCTCTACCGTTCACCATTGACAGTAACATTCTGACCATCATCGCTTTTGAAGACATATGGGCCAATGACTCCGCCAGCCCATAAAACGCACCAAACAGTATTTTTCTTTGTATATAATGGTAATTCGACCAAAAGCTTGTGGATTCTTTTCGTACCCACTCAACCAAAAATTATGTACGACATAAAATGGAAGGAGTGCACGATGAGTTTGACGAATAGAACAATTATTTTGATTACAAATTCCAACAATTTGCACGCGTTGCTCTGGTGTAAGTCGATTGTGATAAGTGATGCGAACTCAAAGTTTGTGATACTTTAAAAAAAACACCCTTTATTATAAATGCGACAATGAGTATCCAAAAAAAAATATACAAGTTAATAGTCTTAATTTTAGTAACTATGTACGTCTAATCATATTTGAAAGCGCAAACAATTGAAATACTCACATATTTTCTCTCAAGCAACTGGGACTATAGCCAATGCCAACATACTAGAACATCTATGCCTCATTTATGCAAAAAACTAAAATACGCTACAACTGAAAATAAAAAGGCACATGCGCATCAAACGCATTGACTCTCTCTCATACTTATAGTCCGAGTATAGCTACGGATATTTAATCGTGTAAAAAAATATATTCATTCGCACCGTATACATACATTCGTGTAGATAAAATGGAATGGAAAGTTTTTGGTTTTATGTGGCTGTTTGAAAACATGCTTTATGGTGTTGGCTGAAGTAGCTAGAACGTTGACTACAAAACTAAATGTGCTGGGTTCGAGCCCGCACTCCGACAGTCATTAAATAACAACGCCACGCATTTTCCTGTTATGCATTAGTGTCCCTTTGTATCATTTGTGGTAGATCAATTCAAATGATGAAAGTATTGTGTAGCAGAGTCATCGGCGAAGTAAAAAAAACAATAAAATGGCTACAAAACACAGCTTCGAAAATTTAATACGTCTCATTGACACCAGAGGCGCTGCAACACTGCATTATTAAAAACGGTCTAAAAGCAGAATTGTAAAAGAGCGAAGCTTTCCTCTTTCTCTCCCTACACCACCTGTCTTCTCTTTCTCTATCCTTCTCCTAAAAGAGGTCACACCTGGTAGTATAGTAGCAGGGATTCATTGCCTAAGTGTTACTTCTCTTTCAAAAAAAAAAAAAAAAAAAAATAATAAATTAAATAAATTAATAGTCAAAATATTTGTATACTCTTGCGTGTAATTGTATATTAACTTGTTTTTTACTTTTCACTGTATGCATTCATAGTTGTTTGACGGCCAATACTCAAAGAGTACTTAAAACTATACTTTTGTCTTTCTCTGGTTTGTGTGCTTTTAGATCTTTGTGTGTTTGTTCCACTTTTATGCAAACTTTGGTAGACGGGTATTATATAATCCAATATATTTATATATGTTTAATAGAATAAAACCGCTAAAATTTAGTACTTTTTGTACTTTTACTGTTCTTAATAAATGTGCCGTAGGACCATTTCAGTTTCTTTCTGAATGCGATGAAAGAAGCGGGAAGGTGCTAGTGAAAAGTTTTTATACCAAAAAATTTATTTACTGATGGGAAATTACTAATAACGTTTGCAACAAGAAACCAACTCTCGTATTCTATTTCATTGAAAAGTTGATGTTACTTATCAGACGCTCTGATATAACTGACCTATGACCAAAAAATTCAGCTTTTCCATAAGCAGTCTAATTTAACTATTTAAATACATTTTTCAGATAATCGAATCCTTATTTAATACTATGAATGTGAAAGTGAGTTTGTTTGTTTGTACGCTTTCACGCTGAAACCGCTCAACCGTTTTTAAAAATTCTTTTTTCAATGGAAAGCTATATTACCAGGAAAAAATAAAGGATATTTTTTATCCGGCTTGCAACCGGGTTTTTATATTAGTTACGGATTTTTTCTGAAAACCCATTTTTTTGTTTGCTTAGGATATTTTTCATTTCGGGTTGGATTGTTTGATCAGTTTTAAAACCGGTTTTATCTATCTTTAAGCAGAGCAACCCAAGCGTAGCTTGGAAAATTACTGCAATTTTCTTCTCGGAGTTAACAATTTGGAAATTAATTGTAACTTTTTCCGGACCGAAAATAGTAATATTTATCGACATATTTATTCGTTTGCAGTAACGATAATGTAATTTCGATTTTTTTTCACCATAATCTCCAGCCATATTTTAGTCACCATTTAATTAATTATTACGTGGTATTTCTGCATAGCAAATGTCAGTAAAAATAAGCGAAAAGTTCAAAGAATAATAAAGAATAACTTAATGAAATTGAGCTTGTGATTTTTTCTTTTTACTTCAACCGACAGCAAATACCGTTAAAATATTTTTTTGAATAGTAAAGTTGATAAATTTTCATTGTATTTATTTAAACGATACGAATATCGTAATAAAAGTTACCGAACCCAGGTAGTATAACCTTTTCTTGCAGACCAGATATTCTAAGTTTAAGCTTTCCGAAGATTAGTTAAATTCAATGTAGAAACATATGTACTCGTATATACGAGTATGTATGTATGTATGTATGTATGTATGTATGTGTTTTATAATATATTATATTGAATTAATCAAAGTAAGACATATGAAGCTTTATGAATAAATAAATAAATAATAAATTTTTGAATAATTACATGAGTGTGCACACCATGAGAGGTCTAATTATATTTACTGCAAACATTTCTTAATTTTTCACATTTTTTATATTCGTTTATAAATATAATATTGAGATTTCCATTTAATAAAAGCTTTATATCGCTATTAAATTTTTAAAAGTAATAAGTAAGTCATAAAAAGTGTTTCTTTAATCCAAATTCAATTTTACGATGAATTCGTTAAAAGAAAAAAAAAAGAAAAAATAATCAAATACTACGGAAAAAATATAAAAAAATATTTTATATTATTTAATGCACTTTATGCCACCATTAACATAAAAAGCACAGAACCAAACTTTCTTTCATAAAAAAATTAGAAGAAGGAATTAGTGGCTTCTTTCTATGATATAAGAAAGAACAAAAGTAATAATAAATAAGTAAAATGTGTCTTTGTATGTAAAAAAACCCAAAAGAGATAATAAAGAAAAGGATAATAAAATTATTTTGTTTAAGCACAAAGAATAAGGCTGGTGGGCCTTAAAGTAGGCAACACAATAAAATATTCACTAAATTAAACTCCTCACCCCCTCCACCAAAGGCAAAATCTATTATTAGTTAACTTTTTGTGAAACAGAGAAGACTGAGTGTTTTTATAAAAAATATTAATGAAATTAACTGCCAGTTTATAGAATACAAGCAAAAATTCTCCTCGTCTGCCTATTTATATTGAAAACAAAAACAAATTTGAGTGCGTTCTTTTCGTTTTCAATATAAACAGACAGACAATAATTTTTACTTGTCTTCTATAAACTGGCAGTAAGTTTTAGTGCAAAAAATTATTAATAAGGGCATTTCTACAGAAATAACAACCGCAGCCAAACAATTCAAAGTCTAAAAAAGTGTGTTGTTTTAACATATTTTTACAGGGAATCTATCAAATTTAAGTAATGTGAAAAAAATTTATTTGCTTATATGAAACACAAAAACACAGTACATACATAAAGACAAATTTAGTTTTTTATTTATTTATTCACCCACATATAAAGCAACTTAAATGTGCATGTATAAGTTGAAACTTTTGCCAGTACTTAGCATATTGATACCGATACCGAAAACTAAAAAAATAGTAAAAATATAAAATATGTATAATTAAAAGAAAAAAATTGTTTTTAACTAGTTACTTTTTTACAATCGCGCGTGTGCCGGATGAGCCGTCCGCAAAGGAGGAGATCCTGAAACTCTTGAAGCTAGGAAACCCTGAGATGCCAACCCAAAACTGGCAAGTGACCAGTGTTTCCGAACCTTCGGGTGGTTTCAGAAGGATCACAATTCTTCTGAGCCGGGAATCGCTTCCATTGATCCGGGAGAGGAAGGGGGAGATGTATTACGGTTTTGACGTAATCTCCCTTAGAATTTTCCGGGGTGATGACAAGCACATCCCGACTGAGAACAAATGTGTTCCGGAGGAGGAGAGTATGGCTATCGTATCAGATAGTGAGGTAATGGATTCGGCACACCCGGATCCTGAAAATATGTCTGTAGACGGATCTGCCAGCTTAATATCTCAGGAGAGCACTCCTTCCAATTCAGAGTTGGTTGGAGAGTTCTTTGGAGATGTTGAAGAAATGGTTGACGAGGATACCCTCTTGGATTCTGATCAGGAGGATATCGACGTCACCGTCGTACACACAAATTTGGGTGATGATGAGGGTAGTACAAGCTAACCTTCATCACTCAAAGGCAGCCTCGGCTGCAGCGCTCCTCAAAATGAGTAAAGGTAGAGAGGAGCTACTGTTGGTCCAAGAACCCTGGGTACACAAGGGCAAGGTTTGCGGACTGGGCATGAAAGGCTTTAAGCTCTTTCATACACACAGGTCAGGTAATATAAGATCCTGCATAGTTGCTAAAAGCAACCTAAACATCTTCATCCTATCTGATTTTAGTGATGAAGACACAACAGCCGTAATATGGGAGACTGGAAACACCACCATCGTCTTAGTTTCCAGCTACATGGCGCACAACCTCGAATCACCTCCACCTAAGGTTCGAGAAGTAGCAGATATGGCAAAGCGTAGAGGCCTGCCGATAATTATTGGAGCGGATGCAAACGCCCATCACATTGTTTGGGGAAGCTCGGACACTAACGCAAGGGGTGAGTCTTTACTTGATTTTATTCTTTGCAGTAACCTAAATGTAGCTAATATTGGGTCAGAACCCACCTTTATAACAGCTAACAGAAAGGAAGTTCTGGATATAACTCTTGTTAGCTCCAGACAATCTAATTGGATTAGGGGATGGAGAGTCTCAGAAGACTGCTCCTACTCGGATCATAGGTATATTGAGTTTACAATAGGAATTCAGTCAGAAAGGGCTGTGCCCAGAATAAATAGGAGGAAAACGAACTGGGAAGTGCATCGTAGCACCCTAACAGATCTTCTTCCGGAACCCCCAGTCATACAAGACAAGCAGGGTATAATCAACGCTGTAGGTATACTAACAAGCGTAATAAGTTTTGCGATATCAGAATCTTGCAGACCAAAGGTCTACACTGGTAGGGCAAAACCACCTTGGTGGAGCCCCGAAATTGCAGGGGCCCGTGCAGAATCTAGAAGACTTTTTAATGAGGCGAAGAACTTAGGAACATGGTCGGCCTACAAGGCCTCTGTGAACCGTTTTAAAAATTTGATAAGGAACGCAAAGCGTAAGTCTTGGAAGTCCTTTTGTAGCAGCGTTGAAAGCGCCTCGGACGCCAGTAGACTTCGTAAAGTGCTTTCGAAAACGCCCACGGTGCCGGGTTTAATTAAGAAACCTTGTGGCCAGTGGACTATAAGCGCACGTGAAACCCTTGAGGTTCTCATGGAAGCACATTTTCCTGGTTGCTCAGTCTATGAAGATAGGGCAGAATCCGACTTGGAAACCAGCGCTGAATTGGTGCAGGTGCCCATTAGTAGGGACAGGCTTATCTGGGCTATAAACAGTTTTAGTCCTTTTAAGTCACCTGGCCCGGATGGCATCATTCCGGCTGATTTGCAGAGGAATGTGGACCTACTGATACCTTGGCTAATCATGATATATATGGCATGCATAAAGTGGGCATATATTCCAAAGCCATGGAGGATGTGTACTGTCGTTTTTATTCCAAAAGGAGGCAGAGCATCGCACACCACAGCGAAAGATTTTAGACCCATTAGTCTTTCATCCTTCCTCTTAAAAATATTGGAAAGGTTGGTTGATCTTCATCTCAGAATGACAATCGAACCTGATCGTATATCAGCATCTCAGCATGCATATACTAAGGGTAAATCGGTTGAGACTGCGTTATACACTCTTGTTGGTTCTATAGAGAAATCTCTGGATCAAAAGGAGTACACACTGGTAGCCTTTCTTGACATAGAAGGCGCATTTAACAATGTGAAACCAGAAACCATTATAATGGCTATGGCGAGACTGAACATACATCAGTCAATAATTAAACTGGTTCGGAGAATTCTTATTTACAGAACTATCTCATCCAACCTAGGGCAAGCTTCGATTAAAAGAATAGCAAATAGAGGTACTCCACAAGGAGGAGTTCTATCTCCACTACTGTGGAACCTTGCTTTAAACTCCCTTCTAAGGGAACTTGAAGATAAGATGTTCAAGTGCGTAGCATACGCAGATGACATCGCAGTATTGGTATCGGGTAAACATCTACATACCTTATCTCAGAGATTACAGGAGGCACTAGGTACCATTAGTAGATGGAGTGTCAATAGTGGCCTGAATGTAAATCCGTTGAAAACGGATCTTGTACTTTTCTCGAGAAGATACAAGATTCCGCAATTCCAACTTCCAAGGTTAAATGGAATGGAACTTAAGTTGTCTGATTGTGCCAAATATCTTGGTATATATCTGGACTCCAAACTCTCATGGCAACGAAATGTCCAGGAAAGGGCAAACAAGGCTGCCATTGCTTTGTATGTATGTAAGAAGGCAATAGGGACTACATGGGGCTTAAGCCCTTGCAATTCCAAATGGCTCTTCAATACAGTGATCAAGCCAATATTAACATATGGCGCGTTAGTATGGTGGCCCGCAGTGCAGAAGGCCATCCATCGTGGAACCATTGAAAGGATTCTAAGATCTGCAGCCCTTGCTATTACGGGTGCACCACGGACCACTCCCTCCAAGGCGCTCTTCGTGATGATGCACTGGCTGCCAGGGGATCTCATGGTAAAGCAAATTGCTATGAACTCTGTAACTAGATTACAGTCGGCAAATGCGTGGAAAAAGCTGACTTGCGGTCATTCTATAATAGGAGATCAGTTGAATGATCTACCGGCCAATATAGACTACCGATCACCCATACCTCTGCCTGACAATAGATTCAAATCTAACACATCGGGCGCATCCAACTCGTCTATAGGGGCAGAGGGGGATGTGCTCGAGGTGTATACGGACGGATCGAAGTCACACAGGGGCGTGGGTGGGGGAATCTTTATTCCTCGCTTTCAAAAGAGGATAAGCTTCAAGCTGGACAGTAGGTGTAGTATACTACAGGCTGAAATCTCAGCGATAAGTAGAGCGGTTAAATGGTTGAGGTATTATAGGATATACAACTGGGATATCCGTATATTCACGGACAGCAAAGCTGCCATTAAAAACATTGCGGGCGTCTTTACGACATCGAATCTGGTATATGACTGCCGAATCTCTCTTAACAAACTGGGAATGCATGCTGACCTGGAGCTACAATGGATTCCAGGACATGCGAATAGTGTTGGTAACAATATTGCGGATGAGCTGGCTAAGGCTGGAGCTCAAATGCAGGATGAGGACATTGATAGGTTAGTAGGTGTTCCGATGAATTGCTGTAAAATGCAAATACAGCAGAACCTTTTCAGGGTTGCACAGGCTAGATGGTTACATGAGGTCACATGCTCAACCTCTAGAATGACATGGCCCTGTTATGATATGAGGAGGTCCGCAATATTGGTGAGGATTCCAAGAGGACAACTTCGTAATTTGGTCGCAGTCCTTACAGGACATTGCTACATAGGCATACATGCTGGTAGATTGAATCTACCTTATAATGATTTCTGCAGAAGCTGTCAGGACGAGGAAGAGGAGGAAACTGCTGAGCATTTTCTCTGTCATTGCCCAGCACTTGCGGAGGTGCGTTCACTCCACATGGGGGCTCCGATACTGCAAGGTTTGGAGAGTCTGTCGGAATGTGAAATCGGTAGTGTGAATTCATTCATACGCCTTTCGGGTTGGTTTCAGCTGAATACGGATAGTGTATAGGATAAATGAGGATGGGCAGCCCACCTCAATCCGCCCAGGCAGCACAACGGGACCTCTAAGGACCCAAGTGGGCTGGTTTACTATAAATCGGCAGCCTGTTATAACCTAACCTAACCTAACCTACTTTTTTACAAAAAAAAAAAAAAAATTGCAGTTTTCCAACCCTGGAATCGTGTTTTTATTTATTTCTTTATTTAAACTACCAATTTCACTCTTACTAATATCTCATTATATATTTAGCAAAAAAAAAACAACAATACTTTTAACCAGTTAATTTTATATACCAAAGAAAAGTTTAAATTTTCCAACTCTGAAGCAGTCTCTATCTTGTCTAGCATTACGAAAAACATTTTAGGCATAAATTTTTTAATTTTACTTAAAGTGAGCAAAATCTTTGATTTTTTGGAAACATAAGATTTTAAATGCAATTTGAATATGTAATGTAGGTATATACGTCCCAAAAAATTTTGCCATACGAGGTTTGTTCCAAACGTATCATGAATTTTGAATTTTCGCGGGTTACGTATGTTCGAATTTTGACTTTTTTGTGGCGTTATGTTGGTACACATGTCTCTCACTTATGCCGACAATTTCGGGCACTTTGAATGTTCAGTTAATTGTTTACAGCTGCTTTGCTTGCACGTGTTTTGGGTCGTCTTCGATTTTTACCTATTAAAAAATGGAACAAAGAACTTGTATGAAATATTGTGTGAAAAACTAATTATGTGCGCGCATGCATTCCGAATGTTGACTGTGGCATACCTTGGACCGAAGCAATGTTTATCGGTTTCACAAAATGTTCTCAGAAGGCCGAGAAGATGTGAACGGCGAAGGGCGTGCCGGACGCCCGAGCACTTCAACAGCAGACGAAAAAATTGATGAAGTGAAGGAAATGGTATTGGCCAATCGTGGAATCACCATTACAGAAGTTGCTGAGGAGCTATACATATCGATTGGCTCGTGCCATTTGATTTTTATCAATGATTTGGGCATGAGACGGGCGAAATTCGTACAAAAATTGCTCAATTTTGACCAAAAAGCATCGCATGATAATTGGTTATGAGCTGTTGGACTCCGTCCACGACGACCCAAATTTGCTCCAGAGGGCCATAACTGGTGACGAATCGTGGGTTTATGGTTATGACGTGGAAACCAAAGCTCAATCATCTCAATGGAAGTTGCTTCACGAACCAAGGTAAAAATCGATGACGAGCCAAAACACGTGCAAGCAAAGCAGCTGTCAACAATTAATTGAACATTCAAAATGGCCGAAATTGTCGGCATAAGTAAGAGACATAAGAACCAACATAACGCCACCAAAAGATCAATATGCGAATATACGTAATCCGCGAAAATTTAAAATTAGCGATACGTTTTGAACAAACCTCGTATATCAGATGCAATGGCAAAAAATTTAAAAACAATTCTACTGCCATTATTAATTTTTTTTTTAAATATCCAATTTATTTTCAATATATTATTATTGCTTTATATTATACACCAATTTTTCTTTGCTCAAGTTGATGGGCCATGGTAGCAATCAATTTTCCATTTATTTATAATTCATGATTAAAAAAATACATTTATGAATGAGTAAATTTCATATCTAAAATTAACTTTTAAGCACCGAATCATTTTGCCCATAAATAAATTATGTATGTATAAATGTCAGTAGGTATTTGATATCATGCAGAACGTGATCTGTTGCATGCAACATATCTTTTCATTTAATGTCAATGTTAAAAATCATTTAATATTTTCCAAAAGAAGGGACAGAGCAAAAACATATGTAAATGCAATGAATAAACATTATAATGCAGGACATGAATTTTTTTGTAGTTCCTTGCAAAATAAATACATATTTCAATACAGATATATAGTTTTATATTGCACATTTATATATATACATACATATGTACATACAGACATACGAGCACATTATTCATATCAGTGATCGGAAATGCATCGTTTTTTCACAACTATGAATATGATATAATATGAAGTTGGACAACATTGCAATAAGTACGAGTGCGCATCAGTACAAGAAATTTTAAGTCATGATTCAACTCTACTCACTTTTGCCCTACTCATTGCTGATCTGTGATTCATATCTTTTGCGTTGAAGTTTATATAGGGTGTTTTTTTAGAGGTATAGAACTTCGAATTGAAATAAAACACAAGAAAATCGTTTTAATGTCCATCAATTTGGCTTTATTGGAAGGATAATTTTATGCCATTAACGTTTAAATATGATTTCAGGCATGTGGCCGCCGCGGCTGGCTCGAATAAAGCCAATTCTACAGGTCCAATTTTCAACCACTTTTTCGAGCATATGGGGCCGTATGTTGGCAATAACGCCACGAATGTTGGCTTCCAAGTCCCCTAACGTTTCTGGTTTGTTGGCGTAGACGAGCGACTTCACATATCCCCAAAGAAAATAATCCAATGGTGTCAAATCACACGATCTTGGTGGCCAATCCATGGTTAACCGAATTAATTGCTCTGATGGACTATTATGTCGACCATAACATGGACGGAGCTTGCGGTAAACTTCGCGAACTGAACCATTATTTTCGAAATAAATTTGCACGATTTGCAAGCGTTGTTCTTTTGTCAACCTGTTCATGATGAAATGGCAAACCAAACTAAATATTAATCACTTGACAGCTGACAAAATGGCCGCCAGTTAAAAAAGTGATGCAAACTTAAAGTTCTATACCTCAATAAAAAACACCCTATACATACATATGTACATATTTTAAATTACTGAAATATTTTGTTGGAGTTATATCCCGCAAACAATCGATAGAAACTTAAAAATTTTCCGAATACTTTCCTTGATCTGCTTTCCATCATACACTCGTACTATTGGAAGGAATAGTACTATTGCAAACAAACCAAAATTTTAAACCTATTTGTTTAAAATGATTCATTTAATTTTTATTGCTATTTAAGTCTCAATAATCACATGATAATAAAAATGTATATGTTTAATATAAAAACAAAACGAAAACCCAACAGAAGTTACATTTATATATATTACCCTAATATGTTCTCTATT
The DNA here is from genome assembly GCA_936439885.1 of Nowickia ferox. Classification (NCBI taxonomy): domain Eukaryota; kingdom Metazoa; phylum Arthropoda; class Insecta; order Diptera; family Tachinidae; genus Nowickia; species Nowickia ferox. The sequence continues at coordinate 86,851,319 of OW387023.1, read as the reverse complement.
ATAGTAAGCAAACCAAATCAATGTTCTTTTTATCAAAACAGTTTCCTTTTTGTATTTGTAAAGCTACGTTCATTGGAGCTTAAGTACAATTTGTGCAACTTTAAGAATTTAGAAGGATTACCCCTTAAATGCATATCGTTGCCAATTGTCTACATTCCATTTTCACATAATTTAATGTATAAATTTGAAAGTTTTTACCTATAAAAGTTTGTTGCTGATAACAAGGCTAGCGTAAGTTAAAAGATTTTTGTCTGCAGGAGATGCATTTTCAATGCAGTGGAGAGCTGCGCATTCAATTCAATTCTTAATGAAAATCTTTTCTATTTTCTAGTCTATTTATATACACATACTCACATATGCATGCATACTTTTTAGCCCTTATATGCATGTTGTTGCCAATTGTGTACGTTCCAGTATTACATAATTTAGCTCACAAATTTTAAGTTTTTTTTTCTATAAAAGCTTGTTGCTGATAGCAAGGCGAGCGTAAGCTAAAATTGTTTGTCTGTAACAGATGCATTTTAAATGCAGTGGAGAGCTGCGCACTGAAATTACGAGTAAATTCTTAATGGATATGTACGAAAATCTTTTCCTTAAATGTCTCATGGATTGTATTTAGTCTATTTATATACATACGTACATATGTATGCATGTGTTGCTATACATTTTTCGACTTGCGAAGGATGTATGAGATTCGGCAAAGCTGAGTATAAATAACACTCTTACTTGTTGTTCTTGTGTGTTTTGTTTTCTTCATTGCAAAGAACAAAACCGAAGGTTTATTTGCGTACCCTGATTTTAGGGATGCCTTCGTTACAGTTAAATATAAGTTAATAAAAATAAAATAAGTAATTTAGAATTTTATTTAAATTTTTGTTCCAAATTATAAATTGCTATAATTATAATTTATTTCAAAAGTTCATGCAAGGATTTTTTTTTGGAAAAGTAAGAGCCATTAGCAGGATTAGTGGAAAGGATATTTTTAATTATTTCATGAATGATCTAAAGTTAATCACAAATACTGCATTGAGAATATTGTTTCGAAGATTTTTATTGACTTTTAAATTTTGAATTTATTAATTTTCGCATTTTTTCAATATAAAAAATTATCAAATATGCGTTCCTGATTGCAGCAGCAGAAGTAATTTTTTATATTATATTATATAATATTACTTAAATATTGTCCACATGATGTTTTATCTCCTCCTTTCATAGCGACAAACAACAGCTGCATCTTATTGTCGCTGCTGCCCTTGGTGACATCACTTTAACCGAGCTAAATTGTCACTGAAGCATGTGTGCCAGTCGCGTGATATACTGATAGGTAATCACGTGTATCCCATTGACAAATTTTAAGCATTACCAACAGCAACAAAATCACAAGGAAATATTTATAAAAGTATTTAACAGACAATTTAACAAACACACTTGACAGCTCGTTTACAGTCACAACGACAAAGAACGGAGAAATAAAATTGATTTTTATTTAACTCGTTTTCAATTTTAAACGCCACTACATTACACGTTTATTTATAAACACCAAACTTACACATACTGTTTTTTGTATTACATCAAAGTTAATGTCGCTGTAAAATATTGTAAATATCTCTTTCTTTGTTATTGTCTTTATAGACTGAAGAAGAATTTTATTGGCGTTTGATTAAAAATAAAAACATTTATGATGTTCAATTTATTTGAACTTTAGTTCAAGCCGTTACCCATTTTGTATTTTTATGATTAGTTTTAAGTTTATATGAAATGTTTAATAAATGAGGCAGCTTCTCTGTAGGCACGTGTCACTGTGACTGAGTGGTAGCGATGCTATCCTCTCAGTCCAGAGGTCGTGGGTTCAATTCCAGCCATATACTCTGGGTGTTTTGTGCAGACAAGCTAATCGCTTCGCGGATTATGTGTTTGTTTATTTAAAAAAAAACGTGAGTTTCAATTTCATCAAAAGTCATGTATTTTCTTTTGAAGATTTGGCTTGTTTTTACGATTAAGCAATTGTCTATATGCATTTCGTTCCCGCTTTTAGAACTCATCAGTAGACTTCAACCCAAAAAAGTTTTCAATTTAGTTAACAAAAGCGGAAACGAAATGCATATAGACAATTGCTTAACCGTAAAAACAAGCCAAATCTTCAAATTAAATAAATAAAGACTTTATGTCAAATAAATATACTTCGGTATTCGGTAAAAGATTTTTTTTTTTAAATAAATTGATAAATTAATAAATTAATACATTTTAATTGATATTGAAAAGCAAATGAAACTTGTTGTATATAGGCAAGACCTATCAAATAAAATAAATATGTATAGTGTTAATTGTTCCGTCCTCTTTGGAACTAGTCCCATAACAATACTTAGATATTAATCTAAACAAAAGTAGTGGTTATTTTTCTTTAAATATGAGTGCCCCTGTGGTCGAATGGATAGTGTGCAAGCCTACAGATAACATCTGTTTGAAAATAAAATATAATTGCATTTGTAACAATAAGAAAAAAACTTATAAGCTTATATTGTTACAGTTGAGTGCCGGAATGACATTTTTAAATCATTTATATTATTTTACACCGATTAGGTGCCTAGAGATAGTTCAGTGACAAGTCACAAGGTGCATACAAAGTACCAATTAACCCCATCCTATGTCATCCACGTGTAAAAGTGCAAGTGCTACATAGGAAGTGACAGAACTTGGACTGGTCCCTCTCAGTTGCGAACCGATCACGTGACTAGTCTTGTCAGGCAGTTAAATTTTTTAGGCGAGGCAAAATACTCTTAACATTTTCTATACTGCATACATATTAAGAAATTACCCTAATTACATTAAGTTTTGTCAACATGTAGACTTATAGGGTGTTTTTTATTGAGGTATAGAACTTTAAGTTGGCATCACTTTTTGAACTGGCGGCCATTTTGTCAGCTGTCAAGTGATTAATATTTAGTTTGGTTTGCCATTTCATCATGAACAGGTTGACAAAAGAACAACGCTTGCAAATCGTGCAAATTTATTTCGAAAATAATGGTTCAGTTCGCGAAGTTTACCGCAAGCTCCGTCCATTTTATGGTCGACATAATCGTCCATCAGAGCAATTAATTCGGTTAACCGGTCAATTGGCCACCAAGATCGTGTCATTTGACACCATTGGATTATTTTCTTTGGGGATATGTGAAGTCGCTCGTCTACGCCAACAAACCAGAAACGTTAGGGGCCTTGGAAGCCAACATTCGTGGCGTTATTGCCAACATACGGCCCCATATGCTCGAAAAAGTGGTTGAAAATTGGACCTGTAGAATTGGCTTTATTCGAGCCAGCCGCGGCGGCCACATGTCCGAAATCATATTTAAGCGTTAATGGCATAAAATTATCCTTCCAATAAAGCCAAATTGATGGACATTAAAACGATTTTCTTGTGTTTTATTTGAATTCGAAGTTCTATACCTCTAAAAAAACACCCTATATAAATTAAAATAAATATTTTAGTCAGTCGATTCGGCGTCTTATTTTCTTTCGAACGGCCTCAAAATGTCTTATGTTATAAAAAGTGGACTAAGCGGGTTTAAACTCTAACCATAAGGTATAATGTTCATTGCAGTGACTAAAAAAGATAATTAGAATAATTAAGTCATTTACTCTTCTCTTGCTTTTATCCAAATGCTAAGAACTAAGAAAAGAAAGAATGCGAACAAAATTTAATAACTTTGGTAATAGTGTTTTCACACTGACATGGTTTTAATAAAAGTTTGTTTTAACGTTAAAACCAACTGTTAAAACCTGGTTTTACCATACAAATTGTTTTTGTTAAAACCAACTTAAAACCATTTTTGAATTGGTTTTAAGTTGGTTTTATGAAATGCAACCTTGTTTTCGCTACGCTAAATTCAGTGCTGCCAAGTTAAAATGACCGGAAGCAGCTGATAATGTTTATGCCAGTGAAAAAGTATAGATACCAATTAATACATTTTCAACTTAAAAATGGATGCAGCGGGAATAATTATCAAAAAAAAAAAAAAAAAAAATGTGAAGCAAAAGCATCCTTTGAAAGGAAAACAACGAACATATTGTCACTGACTTCTGGGAAGTGAAAATAGACGATATGACTGACATCCATCTGCGGAAAAAATGTTAAGTTTATAATATATTTGTGCATTTTTTATATAATAATATGATTTCCAAGCACTTCTTCACGTTGTGTAAGTAGTTACATAATTTTAAAATGTTCATTTACAAAATATAAAATAATTTCTATTTAAGGGTGCATTGTAATATTTTTGAGTTTTTTAAGCAAACAAAAAACAGTATAAACGTTTTGAAAACGTTTCGTAAACGTTGGATGATTGTTAAACTCATTCATATACAGAATGTATTGAGATTTTTGGTTTTTATAACAATAAAAATAAATAAGTTTTTCTTAACACTGAGAACAAAATGAAGTACTTAAGTCCAAATGCACAGTCTTTAGTTAACTAACGCCCATGGTTTAACTAACGATTTTTCTTAACAATTTCATTGGTTAAACCACCTTCATTAGTTAACTAAAGACTGTGAATTTGAACCTTAAACGAACACGTTTAATCTTTGGTTTTCTTAGCAATTTGACGATTGTAATGGTATATTAAACCAAGCAGATGAGTGAAAAATAAAGTACCTTTTCATGCACATTTAGTCATTTTAAAAAGAACTGTTTTATTTTGCTTTTCTACAAAACGATTCAAAAAGTTTTTACTATATACATGATTTCATTGGGCTAAAGTTTGTATCGCTCTATAAACCAAATTACATGTGATAATTATTAATGAACAAATAACACAACAGTTAACTAATTGTAAATATTCTAAAAACACTAGCAGAACGGAACAACTAGCTGTTTTCGGAGGCCACTACATCATTAGCGTCTTTTGTGTTTGGTCCCCTGTTTGTGGTGTCAGTTGATGCAGATTTTTGATCTATATACTAAAGTTTTCACTGCGAACGGAATTTGTGAATCGTTTTGGTACATCGCATTTTTTCTTCTTTTTTGTAGGAATTATTTGCTTAATGCTTTAGTTGTCTTTATACAATGATAAAGGCAAAAGTTAAATACATTTTGCTTAATTTTAACTAAAGTACTACTAGTTAATAATTTTAGCCGATTGTGGTCCTATTTAATTTACTTCCTTCCAACGTTTTTATAATATACAACTTATAAGCAGAAGAGTTAGAGAAGTAAAATATTGCACAAATAATTTTTTTACGTTTTACATACACTTGCTTTATCTTAAAAATATAAGAGTTACATACTTCTCAATGTCGAGCCCAAGAGGCTGGAAGCTTCAACTACCATTTCTTATTTGCTTGAGCTTTAAATAGTCACACTATGTAGTCAAAAATCAAAGCAAATTTTAATTACTCTCTCTTCTTAATACTCTTAAGCAAAACTTCAGGCATTTCTTTTCTGTGCTTTAAAAGTATTGACAAAAGTTTTGCTCCCTACAGGCTGATTTATAGTGCAGAAAGTTTCCAATAATTCCCTGTTAAGTTATTAAGAAAATAATTTTATTTTTTATTTTATCACACTTTTTTATATTAAATTTGAAATTTAAGACTCGTAAGTGGGAGCCCTCTTCCATACGTAAAGTTTACTTTGCAAGGTCTTAATTTTGCTGTAGAGAAGGGAATACTCGCAAAGAATAGGAGTGAGTACATAGTTTCAATTACTCGCACAAATGTTGTGTTCTTCGTTAGTTTCGTTTGTCTTTTCCTTCGTTATGTAACATACGCAAACTCCACTTTGTAAAGTCTCAAATCAGCTGAGAAAAAGATAAAGGGAGAAATACTTTCTCTTTCTGTCTTTCTTGCCGCTGAATTAAGACTTTGCAAACTAAAGTTTGCGTGTCTAAAAAAGGTCTTACTTCGTGGTATAATGAAAATTTGTCAAAGTAAACTTTACGTGTGCAGAAGTGAAATAAAGCTTGAAAGAAAATTTAAAAGACTTTGTTAAAGTAAGCTTTGCATGTGCAAAAGATATCGTGCTAAATTTAAATAAAGTTTGAATAAGCAGAATAAAATAATTTAAAAAAGTTTCGGACCTTTAGGAGGAGTCTAGTCGAAATAAATTTGTGTTTTATTTAACTTCACTTCATCATGTTTATCTTAATTTGCACGTTGAGTTTTGGCATGTCTCTTGATGTGGGTTTGATAGTCGAGAAGGAAGCGGGTTGGAGGAAAACACAAAGTGTCTTTCGTTTTCGTTATTTGATTTTTTATTCTTACGTCTATTTTTGCTTCTCTTGCTATGCTTCATTCCTGAGAAAATACTTCTTCTTAGCAATTAAAACATAAAATTTTTCTGAGTTACCAGATTGAAAGAAAAATAAGTAAATCCCTAAAGAGGTTGGAATTTTCCAACAAAACGTCAGATGACATTAAAAAAATTAAATGTTCTTAAATTTTTTAATTAAAAAAATTAAAAATTATTACACATTAAAAGCTTAAATTTGTGTAAACTAAAAAACAAGTAAGTAGTAAGTTATATAATTTCTTTAAGCCAATAAGTAACCCAAGAAAAAATACCGATTATATCTTAAAAAAAAATTAGCTTGGTAGGAAGAAAAAACAATCATGGTATATTCAAAGTTTTGCGCGGAAACTTCTAAAAAGAATTGAATATTAAACAAGATTTTCAAATCATCGTATAAATACACAAGCATCGACCTAAACGCCATACGCTCCCCAACCTTTCGGATTTATGTATTTTTTAAGTCAATTTTAATTTTATAGCTTCAAGTCCTCCAACCATTAATTATTACAGCACTTTTGTTTTTAATCCGACATAAAACTAGAAACGCACGTACGAGTATTATTTTAATATAAATACATGTTTGTATGTACACGTATTAGCAAACCTATTTGATATTCAAATATCTAACATAAATTGGATTAAAATTTTCCACTTTACAAACTTTAATTACAATATTGCAACATTTGAAAGTGCTGCTTGCTTGGCTGTTGAATTAAATTAAATTTAAAGGACGACTGAAAATGTAAATCTAATTCTTAAACTTAAAATTAGAAGCAAAAAAGACATAAAAAAGATTTTCAACATTTACGTGTCGTGCATACATACAATTGTTACAACAGTTTTATATCACTTGCACAGATGTAAAACAACAATTTGTTGCTCCTGTTTATGCGGCCGCCATAACAACGACTATTCAAGCAGACACACACTAACAACAAACGCATACGTACGTACATACAGACACTTCACGGTAAACATACATACAAGAATAGTTATATACATTTATTTTTAGTTTGTGTTTGTAAATGTGTTGCGTATGTTTTAAGAAATTTTACTCCTTTCGTTTTGCCGCTGCCTTAACTCGTGATTTTTGTTTATTCTCTTTTCTGCGTAATTGTTTCATTTGCAGGATTTACATTTATAAATATGGCTTTGTAATCAACATCCGGTTATAAACGCAAGCACACGCAAAACACATCCACCAACAAAATCAGTAGAAGCAAAAATCCTAATAGCAACAGATACGCAAGAACAAGCATATCTATGACTAGGTGGGGGAAAAAGTATTTTATTTTATTGTGCTACAAATACAACTACAAATACATACACTGAAATCGACTAATTGTATGCTTATAGCCGCAATGAAAATAAAACTAAGTACGAGTAGGAGTAGATTAGGAAGGGTGGTGTTGTAACGAACCTTCGCTCGGAGAATCAATTGGTTCCATTGTGATTCCTTTTTATTTAAACTAGTTAGTACGAGGGCTACTATTTATGTTTCGGGAATAGCAAATAATAATGAACAGTTTTGAATGAAAATAGCTTTTTTATTTTTCGAAATCAGTCGTAAAGCAGCTCTGGGCGAGTCAACATCAAGCGTCGTTGGCAATTATCTCTTAAGTGCAACCAGGCCACTGTTGTTTATTGGCCTTCGAGAGTTTTGCGTCTTACTCGCACTGGTTGACTGATCTGCCACGGATAACCGTATATTCTTGCGGTTCTTCTGTGGAATTTCTTTAACAACCACGTTGCTACTTCCTATGTGAAGGCATAGGTCGTGTACAGTCAGTCACAAAAACCTTTTTAAAATACTGTTAATAACATCTTGGGCATATGGTCTTGTTACTCCGCCCATATTTGTGCAACCATATTATGCAAATTTACTTTGTATAATATGTATAAATAAATAAATAATATTTTTCGAAATATTCCCCTTTCCATTCCATTTGAGACACCTCCAAAATATGGCTTTTAAACGCTTCAACTGCTTTTGCGCTGCTCGTAAATTCTTGACCACGCAGTATACCTTTGAAATTCGCGGAACAAAAAAAATTCAATAGATGCCAAGTCAGGACTGTTGAAAGGATGAGTCATCAATTCGATGTTTTGGTTGCTCAAAAATTCACTTGTTCGACGAGATGTATAAGAGCTCGCATTTTCATGACGAAGAATAAGTTGTCTTTCGGAAAAATAAATAAGAATTGACAGTTCTACGTTGCTCAAGCGCATCAGAAGCCACTTACTTGCCATGAGAAAGCTCCTGATGTCGTCTAGTATCTGTGCAATTTGCGATATCACTCAGGCTCTCATGGAAACATCTACTTAGAAACCTGAGGCTATTACGTTGCAAACTCGGGCAATAGCAGATAATATGCTCGATGGTTTCTGCTTACTCTTCATTCCCGCACATCCTAAAAAAATTTCTAGTGCCAGTTTCCCAAATGCTGCTACTCGCTCTGACCGAGCAATGGCCAGTCAAAGCGCCTATCAACACTCCTAGCACCTTCCTATGCATATCTAGCAGCAGTTTAGGTCTTTCTAAGTCAAGTTTTAGTCACGGAACCATCTTTAGCCTACAATCCTCTCAACTTCCCAATCAACATCTAATTACCGATTGCCTTGTACTAATGGCCTATCGTTTGAAATTAAGTAACTTCTCAATTCATTTAATATATCACTAATAAGCTTATTTTATGGGCCCACCATTTACACCCGCCGTATTCGTTTAAGGACGGTTGGGTAACTTATATTTGCGTGATATCCCAGGGAGAACTGAAGCAATTGAGTGCTGAATAGAAACAATGACTCTCAGCATCTTTGTTAAGGTAAATGTGACAGTTTCTTGTCTATTGTTTAGCATATGAAAACCTGGAAGGGAACATTCCTTTTGTTTTTCAAAAGCTCAGCAAAAACACGAGCGCAGTCGGTCTAGCTAAAAAAATCAGTAACAGCATACAGATCTGATGTAGTAGCCTCTTAATATATTGATTACTAAAAGCAATATGGATCAGCTTAAGTGTAGTCGTAGATTTTTTTAATGTAAACTTGCAGTCAGATAAGTTGAAAGAAAAGTAGGCCTTTATTATTGGTACCAATTATGAGTGTGGATTATAGCGTCCACTTTCCTCAAAGTATTTTAAAACAACTAAAAAATAAAACAGTGAAACATAATGTTTTAAAAAGTACCACATGTAAGCCCCTGAGACCCATTTGGGCACCATCCTGTTTTCCTTAAAAACTATAAATTATTTGCTTAAAACTATTAATTTTACCTCTATATATATTACACACAGAAAAATTTCGTATTAAAATAAAAAAAAGGTTAATTTAACAGTTTTTGGCAATGATTTTGTTTCACATGTGTTTCATGTTCATTCAACATGACTTATATGTGGTCATTTTGAAAGAAAATTTTTCCTTTTCAAATAACTTTATTATTTTATTGTTCGAACTTCATTTGTTTTTAAATTTATGATTTGATCAGACTAAAGTTCGTATCGCCTTGTAAGCCAAATTACATGTGATAATTACACTGTGGAACATTTTTGGGATTATTGTCTTGGGGGGTGAGAAATTCCAAGTCAGGGTGATGGTACTAGGTCAGTATAGTAAAACCCTCAAAGGGTTTGGCGTTCGTATGTGTCAGTTTTTTTTATGACCTTTTAAATTTTTTCTTTTTCACTTGTCCGATTTTGATGAAACAAATTTAGAAAAATTAAGAATTACAATTTCTCTAATCTGTTTCTATACCGTTTTCCTATATGTGCAACACTTTCGAAGTTAAAAATAAATTTGTGGAAGCAAAAAAATATCCTCAAAAAAATATTTTTTTCTCAAAAAAATATTTTTTTCTCAAAAAAATATTTTTTTGCCTAAAAATTAATTTTTTTTTTAAATTCATAAAAAATCCAAAACGGAAAAAAGGATCAAGTGTTATTAATTTCGTGTTTTTTGCTCATGAGTTATGTGACTTTACGCGAAAGTAATTAGTTTCGCCACTTTTTTCCATTTTGGATTTTTTATGAATTTAAAAAAAAAAAATATTTAAATTTTTAGGCAAACAAATATTCCAATATTGCCTCCACAAATTTATTTTTAACTTCGAAAGTGTTGCACATATAGGAAAACGGTATAGAAACAGATTAGAGAAATTGTAATTCCTAATTTTTCTAAATTTGTTTCATCAAAATCGGACAAGTGAAAAAGAAAAAATGTAAAAGGTCATAAAAAAAACTGACACATACGAACGCCAAACCCTTTGAGGGTTTTACTATACTGACCTAGTACCATCACATTAATGAACAAATAACACGAAAATTAATTGAAAATATTGTGACAAACAAGTAGTAGAACGTAACAACCGGCTGTTTTCGAAGGCCACTACACCTTCCTCATTAGCGTTCTTTGTGTTTGGTCCACTGTGTGTGGTGTCAGTTGATGTGGAATTCTGCTTTATATATGCAACTTTTATTGCAAATGGAATATGTGAATTTTTTTCATTAATCGTACTACAATTTGCTGAATTTGTTGATTTAATATTCGAGTATGACAAGCAACAACTATGCCCAATAAATGATTTTTTTTTCTTCAAATTTGTATTCATTCTGACACGTATTAAAAATGTGTTTTTTAAATCTTAAAATTTTTTATTTTTATAAATTAACTATTTTTGCAAATAAATGTATATTTGCCACGTACGTTTATATTTTTCCTAGTAACAGAATTTACTTTGCTCTCCACCCAATATTAATCAACATCGCAACAGCAAGTTAAATGATGAACGTTATGATTGTTATTTGTCGCTTTTGTTGTCGTTATTATTATTTTTTTTTATTTTTTTTTGGTTGCCCGTGGTTGTACGTACACACACACATATACACAATCACACGGGAAAATATCTGTGTCAAAGTATTCGTTTTCATTCCTTCATCTTGCTCATTTTTGTTTGTTTGTTTTTCTTGTAGATTTTCTTTATTTTAAGATTTTCATTCGTTCATTCATTCCTTGGGTTTGTAGCATTTGACAATGCATGACACATTTATAAAAAAAAAAATTGTTTTTTTCGTATGAAATGATAAAATAATATTTACGAGTATAACAACAACAGCTACAGCAGCACCAGCAGTAACACCAACAGAATTTTATACTTTTCTTAAGACATAAGAAATTCCAGTAGTCGTGATCATTTGCTTATATACATACATAGTTGCTTTTCTTATTCTATAAGAAGTATGATTAATCCTAGTTTACACTATGCAAGTCTCATTGCTAAGCTGATTAGTTTGTTAGGAAAGAGAGACGAGGGGAAAAGAAACGTTACTGTTCCCCTCGTCTCTCTCCCCATCAAACTAATCAGCTTAGCAATAAGACTTGCATAGTGTAAATATGGACTTACTGTGACTTAGACTTTCGATAATTTTGCAAATGAAAAAAAAATGTGTTGGATTCAAACAAAAATATTGCGGATTATCAAGAAAATATTCCGCTTAATTACAGTGGCATTGTCGTTATTAGCAGATAATATAATTTTAATTATTTAAACCGTTACATTTCCAAACTTTATGGCAAATATTTGTGTAGATCATTTTAATCCATTTTAACTCCGTTTATGATTACTCTTCTTGTAACGAAAGGGGCAAACAAGAACCATACGGAGAAGATCGGATTTTACATCAAACTGCTGAATTATTTCTTGACCAAACATTGCTTGCCGGTCCATATCGCTAATAAATACAGACTCCAAAGATCTTGTCCTGCTTGATGCAATGTAAGCTTGGCTCTTTGAAAAAACTCGTTTACCGTCAATTACTAGTGACTTATGCAAAGTGCAATCCTGCAGTTTGTGTACTGTGACACCAGAACGCATACGTATTATTTTTCCGCCATTTTGAATTTGTTATATCGTGCCATAACCGCAAAAAAATTTAAGCGACATAATATTCGAACTTAAGATTTTGGCCAAAATAGACCATTTACGATCGTAAGTAATCGATTTTCCTCAAAAAAAACGAGGTCGAAAAAATGTGTCGTTAAGCTTTTTTGGCAGTTATGGCCCGATATGTTATTAAAGACTTTTTGTTATGATCCTTAATATGATGATAACAATTACGATAGGTTTTGACTTCGATTCCTGATGTTAAGTAATCCCAGTTCAGCACAATAACCAAAGAATTGACCCCTTACGCATCAATATCGGATAAGTAGTTTAGGTGCTATAGGCTCGTATTCCCTATCCTGCACAATCGCACGAATTTTAACAAAATACAACCCTGGTATGATTGAGTTTATGAAGCTTTTCAAGAAACAATAAAAATTCATTAGATCAGGGTTGTATTTTTTTTAATTGGTACATGTTTGTAGAATAGTGAGCCTTAAGGTACTCACAAAAAAAATTTATAGACAACTAAACAACTAAGCCTTCCTTCAGGCCTTTGCCGTAGTTGTGTAAAAAAGGAAGATAATAATAATAATAATATTACTTATTGAATATCCCACCTTTCGTCGACAAAAATTTAACAATTGAATAGACTGGAAAAGGGGAAAGATCTGGACCCATCTGTGCCATAGATTTATATATTAAATCAAGCTTTGTATGACTCTTCTTATGAAAGTTACCACAGAGATTCGAGAAGCTCGCTTAATATCATCTGAACTTAGAAACTTAGAAACAAAAACACATCTTCTACTGTTATATAAGAAATTTTTTAAGCAGAAATTACACAAGGGTGAACAAACTTGGTTACTGTTCCTTAGAGCGTAGTTCAGACCAAAGTGATCAGAAAGAAAATCATTCCTATTGATGTTCAGAATGACACTATATGAAAATGGCTGCACCAAATCTTTGGCCTGCCTTAAACCAGTATAATTTAGCCAAATTTCTTTTACAGTTGAAGTGTCATTGTCTTTGATCAGAGAGATTACAGCTGCCTCATTATCGGATAATATAGCTACATATATGCTCGACCTTAATGTCCCTATTTAATTAAATTTTAAATTAATGTGAACACATTTGATGCTTTCCTGTATTTTTGCATGAAATAGCGTAAGCAATTTGCCAATACGCAATGACTCCAGCACCAACTACATCTTCCGTTTTGGATGCATGCATATACCAACATAAATTTCTAGAATTCACAACGGAAAAGTTTTCCTCCTACAAGGCCCTTGGTGGAACTGTGGAATTTAATGTCCTATCGAACCTCAGTTCACAGTTTATCCTGTGCTGGGCATTGTACTAAAGACCGATGAGAGCCCGTTGCTGACACAGCGAGCAGAGCTCCCCAGACCCATCCTATAAGCAGCTATTGCCAGCAGCAGAGGATCTTATAAAGATTTGTATGGGTGGTACTGCAATCAAGGCCTTAATGGTTAAGGTTGGGCATGACCTCATTGCGCCTGTTGCAAGAAGATATGCCGATTTGTGAACCTTGCAGAGTTCTTTGATAGTGAGAAAAAAAATGCAAAATATTGATTTTCGTGTATTCATTTAATAAATAAAACTAAGGCTAAGCTTGATAAATAATATGGGGACTCTTCACCATTAATTTCAATGGCAAAAAATTGGTTCACTGAATTTTGCTGTGGTCGCACAAGCACGGAAGACGCCGAACGTTCTTGATGGCCAAAACAATTGAAAAAAATAACGATTTTGTTTTGGACTAGCAAATATTGAAATTGATAGAGATTTTGGAAGTCATATATGACTTGCATGGCTAAGTGGTTTCAGTTTTGACTGATCACTTGCGAAGCGTGTGCTCACAATCGAAAACAAATGCAATCGTGTGCTCACAATCGAAAACAAATGCAATCGTGTGATAACTTCGTAGAATTGTTTCTTTTTAGACTAGGTTTTGTGCCGTTTCGTAACCGTAGACAAAACATAGACCCATTAAAACACACAATAAATCAGGTTAGCGGTAGATATTGTAGGTTTCTCGGGCTGAATCGCTCCCAAAGAAGATTTAGATTATTTTGTCAGCCAATGCAATCCTCCCGTCTCCACGAACGGCTAGGTGGAGAGGAAGACCAACCGTTCATCAAATTGGGAAGATTGTAGAGTCTCGAGGACTATGTGGTAAAAAATTTACTCAGAAAGATTCCAACTGCTACTGGATATGAATACGAAGGCAATGCGAGCCGTCATAGTTGCGTTGAATGGTCACTATTGGGTCAAAGCAAGGACCTGCATTTGGGAAACGGGCACTCCAGATATGTCAATATGTCATTGCCCGAAGCACCTTAGGGGGCTGAACAGAATTTTCTATGAGAGCATTAGCGATATCGTTAAGTGTAAGCTGGATGATATCAGGGTCTTCATCTTGGGAGTTCAGTGGCTTAATGATATAATATAATAATAGAGACATAATAATAGAGGCACTTCTGCGTACAAATGGAGGGAAGGGAATCACAATGGACCCAACTGGGTCTCCGAGTGGAGATTTGTTATAGCACCATCCTTCCTAGCCTAACCTAACCTTGTCAGCCAATAAAGTAATGGTGACTGCCTTTTTGGGAGGCACGCGCTAAAATCCACTTTGACTAACTTTAAGAGAACAAAAAAGATCAATGAAAAATATGATTCTAACATACTGCGGCAACTAAATGAGGATTTGCAACAAAAACGACAGCATTGTCATTGTCAAAAATCAGCTCTCTTTCAACAGGAAGACACACAAGTGCACTCATGTGCAATTTCTATAGAAAAAATCAATGAATTCACGAATTACGAATTGCCTCTTCCCCCACCCTTTTCACCATTTCTAACTTTCAGTGATTATTTTTGTATGTTATATTTTGAAAGTGCTATAAGGAATTGGATTAGTGTATGAAGCTCAAAGAAGACTGCGATGAAAAATAAAATAACTTTTTATGTAAAAACCTGTCTTTCATTTAAAAAGTACTTGGACTTATTGACCTCGTATTAACACTTAATCAAGCAGAAAATTCTATTTTACTTTAGTATTGATTAAAACCTTATTCGTTATGTTTATCCAACATATTTAATTTTGTAACATTTCTGAATAGAAATACACAAGGAAAGGAAAAGAAAATCTTAACTACGACACTGCCTGGTGAATTTTTTTATATTTAGCAAATTTTTTTTTCATTAAACATCATTTCCTAAACACATCTGCATGTGTGTTGGAATTTGTTTAGTGATGATGAGAATCATTGTTAGAACTCCCAACTCTATAAGAAAATGGCAACAAGAAAATTCCACTAGTCGTGTGTTTTTTTTTTGTTTATTATACAAGTATATGCTGACTACATTGACTTTAATGGCTTGAGTAGATTTAACCTAATTAAGAATGTTCAGCACAACAAGTCCTGAATACAAATGAATATTTTTCACTTTAGATTCTTTGCCTTTTCCTGTTTTTCTATTTACAGGAGTTTTATGTTTTTTATTTGTTGTAGAAAACTTGCTGAGTATATTCGGATAAAGTACTGATAAAAAAGATGGCAAGCGGTGGGCAAATAACTATTTTAAGGCAAAGGTTTTATGCTGGCAAGTGAGTGGAATAGTTAAGGCCGTATTAGTTATGTCAATGGTGTTGATGTGGCTGTGGGTCTGGGTGTGGGTGTAGGTGTGTGTGTGGGTGTTGTGCGATATTATCATTGAAAATGGCAGCTGTTGTAATCTAAGTGCTGTTGTATTGCTTTAGCTTAATTTTGTCAAACATACAATCGTGATTTTACTTTTAAATTACTCTCTCAAGAGCTTATGTTATACCCAAAAGAGTAAAATTGCAAAAATGCTTAAACTTTAAGAATATTTGCTATTTTTTATAAGGCAATAATATTCATAAAATTAAAACCATATTGTTTCAACTTGAAATAACTTTGATTTAATATGTCTCTTCGTGTTATTTCAGTTTAAAATTTACATTGTTTCAACCTGACATAACTTTGTTTCAACATGATTCCTAATTTTGATATAACAGTACAAGAATTTTGAATCAACATGAAATAAAGTTAGGTTTAAAATTTGTTAACGCACTAGTAATCCCAAATTATTATTTTACTTATTAATTAAAATATTTTTTTAATAAAAATACATTGAAATTGATTATTGAGGGGTTCAGCTGGATCCTATGCGCATTTCACTGTTGCTAATGCAGATCATCATAGAACCTTTACCCTTAAATTGTAACAATTCCCACAAAAAACACTAATTATGAAATAAAGTTATTTAAAAAGGAAACATTTTCTTTTGAGAATTACTATAAATCATGTTAAATTAACATTAAACACATATGACGCAAGATCATAGCTGAAATATGTTAAATTAACCTGGTTTTTCGTAGATTTTAGTATGAAATTTTTTTGTGTGTATGAATTGAAATCTATGAATGTGAAACATTTAATGGCATATGAAACATTTAAAAACTACTTGCACCGGAGACATTATGCATTTTATGCTTAATTCGTTATAAGTTCGCTATACTAAAATATTCATAGTTTTTGACTGATTTTCTGCTTTTAAAATCATTTTAAGTTTTTCCGGGATGCAAAAAATTTTTACTTAAATTTAAATGAATAATCTTATAAAATTTTTATTCATTTAGCAAAACTTAAAAAAAGATGTGGCAAGTAAATAAGTAAAGGATTTTTATATATAAAAACATAGTATATCAAGTTTATTTTATATGTTTAATTTTTTTATATTATAAAAAAGGGACTATATATTGTTTATTGCTTTATTTAGTTTTAATAAATATGCATACATACATTTCTGTTTGAATATATTAAAAATTATTTGATGAAAATTTTGATTGCTGTTAAAAGACAGAAAGCCTTTTTTTGTCCCTAAATTTTCGATGGTCTTGCTGAGTGCAACTTGTTATAAATTTGTGTCCCCCAAAAGGTTTGAGACATTCGTATGACCTGCCAATCGCTATACATTTAAATTGACATTTATAGATCAAACATTTTTCGTTATATACACTTTTTTTCCAATTTATGTAAAGGACGGTATCATTTTGCTTACTTTTAACATTTAAATGAATATTTTTTGTTTGCTTGTAATAAAAAAGGAGAACTGTGTAAATTTTTTTAGTACAAACAGAATTCTCTATTTCCATAATTGGCACAATTCTCATACAGGCAATTTTTTAACGAAAATTCATACATATGTATGTATGTATGTATATTTGCATCTATGAGCTAAATAAAAGCTTTTATTTTTATTCAATAAAATGCAGCTGTAATTCTTCAACTTTTTCTTTGCAATTATTTGCGTTGTTAACCTTTATTTTTTATTTTTATATTTTGAAAGCTTGAAAAAATATTCAACTATTTGTTATTGTTCAAATTGTGCAACAATGGTTTTCTGTAACTTGTGACATAAAATAAAAAATATTTTGTATTTGCATTCAGCGGAAAATGCCAATAAGCTGCAACATTTTTTACAATATAAAGGCCTTGAAAATATAAAAATTATTATTAGAACAGGTCTGGATTTGCACTAACAGCTTAGGAAAGTATACTAAAAAAAAACCAAAAAAATAATCTATTTAAAGAAAAGAACTCATTCTGCTAAAAAGCACAAATATATAATACGATGTATTTTCAAAAATTAATAATAATATAAAATTAGTTTCAAACATAAAACAATTTTTTTAACCCTTAGATGCATATTGTTGCCAATTGTCTACATTCCAATTAACTTGATTACATTTATAAGTGTGAATGTGTGTAAATAAAAACAATCATAATAACAAGGTGAGTGTGAGGTAAGGGACTTTTTTCTCTTTCTATTTTAATCAAAAACATAAAAAAGTTTATTTAAAGAAATAAACTCATGATAATAAAATCTCATACTCGTATATAAAATATGATATATTTTGAAAAATTAATCAAAAGAATTACATAAATGTAATTTTAAATATTAAACAATATCAAGTTCGCATAAAACACATATTTTTACCCTTATATGCATATTGTTGCCAATTGTCTACAATTCTATTAATGTTATTTAATTTATAAATGTGAATACTTGTCTATAAAAAAGTTCGATGCTCAACACAAACAATCATAATAACAGGGCGAGCGTGAAGTAAGAGACTTTTTTCTTTAACACAAACGGTTATTAGACCATTTCCTTATTATGGTGGCGATAGGTATTTAAATGGAGTTTTTTTTTTAAATTTTCAATTATTTTGATCAAAAGCATAAGAATTACTTCTATTTTAAGAAATAAACTCATGATGATAAAATCCACAAATATATAATTTTAAATATTAAACAACTTTTATTAATTTTGAATTACATTTTTTTCACCCTCACATGCATATACATAAATGCCAACTGTCTACATTCTAATTCACTTGATTTAATTCAAAAATTTTAAAGTTTGTATATAAAAAAAGTTTCCTGCTCAACAAGCGAGCTTAAGCGGAAATTTATTTCATATGTTAAACAATATTGAGTACTTATGAAAACAAAACCAGGGACCTTTACGGTCATAAGTTTTATTTTAAAAGTACTTTTTAATGATTATTTCTTGAGTTTTAATTATTCCTCAAAAAATTTAAGTTAATTCTTAAGGAATAACTTCTTCTTCTTTCTAGGAAAATAAAAGTTATTTTTTGTAATTTTATTTATTCCTCAGGAAATAAAAGATATTTTCTGAGTTTAGTTTTTCTGCGGTCCCTGATAAGAAAAAACATATTTTGCAACCCTTATATGCATATTGTTGCCAATTGTCCACATTCCAGTTAACTTTATTTAGTTTATAGTTGTGAACGTTTGTATATAAAAAAGTTCGCTGCTCAACATCAAAATAACAAGGCGAGCGTTAGTTAATAGATTTTTTCTGTAAGAAAAACCGGTTTTAGAGCTTTTCTTTATTATGGTGGCGATAGGTGGATTTTTTTTTTAGTATTCATGTTATTTTAACCATTGATTTCATATTTTAAAATAAAATAAAGCTATTATATTTCACCCAGTTTCCTTTATACTCTTAAATTATTATGCCACAAATCTAATCTATTTTAGCCAGCTCCCATAATAGCAATTAAATTTATATTTATGTTTCAGATTTAAATAAACCAAAATGAAAATCCAAAAAAAACGCATTTATTTTTGGTTCCCATAATTCGATAAAATGCCAAGATTTTAAATTCGTTTTTTGAACATTTCCTTTTAAAGCTTTGGCAATAATTTTAATCCACTGCAGTGTTTTTTCAATTGTTCCCCATTGTCTGATAAATATTTGTCACTGTTTTGTGCCATTTAACTTTAAAGTACTTTTTTCCTAACTTCCTAAATTTGTATATGTATTTGAAAAAAACATACACACGCACACACAAAAAAAAAATTAAAAGAGACAGCAAACGGAGATCTGGAATATCGCTCCCAAAGGTGTTGCATTGGCAAAATCATTCGACAAGACTCGTAAGACTAGCAGCTTTTTTAATTTATTAAAATAACATTTGAGGCTTTTTCTGCGTTTTTAGCTTCAAGGGATTTTAAATATTCGTTAATGTGGTTGCTGGACTGGGCTGTAGGTGGTGTAATGTCATAATAGCGCACTTACTGCGTTAAATGTATTTGTGGTGATTAAATTTTATTACATTTAGAGCTGGTAGCAGCCATACGTATGCAATATTTATTTACTGAACAATTTTATGAAAGTCTAAACAGAGCTATGTCCACAGACATTTTCATATAAGAGTATGTATGTATGTGACTCTACTTCTTCTTTTCATAATTATAATTATCTTAATGACATTTACCTTTCCATAAAAGGCATAAGTGTATTGAAAAATAATACATCTATCGGAAGGTATATTTTACTTCAAATAAAATACTGCACTGAAAATGTCAATCAAATAAACAAACTTGATCGATTTCGACTCTGGCACACTCTGTTTTACCAATATCAATATTTTAATACACTTTCACAATTTAAATAAAAAAATAAAAAAATACTTACGCACACACAGTCATATGAAATCAATCAAAATTGTACATTTACCTGAAATTCCATTCCAGTAAATCACAAGACATCTGAAAGAAATGTAAAACATTTTTATATTGATTACATTGTAAATCACTGTTTTGCAACGAAAAACCCTTTCATTAAGTAAAGAAGAAGAAGAAAAAAATACACTTGTTGTTGGCAAAAAAAAGAAGCATAAAAGTAAAATTTTAAGCAGAAGTCGAGTGTTTACACATCAGTAAGCACGAAAAAAAAATGAAAATGATTTAAATGGAAGCAATTTTAACAGGACGCACAAAAAAAAACGACCGACAAATAAAATGCAAAAAACTGTTAATGTCTAACAATAAAAAAAGCACAAGGAACATATTCGACATCAACAGTAAGAGGGGGAAATGATATTCCATCATTTTCAAAAAGTCTACAAGAAAAAAAATGTAAACAAATTGAAGAAAAAAAAATATGTTCAAATATGATACATATAGGAAAATTTTATATTAAGATCTAACAAAACAAGGTTAATTTAAAATTTTCGGCAATGATTGTGCTTTAAATATGTTTCATGTTAATTCAATGTTACCGCGAAACCTTAAATGAAAATTTTTTGTTTTAAAATGAAGTAAGTACTTAATATTCCAGTACTGTTAAATCAAATGAAGAATTATTTTGAATCAAAGTTATTTCAAGTTGCAACGACGTAACTTTGATATTGAACTAACTTGAAGAACCATGTTGAATCAAAGTTATGTCAAGCTTAAAAAACATGAACTTCAGTTAATGTTGTCATTTTATTTTATGAATTATTTAACTAAATTGATTTTTTTTTTGTAGACACAGGCATCAGGAAAATTTGTGTATTGTATGCAATAGTTGCCTTAACTGGACAATATTTGATTTACAACTCATGGCGTGGCAGTCAACGCGCTTACCGCTGCAACTATCCTTCGATACACACTATTTAAAGACCAATAAAAAATTTAATTTAAATTGAACATGATTAAATTGATGGTTTAACTTTAAATTTATTTGATATCAAGGTTATAATTTTCTTATCGATAAGAAAAACACAAACTCGAAGCTTCTTTGACATTTATGCAAAACACTCAGAATCTCCGGCAGGAATCGAGTCTTCGATTTCCAATAAAAATTTCAGTTGCCCAGTATTTTTTTTGCGACATAGTGGTATAGCAAACAACATAATGCCAGTGGTGCAATTCAATAAATTTTTGCGAAGGTAGAATGATGTAGCATTTCAAAAATATATTTTTTTCAAATAGCAAATTATTTTACTGTGAACTATTACCTTTAAAATTAAGCGACGCATCAGTAGACTTGGGCCACAATTCAAAACAAGTAAGAGAACCGGAGAACCGATTTCACATACAGACAGACCGGCAGATGGACATACAGATGGACACCGCTTATCGTCTTCCTTATCCATAAGGACCCAGAATATATGAGCCTATATGTTTTATGTATCGTATATAAAGATTGTGGAAATTACACACGGAATTACACAGCTATGTATATACATATACCCTTTACCATTTTTGATGAACAGTGTAAAAACTTATAGACAAACTCTAAATAAATTAATAACAAATTTCGTTAATTGGTACAAAATTTTAACTTTGGAAATTGGTTAGATTTACCAAAAGAAAGTCGCACTAGTTTTGATTTTAAGTAGATTTTTGAGCTTTCCTCTGTCTAAGGACATATAGAAAATTTAAATGGGTGGGATACTGCCCACTTTTCATAATAAAAAAGGTGATATGTGTATGTTTAAAGTATATAATAATACCCTGAGCAAAAGCCTAAATTTGGTCTTTTTCTCACTTACATGTGATAATCTGAAATGATATATGATGTGGTCTAGGTCACATATTTGTTTGGTCAAAATTTTTAGAAGATTACATTTATATTTATTTATATTAATTTAGAGTTTTACTAGTCTCAATTTATATAAATTTATTTAATATTTATTGAATTTTTTTATAAGATTTATTTAACATTTCGAAGCAAAAGTGCTTATGATCTAGACCACTTTCGTAATTAAGGGCACATATCATCTTAAATGCAAATGGACTACACTTTAATTTTTTTTACAGGAGAAGCAAAAAACGCTACAAGATCAATAATAATAAAGTTTACTTGAAAATTTTGTTCGAAATTTACTTTTAATATGGATACTCATTTATTTTTTAACAATTTATTTCCTTTCTATATGTATTTAAGTTTTTATGTTAGTTACATATTTTTACACTAGGAAAGAGATGCATTTGCATTTACGTCCATTTGAATTTATTCAGTAAAGTCGCCATATTTGATCGCAGTCGTCTAAATATTTTTGAGAACATGTAGATTGATAGGACAAGCCATCTATCCATTAAAAACTTGATTTCGAATTTTCGTGTAGTGACCCCCGTTTGCATTTAGGGTGACGATATGCGTGCCAACTATTTACGTATATACATATGTTAAAGCACTCATTCATTTCCACGTAATAAGTGTCAATTTCAAGTTTTCAAATAATATATATAATACGAGTATTTGCTTTCTCTTATTTCCTGCCGCCAGCTGTTACCTTAAGTTGCATTTCATTGAATAAAAAAAGCGACAAAAATGAAGTTTGTCAGGCATAAAAAGCAATAAAATAAATTCTACATTATAAAAAAAATATAAAACAATGTCATGTACTTGTTTGTTAACACTGCTAGAGTTTGTTTCTTTTGAACACATGTAACTGTCAAGAATGTGTTTCAATTCACGTTTATTTCAGACGATTACAAAAGAATATTTTGGGCATGATAAGCAATGTTTTAAATGACCTTAATATTGAAATAAAAACTTAAGGAGTATTATTGCTAACAATTTTTTTGTTATATTAAAAAAGGTCTGTGTTACTAAATATATCTCACTAAAAAGTTATTACAACAACATCAACTATTTTGATATTTTTTACAATTAAATTTTGATTTATCAATTTGTTTAGATACTGAAATGTTTTCGGTCTAGAATTAAAGAAATAAAAACAATTGCATAACCTTTTAATTCAAAGCGCTTTATTTTATAGACTAACTATCCACAATCGGGTAGTTCACTTCACGCCAGACGAAGTGATACCTGATGATGTGCTTTCAGGCAATAGTGATCAGCTGTAAATTTCTCTTATGTCACATTAAGCAAATCGTTCAGAAATTTTATGGCAGCAGGAAATTTTGGAGTCATAAATCGAGATCATCTGGTATGGAATGGAAGTTTGCCATTTAAAATCTTTAATGCATTACGAAAAAAAATAAGTCATTCCGGGATTGCTACAGATTCATTAAGCATTCTTTGTAATGCAAATAAAGCTTTCCAAAAATACAATTAAATATTACATTACATATTAACGAAAGATTTCGTTTTTCATGCTTTTGTTCTATTATGGATTCAGCGAACTCTGCTTTAGGGGAGTACCAACGGTCCAGTGAATGAGATCTCAATATAAAACATTGCAGTTAAAACCCTGACCATTGTCTTTATTGTTAAGACATGACCTTTGCACAGACTCTTACGGATTTCCCCACGATGTTAGATGGAAAACGTTCGAGCGACAAATTGTATGAAAAACAACAATAAAAAAATCACTAAACTGAGACTTGTTACTTTTGGGCGATTTAGTTCGGTTTTTGATAATTTTTTTTGGTTGGTTTTTAGTTTTAGCGATTTTTTTTAAATCTGCGTGTTTATTGTTTTGGCGATTTTTTCTGGTTTTTACGAATTTTTTTGTTTTTTTGGGATCTTAGTTTTGGTGATTTTTTCGTTTAAGCGATTTATTTTATTTTTGGAAATATTTTTCATTTAAGCGCTTCTTTTATTTTGTCGATTTTTTTGTCTCGGCAATTTTTAATTTTGGATTTTTTAGTCTTAGAGTTTTTGAAAATTTCAAGAGTTTGCCCTGATTCAGCAGGTTGTCAAATTACATAGTCAAAATTACATTAACTGATAGAAAACCATATCAGTGTTAATTGGTGTAGTCTGCATAAAAGTACACTAACTTTGAAAATTTCAGGTCTTTATGTATAATTATCTGTATATTACATTAGGATTTCAACATGTTTTGTTGCTTACTTTAGAACATCCTTAAATTTTTAACTGTGATATATCTGCTGTTGTAGCGACCAAAGTTTTACATATTCTGTGAAAATTTCAGGGCCATAGCTCTTGTGGTTCTCGAGAAAAAAGCCTATGGCTGACAGATGGACAGTCGGGCATCAAATAAAAAAAAAAACAAAAACAGAATTCCCTTACACCTTTCGAGTACGGAACCTTAAAAAAGGCCAAGTTCATATTCAAAATTTCAGCCATTAAAAGTAGTGAGGTAGAAATTGTGATGGCAGTGCGACAAACATTATAATAATGCACAGGCCTGACCAGACCACATCTGTAACGCTTCCAGTCTCTTAAAATTCCTTTATAATTTTGACTATTGCTTGAACATTAAGTATATTTTGACTTTTGTATGTAGTAAGTTTTGACCACTTTTACTTGTTTTTCGGTTCTTAAGCTATTCGTATTCGCAAACCTTTCACTCCATAGGTGACACTGCAGGTACGACATATTTAACAGCTGATAGCCTTGCCAGACCGGCAGTTTTGAAGCCACTAAACGGAGGGCCCTATATAACTTAATAATATATCATAATGTTATCTAACGCATAATGTTTTAATAAAAAGTCGCTAAAGTGCTGAAAACATACAACCTAAAAGAGTAAATTTATCATTTTTGTGGTTCTAAAAGGCGCTAAATGAAAGATGTGCGCCCTTAAGTTCTTAAAAAACAAGATCTGCCTAAAAAAAACGTTCCGTTGGCATCGCTTACATTAACACAACAACACATACGCATTAGCAAAGAAAAAGGTGGATATACCAATACCAAAAGAGGCAAATTAAACCAATATAGAAAGTAAAGAGGACTGAAAATAAACATCAGCTGCTAAACAAAAAAATTTCAAAATAAATTAATGCCAGCTATTCTGATACACTAAAGCTGTGAAATATATTACACAATCGCTTACACTCCCATTTCCTCAACTACATTTTCATACTCTTAAAATTTTCCCCATAGTTTAATATACTGTTGCGCATTGTTCAAAATCGCAATGGCAAACATTTACTTCTAAAATACCGAATGGCTGACTACTTGCCTGCCTGGTTTACTGTGCATGAGGATTTATTTTATATATATGTATGTACTTATTTGAGTGTATGCATGTGTGTGAGCATGGTTGTGTGTACGAGTATGTGTGTGAGTGCTGGAGGAAGTGTTGCTGTATGGTGGCACGTTACGAACAGACATTCAATCAATTTAACGCATAATTCCTGATGGATTTAATAGTAATTGATGATTGATTGCCGTGCATGTAGTAAACGGCATTTAAAGCGTAAAATGCCTACAAGAGAAGCAACAGCAACAGCAACGGAACTCTAATGCACAGTTAGAAATACAATAAAATGGAGGAAGAAAAAAATCTCTCTCTCAAGAGGGAAAGAAATCAGAAAAAATTCTAAAAATAAAAAATAATGAAACAAAATGCACAAATTTAATAATATTGCAAAATAATCAAACAGCAGTTGAGATGGTGGTAAACGCTAAAGATTTAAATTTTATATTCACTTATTTGGAGTGGAAGAGAACCAAGCAATGACGGTGTGTACGTTTACCTTAAAATATAAGCCATTATCGTATTAGTTTGAAATGTTTTAAGTAAATTAAATTAAACACAAAATAATAAAGAGATGGATAAATTAATAATATTTATATTATGTTTATGTAAACGCCACAGAGCAAGATAACAGCATGAAATGCATTTTACATAATTAAAAAGAATATAATATATACTTGTATCGTTCACACAGAAAATTTTTTAAATAAAATAAACAAGAATTATACTAATTTTCGGCAATGATTTTTCTTTATATGTGTTTCATGTTAATTTAACATGTTTGACGGTAATCTTCAAAAGAATTGCCTTTTGAAATAACTTTATTTCATGTTGATTTGATATTACAGTACTGTTAAATTAATATGAAGAATCATGTTGAAACAAAGTTATTACAAAGACAACATGAATTTAATACTAATTTAACACGAAATAGTTTGTTGAATCAAATATAATTTAATTTAATTTAATTTAATTTAATTTTATATTATTTTATTTTACATATTTTATTTTAATTTATTTTATTTTAGTTTATTTTATTTAATTTTTTTTTTCATTTCATTTTATTTTATTTTATATTATTTTATTTTTATTTAATTTTTACCTTATCTTTTTATTTTATTTTATTTTATTTTATATTTTTTTATTTTTATTTAATTTTTATCTTATTTTATTTTATTATATTTTATTTTATTTTATTTTATTTTACTTTATTTTATTTTATTTTATTTTATTTTATTTATTTTATTTTATTTTATTTTATTTTATTTTATTTTATTTTATTTTATTTTATTTTACTTTATTTTATTTATTTTATTTTATTTTATTTTATTTTATTTTATTTTATTTTATTTTGTTTTATTATATTATATTATATTTTATTTTATTTTATTTTATTTTATTTTATTTTATTTTATTTTATTTTATTTTACTTTATTTTATTTTATTTTATTTTATTTTATTTTATTTTATTTTATTTTATTTTATTTAATGTAGTGCCCTTTTATGTTATTAAGTAATTATTTAACTTACTTGATTGTGTGTATGTGGCCCAGGCATCAGAAAAATGTTTGTGTGTTGTATGCACTTGGCTTCCCCGACCAAGATTTGAACTTGAACTTATCACGTGGTAGTCAACGGGCTTACCAGCTATGGGTAACCTGCCACACCATTACAAGCAATTGCATGAAAATTATAGCTTAGGATAACACTGTTGGTCTCATAATTTAAAAATTCTCATGGCAGTCGGATGTCGACTGATTTTGTTTTTCAAATTACTTCCTGTCTTTTCACCCTCAAGCACAAGCTGGTTGTTGTTGTTGTTGTTACTCATCATATTCATCCTGTTGATTGTATTTTCGCTGTAAATTCCCCAACGTCAAGTTAAGCAATGAAATGCTAAAGATGAAGTTACAGAAGTATTTATCAGTTGCCAAGAGGTTGCCCTTATGAAGTGTCTGCCTGATTTTTGTTTTGTTTTTTTGTGCTTTTAGAAAATCTTTTTGCTGTTGCACAAGCTTCAACATGAAGGTCTTTTTTATGTCATTTGTTGTTTGATTTCTGTTAGGTTGGCATCTTTTATAATTTAACTTAATGTCCTGTAATTTATTATTGCTGAACTTTGACTGTAGTACGTATGTATGTGTGGATGTGTATGCATGAGTATATACATATGTATGTGTGCTTTGGTTTTACTTTCGTATGTTGATGTATGTGTGTATGTTTTTTTATGTGTGTATATCAATTTTGCTATTCCTAGTGGAACTAATTTGTTACTTTCTTTTAATTTTTGCTTTTATCTACTTTTGGGCCTCGTTAAGGGTTTATTAGCACAAATCATCACTTCATTAAAATTTTGCTTTTTATTTCTTTGCATTTAAAAAGCCAAAAGAGGATCATGCTGTCTCTGATTTATTTGCTTTAAATTTGCTGAGCATTAGTGGTTATCATGGCAGATTATTAAACTTTTCATGCTGCACGCAAGTTTTTTTTTGAGAGTAATTTTAAATTTATGCAGCAAATTCTAAAATATAACTTTTTGCAGATAGATTTTAATGGCTTCATGTCCAGGACTTTTAAATGCTACAAACTCGTCTTATAAGGTACTCAGTGTTTGATGCAAATGCCAAATGTTGTCGTAACAACAAAATACAAAATTTTTTTCACTTTTTACATTATTGCGTTTTTACAGCGCTGAAAATGATAAAACGTTCTTTGCTATTTGGATTGCTTTGTCAATATTAAATATCAATTGCAAACAGGTAAATTAAATGTTCTGCAAAAAAATTTAAAGGGGAATACCGAATGAGAAATGGTCCACAGAGCAAATCAAATATAATTTAAATTATTTAAGAGACTGTACAGAGAAAGGAATAATCTTATTATTAATATATTTTTAGCTCTCCCCATCCTGCTGCACAGAAAAATTCGCATTTCTCCCAGCTAAAAAGTCTAGTTTATTTTTTCTGAAAATACTGAACTTAAGCCCGGTTAAGAAATTATTCCTGATTAAAATTCGCTCTAGTTAAATTAAATTTAATATGTATAAAAATTATAAATTTTAATGTTTCAAAACAGTGAAAGTCATTTCATGCAAGAAAAATGCTTTTTAGCTAAAAAGTTTAATGAGTGCATGCATCAGCGCTTCGTGTCCTTCAAATTCTTGCACGTAACAAAAATTGTAAAACCTTCAAGTTGAAAACCGTAAGAGGCAAACTCTTGAAATTTTCAAAAACGATTTAACTAAAAAATCCAAAATTAAAAAATGCGGAAAGGAAAAATCGCTTAAAAGAAAAATATTACCAAAATGAAAAAATGGCTGAAATTCCAAAAAAAATCGCTAAGAATCGAAAAAAGTCTCCGAAACTAAAAAAACTGCCTAAACTAAAAAAATCGCTTAAGCTAAAAACAACCGAAAAAATCGCTAAAACTAAAAAATGGCCAAAACCGAAAAAAATTGCCAAAACGAAAAACGGCGCCAAAAAAAAATAAAATCCAAAAAACTAAAAAAATTGCCAAATCGAAAGAAGCTCCAAAACTAAAAAAAAATTACTTAAACTCAAATAAATGGTAAAATCCTAAATAAATCACAAAAACTAAAAAAAAGCAACAAAACTAAGAAAAAAAACCTCAAAACTAACAAAATACTCCAAAAACGAAAAAACGCTAAATGTAAATATATATCAAAAACTGAAAACAAAAAATTCCAACAACAAAGAATCACCAAGATCCGAAAAAAGTCCCCAAAAAAATCGCCAAAACTAAGCTAAAAAATCGCTAATAACCGAAAAAATCGCCAAATAAAAAAAACGCCTAAACCAAAAAAAAATTGCTTAAACTCAAATAAATTTAAAAAACTGAAAAAATCGCAATAAATAATAAAAAAATTGCTTAAACTAAAATAAATTTTAAAAAAGTGAAAAAATCGCAATAACTAAAATATATAAAAAACTGAAAAAAAAATTAAAAAACAAAAAAATTAACAAAAATATCAAAAAGCAACAAAAACGTTAAAAACTAAAATGATTTCAAGAACGAAGAATCGCCAGAAAGAAAAAAAGCGCCAAAATTAAGATACTCCAAAAACCGAAAAAAGTCTTAAAAATGAAAAGAAAAGCCAAAACTAAAAAAATCGCCAAAAACCGAAACAATGAAAACAGGTAGGTACTTACATTTTTTCCAAAAATTTCTACACCAAATCAGATATTGGATTCTATAGGCTAAGGTTCGTATAGTATTGCATATGTAGTGTCAGTACAAAACACTTCGTGTGCGAGTCAAAGTCGCACTTTGCTGAATAATTTTTTTTTAATTTTCAAAATCCAAGCGGTTAAAAATTCACCCATTATCTGATAATTCCCAGTGTTTAGTTATTGATATTTCGTTTGCTTATTAAGTTCAGTGACACAGTTCATTCATACTTCTATCGAACAAATGTAAAAAAGTAACCAAGTAAGTAAGAACACAAATTAAAATAAAATTTTCAAGATTTGTGCTAATAAAGTTCATACTGTTTGCATGAAAATTGGTTTAAAAAAATACATTTTGTAAGAAGCTAAAATATTTTGTTTTATGCAAAACTTAAATAAGAACTTTCAACTTCTGATTCACCATTTAGTGAATACTTCCTTGTGAAAATAATTAAAAAATATGATTTCTTTTGAAATGTCTCTGCGAAATGAATTTCTAAGGCAACAAATTTATATAAAAAGATTAAAAGTTTGTTCAAGCTCTAGCTAACACACGCAGAGAGATGAAAAACTAATTACAATATTTTATATAATAAAATGTTTCGGGTCACATAGATTTCTAACCGAATGCATATAAGACAAAAAAAAGCCTTAACAACTGCAGAATTTTTATTTTTTATCTCTTCTTGTATTTAAATAACATTTTAATTTATTTGATGAGTTCTTCTACTTACTCAACAGTTTAGCTTGCAATTCATTCACTACTTTATACTGTCTCTTGTCCTCACAAGGTATTTGAGAAAAAATATTTTTGTTAAAATGAAAGGTATGCAAAACAAAATCAAAAAGAGAAATGCATTTCGGCTTTGACAAATTCTGAATGTGAAAATGATGTTTTAAATCTACATAAATATTAAATGCCATTCATCACAAATATTATAAACACTTTTGGGAAAGCGGCAGCAGTCTGGCAGACACTTGATAAACTGCAAGTACAACGTCTGTATTTAAAAAGAAAAAGAAAAATAAATACAATATTAAACACATGGCAAAATATGCAGACAGATACATAATTTAAAATGAAATGAATGAGTGTGACACGACGAGTTCTAACTACTAGCGGGATACGATAATTTTCTCAAATGCCATAATACAACTTTTAAGTGTATTTTGCAAATTTATTAGTAGACAAGTTTATCAGACATGCAGATAGAAAGTAGACAAAGTGGTTTTTATTAAAAATGTGAAAATGGTTGTGTGAAATTTTCGAAATTAATTATTTGAAAGCACTAACATGTACATGCATATGTATGTGTGAAAAGTACTAATATGTATGATGAAAATCGAAAAATAAAAATTTTCTTTAGAAGCAAAATGCTTTCATATTGCAAATTGCTCGGAAAAGGTACTCAGAAAAACTTTGAATTTTTTTTTAATACTTTTTAAGATAAAAATATTCCGTCCTATTCTCGTTTGATTAACGTTTGAGGACAATGGTGTGCAACTGAGCCAGTGCAACATGTATGTATGTATGTATATATAGTGTACATGCAATTTTGGTGCTCGTGTTGTGTGCAAATTATAAAACAGGTACTGTGTTACCCTAGCGCTGTATTACCATATAAATGAAAAACTTTGGTTTTTATTAGTCGCTTTAAATCTGTACTCAAAACCAGAAAGAGCCGACTGTGTTCATAAGTTCTGATCTGGACAAAATTTTATTTGGTATTATAACTCACATTCGCCGCAGAATCTCACCACCGAAATATTGTCTCAGTTGAGACTACAATTTAAATGCAAAATTAAAAAAATGCAAAACAAAATAGGTAAAAGTACAATATATTCGGCTGTGCCGAATCTTATATGTACACCCTTCACCAGCGTACGTGTGGATAATATAAAGGGTGTTTTTTATAGAACGACACAAGTTTAAATCATAGTAAGACAAATAAATATATTTTTAATATCAATGAAACGGGCTTTATTGGAAATAACATTTTATAAAATTAATTTTTAAATATGATCACTGCCATGTGGCCGCCACGGTTCGCACGTAGAAAGCGCAATCTGGAATACCAATTTTCAACAACTTTTCGCAGCATTTGTGGCCGTACTTGTATTTCTCCGATAACTCTTCGAAGGTTGATTTCCAGGTGTTCAATTGTTTGTGGTTTATCATTACTCCAAAGAAAATAATCCATTGGGGTTAAATCACACGATGTTGGTGGCCAATTAATTGGGCCATTTCTTAAAATAATTTTTTCATCAAAAGTTTCTTTGAGTAAATCAATTGTAGCTCCCGCTATGTGGCATGTGGCTTCGTCCTGTTGGAACCACATATCAGCAAGATTAATGTCACCTAATTGAAGTACGAAAAAGTTTCGAATCGTGTTTCTCTACCGTTCACCATTGACAGTAACATTCTGACCATCATCGCTTTTGAAGACATATGGGCCAATGACTCAGCCAGTCCATAAAGCGCACCCAACACTAATTTTATGTGGATGTAATGGTTTTTCGACAAAATGCGACAATTCTGCTTATTGGCATTCAATTAAAATGATGTACGCCATAAAATGGAAGAAGTGCACGATGAGTTTGACGAATAGAGCAATTATTTTGATTAAAAATTTCAACAATTTGCACGCGTTGCTCTGGCTTAAGTCAATTCGTAATAAAATTTCAAAGCAAACTAAACAAAAAGCTACTATCAGCTGTTAAATGGGCGCTCAAAAAAAGCAGTGTTAAAGCAACTCAAAGTTGTGACACTCTAAAAAGAACGCGCTTTAGTTTGATATGCAGTTGCATATCAATATCGTGGAAATTACACATGGAATGACAAACCTACATATACCCGTACCGTTTTTGGTGTAGGGTATAAAAATTATAATAAATATATCAGCAAAGTATCGTTGGCGCATTGAAGGTAGAGAAAACTCTTGAGGGAGTTTTAGCAATTATGTTAAAAGCAATTGAAAAAATTTCTGGTAAGAGTAACGAAACAGCACTGAACAGTCAAGAGGCAAGCAT
The DNA here is from genome assembly GCA_936439885.1 of Nowickia ferox. NCBI lineage: Eukaryota > Metazoa > Arthropoda > Insecta > Diptera > Tachinidae > Nowickia > Nowickia ferox. The sequence continues at coordinate 86,818,671 of OW387023.1, read as the reverse complement.
ATGAAAAGCAAATATGCATTTGATTAAAGTCAGCTTACAAAAAGAAAAAAAAAACAGTACATTACACTAGACGTGGTTATAGAAAAAATTTATTTACTGCAAGTATAAATAAAAATTTTATTTTTTGTCTGAGTTATTGTATTTATAGCTGATTAATAAAGAATTGGAAAAATTCTTAACAAAAATATTCTCACAAATAAAATTTATAAAATAAATCTCTTGAGGAATTTCACACCTTAGGATTCATTAAAGCTCCTGTTACGAAAGCTAAAATTTAACTAAAAAAGCTCATGATGAAATATCTTTCTCCCAGTCTCTCGTGGCATCTTATACACACCGAAAAATTTCATATTAAAATCTAAGAAAATAAGGTTAACTTAAAATATTTCTTCAATGATTTTGCGTCATATGATTTTCATTTAATTCAATATGATTTGCAGTAATCATCCAAAAATTTCCTTTGGAAATAAATTTGTGTCATGTTGATTTAAAATTGCAGTATTGTTAAATTAAATTTAAGCGAAATTCACAAAATTTATTTCAAATTTGGTAACGAAGTAATACGGACAATTATGTTGAATCAAAGTTATATCAAGTTGAATTAACATGAATTTAATTTATAATGAAGTCATTTAATTTTATTAATTTAATTTGTTTAAATTACATGTGTATTGGCACAAACATCATAAAAATGTAAAGCGCCTTCTTGTTTAGAACAAGAACAATAAATTCTTCCAGCATTGTAGTTTGCCTATTGCTATTTTTGCATCTGTTTCACAGGTTGAAATGTGGGACATTTGCACTAGATATTGTCCTTGTTCTTTACTAAGTCAACTCAATGCTCGAAAACCAATAAATTATTTGATAGTTATTTAGATAATCAAGTTCGTTTTAAATTCAAGTTAAAGCTTTTTAACGCTTTTCACGCAATTTTAAAGACTTTTCCTTTTAAAACCAAAAGTAAATATATTATTCCTTCGTATGATACATTTCAATGTTGAATTATTCATATGGAACACATGTTGTTCGATGCACAACACAATATGGCAAATAGCTGAAAGAAAGCAGAACAAGGGAATAAGCCCAAAAAAACAAGTCTTAGAGATTCCAGATTTGTGCCATATCTAATACTCTTAAGTTGAAAAGAAAACCTTAAATGCTTTCGACAAATGACTGTCGTTTATTGTTCCACCAAAATGAGGTTGAGGACTCTCTAGCAAATGTAAAACTTCCTTTGCACTCCTTCATGTGAATTGAAAGACACATAATTCAGTTTAAATTCATCGTACTGGAGTCGCACACAAAATTTACATATCTAGAAATCATTAATTCTAACTTCAAAAGGAATTTTAAATACTCCGGCTTTTTTTTTTACTAAACACTGTGCATAGATACAGAAGCCTAACAAAGAAGAGCTTAAAGCGCACCTACTTCAGTTTTTAAGGGAAATTATTTTCAGGAAGCAACGACATGCTTATTCCATAACCTCAGCATTTTAGCCGAATTTGTTATTTATCATAATATTTGTTTGGCTAAGGCGCGTGGCATTTTGCATTTATTCTAAAAATTATGTAAATTATTTCTTCAAGAAGCGTTTAAATTGAACACAGATGTGCAAAAAATTGAGGTAGAAATGGGATATTTTAAACATACCGCCATAAATTTTATAAAAACTCAGGTAAGTTATTAAGTTTGAAATAAGAATGTACGTAAATTTTATGTGTAGCTGCTTTAAAGCTCCTACTGCACAGCTTTTTAGTGCCGCACAGCAGCGTGAAACAAAAAAAAATACAACAAATCCGAGATTTTTATTAAACTTACGTCATCGATTTAGACGCAAACAGTTGAAATTTTCAAAAATGCTAAAGCTAAATAGTCCTAAAATTAAAAAAGAAATGTCCAAACAAAAAATCGCTAAAACAAAAAGCGCTTAAATGAAACATATCACAAAAAATAAAATAAAATGCTAAGATGCAAAAAAATCAGCAACAGTAAAACAAACCCCCAAAAACCGAAAAAATCGCCCAAAAAAAGCACCAAAATGGATAAAAAACGCAAAAACTAAAAAATCGCTGAAACTTAAATTGGCAAAGTAAAAACCAAAAAATCGCTAAGCCTAAAAAATTGCTAGGACTAGAAAAATCGTCATGTTGAAAAAAGCTCTAAAACTAAAAATAGCCAAAACAAAATATATTTTATTTTAATGTTCAGGTTAGATATTCGAGTGTATAGGCTGAAGCTCGTATAATATTACATATGTATGTAGTGCTCGTACGTTACCCTTTGTGAGCGAGTTAAAAAAAATTAAAAAGCGCTTTAATGAAAAGTATCACCAAAAATAATATATATCGAGAAAAGCGCCAAAACTAAAAATACCAATAAAACTTATATTGACAAAATAAATAGCCAAAACAAACAAGTCAAACGGTTTTTTTAGTAGTAATTAGTGGTTACACTTTTTTATGCATGTGTGGCATGTGTGGCACATGGCACACAGATGTAAACCCGGCCTAAAGCTCGTATAATATTACATGTTTATGTAGTGTTCGAACAGAAACTTTTGTGTGCGAGTCAGAAAAATTAAAAAGCGCTTAAATGATATCACCAAAAATAATATAAATCGCTAAAATGCAAAAATAATCACCGATGGTAAAAAAATCACCAAACACGGAAAAAATCGCCAAACGAAAAAAGCGCCAAAAATAAAAAAAATTGGCAAAACAAAAAAGAGCTAAAACTAAAAAATCGCCTACCCTAAAAAAACGCTAAAACTAGACAAATTGCCAAAAAACCCAAAAAATCGCCTAAACTATAAAACCGCTAAAACTTATATTGGCAAAACAAAAAAGCGCTAAAACTAAAAAATCGCTTAAAAAAACGCCAAAACTAGAAAAATTGCCAGAAAACCAAAAAAATCGCCTAAACTAAAAAAATCGCTTATACTTATATTGGCAAAACAAAAAAGAGCTAAAACTAAAAAATCGCCTGTCCTAAAAAACGCGAAAACTAAAAAATCGCCTGCCCTAAAAAAACGCTAAAACTAGAAAAATTGCCAAAAACCCAAAAAATCGCCTAAACTAAAAAACCGCTAAAACTTATATTGGCAAAACAAAAAAGCACTAAAACTAAAAAATCGCTTAAAAAAACGCCAAAACTAGAAAAATTGCCAAAAACGCAAAAACCAAATTTTTTTTTTTATTTCTACAGCAGGTAAGATATTTGCTTGTTAAGGCTAAATTTCATATTTGCATATTACATACATACGTATATAGTGTCCTTACGGAGGAACCCTTCATGTGCGAGTTACTTAATTTATTTATTTTTTCTTTATGTTTTCTTTGCAGATGATAGATGTATTATTCTATGTTTGATTTTCACTCTCATGAAAGAATGAAATGAACTATAGGGTGTTTTTTTTAGTGGTATAGAACTTCGAATTGAAATAAAACACAAGAAAATCGTTTTAATGTCCATCAATTTGGCTTTATTGGAAGGATAATTTTATGCCATTAACGTTTAAATATGATTTCGGGCTCGAATAAAGCCAATTCTACAGGTCCAATTTTCAACCACTTTTTCGAGCATATGGGGCCGTATGTTGGCAATAACGCCACGAATGTTGGCTTCCAAGTCCCCTAACGTTTCTGGTTTGTTGGCGTAGACGAGCGACTTCACATATCACACGATCTTGGTGGCCAATTGACAGGTTAACCGAATTAATTGCTCTGATGGACGATTATGTCGACCATAAAATGGACGGAGCTTGCGGTAAACTTCGCGAACTGAACCATTATTTTCGAAATAAATTTGCACGATTTGCAAGCGTTGTTCTTTTGTCAACCTGTTCATGATGAAATGGCAAACCAAACTAAATATTAATTAATAAAGTTGGTAGTATATTTTAACGTTATTTGATATATTGTATGTTATTTTATTTTATTTTATTTTATTTTTAAATATAAAATTTTTTTAAGTTATCGAAATTTATTACATAATGTTTTTTTATAGCTTTGCTATTTATTGCGCGAAACAGGAGTTAGGACGTGATTTGCGTAACAAAATTAATGGAAACTATTACAGTTATAAATTTATTTTTATTTTGATTTCTTTCTTTAAAAGCAGGGTACGAAAATAAACGGCACAAAATGTTTAATTTTGTTTTGTTTCGTTCTCTGAAGTGAGTAAAACCATAAAAAAAGAAGAGAGGTGTCTTAGAACACCCGGTTGTAGTTATGCTGCTTGGTTGATGATGTCAAATTCTTTGCAAATATTTCAAAACGTTCGATTAAATTAATGAATTGTTCATGGCCGGCGGCGGCTGTGTGCCAGCTTACAGCAAAACGGCTGTGTTCTCTGGTATGTGCTCATGTGCAAAAACAAAACAAAAATAAATTGAGCAATTTATTCAGAAAGCGTCAACTGTAATTAAGAAATTAATTAATTTTATAAGAAAATATCACTAAAACTTTTCTGACTTAAAATTTTATGTATAGTAATGCGTTAATTGCACAGCTCCCGCTATATGAAACTACTGGTTCCAAACCAATTTTTGAAAATCTTGCTTTAATCGTATTTCAACGTTTGAGGTCCTGGGTCTCGATGCTCAGTATTTTCGCGATGATGTCCGTATGGATCTGTATATGTACGTGTGTGGATGAGTAGGTATCTGTGCATATGTGTGTATGTATGTGTGTAAGCATCTCATAATTTAAAAACGCGAAAACAGATCCGTAGTAAGTTTGGCTCTTTCGAATTTTTCTCTTCATATATATAAAAAAAAATAGTTAAGGCCATGACTCACTATCATACAAAGTCGTGCGATCTACAAAAAAGTACAACCCTGGTGTGATGTATTGTTATTGTCTTTTGAAAATTTTCATAAACTCCATCATACCAGGGTTGTATTTTTTCGTAGATCGCACGACTTTGTATGATAGTTCTTTCTGAATTACAATTTGTTTCTTTCTGAACTACACATGGAAAAGGTGTAGAAAATAAATATTTTCATCACAAATCAAAACTGAGCACTTACTTAATTCTGCGTATAATTTAAATTTCAATATAATTCCTTTAGTTATGTATAAAAAAAGTATTAATTAAAATAATTTTTTGTTTATTTTCAGGTATGTGAACATCAAAGTCCACTTTCCAGGTATTATCTCTAATCAAACTTTTACAAAAAAACCAATTTTTTTCATTTAGCATATATATTTTTTGTTAAGTGATAAGGTAGGAAAATTTAATAAAATTCATCAATTATTCTTTACATTTCCCAAAACAAATGTTGAGTATTTTATGTTTACATAAATATTTTGATTGCTGAATTTTGCTTAACCAATACAACGAAAACTTTAAGTTTTTGCAGTATTAAAAAAAAATATATTCCAGCTTAACTTTAAAGTTATGCAGGTTAAATTCCTGCAGAAACATTTATATTCTTTTGCCACTTGCACATTATAATTTTGCAAAAAAAAAACCAACTTTTCCCCTATTTGTTGTGTTGTTGAAAACAAAGAAATCCTTCTACTACACAGTAATTGATGTTGTCAGCGAATGTTTTCACTTCAAGTTAGCATCACAAAAAGCAACCTTAAATGTTGCAAAAAGTGACTCTTTGTGAAAAAAAGGCGAAATTTCAAATTTGTAACACATTTTCTACAAACTCAGTCGCAAAAAATTACTTTAGCACAGCAAAAAAATTGTTAACGCTGATTTTTTGGTGTTTTTACCAAAAAAAAAAAAAAATGCACACATACACAACATTTTGCTGTTGAGCAGGTATTTCCTGTTTTTTTTCCTTTTTTTTTTGTTAAAAATTTTACTTAATAAAAACCAACAAGTGTGTTGCACATTTTTTTTTATGCAACCACACACTAACTTAAGGTGCATAAATGGATTTTTGCGCAAAATGTCTGCCATTTTTTTCTTCTCCGAAACAGTTTTCATACCTTAAAGAAAATGTGATAAATTTTACTTTTTATAGTAAACATACATACATACATACATACTCGTATATATGTACATATTTCTTATGGAATATAAAATATAAATTTTATAAAATTTTTCGCTTGCCTACCTCTGCATGAAAATGCAAAAATAAGCGAAAAGTGTAATAAGTTTAACACTTCCTTAGGGCTAGAACAACATAAAATTTTCAATTCAAGTTAAGGTGACTTGATGTTGAAATTCAACGTCACAAAGTGGCAAAAAATCTTAAAAAGTTACTGCCAGTCATACAGTGCAAAGTTTTGTTTGACTTCAAAAATAATACCACAGTACCGATCTTGCTCATTTGCTTACAGGGTATTACTGAAGGAACAAGTGGCTTTTAATTTTTAATGCCAAAAGCTGGTGTGGCACTTACCACATAAAAGCAACATTTACTTAAAGATACGTTGAAAGTCAAAACATTAAAAAAATTTTAATTTTTTTTTCGTAAGCAGTAACGCCAACAACAAGAAAAAAGTGTGCCATTTCCCAAAATAATTACATTTCAACATCTGGATATCTGAGGAGCGTGTCTCCTCTCAAATCGAGAATATGTTTACTTAGAAAAATATCTTGGAAATTAACTCTTCCTTACCACCCTGCAGTCAGACAGGGACCAAGTGAATTTATGTCAACACTCAAATTCTAGTGACAATTTATACATACATTTGCATGTACGTAAATTACAGAAATGTATCAGTACTTTGTCACTATCTAGTCAATTATTTTATTGTTACTAGATTTTCAACGAAAAGCACTTGCTAAATGTCTATAGCAGAAAGTATTGTATGGGATATAATTAGAGAGTAGTACCGGCGGCAAAGTCGGCATTTCCTTTAGGGTATTTATGGGAATAATGATAATTGTATTCTAAAAAATAGTAAAGGTTGGAGCGCCAGTACAGAAAAAAAAGCTTGACTTGACTTGACTTGTTTGTTAATCAAATTAAAAAATTTTTTTTGGTTAAAGTCTACTGATGAGTTCCAAAAGCGGGAACGAAATGCATATAGACAATTGCTTAATCATAAAAACAAGCCAAATCTTCAAATAATCAAATAATTTTTTTTTTCAAAATCTGTGGAGCATTTTGTAATATGTTGTATAAAGTCTTTGAATTGAAGTCGATTTTTTTGACAGAATTATTTTAAAAAACATGCTTTGTTTCTTATATAAAGACCCGCTTTTACCCGCAGCTTCACTCGCTTTGATCTGATGCATTGGAAACTATACTTAAAATTTATGAATGTTTTGATATTTGTTACTCACTGATAATGTAAAAGAAAAACGATAGAAACCGAAAAATTGCGATAAAAAAAATTAAAAAACAGAATAAAACTCGGTTTTGAAACTCAAGATTACCCTAATCAGCCCAAAAATCTATTTTTCGGAAAAAATCCGAGCTAAATGTAATCTAATAAAAATAGACTAAGTTTGATGCTGGTAATGTAGCTTTCCATTGGTGAAAGAATTTTCAAAATCAACTTCGCGGTTTGGGCGTGAAAGTGTAGCAAACAAACTCACTTTTACGTTTATAACATAAGTAAGGAGTTAAGAATGATTTAATTTTAATAAAAAATATAATAGAAAATAGCGCTTTTCTTAACTCTAAATTTCTCGACAAACACTGCACTGACTCTAATGAATTTGAATCTGGATAAAAGCTTTAGTTGTTATCTATTAATTAAAAAGGAATTACAAAAAAATTTTCATTAGTTCAAAAGTTACAGAATTTTGTGCGATGCAAAACGATTCAGAACCACTTTGCGACGGTGTTTCCTTTAATTTCGAACAATTTTCATTTAGCCCGCGTCAAATCTGGTTTATAAGCATATTGGTTTGGACAGAAAAAAAAGATTTGTAAATACAATTAATTTATTTGTGAATACAATTAAAATATTATTTAAAATGGCACATACAAAGATTTTTGTAAATAGAAAAACACATTTGTAACATAAAAAAAAACAAAATCAATTAAATTATTTTCAATTCAAATGATTTGGTTATTCACAATTGAGTTGTTAATATGTAGAAAACAAAAATTCTTAATGAATTTGTTTTTCTAATTCTAATGTGTGCTTTTTTATTTGTTTTTTTTTAATTTTTATTTAGAGCTATAATTCGTGAAAATATTATTATTTGTGAATTCTCAAATAGTTTTTGAAAGTCTATGCATTGGATAAGAGGTTTGTGAGTGTTCAAAATGTGGTTGAAGTCTACTAATGATTTGGCTAAGCACCAATGAAATATATAGACAATGCTTAACCATCAGCAAATAAATTTCAATTGAGATGGACTTATGGCAGTATGTCGAATAATAAATTTCTTAAATGTTATGTACTCAGTCATTTCTTCACAAATGCTTCTAATATTTATCTATGGTAAAAGTTTCATAGAATTTATGAAGTAAATTTAGTTCGTCGTACATATAATTCAAACTAACGATTATCAGATGTTACAATATTGCTTGTACCAGTTTCCCTTATGTGGAGTACACATCTTTCCATTTCCTCTGTTGTCATTTCGTGCTGTCATTTTCCAAACACATTAATTTGTTTTATATGGAAAGCAATGCAACACAACAAAAAAAAATGGGAAGTGGCAAACGTTGCCACCAGTATACACAAAATGCCATAGTGTGTACTCGGCATTTGTCTATTACAGAAACAGGCTGTAAGACACAAATATGGTGGTTGTAAATGCAACAATCATTATAGCGGAAATTTTAAAGGAAATTTTAATTGTGTTCACGAACAAATTGTATAGTATAGATTTATGAATTTTTCTTTTCTCTGTGTTTGCCTGACACACCAAACCAAATCAGCTTTAATATTTACTTACTTTTTCCATTTTAGCCAACTCAACCTTTAAAAATTAAAAAATCTTAGTGTGATATTTTTGTTTCAATACCATCGTGGCAAAGTACCATAAATTATGTATTACACAACACAGCACAATAACTTTGATGTTTATGCAATATTTTGCCTTCTTTTAAAAAGCACTGAAAGGAACTGACTGTATGTAGCCTTGCTGCTGCTGCTGCTGCTGCTGCTGCTTAAAAGTCATGGCATTTTTCTTTCCAAGTGTTTGTTTTAATACTACCGCTGTCGATTGCTTAAAAATGCAACAGAGTAGGCAAAAATAAAAAATTAAAAAGAAATAACGGCAAAAATCCTCAATGCACTTAATAGTGTGAAGTCAACAAAGCGTAAAGCGAAAGCGGAAAGAGAGAGAAAATGTTTTTGAAACATCTTAATAAATTGCTATGGGACTTTGAGAGCCCAACAAGTGAACAGCACTAAGTTGTTAGATGTTTTTTTTTTTTGCCCCCATAATATCATATTTAACATACGTGAGACTTTTTTTTAAATATTATTGTTTAATGAAATTCTAGAAATAATATTGTATGAGATCTAAGTGTACTCCTATACTCGTATATATTGTAAAAGTTTAAATTTTACAGCAAGTCAAAGTGAAGAATGCATACATTTTTGCTTTGTTTAAAGTAAGAGAGGTTATTGAACACAGTAAATCCTATAGTTGAAATTCTCATTGACTTTATTTTTTATTTTCTTAAGAAAATCATTTTAACAAAGTAATTTGGGCTAAAATTCTACTGCAAATATTGTTCTTAAACTATATTAAGTGGTGACTTTTTTTAGAAAAATTAGCATCTTCCAAAAAAAAAATCAATTAAATCTTATAATGCGTATCCGGAAAAAGCGCAACTTCCCATCCTTTCTTATAATTTTTATTAAGGATTATACTGGTAGGAAGGCTTGTTATTAAATTTCAAAGGATTTAAAATCTTATTCTATATATAAGAAATACCGAAGTATATTTACCTGAGTGATGTACTATTCTTCCGACGGGGCTTTCTTTAATTTGGTACGATTATGCATCATCCGGCGCACGGTGGTTCAGAATAATTCATTCATTGGCCATAACCTAAATTTTCTATTGTATGTCATCAAAACTAAGGTAGCCAAAAAAATCGGTTAAAAATATTCGCAGTAGTGGGTGTTTCATGCTGCTAAAAAATAATAATTTATGTTAATTTAGAAAAAAAAATAGACGAAAAAAAGCCGCAGTAGTGATTCTTTAAAACAATTATTATTTATTGTCCATGCTAGAAGGTTCGTGTATTTGCTTTATAATTTAGCTCTAAACATTATGTCCAACACATATTTTTGAAATATTTTTCGAATTATTGTATAATAGTTTAATTTTATTTTCATATTTTAAAAACATGGTAATAATATTTTTATTTTTCATTATCAAAGACAACAACTATTTTTGAAGTAAATAATTTAGAGAATTCAAAAACAAGAACTCAAAAGTATTTTCAAACAAAAACGTCCTAAATCTTCTTACTGAATTAGAGCATTATTATTTTACTTATTAAGTAAAATATTTTTTTAATAAAAATACATTGAAATTGATTATTGAGGGGTTTAGCTGGATCCTAGGAATAATAATAATTTGGGATTACTAGTGCGTTAAACAAATTTAAACTTAAATTGTAACAATTCCCACAAAAAACACTAAAAAATTATCATATTATATCTTAAATAAATTATGATTCCTCGAAAACTATTACCGATAATGGGCTACAGTTTTTTTGTTATGCTGCATAAACCGTTGTTTTTAAAAAATTTAATTTTAAACCGTTGTTTTAAAAATTTAACCATCCGGAGAAAGACAAAAGTGTCTGCACCCACCAAGACCCGCCCGTAGAACACTTTTCTTTTTAATGAAATTACTGAAATATAAAAAAAAATTGCACCAAATTGTTTGTGCCACGCATAAATAACTCTGTCATTTGAAAACCGATTTTCAAAATTATTTTTTGTCTGTAAGGACTAGTCACGTGATCGGACCCCAAGTGATAGGGACCAGTCCGACTTCTAACACTTCCTATGAAGCGGACCAGTCACTTTTACATGGGAATGTCCTAGGATGGGGTTAATTGATACTGTGTATGGACCTTGCAGCTTGTCACTGAACTATCTCATAGGGAAATTCGCTCCCTCCATACATAACTCTGTCATTTGTGAACCGCTTGGATCTTCAATTTTTTTTTTAGGAAATCGGTGAAGAAATTTTCTCCTTTATCCATGAACTCTGTCGTCTGTGAACCGATTTAAAAAATTTTTTTTTTCTGAAAACAGTTGCCAGCAGTTTGTCCCCTTAATTTTTTCCAAATCGGTGGGAGGGGGGAAGGTGGGGAATTTGCCTACTCCATGCATGACTATGTTATTTTGTGATCCGCTTAAAATTTTTTTTAAAAGGGTTTGCATAATTTTTGTAATCAAATCGGAAAGGGAAATTTGCTCCTTTCATGATAACTCTGTTTTTGAACCGATTTTCAAAATAATTTTATTGTGTGAAAGTAATTGCCTGCACTTTGTTCCTTTTATTGTTTTTCAAAACCAAAAGGATGGGGGGGGGGGAGGAAGGTGCTCCCAACATATGTATATAAGTCTGTCATTTGTGAACCGATTTAAAATAAAAAAAGAAATTGGTCTACCAACTCTGTGATATGTGAGCAGATTTTAATTTTTTTTTAGTTTTGCAGTGTGGTCAATGTTGTATCTATAATACCGAGAACCCTTATTAATAATAAGTACTTGCGGGCTAAGCAATTACACATTCTATATGTTATTAAAAAGTAATTTTAGGTTTTCCTTTTTGTGAAGAACTTATTATTTTTTCAATTAAAAAAAAAAATTGTATTGCTTAACCATAAAAACAAGCCAAATCTTCAAATTAAATAAATAAAGACTTTATGTCAAATAAATATATTTCGGTATTTCATTGTATTATAACTTTATAACTTACTTCACTGGATATAATGGTTAAATAATGAAATACCGAATATATATACATATTTGACATAAAGTCTTTGTTTATTTAATTTGAAGATTTGACTTGTTTGTTAATGAAATTAAAAATTTTTTTTGGTTGAAGTCTACTGATGAGTTCCAAAAGCGAGAACGAAATGCATATAGACAATTGCTTAACCATAAAACAAGCCAAATCTGTGGAGCATTTTGTAATATGTTGTATAAAGTCTTTGCATTGAAGTCGATTTTTTTGACAGAATTATTTTAAAAAACATGCTTTGTTTCTTATATAAAGACCCGCTTTTACCCGCAGCTTCACTCGCTTTGATCTGATGCGTTGGAAACTATACTTAAAATTTATGAATGTTTTGATATTTGTTACTCACTGATAATGTAAAAGAAAAACGATAGAAACCGAAAAATTGCGATAAAAAAATTAAAAAACAGAATAAAAATCGGTTTTGAAACTCAAGATTACCCTAATCAGCCCAAAATTCGATTCTTCGGAAAAAATCCGAGCTAAATATAATCTAATAAAAATAGACTAAGTTTGATGCTGGTAATGTAGCTTTCCATTGGTGAAAGAATTTTCAAAATCAACTTAGCGGTTTGGGCGTGAAAGTGTAGCAAACAAACTCACTTTCACGTTTATAACATAAGTAAGGAGTTAAGAATGATTTAATTTTAATAAAAAATAGAATAGAAAATAGCGCTTTTCTTAACTCTAAATTTCTCAACAAACACTGCACTGACTCTAATGAATTTGAATCTGGATAAAAGCTTTAGTTGTTATCTATTAATTAAAAAGGAATTACAAAAAAATCTTCATTAGTTCAAAAGTTACAGCATTTTGTGCGATGCAAAACGATTCAGAACCACTTTGCGACGGTGTTTCCTTTCATTTCGAACAATTTTCATTTAGCCCGCGTCAAATCTGGTTTATAAGCATATTGGTTTGGGCTGTTTGATTTAGTTTTATTAATAGTCTAGTGAACACTGAAGATTTATGTTTTATGTTTTCTTTTTCAATACTAAAAGAACATTTTATTACTAACATACAGATCGTATCTATGGGCCTGTACCCATGTTCTGTAACTCCCGCGTCGAGAAAGTTTTCGCTTGAAATATGTGAAATGAAACAAAAATGCAATAAATTGAAACAAACAGCTGCTTTTCTCACTAAACTGTGTCTGTAACTTTTTTCGGCGAGTAACAGCTGTCACGTAAAGAAATTATTCGCCAATTTACAGAAAAAGTGTGTCTGTAAAATTTTTGCGAGAAAAGTTCCCGCTTTGAACTGTCAAATTCACTCACAAATAAAAACTCGGTGAGAACTTAATTCAAAAATAAAAAAATATATTAAAAAGTCAAGTGCGATGGATAATAACACGGAAAATGTTAGTATTTTGTTTTTTTAAAGTGACTTTTTTCATTATTAACAATTTTGCTTTTATAATTTTAGAAAACTATGCGAATTTCTAAGCAACAAAAAGAAAAATTGGTAGACTATGTAGTATATGTCTTCGCAAGAAGACAATTTGATGGCATTAACTCTTTATATGCACCACTTCAACAATTTTAATTACAATTACTTAATTACACCACAAAGCTATTTTTATTTTTTGTATTATTGGAAAATATTTAGTAAACAATAAACATATTCTAAACAACAAACATTAAAGTCGCACTATACATTATTTCGTACAGCCTTCTGTTATATTTTCGCCGCCGTCGTTGAAAATTTTTCAATTTTAGTAAATTTTGGTCGCCGTCCACGACATTTGTGATAAGAGTTCACAACGTCTGCGATGTCACGTCGGCTTCGACTATTACATTTTGACATTTCTAACGTAACGACGTAATCACTTTTGATGGTTTTCGACATGACTTACAGACACACGTTTTTCTCACTTTTCGAGAAACGATGGAATATTTTGTTTCACATCTTTTCGACGAAAGAAGTTCTCGCCAAAGTTACAGAACATGGGCACTGGTTCACGATATCGACAAGTAGAACGTTGTCGCACGCTTACATTGGAAACAACAACAAAATTTTAGAATTTGTTTTTGTTGTTAATGTAAGTGTGCGACAAGTCGAACGCTGTCGATATCGTGAACCACGCGCTATATTTTTCTTGACCAGAGCTGAAGCTAATAATGTAAATTAGCCTCAAAATATAAGCACACACATACATACTTATGGATGTATATGTATTAACAAATGTTTGTATGATCATACATATTAACAGCCTTGTAGTGAATAGTGAACAGAGTTTTGCATAATATTACAATTTCAAACCCAACAAACTTTCAACACTCTCGCATGTCTACTCATATAAATAATTGTGGCAACAACAAATCCAAGAAAAAGAAAAAAAAGAAAAAAAGATTGTGTATATGAGTGAATTATTTATGAGGCTCTAACATGCAGCAAAAACATACTAAAATTCTACACCCAACACATAAGCGCATAAATTTTACATGTTTTACTGAGTTTTATACAGTTTATTTTATGCCAGTTGAGGCAACAAAACTCAATAATAAAAAAAAAAAGAAATGGCTAAAAATAAAAACGAAAAAAAGGAAAATTCTGGTTAACTTTGCACTGATGCAATGGAAATGCTGTTAAGCAATATTAAAAAAAAAATAAGTGCAAACATTAGAATGATACAAAATAATTTGAATAATATCTAGCGAAGTATATTTGGTTGCTAAAAATAAACAGCTGTAATATACATACATATGTAAATGCAATTTTCCAATATACTGGAGTTAGTGCGTGTGTAAATGAGTAGGCCGTCATCAATGCGGTTGACATTAAATGGCAATGGGACAATTTTAAATATAGTTTTAACAGTGCGTAATAGTTTGTATTAGATACACACATAATAAGCCAAAATTTGGATGACAAAAATTTTGTTTTTAATTTCATACATTTTCATATTTTTTTTAGAACCCAAATTGTTATCAAAATGGCTTGTCTGGCTTGTTGGTTTTTCATGAATGAACATTTTTGAAATTTTTTTTATTATTTTTGCAGGCACACGCAATAGTAGCCACTATTCTCATTAATTTATTTTCAGTATCATAAAATGTTTATTATCATAAATTTGAGCTTTTATTTATTGTTTTGTGGCACGTCAGTGATAATTAAAAATAAATCAATTTCCACGAAAATAAATTTGCCGAAAACAAAAAGCTAAACGCTTATCAAAACATTGACGGCAAGTGAAGTTTATAAACGCATACACATATAAACATTATTTATATACATATATATATACACTTTTGTTACAAGCATACACCACACAACAATATACACATGGCACACAAATGTAATTAGCGTAATTATTCGTACACTGAACAAAAGTCAGTAGGTAACAGTTAAAGGCAGGCCCTAAGCCAATATTTTTTTGAAAGCACAAGATCTTATCTTAATCTTAACAACAATTTATCGAAAAAAGCAAAAATCTCGGTTTAACAAATAATGAGTTAGGACTTTTTCACATTAAGGTAACGATATGTATGTAAATATGTGTGTTATATTCTATAAGAAAGGTATATTAAATAGAGGAAATATGGTGAAATGGTATATTATTTAGCTTAACTTTATTTACATATAATATAGTGTTCGCTTTGAAAATTTTTATAGCTTCCTCGCAGCGCCTCTAGTGTTAAGTAAAAGCATTACTTTAAACTACGTAGCCATTTTGTAAGTTATTTTACTTCGCCGGTAATTCATTGCTACAAATATCAAGAAAGGAAGACGACAATATAGCCTTAATTCACATTAAAAAAATCAATGATTTTGAGTCGGTAAAGTAAGTCTGAAATCGGGTTCTCGAAGAGCACAATTTACTTTCTAGTCAAGGCATAAACTTCTCCAGCGCTAAGCGCACCCTTTTTGGCAGTGATGGCTTCTATTACAGATGAAAATCTTGTAGGTCAATTTAAAAAGTTGCAATTACCATGCTGTTGTTGTTGTTGTAAATTGCTATTAAAAATTTAACTAAGCAAATCACGTCGGGTTCATATAACCAATAGAACTTTGTTATTTTATCATTAGTGCCAATGATTGCTGCGAATAGCTGCCGAATTAATCATACACAAAAATACACAGAACCTGCGACTGTCCACTGGCCAAGAGGGCCTTCTAATAGCGAAAGTTGATCTGAACAATTTTAGTTGTAAGCTCTGTTGCAAATAAGACTTGTTTTTTCGATTGTTTTAGAGAAACTAATCAATTTATTTGTTCATCTACTGCCAAGGTAATTTTTTTTGCATTAGAGTTTACAATGAAAAAAATGGTATAATTACTATTTCCTTGATGGCTAGAAAAAGGAGAGAGGTGTCTTAGGACATCTGGTTATAGCTATGCTGCTTAGTTGTATAAAACAAATTTCATGTGTGAAATAACAATGAAATAAAATTATATTATATGATGATGTCAAATACTCTGGCAATATTTCAAAACGTTTCCATTTCTAGCGGCGTATGTTTAAATTAGTGTATTGTTTGTGGCCGGTGGCGGCTGTTAGCCGGCTTACAGCCGATCGGCTGTGCTATCTGGTTTGTGCTTAT
This sequence comes from Nowickia ferox, assembly GCA_936439885.1. Classification (NCBI taxonomy): domain Eukaryota; kingdom Metazoa; phylum Arthropoda; class Insecta; order Diptera; family Tachinidae; genus Nowickia; species Nowickia ferox. Next base: position 86,802,259 of record OW387023.1, on the reverse strand, counting down.
GTGCCAAAAGAAAACAAAAACAAATTAAGCAATCACTCACTTCTAAGAACGAAACAAAACAAAATCAAACAATTTGTTTCGCTTATTTTCGTACTCTGCTTTTAAGTACAAAGAAATCAAAACAAAAATAAATTTATAATTGCAATAGTGTCGATTGTTTTTGTTACGGAAATCACATCCTAACTTTTGTAATGCGCAATAAATAGCATACCTATAAAAATAAACCTAAAAACTATTTGTTTAATGTAACTGATTTGTGTAAGCTTTGCTGTGAAAAATTGTTGTTATGTTTTATTAAAAAAAACTGTGTTTGTCAATTAATATAATCCAGTTTAGTTGTTACGATTGAAATAGTCTTAACACTTTACATCTCTTGTTCTCTCTCCCTCCCTCTTTTTTATTTACTTTACGCTGCTGAAGAATATAATTGTTTGCTATCAATGAATTAACTAAGGGTTTCGTAGGATTTCAAAAACCGATATTCAAATTATAACCAATAGTCAACCCCTCTACGGGTGTGTAAACCAAATCAAAAAAGCACTAGAAGGCCAAGCATCACTAAATATAATACTTTCAGGCATCACCCTCACATGGTTACGCGGCATGAGTCCGTTTCTGGCAATATCATAGCGCATGATCTGGCTAAGAAAGAATTTCGATATTGACAATCTTTGCGGTCTTCTGCTGTAGATAAATTGATGCTGTTCTAATGCAGATGGTACAATAAGCCATCCTGCTGTATAGCATGAACTCTATGAACTCGAATCGATGCTACAAGAACTAGTCAACTTCTTAACTTAGCAAGGTTATACTTGCGAAACATAATGGTCAGGCTCACATGCCATTGTAGATGAAGATAAAAATATTATGATTGGCGCAATTATAATGGTCGAAATAACATTTACCTAAAACTTATAATATTCTGTGAAGGGATAATAAAAAATTATATAAAAGCCTCAAAAAACGAAATTAAATTAGATGTACCTTAATCTGAATGTTTCTCGGTGTTCCTAATAAAAAATATGTAGTGCAGTTGCAATTAATTGTTATGATAACGACTACTTTTCTCAAAGAAATATTTTAAATATCAAAATCACTATCTGTTGAACATAATGTGAATTTTTGTTACTGAAAAGTAAAATAATACACTTGTAATAAAACATCTCTAATTTATTTATTCAAAAATGTATCTTCTATCATAAAACTGCGGTACTAATTTTGTGTTTTGCTGTTCCTTCGTAAAGTATCAATTTCATAAATTGTATACTTTGTTAATTATCAGTGATATGCACGCACATTGTTTCATTGTACTCCTTCTTTATGCTTGCCCATTGGAAATTTTACTCATATAAATTTTAAGCATTCCATTGAACACACATCTGTTATGTGTGTATGAATGAATGCGACAGTATTGGCAAGTGAATGAGTACGAATGTGGAGTGGATATAAGCTGTAGTACACACAAGGTGTATCAATACATACAACAGTCCTTTTGAAAGGGCCTTCTCGTCATCTCTTTTTGAGGCTTGTATTTGTATTTATTTATATACGAGGGCGGATCAATAATGGAATGAAACACAGTTTTTTTTGCTTAACAAAAATTTATTTTTGAACATAATCTTCTTTTATTTCAATACATTTGGTACAACGTTTCTCCAGTTTTTGTATCCCTTCCAAAAAATAGGATTTTTTGAGGTCCTTAAAATAGGTATTAGTTTGGTTAATAATTTCATCGTTGGAGCTAAATCTCTTTCCACCGAGCCATTTCTTAAGGTTTGAAAATAGGAAGTAGTCACTAGGGGCTAAATCCGGAGAATATGGCGGATGAGGTACCAACTCGTAGCCTAATTCATAGAGTCTTGCCATTGAGACTGCACACGTGTGCACCCGTGCATTATCTTGATGAAAAAGAACTTTTTTCTTGGCCATATGGGGTTGTTTTCTTTTTAAATCCTCACTAAATCGATCTAATAAGTTGGCATAATATTGGCCGTTTATTGCTTTTCGCTTTTGAAGATAATCGATGTTGATTATCCCACTTGCATCCCAAAACCTGTTGCCATCACCTTATTGGCCGACAAACTTACCTTAGCTTTCTGCGGAGCAGGTTCAGCCAGAGAAACCCATTGTTTAAACTGCTACTTGGTCTTCGGAGTACAGTAATGGATCCATGTTTCATTCACAGTTACAAAACGCCGCAAAAACTCACTCGGATTGCGGTTAAACAGCTCCAAACAATCTTTTGAAGTTAACACACTTTAAAGTTTATGGTCAATTGATAGCAAACGCGGCACCCATCTTGCAGACAACTTTCTTAAACCCAGCTGATCAGTTAAAATCGAAACCACACTGCCATATGAAATGCCTATGGCATCAACAATCTCACCCACTTTTACTCTTCGATCGGCCAACACCATATCGTGGATTTGTTTGAAATTTTCGGGTGTACAGACCTCAATTGGCCGTCCAGAACGTTCAGCGTCATTTTTATTTGTGCGACCACAACGAAAGTCAGTACACCACTTTTTTTTGCCATTGAAATCGATGGTGCAGAGTCTCCATAGAATTCATCGTTTTTTTTCGCAAAAAATAATGTTTAATGAGCACTCGAAATTCACTTTTTTTAATTTTTAGAAAAATACACGAGGTTGTATGTTTGAACAGCTGTTAACAGTAGTCTATTAACAGGTGGTACTTGACGGGAACAGTGTTGCATTTCATATAACTATGAGGGAAGTTCGAGATGGTATACATATCTCCGTGTATATCTCAATTTTGTTTAATATGTAATTCCTTGCCTTCTTATAAAACAAGGATGAAAAGTAAATTTAACAAATTTAATTCAGTTAATTTTGTGTCTTAATAACAGGCCCATTTTTGAGGTGCCTCTGCATTTAGCCGCTTTAGCTTCAAATGCCAATAAATTTCAAGCATGTTTGTACGCAAAAGATTTTAATCCTTGATTGGATATTTAAAACCATTTAGCGAACGAATACATAATGATAAATGAGCTGTCTTGGGATACCGAGAAAATTTTGTATGTTTCTAAGCACCACAAATGGAAAATAAAATACACAATGCTGCTCATTCATATCTCTTGTTAACTTGTAATAAATATAAAATTGTTTTCATTCTACCCAAATTAATTATGAAAGCTTAAAACATTTTGCTAAACATGAAAACATGAGTAATGATTATGAAATTTTTGGTAGGTATGTATGTATGTTGTCTAAATGAAAATGAAAAAAATTTTAAGAATAATAACATTTATTTAACCTTTAGGCCTTTTAAAAATAAACAATTTATTGCCTTTTACTGTAATGAACCATGATTGACAATATAATGAAGATTTGCCGAGATTATTTTCGTTAGAATAAAGAAATTTATTAGGTTTGTATTTAACTAAATTAATATTAATTACATTAGTTTATAAATTATTTATTAAATTAACAACAAATAAAGGGAATAGAATAGAATAGTTGGCAGTTACCAAAGCGGTTACCAATTATAATTATTAAATTCAATTTGTAAACAAAAACTTGTTTCGAAGAAAATTTGATATATTTGTTGATTCGGGTGGAGTACATTATCTCAACACTAATTACTCTATCCTAGAGCAAAAAACAATTGAAAAGTGAAGTGAAAAGAAATTAAGCCCTATTTGACATTTAATTGTTTTTGTGTTAAATATTTAAATCTAATTATTTATTATGACTTGCACAAAAGCTGCTTGCTTTAGAATGATTTATACATTTCTCTATTGTTTCCCATTTTTAAACTCAGGCGTTTACTTATAGAAAAAAATTGGATAAGACCGAGAGCCAATAAAGTCCTTGCCTTTTCCAACGAAACTAGTTTTTTTTCAACGTTGCATCTTTTGAGCTCTTTTTTTTGTTTTAGTGTAGTTTTTGCAATTATTTTCACCCTTCCAAAAATAATATATATCAAGGTCTTCAAAATATACATTTGTTTCAAAAAATTACAAAGTTGTCATTTTAAGTACTTCTTGAGTATTGGCCGTCATACAAATATGAATGCGTAAAGCTAAAAATAAATCAAAAACACGCTCATATATAAGCACACGCATTCATTTTACACCGAATACGTACAGTTATATTTATACAAATTTTTTAAATTACGCAGCTCAAAAAACTATAACTAAAATTTATAGGCTCTGTGATCTCTAATAAAAATACTCTGAGTATTAATCGACTACACATGCGTTTATGCAGAGTACTTTATTAACACACATACAGAAAGTTTGTCTTCAAACAGCCACACACACACACACACACCGATACATTTTGCATTCCAATTTATATACACATAAGTATGTATGCAGTGGCGAATGATAAACAAATATCCCGAGTATCATGCGTATATTTTTTTGTACGATTAAATATCCATATCCTGAGTATAAGCATACTCAGACTATTAGTATGAGAGAGAGAGAGAGAGAGAGAGAGTCAATGCGCTCGATACGCATGTACCTTTTTATTTTTAATTGCAGCGTATTTTAGTTTTTGGCATAAGTGAAGTGCAGATTCTATTATATATTGGAATCAGTTTTAATCAAAGATGCATGAGAAAAAATATATGAGCTACGAATTGTTTGGGCGACAGTTATATCGTCGCTGTTTTAACTAACTGACAGTAACAGTTTTTATTGTTGTTTTATACATTCATTCTTATGACTGCGACTGAAATGTTTTTACTTATATAGGCACAACAGTAATACTTACAGTGATGAAAATTGTAGACAAGGTGTATTATGACTTATAAAGTCTAGTAAAGGACTTAACTCATTTTTCAAAAAAATTTCAGTTAGATCGGTTAGTTAAGACAGCGACGATATTTATACGCTCTTACTACAACTAAGAATATTTACTGATGTGTATTTTTTTTAATTACTCATTGTTCTTCTCCGATTTGTTTGTAAGATGTTTTCATCGCTGTAGCCAAATGTATTTGCACCGAGCCATTTAATCGGGTTTGTGGACACACAAAAAATTAACACTTAGGGCTAAGTCCGGGGAAAAGGCCAGATGAGGGCAGTTGGTAGCCCAATTCATAGATTTTTGCTATTGAAAGTGCACAAGTGTTCAACCTTTCATTGTCAAGTTGGAAAAGAACTTCTTTTCTTGGCTATATGCTGTCAGCTTTTCTCAAATCCTTCATAAATCGACCCAATAAATTTTCATAATATTTGATATTGATTGCTTTACCCTCTTAAGGGAATTCAATGTGGGAAACGGTTGCCCTGACTCTATTGGCTGAGAAACCCAACTTGACGTGAGCTAGCGCAGATTAACACAAGGAAACGCAATGTTTTGGCTGCTGTTTGGTACCTGTTGTATAGTAATGGCTTCAGATTTGGCGTTGGCTGAAGTATTTTGCACGTTGACTAAAAAACACAAGGTCCTGGGTTCGAGCCGGTATCCAACGGTCATTAAATAACAACACCATGCATTTTTTTGGATGTGCATTGGTATCCCTTTGTATCAGTTGTAGTAGGAAGGCATAGTCACTGGTCGTTGAACTATATCCCCTTCAGCAGATACTAATCCTAATGTAACATCAGAGCGCTCTCCTTCATTGTGTTGCACAATCATCGGCGAAGTAAAATAACCAATAAAATTGCAACTAGAACACAGCTTCAAAAAAAGAATTTAATACGCCCCATTTAACACCAGAGGCGCTGCAACACTGCATTATTAAAAACGTGGGGAAAAGCAGAGTTGTATAAAAAGAATAAAGCTTTCTTTTGTATCTTCCATCACCTCCTGTCTTCTCTTTCACTATCATTTTCCTAAAGAAGGTAACATCTAGTAATATCAATATCATTTTCATTTTTTTTATATCTTATATATACATCATACATATATAACTAAATTTTATGTTGAGTCAACTTATGCTGTTATTGCTTTGAAGCATTAAGCTGAATAAACTAAAATACCTTGTTTTTAATATCAATTAACATTTTTCCCAAATTGCTAAAGGAAATATCCTTAAAAATATCATTAACTATCAAAATGTGCTCTTGCCTTAATTAAACAACAACAATAGACGCATCTGCAAGCAACGACTTCTCGAGTGAATTGGAATTGTATTTGAAATGACGACTTCCATCCATTTTTTTCTCGTAGTTCCTATTATGTTTCAAATATTTTTATATCTCTTTGTTTTATTGTGAAAAAAGAAAATAAATAAATATTTAATTAAAAAACAACCTTGAAAATCATTTTCCATTACAGTGTTTCTCATTCTATAAAAGTATAATTTTTTTAATATTTTGTTTAAAGAATTTCACTTTTTCTGTTGCTGAAAAGAAAGCAATATTAAAAAAAATGTATGAAAAGAAAAACAGCTGCAAGGAATTTAAATAAAATGTGAAAAACAAACATTTTAATTACTTTAAGTGATTACGTTTGTTAAGTAGAAAAAATTGCGGTCATTGAAGCGAATAATTCTTGGCTACGACAAGGGGTTTGTTTTGCTATTCAACCATGGAAAAATAATAAGAATAGCATATACTATATGAGAAAAAAAAAGATGTCAAAAATAGACAAGTCTGTATAAGGATTTAAGTTAAGCATTATTTAGAGAATTTAAAAATCTCCATAATGTGACATTCATATTAGGAACAAATTGTGCCGAATCTTATATAACCTTCCTGCGCACACGTACACACAGAAAATTTTCATTTAAAAGTCTACGAAAATGAGATTAATTTGACATTTTGCGGCAATAATTTTTCTTTTCCTTTTAAATAATAACCCTAAAAGAGTAGTATCAGTCAATTGGCCGGCATTTGATCGTTAGTCATGCAGGATATATTCTTCATTGCGTAGAATAAAGTTTCTATCCCATTGTTAAGGGAAAAAAGAAAAATGTGGTTGAAATCTTTGTGTACTAAATAACTAATGAATTTCGTCGACTATATAGCATATATTCAAACTGCTCACTCTACTGCTTTTTACTAATCAATGATAGCCTAAATATTAGTCAAGTTTGACTGATAATAATTGGCTTATATATCCCCCCTAATTGAGCAATCACACATGACAATAAATATAATTTTTATTGTTTTAATTGTTGTTTTTTTATTATAAAAAAAAGTCACTTTAAAATATAAAAGTAAATAAAATATATAAAACGAAAGATATAAATTAACAACAAGAGAATACAATAGGCGGTATCTAGCCCCCTTCACACCTTTTTACCTCCAATGCATTTTTCTTTTTACATATATCTAAAATTTTGAAAAGAATTATATATATCAAATTCAACTTTGTAAATTTCTTTTATTCGCTATTGTTTTCACAGACATGCTGTCTGTATTTTTTCTTAAATAAATCCTCGATGTTTTAAATGGTTTCACATATGTTAGAGTGAAACAACTATAATTAATAAATAAATCCATCATCACTACTGATCATTTGATCTACTAGTCTACTAGTCAATTGACAGACACTATTGAATTCCATGTAAAATTGTTGAAAATGTGTTGGTTAAAAAATTGCTATTTGTGTTAGTTTTAGTTTAGTGTAGTTTTTAGTTTATTTAATAGTACTAGAATGTTAAATCATCATGACAAATCATCTTAAATCAAAATTATTTCAAGTTGAAACAACGTGAATTTGATATTGAATTAGCACGAAGAACCATGTTGACTCAAAGTTATTTCAAGTTGAAACAACATGAATTTCATTTAATGTTATTACTTTCGAGCTTAAAAAATTATAAATCAAAAATTTTAGAATATTTCGAACTTAGAATCTAGTTGAAAACAATTAAAATGTAGTCATTGGCTACGTTGACTGATGTCTGTTCATTAGGGTGGGGTCGATTTGTATGGTGTCAAAAAAATCGCTCAAATTAAAAGAAAAATCGTATTCTAGGGATCAAAATAAGAAACTTTGCCGAAGGAACCATACCTCTAAAATGTATTTTGATGTCCAGACTTTTGATGCGAAGGGTCAAATTTTGAAAAATCTCACTTTGACCCATTTAGAGTTCCTCAATCGAGTCAAAATGTATGACCGACCCCCACTAATTTTGGAGGGCCGACCCCTCTATGCCAGTGGCACACCCCCTGGAAACGCCCTGGTGGGTTCCCCATAGAGAGCGTGCGAAATTGCCCAGACTTGAAAGCAAAAAATACTTCAAACAATATTTTTTTTTTCTTTTCAATTACTAAGTAAAATTCATTTTTTCATTTCATTCTGACTAAATAAATTTCTAAAGAGAAAACTAAACTCCAAAAGTCGGGACATCAAAATAATTTGAGCGATTTTTAAATCGACCCGCCCTACTTTCTTTGCTTGAGACTTTGCTTGTTATTTAGAAACAGACCTTTAATATAAAATAATTATAAATTTAATTATCCTAATGTAATTTTAAGCAATATTATTTACTTTACATTTAAGCAAATGCTCAAAGCAAAAAGCATTGCGTTTATGAGCCATTTACATTTTTATTAAAATAAAAACTATTAGGCACAGAGTTTTATAACTAATCCATAATATTTAATAAATAATTTATAATGTGGCATTTTGTCAAATTAATTATGAATATTTCATTGCATAATTTCGCATACAAAATTGAAAAACATATTAATTATAGCAATAATTATGTATTATTGCTTGGTTTTTTTCTAACTTATTTTTTACATACATATTTATATATATGAAATCACAATTTGTATATTGTTTACGCAATATTTTTATAAAAAAAAATATATGTTGTGAAACTTAAGGTTGTGCACTTTAAATATCGAAAAAAACACATTTATTAAAAAATACCTGTGAAATTGGTTAAAAAATTACCTATTTTTAGGATAGCAATTGTAAAGTAAAACAATAAAAACATGTTGGTTAATGAGTTCTCGTTTCAACTTTGATATAAACTAAACTTCTCATTTGTTTAAATGAAAGTTTAAGATAATAACTCTAGTTATAGGAAATTTTTGGCTGATTTGCATTATTAACAGTGAGATTTGCATATTACTAAGTTATAAACCTCAGTAAAGAATTTCAATATAGTTTTAAGAAACTTTTAAAATATTTAATTTTTTGAAAAATTTTCATTTCGAAAGAAAACAGAACTAAAAGTATGAAATTAAAAAATCTGAACAACACCCTGCCCGGACGGTCGACATGTTCAAGACGAGTCGTCTTGTGAAAACTGGATGCAAAAAACTTCTCTTTCAACTAAAAAGTTCATAATCGTTTAAATAAATACATTTAGTAATAATAAATAGTTTTTATTTTGTTTCACCATTTAAAATTATTTCTATTGCATTATCATTCTTGAGAAAGCTAATCAACTTCATGAGCTTTTATAAAGAACTCTCAAAATATAATTGAGAATTACAATACACAAACAATGCGCTTTGAAAAGCATAAACAAAATATCACAATACACTGATTTTAGTTTTGAAGAAATTATTTTTTTTTTTTTTATGCATACATATATTTATTTATTGTATCTTCAAAAATGAACTAACAATAAGTAATCAAATCTTAAATCTAAATATAATTATTAGGTCCGACCAGTGTCGGACATAAACTTAGTGATAGTAATTCATAATATATACATAAGAGTTGTGCAAAGCAAAAAATAAAAAAATAATTTCAAACAGTTTCATCTGGTGTGGTAAGTATTAGAGCCCTTGTGTCCCTCTTTTTTAAGCGGATGTGTCCGGTAAAGTTCAAGATATTTCGAGCAAGCGGATTAGGGTGTGACTCGAGTTTAGTAAAATATTTGCCTGAGTATTTTGCAATTTCTTCAGTCACTTGTGGCATATTTAGATCACGATGTAAATTAGAGTTTCTTATGTACCATGGAGCCGATGTTATTAACCGTAAAATTTTGTTTTGTCTTCGTTAGATTTTCTCTACATGTGAAGCTGAAGCAGTGCCCCATAGCTGAATTCCATAGCACCATATAGGTTTCAAAAGCGACTTGTATATCAAAAGTTTGCAATCTAGACTCAGGGTTGAATTTCTACCAATCAGCCAATGTAACTGAGTTAATTTTAGTTTCATTTGTGTTAGCTTAGAGTCAATATGGTGTTTCCATGTCATCCGTCGGTCAAGGTGTATACCAAGGTATTTTACATGTGAATGTTGAGGAACAACTTGATTATTGATTCGAATGGGTGAACAGGTATCTTTTCGCAGAGTAAATGTTACCTGAACACACTTTTGTTCGTTTACCTTAATTCTCCATAAGTTTAACCATAGTTCCAGCTGTGTAATATGTTCTTGTAGATATCGGGAAGCCTCGTGAGGGTTTTCGTGCATACTAAGGCAGGCTGTATCATCAGCAAATGTAGATGTATGGATATTGCTGCTCAAAGGCATATCACAAGTATAAATCAAATACAAGACTGGGCCCAGTATGCTCCCCTGTGGCACACCGGATGAGATTGATTCGGACGCACTCATGAAGTCTCCTTCCACAACAGTCAACTTTCGAGCAAGAATATAACTTTGCAGAAGATTAACAATGTTTATTGGTAGATATGTCTTCAATTTTAAAATTAGGCCTCTATGCCACACTTTATCAAATGCTTGAGAAACATCAATAAAGAGGGCAGAACAATACTTCTTTTCTTCGAGTGTTCTTCTTATAAATTGAACCAATCTATGCGTTTGTTCAATGGTGCTATGCTCACTTCTAAAACCAAATTGATGATCCGGTATGCACGCATTATCAGTTAGAATTGGGGACAATTTGATCATGAGTAACTTTTCGAAGAGCTTTGACATTGTTGGCAGTAAACTTATTGGCCTGTATGACTCAGCCTTGGTAAGATCTTTGCCCGGCTTTGGAATCATTTTGACCTTGGCAAGCTTCCAGCTGTGTGGATAATACTCCAGTCTTAAAATGGCATTAAAAATGAATAACAGAATTCTAATTGCAATACGAGGCAACTTCATCAGCATCTTATTACTAATTTCATCAATACCCGGAGCTTTTTTTGGGTTGAGTTCAGCAATTAGTTTTTGTACATCACGCATCTTAAACTTTAAGGGACGAGGGGGTAGAGCAACTACACATGGCAAATCAGCAACACCCATACATGTGTTTGGGGTAAATACGGTTTTTAAATGCTCAGCAAATATGTTACCTTTTTCAGTATCGTTTCTTGCCCAAACTCCGGTAGAAGTGCGCAGGGGTGGTTTAAACTCAACGGGTGTTTTAAGCTTCCTCGCAGCGCGCCACAAAGAATAATTAGATGCTGGTGTAACATCAAGACCTTCCAGATAATTTTTAAGAGATGCAGTTTTTTCAGATGCAAGCAACTCTTGGAGTCGTTTAGTTCACTCTTTAAACCTGATTTTATGTTGGGGTGATCTGTGTTGCTGCCATTCCCTTCTAGCTCTTCTTTTTTCACCTACGAGACGTTCAATAGCCGTAGAATAAATTCTATTAAACCCAGTCTGCGGTAGTAGCATGTTCAGCAGCCTGTTTAATATTTCCGTTAAGATTCGAAATGTTAGATTCAATATCATCGGATGTACTTAGAAGAAATTATAGCAAATTCTAAAAAATTAAAATAAAAAATAATGCAGTATTTGTTGAGATGATTGCTGTATAACTAGGTTTCATTTTGATAAAAAAGAATGCAAGTCTTAACTTTATATGAGCCCAATTCACAGTCTTGTGCAAATGGTCTTGCATCGTAGCATGTGCAAAATGATATAGTATATCAATATACTATATCGTTTTGCAGATGCTACGATTCAAGACCAATTGCAAAAGATTGTGATTTGGGGTATGTTTTTGAAGTATTTTGAAATATGTGAGTGTATAATATTGTAGACCTTTATTTTGAAATGTTAATAATGCCTTGTAGCCCATTTACAAAATTTTGGTTCAACTGTCATTTAGTATTAACAATATGGTTATGGTCACTCTTCACTATAAATTTTAATGGTAAAAAAGTGGTTTTATGGCCGTACAAACACATGAAATAATTGGACAAACTCACGATATGCTGTTGGCCAAACCGAGATAGAAAGTTCAAGAGCTTGTGGAAGCCAAAAGCTTCATACATAGAAGATCATTGATTTCAAATCTAAATAATCGCTTGGGTATGAGAAAGCTTTCCACCAGATGTGTGCCACATTTGTTCACAATCGACCACGAATGTATTCGTGTGGCAACTTCACTGGAGTGTTTGATATTGGTCAACCGCCATGTGAATGAGTTGTAGTGCCATTTCGTAATTGTAGACGAAACTTGGATCCAGTATCCAGTACATCAGAGATCAAACAGCAGTGAAAACAGTGTCACACTGGATGTGAATAGACGTCAAAGAAGGCCAAGGTGGGTTTGTCGGCCCATAAAGTCAAGACCCCCGCTTTTTGGGATGCATGGGGTATAAACCCCAATGACTACCTTCAGAAGAGTAAAGTATTCACCGGTGAATATTATGCCAACTTATGGGGTCGATTTAAGGATGCAAGGTTGCATACATGTGCAGTTTCCACAGCAAAAATCCATGAATTTGGCTAAAAACTGAACCACTCTAAACTCTTCTACGGGCTTAAGCTGTCAGTGTTTATTTTTTGTCCGCAAAGTCATGTGGCCACAGCGATGAAATGATCTCTCAAGCAAATCGAAGATGGCGTTGGCTGAAGTAGTTAGCACGTTAACTACAAAACTGAAGCTCCTGAATTCGAGCCCAGTCTCCGACAGTCATTAAATAATAACACCACGCATTTTTCTGTTGTGCAATAGTGTCCTTTTGTATCAGTTTCTGTAGGAAATTTCAAGTGATAAAGGCACTGAACTGCACTGGCTTCAGCGGATACTAATCCTAATGTAACATTAGAGTGCCCTCCTTCGTCGTTATTATGTAGCAGAATCATTGGCAAAGTAAACTAATCAATAAAATGGCTACTAAACACAGGGTGGCAAATTTAATACTCCCCATTGACACCAGAGGCGCTGCAATACTTTCCTCTATCTCATCTTTCACCACTTGTCTTCTCTATCACTATCCCATTCCTCAAGAAGGTAACACATAGTATTAGTAGTAGGCTTTCATTGTCTGAATGCTGCTTCTATTGATAACAAAATGTGTATTTTAATGAGCTGGATAATTGTTATTTTTATTTTTTTGAAGGGAGAAATAAAGTATAGCAACATTGGAGAAAGTATTTGTTGCTCAAAGGAGACTACGTTGACAAACATAATATTTTTTTAATCAAAAACCTAAGTTTCATCCCAAAAGTCTTGCACTTATAGTTGACAAAATTTTACTTGTCGCCCAATTACATTCAAAGCAAGAACAATTTTTATAGCTATGCTCTTTATGCCACGACATAGGAGTTGGGCGTGATTTTCCTAACAAAAGTAATCGACACTATTACAGTTATCAAATTTATTTTTGTTTTGATTTCCTTGTACTTAAAATCAACCAAACCAAAAAACAAAAACAAAACAAAATATTTGATTTCGCTTTGTTTCGTTCTTGGAAGTGAAAGAAACAAAAACCAAACAAAAGCAATGAGAACGATGGGGCAATTTGTTTTTGTATTGCTTTTGTACATGAGCTCAAACAAAACATTAATTTTATCGTACGCAGCTAGAAAGAAAAATAAATGGGAACTAAATGAAAACGTTTTGAAATATAATATAATTTATTGCCTTGTTATTTAACACATGATATTTGTTTTATATAGCTAAAGAGCATAGCTCTAACCGGCTGTCCTAAGACACCACTCCTCTTTTTAAACTAAGTTTTGTTTCAAATGTAGCTGTGCGACATGCCATCGCTATCGATAAGGTGGCAGCTATTGACCTGCTGATTTCCGCAACATATCAATACAAAATATGTATACTTTTTGGATGCGGTATTTGGCTGTGCGAATTATCGCCCAAGTTACTATCGCCCGAAAAAAAAAGTGTTGCATCGCCCAAAAATTATTGTAAAAACAATTGGGTGATTTTTCATCGACTTTGGGCGCGTCGACATTTTTTTAGAAATTTAGGTATTTTTGTTCATAGTGAATAATTGCAAAATGTTAAAAACGCCAAAAAAAATTTTTTTGAGATTATTCATTCCAAAATTGGCTGATTGTACGTAATGAACAAACACCCAAAACTTTGGGCGATTATTCATTTTACACTTTTTGGTTTTTCTTAATTTTTTTATTTTTTTTTTGGGCTATCGGTCACTTTTTTTTGGGTATTTCTTCACAACGACTATCACCCAACAATTTAAGGCGTTCCTTAATTAAGCTGTTTCGGGCGATAGTCACTTAGGCGTTAGTTCGCACAGACGCGGTATTTATGTCGTGTTTTGATACAAAGTTGCGAAAAAAAAGCAAACATTGGCATCAATTTAGAAACCGATGCACTGATTTCTTGTTTGAGGTATTTTGAGTAATTGTCGTCGACGTTTTGAAAGGGTGTACATTCCCAATGTTTTGTACTGCGACCTTATGAAACACCATGCTTTGTACAAATATTAAATCGGCAAAACATTTCGTCACTGAATGAATAATTTACTACATGTTATATTAGTTGGATAAATTAAAAGCTTTTTTGAACTTGAAGAGTTTGTTAGTGAATTTACTTCATTTCTGACCTTGTGCTCAATAAAACTGAAGTGACTGCAGCAAAGCTTCCAATTCCACCGCCTTATATGAGCTTCACTAATAAAATATAACTAAAATATTTAATATGTTCACACATATGTTTACATACAAGTGTATATTTATTTAGAATATAATACATAATGTATGTACATAAATAATTAATAGCAAATTCTACTATATAAATCATAAATATATAAAAAGAAGTAATTAATCATAATTTCATAAGCAGCACAGCAATTATTATAATAATCACAAACAAACCAAAAGTATCCCACAAAAAAGCATATTAAATTAATTAAACTATTTGAATTTGTCTATATAATCATATATATACATTGTATAAAAATATTTTTTTCCTAATAAAATGAATGTAATAAAACCACGTTCGAAAGAGATTCTTTTGATTTCGCCTTACGGCTGATACAAACGTAATTCTAGGCAGTATAAGTGCAAGCATACGAGTACATCTATAAATTATAGAGACTCCAAAAGAAATTAATATGGGAAAATATTATAAATTGTATGTATTTTTCTTTAGTTTCATTTTTATATAAAAATAATTTTGTCTCGCAATTAAAATTCCTATCACGTTAAATATAAATCATCGCACACATTTTACATATTCATTCATTTTACAATTATACTTTACATGTGTATGCTTTCGTATGTGGATGTGAGTGTCAAATTTATTTATGTTTATAAGAGAAAAGATATACATGTATTAAGAATTTATATACAGGGTGTTGCATATTTTGTAATATGAAAATATAAAATCTTTAGCATATTATTTTATGTAATTTTAATTTATTTTTTAATGCATATTTTTATTTGTTATATCTTCAAAAATAACCTTACAATAAATATTCAAATCTTAAATCTAAATTTAATTATTAGGCGCGACCAGTGTCAGACATAAACTTAGTGATACGATTGCGGATCAATAAGTCCGTCACTTTTGAATGAAACACAGTTTTTTTGCAAAACAAACATAATTTCCTTTTAACTCAATACACTTAGTCTAACGTTTCTCCAGTTTTTGTATCCCTTCCAAAAAATAGGATTTTTCCAGGGCCTTAAAATAGGCATTTATTTGGTCAATAATTTCATCGTTGGAGCTCAATCTCTTTCCAGCGAGCCATTTCTTTACGTTTGGAAATAGGAAGTAGTCCAGAGAATATGGCGGATGAGGTACCAACTCGTAGCCTAATTCATATAGTTTTTCCATTGAGACTGCACACGTGTGCACCCGCGCATTATCTTGTTTTCTTTTTAAATCCTCATTAAACCAGTCAAATAAGTTGGCATAATATTCGCCGTTTATTGTTTTTCCCTTTTGAAGGTAATCGATGTGAATTATCCCACTTGATTCCCAAAAACTGTTGCCATCACCTTATTGGCCGGCAAACTTACCTTGGCCTTCTTCGGAGCAAATTCACCCCGAGAAAGTCATTGTTTAGACTGCTGCTTGGTCTCCAGAGTACAGTAATGAATCCATGTTTCATCCACAGTTACAAAACGCCGCAAAAACTCATTCGGATTGCGGTTAAACAACTCAAAACAATCCTTTGAAGTTGTCACACACACACACACACGTTTACGTTTATGGTCAATTGAGAGCAAACGCGGCACCCATCTTGCAGACAACTTTTTTAAACCCAGCTGATCAGTTAAAATCGCCATATGAAATGCACGCACTTTTACTCTTCGATCGGCCAACACAATAACGTTGATTTTTTTGAAATTTTCGGATGTACTGACCTCAATTGGCGGTCTAGAACGTTCAGCATCAGTTGTACTTGTGCGACCACAACGAAAGTCAGTAAACCACTTTTTTTTACCATTGAAATTGTTTTTCGCAAAAAATAATGTTTAATGAGCACTCTATATTCAATTTTTTTCATTTTTAGAATAATACACGAGGTTGTATGTTTTGAACATTTGTTAAACGCAAAGTAAATGATGACAGTAGTCTATTAACAGGTGGTATTTGATGGGAACAGTGTTGCATTTCATATAACTATGAGGGAAGTTCGAAAGTTACGGATTTATTGATCCGCCCTCGTATTTATTAATAATACGTAAGAGTAGTGCTATGCAAAAAAATATTTCCAAATATATTGCGAGCAAGGGAACTAGAATGGGATAAAATTTTGTTAAATATTTGCCTGCGTGTTTTGTTTTGTCTATAGTGGCATATTTAAATTACGATGTAAATTTGAATTTTCGATGTACCACGGAACCGATGTTATCAAGCTGAAGAAGTGCCAAATAGGAGAATTGCGTAGCACCATATAGATTTCAAAAGCGACTTGCATATTAAAATTTTACAATCTAGGGCGATTATGATTCACAAAAATGTTGACAAACAGTTTGATTGTTGATTCTGATTTGGAAGCAAATATCTCTTCGTAGAGTAAATTTTGCCTGAACACACATTTATTCGTTTCCTTTTATTCTCCATGAGGTTAACCATAGTTCCATCTTGGTTATATGTTCCTGAAGATATCGGGATGCCGCGATATAGTAAATGAATTAGGATACAAATAATTAATTTTTTTGTGGCTTTTTAACTTATGTTATGTTTATGTTTGTAATTCTCAATAACGCTACTTAGTCATCAACAATCTAGACGTGGATCGAACTCATTCAGTTGGTCGTTTTGCACCATGTACATGATTTAAATGGGTTTGATCACTGGTTTTTGTCCGACCGACTGAATGATTTCGACCCAAGTCTACAACAAACAAATATTTTTGGTGTTAATACATTACAGACTGCGGTATTTTTAGAAAGAAATAATATATACATTGCCCTGTAACTAGTCCTATAATATATTTGAAATATGCTTGAAAAAGCTTTCAGATGTAAGTATGTATCTATGTATGTGTGCGTTGTACTAATTTATCTTTATCTCGTACTCGCGCTCGCTCTAGAAATATTTCAAAGTACACGCAGTCATGTGTGAAGGCCATGTTTTATGCACGTCTTCGTAGAAAAACTCGCAACTCATATTTTATACTATAAAAATAAATATATTTTATCGCTTCATTTTGAACTTTATATTTTACTTTAAAGGAACTCAAAATGCTCTTGAATTTTATAATAATTTATTTTGTCAAGCAGAACACACAAAAAAACAGAGCATAATATTTAAGGAAATAAATCATAACTTGCGAAATATGATAAAACGCTGTTGTAATAATCGTATATAAAATGTGGAAAGTTTTAATTGAAAACCTTGAGGAGAAAAAAAAGACACATCAAAAAGTTATAATTAAAAAAGAATTATTTAAACTATGTATGCATCAAAATATTTTTATCTAAAATAGGTAAAGAGTTTCATGAATTGAACAGGCTAATGTTCGTATCGCTTTTTTCAATTTGGGGCCTTCATTACAAAAACACATTTCAGCAAATTAAAATACGATGAATCAAACCAATTCACATATTCCATTTGCAGAAAAGTTTCGTATATAAGGCAGAAATCTACATCAACTGACACCACACACAGTGGACCAAACACAGAAGAACGCTGATGATGAAGGTTTAGTGGCCTTCGAAAACGGCTGGCTGTTTCGTTCAACTATGTGTTGTCAGAATATTTACAACTAACTTTGATGTTATTTGTTCATTAATAATTATCACATGTAATTTGGCTTAAAAAGCGATACGAACATTAGCCTGTTCAATTCATTAAATATAGAAACAAATGCAGTTCGAATAATAATAATTAAACTGGTAAAGAGTTTTGTTTTGAAGCCTGATTGAACTAAAGAGGATTAACTGCCACACTGCGTTAAGTTTTTGACAGATTTAGTTTAAAATTAATTACTCGTCAACTAGCACAGCTTATACACGACTTTGTGATTTAAATGGCGGACATTTAATTTCACCATGTATATTTTCAGCATGCTTCAATAACACGAAGACGTTGGAGGAATGTCATTAAAATTGACAAGCGTTAAACGAAAAGAAAAATGAACGGAATTAAATATTGCGATAGAAAATTGCCAAAATTAAAACAAAAATCCAAATAATTACAAAACATTGCTTAAATATAAAAATATATATATAAATTCGCTAAAAATTAAATAGTTTTTTTTAATAAAAATATCATTCATATAAAAATAGCATCCGAGTATAAAATCGTCAAAATTACAAAAAAGTAAACGTTAGAGGAGAAAAAATTATTTAAATAAAAAGAAAGCTAAATAGACAAAATATAAGAAAAAAATTCACAACAAAGAAAGATCGAAAAAAAAAATTGCTAAAATAAAAAAATCTCCAAAGCGAAAACATTTTCAAATCCAAAAAAAAGTTAAAACGAAAACATTTTTCACAATGGAAAAAATTATATATAAAAAATTTGCCAATATCGACATTATAATCAAAATTCCAAAGAGAAAAAAATCTAAAACGTAAAAATATCGCCTGAAAATAATCTCTGTGACTTTTTTAATTTTATTGGTATTTTTTTACTGATATAAATTTTTATATCATTGTCAACTTGACACGACAAGATTTATTCTTTTCCTCCAGCTATTTGATCTGTTCAACCAACAATGACACAAAGACTTAAATTACAAACCATTTAATTACTTTTACGTTTTTTTTTTCTAATTTTAATTTTTAAACACTTTCCTTAAATTATGTTGCTTAGCATAAAAATTACAGATGTTGAAAGTGCATTAGATGGAGATAATTTTGTATACATTTTCTTTTTCTTTCATCTTTGTCAACGTCAACGTTTTACTATTCGTGCTGTTATCACCCATATAATCATATTATTGCCATGCTGGTGTGTATGGCAGATGTTAAAAATAGACAAGGGCAGCAACCACTTTGTGGTAAAGTAAGAAATTGGCTAATTACTGTACAAAGTTTGGGAAATTGTTGCTTGACCGAAAAATTTAATTGAATTCGCTTGAATGAATACATTTTTGTAGACTAAAGTACAATTTAGCTGAAAGAACAACACATTTTTTCAGCTCTTATTCAAAGCGCCATGTGAACAAGGACAGCACACTGTGTACTCGTACATACATATAAGCATGTATTCGAGTTCATCCAACCCTTCTCTAATTGCCTAATTTGAAACCATCGATGTTGGTAGGAGAGACGTATCGCAAGCAGGGATACCAATTCCAGAAAATCTTCAATTATAAAAAATCTGGGGTTTATTAATTTTGGGAATTTTAAAATTTGTTTCATCTACTTTGAATGAATGAATGTCGAATGAATTTCGAATGATCCAGTTTTGCAGAGGAGGAATCTTTAAATGTGACCTGTGCTTTTATGATGTTTTAGTTTTATTTAATTTAATTTTTGAAAAATGCAAGTAAAGTAATTGTAATTGAACTTTTTTTTGAATGACAATCACATGTAATTATCACACAATCACAATCACAATTACTTTTGTTAATTACAATCACATGTAAGCATAACTGAGATTTTTTCCACCACAATTACTTTTAAATGTAATTGTTTTGTTTCTTATTTTTAAATTTCAATTGCAACAAAATGTAATTGTAATTGTAAATTTTTTTTTATAGCTATGCTATTTATGTCACGACTCCTGTGTCGTGCATGCTAGCACGTGATTTTCGTAACAAAAATAATCGACACTATTACAGTTATACATTTATTTTTGTTTTGATTTCTTTGTATTTAAAACCAGAGTACGAAAATGAACGAAACAAATTATTTGATTTTGATTTTTTTCGTTCCTTGAAGTGAGTGAAACAAAAACAAAATAAAAACAATGAGATGGGTTGCTCAATTTGTTGTTGTAATGTTTTTATACATGAGAGCCAGAGAACACAGCCGACCGGCTGCAAGCCGGCAAACGGCCGCCGCCAACCACAAACAATACATTAATTTAATCGTACGCTGCTAAAAAAGAAGATAATGGGTAATGAATGGAATCGTTTCGCGTTTGGAATTGCTATAACTGAGTGTCCTCTCATCTTTTTGTTTTTAATCAATGTATAATAAATTACTAAATATAATCATTATTGTCCAAGTCAAGCATCAGTCTGGTCTGGTAAAAGAATCATTTTTGGACAAACTTAAGCGATTTATTCCAGTGGAAGTTTAGTATGGGTGAATGTAGGCAACATGTGGTGTACTGTTGAATTAAAAAGATTTTAAGTACCCAATACCGCAATTCAAAAATAAAACTCGTTTGCTGGCATCTCTGGTTCCAGTGTTTTTTTTTTCATTCTATTTCATTTCTAATTGTGGTTGATGAAAGATATCAATACGAAACATCGTTTGCTTGTACTTCTGCTTTCCAATTTTGGCCATTCGGGTTTTTTTTCTTTTGTAATTTAGCGTAAAGCAGGCACTGCAACATTATTCCAAACATTCGTCGTACTAATGTCATTCATTCTGTGTGTGTATCATTTCCGGTTTCCGTTTTATGTTGAAAAACATTTGAACATGTTGCTTTTTGTCCGGCTTGTTTTTTTTTCTTTTCTTTTTCTCTTTTTTTTTGCTTATTATTGTCCGCATTTCATTTGATTTGAGGATGTCTCGCAAGTGTCTCATGCTACAAAAAAAAAACATACAAAAGCCACTTTATCTTCTACCATGGCTTTTGCTACATACTCGTACATATGTATTGGCTTTGTACAACTTCACGCTCTTTCCAACTGGTCTGGCCTTTCCAAGCCCTAATGTTGGTAAGTGTACTCGAAGTAATGACGTTCGGGTTTTTCTCGTCACTTTCTGTCGATATTTATATACACTCGCAGAGAAGTGTTGTTAGAGTTGGTAATGATTATTATCACTTTTTTTTGTTTTCTTGGTTGATTTCTACTTTTTCTCAATAATTTATTTTTTTTATATATATATATTTCCGTCTGTAATTACATTTTAAGCACCATTTTTTATGTTATTTTTTACTCTTATTTCTTCTTTTATAACCATCAGCCTGTTTGTGTGTATTGTACTTTCCTTTTGGCATCCTTCAATCTAAAAGTCTATTTCTGTTTTTCATCTTTCTTTTTTTTTGCATTTCAACATTTATCTAAGTGTTAATCTCTTTTGTGTGGTTGGTTTTACATCTTTTCGAAATAGAAGAAGACAGTTTTTGTAATGAGCATCATTTCAAATTAGTTGTTACATTTAAGTCTTTAATTTATTTGTGCTTCTCTTCTCATCGAAATACTGAATACAATGAATGGCAGACCAAAGCAAATGCAAATAAATATTTTTAATATAAAAATGTTTCTTTTGAAGTTGAACATTAGAGTTTTAGTTGCAAAGAGTTCTTATAGCTTATTCCCCCTACTATCACACCACTGCTGTACTTGATTATGTTTATTATATTGAAACTAACATTAACCAAATTGGAGAACTCTAATAGCTCTACAGATAGAGAATAACTGCAATTTTTATTTTTGTATAAGGAGGAAGTTCAATTGTCTCCTATGCCGCCAATGCTCTACTTGACTACTTGATATTATATTGAACGTAATCTGACCGAATTTAAGGGCTTTCACTATTCCAAGCTATAGGGAAAATAAAATAGTTTTTGCATGAATTTTTGATGCCCTTGTTTCCCTTCAAATCGCAATAAATCTTCAAAGTAACGCCTGCAAAATTTTAAGACCCTCATTACGGTAACTGTCTAGATATGGGATAAATTAGCACCTACTCCACTCCAGGCATACAGGAGATTAGTTGGAACAAACTGTTTCACATGTGAATATTGACTTATTAATTAAAATAAAAAAATATTCATATTTTTGATTACCCTTTTACATAAATTCATACTGAAGAGAATTAGACCCCTAGGATGAGTTATACAAATAAAATTTTGTCAATATTTTCGGCTAAAATGTAATAAATCCGAAAAAAAGTTAATGCAAATCAGATTTGTTTTTGAGTTCCCGTTAATTCCCAAATAAATTTTTAAAAATCCCAAGAAAGGGATTTTCAGTATTTCTGCTGTATTTTTTTCTCTTATATTTTGCAGAAGCAGATATTTGTTTGGAAATAACAAAAAACATATTGGAACAAACAGACGGGCAGTAGTATACAAATACTTGAATACATCAATACCACATGTGAATATTGACTTATTAAAGCAACTTGAAATAAAAAAAACTAATAAATATTTATAGTTTTGAATTATTCGCATCTGCTTATGGTAGAAGAAGAATTTAGGTTTTAGATAAATTAATACCGCAAAGACCACACTTGGGCAAACATTTGCTCCAAAAAGCGTAACCACTAAATGCCACTGAAAAACTTTCTATTAGGACACACATTTATTAAGTTTAACAGTTATTTATGTATGTACGTATGTAACTTAAGAAACACATGTCTGATTCAAATGGTTTTTCCCTAATATTCAGTGGTTACGTTTTAGTCAAACGGATGTGGTATAAAAGTTTTATTTATCAATATTTTCGTTTAAAATGTAATTAATTTTAGAAAAATTTATGCAAAACAAATATGCTTTTAACTTCCCGGCAATTCCCAAAGAAATTTCAAAAATCCCCTAAAATGGGATTTTTGCGTATATTTGTGCATATTTCTCTTTGTTTTTTTTCATCAGAAAATATTTAAAAACATGTTATGCTTTAAGGTGGCGTAATAAATTTTTTTATTGCAGCTTTAAAATTTGAGAAAAGTCTTACGAAAATATGTTTCTTTTGAAACGCTATTTATGGCTCCTTCAAAAACTAAAGTTTCGAGCGAAAAATTTCATTGTGATATTCCTTATAGAACTGATTTTTAAATAAATACTCTCATTGGGTTGTATTTATGCAAGTTTTTTTTTATACATAATTACAAAATAACACAATTTGTCTGTAAAATGCTGGAAAAAAATTTTTTAATTTTTTATTCCTTTTTTTAATTTCTTATTCAAATTGCGTATTACTTCTGACTGAATCGTGATTTTTAGCAAAATTTTTCCAAATATTAAACATTTTGTTTTGAATTTTTAACCCTTTATGTTTTGCAAATCGGACAAGACTTTAGGTTCCCATATTCTGAAAGGTGGACAAAGGTTGTTAAAAAGTAAAAAATATTTTTTTTACTCGAATTGTTCTAAAAATGTAATCAGAAATTCAGTCAGCATATTCTTTCTTTTTTACCGGCTCGCTGTAAAGATATAAAATTCAAACTTCTGCTTTGTGACACTTTTTCAAAAGCTGTAGGAAATTTTATAATTATCTGACTGCCCATTAATCAACTGCAGAATTGTTAGTATTTTTTTTTAAATCCCCCAGTGTGCGGCGTACATACAACTTCTACGAACGATAAATTAGAAATGTGGAGACTCGCTATCCCAGCATTAACTGATCATATCTATGTGTGTTTGTATACACTACAACAAGATATTTAAATAGGGTGCGATGATGTTTCTGATATGCTAAATGCCATCAAGACCTTAAAAACAAATAAGGCACCTGTACCTGGATTGAGTTCTTTTATTTCGATAATCGTATCGCTATTATAAATATAACGGATACTTTTATCGACTTTGGTATCCTGTAACTTATTTTAACCATACTCGCCTTCTGTTGAAGTAAAAAAAAATGAAATCACAAGCTGAAATTCATTTAGTTTTTTTTATTCGTTTTCAGAGATGCTGCATTATATGGAATTAAATGATACAAAAAACACAGGTGTAAAAAAGAAATTACAAAATGATATTATCGTTACCGAAAACGAATAAATATATTGATAAATATTACGAATTCAAGTACTAGTGTCCACTATATTTCCCCGCAGATGCTTAAAGCTGCTTGCCAAATTATAGCGAACCTATTGCTTCCTCTTATGGAGAGATCTCGACTCACTCTTCAACTCGACTCTCTGCTTAAAGAAGACATCCTTATATACATATATATATATCCCAAAAAAAAGTCGACTTCCACAG
The DNA here is from genome assembly GCA_936439885.1 of Nowickia ferox. Taxonomy (NCBI): domain Eukaryota; kingdom Metazoa; phylum Arthropoda; class Insecta; order Diptera; family Tachinidae; genus Nowickia; species Nowickia ferox. The sequence continues at coordinate 86,777,743 of OW387023.1, read as the reverse complement.
ATTGCAAGAATTTGAGAGTTGAGCCAAAAGAAGTCATCCTTTGTTGTTTGGCACTCATTTCTTTTCTATGTAAATGAAAAACTTCGATTCCTTTAGAATTTAATTGGTCAAGTCGAGAAGATGACATCGGCCAAATGGGCGCCGTCACAATTTATTGCTCTTTTTATGGCATTTTTATCACTTCGGCGAGAACTTCGGGCGACAGATTCTCGCACTCGTGTCGAATGTTGTCTTTGGGGGCTTCCAAGGTCTAGGGCTTGTTCACGTAAGAACGGGACTTCAAAAAACCCCACATAAAAGTCTGGAACGGTTAAATCGGGCGATCTTGCGGGCCAGTGTAAATTGTCAAAACGAGAGATGAGGCGACCAGGGAACGCCACGACACGATTATTCCGCGTTCTTGGGGAGTGTATCGCTCTATGAATTTTTCACTTGTATTATACATCTGTCTAGTTCGAAAACATCAAAACAGATTTGACATTGGCCGCCATTTGCAAAAACAAGAGCATCTTTCAATAGGGTGATTTCTTTTGGCCCACCCAAAAAGAGTCGACTTCCACCGATTGCAAGAATTTGAGAGATATCACATTCCCTTTGCACAGTAAACAAGTTAACAGCGCATACTATTAATAAAGGAATCTCAGATGTTCTAATGAATTATCTCAGATCTGAAAAGGATACCAAAAATTATGCAGCGATAACATCAATAGTCTACATATATTTACAAGACAGTCCGCGGATTGGCAATCCCCCTTATACTTCGTCTTAAAGGGCTTCCGATATCTTGAACAATAGTGAAATTTGGAGTGCTGTTATCTCGCAGAAAGTTATTAATTGAATTAAAGTCCTGTATAGTGATATTTTATGTAAAGTTGTCCATGATATCACACTGAATGATCACTTTGCGTTGTAACCGGCATCCGCCAGGGATACATTCTACCCCTCTTCTGAGTAAACCAAAGAATAAAGTGAAGACATAATCGTCAACTAGGGAGCCTTAAATACGCTGACGATATCTCCCTTTTATCGGAAAATTATAAGCAAATACCAGCCAAACTCAAATCCTTCGAAATCGAAGCTCAAAAATCTGACCTAAATATTAATTTAACGAAGAGCAAAGTGATACGTTAAAACACTATAATTTTTTAAGATATTGCTAACATTCTTCTGCAAGTTTTTGTACTCTGTTGAGTACAAAAAGGCTGATGCATTAGCCAAAAGAAGAGTTTTATATAAAACAGCAAAAATTTAACATTGTGGTATTCCAGTAGTGAACAATGTTACATTGTGTGCTTAAAAGCTCCTGATGTCAATGTTGAGCACACAAAGTGCTCTGATTTAATAACAATTTTGCGCAATATTCAAACCTAAAAGTAACATTTTTAAGAAGTAAAAACCTAGTAATATTTTTGCTTTTAAAATATTATGTTAAAATATTTCTGAAAACTTTAAAGTTTTAACATAAATCTCCCCTTGTATACATATCAGCACTTTATTATTTTATATGTGCTCAAATTATAATATTTTTGCATTAGTAACGCAGAACTTTGCGAAAACCCACTTCAGCGATTATTCACATAAATACGCTTGAGTTACTTAATTGAAACTATTTAAGCGTAAATGTATGAAATTACATTCTCATATACTTTTGAATTTCTATTGCCTAAACCTTAAAAAAGGGTTTTAATCATTTAATAAAAACAAACAGATTACCATTATATAATGAAAGAACAATTTTTATGTGTTCAAATATAAAATATATTTTTGGTCATATATTTATCCACAAAAAACCCACAAAGTTTAATGAAATAGTCATAAAGGAATTTGAAATACCCCAAGCATAAGTTGATGATTTTTGTATACTACACGAAAAACAGAAAAGGCACAGACAAATCTGTTGATTTGCTAGTGCGAGGAATTTGTTAAAGAAACGAAATGTTTTGCAGCTCAGAAAACTTTCCCAGCACAGATAATTAATTGAATCTATTAAATTTTTAATTGAAAACATTAATTGGTGAATACTTTTTCTGTATAGGAAATATTCTAAAGCCAATATATTATCATCTGAATAATATATTTGCTTATAATCATCGTATAATTTAATACTACCTGTCGCACATAAATTAAGATTTTCTGTAATAATAGTGAGGACTAAACCTCAAAGGGAAGCCGTCTTAGCTCAAAAAAAAAACTCAAGACAATTTGAAAATTCAAACTGGAAATATTTATGTGACTTGTTAAGAAAAATTAGCCAAAATAATTTTGAATAGCTTCTTAAACAATTTTAAAATGCAATTATTTTTAAAGTAATAATGTACTAATAAAACGTGGGCAAATAAATCCTTTAATGTGAAAGAAAATCCTGTAGAATTCTCTAATGCATTCTCAATAAATTTTGCTTTAAATATTATTTTTTTTATTATTATTTTTTAAAATATCAAGTATTCATAAGATTATTATTATTTTAAATTTATTATAATTAAAATTACAATAAACTAAACTAAAGAAAACTAAACTAGCAACTATGGGCTATCGGCTTTACATCAGATTGAAATTTTGCTTCAAGTGCAAATTTTTCAAGTAATTTTTTTTTTTAATTTTCCAAAATATTTTTCAGAAATGTCATTAAATTTGCACTTACTGAAGACTTACAAAAGTTACAGTGTCTACAATTTTTTTGTTTAATTTCTTTGAACATTTCTCGGGCCATATTTTAAGCAATCTGGATATTATGGTTCCAGTCTCTATTCTTAGATATCCATTCGGAAATAAGTTGCACCCGCTTTAGTATGACTGTTAAGAGCTTAAGAGTGCACTATTAATTGCAAAGTGAGCTCTGCTAAATAAGTTGGTTCTAGTCTCCGCTAGCTAAATTTACCTACTTTTATGAAAATTCTAACTCTTAAATGTCGATTTTCATTAATTTTTTTATGAAAATGACTTTCAAATATGAATTGATATTTAAATAAGCTGGTGAAATTACCTTTTAGAAATTATACGGGCATTCTTAGAGGAAACCATATTGCCGTCTGCAATGACTCCTTCCCAAAACCAAAAAATTTTTTACACTCTAACTATTGCCAAGATTGTGCGAATTCTACATTTCTATAAAAAAAATTTGATCTCACAGCTTTAGAAATTCCGAGTATGGACATTATTGGAACAGCACTGTTTACTCAATTCAGGACTTTCTCAAAAAATTCTAGGCGTTATTTTATACAACGCAACGAACACCCTTGACAATTTATAGACATATATGTTTTGTTTTTTAATATAATATTTGTTAACGCCCTCAGTATCCTCTAGAAGAGCCCTTAGTTAATTAAAAATTTGCAATACCTGGTTAAAACTAACACTATTCAGAAATACATATATTTTATATAAAAGCAATGATAGAAAATCACCTTCGCCATAAGTCGGCCTTCGTGGTTCCTGCTTGAAAAAGTTATCACAGGTACATCAACAGAACTCTGTTAAAGCAGAAGGTTTGTGTCCAGGGTTATACCTTTGAAAATTAAACTTTACATGCTTGAAATAAAAAAAATAAAAACTTTTTGGAAATATTTTAAAAATTGTGTAGCAAAATTTTCGATGGTTAATTAATGCTGGCTTTTGAGTATGAAAGCTGAATATATTTTTGACTCGAAGGTCACAGCAATTTTGAATTTATTTTAAGAATAATATTTTTTAGAAAATTTATTTTGTGATATTCTATTATTAATATTGGTATTACAATCATCGCTCAAGCAATTACAGAGTTGCAATAAGCTTACATACACTCATATACAAACATAAATACATATATGTATACATACATCCACATCCACACCGACTTTATTGCAAAAATAAACCGAACTAATTTCCCTGACCTCAAAACGGCGAGATCAGATTGAAAATCACGGTGAAATCTGTAATTTCCTTTCTTTTTAAATGGAAAGTTAAAAAAATTTTCTTGAATATTTTACAAGAACAATTTTTTGTATCATGCATTTGCACATATATCATATATGTATTTATGTGTATATGCATCTCTTGTGAAGGGAATATAAGATTCCATTTAGCTGAATAAAGAGCTTTTCTCTGTTTTATATTAAAATATGAAAATGAAACAAACAAACCAAAAATTATTTTAAATTTTATATACATACATACACACATTCATACATATGTATATATTTTATTATGGTATCGATAAATAATGGCAAAATTGGAAAATTTTATTTTATTTAAGTATCCACGGATTTAACAGCACAAACAATATAATAATGTTTATTATTTATATATTTAAGAGTATTATCACAACGAAAAGAAATTTACACAAATAAACTAAAGGATTATTTAACATATATACACACACACACACACATACATATATGTACATATGCACAGCAAGCAAATTTTTACATTTATGCGTATGTTCACATAAAAATGTAAAAGGATATAAAGGAAGCAATATATGACAAATAATACAGAAAAAGAGTTAGAAAAAGAAGAAATATTTACCACATACTTATGTATGCCTTTATGAATATACACACAGAAAAATTTCATATTAAAATCAATGAAAACAAGTTAATTTTAATATTTTCCTGTGCTGATTTTGCTTCATAAGATGTGCTTTTTGTTAATTCAACATGATTTACAGTAACCATCGTAGAAAATTTTTGCTTTTAAAATAACTTTATTTCCTGTTTATTTCGTATCTTAGTACTGTTAAATCTAAATGCAAAACCATGTCGATTCAAAGTTATTTTAGGTTGAAACAACGTTAATTTCATACTGAAATAACATGAAGAAATTGTTGACTCAAAGTTATTTCAAGTTAAAAGAATCTACTGAATCTACAAGAAAAAGTCACACAGCAGAGCAGTGTAGCTACGAACAAAGCAAAAAACACCAATCCCATTAAACAGCATATTATTTCAAGTAAATTTAATATGTCAGCCAATTAAAATTTGTGCATGTTGATTTAACATTTGTATTTTTTCTGCATGTACATATGTTTGTTTTTTGCATGTTAATGAGTGTGAATATGGAAGCGTGTATGTAAATTCCATAAAAAATTGTAAACAGCGAAAACTCTTTAACAAAAGTCCTCTACAGGATGTAATAAAATAATTTTTTTTATGTTTAATTATTTTTATATATTTTTTATATTTTTTTTTATTTCTTCATTGAGTTTAAACGCATTTTCTGCAAAACTAGTTTGAAGTTAATAAGCGATATACTTAAAATATTCACAGTGAGTGAAAATCATAATAGCGACTGTCTTTCTCTAATGCGTGTTTTTTATTTGAAAAAAAAAAATTATTGTCATCTTCGTTGTCGAGCTGCTTGTTTTTATTTTTTTATTTTATTGCATTTATACAATTAGTAGGAAGACATACATATAAAAGCAAATAAAAGATGACATAACAATGTTGTTTTCTGTTATTTTCCTTTTTCTTTTTTGGCTTCTCAACATTGTGCTCTTCAACAACAAATTTTCCGATTGCATTTTTTTTTACTTTTTTTTTTTTTTTAAACGAAACTTGAAAAAATTTTGTAAAAACAGCAACTTCAGTATTTATCAACGAAAAAAAAATGAAAAGATACACAACATCATCATGGACATGATGATTGTCGTCAACTTCATCGAAATCGTCAGTTGTCTCTCTAATGTGGGAGTATTTTTTATATCATGTTTTTCTTTTTTTTTTTGGTTTGTTTTATTTTTATTTTTTGCTGCCTGTGTTTAGCGGAATATTCCAATAAATGTCGCCCTTTCAATTATTTATGCATGCCCACTGATTTATGACAGACATTATGACCAACCAATATCTATCTCTCCGGGGGTTCGCTTTTATTTTGCTTTATTATTTAATGTCTTGTGTGGTGGCATTGTGGCTTGTTTGTTACTACTAAATTTTAAAATTTATGAACATAAATGAGGAGGGAAATAAAAAATTAATAAAAAGTTTTGCTTGCTGTTTTCCTATTATTTTTATTTTATTAAATAATGAGTTCTTGGAAAACAGAAATGAAAACAATTAAGAACCAAAATAAAGAAATAATTTATATATTTATGTATAATGCTTTCAGTTTGCTTACCTTAGAGAGTTAAATCCATGTCAAAGAAAAATAAAATACATTTTCGTTATCTAAACGTTCATCCGTTTAACCTCATCAAGACTAAAAATTGAAATAAAAAGTATTTCAGGCTCAAAAATATCTATAAAGTTTATCCTGCCATTATTCACTTCACTTGCTTTTCCTTGATTCAATAAAGAATATTCACACACATTTGCAGTGGATAAATCATTTTATTTTATTTCTTTAAATTTAAATTTTTTTCCCCTCAAAACAAAATTGTCGACCTGCTGCTGTATATTGAAAATTTCCATTTTTATTGTTCTTTTTATTGCATATAATTTAAAAACAAAGAATTATTGTTTAAACCCTTTTTCTTCTATCCTCTTCTCGGCTTCCTTATCTTTGTTTCCATTTCCGGCAGTGCTAGTGTTTGGTTTCTTTAAGAAATAAATTTTCAATTTGTTGGGCTTTCAGACAATTGTTTGAACACTTGTGGATGTGAAAATTAAGTCTGTGTATATTTGTGTATTTGGCTTATTTTCTCGTTCCTCATGTTTATGGAATTTATTTATATTCCCATCAATATCATATAGTATATTCATGTTGTAAAATGCTTTTAGTTATTTTTTTATTTTTTTGCAAAAATATACATACATAAATATATGTTTGCAGATTAGGTGGGGCCTTAGTTATATGAAGTGGAGTAAATAAATTCGGAAATGAAATTAGGTGGGCTGGAGCATTGCATATTTTTTGTGACTCCTTAAAATTTATCAAAATCCATAAATTATGCTCCTCGAAATACAAGGTGATTTATTTTTAGTGGATAGATTAAAAAATAAAATCAGTAAAGTGCCACTTTGACTCGCGCACGAAGGGTTACGTACGGCCACAATATACATATGTAATACTTTACGAACTTTAGCCTGTATAATAAATAGTTTTGGCATTTTTTTTTCGCTTTGGAGCTATTTCGGCTTTGAGCTTTTTTTAATTTGACGTTTTTTTAGTTTTGTTGTTTTTGTTCTCGTTTGGCGATTTTTTTTTCGGTTTTTTGTGCTTATTTCATTTTGGTGTTTATTTCATTTTGGTGATGTTTTGTATATCTTGGTGTTTTTTTTTTCAATTTGTCAATTTTTTTGGATTTCGTCGATTTATTTCAGTTTTAGAGGTTTTTTTATTTAACGTTTTTTTTACTTTTGGCGATTTTTTTTCGGTCTTGGCGATTTTTTTCGGTTTGGCGATTTTATAATTTTGGGATTTCTTAGTTTTACCATTTTCGAAAGTTTCAAGAGTTTGACTCTTACGGTTTCCCAGATATAGCAAGTTGTCAAAATTACAATAACTGATAGAACACCCTTTAATTAAGATTTTTTTTAAATTTTAGTGTTAAAGTCTGTATAAAAATACACTAATTTTACAAATTTCAAGTGTCTATATATATATATATATAATTGTATGTATATTACATGTGATTTTAAAATTTTCGTTGCTCGTTTTGGAACACCCTTTAATTTTTAACTCTCATGTATTTGCTGTTGTAGCTCTTACGCTTCTTGAGCAAATAGCCTGTGACGGACATCGTAGCGAAAACAATAGGGTTCTTTTCACCTTTCGTGTACGGAACCCTAACAGGCAGTTCATTTATAAAAAAAAAAATCTCTATAACGCACAGAAAAATTTCATATTAAAATCTACGAAAAGAACCTTAGTTCGACATTTTTTTGGCAATGAGTTTGGTTCATATGTGTTTCATGTTAATTCAACATGATATACAATTATCTTCAAAGAAAATTTTGCCTTTTGAAATAACATTATTTCATCTTGATTTAACATGCCAGCACTGTTAAAGCAAAATGAAGAATCATGGTGAAGCAAAGTTATATCAAGTAGAAATAATCTGAATTTTATACTGAAATAACATGAACAACAATGTTGAATGAATGCAAGTTGAAACAACATGAATTTTGTATTTATTGTACTCATTTTATTTTATTAATTATTTAGCTCGTGTGATTGTGCTTATTGGCTCATGCAACAGAAAAATGTGTATTTGGCTTCCCCGATCAAGATTAGAACTCGAAATCATCGCGTGATGGTCAACGTGCAGACCGCCGCATCCACAACAACTTTAAGTATTGTTTAGATACACACTAAATAAATACCAACGTGAATTTAATTTTAAATCAACATGATTGAATTTATCATTCAAAGCATACTACTCTGTTGAAATTTGTGAAAAATGTTGAGCAACATTGATTATTTCATACGAAAAATTTGACATGTAAATAATATTAACTAGCCCTGAAACTATGTAACGATTTCTTAGGTTTTTAAAAACGCCCCATGTGTTTGTTGTAAATTCCACACGAAATAAGTGCCACCTATCTTTTTTCGCATGAAAACTTAAAATGTTGAAGATATATTTCATACGTTTTTCCCAAGATAAACAGAGTACTATATCTGCAACTTTTTTTCATGAACAATTCGTACCAATTTTTTATATGTATTTTGACAGCATTTCACGTGAAATGTTGAATAGAGTATCAGGCTTAACTTTAAATTTTTTTGAATTAAGTTATTGCTAAAGCTAATTTGGCTTGTCCGGCTACAAAACTAGTACGCTGCCTACTAGCCGGCAGCAGGAAGTTTTTTTTAGTAATGTAAGGTTTTTGTGTAAGCCTGTAACAAAACATTTCACATTTTTAAATTCTTTAAATATGTTTCTGTTACAAATATAAGAACCACCCTAATGTTAACTCACTATTTCCTATTACTACACAAAAACACACAGACACATATATTTTTTCTTACCTCTGCCGCTTAAGTAGCAGTATTTGTGTGCGTATGTATGCTTGTTTATTTTCCTCCTCCTCCTCTTTTGTTTTTGTGTTCTTTGGGTTGAAATAATGTTGCTCGTGTCAACTCCTTCTCTCTATCAAATTCTAATGATAAATTATCATACTGTTGCTTATTTTGTAAACTCTCCTTTTTCAAAATTTATAGTACATTTTTTTGACATATGAACATTTCTTCTCCTTGTTATTTCTCTTTTTATTTTGCAGTCTAAGAAACATTTTATATTTTATGCTCGAACGGTCCAATTTTCAATCTTCTGAAAATCAATCATTTTTGCTGTGTTTTATTTTTCTTGTCATATTTTTATTGTCTTAAAACTACTATGCCGCACAAAATGCAAAGCAGTTAGTCCTTCATCAAACAAAAAGCATTACCCTTATTCTTTCCTCTCTGAAATGTAAGTGAATAAGTTTTGAAACTATAGAATTACTTAAGGAAATTAATCAAGCCTTAAGTTCTACATAGAGCTGTGGTAGAAATTTCGACTTTTATGTTTTTACAAAATGATAAACGGATTCCAAAAATAAAATAATAGGTCTTGTTCATTAAAAAATAAATTCACAAATTCATATGTAGCCATAGCTATATCGTTACCTGCTAAGTCCACTTTTAAAAACACTTGCAATTTTAATGTCTTACGAAAAAGAAAGAGATACCCCAAAAAAATATCCAGTTTATTTTGAATGGTTCAAAAGAGGAGCCATTACGCTCATGTCTGGGGACATAAACATAAGCCTGTTGAGCGCTCTCATGTAAATTAACAAACGAACCCCACCTTTATAGGAACTAAGTATCGTTCACATAGGCCCTCAAACTTTTCCAGTCAATACCTCTTAGGTGGAAAATGCCCGGAAAAGTCTCATTCCCAAAATAACGGGATCTCGGCTGGGCGAAAACTGGATAATGACAAAGGAAGTGCTATATTGTCTTCATGTCCTCCATGCATGCCCCGCATTCATTGTCATTCGAGGCTCCAATCCGATACAAATGCCCTCGTATATTAGAGTGCCCCGTTAAGATGCCGGTCAACTTTCCTAGCTCGGGTTTGTTAAGTTTCAACAGTCCCCTGGTTTTGTCTTCTTCCGGGTCGCCCCATAGAACCTTGGTTTGATTACCCACAGTATCACAATTCCATTTTGATAGTGTACTGTGGGCCATCTTTGCCCAATTATGTAACTCAATCTTCAATACCTTGAACGGCTTCGCATTAGTTAAAGTTACTGTCCGTAACGTTCTGGCCCTTTTTGCCAGTTCATTTGCTCATTCAGTTCCGGTTACGACGGAGTTTGCTCTTTCGGTTGTGATTGCCATAATTGCCGACTTACTGTTTGTAAATATATTGACCTCTGTGTGTCTACTATTCACACTGATCCATTTAAAACCTCCGTGATTGTACGAACCTCCGCCTGGAAGACTGTATTATAGTCAGGCAAGTGGAAGTAAATCTCGATTTCCGGTTCCCCTATGAAGACACCTAGGCCAGTTCTTTCCCCTAGCTTCGAGCCATCCGTGTATAAGCAAACTCCCACGGGTATTTGTTTTAGGGTTTGTTTACTCAGGAGTGTCTTTTTGGAATCAATTTCGCGCATTCTGTTATAAAACTAGTCTCACGTACCCGCTCGCACATTTCCATAGTCTGGTCGTATCCGTCCAGTGACGTCCATATGTTGTGATGTTGTGGTATGTTGTCTTGTCCGTTATTTTGAATAATAATATTCAGTTTTATTTGAAGCTCTGTATGACAAAAAAAAAAACAACAAATTTTTAAATCTAACTTCTTATACGTTTTTTGTCTCTCCTGTGAAATTTGGTTCAAAAGAAGTTAAGCTGACGATGTATAGTTTTTAACCTGACTCCGCTCAGGTTGGATCTGTGCGACACGGCATATTTACGTTTGAAAGTTATTTACACATCTGATTAATCCTAAGAAAGAAACCAGAAGGCTCTCTAACAGAGCCCAAAGGAAAAAACTTGAAGTAGACAGGGTTAACAAAGTTTTCAAAATCAGAAAATTTCTATCAAAATCCAATAACCAAACTGAAACACTCATTAACTTGAATGGTAGAAGGGCGGAAACAATGTAAGAACTATTAGGAATACTAATGAAGGCACACAGTGATGATAATTAAAACAGTAAGTCTGTTGTATTTATTTTAACGGCGGCTGATGCAACCGTTTTGTTATTTATTTATTTACTTATTCTAATTTCCTAAAGCTAATCTGTGGAAACATGAAAACTCAGCAGTACCCACAGTTAGAGTTTGGCTGTGTAGACAAATAACTCATACAAAGGGTTGAGTTTCAGTTGCATACAGAAGGTATGTTAACTGCGGCTAGTCAAACATACTACAACACTTCCAGACAGAAGCTGTGTGGGGAGAATGCGGAACAGACACAGACCTACAGAAGTATTGCCACATTAAATTTAATTATTATCACCCAAATTGTAAATAATGCAATTACAAGCATTTGGCCATTTAAAGCAGGTTTGCCGGCTCTCCTGCAGAAAAGCATTGACCTAATAGAATATAGGTTGGCTAACATCTTTACTACCTGTCTAACATATGCATGCACCCCAATGGCATGGAGAGATGCAAGAGTTGTTTTCATACATAAACCAGACAAGGAAAGATATGCAACCCCAAAAGCGTACAGACCAATAAGCTGAACATCATTGTTACTGAAAACATTGGATCGAATTGTGAACACATTGTTGAAGGAGAAAATAACACATGATATAATAAAATTTAAACAACAAGCCTGTATTAGGGCAGGGCTTACAGGAAGTTTAATATCATGTTAAAAATTTTTTTGATCTAGGCAATTATACTCTAGCTATATTTATTGATATAGGAGGGGCTTCAACAATGTTTCGATCTCAAGTCTTGTCGAATCCCTAAGCATGTTTGAGGTAGATCAAGGAATAACCGCTTGGATAAGTCATATGCTTAACAGCAGTTTTATAAGTTGCGAGGTAAACGATAGAAAAATAAGAGGTCACGTATGTATGCATGTCGCAGGGAACCGCAAACTAAACCAACTAAAACTTTTATCAGAATAGGGAAACAAACCCGTCTGTTATGACGACGGCGTGGCGATTTTAATAAGAGCACATCACCTTAGAATATTAATTTAAAATACTACATAAGCTCTTAACTTATCTTACAACTGGGCCAGAGAGCGAGCGAGGTCTTGGAACAAAAAAGAATTTCGAGAAAGCGGAAATTTTCAACATTTGAATCTCTCGTATTTAAAAACAAAACATTACCAATTACCCAAAAGGTCAAATATCTGGGAGTGATGCTTGAGGGGAGATTATCCTGAAAAGTTCATATAGAAAATTCCGAGATGACACGATACTCTGGCTTTTCACGAGTGTGATACGAGCAATCATAAGGTACGCATCGTTAGTGGGGTGTACATCTTTAGAAAGAAAGATTAATGTAAAACCCCTTCAACAAATATAGACACAGTGCTGTATTAGCATCTGTGACGCAATATAAACCACATCAACTAAGGCGATGGAAAGCGTAATTTCAAGCACTTTCTAAAACAGAAAAAATATTTTTTGCCACGCATCAAAATACAGCATTTTGTATGTGTTTTTTTTAGAGGTATAGAACTTCGAATTGAAATAAAACACAAGAAAATCGTTTTAATGTCCATCAATTTGGCTTTATTGTAAGGATAATTTTATGCCATTAACGTTTAAATATGATTTCGGGCATGTGGCCGCCGCGGCTGGCTCGAATAAAGCCAATTCTACAGGTCCAATTTTCAACCACTTTTTCGAGCATATGGTTCCGTATGTTGGCAATAACGCCACGAATGTTGGCTTCCAAGTCCCCTAACGTTTCTGGTTTGTTGGCGTAGACGAGCGACTTCACATATCCAATGGTGTCAAATCACACGATCTTGGTGGCCAATCCATGGTTAACCGAATTAATTGCTCTGATGGACGATTATGTCGACCATAAAATGGACGGAGCTTGCGGTAAACTTCGCGAACTGAACCATTATTTTCGAAATAAATTTGCACGATTTGCAAGCGTTGTTCTTTTCTCAACCTGTTCATGATGAAATGGCAAACCAAACTAAATATTAATCACTTGACAGCTGACAAAATGGCCGCTAGTTAAAAAAGTGATGCCAACTTAAAGTTCTATACCTCAATAAAAAACACCCTATATGTACACAGAAAAAAGTATTCACCAATTGATGTTTTCAATTAATAATTTAATTGATTCAATTAAATTTTTAATTGTATTAATTAATTTGAGTAGAAAAACTTAATTGATATTATCAAATTGTGAAAATTTAATTAATTTTTTAATTAATGTTACAAACTCATTCATATTACTTTTTTGTGTATACTTATGTATATAGTGCTGCCATTTGCAATTGTTGACGTTTTATTGCAAATGAGGGCAGTTTACGAATTTTTAACATAAACAGCTGTTTATATTCAAACCGCGTTGCCAACTACCATACATTTTGAAGGAGCTCATAGCTTATAAAGTTTGCACACTGTTCAATATAATGATCAAAAATTGAAAATTGAATTACGACAGCAAACAATTTAAAAGGGGCTCAAAGTGCAATGGTACACTCTAGCAAAAAAGTATTCTTAAAACAAGAATTTTGGGTTTTAATATTAATATGTATATAACATTGTTATTTTACAAAGAAGCAGTTTTAAAACAAAGATGTGCATTTAATTTTAAAAATTAAACAAACTTAAATCTATTTCATGAATGTGTATTTTTCCTTTAAATAAAATTTGTTGTTAAAACTTTTTTTGTGTACGAAGTAAGCTCCTTAAAATTTGTATAATTATGACAGTAGATAAGAGAAAAGTACATTTTTGTATATACTCGTATGTTAATGGATCTTAGAAATATTACTCACCAGGATATATTTAATTATCTTAAAACAATTGTTTGGATAACAAGATATATGTTTGTATGTTCGTTTCACTTTTAACAAGTTGCACATGCAGATTGCGAACTGTTCCTTCCATTAGCTTTTGTGGTAAAATATTTAAAGAAAATCTATGTAATCAAAATTATCCTTCGTTATCATGGTCATGGTCTGCAAACATATGCATGAATATGTGTACACGTATGTGGGTAACGTATGTATACACATGTGTTTATGTGTCTATGTGTGGATGTGTGTAAATGTGCATTTATGCTTTTACTTGTATGTATATGAAATAAATCCATTTAATTTAGATTTTTTTTTTGTATGCAAGATAAGTGCTTTGAAAAGTATTTTGATGGATAACAATAGGAATACAAATAAGGAAATATTCCCAAGTCATAACCACGCCGACACAAAGCCACACTCACACTCACACACTATTCATGTAAATAGAAAAATGAAATAAACTAAACCAGTCCAAAGTGAAGTTATGGCACGGACTAACGAAAGGAAGGAATGTAATAATAGAAATGGAAATTATGTATGGAATTTTTTACACATAACAAAATAGAATGTACGCATATAAAGAAATAATCTAAGCAAAAAGTATAAAAAATAATTTCTGTGTTGATAAAAAATAAACTAAAATAAATTTTCGTTGATGGCGATGATGCTTTATAGGCTTATGTTGCATTACATATGACCACTAGGGAGTTCAACTAGAAAATTTATGTGTATCTACATATATTTATTTATTTATATATGCCTGAAGGTTTGTCATTTTTCTTAATCCCATTTGCAAAGCAAAGAAAACAAAACATCTAAGAAGAAAATCACAAATAAAAATCTGCATATGTAAGTAGTTGTTGTATGTACGAGTATATGAATGAATAGCAGTTACAAATGTATAAAAAAAATAAATCTAAATGTTGATGTAGAACATAGATTTTCTCTAGTTATTCTTGCAGAACATGTGTAAACTACTGCATGAGTTGGTTGAAAGTAGTAGAGAGGGAGAGTGTTTTAGTTGGAAACATTAGAAAAGTTTGATATTATTATTATTATTCTCGGTCGTGACGAATTTTACAAACCTGACACAACCAAGACATGTACGAGTACATATCACGTTAGTTTTGATTGGAATATATGAGCAGACATATGTGCCCTTAATTATGAAAATGGTCCAAATCATATATTTCATTGGTCGAGATATTTAGTACATTACATTTTAACAAATACAAAATCAATTTTATATTATGCAACATTTAAATTTAGAGTTGTACTAGTCACGACTAATATAAAACTACATAATATTTATTAAATATTTATTGAAGCAAAAATTTTTATGTTCTAAACCGTTTTTATAATTAAGGGCCTATATATCTTATAGGGAAAACTTAAAATGCAATATTAAGAGTATTTTACAACCCGCCTAAACTTTGCAAAGAGTGGATAACCACCAGAAAGAGTATTGATATCCTCTCATGTGGAAACTTCTTATTAATTATCTTCTTATGGATGTTATATAAAATCGTGGTATACGCCGATGACACTGATGTGGCAGTATGAGATAATTACCTGCTTACAAAGGCTACGAGCATCACTGAAAATTATCAGTAAATGGACAGTTGGGAACAACCTGAATGTTTGTCTTCCGAAAACAAAAAAATTTTCATTATAGAAAAAGCTTGTAACAAATTGGATGAAGCGAAATAATTCTCATTTTCCATTTACATTAAAAATTATGTATATTTACAAACACAAGCAAGCTGATGTTGAAGGTGTGAGTTCCTTCGAAAAAAGCATATTGTTCCGTGCTGCTGGTGTTTGTCCACATGTAATTTGGCTTACCGACCGATACGAAATTAAGCTTAGTTGAATCATAAATAGAAAAAGTTTGAACAAAATAATTGAAAACTAATTAAAGATAAAGTAAAAGTTACCACGAATATTAAATAGCGGGAAATGTTTGAATATTCATTTAGAATCTAAAGTAACATATCACCACGATACACAAGGTCAGCAAATAAGCCATCCCTTGCTTTAAGGACAACACAGGTACTAGATCCAAAGCATTCAAATCGGCTCTTCATCTAAGTGTAGAAGAGTATGGTGCGATATTTTATTGAATTATTAAACCGGGAGATGCCCATCGTTGGGTAATAAATAAAACCCTAAGTACTACTGCTTTAATGATAACACTCTCCCACAATGATGCAATCATTTCCAGCTGATTTTTTCGGAGATTACTGGTGCAACCATCTCGCAGACTATAGTTGGGGTAGTTGGTTATTTACCCATAAAACTTATGTTTTGCTGACTAATCTCTGGAGTAACGAGTACTCACATAGTAACGGATACTTACATACATATTTCCTAAAAGGAAATAGCATGCTACGCTGCCTTACACATTCAGCATCCCCTAAAACTGCCATGAGTTCAAAAGACGATTGAGGTGAAGCCTTTCGGGATGGAACTTCCTGGTCTAATACTGGTATTACGGGTATCGGTGGCCCAACCGCGGATCTGCTTTATGGGTTGAATAGGTGGTAATGTATTCGCATCATATATTCCCGAAAGATAACTGTGAACTTCGTCTAAACCTGCGGTGTTAAATAGATGATGGTCACCATGGGCATGTAGGTGATGCATTATGTTTGGGGCATTCATTGATCCAACTCTAATATGGGTGGTACGGTATCTCGCAAAAAAAAAAGTTCGCAGTACACCACCGAATATAAAGTATTGCTGCAAGGCAGTTGTGGTCGCCAACCGCCTCGATGCCTCGAGGAGGTCAAAGTTCTAGTATTTACCCACCAGATCACAGTTCCTACCACCCTAATGTACCACTCTAATTTCAGAAAATTAAAGCTCGCTCCTTAAGACAAAAACATAAGATCCGACTGTAATTGCCGAAGATTTGACGAAAAATAAATTTGTTTGGTGTGCTGCGAACCTTTTTGTTTTTGCCTGTAAGGCGAGACGGTCTAATAAGGAGTGTGGTTGTGCCGGTATTTGGTGGGATCATATCTTGGAGAACACGGAATTGAAAAAAAATCAATTCACCAGCATTTTTAGTAAATTTTTTTCTGTTGTGCTGAAGTGACATGTAATCCAGCTGGTATAGTCTGCTTTAAACCAAAAAATATAAGAGTACTACAAGTGAGTAATGTTCAGGATTACAAGTGGGTAATATTTAGGTTTTTTTTTAAATTGGATTGGAAGTTACAAAAATTGCTTTCGTGGATGCTCATTTTTGCATTATACGAAATAAGAAAATTTTTGTTGTTGAATCTTTGATAATTTAATACTTAATATGAACAAAGTGTCTTTACAAAATTCACTGTATGGCAAACTGCTGCTAAACTGTCTTTTAGTACTTATATTAATTTCAATATAAACCAAATGAGAATAGCACATTATTACCCGCTTTGAGTGCAATACGCTAGAGAGAAAAATGCTGTGCGCAATTGGATGTTAAGAGTATGAATTAAAAAAAAATATGCAAATACAATTAAAGCTACCTTATCCGGCTTGTAACGAACGATCTTTGCACGAATAACCGCAAAACACGGTTAATTGGGGTCTTATAAAAGCACAAAGTGTACATAATCTTACCTGTTCTGTGTATCGAGTCGATTTAAAAACGCCCGAGTTAGAAAAATTAAATCCACTAATAGCGAATTTTTTTAGATTTTTTTATGGTTTTCTATTGTTTAGAACTGGAAATATCATATCTGAAATTGATTTAGTATGTGTGATTTAATATTTGGAAAACGAGAAAAGTACTCGGATTCAGTTTACAGAACATGGCCGACTATTATAAATTAAACGTGCAATTTTATTTTTAATTAATTTGTATTGTAATGGAAGTACAGAAAATTAAAGCACAGAGGATAATAACTGCAGTAGCCGGCTGATAGAGTCCCGGATAATCGAGCATCAACTTTAAGAAGATTTTGATGCTTTGGAAGTTATGAAACACTGACTTCACACATGGACGTTTATACGCAGCAGACCCAGAAAAAATAATGTGGAGAGGTTATTTATAAATAATTTCACTTTGACTGAATTCATACACGGCAATCAGCGTTACCGTTGGTGCTACTAAAGTAGCAATTTGCCACTTTTTCGACTGCTTGGATACTATTGTGCTACCTTTACAAAATGCACCCAAATTTGATACTTTTTCTAATTTTTGCCACATTTTAAAGCTTTTTACTGAATGAAGATATACTTTGTACTTTCGGTTTAATTAATATACAAGTTGTGCTGTTTTAATATATCAATATGTAAACAAGCTTATACGAAATCTTTTTTTTTTCATGCGTGGTCAGCTTATGCATATCTTTCGAATAATTAATACGCCCACGCATGCTTATATTCCTATACCACTGTCTGTAGGGATATATAAATATGTACACACATATTTATGTATGTATGTATGTGCAATGTACATACATACAATGTATTTATTTAGATCCGGTATTTGTTAAATCAATTGAGGACACTAACTAATCGCTCGATTAATTAATGAAGGTTCTAGCTTAATCGGTTAATTTCGGTATTCACCGGTTAACCGATTAAAAAAGTTTTTTCATAAATCAAGTAATTTGAACAACTAAAAGTGCATAAATTATTTATTAATTTTAGTTTATTACTAAAACAAACAAAAAAACACACCTAAGAATTCTTTAACTAAATCATGCAAAAAAATCATAAATATATTAGTACTTCAATAGTTTAAAGAGATCTTCTAACACAATCTTTCGGAAAAATAATTTGGTTTAAGTGCTTAGGATTTAAGTGAATTAGTTTTGATAAAACCTGACTTGGTAAAATCCTTTAACTAGATGTTCAGGAAACTGAAAGTAATCTATAATACAGATCATTTAGTTTCTTAGTTTTTTTCCTGGATTTATCTAAGCATATAAAAATTTTCATTATGGCATTATAGTACTGTTTTATTTATTTATTTTTTTAATAATTAATTTTGTTAAAACATTTCTTGTATTATTATTGACAGTTCCTTCTGTTTGCGGGTCATAATCTGACCCAAAGATTTTGAAGCTTTACTTAGGTGATAATCACTGAACATACTACTTTGTTTGTATGAAAAATTTGTATTTGAGACGAAAGAAGCACTTAAACACACAAAAAATACGCTATAATACTACAAAATATTTAAAAATTTGTTACTTCGGTTAATCGGTGAGTAAGTAATTTTTTGTTATATGAATTACTTTTACATTTTGTGACTTTATTGTATAACAAAAATAGTATATTTTAGTCTTTAAACATGCAAAACCTAATTTTTATTCTTGATGTTTTTAAAAATAAGCAGATTTGTTTTAATTTTTCTTATTTTTAAGGCGGCCACTTTTTTTTCAAATCCACTTTTTGGTGCCACTTTTTTTTTAAATCCCCTTTTTGTGCCACTTTTTGAAATTTTACAACGGTAACGCTGACGGCAATTTTAGTTGAGTAACTTTTGAGTTTCAAAAAGAGAAAGTGGAAGATAACGGAGAGCGGAGATATCATATTTTCCTCTCTCGCCCATGAACTACAAAAGTTGCTCAACTAAAATGGCTTTGTATGAGCACAGTAAAGCTGTGGTTATTTAAGAATTATTATTATCAGCGTTGTCAGATTTATTTTCAGCCTCCTCGCCAAATGACTTGCCTAATATCGCCAAATATCGCCAATATGATGAAACATTAAATTATAGGTACAAATATTTATTTATTTATTTATTTCATAAATACTTTACAAAATAAATTTGCAATGTATTGTTGCACAAATATGGGCGGGGTAACTAGACCATATGCCCAAGATGTTATTAACAGCATTTTAAAAAAGTTTTGTAACTGACCGTACACCACCTATGCCTTGACACGGGAAGTAGCAACGAGGATTCCACAAAAGAACCGCAAGATTGTACGGTTATCCATGGCACATCAGTCAACCAGTACTAGCGAGACCAAAAACTCTCGAAGGCAAATCAACACACACAAGCCTGACCGCACTTAAGAAATAATTACGATGACGCGAGAGCTGTTCTTCAGCCCAGAGCTGCTTAACGACTGTAGCTACAAAATTTTTTTTTTATTTTGTCCTCTTCCACACACGTCACAGACCAACCTAAGTTACGACTCAAAGCGCAACGTAATTTAGCGCTTAGCTTTTACGCTGAAATGAGTAACCTAAATTAGAGCGTTAACCTTGCGCTAAAAACAGTAATGCTTACTCTCTTTGATTAATAAAAAACTCTTAATAGAAATAAGTAATAAAATTGAAAATGCTAAATTGACCTGAAAGAAGCTAAAGTTATAATACTTAACAAAAACAACAGTACTCTTGCAGCCAACTTCACTTCTTTACGCACTGTCAATATTGGATTGTCCAATTGCAAAGCGTTGACGTCGCGTTATTTCGGTTGGTTTCATACTTTTTGTATGGGCATGATAAATATTGACAGCCGGACATCGCTTTGCGTCGTAATTTAGGTTGGTCTGTCAGGCTTGACTCCTCAAGTCTTGAGTTTTTAGGAGAGAGAGGAAAAGAGAATTGAGGGGAGTACAGACTTGACCGTACCAGTCAAGTTTGTTTTTTCGTTTTGTTTTGTCATTCGTAATACTCTACGACAACGCAGGTTGCTGAAGCAAACTTGACGGTGTGTATGAACACGAATGCAGGTTCAAAAGAAAATTGATCAAAAACTGATCTGGTAAGCCTGACGTGTGTGAAAGAGGACTTTGTAATTACATTACAAATATTGTTAAATTTGATTTCAGTAGGTAAAGTCTATAGTAAACATAAAAATTACATATAAATACTGGCGTACAAAAAATACTTAAAGATAACTTATTCCAAAAGATCAATCCAAATAGGATAAATTGAACTTGAACGCCAAGATAAAAATTATTATGCAAATCTTGTGATAAAACTGATCGAACATTTACTGAAACGTGTATTTAAGTACACATATCATATGCTTGAAGTGGTAAGTACCAGCAGCATCGTCGTATTCATACACTATAGGCGAGAACTCGTGCAGGCTTTTTGGTGCTTCATTATCAACATTTTGGTTCTAATTTATAAATTATTATAATTTATATAAAGAAAGTTTTCCCCACTGTGTTTCATAAACACCAAATGAGATTTTGTGGTCCTTATTTTTTTTTTCAACTTCTTGAATTTCAGAAAATTTTACTTGAGATAAGGAGTCACAACCTTTAGAATTTTTTGCAAGAAATATTTTGTTGTAGAAACAATTTCGTACAAAAAATCTTATATTTTTAACATTGTTTTATTTTATTGAAATCGTATAAATATAGCGAAGGAGTTCAAATATCGCCAAGTAAATCGCCAATCGCCATTTCAAAATTTTCATCGCCAAAAACAAATATTTGTCGCCACATTTGGCGAGATATCGCCATATCTGACAACATTGATTATTATTATTATTATTATTATTATTATTATTATTATTATTATTATTATTATTATTATTATTATTATTATTATTAGACTTGCTTCTGCTGGCTCGGCTAATAAACGTTCCTTGCTCATATTGAAAATGTCATGAATTTCACATGCATGATATTCTCTTATATTTACATGAATTAAATAAAAAATATGGTATTTGTAAATCATTTTGGACCTTCACTTTACATTCTTGGAAATGTAAATATTTAGTTTTTCTTCAAATACGATTTTACTATTAGAGTGATTTTTGATTTTTCGTTCTTTCTTTATAATTTCAGATGAAGTTAGAAAATATGAGAAACTTTTTATTATTTATGACCATAAATTCAATATTTTTTGTTGGCCAAAATAAAAAAAAACTATTTTGTTCTTTTTTGCACACAATTTTCTAATATTGGCTTTTCTCATGCATTGAGTATGAAAAAAGGAAACACAAAATAAAGCAAAAATTATAAAGAAGAAAAAATAAATGTATGCATACATAAAACATAACGAAAGACAAATCAATTTTTCATATTGTACAATTTTTGTCGTTATTCAATTTACTTTTAGTTGTTGGTTAGTTGGATGGTTGGATGGTTGGCTGGTTGGCTGGTTCTTTAGATGGTTGGTTGAATAGATTGATGCTTGGATGAAACATGCTACATTTCTAGACTTTAGACATAAAATCATTCATTCATTCATACATTCATTCATACAAAGATTTCAATATCTACATTTGCTTATTCATAACTTTTTATGATTGTGTATGTATGCTTAGTAAATATGATGCATAGGGAATAGTAAAGTGGCTTTTTAAATTATCTTATGTATGTCACAAAATTGCAAGAATACAAATACGGGGGGAATCGAAAAGCAAGAAAGAAAAAATAAAATAAATAACCAAAACATCAACACAAAATCTTCAAAGAGATGCAAATTTATGCTGATGTCTATGAGTAAATAAATACGTGTATGGATATAAATACATACATATTTATGTAAATATTTGTTAGGTTCAGTGAAAATAAATTTTATTATTTTTGAAAGTTACTGAAATAACTTTTGAGACTTGCAGAATTTTTAGTTTACACTATACGAGTACTTTTGATAAAATATGTTTTTGCTTTAGCACAATGAGCCACATAAACAAAGAATACTCGGAATTAACTTCTTGAGTAAATTTAGTAAATCATTTAAGTTCAATTTTTATATGGCACAGAAAAAGATTTTTTTATTTTATTTTATTTAAAAAAATACAAATAACATTATGCAACGAATTGAGACCTTTGGAAAAACACATGGACTGGACAGTAAAAGTTCGATAGTACTACTACAGTGTAGTAAAATCGTATACTCAGTTTGGTATTTTGGAGACTAAATTTTTTTTTGGGCCTCCAAAGATTTTGAAAATCGGAGCACACTCAAAAAATGGTGCCATCAGTTTTTGGCCAACAGGTTATTCAGTGATAGCGCTAAGCTATGTATAGCAATAATGTAGCTAAGAGTCTACCAAACAAATTTTGCTAACAACTTATGCAAAAAAAAAAATTTATTCGTGCACTTTTTTGTTGGAAAAAATTAAGGAATTTTTTTTCAGTTTTTTTCGGAATAACTCAAGGGAACTCCTTAATTTTTGCTAACAATATTTTTCAAAGTTGTACCTACTGTAAAGTTGAATAACTTTTGTGAACATATCAATTTAATTTGCACATGTCTAGGCATCCTAAATACCCCATTAAGCCCACTTTGTAGCTTAAACATTTTCGTTGTTTTTACTGGTTAGACTAAATTTTTTTTACAGTTCTTTTACTTTTTTTGTTACTGTTGCTCTTCTTGTGTTGCATATACAATTTTAAGGTTTTTTTGTTGCTTTACCAAATATTCTCAGTACAAAATTATTAGTCCTTGTAAGTTATGCTGAAGAAAGTGAAAAAAAAATCTTTCCGTCAATTTTATCCAAAAAAATTGCTGAAAAAACTTTATTTTTTTGCACAAAGTTCAACTAACACTCAAAACAGATTTGATTGATTTAATTGATTATATAATAAAAAAAATTTTTTTAGCATCGAAAAATTGTGAAAAACTACAATTTTTGAGTTAAAAATGGTATTTATGAGCTGTTAGGGTGGCTAGACATATTTAGATTGTATTGATATGTTCACAAAAGTTGTTCAGTTTTACCGTAGTTACAACTTTGCCAAATATTGTCGGCCAAAATTTAAGAGTCCTTTAAGTTATTCTGAAAAAATTAAAATCAAAGTTTTTCCTTAACTTTTACAAAAAATGCACAAAAAAATATTTTTTTTTTGCAAAATATGTTATGAAGAATTGTTTAGTAGACTCTTAGCTACTTTATTGCCATATATATTTAAGCGCTTTTACTAAGTCTGAATTAGCTGTTGGCCAAACATTGATGACACCATATTTTGTGGGAGCAGTGATTTTCGAAATCTTTGGAAGCCTGTAAAAAAAATGCTCACCAAAATCTCCAAACTTAGTATAGGCTTTTACTACATGTTGGTAGTACTATTGAACGTATACTGTCAAGACCGTGTGGATATTTCACTGTTGCACCGTGTAATCAATTTAAATTTTTTTTTGAGTCAATTAAACTTTTATTCAAACATTTTATTGCTTAAGAGTTCGATTAAAAATTTCATTAAATCAACTAAACTTTTGCTTAAAAATTTTATTAATAAAAACGTTTAATTGACACAATTAAATTTTTTATTCAATACTTAATTAAAGAGTTAATGGGGGAATAACTTATATCTGTATTGACCAATGGTCAAATTATGGCATTCGAGATAAACAGAAATGTTCATACAAACACAACTAAAATTGTATGAAAATTTGTTCGATATCGAATGCTAAAGTTTGCCCCTAGATAGTTTTTAAAGCATTGACTAAAAATTTGGGCGACTTCCTAAATAAATTTTTCAGACAAATGATTATTTGTATTGCGAAAATGACAGTTTAAATTTTACGATGTTAAAAAAAACAAAATATTGATCAAGGTAAATAGCAATTAAAAAATTCGTTATTTAAATTAATTTGGACTCTGTGATAAATGAATAGCAATTAAAATTTTATTTCTTTAAATTAATCACATCAAAATAAATACTTATTTAAATTAAATTTAAGTAGTTTGTGCTCAGTAATTTAATTTTTGTCTAATATTAATAACTTTTATTTGTTATTCTTTTGGTAACTTTACATTATAAAACAGATTTGCATACCATTACTTAAAGCTGCATCATTTTGTTTGAAAATAATTTGTCAGGCTTATGAACTTATTTATAATTTTTATTAGGTAACAAAACGCTTTCAGTGCAAGAAAAAATTATACAAAATTGCAGGGTGAAATAAAAGAATACAAAATAATAAACATTAAAGTACGGTCAAGGGTAAAGCAGTTTGTTAACTTAAAATAAATAGGAAGTTATCTTCGACAACAAGACAAAGTTGGTTCACGCTTATAAATTTAGGTAATTTAGGAAAATAAATTGCTTGACGATCTTCTCATATTTGTTATTTAATGAAAACAAAACAAGTTATTAAAAAAATCTCAAAACTTTTATATACTAAATACGTAATCCTCACAAAAACATAAATGTGAAAAAATGTCAAACTCCTATTAAAAATTTCAGCCATCAAAAGTAGTGAGATGAAAACTTGTACGAAGTTCTTTGGCACAATATCTATCACAGTAATCTGCCATGCATTATATGAATTTGTAATTGTCAGGGTCTCATATAATTTTAAGGCAATTTATGGCTTGTGGCTCATGTAAACATTCGTAGAAAAAAGCTTATGAGAAATACATAATTAAAAGATTGAAATCTATAAAGTCGAAGTAGCTAAAACAGAAGGTTCAAATTTATTTGGTGTACTCACGCCCACTTTTCAAAACAGAAACTTTTTGCTTGCTTAAGTGCAATGTGTTTGAAAGGTTTTAGTAAACTCGAACAGGTTTGAAGGCCTCAACTTAAATTCTTCAAGTTGACATTTAAGGGCGTGTCCCTGCCTCCCTGATTGAATTTTTCTGGTTCTTAGATTTTTTCAGCTCCTTTCTCACATTGACTTATTTATGTATCGAATTTCAGCTCCCTAGCGCGAATTACAGTTTTACGGGCGTGGCCCCGCACGTTGATAAAACTTCAGATCCGTTAGGTTTTTCCAGTTGCTTACTCATCTAAACTTACTTGCGTTTCAAATTTCAGCTCTCTAATTCGAATTCTAGCTTTAAATGCAAGATTTTGTTGCGGTCAGCACTTATATTTATATGCATAATTTCGAATTCCTTTTAAACGGGTCGATCGGTTTGAATGAATTTTTTTGTATGCGTTTGGGTGGCGTCCTGGATAGTTTCGATTGACAAAACTAGGACTAGGAGGGCAATACGGGGGACATATCTGCCCCTCTGAAACATTCAAACCGATTTTAATGAAACTTAGGACATAGATAGATTTGAGTCAAAAAAGTCACAAAATGAATACAACCATTTTAAGTCTACTCAGTTTCTTTCTGGATGCGAACTAAGTCGCGGAAAAATTCTAGTAATTCGTGTAAATTTGCTTAAGAAACGGCTGATACGAAATACATAAATTTAAATTTGCTCATGTACTTCTGTACATGAAAGAGAAGTCTAAAATTGTTTTTTGTGTTTTCAGATTTTTCGAGGTGGTTACTCTTTAGCGTATGTGTTTCTTAAAAATGATGGGTGTATCAGTGAATCAGTCAGTATGTCTTATAATTTTGATATTTTCCAACTCCATGTCTGAGGAAGCTTTCGAATTTTAGAGGAACAAACTTGTTCAGAAGTATAAAGTTTTTTCATGGAATTTTAGAACCCAAGACGAGTAACTGAATGACTTACATAACATACGTTAACACAAGCGAAGTTTCGAAAGCTAGTGGGACGTTTTTACAAATGAAACATAGGAACAGCCTTCCATTCCGTTCCATTTTCCTGTGATATCGTGGGATAGGCTGCTTGTTTATCGATCAAATTCTTCAAATTTAAATATAATTTTTTTTGTCCTTAGAGTAAAGTTCAGCTAATTCTATATAAAAAAACTGTACAATTATAAACACATTATTTTAACGGCTGCGTATTAACTATTTTAATCAGTTTTGCTGACTTGTGCTTGCGATTGCTTAGATTTGCCTATAATTTTTTTTTTATTTTTAAATTTATTATTTGAAGATTCGCTTGTAATTATTTATGTATGTGTTTGTTTAAAAATAAATTTTTACATATCTCAAAAATAGAAAATTGGACGTCACTTCATCCCAAAATTGGGAATTAGCTTGAATTAAATATATGAATGTATGTGTATGTATTTGTCTGAAAATAAATTGTTATTATTTAAAATAATAAAAAAAATAGAAAATTGGACGTCACTTCAGCCCAAAATTGCAAATTAGCTTGAATTAGATATATGAATGTATGTAAATGTATTTGTCTGAAAATACATTTTTATTATTTTTCAAAAAAGAGAAAATTGGACGTCACTTCATCCCAAAACAATCTTCGAGTTCATAATAAACAATAAAACAATTACCAATATTTTCATCAATTTTTATGCATAACTGCCATAATCCAAAAAACATTTGCATATTTTCAAGCATGCACACATTTTTATTGCAGATTTTTCCTCGACATTTTACACATTTATGTATGTATGAAATTAAAAAGAGATTTACAGCGAAATGTAAGTGTTACCACAAATTGCTTCATTTATATGCAGCTAAATAAAATTTTGTAAATGAAATAGAAAAAATATTAAGAAAAAATGAAACAAAGACTTTCACTGACTATAAAATAAACCACCATACAACCACACGAATTTATACTAAAACATAAATACCTCCAGTTTAGTCAAATACTCTCGAACCTTAAGCAAAAAAAAAAAAAAAAAAAAAAATTCATACAAGTGCAAAGTTGTGTGTATTGGTTCGTTTGTATGTATTTGCGCTTACAACCAAAAACAAAGAACAAAATATTAAAATTAAAAAAAGTACTTCAGACTAAAATAACATTTACTAACTGTATTCCTATACTTATGTAGCTCGCCTTGTTTTGCACTCGCATTTCAAATGCACCATTTCCAAACTACAAGGAAGAAAAAATATATTACAAATTTCATAATAATAAATTAGAAAATTAATTAAATTTACACCAGTAAACACTTGGGAAATTTTTATGTTTTTTTGCAGCAATAAGGCAATAAAGCGCATCATAATTTACTTTAAAATATGAGCTGTTTAGAAGCAGTGAACACATATGAAGCAAACTATAGAAGAAAGGTCATTTCTATCACCACAACAATGCAAGGTTTTAAAGCTTGAAAGCTCCAATGAACTTTTTTGAAATATGCTTTAAATATAAGTAAATACGTTTATATTATTAACCCTTTAAAGAGCACTTTTAATAACTGCTATATTTACATGTTTTATTAGATTCAAAAAAGCGCTTTTGTAAGCAAAACATGTAGACTCTAAGCCGAAAACTCGCCATACAAAAATCAGCAGCGATATTAGCAGGTTTGTCAGCTCTAAATCATTGCAATTGCTGCTTCATGGTCAATAATTATTTATATTATCACTTTTTACATTTAACACAACCACAAAAGAATGATATTTAGCAATATCTAACAAATACTTTGAGCCTGGCAACGCATAACAACAGATCTGAAAAATTTTTGCATATGACAACCGTGTGAACTGATAATTTTTCGACTGACGATTTTGTCAGATGAATTTATTATTTTTTTTTTACACGCTAATTTTTATTTATTGTATCCTCAATACTGAACTAACAATAAGTATTCAAATATTAAGTCTAAATAGAATGATTAGGCCCAACCAATTTCAGGCATAAACTTAGTGATAATAATCAATAATACATAAATGTCGTATTAAGCATATTTTCAAGAAGTTTCATCTGTAGTGTTGGCTATTAGGGCCCTAGTTTCCCTCTTTTTTAAGCGGATGTGTCCAGTAAAATTCAAGATGTTACGAGCAAGGGGATTAGCATGGGGCTTGAGTTTTTTTAAGTATTTGCTTGCTTGTTTTGCAATTTCTTCAGTCACTAGTGGCATATTTAAATCACGATGTAAAGTTGAATTTTTGATGTACCATGGAGCCGATGTTATTAGTCTTAAAATCTTGTTTTGCCTTCGTTGGATTCTCTCTATATTAGAAGCTGAAGCAGTTCCTCATAGCTGTATAGAGTAGCACCATATTGATTTCAAAAGCGACTTGTATATCAAAAGTTTACAATCTAGACTAAAGGTTGAATTTCTGCCAATCAGCCAATGTACCTGATTTAATTTTAGTTTTATTTGTGTCAGCTTTGAGTCAGTGTGGTGTTTCCATGTAAGCAGTTCATCAAAGTGTATACGAAGGTATTTATTTCACTTGTGAATATTGAGGAACAATTTGATTATTGCTTGAATTATGGGAGAATAAGTATCTTTTCGTAGGGTTAATGTTACCTGAGCACACTTCTGTTCATTTACTTTTATTCTCCATAAGCTTAACCATAGTTCCCGCTGAGTAATATGTTCTTGAAGATATCGGCATGCCTCGTGAGGATTTTCGTGCATACTAAGGCAGGCTGTATCATCGGCAAATATAGATGTGTAGATATTGCTACTCACAGGCATATCAAAAGTATAAATAAAATAAAAAACTGGCGCCAGTATACTCCCCTGTGGCACACTCATAAAGTCTCCTTCCACAATTATTGAAGTTCTGGGCAATAATGTAACTTTCCAATAGCTTTAGAAAGCTTATTGGTAGATATGATTTCAATTTTAAAATTCAACCTTCATGCCACACTTTATCAAATGCCTGAGAAACATCAATAAAGAGGGCAGTACAATATTTCTTTTCTTCAAATGTTCTGCTTATAAACTGAACCAATCTATGCGTTTGTTCAATGGTGCTATGCTGACTTTTAAAACCAAATTAATGGTCCGGGCTGCACGCACTACCAATTAGAATTGGGTACAGTTTTTCGAAAAGTTTTGACATTGTTGATAGTAGACTTATTGGCTCATAGAACTCAGCTTTAGTAAGATCTTTGCTCGGCTTTATAATCATTTTATCCCTGGCAAGCTTCCAATGATGCGGATAATACTCTAATCGTAAAATGGCATTAAAAATATTAGCAGGATTCTAATTGCAACACAAGGCAAGTTCATCACTATCTTGTTACTAATTCCATCAATAGCTGTAGAATTCTTCAGGTTGAGCTTTGCAATTAGTTTCTGTACATCACGCAACTTAAACTTTAAGGGGCAACGGGGTAGAAAAACTACACTCGGTAAATCAACAGAACCAGTACATGAGTTTGGAGTAAATACGGATTTTAAATGCTCACCATATATGAAACCTTTTTCAGTATCGCTTCTTGCCCAACCTGTGGTAGAAGTACGCGAGGGTGGTCTAAACTCAATACTCGATGCTGGTGTGACATTGAAATTTTCCAGATAGTTTTTAAGAGATGCAGTTTTTTCCGATGCCAGCAACTGTTGAAGTCGTTTAGTGCACTCTTTAAGTCTTATTTTATGTTGAGGTGATCTACTGAAAAGTTTTGTTACGTCAGAAACAATATATGTAAATAAAATTATATAAAAAATGTCACGTGTGACATGTGACGTTCGACTGTGATTGCAGTTAAATAAAAACAAATATATTAATCATTTTTGTGTAAAATCAAAACCATTTTAAGGAAGCATTGTTGTGGACAACATTGTAAAATTAGTCTCATTAAAATATTTCTTTAAGTTTTAATCGTTGGCCGAAAACACCACTTCTGCTTTTGTCAGATGTCACGTTCGACATCATGGAGATGCCGATATGTAAATATGTACACATATATTTTGGGTTAGGTTAAGTTAATCTGGGTGGTCCAAAGACCTTGCATAGGCCGGTATTGATCTTTAGCGATACCAGCAGATAAGAAGAGAACCTGTAAGTATGGAAGCCTAGTTCGTGGTGCCTGTATCGAATGAAATGTAGATTTCTGCAAGCTTTCTTGGTTTGCTTTCATTAAATTAATTTTTTGGCATTTTTCTTTTAAATTGACATTAGACTGTTTGCTCAAAAGTTAAAGAGGGGCTTCATGAAAAAAGTCTCTCAAATTTGCCCAATTTTACAAATGGCAATTTTAAGAGTTCGTAATAAAGCCCTTCTCAAAAAGATATTGAGTGTCTTTCTAGAACCATATAAAGCTTTGATACCATCCACAAAATATCTTAAGATTGGGTAGTGTGAATAAAAAAAAGTATTTGCTTTTTACTTAAACGTTTATTTAAAAACCCAAATAAGTAAAATGTTTCAGTAAAAAGCAAATACTTTTTTTATTCGCTCTATCCAGTATATCGTTACCTAAATACTAAGTCATTATTTTTTTCAACCGATTTTTTTTATATTTCGAGAGAAGGACACCTAATGCATCGAAAATCATCAATGAAGGCAATCATAAATAAAATTCCGCGAGAATTTTTTCCCTGGGAACAATTTCAAACAATAGCAAGTAATAGGGAAAACAAATAAATTCTAATTGGAGAAAGGAGAAATTTCTCGCCGAATTTTATTCATGATTGCCCTGAATATACTTCTTACATTTGTCGGTGAAGTGTACTTATGAATCGGCATATTCGAATTTAGCACTCTTAATTTATTTTATTTTTGATTATTTATTTCATGTAAATTAAAATGTGCTTATGCTGCTTATCACAACTTGTAAATGGTGTAAATAAATCCATGCATTCCTTTCTGTATTTTCAGAGTGAACAGTATTTTCAGATTGTTTTACCATTTATAATTTCTTTTTTTTTCTCGTTTTGCACTCCATTTTTTGAATGCATGCATATCTACGAACTTCTCTTTTTTAATATAAATGTTGGCCATTTCCGGTATTTGAATTTGCATACAAGTTGAATAAAATTGTAGTTGTTGCTAAAGCACTGCGGCTAAAATGCAACAAGAATAAAAACAACAACGGCAGTAGCAGTAGCAGAACCAGCAACATCAGTAATATCACTTTACTTACAATGTTGTTTGAAATGAAGGAACTACGAGTATAGTGTGTTGTATGCGGGTAAATTTAGTTTTAAATAAATAAAATGGATTTTTTAATTGTATTTCAGGTTCGTTTGCTGTTTATTTTTTTTTTTCTACAATTTTCTTTTTTTTATCCTTGTTAAATGGATTTAATGTTGTAGAGATTTTTATGTTTCTTTTTCTTTTTGGCTTAGAAGATTTATTTGACTTGATTCGTTGCATTTGAATGTTTTAAGCTGGGTTTCTTTCTACTGGCCCTTAGTACACTAACACATTTGTAGTTACGCATATACATACATACATACATATATTGAGAATGTTGTGTATTATTTGTGTTAATTTACCTTTATAATTGCAAATGCAAACAATTTATGTAAAATCTGTAAAAGTGAAAATAACTCAGCAATAAAACTGTTTTGTTTGCTCTAGTAAACTCTAAAGCACACAATTTATTGGTTTTTATGGTTTCGATATGAAAGGTTTGCAAAAGTGATTGACTGATATATTTGTATTTACAATTTACACACAAAATAAAGTTAAACATAACTGTAAGAACTTTATACAAATAGAACTCTAGCAACCAGAAAAATCGGTTAAAATAACTAATGTGTACGAGTGCGGAACAATAAGTCCGTGATTTTTCGAACTTCCCTCGTAGTTATATGAAATGCAACACTGTTCCCATCAAGTACCACCTGTTAATAGATTACTGTAAAATTTTGAATAAGTGCCGTCATTTACTTTGAGTTTAACAGCTGTTCAAAACATACAATCTCGTGTATTCTTCTAAAAATGGAAAAAACCGTAAATCAAACCAAAGAAAAGCTCGATAAAGCACACCGGGTCAAGCTACGAAATAATTCATTCATTGTATTTTGTATTATACTGGCAACACTATATTTGCCATTGTCTCTTAAAAAAAAGGAAATTAGTTTAATTGAACTACAAATCCAAATTCAAAATCAGCACGGATAACAACCTGCCGCCGTGTTGCTTTCTGTCGTCAAAACAATCATTCTAATATAAAAATCATGTGTATTCCATCCTTGACATTTAAAAAAAACATCACAAAATTACTTTATGTATATTAATAAATATACTAAGTGTATTTGAAATATATTTTAAGAAAATTGTTTTATGAATAAATGATTAAACAGAATAAGTCCGCAACTTCAGAAAAAAACGCTGTCAAATTAACAAAGCCCATAATAAAATCAACTGCAGAAACTTCAAATGCTCTCTAATTTTTCTGTTTTCTGTTCTGTTTTCTTTTATGCTTATTTTTCTTTGTAATTTTGTTTACAAAATGTATGAAATTTATTGAAAGTATGGTAGCAGTAGATTCTATCTCTCTAGTGCTTTCTGGGGCTGTTTTATTGTGTCAATTTGTAGGGAAAATGTGTATATGCCGCAATTCTGTTTGATCTTTAATTTTGAATAAAATATATTGTATATACTCGTATGTATTTCATACTCATTTATAAATTTTATGAATATGGGGAAAAATGGCTTAAAAGCGTAAAGAAAGCCCAAAAACTAAATTGCTCAGATCAATCCTGAAATAATATAAAAAAAATGTGTAAGCATACATCGTTGTCTCATCAACGACTAAATGAAAGACGGTAAAAATATATGTGAATGCTCTCAGCATAATTGTGCTCTGAAATGCTTTTGTCTGGTTAAGATCACTCTCCGATGCTTATCATTCTTGAGGCGACCAAAGCTGCTTCATATTTAACCTACTGATATATATATACTATTGTTCAAACATTTTCCATCGCTTAATATAGTTAATGTGGTTCTAATTTCTTCTTTAATTTTATAGCTTTATAACTTTTTACTTTATCGAATATTTAATTTTACAGAAATGTCTAATGAACGTCAATAGTCGTCTGCTGTCTGAGAGAATTTAATATCGTTTGCTTGTTTTTCATTTCTTTCGCTTACAAACTCATTTTGAACCGCAGATGATTGTTCATATTCATTAAACACCTGCTAAGCAATTTGGTTAAAAAAACGTATAAATGAAAACTGAAGAACTGAAAACCATACAATCCTGCAAAAATTAGAGTATAAGTACCAGACTACGTGATGATGGGTGTTTCTCTTAATAGCAAACTAGGTAGAATATTTACCCAGTCGTTTGCATGGTTTCTTCTTGTCTTCTTATTTGCTTAATAACTTTTTATTCAGCTCTACATGCTCATTACCAAGAGTGTGCTGAAGCAATTACTAAAAAATATTTGGGTAAAAGTTTTCCAAGAAAAGAAAAAAGAACATCTTTATTTATAATGCTCCAAACAAAATGAAAAGAAATGTAGTAAGAAAAAAAACATACGAAAATGTTAAGGTAAACGAGAAAACTTTTGTTTTCAATAGCATACTTTTTTTTAAAACATGAACTTTTTACCTTTTCTTTAATGTCAAAAATCAAAACTTGATTTACTTGCCAATTTTATATTAAACCAAAAGTAGCACGAGTGGCACGAATAGAAATATTTCTTTTTTTCTTTCCCTTTTTTGCTAAAGAAATCGATTACCTGAAATATTTAGAGAAAAATAAAGACGAACTTTATTTTTTGAGGGAACTCTTACAAATGTAAAGTAAAAAAGTTGGTATCTATGGTATAAAATATCTTCTCAGGTGTATGTAACAACCAGTATACTTGACTTGAAAATTTCAATAGAAATCATTTAAAAAATTAGTGCTTTTCATATAAATTTTCTAGACAAGGAAATTACACATTAAAATAAAGTGATCGGGAGACGATTAAATCAGCCCGTCAAGCAGTATATGTGAGGGTTGTATGATATTAGTTTGAATGGAGACGTACAAATAAACACGATTGATGTGTTTCATTTGTATTTTGTAAACTTTTGTTTGACAGCACACTTTGCCATCATTAACAAAGAAACAGATTTTTTGTCAATCAAATTTTGAGATGGATTAATAAAAAACCAATCAAATGATAAATCAAAACTTTTTGAGTATCATCTATCAAAAAACACGACGCATGTACACAACCATGCATGTGATTTATGAGTTTCTTTGATTGTCTGCAGTGCACTTAAAATACCTATTACTTGTATTCGACCGGCGCTCACACAAAGACATTTATTGTTACATTTTAAGGGTGCATACACCCAGAGAAAAAACAGCTTAAAATCGATAAAAACCATATTGAATTAATAAGAAACATTAACATTAAGTCTAAGCATGTTGAAATTTCTTATTTCAATATGGAAAAATATTAATTTACAGAAATTATTTATTAATTTTATTAATTTTTTAGTATTTTAATACTAGTTTCTATTATATTGAAAATGATTGAATTAATCTAACGCGTTCTTAAGTTTAAGTTGCAGCTTTTCCCTGAGTGTATGTATTTAAATATATTTTCTACCAGTACAACAAATATAACATTATATAGCATATTACGATTTTAAAAAGATTATGTCCAACTGCGTTCAATGATGTCCAATACTTGAGCATTTGTATGTATGAAAATGATAATAAGAGGGACATGTGTAAGAAATGAAACCTCGAGGAGAAAAGCTTTAATTACTGATTATGAATCAGGGCCAGGTAATAAAGTTAGGTATTCTTTTTCATGAATAATTAATTGGTATATACGACAAATATTTTCATCAAGCGGTTGCCAATAATTTGCAAAAAAAGTGGCAGAAATAAACTAAATGAGAATTATTGTTTCCCAGTTGAATATGATTCTCAGGAAAAATATGATATAGTGGCGCATTTGAAATTAAAGGCTTAAAATTATTTTAAATATTCACCTGTATGAATGTCGAGTCGAATATTCGTCTACGAGAATTTTGTTCTAGATTAAAGGAAATGTGCACAAGTTTTCTTTAATCTAGGGCAAAACTGTCATAGAAGAATATCCGACTCGACATACGCATACCGGTGATTGTATTATATTTAATTAGATTAATACAATATTTCATTATGAAAAAATACAAGCCGTCTCATGTTACGAAATGTACAAAAACTGGAAAAGAGCACATATGAAAATCAGGATGGAGGCAATTTTACACTTATTAAATAAATTTCGTAAAGTGCGTTTTTGACTCACACGAATTGCTCCGTACCAAGACTGCAGATATAATGCTATAGGAGAACGAATCTCTTACCTGATGTAGATTTTAAGAAAAAAGTTAAGCACCCGGTAAACTTGTTTCCGTTGTTTGAGATTTTTTTTTTAGATTTGGCTCGTTTTTGGATTTGAAGCTTTTTGTTTATGAAATTTTTCAGGTTTTGGCGCTTTTTTCGTTTTTGAGATTTTTGTGGTTTTTTAGTTTTGGTGTTTTTTCTTTTTGGCGATTTTTTTTCATATTGGTAATTTTCCGGATTTTGGCGTTTGGGTGTTTTTTTATTGAGGTATAGAACTTTAAGTTGGCATCACTTTTTTAACTGGCGGCCATTTTGTCAGCTGTCAAGTGATTAATATTTAGTTTGGTTTGCCATTTCATCATGAACAGGTTGACAAAAGAACAACGCTTGCAAATCGTGCAAATTTATTTCGAAAATAATGGTTCAGTTCGCGAAGTTTACCGCAAGCTCCGTTCATTTTATGGTCGACATAATCGTCCATCAGAGCAATTAATTCGGTTAACCATGGATCGTTTTTGCACTACGTTTACTCTATGTGATAATACGCATCCGCTGAAGTCGCTCGTCTACGCCAACAAACCAGAAACATTAGGGGACTTGGAAGCCAACATTCGTGGCGTTATTGCCAACATACGGCCCCATATGCTCGAAAAAGTGGTTGAAAATTGGACCTGTAGAATTGGCTTTATTCGAGCCAGCCGCGGCGGCCACATGCCCGAAATCATATTTAAACGTTAATGGCATAAAATCCTTCCAATAAAGCCAAATTGATGGACATTAAAACGATTTTCTTGTGTTTTATTTCAATTCGAAGTTCTATACCTCTAAAAAAAACACCCTATATTAACACTTCAATTCACTTTGGCACTTCATTTCATAAATGCGATTTTTGGCGATTTCTTTTCGTAATTTTGGAATTGTGTTCCTATGAAGAGGGAAGACAAATGAGATGTGTCCGTTTGTACGTCTTTCTATACGTTTTTCCGAAGCTGTCAGAAAATCTAGAGACTTCGGTTTTGGACTGGTGTATCAGAAATGGTCCGAAATAGATTAGTATTGAAAATCAGCTAAATCAAAAAGATGATTTCATTGTTGGAAAATTTAAACTGTTTTTGGAATATAAAAGTTACTAAATAAATCAAACTCTTTCTTTGTTAATTAAATATAACCGATATTGCAATAAAAAATCAGTAAAATTAAAAATATGTTTTCAGGGTTGGAAAATTTTATTTTTTTGGTATGTTTAAGTATTTAAAAAAATATATTTTTTTTGATATAACAAATATCTATTTATGTATGTACTTTTGTTTGTATATATAAATGTATTTTCTTTACACGTACGTCGGTGAAGAGTGTTTTTTTAATATAGGACTGCTTACCTTTTTTTCATCACTGTCACTCAACTGTGAATTATTGTCATATCTTTTTTCTGCCACATAACGAACCTTGTGATAAAACTAAAATTAGTTTTTACACTTTTTGTAAATAACGACCTTTTCGCAATTCATACATATGGATAATTCCATGTCAAATCGATTAAGAGTTAGACATAACCCCTTTCGATTTGGATAAAATTTGGTCCGTGGGTCTCTTTCATCCTGTAAAATACTTATACCAACGAAAAAAAAATATAAGTTTTTTTCATTCATATTCAAATTTGATAATTTCGCAGATTTTGCGAAAGGGTTTAGTTTATTTTTTTTCAATATCTCAAAAACCATCTCAAGATGAGTCTTATGTTATTTTAAAGAAAATATTTGGGGCTAAAAAAAGTTTTAACGAAATATGTGCAAAAAATAAATAATGACAATGCTGCATAAATCAATTCCAATAATTTTGTTGTCGTCTTTTTTGAAGTTCTTTTTACACAACAAATTTAAATTTCGTTCAGGAAACTAAAAATTATTTCGTTCTTAAAATTTTTACGTTTTTCATTATCTGAAGAACTAAGATACAGATTGATATCTGTTTCCGAATGCAATTGAACTCTTTGCCATAGCTGATAATTTAATATTGAACATAAAATTTCTATACAAATGTGTACATATGTACATACATTCATACATACATATTTATATGCCAATCCTGTCTAACATCCTTGTTTATGGGTGTATTTCAACCGCATATATACATATGTATGTTCTTGCTTATAGCTAATTCTTTTCAAATATACTACAAGACAAAACTGTTCGAAATAAACTTGCATAAATAAATAAATAAATATATGTACATGCACTTGAACACAAAAGAAAAAATAAACAAGAAATAAAATATTGGGATTTTTGCAGTGTTTTTTTGGAAACTTTTCCTTGCATGTCTGTCTCCTGAAGGATATTTCTATCTAACTTTTAAACTTGACTGGTTTATTATAAAATCCTCATACGCAACAGCGAACAAGAAAAAAATGTGACACAGTTTTAATACAAAAGCAAGTTCTGCATTTTGATGTGTGTGTGTGTGTGTGTTTGTTTATATATGTGAGCTTATGCACACACAAGTGGCAGACTTGCAGACATATTAAACATTTCCTCTCTGGTTTTGTTTACTCTACCAACAAAAGAAATGGCAAAAATTTCCCATTTTTTCCTGTTATTGTCTGCAAAATAAAAAAATAAAAAACACTCCTAAACTTGTGTTTGTAAGTAGTTGTGTTTTATATGAATGAGAGTTAACGGTTTTGTGTATTTTATTAAGTATGTGTGAGAGCGTGAATGATAGAGAAAGAGCAAGAGAGCTTGTATGCGTGTGTTTTTGCTTGAAATTTGTTTTGAAACATTTCACATCAGCACATCTCAATTCAACTCAATTCAACTAAACTGAACTGAACTGAACTAAATTGGGTTGAATGGTTGGTTGTTGGTTGTATTTCAATGGTCTGGCAAATCAGTTGTTTCATAGATATCGTGACGTATGCAACATACAATACGCACATTTAACCGTTATATGTCGGTCGGTTCACTCTACGCAGAGCAAAAAGTTTCTATTAACATATTTTCAACGTTTAATGAAAAAAAAAAATTTTTTTTGGATTTTTAATTATATACGATACAAGTGAATATTAACATTTTTTGCGTTGAGCAAATTTGCTTAATAAAATCTATGCATAAGCATACATATAAATAGCATGAGTTCAATTTACAATAAAGTAATTAATATAATATAATTTTCCATTAGTTAAATGACAAGTGCAGGAAAAGTGGAACAAAATTGATTAATAGATATAGTTATGAGAAATACTTCAAGTTTCCAACCCATGTATGTTGGAATTACATGCAATTAATCTTGTTTTAAATCCTTTAATTAAAAATATTAATTATACACATTAATAATGAAAATAAAAGTGTTGAATCCTTAATTTATAGCAACAGAAAAGTTAAAAAAAATAAATAAAAATTAAATTAAAATTTCAAGTTCAAACAAGATATATGAAACAAAAAGCTGCTGAAAATTTATATTAAAACATAAAAAACAACAAATTAAGTAGAAAAAAGAAAATTGTGGGAAAAATAGAACACAAAAAGTGGTCAAGGCAACAACATAATAATTATTTAAAAAATAATATATCAAGATTTAATGAAAATATGAATTACTGGTATGAGTGTATGTGAAACTAAATATAAAAAAATAAAATGACTGGCAAAACTATTTAAAAATTAAATTAAAATTTATATTAAGTTTAAATTAAAAATTATTTTAATAATAGAGAAAAATTCGGAATAATCAACACTAAATATAATATAAAATAATATATTTAAATGCAAGTATGAATTATTTGTAAGTTCATATGTGAGAATTAATTTCAAAATAATAATGTAAAAATAAAAAATTAGAAAATAAAAAGCACAAAAAAATTCACTTAATAAACAAAACGTATAATTTTTTTTAGCAATATCTCATACGTTTGAAAGTTAAGCCAAAATTTAAGGAAAATTCAGTGCAAAACAAATATTATTACAATAAAATAAGAAAACATTGGAAAACAAACTGACTGTAAGCAAATTTTATAAGTCCAAAAAAGGTACATAGACAAATAAATAATATTTTTTTCATATTAAAAGTTTCTTCATAACCCACAAAAAAAAACCATAATTTGAATTTCAAACGCAACAAGTTAAAGCAATTAAAGAAAATTAATGTCATAAAGGGGTGGCTCTCTACACAGTATTCGTTTGTCTTTGTATTATATTTATTTTTTATTAAAAAGTTTTAACTATGGGAAGTACTTTGAAAAAAAAGGTTATCGTTTACTTGTTCAGTTTTTTTCTCTCTTTATATTGGAATGATTAAAATTTTCATTTTCATTGAATGTTCAGGTAACTTGTGAAAATACTTTTATATATCGCAAGCTAAAATGTAAATTGCCCTCACATTTTCCTTATTTAAGAGGAAAGCAAGAAACGGTTAAATTATGTAATTGATCAATTTTTTTTTAATTCTTGATAAAATATATATTTTTTGGTGGGAAGTATGACTTTTGTTTTGTACTGGTTTACAATGTTGGTCAAATATATATACAGAAAACTTTATGATAACTATGTGATTCAACAAACAGAACTCAAATCGTCACATCTGTGATCATATCGACAATCGTGCGAAAACAAATTAAGTGATACGTCTATCGTATAAGATGAATAGGAACTTCAGTACTTTCACGCATGTCATAATCCGAAAAAGGTGTTTTTACGTGACGAAATGAACGTTCATGGCTGTGACGATTCGACTTCAGGTTTTGAAACTGATTTGAAGTTTTATTATTTGTTTTGATGCATTTATTTAGAGTAAATTATGTTAATAAAGAAAAAACGTGTTTTTCATTTTATTATATTTTTACGCATTTTGGTTGTTAATTTTATTCGAAATAGATTCTATTTCAGTAAAAATATTTATTAATTTTATGAATTTAGTAATTGAATATAATATAAAGTTTTTTCTGTGTACATCTGAATTTACAAAAAGCTGATATCCAATTTTTATGTTAGTGGGAGCGTTTTGCATTTACGTTAACAATATTTATATCTTGCAATGTCTTCCAGTGGCAGAGTAAAATAATTTATTTTTCCTCATTGTTGGAAACGTTCTTTCAATTGAATAATAATCTTCCTAATAGCTTAAAAATTAATAACATTTCTACTCACTGATGTAAATGCAAAACACGCGCTATTATTTATACAGATATACCCAGTGGCGAAAGTCATAATGATGCATCGTGACAAACGCTGACAATGTTAAGTCGTCGATGACAGCTGCTGATTTTTTTTTCTTTTTTGTGTTATACATGAATTATTTAAGTAAATGTGCAAAATTTCGTAGATGACTGAAGTTGATTTTGTCTGTTAGGCGTCCTAGTGTTAATGAATCTTAGCAGACAATATCATTGTTATTCGTTATCAAATTTGTATGATACGAGTATGTGCGGGTAACTCAGAGACTCATGACAGAGAAAATCGTTTTGAGTCATCTGTGACTTACATATAGCAGCGTTCAGCTGGTTGTCTAATCATAACAGAATATATCGTTAAGTCTCAACTTTTTGCAGTACTGTAACACTTCAATAACATTGTCAGGCATAACTCCTTTCGATTGTATCATTGTCATGTGGATTAACCAATGAAATTTTCATTCAAAATAATTTAGTCCAAACTGCGACTTGGTGGTGATTTTGGCATGATGATTCATCTATGAAAGTGTCATAATGGCAATGTCGCTCAAATACGTCATCGAATACACTTAAATATGCGCACACACGTACACACATACGCATACAAACACACTAATTAGATTTATTAACAATCTTAAGAAAGAAAGACATTACTAAAAAGTCATAAAAATGTAGAATTTTCGATCCAAAATTAGTGCAAATTAAGATCATGTCTGTCTAATGACTTTTATGCAAAGAAATGTCTCTGCCAGAAATAATCTTTTCTTTTTTTATCTTTTTTTATATTTTCCTTTGGGAAAAAAACCAAAATATTTTCCAGTTTCCCAATTCGGTTCCTTTTATATTAAATTAAATGCAAAACATGGTTTTTATATAAATTTTGGTAGATAGTACATGGTTTAGAAAACTTGGATAAAAATTAGTTTAAAAATTAAAAAAAAAAATTAATATCTATAAAAATATCGTGAGTATTTTGTAATACTGTAACGAAAATAAAAATATTTGTGAGTTCATATTTTTAATATAGTTCCTTTTTCTAAGCAATTAAAATTTAGTTCCTTCAAATTGTCTTCCAATTTTGTTCACTGGGATATAGTGTCTCAAAAGCAAGTTGATATATAGTCGATCGACTAAAATGTAGGTAAGCATTTTTTTTACAGAACAGCACAAAATCATACGCACAAATGATTTACAGAACAGGTCTGATAAACTTTCGTTCGGGATACAACATTATTTTGTGAAACTTCCATTTCAGTTGAACTTTCCTTTCCCTGTGGAACCCATTATACGAATACCATTGGCAATTAATTTTAGTGCGCGTATGCCACCAGACACTTTTATAACAATCTAACTAAACGATCGTAATACCATCCCAGAAAAATAAGAATTTTTTTCAAATCTGTTAATAATTTTAAAGTTTTTAAAATTTTTGGAATTCAACAACTTTTTGAGTGATTCCAGCAATTTGATGAATACAAATATTTTTCAAACTTTTTTCTTTCTATTATTTACTTTGGCTAGAAATAGCAACTATCTGTTCAATCATATTGAAACTGCGCTTTTATTAGATTTTTAAAATGAATAAATGTTCATCAACATTGAACATTCATTCAAATACAGCAAACGTAAGTGTTTCCTTATCAAATAAAGTTCAGCTACATCGAAAAGATTATCAACAATACGAATGCAAATGTTAGAAACAATCACTTGCTATTTTATTTTTGACTAGTAAAAGTTATATGCTAGGAAGCCAATAAAGTTTGTAAAAAGATTATTTTATATTTTATTATAACATTTATTCACGTTTTAAAATATGCATAGAAATATTACTGAACATTTTCATCTTGGTCATTGTTTCAAGCTCATCACACAAAGTAAACGCTAAACGCACTTTTCCAACAGAACTAATGTAGGTGCTAAAAATAAAGCAATAATAACAATTCTTTTGAATTTTTTTTTTTCAAAGTGGTTGTATTTTTTATAATACAAATTATTATAAGTTTTCATTTTTAAGAAATTGATTATTTGACTTATTGTCATAAGTTTATATTTGCTGTCGCTTAAGCATTGTCTATATGCATTTCATTGGTGATTTGCCAAATCATAAGTATAATTCAATCACTTATGAATTGACAAATGCGTGCAGGTTATGCTTAACCACCAGCAAATAAATTTGAATTAGTAATTTTTGATTTTTAAATTTTAAATAAAATGGCTCTAAATATAATGAAAATTCCTATCTGGCAATACTTTAATTTATTGTTGTGGAATGTATATCATTGTATAAAAGTGGACACAATGGTGGACACAGCTGATTCCCAATTAATTTCAATTCGAGTGAGTGGCTTTCATTCGGTTAGATTTTCTTTAGACATGCTTGAAATATTTTCTTGAAATGAAAACTACAAGTATTATTTTACAAAATTCTCACGTTACAAAAAAATACAATAATTGTTTTTTTTTTGGTTACAAACAGGCAAGTACAAATGAAAAATATACATACATGCTCTGCAACCCCATTTATTATGTTTTTCTCGGAATAAAACACAGCTGTTACTGTTCTTCTTTTACTTTTCTTAATTAAATGCTACCACAACTTTTACATTTATAAGAAAATTTATCAAGAAAGTAGATAAAGTAAAAAAAAAACAAAAATTACTGATTAATAAGTTTTCTTCAATTGGAGTCAGCACGACATTCTCTTGCAATGATTGAAATCTGTTGACAGTATTCTTTAATTATAAGACAGTAGAACTCGCTTAAAACATACCTGTTGAGACCAGACAGTTTTGTTCGTTTGGACCGAATCAGTGAACAATTTTTTATTTTTATTTTTTGAGACCAAAATAAACAATTTTGAAAGCGTGGAGCTTGCTTTTTTATTTAAAAAC
This sequence comes from Nowickia ferox, assembly GCA_936439885.1. Lineage (NCBI taxonomy): Eukaryota > Metazoa > Arthropoda > Insecta > Diptera > Tachinidae > Nowickia > Nowickia ferox. The sequence goes on along the minus strand of OW387023.1, from coordinate 86,734,158 downwards.
TTTTTGCAAGGTAAAAAGAGTGTTTTTTTTAGAATAGTCTAGTTTTAATTTTGTATAAAACAATAAAGCAATAAATCAATTAAAAAAAATTTTAAGTTTAACATTTGTTAACTTACTAAGGGCTAAATTTACAGTCATTTAAATAGTCATTTTGATAGCTATTTTTTAACTAATACTTCATATTCACAGTTTTTAATATGAGCAAATAATGGTAACCCTATCAAATTACTAAGTTTCAATATTGGCAGCTCTGATACAGCATATGGTTTCTGTTTACATTTGTTATATTCTTTCTTAAAAATGGATAAAAAAAGTACTTGCTCGTTTAACTTTACGGTGCAATATTGATGTCATGCTAAAACTGGTTCGGAAAAACCAAAATATAATATAAAATTAAATAAAAGAATGTATTATAGCTAAACATAAAAATTTTCACAAAACAACAATACTAATAAAGTGTATAACGAATCAGCTGTTGTCTAACTACTTGTTAACCAATGACATTTGGTGGTTTAACTAATGGTAAACAAAGAGCTGTGAATCAAATATTAGTGATTAAAGTATTACTATTAGCTAAAGCCGCGTTCAGACTATTATACTTTGTATTTATACTTGTCAAAAATTCAAATAATACGTGCAAGTGTGATAGTCTGAACGCAAAATGTCATCAAAGTGGCAAATAATACGATAAAAATTTTGACATCCATAAGACTTTTTCGTTTTTAGAAAATTTTCTAAACGATAATACTTTTCATTAGATCAGAGTTGCATTTTCACACAAACCAAACTTCCAAGTCGGCTGTTTCGCCGCCGATAGCGTGTCGTCATTGATGTAATGTTTTGTCATATGTATATCGGCTCAAAATTTTGAATAAGTGAATCGTATGGAAGTATATTTCGTTGAAGTAATTTTTTAACGTTTTTGTAATATATTTTCTTAAATTTTTTCTGTTATTTACACAGAATATTTTTAACTGCTGAATTTTTTCAAGTGCCGGCACGTCCCCGCCTACATAAAACCGCTTTGCCGCCGCTAGTCAATGAATAGCACAGACTTAATAGCTTGTATTACACATCTTATTTGAAGTGTGATGGTCTGAACACAATATGTGATTTTACGTTAGATTTTTTGACAGTCGCAACGAATGTATTTAGATTTCTGTATCGTAAAATGTGATGAAAGTATTAATACTTGTATAATAGTCTGAACGGGGCTTAACTAATGACTGTGAATTTGTGCCTAATAGTCCCAAATTATTATTTTACTTATTCAGTAAAATATAATTTTTTTTTAATAAAAATACATTGAAATTGATTATTGAGGGGTTTTGCTGGATCCTATGTGCATTTCACTGTTACTAATGCAGATCGTCAGGGAAGCTTTACCCAAAAAATTTTTAGAATATTATATTGTAAATTTCATTTAAATAAATGAGAAGTTCAACTTATTATACCAAAGTCAAAATTTTAATTCTGTTGGAAGGAATACTCCAAGACATTTTCATTTCTAGATAATATCAAGATATAAAAAAATTCAACAATGACTTTTTAGTTGAGCAAAAGTGTCAAAAATGGAATTTGTTTAACAAAATAAAAATAAAACTTATGCACATAAAGTTAAAACAAATTTCTCCACGGCAGCTACCACTAACAAAATTAGCAACGTTCAGAACTTTTCACAATCTTTTAATATATTTTTGCATATTTTTAAACTTGTTTACAAAGATTTTTTTTAATAAAATATTTTTTGTTTTCAAATATTTTTTAAAATTTTTTTAAATACATAAATTTTTTTGTAAAATTTTTTTAAGTTTCCGGGCAACTTTAATTTAAAAAAAGCTCAGCTGTGTCTTCGTTACTACCTGGTGAATGTGCCTTGGAATATTCGATAAAATTTATATATAAAAAATTATATTTGATAAATCATGGACCAAGTGTTATAGAGCTCTTATTGATAGTCCTAATTTATACCACTTTTATTATTAATATATTAATTGTCTGAGTTATAATGACCTGAAACCGCTCAAAAATTTATGGGTTGTCAGCACAACACATGGACTTAATACAATCATAAAGAAAGTAACTGAGAGGAATCAAATTGCATGATCTTGAAGTTTATGAAACAGTTCTGCTTTGTAAAATAAAATTATCATCAAAATGACGTTTTGACAATGTGATGGCATATTTTTCAATTGTTTTTAGTTTGTCACACAAAAATCTCTTTTGGAAAATTTTATATTAATTTTATTTATACTACTTTCCAAACGTTTAACAAAAGTCTTTATATTTTTTTTTCCTTTTTAGATTGATGGACAAGAAAAACTTTTGCTGCAAAAACCATCCACGAAAAACTAATGAAAAACTACAATTTGAAAAGAATGAATAGAGAATAAAAAGTGAACATAATTTTTTTTTACAATTTATAAAAAAGTTAAATATGGAAAAAAGTTAATACATATATTCAAAAGTTTTGAGAAAAACTGGATCAGTAAATTATAAATAAATTAAAATCAAACTGTGTGGATAGAAGAACAGCTATAAAAAATTATTGTGTTAAAAAAGATTCAGGATAAAAACGTCAAAACGCACAAAAACAATGACGTGTGATAGGCAAAATGAGAATTTTATAACACAGCAACAGCAGCCAAATGAAAGCAAAGTTATAAAAATAAAAAACACTAACAACACTATCATTAGTCATAGCAGAAGCAGCAAGAGGAATAAATTTAACAGAACAAAAAATTCAACAAACACTCGAATGGCGTTGTTAGATTTATCTGCACTAAAACCTCAAACACAGAAACTGACAGCACTAAAAGATGAGGATAATATAAGTTGTAGAATGGAACAAGAGCAACATCAACACAAGCAACAGCAGCAGCAAACAATTATTAGTAAAGTTTTCAAACCGGAAGCAACCACAATGGCTCAGCAGGCACAACAGCAAGCACACATGACCTTAACAAAATATTTTGAATTTCCCAGCAATATCGCTAATGCTGCTACAGCCACAACAACAAGCAAAAGAATAAACAAAAGCTTGAGTATACAACAGAAAAAACAAACTCTAAGCCACAATAGCTCAAACGATGCTTTTGCAACAACAAATCCAAACGAACAACAACAACAGCAGCATTTGAAATTAAGACCAACATTTAACGGCACCACTGACCCAGTAAGCATTTTACCAAATCTGGCAACTACGACACACTCATCACCATCCCCATCCCCATCATCATCATCATTATGTGCATTATTGCCAATAGTATCATCAACAACAACAACAACAACAACAACAACAGATGAAACACTGCGAGGAGCCTCTAAGTTTAATGTTGTTCTTGATCTGGCAAACATATTAACAATTCCTATCATGGGCCATGTTGTTGAAGAGTCCCATGCAACAAAACAACAATGCAATAATACTTTTTGCATTAATTCAAAATGTGGCTCAAAGCAAAAATTCTTACAGCAACAGAAACAAAAACGACAAAGCAAAAGTGGGAACAACATCCGCACTTTTACCAAAACAAACATAAATACTCATCACTGTGATGATAATGCAAATGCCAATCTACCAACTGTTGTTACTCCAACAGTTGAGGGCATAACGCATTCCAACAACATTACCACCACTTCCACCATTAACAAGGCCAACACTACTACTACTGCTGCAACTAAAAATAGCAACAACGCATCAACTGCTGCACATACAGGCAATGTTGCATGCACTGCTGCTATTGCTACTACAAGACCAACTGGATCAACAACGCCAGCTACAACACTAGCTACAACAGCAACAGCATATTGCAAAGCATTTCCCTTACGACAACTTTTCTACCAAAATACCAAACAACTGGAATGTTTACTTCGTGCTTTAGTATTTAGCTTTGTGTTCGTCATGTCGATGCAGTTTCAAACTGGTAAGTAACTAGCAAGTAAATGGCACACAAACATACACACACACTCACATAAAAATGTACGGTATTTAATACACTTCCTGTTATAATTCCAACACACGTGCATTAACAACATCGTGTGCACACATCAATGATTGTAGTTTAATGTTCGTCCTTATCCCCGTTTTTCACAAATTCTTTGTATGTAGTATGGGTACGTAAGTCTGTGTTGCAAACAGACTGTGCTGTAATTAATCTTAAATAAATGAAAAAGAAATGGGAAAAACAGTCTAATTTACATTTTTAAATTCGTTCTTGTGAATGACAAAATTTAGGTGAATGAAGACGAAGACCATAAAACACATGAAAAAAACAAAAAGTTTATTAAAGTTCATTAGCATTCAAAGTGAATTGAAAATAGTAATAGTAAACCAGCATTTAAATTTCAAAAGTTTTTCTCAAAACTTTTAAGCTTTAACGTTACCTTGGCAAACTTTGTGCTAATTTCATATTTTTTTATTTAATTCTATTGTCTATATAAAGAATCTTAATATTAATCAGAGCTGGGACTTTCATGCAACCAAAAATTGATTTTAAGCGCGCTTAACAAATGTACCTTAAAATTAAAAATTTAAGCAAAAATCAATACTTACAAACAAAATAAGCACCAAGAATAAAATAATATGGAGTTAAATTTAAAAGTTTTCATTTTCATTTTAAACAAAAATAACTGAAAACAAACTCACAAATCATCTATCTTCTTCTATGTATGTATATAAAATTGCAGTGTGTTATTTTTCCTAACGCATGATCTCTGGCACTATACGAGCTGTGGAGATGAAATTTTCATCACAGGTTCGGGTCAATATCGGGTAGGTTTAGGTTTTGTTTTTGACCCAACAGCTGATCACTGTGCGGAGTAATTTGTAGTTAAAAATAATAATTCATTTCAGTATAAAAATAAAACTTAAAAACTTTAACAAAAAGAAAACAAAATTCACAAAATTTTTTACACAAAAAAATTATTATACTCTTAGATAAATCAATAACGGCCTGGCCCACGATGTCAACAAGAAGTTTCTTTCGCTTACTTACATTGAAAACAAATACAAATTCTCTTATTTTGTTTTTGTTTTCAATGTAAGTAAGCGAAAGAAACTTTCTTGTCGACATATTAGGCCAGGCCGTAAATCTTACCAATACAAATACATTTTTTTCATATTTTCAAAAGTAGAATTAAACTGGATTAAGTCGAATGAAGCTATTGTTAATAAAATAGCTGCGTTCAGTGTCTCTAGCCCGCTAAAAATTGACCTTGACACTTGCATTAATTCACAACAAGCTGAAAATTTGCAAGCACCTAGGGAATACCACACTAAAGAAATCCAGGAATGTCCTTATTGATCCCGTGTGTGTAAAAAAAATAATTCTAAGTAAAAGGTTAAAAAAATGGGTTATTTTCCGCTTGAAATATCTCAGACAAAAATGTTTTATCTTTTAAAATGATCTTCTAAAACGGTCCATATACTTCTTTATGTAAGATTTACCATTTCTGAGAAAAAGCCATTCCAAAGTTACCGAAGTTGAGAAAGCAATGATGATATTTATATCGCTAAAGAAATGTGGCTGAATTCTTCTGGTTTAAGGCAAGCCAAAGCATTGATGCAGCCATTTACATACAATGGCATCCTGAACCTCAACAGGAATAATTTACGAGACGAAGGCACACATTCTTTTTGAGTGTATCGTCATATGTAACAGTAGAAGGTGTGTTTTTCATTCTGAGTTTCTGTGTTCAGATGATATTAAGGGAGCTTCTCCAATATCTGTGCTGGCCTTCATATGGAGAGTCATACAGAGATTGATATAATTTAATTTACAGATCTACGGCACAAAAGATCCATCAGGTCCTCCTTTTCTAATCAAATCGGTGAAATTTCGATTTTTTAAATTGTTTGAACCTGTTTAATCTTTTCTTCTCATGGTTTGTGTGTACTTGAATTAACAACAGAGCAGCATTATACAAGCGTTGAAGTTTTTGTTCTTTCTGTCTGGCATCTGCATTGGCTTAATCGCTTGTGTGGTTGTATATTTTTTAACAAGCAGTGGGTATAACATAATCATAGTTGTTATGGTTTGCATATTTAGTTCAATATCGTCCTGTATTTTTGGGCTTGTGTATTATGTTCTGTAACTAAGAACATGGAAAATTTAATTTTCAAGATCTTGAGCTTCTAAGAGAGAACCAAAAAACTCCCATTATCATATCCTTTCTCTCCCACAAACTCAAGATTTAGCAAAGTAAACTTTGTGTGTGTAAAATTCGTCTAATAATATGTGCATTGTTCTAATTGTTGACAATGGATCAGTTCACGGTTTATTTGCATAAGAAGGGCCTTGAGTCTAATTCATAAAAAATATTTTCATTTTATAAATTTCCATAAAAAATTTGTTTCATATACCTTTCATTAAACAGAAGTATTTTTTTTAAGAATAAGGCAGTAATTAGTTAATGCAATTATTCATTATTTGTATACTATTTATTATATTATGTATTTCCATTACAATCTGTGAAGACAATTATACAGTCGTACATCTAAATGTTAGAATTTATTCATATATTAACTATTGCAGGAATATTTTAACCTAAATAAATTATTTTTGAAAGTATGCAATGCAAGTCGAAGAAGAAGTACAACTAAATGCAGCTGATGTAATGAAAAAATTAAAAGTTTAATTATACCAGTTGTTACAGTTGACATCTTTGCTATGGCCACAAAAAAAGATAAAAATTTCTGTCTTAACAAGCAAATAAAAGTTTCTTTTTTATATTTAATTATATAAATTTTCTTTTCTTTTTCCATTTGAGCAACGAAAATAAATTAACATTAAAATTCAGAGAAATTATTATTTTTTTTTGATACTGATAATGAATTTATATTGCATTTCGTAACCTCGGGAACAGATAAATAAAGCACTTGCATAAATTGTCTGTAAAAATAAAATAAAAAAATTAAATTGTCTGTATAAAATAAAAAAAAAATAAAATCTGTTTACAAAAAGCAATTGCTAAAGCATATTACTTTCCGAAACGCATAAAAAATGTAACTATTTATTTTATTTACTTTAACGAGTTATATTCCGGAGAATTCTTTCAATTTAAGAATTTTGTCTCTTTAATCGACAAATCTAACGTAACGAGGAAATAGATGTCAACTTTTAAACTTATCAGCAACAAACAGGATAATAAAATTCAAATATTTTTGAGGATAACTGTAATAAAATTGTAATAAAAAAGAAACAAAATCACATACGCAAAGATTTTTATTGTAGAAAAAAAAGAAATTGATTATTATGAAAAGTATCTGAGTTTGCTTTTCAAGGCATTCCCTTAATATTTAGTGTAAAATATTTTAAGCGATTTTGTGACTAGTGGTCTTTCTATTTTCTCTGAAACTTTTTTTTTGTGATTTTTTTGAGTAATAACTTATCTAGTGCCAAGAAAATAGTAAAAACTTAAAAAGTTATAAATAAGCAAAGAAAAAATATTTGAAAGCAAGTTAAAAATATTTTTGTTTTATGCAACATCTATCGCGTATCTCTAAAGTAAAAAGTCCAAGGGTGTTAAGTCACAAGACCTCGGTAGTCAATTGCGATAGCCTTTGCCGGGAATCAGACGGTCAGAAAGCTTTTCATGTAAAGCAGCGATGGAATCTCTATTTGTCTAGTTAAAAATAAACATTGTCCACATCCGGCCATACAATAAAAAATAAAATAAAACATGCAAATATAGCAGTTATGTCAAGCGCTCTTTAAAGGATTAATAATATAAACGTATTTACTTATTTTTTTTCAAGATTACATTGGCAATATTTCAAAACCTGCATTATTGTGGGGTTGTTAAATCACTTCTTTGCCTATAGTTTGCTTCATATATGTTCACTGCTTCTAAACAGCTCATATTTTAAAGCGAGTTATAGTGCGCTTTCACACAAAAAAGTAATATGAATGAGAGTTTGTAATATTAATTAAAATATTTGTAATATTAATTAAAAAATTAATTAAATTTTCACCTATAAACAATTTGATAATATCAATTAAGTTTTTCCACTCAAAACATGAAATTTTTCTACTGGGTAGCGTTAGGGCCATAATCGTTTTTCACTTATACTACTACAATAGGTAATACTGTTTTTGTTAGTCGTACGAGTTTTGTGTTAACTTCGTTTTGATTTGGACTCGGCTTAAATAAAAGTAAAACCTTAAAGTACATTTTCTGTATTTTAAAATGCTAGACATACATTTTGTAATCTAAAGTTTCAAATTTCTTCACAAAAACTTTAACAAAACAATATACACAGAAAAAACAAAACAAGAATTATGTTCAACAAAACCATGTTATTGAAAAAAAATTTTAATTTCAACAATATTTGTCATTAATTTAATACAATATTTAACAATACCGCACATTTTAAAATATCATTTAATTTAATTGCTTTGTGTTGGTGTTTATCTGGCTTGCTGATTGACCCAACGCGGTCATGTGCTATTGTTGTTGTATTTTTTGATTGCTTGTGTTGTATACGTGTGAATTCCGACAAGAAGCCGGAAAACGTCGTGGATTGTTTTTTTCCACTCAACAAAGTTATTTTTAAATTATATCAACGCAAAGCGCACATGTAGAAGAAACATAGAATTCATTATTTGCATGGTCAAAACGATTTGCTCTTTAGCTGAGTGGTAAGCGCGTTAGTATATTAGTCAAGAGATTGCCGGTTCGACTCATCCCAAACACATTTAGTTTCGAAGGTTGTGTGGAAAAATAAATAACTTTAAAATTTACCAAGAAACCAAATTCTAAATAAAAATTAAAAAAAAAACTAACAAAAAACACACATTGGAATTTGAAAAACAAATTCATTAAAAATTTTTGATTTTCGTTAACAACTCAATTGTCAATAACACACTCATTTTAATTGGAAATAATTGAGTTGATTTTGTTTTCTGATGTTACAAATGTGTGTTTGTATTTACAAAAATCGTTGTAAGGGCCTTTTTAAATAATATTTTAATTGTATTCACAAATAAATTAATTGTATTTACAAATCTTTTTTTCTGTGTACCAAAAATTCTTTAATTAATTTTTATACTTAAATTCATTGCACAATTTTTTTTTTGTAATTGTGCTTTTACTCTCTCCAAACAAAAGCATTTTTATTTCATTAACAAACGTTAATATAAAAGCATTAAAACAAAAACAACAAAAAAAGAGATATAAATTATACGATGACCAGTGTAACGAACCAAAAAAGTTCTTATGAAAATTGAAGACGAAACTTTTAAGCAAAAAAAAAAGATTTAATACAGACTAACATAAACATTAACTTAAATACAATGTTTTTGCAGAACAAAAAAACAAAAAACAAAACAAAATATTGTTTTGAATAAAAATACTAGACTAACAAAAATAGAAATAGACAGCTAGCGAGCTGCATACTCGTAGATGGATGGCAGGACAGACAAACAACTTAGTAATCAGACAAAAACAACTTAAAATAAATAAAACAGAATAATGAACCGCAAATAAAAAAGCTTTATATATGTATGTACATATGTATGTATGTTTGTAGTTGGAAGTTTTTCCCTTACACTTGCACACTTTAATATGAGTCTAAGGGACTGACTACTGGATTACAGCAGCTCTTTATTCATTTTTAGTTAACAGTACTACAGACAGTACATACATTGTGCTGCTGCGACTGCAATAACAAATATCAAAGACTCCTTTACTATACATATATTTACTACTGTTTCATGTACAGCAATAATAAAACTTTTTCAGTTAGTTTTGCACACTGGGCCCCGAATGCAGTAATAATGTTAAAATTTATGTTTCTTTTCCTATTAAAAATTAATGTAAATAAAAGTCATAGAGCGGAAAATACTTTAAAGGAATTTTTATAGCTAAATATTTTTTTTTTGTTGTGGTGGTTAGTTTTCATTTAATTTGGGTAAAATTAATGAGATTTGTTTCTGATCCCAATTTTAATTTGCTTTATAACATTTTTGTTATATTAAAAATGTTTACTACAAAAAGCCTACTGTGCAACATTTAGTGTGCGGACAACAGTAGCGCACTCACTCATTGTTCTCTTTTAGATACACTTATTTCGCCTTTGGCTATTGTAACAAACAATTTGTTACAACTGTTGCCATTTAAGCAAAAATTGTTATGAAAAAGCACAAAGAACGCAAAAAAACACTCATGGTTGCAGCAAAAAAAAAAAAAAAAAAAAAAAAATAAAGAAGAAAAAAATATAACAACGAATGTGTGGAAAAAGAAAAATGTCTAAAAAAAAATTAAAATTACTTTCTTACTCCGTTTTAGTTTTGGCGGACGCGCTTACGTTTCTTGTTTTGTTATCAATTATAGTTGTTATTATTGTGGCTAAGCGTTTTTTTTTGTATTTGCTGCTGTTAGTTTATTATAAGAGAGTAATAAATTTAAGTGCTGCAGCCCAGCAAACATAAAGATAACACGTTATTTGACCATGACAATGGATAATAATAAAGCCAGACACAAACCAGATAAAATATATCAACACGGGTATTTTTAGTGAAATGAAAAAATAAATAAATCGGAGCCATTGGATCGCATATATTTGAATGAACATTAATTACATTCTTGATACGTCCTTAAAGCCTTAAATCACTCAAAAGCGCTGTAAAAATTACGCTATATACAAACTACCTAAAGGAACTACGTCCAAGCCATATGTACAATGTGCGAGTTTTTACAAAAGACCAGAGCACAACAGTCAATCAGATCTCGGCCACAACAATGGTTGGTGGTAAGAGCTTTCAAAGCTGTTTACCTCAAGTGCAAATATCAGAGTATGTATGTTTGGATGTGGGTTAGTGTTAGCTTAGTAGGTTGCTGGCAAGGGAGAGTCAAAAATTAGAGTTCAGCTCACTTGGGTCCATTGTAATGATCCCTATATGCTAGCGAGAAAGAAAGAGAGAGATGAAGCAAGGAAGAGGGTGAGACGGGTAGATGTAGAAATGAGATAATAGTTATAATAGAGGGGCATAGGGCAGAGGGGTTTGGGTGGAGTCAGCACCTAAATCAGCAACTGTTCCCATAATAAAGGCTCACATTTTGTAGTTCAATTTTCGAGAACTCGGAAATTCGTCCAAGGAGGTGCAGGTGGTGAGCCTCCAGAGCCGGACAAAAGCAGAGGAGTGCAAGATGACATCCTCCTCTTCCTCGTCATTGCAACTGAAGCAGTAATCATTATACGGGAGACCCATACGCTTAGCATGGGTTTCAAAAGCACAGTGTCTGGTCAAAGTAGCCACGAGGTTCTTCAAGTGATTCTTATTGAAACTCATAAGGTTTTTCATTCTGTGGGAGTTTAGGCGAGGCCAAAAGGTATTCGCTATTGCACAGGTGGGCTCATTGCGCCATCTATCTTGAGCTAATTCAATAAAGGCAGCATCGAAACTTCTCCAGCGGGATGAGAGTGGAAGACCACAGAGATTATAGATATAAAATTCTTTTGGTAGGGTTCCTCTTTTTGCCAAGTCATCCGCAACTATGTTGCCTGAAATCGTCCCGTGTTTATCCGACATTATGCGACATTCTTGGAAAAGAAAAATATAATATAAATAAAATTAAGGACTTAATTGCAGATTGGCTGTCAGTTATAATATGGATAACTCTATTTGAAATCCAATAGAACCTTGGCCAGTATATCACTCTTTTAATGGCAGATATCTCTGCATGTAATATGCTAAATTCGTCCGGGAGACTGAAGGACATTTAAGTTACGTATTCCCCAATATAAATGCCCCGACAAACTCTCCCGCCCTTTTTTAAGCCGCCTGTGAAAACCTGCACGGCTCCTGGGGAAACCCTTCTGTCAATGAAATTTGAAAATTAGGGTTTCGGAGTGCAGTAGTCAATAAGATCCGGTATTTTACGAGTATCTACTGTATCTGAAATGTTTGACCCCAATGTTGGTAGTTCCATGCGTCTATTGAATTTAATCTGGCGGCGGTACGTAGAGCTAGATCTCAGAACATCTGCTATCATAAGTGCCATTTTCGAAGAATTCCCTCTAGACAGGACTGATTACTAGCTTGGTCGAGTGCTTTCCACCAGGTTTTTTTAACCATCTCTAGTATCCATCTGTTCGGAAGTAGCTGATATAAAGCCAAGAAGAACGGATTCACCAAGCGCTAAAATCAAATATTTGGCCATTATTCTCGAATTTAAATAGCAGAGACAGAAACCAAAATTTCTAACATAACATAAGCACTGTACAGCACATAACACAGAACTGTTAATTCAAATTTATTTGCACTGTTAACTATTTAAAAGTATTTGCTAAATATATTAAGATTCCAAATCCTTGCAACTAGAACGATATGAATAAGATTATTATTTTTTTTAGAAAAGTTGTTCTATAAGGTATTTTATGAAAATATAAAGGCAGGATGATGGAAATATGTCTGGTAGAACAAATAAATTGGATTTAAGAAAACATAGTTTTCTTGTGAAGATTAGTGGTCATTTTGATCAAATATGGAAAAGCATAGTAGTATTAAGGGTAGTACATGTGCTTTTTCATGCAACTGTAAACACAGCCAGAATTAGTTCAAATATTTTGTTAGCCCGATCTGAGGTTAAATCACTTTACAGTCGTCCAATTTGCTTTAAAATGTTTTAATATGCAGTCGCATTAATTGTTATGTTTATGTAGTTATTTTTTATGTTGCTAGTTGCTTGCTGTTCCTCTAACTCTTTCCATTTATTTTGTTTATAATTTTTTCACATGGCCTTAAACATTTGCAAATTATTTTCACTTCAAACGCGGGCTTGTGTGTATGTCAGAAGGCAAATATATTGTAAAATTTTGCAGAGTTTGAAATATTGTTGGAAATAATTGCAAAATAAATTTTTCAACAAAATGAATAATCACTTGTTGTAATTGACAGAAAATTTAGTTGCATATTTTTAGTTTTTACATCATTTGTTAGTGAATTTAAATTAAAAGTTTTTACCATTTATTTGGTTTCAACACAAACTGTTGACGAGCCATCGATTTTTATGAACATAAACAGCATAATGAAAAAAAATACTTATTTAATCAGTGATACACCCGAAGTCTGTTCAAAAAGTATCGCGAATTTTGTGTTTTTTTTTCAAAAATTATTTATTTATTCATGAATATCTATTTTGGCACGAGCCAATCGATATGTCTATGTCCTCAGCATCTTTTCTAATGGTGATTCGATGATTGGCCAATACCATTTTCTTCACTTCATTAATTTTCTCATCTGTTGTTGAAGTGCTCGGGCGTTCGGAACCCTCTTCTTCGTTCACATCTTCTCGGCCTTCTGAGAACATTTTGTACCACCGATAAACGTTGCTTCTCCGTATGCCACAGTCAACATTCGGAATACATCCGCGCACTTAATTTCGTTTTTCACACAAAATTTTATACAGGTTCTTTGTTAAATTTTTTTTTTATAGATAAAAATCGAAAGCGAGCCAAAACATGAGCAAGCAAAGCAGCTGTCAACAATTAACGGAATATTCAAAATGTCCGAAATTGTCGGCGTAAGTGAGAGACATGAGTACCAACATAACGTCACAAAAAATCAAAATTAGAATATACGTAACCCGCGAAAATTCAAAATTCACGATACTTTTTGAACACACCTCGTACATATATTTAAGAATTGCAAAACATTACAAAAAGTAGTTAAATTTTAATGAATACTCATGATTATGTTCACCGAACTTTACTATATATATAAATAACAAACTTTTCTTAACGATATTATAAAATTCAATTAATTAGTTGATTGTATTTAAATTCCTTTATAATATTAATAATTAAAATATAAACACAGAAACCTTAGCTATAAAAAATATTGTTTATTGTTTATTATTTAAGCAAGTCTAAAATGCATTTTGTTGCTGCTTAAGCAACTCATCAGTCTTCATCAAATTGATCAACAATTCGAAGAAGTTTAGAAAACACCAATGTTGCAATTTTGTTTGAAATTCAAATTCTTAAATCAAAATTAGAAATTACGATAAATAAAAAAAGTTATAGGTAAAACTCTTTTCTAAATATTTGAAGAAGAAAGTGTTATGAAAATACCACTGGACTGTTTTAAATATCTAGTGGAAAGAAAAATTTAGTAACATTCGAGATTTTTACGCTTCTAAAGACGAGGTTGGTCATAATATTTATTTGTTGACACGTCCAAAACAAAATTACCAATATTCCAAAAATTCATAATTTTAAAGGAGCAGCTGTTCTCTCTCTGTAGGTTTGCTGTACTAATTTTACTGAATTAAACATTTTTTTTTATTTAAAAGTACGCGAAGAATACTCCAGATTTTGCTATCTTTGATAGTATCGTAAGCGAAGAAGTTAACTTCTCATTATAGGAATATATAAATATATATATATATATATATATATATATATTGGATCCTCTAGTCCCTATAAGGAACATAGGCCCTCAATATATTTAGGTTTTGGTAATCAAATGGTTTGAGATGAGCAGCTGATTGGACTACCGCATCCGATCCTGCAACTGGGGCTGCCAGCATGGCCTCTAGGCGGGCTGGCTTATAATATAAGGCATATTACGTTTGTATAGCAAGCCGCTTGTTACAAAATCTGATTCCCGCTTCTAGCCACCTCTTTTCACATTAAGAACAGTCGCTGGAAATAGGTGGCTATTGGTTATTTGAAGGCGCCACGTTTCAAGTATTGTAGGCACTCAGAATTTGTTAGGAGCCTGGCGCCACCCGGAAACCCTCTGACACTATCCACTCGAAACCGCTGATTGTCCACAACTGCTTTAGCAGCTGCTCCGCATATCTATGGAGCTTTCCACTATCCGCAAACTGTAGACGCAACCGGTAGCATTGAGCTGTGCTTCCTTTTGGCCGGGAATATAAAAATAAAATCAATGAAAAGTTGTATCTCCTAAAACTATTCGACTTAAAGAGGTTACGCCCGTCACATTTTCGATATTAATATTTAAAAGTAATTTATTTTTATTTTATTTCGACAGTAAATATTGAATATAATTCAAAAGAATTTGACCAATTTACTACACCAAAGCTATTGTGTGCGATCTATGAGAAATTTTATAAAACATATTATCTTTAAAGTAATAATCCTGTAAAAACTAATATTTTTTTTAAAGAGCAGTAACACTCAGGCAATGAAACCCTACTACTATTACTAGTTGTTACCTTCTTTAGGAAAGGGATAGTGATAGAGAAGACAGGTGGTGAAAGAAGAGATAGAGGAAAGCTTCATTCTTTTACAACTCTGCTTTTCTCACGTTTTTAATAATGATGTGTTGCAGCGCCTCTGGTGTTGAATGAGGCGTATTAAATTTTTTTAAAGCTGTGTTTATTAGCCATTTTTTATTGGTTAATTTACTTCACCGATGATTCTGTTACAAAATGAAGGGGGGTGCTCTGATGTTGCATTAGGACTAGTATCTGCTAAAGTCGATATAATTCAGTGACCAGTGACTATGCCTTCATCACATGAATTTTCCTACAACAACTGATACAAAGGGGCACTAATGAAAAATGCCTGGTGTTGCTATTTGATGACTGTCTGATACCGGGCTCGAACCCAGGACCTTCGTTTTCGTAGTCAACGTGCTAATTACTTCAGCCAACGCTACCCTCATTTGTGTAGTCACACCTGCCACAATCTTGTAATGGTTATCTTAAAAGGTTTTAAGACTAACATGCTTGGCAGCCACATCCTTGTTTTAGGCTATAAATTTTAATTGTAACAAAAAACGTAAATCTCATGGTCGCAACTGGCACAAAAAAATTACCGTAGTACAATTTATGTAGGAATTGAATGAAGGCTGGAAAAATCATCTATATCATGCTTGTAAGCAAACACCTTTATAACCTCAATATTTAAAAATCTTAAATTATAAATACAGAAACAAGGAAAAGGAGAAATTGAGCGAAGTTGAGTGGAGTTGCGAACGACAATCCGTAGACTGAGATACAAAATATCTTAGCTGTTTAATAACAAACCTTTTTTCATCTGTCTACCCCACTTTGCAGTATTGAGGTAAATGTTTCCTTCTGTGTAGGGGCACCATTATGCCAGGAATTGACTAAATGGTTTAGGTATTTTATTGCTATTAAAAATGAAAATGTTCCACTTTAAAACGTTTTACCTTATTTTCAATTTAATGTGCTTTATATTTTTTCAATTAAACTTTAATTTAATACAGCCTGAATTTAATACATATTAAGGGAAAAATCTTAAACTTCAAATTAAAGTACATGAATAAATAAATGTATGTAATTGCAAATGAAATGAAAATTTATTTTAACCTAAATAGGTAAAAGTCCTTAAGTTGTACATTGAAGAATAAATGTTAAAAAGAATATATTAAAAATAGAAAAATATGTGAATGTGAAAAATATAATAGACGGGAGTGTTTTTAGGACTTATGTTTTTCTTTGCTACAAAATCAATAATATGTTAGTTTAGATTTTTAGATAAGAAGTTCATTTGTAGCTCTAAAAATAAATTATGCTCAATTGTTTGCTTAAGGTTGTGTCCCAGTTATACAAAATTGAATTGAAACTGAAAAAATCGCTGAATATCGAAAAAAAATCGCCAAGATGAAAAGAGCTCCAAAACTAAAAAAATCGCTAAAACTAAATATACGAGGTGTGTTCAAAAAGTATCGCTAATTTTGAATTTTCGCGGGTTACGTAAATTCGAATTTTGATTTTTTATGGCGTTATGTTGGTACTCATGTCTCTCACTTACGCCGACAATTTCGGACATTTTGAATATTCCGTTAATTGTTGACAGCTGCTTTGCTTGCTCGTGTTTTGGCTCGCTTTCGATTTTTATCTATAAAAAAAATTTAACAAAGAACCTGCATAAAATTTTGTGTGAAAAACGAAATTAAGTGCGCGGATGCATTCCGAATGTTGACTGTGGCATATGGAGAAGCTAGCTTAGACAGAAGGAACGTTTATCGGTGGAACAAAATGTCCTCAGAAGGGGCCGAGAAGATGTGAACGACGAAGAGCGTGTCAGACGCCCGAGCACTTCAAGAACAGACGAAAAAATTGATGTAGTGAAGAAAATGGTATTGGCCAATCGTCGAATCACCATTAGAAAAGATGCTGAGGACATAGACATATCGATTGGCTCGTGCCATTCGATTTTTATCAAAGATTTGGGCAATTTCGACCAAAAACAGCATCGCATGAACATTGCTAATGAGCTGTTGGACTCTCTCCACGACGACCAAATTTGCTCCAGAGGGTCATAATTGGTGACTTATCATGGGTTTATGGTTATGACGTGGAAAGCAAAGCTCAATCATCTCAATGGTAGCTGCCGCACTAGCCAAGACCGAAAAAATCGCGCCAAGTTTGGTCGAATGTGAAAGTTTTGTTTACAGTTTTCTTCGATTGCAGGGGCGTGGTGCGTCATGAGTTAGTTCTTGCCACAGGTTAGAACGGTCAATATGGAATATTACTTGCAAGTTATGCGCCCGGATTTCTGGAAGAACAAAAATTGGCTTTTGCACCACGATAACGCCCTTGAACACATATCGTTGCTTGTACGCGACTTTTTGGCCAAACACAAGACACTAATGATGCCGCAGCCACCGTATTCCCCAGATCTGGCACCCTGTAACTTTTTCTGGTTCCCGAAACTAAAGAGGCCTATGAAAGGATGACGCCACGCTACGATTAACGCGATAAAGACGGCATCGAAGGAGGAGCTGAACAAGTTAAAAAAAAATGATTTTTTTAAGTGATTCGAAGATGGGAAAAAACGTTGGCATAAGTGCATTTTATCTGAGGGGATTACTATGAAGGGGACGAAATAGATATTCATGAATAAATTAATAATTTTTGAAAAAACACACAATTCGCCACCTCGTATGTGTTGTAAGTATTTTCATGGCATTTCTTTTTAAATATGATATCTATCATAAGTGCGCCTTAGCTACGAGATACATGATCCTTTCGGTCCATTTTATGAATACTGTGTTAAATAGATCAGGACATGAAGTGTCAATGGTGGCATGATTATTGGCGGCAAAGTCTTCTAGTTTGCCGCCATAAGCCAATGACTTAAGATGGCCTACTGAAAAGTAAGCTAGAGGCGTTAAATCAAGCTATAAAGTTGTCACCATTGTTTGCAGTAAATTTGGTAGATGTTTAGCTGATTAATTCTTGAAAAATTTATTTAAATTTGATGTGAGCTATTTTAAAAATAAGGTCAAAAACGGAGAAAAAAATTGGTGAACTTAGAGCAGATTTGATAGTGTTTTCGATGCAAAATCTTTGTTCGATTTCACCCTCTACATGGAGAAGTACGTTACAAGATTCATCAAACTTGCTATGTATCGCTTTGTAAGAAGACATAAAATCTGGTGAATTAACTACATGGAAAAGTTTACCCTGATATATTCAGACGATGGGTACGACGAAATACTTCGGGTGCTTGTAAACAATAAACAAAACCAAAAAAAGTTCTAGAAAATTAAGGAAAAGCAACTCATAAAAAAGAAAGTATTTATATTCATGTGTGTAAGTGAGTATGTTTTTGGTTGAAAAGAAAAACTTTATACCTACATATGTATGTACATATGTACAGGAATTAAAAATGAAGACATTAAATGACAAGATGAGGGTTTCCAGGGTTTTATAACATCTAACTTTCACAAACTTACTTAAGGAAAGAAAAAGATAAAAAAAGAAGAAAAAGAAAAACCTGCAACATGTAAAAACTCACACAATCATCATCTGGAGAAGTATTTGTGCATGTATGTATGTACATATGTGTGGTTGGTTGGGTGTGTATAAATGAACTTGTGTTGACATGTTGTTATTGCTTTACAGCAGAAGTTTCCGTTTGTTTATGCCTCATTTCCTTTGCTTTGATGTTATTTTTTTCCACTCGACTTTCCTCAACTTCTTTAACAGTTTCTTCTCTGTTTTAAGGTTTTATTTAATGTGCATACGCGGTTTCGCTTTCATTTGGCATGAATGATTTGCGTAAGGCATATGTTGTCGTTATATCCCAAAAAATAAAATTCCAACTAATTTATATTGTGTGTAAAATGTTAATTTCTTATTTAAGTAAAATAAAATATTTAGTTATTTCCACTCTCTATTTAATTACAATTTTATGTTCATTTTTAATTAAGAATATATAAGAAAGACAGTATTTGAATCCGTATGCAAAAATTTTTACGAAGCAGCTTTTGACTTTCTCAGCCAGGAAGGAAAATAAGATGGCTGCTTTGGTCTTTGCCTTAACCTTTATTTATTCTCAAAGATAAGTCTGAATTGTATAATTGATTTAAATTGGCGCGAAAAAGCACATAACGATTTTAGGTGTGAAAGAGAACATTTAATTTTTTTTATCAAACACGCAACACCAGCAAATTTGTTGATAACGCATGGGTCTCTGAAATTTAACAAAATTATGTACTTATATAAAAAATACATGATTTTCTGCTGTTGAATGTGATTTTATGCCTATTGTGATGTATAATGTTGGAAGTTTTTTTGCGTAATATAATACGCATAAGTATAAAACTACTCTGAGTATTTATTCGGCTACACATGAGTATATACAGGAGTATTTTATTTGCATAGACTTCAATCATCAGTGCTGCCAGTAAAGCTAAAATGGCAACGGTGTTAATTAAACTGATTGCATGACAGGAATACTAAGTGCAATATAATGATTCTCGACTGTGCTTAAAGTATTTTTAAATAAAAATTTTTATCAAACGATTTTTCTTTGCAAGTCGTACGAAAAAATATTTTAGTAATAATATCATTTGCTTAAAGTTTGTATTTAATCTAAATCTGGCTTCCTTATTATCTGCTTAATTTTCTCAAACAGATAAAACACAATTTTTATTGCGCTTCATACACATAAATGCATGAGAGGCGTTTGATGAATAAATATGCCGAATAGCATGCGTATTAGACTGGACGCATCTTGTATGAGATTTTTTTTTATTTTTTAATATGTATGCTGTCTAAAATATGAACTTTGCTGTCTAAATGCGATCGGTGCCTTCTGGTGTATAGTGGGGCCTAAAGTACCCAATACAGAGTGGATGATTTTGTTAAGAAAAAAAAAAATTATTAATTCTGCAGTTTCCAAACTGGCAGTCCAATTGTTATGAAATTTCATACAGCATTTGAATAGGTGTCAAGGCTTAAATCTGGAATTTGGACTATATATCTTTAAAGACCTTGAGTTAATGAAAAATTAAAACCGATGCCAAGTCGATGTTTTTGATCTGTGTGCACTGTGTATTCAAGAGTCTGCTACATTTATAGGTTTTCACTTGCAGTTTAGGAAATATTCGAGAAAATAAATTAAAACTTTGGGGTTTTCCAACCTTGGCCCACAGTTCTGCTAATGGAGAAGTCCAATTTTGTTCGATTTAGAATTAAGAACAAAATTTGTAACATTAAAAAAAATTTGGTATCAAAAGCACAATTAAGTCAAACGGTATACATAATTTAAATAAAAATTTTTAAAAATTTATATTTTTCACCGTTTTTTGCACAAAAAAAACTCAGTTAATTATTTCGGTATTATAAAAATTTTTTACAAAACTACCAACCCCATATTTTAACTTATTGAAAAGGTAATACTATAAGAAATATTGCAAAGAAATTTTTTGTTCAGAATTTTCGGCCCGCTTAGAAACGCAGAATTATTTAATTTTTTTTTTAAACAAAATCCCCCACTATGTATCGAGTAATTAAGTCCCCACTAGCCATTGGAATGCACCATCAGATCGAGCTAAAAAACTAAGATCGCATTTATGACAGCAGACCTGATATTTTAGATAGTGCAAATATCTATATCAATTAAATAAAAATAATTTTTGCGACCAGTCTAATGCGAATACGAGTATTTATTTTGTCCGAATAATGTGCAGTTTGCACAATGCAAGCAAGCGACTAGTCTGGAAAAAATATATGAAAAGCACTCAAATTTTTGAGTGATTCCTATACAAATGTTCTAGACAAGTCGCTTGCGTGCATTGTGGAAACTACACATAAATATCCATACTATGAGTATAAGTATCATACGCATTCAGTACGTGTAACATGAATGTGAATTTCCATCTATAATTTTTTCCACAAATAAACTAGAGATACTATTGTTTTTTAGAATGGGCTATAGTCATTCTTGGCTGAGAGCAAAGATGTGAGCGTACGAATTTTTTGTGCTACAGTTATGAGTATACTTAGTTACTATAATAAGGAGTATATTTTTGAGTACTTTTGTCACTCTCTGCTGTCTATACCTTTTGCATGGATTTCATGTCGACTGTTTGAACTCAGTTAACTAAAAATGTGAAGCTTAAAGCTTAAACCTTCAAGGCTTAGCTGACTTTTATGTTTATGATTATTTGTATAGATGTGAATACTTTTTCTAAGATACGAGACAATGTATACACGTTTTCTATACACACATAGTTACTCTTTTTTTTTGTAATTTTATTGGTTGGCCTGCTTGTGTGCCGTTATCGTTATTATGAATATAAAATTCTATTAACAGCAGTTAAATTGAACGGAAGATACAATAAACTGCTTGAAAACACGAAACTCTAACCGACCATACGTAAGACATTAACTAACATTTCATGTTGCTAATTACTTGGATAAACTCTAACTCAAGCACATACAGACATACATACATACATAAGACATTAGTACATCACATAAATATATTAACAAGGATTTTTTTTCTACCTAAGCTGTTTTTTTCCCTATTTCTTTTCACTAGTGTTCATGTGTATTATGTGTGTTTACCATTTAAGAAGACTTTAATTTAACCACTTGCTAATTTATTACCCAAAGACAGTCATAAATCTTTCTTTAATATTATGCAGCGAAAATTAAGTATCGGAAAAATTTTTTTGGGGGATGTAAGCATTGATTTATTTATTTGACTTAAAGCCGTGTTTACAATGTTAAAAAAAAAGTAAGGAAGTTTATCTTGCAAACAGTATGATAGTCTAAGCCACAAAAACACATTTTATTTACCATAAAATTAACAACTGCTAATGGTTAAATTAACTTTCTTTATAAATTTTTTTAACTGCATAAATTTGTTAAATCAACTGTAAAAATAGTAAATTGCACTACATGTGGCATTGAAGAATTAACAAATAAAGTAATTTTATGAAATCTTTATTAACAGTAAAACAATATATTAATTGAACTGAAAAATAACTTTAAAGTGGAACATTATCTTGTGCAAGAATTTAAAACAATTTATTTTGGTTTTTTTAGAAAAAAGAAAAACGAAACAAAATTACAACAAAAATTTAAATTTTCGATTCAGTGAATTAGTTAATTTAACTAGAAAAACAGTTTTCTCGTCAAAATTGGAGTAGTTATTGGTTAGATTAACTAGACAGAATTTGCTCAATCGAAGTTATTAAAATAAACTTTAGTTTAACTGTAATTAGTTAGATTAACAAAATTAATTTTTGTGGAAAGCTTATTATTCTATCTAGTTAAAATATTTCTTTAAAAGATCGATTATATCATTCGTGAAGCAGAAAGTGCTCTACTATACCTTTTATTTAGTTCGTCACTGTACTTGTATTGAACTCCTCAAAGTTATGTACATATTTTATTGCCAAAGTAATGCGTACTTAGCGTTCGTTGACTCAATTGAAAATATTTTTTTTCATCATACATTTTATATTTTATATATTATTATTTGATCTGTTGCAGACGGTATGTATGAGTTCATATTTATATTAAACCACATCACGTTCAATCGAAAAGGAAATCGAATTTTCCAATAAATGAAAAGGCAAAAAATCTTCAACTTTTATTACATGTTTGCATATATTGCATACTTGTACATTTCAATATATCGAACGTGCATCTATCAACTTTTAAATAAGTTATGTATTTGTAAGTGTGTGTTTGTGTATTTATTTGAGTTTGAGTCTTTCAAAGTTATCCTGTTAAAAAGTAAAGAAAAGAAAAAAAACAGCAAAACAAACAGCAAATGCAACCATGAATATTTTTCCATTGACATTTAAAGGAAGAGTTCACTTTATCAAAGAAAGAGGAAACTATGATAAAATGTAATATAAATTATGTGAAAATATTTTCCTTTTCTTATTTGAGATATAGAATTTATGTATAAAAAAAAAAACAAGTGACATTTTACTAAGAGGGAGCATAAATATTGTATTTAATCAAATATGCACCGAATGTTGTTAATTTTAAGTTTTCTAAGAATAAATAAGAAATGAGAAAAATACTTAAACAGGTTGATTTGAGGGGAAAGTATTTCTTAATATTATATTAATATCTACTTGATCTGGACAATATTTTTTTGTGCACTATTTCCTCATTCCTGTACGGAAAAGGTATTTCTATAAGAAATAAATTTTTAATGGAGTATCAGCGCATTATTCTTTTTGTACGACTAAATATTCATAGCCTGAATATAAGCATACTCAGACTGTAAGTACGAGAGAGAGAGAGAGAGATAGTCAATGTTTCTTTTTATTTTTAGTTGTAGCGTATTTGTTTTTTTTGCATAAAGCTCTTTTAACAAAGGTAGAACTACTTTCGCTCGTCAAATGTACATTTGGAAGGAGGAATAATTTAAATTTTTCCAGAAATACTATACGTGGTATTCTGTTTCCGCATTATTCATAAGCGTCCCCATAAAAAATATAAATATTTTGGAACAAAGTCAAATAGACGATGTCCGTCTATCCATTTATACGTCTGTCCTTGCGTGCAATCGATTTTACAAACCCTCACAATAGCTAAAGACTTCCATCTAGTACTGTTGTATTAGAAAAAGTACAAAATAGAATGGTATTGACAATTGGCAAAGATTTCCAAAATGTTTTCATTAGGATCTAAATTCGATGATGAAGCCGATCTAACATTTCAATATATTTATCTGTTGGGAACTCACGAAGTCGCCTACTTGTATCAATAGGCTTGTTGTCCTGCTAAAAGAATATTGGATGCTGAATTTTTATAGCTATGCTATTTATATCACAACACATGAGATAGGTCGTGATTTTCGTCACAAAAATAACCGACATTATTACAATTATACATTTATTTTGGTTTTGATTTCTTTGTAATTAAAACCATTTTTTGTTTTGTTTGTTTTGTTCTTGAAGTTAGTGAAACAAAAACTAAACAAAAAGATTGCTCAATTTATTTTTGTATTGTTTTTGCACATGAGCGCAAACCAAAGAACACAGCCCATTGGCTGTAAGCCGGCCACAAACAATACGATACATGAATTTATTTGTACGTCTCTAGAAAAGAAAATAATGGGGAAAAACCGAAACGTTTTGAGATATTTGCGGATAATTTGACATCATCATATAATATAATTCTATTGCATTGTTATTTAACACATTAAGTTTTTTTTAGAGTGTCAGAACTTTGAGTTGGCATCACTGCTTTATTTGAGCAGCCATTTAACAGCTGATAGTTGCTTTTTGCTTAGTTTGCTTTGAAATTTCATTAGCAATCGACTTACACCAGAGCAACGCGTTCAAATTGTTCAGCGAAGCTAAAGCTGAAGCACAAATTGATATTGATTTTGAATTTCCATTCAAAATTTTATTTTCCGATGAAGCCTATTTCTGGTTGAATAAGCAGAATTGTCGCATTTGAAGTGAGGAAAATCTACAAGCTTTCTTCCAAACACCATTACATCTACAGAAATTTACTGTTTGGTGCGATCCCATATGTCTTCAAAAACGATTGTGGTCAGAATGTTACTCTCAATGGTAAACGGTATAAGAACATGATTCGAAATTCTTTCGCACATCAATAACGTGGCATTAATCTTGTGTGATTCGAACAGGACGGAGCCACATGCCACACAGAGGGCACTACAATTGACTTACTCAAAGAAACTCAAAGTTGTGACAAAAACACGCTTTATAGCTAAGCAGCATAGCTATAACCGGGTGTTTATAGACACCTCTCTTCTTTTTATGTTTGTTTAAATTTTTTTAAATTAGTAAACAAAAACAACTTTTGACAGTCAGTAGCATAAATTTATTTAAAGCAAAACAACACATCTCTAGGCTGGTGTAATAAAAATACACTTTTTATTAAAATTAACCTTATTTTTTAAAGCTGTTAGATGTTATGGTACACATACATATACTCGTATATCTGATTTTAGAGTTATCATTCTTCATATTGCTTTAAAATTTTATATAAATATCTTGAATACTAAACTTTTGAGAGAGGATTAACTGATTTTCCATTAAGTTATTGACAACTTCAATGCAAAACTTCAAAACGGTTCTCTGAAAAACAAGGTTTTTTTTTTTAGTTATGACTCTACTGCAGCAAAGCCTACATATGTATTTTGTTACATACAAGAAGAAAAATAAAAAAAAACTATTGATAACCCTATTTGTTTTTCTTTAAAACGCTTAAAGAATTTACGTTCATACGTCAAAAAAAATTATTTTAATAAGAGAAAAAAAAAATAATACACTGAATTCAAAAAGCTTATCACTTGCAAAACACTTGACGTTATGTAAATAAATCAGCATCATTCCAAATTTTAGAAGTTCGAAAGAAAAACACTTCAAACTGACTTAAATAAAGAAGTTTTTTTTCTCTTATACTATTTTTCCCATACATCGAAGAGGAAAATTTTCAACTTGAACAAACGGGAAAATGGATGTGGGTGGAGTGAGTATATTAACAATTTGCATACAGTGGGGTAGATAATCAATTAAAGCCATAATATGCAATATCAAATTTTTAAATACTTTTTCATGTATTGAATTGGTTTTATTAGTAGAGATGGGCAACACTTGCGTGATTTGCCTGTTTGTGTATGGCCTGTTTGTGTATGGAAAAATCCAGCGTGAGTGAGTGTTAATGAAAGATATTGAAGTTAAACTTTTGGTAGACCAACTGTAGAGAATTCTAATATTACACAGAAAAAATTATTCACCAATTAATGTTTTCAATTAATAATTTAATTGATTCAATTAAATTTTTAATTGTATTAATTAATTCGAGTGGAAAAACTTAATTGATATTATCAAATTGTTTATAGGTGAAAATTTAATTAATTTTTTAATTAATATTACAAATATTTTAATTAATATTACAAACTCATTCATATTACTTTTTTGTGTGTACCCTGTAGCCGAATTACGGGTTTTTTGCATACTAGTCCTTCAGAAGTCCATAAAGGTAGAGTAAACATTATGCCCATAGTGTAGCAATGACCATTTAGAGGAGTTGTGCTGTAAGATTAGAGTCATCTTACTAGTGGAAATAAAAACCAATTTTTTATTTAAAAATTTCTCTGTAAAGGCTGGTACTCTGTTCAAAGTTGTTCAAAGTTTCAGCACCATTGATTATTTCGAGTGAAAATTTTGACATGTACTAAATGTAGCCCAACTCGTGGTTTTTTTATAAATTTCTTGCTTTTATTGCTTGAAAGTATGCAACATTGTTAAAATTCCGTGCGAAAAAAGCACTGCTCATGTTGTTTCGCAGCTAAACTAAAATGATGCCAGACTAATTTTGCATGGAAAGACATGATTTTTTTGTTGTTTTTCACAACAAGAACAGAGTACTACTTTTGCGAATTTATTTCGCAAATATTTCACACCAAATACTTTTATATGTAGTTTGACAGCATTTCGCACGAAATTGTGAACAGAGTACCAGGCTTAAACGGGCGTCATTAGATTATTCAAATTTATTGGTTGAAAAATAAGGGTTTGACACCAACCTTACACTGTGAAATTCGACATGTTTAGGGAAATATATATTAGACGAGCTGTACTGAGTATGAGAAATTGGTATGTTTGACATCATGCAATATCTCAATGCAACTTAACACTAGATCTAGTGTTTGAACCAGACTTTCTTAAATATTGGTTAGAAATCGCACGAGTAGAGTAGTATATACCAGAACTAAGTGCCTCTATTCCACTTGATTGCTTGCTGATAACAACGAGCCAGAAAGGCTTAACAATTTTTCCCAAAACTTAAATTTTCGTGATTATAATTAATTTTTCTCTCACTCAGGCAATTTTAATATTAAAATCTACGAAAACAAGATTTATTTAATTGTTTTTTGCAATAATTTTGCTTCATATGCATTTCATGTTAATTCAGCATGATTGACAGTAATATGTAATGAGAATTTTTCCTTTTGAAATAACTTTATTTCACGTTGATTTAACATTCCAGTGCTGTTAAAGTAATATGAATAGTCATGTTGAATCTTAGTTATTTCAAGTTGAAATAACGTGAAATTGATACAAAAAACACGCTGAACAATATTTAATCAAAGTTATTTCATGATGAAACAACATGAATTTAATTTATAGTGGTCATATTATTTTACTGATTAATTAACTTAAGTGATCCGAGGATTACCCTGCGACTACAAAACTAGTTCACTGCCCAATTGTCAGCAGCAGAAAATTTTTAAACAACAGTGCATTCATTGTAGGCCGTTTAGCTTTATTGTCGAAAATTTCCTTTTGTTAGACACTGTACTTTAAGATTGCAACCAAGTGTTACATTTGTGACTTTTGTTACTAATTTACAAATAAAACCAAAGAATAGGTTTTTTTGATCTTTTTTCTTTGGTTCAATATCTTTTTGCTATCACTGACAATGACTTTAACCAATTTTTCACCCATTCCAGGCACACATCAACAAACAGTTTTGTATATAAACCACAAAACTTTGCCATGCGACTAGATACATGTATAATATGCCCTGCAATATTAAGTGAAAACTTGTTGTTCAAGCTTTTTCGTTTTATTTTTTTTATTTTGGCGAATTGTGAGTGTTGATGTTGACTTAACTGTTTTCCCTTAAGATATTTGTTAGTGTGCATGTGTTTTATTTAGTTGGTTGCCAAAAGTTTGCAGTTTGAACAATATTGAAACATTTTTTTTCTGGGGTGAATGAAAGTTATCAGAGACAAAAAAAAACAAAAAAAAAAAAAAAGAATTCGCATACAAAAGTTTTTAAATTTTTGTGTTTTTTTATTTCAATGAAGTTGCCACAAAAATCTCTTTCCATGAGCACTGATACTCTGGTGCTGCTTGTGCTATTGCTACACTCTATTAAAAATGTTAGAACATCAACATTTGCACTCCATCTAAGCGGCTCGATATGTGTCGGTGGTAGACTTCTTTTTGTCTTCTTCTTATTCCACTTGACTTGCATTGATATCTGAAATTAGACAAGTATAAGGGGATTTCAAAAGCTTTTTTTTCTCTTGAATTTAAGTTTGACAGCAGGACACTGAGGTACATTTTGCCACCGCCACTATTTGCATAAGCCTTTTACTCCTCGTTTTCTGTTTGTTTATCTCCAGGGTATTGCTTTCTTATAATGTTTGTCTTACTTGATTTTTTTGCTTCTTTACTTTTTTTGTGGTGAACATTTTCTTTATTTTTATTTTGAGAAAATAAGCAAAGTTTTTTTTTAACATAAACGAATTTTGTATATTGGGTTATTATTACTTTTACACGAAGTTCGATTTAAGATTATGAGATAATACCAATGCTGAGATTATTACATTAGAGTAGCTACGTCCAAACACACATATTCTGATATTTGCATTTGAGGTGAACATCTTTGAAAGCTCTTAAATTTGTTCCTGTCTCTTTGCAAAATGAGAGCAAGCATTGATGTTGCCAAGATCTGATCGGCTGTTGTGCTCTCATCGGTGTGAAAGCACTAAAATATTTTTATAAAAGTTTGCACATTGTGCAAATAGCTTGGACTTAGCTGCATTAGAGAAAAAATACAATGATTTTTATAAAATTATTTTTTTTCGAAAATTTGCTTTTTGTGATAATAGACCTTTTAAAAATAACCCGATCATATTTATTGTGGTGTATTAGTTATCACACATTACATTAGTAATATATGGCCACTCTGCATTTGCTTTTGGTCTTCTTGTATTTTTATTTCATTCTCAAATTGTCGATGTCATCATTATTATCTTTTGCATTTATTCATTCTAAGTTTTTAGCTTACTCATTAAGCTGTATATTTTAATAAAAAGAAGTTGAAATATAAAATTGCATTACATATAGGACATTTATAATGAGTTCTTAAAGCTTTTTTTATTTTTGCGTTAAATACATTCCTAGGTTGTCATAAAATCTTTTCAATAATGTGCTTGCGGAGATATTTTTAAGCTTGTATGCATTCTCAAGCTTTCTGCTGGACAATATTTTTGTGCAAGATAAGCAAATATTTTTTGGCTCATATAAAAAATTAATAGCAATTTATATTCCTCAGACTTTGTATGATTAGTTAGTTAGATTATGGAAAGCTTTTGTTATAGAGAGGCCCCAGAACTTGAAATTGTAAAAAGTAAAGCACAAAATTAAATTTCAATCGAAACAACTTCTTTACATGGCACTATCATTTAAGAATGATTTCGAAAATATGATAACTGTGGCTGTTTTTGACGAATAAAACTTTTCGACGCCCAATTTGGGTCACATTTCCGAGCATGAACAATGTTTGGCCTCCACCACGTTACTTCTTGATTTATCAACATAAACCAGTGACTTCAGGTGGTCTCACATTCAATAATCGAGAGGTGTCAAATCGCATAACCTCGAATGCGACTTGGAAGGTCTATTTCTTGATTTCACAGATTAATTCAAAAACAAAAGTTCAACCACCGAGAAAATTTAAAAAATTAGCTTAAAGTACGAAAAATTCTAAAAAAAAAAATAATTTCAAATTTGTTGCTTTTGAAATGAAGCACTAAAATTTAAAATTGCGAGGGAAAACTGCAAAAATTAGCGGAAAAAAAGTTAAGAACTTATTTAATTCAAGTAATTTTTAAAAAGTAATAAAGCTTACCATGTAAGCATCAAGTTCAGGTATTCTTTCAAATATTTTGGTAAAATTTGTAATATTAATTATTTGTGGAAGTGTTTTCAATGTTTATATTAGAAGTTCAATACAGTAAATGGATTTTCTCAGTTTAGGTGGACATAAAGTTATAAATTAAGCTCAATTAGGCAGAGATTTTAAGTTTTACAAAAGGTCTGAGGAAATCTGCGTTAGTTTAGAAAAAAATATTCTGCTCGTATTTAGTTGCGCCTCAGAAGCCTCACGCGCTGAGTTTATCAATAATAACTTCTTAACGACTTCTGGTAACACTTTTATTGTTGTTGGTGTTGTTGTTGTCATTGCTTTATTTATTTTTATTAGAGATTAGCAAATGCCGTGATTTACTATGCGTGAGTCATGCATTAGCCACGCATGAGTCACGCATAAGTCACGCGTGATCGTGGCTATATTTATATATAATAATGAAAAATACACACAAAAAAGTAATATGAATGAGTTTGTAATATTAATTAAAATATTTGTAATATTAATTAAAAAATTAATTTAATTTTCACCTATAAACACTCTAATTAATTAATTGGTGAATACTTTTTTCTGTGTACCGTGTGTGATTTAAGCAAACTAAGCAAACTTTCCCAGGCTTGTTAACAAATCTATTTCTGGATAATCCGTATGCGAATTCATTCATCAGAAGCTTGCGTGAATTAAAAAAAAATCATGACGTTTTGCTTGCTTCCTTGGCTAAGCACCGTATATATATTTTGTTCCTAAGGGTCGCTCCTATAGAGCCACTTTTATAGAGCCACCCATAGTTGTGGTGATATGAATTGATACTAGTGTGGTAACGATATCCACTGTCCTTATTCCCAGCTTCTGGCTGCCAATGATGCCATCGTGTAAGCCGCACCAAACTGCGCATTTTTCTTCATGTAGTGGAGTCTTTTATGGTCTATTGTGTATTAGTTTATTTCCCTGCAAGGCAGTTTTTCTTATCAGCCAATCTTTTTAAGCCAAAGGAATGAGCACCATCGCTGAACACAATTTGGTAATAAAACAACGGATCAATTTTTAACTGCCCTATAGCCCACTCGACGTAACAACGACGCATTCTATAGTTTCGTGGCCTTAACTCCTTCACGAAATGGATTTTAAGTGGGTGCAGACCAAGATCCTTAAGCAAAAGTATTCTACGATCGAAGAAGAATCGATACATTTTGTTCCTCTTTCACACTTTCACTTACAGCGTTGATATTCTCTTCACTACTTACATATTTTCAGCTTATTGCTTTTAGTGCATTTCTTTTTTTTAGAAGGTTTGTGGTATAAAATATATCCACAGTTTGACGTATGGCTGGCAAAAATCACAAAATCGTCTGAAAGTTGTACGAATTGAAGACCGATTTTAAAGTAAGTCTGGAGCATTAAGTAGCATTATTCAAGCCTCAATATATTAGCCAGTGAGTATGTGCTTAAATATGCAATCCTTACAGCCCCATATCTCAGATATATTTCCTTGCAAAAATCTTAAACTTTGCTAAATATACATGCTACGCTTAAGGAAACTGCAAATATTCCAACTGTGTGAAATATGGAATAGTACAATGTTTCCGAAAGCTGTAAAGCCTTTCATCATTTGTATTCACCTGTTTGATCCACTGTTATAATCCTGTAGTTATAATCAACGTTAATATCGATCACACTTATATAAGTCTTCAAATCAAATTAAATACGAGAGTTGTTTTGCTTCATAGTATCACACATAATTTACTTAAAACTTTTTGTTAGTAAACCCTAAATTTATTATCAATAATTATACTACTCTCATTTGTTCCTTGATCATGCACATGCATGCACACAAAATATTTGTAATATCAATTAAAAAATTAATTAAACTTTCACCTATAAGCAATTTCACACCGAAACTTAAAAATTACAATTAAAAATTTATTTGAATCAATTAAATTCTTAATTGAAAATATTAATAGGTGAATAGTTTTTTCTGTGTGCCTATTTGCTTAGTTCCAATTTCTATAACAACGTGAAAAATTTGTACTTTCTAGAGGTATTGTTAAAATTAATATTTTATTTATTCAGTTAATTTTGGTAAAAAATGTGATGCAAATTTTAACAATAAACAAAATTATTTAAGACAAAATTAAGGTTAAGCAATTAGTAAGAAAAAGTTATTATAAAACATATTGTACTACAAATGAAAGTAGAAATACTTTACGTATTTCTACCAATCGCTAATTAAATATTTCCTACGAAAACTTTTTTCAGGGTCTATATAGTCAAACAGAAAAACGTCTTTAAGCAAATATTTGCTGTTTTATTTATTTATGACTGCCCTTAAATCCACCCCTAAACCAAACTTATTGCCTGTAGGATTCTCAGCTAAGAACTCTATTGCAGTAAATGAATGAAATGAAAATGGAAACTACAAGATATTCTTCTACAAAGTCGTTAAAAATTCAAATAAATTTGCTGAAAATATTTTATACTCAATTATCGCCTTACTGGGCAAATAAACGACTTTAAATATTTACCCACACCATAATAAAATTTTGTTTCCTTTATATTAAATGTATAAATATCTTGCTTACTGTGTGTGTGCGTGTGTGTATGTGTGTGTGCAAGCGTGCGCGCCACTGCAAGTATCTGTGAAGCTTGCTTAATTTGTCTGTTAAGCTGGCATCAAAATTTATTTTTCCAACTATAAAATGTTAAAATAAAGATAAAATTTTATAATAAACAATTATGAAAAACCCACAAACTTAATAAATAACAAAAAATAACAAAGCAGACTGAATGGAAATCAGCAACAGCCAAGAGCTTGCAGACGAAGATAAAACTTTTAGATGCAATGGTATTAGTAAGTGAATAAAGGATATTGTAGGTTTTGTTTTTCTGCGTAGCGGTAATAAATATTTGCAAGGAATCCACAACATAAATGAGAAGCAACAGTTGCATCTACAGAATTTTACATAAAACGAACTCCCAAACACACTGGCTGCAGAATGCGTCTTCCGCTATCGGTTTAAATGACTTTTTAGTAGAGCTCTCACATCAACACATTTTTATTAATTTTTTTTTTAAACAACGTAATTACTACTTTTTTTAAATTGTATTTTCATTATGTATCTTTCTTTCTTTTATTTTATTATGCTAGTTATTTTAGTCTAGGATTTTACATGAGTTGCTGGTATGCCAACTCACATTATTCATATTTTATAATAGACTGCAGCAGTTGAATGGAAAAGTACTCGTACATAAAATTAAACACCCCATATTAAGTGCATAAACACTTTTACAGAAATTATTTAAGATTTTCATATTCAAAAGTTTCATTCATTTTTCATTTGAAAATAAAATCTGAGATACTCTTAGCAAGATTTTCTTATATTTATTTTGTGTGTTGCAGTTATGAGGAAAGTTATAAATAGAATCGTTGTTTTTACAACAAATAAGAAAAACTGCAGTGTTAATTTAGCAAGAAAGTATATAAATATAGAATATTTAACAAGTAACTTGAGATATTTTTTATATCAAGTACTTTAATTAAATTGTTGTTAAAAAAATATACTATAAATGTAAATAACCCATCTGAACTAAGATTCTACAGGGTAGGCCAAAAGAAACCAAGGGGTGTAAAAGTTTAATAACTTTTTTGTTTATTAACTTTTTTTATTTTTTCTTTCAGATTATATATATAATATACAAAATGGAAATTTTTTTACACTAAGTATGAAAAATGATGTCTCTTAAATGACCATCGTTTTCAGCTTCGCACTGATGGGCTCGTTTTAGAGCATTTTCCATAACATCTTTCAAAATTTGTGGCTGTAGCGTTCGAATTTCTGCAACAATGTTTGCCTTGAGTTCAAGGATTGTCTCTGGCTTGTTCACATACATTCGCTACTTCAAATAACCCCAAAGAAAATAGTCGGGTGCTGTCAAAACTGGCGATCGCGCTGGGCCAAATTATTTCCGAATTTCTGGAAATTATTCGCTCTCCAAAAATTTGACTTAAAAGTGCCATTGTGTCTCGGGCAGTGCGGGCAGTGGCTCCGTCCTGCTGAAACCACATACCAGGTCTGTTTTCAAGAGCAAGACGTAAAAAATTTTCTATCATAAACCGAAACCGCTCTCCATTTACGGTTCCAGCACTTCCATCTTCATTCTCGAAGAAGTAAGGCCCAATGATATTTTCAGATGTGATCCCACACCATATTGTACACCTAATGGGGTGCAATTGGCGTTTATGAATGGCTCTTGGATTTTCAGAACCCCAGAACCTACAGTTCTGCTTATTAACAAAGCCATTTAAATGAAAATGAGCTTCATCACTCATAATCATAATCGCCCATCAGTGCGAAGCTGAAAACGGTGGTCATTTAAGAGACATTATTTTTCATACTTAGTGTAAAAAAAATTTCCATTTTGTATATTATATAATCTGAGAAAAAAATAAAAAAAGTTAATAAACAAAAAAGTTATTAAACTTTTACACCCCTTGGTTTCTTTTGGCCCACCCTGTACTACAATAGTCATCATCAAAGACCACAACTGTTTAGTTGATATAAAAATTTTATGAGATTTGTTGTGGGACATTAATGAATTCAGTAATCAGTTTCTTTTTAATGATTTTTGCGGTTTTAGGCCATTTTTTCGGTTTTTGGCGATTTTTAATATTGGCGCTTTTTCCAGCATTTTTGCGTTTTATTCGTTTTGGCGATTTTTTTCGGTTTTTGACGTGTTTTTTTTTGTTTTTTAAAATACATATTTTTAGTTTTAGCGATTTTTTGGTTTTACTGATGTTTTTGCATTCTAGAGATTTATTTTATTTTCGATTATGTTTTTCATTTAAGCGTTCTCTTCATTTAGACGGTTTTTGAAAATTTCAGGCGTCCTAGATTAATGTCCAATGTAGAAATTACAAGAATTAAAAAATAAAAAAAAAAATAAATAAATAAAATTTTAAAAATTATTTTGGTGTTTTTTTCCATTAATCTAGAGGCGTGCAAGAGTCTCTTCCAATTTTTTTTTCTACCCATATTTTGAAAAAAGAATATCCAAAATCCATATTATGACTGTAGATTAAGAAATGAGTATGTACTTTTCGTGGCGTTGGAGGTATTAAATGTTGAATCTAAATGAAGCAGTCATACACAAGGAACTAAGTTTAAATTTTCTAATTCATTTTGCTTAAAAAATCTGGTATCAAGTCCAATTTCTAAGAAATAACTAATTTTTATTAATTAAAAGAGGTCCATTTTTGTTTTTCTAACAGACGGTTTGTATCTAGGGCAGTGATAGCCAAGCCCCGAACGCACGCACACAAAGATAAGAATTGTACACTGTGTAACAATCTATATACACATATATAAAATTGAATGTATATATCTTTGTTCCGTATAGGCGTCTAAACTACTGACCCGATCTTCATGAAATTTTCACAGTATATTACTGTCGACCAGGAAGGACAAGTAGGCTATATTAGGTCAAGATTGGACAAGGGGGCGTGGTACCTCCCATAAAATTTTTTTTTATCAATTATTTTTTTGGTTTCCAATATTTTTATTTTTGTTTTTTGTATATTTTTATATTTTTTTTTTTTACAAATTTGTTTTGTTTATAAATTTTTTTTATGAAATCATTGGATCCCTTGCAACGCCGGGTACCCGGGCCAGCTAGTATTAAATATTTCTTCTTAAACTTTCGAAAAAAAAAATACAATTCTGTGCTTTTAATATTTCGCTATCATCATCTTTTTCAATGTGATCTGGCTGTTTTACAAATTTACTTGGGACTTTGACTTTCATTTCATCAAGCAATTTTTGCCTTTCATCATCTTTGTATTTTTCATAATTAATACGGCATGACAAGTAATGCCGCCTTGTATTAAATTTGTCGCATTTTGCTAATTGCTTCAAACAAATATAACATTGCGGCTTCCTTTCACGATTTAAAAAAAAAAATTCAGTTCCCAAGAATTATTGAACATTGTTGCTCTGTGTGCTTTTTCGTTGATTACGAAAAAAAAACAAAACCAAAGCCAAACAAGCGTGCGTGGTGTTGCTTTCACAAAGCTTGAGCAGAGACTGATGATAGACTGATGTTTTGAAACGAACAAAGTCGTTGTATACATGTGAATTGCCGACCGTGTCTGTGTGAAAAATACGATTATTGACTGCCTCGCGAGGCTATGGAGTGGCTATCACTGATCTAGGGTTATAAATTTTAAAATTTAACTTCACACCCATGCCAAAGATCTGATGCACTAGCACATTTTGATTAACTCGAATGTTGGGTGAAATTTTGTAAAGTATTTTAAGTGACTACACAGTAAGAAAAAAGCCATACTAAATTCATGTTTTTTTTACTTACTTTTGGTATGAATCGCACTTAAAAATTTAAGTACGAATAGCACTAAATAAATTAATTAAATTAATCCTAACGATTTCTGAAAACAGGCACATTTATGAGATTGAGTCAATCTCAGTTTTTCATGGAGTAATCTCGTTTTTGTATTATTTTAAGTATAGATTCGGGATAAAATCAATTGCATTGTCAGATTAATTCAATCTCAGAGTTTCATAAATCAATCTCGTTTTGGTAGTATTTCAAGTGCAGATTTGCGATGAAATCAACTACAAAATGCGTGTTCGAGATTAATTTAATCTCAGGCTTCCTGAAATCAATCTTGTTTTGAATTTATTTCAAGTATTGAATTGGGATTAGATATGGATAAAATTAAGTGCTTAGCACTTGCATAATCCGTACTTGAAGCAATCCTTCTGTAGTTGATTTAAGTAAATCCGTACTTACCGTACTTATGACACCGGTTTGGATTGATTTAAGTACGGATGGATTGATTTTTCTTTTTAGTGTATTTCTTTACATGAGCACTTCAAATTTTTAAAAATGGTTTTCTTTTTCCTTTCTAGGTAAGTCGTAACTTTGTCATAATATTCTGTAAGTGTGGAAAACTTTTTGTTTTGGTATTTTAATAAGTATTTTTAATTTATGGATGAATATACGAGTACGAGTAATATGTAAATAAATTTGTTGTTTTGATTTTTCTTTTCAGTCGGAAATATAATAAAAATGCGGTAATTAAAAAAGCTAAAAGATGGCTTAAAAATCATTATAAAAATTTAAAATTTTATAATTATAAAGAAAATACATAGTATTAAAAAATAATTCGTGAAATGCATTTTTGAGGTATGACTAAGTGGCAATTAAGAAAAGATGTGTATGTACTCGTATATTTCTAAAGTTATTGCACATTTATTCCACTAAAATACATACTTAAAACATCACCAGAGCTTCCCCTGACTTCATTTACTATAAAAATTGTATTAAAAGCTTAAATTAAACTGATTTAACTTTTCTAACAGCGATTATTTTATATTTTTTCTAATTTATATACACGTTCACTAACCTGCAGTATTAAATCTGCAGAAGAAACTCAAATTCCCAATAATTTCTTAAGCGTACATAATCTCTTAGATAAGCATGAACAACAAAAACAAAACAAATAGAGTTTCATGGATTATTTAGGACTATCATCAACAAAACGATTTGATAGGTAAATAAATACAACAGAGGGTTGTAGATAAATAAACACACAACACTTGAGCACATTTCGTTCGTCAATATGAAATAGACAATCAAACAAATTAAAACTGAAACTGCATGTGTACTTATGTGCATATAAATAAATGATGAAAGCAGATTTAGAGAAAAAAAAAATAAATAAATAAATAAAACACTATATATCAATGTCAGCAACGTCGTCATAATCGTCATCAGCAGTAAAGTTTTCACTACGGAAACCATCAGCGTCAATTGAGAACGTCACTACAAACGACATAAACAAATCCCCAGTAATGACTGTCGACATTTTCCAACAACGATGATGACGATTTTAATTATTTAAATCGTCATATGACAATATGAGTTATACAGATACCAAAAAAAAAAAAAAAATAATAGTAAAACTAATTGACAGATGTATTGAGTATAAATCCAGCAGGAAAAGAAAATAGTACTAAAAAAAAAAAAATTCCAAATATTGAACATTTCATACTTTACAAATCACAATACATGAGTGCCTAAGGTTTTTAAACAAAAAGGTATCTACAAAATACAATTTTAACAGAAAATAATTTGAACAAAAAGATTTGGCCAAGAATTAAAGATGAAAAATCAGACAAAAATTAATAATCTAGTGATAGCATAGAAAATAGTATCCCAAACGAAATTATTTGTCGATTTACAATCCATGTTGTAAGCAGATAATAAAGCATAAGTGCTCGTGTGTGCGTACATGTTGAGTAGACTACACAAAGCCTTTTAAATTTAATCCCAATAGCGTACTTAAAAGGCTTGTGATCGCCTCTCCCTCTCCTTAATCATCTTAATGACTTATAATACTACACATCTAAATATAGGGTGTTTTTTTTAGAGGTATAGAACTTCGAATTGAAATAAAACACAAGAAAATCGTTTTAATGTCCATCAATTTGGCTTTATTGGAAGGATAATTTTATGCCATTAACGTTTAAATATGATTTCGGGCATGTGGCCGCCGCGGCTGGTTCGAATAAAGCCAATTCTACAGGTCCAATTTTCAACCACTTTTTCGAGCATATGGGGCCGTATGTTGGCAATAACGCCACGAATGTTGGCTTCCAAGTCCCCTAACGTTTCTGGTTTGTTGGCGTAGACGAGCGACTTCACATATCCCCAAAGAAAATAATCCAATGGTGTCAAATCACACGATCTTGGTGGCCAATTGACCGGTTAACCGAATTAATTGCTCTGATGGACGATTATGTCGACCATAAAATGGACGGAGCTTGCGGTAAACTTCGCGAACTGGACCATTATTTTCGAAATAAATTTGCACGATTTGCAAGCGTTGTTCTTTTGTCAACCTGTTCATGATGAAATGGCAAACCAAACTAAATATTAATCACTTGACAGCTGACAAAATGGCCGCCAGTTAAAAAAGTGATGCCAACTTAAAGTTCTATACCTCAATAAAAAACACCCATTATAACGAGGCCTGCGAAAGAATTAGTACACCCAAAAAATAAAGTTTTAAAATCAAGAATAAACATTTTGATTTTAAAAACGAAACCTTTATGAAATAGAACTAAGTTTGTTTTGTGTTATTTTAAAAATTTGCATTCTGTGCTTAAAAATTTAAACTATTTTGGAATGAAAAATTATTATTTTTGTTTCAAGAAACAACAACCTTGATATAAAGTTGGACATACTCAAATTAAGAACTTATGTTTTTGAACTAAGAATGAAATATTCTTGAAGTAATAATGAAGCATTTTTATTTTAAAACTAATTATTTTTATATAAAAAATTAAATGTTTTGAATTAATAATGGAGACTTTTTAAATTAAGAATGAATCGTTTTAAATTAATAAAAGAGAATTTTGAAATTACGGATGGTTCGTATTAAAATTAAAAATGTTAATTTGGTTTGGAATAAAAATGCCCTTATTATGAAAAATTTTTGGTCTTTGACTGTAGTCCAAAGCGCTAATCGAATGAATTTTCATTTGCGTCATGACGAGCATTCAACAAAAAATGTCGCTATTATGTTATGAACACCGTGTTTTTTAAAATTTCGCAATAATTTTAAGATTTTGTGCGCAAGGATCATACAGGATAATGGACATTAATATACACTTGGTCATAATAACAGATTAATTCTTTTTTTTTCAACACGACACAAATATAAAATGTTACTCGGGGAAAAATATATTCTTTTATTTAAAAAAATAAAATTATTGATATAATAATAAAATATTTTTGTTTTTAGAATGTTTAAAAATACATTTTCTTTTTTATTATGATTTCAAAAATTATAATTTTTATTTTAATAAGAAAACATTATAGTTTTTGAAATTTTTAAAATGAAAGCGCACATTTTTGTTTTAGAACTGTTTCGTTATAAAAATAACAATGTTGTATATTAATATTATAAGAAACATTCATATTTTAAAAATGATTTTTAAAAATGCAGCATTTTTAAAACAAAAACGCAAGATTCTTGTTTTAAGAATGCTTTTTTGGTTCAGTGTAGTGAATAAAATAATATTTTAAAAATCTATAGTATGGAGGAATAGAAAATAAGTGGTCATTTATTTTTAATATGTCCAGCATACATCGAAGTAAATTTTATAGGTAGATCTAACCAATTGCAATTGTCAAGTTTACATTTTTTTTTTAATTATTGTTTGAATATCAATTAATTAATTAATTTTTTTTGGTAATCTAAAAAATGCAATCAATTGTCATGTTTGCAGTTAATGTAAATTGTTGTTGAAATTTTATCTGACTACATATCTAATTCATTCAAATTCCTTGTAACCGATTTAAAAAAATCACGAATATATCAATTCATGTCTATTTTTTTATGCTTGCTATTTCATAATTCCGCAAATCTTAGAACTCTTTTTTTTTTGTCTGAGAGGGTATAGCTTACATTTTGTCCCATTGTCCAAAAAATGGGCGGCAACACGCCTATTCAGGGGGGTTACTCGCTATTGCGATGCGAAAGCTAAATGCGATGAGGTGCCAATTTGGTACTCTCTATTACTTTCGCAAATCCTTTCGCAAAATTCTTTGATAAACTGGCAGCACTGACTTTGTAAAAGGAAATATGGCAAAGATTGACTGTAATGAAATGCCAAGATATGTAAAAACCGTCTTTTCAGAAAAGGAAAGTTAGGAAAAAGTGAAGTGTAACAGTTTTTAATTGAAAGTAAAATAGTGTTCGATGAGGAAAGCGACCGTGTAGGACGAGTCTTAAGAGATAAGTGCAACATACTCTCTTCAAAATTTCCGTTTGAATAAGGAAGCGTTTCTGTATGTTCTAAACGCTATTCAACACGAGCTAAAAGTTTCAAAGAGATCCAGAGCAATTCCAACTATCATAAAACTATCGCAGCAGTCTCACATTGCTTCGAGGTCTGCTCGGCATTGAAAGAATACTACGTTCCAACCATATTAAGCACTTACATTTCAACACAAAATTGCAGGACAGTATGAATGCTATGGTTTGGTTAATTATATTTCACCTTGATTTTACATTTTTAGATATACATATATGCACAAAACAAAATGTAATTTTTTCTCTCTAAAAATAACAATTTTAATATCAAATATAAATATTTTTTCAACGTACTCACATGTTTTTCTCCCTTTGCGTTTGGTATTTACC
Source organism: Nowickia ferox (assembly GCA_936439885.1). Taxonomy (NCBI): domain Eukaryota; kingdom Metazoa; phylum Arthropoda; class Insecta; order Diptera; family Tachinidae; genus Nowickia; species Nowickia ferox. The sequence continues at coordinate 86,693,024 of OW387023.1, read as the reverse complement.
TTTCGCAAGATTTTTGCGATAATCAGACGATTTTGACAGACGTTTTCGTATTACAGAGTGCGGTGATGCCAGGCTTGCGAAAGAAAAGAAAAATTGATGCGAAAACCAAATGCGCAAACGCATTAGAGAGTACCAATCGTTCGATTTCGTAGCATTTTTCTTTCGCATCGCAATAAAGAGTAACCCCCCAGTTTTTCTCTGATCTTTTACTCAAACGATTGCTGAAAAACTTACCACACACCTTGTAGTGACACAATTTTGAAGTTGAAAAAATGGACAAGCCCACGCCCATTAAAATTTATGATTATATTTCACGTGCTGCAAGGCAATAGAGTTTTATGAAATTGGCTTTACACTTTGAACTTTAAACAATACTTAGGGGCAATTTCACGATGTCGACAACGTTCGACTTGTCGCACACTTACATTCAAAACAAAAAGAAATTTTCATATTTTGTTGTTTTTTTTTCAAATGTAAGTGTGCGACAAGTCGAACGTTGTCGACATCGTGAAATTGACCCTTAATCTTGCATTTAAAACAGTGGGAGAGAACATGGCCATTAAAGTTAAATTTTATATTTCACGGGGTTTTACTTCAGAATACGAATTTTAAATATTTTAAATAATAGTTTAATTGATATTGTAAATTCTAATTTTTTTTTTAAAGAGAAGTTACTTTGAGGGAGTTGAGAGAGTTTACTTTGATGTTTGCCTTTTACTAATGGCAGCTGCTAACTTGCTTAGGAAAGGGACAGTGATGGTAAATTAATAAATTGAAAAACACTTCATGATCTTTTCTGCTTTGCCTTTGCACATTTATCGTTTTAGCAGTGTGATAGCGCCTGTGATGTCAATGAGGCGCAATGAGTTTTTGAAGCTGTGTTTTGTAGCCATTTTATTGATTATTTGATGTCGCCTATGTCTCCGCTATGCACCACCTACTAAGGAAGGTCTTCTGATACTACAATAGCTGTGGTATTAACTGAAACCGTTACTGTTTCGGTGACCCAAGAGTATGCCTTCATCAGTCAAACTTTCCGAAAACAATGGACACAGAGGCAGACTAATGAACATCAGAAAAATGTGTGGTGTTTTATTTGATGACTTTAACGGACACTGGACTCGAAGCCACGACCTTTGATTTATACTACTTCGGCCAACGCCACTCGCGAATTATGTATTTTTTTTTGTTGCAAATTTTACAAATAAAACCAGACTTTTTCCTGAATGAATTATATAGATTTTAATGTTGAATTTTTGTGAATACGTTCCGACTAATTGCAGAAGCGCAAGATTATGTCATTTCACAATCCCAAGAGATTTTCATAGGAATTGTTTGGCTAGAGATACAAAAATTAGTAAAAAAAAAGTAGTAAAAGCGAGCTATGGACCTCTACCTTGGTCCATAGCTCGCTTGTTTCACTCTATACTTTGTTCGCATTGAGTTACATGCACTGCTTTTCATGCGCCATTTTATTTTTGTTTTGATCAGCTGTGTGCGTTTGTTTATAAAAACTTATAAAGAAAAAATGGAGAGTGAAATCGAGTTTTTAAAAGAATTTGTGGAGTTAGTCGAGTTTGTATATTTAATTTTATGTGCAAAAGATGCCTATGAACAATTTAAAAAAAAGAAAAGGTTTTGGGTATCCAAAACGGAACGGAATTTAAGTGGGTTTTTTGAAACCACATTTAAAAAATTAAAACTTCTGACCCTGAGCAATTTCGAACCGCGACAAGAATGTCTGCAGATGTCTTTGACTAATTATTCAGCATTTTAAAAGATAGTCTTGAGAAGAACTCGGCCAGAGCTATTCCAGCATATTGTCGGCTGTTGTTGACTTTAATATAAGTAAATTGAAAATTACATATAAATGTATGCACATTATTGACTTAAGCAATAACTTTTCTAAGCAACTATTTAATACAGATTTAGCGGAGATGACACTCAGTACGTAAAAGTAATCGATAACTAATATGCAAAATTTGTTACTGAGAAAAGTGTGGTGAAAAGTTAATTAAAATACATCGCATTAATGAAAATATTCACATATTTTATTAAACAAGTTTTTTTACTAAGAAATTTTTTTTATCGAAAAAAAAGAACAAAATTATCCACGGCAAAATAATATTTATCGATAACGTAAGAAATAAAGTATTATTTAACATCTTTAGCATTCAAGAACAGCTGACTTTCTTTCATGGTGCTTGTAACGCGTACAAAACTAGAAAGTAGACCTACTTTTTGCTTTGAACGCGCCTACGCGTTCTGCGCTTTTTGCAATGTAACTTGTCACATACTATTAAATTGATTCTACTTTTTTGACAGATGCATAGAAAGCTTAACGCGCAAAAAGCGAGCTATGGACCTCTACCTTAAGGGTTATTTTAGAGGATGTGGCATTGTCCATTTTTGTGAGCACTAATTTTTCTACGAATCAAATTGTTGAAATAAAATATCTTATTTAAAGGATGGTAGTTCTCATTCGAAAACGTATCAAATACATAGTTTGAAGAAACCTGCACAATACTGAAAAAATTAAAGAGTAGGCTCGATACATATTATCAAAAACGAAAGAAAAATTTAATAGTGCCAATCACTCTGTTGGTGACGATTACACTGTACTTTACGCAGAGATTTAGAGTTCAATTTCTACAAAAAAGAAGCCTCAGAATTCCGCTTACTGTCTTGGCTTCTCAAGAAAATTTAACTTCAGAATATGTAATATAAATTGGGCCAGCACGCAGTGCTTTTGAAGAAAAATATTCGTCTCAAAATGGCTGCAATCAAGAAGTCTACCTATAAAAGAGTCCGTGCACTGTTTGAATTTCGCGTCTCTTAACAAAAAGGCAAATACTGCTCCTGCCGCGTGATTCGATAAGAAAATGGAAAATAGTTAATAAAGTGTGTTTAGTAAGTATTTTTTAATTTTTTTTTTTGGAAAAAACTCATACTTTTCCACTATTCAACATCAATTCTCATTATCAAAAAATGGTTCATGGAATTTTGTTGTGGCCGTAAGAGTAAGAAAAATGCCGAAAGTTTTAAACGCCCAGTAAAGGTTTCTATACCCAAAATAATCCAAAAAAATCACATTATGTTTTTCGTCGATCGGGAATTGAAATGGAGAGAGGTTGTGGACGCCAGAGTTATCTTTTTTTGGCTCATTGGTCGCAATTCTGAATGATTACTTGGGTATGAGAAAGCTTTCGAGAAGCTGGGTGTTGTGTTTGCTCACAATCGACCACAAACGCAATCGTGTGACAGCTTCGCAGGAATGTTTGCTCAACTGCAATATGAATGAGTGATTGTGACATTGCGTAACTGTAGAGGGAACATGGATCCGCCACAATAGTGCAACCAGTGGGTTTGTCAAGCTGATGCGGCGCATGGAGGGTACAAAAGCCTATAGTAAATATTATGCCAACTTACTGCGTCGATGTAAAGAAGATTTAAAAAAAAATTACCGTAGATGGTCAAGAATGCACAGATGAATGCATGTGTTGTTACCATGATGTACATAAATCCCTTAACCGGGCTAAGAATTGTTCCCTTATCTGCCCTATTTTCCAGACATAGCCTATTCGAGACTGTTTGTTATTCACAAACATAAAGAAATGGCTTGACTGAAAGAGATTTGACTCCAGCGATGAAATTATATCGCAAACAAATATCTGTTTTAATGCCCTCACTTCTCATTTTAGAAAGAGTTAAAAAAGGATTCAAGAAACGTTGGTCAAAGTGTGCTCAAAGGAGACAACGTTGTTAAAAAAAAATAATTTATTATGCAAAAACTTGCGTTTAAGTACAAAACGCATGGAATTTAGTAGATCCATTCAATTTATACTTCCTTTTAAGGTGGTTAGAAATTTTTTTTAGATCCACCCTCTTCTGAAAGCCTGGAACAATGTTCCCAGTTTCGTGCGAAATGCTGTCAAACTACATGTAAAAGTATTTGGTATAAAATATTTGCGAAATGAATTCGCAAAAGTAGTATTCTGTTCTTATTGCGAAAAACACTTAAAATCTATCTGGCAGCATGTTTTTCCATGCAAAATGACTCTGGCATCCTTCGCTGCGAAACAACATGAGCAGTACATTTTCGCATAGAATTTCGACAACGTTGCATACTTTCAGGCAATAAAAGCGATAAATTTGTAAAAAAACCCGCAAGGTGGGCTACATTTACATGTAAAATTTTTCAAGCGAAATAATCAATGTTGCTGAAAATTTTTCACAACTTCGAACAGAGTACCTTACGACTAAAATGTTTTCATTACAAAACATTCTTACCAAAGGCGTTTTCTTTGCTAAAAAAAACAAGGAGATATTGTTTGCCGTTAGCTTAAAAATATTTATATATATCGTAAAAACTGTACGTAATTGACTAATCCCGTCTAACAAATTTTTCCATTCTGATGAACATGATATTTATTTATTCCTCTATTAAATAGAAAAAAATAAATCTGTTTAGTGTATTTAGAAAAGAAGATTCCTTAAGACGGCGTTTCAATAAAATTTTAAATTATTTGTAGAATTTTTTTTTCAATTCTGATTATCCCAGTTTTAGAATGTTTTTCATTAAATAAATAAATCTTCTTACTCTCTATTTGACTTCCTTACTTTTTAAGTCATAACAATTTTTAAAAGGGTATATTAATCTGCAACTACGAGAGTATACTGGAAACACATATAATTCCTTTATTTAGACTCAACTTTTTTCATACATGTCTTACAACTCCAACAAAAGCAATCTCTGTAAATTAAATTGTCTAACGTTAGATACCAAATAAACACTTATTTGTTATTTTCTTTAACGTATCACGTTCAAACGGCAACAAACATGTAATACATACATGCATTCAGCTATAATTTCTCCATATTATTCAATCATTAAAAATTTTCACATCCACATGAAATCAATATTTGCATGACAAATTTACAATCATTAATTAATTAAATATTTGATCACTCACTAAATTAATTACAGAAGATGTGACGAAGAATACAAATTGAGATTTATACAAATGATCGGATTCCCAAATATTAACCACAAAAACAACTACTTGCCACTCGAAATGGTGATGATATGAATTGTAGTCGTTCCTTGCTAAATACGAACCCTTATTTTAGGCGCTCGATGGTGATGTGTGGGAAAAGTAAATACACAAATCTTTGTTGAAACCAAACGCAATTGAACAGTTGAAATTCATGCAAACACTCATCTGTGTGTATGTATTTTGAATCACATAATGACAAGCACACTTAAGCATACGCAAACAAATGCAAACACATTAAAAAAGCAAAGAAAGAGCAATTGTTTTTACTGAATCAATAGAGCACTGTTCTTTTGTTTGTAACTCATGTTCAGTTCAAAAGCATGATGCAATCAACATGTACAAAGTAAAGTCGGCACATACATGCATATCGCTCCTTTATTGCAAGAGAGGCATAACTCAAAAAATATAGTTTTGCAGTAAATAAGCTTTAAGCTTAAATTAGACATGCCATATCATATTGCCGTAGCCATAAGCAAAACAAAAATTCAATTGGTTTGCATGGTTATAGCGTTATGGCAAATCACATATAATACAGTGCTGCCCATTAGTTCTGCCATTAGTGCTGCCCATTAGTTTGGTTCGAACAGCTGTTTTATATGTAATTTAAGCTTTAAAATATTTTATTTTCTCAAGAGAAAATTAAAATTAAAGGTCAATTTCAGCAACTCTACTTAAATATCAATTCATATTTAAATGTCGATTGTCATTAATTTTTGTCATAATTTTTGTATGGAAAAATTACTTTTGAATATAAATTGATATATAAATAAATTGCTGAAATTGGCTCTAAATAACGATTTTGCTTTGCATTATTTATTAACTATAAAAACGAATTTTTTTTAGATATGTCTATGTTGAAATAAAGCAGCGTTATGTGTGGATGTAAGTCATACGAGTAAACATGAATCTTCTTTGTCGATTTGCAGCATGAATGTGGGTTTGACGATTTGTACGAGTGGCAGAGTATAAACATGCCCACTTTGTTCTTTCGTAAATTGAAAAAAAAAGTGAAACAACCACCGTAACATAAAGAAAAACATCAACAACAGCACAACACATACATACATATGTGCTATTGTTGTTAAATGTCAGCAGTAGTATCTACCATAAACGATGCTAACCAATTGTCATCAATATCTAAAATACTTGTAGAACAACGAGAAGACCTAACATTTGTATTAGTACACGCATACACACACACACAGACACACGCACGCTCACACACATAAAAGTATGAGGACACCAGAGAACAATAAACCAATTTCTTGCCTTGAATAAAATACAAAATGCTGAATACTGCTGCAATGCAGTCCTTAACAACCCTGTAGGAAATTTAAATTCTAAGACATCAGTATTGTTCAGCGTTTGTTTTTGAAGACTTTACTTTGTAAAGCATTTGAAAAATCCCTAATGTCTTAAAAGTTCTTGCAAGTACAGAGGCATACTGCCAGTTTATAGAAGACAAGTAATAACTCTCGTGTGTCTATATATGTATGTATGTATTCCCTTCGATCCTATAAGAAGCATAGGACGAAGAAAAAATGGAAAATATAGTAAAAACCCTTTTCCCAACAAACGAAATCCCTTTAGATGTAAGGGACACGGAAGAGACTACAGATACTCCCTTGTTCACGATTGAGGAATTGAGAGAAGCGGCCAAAAAGTTAAATTCGAAGAAGACACCAGGCCCAGATGGTGTACCACCAGAGGTGATCAAGCACATAGTGATGAATAGGCCACACTTAATGCTTGACATGTACAACAAGTGCCTCGTGGAAGGGGTTTTCCCGAAGACTTGGAAGCTACAACAACTAGTGCTTATTAGCAAAGGGAAGGGCGATCCAGACTTGCCGTCAGCTTACCGACCACTATGTATGCTCGACACTGCTGGAAAACTTCTGGAAAGACTCCTGGAACCTAGGTTAAAGGAAGCTATAGACATGGGAGGAGGACTGTCAGGAAGACAACACGGATTCAGACCTAAGAGATCCACTATTGGAGCGATAAAGGATGTCGTGGATGTTTTTGACAACGCTCAGCGTATAAATCACTTCAGTAGACCAATTATTATCCTGGCCACTCTAGATATTAAGAACGCCTTTAACAGTCTCAGATGGCCAGACGTTCTGCAGGCTTTGGAAAGAACTTTCCGGATACCAAAGAATCTTTCGAAAGTAATAAGAAGTTATTTCAAGGAGAGGGAGCTCATATATGATACGTAGGTGGGAAAAAGAAGAATCGCAGTCACATCAGGAGCTGCGCAAGGATCAATTCTCGGACCGGATTTATGGAACATCAGCTACGATGACATACTCAAAATCGAAATGCCACAGGACACTTTCCTGGTTGGCTACGCAGACGACATAGCGGCCGTAATAAGTGCTAGAGACATCGAAGAAGCCAGACGGAAATTAAGGCAAGTCATGATTAGAACGAAGTCGTGGCTTGTCACACGCGGGCTCCAACTAGCGCTCCAAAAGACTGAAATTGTAGTTCTAACGAGCAAAAACATACCTAGAGACATAAGTATCGAAATAGAAGGAGAAACTATCACATCTAGAAGATTTGTAAATTACCTTTGCATCCGACTCGACACCAAGATGACGTTCTTGAACCAAATACAACATGCAGCAGGAAAAGCGGCAAAGACAGTATCTCAACTGAGCCGGTTGATGGCAAATATAGGAGGACCACGACAAAATAAGAGAAAGCTGCTAATGGAGACTAGCAACAGCATACTTCTCTATGGCAGTGAGATCTGGGGCAAAGGGCTAAAGAAATGCAGCAAAAATGCTCTTCTTGCTGTACAAAGAACCTACGCCCTCCGGATAGCTTCAGCTTACCGAACGGTGTCTACGCAAGCCATTCTCGTTCTAGCGGGAGCGATCCCAATAGACCTTCTCGTTGAAGAAAGGAGAAAAATATGGATAAGGAAGCAGGCCAATAACTTCGAACAGGGCGATAGAGAGGCGATAAGGCAGGAAACCTACCAGAGCTGGCAGACTAGATGGAGCGAAGCAACAACAGCTGCGTGGACAAGAAGATTACTCCCCAATATAAAGGCGTGGTTAGACAGGAGTTTCGGTGAAACTGATTATTATCTGACCCAGATGATGACGGGGCACGGTTATTTTAGGAAATGTCTGCACAATATAGGTAAATGCACTACACCATACTGCCTATACGAAAGAGAAAACATAATAGATGATGCCGAACACACGTTTTTTGAATGCAGTAAATGGGCCGAAAAGAGACGCGAACTCGAAGAATTAACGGGCGAGCTAAATGCTGGAAGCATCATACATCACATGACAGCAAATGAGAGTATATGGCGAGCAGTAGCAAAGTACTGCGAAGATATTCTTAAGGCAAAAAAGCCTGATTTAGATGCTGCAGCTTAATTGACCGCAACAACAAAGTGGGGGCCTGGACGCAGGTAAATAGAAGAAGATGATCTCAGGATCCAAGAGGGATCCATCTGGAAGTAATGCGGTAACAGCGGTCCCCAGATGGGCAACATATCCAAATCGTGAGGTGGGTTTTTAGCCGGTATACGTTATACTACGGGAGTCCGGCATAGGTGTGGATGACGATCCACGCACCATGAATAAATCATTTTCCCATCTTACACCCAAAAAAAAAATAAGAAGCATAGGACCTCAAATTTCAGTTTTGGCAATCATTTAATTTTAAGACAAATTAGGCTTCCTAATCCGATCCTGATGCTGGGGTTGCCAGTTCACTTTCAGGCAAGCCTTGATTATAAGTTTTTTGAAAGGTGTATTTGTCTTCTTCCTGAAATGCTGATCAAGCCATTCATTTCATTCATTCATTTGTTTTTGCTATAAACTATCAGATAATCTTAAATATGTTAATGGAAGCTGGTCCACAAATACTCCGATAAAGGGATTGGTACTAAATAAAATCCATCCCATTTACTATAGTTGTCTGATTAGGTCACTCACACCAATCTCTGATAACTCTGAAAGCTTGTCGGTATACTTTTTTTGTTTGCAATATTATAGTATTGATGTAAGCAGAATTAATTGCTTAAGGGCCATTTTCACAACGAATAAAAGTATACATTAAGAGTTTTAAAACTAGTATTTCAATACAATATACTGGTTTTAAATTCTTAAAGTTTACTTTTGTATCGTTGTGAAAATGGCCCTAAGTCTGTTTATAATAAGAAATCAGTCGATACAAATGTATGTGGTTTGGAGCACAAAGTAAACAGAGGTAAAGAAAATGAGTGATGAAAAAAGCTAAAATCAGCTTTGACACAGTTTCGGCGAGAAAGGTACAACTGTAGTATATTTGTTATTAAGTTGTTAACGATATAATCAAAACAAACAAGAGAAAATGTGGAATTTGCGAAATGAACAAGAGAACATTTTTACAAAATTAAATAAAAGATTTTGTAGTGTTGCATTAAAAAACACAGTGTGTAAAAGATTATGAATATTACAAAAGTGATTAAAATTAGTTTCCAAATGATTACAGACTTCATTTTGAGCATTTTCATTAAAAATATATTCATTTTTACCATTTGCTTCCAAAAAGCATATGAGAATGAGACCACAAAACATTAATTAATGCCACTACGAAAGAAAAATTAAAGAAGACACAGACTCGGTGTGAGCGAGACGTCAAGAATTCGCAATTATCTTCCGTCTCGTGACATCTCTGTGTACTTTGTGGTTTGGAGAGCTTATAAAATAAAGTGAAAACGTTTAGTAGGTGAAGGGTTTTAAAAGATCAAGCACAAGCGTATATAGCGCTGTTAGTTGTTAATATTTATCTTTATTAGATAAAGAGTAATTTTATGCAAAATCTATGCAGTTATATTTTGTGATTAATAAAAATTTAAGTATTTTTTTTAACAACAGTTTTTTCTAAACAAATGTTTTTAAAACGAGATGTCACAAAAATATCGGCCCTAAGATTGTAAGCAGTCCTTTAAATTTTTGAAATACTTCTTTTTGCTATCGGCATTTGGAGAGATCATTTTTTTGTTTTGCCCTATACTTGCCTCAGTGGGCTAACAGCATTATTTAATTTCATTATCGGGAACCCATACTTAAATAATTGTAAAATGAAATTAATCGTTTAAGTATCTATTAAAATATCGTTCATTTACTTGAAAAACATCACAATTTAAAAACGTCCGATTTTTGAGTTAATAAGACAAAATTAATCCCCATATTGTTATAAACATTGTATAAAAATACCACAAATATTTCGTATGTTCAACTAATGAGGGAAAATAAAATTTTCTTTTCCATCAAGTTGTGCGTAAATTGAAAACTGTAGACTAATTTTCTGTAAAACAATTTTTTTTTTTAAGTTAACATGTTGTTCAGGTAAAAGAGCGATATGTTTTACTTGGGTAGATATTGCCGGTTGCCTAAGTATGTTACTCGTAATAACTGCTAAATTTTATAGTTAACCCTCGTACGTGATAACTCATAATATCTCACATATATATGGGCAGCATTTTGCAATAAACTTTGGAATCTAGTTTATATATTTCTTTTAAAGAATTTACAATTAAATAAACTTTTATTTTTGATTAAAAAATTAAACAGAATTCATAAAAGTTCAGCACACTCAAAAAGTTTTCTAAAGTGACCCTTAAAATAAACTAGCAGAATGTTTTAACAGCACACTTTCGAAAAGCGATGTTACAAAGGAGTATAAGGGATCACGAAATTGGTTACACACACACACACACATAAAACGCACGCACACACTCGAATAAATGTATGCATGTTTTGCTTCTTCAATTGAAAAACCAAGCCAAGAATAATTCTCTTATCCCAGCTTCAGTTTGCGTGTATGTGACGACCGTGCACCATGAAGCATCATAATTGGCAAAAGAAATGTGACAAAAATAAAATAAGCTTTTAACAAACATTTATTTTTTTTCATCTTCTTCTTCTTCTTCTTTTTAGACTGTCAACGATATTTATTTTATTTATTTTTTTTATTTTTGTGTACGAATTCACATAATCCTTATGTGCAGCCATCCATATAGGAAACCACAAATTACAATAAAAAATTTATCTCTTAAGGATGAAAAGAAAATGGTGGAAGAAAAAGCAGAAAAAGAAGTACAATGCTCTTAAAGACTTGGAAATGATATTTTGTGTAAAAAGGGTACTGACAAGGGGGAAGAAATAAAAACAATTACAGACAAATTTACTGCAAATGTAAAGCTTGTATTAAAGGGTTTGCCGTATTGCTTTTGTACTTTACTTTTAATGTGTGTTGTGTGTTCAATTGACTGGTAAGTGGACCATACATCTATGAGCATAAAAAGGGCAGAATGTATTTGTTACAAAAATTTATAGCATATAAATATTTTCGGAAGCAATCACATTTTGGCGTTTTTGTGTGAAAACTATTCTACAAATAAAAGCCAATCAGTCCTTGACCTGATGAGAAATAATTTGTCTGTTTATGATTCCGTTAGGCTTAAGTTCGCATGTGATAATTAGCGTTTCTATAATTGGTACACTGTTTGTGGTGTCAATTGGTGTAAATTTCAGTTCTAAATACACATTTTTCAATGCAAATAAAATATGTGAATTCTGTTTATTTATCGTACTACAATTTGTTTTTACTTTTGAATTCTCAATAAATTAATTAAATGAATAACTTAATATCTTTTTTTTTTATTAATTTTTATAGTAAAATGAGCAATTTTCTACGAAAGAATTTATAAAATTATGAAAAAATTCAAGAAACTTTCTTTTGCAGGAAATGTTGTTATTGGATTTGTGATTTTGCATTTACAAAACGAAACATCAGCTGTTTTCTTCAAAGGGTTTTTGAAAGGGTTATATCACACCGAAAAGTTAAAACTTTTGTGATTTTCAGAACACCATCATACCACAATTATGATTTTAAAATCACAAAGTGGTTTGAAATCTTGTGATCTCTAGAACATACCTGCGTGTAAGCTATTCTGAAAAAAGTGAAAAAGAAAATTTTTTTTCCTTAAATTTTGCAAAAAAGAAGTGCACGAAGAAATTATTTTTTTTTTGAAATGAGCTGTTAACAATATTTGTTTGTAATACTCTTAATTACATTATTGCCATATATAGTTTGAAGTTCGTGGACAAAAACTGGGGAGCACTAATTTTCGAAATCTTTGGAGGCCCATAAAAAAATTGTCACCAAAAACACCAAACTGAGAATAGGGTTTTACTACCCTTTGGAAGTATATACCATCGAACCTATACTCTACAATCCGTGTGCTTTTCCAAAAGTCTTTGTTTGTTGCATAGTGTAATTATTGATTATTGCAAATTTCTTGCAACTAACTTTTTTATCACATCTGTTTGTGGATTCTTATATTAAAACTCTTACATCAAAAACATTAAACGTTTAAATTACACAAAGAATTATTTTTGTGCATAGCTTTTTTCTCTTTATGAAGACATTTGTAAATAAAGACCTCAAAAATATGTTGCAAGAATAGGAAAACAAGTAGACTTAGATACTAAAACTACTTACAGTTTGTGGTTTGGTAAAAGGATGGCTGCTGCAAAGAACTTCAACGCAAAGTGAAATAACATATGTAGAGTATATGAAAACGAATTCATTTATTTTTTTTACAAATGTGTGTAGAGGACAATTTGTTTTTCATAATAATATAAATTACACAAAAGTGAAAAACACATCCCTACACGTAACTAAAATATCATATGTGTAGGGAAAAAAATTCATTATATGATAAGTCCGAAATCCAACTGAATAAACTGAAATTATGACACTTTTACTTGCAGCAAAAATTTAAATAACATAAACCGAGCAACACTAACATACAACGTACACCATGTCCATGAAAGGCAAGTAAGGAGCGTGTTGTTCCAGCAAACAACAACAATCTTGAATTGTTGAATTTGTATAATTTTTTGTTAAAATTAAAATGTTTGCTTAAATTTCTATGGCTCTATAAAGCATACACATAAAGTAATATGTGCACACATGGTCCTGAAGTGTGGGAATTGTGTCAGCATGTGCATAAATGTAGGCAGGCTAATGTTTATATGTTATTTTTATTAGGGAACCCCCACAAAAGCCTAAAGTGTGCAAAGCCAGCCGCTGTATTACATGTCAGGAATGACATTCAAACCAAAATAATGAAGCATAATCTTTCGAATAAATTAAAATTCATGGCAGTCAACATTATTTATCTGTTTTATTTCAATATCAAATTCCTTATTTCTGAAAAAGACACAGGGAATTTTTTAAGCCTTTATATCCCTTATATTTCCAAATATTTGGCTTGTGCAATAAGAATGGTAAATGCAAATTTATTGGAGCTATGCTCTTTATTGCGCGATACAAGAGTTACAATGTGATTTTCGTCACACAAATAATCGACACTATTACAGTTATAAATTTATTTTTGTTTTGATTTCTTTGTACTTAAAAGCATAGTATGGAAAACGTTCGTTCTCTGAAGTGAGTAAAACATTAACAAAACAAAAACAATGATAACGATGGCGCAATTTGTTTTTTTTTATTGTTTTTGTACATGAGCACAAACCAGAGAATGAAGCCGATGGGCTGTCAGCCGGCTAACAGGCGCCGCCGGCCACAAAAAATACATTAATTGTACGCATTTAGAAAAAAAAGTTATGGGGAAAAATAGAAACGTTTTGAAATATTTCCGGCAAATTTGACATCATCATATAATATAATTTTATTGCATTGTTATTTCACACATGAAATTTGTTTTATATAACACAACAGCATATCGCTAACTTGATGTCCTAAGGCACCCTTTCTTCTTTTTATATCGTACTTGCAATTTCTTACATATTTGAAAAATTCCAGCTGCGTATATATCGGGCTTGAAAGACTAAAACTTAATTTTTCATCTAAAATTTGTAAATTCGGAATGCCCTATTCCCTATACAGATAGACTTACACGCACACACACACATGCATGCTTTTACTGGCCATTATAAGATTTATATATATATGCATATAATTTTTTTTTGAATTTCATATTATGTCTCTTTACATTTCTAATTTCATTTCACTGACCTGCTTTTGCTAAGTTCAAAAATAAAAATGTATTTTAAAAATAAAAGAGAAGTTATAAATTATGCAAACCTTTGTGGTTTACATTATGTAAATTAAAGTGGTTTTGTTATAAACACATTACATATTTTATAAACTCTGCCTTTAACGTTTTTAATAATAAATGCAATTGTAAACTTATAACTGCAGTACTTAAAAAAAGAATGGAGAGAAAATATAATATTTAGTTATGTGAATGATAAAGTGAGAAATGTGTGAAATTTTGCTATTAGACATCATTTTTTTCATAAGCTAAAAAATTAAAAAAAAATATAAATAGATTTAAAGGTCAGCGTTTGTGTTTTATTTAATTATGTTCGACAAAATATATGTTTATCTCCTATAAAGGATAATGATAAAAAAACATTATTTTTTTTAAATAAAATTATAATTTTCCCACCAATTCGCTAAAGAGAAGAGAGAGGTGAAAGAGAGGCTGCCCAAAGTTTGAGCTCAGGGAGCAAATTGCGGCGCTGAATATGGACCGAAATTTTTATACTAACAAAATTTAAATTGCATGAAAATTTGTTCGATATCGAATGTGGTAATTTTCCGCCAGTATCTTTATACTAATTTGTGTTCAAGAGACTACGTTTCAATACTTTAGTCACAACATTCAGATGCTTTTGATGAATAAAAGCTCATGTTGAAGTATTCGAAGAAAACCGTTTTGAATATGATATAAAGAAATCAACCATTTTGTCCCAAATGTGAACTAGAACAATTTTTAAAAGAAATTCGTTTATTAATATGAAGTAACTCAATGACACAGAAAAAAGTATTCACCAATTAATGTTTTCAATTAATAATTTAATTAATTCAATTAAATTTTTAATTGTATTAATTAATTTGAGTGGAAAAACTTAATTGATATTATCAAATTGTTTATAGGTGAAAATTTAATTAATTTTTTAATTAATATTACAAATATTTTAATTAATATTACAAACTCATTAATATTACTTTTTTGTGTGGACCCGGCAAACGTTGTTTTGCCACATAAATTTTTTTGTAGGGAATTTCTGGGTTAGAAAATAATAACTAACTCATTGTTAGTGTGAAAGGATGTGGGGTATATCAATGATAGAGGCATAAATTGCTATCACCGATTACGGAATATAAAAATAACAAAACACCAAAAATTTATTGCTTCAGATTTATTATAATTTATACTTATATTAATTGTTTTAAAATTAACTCGTAACAAATTTTGAAGAGTCTTGCTATTACAGCTTTCAAAATAAAAGATTATTATTAATTACGTTATATGGGGATGCTCCTTTCCCCGGTCCTATTCTACTATTATTTTTAATTACTTCGCACACCGCTATTAAAAGAGTCCATATCAAATTTGAAGACTCTGGCTATTATAGCTTGGGGGGTGCCCCGTTCTCGGGTCCTAGTCTGCCAACATTTTGAACTACTTGGCACTTTGCTTTGAAAAGAGCTCATACCAAATTTGTACACTCTGACTCCTAAAGCTTTCAAGGTATAAGACATTTCCTTCGTATGGACGTGGCGCAGCCCATTTGGGAGTATGGAAAATAGATTACGATCTTTTCTTGGACCTACGAAATACACATAAAAAATTTCATAAAAATCGGTCAAGCCGTATCGAAGGAGTTCAGTTACGAAACAAAATAATTTTTTTTTTTAATTTCTGGAAAGTTGCGGTTGTGCGGTACTTTTCACAATGTAAAACTAAATAATATTTTTCAACACAATGTTTTAATGCCTTTTTAACATTGCCAACGTTATTTCGTGTGGCATCGAACTTGACTCGATATCTGCTGACAGCAATGGCCAACATTATCCACACTCAGACCTGGCATCACTGATGAAGTATAGCGACTTCTTCCATCTGGTATTGCTAGTCTAACGCTCTACAGAATTGAGGTTGATCCATACTGTCTTCCCAAAATTAGTACACGGAAAGGCCAAGCATTAGAGATAATCCAATCTAGCACGCAGAAAAAAGTATTCACCAATTAATGTTTTCAATTAAGAATTCAATTGATTTAATAAAATTAATTGTATTAAATAATTTTAGTGGAAAAACTTAAATGATATTATCAAATTGTCTATAGGCGAAAATTTAATTAATGTTTTAATTGATGTTACAAATATTTTAATTGATATTACAAAATTATTCATATCACTTTTGTGTGCATATAAGTGAAAAGAACCAACTCTATTTTCCTCATATGGCAAATCTTTTAACAGCAAAGCTTAATCCACTTTGTCCATGACTTTATTATAGTTTTAGAAAACAACAGGAATATTCACGTCTACTTTTTTGTTGGCCTCCAGCAGCGCTGTACCTTTTCACTTTCCTTATTGAAAATCTGTAGCTATAGTAGACAAGCTATTGTCAAGCAACCGCAGGAATAAAATTTGATTTTCTACATCTAACTGATAGTCAAACTCTGCTCGGATTTTTCTTTTTCGCATTCTTTATCCTCATCAATGGGAGGCTGGTGATATTGTTACGCCTTTCACTTTTGAAAACGCTTTTCGCGCTAACTTTCGCGAACGTGTTTATTTGTTTTTGCACTCACCTGTATGTGCATGATGAAATTTGTTTTCTTCGTGAATGTGCATTGTTGTGAGTTAACCGAATTGGCACCAGAACTTTAATCGGCATCTTATACAAATAAATACACATAAAAAAAAACATTTCTCTCATTTCCCAGCACTGGTTAAAGGCTCAATTAGCCGACTGTAATTGAATGTAACTGCAACAGAAGGAAACAGCTGATCGATATGGTTCTATGAAAAGTAATGAAAATGGTTATAGAGATGTAATGTAACGTAATGTACTTTTCATATCAAAATATCGATCAGCTGTTTCCTACGTTGCAGTCACATTCCATTGCAGTCGGCTAACTGAGCCATAAAACTTACTTACGTTGTCGTCTCTAGTGCAGAGCGAAGCACAGCAGTGCAAATTTGTCATACTAATTTAATTTTTGACTGACGGTTTATTTTCCTACAAAATATTTTCACTGAATTTAATTTTTGTCCAATATTTTTCTCTCACCAAACATTTTTGCTGCGTTTTGACTAAATCTTAAAAACTTTGTCTCCATAGTAATTTCCAGTCCTGTGGCACTCTTGGTTATAAAAACATTATTGCTGTGAGCAATTGCATTATATAATTCTTCATTATTTTAGAATTATCTTGGTATAAGGGCATGAATATGTAAATTTTACTATGCAAACTAAAAGGAAAGAAAAACTATTGAAAAATATCTGGCCAATTTTTGTCTTTCCCTTAAGCCTTTTTTATCTTTAAATCTTTTTATTAAGTGTATGGGAAAATTCATGCTGCAAATTATTTATTCGTCTGTCTTAGAAAATTGTTGGATTATTTAAAAACAAGTAAAATTCAATCCCAATGCTGCTGCATAGTAATTTTTCTACT
The DNA here is from genome assembly GCA_936439885.1 of Nowickia ferox. Classification (NCBI taxonomy): domain Eukaryota; kingdom Metazoa; phylum Arthropoda; class Insecta; order Diptera; family Tachinidae; genus Nowickia; species Nowickia ferox. The sequence goes on along the minus strand of OW387023.1, from coordinate 86,675,444 downwards.
CAAGGTTTTACATACATACTCGTACATATTTGACTATTTTAACTATTTATCTTGTTGTTCAGAAATTTTCATCTTCATGTACAGGCACTCATGAACCCTGTTTGGTTTGCTTGTTCAAAAATGTTTTCTGTGCGAAAGTGTGTGTGTCTGTTTTATTATTGTCTACAACCTCGTTTTATTGTTTGAGTTATTTTATAAATTGTAAGGAAAACTAGGAGAATACATATTTTGCACCTGCCTGGGAAATTAAGAAATAGTTTTCTCTTTGTAGTTGCTAAATTTTATTTTGTAGTTTTTCATTCAACGATGTACGAGTACCTTTATATCCTTGAGTCATGATTACTATGTTTTTATTGTTCAATGGAACCCAACTTGTTCCAAAAGAAGCTTTTGTAAATGTGATTTTAAATACACGATTTACTCATGCTTAGTTAATGTTATTATTCTTGTTGAAGTATTGGTCGATTTTTAAATTTATTCAATTTTAAAAGTTTTTTATTATTGTTAAAAATTTTTTTTTCTCAGAAATGTTCTTATTCTGTAATAAATCTGAGACGAGGCAAAAAGTTAAACAGTTGAAAAAAAAACATGCACAGAGAAACGAGCCTCGCTAAATTATGTTCCTTGCTCACAAGACTAAACACTAAGCTGTTGACTGTATAATAAGTGAGTTGGAACGGTCTTTGGGATACCGAGTTCGATCCCTGGCCAGACCCAGTCATATCAAGAACAGCATAGATTTTCTGTCTATAAAATATGTGGCAAAGTGTGTCGATATTTGTCGGCGAAGTAGAATAACTAAGCAAACGGCAACACAGCTTAAAGCCAGAGGCTCTCCAAAAATGCATTATGCTAATACAAGACTTGGTTCTTGGATCAAAGCTCCATTCCAGACAACACAACGTAACCAACTACGATGCAAAAGCGCTTGTTTCGACCTTTAAACTGGCAACCTGTGCAACCTATTCTTCTCACCTTTATGTTAGTAAAATAAGGGCGCTGCATGCGCTTAACAGACAGTCTTCTGTAAAGAACAGTGAAATTAACATCGTGGTATTCCTGTACTGAATTATTTAACATTGTGTGTTTAACAGATCTTAATGTCAATATTGAGTGAATAAAGTGTTCTGATTTGATAATAATTGTATACTTGTGGATTTTGATTTAATTGCAAACATTCATACACACAAAAAAATAATATGAATGAGTTTGTAATATTAATTAAAATATTTGTAATATTAATTAAAAAATTAATTAAATTTTCACCTATAAACAGTTTGATAATATCAATTAATTTTTTCCACTCAAATTAATTAATACAATTAAAAATTTAATTGAATCAATTAAATTATTAATTGAAAATATTAATTGGTGAATACTTTTTTCTGTGTAGCTACAAAAACAAAGTTTTTAAAAATTAAAAAACCAAAAATTTATTGGTAGAAACTTTAGTTAGAAGATTGAAATGTGGCTGAAAATATTTGCTCGAATGATTTTATATTTATACTCACCATAACATTTTTGAAAAGGGCGGGAGGAGGAACTTTAACCTCCTTTAGATAAGAATTGGACCTAGACTTTTGAAACGTCCATACACGTTTATTATTACTAATTTCGTTTTGGTCTTTTACTGGTGAGAACCTTGTTATTTATATTTATATTTTCTTTTATTAAGTCTTATCAAAAAGTATTTTAACTTAACTTCCGTAATAATCAACAATCACTAAAATGAAAAGCTACTAAAAGTTTTTCTAATAAAAAAAAGAGAAGAAAGTAAGTAGCAGAAGAATAATCACCCTGTTGACCATAATTTTGTAAAGGACAACACAATAAGTTTTACACTATGATAAATCATTTTTCAAAACCATCCTTACCAGAAATATTGTTTAGTTTTTTCTCTTAATAAATTTTTAAATATTTTATAAATAAATTTGCATACAAACAACGTACATAACATTAATGCCAGTATAGAATACATAAATCTTTTATTCACTTTATACTCATATGTATATGAATCATGAAAGAATAAAATTCTTTAAGTTTGAAATGTACAACAACCAGTTCAACAAGCATATCTATTATATACATATGTACGAGTATGTCTGTATGTTTGGCGCAGGTGATGTTTGCAGAATTCAAAAAACTATGAATACCATGATTACCATTTCATTTTTATTTTCTCTCTGAATACTATTTTAAGAATAAAATGACTTCTGGTTTTAATTTTCAAGATATTTAATAAATAGATCATGTGTAAATTTTTCTGGTCTCACATGAAATAAATTGTGTTTTAGTAATAATAACATTTGTTTTAATTTAATTTATAAAGTAAAAGAAAAATATGAATGAATAATGGTTTTTGAAGAAATGCAATAAAAGTTAAATTTTATTGAAATTTATTTTTAATAGTTTAAAGAAAAATAAACAAAGTTTGTTTTTTTTCTTCAAGGGAAAATATTATTTGTAGTAAATTTATGCTTGGAAATAAAGCAATATGTGATTGAAGTCGACAACTAACATGTTACAGTACATAACCAGTTTAATTTTATTTAACAACTAAAATTAATTAAAATAACTAGCAAAAATAGTACAAAAAAATACCTAAAATTACTTTTAATAACAGTAAAACTAACCACTAAATTTGGTTGGATTAATTTTTGGTCAACCGTCTGTCCCTACTAGATGAATTAAGATAATTGTAAATATTATTATATTTTTAGTTACCCACCATATTTAAACAGCAATTAACAATTAATAATTGACATTTAATTAACAAAAAAGATTGGTTAGATTAACGGGACAAACAATCCAAATCAACAATCCAAATAACAACTTTTATTTAGACTAAAATTAACAACTCAAATGGGTTAGATAAAACATCTTTATTATCTTTATCTATTTATTTATAGTATGTACATTTTTCATATATTTACATTATAAAATTATAAAACACAATCACAAGAAAAAAAATATTTTCCTGAAGACGCCACACAAAGGAGTGGCAATATCAATTTTTTAATATAAAAACAAGAGATCTTAAGCTTAATAAATAAATAATACACATTTTTAAATTACGCAGCCCAAGCGACAGCCGCTAAAATTTGTAGACTGTGTTTGCTACACGCATGAATATAAAAAAATATCCTGACTATTAATAGGCTACACCTGCATGTATGCAGGGCTATTTTATTTACACACACATAAAGCGTTTTTAAAAAAGCCACACAGACATCCAGACATTGAATATTCCATTTTATATACACAAATGATTGTATACGGCGTCAGATTACGAATGAATATCCCAAGTATCGTGGGTATATATCTGTGGCAATAAATAATAATGGCTTAAGTCGAAATTTCTTGTTTTTAGATATTAAGGGTTTTGTCTTTTTTTGTGTTTAGTTTTTACATAAAATGTTTTCATGTACAGACCAAACGCCTGGCCGGATTTTGATTTAGTTTTTTCTGTTTGTAAGGCGACTTGATCGAGAGGGTTCTTAGCTATGTTTTTAGAACATCGGTCCAACCGTTTAGAAGATATCACATCTTTTCTAGATATATCGGGGGTTTCTAATATTTTAATTTTTGTTATGAATAACAACATTTTATAATTGAAATTTAGCTGAGTGATAGATCTTGAAGAAGAGAATAAGAATATGTAATAAAATGAAAAAGCACTTATGTCAACTTAAGCCATTATTATTTATTGCCACAGATATTTTTTCGATTAAACATACTCAGACTGAAAGTATGAGAGAGAGAGAGAGAGAGAGAGAGAGAGTCAATGCGTTTGATATGTATGTATTTGCATTTTTATTTTTAGACGTAGCGTATCTTATTTCGCCTGTAGTCACAGTCGCTTGAGAGAAAAATATGTGGGCGTACAAATTATTTGCGCTAAAATTAAGATTATGCGCAGTTACTAAAATTAATTCTATTTACTTATGTACATATATTTATTTATTTATTTTTGGACTACTCATTGTAACTCTATGCTGCTTATATTGCTGTTGTAGCCCATAGTGCTGTCCATATCTCGTCGATACTTGGAATTAGACATTTAGTACACACCAGCACTCAATTTTACTGACCATCAACAACGTCGTGTTTTTTCTAATTGGGTGCTTGGGTCCTTAAAATGCATTAAACAGAGTAGGAAAGGAATATCATTGAAACGTTTTCTTGAGTGTAGAGACCCATAGTTAATTTCGGGCATACGTAATAAGTAGAATTGTTGCATTTGGGGCTCGAAAAATTTAAGAATTATTGTTGAAAGTCCTTTTCATTCTCAACGTGTGACTGTTTCGTGCGATTTTTGGTATGTCGAGGCCACTGAGCCTTTTTCGAAAATGATGCTGGAGCAGCTGTTGCGTTGATGGGACTGCGTTATCGAACGATTGTTCAATAATTTAGTATGATTGGAATTAAAAGATACTCGCCCCTGTTGTGCAAATCGATTCGATTTGTAATCGTACGATATCCTAAAATTTATAATACTCCCTTTAGATATGATATGATACTTAAGGCTGTATAGTATGGAAAAATCAAGAAAAGTCTAAAAATATGTTTCTATTAGCAATTGATTTTGACGATATTTATTTACAAGACGGCACTACGTTCCATCGAGTAGTGATATTAGTGCTCTTTTGTATAAAAATTTTCCTAATTGTGTGATTTATCGAAGATGCAATCAAAATCGGCCAGCGAAGTCTTGTGATTTAACACATTTAGACTTACTAATTTAGGGCTACGCAAAATATAATGTCTAAAATATTACCCTCAATTGATTCAATATGGAATTCATGAGGTTATCGAGTACATGCAGCCGCTAATGTGGGAATTGGTGATGGAAAGTTTCATGAAATTAATATGTTACTGTCTAGCGTAGACGTGACGGCCATTTGGCCGATATTGTTTTTTATTGTAAATGGCATATCTTTTTGTTTAATATTAAATAAACAATGTGTGTGAAGATAGCTCCGTCAGTTACTTCGTTTTTAGCATCCCTGTGTTACTTTACATATCTCTCGCTCAGAGACTGTGAGGTAACAGTGTTGCCAGAAAATGATGATGAGAGAATGCTAAATCAGTAAAAAAAAATCTGCTAAAATGTTCTATATATAATAGCTTTGAATTTTATGTTTATACAAACTAATTAGTATTTACAGGTATTTTTATAGCACATACAAATAGTTAATAATTGGTATTTTTTGGAAATGTTACAATTACGTTTAAAATTTTTTAATCCAATAATAATACCAAATTATTATTATTTTATTTAAGATACATTGAAATTGATTATTGAGAGGTTAGCTGGATCCTATGTGCATTTCACTGTTGCTAGTGCAGATCATCAGGGAACCTTGACCCTGCAATACATGTACATTTATGAGAAAAATCCTCTATACAGAAGAATTTTTTTATTTTCAACAAATTCTGCCAGAAAGCATTTAGCAGAATTTTTTGAAAGTTGAGTGCTTTTTAAGTAATGAAAATTCCAGATCTAGGTAATAAAAAATCTCTAATTTAAACACTGTTAACTTAACAGAGTAGATAATTTATAACATTTTCAAAAAAAAAAATAATAATGTGCATATGGGAACTTTTTTTGGTGGAAATATATCGGCCAAAAACGAAATGCTGGGGTAATACTGCTAATTGGGATGGGAAACTAAGGCTTCAAATATTTCAGAACGATATAAATTGTACTCAGAAACAATACAGTTTTTGAGATATATGACTTTCAAAAATGTAAAATAACGCAATTTCATATGTATATGGGAAAATGCTTTCTTTTACATTTTCTCAATTATTCATGAACTATTACGATTTCAAAATTTAAACTTGGTCACAGTAAAGATAAGAAGTTATTAATCAACATATATTTTTTTAAAAATTTTAAAAATTGAATTTTCCATTAAAATTGCCCGGGAACATAAGGTCAGTAAATATTTGACCTCTGAAGATTGGAAATCATCTCATAACACATACTGTTTGGAAGGCCATTTTCTGCTCTTTACCATGACACCTCAATGGAATATTAATATATACATAATTTTGTAAAGTCGATTTTTGCGAATTTTTCTCATTTTGAACTCGCTATATTTCGCAAACTAGACCGTATAAGGACTAAAAATTTTGGCCTAACGGTAGTTATGCCAGAAGCATCATCATCATTGTATACAATTCGCATAAAATTTCATCAAAATCGGAAGCGAACATTTTTAAAATGTTACTTTTGTTAATTGTTTATAAATGTTTTTACCCAACGAAAAGCTTGAATTTTGATGCCTTCCGGCGGGAGCCAGATTTTGATTTTGGACCCTTAGTTTCTTAGGGTAATATTCTTAGAATTTTGTGTAGACTTCATTTTTGTCAGACGCCTGTTGCGTTTTTACTCGCACACCAAAAAATCGACCCACTCTAATGTATATACTCGTATGTATATAAAGAACAAAATAAGTTATACTTGTTAGCAATTTTATACGTTCAGTGCTTTTTGGCCGACACTGTACATATGTATGTATATATATTTACATATATTCAATTTAATTTTTAAACTAAAATGCCTACAAAATTTCCCTGCTTTGGGTTTAATAAAAAGTCTTTATCCAAAACCAATTAAGTAAAAAGCTTGGGCTCTAAATAAACAAAAATGAGACTTAAGATTTTTTTATTTATTATTTATTTTTATAATACTGAGACTTACTACAAGTTTATTCGTCTTAATAAATTAACTTTTGCACTTAAAAAAAATAGCTTATAACTGAAACTTTTTGCCAGTGGCAAGTAACCATTTTTTTTTAAACAAGATTTTATTTGTTTTTCCGCCAGGGCACCCATGAGTTAGTGCTGAAAATAAAAGGGACACAGCAACCAAGTTGTTAACAATATAAAGAATATAATCTTACAATTTTCTCGGATTAATATTTTGTAAGCAACAGCAGCAAGCAAACAATTTGAGTTTAATAAACTTTATACACAAACTTTCATATACATAAATATGTATTTTTTTGTATACAATTTCAAAATTATTTTCTTTTAACGCCCTTGCCCTTAAAGAATGACATAAATTTTGTGGATACAAAAACTTAAAAATATATTTATAACTTGGATTATATTATGGTTGTTATTATGTTCTTTTGTTACTTTAAATTATAACGATAATGAGCATAAGCCATAACCATGATGATGGCAGTAATATTGAAAGATGAAAACTGGGATAAGAAGTTGCTGTTGTCGGTCGTCGTTAGATATTATTGGTGGGCGAAACAAATTTACAATTTACCCCGAGAAGTTATCGGAGTTTAACTACTTTTTATATTTTTTATATCTTTATGCATAAATAATTTAAGGAAGGAGTGTGAGTATGTGTGTGTGTGTGTGTGTGTGTGTGTGTGTGGGTACCTAAATAAATATTTATTCATGAATCCTTGTAGACGTATTTATGGATTCAAGTATAAAGAGCAACAGCAAACAACAGATGTTGGGATTAGAGAATATGATTTTGTTTTTCTTATTCTTATTTTTGTTTTGTTGCTTGCTTTTATTTTATATTAATTTTATGTGTGTGTGTGTGTTACAAAACAAACATTCTTAAGCAGCTTTTAAATGTTAAGAAATCGTTTGACCAGCTGTCACAGTTTTAGACGTTTGAGTATTTTTATTTATAAATTTGCTAGATATATATACATACATATATGTATGTAAACATACTTATGACTACATACATATATACTTACGTATCCTAAAGGACAGGGAGGACTTGAAAAGGAATATCGATTTTCAGTAAAGGGAAAGGAAAAGTGCTTACATTGCTTGAGATACGATTCACGGCGATGCAAAAGGTGAAGCACACATATCTGTCTCACCCAGTTATTTTTGCAGGAAATACTCGCCGGGGGCTCAATTTGGAGATTGAGATAAATGGTGTAGCAGTTCGTATCCCCATGCATGGATTTTCGCCATAAAATAATCGTTTCACAGCTCTCAAGTCCTTAAGTAAAAATAATCTAAGAATGCTCATAGGCTTCCTTACCGCCAATTGCGGAATGAGAACAGACCTAAAAAAATTGGGCATTGAGAGTAAAAGCCTCCGTATATTCTGTGACTATAAGGATGAGACTCCACAGCATATTCTGAAGGACTATGAAGATTCATGCCACAGAAGGTAAAGCCAATTGGGTAAGCACCTATTGGCTGATTGGGAATTACCAACAGTAGAAGCAATAGCAACCTTGAGATTCTTCAAGCATCTGGCAAGGGTTACAATAGATCTGTTCGATCTCAATATCCTGTGCTTCTTGTATAATTTTTTAATTCATTGATTCATATAAGGGTGCACCCGTTAATTGTCCTGGATGATATAGTGTTTGCTATTAATCTCTTGCAATATGTTCATGTTTCCTTGTAAAGTAAGCAGGAAGCATTGTTGTCACCGAGAGATCTGATTGGCTGTTGTGATCTCGTCAGTGTGAAAGCACAAAGCTCTTTTGTAGAAGCTCACACATTGCCCATATTGCTTGGAAAAGCTGCTATAAATCAATAATAAATATATCCAAAAGCTCTGGCTACTATTCGCTGTTAAGTAGTTTACCCTTTTCAAGGTAACTGACGTGAATGACACCGTGAGATAATAATTTTCATAATTTTAATCAGAAATGATTTCTTAGTCGCGTTTAAGTTCATTAATTTCAATTATTGTTCAATGAAATATTTTTATTAATTAATGTGAGTTTCTAAAGTAGAGAAGAAAAATTACTTACAAGTATGTATGTACCGACGGTACATCGAATAAGTAAAAATAATTAATGTGATGATCGTAAAAGATAAGCAAGAATAGTTAAATATACTTAGGTAGAGTGATATAACTTCGTGCTAACCTGAATAGAAAATGAAAAAACGGGTAAACAGAAAATGTATAGTGATACTTACAAATGTATTTACCAAAGGTAAATGAATAATTGTATACACAATATAATCATTTCTCATATTCCATTTCATTGAAAATTTGCGTTAAAAAGCTGGTGTTAATAACAAGCTCTATTACAGTATATAGATTTGGGTGCTGATGAAGTGCGTGGCTGCACAGAATAATATCGGTGCTTCCCCCAGCTAATAAGGTCTAATTTAATTTTTCTTCTCTTCTTTAGAAACTCACATTAATTAATAAAAATATTTCATTGAACAAAAATTGAAATTAGTGAACTTAAGCCCGACTAAGAAATCATTTCTGATTAAAATTCACTATAGTTCAACTAAAAATATAAAATTGTCTCAATTTTCATACTTAAAATCTTTTTTCTTCCTTTTCTGTGTGTACAATCAACTCAGGCCTTTATTATGAGTTGCATCCGAGTCGATCTGCGCTGTCTATTAAACGTCGAAAATCGAATGTTAATTTCATATTTCATATGAGCATCGAAAATTTCGTTGAGCAACGAATTTTCTGTCGGACAGCATTATGCTTTCAATAAATTATTTTCATATGAAAACTTATTAAAAATGTAGTGCAGGTTATCATTTTAATAGCATTTAAGAATAATAGCAACCAATAAAGCTTTTAAGTTGTAACAAATATAATTAAATTTTGTCTAGTTTAGGTAACTTTTTGTGGCATTTAATTGTTTGAACCAAACATAACGCAACTCTTCATTACTTCTCATTCTGTTTGATGCGGTATTTTTTACCAAGAAAAAAGGGAAAGTTTATTCATTTTTCAATCCTTGACTACTATGAGTCAAAAGGAATTTTAATAGAAATTCACATCTTATTCTCATTTAAACTTTCCGAAATTCTTAATTTTATTTAATGGTTATCGATCACGAAGCGTGTTTAATAAACTTACTTACTTATGTGCATAAATAATGATAATAAATCCAACACACTGCTCAACATAAAACTTGGGCCTGCCTTCAAATTCCATTTACTTTGCTTAAGATTGTTTTAGTGCAATAATTTGATGCGAAAGTTATTTGGTTCGGTAACACACTCACAAAATTATTATAGTAAAATTAGAGTCAGCCATTGTTTCTGAATAAAACGATTTGTATAGAAAACTGTATTGAAATCAGTAGCTTCAAATTAATTATTTTTTTTGGATATATTTTTTGTAGTTATCTGCATTAACCAGTTGCATTTTAACAAATGTTTATTGATAATTTTTTTAATTGTAAAAAATCTTGATTTTTATTAACAATAAATTTATATTTTCTTCTCTTTTTAGGTAAGTTTAATAAAAAAAACTCGTTAAGTGAGTATTTGAAGTTTATGTTATATTTACAACTGAATAAAAATATATAAACACATATTTACATGTACATATGTATTTTCCCCTAATTATGAAAGTGGTCTAAGTCATATGAGAGCATTTTTGATTCGAAATCCTTACTAATATTATACATTTGAAAGAGAGTTTGTTTGCTAGGATTTAATGATGCCCAAACCGCTAAACCAATTTTGAAAATCGTTTCACCAATGCGAAGCTGCATTGCGAGCATCAAATAAAAGATAATTTTTTTCTCCTGATTTTGAACTAATTTTTTAAAACGGAGTATATTACTGTATTCCACGGCCCAAAATTAATTTTACGTGTCTCGGGATTTTTCTGTGTCATTTAGAATGTTAAAATTTTACTTAGAATGTTATTTGAAATAAAATTTTTAATTTTCAATACAAAATTTTTTTAATTTTTTACATTTTGTGACATAACTAATCAAACGCTAGTGAAGTATCGAAAAAAGGACCTTAAGCTTGTATTGAAATACAAGTGCAAGGCATTAAGGTATTATTCATAATATGGAATATGTTTCATCGTATTAGTATCATTATCATTGCTCCCATAGCACAGATACTTGTAATATCTTAAAATATATTAAAATTTTATGAAGACAAATGACATCAGATTAATCTCGCACCAAAATTAGATGGTATATCGCTCTCGCCTAAAACATACACAAAGTACCTGGGGGTTATTTTGGATAGTAAGCTGACGTGGAGGCATAATATAGAAGATAGAGTTAAAAAGGCCACCATTGCTCTATATGCATGTAAAAAGACGCTGAGCAGGACATGGGGCCTTTTGCCTACTATTACGTATTGGACCTACACAGCGGCAGCTAGCCAATTCTACTCTACGGAATACTTGTATTGTGGAGAGCGATTGAGACAAAAGCATACCTGAAAAAGTTATAAAGTATCCAGAGACTAGCAGAGCTCTGCAACACTGGAGCTTTAAAAAGCACACTTACTGCAGCTTTAGACGTTATATTGGACCTTAAACCAATAAAACTAACTGCAGTGAACGCGACATGCAAATCCGTTATCCGACTCAAGACAACAGGATAGATGATATAGATTTATTTCTATTTTGTACGCCAACGAACGACAAAAAAACAATTTTCTCTCTCTCTCTCTCTCTCTCTTTGCACACACAATAACCAACTTTAGCAATTATAAGAGAGAAATTCGCTGAGTAAATTTGTCGTTGTTGTGCTTCACACGATGAATTTACGTAGCGAACTCTTATCGACGAATTCGTTGACGTAGACGAAATTCTTCGTTCGTCCCAGTTGTGTTCCTAGCATTAAGGCAGAATTAGTTTGTACGTGCTGTTCCGTTCTGAATCATTTTTTTTTGTTTCTGTTCAATAGAAAGTCCTTTTTCGTTCTGTTCTGTTGCGGACAAATCTATAGCAAATAGAATTCAACTTTAAGTGACAGGCAAAAGTGTGTATATATTACTTTGTTGTGATATTTTGTATACAACTGAAATCAGATCTATAGGTTGCCAGCTGATTCACAGAAAAAATAATTGCAAAATATTTTATACAGAAAAGAACGGCACAGACCGACAATGAAAAGTAAAAACTAATGAGGCCTCTAGTGTTAAGGCATGAGCTTGCTTGAAGCTTATTTGTTTTCATATTTGCTTTTTTTATTTACTAATTTCATTAACGATCGAAAAATCCCTGGTAATAAGCGATTAAGTATTTTCTTAAAAAGAAGTCAAAAACAATTTTTACAACTACATAGTAAAATTCTTATATTCTTCTACATTTTGTATTTTTATGTGATGTAGTGAATCCTTCTTTTCCTTGTAGTACAGAGCACAAGTTTACCTACGCCCAACTCTATTAAAATATCATAGCATCACTTTAACGAGGCATTATTTATATAAAAATCTTTTTGCTTCTTCCGTTTTATGGTTACAAAAACTAATTAAATTCGTTATTATTTTATATGTTTTCCTACTTTTTTTAAAATAATTTAATTAATATCCTGTTAATAAAAGCAGCAATAAAGAAAACACCAGCAGATTAATTAACATTTTAACCCATTAATGTAAGTTAGGTATATACGTTGTCCGATTTGGATGAAATACCTCACAGTTTTTGGGTATGTATGCATGCATGCATGCATATTGTTGGGCATTTTTATACCCATCCGTCGATATAAGTTGCTTGTTAGATAAAACTTATAATAAGAATAACTTATTTAAAAATAATTTAAAAGAAAGAAAACGCTTAACTGATTCGTTTTCCTTTCTGTTACATTAAAACCAAATTTGCTTCTCTTCGAAGAGAAAATTTAAGCACGGTCTTGAATTTGGCTGAAATCAAATTGATCAATTTTTTCGAGTTCATTAATAGGACCAGTCCCAGTCATCAACGTCACTTATATTTGATATGCCTAAATTTTTTAGACTTGAAAACAATTTTTACTACTACCCATAAATTTTTCTGACATGACAGACACACATTGATTGTCCGACTGAATACCTTTTACTTCCATTTAAATACTTCAGGATACACAAGAAGCCACAAGGAATTTTAATATTCCCTTTTAAGTCTCTTTTAACAGATGCATACAATATGTAATCATTGTCAAAAGACAAATTGTTGCTAATTGGACATAAATTTGTTAAATATTGAACTTAGATATGACTGGTTAAAATAATTCGAATTTAATAAATAATATAGTGCTGTGGACACTCACCATTATTTTAATTTGAATGGTGGCATGAATAATTTGTGAAAACAAAAAACCTTTTGTCATACCACTTGAAAATAAGTAACTTGAATGTTGAACTAAACACAATTAGGATAATTGATTGGCTATTTTAATAACTAAATATAAATGTTTGAAGGGAAGCAAATATTTGTTAAAATATTAAGCTACGAGCTTTTAATAGATACTCGTATTATTTTTTCTTCCTTTTTTGGATTTTTTATACAAAAACTTGTGCTGAAGTCTTTAAAGCTTTTACTAAGTATTTAATCATGAATTAACAAAACCAAATAAATAATGCCGCGATATGCATATTTAATATTCATATTTTTATTTTTTTTTTATAGAAGGTGTTAAAGGTTTGTGTTAAATTTTGTTTTTTCTCAAAAAATAAGCGTATAATTTTTAAACCTTCAAGCAAAAAACTTCACAAAATAAAAATTTTTATTCGATTTTTAGTTAATTTTTAATTTTTTTTTTTTTTAAATTTTATGCATTTCTGTTCTGTGAAAAATTAATTTTAAATCGAATAAAGATATTTTTTTGCAGCTTTTAAACTTTTTTAGTTCTGCGTAATTCTCAATAATATATTGAGAGTCTATTTTTAAACAAATGAAGTTTTTTTTTGGCCTATTTCAAAAATCTTTCGGTTGAAGTCTACGGACGAGACTGTTGAGAAGAATCGAAATGCATATGGACATCGCTTAACCAATAAGCAGACATTTATTCCACTAGACTAAATGCTAAATAAGTAACTATAATTGGGTATTCTTAAATTTATTAAAAATAATATCGTACAAATGAAATTTCTCGCACTAGTGTCAGCTTGAGATTTACGATAACCCTACACAAAAAGTCAAATAAGGGTTAAACCAGGAATTAAGTTTCGGAGGCATGCAGTTTCAGGTCGTCTGTGTAACATAGATGTACTTACTAGAGATGAGCGATATTTTGAAACCAGTTACTTTTTTACAGCGATTAAAAATCACCAATCACAACTGTAACTGAATTTGTCAAGTAACAGCTTTTTAAAAATAGTTCTTTCACACAAACTGGTATGATCACTTTACAATAAATAAAGCTATTTCTTTAATTTGTTTGTACCTTCAGCTTTTGTCGAGAAAAAACAACTATGTACAGCTCTCACATTTTTTTATTTACAATTTTATTATCTCTCTGCCTCTTATAGGACAATTCTTAATATTTGGATTGGGTTGATTCCTCATTGTTTGTTCTTGTCGTTCTTATTATTAGTATTTCAAAATACTAATACTAATACACATTTTTAAAGCAGAAGTGCTGAAATGTATTAAAACGTGATCACCGCCACGGTTTAATTTCACTGCTGCTCTTTTTATTAGTTTTTCTCAAAATAACAGAAATGCTACAAAACAAATCCTAGTAAACTGTGATCACAGTCACAGTTTAAGAGAACGGCGATTTAAAAATGACGTTCACAAGGAGCAACATAAATAAAAATTCACGGTACTGCTCATCTCTAGTACTGACGATCTATGCTGATCTAAATCGTTTCCAAATTAAACAGACGGATTAACACTTTCCACTTTTTCAATCAATCTTGATGATCTTTATCGCCCCGATTTTTCTCTAGTCTATTCAAACTTTTTGATCAATTTTGTAATAAAAGGTATTCATGCTAAAGCTAAAAACTTGGTATTGAGCTAAAATGTCAAAATTTCTTCCACATTACATGAAATTGAAAATCAGTAAAATAAAAAAGATGGTTTCAGAGCTGGAAGACTAAAACTTTTTTTGGCACATAAAACTAACTACTTAAAACCTTTTTTCTTTATTAATTAAACATATTTTATATTTTGAAAAGAACTATGTGGGTACTGAAAATCATCAAAATAAAAAAATGGTTCCAGGGCTGGCAAATTGGAACTTAGTATATAAAATAATTTGCGAAAAATAACTTTTTGTCTTTATTAATTCAACATATTTTTAATTGTAGACAAATCATTACGCAGTAGTTTTTTTTTGTTGAAATATATATTTAATGTCACTCATTAAGCAGCTCAGGGCTGAAAAACAGCTCTCGTGCCAGATAGACTGGAATAATTCTTACCAGATACTGAAAACCGAACAATCTTCTGGGAGAGTTCACGATGCAGTCGTTTGAGAGCAAACAGTACTTCAAAAAGCAGAAATCACATGCAGGTTCTGTCGTACTGGATACCCACCTCTAAGTGTAGTAAATGCAGTGTTTATTTGTGCTGCAACCCACAAAAAATTGTTTTATGTCCTTAAATTCATAAATTATAATAAGAAATACATTACAAATAATTTACGTGTTTTTTTTAATTACCCACAACAGACCAATGTTGCCTGTAGTCAACATTCTATAAATACTGAACCAAGACACCAAGGGATTGGAAATTTTTTTCAATTCATAAGAATTTTTTTCCCACATTCCATTTTAATTAGGCCATGAGAGGGTTAATTATTGTGATTTTCTAAAGAAGACTCTTCTTTAAAAATTACATTAATAAATAAAAATACTTTATTTCATAAGAATTTAAAAATAATGAACTTAAGAACGATTAAGAATTTATTCCAAATTTAAATATCTATTTTAATCATAAAAAATAAATCACATTTGTGCATATGAAAATTAACACAACACCGCCGTAGAACAAAATTCGTCGTGCGTGACGAACTCTGAGATAGATTTATTTCAATTTTGTACGTAGACGAATGAGGAAAAAACAATTTTCTCTCTCTCGGTCTCTTTGCACACACAATAACCAACTTTATCAATTTGAATGCATTAAACACATTCCCCACAGCAGGCTACACGAACACGCGACTTCAAATGCCGCTAGTAGCACTTGTCGCCTCGTAGCCAGCTACGTAATTATTTTGGAGACGTCAGCAGCACCATCTGCACCTCATATTTAATTACATAGTTTAGTATTGCCACCTTCAAATATTTCGCATTTATAAAACTTAAATTACTCTTTCAAAATGTACTTATGTGACGTAAAAGTATAAAAATGCTTTACATCAATTTTTGGATATTGTTTCTGTTTAATAATATGAAATAACTGTACGATATCATTCATTCAACATTTCGTATTATACTGGCAACACTAAATTTTCTTATTGTGGCCAAAAAAATAAAAATTAGTTTAATTGGACTACAACGATAAAATGAGTTTAGACAACAACCTGCCGCCCTGTTGCCTTGCTGTCATCAAAAGAATCACTCTCACATAAACATGTGTATTCTATCCTTGACATTTTGTAGTCGGTAGCCTGCACTGGTGAATGTGTTTTATGCATATCAATTATAAGAGCTGAATTCGCTGAATACATTCGTTGTTATTGTGCTTCACACGACGAATTTACGTAGCGAACTTTTATCGATGAATTCGTCCACGTGGACGAAATTCGTCGTTCGTCCCAATTGTGTTCCTAGCATAATATTAAATTTCATGAAATATGTTATCATCAAAATTATTGTATTATCAACTTTTCCATTTCTGCCATACTTTATGTTGCTTTTTTTTAAAACAAAGGTTAAGTTGAGTCAAATCTTAAATGCATCATTATTTGTTGCTCAAATTTTGATTTTAAAATGAGAAAGAAACAGGCTGGTATACAAAAAGCGCATATTACCTACTCTCCCTTTCTCGCATAAAATCAAAGTGTGAGCATCAAAAAGAGAAGCATTTAAAACGGCGCACTATGGGGCGCGTAAAGTTTGTGGCCAAACAAAGCAGACTAATAGTGAAGGGCAGATTCGACATAACCGAATATAACAACGAAGATAAATCTTTTAAACTAGATTTAATGCTAACAATAATAAGCCTGAGTATAGTAAACAAATTAGATACAAGGTCCTTTTATTTATTTGCACCAAAAGAAATACTACAAGAAAAAATTGTTAATATGCATTTGACGTTGTCTTCTAAAGATTTTATATTGTATATTCCATCATGTATTATTTCTGTACGCACATAAATCAGTCCCAAATTAAAATGTTTACAATCTGCATTTCTGTTCTGTGAAAAATTAATTTTAAATCGAATGAAGATATTTTTTTGCAGCTCAAATTTTGATTTTAAAATGAGAAAGAAACAGGCTGGTATACAAAAAGTGCATATTACCTTCTCTCCCTTTCTCGCATAATATCAAACTGTGAGCATCAAAAAGAGAAGCATGTAAAACGGCGCACTATGGGACGTTTTCGTAAAATTTGTGGCCAAACAAAGAAGTTAAGTTGAGTCAAATCTTACATGCATCATTATTTGTTGCTCAAATTTTGATTTTAAAATAAAAAAGAAACAAGCTGGTATACAAAAAGTGCATATTACCTTCTCTCTCTTTCTCGCATAAAATCAAACTGTGAGCATCAAAAGGAGAAGCATGTAAAACGGCGCACTATGAGACGTTTTCGTAAAGTTTGTGGCCAAACAAAGAAGTTAAGTTGAGTCAAATCTTACATGCATCATTATTTGTTGCTCCAATTTTGATTTTAAAATGAGAAAGAAACAAGCTGGTATACAAAAAGTGCATATTACCTTCTCTCTCTTTCTCGCATAAAATCAAACTGTGAGCATCAAAAGGAGAAGCATGTAAAACGGCGCACTATGAGACGTTTTCGTAAAGTTTGTGGCCAAACAAAGAAGACTAATCCTCAAATACAAACATGAATGTATGTCAGTGAAGGATATATAGCAGATTCGACATAACCGAATATAACAATGAGATAAATCTTTTAAACTAGATTTAATGCTAACAATAATAAGCCTGAGTATAGTAAACAAATTAGATACAAGGTCCTTTTATTTATTTGCACAAAAAAAAATACTACAAGAAAAAATTGTTAATATGCATTTGACGTTGTCTTCTAAAGATTTTATATTGTATATTCCATCATGTATTATTTCTGTACGCACATAAATCAGTCCCAAATTAAAATGTTTACAATCTGCGTGTGCGCTTAAATTTCTATTAAATGATCAATAAAATTGATAATGCAAGCATTAAAAGATTCATTTACATATAAAAGGTTTTCATTTAAGGCTTTTTTTATAATAAAAAATTTTAATACACATGTCTATTACCAAATATTAACAAAATACCACAATCTGTTAAAATTTGTGTTCCCGTTTTAATATATTTTCAAATGCCAATCGTAAAAGGAAAACATATAAATAAGTACCGTACGCAAAGACTTCATTAATAAAGTATTTATTTTCGAAAAAGAAAAACGACAAGTTAAGTCGATTTCAATGGCACACAAGACCGCCAACAAATACTTCGAGCTCATACAATATATAAAAATATAAATAAATTACAAATATACATACATACGTAGGTATGGTATGCAAAAAAAAAAGAAGATGAAAATTACATAAATTACAAACGTTACCAACACTTTTACACTCGCACATATTCTTAAGGAATAAATCCTTTCAAAGTTTACCACACATAATCCTTTAAATATTCAGCAGACAAACAAACTCCTCATTTTAGATTACATAAAATGCTTGTACGGCTTATTATTCGAGGGTTTTGTTTCAATAAACATTTTATTTGAAATTTGTTGCAGAAATAAACGAATTTTTATTAACCATATTATACTCTTGAGAAAAATTTTGTATTTTAACATAAAAATAAAATAAATTAAATGAAATGTAATAAAGTGTACATAAACACTCAGATATGTTTGTGTGTTTGTATGTTTAGGCTTAAGGATACAAATATCGGCAAATTACAAAATTTTGTGTGGATGTTAAAGCCTTTGAACTAGAACCCGAATGAATATAAGCAAGCAGATATCAAAGTGATATGAAAAACAAGTGAGAGTGCTATACTCGCTTGCTCCTAATTTTATATATCCTTCACTAACATACATGTATTTAGTATATACATACATACATACATATATAAGTATATACATGCATACACATTTGTTTTGTGAAACTAATAGATCTTTAATTTTATGCTCTAGTGTAATTTATAGCAAGTGACTTATGGATATTTTTCGACTAAAGGTTTCATTTTCGATATTAGCAGTTGTTCAATATTTTATTCTCACTCTCTATTTAAGAATTTTTTTTTTATATAACTTATATTTACCAATTTATTCACCAACATCTAAAGTAACTTGAATCTGCATGTCTATATATAAGTTAAAGGGTTTTCCAGCATTTACCATAAGTATACATAGTGGCACTAAAAAAACTTTGTTTGTCTTAAAACATTTGCAAGAAACTTAAAATAATAACATACATGCATTTGTGTGTCTCGTAACACATATTAAAAGATTGCTCTCCATGTTTTGCCAGCACAATTTACGAAAATGGCTCATAGTGCGTGCGCCATGTGACATGTAGTTCAACTTGATGATCAACAACAAAAACAGATGCATGTAAAATCTGACTAAATTCCTAGTATTATACCTGCATACCAACTAAACTAATTTATTTAATTTTTTCCGGTATTTAATAAAATTTAATATTACAAAACTATACGTTGCACGTTTATTTATATCGCAATATTATGTAAACTAATTATTCTCCAAGAATTTTTCGATTTTGTTCAGCAGAAAGGATCATTTTAAGGGAAATGTAGTGAAACCTGTCATTTAATTTATTTTGTAGTTATGATAGTTCTTTAGCGATTTCTTTTATGTTATCTCTATTTACTAAAAATTAAAGAAACTCATTACAAGCTGTAAAGGCATGACCATCGATTTTTAAATTAATTGTGCTGAAAGCATAATAAGCAACATATCACAAAGCTTCGTAGGACTAATGAGTGCCAATGTTTATGGTTAAACTGTATTTTCATATCAAAATTGAACAAATATATAAAACTTTTGAGTAAAAATCTTCCTAAACTATAAAATAAGCTTAATTAAAAACCGAAAAAAAAATAAATATTTTTATTTAATTACTTTTATATACCAAAAAAATTTTTAAATTTTTAAATTTTTCAACACGGAAACCAAAAAATATGAAATATTTTTAATAAACAAAAAACTTAGTTTTTTAGTTATATTTTATACAAAAAAAATTCCAGCTCTGGAGCTGCGTTTTCTATTTTCCCAACTTTAATGGCAAACTTTTTCTTTCTACAACATAAAATGTATTTAATTTATAAAGAAAAAAATATTTTAAAAGCAATATTTTTTTTTTAAATTAGTTGGACTGGACCTAATTACTTTTATACAGTAGAATCTCACAAATTAGTTCGAATTTCTGGACATTGTTTTTAAGAAAATGATAAAATTATAATAAAAAATAATAAAATTGAAACACATTCTTTTTGAATTTTAAATCCTTGGCGACTTTTTTCCACAACAGCGACAAATGTTTTATGTGAAAGGCAACGAAAAAGTAATCTCTCTTCATCAGCATTATAAATTTTTGCTTCCAATTACCCCATTTCCGCGACTTTTGCATGAAATCTGTGTAGAAATGGAGTGACCTCACCAACATCACTCGAAATAATTTCACCACCAATTTTTAAAAATCGCCTTATATTATGGGTTTTAAATTTAGAAAGTCATACATCACTTGCAGTAAATGCGTTTTCATTTGTATCATTAAGCATTTTTAATATTTTAACCTTAGTATCCATTTAGCATTTGTTTCAACTTTCAGACGTATGAACACTTCACTTTGAGCTTCAGTCATCAACTGACCCAAATTTGTATAAGCATATAAATTTCACACGCATATGACCGAATTGCACACACCACGAATAACTCGGGTTTATCCTGTTTCCTGTTTTATTTTTACTGTACTGAGCGAAAAAAAAATTATTTGTAGTGAAAATATAAAAAACAAAAAATAAAAAAAGTTTCAGAAATAAGAAATTGTTCTAATTTTAGAGGATTAAATTTGTTTTTCCGCCTATTTAGTTCAAAATCATAGAAACCAACACATATTTTCTAGTGGAAATAAAAACAAAAAAGAAACTTCCAGAAATTAGCATCCAATACATTGAAATTGCCGATTCTAATTTCTGGACGGTTTGAATTTGTGAGATTCTACTGTATACCAAAAAAAGTTTAATTTTCCAACCCTGGAATCATGCTTTTAAATTTTTCTGACTTCTTATACCAATTTATATCTTTCTAAAATACAAGATATGTTTAATTTAAAGAAAAAAAAATTGTTTTAGTAAATCACTAAAATCATCCTTTTATATTTTTTTAATTTCTTATACCAATTTATTTCTTTCTAAAATACAAGATATGTTGAATTTATAGAGAAAAAATTAGTAAAACACTTTTATACACCAAGAAAAAGTTTACATTTTCCAATCCTGGAATCATCCTTTTATATTTTTGATTTCTTATACCAATCTATTTTTATCTAAAATATAAGCTATGTTAAATTAATAGAGAAAAATAAAAAAATTGTTTTAGTGAATCACTTTTATTTATACATCAAAAAAGTTTCAACTTTCAAACTCTGGTATGATCCTTTTTTTTTGATTTCTTTCTAAGATACAAGATGTGTTTAACTTATAGGGAAAAAGAAAAAAATTGTTTTAGTAAATCACTTTTATAAATCAAAAAAAGTTAAAATTTTCCAACCCTGAAATCTGTTTTGAGTTTTTTGTTTCATTTTGAATAACAATTTTATTCCTACTGATACTATATAAAATACAAAAAGCAGTTTTGGCGAGATACTTTAATATATCCTAAAACAAAAAGTTTAAATTTTCCAGCTCTGAAAAAGTCTTTTTAATTTTGCTGATTTTTAATACCAATCTAGTTTGGAGCATTTATAACGCTCTAGTCCAAGATATAAGTCTCTAGCTTTTCTGGAAGCTTCGAAAGTCCGATTTCACGTCCAGACTAACGGATGGTCACACAGACGGACAAACGGACATCGCTTATTCGTCTTCTCTATTAATAAAGACCAAGAATATATACATATATACTTTATGGGTCCTATGTGAATATTGTGGAATGACAAACCTATATACCCTTTAGCGTTTTTGGTGAGGGGTATAAAACAACCTATGTATGTAGAAGGGAGTAAGTAGGCCTTCGATACGGCCTTCTTGAAAAGGCCGCCAAGCAAGTGTACTGATGTAAAAAAGGTCTAGGGTGGTCTTATAAATGAAGGACTTCAAAAGTTTGCGGCTGAGGTCTGCTCCCTATCACGTGTGTATGTGAATATAAGCATGTACGGGGTCCTTGTACAAGCATGCGTGTATGGATCTGTGTATATATGGGCATCTACATATGTATAATCACAGCTTAAAGGCTCAGTTAGCCGACTGTAATGGAATGTAACTGCAACGGTAGTAGACTGCTGATCGATATTTTTAAGCGATTCTTACACTCCGGTTACATCTCTATAACCATTTTCGTTACTCTTCACATAACAATATCGATAAGCTGTTGCCTACCGTTGCAATTACATTCCATTACATTTGGCTAACGTATACAACGGTGTACAATTTGCGAAATTCTAAACACTTTGACGTTACGTAGTCCTAATACGATAAAAAATCAATTCCGTGTGGGGTAACCCCTGAGAGTTTTTTAAAATAAAGTTTTCGAAAATATGTTTTTTCACATAAAGTTTAAGCCACTAAGTTGATCAAATTTCAAATTTAATCAACATCGAACAAAATCTATAGATCTGTTCAAATATTATGCTTTTACAAATTTCTATGTTTCTTTTCAAATAAATTTTTAAGAACTCAGTTTTTAAAAACATTAGAAAAACGTTTTTCTTTTCAGTTACTGTAAAGGTTCTCTCTCGTCAAATCGTTTATTTCGATTCATCTGCTTTTTGTTATTGCAAAAGCTTTTAGAACAAACATTTCAGGAATCATTTAAAAGTCTGTACAAGATAAAGATATGGCAGGCAAAACATATTGAATAGAAATCTATTTAAGAAGATTTAAGAATCATTAGAAAAACGTGTTAAATAAAATCCGTTTTAGTAAAATTATTTGAATTTATTATTAAGTTTGCAATATAAATCCTCTTCTTTTTTTCTTTTTTAAATAATGATTATAAATGTATGAGCAGCCTTTTCATTTGATTTCAAAAACTGAATCCTTTAAAATGAAATAAAATAAATGAAATTGATACCCCAAGCAACAAGACTACGGACGAGTAACAAACATGTTAAATTTATTTATACTTTTATTTCCCTGTGAACTAAATGCCCATAAATTAAATTGTTTTCGCTTAAAATTGCTCTGCTACTCTGCTACTCTGCTATTTTTGTCTTAAAAGCACACACAGTAAATTTTTATTATTTTCTTACCAAAAAAAAAAAAAAACCTGATGATCCCTTTTTCAGCCCCTAGTATCCTGCAAATAAAATGTTTTACGAAATAACACACACATATTGGTTGCGAATGTGTGTGAGTATAAGTGTATACTCGTACATGTTGTAATTTTGCTTTTTACTATGTGGGATCGTAAGTATTTCCACTGATTGCCGCTCTATTACGATTCCACGAGAAGTGAAGTTGGCATTTTAATGGCATTTCTATACAAAAAAAAAGCCTTGAGGAAAAAAACTCTGTTTGATTTCCGGTTTTAACCAAAATGTAACATTATGTTTCCCTTACCGCCTGCGTGTTCAATTATTTGTAAATTTATCCATATATCAAGTAAACTCGCTTGGAGTTCTGTTTTTTCTTCTTCTTTATTTTATACCGCATATAAGCCAATTCATTTTTAAGAACTTTGCCATTAGTATAGTGTTTACAACATTTCCGTTTATTTATTGATTTGTAAAGTAATTTTATGTGATTTTTATTTGAATGGCTGCGTGTGTGTATTAAAGTTCAATATGTTGTTCGGCAGGAGGAGAGATATTTTTGTTTTTCTTTTTTTTTCTGACAAAAATTTTGTAGGAAATTTGCGAACTTTTGGGGGGAAACGAACTTAGTGAACCAGCTAATTATCTAAATTGGACTCAATGTATTAAAGCTTTGTGGTAGATTGCATTTATGACAGCTTTATTATTATTAAAAGTCTTTCAGTTGACTTATAATCTACAAATATCAGAACAATCTCTCTTTTTGCAAAACTAAATTGTTTTAACCTGCTTTAAAGCACAATTTGTAATAAAAATGTACGTATGTGCTTTAGGCAATCGTTCATTTAATTCTCTGCTATCAAATAATATTACGAGTACAATGCTGAAATGAAACCTAAGAGGAAAGTAAAAATAAAATTGATTTTTTTTTCTCGCAATGTGTGGCCTAAACGTGGATGTGAATGAACATCAATGAATATCGAGTTGTTTTCTAGGCGATTTATTACCAATTTGCTTTTTCATAGCTAATTTGTTTTATGCTTGACTTTTAGTCTTCTTTGGCATGAGTCAGTCAGCACATAAAGATTCAAGCAGTTGAATGTAGTGGGTTTGATGCTTTATTTTTATAACCATGTAATTTATCAATTCTTTGCTGTTTTTCTTCTATTTTGTTTTTTTTTCACTATATGATTTTTATAACTTTCAGCCAATCTTTTTTTATATTTCCACACCTAAGATATAAAAACACTAAAATATAAGCCTTTATTTATATCAAGAGCCTTTTTAAGGTTTTTGTTCATCAGTTGTTTTATTATATTTTGTTCCCTGTGTCTGGCTCACATTAATTTCTGTTCCATACACCAAAGGTGAAAAGGAACCCTTTTATTTTCGCTGCGATGTCCACCTCTCTGGCCGCCTGTCTATCAGTCTGTCAAAGCACAGAAACAAATATTCCTACAATAAACAACTTTAATTGAAAAAAAAAAGACGAAACATCAATAAAATTTTTTATTAAATCAATAAAACTTTGTTTTTAATTAAATTTTTAATCAAAAGTTTAATTGACTTAAATACATTTTTAATTAATTTTTAATTTTATTTTCAATTAAAGTTATTGATTGCAGAAATATTTTGTTACTGTGAGGGTATTTTCTCGAGAACCGTAAGAGCTATTGAGCTGAAACTTTCACAGGATATGTAAAACTTTTACCGCAACCACAGCAACAAGTTAAAAATTAAAGGGTTTTGTAAAGAGATCAACGCAGAATTCAACATCCTAATGTATTATACAAATAATTATAAGTATAAACACTTTAAATTTTCAAAGTTAGTGAGTGCTTTTTTATGCAGGCTACATCAATTAACACTGAAATCTAGGAAATCAAAATCAAAGGGTACTTTATTACTACGATTTTGATTAATTTTTGTATGGAAAAATTACTTTTAAATATAAATTGTTATTTAAATAAGTTGATGAAATTTGCCCTTAATGTTATTTTGACCACTTTGCTGTATCTTGGAAAGCGTGAGAGGCAAGCGAGAGTTTGCTTTCAAAAACGCTAAAAATAAAAAATTTCAATATTAAAAAAAAAATACCAAAACGACAAATCGCTAAAATTAAAAAAGCGCTTAAATGAACAATGTCACCAAAAATAAAATAAATCGCTTAAATTAAAAAAAAAAAAAATAACAACACTTAAAAACGATCCACAAAGCCGAAAAAAGCCAAAATTTAAAAAGCACCAAAATGAAAAAAAAAAATCGCTAAAACTAAAAAGCATTCGAAACAAATCACCAAAACAAAATAAGCGTCAAACCTAAAAAAAATTGGCTGCAACTTAAGAAAATCGTAAAAAACAAAAAAAAAATCGGCAAAACGAAAAAACGCGCTAAAACTAAAAACAAACGTAAAAAAAATATTTTAAAAAAATTTCTACATCAGGCGAGAGATTCGATTATATAAGCTAAAGTTCGTATGTTATAACATATGTATTTTCCGAACGTAACGCTTTGTGTGCCAACGCACAATGGTTCCTGCTAGTGTAAGAGCGTAGATAAATTCAAAATTTGAAATGTTTGAGACGTAATGTTTTTTCTTTTTTCTTTTTGTTGCAACGTCGCGCTTTATTTTATTATTATTTTATTATTTTATTTTATGTATCGAGCCTTTTCTGCCATAGAGTCATAACTGAATAACATAATTTGCAGATTTCATCGTCACATCGTTCTTGATATTGTTTAAAAGTTTAAAATTACAGAAATTTAATGTAATAAACACTTGAGAGTAAAATAAAAGTTTAGTATTCCATTAAGTTGTTAGTAGATCCAACTCTTTTTTTTCACGATTTTCAAATAACATGTGAAAAAGACAACAACAAAAACTTAAATCGTTATTATTAAGCAGAGTTTTACTTCTGCGTACTTTTTGCATAATAATAAATATTTATATTTATAATAAAAACAAGTATATAAACGTGGTAAAATCTATAACACAAAAAATTAGTGAAACTATAATTGAATTGTTGTATCGTCAGCCCATTATTGTTTTTTCTTTAAATGGTTGGTGGTCAGACAATTTAAAAAAAATTTGTTATGTAATGGGGTATATACAGGGTGGGCCAAAAGTTACCAGGGGGTTTAAAAGTTTAATAACTTTTTCGTTTATTAATTTTTTTTTTATTTTTTTTCTCAGATTATATAATATACAAAATGGAAATTTTTTTTACACTAAGTATGAAAAATAATGTCTCTTAAATGACCACCGTTTTCAGCTTCGCACTGATGGGCGATTATGATTATGAGTGATGAAGCTCATTTTCATTTGAATGGCTTTGTTAATAAGCAGAACTGTAGTTTCTGGGGTTCTGGAAATCCAAGAGCCATTCATAAACGCCAATTGCACTCCATTAGGTGTACAATATGGTGTGGGATCACATCTGAAAATATCATTGGGCCTTACTTCTTCGAGAATGAAGATGGAAGTGCTGTAACCGTAAATGGAGAGCGGTATCGGTTTATGATAGAAAAGTTTTTACGTCTTGCTCTTGAAAACAGACCTGGTATGTGGTTTCAGCAGGACGGAGCCACTGCCCGCACTGCCCGAGACAGAATGGCACTTTTAAGTCAAATTTTTGGAAAGCGAATAATTTCCAGAAATTCGGAAATAATTTGGCACATCGCGATCGCCAGTTTTGACAGCACCCGACTATTTTCTTTGGGGTTATTTGAAGTAGCGAGTGTATGTGAACAAGCCAGAGACAATCCTTGAACTCAAGGCAAACATTGTTGCAGAAATTCGAACGCTACAGCCACAAATTTTGAAAGATGTTAAGGAAAATGCTCTAAAACGAGCCCATCAGTGCGCAGCTGAAAACGATGGTCATTTAAGAGACATTATTTTTCATACTTAGTGTAAAAAAATTTCCATTTTGTATATTATATAATCTGAAAAAAAATAAAAAAAAATTATTAAACTAAAAAGTTATTAAACTTTTAAGTCCCATGGTAACTTTTGGCCCACCCTGTATATATCGAATATCTTTTTTCTACATCCAAAACATGTTTTGCGAAATTAATAAAGGTTTCTGAGATATTTAGCATTTATTATGCTCCATTTCAACTAATTTA
The DNA here is from genome assembly GCA_936439885.1 of Nowickia ferox. NCBI lineage: Eukaryota > Metazoa > Arthropoda > Insecta > Diptera > Tachinidae > Nowickia > Nowickia ferox. Next base: position 86,648,029 of record OW387023.1, on the reverse strand, counting down.
AGGTTTAATAAGTATTGTTTTGCTGTACATGCCACAGTTTGGAGTTTGCATCAAATTCTTCATACAAAAACATGCGAGGTAAAGTTAACTCTTGTTGTGCTTCATTTCTATAAGAAATGAATAATAAAAAAAGAAGGTGCCGTTACAAAAATTCAACGGTGACTGTTAAGCAAAAACATCATCAGCTAGACGCAGTCACCGATTAAATATTTTAATATTAACTAAAATAAAATAAAAATTAATTACGCATGTTTGAGTATAACCGAAATCATTTAATTTCATTCTTTATATTAAATACACTTCAATTACTTGTTTTTCTTGTGTGAGTAAGTAAGCGGATCGATAGTTAAAAATTTAACGGCGGCGGCTTCTTCGTCAGCGTTAAACAATCGGCTTCTTGCTCTAGACAACAAGAAAAATAAACAAGACAAGAAAATTTTCAATTCTTAGCAGTAAAGTATACGTATGGAGCACGAAAAGCTACTTTTTGAAAGTAAATTAAGAAGAGTGGTGGGTGGGGCACACAACGTATTCTTGCTTTTTTAATAAAGTAATATTAACTTCTAACTTTATTCATCAAAGTTCACTAAAATGTATATATTTCTTCCACACATGTGTCGGAAGCAATGGTGAAAATACAAAAAAGTTCTTTTGGATATACTTTGAGAAAACTTCATGTAAACCTTCTTTGTCGTTTTTCTCCATTCCGACTTTTTGGCATATGCTCCAAACCAATAATGGGCTAACGATATGAAAAATTTATGTAGTTTGTTTGCAATTTATTTAACCTGAGTACGCATAAAAAATGTAAGTACTCTATTTGCAGAACAAGTTTATGTTTATGACTGATTCGTTCAATTTAAGGTTTTCGAAAAAACTTACATAACTAGCAAAAACTTTCACTCACATAATACAAACAAAAATATATAAATATATCTATTAAAGCAACAAGAACGCAAAAAAACCTTTAAAAAGTCTCATATGAAAAACACTTAACAAATATTAATTTTTATAGTCATAAAGCTGCAAAAAATAAATAAATCAGTTCAAATGTTTTTCATACCTGCTTTATTAAAGCAAAAAAAAGCTGACAAAAAACATAATTTTTAGTAAGCCTTTTAATACATTTGCCTAAAGCTTTTAAAACACATGAATTAATATTTCATTTTTATAATCGAACAATGCGCGTATTAACTGCGAACCTCCATGCATCAGTCAAGCTTTAAATTTATATTTGATTATTTTGTAGTTATTTGCTGTGCTTTAGTTTTTTTCTTCTTTGCAGAAATTTATTTTATTAAATTATGACCCACCAATATGTCGTCGCTAATAGAATAGTATTAAAATTTATTTATTTTTTTCTTTTGCTTTCAATTTGTTCAATATTTTTATTAGATTTATATACAGTAAATATTTATTTGAGCAAATTTATATTCATTTAAATGTGGGTTATAATTGTTTTATGATAATTGAATTTTAACAAAACCAAAAATATGCAATGTAAATGAATATTTTATTGACATAAATTTATTTTAGTTTTTAATACAATAGAGTAATTTAGCTTATATTATTTAAAATATTATTATTATTATTTTTGTCAAATAACAGTATTAATACATACTCATTATGATGTACAGGATTTAAAATCTTTTTATTATATAATATAATAAAATGCAATAGAAATAGTTGAAACTTTAATCTGTTTAGTGCATAGTAAGTAGCGGGCAAAAATTAATGCCTCAGCCGAAACGGGTCTACTAGCAGTTTTTTTATAGCTATGCTATTTATGTCACGACACAGGTGTTAGGACGTGATTTTCGTAACAAAAATAATCGACTCTATTACAGTTATAAATTTATTTATGTTTGTTGATTTCTTTGTGCTTAAAACCAGAGTACAAAAATAAATCAGACAAACTGTTTGATTTTGTTTTGATTGATTTGAGAACGATTGCTCAATTTGTTTTTGTATTATTTCTGCACATGAGCACATACAACACAGCCGATTGGCTGTCAGCCGGCTAACAGCCGCCGCCGGCCACAAAAAATACATTAATCTAAACGTTCGCCGCTAGAAAAGAAAATAATGGGAAATAAATGGAAGCGTTTTGAAATATTTGCGGCGAATTTGACATCATCATATAACAAACCTTAAAATTACATTGAAATTATGTATCTATTCTATTTCAAAACACCACAGTAAAAAAAAAATTGGAAGTTATTCTGAAGGGACCACATTTTCATTGGTTCCAAAAAATCGATATTTTTAATTTGCCGATAATTAGCAGAAATTTAAGTAGAAGTTTCTTTTAGTCATACAAAACCTTGTAACTCCTCCATAGTTTTATAAAATACTCATCATAATTTTAAGAAAATTTATAATTTTTCGGTGAAAATTTTAAAGTTATTTACTTAAATTTACATGAAAACACTGTTTCGCGCTTAAATTCCTATAAAAAGAAACAAATTGTAAGTACGGGTAACTTTTAACCATTTTTCCTGTAGGAAAATATTATAAAATATCAATTTCAATTGCTTATTTCCTGACGATGTTAACAAACTGTTAACGAAATATCGAAAAAAATTTATTACAATTAAACGAAAACGACCTCGAGCTTAATAAACATAATTAAATAAACTAAAAAGGTCAAATAAATATAGTTAAAATTATAATAGAAGGTCAAAAAGGAAATTTTTCTCAATATCGCTTCCAATTCAGTGATTAAGCATTGAAAAGGAGAACTTCTGGCTATGACAACCCTATGTAAAAATCATTAGAAATGATTCAAATTTGCACCTCTTCCGAATCACAAACTCTACATTTTCATGACTTCTTTGGAGTGTCTTTTTTTACTGGGATTCGAAAGTGTTGACCCAGCCTATGATTTGCTTCTTTTTAAGATATTTAAAAAATTCAATTATATGTAGAAGAGTAAATGGATTTAAAATATTTTACAAAAATATTACTTGTATGGTTTTAGATAAACTATTAAAAATACCAAAGTGTATTTAGTTGACGACAAATCTGTAATGCATTAATACATACTTCTTATTCGAGTTGTTTGTCAACATCGATGTCACGTCAATACAATAGTAAAAACAACTGCTATTATCTAGACCTTAAGGACAGAAATATACTGTCAATAGCACCAAATTGTTCTAGAGAGGAAGTAAGCAAGCCCCAGTTTTTTTTAATTGTATTAATGTGACGTCGGTGTTGACAATTGGAATAAGGGTGAATATGACGAATTTTCGCTTGTTGTTGGTTAAACAACGTTTATATGCAAAATAGTTTTGGCGATTTTTTCGTTTTGGTGATTTTTTCGGTTTTTGGCGATTTCTTTAGTTTCTGGCGAACGTTTATTTCTGCCGGTTAAGGTGTTTTTAGTTAATTTTAATTATTATTGTTCGAACTTTCATTTTATTTATATATTTATGATTTAATCAGGCTAAAGTTCGTATCGCTTTGTAAGCCAAATTACATGTGATAATTATTAATGAACAAATAACATCAAAGTTAGTTGCAAATATTCTGACAACACAGAGTTGAACGGAACAGCCAGCCGTTTTCGAAGGCCACTAAACCTTCATCATCAGCGTTCTTCTGTGTTTGGTCCACTGAGTGTGGTGTCAGTTGATTGTTGTTTTTATTTGCAATTTTATTACCCGTTTTTTGCAATTTTTTAGTTTTTTTTAATAAATGTTTTTACTTTTAGCGATTTCTTAGTTTTGGCGTTTTTTCGTTTTTTGATGATTTTGTCGGGTATTAGCGATTTCTTTAGCTTTTGTCGATCGCTTGCTTCTAGAGGTCTTATTTGCATTTAAGCGATTTATTTAATTTTTACTGATTTTTTTTCATTTTGGCGATTTTTCGCTTAGTCATTTTTAGTTTTTGGATTTTTTAACTTTTAATTAAGTTTTTTTTTAATTTTAGAGTTAAATTTCAGATGTCTGTAATTGTCTGTATATTACATTATGCCGAGTACACATCATGATGTTTTGTGACATCGTAAAAAGTGTACTAGTGGCAACATTTTTCATTTCCGATATTTTTCGTTGTGTGGCATTGCTTTGAACGGCGTAGCACAAATTTTGAAAATGACACCACAAAATGACATCACAAGAGATGCCAGATGTGTGTACTTAGCATTAGTATTTCAACATGTTTCATTGCTCGCTTTAGAACAGCCTTTTTTTCTACAGCGTTTTTGTCTACACCACATGAAAGCAATCAGTTTATAAACACTGAAAAAAGGCAATTGATAAGGAGTAAAAGAAGTCTCAGAACAATCTGGCAGAGAAGCAGAAATATATTACATAATTCGCCTTATCTAATATATTTTATATTATAATCAAGCAGTTAAATATTTGAGAAAACGAATTAATGAAATTAAAAATGAGGAAGTGTCAAATTTCTTAAGTCTAGGTAGTGAAAGTAATTGTGAGTACAGATTATGAAAAGCAACAGAATATCTAAAGAATCCCATAAAAATAAATGTCCCCATAAAAGATTCAAATGGAATTTGGTGTAGAAACAGTAAAAGTAAGGCCAATGCTTTCTCTAAACATCTAGAACAAACTTTTCAAATGTGCCCAATGGCAACTTCGGTTGAAGAAGACAAAATTCTTCAGTTTTTAGACGTTCCATGTCCAATGGATTTTCCAATTAAAACTTTTCACCAACAGAAGTTCTAACTGAAATAACAAAACTTAACTATTCTAAGCCACCGGGTTACGACAAAATTGTATCGAAAGCAATAAAATCTCTATCGAGAAAATGCATTATTTTCTTGACTTTGTTGTTTAATTCTGTACTCAGATTATCACATTTTCCAATGCAGTGGAAATGTGCTGAAATTATAATGGTGTGTAAGCCAAATAAACCTGAAAATGAAGTATCTTCGTATAGGCCCATCAGTCTTTTGCCAATATTTTCTAAAATATTTGAAAGATTGTTTAAAAGCAGACTAATTCTAATTTTGAAAAATCAAAATATAATACCAGATCACCAATTTGGATTTCGATATAGACATGGAACTCTGGAGCAATGTCATATCAGAATCTCTAGAAAAGAAATTATACAGCTGTGCTGTATTTTTAGATGTTAAGCAAGCATTTGATAAAGTGTGGCATGAAGGACTCTTATTTAAAATTAAAAATATTTTACCAAAACCATATTATTTATTTTTGAAATCTTACTTGGATGATAGAACAGATTATGTTAAAATAAGTGACGAAAAATCAAAGATATGTAACATAAGGGCTGGTGTACCGCAAGGCAGTGTACTTGGACCCGTTTGATATATTATCTTCACAGCTGATATTCCTGTAAATGATAATGTTGCAATAACCACTGCAAAATTAACATCTCATCAGTCACCATGTGATGCATCATCTCTAAATCAAAGACAGATTGATAATTTACAACAATGGTTATTAAAATGGAAGATAAGCATTAATACCGATAAATCAACCCATATAACTTTTTCTTTAAGAAGAGAAGAGTGTCCGCCATTATTTCTAAGCGGTGCACCGATTCCAACTTCAAGTTCTGTGACATACCTAGGAATGCATATTGACAAACGAGTAACGTGGAAGCAACATATTAAGGCTAAAAGAGATCATTTAAATATAAAAACAAAAAAAATGTATTGGCTACTTGGATCAAGATCAGATCTTAACTTTGCAAATAAAATTAAAATATATAAGGCAATATTGAAACCAGTTTGGACTTATGGCATTCAACTATGGGGTAGGTACTTCAAGCAATTCTAATATATAAATTTTACAAAGATATCAATCGGAAACACTTAGAATGATAGTCAATGCTCCCTGGCTTGTAACAAATAAACAAATTCATAAAGACCTCCAAGTTCCCTTTATTCGCGATGAAATAAATAAATTTAGCTTTAGATACTTAAATCGTCTTAATAATCACTACAATACATTAGCAATAGCTCTTTTAGATGAAACAGAGGAAGTTAGGAGACTGAAACGGTTTCACATATTAGATTTACCTTATAGAAAATAGTAATAATAATAATATTAATATTTATATGTAAATATAATGGGTCCGCCAGATAACTTTTTTTTTGAAATCAGGGCGCAAAACATCGAGTGTAGCTTCGGCTGTGTGGCACGTAGCGCCGTCCTTTTGAAACCAAATGTTGCCAATATCCTCCTCTTCAATTTTTGTGAACAAAAATTCGTTCAACATGGCCCGATAACGATCGCCATTGAATGTAACGGCCACTCCTTGCTCATTTTCGAAAAAAATGGCCCAATTATGCCTCTGGACCAAAATCTGCACCAAACAGTGAGTCGTTTTGGGTGCGTCGGCTTTTCAATGTATGCGTGCGGATTTTCTGTGCCCCAAATGCGCCAATTTTGCTTGTTTACATACCCGCCAAGATCAAAATGAGCTTCATCTGAAAAGATTGTTTTTTTTTGGCAAAATCGGCATCTTCTGTAAGTCGATCGCAGGCCCACTTAGCGAAGCGTTGTTCAAGCGTATACACAACCATATTCGTTCAACGGAAGGATAAAACTAATTATCTGTCAAATCAGACATGAGCTAAGTGTTACCATTCACGAAATAAGCACTAGTTGAAAAAAAACGTTAGATGGCGGACCCTATATTAGATTTAGTTTATTAAGCTTGCTGAAGCTTAGTAACAACTGTTAACTTGTTTCTTTTCTCTATAAAATTTACTTGTTATTGTAAAATAGATTTGTAAATAAATACATTGAAAGAAAAAAAAAAGATATTTGTAGTTGCAGCGGTCAAAGTTTTACATACTCTGTGAAAATATCAGATCCGTAGCTCTTTTGGATCTAGAGAAAACAGCTTGTGACAGACAGATGGACATCATAGCGAAAACGATGGCGTTCCTTTGCTCTTTTGGTGTACGGAGCCCTAAAAAAGTGTGCGGCTTCCAATAATGTTTCTCTTAGAAACATTTGATAGTAGGTATACACTGAAAGAATATAATTCCTGCTCAGAGTGGCCATAAAACAGCTGTGACGGTTGTGACTCTAGAAATATTAGTTCTTACAGAATTTAAACATTACTTTTAGATTATATTTTTTAAAATCTTGTGTAGAACGTACACAATAATTTTGGTTTAGTAAACTATACAAAGTATAAGGTGAATTGCATCGAAAGAAATTTTTCCTAAAAAAAAACTTTTGAAAATGTGACATGTGTCAGATACAGTCTATAAACTCGAAAAGTTTGAATTAAAAATACTTTTTATTGACTCCACTCGTATAATCAACATAAAGGTCAATGAAAAAAATAACAACAAATTAAGTTATTTGCTATCCATACATACCATCATTGATGGACTACAAGCAAGATTATGTTTAACTTAATTGACAGTTTCTTGTAATGAACGATGTAATTTAAGATGAATTTAAAGCTCTTACAATTTGACTTTTATACTTTTTTCCGTTATCTGCTCTTTTATGTTGTTCTAGATAATTTCTTATTTTTTCATACAATGATTCTTTATCTCTTTCTACCTTGCGTATTCCTCTCTCTCTCTCTTACTCTCTCTCTCTCTCTTCTGCTAAATGCAGTTTATATTTTTGTTTATTTTCTTCAAATTTCTTGCTTTTTGCGGTTTTCTAATTTTGATATCCGTTGAAAGAATATCACTTCCGCCTTAGTGCGACGTGTGTGACCGACCAATTATTTCCTAAAACTTATTACTCGAATATTAAAATGGAGGTTCACAATTTTTTTTTTGTATTCTTAATTGCCCAACTTATTATAAACAGTAACAATTTTATGTTGCTCTCATTCCTTTTAAGGAAAACATTCATAAATCGGCATCAAAAAAGCCTTTAGGCTTCTTTTTTTTTTGTACACAATTTATAAATATTTCCTTTAGTAACAAAGTAAATTGAATTGCGAAATTCTTCTTCAACTACGCTAATTTTTTTTCCATTTAAAGCACTTAGTTGAAAGTAAATTATAATTATAATTATTTTTTAATTAGCTTAATTTATGTTCTTTTCAAATATTTATATTATGCAATTACTTTAATAACGAGTTGCTTTTGCTGGCGGTTGCTTCAGTTTTTAAAATTTGTTTTTTTTTTGCCAATAATTTATATGTAGTAAATGCTGCTTCCTAAGGTAAAGTTTTTTTTTTGTTTCATGTTAAAAGAAAAAGTTTTTTGACTTTGTTATTTAAGGATGAAATTTTAATTAATTTAAATTTGGGAAAATTCCTTTTTAGTTAAAATAATAAAAAAAAGGGTTGCTAACAGTAAAATTATATAAAATGAATTTAAATATATTTCTTGGGCAGCCGAATTATTTAGTGTGTGTTAAAGCTTTGTGTGTATTAAAGGATATAAATATATGTGTATGTATATTTGTGTGAGTAAATGTGTAAGGGTTTGTCTGCCATACCAGCAAGGGTCAATATCCCTTCTTTGCCAACTAGCAAGCACATCCGCTTAACGGATAGAAAGAATTGATTAAAGTCTCTTTTTTTTGATTTATTTAAAAAAAAAAAGTCACAAAGTTTTTTACTCTTTTGAAATAATGTAAAGTTTTGCGGTATGTTTGCTAAGAGTTTTTTTTCAGTATCAAAGGCAGGAAAGAAATTCTTGTGACTTAATGTTTCAGAGACGCTGTGTCAGTAATTGATTAAAATTTTAATTAAATTGGGAAAAACTCTAAGCCTTTTTGACAACCGCTGGTTTAAATAGTACAAGGGTCAATACCAGATGAAAGCAGTGTAATAATTAAAGAGCTAAAAAATAATAAAAGTGCTAAAATTGGCATCTGGCTGTTGTGTGTAATTTACCTTAAGACAGACTTCATTTGGAATTTTCTCTTTTCCAACTTGAAATTTTTAATTTCTTTGGGAATTTTTCATTATTGTCTGTAATGTTTTCAATTTATCTAAAATATATTGAAATTTTAATTAAACTTTTTATCACCTTGGTATAATCAGCCAGGTGTTGATGTGTATTTTAGTTTTGTGTGTGTCAAAATATTTCACATTCTATTTAATTTTCTTTTTCGTGTTGAAATAGGTGCACAAGTTTTTTCATGTTTTCATATACAAAATATTTTTACACCAATTGAGAGCGATTTTACTTTTTCTATAATTGTAGTTAATGCAGAATTGTCTAATTATAAATGTTTCATCAGAACGTCAAATTTATAAAATTTTTGCGATTGTACTTTATTAAAAAATATGTGAATTTGTTTAATTCGTTTAAATGTTCAAATCGAACATTTTTCAAATGAATATAGATATACTTGGCAGAATTTTTTTTCGTAGATTTGTATTATTTTAAACTGTTTGGAGATTTCGTACACACGATTTTTACGATCAAATAATATAAATACACTATACGACCTATTTTAGGTATCACAGATTGGTAGAGAAGATAATACAAATAACACAGAAGTTATCTTAACACAACGATTATTGAGATAGCTCCATAGATTTTTGTGAAAAAAGTATACTGAGTGGTCCTAGATCATTGAAAGTTGGCACCGAGCATTATATTGAAAAAAAAAGAAATTTAAAAATAATCGGCCACGCCCTTGGGCTACCGCCTACCTCTCACTGCCTACCGCCCACTGTCTATGCAACTCACATTAATCTTTGCGCTTCAAATTATTTGCTATCCAGGCATAAGTCTTCAAACTTGGTACATACGATTTCTACAAATTGGCCACGTTCCCCTTGCTGAAAACCATTAAAAAAATATAGATATGTATTTTTGTTATACGAGTAATTTGTTTATCATCCGACAAAAAACTATTTATTTTTCATGTATCATTTCTTTGACCACATCGCGATGCATCGTTATATTCCAAACCCTGGTTAAATTCCAATATTTTTTTGAATCTAGAGAAATTTATTTACTGGAGGTTAAGCTTTGTATTTCATTGTCGCTTTAACAAATCGCCAGTAGACTTCAGCCACACATTTTGAACTGTCACAAGCCTCTAGTCTTATGCACAGACTTTCAAAAACCATCTGAGAATACACAAATAATAATTTTTATTGGAAAATCATTGCATTCAGTGTAGTGCAAGCTATTTATGTGAAATTTTGATTCAATATGAAATACGAAATGGCGAATTCTTCTGCATTATTAACTCAAACAACGCATTTTTTGAGTTAAGCCACTATTGAAATAAATGGCATATTTTTAGTATATGAGTAAAATAACCAATTGGAATATGTATAATATTTACAGCCTGTTTTCACATCCCAGACGGCCGACTTGAGCAGAAAAATTAAAAGAAAAGCGCTAATATTTTTGAGTGATTTTCATACGAATGTTCTGGACGAGTCTACTGCTTGCCTTGTAGAAAGGGAGGTATGTATAAACTGGGTTTGGTCACTAACAAACACAGAAAAGTGTTCAGCTGACATGAATTGTATAATTATGGTGCATTTGTGTTACTTCAAAATGTGTACTCGTATGCGGTGGAAAGTGGATTGTTGACAGGCAGCAGAATTACATATTTTTTCCAAGTGAGGAAAAAAAGATTTGATATAAATATTTTGATGAAAGAAATACTGTTTTGTCATGCTTTTTTAGTTTCTGTTTCACTAAAAGCAAAATTTTTTGAACCAATTTGTTAGTTTTTTAAACATTATCCCTTAAGCCCCGTTCAGACTATTATACAAGTATTAATACTTTCATCACATTTTACGATACAGAAATCTAAATACATTCGTTGCGACTGTCAAAAAAATCTAACGTAAAATCACATATTGTGTTCAGTCCATCACACTTCAAATAAAATGTGTAATACAAGCAGAAAACAAAACAGCTGTTCAATGAAAATGTCTGTGCTATTCATTGACTAGCGGCGGTAAAGCGGTTTTATGTAGGCGGGTACGTGCCGGCACTTGAAAAAATTCAGCAGTTAAAAATATTCTATGTAAATAACAGAAAAAATTTAAGAAAATATATTACAAAAACGTTAAAAAATTACGTCAACGAAATGTACTTCCATACGATTCACTTATTCAAAATTTTGAGCCGATATACATATGACAAAACATTACATGAATGACGACACGCTATCGGCGGCGAAACAGCCGACTTGGAAATTTAGTTTGTGTGAATAGTGTGTGATAAGTATTATCGTTTGAAAATTTTCTAAAAACGAAAAAGTCTTATGGGATGTCAAAATTTTTATCGTATTATTTGCCACTTTGATGACATTTTGCGTTCAGACTATCACACTTGCACGTATTATTTGAATTTTTGACAAGTATAAATACAAAGTATAATAGTCTGAACGCGGCTTTAACTACGTACATAAACAAAGAAAATAGTGCACGTGGAACGAGACATCTTTCACCATTTGCACTCAAATTACTTGAAAGTCTAAAAAACCTTTGTATTAATTAAATTTTAAATCAAAAGTAAACAGCCAGAAATAAGCATTTACAAGCATTTGTAATTAATAAATTTAAAAAAAAAGAAATTACTTTTCCGCCATAATGGGAATAAAAATAAATAAATTTTCATGCGACTCAAACATTTGCTAACGCGTTCATTAGTAGACGTTTCTGCGCAAAGCTAAGCATGTTAATTGCTAAATTAGAACTTGCAAATGCCGAGTTCAACATTAAGTACAACAATTATACTAAAATTTTACATGCTGTTCGCGTATTGTCCTTAACAATCAGACACAGAAGCAATTAGCTGCTACACACATATGATTTGTGAACTATGTACTTAAAGCAGAACAGTAGTGCCCATATGCAGGTAAATGAATATACACACACAACCTTTAAGCCTTAGAGATGCTGCTACAATAGCTGAAGAAGATGACAGCGCTGGATGCTGGATTACATGTAAAGAGATTTGTCGGAAAAACATAAAATATATTTAAGCTTTTTAATTTTCATTAAATGTGGAGAATTCTAACAAATAGAGAACTAAGTAAAATATGAAAAAGAAAATTTTTACATCAACTCCGAGTAAGCTTGTTAGTTCTTTTTTGCTTTGCTGCACAGTGGCGAGAATATAAGCACAGTTTTAGATTTTTTTCTTTTATATAAAATAAATAAATAATTAGAGCACACTCGTAGGATTCTTTTTTTACACCCACCTTAAAAGATAATTTTAAGAAACTGCTACAACAGCCAAGCTAATATAAATATAAATACTATAATCAAATAGAAAAATTGCATATAAAAATCCACGAAAATAAGGTTAATTTAACATTTTTCGGTAATGATTTTGCTTCATATATGTTTCATGTTAATCCAACATGATTAATAGTAAACTTCCAAAAAAATATTCCCTTTGAAACAACTTTATTATATGTTAAGCATGTTAACTTAATCTTCTAAAACTCTCAAATCAAAATGAAGAGTCATGTTGAATCATAGTTTTTTCAAGTTGAAACAATTTGACTTTGATACTGAAATAACAAGAAGTACCATGCTAATTAAATTTATTTCAATTCTTAATTTTATTTCATGGTGGTGGAATCGGAATCAAAAGTAGGGAAAACGTGGCAAAATTTAAGACTAACCCCCACTAATATTTTCCCCCTACATTTTTTATGAACATATAAACACCATATCTGCGCTCCTTAAGGGGCTCCCTTGCAAAAATGTTTCATATCTAAAAAATATTTTATTAGGAATTTAAAAACAACTGTCCTTGAGTTGCTCCTAGATGAATGGTGAAAGGCAGATAGTTAGTTAGTTTAACAATGGAATTTTTTTTGTGTGAATATTTCTTAGAGTTATGAGTTCTCTTATACTCTTCTGAAACTTCCATCACTCTTCTTACATTAGAAATTGCAAAGCCTTCAAAAAATTTTAAATTTTAAATTAGTAGATACTTATGCCCTATTTTTTGTTCGACAGTTGCGATCCTCTAAGACAATTATTATTTATTGCCTATGCTAGAAGATTCGTGTATATGCTATACGATTTTGTACCAAACCATTTTTATATATATATTTTTTTTAATTTTTGTGTTAAAAAGATGGTAATAATATTTTTATTTTTCATTATCAAGGACAACAACCATTTTTGAAGAAAGTGATTTATGCTCTAATTCTGTTTCGTTTTGTCAATAAACAAACAATAACAGAACATAACAGACAGACAGACAGAAAGACAGACGGGCAACGTAGCGAAAACAGTAGGGTTCCTTTTTAATTTGGGGTATGGAACCCTAATAAAGTTGCAGTCGGAAGGTTCGTATCTATGCTGTACAACTTTTTTCCAAACCATTAGATCCAATACATATTTTTTCATATATTTTTCAAGCTATTGTATAATACTTTAATTTAATTTGTGTGTTTTAAAAAGACGGTAATAGTGCATTTACATTATCTCGAAATCTAGTATATTGGATTAGAAATCTTTAACGAAATCTATATCGTTTACACTAAGCTTTTTGATATTTTCCAAAATTATGCATTCGAGACAAAATCCTTTATCTGAAATTTAGACTTAAATTTTAACAAAAAAAAAAAAAAAATGCCGACTTAGCTCATTCACACACCTTCAATAGAAAATTGTGTAGATTGTAGATAATTCACTCACCTTCTATAGGTGAGTAAAAAATAAAAAAATAAATATTCGATTTTTAGATGGTTTCCTACAAATTGATTGACAAATTAGCTTTTGTTTTGTATTGGTATCTAGTAAAAAGCAACTAGATTTAGCTCGGAATCTCGTAAGTATGTACTAGATTTTGGGTCAATGTAAATGCCCTATAAGATATGATTATTTACATATTGGAAATTTTGTTGAGTTTTGAAAAATTCGGTACAAGAATTAATCCAATTATAAATGCTATTATAACCATATTTTTTTGAAAGGAGGAATTAAATGGACAATTATTCCAAATCAATTAAAATTTATTGTGTTATAATTAAATATTCGTGCATAAATTGGGAAAAGCAAATAGGGATTTGCTCTCGTCTGTGAAGCTGACCTGACACGTACAGTAATTAAATTTTAAGGATAATAAGGTATGAGGGGTTTCACAAAGCCAACAGCTCTAACGCAGGATTAAATGGTATAGTGCACTTTTACTTACGAGAACAGGGGAATTAGCATAAAACTTTAATGAATTTATTTTAATAATTGTAGAAGTTGAAAGAAACATTTCCTTCAAACGGAAATATCATTTTGCCTTTTAAATATCCCTGTTATTAATATTCAGTTTCATATACAAACTTCCACGCTATTGCTTTGGATCCTTCTAAGCTGTTCTAATAAAACGTTTATGAAATTATGTTATTACTTAAATACTCTTTAATGTGTTCAGGCATCACGTTTGTGTTTGGTTCGTTAAGCATTTAGTTTTAATTTTTTTTATGTTTTTAATATGAAATTTCTACAGCTGCTTTCATTTCTGATTAATGAAAATTGGAGTACATAAAATGTAATTAGGTTTTAAGACCGACAGTTTGTAAAACATACAGAAATCTTTATAAATACAAATATATATTTGAAATATAATTCTGAATGTAATTATTACTTAGTTGTGTGTATTTAAGTTGTTTTTGTTAAAATAATAATTCATTTTAATTTCTATAAATTTTAATTGCACAAAAAAGTATAAGACATCGAGGAGAAAATTAAAAAAAAAAATCAGTGAGCATGGCTTGGTTGTACGAAAAATATTAAGTGACGTTGTTTTTTTTTTACACAAATAACTTAAAACCACTTCCTTTGAGTAAAGTAGTTCTCCTATAAATCTTTGTGAACTCGAACTTCATTTTGATTATAAAATAATTCATCATTTAACTTTTATGTGACTGACAAGGTATCCGGGAACCTTTTGCGTTTTGAAATTTAAAATTTTTTTTGTAGAAATTGGCAACCATCGTACCTGAAACTTCTTGAGAGCTCCTAACTTTTGATAGCTTATTTATTTTCAGAGTTTTGAAAAAAATAAGTAAGTTCACACACCGATTCTATGAATAAATGCACTGCATTTTTTTTATTGTAAATTATATTGACGAAAAATAATAAAAATTCAGTTACATATTTACATGTTTACTTGCTTACCAGTATACAATTGGCCATGTAAGGGGAAGGGGTTGTAAGCATCACAAGCCCAAAATATTTTTATCCCATACTTTTCTGGCTTTGCTGGCATATATTGTGTAAAGCGAGCACGTCCATGATATTCGTATAACTGCTCATCTACAGTTATACACTCACCGGGATTGCAATTTCGGCGTTTGGATATCTTGAAATGCTGCAGCTTTATCAGATTTGGCACGCGATAAACGAGTTTCATCATTATCAAAACGTAAGCATTGTAACAACAACTTAAGCCTGGATATGGACATTGCAGTCCGAAACAATGGCAAATTAATAAGTTTCCATAACTCTGCAATATGCTCTCTATTTGACTTACGAACAGCAGCATGTATCAAAAGACCAAAGAATGCATTTAGTTCGTCTACGACGAATGATTTATTGCAGTTTACGGCAATTTTTCTCATTTTTCGATTTGTTTCTCGTAATATAATGTCACACATTTCAGGTGACAAAATACTTTCGAATATTTGTTTTGGGTTGCACAATTTATATTCTTTAGCTGGCCCATCCACCGCATTGCCTTAAAACGTTTCTATTCGGAGTCTGTGTTTGAGGAAATGGCTCCAGTAACCAACATGAACTATCTTTGCCAAAAAATGCGTTTCCACTTTCCATCTCATCACTACCGTTGGTTTCAACTGAGTCGTAGGAATCCTCATCTGTTTCTATAATACCTGTAGCTTCAGCATCTGAAGCTTCCATTTCTATTTCGTTATCTATTGCAATGTAATTTTCCTCTTCATCTGAAAAAACAAAATCTTCGTCACTCGATTCACTCTCACACAATAAATTGTTTATTTCTGTAGAGCTAAATCTTTTATTACGTAACCATGAATTTAAGCTAATTTTATTACTTATTTGAAAACTTTCACAGCAATAATAAAATTTTTTCTGCAAAACAAACTTCCCTGTGTAGATACAAAAGTAAAAACGGAAATAATCCAGAAATATTCTGCCAACGCAAGTGTACACAAGTGTATTTAAACCTTTGTAACATTTAAAATTTTGTTGCAAAATCGTTTATTTTTCATAAGATTTGTATGAAAGTACCCGGGTACCTTGTCGTACAAAACAAGTAGTTTCTTTCTCAATCACATAAGGGTTAAATTTGTTGCTCAAATGCTGAAGTTTTCTCGGTTGGTACCATATAAATATTAAAGAAGGGGTCGCTTAATTATTGACATTGAATCATTTAAAATGTGTTTTTACTGCAAAGAATTCAATTTGCTTGCAATTTGTTAAAATCTATGAAAATTTTCTTTTCCCTACTCTCAGATAAAATAAGGTGACCTTTACACGTATTCAGTAACTTTTATTACGATAAGCGCATCGCTATAATATATATAACATAAACTTGTTGATTTCGCTAGTCAGTAAAATATTTTAACGATATTTACTGTCGATTTGTGCTTTTCTCTCATTTTCTGACATTTCTATACAGAGATAGCACATGATATTGAATTAAATGTTGATTAAAATAAAGCTGAAGACTATCGAAAAAAAAATTAAATACAGAATCACATTAACGTTACCGCGAACAAATAAATATGTGGATAAATACTACGATTTTCGGTTTGCAAGAACTTACAGAATCCAGGTACTGTTACTGTTATGTGGACCCAAATGACCTTAAAAACTGACTTTCTCTTCTCAGTTAAATATCGAACCTAACCTGACTACATGTTTCGTATTGAACATAATGATTTCAAAATGTTAAATTTCCATGCGTTGCCATCCTACGCATCCTACGCGGAAGCAACAAATTTTCCAGGCAATAAAATTTCCTCTCCCTTCCTTTCTTTATAAACATGCACTTGCCTGCATGTTTACCATACATTTCAATTTTAAAGAAAAAAGTATGCATGAGAATCGATGAAATGTTTGTTTGTATGTTTTCATACGAAATGAAAACAATTTCACTTTTGAATATTTAATATTTGCGTTTTAATTTACGCTTTAGCACCCTCAGAAATTATACATTTTAACCTTGAGTTTATACTCGTATGTACGTAAGTGCGAAGCGAAAAATATAAATAAAACAACAATTAAAAACATTTAACTTTTTCCTCGTTCGACATTCATAATACCCCCATACAACAGATGAATTATTTTCACAAGCTGTGAGTAATTTCATTAAGGCAAAGGCAAAGTAGACATTAAGATGTTTTTGTGTGCATGCAAATAAATGTCTGTAGCTGGCGGTCTTAAATTACACACAAAGGCAATTATCCTTGTATGTAGAGAAAATATTTTTGTATTTAAAGCAATATGTAACATTTATAAGCGTTTTGATAGGAGATGCAATTTGCGTTTAAATGTAAAGTGCATCACTGGAACACATACATGAGTATGTATGTATATGTAAGTCATTAAGTGAATTTGTAGTTTAGAGCAGTTGTAATGCAGAACACTTTAAGAAAAGAAAATATTGCGTTGCCATGGTTTGTTACACAGAAAAAAATATTCCTGCAATCAACAAATTTAGTTGAAAATAAAACCAAAAGTCAATTAAAAATTTAGTCAATTAAACTTTGTAATTCATTAAATTTGTAAACAAAAGTTTATATATTGCGGGTCCTTATGAATAGGGAGGACGAATAAACGGTGTCGGTCCGTCTGTCGGTCTGTTCGTGAAATCGGTTTTCCTGAGCTCTCCGAAAAGCTAAACAATTCGGTCTTGGACTGATGTGTCAGAAATGTTCCAAAATAGATTGGTATTGAAAATCAGCAAAATCGAAAAGACTGTTACAGAGCTGGAAAATTTAAACTTTTTTTTTGCCACATAAAAGTATTTTATATTTCATTAAGAAATAATTAAATTGGTATTCAATTTCAAACATATAAAAAAATGATTCCAGGGTTGGAAAACTTTAAATTTTTGTTGGTATATAAAAGTAACCTATTGAAACAATTTGTTTCTCTTTCTCTGCAAATTAAAAATATTTTATATTTTTAAAAGAAATAAATTGCCATAAAAAATTAGAAAAATCTAAAACGATGATTCCTGGGTTGGAATTTTTTTTTGGTATATAAAACTATATAAAAGTAACTAGGTACAATTTATTTATTTTTTTCCTTTATAAATAACATAGATTTTATGGTTAAGAAAGAAACATGTTTGTGTTAAAAGTTAGGAAAATACAAAAGACATGTCCGGAGCTGGAAAATATAAACTTTTTTGATATATAAAAATAAAAATATATTATTTATTTTTTAATTAAACATATTTAATATTTAGGACAGAAATAAATTAATATTAAAGATCAGAAAAACCAAAAATATGGTTCCAGGGTTGGAAAAAATGGAATTTAAAAAAAAATCTTTTTAATTATATATTTTTTTTTTTAATTAAACATATTTTTTTATTGTAGAAAGATACTTACTTAAGAGTTATTTATATATGTTCAGTTTTCCGTGTAGGTATCAATATGGTTAAGGTTGGTAAAAGTTTTAACTTACATGTATATATAGTACATATATTGATTCCAGTTGCTTTAGATATGGGTAAGTAGGTTAGCATTATAAAGGGCTGATCTCTATGAAAGTCCTCTTGAATTAATCTTTCCTTATTCATTTCAAAAAGGGAAAATATTGGTTATTTAAAAACTTCTGTAAAACAAAGTGTAGAATAAAATATATTTTTTTTTTATATTGACATTAAAATCTTTGCCTTCAAATTCTTTAGTTGGAAAATACCTATCACTTGCTATAAATTGCACTAGACCTATTATTTTCAAGAAAACAAATATGTATGTATGAACTTATATATATGTGCATGTACAATGAGTTTATAAAAAAACCAGATATAAACTTTAATTGCACAAGTTTGATAAATAACGTATTTGAACCACCATTCACGCGAAGCATTCCGTACGATACATTGAAAGAATATTTAAATCAAGATGATCCATCGTTTTTTGATCCAAAAATTCCATCACACATACAAGGAACGGAACGACACGTTCCATTGCTAGCTAGCGTTTCCAAACGAGTTATTCCGGGAAATATAGAGGCTGTTATGGCGACGACATTAGAGAGCCGTGCGAAATAGCCCAGACTTGAAAGCAAAAAAGACTTCAAACAATATTTTATTTTTATTTTCTTTTCTATTAATAAGTAAAATTCATTTTTTAATTTCATTCTGACTAAATAAAGACTAATTTTTAAGGCTGAAAATATAGCTTAAGATATCTTTGAAATTTTTCAATATATAGATTTTTTAAATAAAATATCTTGGAAATCTGCAATATTAGAATATTTTAACTTTAGTTATTTTCTGTGAGTTGAACAAGTCTATCCATTAACACTTTGCTGTTCTTTGTGCCACCTCATGAGTAGACCTTGCATCATATTTTGAGAAATCATTTGAAACTAACAAATACAGTGAAATATAGAACCATTAGCAGTACTAATGGCATTTCCTTTTCAATGAAAAATATATGAGCTTCTTAACTTAAAAAAATGTCTTGCTTTTCTTAGGAAATATAAGACCATAAGAAATCAATAAAATAACATAACAGGCTATTCCTGGTATCTATAAAAATAGTTATTTTTATTTAATAATTGTATTCGTATATATTTGTGAGGAAAAGCAAATTATTAACTTTAAATATAACTATCTATTATTATTATTATTATTATTATTATTAGTATTATTATTATTATTATTATTATTATTATTATTATTATTATTTGAGATATTTTCCAATATTATTTGGTTTTATATATGTCGTGCCTACACTTCCCTCACGTAAGAAGTTCATCTTAAGTTCAACGACTCTTCACTGTAAAGAATTTGTTTTGATAAATAATTTTTTTTTTTGGGAACAAATTTCATGCTTTAGTGCAACACGCGCAAGATTCTTTATTTATTTAAAATAATAATTGTATATTATATACTCGTACAACAATGTATTACTTGTAGTTATTACATGCCAATAAATCTTTTGTTTTACAGATGAGCTAACTTCTTGTCAATACATTTTTATTTTGATTGCCAAATAAATTTTAGATAGCAACAATTTTAGCGCAGAGTCGTGAAAATTTTTATCTTCTTTTAAACACCTAAATATTTCGAAGAATAACTTTAATAAAGAATTTTTTTAAAATTTATTTTTAACATTTCAATAAAGACACATATTGTTTTCTCTTACCAAGCTTATTCCTTAATTTAAATTTATTCCTTGATTTAAAATTTGATTTTTATTTATACATAAAAAAACTTCTCGCAATTACTTTTTTATTTTTCTCCCTAACGCCCATAGCCTTCGAAACAAGTAAGACACTTACTTACTGTCTTCAAGTATTAGTTATACAAATTTCAATTCACATATTCAAATGTTGAAGGTAAGCCTTGTTGCAAATTTATGAGCACTTCAAGGATACTGAAAGAGATACAAAATTTTAGCATCAGCATCTTAACAGCCAGTGCCAACACTTCCAATTAACAAAAAAAAAAAAAAAATATGCTCATGAAGTAAATCCGGCAAGTGAGAATTAATGAAAAACTTAATTGCGATTGTGTATGAAGAAATGAAAACAAGCATATTATAATATTAATACATCCGAAAGACAGTTACTACAGTTGAGTGAATAAATAACAAGGCCCCAACAGAAAGCCTTATTTAGCATACATAATGAATTACATTGCTGTTCGTTAAACATAAAATAAAGAAGAATATTGCTCTCAAGTCACTATTGTCAGCATTCTTTTGTTTTTGATAAAATTGTTTGAACATATTTCAATTCGAACGACAGATTAGTTTCGATCTTGACAACCCTAATGGGACCGATCAATAAGTCCGTGACTTTTCGAACTTCCCTCGTAGTTATATGAAATGCAACACTGTTTCCACCTGTTAATAGACTACTGTCAAATTTTGAGCAAGTGTCGTCACTTACTTTGCGTTTAACAGCTGTTCAAAACATACAACCTCGTGTATTTTTCTAAAAATGGAAAAAATTGAATTTCGAATGCTCATTAAACATTATTTTTTGCGAAAAAAACCGTCAATCATCGAACCAAGGAAAAGCTCGATAAATACTATGGAGGTTCTGCACCATCGATTTCAATTGTAAAAAAGTGGTGTACTGACTTACGTTGTCGCACAAGTATAAATGACGCTGAACGTTCTGGACAGCCAATTAAGGTCAGTACACCCGAAAATGTCGAAAAAATCCACGATATGGTGTTGTTTAAAAAAGGTGTCTGCAAGATGGGTGCTGCGACTGCTCTCAATTGACCATAAGCTTAAACGTGTGACAACTACAAAGGATTGTTTGGAGTTGTTTAACCGCAATCCAAATGAGTTTTTGCAGCGTTTTGTAACTGTAGGTGAAACATGGATCCATTACTGTACTCCGGAGGCCAAGCAGCATTCTATACAATGAGTTTCTCCGAGTGAACCTGCTCCTGTCGGCCAATATGATGATGACAACAGTTTTTTGGATGCACGCTGGATAATCCACATCAATTACCTTCAAAAGAAAAAACAATAAACGGTGAATATTATGCCAACTTATTAGACCGATTTAATGAGGATTTTTAAAAGAAAACGACCCCATATGGCCAAGAAAAAAGTTCTTTTTCATCAAGATAATGCACGGCTGCACAGGTGTGCAGTCTCAATGGCAAAACTCTATGAATTGGGCTACGAATTGGTACCATATTCTCTGGATTTAGCCCCTAGTGACTACTTCGTATTTCCAAACCTAAAGAAATGGCTCGCTGGAAAGAGATTTAGCTCCAACGAGGAAATTATTGACCCAACAAATGCCTATTTTAAGATACAATTTTTTTGGAAGGGATACAAAAACTGGAGAAACTTTGGACTAAGTGTATTGAGTTAAAAGAAAATTATGCTGAAAAAGAAATTTTTGTTTTGTAAAAAAAAATGTGTTTCTTCAAAAAGTCACTGAGTTAATGATCCGCCCTCGTAAGTTGTAAGGCCATCACAAGATATATTTTTTTTTTACTCATACCTATATATACTTACTAGTCGTAAAAACAAACACAACTCGAACTGAATAAAGCACAATATTATTTTCTATCTACTCTGAAAATATTACTTACAAATTTTCGTTCAAAGAATTAATTAAATTATGAAAATTATTTGATATTAAATTCACTCTATAGTAAAAACAATATTGTTTAAGGCCATGACTCACTATCATACAAAGTCGTGTGATTTACGAAAAAGTACAACCATGGTGTGATGAATTGTTATTGTCTTTTGAAAATTTTTATAAACTCCATCATACCAGGGTTGTATTTTTTCGTAGCTCGCACGACTTTGTATGCCTTTAGAAATTTTCTAATATTTTCGAATTGAAGATGGCCCGAGTGCATTTAGCTGACGTTGACCTTGTCTATTAACAATTGCGTACTAAACTTGTCGCAAATATTTTTTCTTTAATTGATATATTTGCACTATCTAAAATACAAGGGTTGCTTGTCAAAAATGCAGCATTAATTTTTTATTGCGATAGGATGGTGCCTTTTGTGCCTAGCGGGGCCTAAAGTACCGGATACACAGTGGGAGATTAAATATCGATAAATTCGAATATAAGGATCAAAACATCACAAACCTGCTTAATACAAGCTTTGTTATGTATTTGAAAATTATTCTACAATCCCAAAAATTTGTTTTTTTTATAGTATTTTAGCTGTATTTTTCTTGTGTTTAGCCGGGTGCAGATAATATTTTTTTCTTGCCAAAATACATTTTTTAAATAAAATTCTCCACTGTCTATCGGGTACTTTAGGCCCCACTAGACACCAGAAGGAGCCGTTGGATCAAGCTAAAAAATTACGATGGCATTTATGACAGCAAACCTCATATTTTAGTCAGGGCATATACTAAGAATTAAAAAAATCCATACAAGCTGCGATCACTCTAATGTAATGTTCTGGCTCCTTGTAAAAGGAGAGGACGAATAAAGGATATCCGTCAGTCCGTCTGTACGTTAAATAAATTTTTAAAAGCCCCGAGAGAAGCTTCAGACTACATCTGTGTCTTAATTTTCCCTATAAAAGTTGGTATAGGAAAAAAGCAAAATCAAAAACACAATTACAGGGCTGGAAAATTAAATCTTTTTTTTTTGGCACATAAAAGCAAACAACCATTTTTTTTTGTTATTAATTAAACATATTTTATTTCTCAGAAATAAATGTGTCGGCACTCAAAATCATTGCAATCAAAAAGATGGTTCCAGGGGTGGAAAACTTAAACTGTTGCTAACCGAAGCTAATTTGTTTTCATTATTAGTTTACATTTTTTAAAAATTCAAAATATCTTTGCTCAAGTGGTTTTTGTATTCTTCCAGTTTATATATAAATTTCTAGGGCATTGTGATATGTTACTTATAATTTTGTAGCAAAAATTAATTTCAAATCGATGTCGTATTTGGACAACATGTAACTGAGTTTGTACCATAATTTTAAGTAAATGGAAATAACATTAAACATTATCGTTAAAGTTCATTCTTAACTACGAAATAAATGAATGCAAATGCAAAGTATTTTGCATGTACTAGCCTAGATTTTAAATTTTCTTTGAAATACTTTAAACCATACCAATTCTTAACCGTTTTGAATGACAAGTACAATTTTAAATATTAACCAGCTACTCTTATGCTTTTAAAGGAAGTTAAAAAGGCAGTGGTATATGAAACTAAGTTTTCAAAAAAAAAACAGCAATTTTTTTAAATTTGAAGAAATTTTTTTTCATACCACTGTGCAGAATGCGAGAACGAACTCAACTTTCCACCACCCAACTATTTTTCAGTATTGTGAATCACAAGCCATTTTCACAAGAAATTGTTATGGCATGGGCCACATGCAAACTCAATTGTTATTTATGTCGTGAATGGCAATGCCAATGTTGGAGCAGCCTCAGGCAACGGAACTGAATTGAGTTGAGAACGACAATAAATATATATGTTTATAATACAGCCACTAATATATATATTCTTTTAAAGTTTTTAGTGTAGTTTTATGCAGACTACACCAAATGACACCGAATTAAAAAAATTAAGCGTATTTTATCTATTAATGTAACTTCGACTACGCAATTTTGTCAAGTTTTTTTGTCAAGTTGACAAACTCTTGAAATTTTCAAAAACGTTTAAAGTAAAAAATCCCAAAATTAAAAGAAAATGCCAAAAAGTAAAAAAGTTGCCAAAATAACTGAAAAAATCGCCAAAAACCGAAAAGAATTCGCCGCAGCGAAAAAACTCGCCAAATCGAAAAAAACGGAAAACCTAAAAAATCGCTTAAGTTAAAAAAAATCTCAAAAAACCCAAGAAATTGGCAATATGAAAAAGAGCGCTAAAACTTAAAAACGCCAACAGAAAATTTTTTTTAAAAACATGTCTTGATTATGCAGGCAAAAGTTCGCTCAGAGTTGCATATCGTTGGTAACAAGTAGAAAGGCCCTAACTCAAATAATTGTAATCTTAGAGGAGAAGGTAAAAACATGAAAATAAAGAGTACAACTGTTTGTACAAAGTGGCCAAAAGAAATCACCCTATTGGAAAATGCTCTTATTTTTTACAAATGGCGGTCAATGTCAAATCTGTTTTGACATTTGTGAACTAGACAGATGTTAAATACAAGTGAACAAGCCATGGAGCGATACACTCCCCAAGAACGCGGAATAATCGTGTCGTGGCGCTCCCAGTTCGCTTATCTCTCATTTTGGAGATTTACTCTGGCTCGCATGATCGCACGATGTAACCGTTCCAGACTTTTTTTGTGGGGTTTTTTAAATTCCTTGTTTACGTGAACAAGCCCGAGACCCTAGAAGTCCTCAAGGATAACATTCGACACGAGTGCGAGAATCTGTCGCTTGAACAAAAAACGAGCAATCAATTGTGGCGGCGTCCATTTGGCCGATATCATATTCCCGACTTGGCCAATAAAATTCTAAAGGTTCAAATAAACATAATCAAAAAAACAGAATCGAAGTTTTTCATTTACATAGAAAAAAAATGAGAGCCAAAAAACATCGGATGACTTCTTTCGGCCTACTGTTACAAGTGCTTGTAAAACGTAATTTTTTTACACTATTGCAATAAATTTTTGTGACGGGGTGTACTCGTATTTGTGTGAAATCATTGAAAATCTCAATTAGGTGGAAATACGAGTTAGGCCTTTCTATTTGTGACCAGCGATATGTAGTGTCCGTACGGAACCCTTTTTGTTATACTTTAAAGAACAAATAATGTATGAGACCACAATTTTACTGCAATGCATCTTTTTTTTTTATTTGTATGTAGTTTTAAATTCATTTTGTAATATTAAATTTTGAATTCATTATCGTATTTTCAAAGAACATGGCAGTGATGCCCTTGCTACCTCTATTGTAAATTATATTACATCTTTTATTATTTTTACTTCAAAATACATACATACGTATGTACATGTGTGTTCTCGGTGTTGTGTTATATTCCGATTTTTTGTTTTTAATTTTTGTTAGCTGCAGATTTATGTGCAAAATCTTCTCCCCCAGGTGAAAATGAGTTTACTTACACGCATATAATTACAAGTATGTATTTACTTATGAAAAAAAAAGGTAAAACTTATGCTGCCAGCATTGCAACTAATACTCTCTTTTTAAAGGGAACTAAAACTACAGTGTGTGTGTGTGTGTTATGTGTGTTTTAGCCAAACATGCATAAATGTATGAATGCGTATGAGTTAAATGTGTATGCTTATTAAGAAAACATCCGGTTTAGTTTTCCTTTCCTTTCCTTTCCGCCAGCTCTTGCGTAGACTAGGAAAAAGCGCTACACTTCCACATGTGTAAGGATGCAACTTATACTGGTATAAATGTACTTATGTTGCATTATTCTCTGACTAGTAGTTTTGCTTTGTGCTGTTTTTCTTACATTAGCAATAATTTCCTCCTGTTTTTTTTTACTATTTTGTGCTTGTTGTTTTTAATTCCATGTATTTTTCTTTCATTACCGGAAATTCTAATGAAAGTTGTTAAAATTTATTTAACTAAACTAAGATAAAATTGCATGTATGTAGTTGTACAAGTTTGTGCATTTGTATGCAAAAAAAAAAAAAAAAAAGAAAGAATTAAAAATATGTATGTGTGTGTATTTCTTTTTGTTTTTCTGTTGTACCTGCTGTTCTTTTGCGCTGCTGTTGTCATATAAATTTCAGCAAGTGTTTAAGTAAATATTGTTTCCATTATATTACATAATTAATTCTTGTTTTAATAATAAATGTGAAACAGTTGTGTGTGAAATACAAGTGATTATTTTTAATATAGTGAATAATGATCAATATTAATTAGAGTATTGGCATAAAAACAAATTGTGATTGGCTTTCAACCAATAACAATAAGGTAATTAGATAAATTTTGTTTAGTGGAAAAAAAAACAAGCAACTACGTAAGCAAACAAAAAGGACGATATTTTCTTTCATTTGGTTTTGTTATTTGCAGTGAATAAAACAAAAATACTGAAAAGGAATGCACTTGTCATTCAAATTGTAATAGGAAGAAAATTGGTGAATTTTTTTCAAGCTTTTGCGACATTTTTCCGCAGCACTTTGTTTGAAAAAGAGTACGAGGATAAATTTTTTTGTGCTAGACAAATTAGTAATCCTTTTAACTTTGTTCTGATTTTGGCCATGAGCCACAGTTTTACCCTACTGTAAGCAATGAAGCAAAATTTAATTGTTTTATGATAATCTATTTAATTTTTAAGCTTAATATCCCTTTTTGTATAAAAATATTATTTTTATTTCGATATTTCGCCACTCTTTCTTATGACTTCTTCTGGAAAATTTTTTTAAAGCAATTGGTTTGCTACACAGAAAAAATATTGCTGCACTCAACAACTTTAATTGAAAATAAAACCAAAAATCAATCAAAAATGTATTTAAGTCATTTAAATTTTCGTTTAAAAATTTAATTAACCACAAAATTTAATTGACTCAATTCACATAGTTAATTGATTTTTGGTTTTATTTTCAATTAAAGCTGTTGATTGCAGAAATATTAAAAAATTTTTTTTGATTTTTTTTTATAATTTGTTCGTCAACCAAGTGCCTCGAAATAACTACCTGATTTTCTGTGGCACTGTGGAGCCAAGTACACTTTTGTCATGAATAAATTCATATACAATGTTCCAAAAAATTTTTACCGGTATAATATGTGGAGACGGGTACCCCGCACACAAAGTAATTATTATTTTCCCTACATCTGCAATCAACTGCAATAGTGAGGCACACAAAATGTGATGTGGATATGTTCCACCAACATCTTGGGAGTATAGGTGGCCGGAGACGGGTACCCCCAACATAAAGTAATTATTAATTAATTAATAAAAATAAATCTTTTTTTTTAAGAAATACCGAAGCAGGAACAAATTGCATAAGAAACTGTGCTTAACCAACAAAACAAGCAAAAAGCAATGATTTATTTATTCACTCACGCTCATGATCAATTGCCTTCCATTGAATAGCTTCGAATACTAATTATTAAAAAATATATTTCATAATTTAGGCCTACAAAAGCTGGCTAAAATCACACATGTTATTTTTTTAAAGCATTATTATATATAAATACAACCATAAGTCACGCGTGACTCATGCGTGACTCACGCATATCAAATTACAACATTTGTACATCTCTAATGAAAGCATATAAAATAATGCCAAAAACAACAGCAATAAAAGTGTTAGCGGAAGCCGTTAAGCGCTTTTTATTGGCAAACTTCTCACCCTTATTCCAGTTGTCAACATCAAGTTCACTTCAATACAATACCAAAAGAATCAGGGTTATCTACTCGTTGTCGAAAACAACTGGCTGCTGTTTACAGGCTAATTTTTTTAGACCTTAGGGAACGGAAATATACCGTCAATAGCACAAAAATCTTCTCGAAAGTGAGTAGAGAAGCCCAAATTTTTTGCTGTTGTAATGACTTGATGTCAATGGTGACAACTGGAATAAGGGTGACTATTTCGTACAAAACTTGCAGGGCGCAACAATTTTCAGCACAAATTTTTCTTAAATAACATTCATTTGTTCAAAAATTATCATAAAATCTCTGCTTAATTTAGCCCAATTAATAATTTTATGTCCACTAAAACTGATAAAATCTATTTATATTCTGGCATTTCTAATATAAAAATTCAAAATAAAAGCAAGCACTGTCACAAATATTTTTGTTGACAAACTTAGGCAAAACATTTGAAGAAAACCCTGAACTTGATGATTTCATGGTTACATTTATTACTTTTCCAAAATTAATTAACTGTGGTAAATAGTTACGTAAAATTTTTAGCCTTTTACTGCTTATCTTTTCAGTTTTATCTTATAATGTTCAATCTTGACTCGTCATTTAAAAGCAGCCTCACTTGTATGACATTTATTTTATGCCTAAGCGAGTACTTTAAATTTGCCCGGTACTTAAACGTGTTTTTTTAATTAATCTGTGAAATTACTGCCTTCGGCTGACTCGTTCTTACACACGAATTCATAAATACATACATATGTACGTACATGCTTTCAAACTGTCAACATCACGAAAATAGTCAGAATCGACTCCCAGTTCAAAACCTTGAAATATGATGAAAACTAGATCTTCGAAAATTTCAGTAAAATCAGTATCTAACTTCCCATAAACAAATCCTTCTTTTTGGAAAGGTCGGAAATAATATACACAAAAAATAAGAAAGAATGTTAGAAAATTGCACAAAAGAATTTACATAAAACTGCTGAAACTAAAATGCAGGCCTTAAAAAGTTTCCAGTGGAGATTCGCCAAAAACTTTTTATACTATATACAAAGAAAAAAATAGACACAATTTAGATTCGATAACTATGTGTCGTTGGCTACGGAGCTGAATTTTGACAACGTTATTTTTTAATTAAAAATAATAATATTTATCAATTTTAATGGTTACATCTGTCAGAATCGGCCGTTAGAATTGTCTTACTTATTTCGATGTTTTAGAGAAAGTGTTATTAAAGCCTTCAAATTATTAAGTAACACAATTTTAGGTTTGTTTCTCTTTATTTTATTTTTAATTTTTTTCCAGATTTTAAGAAAAGCAAAATATAATGTAGCATGAAAGCCAAGTTAAAATTAGCATAATAATGTTAAATTGCATGTGTATGCCTGTATGTGTCCAATAAATTTCATAAGGACATTGACTAACTGTGCCAAAAATATTTAGCAGACTTTAGTTTTGCCTTTAAAATTTGTTCTGCAAGTTAGAAGTACTTGAATATACAACATATTCCTGCCACACAAAACAAACCGAATATTAAATTAAGCACATTGAAGTTTAATACAATAAATGTGGCACAAAATTTATAAAAGAATTTTAAATTTCTTTCATTAAAAGCAAATATTGCATTTTAATTAAAAATGATTGATTTACCCTTTAAATAAATAATGTCGCCTTAAAAGCCATTAAGCGAAATGATATTGTTTCTTTTTATAATTTTCTCTATGAAACATTTCTTCGTAAAGTTAAAACTAATTAATTGTTTGTTAACTTTTAGTCTGCACTATACACTCGCCAAACAAACCAAGCAAGCACAAGTCAAAATATAATTACCATGTACATGAGGAATATTTAAGTAAATGCTCAAAACATTAACTCAGTTTATATGCACAAGGCTTCCTTTTTTATGTCTGCTTTTCACATATAATTATATTGGCAACATGAATGAGTTCATGTTATTTTGGATACTAAATTTTGTTTCGCCTTTATTTATTTTTTTCTTCTTTTTTTTTGCTGGTAAGAAAAGTTTTATTAGGCAGCATGTTTTAAAAATAATTGGAACGAGCTCCAAAGCATTATTTGAGCTTGTAAAATTTGTTATGCTTAATTTTGCGCTATAATGTTATACAATTTAATCACCTGCAATCTTTAAGATAGCAGAAGTTTGGGTAAATTAAGCAAATTTCGGAATTTTTGAATACTTATTATACTAAAAAGAAAATGCCTTGCATTATAACTATTATATTAATAATTTTCATTTGCACTTAAATACTTATATTTACTAATTACTCTATAAATTTAAATGCATTTTTGTTAGAAAATATTAAGGTTGTAACGACTGATTTTGGCAGCTTTGTTCTCATTTGAAAGGACGTTAAAGTTTTTAGTTTAGCTAAAATATGCATTAAATTTTTGTAGGTAGCATTTACTTGCAAAATTTTATTGAAACATTTTTTTATGCCTCTCAAAAAAAAAAGACATAGAAAAGCATTTTTAGACATGCAAATCTCGGGCCAAAATGTTCCACAAAATATTCGCCATTAAATTTTATTATAAGAATCAAAAACTCACCAAAGCTTAAAATTAAACTTTGACATTAAACTAAACAAACCTTCAAATCCAGTGAAGGGATAATTTTGTAATCCTTAAGGCTTCCAGCTTATGTCCAGGATGCCCTGGGCAGCTTTTCATAAAATCCCAAGAGGAAAATATTTGTGAAAAATATTAATTCATTTTTGTATGGATTTGTTTAATCCACCATGTTGAAAAGTAAAATAAATACTTTTCAATACAGAAAAAAAGATTCCTAGAAAACATTTTACAATTCCATATCTGGCATAAAATCTTAAACAAAATTTTATAGCAAACGTACTTAGCGTTAAAAAGAGCTGTGTCGTTCATGAACGAACGAGTACAATTGAATGAAGTGAGCCGGTCACTTTACTGAGCTGTTTTGGCTCAGCAGTACTGACAAAAAGTACAATTGAACGAAATGAACGAACGAGCGCACTTGGGGTTTTTTGTTTTGTTTTAATTTTGCTTTTTCGTTATTCATGTGAGATTTTTGTCATATTCTCGTTTTCTTTTGCCTTTTTGCGTGCCTTTAGTAACAGTATAACAAAATTAATAAAATTGCCATTAATATTTCTTAAGTTTTTGGCACATGTTAAGAGTTTTTTTAATTTGATATACATACATGTGTTGATACTATAAACATTTTATTTTTATTCTTTATATGTGGGTCTTTTGGCAACATGAGTTTTTTATGATTTGTTATTCCTGAGAATATAAAATACTTTAATATTGTAAAAAAATTTACCTGCTGTTTAGTTTTTATTTCTTATATTTTCTGTTATAACAAAATCACTGCATTTGTCCCTTTTTATTATTTGACGAATCAAATGTTTGTTTGTTTGTTTGTTTCTATTGCTTAAAAAGAGCGGATGAACGAAATGAACGAACTCGTTCTTTTTTAGACAATGAACGAAAATAAGCGGTCACTTGAATGAACGATTTGGCACAGCTTTAGCGTTAAATTGATATCATTGGACAACAAATTAAAAAGTTACGACATATTTAGTAAAAATATTCTGAATTATAATTTTGTAGCAAAATGTTTGACTCTTTATTCTTTTAATAGAATAACGATTACGTATCAATACACTATTTTATTTGTTTACATACTTTTGTACTTTTGCTCGAAATTATGATATTTTTCCACTTCGATTTCTCCTTTTATGTTGCGATGACGTTTCACTTATTGGCTTCCAGCAGTAGTAACCCATCATCATCATTTTAAATTTTTGTTTGCAATGACAACAATTAAACACTTAGTACATTTGGTACAATTTTTTTTTAAATTCAGGTTTAAAAAAATTAAAATTTTTTTTTGCCACTTCAAATAGTAAATTTTAGAAAAAAACTAAAACTTCAAATTTTTTTAAATTCAAGGAATTTTTATTCGGTGAATACACTATAAGGTTAAGCTTAAAAAAGAAAAGGATATTTTTTTATTGGTGTGAAATTTAAATAACCAGTTCTCAAAATTTTTGTAAATATTTTTGTAAACTGCAACAAACACATTTTTTTCGCGAACATCTGGAAAGCGCTGCTTAAAAAAAATAAATGAGGTTATTTGAGTATAGTTTTTGTTATAAACTATATTTAATAAATCATCTAAAATTTTTGGCTAATAATTTTATTGAGTTAAAGTATAGAAATTTTCATTTCAATTTGTCTTTTATTTAAAGTTTCAATAAAAAAAAACTCTTGCAATAGTTTCCTTAAAAAACTTATGCCTTTTAAATAAATAAAACAAGTGAAAATAAATATTTAAAATTAATAGCAATTAAAAAAATTAATTCATTGTTTGAGTAGTATAAAGTTGTAATTCAAAATGAAACTTCAATTCAAATGTCCTTAAATAAAAAAAAATTATAAATAAAATATATTTGTTTTGAGAGATTTTGCTTGGACATGTCTTTTCAAATACAACGTTAAATTTTCCAGAACATTTGCTTCTAAATTTAAAAGACTCTCTTGCTCTAACATATCATTTTGCTAAAAATATATTTCACATTAAGAATTTCTTCTGTTGAAATTTTTTTATTATAACTGATAATTGTTTTATTTAAAAGCTTGATGTTTTTAATATTTTTTTTTATAAATCATTAAAACTTTTTATCAAACACAAAACTTTTATCAAACGCAATAAGTTTTTTGTTTAATTCATTAAATTTGTTAAATGGCTCTTTAAAGAAATATTAAAAAAAAAATTGAATTTTATTATTTATTATTTTATTTTAATGACCACTTGGAGAATAATATTTGCCGCGTTAGTGCCGATATATGGCCATAAAAATTGGAAAAAGTCATCGAAAATTTTACCTTTTCCAAAAGTCATATTCAAATTATAGTGCCAGAAGATTATCTTTCGAATAAAGTAAATTTCATGTCAATTTAAAAAATTGAACTTTTTTTAATACACTCAAAAAAGTTTTACATTAACTGAATGTAGGTTATTTCAGAAGTTTTCCGTGCTGTTTAAATTTAAGGAAAATTTAGTTATTTTACCAAGCCATGTCTATTTTAACTTTTTGTGTATGTTGTTTAATAAACAATCCACAATATTATAATGATTTTCTGTGCAGTCAATATAATCAGTTATTTAGAAATGTGTATGTATGTATATGCATATTTAGTAAAAATTAAAAAATGTGCTTGTCCTGAAAGTTTTTTTTTATTATTTAAATGTTACTTAGGTTATTTTCTTTCAAAACTAACTTCAAAAATATTTCAAAAATAAATAAATAAAAAATTCTGGAATAATTAAAAAAATTAATCTATTTTTGCGAATACACAAAACATTAATATTAAAGGTTAATTGACTTCTGCGAAATATAAAAGAAAATTTGAATTGGTAAGTTAAGTGAAATCAATTGATATGTATCCTTGCGTTACATAGTAGGTACGTATGTCTATATGTATATATGTGCATATACATATAGATATCGCACACTAAATCATAAACAGTCACAACTCAAAATGCTCAAAGTGGTTTTGTTTTTTATCAACCAGTTAATTGAACAAATCTCTAACGACGGCAACAATTTCTTTCGCAATACAGTCTTCTTGAAGGATATAAAATACCGTTATGTTTTTTTTTTTATGTTACGTACTTGCGTCATTTGTACAGTATCAACAGTTGTTTGCCATTACTCAGTATCTAACATTTTTTAAGTTGTGACTGTTTATGATTTAGTGTGCGATATGAACATAGTATGTAAATACATATGTGTATGTGTGTCATGATGTTTCCAGGTGAAATTGTTTAATTACTGAGGGACTGGTCCAATTCATACTTTGCATATTCAGACATATACAACATATAAGTGAGTATATTTTTGAATAACAAAATTGCATATATTTGAACTAAATTTCATTCAGGTCTATTGCATATTTTTCTACCCGCTGTACTTTTTTCTTCGTTTTGCATTCACCAAACACAAAAAAAATTAAGGAGATATTATATTTTACATAATGTTAAGATATACACTCTCTTAAATAACTATAGCACTTTTTGCTTATACTACACCTCCATATTGTTGCATTATTTCTTTTTT
Source organism: Nowickia ferox (assembly GCA_936439885.1). NCBI lineage: Eukaryota > Metazoa > Arthropoda > Insecta > Diptera > Tachinidae > Nowickia > Nowickia ferox. The sequence goes on along the minus strand of OW387023.1, from coordinate 86,614,076 downwards.
CAATTTGGTATAATAATTTTTAAAAATTTAAAGAAATAAGACAACACTATACAACAATCAACACGTAATACTAATATCTATCACTCTGAACTCTATTGGCTGCAAGTTTTACTACTAGCAACAACTTACCAGAAAAAAAAGATACTTCGAAGCTTAATTACTCAGAATTTTCTTTTCTATACTTGTAACCCGTTGCTTTTAAGCCCTTCATATAAAAATTGTAAAATTAGTTCAAACGTTTATCGTACTTCAAATAATGAAGAAGTTATGGACTTACTTGCGGATTTGCTGTGAAACAGGGAATTCTTAATAAAACTTAGTGCTCATAATTTCAACAAATTGGTCCCTCTCAAGCCATTTCGGTCATTGTTTGATACAAGTATTTTTATTGCAATGTTTTGGCCTTTTTACAGCTCTGCCGACTTTTAATTAATATTACACTTTGTTATCTCTTTAATGTTTAAGTCATTTTCACAAATTTTTCCAAGTTTTTGGCATTCCTTACAATTTTAGCGTTTTTTCTTAATAAATTTTAAGGTTTTTTTCAATTACAAATTTATTCGCGAGTTTTCGCATTTCTTTGCACATGAGATTGTTTTTGATTTTTAAAATCTACTGGATTTTTTTTAAAGATATTCGAATTTTTGCAAGTTTTCACGATATCTATGCTGTAAGTTAATTTTTGAGTTATTGCTCTTTTTTGCGGTCTTAATAATCAGCTTTACGTTCTTTTTGAGAAGTTGTATCATTTTTGCAATATATAACGTTTTTAGTAGAAATTTGCTTAGAAAACCTAACCGAAAAATATAGTTTAAAATTTTAGTATACTATGACTTTATGACACTTACCCACCGTTTAAATACCCCAAATGTTTGCCACCTTCCAATATTAATATCAACTTGTGAAATCATATGTAGTATAATCTTTTAATATTTCAACCCATTTATCTTCTTATAGAAAAAAAATATTTCCATCAGTAAGCATATACGAGACCTTGGAAAATAAATTCAATACATTTAGAAGCCTGTTATGTGACGGAGTTTGAGCAATAATTTCAGGTTTCATTGTAAAATTAAAAATTTGCACATATAATTATGAATATAAGCAATAAAAATGATTTATAAAAGACCTACATATGTATATTAAAAATCTCTGATTTTTTGGGGGTTAAATATATTGCAGTAAAAATAAATGAAGAAAACAGTAGTTTCAATTGATTCGGTAGGTTATTTTTTGTCAGTCAAAATAAGTGAAAAGGCAGTTGTTTTTACAGTTTTGGGTAGTAAATTTGTGTAAGCTAAAACAATTGAAAAAACAGTCGTTTTTACTGTTTTTGTGAGTTGTTTCAAGTTGTTAAAAAAAAATTAAAAAACAGTAGTTTTAAATGATATGTATGTTATTTTTTTGTAATTTAAAATAAAAGAAAAAGACATTCGTTTTTACTTAAGTTGTATGTTAAAAAATTAACATTCAAAAATAACTGAAAAAATTATCTGATTCAAATGAAATGTTAGTAATCCGGTTTTTAACTGACAATACTATTGTTTTAAATGATTTTTCATTTGAATTTACCTACATAATATTTTGAGTGTACATTTCAAAGTTCTTTACCTCTTTAAAAACATCCTGTAGATACAAATTTCTTATTCATTTATTAAAAACTTTTTATTTTGTGAATGGAAATGAAACCTGTGAAATTGTTTTAAATTATTCGTTACATATATTTCTACCATAAGTCTCCTTAATTTGGTGTATATGGAGTCTAAAATTTAGACTCTAAATACCCCAAAGCCCGAAATAGAAATAAAATCGAGGAAGTCTTAATTTTTTGTACTATTTATTGACACTTGTAAATAAGTACGCATCTCAAATTTTGACTTAATCTATTCTTGAGGTCGAAGAGCGAAAATAAATAAAAGAAAACGTTAGTTTAATTTGTTCTCCGATTCATTTGCTTTCTATTTGGCTCATTCGATTGGAACTTTCCGATTTTCAACTGATATCCATTTTTCTTGCCCTATCGCAAAGCTGATTCCTACTAATGGATATCCTACACATATCTGTGGCAATAAGGAAAAAGTGTTCAAGTCATGTATTAAGGTTTTGTAAGAGCGCACTTTAAAACTTTTGAGTAGATTTTCAGAAATTTATTTCTTTTGCATTTAAGTTAAGAAATTCTTTGCACAGTTTTGTTTTATTTAGTAAAACCTCATACTACACTCTACAACTATTACATTCAATTTAAAACATACCAAAATATAAACAAGTCATTGCACTTTAACTTCCTGAATAACCTTAAATACTTTTAAGTACATATGAAGAACAGAGTGATGCATATAATACAATATTAGCTTATCTTGACTTAGGCACTTTTTCCTTCTAGCTATCTATGATATATTAATGATACAATTGCATTTTTCTTTAAATCAAATGAAATTTAATTAAAACTAATTCAAATGAAATTTAATTTTCTTTATGAAAAATTTTTGTTTTTTGTTCCTCAAATCATATTTTTGCAAAAACATTTTTTCTGTTATTTTTCAAAATTGTCAGAAAAAATAAAGAATTTAAGCTTTACTGTATGCCTTTGTATACAAGATAATTGAATTTATTGACTGTATGTGATATTATGAATGAAAACATCCATGACTTCAAAAATTACTAAGTTTTCATTATTTTTAGACTTTCAAGAAGATTTCAAAGAAAACATAAATATATTGAAATTACAATAGAAAAATAATAAAACTTATGTTCTTTGCTTTTATACAAAGAAAATGTTATTTAAATAAATTATATTAATATATTTAATATAAAACTTGTTTAGAGTATACACACTTTATGCAAATATATAATACACTTGCTTTCATATTGCCCTGCATACAAGTGCTGCGTTTATCATTAAGATTAGTTTGAATTTGTCTGGTTAAAACATAAGCGGAGTACACATCTGGCATTTTTTGTGTTGTCATTTTGTGGTGTCATATTCAAAATACGTGCAACGGCGTTCCCATTATATTTTTTATACGGAAAGCAATGCCACACTTAAAAAATTTCAGTAATGACAAACATTGCAACCAGCATACACTATTGCGATTTCACAAAATGCCATAGTGTGTACTCAGCAATACACACAAGGTCGCATAAGTCTATATTTATATTGAAGTTCTGTAAGGCAATTTTATTATATTGCTTAAAAACACATATATCTTTATTAATATACCATTATTTCTCTAACGATACAAGAACCTGGCAAATGAATTTAATGTTTGGAGAAAAATCACCATATGTCGCCTTAACATAAAGAGAAAATGCGTATTAAACTAAAACTAACCCCCCAAAAACCTTTATTCACCCTTTTAAACCAAAAAGGCCCAAACAAAGTGCTTATATAACTTTATTTAAATGAGTTAATATGCAGTTGTGTGTATGTCTAAACATACTTAACCTAATGCCTTATTACCTTAACGTCACTGTGTGTTGTGTATGTACACATGTTTATGTTTAGGTGTGCACATGTGCATGTTTAGAACAAACATTTCATTATGGCAACATTGCAGTGGTTTTAAATTTTAATTAAATAGTTTTTTTTTCTCGCAGCAGCAACAGCACACAAGTGTGTAGTGTGTGTAATAAATAAAGCATTTGTAAATTATAATACGTTACTTTGTACATAATTTTTCAACTTGTTATGCAAATATTGTTACGGTCATTAAGTGCGTATGATTAATTTTGATTGAATATTAATCATACGTACGTCATTACTATTTAGTTTGTTGAAGGTTTGAAAGAAAAATCTTATGGGTAATTTATGGTAAGAAAACAAATTTATTTGTTGAAAAATAAAACACAGTTTTTGTTTTCTTTCTTTTCGTGAAGTCTTCCAAATGTACTAATCTGGTGTATAATATTGCAAAATAATTAATTTTTAGTACCACGGATTTTGATTGGAATGTAAAGGTTTTTCAATACTTAATTCCTGCATAATTGTTTTCAAAGACATTAGTTCCGAGACATTAGTTTGTAAGATAACAACGTTCACAGTAAAAAGTATTTACCAATTAATGTTTTCAATTAAGAATTTAATTTGTTTATTTTTAATTTTTTTTAATTGTATTAATTAATTTGAGTGGAAAAACTTGATTGATATTATTAAATTATTTATTGGTGAAAATTTAATTAATTTTTTAATTGGTATTACAAATATTTCAATTGATATTACAAAACTATTCATATTACTTTTTTGTGCTTTATTGTACAAAATAATTGAAATTTTGAAATTATAAATCGAAAAATAAATAATCAGAAAATCATTGCGCTATAACTTCTCGACTTAAGCCCTTTTATCTTTCTGCCACAGATATAAATATATGAATACAAATACATAAATAAATACACATTTCACTATATTAATCTGTATTTTATTTCTTTCTCTTTTAGGTAAGTTCAAGTATGAAATGGTTAAAAATTTTCAGTTTGTGTAAGTACAAAAAAAATAAAAAATACGAAATATAAACATTTTTAATGAATAACTGATTTAAATGGTATAGCTAAAATAGGCAAGTATTCAATTAAAAAAATGTTTTTTATAGATTTAATTCGATATCAAAAAATAGTGCAAATACTGGTTTTGTCAAAGATTCAATTTGTTCATATCATTATGTACTCAGTTATGAAGATAGTTATGAAGATATCTAGTTTTTTAAATATAAGAACTATGAGTGTGGTAAGCAATGACCTCAAATTATTTTATATAATTTTTCCTGATCAAATACCCAAACAATTCAAAATTGTTGTACTCTTTATGACGTCTTTGGGACACCTGTCCCTCAAATAAAAATTTATATGAAGAGAAATAATTTATACTTAAGGTCTAATTCATAAACATTTTTTATTTCAACTTTCATCTGTACATAAGTTATGAAAAAGATTTTGCTTTACAAAGTTCTAACAAAAATATTTTATTCATATATTCATAACTGATTAATATCAGTGAATTAACTATTAAACGATTTTGCTCCTTTTGTATTGTTATGTTGTTAACATTATGTTATTTTCGCTCTCATTTAAATAGTTTGTTCAAATATTTTTTAGAGAAAAAGACTCTGAATGTGTTATTTTAAATTTTACATAATTTTACATCAAAAAAAGGCCCCATATGCAAATACAATTATAAACAGAATGTTTTGTAACTGAGTTCCTTCAGTAACGATAAACTTGGCAAAGAATTACTTTCAGATAATATTATAATAAAATTGTCATTCTAGGCCTGAATAAGGACCACTTATTACATTGTAACTTAATAAAAAGATTCCTAAAATCTTTCCATAGTCAAGCTTGATATTTCTTCATGCTTTTGCTGCTTTTAAATGCTTTGCGGTATTTTTTATGTCCAATATTCAAACGTTTTGTATTACATAAATTGGAAAATAATTTTCTTTGATATTTGGCTTAAAATTGTTTAGGCTTGTCAAAAACACTCATACATACCTATCATCCACATATAGCAGGCTTATAGTTATAAGCCTAAAACCATATTAATCCTTAATACGTGGCAATAGAAAAGCACCAATAACAGCAAAGCACATATACTTATTGTAGTAGACAGTTGCAACCTGAGGTAAGAAATTAAAAAAAAATAAGCTCAAATTTCATTTAAAAAATAAAAAATATATAAAATGAAAGAAAAAACACTCTTTGCTGCAGGCTTACATGCAAAAAAATTTCAATCTAGTTCATATAATTTAAAGCGAGCATTTCTTTTATCTATGCTTGCGAGTCTCTGGAGCTTTCATAGCGACATATTTTGCTTCAAACAAAATTCCTCAGGCTGTAATATTTATATTTTTCTTTTCTATTTGTGAAAACTCATGTTTTCTGGCTGTTTTTGTTGTTTTTTTTTTATAATTTATGAAAATTTCCCAAGGTCTAGTTAAATAAATTTTAAAATATTTTACATACACAAGTGCATACGTGATTATGCGTCGGTACTGACATCTAAATTGTAATTGTGTGAGCGTGCACTTCAAATGGCTAAAAGCTACAAACACTTTATGTTTGTTACTAACCATTAAATAATGAGAAAATTAATTTTTTCCACATTCAGTCACGTTCGTTTACAGCGTTTTCAGTTCACCGTTTTATAATGTGTTTATATGTTCGGTTATACGCAGGCAAGTGTACTTAAATATGTATGATGAATGTGTGTGAGTATGCATTAATGTTCGCAATTGAGTAGACGTATAGGAGTGTGTGTTTGTGTACATGTTAGAAGGTTTGTGCAACCATGCACGTGTCTTCCTTTAGGTTGAATTATACGAACAATTAGTGTGTTATATACGATACGATACACATTGTCGTGCACAGATCTTTAGCGAAATCCAAGGCTTAGACATCAACGTGAATCATTTCACTTATATGAAATGATTTTTTTTTTTTCAATTACATACATAAGTACTTTGCTTAAATTTAATTTTCTTGTAAGTCTAGGAAATGTTAAATTTTTCCTTTTGGATTAATGTTTTATAATGTAAGGAAAGTTATTAATTAATTTAATAGAAATTAATGTGAAACAAATATTTCCATATAAGCAATTCCCTTTTTGATAGTATGCTGGGACTGCTTTTGGATGTAAAAGAGCATTTTCGGGACTTCTATTTTAATGCAAAGTTACAGTGTAATTAAAGGACTCTGCCCACAAGGATAAGCTAATATCAAAATTATTCGAAGTTGCATAGAACTAAATTTAAAAATAAGTATAATTTCTAATTGATACACAGAAAAAAAATGATTTTCCAATTCAAAAACAATTTATTTAATCAATTAGTAATTTGTTTTATTTGGGTTTTACAATTAAATTATTTAACTCAAATGCAAACATTTTTAATAATTTGTTTGAAATATAAATCAGATTTTTTCAATCAACAAACTGTTTCTTCCAAACAAAATTGCAAAAGAAATTAAAAATATTCGATTTTTTACTTTTTTTCTCCTGATCAGGTCCATAGGTAGCAAACAGTTCAAAATTCAAGGAAACAATCAACAACAAAAATTTACCTAAGATCTCAGTTACAACTTTTAAGAATATATGAACTTCCTCGCAATGATTCTTAACAAATGCACATAATAATACTCTGCGTTATATGTTTTATTCTTCCTGGTTAAATTTATACAAATATTATTGTACTTTTTGGTGGTTTTCATAAAATTGGTTTTCTTAATGTCAACTACAGATTCGTGTTTGGATTTCTTATTTTTTTTTACTAAATTTTTTTGCAGTGCCGCCGCAATATTAAAATATTCTCAAACATAGATTTGAATCTAAAAAAAAACCAAAGCACTTTTTCTCTTTAAGCAATTGTTTTATTTTTTATATACTTTAAATCTTTTTTTTTTGTTTTTGCTTTTGTATAAAGTGAAATTACCTAAAACGTAAAAGTCATTAAATGAAAAATGTCAACATTTTTAACTTGAAATTAATGTATTTCTGTACAATCGCAATGCAAAAGTAGCAAAAGTAAATATATAAAACGATATCCACACGGCAAAACTTTTGATATTTTTATTTCCTAAACTTGGCTGGCTGGTCGTAGAAAGATTTCTGTTTTTGCACTACGTTTATGACCGCAGTTAGACTGGCTTCATCATCTGCTGAAATTTTCTGATTTTTAATATTATTTTTATGGCTCATATTCTTTTCTATTACATCCTCTTCTTGCACTGCTGCTGTCATTTGATGACAGTCGCTAAGTAACAAAAAGCGATACGATAATTTAAGCAAATAAAGTAAAGAATAAAAATGAAAAAAAATATAAAGAAAAGAAAAGAAAAGAAAACTAAAATCGTCCATTATGCAAAACATGTAAAAAATCAAGATATTGAATTGAAAACTAGAATTTGAGGCAAAAACTGAGGGCAGAGAAAATAAGATTGTGACAAAAGTTATTGTAAGAAATTTGTTGCTTAATAACGATGGCAGCACAAATCAATGAATGAATTATTCAAATGCGCCTGATACCACTTGATCCAGAACACACAAAGTCATTTGCAAGTTAACGCGTTCTCTTCTTGTTCGTTCAATAAATACGTTTGCGGTGATTGCGGCAGCGGCAATAACAAGACACTGGAAAAAGTCAATAATAGAAAATTCCTGAAGTTGCCAATCAAAGTATAAAAATTATGTAAAGCGAATTTGCAGCACTAAGATAAGACTTGATAAGATAATAGCCCTGATTTTGAATAAAGTTTTAATATATTTTGCGTGTGAGTGCTTTTTTTCCTATCGAAACAGTTGACAGTGTAATTCAAAGATATTTTCACCATTTTACTTTCGATAAGGCTTAAAAAATCATAACTGGCTTTAATTTGATGAAAATAACTGATACTTTTAAATTTTTTTAAAAACAAAATAGGAAAAAAGTATTTGATATTTATAATAGGAAATTTGTATGGCTCCCGGCTATTGACTTTACCCTCATCTTATTGACTATTTCATTAATTAAATTAACTCGAGTATTAACATTATTAATAGAATCAACATTACTTTAGGGTCATTTCATTAAATGGACCACAAAAGTTTAGGAGAAAATTAAAAAAAAAATAAGAAGCAGAAACAACCACAAGGAAAACGATATCAACACCACAGTAATCATTAGGACCCTTAAGGTGGATTTTTCTTTCACCTCTTTTCTTCCGCAGCCAGTAGTTTCTTTCATTAAGTTAAACAAAGCAAAGTAAATATAAAAAAAAGCAGGAAAAAAAATCATTAAAAGATGAAATTGAGAATATATAAATAAAGGAAGAAAGAACAACCGCAAAAAAAGTTTAAAACAACTTGCTAAATTAAAAATGTTTTAAGCCACGTGCGTAAAAAAGTATTATTTTGAGATAGATAAAAAAATTTAACTTTAAATGATTAAAGTAAAAACTAACTCAAAACTTTTCTTACTCAACAAAATGATTTTATAGTGATTAAGCCAAAAACTGGACAATAGAAAAAGCAGGAGCATTAAAGAAAACATTCTTTAGATAAAAAAAACTTGAAACCAAGACCCAAATAATTATATCCGTGAGAAGTACGTATTTTTTTTATTTTGTTCCATATGACCAGTTTTTTCCTCAAACGTATATGGCAACACTGACGGTAGTACTAGAATTAAAAAAATATGGCGGAAAGTGGAAAAAAAAAAGTTGCTAAAAAAATTAAAAATAAGCTTTTAAAAATAAATTAAACCGGCTTGTCAAATAAGCACTAAAATTTTAAAAATAATTTAAATTCAGTTAAATAAAATATTTTTTATGGGTAACCGATATTGGTATTCGAAATCGATAATGAAATTTGTGATAAGAAAGCACATAAATATCTACATTAATCAGCACATATACAAACAAACACAACTCTGATATTTGCATTTGAGCATCAAAGTAAGCAGCAAGTAAGCAGTGGGAAAAGGTTATGAATAGTAAAGGAGAAGTTAGTGCACAGCATGTATAATTTTTCATTCCAGAATTCATTACTATTAAAACAGAACATGTTCTGGGAGAGTAATGAATTATTTTAATGCTTCCCAGGAATGAATTCTATAATTGATTTCTTTTAATCAAATGTATAATTCATTGCATTGCGTTACTAAATTTGCCTTATTTTCTAACTGATTAAAATATAAGGACACAATTGCATTACACTGCATTGGTAATAGAGGCATATAGACTTATTCCGGAATTAATTGAGAAGTAAGGCAATTTTGGTTTATTACGGAGACTCGTCACAAGCAAAAACAATGCATTTCTTCATCTGCACACATGGTAATAGACGCGATAATCAATGCGTAATTATTGTGTTTGATCAAATTACCCTCTCCTTTCTAAGGGAATACATTGTCTTCATTTGAAAAATAATACATTATTTCTTCCATTTTACCGCTGGGTATTGTTTTCGCAAAGATCTCATTGGCTGTTGTGCTCCCGTCAGTGTAAAAGCACAAAGCTTTTTTTGCATAAGCTTGCATATTGTGCATGTATTATTGAAACTAAAAAAAATATATAAATAAAAAAAATTCTACATATATCATCTAGCAGTTTTTTTTTTGCAGATATTGAAAATTTAAAAATTTTAATCTTGCAAATATAATTATGGTCCAAAGTAAAATATAATAATAATTTTTAATTTGCGCTTGAAAGCACTTTATTTCAAGTGATTGTTTGTAACTTTATATATGAGTATTCAGTCGTCATAATAAGTGACAGAATATGAAACTATTTTCGCATAAACGTTTCATAGTTGAAAATAAAGTTGAATATATTTTTCTAAAACTTATTGTTTATCAATTTTAAGTTTAACTTCTCTGCACAAACTTTAATATATTTTTGTGTTCCTTTTCTTAAGCACTTTATATATTTTATATTTTTTCTTATTACTTCGTTTCTTAAGTCCATCAGCACAGCTTAAATCTTAAGTAGTTTCAAAGCAAAAATAACACCTGGCTAAATTTTTTATGAGTACGAGTATACATTTTTAAATCATAATATTTAAGTTTAAGTAAAAATAAATATTTAGAAAAGATTTTAAATGAAAATAAATGAACACAATTAGAAAATAATTATTAGTCAATTCACATTATGAAATTCTTAATACAAAATTAAAATTTGGGTGGGTGTCGACATGCCCATTAAAACTTAATATTGTATATAACGTGCTTCTGCTTGACCGATTCTCACGAAACTTGACGCACACTTTGAGCTTTAAAATTGACGATATAGTACATTTAGAAAAGTGTGAGATAAAACTAATATTATACGCCCTTGAAATTTTTAAATTGTCATTAGAACTTTGAAAAAAAATTAACCGACCTCGCAACAACTAAAAAGTTCAAAATAATTTAGATACAGTTAATTAAAATATTTTTATATTAGTTAAGGTCCACTCAGACTATTATACTTTGTATTTATACATGTCAAAAATTCAAATAATACGTGCAAGTGCGATATTGTGAATGCAAAATGTCATAACGAATGGTAAATAATACGATAAAAATCTGACATCCCGTAATACCTAACCATTTTTTGAAAATTTTCTAAACGATAATACTTTCCATCTGATCAGAGTTGCATTATTACAAAATCCAAACTAACAAGTCGCCTGTTTCGACGCCGATGCCGTGCCGTCGTTTATGCTATATGTCTTTGTCTTAAACCCGATATAAATATTGAATATGCTTATCGTATTGAATAATTTTTCGTGTAAGGCATGCCTGAAAGTAAACAAAACAGTCGTATTTTCATTTTCTTTATCTTATTTATATCAAGTACTTTAACCGCCGTCTATTTTCAAAGGCCGGCACGACCACAGCTTGCTTGAAACTGCTCTGCAGCCGAAAGTAAACAATTAACGTAGGCATGTTAATTCTACACAGCTGTTTGCTTTCTACTTGTGTTTTTAATGTAATATGAGGTGTGATGGTGTGAAAACAAAATGTAACTTTACGTTAGATTTTTTGGCAGTCGAAACAAATGTCTTTAGATTTTTTTCTCGTAAAGTGTGATGAAAGTCTTTATACATGTATAATAGTCTGAGTAGCCCTTTACCTATAGTGCTATCCGAAGTCGGTGTCAATAATAATGATGATTAATCTCATAAATATGTTCATCTTGAATTTGCTAGCCTCATTGGCACCGACTTCGAGTGCCAACTTTGAATAATACACTTATATTCTTATATATCGTCGCTGTTTTAACTAACTGACCTAACTAACATTTTAACAATTTAACAGGAGAGCAGCTTTTATGGTTGTTTTATACATTCATTCTTATGGCTTCTTCTGAAATCTTTTTACTTATATAGGCACAACAGTAATGCTTACATTATGACTTATAAAGTCTAGTAAAGAACTTAACTCATGTTTCCAAAAAATTTCAGTTATGTCGGTTAGTTAAAACAGCGACGATATGTTCCCCTCGATTCTATAAACAGCATATAGCCAATTAGACATATCAAAGGCGATGTTCTTACTTTCATTCCAACTTTTCATTGCCTTTACTGACTCCTTGTCGACCTGTCTTTTTCATGTGTGGGTAGGATGTCCTCTTCTTCCATTTTCCCCTTCTGATTTCTCGCTCAATAAGTAGTTAGTGTGTTCGCGTCCATAGCATACATAGTCTTTGATATTGTGTTTTTTGCCAAATTTATCATTAAGTTTCTTCACAAACACCGATTTATAAAGATCTGCAAAGCGTTTAAATTACGTGTTGCTGCGTTCCAGGTCTCGTAATCATACAAAAGTACTGACTTGACATTTGAGCTGAATATCCTGATTTTAGTGTAATGGGATAATGATTGTGGCTTCCAAACATTTGTAAGCCATCGGCATATAAAAATATTTTATTTGAATGAATTTTTAACTCTTAAGTTAGTAACATTTGCAACATAGTCGTAACTCAAAGAAACTAGTTATTGGAAAAAGAAAATTTTACTTTTTTCTCAAGAGCTGAGTAAAGAAGATATTTGTATGAAATTTTTACACAATATGAAGAATGATATAAATATCAATTCGGCATCATTAGCTCGAAAAAATCATTTTTTGAGATATTACTATGTTACAATTTTTTTTATTTTTTTTTATATATTTATTTATTGTATCTTCAAAAATTAACTAACAATAAGTAATCAAATCTTAAATCTAAATATAATTATTAGGCCCGACCAGTGCCGGAGATAAACTTAGTGATAGCTATAAATAATACATAAGTAGTGATAATCAAAAAGGAAAAAAAAACGTATTTTCAAGAAGTCCCATCTGGAGTGTTGAGAATAAGAGCCCTTGTGTCCCTCTTTTTTAAGCGGATATGTCCAGTAAAGTTCAAGATATTACGAGCGAGCGGATTAGTATGTGACTCGAGTTTTGTTAAATATTTTCCTGCGTATTTTGCAATTTCTTCAGTCACTATTGGCATATTTAAATCTCGATGTATATTTGAATTTTTGATGTACCATGGAGCCGATGTTATCAAACGTAAAATTTTGTTTTGCCTTCGTTGGATTTTCTCAACACTTGAAGCTGAAGCAGTGCCCCATAGCTGAATTCCATAGCACCATATTGGCTTCAAAAGCGACTTGTATATCAAAAGTTTGCAGTCTAAGATGAGTGTTGAATTTCTGCCAATTAACCAATATATTTGAGTTAATTTATGTTTCATTTGAGCTAACTTAGAGTCAATGTGATATTTCCATGTAAGCCTTCGATCAAAGTGTATGCCAAGATATTTCACTTGAGAATGTTGAGGAATACTTTGATTGTTGATTCGAATGCGAGAGCAAGTATCTCTTCTTAGGGTAAACGTTATGTGGACACACTTTTGTTCATTTACTTTAATTCTCCATAAGTTCAACCATATTTCAAGCTGGGTAATATGTTCTTGGAGATTGCGGGATGCCTCATCAGGGTTTTTGTGTATACTCATACAGGCTGTAACATCGGCAAATGTTACAATAAAGGAGCGATATATTGCCTTTGATCCTTTAAGGAGCATAGGACCTCAAGTTCTAATTCATGATCAAAGGAAAATCTTTAATTATACTGGGGTGTTGCTGTCTACGCCAGTGAATTTTAACAACCTATTTAAAATACTTTACTGCTTCTTTTCTCATATTAGTAAATTAAATAATTCTCTAGCAATAAAAAAAATAAGTTCTAAATTAACTTTTGAAAAAATTCCAAAAAGTTTCTGCACCAACATCCCGTTGCCGTTGCTTGCTCTACTTTATAAAACAAATTTAAAGAAATAAGAAATATATTGGCAACAAAGAAATATTCAAGAGACATTCATGTATTACTGGAAAAGGGCAGAAAAACAAACATGAAATTTGTACAAATCCCTGGTGGGTTGTCTTACACACGTTAAAAATGTTCCGCACGTACTATACACAACAAATGTTGCAAAAAGAAAAAAAACAAAAGAAAAAAATTAACAATGATTTTTGCAAAACAAAAAAAAAGCAAAAAAAGCAAGAAATCAAGAACTTACATTCATGTGTAGTAAGTGGCAATAAAAGTGGCAGTGCTAATATGAAAATAAAATAGTAAACGTTTTACAAGCATTTGTCATTTAAATGCCATAAGAAAAGTAAAACTAAATGAGATATATTCACAGATATAAAGGCAGCACAAGTGCCAAAATCCTGTAACATCATGTCACGAACTGGGATTTAGTTTTCAGCTGTTAAAACGAAAGACACAACTTTCACAACTATTGCAGAAAAAAAAGACATGTTTCAATTTCTCTACCTTGTAATTTGTTGGCAAAAATGCTGCTCAAGCATTTGTTACATTTATATTTGACGTATGCTTTGTTGTTATTGTTTTTCCCCCATTAAGAAAACTCACAAGTGTATGACAGACACCATATAAACATACATATGTAACTAGCTAGCTATACATACATCTATATATTTTTAATTATATTTATGTATGTAATTCATAAGACGTTTTACAAGATTCCGTTTTCATTTGTATTTAAAGTTTTACTGGCATCGCAATCCCTGGTTACAGTTGCAGGCATCGGGGAGCAAATTGTTTACGCACAGAAAAAAAGTTCGCCTATTTACACCTTTCACTAAAAAAAGGGAAATAAAATTGGTCAATTAAAAATAAAGTTGTTATTGTGTAGTTGTTATCAAGATGGACGTCATCTGGCACCCTCCTTTTACTCAAAACTGGCTTAGACAGCCATCAAAAAACATTTTGAATGTTACAGTCAGAAAATTTTTGTGTTACGAATATTTGTAGTTAATATATTGCATATTTTTTTATATTTCGTAAAAGCTGCAAATTAAAAATATCCCTTCCACAAAATAGGATTTTTTGAAGTCCTTAAGATAGACATTTGTTTGGTTAATTTCATCGTTGGAACTAAATCTCTTTCCACCACGCCATTTCTTTAGGTTTGGAAATAGGAAGTAGCCTCTAGGGGCTAAATCCGGAGAACATGGCGGATGAGGTACCAACTTGTAGCCCAATTCATAGAGTCTTGCCACTGAGACTTAAAAAGAACTTTTTTCTTGGACATAAGGGGTTGTTTTCTTTTTTACATCCTCATTAAATCAGTCTAATAAGTTGGCATAATATTCGCCGTTTATTGCTTTTCCCTTTTGAAGGTAATTGATGTGGATTATCCCGCATGCATCCCAAAAAACTGTTGCCATCACCTTATTGGCCAAGAAACTTACCTTGGCCTTTTTAGGAGTAGGTTCTCCCGGAGAAACCCATTGTTTAGACTGCTGCTTGGTTTTCGGAGTACAGTAATGTATCAATGTTTCATTCACAGTTACAAAACGCCGCAAAAACTTTTTGGGATTGCGGTTAAACAACTCCAAACAATCCTTTGAAGTTGTCACACGTTTACGTTTATGGTCAATTGAGAGCAAACGCGGCACCCATCTTGCATAAGACTTTCTTAAAACCGGCTGATCACTTTAAATCGAAACCACAGGGCCATGTGAAATGCCTATGGCATCAAGAACCTCACGCACTTTTACGTTTTGATCGGCCAACACCATATCGAGGATTTTTTCGACATTTTCGGGTGTACTGAGCTCAATTGGCCGTCCAGAACGTTCAGCGCCACCACAACGAAAGTCAATTAACCACTTTTTTATCATTGAAATCGAGCTTTTCCTTAGTTTCATTGATGGTTTTTTTTTTCTTGGAGAAAATAAAGTTAAATGAGCACTCGAAATTAACTTTTTTAAATTTTTAGAAAAATACACGAGGTTGTATGTTTTGAACAGCTGTTAAACGCAAAGTAAGTGACGACACTTGATCAAAATTTTACATTAGTCTATTAACAGGTGATATTTTATGGCGACAGTATTGCATTTCATATAACTATGTGGGATGTTCGATAAGTCACGGACTTATTGATCTGCTCTCGTAGTTTGATGAAATGAACCATAATCAATCAAGAATTTGGTTTCTAATTTTTGTGTAGTTACGTCCGTTTGCATTTAAGATGACGATATATTGCTTATAAAGTTTCAGATGGAAAAAACTAATGAGTTGCCAAATGGTGCACAATTTCGCTTTGATTTTAGCACAAAAGAAAAGGACGATCCAGCGGAAAGAGTTTGCAGCAAGATGAAATAAGTTGAGTAACCTCGTCTCCGTCTTCTTTTGCATCTACTTCCAGCTCCAAGCTTCGTAAAGTTAATATGGAATCCACCGAATTCGAAGGGATATGACGAGAGTTTCCATTAGTTGATATTGGGAGTAAAAGGACTATACCGCCTCGGCAATATAAGAACATCCCTAGAAAAATGTGTGAAATATGGTGTTCATACGTTATTTATAATAGTACAGATATATTACTGAGGAATAAATTAAAAATAAAAGTTTGCTTTAATTTTTCAGTGCCACGAAAAACTTTTCCGGTGGCTTAAAGTTGCTTATAAGCAACTTCCAATACCTAGTCATCCGATAACCCTAGAAGTCTAAAATATTCAAAACTTCTTAATTTAGAACTAATGGGCCTTATTACGATTGCCCTATTACGACTTCGTACTCGACTAAAGAACATTGCAACAGTTTTTGTTTAATCTAGTACAAAATCGTCGTAGTCGTAGTCGTAGTCGAAATACGACAATCGTAATTAGGCCAAATAATAAAGAAAATCATGAAAAAAAAAATTGACTGCTGGTTTAATAACACAGGTCAACACGATTTCTAAGGCCCGTGCTTTGATAGTCAATTTGCTTTCATATGATACTGAGTATCAATGCCAATAAATTATTTTTTTGAATTGACCCTTTATCTCAAGATTTTCTGTTATAAAGAAAAAATAGGATGCTGCATCACATAATTTGCATTTACTCGAGAATCAGTTCTACAATTAAATAAAAAAATACACATACAGATAGGCAACAAATTGACCTTTAAATTACGTCCTTATTAATTTTTTATGAGTCTTATAGTTTCGGAAATATTCAGAAAGTTTTTTAAAATGAGTAAATGTTTTTCAAAAAAATTAAAAAAATCTTGTTTTTAAAGACTCATTAAAATTTAAATTGAAGAAAATTTTAGATTTTATTCTTAATTGTGATTGATACCTTCATACTTTACAAATACAATAACCCAAATTTATTAAAATCATTCCATTAATTCTGAATTTATTCGCAATTGAGTGGTAGAACATATTTTACAGATTTTTTTAATTTTTATTTATTTTAAATTGATTTAAAAACTTAAAAAAAGTTGTCAAGGAAATCGTTTTGTTAAAATATATTTTCGTTTTCTTATGGAAAGAGTTGATGCTATTCCAAGGTATACCAACCATCAGACTGGCGACATTTTGTGAATAGTTCCAAAAGAAATTTAAAAATGAGTTTTACTATA
Source organism: Nowickia ferox (assembly GCA_936439885.1). Classification (NCBI taxonomy): domain Eukaryota; kingdom Metazoa; phylum Arthropoda; class Insecta; order Diptera; family Tachinidae; genus Nowickia; species Nowickia ferox. Next base: position 86,596,698 of record OW387023.1, on the reverse strand, counting down.
AATTGGAAATAAATTTCAATTGGCCACTCCACTAATCTTAAAGAAGAATATGAAAATATAAAACTCGTTTTAGACAAAATTTCATTCAACCAACAACACCAGTAGTTGAATGAAGTGTGTCTACTCGTAGATTTAAAAATCTCGAACTTTTTACTGGGTAAACAACATGGATATACTAAATATCCCTGCTTTCGTTCTCTATGGGATAGCCGTGCGAAAAACGAACACTGGAATAGAAAAGACTGGCCGTCAAGAACAAATTTGACTGTAGGAAAAGGAAACAACAACAACAATGAAAAATATTGGAAATGGCGAATGTTGCCACTAGTACAGAGAGAGTCTTTTATTTTGCGGTACATTTTGTTCACTATGTATTTTCGAATTTAAAATAAAAAAATAGTATGAAATTAAAACCTATAAATAAAAGAATCTAACTAGGTTAAACTTATTAGAATATTACAAATATTTTCTAATACGAAAATAATATTTAGAGCTTTTGTTTTGAAATGAAGAAATTAATGCGTAACAATTTTTCTAGATTGAAATAATATGCTGAACTTTGATAACAAAAATAATTGTACATGTCGTTGTCATAATTGGAATTACGCATCAGTTACTTTGCATTTAAATGCGTGATTTTATGCGATTAAAAAAGCTTGCATGTCCTTGAACTTATTTCATTTTTATTGCTGCATATATTTGATGTTTGATGCCCTAGTACATATTTATAAAAATGAGTAGGTATGCATGCCTGTACGTGTGTAAATATAAGTATGCAGATTGATAAGAAATGTTGACTGCAAAAAAAAAAAAGATTAAACAAAATGCCTTAAAAATATTATTTTTTTTTGAGATCAGTCACTTTATTTTCAAATTATGTTTGTATAAGCTTAGATGATGGATTTTTGTTTTTGCAGAAACTTTTACTTCTTTTCAAGGTATACGAGTAAATATAAAAAGTTGTCTGCAAAAAAAGCATAAAGTAACAAATTACTGCTTAGGACATGCATTATTTTCTCCAAATTAAATTTTTAACGAATAAAACTTTTCCTTTGCAAAGCAGAAGTCTTCAAAGATTTCCATAGTTATTAAATCAGGACTGCATAAGACTTTTGCTTGCTAAAACTTACATACTACTAACCCTATTATACTCGTCAGAGATTTTTTATGGGTGTAATTCGAAGGACATGTTGAAACTCAAAACAACTTTTAATAACGTTGTACGCTACATTTTTGGACTAAACAGGTTTGATCATATAACTCAGTATTTCAATCGTATTTTTAATATTTCATTTAATAATAATTTAATGATCAAAAACCTTGTCTTGCTACATAAAATTATTGTGATAAAAAAACCGAAATATCTTTATGACCACTTCCGGTTCACTGGATCCTCGAGAGGAAACGGCATTATCCAATTTCGGCACAATGATACGGCATCTGAGCGACAGTTTTATATAAAGGGTGTTTTTTATTGAGGTATAGAACTTTAAGTTGGCATCACTTTTTTAACTGGCGGCCATTTTGTCAGCTGTCAATTGATTAATATTTAGTTTGGTTTGCCATTTCATCATGAACAGGTTGATAAAAGAACAACGCTTGCAAATCGTGCAAATTTATTTAGAAAATAATGGTTCAGTTCGCGAAGTTTACCGCAAGCTCCGTCCATTTTATGGTCGACAGAGCAATTAATTCGGTTAACCATGGATCGTTTTCGCACTACGTTTACTCTATGTGATAATACGCATCCGCTGAAGTCGCTCGTCTACGCCAACAAACCAGAAACGTTAGGGGACTTGGAAGCCAACATTCGTGGCGTTATTGCCAACATACGGCCCCATATGCTCGAAAAAGTGGTTGAAAATTGGACCTGTAGAATTGGCTTTATTCGAGCCAGCCGCGGCGGCCACATGCCCGAAATCATATTTAAACGTTAATGGCATAAAATTATCCTTCCAATAAAGCCAAATTGATGGACATTAAAACGATCTGCTTGTGTTTTATTTCAATTCGAAGTTCTATACCTCTAAAAAAACACCCTATACTAACAATTCGTCTCTGGAACCAACTTACTCCCAATTTGCAAAATACAAGCAACGCAGTTAAATTTAAAAATTTACTTTTCCAATTGTATCGCAATTTTACTCAGGCTTATTTTATTAATCGTTAATATATTATTATTTATCTTTTATTACTTTTATTTATATGTGTATTTTTTTTTCTATTTTTTTATTAGTTATTTCTTAAAGCATAAGATACATTATCTTTCATACACATTACATAACTTGTCTGATTCTAGTACTGTAATTTATAAGATATTATTGTCTTGTTGTAGTAGAAAATCACAAACTTAATAATAAATACAAAATACAAATAATGCATATGACAATTAGTATGTATTATCGTGGCCTTAATTGAATAAAACAGATATACTTTTCCGGTTTAAAGTTAATTTGACTTCGGTAATTTGATTGGTTTAACTACCCAGTAAAAAAGACTCTCCAATGAAGTCAATAAGATCCTGAATTTTAAATCTGGAAGTAGTGCAAATTTGGATAATTTAAAATTCTTTTACATAGGGTTGTCATTGCAAGAGGTTCTCTTTTTTAATTCATATACATTCAGTGATGTTCATGATGTTACGTAAATATCATTTTTTGTATGTTCTTTTTTTCTTTTTTTTTAATAAAATTCTTATACTTCATGACATAGATTTAATTTTCCTTAACAAAATTATCTCCAATTTTGCGTAATTGAATTAGTTACTTAAATGTTTGGTTAATAATCGATTCCTGAAAAGTAAAAATACACAATTATTGATACTTTGGAAGTATCAATATGAAGTATGAATAATTACTTCCAATTTTTTCACTGAGAAGTTTTATTGGTTTAATTTAAATTGTTAAAGTTGTTTAGATTCACCTTTCACCTAAGTTTTTTTTTTTTGTTTTGCAGAAAATGAAACCTGTTTGAGTTAAATAAATTAGCTATAGTAAGTTTAAGAAAAAAGTTTCCTGAATTAAAAAGAACTTAAATTATTATATATGTCCATTAGACCGACTAACTGAAAAAAAAGTTTTTGTTACCCGCTCTCAAATGAAAGATTGGTATTTTTAATGCGGACTCCGAAAACATTTGGGGGGTCTAGCGACGACCGTTCTTGAGCTGGACCGTGTCTAAAAAAGTATATTTTTGATTTATTTTTATTTCTTGCATATTTTAGTATTTTGTCTCAAGACAGCATATTAAAACAAAGTACACCATCTGAAAGATTTTTTCAAGCCACTTCCAATGGTAATATATAGCATAATAGAAAATAATAGAATTTATTTTAATACAAGTAGCACCTGCTATGAAAATGCTTAAAAAACATAGTTTTTATGGAATGACGCATTGCTGATGGTACGAATGGTAAAGTTTAATACACCATTGGAAGCGGTTTATGCAAAAAACTTCAAAAATACAGTCCAGCTCACGAACGGTCGTCGCTAGACCCCTCACATGTTTCGGGAGTCCGCATTAAAAAGACCAATCTTTGATTTGAGAGGGGTAACAAAGTCACGGTTTTCACATCCATAAAACGTGAGTCGGTCTAATGTACATACATATGTTATATACATAATGTATGTGTGGAGTAACCATTTCTGAGCGATAATGATTTCTATGAAATAAGGTATTTAATGCTCTACCACAAGAAACCATAAGCGTGTTTGAAATAGCAAAATTCTTATCTGTATATTGTCATTAAATATTTATTCTGCATTTCTCCTTAAGTCTTGGCTTTGCGTGCTCGATGAGGGTTGATAGTTTTAGTTACTACGAATATTTTAGTTTTTCAGCACAAAATCAGTTGGCACGACATCATTAAATTAAATGTCAACTTTGTCGCCCATCTATCTATTGGCAATTGTCATTACGAATTATTTTTAATTGTCTGTATGTAATCTATTACATTTTTTATTTTTATCTTCCAGAGCCTATAGTAATAATTTTTCATTAAAGTGAAATAGTAAAACGCAACAAAATTACGCATTTGTTTAAAGAGATTCAAAATCTTGTTGTATTTCAACTCATATATACAATCTGCAACATGTTATAAACTCAGATATAAGATCTCTTGTAAATTAAAAATTCAAGCCAAGTTTGCAGTAGAATAAATGAAAATAATTTCTACTTTGTGCTTTGTGTGGCCAAAAGCAAAACAATTTTCCATGAGCTTATTTCCCTATGTTCTACATTATAATTTGGGATGTTTCAGCTTTAGCTTCGTTATCATACAAATCTAATATTTGTCACTTCAATTCAATTTACGTGATGTTGTATTGCCAAGACTTAACCTCTGATTTAATATTGGCTTATACACGTAAGCATACTAAAGGGTGTTTTTTATAGAATGACACAAGTTTAAATCAGAATAAAACAAGGAAATATATTTTTAATATCAATGAAACGGGCTTTATTGGAAAGAACATTTTATGAAATTAATGTTTAAATGTGATTTCTGTCATGTGGCCACCACGGTTGGCGCGTAGAAGGCGCAATCTGGAACAACAATTTTCAACAACTTTTCGCAGCATTTGTGGCCGTATTTTGCCGATAACTCATCGAATATTGATTTTCAGATGTTCAATTATTTGTAGTTTATCGACCTAGACAAGTGACTTAACATAACCCCAAAGAAAATAATCCAATGGGTTTAAATCGCACGATCTTGGTGACCAATTAATTGTGCCATTACGTGAAATTATTTTTTCATCAAAAGTTTGTTTGAGTAAATCAATTGTAGCGCCCGCTGTGCGTAATATGAGCAAGATTAATGCCACGTCATGTTCCTGTACCGTTTACCATTGACAGTAAAGGTCTCATTAGTTTTTACTTTTCGTTGTCGTTCTGAGCCGTTCATTTCCGTATAAAATATTTTGCAATTACTTTTTCTGTGCAAGGAATCAGCTGGCAACCTATAGAACTGATTTCAGTTGTATACAAAATATCACAACAAACTAATACAAACACACTTTTGGCTGTCACTTAACGTTGAAGTCTATTTTCTACAGATTTGTCCGCAACGGAACAGAACGAAACAGGAAAAACAAACCACACACACAGACTTTCAATTGAACAGAAACAAAACAGCTGATTCAGAACAGAAAAGAACGCACAAACTAATTCTGCCTTTACATTCTGACCATCATCGTTTTTGAAGTCATAAGGGCCAATGACTGCGCCATAAAGCGCACAAAACAGTAATTTTCTATGGATGTAATGGATTCTCCTCACTCCAAATGTGATAATTCTGCTTATTTACGTTTTTATTCGACCAGAAATAAGCTTCATCACAAAATGGAAGAAGGAATAAGTGCACGATGAGTTGACGGATAAAACAATTATTTTGTTTAAAAATTTCAACAATTTGCACGCGTTGCTCTGGTGTAAGTCCATTCATAATTAAATTTTAAAGCAAACTAAATAAAACGCAACTATCAGCTGTTAACTGGGTGCTCCAATAAAGCAGTGATGCCAACTCAAAGTTGTGATACTCTAAAAAAAACACGCTTTAGTTGCCTGCAGCTTATTCAGCAAGAAAATAAAAAAATGAAATTTTCATCTTATGCTGTTTTAACATAATTGACTGTCACTATAAGGCGTATGACATCAATCAAAATTAAAATGTGTCTCATCATCATCATTCTCACACAGTCAGTCAGTCAGTCAGTCCTTCAACCCTGAAAAATGTAGCCAAAAGAAAATTACGAAAATAAATGTTCATATTAAAAGTGAAATGATTTTTTTGTTTTTGTAATAGATGAAAACGTGGATAGTAAAAGAAATAAGGGAATAACATAATAAAGCTGGATGATTAAGTCAAATTGAATTGTATTTCTTCAAGCAAGACATGATGAAGCCAGAGAAAAATACGCATTCTTCATTATTTTCCACTTAAGTTTTTCTGTACAGGCATATTTATGAAATTGGAGTTTTTGCGAAGCCGGCAGTATAGATAAAATGTAATTCGAGGGAATATGTTTTGAACAGGCGGCGGTGATATTCTCAACAATTTTTTATTATTTTTTTTTACTTCTAATGAAGTTGTAGACTCAATGAAATAATGTGAAAGATTAAATAGTGACACATACTTTTAATATCGTTTTTCTGTCTTGATTATCTCATGTAGGTAGTTTCTCGCTTAAAATTCTTTTAAACTTTTGAATGGGAAAATTAACAGTCTGTATCAAATCAAAAAACTGTTTAAGAGCTTTGCTGCTGCAATTGAATCTGGCTTATTTTTAAGAGACTTTTTAAAACAGACATAACTTTTTAAGAACTATGGCCGTTCTGTTGCTGTATAAAAAGTTAAACTTGATCTTCCGACATCCTTCAAAAGGCCATACTTTCCATTATGCGAAATATTTTGTAAGTAATTTTTATACCCTTCACCAAAAATGGTAAAGGGTATATATAGGTTTGTCCAGATTTTTGTAACTTCTACAATATTCATTTCCTGCCAGATAAAGTTAGTTATTCTGAATCCTTATGAACAGGAGATGAAAAAAAGACATGTCCGTCTGTCCGTCTATCCGTCTGTCCGTCTGTCCGTCTGTCTGTACGGATTTTATATGGGTGGCGTGAAACGCGGTTTTTGAAGCTCCCAAACAAGTTAGAGAGCTCGGAGTTGGACTGAAACGACCGCACTTGCCTCAGCACAATTGGTTATGAAAATCAGCAAAAAAAAAATAATCGGTTCATAAAATTTTGAAATATATGGTTTTATCATACATTTTTAAAATTTCATGAAAAAACTACCTACCGCGCATAGAACCAAGCATATTCAAAGTTCTAATCAACCACACTAGTCACTCTGCTGCTGAAGCTCGCTTAAATGCTATAAATATTTACTATACTTAAACATTTGCTTTAATTTGCATTATTTCGTATTAAACCCCTTTTTGTCACCAATACATAGACTTTGCCTTATGGTATTTTTGCTTGGCACATTCTTTTTCGTATGCATGCATATGAATGGATGTGTATAACAATCAGTAGCCTCATGCAAAAAACATTATGTAGATATGTATGTATAAATATACGCTAGCATGAAGACCATTCCCTCGTACATACACACATACATATGTATGTGCATAAGAGTGTTCATATGAACAACTACAACAACAACAATATGCGACAAATAGTATTCAGAGAAGAATATTTAATTGTTTGTACGTATGTATGTAGTCAACTCTACGCACAGCAACAATATGCTAGCAAACGTATTGAAAGAAGAATATTAAGTTGTTTGTGGTAAGAACTGGGAATTTTTTTTTGTATACAAATAAAGTATTGTGCTAATGAATGCGTGTTGATAAAATATATTAAATATATGTGCGCTTAATTATGAAAGTGGTCTAAGTCATATATTTCTTTCATCGAGATATTTAATAGATTACTTTGAAGAAATTAAAAAATATTTTTATATTATGCAACATTTTAATTTATAAATTCATAGAAGTTTATTTAATGTTTATTGAATTTTTTTAGAGATTTATTTCATATTTCGATGCAGAAACGCATATGACTTAGACCACTTTCATACTTAAGGGCACATATGTCTGATTGTAAATACGTATGTATGTACATACATACATACAAAAGGGGATAGGATTGATTGAATCTGTTTGATTTGCTTATTTGTTTTCTGAATATGTTTTGCAACAAAATGAATGGCTATCATGGTTAATAAGTTAGAAGTAGGCCTGTTATGATTCGTTTGTTGAGTTTCGAACTTACACTTGAAAGTTTTTTTTCAATATACATACATATGTATGTATTTTTGCAAAATAAATTAATCGGGGACCAAAAATAGTCATTATTTTCGAACTTTAAAAAAAAGCAACTGTATAGAAGGGAAACATCAAACAACGTGGACAACCACACCATTTTAATTGTTCTAAACTAGATTTTTCTAAACTTCAATGGTTTTAAAATTTAAATTTTTGTTTTTTAAGCAGAAATAAATGTTATTTCCGGATTTTTTGTTTTTAACCGGAAATAATTGTTATTTCTTGATTTTTCTTTTTTCAAGCAGAAATAATTGTTAGTGGTTTTGTTTTGTTGGTGTTTGTCAGAATATTTCCAATTAACTTTGGTGTTATTTGTTCCTTAAAAATTATCACATGTAATTTGGCTTATAAAGAGATACGAACTTTAGCCTACTTAAATTTTAATTATAGAAATAATTATTTTCCGATTTTTATTTTTTCGAGAATAAATCAAAGTCAATTTGTGATTTCTACTTTTTCGGACAGAAATTAAATTAAGTTACATTGTGGGAAAAAATACATATGCCTACATACATACACACTATGAACGTATAGGTACATAGAGGATATAACTACTACGACAGGATCAACGTGTGGAGATTCCGTAGCCAAAAAACGTGGTAGCCGCCCCAAAGCGGCGAACCGATATTTTTCACACTTTTATGATATGGCTGTCAAATGATAGGGATTTTCCAATGGAAAAATCATGGTGAAATCATTATGAAAATTTGAACTCATTTACTGATATCTGGCGTTGTTTTAGTAAAAACACATACCTACACATTTTTAACCCTTATACCTACTTATGCATATCTTAGTCACATACATATATTCCAAGTTCAACCAATTTAATTCAAAAATTTTAAAATGAGTACATAGGTACATATTTATAAAATTTCGGTACTTTGTACACACAGCCATCCAATAAACAATTATTTCAACACGTGTATTTGCTATAAATACTGCCAAAAAGGAACTTTGCAGTGAAACTCCTATAGATTATATAAACATAATATATTTTAATATGTATATACGAAAACATCTTAAACACAAATGCTTTAATCACAGAGAAATTTTGCATTTGCGTTTAAAATTGCTGTGTTCGATATACTAAGATACTTTTTTATTTTTGGTAAGGTACTTTTTTATTTTTGGTAGGTACATAAATACCTAATATAAGTTTTGTAAAAGTTGAAATGGCACTTATGTAGCTCCTGCAAGATATACATTTTTGGTTGTAAAATTATGTGCCTTCTTGAGTTATTGTAGGGTAAAATCATGTGTTTTATTGTTGTAAAAATTAAACTATAGCGACTCGCACTGAATTAGAGTGAAATTGTTTTTATAAAATTCAATTATTTATATATAACATACATACATATGTATGTATGTGTAGGTATAAATCTATGAAACGAAGATGTAATAAAACGAAAGCTTATGCTTGCTAACTTATAACTATTTATTAATTATATTCACAGACAGGTATACATACATACGAGTATGTACTTAAAGACTTATGTAAGTGCTATTTAAAATTTTACTGGTTCCAAACCTTAACTTTTACAGCTCTTGATTTCTTTGTAATTTAAACAAAAATTTTCGAAGATGCGTAAAAAAGCGTAACCAGTAATTACTAATGAAAACTGTTTGATTCAGACACGTACATACTTATTAAGTTGAACAGTTTCATGCATAACTAATAGGCAATTTTAGAAAATCCAACATGATTGGAAACAGTTTAAATCAATAAATACATGTCTGAATCAAACAGTTTTTCATTGGTAATTGCTGGTTACGCTTTTTTTTGGCAGATGGCACACAAGAAATGCCAGATGTAAAATCAGCCTAACAAACTGCAAGAAATGAGCCGGATGGATCACACAAACCTCCAAAGTCTGATACATTTTCATTTATTTTTGCATGGACATAATATGTACTACATGTGATGAAAATTGCGCTCTTAAAAATATAAACTATTTTTTATAAATAAGACAATTTTTTTAAAAATTAAGCCTTGCAATTATATATGTATAGATATTTATTAGCGCAATATTGACTTCGGTGTGCATCGATATACTTATATATCTATTTGCAATTGTACAACAATAAAACATGTATGCGTCCCCTACAATTAAAAAATCGGCATCATTTGCTTATGCAGATTATTTGCAAGGAAATTGCATGAACACTTCTCCTAGTTTGTTTATATTTTTTGTTTTCGATATGTATATACATATGTACATACATACACATGTTTGCAAATACGAAATTCCCAATTACCCAGCGGGAAAAAGAAAGAGCAAGGATACTTTCTAGAAGGCCGTTGTACTCCTTACTTTGGATGTATAGGGTGTTTTTTATTGAGGTATAGAACTTTAAGTTGGCATCACTTTTTTAACTGGCGGCCATTTTGTCAGCTGTCAAGTGATTAATATTTAGTTTGGTTTGCCATTTCATCATGAACAGGTTGACAAAAGAACAACGCTTGCAAATCGTGCAAATTTATTTCGAAAATAATGGTTCAGTTCGCGAAGTTTACCGCAAGCTCCGTCCATTTTATGGTCGACATAATCGTCCATCAGAGCAATTAATTCGGTTAACCGGTCAATTGGCCACCAAGATCGTGTGATATGACACCATTGGATTATTTTCTTTGGGGATATGTGAAGTCGCTCGTCTACGCCAACAAACCAGAAACGTTAGGGGACTTGGAAGCCAACATTCGTGGCGTTATTGCCAACATACGGCCCCATATGCTCGAAAAAGTGGTTGAAAATTGGACCTGTAGAATTGGCTTTATTCGAGCCAGCCGCGGCGGCCACATGCCCGAAATCATATTTAAACGTTAATGGCATAAAATTATCCTTCCAATAAAGCCAAATTGATGGACATTAAAACGATTTTCTTGTGTTTTATTTCAATTCGAAGTTCTATACCTCTAAAAAAAACACCCTATACAAGGCCTACTCGCTCCATTCCACTCTTCTATCATTTTTGCTTTTCCCTCTCGCTTTTTTTGCCAGCCATTCTGAAAAGTCTTCAAATTAATAGATTTTATTTTCGTTTGGTAAAAAAAAAAATTTGCTCCTCTTCCCCCTTCTCTTAAAAGGAAATGTGGAATGTGTATCTTATCTTTTATGCAAAAGTGTAGCGACCTTCTATAAGGCGTTCTTTAGCAGTTAGATAAAAATAGTAATTGATTTGATAAGACCTGAAGTAACAAGATATTCTGAGTTTTCCTGCTGGGTAGTAACGTGCTCGCTTTGTATCAAAGTAGTGGTTGGCGTACACATTGTACATGCATACTATTGTAAATACATCCAGTGTTGCCAGAAAATGCTGATGAGAGAATGCTAAATCGGTCAAAAAAATTCTGCTAAAATGTTCTACAGAAGAAAAGTATAATGCTAGATGTAAATGTAGAAAAAATTATTAAAATAGCTTTGAATTTTATGTTTATACAAACTCATTAGTATTTACATGAATTTTTATAGTACATAAAATAGTTAATAATTGGTGTGTTTTGGAAATGTTATAATTACGTTAAAAAAACTTTAACGCACTAATAATCTCAAATTATTATTTTACCCATTCAGTAAAATATTTGTTTATTAAAAATACGTACATTGAAATTGATTATTGAAGGGTTAGCTGGATGCTATGCGCATTTCACTGTTGCTAGTGCAGATCATCAGGGAACCTTTACCCTGAAATACATGTACATTTATGAGAAAAATCCTCCATACAGAAGAATTTTGTTAAGAAATTAAAATTTTTTATTTGCAACAAACTCTGCTAGAAAGCATTTAGCAGAATTTTTTGATAGTTAAATGCTGCTTAACTAATGGAAATTCCAGACCTAGCAGTGGAAATGCTAAAATGGCAACAATGAAACTATCCCAAGCGCTTTTTGTTGTCATAGTGGATTATTAGTTAAAAATTTTAAACGTAATTGCAACATTTCCTATAAAAATACCTGTAAATACTAATAAGTTCATATAAACATGAAATTCAAAGCTATTACAATAATTTTTTCTACATTTAAATCTGGCATTATACGTTTCTTCTGTAGAACATTTTGTCAGAATTTTTTGACCGATTTCGCATTCTCTCACCATCATTTTCTGGCAACACTGGTTGTTGTGTTGAAACTTATGAATTTTTTTTAAAGACATGTTGATACATACATACGAGTACATATATGTATATAAATATGCCCAAGTAAATATAAATGTGTCTGTATATGTATGTGAAAAAAAGTAAGCCCTTGCTAAAGATCATGGATGTCTTATAATATTTTAAAGTGGACGAGATTGTTTGTTTGAGGGTGCTTGTTGTTGCTATTTTATTTCATTCATGTGGTTTTTGTTTTTTTTTTTCAATAAATGTATTAAAAAGTACTTCTGCTTAGTTAAGCTGGATTGATTCGCTGGGTGAGTTCAATTTATGATGTATGTATGTATGTATATATGTACATATGTATGTAAATACCTATATTTTAAAAAAAAATATACAAATAGGTACATATGTATACTAATGTAGGTATCTTTTTATTTTATATTATTTTCTAAAATTCTTCAGAAAAACTCCTTTATACATATGTATGTATGTAAATACATTTATTCACATTTTGTTTTATTGGCATTTTGCACTTATTTTAAAGATCTAAAACTTAGGTTAATTACATACATATGTATGTACCTATGTAGCTGCTTATGTACATATGTATATGTAAATAAATATGTATGTAATAGCCAAGAATGATAAAATAATTATTTTATCATTCTTGTGTAATACCTACATGAATGTATCTTAGTATGTATATTATTGCAAATAATAAATTTATTAATGTTTTCTCCAGCAAAAAAAAATTAATGCGTTCAAAATTTAATAGTTTTCATGCTTTCTTTAGCATTTGTGCAAATCGTAATAAAGCTATAGTTTTTGAACTCATCATAAAAGCATACGATATTGCTGGGTAATTAATACATTGAAATAAATATCCACCGAAATAGCCATGTAAAAACGGAATTAAATCATCATATTGACATATTGTCATAAAACCAGTTTTATCTGCGTGAAATAATAACAAAACTTTTCAAGTGAGTCGCTCCAATGTACATATTTTAAAAAATTTATCGGAAGAGTAAATGAAAAAAGTTTTATAAACTAAAATATATTGGGGGCTATTCTGGAAAACGCGTCGAAAAAGTGAAACTTTACATTAAAATAAAAACAAATTTTCAAAAATTGTTTTTGTTTGTAATACATTTCTAAAATGAAATAAACGTGAGAATTTCAACGCGTTTCTCTCTCTTTTAAAAACGGTTAATTTTGTATGCGAAACAAAGAAATTTTTTTTTACATTTACACAGTTTTGTTTTTGTTTTGCATGTAACTTTCACCAATTCGACGCGTATTCCAGAATAGCCCCCATTGTGTCCTATATGTATATAAAACACATATATTTTAACCCTTATACCCATGCATATTGCTGCAAAGTGTCTATATTTCAGTTTCACTTGACTTAATTCATAAGGGCCTGTTCTGCAAATCACGACATGTCAAAACACGGTGATTTTAAAAAATTAATGAAAGATAAATAATTGGTTTTTTAAATTGCACGATTTACAGCGTTAGAAGTTGGAAGAAAATATTCTATTATAAATGACAAAAATACAAGTTCGCTGCTGAGCAAAATGCAGTTTTGCGCTGCATATTGCAGTTTAATTGCATGTTTACGTATCTACGTATGTATATATATACATACGTACATATGCACGCATGTCTTTTCTCTACATTTTATGATTTGTGAAGGGTATATAAGATTCGGCACAGCCGAATATAGCACTCTTACTTGTTATTATTATTTTTTATTTTTTAAAGAGAAGTAACATTCAGGCAATGAATGCCTACTACTATTACTAGGTGTTACCTTCTTCATTATTTTACAACTCTATTTTTGTGTATGAGGCGTATTAAATTTTGAAGCTGTAGTAGCCATTTTATTAGTTATTTTACTTCGCCGATGATTCTGCTACACAACGAAGGAGGGGCTCTGAAGGTACATTCGGTTTTGTTATCAATGTTCTAACTACTTCAGCCAACGCCGCTCTCATTAACCCTTATCCACGGGTAAGGCAATTGAAGTGTACCTATTTAAGCGAATATTTTTATTTTGTATAAAAAAGTGGTGTTATTAGTTTGTAGTGTATCTGTACAAGTCCACGTCCAGACTAAACGGCTAAAGCGATTTTGATTAAATTTTTTATTTCTAGTAAATTTTATATGGTAAAAAGAGTTAAATTTTTGGAATACCAATCAATTTTGGAACATTTCTGACAAATTGGTTGAATACCAAAGTCTCAAGCTTTTCTTGGAGCTTCGGACGGACTTGTTCGTCTTCCCTATTCATAAGGACCCAGCATATTCATACACTCAAAATAAAATTCAATCCATCCGTACTTAAGTCAATGCAAAGCGATATCATAAGTGCTGGACTCCTGCAAAAGACCACTTACAAGAACATTTAAGACATGAGGGATTTTCAACTGATTTGCCAAAAAGCAAAAAAGCGCTTAAATAGAAAATATCACAGAAACTAAAATAAATCGCTGAAAGACAAAAAAAATATAAAAAAATCGCCAAAATCCGAAAAAGCGCCAAAACCAAAAAACGGTAACACTAAATATATGGATTGTAAAAAATAAAACAAAAAAATGGCCAAAACCGAAAAGTCACCAAAACGAAGAAAACTTCAAAACAAAAAAAAGCGTCGATGAAATGAATGCAAACAGTTTTCTGTTGTTTATTGTCGCGCCCTGTCTTTAGATGTTTCGTGGTCATGGGAATCTGTTCTGATCGTTTTCGCGATGACGTCTTTGTTTGTTTATATGCATATACATATGTATGTGTGTTTCTTATTTACTCTGTAATTATTTTCTTGTATAAAACATATTCCTATAAAATTCCAGATATTTTGAATTATTATAATCAAATGTAGGCTGAAACTTGTCACATATCACACTATGCAAAAATTTGTTGCCTTTTTGCCATAATCTCAAAACTTAATTTTTGTTTAGCTAATTTAGGATCGCTGAACACGAATATGGGGCATTCATTAATTTTTCTTAAGAAGCGTTTTCGAGATATTCGCCAAAAACGTAATTATTTTGCAGTTTACAAATATATTTTCAAAAATCTTGAGGATTTAAATTGAGCAAATTTTACACCGTCGAATAGATATGTTTTTTTATCATCCCATATTTAAAGTGTGCTGATCGAATAAAAATTCAATGAGTTACTACGGCCCTTAAGATTTAAAAAAATTAAATTTTTAGTGAAAACATCAGAAAATTCAAATTCGGATATTTTCAGTAAATATGTTGTAACTTTTAAATTTTTTATCCGATGATACAAATTTAACGCTTAATAAGTTGACTACAAAATTTTCTTTAAGATGCAGGTTTAAAAGAAATTTTAAATTAGAATTTTTGTTTTGGCTTAAGGACGCAACTTAAAATACTGAGTTTTAAACAAACCTAAAAACTCAAAGTTTAAAAATATGGGCTGATAAAAGAAAAACATATCTTCCAATTCGTGTTAAATTTGTTCAATTTGAATAAACAGTTCTCATGATGATGATGAAACACGTTTTTTTGCGAATATCTCGAAAACGCCTCTAAAGAAAAATGAATGAATTAGCTAAGAAAACATATCATTTTAGAGGTTAATTGTTTTGTTGCATAGTGTTATCGGTTCACTTATTTACCCTTACCTTATTTTAAGTGTATTAGAATTTAGTGAATGTTCATCTAAATGAGAACGGTAGATTCGATGGAATATTTATACAAAAATAAAAAAAACTGAAATTTGTTTTTGTTTCCAATATAAATATTCGATCGAATCTATCGTTCGCATTTAGATGAACAGGCCCTTAATAACTTTTTTATAGAAAACAATTTTCTTTCGGCTACATCCACATTGCTCTACACTTTCTCTGACTTAAAGTGCAAATAAAGAGACAAAAAATAAATAAAGTAATAGTGAAGAAGACAGCAAACCTATTTTTCGGACAAACATAATGTAAGGTCACATTTTTTTTATGTGCCTTCACTCTCCTACTCAAGTTTGTCGATAAATATATTTTCTCTACGTTCACTATGTACAGAACAATTCAAGGACATTTTTCTTTTTTGTTCTGTTTTATTTGAGCTATTGTTTGAATCAATGTTCATCTGATTGCTTTTTTTATGCATTAGTGTTGGCCAGCAATAACAACTTTCCTTCGTCTTTCTGATTGTTTTGTATTATCTGCGTTACTAAGAGTTTGCTCAAGGCTGATTTAAATTTTTTATGAAATGAAAATTGTTAGGATTGCTTTCTTTTTTTCGATTAAGTGTAAAATATACAATTTATGTTGTTGGTAATTGCAATTTTTTCTTTAATGTTTGAACACTGAAAAAATCCACAAGTTGGAATAATATTTTTTTTTTTTTTTTTGGAAAATAAAGCAAGTATCAAAATTCAAAGTTTTAATTCATCTCGGAGAAAGACAGAATAAAAGGAGTAGGTATATCTTCTTATTTTTTTTTTGTGTCAGCTGAATTAAGACTTTGCAAAGCAACCTTTGCGTGCTTAAAAGCGGTCTGCAGGCCGCATTGTTTTATTAAAATTTTGAACTGAAATTTTGTTTTACCTTTGCAAATAAAAAAAATGTTTTTTTTAGAACACGGCAGTTAATTAATTAACCAATTGCTAACTTAAACTATATATGCTGATTTTACTAAAGTTTTTTGTATCACGAAATAACAAACTGTTGCGTTTAATGCACGAAAGTTTGGCTATGATTTTGTTTATACTTTTTCAGTGTAATATTGTATATACATACATTTATACGTGAAATATTTTAAATGTAACGTTAGGTTTGATACCCTTACTAGTTAATACATTTTTTTACTAGCGTTATGAACAAAAAATAATTTTCTATAAGTTCATTTTTATGATGTCGAACGTGACCGTCATACATATTTAAAGTAAAAAAATACAACATATTTTTATCTTGAGCCCAAGGGAATTGTATAGCTCTCAATTTACCCTATAATTCAAGCTTAGTTAGATTTGAAAAAATTTTCGTTTTCCAGATAATTGCAAAAAATCAAAATAAACCCGTGTGATAAAAAAAAAAACAATTTGCGGCCAAGAAGAAAAAGATTGATTTCAGCAAAACCTATAACAATATCATCGGCTTAGAGTGCAAGCTTGCTAACTCACTTCAACAAAATTTTACAGAAGAGGTAAAATACTGTTAACATTTGCTATAGACACCTTAAGAATTTAACGTAACATGTTAAATGTTTTCGACCTGTAGAGTTTTAAATTAAAATTTATATTTTAGCCAATCGATGTGGCGATGTTTTTGGAAAGTGAGTTTAGTAGGTTTACACTCTAAGCCGACGATATGTTAAAGTGACTAGTTTTAGAATATTGTGCACTGATGTCTCTGTAAAATTGTTTTGATTTTTTTTAATTCAATCTAAGGCCGGGTTTCCATCGGTGTGCCATGTGACACACATTTCGTTAAAAGAGCAACATAAACAATATAAATATCACTATTGAAAAATGTCATGTGCGACATGTAAGCTGCGAGTGTGACTTAGGCCGGGTTTCCATTGACTTTCCATGTGCCACACATGATTAAAAATAACGTAACCACTAATTACTAATGAAAAACTGTTTGATTCAGATACGTATTTATTAAGTTAAACAGTTTCATACATAACTAAAAGCCAATTTTATAGAATCCAACATGATTGGAAACAGTTTAAATCAATAAATACATGTCTGAATCAAACAGTTGTTCATTAGTAATTAGTGGTTACGTTAGTTTTAATCATGTGTGGCACATGGCACGTCAATGGAAACCCGGCCTAAGGCACACTCGCAGCTTACATGTCGCATATGACATTTTTCAATAGTGATATTTATATTGCTTATGTTGCTCTTTTAATGAAATTATAAATTATAAGTTTATACCGGCTTTGTCTGTTAAATACGCAGGCATTCCTTTGTTTTTCTTAAATCATTTAATTTTTGCTTTCAGCCAACTCTTTCTAATTTGTATCACGATCGAAAATCTTTTTAATTGTGTGAAATATCTATGTATGTACTGAATATGTGATAAGCTTTTGACGCACTCATAATAAATGTTGTTTTTCAATGTCGCACGTGACATTGAAATATACGATTTTGAAAGAAAAAAAAATTATAGTTATTTGCAATCGCATATTTTCTTGCTCTTTGTACACTCAGAAACATTTGAGAGGGAAAAAGTAAGTGGATAATTCCGCCCTTAAAAATGTTTATGAAAACAAAGTGAGCAAAAGAAATATCGAAATGAAAGAAGTGGTGACTTTGCATTTGAATAAAGGTTTTGTATAAATGTTATTTACACTAGTTAAATTTCATTGCTTTTCAAAGACCATTCACACACGAGAAGAATTGTGATGACATAACATGTCAGTTTGTCGATGAGAGAGGCGAAGAGAGTGGTTTTTAGTTGGCATAATTTTTCCACCAGCTACAACCCCGCATTATCAGCACAAAACCAATATACAAACAATTTAAAAAAACTGCAAATATCAAATGAATGCAAAAAGATGTATTAGTATCTTGTGTTCTGGAAAGAACAAAAAGTGTTTTCAAGAGTTTTAAATGTTTTTTTTGTGGACGTTTCGGTGGAAATGCCCATATTTTATGAATTACATGTCATTGTTTCTAATCAAACTATGAAACATTGGATGACTAAGGGCCAATTTCACCAACTCTATTTAAATATCAATTCGTATTTAAATACAGATTTTCATTAATTTTTGTATGGAAAAATGATTTTTAAATATGAATTGATATTTAAATAAGTTAGTGAAATTGGCTCTAATTGTTTATGAAATAATTTGTATTAAGTTTCATAACAAATAATCTGGGCCTAATTGTCTAAACAACATCACCTAAGTGATATTATTAACTCTCCGATGTTCAATGCAGCATAAGGGTATGGCCAGACCCATACAAATAGAGTTAGTTGTAGCGTTATAGAAATAATTTTATTTATTAATTTAATTGATTTTATATGTATTACAGAGGTCAATTGAGTTTATAACTACTCAGCAAAAAAAAAAAAAAAAAAATCGGAACTAGTTCAAAAGGTTTACCACTTTCATTGCATACAGGTACTGAATTTAATATTATAAGGCTGTTATTTATATAAAAAATTATTCTAGCCAACATTTTAAGCACATACCATTTGGTTATTTGAATCATTTCCACCCTATGACAACCATGTGTTAAATTCATTGATGTTTCACCAGAATTATAACTACTTGCTACTGAATTCATCAATGCTGTAACGAATGATTTGCATGCTAATTTTTTGTTGGGTATGCAATTGCATAAAATATTCGTTGAGGCATATAGGACGATTGCAGCTACTGCATTTATATAGAGTATCAACTCGTTTTTTGGAAGTAAATTGGCAAAGATAGCACGATGGATGTGTGGAAGCTATTTCCACATATTTTTGTGGTTGTGCTGCACCTGACGTTGATTGGCAAGACGTTTGTCACTCTGCCTTGCCGGATTCAACTATTTTTGGATGATAAATGAGGCTTAACTTAAGATATCTAGTATATTATAAAACAATGAAAATCGTCTAAGACTTATCTAATGTTTACATAAATATCATGTCAACTTCTGATTCGTTGTGTCTACGCCCACTTTATACATATAATAGTCCAGCCTTTGACCGGACTTGCATCTTTTCAATTGATCGGTGTCATGGCTGAATCGAGCTCCTGTCGCATTAGTTATTATAATTCTGCTTTAAGTAGCTTCGTTTCTGTCGACCTCCCAGTTGGTGCACTTAAATTTCGAAACAATCGATCATCGTCACCATCCTCAACCTATTGCTCCATTTTCTGATGTAATATGTCGTAAAAAGAACTGAAATATATGACTTCTGCCTTTGCCTTTGCCAGCAGTTTAATTGTTTTCATACATATTACATGAAATTTTGTTTGGGTTTGCGCAGACCTATGAGTGCTTAACTCCCGAAAGTAGTTAAAATTTTGTTTTTTTTAGCACAAATATATAAAAAATAAAATTTTACTGTTCCGATGTGTTTGGAACAATATAGTTGAAAAAGTCATGAACTATGGCAGCTATATTATTTGCCATAAGAAAACTACATGCATTTAAATATCAATTTGTTCTGGCCAGACTCATATGAACATCCGAACAAAAACAAAATTTTTAAATTTTTTTAGTTTTTCATATGTTAAAATTATAAAAATTTTCCTTGGCGCAAAATTTGTAATAAAAGCTACTTTAAACGACATTTTTATAACTTGTTGAATTTTGTTTTCATTTACATATAAATATCACTTTGGTGACGATATTTTGTCAATTAGGACCTTAATGTTATTTATAGGTTCTGCTTACACAAGCGCGGCTGACTGCGAAATATTTTTAATGTACTTGCAAAATATTGACAATATCTTTTGAAAATAAGCATACTATAAACTTCTAAATTAATTTTTAAATTTTTTTTAGTAAAGTAAACTAAACATCGTACTGGCATTTAAGACTTTGTGTAAAAATAACGTTAATAGCGGAAAAAAATAAAAACATATATAACTAAAAGGAAATGCATGTGCACAAGATATGAACGATGTCTCCATCACTATTCACAACTGTGACTGAATTTATCATGTAACAACTGGTCGTAATAAAGTTTGTGTTGTATGTTTACCTCACAGGAAATAAAGCTTATACTTAAATGTTCTTTATATGTATCTTCAGCTTTTGTCAAAAAATATCGTAAAATCGTGTCAAATCGTCTTTGCTGGCAACTATGGCTCTCACATTTTTGTCTTTGTCTCTGCCTCTTTTACGACAATATTCGTAATTTAATTTGATTGTTAACTGTTAATTCTTGTTGATCTGTTTATTAGTATTTCATTTATCACAGTATAAGTGAGTATGTACAAGTATAAAAAATATTCGATATGTGTTAGAGTATCCAATTCATGTTTTGTTTTCATTGTTTTTCTTTGACGTTTAAAGAAATATAATAAAATTGTTTAACGTGTTTTGGTATATTAACCAATTTTCCATGTAAGGTATATGTGAAATCGCCATTGATCTTGTATTAAGTTTAAAATGTGTTTTTCAAATAATATTTGTACTTGAAATAGGACTTTCCACAGAACTTGTAAGACTAAAAACTAAAATTCGTAAAACTTTAATAGAATGAAAAATTAAAATAATTTGCTATAAATTCAACAAACCAAATTAAAAGAGAATAGTAAAACTTAAAAACAGTTTGAAAAACATGTTTCAAAATTTTTTTTTATCATAATGTCGTCTGATTTGCAATGAAACTGCCCATAAACATAATTTTTATGGGTAGTTCTTTATGTAGTTATTCCAATTAAAATAAAGTACATTAATATTTCATTTATTATATAAATGTTTAAGGGCTTTAGGCCGGGGAACTGTGGAGGGTGTGACGAGATGTTCTAGTTGCTATTTTCGAATATTTTAATGTATTTATTAAATATCCTTAAATTTTTTGCAATTGCAAACAAATTTTTCTGGCAACACTTATAAAAAAATATGAAAAACAGAATGTTTTTGTAAGTCAATGGTATAACGATCGGCATGTGCAGGTATGTCAGAGTATATGGGTAAATGGTAAAGATGAATGAGTATGGGTATGTACAGGTTTGAAATAAAGAACACATGGATATACACAAGGCTTACAAAGGAAACAGTTTAAATGAGTATGTACAAGTATAAAAAAGTTCGATATATGTTATAGTATACAATTATTTTTTGTTTGTTTTCATTGTCTTTCTTTGATGTTTAAAGAAATGTGTTGCTCTTGTGGATTATATAATGAAATTGTTAACGTTTCTTGGTTTATTATATAATTTTTCATCTAACGTATGTATGAAATCGCCATTGATCTTGGATCAAGTTTAAAATGTGTTTTTTTTTGGATTATTTTAGTGTTTCCAAAACTTTTTTATTCAATTACAAAATTCAAAAACTCAAATAATAATTGTGTTTGAAATAGAACTTACCACAGAGCTTGTATGACTAAAAACCAAAATTCGTAAAACTTTAATAGAATGAAAAATTAAAATAATTTGCTATAAATTCAACAAACCAAATTAAAAGAGTTAAAAACTGTTTGAAAAACATGTTAAAAATAAATCATATCATAATGCCGTCTGTGCTGTAAAAGATACAGTTTTAATCTCAAAAATATATTTTTCTGATTTGCAATGGAACTCCCCATATACCTAATGTGTATGGGTAGTTCTTTATGTAGTTATTCCAATTAAAATAAAGTACAACTTTTTGCTGCTGAAATATGTATGTGTGTAGCAAAACTATTTGTATTCGTTTCATGGTATTTACATACATGTTTTGTTTATTCTAATTTTCTATTACCTAAATGTACTTTTGCCAAACAACATTAAACTATTAATTCTTTCCAGATCACAAAACAAAATTTTCATTAGTATATTTATATAATAACCAGAAATTAGATAAATCAAATTAAAACAAGAACATTTTCTAAACTTAATATGCAAAATATAACTAGCAATGCCTTCAGAGTCGTATAATGTTTTGTATAGTGTGTACGGCAGTTCATTTACATTGCAAAACTACATACATGTATACACATTTATTCATGTTATTAGTTCTTTCTTATCAGAATTTGAAAATAGTATAATAGTTTGTACGAGAATTGTTTTAGAATTATTGGCCAACACATAAGAATAACATAACGTCTTGCTTGATATTAAAAAGAGGAATGTGAAAAAATAAATTTGTTAAATACTTGTTTAGCTATGTGTTGACCTTATAACAAACAGTAGTATTATTATTTAATTTTTACAATTATTTAAAAAGAAACGTAACCAAATTTTATGCAAATTGCATGTTTCCTATTCTGAAAATAATTTTTAATGGTACGCAAAACTCTGATTTTTCGAATAAATAATAGCCAATACTTGCTTTTGTTTCAATTCAAGCACTTTTAATACATTTTTGGAACCATTGTAAACTAAATATTTTATAAAAAATTTAAAAAATGGAAAAGGTCTTTGAACGCCACTTTCGAGATGCGTCGCGTACCATCACAAAAAAGGTTTAATTTTGTATTTTTCCCCAACTACAGAAATATCATAAAAATAAAGATACAAAAGAAGCTTTTGTGATGTTCAAGACAGAAATCTTTATTTAAAAATTTAAAAAGTCAAATATTTATAACAAATTTGCATTTTTCTATTTTTTTTAAATGTATTTCATATAACTTATTTTTAAATTTTTTTTTATGCTCAAAACGCAAGAAACAGATTCCCCAAAATACTAAAATGCAAAATTTGATATATTTAACGTTTTTATTTTCTAAAAATAATTGCAAGAATTTCTGTCATAACTTAAATATCGAACATATCGATGACAACCCTCGTTTGTACATGTTTTTACATACGAATTAATGTCTTTGTTTTATACATAAAATTGTGCTTTTCAAATGTAATTTAAAAAACTAATTATTATTTTGGTTGGCTTCAGTCACATACACACATGCAGATTATTTAATATTTTTGTCTTTTAAGTTTGTATGTATGTTACAATTTTAGCACTTTGAAATTACTTGCTTATAAATATTAAATGTCTTATAACTCTTACAATGTCTGCAATAATAATATAAATGTATTTTATACAACATAAATTACTTGAACAAACAGAAAATGTATTTGTACATGTTTCGAAAGATGTGTTACAATTTCTTTCTTAAGAAAATTATATTGTTCTGAAGAAAAGTAGATCGGGAATATTATATAAACGTGACTAAATTTTAATGACTTTAAGTTACGGTGCACAAATAAAAAAACTGAAACCGATTATAATCGAGAAACTAAAACTATTGCAATTTTACAAAAATCGTTTTTAATACAATTGGCTTCATGATATGTGTGAAAAAATTTCAAAATATATAACCAACAATCTAAGACATAAGCCAATTAATTACTTTTACAGAATTATTTTAACAAGATAACATAGACATAAAAATTCTGAGAATATGTTACTTCGTTTAACCTTTTTAAGCTTGAGAGTTTTATTTTACCTTTAATCGTTTTAAACTTGTGAGTTTTATTTTTAAAATCTTACTTCTGACACCTATTGTTAGGTTATTCCTATTAAAAGCGTTGGTTTTGTTTTTGTAGGTTAGTAAATTTGCCATAAAATAAAATTTCTTTGCTGTACACTTATTAGCAAATAACATTCCTAAATTTACTAAACATAACTTTAAATACACAAAATGTTAAATAATTTACAAGTAGATACCATTATGTTGACAAAATACTGGGCTGTGTTATACACAATATTGACTCTCCAACTGACCTCAACATCGTGTTTACACAATAATAATCGTTTAAAGAATGCATCGCCATTTGAAACGACTTCAAAAAAGAGCAGGTTATTAATTTGTCTGTATTTTTTATGTTTTGATTTAATTTTTTTTTTCGAGTTCTTGTAAGATCACTATATCGAAATTGTTAATGTTAAGTATAACGCGTAAGTTAAGACAGTCGTGTTGATCAAGGACATCGAAGTTAACATCGTGGTATGCCAGTATACAACTATTTAGCATTATGTGCTTAATCATCTTAATAGCAGTGTGAGTAAATAAGGGGCCATCCATATATTACGTAACGCCATTTTTTCCGATTTTTGACCCCCCCCCCCACCAAGGGCGTTACGTAATATATGGATGGCCCCTAATGCATTATGATTTGATAACAATGGTGTAATGGTGACTTTCTATGTAATTGCAAGAAAATAAACGTAAAAATACAATTTTAAGTTTGATACGTAGTCGTTATCGCTGTTGAAAGTCTTGACAAGCTAAACAAAAAACAGATTGTAAGTGAAACAAGTAAGAGTGCTATATTGGGCCGTGCCGAATCTTATAAACTCTTCGTCGACGCACGTATATAGAATATATAAATGCATATGTACATAAATACAAACAGTTGCAGTAGTTTAGTATTTTATTCTGCACTCGATATTTAAGAAGTTTTTCTACATTATTAATATATTATATTTTTAAAATGCATGAGGATAAATAAATGAGAGAGGACTTTAACAGAGATCAGTACTTTCTAATGGCAATTTATTCACCCACATCTAAAGGGACTCAAATCTGCATATGTATACATATACGAGTATACATACCGACACCGAAAACTGATTAAAATATACATAATGGTACTAAAACAAATTTCTCTTCTAAAACATCTGCAAGCAATCTAAACTAATTACACAGCTTCATTTGTGTGTACCGTGTCATGTATTTAAAAAACTTCTCCCCATATTTTGGCAGCAAAATTTACGAAAACAGGCCATAGTGCGCGATTTTAAATGCATTTTATTTTAATGCTGAACAACAAAAAGGGATGAATATAAAATTTTACTTAAGACAACTATGGTTTTTACAAAAAAAAATTTTTGTGATTTTTAATGCTAATTTATTTGTTTCTAAAATATAAAATATTTTTAATGATCAAACAAAAATGTAAGGAAATAAGAAAAATTTGTTTTATTAAGTTAAAAAAAAGTTTACATTTTCCAGCTCTGTGTGTTTTTAATTCATCTAATTTCTTATACCAAAGTTTTAATTACTAAAACATAAAATATATTTAAATTTTAAAATAAAAGAAAAAAATTAATTGGATCTAGTAGTTTCTATATACCAAAAAAAAAAAATGTTGGAATTTAGTTAATTTAATTATTATTCGAACTGCATTTGTTTCTATATTTAATGAATTGAACAGGCTAATGTTCGTATCGTCTTTTAAGCCAAATTACATGTGATAATTATTAATGAACAAATAACATCAAAGTTAGTTGTAAATATTCTGACAACACATAGTTGAACGGAACAGCCAGCCGTTTTCGAAGGCCACTAAACCTTCATCATCAGCGTTCTTCTGTGTTTGGTCCACTGTGTGTGGTGTCAATTGATGTAGATTTCTGCCTTATATTTATAAGAAACTTTTCTGCAAATGGAATATGTGAATTGGTTTGAGTCATCGTATTTCAATTTGCTGAAATGTGTTTTGTAATGAAGGCCCAAATTTACCATCACTAAATTTACAACAGTCTTGCCATTGTCGTTTTTTCATTACTAATTATGCACATGTTAGTTAATTTGCTTATTTTTGTTCTACTTAAGACAAACTTTTTTGGTTTGTTACTATTAAGTATATTTTTATTTAATTTTTTTTTGCCACAAGCCCATGACTATTAAATTTAGTTAATTTAATTATTATTCGAACTGCATTTGTTTCTATATTTAATGAATTGAACAGGCTAATGTTCGTATCGCCTTTAAAGCCAAAATATTCCAATGCTGGAATCATTTTTAGAGATTGTTTCTTATACCTTATCTTATTTATAGGGAAAAAGAAAAAATTAATTAGTTGAAAAATTTTAACTTGTTTTGGTATATAAAAGGAACCCGCTAACCTTTTATATACCAAAACAAGTTCAAATTTTCCAACCCTGGAATAATTTTTTTTAAATTTTTTCAATTTTATTCTTACTAAAATATAAAATAGGTTAATTTAACAAAATAAAAAATTAGTTTTAGCCTGTTACTGTTACATATAAAAATAAGGAGATGTGTCTTAGGACACCCGGTTATAGCTTTGCTGCTAAGTTATACAAAACAAATTTCATATGTGAAGTAACAATGTAATAAAATATGTTATATGATGATGTCAAAGTCACCGCAGATATTTCAAAACATTTCCATTTATTTCCCATTATTTTCTTTTCTAGTGGCTTACGATTAAATTAATATATTGTTTGTGGCCGGAGGAAACTGTTAACCGGCTCACAGGCGATCTGCTGTGTTCTCTGGTTTGTGCTTATGTGCAAAAGCAATACAAAAACAAATTGAGCAATCGTTATCATTGTTTTTGTTTTGTTATTGTTTCACTCACTTCAGAGAACGAAAAAAAAAAACAAAATTAAACATTTTGTTTTGTTTATTTTCGTACTCTGGCGTAAAGTACAAAGAAATCAAAATAAAAATAAATTTATAACTGTAATAATGTCGATTATTTTTGTTACAAAAACTTCTGTATCGCGCAATAATAAGCAAAGCTATAACAAAAGTTTACTCTAATAGTGTCGATTATTTTTGTTACGAAAATCAAGTCCTATCTCCTGTATTGCGCAATAAACAGCCAAGCTATAACAAAAGTTTGCATTTTTTAGCTCTGAAACATTCTTTTTGATTTTACTGATTTTCAATACCAATCCCTTTCTGGCACACCTGTTCAAGACCGAAGTCTCTAGCTTTTCTGGGAGCTTTGAAAAACCGTTTTCACTTTAAGACAGACGGACATCGCTTATTCGCCTTCCCTATTCATAGGGACCCAGAATATACATGGATCGAATATAAATATGGTGGAAAAAAAACTTATATTTACCCTTTACCATTTTTGATGAAGAGTATAATAATAATTGAAATAATTTAATGACTTAAACAAACAATTAAATGCTTAGATGCGACTGTGCATCTAAGCATCTAATGCCACAAAGCTGCACAGAAGAGAACATAAATCATTTAATTTAATTGCAAATTTGTTGCAAATAAATATATGTACTTTATATACAACTAATAATGAAATTATGCACATACAAAATACAAACAATTATACTTTAATATATTATCAAATTACATTCCCAAATTAGGTTTATATTCTAAAGCAAGAGAAATTTCAATATAGATAATAATAAACCAGATACATTCTTAAATGAATTCTGTTTATTTATATACGAGTATTTATGAAATTTGTTGTAAAGACAAACAATAAATTGAATGCAAACAAAAATATGAATTTCGAATAGAAAATATGAAAATACTTTTTGATTATTTATTATTAATAATAATTTGTCACAATGCAAAATGTTTGCAATTCTCAAGATGATGAAAATGAAATATACTTATGCATGTGCATATATGGAGAAGTAATAAAGGATTTAGTATGAACTTAATTATTTGACGTCTTCGCGAAAGCATGGTAAGGCTCGTATGTGGTATAACGTGGTTAAATTACAACTAGAACATTTCACAAAGACATAATACGAGAAAATGCAAACAATAATATATTTTTTAATTGTGTTACCAATACAATATTTGCTGCATGCAATATGAATACGAGTATCTTTATTAAAAAGTGTTAACTGCACACAAATTATTTCATATGAATACAACTTACATGAGTATACAAGCAGGCTCGATAAGCCTTTGGCTCAAGGCAGTCATAACTCAAAAACACTTGTTTTGGTGAAAACGAGTTTCAAGTTTTGAATTTAGCAACAACTTAAAGGAAAAATAAAATTCAATTCTTCTCTCAAGACTTCAGTATGCTTAAATTTGCTTAAAGTTTTTTAAACAAAGTGAAGAATTATATCTTGATAGTCATCATCTTTATCATTAACACAAAAAGCACGTTTTTTTTGAGTTATGACATTATTGCAGCAAAGGCTCGATATGTCAGTATGCATGTCGCTTATAATTTCTTTCAGAACATTTTACTTATTTTATTTATTACGATTTAAGTATGAATGCGTGCAGATTCATACTTGTATGAAAAAAGAAATTGTAAAATCCTTAGAGAATTTCTGCAGATATCAAAGTAATTATTTCTTGCATACAAAAGATCCTTGTGACATGTTTTATTGTCGAATGTACGTATGCATGTATGTCTATACACTACGATTGATTGTTTGTTAAGATTATTAAAAGCAGGCTTGTAATTTATTTTCATTTTATTAGCATATAAATTAACTTTTAATGTCAGCATTATTAACTTCAGTTTTGTTAAAAAAAAAAACAGGATATACAAAATAAAGATATTTATATAAGTTAAGAGTATATCATAAAATATATTAATATACGAGTAAATGATAATTTAATTTCACATAAATTTTAATTACTAGAACAGAAAATTTTGTAAGTACTTTTATAAACTTGTTTTATGTCTTATATATGTATATATGTAAATATATATGTATGCGTTTCTTAAAAGATTTACCTTTTTCCCTTAGTTATGGGTTTTTCTTCTTATGACTTAAAAAGGGAATTTTATATATGAAAGCATCAACGAAAGCGCTGAGTGTGGCAGTTTTTGTAATTTCGAAATATTGATATTCATTTTATATGTGCACCCTGGATTTAAGACTTTGTGGCTTAACTATAAAAAAAGTCATAAAATATATTCCTGTGATAATATTTAAGGAAAACAAAATGAGGGTGGTACCATAGTAAGTATTTTGCCTTCTTTTACATCATATATTTATTGTTTTAATGATTCTTAATTTTTGTAGAGAAACTTTATTCTAAATAAAATGAAATTTAAAGATCTAGGTATACGTTTGTTAAAAACTTATGAGGATTACAATTTTAAATATTCTTTTGGTGAATACAGATTAAAATTGTTATATATTTTTTTAATATTAACAGTAACACGTTAGGGCCAAATTTTCACTTGATAATTAAGTTTTAATGATTTTAAAGTTATAATTAAATACAAAATTGTGTTTTTGAGTTCATATAAGCACTTGCACAAAAATGTCAACTTTTTGTAGCTTGCGACTTTGACTTATTTTTATATTTTTGTGTAGGCCGTCAGCAGCTCAAAATAAGGTAAAATTTTAAGAAAAAAGTAGTGAAATTGTTCTGAAAAAAAAACTGAATTGCTTGCTGTTGCATGTGACAAAAATTTGGACTTTCTCGCTGGAAATGGCCATTCATAAATAATACTTAAATGTTGCACCTTGCACGCATATGTTTTTATGCTTGTGTGTGTTTATTGTAAACATGTATCTGAACATCATGTGGTCGTATTAAAAGGAATTTCGTTTAATTTTCATAAACATATAACACATGCAATACATTTTTTCATATCTGATTTTATTTAATCAATGTTGTTCGTTGGCAATTGCATCAGTTGAGAATGGCTGGACCGATTTCGACAATTTTTTCTTTCTAATGATCGCCATGGGCTATTCTCCATCAGATGTGTAATAGAACATCAAATCCAAGTTTGCAACTGAACGAGGAAATTTACAACGAGGCTTTGATATTAATTGAGGATATGTGCATGATCATGTCGAACAAGGCATTATCTGAGTTAGGTATGATAGCTGCCAATCGTCCGATGCACGACGCATTTAATCAAGAGTTGCAACGCGAAAAACAGTACGATTGCGATGTCTTAAGGGAATCAGTTCGAACAAATATTTCACTGTTGAATCGACAACAAAAATATGCATACGACACTCTCATCAAAGCTGTGAAAGATGAAGCTGGAGGGATTCTTTTTTTTCTAGACGCTCCCGGTGGAACTGGGAAAACTTTTTTAATCGCGTTAATATTGGCAACAATACGCTCCCAGAATGATATTGTACTTGCACTCGCATCGTCAGCAACTAAAAGTTGGATCGCTAATCATAATGTTACGAAATATAAACCAACCACGTCTCTGTAATGGCACCCGACTTACGGTAAAAAAAACTGATGATACCTCGGATCCCAATGATTCCCACCGACATGCCATTCGATTTCAAACGCTTACAGTTTCCAGTAAGGCTCGCATATGCAATGACAATCAACAAATCTCAAGTGAAGTCACTGCGTGTTTGCGGCATTAACCTTGAGAATCCATACTACTCGCATGGTCAGTTATATGTCGCTTGTTCCCGCATCTGAAGTCCATTATCATTATTTGTTTATGCGCCAGACAACCAAACAAAAATGTAGTATATCAGAAAGAATTACAATGAACAAAATTATGATATCTTAGCAAAGCAATCGAATAAATTTTATTTGTTTTTTTACTGGTTACCTGAATATTGATCTAACAACTAAAATGTTAATAGAATAATATAAGATTAACAGCATATACATATGTACATACATATGGATTTTCAAATCAAATGTAAACCAAACATACCCCAAGCCTACATCTACATAAATAAAATTTTAATTTAAATATAATTCCTTTTTCTTTTTTTAACTGATTTTAAAATCGAACGCAAACATTTTTTCTAATTTGGACAGGACAGCGTCTGTCAAGTCAGCTAGTCATGGAATAAATATGTAAAGAGAAAAATGCATTATGATGTTCGTTTGGTTTTATAAAATGTGTTTTTATGTAATTTTAATTTTCTACATGTTGATAACCTAACTTTCTTATTTATATAAAACAGCTGTTGTTTGGAAACCTTTCCATAATATTTGGAAATTTTTTAGTGCTGCCATACTTTAAACGTAATTTAATAAGAACTTTGATTAACCACTGAAAAAATTAAATGATATTTAAATACAATTTAAATTTAAATCAAGATTAGCTAAATACATACGTAAATATTGAGTTAAAAACTAGGAGTGAGAGTAATAAATTTGATTTTTTCGAATCTTATATTTCGGATCGGCCCTGTTTTGAAAATCGCGTGACTTGAAATCACCGTAATTTTCCGAACTGGTCGGAATATTTAGCTAAAGAGTCGCAAAGAATTGCGCTTAAACGATGACATAAGGTATTAAAATTTCGTACAAATAAATTGCACTGTGTGAAATAAATACCTGGTATGTGATACTATTTTCCTGGTAGGTATTTTCCAGTACAATAACAACATAGTTTTTAAATTTTCAAAACACCTCCATAATCTCGTACCCCTACGCGCTTGTCAATGTGTAACTTAATTGAATATTAGCCGATCTTAATTTTATAAACTTTTTTTGGAAAGAAGAGACTTAGGCGCTTTTAACGATATGTATGTATTTATTTCGGTTAATTTCAGAAATATGTGCGTCTTTTGTCACTAAGTATATTTTTTTGTCACTTTTAGGGGTCCGCACAACGAAGCTGAAAAGAAATCCTATTGTTTTCGCACCGATGTCCATCACAAGCTGTTTTCTCAATAAACACTGATATTAAAAAAAAAAATCAAAATCAAAGGGTATTCTATCAGTTAATGTTATATGTACTATGTAATTTAGAAAACTTGCTATATCTTGGAAACCGTAAAAAGGCGAACTTTTGAAACGCTGAAATTACAATATCTAAAAAAAGCCAAATCGAAAAAATCTCCAAAACCAAAAAAAAAAACGCCAAAAATGAAAAAAGTGCCAAAATGAAAAGAAGGACCCAAACTAAAAAAATCGTTAAAACTAAAGTACATCCAAATTTAAAAAAAATGGCTCAGAATGAAAAAAAACCTAGAATATGCGCCAATAGTAAAAAATCGCCAAAAACCGAAAAAAGTGTAGCAGGTACTTAATTTTTTTTTTAAAGTCTACTTCATGTCAGATATTCGCTTATACTTATAAGCTTAATTAAGTTCGTATAGTATTACCTATTTAGTGTCCGTAGTCTCCTTTTTGTGCGAGTCAACATCGCACTTTACTGAATTTCTTATACTATAGAGACATTCTTGAACCGTATTTTGTACAAGAATTGTACTATTCATGATTTTTTTTTAATTAAATATAAATGATTGCAAATGTTAATTAACTGAGCTATAAAATATTTTATTAAATACCTTTTTCAACCAAACTGTCTGCTTAATAGTCACACCCCTTTCACCTCAGCTGAACTAAGACTTTGCAAAGAAAACTTTGCGTGTCTAAAAAGGATCTTTTCGTAGTTTCTTAATGAGCTTTAGGTTTTTCATACAATTTTATATACGAAATGTGTTTATTAGCTAAATAGTTTTCTTCTCTACTCCTGCCATCAGCAAACAAAAAATAATTTCATGCAATGAAATTAGATTTTTAGTTCAAAACGCATTAACGCACTCAGTAGATCTATTTAGCCAATTATATTTATTTCTTTATAAGATATTACAAATTGAAAAAAAAAAATAAATAAATAAAAATTTAATTATTTAGTAAATCCAGTCTCAAGTATTTTTAGTTGTTCATAAAATATAAAAATTAAATAAAAAGTTTTTTGCTATAATAACTTTTTTCTATTAAGAATTATGTGAACATATATTTATATATATGTATATATATTGTTACCTTAATATAGAAAGGCCATAACTCATTAATTATTTTTCGAGTTTTTTGCTTTTTTGATACATTAGATGTTCTTCTATCAAAATATACACAAAACTCGATTTCGAAAAAATAAGGAGTTAAGGCCTTTCTGTATTAAGGTAACAATATTTTCATACTATTTATGTATTTATGTATATGCTTATATTGTTAGGAAACTGAGAAACAAAATATTTGATAATAATGACAGCCGAAAAGAAAATAAAAATAAATTCTATCTCAGCGGTCAACGAACGATAAAAATCATGTTAAAAATTTGCTAAAATCGTTTTTGTTGTTTTTCTGCACTAAATATGAATTTGCTCATAACTCTTCAGTATTGAAAACTTTCAAACAAAAAACTTTAATTATAATAAAAAAAAATTTTAAATCAATTTTTTTTTATCATGAACATGTAGAACATTAAATTACAATATAAATTGCTGGAATAAAAGAAGAAAAAGTTTATTGCATTTATATTTATTTTAGTTGGAAAAGCAAATAAACAAAAAACCTAAAGTACTCGTAAATACTTGAAAGTAAAATCGTAAAAAAAAACTTTATTAATAAAAGAGAATTAAAATCGATATTAGAATATTGGATACAAGAATATGTATGCAAAGTGGTGCTTAATGAGAAAAAAAGCATTCATTTAGGTTTTTAACACTGTTCTAGTTGACTTGCTATGCTTGCTATGCTTTATCGCCATAATAATTCAGTGCCATGTTAGTCGCATCCAGGCGCTCTATTCTGTAAATTACTAAAGCTAAATCCTTATCGCTAAAAATCTATAAAGTCCATTCATCGATATTCGGCTTCGAATGAAATTTTTAAATGTGTGCTGTTGTTTGAAATGTGATTCGTCGATATTTTAGTGTTCGAATTTATCTTTAGCTTTAACGAGTTACAGAATACGGGGGTAGGCCTTACTTAAATATCCACGAATCTTAAGTAATAAGAATACTTTTATTTATCTCTGTAAGAGGTTTTTAAATAAACTTTATTAACTATAAAAGATGTCTTGCAGAAAATATCTTAAAATAACGTTGTTGTTTCTGATGACAGCTTCATCGCCGTGATTTACATGAAGATAATTTCGATTCAAAGGTTGTTAGTTCTTTGATTTTCGGTTCGGATCAATGATGCATCTTTAACAGGATTATTGCTGTTGGGTTAGGCTAGTAGACATTCAGTTCAACTTGATTGTGCCGCTTAAAAAGGTTTGTTGACTATCTAGCCATTGAGAGCGTACATTAAGGTTGATGAAGGTTCGGTATGGCCAACCTCGTCAATATCGGATTATTAAAATACCTAATTTTTATTATGCATACAGTAGTTGCTAAGCCTAGGGGAACATTCAGCCGAATTCACTATAAAAGTAGGCAGCCGCATTCAATGTGAGAGCGTTTGGTTCAAACTGCTGTGAGAACAGTCAATACAAATCGCTGTGAGAATAGTCTGTGAATAATATTCAATGGTTGTCCACAACAATGGAAAATATTTTTCTGCTAACTGCATAATTTAGGAAAATCATACAAATAATAATAATAATATACAAAATATAGATATTTTTCCGACCAGCATTTTTTTATTTAATATAACAATAGGATTATTGCTGCATAATAAAAAAGAATAACATATACGAATTATTGCACACACATACTTTTATACATGTGTATATGTATTTATGTTTATATTTATGAGTATTTCATATAAACTTATGTAAGAACTACTTGCCATATAATGACTTACTTCCCTGATTGCCACATTTCATTACTCGCTTACAAATCACATTACATGAAATTTGAAAATATGATATAGAACCTGATTGATGAAAAGAATAGAATATAATTTAATAGATTACGTAAACATGTTGCTAAAGAGCCACTCAGACTATTATAAATGTACGAGTATAAAGACTTTCATCACATTTTAAGAGAAAGAAATCTAAAGATTTCGACTGTCAAAAAATCTAACGTAAATGAAATTTATTTGCTGGTGGTTAAGCGATGTCTATATGCATTTCATTGTTGCTTTAACAAATCGTCAGTAGACTTCAACCACACATTTTGAACAGTCACAAACAGCTTATCTTATGCACAAACTGTGTGGTTGAAGTCTACTGACGATTTGTTAAAGCAACAATGAAATGCATATAACATCGCTTAACCACCAGCAAATAAATTTCACTTACAATATAATTATGACAATATGTCGAATAATAAATTTCTTGAATCTAACGTAAAGTTACATTTTGTATTCACAGCATCACACCTCATATTATATTAAAAACACAAGTAGAAAGCAAACACCTGTTGAGGATTAACAGCCCTACATTAATCGTTGACTTGCGGTGGCAGAGCAGTTGCATGTACGCTGTGGTTGTGCCGGATTTTGAAAATAAACGGCTCGCCGCTGCGGTTAAATTAGTTTATTTAAATAAGATATAGAAAAAGAAAATACGATAATTTCGTTAGTTTTCAGGTATGCCTTACACGAAAAATTATTCAATACGATAAGCATGTTCAATATTTATAGCCGGTCTAAGACGAAGATATGTACCATAAACGACGGCACGGCAACGGCGTCAAAACGGGCGACTTATTAAATGATGATCAGATGAAAAGTATAGGGTCCGCCAGATAACTTTTTTTTTGAAAACAGGGCGCAAAACATCGAGTGTAGCTTCGGCTGTGTGACACGTAGCGCCGTCCTGTTGAAACGAAATGTTGCCAATATCCTCCTCTTCAATTTTTGTGAACAAAAATTCGTTCAAAATAGCCCGATAACGATCGCCATTGACTGTAACGGCCACTCCTTGCTCATTTTCGAAAAATGGCCCAATTATGCCTCTGGACCAAAATTCGCACCAAACAGTGATTCGTTTTGGGTGCGTCGGCTTTTCAATGTATGCGTGAGGGTTTTCTGTGCCCCAAATGCGACAATTTTGCTTGTTTACATACCCGCCAAGATCAAAATAAGCTTCATCTGAAAAGATAATTTTTTTGGCAAAATCGGCATCTTCTGTAAGTCGATCGCAGGCCCACTTAGCGAAGCGTTGTTCAAGCGCATATACAACCATATTCGTTCAGCAGAAGGATAAAAGTGTTACCATTCACGAAATAAGCACTAGTTGAAAAAAAAGTTAGATGGCGGATTCTATATTATCGTCAAGTCTCAAAATTTTATCGTATTATTTATTATTTGTCATGACATTTTACATTCAAAATATCGCACTTGCACATATTACTTAAAGTTTTGACATGTATTAATACAAAGTATAATAGTCTGAGTGGCCCTTAAGTTGCTTATCCAATAGGGAACAGCTTCCACTAAAAATGCTTAATTCCAAACCCGATTACCTTTTACGAAATTTTTTGCTGGGCATACAATAAATTTTCATAAAATTTTTATAGTAAATGCGGCATTGTTAAAGTTTTTGTAATATTAGAAAAAAAATTTCTAAATAATAATAGTTTATTTTCTTAGTGTTAAATTTTTATGAATTTCAACATTGAAACACTCAATATTGCAGTAAAACTATTCAAATAGATTCCAAATAATTGGCATGGAATGGAAATTTGTTTTAGAAAATTGTAAAACAAAATTAAAAAGAGAAATAATTTAGTTATTTAAGCAGCATATATAAACCCTTAATTATGAAAGTGGTCT
This sequence comes from Nowickia ferox, assembly GCA_936439885.1. Taxonomy (NCBI): domain Eukaryota; kingdom Metazoa; phylum Arthropoda; class Insecta; order Diptera; family Tachinidae; genus Nowickia; species Nowickia ferox. Next base: position 86,560,017 of record OW387023.1, on the reverse strand, counting down.
AAGTTATTATTTTAATTTGCAACATTTTAATTTAGAGTTGTAGGAGTCTAGATTAATAAATTATAAATTTATTTAATATTTGTGATGTTTTTTTAAGATTTATTTTAAATTTCAAAGCAACAATGCATATGACTTAGACCACTTTCATAATTAAGGGCAAACATCTACGTTGTACATATTTTAAAGCTACATGTGTATACATATAAAACTTTAGAACATATTTCCACAAAATTCATGTTATTTTTTTAATTGAAAAAATTTATATAAATTTTTTCCATTAAATTTTAAGACGCCTTTCAAAACGTTTTTGTATTATTTCACAAATAAAACTTAATATACAAAATATTTTCTTCCTGTGACTCATGCATATATCGGTTTTGACTATTTTAAAATTTCTAGGAGGTGTGAAATAATAAAGCCAAACAATTAAAAACTGTTTTGTGTATATTATAATCTAAATATACTGTTGCAAAATCTCAACGACTGCACAAAATGGTTGTAAGCTCTCTGAAAAGGATCACTAGAGCTCAAAAATTCCTTGTAATGAAATTGTTTTTTTGTTTTTTGCTGGCAATACTACTGTCTTATCTGCAGTATTTTTTATGTTTTAGCAGACATCGTAAATAAATATTTTATTAATTATTTTTAATATATTTAGTAAAAATTAAAAAAAAAAAATTATTTGCTTTTTTTATTTCATTTCAGTTTCCGCTTCGACAAGCCTAATGAGTAAACATGAACCGATGTTTATATCCCGCTCTGAAACGTTTAAATTTGTGGCTGGAGATACAATTGTTTTACCGTGTGAAGTTGCCAATACCGGTAAGTAAAACTTCAATTTCATTATTTTGATTACGCTTCTGCGAAATAAAAACAAATAAGCTTTGGTTTGCTACAAAAGATAAGAATATTTGGAATAATTTCATATTTTCTACTAGGCGAATAAATTTAATAAATCTTTTACGTTGTTGATATTAAATAAAATATTACTGTACTATCTCATTTTGAATTTTATTATGTTCCCTCTGAAATTGGGCATGGAAGGGGTTTTTTAAAATTAATAAAATTTTAATTTAGTTACGTTATATTGAGTCATCGAATTTGATTCTTCTTCCAAAATTTGTTGGAGGCATCTCTTAAGCCGCGAAGTTAAATTTGTTTTGGGATTTAAAATTTATAAAGAAAAAGACTCAAATCCTTTTGCAGACGTATCTCTAAGAAATTTCAACTGATACCTATTTGATTATATAAATTTACATCTACAGCGGCAATTGTTTCCTGTATCCTGACTGTGGGATTTCTTTTGCAAGGCTTTCAAAATAAAGCTTGCCAACCTCATTATTTTACTTCTGCTGAAAGATGTACCTCCAAAACAGAAAACTACAATGAGTACTCAAAAAAAAAACATACATATATATTCTTAATTTTAGTAACTGCATATAATTTAATTGTAGCGAGAGCAATTCCTATGCTCACATATTTTTCTCAAGCAACTATGACAATAACCGAAAAACTAATATAAGCTATAACTAAAAATAAAAAGGCACATGCGTATCAAGCGCATTGACTCTCTCTTATACTTTCAGTCTGAGTATGTTTATACTCAGGATATGGATATTTAATCGGACAAAAAAAAAATATACTCATAGTACTTGGGATATTTACTCATGATTCATTTATATACATAAAATGGAATGGAAAATGTTGGAATGTGTGTGTGTGTGTGTGGCTGGTTAAAAACATACCCTGCAGGAAATGTCAATAGTACAATTATACAGTTTATCTATTGACGATGTCACCAGTACTAATGACAAATTATACCCCAACTAATGCTATCTACTATTGACTTTAACACAGGCTTGTCCTATGAAATCTACCAGTCGACTGCGTCAATACTGATTGGGTAGTTCTTGTGGGACCATATGGCGAAAATGTCAATAGTAAGATTGTACTGACTTCCCACACTGTAGGAAATGTCCGTTGTAAAATTAAACTGATTCACTATAGACGCTGTCACCACTTGCAGGAAAGTGTTTGTCATTTCTATTAAATACATTTGTATGTATATGTAAATCAAAAATTGTGAATTAGTAAAGTCAAACACTTACTTATGGATCTGAAAATGTGAAAAATCTTTATCTGATGGCACAAAATCTTCCACAGGGTCAAACAAAACTTTCCATAATTGGCACCTTTTACTTAACATTCTTTAATTTTCACATTTTTTATTTTTATACAATATAGATTGTTATTTTATTTGTTTTATTTCTTTTTGTGTATTATGTTTTTAATTATTTTTCAATACATTTTAATTTTATTTCTTAAAATAATTTTTATAAATGCTTGAATTTTGCTTGTATTTTCAATAAACCAATAAAACATTAAGAAGAAGCATAGTTGTGTATATCTGAAAAAAAAATTCTTTCTACTTATTAAAACAATATTAATAGACGCTCTGTTGATAACGTCACCAAAATAGTCGAAAAAAGTGGTGACTTGGGGACACTTAACCCCAGGGTACTTTATGATAATATAAAAAGCCCTTCATATTCGTATACGCATGTGTAGCCGATTTATAGTCAGAGTATTTTTATACTCGTGCGTTCGATTGTAGCTCACTCAGTCTATTTAAAAAAAAAAAAATTATAATATAGTTGTTGCTTAAAGTTTTACGTATTTGGTTTAAAATTAAAGCGTGTGTTTGTATATGAGCGTTTTTTTATATTTTTAGCTGTACGCATTCATAGTTGTTTGGAGACCAATACTCAAAGACTACTTCAAATGATACTTTTGTAATTTTCTGCTTCGAATGAGTACCTAAACTCTGTTTGTATAGAAATTATAGACTTGAATGCGTGATAGCGGCGATCAATAAAAAAAAATGTATTCATCATCACAATTTTCGTTTCTAGAAAACTAAAATAATGCTCTATAAGAATATATTCACTTTTTTGTTGTTCAGTGACTTTTAATATTAAAAGTTTCAAAACGGTTGACCTTACGAGGCATTAGAATTTCACTATACAATTGTTTTGTATTTCTTTTTAATTTTTTATTTTTGATGTTTGAACATTTTTCTTTTTTTACAATTTTAAACTGAGGAAAAGCTACAACTACAACATAGTTTAACAAGAACTTTTATTCCGCTTTGTGATTTATTTTGATACCTGCATAAAATCCTTATGCGAGCAAATAATCCCATAAATGTTTACATTTTCCAAAGTTATAGAGGATTTTATGTATTTCGTGTTAATACCAAAAAAAAAGTAAGTTCGTTACATATTTAAATTAAAACGAACTTTTATTGTGTATATTAAAATAACGATTTTAATCATTTCCTGTTTTTTATGATAAAACATTTTCGAGAATTTTTATGAAATACACGTTCCTAATAACTTTTTTTATTCAATTGTTTTTATTTGCTCTTGATTTTATTTGAATAAAAAAAGTAACAACAGAACAGCATTAACATTTACTTGTACATAAAGTTTTTATTAAGATTTTTATTATAGATGGTGGAGCAAAATAATGTAAAGTAGAAAGATATTTTTATTCAATGAAAAATTATATATAGATTAAAAAAAATACATTTGGGTTATTTATGCGTGTACACTGAAAAAAAAATCTTCAATGAACAGTTTTAAACAAAACAAAATTACAAAAATAATAGTTAAAAATTTCATTGGATGAATTAAAATTTTGTTTAAACATGTCTGAATAAAGACGTCTTTCATTTGTATTTAGTAGCGACGCTTATCTCGGCAAATATTTGGCCACATATGACAGTATCTTAATAATTCGAACTAACTTGGAGTTTTACAGTAAATTCCCCTTAATTGATTTCCCAATAAAGCATTGGTATTGATGCAATTAACCGGTTAAATAATTTATTCAATACACTCCGTTTGCTGATTTTTTAATTTACTCCCATGTTTTTGAGTTCTTTGGTTGGATAAATTAATTAATAAGATTTGGCAGGGGGGAGGGGTGCATCAAGCGGCAACTATTGAACTAAAGACTATTGTTAAACTAATTATTTTATAAACGCTACTACAGCCACGTAATGTAATAAAAACCAAGACTCATAATAAATGTGCACAAAACATTTGTGTACATCTTAAAAACATAAAAATGACTTAATATTAATATGATCAATGTTCAACGAGTATTAGCTGCATAATATTTTATGGAATTATGAACTTTGTCATGTAGCCACAGGGAAGAAATTTCAAAATTTGTTAAATTTTTGTTAGAGAAAAAAAAACTGTTGCTTCTTCAAATTCTATTCTACCTCTAAGCATTAGACTTTATGGCTTAAATAGCCAACGTTCGCTCGCGGTAGAAATACATAAATATTAAAAAAAGCTTTCAATTATATTTTTTATGGTTTACGAGCGACATGAAATATTTTAGATTTTTCTTTTTTTGCTTGGAAAACGGAAACGTTTAATGGCATAAAAGAGATGAAAACAAAAATCTTTCTACTTATTTTTGGGGTCATAAGGAAGCATAAAATTATGATTTTGGAGTACGTGCAGTTTTATTGTCGATATATGATTGTGTGAATGTGTGTGTGTATGGGTTTATACATTGAGTGTATGTGTTTTTTATTGTCAGGTTTCAAAAACGTATAGGATTTGCTTGCTTGTTGTGGTATAGTTTTAATACATTTTATTTTATTGACTCCTGAGTTGCAAATTATCATAAGCTATAAATCACAAATTTTACTTATTTATGCCATTTTGTATAGGGACAGTATCGTTGAATGGGTACAATATTTCTTATTCCGCCGATGTGGATTACCCTTGATAGAAATCTAACTTAGAACCGACATTTTGAAAGCGCAACACAGAAAGCTGCTAGGGCGATCTGGGCGGTGAACAGTTGTGCAGGGTGTACCTGGGGTATGAGCCCAAAAATGCTTATATTGATTATATAATGATCGTTAGGCCAATTACATTTTATGCGCGATAGTTTAGTGTCAATAGACTTGGCAGATATTGGCTTGTCTTTTTGCAACAGGCGCAATGAGGTCATATCCAACCTTAGCCATTGAGGCCTCGATTGGACTACCACCCATACAAATCTCTAAAATATTGTCTGTGGCAATGACCGCTTGTAGGATGGGTCTGGAGAGATTTGCTCGTTATGTTGGCAACGAGCACTCGTTGGTCTGAGTACAATGCCCAGCTTAGGACTCTAGGAATGCCTAGTGACAGAGTGAACTGTGAACTGAGGTTCGACAGGAGATTCAATGTCACAATCCCACCAAGGGCGGTGTGGAACATAATTTGTCCCGCGGTGGATTCCAAAAGTTTATCTTGGTATACGGATGGATTCAAAATGGGAGATTGAGTTGGTGCAGGAGTTGTTGGCCCAACGTAAAAATCTCTTTTCCCATGATCAAATGGCCTACGATATTTCAGACAGAGATACAGGTAATCACCAATTGTGTTGACATATAGTCAGGCAGTTCTTAAGTGCCTTATTTCATGGGAATTCCGTTCCAGGCTGGTTTTGGAGTGCTTTGACTCATTACAAAAGTTATCCATATGGAACAAGGTTTCCATTTACTGGATACCTGGCCACAGTGATCATCCTGGTAATGAGGAAGTTGATGAACTGGCCAGGAGAGCCTCTGATGTTCCATTTATGGAACGTATGTCGGGTGACTGTAACATCCCTGATCAAAGGAGATGACACTTCGACCGCTAAGAAAATGTGGCTGACTTCTTTTGGTCCAACATATGACATCCTGGACCTCAATAGGAATAATTTACGGTTTGTTACTGATTTTTTTTTTAACTGAATTATCTTCTGTGAAAAAGTAACCAAGTTCGTTCACCTATGTACCGTTTATGCTTAGAAGATAACGAGACAACGGCACACATTCTTTGCGAATGTATCTTCTTATGTAAAAGTAGAAAGCATGTTTTTTATTCTGAGTCTCTGTGTTTAGATGATAATAGACAGGATTCTCAAATAGCTGTGCTGACTATCATAAGGCGCGTCATACAGAGATTGATTTAACTTAATTTACAAATCTACGGCATAAAAGACCCATCAGATGTTGGTCCAGATCTTCCTCTTTGCTATTCTATATCGTTTTATTTTCTGAGCAATTTCAGATTTTTAATGAACCGTGTTAGCGGTATCCTTTAAGAAATTATGTGACCTTAAATTCCTAAATACTCACTCCTTATAAATTTTTAATACATATAAAATTTGGTTTCTTCTTTGGCCCTTGTTTTCAGAAAAAAAAATGCAATAAGTCTCTTTTAGGATTTCGTACACCAAAGGTGAAAATTAAATCTATGTTTTCGCTACTATCTCCGTCTGTCTGTCTATTTTCTGCTATTTTCTGGGAAACCGTAAGAGCTAAGGATCTAAAACCTTAAAGGAATATGAAAAACTTTCTCCACTACAACAAAAAGCGAGCAGCGAAAATTTTTTAAAAATTTTGAAATCGTAACTGATACACAGACAATTATAAACTGATTCTTGAAATTTTTAAAATTAGTGTATTTTCATGTAAACTACGCCAATTAACACTCAAATTTAAAAAATCAAAATTAAAGGATTTTATATATAGTTAAAATTAAAAAAATGCTGAAACGAAAAATCACTGAAATTAAAAAAATTTATTAAATGAAAAATATCACCAAAAATAAAATTAATTGCTTAAATGGAAAAAAGTCACCAAAAACTAAAAAAATCGCCAAAAGCCAGAAGAGATCGCTAAAACGAAAAAAATTAAAAAAAAGCGCTAACAACTTAAAAAATTCACAGAAATTCGAAAAGGTCGCCAAAACGAAAACAAAAATCCAAAAAAAAAAATTTAAGCATCCATACTAAAAATATCGCCAAGAACCTGAACAAATCAGCAAAAAACGATAAAATCATCTTACGGAATCCTTCGTGTGTGAGTCCAAGACACACTTTTCTCAATTTGTTTACCCAGACAGGCCGACGGGCATACTAGTGCAACAATCTTCGTGGTTTCCTAAAAAATTCTATATTCTGGCATATTTTATAACAAAACTGAAGAGAAAATAAGCAGAAATATTTTTTAACCTGGATTTCGAGTCCCTACTACATGTAGTACGCTCGACACATATGGAAGCAAAAAACAGTATTTTATTGTGACTTAATACAAGTATTTTATTATTCAGCCACGTTTGTGTATATAAGTCAAGAAAAAACAAATTAATAAAAAAATTATTTAGTGGTGTGGTATTCCACATTACAATTTACATGGAGCAGCACATCACATTTAATGCATCTTGTAGTGGTCTTATTGTGGCAATGATTACAACGTAGCTGTAAAATATGCCGAAAATATGTAAAATATCAGTGTATTTAAAATAATTGAAATTATTCAATAGTAGTTAATTTTTTAGAAACTGCCTATAAGCATACAAATAATAACAAAAATTAATAATTTTAAAAACGATATATCTAGAAAAGATGTGATATCTTCTAAACTAACTAAGAACTAAGAACCTTCTCGATCAAACAGAAAAAACTAAATCAAAAACCGTCCAGCCGTTTGGTCTGTAAGTAGACACGGACAGACACACAGATACACATACGAGTACACACACTAAAAACTTATAACACCCCTTTTATTGGTCGGGGGTTAAAAATGGAAAATACAATTAACTGTGCTAACAAATTTGTATTTGTGTCCAGATTTTTAAAATTCAGTTCTTCTCCCAAAGCCCTTCAAAGATGCTTTAGCACGAGTACATAAAAAAAATTCATCATCTTGTGTATCCTGTGAGACGCAAATCTTTATATATTTTTTACCCGACTGAGCAACGCATCAGTCCATGTATTTATGTGTGTATGTATGTATGTATGGAGGTATGTATGTTTGCATGTATGATGTGTGTTGCTTTGCAGCACTATATAATCGTTTATCTTAATCCCAGAAGTATTACTAAAAATATGACAGTAGTGAAAATTTAATAGGGCGGCCAACAGACGATCCTACTAATTTTTCGTTGTGATGTATGGTGGTCTATCAGACTATATGAGAGTAAAACCATATGTTGAACCCTACGGGTTCAGGCCATGTGGTCTCAAAATAACCTAGAAAGAGCACTTTTCTGGAGAATTTCTAAAAATATACTGGCCAGCTCCGACATGCAATAAAAGGCTATGGGTCCAAACTCCCATATGGGGAGACGGAAAATTAAATGGCGTTTCTATTTTTTTTGACTTTATCAAAAATTGAGTGAATAAACTCGTTCGAAAAATTGTTTCCTCGCACAAAACATGCTAAATTCAATTTCAATAATTTAAAATCTGTACTGAGATTTAATTAAATTCATATTATACTGTCAAGATATAAATCAGATTATGGCTTAGTTCTCGATTTCCATTGAAATGTACATCTGCAAAAATTTGCTTTATTATATTAAATAATACTAACTAGAATGTAATAATATATGAAAGAATACTTTAAGTAATTACTTTTAAATTACAAATTGCTTACGGAAATTTATAATCTACACACAAACACACACCCGCACACTTTAACTATTTTGCCCATTTATTTGTGTCTTGTCCTGAAAACAATTATCTTTTGTCTGTAATAAAACAAATTTTAATAGAATATGAGCTTGTGCAAGTTAATTCAGGTATGAATTCTAACACACTTTTTCATGCATATAAAATTTACATCTTTGCAAGGACAAAACTATACATTCATACATACATATATTAAATTAAATGCTTTATGGTGTCCAATGTTGTTATATCACAGGATGTTTCTTTGTTTACATTTAATATAAATTTTATTTCCTAAATAAATATATTAAATAAATGAAAATTTATGGCAAAATTCTGAAAAAAAATATTTACAATTTAGTTAAGAATAATATGGCAGTAAGAAATTTCTGGAATATAAGCGTGCACGATACGTCGTTCAATTTGAAAGTGAGACAAATCTGTTTTTTGTAATAATAGTATATATTTATGAAATAAACCTGTTAATTAAAGTTTTTCTGTTTTTTACAATTTATAAAAATTAACTAGGCTCAATTTCAAAACGAAGGACTAATAAGTACACGCAGAAAAAAGTATTCACCAATTAATGTTTTCAATTAATAATTTAATTGATTCAATTAAATTTTTAATTGTATTAATTAATTTGAGTGGAAAAGCTTAATTGATATTATCAAATTGTTTATAGGTGAAAATTTAATTAATTTTTTTAATTAATATTACAAACTCATTAATATATATTACTTTTTGTGTGCATGCATAAATTTCATGAGAATTAAAAGACCAATAAGTAGAGCTGACACATTTTTTCTAATAAAATATTAAAGGACTTATTCATGAAAACTATTTTTGTTTTATAATAGGTTTATGAAACTGATTTACATACAAAATTTGTTTTATTAAGCCTTCACAAGACAGAATTATTTTTTATGAATAAAGGCTGAATTAGTTTTTACTTTTTGTCCTGTTACGAATCAGCTGACTCTTTTTTGTTTATATAACAAAACAAAAAATTGTTAAGTATTTGTAAGTGTGATTGTGCGTTTAGAACTTAGGAAATTAAATTTTTAAAAAGAAAACATAAAATTGTATTGAAACATAATAATGGACGATGCAAAACTCATCATTTTAGTGGAAAGCTGCGACCCTTCTAGTCAGAAACAGCTGATAAGTTGCTACAGAGAAAGTAAGTACTCAAATTAAGAAAAAAAAAATGACACAGCACAGAACTGCAGCAGAAAGTGAAGACTAATGAAGCCTCAAGGCTGTAATTGTATTGAAAGAATCGAAGAAAATTTTACAATAGAATTTGTGGCTTAAAAACAAATCTAACTGACATATTCTTGCTTCAACTTGTAATATTTATCTATTTTTATGCACTCAGCTGCAGATTTAAAATATTTAAACTAGCATTTTCCTAAATATATTAAATAACCGGAAATTAAAAGAAAAATTCTTTAAGTTTATGCTGTTTCTTGTAAAGTATACATTTACACATGTTAACTTATTGTTCTTGACTTATGTACGTTCATATATACTGTATATTGTATATGTGTATGTGTGTCTGAGTGTGTGTGAGTTGATGTTCTTACGAATGCTTGAGTACGCAAGTTTAAGTACATAACGGATGCGGAAACAATTTTTTTAACAACATATAATATATAGTAAAAAGCTTCTTATATTTTTTTTTCTTTTTTCTAACTCTGGGTATGATTACATAGTACAGCTGACTCTCTATAGTTTCACAAGTCAAACAAAAATAGAAAAAATATACACATGTTACTGAGAATTCAAATTAAAACCACTTAAAGTAAGGGGTACAATTCTTAAACAGTAAAATTATTAATGAACTTTTTACGAAATATATTTATTTTAAATATCTTTTGCATTAAAAATTTTTTGGTCATGTCATCCTAAGTAAAATAATCGTCTAGACTAGTTTTATAAAACCTTAAACAAAAACATCATAGTTCTCTGGTTTGTCATGGAAAACTGATAGAAAGTTCATAAATTAAAAAAGTAATGTTAGTTCATCTAAAAAAATCTCCATTTGTACAACCTGCTCCTTTTTAAGATTTTTATATAATTGTTTCTTTTTGAGTCTGCCTCATCCTCAGTCTAGTAGATTGGCGTAAAAAATTAAAATGGGAATCACTCCAAAGAAAAGAAACTAATGGGAAATAAATAGAAACGTTTCGAAATATTTGCGGCAAATTTGACATCATCATATAATATAATTTTATTGCATTGAAATTTGTTTTAAAAAACTAAGCAGCAAAGCTCTAACCTCTCTTCTTTTTTTTAATTCTAATTTTTAATTCCAGTTTTTTACTTTCAATCACAAAACACGTCACTTTTTTACGAGTATTAGTGGGTTTTGATGTTTAAAAAATATTTTTGATCATCATCCCTTAAACATTGCAAGATTAAAAAGAGATGTTTAAAAAAATGTTTAGAAAGTAATAACTTTGTTGTTGTTGCTCGTCGGATCACAATGAAAAGATTCTCTTAGGACTTGTATATTAAACACAATCGTCTAACAAACAGCCTATGCTTGCTAGCTTAATTGCACAATTTCTTAGATACACATATTTGATGTTAACAGCTATGAAAGCTCTTAAATTGTCTCTTGATTCTTTGCAAGTTAAGAGGAAGCATTTTTATCGCAGAGATCTATTGTGGTGGCTATTGTGGTATCTTGGGCTCTCGTCGGTGTGCAAGCACAACAGTTCTTTTGTAAAATTTTGCATATTGTGTATATGGCTTGGACGTAGCTCTGGTGTAGATCAAAGCGCACATAACAGTAGAAATAAAGTACTTAATAGTCCTGGTATAGTTAACAGTTAATTTTATTACTTTTCACACTTTATATAATGAGTTAGATTAATTTTCCAATTTTTAATAGAAATTGTGTTTACAATCCTTCAAATTAAATGAATATCTTTTATATGAAATTACCAAGCGCAACCGATCGACATTAAGTCAATTAATTGAAGGGCTTATTGCAAAAACTCGATAAGCCATAAAATGAAAGTACTGACAAAATCCCCTTTGAAGTTTAAAATAAATGCAGAAAATAGATATTTGATGAAATCATGATACAGATACTTTTATTTAGTGCTTAAGGAAGACTACTATCACATACCCGTCGCTGTACACCAAGAAATCTTCGGAAATCGCTAAAATCGCAAAAAATTATGGCTTATTCAGTTATTGCATGAAATTTATTCATTTTTTTTTTGAATATCAAAAGTTTTGTTATTTTGGTTGAAATAAAGTGGCATATCGTGTTTTTGCAGTTTAAAATTTATTATTTTTTCTATTTATTACATCAAATAATTTCTATAAGTTGTGATTCAGTTTCAATAAATCATACCTTTGCTTGTTTCTGAAATTACTTCATCATCTGTTGGCAAAAACTCTTTGTCTTTCACTATCTTCAACAAAATAATCACTTCCACTGCTATCTTCATCAGAATCCATCGTTTTGTAATACTGCCTTTGTAATTGCTGTGGCTTGTCGAGTTTTTGGGTACAAATAATTCTGAATAAAATCAAAATGTAAAAAGTGACACTTGCGGCTAAGGCGGAAATTAAACGGAATATAGGTACAATATTTTAAGAGGACGTTCCGATGCTGTAAAGTAATTGAGTGAACTGATAAAACCACTTTCTGAAATCGTGTGGCTTATCGTGTTTTTACAATAAGCCCTTCAATTGTATTTTCAAGTTCATGCCACCAAGCTGTCAAAACTATCGACAGTACACTGTATTTGTGTTTACTTACATGTGTATATGTGTATGTGGCTCTTCTGTTACATTCTTGTATTACCGGAAATTTTTTACATGTGTATATTAACATTGTGTGTGTAACACGTAAATGTTTAGTATTAATTTTTGTTATTCTGTTTGCGTTTGAATTTCAAGGAAATGAGTATCAGAATAAAATAAATAAAAAGTAAGGAATATTTGAAATATGTACATACATGCTAGTATCACTTTTTTTAAACTATTGTAAGCATCTATAAATAAAAGCTACGGCTGAAAGACAAACACTGCAAAGCTTTAGAGAGCAATTTATGTTTGAAAATTTATGTAAATACATACATACATGCATTTGAACATTGATATTCGAACATAACAAACATAATTATATTATATATTTATCGATTACTATAAGTCTGTTTTAAAGTTAAAGTTAAACAATTTGAAAAAACTTATTTAAACTATTTTGAATGTATGAGTACAAAGAAAGTGTATGAAAATCTAAGACACTGCAATATTTATACAATATATACAGAGAAAGACAGTTAGAGGTACATCTAAATAATTTTGAAGGTTAAAATTATACCAATCAGCAAAATGCATGTTAAACAGTTAAAAAATTATTTATAGCGCTGACAGTAAAGTAACAATTTAAATTGGTTAAAGTAACCATTACCTGGATTCAGTAACTTTTATTATGATAATCGAATCGCTATAATAAATATAACGAAAATTTATTGACTTTATTTTAACGATATTCGCTGTCAGTTTGAGTAAAAAAAATAAAAAATACCAAACTCAAATTCATTTAGGTTTTCTTTATTTTTTGTGTGCTTTTCGCTGATTTTGACATTTTCTATACAGCGGTACAATATGATATAGAATTAAAGAGTGATTAAGACACAGCTGTAGACTATCGCAAAAAAGAAATTACGGAATCGCATAAATTCTACGATTTTCGGTTTGCAAAAAGTTACAGAATCCAGCTACAGAAAAATAGTTTGTTCATGTAAGTTAATAATAAAAAAACTACTTTTGTTTAAGATAGTAAGTATCTTATCTGTTGAATTTATTTATAATATAAATGATAAATTTTGCAAAAAAAAATAAACAAATATAAGAATGGCAAAAGGCTATTATTTAATGTAAGCGAATTGGTTACTTTAACAAAAAGAAAAATTTACTTAACCACATAATTTAATTAAACTTCGTTTATATGTTAAAAAATTCTAACATTCCCAAATCGCCCAAGTCTTGGTGGTCATTTTACAGCACCTCCATGTGAGAAGATCAGGACCTTAAATCGTTTATGAACAATGGCCATTGTGACATGAGCTGCGTGTGCATATAGAGAAGTCCTGCTGAAAGTACATGTCATTCGTTTCCATATAAATCAATTAAGCCCAAAATACACTGATAATCATCGAAATATACAGCTCACGGTTAACCGTCAGGGCCTGGTCAATTTCAGCTCTAAAGAAATATGGACTGTTGATGCTATCACTCCTAAATTCACATCAAATACAGACTTTTTCGGAATGCATCGGATATTCCCTGATATCATGTGGATTGCTATTGTCCCAAACTTAACAATTTTGTTTGTCGACATCCCTTTTCTTCCAGAAATTGGCACAAGGTTGAATATGATTTTTGATAATAAGTAAAAAGTACATCGTGTTTCATGTTCGTTTACTTTTAGCTCTTGAGCCCGGTTAATTTTGTTTAGAAGCTGGCTTGGCGAGATTCGCCAAGTTAATGTCTACGAAAAGCGTCATTTTTTTGGGGGACGTGAAATCACGTATTCTCTTACACACTCTCATGAACAGCGGTGATGTTTTCGGCTGATCTTAGATTTCGTCGACGGTTATGGAAAAGCCATTCCCAATAAACAATTTTATCATTTGCTCGTATTGTTGAATTCTATATCCATCCATGGGTATTTAACAAAATAGACTGAATTAATCATAGACAATTCGAGTCATTTCAACAAATATAGTGGCTTTCAACTTATTAACTATCTTAGTTCAGATATTTGCACTGAATAAGAGGGCGGGTCAATTAGTTCGTGACTTTTTGAATGAAACACAGGTTTTTGTATAAAAAACTATTTTATTTTTCAAGCTAGTTTCCTTGCATTTCTGTACACTTTGTCCAACATTGCTCAAATTTTTTCATCTTTTAAAAAAAAAAAATTAGGAGAGGTCATCAAATAATTTATTTTTGTGTGAAATGATTTCATCGTTGTAGTCAAATTTCTTTCCGCCGCATCATTTTTCCGGACTTGAGGATAAGAAGTGTTTACCTGGAGTTAAATCTGCATTAAATGCAGCATCTTTTCCAAATCCTTATTACTATTTAGTCAATCAAATAATTAGTCAATCAAATAATTTGGCATACTATTCTTTATTATCGGCCATGTTCTGAAAACCATTTCGTTTTGAAATCGCAAAGTTTCTAAAACGGAAAACAGTGTTCTCCTTATCAGATAATTTAGAGCATTCCAAATTAAGTTCAAATATCTCAAGCATATGAAACGTTAAATACAAATTAAAAGCTACAATAACTGAGCTTTTTTGTTGATTTTTTCCTGAAATTTGCCGGTTTCAAAACAAAATACATTTTTTTTACCATTTTTTTTAAACGTAATGAATGAGAAGTATAGCTCTTGCATTCCCAAAAACGGTCGCCATTACTTTATTGGCGGGCTTTTTTGGGCACCGATTCACCCCGAGAACCCCATTGTTAACTGTTATTAGGGTTCTGATTTTTAGTGTTGGTTTAGAGTTTTGTGTAATATCACGAAATGGTAATATCACGAAAAGCGCTCCTGCAAAGTTATCACACGATTTCATTTGCGATCCAGCAAACGCGGCATCTACACAGAAAAAAGTATTCACCAATTAATGTTTTCAATTAATAATTTAATTGATTCAATTAAATTTTTAATTGTATTAATTAATTTGAGTGGAAAAACTTAATTGATATTATCAAATTGTTTATAGGTGAAAATTTAATTAATTTTTTAATTAATATTACAAATATTTTAATTAATATTACAAACTCATTCATATTACTTTTTTGTGTGTATGTATATTGGGTAAAGTAATTATTTATGTCTATGGCCTTCACATTGCTTCTGTCGGCCAACACCATATCGTCTTTTGGGTATGAAAAACTCAACTGGTCGCACCCAGAACGTTCAGCATGTTTCGTGCTTGTACGGCCACAACAAAATTCAATATGTTTTTCCTTTATTATTTTTGTCGGATCTTAACTATTTCGCTCTTAGGACGTTCAGAAAAATATTGTAGGTTTGTAGGAAGTGGGCGCAAGAAAAATTTAAAGTATTTCTTTTTTCACCTAGATGAATCGCTTTCAAGAGATGAATTTCTTAAAAGGCCAGTAAAAAATTGCATATCATTCTGAAAAAAATAAATAAATTTTCATTGCTTCCAAAAAAAATCGATATTTTTTTTTAATTTGCCAATAATTAGCAGAAAAATAAGTAGAAGTTTATATACCTTGTAATTCCCTCAAAAGTTTCAGAAAATACTTACCATGATTTTAAAAAATCGATTTTCTTTTAGAAATTAATGAACTAATTTGGATAAAAAAATTAAAAGTTATTTACTTAAATTTATATGAAAACACTGTTTCGCGTTAAAATTCGTATTAAAAGAAAAAACTTGTAAACATTGGTTAATGTTTACAATTATTCCCAGATGAAGTTATTATATTATATAACTTTAAAAAGGAAGTTTTTCTTGAAATCGATACCAATTCGGTGACTAGCAATGACAACTCTATGTAAAAATCATTAGAAATTATCAAAATTTGCACTTCTTCCGGATCACAAACTCTATATTATGATGACTTCTTTGGAGTGTCTTTTTTACTGGGAACAAAATGAAATATTTAAATATTTAAATTTTTTATTTTTTCAACGAAACTTTAACAATATTTTGATCTATAGCTTAACTTAACTGCAATATCAGCTTAAGTGTATGTCTCAAAAATGCTTCTTTAGGAAAATAAATTAATTTTGGCAACTTCAGATTAACTTAGAGAATAACTTTATCTTGAGATTAATTTTTTTGTAAACTAAAGTAGTTAAAATATTGATGGTTTTCAAAGAAATATCATAAGCCATTTTGCTGCTGCGTCACCGTGAAGTTTATGAACAAACATTGCAATTACCAAATCCTTGTACATTTCTACTTTTATAAATAACTGGATACCACTTTTATCTCATTTCAATTACCAACGATTTTTTTTGTTAAATAAAAAATTCATCATATTTAGTACATGAATAACTTAAAAAAAACCGTTTCATATTTTATTGAAAAAGTTTCCCAGAAACTGTTAATCAATCTGTTTTATGATGCATATTAAAAAGAAGGCGTATTAAAAAATAATTTTCCGGATTTATTGGTAAATATAATAGTAAAGCAATTTTAAAGTTATTTTTTCAGCTCCAGAAAATAGTCTAGACTTTTAGTTTACATGCACGTTCCGTCAGGCGTAAACTACATCTGTGTACGTACATGCGTCCGTATATAAATGAATTTCTTGTTATTATTGCTCTACATTTTTTGTTTGTATTTTCCGATCTTTTTTCCATAAGATATTTACAGAAAATTTATTGCATTTCCTAAAGGCCAATAACATACATTACCCACAAATATGGTAGTTTTCTACAGATAAATTACTTTGTGGTTGAAGCCTTTAAACAATATAAACACACATAAATGGACAAACTTGAGTATGCGGTGCACAGTCGTAGATACTACCAGCACACTTACAACAAATACCTTTTGCCGTTGTCGAGAGACAGATACTTAAGTGTGTGTGTGTGTGGAAAGTTAGTATATGTATGCATGTGTGTGTGTATTTGAGCTTTCGGGATCTCTTCTTTTCTGAAAATATTACATTTTGTGTAGGCTACTCATTAAAACCACAACGTGCTACATGCATGAAGTGAAGATAGTGAACAATTTTTCAACACAAAGGCAAACAAACTCACACACACTCACACACACTCACACACACACGCACACAAACTATTGAACATTGCCGGCTTGTATTCAGGATAGATTCTAGCATTAAACCACAAATAGTTCAAGTATATAAAAATGTTGATAATATTTTGTAAAATTGTTTTGCTTGGCAAAAATGTTGAGGCGAAAATTCAAAGGATTAAAATTGAAAAATTAGATAGAGAAATTAGAAGAAGAATAAGAAAGAAGAAAAAAAAACACACACACACAGACAGATATGTAAACTGTAAAGAAGAAAAGAAATTTTTAATGAAAAGTTTTACATAAACTTTTAACATGAATCTTATGTCAAATATTTAAATTTAATTTGTTGTTGGGAAATATATGTAAAAGTTTATTTTACTTGTGGAATCAGTTCTAATGGACGAGATAAAATATGCAACAGTATGAAGAAGATTAAGTGCCAAATAAAAATAGTGTTATGTAAACATGTTTGAGGAATGGATAATTTGGTTAGACAGCATACGTTATAATAAATGCATCACAGTATATACATATATACTCACGTATGTACGAGTGTGTGTATATGCATGCATGAAATTTATAAAATTTTAATAACTTTCTACTGAGTATCTTACATGATAACAAACAAACTTAGTGTTAAATAATAATAATGTTTTGTTCATAATATAAAATAAATTCAGTAAAGTGTGACTTTGACTCGCACATATGTAACACTAGAATAACTTTAGCGTATATAATATAATATCTTACCTGATGCAGAAATTTCTTAGAAAATTTCGAGTAAACCTTTTTTTCGGTTTTTGGCGCTTAATCTAAGTCTTGGCGCTTTCTTTTGGTTTCACGATTTTACGTAGTCCAAATTACATTAACTAATAGAATACACTTTAATTTTGAATTTATAAATTTCAGCGTGTAGTCTGCATAAAAATATACGAACTTTAAAAATATCATATTTCATTATATGTACAAATGTGTTCAAACACCCATATAAGGGGTGACTTTATAAGAGCTTTGGGATTTGATTTAATAAAAAATACATACAATTTAGAGAAATGTATAAAATCTTTATTTGAGTTGGTAGAACGTTCTATATAATTCAATGTTTAAAGCTGATTTCGAGTAAATTTTTACCGCGGCTACGCCTGAAATGGTTCATACGCTTGGGTCCGGTATCTCACGAATAAATTATTCAATATTGCCTTCTTGGCCTTTTCCTTATAGATATGAGCCTTAACATAGAACCACAATAAATAGTCAAAAGACGTTAAATCGCAAAAGACGGTGGCCAAATGACCGGCCCCAAAGGTGAAATAAATTGTTCACTGAACTCGCCTCTCAATCGGGCCATTGTTTTACGTACTGTGTGACATATATCACCGTCTTGCTGTAACCACATGCCACCCAAGTACAGCTCTTCCATTTAAAAAAAAAAAATAGCAAAAGGCCAATTGCTGCGAATGGCGCTGAATCGATAATGCACTGTCATCAACAACACTGACTGATACAGCTGCAATATTTCCGAATAGCTGCCTCAGAATGCCGCCCAAACTGACCATGAAGTACACGATGCGCTTTCTTAACACAACATGAATTTTTATGGTATAATTTAATAATCTGCAAGCTTTGTTCGTTCGTAAGTCGATTCAGAGTTAAATTAAAGACCAAACTGATCATGATTAACAGAAACGTGGCCAAAACGAAAGTTGCTTAAAACTCACCCTTTATTATAGCTGCGCTATTTACTGCACGATATAGGAGTTGGGACATGATTTTCGTAACAAAAATAATCGAAACTATTACATTTATAAACTTATTATTTTGCTTTGATTTCTTTGTACTTAAAAGCAGAATACGAAAATAAACGAAACAAATTGTTTGATTTTGTTTTGTTTCTTTCTTTGAAGTGAGTGAAACAAAAACAATGAGATCAATTGCTGAATTTGTTTTTGCTTTGTTTTTGCACATGAATAGAAACCAGAGAATACAGCCAATAAGCTAGCTAACAGCCGCCACGGGGCACAAACAATACCTTAATATACAGTAATTTAATCGTACGCCGCTAGAAAAGAAAATAATGGGAAATAAATGGAAACGTTTTGAAATATTTGCGGGGAATTCGACATCATCATATAACATAATTTTATTGCATTGTTGCATTGTGCTCTTCCGGTTATTTAGAAAACGGACTGTTACAGAGGGAAGCTCATCGTAGCTAAAACACTCTCAGTTTACAGAACCCTGAAACTAGGGGCCAAATTATGGCATATCGAACGAAATTTCAAAATATTTTAATACAGAATAAAACTGGGTTTTTTCAGCAAATTTTTTTTCCGAACAAAAGTTTTTTTCCAAAAACTTTTTGTGTCGTTTGACGTTTCTCTTCTTGAAAGAGATATAAGAGGAGCACTAATTTTGTTTGGAATATTTTCAGCTTGAATTGGTTTGCCGTTAGTTTTTGTGTGGACAAAATTGAAGTGCGCTACTTTTTTAATTTTTCATCCAAACTGAGCTGCCACATTATATTAGGTGGATAGTAAAAGCACATATTGTGACGATGTAGTCAAAGAAATAATAGTTTTTTTCTTTTTTTGTTGAATTATGAACAAACTTAAGTCGAGATATGCTATTTTTGAATTAATAGTACCTCCGTAATCTGCATATTTGAAAGTACCCCTGGTTAAAATCTCAATTAATTTGTGGGATTTTTCAGGAAGTTATAGCACTATGACTTGCGACTTATCCTTTTTAAACTTGTAATCTCATTTGGAATAATAGCTTAATTTAGTTTATACTTGGGTATTTTTCAATTTAAATGTATTATTTATGGTGTGTAGAACGATATTTGTTTAAAAAAAATAAAGATTAACAGAGAATTTCCCAATTTAAC
Source organism: Nowickia ferox (assembly GCA_936439885.1). Classification (NCBI taxonomy): domain Eukaryota; kingdom Metazoa; phylum Arthropoda; class Insecta; order Diptera; family Tachinidae; genus Nowickia; species Nowickia ferox. The sequence goes on along the minus strand of OW387023.1, from coordinate 86,539,833 downwards.
CGTAAAAGAAAATAAATTCTGAAAATCGAGTTGAATGCTTAAAACTGCTCTCCTGCAAAACAGTAAAATATGACTTAAGCACTTTTTCCTTATTACCACAGATTTTACGTGGGTTTCATGGGTCGTTGGCGTGCCCGATTTTGATGAAACCCAGAATGTGTATGTTTTCAATTTCGAGACTTGTCTTGGAACGAAATATTTTTCGTTCGTTATATAAACGTCGGCATGCAGTTTTCTTTTATTCCAAATTTGAAGCCTTATGCTTGAATAGGAAACATTTTATGCGAAAAAATCAATTTTTATCCCATTGTCGATGGGATGTGGCCGTGACTCATCTTATTGAAATTCTCTTATTTTCTTAATTTAGCCACCGTAATGCTCGTTGACAAGTGTTAATGATCTTGAATTACTATTTATAGTTTCTACATAAAATGCGTCGATGCCTTCCATGCTACTGTGTGCCGGTATAGGCATATTTTTATACCCTCCATTAAAAATGTTAGAAGTTTACTATCAGCCCAATCATGAATTCCCTCGGAATTTATTTTTCACGGAAAATAATTTTCTCGAGAAAATATTCCTCCAATCATAAATTCATTGGGAACAAAAAAGAGTAATACGTGGCATCAACGCAGTACGTAGCTCGTTGTTTTGCTTGTTAGTTAGTTAACATTTTGTTTCTCCCTTTTTTTTTGAGTGAGAGAGTGAAAAAAATTATTAAAATTCACCAACTTGAAAAAATATGCAAAAAAGTTTATAAATGATTTGTGTTGTTCCAAATAAAAGAACTATAAAATAGTTCCCAGGGAGTTTTTTTATTCCCGTATTTGGTAAAAAAAACGGGAAACAACAAATTCATGATAGCAGAAAAGGGAAAAGTGGGCTGTATAATTTCTTAAATATTCATACGAAAACCCATAAAATATACATGTATATTTTGAGTCCTTGTGCTTAGGATAGTCGACTAAGCGATGTCCAGCTGTCCGTCTGTCTGTAAGTGAAATCAATTTTCTGAAGCCTCGATTGGTATTGAAAATTAATGAAATCAAATAAGTGGTTCCTATATCAAAATTTTATTATAAATAAACCAAAGCTGGAAAATTATTTTTTTTTTGGTATATAAAATTTTTCCAAAAAGTTTATTTGTGACTTCCAGAATATTAAAAATTAATTAACTTAATAATGTATTTTTTATTCCGAAAAGTTTTATATAAAAATAAGTGTAACCCTACAGTCTTAAACTTTCCTGCATCTAAGTGACAGAAATAAAGATTTATTTTTTATCTTTTTGTCAAATTTTACTTATAAATGTGTTACTGAACAAGGCTATTAATGTTAATTTCAAGTTTTAAGAGCTTTTGTAAACTTACCTGTTAATATAAAATTCTAACGCAAATGGATATCTATGTACGAAATTTTTTTTCCCAAAATGTGACATGAACTATCTTTAGTATATACGAGATAATAACTACGAGTATGTATTAATTTTTTCCTTGAACTCCCATTGGAGCATATTCCCATTGAATTAAATATGAACAAAAGCTTGATTCTATAGAATTAAATTATTTTTTAAACTTTTCATTTGTGTCTTCTATGTTTTTTTTTTAACTGAAGCTTTTATAAATAATTAAAAAACAAACCATTTTTGAAGCATTTTTTATTGTATTCTTTATTTCTGATGCATGCTTAAAGTCATCTTTCCTATGAATTACAAATTATGTTTCATTCGTTTCATGAGGGATTTTTTTTTCAAATAAATTATAAAATGTGCTAAAAATAAATCCAAATAATATTAATCCCAATTACTAACATAAGCTACAAAAGCAGTAAAAAAGTTAAAAACTCAATTTGTTTCAAAGAATAAAAAAATCCAATTAATATTAAAATCCTTATTAAAATTTGAATTTTAATAAAAAAAAAATTATGACACTATACAAACGTAAGTGCGAAAAATTAAAAACGATGAAGCTGTTGTTGTTGCGGATGATAATAAAAATATAAACTCGTATGTTTTAATGATGTCGATGACGGTTAACAAGCGCAAATATAAAATTTATTTCCAGCGTCTAATAGCAATTAAATTTATTTCAAGAACTCTCAATTTCCTTTATGAACGTGATTTATTATACACAAATGATGGTGGATAAAAGCACTTTTAAATATATTTGATTGGTGTACATGTAAAGGTTTTAAGCATACATTAGTTCATACAAACCATGCTGATGACAGGCAAAGGTGAAAAGAGGCAGACCCTCTGTGGGTTTTTATGATTACGAGTATATGTAGTTATAGGCAGATGCAAGTGTGAGAGTGCTCAATAATTAATAAAAAATTAATATGCTTTTGACGCCGTTTGAAGTTCAATAATATTATACAAATAAAATTCGATTCTTTATAAACACTTTCAATCAGCGTTGCCAGTAACTTTAGTAATAAATTCATCATTTGATCGAAACCTAAAACACATTTTAAACAATGAAATCATGCAAGTTTTCATTTTTATCACTATCCTCGGTATCGATTTAAAACGATTATTTTTGCTTTAGACTCTAGAATTTTTTCATTAATTTAATACAAAATTTTAGAAATATCCTTCAAAATTTTTAACATATATCACATCGAGCGAAATCAAGCAAGCATGCCGGATCATTATACAGTCTTTCAGATTGATATCACGGCTACTACGGAATGTTTTGAATCCCTTGAAGAAATTTATAATACACTTCCCACCAGTATCTTTACGGATAGTGTAAATTTATCAAATTCTTAAGAATTAAATTTTGAAATACCCCCAATGAAAAAATTAAATAAACTCATACAGGTATTGTAGAGACACCGAGGTAATATGGACACCAGAATTCAGGGTATCACTGGAAATGGAAAAACAATATCGTTTAAAAACAAACTCAGACATTGAGTTATAGAGCAAGACATCAAAAATTGGCATAAGTCTACTCTTGGAAAAGGTATCAGAAATTTTCTGGGAACACTAAAAAGCAATAACATATCACAATGCTCCTTAAAACTAATGAGTATCCATGTTTTACTTAGCATCAAAGCAAGCTTATTTTATAATTAAAAAAATTATATTAAAATTGGAGGAATATAAAAACTGTTGAAAAAAAAACTAAACAAAATTTGCATTTTCCAGCCCTGGAACCATCTTCTTAATTTTTGTGATTTACAATACTAACATATTTAAGCTCAAAACATAAATTTAACAACGAAATCTCTAGATTTTTTTGGGACTTCTGAAAATTTAATTCACGTACAGACGGACGAACAGACGAACTTCGCTTATTCCACTACCCTATTTATAAGGACCTGGAATTTATATTTTTTGTGGGATTGCATATGAATTTTGTGGAAATTATAATTGGAATGACAAATCTTTAAATACCCTTATGACTTTTGGTGAAGGGTATAAAATCGAGAAAAAATTAATATGCGTATGTATATGAGCGCAAGACAATATATGATCCTTCAGAAAAAAATTCAATGGAATTGCTGATGCAAAATATTAAACAATTGAAAAAAAGAACTAACGTTCATTCCTAAAGCAGTTAAAGGTTTGCAAGTTGTCTACGAAAAGGAGTAGAACTAATGTATGTGTAATTAAGGACAGCTGGCCGAGCTCTTGAAATCATAAGCCTCTTATATCTTACGTTTATAAACAACTAGCTTAATTTGGTGCGTTCTTCCCCTCTTACAAAAAAGAAAGCCAAAAAATTTTCAAAATTGTTTCGAAAACGAAAAAATGATTTGATAATACATTTTTGGATCGAGCACTTTGTTAAACACCCCTCCCTCCCACCAATTTCCACTAATTGACCTTTTCCATATGCAAAAAATTTTGAAAATTGTTTAACAAACGACAAAGTAATCTGATAATCCACTTTTTTGGCGGACAAATTCTGAACATCTCTCATATGAAATAAGAATTTTGGAAATTGTTCTACATTTGACGAAGTTATTTGATATTCACTTCTTAAATACGGGCACTTTGCTTCCCCGAACTTTTCTATATGTAAAGTGAATTTTGAAAATTGTTCCACAAATAACAAAAATGTTTGATAGTAAATTTTTGGGGTGGGTTTTAGCAAACCCCTTCAGATTTCCAAGAAAAAGTATTTTAATGGACCTTTTCCATTTTTTGGTGGGCACATTTCGCCGCTCCACCCAATATTTAAACAAAAAAATAAAAAATCTGGATCTCTTCCATGTGTAAAAAACTGCGTCATATGTGTTCGACATATGACGCAGTTATTAAGGCGGGTAATGTGCAAAATATACCTCTTTTCCCAATTAAAAGAGAAAATAATAATAATAATTGTAGATATTTTCATATTTAAAAAGAATTTTGAAATTTGGTGCACAAATGGTGAAGTTATGCTTCTTTACATTATAAAGGAAGGAGTAACATAATTTAAAAAAGTGGGCGTGCTTGAAAAAGATTAGGTTAGGTAAGGTTGAAAAGAGGAGCCATTACAGGCCTGTTGTGCTCTCTCATTTAAATTAACAAACGAACTCCACCTTTATAGGAACTCAGTATCATTCCTTGAAAAAAGTAGCCTATAAATCATTTCAGAGTTCTAGTTAAATATTATAAAACTTTCAGGAAGATCGGTCTAGAATTCTGGTCTCCTATAAAGTGCAAATAAACAAACAAAAAAACAAAATCCACATTCCGTTATATATATATATAGATAAAGTTTAAATATTGGGTTTAAAAAAATATTCTTAAGCGCCTTTGTCTAATTAATTTTGAATCAAAAAAAGTTTATTCCCCATAACCAAAAGCAAACTCACATAAAAATGATTCAATTTTACAAAGCAGTTAAAATGTTTCCGTCAGTTATTTTTAAAAATTTATAGATTTATTAATTTTCGAAAAACAGGCTGATGTAATCTGCTTAATCAAACGGAGTTCTCTTGATTGTATCTGTGAGCCAGTGAACAGAATGTCGCGCACAGTTGGAAACTACTGTAACTAAATTAAAATTTATTTTTCAAAGGATAGATATGCTGTAACCTCACCTAACTACAAACACTTAAAGATTGTAGAGTTAATGACTCCTCAAATAGAAATCAAATGAGAACATTATTAAATCATGCATAATCTTAAATCAAGTGCTCTTCATTAACATTTACACAGACGTGTTAACATCTACACTTACATACCAATTCATTCTACGTCAGTGCAAACATGCACTGACATACCAACTTACCCACACACATTGCTTACTTACATCTGTACATATGCATGTATGTAGTATGTACATATGAACAAGCATTTACCCGCATACTTATGTACTCGTACATCCAAGTTTACAATGTGTACCCACTTATCCGACAAACATTTCAAAGTTGATATTCATTCATTCACATTGATTGTCTGCAGGAACAATATAATAATAATTTTCAGCACTCAGCAACAGCCGCAGTTATAAGTGTCAACAGCACACTCTTATATTTACTGTACAATGTTGTAATTTTGCATAGATAACATTACATACATACTTATATGTGTGTATGTGTAAGCACGTACATATCTAAATGTGTATGTACATTCGTATAAAAACAATTGTTAAAAGATCTGCTAATAATATTAAACGGAAATATCATATATTTATGCAAATGTTGTCAATAACCATTAGCATAACAAAAAAAAAAAAAGAAAATAAAATAAAACGTTTGCTGAAGGGGAATCTGGTTTAATTTACAAAATTTACAAGAAAAACACGTACTTTATCAACCAACTAGAAATTATATCAAAAAGTGGCTGTTTTTACTCTGAGATTACATTTATTTATATTGATTAAACTGCCACACTATTATTGTCAGATATGCTAACTATTATCATTTATTTATGCTTAATTCAAATTGTCATTTACTATGGATTGGATTACCCACCCCCCTCCCCAACCAACCACAAAAATTGTAAATTGTATAAATTTATTTAGAAAATTGTTCCCTAGTTCTGGAATATTTTACTGCAATATTCTTTTTAGCCTTACTTTTGCTCCATGGGGATATTAATAAGGCAAACAGCAGCCTTTGTGGTGACGAAAATCCGCAACGGTTTTTTTTGGCATTATGAGTTACTAAAATTACCAAATTACCAATTTGGCTTACAAAGCGATACCAACTTTAGCCTGATCCAATCATAAATATAGAAACAAATGAAGTTCGAACAATAAGAATTAAAATTAACTAAAATTACCCATGAGTAATTTTTTTTTAAATTAAGATATTTTTCAAACCTAAAAATTAAACACTTTTGTAAGACATTTATTGGACATCAAAAATTGGTCAATTTAAAGTATTTTATTTGATATTTTGGACTACTTGGAAGGATATATTGTACACATATTTAACTCTAAATAGTTGAAAAGTGATATCTAGGCGCATGGTGATTGTCAATTATTTTTTAAGAAATTGACTAATGAAATAGTAGATTTAAATCTGTTAAGTCGAAGTACATAAACAGCAGGTTTACGGTCGTAGTCACACCCACTTGTAAAAGCCGTGCATTTCAGCTTTGGATAAGTTGAACGTTTATGCAAAGTTTCAATAAAATCACTGGACTTTTATCGCCTTAATTTTAATTTATTATTTGAGTTTAAAGGGCTTGGGTACTTCCGCCGCTATTAAAATGTCCGGGTTTTAAAATATTTCCAGTTGGTTACTTTTCTTAGTTTACTTGTGTAATAAACCTCAACTTATTTTAATTTTAAACTTTTATGGGCGTGGCCCCTCTTGATTTAATAAACGGTAATTTCGAATTTTTCTAGTTCTTAAATCATCTAAGCTTACTTGTGTTTAAAATTTTAGATCTATAGTGTAAAATATACTTTAAAATTTTTATGAATGTAACCCGCCCTTTTTTCAATTTCAAGATGGAAGGTTGCACATTCAATTAATTTTCAATTACATTTTTAATTGACTATTTGTATTTTGCTTTAATTAAAGGTGTTAATTGGAGAAAACTTTTGTCTATTCTTATTGAAGTATATTTTAATCGACGCAGAATGGTGAGAGTCTTAAACATGGTTTATTTAAGGGGAAAATTAACTCTATTGTTTTCGCTACGCTGTTCATCTGTTCGTCCATCTGTCACAGGCTGTTTTTTCGAGAATAGTACGAATATGTAAAACTTGGCCGCTAGAACAACAAATATATGACAATTAAAAAGCGAGCAACGTAACATATTGACTATTATGTATATATAGACACTTGAGATTTTCAAAGTTATTGTATTTTTTATGCAGACTACACCAATCAATACTCAAAGTAAAATTAAAGGGTATTCTATCAGTTAATGTAATTTTGACAAATTGCTGTCTGTATCTTGGAAACCACAAGAGGCAAACTTTTGACATTTTAAAAAACGCTAATCAAAAAAAACTCTAAAATTAAAAAATCAAAAAAAAAAGAAAGAAAAACATCGCCAAAAAAAACGCAAAAATTTAAAAAATCACCAAAAACCCAAAAAAAACAGCAAAAAAGAAAAAAAAATGCCAAAACTGAAAAAACCGCCGAAGACAAAAAAAAAATCCCAGAAACGGGAAAAAGCGCCGAATGTAAGAAAAAGTGCCAAAACTAAGAAAACAAAAGGCAAAACTAATGCCGATTGCACACTCCGGAATTTTGTGACATCGCAAGCAAAAACAAAAGTGTGTACTAGTCATTTCCAATATTTTTCGTTGCCATTACCTCACAAACTGCTTGCGCTCTGATATAGACAGTTGTGAGAACAAGTTGCTTGCATTGCAGACACAAAAACAAAATTTCAGCGTATTGACATTTTGTCATATTTAGTACATACCAAAACAATTTTAATGTTTGCGGGTATACAAATTTAAAAGTATGGAAAACGAAAAAGAAAGTGTAAAAAGCGCAGAAGCAAGTAAGAAAAATTCTAGTTTGACATGACGACACAGCTAATTCAGCCTGTTGAGGTTCGTAAGGCTGTATGGAATCATCTATCATCAGGTATATGAAAGGAAACTGCATAGGCAGAAATTCCGGTGTAATTAGGACTTCATGCACACGAAATTTTTAAACCAACTTAATACTGCTTCCGTAAACTGAAATGCAGCGTACAAAAGAATCATTCCGTGAGCATATTAAGCCCAGATGTTTTCCTTCACGTTCTTTGCAGTTTTATAGATTTTCTTAATTTTTTTCATATTATTGCTAAACATACGGTGGCACTAGCCAATTGAATAATTTTGCGATTATCCATTTGCATAAAATATATATTAACAAGCAATACGAAAAACCAAGTCTCAAAATTGCTAAAACAAATGACACTACTAAATGTCATTATATCAAAATTATTCCTTGATGTAGACAATGTTGCCGTATCGCCATTATTTAGGGATGGGGCACTTTCCTGTCACAATAACACAGCATCATTGTGTGCTATGAAAAAACTTGATGTGAAATGAATTGCACACATTCGAAAAAGACACCACAATATGTATGTATGTACTCGTAATGCCATATGTAAACGAAGCTTAAGAAAAAGAGTCGAAAACTGAAAAAAAGTTTACCGGGTAATAAAATTTTGTTTATGTTTATGTCTACATCAGGTAAGATAGTCGATTATATAGACTAAAGTTTGTATAGTAGGAGTATTAATCATGTATGTAGTGTCCATACGGAACAATTCGTATGCAACTCAAAGCCGCACTTTACTGAATTTATTTATTATTTTAATCAGAAATAATTTCTTAGTCGGGCTTAAATTCAGTAATTTCAATTCTTATTGAATGAAATATTTTTTATTAATTAATGTGAGTTTCTAAAGAAGAGAAGAAAAATTAAATTAGACTATAAGCTGGGGGAAATACCGATATTTTTCTGTGCTGCCACGCACTTCATCAGCATCCAAGTCTATCTACTGGGATAGAGATTGTTATTAACATCAGCTATTTAACGCAAATTTTCAATGAAATGGAATATGAAAATAAAGCTTATAAAGTCAAATTTAATTTTTCTTCTCTTCGTTAGAAACTCACATTAATTAATAAAAATATTTCATTCAACAAGAATTGAAATTACAGAACTTAAAATTCACTATAGATCAACTAAAAATTTAAAATTGTCTCATTTATTTATTATTATTATTATTATTACAGATAATATAAAATCTATAGCAAAGCTTATAATATAAATATATTGAGCACACACCCAATATTTTGGCATGTTAGGAAAATATTTAATACGAGTAAAATAACTTCAGCTGTATAAAATGGCAAAAATGTATTGGTAAATAGGAATAAATAAATAAAACGTAAAACATCAAAAGACACTTTTATACTTATGTATGCATATAGTCTGACTACCCGTAGGTACGAGTTTATTTATTTTTATGCATATTAGCACAACAAATACGTATAAATTTCTCATTATTATGCACAAGTAACATTTTACTGTATTAAGAAAAAATTTTGTATGTATATGAGTGTTGACGATAAGTATGACGAAAGTAAAGTTAGCTTGTGTATGTGCTAAGTTCCCATGTGTACACTGTACATTCCATCTGAAGGGAATCTTTGGATACCACAAAATGATGTGGTAGGAGTGTTATATGAATAATTCCATTTACATAGAAGAGAGAGTGTTTTAGTGATTCAAGGGTTTGTACATATCGTTTGCTTATATAGACAGATGGATGTTTGATTGCATTTTCATTTGCTTATCACTCTTGTAATGATTAAACCCTATTGATTTCGTATCATTTGCTGTAAATAGTATTTTACTTTATTTTTAGCTTTGTGAAAACTTTTTAACAAGCCAACGTTCTTCTCCAGGCACCTTTTGATTTTAAATGGATGGGGCAACAGATTTAACAGATATTTTTTTATCTTCTTGTTTTTATAATAAAAAATATTGCAGTTTATTTTTTACAGCGATGTAAATGTTTTTGTGGTGTGTATTGAAACTTATAATAAGGAGGAAATTCAATTAAAATTTCTTCTAAGGATACGTCGCAGCAAAATAAATTTAGATATTTCTGATAAAGGGTGTTTTTTATAGGGTGACACAAGTTTATATCATACAAAGAACTATATTTTTAATATAAATTAAATTGGCTTAATTGGAAAGAAAATTTTATGAAATTATTGTTTAGATATGATTTCTGCCATGTGGCCGCTACAGCTGGCGCGTAGAAGGCGCACTCCAGAACACCAATTTTCAACAACTTTTTGCAGCATTTGCGGCCGTATTTTGCCGATAACTCTTGGAATGTTGATTTCCAGGTCTTCAATTTCTTGTGGTTTATCGATGTAGACAAGAGACTTAACATAACCCTAAAGAAATTAATCCAATGATGTCAAATTACACGATCTTGGTGGCCAATTAAGTGGGCCATTACGTGAAATTATTTTTTCATCAAAAATTTCTTTGAGTAAATCAATTAAAGGGCCCGCTGTGTGTCATGTGGCTCCATCCTGTTGGAACCACATATCAGCAAGTTTAATGCCACTTAATTGAGGTACGAAAAATTTCGAATCATATTCCTATAACGTTCACCATTGACAGTAACATTCTGACCATCATCGCTTTTAAAGACATATGAGCCAACGACTCTGCCAGCCCATAAAGCACATCAAACTGTAATTTTCTGTGGATGTAATGGTGTTTCGACAAAAGCTTGTGGATTCTCCTCACTCCAAATGTGGCAATTAGGCTTATTTACATACCCATTCAATCCGAATTATGTACGCCATAAAATGGAAGAAGTGCACTTTGACTTTTTTGGACAACATTCATAAAAAAATAATAGTTTTAGGTTTCGATACCGCTGTTTGAAAAATATAGTTTCAATAAAGTTGTGCAACATATTTGAAAAAAAACCGCTAACTATGTGCACTGTCTATTGAACGACTAAATGAAAAATCACAAGATAAATATTTAGATACTTTTTGCTGTAATTGTTATCATTAAAATGAACAAAAGATATCAAAACAAAATACTTGCATCTGTATTCATAAATGATTATTAAAGTTAAATCATTCATAAAATTGGTTTTGTCATACGAAATTCCTACGTTAAACCAACATCAACTTTTCAATCATTAATGAATTCCGGCGCAAGAGTTTATTAATCAACAGTTGCAAGAGTTCAATTATGTTGCGTATGTTTAATGTGAAATGATTAACACTACTATTAATCATACTCAATATGGCACATACTTTAAACATTATACCGTACAAATGAATATATGACTGTATGTATGTACATTTAAACTTCTTACTAATTAACTTTTTTATTCTATTATATATTTCTACATTGCAGATCCTTACGTTGTCGCCTGGAAACGTGGCATTGCAATATTAACAGCTGGCTCTGTTAAAGTAACCCCTGATCCACGAGTACGTTTAGTCAACGGTTTTAATTTACAAATACGTGATGCTGTGCCACAAGATGCGGGTGATTATATTTGCCAAATAGCAACAATGGAACCACGTGAAATTACCCACACTGTGGAAATATTAGGTAAGTTGCACATACTGGCACATTTGCATTCCTTTTCTCATATTCTCTACCACCAAGCATGCGTTATTTCACAACTATTTGCAACTATTTGCGCTGAATTGTGCAGAAGGTACTACGTGAGTGCATGATAAAGTGTTTGACTTGAATATTTGATATTTTATAGACATGCCTATTAACTGCTGAGGACATTGAGTGGTTATTAATTTGTAAATATTAAATGATTAAAATTTAGATAATTAGCTTAACTTAAATTTTCGGTATCTATAAACAGAATTTAACAAGATTTATTGAAATCAATCACAAGGAATTCATAAATAATTTAAAATTATAAAAAAAAATTATGGCGCTAAAGTTTAGTTAAAGAGAGTTTCATATCGAGTAATTTATTTAATGCAGCAGGACATTAATTAAGAAATTAATTAAGCTTAATTTTTTACAATTCGGCTATTGTGCGTCGTTACAGAACCCTTGGTAATTTTATTAATTTTTTATGAGGATTCATTGCCTTACGGCATTTAATACTGCTTTCACAACGAAAGTTAAAACCTGGCTTTAACGCGAAAACCTTAAAAAGCTGATCTTAAGTTGTAAATGAAAATTTTAAAATTATGTAACTACTACAACGTGAAGAAGTGCTTGGAAATCACGTTATTATATAATTATAAGTTTAACATTTTTTCGCAGATAGATGTCAGTCATAGTGTCTATTTTCACTTCACAGAGGTCAGTGAAAATATTTTAGTTGTTTTCCGTCCAAAGGATACTTTTTTTAAAGTTTTTTTTTGGATAATTATTGCCGCTGCGTTTATTTTTAAGTTGAAAATGTAGCAATTGGTATCTATTATTTTTCACTGCCATAAACATAATCAGCTGCTTCCGGTTATATTAACTTGGCAGCACTGAATTTAGCACAGCGAAAACAAGGTTGCGTTTCATAAAACCAACTTAAAACAAATTCAAAAATGGTTTTAAGTTGGCTTTAAGAAAAAAAATTTGTATGGTAAAAACAGGTTTGAACAGTTGGTTTTAACGTTAATACCAACTTTTCTTAAAACCATGTCAGTGTGAAAACACTATAAGACTAAATTAGTCTAAACAAATTTATTTATATCCTTAACCGATTTTAAAAACGAAAGAAGTATTGCTTTTTTGAGTTACTTTTTATTCACGTAATCTTAAAATTAATTTTGTAAAATTTAATCACAAACACTGAACGTTAATTTGAAAGATTATAATTATGCCGTTAAAGCTTATTTTATGTAAAATGTAAAATATATTTTTTTGTTGGTAATTAATATTTCAGTTTTTGAATAGAAAAAAACGGGGAAAATAACATAAAACAAGATAAAGCGATAAGTACTTTTATAGTAAAATTTATAATTTCTTTAATTTATTATTTAAAAACAATACAATTAATGAAAAAAAAATAACAATAAAATAAAATAAAATAAAATAGTTTTGGAGCAATTTTGTATGCAGTTTTGAAAAAAACCATTTGTCAATGCAGAAAGCTTTCTTGCATTTTTGCTTCTGTTGTGGCAAGTAACACATCGAACGTGATTTGCCAGCTTCTCAGATACGTGATCATTGGCGTCTAGTCGTAAACCTTCAATAATTGATGACGATGGGTGAGCAGAATATTTTGGTGGCACTTGGCTACGATAAATCTGAAGAAATATCAAAATAATAACTGAACCATTCCATCTTCTCTTGTTCTAGCTCTACTAGCACTCAATATTAATTAATATTTTTCCTAAAGTACTTTTTCCCAAAAATACTTTTTCATAAAAGTACATTTTCCCAAAATAATTTTTCATTAAAGTACATTTTCCCAAAAATACTTTCTTAAAAGGAAATGGTATTTCCCAAAAATAATTTTTCATAAAAGTACTTTTCCAAAAAATATTCTTTTATAAAAGTACTTTTTCCCAAAAATTCTTTTTCATAATAGTATATTTTTGTAAAAGTACTATTTTACCAAATAATAAAAATCCTTTGAGATTTTTTATTACTTAATTTTAATAATTTATTAATTAATTAATTTTATTATTAAATATTAAACAGTTTTTATATAAAGCTGGAGTTTTAGACTTAAATAATTTCATACATTATGCTTCCTGCCTGATTTCGAAGTTGAACACATATGTATGCTCATTCTCTTTCTTTTAAATTGATTTCTATTATTCCGCACTTATTAATGATTGTGTTTAAGAACTAAATAAACCCAAGCTTTAAAAATCCTTCATGAAAACCTTTATTTATTTCAAAATTATTTATTTTTTCTTAAGTGTCTGCTGTTGTCTGAAAACTGCTTTAACAAACAAAATGTTCAAATTTATGTCTGTAGTGAGATCAGAAAGCAAAATATTGTGCGCTTAGATAGTAGCAACAATTGAAAAACATGCATTTATGTTTAAAGGTGGCATGTTTGGTAGCTTATTTAACCACTGTAAAAATCTTATAGTATTTTCTCTATTTTTTTGTCAAACAAGTGCGATTTTATTCCTTTTTTTAAATACAATACTATATGAAATTGTAAATAGTTATTTGCCTCTACTGAAAAATTTTTAAATTTTGATGTTCTTTGAAGAAACCGTTGCCATGTTTAGGCAACTAGTTGGTGTGAGTTCGCTTGAACATAAATTTATGGATGAATGTGAAATAAAAAAATTTGAGTTGAAATTTTAATATTAGCAAATTCCCTTTTTTTCTGTGGCAAGATAAATATTTTGGTCAGAGAAGCACTTTTGAAAAGAACTTACCAATATACAAAATAAAAAATTCTATAATATTCAGTACTTTATACTTTATACAAACAAACAAAAAATAACAAAAATAAAACTCTAAAAAAGGAATAAAAACTCAAAAGCAGCTTAAAAGATAACAGAAAAGTTTTCCCCAATCACAAATTAAGAATATAAAAATAAAATGAAATCATAAATTGGGTATCAGCTCTATAAGATCCCTTATACTTGTGTTTAAAAATATATACAACATATACAGACGTATATAAAAAACATTACCATATTATATTGATAATTTTATGGCTTCAATTGTACAACTTTAACAAACTTGTTAATAGTTTAAATATTTAAATTCCAAAGTTGTAAAAAAAATTCCTTTGTGTAAAATTCATAAATACTACTCAAATTAGCATAATATCGTATTTTAAGCAGACTTTGCGATGGCTTAAGTTTACTTTATTTGTCTATCATTATACATTGTATGCTAATGACAATCAGTGTTGCCAATTTATATTTATTTTTTAACATCGAAATTTATATTTCGACTGTTTGCTTTTTTTGTTTCTTTAAAAAGCTTAAAGGAGGACTTATGCATAAAAAATTTAGATATTTTCGGACTGTTTGCTTTTTTTTTTTCTTTAAAAAGCTTAAAGGACTTATGCATAAAAAATATAAATATAGGTTTTATGTAAAGAATTAAGTAAATATATTAGGAAGCAGTTAAACAGTTTTACAGTTTTAAAATGTGTTGTTTTGAAGCACTTTCGACGACAAAACACAAAGACCAAATACAAAAAACGCTGATGATGAAGGCTGGTTGTTCCGTTCTGCTAGTGTTTGTCAAAATATTTACAATTAACTTTGGTGTTTTTGGTATTAATAATAATCACATGTAATTTGGCTTACATAAAGATACAAACTTATTGTGTTACCGGACAGTCATAAGACAATCGCTAGAAAACTGTCTGAAAACTTGAAATACTTACTGCAATATAAACTAAATTACAATTATCTCAGACATTACACTAAATTTTAAACATAAAATGTTGAAATTTTTTATGTGACATCTTAATTTGTTCTAGCCTTTTTTTAAAAAGCTCAATTATCTTTTATTCTCCAGCCGCTGGCAACACTGCTGCAACTTATATATATCAGTTATTAAACAATATCCGTATACAATATATTTTTTCTTTTTAACTTCTTGCCTCTTTCTTCATGTTTGGCTTTTGCTTAATTTTTATTATTATTATTATAAAATTGTATTCTTCTTAACTTTTCTTGGGTCAAAATAATCATATAAATATATAAAACATGGACAAAAACTTTGCTTTGAAGGGGATTTGTTATGCTATTCATTTGTTACGAAATTGTTTAACCATCATTAATTTTCTTTTTTTACATTTTGTTCATTTTTTTCGCATTTTGGCATCCATCTTTTGTTAAACTCATTTTTATAGATGTTTTTTATTATTAACTAAATCTTTTTTGCCTGCAATAAATTTTTATAAAAAGTTTTTCTTTTGTCTAGTATAATATTTACATCATTCTCATCATCATTGGTATTGAGCCAGTCAGTCAAAAAGTCAGTGTACATACACATGTATATTTTGCCATTGTTCACAAAAATGGCCTTACATTGTGTTCACATGAAAACATGTTGTCTAGTATTTTTTGTGAAGCACATTTAACTAAAATCTATTTTTACGCAAAACAAAACTGTACATGAAGCAGTTCATCTGAAGTAAAGTTGTATATTTTCAAATAAAACTCGAAATGGTTCCAATTGCATTTTCACCATTACATTTCCAAAAATTTTTTTTAAACTACTGTGACATATTAATGAACTTACATTTACATGCCTATTCACAGAAAGTATTGTGACTGAATAATTGTCATAACTTCAACATTGTGGCGAAAGTCTAAAAATTTCCGATTCTCAAAACAAAATTCTATTGAAATACATTTTGAAAATAAAGACCAGGAATGTAGACGATCATATAGTAATTATGACAGGGATTTTAAACTAATCATAAGTAATATTAAAAACTTTAAAAAAGACTCTAATTTGGAAATGGTAGAAATAATGTATGTTTGTATGTGGTATATATAAATTTAGCTGCAGAGGAGTGCCGAAATCAAGTTATTGAAAGAAAAAGGAAGATAATACCTTTTGATGACAAAGAGCGCAAATGCCATAAGAAGTAAGATTTTTATCTACGTTGTATTTTAAGCCCATGGAGCATACCAAAAAGCCATTTCAAAAATAGCTATTTGATGCCAATGAGTCAGTCTTTACTTTCAAGGACTATCTGATGATATGTGACATTTTTGCTGGGTGACGTAAAATTTCTGCAAACAATCGAAAAATATGCTGCGCTAAAAATCGAGTAACCTTGTTCCACTACAATATTATATTTTTAACCCCCGACCAAAAATAAGGGGTGATATAAGTTTGTAGTGTGTGTCTGTGTACATGTGTGTCTGTACAAGTCCACGTCCATTTAGTTTGTTCTGTTTGAAAAGTGCCTTGATTGGGAGTGTTCTTAGCTATGTTTGAAAAAAATCGGTCCAGCCGTTTGGAAGATTTCACATGTTTTCCATATAAAGGGTCCGCCATCTAACGTTTTTTTTTTTTTGAACTAGTGTTTATTTCGTGAATGGTAACACTTAGCTCATGTCTGATTTGACAGATAATTATTTTTATCCTTCCGCTGAACGAATATGGTTGTGTATACGCTTGAACATTGCTGGGAAATATTGCCTGCGATCGACTTACAGAGTTGCCGATTTTGCCAAAAAAATCATCTTTTCAGATGAAGCTCATTTTGATCTTGGCGGGTATGTAAACAAGCAAAATTGTCGCATTTGGGGCACAGAAAACCCGCAACCCAAAACAAGTCACTGTTTTGTGCCGTTACAGTCAATGGCGATCGTTATCGGGCCATGTTGAACGAATTTTTGTTCACAAAAATTGAAGAGGAGGATATTGGCAACATTTGGTTTCAACAGGACGGCGCTACGTGCCACACAGCCGAAGCTACACTCGATGTCTTGCGACCTGTTTTCAAAAAAAAAGTTATCTGGCGGGTATTTGAAGAAAATCGGTCCGACCGTTTGTTCTGTACGTCCAGGGTTTTTTAAATTTATAGTTTTTGTTATTAAATTTTTTTGATTTTATTTTTATTTTTTTATATATGTACCAGAGACAGCCAAAAAGTTACTTTTTTAATGCTCAATACATATCGAAACTCCAACGAGTATGAGTATTATAGCACACTCACATCAAACAAGCATGCTTACATACAGGCATACATATCTATAGCTATCAACACAAATAAGTGCGCATATCGATAGGTGCTAGTTCGATCAAACAAATGTGCTATAGATATTCGTATCAATATGTGTGCGCATATGCATGTAATGACGATTATCACTGTATGAAAAAAGTTACCAAATATGTATCCATATAAAAAAATAGTTGTGTATAAATTTAACAAATGCCTAATTTATATCATGCATTTTTTCATGAAATCTACTTCACGAACCTTTTTCTATTTGCTAATTGCAGCGCTAGAAAAAATAGTGATACATAAAATATAACAAAGCATGAACCTCTGAAGCATTTGTGACAACCTTTCTACTATTTCTGGCAAAACGTATCAAAAAATATTTAAAACTCCGAATGTGTTGCAATTCAATGGTATGTCGATAGATATGCGTAGATATGCGGGATGTAACGAAGAATGCGCATCGATCGATGCATACAAGTATGAAATAAAATACGCAGGGGTATACGCAAGTATGAGAAAGAATGGGTATCAATGCGCACTAGCATAAAAAATGTTCGGCATGTGCTGGAGTATTCAAAATTTTTTGTATCGATTGGCTTTCTCTGATATGTACTCGTATATAACTTCATTCAATATTCAAATGTCATAATTTTTATTTAACATAGAGTGCAAACTAAAAAATTTGGATTTTTGTGATTAAGTTACGAAACCTAGTCACAAGAGCAAATATAGAACTCCGTCATAACAAAAGTTGTGACTGACTTAAAACTTTTTCTAAGAATAGGCATGTTAATAACTTTATTTTGCATATTGAAGGTGTTCATTTTATTGTAAGAAAAAATAATAATTAATGAAGCTTTAAAAATTCACAAACTCGTTGGAATTTTTTAAATTTTTTTTCATTGCACATGTTCCAGAATTTTTAACATCGACAATACATTAGTTCAAAGCAAAAAATTTTATACCCTCCAGTAGTTATTTATTTTTGTTTGTTACATTTGATGAATTAATTTTTGCCTGCAAATATCCAAATATTAATCGACTAGTTTTTTCCCAAAAATTTCTTAATTTCCTTAACAAATATTATAATCAGTTGAACGTAACATCAAGGTAATTTTGCTTTGTATTTAAAATTCATTTTCACTTTTAATAAATTTTTATCTGTACATACTTCATTAATAACACTGTGAGTATGTAAAAATGACACAGAAAAACTCCGAGACACTTTAACTTAATTTTGGGCTGTAAGACACAGTGGCATACTCTGTTTTAAGAGATCAGGTCGAAATAAAGAGATATTCCGTTTTTAAGTTTGTATTGTCTCGCAAGCTATTCTTATACTATATACACACAAAAAAGTAATGAGCCAATTCACAAAGTGTTCTATTAAGTAAGTCATAAACGTTTATGACTGTCATAAAATCTTGCTCATATTTTGCACAGAAAAATATTATATGATAATAAGACTTTGTTACCTATGTTTGTTCATACTGCTATTTATTTTACATAAATATTATTTTTTTTAACTAAAAACTCAATTGGGAAAATCGACGAATTCGCATATTTCGACGAACTTGCCTTCAAGAATTCGTTGGGTAATTCGTAATTTGCAACACTATTAAATTTGACGACTTAACAGCCCTAGTAAAGTCTCTACCTGACTATGAGTATTATTGTATCCCATGGATACTAAATTATGCAAGTATTCACTGCGGCAAAAATCACTTGCAAAAATAGCAGAAATTCGTGAAAAAATGCAAAATTTTAAACAAACAAAGTCTCTAAAACACTAAGGAATGCCAATAATTCGGTAAAAATGGCAAAAATCAGCAGCATAATCGCAAAGTTTAAAACTCGCAAAAACTGTTAAGAATCAGAAAACTTGCAAAACTTGCTTTCATCGTGAATATAGCAAAAATTTGCGACAATTCTCAAAATCGGGAACATGGAAATTTTTTAATGTACATTTTCTAATATTTTCGAATTAAAAACAAAAAATTCACACAGTTAACCGTCTTTTAACGATGTAAGAAATATAAATAAACCTATGTGTTTATTTTCTGTCATTTGAATTTAATGTTTATTACAATTTTTGTATGGCAATACAATAGGCCGTTCACAACGGTGCTATTTGGTTTTAAATGGTAATTTATCACTTATGACTTCAGAAGACTTTGTGAATTGGGTAAATATGAATAATTATGTAATATCAATTAAAATATTTGTAATAACAATTAAAAACTTTATTAAATTTTCACATATAACCACTTTGGTAATACCAATTAAGTTTTTTCACTCCAATTAATTAATACAATTAAAAATTTAATTGAATAAATTAAATTCTTATTTGAAAACATTAATTGGTGAAAACTTTCTCGTATTTCGACCTCAACTATGATGATTACACAGCTAAAGTTTTCGAGATATATCGTTATGTGAAAAATGAAGGCACTTTCAGGACATATATTATCATAACTTGAGAAGGTCATACTCTATTCGGCTCTATTCGGTTAAGTAAAAAATACCAAATCAGACAACAAAATTATCTTAAAACCGTCGAAATATTATTTTTACATCTTCACAGTAGATTTGGTTATATTGTAAAAGTTTGAGCAAAAACAAAATTTTTAAGTTTTTAAATTTGATTTTTATGAATATATGTTTTTCAGTTCTCCTTATGAATTTGTAAATAATATCAAAAGTTGTACACCAATTTCGTTGTTGTATTTTTATTTTTTATGCATTCTTAAAAACAAAACATTAAAAAATTTTCTAATTTAATTTTTGTTTTTATTTTTTAAATTTGAATTGAATTCTTATGATATCTCTGAAATTACTAAGCAAAATTTAAAACAATTTTTGCACGTGCTCAAGATTATTTTGTTATCAAATTTCGGTGCTATTCCTTTACTGAATACAGAAATCCCTTCCGAAGTTATGCTATTAAATGTACTGAAAGTGCCTTTATTTTTTACATAACGCTGAGAGAAAATGATTGTGTGCACATTTGCGTTCCGCATTCCAAATAACTAAAGAAACAATTTTGATTTCTACACTCAGAAAAATAATTAACTAAAACTTTGGAAAATTTTTATTCTTAAATAAATTCTATACCACATGATATGTTATTTATTATTTCTTCATATTATAAATATTATTAATTTACTCACCACACATACATATTAATTCCTTGCGAGGAGACAAGTATTGAACCAACAACCTTCTGAGTGATAGTCAAGTACTCTAACCAATTGCCTAACAGGGCAGCCTGAATAAATATTGAAATTATTGAGATTTAAAATTTTATTTTATTTACCAAAATATTTATTTCAAATTCAAATAATAATATATTTTATAATAAAAAAATAATATATTATAATTAAAAAATGAAAAAAAGTATAAACAGAAAATGAATAGTGATACTTACAAATGTGTTTACCAAAGGTAAATCAATAATTGTATACACAACATTTCTCATATTCCATTTCATTGAAAATTTGGATTAAATAGCTGATGTTAATAACAATCTCTACCCCAGTAGATAGACTTGGGAGCTGATGAAGTGCGTGGCTGCACAGAAAAATATCGGTATTTCCCCCAGCTTATAAAGTCTAATTTAATTTTTCTTCTCTTCTTTAGAAACTCACATTAATTAATAAAAATATTTCATTCAACAAGAATTGAAATTACTGAACTTAAGCCTGACTAAGAAATTATTTCTGATTAAAAAAGAAACTTAAATCTGGAAAATATTTTTCTAAAATTTTGAATACCCTTTTACAATTTTTCTGAATGTAAAATTTCATGAACTAATCAGGAGTAAACCATTTACTAAAGCTAATATGTTGATGCAAAACGAAATTGACGAGTTCTCAGGATACAATTTTCCTAAGCTTAAGTCAGTAAACATTTTATTAAACGTATGAAAATATTTCTTTATTTTTATAAACTATTTTTAAGAACATGTATTTTTTATTTTTTTTTTTACTCATAATAAGTAATTTTTACTAGATTTTTGTACAAATTTACTAGGACTCAGGAAAATTTACTTAAACTTAGAAACTGTTACTACTTAAATTTTAAAAAAAAAAAATTCTTAATAATAGTACATGTCTTTTTTTTTTTTGAGAGGAGCGAACGAAAATTGTTTTCGAAATTTGTAAACCTGTGTTATGTATTCGAATAAATAAAAAAAATTTAATGTTCTTTAGTATAGTTACAAAATCGCAGTAGTTGATGGCGAAATACGACACTCATAGTTATGAGAAATATTTCCAATGATTAATTTTGTTATAGTTTTGATAAGGTAACAAATTTTAGAATGCGGCTGTAAATATAAAACCAGCATTTAAATATTTGTTTAATGCAAGAAATGGAAACGCAAAAATTGTTGTCAAATGTATTTAGCCTCCTGATATCCCACTAAACTAATATATGCATGTATTTTAATTAATAAAGAGCCAACTCGTTAACAGTTGTTTTTGGTGCTTTTGGGATTACTTTTAAGCTTAATACCTAAAAATTAAATATTTTGTATTTGTTTTTCTAAATACATAAATATTAATATTTCATTACTGTGTCAATACAAAAAAAAAAGTCAATTACTACATTGCAATCCTGGAATGTGGTGCAACACATAATGCAAACATTTGTATTTAAACAATTGCATTCAGTTGGAAAAAAGTAGTGATTGACCACAAATTTTACATATGGACGCGTGACTTAATGCGTTGTGGTTAGTTTTGCCGGTTAACCTGTGTGTGGTAAAATCAAATGTAGATGAAAAATATTTATTATATATTAAAACTTATACCTACATATAAATACACTGCGGCATCGTATGGCATGCATATGTTTTTTTTTTCAATAAACCTGATTCTTTATTAGAATTTGTGTGTTAAATTTAATTGTGTTTTTAGACTGATAAACATTTAATAATCATAACAATCAATGTGTGGTTCTCCTAACTCACTGAGTCAGACGATTTAGTTCACTAGAAAGATAATATTAAAATGTTAAAAAATAAATATACGTATATATCTATGACATGATATGATATGATAATAACTCACATAATGAGCTTATTGCATATTTTGACGATAAAAAAAATAGCAAATACATATTGAATAAAAAAAGCGGTTTCTATATTTATGATTTGATCAGGCTAAAGTTCGTATCGCTTTGTAAACCAAATTACATGTGATAATTATTAATGAACAAATAACACGAAAGTTAATTGCAAATATTCTGACAAACACATAGTTGAACGGAACAACCGGCTGTTTTCGAAGGCCACTACACCTTCCTCATCAGCGTTCTGTTGTGTTTGGTGCACTGTGTGTTGTGTCAGTTGATGTAGATTTCTGCTTTATATACGCAATTTTTTGCAAATGGAATATGTGAATTGTTTTAATTCATCGTATTACAATTTGCTGAAAGCTTTTTTGTAATGAAAGCTAATTTTTACCATCTCTAAATTTACAACAGTCTTGCCATTAACTGGGTTTGCTTTTCTCAAAAAAGTACTTTAAATTTTTGCCAGAAGTAGAAACCAGAGTAGAATTTTTCATTCATTAAAATTTTTGATTTTATGAAAGTAGAATTTCGTCAGCCGATAATTGGTTTGACCCACCGACCATTAAAAAAAAATAGTAAGGTATGGGGTATATATATTTCGAATATCTCCTTTCTAAATCGAAAACATGTTTCGCGAAATTAATTATGTTTTGTGAGATATTTAGCATTAATTTTGCTCTATTTTAACTATTCTAATGTTTAATAAGTGTTGATTTGCTGTACATGCTACAGTGTGGCGGTTGCGTCAAATTCTTCATTCAAAAACATGCTAAGTAAAGCTAACTATTGTTTTGCTTCATTTCTATAAGAAATGAATAATAAAAAAAGAATGTGCCATAAGAAAAATTCAACAGCGACTGTTGAGTAAAAACATCATCACCCAGATGCAGCCGCCGATTAAATGTTTTAATATTAACTTATTAAACACTAAAGTAAAATAAAAATAACCTTAATTATGCATTTTTGAGTATAACAGAAATCATTTGATTTCATTCTTAATATTAAATACACTTCTATTACTTGTCTTTCTTGTGTGAGTGTGTAAGCGGATCGATAGTTAAGAATATTACGGCGGCGGCTCCTTGGTCAGCGTTAAACGATCGACTTATTTCTCTAGACAGCAAGAAAAGTAAATAAAACAACAAAATTCTTAATTTACAACAGTATACGTAAGGAGCACAAAAATCTACTTTTTGAAAAAAAAAAAATTAAGAAAAGTGGTGCATGCGGCGCAAAAAGTATTTTTACTTTTACAATAAAGTAATATTAACTTCTAACCTTATTCTTTAAAGCTCACTAAAACTTACAATTTCTTCCAAACATGTGTCGGAAGCAATGGTGTTTTTTTTAGAGGTATAGAACTTCGAATTGAAATAAAACACAAGAAAATCGTTTTAATGTCCATCAATTTGGCTTTATTGGAAGGATAATTTTATGCCATTAACGTTTAAATATGATTTCGGGCATGTGGCCGCCGCGGCTGGCTCGAATAAAGCCAATTCTACAGGTCCAATTTTCAACCACTTTTTCGAGCATATGGGGCCGTATGTTGGCAATAACGCCACGAATGTTGGCTTCCAAGTCCCCTAACGTTTCTGGTTTGTTGGCGTAGACGAGCGACTTCAGCGGATGCGTATTATCACATAGAGTAAACGTAGTGCGAAAACGATCCATGGTTAACCGAATTAATTGCTCTGTCGACCATAAAATGGACGGAGCTTGCGGTAAACTTCGCGAACTGAACCATTATTTTCGAAATAAATTTGCACGGTTTGCAAGCGTTGTTCTTTTGTCAACCTGTTCATGATGAGATGGCAAACCAAACTAAATATTAATCACTTGACAGCTGACAAAATGGCCGCCAGTTAAAAAAGTGATGCCAACTTAAAGTTCTATACCTCAATAAAAAACACCCTTTACAAAAAATTCTGTCGGGTGTATTTTGAGAAAACTTCATGTAAACCTTCTTTGTCGTTTTTCTCCCTTCCGACTGTTTGGCATATGCTCCAAACCAATAATGGGCTGACGATTTGTCCAATAATATTATTCAAAAACTTGTGTTTCATTCAAAAACTCAATGATTAATTTACACATTCTCATATTAACATTTCCACAGGAATGTCAACTTTTTGTCGCGTGCGACACCAAATAAATATGTTGTTTTTTTTTTTTTTCAAAGAAAACAAAAGTTTTTTTTTTTACTCCTTTATATATTTGTATAGTCAGTCAGCAGCTCTGATGTTATATTTTAAGAATAATCGAGTCACATTGTTCCGAAATACAAGCTTAATTGTTTGCTGTAGCATCTGACAAAAAAAGTGGAAATTAAAAATACGATTTAAAAAAAATTAATTATTTCATATGAAATATGATAATAAATTTCTATTCTAGAAGTACCGAAGTATGTTTATCTAACGTCCGTAAATGTTAATTCGTTACGTTAGTCAATGTATTGTCTTTTATTTTCCCTTTCAAATTTTGTTATTGCTGCCCAATGTGGCAACTAATTGTGAACAAGTTGTGGAAAATGATTGACGGTTTCACAAATTGAGTAAATATGTTTTTTGTGAGGAAGAGCTACAACTCTGCCAAATATTCTTAGCAAAAAAGTAGGAGTCCCTGTTATTCTAAAAAAGTGAAAAAAAAATTCCTTCACTTTTGCAAAAAAAAAAGCCTACACGTATAATGTTAATGAGGTTTGTTCGGTGAACTTTGTTACATTATTGTCATATGTAGTTTAGCACTATCATCAAGTCTGAGTTAGCTGTTGGCCAAAAACGGATGGCACCATTTTTTGAGGTCGCACTGATTTTCGAAATCTTTGTAGGTACATAGAAAAATGGTCACCAAAATCGCTAAACTCAGTGTAGGGTTTTGTTACACTTTGATAGTACTATCAAACCTATACCGTCCAGTCCGTGGGTTTTTCCAAAAGTCTTAATTTGTGGCATAGTATTATTATTTAAAAAAAAATTTTTTTTTATAAACATTTAGTTTAAGCTTACGCCTTATTCGTTGTTATTATGACATGCGGTTAAATAAAAATATTAAGTATTTTTATTTGCTCAATCGAACAACGAAAACCAATTCATACAATTAAAGTTTATTAAAATGCATTTCATTGCAAATAGCTTATTCACAACCATTTTTTTGTTTTATTTTGTGTTAAATTAAAATCAATTGCTAACGAACGTTCTGCTGTTCTATAACAAATAAATTGGCGGGAAATAAAAACTGAAGAATATTAATTGATAAAGAGCAGGGAAAAACTCGTGCATTTTTCTCTGGTTTGAGAGTCACGTGGGACTATAAGCAATTGATTGCATGTACGAGGGTAGATCAAGATTAGCTAACCTGACGTATAGATGGTGGCAGTAGTTTGAACAAAAAATTAATTTGCTAAAAAAAAGGTTTAAGTTAAAAAGCGGCACGTTGTTTGGTATTTTTTTTTAAGCCAGCAATAATAAACGATCTCAGTAAATTTATTTACATGGAGAAACAGTAACCTCTATAAAGTTCAAGACTTTAATTGCAAAGGTTTCAGTCTCTAACGCAGTTTCATTTTACAGCTGAGGTAGGCGTCAGCTACTGCAGGATCTTACCAAATGTCTGCTTCCTTTTTAAGTAAAAATACGGAGATGTCTAATGTTTTTTATTATTTAACTTAATTGTTTAAATAAATATTTTCAACTGCAATTATACGGAACTCGCTGGTGTTGCCACTCGGCGAACAAAACCATTAATGATGTAGCCTACGTTAATTGGGGTAGTATGTACCTCTTAGTTATGGTGTATGTAAAACGGTATATTAAATATCGGAATTTTTGTAACGACACATTACAAGTCCAAGAAATATTGAAAGGGCTGGATTCTACTTAATGGAGTCTGCGTCTATGCTTACAAAAAGGAATTTAGTGTTTGAGAGTGTAAACGAAACCGTGTGAGGTTGCAAGATGTACATTGTAATAGTCGACCAATCGAAGTATCTATTTCAGAAGCGGTGAACAAAATTAAAAAAATTTTAGTGGATTATCATTGGCTGAAGGTGTTTGAGCTAAGCGAAATAATTGCCATTTCTTAAGGTGCGATTTATCACATCGTTCCATAAAAGCTTAACCTTTAATAGCCTAGTGGTACCTCAAGGAACCAACTAAAAATATTAAACATTTTGTTAAACGATGTTGCTATGATCTATAAGTTGTTCGCTGATGCAAACGCTACAGTTTCAGTTAATCCTTATTTGAAAATAACACTATTTGAAGCTTGTGTGTCAATCGTTCTGGTTCAACCTCACAAAAGAGAAATTGTGGGCATTTGCTTTATATAAAAACTTTTTTTGTTGAAAAAAAATATTTCCGTTTTCATTATAGTGTTTAAAACAAAATGTGAGTATTATTATAAAAGTATTTTTTACTTGTAGTTGTTGTAGTAATTTTTCTACATGTTCCTTTCAGGAACCATCAGTAGTTTATGATTAATATTATTATGGCTGTTTAAGGAACCATCAGGAGCTTATGATTAGTATTGTTTATATAGCAAACTACATAGAAACGTTACTTTGGTGGTTCTTTGTAGTGGATTTTTTGAAATGTCATGCCAGAGTCGTTATTTCAAAACGGAAAAAGAACTTTCCAATTTTTTTAATGGACCGAATCTTTAAGAGAAAGCAAGCCGCCTTGCATAAATCTGCAATGCACATCTCTTGTAAGGGTCACGTGCCAAAAATGCACAACTAATTTATGTTTCTCTAGCGAAAAATTGTTTTCGCAGAATTTTATCAAAATTCATCTTTTATAAGCAATTTATGTATTAATAAAATGTTTCTATTTCTAATAAAACTATATCAGTTATATAGAATTTAGTTAATCCTAGAGAGCCTGGTGGTTCCTGTAGGGACCCACTAGGGTTTTTCTATCTCAGCTAGGTAAGAAAAACATGTGAACAAAACCGTAGAACAAACTTTGTTCAGAATCGCAAACTTTATAACATATATTTTTTTTTTCAACAAAAAACAAGATATCAGGCAATTAATGCCCTAATTCAGTAAGAAGATTTAGGACGTTTTTGTTTGAAAATACTTCTGAGTTCTTGTTTTTGAATTCTATAAATTATTTACTTCAAAAATAGTTGTCTTTGATAATGAAAAATAGAAATATTATTACCATGTTTTTAAAACATAAAAATAAAATTAAAGTATTATACAATAGTTTGAAAAATACTTGAAAAAATATGTGTTGGATATAATGTTTAGAACAAAATCATAAAGCAAATACGCGAACCTTCTAGCATGGACAATAAATAATAATTGTTTTAAAGAATCACAACTGCGGCTTTTTTTCGTCCATAGACAAAACGAAACAATCGTCGAACAGAATTAGGGCATAAGAGTTAAGAAACATAATTTTTGAAATTATTGTTTTGACCAAAATCGATTATTTGCGATAGTAAAAAATCATTTTTGTCCAAAAAAAACAAGGACCAAAAATAGAGTATTTGGCGATGTTTCACCGCAAACTTTTGTATCGATTTGTAATCATGGATGAGACATGAGTCCAACACTTTACACCACCGATAAAGGAACATTCAAAGCAGTGGACAGGAATGTCCAACGAAGGCAAGGACAGTTCCATCTTTATAAAGGAACACCAATCCACGGCGAGTATTAATCTAACTTATTGCAGCTTTTAAATGATGAAATTGAGGAAAACAAAACACATTTGGCAAAAAGAAACAATGAATTGTTTCTGAAGACAAAGAGCCAGTTAACACATCCACTTTTGCGGTAGCCAATAGCATAGAATTAAAGTTCAAATTGTCAGATTTAGCTTTATTGAACTGTTTACAATTTCAAACCTTGAAAAATTTGCTCGCAGGTAAGAGATTTGCCAACAATGAAGATGTGAATTCTGCAGTTAATTTTCTATTTTAAGGTGCTAAAAAGTTTTTACTATAAACCGGGTATTGAAGCTATTGAATATCGCTGGCAAATGAGTATCGAGCAAAAAAGATATTCTGCTGAGAAATAAAGAAACATTTTTCCCAAGTTGTTATTTCTTGGGTTGGTTGGCACAGTATATTCAAAATACATTACGACTGCAGCAAACCAATAACCAACCGACGATTTATTTTCTTTGTTATGTCAGCTAGTTTTGGCATCACCCTCGTTGTTTATATGTGGCCTTGTGGTTATTAGTGGCAAATTTATGCATCTCTTTCATACAAACGCTTAACAATATTTTTTTTTATTCTCTTTACGCTCTAATTATACTTTGCTATAGACTGTGCTAACATGCAGTTGAATTTTAAATGAAAATAAATTACAAATTTTAAATTTACATGCATATCGCTCCTATATTTAAGCATAGTTATGTATATATGACAGCGCATAGAAAAAGGGACCTAAGGGTAAAAAAAAAATCAATTTTCCCTTTTTTTTTTTTTTGATGTGGGCAACATCTGAGCATCGACTGAAACCAATCCCATGCCCCAAAAGTGTTCCCTCCCAGAGATATGCGCATTTTATTCAGTGATGGTACACCAAAGATACGTATTTAAATCTTTAAAATTGATCTCCTGAACAAAACCGGTTTTTACCCTTAGGTCCCTTTCTATTTTGCGCGTCACATATCGAAAATATTGACTTTTTTGAGTTAATAATTTAGAATAATTTGTATCGTGCTTAGGATATTTCATACAAACGACTTGTACATTTACCACTTTAGCGAAGAAAATATTAAGTGAGTTGTATGTAATGTGATATCATGCAATATTCGAATTTAATTTTTTTACGGAAATCTGTTGTTTACAATCGTAAGTAATCGGTTTTTGAAAAAAAAAGTGATATTCGAAAATTATGTCGCTTAAGCTTCAGCGAAATGTAATTCTATACAAGAAAATTATTCAATTCCATTCAGTTTATGCGCTTGTGAACAGACAAATTTGTGTCATCGTTATTTTATTTTATTTGAAAGCGTGGTATTAATCAGATATGGGAACTTTAATGTGATGGAAAATTGTTATACATTTTTCGTTATGAGCAGTTTTCATTAAAATACGAGTTTGAAAATTTAAATGAAATTTATTTATATTTACCAGTAGTTATTTAGTTCTCACATATTCACAAGATATTTACAAATTAATTTAAAATATAGAATATTCCCAGACCTGGTCTCAATACAACTATTTGAAAAATATATAAAATTCAATCGTATAATTAGAACACACTTTTCTCTAAAAAATTAAAAAATTAACAATAAGAATACAATATTGTACTCGTATACTTAGGGCCGTTATTACAACTTGCCGATAGTTAAAGGGAAGATTTTATCAGACGGATAAATGGCTTATCATTATAAAAGCTTTATTTATTATTTTTTTATTCATTAAATAGTATTATTATTTATAATAATAACAAACAAAAATTTAAGTTGTAATAATTCAAAGTTTTTTATCGGGCAGACAAAATCTTGCCTTTAACTATCGGCAAGTTGTAATAATGGCCCTTAAGACGATTAGACAACGCATACGACCTTAAAGCGAGCTTGCGAATAGAACCAATAGTTTTATATTTTTTATTTGAACCAATAAATTTTTAATGTTAAAGTAATAGAAACAAGTGGATGAGGTATTTTTCTTTTGAAAGCTTTTGCTTTAATTTGGAACGATTTGCCGTCATCCCACGTCAAATTTGTTTGATAAGGATATATGAATTACGACTATGTTTGTGACATCATATCAACCAAATTTGACGTGGGATGGCGGAAATGCGTTCCAAATTAAGAGCATGTATATTCAAGTTACAAGTTACATATTGGTATGTTTTTAAAATAATTTGCGATTTCCTTTAGGTTGCATAAATCGAGATTGTACAGTTTGAATATTCCTAGCGTTCTTTTATTTTCATTGCTGTGGTCATCAAGTTTTATTTTTTTTATGCTAAACGTTGAAAAATATAAAAAAAAAATTTATAAATGTTTCAATGGCTCAAGCTGAATGTCAAATAGTCGAATCCATGCATTTGCATGTTAGAAGTTAAAGAGCACAAGGTGTAGAATGCCTGGATGCTTTTGTAAGCGTCGTAAGCGGCATACAAACAAACCTGATAACTGTGCGACCCGATGATGTTACGTTCTATTTTATTTTGTTTTGAATACTGTTGAAGACATTAACCAGCGTGGCATATAATTTTATATGCGTAGCATGCGTTGACGCAAATAAACGCATTGTGTGGAATTTAAATTTACATTCGTAGCACTTGACCATCTTCTATCTGGTAAAATTTTGTTGTTATTTCTTCCTTTTTGCTTGGCAATAAACTTTTATATAATATTGCCATAACTATTAAATCTTTTTTTTTCAAGTATTCTTTATTTAAATACATTTTCTCTCTTTCTAAACAGTGCCACCAAGGATTCATCATATAAGTACCAGCGGACATTTGCAAGTTAAAAAAGGTTCTTCTGTAGTTATTGAGTGTTCAGCCTCTGGCAATCCAACGCCAAATGTTACATGGAGCCGTAAAAATAATATTTTACCCAATGGTAAGATACTTCCTTTTTATTTGACTACAACTACATTGTATCATTTTGCACATTTACTTAGTAAAAACACCCAACACATCATAAGAAACAGTAGAAAGCATAGAAATTGAATTGAGACATAATGTAAAACTTAAGGGTCACTTTCATACTTTCCAACTTTTGAACAAAATATTTTCTTTAAGTTAATTTCTTTTTATTATTTTATTAAGTTTTTATATCACGTCTTCTCTTTTTAAATTTCCAGGCGAAGAAAAACTACGTTCCCATGTATTGTCAATTGAAAATGTGGATCGTCATAAGGGTGGCGTATACATTTGCACCGCCAATAATGGAGTTGGCCAACCCGCTTCCAGTCAAGTTGTTTTGCATGTTTTATGTAAGTGTATGATAATGCTTATTATGATTTTTTTTTTTTTTTGAATTTACACACACACAAAAAGTTTACATTGTATAAAATAAAATAATAGAAACAATCGACGACCCTCTAAAGATTTTGTTTTGTTTAGTTTAATATAAATTTTTATTAGTCTTTTGTTTAGTTTGCTTTATTTTTGCTGCAATATAATTTATTTTTTATGAGTTTGTGGTTTCCTTCCTTTTGTGATATTATAGATCCTCCTGAAATCACAGTGGAACGTCCTGTTGTTTTTTCCGGCGAGGGTCATGAGGCGATGCTAGTATGCATAGTTCACGGTGAAACCCAACCTGAGGTATGTTAATTTTTTTATTTTTTTCTAAAGTATTTTATGGACTTTTGTTTCAGCAAAGTATGTAATAAAATTAACATAATTGTTAACAGAAAATAGGCCAACAGTATAATTTTTTCCTAATCAATTTGCAAACGACTGATAAGGGAAAATAGTTTGTTTTTTTTTGTAAATTTAATGAAAGTAGTTTGAAGTATCGAAATGTATAATAAATTAGCAAAGTTGTTAAAATTGTTTTTTTTATTATTTAAGTATTTTTGTATAAATATAAATACATATATGTATGTTTTATGTATGTATAAAATGATATCAAAACAAGAACAATAAAATGTGTTGACTTACAACTTTGAGATGTAAAAATAGAAAACCAAAGAGGCATTAATTCGTTGCTTGTAAAGCAAGGTTGTGCCGCCCTTTACGTATAAACATGAACCTTCATGCCCCTAACTTTACAATTATTTGAAAATTAAAATTTTTTATAATTCGAGAGTGCCAAATTTCCTGCATATTTTTTTTTTTATTTATTTAAGTGAAGCATCCACATCTGGAAAATTTATCTAAAAAAAAAGACTTTTGAACGATTCCATAAACATTTTACTGTTTCTCATAGCAAAACTATGTTTATTTATTTATTCTTTACCATTATGAGCACACAATCGCAAAAATATTTTAATATAATGATTTAATTCTTGGTAGCACAGTAACAAAGTAACAAATACCTTTATATCTTTTCATTGAGCAGATGATAAAATCACAGACTCCACACAGAAAAAATATTTAATTAATTCAAGTGTTTAAAGTTTCCCTGTTACTCTGTTAAACTGTTAAACAAGGGCCCTTTTTTCATGCATCAAGTCATATCTCAACAACCAAAATAGTGGGGGTCACTATTTTTAATACCGGCAGCTCCTAAATCAAACTTCATGTTCCAAGAAATTCTTGAAAGTATGGAAGGGCGTAGACTGGTATCCCCCATACAAAATAATAAGTGTTTTTCCTCTATCTTCAGACCTCTGAAGTGAGGCAAATATGCAAAACTATTACGGCCAATTTCACAAACTTTATTTAAATATTAACTCATATTTAAATGTCGATTTTCATTAATTTTTGTATGGAAAAATTACTTTTAAATATGAATTGATATTCAAATAAGTTGGCGAAATAGGCTTTTAGCACAAGATGCATAATCCACCAAAATATTGTGGTTAAAAGAGGTGCGGGGAGGGGTGTACCCCCAATATAAAGTAGTCATTAACAAATTAATTACTTAATTAACAAACATGATTTTTTATATAAGAAATACCGAAACAAGAATGAAAAGCATATAAACGGTACTTAACCAACAAAGAAAGCAACAATTCATGATTTTTTTGCGCATGCTCCTGATGAATTGCCTGCCATTGACTGACTTCTGATATGAATTATCCAAAAATAGCTTTCTTAACAAGCCTAAGAAAGTTAGCAACAGTCACACATGTTATTTTTTTAAATCATTATTATAAAAACAAAGACTATTCCACAAATAGTTTGTGTTACAAATTTAAGCAAACAATTTGAAGTAATAACTGTAATTAATGGTTGCATGGTTAAATTTATTGCATTTTAATTACTTGAGTTAAATGGGATTTAATTACACAAAGTTTTTAGATTTTTTGTGAAGTTTTTTTACTAATCCGTGGTTTATATATGTGCCGTATCAAAAACTATACTGAGCGATGAATCCCATTTTCAATTAAGGGTTTATACTAGAAAACAAAAATTTTATTTCTGCAGCACAGAGAAAGCACATCAAATGCATACAGAGAAAGTAATTGGCACTTATTTTTTTTTTTTTGAGATCGCCAAATGGCATAACCTATCCGTGAATTTTTAGCACCACAGGCAGATGATGGTCAAAAACATCGATGTATTGTATCGAAAAATCGATATAATCCGATGTTTTGTTTTTGCTCCTAAACAATCGAAAAATATATATTTTTTTTGGTGCATCGAAATGACAAATTGTATACAGGATGCACAGAGAAGTATTTGAGTCAAAAAGCTGGCCAAAAGGGCAAAAATGAATTTAAAGAAATATTAAAAACTAAGTAGACAACTTAATAAAAAAAACTTAATGGCAAGCTTTTTGGCCCAAATACTTCTCTGCGGAACGTATAGTTTGATATTTGTACATATAAGCTTGTATGCATATCTATTAGAGGCCTGCGTAAGCAGTCTTGAAATGTAAATACGTCTTGTTTTTTAAATGTATTGCAGTCGCAATTGCCCAATAATAAATGCTGACGTATAATAACCCTGCAGAAAATGCGAATAGTGAAAATTTAGTGATTTACTAGTGACATTGTCAGTAGCACTACTGACCAGGTGTACTCGCCTATTGACATTTAACATTAGCTTGTCATTGAAAATCCACCACTAGACTGTAGCACTACTGACTAAGTGGTTTTTTGGGACCACATGGAGACATTGGCACCAAAGATTCAGTAGTACATTTTAGTGACCCTCATCTACAATTTCATAATGTTAGGGCAACAAACTTAAACACATATGTACATACATGTGTATTTTAACAGTATTGCACAACATAATAAAAAAGAAAACCAAACTATTGACGCGTGCATTGACAATGTCTCTAACGTATCTTTACTCGGGCATAAAAGGAAAGTTGTCGACATTTTAACTAGTGCAATTGTTGCTATAGAAAAGAGTGTTGTTATAGGGACATATGGTTCTAGGCTGACTAGAGGGAAGCGAAGCACGATGGATGTATTGATGCTCGTGTATATGAGTGTTAACAAGCGATGTCGCCGCGAAGACTTCTTGTTCGTAACACTCAAAAGAGGTAATGTCTTCACCTCTGATGAATGTACGCTTGTTATTTTGCATATTGTACGATCGAGTGTGTGTGTAAGATGTTGTGTTTAAATGATGAAACAGAATGAAGTCTGCAATTTCAGGAGAATCGCTCCCAAATTAATAAAGCCCATAATAACATCGTCGGCAGTAACTTCAAATGCTCTCCAATTTTTGTTTTATTTTTTTTGTGCTTATTTTTCTTTGTAGTTTTGTTTACAAAATGTATGAAATTTATTGAAAGTATGGCAAAATTTTTGAGCATAAGAAAAAACGCTCGCAAAATAAAATAGATTATATGTAACGACTGCTTCGTGCGGCTGCTTTTTTGTGCCAACTTGTATGGAAAATGTGTTTATGCCGGTATTCTGTTTAATCATTAAGGGTGCTTTTTAAAGCAAGTGCACACATTCATGTGTGCGTTTGTATGTGCTCAGAAAAATAAGAGCATACACAACTTATGTGTGTATGTACATGCATGACGTTTGTATACGCTCCCATGTGTAGGAAGAAGCAAGCATCACAAATTCTTTCGTCACGAAGTATTTGCTTCTTTACTTCAACACATACCATAACTGAAACAAATGTTTTGCAAACATCGTTGTTTAACGTTTATTTTAGAAGACATCGGTGGAGTAAGGCATTTGAAAAATTGCTCATATCTTAAAAGTTCTTGTAAGTGGTCTTTTGCAGGGGTCTAATATCTATATGTGTTGGCACGATTCAAGTTTGTGGATGGTGGTATTTTAAATGTTATGCGAACCACTATCAATACTATTATAAGAGAATCATAAGCTCGTGTCTGGCATCTTTACTACCAACAAACAGCTTGCCAACCACGCGCAAGGCGTATTTAAGGCCCATCGGCTGAAAGGCGGCTAAGCCGAGCCACCGAATATTTTTAACTAGATGCCGTCGCCACGCCGGTTTTTTTCGGCTAATAAGCTCCTGGAAATTAG
This sequence comes from Nowickia ferox, assembly GCA_936439885.1. NCBI lineage: Eukaryota > Metazoa > Arthropoda > Insecta > Diptera > Tachinidae > Nowickia > Nowickia ferox. Next base: position 86,504,153 of record OW387023.1, on the reverse strand, counting down.
TCGCCGTTTGATACAATCGTTTTTAAATTAATACCCCTGTTGGGAGGCTGAACGAAAATCGGTTGAATATTTGTAAATCGCAGTTTTCCAAACTTTACAAGGTCGCCTTTAAATACCTTTCAATGGTGGAATAAGAAGTTGGTGTGTGTTAAAACTGGATAAACTTTTATTTTTAAACACTACTTGAAAAAGTATTCGGAGATTTAAAATAAACTTAAGATTTTTTGAAAGTATAATAATAAATAATTAAAAAAAAACAATCGATGCAATATCTATGTATAATTGCGATGCATCGCATTGAAAAAACAGCGATGCTTTTACAGTGTCCATCCCTACTACAGGCAGTTCTTCAGCAAGTTTTTTTTTGTCGCAAATTGCTGCATTTAGTCTCGATCATTATTGGTTTCAACAAAACAGAGCAACCGCTCAAACAGCAGGTGCTACGATAGACACTTTAAGCCACCCGTTCTGGATATTTTAACTAGACGTCCAGGTTACCAGATCTAACAGCATTAGATTTCTTCTTTTAGGGCTTATTCAAGCTTTCCCGTTTACCACAATAAACCACGAAACCTGCAAGTTTACAAGACTAACATTAAAAAAAAATCATTAATTTTAAGCCAGATATTTTGCAAGAACTAGCTAAATCTGCTTTAAATCGAGCGCAATGATACATCATAATTAATAAAATAATGAAACACCTTATGTTGCAAATTCTGGGCAACTTACACTGAAATTGGACAAAAAGTGTACAAATTGTATTAAATAAATAAAATATTAGTGGCCCAACGCTCAGGCAAAGAAATGACAAAAAAATAAAATTAGAAAACCTGCAAGAAATATGCTCAAGATGAAAATTTAATTGTATAAATTAGGAAAAATTTAACAAATTTATTATTCGACATATTGTCATAAGTTTATTTTAATTAAAATTTATTTGCTGGTGGTAAAGCATTTTCTATATATTTCATTGGTGCTTAGCCAAATCATCAGTACACTTCAACCACATTTTGTACAATCACAAATCTCTTGTCTTATGTACAAACTTTCAAAAACTATTTGAGAATTCACAAATAATAATATTTGAAAATCACAAATGAAACATAAGCTTAGTAGGCTTAGAGACTTTAACAAAACCCAGCAAATAATTTATATTCGATATAATCTGTTTTATAATTCAACAACTATACACAAATAGAAATCCATTGGATAGCAATAAAAGTATTTATAAGGCAAAATGAAAAATAAAATCGAAATTTAACATTTAAGAAATTTATTATTCGACATATTGTGATGAGTTTATTTTGTATTGTCTAATATTTCAAAATGCGGTTGAAGTCTACTGATCATTTGGCTAAACACCAATGAAATATATAGACAATGCTTAACCACCAGCAAATAAATTTCAATAATTAAGATAAAATATCAATTTGCTTATAGTTTCTATATAATTAGCCAAATTTTTAAATTTTAAGTTATTTCAATGTTTCAATTTCATATAATCGATGGTGAGATAAATAATGTTATTAAAATTATTTTTTTATAAAATTTCTTATTACCAGGGGACTGCCTAATAGTTCACTGATGAAATATTTATCATTTTCATTATACAATTTTCTTCTACACAACACAGAAAATATTATGACATTATTATGACAGACAACACAATGTAAATATTTTAGTGCAATCATGTGCACGTACGTTTAAAAAAAAAATAAAAGCAGTTATTGGTGGTTTAGATTATTTCATTAAAATTTTTAAAAATTGCTTTTAATTAAATTTTATATATATATTTTGCTATTTCGTAATGAGTATTTGTACAAAATTGTAAATTGTATGTATTTAATTTTGCAAAATAATATTTTTATGCAAATGCTTATGGAGCATTCCATGAAAAACTGGATGTCTGAACGATTTCACCAACGTTAATTTCTTAAATACTTTTGCGACTATATAGAAAAAAAATTGTTAATTTTTTGAGACTAACAACAAGTATACTTTTTTACTTTAACGAAATATTTTGCTACGTGGCTGTAACTATTGTTTGTGATATAAAAACAAATTTCTTTTGTCAGTTTTAGTGATTAGTGAGCAGTGCTAAACTGCATAATGATTTTTTTTGTTAAGGGCTTTGTTGATGAGAAATTAATTACAACGCGAAGATAAGTATATATGTCCCACACATGATGGCTAATGGCTTTTTATAATGATAATTAGAAAAACAGTTAACTGTACAAACTGAGTCTCGCTCTTATACAGCTAAATTTTAGTGGTCTAAACGATTTAATGAAACAGTTTAATAGTAGTCGAGTGTCTGTACTTGACGCCGAGATATAAGAGATATGATATCTTTCGATTTTATTAGTGTGAACTGATTACTGCCTACCAATTTTAAATAACACAAGTACGAGTAGCGAACAACCTGCAACCAGCTCTAGCCGTATGCAAAAATTTCGCGAGAAGCATAAGAAAAAAGACTTGAACATCAGCAGTAATGAAAATAAAATAATATGTAAGCGAAGAATAGAAAATATTTCGGAAAGTGCATCAAGAATTAACAAATGCATAGAAAGGCTATTCTGGGGCACATTCCACCAAGAAAAAACACAAACCAACAGTGACTGACTCTGAATGTTATGAATTGGTAAATATTTGAGGAATGGGGTTTAAGTAAAACAACATGATCAGTACACCAGTACACAATATTTTAACTTAAATATTATTTAAGAATAAACTTATTATATAATTTCTTTTAATTGCATTGCAATTTTTTTGGAATTTTAAAATTTTTTTCGGGGTCAGCAGCAGCGAGCTTTGTCATTAGGAAACATTCATGCAGAGTGCGATGTCTCTGAAACATCAGGCTGAATCGGTGCTATGATCCATGTTTAAGTTGATACCATTGAGTATTAATACTTTTTTTAATGATACCTTAATTAAGGTTTAATTCGGTATTTTAAATTGGTAAAATGTTGAGTACCAACTACTGTAGCACGAGTTAATAGAGTTTAGCTACAAATAGATTGATTTTTTTGTGGAAACAACAATTTATTTTATATCTTAAGGCATATGTGTTAGTCCTAGTTGTATAGTTCGAAAGCTTTTTATAGTAAACATGAAAGTATTTACTTTGAAAGCTACAATGGCAGCCTTCTAATCTGAGTTTTCCATTGAAGTATCTACGCAAGCGATCTGTTGTTGCATGTATATTTTAATAAGTGCAGTGTGTGTAATAAAATTGCATTTTGTGACAACTGCACGTTCCTCTCAAAATAACACCCTTTACATAAGGCCAGCCAAGCGTGCTGTCATTAAAAAGTTACAAATTAAAAAATACAAAAAATTCAAATACCAGCATAAAAGAAAACATATATACTACATACAATTATTTAAATCCTTCTTGAATACACTACCAGCAAACTTACAAACTTGCTTTTACAAGCACAAACACAAACAAAGCAAGTTGTTACACATTACACTTGTAGAAAAGCAAGCAAAAATTTTCACATAACATCACTTGTTACTTTTGAAATATTTCCTTTCATTCTCGTGCTTTCGTACATACAAAACAGTTTCAGCACTAATTAAAAGGGGCTTAAACATGGTAATACGCGCAGCATGGCAATAAAAGAAGCGAGATGAACAAAAAGAAAATCAAATCAAAAGAACTTAAGCTTCTTATTATTGCAAACTATTTTTATATATTTTTTTTATTTTGCCAGTTTTAAAAAGAGTCTTACTTAAGTATTTAAATGTTAATGTGGTTTATAAAAAGATACAATATACTCGTGTTACATTTTCAAAAAAAAAAAAAAAAAAATATCAATGAATGTGTGGAATAATCAAAAAATAGTTCCGCCCTTGCGATCAAAGATTTAGCTGTTTTCATTGAAAATTGGTTAGAAAGTGGCATTCCCATGTGCCAGGGTTGCCAGAATTTTTTCCATTTTGCAGCTTAGAGTATTTAGATATCGAATGCAGCATCTTTTTTTGGGGAGAATTATTCCGATTTTTCTCAACTGAAGTTCATTGGATATAAAAAAAAACGTAGCATCACTACGTGGCAGAGTTACCGGTCTATTTTCTATTTGAATTAAAATTAGTATATTATACTAAAATTAAAATTTGCTTAAGTTGACTTGCCAATTCACAGAAGATAGTTGTAAGATTAAAAATAGCTTGTTGGTCACCCTTATTCCAGTTGTCAACATCAACGTCACTTCAATACAATACCAAAAAATTTGGGGTTTCTCTACTCGCTCTCGAGAATACTCGTGTGCTATTGAGAGTCTAAAAATTAACATGAGCCCGTCAGTAGCTGTCAGTTGTACACACATCCTACAGAAATCTGGAGTGCAAGTTTTCCAAATGCAGTGACCAGTTTACGCTCCTACAAGAGTCGCATCACCTTCTTATTTATATCTGGTAGCAGTTTTTATCTTCCTTAGTCAAGTTTTGGACACATAAAAGCCGAGACTCTACACTCCCGCCAACTTTTTCATAAACGGTTGATGCTGCTCGCTACACAATTACTAAGTTCACTGACCTATCGGTAATTTAACCAATCTGTCACACATTATCGCATCTAACGCCGACCCTTGTCTTGCCAGCTCATCGGCAATTTATTTTCCTCAAGCCTGCAGTGGTAAGGAACCCAGCATAGTCTGACACTATATTTATCCATAAACAAGTTGAGAACTCTTCTACAGTCACTACCAAGTTTCGATTTGACATTGTGTCCCTCAGCTTGGAAAATGTTGCATTAATTTAGCAACCTGAAGCAAATGCGTTGTTCTCAAGATGTAAACACCAGCTGCTGTGCGTTTTCGCATTTTAGTCTGTATAGAACGCGCTGCTCTCATATGGCTTATCAGATTTTAACCCATTCGAAATTAACAGTGAGGTTATTTTACTAAAATCAATTTAATTGACCTGATAGTCCGTGAAACCTGGGGTTACGTAGTTTTGACCACGAAAATTTACATAATTTGAGATTGATGTGTAAGCTGTTACTGCTGTCTTCACCAAACCTTTTTTAATGAGTCTCAGGAGACTTCTTATCGCCGTTTTCACTTCAAAATCCTGCAAAGCAAAGTTAAAATAACAAACTTTTAGGAAGATCCATTTTAAATTATTACCTTCTTTCTTTAACAATAAAGCCTAGTATGCTTCATTGTGATATGTTAAATAAATAAGTAGATAAAAACGATTATTTGACCCATTTTTTATAAATAATAAAAAAACATAAAATAAAACCTGTACCTACAGCGAAAAAAAAAATTATTAAAACATTGTTGAAAACAATAAAAGGCGTTAAATTGTTCATATTTAGCACAATAAAACACCATAAAAAAGGTAAAGAAATTGTGCAATAAAAAGAAACAGCAAAATGCAAATGTACAAATTGCATGCGGAAATACATATCTGCCGGAAACCGCCTGCCTGCGTTCATGAATTAATTCCCAGCACAAAAGTTATGTAGAAGTATCATATTAAAAAGCAGCAGGATAAAATCACACAGAGCTTTCTTTAATTAAATAATTATACATGTGTTACTTTGAGGTAAATTCATGTATGTATGAATATGCTGAAGTTAAGCGATATTAAAAAATATCACAAATCGAATTTAAGAAACATTCATATAAAGAATTTGTTTTATGTTTTGTTGGCTCAGAACTTACTGCTTAAGGCAGTCTTCAGTAGAACTCAGAATAATTTTTTTTAAAGAAACTAAAATTACTGCATATTTTGCTAAAAAAAAACTCTCAATGTATTATTGAGAATTATATACAAGGTGTGTTCAAGAAGTATCGTGAATTTTGAATTTTCACGTGTTTTGGCTCGTCTTCGATTTTTTACCAAAATTTCTCAATTTCGAACAAAAACAACATCGCATGAAGATTGCTAATGAGCTGTTGGAATCTGTCCGTGAGGACCTAAATTTGCTCCAGAAGGTCATAACTGGTGACGACTCGTGGGTTTATGGTTATGACCCGGAAACCAAAGCTCAATCATCAATCAATGGAAGCTGCTGCACGAACCAAGACCGAAAAAAGCGCGCCAAGCTTTGCTTACAGTTTTGTTCGATTGCATGGGCGTGATGCATCATGAGTTCTTGCCACAGGGTAGAACCGTCAATAAGGAATATTACCTGAAAGTTATGCGCAATTTGCACGAAGCAATGCGGCAGAAATGCCCGGCTTTGTGGAAGAACAAAAAATTGGCTTTTGCACCAAGATAACGCCCCTGCTCATACATCGTTGCTTGTATGCGATTTTTTGGCCAAAACAACACACTAATGATGCCGCAGCCACCGTATTTCCCAGATCCCCCCTGTGACTTTTTCTTGTTCACTAAACTGAAGAGGCCCATGAAAGGACAACGCTACGCTACGATTGACGACAGAAAGACGGCACCGAAGGAGGAGCTGAACAAGATAAAAAAAATGATTTTTTGAAGTGTTTCGAAGATTGGAAAAAACGTAGCCATAAGTGCATTATATCTGAGGGGAATTACTTTGAAGTTGACAAAATACGAGTAGATATTCATGAATAAATAAATAATTTTTGAAAAAAACACAAAATTCGTGATACTTTTTGAACACACCTCGTATTGGAATCGCTTAAGAAAATTGATATATATATATCAAAGTGATCAATATATAATACGACTAGGTTCATAACAAAAGACAATAATTCCACTTTTTAAAAGAAACTAAAGGTATTTTAATTCTGTATGGGCTTAAACAAGAAGTCATTGATACTTGAGAAAATCTTTTTGTACAATTTGGGTGTATCACAGTGAAATGAATTATAATTAATTTTACATTTTTTTATGTTTTATTCACATTTCAATTTACAAGACATTAGCTGTTGCTATTAACGTTTTTCAATTCAATGAAATTTACACTCAAACTTATACATATAAAAAAAATAAAAATACAATAAATCGAATAATGTTAGAAAAATTCTTATTTATTTTTATGCAGTCGAGCACTTGCATATTTATTTATTCATAACATCAGCTGAAGTGCAAAGTATATTTGCTTGTTGATTTAATGAGAAAATATCACACATACACATGAATTAAAGCAGCTCTAGAAATCAACTACCATTCATAATTTATACATTTATGCATAAAAAAGTGCATATACACATAAATGTTTATAAGTATTCATGTGCATGTACTTATAATGCTGAGTGATTGAATGAGTGGAACTAGTGAATGATTAAATATTATTATTTCTTTTTTTTCATTCTAGAATATATTAATTACAACATGAAGTAAACTCTAGAAATTTATTGGAATATTAGATTATATATGTGCATATATTCATATACATACATACATAAATTCATATAAGCATATTCTTGTCACCTGTGCAACTTTATACTAATTAATACAATGCTAAGGTAAATACTCGTACATTTACTGCAATATTATATATACAGGGGTTAGAGCTCCAAAGCTAACAAAGTTATACTGCTAAACGCAAAGAAACATATTTTTCTGAGACAACCATAAATTAGTAGGAATATGCTATGATTGAATTATAATGTTAATGATTGTAAACAAATGTTACGGCTAAGAACACTGGAATACAAAAGCTGAGAAAAAAATTATACAGTAGTTGTCAGGTACCAATTCAGCTATAGCGATACACAGGTCACTTTGCATCATTGAGCCATGGAAGTGTGCTTCTGTGGCTGAGTGGTACTGGTGCTATCTTCTCAGTCCAGAGGTCGTGGGTTCGATTTCCGCCATAGACCCTGGGTGTCTATGGTTAGAATAAACACATTGCAATAGTGTGTACTAGTGGCAATGTTTTTAATATCCGACATTTTTTTGATGTGTAGCCTTAATTTTAATGTAAAAAACATAATGTGAAGGGTTGCACACATTTTGAAAATGACACCATAAAATAACAACAACAGAAATGCCAGATGTGTACTCAGCATAAGCCGAAAGACTTATAAGTATTACACAATTCAAATATCACAATACTCATACGCCCTTGGTTTCGATTAAAACTGTTATATCTGGAGGCAAATTACGGTACTATAGTTATCGAACGAAATTACGAAATACTTCAATAGAGTTTATATGAAAATATTCTTAAATTTCGAATCGTATCGAATGCAGTAGTATGTCCCCTGATTAAATTTTTCGCCGGATGAATGCAAATAATTAAGATATGTTGTTTAACAACTAAAAGTTTATTTATTTGAAAACAATTAGATTTCAGGATTTAAAATATTTAATGATAAATAAATCTGTTGCAATAAGGAAAAAGTGCTTTGGAGCATTTTTAAACTTTCAAGTAAATTTTCAGAAATTTGTTTCTTTGGCAGTTAAGTTTTGAAATTCGGAACACTATAACTAATATATTGAATATGAAATATACCAAAGAATTAGCTAAATTAAGATATAATTCTCTAAGAGATTATAAGTCCAAAAAAAAAGAAGATAAAAAAAGATAAGCATGAACTTCCTGAAAAATCACAAAAAATAATAAAGATTTTGCCCAGAGGTATTTTTGAATATTATGATTATAGAAATTTCACTAGCTCAAAAATTAGCCTTATCTCAACTTAAGCACTCTTTAATTTTTGCCATTGAAATTTAAGTCCATTTGACCCAAAGACTACAGAAGGGCTAAAATTAGGAACACAAAAATTAATTATAGAAAAATCCTGTTTAAATCATGTGCAAATCAGATTTGTTTCAAATCTACTACATTATATTTGTAGTCAATAAATGTGCATTCAAAATCCTTTTGTAAGTTTATAGCTGCTGGCAATTAAATTAACGAGTATCAGTCTTTGGGAGCAATAAAAATAATTGAGTAAAAATTTATTTTAATATTTCAACCATATGAGTTTAAATTAATTTCAACTATTTTATTTATTTTTATTTTTTATTAATTACATTTTTCTACAAGAATGTAGAAAATGTACTCATACAGGAAAAAATTCCAATAATATACGCACATATTTCACTAACAAACAATATCATTTCAATCTCTATTTGAAACAATCAATTTGAAATATACAAAAAAAGAAACAGCAACCAAAATAAATACACCATATAATATTAAAAAAAAATCTGATAAAAACTCAACAAACATGAAAGTGCAATGAAAAAAATAATAACAATGGATATTAATAATATTAACGCTTTTATGCCATGTCAACACATGCGCTTCAGTACGCTCTACTAAAGATAAATAAAAAAAATAAATGCAAAATAAATTTAAGATATGTAAGTACGCCTAACATACGTACATACATATGTATGTATGTATGTTTGTATGTATAATATGTGTAAATATTAGCAAGATTTTTATTTCTTATATGTTTTTAAATAATATTCCAACAACAATAATAGCACGCCTCTTGTGATGTTAAAAACAAAGTATAAACATACTGGTTACTTCACCCATGAATACATGAAACAAAATATAAATTTATAATTTTTTGTTACAATATATATGTATGTAGGCAGGTATAAACATATTTATATGTATGCATATCGTTACTTTAATAAAGAAAAGTCCTAACTATTCTTTTTGCAAGTTTTTCTTATGGAATACCATAATACGTTGATAAGAATAAGGTTGAGCTCCGATTGAAGTTAGTGTCTTCAGAGGCAAGTTTTCATTAAAAAAAGCGTTTAAATAAATCAATAAGATTTCGGGCTTGTGCTCCGCAAGTAGTGCAAATTTGGGTTGTCATATCAAGGAGTTCTCAGTTTTGATACCTATTCAGTGATTTCGTTATTATGTTAATGATGTTAAATTAATCTGGTTTTTCACACGTTTTAATAAATTCAAAGAAATTAATTTTTCATTAACTGTTGTGTCAAGTAGCAATAACACGCAGTAGGTGTGTTGAATTAAAAACGTGAGAGTGAAAAAAATATGTGCGACTGCTTTGTCCCTCAGAAGGCCCTTCAGTGGATGAAATTGTAGACCATTACCAAAAAATGCTCATAATAAACAAATTAAGGGGTTAACTACGAGTGTCGTATTACGACTTCGACTACAACGATTTTGTACTAGATTAAAGAAAAAATTTTGATACAATTTTGTAATAAATTCTTATATTTATTAATTTAAATTTATGTATCTACACATTTATTTTAAGTGAATTTTTCTCTTCATAAATTTATAAAAAAAAAATTATTATACTTCATGACATCGATTTTTTTTTCTGAACATATCAAGAAATAACTTAACGTAATTAGTTATCGGAATTTAGTTTATAAGCACTATATGAAAAGTAAAAAAACTGAAATATCTGTTAACACTTTGAAATCAGAAAAAACTAGTTCCACAATATTTATTTAATTTTTTTTCATTGGGCAATATTTTATTAATTTTTTTTTTAATTTTTAAGACGCCTCTGGATACATTGTAGTAAATCGTAATAATAGAGAAAAAAAAAACTAAAAATTTATATCGAGCCATAACCTCTAAAATAGCTTGAGCGAAAAATTGTTTGGACTTCGTTTTTTGACGAAAATCGACTATTTACGATCGAAAATAATCGATTTTGGTCAAAACTGAAGTGCAAAACTTATGTCACTTAAGCTTTTTTGGCGGTTATGGTACGATATGTGGAAACTATTTGTACTTTTTATTTAACCGAATCCCTGCAAAAAAGATGAAAGTTGTTCTTAAGAAATTATATACTTACAAAGTATTTTTAAATATTTGCTTTCAATATTCTTGGAAGTTATAAAAATTAACATTATCTAATATGAAAAGTACATTTCCGATCGTGTATATTTCCGATCGTGTATATATAGATATAATTATCTTTTGTTGCATATAAAAACTTAATAATTTAAATTTTATAACGCTTTTTCAATTTTTCGACTTCCCTATTCATAAGAACCTAGAATACACATACCATATCAGGGCGCATATGAATATTGTACAAATTACACAGGCAATACGCCTCTATTGATTAATTAATAAAAATATCATTTACGACCGCGTTTGACCACCGAAATATAGCCGAAATACGATAAAATAATAATGTTGCAATGGTCATTGCATCATCTGTCAATAAAAATTATAACTACATATGTATGTCTCAAAATTTCATTAAAATTCGGTAGCATTTTAATCAGAAATGATTTCTTAGTCGGGCTGAATGAAATATTTTTATTAATTAATGTGATTTTCTAAAGAAGAGAAGAAAAATTAAATTAGACTTTATTAGCTGGGATAAATATCGATATTTTTCTGTGCAGCCACGCACTTCATCAGCACCCAAGTCTATCTACTGGGGTAGAGATTGCTAACCTGAAAATTAATAGTGATACTTACAAATCTATTTACCAAAGGTAAATCAATAATTGTATACACAATATAATCATTTCTCATATTCCATTTCATTGAAAATTTGCGTTAAATAGCTGATGTTAATAACAATCTCTACCCCAGTAGATAGACGTTTGTCTCGCTTAATTCTGTAGCATTTTATCGATTAAAACTTCATATTAAAAAACTACGCTAAAATCCTTAGATGTTATTATTGTCCTGAAAAACAAAAAATCCAGACTTAGGTCATTTCTATATTAAAGTAACGATATTTAAGTGTATGCGTATGTTCAAAAATACTTGTATGTGTACATCCTATTGTTCATGTTGATGGATTTTTCTATCCCTGAATGTGAGAAGTAATTTTCCCCTAAAAAATCAACAAAATAATAACGAAAACTGCAAACGTCTGCAAAAAACATTTCATTTAATTTTTTTGACACATTTTGAATGAAAAAATGTCACAGAAAAACGTAAACAAACATTGAATAATAACAAAGCGAGTGTATATGTTTTTGTTATTGGATGTGTGTGTGATGAGTGTGTTTGTTTTTGTTTCCTGTTTTACTATGCTCACATGCCCATCCACAAATGCCAAAAAAAAAGATGGTCGCTGTTTATACACATGACAAAACATTGTACATAGAAAAGAAAATATGTTTATTATTAAATAAAACAAATATAAGCATGCTAGAAAAAAAAACACCAAATGATGATAATAATAACAATGACAATGATGATACAACATTGTTTCACTTTAGAAAACTTGAAAAAAAAAATTATAAATATTCTTTATGGAAACGGCAATCAACCAAATATGTATTTGTGTCTGTATAAGATAACTGTAATATTTTCTATTTTTTGAACATCATTTGTCATTTGTGCGGAAACCTGATGCCGTTTACAAATTTCGCCACAACAGTCTTCATACAACACACAATTTTCAACAATCTGTTTGTAAAAAAATAAACCAACTGCATTTGTGGCCTTAATTGTCTATTGTATTTATTCTATTTTATTTGCGTTTCAATTTTATTTCTGAGGTTGTTTTTATGTTGCTGTGTCTTTTTATTTGCAAATCCGTTTGACACAATTTATTTATTTGTTTTTTATTGTTTAACTTCTATTCATGCACATACATAGTATGTAAATGACTGTGAGTGTGTGTGTGTGTGTAAATGCGTATCAGTGTTTCCAGGAGTTCGAGAAAAAATAAGTTGTACAAAATTGGCCAAGCAATTCTTGTTAAAATTAAAATTAAATTATAGAGATATACTGCCTTATTCATAAAAATATTTCTGTTTAATAAAAGGTTTATATAACAAATTTTCTATGGAAATTTGATTAATAAGCCTTTTATAAAATCAAAATATTTTTTAAGAATTAGGCCCATACTGAATAAAATAAAATATGGATTTAGTTATGGAATTTAATAATAAAATCAATTACGCAGTGCAACAAGAAAAATCAGCCTCAACAATTTCTATGAAAAATGAAAGTAGATCATTAAGTAAAGAGAACTGCCAAAGGGTTTTGAAAAGATAGCTCGAATTTAATTTTATGGCCTCTTGAAGTTGGCCCATTTTTTCACTAAAAAATCTTAAAAATGTTTTTTTTTTCAAAATATTCAGATCGCGTTCTGAAAAAAATTTTACTATTCAATCGAATTTTAGATTCATTTGATCTAGAATAGTTTTAAATTTTTCTGAAAAAGACAATTAATGATTTTAATCCAAAATTCATAATTTCTTTATATTTGACCACGCCTATACCGCCTATACCAAATCATGTATTGACCATATTGTTACTTTAAGAATTATCATGGAACAAATAAACGAGATGCAGGAATCGCTCTACCTTGTTTTCATTGATTTTAAAAAGGCTTTCGAATTAATTAATCACCAAAGCATATGGGAAGCGATGGGCAGAAAAGGCACAGTATCAGCGTTTTTAATGCAGCGTAAAATATGGCAACAAACTATCACCTCCTAAATGTGTTAAGTGTGGAGTGACACAGGGATGTGTTTTATCAACATTACTGTTACTCATTTATGAAATTTTAATCGGGAACAATTGACAACAACCCTCATCTTGGAGTATTGTAAAACCAACTATGCATGGAACACATGAACGACTACTATATGCTAATGACGTTGTCTTAATATCTAAATGTCAATCTGATATTCAAAATAAAATAAACGACATCGGTACTATGTCGAGTAAATATGGTCTTAAGATCAATGTCGACAAGACCAAATCGCTTGATATAAACATAGTGCACAAAGAACCACTTACACTGTATCGCCAGAACATCGAATCTGTCTGAAACTTCACCTACTTAGGCAGCAAAATTACACCAGACGGAGGTACGCATGTCGATATACCACACAAAATTAACAGAGCTAAAACTTGTTTTGCTGGCCTATATAAGATTTGACGAAACTACGTCTCTTCAAAAGCAACGTCCTCTCTGTGTTGCTTATGGACGCGAAACTTGGCTGACGTCTGTTGAAATCAACAACAAGCTGAAAACCTTTGTCAACAGATCCCTGCGTTATATTCTTCACATGTGGTGGTCACACAACTGGGTAACAAATGCGAAGTTATACTGTATAAGCAATATTAAATCTATTGCTATTTAAATTCCTGAAAGGAAATGGAGATGGATAGGACATGGCTACGTAAGCCAGCCAATAATATTTTTAGAGAAGCCTTCGATCTGAATCCCAAAGGAACGCGAAGAAGAGACAGAACACGAGGTAGCTGGAGACGAAGTCTTGAGGAAGAGATAAACCCACATCCAGAGAATTTATCATGGAATAGAATAAGACTCTTAAGTTTAAATGAAAATTATTGGAATAATTTTGTATTGCCACTATGCGCCCATCATTTGGCGTAAAAGCAATAAATTATTATTATTTGTTGAAATAAAAGAAAAAATATATTTTTCCACATTGGATTCAATGCAACAATAAGTACGCTCAATTACATTCCATTAAATATTTTTATATATTTATACGTTTTTTTTTTCTATTTTCACTCATAGTGCAAAAAATTGTCAAAAATGGCCCAGTTTCAAGAGGCCATAAAAATTAAATTCAAGCTAACTTTTCAAAACCCTTTGGCCTTTCTGATTACTAAATGGTCTACTTTAATTTTCCACTGGAATTTTAGAGGCTAATGGCGATGACCCGAAATTTGTTGCACAGTGTTATTAGTATGGCCAAAATTTGAAAAGGAAATTTTTATTTAAATTAGTGAGATTGTTGTTTTAAATTAAAAAAGTAACACGCATGATTTTAATATAAGTACTTAATTGAATTAAAAAAAAACTAGAAATAAATTTAAAAATCAATTAACCCAAGCATTTATTTAAATAACTCTAGGGGATCTTAACGTGGCTGCCGTATTTAGACTTCGGCTACAACATTGAAGTACAAGATTACATAACAAGTGTTGCCGTGTTTTTTAATCTATTACAAAAATATCGCAGCCAAAGTCGAAATACTCCAATCATTATAAAGGGGAATGAATGAAATGTTGACCAGAACAAAAAAAAAAACAATTACATAAATTAAGCAGGCTCCTTTAATGGTTGTAGTACCAACTTACCAAAAAAAACCTACAATGAAATTCTTAAAAAATATAATAATCACCCTTATTCCAGTTGTCAACATGAAAACAAAACGATATTATTTTGCATTGTTTAATTCAAATTAATAACGTTATCGAAGATTATCCATCACTGTCAACTTAGAATTTGCACTCTACAAAAAAATTTAATGACGATATTATTTTGTCGTTTCAAAATAACATTTTTGATAGTGACTATAGTTTATTTGAAGTATACATACTCGAACAGTAAAAAAATTAAAAAAACGAAAGAAACTTCAAATAGCAACAGCAACAAAGTTTGAGAAATTAGTAAAAGATTTGCAGGAGTGAGATTTCACAGAGGCACTTTTCCAAGAATTTTTAAAGGGCAATGGGACGAAATTGCAAAAGTATTAAATTCTCTTTGCTAGCCGAGATGGATAGCAAAAGGTAAGTTAATAATGAGCATTGTCCTCTATAAATGAATGTTTTCCAAACTCCTCTCAAAATAAAACCATCCAGCGGAAATAACAATAAGAACAAGATTAAAAATTTACAATTTTTGGATTTCGCTTTATTGAGTTGCAGAGCAAGAAGACTAACAGCTACCAAATCGAATTCAAGCGAGAGCTAAAAAATAAAACTGTTCAAAATCATGCTTGCATTTGACAGATATGAATTATGGCATTCTCTTCGTTGACTAGTAAATATAAGACCTTTTAATAGAATTCAGTTTCCAAATATATCTTGAAATATGGTTTATATCAAGACAACTGTCATGTTTATCTTGACATAAACAAGCCTAAATAATGCAATAAAAAGAATAAGTTTTTGAGATAGTCCCAAGTTGAAATCATTGCCAACACCTAGTTAGTATGAACCTTGTGTTCTCGATATCGTGTATAGAAGCCTCAATGTTTTGATATTTTATTGACGTGACGTCGACATTGACAACTGGATAAGTTTGATTATAATGGCCTTCTTGGTCAATAAAAGAAAAATAGTTTGTTCTTTCAAACTTTGGAATTTTGTATAAAAAAAAAGAAAAATTTTACGTGAAGAAACGCGCGTTTTTTGCGCGATAAAGACTCCTTATTTGTTTAGTAATTACTGTTAAGTAAATAACAGTGCTCTGTTATATACAAAACATGCTATGTTAGAAATTCTGGTTTCTGTCTCTGCTAGTTAAATTTAAATTTATCTTCACACACATGCTTCCATAAAAGGTACGCTGCCTGATTTTTCTATAAATGGGATCAAGCGTCAATAAAGTATCCAAGAGAAAAAAGTACGATATTTATTATTTGGCATAATGTCATAATTTTCAAGTTGTAGAAAAATAAAACATTTCATGTCGATTACAAATTATTTGTTGAATCTTGTATTTAAGTTTCTAAGCCTGCTGGGCTTATTTTATTCTTTTGTGATTTTCAAAAATATTATTATTTGTGGCTTCTCAAACAGTTTTTGAAGGTCTGTGCATAAGATAAGAGGCTTGTGAATATTCAAAAGGTGTGGTTAAAGTCTACTGACGATTTTGTAAAGCAACAATGAAATGCATGCAGACATGCTTAATCACCAGCAAATAAATTTCACTTTAAACAAAAAAATAATAAATAAGCTAATATCTGTGGCAATATATACTAATCGCTTAAGTCGACTTAAGAAAGTAACTGTTTTTGAAAGTTTTGAAGCTATCGCTAAAAGATTAAAAAACTCTTATGTATTATTTTACTGTTGTATGACGCTTTCATAACATGTATAGCATTGTAACCACTGCAAATTTCAACTAGGCTATAATACAGCATAATAAAGCTTAATTTTCTTAAGTCGACTGACTCAAGCGCTTATGACACATTGCCACAGATATAATCAGTTTAGCAACGAATGGAAGTAGCAAACATTAAAGACTAACCGGATGAGGAATATCGTCGTATCTTAATTAATTTTTTAGCCTCCTGAAAATTACAACCAAAATGTTAGTAAGAATTTTAAATATTTGTGAATTTCCCATTTCATTAAAAATCTGTCAGAGGCTTTATAGGTATGGTATTGCTTAAACTAAGAAAAAATTCAGCGGAAACATAAATTTTTTATTTAAAAGCAGAAAAAGTATGCTTAACTGAATATAGAATATATTAAACTGGCAACGCTGCTATGTTAGCATAAGCATACATACTTCTAAGTATAGGGTGTTTTTTTAGAGGTATAGAACTTCGAATTGAAATAAAACACAAGAAAATCGTTTTAATGTCCATCAATTTGGCTTTATTGGAAGGATAATTTTATGCCATTAACGTTTAAATATGATTTCGGGCATGTGGCCGCCGCGGCTGGCTCGAATAAAGCCAATTCTACAGGTGCAATTTTCAACCACTTTTTCGAGCATATGGGGCCGTATGTTGGCAATAACGCCACGAATGTTGGCTTCCAAGTCCCCTAACGTTTCTGGTTTGTTGGCGTAGACGAGCGACTTCACATATCCCCAAAGAAAATAATCCAATGGTGTCAAATCACACGATCTTGGTGGCCAATTGACAGGTTAACCGAATTAATTGCTCTGATGGACGATTATGTCGACCATAAAATGGACGGAGCTTGCGGTAAACTTCGCGAAATGAACCATTATTTTCGAAATAAATTTGCACGATTTGCAAGCGTTGTTCTTTTGTCAACCTGTTCATGATGAAATGGCAAACCAAATTAAATATTAATCACTTGACAGCTGACAAAATGGCCGCCAGTTAAAAAAGTGATGCCAACTTAAAGTTCTATACCTCAATAAAAAACACCCTATATAAGAGTGTGCACTTTTTTAACGTTATTTTGTTTTCAGTTTTCTTTAAAATTGTACACCTGCTGCTTATCTCTATGTTTGTTATTGTTGTTTCTGCTTGTTATTAATCTTTTATATCCTGTTCTCTTAGGAAATATTATTGCTAGCAAATTGTTGGTTTTGAATCCTTGAATCACAATTGAAAAAGAAATATGTATCTTTATGAGATGTTTCATACGGCAACGTGTGTCAAATATTTATATAAATTTTTTCTTTGTGCCTTTATAGTATGTTTTACATATACACTAGAGTTTTACTTTTCCCGGACTTTTTCATTTCCCGGGAAAGCGGGAACGACGTTTCAGTTTCCCGGGAATTCCCGGGAACTCCCGCCCAGTGCAAAACTATACAAAATATTTTTTAATTTAATTTATTTCGACAAAAAACAAATAACAATTCATGAGATCGATTAAATAATAATGTTTTATAAACACATTAGCCGAAAAACTAATATAATTTCAGTTCTTTATATAATAGTAATGCATAAATACCAATATTATATGTAAATGGAAAGTCAAGTGCATTGATATAACGCAAACAAAAAAAAAACAAATTACATTATTAAACAAATATTACAAAATCTTGCATTGTAAATAGGACTTTAGTACAGAATAAGCATTAATAGAATCGTTCGACAGTCTATTTCTAATTTTATTTAAAAACTCCTGTTAATGAAAAAATACGTTCACTTTCTACGGATGTTGGCCTTATAGTCAGAAGAGCATTATATAATCTCTGGACACTTTCAGTTTTTTCACCACTTCCTTCAAAAAATTGCAATCCTTTTTTAATGAAAATGATTTTCCTTGAATCGAAATAGCGTTGTCTTTACTACAAAATCAACACAATATAAATTGTTGTTGTAAAATTTTAGCTATTGTGCTAATACCATCACCTTATTATTGCACCATCACCTTCATAAGTGAATAATGACACTCATAAAGGAATGTGTACATATGAACTAAAGTTGCCGTAATAATTCCCGCAAATATATCCCGGGATTTCTTTCCCGGAAATTGTGCGGGATGCCGGGAAATTTTTCTCGGGAAATCCCATATGAAAAACACTAATAGACACAGACACAGATAGATACCTGAATAAATACACACACACACACACGTTTCATATATTTTTCGTTATTTAATTAACGTAGTGGTTAGGAGAACAAGATGCATGTTGATCTGTTGAGGTCACATACAGACATACGAGTACTAATTAAATTAATAGAGTGTGGGCAATTGTGACAGCCAACCCAAAAACTTTTTTGTTAAATATCAATTTAAGAGCTGAATGAATGCTTGCAAAGAAGATTACATGCAAAAAAAAGGAACAGTAATAAACGTTTATTTAAAAACTCTGCTCTTCAATTCACTTTTTAAAAGCTTAAATTTAGTTTATAGTTATGTAAAACACTCTACCAATTGATGAATTAAAAAATTTTAAAAATTATTTGTTGATGGTGTAGCATGTTTATACGCATTTCGTTGCAGCTAAGCAATATTGAAATTAAAATAAAAAAATATTTTGTGTTTTTCTTATAAATTGTTCACAAATGAAATGCATAGAAAATTTAAGTGATGCCTTACCTATTTCCTTTTTTTCAAGTTTGTGTAAAAAACAAAAATAAATCCTTGTTTTCTCAACCTACATGGTTGACTTGATTAAAAAAATTTATATGAAAAACATAGTTTGTGGAAACAGGAGATCAGTGATTAAAATATTTTAAATTTCATTATTTTATCTTGCATATAATAAATCAGTTGGTGAGGTGCTTTTTTAAATTCGGACCTTAGTCTTTACTAAAGTACCAATCAATTTGGGATGAAGAATTATGCGCGATTCCTAATGTAATTCGAAAGAAAATTACAAAAACACTGCCTGTCCCGCAATGTATACAAGTCGATTGCGTCCTCATATTTTTATTAAAAACAAAAGCAAATTAAATTTGTTTATTACTGTTTTCAATATAAATATGAAAATGAAATCAAAATCGTCTTGTTTACATCGTGGGACAGGCCGTAACTTGATTTTGATATTATTGTTATTCTTACATAGCTATAAGAAGCCTTAGTTAAAATACTTTACAACAGCATCCAGCATTTTAAAACTCTGCCATAAGTTATTCTATTCCTAGTTAAAACAGTAAGCGCCAATAGGTTCCAGGACTACACTTCTTTTAAAATACGACTTCGATCCATTTAAATCCCACTATGTGATGGTCAAAACTCCTTTTTTTTAGCCAAAACGTAATATTTTCATTTAGGAATGAAATCTTTTATATGTTTGTTATCTTCTATCTATATATATAAAAGTTAATCCCTCCTTTTGGCACGGCATCACGCAGTAATATCTGGAACGAAGAATATGAAACAAAAAATCAAGAAAGTTACGCGGAACAGAATAAAATGGGCAAAATGTGTGCTGTTGCTGTTTTTTCAGTTTTTAATAAAATTGGGATAAATATATTTTAAAGTCTACTCAGTTTCTTTCTGCATACGAACAACATATACATATTTCTATTACATATAAATGTCTTATCACGATACCATGCCACTGTAATACAAGTATAACACTGAGCTTAATTTTATTGTCAAAAACAGAATAAAAATAAAATTAAAATTAAAGTAAGCAACGAACAAATTTTATTTCTACCATAATTATCATTTCAGCCATAGCTGAAGTCTCTAATTATACTCATGCTTCTATACTTACAAATATTTAATTTGGGTTTTTTTTCTTCTTTCGTTTGTTTTATTCCTTTCATTTATATGCACACTCATGTGATGTTGGCGCTGAAATCTAGGTAATATGGTTTAAGGATACCATGCAATTGGATACCACCGAACGTCATATTATGGAAAATCGTGGCTCACGTCACACGCTGATTATACGAAAAGTGCATCCACAAGATTTTGGTAATTATTCATGTGTAGCTGAAAACCAACTTGGCAAGTCACGTAAAACTTTACAGTTGAGCGGTAAACCGAACGTAGCTGTTTTCAATTCACCACCAATCAGTCAGTACAAGGACAGGTAAGTAGGTCAAATATTTCAAAACGTACATACAATGTACAGGTATTGTATAAGATATATGGATGTATTTGTAGCGACTTAACAAACCATGAGATTAACAATAAGACATATACATTGCCATACTCCTGCTAGTGCAGGCAACTTTCAAGGCAACATACTCGTACATACGTATTTCAATCAATAATTTTATTACCTTAAACGCTTGGGCAATTATATCACCATGTATCTGTTTAAATGTTCATCATCTTGGTATTTATATGTCTGACACATATTCATAGTTGTCCACGAAACGAAGTAGTATTATATTCCGATATCTTCCACATTACGTTCATATATACGTGTCTTCATCGTTAAAGATTTTTATGAGTGTGTCAGTGTAAATTACTTAATTAAACACAAATAAATACTTGTTAAATGAATTGTTTAATTATTTGGGGTATATAAACAGACGTGTATAAAATAATTATTATATTTATGATTTGTTCTTTTAATAAAGCAAACTCTTGTTAAAAATATTTATGTGTTGATAGTGTCTAGACTCACCAATAGAGTTTAGGAGTTTAGGGCTCTTACTTTAATCTTTAAGACATCTCTAATAAAAATTAAAATTTTTTTAGTGATTATTTTCATCTGTTATGGAGCCAATGAATACATAGTCACAGAAAAATTTCACATTAAAATCTACGAAACAATGTTAATTTGACATTTTTCGGCAATGGTTTTGCTTCATTTGTGGTTCATGTTAATTAAACATAATTTAGAGTAATCTTAAAAAAAAAAATTTCTTTTTAAGTACCATAGATTTAATATTCCAATACTGTCAAATTGAAATGATGAATCATATTGAATCAAAGTTGTTTTAAGTTAAAACTACTTAAACTTTTTACCAAAATAACACTTTGAACCATATTGAATCAAAGTTATTTCACGTTGAAGCAACATGAATTTAATTTCATTTATTTAATATATATACATACGGCAAATTTCTGTTCAATTAGATGAGTTAAGATAATTGTAAATTTTATTATATTTTTAGTTATCTACCATATTTAAACAACTAACAATTAATAATTAACATTTAATTAACAAATAAGATTGGTTAGATTAACGGGTTAGATAAAACATCTTTTTATACGACTATATAGTATGTAAAAGGTATCTCGAATCTTGAGTTTTCGCGGGTTACGTGTATTCGAATTTTGATTTTTTTTGCGGCGTTATGATAGTACTTATGTCTCTCACTTATGTCAACAATTTCGGCCATTTTGAATGTTCAGTTAACTGTATACAGCTGCTTTGCTTGCACGTGTTTATATATATTTTCGATTACATGTAGCTTACGATAACATCTAAAATAAGGCTCAATATGTTACTTTCTAGTATTTGTGAAAGAAATGAGAAATGAGTCCCCAATTCACACTGAGCTCAACATGTGTCAATGTTAAAAATTTAATAATCTAAGCAATTTACTGTATCGTTAGTTGCAATGCAAAACCACGTAACTAAAAAAAAACTCAAAAAAAAATTGAATCCACTATTCGATATTATACCGAAGCACATGAATGACCCTACAAATTTTCACAAAAGGTTATCATAACAATCCGTCGGATAATAAATGAAAATAAAGAAACTTTACTTCAGTCACTTGAATAATTTTTTTCAGTATTTTCTGTCACCTATAAAGTTTAAAAAAGCGTAGTTAAGTGATTTTTGTATTTCATCTAACGATATATTTTTGTTAAAGTGACTTATTCCCTTTTATTAAATACTCTGCTAAATTCTTTGAAAGTGGAATTCAAAAGTAAATAGATCAATACTAACGAAGAACAATAGTCGAAAAGATGTACTGCAATAAATATTATAAGTGACGTAGAAATATAAGTGATTCAGCAGTCTGTGGAAATATGTTATTAACTTGTCTTTAATTTTCTCATAACTTTAATGAAGTACACATTGTACCAGTAACTTGATTTTGGACAATAATAATGGTAACAACTAAATGATAATTGGAAGATTTCTTCATAAACCTTCATGGCAAGACAGGAGTATGGTTGAAGATGACAGTATGGATTTTATATCATTAATGTTATTTTTGTCATGTTTAATATATTTTTTATGCTCATGTGGCGAACATATAACAACATGCTTATATAGTTATATTAGGTTGTGCACCAGTTATTTAATAAATACAGCAGAAATATTAATTTAATATTGTTGCAAACACGAGTGAAATTATGAAGGCTTGTTTGAATGTGTGTGCACCAAAAAATATGTAGTTGTCAAATAATATGACATTTAATGCTCTGCAAATGAAGTTGCTGTAGTAATTTCTGAAAAAAGGGGATGTTTACTTTGGTTTTCAATCCATGGATAAATGTGGTAGTTGGAGTTTTATTATATAATCTGCTTAACTGAATTCAGAACAAAGATACTCGTATATGTAAGGATTATACAGCCTCATATATAAAGTAAAACTTCATGCCAGTTAGCATAAGTGGCAAAATTGAACATTGTAACAGATCCCAAAAGAGTTGAGGTGGATATTACATCCTATTCAAAATGGCAAACGAATAAAATATTATGATATCTCAGATACACTTTGCTATATTTAAATTCAAAGTTCGGAAGCGCTTAATGAAAACCTTCATATTAAGAATCGCTTAAGTGATTTTTATAGCTGATTTCACGAAAATTAGAAAATTTTTTTTTTTTTTTTTTTTTCATGCGTATATTTATTTATTGTATCTTCAAAAAATGAACTAACAATAAGTTTTCAAATCTTAAATCTAGATATAATAATTAGGCCCAACCAGTGTCAGGCATAAACTTAGTGATAGTAATCAATAATACATAAATATCGTATTAAGCACAAAAATATTTTCAAGCTGTTTCATCTGGAGTGTTGAGTATTAGAGCCCTTGTGCCCCTCTTTTTTAAGCGGATGTGTCCAGTAAAATTCAAGATGTTACGAGCAAGTGGATTAGGATGAGACTCGAGTTTTGTTAAGTATTTGCCTGCGTATTTTTTAATTTCTTCAGTCACTAGTGGCATATCTAAATCACGATGTAAATTTGAATTTTTGATGTACCATGGAGCCGATGTTATTAGTCTTAAAATCTTGTTTTGCCTTCGTTGGATTCTATCTATATTGGAAGCTGAAGCAGTGCCCCATAGCTGTATTCCGTAGCACCATATGGGTTTCAAAAGCGACTTGTATATTAAAAGTTTACAATCTAGACTGAGTGTTGAATTTCTACCAATAAGCCAATGTATCTGAGTTAATTTAAGTTTCATTTGTGTTAGCTTTGAGTCAATATGGTGTTTCCATGTAAGCCGTCGATCAAGGTGTATACCAAGGTATTTTACATGTGAATGTTGAGGAACAACTTGATTGTTGATTCGAATTGGGGAACAAGTATCTCTTCGCAGGGTAAATGTTAGCTGAACATACTTTTGTTCGTTAACTTTAATTCTCCATAAGTTTAACCATAGTTCCAGATGTGTAATATGTTCTTGTAGATATCGGGAAGCCTCGTGAGGGTTTTCGTGCATACTAAGGCAGGCTGTATCATCAGCAAATGTAGATGTATGGATATTGCTGCTCAAAGGCATATCACAAGTATAAATCAAATACAACACTGGCCCCAATATGCTCCCCTGTGGCACACCGGATGATATAAATTCGGGCACACTCATGAAGTCTCCTTCAACAACCGTGAACTTCCGGGTAGTAATATAACTTTCCAATAGCTTCAGAAAATTTATTGGTAGATATGATTTCAATTTTAAAATAAGGCCTTCATGCCATACTTTTCAAATGCCTGAGAAACATCAATGAAGAGGGCAGAACAATATTTCTTTTCTTCAAAAGTTTTTCGTATAAATTGAACCAATCTATGAGTTTGTTCAATGGTGCTATGCTGACTTCTAAAACCAAATTGATGGTCCGGTATGCACTCATTATCAGTTAGAATTGGGGACAATTTTATCATGAGTAACTTTTCAAAGAGCTTTGACATTGTTGACAGTAAACTTATTGGCCTATATGACTCAGCCTTGGTAAGATCTTTGCCCGGCTTTGGAATCATTTTAACCTTGGCAAGCTTCCAGCTGTTTGGATAATACTCCAGACGTAAAATGGCATTAAAAATGAAAAGCAGAATTCTAATTGCAATACGAGGCAACTTCATCAGCATCTCATTACTAATTTCATCAATACCCGGAGCTTTTTTCGGGTTGAGTTCAGCAATTAGTTTTTGTACATCACGCTTCTTAAATTTTATGGGTCGAGGGGGTAACGCAACTACACTCGGCAAATCAACAGCACCAGAACATGAGTTTGGGGTAAATACGGATTTTAAATGCTCAGCAAATAATTTACATTTTTCAGAGTCGCTTCTTGCCCAATCTCCGGTAGATGTGCGCAGAGGTGGTTTAAACTCGACGGGTGTTTTAAGCTTTCTAGCATGAGAAATATTTGAATGAGAAAATAACCTCAAAGTTTTTTAAATTTATTAAAATATTTTTTTAATGCACGTGCTTAATAAATTAATCAAATTAAGTATTCCAAAGGTATGGCAGTACAGAAACGTAAGGAAACATAAAAAAAATATTGCTCAAATGCAATTTTCCTTGAACGTCTCTGCATTAAGACACATTCACCTTTTAAAGCCCAGAGAAGTATGCAACATATTTTATAGACTAACTTCTCTCTTTTGTTCACTACATTGAGAAACTTTCAAACCAGTAAAAAGAGATTTCAACATAGTTTTGTTTATAAAGTTTCATAGCTTCCTGTTCAATCAAGGACTCTTGATTTTTTACAGTCATTCCTGCGTATAATGTTTATTCTCTAATTCGCCTTTTAACCAAAAAATTTGTCTCTGTATTTTTTTTTTGTTAAGAGAAGAAATGCTCAGGCAATGAGTGCCTACTACTAGATATTACTAAGTAATACATTCTTTAGGAAAGGGATAGTGATAGAGAAGACAGGTGGTGAGGGCAGAGAGATAGAGGAAAGCTTCATTCTTTTACAACTCTGTTTTTCGCACGTTTTTTTTATAATGTTGTATTGCAGCGCCTCTGGTGTTAAATGAGGCGTACTAAATTTGTTTGAAGCTGTGTTTATTAGCCATTTTTTATTGGTTATTTTACTTCGCCGATAATTCTGTTACACAACGACAGAGGGTGGTCTGATGTTACATTAGGATTAATATCTGCTGAAGTCGGTATAGTTTAGTGACCAGTGACTTTGCCTTCATCATATCAACTTTCCTACAACAACTCATGCAAAGAGACACTAATGGGCATCACAAAAATGTGTGCTGTTGTTATTTAATGACTGTTGATACTGGACTCGAGCCCAGGATTTACGGTTTTGTAGTCAACGTGCTAACTACTTCAGCCAACGCCACCCTCACGGTGACGGCTATTGTCATCAAAAATACTAAATTAATTGAATTAAGTATCTCCTTAATTTTTTTTAGTTACATAAACCAAAAGTTATTTTTTATGGATGTAGTGGAATCTATAGGTTCAGTTGTATATTGGTTTCACTCCTAACATTCCAGTCAAGCCAAGAATGAGAACTATCGCTGAATAAGTTTGGTGAACGGATGCTTAATTTTTCAAAATCTAAATAATTTGGTTAATTTGTTGCAAGGTCAATCTAAATATCAAAAATTTGGCATAGTATGTCGGTTCGTTTGACAGTTAACGCTTGCGTAGGTTATATCTGGCTTAAAAAATACCCAATGAGAGCCTAAAGTTTTGCGGAAGTTATGACGATACCGTTAAAATATTAATGGGTTCTAACGTATGATTCTACTTTTGTGCGATCATTTCTTTGCATATATTTTGTATTAATCACTGCAATTTTCAACTGGAGCAAAATACAGCATAAAAGAACTAAATTTTCACAAGTCAACTTAAGCGATTATACCATATTGCCGCAGATACACACATATATTAAACTAGCATATCTTTATATTTTACTATTATTATTTAGTGAACATATAAACTTTTTTTTAGTTATATTAGTGCACAGGTTAGTGCACACGTTATTTGGTAAAGTTTTATGAAGACACATAATCCTTTCACTACCATTTTTTATGTCCCCCTCTTAAAAGTACGACAAAACAACTTTATTTCTAAATAAAGTTTAAATTTGCGCAAATATTTTTGTACACATAACAAAAGATATATTTCAAATAAAAAATGATAACGAAAAGACTATAATTTTTTTAAGAATACGCCGCAGGACAATGAGAATTACAAAAGAAAACAATAATGTCTTAAAACATTTTTGTGAATGCTTTTCTTTTCTATTTATTATTTTTCCAACTTAGAGTTCTGTCGAGTGAATCTGACTGCCTCAAGCACACGCATAAAATACTAGTAAACTCAAACACACACACTTGAAAAATAAAATTTTAAATTGGATTACTTTTTGAAAAATAAAAAGCAAAATAGAATCACAGACATGTCAATGCATGCACATTGAAAATAACAATTGTTAGTAGAACTAAAGCACGTCTAACAAAAGACTGAATGTAATTTAAGTTGACAATATACCGCTTTCATCATTACAGTGCTTAAATTAAAAGGAAATAATAAAATACAAAAGCCAGAGCTGAACTTTTTTATTGCAATGTATGAGTAAATATATAAGTAAGTATATATTTCATTTCACTCATATTTCATAATACGATTAATTAAATTTTTGCAAAAACTATAGGGAGTGATCCTTGATCATTGAAAGTAGTCAGAAAGCATTATATTGGAAAAACTGAAAATAAGATGGAATTTCATTTAAAAAAATGGTCATGCCCACTGCCTACCGCCAATACCATCCAAAGCAATTTCTCGTGTAAAATTTTTCCTATCTAAGTACAAGTCTTCAGATTTGGTACATAAAATTTCTAGAATAAAAAAATACACGCCGAGTTTCATAAAAATCTGCTAAACCCACCGCACATGAAAACCGTATGTAATATAGATTGGTTTTTTTTATATATTTTGTTTACCATTTAACACTTTAACTTTATTTTACTTGTCATATTCCAAATCCTGTCTCATGTGTGAAGCTCGTTTTAAGACAGGAAAAATTTTTATAGAATTTATTTCAATTAAGTAATTGCTGACAAAAAATAATATTCTTGATTAATGTTTTAATTAAATCTGTGATTATGTTAATTGAATTTACTGCTCTATCAAAAACAGAATACTATAAAATGGTAGATAATTAGTACACACTAAAAAAAATAAATAAATAAAATTGTATGTAAAGAAAATAAGTTTTGTTTCAATGTGTGAAAATAAAGCAGTTCCTTAGATTTTGCCACATTGTTTTAAAAATATATTTTCAATTAAAATATTCAATTAAACTTTTAATTGGTTTTAAATTTTTTCTCTGCAAGCAAAAACTATACCTAACTTAAAAAAACTTTCTTTAATCACACTAATTTTGAAGTGCGTTGAAGAAATATGAAATGTTAAAAAAAAACTTCATTTCTCTTAAACAAACAAATTTTTAGTAAAGTCCCCTTATTTTTTATTAACAAAAGCGTAATTTTTGATCGCAGAAGTGTTAAATTTTGTCAAGACATATAGTTTAATGTCATTCATAATAATCAATCAAGAACTAGATTTTAAATTTTTTGTTAGTTACGCCTTGTTTCATTTTAGTTAAAGATATATTTTGTTGCTCGATTTTACAAAGAGCTACAACATTTTACATTTACCCTTATGCAAGGCTATTTGCATCGAACACCGAATACAGCCATTGCATTTTTGTAAACCATTCAAAGTTCAAAACCAATACGATGCAATTACTTTTTTGGTACAATAGACAAATGCTTCCATTTTTTTAATATTGTATATGAAATCTAAATTCTTAAAATTTTTTTTTTTATTTGTATATTTTTGGATTTTTTTAATACATGCAATATAATACAAATTTTTAATTAGTTTTGTAATTGAATCTTTAGGAAAATTTTCATTAATTTTGTAATTGAATCTTTAGAAAATTTCAATTACATTTAAATTGAATCTTTAAAAAACATCAAATGAATTTAAAGTTAATGTAATATTTTTTTTTTATTAAAAGAATCACACAAAAATTTCAATTAAATTAGTTGAGTTAATACAACAATTTCCGTGATTGATTGAAACAATTTATTTTTTAATTGAAACCTGTTTTAACATTTTTCTGTAAAAAAAGGGTCTGATGAAACCAATAAGCGACG
The DNA here is from genome assembly GCA_936439885.1 of Nowickia ferox. Lineage (NCBI taxonomy): Eukaryota > Metazoa > Arthropoda > Insecta > Diptera > Tachinidae > Nowickia > Nowickia ferox. Next base: position 86,475,115 of record OW387023.1, on the reverse strand, counting down.
AAAATGTCAGTGTTTTCGAAACTCCATAGCATTTTCTTGAAAACATTCCCGTTTACTTCCTGTAGTCCTTATATCTAACTAATACGAATTGGGAAGCATGGTGCATCCAATATATCTCAGTATAGTTTTTTAACTTTTCAAAATTTATTTTCTAAACAACAACAAATTATATTATATGTGGTATAAATCAGAAGTTCGCATGAACTTTATTGCTGTAATTATTAACAAATACTTGTTATATAAAATATGCAATAAATACCTGGCCTAAAACTATGCAATAATTTTTTGCATACATTTTGTTACTAGTTGCGGGATGTACCAGAAATTTGTTGTTTTATTTCTTAAATCAAAAGAACACATTTTATTTTTGATTTAATTTATTGGGGGAGATTGGGTCAATTTTAGTTTTTTCATTGAAATACAAAAACAATTTGATGATTTCTAGAATCTTATAAACTTGGGCCCTATTTTTTTTGGCAGTAAAACAAAATGAAAACTATAAACTTTAAGAAAAAAAAAGTAATTTTTTAAATCGGTATAAACCTGATGGAGTTATGAAGTAACGCACATAAAAAATACAGACGAACTGATTACAAACTTGTCGCTTTTGTGAAGTCGGTTAAAAATAAAGCGTTTTAATTTGTAAATTTTTAGTTTGATTTCATTAAAAAAAGTAAAGAGCAGACCATATTAAGTATAGATAATCATATCAATGTCAAATTCAAAGCAAACTTCTTAAAAATTTGTCGGTTTCAAATCACTACACTTCAAGCAGAATAAATTTTCAGTAATTTAAATTCAGTTTACTATATTTTTTTTTTACACTGATGTTTATTTATTGTATATTCAATACTGCCAGACATAATCTTACTGATAGTAATTAATAATGCATAATTGTCTTATTATGCACAAAAATATTTTCAAAAAGTTTCATCTGGAGTGTTGCGTATTAAACCCGTAGTGTCCCTCTTTTTTAGGCGGATGTGTCCAGTAAAATTCTATATGTTACGAGCAAGAGGATTAAGATAGGAATCGAGTTTTGTTAAATATTTACCTGCGTATTTTACAATTTGCTATTATTGATTTTCGGAATATGCCTTTTCGATTTAAGGTATCAATTATTTATTTATTTTTTTTTTTTTATAAATTTTGAGGCTCTAGCTCTTTTTTACAATATACTGTTTATGATTAGATTATATTGAACACATTTACTAATGTATGAAGTATTCTTCAAAATAAAATTAAATAAAAAGAAAATAAAAATTGCAATTTTATAAATTTTTTTTCGCAATAAAATGTGAGTGAAATTTAAGATTTTTATATTACCACGTATAATTGAAAGAAAAGCTTTAAATTACTAATGACAACATTATTATAATCGTACAGTGTATAGCTTGTTAAACTCTGAGCTACGTTAGATAATACTTCAAAGCCAACAAAAGCACTTGCAAAAAGAAAGTATTAACTCAGGCATGTAAGTAATTTAAGACGAATAAAATGCTGCCAGGAAAAAATACTCACCACTTTCTTTTGACTCCAACACAATGTCTTTATAATTTGAAAAAAATAAAATAAAAACTAAGAAACTAAGAATACATTTTGTTGTTGTGAATCTAAAGATAAATGGCACTAAAGAGATACTTATGTGTTCATACTTCACTCGCTGCTTTCATGGTTAAATTTCAACTAGACGTGAACGGCGCCGAACTTCCTTCTTCTTGAATACCCAAAAAACAACTTAGACACTTTTCATACATCATTATTATTAGAAATAAATACGCATAATAGGATTATTTATATTTGTTGGTCTTGAGTTGTAATTTTTTTAGATGAATTTGTCATCATTTCCTAATAATTCTTTTTATGATAAAACTTTAGCAAATAAAATTGTTATGAATGATGCCGAAGATTTTATATCAAGTCAGTTTTTATTATAATTTTTTTTTCAATGTGGTCAAAGCGTTGACTATTCAGTGTGTTGTGTAAAAACTTAAACTATACATAATACATAAAATAAATACCAAAATGTAAATAAGAAAAAGTAAATGAGATTGTCATAAAATGAGACTAGATGAAGACTGACTTGTGTTTTTATGGCTTCAAAGGATACTGCAAGACACTTCTAAAGCAGTTGTTAGATTTTTAGCCCCAAGTTACTAACCTAACTTGATTCCATCTATTGCCTTTTTGCCATTGCTAAAGAAAACTAAAGTTGTTTATATAAAACACTATGAACTGAAGGAACATTTTTGGTTCTTGCGTTTATCTAATTTTATCAATAACTATACGTCTTTCTTGTTTAATCAAACGCGACTCATGATGATATGGTAATGATGACTGCTGTTTCTTTCAGGTATTTCATATGTTAGGAACGCAGTCTTAATAGCAAATGGCTCTATTTAAGTTGCCATTTTTGCAATATATGTAGGTGTTTGAACAATAGGGCACTTAGCTGGAAAATATTGTAACATAGCAAATATTTTCGAATGGAAGCAGCGCTGGCAAATGAGTCCGCGACGAGTTTTGAATGACTCACAGGAATAAAAAATTTTATTTTTCAACATAGTGTCATGTGAGCTTTATATACTTTAATCCCTTTATATACTTTTATTCCTCCCAAAAAAAATAAAACTTGTCGAGGTAATCCAAATAAGTATTGTTTTTGTGAGATTATTTCATTGTAGGAGTCCGCCATTTTTTCAGGTTTAACAATAATTAATGGCCAGCAAAATCTACTGATTCTGTCGAAAAAGATCTGCATCAAACATTAAGTTATTTGTGAGACTAAAGGTAGAGGTCCATAGCTCGCTTTTTGCGCATTATGCTTTACACGCGTTTCATCCTCTTGTTTCATTCTATACTTTGTTCGCGTTGAGTTACATGCACTGCTTTTCATGCGCCATTTTATTTTTGTTTTGATCAGCTGTGTGCGTTTGTTTATAAATACTTATAAAGAAAAAATGGAGAGTGAAATCGAGTTTTGAAAAGAGTTTGTGGAGTTAGTCGAGTTTGTATATTTAATTTTATGTGCAAAAAATGCCTATGAACAATTTCAAAAAAGAAAAGGTTTTGGGTACGGCCGTTGTATTTAGAACGGAATTTAAGTGGGTTTAAAAAATTAAAACTTCTGACCCTGAGCAATTTCGAACCGCGACAAGAATGTCTGCAGATGTCTTTGACTATTTATTCAGCATTTTAAAAGATAGTCTTGAGAAGAACTCGGCCAGGGCTATTCCAGCAGATTGTCGGCTGTTGTTGACTTTAATGTAAGTAAATTGAAAATCACATATAAATTTATGCACATTATTGGCTTAAGCAATAACTTTTCTAAGCAACTATTTACTACAGATTTAGCGGAGATGACACTCAGTACGTAAAAGTAATCGATAACTAATATGCAAAATTTGTTACTGAGAAAAGTGTGGTGAAAAGTTAATTAAAATACATCGCATTAATGAAAATATTCACATATTTTATTAAACAAGATTTTTTTTAATAAGAAATTTTTTTTATTGAAAAACAAGAAAAAAATTATCCACGGCAAAATAATATTTATCGATAACGTAAGAAATAAAGTATTATTTAACATCTTTAGCATTCAAGAACAGCTGACTTTCTTTCATGGTGCTTGTAACGCGTACAAAAGTAGAAAGTAGACCTACTTTTTGCTTTGAACGCGCCTACGCGTTTTGCGCTTTTTGCAATGTAACTTGTCACATACTATTACATTGATTCTACTTTTTTGACAGATGCATAGAAAGCGTAAAGCGCAAAAAGCGAGGTATGGACCTCAACCTTAAGAGAGAGAGAGAGAGAGAAAGCGAGAGAGGGTTTCTAAACAAACATCTTACTCTCTACTCATTTTCAACAAGCTTAACAATAAATTGAGACAACATATTCTCGGAAGCGCCTTAAAACAGCACATGCAGAAATCAATAACAATTTCGACTGCTTTCAAAAACTTTTAAATATTGGAAATAGGATGGATGAAGCTGCAATTCGTATCCCATTTCAGGGACTCTGGCCATGGAAACTATACATGAGCGCATCCTTGCACTGTTGTCTGTTGGAAATAACTGCTCCTTGGCCCAATTCGGTCGCTTTTTTTTACATATTCATTAACTTTCTTATGAAAGTACTCAATGCAGTTTATAATGCGTGTATTCTAAAATAAACGCCTTCTGTGGTGCCCCGAAAAATAATTTTTTTACTGACGGTTATATTTGGTGTATTATGGTGTACTCACGTTTCAGCGAGTTTGTCACACGATTGCGTTTTGGATGTAGAGACTTCGACTGGGCATCGTTAACTTTTAGACATGTCTTACATGGAATATATTTCAATACCATAAACATTTTAAAAATTAAAAGAAGGTTTATGGCGAACAAAAATACCATAAACAACGACGTGGCATCGGCTTCAGTCTGTTTATTACTTGATTAAATATGCAACCCTGATCAGATAAAAAGTATTATCGTTTAAAAAAATTTTAAAAAATTATCAAGTCTTACGGGATGTCAAATTTCATCGTATTATTTGCAATTTGTCGTAGTCTTTTGCATTAACACTATTATCGCTTTTGCACGTACATGTTATTTGAATTTTTTACAGGAAAAGGGTGGGAAAATTTAATGTTGGGAAGTAAATTGGATGTCAAGGAATGAAATGTCATGAATTTAGCTATAATTTTTGTACATTAATTTTTTTAACAAATACAACCCGCGAAGCGTTTAGCTTGTCTGCAGAAAAAAAACGAGGGTCTATAGTGGGAATTGAACCCACGACCTCTGGACTAGGAGATTAGCATTGCTACCACTCAGCCGAAGGGGGCACCCTAAAAGTAAAAATTAGCAGTAGTAAAAAGTCGGAAAATTTTAAGCATGCAGCGCTACACTTTTGAACAAAGAATTTTAATTGTGAACAAACCAAAAACAACTGACGCTCTGAAAGATTAAATTAGGCGCTGGATAGACGACAAGGGAGAAGCTTTGTTGCAAAATGTGGCTAAAGGATTTGCAAAAAGGGCGGACATCTGTCGAGGTAGACATTTGCCCGTCATCATATTCTATTATTTGTTCCCATATTTCTACTTTATATTGGTATCACTAAACTGAATTTGTCAAACCAAAGAGTCTTTTGAAGCCAATTTACATCCTAACCTTAAATTTGCCCACCCTCTATTAACACAAAGTATAATAATCTGAACAGCGCTTTAGTAACACTTATTAATATTACTGATATTTAAGAAAGTATTACAAAGTACTCAGATGCTGAGTAATATGAAGAAACTATAGTTATTAACGAGTTCAAGATGGACTACTTTCTGATAGATTGAGAGTCTTTAAATTTTTTTTAAGAGAAGTAGCACTCAGATAATGAATGCCTACTACTATTACTAGTTGTTTCATTGTTTAGTAAAGGAATAGTGATAGTGAATACAGGTGGTAAAGGAAGAGATAGAAGAAAGCTTCGCCGATGATTCTGCTACACAATTCATGAGATCGATTAAATAATAACGTTTTATAAACACATTAGTCGAAAAACTAATATAATTTCAGTTCTTTATATAATAGTAATGCATAAATACCAATATTATATGTAAATGGAAAGTCAAGTGCATTGATATAACGCAAACAAAAAAAAAACAAATTACATTATTAAAAAAATATTACAAAATCTTGCTTTGAAAATAGGACTTTAGTATAGAATAAGCATTCATAGAATCGTTCGACGGTCTATTTTTAATTTTATTTAAAAAAAAAAAACTCCTGTTAATGAAAAATACGTTCACTTTCTACGGATGTTGGCCTTATAGTCAGAAGAGCATTATATAATCTCTGGACACTTTCAGTTTTTTCACCACTTCCGTCAAAAAATTACAATTCCTTTTTTAATGAAAATGATTTTCTTTGAATCGAAATAGCGTTTTCTTTACTACAAAATCAACAAATAAGTTTTTGTTGTAAAATTTTAGCTATTGTGCTAGTACCATCACCTTATTATTGCACCATCACCTTCATAAGTGAATAACAACACTCATAAAGGAATGTGTACATATGAACTAAAGTTGCCATAATAAAATCAAAACAAAAAAAAAGCCCGGGAATTCCCGCAAATATATCCCAGGATTTCTTTCCCGGAAATTGTGCGGGATGAAAAACACTATTACTAATGCACATCTACCATTTGCCAAGTGTTCGATGTCTGCCTGATATCAATTTTCCAGGGAAGAAAGTCGATACTATCAAGGTGCAATATATTCCAAATAATCCACTGGTTTTATTTACCTCGGCAAAAAAAAAACCAAACTCGTCGTGCAAATATAGCCAAAGCTTTAAAAAAACAGCTGATTTCACCTAAATTTTTTTAATTTTTAGATAGAAAGAAAATCGAAAATTTATTTATTCCACTTAATTCTCTCTGAATTATTTTACAAGTCCGACAGGAAATTGTATCCTCCCAGTGAGTCAACTTAGTAAAAAGAAACGGAAAAATATATTTTCCTTCATTTCGAATTTTAGAGTAAACAACCAGGCATTATCCGATTCCTGGTTTTGCTATTACCTTGCAAATTAAAATCGGTAGTTCTTTTAGTCATAGAATTCCTTAAGTTGCTAAGCGTATGGTCAGGTCTGCTTTCGTCTAATGATGTCATCATTGCCAGGAGGTTATTCAAGCGACATTGTTAGAATTAAAAGAAAACTTTTAATTAGTCAAGTTTTAAGAAATTTTTTTTTACTAAATACATACATACATATGTATGCATATACACTGGCATGTTACTCATAAGTTTACTCGCATAGTTGTTGGCTTAGAACTAAAAATACATCATATATATAACTTAAATTTCTCTCTGCCAACAATTAATATAAAATTTAAGCACATAGTTTTTTTTTGTAAAACAAATATTTGCTATACCATTAATACCAACCCACTCCCTCTTCAATTTCAACAAATTTTTTCTTTATAATTTTTCCACTTAATAACTACGAGTATAACAATGGAATAACAAAAAAGCATTAGAAGGTCGTTTCATTACTTTATTGTTCTTTTCTAACCGCCACTACACAACTATGTATTGCTCGCTGGTAATACAAGACTTTTGAGTAAAACTAAGACATTTCTAAAGAGAAAAAAGTTAAGAAAACAAAAAAATAAAAACAAAACTAAATAAATATAAGAAAGTTTACTTTGTTGTGCTTGTTGCCCTTAGTCATTGTCATTGGTTGTATGAGAAAAAAATAAAAAAATAATGGCAACTTTATTAATTCAACATTTGCTGCAATGTGACTCACTGGAGTCAGTTCGAAGAGGAATAAAGCCAAATACTCAAATGCTTATACATGCAAAGATACATAAATACATACATACATACATACACCCTTATATTGACATTCAAGATAGTTTTTTCTCAAATATTTGTGCAACATTACATTCTATTAATATATACATACACATACATATACATACATATAAAATTTAATGTGCTCTTGTTAATATTCTTTTCCTTTTTCTTTGTTTTCTTTTTAGATACAATATTTCTTGGACTGTAGAATCGCATACACCCATTGAAGAATACAAATTATCCTTTCGAAGGTTGCAACAAGGACAAGAGGTCGATAACTCTATTGATACGCATTCATCGTCATCGTCGTCTATGTTGCAAATGTATGCTGGCAGCAGTGTTGCCAATATGGGTGCTGGCAGCATGATGGGTGTCAATGCGCACAATTATCGTTTAGGTGGCATGAACAGCATGGCTGCTAGTGGCGTGTATGGCAGCTATGGTGCCGGCAATGTTATACATTGGGGTCGCAATGACTGGCGTGACGTTGTCTTACCCGCCATACCCACATCGCACCACTATACACAGGGCATGAGCTACATGATACGCGGTTTGGATCCAGATCAACATTACGAAGCTACAGTTCAGGCGAGGTGAGTGCCATTGTTTTTCTTCATTAACTTCTATGTTGCAACTGCTTTTGCATTTCCCTGCTCTAAGTTATTTATTTGAAAAAAAAAAATTACTTTAGTTGTACTATGCTTTAATTCTATTTGAAGTCATTCAAAACTGTTTAGCTTAGAGGTTGAAGGCAGGTTGGATTAGTTGACGTCTAGTATAAAAACTTGTAACCAAAGTTTTCATCAGCAAATCCTTTACATATTCCTGAAGGGGAAGTTGTATTAATGAAAAAATCTTTAGCAGCAATTATTATTTGCAGGTGGAAAATCTAAACATTTTACTTATTTGACTTTCAATCAAGCAAATTAAGTGTTGGCAAATTGAAAGTAAGGAAACAAAGACTTTATTTTGTACTAAATTCAAGCAAAATTGCTGTAGTTGACGGTAGAGAAATTAAGCACTAATCCTTAGTTTGCATAAAATTTGCTCAATTTAAAGAGCTAAAAATTATAAAAGCTAAATAACTTTATTTTGAATTTTGAAAATTTATTATCAAACAATTTATATAGAAATATTATTTCCTGTATGTATAATTCAGATAATTTTATTCGCTTTATTACTAACTCGGCATTCTCTTTCAAAATATTGACCTGCAACGCTTTTCATGTTTCTGTTTTTAATATTTACATTAAGCAATTCTGAAATTTGAAATCAAGGAAGAATAATAACAATCGAGACTTTTACATTCAGTAGGAATAATAATAATATAATATTTGAATTTTGTTTTCATATGTCGTTCAAAAATAACAACAAATTATTTCCCACAAAACTAAATGCTTTGAATTCTTAAAGAATTCGTAACGATTAATCGACAAAATCTTCCAGTTTAGGAACCGAAATATTACCGAAAACGTAACGATTTTTGTACCACTAGCTATGAAGAATCCTTAAGTCCTCCGGCTATACAGGAAATTATTACTGAGAAGAGCCAGTAATCGATATAGATGTGTATATATGCACATACATATGTATCTAGAGGAAAGAGTCCCTAAGACTAGACGAAGGCCACCTAAACAAAAAATATATGAACAACAAAATTTTAGCAATTTTAGAACGTGATTTGCCAAATAAAGAAAAGAGTATGCTTACAATAGAGAGGCCTGGGTTTAATAAACCACAAAAAATGAAGTTAGAACCATTGATTTTCAAATAACAGTGATGTGTTAATAAAACTCGAATTATGTGATCATAAAATTAGAAAATTGTTTGCCGAAGGTGGAAGCATCTTAACCATCTTTTGGATTATTTTTGACATTGTATGCAGTCAGTGTCGGTGTTTTTCGATTCTCATTTCGTCTACGTTTATTACCACCAAAAAGAAAATTAATTTAAATTTTTTTATGGTGTTAGAGCATATTTCATCAATTCTATTTAAGCATCAATTCACATTTAAAAACTTCTTTTCGTATATTTTTAATTTTTTTGTAATGAAATATTACCTTTTAATATGAATTGATATTTAAATAGAATTTTTCCTTCACTTTAAAAAAGATATTTTAATTAAAGTAATATTTCATCATTATGTATATATGTTTTTTTTACAGAAACCGTTATGGCTGGAGTGATTTTTCCCAAAGTTTTGTCTTCTCAACGTCCTCTAATGGTAAGCAGTTTTATATGTGTTAAAATTATATAATATTTATTTTCGTTTTATAAGTTTTATTATTTTTAAAATTATTTAAAATATTTCTGCATATTACATAAATATATGTTTAAGACATTATCTTTATTATTTAACACGAATAAGTAACGAATGTGCGCAGAATAGGAACAAAATTAAAAACGTGTGAAACATGGTACTTTGTTATGTTGTCATTCGAAGAATAAGTATTCGAATATTTAAAAAAAAAAATATTTTTATTCGATATTTGTCAAATATTCGAATATTCTTACAATTTCTCTAACTACTTTACATAAAAAATACATATTTTACTTTTTATAACTCTTTAAGTATCGATATGTTTTTTAACAATTTAGGATTATTAAAGGAGTACGGAAACACTTTGTTTTCGCTAATATTTTGTGATTAAAATATTGTGACAAATGAAATAAATTGTAAATTAAATTATCTGCAAAGATCAAAGAAAAGAATACAGTATCACCAACATCAACAATTTGTGAAAGATATTTCTCTACTTGTTTTCTTTTTAAAAATAAATTAACAATTGTCTTCAAGCTGGATTATCTACTATTTTTAAAAGATTATTTTAAAAGTAATCAATGATATATGCGTCGTGATTACATTCCGAAAAAAATGCGACGCAAATTGAAACGTTCCAGGGTTGCGAAAATACTAGATTTAAAAAACCAAAATGATATAAAATTGTATTACATACTTACAAAAAACAAAAAAAAATTAATTTATAACAACGAAATAAAAATTAATCACTGCCTGACGAGTCCATAGTGGCTGTTGGTGTTCTTGTTGTTGAACAGCTTTTTTTTTAACCCTATATAAATTGTTTTTAAAAAAAATTTTCATAGGTTCCTCAATCAAACACATCACTTTGGAAGTTTGTTTGGAGGTTAAATTTTGTTCTTCGAAAACTTCTATTGAACAGTCACTGTTATCTTTTTTATTAGCAAATTCCAATTCCAGTTGCAATAGTTCTTCATTAGACAATTATTTGTTTTTTTTTTTAATTGGGAGAAAAAGATAATTCCAAAAAAAAAATTAAATAAAGGGTCAGCCAAATAACTTTTTTTTTTTTGAAAATGCTATAAAAAACTACTGAATATTTTCTCAAATTTCTTTTATATTTGAAAGTACAATCCTTCCGGTTAATAATGAAAGATAATTTCACTCAAATGGCTGCCTCGGCTGGCCATGCAGTAGCCTACACGATCGGTCCAATTTTTAAACACATTATCGATTGTGTGCAGCTGTATTTCACCAATGGCTTCACGAATATTGTCCTTTAAAGCGTCAATTATCTCTGACTTGTCGGCGTAACACTTATCTTTGACGGCACCCCACAAATAATAGTCCAACGGTGTCAAATCGCAGCTCCGAGGTGGCCAAACGACATCAGCTCTGCGGCTGATAATGCGATCTTCAAAAACAGGGCGCAAAACATCGAGTGTAGCTTTGACTGTGTGGCACGTAGCGCCGTCCTGTTGAAACCAAATGTTGCCAATATCCTCCTCTTTAGTTTTTGTGAACAAAAATTCGTTAAACATGGCCCGATAACGATCGCCATTGACTGCAACGGCCACTCCAAAATCCGCACCAAACAGTGACTCGTTTTGGGTGCATCAGCTTTTCAATGTATGCGTGCGGGTTTTCTGTGCCCCAAATGCGACAATTTTGCTTGTTTACATACCCGCCAAGATCAAAATGAGCTTCATCTGAAAAGATGTTTTTTTTTTGGCAAAAACGGCAGGCCCACTTAGCTAAGCGAAAACACAACATATTCGTTCAGCGGAAGGATAAAACTAATTATCTGTCAAATCAGACATGAGCTAAGTGTTACCATACACGAAATAAGCACTAGTTGAAAAAAAAGGTTAGATTGTGGACCCTTTACTCAAACCCGAAACAACGCACAGTGAAAATTAGTACTAATTCAGAGCAGCGATGCATTTACGAAAAACGCAAAACGAAACGCCACAAAGCGAGGTATTGGTGTACTTTATAAATGTTGTGCACACATATCGCTCCTTTATTGAAATAGAGACATATTTCAAAAAACGAAATTTTATAGTAAATAATGCATAACCAATCGCTACATCATAATTAAGTTTTTAAAAGAAATTTCATACAAAAGTTTGTACACACTCCCACACATACGTTAAACTTATTTCCTACAAAACTAACTTTTTTGCAATAAAGGAGCGATGTGCACAATTACGTTAATTTTTTTTTTTTTTTGACTAATTGAGTTTCGCTTTTAATATCTAATATTTCTAAGTTTGTTATTAAATAATTTTGTTGCTTGTGTAATTAATTTTTTTGTTTTGTTTTTTTTTATGAAAATATTGATCCAGTTCGTATGAGCGTTAGCTTTTGCTAAAATTCTAAATATGAATAGCATAAAATTTTTAATTCTATGTTCGTTCGAATATTTGAACAAAAGCTCAAAGTTATTCGTCTATTCGAACAAATATCAAACACGAATAATTGGCAACAGTAGTATTTTGTAATAGAAAATTCAAACCGCTCTAGTAAACAATTTGGAATTATAAACCTATTTTAAATATGGCCAGCATGTGGTAGGTCATGCTACATATATTACGCTTATAAATTTGGTGCGCTGAGTAGCTGGAACGAATACATCACATTAAGAGATAATGGTGGCGAAAACTTTTAACCAAACATGTGTACTTATATATCAGATACGCCATATGTTACCACACTCCTGATGATACTTCAGCACATGCTCGCCACGTATATTTATATGTATATTTACATATACATACATACATACGTAGAAATACTTTAAAGTTGTTATATTTGGACTGCGTCATCAGTCTGTACAGCAAGCACACTGTAGTATATATCCCCGCTCTTATTTCGCAGTGCAAGTTTTATCAATATGAAGAGATAACAACAAAAACGGTACACACAATATTTTTGGCCTTTCCGTATGCAAAATAAAAATAAATAAAATTACAAAAAACCATAAAGCAAGGATTAAGGATAACTATCCAGTCTTTATTGATATAAAAGGAATTTTTTCTCGTTTAATTTTAAAAAAAAAAACTGTGAAATAAAAATAAATTTTTTTTTAAGTTAATCCAAAGCATTCATTAAAGGGAATTTCAGCATTAAATAATATAAAATAATATATTTAACAGTGAAACGAATGTTATTAAATTTACTAAAAATGTTCAAAGAGAATAATAGAATATAAAAAAGAATAAATTTTCAGCTTATATTAAATATATCGTCGGCTTAAAGCTAAATCCACTTTTTAAAGCATAATGTCGCTCAAAAAGCAAGAAGCACGCCCCATCGAGTAGTTAAAATATTTATTTTAATTTCAAATTCTACAAGCTAATACCATAAGTATTGTATAGAAAAGGTTGTCAGTTTATTGTCTTTCCAGTAAAATTTGGTTGAAATGATTTGGCAGGTTTGCACTTTGAGGCGACATTATGTAACATACGCATGTTAAAGGACAATATACAAATTCCTTAAACGAAAAAAGTTTTAACAAATATAGAAAATGTCTGAGCTTGTCAGCTATCTCTGCTGCTCTCTGCAGTGAGGATTGGTGCGGTTGTAATCCCAAACCAATCATTACCTTTAAAATCCTACAAATTTGATTTGACTATATTTTTTTGCAGTAGACCCTACCCAGCAAAAAATTATCCTACAAAGCATAGTCAAGTTTTTGTTAAGAAATGTGTGCTGTGTATACTACGGAAATTTTTTTTAAGAAAAATCTGTTGTTTATAGTGCAGTAAACTTTTTTTTCAAACAAAGTATGCAGTGTTTAGTACAGTATTTTTTCTATACGAAAAGTGTGCTATTTATAGCACATTTAATGTTTCTGTATGAAAAGTATGCTGTGTTTAGCTCATTTGAATTTTCTATATAAAGTGTGAAATGTATAGCACTGTATGCAAAATGTATGCAAAATCAACTATGTATGTATAGCACATTTAATATTTCTATATGAAAAGTGTCCTGTGTATATCTCGTTTAATTTTTTTTTTATAAAAACTAAACTGCGTATAGCAGATTTATTTATTTTTATATGAAAAGTGTGCTGTGTATACATGACAATTTTGCTTACTATAGCGCTTTTAATTTCTTTTGTATATGAAACGTGTGCTGTGTATAGCTCATTTAATTTTTTTATTTGAAAAATGTTATCGTATATAAAAAGTGAAATTTTTTTTTCTTTTTAAATTTTTATTATTTTGAGATCCGCATAATTTTTTTGCCACTGTCGGTTCTGAGTGAATGCAAAAAATGGAGAAAACATTTTTAAAGCTTTAAAATTAATTGAAATTGACAGACGTTTAGGTTTAATAATAAGAAAGTCCAAAAAGTGGGTTTTCAAAAGAAATATTTTGTAGAGAAAATTTGTATTTTTAATGTTCTATATACAGTGGGCCAAAGAGATTAATAGTCTATGCAAAGAGGTGTTGCAAAAAAAATATTGCTTGCAAACGTGAATATTATTAGATGATTTTGCCCGCAGAATGACTTTTCTTTTAAGTAAAAGGAAAATATTGAAACTACACGATTTATTAATTCAGTTTGCCGGCAAAAATAAAGTAAAAAAAACATGGGAAAAGTGAAACAGATTTGAGGAAATATTTTCGTCTCTAAAATCTCAGAATCTGGAGCAACGACGAAGATGTTCGGTAGTTTCCTCCTTTTTTTCTTCCTGAAAGCTTTTGGAAAAGCTTAGTGATTTCTTCCTCTTCGTTATCCTGACAAATTCTGCAGGAGACGTTATTATAAGCATGTCGAAGATTTGGGCGTGTGGTTCCAATGGCCAGTAAACCTTTGTTACCTCTAGGAAATTTCTTAGTTAAAGTATAAGAAGGTTTATTGCAAACAGCCTTCTTTCTGAATTTCTTTTTTGTCAGATTATTCCAATCTCATTACAAATGAGCTTCTTAACGTTCGTTTATCAGAAATTTGTTGAAGTTTGTTTGAGGTCATCTCAATTGAATTTTGAATGCTGTTGGCTCTAGCAAGGCTATAAACCTTTTTATGATATCAATGTACCAGGAAACCATGGTGTCTTGATATCTCTTTTAAAAAAGACCCGCAGTGGACAATTTTTAATATGATTTACACATTTTAGTAATTAAATACTTTTTGCTAATTTTTTCGAAGATTTAAATCTATTTAACACGGATAACTGATTTGACAAAAAAAAAAAACTTTGAACTCATGCAAATAAAGCAATTATATGGCAATCAACCCTAAGTTTTTTTTTTAATTTATATTTTTTTAATACAATTTTCAAAATTTCACGAAATCTATTAAACCGAGCTAAGTGAGGTCGATTAAAGTGCTTTTCGGGTGTTTCAACAGTAAACGACCCCTTACAGTAACAACCGTTACATTTTAACGGTCAAAAGAGTATTGAAAATACGTTTTTTCTGAATTATTTCGGTTGGCACCGATGCTTGAACTTTCGTAGATCCGAAATTAAGAAGTATTCTTCATAAAAAATTTAATTTCAATACTTTTTTGACCGTTATAAAGTAACGGTCGTAACTGTTAATACTATATAACACCACAAAGTGACTACACTCGATTAAACCATCCCTAAGTCATCCTTTAATTTAGCAACACTGTTTTAACTGGCGGCCTTTTTGTCAGCTGTCAAGTGAATTATGTTTAGTTTAGTTAGCCATTTTAACATGAATAGACTGATGCCTGAACAACGCTTCCAAATTATGCAAATTTTCCATTTTATTGTCAACAATCTCCAACAGAACAATTAATTCGGTTAACTATGGAAGGTTTTCGCACCTCGTTTACTTTAAATGATAGTACGTATACACGAAAACGTCATAGAGTGCGTATAGAAGAAGATCTTGCTGATGTAGAGCTTAGCGTAAAGGAAGACTCCAATCAGTCCATCCGCCATAGTGCATAGAAATTGGATATATATCCATCCAGATTATAGAAGATTTTGCGGAAAGATCTTGGCTTGCATGCTCACAAAATTCAACTAGTGAAACAACTGAAGCCACACGATCATCTAAAAATGCGTACATTCGGTAAATGGGCCCAAAGCAAGATGGCCATTGATCCCGATTTTCATAAGTAAATTTTGTTTAGCGATGAAGCACACTTTTGTTTGAATGGATACATTAGTAAACAAAACTGCCGTATTACGCTGAGAAGCGAT
Organism: Nowickia ferox; assembly: GCA_936439885.1. NCBI lineage: Eukaryota > Metazoa > Arthropoda > Insecta > Diptera > Tachinidae > Nowickia > Nowickia ferox. The sequence continues at coordinate 86,459,323 of OW387023.1, read as the reverse complement.
AAAAAATTTATCTTTTATTTATTCAATTTTAAAGTTCTATACCTCCTTAAAAACAGTATTTACTTCCGTATCCACATCATCGTAAAACTAGTCAGCATGAATTTCAATGATCTGAAGTTCCAATGAAAACTGGCTTTTCTAAAATCGCGCTGTAATCAGTAACTTTCCGATGCAAGGAGTTGCAACCGAAACTTATGCTAGATTCTTAAAATGTGTCAATCGCTTGTAAACAATTCTTTGAAAACAGCAATTTTTAAGAGTTAATTTGCATTATTATTGAAAGGAATAAAGTTAACCTTTTAAAGATTTAATTATTTTCATCTTAAGTAAAAACAAATTTGTGTTCAAATCATACGCCATGGGGTATGAGAAAATCTTCTTGATTCTATTAGGCAGTTTTTTCTCTGTGCAGTTGTTAACTTGTTTATTGAATAAGTCAGTCTTTTAAAATTAACTTCCTTATTTTTTCGTAAACAAGTACAAAATTATTGCATTGCCAGACATTATGTACTGAAATTACGAAAATTGAAATTAATTTTTTAAACCCTTTGACGAGTGGCGTACATTATAATGTACGCTGATTTTATCAACTTGTAACTGATTTGAATTTTGGCACACATGCAATTAATTTACAGTTACGTTTTCTTTGTTTTGTTGTTGTTTAAATTCTTAAGAGGCTGTAAAATTTGAAAACAACGTGAGCTCAGTTTTGTATACTTTGTGTCTTGTCCTCTAAAAACATATTGTTATCCTACTTTTTCATGCATATTTCACCGTACAATAAATTTGTTCGCTTCTTTTTTCTAATGAATTTTTAAATGCACATATTCTAAATTAAATGTAAATAGGCTAAAAAAAATAAAAATCCTTCAAAAAAATTAAATAAAGTGAAAAAGTGTACGTATTGAAGCGGATTTTACATTAAAATTTGTAATAAAAATTTGTTCACAGAATTTTTTACACGTATTTTTTGAAGCCTCTTTAAGCTACAAAAACCATATATAAAATTTTTCAATGGCTAGAATTAATTCACGTGTCAAAGGGTTAACTTGCTTCTACTATTTGCTTTGTGCCTATCTTGCCATATAAGTTTTGTTTTTTTTTAAAGCAACCATTCTAATCGTAACTCATATGTCGCATTTGTATGATTGTAAACATTTAAATTTTAATGGCCTGTGCTTGGGTTTTCTTGTAGATAAAACATAAACATATTTTGTCTTTGTATATTTTTCAAACAAAGAACTTAAATTATAGATTTAAATTGCAGCAAAACGAAAACAATTTAAATGCAAAATATTTTAATTTTTTCTGCTTGCTTTAGAATGCCAAATTGCTGCAGCTGACTTTTTTTCTTCCGTCTTTTTAAGCTATAAAATATTTTTCCTTTTTATTGTGCAATAAAAGGCCAACCAGCAGAAAACAAACATCATTTCACAGAAAAAAATAAAAAAAAAAAATGGGGAAAACACATAAACGATTTGCTATGCAAATAAGATTTTTCCTCCATACAAATATAATTGTTTTTTTTGCGTACTAGTCCAAGTAATAAAGAGAACATACATAAAGAGGTTGGTAAGAATGAAAATAGAAAGAAAAAAATTAAAAGCTTTTTTTGTAGACTATTTTGCTAAATTGAATGCAAATCTATAGCAAAGTGTCTATGGAAATGTTTGACACACGCAACATTTACATACACACACACACACACACACACTCATATGGATACACAATTTGCACGAATTGCAAGCAGTCAAGTGTAGTTTACTTAGCATAGGAATAGACAAAAAAGAAATATGTATATGTATGTACACGTATACAGTCAGGCAATTTGTTTAGAGAAAAGCTTTATACACAGTGTGTCAAATAGCTTTTTGCACATGAATTTATTTGTCACACAAAATATTTAATTATAGACAGCGTTCTTTTATCGCATCTCTATGAACTTGATTTGTCTTTCTCTTTTGACTGTTCTTGGAATTTTTAAATTAATTCTATACTAGTTTCTAAGGATATGAACAATTTAAAACTTTAAGCGTACCCAGAATCCTGTGGAAACTCCCATTAAAGTTTAAAATCACAAGTGCATATTTCATATGCACATTTACTCCTAAGAGTGAAATGGCATTTTTCATACGTATTATTATTTTGCAATAACAAAATATCTTTGGAAGGCAAATGAGATGGGAAAAGCTCAGTAATATTTAAAGGATATTTCACTAAGTGCTTCATCGATTTATATTCAAATAAAACGAAGTGTGTGTAAAATATTATCAAAAAATTGTATACCGTTCAAAGGTCTATAGATGGAGGATCATGCAAGTATCCTCCACGACTTTGTTGGATGGTGCATATCCAAAATGCTCACTGCACGTCACTTCAACATAAGATGTCCAGGCTCTCAAATTGCTTGTGCAGAATGTCGTGTGGCACTAAGCACCATAGTTTTGAAGGTACGTCTTGCTGGTATCAATATCATTAAATTCTTGACAAAACAGCTTGTAATCATCGACCCCAGCAGTAGCGACTGTGTGGGCAAAAATGTGTTAAACCACTTTATTGTCGCAATCGACTTTTGTGTAAGGTCATCAACAAGGTCTTATCCCAGCAAAACAAAAATCTGATTTGGAAGCACTAACAACTGAGGGAAGCAATGTATTGCTTATTTGATAACAAAATCTTCGAAAAATGCTTCTGAAAAGTACTAAGGTAAGGCCGGCTCGCACAAAAATTATATATTATTACTTCTTAGAAGCACTTTATTAAGGCAAAAAAGAAAAGCATGTCTTTTTGGAAGCTGGCTCATCGCGAACAAAACAAATGCCTTATTCATGCGTAACAGCAAATGATTCTGTCTCCCTTACAAAAACACTTCTGGTAAGCAGTAATTTTTGCTAGGATGGTGGACATTTGCAGAAATTTCTTATTATAAGTTTCCACGTAACCGAATTTGCAAAAATAAACGTGTTTAAGTTAATTTTTTTCGTAACTTTAAAGTTGCTTACTCTTTGCAGAAGAGCACAAGACTTGCATAAAAATGTTCCATTGAGGCAAGTTTTACTAAACAAACTGTACGAGCTGATTCTAATAAATGAAATCAGACATTTGTATGCAGATTCTTTTATGAAAGCAAATGAGCAGGAAAAGAAAGGAAACTAAAGAAAAATGTTGCACAAAAATAAAACAAATAAACAAAACTTGAAAAAGATATGCTATGTGATATTTGCTTGAGTATGCACATATTTACGCTTACTCACACTTATACATAAATGTCGATATATACCAGTTGGCCAGATTGGCTTGCACGATATTGTCATCTATGATTCTTGCACGACTTATCCTCTGTTATTTGGTTTTTTAGTCGACAATTTAAAGGTAATTTTCGTTTAAAACAAGCTGAGTGTCAATGTTAACACTTTAGAGAATTTGTTGATGACAATCTGAGCGACAAGTCATGATTTTTGTTTTCATTCTAACACATGAATATGTTGGAATCTTGTTGACAAAATTTAAGGTGATGCGGTAGCCAGGTAGTAACCGAGAAAACTTATAAACATGCAGCCTCAGTTCGCTTCCCAGCTAAGTCAGTCAATATGAAAAAAATAAGTACGCAAACAAATTAAATTTATGTATTAAAAATATTAATTAAAGTCTATTCTGTTGACTTGCATTGTCGCTCAAGAACTGACACTATCATTTAGGCAACGACCACGATATGGTGGTGGACATTGTCGCTTGTGTTATCATGCATGATTTCGTGGCCATTTGTTCGAAAATTTCTTCAAGGATTTATTTGAGCTGTCATCTTCATTTTCATCATCTTCTTCATTTTCTATTGTCTTGTATCCATCGTTTAAGATGTCTTCAAACATGGCCAACTGGGATTGAAGCTCATATGCATACACGTACACAAGCACACATACATACATACATTCACATTATATTCAGAAGAAAAGGCGAATAACGTCTGCCATAAAAAAAATAGATGAACTATACACAGTGGACCGGAAAATGTAAAATAAAGTTTAAAGTAATTTTCTTAATGCAGCACAGTGCAACTTTTTGCACTTAAATATACAAATATGAAGTTAAAATGATTTTAACTCCGGCACTAAAACAGATATCGCAGTGAAACTAATACCTATACAAAACTAATGCAACTAATGCAGCGTAGTAAAACTGTAAGAATTCTAGGAAAAACCGATTTCTTGTACAAAGCAGTATATGTATGTTGTATGTTCTTTTCACTCATCGCAGCTATAAAGCTTTTAAAATATTATAATGTTTTAAGTTTATTTTGATTAGTTGTTTGAAAGCGAAATTAGAAGAAATATTTTATACATCTTTGAGTAGATTAATGCACATGTTGGCCTATTGCTTTGGCTTTTTATTTATGTGGTATATTTCAAATAATAAACCATGATTTCGATTAGACTTATGAAATAGTGGTAGCGTAATGAGTCTACAGAGTTCTGTAAAAATTGTTTCCTTAGAATTACTCAAAACTAAAAATTATTAATATATTTACATACATAAATATGTAAGTGGAAAATCTATATAATTGCAGGATCCTTATAACATTGAAAAAATTCCTAACCAGGTTCATTAAATAAAATTATTATTGCTTGTTACAAAAGTTTCTAGTTCAAAAAAACAACCGTTCCAAGGCTGGGAAATTTCAACTTTTTTGTGGTAATATTCTTTAATTTAGGTCTCTTGATTTTATATTAAAAATTGTTTATTTATATTTCAATATTTCGCCACTCCTTTGAATATTTTTTCCAAGAAAATATTTTTGTTTCTAATATTTATATGAACAATTATAAAACAACAATATTGTGAAGAAAGTTATTTGGCAACAAAATTAAAAAAATTCAAAACGACATATTATATATTTTAGAAAGAAATAGATTGCTCTTGAAAATTAATAAAATAGAATTCAGGCCTGGAAAATTTAAGCAAAATGTCTAGCAGACATATTCTATTTCCTTTTCCTAAAAGTGTATCGAAGAATTTGGAATAAAATGTGCAATATTAGTAATGTTTAAATTTAGACATTTTACAGTTTTATAATACACAGTTTTACAATACCAAAATTATTTTAAGACAATCAAATACTAACACGATTTTGAACATCATACGCTATAAAATGGCGATTGTATCAACTTTTCCACACCTGAAATAGTTTGTAAAAGAAGTAGTTAAATTTATGGTAGAATTAGTCGACTCACATCGTGAGCTTACACATCAGCTGACAAAATCTGTAACACAAATAAAACATGTTGCTGTTTATTTAATATGTATCGTAACGTATGTGAGCTAGAAATCTACAGAAAATAGGTGCTTACGGAGCAAACTTTAGCTTCTCTCTCACATACATACACTCACATGTATAAAACAAAGAGAAATGCAATAACAGCTGAAACGTTCGCTGGCAGCCTCACATATTTACTAACTAACATCCAGATTTAAAGGCTCAGTTAGCCGACTGTAATGTAATGTAACTACAACAGTAGGAAACAGCTGATCGATATTGTTATGTGAAAAGTAATGGAAATGGTTATAGAGATGTAATGTAACGTAAGTTTTCATACAGTTACATTGCATTACAGTCGGCTAACTGAGCCTTTAAACAATAAGATAACTTCAAAAGTAACAGGATACGAATCGACTAATTCTACCATTAGTCAGATTTTACATGCATCAGTTTTTGTTGCTCAAATTTTTAATTTTATGGAAAAGATAAAGACAGATACATAGAAGGCACATATTGCTTTCTCTCTCTCAATCTCTCTATCACTGTCTCTCTCTCGACGTTTTATATTTTTCCAAAGCAGGTGCATATAAAACGGCGTGCTGTCACCCTTTTTCGTAAGTTGTGCGTCCAAAATATGAAGCGGTACAAGTTTGTAATTACTTAAGATTGCTTGCAGATGCTTTAAAACAAACAATTGTTTTAATATAATTATTTCATTCAGTTTACGGTATCAGTAGTAATATGATAAATGCTAGGAGCACAACTAGGACGAACGACGAATTTTTCTGTGCGTACTTTCGTCATAAAAAATAAAACACATTTGTGCATATGAAAATTAACACATTATGTATTAGATTTGGGTAAATAAAATGTCATCCATCCGGAAAGGATCATCTGTTAAAATCGTCCGTTATTAATTTCTCTTTATTTATTGAAAAAAAATATATAATTATGTAAAAAATTTGCTAAATGCAGAGTGCAAAAAAAATATACAATTCTTGGTAATTCAAGAAATTTGTTATTCGTAGTAGGCTTAGAAACTCATACAAAACCCAGCAAATAATTTTTATTCGATATGAATCTATTTTATTTTTCTACACCTTTATACAATTAGAAATCCATTGGATAACAATAAAAGTATTTATAAGGCAAAAGGAAAAATAAAATCTTAATTAAACATTCAAGAAATTTATTATTCGACATATTGTCATAATTATATTGTAAGTGAAATTTATTTGCTGGTGGTTAAGCGATGTCTATATGCATTTCATTGTTGCTTTAACAAATCGTCAGTAGACTTCAACCACACATTTTGAACAGTCACAACCCTCTTATCTTATGCACAAACTTCCAAAAACTATTTGGGAATTCACAAATAATAATATTTTGCTTTTGTGATTTTCAAAAATATTATTATTTGTGAATTCTCAAATAGTTTTTGGATGTTTGTGCATAAGATAAGAGGGTTGTGACTGTTCAAAATGTGTGGTTGAAGTCTACTGACGATTTGTTAAAGTAAAGATGAAATGCATATAAACATCGCTTAACCACCAGCAAATAAATTTCACTTACAATTCTTGGTACTATTGAAAACAAAATCTTTGAATAATTTTTTTTCCATAAAATATCCTAAGATTATTATAAAATAAAACAAATAAGTATACACGTATATATAATTATACATACATACATATGTTTTTTTTTATTCATGGGATGAATGGGATGAAATCATCGAAAGACCCTGGCAGTGATGGTGTTTGCCAGGAGTGCGAGACTTTAACACGCTAAAACACCCCTTTACACTGACCCAAACCTTCCCCGTGGTACTGCCGCAAGGCCCACGGGGTGGGAATAGGTCCTAGACCTAATCTAACCTAACGAGATTCTTCTGCGAATCTCTTCTAACCTACGAAGTTCTAATAGAACGAATTTTGCAAAATTACATACACACGTCCAGTTATACAAAGATTCCAACATGGTTGGAACTATGTTGTCCGGCCTAATTCTACGCCCTAAATCTACTTCTAAGCACTCTCTTCTACTATCAAATCGTGGACAGATGAAGAACACATGTTCGGCATCTTCCACGACATTACCATCACAGCTCGGACAAAACGGAATACTGTTATGTCCGAAACGGTACAAGTACGACCTGAAGCAACCATGTCCAGTCAAAAACTGTGTAATATAGTAGTTCAAGTCACCGTGCTTTCTTGATAACCATGTACTGATGTCAGGTATCAGTGAGTAAGTCCATCTTCCCTTATCAGTCGCTGTCCATCGTGCCTGCCACTTACGTAGGCACAAATCTGTCACACCATCCGTACTGTCCGATATCGCCTCTAATTCGATGGGCATCAAACCGGCAATGACAAAAGCTGGCTCGTCGGACACAGTTCGGAATGCGCTACATACTCGCAGGGCGGCCAGCCTATACACAGGGGATATCAGATTCACATACGTAGAATATCTCAGTGAACCTGACCATATAGGGGATGCATATAGGATAATGCTTTTAACATACATACATATGTATATGTATGTACATGTATGTATGTATACAAGTATAAATTTAGGAAAATACTACAATTTACTATTTAAATATAAATTCGTTTACGCTGCGTTATGTTTTGCTACACTCATCACTTCAGACACCCGCATAAAAGAATGCAATTGCAACAAAATAGATTTTACTAAGATTTTTTAATAAATATATCTACATATGTATGTATATATTTATTTATATAAAAAATGTGAGTATGCACATATATGTATGTACATGTTCATTCATATATTTGGAAACATATCGAAGTGTTCATATGTAAACTGGCTGTTATGTTATATTTTAGTTTTTCTTTTATTTTGCAGCCTCTCGTACAATAAACTGATACATAATTAAACGCCCACATTGTACAAAAATGTAAATTGTTTTCTCTTTTCTCTATTTTTGGCAATTTTGATTTAAATTCTGCAATCTCAGCTAATAAAGTTATTGTATGGAATAGCAAATCTATGCTATGCTATGCTATGCAAAGCTTGTTTTTTCTTTTCTTTCTTTTTAAAGAATATGGCCCATGGGCAGTCATGAGTGCATAGTCAATGTCACTACAAGCAAAAAAAATATGTATGTTAACGCTCTTGCAGTGTAAAGAAATTAAACTGCCAGATATATTGCTAGCAAACAGTTTGCATGAAACCTCACAAAAATGGACTCCAAATTTATAGTACTTTGTGTAAAAAAGATGACATTTTTGATTATACACTCGTACGCTAAATCCTCGTACAAAACTTGCGTTAACTCTTAGCATTTTTGTATTATCTCGTACGAATATAGAAAGCAATGGGAGACAAAGTTGTTTTGCGATAGGTCTTTACTCAACAACTGCATTCCTGCAGTTGTGCTAAAACCAAAAATTAAATTGAAAAGATTTTCTCTTTTTGTATTTTATTGTAGGGATATTTCAATACCATAATTTATACACAATATTCTGTCTGTGTAAACCTCTAGGCAAACTGGGCATTAAAACATGAAATTGCGCTTGACGGGTGTGCTTTGTGCTTTGGTTTTATTTGTATGCGGTTTTTCAGATGTATTTTTTTCTGCTTTTTTGCGTTTATTTCTAAATGTAACACAAAACCATTGATTTTCATTGATGGACATCACTATCGCCATCATCATCACGTGGTTATTTTTTTATTAGGTTAATGTGCCTCACATTCGCACATATAAACTTACAGATGAACACGCTTACATAAATGCATAAGCAAATACAGATGTTTCTCAGTTTTACGAATTTGTGATATATATAACACGCAGTAAAATTGTTGTATTGTTTGTTAAAATTCGTAATTGCAATCAAAATAAAAGGTGTACTGTTTAGGTGCTGTTTATCTCGACGAGTCGATTAACTGATTTGAGTAGACAGTAAGCCCTTTTATGAGTAGCATTCGATTTTCGATCTTCGCTGGGTATCGAATATCGAATTTTCTATCGAACAGAGTTTAGCTTCCGATGAAGTATTTTAACATGAAAAACTATTAAGAAAATCTAAGGGCTACTTTCACAACGATACAAAAGTAAACTTTAAGAATTTAAAACCAGTTTTAAAACTCTTAAAGTATACTTTTATTCGTTGTGAAAATGGCCCTAACTGTTAAACAATGTTTGCTTTAAATTACACAAACAGGAAATGTAAGCTATTTTTTGTCGATTTTATTCACAATAACGACGTTCTTTGTCGTCATAATAGCAAATGGAAATTCGTTCGATCAGTACTTTCGACTACAGTCGAAGATCGAAAGTTGCTCATAATAGGGGCCAGTATATTTATTTTATTTTATGGACAAGCTTTTTAACTAACACTGACTGTTATTTGGAGCTTTTACACAGCAATTGCATTTATTTACAATATTTCTACAACCTAGACGGTCGGCTTGAACAGAAAGTTTATGTGAAAAGCACATAATCATACAAATTTTCTAGACGAGTCGACTGCCTGGCTTGCGAAAACAGGGGCTAAGCATATTTGCTTACAGATTTTGGTGTTTGTTAATTACAACCTTCAGGTTGATTATAAATATGTTGCTAGTCACTAATATATCGCTTAATTTAAATTTCTATTTTAAAATACAAATATATCGGTTTTTGTTTGAACACAAAGTATATTTATTTATACCAACTATATGAAACAACAATAGAAAACAAGTACACTGTTTATGGTTAAAACATTTCTCAAAAAATAACATCCAACATCTTAAGAAAAATTAGTGTAAAGATTAGTTATGAAAAATTTAGGAAGAATCACATGAAAAAAGTTAACCACCCAAGCACTTGCAAAGACTTTCTTCGAACAGAAATTTTATAAGGAACAATCATTTGTGAACCTTTGTAGTTTTACGTGCCATGTGACCAATTATAAGTTCACTAACACAGAAAAAAGTAAAAAAAAGATTCAATTAAAAAAAACGAAGATTCAGTTAAAAAATTAATTAGTTTTCAACCAATCACGGAAATTGTAGTATTAAATCATCCATTTTAATTAAATTTTTTTTTGATTTTTTTCATTTAAAAAAATATTACATTAATTAAAAATTTAATTGATCTTTTTTACAGATTCAATTAACATTTAATTGAAATATTTATAAAAGTTTAAATTAAAAAACTAATTAAAAATGTTTAAAGGTTCAATTAGAATAGTAATTGAAATATAGAAAAAATATAATAGTATAAAAATATAAAAAATTATGTTGTGTACATATGTACATTCATACATAAAAAAAATGTATTAACTTTTCCATTCACATTTGGCTTCTATTCCTTATTATTATTATTTGCTTGTTAGAACAAAATGAATTTCAGTTTTTTTTTATTATTTTAATATTTTATTTTTATTCAACACATGTAAAAATTGTTACGAATCAAAAAAGAAATTAAGCTGAGTAGTTTTTTTTTCTCCTGGATTACTTTCAAAAATCGCTTCCATCGCAAATATTGCAAATTTTCGCAAAAATTCGCAAAATCGGAAACAATCTTTAAAATTCATTAGAAATCAGAAACTGTTATAAATAAAAAAAATTCGCTTTCATCGCGAATATTGCGGAAGTTCGCAAAATCGAAAAACCACATCACCACAAAGGACATATTTTAATATTTTCGAAATAAAAACAAAAAATTCAAAGAGTTAGTCGTCTTTCAACGACTTAAAAAATAGAAATAAACCTAAGGCCGGGCTTACATCTGTGTGCTATGTGCCACAAATGTGTAAAAAAAAGCGTAACCACGAACTACTAATAAAAGACTGTTTGATTCACATACGTATTTATTAAGTTAAACAGTTTCATACATAACTAATAGACAATTTTATAGAATCAAATTTGTTTGGAAACAGTTTAAATCAATAAATACATGTCCGAATCAAACAGTTTTTCATTAGTAATTAGTGGTTACGTTTTTTTTTGGGCACATGGCACACAAGAAATGCCAGATGTAAACTCAGCCTAACTGTTTTTATTCTCTGTCATTTCAATTTAACTTCTATGACAATTTTTTATATGGCAATACAACAGGCCGTATATGTAAATATTAAAAGCGTCTTATAATATGAATTGATATTTAAAAATAAAAATGCCAAAGTAAAATAAATATTTTATTTTATTACTGGACATTTTCGTGAAATCGTGAAGAAATCTTGCAATTTTTCCAATGAGCTTGATATTATATCGTTCGTTAAATGGGAAAACTACTGTACAATGTACAGTTCACAAACGCAATAAAATGGTCGATGGCGGGGGTGAGGGGGAGATATTTAAACATAAAACATGTATGCATGTACATGTATATAAATATATTTGTGTGCATTTGATTATTTTAAATAAATTGTGAATATAGTTTTGATTGTAGTGCAACTAAAAGTTTTGTTGGGCTGGCGGTCAAATTGTTTGCCTGCATTAAAATGTATTAACTATGCAACCATTCTTTTTTAATGTTTCTCTTATTTTTATTGCTAAAATAACATTTTAGCATAAATACGAGTATATATACAGACGTACGTCTAACCAATATATCACACTAAAATTGTAATTTGATTTTCCACAAAATACAATTTGCAAATAGCAACACACAAAATACAAGCATACATTGCAGCTGTGCTTATTTGTGGGTCCGAAATATTAAACGTTTGCATGTCTTTGATAAATAATATGGAACAATGCTGGTTTCTATTTAAATTTTATGGTTAAACTATTTTTGAAGTGGAAAGTAAAATTGGTTTGCAAAAATACCTTTCAGGGCTTTAATTAAGGGGAACGCAAAATATTGGCATTTAAATGTTTGCGAAATGTCTATTTTTGCTTTCCTACTCAAATTAATTTGATGAAATAATAATGCACAATTATACTTAATATTGTTACTAAAACTATATAAATTTTTTCAGTAATATAATATTTAGACTCAAATTTATGATCAGGCTAAGGATAGAGTGAGAAATTAATTTTTGTTTTATCATTTAGGGTATAAATATACAGTAATTACCTATAAAAAATTAACACTCTATTTATATAAATATTTAGTAAGATTTTAGAAGAAAAATTATCCAATAAAAAGTTTTAACTCTGCCAACTTTGTCATTGTTATTTTTTTTAACTAGTGAAACAAAAACTTTTAAGAAAGTCCACCCAACTCCAAACCTTCTTTCTTTATTTTAAAATACAGCTGTATGTGTCTTAAAATAAAATTTTTCCATCTTTTTATCAAAAAATATTTCGCTCTTTTTGCAGCACCTTTCTGCTTTCCCTTCACCTTTTTACTGATATCGCCAAACTTACTTCCTGCATTTTAGATTTAATTTATTTTAATGTTTTGTACATATTTTTTCTGTTATTTTACGAAAAATCTATAATTTATAAGTTCACTTTATCCTTCTTTTGTACACTTGCAAAAGTATTGAACACTTTAATTATTACAGATGGACTTACTGATCTATCAACCTTTCTTAATCACGGTCACTTGTCAGGTTAGTTTTTTTTTCAGTTTCATACATGTGACAAGTAAAAGAAACAAAAAACAATTGCAAAACTTTATCTGTTACTTTTTCTCAATATTTTTAAATTATTTATTTCCACTCGCTTATTTATAAACTTTTCTTGGTTTTCAATAAATAAAATAAGAGAAAAATTTTCTTTTTTACTAGACATTTGCACAATTATACTTCCATCTCTCTTTTTCTAAATCGTTCATATAAATTTAATGTTATAAATGCATGTTAAGCAAAAAAATATATAAAATGGCATGACTACTTTTTGTTATTTATTTTTTTATTAAATTTTATCCAATAATATTTAATTGTTTAAGTAAAATCTTCACTAAATAATTAATGCAATTTACAAGTAAGGCAGGCAAAATAATTTTTTTTTAAATAAAGCATAATTTCCGTCCAACAATTGAAAACTACAGTGCAACAAAAAAAAAATGCTATTGCTAAAAAATAAAATTAATTATATTTTTGTATTGTTATGTTTTTATTTTGGATATTTGAAATCAATTGATTTATTTTATATGTCTTTTGGTGGTATTTGTGAAATACTGATTTTTTTTCAATTTTAGTTCGGAAACAGTTTTCACTAGTCCCCATTTGACAAAAACCGATGATTAAATAGGTTTGATTATATGTTCGTGTCATATATTATATATTATACATTTAACTAAGTTGATTTATCAATGAAACAGATTTGTAATGGCACAAGTGGAATATCGATATCAGAAACACATTTATTGCAACCTATACTTATAAATCGGCATTGTTGTAGACCTGGGTAAAACTCCTTCAGTGGATTATTTATAGCACAAGCCTATGCTCTCTTTTAGAGGCATACAAATTTTTATAAAGGAGTGACCTAGCAGGGCAAGATCTCACACCAAAAAATGATGAATTCTATTGAGTGTGTGTGGCACTTCTTATATAATAATTAACTAACATAAGACCTGCAAAATCCTGAAAATAAGCTGATTTCTGTAATTTGTATAGTAAAAAGATGTAAATATTCACTAATAGATAATCCAAAAACACACAAGAAGATAAGTTTATTGTGATTTTTTTTAATAACTAACATGTGGCATTTTGCATCTGTGGTTCTAATAACACCTGCAGCACCAATTCGTTTGTGGAGCAAGTGTTCACAAGAGATTTCATTTTCGATTGTTTCGATCCTTGCCCCCTTCTAAAAACAGTTTGCAAGCTCTGCCGTGTTTATATTATCCAACATACATTTATAAGTTGACTCAAAAACATTCATTGTTTGATGTGCTTTCATCCACTTCTTTGACAGTTCACTAACAAACTTTCGATCTGCTTGCTTTATTTTATTTGTATAGTCGTCATTTTCATCATTTTAAATATCACTTTTGATAAAAATTTAAAATAGATCAGCATCATTCCTTTTCTTAGGATCGTTTCCAGCATACCAAACATTGAACAAATCCCTTAAAAAAAAATCGATATTAAATGTTTAGGCAAATATTGGCAGCCGATTTCTTACATCTTTAACAATTCACACGTTTTAAAATATAACGACACAAAAAATGAGGCGAAAGCTGGTCAAATTCACTTTTAAAAGTCTAACACAAATCCCAATACAGATACTATACCAGAATTAAAGATACATTGTAATTTTCATACATCTTTTTCTAAACGGAATGCTAAATCAACTGGACATCAAGAATTAAAATAATACATACATCTATTACATATAAGAAACAAACAAATAGTAAATAAAGTATTTTTACTTTATTGTATAACCTCTTAAGACCACACACAATTACCGACTCGATTCTTATTAAAAACAAAATTGAGTAATTATTTCTGTTTAAAACAATATAACAGTGATAATACTGCAAATATACCAACAAAATTTATGTTGCTGTGTACAGTGGGGTGGCGCTTTGTCATTAAAATTAGAGATGTGAGTGAGTCACGCGTAATTCCCGTGTGATCGTGATTAAATTTATTACTAATCACGCGTGAGTGCGTGAACGTGACTTAAAAAAAATTATTCGTGCGTGATCGTGCGTGAGCTATTTTTAAGAATCACGCACGAATTCTCATGCTCTCACGAGATAACATTCCTGCGTAGGTACATATGTAACTGTACCCATGTATGTTTTTTAGATACTACGAGTATGTAGGAAATTTCAATTGAGAAACACTACGGATTCACCAGTGCCTTTGTCACAAGTACTACTGACGAATTGTACCGCTCTAGACATTTAACATGTACGTGCATGTTATTGAAAATCCACTACTTCCGTTGGTACTATTGACTAGGTAGTTATTTTTGGACCATATGTATGTATGACATTGACTCACTAGTACATTCACATTTGGTGTTTTATTAAAAGAAAAGAACTAATTGAAAGTATCGTAGCAATCCCATAAGTAAAAGTAGATAAGTGTTGCCCCCTTTTTTTGAAATGGGACTAAATTAGAAGCTTCCTTCCAGACAAAAAAAAAAGAATTTCTCAAATCCGTCAAAAAATTACTTAACTACAGGCGAACGGATAGATAACCTACTCGTTTTTGGAAGTCGGTTAAAAAAGGGACTAATTCATTAATTTCTTCAGCGTTACCAGTAAGTAGGGATATTAATATATAGGCGCTCCGTTGGCAATGTCACTAAAAAGTCAACAAAATAGTCGACAAATGTGTGACTTGGAGACACCTAACCCCAACCCTCCTACAGGGTAACTATAATTGCCAAATATGCAGGTTATCTGTTTTATCAGTTTTTTTAATTATTGAGCAGTCGTGCAGTTTTTGTTTCAAAAATCCGTTTCAGTTTATATAGTTTTTATAGTTAACAATAATTGTTTATTTTATTATGACCAGACAAAAACCTACGAAAGACAAAATTAAATTTTTTTAAACAAAACCATGATGCAATGTATGTGTAAGAACCTATTTTCAACCCAAATAACATACAAATTAAACTATATACTTTTTCGAAAGCGTGCATGATCGTGAAAATTTTCAGGAGCATTCGTGCGTGAAAGTGCGTGAGTAAAATTTTTTTCTGCGTGAGCGTGCGTGTCGTGAGTCAAAAAACGCTCATGTGCACATCTCTAATTAAAATCCCATAAACAATTTTCTTTTTTGTAACATTAAAAAAACATTTTTTCGCTCTAAATTTGGTATTGAGACCATAGAGCAATGTATACTTGGGTCGAACTCATGCACATCTTGTGCACAAGCCTATGATCAAACCCAAGCAATTTAAATGGGTTTGATCATTTGTTTATGTTAAAAATGAGCTATTGAAAGAGTTCGTTACAATTCTACATCAGATTAGTTGAATTTTAGTGTTGTCTACACACTTGTGTTTAAAATTTCATTCATGAGAGACTATGAGCAGCAAAACAATAATCTATCTGCTAGATATATAAAAAATTAGTTGTCCACAAAATGGTAGCCAGTTGAAAAATGAAATGACCTTTGCGTCTATTTTATAATAAAATGTTTACTAAAATGTAAGCGTAATATTCTTTGATTACAATAAGAAATAGAAATTTTTTATCGTATATGGTTACAGTGATATCATTTATTACGTTTATAAAAATTTCTAAAAAAATTTTTAAAAAAGTATTTACTTATTTTTTAGTAATTTTTTTACTCCTAAAGTTTTGAAGTTCTGTGTCAATATTAAACATTAATTTCCTCCTTTTATATGTAAATAATTAAAGAGTTTTTATTTCTTTTCTTTCAGATAACGAAATGCGTGACTTAAGTGTAACGTTTTATGGCAGTAAATCATCACATTATCAAACCGTAAACTTAATGCTGTTATTAACAGTTGCTGCTAGTTTATGCGTAATTAATTTTAATTATTAAAAAAACAAAAAAACAAACCAAAGTATAAACCTCTTGAAAGCGTGTATGTATGTGTTACTAACAAAAAAAAAACAAAAGAATTTATTTGATTTCATCAATAAAAACTTTTTACAATCATTCAAACAAAAATCAACAAACCGATAAAAAAATTGTAAACAAAATTTTTATTATTAATACTATGCATTAATACAAAAACACACTATACTCCAAAAGAAAGAAAGAAACTAGATTAAACAAAAAAAGCATAAGGAATACTGGATTGAAAATATTACAAAATAGAAGTAGTTGAATAAGCAACTGTAAATAAATATATTCACCGGTATTGCGTATGTCGAGTCAAATATTCGTCTACGAGATTTTTGTCCTAGCATAAAGAAAACTTTTATACATTGCTTTAATCGAGTACGAACTTTTCGTAGATGAATATTCGACTAGACATATGCAATACGGGTGATTATTAGCATAAATTTATGTAACTTCAAAAAATATGCCAATTTTTTAATATAATACATAAAATTTATATAGATATTCTTTTTTCCGTTGAAATCATGATAAACACATACAATGTCACTATTATTGTTTTACACTTTCCAGCTCTGAGTTTTAAGAACATAACTGCTTGAAATAGTTAAATTTATATCAAGGGGAAAAACACAATCTTTTATATACTAAGAAGGGCAGGGTTGCAATACACCTCCATTTGCAGACCCATTGTAAATAAAAGTTTAATATCAATAGTTTCATTCCCGCAAAATGTGTACGGCCAAAATATACATTTTAATTAGTTTTATAACATTAAAGTTTATATACATATGCATACATACTAAAAAATGTCAGAGTTAATAATACTCAATTCTGTATAATAATTTAAATGTATGAAAAAATTTAATTTTATGAAGACACAATTATAAATGAAAGTTTTAAAATTTTATTTTTCTTATGCTTCTTTCGTATTTTGTTTACATACATTGCCATAGTACTACATGAGAAACTTTGTAGTTTGGATCAGATGCCTCCAAAGCATAACATTTTCACTCAGCGATGTCAATATTTAACAAATGTAGATTTGATTGTTTAGATATAATTTTTATTTGAAATGAATATACTGTTCATAGATGTTATTTCCCACATACCTGATTTACTTCGCCATGCAACATTTAAAATTAGAGTTATACTAATCGCGATTAATACAGGGTGGGGCAAAAGTTGCGAAGAGATTTGAAGAATTAATAACTTTTATAATATAATATATTTTATATTTTTCTCTTTAGGACTTGTAAAATAAATCTGGGAGATTAATTATGGAAGGTTACAACATTATCCAACGAACCAAAATCATAGAACTTTATTTTGAACATCATCGATCAATAATTCAAACATTACGAGCCTATTGTCGTCATTTTAATGTGCGGATTTCATCCTCTGAATTTATGATTCCACGTTTAGTGACACATTTTTAGTGACGACAAGGCTCAGTGAGGAATCTTTAACTCGCGGAAGACCACGTTCACTAATTAGTGAAGCAAATATTTAACGCGTTCAGGAAAGTGTTGGGGAGAATCTTGAAACATCAACGCGAAGGCGTTCTGCTGAGCTGCAAATTTCTCGGAGGTCCTTACGCAGAATATTGAAGAGAAATTTACATATTTTTCCATACAAGGTGCAGTTAGTGCAACAACTAAAGCCGGGAGATTTCCAAAAATGAACAATCTATGCAGTTCTCTTGCAAGAATTGGCCAGAGAACATAATGAATTTATTCATTATCTGATAATGACCTATGAAGCACATTTCCAATTAAATGGTTTTGGTTCACTGGATAACGTTGTAACCTTCTATAGTTAATCTCTCAGATTTATTTTAAAGTATTAAAAAGAAAAAAAATTAAATTAGAAAAAAAGTAATAATTTACATGAAAGACCACTTTCATAATTAAAGCGGCTCACCCACTTGCAATATAATTGTGCAATTTTTCGTATTGTACAATAATATCGCCAATGTGCATATGATATTTGGAGGTGGCACAATATATTGGCAAATTTTATTTTTATTGTACAATCAAGACAATTGTATAATGTGGAGGCAACATTGTTAAATGTTGTTTACTTTTCTGTCAGGACTGTCAGGAAAATTTGGCAATATTTGCTTTAAAAATATTGTGCCATTTATTGCATAGTATAGCCCGAAACGACAATAATATGTATAACAACATATGCAATAATATTGTATAATGGATGGGCCGCTTAAGAGCACATGCACACATGTGTATGGATGGATTTGTAGCATTTAATATATTTCGTGTACTCAATGTTTAAATAAATATTGCTCATACGTCCATTGTTCCACTAATTTGAAAGTGTTTAACTATAAATGTCAAAGCATATTTATTTGGATTATTAGTGCGCACAAAAACATTTCAGTTACATATTAACCATGCGAATGCTCTATATGCTCAAATACTGAAATTTATTTTTTAGATTTTAGTGGGAGATTAATGGCCAATTTCACCAACTTATTGAAATATCAATTCATATTTAAAAGTAATTTTTCCATACAAAAATTAATGAAAATCGACATTTATGAATTGATATTTAAATACAGTTGGTGAAATTGGCCCTTAGAGATTTTAATACCGTGGCGGACTTATCGCGTTTTTAGTTTTCATAAAACTTTTATGTGTATAATTTTCATGTAATAAAACGGAATTTAAATTATTTTGTATTTCTGAAGGGCGATAATTAATTATTTTTGTGTGGTGTTATTCAGTTAAATTGCTATCAACAGAAGCATTTGTTTCTAATAAATTTTTCACAATTTGTTTAAGCAGTTTAAATTATAAATTTTGTTATCAAGAAACCGAAAGAAGGTAAAAACCGAAACTAATGCGATTTTTATGTCATATGGTAGATTCAATTTCCCGCACCAATTTTTCAAAATCGTGCTGCAAGAAACCTCCAGTAAAAAAAAATTGATCAATTCACCTGAAAACAGTTGAAATGTATTCACGGAATTATTTCCCGTAATCAGGCCTCAATCAGTTTTTTTTCAATTTTCCTTTTTTTAGAACAAAAAATTTATTTAAATCATGGAAAAAATAATCATTTACACTGGCTGAGAAAGTGCAACATTTTCTGCGTCATCATGCACATCATCAGCACCCATGTCATTCCTAAAAGTTCAAATAAATAAATAAAACATACATATTCCTTTTACTAACATTCCAAACCAAATTCCATTTGTGGTGAACTTGACAGTGAAATACAAATATGGTGATAACACGTTATATTCTATTCTATTCTATTTACCACTTATTTCATAAAGCTTTTAATTATTTGTTGCTTGTATGTTCGTAGTAACAGGTACTCAAAGGTTAAATTTTTAGTGTATTATCTCATATACCCCGTAATCGTTACATGAAAATCATTAAAAATAAATTTTAATATCATCATGCAGAAAAATGTAAATAACTAAAGATAAAACAAAACCTTTTTTCAAACTTCAATACCACCAATGAAAAATATACATATACATACATTTATATATTTATTATATACTTCATAACGTACATATACATAAATATATAAAATTATTAAAGAAAAAGTCGATTGTAATAAGTATTTATAAAAAAAAAACTTAAGCACTTTTTATAATTTTCGAGACATGAAACGAGTTAAAAGACAATTTTAATTATTGTTTTATTTTTTTACGCCACTGTGGATAAATAGGAAAAAAATTGCCAACTTTAATTAAAAATCACATAATTAAGGAAATTTATAAAAGCGATATTGTTTATACATAATATAAAAATATTTTTAAATATAAATCGAAATTAATGAACAATTTCCAGAATAAAAAAATTTTTTGAGAAACCAAAAAATTAAATTTAAAGTAAAAAAAATAATAATACATTAGTACAGACATTTGGTGTATGGCATTTATAAATCATTTGAGCTGCAGCAAAAAGTAATAAATTAGAAAAAAAAACTAGTAGAAAACAAACTTTATAACAAACACTAAATTAAACAAAAATATGAATTATTATCAATTCAAGGAAAATTAAAATCAGCAAAAATACATAAATAACACAAATAAAGCGAATATAATTAGATAAAAATATATTATTATAATTATTATTATTATTATTAGTAAACATATTTAGATAAATGGTAATTTGTGTTTTTTTAACAAACCTCACCTACACTCTCTAAACATAAAAACTTCTTTTAACCATTTTTCCATTAATTGATATTAACATAAAATATATATAGACGAAATTAACAAAAAAGCATCTATAAAATATCCTTACGTGTTAAATAAGTTAAAGATAGAAATGGATGAAAAAAAAACTTATGATTATCTTAAATTGAATTCGATCGATGTGTATTGAAATATGTGTTATTATTTTTAAATAAATCTATTTAGGTTTATTAATTTGTATTAAAAACATATGTTGCTTTTTGAACTTTATCTAAAGCTTTTATTGAAAGAAAAAAGCTTTGTTATATGAGCAAATATTTTAGTTTGATTGAAAATATATGAATTAAAAAAAACCTGAAAATACATATATCTCTAACTATCTGCCAGTTTATTTTGTAAATTTTTTTTATAGATGATTTAAGATCAACCAAAAATATAAGATATTAAAAATTCCATATTAATTTAATTATACCTAAAGAATATATAAAATAAATAAATGTATGAATAAAAATTTAAAATTGAATTGTGTTTATTGTAGATTTAACTAAAGCTTGTCTGTACACTATCTGAGTTTTCATCTGATTTTAAAAGCTTAGAGTGAACTAACGTCTCTAATACATAGTTTACTTATTTTTTATCTGAGGTCTGTTGAAAATAAAATCCTTCAAATTTTCGTCTGATTACAATTAGTCACAATGTTAGAGACAACTTTTGAAATCAGCTTAGAACTCAGAGAAGTGTGAAACCAGCTTAAGGATTTATAGTGAAGTAAGTGAAAAGGCTCAATATTTCAACGTTGAAATTATGCTGTATCAATTGCAATGTCATCAACAAGAGAATACAAACTCTACTTTGTGATATGACAGAAGTGTCATAACACAGTATTTATTGAAAACCCATATTCATATTCATCTACATGACTGTACACTTGGGTTGAACTCATTCAGTCGGTTGTTTTTGACACAAAACTAGATAAGGTTAGGTTAGGTAGGGGTGGCAGTCAGAAACCCGGACTCACTTAGACCGTTTTGGTCTAACTAACCAGAACTCAAGTTAAAGCTACTAATACGTTGTAGTTCAACACTTGCAACGTCAGAAAGTTCTCTGAACTCAAGAGCGCCCATTGCAGCCATTCTCTTTCTTTCAAGTCCAGGACAGTGACACAGAACATGTTCTACACTTTCTCTTCATCGATATCATGCAGCTGCAGCAAAAATTATTGTGTTCGACCTTTAATAAGTAAATACTGTAAATTAATACTTTTCCATATTGAAATAAGAAATTTAAACATTACTATACTTTCGTTATTATTTCTTATTAATTCAATATGGTTTTTATTGATGTTAAGCTGTTTTTTCTCTGGGTGTACCTAAGAAACAGTGTCCGGTTAGCACGGATACTAGAATCGAGATTTGTTTCCTATTCTGACACAAAACTAAGACTTAACCCATTTCAAATGAACTAAATAAGTTCCGCCAATTCTAGTTATTAAAAGCTTAGGACATCCTACGATGTCAGCAGAAAAGGTTCAATTTATAACTACACCAACTTGTCAAATTTCCAATGGACTGGATAAATTTTTAATAAATTTGTGGGTTCCCTGTGAATTCGTGCGTTAAATATGATTTTTGATAAGTGCTCTGTGAGCTTTATTAGTTTTTAAAATATATTAGAAAAAAATAATATTTATTTCGAAAACTTGTAATGGCACACGGCTGTCTCAGTGTGCATTAACGGGATTCTACCAACTGCGCTAAATAAACGTTTGTTATTTTGTTCTTTTTATAGTGACTTATTTCCCATTTTATTTGCATTGAAATAAAATGGAACATTCGAAGTTTTAATGGCTGATAGGAGGGCGGTTTATAATGCTTGTAGGTCTTTTCTCATTAGTTTGCAAAGCGATTTATTTTCCATTGTTATTTTCATGGTAAGTAAGACTTAAATAATGATATTAAAAGCACCCGTTCCAAAAGCGAAATAAATTACAGGTAAAAATTTACCCAAATATGTACGAGTATATAAATAGTTGTGCGCACAGAAGCACTTATCCTTGGTTTTATTCAATTATGTGAGTATATTTATACATTGATTTAAAAGCATTCAATACAAAGCTCTGAGGTCCTAAAAAAGTATGTGCATTTGTTTGGATGGCTGGAGAACGCTCAAATGTTTTCTTGTTATATTTATTTAAATGGTGTTTTTTTAGAGTGTCACAATTTAGAATTTCTTTGAGTAAATCAATTTTAGCGCCCGCTGTGTGGCATGTGGCTCCGTCCTGTTGGAACCACATATCAGTAAGATTAATGCCACGTAATTGAAGTACAAAAATATTTGAATCATGTTCCTATACCGTTCATCGTTGACAGTAACATTCTGACCGTCATCGTTTTTGAAGACATATGAGCCAATTACTCCGCCAGCCCCTAAAGCGCACCAAACAATAATTTTCTGTGGATGTAATGGTGTTTCAACAAAAGCTTGTGGATTCTCTTTACTCAAACGCGACAATTCTGCTTATTTATGTACCCATTCAACCAGAAATGGGCTTCATCTGAAAATAAAATTTTGAATTTAAATTCAAAATCAATATCAATTTGTGCTTCAGCCCATTCGTCGAACAATTTGCAAGCGTTGCTCTATTGTAAGTCGATTTATAATGAAATTTAAAAGCAAACTAAACAAAAACCAACTATCAGCTGTTAAATGGGTGCTCAAATAAAGCAGTGATGCCAACTCAAGGTTGTAACACTCTAAAAAAAATACCCTATATATGTTTTAAGAATAATATATTGTCAAAGGTATACTTGGTATATACAGTTAAAAATATAATTACGTCTTCTATTATGGTTATTTAGAAAAAGAAATTCAGAAAATATTTGAAGATCATCAATTTAGACAAGAATCAGAAAATGAGACAAATGGAATCTTATAACCAAAGTATAACTTCAAATATTTCAAAAAGTACTGAACATATTTTCTTTTTTTTATGTATACATATATTTATTTATTGTATCTTCAAATATGAACTAACAATAATTATTCAAATCTTAAATCTAAATATAATTAATTAGGCCCGACCAGTGTCGGACATAAACATAGTGATAGCTAATAATAATACATAAGTTGTGATAAGCAAAAACAAAAGTATTTTTCAATCAGTTTCTTCCGGAGTGTTGAGCATTAGAGCCCTTGTGTCCCTCTTTTTTAAGCGGATGTGTCCAGTAAAATTCAAGATATTACGAGCAAGCGGATTAGGATGAGACTCGAGTTTTGCGTATTTTGCAATTTCTTCAGTTACTTGTGGCATATTCAAATCACGATGTAAATTTGAATTTCTTATATACCATGGAGCCGATGTTATTATCCGTAAAATTTTGTTTTGCCTTCGTTGAATTTTTTCTATATTTGAAGCTGAAGCAGTACCCATAGCTGAATTCCGTAGCACCATATAGGTTTTAAAAGTGACTTGTATATCAAAAGTTTACAATCTAGACTGAGGGTTGAATTTCTGCCAATCAGCCAATGTATCTGAGTTAGTTTAAGTTTCATTTGCGTTAGCTTAGTGTTGTTAATGTTTCCATGTAAGCCTTCGATCAAGGTGTATACCAAGGTATTTCACTTGTACATTTTGAGGAACAATTTGATTATTGATTGTAATGGGGGAACAAGTGTCTTTTCGTAGGGTAAATGTTACTTGAGCACACTTCTGTTCGTTTACCTTTATTCTCCACCTGTTTGACCATAGTTCTAGCTGGGTAATATGTTGCTGAAGATATCGGGAAGCCTCGTGAGGGTTTTCGTGCATACTAAGGCAGGCTGTATCATTGACAAATGTAGATGTGTGAATATTAATGCTCAAAGGCATATCACAAGTATAAATCAAATACAAAACAGGACCCAGTATACTCCCCTGTGGCACATCGGATGAGATTTTTTCAGGCATACTCATAAAGTCTCCATCCACAATAGTGAATTTCCGGGCAATAATGTAACTTTCCAAAAGATTTAGAATGTTTATTGGTAAGTAAGTCTTTAATTTTAAAATTACGCCTTCATGCCACACTTTATCAAATGCCTGAGAAACGTCAATAAACAGCGCAGAGCAATACTTCTTTTCTTCAAAAGTTTTTCGTATAAATTGAACCAATCTATGAGTTTGTTCAATGGTGCTATGCTGTCTTCTAAAACCAAATTGATGGTCCGCTATGCACTCATTATCAGTTAGAATTGAGGACAATTTTATCATGAGTAACTTTTCAATGAGCTTTGACATTGTTGACAGTAAACTTATTGGCCTATATGACTCAGTCTTGGTAAGATCTTTGCCCGGCTTTGGAATCATTTTAACCTTGGCAAGCTTCCAGCTGTTTGGATAATACTCCAGGCGTAAAATGGCATTAAACATTAATAACAGGATTCTAATTGCAATATGAGGCAACTTCATCAGCATCTGGTTACTAATTTCATCAATACCCGGAGCTTTTTTCGGGTTGAGTTCAGCAATTAGTTTTTGTACATCACGCGTCTTAAATTTTATGGGTCGAGGGGGTAGCGCAACTACACTCGGCAAATCAACAGCACCAGAACATGAGTTTGGGGTAAATACGGATTTTAAATGCTCAGCATATAAATAAAATAAATAAATAATTTACCTTTTTCAGAGTCGCTTCTTGCCCAATCTCCGGTAGATGTGCGCAGAAACGTCGGGTGTTTTAAGCTTTCTAGCAGCGCGTCACAAAGAGTAATTAGATGCTGGTGTGACATCAAGGCCTTCTAGATAATTTTTAAGAGATGCAGTTTTTTCAAATGCAAGCAACTCTTGGAGTCGTTTAGTGCACGCTTTAAAAATAGTTTTATGTTGAGGTGATCTGTACTGTTGCCATTCCCTTCTAGCTCTTCTTTTTTCACGCACGAGACGTTCAATATCAGTAGAATAAATTCTATTAAACCCAGTCTACTGAACATATAAGAAAAAAAAATATAAATTTAAGAAAAAAAAATCTAAATTTAACTGCCAGTTCATAGAAGCCATGTAAAAATTATCGTCTGGCTATTTACATTGAAAACAAAAACAAATTTTGAGTGCTTTAATTTTGTTTTCAATATGAATAGGCAGACGAGAATTTTTACATGGCTTCCATGAACTGGCAGTAAGTAATTTTTTCTAAGTTCAAGTAAATTTTTACAAATATCTAGTAAAAAATACTTAAAATTACTTAAAAATAGTTTATAAAAATACAGAAAAAATTACTTACGTTTAAGGAAATGTTTATTGACTTAAGCTTAGGAAAATTGTATCCTAAGAACACGTCAATTTCGTTTTAAATAAAAAAATTAATTTTAGTAAATGATTTACTCTTGATTAGTTTATGAAATTTTAAATACTTAAAAAAATAAAAAGGTGTTCAAAATTTTAGAAAAATATTTTCGAGTTTGAGGTATTTTTTTTCCTGAATTATAAAATATATTATTTGTTTACATTTAGCGACAATTCTGAGTATATTTTTTATATTTTCGAGGATTATTTGAACTTTAAATATATTTTTTTGTAAATTAAATTAAATTTTAAAACTCAATAATTTCAATGCTTATGCAGGCTGCCCTGATATGCAATTGGTTATAGTGCATATCTATCACTCAGAAGGTTGTTGGTTCAATACTTGTCTCCTCGCAAGGAATATATAAGTTTGTCTGGTGAGTAAATTAAGAATATAACTTGAAGAACTAATAAAAAACAAATCATGTGGTATAGAATTTAATTAACTCCCTGTTTCTACAATCGAGACGGTTGATTTGAGTATAAAGTTGATATGGAATTTTTTAATTTTTTTGAGAGATTTTCATATAAATTTTCTAGATAAAATAAAAATAAGTACAAGAATTCTAGACATTTAAAGACTTTGAAAAATTTACCAAATTTGAGATCAAAAATTAAAATGATTTTTTGCAAAGCTCTAATTTTCGTGGGAAAATTTTACTTAATTTTAGAAAAATTTTACTAAAATATAAAAATATTATTACTGTAAACTGGTTTATTAATGACCTGGAAATTTAGTAAATATTTCACTGGTTTCAAGTACAAAACAGCTTTGGCGCCACACGACAAAACTTTTTTTACTCAAATTTAGAAAATTTTCCAAAGTTTAAGTTAAATTTTTTTTGAGTGTAATGTATAAAAAGTGCAAAAATCTCGATTTAAAAAAACTGATAAGTTCGAGTCTTTCTTTATTAAGGTAATGATATACTTCCATCATATATTTGTCATTAGCTTAGACTTTGTTTAAGATTTGTTTAACATATTGCCTTAAAATATTTAAATTATTTCGCAAAACACATAAACACACAAATCTTGATATAAGCCCAGCATATCCACCGCTAAGTAGTCATATCACTTGCATCTTCATATGCATACTTAATGAACAAAGAAGACAATAACCAAGACAATACAGCAGAAACATAGCAATAATAATAAGACAATAATCAGTATGGAAACTTCAAAGTGTGCATGGCTGTAAGCAAGTAAGTTTTTGTATGTACATTAAGAAAAAAAAATTTGGCGTTACAATATGACACCATAAATATGAGAACAATGATTATATGGGTCTTTTTATGTCGGTTTTAAAGTGTATTTTAAGTCACTGCAAATACAAATATATGGTGAATGTGGGTGTTGTCTTATGCTGCACACTTGTGTGCGCTTAAGCAATCTTATGAAATATAGCGGTTGACTATTACTCCGACAGTGGCGTCAAAACGATGAGATAAATATGATGCTTAATATGACAACATATGCACTTAAAATTATATATGATGACATGGAATGTATAATATACACAAACCGATAAACACTCACACATACATACAGAAATGCATACATGCATACATACGAGTGCCACACATACTTCTACGTATTTTATTATCTATCAACACATAAACTAACCACCAACAACATTGTCATCCTTATAATATCACACAGATAATCAAACAATAATAACAAACACATTAACCCTCCACATTTAAAAGTGAGGTTTTGCCTTATCTGGCTGGCAGTTGCAACGCATCGAGTAGCAACAATTCCTCTTGTACAATATAAGACAAAGAAATGGAATTTAAACACTTACACTTACATACGTGCATAAAAGGTCAGGGAGAGGGCGATAATATCAGCATGATACCATAACAATCAACATAATAAGGAAGTGTTACTTATGCCTTCATAAAATGGCCTAAAGACAAAATGCATTTAAGGCAATTGCAGCAAAACAATAATGTCAACATCATTAACAGCACACATCTTCATCAGTTATGGCCTCAGTAACAGCAGCAGCAAAAACAATAGCGGTAATCTTTCTTCATTGCAAACTCCTGGTGCAAATATTGTAGATGTAGCAAGCCAAACCGAAACAATAAATCATATGAAATGAAGTTTTTTACACTAATTTTTAAGCGCAATACAAAGACCTTTGCAGACTCAGAAGTGTAAATGCTTGTACAGCTAAAATAGCTGTGAGTTTCTATTTTATAAAATCAAAACATTTTTCTTTTTAATACATATATTTTTTTTATTGCATCTTGATAAATTAACTTACAATAAGTATTCAAATCTTATATCTAAATACTATTACTAAGCCCGATCAGTTTCGGACATAAAGTAAGTGATAGTAATCAATAATACCTAAGAGCCGTGCTAAGAAAAACAAATATTTTCAAGCATTTTCATATGGAGTGTTCCCTCTGTTTTAAGCGGATGTGTCTAGTAAGCTTCAAGATATTACGAGCAAGCGGATTTAAATGTGACTCGAGTTTTGTTAAATGTTTGCCTGCGTATTTTGCAATTTCATCAGTCACTTGTGTCATATTTAAATCACGATGTAAATTTGAGTTTTTTATGTACCATGGAGCCGATGTTGTCAAACGTAAAATTTTGTTTTCCCTTCGTTGGATTCTCTCTACATTGAAAGCTGAAGCAGTGCCCCAAAGATGAATTCCGTAGCACCAAATGGGTTTCAAAAGCGATTTGTATATCAAAAATTTACAATCTAGACTCAGGGTTGAATTTCTACCAATCAGCCAATGTAACTGTTTTAATTTTAGTTTCATTTGAGTTAGCTTAGAGTCAATGTGGTGTTTCTGTGTAAGCCGTCAGTCAAGGTGTATACCAAGGTATTTCACATGTGAATGTTGGGGAACAATTTTATTATTGATTTTAATGGGGGAATAAGTATCTTTTCGTAGGGTAAATGTTACCTGAGCACACTTCTGTTTGTTTACTTTTATTCTCCATAAGCTTAGCCATAGTTCCAGCTGGGTAATATATTGCTGAAGATATCGAGATGCCTCGTTAGTGTTTAGTGCATATTAAGGCAGGCTGTATCATCGGCAAATGTAGATGTGTGGACATTACTGCTCACAGGCATATAACAAGTATAAATCAGATACAAAACTGGCCCCAGTATACTCCCCTGTGTCACATCGGATGAGATTGATTCGGGCACACTCATGAATTCTCCTCCCGCAACAGTGAACTTCCGGGAAAAAATATAACTTTTAAAAAGATTAAGAATGTTTTCTGGTAGATATGTCTTCAATTTTAAAATTAGTCCTTCATGCCACACTTTGTCAAATGCCTGAGAAACGTCAATACACAGGGCAGAACAATACTTCTTTTCTTACAATATTCTTCTTGCTTGCTAGAAGTCAGCTTCTAAAACCAAATTGATGGGCTGGGATGCACCCACTACCAATTAGAATTGGGGACCATTTTATCATGAGTAGCTTTTCGAAGAGCTATAAAATTTTTCACAGTCAACTTATTGGCCTATATGGCTCAGCCTTGGTAAGATCTTTGCCCGGCTTTGGAAACCTTTGACCTTGGATGTGGATAATACTCCTGTCGTAAAATGGCATTAAAAATTAACAAAAGGATTCTAATTGCAATACGAGGCACCTTCATCAGCATCTTATTACTAATTTCATCAATACCCGCAGCTTTCTTTAAGTTGAATTCAGCAATTAGTTTTTTTACATCACGCATCTTAAACTTTAAGGGTCGAGGGGGTAGAGCAACTACACATGGCAAATCAACAACACCCGTACATGTGTTTGGGGTAAAATTACGGGTTTTAAATGCTCAGCTCAGTATCGCTTCTTGCCCAAGCACGGTTAGAAGTGCACAGAGATGGCTTAAACTCAACGGGTGTTTTAAGCTTTCTCGCAGCGCGCAACAAAGAGTAATTAGATGCTAGTGTGATATCGATATTTTCCACATAATTTTAAAGAGATTCAGTTTTTTAGATGCAAGCAACTCTCGGAGTTGTTTAGTGCACTCTCTAAACCTGATTTTATGTTGGGGTGATCTGTACTGCTGCCATTCCCTTCTAGATCTCCCTTTTTTACATATCCGTAGAATAAATTCTATTAAACCCAGTCTTCGTAAAGATTGGCAATATTAAATTCAATATCATTGGATATTCTTAGCTTAACGTTTTCCGTACAATGGGTACTAAGATATTTTTTGAACCCCAATCAATTAACACGTTTGATAATTTTCACATATGGGTAAGGTAAATCACTTCTTAGTGGGCAACAGATTGTATCAATCGTGGAAGAGTGATCGGAGGAGAGATCTAGAGAAGCTTTAACTTGATTTAAGGCCCTAGAGATATTTTTCATGACGCCAAAATCTATAACATCCGGAATGAATTTTTTGTATTTCCATAGGCCAGTAAGTGGACTTCCCACTCGAAATGACGTTCAAGCCCATTTTTGAAATATGTATATATGTATATGTATGTAGTCGCCAGCTGCTACGAAACCTGGTCAAAACCTTTGAACTCCCGCCCTTGCAAATTTTCAGGGCAAAAGCGTCGCCACAAAAACTTGCCGCCAGACCAGACATTTAAATTATGCAAATTTGAGAATGTTCAATAAAAATTGGTAAAATATATGAAAGGCTAAAATATAAATTGCAATTGTGTTAGTTTACCTCAATTTTATTACAATGAGTAAAAAGTGGAATACTTCTTTCTCGTAGATATTTAAATGGCAGAAGTAAATTTAGCTTATATCGGCTTTATTTATGAATTGCATACTTTAATATTTCAAAATAAATTTACAATAAATTTGTTAAACTTTTGAAAACAACACTCACGCTTTTCAACAGAAAAAGCAAAGTTGCAGGTATCTAACGAAGAGTGATTTCCTCTAATATAAGAGTTTTGTTGTAGACCTTTGCATTTGCTTCCTTTTTTTATCAACGACTGACTATGATAGTTAATGTTTGGTTTGACTCGAACTTATGACGTGGAAAATAAAGAGGGAGAAAAAGAAAAACAACAGTTCTTCAGTTTTAATGCCGTTGCTGTTATTGTCGTTGCAGTTGTTGTTGTTGTTGTTAATGTTGTTAATGTTGTTGCTTTGTAACACTTGATGTTGACAATAAGTATCAAATATCACGTATTTATTTTAAAATATACTTATGATGCCGTATTACAACAATTCCCGTAAAGACATGAAAAATACGGGGTTATCTTTTTATTTTATAAAGAACACTTTTAGTTGCCAGTGCAACTAATACATACTTAAGAATACATGAGATAAGGAAGTTTTTGCTTTAAATTAGAACTAAGAATTTAATTGTTGAATTGAATTGAATTGAAAAAAACATTTCATTGCAGCAAAAAAAACATGAAAAAATTGAGATTGAATCATGGGTTCAAGTCATGATGAACTGGTTCGATTTAGGGGAAACATGCATGATTTTTACATTAACATATGTCATTAGAGATCACGTGTTTGAGCAAGAATTTAAATACTTTGTTCTTCATTAAAATAAAATGAATTCATTCGAAGACATTTTTTCATTCGTTAAAAAATATATAAATTTTTTAAATCGGTGACAAATGTATTCCCTAATATCAAAGCTGTTTGTTTGTTTTAATTAACATCTTTTCACTAAAGAAATTTATACGACCCAAAGGTTTTAAAAAAAATGTATTTTGTTTTATTACAGGTGTCTTAATTTGTTGAACAGAAACTTAGAATTGAAGACAAGCTTTGTTTTATGTGGTACATTTTCCAAAAGTCATAAGAAATTCATTGTAATCCACTTGTCTGTTTTGGGAAATTAATTATTTTTCCCTTCTTCATTTTCGCTTTTTTCTTATTTTCTTGCTAAACGGGAATAAACAACCTCTAGGGAAATGTGTCAAGATGACACAACAAAAGAATATAACACAAAGTGAAAACTAAAAGCAAACATTTAAAACATTTCAGAGTAAAATAAGGAGAAAATTTAACAAAGCGTAGGAATGTAGATCAGTACTAGTAGAGAAGATTATAGATTCCACTACAAATTTTATAAGACCAATTCATAATCTCGTGCAAATGTTCATTTATGGTAGTACTTGTCGAGTATAGTATAACATAATTTTACACTACAATAACAATATTCACAAGAGAGTTACATGAAATTCAAAATTTTTAAATTTTTTTTCTTTTCGTACGCAATTTTTACTGCAAAATATTACAATATTTTATAAAAGTGCGCACGTTTCTTTTAGAATATTGTACTGAATTGTATTAATAGTGGGGTATGCATATATTTTTTCAGTGAAAAGATAAATAAATTGTTTTATTCACATCATTAATTAAAAACATTGCTCAAAAGCAAAAACTTATTTTAACGTAATTAAACGCTTTATAGCATCTCATTTCAAAGCTAACTTGGCAGACAAATATGAAAACAAAACTAATATAAACTCGGATGAATATAGGGCTTAGTGGTGAAAACATGTTTACAAAAATAATTTAAAAAAACTCACAAGTACTCCAAGCAACCTATTTAACATTTTCTTACTCTTAAGTTCCTTTTGTTGGCGAGAGATTTAACACAAATATCAAGAGAATTAAAATAATAAATAAAAATTAATTTTTTTTTATTTTCATTATCCCTTAAATTGTTTAAAAGGTAATGTCTTTAAAGTTATTTATATACTTGGAGGCTGCCTATCTCACCAACGCTTTTTAAGTACCAATTTATATTTAAATGTTAACTTTCAATAACTTTTGTAATGAAAAATTACTTTTCAATTTGAATTGATATATAAATAAATTGGTGAAATTTTCTCTGAATGTTTATACTTCTTATTTATTTAAGTTTTTTTTTTTTGAATATGTTTTTAGACTATGACAGCAAACATCAAAGATTGGATTTTTTTTTTACTTTCCCTGCTAACAAGAGGAGTAGCAGTTGGACTGAAACTATTCAAGATAAAAAAGAATAGTATGGAAATATATAATAATATATATAAACAAATATGCCAAGCTGACGACTGGTCTAAAAAATTTCTATGAAACTCACTCAAAAAAGTTAGCGCTTTTCATATAAATTTTGTGAAAACAGGGTGTCAATTTCATTTATCTTCACGCCTTGATTACTTTAACAATTGTTTTATATTGATACAAATCAAGGCAACTGCTAAAAAACTGGAAAACTTCCTTTAAAAGAATGAAGCTTTATTTATTACTCATACGTATATACGTACATATATACATATATTTTTTTTATCAATGTATTAGGTTAAAAATCCTATTCGGTTTTATTGTCACTTATTAGCCTTTATATTTTTGTCTAGTTTTTTATTCGAAAAACTGCACCAGCTGAACTTTGCTGCATGTCCAAAATCATATGCATGTTGCACACACGCACAAAATGGTTAACTTTTTATTTTACATTTATCGACATACCGTAACTTCCTATAAAAAACAAATATGAGTATCAACAACAGATAAATAAAATAAATCATAAATATGAATAAAAATTAAATAAACATGTACGTGCAGGCGCGTGACAAGCTAAGTTTGCTTAACGAAAATCTTTAAGGACTTGAAGAAAAGTTATTTAAAACCCTTCTTGCGATATTCTAACACATTTAAGTTCAGACATAGTTGTTTTAATTCATATTAAATACATACACTTAATTCAAGTATTTAGGCTAAAAGCATATACTAAACTGTGCCTTAAATTTTGATATCTCTGTTTTGGTGCAAGACACTAATATATATACATACATATTTCGCATAAGATGATTTCCTTAAAATCAATGGGATGTTTCTCATAACTTACAAGTGTTATAATGCATGTAATATATTTGTGAAAGTATATAATTTGAGAAACAGGCTTCATTACTTTTGACGCAGAGTTTCCATTTTAAATTCTGTTTGGACTTTATTAGCTATGAAGTAATAAAGTAATGGTTATAATGGTGATGTTACTTTGCATCGATGCTTTGATAAGTGTTATCGTTTTTGACTCCCTGATATTTTTTATCATTGTGATGTTAAGAACAGAATTGATCATGAATGAAAACAAAAATGATTGTGTCGTGTATGATAAAATTGACCATAGTATACTCAACACAATGTTCGTTTTTTCACCATTGGTTACGTATGAGTAATATTGATAATTAATATTGCATTACTCATACGTACTCATTTCAGAGAATAAATGCTGAAATTTAGTTTTCTTATTATTGAAAACAATACATATAGATATTTTATATATCATTTAAAAGATAACTAAGTGCTTTTAATTTTTTTTAATAAAACTTTTGTCATACGTGGATAAATAAAATTAATTCTGGAACTAACAATTTTAAAATTTTGTTATTCATGTAATCTCCATTTATTGCTCAACATTAAAAACGCATAAAAATTTTTCGATTCAGGTACAGTTATGAATTTTGTAAATAACGAAAACCAATATCCTTTTATTACTTCTAAGAAAAGCCTTTACAGATCATTGTTAGTTTGGTATAATTTTTGAGGAAATTAATAACAATATTCAAAGATTTTGAACTTTTCGATTGAAAAATTTTTTGCATGGAAAATGGACAATGTATAGAACAATTTATTTGTTCATAAAAGATTTTTTTCCATAAAAATGTTACGTTAATTTTTTTACATAAAACATGGAACGATTTTATTTTTTTCGTAAAAATTTTTTGGCATGAAAATGGACTCAGTGTAGTAGTCCATTTATTTTTTCATAAAAATGGACGATATATAGTGTATTAAATTTTTGGTAAAAAATTTGTTTGCATGAAAAATATACAATGTATAGACCATTTCATTTTCTTCATGAAAAATAGAACGATGTGCAGTCCATTTAATTGCTTCGTAAAAAATTTATTGTATAAAAAATGGATGACCTATAGTCCGTTATATTTTTTGCATGAAAATTAAACGATATATATTCCATTTAATTTTTTGCATGAAAAATGGAACGATTTTGGACGAAAAAATGCCAACAAATACATGTTTTTTTGTAAAAAATTTTTAGTAAATTTACTTTTTCTCATAAAAAATGGATCAATAAATAGTCCATTAAATTTTTTCAATTATTTGTTTGCATGAAAAATATTACATATATTTTTTTTTTTTTGCATTGCAAATGGACGACTTATTGTTCATTTACTTTTTCGCATAAAAAATGGAAGATGTATAATCTATTTAATTTATCTCATAAAAATTTGTTTGCATGAAAAATAGACTATTTTTAGTCCATTTAATTTTTTGAATAAAAAATGAAATGGACTTTTTGGCATTTCGTTAATTCTAAGCTATGGGTTGGCCCATAAAATTCTAATTTCAATAAAAAAGTATATTTGCGATAACAGTCGCTTACGATAAAATCGCACTTATAT
Source organism: Nowickia ferox (assembly GCA_936439885.1). Taxonomy (NCBI): domain Eukaryota; kingdom Metazoa; phylum Arthropoda; class Insecta; order Diptera; family Tachinidae; genus Nowickia; species Nowickia ferox. The sequence goes on along the minus strand of OW387023.1, from coordinate 86,423,788 downwards.
TTTTAAACGTCATAAAACAAGTGTTCAATTGTATTTGAGATGTTTAAGGTTGACGTTTTGTCAGCTGATTAATGTGTTTGTAAAAAATTTAGAAATCATTTTTCTATCATTTTCATTAAAATTATCCAGGTTTTGTATTTTCAATGGCTATCTAAAGCAAACTAAGGGACGCAGGTTCTACAAAATCTGACAGTAGTCTAGTAATATATAACAAATAACATGATTATAATGGATTCAAAGTTACTGATATGGAAATACAAAAATAACTGATTTATCAAATTACCTTTGTGTACAGCAGATATGGAGATTTAATTTTTAAGTACTTGAAAAAATAACGTTTAAAAGAAATATACTAGATTATTTCTTAAAATAATCGTAAATTATTACTTATGCTCTGGTTATCTCCGACCCTGCCTACAAAAGGTGTAAGTTTCTTAATGCAGTTTAGTTTTCAAGCTGATGTAGGCGTCAACTATTTCAGGATCCTTTGGTAAGATCCTGCTTTCTTTGTAAATAAAAATAAGGAGATGTCTGGTGTTTTATTATTTAATTTAACACAGTATTCTTTATTTACGAAACTAAACTAACTGTACTAATTAAATAAATATATATTTTGAACTACAATTTTATCGAACTCGAAGGTTTTTACCACTCGGCTTCAAATTAATAACTACCATTGAGTGCACGAACAATAAGGAGGATTGTACACTCGGATAAATATAATATTAATAATTACTATTGAATGCACGAATAATGTAGCAGTAATGAGATATCGTCGGAAGTTTTTGGAGCAGTGCTTAGACTACGGTTGGAGCACTGTATAATAAATTGTACTACACTCGGCTAAATACAGTATTAATAACTACAATACAGCATGCATAAACTACTTCGGAACAAGAAACATAAGTACGATATCGTGTCTTGCTCCATGAGTTTAAAACTTGATGAGACTTCTAAGGTACATTTGTCAACATGTATGTTAACCACCACTGCAAGCAAAAACCATTAATGATGTAGTAATTGGGTTGGTATGTAGTTCGTAGTCGTGTTGTACGTAACATAAAATATGACATATGGAATTTTGTGACGGCACGTTATAAGCTAATGCTAGAAACACAACTAGGATGAATGACAAATTTTTTGTTGAGAAATTTTTGTCATCAGAAGAAAAAAACTGATGCATATGAAGATGAATACAATACAGCTATTGAACACTGCGATAGACAAACGATGAAAAAACAATTTTATCTCTCTTTGCACAAACAGTAATCAATTTTATCAATGAAAAGAGCTGTTATATATGAATGTTATTAGAAAATTCTTATCTACAAATTTGTCGTGGTTCATTCCAATTGTGTTCTCATCATTAAGCTTTTAAAAATTCAACTTTTTCTCTAGAGGGCGATTAACGAAAAAAGTGTCATGCCATATTAGTTTGTCTGTAGTAGTTTATTTGAAAACAAAATTTGCACTTTGTCTACAATAATAACAATTATTAAATAACACTTCAAAAACTTTGCGATATAACTAACGAATCGTTCGTTATACTGGAATTTGCCTGTGTATGATTGCTTATGAAAATTTCGTTTTAATTTTTCTATGAAATTAAAAGTGCCATTAAATACTTTCTAATATTATCTATTTGAAGATAAATAATTTCACAATAAATTTTAAGTAAATTCTTAAGCTTTCAGTAGTAAAACTGACTTATCTCCATTCATAACACACGAAAAATTTAAATTTTTTTAAGATTTAAAGTACAAGTACATGCATGCATGTGCGCATTAAATAAAATAAAATAAATAAATAAAAAACGAAAAATAAATATATATGTATGTGTATAAGAAACTAAAAGAAACAGAAAAAATCTGGTACTCTTAAACATTCACATCTAGAATGACGATTTCAAAAGGGGGAAACGAAACAAATATGTACACAAGTTCTCAACCTTTAAGCAGGATGCTGAAGAGGCACGTCAATTGTGGACATGAGGCTAACAAGTATGTTACATGTAGAAATCATTATAAACTTCTACTACTACAACTGCAATAAAAAAGTACTGTGAGCTGAATGCAGCACTTTTTACTAGAGTTGGCTGATTACAACGAATCATGTGAGCTTAGGTTTGATATTACTCAAGGTATAAAGAGCTGCATAAATGACTTGCTAACAGGATTAGTTGATAATTATATGCTTATAAAGAAAAAGCTTATGGGAATTAAATTTGTTTTTATTTTTAATTTGTAACGTGTTATTTTACTTAATTAGAAAAATTAAAATTCTTTTGCAAACTATATTCAAATTGACCATAAGAATTTAGGGTAGCTTCCTTATATATATCGTCGCTGTTTTAACTAACCGACCTAACTGACATATTTTTTAAAAATGAGTTAAGTTCTTTACTAGACTTTACTAGTCATACATACACCTTGTCTACAATTTTTATGACTGTAAGCATTACTGTTGTGACTATATAAGTAAAAATATTTCAGACGAAGCCATAAGAATGAATGTATAAAATAATCATAAAAGCTGCTCTAAGAAAAAAATAAATAAATTTTAAAATGTTAGTTAGGTCAGTTACTTAAAACAGCGACGATATGTGCATACATATCACTGTTAATCTATTGCAAATCATTAGGCAACTTTTCCCAAATTTGTGAAAATTAAAATCGTCTTCATTTCAGATAAAACTATTAGATGCCAGTGAACTCTATTTGAGGCTCAAAACTTGTTTGCCCAAAACTTTGAATCATCGTTTGCGAGTAAATTTATGATCACTAACAAAAGTTTGGTCACCGTGCCATCCCTTTTTGAAAATCAAAAAATATATAAAATTATTACGGTTTTCGTTGGCAATTATCTCTTAAGTGCAACCAGGCCACTGTTGTTTATTGGCCTTCGAGAGTTTTGCGTCTCACTCGCACTGGTTGACTGATCTGCCACGGATAACCGTATATTCTTGCGGTTCTTTTGTGGAATTTCTTTAACAACCACGTTGCTACTTCCTATGTGAAGGCATAGGTCGTGTACAGTCAGTCACAAAGCCTTTTTAAAAAACTGTTAATAACATCTTGGGCATATGGTCTAGCTACCCCGCCCATATTTGTGCAACAATACTTTGCAAATTTACTTTGTAAAGTATTTCTGAAATAAATAAATAAATAAATAAATTATTACGGTAACAAAATGTAAAGAAAAAAGAATCTCATATAACAACATTATACAAACGAAACAACAATAAGAGTTCCAAAAAAAAAAAGAGACTGATATGTTTACAAGATTTGTTGTTGTTTTTCTGCTACTTGCATATCTTTATATTTTCTATTTTACATTCGTTCTGGCCAGTAAAACAAACACTTGCACCCTTTTGTACATGCATAATACTCGTATATGTACATTATTTTTTATTAACAATGAGTGGATGGATGCAAGCAACAAAAAAAAATATCATACACTGTGTTAAAAAAAATGCTCTAGACCAGTGTATGAATGTCTTGTGAGTTAGTGCTGTACACATACACATACATAAATGCTTGTATACATGTGTATATGTGAACAATCAAACGTACAATACAATAGCAGTCTGCTTTGTTTCATTGCATTGTTACTTTCAATGATGACTGCCATTGATGCTGCTGCCAAATAAAACCTCAGAAATTCATGCAAATCGGATTTGCTGATTTCCAAATTTGCTTAGTTTTACTTTTTTTTCTTTTAAATTGTATTTTCACTTTTTTTTAGTTTCATTTCTATACACTTTCGAGTACGAATATCGTGCCAACCTTTGCTTGAAGTGTCATCTCAGTTTTTGCAGTTGCATGAAATGTTTTGTATATTACTTTCAAAAATAAAAGAGAAGAAAAGAAGAAAAAAAGAATAGTAATAATCAGAGAAATTCTTCTTTTGCAACTAAATAATATAATTTTATTAGTAAAGGATTTTAAATTCTCTATAGAAGATAATGCAATAAAAGCAAAGAAATTCAAATTCTCTAAATTACATCATTGAAAGAAAATTGGGCACACTGTTCTCTAATAAATCATTATAAAGTTATTGAATTCTTTATGTAACATTCTTCTTAAGATATTTTAATTGTGAAAAGGTTTAACTTGCCTAATGTTTTTAGGGTTCCATACACTAAAAGTGAAAAGGAACCCTATTGTTTTCGCTACGATTTCCGTCTGTCTGTCTGTAACAGGCAGTTTTCTCGGGAACCGTAAGATCTACGGACCTGAAACTTTTACAGAATTTGTAAAACTTTGGCCGCTATAACAACAAATGTATGACAGCAAAAACTTAAAGTCAGCAAACGAAACTTGTTGAAATCCAAATGTAATATACAATAGAGTCTAAACGAGGGTGAGAGGGATAGAGGTGAAAAGATATGACAGTTATCAAGCATAAATAAAAAAAATTAAATTTTCATTTTCCATTTCATTGAAAACTTTTTGACTTGTTTTTTGCAAATTTAATTTTTTCGAGCTATGCCATTGTTCCAATAAATGAGTGTTATGTAGTTGCTTATGTTTTTTATTTATTTAAATTTTTTCATTTCCTTTTAATACATCCAACTTATGCCCTGGTTTTCTTATTTTTTAATTAAATATTTTTTCAGCGATTGCATTCTGTTTATTTTCCTTCAGCTTTTTTTACATTTTGTTTTCTTTGCACTCACAATACTATTTTTGGGGAACTTTTCTCTTAAGGCTATTGGATTTTGTAGGACTTAACTGTTTCAATTGCTACTTTTGCCAGCATAATGTACACAGGCACGTTTGCAAAATAGCGAGTGCAAGTATTTGCATGAAACCATTTTAAAAAGTACTTACGCATATCTACATACAAGTGTATGTATGAATGTATATGTATATACATAGTATATATATACATATTAAACTTGACATCAATCCTTAATTTAAAATACTTTCAATAAGTTAATCGTTATCGATCATCTTCTTACTATGAGGCATACCAGCAACATTCAAAGCTTATTATTTTCTTTAACCTTCATGTCAAAATTAATTATTAATTGAATAGCTTGTGTCATACACAGTATAGAAAATAAGTTTATGTGTATGCAAAATACTTATTGACAGTTTAATTAATGGGCTTAATATTAACTACGGCTTGGCAGTCTTTGTCATGAAATGCACTAAAGAAAATGTACAATGTAAAGTTTAAATGAAATAACTAAGAAATAATTACTATTAGCATTATTTTGGAAAACATTACAGAAGTTTAAATCTCTATTATATTTTTTTTATACACTGACAGAAGAACTGGAATAAAACTGATGCAATTTGACACCAAGACTATAACAAGAGTGTTAGTTTATGACATCAATGAATCATCAATGGTAGGGATAACGATTGTGTAATCAATGATATTGTACAACGACATTACAAAAATTAGCAATCGGAATCGACTTGATAACAATGAAAGACATCCTAAGGTAAATGGAACTGGGCCTGTTCTTAAATGCATCACTATGCTGCAAATGGAGATTTAAATGTCCTAAACGGCTTCGTTGAAGTAGATAACGTACAAAAGAATGTCATATATGAGGTAAAAACGCACAAATAAATGTCAAATATGAGCTACAAACATGGAAACTACTAAAATGGATTATCAGGGAACTTGTATGATATTTTCAATTAAAGTTTGCTCGTATGACACAATGAGTGAGACAAGACTATTCACGTGACTGGTCTACAAGTGATAGGTACCAGAAAATGACAAAAGCATTGCTGGATTTAAAAAAAAGCTACAACATTTTACTTTTACCCTTAAGATATACCATTTGCATCAAACAGCGAATACCGCCATTGCACTTTTGTGTACTATTTGAGCTTACAAACCAATACGACGCCATTAGTTTTTTTATATATACAATTGTCAAATGCTTCTATTTTGGAAATTTTATATTTTTAACCCTCGATTAGAAATGGGGTGTTATATGTTTGTAGTGTGTGTCTGTGTATCTTGTGTGTCCACGTACATACCAAACGGCTGAACTGATTTTTTTTTTTTTTTAAGTTGACTTACTTGATCGCGATACATCTTTTCTAGATATATCGGGGATTTTCAAATTTTTAATTTTTGTTATTATAATTTTATTTATATTGTTATATTATTAGATTTTTTTACACATATAGTTTTTTAACTGAGTCTTTAAGAATATTTCAATCAACTTTTTAATTGAATCTTTAAGAATCTTTCAATTAAATTTTAAATTTTAATTAAATTTTTAGTTAATGTAATACTTTTTTTAATTGAAAAAATCAAAAACATTTCAATTAAAATGCTTGAGTTGTAATTGAAACTTGTTTTTACTTTTTTCTGTGTATATTTATACACATTTTTTAAATAAATTAACTCAACGACAGCAACTAAAATTTAAAGACAATATGAGCTACAGTCATACGCATGAGTACAAAAATACTCTGACTATAATCGGCTACACATGCATATATACAGTTCTATTTTATTAACACACACACAAACACACATAAAGCATTTTCGCACCTAACCAAGACATTCGTAAGTAATATCGCATTCGAATGTTGCGTAAACAAGAATTATGTTCAACAAAACATGTTATTGAAAAAAAAAAATTATTTGAATAATATTGTCATTAACTTAGTACAATATTTAACAGTACCGCGCATTTTAAAACATCATTTAATTTAATTTGTTTCTGTTTGTGTTTATCTTGTTGTTGTTTATTTTGATTGCTCGTGTTGTAAAAGTGTAAATGCCGACAAGAAGCCGAAAAACGTCGGCATTTTTTTTACTCAACAAAGTTATTTGTTAAATTATATCATAACGCAAAGCGCACATGTAGAAGAAACATGGAAATCATGTCTTGCCTGTATTCATTATTTGTGTATCCAATAACGATTTGCTCTTTAGCTGAGTGGTAAATACTTTAGCTTATTAGTGAAGAGGTTGGTGGATCGACTCATCCTAAACACATTTAGTTTTAATCGCAGTCAAGCAAACAATCTTTTCAAGCGTTGTGCGGTTTTAAAAAAGAATTAAAAACAAACAAAGAAATACACATTAGAATTTGAAAAACAAATTCATTAAACATTTTTGTTTTCTGTCAACAACTCAATTGTGAATATCACAATCATTTTAAATGGAAATAATTGAGTTGATCTTGTTTTCTTATGTTACAAATGTGTGTTGGTATTTACAAATATCGTTGGAGGTGCCTTTTCAAATAATATTTTTTTCTTTTCTTTGTATAGATAAATATATGTATGTGGTGGCGAATGATGAATAAATATCTCCAGTATCATGCTCATATTTTTTTCGTCCGATTAAATATCGATTGACTGAGTATAAGCATACTCAGACTATAAGTATGTGTGAGAGAGAGAGAGAGAGAGTCACTTTAATTAATATGCATGTGCCTATTTTTTATTGATCATCCCCTTAAAATAACAACTATATTTATTGGGAAATTATAATAATGGAACTTATAATTATTAACTAGCAAAACTAGAGAAAATGCAACAAACATAAGTTTTCGTTAATTCATGTAACTTTTAGTCGCTAATACAGGCTGCTATAGGAATTAGTAATTAACTCAATTATATAAAACTCATTAATATGAAGAAATTTATTATTTGACATATTCTCATAAAAGTTTACAATACAATAATTGAAATACGTAGACATGCTTATCCACCAGCAAATAAATTTCAATTATTGAATTATTAATATGTCTATAATTGAATTAAAAACATTTTGTCCATTAGGTATGGTACTCGTAAACGATTGTTAAAATTAAAGCATTAAAGAATACGAATTTCGTATTCTAAACCAACATTTACTTTAACAAACGTTTATGAATGCCAGTATAATACTTTATTATAAATAATTTACAAACTCGTTTTAAATTTTATGAATATGGGGCTTAAGTTTATAAATATTATACAAATTTATGGTATTTTGAATATTTAAAACTACATATTTCCCTCAGCGATCAGTGGAACATTTATTGCGCCAGAATGCATAACTCATCACAAAATAAGCATAAGAAATAAATATTATCACAACAAGAATAACGATGCACTTGAGATTTACAACAACAAAACTCTCCATAATTTTAAGACTACATAGTTGAAGTATTGGTAGTTGCACTTTCTGCTGGTGGTTATAAGTTTTCCTTTTTATTCTTGCCTTTTGGATGGCAAGACAAAAGAGCTACACTACTCTCAAAAATTAAATAGCACACTCGCCCCTTTTCAATGCAGAAACACTCACAGACTACAGAGAAACTCAAAATATAGCAACACCAAAACTGTAATTTCCCTTTAATCCTTTAGAAAACTTATTACGGAATCGGACTACATACAATTTACACTAACAAGCCCAAACACACATACACACACACTCACACGCTTACAAAAGTTCATACAATTATTCCAGTGCAATACATACAACAACTTACAATTGAAATTTACAATCCGATTGTTGCTTAAGTGGAAAATTTATGTTGGCCCAGAAAATGTTTTGCAATGCACAGAAACTTTAAAACATATTTACATTTACATATATAAATATTTGAATAAAAAAAGTTTTATGCAGTGAAGACGTAAAATATATGGACAAGCAAATTGATGTTGCAGGAACCCTATGTGTACGAGTATGTTTATGTGAACATTTAAAAGTAAATTATAGCAGCAGTCCAGGTTAAAGAAAGCACAAATCTTAGAAGTTCTGAAATCTTTTGCGAAAATTAAATTGTCATTATATTGTGATCTACATACATATATTTTACCAGGGATCTGAGTGACATGTGTTGTATTTTTGGAAAAGTTCTTTTAAAATGTAAAATTGTACGAGTTATTATTTTTTTTATCATTATTTTCCATCACTAGTTTTTCATTTCATTTTTATCCGTTTTGTTATCCATTATTATATATAGAGCAACACAAGTGTTTTTAACAGCTTCTTATGCAATAAGACGTGCGTGAAGCAGTAAAGCGCACTTGTTTGTGCCCTCTACTAAATAAAAACTTATATGGGGATATGTTCGATATATTATATGAATTTACAATTGCTCGATTCACAAGCTATTTTAGGAGCCGTTTCTATATTTCTATAGAAACATTTGTTTATAAACAATCTTTATATTGAAAATACCAACAACCCATGTACAAACTACGACTCTTACAATAGCTTGTGAATTAAGCAAATAGTTTTTTTTTTTTTTTTAATTTCGTTTTCGATTAAATTTATTAATTTATACAACAAATTTCACTTTCTCTGTTTAAATTTTCACCCATCCTAGAAACTAGTGCATTAAATTGTTGGTTGTTGGCGTTTCTCAAACCCTGGTACCAGCATATGTGACGTGCAAAATAGAAAGGACCTAAGGGTAAAAACGGGTTTTGTTCAGGAGAGCCATTTTAAAGACTGAAATACGTGTACCTTTGGTGTACCATCACATCATAAAATGCGCATATCTCTGGGAGGGAATACTTTTGGGGCATGGGATCGGTCTCATTCGATGCTCAGATGTAGTCCACATCAAAAAAAAAGTGAAAATTTATTTTTTTTTACCCTTAGGTCCCTTCCTCTATGCGCTGTCACATATACAATAACTAAAGCAAGACAAAAAGAAGAATCAAAGAAAAAAATTAAATTCTCTGGTACACATAGAAAAAGAAAGTTATAAACAACTCACTCTTAATTACAAAAATAATAGAGGTTCTCACGAAAACGCTTAAAAGTCTTGCAAGATGTGCAAACTGTGAATTTTTACACTCTCGGAAATAAACAGTAAAAAATCTAATGTAAATTAATTTACACAAGCCTTGTAAATTAGCCCAATAATTTGTGCGTTTTGTAAGCAACAACACTTTTTAATTATCTCAGCATTTTAGTTTTTGGTATTCTTTTTGCATTTTTAGGGTTCTGTACACCAAAGGAACAACCCTATTGTCTTCGCTACGATGTTCTCAAGAACCATAAGACTAAAGACCTGAAAATTTCAAAGAATATGTTAAACTTGGGCCGCTACAACAAAAAGTCTATAAATACATATTTCTTCTATTTTAACTCCTACAAGGAGCATAGTATCGTCAACATTTTTCTTGAAACGGTTTCAGTAATCAGTTTATTTTAAGACGAATGACTGATTAGGGCATAGCTTCCGATCCTGGTGTTGGGGCTGTCAACTATGCACCCAGGCGTGCTGAGTTGCTGCAGGCATTTATTGCGTGCTACGTTTAGAGTTATATCGGCCCTGGTCGGTCGTCAGAGCCAAGTCTCGGATGTACAGTGGGTGAGGTTGACAGTTGGAGAGGATTGGCTGTATATACAAATTTACATTTGTATTTGCATCACTTTCCCATTGGTCCTCCACAAAAAAAATTATGTATATGACAATTAAAAATAAAAGGGCGTTCTTAAGCGAGCAACAAAACATGTTGAAATCCTCATGTAATATACAGACAATTATATTTAGACACAAATTATCAAAATTAATGTATTTGTATGCAGATTGAAATTAAAAAATCGAAACTAAATGGTTTTCTATCAGTTGATGTAATTTTGACTATGGAAATTTGACAACTTGCCGTATCTTGGAAACCGTAAGAGGCAACAAACTCTTTCCCAAACGCTATAAATAAAATTTCGCAAAATTAAGAAAAATGCCGAAACAAAACATCGTCAAAATGAAAAGGCGCTTAAATGGAAAATATCACAAAAAAATTGCTAAAATGCAAAAAAAAACACCAAAAGTAAACATGTAATGATAGTAAGCTAACTTGGAACCGACATGTTGATTGCGTAACACAGAAAGCCACTATGGCGATCTGGGCGGTGAAGAGTTGTGCTGGGTGCACCTGGGGCATGAGTCCGAAAATGGTTATGTGGATCTACACAATGATTGTTAGGCCAATTATAACGTACGGCGCGATAGTTTGGTGGCAAAAGACTAGCCAGGTTGTGGCGACAACTAAACTCTGTAAAGTTCAGAGATTGGCGTGTCTTCTTGCAACAGGCGCAATGAGGTCATGTCCAACCTTAGCTATTGAGGCCTTGATTGGACTACCACCCATACAAATCTTTATAAGATCATCTGCGGCAATGGCCGCTTATAGGATGGGTCTCGGGACATCTGGTCGTTGTGTTGACAACGGGCACTCGTCGGTCTTGAGTACAATGCCCAGATTTGGATTGCTAGGAATGCCTAGTGATAGGATAAACTGTGAACTGAGGTTCGATAGGAGATTTAATATCACAATTCCACCCAGGGCAGTATGGGACGAAAACGGTCCTGTTGTGGATCCCAGAAGTTTATGTTGGTATACGGATGGTTCCAAAACGGAGGATGGAGTTGGTGCTGGAGTTTTTGGGCCCAACGTAAAAACCTCATTGCCCACGGGCAAATGGCCTACGGTATTTCAGGCGGAAATACAAGCAATCACCAAATGTGTTGACATTAGTTTAAAAAGGGGCATTAGAGGTGCGTATATAGCTATCTTTTCCGATAGTCAGGCAGCTCTTAAGTCTCTCCTTACATGGGAATTCCGTTCGAGGCTAGTTTTAGAGTGCTTTGACTCATTACAAAAGCTATCCATACGGAACAAGGTTTCCATTTTTTTGGATACCTGGCCACTGCGGTCATCCAGGGAATGAGGAAGCGGATGAACTGGCCAAGAGGGCCTCTGCTGCTCCTTTCATGGGCCCTGAGCCGTTTTGTGGCGTAAGTCGGTCGACTGTAATGTCTCTGATTAAAGAAGATGTCACTTCGACCGCTAAGGAGTTCTGGATGTCTTCTTCTGGCTTAAGGCAGGCCAAAGCTTTGATGCAGCCATTTACATATAATGGCATCCTGAACTTCAACAGGAATAATTTATGGCTTGTTACTGGTTTTATGTCTGGTCACTTTGGACTGAACTATCCTCTGTGGAAAAGTAACCAAGTTCGTTCACCTTTGTGTCGCTTGTGATTGGAAGATGACGAGACGACGACACACATTCTTTGTGATTGTATCGTATTATGTGACAGTAGAAGGCGTGTTTTTCATTCTGAGTTTCTGTGTTCAGATGATATAAGGCGAGCTTCTCCAATATCTGTACTGACCTTCATAAGGAAAGTCATACAGAGATTGAATTAAATAAACTCATAGATCTATGGTACAAAAGATCCATCAGGTGTCGCAGTGCCGGTCTTTGGAGCAGATCTTTCCCCCTATTCTATTCTATTCTATTCTATTCTATTCTATTCTAAACATGTATAGCCTAAAAACTAAAAAACCAAAAAATCCCTAAAAACTAAAACCAACCGAAAAAAAATCGAAAAAAAACTGAACAAATCGGCTGAACGAAAAAATGCACCTAAACTAAAATAAAATCGCAAAAACTAAAACCATCGCCTTAAAATGAAAATAGCGCTGAAATTAAAAAAAAACCTCAAAAACAAAAAATTTCAAATGTCAGATAAGATATTCGATATCTAGGCTAAAGTTCCAATAGTATATATAACAAATGTATCGTCAGTACGGAACCCTTCATGTGCAAGTCAAAGTCGCACTTTACTGAATGTATTCATATATTTAATTCTTTTCTGTGCTTTTCGCTTTTTTCAACATTTTTTATGCTGAAATGGGGAGTAAGACACAGTTGTACTTTATTTTAAAAAAAGAGATTGCTGAATGAAGTTATGGCTACTGCAAACGAAGAAATTTGTATATCGAAAAATGTTGCAATTTTTGTTTCACAAGAACCCAGCAAAAAATGGAAATACAAATCAATAGTTACTGCATTGATGAACTCAGCTCCAATTAGTTCCGTTTGTGGTGAAACATCAATGAATTTAACACATAGTTGTCATAGGACGGAATTTATTCAAATAATTGAATGATATTCGCTTAAAAGGTTGTCTAGAACAATTTTTTATATAAACAACAGCATTAGAATATTAAATTCAGTAAATGTTGTGATTGGTATACAATGAAAGTGGTAATTCTTTGGAACTAGTTCCAAATCAAAGATCTTATTAAACCTATCGAATGAAATTCTTAAAGTTAAGTGCATAGAAGATTGTAATATGAAGTATTGGGTCTCATGCATAAAACGTGAGCTTGAGCTCGGACTCGATTGTTTGAGTAAAAGGTGCTTGTCGTATGCATAATAAAATTTTATGTATTTGCTTATACTCACTGCTCACGTAAGATCTCGTCTTGCTCAGTTTGAACTAAGTTAGATGAGCTTGTGCTCATTTTTATATGCATAAAAACAAGCTTTTGCTTTCTTTTGTGAGCTCTTGCTCAAATTTTTTTGAGCCTGCCTTATAGTCGACCCGCGTACACTAAAAAGGAATTATGGCTGAATATTTTGTGCCACAAAGAAATACAAAATGTTATCAACAACGTAAAGCAAATTTAGCAAGTGAGGATAAAAAATTATACAAGTTTATATTCTTAATTATAATTTTTTTTATATAATTAATAATAAAATGATAAATACATAGGCTAATTATTTTTTTGAGGAGTCAGAAGAACAGTCGAAATACAGTCGAATTTTATCAATGTTGCTGATAAAATTCGACTGTATTTAAGATTTTATGCAGATCCTGGATTTCAAAATGGTATAGCCACAGATATTGGAGTCCATCAATCAACTGTGTCGCGAACTATTGCGGAAGTTGCGAAACTTATATTATTATTTGATTCTACTTCACTTTCACTTGACGACATGTTTGCACTTCAATAACCATTAGACCTTTGATCTTCCTTTGCTCAAGTAATTGCAATTGGTTTCATCTCATTTTTATGCATACGAAATTGAGCAAAAGCTGTTGCTGTTTGATAGAACTCGACTTACGAGCAATTGCTCACCTGACTCAACTCAGCGCTTTTACTCGTTTTTATGCATGAGACCCATTGTATCAAACGAGAATCTGCTTGCAACTTTGATTTCAGTACTTTTGATGGTCTCGATCATGATATTTTCCTACATTTATGTTTTTATGGCAATATTATTATCTAAAATAAGGCAGATTTTATATCTAAATTCTTTCGTTTCGGCTTATGCAACTCGTCAGTAGACTTCAACCAAAAAACAATTTTAAATAAGCTAAAAAAAATTCATATGTGTAGATGTGAGAATCATAACATACGAACACAATAAATTTAAAGGCTCAAACAAAAATCTTTACAAAACAAACATTCTTATTATCTTAAGGATCTATTTATTATTTCCACAACTAGTTGAGGCATTGGGTAATAATAGAAGTATTTCAAAGGTAAAAATAAAGACAAAATATGAACTTTCGACATTCAGTAAATTTTTTTAATTTTTGCTTGTTTATTTTTTTCGCTCTTGCTTAAACAAAAAAGTTTATATCCCAGTATCTGATACGAGTAGAATAATATTTTCCTGCACAAAGTTATAAATTATTTGCAGAGCAATAATCACAGTGTACAAGGAAAATGTAAACAAAAACATAAATATAGTAAATCAGTTAAAAACAAGAATATTTATACATAAAATCACCTTCGCATATATACTCACAAAAGTATACACATACATTCGTATCGAAAGTTGATGGAGCATTTTATTGTTTTGGCCAGAAAATCGGAAAAGTTGCAATATTGCATTAACATTCATAATAAATATACATTTGTGTCTCTGTGCTGTGGCGTGAGATTAAACTGTAAAGGATGTACATAATTCATACATTTAAGAAATGCGGTCAATATGGTTGACAAATTGTAGTAATTCTCATTTTGGTTTTTGCTTTCTTTGGATGTCCATTTCCTTTCAATATCTCTGAATGCATACTTGTGAGTCAAAGTAATATTAAAAGTGGGTAAGCAATGAAATTTATGTGCACAAATATAAAAAAAATATTCCAACAAATGGAACGTCTATAAGTCTTTCTTCATATATCAGCTCAACTTCTGGTATAATAAACATAGCAAAAGGATTAAATGGATTTTTTTTTCGTTTTTTGCATGTTAACATTTTTATTAATTATTAAAGTCGCAGTTACACTGTTCCTCAGCTAAAAAGTCTAGTTTAATTTTTCTTCTCTGCTTTAGAAAATCACATAATAAATAATGAAATATTTTTATTTAATATCAATTAATTAATTAAGGGTGCCCCTGTGGCTGAGTGGTAGCGATGCTAACCTCTCAGTCCAGAGGTCGTGGGTTCGATTCCCGCCATAGACCCTGGGTGTTTTCTGCAGACAAGCTAATCGCTTTGCGGGGTTGTGTTTGTTTTGTTAAAAAAAAAAAAAAAAAAAAAAAAAATTAAAAATACTGAACTTAAGAAATTATTCCTGATTAAAATTCATTCCAGATCAATTAAATTTAATTAGTAAAATAGTTTTTGGTAGAACTAAAAAACCACATTTCGTATCACTTATACCCAGAGGTATTTCAATTGTAATTTTAACTTACTGCCCATTCCTAAGCGAAAGAAGACAGATTTTCATTTCTCTATCTTACTTCTGTATGAACTTTGACTCGAACGACAAGTCGCAGGAAGACGTATGTAAGTGTTTTCATACGAATGTTCACACCACTAAAGGCCGAATTAGTTTTTACTTTCTGTTCTGTTACGAATCAGCTGACACTTTTTTGTTTATAGAAATCTAATACAAGTCATTAGTTTTTCCGTTTCGTTCTGTTCTGTTTCGGTTCAACCTGTGAAAAACAAAAAAATGGTTAAATAAATGTACGTGACAGCATAAATTAAATAAAAACATTTTGAAATAAATTGTGATTGTTCGTTTAGAATTTAAGAAATTTAATTTTGAAAAGAAAAACATAAAATTATATTGAAACATAACAATGGACGATGCAAAATTCATCACTTGAGTGGAAAACTGCGACCATTCTGGTCAGAAACAGCTGATAAGTTACTACAGAAAAAGTAAGTACGCAAATTTAGAAGCAGAACGCCACAGCACAGAAAAGCAACAGAAAGTAAGGACTAATGCAGCAGTTGAAACAATGGAACATCTACTGTGTCACTGTGGGGCTCTAAGCCGCACTAGATTTAACTAACGTGGTGCTCGCACTTTTCGTAGTCTTGAACTTGTATCGAGAGTGGAACTGTGTAGTTTGCTAAAATTTGTTAAATCTGTGTGTGAGTCATTCGATACAAGCACCACCACCACTAGGTTGCCATATTTCCACGTTCTCTGCTCATCTCCTGGTCTATGCGAGGTATTTTGACCACCCAGATTAACCCAACCTAACCTAACCTAACACAACGAATGTAGTTGTAAAGCAAAACATGCAATAACATGCTGTTGTAATGCAACTATTTTGTTGAATTCTTTCTCGTTGTTCAATATGGTTGTATTTATTTGCATGTAAATGTTAGCAAGTTTACAAAAATCGCTAGAAATACTTGAAATTTTCAAATTGGCACTACTTTGATTTACAAACACGTAAAACAAACAGAAAAATTGGCATACATAATCATAAGCGAAAGAAAGCTGACGTCATAGTGGAATAAAAATTTATTAGAATTCGAGCAACTAGTTTTCTTTCGCAGGGTTTTATTTCGACATGGTGAAAGAGGCAGCTAATCTCTATTTGAGATCTGTTAGCACTAGTATGGCTGCTAGTTCTTGCAAATAATTCTAGATAAAAAATTTCGTATGCATATTTCTCGGCTAGTTGGTAATCTGGGCGTCGAGCTTAAACACTTTATTTAGCAAATAGATATTTAATCAAGTTCATTGAATATTTTCTATATAAGTTTTTATGTTTGTTTTAATTAACACGTTCGTTTAGAAAATAGTTTTAAAGTTTGCAGTCGAATTTATTTATCTATTGTTTTAGTAAGTCTTGCCACTTAAAACCCATAGTTTTTCCAAACACTTGGTGTCTTTAGAAATGTAAACAAAAGCCAAAAGACAAAACTTCTTCTCTAACGAAGAGTTAAATTAACGCTGACTTCAACGTGAAGGAGCAACTGCGAATATACACATGTAGATGTGTATATACTTAAATATATACAGATTGCATTAAGAAAAACAATAAATTTGGCCAACATGTTTGGCAAAAACTTTTTATGTGGCAGTAAAAATGAGAGAAAGGTTATTTAGTAAAATATAAGAAGTTAAGTAAAAGCACAGATTGATTTAAAATGAGACAGTGACATGACCGAAATCAAATATTTTTATATGTATCTTATCAACAGCACATTATAAAACAAAGAATTTTGATTGGTGTAGAGACTTTCCTGCTCAAAGTACGACTATTTGTTAAACCAAAAAAATGTGTACATGGAAAGAAAAAAATATCAACAGAATTTTTTGTATATATAATTTGATTTGGCTAAAGTTCGTATCGCTTTGTTAACCAAATTACATGTGATAATTAATAATGAACAACTAACACCCAAGTTAATTGTAAATATTCTGAAAAATATGAGTAGAACAGAAAAACCGGCTGTTTTCGAAGGTCACTACACCTCCATCATCAGCGTTCTTTTTTGTTTGGTCCACTGTCTGTGGTGTCAGTTGATGTAGATTTCTGCTTTATATATTCAGCTCAATTTTACCATCTCCAACTTTACAACAGTCTTGTAATTTTTTTTTTTGCACCACCTTCTTTTATAAAAACTCTCAACTAGGTCAAGTCATTGATTGGATCAATAATTTTCTTAAATGAAAAAAAAAAATTATATGACACCCTGACGATTACAAATTTATATAATCCATAGCAGATTGTATTGATAGAGGTATTGGTGGCAAAAAAGAGCTTGGACAACATACTTATCTCCACTGCTGTTGATGGCCGAAATTTTGAAAGGAAACTTGGCATTTTTCACATTTATATTTTTGTGAAGATCTGACTCCTTTTTGAGAAATTTTCTTTAACAAAACTTTTTAAACTTAAAATTTATGTTCCGTTACATTTCTATTCATGATGAATTAGCATGATGAAAAGGCCAGAACTTCATAAAAAATAGGGCGTAATAAGTGTAGTGTACACTTACATGACTTGAAAATGTGCAATTGTATCATTACAAAAGCACAAGTATGCACAAAGTTTTGTAAGAATCGTTTGGGTATAAATACAAGGTGTGTTCAAAAAGTATCGCGAATTTTGAATTTTCGCGGGTTACGTATATTCGAATTTTGATTTTTTTTTGTGGCGTTATGTTGGTACTCATGTCTCTCACTTATGCCGAAAATTTCGGCCATTTTGAATGTTCAGTTAATTGTTGACAGCTGCTTTGCTTGCACGTGTTTTGGCTCGTCCTCGATTTTTACCTATTGGAAAAAAATGGAACAAAGAACCTGTATCAAATTTTGTGTGAAAGACGAAATTAAGTTCGAGGATGCATTACGAATTTTGACTGTGGCATACGGAGAAGCTACCTTGGACCGAAGCAACGTTTATTGGTGGTACAAAATGTTCTCAGAAGACCGAGAAGATGTGAACGACGAAGAGCTTGCCGGATGCCCGAGCACTTCAACAACAGACGAAAAAATTGATGAAGTGAAGAAAATGGTATTGGCCAATCGTCGAATCACCATTAGAGAAGTTGCTAAGGACCTAGACATATAGACTGGCTCGTGCCATTCGATTTTTACCAATGATTTGGGAATGAGACGGGTCGCCGCGAAATTCGTACCAAAATTGCTCAATTACGACCAAAAACAACATCGCACGAACATTGCTTATGAGCTGTTAGACTCTGCCCGCGACGACCCAAATTTTCTCCAGAGGGTCATAACTGGTGCCGAATCGTGGGTTTATGGTTATGACGTGGAAACGAAAGCTCAATCATCTCAATGGAAGCTGCCGCACGACAAAACACGTGCAAGCAAAGCAGCTGTCAACAATTAACTGAACATTCAAACTGGCCGAAATTGTCGGCAGAAGTGAGAAACATGAGTACCAACATAACGCCACAAAAAATCAAAATTCGAATATACGTAACCCGCGAAAATTCGAAATTCGCGACTCTTTTTGAACACACCTCGTATTTTAAAGTAGTAAGAAAAAATATTTTAAATAATAAAACAGCTCTTAACGAATTTTTAATATTATGCTTATACAAAATATCAACGTTTATTCCCGAATAGAAAATAAGCTGAATCGTTCAAAGTAATCAATTAGAAAATACCAATCCCCTCTTCTTAAGGAGTCTTTAAAGTAGGTTTTTATCAACTAAGAATATAAACACTTATGCTTGTGGACTGGAAGAGAGCTAATATTATAGATTTTGTAAAATTATTTTTAATATTAAATTTCTGCAATATGTGCCTTTGTATATTTTGGAAATTCATGTCTAACAAAAAGCACTGGAAACTAAAATCATTATATCATCGTTTTCATTATTATTTGCTGTTAAATAAGCAAACATGAAGCAATTTCAACAAGATCCTATGATAAGTTTTTGGAGGAAAAAATCAATAAATTATTTCAATGTTTCATGCTGCATGCAATAAATAAAAGCAACACCTAACTTAAGGTATTTTTCATATGTATATTTGCTGAAAAATTAAATAAATATATTCATGTATGTTTTTAGGTATATTTAGCATATAAAACAAATATACTGTACAAATAAAGCATAAATTTTCTGGGAACAAATGAAAAGTTGAGTAAACCATATAATAAATTTTAGAACCAATGAATATATCACAGAATTGATGCAGTGAAGCATGACATTTGATAAATGAGTGTGCTCGGAAAAAATTCATTAAAACAAACAAGCAAACAGACAACCATATTATCAACAAAAGTAAAAACGGAAACGGAAAACTGTGTAACCAGCTACGAGAGCATATGGAAAACACTAAAGGTAGATAAAACTACACAAGCACGCTCATATTTAAAATAATGCTCTCAAATAAATATATCAATTCAAAATAAATGCTACAATCGAAATAAACAAGTTGCAAAAATTATTACCAAAAAATAAACTAAAATTTAAATAAAATTCATTTCAATAATATAAATATTTTACAAAAAAAGTAAAATAAGATACATACGAGAATATAAGGATCATTCAACACACTGCAAGAGGTAAGCATAAAATAAATATATTTTTTTTTACTTATTCCCTTTTAAATGGCTGAACAGTTGAAGAGGTCAACACACAGATGGCAATTTAAGCACAAACACAAAAATCTTCTATGCAAAGTACTCGCAAGTATTAAAGAAAATCTCACTTGCATGTCTTTATATCTATGCTGCTGTTTACTTCAAAAATAAATTTCAGTAAAAAGATGTAAGAGAGAGAAAAAATAAACAAATTGTAATCTGGAAAAGACGAATAGTAAAATGCAAGATCTATATCACGGATTATGGTACCTCATGAATTTCACACTCAACCAAACAAAAGTAACGAGCTGTCAGAGATTAAATGTTCCAAAATGTTTATGCTACTTTCAGATTTTTTTTTTTAATTTGTTGCTTTTACATGCTCTTACTCTCCCTTTGAATTTATATCAAAATGCAAATATGTATTTATCCTTCTTTAAGGTTGAAGGTAACAGAATAAATGAAATATTTTTTTTAAGTAAAAACAAGTATTAAAGAAAATACACACAAATAAATAAAACTAACTACGAGTATATGTATATAAAATAGTTTGCATACATGCAAGGTTGTATGCATTGTGTATAAATTTGCATTTTGTATATGTGTGTTCATATGTTTGCAAGCTCACATATCCATGCAAAATCGTTAGGGGATCTTCTCAAAAGCATGCGAGCACAAGGTATTGTTATCAAAAAATTTTATCGCATCCAACCTGGCAAGAAAGGAAAATATCATTCAGGATGTGAGCAGCGACATTCACTGTGGCAGAGCACTCTCCTTCTGGTGGAATCAGGACAATTTCCTGACAGTTAAAGAAGGAAAAAAGTTTGCAGCCGATTTGAGCTATTGAAAGTTCATCCTACTTTCAGCACTAGGCAAAAGTTAATTTGTTTAAACAATGAGCATATGTTTAAATTATTTTACTATTTTATTATTAATTACTTTTTAAAGCAAAAAATCGAAAAAAGAACGAGATGGAGTACATAAATAGTAAAAATTTTTAAGATACACGCATACATACAAATATACAACTTTATAATCCAATAAAACATTTCTGGACAACTAATGCGATTTTCCCCAGAAAAATTTAACCTCTCTTATGCATAAATTTTAAATAACTATTTTTACGTAATGCGGCAACTAATTGCAAATACGTAATACTAAATAAAAATGTATGTAATATCCAATAAAGTTGCTTGCTTTGTTAACATTTTTGTCTGAGGCTTTTAAACTTATTAGAGCTATGCTCTTTATGTCAAACACAGGCGCTAGGACCAGATTTTTGTAACAAAAATAATCGAGACCATTACAGTTGTAAATAATTTTTTATTATTTCTTTTATTTTTTTATTCTGCGTTCGTAAGGAAGGAAATAACAGATGACATAGTAATAACAACTTAAAAAAACAAAGATGCTAAGTCTGCGTTTACATATGCAGATGTCCAGACATGCAAATATTTGCAGCGAATTTATTTTGTTTTATAAATAATAATGAAATAAATGAATTTTATCAATATTAAAAATTAGTTTTAAGAATACAAATAATTCTATTTAATAACTGAAATATGCTTTATATAGCTAAGCAGCATAGCTTTAATCGGGTGTCCTAAGACACGTCTCTTCTTTTCTATGTTTGCAAATTTTGATTCTCAATAACATATTAACAGTCTTAATTCAAAAACTTTTGGGTTGAAGTCTTCTGATGAGTTCCACAAGCAAAAAAGAAAACATCTAGATATTGTTTAACTAATAAAAACTGAAACAAAAAAAAACTTCAAGACTAAGCTTCCAGTGCTTAAAATAATGTAGATTTAGTTAAAGAAAATAGTTTTTACATGATATTTTAAGTAGATGCCAATGAGGTTAGAAAATCCTATATTTACTTATTTATGCATTGAGCTTTAACTTTTAATAAGTAAGGAACAAATAATGGCAAGACTGTTGTAAATTAAGAGATGATAAAATTGATTTTTCATTACAAAAAGCTTTCAGCAATGATGAATCAAGAGAATTCACATATTCCATTTGATGTGAAAAGCTAAGTATACGAGTATAAAATAGAAATCTACACCAACTGACACCACACACAGTAGACCAAAGACAAATAACGCTGATGATGAAGGTGTTGTGACTTTCGAAAACACTTAGTTGTTCCGTTCTGCTAGGATTTGTCAGAACATTTACAATTACCTTTGGTATTATTTGTTCATTAATAATTATTACATGTAAATTGGTTTACAGAGCGATACGAACTTTATATATAGTGGCCCAGCTCAAAACACGTGCAACCAAAGCAGCTGTCAACAAATAACTGAACATTCAAAATGGCCGAAATTGTGAGAGACATGAGTACCAACATAACACCACAAGAAAATCAAAATTAGAATATACGTAACCCGCGAAAATTCAAGATTCGCGATACTTTTTGAACACATCTCGTATAAAGTATAAATCTACATCAACTGACACCATATACAGCAAACCAAACACTAAGAACGCTGATAATGAAGGTGTTATGACCTTCGAAAACATTTAGTTGTTCCGTTTTTAATGAAAGTAATCACTTCACAATTATTCAACTTTTTATGATTTTGGTTTTTGCTATTTGTGCCGAAAGTTAAACGTTTCTTTAGGTGTGATATTCAACGATTTCTATTTGCAAATCTAAGTGAATGTACAGTTTCAAGGTTTTACAGGGATGGATTTTGAGGATAAATATAAATTTTATTTCTTTATTAAATTTTTATTGTTTTTTTATTCAGTTCTTTTTTTGTCTTAATTTCTTATGCAAATATTCACACAAATAAGTAATATGAGTAATTTTGTAATATCAGTTAAAGTATTTGTAATATCAATTAAAAAATTTTCCCACTCAAATTAATTCTTACAATTAAGAATTTAATTGATTCAATTAAATTTTTAATTGAAAACATTAATTGGTGAATACTTTTTTCTGTGTTATTATACAATTATAACTGTTGGATTAAAAATATATTTTTTCCAAAAAACAAATTTCCCCACTGTTTCTACAATCCAAGCGGTCGACGTGAGTATAAAATTTATATGGACTCATTTTTTTGAGTGATTTTCATACAAATTTTTTATTGGGTGTTTTTTATTGAGGTATAGAACTTTAAGTTGGCATCACTTTTTTAACTGGCGGCCATTTTGTCAGCTGTCAAGTGATTAATATTTAGTTTGGTTTGCCATTTCATCATGAACAGGTTGACAAAAGAAACGCTTGCAAATCGTGCAAATTTATTTCGAAAATAATGGTTCAGTTCGCGAAGTTTACCGCAAGCTCCGTCCATTTTATGGTCGACAGAGCAATTAATTCGGTTAACCATGGATCGTTTTCACACTACGTTTACTCTATGTGATAATACGCATCCGCAGAGACGTCGAACAGTGCGCACCGAAGAAACAATTGCCGCTGTAGAGCAAAGTGTTGAAGAGGACCCGAATGAATCGATTCGCCACCGTGCACAGCAATTGGAGCTTTGTCCATCAACTTTATGGAAGATTTTGCGCAAAGATCTTGGCTTGCGACCTTAAAAGATCCAGCTTGTGCAAGAATTAAAGCCGCGAGACCATGCAATGCGTTGTGATTTTGGTGTATGGGCCGAAAATGAGATTGATCTCGATGCTGATTTTCATCGCAAAATTTTGTTCAGTGATGAGGCTTAATTTTGGTTGAATGGCTACGTCAACAAGCAAAATTGCCGCATTTGGAGTGAAGAGAATCCACATGAGACCCTTGAGACGCCATTACATCCACAAAAACTGACTGTTTGGTGTGCTCTATGGGCTGGTGGAGTCATTGGGCCATACTTCTTCCGAAATAATGCTGGAGAGTCAGTTACCGTTAATGGAGACCGGTATAGAGCCATGATAACCGACTATTTTGTTCCCGAATTGGATGGCATGAATGTGGATGAGTTGTGGTTCCAACAAGACGGCGCTACATGCCACACAGCGCACGTCACAATCGATTTATTGAAGGAAACATTCGATGAGCGCATAATTTCGCGGAATGGACCTGTCAATTGGCCACCAAGATCGTGTGATTTGACACCATTGGATTATTTTCTTTGGGGATATGTGAAGTCGCTCGTCTACGCCAACAAACCAGAAACGTTAGGGGACTTGGAAGCCAACATTCGTGGCGTTATTGCCAACATACGGCCCCATATGCTCGAAAAAGTGGTTGAAAAGTGGTCGGGCGGCCACATGCCCGAAATCATATTTAAACGTTAATGGCATAAAATTATCCTTCCAATAAAGCCAAATTGATGGACATTAAAACGATTTTCTTGTGTTTTATTTCAATTCGAAGTTCTATACCTCTAAAAAAACACCCTGTAGAAACTGCACATTATATTATTTTGAAGAGCATACTTTTTTAGTTTTAAGGGCATATTTTCAAGTTTTTAGTGCATATTTAATGAGCAAAACATTATTTTTAAAGCATATTTGTAGTTTCCCGGCATAATTCATTTTTATTATATCGTCTGCGGGAATTTTGTTTCACAATTAAATTTTTTTCGTATTCATATTTATGCTCATTTTGTTTACTTTTATATAAATATATCTACGAGTCTTTATGCACAGAAAAAATACTTCTCAAATCAACACCATCTATTTGAAAAAAAAAAAAAAAAATTTTCAATAGAAAATATAATTGAGTTAATTATACTCTTTACTTTGTTAAATTTTAAAGCAAAAATTTAATTGGCTAAATTAAATTTTCAATTAATTGTTTAAATTGTTTGCCAGTAAAAGGTGTTATTAATTAGAGAAAAATTTTTCATTGTCAATACGAACTAATTAAGTTTTGTATAAGTATGTTATGAGCTCTAGAATGGTTCACAGTACAAGTTTTTGAGAGTAATGAAGAAGCTGGATTGATAGTAAATACAAATTTGGTTAAATAAAAATTGTAATCCCAACAACAAGAATGGCAAAAAGCCATTTGTTTTTTTTATTTTAATCTTCCAGCAAACATTTCTAAAAAATATATGTATATGTATGTATACTCATATATTTTTTATAAACCCAAGTTGAGCTTAATGAAAAGTTAGTGAAGTTTTTTCATGCTGTTGAAAATTTAATTTAATAATATGTACAAACCAGAGGAAATACTCTGTATACTCATTTGAATGGCTGCAATACGAAATAGTAATCAGAAAATAACAAGAATATGAAGTCTCACAATTGTCATGTTATTTTTCTTGAAAAAAATAAGTGTGATTCTGTACATGCAAATACGTACATGTGTGTATTTGTGTGTATATATTTTAATACATATGTAAGTATGTCCTTCGTAGTGTTCTGATATTTGTTTGAGAAGAAAATAAGTAGTGCTTGTATTCCATATGTGCTCATACATACACACGAGTACATATCGATGGCTTCATTCCAGAGTACGCTAAGTCTAGAAAGTGAATTTTACAGGAGACGCGTTCAAAGTTTATTTGGAAGTTCTCAAAGGCCGTATAAGATAGAAATTCAATTTTACAATTGTGAGCATAAATTTTGATAGGCTTGTCCGATTAATTCGAGCTTTTGACAGGACTCAAGTTACATCAATCCAAATTCAAATAAACAAACTCCTTCAAAACATGCTAAGTCGACTTAGCATACTCTGGAATTAAGCCATCGATATCTGTGCACGTGTAGGAGTGCATGTTGACAAAAGCTGTACATGTGAGTGTATTGCAAAAAGGATACAACATTTGCTGTTGCATGTGGATTTATTCGCTTTGTTAAGCAACCAGCAACACTACTAAGTATTGCTGTTGCGACCAACTAACATATCAGGAAGAGTACACACCAAAAGTCTGACCTGGTGACCAAAAACTTAAAACAAACCATCAGGCAGCAGTTGGCGGCTTGTAGCTAAGCTTATACAGACATACAGACATGCAAATGCATGCCGTGTATGCCAAAATAGTTACAATTACAAAAGCAACAACTAGTGCTACACTCACACACACATAGATATTTAAGAGAAAAATAAACTCTGTGTGATTGTATGTTTATTTTCTTTCGTTTATTCATTTGGATTTGCTTGTTTGTTTATTTTTCATTTTTTTTTTGCTCGTAACTTCTTCTTTATATTCAAGAGGTCAGGTAAATAACACTAGCTTTGAATTTTATATTTGTTTGCAGGTATTTTATTTTACAACTACATAAAAAACTAATGATATATGATCTCATTCGTTGTGGGTAAAAAAAAAAATTATGAAATTAAGACTTGTTTTTTCAAAAGCCTAATCTTGTTTTTTTTTTTATTTCAATGTAGAGGGTGATGTAGTACGAATTAAAATAAAAATTGTAACTTACTTGTTAAATGTGTTAAAGGTTTTTTAACAGTATTTTTTAAGTTTTCAATTCATTAAGCCGGTAATTTTTCAAGTAAATAAAAAAATATATAATAAAAATTATATTCCTATGAGTTCAGTATAATAATTTTTTTTTTAAAGAGTAGTAACACTTAGGAATTAAATGCACTACAATTACTAGGTGTAAACTTCTCTAGGAAAGATACGATGATAGAGAAGACGGGTGATGAAGGAAGATATAGAGGAAGCTTCTTTCTTTTACAACTCTGCTTTTTGCACGTTTTTAATAATGCACTAATGCAGCGCCTCTGGTGTCAATGAAGCGTATTAAATTTTAAGGCTGTGTTTACTTCTCTTATCTTATTGGTTATTTTACACAATGAAAGAGGGCACTCTGGGCAAATTATAAATATGAATACAATAATTGCATGTATATATGCATATATAGATACAAATTAACTTTAAGTATTAAAGTTTTCATAACAATTACGACAAATTGCAAAATAATACACAATAAGTTAAATAAATAATTCCCAATAATACCGCTTCATTTACATTTACAAAATTTTCAAAAGGAAAAAATAAATTTATGGGAGACATATTTAAATTTAATTGAACTAGAATGAATTTTAATCAGAGATAATATTTTAATCGGGGTTAAGTTCAGTATTTGCAACTCTTATTGAATGAAATATTTGTATTAATTTATATAATTTTCTAAAGAAGAGAAGAAAAATTAAACTAGACTTTTTAGCTGAAGGAAATACCGATATTATTCTGTGCAGCCGGCACTTCATCAGCACCCATGTCTATCAATTGGGGTAGACATTTTTATTAACACCAGCTTTTTAACGTAAATTTTTAATTATATGGAATATGAGAAATGATATATAATGATGTTGATATATACGGCCATGCAACAGAGCTCAATTCCGTTTGGAAACCGAATTCAATCGACCCCATTTTTGTAGGAGATGGTGTCTAAAAAGGTGTCTAAAAAAGAAAACTAAAATACGGAAATTTGTCAGGTGTGTCAAGTCTTTTAGGGCACTGGTTTGCTGGGATATGCTTCAGCTACGGCTTGACATCTTGAAGTGAATTCGATTCCGTTTCCTAACGGAATTGAATTCTGTGACATGCCTGATAATTTCGTGCACACCTCAATAGAAAACAGAAAATTGATACTGATACTTACAAAAGTATTTAACAAAGCTAAATCAATAACTGTATACACAACATAATCATTTCTCATATTCCATTTCATTAAAAGTTTACGTTAAATAGCTGATGTTAATAACAATCTCTACCCCAGTAGATAGACTATCAGTGCACGGTTGTACAGAAAAATTTCGGTATTTCCTCCATCTTAAAAGTCCAGTTTAATATTTCTTCTCTTCTTTAGAAAATCGCATTAATTAATAAAAAATATTTCATTTAGTAAGAATTGAAAATACTAAACTTAAGCCAAATTAAAAAATTATTCCTGATGAAAAAACAAATTTATGATTTTTTTCTTAACCTAAATTTTGTTTGTTTTATATTTTTTTTAAGTCAATACGTATCCATTTCCTTACCCTAGAGTAAGGAAGTCTCATAAGAAATATCCGTCTGTGTATCTGTACTTGAATTCGATTTTCCGCAGCCCCCAAAAAAGCCTTACACTTTGGTTTTGGAATGATATGTCGTAATTGATAGAATTTTTAGGAGGTTGGAAATTTAATATTATTTTGCAATATAAAAGTAACTAGCTAAAACTTTTTTTTTATATCCTTCACTAAAAATATTAACTGATATACATATCGTTCTCATACTGTGTTTAATTACCATAAAGAAAAGTTAAAAGCTTATGTCTTGGACTGGTGTGTTCGCAATGGTCAAAAGTAGATTAGTATTGAAAACCAGTCAAATCTAAAAGGATGATTGCAGGGTTGGAAAACTTTTATTTTTTTTTTTGTATATAAAATTAATGAATTTTTTTTGTTAATTAAATTTTTCTTAATATCAGTAGAAATCAAATTAGTATTAAATTAAAAAAATATTCAGAAAGACGATTCCAGGGCTGGAAAATTGGAACTTTTTGGTATACAAAAATAATCTACTAAAATTAATTCCGTCTTTTTCTCAATAAATTAAAAATATTTTACATTGTCATTGACAGGAAGTTATAAATTTTAATAGCACTTTACTTCTTTGAAATAAAACACTTTGCGTAAATTCAAATTACAAAGTTATAATTTTTATTAATATTAAGAAGCGAAAAGCGCTTTAAAATTATTGTGTTCTTCGTGTCTAGGTTTCTTTACAACCAACTATTTTTCATGTAACAGTAAGAGCCACAAATTTTTTATTTTTGATTTTGAGAAAAGAATTCTACCTGCTTGACTTATGTACATGTTAACCGTTTTTCTTTTATATAGTATTAAGGAGAAGTAAAGAAATGAGTAAAATTCAATTACATATGTACATATGTATAACGAGTGTGTTACAGATTTGAGTTCATGTAATAGATAAATGAGTAAAATTAAAATACAGAGGCTTAAAGGACTTAAAGCTTTCATTCTGCGGCAACATTTCCCTCCGCCGTAAACGAGATCGATTGGTTGAGTTTACCTTCAAAGGCGCCGCTTACATTTAGCACAGCTAATTTTGCTACTGGTCGTTGGAAAATACCTTTGTTTGTTTTCACTGTAGCCCTCCTAACTTGGCCATCCTTCGCTACTACGACGTCCACCACCAGACCTTTAGGCCAGCAATTTCTTGGAAGGTCTGAGTCCACAATAACGACTACGTCACCAACTTTTATGGGAGGTTGTTTTGTAAACCACTTGCTACGTCGCGATATTATGGGTACATATTCTTTAAGCCATCTACGCCAAAACTGATCGGCAAACTCCTGTGACTTGTACCATCGTTGTCGGAGATCAACATTTGTATTTGCAATTGGTTTGTATCCATCTGACGAGCCGATTAATAAGTGGTTGGGAGTAATGGCTTCGTCGTCATCGCACTCAATAGAGACGAAAGTCAGTGGGCGGCAATTAATGGTAAATTCAGCTTCACATAATGCGTTTTTTAGGCTTTCATCGCTAAACTTCATCGTCGGGCATATACTATAAAGAACGGTCTTAACTGACTTCACTAACCTTTCCCAAGCACCGCCCATATGTGGTGCCGCTGGCGGGTTAAATTTCCACTTAATTTGTTCAAATTTAGTTTTAATTGATACCAAGTTGATGTTTTTGGTTTGGGAGCACAGTATTTTTCCAGCCGCCTTAAAATTAGTTCCATTATCGGAATATATTTCTTTAGGTGTTCCACGTCTTGAAATAAAGTTTCTTATTGCCATGATACATGAACTTGTGTCGAGGCTATGCGCGATTTCAATATGAATAGCGCGGACTGTTAGACAAGTAAATATTACGCCCCACCTCTTCTCCCGTCTTCTGCCGACAGCAACATTTATTGGTCCAAAATAGTCCATACCGACAAAGGTAAATGGTCGTTCAAATGCGGAAAGTCTTGACATTGGCAGAGCTGCCATTTGCGGTATCTGTGGCATAGCATAATTGATTTTACACCATTGGCACATACGACGCACTTTACGGAATAGAACGCGTAGTTTTGTTATGTGATATTGACCTTTTATTTCATTTAGTGCAGTTTCATGATATTGATGCCGAAATTTTTCATGGAAGTGACGTACTAATAGGAATGTTACGTGATGGTCATTAGGTAGAACGATTACGTCTTCATGATTATTAAGATATTCTGTTCTGCCTCGGGACCTAATGACACCATATTCGTCCAGATAAACGTTGAGAGGGGTAAGTTTGCTACCCTTTTGAATTGACTTGCCATGCGCCAAGCGATATATTTCGAGAGTATATTCAGTATTCTGTGCAACTCGCATCAAGAACATTTGAGCAATTTTTATTAAATCGCAATCAACTGCAACAAATTCCTTTATAAATTTCTTTTTCGCCAATTCTCTCAAACGGTAACAGTACAAGAAAAATGTAGCCACAGCACGGTACAAGCGCCTCCAGTCGGAAAAATATTCAGCATTTATTTTCATACTACGTACGTTTTCAATTACTAATGAGCAGTGTTTCATTTCTGTTCCATCGAGCTTTCCCAGGTCATCACAATGTGGCCACTCAGTTGCATCATAGCGCAAAAATTCAGGGCCTTCAAACCATAATTTTGTGTTTAGTTTTATCTCTGATTTAGTAGCGAGGTCAGCTGGATTTTGTTTGGACGGTACCCATCTCCACTGATTAACGTTTGTACTCTCGATAATCTCTCCTACTCGATGCATGACGAATTGATGAAACCTCCTTGGATCTGCTTGTAGCCAACTCAAGATAGTTTTCGAGTCGCTCCACCAAATTTGAGAGTCTGTTTTTATGTGACGTATATTTAGAATATTCTTTGCTAGTCTCGCGCCAAGTAAAGCAGCCTGCAATTCGAGCCTTGGAATCGAGAGCGGTTTCAATGGCGCCACCTTGTTTTTAGCGGCAACTAAAGAGACAGTTATAACGTTATCTTTTTTGATTCGTAGATAGCATATGGCAGCGTAAGCTCTTTCACTGGCGTCCACGAATGTGTGAAGTTGCACTTCGTCTGCTGTTGGCATTGTTGGGGAGTAGCATCGAGGAATTCTAATGGACGTTATTTTTGGAATAGTGGATTTCCACATACACCAACTTTTTTCTAATGGACTGGTCAGCCTTTCGTCCCACCCTATGCCAGATCTCCATACTTCTTGTAACAATATTTTTAAGGCTATGGTGTAGCAAGAAGCGAATCCAAGGGGATCATAAATGGACATCAAAACTTGTAGTGTTTCACGCTTGGTCGGTGTTAGGGACTCATTTAATATATCACGCCGTAGTCTAACAAATCTGCAAATATATCTAAACTGGTCATTATTCGGGTCCCAATACAAACCTAATACTTTAGTCGTTGAGCCCCAGTCTTTTATTTCTTGCTCAGGAAAGGTGTCGCTATGTAACTCTTGTAAAACTTTTTTCGAGTTGGATGCCCAGTGGTGCATTTTAAAACCACCAGCTTCATGAATTTCTCTTACGCACCTTGCCAACTCTGTTGCTTGTTTTTCGTCTGGAGCACTGTCAATGAAATCATCTACGTAATGATTTTGTTGTATCGCTTCGACTGCTCTGGGATGTTTATCTTTAAACTCCTCTGCGTTTTTATTGCGAACATAGTGAGCTATGCAGGGAGCGCAGGTAATACCAAAGGTTAATGCACGCATGACAAAAATACTCGGCTCACCTCTTTCGTCGTACCACAGGAATCTCTGTGCGTGCATGTCGTTTTCTCTCACGTTTACCCTGTGAAACATCTCGGTTATATCGGCACAAATGGCAATTTTCCCAATTCGAAATTTTAATAGAATTTCCACTAAAGGTTTTAAAAAATCAGGGCCTGCCATCATAAAGTCATTTAATGACACGCCGTTAGATTTCGCCGCAGCGTCCCAAACAAGTCGGACTTTATCCGGTTTGTTCGGATTTGAGACAACGAATACTGGTAGATACCAGGTTTTGTCATGATACACTTTTAATTCATTTGGAGTAAGTTTTTCAGCATACCCCTTTTGAATAAGATTATCGATTTGCGTTTGTATAGTGGTCTTCAAAGATGGATTTTTGCTAAATTTGTTTTGTAAGCACTTTAAGCGTTTTAATGCAAGATAATAGTTATCTGGCAAACGTACGTTTTGGTCGTGCCATAACAAGCCCACTTCATAGCGGCCGTTCACTTTTTTACACGTATTTTCTAATATTTCCATGGCCTTAATATCATCGTGAGAAAATAACTGCATTGGTCGGCTTGATTCTAAGCAAAAAAATTTTTTAACCATATCGTGGAGCTCATTGTAACTTTGTTGACAGTCACACATATGAATATTCATTTGGAATTCTTTGGCAGACTTACTATTGCACCCTTGTAGCGTCCAGCCTAGACGTGTCTTAGAAGCGATGGGTTGGTTTGGTAGTCCTTCTTTTATTTTTAGTGGAACCGCCAAGTTCCAATTATCAGCCCCAATCAATATTGCTGGTGTAGCATTATGGTACGACTCTATTGGCAAGTTGGCCAAGTGTGGGTATCTTCTTAATATGCCATCTGTATCGATTGTCTGTGCGTGAAGTCCTAAATTACCTACTGTATGAACTGATTTTAATTGAAACTGCTTGTTGTTAGTCACATTCGATATAACGATGTTCCCCTTTACGGAATCACTCTCCATGCGTGTTGTGTCACCCGTCCATCTCAGGCATAATGGATCGTTCTCGCCTTCAAGACCCATTTCATCAAAAATATCCTTTTCGATCAGAGTTACCGCGGACCCTTCGTCTAAAAATGCAAAGACTTTTTTAATTTTATTTGAGGCGTGTATATTCACTGGCACTATTCTAAACAATGGCTGAAATTCATCGTAATTATTGCTGTGTGCGTTTACAGTAGAATTTTGTTGCATTTTTTGTGAAGAATTCGACATAGTTTGTTCGGATTTTACTTTCTTATGGAGCAAAGGGTTATGTTTATACTTACATCCATCTATACCGCATTCCTTATTGAAGCTACATTTACGTTTATGTCTACCTAAACACTGTCGACATATATTGTTTGCCTTTATACATTCCCATTTACGATTTAGAGACATGTTCTTGAAAACATCGCATTGGACTATTTTGTGACTACCGTCGTTGCATACAATGCACGTCGTACTTACTGCGTTATTATTATCGTTACTGGCACTGAACTCACGTGTATGTGTATTAACAGCGGCGCCAGATTTGACGAATAATGGTGTTACACTGCTCGCCGCCTCTGCCATGTGATATAACCAATCGCTGAAACATTTAACAACTGGAGCGCGATCATCTTTGTGACACATAGCCCAACTCAGTTTATGGTTATTGGGGAGTTTATCCACTAATTCTTTTACCAATAAGGGATTATTCAGATGGGAGTACATATGACACCCTTCCATAGTAGCGCAAATATTTCGTACGCAAATAGCATATTCAATGAGCATGTCCAATTTGTCTTTAATGGGTGGGAAACTTCTGGCCTTGGAAAGGGCTCGATCTAAAATATATTCAGGCCTGCCGAAGCACATTCGTAGTGTTTGGATAACTTCAGGAACCATTTGCGGCAATAGCAATTTATTTTTAACCATTTCACGAGCCTTACCTTTGAGTGATGATTGTAGCCTGATTAAATTTTCAGCGTCCGTGTAGCCAGCCAAGTGCGTGCTATTTTCAAAGCTGCTAATGAAAAGTGGCCATTCATCCGGATCACCGTTAAAGATTGGCAACTGTTTAGGAAAAGACTGTCTTGCAGTTAGTTGTGTTGGTGTTGGCCCTATATTTGCTGCTGTTGTTGTCATCGGCTCTGCGTTTAATGCAATGTTTCTGTTTAGTACAGAAGATTCGTTTTCTTCTGCCAATATTTTATATTTTGCGTCCAAGTACTGCCGCTTTAGCTGCATTTCTTCTTCAAGTTTTTTTAACTCTAAGTTTCGCTGTCTTGTAATAGTTTCAAGGTTGCTAGTTGTTGTCGTACATGTTGTTTGACCTTGCATTTGTGAAAGGGAGCTTCCTACCTGAGAATAGTGCGGTGACAAATTAGGTTGTGCATGTGTAAGCATTATTGGAGGATAAGTGTTTTGCCACGACATAGGTGGTAAGTACGACATTATGGGTGCCGTATAAATCGTAGATATCGGTGCCATTGTCTGGGAAGCATTTGGTGGGCCCATTGTTGCTGCCACAGGGATTGAGTATGTACTTTTACCCGGTGTTAACGCATGTGTTGGCTGCATCAAATCTGCATTTCCTGATGACATTGTTGAATAAATTTGATTTATACCTTGTATGTCGGTAGAACACCGGCGCGCTTTGTCATTGTAGGTGGTCGGTGTGGACGTATCTGTTACAAGTCTTGTGTGTGGTATAGATGATGCGCCACTACAGTTTTCACAACACCAACTTACGTTCGCAACATTTTGGTCGACGCCAACGCATCCAAAATGATACCAGTGGTCACAAACGTCGCATTGTACCATATCGTCCGTATCCTTTTCAGAACACTTTTTGCAACTGCTGTTGTTCTTAGTATTAGAATTTTGCATATTATCGCTTTATTCGGTGATTTAAAATAATTTTAATAATTTTATGCACAAATAATTTTAAAGAAATGTCATTGACAGGAAGTTATAAATTTTAATAGCACTTTACTTCTTTGAAATAAAACACTTTGCGTAAATTCAAATTACAAAGTTATAATTTTTATTAATATTAAGAAGCGAAAAGCGCTTTAAAATTATTGTGTTCTTCGTGTCTAGGTTTCTTTACAACCAACTATTTTTCATGTAACAGTAAGAGCCACAAATTTTTTATTTTTGATTTTGAGAAAAGAATTCTACCTGCTTGACTTATGTACATGTTAACCGTTTTTCTTTTATATAGTATTAAGGAGAAGTAAAGAAATGAGTAAAATTCAATTACATATGTACATATGTATAACGAGTGTGTTACAGATTTGAGTTCATGTAATAGATAAATGAGTAAAATTAAAATACAGAGGCTTAAAGGACTTAAAGCTTTCATTCTGCGGCAACATACATTATAAGAGGAAATGGATCAGTAGTGAAAATTAGGAAAATGAAAAACACAGCCCAGAGCTGAAAAATTAATTAATTATTACTAAATAAAATAATATTTTTTATTTGTTAATTAAACATATTTTATATCTTAGAAATAAATAAGTTGGTATTACAGGTCAAAAAAATCAAAAATATAGTTCTCTTTTTTTGTTTTGATGTGGACAACATCTGAGCATCGAATGAGACCGATCACATGCTCCAAAAGTGTTCCCTCCCAGAGATATGCGCGTTTTATTCAGTGATGGTACACCAAAGATACACGTATTTAAATCTTTAAAATGGCTCTCCTGAACAAAACCGGTTTTTACCCTTAGGTCCCTTTCTATTTTGCGCGTCACAAATGTAAAAAAGAAGAAACTAAATAAATATTTTAAGAAAATTTTTACTCAAGATTTTTTCATTTTGATATGAAAACTTTATTTAGCCACAAACATGGTCTTACAATATTGGAACACTGAAGAACTTTGTAATATTAAGTTTGATGTAATGCCGCAAAATATTAAATAAGTTATCTTAGTTAGTATGGAGGCAAATTACTATGATTATTAAGTAGTATCACGGTTTTTAAAAATCATATAGTATCAAACAATTTAATTTAGTTAGATTTTCATGCATCAGTTTCTGTTGTTGTGCAGGAAAATGGAATGCAAACATGGAGAGCAATGTTAAACTACATGACACGGGATACGCGGTTTTTAAACACAAATTTTTAATTTATCATGTTGCTCGTGCTTATCTCTGTTAATGTCCTCCTCATCCATTTTAAAAAGAGAAAATATTCAACTATTTCTTACATCGAAAATAAAATCTTTGAAACAAATTCAAATATCATAGATTTCACAAGAGCAAAATATAAATGATCCATTTTTTCCAGCAAACAAATATGTATGCATGTACTTTTGTGAACGTATGTAGTCTCTGCATAGTAGCTATATATTTTGTTACGTTTTTGTTCTCAGTTTTAATATTTATACAAGTAATTGATGCAATTCTGTATCACATAAACGCAATGGAAACTAACTCCCTTTCGACATCACATATATTAAATACAAGTGGATTCAATAACTAAAAAACTAATTGCAAAAAATAAATAAATAGGAAATAGTAATTCAAAGAAATATTTTTGTATTCACACAATTAAGCTAAAAAGTTAACAACTGGAGTAAATACAATTTTTAAATCTTACCTTATTTACACTTGCTTACATTTAGATTTCAATAAGTTTGAATAATTGCAACTCACACTCACAAAAGTGTCCTTAAATACATGTGTGTTTTTTTTTAATTACGAAATTTTTATTTCACTTGATAAGGTCTCTGCGGCAAAATTGAAATAAAAGTCAAACTGAAAACTATTTAAAAAAACTCCAGCTTAAACAAATACAATTTGCAAATGTACTTAACAGCTATAGTTTAAGAGTTTTAATAATTTTTAATAACTGCGGAATTACAAACACCATCAGTTTCACCATTCCAAAATGAATGTGAACATACAAATCATAATCGTATTATTACTGCAGGCTTTATGCGAATGCAAATTACTGGCACATACTTTTATTGTTGATGTGAAAAGAAAAGGGCATATAAATAGCATAAACTAAGAAAAATAAATCTGTAAATAAAGTGGCAAAAATAAAACGAAATACTTAACTTTGGCTCTTATGGAGAATAAAAACTGAAAAGAGAGTGTTCAGAGTATTTGATCTTTTGGTATGAAAAAGTATATTTCTATTTTTTCCCCCAATAAGGGAGTTTTTTCTTAGAACAATTGGGTCAATATGTGCCTCGAAATATATTTAACGTCCAATTCTGCTTTAATACTTTATTTCAAGATATGTGAGCTCTTTTTGTAAAAAAAATTAATATAAATTTGCCAAAAGCTACTTCAACGACTGTCTTGATCTAAACAAGTTTAGAATTGCACATCTAGAAAATCTTCTTTTGAATGGTCCGCCCAATATCAGGGACGGGTCTTTCACAGTTGTTGGAATTTCTCTGTTTACTATCACAGTGCAATACGAAAGAATATAAGCCTATACGGACACTAATACGTGATAAAAGACAACAAAGACCCGTATCTCCCAGTATTGCCCCAATGCATGTGCTTTTCTTTTTGTGGGCCCCCAAAGATTTGGAGCCTCGGTGTCATTTTTGCATTTTCTCAGGCTCATATCTTGCAAACCCTTCGGAATTTTGATTTACTCTCTGAGGCAAAATTGTAACTCTTGTCATAAAAAACTAAAATTGTGAACACATCAAATCAAAAAAAACTTCATCTTCAAGATCAAAATTTAAAATCATTCGATTCTTTTTACCTTTTTCCCCTTGTTCAGGTGCATAGGTAGCAAACCGTTCAAAATTCAAGGAAAAAATCAACTAAAAAAATTTACCTAAGATCTCAATAAACATCTTTTTGAAACCCATAAACTTCCTAGGAATGATTCTTAGCACCGTTTGTTTAGCGCTTAGGTAGTCGCAAAGTGAAAAATTTCCCGAAAAATTTTCAATTTCATTTGTTTGGAAATTTTTCACTTTTGCGATTACCTAAGCGCTACCAAATCTTTGGGAGCCCATAAAAAAATCCATGACTTATCACTTAGTGGTGTCCGTATATGGTTACATTGCCATGACTTAAAAAATTACACACAGTGTATTCACTTAGGAGTAGCATGAGATTCCTCTGTTTGAAACTCCCAAGCAGCTCACTATATTCTTTCGGTTTCCGACCAAGTGTTCTCTAGTAGTGTCTGAGTGTACCTTAAATGAGAAGGCCTACAGTGCTGACTATTCTGAATGACATGTTAATACCCATGGATGTCAGGAATTAGATTACAATTGAAAAAATTATTCACTGAAACTCAACTGGCCTAGAGGTATGTTGGTAGCCCAAACACTAGAATCGGAGGAGTAGAGCCAATCCAACAATTTTTTAAATAAAATTTTAACGTCCTATGTTCTTCGTGAGCTTTTTATTTAAGTATTTGTAAAATTTTTATATTTTATTTAAATAAAGCAATAAAGTAATTAATTTTTAAGACATTTGTAAGGAACTATATTTCCATTACTTACAAGAAATCTATATTATAAATATGCACTCGTTTTTTACTAATACGCTAGTAATTTTGTCATAACTATTTATTCATGCATATTTTCATTAAATTTAAAATGTTGCATATACGAGTACATAAACATATGTATAACATATATATGTATTTACATAAGTAAGCATACATGTGTGTATTCCACTCACACAATAAAACAAAAAGTACGAAATTTATATTTTAACATTCTATTAAACACCACTAATGAACAACTTCAGATTTTACTGCTAAAGCAGGAAATTTATTTTCCATGGCACACAGTAATTTCCGTAAAGCAAAATGTATGTTTATGTGAAATAAATAAGACAAATTTCAAAAATTAAACAAATTAGAACATATTCGTAATTAAAAAAAAATACCTTAAGAGCTGAAAAGAAAGTAACATTACACAACTATATTATGAATAAGTTTAGTCCCCCTAAAACTCTTGCTACAGCGAATAAATCTCTTTTACATATTTTTAAGGTTTACTGGTTTCTTTTCTGTTTCTCTTACCCAATAAAGGAAGCCATATCGGGAGCTGAAATGCTACACAAACATTTCGATTAATATCATAATTAATGTTGGCAAATTAAATTAATTAAAATTAAATTTTATTAAATTTATGAATTTCAACAGTGCATGCAAAAAAAGAAAAACCTAGTACATAAATTTCCCATGCAAGTGCCCAAGTCCATAGTCATGATTCTTATCAGTTCAAAAGCAGAAAAATTTAAACAAACAAAAATATATAAAGCCGAAGCCGAAAGAAGAAATAAATAAAGAGAAAACATGCAAATATTTCATTCTTTCACTTGAGAGAATCAATCAGTTAAAACAATTCATTCAAGAAAGGCACAAGTCTAATGTGAACCATATCACATCAACAAAACGACAACATTATTCTGTAATGGTAACCACAGACTATGCAATATTATTGAGTACTTTAATACTTTTTTTTTTTGCTAATATTACAGTATGCTCTTCACTATTCCAGATATTGCAGAATATTAAAAAAATATATTGCGCAAATACCAGAAATGTAAAAAATCCTAAGCAACTTAAATAATTTTTAATTAAGTAACTTAAAAAATAGAAAATTAATGCTTAGTGATGTAACTGGATGTAACTGGAAATAATTATTGTACAATGTTGGTAACACTTTACAAAATAGTTTTTATTGCGCAATATAAATCAAAGGACTTTTGATTTGATCCAATATATTGCATCATATACCAATACAATATACCCGCAACCAATTTTATTGTACAATATGAATTATTTCACAATAATATTGCAAGTGTATAAAAGCAGAAAAATATTATAGGGTCCGCCATCTGACGTTTTTTTCAACTACTGCTTATTTCGTAAATGGTAACACTTAGCTCATGTCTGATTCCGCTGAACGAATATGGTTGTGTATACGCTTGAACAACGCTGGGAAATATTGCTGGGAAATATTGACTTACAGAAGATGCCGATTTTGCCAAAAAAAAATCATCTTTTCAGATGATTGTCGTATTTGGGGCACAGAAAACCCGCACGCATACATTGAAAAGCCGACGCACCCAAAACGAATCACTGTTTGGTGCGGATTTTGGTCCAGAGGCATAATTGGGCCAATGCGCAAGGACTGGCCATATTGAAAAAATTTTTGCTCACAGAAATTGAAGAGGAGGATATTGGCAACATTTGGTTTCAACAGGACGGCGCTACGTGCCACACAGCCGAAGCTACACTCGATGTTTTGCGCCCTGTTTTCAAAAAAAAAGTTATCTGGCGGACCCTATATTTCTTAATTTTTTTTCATATCAAAGTTATCAAAAAAATCAACTTTAAATTAATTTTATTCCATATTGTAATAAAAAATTTCAACACTACTAGAATTTGGTTATTGATTCAATAAGATTTTTTATTGTATTTAAGTGTTTTTTTTTCCACAAAGTAGATCAGAGATGTCACGAGACGGAAGATAATTGTGTTTTTGTGGTGTTTTTATAGGTCTCGCTCACACAGTCATCAAATCCTCTTTACTTTTTCTTTCGCGTGGTATTATTTTAAAGTAATTACATTTTATTCTTTGTGGTCTCATTCGCAGCCTAGTAATACCCGAAAATTTGAAGCTTCAACATGTGGTTTACTTCTTAAATATCTTTAAAATAATAACAGTTTCCTTTTCTATACTGGAGCTGACAAGTCTATAAGAATTATCTGCTAATAACTCAGGATGCACTGAAAATATTTTATATAAAGCTGAAGCTTGCTTTTACTGAAATTTTCTTCACTATGGGCAAAGTGAAGAAAATTTGTGAACTCTTTGTGATAAAGCTGTAGAGACATAAAAAACAGCGCGTTGTTCTTCCGTTCCGTTAGTGTTTGTCAGAATAATTATAATTATCTTTGTTATAATTTCTTCTTTGAAAATTATCTCAAGTAATGTGGCTTATGAACTTTTTAATTAAACCAAATAAATGCAGCCATTAACCTAGCCTTGTCGATCCATTCCATGCATGAGTGACAATATGTCATTAAGACAGAACTAAACCTGATGCATTTCCAGAGGCGATATAATCACGCAAGTTGTGTGCATACAAACATCATTCGAGTACAATTCACTTTCATAATTTTTGTGTAGATGATGAATACAAGCATGAATGAATGTACTTAAAACTGACCTGATTACATTTATGCAGTAATAACGATGATAATTAAACATACTTAAA
This sequence comes from Nowickia ferox, assembly GCA_936439885.1. Taxonomy (NCBI): domain Eukaryota; kingdom Metazoa; phylum Arthropoda; class Insecta; order Diptera; family Tachinidae; genus Nowickia; species Nowickia ferox. Next base: position 86,382,891 of record OW387023.1, on the reverse strand, counting down.
CACTCCCCCATTTTAAAAATAATTCTAAATAAAACGACTCATCTGTTATTTATATTATCTGCTGCAATTCATTTAATATCGTTGAATATTTTTAAGTCACAAATTAATATACATATATGAAAATAGTTCAGAAATGTAATGAAACAAGAGGTTATTCTATTTAGCTAAATAATTAGAATAATGTCATAGAATTTAACGTAAATTACATTTAGTCATTTGAAGAGTTTCACATTAAAACAGAATAATTCAAGTTTAACAAGCTTTTGGCAAACTTAATAATTTTAATTAAATTCAATAATATTAAAAAGTTGACTATTACAGATAATGATGAAACAGAATAAGTCTGCTACTTCAGGCAAAATCGCTGTCAAATTAACAAAACAAAAAAAATCAAAACTACGGCAGTAATTTCAAATGCTCCCTAAATTTAATTTTATATTCGTTTGTGCTTATTTTTCTTTGTAGTTTTGTTTACAAAATATATGAAATTTATTGAAAGTATGGTAGCATTGTTGAAAGAATATTTATTAATATGTTAGATCATAAGAAAAAATGCTATCAAAATAAAATAGAATCTATCTCTCGACTGCTTTCTGGGGCTGCTTTTTGTGTCAATTTGTATGGAAAATGTGTTTATGCCGCAATTCTGTTTAATCATTTGAAGTATAATAGTTTTTCAGGCTACTTGAAATCATAAAAGATAATAATTTGCTGGAAAGTTATTTTTAATGATATTTAGTCCTCGTCCACACTATGAAATATTTGCAGCTTGTAGTTGTTGTAACAGCATTCCTAAAGTTATTTAAGTAAATTGGAAAATTCAAAAAAAAAATTAATGACTATTTCGTTTTGCCAAAGAGTCCAATTAAATTAAAAAATCTCCTATGATGTGTTTTGCTAAACAAGTATTCTCATATAACAACAAAAAAATAACTAAAATATATTTTTATTAAAATATATATACAAAAAATTAATTCATAAATTTTCATGATTTCATATAAAAGTGTAAATACACATAAACTCATAAAAATCATATTAAAACAATAGACACTTTAAGGCATGTACTTAAATATTATAAAAAATATTTTTTCAGCAGGAAGTTTTACAAATTAAATAATTAAAATATCACTGAAATAACAACTCTAAATAAAAACTTATGTAAAAAAATTAAAGCTGTTTTTAAAGGAATTTAATATTGAATTAATTTATTTGCATAAATGCGTGTTTGCACAGAAATGAAAATAACACAAACTTTTTATTGCAAAAAATTAGCTTTGTAATCAAAAAAGATTTGTGAAATAAAAAAAACGTTTAAATAAAATAATGCTCAACGAAGAAGGTTGCAATAAAATAACTTTCAGCAAAATGGGACCTGAAGAAGTTTAAACACAATTCAATCCCAAAACTTGGGACCCAATTTCTTGGACTCATTTAATAATGAAAATACTCTCAAGTATATTGGATCATAGATTTAAAAAAAATCTCTTTGAGTGTTCTGTAGTCTTTACAAAAACATCGTAGTCATAGTATAAAATACGCCAACCATGGCAAAGGAAACTATATATCTTTAAAAATAGAATAAATGAAAATTGCAATTTTAAAGTAGAAAAACAGCTTTTTACTTAATAAATAAAAAGTATTGTTAAGTTTTTACCTTTTAAGAACGTTATAGGAGTAGGTTCAGATATGCGCAGTCAAACAAAAAGTCACGAGTGCATTTTTCTTATCAAATTAGAAAACTTTATTTACTCACCACTGATATTACAAACAAGACACACACAGTTAAATAATTCACTGCTTGCACGATGTTCACTTCACTGTTATTAACATGAGAATAAGCCAATGCACCTTCCTATACTTAGAAGAATGCTAGGAACATTCAGAAAGTCTCAGCCCATTCAACAGCCTCTTAATATTGGCTTACGATTACGTCATTAGTTCGGGACAAAATTCGTTCTGTAGGTTTGTGTATATGTACGATAACAATATCATATGTGTGGATGCTTTATATTTATCTTATTATTATTTTATGGTTGTATATTTGATAATAGGCAGACAGTATAACGTTGTAGTTGTGGTTTGTTTTTTATTTTTTTATATTTTTTTGTACCTTAGTACATTTATGTATGTATTTTGTTCTTTTGGATAATATTTTCTGGATACTTTTAGTATTATTTACAAATGTTTTTATGTTTATGTTTTTCCATCGTCCATTTCTTATTTTTCATGCGAAAAATAGATAGGACTATATTTCGTATATTTTTATGAAAATAATTTAACGGACTATACATCGTCCTTTTTTTATTTTTAATGCGACAAATAGATAGGACTATACTTCGTCCATTTTTCATGCAAAAAATGTTTTTATGAAAAAAAAATTAATAGACTATACATCTCCATTTCTCAATTTTCATGCGAAAAATAGAATGGACTATACATCGTCCATTTATTCCATTTTTCATGCAAAACATAAAAAGGACTATACTTCGTCCATTTTCCATGCAAAAAATGTTTTTATAAAAATAATTTAATAGACTATACATCGTCCATTTCTCATTTTTCATACAGGAAATTAAAAGCACTATACTTCCTCCATTTTTCATGAAAAAATTTTTTTATGAAAATTTAATGGACTAAACATCGTCCATTTCTAATTTTTCATGCAAAAAATTAAATTGACTATATTTCGTCCATTTTCAATGCAAAAAATGTTTTTATGAAAAAAAAATGAATGGACTATACATCGTCCTTTTTTTATTTTTAATGCGAAAAATAGATAGGACTATACATCGTCCATTTTTCATGCAAAAAATGTTTTATGAAAATAATTTAATGGACTATACATTGTCCATTTTTATTTTTCATGCGAAAAATTAAATGGACCATACTTCGTCCATTTTTCATACAAAAAATGTCTTATGAAAATAATTTAATGGACTAAACATCGTCCATTTCTAATTTTTCATGCAGAGCATAGATAGGACTATACATCGTCTATTTTCATGTAAAAAAAATTTTTATGAAAATAATTTAATGGACTATACATCGTCCATTTCTTATTTTTCATTCAAAACATAGATAGGATTATACATCGTCTATTTTTCATGTAAAAAAATTTTTATGAAAATAATTTAATGAACTATACATCGTTCATTTCTTATTTTTCTTGCAAAAAATTAAATGGACTATACTTCGTCCATTTTTCATGCGAAAATTGTTTTTATGAAAATAATTTAATGGACTATACATCGTCCATTTCTTATTTTCCATGCAAAACATAGATAGGACTATACATCGTCTATTTTTCATGGAAATAAATTTTTATGAAAATAATTGAATGGACTATACATCGTCCATTTCTTATTTTTCATGCAAAACATAGATAGGAATATACTTGGTTCATTTCTCATGCAAAAAATGTTTTTATGAAAATAATTTAATGGACTATACATCGTCCATTTCTTATTTTTCTTGCACAAAATTAAATGGACTATACTTGGTTCATTTCTCAGGCAAAAAATGTTTTTATGAAAATAATTTAATGGACTATACATAGTCCATTTCTTATTTTTCTTGCAAAAAATTAAATGGACTATACTTCGTCCATTTTCCATGCAAAAAATGTTTTCATGCAAAACATAGATAGGACTATACATCGTCCATTTTTCATGTAAAAATAGTTTATATGAAAATAATTTAATGGACTATACATCGTCCATTTCTTATTTTTCAGGCAAAACATAGATATGACTATGCATCGTCCATTTTTCATGTAAAAAATGTTTTTATGAAAATAATTTAATGGACTATACATCGTCCATTTCTTATTTTTCATGCAAAACGTAGATAGGACTATACGTCGTCAATTTTTCATGTAAAAAATGTTTTTATGAAAATAATTTAATGGATATACATCGTCCATTTCTTATTTTTCATGCAAAACATAGATAGGACTGTACATCGTCTATTTGCCATGGAAAATAATTTTTATGAAAATAATTGAATGGACTATACATCGTCCATTTCTTATTTTTCATGCAAAACATAGATAGGAATATACTTGGTTCATTTCTCATGCAAAAAATGTTTTTATGAAAATAATTTAATGGACTATACATCGTCCATTTCTTATTTTTCTTGCAAAAAATTAAATGGACTATACTTCGTCCATTTTCCGTGCAAAAAATGTTTTTATGAAAATAATTTAATGGACTATACATCGTCCATTTCTTATTTTTCATGCAAAACATAGATATGACTATACATCGTCCATTTTGCATGTAAAAAATGTTTATATGAAAATAATTTAATGGACTACACATCGTCCATTTCTTATTTTTCACGCAAAAAATTAAATGGACTATACTTCGTTTATTTTTCATGCGAAAAATGTTTTTATGAAAAAAAATTCGTTTGAAAAAAAATTAATGGACTATACATCGTCCTTTTTTATTTTTAATGCGAAAAATAGATAGGACTATACATCGTCCATTTTTCATGCAAAAATGTTTTTATGAAAAAAAATTAATGGACTATATATACATCGTTCATTTTTTATTTTTCTTGCAAAAAATTAAATGGATTATACTTCGTCCATTTTTCATACAAAAAATGTTTTTATGAAAATAATTTGATGGACCATACATTGTCCATTTCTTATTTTTTATGCAAAACATTATCGTAGTCCTATCCTAAAAAATTACTATCGTCCATTTTTCAGGCAAAAAATGTTTTTATGAAAATAATTTAATAGACTAAACATCCTCCATTTCTTATTTTTCATGCAAAAAATAAAAGGACTATACTTCGTCCATTTGCCATGCAAAAAATATTTTAATGAAAAAAAATTAATGGACTATACATCGTCCTTTTTTTACTTTTAATACAAAAAATAGATAGGACTATAAATCATAAATTTTTCATGCAAAAATGTTTTTATGAAAATAATTTAATAGACTAAAGATCGTTCATTTCTTATTTTTTCATGCAAAAAATTAAAAGGACTATATTTCGTCCATTTTTAATGCAAAAAATGTTTTTATGAAAAAAAATTAATGGACTATACATATCCATTTCTTAATTTTCATGCGAAAAATAGAATGGACTATACATCGTCCATTTTTCATGCGAAAAATATTTTATGAAAAAAAATTAATGGACTATACATCTCCATTTCTTAATTTTCATGCGAAAAATAGATTGGAATATACATCGTCCATTTTTCATGCAAAAAATGTTTTTATGAAAATAATTTGATGGACTATACATTGTCCATTTTTATTTTTCATGCGCAAAATAGATAGGACTATACATCGTACATTTTTCATGTACAAAATGTTTTTATGAAAAGAATTTAATGGACTATACATCGTCCATTTCTTATTTTTCATGCAAAACATAGATAGGACTATACATCGTCCTTTTTTCATGCAAAAAATATTTTTATGAAAATAATTTAATGGACTATACATCGTTCATTTCTTATTTTTCATGCAAAACATAGATAGGACTATACATCGTCCATTTTTCATGCGAAAAATATTTTTATGAAAATAATTTAATGGACTATACATCGTCCATTTCTTATTTTTCATGCAAAACATAGATAGGACTATACATCGTCCATTTTTCATGCGAAAAATGTTTTTATGAAAATAATTTAATGGACTATACATCGTTCATTTCTTATTTTTCTTGCAAAAAGTTAAATGGACTACACTTCGTCAATTTTTCATGCGAAAAAAGTTTTTATGAAAAAAAGTTTGTTTGAAAAAAAATAATGGACTATACATCGTCCTTTTTTATTTTTAATGCGAAAAATAGATAGGACTTTACATCGTCCATTTTTCATGCAAAAATGTTTTTATGAAAAAAAATTAATGGACTATATATACATCGTTCATTTCTTATTTTTCTTGCAAAAAATTAAATGGACTATACTTCGTCAATTTTTCATGCGAAAAAAGTTTTTATGAAAAAAAATTCGTTTGAAAAAAAATTACTGGACTATACATCGTCCTTTTTTATTTTTAATGCGAAAAATAGATAGGACTATACATCGTCATTTTTTCATGCAAAAATGTTTTTATGAAAAAAAATTAATGGACTATACATCGTTCATTTTTTATTTTTCTTGCAAAAAATTAAATGGACTATACTTCGTCCATTTTTCATGCGAAAAATGTTTTTATAAAAAAAAAATTCGTTTGAAAAAAAATTTATGGACTATACATCGTCCATTTTTTATTTTTCATGCAAAACATAGATATGACTATAAATCGTCCATTTTTCATGTAAAAAATGTTTTTATGAAAATAATTTAATGGACTATACATCGTCCATTTCTTATTTTTCATGCAAAACATAGAAAGGACTATACATCGTCCATTTTTCATGCAAACACAAATTTTATGAAAATAATTAATGGACTATACATCGTCCATTTCTTATTTTTCATGCAAAACTATACTTCGTCCATTTTTCATGCAAAAAATGTTTTTCAGAAAATAATTTAATGGACTATACATAGTCCATTTCTTATTTTCCTTGCAAAACATATATAGGACTATACGTCGTCCATTTTTCGTGCAAAAAATGTTTTTATGAAAGTAATTTAATGGACTATACATCGTCCATTTCTTATTTTTCTTGAAAAAAATTAAATGGACTATACTTGGTTCATTTCTCATGCAAAAAATGTTTTTATGAAAATAATTTAATAGACTATACATAGTCCATTTCTTATTTTTCTTGCAAAAAATTAAATGGACTATACTTCGTCCATTTTCCATGCAAAAAATGTTTTTATGAAAATAATTTAATGGACTATACATCGTCCATTTCTTATTTTTCAGGCAAAACATAGATATGACTATACATCGTCCATTTTTCATGTAAAAAATGTTTTTATGAAAATAATTTAATGGACTATACATCGTCTTCTTATTTTTCATGCAAAACGTAGATAGGACTATACGTCGTCAATTTTTCATGTAAAAAATGTTTTTATGAAAATAATTTAATGGACTATACATCGTCCATTTCTTATTTTTCATGCAAAACATAGATAGGACTATACATCGTTTTTTTTTCATGGAAAAAAATTTTTATAAAAATAATTTAATGGACTATACATCGTCCATTTCTTATTGTTCATGCAAAACATAGATAGGACTATACATCGTCTATTTTTCATGGAAAAAAATTTTTATGAAAATAATTGAATGGACTATACATCGTCCATTTCTTATTTTCACATGCAAAACATAGATAGGAATATACTTGGTTCATTTCTCATGCAAAAAATGTTTTTATGAAAATAAATTAATGGACTATACATCGTTCATTTCTTATTTTTCTTGCAAAAAATTAAATGGACTATACTTCGTCAATTTTTCATGCGAAAAATTCGTTTGAAAAAAAATTAATGGACTATACATCGTCCTTTTTTATTTTTAATGCGAAAAATAGATAGGACTATACATCGTCCATTTTTCATGCAAAAATGTTTTTATGAAAAAAAATTAATGGACTATACATCGTCCATTTCTTATTGTTCATGCAAAACATAGATAGGACTATACATCGTCCATTTTTCATGTAAAAAATTTTTATATGATAATAATTTAATGGACTATACATCGTCCATTTCTTATTTTTCATGCAAAACATAGATAGGACTATACATCGTCCATTTTTCATGCGAAAAATGTTTTTATGAAAATAATTTAATGGACTATACATCGTTCATTTCTTATTTTTCTTGCAAAAAATTAAATGGACTATACTTCGTCAATTTTTCATGCGAAAAAAGTTTTTATGAAAAAAAATTCGTTTGAAAAAAAATTAATGGACTATACATCGTCCTTTTTTATTTTTAATGCGAAAAATAGATAGGACTATACATCGTCCATTTTTCATGCAAAAATGTATTTATGAAAAAAAATTAATGGACTATACATCGTCCATTTCTTATTGTTCATGCAAAACATAGATAGGACTATACATCGTCTATTTTTCATGGAAAAAAATTTTTATGAAAATAATTGAATGGACTATACATCGTCCATTTCTTATTTTTCATGCAAAACATAGATAGGAATATACTTGGTTCATTTCTCATGCAAAAAATGTTTTTATGAAAATAATTTAATGGACTATACATCGTCCATTTCTTATTTTTCTTGCAAAAAATTAAATGGACTATACTTCGTCCATTTTCCATGCAAAAAATGTTTTTATGAAAATAATTTAATGGACTATACATCGTCCATTTCTTATTTTTCATGCAAAACATAGATATGACTATACATCGTCCATTTTGCAAGTAAAAATGTTTATATGAAAATAATTTAATGGACTATACATCGTCCATTTCTCATTTTTCATGCAAAACATAGATAGGACTATACATCGTCCATTTTTCATGCGAAAAATGTTTTTATGAAAATAATTTAATGGACTATACATCTCTATTTCTTATTTTTCATGCAAAACATAGATAGGACTTTACATCGTCCATTTTTCATGCAAAAAATATTTTTATGAAAATAATTTAATGGACTATACATCGTCCATTTCTTATTTTTCATGCAAAACATAGATAGGACTATACATCGTCCATTTTTCATACGAAAAATGTTTTTATGAAAATAATTTAATGGACTATACATCGTTCATTTTTTATTTTTCTTGCAAAAAATTAAATGGACTATACTTCGTCCATTTTTCATGCGAAAAAAGTTTTTATGAAAAAAAATTCGTTTGAAAAAAAATTAATGGACTATACATCGTCCTTTTTTATTTTTAATGCGAAAAATAGATAGGACTATACATCGTCCATTTTTCATGCGAAAAATGTTTTTATGAAAATAATTTAATGGACTATACATCGTTCATTTCTTATTTTTCTTGCAAAAAATTAAATGGACTATACTTCGTCCATTTTTCATGCGAAAAAAGTTTTTATGAAAAAAAATTCGTTTGAAAAAAAATTAATGGACTATACATCGTCCTTTTTTATTTTTAATGCGAAAAATAGATAGGACTATACTTCGTCCATTTTTCATACAAAAAATGTTTTTATGAAAATAATTTGATGGACCATACATTGTCCATTTCTTATTTTTTATGCAAAACATTATCGTCGTGCTATCCTAAAAAATTACTATCGTCCATTTTTCAGGCAAAAAATGTTTTTATGAAAATAATTTAATAGACTAAACATCCTCCATTTCTTATTTTTCATGCAAAAAATAAAAGGACTATACTTCGTCCATTTGCCATGCAAAAAATATTTTTTTTTTTTTTTTTTTATTTTTTTTTAGTACATATATTTATTTATTGTATCTTCAAATATGAACTAACAATTATTATTCAAATCTTAAATCTAAATATAATTAATTAGGCCCGACCAGTGTCGGACATAAACTTAGTGATAGTTATTAATAATACATAAGTAGTGATAAGCAAAAACAAAAGTATTTTCAAGCAGTTTCTTCTGGAGTGTTGAGTATTAGAGCCCTTGTGTCTCTCTTTTTTAAGCGGATGTGACAAGTAAAATTCAAGATATTACGAGCAAGCGGATTAGGATGAGACTCGAGTTTTGTAAGATATTTGCCTGCGTATTTTGCAATTTCTTCAGTTACTTGTGGCATATTCAAATCACGATGTAAATTTGAATTTCTTATGTACCATGGAGCCGATGTTATTATCCGTAAAATTTTGTTTTGCCTTCGTTGAATTTTTTCTATATTTGAAGCTGAAGCAGTACCCCATAGCTGAATTCCGTAGCACCATATAGGTTTTAAAAGCGACTTGTATATCAAAAGTTTACAATCTAGACTGAGGGTTGAATTTCTACCAATCAGCCAATGTATCTGAGTTAGTTTAAGTTTCATTTGCGTTAGCTTAGAGTCAATGTGGTGTTTCCATGTAAGCCTTCGATCAAGGTGTATACCAAGGTATTTCACTTATAAATTTTGAGGAACAATTTGATTATTGATTGTAATGGGTGAACAAGTTTCTTTTCGTAGGGTAAATGTTACCTGAGCACACTTCTGTTCGTTTACCTTTATTCTCCACCTGTTTAACCATAGTTCTAGCTGGGTAATATGTTGCTGAAGATATCGGGAAGCCTCGTGAGGGTTTTCGTGCATACTAAGGCAGGCTGTATCATCGGCAAATGTAGATGTGTGAATATTACTGCTCAAAGGCATATCACAAGTATAAATCAAATACAAAACTGGCCCCAGTATACTCCCCTGTGGCACACCGGATGAGATTGTTTCAGGTATACTCATAAAGTCTCATTCTACAACAGTGAATTTCCTTGCAATAATGTAACTTTCCAAAAGATTTAGAATGTTTATCGGTAAGTAAGTCTTTAATTTTAAAATTAGGCCTTCATGCCACACTTTATCAAATGCCTGAGAAACGTCAATAAACAGCGCAGAGCAATACTTTTTTTCTTCAAAAGTTTTTCGTATAAATTGAACCAATCTATGAGTTTGTTCAAAAATATTTTAATGAAAAAAAATTAATGGACTATATATCGTCCTTTTTTTACTTTTAATACAAAAAATAGATAGGACTATAAATCATAAATTTTTCATGCAAAAATGTTTTTATGAAAATAATTTAATAGACTAAAGATCGTTCATTTGTAATTTTTCATGCAAAAAATTAAAAGGACTATATTTCGTCCATTTTTAATGCAAAAAATGTTTTTATGAAAAAAAATTAATGGACTATACATCTCCATTTCTTAATTTTCATGCGAAAAATAGATTGGAATATACATCGTCCATTTTTCATGCGAAAAATATTTTATGAAAAAAAATTAATGGACTATACATCTCCATTTCTTAATTTTCATGCGAAAAATAGATTCGATTATACATCGTCCATTTTTCATGCAAAAAATGTTTTTATGAAAATAATTTTTCTTATTTTTCATGCAAAACATAGATAGGACTATACATCGTCTATTTTTCATGGCAAAAAAATTTTTATGAAAATAATTGAATGGACTATACATCGTCCATTTCTTATTTTTCATGCAAAACATAGATAGGAATATACTTAGTTCATTTCTCATGCAAAAAATGTTTTTATGAAAATAATTTAATGGTGTATACATCGTCGATTTCTTATTTTTCTTGCAAAAAATTAAATGGACTATACTTGGTTCATTTCTCATGCAAAAAATGTGGTTATGAAAATAATTTAATGGACTATACATCGTCCATTTCTTATTTTTCTTGCAAAAAATTAAATGGACTATACTTCGTCCATTTTCCATGCAAAAAATGTTTTTATGAAAATAATTTAATGGACTATACATCGTCCATTTCTTATTTTTCATGCAAAACATAGATATGACTATACATCGTCCATTTTGCATGTAAAAAATGTTTATATGAAAATAATTTAATGGACTATACATCGTCCATTTCTTATTTTTCATGCAAAACATAGATATGACTATACATCGTCCATTTTTCATGTAAAAAATGTTTTTATGAAAATAATTTAATGGACTATACATCGTCCATTTCTTATTTTTCATGCAAAACATAGATAGGACTATACATCGTCCATTTTTCATGCAAAAAATGTTTTTATGAAAATAATTTAATGGACTATACATCGTCCATTTCTTATTTTTCATGCAAAATATAGATAGGACTTTACATCGTCCATTTTTCATGCAAAAAATATTTTTATGAAAATAATTTAATGGACTATACATCGTCCATTTCTTATTTTTCATGCAAAACATAGATAGGACTATACATCGTCCATTTTTCATGCGAAAAATGTTTTTATGAAAATAATGTAATGGACTATACATCGTTCATTTCTTATTTTTCTTGCAAAAAATTAAATGGACTATACTTCGTCAATTTTTCATGCAAAAAAAGTTTTTATGAAAAAAAATTCGTTTGAAAAAAAATTAATGGACTATACATCGTCCTTTTTTATTTTTAATACGAAAAATAGATAGGACTATACATCGTCCATTTTTCATGCAAAAATGTTTTTATGAAAAAAAATTAATGGACTATATATACATCGTTCATTTCTTATTTTTCTTGCAAAAAATTAAATTGACTATACTTCGTCCATTTTTCATGCGAAAAATGTTTTTATGAAAAAAAGTTCGTTTGAAAAAAAATTAATGGACTATACATCGTCCATTTCTTATTTTTCATGCAAAACATAGATAGGACTATACATCGTCTATTTTTCATGGAAAAAAATTTTTATGAAAATAATTGAATGGACTATACATCGTCCATTTCTTATTTTGCATGCAAAACATAGATAGGAATATACTTGGTTCATTTCTCATGCAAAAAATGTTTTTATGAAAATAATTTAATGGACTATACATCGTCCATTTCTTATTTTGCATGCAAAACATAGATAGGAATATACTTGGTTCATTTTTCATGCAAAAAATATTTTTATGAAAATAATTTAATGGACTATACATCGTCCATTTCTTATTTTTCATGCAAAACATAGATATGACTACACATCGTCCATTTTGCATGTAAAAACTGTTTATATGAAAATAATTTAATGGACTATACATCGTCCATTTCTTATTTTTCTTGCAAAAAATTAAATGGACTATACTTCGTCCATTTTCCATGCAAAAAATGTTTTTATGAAAATAATTTAATGGACTATACATCGTCCATTTCTTATTTTTCATGCAAAACATAGATAGGACTATACATCGTCCATTTTTCATGCAAAAAATGTTTTTATGAAAATAATTTAATGGACTATACATCGTCCATTTCTTATTTTTCATGCAAAACATAGATAGGACTATACATCGTCCATTTTTCATGCAAAAAATGTTTTTATGAAAATAATTTAATGGACTATACATCGTCCATTTCTTATTTTTCATGCAAAATATAGATAGGACTTTACATCGTCCATTTTTCATGCAAAAAATATTTTTATGAAAATAACTTAATGGACTATACATCGTCCATTTCTTATTTTTCTTGCAAAAAATTAAATGGACTATACTTCGTCAATTTTTCATGCGAAAAAGGTTTTTATGAAAAAAAATTCGTTTGAAAAAAAATTAATGGACTATACATCGTCCTTTTTTATTTTTAATGCGAAAAATAGATAGGACTATACATCGTCCATTTTTCATGCAAAAATGTTTTTATGGAAAAAAATTAATGGACTATATATACATCGTTCATTTCTTATTTTTCTTGCAAAAATTAAATGGACTATACTTCGTCCATTTTTCATGCGAAAAATGTTTTTATGAAAAAAAATTCGTTTGAAAAAAAATTAATGGACTAGACATCGTCCATTTCTTATTTTTCATGCAAAACATAGATAGGACTGTACATCGTCTATTTTTCATGGAAAAAAATTTTTATGAAAATAATTGAATGGACTATACATCGTCCATTTCTTATTTTTCATGCAAAACATAGATAGGAATATACTTGGTTCATTTCTCATGCAAAAAATGTTTTTATGAAAATAATTTAATGGACTATACATCGACCATTTCTTATTTTTCTTGCAAAAAATTAAATGGACTATACTTGGTTCATTTCTCATGCAAAAAATGTTTTTATGAAAATAATTTAATGGACTATACATCGTCCATTTCTTATTTTTCTTGCAAAAAATTAAATGTACTATACTTCGTCCATTTTCCATGCAAAAAATGTTTTTATGAAAATAATTTAATGGACTATACATCGTCCATTTCTTATTTTTCATGCAAAACATAGATATGACTATACATCGTCCATTTTGCATGTAAAAAATGTTTATATGAAAATAATTTAATGGACTATACATCGTCCATTTCTTATTTTTCATGCAAAACATAGATATGACTATACATCGTCCATTTTTCATGTAAAAAATGTTTTTATGAAAATAATTTAATGGACTATACATCGTCCACTTCTTATTTTTCATGCAAAACATAGATAGGACTATACATCGTCCATTTTTCATGCGAAAAATGTTTTTATGAAAATAATTTAATGGACTATACATCGTCCATTTCTTATTTTTCATGCAAAACATAGATAGGACTTTACATCGTCCATTTTTCATGCAAAAAATATTTTTATGAAAATAATTTAATGGACTATACATCGTCCATTTCTTATTTTTCTTGCAAAAAATTAAATGGACTATACTTCGTCAATTTTTCATGCGAAAAAAGTTTTTATGAAAAAAAATTCGTTTGAAAAAAAATTAATGGACTATACATCGTCCTTTTTTATTTTTAATGCGAAAAATAGATAGGACTATACATCGTCCATTTTTCATGCAAAAATGTTTTTATGGAAAAAAATTAATGGACTATACATCGTTCATTTCTTATTTTTCTTGCAAAAAATAAAAGGACTATACTTCCTCCATTTGCCATGCAAAAAATATTTTAATGAAAAAAAAATTAATGGAGTATACATCGTCCTTTTTTTACTTTTAATACAAAAAATAGATAGGACTATAAATCGTCAATTTTTCATGCAAAAATGTTTTTATGAAAATAATTTAATAGACTAAAGATCGTTCATTTCTAATTTTTCATGCAAAAAATTAAAAGGACTATATTTCGTCCATTTTTCATGCGAAAAATATTTTATGAAAAAAAATTAATGGACTATACATCTCCATTTCTTAATTTTCATGCGAAAAATAGATTGGAATATACATCGTCCATTTTTCATGCAAAAAATGTTTTTATGAAAATAATTTGATGGACTATTGTCCATTTTTAGTTTTCATGCGCAAAATAGATAGGACTATACATCGTACATTTGTCATGTAAAAAATGTTTTTATGAAAATAATTTAATGGACTATACATCGTCCGTTTCTTATTTTTCATGCAAAACATAGATAGGACTATACATCGTCTATTTTTCATGGAAAAAAAATTTTTATGAAAATAATTGAATGGACTATACATCGTTCATTTCTTATTTGTCTTGCAAAAAATTAAATGGACTATACATCATCCATTTTTCATGTAAGAAATGTTTTTATGAAAATAATTTAATGGACTATACATCGTTCATTTCTTATTTGTCTTGCAAAAAATTAAATGGACTATACTTCGTAAATTTTCCATGCAAAAATTTTTTTATAAAAATAATTTAATGGACTATACATCGTCCATTTCTTCTTTTTCATGCAAAAAGTTAAATGGACTATACTTAGTCCTTTTTTATACAAAAAATGTTTTTATGAAAATAGTTTAATGGACCATACATTGTCCATTTCTTATTTTTCATGCAAAACATTATCGTCGTCCTATCCTAAAAAATTACTTTCGTCCATTTTTCAGGTAAAAAATGTTTTTATGAAAATAATTTAATAGACTAAACATCGTCCATTTCTTATTTTTAATGCAAAAAATTAAAAGGAACATGCTTCGTCCATTTTCCATGCAAAAAATGTTTTTATGAAAAAAAATTAATGGACTATACATCGTCCTTTTTTTATTTTTAATGCGAAAAATAGATAAGACTATACATCGTCCATTTTTCATGCAAAAATTTTTTTATTAAAATAATTTAATGGACTATACATTGTCCATTTTTATTTTTCATGCGCAAATAAGATGGGACTATACATCGTCCATTTTTCATGCAAAAAATGTTTTTATAAAAATAATTTGATGGACTATACACTGTCCATTTTTATTTTTCATGCGCATATAAGATGGGAATATACATCGTCCATTTTTCATGCAAAAAATGTTTTTATGAAAATAATTTAATGGACTATACATCGTCCATTTCTTATTTTCCTTGCAAAACATAGATAGGACTATACATCGTCCATTCTTTATGTAAAAAATGTTTTTATGAAAATAATTTAATGGACTATACATCGTCCATTTCTTATTTTTCATGCAAAACATAGAAAGGACTATACATCGTCCATTTTTCATGCAAAAACAAATTTTATGAAAATAATTAATGGACTATACATCTTATTTTTCTTATTTTCTTATTTTTCATGCAAAACTATATTTCGTCCATTACTCATGCAAAAAATGTTTTTATGAAAATAATTTAATGGACTATACATCGTCCATTTCTTATTTTTCATGCGAAAAATAGATAGGACTATACATCGTGCATTTTTCATGCAAAAAATGTTTTTATGAAAATAATTTGATGGACTATACATCGTCCATTTCTTATTTTTCATGCAAAACATAGATAGGACTATACATCGTCTATTTTTCATGGCAAAAAAATTTTTATGAAAATAATTGAATGGACTATACATCGTCCATTTCTTATTTTTCATGCAAAACATAGATAGGAATATACTTGGTTCATTTCTCATGCAAAAAATGTTTTTATGAAAATAATTTAATAGACTATACATAGTCCATTTCTTATTTTTCTTGCAAAAAATTAAATGGACTATACTTCGTCCATTTTTCATGTAAAAAATTTTTATATGAAAATAATTTAATGGACTATACATCGTCCATTTCTTATTTTTCAGGCAAAACATAGATATGACTATACATCGTCCATTTTTCATGCAAAAAATGTTTTTATGAAAATAATTTAATGGACTATACATCGTCCATTTCTTATTTTTCATGCAAAACATAGAAAGGACTATACATCGTCCATTTTTCATGCAAAAGCAAATTTTATGAAAATAATTAATGGACTATACATCTTATTTTTCTTATTTTCTTATTTTTCATGCAAAACTATATTTCGTCCATTACTCATGCAAAAAATGTTTTTATGAAAATAATTTAATGGACTATACATCGTCCATTTCTTATTTTTCTTGCAAAAAATTAAATGGACTATACTTGGTTCATTTCTCATGCAAAAAATGTTTTTATGAAAATAATTTAATAGACTATACATAGTCCATTTCTTATTTTTCTTGCAAAAAATTAAATGGACTATACTTCGTCCATTTTCCATGCAAAAAATGTTTTTATGAAAATAATTTAATGGACTATACATCGTCCATTTCTTATTTTTCATGCAAAACATAGATAGGACTATACATCGTCCATTTTTCATGTAAAAAATTTTTATATGAAAATAATTTAATGGACTATATATACATCGTCCATTTCTTATTTTTCAGGCAAAACATAGATATGACTATACATCGTCCATTTTTCATGTAAAAAATGTTTTTATGAAAATAATTTAATGGACTATACATCGTCCATTTCTTATTTTTCATGCAAAACGTAGATAGGACTATACGTCGTCAATTTTTCATAAAAAAATGTTTTTATGAAAATAATTTAATGGACTATACATCATCGATTTCTTATTTTTCATGCAAAACATAGATAGGACTATACATCGTCTATTTTTCATGGAAAAAAATTTTTATAAAAATAATTTAATGGACTATACATCGTCCATTTCTTATTTTTCATGCAAAACATAGATAGGACTATACATCGTCTATTTTTCATGGAAAAAAATTTTTATGAAAATAATTGAATGGACTATACATCGTCCATTTCTTATTTTTCATGCAAAACATAGATAGGAATATACTTGGTTCATTTCTCATGCAAAAAATGTTTTTATGAAAATAATTTAATGGACTATACATCGTCCATTTCTTATTTTTCTTGCAAAAAATTAAATGGACTATACTTCGTCCATTTTCCATGCAAAAAATGTTTTTATGAAAATAATTTAATGGACTATACATCGTCCATTTCTTATTTTTCATGCAAAACATAGATATGACTATACATCGTCCATTTTGCATGTAAAAAATGTTTATATGAAAATAATTTAATGGACTATACATCGTCCATTTCTTATTTTTCATGCAAAACATAGATATGACTATACATCGTCCATTTTTCATGTAAAAAATGTTTTTATGAAAATAATTTAATGGACTATACATCGTCCATTTCTTATTTTTCATGCAAAACATAGATAGGACTATACATCGTCCATTTTTCATGCGAAAAATGTTTTTATGAAAATAATTTAATGGACTATACATCGTCCATTTCTTATATTTCATGCAAAACATAGATACGACTTTACAGCGTCCATTTTTCATGCAAAAAATATTTTTATGAAAATAAGGTAATGGACTATACATCGTTCATTTTTTATTTTTCTTGCAAAAAATTAAATGGACTATACTTCGTCAATTTTTCATGCGAAAAAAGTTTTTATGAAAAAAAATTCGTTTGAAAAAAAATTAATGGACTATACATCGTCCTTTTTTATTTTTAATGCGAAAAATAGATAGGACTATACATCGTCCATTTTTCATGCAAAAATGTTTTTATGAAAAAAAATTCGTTTGAAAAAAAATTAATGGACTATACATCGTCCTTTTTTATTTTTAATGCGAAAAATAGATAGGACTATACATCGTCCATTTTTCATGCAAAAATGTTTTTATGACAAAAAAGTAATGGACTATACATCGTTCATTTCTTATTTTTCTTGCAAAAAATAAAAGGACTATACTTCGTCCATTTGCCATGCAAAAATATTTTAATGAAAAAAAATTTTTTTACTTTTAATACAAAAAATAGATAGGACTATAAATCGTCAATTTTTTATGCAAAAATGTTTTTATGAAAATAATTTAATAGACTAAACATCGTTCATTTCTAATTTTTCATGCAAAAAATTAAAAGGACTATATTTCGTCCATTTTCCATGCAAAAAATGTTTTTATGAAAAAAAATTAATGGACTATACATATCCATTTCTTAATTTTCATGCGAAAAATAGAATGGACTATACATCGTCCATTTTCCATGGAAAAAAAGTTTTTATGAAAAAAAATTAATGGACTATATATACATCGTCCTTTTTTATTTTTCATGCGCAAATAAGATGGGACTATACATCGTCCATTTTTCATGCAAAAGATGTTTTTATGAAAATAATTTGATGGACTATACACTGTCCATTTTTATTTTTCATGCGCATATAAGATGGGAATATACATCGTCCATTTTTCATGTGAAAAATGTTTTTATGAAAATAATTTAATGGACTATACATCGTCCATTTCTTATTTTCCTTGGAAAACATAGATAGGACTATACATCGTCCATTTTTCATACAAAAAATGTTTTTATGAAAATAATTTAATGAAAAAAAATTAATGGACTATACATCGTCCTTTCTTTATTTTTAATGCGAAAAATAGATAGGACTATACATCATCCATTTTTTATGCAAAAATGTTTTTATGAAAATAATTTAATGGACTATACATCGTCCATTTTTTATGCAAAAATGTTTTTATGAAAATAATTTAATAGACTAAACATCGTTCATTTCTAATTTTTCATGCAAAAAATTAAAAGGACTAAACTTCGTCCATTTTCCATGCAAAAAATGTTTTTCTAAAAAAAATTAATGGACTATACATCGTCCTTTGTTTATTTTTAATGCGAAAAATAGATAGGACTATACATCGTCCATTTATCATGCAAAAATGTTTTTATGAAAATAATTTAAAGACTAAACATCGTTCATTTCTAATTTTTCATGCAAAAAATTAAAAGGACTATACTTCGTTTTTATGAAAAAAAATTAATGGACTATACATCTCCATTTCTTATTTTTCATGCAAAACATAGATAGGACTATACATCGTCCATTTTCCATGCAAAAAATGTTTTTAAGAAAATAATTTAATGGACTATACATCGTCCATTTCTTATTTTCCTTGCAAAACATATATAGGACTATACATCGTCCATTTTTCGTGCAAAAATTATTTTATGAAAGTAATTTAATGGACTATACATCGTCAATTTCTTATTTTTCATGCAAAACATAGATAGGACCATACATCGTCCATTTTTCGTGCAAAAAATGTTTTTATGAAAGTAATTTAATGGACTATACATCGTCCATTTCTTATTTTCCTTGCAAAACATATATAGGACTATACATCGTCCATTTTTCGTGCAAAAAATGTTTTTATGAAAGTAATTTAATGGACTATACATCGTCCATTTCTTATTTTTCATGCAAAACACAGATAGGACTATACATCGTCAATTTTTCATATAAAAAATGTTTTTATGAAAAAAAATTAATGGACTATACATCTACATTTCTTATTTTTCATGCAAAACATAGATAGGACTATACATCGTCCATTTTCCATGCAAAAAATGTTTTTAAGAAAATAATTTAATGGACTATACATCGTCCATTTCTTAATTTCCTTGCAAAACATATATAGGACTATACATCGTGCATTTTTCGTGCAAAAAATGTTTTTATGAAAGTAATTTAATGGACTATACATCGTCCATTTCTTATTTTTCATGCAAAACATAGATAGGACTATACATCGTCCATTTTTCATGTAAAAAATGTTTATATGAAAATAATTTGATGGACTATACATTGGCCATTTTTATTTTTCATGAAAAAACATAGATAGGACTATACATCGTCCTTTTTTCATGCAAAAACAAATTTTATGAAAAAAATTAATGGACTATACATCGTCCATTTCTTATTTTTCATGCAAAACTATACTTCGTCCATTTCTCATGCAAAAAATGTTTTTATGAAAATAATTTGATGGACTATACATTGTCAGTTTTTATTTTTCATGCGCAAATAAGATGGGAATACACATCGTCCATTTTTCATGTGAAAATTTTATGAAAATAATTAATGGACTATACATCGTTCATTTCTAATTTTTCATGCAAAAAATTAAAAGGACTATACTTCGTTTTTATGAAAAAAAAATTAATGGACTATATATCTCCATTTCTTATTTTTCATGCAAAACATAGATACGACTATACATCGTCCATTTTTCATGCAAAAAATGTTTTTATGAAAATAATTTAATGGACTATACATCGTCCATTTCTTATTTTCCTTGCAAAACATAGATAGGACTATGATTCATCAATTTTCTATGCAAAAAATGTTTTTATGAAAAAAAATTAATGGACTATACATCGTCCTTTTTTTATTTTTAATGCGAAAAATAGATAGGACTAGACATCGTCCATTTTTCATGCAAAAAAATTTTTTATTAAAATAATTTAATGGACTATACATTGTCCATTTTTATTTTTCATGCGCAAATAAGATGGGACTATACATCGTCCATTTTTCATACAAAAAATGTTTTTATGAAAATAATTTGATGGACTATACATCGTCCTTTTTTTATTTTTAATGCGAAATATAGATAGGACTATACATCGTCCATTTTTCATACAAAAAATGTTTTTATGAAAAAAAATTAACGGACTATACATCGTCCATTTTTCATACAAAAAATGTTTTTATGAAAAAAAATTAATGGACTATACATCGTCCTTTTTTTATTTTTAATGCGAAATATAGATAGGACTATACATCGTCCATTTTTCATGCAAAAAATATTTTTATAAAAAAAATTAATGGACTATACATCGGCCTTTGTTTATTTTTAATGCGAAAAATAGATGGGACTATACATCGTCCATTTTTCATACAAAAAATGTTTTTATGAAAATAATTTGATGGACTATACATTGTCCATTTTTATTTTTCATGCGTAAATAAGATGGGAATATACATCGTTCATTTCTTATTTTTCTTGCAAAAAATTAAATGGACTATACTTCGCCCATTTTTCATCTAAAAAATGTTTTTATGAAAATAATTTAATGGACTATACATCGTCCATTTCTTATTTTTCATGCAAAACAAAACATACATAACCATTTTTCATGCAAACATGTTTTTTACGAAAATAATTTAATAGACTAAACATCGTTCATTTCTAATTTTTCATGCAAAAAATTAAAAGTACATACTATACTTCGTCCATTTTTCCTGCAAAAAATGTGTTTATGAAAAAAAATTAATGAACTATACATCGTCCATTTCTTATTTTTCATGCGAAAAATAGATAGGACTATACATCGTCCATTTTTCATGCAAAAAATGTTTTTATGAAAAAAAATTAATGGACTATACATTTCCATTTCTTATTTTTCATGCAAAACATAGATAGGACTATACATCGTCGATTTTTCATGCAAAAAATGTTTTTAAGAAAATAATTTAATGGACTATACATCGTCCATTTCTTATTTTCCTTGCAAAACATATATAGGACTATACGTCGTCCATTTTTCGTGCAAAAAATGTTTTTATGAAAGTAATTTAATGGACTATACATCGGCCATTTCTTATTTTTCATGCAAAACATAGATAGGACTATACATCGTCCATTTTTCATGCAAAAAATGTTTTTATGAAAATAATTTGATGGACTACACATTGTCCATTTTTATTTTTCATGCTTAAATAAGATGGGAATATACATCGTCCATTTCTTATTTTCCTTGCAAAACATAGATAGGACTATATATCGTCCATTTTTCATGCAAAAAATATTTTTATGAAAATAAGTTAATGGACTATACATCGTCCATTTTTTATTTTTCATGCAAAACAAAACATACATAACCATTTTTCATGCAAACATGTTTTTTACGAAAATAATTTAATAGACTAAACATCGTTCATCGTTCTAATTTTTCATGCAAAAAATTAAAAGTACTATACTTCGTCCATTTTCCCTGCAAAAAATGTGTTTATGAAAAAAAATTAATAAACTATACATCGTCCTTTGTTTATTTTTAATGCGAAAAATAGATAGGACTATACATCGTCCATTTTTCATGCAAAAAATGTTTTTATGAAAAAAAATTAATGGACTATACATCTCGATTTCTTTTTTTTTCATGCAAAACATAGATAGGACTATACATCGTCCATTTTTCATGCAAAAAATGTTTTTATGAAAATAATTTAATGGACTATACATCGTCCATTTCTTATTTTTCATGCAAAACATAGGTAGGAATATAATTGGTTCATTTCTCATGCAAAAAATGTTTTTATGTAAATAGTTTAATGGACCATACATTGTCCATTTCTTATTTTTCATGCAAAAAATTAAAAGGAACATGCTTCGTCCATTTTCCATGAAAAAAATGTTTTTATGAAAAAAAATTAATGGACTATACATTGTTCATTTCTTGTTTTTCATGCAAGAAATTAAAAGGACTCTACTTCGTCCATTTTTCGTGAAAAAATTTTTACATCAAAGTAATTTAATGGACTATACATAGTCCATTTAATTTATTATTTGTCATGTAAAATATAAAATAGACTATACTTCGTCATTTTTCTATGCAAAAAATGTTTTTATGAAAATAATTTAATAGACTATGCATCGTCAATTTTCCATGCAAAAAATGTTTTTATGAAAAAAAATTAATGGACTATACATCGTCCATTTTCCATGCAAAAAATCTTTTTATGAAAAAAAATTAATGGACTATATATCGTTCATTTCTTATTTTTCTTGCAAAACATATATAGGACCATACATTGTCCATTTCTTATTTTTCATGCAAAAAATTAAAAGGAACATGCTTCGTCCATTTTCCATGCAAAAAATGTTTTTATGAAAAAAAATTAATGGACTATACATCTCCATTTCTTATTTATCATGCAAAACATAGATAGGACTATACATCGTCCATTTCTCATGCAAAAAATGTTTTTATGAAAATAATTTTATGGACTATACATTTTCCATTTTTATTTTCAATGCGAAAAATAGAATGAACTATACATCGTCCATTTTTCATACAAAAAATGTTTTTATGAAAATAATTTAATGGATTATACATCGTCCATTTCTTATTTTTCATGCAAAACATAAATAGGACTATACTTCGTCCATTTTCCATGCAAAAAATGTTTTTATGAAAATAATTTGATGGACTATAAATTGTCCATTTTTATTTTCAATGCGAAAAATAGAATGGACTATACATCGTCCATTTTTCATGCAAAAAATGTTTTTATGAAAATAATTTAATGGATTATACATCGTTCATTTCTTATTTTTCATGCAAAACATAGATAGGACTATACTTCGTCCATTTTCCATGCAAAAAATGTTTTTATGAAAATAATTTGATGGACTATACATTTTCCATTTTTATTTTCAATGCGAAAAATAGAATGAACTATACATCGTCCATTTTTCATACAAAAAATGTTTTTATGAAAATAACTTAATAGACTAAACATCGTCCATTTTTAATTTGTCATGCAAAAAATTAAATGGAATATACCATCCATTTTCCATGCAAAAAAAACTTTTATGAAAAATGTTTTTATGAAAATAATTTATGAAAATTTTATGAAAATAATTTAATTTTACATGCAAAAAAAAATTTTATGAAAAATCTTTTTATGAAAATAATTTGATGGACTATACATTGTCCATTTTTATTTTCAATTCGAAAAATAGAATGGACTATACATCATCCTTTTTTCTTGCGAAAAATCTTTTTATGAAAATAATTTAATGGATATACATCGTCCATTTCTTATTTTTCATGCAAAACATAGATAGGACTATACATCGTCCATTTCTCATGCTAAAAATGTTTTTATGAAAATAATTTGATGGACCATACATTGTCCATTTTTATTTTCCATGCGCAAAATAGATAGGACTATACATCGTTCATTTTTAAGGTAAAAAAAGTTTTTATGAAAATAATTTAATGGACTATAAATCGTCCATTTCTGATTTTTCATGCAAAACATAGATAGAACTATAGGGTGTTTTTTATTGAGGTATAGAACTTTAAGTTGGCATCACTTTTTTAACTGGCGGCCATTTTGTCAGCTGTCAATTGATTAATATTTAGTTTGGTTTGCCATTTCATCATGAACAGGTTGACAAAAGAACAACGCTTGCAAATCGTGCAAATTTATTTCGAAAATAATGGTTCAGTTCGCGAAGTTTACCGCAAGCTCCGTCCATTTTATGGTCGACATAATCGTCCATCAGAGCAATTAATTCGGTTAACCATGGATCGTTTTCGCACTACGTTTACTCTATGTGATAATACGCATCCGCTGAAGTCGCTCGTCTACGCCAACAAACCAGAAACGTTAGGGGACTTGGAAGCCAACATTCGTGGCGTTATTGCCAACATACGGCTCCATATTCTCGAAAAAGTGGTTGAAAATTGGACCTGTAGAATTGGCTTTATTCGAGCCAGCCGCGGCGGCCACATGACCGAAATCATATTTAAACGTTAATGGCATAAAATTATCCTTCCAATAAAGCCAAATTGATGGAGATTAAAACGATTTTCTTGTGTTTTATTTCAATTCGAAGTTCTATACCTCTAAAAAAAACACCCTATATATATCGTCCATTTTTCATGTAAAAAATGTTTTTATGAAAATAATTTAATGGACTATACATCGTTCATTTATTATTTTTCATGCAAAAAATAAAATGGTCTATACATGGTCCATTTTTCATGCAAAAACTTTTTTTATGAAAATAATTTAATGGACTATACATAGTCCATTTCTTATTTTTCATTCAAAACGTAGATAGAACTATACATCGTCCATTTTTCGTGCAAAAACTGTTTTTATGAAAATAATTTAATGGACTATACATCGTTCATTTATTATTTTTCATTCAAAACATAGATAGGAATACACATCGTCCATTTTTCATGTAAAAAATGTTTTTATGAAACTAATTTAATGGACTATACATCGTCCATTTCTTATTTTTCATGCAAGAAATTAAAAGGAATATACTTCATCCAGCTTTCGTGAAAAAATTTTTTTATGAAAATAATTTAATGGACTATTATACATCGTTCATTTCTTATTTTTCTTGCAAAAAATGAAATGGACTATACTTCGTCAATTTTTAATGCAAAAAATGTTTTTTTTGAAAATAGTTTAATAGACTATATATCGTCCTTTTCTTATTTTTCATGCAAGAAATTAAAAGGAATATACTTCATCCAGCTGTCGTGAATTTTTTTTTTTAATTTAATGGATTATATAACGTCCATTTCTTATTTTTCATGCAAAAAATAAAATAGACTATACATCGTGCAAAGAATATTTTTATGAATATAATTTAATGGCAAAAAATGCTTTTATGAAAATAATTTAATAGACTATAGATCGTCCATTTCTTATTTTTCATGCAAGAAATAAAAAGGACTATACTTCGTCCATTTTCCATGCAAAAAATGTTTTTATAAAAATAATTTAATGGACTATATATACATCGTCCATTTCTTATTTTTCATGCAAAAAATAAAATAGACTATACATCGTGCAAAGAATATTTTTATGAATATAATTTAATGGCAAAAAATGTTTTTATGAAAATAATTTAATAGACTAAACATAGTCCACTTTTTATTTTTCATGCAAGAAATAAAAATGACTATACTTCGTCTATTTTTTATGCACAAAATGTTTTAATGAAAATAATTTAATGGACTATACATCGTATATTTCTTATTTAAAAATAGATAGGACTATACATCGTCCATTTTTCATGCAAAAGCTTTTTTTATAAAAATAATTTAATGGATTATATATAGTCCATTTCTTATTTTTTATGCAAAAAATTAAATGGACTATACATCGTCCATTTTTCAGGCAAAAAATTGTTTTTATGAAAATAATTTAATGGACTATACATCGTCCATTTCTTATTTTTCATGCTAGAAATTAAATGGAATATACATAGTCCATTTTTCATGCAAAAAATATTTTTATGAAAATAATTTAATTAGACTATACATCGTCTTTTTCTTATTTTTTATGCAAAAAATAAAATGGACTATACATCGTCCATTTTTCATGTAAAAAATGCTTTTATGAAAATAATTTAATGGACTATACATCGTCTATTTCTTATTTTTAATGCAAAGAATTAAATGTACTATACATCGTCCATTTTTAATGGAAAAAATGTTTTTATGAAAATAATTTAATTAGACGATAGATCGTCCTTTTCTTATTTTTTATGCAAAAAATCAAATGGACTATATATTGTCCATTTTTAATGCATAAAAATGTTTTTATAAAAATAATTTAATGGACTATACATCGTCCATTTCTTATTTTTCATGCAAAAAATAGATATACTATACATCGTCCATTTTTTAATGGAAAAAATGTTTTTATGAAAATAATTTAATGGACTATACATCGTCCATTTCTTGTTTTTCATGCAAAAAATTAAATGGATTGTAATCGTCTATTTTGCGTACTAAAAATTAAATAGGCTATACATAGTCTATTTTTCATGCAGAAAATTAAATGCACTTATACCTCTACAATTTTTCATGCCAAGTAATAAATCGACTATACATCGTAAATTTTTCATGCCAAAAAAATAAATGGACTGTAATCGTCTAGTCGTCCTGCAAAAAAAAATTTCATGAATAAAATTTAATGGACTATACGTCGTCAATTTTTCATTCAAAAAAATTAAGTTATTCAAGAGATTTATTATTCGACATATTGTCATAATTATATTATAAAAATAAAATAGATTCATATCGAATAAAAATTATTTGCTGGGTTTTGTATAAGTTAGTAAGCCTACTATGCTTATTTTTCTTTTGTGATTTTCAAAAATATTAATATTTGTGAATTCTCAAATAGTTTATGAAAGTCTGTGCATAAGATAAGAGGTTTGTGACTGTTCAAAATGTGTGGTTGAAGTCTACTGACGATTTGTTAAAGCAACAATGAAATGCATGTAGACATCGCTTAACCGCCAGCAAATAAATTTCACTTATAAATTAAATTATTATACATCGTCCATTTTTCATGCAAGAAATTAAAGGGATTGTACATCGTCCATTTTTAATTAAAAAAATTTAATGGCCTATATGCTTCGTGAATCTTTCATGCGAAAAATAGAATGGAATGTATATATACATCGTTAATTTTTCAAGCAAAAAAACTTTTTACGAAAAAATTGTTCATGCAAAACATTTTATTTCGTATAGTTTTCATGCAAAAAAAATGTATGAAAAAAATTTTGTGGACTATACATCTTTTTTCATGAAAAAAATTAATTGAAATATACATCGTCCATTTTTCATGAAAAAAAAAATTTATGAAAATAATTTAATGGACTATAGAATCGTCCATTTATCATGCAAAAAAAAATTAAATGGACTATGCATCGTATTTTTACGAAAAAAAATTTAATGGTCTACGCTTGTTTGCGTATCAATATAAATAACTGCACATACTATGAAGTACAAAAATCGGTAACGATCGGCAACAAAAAAATGTTTTGGAAAACGAAGACAGTGTTGAAGCCTCAGAAAAAAATTAAAAAAAAAATTATAGAAATCACATCTGTGTCTCGTTTTTATCAGTTGACTTACACCATTTATATTTATATCTTTTCCTTTTATTCATCTAAGGAACAAAGGGCCTCATTTCGTTTTCGGTAATCGTATGTTTAAGATTTGAGTAGCTGATTGGTCTTCTGCATCCAATGTTGGAGCTCTAGTACGTCTTTATAAAGACAGTCGAGAGTAGAGATTTATCCGCCGCCGTTATACTAATGATTTGTTCTTAAATTTTCATAATATATGCAAGTGTGTATGCAAATTTTTTTATACAAAAATATATTTGCCCTTATCGTCTATATTTGTGTGTAGTTTTTTTGAAATATATTCAATAGATCAATAGCTGTAGTCAAACCAAAATCGGTTCGAACATGTAGACTGCGGAAGTTCTTCGTTGTGTATAACATTTTGTTTATTGCGTACGCTTTGACTGCGACTGTTTAAGGCTGGGTTAGGCGAACGTTGCTGTTGACGTACTGTACCGTACCGTACCGTACTGTTAGCACGCTTGTGCACTTATAGAACATTTAAAAACTTGCGTATGCTTTACTTTATTTTGTTGTTTTAGTATGAAAAACGAACAGCTGTTCATAAAACAGTGATGGGATTAAAAAGTTTAAATAGTGACTGTATCGAAGCAAAAGTACCTAAAATATGTAAATACTCCTTGAACTGTATTGGTGTATGTACATAAAAATAAACCTATGTATGTTATACATTTATAATAAATAGATATGTATGTATGTATCTATGCATACACACATACATATGTATGTAGCAAATGAAATATTTGTATACCAAAATATGTGCATACTCAATAAAAGGTTTTGATACCATTTAAATCCTTTTATATATATATCTGACATTTATAGTAAACCCATTCATAGTTATATATTTCTTTATTATATATATGTACATAAATCAGCATGTATTAATGTCCGTAAGTATATATGTGTATACATATGCAAATATTTATGTATTAAGTTGTTTTTCACACAGATATTATTGTTAACAAAAGTACCGATAAACAGAGCCACGATACCCCCATTCCATTGAACATACAATAGTGCCATCACTGGTTTACTAACGTCACTTAACAACGTTTGAAAATTCTATTTTATACAGGTTGAGACGTGCCGTCAACGTTACAGTAAATTTCGGTAAGCGTTTGCATTTTTTTCAATCAACAAACGATCAGCTGTTTCGTTAGGGGACGGAGACGTGCGCCTTATTCTACAGGGTGTTTTTTTAGAGGTATAGAACTGCGAATTGAAATAAAACACAAGAAAATCGTTTTAATGTCCATCAATTTGGCTTTATTGGAAGGATAATTTTATGCCATTAACGTTTAAATATGATTTCGGGCATGTGGCCGCCGCGGCTGGCTCGAATAAAGCCAATTCTACAGGTCCAATTTTCAACCACTTTTTCGAGCATATGGGGCCGTATGTTGGCAATAACGCCACGAATGTTGGCTTCCAAGTCCCCTAACGTTTCTGGTTTGTTGGCGTAGACGAGCGACTTCACATATCCCCAAAGAAAATAATCCAATGGTGTCAAATCACACGATCTTGGTGGCCAATTGACAGGTCCATTCCGCGAAATTATGCGCTCATCGAATGTTTCCTTCAATAAATCGATTGTGACGTAGGCTGTGTGCCATGTAGCGTCGTCTTGTTGGAACCACAACTCATCCACATTCATGCCATCCAATTCGGGAACAAAATAGTCGGTTATCATGGCTCTATACCGGTCTCCATTAACGGTAACTGACTCTCCAGCATTATTTCGGAAGAAGTATGGCCCAATGACTCCACCAGCCCATAGAGCACACCAAACAGTCAGTTTTTGTGGATGTAATGGCGTCTCAAGGGTCTCATGTGGATTCTCTTCACTCCAAATGCGGCAATTTTGCTTGTTGACGTAGCCATTCAACCAAAAATGAGCCTCATCACTGAACAAAATTTTGCGATGAAAATCAGCATCGAGATCAATCTCATTTTCGGCCCATACACCAAAATCACGACGCATTGCATGGTCTCGCGGCTTTAATTCTTGCACAAGCTGGATCTTGTAAGGTCGCAAGCCAAGATCTTTGCGCAAAATCTTCCATTAAGTTGATGGACAAAGCTCCAATTGCTGTGCACGGTGACGAATCGATTCATTCGGGTCCTCTTCAACACTTTGCTCTACAGCGGCAATTGTTTCTTCGGTGCGCACTGTTCGACGTCTCTGCGGATGCGTATTATCACATAGAGTAAACGTAGTGCGAAAACGATCCATGGTTAACCGAATTAATTGCTCTGATGGACGATTATGTCGACCATAAAATTGACGGAGCTTGCGGTAAACTTCGCGAACTGAACCAGTATTTTCGAAATAAATTTGCAAGATTTGCAAGCGTTGTTCTTTTGTCAACCTGTTCATGATGAAATGGCAAACCAAACTAAATATTAATTACTTGACAGCTGACAAAATGGCCGCCAGTTAAAAAAGTGATGCCAACTTAAAGTTCTACACCTCAATAAAAAACACCCAATACCTTTACACTTTTAGAAGCAGAAACGAAAGCAGAAGCAGAAGAAATTACACAAATCAAAAGTTTTTAAAAGCTGAAAATAACTAATGTAAAATAGTAAATACAGAAGCAATTTTTTTTATAAGTAAGACATACCTAAAAGATCGTTAAATTGTTGTTAAAAATATCTTTTAAGCACGAATATCTTTCCAAGAAAGCAAAGTTTGCAAAATGATTAACTTTAACCCACTGAAGCGCTGTTAGTGCTTAATATTTGCAAAATAAAATGGTAAAAAATAACTCTAGTGTGCGACCGAAATCAATGTAAATTATACCAAAGCAGGGCTTTTACTTAAATTGACCGGAAAAATTTTTGGTTCTGTAAAAAAAATTTTAATGACAGTTTTTTGCAGCATGATTACCCATGTTGTGAAAAAAAATTCCGAAAAATTAAAGATATCAAATGAAACAGAAATCGTATTAATATTACAAGATGATTACATTTTGTTTCGGCTTCTTGGTATTAAAATATATAATTTAAATTGTTAAAACCAATCGTGAAAAATAGATAACAGACAAGTGCTTCTGTTAATAGCAATTGAATTGATTAAAGTCTAATATGAAAATAATAAAACTTAAATTAATATTAAAACACTTTTATAAGCATTTATATTTATGCAATTTTAGTTATGCAATTTCGCACTTATTCCAACAAAGTGAAAATGCTTTCAGACTCGACAGAGAGCTACGATTGAATTTACACTCTTATTTCTAAGCAATAACATTTAAAGTATTAAAAATTTTACCATACCATACCAACTATAAAAATTTATTGTTAAAATTGGTAAACTATTTTTAGACCATGTTACAATTTATCTTGACACGTGTTGAACAAATAAACTTAGTTATTATTTAGTGTTATTATTATATTTCGACATTTACTCTTTTTACTGCTCACAATTCATAACTTGTGTACCATTCATATTTTCAGAAAACAATGGAACGAATACGTTCAGGTCATTAGTCACGTATTTCCAGCAAATAAACCATCACAATAAATAAAATAAAAAAGAAATTAAATAAAATGAAGGCGTTTATTTATGAAAAGCCAAATTCTATTTAATACTCTACACATACTGCTTGTTACACCCCCTGAAAAGAAAACAAGTAAGAGTGCTATAGTCGGCTGTGTCGAATCTTATATGCGCTTCACTGAAGTACCCAAACATACAAAATTTGTTTTGTGAAAGAAAAGAAAAGCAAAACATAAATTGCTTTATTGCAATTTGAATAATCTTGAGATTATTACTCCCTTTTGGAGTTTGCAGAGGTAAGCAGCGAAAAATATTTTATTGCTTCGTTGTGCAATATAGAAATGAGATTTAATTACAATCACTCCGTGAGTAGTAATAAATAATTACACTGTTGTGCAAAAAAATTAGTTTTATACTTAATTTACATTGTCTCGAAATCTAGTATATTTGATTAGAAATCTTTACCGAAACCTATATCGTTTACACTAAGCTTTCTTGACATTTTCCAAGATTTGTATCCAAGACAAAATCCTTTGTCTGCAATTTAATTCTTAATTTTAACGAAAAAAAATGCCGTCTTAGCTCATTCACACACCTTCAATAGAAAACTGTGTAGAGCGTAGCTAATTCACTCACCTTCTATATAAATTATAATGTACTGGGTAGTAAAAAATAAATAAAAATATTAGATTTCCTACAAATCTATTGAAAAATTAGATTTTGTTTTGTATGGGGAATCTAGTAAAAAGCAACTAGATTTAGCTCGGAATCTCGTAAGTACTCAATTTTGAGACAATGTAAATGCCCTATTAAATAAAAATATGTTAATTATATGGACAATTGTGCCCTAAAATCAAATTCGATTCCAGTGTTTGTCTATTACTTACAGCTTTTTTTTTAATGGGCGTGACAAATATTAACCCATAAATAAGGCGGCCACGCTAACTTATTTTAAACACTGAGAGATGCAAAATAAAATTATCTTTAAGTCATTGAAATTAAAATGTTGTTGATTTTCAACGATTTCTGAGTTATTACGAAATAAGTAGCGAAAAAAATAGTATTAATGCTAAATTTTATTTTTATTTGTTTTCAAAACTTTATAAAAAAAAAATTAAAACAGCAAATATTTTAAATTTTTTATATTTTTCGGAAAGCTCATCATCAGGTACCCCACTTTGACAAACATTGTGTAAGCCATACCAAATAGAGAAATAATTTTTTATAGTTCTTGGAATTAAAAAATAATAATAATAATTGAAATTTATTTGCTGGTGGTTTAGCATGCCTATTTACGAATTTCATTGGCGCTGTAATCAAATCATCAGTGGACTCCAACCACACATTTTGAACAGTCACAAATCAATTATCATATGCCTAGACTTTCAAAAATTATTTTTGAAAATCACAGAAGAAAAACTAAGCGAAACTGATACAAAAGTCAGCAAATAATTTATATTCAGGTGAACTCATTTTATTTTTCTACCTCCTACCGATGATTTGGTTGAAGCGCCAATGAAATGCGTATATAGACATGCTTAACAATCACAAGTAAATGTCAATTATTGTATTATAAACTTTTCTGACAATATGTCAAATAATGAATTTCTTCAAAAATAATAATAGGAATATATTTATACAAAGGAAAGCATCATGGCTACAGAATGGAAATCAATATCCGTCGGTACCATTAGTAAATATGAAAGAGGGGTATGAAATTGTTGCTCAATAGAACTCAGTACGATCGCTTTTTGTGGTATATATGTGTTGATTTAAAAGAAATGGCTATGAAGGGGGATTAAAAAAATACTGTTACTTTTTTATGAATTGGTCGTTCAGATTGCATGCTATTCTTCTAAGCAAAAACATTGCAAACGAGCCTTTAGTTGATGGGCAACAAATGTTTTTGCTAGCACTGTGTATGTAATTGGGCATAACAACCGATTTGGTACAAGTTATGAACAGAGATGGAAAGGTATTCAAACACGTGAAAAGTATATTCGCACGTGCAATTGAGACCAAATCAAAGGAAGGCATACTTGAAAAATATTTAAGGAATTGTCCAAATGAAAGTTGGTTAATAAGAAAAAAAAAGTATGGATGCTTTTCGAAAATGAACGAGTATGTCACAATTTTATTGAAAATATAAAGGCTACAAATTACGAAGAACTGTTACAATAACTTCTTCTTTCATATCAACAACTCAGATGCAACGTGGCATTAAAATTTCTTTTCCTGCATTCTCATTTAGATCCTTTTTCTTCGTGGTACCGTGTCTGATGAGATGAAAAAAGATATAACGGCAAGTGGTCGCCAGAAATGTTAACTGATTTCTACTGGGAAATCAATCGTGAAACAGCAGATAAAATTCATAAAAGAAAGCGATCTACTAATATGTAGTTAATTTTTGATGTTATATTAGTGTTGAATTTCATTTAAGATTTTAATTTACATCATAGAAGCCATTTATAGATTTTTTCCTTTTATCAAAATAAATACGTTTTTAATATTAGTATTTGATTTAAGAGTGAGAAAATCTCAAAAACTGTCTGTGATGGAATCAATCTCTTTGTTTGGATTAAGCACACTAAAGTCCAATAATATCACATAATGAAATTTTTGCTCCCAACTTTTTTTTAATTTTTTTTTTACAGAAAATATAGAAACAAATGAAGTTCGAAAAAAATAATTAAAATTAACTAAAATTAAAAGCCAAGGGGCTGTGGCAAAAAACTAAATAAAAATATACTTAAGTATCAAACCATAAAAGTTTGTCTTAAGTAGAACAAAAAATAAGCAAATTAAGTAACATGTGCATAGTTAGTAAAGAACAAACGACAATGGCAAGACTGTTGTAAATTTATAGATGGTAAAAATGAGCTTCCATTACAAAAAAGCTTTCAGCAAATTGTAATACGATGAATCAAAACAATTCACATATTCCATTTGCAATAATGGCTGAGTATATAAAGCAAAAATCTACATCAACTGACACCACACACAGTGGACCAAATACAAAAGAACGCTGATGAGGAAGGTGTAGTGGCCTTCGAAAATAGCCGGTTGTTCCGTTCAACTACGTGTTTGTCAGAATATTTACAACTAACTTTGGTGTTATTTGTTCATTAATAATTATCACATGTAATTTGGCTTACAAAGCGATACGAACTTTAGCCTGATCAAATCATAAAATATAGAAACAAATGAAGTTCGGAAAAAAATAATTAAAATTAACTAAAGTGTTAGTTTATTTCATCAAAAAAATATTTTTTATTAAAATACAATGAAATTGCTTAATGAGGAGCTAAGCTGGATCCTATGCGCATTTTACTATTGCTAATGCAGATTATCAGCGTACCTTTACCCAACAATTTTGTAGAACAACTAGAGATATTGGGTCAATCCCATGATGCCGAGAACGTTCGACTTTTCGCACTCTTTCATTCAAAACAAAAAAAATTTTAATATATAGTTTGTTGTGGTTTCAAATATAAGTGTGCAATAAATCGAACGTTGTCGACATCGTGGGATTGACCCATTACTTAAACTACTCTTTAAACAAATGAAAAAGAAACTCAAAAATCAATATTTATTTCTTATTTCCTTATTTGACCATTGGTACATTGGCTGAGTTTTTTCCAGCTCCAACCCATCAATGTAGTGTTTTTCTGATCTTCCATTACCAAAGCCTTAGGCCTTTCTGGGGCTTCGAAAACTCGATTTCATGTACAGGCAGATTTACATCGCTTATTCGACTTATTTTTTTTACACAAGGCCTTGCATATTTAAACTAAGAAAATTACAAAAGGAATGACAAAACCATACATACCTTTACCATTTATAGTGAAGGGTATTAAAACCTACAAATTTAACTTTGAAACAAAATAAATTATATTAAATTCAAATTATCAAGAGTGTTATATGATTAAAATTACAAGTAGAAAAAGACTGCCAGAAATATAAAGTTATCTAAATGTGCAATTTAACATATTGCAGTATGAAATAAGTTGCATGAAATTGGAACAAATACGCATACGTCCACAAACACATACAAACGCACGCACGCAAATACACATTCTCCCTCTCAAGCACGAAAATATAAAGAAAACTTTTTACAATAATAAATTGCACATTTACGCTTTAAGGTACAAACTTAGATATTTATTTCTATATGTGAGAGAATATTGTTTCATAGATGTAAACGAAGGAACAAATTTTAATGTTTTTAAGCGTGCCAACACCTCTATATTAAAAGAATTAGCGTTAACGATTATTCGAGCTCATAATTTAGAATAAAATTTGTATACCATATTTAATAGAATTAAACTGAACTAAACTATTTTTTGTTTTTTTTTTTATAGAATTACTCTATTCAGGCTTCCAAGGTCATTCAAAATGATTTAAATGCAAATAAAAGACAATTTTATTTCATTTATTCATATCCGACGTTTCGTTGGGATTTTTCAACATCTTCAGGGATACTATTTCTATTGAAATCTGGTAACATTAATAAATAGAAGAACAATTTTAATTTAATTTAATTTTTATTAATTTTAATTTTATTTTGCTTAAAACTTACATATTGTGTCTTGAGTAATTCTATAAAAAAAACACGTTATACTTTAAATAAAAAAGGTCGAATAGTTATTTATATACGAGTATATATATATGTATGTATATATGTATATATAAACTATTTTTTTTTTCGGAAAAGATTTTAAAGCACTTTTGTCTGCAGTTTCTTTCTATTGCTTCTTATTCTCACAAACTGGGAAGTTAAAGAAATGTACATAAAAGAATGACTGTAAATAGTATTAATTTTAGTAACTGCGTATAATCATAAGTGTAGCGCAAAAACTATTTGTACGCTAAAATATTTTCTTAGACTATAGCCGATTCCAGCACATGTGAATCAAACGCATTGACTCTCTCTTTCATACTTACTTATTAAGAGTATGCTTATACCCAGAGTACGGATATTTAGTCGTACAAAATAAATACACTCATGATACTCGGTATATTTATTCATCATTCGCCACGGTATACATACGTTTGCGTATATCAAATGAAATGGACAATGTGTGGGCGTGTGTATGGTTGTTTCAAAACATGCTTTATGAGTGTGTGTAAATTAAATACTCGTACATTTTAGTTATAGTTCTTTGTGCTGCGTAATTTTAAAAAATGTGTATAAAAATAGTTGGTGGATGATTTTCGTTGCACGTATTCGGTTTAAAATTAATTAGCGTATATACATACATATGTATGAGCGTGTTTTTTATTTCTAGCTGCACGCATTCATAGTTTGATTTGATTGAGCTTAGTAGTAATCCGAAAGTATTTGGAACTTTTGAGCGACATTTATTAAATCGAGTCCTAAGTTATATTATTCTTACCAAAATTACTCGAATACACAAAACTAATCGAAATTTTTAATTATCACAAAAAAAAAAGTTTGAATAAAATATCGATTAGTCGATAAAGATTTATTCAGATAACATCCCTAAAGTTCACACAAAAGCATGCAATTTTATAGTTTTTTACAAAAATAAAGAAAACATAAAATAACCACGGCGTTTAAATGAACTTACTCGTAGCTAAAGACATATTTTTCATACGTGTATATTTATATATTTATATATATGTACATACAGACATATGTACGTATGTACATTTGCAGCGTGTATTACGGCTTAACATATGAAGACATTATAAATATATATGTATGTATGTATGTATTTATATGTGAACTTATAAGAGTATGAGCATCGTAGTATATTGTATACGATTAAAAGCATAACAACTAACACTGGGTTAACTAACTGTAAAATTTCCTTATTTTTATGATTGCGTTTGTCGTTTATACACTCACTGGTACGAGTATGTGTAAAAAAAACTATAAAGCTCTTCAAACTTTTATACACAGTTACACAATTTCATGCAGCCAGACACACACCCAAACAAACACACACACATATGCACACACAACTACTTATGCAAAAAGTTTGACTGTTAATGTGTGTTTAACAAACACAATAAGAAATTTTGCTACAAAATATTGCATTTCATAAATATTTTGCGGAAAGGTGTTGGAAGGGTATCTTGTATTAGTTAGTGTGCTTGCATGCACTGCAGAATAGTATGGAACTATACTTACTTATGTGCATATGTACATATGCATGTATGTATGTGTGTACTCGTATGTGAATACATGTTTGCGTAACTAAAAAATATATAAAATGAAGTTTAAGAAAACCCGTTGTGTTTCTGTGCATAGAGCGTAAATTAAACAGTGATATGTCAGAGGGTATTTCTCTATACCATGGCAGCTGAAGGGGCCTTACTATAAAAATAATTATTATTACTTGCAAATATTTAAGTCTATTTCTTGTAAATACTTTCAGTTTTGAAATACTGCAGTAACCGTAACTTGACATTAATATTTTTTTACTTTTTTTTTAATTTACACAAAATAAAAGGAAAGCTCTAGGTTTTTATAAAAAGTTTATAGAGTTTGTAAATTCACAGTTTTGAGTCAGAATGGATTGTTATTTGCAAATTGAAATATAGTTCCGCTGAGCGAATTAATGGCTTTATACTTTCGACATAGATTATCCGCAATATGATTTGTGATACAAATCAGAGTTCAAGAAGACCTTACTAGATATCATATTACTGTTTAACATTAAAGGCGGTAAGAGCTGTTGAGCCTTTGCACATATTTTACATGGCGGACCCAATTTTTTCTTTACACTCAGTGTTCCGAAGCTCAAAAAAGCTAGAAACTTCTGTCTGGGACTTATGCGTAAGAATTTATCCAAAATAGATTGTGCTGGAACAACACTTTGACTAGCACTCTATATTTGTAAATATATAAATAGTCGGAGTATGCGCAGAATAAGTATGACATGCTTTTCTATAATAATTTTAACTAATTTGACAAAGGTCATTCGGTGCTTGACTTTTGAAACTAGAATACGTATACTTGAATTGAATATAATTAATAAATTGTTATTAAATATAATGTAAATAAATCGTTATTTATTTAATTATTAACAATCATATTAGATTGGTACTCGAAATCTGTACAATTTGTTTTATATATTGAAAACGTATTAAATTTTATTAAATAGAAGTAAAGTAAAATACACCGCAAAAGAACATTCTTAGATAAAAAAAAAACTAATTAACGGATGTATTCCATTTCATTTCCCTTAGACTGTTCCTTTCTGTGAGAGTAAAATTTTTAATTTTTTTTACTTAATTGCAAATATCAACATTTCCTTGGGAGTGCTCAGTACGAAAATATATGAATGATATCGTTTTTTTTGTTTTGTTAAAAAAAGGTTCCGCACCACTTTTTTTTAATGCGTATATTTATTTATTGTATATTCAAAAAAAAAACTAACAATAAGTATTCAAAACTTAAATCTAGATATAATAATTAGCCCCAACCAGTGTCAGGTATAAACTTAGTGATAGTAATCAATAATACATAATAATAATAATACATACATAAAAACTTACGTAGTTAGTAATATTATATTATTAATATTCTTTCTGTTTCAAAATGGTTAAACAAAAATAAAAAAAACTATATCTTGAAAGGTTTTCGAAATCGCACTCGGTGCGAAAGCTTTTGGTTTCAAGCTGGCCTAAGATATCTGTTTTTATTATCAGCACAATATTCCCCATAGCGCAGTCCCTGTCAAATTTTAAGTAGAATAAAGCTTATATCCCTAATATATTAACTCTAAGCTTAAATACACTTGTCGCTGACTATATGTGGTGCAAAAAGAGTTTGAGTTAATGGCAGGCCTGTTATCTTCATACTCTAGAGTAGCTCTGGGCGAAATTTTAATTATTTTCGGCTTATAACTTCATTTGGAATAATAGCTTAATTTAGCTAATACTTTGGTATATTTCAAATTTAATGTATTGCTTTGTACGAGTAGTGCGTAGAACGATGTTTGCCAAAAAAAATTTCTCAATTTAACTGTGAAAGATATAAATTTCTGAAAAGCGTCTTAATTAAAAGTGCTCTCCTGCAAAACAGTAAATTATGACTTAAGCACTTTTTAATTATTGCCGCTATATAAATGTATAGCACTTTGACTTTTTTAAACACCCAGCAAAAATTACTGCTTACCAGAAGCATTTTTGTAAGGGAGACAATATTACAGAATCACTTGCTGTTGCGCATGAATAAGGCATTTATTTTTTTATTCGAGATGAGTCAGCTAGAGGCAATACATTTAGCTAACAAGAAGCCATGAATTATTTTTGCCTTCTAAAGTGCTTCACAGAAGTAATAATATATAGTTTTTGGGACAGCCCGCCTTAGGTTAGTGCTTTTCAGAAACATTTTTCGAAGCTTTTGTTAGCAAATAAGCATACATTTCTTCCCTCAGTTGTTAGTGCCTCCAAATCAGATTTTTTTTTTTTTTTTTGCTGGGCATGTGTTATATTTTTGTAAATATTTGTTGAAGGTTTTCATCAAGAAAGCAAGTTTAAGTTTAAACAAGTTTATTAAAACTATAAAAAGTGTCAAAAGTATAATTTTTTTGCTCTTAATCTAAACCATAAGATAATTATGAACGAATTTGCATTCAAAGAAACAAATACAAAAATCCAAACTCACAGACATATAAAAATTTCACATTTTTAATTTTATAAAGGCTTAATAAGAAAACTTTTGTATGAAAATCTGTTTTCTAAGCCCTTTTTATAAAGCCTTAATAATATTTGTAAATAAGTCTGATAAAATATAAAATGTGCCTGCATCTATTTTAAGACAACTTTGTATGAAAATTTTTAAATAAAATAGATTTCAAACAAAAATTTATTTGCTGGTGATTTGCAAAAATATTATTATTTGTGAACTCTCAAATGGTTTTTGAAAGTCTGTGAATAAGATAAGAGGTTTGCGGCTGTTCAAAATATGTGGTTGAAGTCTACTGATGGTTTCTTGAAATATATAGACAATTCTTAACCGTCAGCAAATAAATTTCAATTAAAATAAATTTATGACAATTAGTTTGTAAAAGAAATGTCTAAAATAGATTTCAAACTCACTATTATTTTTATTTGCCATTCACATTAAAAAACTTTGTAACTGAAGTTGCTCCAGGGCCTTTTTTGTAAACCTTTTAAATAATTGTGCCAAGTGCAGCAAAGCGTGAAAGATAAAATGCTTACCATTAACTAGAAGATGAAATAGTTACAATGCACCAGAACAAGTCTTGGGAGTTTCTTGAGGTACAACAACTACAACCATAAAAGTATAGAAAGGCATTGAACTGTTAAACAACATGTAATTTATTTAAGAAAACAATATTGAAATCTCTTCCCGCCCCTAACTTGAATTTTTTTCGATATTTTGTCACATTTTCTTTTACTTTCAACAATAAACTAGTTAGTTGTACAAAAATTGTTCAGCAATTTGCATAATATTTGCTGTTGATTTTTTTAATGCTTGCCAAGGTAGTCAATGTAGATGATATCGCGTGAATTCTAAAAAAACGCTTGTCTTTTATTGGCTGATAAGCCCACCTTAGACTTCTTTGGTGCCAATTCACCCTGAGAAACCCCTATTTAGTCTGTGGTGCGCTCTGGTGGATTAACGTTCCAGCATAGCTCAACCTCTATAACGCCCACGGTTACAACACACGTATCTCTCTTGGTCCAATTTTCTTTTAAAATTTTAACATATTTGTTCTCTAGAAGCAAATCTATCTGCGTTTTGATTGTCATACAAAACTGTTTGGATGTTTTCTCCGGGACCTAAATTCCTCCTTGCCCCTCAGTTGGTCCTAATTTTTTTTTATATTTAATTTCAATTCTTTGTGATGCAGATGTATCAGTGTTTTGAATTTAATAAAAATATCTTGCATAGTTGAGAAGAAGCAGAAATTACCTCCCTGATTCCCTTTTGGCACCAGATTTAATTTCAAAAATATATAAAGCCTGTATGTCCTTTTAGACACCGATTGTATGTATGCTTTGAATTTCATAAAAATCGGTTGGATGATTTCAGAGGGCAGACATTTTCCCCTGCGCCCTTTGTAGCCCAACATTTAAAAGAAATTATAGTTTAAGTGTTTTCTTCGACACAGATACGTCGAAGTATTCAATTTTAGCCCATAAAGCGCAACAAACTAACAACACGGGGTAGACAAGTGGAAGGTAGACAGACGGATAGGAAGGTGGATAGATGGACTAAAGAGAGGACAGACACGGTGTAAACACCCGTGCACATGCGGTGCAATAATGCGCCAAAACTCCTGCAGTATTGCCACATGATTGCGTTTGTGATCGATTGCGGAAAGCTTTCTGCTATTCAAATGAGCATTCAAAATTGCGACCACTAAGCCTTTTTATCTCTCTTTCTCTCTCTCTCTCTCTCATTCAATTTTCGATGATATATAATATTGTTAATTTTATTAATTGTTTCGGTTGCAGAGACCTCAACTAGGGGTCCAAAATGTTCGATATATTCAGTATTTTTACACTCACAATGAAATTCAGTAAACCACTATTTTACCATTAAAATTTTATATGCAGACTCCCAGAATATTTATGAAGCTTTCTCTTAATATGAGTGATGGTGTTCTACGCAAAAAGAAATTCTGGTTTAAGGCAGGCTAAAGCATTGATGCAGCCATTTACATACATTGACATCCTGAACCTCAATAGGAATAATTAACGGCTTGTTACTGGTTTTCTTTCTGGTCACTTTGGACTGAACTATTTTCTGTGGAAAAGTAAGCAAGTCCGTTCACCCTTCTGCCGTTTATGCTTGGAAGATAATTATTTGTGAATGTATCGTCTTATGTAACAGTAGAAGCGTGTTTTTCATTCTGAGTGTCCGTGTTCAGATGATATTAGGCAGGCTTCTCAAATATCTGTGCTGAATTTCATAAGGAGAGTCGTACAGAGATTGATTTAATTTAATTAACAGATCTATGGCACAAAATATGCATCAGGTGCCGCAGTGCCGGTCTTTTCTAATGCTGAATGAGCATACAAAATTCACTTTTTTCCACGTTCTTTTATATCACAAAATCTATGACAAAGTTTGTCCAAATTTTGATACAATTCAACTGACAATTGTTTACTAACAGGATCAGTGTTGCTTTTTCAGATAAGAAACGGGAAATTAAAGAAGTCATGGACTCATTCAGTCGCCTTTATTAAACATTTTTTGTTCTCCCTGTTAAATTTGAAGAAACAAAATGTACATGTTTGTGCGCTTACTTTAACGAAAACAACAATTTTCAATTAAAAATGTTTATTGGCGCATAACCATAGTCAAAACAAAGTATACTTTAAGAATTTAAAACCAGTATTTTGTATGGTAATACTGATTTTAAATACTTAAAAGTACACTTTGTTTTGACTATGGTTATGCGCCATTATCTTTTACTTGATTTAATGCTTTAAAAACTCCCATAAAAATCATACTCTTAGAAAAAATTATTTATTTTTTCCTCTAAATTTTTCATAATATTAACATTATGCTAGGAACACAACTGCGACGAACGACGAACTTTTGGTCACGAATATTCGTCGTCAAAAATAAAACACATCGGTGTATATGAAAATGCACACAATCATGGCGTAGGGCGAAATTCGTCATACGCGGCGAAAGTAGCAACAGATTTATTTCTATTTCTTACGCCGGCGAACGAGGACAAAACAATTTTTTCTCTCTCTCTCTCTCTGTCTTTGCACACACAATAAACAACTTTATCAAATATAAGAGAGAAATTCGCTGAGTAAATTCGTCGTTGTTGTGCTTCACATGACGAATTTATACAGCGAACTCTTATCGACGAATTCGTCGACGCGGAAGAAATTCGTCCTTCGTCCCAGTTGTGTTCCTAGCATTAAATATAAAAAAATACTTTTTATATAATTCTAACAACTTTCGTTTTATTACAATTTCACAACAGTACTTTATTAACATATAAAAGTTTTTTATATCCTTATTTTTCCAATAACAATTCATATGAAATGACTATGGCTCATTTACGATTTAAATAAAAAAAAAACACAATTTTCAATTCAAAAACAACAAGTTTAAATTTTTTTTAAATCAGGAAGCAAAACAATAATCATGAAAAATATAAGGGAAAATAATTTGAAATATTTACAAAATATTTACGTACATATTGAAAACTTTTACATTTTAAAATAATTTTCAAAGGGATTGACGACAGTGAGTTGAAATATTTTTCCAAACGAAAATGTTTTCTCTAATGGAAGATATGTTTTTGTGATTATTGCTTTTGTGCAGCATGCTGAGCATCAAACCTTTTATTTTTACAACGCTGCATGCTGAAGGAAATGTGCTTCTTCATCCAATAAAGAAATTCCCATTAAATTTTAAAAATTACACACAAAGGATATGAGTCTTAGCAGTGATTTATCAATAAGTATTTAAAAAAAAATTAATATTCAAGTTTGATTTGGCGTAGATAATATTAAAGATACTGAGAGTGAATTATTTGAAAGTTGAAACGGGGCATAAATGTTGATGCCTTTCAGATGAAATTTTTATTATAGCACACACCACCCTTGGAGAATATAAAAAGATTTGTTAGCAACAAACACCATATTGCATATTTTTTTTGTTAATAAGATCTTGCACCTTTTAGCCGAAAAGAAAACGACAGTAGTATTCTTCGATACTCCATTTCATAACCCTTAAAGTATCAATTAGTACAATTTAGCAATTTGTTTAGAAAAACTTTAATGAACGCGTTATTCACATCTATCTTCTACTCTTTTTCTTGTCCCATTAAAGTTGTTAATTTTTATTTATTTATTTCTATTTTCTTCTCTTGTTTCCCATTAGGATTTGTTTAATTTTTTTTCTTTATTTTTTTTTTTTTTTGAACATGAGTTTTAACTTTCGTCAACCTCATCAGTTTTTTTTCTTATGTATTAATTTCTGTAGTTAGTGTTTTTTTTTCTAACAAAGCATAAGTG
This sequence comes from Nowickia ferox, assembly GCA_936439885.1. NCBI lineage: Eukaryota > Metazoa > Arthropoda > Insecta > Diptera > Tachinidae > Nowickia > Nowickia ferox. Next base: position 86,338,062 of record OW387023.1, on the reverse strand, counting down.
GACAAAAACAAGCAAAGGACAAGTTAAAACGACCGGAAGTTACGGTACAGTAAGGAAACGGCAAAAATACTGCTAAAGAGGTATACTCCAGGGTACATTAGATGTTAATGCCTTGTTAACTAGAGATAATTTAAGAGGAAAATTAATGGATTAAAGAACTTAAAATTAAATTTCAATGAGTATCAACTGCTTAGCACTGAGAAATCGGGCAGTTTTTTTTCGTTATAGTAGGAGTAAATAATATGTATGTAAGGCTGAGTTTACATCTCGCATTTCTTGTGTGCCATGTGCCCAAAAAAGCGTAACCAATAAAATTACAAGTGAAAAACTGTTTGATTCAGACATGTATTTATTGATTTAACTTATTTCCAATCATCTTGGATTCTATAAAATTGTCTATTAGTTATGTATGAAATTGTTTAACTTAATAAAGACGTGTCTGAATCAAAAAATTTTTCATTAGTAATTAGTAATTATGCTTTTTTTACGCAAGTGTGGCACATGGCACATATGTAAGCCCGGACTAAAAGATAAACAAAGTAGAAGATAAGGCATTTGATTAAAAAAAAATAAAACAAGTTTTTCCTGCTTTCGTTAAGTTTCGGACAGCATATACAAATTAACAGGCTCTTAGCGAATATCGTTTAAACATGTTACTGAATAGCAAACTTGAAAAATTTTCGTTATAAAAATTATAGCAATACGATTATCGTAATAAAAGTTATTAAGTCCAAGTGCAAAAAATAGCACTTGTGATATTTTTGCTCGTTAAGTGTTACTCAGATTATTGTACAAGTATAAAGACTTTCATCACATTTTACGAGAAAGAAGTCTAACGGCAATTATTTCGACTGTCAACAAATTTAAGGTAAACTTAGATTTTCTGTTCACAGCATCACACCTCAAATAAATTTAAAAACACAAGTAGAAACCAAACAGCTGTTCAGAATAAATATGGCTACAATAAGCGTTGACCAGCGGCGGCAGAACATCTTGATGCATGCTGTGGACAATGAAAAATTCGGCGGTTAAAGTAATCATTTTATGTAAGAGAAAGAAAAGAAAATTTATAAAATTAGACATTTTTTAACCTACACGAAATATATTTCAACACTATAAACTTGAAATTTTAGCGACAGTTTAAGAAGAAGAAAATTGCCATAAGCAACGGCGCTGCATCGGCGATAAAACAGAAGACTTGTCAATTTGTTTATTACTTCATTTTGTAAAATGCAACCCTTATCAGACGAAAAGTCCTATCGTTTAGAAAAATTTTAAAAAATATATCAAATCTTGAGGGTTGTCAAATTTTATAGTATTATTTGCCATTCGTCATTAAATTTTTGACATGTATAATACAAAATATGATACGATGCAGATTTATTTTGGAGCTCGAAAAAAAAAATTCATTATACAAGAAAATTCGCTGTAAGCGTAATTCCATAGCCATAACCATCGCCATAACCATCAACATATTCGTTTCTATGGTTATGGTAGCACTAATCATAACCATAAGCAACAGCTGTTTATGGTAACGACAAAAAACCCAAAGTTCAATTGGTTCTACGGTTATGGTTATGGCTGTGGCGATATGACGAGTAATCTATAATCGAATAAGGTGTTGCCTATTATTTTGGTTTAAGCAACTGTCTTTTATGCTTATGGTTACGGAATCGCTTTTTGAATTGATTGATCTTTTCTACATTCTTAATTTTAAATCAGTCAGAGCACAGTTGTACTTCGAGTTAAGGCTCGATGAGCCGACTGTAATGGAATGTAACTACAAAGGAAGTAAACAGCTGATCGATATTGTTATGTAATGTACATATTTGCATATTCCGGTTACGTTACATTTAACCATTTTCATTACTTTCCACATAACAATATCGATCAGCTGTTTCATATCATTGTAGTTTTGTTCCATTACAGTCGGCTAACTCAGCTTTTATACGTAATAAAATTGTAAAAATGTACATTTGACTTATTCCGCCATTTAACTTAGTTATTTGCGCTATGTTTTTTTTAAGAATTTTGCGTATCAAAACAAGTAATTTTAATCAGATTAATAAAAATGTTTATGGTAATGATCAGGGAAACCACAAATATGCTAAAAAAAAAATTTTTATGCGCATTCAATATGTACTAAAAACTTGAAAATATGCCCTTAAAACTCAAAACATGTTCTTGAAAATAATAGAAATTGATTTATTTGGAAAAATATATTTTAAATTCAACAATTCAATAACATTTGCATATAAAATAAGACAAAAATATAACAAATAAAAAAAAAATAAAAAATTTAATAAAGAAATAAAATTTAACATCAATTTCAAAATAGATCCCTATATCAGAATAAATACTTTGAAACTGTATTTTGTATAAATATTCAATTAGATTTTGAAATACAAATAGCTACCTCTCACATCGAAATAAACTTGTATACATCGGAAAGTAAAAACCAAATTTCTATTGAAATTAAATCGTCAAAAGTTGGATAACAGTGGAGTGATTGGTTTTATTCAAAGGAACTGTGTTAATTAAAACTTATATATTAGTATGGCGTAATAAATAAGCCAAATCTAGACACTACATGCACAGAACATTGGAAATGGGATTTATACGGAGAAAAATAATAATAGAAAGTTTGACCAACATATTTGACCAAGCATATTAAAAATAATAATAAAATTATAAAGTATCAAAGTATGCCCTAAAAGCGTCAAATATGCTCTACAAATCGAAAAAAATTCTAAAAATTTGCGTGTACGACTGAAATATGCAAAAACATGCTTTAAAGGGTGAAATATGCAAAAATATGCACTAACAAATCAATCCCAAAACTCATAAAAAGTTCTGAAATAGATAAATATCTGATCTCCGCATTAATACGTCGCACAAGAAAAAAAAACATGCAATTGCATATTTTCAGGCTTCCCAGGTAATAATACAAGGTGGCTGATGAAACGCGCTACCTTAACAATTTGTAATTAATTTTCTTGTAATTAAATTATCCGTTACATTTTTATATATTTTAGATCAATATCTAAATTTGGTAAAAATGCAAATGCCCGCGTTTTGATTGTACACCTCTAGCACGCAATCGAGTCAATATTTTTCATGTTGAGTTTCGGCACTATCTTTTATATTGGATTCTCATATAACAAGCGGCCGAAGTATTTATACTAGAGTAATAAAATTTAGCAGATTCACTTGAAAGGAATATTATTATATGCATATACATTTTCTACTAAACTTGTACCTCAAGTAAACTTTAGGTTGACAGTGTGTGGTTATTGGATGCGTGTGCACAGGCCGGAACTTGGCCTGGCTCACTTTCATTCTCTTAAAGCGTTTACCAAATAAAAAATCTTGCACATCCTACTTCCAGAGACTTGAGGATTCTCTTTGTTTCTAAATTAAAAATTCCTAACTAGTTAATTAAATAACTGACAACAACTTCATAGTCGCTGTAGGGTGCAAAACTATATACGAGTAAAACAAGAAATATCAATTTCCCAGTGTTGTTTCTTTTTTCAACTTCCTTTTAGTTTGTGTACATATACGAGTATAGCAACATTTTATATTTGCTGTCCATCGCTCTATTCCTTCACTTTTGTATGTATGAACTTTGTTTCTTTTTTTTGGCTCCTCCATTAGTTACAACCATTGTTGTACGATTCGAGTTGATTTTTCTATTCCATATGAAGTGAAATGTCCTTGCTAAACAATGAACTCTCTTGGTGTGTCAAAGTTTTCTTACTACAAATTTATCTTGGTTTTTTTCTTCTTTCTTCTCTTAGTGTTTAGTGATGTTTGATCAAGTTAATTTACCGGGAAATTATAATTGTTTAAAGTTTTTCTTTTACTTAGTTATTTTGTTCTTTCTAAAACATTTTATATCTGATTGTTAGCCATTTGTCCCAAAGTTATTTGCTTTTTGACAAATGATAGTTGTAAGCTGTTGAAAGGGTGGTAAAATAAAATAAAAGAAATTTTATCAAATTGTATTTATCGGAAAGAATTTGATTTTAAATAGAATAATTTTCTTTTACCGGAGCCTAAATATGGTTTAATTTTTTTTGCTTATTTACCTTATACTTTTTTTCGCAGATCTTTAATTATGATTTCATTTTTCGCAAACAAATTGCTTCACATATTTTTACTTTGTTGACTTTATTTATACGCCACGTACATATGCTTTCCATTTTCATTGTAAAGCCTTGTTTTTTACTTTTTATTATCTCGATCCTTTTGTATGGCTTTTGCAGGCTTCATTTTATTTATCACACAAAACATACGAGTATGTATACGTGGAGGCAATAAATTATGACCGCAATTTCGAAGCTTCAAAAATTATTTTACTACAACTTTCATGTTGAATGTATGGTATTACTTTCATATATTTATTTATATGTACGTATGTAAGTATTTATATAAAAATGACAAAAAAAATGTGTGGTGAAATGAAAAATATACTAGTTAATATCTTAACACTCATTATTGCCGAGGGCTGAAAAAATTTATGTACGTAAGTGCTGAAGGGGAAAAATATGGGAAAGGTTTACAAATTATTTTTGATTAAAAGGGAAATTACCCCAGTGCATAAATCACATTTATCCTTTCTTATCTTTTTGTGCTGTATAATTAATCAAGGAGCTGCCTGCTGGCATTAATCTCTTAAGTAGGAGCAACAATTGGTGGCAAAAGATAACAGAATAAATTATTGATTATTTTCAACGAATTTTTGCTGTCACTGTGCTTCTGGAACTTCAAAATAAAATAAAAGGTGTTACCAAATAAATAATGTTTCTTTATTTTTTCATTTAAACAAAAACGAAATAATGCTGATTTTACCTAAGTAAAAATTTAAAAAAAAGTAATCAATAACATCTTATTAAGAAGCGCAATGGCGCCTGAAGCAAACAAAAAATATTAATCCTTCAGAGAAAAAATTAAGTGTGAGTCTTAATGAATCATACTGATATATAAGGAAAAAGTGCTTAAGTCATATTTTACTATTTTGCAGGAGAGCACTTTTAAGCATTCAACTTGATTTTCAGAAATTTATTTATTTTGCAGTTAAATTGGGAAATTCTCTGTTAACATTTATTTTTTTACGCAAACATCGTTCTACACACTATGAAAAATACTTCTAAGTTGAAAGATACCAAAGTATAACCTAAATTTAGCTATTATTCCAAATGAGACCAGAAGTCTAAAATAGACAAGTCGCAGGACATAGTGCTATGACTTCCTGAAAAACTACACAAATTGATTTATATTTTGACCAGGGGTACTTTCAAATATGCAGATTACGGAGGTACGATTAACTCAAAATCAGCTTATCTTGACTTAAGCACTTTTTCCTTTTTGTCACAGATATTTTATACGTTATTATTATTATAAAATTCCCTATAAATTAGCCTTATAGAAACTGCATATAGACATTTCCAAGGGAAAGTCCACATTTTTGTCACGTGCGACAACAAACAAATATATTTGTCAAAGAAAACGAAATTTGTTTTTACTTCTTTATATGTTTGTGCAGGCTGTCATCATATACATTAGTTTAAATTTTAAGAAAAATCAAATCACTTTGTTCTGATATATAAGTTTAATTGCTTGCTGTCGCACGTGAAAAAAATATCGACTTTCCCGTAATTATGCCCATATTATATTTTTTAGTCGTATATAAATATGTATTATTTATCGTAAATAATTTTCACTATTGTCCTCTAAAATTGTTTTTAATTAAACAAATGAATCCTTTTGAACATCAACATGCATGCAAGCACTTTCTCTTTTCTCATATTCATTCAATTGCAGTTACATAATTCATTTTAAAAGCACGTCCGATAATCTTCACCCACTTTCTAGTGTCTGCCTAAAAGGCAGCCATTGACCAAGTTTTTGTTGTGGCGTTAAAATAATATTTTGTTTTTGTCAATAGTACGTTCATATTATTCTATGTATATTTAATCTATCTCTCTTACCACTCATTAATTATTGGCTATACACACACCTACATACATATGTAGTTAAATATGAATGATAATGTGCGTATGTAGTGTAAGTATCAGCTTGTGAAGCTGCTTGTGTGCAAAATGAATTTGAGTACAATAAAACTTGGACTCCGGAGAGCAATGAATACTTAATGTAAATGAAAATAGGCCTTACAAAAAAAAATATTGTTTAAAATGCCTTCATAAATATTGCGGCTCATAAAAACCGGGTAGCAGGATTGATTAGTTATGCAAAAATGAGTGAAAAATTTTATCACACATGATCAGATGTCGAAACATCTGGCAATACTGGCCATGGTATAGCAATAAAAATTAATGCCATTTAAAAAATTTAAATGAATAGCTAATGTCAAATTGCAAACTTTTAATAGGAAAAAATGCTCCAATTCTGTCCGATATTTGTGTCTTATTGTTTTTGGATGGAAAAAGTCATAGTTGTGATTCTTTAAGACAATTATTATTTCTGGTCTATGCCAAGAGGTTCGTGTTTATGCTTTAAGCTTTTGTTCCAAACCATTATATCCGACACTTTCTTTTTTATATATTTTTCAAACTATTGCATAATAATGCGTTTACATTTGGTCAAACTCTAATCCTTACAAGATTTCAGGCAAAATCTAGTAGATTTTCCATACAAAACAAAATCTACCTAAAATCTATTAGAATTTCGTGAGTTAATTATTCTTTTTTTCAAATTTGTACTTAAAAGTCAGACTGTGTACTGCAAAAGGTATGTAAATTGGCTCAATTGCAGTGGTTTGGTTCTAGTTTTCACCTTTCAGGTAGTGGCTTTTGGTTTGGATAAAAAGTACTGATAAATATTAAGAAGAAAAATTGGTGAAAGCGGTATAGCTTTTCACAAAGATTTTAATTGAAACCTGCTTGATTTTGTGGAGGTGTAAGTACCCTATTATATCTTTATTAAACTTTTGTGTTTTAAAAACATGTTAATAATATCACTGTAATTACGTCAAAATGACACAGAAAAACGTCGAGACAACCCAATTTAATTTTGGGCCATAAGCACACAGTAGTATACTCTATTTCAAAGTATTAGACAAAAATCAAGAAATACTCCATTTTTAATCTTGTATTATCCCGCACGCTATTTTTACACAAAAAGTCTTTTGAAATAACTTTATTTATCAAATTCTTTTATCTAATTTAGGTCAATGTTTATTATTATTTAATTAGTTCGATATTTCGTTAACCTTTGGTTAACTTCTTTAGGATATTTTTTTATTTTTGTTTTTGTTTAATTAATTTTTTTTTCAACTTTCAATAACAAATTTTTTTTTTTTTTTTTTTTAATTGAATAACTATATTTATCAATTATATTACAAAAAATTCATAGAAATGATCAAGTATGGATTAAATAGTATCTAATAAAAAAATTAAAAATAAATGAATTGTGCTAGCAGGAAGGTAGAATGCCATCATCATAAGATTTGAATTTAAATAAACAAAAGTTAAAGTCATTTCAAAAGAAATGTTGATGTATTTCCCTTCAAAAAAAATTAAGTTGGCGTGTCTCAGGGTTTTTTTTGTGTCATTTTGAAAGTTAAAATTTTACTTACAGTGTAGTTTTATTTTTCATTGTCATGGACAAAAACCAGTTTTGAATAAAATTATTAAGATGATTCAAAAACAAGTACTCAAAAATATTTTCAGGGCATAATACTGCATTTACATTGTCTTGAAATGTCGTAGATTTGATTTGAAATCTATACAAATCTATATCCTTTGTCTAAAATTAGATAATTCACACACAATCAATAGAAAATTTTGTAGAGGGCAGTTCATTTACTCACCTTTTATATAAATATATTGCACAGGGTTGTATAAAATATATAAAAAAATTAAATTATTAAAAAAAAACTTGTCACAGGGTATACATATCAAAGAATGGTAATGAGTACTAAAAGAAAATTTACATAAGTAAATGGTCTTAATTCCAGTAACTACGTATAATCATAACTGTAGCGCAAACAATTCATACCCTCCGAAGCAACTATAACTAAAGCCGATTTCAACCGATTCCAACATTCAAGATCATCTCAAATTTGTGTAAGCGAAAAACAAAAATTTTAAATATTAAAAGGCACTGCGTATCAAGCGCATTCATTCTCTCTGTCAGATTTTTAGTATGAGTGTGCTTATACTCAGGCTATAGATATTTAGTTGGATAAGAAAAATATTCAAATGATACTCGGGATTTATATTCATCATTCTCCACCGCATACATACATAGTTGTTGGTTTTTTATAGTTAAACGTGTTCGGTTTAAAATTAATGTCTGTGTTTTCATATGAGCTTGTTTTATATTTTAAGCTGTACGTATTGATACGCCACAATACTTTTGTCATTCTCTGATACATACATATGTATATTAAATTAGTTAGTAACAAGAATTTAATGAAAAAATCCTTATTTTTCAGACAGTGAATGACAGACAGTTCATAAAATTATTTCGAAGGGCTTCTAAGATCATCCACAACGGTAGAGAATAGGGAAAGTATTAATTGCCTTGCTGTTGAAGATTCTTAGCTTTAAGCTGGCAAATGATTTAAATTTGGATAGAGCATCATTGAAGCATATGCTATGCAAATATATAGTGCTGTATTTGGCCACAGTATGCCAGTCAGAGGCTTGATTTTTTTGAAAAAGTATACTAGGAAGAAGTGACATAAAATAACCTAAAATCGGTTTGCTTTGAGGTTATTTCAAACTTAAAGCTCGTAAACTTACTTTTTTAAAGCTTAATTTCAAGCTATGTTGCTTTCATAAATATCTAAAGTCATTTTATATCTAAGAGTACTTTAGCCGAATTATCGCTCTTTTTTATTGCTGGTTGGTTGCTTGGTTTGCGTGACCGCCTTCTACCTACAAGTAATCAAGTAGTATCGAGAGATGTTGGATACTACACTACTCGTCTTCTTAACATCGCAAAAAGCTCTGAATCACTACTAAATCCAGTGAGAAGTCGTACTATATCTAGCCCGCTGTGTGAAGTTAACAAATGGAACCACATAAAGAAGTTTGTGCTGCGTCGCGAGCAGTGTCGGAAAATCACAGATTTTATTACATTATTCATTTTATCTAGCTCGAAACTAATTTTTTTGTGTGAAAAGTTAAATAAAAACTCTATTACCCACAAACTTGTCCGTTCGATCAATTTGGAAAAAGATCAAGCACCATCGATGCATGTTTGCCATATTTGCTGAGATCAAATCTTAGCAGTAGTCCATGTATTCTGTAAATTATTCCAATTGTTCTAATATCAACGTTTGGCCACTTGCCTTTGTTGGACCATGAAGTCAACAGGCTGCCTCTGCACTATTGTAAAATGAGCTTTGGGGGTTGTGTTGTTTGAGGCACCTGTTATTGAGCACAAAGTATGAAAGGTTCTTTCCATTATCCTTCAGTATTAGGTGTTTAATAATGCATCTTACATAAAGGCTATCAAGGAAACAGTGGTAAATATTTAATTATGTAATTGCTCTTTTGTTCCATTTTCTTTTGAATACCAAAAAGTGGCTTACTCTACTTATTTTAGTTAGTTGCTAATATAAATAATGTATTTGTGAACAAAGCAGCAACCAAACATGATGTGGGTTACACTTATTTTGCGCTGATGGCCTCATATTAATTATAGGCTTGAAAAAATCCAAGATCAATGGTTTCCGATGCCGATTTACCGCAGCAGCAGGGGAACCAAAGACGCCTCAATAAGTCGGTGACTTTTCGAACTTCCCTCGTATGAAATGCAACACTGTTCCCATTAAGTACCAGCTGTTAATAGAATACTGTCAAATACTGTCATTTACTTTTCCTTTAACAGCTGATACCTCGTGTATTTTTCTAAAAATGAAAAAAAGTGAATTTCGAGTGCTCATTAAACGAAAAATCCGTCAATCAAACTAAGGAAAAGCTCGATAAATACTATGGAGACTCTGCACCATCGATTTCAATGGTAAAAAAGTTGTTTACTGACTTTTGTTGTGGTAGCACAAGTACAAATGACGCTGAACGTTCTGGATGGCCAATTGAGGTCAGTACAACCGAAAATGTCGAAAAAATCCACGGTATGGTGTTGGCCGATCGAAGATTGTTGATGTCATCGGCATTTCATATGGAAGTATGGTTTCGATTTTCAATGATTATCTGGATTTAAAAAAGTTGTCTGCAAGATGGGTGCCGCGTTTGCTCTCAATTGACCATAAACGTAAACGTGTGACAACTTCAAAGGATTGTTTGGAGTTGTTTAACCGCAATCCGAATGAGTTTTTGCGGCGTTTTGTAACTGTGGGTGAAACATTGATTCATAAGTGTACTCTGGAGACCAAGCATTAGTCTAAGCAAGAAGGCCAAGGTAAGTTTTTCGGCCAATAAGGTGATGGCAATACTTTTTTGGCATGCACGCGGAATAATCCACATCGATTACCTTCAAAAGGGAAGAGCAATAAGCGGCGAATATTATGCCAATTTATTAGACCGATTTAATGAGGATTTAAAAAGAAAACGACCCCATATGGCCAAGAAAAAAGTTCTTTATCATCAAGATAATGCACGGGTGCACATGTGTGCAGTCCCAATCAAAACTCTCTGAATTTGGTTACGAATTGGTACCTTATCCGCAATATTCTCCGAATTTAGCCCCTTGTGACTACTTCCTATTTCCAAACCTAAAGAATTGGCTCGGTGGAAAGATATTAAGCTCCAACGGTGAAATTATTTTAAGGACCTCGAAAAATCCTATTTTTTGGAAGGGACACAAAAACTGGAGAAACGTTGGACTAAATGTATTAAGTTAGAAGGAGGTTATGTTGACAATTAAGCTTTTATTTTGCGAAAAAAATGTGTTTCATTCAAAAAGTCACAGACTTATTGATCCGCTCTCGTAAGTCTCATATTTAAACGATCAAAATGATTGTCTCCTCTACCAGACTCAGTCATTTAAATTTGGTTAAAAGTTGCAATTTTATAGTGCAGTATAATTCATTTTCAATTAGCCCACGAGAAAACATTGAAACACTAATATCCTTGTCATTGTAGGGGTTTTCAAAATTGTTTACATTTGCTTGTGTTAGTGTATGTTCATAAATGTGCATAAATGCACACATACACATGTACATTTGCATATTCTGGTGTATACTGGCGTATAATATTTTAAAACGGATATGTATGAATAATGAGTATACCCGGGGGGAATTGCATATTATGCGTATCCGCAAATTGTGTAAAATTGTCATGAATCGCTCGTTGCTATTATTGATGCCGCTGTTAAACCCTTCATTGGTTTGGCTACTGTATGCATTTTATTTTGTGCTTAGCTGCTGTGCAGATGATGTGTATGTGTGTGTATTAAGCTCAGGTTTATAATGATTATTGTGGTTTTATGCTAAATGGTATTTAGCAAAATATTTTATCATTTGAGTTGCACAAATTACATACATTTTTACATAAGTATTTTTCCAAAAATATAATTTATCTACAAGTCTGTACAAATGCCTGTCGGGGGTTATTTATTTAACCTACATCATGCTGTTATTATACATACACATAATCTCATACTTATTATTTTTATTCAATGAAATTTATGAAATACTTACATATTTTGTGCTTATAAGCGTTTTATCATGGTGGTGTCATTCGTTTTTGTATTTTTATTTTTTTTTTTTTTTGCCAAAAACGAGTTATTTGTTATCCTGTCGTGTCAAGTTTCAAACAGAAATGCATTTAATTATGTATTACCATGTAAATAAGTTAAAGTGTGTGCAGTTGTTTATTATCAGATTGTTATTACTATTGTTTTAACCCTAAATGATGTTCTCGGTATAACGCATGTGCGTGCTGGCTTTTTGACATAAATTATTATTTTGTCATTATTTTGGCAAATATGTGTGTAAGTTTACATAAAGCAACCAAAATATTATTTAACAAAAATTTGCGCCTGCTTGAGCAGGATCAAGAATTACGAAAATAATTTAATATATTGTGAGTTACATTATTCCCTTAAAATCCTTTTCAAAATGCTCTCCAGACTAAATTTTTGGCTATTTATTGCAACTTAATGATCAAAAACAATTACAGCATAAACACACTTTCCATACAAATTGACACAAAAAAACCGCTCCAGAAAGCAGTCGAGAGATAATGATCAAACAGAATTATGGCATAAACACATTTTTCGCACAAATTGAGACAAAAATCAGCCCCAGAAAGCTCTCACATATAAATAAATATTCTCTCAACAATGCCACCACACTTTTAATAAATTTCATACATTTTTTAAACAAAACTTTAAAGAAAAATAAGCCCAAAAGAAAAATAAAACAAAAATTAGAGAGCATTTGAAGTTACTGCCGTAGATTTTATTTCAGGCTTTGTTAATTTGACAGCGATTTTTCCTAAAGTTGCACACTAATTCTGTTTCATCACTTTGATTTCAATAAAAATCTTTGATTGAAGGAATCAAAAAATTAATTTAATTAAAGTTCACAATTATCAATCAAAACCAAAGTTTTTTTATTTGGCGTTAAGTCTAGTGGACAAGGTGAAGCAAAGGTATTGGCATATTATTTAAATTGACTGTCATATTTGTATAAGACCCTAATAATGTTTTTTGACATTTCTGATTTAGAATTATAGAGAACTAGTTGTTAACAAGCCATGAAATGATAAACACGTAAATAATGTAAAATTAGTGTTACTGATTATTTGCAGAATTTTCAGTCTACTGTTTTAAGGCAGCTTAAATTTTATGATCGCTTTCTCCGTGGTCGTGTTGTTAATGCTCCATTAAGCCGCAAGAAGTAGAGGGCATCGTACTCCTTGCTCAATCGTGAGTATTGCTACTGATGCCAATGATAAGAGAATTATGAAAAAAGGCTTGAAAATGCTGCCCTATAAAGTGCAAACGATTTACAAATTGGTGCCTGTTGTCTATATCAAAAATAGCACTTCAGTGTTGGTGTGACGGGTGTGACCAAATATTTCCCCTATCTAATTACTCGAATATTAATATTGAGGTCTAAAAAGTTTTATTGTATTATTAATTGCGTTTGCTATGCTATTGTTGATATCACGCATTTATTACACACAGTAACATTTGTAAGAAAACAATTTATTTTTACTGTAACAGGTGGGACCAAAAAATTTAATATTTCAATTAATCCACAAAGCTCTCATTATGAGATATAAAAAGTTGGAAATTTAACAAAGAGCAAACAAGAGTATAGTTTATTCACAGATAATGGTATTTCTTAAAGATGAGAAAGGAAATAAAAGAAAACGTTCAATAAAGAGCAATTGCACAAGGAGAGTGGACAAATTCATAGAAAAAAGACGAGTGGACAAATTCATAGAAAAACGAAAGTTTTAAGTTTTTTCTTAATTTGTCTATAATTGTCATTATCAATTGAACGATTTTTATAAAAAATAAATACATACGTAATTATATTCCTGCAAGGGATTTTTTTTTTTTTGTTCATGGCAGCTCCCTTAAGCTAATTTAGATGTATGTATGTATTTCGTTGCAACTTACGAAACTCAGTAGTAGATTTTGAAGAATCTTTTGGTTGAAGCTCAATGATTTTTTAAGCAGTTTAATTAGTTTATCTAGAATATACGCTTCATTTTAAAAGTGCTAATGCTAATTTAGCAAAATATTTATACTCAAATTGTTGTTAAGGCCTTGAAACCTAATGTATTAATGTGAAAACTGGGACAATATTTTTAAGATTTACTAAATATCTTAACATAAAAAGCTAAAATATACAACATATTAGGTTAGGAAAAGTGGTGCTATACCGCACCTCCACTCGGAGACCCAATTGGGATCATTGTGATTCCCTTCTGTTGCCCAAACAGTAATATTTACCCTGCTTTTATAGCCAGAAGTGATCCTATTACCAGTCCTTGAGCCAACGAATTCCCATGATGAAGCCCCTTATGTCCTCCAGTGTACACTTCCCGATATCAGTAATGCTTTCATGGCAACGTCTGCTCAGCCATCTAAGCCTATGACGTTGCAGCTTCGGGCAGTGACAGATAACATGTTCAATGGTTTCTGGTTCTTCTTCATCCCCGCGCATCCTACAAAAATCTGGAGTGCCAGTTTCACAAATGCTGGTTCTTGCTCTGACCGAGCAGTGACCTGTCAACGCGTACAACATATTAACTTCTAATTAATTTTTGAATCAATTGCATTAAATTATTAAAAATTCAAACAAAAAGTGGTAAAAAAGATTTGTTTTCCAATGAAGAATATTATTGAATCAATTAATCCAGTTATTGAATTAACTTAAGATAAAACATCAAACCACGGCTTTTTGATAATTTTTTTTATGCAAGAGAAAAAATTTGTTTAAACCTTTGAAGCGAGCAGAAAAACGCTTATCTATCAACTCGAAAGCTCTCCTCTCCTCCTTTGCAACTATAAATTTTAAATTAAAAGAAGTTAGGTTAAGAAAGAAATGATAAATGTAATAAAAGCCTAGATTATGGGCAAAAGTATCGGTTTTGGGTCAATTGCTTGTAAAATACAATAATTTTCATTATGGTTTCCTATAAATTTTCTTTGGTCGTTGTCAGGATAGAGTTTCCTTACAAACTGCCGATTAGGCAATATTTTTACCCTTTTTAGATTGGAAAGAATATTGGGTAGGATTTTGTTTACTTTTACGTCTATACTGAGGCTTTGCTGCCACAGAGTCCCATCTCTGAAGTTAGTTAATACTAATTAAAAATTTCATACAAATATTTAGTTGACATTAGTCAACAGGCTTACCTGTTGTGAAGTCTTTTTCAATTTATACCGATTTGAGGGATAAAATTATTTATTTCATTGAAAAATTAATTCCTGCTTAATCTTGTATGTTATGAAAACTGAATTCTATGTTCAAATTATTGTTCTAACAATCTGGGTTATTTTGTTAGCATTTTGCCAAAAAACCTTAACACACATTACCCTGCAAAAATATCCATAAGGAAAATCAAGCTAAATTCCAAACAATTTAAAGCCTTTGAAGCAATTCAAAGCCAATTTTTCGACATAACTGATTTATTTGTAAAAGATTTAAGGCATTTAGCTTATATCCAACTATTAACACCTTGAGCCCTCTGCATAGATGCAAGTAGCTTAACCAATCAAAAAAAAAAAACCTTTTAAAATGAAACATTTTAAATGAATAAAACCCATGACCACATTGAAAACACAGTAATGAAAGGAATATTTCATTACAGACACACATGAAAATAAATAAAAATCAATGCTTATCATTAGAGTACCAAGCAGCATTACAGATTTGCATAGGAATGTGTATGAAACAAATGTGTACTTCTGTAAGTTAGTAACAAACATATATTTGTTTGTGAACGTAAATGTGCAATTACTCACATGTTTACTATATACCAACTTTAAACTTGTAAATATTTAAAGTTACTGTTTCGAGATCGCAAATGTACATCCTGTCGATGCCGTGCATACTCGTATACAATTAAAAAAAAAGTGATCCGCTGTAGAAAGTGTTTGTACCCTTTACGTTACATAAAAATGGTCTTCAACTAGAGATATTTATCTCTTCATAAAATAAAGTGTATTTAGTACACTGAAGAGCTTGTAAGTAGCGTTGCCACAGCTTAGCCTTTTAGAAATAAATTACACATCGACATCCCATTATTGGTTTGGAGCATATGCCAAAAAGTTGGAATCGAGAAAAACGACAAAGAAGGTTTACATGAATTTTTCTTAAAGTATACCCGATAGAATTTTTTATATTTTCACCATTGCTTCCGACTCATGTTTTGAAGAAATGTGTAAATTTTAGTCAACTTTGATGAATAAAGTTAGAAGTTAATATTAATTTATTGTAAAACTACAAATACGTTTTGAGCCGCATACACCCACCACTTTTCTTAATTTATTTTCGAAAAGTAGCTTTTTGTGATCCATACGTGTACTTTACTGCTGTGAATTGAGAATTTTGTTATTTTGTTTATTTTCCTCGCTGTCTAGAGAAATATGTCGATCGTTTAACGCCGACCAAGAAGCCGCCACCGTAATATTTTTAACTATTGATCCGCTTACACACTAACACAAGAAAAACAAGTAATTGAAGTGAATTTAATATAAAGAGCAAAATCAAATAATTTCGGTTATACTCAAACATGCATAATTAAGATTTATTTTATTTTATTAGTGTTTAATAAGTTAATATTAAAATATTTAATCGGTGACTGCGTCTGGCTGATGATGTTTTTGCTTAACAGTCACCGTTGAATTTTTCTAACGGCACCTTCTTTTTTTATTATTAATTTCTTATAGAAATGAAGCAAAACAAGAGCTAACTTTACTTCGCATGTTTTTGTATGAAGAATTTGACGCAAACGCCAAACTGTGGCATGTATAGCAAAACAGTACTTATTAAACCTTAAAATAGTTAAAACGGAAACATGTTTTGTATTCAGAAGGGATATATTCGAAATATTTATATCCCCTACCTAACTCAGATTTTTTTTAAATGGTCAGTGGGTCAAATCAATAATGCACTGACGACATAAAGCTATGACTTCGTTAAAATTTTTATTTCATTATAATTCTTGAATCTTGCCATTACGTACAAAATACAATGTCATGCGAATGATCGCCATTTGCTTGGTTGCAGCAGTCGATCCTTTGGAGGTAGCTTTCAACCACTTTACCGAGATAATTACTGGCGTATAGGCTGTCTTTGACACAGGCTTACAAGAGAAAAGGTCTAATGGCGTAAAATCGCATGATCTGAGTGCTATTGACGACCAAAATGTGAAATCTTGCATTCTAGCGTTCTTTGCACTCCTGTAATCTTTATATTGTAAAGTACCCCTGGACAAAATCTCATTTTTTTTGTGCGATTTTTAGAGAAGTTATAATGCCATCCTTTGCCGACTTCTCTTTAATTTAGTTTATACTTTTGTATATCGTATTTTAAATTGAAAATATTATTAGTTAACTTAAGTGAATACAGAATTTCATAATTTAACTGCAAAAGAAGCAAATTTCTGAAAATCGACTTGAAAGTTTAAAAGTGCTCGACTGCAAAACATTAAAATATGAGTTTAGAGCACTTTTTCTTTATTGCCACAGATATATTTTTATTGAGGAGTATATTATTGTCTAACTTTCTTCTCAAACTTGTTGCAAATTTCATTTTACTTTAGTAAAAACTATAAAATAAATATTAAATTTAAGCGTTTTCTAAGTAATTTTAGCTGAAAATGTTGTACAGGAAATTGCTTTACGATAATTGAATTCACAATCATAGAATTTCTGGGAATTTTTGTTCTTCTATGGGCATTTATTTAATTTATTTTTCCTGTAAACTACAATATTTAAAAATATAAATTTCAGTTTTTTATATTCTAAGAATTGCTAAAACTGCTGAATATAACTGTCGTCTATATTTTTTTAAACACTATTTCATAAAACCCCTGCTACATTATTTCTAAATACCGAGAAACGAATTTTATTTTAATTGAAATTTAAAACGTGGAATCATTTTTAGTTTTATACAATTCGTTACAAAAGTGGTTTGATACATATGATATGTGGATACAATAGACAGAATATGTGGTATAGCAACTGTTTTGATTCATTTTACAAAAAATAATGGGTAAACAATTTGAAAATAAATTAATTATTTTTACAACATAATGTTTACCTAGAAAGTGTTGGTATTGAATATAACACTGGAGCACAAAATAAATAACAATTTAAATAAATAATTTTAAATTGCATGATTTTTTTGATACTTTCAAGTAACGTATACATACGTACACAGAAAAAAACCGTACTAAATTCAAGTTTTTCCCACTTACTTTCTCTAAGAATCGCACTTAAAGATTTAAGTACGAATAGTACTAGCATTTACTTAAAACAATCCGAAAAAAAGGATTACTTTAGAAAAATAATCCTAGAGTTTCTGAAATCGAGTATGAAATTCTTAAAAACTGTTAAGTCAAGTACAAAGTTCTTAAATTGAGTAGAAAATACTTACCTACATGAAGTACGACTACATATACAATCTATACACGCGTGAAAAGATAAATAAAAAAAGCCTTATAACAAAAAAAAAAACCATTTTAAGTTCCTTAGAGTGCTTAAGATTGAAATTCAGTACAAAATATAAAATGAAGGAAAAAGCAACAATAATTGAAATAAAAATAATATAACATTCAAAACTTACAATAACATAAAATAAATATAAAATTTCTTATTCAAGCGTGGTTGAGATTGATTTAGGTACGGATTCGGGACTAAATATAGATAAAATTGAATATTTAGTATTTGAAATATGCGCACTTGAATCTAACCTTCTGTACTTGGTTTAAATAAATCCGTACTTACCGTAATTATGATACCGCTTTGGATTGATTTAAGTACGGATGGATTGATTTTTCTTTTGAGTATTAATTCATTGAAAAGTTGACCGTATCACAGCACACTTTTTTTACAAAAAAAAAAATTTGCAAAACATTTTTCTAAAAGAAAAGTTATTTGTGCACAGCACACTTTTATTACAGAAGACTAGATTGTATTGTAGTATAGACTCTTCTTATAGAAAAATATTCTGCATCATTTTAACATCAATAGTTACTTTAAATCACTTGCTTCCAATATAAATTCCCTTTGAGTTTTTATTGACCATCTTAATTTTTTCTAAGATACAGTTGACTCTTATTGCCATTTCACACTATGCCTTTTTAGCCCGCCTTGTTTTGACAATTTTCTTTTAAGCCCCTACGAAAATTCATGCTTATTTACATTAAGACTTTTTTCTTCATGCCTTTTTGATAATGATATACTCGCTCAAAGATGAGAATACGAAAAGGGCAAAGAGAAAAGTCGAAAATCCCCTTGAATTTTCATTACGTGTCCCCCTGTCACCAACAAACTAAAAATGGCTGCCTGCACAGGCAAGCAGATAAAGCACAGTGAAATTGCGTCTTAGAAATTTAAATTCAGTTAATTTAAATTTCTTGAAAATTTCCCTTGAAAAACATTAATTAATTTTTTCTTTTCTTTTCTATATTCCTTGCTTTTCCCCATTTGCGGAGTTAAGTGCTTGGCACAAGTGGTCTTGCAATAGTGCAAATGCAAGATATAGAAGCCTTTTGATGAAATTTAACGTCCAATGTTTGTGTTCTTTGGTATAGTTTTACGATTGTTTTATAACTTTTAAGCCTATATTTTATACACACTATACTCGTATATCACTAAGTTTGTAGTATTGAGGCTTTTTTCAAACTGTTGTATTTTTAATAAAAATATTCTCCTAAAATCTCTTGTTACAATATTTGACATTTTTCTTTGCTACGTTGAATTCCTAGTTATAGAGAGTCGACTGTATGATTATTTGAAGCAAGAACACTTTATTTTTAAGTGCTCGATACACTTTATTAAATTGAATATATTCGCAAAAGCAAACATACATATCAGCAAATTTTACATATTTTGTCCACTTTAATTTGAGTTCAGCCTTTTTGTTTTTTTTTTATGCAGGAATTTGGGCATGTGAATTTGATTGTAGGAAATTTTTTACGCTACCCAAAATCTTTGCAAGAAAACTTAATTGAAATTGCATATAAATAAGAAAAACTTGTATTGAGAGATAGTTGCAGTTTTTTTAATTTCTTTTTTCATTTGTAGCTTTAAATAAAACATTCATCGAACATTCATTTACTCTTTGAATAAAGCCGGGATTGGATTAATTCATTCTACCAATTAAATTTTACCAACAAAAACGTCATTTAAAATTTCTCAGAAGGAAGCAGCAACGGCGCAGAAAATGTAATTACGCTATTTGGAAATACCATAACTTTTGCAAATGGTGCCAAATGTCAATTCGGTTTTGACATTAGCGAAGTAAATGAACGCAGAATATAAATAAACAAGCCATGAAGCGATTTGCTATACAAGAACAAGGAATAATTGTTTAAATTTGTTTATGTAGCAATTCGTCGGTTTTTGTTGGTGCAGCATGAATTACGTCTCAGTTTTCCTGGCCGTCCGGCATCAGCTGGACAAACGTTGCGGCGTTTGACCACTCGCCATAAAGAGACTGGGTCAACACAAAATGTTCCCGAAAGTAGTCGGCGCCGAAATAGCAGTTCTACTGAGAATATCACTGCTGTTACCCTAGATATTGAACATGAGCCTGGAATATTGACCAGACGACGTGCTACTCAATCGGGCATTAGCCAGTGATCAGAATTTTGGTGAAAGGCTTGAAGATGTATGAAGATGTTGAAAAGTACACACAGCGTTTAACCTATGCTCAAGTCATCCTATCCCAATGAAGAGGTGGACGATTTTTAATCGGCTATTATCATGAATGATGAAGCTAATTTCGATCTTAGCGGTTACCTGAAAAAACAAAATATTCGTTTCTGAAGCACCAAAAATACGTTTATCAGCCACGAAGAATCATTATATCTTCTCAAAGTTACTGCTCAAAGTTACTTTTTTTGAGAAGGTCAGGCGACAAACGATGCATGTGGATGGCATGCGCTACTGAACTATGATTGAAATCTTTTTTCTTTTTCAATTGGATAAGTTGGAACTAGAGAGCATTTTAACAGTACGGCTTTATCTCCTGTTTTGGTAATTTTTACTGGCCAGCCAAATCATCATATTTAACCGTTTCTTTTATGGAATTTTTTGAAGTATCGGCTTCCACAACAAGGCTTAAACTCTTCGAGCTCAAAGTTCTGGCAAGAGTGATGGAAAACGTTATAAAACAAGTCCTTAGTTCTGGCCGATATCATATTCTTGATTTAATGGAATAAATTTTTATGGACTAAATAAGCAAATTACATAAACAGAACCAAAGTTTTTCATTAAGAGAACATGCCAGCAAAAGAATATCGGGTGATTACTTTTGCCCCACCCTGCATAAACAGTTTCTACTAGCAAAATGGGAATACAATATCATGTTCAAATACAATGAAAAATTTTAGAAAGAAAACTTTCAACGTCTTAACTGTATGGATATACGAGTTAAAGAGCCAAAACACATGCAAGCAAAGCAGCTGTCAAAAATTAACTGAACATTCAAAATGGCCGAAATTGTCGGCATAATGAGTACCAACATAATGCCACAAAAAAATTAAAATTCGAATTTACGTAACCCGCGAAAATTAAAAATTTGCGATAATTTTTGAACACACCTCGTATAGCTAACATTTTATTTGCCCAATTCCTTAACACGTAAAGCTTGTGCAATGAAAATACGTACGAACGTGCATACTTATGCCTTGTGTGCTACCTGCTTTAGGAAAAAGATAGTGAATAGAGGACCTGGCTAGTAATTCAGCTAAATTCTTGCGCTATGCTTATTTTTATTGCATCGTTTCAGCACTTGTGGTGTAGATATTTTGTACTTATTTTAGTTCTTTCATAATTCATTGCAGTAAATATTGACGAAGGATGACAGATACTAATAGAGAAAATATCTAATATTGATACGTTAGCGCTGTTCGTTTTGGCTTCATTGGACACATATTTATTTTATATAAACTCAAAGTCTGGTCAAGTTAGCTCCGAGTAAACCTTATTTCACATTTCGACTCATTATATTCAGTTTCTTATATGTATGTTAGCTGAATGTGTCGTTTGGGTTTCATCAATTACTGCACTTATTTAATATTTTGTTTAAGTTGCTGAACTCACTTTAGCTCTCGTCGAATTTTAGAAAATTTTAGTGCATATTATGTTGAATGATAGCAGCCTAAAATATGAAGGTCTTGAGCAGACCTCTACTCTTTAGCAGGGTGCGTATACGTTATTTACAATTATATTAATTTATATGTTGCGTATACGCAATAAGCTGAGCTTACATATGGCATTTCTTGTGCTGTCATCAAGTTTTTTGATGACACACAATTTTTTCGCTGCATTGTGACTGGAAAGTGTCCCGTCCCTAAATAATGGCAATACGGCAACATCGTCTACATCAAGAACGAATTTTGCTATAATGATATTTAGTGTCATTTGTTTTAGCAATTGTGAGACTTTGTTTTTCGTATTGTTTGTTATTTAATATTTGTACAAATGAATAATCGCTAAATTACTCAATTGGCTAGTGCCACCTTTTGTTTAGCAATAATAAGAAAAATACTAAGAAAATCTAAAAAACGGCAAAGAAAGTGGTGGAAAAGATCCGCGCTTAATATGCGCCCCACTAAAGTATTCTATTGTACTCTGCATTCCAGTTTATGAAAGCAGTTAAATGGTTTGAAAATTTCGTTTGCATGAAGCCCCAATTCCAACCAAAATTTCTGCCCATGCATTTTTCTTTGCATTTCCATCCCTATAAATGCTAAATACATAGATGATTCCATACAGCCTCACAAACCTCCACAAGCTGAAGTAGATGCGTCTTAATGTCATGCGTCTTTTTTTCCATACTTTTAAATTTTTATACCCGTATACATTTAAAAATTCTTTCAAAACGTTGACATTTTGTTCTTGTGTCTGCAATGCTGCCAACTTGATCACACAACTGTCTACATCGGATGCCTAAATAGTAGAGGTAGAAAAATATCGGAAACGACAAACGTTGCCACTAGTAGACGCATTTATTTTTGCTTGCGATGTCACAAAATGCCATAGTATGTACTCGGCAATATTTATTTAAATCAAAATAATAAGTTTTCAATTTTCCAACTCTGCGTAATATTTTAAAACATTTTGTTCGAATTACAATAATTTCTTTATTAAAAAATTAATATTTTACTTGCTGAGTAAAAAATTTATTGATATGTAAAATATCTGCATTGAACTCCTCAATAATAAATTTCAATGCATCTTTAAGGAACAATTAATATTTTAGGGAACAAGTTAAATATTGATTTGGGTAAAAAGTGCAATCAAAAATATTAAAATGAATAAAGCAATTTTAATTTATTCAAACACCTTATATGTTTAGTTGATACTGAAATTGCATGTTAAATTAATTTTTTTTTTGCTTCCTAGACCATATGCTAAAAATTAAGCGAGGAAAATATGATTCTGTAATTGCAAGTCAATCTCACTTTTAAAATATAAAATAAAACCAAACGATTCTATATAATATATTTTTATTATTTAATTTTTATTATTAATCATGAACGTTCTTATATGGCAAATTGCCCACCACAGCTTATAGTTGTTCAAACAATTTATTTTAATTTAATTTTATTTTTATTTTTGCAAACATATATACTCGATATGACAGCATCTTTATAAACGTATCATTTAACTTGAAAATCAGGCTTAAACAATTTAAAATAAATAAAATAGACAAAAGGGAACGTGATATTGCTACCAGCAGTTCCTTACAAGGAACTTTAAATTTCAAATTTACATTCAAACCACAAACGAAATAAAAAGCATAGAAAAGAAAACAATTTCCGCTAAATTTCCGATAAAAAAAACACCTTGGCTGCTTATAAAAATAATGAACAGGAAAATTTCAAAGTCACACACATACATATGCTTTAATACTCACACATATTGAACATAAGAACTACAAGAGTATAGAAAATCGAAAAATTATGGGCAATGAACAAAATACACTTGAGTGCACAAAAGTTTTGTACGCTCATTTAACACTCATACAAACATTATTACGAGCAAGTGTTTTTCAACGAACATTTGAAATGCCAAGTAAACACGGATAAGTATGTCCACATATCGCTTATTTAATTCAAGAAAGTCTTAACTACCAAAAAAATTGTTTAACAGTAAATGAGTTTAAACTTAACAATATACAAAACCCACATAGTATTTATATACATAATAATGATCTATTTCGATGTACAAAACTCAACTAAAATTATTTACGTTTTCTTTGCTTTAATCGTTCTGTATTTGGTATTTTTTTTTTGCCAAAAAAAACAAAACAGAATACTTTACTCCTTCTGTTGTCCCTTCTTATACATAGAAGAGAATGTGGGATGTGTATCCCATATTTTTTTACTAAAGATCCAAAGTCTTCTATGAGGCCTTCTTCAGAAGTTATATAAGAATGTTAACTGGGTCATAGTTTACATTGTACGATTTTTGTCACTGCAATTCTTAGTTTGTTGGTAAAAAGGAGGGGTAGAATTAATAGGGGAAGAGAGGAACTAAAAATAGTACACATATATTTGTTTTTTTGTTTTTTCCTCAATTCTTAATCTTAAATTTGAAGTTAGCCGCAGATATATTTTGACACTTGTCTTATTTTCATTTCCGTACGTACTCGTGGTCAAGCTTATTATTATTATTAGCTTAAAATAAATATATAAAAATTAAATAATAAATAAAAATATCTGCGACGAAAATCGTATAATGTAAATGCAAATGCAACTTTGAAGAAAGAAAGACAAAAATCGCACCGACAAAAATCGTACAATTTAAACTGGGACTGAGTTAAAAACATGAATTCGTTTGCCTTTGGTTTGGCAAAATAACAAAACAAAAAATTTTACTCCTTCTCTTCTCCCTTCTCATAGAATGGAGTGTGGAATGTGTACCTTATCTTTTAAGCGAAAAACCCGAGTCCTGTCTTTTATAAGGCATTCTCTGGCAGTTTGATAAGAATGGTAATGGAATCGAAAGAATTCCTGAGCAGGCCTTTCATAACGCCTGAAGTAAGAAGGTCATCTGAGTATTACCGCTGGGTAATGATATGGTTGCTGGGTTTTGCTTCAATATAAGAGCAGGGAATATTAACACATGCACGCACACATATGTATGGCTGTGCAATGAATGATTGCTCGACAGGCTTTTATATTTTTAACACTGCGAAAAATAAATTGTATACAGCAAATTTGCTATTTTTTTAATCCAAATTCATATAGATATATATAGTAGAATCAGAGTTGTTGAGTTCTTGTTTCAACTTTGTTATTTGTTGAGCTTCTCATTTGTTTAAATGATAGTTTAACATATTATCTAGTTGTTATAACAAATTTTTGGGTAAAGTTTCCCTGAGGATCTGCATTAGCAACATTGAAATGAGCAAAGGATCTAGCTAAGCCCCTCAAAAATCAATTTCAATGTATTTTTATTAAAAAAATATTTTAATTAATAAATAAAATAATAATTTGGGATTAATAGTGCGTTAAAAAGTTTGAAACTTAAACTTAAATTGTAACAATTCTCATAAAAAAACACTAATTTCAGATTTCATTTGAACTCAAAAATATTAATTTTTAACATTTAGTTACAAAAATCGCACAGCGAATGAGGCTGAAAAGTATAAAATAAAAATACGCAAAAAGATGTCACAACGAATGAAGCTTTAAAAAAGACGCAGTGACTGAGTGAGTGAGACCGTCCGAATGCACAAATTATCTTCCGTGTCGTGGCATCTCTGTCTAGCTTTTATTGGGGCCTTGGAAGCCCGATTTTAGGTAGAGACAGAGGGACATCGCTTGTTCGACTTGTCTATTTATAAGGACCCATGCATCTTCGGAAGCATTACTGTACACTACGTGTTTATTTTTCGTATTTGTGAATATTTATTCTATATTAAAATAAATAAAAGAGATAAAGTTCTCTATTTAAATATATTTTTAAACATAAAAATATATTGTGTTTTTTTTAACCTCATAATCGGATACACAACTCTGGAATTTACATACTGAATGAGAAACCTATATATGTATGTATACCCTTAACATTTTAGTTAGTTACTTTTCGTAAATTTTTTTTAGTAAAGTAAATTTTGTATTAAGCTAATATAAACTATAAATTGTTTGCCGACAAGGTGAAATACCCATAACCAAAGAGCAGCAGTTTACAACAAACAAACATCCTCTTGAACTCTGTAACCATCTAAATATATCACACACATACACACAACACACATTCAGCTGATTTTTGTTCATACAAAACTCATTTAGAGCATAAAAAGCGGTGAATATTCTATTTTTAGAGGCTACTAGGGTTGCCATGTTTTTTAGGCGATATTCATATACAATAGAAAGAAAATATCGTTTCCAAATAATCACATTGTTCTTTCTCTTTAACAACACAAAAGATTCTAAGAAATATATAATTTGTCAGATAAAATTATCGTCCTTAACACGATATGTAATGGTTTTCTAAAATCGTCTTAAATCGTTAAGTGTCGCCAGTATTAATTGTGGTAACTTCTATTTTTTATTCATTCCCTTTTTCTTTATATTCAAAGCAAATTGAAAGGTTTGCAAAAGCGAAAATTCAATTAAAATTAAAAAACCGCAAAAATTTACTCAAAGTGAAAAAAATAAAAATATTTAAAAAAAAATTTTTTAAAACTCAACCTCCATTTAATGGTATTTGAATCGCATGTAAAAATCAAATCTCTCTACCATCGAAGGGAAGAAATAAAATGTAAATTTGCATGTGCTGTCTACACAAACATACACACAAGTGCACACATAGCGCAATCTGATATAGAAACGCTCATGCCACACAGTCAAAAATTTACAATGCTAAAAATTATTTGGTTTGAGTTTTTCTGCCAGCCACAAAACAAGTGGAATATAAAACCGAATAAAAGGTAATGAAACACTTAAGAAAAACTACACAAAACCGGTAACAATTTCGGAAATTGATAGTGAAAAAAAAACAAAAGAGAAAGAAAACTAAAACAAAAAATTTTTAGAATTCTAATACACTTTAAGTTAGATCACGTTAAGTGGAAGTTTTTACTTTTTTATGCAGTTATTGTTACATTTTTGCTTACCTGTGTAGCTCTTTTGCTTTTAGGCGCTTTTAAGTCAGATTGCTTACATGGAAAAGTTTTTTAGAATATTTTTTTTCTTGCAATTTGTTGTTCTTATACGCTATTCTGACATAAGTATTAATGCTTTTACCATGGTGTTTGCAATGCCTTAAACTAAACTATTTAAAAAAAACGACTATTACTCAGCAAAAAAACCAAAGACGTGAACCCAGGTATAGAACTTCGAATTGAAATAAAACACAAGAAAATCGTTTTAATGTCCATCAATTTGGCTTTATTGGAAGGATAATTTTATGCCATTGACGTTTAAATATGATTTCGACCATGTGGCCGCCGCGGCTGGCTCGAATAAAGCCAATTCTACAGGTCCAATTTTCAACCACTTTTTCGAGCATATGGGGCCGCATGTTGGCAATAACGCCACGAATGTTGGCTTCCAAGTCCCCTAACGTTTCTGGTTTGTTGGCGTAGACGAGCGACTTCACATATCCCCAAAGAAAATAATCCAATGGTGTCAAATCACACGATCTTGGTGGCCAATTGATGGTTAACCGAATTAATTGCTCTGATGGACGATTATGTCGACCATAAAATGGACGGAGCTTGCGGTAAACTTCGCGAACTGAACCATTATTTTCGAAATAAATTTGCACGATTTGCAAGCGTTGTTCTTTTGTCAACCTGTTCATGATGAAATGGCAAACCAAAATAAATATTAATCACTTGACAGCTGACAAAATGGCCGCCAGTTAAAAAAGTGATGCCAACTTAAAGTTCTATACCTCAATAAAAAACACCCTATATAAGGGACAAAAAAAAAATAATCAATAAAATAGTTTTTATAAATTTGTAATGGGTAGTACTCTTTTAATGGCTTACATAGTAATAAGTGGTATTTATTTATACAATTCTTTTATATGTATGTATAAGGTGTCTGGTTCCAAATTTATATTTTTAAATACTATTATTTCAAAAAGCAATAGACGGTGCGGAGGGTGGCGCCGTTGGAATTATCGATTGTACGGATTTGTTAGTCGCAATGTCGCAGTGGTCGACTGAGCGTCGCTCGTTCGCTGTGGAGATATTTTTACGAGTAATAATTCTAACGTAATTGCTCGTCAACAATTTTGTTCAAAGTTCAGTATTCGGCGAATATGTGTTGGAACGAGTGTAGATTTATTTCGTTCGTGGGTGCAGAGAAAGAATATCCCACGGCCAGAGTCCAGTCGATCTTCAAGAACTCCAAAACACATTGAACTGATTGAAAGCAGTTTACGTGAAAATCCGCGACTTTCAATACGGAAAAGAGCAGCCTCCCTGGGACTTCCAAGAGCGATTATTCATGAAATTTTAAAAAAGGATCTCAAGTTCCATTCTTTTAAAATTTAAATCGTTCCAGAACTGAAAGAAAGTGACTTTGATTTACGCAAAAATTTTTGTGAAACGATGTTGGTGCCTTTTCGCATTGTAATTCCCATTTTTTTGGAGCGATGAGTCCCATTTTCACTTAAACAAGCCAAAATACGTGCAAGCAAAGCAGCTGTCAACAATTAACTGAACATTCCAAATGGCCGAAATTGTCGGCATAAGTGAGAGACATGAATGCCAACACAACGCCACAAAAAACTCGAATATACGTTACCCAAAAAAATAAAAATTCGCGATACTTTTTGAACACACCCCGTAGATACTTTATTTAAAATAACTACATATTTTGGCAATATATTCACGTCATATTTTAAAACCCAAAGAATATGCTCAACTTCTGCTTGCTGTGTTTAAAATTTTACGTAATGTGATTTTTAAGCTAAAACTTTAATCTGGCAATCAAAAAAGTAAGTCATTATAGGCAAGTAGTTCAGATGGTAATGTCTAATTTTTTGCTGGGATTGAATTAAAGTCGTAGATATAACTTTGATTCAACATTCTTCTTTCTGCTATTTCAGAATCAAATTCGCGTTGTTTTAACTCGAAATAACTTTGATTCAACATGATTCATATTCAATATGATTCATATTCATATTCATTTAACATTAATGGAATGTTAAATTAACATGAAATGAAATGCTTTCGAAATAAAAAATTTTCTTTGATGCCTCAGTTCATGTTGAGTTAATATGAAACACATATGAAGCCAAATTAGTACCAAAAAAAATGTTAAACTAACCTTATTCTCGCAGATTTCAAAATAAAATCAGACAGTCATTAAATAGCAGCATAATGCATTTTTCTGATTTGCATTACTGTCCCTTTTTATCAGTTGTTTGTAGGAAAGTTCAAGTAATGAAGGCATAGTCACTGTTCACTGAACTAAACCGACTTCTGCAGATGCTAATTCTAATGTAAAATCAAGCGTCCTCCTTCGTCTGTATTGTGTAGCAGAATCATCGGCGAAGTAAAGTAATCATTGCACTAAGCACAGCTTCAAAAATTTTAATACACCTTAGTGACACCAGAGGCGCTTGATCAATGCATTGTTAAAAACGTGCATTGTAAAAGAATGAAGCTTCACCACCAGTCTTCTCTATCCCTGTTACTTTCCTAAAGAAGGTAACACCTAGTAATAGTAGTAGGAATTCATTGCCCGAGTGTTAAATCTCTTTAATAGAAAAAAATTAAAAATTTTCTAAAACCTATGCAAAGCATCATTTTCAAATAGAAGCTTAAAAATTTATTTGCTATTTGCTTAGCACGGCTAGATGCATTTTGTTGCCGCAAAGCAACACTTCAGTAGACTCCAACCACATTTCAAATAATTTTTTTCAATTCGCATTTACTTTGACCAACGTTAAAAAGAAAATTAAATATTGAAATAAATTTAAGAAAAATAAAATAAACTGGTATCAAATAAAAATTATTTGCTGGGTTTTGTATAAGCTTCTAAGCTTTCTACGCTTATTTTTCTTTTGTGATTTTCAAAAATATTATTTTTTTGTGAATTTTCAAATGGTTTTTTAAACTCTGTGCATAGGACTAGAGGTTTGTGACTGTTCAAAATGTGTGGTTGAATTTTACGGATGATTTGCCAAAGCAGCAATTAAATGCATATAGACAATGCTTAGCCACTAGCAAATAAATTTCAATTATTGAAATAAATTTACAATTATAAATACAATTTGTAGCCTATCGAATTACTGATATAATATTTTGTTCTATTTGGCTACAGTTGTTTTAAATAACAAATATCAAATGTTTAACGGACAGGCTAAGGATTGAAATTGTTGCAGGGTGCTAAAATGATTGGTTTTACTTCACTACCATAGCTTTTATTTTTCTAATATTTCTATATTTCCTTTATTACTACACGAGTGTACGAGTAATTGTGCCTTCTAATGTTTTATTATTTTATTTTCATTTTTGCAAATTGCTGGTCCGTGGCAATGAAATTACAATGAAAAACAAATGAAGCCTTAAAATATTCTACCATATTACCTGGTCAATTTCGTTTTGCTGCTATCTGTTGCATCTTCACCACATATTACACACTGACACTAGCATTGATAAGCGATTGTTAAAGTTAATTTTGATTTAACGTAAACATTTTGTAGGAGAAACCTGGTTTAAGGAATGCTTTAACCTTGAAATACATTTATGAATACCATCTTTAATATCAGAATGTAAGAGATACGCATATTTAAGTTTCAGAAAATTCTCTTCCAGCCTTTCCAACAAATATGATTTGCATTTAAAATTTAAAAAAAAAGATATATTCTTCATATGAGCTAGGCAACTAATTTTCTGCCTGTTCCCAAGCAAGTTTGAAAAGTTTCGAAAGGTTCTTGTAATTATTTTCCTAATTATAATAAGCTAATATAAGCCTTCAGCTTCATTTTTAATAGGATTTTTTTTTAATTCGTGTCATCCACTTCAGAAATTTTTCGGTCAGAAGTCTGTCGACGTTCCTCTGGTCAGGTAAAAAAAAAAAAAGGAACCAAAATGAAAAATAACCATACATGTTTAGTTATAAATAAAAAAAATTAACCCATTCACCACAGCAGGCTACACGAACACATGACTTCAAATGTCGCTGGCTGCATTTGTCGCCTCGTAGCCAGCTACTTAATTCTATTGGAGACGGCAGCAGCACCATCAGCACCTGATATTCAAGTATAAGAACATACATTAGTATTGTCACCACCAAATATTTAAATTTCTCTCTTAAAATGTATCTTGACGTCAATTTTGGGATATTATTTCTTTTAAATAATATTTACTACGTTTATACGCACGGCTTATTTACAAATAAATATGTAAATTGTTGCCATATTGTTGTTTTTATTGCGACTTACTAATTCAGAAAACTATTCAAGTTTAACGCACTATTTGCAAATAAAATGCTCGGGGTTGCCACACTTACAAATGTTTGCTAATAAAAAACAATAAATTGATAAATATTGCACAAAAAAACATTGATAGAAGAAAATAATGTCAATAAAAATAAATTATTATTTGTTATTTTATCCATTTACACAATTTTTTTTTGTAAAAATAAGTAACATTTCTATAGAAGTGCTACCAAGTTTTTATGCATTTACAATGCCGTATAAACTGTGATTTAATTTATTTGCAAATATTTTTATTTGCAAATAGTGCGTGTATTAAATAGTTGTAAGATATCATTTATTTAAGATTTTTTATTATACTGGCAACACTGTAATTCCTCAATGTCACCAAAGCAATAAAAATTAGTTCAGACAACAACCTGCCGCTCTGTTGCCTTGCTGTTTCAAAAGAATCATTCTCATATAAACCTGTCACTCATTTACTAAAAGAACGTCATAACTCAAAAAATTTAATTTTTGAGTTAATAAAGCAGAATTAATACTCAAAATTTTTCTTATTTAATAATTTCATACAAACGTCTTTCTTACTCAACTCTTGCAAGCAAAATGAACTTTTCTTTTTCCGTTAAGTAGTGTGTAAAGTTAAACTTTAATGGGTTTAATGCATAAGTTTGAAATTCTACCCAAAAATATTTTGGCAATATACTTAATGGAAATTTTAATGATAATTAATTACAAAGAAAAAGTGGTGAACTCCTATAAAATAAAACAATTCGAATGTTCCCAATTTAAATTTTCCAAGGGAAAGTTGCATAATATAATTATGTAGTCTGTCTACTTCACAAAGAAATTTCCTAAGCTAAATTGTGATGAAAACAAAATGTAACAAAATATGATGATTTCCTTTCTCGAAAAGGAAATAAACAAAAAAAAATATATTTTTCTTTTAAATTAATAAAACATACAACAGTAGACAGCAGCAGTAGACATTTTGTCTCTTAGATCTCAACCAGCCATTATTGGCAGTCTGTATAGATTCTATCATCTTCAGCATGAGACAAACAGATATGAGATAGAGTAAAGAGAAAACAAAAACAAGCACTGCCAATAAACTAAGTGAACACATTCTCATACTTGGAGTTGACGAAAATTTTGTATCATACAACTACCAGTAACAGCATACAGTGGAGCATGTTACTATTTGATAATACTGAAATAATCTTAGTATTATACCTTTATACCAAATAAACTAACTTATTAAATATTTCTTGGTATTTAGTTCTACTAAAAATTAATAAGATGTCATTGCAAGCTGTCCACGTATGACCATCGATTTGAAATATTATTATGCATAATAATCAACATATCACAAAACCAGAAATAAAAATTCATATTTGGAAGCACTAACAACTGAGAGAAGCATCTAAGTATTAATTCTCTGATTCAAGGCTTTTTGGAAACTAAATAAATTGCTTCTAGCTGGCTCATATGGATCAAGAAAACAAAATGCCTTATTGATGCGCAACAGCAAGTGATTCTGTAACATTTCTAAGAAGTTTCATAAGACAGTCAATAACTTATGGTTAAACTTGATTTTCATATCAAAATTGGGCATATATAAAAAACTTTTGTATAAAGATCTTTCTAAAATATAAATAAAGAAAAAATTAAAAATTTTCACACAAATCTATTTCTTTTTAATATATAAATATGTTAAGTTGATATACCAAAATTCCAATTTTCCAACCCTGCAACAGTATTTTTAATTTCTTTCAGTTTTCAATACAAATGCCTTTCTTTTTCAAATATAAACATGTTTAATTAAAAAAATATTTTAGACTAGTGACTTTTATATGTATGTCAAACGCAGTTCAAGTTTTTCAACCCTGAAACCATCTCTTTAATTTTTCTGATTTTTAATTCAAATCTATTTCTTTTTTAAATGTAAATATGTTTAATCAATGAAGCAAAAAAATATTATTTATGTCTATAATGTTATACTAAAAATATATATTTTCCAGCCCTGCAACTGTGTTTTTATTTAAATTTTAATATTTTTCTTCCTAAAATATAAAATAAGTTTAATTAATAAAGAAATTAAGATTTTTTTTAGCTATTCACTTTTATAAGACAAAAAATTTAATTTTTCCAGCCCTGGGACCGTCTTTTTTATTTTGTTCGTATTCAATACAATTATATTTTGTACAAATTCTAATACCTCAGTCCAAGGCTGAAGTCTTTAGCTTTTCTGGGGTTTCGTAAAATGGATGTCACTTATAGGCAGATGGACTGGATTTGATAAGACAAAAAATTTAATTTTTCCAGCCCTGGAACTGTCTTTTTTATTTTTTTCGTATTCAATACAATTATATTTTGTACAAATTCTAATACCTCAGTCCAAGGCTGAAGTCTTTAGCTTTTCTGGGGTTTCGTAAAATGGATGTCACTTACAGGCAGATGGACTGGATTTGATACGACGATGAAGCGAGTAACAAGCCCGTATAAAATCGCACTCGAAATAATTTAAAATGTTCATCTCTGCAGACTATGACCTGAAAATCTGACAACTATTTCAAACTCCAAATATTTTGTTACTTCTAAGCATTTATTTTCCCAACTGCACCCACTGTGCAGAAAACAAAAAATGAACAGATAAATTTATTGCCTTTTTGGTAAGAATTTTACACTTGAAAGATTTTAAGACGATTTTGTATAAATAAAATATGAACGAAAGACTGAATATACATTATTATTTTTGAACAATTGTTAAGCTTATTTTGTCATAAGTGCCAAAAAGAGGAACGAAAGGAAAAACAATAAAATTATGATGAATACAAAGAAATTTATAAAAACTATAATCAGTTTTGCATTGAAATTAATCTTTTTAGAAAATTTATTGTTTATCATTTTTTTCGCAAAGAAAAAAATAAGAGCATGAGTCCAAGAAGATTTTAAATTTTTTCTATCATCTTTTGTCTTGCAAAATGATAAATACTCGTAAATTAAAAGTTCTTTTTTTTATTTGTTAAAATTTGCTAGAAAAAAATTCTATAAAAAATATTCAATATGTATTATAATTTGTTTGGAAAGTTGCATAAACCGAATTTACAAAACCAAATGTTTCATGAAAATTTTATGAAATTTGTTGTATGAAATGTTCATGTTTGCTTATGTCGTGCGAATTTTCGAATTTAATTTTTTGACGAAAATCGAATATTTCCGATCGTATATAGTCGATTTTCGTCAAAAAACGAATACCAGATATGTGTCGCTTAAGCATTTTAGCGGTTAGAGCTCGAAATGATCGCTAAAGAACTGAATGATATATAGTACTTATGACGTAGATTGAATCTCTGAAGAATGTAGTGCAATTTATTTGACATGATTTTATTCTGCACATCTCCTATTAAGAAATAAAAAGATTGCAATTCTCTCTTATTAACAAATAAAAAAATTGCAATTCAATTTAAGTTTCACTACGAAGCAACCTTAAGGTTTTTTTAACGCACACCAAACTTAAAGAACAAAAAGATATAGATTTCCAAATTCTTTAAATTTCGTCAAAATATCTTACACTTAACAATAAATGTAAATCATATTTAATCTTATTTGATGTATTAATATAGTAATACTATAGTAGCACATTAATAAACATTAAAGATATTTCAAAAGGAAAACTTTTCTTTGAAGATTACTGTTAATCATGTTGAATTAACATGAAACACATATGAAGCAAAATCATTGTCTGAAGATAATAAATTATTTCTGTTTTTTTTTTAGATTTTAATATAAAATTTGTCAGTGTCTATTTACTTCAGCAGCGTTGCCCGATCGGAATTAAAACACATATGAAATTTGTTAAAGCTAAGCGTTGCGTTTTACAAAATTAGGTCTTAAATTTTTCATTCAAATTGCGTAACGGACGCTTTAATATATAAAACTAATCACTTATGGCTAAAACCGTCAAATTGAAAACATTATCAAAATGCCCAAAAAATCGTAAAAACTGGAAATCCTACTTGGCTGCGTACCTTTAAATATAACGTCTGTATTTCCTTTTAGACGCATATCGATCCTTTAACTAATTTCGCAGAGACAGAATTCGTCTCCTGTCCCTTTTTGGTCTTTTAGAATTTTAATTTCGTAAACATCGGTTGGATAGTTTTGGAGAAGCATAAAATTCCCCTTTGCTGCCCTCTGGATCCTAATTTTAGACTATATTAAGCCAGTGTCCTCTACAATGTTTTAGATTTCATAATAACTGGTTAGATAGTTTCTGAAGACAGATATTTACACCTGAGGGGTAAGGTCGCATTTAAAAAAAATATATTTAAAAACCCTGTCAGACATAAAGCTGTTCTGAACCGATAAACAGCTCTCTTGTAATCACAATTATTTTGTTGGTGGATTGCAAACAAGGACTCTCATGTGTACCACTTTCAAATCCACATGACTGTACATTATCTGCTATAAGTATTTTATTTAAGTATCCTTTCCTGGACTGTGACAAAAACGTTTATTAAAAGATTTTTTGCATATATTTCTAAATAAATTTATAATTCCAAAAAAGAAGGCAAACTCAAATACTATTGTGCTGTATAAGATTTATTTCGATTTCTTTGCTTCTTTATACATTACTTCTGAACATTACTTTGCTTTAGTTTATGAGATATGTATGCTAGGACTGTGAAATATATAGATTTACTTTAAAAAAGATTTTATTTTATTTTATTTTAATACAGAACTATTTCTTTCTGTTTGTTTAATTTCAATGGCTTCAAAAAAAAAACAAATTAAAATCTACCTGCAAGCATTTGATATAAAATTTATTACAAATAAAATTTCTTTAAATATATAGAAATAAAAAAAAATGTTATTGCTTAAAAGGGATTTAATTTATTACACAAAAAACTCTTTTAAAAGTATTAAATTGATCATTCCTATTCAAATATAAAAATTTATAGTTGGTACTCCGAGTCAGCGAAATCATGAAAAATGACCATGTAATTCATTTTATCAAATTATAAAAAATTACAAATAAATAAAACAAACAATAACAAAATAAAAATTCCCAAAAGAACACAAATTAAAACAAAAATTGTTCCAAGCCAAACTAGCGGGAATCGGTTGATCTTGTAGGCGATCTCTGGAACTTAACGTTAAGCTAAAGATTTTGCCCTAATTTAAATCATACGATACACTCTTTAAGTCGATCAAAATCATTTAATAACTGAAATCCATTTGATGAAGATTTTTCCAGCAATTAGAAGAAACGACTTTTTTCAAAATTTTTCGTCGACGCTGTCTCTCATGATAATATGTATTTTTGAATATTTTGAAAATCCGTTGAACCGAATCGATCAACTTTCTGATGACATCTACTTCAGAGCGGTTGAGCCACTCTTAAGATACCAGGTACATATATAAAAAGCTCATATAGAATGACAAAAGTATCGTGTTAAATAATCTTTTAGTATTGGCCGTCAAACAACTGTGAATTCATACAACTAAAAAAAACATTATTATATCGAGGCATAACACCTAAAAGAAATCTTAAGTGATATATTTTAACATCGCTTTTTGACAAAAATTTATTATCTACAGTCATATATAATCGATTTTTGTCAAAAATCAATCTCCAAAACAATGTAGCTTAAGCTTTTTTGGCGTTTATGGTACAATATGTAAACAAACCCATTAATTTTAGACCTAATACGTATAATTATAAACATCCAAAAACTGTGTTTATACACATTTATTATAAAATATTAAAACCTGTGTTCGTTATAACCGAGCTGCACTGCACTACTATTAGGATTCTATCACTTAAACTTAATGGGTGAATGTGAGGCCACCTATATCAAATGTCGTGGATATCATGCTAAAATTTTAACAATTAAGACAGCTGTAACTGCAATTGAAAACTCAACTTTACAAATTTTTACACAAAGTCTGAATGGAACACCGAAAATAAAAAAAAATCAATCATTAAAAAATTTTTTTTGCTTGCTAAAAAATCAAGTCCATCAAGTACCACCTGTCAATAGACTACTGTCAAATTTTGAGCAAGTGGCGTCATTTACTTTGCGTTTAACAGCTGTTCCAAACATACAACCTCGTGTATTTTTCTAAAAATGGAAAAAAGTGAATTTCGAGTGGTCATTAAACATTGTTTTTGGCGAAAAAAAAACCGTCAACCAAACCAAGGAAAAGCTCGATAAATACTATGGGAACTCTGTACTAGAGATGAGCGATTTTACGAAACCTGTTACTTTTTCACAGCGATTGAAAAATCACTTATCACAACTGCGACCGAATTTATCAAGTAACAGGTTTTGGAAATATAGTTCTTTCATACAAACTGTGAATGTTCTTGTTCTTGTAAATAAAGCTACCACATGAACTTTTTTTATACCTCCACCGTTTGTCCAGAAAAAATCGTCAAATCGTGTGAAATCATCTTTTCTGGCAACTATGTATAGCTCTCACATTTTTGTATTTGCAATTTTACTGTCTCTCTGCCTGCCTCTTATACCGCAATTCTCAATGGGATGGGGTTCATTGCTAATTGTTTGTTCTTGTCGCTCTTCTTACTTTATCAAAATACCAATACTAATAAATACTTTTAAAGCAGAAGAGCTTAAATGTGTTAAACCGTGATCACAATCACTGTTTCACTGCTGCTCTTCTTATTAGATCACAGTCACAGTTTAAAAGAATAGCGATTTAGAAATCACGTTCACAAGGAGCAACATTATTAAAAAGTCACAATATCGCTCAACAATACTCTGTACCATCGATTTCAATGGTAAAAAAGTGGTTTACGGACTTTCATTGTGGTCGCACAAGTACAAATGACGCTGAACGTTAAGTTAGTCTTAATTGACCATAAACGTAAACGTGTGACAACTTCAAAGGATTGTTTGGAGTTGTTTAACCGCAATCCGAATGAGTTTTTGCTGCGCTTTGTATCTGTGGATGAAACATGAATCCACTAATGTACTCCGGAGACCAAGCAGCAGTTTAAACAATAAGTTTATCCGGGTGAACCTGCTCCGAAGAAAGCCAAGGTAAATTTGTTGGCCAATAAAGTGATGGCAAATGTTTTTCGTGGTGCACGCGGGATAATTCACATCGATTACCTTTAAAAGGGAAAAGCAATAAACGGCGAATATTATGCCAACTTATTAGACCGATTTAATGAGGATTTAAAAAGAAAACGACCCCATATGGCCAAAAAAAAGTTATTTTTCATCAAAATAATGCACGGCTACACACGTGAGCTGTCTCAATGGCAAAACTCTATGAACTGGGCTACAAGTTGGTACTTCATCTACCATATTCTCCGGACTTAGCCCCTAGTGAATACTTCCTATTTTCAAACATAAAGAAATGGTTCGGTGGAAAGATGAAATTATTGATCAATTTAAGGACCTCGAAAAATCCTATTTTTTGAAAGGGATACAAAAACTGGAGAAGCGTTGGACTAAATGTATTCAGGTAAAAGGAGATTATGTTGGAAAATAAATTTTTTGTTTTGCAAAAAAACTTGGTTTCATTCAAAAAGTCACGCACTTATTGATCCGCCCTTGTATTTTGGAGCAAGCAGAACATTTAAAAAGGGCTGAATTTTTTAGAGACCTAAATTATTGTTTAAATAAAATATTTATAGATATATGTATGTCTACCCACTGTTTTTATACTAATAAGTTAAGCATGAGTAAGTCTTTCTAGAAATCTTTTATTAGCTTTAATTTGTTGAAGCATTTATTGATAATTTTTTACCTTTTCTTTGTAAATACTTAAACTTATTAAGATATTTCATTAATATGTTTAACGTAATTGTTTTTGTACTTTAAGCCCAAATTATACCTGTAGTTTTTTTTACCCACTTATATAGACTTTAACCCTTTTGCAGCTCAGTGAGTTGTCAATAATTAAACTAATTAGCTGAGAACAAAAACAAGGGAAAACTTATTAGCCTTTAATCCTTTTTTTACAGCAACTGTTTAGCCAGGCTTTAAAATGGCATTTGAAGGAATTTGAAAGAAAATTAACTAACATAAATAATTATAGCAAATTATGGTGGGAGGATTGTGATAAGTGAAGCGTTTTTATCAATGTTTAAATAATTATACATGAATAAATTTCTTGGGAAAATTATTTCCTTACGTAGACACAGTTTTTTTTTTCTTTGTTTCAATTAAGAGCGGAAATTTATGGAGTATACGACTTGGAAAGTTCTCTACACGTAATTAATATTTCTTACTGCTGTTAAGGGAACTGTAAATCGAACAACACATATTATTATATTATATAGGGTCCGCCATCTAACGTTTTTTTTCAACTAGTGCTTATTTCGTTAATGGTAACACTTAGCTCATGTCTGATTTGACAGATAATTAGTTTTATCCTTCCGCTGAACGAATATGGTTGTGTATACGCTTGAACAACGCTGAGAAATATTGCCTGCGATCGACTTACAGAAGATGCCGATTTTGCCAAAAAAAAGAACATCTTTTCAGATGAAGCTCATTTTGATCTTGGCGGGTATGTAAACAAGCAAAATTGTCGCATTTGGGGCACAGAAAACCCGCACGCATACATTGAAAAGCCGGCGCACCCAAAACGAGTCACTGTTTGGTGCGGATTTTGGTCCAGAGGCATAATTGGGCCAATGAGCAAGGAGTGGCCGTTACGATCGTTATCGGGCTATGTTGAACGAATTTTTGTTCACAAAAATTGAAGAGGAGGATATTGGCAACATTTGGTTTCAACAGGACGGCGCTACGTGCCACACAGCCGAAGCTACACTCGATGTTTTGCGCCCTGTTTTCAAAAAAAAAGTTATCTGGCGGACCATATATTATATGATGATAAACCTAAAAAAGTATTTTTTTTAACAAAAATAAAATATAAAATTTTGTCAGTTTCTCTGCGAATTAGTGTTTTATATTGACGTTATATTTTTGTATTTCTATTTTTGAATACTTGAGAAAATTGTAAAGACAAGTTAATATTTTTGTATATCAACTGGTTTATGTATCTAAAAGTGTTGCCCACAATTTTGTAGGGTGCCCAACAGGATTAAACCCTAAACCTGCTTCCTTGGCGATATTAAACTTGAAACAATTACCTCCGGTAGCAGCATGGACACTTACAAAAATAGCAACGGCAGCAAAAACAGGCAAACGTTAACATAGACACACACTCATACATATATACACTCACAATGAATATGTAAAGCAAATTAACATATCATAACAATAACACAGACGGAAGGAAATGCGACTTTAGACGATTGAGTGAACTTAAGATGAACAAACGAACCAAAAAAAAAGTAAAAATAAAACAAAAGCCCAACAAAACACAATGAACATCTTTACATCGAAGATTTAAAATATGAAATAAAAAGTTACAAATTCTACTATTGTGACAGAAATAACTTCAACGTTGGCAGTTAAAATGGAGAAATTAAAAAAAAGAAGGTGGTGGCATTTATTACGTTAATAATTTCCTGCGAAACAGTCTTGCCAGCAAAATTTTATGAGAATAAGAAATTGTTGAAAATAAATTACATACATATACTCATATATGGTGATGTATTTATATTCAAATGATGATTACTTACATACACATACATATGTGTGTACGTAAGTATTTTGTGTCACAGCTGTAACATTATAATTTGAATTTGAAATTAATTTTCGTTTACCGGTGCTGTAAGCAAAAAAAAAACCAAAAAAAATAATAAATCGACAGCAGTGGAATATTATGACAAAATGCAGTTAAGGAATGTTTATATTCCTTTTGAATAGACGTTATTTAATTTTTAATCGTTCTATCCAACTTCTAACAGCTAACGTTTGCAAAGTTAAATTCAAATAAAAAGGTATTTAATATAAATTGTAGAAAATTGAATATATCTGTGTATGTATGTATGTATGTACTTTCTTTTAATTTCTCTCTATTTTCTTTCATTCATATTATTTCAATTCAAAATATTTTTGCCAGACATGAAGAAAATACAGGATTTATGCTCCTGTAATAAATACATACATACATCTATTGAAGCACAGTGGCTCTCCAAATGACAAATGTATTAAGTGCCCAGGATACGATCAAATAAAACCATCAATCAAATAGTTGTGTACTTGCAGTCGTATTTTTTCGGCTACACGTATGAGTTGTCGTCAGTGATTGATGAGAATAAAAAATATTAATTTTTTTATTTGACGGCTGATTATTTGATGGTCTACATTCCATTAATTTCCTTTTTGACGACATGGAGAAATGCGCAGACGAAAAATATTTAGTTTGCACTTTATAGAAATTTACCATTGTTCTTGGTAAAAAAAACCACAGGACCTGTTTCGTCTGTCCGTCTGTCCGTCACTGGCTGTCTCGAGAACTCTAAGAGCTACGGCACTTAAATTTTGGCAGAATATGTAGAATTTTGGCCGCTACAACAACAAATATATGACAGTTAAAAATTAAAAGGTGTTCCAAAACGAGCAATGAACTTTGCAAAGTAAGTGTATTTTTATTTAGACTACAACAATTAACACTGAAATTTAGAAAGTTAAAGGGTAGTCTATCAGTTAATTTAATTTTGTCAATGTAATTTCGTCAACTTGCTGTATCTAGGAAACCGTAAGTGACAAACTCTTGAAATTTTCAAAAACCTAAAACTAAAAAATCCCAAAATTAAAAATAACGTCAAAACAAACAAAAAATTCCCAAAAATATAAAAAAGTCGCCAACACGAAAAAAGCGCCAAACTAAAAAAATTCTTAAACTAAAATAAATCGCCAAAAATAAAAAAAAATTTTCAAAATAAAAATAAAGTCAAAAATCTCAGAAGCGAAAAAGAGCCAAAAATAAGAAAAAACGCCATAACAAGAAAAATCTTCAAAACCCGAAAAAAGTTTAACGAGTACTTAATTTTTTTTAAGTTTCTATATTAGGTAAGATATTTGGTTATATAGTCAGAAGTTCGCATAGTATTACATTTGTAGTGTCCGTACGGAACCCTTCGAGTGAAAATCGCAGTCGCACTTTACTTAATTTATTTATACCACGATTTGGAGAGGGGAAAGAGAACTTCACTACTAATATAGTAACACGTGCAGTCGTAAGCCTTAGTCACTTTTAAAACACACAAAAAAATTATGTATATATTTTTTGCAAGAAAAACTGATATTAAAATATTTTTTTGTTAAGTGTAGAATTGGGTAGAACTCATTCAGTCGGTCGCTTTTAGCACAAACATATGATCCAACCCCCTTAAATTGTATGTAGAGTAGTGTCCATCAGGTCTTTTTGAACAAGTTCGTTTTGTTGGACACAATTCCGGTCAAAAACGTCAATGTAAATTAAACGGGTTTGAAAGTTCAAAAAGAACTGTTGGACTCAACTCTAATTACATGAGTTTGCTCATCACCTTGTGTCTTAAACTAGCTACTGAGAAAGTTCGATAGAAGTGAGAATTACAAAGCGACATAGTTGCCGGATGAAATAGTGGTCAATTCGTCAAATTTCTAGCGAAAAATCGTCCAAATCGTCAAAATATTTATCCGAAAACGTAAAAAATTCGTCAAAAATAAAACATACACTTTTTGATACATATGGAACTGAACAATTCTATTAGATCATGTACTACTTTCACGTCAAAACAATTACAATTATTTAGTTTTCAATGATCCTTAGTATACAAAATTGCTAAGAGAAGATATATCCAACCGATTTCTAACTTTGGTTTTGCTTAAGTTAACTTTTCTTAAAACTCTTTATACATTTGCTGAAGATTCTGGTAAATTTGAAATCAAATTAGTTAATGCAGGACGAAATTACTTAACGTGTGAAATAAAAGACCCTTATGTGCCTTTTTTCCTATCTGATTTTTTTTTTTTTTTTCAAAAAATCCAAAAGTTTCAAGTATATCAGGGGATTTGAATAACTTTAATTATCTGAATTCAGATTCAATTTGCTGACACTTATTTCTTATAATAATGTTGTAGGAGTCAATTAAGCTTAAGGTTTTGAATTCATCTTCGAAATGAAATGTTATTAATATCTTATCACACATTTTTAAATTTAAATAAATTTAGCATTCGCAAATATATCCCTGACATATATATGTACAGACGATTGTAAGATCTTACAATATTGTCAGATCTGGCAATGTGCTGACAATGTACTGGCAATCAAAAATAGCCAGCAAAAGGTAGATTGTCAGTTCACACGCTTGTATCAAATTTGTCAGAAAATCTTACAATTCATTGCCAGACGGTTGTATGACAATAAATTCATCTGACAAAATCGTCAGTCGAAAAATTGTCAGTTCACACGGATGTCATATACAAAAATTTTCTGATCTGTTGTTTTGTGTTGCCAGACTCAAAGAATTTATTATTAATCGTCCAGTCGTCAAAATGCTATTTTTGCCATCCAAAATCGTCAAAATGACTATAAATCGTCAAATCTGGCAACCGTGCAAAGCGGACATATCGTCAAACCTGTTGGCTATTTGTGAGCTACTTTACTGAAGAGCTCGTTAGGTAGACTTGGGTCGAACTCGTTCACTAATTCATTTTTGATCAAACCAATTATCAAACCCATTTATATTACAAGGGTTTGATCATAGGTTTGTGGCAAAAACCTAGTTCGACCCAAGTCTATCGTTAGGAAAGATTAGAATAGTGTGCGACTTTCATATAATTAAATTCATACAATCTTCCTTAAAAACTTTCGCTCGCCCGTTGCGATCTATTCTGTACTATAAAATTCTGTTTAAAACTTTTTTATGAAAATTCTTTTTCTATGTGTGTAGGACGGACGAACCAGCAATTACACTAGTTGGATGTCTCGATCTGTTGATTCAACATAAACATCCGACAAAATGCCTGATGCCGCTTTAGTATACAGGCAAATCCCGGTATAACGAACGATATAATGGCAGGCCCATTCGTTATACCGAAAAATTCGTTATATCGCAAATTTTTTTTCAAGTGTTATTTTAATTATTATTATTGTAGACAATAAAAAGAATGAGGGCAATTTGTTTTCAAATAAGCAACCAAATACAAACTGACGGTATCACATTTTTTTTGCATTTACACTGCTGCTGCTGTTAGAAATATGTTTCTCGCAAGTTTTTGTTTTTTTATTTTGCGATTTTTCCTTCATCATTCGTTATATCCAGTATAAAATTAGGATATTCGCTATATAAGGTAGTTAGTATAAAAAATCTGGACGTTAGTTTTATCGGATTTTCGTTAAAGCGAGATTCGTTATACCGAGATTTGCCTGTACTTTTTATTTTATAGCCTTTTAAATTCAAAATACAAACAAACATAAACATAAATATTAAGCCTGGATCACACTATCGGCACAATGTACCGATTTTCATCATCTCACTGAAATAAAGTCATA
Organism: Nowickia ferox; assembly: GCA_936439885.1. Classification (NCBI taxonomy): domain Eukaryota; kingdom Metazoa; phylum Arthropoda; class Insecta; order Diptera; family Tachinidae; genus Nowickia; species Nowickia ferox. Next base: position 86,293,581 of record OW387023.1, on the reverse strand, counting down.
AGTAATAAGCAAAAATTTGCTTTATTAGATAGTGTGATCCAGGCTTTAGTAAAAAGTAGGTTTAAGTCGAACCCATTCAGTCGGTCATTTTTTATACAAACTTGTGATCAAACCTGCATAAATAACATGGATTTGATTATAGATGTGTGTCAAAAAGGACCAACTGCACGATTTTGACACAATTTAAATATAGATATACTCGTACCACTCCTATCGCCCACTGTACTAGATCTTCGTATACACATACATATAAGCACAAGTCTCAACAAAATATAAGAAAAAAATACGCTTGCTTGACAATTTCAGGAAAGATTTTAATTTCATTCTGCAGTTGAATATACGAATAGATAACTGGCTCAAATGCTTTGTTACTTGTTAAACGTAATAATCGTAAGATGAAGTAGAGAAATAAAAGAATTTATTATAAGTAAAATGAAATTAAAAACCATTTTGTGATTATGATTTCTTGGGTAATAACATAAAAAGGGTATATTTTATAATATTTTTGTCAATTTTTTTTTCTTTTCTTTTTCCGTAGGCGTCATTTAACAGAATGGTACAATAGTCTTAATAAAGAGATTTTTTGTAATGCAATTTTCTACAAAGTTTTTAAAAACTTTGCTTAACTTAAAATTCAAAATTTATGTAAGGAAGCAAAGAAATGGAAATGGTAAAATAAATTAAAATATTTATATCCTATTTACAACATTTTGTTTCTGAAAATTGGTTTAATTCAAAAGTTCAGTTTGTATGGTTTATGCTTTAAACAAAAACGATATTTGTTTTTGAGCTTATGAACAGTTTAATTTGTTGTTTTCGTTATTTTATTGTATTTTTAAATGACAGTAATTGGTATTGACATTCACTTTATTTGATAGCATGAAATTTAACCAGGGAACAAATCGTCCCAATTGTACGAAAACAAATTAAGTGTTACGTTAACCGCATAAGCTGAATGGGGTTTTAGTACATTCACGTATGTCATAATCCTAAAATGGTGTTTTTACGTGCCGAGTTGTACGTTCACGGATATGACGATTCGCCCCCAGGTATGGAAACTTTAATTTGATGCTAAATTGTTATAAGTACTTCGTTATAAAAAATATAAATTAAAATGTTTTGAATTACATATATCGTTAGCTAAAATGCAAAAAGGCGTAACTAAAAAAAACTCTAAATTGAGTTTTTTTTTATTGATTACTATCAATGCCATTAAACTACATATCTTGACAAAATTTTACACTTCAGCGATCATTAGCAAAAAACAAACAGTCGTAAACACAAGTGTGTTTATTTTTTTTTAGTTTTTTGCTTTTACTGTAAAATTATATTATTGTGTAAATTACGCCTTTTTGCATTTTAGCGAACGATATATTTATGACTAAGATGAATTTATTTTCATTTATTATCAAATATTTAAATTATTTGTACAAATTAATCTAACAGACCAGTACCAGCCCTGGTCTCAATACAACTATTTGAAAAACATATAAAACTCAATCGTATAATTTGAAAACACTTTTCTATGACAATTACCAACAATCAAAATACAATATTATATAATTACACGATTATACAAAGCATACGACGTTAATGCGAGCTTGTGTCCTTACGCTTGAATTTGGCGTGCTATATGAGCTGTTTTTAAATAACTTGAATCAAAAGCTTTTCTTTGGCATTAATTAAAAAGTAGATTTAGCTATTTACTTAACTGATTTTGAGGAAAATTTTTTTAGTGCCCAGAGAGCCGTTGCGGACGTTATAAAAAACGGAGGTACGTCATGAGGTCAACATACATTTTTATCAAATTTGTTTATAGTAAGACAAAATATACATATACTTAGAGAGAAATGATACGTTTGAGGGTATTAAAATACCCCTAATGAAGATATTAAATTCACAGCTTCATCTAAACGAATTTACTTATTCTATTGCGGACGCACAGTGGTTCCAAATAGAAAAAAGGGATAATAAATCTGTATCCGATAACAAAATGTTGTATGTAGAAATTATAGAGGAAAACCGAAGCTTTAAGGATATTGAAATGTGAACTACGCTGCTGTAGCACACGGTGATCTACAGGGTGTTAAAGTTGACTACCTCGGGCATGAAAACCCTCGTTGGCCTCATAATTTTTTGAATATCATCTGAGTTCAATAGTTTTAAATTCGCTGCAACACTTTTTAAATAGACAAAGAAAATCCAGATTATTTTATAGAGATATCTTTACAAGTTTCAAGGATATTTGGTTTTGAATTCAAATTTTTATTTTGGCCTTGACTTGGTACCTGATTTCGAGAATATCTTCGGTAGTAGCACAGGCCAAAATTTTCAAAAAAAAAAACTATATAAAATTTTCAATAAAATTTATGTTAACATGTGAAAAATATTCTTGAGTTATCTCAATTCTTACAGCAGTGAACAAAAAAACTCAAAATAAAAAATTTGAACTGAGAGTAAAAAATGGCTTAATTTTGGCAAAAGAAGAGCTTAATTAGTGCTTTTTGTAAGAATTGTTACAATTTAAGTTTAAATTTTTTTAACGCACTAGTAATCCCAAATTATTATTTTACTTATTAAGTAAAATATTTTTTTAATAAAAATACATTGAAATTGATTATTGAGGGGTTTAGCTGGATCCTATGCGCATTTCACTGTTGCTAATGCAGATCATCAGGGAACCTTTACATTAAAAAAATTTAAACTTGAAGAGCTTAATTGTTGGACGTTTTACAATTAACAATGATTGATGGATGGAAAAGTAGCAAGTGATATAAGGGATATATGCAACATCCCCCTGGAAATGTAATATATTTGGCAAATGAGTTTGCAATTTCATTTGAGTTCTGAAACAACTATTAATGGAAATGCTTTAAAATTTGGAATCTCACCGCTTCATGCCAGGATAAGATTTGTAGAATTTTGTTTGAACCTTCCGTATGACATAAAGTACCGAAAAGGAAAATATTGCAGCTTAAAATAATTTAGATTTACAAAAGTCACGAAAAGAAAAACGAATTCAGATAGAATTTAAAGAACAAATTTGTCTAATAATAGATAAGCCTGTTTATGGTTATGGAAGTTCAAATGATGGAAATAGGACAAGACGCTTAGACGTAAGACGTTACGTTGCAAATGTTACAAATTTTTCTAACATCGTACCCATGTACGAGTAAATAACACAACAATGTTCCCTTAATTAAATTTTTTTCAAAATAATATTTAATTTGATATTTTATATTTAATAAAACGTGCTGTACTTTCCCCCATCAATGGTGCGATCATTACAATGGGTTTATTTTACACCAGGAATATTTCATTTATTTAACCAGTTTTGGTATTCGTCTTGTTTGGTATACGTGTAAATAAAATTTTCATAAGCCTAAACTTATTCGCCTTTAACCGTATGTGAAAGTCCCGAACATTTTTTAAAATAAAGTTTTGTGATCATACCAACTGCAAAATTTTCCTCTTTACAACAGCTTTTACTTCGTCTAATCAGTCAAATGTACCGAAATAATTCCATTTCAAAGAGTTTTAATTTTAAGTTAAAAACATCAACATTTTATTGTGAGCGTAAGTTAGCTTTTTGAACACATACACAAATCAGCTGATGAAAGTATCACGCATATACAGGTACTGCCATATATAATAATTTTTTAAAAGCTTTTTTAATAATGTACTACAGTACACGAGAACGCATGGCTTTCCTATTTGGATACTTGAAAGTTGCCTATTTATGGATTTAAAAAATAATAATTTTCAATTACTTTATAAGATATTTAGCCTGGTTCAAAGTCTTATTTTGATTTTTAATTTTAAAGGACCATTTAGGATCCTTAAGGGCTTAAAATTGGTCGTATTTGGGTTTTTTTTATTTAAATTTTTACTTGTTAAATGATTATTTGAAAAGGAATCACTGAGATATTTAAAAAAAATAATTACATACATATCGCTCTTTTAAGAGGGTTCATAATGCCAAAAATCATAGTTTGTTTTATGTAAAAATTTCATATTAATGGCTTTTATATGCAGAAAAAATATTTGAATTGTAAATTGAAAACTTAAAGCTTATGTGCAATAAAGGATCGATATATGTACATAATTTCGTTTTGCTTTTTAATAAAATTTTTAAGCTTAATATTAAAATAATTGATTTTTCCTGTGTATTTAAAAAATATTTTAATAACAAAAAAATTAATGTCGTTTTTGCATATTTTTTTTAATTATTCCAATGAACTTTTTTATTTTTTATCCGTTCGAATATTCAGAGAAAAGTTCAAAATTATTCATCTATTCAAACAAACAAAAATCGTGAAATTTTATTCGAACAAATATAAAACACGAATAATTGGCACACTAGCGTTAACCCTAGAGCACTGACTTTCGTCGATTCGAATATCATCACTATTTTATTTTTCATTATCTCTGTTATCATTACAGTGTAATGAGTGCATTGATCACGCTCCAATCTTGTGTAGTGTTAGTTGTTGAATTGTTTTTGCTACTAGGATTCGTCTTTTTTTATCAAGTTCGCTTGAACTGTGTCGGTTTGTCTTTAGTACTCGTCAAATCGTCAATGTTAAGTATTAACGTGACTTTTTTGTAAAATAAATTTGATTCTTTGTCCGTTTTTTATTGAATTTAAGATAGTTATTCAAAGACCGTGAGCTCTTTATTAACTCTTTAATCGATTGATACAATGAATCGCTCTAAGGCTTAGAGATGTGAACGGTATTTTATGATAAATGATGCTTTTCATAACATTCAATGCCTTTTATGCTACAAAATATTTAAGGCTGGAAATGAAAACGTTTTGAAAAGACATTTTTATTCATATCATTATGAAATTTGTTTTAGGTGTTTGCCAATATGTTTGCTGGGAGTTAGGGTTGCGAGAGCGAGCGCTAATACATCTCATTTTTATTTTTGATCATCTTTGCTCTAAGCGGACATTAACTGATTCTGAAATTTCAAAGTTTTTTGAAAAGACAATTGAGAGTGTGTGTGTGAGAGAGAGAGAGAGACACAAACGAAGTTGACGTAGTTTTAAGTGATTATGAATATTCGGATACTTCGAACGAAATCAAACAGTACAGCATTTTTTTGAATATACTGCCAGCAGCTCAAAATTCTAACATTATTTATTATAATTGAAAAAAAAAATTCTGGGCTAAGACCGCCTTGGTCTGTGTAATGTCAAACTTCAGCTTGTGTTTCTTGCTCAAATTGATTTCTTCTACCCTTTTATTTGTTTTTTTTTTAATTGCTGTGAATGTTTTCATTTTAGTTATTTTTTATCTTACTATTTAGCAATAATAATTGTTAGCAGCGATGCCAACTATTTGTAACCCAAACGCGCTACTCCCCTTCGCAAAACGCGCTAGAACGCGCTAAGTTGCATCATTGTCAACTATTTATTGCCAAAACGCGCTATTTTCCTACGCGCTAAATTAAATTTTAATAAAATTCGATGTATTTACATGTGTATTAGTAAATACAATTGATTTTTTAGTAGCTCTTTTCAGATTTTATAATATTGTTTCTTCCAAATTATGTCCTAAACAATTAAAATCATTTAATACAGAATCAGAATTGCCTTCCAAATAATCGAAATCGTTAGTTTTTATTTTTATTTTATATGTCAAACTTTGTAACAACTTATAGGTATATAAATTGTCAAATAGTTTTGCGATTCAAATGCTTTCTATACTTCAGCTAGAATAGATGCTTAATAAGTTATATAAATTTTTTTGAATACGAATTTTCATGAAATTTCAAAATATTTGCCATTTACAGTATTAAAATACATTTTTAATTCTAACCACAGTCAAGGGAATTTTATTTGCGACAGCTGAATTATTATCTAATTTAAAAAATTTTATGAGTTTTGAATATTAGAAATTGTTAAATTTATGCAAAAAAAGTAAAAAAAAATATTGAACTGAAATGATACTGACTTTATTCAAAACGCGCTAATTTAGCGCTTTTTTTAATAAACGCGCTAAGACTAAAAAAAGCGCATTTGGCATAGTTAAAACGCGCTAAATCTAGCGCGAAACGCGCTAAATTGGCATCGCTGATTGTTAGTTCTTTTTTGTGATCTCAGGAATGTGAATAACGCGAAGTGATTTAAAAGAAATTTGTACATACTACATATTTTTTTCAATGTGGAGTTTGACCTTATCCATTTTTTATTATAAATATAAGGCAACATCAAATTCAATAACACTGAAAAGTTTTTGGTTATATCCTTTAAAAAATAGCAACAAGTAAATCATTTATAAGAAGTCGCTCAAAACGATGATCATATTACATTTCTTGCGTAGCAAATTGCATTTTTCAGATCTGAGCCGTATCGACTTTTGCATACCTGCAAAATATGATTCAGCAAATTGCACAAACTGAAGCGCATTTTAAGGCCTAAGACAAATCATTTTACAAAAAAGGTGGCGAATCAATGTAAAACCTTAGGGGAAAGGTTGTTGATGAATCTAATAAAATTTAGTCTGAAATTTATTGTTTTAGTAAGCCCGTTAATAATTGAGTTGGAAATAATTCAAAATTTTGTTACATAATTAAAAAAAAAACTAATAATATAAGATAAATTTTTTAATTAAAAAAAAAATGTTTGGCAACACCATAATAGCCGCAAGTTAATAACAAAACTTGTCTTTAACTCAAGCACAAAGCTACTGGTCTTTAGCAACAGCAACAGAAAAGCTTTAACACGCGTTTAATGAATGGATGGATGGATCGATCGTACAAAAAGAGGCGGGTGCAAATAAACAACAAAACTACAATACGCGAGGCATAAACAAAGCTAAGACAAATAATCAAACCGGTTTAGCAAAAATAATTAAAAATGTATACATACATATGTTTGTATGTATGTATGTATGTATGTATATATATAAAAGGTAAGCAATAAGAAATGCTTTTAGCAAAACAAACAAGATCCATGGGGAGCAACAAGAGAAGCTTGAAGCAAGAAAAGAAAAGCTTTTTTTAACAAAAATAAAATCAAATTTATTTTCAAGTGGTAACAAACACAAACTGCAAAATCCCATTCAACACAATTGAGCGAAATTACTAAGCGAACGGTTAGATAAAGCGGAGTATTGAAAAAAAAATCTAATTAATTGATACTTATTTTATTTAATTATTATTTTTTAAATTTAAGTAGTTTTTATCGAATTGAATAATATGTTGATATATAACAGAAGGACAAAATAAAAAGTATGAAAAAAACTGCAATAATACATAATAACAAATATATACATATTGTATATATAAAAAATATTAAATTTATTAATATTTCGAAATCAACGAAATTGAAAAATATTAATTAACTGTTTCAATTAAAAGCAAAAGTTTAAAGAGCAGGCGCTATGTTTTTTTATTGTTATCAACAAAAATCCCTCCATCCATTAATATTCACAATTTTTGAGTTCAAAATTTTGAGTGCGGCTGAAGAGAGAGTGCTTTCTGTTTGTTTGCTTTTAATTTTTGGCGATTATGAAATACTTACGAATGCCATAAAAAAATATAAAATACAGATAAAAAAAAAAATTATGTAAAGAAATAAAATGAATTCCAACATTTAAATGCAAAAATAACATTAATCAATGCAAAATCTTTTAAGCATATGCAAAAATAAATATGAACATCATATGTGTATACATATCGCACACTAAATCATAAACAGTCACATTTCAAAAAATTCAAGATATTGAGGAGTGGCAAAGAACTGTTGATACTGCACCAATGACGCAAGTATGCAACATAAAAATAAGCATAATGGTATTTTATATTGTACAAGAAGATTGAATTGAAAAAAAAATTCTTGGGTTCGTTAAATAATTGTTCAGTGAACTAATTTACAAAACAAACAAAAAATAATAATAATAATTTAATTTAATTATTTTGGAGTTATGACTGTTTATGATTTACTGTGCGATATGTATGCATGTGCATAAATAGGAAGTGTAAATCATAGTTTAATTAATGAACAAAAAATAAATAAAATCACAACAAGAAGTCAGAAAAAAGAAAACTAATTTTCTTTTCTAACATCAAAACAGAACATGTAGAAAGAGAATGTGTTTTTTACTGAAAATAAAGTGAAATATTATAGATGCATAGAGTTTTACATTTATTGAATGAAAAGTGAAACAACACCAAACAACCACATGCAAACTTGCAAAACTTACTACAACTAAAGAAATGACACAGTCAAATTGTTTTGGCAAGCAAACAGATGCACTGATAGACCCAAGATACTGTACACACATTAATTAGCAAGTTCGTTTGAAGAGCAATGCATAAAAAAATTAAACAACAACAACACAGCGCCTGCGTCTAGTCATAATAATGAAGATGATCACATCATACCGATGCTTTTGGTACAATCATAGTAAAATAACATTGTTGCACAGTGGACTCTAATATAAGCAATAAATAATCATAGTGATGTGTAGTTGCAAGCAAAAAAAAGTCTTCAAACGTCTTGTGGAAACATAAACATTTAAGAGTAAAAGTTTTTAGTTAGACCCAATCCATTTCGCATTACACTTAGACTTTGATAGCATATTGTGCGCTCTTATGAATATATTATTGGGGAAAAAGCCCAATAAATAACCATAAGAACCTATCAAACATAGTCAGGTTAAAAACCTAGTCTACTCAATATGCTTTCTGAGGATTTTAGGTTAAAAACTCATTTGCATTATTGACCCAAAATAAATTAGAAATCATTTATCTCCCAAGCTTTGAAATAACTTTTAATAATTTGTGTGTGATTTCAAAAAACATATTGAAATTATGTTGCAAAATAAAACAAAAGCCTTAAGCTTGCAACCATTTTATACTTTCAAGACTTTTTGTTCTTCCTTTAGAAGAAAATATTGCAGATTTTAATCAATCTTGCCAGTAACATGTTGAATCGCTTAAACCCCAGCATTTTATTATAACAAACTATTATTAGTTTTTTTATTAACTACTTACACTACTTTAGCAAAATAATGAACCTGAAAACAAACTTATTTTCTAAGTTAGTGTAAGATGACTTAAAAAAAGCTTTTTCGGGGTATTCGCGAAGCTAGTTTTAAATAGTTTTTGCAGTTATTTGCTAAATTAAAAAAACGGAAAATTAGAAGAGAAGAGTTGTAGCTATAAATGCATTTACTGAAGGTAATTTAACAAATTCTCATATTCTATTTCATTAAAAATGCATGTTAACTATCTTATGTTATGAGTGTAACGGCACAGAAAAATGTGGCATTTCCCACTTCTTCTTAAATAATTAGTGGCTTACTCTGCATATCTTAAAATTTAAGAATAATACCCTACAGAGTTGCATTTTGGATCATCTTATAGACTTAGCATTGCCAGTAGTTAAATTTTTTGTAATTTCTACATTTGTTTATTTCAATATAACACTACTGAATAATTTTCGATAAATTTTTTCATTTCCCAGATCTGAAATTTGTTTTCTTTCAGTTTACTTGGGACGCTGAATATAAATTTGCCCTCTTTCTCATCAGACAAAAATAGTGTTTCTAAATCCTTCCAGTAGTTTCGAAGATATAGTAAAAAATATAAGAATTTTATATAAAAATTTTATTTCCTTAAAATTCATCAAAAATAAAAATACATTAATGAAAAAATATAAATATATAATTAGGGATTTTTTTTTTTAATTTTATGACACTATTGCTTTTATGACTACCGTTTGAGTTCCCCAAATATATACTATATATTACAAATTAAATGAGCACTTTGTAATTGAAATAACAGCATCATTTTCCATTCAGTCTCATTGAGCAATACATCAAGCCTCCCGAAGGCTGAGTCTAGGAGAAAAAATATAAATGATATTTTAAATTATTACCTAATAAAAATCCAATGTTGCCTGCTTTCATAGATCCAAGACCCAAAGTGCTGCTGCATCTGTAAGTATAGCTGGTATAACGACTAAGGGATCATAAGCTTTTGATGTTCTTGGCAAAAAAAAACTTAATGTAATGTTCGGTTGACTGATCACATTTTTCAAGTTTCAAAATAAACATTTAATTCCTTAAATTTGTTCAAAGGGAGTAAGGGATACTTCTCTCCACCTAAACTCCTTACTTTTTATACCACCAATATTTATACGAATGGAATACAACTCCCATGTATGAGGAGAGGGCAAATGTTAGGTGCAGGTCGACGCTATGTTAGGTGCACTTCTTTGTTTCATCACTAATACAATGGAATATGCTCTACTGAAATTGGAAAACATGTTCCTGAAACCTACACATTTTTAAGCATAAAACGTATTTTATTAAGAGACCACCCACTTACGGTCGGCTGGCAAGTGAATCGCACTACACATTACAGAAGAAATCTTTTTCTTGGCCATACTATAATCAGTCTATGCCCGGAATGTGATTAAAAAATTTTCAGAGGCTCTTTCGTTATAAGTTAACAAACATCCAAACATATATATATCCAAATATTCAATCATATAAAATTTCACATTCATAATAATTATTAGTAAGATGTATGCACGTTGGTGAAGGGTATATAAGTGTCGTCACAGTCGAATTAAAGCACTTTTATTTGTTATTTTTAATTTTTTAACCATTAAAAAAAATTAATCTAGGAATAATTTCTTTATGCAGGCTCAAGTTCATTGTTTTCAATTCTTTTTACAGAATAAAATATTTTAGTAGCTAAAGGCAAAAAAAGAAGGCAACAAATGTTAAACTAGTCTAACTAGTAAGATGCTGAATTTTTCTGTACCACCACGCAATTCAAGAGCACTTTTTTGTCTATCTAGTTGAATAGAGAGTGGTTGGTAGCATCAGCCATTTAACATGAATTAAAAAAAAAATGGATTTTGCGAAATGCGTAGAGATTGTCCTTTAATAATTTTATTTATTATTATTTATATCAATAGTTCCTTTTATCAACCTAACCTAACCTTAACTTGTAATTTTTCCATTGACAGTTAAATTATACTTTAATAAAAAATTGCTTAAAATAGTTTTCTCATCCTTTGGGTATAAAAATAAGCCACCAGGCTATTGCGTAAAAATCGTATTTTTTTATTCACTATAAGGCAGTTTAAAGATTTCAACACAGACAATATATTATTTTTTTAATCAGTAGTAATTTTTTTTAACTAAGCTTTGAATTTTTGCAGTAGTTTTTATAACAATTGTGTTCACATCATACAATTAATAAATAAACATTTTGTGATACTACAATGAATGTATTTGAGTTTTGTTGGTGTAGGCGATATGTAGCTTGAAATATGTTATCACTAGTCGGATGATCTTTGGCAATAAATTCTACGAAATTAAAATATTATATTCACATGTCGAGTACTTATACATAAATAATCAATTAGTTTTAAAATTAATAAAAAAAAATTAAATGAAGATTATATTTATTATTATCAGCACATAATCAGCTTCAGATTCCACTGTGCAATACTGACAATATTATCTATTTTTTAGATGAATACCTATTGCGATCGCAACATTTTATGCAAAAGTAAAACTAAAAGATAGTGAATATCTAAACATTTCATTCAACCATCAACAACGCAACTGCTCTGAAACACAAAATAAGCAACACCAACTCCTCCACTGTCTCGCGATTTTAATTTCTATTTAAAAAAAAAAAAGTTTCCAATGTCTGATCTCAAAAGCACTACGAAAACTAACAACAAAATCACCAGCAGCCAAAAATCCAACGAACAGCCCTAAACGAAAAATTTCACAGACAAAAACAACACACATGCACACATAAATAGACTACTGCTAACTTAATGCCACAGTTTCTAGACTTTGCTTGAAAATAATAAATAAATTTTCCAAAAAAAAAAATTAAAAGAAATATTAAAAGAAACAGAACCTGCAACACGTCTTTAAGTCTAGGAAAAATCTAGTTTCAATTTTCTTTTCTTTTTCTATTAAAACGAGTCGGCAGCCAAACAGTCAACTTAATCAGTCAGTCCATTGTATTTAAAAAAAAAACTTTTTTTAAGTCTCTCTTTCATTGCTGCCGGTAACGATCATGAATTTAATGCAAAAGAAAATGAATTACAAAAACAACATTAGCATTAGCAGTAGACAACAATAAAAGTAGTGCAAATACAAAATAAGCTAGAACCAAAAAAAAAAAATATCATTGCTATTGAGGTTCAAATTGTTTGTGTGCACATTTTTCAAATTCCTTTTTTTTTTGTTGTTGTTATTTGCAACTACAACAATTAATCCATGGAAACCTGTAACAAAGAAAAAATGTTCTCCTTTTCCACAACAACATCAAAATCAGCACTATCAACCACAACAACAGCAACAACAGCAGAAGCAATAGCAGTAGCAACATCAACAACAGCAGAAGCAGCAGCAGCTCCACCAACAACAGCAGTAAATACCTTAAAGGTAAGTAAAACACAATATTAAATCGGAGATGCTAAAAAGAAATATTTTCAAAAAGTGAAAAGTTTCATATCCTTGGCTCTTTTCTGTAATATAATTTTTTTTTTTTAAATTACTTCAAATCAAATACATGTCTAAACAGCTACATATTCAATTAACAAATATATATAAAACCATATATAATTTATATCGTTTAAATCCTTTTGAAGTGCTTCACACAAAACATTTGCTTGAAAAGTGTACCGACTTTATCATCTCTGTCATGCGAGTAAATGCTTGTCACTACTCTTGGTTGCAGTAATTTTGTTTTTTTTGTAACTTTTTTTTACAATGTATTAGCATAATTAGTACTTGTTCTAATTATGTATTTCTTTTGTTACACAAATGTATTCTCTACAAATTAATTATTTAAACGTAATTAATTACGCTTAGTTAAGTTTCCATTTTGTTTCAGTTGTATATCTCTTAAATTTTTCAATTCGGTATTTAATCTAATTTATTTTATACTTTTTTTTTATTTGTTTTTATGCTTTTATGTGTGCGTGTGTAAATTGTAGTACTTTGCATTGTATGTTGAGACGATAACCCCTACGCAGTGCTCTACATGCCATGCCTTCTTATCATTTTGATAAAGAAATTTTATTTTCTATTGACTAGAACTTACAGCTGACACTTGCCTGGCCGCTCTTTGATCGATTGTGGAATAAAACATTGTTGCCATTTGCTTTCTATCGTAAAGTTCTTCCTAATTGTAAATTAAAATATCGCCAAATTGTACTGAACAGCAAAATGAATTTTTTTTCCAAAATTACTAGATTCTTGTAGAAGGGACTAAAAAAAGATATGCGTGCATCGGCGTGTTAAAAGTTCACATCTTAAACTCACTTTACGGCCTAATTAAAGTTGCATCATTATGTAGCGAAAAAATTTAGAAAATCGTGTGATACTAAGGTTTTTGGTATAAAGTGTATTCAAAACATTTATTCAGAACATTACAAGCAACATTTTGTTGGTATACGTTTACCCTATTAATATTTTGAAAATGGGACTTTTTTTTAATTTAAAAAAAAACAAAAATCATTCTTAAAACAGGGATGTATGTAGTTGAAATATTTTGCGAAAATAGTTGTTTTAAGATTCTACTATTGGTTTCAGAATACAGCAAATTCAAAATTTCACCTTTAATGTGGTTTAAGGTTAATATAGTGAAAGTGTTGACAGTAAAGTGTTGGCAACACTAAAGCAATTCCAACAATTCGAACCACCTTTTAAGTTTTTACTTATTGCTGATATTAAAGTTGAAATTTCGACTTAGTTGTATTCTGACAAATATTTTCGCTGTATATTTCAACTACATACATTAATGTTTTAAAGGTGATTTTTGCTTTTCATCAAAAATATTTAAAAAAAACACCCATTTCAGGAGGAGTTAGAGGGTTAATGTATGCCAACAAAAAGTTGCTGGTAATGTTCTGAAGACACTTTATACTAAAAACCTAAATATTACACGATTTTCTAAATTTTTTTACTATACAAGCATGCAACTTTAAATAGGCCGTAAAGTTAGTTTTACATGTAAAAACTTTTAAAATGTCGATACACGTACTGTATGGCTGTCTACAAGAATCAGTTAGATGAACATTGTTATTTTTTGTGTGTTGCACAGTGATATTTTATTCCCTTGAAAGGCCAATTGATGCCATTATGTGCAACGTGCAAATGTCCGTTGCGGCTTCACTGGCTGGTAACCATGTGAAATTTCCCATTTTATATATGAATCAGTCTTAATTTGACCAATGCTATATGTTAAATTTTTTTTATTTTAATGAAGATACTCAAAAATTATCAAAAAATTTCTACAAAAATTAATAATAAATCTACTATATTTTTTTTTTACTTTTTTAGGGTTCCGTACACCAAAGGTGAAAAGGAACCCTATTGTTTTAGATACGATGTATGTCTGTCCGTTACAGGCATTTTTTTTAGAACCGTAAGAGCTACGGATCTAACATTTTGACAGAATATGTAGAACTTTGGCCGCTAGAACTACAAATATATGGCAGTTAAAACTTAAAGGGTGCTATAAATCGAGCAACGAAAAATGCTAAAATCCGATGTAATATACATACATACAATTATATACAGACACTTGAAATTTGCAATTTCAAGTGTATTTTTATACAGACTACAATAATTAACACAAAAATTTTAAAAATTAAAATACAAATGTAATTTTGAATAAATAATTGTAACACTTTGCTGTATCTTGGAAACCGTAAGAGGAAAATTCTTAAAATTTCCAAAAACGCTCAAACTAAAAAATTCCAAAATTATAAAATCGCCAAACCAAAAAAAAATTTGCAAAACGAAAACAAAGTGCCAAATTAAAAAAAAAAGCTCTTAACTAAAAAAAATCGCCAAAACCCAAAAAATCGCCAAAATAAAAAAAAAACCCAAAAATTAAAAAATCGCGATAAAGAAAAAAAACGCCAACAACCAAAAAAATCTCAAAAACGAAAAAAGCGCCAAAACTAAAAAAATCGCTTAAACTAATATAAATCGCCAAAAATAAACAAAAATCCAAAAAACGAAAAAATGCCAAACCATATATTTTATATAGGCTTAAGTTCGTATGGTATTACATACATATCTACTGTCCGTACGTAACCCTCCGTGTGCGAGTCTAAGTCGCACTTTACTGAATTTATTATGTTTATTGTAAACTTAATTTCAAAATAATTTTTTTGAACTGAAGGGTTTTGACTGCTGTTGGGCACAATAGGTTTTTTTTCGGAAATCGGAGGGGGGAAATTTTCTCCCCTTACGCATAACTCTGTCATATGTAAAGTGATTTGAATTTTTTTTTTTTTTTCTTGTAAGTGTTTGTCAGCAGTTGGGCCCCATACAAGACAAGTTTTCTTTCCCAAGCATAACTCTGTCATTTGTCAACCGATTTTAATTTTTTTTGGAGCATTTCAATATATTTTGCATTTTAAAGGGTTTACTTGCAATTTGGTCCCATACATTTCTTCTGAATTCTGTGGGCTGTCTTTTTTTTGTCTGGCAGATATTCATATAGTAGAAACGGTTTAGTTTTTTATATTTGGGTATATATGTATATATATACATGTATCCAAAATAGTCTATCTGTAAAGAAAAAAAAACTAGGCTTAATTTAAAATTTTCAAAAGCCTACTTTGTTGTTTTTATAAAGATGATTTTAACAAAGAAAATAAATAAAAAGCGCTCATTTCTAATTTTAACCTTAAATTTCTCAAAAACCACTGTATCGATTCTGGTAAAACTGAATGTGAATTTAAGAGCTTAAGATGCTATCTATCATTAAAAAATAATAATTACACAAATATCTTCATTAGGTCAAAAGTTACAGAGTTTTGGCCGATGAAAAACGATTCTGAACCACTGTGCGTCAGTGAAGGGTACATAAGATTTGGCAAAGCCGCATTAGCACTTTTTTAATTGGAGGAGACTTTCAGGATTCATTTTCTTGCAATCTAATTTCGGAAAAAGTTCAAAATTGTTGTGCAGTGTTATTACTTATTATTTGGCGAAGATAGCATTTTTAAAATTCGTTTTCTGTGTTTCACCAGCATTAAGTAGAAAAAACTAGTTTGTGCTTACAGAAACAACTTGTATTAACTAAAATGGTTACTAATTGTTTTCTGCATTTATTTTTATTAAAAAAAAAACTATAATAAAAGTATAAAGAATAAGGAGTAAATAGCGATATTCTTCATAACTTGAACTCATTGTTTGATATAGAATAGAAATTTATTTTTAATTACGAGTACAACAACTTTCAATCTGCTAAATACCATTTACTTTTTTTGTATAGTTTTCCATTATTCAAAAACAATTTTTAATTTTGTTTAGATATGTACATAAATATCTGTTTCTACTTGTATAAAACTTTAGAGAGGAGAAAAAAACGTGTTGTGAAAAAAATAGAAATGAAATAAGATTCTAACAATTAAGAAATTCCTAGAAATGACATTTTCACTTTAGAAACTTAAAGCTAAAAGCTAAAATAGCTAACGCATCAATAGATGGATGAATTGGAAGGACGGACAGACGGCGCATGTATGAAGATGCCTTCTCCTCTCAGACAAATAATAAACAGATAAGCAATATATGTATTCTACATACATACATACATACACATGCACTAATATGTATGTTTGTATACGAAATAGTAATGCTTATGACCATTTTAAAGATGACCAACAAACAACAGACATTGTTTTAGAAAATAAAATTCTTTTAATTCTATTACACTCACTGTTAGAAACGATGAAGCCAATGGCTGCCACCATCCATCTATCCATTCAATGACTTATAAGATGGTCTTTAACTGCATGCTAAGACGACACTTTACAAGAGACCTACTTAGGTCGTCTCCTTCTTCATGTTTAGTTTTGTTTTTTTTCAGCTTCTTTTCTTATCTTCTGTTACTTTGAGACACTTGCCACAAAACTGCTTCCATTATCGTTGACATTGTTGTTGTTGCTGTTGTCTCATCGTCATCATCATCATCACAATCATCATTATCACTCGCACAAGTACACATTATCACAAGTATTTCTAATAATAAATTTTCAATTGTATGCTGAATGTTGCAATGTATGAATAAAAAAAAAATACTTTCTTTGTAAAAAAAAATAAATAACAAGAAGATTTTCTTCTTGAAAACTACTAACAAAAAAAATCTGTAGAGACATGTGTCGTGTTTAACACACATCACACAGAAAGTTTGCTAAAGAAATACATATTTATAAATGAAAATAAGTTTGAAACATGAATTAGTTGCCAGTGATAGGTGTTTAACTAAATCGCTACACTTCTATTGACTTCGAATGATAAATAGAGTTGTTAAAAAAAAGTAAAGTAAGCATTTGCTTTTATGATTATAAATTATAAATAGAATCTGATAAGTTTATCAGAGACTTCCGCAAACAAGAGTTACGAGGGAAGGAGAGACAAGAAACTCCAAAAATTTAAGGCTTTTTATAGCTCATCAAGTACATACCGGCTGAGGCGATTTAGTAAAGAATAATAATTAAAAATTAATAAAAACTGGTTACAAGCTGCAAACGTATGACTTTGAAGCATAATAAGCAACATATCCTAAAGCTTCGTAAGACTAATGAGTGTCCAGGTTTATGACTAAATTAGAATTTGATATCGAATTAGAAAAAAATATATAAAAGTCTTGAGCAAAAATATTCCTAAGATGTTAAATATGTTTAATTAAAAATAAAAATAGGATCCAACTAAACCCTCAATAATCAATTTCAATGTATTTTTGGGATTATTAGTACGATAAAATATGTTAAACTTAAATTTTAACAATTCCAATAAAAATAAAAAAACACACTAAATTTTAAATTTTTCCACCCTGGATTAATATTTTTAGTTTTTCTGATTTTTAACACCAATTCATTTCTTTCTAAAATATAAAATATTTTTAGTTAATAAAAAAAAATCAAAATTAGATTAAACAAAATTTACATTTTCCATCTCTGGAGCTGTGTTTTTTAGTTTTCTAATTTTGTATTCCAAACTGTTGCTTTCTAAAACGTATTTAATTGATAAAGAAAAGAAAAAAACATTTATTTGATTTTTTTTTTATTTCGATTTTTCTGATTTCTTCTATCAATATTTTTGTTTTAAGAATATAAAGTATGTTTTATTTATAGAAAAAAAATTGTACTTTAGTAAGTGACTTTTATACACCAAACAAAAAATTTTCCCATACCTGGAATTGTCATTTGCCTTTTTTTATTTTGAATACTAATTTTATTCATATTGATATACAAAATAGGCTTATGTAAAATAAAATAATTTTAGCGTGTTACTTTTGTATACCAAAAAAAAAGTTTAAATTTTCCAGCTCTGAAACAGTTTCTTCGATTTTGCTGATTTTCAATACAAATCTATTTGTGTCTAAGACTGAAGTCTCCAGCTTTTCTGGGAGCTTGGAAAACCGATTTCACGTACAGACAGACGGGCAGACATCACTTATTCGTCTTCCCTATTAATAAGAATCGAGAATATATATACTTTATTGGTGGCACATAAATACTGTACAAATTGCACACGGAATGACAAACCTCTATTTACCTTTTACCATTTTTTGTGAAGGGTATAAAAATGGAAAGTTTGCATCAAGTCTCTTAATGCATTGATCATACATCACTTTTTTAAAGCTCAACGTTAGAACTTGCATGTCAACAATGTGTACGTGAGTTGTGATTGATTTGATGATAATCTTTGTAAGAAAAAGTGACTTTTTACTTGCGAAAATAGTTTGTTTATTTTATTTTCTAGCAGCCAGAAGAACGGCAATAGATTTTTTTGCGCATTAAGATATCTTAAATGTATGAATTCTTTAGTGCTTGCAAATAAAATAGATATGTGAGAATATTAGGGTGGATCAATTTATTTCGCCAAAAATAATAAAATATCTATAGCAAAAATAAATCTTAACTAAATTCTAAAAAAAATTTATCAATAAACAAAACTTTTTATACATTTACTTAAGAGGCCAATGAAACAAGTCTTGAACAAACAAATGTTAAATTTGGGTCTGGGTTGGTAGCTTCGTAATTTGTACTTTTTTTTAACTATAGCTCTAATTTCAAAGAAATTTTATATTAAATGATGAACTAAATTATGTTGAATTAAAATTTAATTCAATTTAAATTTATTTACTGTATTTTCCCAGAAAAATTTTTTTATATAATTTTTTATTTCTGTTTTTAAATTTAGAGTTTATTAGAAATTGCTGTGTTATCCCTTGCGAGCGTACATGTTTCCTTTAAAGGAATGCTAACTTTAATTTTTCGTAAAATATATATAAATAATGTTGCACTTTTCCTAGAAATATATATGTATCTACAGAATTTGTATGTTAGTTATAGCTGCAGCGGCAAAAACAAAAATTACTGCAATAAATTCAATTCATGATACTTCAACTTGAAATAACTTTGATTCAACATGATTCTTCGTGCTGTTTAAGTATCAAATTTGTTTCAACTTGAAATCACTTTGATTAAAAATTATTCATCATTTTGATTTAAGAATACTGGAATGTTATATCAACATGAAATAAACTTGTTGCAATAGAAAAACAATTTCGTTGAAGGTTACTTTAAATCATGTTGCATTAACATGAGGTACATACGAGCATGTGGAGCAAAATATTTGCCCAAAAATTTTTTCCTAAAAAAATTGATTAAAAATTATTCATTATTTTGATTTAAAAATACTGGAATGTTATATCAACATGAAATAAACTTGTTGCAATAGAAAAACAATTTCGTTGAAGGTTACTTTAAATCATGTTGCATTAACATGAGGTACATACGAGCATGTGGAGCAAAATATTTGGCCAAAAATTTTTTGCTAAAAAAAAAAATTTTTTTAGCAAAAAATTTTTGTTTTCGTAGATTTTGTTATGAAATTTTCTGTGTTTATATACACAGTGGTTGTTGAGCCCGTCAGCCCTTTTTATCAGTATAAAAGGGACAAATTTCAATTTACTTTAAAAAATTAAATTTCGCTAAAGAATGGATTCCTTTATTGACATTACATACAACTACTCCACATTTCATTTTCTTCCTGCACCGCAGCAACGTGCAACTCTACTAACCCACTGCATATATTTGTTTTTCTTTTAACACATCTCTTTTATTATATTATTTGCTATTGCAGCATCATCTTTTTACCTACTTGACAACCTTCATCATCTTTGCTGCACTTACTCTCTGCCTACTTAACTGCCTCATTTAAGTTCGTCTGTCGGTTGTTTTGTCTGCTTGCTTAGCTGTGCTCTGCTTAACTATTTTTTTTTTAATCTAAGCAATATGGTCATAATAAAATAAATACTACCACTTACAACAATTCTATAAATGCGTTCACGTATCTGCACATATAAATCCACATTATACATACATTTGTCCGCTTAAAGTTTTGTTTTTAATTCACCATCATTTATATTTAAAAGGAAATAATTTTCAAATGACATAAATAGTTTTTTGTTGTGCATTGTTTATTTTTTATTTATTTTATATGTAGTTTCATCTGCTTGTTGTTTTATTATAAATTTATAAATTTAGAATCGGCTTAAACGAAACAAAATAAATAAAAAATAATTTCTTTTTTCATTCATCATTTGGCTGCTTGGTCGTTAAGAAAAGTTGTTTGGCATAATAATATAGAAGAAAAGGAAAAACAAATAAATACTTAACAATTTTTGTGTTAATGAATTGTAATGAAGAAAGTTCTGGACAAACAAAAAGTAGTTTTAAGAGGAGAAAATTCTTTTTCTTTTCGATTTAATTGCAAAGAAAAGGCATTTGAAATGTAATAAAATTATGGAATAGCGCAAAGTTAAATATTAATCAGCAAAAAAGTTTTCACTAATAAAACTTCTTATATGCTGAAAAAAAAAATATTAAGAGTTTTTTTTTTCAATATATCTTGAAGATTGGGATGAGTTTGGTAAGAGTATAATCAACAACAAAAGCTATTAAATGTGATAAATGCTTCAAACTTTAAAGTTTATAAAAAAAAATTATAATAATTGCTCATATTATTTAAAAACTTAAACTAGATTTATTTTAATTTTATAAGAAATACCGTTTTTTCGGATATGATAATTAACATTTTGTTTCTCTTTTCGCTTTTTAAAAACTCTTAGGCTCAAATTCACAGTCTTTAGTTAACTAATGAAGCTGGTTTAACCAATGAAATTGATAGGGAAAATCGTTAGTTAAACCACGGGCGTTCGTTAACTATAGACGGTGAATTTGGGCCTTATTGTTACCCAGTGCGGCAAAAAGTTGTAGAAAGATTGTGAAAAATTTTAAATGGTTCCAAAATCAAACAAAGATGCTTCTTTTGTAAAGAACTTTGTTTGAAGCTTTTAAACTTATGTTTGTATATTGTGATTTTCAATAATATATTAACAGTCTGAAGTATTTTACATAAAGTATTTTATCTTATTTCAAAAACTTTGTGTTGAAGTTTACTGATGACTTTCTTAAGCACGAACGAAATGTAAATCGCAAAACAAGCGAAAATTACTAGTATTTTATTTTTACTTAACGCGTATCAAAACGAATAGGAATTAAAAAAATATTTGTTCTTGGTTAAGCACGTCTAGATTTATTTTATTGCTGCTCCAGCAACACATCAACAGACTTAAAACAGAACTCAAAAAACCTTACAAAGCCCCCAATGCTAATAGGAAAACTTTCAATATATTTTTGAAAATTACGGTCCTAATAGAGTAGTTTATACAGAATAAAGGTTTCGTATTCAAAAACGTAATTCCTCTCCAATTGCTGCAATTCCTAGAATCACCTTTTTCAGATTATGGGCACCAGTGCTTCGGTATATTTGTAATCGGCCTCATGTTCTATATTAATCAATTCTTATTACATAATGAAATATTTTATAAATTAATGAGATTTCGTAAGGAAGGAAAACAAATTTATTGTATAAAATTGACAAGCACCCGTTTTCAGTTTTTTCTTCACTTTTGTTCTCTATTCTCGATTAAAAAAAATTGTCGGATTAAGAACGAACGAGTAAACTAATGCGATTAAAGTTGCCACACATTGTCAGAACTTGAATGAAATTTTGTCAAATAAATAACGTATTGCTCTTGAAATAAGAAAGTCTTGTTTCCAAGTAAACATAGAAAAATTATATATAAAAGCTCGTTGCCAAATTAAATAAAACTCATTTTTAAAATGAAAGTAAATACAATTGTTACCAAAGGAAGAACAACCTTATTATAAAATAAAGTGAAAATATATTTTTCACATTGTATGTGTAAATACGAGTATGTGTTTGAATTAAAACTTAAATTGATTTTAATTAATTCAAGCCTACTACGACGAACAACGATTTTGATGTCGAATTCTACAATTTAGTTCCGAATGAAAAAATATTCCTAACCTAGAACAAAATTATATCAAAATTTACACTCTTGTGTCGAGTACACACTATGGCATTTTTTGTGACATGGCAATAGTGTGTACTAGCGGCAACGTTATTCATTTGCGATATTTTTCGTTGTGTGGCATTGATTTCCATGTGAAAAACATCATGTGAACGGCGTTGCACACATTTTGAAAATGACAGCACAAAATGACAATACAAAAAATGCCAGATGTGTCCTCGGCATTAGTAGCTTAATAGAAATTTATATACACATCTCTCATTTTATAAAACTGGAAAAAAAAAATTTAAAAATTCTTTGCCAAGTGCTTCTTGTGCTTTTTAAATTTCCTTTCTGTATGCATAAAGAGGAGAATTCTGCAGGCAAAATAACACTAATTATCAATCTCTTGATTAGGATTTTTTTCAAAATGAGTTGTAATTCAATCTTTATCTATAAACAATCAATTATTTTTATTAACATTTGTTGTAAAAATAACATTAATTACTTTATATTTTTATATACGATTATTTTATACTGAATTATTGTGAATATATATGTACGATACATATTAACATAAAGAGGAACAAGTGTTCTCCTCTAAAGGGGGTCAAAGCAACAACAAAAATTTGTTCCTATAGTCTTATATCACAGAGAGAGATACAACTGCTTCATTCGCGAATGAGCTGAAGAAATTAGGTTAGTTCCTAGTAAGAAGGAAAATTAAAATCCCGCCACTTAAGTCCAATGTAATGATCCTTTTGTGCTAGTTTTTTTTGTATGAATAAAAGGAGGATGAGTAAAAGGGCATAAAAGGGAAGACGCTGAAAAATACTGATTTTAAGTGGAGCATATTGTTAAAGATTGAAGATGACAGAGGAGAGAATGGTTCATGTGTATGAGAGGTCTCTGTGAGGATCCCACTGAGGTTATCAATGTCGAAAGCCCTAAAAGTAGGGTTCCCTCTTTTGCCAAGTCCTCGTGACATCGTTGGGCAAGATAATATGTGCTATACATACCTTTGGGGGACCCGATTGCAGATTGGATGTCGGTTAGGATATAAATAACTCCACTTGATATCCCATAAAAACTCAACCAGTGTCTTTCTCCCTTAATGGTAGATGTCTCTGCTTGTAATATGCTACATTCATTCAGGGGTCTGAAAAATATTTCAATTTTGAATTCCGGAATAAGAACTCTATCACCTCGTCTTGAGCCCTCCGTGAACATCTGTACAGCAACACGCAGCGAGGAAAACCCTTTTGTGAATTAAAATCGAATATTCTTATTGAAGAATGGCTTCGGAGTGCAGTGGTCTAAACAGAAGTGAAAATTATATAAGTTTTGCAAAGTGAACAGATATGACTAAGTGGAGCGCTTGCTTGCAAAAAAATATTAATTGCAAAATTTTGAAATGCTGCTCTTTAGAGGAACAACTGCGTTATGTATGTACGAGGTACAGACATTTCAGCAAATTCCGATATTCACGAAACTTCTTTGTTTTTGTAATTTGAATTGTTGGCTTTGCTAATGTTATAAGCGAAATAAATCTGTTACCATTAAAAACTAAATTAAAACGTCTTTGTCTGTATATAGAAAGAAAAAGTCATGATTAATATTTCGTTTCTAATTGAAAGGAAAATCCCATTTTGAAAATAAACACGATTGAATGAATAACAATAATTTTGTTAATATGTTAATTATAAATTTAAATATGGTTTTTTTTTAATAAAATTAAACTTTTTTTCGCAAACTAATTTACAGACAATGTTCGAATAAAATTTATTTGAGAATATATAATAAATACATAATATATAATACATTCATACATATATGTAAATACATATATTTGTATTTGTTTTTATATCTAAATTCTACACTCATGAAAATATTGTTTTAAATAAACTCAATATTAAATAAAAATAAACAAATACCAGTAGTTGTAGTAAAAATGTTCAATTCTTTTTTCTGCCAGTTTAAATTTCTACGGGCAATAGTATAAAATTTATGCATTTTTATTTATTAAACATTAGTAATAGTTTTATGACAAAATTATTTATTCAAAAAGTCATTATTTGTTTTAAATAAATCTATTGTTTTATGTGGCAAAGTGAATTTGATTTTTATACACAATAGAAATTTCTTTCTGTATTTATGGTTTTGTTTATTTAACTAATAATTAAAGTTAATTGTTGAATACATAAATATATGGACAGGTTTTTTATTGTTTTATATTTAATAACAGTAACTAACCATTAAACAAATGTAATATTTAACCGCCATTAGTAAATTGCCATTTATATTGAAAATTAATAGACAAAAAAAATATTACACGTGTAAATATATTTTTGTAACTTGCTCAGTTGTATGACACATTTTTAATTAAAATGTGTTTGTTTAAGAAAAAATTACTAGCAATATAGTATTAAAATTTATTTTCATCTAAAAATAATTGAATAAAAAAATGCTGCCAGGAGATATTTTTATTTCAAAGGGATAAAAACTGTTAAGCACTGAATTTGTAAATCAATGTTGTACCCTCTTCACCTTCTGAGCTGCTGAGCATAAACATGAAACTTAACTCATGGTACATATTGTTACGTGTTTACTTTTTAAAAACTTTATTTTTTAATATTTTTCCAATATTTGCAATTAAATAAAAAGCCACTAGTGTGCAATTTTTATCAAATCAGCACAACACATAATGTTACATATTCCACTGCTGTAATACCACTGTACTAGATTTGCTGTTCTGTACAGAATACTGTCTGAAGAATGTTAGCAACATACAGCAAGTCTCATTACCAGAGAAAGGATTTTCATGCATTTAAAAACGCGATTTATGTACATAAAATATACATTAAAAATATAAAAATATGTATTAAAAACTAATAAAATATGCATTTATTAACTCCATTTTCAACATTTAATAACATTAAAAACTTAACAAAATCAGCTTCATTGCTTTCTTAATGCCATGATTCAATATCCTACACAATCGCGCGATCTACGAAAAAATACAACCCTGATCTGATGAATTATTTTTGTCTTTTGAAAATGTTCATAGACTCCATCATACCAGGGCTGTATTTTCTCAAAAATCGCACGATCGTGTAGGCTAGTGTATCACGGGCTTTAACAAACATTTTGTCAAATCCTATGCTATGAAATGCAAAATAAACTTAAGAAGAACTTTTATTTATGTAAAGGAATATTTTTTTTTAATTGTCAATAGTAAATCTTTTTTTTCTGTCTTTCAGAGACAAATTTTTTTTACCGGATCTTCAATTAATTCAAATTGAGCTGTTAAAGAATCGAAACAATCTAATTGGGATATAGTGCCAACACGATATCCATTATCTGGTTGCACAAATATCAATTCAGTGCTTAAGTTTTTTTTTAATTTAAAATTTCTTTAACTTTGTTAATATAAATATAGTACTCGACAGCATTCAACCACGCTCCCCATCTAGTTACTATAGGCTGTTGGGAATTCGTATACCTGAATATTTCTTTTAAAGGCCTCAACACGCAAAGGAGCATTGAAAACACTTTCTATCCACATGAACTTAGTACGGAACCGCTAAAGAGCGCCCAAAAATAAATTACACAAATATTTTTGGGTTTAACAGGGCTTTTATCCCATGCTATTTAATTTTTTTTTTTTGTATTAAATTTTTCAAATGAATTAAGTTTTCATACCAGTTGAAATTGTCTTGTTTTCCTCTTTTTTGTTCTTACACAGTCGTAAGAACTGCAAAAATACTTTTCAACTAATCAAAAACACAAAAATTTGTTTCATAGAACGCAAAAATTAAAAAATTTATTAAAAATATACATTTATAATGAAATATGCAAAAATATGCATTTATTTTAAAATATGCAAAAATATGCACTAACAAATCGATGCCATTTTGTCGCTAATTTGTTGATTCGCAAAGATATTTTATTTACGTTGAACTATGACTAACGACAGAAATCATGTATTTACATGAAAATCTTTTCCCTACTCATTACGTTCATACAATTCGTTCTGTAAGTTGACAGAATATCATCGTTTTATGGCATTGATGGCCAAGTATACACTTGTGAACTTTTAAATTTCAAAAAGCACTGAAACCAATCAATTTAAATATTTCTTATTTTATTAAATATGTATAGAAAAAATATAGAAATCGGTTGACCTTGCATTCGATTCCTAAAACTTAAAGTTTTCGGCATCCGATCGAAACACATTTTAATTCTATAAGGCTCAGTGAATTCTCAAATCAATTTTACGAAGACTTTTGAAGATCAAATTGGCAGTAACCGACGAGTCTTTCTGAGGTTAAGAGCTGATTACATTTTTAATTCGATGGGCTTAGTTGTTGATTTTTTTATTAAATCTAGGCTCACCAAATTTTATTATTTCTGCTGTAGCTGAACAATATGAGAATGGTAATAAATTTTGATCGAAATAAAAATGTGTCAAAAGTTTTATACATCAAACGCAGTTAATAATTTAAAAAAAGTGATTTGCAAGTTTATAAAGTTATATTCAATTAAATTCTTTTCTTTTTGTTTTTTTTTTTGAATTTAACCGAAGGTTAACGAAATAAAGAACTAATAAATAAAAATATAAACAGACCTACAGCTCAAAAAAATAGTTTAATTGAATATATAACAAAAGGTCAAAAAATTAGATAAAAGAATTTTATCAAGTGATATAAAAAAGTTTTCATATGTATGTATAAAAAAAATATTCGATATTCGGAAAAAAGTTACTAATTTTGGTTAGAAATAACTAAAAGCGGCAGCTCTATTCACATTATTTACAATTTTCTCGTTTCAGGCAATTTTTTATGTAAAGCAAAGCATTAACCAAGTGTAAGGACATTCTGTTAACTATTTTAGACTTAAGGTAAAATAGAAGTAAAAACGTGATCAGATTCTGCGTTAAGATATGGAAGTGACAAAAGTTTGATGGGTGTTTAATTTTTGATAATGCCTCAAACGAGTTCATATCAACTAAATTGCTATTAGATTTTACTTTGGCCCAAAACTCGATAGTGGACTCAATATTTTTCCATTGCACTAAGTGTTCTCCATCCATTGTATACAATAGACAAAATTTAGGTATTACTTGGGTAACTACTTGTATTATGTCTTCTTTGTTGTATGGCAAAACACTATTTACATTAGTTATGCTTAACTTAAAATGTTAAAATTTGAAGCTACAATGATGCGTATTTCTGCAACCAAACCTTATACAATTTGAGGAGAATTTTTTGAAATGATAAAGTTAACTTCAGAGCTTATTTTTTTAACATAATTTTTGGTTAAGTGCCACCGCCTCGAATCAAAAAGCACCGCAAATGAATTTAAAAAAAGCACTGAGCACTAATTTCAAAATTTTTCGCGTCGAAATTTTAAAAAGCACTAAAACAATGACAATGCTGACTATATTATTCTTTGTTTGTGTATGTGCTTCTCATTTACTTGAATAATCTCGCACATAGTATACGTATCCCAGTTAGCCAACTTTTTGCAGACTACTTAGGAAATTTATTTATTTATTTTATTACAGTTTCTTTTAAGAGAATCTAACAGAAACCGTACTCAAACACTCGATAAAAAACACCATTAAATGGTCATGCATCAAACTAGTTGCTGAATATTATTTGCAAGCTAGTCTTGTAACGTTCAATGTAAAATTGTTTATAGTTTCATTAATGAAAATTCTATAGAAGCTATCAGTTCTACAGGGACAACATGTGAGCGAAAGTCTCGCTCTTGTTGTCCTATTTGAACTTAGCAGCAATTTGTTAGAAAATGTGCTCAATGATTTATTTTAGCTGATGCCTATAGGTCCTCTATACTTTGACATTGTCCTGCATCCGTCTTGCAAGATCTCTGCAAAACATGGCCAACTGGGATGTTGATGGTAAAAAACACAACCTATGCTCGCACGCATAAGAGATTGAGAGATTTGCCACCACTTTGGTAGAAGTATAGTTGTTACTGTTAATAGCTTCCATCTACATTGGCTAATGTGTTTGTGTTACTGTACATTTCTTAACAAACGGAAAGGTTAACATAATAGTTGCAGTCCAGTAACATATTTAAAATTACGTAATTATTTATCCAGAAAATAGTATTTACGCTTACTTCATCAAACATTTCCTTGACTGACCTTAACTTTGCACACAAGAAGGTTTGACACAAATATGCTGATCTATTTCATAAAGAACACAACAATGGTATTTATCTTAACTTGAAAATTGCCATAGTAAGTAAAGTTAAACTCAACATCTCTATCTTAATGCTGATATTATTAAAATATAATTTATAAACAACATCACATCACCCCCTTAAATGGCATTGAATTGGCAACGAATGCACGGTGGGAATAGAAAGATAAACTGTTATAACTAATATCAAATAAAATTAATTTATTAATGTTAATCTCTGTACGTTTATAAAGGATGAATTAAAACATGTGTTTTAAGTAAAAAAATTTTTGTAAAAAAAAATATTTTAAAACTTTCTTCCAATCTTTTGGAAAAAAAAAGTTGGTTTGTTGTTGGTTAAGCACGTATAGATACAAATCGTTACTGCTTAGGTAACTCATCAGTAGATTTCAACTATAATTCATAAAAGATTACAAAACCCAATGCTTATAGACAAACTTCCAATAAATTATTAAGAATTACAAAACTAGAATCACAATAGGCCAAGAAACTTTTTTAAAAAATAACAAACAATATTATTCAATACACACACGAAATGAATTAAGAAGTGCTTAACCAACAACAAACAAACTATTTTTTTTCAATAACATTTTTTTAAAAGATTATTGGATTCGAAAGTTTTAAATATTTTTGGTACACTTAAATGTTTTTCTTCGAAAGCAACGGAACAAATTTTTTTTATTAGAAATGTGTTTTCCCTTAAAATCGTAATTGATCCGTAGCTAAAGATTTGAAAGACGTAATCGACCTTATGAACTCAATACAGTGCGACGAACACAAATGGGTCCTTAAGGACACTATATATGTAATAATATACGAAAGTTAGCCTTACTTGGATTCAGTAACTTTTATTACGATAATCGCATCGCTATAATAAATATAACGAAAATTTATCGACTTTGCTATTCAGTAACGTATTTTAACTATATTCGTTGTTGGTTGAAGTAAAAAAAATAGAATAACAAGTTCAAACTCATTTAGTTTTTCCTTAATTCTTTTTTGTGCTTTTCGCTTATTTTTTCATTTTGAATGAATAGATACCACACAGATGTACAGTATCGCAAAATATTACAGAATATTACACATTATCGTTATCGATAAATATTACGATTTTCAGTTCAACAAAAAAAAAATTAATGAATATTTTGTACTAATGTAGAAATTAAAAAAAAATATATTTTTTTCATATTTTTAGTTTAAGCGTTTTTTTCATTTTGCAGATATTTTTCGGTTTTTGGTGTTTTTTTTATTATAGCGTCTTTTTGGCGTTTATTTTCATTTTGGAAATTTTTTCGGTTGTTTTTCAGTTAAAGTGATTTTTTAGCTTTTACGTTTTTTTGCGATTTTTTCGGTTTTTTGCCACCCTTTTTACTTTTGGTGATTTTTTTGCATATTAGCGATTTCTTTTATTTTTGGTTATATTTTTCGTTTAACCTCTTTTTCATTTTTAAGTTTTAGCGTTTTAGAAAATTTCAAGAGATTGCGAGTTTTCAAAGTTACACAGTCAATATTTGCATTAACTGATAGAATACCCTTTAAAGTTTTACGGTTCTAGAGAAAACAGCCTGTGACAGACAGAAGTTGGACATCGTAGCGAAAACAAAGGGGTTCCTTTTCACTTTTGCTGTACGGAACCCTAAAAATTACAAAAAAAAAATATACTAAAGTAGGCAAACAGTCTCCGATAAGACTCTTTCGATGTACTTTTTCACCATCACACAATGTAATAATAAATAGGACTATGAAATAAAACGTACTGTTCATACATAAAATTTTCAAATGTGAACTAACACGAGGACATTTTTGCCACCAAAAAGTAATTTAAGACTCCATACACAAAGGATCTAGCATGCGAATGCCAACGATGAAGTTGTAACGGCCTTCGGGAACAACATGCTGTTCTGTCTTACTAGTGTTTGTCGGAATACTTCATTAAAAATGTTCTATAAAAATTTTAATACATATACTGATATTTTATTTATTTTTGATACGTCATGCAAATAAAATAAGCCAAAAAAAAATCACTGGCATATTTATAACTAGAAAAATATATTCTTTACCTTGAATTTTAATTCCCAATTCGACCCACTGTGCTATGCGAATGTTCTCACATTTAGTTATAATTGCCTAAGGCTTGAATAACAGATAAATAAATCAATGTTTCTATATTTTGGTAATTTACACGTTCCAAACTTGAGCATACACAAGTAAATAAATGTGTATACGAGTATATGAAGTTATGAATTCTATTCTACTCATTAAACATTGAATACTCGTATAGCCTGTCTATATAATTTAATGATTATAATAGAATATACACAAACCAAACTGACAAGTACAATATGATGAAATGTATTTGTGAAGTCAAGGTTGTGACGTGTGTATTTCTAGAGTACAAAATGTTGCAGCAGCTGTGACTTTTAACATTATTGATGTCTTGTGGAGTTGAGTTTGGGTAGGGGTATTAGGGTTAATTATAGCGGTAGCAAGGAAATAATCTCGATACCTTATTTCAGTGGTTTGGTAAATGAGTATTCATTTCTTAATATACAAAACAAACATATTCAATTGACAAAATATTATTTAGATATTTGTTTGTCATCATTTTGCTAATAGTGTATGCAAACAATGTTGGCATATAATATTGACCTAATAGGCATAATCAATAATATTGAATATGATGTGTTATCTAAATTGCTAAACTTAATTAGAAAAGTAAAGGAAATTTATGTAATTGACCTCAGTTCATAGATACAACTCCGCTATACGAAGTAATTATTTGTAGGAACGTTTTTATGAAGACTTAAATAAATTTACAGTCGAACTTCTCTATTACGTAGAAAAAGTTAATTATAGGGAAGCTGTCAAATTTAAATATGTACATTGGGAGTGGGATAATATTTTAAGAACAAATATGGATACGCTACAACAGATTAGCGCAATTCA
Source organism: Nowickia ferox (assembly GCA_936439885.1). Classification (NCBI taxonomy): domain Eukaryota; kingdom Metazoa; phylum Arthropoda; class Insecta; order Diptera; family Tachinidae; genus Nowickia; species Nowickia ferox. The sequence continues at coordinate 86,262,001 of OW387023.1, read as the reverse complement.
CTGTTGGCCTTTTAGATCTTTTACATATTGTAACTTTATTAAATTTTGTTAAATTTAAAGCAAAGCAACAACATTTACCAAATATTTTCGCGGTACGGTTGGGTCAAATGGTTCCCCACAGAGATCCAACTTAGAGCTAAAGTGCTAAAAATTTACAAAATGTTCCACAAATGCCCCGACATCACTCCTAAAGAGTTGCCCAGCATTCCCATTCCCTATCTTTACTCTCTAGCAGATCTTTCAAACAAAAATCGGTTTTCCAAAGTTACCAGAAAAGGTTGAGACTACAGTATTGCACTGATGTGTCAGAATTAAACAGTTTGGTGTTGAAAATAAGAAAAATGTAAAAGACGGTTCCAGGACTAGAAAGTTTACATTACTAGATACAAACAGTTTTCTTTTTCTTTATCAATTCAATAAATTTTGAATTTTACAAACAAACAAATTGTTATTGAAAGATTAAAAGACATTTTCTGGGTTGGAAAGCTGAACTTTTTTTTGGTTTCTTAAACTATTTTTTCTTTATTTAACATATTTTATATTTTATAACAAGAAAGATATCTTTTGAAAATCCGAAAAATCAAAAAGGACGATTTCAGTTCTGGAAAAACTAAAGTAGCTAAGAAAACTACTTTTTTCTATATTAATTCTACGTATTTTATACTTTAGAACAAAATTGATTGCTATTTAATATCAGAGAAATCAAAAATTACTCTTCCAAGGTTGGAAAATTTAAAATTTTTTTACTATTTAAAAGTAACTAAGTAAAACAAATTTTTTTATTTATTTTAGAAGGTTATAATTAATTATAGAAAATATAAAAAAACCAAAAAAACAGTACCAGGGCTGTAAAATTTGCATTATTGTTTTTGTGTACATATTTAGTACAGAGCAAATGCAATGCTGCAAGGAAATTTTCACAGAATTGTGATTTAACCTATTCTTCTGTTGGGGCGGTGACCAAGTATTTATTTTTATGAATTGATTACGTAGTCATTCTGCTATTAAAAATGATAGCTTTAGTTCTCGGTGGTAGAGTATTTTTAAATTGTATTACACAACAGCATAGGGCCATTATTACAACTTGACGTTAGGTAAAGGTGGGATTTTGTTTATAGCATTTATATTATTATTATGCTAATTTCTCATAGTCGTATTTCCGCTAAGTTTTGGGCAACCGGAGAAAGTTGCCATACGTAATACTAATATTAATCTCGGTTGCGTTGCCAGTTGGCAAGGCAGCCAAATTTCGGTTGCCTTCCATAATCGAGCCAAAACAAAAAAAAAACATTTATGTTTTTTTTAGTATAAACAGCATTCAAAAAATTTTGTATGTGAACTTTCAAAATTATTTCTCTTTTAATTATTTCAATATACACTGTAAATACAGAACGTATGTTAAAAACAGCCATAATTATTCTTAATCTTTGAAATATTAATTTAAATCTTAAAGGCGTGGTTCATTTCAAATTAAAAAACATTGTCGACTTATAAATTGAAACAACCACCATTTAAGCTTATTACCTTTCTTAAGATCACATAAAAAAATTTAATACAATACATTCAGATTAAGGAACATGTTTATACATCTAATTTAACTTACTTACACAACTACTTTATGCTTAAATTGATTAAAAACATATTTTTGTTTAAATTTTCAATAAAGATAATAAGTGTAGGAAAAAAATTATTTTTATTAATTTTATATTGTCTAATTGAAAACAATAGAGGTATGGTCAATTTCAATGAAAACGAAAGCAAAAATAATAATAAAAAAATTAAATGTACATACGAGTCCAACAATAAAAAAATCTTATGTGTATTAAAATCAATATTTACAAACAAGTATAACAACAACAAAAACAAATAAATGTACAGCTTGATGAAAAAAATAAGCAAAAAATAAATAAGCATTTTTATAATGAAGTGCTAAAAATTCATTAGAACAATTTGCGTACGCCAACTAAACAGTGACCACATATACAACGCGATGTGTTTTAAGGCAGAGATTCTCAAATAACTTCCCGGTACGTTATCAACTTGAATATTGATGTTTCGTGGCATAGACAGATGTCAGCGTGAGTGGATAAATTAACTTCTTCCGGGAATAAAATCCTCCAATTCTAAACCGATGACGAGAGAAATAAAAAGTTAGAATTGGAAACTAGTCTAATTTTCGAAGTCTGTAATTTTGTTTCCAAATGTAAAATAAAACAAACAAATGAAACCTTGTAAACCTTGATTACTTTTTAAAATAGGGGAAACTCATAATTTTTATTTTTTTTAATATCATAAATTTTGGTATCTAATTTTTCTATCTTTTTTTAGAAAAACCGCCAAAACTAGAAAAATCAGCATAATTCGAAAAAAAATCGCCTAACTAAGAAAAAAAAGCCCTAAAATTAAAATAAATCGCCAAAAACCGAAGAAATCGAAAAATAGAAAAATATCGCCGAAACTCAAAAAACTCCAAAAATCGAAAATCGAAAAAACACCAAAAGTAGAAAAATCAACACAAACCGAAAAAAATCGGTAGAACGAAAAAAAATCCAAACTAAAAAAATCTCTAAAACAAAATAAATCGCCAAAACCAAAGAAATCCCATAAATGAAAAAAGAAAACACCAAAACTAAAAAAGACGCCAAAAACCAAAAAAAAAAATTCAAAAGCGAAAAAAGCGCCAAATAGAAAAGTCGCCATGTGCCGAAAAAAAATCACCAAAACGATAAAAAGCGCCAAACTTATAAAACTAAAACTAGAAAAATCACCAAAACTCGAAAAAAATCACCAACTAAAATATATCTCTAAAAATATCGCCCAAAAAAAAACTAAAACTAAAAAAATCTCAAGGGCGTATAAAGCGCAAAATACAAGATATACCGCCAAAACTAGAAAACTCATCATAAACCCGAAAAAGAGCGCCAAACCAAAACAAAAATCTCTTAAACTAAAATAAATCGCAAAAAAGGAAAAACGGCAAAGCTAAAAAAACGCCAAAAACGGAAATAAGTATCAAAGGCAAAAAAAAATTACCAAAAACAAGATCAACCTCTCAAAGTAGAAAAATTGCCACAAACTGATAAGAATCGACAAAATAAAAAAACGCCAAGCTAAACAAATCTCTAAAACTAAAATAAATTGCCAAAAACCGAAAAAAGTCCTAAAGCGAAAAAATCGAAAATAATAATAAAAAACCATTATTAAAACTAGAAAAATCGCAAAAAACCGAATAAAAATTTACCAGGTAATATTTTTTTTAATGTCTACATCATCATAGGTTGAAGTTAGTATAGTATTATATATGTAGTGTCCGTATGGAACCCTTCGTGTTCGAGTCACAGTAGCGCTTTGCTGAATTTATTATATGTTCAAATAAACTATTTTTTCAAGCTTTAGGTCTGTTTATATTTTTGTTTTTTAGTTTGTTATTTCGTTAACCTTCGGTTAACTTCTTAGGACGTTTTTTTATGATTTCACCGACTTCATTGTTTTTTTTTATATATAAATTTTTTTAAATTATTATAAATTTTAATGTTCATAAAATGAAAAAAATGATATTCAATAAGAACTTAATATCGTATATCGGGAGCTTTTAAACGACAACATTTGGGAGTATTTCTATACATTTATACATAGAAGAATTTTTTATTTAGACTACTGACGTGTATCTTCAGCAGAAACGAAAAACAATTCAAATAATAACAATAGAAATTCAAATTATTGAATTTATAACATTATTTTCCAATTAGAAATTAACATTTCTCCGAGTACATGCATGCACATCGCTCCTTTATTGCAAAATATGCATAACTCAAAAAATAATAATTGTGGAGAAAAGAGATTTCACATTTTCAATTTACAATGAAGATATAAAAATATTTTATTTTCTCAAGAGGTGCACGTACAATGCTTTGAGATGACATTTTTACCCAAGATTGAATTTATGGTTTTTATGAATAACAACATATGTTGTATGTTTCCCATTTCAAGTTCATGATGTCAAGTTGTTATATTTTAAATGCTTTTGAAAAAGGAAGAAAAAAGTTTTGAAAAATATGAACTTATGTACATAATTTTCTTGCTCAAACAACAATACAACGTCTACCTTTTTTAAATAAGTGTTAAAGAGAACCTTTTTGGTTCTACTGCAACAATAACTTCAAAAATGCATATCTTCAGACGTACATAACTATGTTTTAATAAATTATCAATATATTTATTTAATTCAGCAAAAAAACACTTTAACAATCCCTGAATACTGCTTGTCAAAAATGAAATGTACAGATTTTATTGTTCTTATTTCTAACTGGTCTTGTTGTTTTTGTTCTTTTTTTTGTTGTTGTTGTTTAATTTGTAAGTGGTTGGGCAACAATTGGTTTTACTATAAAACTTTTAAGTTTTGATTGCTCTTACAAATAATTTTGTGAGTGTTAAAGATTTTATAACTACTTTTATGAATATGCAAATAAAAAGAATTAGACATACATACATACATACATAAACAATTTTATGTTATTTTAATTATAATAACAACAATAATAATAAAATCAGCTATTGATCAGATAAAGAAGTCTTATGCAATAAATTCAAATGAACAACTGGTATATATTTTTATTAATATAAATAAAAAAAAAACAAAAACAAAATTATAAAAAAAGAATGAAAAGCTAAATAATGTAAGCTGCCTTATTGTACTTTAGGTGATAATATTGTGATATTTAAATAAATATAGAAATATAGAATCAGCCTACAATAAAGTTGGGCTTTACACTTGGATCGCTTTGTGTATTCCAATATTATTGAATTTGCACTAAAGGCTTCAAATGTTGACTGTAAATGGCTCATGTCGAGGTTCTAATAATCCAGCAACAAAAGAAGGGATAACGCGTATGGAAATGTTAATATACATTATTGACGAGACGTTGATATTGATGACTGGAATAAGGTTGATTAACAATAACAATTTATTGATTTTACTTTAAATCATGGATGCATAGTGTCAATAAAATATATTTCTAATAATTTTTATTTGAACTTAATGGTATTACTCATGAAAAATTCCCTGGTTGTGAGTTTATCTCTTCTTCAAAACTATGTCTCCAGCTACCGCGGGGTCTGCCTCGTCATCGCGGTTGTTGTTGATTCCAATCAAAGGCTTCTCTGCCTATATCATTGATTAGTTTACGTAGCACGTGACCTATCTATCGCTGTTTCCATAGGCTCAGAAAGACTATTCTGGGCGTGGTCTAGAATTATTAAAATTAGCCAGTAATTATTTATTTTTAACTGACTCATGAAAATCACAAGTCATCATGTCGGCCCCTCTTCCCCTCTTCTTCTTCCAGAAAAGTTTTTTAGCTATTCCAATGCCATTTTTTATGTATTCCAATAGAAATAGATTTCATATAGTTTCTATGGTATGACTCCGTATTTTAAACCAAGTTGTGTAGTCTCGAGGGATATGTGTCCAAAAATTTGATTCAAGGAGATCCAAACTGCTACTGCATATAGATAGGAAGGCGATGCGAATCGTGATAAGCACGTTGACCGCTCACTGCTCGGTCAGAGCTAGAACCAGCATTTGGGAAAGTGGCACTTCAGATTTCTGTAGGATGTGCCGGAATGAAGAGGATCCAGAAACCATTGAACATATTAACTGTCACTGTCTGAAGCTGCAGCATCATAGGCTTAGGTGGCGGATTACTGATATCGGGAAATGCAAACTAGAGGACATCAGGGGCTTCATCATGGGAATTAAGTGGCTTAGTGAGGGATAATAGGGTCAATTCCCGAAAATTAATTTCATTTGTTTGGCAATTTTTAAGTGTTAAGAATCATTCCTATGAAATTAAAATGTTCTCAAAAAACGTTTATTAAGATCTTAGGTACATTTTTGTAGTGGATTGTTTCCGTGAATTTTGAATGGTTTGCTACCTATGGACCTGAATAAGGGGAAAAACGAAATTTTTCAAATATTTTGCGATTTTGATCTTGAAGATGAAGTTTTTGTTTTATTTTATGTGCTGAAAAGAGCCACAACTTTGTCTCAGAGAGTAAACCAAAAGTGCGAATGGTTTTCAAGATATGAGCCTAAGAAGATTCAAAAATGACACCGAGTCCCCAAATCTTAGGGGGCCCATAAATAAAAAGTGCATGACTTGGGGCAAAACTGGGAGACACGGGTCTTTTTTTTTTCTTCTTTTATCATGCAGTGGTGTCCGTATATGGTTATATTTTTTCGTGTTGCACTGTGTAACAACAAAGAGAGAGCATTGATTTTGCAGATATATCTTATTTTTGCTTTGGCGATAATTTGATTCCATCACTAAATTTTATATAGGGCAGCAATAGCGATTTCAGCCTTCTTAATTCTTTGAAGTATATTATCAGACATTTATTTGTCTGGTATAATAAATATCTGGTAAATATATACAAATTATAAAATACTACAAATAAATTTAGACGCAAGTAAAAACATAAAAACTTGGCAGCTAAAAGACAAAATTAAAATTGACTAAAGTCTATGGTCTTTCATTAACCGCTCCCAACCTTTAAATTCAAAGAAAAGGAAGTGTATGTGAGATGCCATAAAAATTTTTTTATTTACTTGAAAGGCATATCGATGCAATTTTACACAGAATATAACATTGTTGACTCTGGTGCATAAACACTGAAAATTTTCATATTAAAATCTACGTAAACAGGGGAAATTTAACCTTTTTCGGCAATAATTTTGCTTCATATGTGTTTCATGTTAATTCAACATGATTTACAGTCATCTTCAGAGCAAATTTTTCCTTTTGAAATAACTTCATTTCATATTGATTTAAAATGAAGAATTGTGTTGAAAAAAAAACAGTTATTTTAAATTGAAACAACGCAAACTCGATACTAAAATAACACAATGGACCATTTTGAATCAAAGTTATTTCAAATGTAGTCATTTTGATTTTATTAATTTTTTGCAGTGGCAGAGGCATTAGGAAAATGTGTGTACAGTTTGGCTTCCCCAGTCAAGTTTTGGACTCGAACTCACCGTGTGGTAGTCAGTCATCATGGACTAAATTTTAATTCAACATTATTTAATTGATCATTTAACATAAAATGTATTTGAAATTAAGGTTATAGCTAAAAAAAACACAAACGGCGAACATAATTTGAGGTGGCTGCAGAATTTGAATCAGCCAGCCTCTGAAATACTCGTTCGAAATAAAAAATTATATTCAAATTCTTAAAGATTTCAATTGTACACTTAAATCACAGCTATCAACGTGCTAACGTGAAGTATAAGAATTTTTGGCGAGCAACAAAGTCCCCACCCTTATGTAATATTTTGCAAACATCACTTGTGTCTAATAAATATAAAAGCTTTAATTCACCATAACACGCTAATACTAAGCAACCATTATCCACTTTGCTAAATCTTAATGAAATCGGTGGCCAACGCAAAAAAAACAATTGTCATTCACTCATTCCTTCTTTTTTTAAGAATTTTGTAAATTTTGCATTAGAGTTCATAGCAAATAGTAAAGCAATCGATAAGAAAAATTATTATTATACAAGTGGCTTTATGACGAACCATAAATTAAGGGTGCGGCCCTTTTTAAATGGGAGAGGGAACAACAATAGTTATTGATATGTAGATACTTAAATATAAATTATAATTTACACTTTATTTTCACCAGCAATTACATAAAGGCGAAACAGCAAGAACAAAAAATAAATAAGCTTAAAAGCAGAGAAAACTTATAAAATCAAACAAGTTGTCAAGTTGGGCTGACAGCTTAAGAAAGACTTCTTATTTGTTCTCGTTTTTTTTTTTTTTGTTTTTCTGAAGTAATAATTGTAGGCGCGTGTATCGAATAAAAATTATGAAACATATGCACACACATGGTCGCTAGAAGTGTAAAATTTAACTGGGGTTTTTTTCTATGTGACGAAAACCAACAGAATGGAATTTAGTTATTGTTTTATGTACATACATATCGTCACCTTAAATGCAAACGGAAGATTACTGCACTATTATATTTTTTACAGGAGAAACAAACAACGCTATAGAATCAATAATAATATTTTTGAATTAATATTAATTAAATTTTTAATTTTTTTTATATATATTTAAGTTTTTACGTTAGTTATGTTCTTTGCAATAAGAAATAGATGCATTCGTAATTACGTCCATTTGAATTTCTTTAACAAAGTCGTCAATTTTTATCGAAGAGTTCTAAATATTTGCGTGAACATGTGGTTTGATAAAATGAACCATAATCAATCAAAAACTCGATTTCGAATTATTGGGTAGTTACGCCCGTTTGTATTTAAGGTAACGATATAATAAATTAATTCATAACAGCTTTCGAACTCACATAATGAAATGGAAAGGACTGTTTCAGTAAAAAATAATAAAAAAAATGACAAAGAACGCACAATGCGCGATTCGATGAGGAAAAACGCTTATAACCGAGTGAGCTACCAAAAGCCGCAATTGACTCACTGGTTAGTGCTTAATACGAACGTGAAAATTCTACTCTTCACGTAATTTATATACCAAGTTTTAAGAAACATAGACAGTTGCTTCAAAGTAAAGTTTTCTTCCATTCAACATCGTCTTAAGCTTCCCGATCAGTAAAATACGCCCACAATTTTTTTCTCTTTTAATTTACGATCTTTTACTTATCTGATTGCTACAAAACTTAGCACATACAGTGGCCTCTCGTAACGAAACAGTCTATAAGTAAAATTAAATTCAGTAAAGCGCGACTGTAACTCGCACACGGAGGTTTCCCTACGGACACTGCATATGTATATTTTACCTAATGAAGACAATTTTTTTTAATTTTGTTTTAGCGTTTTTTTTATTTGTAGCGTTTTTTTTCACAGATTTTTTTTGGTTTTTGGCGATTTTTCAAAGTTTAAACGATTTTTTTAGTTTTGGCGTTTTTTTTCGTTTTATCGATTTTTATTGGTTTTTGAAGATATTTTGTCGGTTTTTGCAATGTTTGGAGTTCTTTTATTCAGTCGGTCACAGGCTGTTTTCTCGAAAACCGTAAGAGCTACGGACTTAAAATATTCACAGAATATGTAAAACTTTGGACGCTCCAACAACAAATATATGGCAGTGCTCTAAGGCGAGCAACGCAATATGTTGAAATCATATGTAATATACAGACAATTATTTCCATACATTTGTAACTTTCAAGTGTGTATTTGTATGCAGACTACACCAATTAACACAAAATTTAAAAGGGTATTCTGTCAGTTAATGTTATTTTCACAACGTGCTGTATCTTGGTAACAGTAAAAAGCAAACTCTTGAAATTATCAAAAACGCTACAATTAAAAAATTCCAAAATAAAAAATCGCCATAATGAAAAAAGATCTTAAATGAAAAATAACACCAAAAATAAAACAAATCGCTGAAATGCAAGAAACTACCATAAGTAAAGAGCCCCGGAAAAACTAAAATCAAACGCCAAAAACCGAAAAAAACGATAAAACGAAAAAAAAATTATAATTAAAAAATCGCTAAAGCTAAAAAAACAACCGAAAAATCGCCAAACGCAAAATATATAGCCACGAAAATCGCTTAAATTTGTTTTCCGTACAGAACCCCTCGTGTACGAGCCAAAATCACACTTTACTGAATAATATTGTAAGTTAACAATTGCTTTAAAAATAATTAAGATTGAAAATTATGAAATTTTTTTATCTAATTTTTCGACCTTTTTTTATATTCAATTAAAACTATTTTTTTGAGCTATAGGTCTGTTTATATTTTTATTTTTATTTATTTAATCTCGATATTTCGTTAACCTTCGGTTAACTTCTTCAGGATATTTCTTGTTTTTTGTTTTTTTTGATAATTAATTTTTTCTCTTTTTCTTTTTTCTTTCAATTAATTAATTCAATTAATTAATTAATTCAATTAATTGAAAGAAAAAAAAGAGAAAAAATTAATTAATTCAATTAATTGAAAGAAAAAAAAGAGAAAAAATTAATTATCAAAAAAAACAAAAAACAAGAAATATCCTGAAGAAGTTAACCGAAGGTTAACGAAATATCGAGATTAAATAAATAAAAATAAAAATATAAACAGACCTATAGCTCAAAAAAATAGTTTTAATTGAATTGAAAATTATGGTTAAAAGTACCTAAATAACGCAATTTATCCTAATTTTCTATCATTTATTAATTTTAATATCGTTTAAAAAAACATGTTATTGATGAACATGTGTCCTAAAGAAATAAAATCTAATCGAAAAAAAATGTATAATATTAACACTTTAAAAAAAAAACTAAACAAATATTCCATTTTTTAAAAAAAAAGTTTCTTTAAAAAACAAAAAAGACAAAACGAAGCGTTTCGGCAGCGCGTAAAAGCGCGCAGTGCATTGCCATACGAGGATGCAATAATGTAACCGAATGACGAAATTTAACACAAACACTACGAATTTGGTCGGCGGTTTATACTCAAAATCTCAAAGTTTTTTATACTGCATCCTCTCTCGCTTACTTGGATACAAATTTGGATGCGAATGAAATTTTTACCTCGAGCTTTGATTTCTTATTTTTTAATTGAATTGTGTACAAAAATAAACATGTAGATCAGTGGGTAGTGGTCTAGCCTAACATGCGGAGATCCTGGGATCGACTCCTATTTCAATGCGCGAACAAAAAGTATTTGAATATAAAATAAGTTAATGGAAATTAATATAAGAGTAGATATAAAATTATGATCTAAAGAGGGAATTTTTTAGTTATATACTCGTACATACGAAAAAGGCATGAAGTATGGGCTTCTTTCTGCACATTATATATTCATTCAGAAGCTCATACCTGGAGAGCCTCTGACAAGATATCACGAACAAAAATCATGTGATACCGAAGAAGATTGTTAAGCGAGAGTTGTGCTCTCTCTCCCCTACTGATCTGCTTCAGGTAGACGAATATTTTTGCTAGGATGTTTTCAATCACTATATGTTTTCTCAATCGATATATATCGATATAAAAGTTATTAAATTATTATTATTATTATTAATATTAATTGTTTTCCAAATAGGAGCTAACCTAAAAAATCGATTAGTGTAATTCGAATACGCTAAATCCAGTGGATACCCCGTTTGTTAAAAAAGTTTCCGATTCGAGCCAGTGTTAGTTGTTCCGAATAGTTGCAGCACAACAAATGGTAATACTGTGCTTGGTTAACACGGTGCCTTTGCAATGAAATTAATTATTATGTGTCATTTTAAAACGATACTTAATCAAAAACTGATCCTAATATGCCTCATTTTTATTACAGACTAAAATTAGAAAATTATTCTTCTGAGTTTTTTTTTTCAAAATAAAAAAAAAGCCCTTCTGCTGGTCGAAAGCTAACTTTTTGCATAGTGTCTGTGTAATTTCAGTTCATAATTTTGTATAGCTATAGAAATACTTTGATTATTCCATATGGGCTTCCTTTAGCATAAGGGAAAAATTCATTTAAAGTATATGCATAATATCTAAAATTCCTTTGTGCAAATTTTTATAAATTCATATTATACATCTGTATGTACGAGTATATTATAAAACAATTCGTATTTAGAACAAGGTTTAAAATAATAAATTTTTTATTTGATTTGGTAAATTAAAACTATTTATTATAATTAAAAAAAGCTATATTCAATTTATGCATGCACTTAATATATGGCTGGAGTAAATTGTAAAGAATAATAATAATATTTAAAAGAATTTGCACTCCTACCTGGTCAACCTTGAGTGAGACAGTTGCTGTTGTAGCTACTGCTGTAGCTGTTGTTTCTGTTGCTGCATAAAATAACCATATAAATGTGCATTAACATGCATATAAACAAATAACCAGCAGTTGTAGTAACTGCTGCTATACAGCTAAACACACAGCCATGGCCAGAGTAAAGCAAGCCACTTTTGATTTTTGTTGCTGGTTTTTGTTAAACTCACGTAACAGTACGAGCGAACACAACAGAGTAAGACATTAAATAATGCGCACTTAAAAACAACGAATAAAATGTAAAAATAAAAAGTAAACAGACAAACAAAAAAAAAAGGTATTAATATAAAAAATGTCTTAAAATAAAGAAAAAAATTAAATGAAAGACTACAACAAACTGAAATATGTTAAATTAAAATATAAATTAATGAAGAATGGAAACTGAAGCAATAACAATTACACATGTACATACATACTAATGTATACATATATATGTATATTTAAATTTCTGAGAAACGATTTCACACATCTGCATGCACGTACTAGAACAATGGTCGTCACAGAGATTGCAACAGTCTATGTCATTTAAGATTTGGCCAAGTTAGACCAATATCATTCTTAAGAGGACAAATATGCTCGTACTACTTAACCCTGCAGGTGTGCAAAACTACAAATTAAAATAAAGCATAACGTGATTTTAGCATAGATTGCAAGTGTCTATTTTTAAAAATAAACATAAATAAATATTTTCAAATGCATGCTGTCTCATAATACTTGTATATTTATTTTAGAATTTTTAAACAAAGAACTACGATTTCGACGCCAACCGCAATAAATAATTCTTCGAGAAGAATAAGGTCTATTTTTTGCAAAAACAAGAAGCGTGAATAGTTTGAAAGCAAACATCATGACTTCTGTTAACAATTTTATAATTGTTTTAATTGAAGGATCGCTGCGAATAATGTTGTAAGTGACAAAATAAAAAAATAAAAAATCAGGAGAGCACAAAACGTCTTTTAACAGCAATTTTTTATTAATTTTTTTTTGCTTATCAAAAATAATTATATCTATGAAAATTTGGCTTGTTTTTATGGTTAAATAAAGACTTTATGTCAAATAAACATACCTAATTGTTCCTCAAAATTTATAAGTGAAATACCTTGCTATACACCTTGATCGAAGGCTTACATGAAAACACCACATTGACTCTAAAGCAAATGAAACTTAAACTAACTCAGATACATTGGCTGATTGGTAGAAATTCAACCCTCAGTCTAGATTGTAAACTTTTGATATACAAGTCGCTTTTAAAACCTATACGGTGCTACGGAATTCAGCTGCTTCAGCTTCAAATATAGAAAAAATTCAACGAAGGCAAAACAAAATTTTACGGATAATAACATCGGCTCCATGGTACAAAAGAAATTCAAATTTACATCGTGATTTGAATATGCCACAAGTAACTGAAGAAATTGCAAAATACGCAGGCAAATATCTTACAAAACTCGAGTCTCATCCTAATCCGCTTGCTCGTAATATCTTGAATTTTACTGGACACATCCGCTTAAAAAAGAGCGACACAAGGGCTCTAATACTCAACACTCCAGAAGAAACTGCTTGAAAATACTTTTGTTTTTGCTTATCACGACTTATGTATTATTAATAACTATCACTAAGTTTATGTCCGACACTGGTCGAGCCTAATTAATTATATTTAGATTTAAGATTTGAATAATTATTGTTAGTCCATATTTGAAGATACAATAAATAAATATATGTACAAAAAAAAATATACTTCCGTATTTCATTTATAATTATATATAATTAACACTAAATTTTCATTTGGTACATCTCTTAGATTTATTTATTACTTTCGACCATTCCGTTCGTATTATTTTGCGAGTAACTTAGAGCCTATTTCACCTACTTACTTAAATATCAATTAATATTAAAAAAAAATTATTTATACAAACATTAATGAAAATCGACATTTAAATATGAATTGATATTTAAATAGGGTTGGTGAAATTGCCCTTACAAAGTTCTTCCACTGACTGACTCTTTGTAGTTGTATTTTAATGGCGATATAAGATCCACAATTTTGGATGGTTTGATGTTTGACCAATGCAAGAGATTAATGTTAACGGTAACTCTGAAAAAACAATAACTGTGCAAAAGTTGTGTTTTACAACGTTATTCGCAGCTTTGCTTCAATTTTCTTATTCACAGGCAGTGTTGCCAGGAATTGAAGAAATGCCAGATTAACTTTAAAAAAAGTATGTAAGAAGCACAGCAGCTCAAAAAAAAATCTTAAAAATTCAACTTATTTAGCTCAAAAATTCACACAGTCCTTTGAGGACTTTTTATCAAGGCAAAAAACATTAGCGTTGCCAATTACCAAAAATTTAACTTTTGAACAAAAATTTATTGCATTTAGTTAATTAATATGTAAATAACTTGCGAACTATTTAGACCAGATTTAGACCAGTAAGATGTTTCATTTTAACAGCCCGCCATTTTAACAGTTTTCAGGATTAAACCTGTAACTACTTCACAGTTGACAAGAACATATTGCGGCATTAATAAAAATAGAACGATATATGCTTTAACCATTATGACATTGAAAGCTTCCTGGTCACAGTTTGAAAAGCTAAAGCATTTTTGGTCACCCATTTTTACCTCAAAGGCCACGTTAACCAAGGAATTATAGTTGAAAAGTGGAAAAATTTCCTGATCATGTGACACCGAAATTATCCAACGCTTTTAAACTCTATCCATGCTACTGACGCTTTACCAAAATATTAATATGTGACCCCATAAAGTATAAATAGTCTGCGTTCTTTTCAACAGCGAAGTGGAATAAACGATATCCGTCTGTCCATCTATCCGAATGTCCGTCTGTCTGTAGGTGAAATCGGTTTTCCGAAGCCCCCAAATCCTATAGACTTCGGCCTCAGATTTATGTATCAGAAATGGTCCTAAGCAGATTGGTATTTAAAATCAGCAAAATCAATAAGAAATTTCCAGGGCCGGAAAACTTAAACTTTTTTTGGCATAAAAAAGTAACTAGCTAAAAGTACTTTTGGTTTTTTTTTTGTTAACGAAACATATTTAATATTTCAGTAAATATTAAATTGATATAAAAATTAATAAAAATACCATTCCAGAAACTTATTTTGGCATATAAAAGTAACCAACTAAGGGCCATTTTCACAACGAATAAAAGTATACTTTAAGAGTTTTAAAACTAGTATTTCAATACAAAATACTGGTTTTAAATTCCTAAAGTTTACTTTTGTATCGTTTTGAAAATGATCCTAAAACCAAAATTTTCTCTTTCTATATAAATATGTAAATATATCTTAGAAAGACATAAATTGTCAATTGAAATTAGAAACATCAAAAAGTATGATTCCAGGGTTAGGAAATGGAAGCTTTTAAGTTTATAAAGTAACTAAGTTAAACTAATTTTTTTATATACTAAACGTCTTTTATATTCTACAGAGAAATTTATTGGTATTTAAAATCAAAAAGGCAGTTGCAGAGCTGGAAAATTTAAATTTTTTCTGGTACATTAAAGTATATAAGTAAAATAATTTTTTTTTATTAATTAAAGATATTTCATATTTTAGCAAAACAGAAATTATTATTGAAAATTAAAAAAATCAAAACGATGGTTTTAGGGTTGGAAAATTTAAGAAAAATATATAATTTTTTATATATAAAAGTAACTAAATGAAACAAACTTTTTCTTAAAAATATTTTATATTTTAGAAAGATCCTTACTCCAGACTTTTTTTATATTTTCCTAATGCAAATATGAAAAACGCAGCTTTGTTTTCAACATAAAAACGTATCAAGTATAAAAGTGGCGTCAGTCGAATCAATTGGAGTAATTGGTAAAGAACAGCAAAGTTAACATCGTGGTATTCTAGTAGGGAATTAATCTAACATCGTGAGCTTAAAAGCTCTTAATAACAGTGTTGAGTAAATAAAAATTTTTTTTATATAAAAATTTTACACTGGGGAATTTTTATTTATTAGCAAATATTTTTAGAAGGTTAAGGGTAAAAATATTAATAGCCATATGCGTTATTAGAAGTTCTGGATTGAAAATGCTTCAAATGTAAGATTTAAAATTTAAATTCTCCTAAAGAAAATTATAACTACCAAGTGTTAAGCGATTTTAATGAGTAAAATTTTATTGTATTGTGAAAGCCTTTTAAATAAATTGAAAAAAAGACAGTATTTCAAACAAAGTGATGAAAAAATTAGAAAATGCACATATATATTTATTTAAAATCTCTCTTCCAAATATATATCGTTGAAAGGTTGGTCAAATTAAAACTTTTTTGTATTTTTGAGCAAAAATTTCCAAGAAATGGTATTTAATCGATAGCTTTCAGATTGTACGATGTAAAGGAATTTCTAAGAACGACAAAATTATTTACTCAAGTACAAAATTATCATACAAGTATTTTCTTTCACTGTAGCACAGTGTAATCTCTATAATTTTTTTTTGTCAGTGCTCTTTTTTCATTCGCTTCATTATTTTGAAATTCTATAGTAGTTACAGTAGTAAAAGTAATCCACCTTAGCTATTTACAAATAAATCTAAGAGTGCTTTAAATCATTGTATAATATTTCTAATTCGAAAAATATTTCTTTGCATACTTACCCGTATTTGTTTATGCATACTCGTACATTAATAATGCGTAGGTTGTTGGTTGATTGTTTAGATTTACTTGTCTAATGACAAAAACCATAAAATAACACAATTGTACACATATTGAAATCCATCATCATTGACTAAGAGAAGAAGAAAAAACAATAACAACAACAGTCAAGACAAGAACAACAAACAGCCAAGTCAGTACAAGTCATGCTTCTTAATTATGGCCAAAAGCTAAGCAAAAAGACGATCAAATGAATCGTGACATGTTCTTGGAAAAACCATGAAACACTATTTACATAAAAATACTTACGTACATACTCGCATATTTAATGTACATATATACTGTACATATATATATATTAGCTGCTAACATTAAAATAGGCATTTTTTCAAATGCACATGCAGACATACATAAATATCAAACAATTTATTTCTAAAGTATCTTTTTTTAATTATTATTTTATTTTCAAGCTCTTATTAGTACATAATGTTTGCACTAAAAGCAAAATGTTTTAAATGTTTTATGCAAAAAAAAAAAAAATTAGAACTATAACTATCGTTCACCTTTAAAATATTTTTACTGTATCATTAGTCTCCATTTCACACTACTAAACATTGTCAAAGGGAGCAGCAAGGATATGGCAATTTGTGGTTTAAGATTGTTTGAAAAACCCAAAAAAAAAATTGCTTTATTTTAAATTTATTTATAGAAACTCTTAAAAAAAAAAAAAAAAAAGCTTAACCAACAGATTTTTTGGACCTCGTTTTTTGAAGATAATCTATTATTTATGAACGCTAATAGTAGATTTTGGTCAAAAAATTAATTTTGAAAATTATGTTGCTAAAGCTTTTTTGGTGGTTATGGCACGAAATATAAAATTATTGATCGAAAGAAAAAATTGGAATAATCTTTCATAAGGAGCCATTCACATATGTGCCCTTAATTATGAAAGTGGTCTAAGTCATATGCATTTTAGCTTCGAAATATTAAATAAATCTTAAAAAAAAAACAAATAAATATTTAATAAATATTAAATAAATTTGTATTAATCGAGACTAAAACCACTCCAAATTAAAATGTTGCATAATAAAAAAATATTTTTTGATTTGATCAAATGTAGGGCCTGGTTCACGATATCGACAAGTAGAACGTTGTCGCACACTTACATTGGAAACAACAACAAAATTTTAGAATTTGTTTTTTTTTGAATGTAAGTGTGCGACAAATCGAACGCTGTCGATATCGTGAACCAGGCCCGTAATCTTGTAAATATGTCGACCAAAGAAATAAAATATATGACTTAGACCACTTTCATAATTAAGGGTAAGTTATAACCCACCCCCCCCCCCCCCTCCTTACCCCATCAATAATTAACGCTGTTTACAAAATGTTCAGTCAAAATTTTCTAAACCTTTCTTGTTAAGCCCCGAATGTAGACTTAACTTAATCAAACCTGAAAAATCGCTTGTCTTTAAGAACTCTTACGTTATTTATGCGATCATTAAAATTGTACGAGTACTTAATTAAATGCAATGAGTAATGACAAATATATTCCTATAAGCCAATGCGTACATACAAACGAACGAACATGTTGTACTTTAAGTAGACACTTTTAATGCACAAAAGCTTTATGACTAAAAGAAGAATCCAAAAAAGCAAAAAACAAACAAGAAGAAGAGCAATAAAGATACACACATAATTTAAATAGAAGCAATATAAGCATTTATAAAAGTACCTGCACATTTATTTTATGCAAATGAAGAATATTGCAGGAGTGCAATCAAAAACTAAAGCACAGTGAGCGGTAGAAAAAAAAAAGCCAAGGCACGCATGTGCTCTTAACAAATTGCTTTGTTTGGTATGGGAAAGTACATATTTAGATATGTCTTAAGAGAAAATTTATTTTATATTTTTGCCAAGAACTTATGACACGTCCCTCGTTATCTAGTTTAGATAGAACATTTTTATGATTTAAACACATTTTCCCTGCCCTTCCTTGCTTTTCCTATTGTATGCGTTTTATGTTCAATGTGATTGCAGATTGTTTTTTTTTCTTTTTCGTACTTTTCTGCTTTACATTTGATGTCATTCGTACAATAGATTTTGCATTTATTTAGTATGCATTAAAATGTCAGTGAAGAAGCTAAATAAATGCGACAAAAAACAAATACATAAAACTTTATTATCTTTCATTTCTAATTATTTTTAGTAGATATTTTAATCACGTGATTGTAAAGAATTTAGCAAAAAAGAAACAAAAGTAAGCAAATAAAAACCATCAGATGTTAATGACATATACCAGATCAAGATTAAGTGCGAAATGCTTTAGGCAAATTTTATGACTTTGTTTAAGTTAGAATAATGGTCAAGGAAGCAATAAAATATGTTTGTAAAACTTTTATTTATGAATGTACGAGTATCTATGTTTGTAGAAAGAAATGCCTTCTTTTGGTGTAAGGAGAGCAAAATAAAATTAAATAAATAATGTATAATTTAACCACTTACCACGACACTTATCGTTACTACTAAATTTCTCTCAAATGTTGTTCCCTGTTCATAAATTCCTCTCAAGTTTTGTTCCCTATTAACTAAACCGTTATCGTAAATTTTGCCCCCGCGAACGTATGGCAACTTTAAAAAATATTCCCCGGCACATGAATAATTTTTTCATGGGAATTTATTTGCCATTTTAAATACGTTTGTTCCACTTTAATTTGAAGCGGCGAACTGTTAAAAATAAAATGTAAGTAACGTGAGTGTTATTTATTTTTTCAAATACATACAAAAGTCACAATCATGAACATTCCCAAGGAGTATTTTTTTCGAAAAAAAAAATATATAAATTCTATGAAAAAATAAATACAAGTTCTATGAAAATGAAAAATAAATATAAGAGAGGGAAAACAGAATTTTCGAAGTCAGCTGTTTTTCTTGGTGACATTAACGGCCTGGCCCACGGTGTCGACAGAAAACGTTCGATCTACAAGTTGTATTGAAACAACAATAAAATAGGAAAATTTGTTTTTGTTTTCAATATATGTAAGTAAACGATCGAGCGCTCTCTGTCGATATCATGCAGCAGGCTATATATGTTTCAAAAATAAAAATCAATTAATCAGGAATAATTTTCTTAATCGGACTTAAGTACAGTATTTGTAGTTTTTATTAAATAACATATTTGAGTTCTAAAGAAGGGAAGACAAATTAAACTATTATTTAATATTATTTAAGAGAGATCTCAGTTAAAATGCGTAGCATTGCATTTCGACTGGTTTAGGGTGAGCCATGGGTTGGTAAGAAGTAGTTTGTTGTTGCAGGAATCGTCAAACTTATTCAGTCTTATTTCAGCATGGTATGTACACACACAAATATTTTTGAACCCCAACGTTGCCCAATGTGAATAAATGTCTCAAGATAAGCGAAGGCAATAAAAAATAAATTCACTAAAAATCCTGTTACAACCGGATTCCACGACTCATGTGAAAATGTTTAAAGAACCTCTTGGCTTTCACATTAAAAATCCCCATGCAGTCATAACTGTAAATCTGTTTACATATTTAACTTATAAATAGACTATGGATGGCAACTAACCTTTGGTTGCGTTAACAATTGCCAAAATGTTGCTATGTGTAGCAACTGACAACCAACAGCTGTTTGAATTGGTTGACAAATTGCAATAATATTTGCATGTGTATATTTTTAGCTGATGTGTACTCTTTAAAAATAATTTCACTGAACATATCATCTTTATAATATGTATATCTTATCTTAAGCAAGCATTGTTTACATTATTTTCAGTTGCCAATCTATCAGAATCGTATTTTCGATCATTTCTAAGCAACTGGAGAAAGTTACCATTGAGTAATACTAATTTTAATCTCCGTTGTGTTGCCAGCTCATAAGACAACTGAAGTTCGGTTTCCCATCATAGAACAGCATAAATCTTGAGTTTATAGAAGCTAACTAGGGGTCTCCATTAGAAATGAACTTGGGCATCATGCTGTACATCGCAAATGGCTAATGGCGACCGCACATGTCCATGTTTCGTCGATGCTCTGACATCGATGCCCAAACATATGGCTGAGCAACAATACTCTCCATCTGCAACCATTTGTAATGAAAAGAAAAGAGACAGAACAAAATTGGTAAATATTCCATCTCTATTGCAGTAGCGCAAAATACTTTGATATGCCTGAATATGAACATCGCACGTATTCACCACAATAAAGAAGTTGATGAATTTTTTACAGTTAGTCTGCTAGCGTCATGTTATATGTCATGTTCAAGTCGATGGCTCGTGAAGACTTAGGATAAGGGAAAAGAAAACGAGAACTTTTTTCTCTTCTCTCCACTACATTCAAGGCATCAAGTGAACTTTTCTTTTACAGTCGCCTGATTGAGGCAATATTTTTTAAAAGAATACTTATATATCTGTGCACGCTGCTGCTTTCAAAATTATTAAAAAGACCACTCATAATTTTCCTCGTTCTTTTTAAGTGAGTATTATTCCGCATTTGGTAAAATAATATAATTTTTATTTATAATAAGAGAAAAATAAAGGTTCAGAAATCTTACATTTCATTTTTGTCTATGATTATGATGATAATAATTTAACTTTTTGGAGGCACTCATTTGCTTTGTGAACAAGACTTGATTTATCAATTTTCAGATTGTAGTCTCTGCCCACAGGCTCTTGATGCCGAAAATCAATTAGTAGAGGACTCATACACGGAAAAAAATTCATATTAAAATCTACACGAAAGCCGGGTTCATTTAACATTGTTTGGAATCTATTTTGCTTAATATGTGGTTTATGTTAATGCAACATGATTTACAGTAACCTTGAAGTGAAAGTCTTCCTTTTGAAATAACTTTATGATATATTAATTTAATATTCCAATACTGTTGAATCAGAATTAAGTACATATCATGTTGAATTAAAGTTATTTCAAGTTGAAACAACGTGAATTTTATACTAAAATAACAAGAAGGTACCATGCTGAAATAAAAATATTTCCAGTTTAGAAAAAAAAAACAATTCTATATTTGACACAAATTATTAATATAATACCAAAATCTGCGTGCTTTTTTATTTTCAGAAAAAGCATGCCCTTAGCAAAAATTTTGACAGCTGAAAAAGTAAACTGCGTTATAATAAGTTGAAAGGAACAAAAAAAAAACGCGGAAATTCGCAGAAGAAAATTTTTGCTCGGTGGAAGGAAACATTTCTGGGCAAAAAAAATATTTGCCCTTTTTTACGATAAGGTTGAATTTTAACACCTTTATTTTATATAACTAGAATTTTAAAAATATAGTTGCAAGTGCTCTTAGAAGAAAGAGCTAAACAAATTCTACCTCCAACCTACAAACAAATTTATCTATCCGGCTATAAAAAGGTGTTAAATTATAAATTTAACTAATTAAAATGCTAAAAAAATTCTCAAATTTCCAAAATATATCTATAAAACATATTCTCTTGTAATAAAAAAAATCAAAGCAATGCAGGGTCTTAATATACAACAAATTAGATCACTATGGAAATTCCACAAAACTTCCTGATCATTTAGAAAATATATTCCATTTCTAGTTGCTTTGTGTTTGCTGCATTTTATCTTCGAGTTAAACTGCTAAGAAATGCAGAAAAAATTATTCAAAATTATTCGATAAACTTGTTGGGTAAAAACCAATGGAATCACGATAGCAATATGTCACCAGTTTCTTTAGTTGTAGTTGTTTCTTTTTTTCTTAATATGTGCATTAATTAAGGAATCAATAAAAAATATATTAACAATGAACAGAAGAATATTGTTATATATACTATTTACAAATAATATTAACCCGCTTTTACAGTGTCTACGAGTATTGTTCTTTTTTTCTTTTTTTATGAACTACATTTGTGCATTTAATAAAAACAATATTACACTTATTTAAACAGTTTCATAATAGAAATATATTTATAAAAAAAATATGTTAATTACAAAACATGTAAGCGAAACATTTTGCAAAAAAAAAACTATAGCTATTTTTAATAAAATGAAGGTTACAGTTTTGATATTGAATTAAATTTCTGGTAAAATCCTTACAGAAGGAACCAATAGCAACACAGTCATATCTCAGAAAATGCATTTTTGGAGTTAATTATCCAGAAAAATTCGTTATATCATATTTAATCTTGTGTAAAAATTTCATACAAAAGGATTTTACACTTTCGTCTTGAGAAAAGTAAATATTTTTATATTTTTATTGAAGGGTATGTAAATTGAAAACTTTTAACTAATGTTCTGCACTTTTGCAGCTTTTTTGAGTTATGACTATATTGCTATAAAGGAGCGATACATTTACATCATAAAAATATGTTGTAGTGGTATTTTTAAAAACTAAGTTCATATACGAGTACAACTAACCAACTTTAAATGTCAAGCTGTAGTTTATGCAAAATGTTTGCTAAACAAATTTTGTCTGATTAATTTAACCAACTGGGTTTTGTTATATTATTTTTTGTGTAATTAACAATAATAATTTGATAAAAAATGTTAAATTGATGGTGTTGTTGTGCATAAAGTTATTGCAGCAAAAGTACAAAGTTGTTAGCTAAAAGCTGAAGCTAGAAATTTATATTCTTGTTAAAAAATCAAATTTTGCTCGGCAACTACAAGTCACAACTTTTTTCATTATTTTATGTTGCTTACACTTTTCGCGATTTGTTAAAATATTCCACAACCCTCCAAATATACCGACTTCTGAAATTGCTGACAGGGAAAGGTCATATCCATTGCTAAAGAAATAAATAAGTCCAGGATAGTAATAATCAAGGATAATAAAAAAAAAATATTAAATTTTTAAAGTTGTTTTTGCGAGTTTAATGAACAAACTAATTCGTTTGGTTAATTCAACTAATTTCAGTTGTTAACTTACTGTTAAAATAAATTTTTGCTAAAAGCTTGCTAAAAAAAATTGTATCCAAGAGATGTGTATGGATAGCAGAACACGGCAAAAAAAATAATAACGTAGGTTTTTTAACTTGGCTGCTTGTCACCTGCGAGCAATCAACTAGAAGAGTCTTATTCTGTTTTCATAGATACTACTGTACTCGTCCAAGCCCCAACCTGTTAAAAAGATCTACATCTAAAGCTAGATGCAGTAATAAGCTTTTCCATATACACCCAGTTTGCGTTGAAAGGTCTTCTAATATGAGTTTTCCTAGAAATTAATATCGCGTAGTGTGCAATGCTGGGCTCTTGCAGAACAGTTGAAAAACTTTCTCTTCTGTTCTGGTCTTGATAGATGTGTTTCAGATTAACGTGCCTTCACGGTGTAATCTCAAAGTAGTCTAAATACCCAGAAAATATTGCAGTCAAAACAGCTTGTGTTGAATGGCAACAGCAACTAGAACAATACGATTGCTCACACCCACAACAAGTTCTCCAAGAGAGTTTGTCACCAATTACTGGCACAGCGTAACCACTCATGTTGGAGCCAACTGAATTTCCGTATCAAATACAATTCAGCACCTATTCCAATTGGTAAACATCATCTATTTAAACCCGTTGGGTTAGATGGAGTCTACTTTTCAGTAAAGAACCACGCCGACACATTACAAACATCCCACTCCTAGAGCAATTTTGCTGTCGGGCCGCCGGTACCCTTGGTACCATTTGGAAGCCAGACCTCGAAATTCTACCCCAAAATTTTACCTCTATCGTCTTTTGAACTTAAGGCAGTTCTAGGTGAAGCTTCACTTGCAAGGCAATATAGCAAGCTAGTTCCTTTTATAATTTATGTGCACATCCGTTACTCTGTTATTCCAGAGATTGGGTAGTAACATATAATTTTATGGGTTTAAAAGCCAAAGGTGCATCAACAAAAAAAGCCATTTCACCCCATCTAGGGTCCCCGGGATTGCCACACTCGTTATCTCCTAATTGATCCTCATAACGGACTCTGTTATTGACAGCTGCTACAGAATTTATTACCGGTAGACCTAGCCTATTAGCATATCTCTCGATAGACCAGTGACCTATCAATACTTCGGCCAACCACGGAATGCTCTTCTGCAATGCAAATTACTCTGCATGGGGGTTATTTGTAGCGGATACAGCCATGATTTGTTCGTCCGCCCGTTGATTGCCGATAAAATTGCTATGTGCCGGAACCCAGATGAGAGTAGTGTGTATTTGGAGAGCATAATTTAAATTGAGAAGTTTTAACTCATCTTAGTGCATGAAGTGCCGCCTAGCATTTCCCGCGAGCATTTCTTTCTCACAGTATTTTACTTTTATAGCCAGTATTTTAGTTTGAAATATACTTGCACCATCGGGTAGTTGTAAGCCCATAACACTAGAGAAAACTCCCGACTTCTCAGATCATTATTGATCCGTCAGTGTAGAGACTGGTGTCATAATCATTTATTATTTCGCTATCTTGTCTATTACTTTCCGGATGGAGAAAGGGCTTTTAAAGTTCTATCAAAGTCTATTTTGGGAAGATTTCCGTAGTTGTGGAAATAACAGACTTTGGATTTCTGCGTGTCCGTACTTCTTTGACCTCCACCAGCCAGATACCGCTAATCTTGCAGCCACAGCAGATGCCAGAGTTGAAGAGACTAACTAATGAAAAAGGCTAGAATGCAGCAAAAACAAATTCTGATTTGGAAGCACAAACAATGTATTGCTTACTTGATAACAAAATCTTTGAAAACTGCTTCTGAAAAGCACTAACGTAAGGCGGCTCTCTAACAAAGTAGAAAGTTATCACAGAACATTTTGCAAACCAATAACTTTTAGAGTATTACTACTGTGAAGCACTTTAGTAAGGCAAAAAATTAATGGCTTTATAGAAGCTGAATGTGTTGCTTCTTCATGCGCAGCACAAAGTGATTCTGTAATATTGTCTGCCTTTCAAAACCGCTTCTGGGAAGCAGTAATTTTTGCTGGGAGTCCGCTGTGACATATCAAATTTTTAACAAAATAATCAAAACCAACAACGGAAAATCTATACTTTGGAAAATGAATAAGATTAACATTCAGATTATTGACAAATAAGGCCGAAAACTGTAAAAACTGTAATTAAAATACGTTAAATATATGCCACATTAAAAGAAGCATTAAAGAAAACACAGTGACTGAGTGAGCGATACGATCCGAAGGCAATATTATCTTCCGTCTCGTGACACCTCTGGTACCATCTGTGCTTGCAGACCTGTTGGTTGGGAATAGATTATGGGCAGGTCTATAGGAACAATGCTCGCATTTAGGGCTTCCAAATGACTTGTGGGTAAACAGTCCGTAATTCCGATACAGAAGGATTTTTGAATTCTTTGTAGTTGGTTGACCGCATATTTTTTACTTGTTGCGGCTTATCGTAATATTGCAGGTTAATTTAACCAATTAATGCTGTTAATTTTACTGTTTAAAAAAAACTGTTGATTTCTGTGGCAATACGGAAAAAGTGCTTAAGTCATATTTTATTGTTTTGCAGGAGAGCACTTTTAAGCGTTCAAGTCGATTTTCAGAAATTTATTTCTTTTGCAATTAAATTGAAAAATTTTCTGTTAACGTTTACTTTTTTAAGCAGACATAAGATTAAGATTAAGTTGAAAAATACCCAAGTATAAACTAAATTCAGCTATTATTCCAAACGAGATCAAACGTCTAAAAAAAGATAAGTCACCAGTCAGGGTGCTATAACTTCCTGAAAAATCACACAAATTAATAGAGATTTTGACCAGGGGTACTTTTGCCACAGATTTGTCCGATTAATTTTAGTTGTTACTATTTGAACTATTGCCATAAATTTATATCAACGTTCTTTGATATTTTTTTCATTAAATCTTAGCATAATCATATGTGAAGCAGTTACAATTGTAGCGATCGAGGCTCAAATATAAAATAAATACAATAAATTATATTTTTAGCTTTTGTAAAATTTTATATATACAAATGATTTCAAGCATAACAATGCCTATTAAGATAATGTACAATAAAAAATATCAAACATTGTTTTGTGTTTTTCTTTAAATTATAAATCAAAATGTCTCAGTAATTCGTTACACTTCTTGTATATCATAACTCGTATATCTTGATTGAAATCCTTGCGTTTGTTAAACAATCAAACAAAGACAAGTTTTTTGCTTAATTGTATTTGATGAATGTGTTTGTATGTATATTCACTTGAATAGTCTTTAGCAAAATTTATGTACATATGTCTGAATATTACAGATATGAGAGCGTTTAGCAAATGATCCATTCTATTTTTATAAGAAGACAATAAAAAGCATATTTTTTTATATATTTTAATAATTTTTTATTTTTTTGCTTTTAAAACATTAGAGCATTGCTTACTCGTACATCAATAACATTAAGCGATGCTGTGCTGTCTGCTGTATTTTGTCATTAAAATAAAAATAACAATAACTTAATTAGTTGCATTGATTTTTAAAGAACACGATTGAATTTCTTAATAAAATATATGAGTTTTCTTCTAAAAATTAAAAAAAAACTAGGAAATGTTTTCCTCTCTTGTTAGATTGATTATATTGATATTCTAATTAAATTTGTATATTGTTTGAATAAAAGCAAGGAGTTGAAAGTACACACATACGTCAGTTTTAATGAATCGTGTTTTAGAATTTTAAATTAAAATATTATTTAAAAGATAAAAGCAATTGCTTCAATTGATTAATGGATTTTATTTTTTTTCTAAAGCAAAAAATAAACTAAGAAAAAGGCTAATAGAAGAGGGCTAGTAAACGAACTTGACGTGTTGACATTAGTCATTATGACGAGTTTTGTGGGAACTATAAAATATATTGAAGTGTTTTGTTTTGTTTGTTTTGTTTTTCTGTAAATTACTAAATGTACTTCGTTATTAAGAAAAAAGGAATTTTTTAATTTATTTTTCTTTGTTTAAAGTAAAAAAAAAATTATTACAAAATTTACAATTACATACATACGTACATTCAAATCGACATTAAAATAATGTTATAAAATAAATAAACGCAAAATAAAAATTCCAAATTAACAGAGACATAAAAATCGCATTAGAAAATAATAAAATTGTAAAATAATTAACCACACTTTAGCAGCATAAACTACTTTATACTGCAATATGTTGTAATGTCAGTAAGTACACTGAAAAAAATTCTCATTTACTTTAATATTAAATGAATGAAAAATTTCTTCTTACCAACAACACACTCGTATCTAACATTAATAGATCATCAATGGCAACGATGACAATTTATTCATCAATAAAGTGACTCAAAGTCATTGGAGAATTTACTAATCGTAATCAGTTTCAACAGCTATAAAAATTTATGAATTCATTAATTAACATCCCAGTAAAAAAAGCTTAATTCCCTCTTTAAAAAATGTTTGAGTGAATTATCAATATGATAAAAACTTCTCATTGACTTCATGACTGTTAAAACACCAATATAGTCATATTGGGTTGCTGTACTCAACCTTTTCTATTTGCTATGCTGAAGAAATGAGAGAGAGAGAGAGATAGAAAAAAATATTTTATCATGAATCTATGAAGCATTTCCAACTACTGGTTTATTTGATTTGGCTATCTACGCCTTATTTTGACAAACAAATTTTCATACAGCTGCTTTTCAGAAAAATTTCCTACTGTAAGTTCATTAATAATAATTTTATTATTTTTATTTATTGTAAATTAGTATATTATTTCTGACAGCATTTGATCACTGTTTATGACAAGTTATCAGTAGACCTTTAACCGTGCTTTGAAAAAACTAATAAAACATGTATGTTTTTTTTTCAAAAACTAAATGAGAAGCGTAGTTTTGTTAGCTAAAACAACAGTATAAATATATTCTCAAAAGTCACAACAAACAATTATTCTTTCTTTTGCTCAGTTTGTCAACCGAGTTCGTGGAAGGATATGTTTCTATCGTATTTTTAACCGACTTAAAAAAAGAAAGATATTTTTAACTCCAAAAATGAGAAGTCCTTTAGTTTTCAGAAAATATTGTAGATTTTACTTTCAAAATTTTTAAGGTAATAAATACGAAAGTATTTCAGTGCGATGTCATTTTTAAGGTTCCGTACAATAAAGGTTTCGCTACGATGTCCGTCCCTTTGTCTATCTGTGTGTGTGGCCGCTACAACCAAAAAATATACGGATATTAAAAATTAAAGGTTGTTCTAAAGCAAGCAACGAAATATGTTGAAATCCTAATGTAATGTTCAAAAACTTATCTCTAGACACTTCAAATTTTCAAACTTAGTGTATTTTTATGCAGACTATACCAATTAACAATTATTTTTCAAGAAATAACAATTAAGGGGTATTCTATCAATTAATGTAATTTTGACTATGTAATTTTAACAACTTGCTGTATCTTGGAAGCGGCAAGAGACAAACTCTTGAAATTTTCAAAAACGCCAAAGCTAAAAAGAACCCAAAAAAGCGCTTAGATGAATAATATCACCCGTAAAAAATTAAATTGCAAAAAATTATTAGCAAAAGTGAAAAGGTCTCAAAAAAAACGAAAAGAAAATTGTTAAAAACCAAAAAAAATCGCCAAAGCGAAAACTCGCCTAATATAAAAAAACCGCTGAAACTTAAAAAATGCACTGTAAAATTTTTAAAAATCGCCAAAAACCGAAAAATTCGCCAAAACGAAAAAAACGCCACAGCTAAAAAAAAAAGGTGAATGAATACCAGGAAATTGCAAAAAAAAGAAAAAGAAACAGACGCAAAAACTAAAAATTTATTGCTCTAATTCATCAGCATCTTTAATGGTTTAAAATCGGGTTGTTTTTATTTTTAGTTTTCTTACATATAAAATGTAGTGAAGATATGAGTGATGTAACTTATAGTCATAGTAATACAAACATTAATGAAACGATGTTGATGGCAGTCTTGAGATGAATTTTTCTTTGAATTGCTTACTTGTATTGATTTTCTCTTGGGTTTGATATATATTTCCAATTTAAGCACATCAAAAAACTCAAAATTAATTCTCAAATCATTATTACTCGTGTATTTGAATTGTAAATTTTTTTGAATTCTTAAACAAGCACAATTTAAATTTAAAATTTTTCTTTCAGTGTAATGAAACTAGACAGCTGTTAATAAAAACCAAATCGCACTTAAAACCAATAAATTACTTTTTAGCTTCAGCTATAAACTTGCACACACATACACACACTCACACACTCAAACACACACACATGAAAACACAGAACAGTAATCAAGTCATTAAAACTAAATTGAAAATATAAATTATAAAAATTAATACATACGAAACAAGCCAACATTAAAAAAAAATATTATAAAGTTCATATAAAAATAATACGAGCGAGTATTAAAACTATTTAATAATATTTTGTGACGAATATTTTTTTCTAAATTGCGGAAAAACCAATGACATAATATGAAATGTGAATGAAAATGTAAAATGTTTTTGCTTTTTCAATACTTTACTATTTTTAATCATTTGTAGTAAAAATAGTTAGCAATTAATAAAATTTATAACTAGATTTAATTAAAAAAGGGTAATTATAGCCAATCGAGTATGAGTAAGGCAATGAACACGAGGGTAAAAACCCTTTTCGCAAATCGTCATTGAAGGTGTTTTAGCAAACTGTAAATTTATATTAAAAAGGAATAATAATGGAAGGTTTATTAATTAAAAGCATCGACACCAGCAAATTAAAAACTGGTTTTTAAAGGCGTTGCTGGTATAATGGAGTAACGGGGGGTAATATTTTATTTTTATTTTTGATGTAACTGTAAAAAGGGGGAATGTGTATGTCAACAGATAAAAGGTGAGGTGAGGTCAACATTAAGTTCATTTATAAATGTGATTTTTTTGTCGTTAAATGCAATAAAATTATTAAAATTAAAGCTGAACTAAAGTGTAGGCTACACATTTTTTAGTTATAACTTTGTACATATTCTTTATAAGTGCCCTTAATTATGAAAGTGGTCTAAGTCATGTTTTTCTCTTGTCGAGATATTTACTAGATTACATTTGCACAAATGAAAAAATATTTTTATATTATACAACATTTTAATTTAGGGTTGTTATTTATAGTCTCGATTAATATAAATTTATTTAATGTTTATTAACTATTTATTGTAGTTTTTTAAAATTTTTTTTAATATTTCGAAGCAAAAATGCATATGACTTAGACCACTTTCATAATTAAGGGCACATATATATAACTCTACTGATACTGTTACTGAACTCCTCGTAAGCGGCTGGACCGGTTTGAATGAATTTTTTGTATGCACCTGGGTGGTGCCCTGGATGGTTAAGATTTACAAAACTAGGACCAGGAGAGCGATACGGGAGCAATTTCTGCCTCTATGAAACGTTCAAACCGATTTTAATGAAATTTAGAACATAGACAGATCTTCATATAAAAAGTCACAAAGGCTTTGTAAATTTTTAAAACTAAGACCTCGAAGACGAGCCAAAATATGTGCAAGCAAAGCAGCTGTCAACAATTAACTGAACATTAAAAATTTAGCAACTTTCAACACTGTTTTTCACATTTCAGCTGTTCTCGTGTTCAGTTTGGTCTATAATTTAACTGTGAATCGACTTGCATATGTTCAACGCTTTCAAGATTATTAAATTTTATTATCAAAATTCATGCTCGGTTAAGAAAGTGCATCGTGAGTGTGGGCGACCTCCTGAGGCGGATATTTGGAATCTTGTGACTAAATTTTGCACCAAAATTAAATTTCTGAACATTAAACTACCAGCACACTTACTTAGTTTTAGCAAAATGGTGCCACATGCCACACACCATGCAAAACAATGGCCCAATTGGGAGGCGAGTTCGGTGAACAGTATATATTTTACGCTTCGGGCCGGTCAATTAACCGCCTAGATCTTGCGATTTAACACCTTTAGACAATTTTTTGTTAATGCTCATGTCTAAAAAGACAAGCTCGCAACGGTTGACGAACTGGGAAACAATATTGAAGAATTTATTTATTTGTTAGATAAAGGGGGATATGTTGGAGAGAGAGTATGCCAAAATTAGAGCCAGCGTATAAGTCATTTCAGACGTATCATCCTTAAACATTGAATTATACAGATCGTTCTACGGACTCAACTAAAGATTTCATACATTTCTCTATATTTAATTTTTGTTAAATCAAGTAAAAATTTAAATAATATTTAACATAATAGATGAATTAATTAATGTTATATTTTTTAACATTTTGTCCATAAATCAAAAAAATATTTAGGTTCCAGCAATAGCAATTTACTATAGTTTTTTTATGGTCGCAAAAGCTTTAAATTTTAATTTGTCATATCACTGCTTTGTTGTAAAGCAGACATACATAGACGTAGAAAGGTCATTGCCCTTTGCCCCCTATAAACCGTTATATCACATTTAATCTTGTGTAAAAACTTAATATAAAAGACTACTTTCTTAAGAAAAGAAAATATTTTCATATCTTCAATAAATTGTATGTCAATTGAAACTTTTTTATTTTTTATTTATTTTTTTTTACTTTTTTTTATTTTTTATTTTTTTTTTATTTTTTGCTCTCTTTTGTATCATTAATTTAATATCACTAAGTTTATGTCCGTCTCTGGTCGATCCTAATAATTATATTTAGATTTAAGATTTGAACAGTTATTGTTAGTTCTTATTTGAGGATACAATAAATAAATATATGTAGAAAAAAAATTTAAACTTGTGATCTACAAATCTAGCTTTCTTGCGGTATGCCTCTGTTGCAATAAAGCTTCTGTAAATAATTCTGATTTAATGCAAAAGTATACCATAATAAATAAGACAAATATATATATAAAACACGTATTGTACTTTATAAAAATTTCTAATAATTACATTCCAAAAAACAAAAAAAAAATAAAAATTTATTTTAATTTAAATCGTCATTGTTTTTTTTTTGCCTTTTGGTATTACCAACCATCTGACATTTGTGCAGTCATAGTCGTTGAACGTAATTTACAAAAACCAGTCAATCACTGTCACAGCAGCTAACACTCACGCTATAACTAGGCATACCCATACATACTTGAAACAAATATTTATATTTACATACACACACATATAGTTATAGCATCACACTAAACCTTTTTAGCAGTAAAATATACATACATATATAATTTAAACCAATTGCAAATTTAAAATCAGTTTAAGCAAAACAAAAGCTTTCCCGCGTTTTATTTTGCAAACGTTATGAAGCCAAAGTGTTTCGCTTTTGGGGTTTTTTACTCTTATTCTCATTTCGAATAAATGACTATGAATTCATATCGTCATATTTGTAATTTTTTTTTCACGTCATTAATTTACTTTGTTTATTGTATATATATATATTTTTTTTTGTTGAGGGGTTTTTGCAAACTAAATAATAATATTCTAGCCGCACTGTGTTTGCTTAATTCTTAGCTGAGTATTGAGCGTTTTGTTTAGATTAATGGCAAAAGCTTGATATATGTTAGCAAATGTTTTTTTCAATTTAGTTGGCTTTTTACCGGCATAACGGCTTGTTATAGACGACAGTAATACTTTTAAATATCAGCTTTTTAGTTTGTTTTATTTGCTGGATTATATTGTTTTAATTTTTGTTAAAAATAATTAAAATCATATAAGGTTAACAAAACCAAATAAATAAAACTAAAATCTCAATATTCATAAATGTATCTAGCTGTTTAAAGCGAAAAGGTGTGAATTTTAATATTATTTTTGTTTATATTAGAAAAAACGGCCCATGATCTCACTGTAACAAAAATAATATAAATAAGTTCAAAATCTAAAATTAAATATCTTACAAACTAATTATGTTTGAAAGTTGGTAAGTTTTAGGTAAATAAACAAAAAAACAAAAATCTAGAAGTGACAAAAGTTTTAAAAAATTTTATAGACATTAAAAAACTGCAAAAAAATTATAATTGTACATATGTATGTATTCATATGAATACACATACATTCACATGTACAGGTTTATGCATTTAGAAGTTTAAAAAACCACTGGTCTGGCAAGGCTGTCAGCTGTCAGCTATTATCTGAAGTGTCATTTATTTAGTAAAAATTTTGCCATTTACGAATATCAATCGTTTAACAACCGAAGAACGCGTTAGAGAAGTTAAAACTAGCTACAAAAGCAGCAAAAGCGACTGAGAGCGTTACGGATGTTGTCAGGCCTGTGTGTTATCGCAACGTGTGCATTGCCGAAAATATTGCTTTTGTTAGTGAAAGTGTGGCGGATAGACCAAAGAACAGTTACCGTTTTTTTTTTCAGAGCACTATGGCCTGCAATTGTCGTTTATGGACTGCAAAATATTTTATTTCAACAATGCACTGGTTTGAGCCACACAACACGACTGATTTTGGCTTTATTGTATCACAATTTTTTTATAGCGCGTAATTTCACATTTTGGCCACGTCAATTGGCCACCAAGATCATGAAATTTGACGCCGTTAGGCCGTGAGGCTCCTCCATAGGCCGTAACTACGCGAATAGTCCCCTATAGTCGCACTATGGGGCCAAATGCCAAATGGGTAATTCTTAGAATAAACTGCATGTTCCAACAATGTTTTGGCGGTATTGATTTAGAAAGTAGTTGTTAGTTTGCCCCAGAACATCAATAGTTAGGCTTACTAAATTTCACGTGGATAGTTTTTAAAGCAGCTTGTTGTTCCATAAAAATCTTGAGTGTATAGCAGAAGGGTGACGTGTAACCCCCTCCCCCCCCCCCAAAAAAATAATTATTAATTATTTATTAAACATAACTTTTTTTGTGAATTTTAAAAACCGAAGCAGGAATAAAATGCACACAAACAGTGCTTAAACAACAACACAAAAACTTCGTGATTTTTTTATTCACGAATGTTCCTGATGAATAACCTGCCAGTGAATGACTTCCGATACGAATTGTCCCAAAATAGATTTTTTAACAAGAAAGTTATTTAAAATCACACATGTTACTTTATTAAATCTTTATTTTATACCAAAATAACCACGATCACGCGTGACTCACGCGTGACAAATCATTTTTAAACCTTATTTTTTAAATCTGTATTATATACAAATACAACGGGAATCACGCGTGACTCACACGTGACTAATGTGTGACTAACACATGCATAATACGTGACTCACGCTTAATAAACCATGACATCTTCAATAAAAGCACATAAAACAGTTACAAAAACAACAAAAGTGTTCGCAGAAGTCGTTAAGCGCTTATTATTTGTAAACTCAGCACGTGAGTCATACATAACTTCTGAGGCGCAGCATATATTTTTATGATATTGTTTATTTTATCTTAAAATTTGTTTATTTATTCAACTTTTCAAATATAAATAAAATTTCTGCTTAATTGGGCCTAATTAATAACTTTATGTCCACTTAAACTGAGAAAATCAATATTTTTTTTGCATTTTCAATATAAACATTAAAAACAAAAGTTCTTTCACAAATAATTTTATAGCAAATTTAGGCAAAACATTTGAACAGATAACTTGACTTGATGGCTAGTAATTAGCATACGCCTCATTGACACCAGAGGCGCTGCATCACTGCAGCTGAGTGAAGCTTTCCTCTTTCTTTTCCTTCACGACCGGTGTTCACTATCACTATCTCTTCTCTATCACTCTCTCTCAATATCTTCTCTTCAACCCACAGTTAACTCAAAGGGATCATTGTATTGGTCCCAAGTGAGGTGGACTCTAAATTTCACCTTTTGTTACCAGCAGCCTGCTAACCTAACCTGGCCTGACCTAACTTGATGGTTTTCTGGTTAAATTTATTAATTTTTAAAAATTTCTTAAGCTAAAAAAGATTTGATCACACAAAGTTTTCAGCTTTTTTCTGCTTATTTTTTAGTTTTCCCTAACAATGTTCAATTTTAACGCGTCATTACAAATGTACCGTTACCTATTTGAGATTTATTTTTTGTCAAGTGATTTAGTATTTTATGCACTTTAAGAAAGTACTTTCAGTTTTTACAGCAATTGAAAATTTTTTTAATTAATCCGTGAAATGACCGCCCTTGGCCCCTGTGTGCATTGGATGGATCATTTGAAAATATTTTCTACTCATCAAAAGTATACTCTTATTTTAATATGTGTTGAATATTTCGGTTTAAACTCATTGAAATCTTTTATTCAATTTTAAGGGGCCTATCTTCCACAAAGTGAAATTGTATGATTGCAAGAGCACAAATTATTTAAGCAGATTTTTATAAAATATAATGTAAAATTGTAATATGCCTAATCCCATTTCCTTTTGTTATCGTCAGAACGTGTAACCAGGCTAAATAAATCAAAAAAAAATTTGCAAACAGCAATTAACCTTTTTAAATAACCGCTAAGCTGATGATGTATTAAGAACATTTTAATAATTATGAGCACATATTTTATAACTAGGAAACCCCAAACCTTAATTTTAATTGTGTTTTACAACCCTGGTATTTTTCTTCCTTTCTTTCAGATGCCTCAAAAAGTTGCTGGTCTGGTAACACTTGCTCCTGCAGCACCAACAATTCCGTGTGAACTGGGACAACTGAATCAGCAGTCGCACTACACAATAACAACAAATACAACTTTGAACGATCCATATGCAACATATACAGATAATTTTGATCTATCATTACTACCTCAGGACTTTAATAATACAGTAGCAGTCGCAACAAACTCAACACAAACGAATGTCACAGATAATATACCAACAACAGTTTATAATTTTGATGCCTCAACACAGAATCAAAAAGAGCAACAGCAGCAGTTACAGCAAGAAGAAGCCAACTCATTAGCAGTACCCAATATAAAAATCGAACAGACCTGGTCTTCTTGTCCTTCTCTCAACACCATTAAACAGGAGCAAACATATCAAAGTTATTTCCCCTTAAATACGAAACAAAGTCAACTGGTACCACCACCACCCGCCTACCCAGCTCACATCTATCCGTCGCCACAATCTAGCCCCGCTCAATCAGAATACAATTTTTCACAAACTCAATACTCCTCCTCGCCCTCACAATCATCAAACGTCTGTTACGAGTCGCTAAGCTCTTCACGCAACTCTTTGTATAACGCTGCCACCTCACCGTGCCCCTCAATTGATGCCCATGCAATCAAACAAGAACAGTTACACATTTTACCACCCTCACCACCCGAATCCAGCTGTGACACACCCACACCACAGTCCACCTACAGCAGCTGCAGCAGTGGTTTCGATTTTAAATCAGAACCTTTCGATTCGGATGTTGAAACGTTAAATGATTTAAATAAGCCACAAACTCGTGCCATCACCGAAGCAGCAGATCATCAGTTATTACGTGAATATTTGGAAGATACTACGTTCCAAAAAAGACACAACCTGAAACCACTGGCTCTGGAGTCGTTTATTGGTGGCCTTGAAGAGGTTCGAGATAATTTCGAACCAGTTATTTCATTGGCTTTGGAACATGCGAAACGTGAAGCTGATGCTACTTGTGCCAAATTGCAAATATCGCAGGGTAAGTGTGTATGTATGTGGGTTATATAAGTTATTTTAGTTCTAAGTTATTTTATTATCAAATTATTCTCAAATATTTTTGATAAATTTATTTCTTTTTAATCGACTTCAAAAAAAGGATTGATAACCTCCTCTTTTTTCATCTGCAGTTTTCTTTTTATGACATTATAACTTCATAACTCGGTACCTTTTAGACTGATTGTAAAAATTCGTTTTTGTCTGATCAGGTATAGCTTCCAATTGGTCCGATTGTAAAAGCCCAAAAATTATTTTATTTGATTTTATGATATTCTACTCATTTGATTGCTGCAAAACCTAGCAAACACCTAAGTTCTCGTATTTACACAATTTTTAAGTTAAAAAATGGGCAGGGCTACACCCATTAAAATTTATTATTATTTTTCACTTGGTTCTACTTAACTAATTTTTACGCAACTTACCACACATCTTGAGCTCTAAAATATACATATTTTAATATACATATTTAATATAATAATTTTATAATATTTTATTTAAATGGTTCTACTTTGCCGCTTTTTACAAAATTTAACACACACCCTGAGCTCTAAAAATCACACAGTCCTGCAATAAAAAAATGGGCGGAGGCACACCTATTGAAATTTACTTTTGAATTTCACGCATTTTTTCTTAACTAACAGAATTTAAATTTTTTTTTGTTTGAAAGAGTTTACTTCCACTTTGGTCCCAAAAATTTTATAAAATCTGTTTGCATTGAAGCCGGTTTTTTTTTTGAAGAATTATTCTTATTTCTTATATTTAATGAAAAAACTAGAAATTATATGAATGCATAAAAAAATTTTAGTTTTTTATATCGTAAAAAGAACACGTGACTTATTTTATTTTAGAACGAACTGCATACTTATTTTTAACAAGTTAAAGCTCTTATATGAAGATTTATTTCTCAAGTTTATTTTTCGAGTCTTGCCATTAATTTTACTTCTTTTTTGATGCGCTTCAATAATTTTTTTTGTCACTTATTTGAAATATTTTACTGCAATTTCATTGTGAATTATTTTTCTGAGACTTATATTACATTATATTATATACAGCTTTAATGATTTATTGCACCTCAGTAATGGTAATCAAGGAGTTAAACAATTTTGGCAAAAATTAGTTTAAAAAATTGTATTCAAAATTCTTAATCTTATTAATAACAAATTTGCAAAATATCTTTGATGAATAATACTCAAAAAGCTGAAGGGCAAAACTGATTCGAAATATTTCTATACAATCTCATTTGAAATATTTTCAAACATCTTCCATAGTTTGCTGCTTATTATGCGCTTAAAACAACAAATTATGCAACAACAAAAAATATGAAACTAAGAATTTAGAATATAAGCTAAAACAAATTAATTAATTCAAACCGATAATCTAATTTATGTATGTAACTTATTTTTTTTTTTTTTGATATTGTACCAGGCACCACAAAGATCTTGTATATGAGTAAATTTAACATGAAATCTGATAGTCGTGGTCACAGTTAAAAATTTGTTTTTTATTTAGCTTAAAAAGACCAGTATACATACAATCAAATATTAATAAAAATATTAATAACTAAATATTATTCATAGTTTAACTATTCGCATAACATGCCAATAAAAAAATTTTCAGTTTTTAACCATAATCATAAGTGCACTAATTTGACCTTAAGTTAATAACTAGTTTTTCCAATAAGCAATGACTCAAACTAAACAATAACTATTAAAAATCAAATTAAATATTATTTTTGCAAATAAATTGTATTTTAGATCCCTCTGCTTGGTCGACAAATCAAGTACACGCATGGTTACGATCCACCCTACAACACTACCAACTGCCAATAATTGATGATATTGAAAGTAAATTTAAAGAAAATGGTGCAGAGTTGTTGCAACTGAGTGAAGAAGAATTTGTTAAGAGAATACCCGAGGTAAGCAAATTTAAATAATATCTATATAAAAATTTGTATATACAGTACTACATAAGTAGTCCAGGCACTTAATTTTTCGGAGACATCTGTAATCCGGGCACTGCTAAGAACTGAACATCTCTAGTTTCTTACACTTTAAACCAGGCACTCTATAACGGACATGTTAGGAATTTAGATTGTCTCGATAGTGCTGTACTTATTTTTTTATATATAACATAATATTCCCACAGTAGTAAACATAAGTTTTAAATAAGACAAGGTCACATCGGTCTTCAGTAGTAGAGTTGATATATGTATGTACAAACAAATTTACATGAAAAAAACACAAAAAGAGTTAGAGAAAAAATAAATGTTTAAACAGCAATCAAAGAAACAAGTTACGACATTTTTATATTGACGTCATTTATAAAGAGCATACGTATATAAATTTGTTTGTTAGCTGCGCTAGATTTTATGTTATTTAAAATATACAATTTTAGTTGCTTAAAAAACAAGAGTTTCATATCAAATAAATGAGCGTAAAGATGAAACTAAATGAAAGCTTTTGCATTAAAGATTTACTCAGTACCATAGGCAGCGTTGCCATACATGTATGTATATATGTATGAAGGCTGGGCAATATTTTAAATATTTTAAATTATTTTTTAAGCAATAATTTCTAAGAATTCCTTGAAATACTACTAGTTGATTTTACATCTGGGCATTACAGCAAACAATGATATATACTATTATTCGAGAAGAAGCTAATATCTACTACAGCTTCTTGGAATTCTTCCTCTTATATGTTCGTACACTTTTAGAGGAATTTCAACTAGAAAAAAAGAAAAATTTTAAAATAACCAAAAAAACTCTAAAAAAAAAAGTCAAATAAAACTAATCTTTTAAAAAGCCTTCTCAACTCATCAAAAGAAAATTTTAAAGTTACATAGAAAATATCAAAAATTTTCCAGAGCCATCCATCAAAGTTTCAAGAATTAATAAAATAACAATAATAATAATAATTGATAAAAATTATAATTTTTTTTAATATTAAAAATTTTTACCATTGTGCCTTTAAAAAAACACGTACTCGTATGTGCACTCAATTGCGGAAATACAAATTTTGAATTGCACAAAAATCTTCCAAATCTTTGCCTTCGATCAAAGGAGTACCTAATGCACTTGGGGTTTTTGAAAGAAACCATTTAATTGCTTAATTGCACACTTTGCATTGCAAGCTTTTAAGCACTTCGTTTTTGTGCACATATGGCAACACAGCCCACAATATAAAAACAAACAAAAAAAGCTTTAAAAATAGTTTAGGCCACGATGTTGACAAAAAACTTTCGATCGATTACTTATACTGGAAACAAAAACAAAAACAAATTTTCTTATATTAATTAATTTAATTAATTAAACCAAATTAAAAAAATTAATAAAACTCAAATCATAAGACTTAAAACAAAAACCTGCATATCGACTCTCTCATTCACTCACTCTCAGATACAAAACGAAAGACTTAAGAAGCAAGCACACTTTTTCACTCATCTTTCTGGAGCACGAGTTGTTTTTTATTGAAAAAAGAAAGAAAAGTAAATGTGAAAAGAAAATTTGAACCAAAAATACACTACACACAAATTTAGTAGCCGTGGTCATGGCTGAAGGTAAAGCAAAGAATGTGTGAAGGTTGTTTGGAGAAAATGTTGTTGTTGTTGTATGCAAACGACAACAAACACACAGCCACACACATTCCACAAACAAACACATA
This sequence comes from Nowickia ferox, assembly GCA_936439885.1. Lineage (NCBI taxonomy): Eukaryota > Metazoa > Arthropoda > Insecta > Diptera > Tachinidae > Nowickia > Nowickia ferox. The sequence continues at coordinate 86,221,436 of OW387023.1, read as the reverse complement.
TATGTATGTACATATATACATATTTGTTGGGATGACTGCTGAAATGTAAAAAAGTAGCAGTTGTTTTTGGACTGCACTATGGGTTATTTAAATAGATTTTTTTTGTGATATTGCAATATATTTAGTGAGAAGAATTATTCTTAGAGATATTCTGAACTTTTGAAAATGTTAACGGATTGGTTTTTGCAAGGAAAAATACTTTTGTTTGACAATTTATATTGCAAATAAAAACAGTTTTAAGTTTTATTAATGTTGTGTATAAATTCACAAACAAATACAGCGCATATTCGGTTAACGCAACCAATAGAAATTTTTGGTCTGTTGCGAAAACTGAGTAAAAAATTTCTGTGCCTGTTTTTCACTTAAAAGCTTATTTTAAACCAAATAAGATGTTTATTAAAGAATGAAACGTTAAATTGTAAAATAAATTCATTTGCCACGAACTTCTTTAGTGGTTGCTCATTTTGGTTTTAATTCTACATACTCTTGATTTATGAATTTTGTATTCATTGCAAATCGTTTTCACAGGTATGTCACTTTCAGGTTTCTTCAGAATTTCGCTCTTTTGCTTTATTGTTAACTTAATAAATTTTGTCAGTGTACGCATTTTGCTTATCTTACAAGAAGAGCCTCTCACAAACCAAGAGTTTTTTTATCTACGTTGGTTTAAAAACAGAAGCACCACGCAAAAATTCTTAGTGATTCCTAAAAAAGCGGTAAATCAAAATGCTTTTGTACGTAAGCACAAGATTTAAAGCACACAGGTTAATAATTTTGAATTTATTTATAAAAAACTAAAATAAAAAACAAAACGAAAGAGAGAATCTTAAATTTGTTTGTAAAGTTGCGTTAATCGAGATCTTGTTTTTTTAAGTTAAGAATTTGGGTGTTGCGAACTGCGAGGTGTGACGCTTATTATGGCCACATACATATTTATATGTATATGGTTAACTGAAATATTTGGGTAAATAACACATTTAAAAATTATTTTTTAGATCAATCGATTTTTCGAAACACCATTATTTTATTTAAAAAATAATAATTAATGATGTTTTTTTAAACAAAGGAAAAAATTAAGTTTAATCCCAGAAAATTTTTTATTCGTAAGATCAATACATTGCATTAATATTTGGAAAGTACTTCGGGTAGTAAAATATTTTAAGGGAATTTCACAAAATAAAATAAATTATTTTTCACAAAATATCTTTCTGAATACAAAGTTAAACTTTTTACTTTCAAGCAACCCACTGTGCGTGCAGTGCTACAAAAGCATGGAAAAGTAAAATGTAAACAAATAACTAATAATAACTGTAGACGCAAAACAAAAACATTGCAAACAAAAACCCAAAAACCAAGCGCATGCCTTTGTATTGAAGTGCAAGTGATTGTGTTTAAGCTCCATGACGCACAACAACAAAAATAGAAGGTTACATTTATTGCTACTGACTGTTAATGAAACGTACAGGTAAAGAAACCTTTAAGTACCAATGGCTAGACATATTAGAAACAAATACAATTTAATCTAAAAGGCAACAATAAAAGCAATAAAAATGTAATTGAATATAATGTAAGGCAACGACCAGCAACGACATTGCAAGGTGAAAGTGAGTCTTCATAATGAGCAAAATGTAATAAATGATCATATAAGAGTAAGAAAAAACTATAATGATCACAGTGATCATCATTATTGAGATCATTTTCAAAACTTCAAAAGTTAGCGAGCGAATAAAATAACCGAAGCTAAAAATAACTTGTGTCAGACCAGAAATTCACTTGAACTCGTACAAAAATGAATATAAAGCAAAACCAAAAAATAAACAAAATACAAACACACACGTTTGCAGAAAATGTAAAATAAGTGCACTGATTTTTTTTATGGTTTGTGATCAGTTTTTCATTTATTAGTTTTTTTTTATTTCTTCTTTTAGTTTAAAATTATTATTTAGTTTTAATTTTAATTATAACTGCCTTATGATTTTTGCTGATTAAATAAATTCATTGTGTACATGTTAAGATTATATTATAAAGGGAAGTTTCATGAGAAATTATTGTGTAGGAGGAAACTGTTTCTTTTGTTGTTTAATATACCACGTATGGGTTTAAAGGTATAAACAAGAGCAGCTTCACTGTGTATTGGAATTCAGCATAAATATTTTGGATTAAAAATATTGTTTTAACATTATTGCGACAACAATTTAATGTTTTCTGCAGAAACATATGTATGATAACAGAAAAAAGTTGTTATTATTTTAAAGCATGTTAAACATTACATAAGCATATGCACTGTCTAAAGTATGAGGTTTGCTGTCATAAATACGGTCTTAATTTTTTAGTTTTATTCCACGGTGCCTTCTGGCACAGTGTGGGATTTTGTTTAAAAAAAATTGTAATCAACTTTCACACAGCATTTAAAGAGGTGTCACAGAGCTTAAGGTTGGAATTTAGACGAATGGGGGCGGAGCCACACAGACCCAAAAACAGTAACCTTGGGTTAATAAAAAATTAAAATCGATGCCAACCTGGGGGCAAATTACGGCATTCGATACGATTCGAAATTTAAAAACATTTCCATATAAACTCTATTGAAATATTTCGTAATTTCGTTCGATAACGAGTGCCTTAATTTGCCCCCCAATGTTTTTGATCCGATAAGCAAAATTTTTTGCAACTGGATTTTTTTCTATACAAGAGCTAAAAAATGTCTGCTAAATTTGTGAGTTTGCGCTTACAGTTTAGGAAATATTCCAGAGAAAAAATTAATAATTTGGCTTTTTACCAACCTTGGTGAACTGTTCTGCTAATGGCGAAGTCAAATCTTTGATCGATTTAGAAAACGAAGCTTATTATGAATTAAGAACAAAATTTTTAACACAATTAAGTCAAAAGTTATGCGCAATTGAAATTCAAATTTTGAAAAAAGTAAATTTTTTTTGCAGAAAAAAATGGGTTAATTATTTCGCTATTATAAAAAAAATTTGGCAATGATACATACCAACCCCATATTTTTATCTGTTCAAAAGGTAATACAATAAGAAATACTACAAAGAAATTTTTTGGTCAAAACTTTCGTTATTGCAGGAACTAGATCGCTTCGAAATAGACCAATTTTTGCTATAAATATCAAATTTAAGGCTTTTTTCTCAAATTCCAATACTGAAATTAGAGCTAAGAAAAACACAGCAAAAATACTGAAACATCCCACTTTTGGGATTTTGCTAATTTTTTGGGGAATTGCCGGGAACTCAAAAACAATATTTGTTCTTAGTTTCTGTGAATTAATTGTATCATTTCTCAATTAAACGAGCATTTCCAGCCGAAATTATTGATAAAATGGATCAAGAGCTGTAGGATAGTTTCCAGATACAGAACACAGCTTATAATAAGCTGGTGTGTGATGTTTTGATCCTTATATTCCTATTTACCTTATTACACGTTCTGTGTGTTAAAATCTGATTTTGTTAAATTTGCGATGTGAACGCAACATCATCGGTTTATGATTTTACTGTTATAAATACGGCACACAAGATTTAAACTTTTGGTGTGAAAACAATATAATTTAGGATTGACTATCAAGTGGTGATAGGAAATTTTTTGTAAAAGAATAGACACAGGTCTAATGTACATCCATACATATATATTTTCCAAAAAATTTAATTCAAATAAAAAACAAACTAAAATATTAAATTAAATTAAATGTATATGTAAATCTTTCAGTGCGGCAGTACTTTACATGCACAATTGGAAATATGGAAACTAACATATTCACCGGAATTTTCAACACAAAATACATGGTCCAGTAACGTAGTGCAAACATACAGCAACGGCATGGAAGAAGATACTGAAGGTAACCAAAAAATTTTCTTATTAGTAAATAACATTATTTAATTTTAAAAAAAAATCCGACTCTCAATAACAAAATAACAGATGAAGATGAGTTCCTTGCCAACTCCAACACCACCAACAACAACTCAATGCAACATTCAGCAAACTTACCAGCCAATGGCCACTTTGCCACTAACATTCAGATAATCAATACAGATTCCAATAGATTAAGCAATAACAACAATGTAAATAATAATGATAGCAATAATAATAGTAATAATGAATTCACCAACATTATTGCACCAGTTAAACGTACGGGCACACGCAACGGTGGATCTCACATACATTTGTGGCAATTCTTGAAAGAACTTTTAGCGGCGCCTCACATAAATGGCACGGCCATACGTTGGATTGATCGCAGCAAAGGTATTTTCAAAATTGAAGACTCAGTGAGAGTGGCCAAGTTGTGGGGCAAGCGCAAAAATCGTCCGGCCATGAATTATGATAAACTATCACGTTCCATACGTCAATACTATAAGAAGGGCATTATGAAGAAGACAGAGAGATCACAAAGATTGGTTTATCAGTTCTGTCAGCCGTATCATATGTGAGTTGAAATTTTAACAGCAAGTTTAAAGTAAAATGGAAAATGGCATGAAAGAAAGAAAGGAGGCAGGAGAGAAGAACTAATGCTCTGAAGTGACCAGAAAAATTATTTCATGAAATTATTTATTTATTGAATTACTAATTTATTCATTGCACTATTTATTTATTTATTCACTTAATTATTTATTTATTAATTTATTTATTTATTTGCTTATACATAAATATATTTATGGAAAAATTTATTTATTTTAAACTATTTATTAAACTTATTTATTGAAATGTATTTCTGATATATTAATTATTTATTTATTTATTTATTTCAAACTACAAGTAGTTTTGTAAAAATAAGACATTTATTATATATAAATATTTATTTATTTATTTATTGAAACATTTTTAAACTACACTCCAGTTTAGTGATTCATTATATGTGCGAATATAATTTTTAAGTTATATTTATTTTTTTTTTTCTATTTATTTATTTATTTCAATTTATTTATTTATTTCTATTTATTTATTAAATTTTATTTATTTATTTATTTAAAATAGCTTTTATATGCTTAAACTCGTGCTATAATTGAGATTTAGAACAACTGAAAAATGTTGATTTGTATCACAATTTAAAAATTTTCATATTTTGAAAAATTATGAGTTAAGGAAGTGCAATATTAAAATTTATTTATGCTTAAAATTTTTAAAGTGGCCTTAGTTATATCTTCCTTATTTGGCGCTATTGAATGGATTACATTTGAATAATTTACAAAATATTTTTGTATCACGAAATATGATAATTTTAAATTGCATATCTCTTAAATGATGAAAATTTCTTTAATATTCTTAAAGATTTTTTTATATTTATTAAAAAACATCGCATGAAAATATATATGCCAAGCAATTGAGGGCCAATATTTATATTTGATGGATTCTTTTTTTTTATTACGCTACACGAACGTTTGTTTTTATTCGATTTTAGAAGCATATAGGGCTCTCAATAGCCTGCCACCGCCTTACAGACTCTTTGATATGCCATCCTTTCTTATTGTGGGGAAGTCATTATAAAAAATATTTAATTTTTAAATACTTAAATGGTTGTAACTATTACATTATTGTAACTATTTTAATCACTTTTATATACAGTTTTGTAAAGATTTACAAAAATACAATAAAAGCATAAAAAATTCTTTAAATTAATATTGCTGTATATATGATCTAATAAAGAGGATAAACGCAGACCCAATTAAAAAATTAAAGAAATTTTATTGAATAAACTTTAAGATTTATTCAATTTAAAATATTTCGTTAAAAATTTTTTAACCCAACTAATAATATCAAATTATTATTTTATTTGTTCACTAAAATATTTTTTTTATTAAAAATACATTGAAATTTATTATTGAGGGGTTTAGCTGGTTCCTATGCGCATTTCTCTGCTTCTAATGCAGATCATCAGGAAAGCTTTTCCCTTTGGGTAATAATTTGGGATTATTAGTGTGTTAAAAAATTTTGAAAATAAAAATATTCCGATTTTATTAAAATTAAAAATTTAACTGAAACAAAATTAAGATTCAATTAAAAAATTAATTGAAAATTTTGTTTAAGATTTATTTAAAAAGAAAATTGGAAATGTATTTTATTAACACACAAATTAAATAAAAATTAAATTAAAATAATGTTCAATTTCAATTAAATCTTTTCCTTGAATGACTGAAAAAAAAAATATTTTAAATATTTTTGATATATTAATTAAAATAATTTTGTATGATCGACTCAAAAATTAGAAACAAAAATCTTAAAAATATAGTTAAAAATTAACAACTAAATTACGTTTAGCATTTCTTCACAAAATTAGTTACATGTAAAAAATTTTTTATAATACGAGTAGGACCAGCACTCAGGGGATGACCCCTACTCAAACAATACATTGTGCTTGAACTAAGAAAATAGGTTATGGAGTGTCTGTGGACATTCAATTTGTACTTTTTCACTAGAAACGAATTTTCTCTGTAATGCATAGTGCGATTTATTGGCCAATTGACCACAAAAGGATGTGCTGTGAATGAAGTACATGTTGTGCGTAGAAATGTGCGGGTTTCAGGAACAAGTTCCCTAATTTTATCAGAACATATTTTATTCTAGTAGCGATAGAACAAGGAAATGCATCCCACGTTGCGTCGATGCTCCAATGAATCAATCGAGTGTAATACTCTATATTTTGAACAGTCACAATCCTCTTATCTTATGCACAGTCTTTCAAAAACTGTCAAGAACTGACAAATAATAAAAATAAAATAAGAAAACTTGAAGAAATTTGTAAATTTATATACATACATACATACATACATATATGTATATAAAAAGTGAAACTTGTATTTTAAAATGCATAAAGAAAGCCAAAAAACTGAATTCTTCAAATTATTCAAAGAAGTTGCTGTTTTATAAAATGCACAATTGCACAGCTTATGCTTACGAGTCAAAATTGTTGGGCAAACTTACTTATTTTGTGTAAATGAGTCTTGCACAGCTTGCGAGACTTGTGAACGTGAAAACCACTATTATTTTTTTTTTTAAATACTAATCAGTCTTATTCGAAATAACTATCACAGCGCTTAGCTTTACAAAGTTAGCAAGTTCTTAAGTTTCACAATAAATCTAAGTAAATCTTCAAAATGAACTTTATGTTCATGAAAAAAAAATTTCTGATTTAAATTGCCAAAGAAAAGTTCGATTACTAAACACAGCATAAGTCAGTTGATCTGAGTTCTCTTATAGCACAGTACTCAGCAATTAAAATAAAAATATAAATGTCTGTACAGGGAAAATATATATCCCCGACTAATAATTTTAACTTAAAAAAATACAAATAATGAATTAAAAATTTAATTCAGTCAATTAGACTTTTGATTAAATTAATAATATATTAAATAAAATTTTTTTTTTGTAAGTATTAATTGAACAAAAGTTGAGCTAAAATTTTCATTTAGTTAATTAAACTTTTGTTTAAAATTTTAACTGATTAGAAAGTTTAATTAAAACAATTAACTTTGGTTTTCATGATTTGTATTGATTTCAATTAGATAGAAAATATGAATAATAGGAAAGTAAAATTTTTCATATGTTGTCCTTATTCTTAAAAACAATTTTTGATTTTTAAGAGGCTTATAAAACAGTTTTTCATAAAAAATTTGTTTCATAAACCCTATAAAAATAAATATTTCTTATGAATACGGCATACGGTATATCAAGCCATAGCCGTCAAAATAGCATAACCGACATATATTTTGGACCTCGTTTTTTTTACGAAAATCGATTATTTAATATTTATTTCAAATATTATGTCGCTTTAACTTTTTCCGGATTATGGCACGATATGTATAAAGTTATGAAAAACTTTTTGTGAAATTAAATTGTTTCAGTATATCGTGGCATAACCGCCAAAAAAGTTTAAGTGATATAATTCTCGAACTAGTTTTTTGACCAAAATCGATCATTTGCTATCGTAAGTAATTGATTTTCGTCAAAAAATCAAAGTCCACAAAATGTGTCGGTTAAGCTTTTTTGGCGGTTATGGCTCTTTATACTTACACTCCAAAAATGTAAATATCGAATAAAAATATGTTTAAAAATTTTTGTACTACCAAATGTTTGAATCACAATTAACTAAAAATTATTACATACATGCCGAGTATAAATTTTTTTTTAATAATATTATGATATTAAAAGTTCTATGAACAAATTTTAAATATTTATTTAACAAAACTGAATAGAGTTTAAAGCTTAAAAGAATCAATTAAAAACTAAGTTTTCATATTAGCTTAGAGTAATCATTATTTATTTTATTTAATTGTTAGCAAACATTTATGCAAAATGAAATTCTGCCATTAAACAAATATTTGATAAATTTTAAACTATTCATTTAAAAATACTAATTGTAATATTATGTATATTAATTATATTACAAAACAAACAAAAAAGAGGTGTTGGTTATTTATTTAAAAAAATATCTAAGTTAAGTAGTCTAAGCATTATGGGGAATGTATTTATGAAAGGCTTTATTCACAAAAAAAAATTATTTTCGTTTACAAAATGTTTTAAAAAAATTTAATACCAATATTTTTTTCCAAACGTCTTACTAACCAAAATTATTGTTTATGAAGACGGCAGTACGAGTAAATATTTATGTTAAGGAAACAAAACAAAAAGCAAAGTGCTGATTTATTTATTTATTTATTTATTTATATGTTTTTTTTTTGTTTTCCAAATACTGATTTATTATTTATTTAATTTATTTATTACAAAAAGAGCTGAGTGCATTTATAAAATAAATTGCCACTTGATTGATTTTTATATTTATTTGAGTCATTTTAATTTATTATACGTACCGTTACCTTAAATGCAAACGAATGTAAGTACACAAAAATTTTAAATCGAGTTTTAGATTTGATCTGCGATCAAAAATGAAAAATTAATTAAAGAAATTCAAACGGACATAACTACGAATGCATTTTCTTCTTATTGCAAAGAACGTAACTAACATAAAAGCTTAAATATTTATAAAACGGAAATAGATGTTGAAAAAATAAATAAGTAGCCATACTACAAGTAAATTTCGCACAAAATTTTTAAGAATTTCTTTATTATTATTGATTTTGTAACGTTTTTTTTTGTTTCTCCTGTAAAAAAATATAAAATTATAGTTACGTCCGTTTGCATTTAAGGTGACGATACATAGTTATATAAATAGTAGATCAAGAAATAATACTTGAAAAAATAATATTTGCAGTAGTATGAAAGTCCAGTTTATATCAGGTTTTCTCAATTTCAGCAGATGATGATCAGCTGCTAATTTCTCTGGTGCCAAAACAATCAAACTGTTATTACATATTTTGGCAGCAGAAAATTTTATACTAACAAGTATACACGATTTTTTATGCAGTGCTTGCATTTCATATCGAAATAACTTACCCAATTAAATTCATTTTGATAGAGTGCTTTTGCACTTATTCAATGCAGCTTCACTGTAAATGGGATTTATGACAAGTGTTTTACGTGCTAGAGAGCTGCACGAGTCTCATTTCACTGCGGTACAATAATTGCAAGTATAGTATTTCATAATAAAACAAAAAGGTCGAAGTAGGTGCTTAACAAAAAAACAAACACTAAATTACTGTAAAAGCTCATTGTTACAGCATAGTCAAAGGCAAAAAAAATTATATTAAAAATCAGTGCATAATGCAGTTCTAACCCACTATTAAGCCCTAGAATGTTTTTGAATTTAAAGTTATATGGCAAAACTCGTTAATTAAAATCGTTAAATTTTGCCACTTATGCTAAAGGCTATATGAGCTCAAGAAGTATAAGCGGCCGTCAGCAACTTAAGCGAATATCGCTTATGCTTAATATAATAACAACAGCAAAAAGTCTACAAGTTATTTTTTCAACCTCACTCAAAAATTTTCGTACTATGGCTTGAAATGAAGCCTCATAAGTGTTCGTAATTTTTGTTATGGTTGCGCAGCTCTTTAGTAGATGAATTGACTCCCATATAAATTTAAAGTTTGAGATTTTTTTTAAAAAAATGGTTAAAAGTGAGTTTACGAAATTGAATTTTCTTATGAAATTAAAAAATTTTCTATAATTAAGATACAAATCACTGCATAAATCGTGCTTAATTACATATATGTGGGAATATGCAACAAACGCTTAAGTTGACTTAAGAAAATTTAGCTTTTTTATGGCCAGTTAAAAGTTTCGGTATTTATAATGCTACATATGCAAAGAAGGGATCACATAAAAGTATGATAATTTTTAGAGTATTTAAAGCTCTTAGCGTAAGCTTCAAAGCTTTCAAAAAAAAACACTAAATTTTCTTAAGTCGACTTAAAGGCCATCACTCACTATTCTACACAATCTTACGGCTTACGAAAAAAAAATACAATCCTGATCTAATGAATTGTAATTGTACTTTTTTCATACACTCCATCATACCAGTGTTGTAATTTTTCAAAAAGCACACGATTGTGTAGGATAGTGAATCTTAGTATATATAAACATACAAACACACATACATATCATATACGCACATACATATTTAAATATATTTGAAAAACTTTTGCTATATAAAAACATACTTTTGTGCCTCATTATTATTTATAAATTACTTTATAAAATATTTATTATAATTTATTGAACAATATTTATTAGAATCCCTTGTTTATCCTAGGTTTTTAAATATATTCTAATTTTAGTTTTATTTATTGCTATACTCAATGACATACTCAATTTTTTTCAGCCCCTTTAAAGAGTCTGCCTTTAAGGGAGAGCGCTTGTACTTCTTTGTATAATTTAAGTTTATTTATTATATAATATTAAGTTTTTTTTTAATAATTTATTTATTTATTTATTTATTTGGAAACAAAAATGTAACAGAAAAATTAAACTAATAAAAATATATTTTGGCACATGTCAATTTAAATGATGCTTTTTTTATTTTATATTGGCTAAGAGCGTGAAAAACACATTTAGTGTGTTTAATAAGTTCGTCAACGTGCGAGTCGTATTTGCGCGTTTTGGGTTTCGTATGAGTGTAGAATATTTCAATGTTCAATTCTGCTGCTAAATTAGTTCAAACAGGCTTAAATTCATAAAAATTGTCGTTATGGCAATTGTTAAACTGAAAGTACTGTTTTACTGTATGCCTTAAAATATAAGGCCTCTATGATTTAAATTTTTTTAACTGAATTCCCGTTTTTTAATGAATTTTGTTTTCAATTTTTTCTGTATATTCAATTATTTCTGTATATTCAATTATAGCGGAGTAAAGGGACGCCTCAAAAATTGATACTTTGTCATTTGTGGAGCAATTTTTAAATTCTTTTTTGCTAATGGAATGGAATGCCATTAGCAAAAAAAAATTTAAAAATTGCTCCACAAATGACAAAGTATCAATTTTTGAGGCGTCCCTTTACTCCGCCCGTTACTTTCATAACTTTTACATATGTAAAAATAATTTTAAAAATTGGCTCACAAACGGCATAGTAATGTGATTATCCATTTTTTTTGGCGGCCACATTTCGCTTACCCCACACCCCCCCCCCCCCCCACCACAACCAAGTATTAAAAAAAATAATTGGACTTCTTTCATATGCAAAATTGTATTTTGAAATTTGTTCGACACTTCGAGCCATAATCGGCAAAAAAGCTTAACCGCCACATATTTTGGACCTCGTTTCTTTGATGAAAATCGATTATTTACTATCACAAATGATCGATTTTGGTAAAAAAAAAATTAAGTTAGAAAATTATGTCACTTAAGTCTTTTTGGTGGTTATGGCAAGGTTGACAAAGTTATTTGATACTCAATTATTAGGGCGGGTTATTTGCCGCACCCTCCGCATTAGCTGACCTCTTCCATCTGACAAAAGAATTTTGGAAATTGGTCCACATATTACGAAGTTATTTAAAGGCGGGCACTTTGCTTCCTACACCCCTACAATTTCCAAAAACAAAAGTTAGTGGACCTGTTACATATGCAAAATGAGCTTTACGAATTGTTCTACAAACGACAAAGTAATTTCATAAACCATTTTTTTTGTGGGCACATTTCGCCCTCCTCTCCTCAAAAATTAAAAAAAAAAACAAGAAAATCTTATCTTTATGCAAAAATCATTTTGTAAATTGGTCAACAATGCCGAAGTTATAATTGTTTTTATTATAAAATCCGTTAAAAATAATGGGGAAGGAGTAACAATATTTATTTTAAACGCCCACGTGGTTGATAAAAGTAGCCTTCAGTTCATTCCAGAGACCCAGTTAAATGTTGTGAAGATTTCAGGAAGATCAGTCAAGAGGTTTGGTCTCCTATAAGGTACAAACAAACAAATAAACAAAAAAACAAACATACATTCCGTTTTATATATATATATATATATGTATATCGTTACCCTAACATAGAAAGGACCTTACTCATTATTTTTTTGCGATCGATATTTTTTTTTATTTTGACAGAAGAACATTTAATATTTCAGAAAAATAATGAGCTAGGGGCTTTCTATAGTATATAGATAAACCTTTTCTTCATATTACCTAATGACAAGAATGACTATATACATTTTTTTAACCATTTTCCATTTCAAATGATTTTAAATAGAGAACAGCTTTAATATTTCACATTACATTAAATAACAAACTTTTTGAATTTCTAAATTTATCAGAATCACTTTGTTAAGATATCCAGGTTTAAAAATACTTATTTCCTAAGAAATGCGTGTATTTGCACAATTCGAAAGGTTTTTTTTCTAAAGAAAATAATTCCATCAACAACACAAATAAATACCTTCTCATATCACATCTACAATAAATTGCATAAAATGTACATAAGAGCATACATATCTACATAGTTACAGCCATATACATTCATACAGCAGTACACCTACCAACATTTATGTTGTGCAATGAAATGAACAGACAGCACTTTATTTTATTGTATTATTCTTTTTATGTTTTTTCAGGGAAATGATGGAAAACTTCTTATGCGAATGAATGACAGTTACATGCATTTAAAAATACAAATATTAAATTAAAAAGAAATTATATAAATAAATATGAATGTTGTAATCAACAACAAAAGTATAAAACTTGCGAAATATAAAAATTTATTTTTAAGGTGGCCAAATTTTTAGAAGAGTGCTTAAGAAATAAAAGATAATATGTATATAATATATAAATTAAATTTAGTTTTCTTTCAAAATACTTTATTAGATTCTTAAAAGAAATAATTTTTTTTACAGTGGGAAGAGATTTTTGTGATTTCTATAACATGAAATGCATAAATAAAATTATTAGAATGACTTTAAATTACGGAGCTACCAGCAGAATCAATGGTAATGAAATTCAAAAGAACGGTAATAGATCGTACCGAAACAGATCGTACGGCAATAGATCGTAAGGAAACAAGCTTGGAGTTGTTCCAGAAAAATATGTATGTACATATGTATGTACCTTCAATTGATAAATCTTAGCAGAACACAATGTAAATTTCCTTCGTTAAGCTGTTAAATTATATGCCGACAAACGTGTTCACTATTTAGTTCATCTCAGAACCTTCTGTGTGGTGAATAAAGATCGCTTCACAAAGAGTGCAGAATACCCGGCAGTAAATGCGAATAGTGAAATTCTAGTGATTTACTAGTGACCCTGTCAACAGTACTACTAAGTAAGTGTACCCCAGCCAATACAATCGCCTAATGAGATATAACCTAGGGCTGTCATTAAAAATCCACCAGTAGACTGTAGCACTACGGGCCAAGTAGTTCTTTTTAGACCACATGGAGACATTGGCACCAAACATTCACTAGTAAATTTTAGGGGCTCTAGTCTACAAAATCGATATCTTCTAGCTTGATGTCAATACTAAAATTCTAGTGATTTACTAGTGACATTTTCAGTAGAACTACTGACCAGGTGCACCTCAGCCAATGTAATCGCCTATTGACAGATAACATAGGGCTGTCATTGAAAATCTACTAGTAGCCTTTAGCACCATTGACGAGGCAGTTCTTTAACGACCACATGAAGACATTTGAACCAAAGATCCACTAGTACATTTTAGTGACCCTTGCCCACAATTTTATAAGGGTTGGGACAACAAACTGAAACACATACATAAATATTTGCTGGGTTTTGTATGAGTTACTAAGCCTACTATGCTTATTTTTCTTTTGTGATTTTCAAAAATATTAATATTTGTGAATTCTCAAATAGTTTATGAAAGTATGTGCATAAGATAAGAGGTTTGTGACTGTTCACAATGTGTGGTTGAAGTCTACTGACGATTTGTTAAAGCAACAATGAAATGCATATAGACATCGCTTAACCACCAGCAAATAAATTTCACTTATAGTAAATTATTTTTATATTATTTATTATTTATTTTCCGATTTAGCTTAAAACATGTCAATTGAAATTAGAAGTTTATATATTTATGATTTAATCAGGCTAAAGTTCGTATCGCTTTGTAAGCCAAATTACATGTGATAATTATTAATGAACAAATAACATCAAAGTTAGTTGTAAATATTCTGACAACACATAGTTGAACGGAACAGCTAGCCGTTTTCGAAGGCCACTAAACCTTCATCATCAGCGTTCTTCTGTGGTAAGACTGTTGTAAATATAGTGATGGTAAATTTGGGGCCTTCATTACAAAAACACATTTCAGCAAATTGAAATACGATGAATCAAACCAATTCACATATTCCATTTGCAGAAAAGTTTCGTATATAAGGCAGAAATCTACATCAACTGACACCACACACAGTGGACCAAACACAGAAGAACGCTGATGATGAAGGTTTAGTGGCCTTCGAAAACGGCTAGCTGTTCCGTTCAACTATGTGTTGTCAGAATATTTACAACTAACTTTGATGTTATTTGTTCATTAATAATTATCACATGTAATTTGGCTTACAAAGCGATACGAACTTTAGCCTGATTAAATCATAAATATATAAATAAAATGAAAGTTCGAACAATAATAATTAAGAAATTAGAAGTTTTCATTCGAAATTAGAAAAATATCAATTCAAAAACTATATTTGAAATTTAAAAATTACATTTGCAATTTTCAGTTAAAAAAATATATTATTACACTAAAAATATTTGCTTAAAATTTAAACTGTCAATCAGAAGCAGTCAATCGGCTTGCAACTCTGCTGTTGACTGTACATCGTAATAGATAAAGAAATCAAACTATTGTCGCGTTCTTTGACAATGTCACCAGAAATACACTAGAACTTTTGTCTCTAAAGCGTCTCTACTCGCACGTAAAGGAAAAGTTGTTGACATTTTAACTAGTGCAATGGTCGCTAGAGAAAAGTATGTTGACATAGAAACATATGGTTCTAGGCTGACTAGAGGGTAGTCTTATAATACACATACAAACACACATCAAAATAACTTTTTAACCTCTAAAATTTTTCAGGATGTTGCCAATAGTTGCCAGCAGTTTTAATGTTATCAGCGAAGCCAAACAGTCTTAAGTTAACAGGATTTTAGCAGCGAACTATTTAACATTACGAATTAACACAGTTGTTGCCTAAAATTCGAAAATTATTAAAAACAGTGTTGAATAAATAAAGTGTTGTATTTATATTATAATTATATGTGTATATACATACATACATACGTGTGACTTTTACTTTACTTGCAATTACCAACTTTAATAAATAAACATTTTTAAAAGGTACGTCGTTTTTATTCTCTTAAAAAATACATTTACGGCCTTATGTATAATCAAAAACTGGCAGGAAGTTATTATAAAGTACAAAATTGAACTACGTGTTGACGAGTTCCTCTATACAATTTGACATTACAAATAGCCGCATAATTGCAGTTTTAACAAACGATTACATCCTAGCATGATTTTTAATGTAAAATTGTATATCAAAACACGTTAAAACCATGTTTAATTTTGCCACTTATGCTAACTTCATGCCAATTTTTGATTATACATAAGGCCGTTAGTATTTATTTACCACACGGTTTGCCTTCCTATTTGAAATAGAAAATATATACTACGTAATGCACTTCTAAATACGATTATTATGTTTTTGATTTTGATGATGCATTTGCTGTCATTTTATTGTTTGATAGTGATATTGTAGAATTTTTTTATGTAAGAAGAATATAAACATATGATTGAATGGTTGCTTTTGGTTAAAAAGATTCACCGCAATACATTTATGTGCTCGTATGTACGAGCATTTACACTGTGCAAATCTAAATTTATAATATATTGTATTTAGGAAAAAGCATTTTACAAATCAAAAGGATTTCCTAGCAACTGCACAGAATTTGATTTGCCATAATTTTATGTTAGCAATACACATACATAAATAGATTTGAATTTCTTTGATAAAGAGATAAGAAAATCAATAAATAGGTGGCATTAAATAGCGATGCTAATTCGTATGTCATAAAGGCGAATTTTTGCCTCTACCATTCAAAATCTAGGAGCAAGTTGTATTTTTTTCCTATAGATGGTTAATTTTCCATACTGATTAACTTTTATTTAACATTTTGACATCTTTATAATAAGCTTAGGTTTTAAGCTTATTATAAAGATTACAAAAAAAAAATAATGATTTATTTTCACTTGTTGTACAAAAAAGACTCAATGTTTCATATACAATCTTTCAAAGTTAATTTTATACCAGCATTGTATAATTTTCATTATTTTGATTTTCTTGATGAAATAAAAATGGCGAAAAATATATTTTCCTTAGCCCAATGTATTACATGTTTATACACTTTATCCCGTTAACTGAACAATGACATTCACATCTCTTTTTATTTTCTTCTTATTTTTATTATTGTTGCAGCATTTATTTCAGTTGCTGCAATAGTTTATTGAGTGAATAAAGACGAAAATTTATTGTCTCACATAAAAAAAAATGGGATTGATTCACAACATAAAATTTTACAATACACTGCCGTCATCAAGATACACACACACACACACACACACACATACGCAAACGCACACAATTTAATGTGCCATACAATTTAAACTAACAACAAGAAAAACTTATACGAATACAATTCCTTGCAACAAGATGTTCATAAAAATTACTGTTATGTGTAAAATTGTACACTGAAAGAAATGTAAACGTAACAAGAGTATCAATATTATTTATTTTTTTATTTTTAGGACTTAAGCTGCCGCGAAAACAAGTAGTCTTATAATTTCGGACTCGGAATAAAAATTTTGACAGTTCCAAGATTCAAAGATTCAATTACGAGGTTACTTGTAAAGTATGCAGTTCAAACACTAACTGCAAATAAGTTACAACAATTTTAAACATTAAATTGAATTAATTTAGAAATTTATAAAAATAAATATCTCACATTTAAATTTTTTTAACAAATTACGAGGTTTTGAATATATACAATTAAAAAAGTTAAAATTTAATTAAGCAATTTAATGGAATATTAAAATAAAACAACGAAAAATTAATATAAAAAAAATTATTTCAATAAAAGTTATAAAAAAATTTATGGAAATAAATGTGAATGTATATTTGCTGTTGGTTGATATTAGTGTTACGCTGCATTTTTTGTAGTGGTACCGAGAACTCATTACTGAACTTCAATTAAAATTCTTTAAGAACAGAAGAAGAATAACTGAGATATGCTACAGCAAACACAATAAATTCAGTAAAGTGTGAATTTGACTCTTACACTATAGTGTTCTGTAACTTTTTGGCGTTTTTTTTTTTGCTATTTTCACTTATCTCGGTAACTTTTTTCTGGTTTTGCGATTTTAATTTTCATACATGAAACACAGAAGTATATTTATTTGACATAAAGTTTTTACTTATTCAATTTGAAAATGTTGCTTTTGCGAAAAAAATTTTGGGTTGAATTATACTGGTGAGTTCCAAAAGCAGACAATTGCTTTGCGATAAAATCAAACAAAATTTGCATATACATATTTTAAGTTCTAGCGATTTTTTACTTTTGGGGCTTTTTTCATTTTGGCAATTTTTTTTCGGTTATAAATGATTTTTGGCGACTTTGTTTCCCATTTTAGCGATTTATTTTATTTTTGGTGATATTTTCTATTTAAGCGCTTTTATCATATCTCGCTATTTGTCGTTTTGGCGATTTTGTCTTTTTCGGGCGATTTTTTTAGTTTTCTGGCGAATTTTTTACTCTGGTGATTTTTTGTATCTTAGCGATTTATTTTATTCTTGGTGATATATTTTATTTAAGCGCTTTTTTCATTTCGGCATTTTTCTTAACTTTTGTTTTTTTTTTGTTTTATCGTGTTTGATAATTTTAAGAGTTTACTATTTTTTCTCATTTTAACAGTTTTTCTTTGCATTGACGCTTTTTTTCGATTTATTTCGCTTTTTTGGCGATTTGAGTTTTGTGTGTCTACAATGTACGATTTAAGTTTCAGCGATTATTTAGTTTCGGCGTTTTTTGCGTTTCCATGATTTTTTCGGTTTTTGGTATTTTTTTTTTTTAATTTTTTGGCGACCTTAATGCTTTTCGTGATTTTTTTCTTTCATTTTAGCAATTTATTTAATTTTTTGCTGATATTTTTCATCTTAGCACTTTTTTATTATGGCGATTTTTCGTTTCGGCATTTTTCTTAACTTTTGTTTTTTTTTAGTTTTAGCGTGTTTGAAAATTTCAAGAGTTTGCATCTTACGGTTGTCAAAATTACACAGTCAAAATTACATAAACTGATAGATTACCCTATAATTTAGATTTTTTTAAATTTCAGTATTAATTGTAGTCTGCTTAAAAATGCACTAACTTCGGAAATATCAAATGTCTGCTTATTACATTATGATTTGCAAATTGTTCGTTTCTCGGCTTAGAAAACCAACCGATTCTTATAAAATTTAATTACAAAAAAAAAAAAAGATCGAAGCATTCACCATCAGCTTGAACAACTTTACATAAATTTTTTCCAGTGCTCCTAATATATTGGTATGTCTATCTGAATGAATTGTATTGTCATTTTGATTGAATTGTTGTTATCGATACATACACAAAATCGTTTATTTATATTCCCCTATAGAACTGAATGGATGACTTTAACAAGATGGCGGTTAAAAGGATGTACACTTCGTTAGTAAATTTATAAGAATTCTCTATTCTTTGCAATTTTAATATGTGCATTGTTGATTCTTTCTTTTTTGCCGAGACATATGCACCTTTCTTAGATCTTGTTTTTTCGTTTTTTTTTTCTTTTTTCAGGTTTCCCATATTAAAAGCAATGTAGGTATAAAATAGTAAAACTTTTCTTATTCTGTCTTAAGGATATGATTTATTTCTATTTTATTTACATTTTTTATTGCAACTTTATTAAAGATGTTACATTTCATTGTGACATTTATAAACAAAACTTGTCTTTCTTTTAACTTGCATATCCGTAGATCTTAAACTTTGAGAAACATGTACATATTTTAATGGAAAAGTAACACAAAGGAAATAGATATAGGTGCACTTAAAATATTAAATCATTAGAACACCCATAGGCCATTAAAGGAAAAATCTGTTGGGTTGTGTAGCTTAAGTTTCATCTTCTTCTGCATTTGCTCTATGTTTCTTTGTTCCCAGCATACTTTTAATATATATATATTTTTTAAAGAGAAGTAACACTCACGCAATGAATGCCTACTACTATTATTACCATTACCTTGTTACCTTCTTTAGGAAAGGGAATTTTTTGAAGCTGTGTTTAGTAGCCATTTTATTGGTTATTTTACTTCGCAGATGATTCTGCTATACAATACCGACGAAGGAGGGCACTTTAATGTTACATTAGGATTAGCAGCCGCTGAAGCCGGTGTAGTTCAGTGACCACTGTCTATGCCAGCATCACTTGAACTTTCGTACAACAACTGATAAAAAGGAACACCAATGCAAATCAGAAAAATGATATTGTTATTTAATGATTTTCAGAGACTGGTCTCGATCACAGGATCTTCGGTTTTGTAGCCAACGTGCTAACTACTTCAGCCAACGCCATTCCTATTTTTTTAATTTTATTTGATTATTTTTATTTGCTAATAATAAGTTAATTTTCTCCTTTTTAACTTCCAGCTCCATGTGAGAGTTAAGTTCAGATCCTTATATCTTCAAAATGCACAGGGTGGGCCAAAAGTAACATTACAGTCTATACTTTCATTATTCCAAAGTCAATGGTAAAAATTAAAAACTACTTCCTGCAAATACCGCCCTCTATTAGCTTCGCTTATCCTCTTGGCCAGTAGGTTGTGTGCTAGTCTTGTATTTGGAGAGTCACAGGTTTCATTCCTGCTTGTTTATACAGACAAACGAAAGAAGTTTCGTAGTTTGTGTTTGTTTAAAAAAATATTTAAAGCGTATTCTATAATTTTTTCCAGACTTCAGGTGCCATCGCTAGAACTTTTCTTCGAATAAAATATTTTATTTCTTTCAAATATTCTTAAGGCCAAAAATCACCAGCTCCTGAAACCGACAAAAGCGGCCGTGCAATTAATTCACTTATCTAAATACTCATATGAGTTAAACAACTGGATTTGTACCACATACCGGACTATTTATTTCTCTTTAAAATGAAACTGAAGCTTTAGTTATACTCTTGACTGTAAGCCTAATATACAAAGCTATTGATTTAAATAAATATTGCATGTTTAGTTCATAGAAAATGTACTCATTTTTATCTTGTTGAAGATATTGCAGCAACAGTTTCTGTTGAACATTTTTGACAATTCGTATAAAGAACTTATGACAATTTGTATCATATGAAATAATTTTTTTTTTAATTTTGTTGACAGATATTTTTAGTTTAAATTTTAGAAATGTAGTATAAAATTGTGTAAATCAAGTTGTAATAGTATATTAGATGAAGTATTTATTTTTAAAAAAAATTTAAATTTGGTTTATAAATTTTTGAATAAGTTTCCTTCAAAATGTTTGGGGAGAAAACAAGAAATTCTCATCCTGCCTTCAATTTGGAATATCTATTTAATTTTTCGGGAATAAAAACTGCCGGTGAAATTAAAGAGAAATTGGGAAAAGGGAACAAATTTCCGCGGCGTTGTTATTCATAATTGAACTGATTGAGTAACTATAAATTTTGTATCGAAAAGGCAAAGCTTTTAATGCGTCAAATTTTGCAATAACTTTTTGTGGCATATCTTTAGGCTTTATTGTAAACTAAAACAAGCTCAGGTCTGGATAGTTTAGCACCTTTGAACTTTAAGATCTAAAGTGGCTTAGCATTTTTGCCGACCATTAAGTTGAACATCAGAAAAAATAAATTTTTATAAGAAAATGCCATTTTTTGAGAATAAATGTGAATAAGAAAAATTATAATGTATAAAAATTCGAACAAAGCGTCAAAATAATAATAATAATAATTTTAATTGAAACAGCTCAGAGCACTTATTTTTTAAATTTTTATTATGAGAAATATCGCTTTTTATTTGCCCTTATTTTCTTAAATTTCTATTAAGCCAAATTTCGCCTTTTATTTACCACAACTCAGGCAAACTTTCATAAACTTCAATATATTTTTTTAAGAACTTCCAGCTCGCAAGTTGTCATATTTTTTGTTTAAAATTTTCTATGAAATCAGTTTTTGTATGTGGCACGTAATCAACAAGAGGATATTAACTTAAATTTTTAAAATATCACTTTTTGCAAGAAAGCAACTAAAAACATAAATATCTATCTATTGTAAAAATTTCAACATATTCAGATTAAAATTTTGTTGTTAAAAGTTGTTCTACTTTATGACTTTAATTCGAAATGTGACTGTTTTTATGCTAAAACTGCTAAAATTTTTCTTAGTTGTGACTCTTTTCAAAACATAAATATTCTTCCACAATAATTGCAAGATTTTAAAATAAAAAAAATGTTAATATATTTTCAAATGGAATTTGCTTACTATGTGTATTCAGATTATCAAATTCTCTTAAAATATAAGCCTAAACTGTTTTTCGTCTCTACTGAAAATTTTAAAATTTATATTAAATGCGATGTGTGTTCGTTGAACAAACAAGCGAGTATGCTCGAAAAAATGTGTTTTTGTTTTATTACACGAGAATTTTATTATTGGAAATTGATCCTAATTTTCATCTAAAATTCATATTCAGCGATGAGTTTTATATCTGGGTGAATGGGTACGTCAACAAAACAAAATTATCGAGACGAGATACAACAACGTCCCATGCATGTCAAAAAACTCACTGTTTGGTGTGGATTTTGAGGCCCTCAAAGCTAACAAACCTTATGCCACCGGTAACATTAAGTCTAATTTATGAATTAAAGTCATGAAAAATTTTACATATTGGATGCACAGCACCCAAAGAAGCCACGACGGATATAAATTCTGTACACAATCTAATTGATAGGCTTCTCAGAGAAAAAAAAATTCCTTTTATTTCAATTTCAAGATAAGGAGAGTTAAATGAAAGACCCTTTAGTTTAACAAAGGGCCTAACCCGCGATATCGACAACGTTCGACTTGTCGCACACTTGCATTCGAAACAACAAGAAAATATTAAAATTTGTTTTTGTTTTGAATGTAAGTGTGCGACACGTCGAACATTGTCGACATCGTGGGTTTGGCCCGAAATAAAAGTTTTTAAGTATAAAAAATAGTGCGGATAATAATTTCATCTGAATCAAATGAGAGAATTGAGCTTCAGATTCTCCCAAAAAAAGTAGAAATTATCATATTTTTGCCTTGAACTGCAATAGGAATGAAATTGAAACTCATCATATAGCCGAAAATTTGCAAATACGAGTTTGTTCATTATAATTATTAGTTAATTATCATTTTCGCTAATTGATTTTTTTTTCCTATGAGCCGCTTTACATATTTGCATATGTACTTCTATTTATATTTCCTTGTATTGCTTGCTATAATAGCTTAACTGCGGTTAAGATTTCCAACATTTAACGTATTACTTAACTTGTGTGATATATTTGAAGCCATTTATATCATGATCACAAAATAGTATTTCATGGCAAATACTTAACGAACCACCAAACAACAATGTATTAAGGCTGTTCGTTACTTCCTTTGGCCTAATGTGCTCTGGCATGGTGTGTCATCATATAAGTTGATGTTACATAACTCATCAATAATGTGAATGTTGCGTAGTTATTGCTTGTGTAAGTGTTTTCATCTATGCAAAATATTTTGCGAAAAATTTACGTTAGAAAAGCTGTTAAGACAAAAGTGGAATATGTTACTTCTGCCATTATTGCTTCTAGTACTCCCAGTTTGTATTCTAAGTTCCAAGTTGACGTGAATTTGTGTAAATTTAAGACACTTTCTTTTCTTCAAAAATGATTTATTACGTATCAATGAGTTATACTGTAGAAAAGGTGATAAATAATTTTGAGAAAAAATTATACAAACAAAATACAAAAAAAAATTATCATACTTTTTTGTACCCTTCGCCAAGAATTATACAAATAATAATCTTTTGTTTCACAAAACAAGCAAACATACATATGTACATAAACCAAATATATTAAATTGACCTATAGCTTTAAAAATAGTTTCATTGATTATATACAAAAGGTCGAGAAACAAAACAATTTATATATACATAATTCATACGTACGTCGATGAATTGTACTTAAATATAATATACCGCATAGTCGAATATAGAACTCTTACTTGTTTAATTTGTAAAAATAATTTAATTATTTTTTTTTTAATTTTTAACAGGAGTGTATAAAACTACTCTTAATATTATATACCTACTAACACACATATTTATTCATTTGTATTATCTTCTTTAAGAAAGATATTGTTGGGAATGAACAGATTTTGAAGTAATTTAAACTAATTCGGTTTTACAGCTCTGCACTCTGCGCAACGAGACCTCTGGTGTTATATAGGTGCCCCTTAATTTGTTAGCGAGTATATATATATATGTCATATATATGTCATATTCATAAAAAATATTTTAGGTTTATTACAGGTTTATTTGACAAATTTACCATAGAAATATGTCAAGTAAGCGCTTAATAAACCTGAAATATTTTTTATGAATATGGCAGTAACTCTTTGACTTTAAACTCACATACATAGGGTTCAAATCAAGGCGAATTCATACTAGGTGGTCGCAAGGGATCAGATGACTATTTTCGCCGACTGTAATTTGAATATTCATTGGATGTCAACACACATTTTTCAGTACATTTAAAGTATAAATTTCTCAAAGCGAATTGAGCTGAGTATACCTTATATAAATTTGTCTTGGGTTCAAATATAAAAAGTACACTCCAGATGATATTTCGATAATGTGATCAACTGAGAATTACGTTCTTAGTGTTTAGCAGAGCTACTACTCTAGTTGGAGTGGGCGATGAACAACCAGTAAGTTACATTACTCTTACTCAAATGTAACAATAAAAGTAATAATAATCATAATAATAGTTATTTATGTAGACCTTGTGGTTTAGTTTTTTTATTCAATAAGTTTTTCATTCATAAATAATAAAATACCTTTTCTAAAAAGTAATTTTACAAAAAAGAAAACTTTAGTCAATGAAAAAGTGCCGTTTCAAAAAAATATCTTTCCGTTTTTTCATTTTCTATTCAGGTTAGCACGAAGTTGTATCACTCTACTTAAGTATGTTTAACTATTCTTGCTTATCTTTTACGATCATCACATTAATTATTTTTACTTATTCGATGTACCGTCGGTACATACATGTAAGTATTATTGTAGTGGATATTATGTTACATTGTTTTTGCTTCCCGGTATATGGAACTGTGATTGCCCAGTGAACATATATTTGTCACGTGCCCATGATGATTTAAGTGGGACAATTTACAATTGTTTGTTTGTTTTATAACCTATACTGAAAGCAATCGGCTTAGTTCGTTGTAACTTATTTCAGAAAACCCCTTGCGGAACATTTTGAAAGGCGAAAAATAAAAATTCCAACAAACATAAAATATAAAGTTCAATTATTACCAGGTTGTCTGGAAGTAGATTTATATTTTCAAACTTAAATAAAAAACGTAATAATTGACACAAAGCTTTATTAAGAGCATTGAACGATAGAATGAAAATGCGGATTTGATTTTTTAAAGAGTATGTCATCCAGATGTCTTCCGTCGAGTTGAATGTACTGTTCAAAACGAAGCCTTGTATTCTAAGGCACACGCTGTAGTAAGCTTAGTTCAATTGAGCTGATTTCTCGACGAATATTTTCCTTTAAAGCCACAAGAGATTGGGGACTGTCATTATACAACCTCTCTTTAAGGTAGCCCCATAAAAAAAATCATGGAAGTTAGATCGGGCGACCTCGGTGGCCATGGGATGTCCCCAAAGTGACTGATGAGTTTTTGGTGAAAATTTTCCTGAAGCAAATTCATCGAAGCTCTGGCTGTGTGTGCAGTCGCCCCATGCTGTTGAAACCACGCGTCTAAAGAGTACAATGGATGAGCTCGCAGGTTTGCCAAAAAAAAATTCCGTAATCATGGGTCGTTGACATTCGTCGTTTGGCCTCGAGAATTTTTGAAAAAAAAAAAAATGGTCCAATTATATCATGCGTG
Source organism: Nowickia ferox (assembly GCA_936439885.1). Classification (NCBI taxonomy): domain Eukaryota; kingdom Metazoa; phylum Arthropoda; class Insecta; order Diptera; family Tachinidae; genus Nowickia; species Nowickia ferox. Next base: position 86,195,920 of record OW387023.1, on the reverse strand, counting down.
GATAAAACACACCAAACAGTTACCGTGGGGTAATGCAATGGTTTTTGATGTTTCAATCGAGAGTTTTACTTGTTGACGTTGCCGTTTGAGTGAAAATGAACATCGTCGCTCCAAAAAATGGGATTTACAGTGTGAAAACGCTCCAACATCGTTTCACAAAAATGTTTGCGTAAATTAAAGTTACTTTCTTGGAGTTTTTGAAATATATGAATTTTAAAAGGATGGAACTTTAGATCCTTTTTTAAAATTTCATTAATAATTTTAATTTTTTTTTTTCATATATTTATTTATTGTATCTGCAAATATGAACTAACAATAATTATTCAAATCTTAAATCTAAATATAATTAATTAGGCCCGACCAGTGTCGGACATAAACTTAGTGATAGTTAATAATAATACATAAGTCGTGATAAGCAAAAACAAAAGTATTTCCAAGCAGTTTCTTCTGGAGTGTTGAGTATTAGAGCCCTTGTGTCCCTCTTTTTTAAGCGGATGTGTCCAGTAAAATTCAAGATATTACGAGCAAGCGGATTAGGATGAGACTCGAGTTTTGTAAGATATTTGCCTGCGTATTTTGCAATTTCTTCAGTTACTTGTGGCATATTCAAATCACGATGTAAATTTGAATTTCTTTTGTACCATGGAGCCGATGTTATTATCCGTAAAATTTTATTTTGCCTTCGTTGAATTTTTTCTATATTTAAAGCTGAAGCAGTACCCCATAGCTGAATTCCGTAGCACCACATAGGTTTCAAAAGCGACTTGTATATCAAATGTTTACAATCTAGACTGAGGGTTGAATTTCTACCAATCAGCTAATGTATCTGAGTTAGTTTAAGTTTCATTTGCCAGAGTCAATGTGGTGTTTGCATGTAAGCCTTCGATCAAGGTATTTCACTTGTAAATTTTGAGGAATAATTTGATTATTGATTGTAATGGGGAAACAAGTGTCTTTTCGTAGGGTAAATGTTACCTGAGCACACTTCTGTTCGTTTACCTTTATAATTTTAAAATTTCATTAATAATTTTAATAATAATAAAAAAATTTCATTTCATCCAAGTCCAAGTGAGGCTGCTCTTTTCCTTATTGAAAGTCGCGGATTGTCACGTAAACACCCACGAACGAATAAAATTTACACTCGTTGCATCACGTATGCGCCGAATACCGAACTTTGAACAAAATTGTCGACCAGCAATTACGTAAGAATCATTACTCGTAAAAAATGTCTCCACAGCGAAAGCTCGATACTCACTCGACCACTGCGACATCGCGACTAACAAATTCACACGATTGATAATTCCAACGGCGCCACCATCCCTCTGCACCGTTTATTGCTTTTTGAAATAATCGTATTTAAAAATATAAATTTGCCACCAGACACCCTGTGCATGCACACAGATAAAAATGATAAGAATAATACAGAAACTCTTTTGAATAAATCAAACCAGAGAAAGAAAATGACTCTAAGCATCATATAATTACATTTAATCTAATCAGTATCAAATATATTCGAATCAGGCGAGAGTTGGAATGTTATAACAATCGATGTATGTATTTCAACTTTGAAGTTTTCAAAAGTGAATTTAATTACCACCAGTTATTTGATAAACAAAAAGGTCTGCAATAAAACACATTGAACAATTACAATCTATCCATAATTATTACTTGTGTTGCCTTATACTTAGTTACAAGCAAATCAAGTCTCAAAATTTTGAAACATGAATCGAACTTGAGTACTTTCCTTCTTCTTATGCTTACATATGTATGTCAGTTAATATTGCGTACATATGTGAGGCTGTGGTGCAAGCATGTTCATGCCCAATAATGAAAGTAACTAATTTGCATTTAGCCAAAAGCATAATACTTAGAGCTGCTTAGAAACCACAAAGTACACAAAACATTTTGTAATCTCAAAGCGCTGTTAAAGTGAGTCTATAATGTTCTAAATTTACCACAAACTACAAACATTAACTGGCACATGCATATGTATGCATATGTTTGTATGTATGTTTGTTGTAATCGAAGACTTAAGCTTCTTTTTTAATGAACAATTTTCAAAAGGTAAAACACTTGTGGTCATGCAAGAGAAAATGGCTTTTTACAATGTTAGTTAGTACACAGAAATTTGGTGACTAATGAAATTCCAATGCAGTTGGATGGCGAGGACTTACAGTTTGGAGCAGAAATATGTTACATTTTATTTAAAAATAAAATTTTCATATAATTAAAAGTTTGCTCGTACTGCGCAATCAATTCAAATTCAAACAATTAAACCGTTGTGGCGCCATCCACATAAAAACCATTAAGTACAGACAATTGTAAATTTTAGTTTAATGCAATAACTTTCGTACAAGTTCTAGTTTCAAACTGTAAAATTCTTTCTTCATAAAAAACTGTATCTCTTACATCACAACAGATTTAAAATAACCCTGCGATTTTACTAAATTTTTTAAAATCTTATTTTTCCAGCGTTTTACGATGTAAATTTCTGTTAGAATGTTAGCAGTAAAGTTATTTCTAATTTGGATCGTTTATTGCCAAGATATCTGACTTTATTTCCTCTTAATTCTTTACACTTTTTCACTACAATAAATAAAATTTCAAAAAAATCCTAGAACAAAATTTTTTACTTATGCTACGCGCTCCTAGAATTTGTAGAAAAAAATTATTTTCTCGATGTTGTGAGACGCAAGGGTTAAACTAGAGTTTCATATTGGAGCTGAAAGAAATCGCCATTTTTGAAGCCACACCAGTCTGCTTTGATTGCCTTAAGCTTAAGCAAGTTACTAAAAAACTGCTTGCTTTCAAGCAATTTATACTTTTGTCACTTACTATACAATAATCACAATACATTTGCGCCCAACAAAAGACTTTATGTGTGAACACAGCTGTACAATTCGATGGTCAATCTTGATTCTATTTCTTAAAGTCACATCTAGTCACATATAGAAGTATAATAACATATGGACACACATACATGCATACACACATACATACACATTTATGTACACATACACGTTGCAATAGCTGCATTGTTTGTTTTAATGCCATAAAGACATGAAGCGTCACAGCATACGCAATTGGATTTCCGGCAATTGCTAGACTTCCTGTAAAGAAACCGACCGTATGGATTAACATGAATGGCAAACGTAAAAGCAAGTGCATGCTCCGGAAGTACATCATCAATAATAGCTAAATGATGTTTGTTTGATTGTCAATTAGTTATTCATCAGTTACACCAAGCCCAGTGCATGTGTACATATGTATACATATATCAAAATAAATATACAACAAACTGTTGCATGAGTTTAGAAAAAAAATTTCTTAAAGTGAATTTTGTAACTATAAATTTTGAAATAAATATTATTAAATGTAAAATCTATTTTGATAACCGATGCTTTTGGTGTGGCAAAAAATGAATATTTTAAAAGTTAGTGCTACATAGTTTGAAGTGGGCTCACTTGTGGCTTGGAAAATAAATTAAAGATTTTATCTTAAGTTTTCAGTTTGGATATCAGGAGTAGGGTGATGGACTCGGTTTTTCAACTGATTTTAAAATATGTGTGTATAAGAAGTTATTTTTTATGTTTTATCTGTAATTTTTATATTATTTTATAGTATTTATATGAATTGTTAACTCTTTTTTTTTTTTAATAAAGTCAAAACTTTTTTATAATAATTTTCCCACTATAAAACCGGTTGACCGGCTTTTACTGAACTTTAAAAACCGAAACCGGGTTTTTCATAATTTCAAATATTCGAGCTATTCGAAAACCGGTTTATGGAAAATTTCGAATAATCGATCACCCTAATCAGGAGGCATACCTAGAATTTGACGTTCGATTTAGTAAATTCAGTTCAATGCGACTTTGACTCGCACACAAACGGCGCGATTTTTGGCGATTGTTTTCGGTTTGTGAAGATTTTTTTTGCATGGACGCTTTTTTAGTTTTGGCATTTTTTTTAAATTTGACTATTTTTCGGTTTTTGGCGATTTTTTTTAACACTTTAATTTTTAATTTCGGCGATTTTTTAGTCTTGGCATGTATTTAGTTTTGGCGTTTTTTTAATTTTTGACGATTTTCTTTTATTTTTGGCAACCTTTTTAATTTGGATGATTTTTTGGAATTTAGCGATTTGTTTTATTTTTGATGATATTTTTCATTTAGGCGCATTTCAATTTTGGCGATTTTTTGTTTCGTAAATTTTAGAATTTTGGAATTTAATTTGAAAATTTTGCTTGTTTTTATGGTTAAGCGATTGTCTATATGCATTTCGTTCCCGCTTTTTGGAACTCATCAGTAGACTTCAACCCAAAACATTTTTGATTTTAGCTAACAAACTTCGTATGTTTATAGTAAGACTCTTAATACAAAAAGATTTTTTTTTGAGGCTTTCAAACTTATTATGTTTGTATATTGTGATTCTCAATATAGTATTAAGAGTCTTACTATAAACATACGAAGTTTGTTAGCTAAAATCAAAAATGTTTTGGGTTGAAGTCTACTGATGAGTTCCAAAAAGCGGGAACGAAATGCATATAGACAATCGCTTAACAATAAAAAGAAGCAAAATTTTCAAATTAAATAAATAAAGACTTTATGTCAAATAAATATACTTCGGTATTTCATGTATTTTGAAATTTATTTTGAAAATTTCAAGAGTTTGCCTCTTACAGTTTCCAAGACACAACAAGTCGTCAAAATTACATTAAAAAAATCGAAAAATCCGACTGCGACCAACTTTAAACCGTTAAGTATCCTAGATGATCATTCGAAATGAAAAATCGTAACAGAAACTTTAAGGTGATTTTAAAATACCTGTCGAATTATACCCATTTTGATTTGGTTCGCCGACTTTCTATTTGTTTTTGTATTTTCAAAAAAGCGTCTGTTGGCCGCAAGTTTAAGACAAATCGATTGATGTAAGAATCATCAAAATCGGTTCTCGCGTTCCGTTTATATAGTACAGCAAAAGAACACACCCACATACATACATATGTACATACATACTTACATATATACATACATACATACATACATAGGCTGATAAGCACAATACCCTTCTTTGCGTCGCGCAGTCGGGTAAAATTACACTTTCGTTGCAAATTTCAAGTATCTATATGTAATTGTTAGGATTTCAATATTTTTCGTTGCTCGTTTTAAAAACTCATTAATTTTTAAATGTTAAACATTTTTTGTTCCAGCGGCCGAAGTTTTACATATTCTGTGAACATGTGACAGACAGACAGACTCGTCTAGACGTAGCGAAATCGTAGCAAAAACAAGACGGTTCCTTTTCACTTTTGGGGTACGGAACCCTAAAAACTATCAGAGACAAAATTAAAGCTGAAATCAATCTTTTCACAATGGTATACAAAGCTTTCCGATAAGACTTCAAATAGCTGCAAAATGTACAAAAAAAAAATTAATGCAGTAGTCAGATAGACAGAACACTTTTCGAACATGACGAAAGCTAAAGCTCTTCGTTTGAAATAGCACAATTTTACGACTTTTGCTCTTTCGACTGCAGTTTTTAAACACTGTTTGTTACTACCTTTCAAGGATTTAACTGCTGAAAAGTTATACTAATTTATCTAAATTTTTTCTGTTCTGTTTTTAATTTTTTGCTAATAATCTTATTTGCTCAAGGAGAGGAGGGGTCTCCGTCCAAACATTTTGTTATTCAAATATCCATAAAAGAAAATTATAAAGCTAAAGCATTGATGATTGCTACGAAACGTGTTTAATTATATTTCTTTTTTTTCATTTCTGTATTCAGTGATACCCTAAATAATTGCAATTTAAAAAGACAATACTAATTCAAAGAAAATAAAAATATAAAACGAAATTCACTAAAGGATCGTGAAAATGTATTATGACTTTAAAAAATTTATTTACGCATATTTCTTAAAAGTCCCACACCTTGGTTACAAACTTTAAAGTTTTTTTATGATTTTTTGTGAAAAAAAAAAATTTTTTGTATGCTCTATCTAAATCGTTAAAATTTCTGGTCACGTTTATAAAATTTAATTTTAATTTTAAATTAAACATTTACTTTCACAGTGAGATATGTATAGAGACACTTATACATACGTATTTATGTATGTTTCTATAGGAACTTTTACGACCTAAAAATAATTTCTAAGCAAAATAGAATTGATAAAAATTCCAAACATGAGTGTGATTTGGAAATTATTTCTTGAATTAAAATTCCTTACAGTTTGATAAATATTACAAAAATTATAAGGACATAATGAAAGTATATTCAGTTGCCAACACTCACTGTCATATATGGTCTGTATTGCCAATATATAATTTAAATATTTGAAGTCATTAGCTGGGAAATTCCACAATAAACTTGTTTTTCATAAAACGAGTATGAAGTTTTGAATTCACTAACAACTTAAGGGAATAAGAAAATTGTTTGGTATCTGTATAGAATTAAAAAAAAGAATATAAAGAACGATGTGGCGATTAATTCTACCTTAATAACTCAAAAATAAAGTTTTTGAGTCATGACTCTATTGCACCAAAGGCTCAAAATGATGAAAATTACCCCTGCCTTTTTTCTCTTCACCAAAATAATAAACAGGTATTCATATAATTAGACTTGTCTTTTCGTTCATTATACTCGTATGTATGGCATGAGTCTATTAATTATTCTCACAACAAATACCAAATATGCATTATGAAACATTTCTTAAAAGTATATATAAAACAGATTTAATGTATTTAAAAAAAATTTCGCATATATAAAAAAAAATTACCCTTATATGCACATTGTTGCCAATTGTCTACGTACCAGTTTCATTTGATTTTATTCATATATTTGAAAGTTTGAATTTATAAAAGTTCGCTTTTGAACACAAACAAATATGACAGCAAGGTATATGATTAAAATTAGAGCCTTTTACTTGCGCTATAAAATAACATGACTACATTAACTACTCACCTCTTATATGATGTTAAACTCTGATTGGAAATAATTTGACAAGCGCTGCTACTAATCAAGTAGTTCTTTTTTTTTGAAAATCTAGTAAGTAATTTTAAGCATCTGCGTAAATAAACAAACTTATATAAATAAGCAAAACGTATAAATTTATATTAAATATATTATACTTAATATAACCATTCACACTATAGTATAGTCAATTAAAACCTCATTTTGCATTCTCGACAAGTTGGCAAACTTGTTTGGGGAAAATTTTTCGTTAATACAACTACTTTTGACTTGAAGTTAGTGGAAAATCCTTGTGGAAAAGTCAAAGCCATATATTATAATCTATACGTACATATTCTTAGTTTATAAAATAAAAGGGGAAAAAACTTAAATAAGTTATACAAACTAAACACTCTGCAAATATAAAGTACAAAGCAAAAAAATTCCAGATAAAAATCAAGGTTTTTTTCTGTTTTACTATAGTTGAATACAATTGCATCAATGGAGCATATAACATGCACAAATACACATTCATATTCATACAAAACAAGCGACTGTGAATGTAGCCTTAGCAATATGGAATACACACTGCTACTCAAATGACTCTGGAGGATTGTAAAAATCAAACTGGAAGGATGTAAAGAGAAAAATACAAAATTAAACAAAGCATCATTTGCTTGGGAGGAAAAGTAGCTTTTTTTCAAAAAGTATTTTTCTTTTAATCTTACGTAAGAGGTAGATAATATTAGAGGATGAGTTTTACATAATATTATTTAAATTTATTTCAGTTGTTCAGGTATGATTACAATTAGAATTGTTTAAAATTATAAAGGAAACGCACACAGTAGGCGAGGTTTTTTCCAATTGCGCCTTGCATAAAGTTGTATGCAGATCTTTGATTTAACTTTATGTCTAGTCATATGAAAATTTTGTAGAAGCATTCACCAAGTAGTGGCTTTACGTCGCCCATGATACAATGTCACAGCTGGATTTATTTCAATATTACGCACTCATAGAAAAATTCACACCACCCACGCACAGTGGGATGGTTTCATAGAGTTTTTAACAAAAACTATAGGTAGTAATCCTAGATGATTTAAAGTTGGCACCGACCGTTGTATTCACTAAATAAAAAAATAATTAATTTAATCTACATAGGGCACGCCCACCACCCAGCCAGTCAATCCAAGTAGATTTTTTTGATTAGCATTTTTCCTATTAAGGTAGAATCTTCAAATTTGGTATATACAAGAATAAAAAAAATCGGTCACGCCCGTCCATAATAAAGCAAAATATTTTTTTTAATTTTTCGTTAATGATTCGGCAAAAATTTATTCTTAATCTTCTTCTAAATTATTTTTAATTGCTAGTGCTTATTTTTAAATTTAGGTTTTTTTAATTTTTAGTGCCAATGTTACATTTTAAGCGGCACGGAAACGCCCAATTTTGCAAATATTAGCGTCCACTTTTCTAAATTTAACATTGCTTCACTTTCAGTACACAAGGTGCCACGTTTCGTAAAAATCGTTTAAATAGAAGTACGTGAAAAGTAATATTATTATTCTATTGAGCATAAAATTGTGTAATTTTAAGAGCCGAAACTCCTTGCCAAGTTTCGTGTGAGTCGAATAAGTAGAAGTACATATACATCATTCAATACTAACTTTTCATGGGCGTGCTCCCACCCATTTTTTTAAACTCAAGATTAAGTTTTTCTAGAGTTCAAGGTGAGTGCCAAGTATCGTAAAAATCGGTAAATTAGAAGCACATGAAATATAATATGAATACGAATGGGCGTATACCCGCCCACTTTTTTGCATGCAAGATTGTTTACTTTAAGGGCTCAAAGTGTATGCCAAGCCTTGTAAAAATCGAGTAAGTACAAGTCATTTTAATGGGCATGGCACCGCTCACTTTTTTTAAGTCAAGATTAGGTGCCTTTTAGAGATTAAAGTGTGCACCAGGTTTCGAAAAAATCGGAATATTAGAAGCATGTAAACTATAAAACTAAGTTTAAATGGGTGTGGCACCGCCCGTTTTTTAATGCAAAAATATGTTTTTAAGAGCTTTAGATGCTTGCTAAGTTCCGCAAAAAATTGGTGAAGTACCAGCACGTGAAATATGAACAGTAATTTAATGGGCATGTCACCGCCCACTTTTTGAAGTGTTTAAAGATCAAGGTGTGTATCAAGTTTCCTAAAAATTTGTGAATTAGAAGCACAGCAAACATCAAACTAAATTTTAATGGCCGTGGCACAACCAACTTTTTTAAAACCAAGATTTAGTTTTTTAAGAGCCACCTTAAAATTGGTGATGCACCAGCTCGTGAAATATAAAATGTAACGTTAATGGGTCTGACCCCGCCCACTTTATTGAATGCAATATTGCGTCTTTTGAAGAGTTTAACGTGTGCACCAAGATTCGGAAAAATCGGTTAATACCAGCGCTGCAGCGGGTGAAATATAATATTAAATTTTAATTGGCGTGCCCCGCCTGCTTTTTCAGTGCAAGATTGTGTCCTTTTTAGAACACAGTAGTTACGTAATATATATGTAATAATAAGATTTGATGGGCATGGTTCCGCCCATTTTTCCAACTTCGAGATTAATTTGCTACGAGAGTGCAATGTGTTTGATAAGTTTCTTAGCAATCGGATAAATAAAATATCATGAAATCAAAGAAAATAATTAGTGGACAAATCCTTGCCCACTTTTTAACAATAGGGCCAAATTGAATTTTAAGGAATTCTTAAAATCGGCCGAAAAGGTACTGAGGAGCTATGAAGCAACATAAAAAAATATACAGATGAATTCATAAACATCTCCTTTTTGGAAGTCGGTGAAAAAGAGCTAAGATCCTATCCGAATTTTTTAGCCATCAAAATTATTGAGATTAAAGTTTTTACTAAGTTCTTCTTTCGTACAAAAACTTATAACTATAATCTACTATGTATTATTTAAAATTTTTTTTATTTCCATACTCTGCTGAAAATACATATTTTTCTTATGGACTATTTATTCACTCCCAAAGATTACAAATATTTCAATGTGATTATTCTAATTATAGGCTAGAATAGTTCTACGCTTTGCAAGGTATTTTTATTGAAGAACAACAGAAACTATTTGTAGCAGCTTTTAGCTCAAAGATCAATACTAGCAACTAGCCCTAGGATGAAATCAACATAGTTTGACATTTCCCTAGAACTTCTTTTAAGCCAACTCATCCTTGCAATGATGAGGCACATACAGTTTGCAGTTCTAATTACTGGCATTCCAATTACATCAAACTTTAAATACCCCTAATGCCATTTTTTATTTTCAATTCACGTCTTCCACTGTATAACTATATTACCGATTAAATAACAAATTCCCTTGTACAACTGCACCCTTATATATCTTTATCTCTTTTGTAACAAGAGAAAAATAAAACTAACAATTTCCTCTTGATATTAAAGTTAAGAAGCAAAGCAAAAAATTTTTACTTGAAAAAAAAACACAATCTCTTTAAGATAGAAATTACAAATGCACACATACTGATACACTCAAGAAAAGGACCTTCTTCAAAGGCAAAGGTACATTGCACTTCCACTATCCAAAGATATTGTATAAGAATATTACATACACACATATACAGACACACACACATATATGTATGTGTGTATGCGTGAAGTTGACTGTGAGAGTGTTTGTGGCATGTTTGGGAAAAATAAAAATGAGAAAAACTAAAAGAAATGAAGTGTAACTTTAAACGCTTAAAAAAACACACAAAGATATATTTATGTATGTCTGTTTTTTTCTTATTGTTTTCCTTCATTGCAGCTGCACAATAAAATTACGCCAACGTCACACTTTTTCCGCTCATACCGTTTGTTCGTTATAAGTTCTAACACAGCTTAAAGCATAAACTTGGAATGTTTAAATAAGAATGGGTGTGTATTGGCAATGCTTTTCTTTTAAATTTGCATTGGTATTTGAGTGTGTTTGCGTGTTTCTGTGTGTGTGTGTGTAAGTGTGCTAGTCCTGGCTAAACACTGTTATGAAAATGACAAATACTCGTAAATATTTCAACACTTTAAGTAAAGTTTTATTGTTTTTCTTTGTAGCTTTGCCATTCCTGTGTTCACTTTTTCCTGTTCTCGTTTTCCCTTGAAATAGTTGTTTTGTTTTTGTGCTTTTGGTTCATTTATGCCATTATTTTTTCTCTCTGACTTATAATTAAAATTATATGCAAATTCAAAATATTGTTTATGAGTCTGACATAAACATAATTTACAAGGTTTTTTCTTACTTTTAGAATTTAACTAGAGTACAGTGGTGTAAAATGATAATGGTAAAAAAAATTGTTGTATCAACAGTTTGTATTTCATTTAATAATGAAACTTTGCATTTAATGTTTGTTGAAATTTTTTATTTTTCGCTTTTCAAAATATTCCACAAGGGTTTTTCTGAAATAACTTCAAGCCAACAAAGCCAATCGACTGCAGGTTTAAAGGCTTATAAGTCGAAAAAAACAAACAAACATCGAAATCTAATTAAAATCAGTTGAACTGTTCATTTTCTTAACGAAAAATTTTTATAACTGCATTTTTTTAATAACTTCAAAAGATCATTCAAAAATAAGTGTTTTCAGTGCGTTTCCTGTTAATGTAAGAAGTGCAAATTTTTTTCATTTGGGTATGTTTCTTTTGCATTAGATGCTATGCGATGACAAAGAAATAACTGTTAATTTTTGCTTTGCAAAATCACACATTTCTATGTCACGTGCAACATTGAAAAACTAGATTAACTATCAGTGCGTCGAAATTACATGCAGATAGCTCTTCAAATATTCAGTACAAGCAGAGATTTTAAATGCAATTCAAATAAAATACAACCATGCTGCAAAATACTATGGCTTGTGATCGTGGTATCTATATAAAGTTGGTCACGTGTGACAAAAAAAAGTTTATTCAAAAAAGAAATTTATACCTTTAAATTATTTCAATTTACAAGAGAAAATGCGTCAAAAAAATTAAAAGAGTTGCAAATGGCGGAGAGAAAAATTGAAGGAAGATGGAACATTATTACGAAACCAGAAATTAAGCTACAAGGAAAGAATGTGAAATGAGACAAAGTGGGTAGAAGCTCAGAATTTATAATTTCGTATTAATAATTTCGTAAAAAGCGCAACAACAGAAATAATAAAAATATCATGATGAGAAAAAGTCACTTGCGACATGCCATGATTAAAATATATAATATAATATAATATGATTAAAATCAAAACCATTTTAAAGACACATCAGTGCACAATATTTTCCAGTTAGTCACATTAAAAATTACTTCAAGTTTCGCTGAAATCAGCGTTTTAGGCGCGAATGCCTTGTTTTATTGCAGTTATTTTGAAAACAAAATAATTGTTTAAAATTAAACGTATGAAGAGCTATAAGTTAAGTCTAATGAAGAGCTATAAGTTACGCTTATTGTCAAAATATAAATCCGTTTTATTTTTACCTTCTTTTATTTTAAATGTTTTAATCTATTCTTGGCAGATTATCCTTCAGTAGCCTATTGGAAATGGGACTCAAAAATCCGCGTCCTTATGTTATGGAATAGTGGCTGGTATGGCCGTTGACCCCTTTTTATGACGTGTGTACATACGAACCTTTTCCCGACCCACTCTCTCCTCTCCTCTAGTAACTATCATCTATATCTACCTCTTTCATCTTTATGCTCCCTTTCTTTACTTCCATATACTGTCCAACTTACAAGTAGCACAAAGAGATCATTATATTGGAACCAATTGAGCTGGACCCTTAACTTTCATCTTTCACCAGCAACCTGCTAACCTAACCTACTCTTAACGTAAACGCCAGTCACGTTCGACATCATGCATAAGCCTTTTATGTGGTCGCATACGAATATTATGGAAATCGCGCAATGGAAAGACAAACCTGTATATACTCGTATAATTTTGGGTGAAGAGATGATATAAAAATCATTTTCGGCAACGTTGTTCACTATATTTAAATACCAAAACTGTGTGAGAGAGAAAGAGGGAGCACTGTGCTTCATCCAATGTACTCGTATGTTCTTTTTTTTTAATATTTTTTCCTTTGAATTAATATCCTAGTTTTTTGTTCATTATTGTTTGTTGTTTTTTCTTACTTAAGGACTTTGCATGTTTAAGTTAAATTTTTCTTTTAAAAAAATGGTGTAATTTTTTGTAAGCGTTTTATATTTCTACTGTCTTACGCATACAGTTACAAACGGATACATACGTATATAAAAATACAATTGAAAAAAGCCATTTCCTTTTTCTGTTCACTTAACGTTTTATTTTAATTTTGCATAGTTTTATACTTTTATGATATTTATTCATACATATATTAGTATTATTCTCTTGTTGCTCACCATTTTTCTCTGTGTGTTACCTCATAATTATTGATTGTTTAAGTTAATGTTGCAAAAAAAAGAACAAGTGGCATTAATTAAATGTTGCCAAAGAAATACAATAAAGAAGGTTTCTCGTTTAGCAAGAGGAACAGAATAGTATTTAATATAACAAGGTTAAAATGTAATTGTAAATGGTTGGAGTTGTGCAAAAAGTAAAGAAAATTTTATAAGAATGTAAAAAGTTTATGAAATTATATTTGACCATTATTTATAAGTAATGAAAATAAAGACTTTAATTACGGTAGGTATAAATATATGAAAATATGTACATATCTTAGTAATTGTTTAGAAATATAAAAGTGCAAATTACATGAGTTCTTCGAGCCACGGATGAACTCGTGAGCGTGATTAGATTCAATCAAGATAAACATAAAAGATTTGACTCCTTAAGAAGTGCATAAGGCCGATCGGCGTACTGCGGGCTTAACAGCCGATGCCGTTTTTTTTCCTAAAAATGGCGCATTTCAAAAGCTCCACTGCAAGCTCTAAGCACTCGTTACAAAGTGTTCAAAACACTTCCCAATATTGCCTTGTATTTTCATACAAAATAAATAAAGTTATTCATGTCTGCCTTCAAAACTTTTTTCCTACCTGACTTGGTTTAATATTTTTACGTTCAATTACTTTTGAAAGCAATTCGATGTTAACATTCGTTAAGTTTTACTAACTTTTAGCTATTTTATTATTACTTTGTTTGTGATTTTTCCTACAAGTAATTCTTTCTTTAGAGCACAATTATTTACTTCGCTTTATGAGCTGTTAAATTTGACAGTTTTTGTTGGACTTTTATTTAGCCATAAAGTACAGTACACTGAAGCAATTTACATATGTTAGAGTGTGTGAAAATCCACAAAGTTACATCAGAGATTTTTTAAGAACAATGGAAGATTAAAACATAAATTTATAGTTATTTTTTTCCTAAATCGAAAGATTATGTGCTCTAACTGATAATAGAAAATTAAATATAGGCAAGAAATATATTTTTGCTAAAATCAAGGCTGTAAGAGCTTACGATAATAATAAAAGAGAGATAAACTGTCATAAAGCTTATATATTAGATTTTATCAGTATTATGAGCTTTTAAAGATGTTTTAATAAATATTTTCCTTGTAACTACTAATTAACGGCCAGGGTGAAACCCCATTACACTCTCCACTATCCTCGAACCTCACAAAACTAAGCCCACTTTTCGCTTTCCGCGTAAACATAATATTTCAAAAATACCTTAAATATCCCAGCAAAAAAGATTATTAGGTTGCTGGAAGCAGTAACAACCGTTCATGCTTTTCAAATGTTCTGTTTTTAATGAAACAACGAAACGAGAATGCACAAAGACAAAAGGAAAAGTTTCTGAGCTCGTTTTTGAACACTCTGAACTCTGAACACTCGACTTATTAAATTCATTTGAATTCATTTTGTGATAAATAGTACTCTTACAATGGCTTACAGGGTAATGAGTGGTACTTTATATTCAATTATTTTATAAGTATGTACATATAACAATGATTTTCCAAAAATGAATAAAAGAATTGAATAATCACTAATCACAACTGTGACTCAATTTATCAAGTAACAGGTTTTGGAAATATAGTTCTTTCATACAAACTGTGAATGTTCTGGTATGATTACTTTACAGTAAATAAAGCTGCCACACTAATTTTTATTTTATTTTTTTCAAATCGTGTCAAATCGTCTTTTCTTGGCAACTACGTATTAGCACTCGTTTTTCTGCCTCTTTTACGATAATATTCAATATTTGGAAGGGGTTGATTGCATATTGTTTGTTCTTGTCGCTCTTCTTATAAGTATTTCCAAATACTAATACTAACACACACCTTTAAAGCAGAAGTGCTGAAATGTGTTAAACCGTTAAATTTCACTGCTATTGTTCTTATTAGTATTTCTCAAAATAACACAACACTGACACAAATAAAATATAACAGGGATTTAAAAATGTCGTTCACTAGGAGCAACATTATTAAAAAATCACGTGATCGCTCATCTCTAATAGACACAAAATTGTTGATCGTCAAAATTAATTTTGAAAACAGAAGTAGAAACAATTAATTTGACGATCGTGAAAAATAAACAAGAATTTTAGAATCATAACTTCGTGCTAATCTGAACAAAAACAAAAATAAAAAAAATCAGTTAAGTGCAGCTTGGACACCCACATGAAGGCTTCAGTAGAGCGCTTGTTTCTTTTTGGAGATTTTTTCAGTGTTTGGAGATTTTTTAAGTATTGAAGCTTTTTTTAGTTTTGGGTTTTTTTTCTTTTTGGCGATTTTTTCAGTTTTTTGCCGATTCTGTTGTCTTTTATAATAAATAATTTTAGTTTTAGGAATTTTTTAGATTTGTATTTTTTCGTTTTTTATTTTTCTTTTGTTTTTGATTTTTCGGTTTTTGGAATTTTTTTGATTTTTGCTTCTTTTTTTCTTTCGGACATTTTTTTCGGGATTTGGCGATTTTCTTTTTAGTCTTTTGGTGAACTTAACACTTTTTTTTGCATCTTAGCGATTTATTTGATTTTAAGTAATATTTGTCATTGAAGCACTTATTTCATTTTGGTGATTTTTCGTTTCGGCATATTTTTAATTTTGTGATATTTTAGGTTTAGCGGTTCTGTAAATTTCAAGAATTTGACTCTTACGGTTTCCGATACAGCAAGTTGTCAAAATTACAATCAAAATTATATTTTAATTTTGATGTTTTAAACTTTGAAAACAGCAAGTGTCTGTACATTACATAAGGATTTCAACATGTTCGCTGCTCGGGTTATAACACCTTTTAAATTTTAAGTAGCATATATTTGTTCTTGTAGCGTTCAAAGTTTTACATATCCTGTGAATATTTGAGGTCCGCAGCTCTTACGGTTCTTGGGAAAACAAACTGTGACAGGCAGAAAGACAGACAGACAGACGGACATCGTAACGAAAACAATAGGGTTTCTTTGCACCTTTTTCTACTGTTGCGGTTTCATTTCTACCTTATCTATATTATTAATTCCGCAGTGTAGATATTTTTGTTCCATTTTGCGAAAATTTTGTAGCGGAGAGCTTGCGAAAAGAACAAATATGTCAGGAAAATATACAAATTTAATTCAATATATTTAGTTTGTTTTATTTGTTTAAGAATTAAAAAAATTCAAATAGAAGCAATCGTTAATTTAATTTAACCTATTAAATAGCTAATGTTATTAACAGTCTCTGCCCCAGTAGGTTTGATGAAGTACATATATATTGACATTTCGACCAGCTAAAGTCTAGTTGAATTTTTCTTCTCTTCTTTAGAAAATCCCAATAGTTAATAAAAATATTTCGTTGAATAATAATTGAAAATTCTGAACTTAAGCCCAGTGAAAAAATTATTTTTGATTAAAATATCAGAAACTATTATTAAAAATTATTTAATTACTTTAGCTTAAATTAAATAATATTGTAATAACATTACGTATGACTACTACTGCGTTCCTATTATTAATCTTATAATAAATACCATTGAACATTATGATATTTCCAGTCATGCCAAAAAGTCATAATTGTTAATCAACATTAATGCAATTATAATCTTAAACAGTTGCTATTTGAAAACTCCATCTCATTATTAGCACCTTTAAAAATAAATAAATTAATTTACTGAATTACAAATAAATGAGCAAAATAAATTTTAATGAAGAATTATATTGAACAAAAATTGATGGCAATAAAAATATAATTAATTTAATTATCATAATAAATAAAAAATAATTTTTTTTCATTAATACTAGTCGTTACTGTCATTTAAACCTTATTAACAATATAATTGTTGCTTTCTTTGTAACATACACACATAGATATGTATAATGTTACTTGTGCTTCTGCAAAAACCATTTGTGTTCATATGTACGAGTACATGCTTACAAACATACAAGCATACATATGAATGCATGTGTAAGGATATACGAATATACTCAGCGGGAAAACTGTGAAAATCGTCTTACCTTAGGCTTTATTAAGGGCCTGCTGAGGCATTTTTTGTTATTCAAAATCCTATTCTAACTGCTAAAGAAGACCTTTTCTAAGGCTTGATATATATTTAATATTTTCTTCTATGAGAAGAGAGAAAAGAAGAAGTAAAATATTTTGTTCTGTTTTTTTTTTTGCCAAAGCAAGGGAGGGCTTATCACTTAATTACATTTTGTGTAAAAAAATATATGAGTAAAGAATGGAACCCGCATACATTGTACATCCAAAATAAGGAGCATAGAGGTCTTCTAGAGGGCATGTCTACTCCTTATTTCTCCCGCTGGGTATTTACACTGCTCTCTGCAAGTCCATTTGTATCACTGTTTCATATTCAATTAAGCTCAATTTCGCAAGTAATTTTTATTAAATAAAAATTAAAAATGCAATAAAATTATTTTCATAAAGTAATAAACTGCCATTAAAAAGCAACGAACTTATTTTTTGCATATCAAAAATTAAATTAAATAAAGAGATATTATTACAGAATTGTACATTAATTACAAAGTAAAAACTGCCACACATATTACGTACACTACGTTACAATTTGCTGCATACTTTTTTTAAACAAAAAAAAAAAACAAACAGAAGAAAAGCACAGAGAAGAAAAATTAAATAAGAACATGTACAAATGGATACGTGTGCATACAAATTAATGGTCTTAACGTTTCTCGTTACAAACAATATTAAGTCAAATGAAAGCATATAATGCAAACAGACGAGTATATACAAGATGCATATGACAGGCCATATTATGGAATGTGTGCAGTCTGCCCTTTGCATTGGAGATACAGTGAGACAAACAATCACAAAATATAACACATATGAAAATAGTATATTTTCAGGATGATGTCCG
This sequence comes from Nowickia ferox, assembly GCA_936439885.1. Lineage (NCBI taxonomy): Eukaryota > Metazoa > Arthropoda > Insecta > Diptera > Tachinidae > Nowickia > Nowickia ferox. The sequence continues at coordinate 86,177,684 of OW387023.1, read as the reverse complement.
TATGTATGCATATGTACTGTGTGTGTAGGTGTGCCAAGATTTGCTTTTACTTGCAAGTTTGTAACTTTTTTATATCGAAAGCCTCAATGGACACGAAAAGACCTATTAGGCACACTGGGAGTGCATACAAAAAAATATTAAAATGATCTGAAAGCCTTACAAAGAAATGCACAATCCATGCTATTTGCACATTATTTGTATTTAAATTTGTAAAAATGTTTGTTTAAAATAGCTTCAGTGGTAATGCGAGCATATAATACCGATTGCATGTGTATCTCCTGTCTGTAAGGAAACAAAAAGTTAAAGGTGAATGCGAGTCTTAAAACAAAGAAAAACATTTTCATTCAATGATTTCTTGCGAAGAAATTATCAGCAGGGAAGCTGACAATCTTAAGTGTACAATCGAATATTATGATTGTTTTCTTTTTTATTATTGGCGTTCAGCTTCTTTAATTACGAGTAAAGTTGAATAAATTAGCAAATGAGCAACTTTGCAAAAAAATACTATACACAGAAAAAAGACAATGTAAAATCGCCAGGCATAAAATTTTGATTTCAAATCATTTTTAAATTTATAAGAAATAATATGTTGTTTAAGTGTGTTAGTGTTTATTTGTTTTGTTGATACCCTGCAGTCAGTCTTTAAGTCAACACTCGAATTCTAGTGACAATTGTAGTAGTTAAATTGTCTACAAGTTTTCTTCTATCGTCAGTATAAAAGAAAGAGAGACAACAGATGTGGTGTATTTGTAGAAAATTTGTCAACAACTTATCAATAAACATACATAAATTAGTATGTACGTAAAGTATAGAAATGTACCAGTAAATGTCTGATTGGTATATCTCCATGTTCTCATAGTGTCACCGGTAGATTTTCAATGGCAAGCACATGCTAAATGTCTATAGCAGAAAGTATTGTATGGCGCATAATTAAAAAGTAGTAGTGGTGACAAAGTGAAAAGCGAGTCAGTACATTTTCACCATCGATATTTTCTTCAGGGTAGCTACACTGCACTATTGTGCTTAGTTGTGTGATTGGTTCTTGTTGGTTTTAATGTTCGTTATAGCCGACAAACTTCGCACTAGGCACTAGCAGCAAAAACTTGCCTCTCTCGGCTAGTAAGCAGTGTATTAATCTTATAATCAGAGGGTCGTAGGTTTGAACCTTATACACAAGCCCATGTAGCCTTGCAATTTGCATTTGTTTTTAACTATAATTTTAATTTTACATAAATTTTGTGTCAAATGATCAGTTAAAAATAATGAATTAAAATTTTATTCATGAAGGTATTTCTTTAGTGTGTTTAAACAATATTTCTGATTATTTTATTTGCAGCGAGTTTGAGTTTAAATCTTGAGTTTGAGCAAATCAACATACACACACAAATATTTTCCTTATGTCTGTACCAATATCCGTAATCACGTAAGTTAAATAATTAATCAACTAAAATGACATTTATGTTATTTTAGTATCAAATTCACGTCTTTTCAACTTGAAATAACTTTGATTCAACATGATTCTTTACTTTGCTTTAACAGTACTGAAACATTAAATTAACATGAAATAGTTATTCCAAATGGAAAAAAATTTAAAGATAACAGTAAATCATGTTGAATTAACATGAACCACATATAAAGCAAAGTCATTCTTTAAAAATGTTAAATTAACCTTATTTTTGTAGATTTTAATATGAAATTTCTTCAAACTCAATTTAAACTCTATTTTAAATACCTATGACTTAATCAAAATAGTTTTGATTTATCAAAGGCTCATGAAATAAATTTAAAAGCGAAATTTTTAAAGACAAAAATATGAATTAAGCTTGGATCACATTTCGGCCGACTGAAATAAACTCATAACTAATAGGCTAAATTTGCATTATTTCTTAACTAATTGAAATATAAGGACATATTTGCACTACAATGCATTGGTGATAAGGCCATATAGACTTATTCCAGAATTAATTGAGAACTAAGAAAATTTTGGCTCCTTACTTATGACTTTATTGCAGTGAACCGACGAACATCGGTACTTTGTGCCGATTGTGTGATCCGGGCTTAAAACAGTTAAAATTAAACAGCATTCCAATTGTTCAAGAATAAGACCTTAAAAATTAAATAGCAACTCAAAAGCTCAGGACATTTTCAACAACAAAAATGCTTAACCCAAACAGAATAGTTTTATGTAACACTATTTAATTTAACTAAAAACATTAACAAGAAATGCCATTAAAAGTCTATAACACCATTTTCACAGTCGTATGTACGAATATGTATGAATGTAGAGAATTATGCAATAATACACATGCTGTTAAACACCTACACTTATGAATAAATAATTTCAATGAGTCTGTTGCAATAATTCGCGTAAATGACTTACATTACAATTAATTACAACTTAATTACACTTGCTTAACTTAATGTGTGCAGTTATTCGAATTGCTTTTATGTGCAAAAATTGCACATGCAAGACATTACAACAGTGACTGAGGCAAAAAGCACTCTTAGATATTTCGAGTCATAACCGCCAAGAATGCTTAACCGACACATTTTTTGGACTTCGTTTTTTGACGAAAATCGATTATTTACGATAGCAATTAATCTATTTTGGTCAAAACAACTAAGTTCGAAATTTATGTCGCTTAAGCTTTTTTGGCAGTTAATGCACGATTTGTAGATTTAGTAAAGAGAATAAATTTTTAACAAAGCATACATACATACTAGGATGTTTAGCGTTAATGATAACTAGCAATATTTTGCGTAGAGTAGTGTGGATAGGGATTAAATACATATGTTTGTTCCGTAATTAAAAATAAAGGTCTTTGACTATCTATAGAGCAAAAATGTAGTTAATTGTTTTATGGCTAGATTATGGATAGCAACCCAATTTCAGTTGCCAAATTAACTAGCAACGCAACTGAAATTAAAATTGGTATTATGTATGGCAACTTCATTCAGTTGCCAAAAAGTTATCGGAAATACAATTATGCCAGATTTGCAACTGAAAATAGTGTGAAAAATTCTAAATATAAGAAATACAATTCAAACTTTCAAGTTAATGAATTAAATTAAGTGAAACTGGATGTGCAGACAATTGGCAACAATATGCATAGAAGGGATATTCCTTTGTTAAACAATAAAAACAAATGAAAATTATCAAACAATATCAACTTTTACAAAACTTATATCATGTACCTGAAGTGGAAAAGTTTATCGAACGCTCAAGAATTATCAAAAAAAAGTAAATAGAATTAGAATCATGATTAATAACATTTTCTTGCGCTGCCGTCCTGCAAAGTTTTCCTGCTTAATAACGTGTTTTTTCACTGCCGGCCTTCGGTTATTTACGTATTAGGTAATTCATTAACATACACATAACAAAAAAAAAACTGTTACATACCTCACTGAACGTATGTGATGAGCATCAGCGGAGGGAAGTGTGACCAGATAAAAAATGACGCTGAAATAATAAATAAACGATTGGTAAACAACAATGCTAAAATTTAAAATACATTTTAGATTAATAAAATATTTAATCTTGATAACTCTTATGTCCCTATAAATAATTATTTTTCATTTGAATATAGTCAAATAAAATTAAATAAAATCAATTAATAACAACTGCATATAAATAATAAACTAAAGAAACGATAAATACGCACTTCCCGGAATTCCTTCATATTTAATTTTTGCTTTTAAAAAAAATTAAAAGAAACCAAACAGTTGGCTCATGTTAATATTTCCTTTTTAATAAAAAAAACCTTTGAATTTTGTCTCACAAGATTAGCAAAAAAAAATAACTATTTAATTTCAATTATGTAAATTTTGTGTTCATTCATGTTGTAACTTTTTACTTAATATTAATGATCTCAAACGAAGCTCATATTAAATTCCAATAAGAAAAAATTAAACATTGCACATTTTAATCAAACTAAGTAAAAGCTTATATTAATTACTTAAATACCTAATGTTCTGTAACTGAAGCTTGGGCAAAAGCACTTTAATCAACAACTTGTAAAATATCAAATATTACGAACACGTTTTGCATTTAAGTATGAACAAGATGTTTTACATGTTCGTTAAATGATGATACTGATGCTGATGCTGTTCACGGCATATTAACAACATTAAATTAATGATTTAAGAACGACCAATTTAATAATACACAGCAAACACATATTCCAGTCCATTCATCTTTTCATACAAGAGAGCTATCAGATAATGCAACAACACTTATTAATTGTAATTTTATTTAATTGAATTCTTCTGTTGGTACGCAAACTGTTTATTAAGTTTTTGTTTTATTTTGGTCTTTCCTTCCTACCATTCTCATTTGATATTTTCCTCTTGTTTTCGTAATCATTTTTAATCTCTTTCACCATTTATTTAAAGGAATTCATTTAATGTTTTTTTTTCTTCTCTTATTTTTTTCTTTTTTAATGCTCGAATTGGGTTTGGGGGCAGGAGGTAGGGAGATTTAAAAATTTATGGGTATTTAATGCAGATTATAAAAGTCAAATATATGTATGTACTTGCAGCTGTACTATCGAGAAGTTCAAGTGGCAGAATCGAAGAAATTAAAAAGGAAAGCCAGTGTCAGTTGCTGCAGCAGCTTAAAAGTACTAAATCGTAAAATTAGTTTATATACATAATTTTTAGGTATTCTACACAGGCAAAATTTGATGAAAATTTTGCAAACAATTTAAAAATATCAATTCCATTTTCCGATTTAAATAATTACAGTAATTAAAAATTTAACTGATTCAATAAAAATCTTAATTAAAAATTTAATTGATTCAATTAAATTCCTAATTAAAAGTATTAGTTAGTGAATACTTTCCCGTTAAATAGGAATTCTTGAAAAAAAATTGTTTGCTTAAAATTTAGATTTAATAAAAATGCATGTTTAATAGTGCTTATGTTGTCTATATAGACAATATGCCAGAGCCTCTCAACACTGTTGAGCAAAAATTTGCGATTATTCACACAAAGTATATATTAACTGAGTTTGCTGATTTTCGTTGAAAAACAAGCTAATGTATCTAAAGGTTATAATGAATGGACTCTTCTGGCTAGCTGGGAAGCAGAAAAAAGATAAAAATAATTCGATAATTTCGTGCAAGGATTCCGTAATAATGAGAAAATGAACATAAAAGAAATTTGGTAATATAGTAAAACAATAAAACAATAAGACTCTGCTGATACACATTGCCGATACTGGTTTAAACACAAAATCGAACAGACGCATTTATTTTTCATACACAATTTCTTATTTAAATTAATAAGCATACTTGTAGTTGTATACCAATAACATCAACACTACTACCATCCTCTGCCACCACCACTACGCTGTCCATCGTTACCGCTACAAGAGCAATAATGGCGAAATAACATAAGCAACATTATAAAAAAAATAATAATAAAAGAATGCAATGAAATCAAAAAGAAAAAAACAAGAGAAGAAAGTACGCAAAATACGCAAATAAATAAAAACGGAATTGAACAGAAAAAAAATTAAAACCGAAGTGAAAATAAAGTCTGAGTTTATGCGGTCATTTTGGTGAAATATAAGCACATTAATTTTAACACAACATTAAATTCGATATGGCTGCTGGTTAGCTTCTCTCTTAACAAAAACATGCACAAACACACATACAAAATCAAACTTTACCACTTATGTATATCCTACAAGACTTCCTTCCGTTGTCCTTGCATCTGTGTGTATGTACAGGATTGCTTGCAATTACTTTTAACTGTTGTGTATGGCACAAGATTGGAAAAAGATAGAAGCTATTGTAATTGTATTCAATTGGTTTAAAGAGGCCTATTTTTTTAAACAAATATGTACAATGTGTACAATAGCTCAGGTATATATTTAAGATTAATAAGACAGTTACTGAGAGACGAAATAAAATTAAATTCGTTTTTGAAACTTATGTATAAGCTGAAATGTGTAATATAAAATACAAACGAATAACTAATATATGTGTTTAATTTCTTTGCTTTCGTTAAGATTAACACGGAAATTAATAAAATTTATTTTGTCTTCGCATTTTTTCAGCTTTATGCACAATTAATTGTTACATTAATTAAATCATAAAAAAAAATTTAAGAAACGTGGTTATTAGTACTACCAAACAAAATTTATGGGATGCCGGAAGTATTTATTTTATTTGATTCATCGGCAGTTTTTGATAGACTGGCCATAAAACATATTTGTAAAAATTGCACTAATAACGTGCAAAACGGCCATGCGCATTGCACTTTTCAAAAAAGAACCTATCTTCACTATAAACACTTTTGGGCTTGTAAGTTTTAAATGCCGCGTAAAATTTGGTATAACCTTTATCCTTTAATCGGACGAAGCTAAGTTTCTTCAAAAGGCACTCGCTAAAATCTAGATAGCTCCATAACACTTGGACCAAATATAAGGATAAAAACATCACATACAAGTTTATTATAAGCTTTATTATGTATTTGAAAATTATCCTACACCTCGTGATCCATTGAATATATCTCAAAATAACTAGACACAAATATAGACGATAGAGAAAAATATGATTTTGTTTAAAAAAAATCTGTGCACGTTAAATTCACGAACGAATCATTAAGGAAAAAAGAAAGAAGAAATTATTTAAGTTTAACATTTGTTAACACACTAATAATCCCTAGTTATTATTTTACTTAATCAGTAAAAAATTAAATTGATTAGTAAGGGTCTTAGCTGGATCCTAAGCGCATTTCACTGTTGCTAATGCAGATCATCAGGGAACCTTTACCCAAAAATTTCTTCGAACAACTAAATTTATTATATTAAATTTTCTTTTAAGCAAATGAGAAGTTCAACAAATGTCAAAGTTGGGACAAGAACCCAATAATCAAAATGTTTTGTTTTTTTTTTTCCTATTTTACCATTGCCACATTGGCTGACTTTTTTTCAGCTCAAACTGAAGTTATAAGAAGGTAAAGAAAATAAAAAAAAACTGAAGGATCTAATTTTCAAACTAAATACTCTCATATTCATAATAAAAATCTGATTAATAAACGTCTTACAAAAAAGTTGTCAATGGACATTGTTTCCTCTACCCTCAGTAATCCAAAAATAACATTTTATGAAAGAAACCTTTCTCTCAAATAAAGTCGATTTTATAGAATTTGTAATATTCCACATTAGTTAAGTTTGTAGTTCATGATCTACAATAATAACAAAAAGTTTTATAAGGTTTTATTTGTCTTACCCTCAACTACATATTATACAAATTACACAAATTATACAGTGGTCACTTGTTGAGTCAAAAACAGAAACCTACCAGGTATTGACCCGAACCTGTGTTGAAAATTTCAGATCCACTAATTTTATAGTTCCAGAGATCATGAGTTAAGAACAAACACATACTACGATTTTATATTTAAAGATTTGCTTAGCAAGTCAAGTGATACAAGTTACCAGGTTTATTTAAGGAAAACATTTTTCTTCAAAAGTAATTTAGTAAATTGATAAAAAAAAATATTAAATAAAATAAATTAATACTTCTGCGATCAAAAATTACGCTTTTTTTTAGCAAAAAACGAGGGACTTCACTATGATTTTTTTAGTTTTTTGCTTCTCCTGTAAAATTATATTTTTGTTAGTTACGTCTTTTTGCATTTTAGCTAACGATATATATTTTCCAAAAAATAAAAATTGCAGACGGATTTTTCAAAATAGTTAAGAAATAATTATAAATAAAATTACCTTTGCATTTACTCCAGAAACATACAAGTGTGTGTGTGTGTGTGTGTGGGGGGGTGTGCGGATGTAAACGCACGTTTTGCAACCCGAAACTTTAGTGCCTCTTTTTATTTGCTTTTATACCTATCTAAGACAGTTTGAAATTCACTGGCGGTGCACTGTGTTATCTTAGAATCAGTAAACATATGCAAATGTTTGTATGTGCATTAAAATTGAATTTTGAAAATATTTCAATACGAAACATTTTTTTGAGTTAAATCTTTTACATTAACAGTTTTAGGAAATTAAGCTCAAAGAAGCCAACAAATTTATAGTACCAAATTTAAATACTGTTTCAAAAAGTTTTAGAAGCACTACCAGGGAAAGCTCTTCGAAAAGCTTTTTATTAAAACTGCATCGTGTAAAGATCACTCTTTGTATAAAAGAAAAATCACTTATAAAAAAATTAGCCTCCACTAAAAGCTTTTGTGCTGTTATAAATAAAACCCACTACATGGAAATTGAAAGTTCTTTTCATTTAATGAGAACACAACATAGTGAGAACGATAGATATTTATCTTTAATAGAATTTGTAGCCTTTGTGTGGCTATTTATCTTTATACACATCCATATGTATGTAATTTATACATTTAGTGTATATGTATGTAGGTACCAGTGCTTACATACATTTTATATTTAATCTTACTATTTTTCCTTTCACGAAATTCCTAAAATGTTAAATGAAGCACACAAAAAGGAAAGAAAGTATAACTGTACATATGTAAATATGTATGCATGTAGATGCATATGTATAGATATACATGATATTAAAATATACATATGTATATTTTGTATCGGATTGCTCGCTAATCAAATTAAATACATTAATACAAATTACTTTTCAATATATGCAAATATTGTAAAAAAGATAAAACAATATCAAAGCCAACACTTACATACAATTGCACGTACATACGAATATTTATTTAAAACGGAACTAACAATTTTTCAAATGCACTCGTATCGATTAAAATTATTGAATTATTATGCTTAAAAAGTTCAAATAATATGTAGCACATATTTCACAGCAACAATTTATTAGCACAATTATTAAGAAGTAATGACTCGCGCACAACTATTACCCGGACCGATTAGTTCGATTAACGCGTGAAGACTGAAAGCTCTTGTCAATAATTAGATAATGTTGGAATTGCACCTGAATGCACACAACAGCAACATTTTTATCTTTGACTCCATTTTATTGTAACAATCTTTAAAATCAGGGTCACTATGCAAAATCAGGTATGGAAGCTGCAGTACCCCCACTAATTTTGAAGGGCCCCCTGGAACCAACCCTGGGGGGTTACCATAGAGAGCGTGCGAAATTGCCCAGACTTGAAAGCAAAAAAGACTTCAAACAATAATTTTTTATTATTTTCTTTTCTATTACTAAGTAAAATTCATTTTTTCATTTTATTCTGACTAAATAAATTTCTAAAGAGAAAAATAAACTCCAAAAATAAAAAACATAGCCATTTCGCTGATTTTTTTTTGTAAAGTTTTGACCCTTCGGATCAAAAGTCGGGACATCAAAATACATTTTAGAGGTATGGTTCCTTCGGCAAAGTTTCTTATTTTGATCCCTAGAATACGATTGTCCTTGTAATTTGAGCGATTTTTAAATCGACCCACCCTATACTACATACATACATACATACATACATACATATATATATGGTATAGAATTTAAATGAAAATACATAAGTACAAAGAATAAAGACATAAAAAAACAAGAAGAAAACCTTTTTGAAAAAATCAATCAGATAACCTAATAAAAACTGCAAAAAGGTTTTCCTTATTAAATTAATAAGATTTCCTTATTAAAAAAAACCATAGAGATCTTATTAATTTCATTCTATTTTATGAGGTATTTATTATTCACTGTTTTCTTTGTGTACCTACTACATATGTACATACATTAACAATAAAATAACAGCAGCGCTAGACTCCATTGAATTTAACAAGTTAAAGATTTGTAACTTTTGTATTTGTAAGTAAAAAAAATTTATACTGCTTAAAAATTAAAGAATGACGGTATCGACAATCCTACAATCAAAACAATGTGGCTTTTAATTGCTGTTTCGTGATGATTATTTTCAAAATCATAAGAGATAAATAGTTAAATATACCAGCATTTTATTTTCTTTATTAAATAAAACCGAATTGTATGGGTACAGTTTTAATAGGCCCTGTACTTGTATGGACCTTGCACATGCAAATTTACTTCGCAAAATCATAAGTAGTTGGAGAGAAGCAAAAAGACCTTCTCTTTTCCCTTCACTCCAAAAAACTCATGACCATCTAACTTATATACATTTTTAATCTTAACTTCTAATATATGGACAGCCTTAGCAACCGTTCTTTGTGTCATTTTGTATTACGCATAGATAGTTAAATAAAATTTTTAATGATTACCAATAAATCCTCCCGCCGTAAGTTGCTATATAAACAAGCAAATACATACATATGTATGTATTTATGTTTGGAAGTATATACATACATATATAGTCTTGAATTTAATTCCATAAATAGAAAAATGTACTGAGTACATTCTAAATTGCTTGGAAGTGATGTAGATGAGAAAGAGAAGGAGGGTTAAGTGATGGAAGTTAACGGATTTTTTTTGGCTTCTATACATGTGTATCTTTTTTTCCTAAGAACACATCATAAAAAAAGTAAGAAACAGGATTTTGATGCTCTAAAGGTAGAGGTCCATAGCTCGCTTTTTGCGCGTTACGCTTTCTATGCATCTGTCAAAAAAGTAGAATCAATGTAATAGTATGTGACAAGTTACATTGCAAAAAGCGCAGAACGCGTAGGCGCGTTCAAAGCAAAAAGTAGGTCTACTTTCTACTTTTGTACGCGTTACAAGCACCATGAAAGAAAGTCAGCTGTTCTTGAATGCTAAAGATGTTAAATAATACTTTATTTCTTACGTTATCGATAAATATTATTTTGCCGTGGATAATTTTTTTCTTTTTTTCTTTTTTTTCAATAAAAAAATTTTCTTAGTAAAAAAAAACTTGTTTAATAAAATATGTGAATATTTTCATTAATGCGATGTATTTTAATTAACTTTTCACCACACTTTTCTCAGTAACAAATTTTGCATATTAGTTATCGATTACTTTTACGACTAACTCCACAAATTCTTTTAAAAACTCGATTTCACTCTCCATTTTTTCTTTATAAGTATTTATAAACAAACGCACACAGTTGATCAAAACAAAAATAAAATGGCGCATGAAAAGCAGTGCATGTAACTCAACGCGAACAAAGTATAGAACGAAACAAGAGGATGAAACGCGTGTAAAGCATAACGCGCAAAAAGCGAGCTATGGACCTCTACCTTAAGAAACAAAACGTTTTCTCTTGCTCAATGCACTAAAGAAATTACAACAACAACTAATATGAGTACTATGTATATACATACATACACGCACTTGCTCCTTCTATCTCCCCAACAAGTGTCAATATTCTATGTTTTCGGCTCCAGCATAGAAACTTGATACATAGTATATATGTATTATTTTATTTCACTCAATGTATATTATGTATACTAAACTTGATGAGAGTGAGAGAGAGAGATAGGGAGAGAGAGAAGGAGAGAGATCACAGACAACAGAACTCTTAAGGACCAACTATAATATGAATAAGATGGCTTAAGTTAAGCTAGAGGTCCATAGCTCGCTTTTTGCGCGTTATGCTTTACACGCGTTTCATCCTCTTGTTTCATTCTATACTTTGTTCGCGTTGAGTTACATGCACTGCTTTTCAAGCGCCATTTTATTTTTGTTTTCATCAGCTGTGTACGTTTGTTTATAAATACTTACATATAAAGAAAAAATGGAGAGTGAAATCGAGTTTTTAAATGAATTTGTGGAGTTAGTCGTAAAAGTAAGCGATAACTAATATGCAAAATTTGTTACTGAGAAAAGTGTGGTGAAAAGATAATTAAAATACATCGCATTAATGAAAATATTCATATCAACAAGTTTTTTTTACTAAGAAATTTTTTTTATTGCAAAAAAGAAAAAAATTATCCACTGCAAAATAATATTTATCGAAAACGTAAGAAATAAAGTATTATTTAACATCTTTAGCATTCAAGAACAGCTGACTTTCTTTCATGGTGCTTGTAACGCGTACAAAAGTAGAAAGTAGACCTACTTTTTGCTTTGAACGCGCCTACGCGTTCTGCGCTTTTTGCATTGTAACTTGTCACATACTATTATATTGATTATACTTTTTTGACAGATGCATAGGAAGCGTAACGCGCAAAAAGCGAGCTATGGACCTCTACCTTTAATGTCAGAATTGAACGATAAGCCTGTCAAATGGTTAAACATTTCAGAGGTGACTTTTAGGTGGCCATAATGTACTTACATGAACTTAAGCACTCCTTAGCCATAGCTGCACATCTAGGTATTGTTCATAATTTTGCAGTAATTTTGTTTCTTCTCATAACTCATAAATGAATGCAATTCAATCTAATTAATTTGTTATAATGCGCTTATCTATTAAAAATTCACAAATAATTATATCTATCAATTTATTACATGTTTTATTTGCTTTGCCTACTAAAAAGTACAACAGTGATATACATAAGCAAACACATGTGTATGTGTGTATATGTATGTTGTAAAAAAATAAGTGCAAATTAAAGTTGCTTTATTTTCTAAGTTTTAAATTAAAAATCAATAAAAATAATTTTTAAAAGCAATGAATATTTTCTGCTGCTGTTTGTTTGAGTTTAAAAAATGCACAAACCGTTGTTTCCGTACGGAACGTGCGTTCAGTTTGGCACTTTACTTAAGCAAATGACATTTGACGAAAATTGACGAAAAGTTTCATTAAGTACATTATAGTTGCACACATACGTATTGTATGTAATCGCACAGTTGCTTAAGTTTGCTTATTCATATTATAGTTGGGCCTTTAGGCAATCAGCGATGCCAATGTGCTTTTCGCACTAGCGCTTTTTGAGTATAACAGTGCGCACGTTTTTCAACTTGGAGTTTTTTTAAAAAAGGTAGTTGAATTGGTGCTTGTTCACTTTTAATTTTAATGCGTATTGCAACTCCACTAAATATTAGTTTGCGACAGTTTGGTACAGTGATGGGAAATGGATTTTGCATTTTAGTATCAAAAACTATTTTTTAGAGTACTTTACTTTTTTGATCGCAAGTGTAACAAGTTTTTTTAATAAATTACTTTATTAACAGAATTTTTTTATGAAGAGAAGTAACATGGCATAATTTAAAGAGTGCCTTACTTATAATATAATATAATAATATGAATTCAGTACAATTAAAATTCGAAAACGGATTTAGTTAAATTTTGCTTTAAGAAAATATGAAATATCTTCAAAACTAAATGAAAGTTAATATTACACTACTTTGAATTGGCCAAATATTGAATTATTGAAATGTGCTTTAAGAAAGCATATACATATTTATATATGTATGCGTCTAGCAAAAACAAAATCTACACAAAATTCTAAGAAAGTTACCATAAGAAATTAGGGGTCAAAAATAAAAATCTTTCTCCCGCCGAGAGACATAAAAATTCGAGTTTCACTTGGTATGAACATTTTAAACCAAATAATAAAAGAAACGCTCAAGACCTTTTCGCTTCCGATTTTGATAAAATTTTGAAGGAGTGATGCCTCTAATATAACTGCTATTAATGCAAAATCTTGACTTCTAATACGCGCTGGTTTGCGGAATATATTTACTTGAAAATGTGAAAATTCTATAAAAAGCGACGCTAGAAAATTATGCATATATTTAAAACTACTTACCCTAGATGCTCCAATGGAGTGCCGTGTTAAGGAACAGAATATAACCTTTGAAAATGTATGTGTTATGAGGTTATTCTCCAATCTTCAGAGGTCAAACTTTACTGACCTTATGTTCCCCAACAATTTTCTGGAAAATATGTATTTCTAGAATTCTTAGAAAAATATATGTTGACTACTAACTTCTTCTAATTGAGAAAAATTTAAAAGAGTTACAATAAAAAATTAAAAAAATTATATATGAATTTTTTTAATGAAACTTTTTTAATATTTTTATTATTTATGTTTTAATAATTTCATTATAATTTGAGCAGTAATGTCGAAGAGTACGATTAAAATTTTAATTGAAATCTATATCCTGTAAATATATGTATGTATGTATGGACATATAAACATAATTATTGCATATGGGGCGTTTTTTATGAAGAGTGCGTTCCGCCCTGAAAAGTTGGCATCACTGATTGGTACTAATAATTGACCACCTGTTCTTTTAGCATTCTCATGAACTCATCATCTTTTTACTCAAACGATTGTTCTTATTTTTGTAGTGCATAAAAAGTAATTAATAGTTTTATTTTATATTAAAATATTGCATCGGCTGTTTTGAGTGATTTATTATAAATTTCAGCAAATTTCTCAAAATGCGAAGAAGATTTATAGAAAAGTGAATATATAATATGTCTACTGATTTATACCTATATACCGTGCTCTTGTTAATATATAAAGATAATCAACACATCCAAAGGCCTTGTATATTCCCCTGGAGGTAATTACCTATTTCTCTCACCACTTCTTATTCACGCCAGGTAAAAGGTGCTCTTATGTTCCATTAGGCGTAATTATCTATTTCCCTCCAGATAAAAATTGCCTTCCACTTCCACTTGTTGATCTTAACTTCCACAACATCTAAGCTTTTAGTGGAAGCGGATTTTTTACTGTTGCTGTTATTTGTTTTTGTCGTATAAGAAGAAAGAACTTATATTTCTAAGATTCTTATACAAACTTTGAGTAAAAGCTTTTCGTTCCAGTACTTCTAAAACTATTTAACAGTTCATATATACATGCATATTTACTTAACATTTTAAAACGACTGTATTCACCTCATGCTGAGTACACATCTGGCACACATGTGCCAAAAAAAACGTAACCACTAATTACTAATGAAAAACTGTTTGATTCAGAAAGTTGTTGCATATGTATGTTGATAAAAAAAAGTTGCAGATAAGAAACGAACAGTGATTTCCTCTATTCTTATTTCTTCTTTTTAGTTTCCTGCACTTGCAAAGTATCACAATAATAACTTTATCACATTTCTAATTTATTTTTAATGTTATTGTTGTATTTTTTTTATAAAATAAAATATATTTTGATAAAATAAAAAACTATGTATTTTCTTAATTTTTCGTAATTAAAAAAAGATCTAAATTAAAAACCTATAAAACCTAAATTAATTCCTTAGCTTTGTTATAATTGATTAAAACTACATTTAACCAGTGACATTTCAACACTCTTTTAAAAGTAAACTTGTAGGAAAAAAAGAAATAATCACGAGCAATAAAAACTTAACAACACCTTCACGCGTACTCGTACACTTCCTTTTTCCGGTTTTACTTACAAATCCAGCACAATATACAAAATATACTTGAACATGCCCAAAAAAAAATAAATAAATATATAAAAACAACTACATTTGCCCATCATTCACACAGGAAGTTTAGCAAACAATTCGTGTTACAAGAAAAACAAGAAAAAAAATCTCATACAAGCATACAAACCTTAAATTTTGTACGTTTTTAATTCACAAACACCCACAACCACGTAGAAACGTCAAATAAGCCAAATAGCAAGCAAGTATAGATAAATTAAAAAAAAAATAATATTTTTGTTTGTGTTTGTTTTGTGTTCACAAAAAATTTTTATAAGTTTACTTTTTCATGCATTCGTGTGTATTTAATGGTTTATTTTGACGAGTTTTTGTTGCCAAAATGTAAAATTACCTAAATATTCCCTCCACTTAACTGTTCAATCTTTTCACATTGTGTGCATGAGTATGTGGGTGGGTTCTTTCTTGAACGTGAGTATCTACACCCACGCAAATACTTTTAGTATGTTCATAAATCACTGTGGTGTGGTGTGGTGTGTCCGTACAAAAGTCATTTTTCTAAATGGAGTTCTACGTTTAATGGCTTCAAACTGAGTTCATACAAGCTATTTTTTTCTCTATTTTTTTGTTTAAGATAATATATATTTAAGGCTTTTGTATAGTTTGTTTCAGCTAAGTGAAATTAAATGAAACGAAAGATACGTTTAAATAAATGGATTTCAAAGACAACATTTATTTAAAAACAATTTATTGCCTAATTTTAATAATGACGGTCTTAAGTGTTGGTTGTCTCAGTAGGTGGCATATTTTATTACAAATTTTCTGTTATTAAAAGTCATATAGAGAGCTTGTAAGCTTAACCACACTAAGGCGTGAAAATAAGAAGACATACGAGACCAGCATGTATTGACACTTCTTTGAGTTCTACTTTGATTTCAGCTTACATTAAAAATTTTAGAGTTAAAAGTAATATACTCCATATAAATATAAGATGATAAAAGAATCCTCACAAAAAAAAATTTAAATGCAGACTGTAGAATAAAATATTCAACATTTGCTATTATTGAGAATTAAATTTTTAAATCAAATTCTTTAGTCGAAAAAACCCATAAGTCACTATAAATTGTAATAGCGCAAGAAATAAATGAACAAATTTTCTTTCATAATTTCAATTTTTCTTTTCACTGAACCAAATAATTTCTTCTGCTCCTAAAGTCATAATGCTCTTTAGCATTGTATTCCATGGCTCTTGTTGGCATATCAAATTGCAAGGAAATGATATTGTTTAAAATTCTAATAATTAACAAGTAAGGGAGCTTTATTCGGCTGTGCCGAATCTTATATACCCTTCACAGACGTACATACATATTTGCTTTGTGAAAAACATTTATCATGTATTCTTTTGTTTTAGTGCAATTTATAGTAAATTACCTATGGGCATTATTCGTCAAAATAATTAGGTTCTTAGATGTTATTTATTAGCAATAATTGAGTATTAATCAAGAAAAGTTTCTTAATCGAGCTTAAGTTCAGTATTTTCCATTCTTAAGAAACGAAATATTTTTATTTGGAGAAGAAAAATTAAACTAGATTTTTTAGCTGGGAGAAATGCGCATGTTTCTGTACAGCCACGCACTTCATCAGTACCTATGTCTATCTACTTGGGCAGAGATAAATAATAATAAATTAATTAATTAATTTCATTAAAAATTCACGTAAAGTAGCTGATGTTAATAACAAACGCAACAACAAGCTCAACAGAAAGGAACAGCTTCAGTGAACTGAAATAAAGCATTTTCTTTAATTTATTTTGTAGTTTCAATTTAGCGTTATATTTTATGTTATACCTATTTACTAAAAATTATTAAAAACTCATTACAAGTTATGGAACATAATTTTGCTGACAGCAAAATAATAATCAACATATCACAAAGCTTTTTAATACTACTGAGTGCTCATTTTAATGGTTAAATTAGATTTTCATATAAACATTGAACAAATATAAAAAAAAACTTTTGTTTGTTTTCGTAAAAGAAAAAAAAGTTCTATTTAGTTAATTTTATGTACTGAAAAAGTTTAAATTTGCCAACCCTGTAAACATATTTTTAATTTTCAGATTTTTAATACTAATTTCTTTCTTTCTAAATATTTAAAATATATTTAATAGTAAAATGGAAAAAAAATGATTATTTAATTACTTTCATATACCAGAAAAAAGTTTAAATTTTCCAGCTCTTGAGATGTGTTTTTTATTTTGCTGATTTTTACTACCAATCTATTTCTTTCTAAATTACAAAAATATAAAAAGTATATTTAATATGTATGCATTTTCCAATATATAATATATAATTTATAGATAAAAGGAAAACATTAATTTTAGTTGGTTACTTTTATATACCAAGAAAAGTGTAAATTTTCCAACTTAGGAATCATCCTTTTAGATTTGTCTGATTTTTTATACTAATTTTTTTTTTTTTTTTAATATAAAATAAGAAAAAAGAAAAAGAAAAAAAATATTTTAATAAGTTACTTTTTCATACAAAAAATAATTCATATTTTCCAACCCTGGAATCGTCTTTTTAATTATTTGTTTTATTTTGAATACAGTTTTAATTCTTAAAATGTGTTTTTTTAGCAAAAAACAAAAAACAAAAATTAGTGAAATTTATTTGCTGGTGGTTAAGCGATGTCTATATGCATTTCATTGTTGCTTTAAAAAATCGTGAATAAACTTCAGCTACACATTTTGAACAGTCACAAACCTCTTATCTTATGCCTAGACTTTCAAAACCCATTTGAGAATTCACAAATAATAATATTTTTGTGACTGTTCAAAATGTATAGTTGAAGTTTACTGACGATTTGTTAAAGCAACAATGAAATGCATATAGACATCGCTTAACGACCAGCAAATAAAGTTCACTTCTAATATAATTATGACAATATGTCAAATAATAAATTTCTTTAAAACAAAAATTAGTTTTAGCCAAAAATAAGTTTAAATTTTCCAGCTCTGAAACCGTCCTTTTGATTTTACTGATTTTCAATACTAATCTATTTTGTACCATTTCTGATACACCGGTCCTAGAACGAAGTCTTTAGCTTTTCTGGGAAAACTGATTTCACGTACAGAGAGGCGGACACATGGATATCGCTTATCCATCTTCCCTATTCACAATATACGAGTATATATATATATTTTATGGGTCTCATATGAATATTGTGGAAATTACACACAGCATGACAAGCCCATATGTTTAATCGTATACCCTTTACTATTTTTGATGAAGGGTATAAAGAACGGGTTTTCCCATGAGAAACGAGGTTGTTTTTAGTTGAAATTTGTTATCAAGATTCCAATCCTGCATTGAAGATTTTGCATTCAAAAACACGCAATAAATATTGAAATTACTGCTCATACAATTATTCTGGGGTGATTTTGATTATTGTAGATAACACCGCATGACACAAAAAATTTGCAAGCTGACTGATCCTGACAGAGATAAGCGCCATCCGCTATATCCCCATTTAAGTATACTTTATTTACCCATTGCTGCATGCACAGTGTAAGTGAAACCGAAAATCAACCGCTTACCTGCTTTTGCAACCATATCGTTACCTCAAACACAAAACGGCCTATCGAACAACAAAAAACTCAAAATCGATTTTATTTATAAATTCCCTGATATTCCATCAAAATAATCAGTACAAAAAAAAAACAAATCTGTGCGAACAAAAATAGCAATTTTATTTATTTTATTAAGAGTAAATTATAAAAATTCAATATTTTCCATTTGAACATGTTTTTTCCTCCTTATATGAAATTATGAAAATGTTAGTTAGGGCATTTTGCGTTTCAGGCAACGCAATATGTAGCATATAAGTTTATTTTTATAATTTGAAAAACAACTTGATTTCTTAATTTACTTTTCAATTTTATTTTCTTTAATATTGCATGATGACACCATTAGTAGATTTATCATTTAATTGACTTCAAACGTCTACAAATCTCCTACTCATTGCCTTCATTCGAAGATAATCTTTGGAGTTTTTTTCTTCATCATTACATATTCCATGCCATATTTATGACTTTTTCGCACACACACACACACTCACATCAATATTCCTGCGAACAAATATTTTTTTCCTAAAGAAATTTTTGGTGTAAATTCTTTATTATATTTTTCCATTCAAGATGCATTGAAACCAACAATTCGTTTAGATGAGGTTTTCCTTTGGTAGACATTACAAAATGTATATTTTTTCTTCCATTTGCCGCCATTGACTACGATCATCATCATCATGTAGGAGGAGTTTATGGCTTGTAAAGTTATAAGTGCAAAAAAAAAAAAATAACTAAAAACTTAACTTCCTCCTTTTTCACTTTTTACTTTTAAATTGAAGGATTTATAATTTTGCTCTCAGATTTTCTTTAAAAAAAAAAAATTAAATAAAATCTTTGAAAAAAGCAATTTCTTTTTAACGAATGACTTTAGTTTTTATATATGTATATATATGTACATATGTGTGTATGGATGTCTGTATGTATGTACATATGTATCTATGTGTTTGTAGGTAGGTGTGCTGCTAAAAGAATATTCATTGAATCCTTTTGCCAAGTCGTTGTTAGCAGAGTAGTAGTACGTTCAGTTATTGCATGTGCAATATCATGATTTGACTGTAATGACATGATAAATGCGATTTATTTTTTCCACCATCCATCCATTCATTTTATTACTTATACTTTCGTATTCTAGTCGTATAGAAAAATTAAGTGGATTTCGTTTTCCTCCCTTTTTTTTGCCATAAGTTTTTGTTGTTACTTGATGTCATTTAATTGAATAAGCTCATCACTGCAAGCAATTATCAACGTATTTGTATGGATTATTGACTGTGTGTGTTTGCAATATATAAAAAATGAGAATAAAGAAAAAAGTTATAAGTGGATGAATGTATTCTTCTGTGCAGCACTTATTGTTGAAGTTTTATATGCTTATAAGCGATTGATGTCTTAATTTAATTTCACAGTTTTAATTTTTTTCTTTTATTTTATACTAAATATTTCCTTAAGTCATTTGGAAAGGATTGTGTCGTTTGTGCATAGAGAATAGTTTTAATTTGTTCAATAAGATTAGCAGGAAATATAATTTGCATTTATTTGCTCAATTTTATGATTGAATGCAACTTTTGATATTAAGCTAAATGAGTTTCTTTTGTATACAAGAAGGATTTTTCATGTAAAAAAATTATCGTCGAAAATGCAGTAACTATTAAACTTAAAAATCCAAAAAAAAGGCTTTGAAAATAATGCCATGCATCTCGGCAATTTGTTTTTTTTTTAATTTAAGTCATAATCTTTTGGTTTTAGGCAAAATTTGCTTAACGAAACAAATTTATAAGTATGTCAGCTTGTACGGGAGTAATTTCAAGAGATTTATTATTTAAAAGCTAATGTAACAGCTAATGTAACGTCTAGATTGCAAACTGCTTCAGCTTCAAATGTAGAGAAAATCCAACGAAGACAAAACAAAAGTTTACGGTTAATAACATCGGCTCCATGGTACATAAGAAACTCAAATTTACATCGTGATCTAAATATGCCACAAGTGACTGAAGAAATTGCAAAATACTCAGGCAAATATTTAACTAAACTCGAGTCACACCCTAATCCGCTTGCTCGAAATATCTTGAACTTTACCGGACACATCCGCTTAAAAAAGAGGGACACAAAGGCTCTAATAATGGGTGTTTTTTATTGAGGTATAGAACTTTAAGTTGGCATCAATTTTTTAACTGGCGGCCATTTTGTCAGCTGTCAAGTGATTAATATTTAGTTTGGTTTGCCATTTCATCATGAACAGGTTGACAAAAGAACAACGCTTGCAAATCGTGCAAATTTATTTCGAAAATAATGGTTCAGTTCGCGAAGTTTACCGCAAGCTCCGTCCATTTTATGGTCGACATAATTGTCCATCAGAGCAACCGGTCAATTGGCCACCAAGATCGTGTGATTTGACACCATTGGATTATTTTCTTTGGGGATATGTGAAGTCGCTCGTCTACGCCAACAAACCAGAAACGTTAGGGGACTTGGAAGCCAACATTCGTGGCGTTATTGCCAACATACGGCCCCATATGCTCGAAAAAGTGGTTGAAAATTGGACCTGTAGAATTGGCTTTATTCGAGCCAGCCGCGGCGGCCACATGCCCGAAATCATATTTAAACGTTAATGGCATAAAATTATCCTTCCAATAAAGCCAAATTGATGGACATTAAAACGATTTTCTTGTGTTTTATTTCAATTCAAAGTTCTATACCTCTAAAAAAAACACCCTATACTTACCACACCAAATGAAACTGTTTGAAATTATTTTTTTAAATTTTGCTTTGCACAACTCTTATGTATTATGAATTACTATCACTAAGTTTATGTCCGACACTGGTCGGGCCTAATAATTATATTTAGATTTAAGATTTGAATACTTATTGTTAGTTCATTTTTGAAGATACAATAAATAAATATATGTATGCATAAAAAAAAAATAAAAAATTTAACATAACGCCCAAAAAATAAACTTCCTAAATTCCTAAACTTTGTAAAGGCTGATTTTTTAGCTTTAGTTTCTGTTTGGCAACACTGTGATTGGCAACTCAGCTGTTTTCGTGTATCATGTTACTGTTAAACATGTTCAGTTTGCTCTACAATTTAACCATGAGTCGATTTACAAATGAACAACGCTTCCAGATCAGTATATTTTATTATCAAAATGCATGCTCGGTTAAGAATGTGCAAACGTACACTTCTTTAATTTTATGATCAGTATGGGCGAATTTCTGAGGCGACTATTCGGAATCTTGTGATTAAATTTCATACTAAAATAATATTATAGACCATTAAACCACCAACACGCATACGACAGAGGAAAATATCGCAGCTGTATCCGTCAGTGTTGTTAATAACCGTGGATTATCGATTCGGCGCCATTCGCAGCAATTAGTCCTCTGTTACTTTTTTTTTTGTCCAAAATGTAAGAGCTGGACTTGGCTGACATGTGGTTTTAGCAAAACGATACCACATGCCACACATCACCCGAAACAATGACCCAATTGAAATTCGAGTTCGGTGAACAGTTTATTTTATGTTTGGGGTCAATCAATTGACCGTATAGACCGTGAGATTTAACGCTGTGGGGCTATGCTAATACTCATGTCTATAGGGAAAATCCGCAAGGGTTGACACACTGGAAGACAACATTGAATTTATTTTATAGATACTGGCGATATGATGGAGAAATTATGCCAAAATTGGACCCAGCGTATGAACCATTTCAGATATATCAGCGGTCAAAACTTACATGAAATCATCATCACCGTTATTTTGACTCAAATAAAAATTTCATATATTTCTATAAATTTTATGTGTTTTTTTTAAATCAAATTCGAAGGCTTTTAAAAAATCACCCCTTATAAGAAGTCGATTGAAGTTCGGAACGCTGGTGCCACTTTGAGCGACTATGATATAAAATCTGACATCATTTAAGTATGGTTTTTACAAACAATAGCAGGAATGGGAAATAACATATTGTCACGTTTTTACCCTTCAAAAACGTTTTTTTGTGGACTCGAAGATTTGCAAATGAATAAAAGACCCCAATGTACTAATTAAGGTTAAGAATAACGCTTTATTTACTAAATAAATTCACTTATACTAACCAAGACCTTAAATACTCGCGCATAACTTAAATTACTTAAATGATTTACAGCTGGATACCATTATGTTTACCCGCTATTGTATACACAGGCCTCACACAGCTGGTTGTGCTGGTATTGAAGCAATGCTCTTTCTCTGCTGTTCTTCACACAAGACCTCATTGGCTCTACTTTAACACACTTATGCACAACTATCAGCTGCCTTGTTCACTTTACTCTTCAACCAAGACAACAAGACTTCACGATAAACAACTTTATAATCAACTACTAGACAACTGAACTGCCTGCAGTTGCGTCGCTCTTTTTATACTTCACACAAGGCTTCTATAATGTGACAGCAACGTCTAGACAACCTCAGTAGCGTCATTAGTTTATGTTTATTTAATCATTTAAGTGCTCACGCATGTGTATTTAATTCTTTAGCTAAACGATTCTGGATAATTATTTTGTTTATCAAATGTTTTTTTATCTCTGTTCGAATATTTTTGCGTAACAATATGGTGTGCAAAAAATAAATAAAATAATTTATTAGCTAAAATCTACTGATGAGTTTCCTCAGTAGCAATAAAAAGCGTCTGGACCTGCTTTACCAACAACTAACAAATTATTTGAAATTTGTATGCGCTTTGATACGCGTTAAATAATAATAAAATTTTAAAATAATAAACTCTTGGGTAAAAATCTTGCTTAAAATATAAAGTATGTTTAACTAATGCCGAGTACACAGTATGGCATTTTGTGAAATCGCAATAGTGTATATTGGGGGCAACGTTTGTCATTTCAGATATTTTTCATTGTGTGGCATTGCTTTCTATATAAAGAACATAATGTGAACGGCGTTGCACACATTTTGAAAATGACTGTACAAAGTGACAACACAAGATGCGCCAGATGTGTACTCGGCATAATAAAGAAACAAACAGCTAGCTTAGCTAGTTACTTTTATATAACAAAAAAGTTTCCAACTTTCCAACCCTGGAACCATCTCTTTAATTTGGCTGACTTTCAATAAAAAATATCCTTAATTAGAAAACAAGAAAATTAGTTGAAGTTAAATGCTTTTATATGCAAAAAAAAGGAATTTTCCATTATCCAGCTCTGTAACATATTTTTGTATTTTCCTGATTTTCTATACAAATACATTGCTATCTAAAATATAAAATATGTTTAATTAGTAAAAAACAAAAATTTTTTTATGCTAACTAAAAATAGTTTTAATATAAAATTTTCCAGCTCTGGAACTATTTTTTTTTTATTCTTCTGATTAAAAAGACAAATTTTTTTCCTAAACTATGAAATATATTTCATTAATAAGGAAGATAAATTAGTTTTAGTTAGTTACTTAAAAAAATTAAAATTTTCCAGCCCAGGATTTTTGATTTGACTAATTTTCAATATTAACCTGCTTGGGACAGATTTTTACACATCAGTCCAAATTTGAAGTATCTAGCTCTTTTGTGGGGGTAGGAAAACTGATGCCACGTGCAGACAGACGGACGGACGGAAGCGCATAGACCTGAGAAATCAATTATAATCATTCAAACAAATTTCACATTAATTTTTTTTTTTTTGTAATTTGTATTGTCATTTTCAAAATGCATGCAATGCGGCTCACATTAGATTTATGGTTTGCAAACGCAATGCCACACAATTAAAACTATTGGAAACGACAAACGTTGCCACTAGTATGTACTATTATGTTTGCTTGCGATGTCATACTCGTAAAAGGGCACAATTTGTATGAATCTTGAGAAAAATTAATAGTGCAAAACTTCGAGCAAAAACAAGTCGATTACGCGTAGATTTCCTTTACAAAAGAAAATCTACTTCGTTACTAGATTTTGTCAAAATCTACTTTGAATCTAGTAGAATTTTCAAATCTGTACTAAGTCAGCTTGGTACAACCTGACTTAGTACAGGAAAAATTTGTTTTTGTTTTGGATACGAAATCTGGATAAATGTCAAGAAAAACTTGGTGTAAGCGACAAATATTTTGACAAAGATTTTAAGGACTTCGTGCAGGTGTAAGTTCCCAACATAATTAATTTCCATAACTCGAAGCGAAATAAAAGGATTTCTAAATGCAATTTCAACAATATGAAAATTCAAAAGCGTTTTCTCTCATTCCTTCTCAATTGCTGATGGATTTACTTAAGAAAATATTTAACAAACAATTATAAATTTGAAATCGAGAAGATTGTCTGGTCAAAATATTTTCGTTAAAATAACTATTGAGAATAATAATATGTGCGCAATGTATACTCGTGTTGTAAAACTTTCAATAAATCAAATTATTTATGTACATCTTATAAAACTCTGCCCACATTTTCAGCAATAAAAAAACTTGAAACTTTTATTATTTGCATATGAAATATTCTCTTGAATATCTCTTCTATTCTTTTCATTAACTTTTTAAAAGTCAAATAATATTGAATCGAAATTATAATAAATTATAGGCCTTTTCTACACAAGCACATCTTCTTAAACTCTTTGAAGAAAAAAATTATACTATATATATATATATATAATTATATTAAAACTAAATTTTATATTGATTCTTTTGTTATTCATGAATTCTTTATTATTAAATTACTTTATTTGAAGCTCTTCTTTTTCATTAGAGTACGCGCAAAGAAAAAAAAGTAATAAGTTAGATTCAAGTACACAAAATTTATTTTTCCTTTTTAATATACGATTATAAAAATTGTTTGCCATTTTCTTTTTTTGAAAAAGTTTTCTCAATACAATACCATAACTTAACAACAGCTGCATTATAAACTTTTAATGATGCCACCAAACGCCATAGAGCAACAACAATGGCGAAGCACTGCGCCACATCGTCATAATAATCATACTAGTTCAGTAACTAGTAGATGGCTTATGAGGTTTCTATATATTTGGGCAATGGGGAGTAGACAACTTAAAAAAAGTCCAAAACAAATTTAACGAAATATGTACAGTACATGCCTGTGTAATGGAATGTAAAAGAAACTGGCATACTGCACATAAAATTAAACGAAACAAGTGATAACGGAAGTGGCAGAGAAAAGAAGCGATGGACAAAATGGGCGAAACTTTGGGATATAAAAATTTAAATTTTCTAAAAGCCGTAGATATTAAATTTTGCCAGACGCCTAATCTATGATATTGAAATATAATATTAAATAAAAAATAATTTTTTTAGTATTTTTGATAAAATGTACTTGATAAATCTGAATTGCTTACAGATACTCGTACATCTGCGCTCAAACTTTTATTCCTTAAATACTTTTAAGGCGCTTATCACTTATTTCTTTTATACATGCTAATATTCAAAATATTTTCCATCACTGTTCATTTCTTTGCCTTGTTTATATTTTTGGCCATACATTTTGGAAGTGAAGTTATAATAGTGCAATTATAACTGAGCAAAATCTAGTATTTATAAGATTTCGAGCAAAGTCCAGCTAATTTCGAGTAGATTTATTTGGTCACTAGATTTTGTTGAAATGAAAATCAAGTAGAATTTAGTGACATCGCAACTATAGCTTTTTTTCAAAATTGTACTAAAATTTAAGCCGCTGTACTTAAAAAGGTGTGTGAATTAGCTTTAGTGCAGTTGGTTGGTTGTAATTTAGGAAAAATTTCAGTTAAAGGGGTTATTTTGGATACGAATTGTTGATACATATCATAGGGTTGTTACTGGTTTGCCGCATCAATAATTAATATCTGTGCGGCATTTCGATAAAGATTTCAATTGAAATCTATTAGATTTCGTACGGGTATAAATGTATTATGATATTGTGTCTGAGCAAAATTTAGTACTTACCAGGTTTCAAACAAAATCTAGTGTTTTGCCATACACAGCGATATATACTTTGTCACTAGATTTTGTCGAAATCTACTTAAGATCCAATAGCACTTAGTGATGCAACAATGGTTTCTTCATAATTGTAAAAAAAATTAACCGCTGTACTTAAAAAGGTGTGTGAGTTAGCTATAGTGCAGTTGATTGGTTTTAATAGTTTAGGAACTATTTCAGTCAATTGTCTTTGCCAGGGATACAGAATATTGATAAGTGTCAAAAAAACTTTATGTAAACCATATAGATTTTCTTTAAGACTTCAAATTGAAATCTACTAGATTTTATGCAGGTGTAAATGTTCTATTACAAAAATTTTAATAATCTCTTAACGTTGCCAATTTTGTGGAGAAATTTCTTTTACGACAATCATCCAGCTCTAGTTGATGTATCCTTTGGATTTCTTTGTGTGTATTTTAACCGCTTCTGAAATGATGCATCGCGATCAACTGGATATAAAAAACATCTTGCAGACTAAAAATATCTTGTAAATTTATATTGAATTTAGAATTGTTTTATTGATAACTTAGGACGCGAAATGCCAAAAACGATATGAGGGAATATAACAATAAAAAAATTTATATAACTTACATATTACCCATTACTTTGTTAGTTGAAATATAATAAATTTAAGGTTGACTCGCACACGAAGGGTTCCGTACGGACACTACATCGAATATTTTACCTCATGACAATCGAATATTTTACCTGATGTTTTAACGTTTTTTTTTCTTTTGCCGATTTTTTTGATTATTGGCGATATTTTTTCGATTTGTTTGCGATTTTTTTCGGTTGTTTTTTAGTTTTGGCGACTTTTTACGTTTTTTGAAAATTTTTCAAGTTTTTGGCGATTTTTTAGTTGTCGACCTTTTCCTTTTGGTGTTTTTTTTTTCATTTTAGCGATTTATTTCATTTTTGGTGATATTTTTTATTTCAGAGTTTTTTTAATTGCGGCGATTTCTCGTTTCGGCATTTTTTTCTTAGGGATTTTTTAGTTTTAGCGCTTTTAAAAATTTCAAGAGTTTGCTTCTTACGGTTTCGAAGATACAGCAAGTTGCCAAAATTACACTAACGTATAGAATACGCTTTTTATTTTAATTTCTTAAATTTCAGTGTTAATTGGTGTAGTCTGCATAAAAATACACTGACTTTGAAAATTTGAAGTGTCTAAATACTATATAAAAACATCGATTACCTATAGTCGTAAATAATCGATTCGCGTCAGAATATAAAGCTCGAAAACTACGACGCTTAAGCTTTTTGGGCGGTTAGGGCACGATATGTGTCTACGAGTTGTGTTCAAAAAGTATCGCGAATTTTGAATTTTCGCGGGTTACAGCTGCTTTGCTTGCACGTGTTTTGGCTCGTCTTAGATTTTTACCTATTAAAAAAAATGGAACAAAGAACCTGTATCAAATTTTGTGTGAAAAACGAAATTAAGTGCGCGTATGCATTCCGAATATTGACTGTGGTATACGGAGAAGCTACCTTGGATCGAAGTAACGTTTATCGGTGGTACAAAATGTTCTCAGAAGGCCGAGAAGATGTGAACGACGAAGAGCGTGCCGAACGGCCGAGCACTTCAACAACAGATGAAAAAATTGTTGAAGTGAAGAAAATGGTATTGGCCAATCGTCGAATCACCATTAGAAAAGTTGCTGAGGAGCTAGACATATCGATTGGCTCGTGCCATTCGATTTTTATCAATGATTTGGGCATGAGACGGGTCGCCGCGAAATTCGTACCAAAATTGCTCAATTTCGACCAAAAACAGCATCGCATGAACATTTTGCTAATGAGCTGTTAGACTATGTCCGCGACGACCCAAATTCGCTCTAGAGGGCCATAACTGGTGACGAATCGTGGGTCTAAGGTTATGACGTGGAAAGACCCATGAAAGGACGACGCTGCGCTTCGAGTGACGATATAAAGACGGCATCGAAGGAGGAGCTGAACAAGATTTAAAAAAATGATTTTTTGAAGTGCTTCGAAGATTGGAAAAAAAGTTGGCATAAGTGCATTATATCAGAAGGGGAATACTTTGAAGAGGACAAAATAGACACTCATGAATAAATAAATAATTTTTGAAAAAACACAAAATTCGCGATAATCGCACACCTCGTATGTAAGATTAGGCGACATAATTTTTTAGCTTAATTTTTTTGACGAAACTTTATTATTTTATATATTATTTTTATTATTTTATATTACAATCGTAGATAATCGATTTTCGTCAAAAACGAAGTTCAAAAAATATGTTGCTTAAGCTTTTTTTGGCGGTTATAGGTCGATATGCTTCAATTTCGAGGAAGTGAAATAACGTATTCGAGTGGATTTATTGGAGAAAAATAAAAAAAGCTTTCCTTTTATTTATGTGTAATAATTTAGGATGTATGTGGGTTCCAAAAAAAGTATTAATTTTCTTAAAATTTTATATATCGAAAAAGTACCAAATACCTCTACTTTTATTTATTTTTAGCAGCATTTATATATTTGTAGAATTTTGCGTCTATCAGCTTTAGTTCCGGAGTTAAGAAGTTATCGATTTTGAGCTGTTTCGCCTTTCTTTAGCTTCTTAATCTCACCTTTTTAACTTTTTTGGACTTCTGCAAATATTTCAAAACCAAAACTAGACAAATTAGTTCAGCCGTTCTCGAGTTTTTGTCAGACTAACAAACGTCAGTTTATTTATATATATATTATATATATACATATGGGCATTTTCACGAGATATTCCACTTTTTTGTAGCGCGAGAAAGCAAGCAATTAAGCTTGTATGTATTTCAAAACAAAGTAGCTCGATTTTTTTTTAAATTTTGCAGAATGTAAAGCTGCTGACGGCCTACACAAAAATATAAAAGAAGTAAAAAAATCGTTTTCTTAAAAAAAAAATAAACCAATATATTCGTTTGATGTCGCACGCTACAAAAAGTTGACATTTCTGTGGAAATGCCCATGTATAGAATAAATAAACTCAAACTCTAATTATTTCTTCTAACCAGACACAATTAGGGCTTAAATTTTCTATATTTCTAATGCAGTAATAACTTGTTTACGATTCTAAAAAAACATTCCCTTCTTGTGCATTAAAATTTAATAAGTTTAGCTGATTTGTCAGAAATCTAATTTGGATTATTGATGAATGTTCAACGCATGAATAAATGATGTGTTCCCTTGTTTGATAAATAAATAAAAAATAATAATAAAAACAACTTCAACATAATCTTCGCTTGAGTTAATAGACTCTATAAACCCTTAATTTAAAAATATAAAGACTCGTAGTATTCCTAATTTATTTCCATCATAATGCTGACGACAGATATATTCCAAGCGGTATTAGTTTTAAATGAAGTAGAAAATACGATTTACTTCTGTTAATTCGATTAGTTATGCTAAAGTATAAAAAAAGACTTTGATTTAATATTTTTTTCTTTTTGTAATATTGGCCTTGTACTCGTAGCACTAGTAGGAGTGGCGCTTCTATTGCCATTATTGTTGGAGGACAACCATACTTACTGTAATAATAATAATAACAATGTGGTGACAATGTCACGTAATTTTGAGAAATAAAAGAAATGATAAAGTTATTCAAAAAGTGAAAGATGTTGAAGAGCAGAAGAGACACACAAACCAATTCAGGCTACTAACTACAAAGAAAAGCCAAGAAATTGAGGGCATAATTTATGACTAGAAGTTTAACACTCGTACTTCTTTGCATTCATTTAATATGACATTTGCATACTTTAATAGGAAAATGTTAAGCACTTCATGTATTTGTGACTTAACTTTTAGTCGCAGAATAACTGGTATTCCTTTATTTGTTATTTTTGCTCTTGAATATTTCTTGGAAATTTTTGTAAGAACTTTAAAAACTCTTATATTATTTATGATTGAAGTGAATAAGTAAAAATTATACACATAGAAAAATTTCATATTAAAATCTACTAAAACAAGGTTAATTTAAAATTGTTCCATAGTGATTTTGCTTCATATGGATTTCATGTTATGATTTATGGTAACATTTAAATAAAATGTTTCCTTTTGAAATAACTTTATTTCATGTTGATTCAATTTACCGGTACTGTTAAATCAAGTTGAAACAATGTTAATTTGATACTTAAATATCACAAAGAACTACATATTGGATCAGAGTTTGATGATCTAAGATTTTCTACTACATTGAAGTTTTAAATATGATTCGTATGTAAACCATAAAAAGCACCCGCCGAAATTTCTGTCTTTGATAAGGTGGCGTTGTTATATATTGGATCAGAGTTATTTGAACTTGAAACGGCATGAATTTAATTTAAAATGTAGTCATTTTATTTTATTAAGTATTTAACTTACCGGACTGTGTATAGTGGCAAAGACATAAGAAAATAGCCAATTTTTCGAACTCATCGCGTACGAGAAATAATCAACGCAGTTACCGCTGCATCGACAACATCCTTAAATATTCTTTAGATACTCACTATATAATGAATTAAATTTTAATTCAACATATATTTAAAAAGAAAATTTTTCTTAACATCGCTTCCAATTCGGTGATTAGGTATCGAAAAAGATAACTTACTTCAATGAAACCAATACGTAAAAATCATTTTAAGGTAGGTTCACACGATTGCCGCAATGCACCAATTATTGCTGCCTTTTTAATGCCAATTGTCTGATTTCACAATTTATTGTTCCATGCGACAATCGAGAACAATACTGTGGTGATTTGGCGCAATCAAATGCAGCTCTGGTGCGCCAATCGTGAGACCGGTTGATAGGCAGCCATGCTCCAACAAAAATGCTAAAAATGCAGCAATATTTATTGTGTTCTCGAGCGGCAATCAAAGACACCAATACGCGACAATTTCTTAAATGTTTTTGTAAGTACTGTAAACTTCAACTTACTTTATATGTAATTATAACTTTTTTTAAACGTTAACATAGAACTGTGATCCAATCTTTAACCCATATATTTAGCTTTTATTAGTTTAAAAGATCGAAAATCGCTTCTGTTCTGGATATTTAATGAGCACAAAATATACAAAGCAGAGGCAATTTTATTTCTTTTTAATGAATAAACAAACCATTTTCCCGTACAAAATAAAACAGTAACAAAATTACTTCTTTTTAAAAGAAAACTAAAAACTACCACGAGAGCTGTTGTTTGTGTTGCCACAAGTTAGAACAATCGCATGACTAGGATGCGGCAATTATTGCCACAAATTCATTTTTCGGAAATTTGCGGCAATCAAATTTTTATAAAATGTGGCAATCATGTGACTGCAACGTATTTGATTGGTGCAATTTTATTATTGTGCACCAATTCACCACAATAAAAATTGAGTCAGATTGGTGTATTTGCGGCAATCGTGTGATTCTACCTTTAGAAATTACTCAAATTTGCTATACTTCCAGATTGCAAGCTCTATATTTTCATGATTTCTGTGGATTATCTTTTTTTACTGGGATATTATTTCCAATAAATTTAATATGACTTCCAATTAAAATGTTTTGCACTGGATTTTTTTTCTATGTGTACGTATTTTACATTTATGATTTGTAATCGATTGGTCTTGTGGATTGAATATCAATGATATCTGAGCTCTCGCCTGATAAGATATAGCGAATTTTAATCAGGATATGAACGTTAGTCTAATTTAGTAATTCCAAATAGAACCATAATGTGCAAATAATACAATGACAAAGAATTAATTCGTTTGCTTTTTTCGCAGTGCTTAAAATTAAAGCTACGAACGAAATATTTGAAGATTTTTTAATTGAACTGATAGAAACAGAATTCATATCTTAGGCTGAGTTTACATCTGGCATTTCTTGTGCTGTCATTTTGTCTTGTCATTTTCAAATGTGTGTAATGCCGTTCCCATTAATAATATGATAGCAAAGTGTTCATACCTAAATAATGGCAATACGGCAATATTGTCTACACCAAGAACTTATTTTTATGTAATGATATTTAGTGTCATTTGTCTTAGCAGTTGTGAGAGTTGCTTTTTCGTATTGATTGTTAATTAATATTTATATAAATAGATAATCGCAAAACTATTCAATTGGCCAGTGCCACCGTATGTTGAGCAATAATAAGAAAAAAAATTAAGATAATCTATAAAAAAAGACCAGGGATTAACATGCGCGTCACTAAAGGATTATATTGTACTTTGCATTAAAGTTTACGGAATCAGAATTTAATATAGTTTAAATT
This sequence comes from Nowickia ferox, assembly GCA_936439885.1. Taxonomy (NCBI): domain Eukaryota; kingdom Metazoa; phylum Arthropoda; class Insecta; order Diptera; family Tachinidae; genus Nowickia; species Nowickia ferox. The sequence continues at coordinate 86,144,744 of OW387023.1, read as the reverse complement.
TCGTGCGCATGAAGCTCTAACTCTGCCCATGCAGTTTCCTTCACATTTTTATCTCTATAAATGCTACATAGATCATTCGATACAGCCTCAGGAATGTCCAGAAACTGAATTAACCGTGTCGTCATGTCATGCGTTCAGGGCGCTTGAATTTTTCTCACACACTTCTGTGCTTTTACACTTAATTTTTCGATTTCCATACTTTTTAAATTTATATACCCGCAAACATTTAAAATTCTTTCGGTATGTACCTCAAAATAACAAAATGTCAATACGCTGACATTTTGTTTTTATATCTGCAATGCTGCCAACTTGTTCTCACAGCTGTCTACATCAAACGTTGCCACTATTACACACTTTCATTTCTGCTTGCGATTTCACAAAATGTCATAGTGTGTACTCGGCATTAAGAAAATTATTGAAACATTAGGAACCCTTGGATGAAAACCACTAGCGGAAAACTGCCCAGATTTTTGTTATAAAGCTTTTGCGCTTTCTATGAAAGGGATGCTCTAGATATAATCTGTAATAGTTCTTAAAATTTGACTATGACATGCTTTGTCTGCGGTATTTAATATAAAACTCCCAGCACAGGTATCTCGGAGGGTGACAATGCCGCTTAACCTAGTCTGCTTGATTCTTTCATGTAAAGTGCCAGAAGTATAAATGAGAGCTAGTGCCATGACCAATTTTTATTTAGTCTTATTCCCTCTAAGAAATTGAAATTAAATTAATTAAGAAAAGGTCTAACTCATTATTTTTTTATATAGAATTTTTTTCGTATATTTGGATAGAAGAACATCTAAAATTTAAAAACTTTCTATTCAAAAATGTAATGAGTCAGGGCCTTCCTATATTAAGGTAACGATATGTAAGTGAAACAATCAATACTTAATACAAATCCATGTCAATGTACAAAAATTCCAACTGCATCCTATTGATCTATTACTTAGTGAAAAATTAATATAAACAAAATATTTTTATTTCTTTTCTTGCACTTGTATTCTTTCGATTTTCCGCTCCTCTTGTAGTTCCATATTTTCCCTTTTATCAATGATAACCTTTGGAGGAGATATTTTACTATTCGTTTAAAAAAAAAAACTTCAAATGGCTAAATTTAACATTACATCGTTTCCTTTTTAATGGAACTAAAAAAATCATAATCTGCTTTAGCACGCACAAGAAAAAACATTGTGAAGTAATTTATAATACATACTTATCGTTACCCTACTATAGAAAGGCCCTAACTCATTATTTTTCCGAAATCGAGATTTTTGTATATTTCGATAGAAGAACATCTAATGTATCGAAAAATGCAAAAATCTCGAATTCAAACAAATAATGAGTTGGGGCCTTTCTATATTAAGGTAGCATTATGTAGATGTGTATATTTGTCTTTAATAATATTTGCGCACAATTAGTGAAAAGAAAACTTTTATTTCTTTCTTCAGATTATTTTTCTAGAAAAAAAACAATCACATACACATACTCGAACCCGCAACATATGCTGTGAATTCACATATGTGTGTATGTATGTTATATGTGTGCATGCTTGTGTGTATTTTGGAAAAAAGACAATCTCATAAATACATTATTACTGGGATACTCACTAATTGTGGGTTTCCGTTCAGAAAAGTTATAAAAAGAAAAAACAAAATCTACGTACGTACATAGACGTGGATAGAATATTTTGGGAATAGCATTGCCAACATTTGATAGACTTCCGTTTCCGCTAGCATTTTTGATATCTTACTGTACACCTTTTTACAAAGCGCGACAAATTGAGTTTTTTTCCTCCCCCGAGCAAACATACTTACCTATGTATGTCAATGTAATACATACATATACCAACACAGACGCATTTACTTTTGTGTTAATATACATTTTTCACTAATATCTTAACGTAGACAATCGAAAAATTTTTCTTAATAATGTAAAAAGAAAACTTAGCTGTGCTGCTAAAGAAAATAATGGGCTTTAAATTATAACAAATTTTTGTTGTTGGTTAAACACGTCTAGATGCGTTTCTTTGCTGCTCAAGCAACAAGTGCTTAATCAGCAACAAATATAATTTTTTAAATTCGTATTTATTTTGACACGCGTTGAATAAAATTAGAATATTCAAATAAATTTAGTTTATAAACTTTTTTGACTTTTAAGCCTAGATCACACTATCGACACAATGTATCGATTTTCGTCGGCTCACTGCAATAAAGTCATAAGTAATAAGCCAAAATGGCATTATTACTCAATTACGTCTGGCATAAGTCTACTTGGCTTTGTTATCAATGCGGTATCGTGCAATTATGTCCTTATATTTCAATTAGTTGAGAAATAAGGAAAATTTAGCCGGCTAGATTTTCAACAACAACAATAATAATAAGAACAAGTAAGAGTGCTATATTCGGCTGTGCCGAATCTTATATACCCTTCACAAATCATAAAATGTAGAGAAAAGACATGCGTGCATCTGTACGTATGTGTATATATGTAGATACGTAGACATGCGTAATTTTATGAGAAAACTTTCGTATCTATTACCAATTAAACTGCAATATTCAGCGCAAAACTGCATTTTAAATGCATCTTGCGGACAAAATATTCCTTAACTGACGCTTGCCTTGTTAACATGACTGTGTGTGCTCAACAGCGAACTTGTATAAATACATACTTTCAAATTTATCGGGCCTGTGCTGAAAATCATGGTGATTTCAAATCACGTGATTTCAAAAGTATACCACTAATAGCTGCCCTGATAGTGGGTTTTTATTGTATTTTAAGTTTTTGTCATTTATAATAGAATATTTTCTTCCAACTTCCAACGCTTTCAATCGTGCAATTTAAAAAAGCAATTATTTAGCTTTCATTAATTTTTTAAAATCATCGTGTTTTTACATGTCGTGATTTGCAGAACAGGCCCGTATGAATTAAGTCAAGTGAAACTGAAATATAGGCACTTTGCAGCAATATGCATGGGTATAAGGGTTAAAAAATATGTGTTTTTATATACATACCTATACACAATTTATTTTAGTTTATAAAACTTTTTTCATTTACTCTTCCGATAAATTTTTTAAAATATGTACATTGGAGCGACTCACTTCAAAAAAAGTTTTTGTTACCCCTCAATATAATGTCATACATATCGCTCGTTTATTAAATAAAAAAAACTAGTTTATTTTAAACTTTAAAGTTTTCAATTTACACACAACTTAATGGAAAATGATAATTTTATTTGTCTCTCGATAGTTAAGTATACAAGATATGGTATGAAATTTTTACACAATATGAATACCAATATGAGGATTTTGCATCATTAACCCAAAAATCCCATTTTTTGATATACATATGTATATAATGTTTTTGTTTTTAGAAAATGAGCGATATGTACATATGTAGCTTGTTAAGTTGCAAATAACCTACTAGCCTACTATGTTCCGTTGAAATTTCTTATAATACCTAAGAAAATTTAAATTAAAAATAAACTTTTTAAACATTACTGCTGCAGATCTACCAATAAAATGCAGGAATACAAACTGGCTTTAGATATAAAAGTTATCAATTTTTTATTTTTTTTTGAAAACCCAACACTTCTCCTTAGGTAAGTTTATTTAGCAATCGAATAATTAAGTTATTTTCGGACCCAGCAAAAAAGACATGCAAAAGAAATAGTTAATGCATGGGTTCAATTCAGGTGCAAAACGCAAGATTTTAACACAGGCGTGTCACTGGCGACCATGGGTTCACATTTAACAAAACTGCTCTTCATTGGAATGAGTGCTTAGAACCCATAAAAGTTCCCTGATTCGATGACGTTTTTCACAAAACAAAAAAAAAACCTTGTCGCAGCCAGGATACGAACCTTGCTGTTAAGACTGTCAAGACACACTCTCTACCACCGAGCTATTGCACTCTTATTATTCGGTGGAGATAAAACTTGTTTTATGACAATGTGTCAAAGCGTTGATTTAATTCTGTTTTTACATACATGCCTATTTCGTGAGGATATTTATTCCAATGTTAATTACCCAGTAATATTGCATGCGTTTTTGATGAGTTCTAAAACTATAGCTTTATTACGATTTGCGATGAACTTTAGAATGCATTCGAAGACACAAATGCTAAAGAAAGCATGAAACACTATTAAATCTTGAACGCATTAATTTTTTTTGCTGGGGAAAATATTAATAAATTTATCATTTGCAATGATAGGTATACATAACGAGTACTTAGATACAAACATTCATGTAGGGATTACATACATACTTATTTACATATATACATATGTATGTACATAAGCACCTACATAGGTACATACATATGTATGTAATTAAACCAAGTTTTAGAGCTTTAAAATAAGTGCAAAATGCCAATAAAACAAAATGTGAATCAAACATTCGTTCTGAAAATAGAAGAACGTGAGTTCATATTCTCATCTCAACCTTTATGTTTTTTTCCTACATATTAAAAAATATTTCTTTCATATACTACAATATACATACATATATATATGTATCTATTTACATACATACATATGTATGTACATATATACTATAAAGGAGTTTTTCTGAAGAATTTTAGAAAATAATAATAATATATACATACATATGTATGTATGTTCATAAGTACCTTCATCATTAATTGAACTCAGCCAGTGAATCAATCCCTGCCGATTGCCTATACACAAACACCACCTTAATTAAGTAGAAGTACTTTTTACTAAATTTATTTAAAAAAAAAAATAACACATGAATGAAAGAAAATACCAACAACAACAAGCACCATCAAACAAACAATCTTGTCCACTTTAAAATATTTATAAGAAATCCATGATCTTTAGCAAGGGATTTAAGGTAGAGGTCCATAGCTCGCTTTTTGGGCGTTATGCTTTACACGCGTTTCATCCTTTTGTTTCATTCTATACTTTGTTCGCGTTGAGTTACATGCACTGCTTTTCATGCGCCATTTTATTTTTGTTTTGATCAGCTGTGTGCGTTTGTTTATAAATACTTATAAAGAAATAATGGAGATTGAAATCGAGTTTTTAAAAGAATTTGTGGAGTTAGTCGTAAAAGTAATCGATAACTAATATACAAAATTTGTTACTGAGAAAAGTGTGGTGAAAAGTTAATTAAAATACATCGCATTAATGGAAATATTCACATATTTTATAAAACAACATTTTTTTTACTAAGAAATTTTTTTTATTGAAAAAAATTATCCACGGCAAAATAATATTTATCGATAACGTAAGAAATAAAGTATTATTTAACATATTTAGCATTCAAAAACAGCTCACTTTCTTTCATGGTGCTTGTAACGCGTACAAAAGTAGAAAGTAGACCTACTTTTTGCTTTGAACGCGCCTACGCGTTCTGCGCTTTTTTCAATGTAACTTGTCACATACTATTACATTGATTCTACTTTTTTGACAGATGCATAGAAAGCGTAACGCGCAAAAAGCGAGCTATGGACCTCTACCATTACTTTTTTTAACATACATATAGATACATACACAATACAGCCATTAGCAAACGAATTTATATTTACTTGTGCATATTTATATACATATGTATATGTACTCGTATGTATGTATCAACATGTCTTTAAAAAAAATCCATAAGTTCTCAACATAACAACCAGTGTTGCCAGAAAATTATGGTGAGATAATGCTAAATCGGTCAAAATATTCTGCTAAAATGTTCTATAGAAGAAAAGTATAATGCTAGATTTAAATGTAGAAAAAATTATTGAAATAGCTTTGAATTTCATGTTTATACAAACTCATTAGTATTTACAGGTATTTTTATAGGAAATGTTGCAATTACGTTTAAAAGTTTTTAACGCACTAATAATCCACAATGACAGCAAAAAGCGTTTGGGATAGTTTCATTGTTGCCATTTTAGCATTTTCACTGCTAGATCTTGCATTTTCATTAGTTAAACAGCATTCAATTTGCAAAAAATTCTGCTAAATGCTTTCTTGCAGAATTTGTTGAAAATATAAAATTTTAATTTCTTAAAAAAATTCTTCTGTATGGAGGATTTTTCTCATAAATGTACATGTATTTATTGCAGGGTAAAGGTTCCCTGATGATCTACAGTGAAATGCGCATATGATCCAGCTAACCATTCAATAATCAATTTCAATGTACATACGTATTTTTAATAAACAAATATTTTACTGAATAAGTAAAATAATAATTTGAGATTATTAGTGCGTTAAAACTTTTTTTAACGTTATTATAACATTTAAAAAAAACCACAATCATTAACTATTTTATGTTTGTATGTGCTATAAAAATACATGTAAATACTAATGAGTTTGTATAAACATGAAATTCAAAGCTATTTCAATAATTTTTTCTACATTTAAATCTAGCATTATACGTTTCTTCTGTAGAACAATTTACCAGAATTTTTTGACCGATTTAACATTCTCTCATCAGCATTTTCTGGCAACACTGGATAGTTTGCTACTTCAAGTGTAGAGATGTATATGTATTTATAATTGTATGCATGTACAATGTGTACGCCAACCACTACTTTGATACAAAGCGAGCACGTTACTACCCAGCGGGAAAACTCAGAATATCTTGTTACTTCAGGCCTTATTAAATCAATTACTATTTTTATCTAACTGCTAAAGAATGCCTTAGAGAAGGCCGCGACTCTTTTGCATAAAAGATAAGGTACACATTCCACATTCCCTTCTATGAAAAGGGGGAAGAGGAGTAAAATTTTTTGCGTGTATTTTTACCAAACCAAAAGTAAAATCGATTAATTTGAAGACAGAATTGCTGGCAAAAGAGGCGAAATGGAAAGGCAAAAATGATATAAGAGTGGAATGGAGCGAGTAGACCTTGTACATCTAAAAGAAGGAGTACAAAGGCCTTCTAGAAGGTATCCTTGCTCTTTATTTTTCCAGCTGGGTAAAAATCGTACAAGTATAAAATTGGTATTTGCAAACATGTGTATGTATGTACATATGTATACACATATCGAAAGAAAAAATATAAACAAACTAGGAGAAGTGTTCATGCAATTTTCTTGCAAATAATCTACGTAAACCAAATGTTGCCGATTTTTTAATTGTAGGGGACGAACACATGCTTTATTGTTGTACAATTGCAAATAGATATATAAGTATATCGATTCACACCGAAGTCAATATTGCGCTAATAAATATCTATACATAAATAATTGCAAGGCTTAATTTTTAAAACAATTGCCTTATTTATATAAAATAGTTTATATTTTTAAGCGCACAATTTTCATCACATGTAGCATATATTATGTTCATGGAAAAATATATGAAAATGAATCAGACTTTGGAGATTTGTGTGATCCATCTGGCTCATTTCTTGCAGTTTGTAAGGCTGATTTTGCATCTGGCATTTCTTGTGTGCCATGTGCCAAAAAAAAGCGTAACCAGTAATTACTACGGAAAAACTGTTTGATTCAGACATGTATTTATTGATTTAAACTGTTTCCAATAATGTTGGATTCCATAAAATTGTCTATTAGTTATGCATGAAATGTTCAACTTAATAAATATGTACATACGTGTCAAAATAAAAAAAAAATTAATAAACTAAAAAGTTAATAAACTTTTAAGCCCCATGGTAACTTTTGGCCCACCCTGTACAAGTGTTGAAATAATTGTTTAATTGTATCGCTGTGTGTACAAAGTACCGAAATTTTGTAAATATGTATGTACACACTTTAAAATTTTTGAATTAAATTGGGTGAACCTGGAATACATATATGCATGTGACCAATATATGCATAAGTAGGTATAAGGGTTAAAAATGTGTATTTGTTTTTAATAAAACAACGCCAGATATCAGTAAATGAGTTCAAATTTTCAGCATGATTCCACCATGATTTTTCCATTGGAAAATCCCTTTCATTTGACAGCCATATCAAAAAAGTGTGAAAAATAGCGGTTCGCAGCTTTGGGCGGCTATCACGTTTTTTGGCTGAGGAATATCCACACGTTGATCCTGTCGTAGTAGTTAGGTATATCGTATATGTACCTATAAGTTCAAAGTATATATGTACATACATATGTATGTAGGTATATGTATTTTTTCCCACAATGTAACTTAATTTATTTTCTGTTCGAAAAAGTAGAAATCACAAATTGATTTTTATTTATTCTCGAAAAAATAAAAATCGGAAAATAATTATTTCTATAATTATTATTTCAGTAGGCTATAGTTCGTATCTCTCTGTAAGCCAAATTACATGTGATAATTTTTAAGGAACAAATAACACCAAAGTTAATTGTAAATATTCTGACAAACACTAGCAGAACGAAAGCACTAACAATTTCTGCTGGAAAAAAGGAAAATCAGAAAATAACAATTATTTCCAGTTAAAATATAAAAATCAGGAAATAACAATTATTTCTGCCTAAAATATAAAAATTATAATTTTAAAATTGGAGCTTAGAAAATAGTTTACAATAATTAAAATGGTGTGATTGTCCACTTTGTTTGATGCTTCCTTGTATGTAGTTTTGCCTTTTTTCTATGAAAATTCACAATAATTATTATTTTTTGTCCCTGATTAATTTTTTTCCAAAAATATATTGAAAAAAATTTTCAACTAAATTCGAAACTCAGCATAGAAGTTATGACAAACCGACTTCTTACTTATTAACCACGTTAGCCTTTAAATCTTATGCATTTTGTTACATATACCTATATTATATTCAGAAAACAAACAAGCAAATCAAACACAATCCTATCCCCTTTGAAATATTTATAAAAAACCAATGCTCTTTAACAAGCGCTTATTTACATTATACCGACATAGCAAACGAATTTATACATATACATATGCATGTATGTATACTTGGGCACATTGAATATACATACATACGTATTTACAATCATACATACATATGTGCCCTTAATTATGAAAGTGGTCTAAGTCATATGCATATATTTCTGCATCGAAATATGAAATAAATCTGTAATAAACTTGAAAAAATATTTAATAAATATTAAATAAACTTCTATTAATCGACACTAGTACAACTATAAGTTAAAATGTTGCATAATATAAAAATATTTTTTTAATTTCTTCAAATGTAATCTATTAAATATCTCGATGAAAGAAATATATGACTTAGACCACTTTCATAATTAAGGGCACATATATTTTATATATTTTATCAACACGCATTCATTAGCACAATACTTTATTTGTATACAAAAAAAACATCCCATTTCTTACCACAAACAACTTAATATTCTTCCTTCAATACGTTTGCTAGCATATTGTTGCTGTGCGTAGAGTTGACTACATACATACGTACAAACAATTGGATATTCTTCTTTCAATACTGTTTGTAGCGTATTGTTGTTGTTGTAGTTGTTCATATGAACACTCTTATGCATATCCATATGTGTGTATGTACGCGTGAATGGTCTTCATGGTAGCGTATATTTATACATACATACATATAAACATATAGTTTTTTGCATGACGCTACTGATTGTTATACACATCAATTCATATGCATGCCTACGAAAAAGCATGTGCCAAGCAAAAACTCCATAAGGCAATGTCTATGTATTGGTGACAAAAAGGGGTTTAATACGAAATAATGCTTGTTAAAGAAAATGTTTAAGTAAAGTAAATATAGAGTAAATTCAAGCAAGCTTCAGTGGTGGGGTAGCTAGTGAGGTTAGTAATAGAATTAAATATTGTTGGTTCTATGCACGGCAACTTTTTTGGTAGATTTGTAAAAAATGTGTGATAAAACTTTATATATAGAAAATGCAAGAACCGATTCTTTATTTTTGCTGATTTTCAATACCAATCGTGCCAAGACAAATGCGGTCGATTCAGTCCAATTCCGAGCTCTCTAACTCTTTTAGGAGCTTCATACAATCACTTTCAAGCAACACATAGAAAATCCGTACATGCAGACGGTCAGACGGTCAGACGGACAGACGGACAGACGGACATGTCTTTTTTTCATCTCCTATTCATAAGGATCCAGAATAACTAACTTTATTTCGCCGCAAATGAATATTGTAGAAGTTACAAAAATCTGGACAAACCTATATATACCCTTTACCATTTTTGGTGAAGGGTATAAAAACCCCTGAAGAAGTTTGAAACAAGCAAACGAAACGTTGGGTGAACAAAAATTAAAATTAAATAATTTTTCGTTTTATTTAAATTTGGAAATATTTGAGCACAATAGCATGTAGGAAACCCCGATTGACAACTTAATTATAATACTCGGCCATAAATCTAAGCTTTATTTAAAAATAATTTTATTTAGTAACTTTTATATACTAAGAAATAATTAAAAATTTCCAGCTCTGGAGCTGTGTTTTTTATTTTTCTGATTTATTGTAGCAAACTATTTCTTTCTAAATATAATAATAAAATACATTAAATAAAAAAAAATAATTTAATCCAGTTACTTTTATATACAAAAATACTAATTTAGTTCTTACTGAAATTTAAAATAGATTTATTTGGCAAAAAAAACCAAAATTAGTTTTAGCAATTCAGGGAATATAAAGTTCGCAAAGTGTTTATATAAAGGTGGCAGTCAGAATCCCGGACTCTCTTAGACCGTGTTAGTCGATTGTGATATCACGGAGACTCTTTTTAAGAGGAGTACCCACCGTTGAATCAAACAGAGCTCAATATAAAGCTACTAATACGTTGCAGTTCGATAATGGCAACGTCAGAATGTTTCCGGAGCTCAAGAGCTCTTTCTTGCTAGTCCAGGACAGTGACACAGACAATTTTCTACACTATCTTCTTAATCCATTTCTTGGCAGCTGTGGCAAAAGTCATTGTATTCGACCTTTAACCTTTGTGCATGACTTCATATATGATACAGTGTCTGGTTAACACGGATACTAGAATCGAGATTTTTTTTCTATTTCTTAAAATCAAAGAAGCTGTATTTTTCTTATTTAGATGAGTCGGTAACAGCCTGATGATCACGCAACTATTTTTTGTGGCCCAACTTCCTTCTATTTGTTTCATCTTCTGTCTTGTGCTTAAGGCTAAGTTTTCAAGAGAGTAGGGGTAAATCCACACATTCCAATTCCGGTGGAACCTGTAAGGATGTACCAAATCGAGCAATTTCATCAGCCCAGGAGTTCCCCTGCAAGCTTCTATGCCCCCTTGATACTAATATTTATATTCCAGATGATACTAATATTAAACTGCTGTGGCATTTCGTTTAGAGATGATCGGCAGCCGTGGGCTGTGCTTGTTCTTAAGGGCCATAAAAGCTGCTCGACTATCACTGTATATATTAATTAAAGTCGTTGAAGTGACATTCCCTTTCAACCAATCCACAACTTCCTTTATAGCAGGGATCTCTGCCTGTAGGCACTGTAATGATTTGCAACACGAAGAACTAATGTCCTTGAAAAGACTCCATAACCCACCCGTTTTTGCGTATAAAAATCAACTCGTAATCTTCTACCTGGAGTACCATTCTAAATTTACCTTACAACTTTATTAATTTAAATGAATTCTAAATAACTTAGATTCACGTATTTTCTTTTTGAAATTATTTAACATTTGGCATGCCTTAAAAAAATTTCTACTTCCAACGTCCTTTTACTACTCTTTTTTTCATAGGAAAAAAAAAGTGTGTAAGTACAAGGAAATTATGCCATAACTACAAATCACTTGAGCATGTGTTAGAAAATATAGTTTAAAGTTAATTTTTCTTCACATGTAGTCTTTTATATGTACATGCACGCTCTTGTTTAAGTGTTTGTATAAGCTTATACATATTTGTTTTAGCAGAGAGTTTAAGAAAGTTTTGTGGTTCTTTATCTCAGCTCTCATAAAGGATGTGCAAAAATAAATGTAAGCTTCGTGTTCGTTAGTCACAAACAAAAAAGAAAAGTAACAAGAAATACCAACAGCATACATTTAGATGAAAAAAAACTTTTTATTTTATTTTTTCTTTAACTTTCATTTTGACTATTTCTGTGTTGTGCTCTTCACACAACTTCATGCGTACTTGTCTAGTCTTAATATCAATACTCATGTGTATATTTTATGAAGCTTCTTTATTATTTTATTTTATTTTTTTTTTTTGCTTTTCATTGTTGCCGCAGGGAGTTTGCAGTTTGTATTAGGACAAACTTTTCCTTTGCGTTAAGATTTAAAAGTTTTTCCATAAGACATATTCTTAGATTTATACATACATTCGTTGAATTTAAGATTGCTTGTTTATTTTAATAGACTATGCATTCGAAAATTTATGTGACTTAAGTAAATACCCCATTGAGTTTTTATGCAAGACCAAGGTGTTATAAAATAGAATAAAATATTGCAAACTTTGTGAATATGTGAGAATTTTGCTTCACAACTAAATGCTCTAGTAATAATTTGTACAAGTTATTTATTCATTTGAGCATCTATGTTCAGGCAATTTTATTTATTAGATGGCTTATTTTTATAGATTGTGGTAGATAACCAAAAATTTTTAAAAATGAGAGTAGTCCCTACATGCAGGTAACGTGCTGTCCATAACTAAGACTTTCACTAAACTGTTCTACATATATGTATGGCAATAGAAAGTGGAGACTTTCGCTAAGTAAGTGGTAATAATTCTGGAACTGGGTTCGAGCCCAGTCACCACGCATTTTTCTGATGTGCATTAGTATTCCTTTGTATCAGTTGCTGCAAGAAAGTTCAAGTGACCAAGGCATATACACTGGTCACTGCACTACACCGGCTTCAGCCAATACTAATTCTAATGTAACATCAGAGTGCCCTCATTTGTCGGTATTTTGTAGCGCAGAATCATCGGCGAAGCAAAATAATATATAAATTTGCTTCGAAAATTTAAGAAGCCATTGACACCAGAGGTGCTGCATGCAACACTGCATTATTAGAAACATGCAAAAAGCAGAGTTGTAAAAGATTGAAGCTTTCCCATATCTCTTCCTTCACCACCATCACTATCTTTTTTAGAAAGCAGGTAACACCTAGCAACAGTAGTAGGCATTCATTGCGTGAGTGTTACTTCTTTTTCAAAAAAAAGAAATTAATTCAATTAAAAATTTAATTGAATCAATTAAATTCTTGATTGAAAACATTAATGGATGAATACTTTTTTCTGTGTTCGTGAAGTCGTTAAAAGGCTAAGAAAAGCTGCATTTGCCGTTTTGTAGCCTGCTACTTGATTCTTTTGGAGATGGCAGCAGCATCATAAGCACCTTAGTGCATATTTAGTGCATATTTTAGGGGTGCCACCTCCAAACATTTTGCATTTATAAAAATAAAATAAATCGTTTAAAATATACTTATACCCCGTTAGAGTATAAAATTAAATCATGTTATTTCTTAAGGTAAATTTCGGGATGACCTTACTGTGTCATAATATGAAATAATTGTAAAATAATGAAGTTTCTTCCTTCACTACCTGTCTTCTCTATCACGTACCCATTTAACCAGAATTATGTGCGCCATAAAATGGAAGAAGTGCACGATGAGTTTAGCAAATAGAATAATTATTTGATTAAAAATTTCAACAATTTGCTCGCGTTGCTCTGGTTTAAGTCGATTCATAATGAAAGTTCAAAGCAAACTAAACAAAAAGCAACTATCAGCTGTTAAATAGGTGCTCAAATAAAGCAGTGATGCCAACTCAAAGTTGTGACACTCTACAAAAAACACATTTTATATAACCCCTAAACTTTAGCATCAAGCGTAAAAATATCTAAAAAGAAATATTCAAAGAACGCATTCCAATTAGAGAATGCCAGCAGTCATTGTACTTATATTTAAGTAGGGATGGCAAAGTGAGTGTGCCTGTCTAAGTACATATTGTTGCGCCAGAGTGCTTAAACTAAAGAACAATCTTGGGTTGAAGTTATGAGTGGACACAAAAGACATTTCTTATTGTCACACAAAAGAAAAAGAGAAAAAAAATATACGAAATACACAATAAGAAAGGGTCTTAGTTTTATTTCTCTTATTTATATATAAAAAAAAATAAATAAGCAGGCATGAATGCTTATTTAAGATAGAACTGGATAATTTGAACAAATAGTAAAGATTCAATAACTTAAATACAAAATTAAAAATAGTATGATTTTATTCAAGTTATTCACACAACATGTCTTGCGGTAGCTGCTAAAGAGCGATCCACTACTAAATTGTTAAATTCATTTCAAAGAATTTTGCATACCGTAAATTAAATATCTATAGTATAAAATTTTAATTAATTTCATAGCGATTTCATTTGATGTAATTAATCCAACACAGACATTTTAGATTTTGGAATTAATGAAACACTTCTTAATTCGTAGTTGAAATTTCTAAATATTTATTTGGCAGAAGAAAATGTACACCTTCTTATACATATTTGTATCACAAATATTTAACAAACGTAAGCACTCGAGGTTCAAATTCCTTTTAATTAATCTTTATTAAAGAAAATTTCCTAAAAATAAGAAGATTAATCAATTTTAATGTGTGTGTATATTTCATTATTCATCTTTAAATCTTAAACACTGTAAGATACAACAACATTATGCTTCCAAGTTAAATGTTGAATTACTTTACCATTTCTGCCAGAACAGTAACCATTTAGGTTATTTTATGAAATAAGATATTAATATTATTATTTTAATCCCTGGATAGTAAGATTTTGTGTGTGACGATTTTCCCCCATCATCAAAATAAAATTTTGTTGTTGAAAAAAAATGTATTAAAAGTTATTTAGTACATTTATGATACATTCTCTCATTTAACATATTTTAATTTAAAAAAAAGAAAATTATAACCCACATATTCATAAAATTTAAAATTTTTTTTTTTAAGTGTTTTTTATATTTAAAATTTTTCATAGAAAATTTTCTTCAAATAAATCTCAAATACATTTTATTTTTTTATAAAACTTTATATCCATTTTTCTAAACTGTTAGAGAATGAAGTATAAAAACAAAAGCCTTAATCAAAGGCACACAGGCTTTTCCAATAAGACGTTACATTTTGAATATCTTACCATTTCTTAATGCAACATCATGTCACTTTTAAGGCTCAAGATATGTTTCATTAAAAAATTGCCCAAGTAGAAGCACATGAAATATAATATTAATATTTAATGCGCATGGCCTCGCCCACTTCTTTTGACATAAGATTATATCATTCTAAGAGCTAAAACTCGAGCTCAAGGTGTGCCAAGTTTCATAAAAATCTACTTAAAACATTTTTAAGTGAACTACTATAATAAATTTTAATGAGCGTAGCTCCACCCACTTTTTTTAAAACAAGATTGTGTCGTTTTTAGAGCCAGGTTGTGTGCTAAGTTTCGCAAAAATCGGAGAACTAGAAGCATGTGAAATCTAACATTAAATTTTAATTGGCGTAGCCCCGCCCATTTTTGCAACTTTGAGATCCTGTGATTACGAGAGCCAGCAATCGCATAAGTAAAAGGTTGTAAAATGAAAAAAATTTTTATTGGGCGTACTCCCGCCCACCTTCTTTGTAACGGGACCAAATGGAAAATATGCGCTCTCAGAAAAAAATACAAAATTTTTTAAAGCCTTCGAAAAGTTATTGTGTTATGAAGTAACAAACATAAAAAAGTACAGAGGGATTCAAAAAGTCTTCTCTTTTGAAGTCGGTACAAAAATGAAGACAAAATGATGAACCAATTCTTTTTGAAGTCTGCTAAAAACATCGTCATCCAGAATGATTGCATTTTAAGTAAATATTTCATTATAATAAATTTATTAATTTTACCAAAAAAAATTTTTAATTTTTTTCCATACAAAAATACTGTTTTGGCCATACGAAAATCTTTAACTTTTTCTAATACATTTTTCAAACATTTTTATATACTTCTTTTTCTAGATATTATAAACATAATTTTGCAAATATATACAAAATCTTACAAAACGGTCCCAAATCTAAATCACGTCTCTTTTAATGTTGTATTGATTATACAATAGTCTCAATTTGTTCATGATATTTTTAATCACATCTAGCCATTTTCATGAGGTTATCCCTGATCTCCATGGTGGATACTTACTTCACCTTCCTACAGCCTCTTTCTTAAAACTTTATCCAGACATTATATACACTTTTATAAATATTCAAATTAATACCATAGTTTTATTAACAATTTTTTTTTTTTAACAATGAAACTAATATTTAAAGATTTAATCCAAAGAAACCTGTATGTTCTCATTAAAGGTTACAACTAGCCTTAAGTTATTTATATTCGCAAAATTTTATGTCCATTAGGGCCAAAGAATTCAAAAAAAACTGTCAAAATAAGTTATATAATATTAATTTCAATTAAAACACTTGTTGGGCCAACCTTTTTCTCTTTTTTTTTTTTTTTAAATAACATACAAAAACAAAATAATGGAAAAATTGCAAAGTTATTAATATTAGGAAGCAGTTTTTCTACATGGAAAAAAAAACAACCCCTTCCTACGCTGGCCTTTGCTAGGCTATCCTGCCGTCCGTTCGTGGCGTGTCGATCGTCTCAGTCTGATTAGTCAATAGTTACACTTTCAGTCAAAAGTGTATATATACATATATATGGTTGCTGTAAGGTCAAGTGAGAAAAACACCTATAGTTACTGGGCAAATACCCTGATACTTTAATCCCCCCCGAGGACCTAGGATGAGCTCAACCTAAATTTCGAAGGCGTGAGTAGAACACTTTAGATTTTAAAAAAAAAATTTTATAAATAAATGTTTTTCCCTACCTAAATGCGCTAATATATATATATCTATACAATTTTATATATATATAGGTAACCGTCCGTTCCTGTCGTACGTGTAAGTCCGAAGTCAATTGGGCAGAATACCTGTTGCTACCAGGAATGATGACGTGCTGCTCCTTAGCTTGTTGGTTGCTTGGCTGGTTGTTTTGGTGGCTCCGCAGACTCTTTTTTTTTTTGTTGGTTGGATGGCTGTTTCGTTGGTGGTTTAGTCCAGTTCCCCCGTTGGATGTGGTGTGTTGGAGGCGTTTTCTTTTAGGGTATTTCAATTTACTTAAACGTTTTTAAATTTTATTGCACCTTTTTTTTTCCTTTTTGTTTGTTTTAATTTAAGTTATCGTATAGAGTTTTAGTTTAAGTTCATGTTCTTTTTATTCAATATCTATTTCTTCACAAACAGGAACTTTTAAAGCTCTTCGCCACTTTTTATTTTCAAAAAAAAAGTAAACTTTAGCTTTTTAGTCTTTAAAGAAACGTCTTTTATTTTATATTTTCCGCCAACCACATCTGCACACTTTCACTGCCAATCTTTCAATCCCGTTTTCGTTTTAAAAATTTTATTTAGGGACTTGCGGTGCTTCTCGAAATTCTTAAAAAAAAACTCCTAGCAGTACCTCTTCCAGGAATTTCTTTTGGATTTGTCCCTCTATCTTTTTTTTTTATATATATATAAAGCCGTTTTTGTTTGTGTCTGTGTTACTTTTTCTTTTCTTTTATATTTCTGTCAAAACAAAAAAAATATAACTAAACAGCTGGGCGGTAAGGTTGCCACTATTGATACTGCCTTACCGGCCTACAGGGTGTACGCAACAAACCCAACCATTCTAGAGTCCATCAGTGGACCTGGAATGGGAGGGAAGTAAAAAAAAAGGAAATTTTCGAAATTTGGGGCTTTTTGGGTATTTATGTTTCAGTTCTTAGGAACAGAGGTAGTCTGGTATCTTCATTTTTTCCTATTCACCTCACAGTGGTGTAGTTACGACTATCAATTATGTAGTGCCGCTCCGAAGTTTTTGCTGGTGTGTACCTCAGTAGAGCTAGTTGAGCACACGAATTGTCACACGCAGTAGTATTTATGACTGAATACTTTTTCTTCATATGGAGTTTGACAATTTGTGTACTTTTCTTATGAGCTGGTGTGCATAGTTTCTCATTATATCTCATTAAGGCCGACTTAACGAAGGCTTGGGTTAAGTTTCAGACTTCCGTTCATTTTTCTTTTATTTATAAACAGCCCACCAGTGTCATAAAAAAAAATTATAGAAATTATAAAAAAATTAAAAGTTAATGTGACTAAAACAAAAAAAAAATATTCTAAAAATTTAAAAAAAAGGAATGTGTACTTCGTTGGACGAAATAAAAAAAAGGTAGGAAAAAAAATAAATTTAATTATATTGAAGCATGTATGTATGTATATACTCGCATTTATATGTACGTACATACATATTAATTTAATTTTTATCCCCTTAATAGCGGAATCGGGACGTTAGTTCAACTTTTAATAAGGTAAGTTTTATTTGCAGTAAAATGCTTTCTTCAAATGTAATAATGATAACGTTTTTGTTAATTTTATATTAGGTCTTCCATGAGGGACGAAATGGGCTGGGACCGTTGGAAGTCCGCATGTTGTACGCAAACAGGTAAGAAGAATTAAATTTCCTCTTTGTTTTTGTATTGTGTGTAGAACATTTTTATTTTGATTTGTGCGGTTTGTTGTAATACAGTCCGCCGCCAGTCGTTTACAAATAGTCGCCGCCGTTAAAAATTTTTTTCTCTTGGCGTTTCGCATCCTGATCATTTAGTAGGGTGTTCGGTCGTGTGTGCCTATTACAATAAAAACTAACCGTACTCTTTTCTAATTAAAAAAAAACTGAAGGACAATAAACGTCGAGGTATTTATAAGACTACTATATCAAATGAAATCGTGGGTTCCTCAAATTAACAAAATTATAGAAAAGCTATTAAATCAAAAATTTCTATTGTTTTGTTACCCAAACTTTTTAGCTTTTTTTTTTTAAAAAAAAAAAATTTTTTTAAATTTTTGCTGACTACCAAAAAAAAAATTTGTTAAATAGAAACTAATGATTTCTCCTTTTATAGTGGAACTTTAAGATGCTTTGACTAAGATGGTGACGCAGTCGACCCGGGTGAGTATGTGTGAATAAAAATCTTGAAATATTAATATTAATTACTTTTGTGTTTTTTTTTTTTTCTACGTGGCTGATTTTTATTATACTGCTTCTTACTTAACACGAGTCAGTTGGTCTCATCTGTAATTTTTGTGAAGCGGTTGCGATCCAGATAATTTTTGGTGAGTCTTAGCATCATAAGATATTTGTGTGCGTCTCTATTCACCTTTGTGTATTAACGTATAGGTTTTACCTTAAAAAAAATTTTTACTTAAAAACTGTCCCACTCTTTTATAAAAAGGTATGTGTTGATATGTATGTACATATCGATACCAATTCCATATCGAATTGTGGGTGAACAAAATACTTTGTTCTTATTATAGCAAGAGTGGTTTCTTGCAGGAAATATTGGGACTGAGTCCACCAATGAGTTTACGGCTTTTCGCTGTAACTCCTTGGCGGGAGACACCCCCAAATCTATTTCCATTGCTTATATCTTGTTTACCATTTAAAAACCATACGGTATTCCGCGTCTGAAAAAAAAATTATCGTTTGCGTTTGTTTCAATATTCTATTGAACCTTACTCGGTACTAGCGAATTAAATATCACTTAGTTGCTGCTAACATTCCTAGTCATTCCGCACCATTAAGACTGTCAATGTTTGTACTCAATCCTTGATTGTAAGTTGTGCATTTTGCTTAACTCGCTGTCAGAACGGACTCAGATGTATGTTATCGCCCTAGGTGACTAACAGTCTTTAGCTCTTAATAGCATAGTTCTTCAGAGTGATTAGGAGACTGCACTATTGGGGTGATAGCGATTACAACTAGTAATCAGCTTAGAAACGTTAGCTTATGTTAAAAGCAAATTGCAAATTTTCTTCATGGTGTGCCATGAGTATATTTGTTAGCCAGCAAAAACATATAAATGTATATTTGCATATACATCTGTACCTAGATGCATTTATATTACCTAGTATCGTTTAAGGGTATATAGATTCTATTCTACCAAACAAAACAAAAATCGTGTTTTTTTTTGTGACTTGGAATCGTTGAGACTAAAACCACCAAAGATTGTAAAGCTATTGCTTCAAATCCTTGGCGTGAAATACCCCCAACGATTTTCCTTGCATATCTTCTATCTCATACAGACTTTTACCTATGGGTCGTACTATTCTACATTTCAAGAATTTTCGTCCTAGTTTCGAGTTATAGCCAGCTTTGAAGTCACTTTGTTGGAAGTTACGTCTGTACACTTCCTGTCCTGGAATGAATCGGACTTGTCTAGACCTCGTATTGTAACTTTTTGCTCCTTTTTCATACGCTTTGTGTAGGCTATCTCTAATCTTCGATCTAATATTTTCCATATATATGGATTTAGGCAACACATTGAGTTCGGGATCATTTAACATCTCTAATTTCCTGGCAAGTTTATATACGCTTCCATGACCAATCATATTGGTTCCAAACAGCGCGAAATATGGTGTAACTCCGATTGAGCTGTGCCAAGAAGATCTCAATGAACATTCGACTTCCGATAAGTATTTGTCCCAATTCGCATGATCGTCTTTTATGTATGACCTAATCGCTGACAAAATTGATCGATTTACCCTTTCCGAGGCATTTGCCTGGGGTGAATATAGGCCAGTTTTCATATGTTTCACGCCAAAGTGAGCCATAGTATTAGCAAACTCCTTGCTAACGAATTGTTTTCCATTGTCGGAAACTATAGTTTCGGGCGTTCCAAATTTATGAAAAACTTCGGTAATTAAAAATTTTATTACTTGCGTACTGCTAGCTTTGTTTAATGCTTTCAATAAAACAAACTTCGTTAGGTGATCCAAAACAATAAATATATAGCAGTTGCCTGCTTTAGACCTAGGGTATGGTCCCAAAAAATCTATATATAAACGCTGGAATGGGCGTTCGGTTACTGTTTCATCCCCCATTGGTGGGCGTAAAGTTATATTCGACGACTTCGATTCCTTGCAAATCTGGCAATTATTTACGAAATTTCTTATTTGGGCATTCTGGTTTGGCCAATAGAAATATTCGCGTACTCGTTTCAAGGTTTTAACAAATCCTCCATGTGCGGCTTGCGGAGGCTCATGGGCTTTCCTAATAATGTTTTCCGTTAGCTCGGGTGGAACCCAAAGCTTCCAGGCAAAGTCCTCATGGAGAGAAATTCCGTCGTAATGTGATGTGCGTTTATAGACCAGGTTATCTACAACTTTGACGTCTGGTAATCGGGCTGAGTTTTCTGCAACTTTGGCCATTAAGTCGATATAGCCATCGGTTTTAAATGCGTCCGATGCTACATCAACAAAATTGCAAAAGTTTGCCGAAACCTCCTCCATGTCATACCGAGATAACGTGTCTGGTACTATATTTTTAGATCCAGGGCGATGCTCTATTGAAAAGGCATAGGCTTGCAAATGAAGACTCCAGCGAGCAAGTCGGCCACTCAGATCCTTATGAGACATTAGCCATTTAAGACTACTGTGGTCAGTAATCACCGTAAATGGCATTAACTCGATATAAGGCCTGAATTTCTTGATAGCGAGTACCACTGCCAAGCATTCTCTCTCAGTCACGGCATAATTCCGTTGGGCATTTGTTAACTTGTGAGAGAAAAATGCTATTGGATGCTCGCCTTCGTCGTCATCCTTCTGAAACAGGACTGCGCCTATACCTATATCTGACGCATCACACTGGATAAAGAAATGTTTATCAAAGTTTGGATGTGTGAGCACAGGAGTAGTGGTAAGGGCTGTTTTCAAACAATCAAAAGCGTTTTTAGCTTCCTCCGTAAACGTAAAAACTTTTCATTTTCTCAGCGTATTGAAAATAGGAGCCGAAATTGTGGCATAGTTCGGTATGAATCGACGATACCAACCGGTAGCACCCATAAAACTTCGCACCTGTTTTGCAGTTTTCGGATAAGAATATTTTAAAATGGTACTCACTTTTTCGGGGTCGGGTTTAAGTTGTCCTTTTCCTACTATATAGCCTAAGTATCGAAGCTCCTTAAAGCAAAACTTAGACTTCGACACATTTATTGTCAAACCCGCCTTTTCCAACTGCACTGCCACCAGCTCTAGCAACTTCAGGTGCGTCGTGAAGTCTGACGATACCACCAAAAGGTCATCCAGATAGACAAAAACTCTATCACGAAGTGCAGCTGGTATCACTTTATCCATCAAACGGCATAGTCTTTGGGCTGCGTTGCACAACCCGAATGGCATGACCGTAAAATGGTAAAGTGGTCTACCTGGCACCGTGAAGGCAGTTTTTGCTCTACTGGATGCATCTAGAGGTATTTGCCAGAATGCATCCTTCAAATCGACGCTGGAAATATAATACGTATCTCCCAATCGGCTGAGGAGACCTTCAATGTGCGGGAGCGGGTAGGCATCCTTGACCGTAAGAGCATTGAGCTTACGAGCGTCCAAGCACAGCCGGTTCTTCTCGCCTTTGCGAACGAGAGTAACAGGATGGCTCCAAGGACTTTCGCTCTGCTCAATGACCCCAAGATCAAGCATTCTATCCAACTCCGCGTACATTAACTTCTGCACTGCCGGAGAGACCGGATAATGTTTATCCTTTACTGGAGTTGCCTCGCGGGTGTCAATGTAGTGGGTTTCCAGGTGCGTTTGACCTAGTCCACGCTTTGTGTAGCAAGGAAACCTAGACACGACCTCCTTTAACTGCTGCTGCTGTACAGGCGATAGTGAATGAATTTCCACCTCATTGGTAACGTCTTTCCCTTCCTCCCCTAAATCTACTCCACAACTCGACAAACCACATACGGAAGCGAATAAGCCAAAAGTGCGCATAAAGTCTACGCCTAAAAATAGTGCTCGATTCAACGTTGGTACTAAGTAAAAAGTGACTTCACTTGTGACCTTGTTGAATGTAACGTTTACTTTAACTAGTCCTAACATCTTATGTGGGCTGCCATCAGCGGTTTTAATGTACGAGAAAAATCTATGTATGTGCAGTCCTGCACGCTCTACTAATTCCATACAATTCTTCCCTAGGCATGTGACTGTAGCACCACTATCTAAAAGTCCTTCCACTTCTATACCACCTATAAGGATTTTAGCGTATAAACGCGTATCGTCACCTTCATATAAGGAGGCTGCCATTATTTCCTTTCTTATTTTCTTTCTGCGCTTATAACGCTCTCTTGCCTTTTTTATTCTGTTAGACACTTCTCCGAATATTCTTTCTCTTGCTTGCTTATATTCTAAAATACGTAAATGAAGGGGTTTTATGCACCGAACTTTTTGCTCTATTGTTTCCATGGGTTTTCTATTCTTATTTTCTAAAATTACTAATTTTTTTACTGGTTCGGTGGGTTCGTTTGTTTTACTTACTGGGTCTGTGTTTGGATCGAACAAGCCCTCCCAGTTCTGGACTGGTCCGACGCCTGGTTTCCCTGGCATTTAGGGCATTGTGGCGTGACTACGTTGTCCTTTCCACACTTATAACAAAAAATTCTACGCGTAGGCGAAGGACAGTCTGTATAACCGTGACCCACACGCTTACAATTCCAGCAAATATACCGATTGCCGCTCGATAAAGCCTCGATATCATCAGTACGTTCGGGTAGTTCTTCATGCTCTAGCTCATGAACTCGGGGTGCCATATATTGTCTCGCCTGATACTGCATCCTTTGGTTCGACACCAAGCTTTCGGCTCTTTTGGCCTGTTGGCAGAAATCATTAAGATTGGCTATCCTTACCGAGAACAGTAATTGAGACAGCGAGGGTTTTAAATTTCCTCTCATGATCTCAATGAGGTCTTGCTCTGAGTACGGAGTTCGTTGCTGATTCCTTAAACTCAGTACAGAATTGAAAAAATCCTCAAATGATTCCTGTGCACCTTGTCTACGATCCATAATTTTCTTTTGTATTTGGAATTCATTCTCATAGCGTCTGAATTGGTTCAAAAAGGCTCTCACTAATTCATCCCAAGTTTGGAACGGGTTTAGCTTCTTCATATTCCAATACCACTCTAAGGCTTGGCCTTCGAGCAGTGTGTGAAAACTGCGTTTCACTTCTACAATTGAGAGATGGTAGTCCTGCCTTAGCGTTTCTAGTCTAAATATAAAATCTTCGACATTCATTGTCTTTGACGTGCCATCAAACTTGAGGCCCCATTTAGACAAGTCTGCCTTCCCATATGCTGGGTAATTACTTCCCTCAGCTCTATTAGCCGGAATATCGAAATTACCAGGTGGTGACTGTTGCAACCCCATATGAGGATGTTGAGATGGTTGAAATGTTTGTGTTGGCGATCTGTGAACTGTATGCCCATTATTGTAATTTAACTGGTTATCATTAAACCGTTGATCATCTCGCGCTTGAAATAGGTGTGGCGTTCGCGTATTCAACTCCTCCGGGGCAGTATTAGGCGCGGCTAAGGTGTTAACCTGTCCGCCAAAAGCTGTGTTTAATTGGGGACTAATTGCCTGTTGTACCGCCTGACTGATTTCTTGCTGCATTGCCTGTCGCAAATGCTGCATTTGCTTGGACAATTCTTCCCTAATCAGACCTGCTATGTCACCCCCTAAACCAACATTTGACCTTGGTTGTGGTGGCTGAACTATGGGTCGGTTCATCTGGAAATCATCCTGTCTAGTTCTAGCTGTTATATTACTATACTCCGGCGTGGTTGCTGTACTGGTCGAATGATTCGCCTCTTGGCCAAAGCTGTTGTTATTACTTTGTGCCATAGCTAAAAATTGCTGCGCCGCCGGAGTAATTGTTTCGGTCGTATCGGTAGTGTTTCTAGTTGAAACCGCTATTATCCGAACAACAGGTTGCGCAATTATCTCCCCAGGTGTTACTGGTATCTCTTCACTATTCATTATGGAATTAACGTCAATGCCTACTGCGGTTAATTGGTTTCGTACCGAGCGAGTTAAAACCATTACCGGAGTATATTCCTATAGACTCAATTTTTTTTTTTTTTTTTTTTTTAAGCACCCTTGTTGTTAATAAAAGCAAAAACAAACTCCCAAGGTGATATATACCTATATAGAGATATAAGCCAAGAATTGATTGTATCTATACTAGTATAAATGTATATAAATGTATAAAAAAAAATAAATTCAACAAAACTAACTATGTATAAAAAAAAAATTCAAAAAAAGAAAAAAAAAATATATATAAAAAAAAATGTGAACTCCAAATATAAAAAAAAAAATATATATATATATATATGTAAGGAAAAAAAAATAATACAAAAAAAATTATAAGTAATCAAAAACTGAAAAAAAAAAAAAATATATAAAAAAAATTTTGGGCATATACTAGCCAATTATTCTATCAATAAGCTGTTATTAATGTAATGAGAACAAAAATTCTTAATTGTTTGATAATTAACAAGATTTATGTATGTGGTAAGACTGTAGGTTATTCAGGTGAAGAAATAGCCACCGATAAAGATCCATAGTTGATCCGAAAAAATTTAGGTTCAACTGTTCATCTATCCCTTGAGAGGCATGCACCAAAGTTTTATGATAAATAAAAAAAATAAAAAAAAATTTGAAAATTGGTTTGTGGTGGATGGAATGATTCAATTCCTGCCCTATTTTACTGCTAACTTCAGGAGGCAACTGACTTTGCGAAACTGGGCTTCAAAAAGTTACAGGACTACTCCCTACTTGTGGCTGCAAAATAAAAGTGTTTTAAGTTATGCCAAAGTTATTGGATTTCTGACTGGAATTGAATTTAGGCTATTAATTCTTAATAAAAAAAACTGTTGGATTATATCCATATTGTCTGTGCAAAATGGAGCAGAAACTAAAGCGACATTAATCCTTTAGTTTGACTCAAATCGCTAACAGAAAAACGAACATTTTATTTCCTTTATCTTAGTATCTTCCAAGCTTCAGTATCTCGTCGCAACGCGGAAGAACTTAAAAAAAATCTTTCGGGACTTACGTTATACCTTAGTCAAAGAGCAGATAAATAAGAATAAAGAAAACTATTGTGATGTGTATTATTACTATTGGACTGAATTTAAAATGTATCGTGATCAATGAACAACTGAAGTCGCTACTCGTTGAGGACTCTTTTTATTACTCAACGGGACTTACTCCAGTCGAACACAAAAAAACTAATACCTAGTCTATTCCACCTTCGGGCCCCACGTTGGGCGCCATTTTATTTATTACATTATTATGCAGTAGGTTACATATACGTGCCGTGCCGTATACACCACTGTAAATAAGGTTACCTGACTGCTGGCGGTGCTGGTATTCTGGCTTTTGCTCCGGCTAGAGCTCGCCGTCTTGGTAGGGTTCTTGCCAGTCTGCCCAGGTTTAAATTGGCTACATAATAATAAACAAATAAAAATAATAATACCAGCTTTTGTTGTGTTAGATGTTGTACACAAAAGTTTATAAAAAAAAATTTGAGGCCCGAAGGAGGATGAAAGCAAAACTATTATCCCTACTCAAAATTGTTGCAAACCTTTTTGATCACACTTACCATGGTACATACCATCTCAAGAGCAGATTGGGTTAGCTGGTGTCAGCTAAACCTGGCTTCTCCCTCCCTCGGAAATCGTTGATTTCGCCTATGAGAACCTCTAGCCATTTTCATGAGGTTATCCCTGATCTCCATGGTGGATACTTACTTCACCTTCCTACAGCCTCTTTCTTAAAACTTTATCCAGACATTATATAAACTTTTATAAATATTCAAATTAATACCATAGTTTTATTAACAATTTTTTTTTTTAACAATGAAACTAATATTTAAAGATTTAATCCAAAGAAACCTGTATGTTCTCATTAAAGGTTACAACTAGCCTTAAGTTATTTATATTCGCAAAATTTTATGTCCATTAGGGCCAAAGAATTCAAAAAAAAACTGTCAAAATAAGTTATATAATATTAATTTCAATTAAAACACTTGTTGGGCCAACCTTTTTCTCTTTTTTTTTTTTTTTAAATAACATACAAAAACAAAATAATGGAAAAATTGCAAAGTTATTAATATTAGGAAGCAGTTTTTCTACATGGAAAAAAAAACAACCCCTTCCTACGCTGGCCTTTGCTAGGCTATCCTGCCGTCCGTTCGTGGCGTGTCGATCGTCTCAGTCTGATTAGTCAATAGTTACACTTTCAGTCAAAAGTGTATATATACATATATATGGTTGCTGTAAGGTCAAGTGAGAAAAACACCTATAGTTACTGGGCAAATACCCTGATACTTTAATCCCCCCCGAGGACCTAGGATGAGCTCAACCTAAATTTCGAAGGCGTGAGTAGAACACTTTAGATTTTAAAAAAAAATTTTATAAATAAATGTTTTTCCCTACCTAAATGCGCTAATATATATATATCTATACAATTTTATATATATATATGTCGTACGTGTAAGTCCGAAGTCAATTGGGCAGAATACCTGTTGCTACCAGGAATGATGACGTGCTGCTCCTTAGCTTGTTGGTTGCTTGGCTGGTTGTTTTGGTGGCTCCGCAGACTCTTTTTTTTTTTGTTGGTTGGATGGCTGTTTCGTTGGTGGTTTAGTCCAGTTCCCCCGTTGGATGTGGTGTGTTGGAGGCGTTTTCTTTTAGGGTATTTCAATTTACTTAAACGTTTTTAAATTTTATTGCACCTTTTTTTTCCTTTTTGTTTGTTTTAATTTAAGTTATCGTATAGAGTTTTAGTTTAAGTTCATGTTCTTTTTATTCAATATCTATTTCTTCACAAACAGGAACTTTTAAAGCTCTTCGCCACTTTTTATTTTCAAAAAAAAAGTAAACTTTAGCTTTTTAGTCTTTAAAGAAACGTCTTTTATTTTATATTTTCCGCCAACCACATCTGCACACTTTCACTGCCAATCTTTCAATCCCGTTTTCGTTTCAAAAATTTTATTTAAGGACTTGCGGTGCTTCTCGAAATTCTTAAAAAAAAACTCCTAGCAGTACCTCTTCCAGGAATTTCTTTTGGATTTGTCCCTCTATCTTTTTTTTTTTATATATATATAAAGCCGTTTTTGTTTGTGTCTGTGTTACTTTTTCTTTTCTTTTATATTTCTGTCAAAACAAAAAAAATATAACTAAACAGCTGGGCGGTAAGGTTGCCACTATTGATACTGCCTTACCAGCCTACAGGGTGTACGCAACACACAAAGAATTATAAAATAATATAACTTCAAATCATATGTTTTGAGAAAATGTTCTTCCATTCAGGGAAAATGTTCTTCCATTCAGAGTCTTACTGCATTGTTGCTATTAGTTTAGCCAGTTTTATTAAAAGTTTTATTTCAATGAAATAATAATGAGTATTCAAAGATAAAAATATTTTTCACTAGTTAAACACTTAAAGTTGTACATTTTTTTTACATAAATTCTATGCAATTTAGCATTTTATCACCATTTCATGCTGTAGTTTTTAAGATTATACATCTTGTGTTTTTCCTTCCTCTTTTTTCCCAAGCGGGAATATTTATTGAAATCAATAAAAATTCATTAGTTTTACTGTTAAATTACTGCAATTACTCACATTCAAATCCACCCTAGTTATAAGTAAATATAACGAAACGAACAAGTACATTCTCCAACAATATTTAAGTCCGAATGGCTAAATTATTTAGTGCAAAAAGAATAAGACGAATTTTAGTTTGTAGTATCGACAAAAGGAAAAACGAAAAAACAGCAACGCAAAAAATTGATTAATTTTCCGACTCCATGGTAGAAAAAAGAAACATCGTCAGAGCAATATTACCACGTCGTGAGTACTTAACCATTTTAAATTTCTTCGAAATCGTCCTTTAAGAATATCTACAAGAGTTGTGTTAAAATTCTGTTGTGGCAACACTGCTTCACACTAAACTCAATCAAAGAGATTACAGCTTCGTTTTAAGTTTCTCTTTCCTTTACATTATTGTTGTATTTCCGTTTTAGTGTGTAATTTTTTGCATAAAACGGTATAAATGTGAGTCAGTATTGCCAAAGTCACACAGAAAAAAACAAAATTTATAATTTCTCATATATACTCGTATCTAAAAGGATTTAGGTAAATTTAACCAATTTTCTCAAACTAAGATTACACTAATCAAACAAAATTTATTAAACCAACCAAATGTTAAGCATTTTAATTTTTTTTTTTTTTTTGTTACAAAATTTAACATTTGCTAAAGCACTTATAATCCCATATTACTATTTTACTTATTTAAAATACAGTAATACTGATTATTGAAGGGTTAGCTGGATCATTTGCGAATTTCACTGTTGCTAATACAGATCATCAGGGAAGCTTTACCCAAAAATTTCTTAGAACAACAAGAGATATTGTGTTAAACTTTCCTTCAAATGCATGATAAGTTCCACCAATATCATAGTTGAAAGAAAAACTCAATAATCAATATGTTGTTTATTTTCTTACTTTACGATTGCTACATTCGCTGACTTTTTTTTAGCTCGAAGTGTACACGCAAAGAAAAGATATGGTTGTAGCATGGTTGGGAAAACAATATTATGTTCTCCGAAACAAATGTGTGGACATTGAAAACAAGTTATTGTTATTTTAAACATTAATTGCGTTACGATAAACAAAGTGATGTTTGAATTTAATAATTACAATATTATATTCATAAAAAGGGTGATATGGTTAGAATTTACCAATATAGTTTTGTTAAAATTTTATGACTACAACATAATTTGTATTATTATGTAAAAATAATATGATGTAAATAACAATATAATGTTATCCAAAACCATACTATATTTAGTTTAAAAAAAATCTTTTTCAGAAATATCTTCTGCCAGTTCAGTGACTCGTTTGTAAGCTATCGGTATTGCACGTGTAGTGTTAAATAAATTAATAAATAAATGAAGTATAAACAAGAGGATAGATGAATAAAAATGTATATACATATATTTCTTTATACATGCGTGTCTGCATTTCGTGTACACGCACATATTTGTGTAAATGCACGTGCACATATGTACATTTTATTTTAACAATATTATTTTATATTTATTTCGGCTTTGACGCACAGCTGTTTTAAGCAAAATATCTACCAATATACGGTTAAAAAACAAAATATTATTATTATATAAAATAATACTGTGGTCGTATTTAACAATATTGTTATAATATTAGAATATGGTATGGTTAGTCTTAATTATATTTTAGTCACATCTAATAATAGTATTGTCATATTTAACCAAAATGTGATAACTTTGAACAATAATAAGATTAGGTTTAACAAAGTTAATTGTTATTGTAGATAATATTATTATTAACTCAGATAATAATATTACTAAAACATTGCTTTTCTATTGACAATAATATGATTTGACTGCCACCATATAATTAAATCATAGTATGTTGCTGTTTGATTGTGGTTACCTCAACCATATTTTTTCTTTGCGTGTAGTTGTAAAAAGTATGTAATTAAAATAAATATGAAAAACAACAACAGCTGTTCACTGCCTTTGCCACACAAATATTTTTGACCGGGTATCGTCAAGTTAATAATTGGTTTTTTTTTATTTTTTTGAATTGTTGCAATTAAGTGTAATACTTGTCAACGCACTAATAATCCCAAATTATTATTTTACTTATTCAGTAAAATATTTTTTTTTATAAAAAAAAATACATTGAAATTGATTACTGAGGGGTTCGCTGAAGCCTGGCCATCCAGCCGAGTTGTCATGACGCCCAGGTGATGCCGTGTATTTTTCGGGATCAGAAAGGTGGCATCTATCATGAGCTACTGAAGTTGGGACAAACAATCGCGGAGGATCTGTATCGAACACAATTGTTTCATTTGATCGATCATTGGCCGAAAAACACCCGGAATATGTGACCAGACATGAAGGATTGAGTCGTGCTAGGCTTCAAAATATTAGCAGTGGTTTTTGGGGCGGAGTTGATGAATGGCCAATACTTTGAATAGATTTATATTACACCAATGTTTCATAGGAAATGCACACAATTTGCAAAAGTCCCACATTTTTAAATTATACACACAATGCTTAAAAATACAATGGAACCTCTACTAAACGGCCAAGCCTGTATCAACCGGCTATATTTATTAACCGGTATGCTTGTCACTTTGTTTATTGACTTCCATTATCTTTGCTTGCATTTTTAATGCATCTAAAGCATATTTTTTAATGCAAACTAAAGTTTCATATTTTTTTAACAACGTGGTAGTTTGCCAGAAAACGAGTTTAAAGTTTTTAATTTATACACAACTTAATGGAAAAAGAAAATTTGATTTTTATTTTAAGATATTTGTATGAGATGTTTAAACAATATGGAGAACAATATGAGGACTAATTCTGTATCATTAACTCAAAAATTCCATTTTTTGAGTTATAATCGATATGTACTCTTTTATGCTTTTATATAACTTCTATTAACCGTGTTTTTCGATTATCGAGGTTCAACGGTGTAAATCTTCAATGAAAATAATTCAGCCTGCCAATTGATGCATTATAAACTATATTCTACGCTTCCATGCATGTCATTCCAAAACATGTCACTTTGTTCATTAGTTAATTAATGCTAAATCATTGCTAATGAAACAAATTTCCAAAACAACAACAAAATGTCTTTCCACTAAAAAAAAGTTAACCAACATGATTTCGGTAATGATTATGTGGTTGTTTACTTGTGATTCTTTGCAATTAAGTATTTCGTTGTCATTTTTAATAAGTCCTTCTCATTTCACTTCTTTAATAATTTTTAATACCACTTCTTGTACATACAATTATTTTGTTATCGCTCCTTTTGTTGTTATTTGACTTTCTTGAACAATAAATTCATTGTTCTATTGTACATAGTTGTTTTTGCGTTAATTAAGAGTATTTTCTTATAAAAATTTTTCTTCTCATTTTATATTTTTCTAATATTACTTGACTGGTTTTATATTCATTCAAAGACAAAGTGTACTCTTGGTTGTATCTTAATTGTTCTTTTTTTCAATTATAAATCATTTGTATTGATTGTCATTATCTGGAAACGTTGTTTTCATAAATGGCCTGTAAGTAATTACGCAGCAACAAGTTGTGACTTTTCATACCTAATAAATGGTAAAATAGTTGATAATTATAAAATAATACATGAAAAGATTTTTTTTATTTTTCAAGGAAATTATTTTAATTGGTAGTCATTAAATTTATTCAATGATGACAAGTTTATGCTGAATAAACTTATGACCTTGCAAAAATGTATAATGCTTTTGTGAGTAAAATTGATTGCACAGAATTTTAATAATTTTTCATACTATATAATACAGTGCTTTTCGCTTAAAGCGAACTTCAAGGGACTGATCAAATTTGTTCGTTTTAAGCGAAGTTCGTTTTAAGTGAAGACATCAAGAAACCATTATTGTGTGTGGACATGTATTTTTTTAACACTTTGGCTATTTATTTATTTATTAAGACAATTTTAGAACATTGTAGTCTTTAAAAAATAAGTTTATTTAGTTTTTAAAAAAATCAGTTATTTTAGTTTGCTTAGTATTAATATTGGCTTCATTTATATACACTTCCACTTGGGCCAAGTGGTCAAGAATTTGTTGTGGAGTGTCGCGAGATTGAAGAAAATTTCTTACACAGCTTACGCTACACATTGCATCCAGATTAAAAGAATAAAAAATAAATTATTTAGCACCAGGATCTTATTTTTCCAAATTGTAGCTATTGTTGACTTGCTGATGACCATTTCTTGGCATATTTGCTTTTGTTTTAGCCCATCTGGTAAGCGTTTTATTATATCAAATTTGTCTTTAAAAAAAAACCCTTTCTTTGTGTTGCAACCGCTGCTACGGCCATATTCTAACTTTGTAATTTTCAACTACTGAATTCACATCGCCTTCACACAAAAACAAAAAACAATTAAACCTAGGGGAAGTACCTGATTAAAAAATATAATTTTTTGTTCATTGCAACACACTTCTTGGTTCGTTTTGAGCGAAAAAAAGAACAATTTACATGCAAAAAAAGTTTGTTATAACCGAAAGTTCGCTTTAAGCGGGTTCGTTATAAGTGAAAAAATTTTCATGGTTTTATAGAAATAAAAGTTCGTACTTTCGAAAATGGTTCGTTTTATAAACGAAAAATACTATATTAAAAAAGTGGTTGTAAATAGAGAAGTGTAAATATGTTAATTACCCAGGTAAAAAAAGGCGGAACTGGTTCCAAAGGCTTACCGCTTTCATTGCATACCAATCAATATAGGAGATATTTTAAGGCTGTTGTTTAAATCAAAAATTGTTCTAGACAACCTTGGTATGGGCTTATAACATTCAGTTATTTGGATCACTTCCGTCCTATGACAACCATGTGTTAAATTCATTGATGTTTCAGCAGAAATCGAACTACTTTGAGCTGACTTCATCAATCCTGTAATTTATGATTAGTATGTTAATTTTTTGCTGGGTTTTTTTTTAATAATAAATACTCTTATCTAACATGAAAATATTTTTTAACTTACAATTTTTTCTCTTTTCTAATAAAAGTTTACACTATCAATTCAATAACTATTTCGTATTAGTTATTTCAACCAAAAAAAAATTTTTGTTCCTTAAAAATAAAACAACAATATGAACTAAAATAAAATAACAAGTGAATTTGGTTCGTTTGACCTCCCGATTTCTTTGTAAAGAAAGAGTAATTTTTACAACACTAATAATCGACCATACATAATATACATGTATGTATGTATATGCTGGGTTCTAGTAGGTTAACGAGGTCCACCTGTCCGTCTGTCCGTCTGTTCATCTATCGGTTTTCCGAAGCCCTAAGAAAACCTAAAGACATCGGTCTTGAGCTGTCGTATGAGAATTCCACATAGATTGATATTGAAATTCAGCAAGATGGTTCCAGGGCTGGAAAGCTTGAATTTTTTTTTTTTTTTGTAACGAAAAGTATCTCACTAAAACAACTTTTTTTTCTTTAGTTAAACATATTTCATATTTATTGAAAATCATAAAAATCAAAAAGCCGGTTTCAGGGTTGGAAACTTTAAATTTTATTGTGGTATATATATGTAACTAATTAAGACTATTTTTTTTTGTTATGTTTATGAAAGCAATAGATTGATATTGAAAATCAGCAAAAGCAAATACATGGTTCCAGGGCTGGAAAATTTATTTTTTTTTTTTTGGTATATAAAAGCGACTAATTTTTTTTTTTATGATTACATTGTTCTCATTTTGGCAATGCATCGATTTACTTTTAAAAACAAGCGTTCTGTCTCTCTGTCTGTCACAGGCTGTTTTTCGAGTACCGTAAGAGCTATGACTCTGAAATTTTCAATATGTAGAACCTTGACCGCTATAACAACAATTATATAGTAGTTAAAAATGTGAGCAACAAAACATGTTGAAATCTTAATTATATACACATGCAATTTTGAAAGTCAGTGTATTTTTATACAGACTGCAGCAATTAACACTGAAATTTAAAAAATCAAAACTAAAGGGTATTGCATCAGTTAATGTAATTTTGACTTTATAATTTGTCTTGAAATTTT
Organism: Nowickia ferox; assembly: GCA_936439885.1. Classification (NCBI taxonomy): domain Eukaryota; kingdom Metazoa; phylum Arthropoda; class Insecta; order Diptera; family Tachinidae; genus Nowickia; species Nowickia ferox. The sequence continues at coordinate 86,110,350 of OW387023.1, read as the reverse complement.
CCAAAACGCTATAACTAAAAAATCTCAATATTGGAATAACGCCAAAACAAAAAATCGCCAAAATAAATGAAGTGCTTAAAGGAAAAATATCACCAAAAATAAAATAAATAACTAAAATGCAAAAAAATCAACAAAAGTTAAAAGGTCGCCCAAAAAAAAGAAAAAAAAATCGCCAAAACCCGAAAAAACATCGCCAAAAGTAAAAAAAACTCCAAAAAAAAAAAGCGCCGAAACTTGAAAATTCGCTAAGACAAAAAAAACAACAGAAAAAATTGCCAAAAAAACTGAAAAAAATCGCCAAAACGAAAAAAACTCTTAAAATAAAAAAAATATCACCAAAAACCGAAAAAAATCGGCAAAACTAAAATAAACTAAGAAAACGAAAAAAAATATTTATATTTTTTTTTTTTAAATCGTATAGTATCACATATGTAGTATCCAAATGGATTCCTTTGTGTGCGAGTGAAAGGCACAGTTTACTAAATTTATTTTTATCTTTTTATTAATTTTTCATGAAATTGTTAATTGGAAAATAGTGCAAGATGTTGTTTCTACATCTTGCTTTGTTGACAAAAGTGAAAAGAAGACCAGTATATGTCTACTTGAAAATCGTTTCATTTAAAGCAAGAAAACTTTCATTATCTAAAATAGGACTAAGATAAAATATAATAATTTAATTAAAGCTTATAATGTTCATTATAGCTTGAATATTTTTGCAAAAAATAATGTTTATTTCGTCAACTGAAGTTATATTTCTCTTTAAATAAAAAACGTAATTATTTCTTATTACAACCTGCTGTAAATAAAATATTAAAAATTGTGCTCAAACTTTTGAAAAATTCATACTTTTCTCTCATGCTTAGCAAAGTAAATCTGTGACTTATTTTTTATTTTTTTTTTTCATTTATCGCTTTACATTTTCTTGTTTTATATATTATTCAATACTTGTCTTTGTATTTTTCGTTTAATTTTTTTATTTACTTACTTTATTTGTTATTCCTTTTTGTGCTTATAATTCATTGTACTATATTGTCGCCTTTATTAGAGTGTGTGTGTGTGTTTGTGTTTGTGTATGATTATGTTATTTGATAAAAATGAACGGGTGTATGTGGTTGTTTGTACTAAAATTCTTTTTGATCCTGACATAGACTTATTTGTCTTCAGGAAGCTCGAGCAAAATTGCTTTTTCCTAACAACAATTTACACAAACTCACAAGGATATATAGTACAACAGCACAGACTGTTGCACACTACTACCACCTAGCACCGCTGTGTACAAAGTGTAAATTGTAGTATTGTAGAATTGTTTTTCTTTTATTATAACAACGAGAAATAAGAAAATAAATGAACGACATTTAAGAAAAAAATCAAATTTCTTTTGTTTTGCAGAAATCAAGCTCGTTGTCTTAACAGGATTTACAGGATTTGGATTCTAAAAGTGTTTATTTTTTTTATTCAGAGTTTTTTTGCACTTTTGTTTTATATTCCTTTGTTGCTGTAGCAGTTTATAAATAAAATGTCCTTCCTTTCATGTGTATAATAGTTCGAGCATCTTTTCGTCATTTTAAGTAAATGCACTGTGGGTCAAATTTCATTTATAACACAACAAATTATAATTTGACAATACTCTAAATTTTTCACAAGTAACTTCTTATGTGTTGAAAATTATTTGAAACATTTTGTTTGCTGATAGCTGAAAGCTCAAGTGACATTCTCGTAACTAGCATTTTCGTGCCGTGTTGTGACTTGACAACTCCACTCAATAACTGAATGAGAATTTTAACGTACATATCAATGTTAATAAACAATGTAAACAAAACAATTAAGTTGTACTCTATCTATATTATTTGAGTTAGTGTGTACTTCTCAGTGATGGTGTATATACCATAATAAATTACATATATTATATACATACGAGTATGTGCAAGACACATACATAAATGCATACCATCCATACCATCAAAATGATGCAAAGTAGTCTAACATACATTTGTCATTAGTTTTGCAAGCTCGTTTAGTACCTTTACAAAGTTTTTGCTCAAAAAAAACAGAAAAAAGAGAATTAAAAGAGTATTTTTTACAGATAGACAAAAGCTAAGATGTACTACGGATAGGCAAAAAATTAATACATGACGTTCCAACAGGGCATTTTAATACCTGTCATGACTCATTCTCTAAAGACTTGAAGGAAAAGCTACGCCATTAATAATAAGTGAGACTTTGACTCGCACATGAAAGGTTCCGCACTGACACTACAAATGTAATACTATACGGACTTTAGCCAATATAATCGAATAACTTACCTGATGTTGACATTTTTAAAAAAAAAAATAAGAAGCCGAAAATTATTTTTAAGTTTTCTATGATTTTTTAGTCTCAGCGCTTTTTTCGTTTTGTCGATTTTTGGTTATAGCGATTTATTTTAGTTTTTTGTGTTTTTGTTTTCGTTTGTGGCAATTTTTTGGGATTCTTGGCGATTTTTTAAGCATTTTTAAGTTTTGCCGTTTTTTTCGTTTTAGGGATTTTTCGGTTTTTGCAACCTTTTTAGCTTTTTGGTGACGATTTTTTTTTGTAACATTTTTTATTTAAGCGCTCTTTCATTTTGGTGATTTTTCGTTTCGGCATTTTTTTATTTTGGTATTTATTTTAGTTTTAGCGTTTTTGAAAATTTCAAGAGTTTGCCGCTTTCAGTTTCAAAATTGTCGAAATTACATAGTGCAAATAATATTAACTGAAAGAATACCCTTTAATTTTAATTTTTTTTTTCAATTACAGTGTCTGCTTATAAATTCACTGACTTTGAAAATTTCAAGTGTCTATATACAATTTTCTGTATATTACATTGGGATTTCAAAATGTTTCGTTGCTCGTTTTAGGACAACCTTTAATTTTTAGCTGTCACATATTTGTTGTAGTGGCGAAAGTTTTACATATTTTGTGAAAACTTCGGGTCTGTAGCTCTTACGATTCTTGCGAAAACAGCCTTTGACAGTTAGACAGACGGACAAACAGACGGACGGACGGACATTGTAGCAAAAACAATAAGGTTCCTTTTTAGCTTTGTTGTACGGAACCCTAGAAGTAGAACGATTTAAGTTTCAACAACCCATTAAAATTATTAAAAATCACAGCTCGCACCTTCAAAAATTTTAAATCGTCCATTTCCTAATGTTTTTTCTTATTAATTTGTATGCTAGAGCAACATGTGTTATGTTTATTAATTAATATAAATTTTCTTAATTTTAAATTAAATAGGTGTAACATGTGTTTCAACATCCGAACTCATGCAAAATATTTAGGAAAACGATTCGAAAGTCAGAACACAGACGATAAACTCAATGATTAATGAATGCCTTGAAAACTCATATCGGCCTGACAAACTGGTTGATATCATTCTATTTTTGTCTACAAATTTTGTAACAAAAAATATTACAATGTGAGCCCAAAATAACAGCCTTATTTATAAAAAAATTTTTATGAAAATTTGTTTTAAAAATCCTTCATAAAGCCTTAATAATTTTTATAAATAAGGCTGTGTTTTCAACAACTTTTATGTCATCTTACCCACTGTCGCACGTTTTTAAAGATGTAGTCATTGCAAAGAGAACAGTCCGAAAAAATGTTTCTTATTTCTTGACGTCTAGAAGTAAAGGTCGCATTAATTTTGCTATTCTTTTTTTTAATCCACTATTCTTGTTTTCCACCCCTCTCAAAAAGTGTTTCCTTCCGTAGGGCTTTCACGTTACAAAAATATTTTTTCACTTGTCGCTTGTGTCCTCTTATTTAGACATTTACTTCATTTTCCTGTGATTAATGTTGTCATTAACAGCAATTATCTATTTATTATTATTTATATTTTTCATAATTTTTTGTATTTATTGCAGTGTAGACTGCTTTTTGATGCCTGCGCTAAAGAAAAAAGCGAAAACCCCAAGGAAAAAACGCTGGAATTACTTTATTTCTTTTGCTTGGTTTATTATATCTTTATTTGTGCTAGAAAATGTCAGCGTTTACTTTCCCCAGTAAAGGAAATTTATATCTTGGTATAAAAAAGGGAGAAAAATACTTTCCAAATGATTAAAGTGGTTAACCACGGTCAAGTGGCTTTGCACAAAAACGACATTTATATATTTGTGAAATGTAATAAAGAGCAGAGTTTTCAAGATTTTGGTTTTGTTTTTTTTTTGTATAAATAAAACTAAAGTTTTAATGGCTCTTCTTATTGTATGTGTATGCACATTTGTTATTTTGTGCTTGAGAAAGTTTTCCCAAGTGCAGAAGATTTTACTTTGCCTTGGGTACTTTTGAAAACTAAATCAAAAGTACAGTGTCATCAATCTGTTTTAATTATTTAAGTTCTAAACACTTTTTGTTGCTTATGTGCGTAAGTGGACTTGACTAGATGAATTATAATTTGACTTGCATATGCATACATACATGCATAAATATATATATATATGTATGTACATATATATGTATATGCATGTCTGTTATATAATTACTTGTTTGATATTCGCCTTAATGCAGGCATAGTTGACGTATGAGTAATAATATTTTCCGCGCTGGAATTTAAATTAATCATACGTCGATTCATATGAAAATCAAAATTTTACTTGTATGGGATGGAGAAATATTGAGGTTGAAAAGCAGTCAGCAGTCATCCTTTTGCATTTATTTATTTTCTTTTTAAGAAAAAATAACAGTCAGGAAATTAATATGCCTACCAACATACAAAGGTATATGTGTTACCTTCTTCACGAAAGAGATAGTGAAGAGAGAATAGATGGTGGTTTTTATTTTTGACAAACACAAACCGCGAAGCAATTAGCTTGTCTGCAAAAAACACCCAGGGTCTATGGTGGGAATCGAACCCATGACTTCTGGAGTGAGAAGATAGCATCGCTACCACTCAGCCACGGTGCACCCATTAATAATTAGGCTATTTAGCTTAACTCCTTTTACAACTCTGCTATTGTATGTCTTCTTAATTTTTATAGCATCGTTGCAGCGCCTCTGGTATTAAGTAGTTGGACAACATTAAGCTGTATAGCCATATCACTATATAAATATCTGATCCAGGGATAAAACTCGGCCTCACGAACACCATCATTTGCTTTGTATTCAACGCTCTAACTACTACTACGCTACTTCAGTTAACAGCACACTCGACTTAGAGTTATATTTTAAAATTATTTACAACAAACTTGAGATTTTTATGCTATGGACGCTATGGTTCTGAGCCAGCTGTCATCCTTTTGAAATATGAAAGTGAATGTATGGTGCATTTTTGAAAATGAATAAAGGAACACTATGGCTAATTCTGACATTAAACGTCAAAGTTTTTCACAATTTATAATACTTGATTTCAAGTTCACAAATTTCATTATATCCATTATTAATGTCATACCTGTGGTTTTCATGAATAACGGCGTATTTCCAAAAATCTAATTTTTTTCAGTAGTGCCAAATCAGAAATTATATTAAAATCATCGCTTTGAGCACACTTATTTATGAGAGTAGTAAAATTTTCTCTATACATTTATGTGTATATGTTACATTCCGCGTCGAATAGATTTGTTTGGAAATTTTTTTGTTTCGATTTTCCCAATTTTTTTATATTTTTTAGCTCCCCTCAAAAGAGTATAAAACACAACAAATTTACCCGAAATTTGTTGTTTTTTTTTGATAAGTCGTTTAAAATATTTAATTATGTTTATTAAGCTCGAGGTCGTTTTCATTTAATTGTAAACAATTTTTTCGATATTTCGTTAACAAACTGTTAACGAAATATCGAAAAAATTTATTACAATTAAACGAAAACGACCTCGAGCTTAATAAACATAATTAAATAAACTAAAAAGTTCAAATAAATATAGTTAAAGTCGTTTAAAATATATAAACTTTTCATAAAATCACTTCTCCTAGTTTTCTTCCATATTTTTTTAAATAAATTGATTTGTTTAATGTTCGTTTATAGAATTTTTTACAGAAAAAATATTTCAAGCGTTTTTGATTAAGATTTTTAAATTTTAATTTTATATCGAGCTTGTAAAAATTAATGTATCTTCGATTTTTTTTTTAATATTTTATTTTAAAGTTTTATTCACCTAACATAACTGCTTTTTTTGATTTTTGAAAAATTTTAATTTAATTTAGATAATGGACAAAAAACTAAAAAAGTGGTTTTCAGGAACAACGAGTAACACTGTGGAACATTTTTTGGTTTATTATCTGGGGGGTGAGAAATTCCAAGTCAGGGTGATGGTACTAGGTCAGTATAGTAAAACCCTCAAAGGGTTTGGCGTTGATATGTGTCAGTTTTTTTTTTTGCTCATGAGTTATGTGACTTTACGCGAAAGTAATTAGTTTTGGCACTTTTTTCCATTTTAGATTTTTTATGAATTTTAAAAAAAAAATATTTAAATTTTTAGGCAAAAAAATATTTTTTGCCTCCACAAATTTATTTTTAACTTCGAAAGTGTTGCACATATAAGAAAACGGTATAGAAACAGATTAGACAAATTGTAATTCCTAATTTTTCTAAATTTGTTTCATCAAAATCGGAAAAGTGAAAAAGAAAACATTTAAAAGGTCATAAAAAAACTGACACATACGAACGCCAAACCCTTTGAGGGTTTTACTATACTGACCTAGTACCATCACCCTGACTTGGAATTTCTCACCCCCCAGATTGGCTGTTGTACTGTGTAATCAAAAAAAAATTTAAGTTTACCCAGCAAGCGCTAAAAATATCACAAAATTTGGGAAATCAAAACTAAAAATTTCCAAACATTCCCATTTGGCGTGGAATGTATTTAAATATACATTGCATATGTATATATGTAATTTAATCATGATTTTATAAACCAAAACATTTCGCGTTGATGAGATTTTATTTGCTTATCCTATTTCTACAATTGTATAATACATTTTGGTGTTAAGTTTGCGGTAAATCTAAAAAGTGTATCTGTGTTATAAAAATAAGTTAAGCATACTGCGAATAACAAATATTAAATGAATATGAGCATGCATTTATATTATAAATATTATACAAGAACACAGAGCAAAAAATAATATGGACTAAAAATAATAATAATACTTATTTGGAAACCGAAGAAATTGATAACTTTTAGGGCCAATTTCACCAATTCTATGCAAATATCAATTCATATTTAAAAGTTGTTTTTTATTGAAAAATAAAATATATGAACAAGGACTTTTAGGAATGGACAACGAAAACAATTAATTTCATTTATATTGAATATATTTGTATTTCGTGGGCTGGGTGCTATTGGCTGAGGTAGTTAGTGGGTCAGCTGCATAGGAAATAGAGATCTGCACGTGTCGTGTTTTTTTTTCATAACATGAACACGCACGATTCAACACAAAGTGTTCGTGAGTGGGCGGGTCGTGTCGTGTTGAGCAACATTGTGAAGTGAGATCGGAATTAGTTTGAGAAATAAATGCCTGGTTTTGCTAGATAGTTATAATATTTATATTTGACGGAACTTTTTTATAACTTATCAAATCGTATTTGATAACCCTGAAACATAGAAACATTCATAAAGTTATATTGCTTTTAATGTTTTTTTTACTTTTTATATTATTAACAGTTTGAAGACTAAAATCTTTTACAAAAATATTCCTGGTAGGGTTTTATGAACCAGTGACCAGTACAAGTGTATCGCATATGTACCTGATTTTTTTCACACCCGGATGTCTTAAACACCGGAAGAACATTATGCGGTGGCGGTGACACCGCACTCTAAGTATACTTAGAGTCACAAGAATAGCCACTCTTGCAGTTCTCTGTTATGTGCTACATATAACTACTGACCACATTATATATCTTAAACGTATTTCAAGTTTTATTAAAATTCTAATTTTTAAGTCTAACATTGAGTTTAATGTATTCAAGGAGTTATTTTAGAATTTTATGAGAAATATTATTGTGGAACATTCTTCCATACAAGTAACATTTAGAGAACTGTAATGTAAGCTGCAAATTTTTTATAAAAGTAGCGAATTGATCCCATAACTAAAATTCAAAGGTTTGATGATTCTATGCCTATTAATAATATCAATATGCCAAAGAGGGGAACTTCCACTGACTTCTCTTTTATAATCATTATAGTTTTTCAATCCAACATAGTTTATATTTAAATATATTTCCTTCAATTATTTCTTTCTGTGTGTATGGCTACAAATTACATACCAGAAACATACTGTAAATTTAATGGAAGCTAAAGTGACTAACGCACGTAAAGTGAGCTAGAGAGAAAACTGTTGGCTTTTTACGTGAATTGTGTTAAGTGCGTATACTCGTAGAAAAACAAGTACAAACACATATTTCATAATACTTATAAACAACATAACAATGGGATGTTAACTTTAGTTTCATATATATATTTTTTCATGTTATTTTATTTTTTCTAGTTTTCTTTGTATTTTATATTTTAGAACAACATCTCCTCGCTGAAATAAAATCAAAACAATGGTAACTGCAATTCATGAACAACAATATTAAATGCAAAACAATAGTTTATGTTCATTTTTACTTCTTGAACATAAAAATACGAAACGTGTATTAAATAAAAAAACAACGAACAAAGCTTAAGCTTTTGCTGTCATTTTTATGGGCCCATCTGACCGACATGATACTTGTGCTAAAATAATATAAAATAATGGTATTAAAATAAAATATATGAATATGTGTCTTTGTGTGTTCATGTGTTAGAATACTTGTAGGCACATACGAGTATACGTATGGCTTTCTTGTGTATTTTTTGTCTGTTTATATTCCTGCTCATTTGGGGGCTTAGAAAGTTTTATTTTATTGAGGTAATTTGGCGAATATGTAATGAAAGAATCTTAACAACTGCAATTATTTCAGAAGGGCAAGCAAAACAAATAAGCAATAAATTGTTTTATGTCGATATGGTGGAAAAGTGTTCTTAAAAAATTTTGTATTCTTTCTAGTTTTTTTAATATTATTTTCATTATCTTTTTTTAATTTTATACTTTATTTGAAGTAAACCGACTAAGTAGGTCAGAACTTATTTTATTATTATTGGCTAATTCCACCTTAAATAGCCCTAAATAATAAAAATATTATTTGGTTATTTTTAATAGAAATAGGTCAATCGAGAATGATAAGTATGGACAAATGGAAATGTATAAAAATAATTTTATAGATTTAGAAACACTTTGAAATAAGAATGTCCTAAGCACATTGCTGTGTCTCACTCTCTGTACCAATTTAACAAGTCCAATTGTAATAATTACTTCAAAAACTATTTGACTACCATGTATAAGTTGCCTGGGGCATATCAGCTATGCTTTTCAAGGCACAAAATGAAAGCTCCTACATGTCACCTTGAACTTTATAAAGCACATTTGCATGTGAAATATCTGAAATTGAAAAAATTTTAAATGCATAGAAGCATATTTGGCATGAGTTACATATTTGTTGGTATTAAAACTGCAACTACTGAGTTCACTAGGATTATTGATAAGATATTACGTGATCAATTTCTATGAAACGATAAATAAATAAAGAATGATTGTGTCTGTTTTCCCTCTTTAAATGAAGTTTCACACTTAATATCTGACTTGGTGTATGTGCGTATGGGTGTTTTGTATTTATTTTCACATAAAAGCAGGCAACAGGATGATGAGTTTAGAAAACAATTTGTGGTCATTTTTATATGGCACAAAAAAAATCTATTTTTTCAGGTGCAATTTCTTACTTAATATGCTTATAACGGATTTTAGATGATGTCCTTAAATTTTAAAAACAAACTAATTATTTTCTTATTAGTTTAAACAAAACCAAATTTTTGATTAAATTTCATTACATTTGTTGCATCAATGAAGGCGGTAGAAAAGGAAGATGGGTGGAAAAATGTGGCGTGAATAGCAAGAAATTTAATGAAAAAATAAATAAAATAAAAAGGCACCTTAACTTAATTATATATGTTTATCATATACAGATGCTTTTGTGTCCCAAAGCGCCAACACACGGACAAAAATACCAATTTAAATCGCCATGCAAAAATTTTGATTGGAAAGCATATTAAATTTGTTACAAATAATATGTTATTTAATTATGTCGGTATTTATTTGCTTTGTTTATAGATTGTTCTAGTCTTGTTGTTCTTCATTTCGATGTCCGTAAATAGTCAACCAACTTCGTGTTACCAAAGAAAACTTCCTGTTGCTTTGTAGTAGACAGTGTAATAGTCTTGTAATCGGAAAATGGCAAGCCCGAATTCTGCAGCAATAGAAAATAGGTTTGTGCTTTGAATTGAAATAAATTTTATGTTAAATGATCAATTAAATCATATTGAATTAAAATGTAATACATGATGATGTTTATTTGACGTGTATCTAAAAGTTGTGTTGTGGCTGCAGTGATAAGCGCATTGACTACGTTGAATTCGAGTTCAAATTTTGACCAGAGTAGCTAAACTATACATACATTTTCTTAATGTCTGTTGTCCCTACACACAATCACATAAGTTAAAAGTTAAATTAAAAATTTATGTTGTTTCAACTTATAATAACTTTGATTCAATATGGTACTTTATGTCATTTCAGTATCAAATTTACGTTTTTTTTTTACTTAAAGTTGTAATTATAATTTTCATTAATACATTTTTATTATAATTCTGGAATTAGATCAAACGACATTTTGAGTGATGTTTCAAAAATCTTTAGAAATAAGTTTGATTTAACATGATTCTTCGTTTTAATTTCACATTACTGGAATGTAAAATCAACATGAAATAAAGTTATTTCAAAAGGAAAAGTTTTCTCAGTTGATTTAACGTGAAAAACATATGAAGCAAAATCATTACCGAAAAAATTTTAATTAACCTTGTTTTCATAGATTTTAATATGAAATTTTTATGTCTGCAGAAGACGTTACTTGTTAACTTATTTTTTTCTTATCTAACAAATCCTTATTGACATGTTAAATGTTCTTACTTTTAGAATTTTTTTCAAGAAAAAAAAACAAATTTTTTTTGTTTTATTTTTTATTTTTTTTTTATTTTAATTTTTTTTTGTTTCTTTCACTTGGTCACGTAGTTACTTGTATAGACAAAATACATAAAAGTTAATATTCTTGTAGAGAGAAGAATAAAAAAAAATATTAGTTTCTTACGTTTCTAGTCCAAATGATGTAAGGAAAGAAAAGGAAATAGTCTTTAATGTTGGTGCTCCTTATGTCTAAAGCGAAAGCAGACTTTAAATTAAGTAGGTTTAAGTTAATCACTTCAATGTGTTTCCACCGAGCTTGTGAGTGATTTGTTGTTCAAATGTTCATATTAAATTTATGAACGTACTTTATAATGTGGACGCAGCAGCTGTCATGTGAATTTTATCCACAGGAAGTTGACATTTAAAATTGATTAAATATTCCTTAATGTCATTTTTTCGAATGTTTCAATCACTCTTGATGGATGATCCAGGGATGGAGCTTGTAATGGTTAAGGCAACGCAGGGTTCCATAGATAAATCCAGTTCGAAAAAAAGCATTTTCGAAATGATTTAAAATAAATCAACTACTTTTTTTATTTTTTTTTTTACATGAAAACACTTTTTTCAAAGTAATTTCAGTTTTTTTTTTGCTTAACTACATTTTGTAAACATACAAAAAAATTAATTTTCATATCTTTTCCAAATTTACACACGCAGCTAAAGAGGAACAACGCGATGGTAATAGCTTTAAAAACATTGTTGAATGTTGTGATTCATTTAGAACTGAATCATTTGGCCCTTGCTCTTCGAAATGTTTGCAACGCTTCGAGAGAGATTGTTTGCGGTATTTGCATTAAGTACATTCCATACGTAAGACAATCTTTTTGGTAGTTTTAGCCTTCTTTCTGAAGATGTGCTTAGTTTGACCACCAAAAAAAATTTATGGTAAATCATGCATGAATTAATATGATTTGCTCAAATCTCCATGATTTGTCGAAATAATGCCGTTAGAAACATACTCTCGGCCTTATCTCGGCTTAGTTTCTTTTGTGTTTTGTGCGCTACGTAATCCACTCAGTTTAGTTAACATTAGTATGAAGATACATATAAACGTATTTAACGCAAAATGAATTTAAAATGCAAATTTCGGATAAAGCATTCATAAGAAAATATCTAACAAATTTCATGCAGTTGGACCTCATTTAGAATCATGATGACCCTAAAGCTGATGAAAAAGCATTGTAAGCATATAAAAGTAACAATTTTCCTATTAATAAGCTGGTTGGTTACTAGTACATTAATGCTTAAGACACACATAAACAAAAAAAACATTTTTTTAATAAAATTCCAAAAATATATAAAAATTAAATTAAGTGCAAATTTACAATACAGCAAGAAGGTTATTATAGGTAAAACTAACAAATTTGGATGATTTGAATAGCCTCAATCGACAAAATTAATTACACCAACCAACTTAAATTCAAAAATTTGTTATAATATAATTTCTGCGTTTAACTTATTAGCAGTAAGTGATATGTGAGCAATATGTATTTTTATATGTAAATAATTTAAGCAAATATTATAGCACCACCAATTTTTCATTTAAATTCACTTATACATTTGTCACATAATCCATTCCAACCATGCAAATTTGTTGAATTAATATTTTCCCCAGCTTTTTAGTGTCCCACTACCCAAGGGAGCTTTTTTTATTAAATTTTAACGTTGAAATAAGCTTGATAATAAAATGTTCCATATAAAATAATTACTTAATAATTTTGTACCATCCTCACAAGCAGAGAAATATATATAATGTTTGTAAGCAAACACAATGAAGGTAGAGGTCCATAGCTCGCTTTTTGCGCGTTATGCTTTAGACGCGTTTCATCCTCTTGTTTCGTTCTATACTTTCTTCGCGTTGAGTTACATGCACTGCTTTTCATGCGCCATTTTATTTTTGTTTTGATCAGCTGTGTTCGTTTGTTTATAAATACTTATAAAGAAAAAATGGAGAGTGAAATCGAGTTTTTAAAAGAATTTGTGGAGTTAGTCGAGTTTGTATATTTAATTTTATGTGCAAAAAATGCCTATGAACAATTTCAAAAAAAGAAAAGGTTTTGGGTACGGCCGTTGTATTTAGAACGGAATTTATTAAGTGGGTTTTTTGAAACCACATTTAAAAAAATTAAAACGTCTGACGCTGAGCAATTTCGAACCGCGACAAGAATGTCTGCAGATGTCTGCTCTGCTCTCTTTATTTTATTTCTATATAGCAGCAAGCTTTTGTTATATAAAAGCTCGTGCTTTTTTACAGCATTAATTAAATTTTCTTCCATTTTATTGTTTAAAAATATGTAATGAACACAAAGTAAATAATACAGATTTAGCGGAGATGACACTCAGTACGTAAAAGTAATCGATAACTAATATGCAAAATTTGTTACTGAGAAAAGTGTGGTGAAAAGTTAATTAAAATACATCGCATTAATGAAAATATTCACATATTTTATTAAACAAGTTTTTTTTTACTAAGAAATTTTTTTTATTGAAAAAAAAGAAAAAAATTATCCACGGCAAAATAATATTTATCGATAACGTAAGAAATAAAGTATTATTTAACATCTTTAGCATTCAAGAACAGCTGACTTTCTTTCATGGTGCTTGTAACGCGTACAAAAGTAGAAAGTCGACGTACTTTGTGCTTTGAACGCGCCTACGCGTTCTGCGCTTTTTGCAATGTAACTTGTCACATACTATTACATTGATTCTACTTTTTTGACAGATGCATAGAAAGCGTAACGCGCAAAAAGCGAGCTATGGACCTCTACCTTGAGACTTAAAATTTCAGTAGCATAAGGTAGCAATGAGAGGGAGAGAAAGAGACAGAGATTTTAACTAACAAGAGAGTATATTAACAATTTAAATAGGTTGTTTTAATGGTAACAACTAAAATTAGTTAGACTAGCCAACAATAATAGTTTGTGAATCAAAATCACAAAAAGAAACTTTTGTCTGCAATAAATTTAACAAGTCAAATTGGAAAGTGAAACACCTTCGTTACTTTTAGTGTTCTTTAGTTTTTCAAATATGTTACTCTTCCAGTAAAATAACAATTTAAACTAATTGAATCGAAACGCCAATACAACTTCTTTAAGAGAAGTAACACTCAAGCAAATAATGTCTTGTATTATTGGTGGTAAGACCGATAAGGAAGGAAAAATAGAGGAAAGCTTTATTCCTTTTTACAATTATGATTTTTGCCCATTTTTGTTCTTAGGGCAGTGTTACAGCGCCTCTGATGTTAATGAGGTGCATTAAATATTTTCGGTTATACTTTTTTATTGATTATTTTACTTTGTCCATGATTCTGCTAAACAATACCGAAAAAGGATGCGTTGAAGCCACTATTGTTGTGACTATTCCTTCATCACTTGAACTTTCTTACAAAAGCAAACTAACTCGCAGCCAATATCACCCTTTTTTTATTAACAGTAAAATGAACAACTAAAATTGCTAGGACTAACCTTTAACAACAATAACAACAACAACACCAACAACGAAAAAGAGTATATATTGGTCTGTCATTCATATACATATTCTGAATCCTTATGAATAGGGAGGACGAATAAGAATAAGACGTCCGTTCAGCCGTCTGTCTGTATGTGAAATCTGTTTCCCCAACTCTCCCAGAGAAGGTAGAGACTTCGGTGTTGGACTGGTCCAAAAAATATTGGTATTGAAAATTAGCAAAATGAAAAAGACCGTTTCAGAGCTGGAAAATGAAAACTTTCTTTTGGCATATAAAAATAACCAGCTAAAAAATTATTTTTGTTCAACCTATTTTATATCTCAGTAAAAATTAAATTTGTATTAAGTTTCAAAAAAAATCAAAAATACGATTCCAGGGTTGAAAAATTTTAGCCTACTAAAACTAACTTTTTCTTTTTCTTTATAAATTAAACTTATTTTGTATTTTAGAAAGAAAAAAAGATTCGTATAAGGAATCAGAAAAATATAAAAGGATGATTTCAGGTATGGAAAATTTGAACTCTTTTTGGTTAGGCCAAACTAATTTATTCCTTTTCTTAATAAATTAAATATATTTTATCTTTTAGAAAGAAATCGCTGGGTATGAAAAAATGGAAATATAAAACACACAGCTGGTTTATAAAAGTAAATAAATAAAACTAATATTTTTTATATTTGAAAGAAATAAATTAGTAGTAAAAATCAAAAAATCCAAAATATTAATCCAGGGTTGCAAAATTTAAACTTTTTTTTTATTACCATGTCTGGTTATTGTGTGGTATGCCAATTGTTATTATTTCAACAAAACTGAAAAAACGACATTTCTACATTCGTTACGATAAACCACAATTATTCACAAACAACCTGTAAGAAAAACACACACAAAAGAAAGGATTTTTTATAGATTACGAAAATTATAACAAATTCTGGGTAAAAATTTTAAGGAATTCCCAAAATAATTGCTTTATTTGATTTTTTTTCAAATTTTGCGAAAAAAAATTTTTTTACTCTAACTCAAAATCTGTATGCTGCTACACCTTTTCTAATTTCAGATCGCTCATAATGAACCTGGAGACATTTTACACCACGCCTAGCCATGTCAATTAAATTTTTTTTCCGAGAACATTTTTTCGATTTAAATTTCAACAACTACAAATGAAATATTTGTATTGTTATTTTGACAGTTAGAATTAGTTGTATTAGCCCACGTATATATATATAAAGGCTTCGTATTTATTTTCAGTGATTATAAATGATAAAGTGCACTATCCTTTTTTAAGTTATATAAAGTAGTTTGTTTTTAATATTTTTTCCAAAAATTAATGTAATAATGTATTTATATATGTGTATGTAAATGACAAAAAAAAGCTAATAAGTTAGCTTTGGAACAAAAAGAGTTTCTCTGACTTAAGTTTTGTTCAAACTTTCCATCAAAGTTGTACAGTCTTCACAAGTCGTAGTAACTTGCTAAGAAAAATACTTTTTTACTTTTTGCATTCGAATTTTTATATGTATGGTATGTGCATATATGTATATGTATGTATGTACATAAGTATATATCTGTGTACTTCTTCAGTTTGAAAAATCATCAACTTTCAACTTTCTAAAGTGCCGTGTATGTGTATATATATGTTCTATGGAGAATTAAAGTTATATTACTTTTTGTTGTTCTAGCCAATTTTTATAATAAATTCATGTATGTGTTATATTACTATTCCAATCGTTAGTGGTAATAGTTGCATGTTTGTTTGTATTATTAGCAAGAGGAACTGCTAGTAGCAACATTATTTTTTATGACTTATACGCATAATGACTTTATTCCAACTTTGACATTTGACGCATTGTCATTGTCAAAGAACAACTAACCAGCAACGAATTTATTTTATATATACATGGATATCAGCATATCTTTTGCATTTTGAGTCTGACACAAAAAGTTTCTTGTTTTATTTTGTGGTTTGCATAAAAAAAATGCTATGTATTTGTTTCAATTGTAAGAAAAATGTCATAAATGAAATTAAAATAAAAGTTTACACAATATGTGTCATAACCCGAAAATTCCACAAAATTGTGTTGACAGTTTTATAGAAAAAAAGCCAAGAAAAAAATGTTTTGGTTTAATTTGTACAGTTTCTTATTAATAAGAAAAATAAACGCAAATTTTTTAGAATTTTGTATAAGCTTAAGTATTATATTTTGCATTACATACTTTCTATTCCAAATGTGGTTTTTCGAACCGGACTGTAGTTGCTAGTATTGTGAGCAAAACTATGAAGTCACAGCTTTTAAAACGTGATATTCGTATGATTCATATATCTTATATTGATATATTAAAGAAATCCAGTCATAAAAGATACAGAAAATGCACCAGTGAGGTTTCCGGGTGAAGTTTGCCTATTATATGCATGTAAAGGGTCCGCCAGATAACTTTTTTTTTTTTTGAAAACAGGGTGCAAAATATCGAGTGTAGCTTCGGCTGTGTGGCACGTATCGCCGTCCTGTTGAAACCAAATGTTGCCCATATCCTCCTCTTAAGTTTTTGTGAACAAAAATTCGTTCAACATGGCCCGATAACGATCGCGATTGACTGTAACGGCCACTCCTTGCTCATTTTCGAAAAATGGCCCAATTATGCCTCTGGACCAAAATCCGCACCAAACAGTGACTCGTTTTGGGTGCGTCGGCATTTCAATGTATGCGTGCGGGTTTTCTGTGCCCCAAATGCGAAAATTTTGCTTGTTTACATACCCGCCAAGATCAAAATGAGCTTCATCTTCTGTAAGTCGATCGCAGGCAATATTTCCCAGCATTGTTCAAGCGTATACACAACCATATTCGCTCAGCGGAAGGATAAAACTACCGTACAAGAATAGTATCAGTCAATTGACCGATCAATTGACTGAAAGTCATGCACGATATATTCATCATTGCGTAGAACATAGTTTCTATCACATTATTAAGGGCAAAATGATATATGTGATGGAAACTTTTGTGTACGTGTGATGTTGCATCTCACTCTAATGACTATATAGTCGCACTGCTCACTCTACTTCTTTTTAATAATCAATGATAGCATAAATATTAGTCAAGTTTGAATGATCATAATGGACATATATATCCCCCACAATTGAGCAATGATACATGATTTATAAATATAATTTTTATTATTTTAATTATTCTTTTTTTATTACAAAAAGTCACTTAAAAATATAAAATTTAACAAAATATTAAAAACGAAAGATATAGTTCAGCAAAACAGAATAGCCTATGCGGTTATAGCCCTCTTCACATCTTTTCACCACCAACGCATCTTACTTTTTACAAATGTCTAAAATTTTGAAAAGAAATATACATATATTAAATTGAATTTTGTAAATTTATTTTATTTTTTCTTTTTACTTATCTTTTTTAATAGTTATAAATTTTAATTTTCACAGACAGAATGAATTTTATTTTTTTTTAATAAAACCCGACGTTTTAAAAGTTCTGGAATGTGTACATTAGATGTTTCACTCTGACATATATGCTAGAGTAGAGCAACTATAATTAATAAATAAATCCATCATCACTTCCGATCAAATGACTAGTCAATTGACTGTCAATATTGATTTCAATGTAAAATTGTTGCAAATGTGTTAGTAAAGAAATTTAGTTTGTGTTAGTTTCAGTCATTCATTTCTTGTATTGTAATTATCCGTCAAATCAGACATGAGCTAAGTGTTACCATTCACGAAATAAGCACTAGTTGAAAAAAACGTTAGATGGCGGACCCATGCCTCTTAAAGGCCATGACTCACTATTCTACACAATCGCACGATTGACTAAAAAATACATCCCACATCAATATTCAGCTTCAATATATGTGTTTGTGTGCGTTTGTTTACCAAAAATACCCTCTAGTCAGCCTAGAACCATATTTGTCTATGTCAACACTTTTTTCTCTAGTAACAATTGCACTAGTTGAAATGTCGACAACTTTCCTTTTATGCGCGAGTAGAGATACGTTAGAGACAACACTACGAGTGTATTTCTGGTGACATTGTCAATGAACGCGTCAATAGTTGGTTTTTCTTTTTTATTATGCTGTGCAATAATATTAAAAAAATACATATGTATGTATGTGTTTAAGTGTGTTGCCCCAACCATTATAAAATTGATGACCAGGGTCACTAAAAGGTACTAGTGAATCTTTGGTTCAAATGTCTCCATATGGTCGTAAAAGAATAGTGCTAAAGGCTACTGGTAGATTTTAAATGACAACCCCATGTTATATGTCAATAGGCGATTACATTGGCTACATTCTCCATACGTTGATTTCATTTGTAGTATTTATTCGTTGGTCATAAGCAGAAGGGGCATAACTCAAATAACTGTAACTTTACAGGAGAAGGAGAAAACATTATAGTAAGCAGTACAACCGATTGTACAATTGCTTGCAAACGCGTTATTTTTTACATTATTGCCATAAATTTTTGTGACGAGGTGTATTTGGGTGAAATAGATTGGAATCACTGAAAAACTGGATTTCATGAAAATACGAGTTAGGGCCTTTCTACTTGTGAGCATCGATATACATATGTATGTATGAATGAATATAAATAAAGATTTTTAACTACAATGTAACTTCGAAAAAGTAGAAATCTGGAATTGATTTTTATTTCTGTTTCAAAAAAAAATCAGGAAATAACTATTATTTCTACTTTAAAAAGTAAAAATCCAAAATATAGCAATTATTTCTGCTTAAAAATATAAAAATCAAGAAATAACAATTATTTAAAATCTTTCACATTGTCCGATGTTTCCTTGTACTTACTTTGTTTTATATAAAAATTCAAGAATAGTTATTATTTTCGGTCCTTGGTCGTTGTCATTGTCAAGTTACGCATTAATAATTTGCAGTACTGACCACCAGTGTATGAAAATGAACAAAATATTTTGCAAGCGTTTCTTACAGAGACAAAAACTTCATAATTTCCAAGTGATTCATTTTTAAATTATGCATTTAGCTCCCATTACTATTTTGGTCTGAAAAAAATTAATTCAAATTAATTTCTATAATACAATAATAACAACAACAAAATCCATACAAGCTGTAGGGTAGGCCATACTTATACATTGTTCACTACAATGTGCAAATTATTTAGCAAACGTTTGGGAAACGTTTCCATATATGGCCAACAATCAAAAGCTGAAACAAAATTCAATTCTATTTAAATTATATTTGATATTTGATACCATCACGTACAAATATAAAGTAGCATTTCTTTAAGAGATATTTCTCTATTACAAAGTTAAGTTATTTAATAAATTTAAATGTCTATTTCATTTAATTTTACGACATTCGCGCAGCACCTGATCCGCACACGAAAGCACACACAAGCAAAACTCAACAACAGAAATATTAACGCAAACCACAAAATATTTGCATTAAAAGTTATGCAAACTTAAAAAAGCACACATTAGTTGTACATATGTACATACCTTTTCGTATATAATCGCAAACACGCATTCACTAATCTTCATAGACTTTGTATGGAAGTGTATGCTTAAAAATGCATATGTATGTACATAAGTATGTATGCATAAGTAAGTGGGTTTGTGTTTGTATAGTTTTAACCTTAAAGACAGAAATAAAAATATGGTGCTCTTAAAAGGTTATAAAAAGCTTTTAAGCCTTTTTTAATACCACAACTGTCAACAAAAGTAAGAAATTTTTAAAGAGCAAGAGAAGCATAAGAATATGTGGCAGAATTATTAAGTAGTCTTGGGTGTTATACTTAAACACTTGCACGCACACACATACCTACATATGTATGTATGGCTGTATGTACCCAATCTAAATAAATAGGAGGCATATTAAGGAGGTAACTAAATATATATCATACGATATTGAATTATGGTTTTTGAAAAAGGAGCTTGCAATAAAAAATCCTGCAACTAAAAGCAATTTCTAAAACTTATTTGCCATGGTATGTAAATTTTGCATAGTATTGATAAACATAGAAACACTTCATTGCTGGCGGCATTTCTGTATATTTAGTTTTCTTCAAAATAGCAGCAAAAATGTATTATCATGGAAATCCCAGCCGTATAATTGGATTCAGAATTTTTTTTAACCAAAAATCGTTATTATATTTATGATTTGATTAGGATGAAGTTCGTAGCGCTTTGCAAGACAAATTACATGTTATAATTATTAATGACCAAATAACACGAAAGTTAATTGTAAATATTCTGACAAACACTTAGGGCTAATCAATCAGTGTAAGTTAATCTCTATTTTTGTTTTAAAATGTGCTTAAATTAGGAAACCTATAAATCAATACCGTATTTAAACTATCACTTACAGACCATCGACCTTATGTATAATCAAAAACTGGCACGAAGTTATTATAAATGACAAAATTGAACTACTTGTTAACGAGTTTTTCTATACAATTTGTCATGACAAATTGCCACATAATTTAGTTTTAACACACGATTACATCCTAGAATGATTTTAATGTAAAATTTTATGGCAAAACACTTTAAGACCATGTTCAATTTTGCCACTTTTGGTAACTTCATGCCAGTTTTTGATTATACATAAGGCCGCATATGTTTTGCATTTTAAAGAGCACTCAACTTTTTTCCAAGTCTGTACTCTTTCTTCAGATCTTTTTCGACCTGTTTTCTTATACTCTATTATTCTTTTATACTATTCTACTTCGCCAAGCATAAAAATAATTGCTTTCTCAGTAAAACTGTTCTTAATTAAAATTGTTTAACTTTCTTACATTTTTGATTGTGCAAAGAATTGACAGCCTGCTGCAAAACAGTTGTTTTTTTTTACATTTATTCTAGTGCTGCCACAATATTATTTTTTAAACTACACATAAGGTATGGTTCACTGATTTACTAATTTGTGTTTAGTTTAACTAAACCAGCGTTTAAGCTTTGACTGCTTTATTAGCCCTTAGTAGAACGGAACAACTAGCTGTTTTCAAAGATCACTACACCTTCATCAAAGCGATACGAACTTTAACCTAATCAAATCATCAATATAGAAACAAATGAAGTTCGAACAATAATAATAAAACTAACTAAAAAATCGATAATGTTAATCTACAAGGTGGGCCAAAAGAAGTCATCCGATGTTGTTTGGCTCTCATTTTTTTTTCTATGTAAATGAAAAACTTCGATTCTGTTTTTTTGATTATGTTTATTTGAACCTTTAGAACTTTATTGGTCAAGTCGAGAAGATGATATCGGACAAATGGGCGCCGTCACATTTGATTGCTCGTTTTATGGACTTTTTCATCACTTCGGTGAGAACTTTGGGCGACAGATTCTTGCACTCGTGTCGGAAGTTGCCCTTAATTGCTTCCAGTGTCTCGGGCTTGTTCACATAAACGCGGGACTTCAAAAAATAAGAAAAAGTATAGAACGGTTAAATCGTTCGATCTTGCGGCCCAGTGTAAATCGCCAAAACGAGAGATGAGACGACCCGAGAACGCCAAGTCACGATTATTCCACGTTTTTGGGGAGTTTATCGCTCCATGGCTTGTTCACTTGTGTTCTACATCTGTCTAGTTCACAAATGTCAAAACATATTTGACATTGGCCGTTATTTGCAAAAATAAGAGCATCTTCAAATAGGGTGATTTCTTTTGACACAGCTGTGTTTTACTGCTAATTAAATTGTATATCATGTGGCATCTCTGTATAAAGAATAATAAAAAACTAAATGAAATTGAGCTTGTGATTTTACTTTTATACTTCAGCAGACAGCGAATATCGATAAGGGGCTATTCCATTTAACGCATCGCTATTTTCGGAGTTTTTAAGTTTCCACCCCCTCCTCCCCCTCCCCCCCACCTCTTCACCCATAGTAACGCTTTTTACAAAATTTTCAGAATAAATTTTCTAAATCGTAACAAATATTTAACCTCTCCACTGTCAGAGTGTTGCGTAATATGTAAATAGCCCCAGATGGTGAAGTCGATAAGTTTGCGTTATATTTGTTAAAGCGATATGATTACTGTGATAACAGCAATGATTTAATGTAAATAAAACCAGTTCCGGCTTAGGGTACACATGAGTGCTCAGGTGACTAGTTTTATGTCTGCTCTCACTTGTCTCTCGGAATTTTATATTTTATGATTTTATTCTATGATATCATATGCAAAAATAATATATATAAAAAAAGTGATTCCCGTAATGCAAAAACTGTAACCTGCAAACGTAACCACAAAGCAGCATCATCGCATATATCGTATGAAAACGCACTCTCATACCCTTTTCACTCTCACTAAATACTGCTTACCTTTATGGCCTTAAAGTTACCCTATGTTGCTTTTCTTCTTCTTGGTTTACAAGAGTTCCTTTGTGTCGTTAGTAAAAGTATTTGCCCAAGAGATTAACTGTAAATATAATAAATCCTTTATTTCTTATGCTTAAGTCAACTGCTATTGCTCCTTCTTATCTTTTTAAATGTGTGGGTGTGTGCGTGTATGTGTGCTTTTGCTTGTGAGTGTTTACTCATGTATAAATAGTTTCTGTTGCTGTATTGTTAGTTTTTTGTTTTCGACTTTTATTTGGTTATGTGTACATATGTTTGTTTATATACTCGTATCTTATTTATATTTTTATGAGATTATGCCTAATATCCGCTTGTTTTTGTACAAAAGTATTTGCCTACAACAACAATTATTACTGCTTAACTTATCTCAGGGATATTTAAGTGTTCAAATCCACCTTATTGTCTTTTTCACTTATTTCAATTGTATTGTGAGCGCGTTGGTGCTTGGTATTGTCTCTTCAAATATGTTTGGGAGACGCTGTCCTTAAGGAGGAAACACTTCCAGCAAATATATATTGTATGTATATAGAACCACAGCACAAAAGGCTGTAGGCTTAACATTGTTATTTATTTATGTATATGATGATAGTTATTTAAATAAAATAAAAGATTTATATGACGCTAGCTATTTAAGCAAAATAAAAGATTTTCTTCTTTATTTCATCGTTAAAACACTTCTTTATTTGAGTTATTTGTGCCATGGAAAGTATTTAAATGTTTTATAAAAGAAATAAGCTAAAGATTTTATTACTTTTTAATTAACAGGAATATCACTCGATTTTTTTTTTTTTTTTTTTTTTAAATAAACGAATATCTATGATTGCATGAAATTCATTATTCCATTCGAACTTTCTATCAAGCTGCATTAAATTATTTGGAACTTGTTTTCAAGATGGAAATTATGTGAAAAATGTTTGTTATTGTGTTTCGATTCACAAAACTTTATAAATTGTTATCCTTGTAGGAAACGTTTGCGAAATGTTTTGTTTGTTTTCATAAACTGGGTTAAACTGCTCTCCCGCGGACGTGTAAGAAGCTAACTGTTCTCAGCCCCTATTAAAATTCTTTATCCAGATGGATATCACAGATATGTGAAGTATATCATTACATCAAAATGCCTAAGCTATGTCTAGTTTCCCAAAATCATAGAAGCCGTTTTCTTTCTATGTAAGTGCAAGTTTTTAACTAATGATATATATGTATCTCTTGTACAAAGTTTTATATCTAAGCTTACTAATTTTAAGTCTAGGGCATCCCACAAGCTCATCAGCTCCTGCGTTTTGCTAAATGTCCCTGTGCCCTGAGATCCAAATGATCCTCATATTAAATTGCTTTGACATCTAATTGAGATGTGATTAGTAGTCGAGCATCACTCTCACAAGCAGATATTTGTGCCATAGTAGCATCTTGATTATCAGTGTCTATATGAATCATGCTAATTGGAATAACATTCACTTCCACTTTTTCCCTAATACGTATTTCTGATCTCTACCTCGAAAGCACCCTAATGACCTGAAAGCCGTTTTAGTATAGAGAGATCCAATGCCCTAAACCTTCATGACTAGTGGAGCCATCAGCGCGAAATTCCATTTATACTTGGTGTATCAATAGTCAATCCTTCACTCCCAAAATTTGTGATACAATATTCTACAGGTCCTCTACATATTCTGAAGTATCGACACAATTTTTTGCAATAATAAAAAAATATATATGTCTTATTCCTCAATATTTTCCACTTTTTCTTAGATATATATAGTATGTACAGTTACTCCAAAATGTTAGTGCTCGCTAAAATAATTTCACCATGATCAATAGTTTAATAAAACTCTGTTTGATTCAATAAAAATGAGTTATTGATTTCTATTTCGTGTATTGTAAGTATTGGTTTTTTAATATTTTTAACAAATCTGAAAATTAAAACAGTGTTGAAGACATACGGCTCCAAAAAGTGCTCAGTAAGCTTTTTTAGAGAATAAGTGAAAAACCAAAAATTATTTCTTAGTTCGGTATCCCTTGTTTTTACTGTTGCTTCTATCTTTGTGACATTCGTGGAAGTTTATGCCATTTTTCTAGTGGACGTATATTTTGGATCTTTATCATCATTTGCACGCTTTGTTGTAGATACATCTTTAAAATATTAAATTATTATTTGTAGTGCATTACCATCAACTGTGTTTAAAGATTTATTAGCCGAAGCTCTCATTCAATCCTACATGACCATGTATCCCCCTCCTTGCTTGAATATTAGTGAAATCTTTTTTTTAATTGCTTTTTAGCTTTTCTTCATGTCTTAAATCTTCTGAAACTCTATATATATACATTAAATTTACTTTATCATCTGTAAAATGAACAACTTTCTAGAACTTCATACTTTAATTTATGTTTTGTTTGGCGCAACAAAATTTCCACTCTATTTTCCTCCACAAAACTTAAATTTCCAACTTCAGCCGCAGAACGGGCACCCCATACCATACGAAACCCCACCAAGGTTTAAATCCTAAGCAAGTGCTTAGAATTTAACTCTTCGAGCCAAAAGTATTATATTTTGCCTCAGAAAAGGTTTTTTGAGGGCAATTACTTTTCGCACTTTTTCTGCATTCCATCTAATATTTAATTGTTCCTCAACCAGGTCTCGGAATTCCGACTTGATTTTTTGTCTATTAGTGATCCAATTTTCCTTATTAAACCTTTTAATAATATTTTTTATATTTTTACGTTCTAGTTCTAACAATTTCAGCAATCTTCCGATGACTTTTTCCATCTTTGCGGTGGTCAGTCACTAATTTTGTCACTTCAATTGTAGCATGACGGCCCATTAATATTTACAGGAATGAGAAAAAAGTAAAGTTCCCAAGAAATAATATTGTTTTGTTTCGTTTCAAAATAAACCGTTTTTATCAGTGAGACTTTTTAGGTGGGCCATTTTCAGATATGTCACATAAGATATATTAAATAAATTATAAGTCTGTAGGTGGGCCAATTTCACTGCGATTCACTGTACGTATTTAAGGAATTTAGCAAAAAATATAATTCGAAAATGTAAGCAGTATACATATGAGTAAAAAACTGTACTTTTTCGCATTTTTCTCTTTTTTGGCAAATTGGTTTTTTGGAATTTTTATAATATTTGGGTTGAAATCTTCCAGAAGGAATCAATTTCCCAAAAATTTGATATAAGCAAAAAAGCATATTTTGTTCTACATACATACATACATACATATGTATGATATGAATGCTTGTTGCTTGCACATAAAAGTTATGCTCGTATTCTTCAAGATATTATAAATCGTATAAGCCAAAAACTATTTAAATATATACAATGGACAACATATCAAACATTACTTGCGCTAAAAATTTAAAAAAAAGATATGTAAAAACAATATTTCCTTGATGGTGAACCTAAATGTACATACATATGTATGTACATATGCATATACAAATTACAATCCCTTACAGACAACAAAAATTTCTTTGTTTTACAAAAGGCACACGTAAAAATAAACACGCTTTGTCGTCGAAAATTCAGCAAAAAAAAAACTCTAAAAAAATTAATGTTTCATCGAAATGAACCACGAAACGTTCACACAATAGTTTCGCTTTTTTTTCTCCCTTTGTCTATTTGCTTTTGTTGCTTTTGCAATCGCTGTGATATATTATTGCATTCTATATGTAAATTTATATAAAAAATTGCAATTTACTTTTTTATCGTTGTTGTTTTTGTGTTAAAATTTGTTATGTGTAAGCGTCAGTTTATATGTGTTTGTGAATAAAAATATTTTGTTTGTGTGTTTTACTTGAGTGCATATGGCTGCTTTACATTGTATTTTTTTTTTGGTAAATACTCGCATGCATAAACATATTTTTTCATGCACAGCTGCATTTACAAAATATTTTTTTACATTCTACCAAAAACTTGTGTATACTCGTATGTACATAAATATGTATGTATGTATATATGTACATATGCTCATACATATATATTCATCTTTTTTTAAGTGTGAAAAAATAGTTATTTAAGAGCCCTTTTCTGTGGGGCCTTGGTAAAGAGGCTCCAACTCTGAGAAGTCTATTTCTTTTGCACGTCGTAGCAATACATTAGAACCAACATCTCTTAAAGTTTTGAATGGGTAACAATATGATGTAAGCTATTGTCATAAAGGCTTTCAGAAAGTTAGATCTTGGAAAAAAAATTATTGAACAAGATGATTCCGCCAACTTGACCATTTTTAACAATATTAACCGTTTTTCATGAGTTTTCAAAGCAAAATAAAAGCTAAGTGTGCATCGTGGATAAAATGTGCCTAAAATCTACAGTACTCTAGTGCAGCTACCTTCAAGCCATATGCACAATGTGCGAGCTTTTACAAAAGAGCTTTGTGCTTTCACACCGACGAGAACACAACAGCATATCAGATCTAGGCGATAGAAATGCTTGCTGCTTAATTTACAAAGAAACAAGAACAAATTGTAAGAGCTTTAAAAACAAGTGTCAGAGTATGTGTGTTTGGATATATGTGTTCTAGTGTATACATTAAAGATGTGCAATAATAGACAACAGAGATGAGCAATATCTCCATTCCTGTTAATTTTTCACTGTGGTCTCTAGTCACTACTGCAACTGAATTTATCAAATATCAGGTTTTGGAAATATAGTTATTTCATACAAACATTGAATAATCTTGTATGCACCACATTAATTTTCTTTATATCTTCCGTTTTTGTCGAAAGAAAAAATCTTGAAATCTTGTCAAATCGTCTTTTCTGGCAACTATGTATAGCTCTCACATTTTTATCTTTGCAATTTTATTGTCCCTCTGACTCTTTTACGACAATATTTAACAGCTATGCCAACACCGCTTTTTCACAAGCAAAGTTTACTTTGCAAAGTCTTAATTCAGCTGAGCGAAAAACAGAAAGAGACTGTACTACTACCTCTGTCTTTCACACAGCTGAATTAAGACTTTGCAAAGTAAACCTTGCGTGTGGAAAAGGGGTACAATTTAGTGTGCTTCGCGCTAGGTTTAACGTGTTTTCACTATGACTAACGCGCTTTGTCTCATTTAAGGGCGCTTTTGAATAAAGTCAAAAGCATTCCAATTCAACATTTTTTACTTCTTTTTTTTGTATTTAATAATTTTTTTAGTAGCCAAAACCTTTTGATAAAATTTTTAAAATAATTAATGATGATTCAACTGGCGCAAATCAACTTGCCTTGACTATGTCAACTAGATGACTTTCCATTGAATAACAAGAATATTAGATATGTAGTTAGAATTAAAAACGCATTTTAATACTGTAAATGGCATATATTTTGAAATTTCACAACAACAAAATATATACTCGTATAATCACCTTAAAAATTTTCTAGACACTACAAAAAGTTAAAGCTGCATTTGAATCGTGAAACTATTTTAAAAAAAATATATATATAGGTTGTTACAAAGTTTGACAAATGAAACAAACTAAGGTAATGTTGATTATCTATTTAAGCCATATTGCAAAATATATAAAACAGACAGTGAAAGTTTATTATTATATACATCGGCTTTTACCAAAAATTTAGTTTAGCTCGTTTTGGCTGTAAATAGTTGACAGTGCTCAATTTAGCGCGTTCCAGCGCGTTTTGAGAAAGAGAAAAGCGCGTTTTGGTTATAAATAGTATATAACGCTGTGATTGCTAATCGTTTGTTTTGTCTTTATTTTTATTAGTATTTATGAAAATACTAATAAGCCGAGGTGCTCAAATGTCTTAAACCGTGATCACGGTCACTGTTTAATTTCACTGCTACTCTTCTTATTAGTATTTCTCAAAATAACACAACTGCTACAAACAAAATACTGCTTAACCGCGGTCACGGTCGCAGTGATTTAGAAATCACGTTCACTAGGAGCACATTATTAAAAAAATCACAGGATTGCTCATCTCTACTAGTGTGAAAACAAATAAGCCACAGTGCGAAAATTGCTTACGCATACTTAACATTGAATTTCATACAATCAAGCATTACGTATACGCGTGCGAGCACATACACTAGGGCGTTCATTTCAATTGAATTTTAATTGAAGTTAAGATTTTATTTTCTTCGAGTTATTCCAACAATTTCATTCTTGCATATTTATTTGAAAAATTCTCAGCTTCTCGGCCTTTTCTGAAATAATAAAACAATTAAAAGTTAACTAATATTTACTGAGTTTTTTTTTACATTTATTATCTGGTCGTTTCCAGACAACGAAAGAGAATTTTTCCTTGACAATTTACATATACATATCTAGATATTTGGATGCGAACCGTAAAGCAGCTCTGAACTTACAAACAGCTCTTGCTCGCATCATCATAATTATTGTTTAAGTGCGATCAGCATTGGATTTGTTGTTTGGCCTTCGAGAGCTTTGCGTGTCGCTCGCACTGGTTGATTGATTTAACTCAATTATCTGTATAGTCTTACGGTTCTTTTGTGAAATTTTGTTGTCAACCACGCTGCTGCTTCCATTGACTGACAAAAATACCTACCAAGCTCTGCAGGATTTTAAAAAGGCCTGATATTTTTTTGATATTCACTAGCCTTTGCATGTGTTTCTTTGTTATCTTTCTGCATGTTGACACTGCAGTGCGTATGACTTATTGTTATAAGTTGTGTGAATGTTGGCTTGTTGGTGAAGAGCAGTTTTATGACTTTTTTCTACTTTACATTTTAATTTTAATAAAATTAATTTGAAACTAAATACATATATTTGTTTATAATTTTTTGTGTTAACGCAAGTTTTAGCAAAAAAAAAAAAAAGGTTTGAGTTATTAAATTAATGGATAAGAAATATCAAGTAAAGGCGTACGGCCTGTCCCACGATGTCACCAGAAATCGTTCGATCGAATACTTATATTGAAAACAACAACAAATTTTCTAATGTTATTGTTGTTTGCAATACAAGTTGGCGATCGAACGATTTCTGGTGACATCGTGGGACAGGCCGTTAATTTATTCCGTTTACTGGTTTGAAAATACTCAAGCACAAAAAAAGGAGAATTTTTGTTTAAATCTAAAGAATGCTAAAGAATGCCTTAACTCGGTTTTAATTAAATCAATTCTTTATGATTATCGGCGAATTTTAGCTACAGCGATTTACGCAATTTTTGTACGCTCGTTTCACATTTCCCTTCCATTTTAAACTAAACATTTAATTTTTGTATGAGAAATCGAATGAAGAAAGAAACTATCGATCGATGTGTGTCTGAAAGAACTAACAACAAAACAAAACACTTTGCATAAATAAGAGCAAGACAATATCTTAAAGACTTCATCACAAGCAACACTGCTGCGAAACACAATTCCTAAAATGAATTGCAAAAAAAAACATTTGTACTTTTACAATTGCTTTTAGCTTACAGCATAGGAACAGCATGAAGACATTGGGTGACAATAACTAGGAAACAGTTTTTCGCGTTTTCACTCTTCCAGCAACTAAGACTCTCAGCTGAAAACAATTCAAAAAAGTTCAATTTCCACAAACCGCAAAAACAACTAAGAAGACAACCAAAAGACCACCAGAAGTAACAATAACAAAAATAAATCAAGCACAGTGAGTTCGGTCTCTTTGTTTCACAAACCATGTTATTATAACGTACAAAATAACGTAAAATTTTAAAAAATTTTTTAAATCATCTCTTTATTCAATACCTTTGATAATACTCCCAAAATTTACTTTATATATATATATATATATATATATATTTCGTATAGACCCTACTCGTAACTCCTGCCGTTTTAACCTAAGTCCCACTGTATAACATTCCTGATGGCAAACACTTGCGACATTATTGAGAATGCTGTCCTTGCTGGTTTTGGCTGGAGGGTGCGGATGTTGATGATGATGGCAACTTGTAAGTTTAACCACAAACATTGACGCTTTGAAAAAGTGTTCGTTAAAATAGAAACTACAATGAAAAATTCACGCATACAAACTTAAAAATAATCACCACGCGTACATACATACATACATACATACATACATAAATAGTTTCTTACCCTGAAACAAAAATGCTTTCACACTGGCATACAAAAAATATTCCAACACAGAATGACACGCATAAATGATGAGAAAATGAGTGTTTGGTAACCCCTCTGGGTTTTTGTTGGCTTTACAACTGGGTTGAACACAATGTGGTACAGATGTTGTGGATCTAAAAAATGCGAAAAGCATTCTTTTGATTATGTGAAAATCTTTTATGATCGAAAACTATTTTTGCAAAATACGAAGTAATTGAGAAAAAATACCATAAGCAGTATTGAAAGTTAACTGGAAATATTCAGATTTTTAAATTTAGCTACACGTAATATTACATTTTATAGATTATACTGCACAACAAAATCAAACTTTTACGAAAAGAATAAAATTCTAACGACCGTTTCTGATAGAGATAAATAGAGACCATTGACATTTTGGAACCATTTTAAAAGAGGATCCAATAACCTTTACCCTTTTGCACATTTTTATGGTGAATCTGCGTAGCAAGTCATGTAAACAATTTTATGGAAAACCTTACGAAAAAAATTTTGGGAATATTTTAGCCCTTTTAAATTTCCTCCCGTATGAGTTTTTTGGTCCCTTGCGCAAGAAAGGGCTGAAAGTGCAACCTTAAACTGGAGTATAATACTTTAAATACGCGTTGACTTGGTGAAAGTTACATGGAAAACCAAAAAAAAACTGCTTATAAATTTATAAACAAATTAATTTTGCTTCATCATACAAAACTCGCCTGCACCCAATTATTTTCTTTCCTTTTGATAACTTTGTTAATTACCACGTTTTATTCTTTAAAAGAGATTGGTATTCATCATTAGCAGTATTTAACCAATGTTCACGCTCAGAACCTTTAATTTTCATCATTTCATTCCACGATCCTTTCGTAATATTGTTGATATTATTATACACAGAAAAAAATAGACAAGAATTATTTTCAACAAAACCATGTTATTGAAAACAAATTTGAATTTCAATAATATTTGTCATTAAATCAATACGATATTTTATCTATATCGTTTAATTTAATTTGTTTGTGTTGGTGTTTATCTTTCTTGTTGATTGACCCAACGCGGTGATCTGCAATTGTGGTTGTTTATTTTGATTGCTCGTGTTGTATACGTGTGAATTCCGACAAGCAGCCGAAGAACGTCGAGCTTTGTTTTTCTACTCAACAAAGTTATTATTCAATTATATCAACGCAATGAGCACAAGTAGAAGAAACATAAGAAATCATGTTTTGCGTGTATTCATTATTTGCGTATTTAATAACGATTTGCTCTTTAGCTGAGTGGTAAGTACGGTAGTCTATTAGTCAAGAGGTTGCCGGTTCGACTCATCCCAAACACATTTAGTTTTAATCACAGCCAAGAAAAAGCAAACAAAAAGGGGTTGAAAAATAAGACATTCATCCACACACACACACAATATCAATTATCACTGAAAATTAAATTTCAGTCAACAACTTTTTTCTTTGATTCATTAAATTTTTTTATTGAATTTATTTTCAATAAACGTGCATACAATTTTATTTATCAATAATGCAAAAATCGTCATCACAGAAAATTCCAAAAATTTTTTTATTGAATCAACGATTTTCCTATTCATATATCAAAATCGTTTTTTTACCAGATATACATATCTCATTAAGCTTTTCAGACCAATTTTTATATGGTTTCTCTACGTATTTAAGACGTATTTCAAGTTGTTCACTATTATTGTTAAGTTCAATTTGTTGTAAAACTTATTGCTGATCATTTTCAGGTTGACGCACTGAAATTTGTTGAAATTTGTTCACTGTTATTATTGCATTCATTTTATTGCAAAATTTCTTCCTGAACATTTTGCTGCACTTAATCATATTAATTTTTACTTCATCTTTAGAAATATCAATAGATACATATGTAATCAGCTTTAGTTTCATATTTCATTTCTCTAGAAGGCAAAAACTGTTCATCGAATTTTACATCGCTACTTATCTTAGTTATCTTATTGGATTCTTTCATTAATATTCTATAGTCTTTTACATTTTCTTCGTAACCTACTAGTATACTTTCCACAGATACATCATCAAGTTTTTAACGTTTTCATTTTGGAATCTGCACAAACGCTTTGCTTCCATAAACTCAAATATGGCTCAAATTAGGTTTTATATTATACCAAATAAATAAAAAAAATAAAAAATATTATACCAACGTTCATAGGGAGTTTAACTTGCGGATTTACTAGGTAAACGATTTTGAATAAAATTAGCTGCCATTTGTGGGCTGCATTCTTTTCAAGATTGGATACGTTCAGCATAGCACTTACCATTCCAACTAATGTTCGATACTTGCGTTCAACAACGCCATTTTGTTCTGGGCAATAAGGAGCAGTACATTGTAAAATAATACCAGACATTTTAAAAACGATTTCATTTCATGGTTTATATATTCACCTCCATTATCACAGCGTAATATTTTGACTTTCTCTTATTAGTAAAATTCTCTACTTCTCTAACAAATTCTCCAAATTTGGAAAATACTTCATTTTTTCTTTCTAGCACATATAATTTTGTATATATAGAATAATTATCTACGAAAGACAAAAAATATTTCTTACCGCTCTGTAATTTTATCTGGAAAGGTCCATACACATCAGAGTTGATTATATTCAGTACTTCATTGGATCGATTTAAACTTTCTGTTGGAAAAGGGGAATTTCGATTTTATGCAAATATCACAAAAACTTTTATCATTACACCCTTCTTTTTATACGCATTCCTTTACTTAACTGTTCCAATTTTTTTTTAATGAAAAAAATTTCGTTGATCCAACCGACAATGCTAGAGATGAACATAGGCTTCATTTTCCACTCGTTCGGACAAAATATATAAATTTTCTTTTAAAATTCCGTCAGCGTCAACCTTGTCTTTATTTTAAATTAAACATTTTGAATTCTTGAAATTGATTGTAAATCGTTTTCTAACAATTTCTTTCACCGACAACAGACTTCCATTTAAATCAGAAGCATAAAGAACGTCTTGAAGAAATAATTTATTTAATTTACGATTTATATACCCATTTCCAATGTCAACCGCACTCAAGGACTTTCAGTCAGCTATAAAAACTTTGCTGTATGATTTTTGAAGACTTTTGAAAAACTGTCGATTGCTTGTCATATGTATTGATGCACCAGAATCAATAACCCAAACACGCTCATAAGCAACTTGCAAGCAAACTTCGCCATTTTTTTCAAAACCTTCTGACATTGTTGCATTCTGTTTCTTCCATTTCACACAATATTTTTTCATATGACCCAATTTGTTACAGTGAAAACATTTAAGTGGCTTTTTCTTTTTAAATTGTTGACCTTGTAAAGCACTATTGTTATTATTTTCTATACCATTACCTTCACCACGCCTTTCAGATTCGTCCAACAGCTTCTGCATGACGTATTCCAAAGAAATGTTTTCTTCCGGTTGACTTTCAATGAAAGTCACCGAGCCAGAATAGTTTTTCGGCAAACTTTTAAGCCTTATAGCTATGGGGCTATCTTTAATATACTCA
Source organism: Nowickia ferox (assembly GCA_936439885.1). Taxonomy (NCBI): domain Eukaryota; kingdom Metazoa; phylum Arthropoda; class Insecta; order Diptera; family Tachinidae; genus Nowickia; species Nowickia ferox. Next base: position 86,075,934 of record OW387023.1, on the reverse strand, counting down.
TCACGGTCCAATAACTGAGCTCGCATTACGTTAAGACTATCCAAATGTTGTTGCATATTTTCTCCTTCAGACATACGTTTGTCATACATTTTACGAAGTAAATGTAATTTTGATGTCATTGTCTAACGCTCATGAGCCTTTGCCATTTCACCCACATCTCCTTTGCTGAATTAATGTTTGTAATAAAATGGATCTGAGAATTTTTTACACACATAGCAATCGTAGCCATCGCTTTTCGGTTTTTCTTCTTTAATGCTTTGGTTGGTGATACAGGGGTTGGGTCTTCAATTACATCCCACAAATCCAATTGTATGAGATGCATTTGCATCTTAAACTTCCACGTAAAATAATTAAGTTTACTTAGAAGTTGAAACACCGCTTTAAGGCAGAATTAGTTTTTACTTTCTGTTCTGTTACGAATCAGCTGACTCTTTTTTATACCCTTCACCAAAAATGGTAAAGGGTATATATAGGTTTGTCCAGATTTTTGTAACTTCTACAATATTCATTTGCGGCGAAATAAAGTTAGTTATTCTGGATCCTTATGAATAGGAGATGAAAAAAAGACATGTCCGTCTGTCCGTCTGTCCGTCTGACCGTCTGACCGTCTGCATGTACGGATTTTCTATGTGTTGCTTGAAAGTGATTGTATGAAGCTCCTAAAAGAGTTAGAGAGCTCGGAATTGGACTGAATCGACCGCATTTGTCTTGGCACGATTGGTATTGAAAATCAGCAAAAATAAAGAATCGGTTCTTGCATTTTCTATATATAAAGTTTTATCACACATTTTTTACAAATCTACCAAAAAAGTTGCCGTGCATAGAACCAACAATATTAATTAATTCTGTTACTAACCTCACTAGCTACTCCACCGCTGAAGCTTGCTTGAATTTACTTTATATTTACTTTACTTAAACATTTTCTTTAAAAAGCATTATTTCGTATTAAACCCCTTTTTGTCACCAATACATAGACATTCCCTTATGGTGTTTTTGCTTGGCACATGCTTTTTCGTACGCTTGCATATGAATTGATGTGTATAACAATCAGTAGAGTCATGCAAAAAACTGTATGTTTATATGGATGTATGGATAAATATACGCTACCATGAAGACCATTCACTTGTACATACACACATATGTATATGCATAAGAGTGTTCATATGAACAACTACAACAACAACAATACGCTACAAATAGTATTGAAAGAAGAATATCCAATTGTTTGTAAGTATGTATGTAGTCAACTCTACGCACAGCAACAATATGCTAGCAAACGTATTGAAGGAAGAATATTAAGTTGTTTGTGGTAAGAAATGGGATTTTTTTTGTATACAAATAAAGTATTGTGCTAATGAATGCGTGTTGATAAAATATATAAAATATATGTGCCCTTAATTATGAAAGTGGTCTAAGTCATATATTTCATTCATCGAGATATTTAATAGATTGAATTTGAAGAAATTAAAAAAATATTTTTATATTATGCAACATTTTAACTTATAGTTGTACTAGTGTCGATTAATAGAAGTTTATTTAATATTTATTAAATATTTTTTCAAGTTTATTACAGATTTATTTCATATTTCGATGCAGAAATTATATGCATATGACTTAGACCACTTTCATAATTAAGGGCACATATGTATGTATGATTGTAAATACGTATGTATGTATATTCAATGTGCCCAAGTATACATACATGCATATGTATATGTATAAATTCGTTTGCTATGTCGGTATAATGTAAATAAGCGCTTGTTAAAGAGCATTGTTTTTTTATAAATATTTCAAAGGGGATAGGATTGTGTTTGATTTGCTTGTTTGTTTTCTGAATATAATATATATGTAACAAAATGCGTAAGATTTAAAGGCTAACGTGGTTAATAAGTAAGAAGTCGGTTTGTCATAACTTCTATGCTGAGTTTCGAACTTAGTTGAAATTTTTTTTTCAATATATTTTTGGAAAAAAAATTAATCAGGGACAAAAAATAATAATTATTGTTGAATTTTCATAGAAAAAAGGCAAAACTACATACAAGGAAGCATCAAACAAAGTGGACAATCACACCATTTTAATTATTCTAAACTATTTTCTAAGCTCCAATTTTAAAACTATAATTTTTATTTTTTAGGCAGAAATAATTGTTATTTCCTGATTTTTATATTTTAACTGGAAATAATTGTTATTTTCTGATTTTTCTTTTTTCCAGCAGAAATACTTGTTAGTGCTTTCGTTCTGCTAGTGTTTGTCAGAATATTTACAATTAACTTTGGTGTTATTTGTTCCTTAAAAATTATCACATGTAATTTGGCTTAAAGAGAGATACGAACTATAGCCTACTGAAATAATAATTATAGAAATAATTATTTTCCGATTTTTATTTTTTCGAGAATAAATAAAAATCAATTTGTGATTTCTACTTTTTCGAACAGAAATTAAATTAAGTTACATTGTGGGAAAAAATACATATACCTACATACATATGTACATACATACTTTGAACTTATAGGTACATATACGATATACCTAACTACTACGACAGGATCAACGTGTGGATATTCCGTAGCCAAAAAACGTGGTAGCCGCTCAAAGCTGCGAACCGCTATTTTTCACACTTTTTTGATATGGCTGTCAAATGAAAGGGATTTTCCAATGGAAAAATCATGGTGGAATCATGCTGAAAATTTGAACTCATTTACTGATATCTGGCGTTGTTTTATTAAAAACAAATACACATTTTTAACCCTTATACCTACTTATGCATATATTGGTCACATGCATATATGTATTCCAGGTTCACCCAATTTAATTCAAAAATTTTAAAGTGTGTACATACATATTTATAAAATTTTGGTACTTTGTACACACAGCGATACAATTAAACAATTATTTCAACACTTGTACAGGGTGGGCCAAAAGTTACCATGGGGCTTAAAAGTTTAATAACTTTTTAGTTTATTAATTTTTTTTTTATTTTGACACGTATGTACATATTTATTAAGTTGAACAGTTTCATGCATAACTAATAGACAATTTTATGGAATCCAACATTATTGGAAACAGTTTAAATCAATAAATACATGTCTGAATCAAACAGTTTTTCCGTAGTAATTACTGGTTACGCTTTTTTTTGGCACATGGCACACAAGAAATGCCAGATGCAAAATTAGCCTTACAAACTGCAAGAAATGAGCCAGATGGGGCACACAAATCTCCAAAGTCTGATTCATTTTCATATATTTTGCCATGAACATAATATATGCTACATGTGATATTCATTAGCGCAATATTGACTTCGGTGTGAATCGATATACTTATATATCTATTTGCAATTGTACAACAATAAAGCATGTATTCGTCCCCTACAATTAAAAAATCGGCAACATTTGGTTTACGTAGATTATTTGAAAGAATATTGCATGAACACTTCTCCTAGTTTGTTTATATTTTTTCTTTCGATATGTGTATACATATGTACATACATACACATGTTTGCAAATACCAATTTTATACTTGTACGATTTTTACCCAGCGGGAAAAATAAAGAGCAAGGATACCTTCTAGAAGGCCTTTGTACTCCTTCTTTTGGATGTACAAGGTCTACTCGCTCCATTCCACTCTTATATCATTTTTGCCTTTCCATTTCGCCTCTTTTGCCAGCAATTCTGTCTTCAAATTAATCGATTTTACTTTTGGTTTGGTAAAAATACACGCAAAAAATTTTACTCCCCTTCCCGCTTTTCATAGAAGGGAATGTGGAATGTGTATCTTATCTTTTATGCAAAAGAGTCGCGGCCTTCTATAAGGCATTCTTTAGCAGTTAGATAAAAATAGTAATTGATTTAATAAGGCCTGAAGTAAGAAGATATTCTGAGTTTTCCCGCTGGGTAGTAACGTGCTCGCTTTGTATCAAAGTAGTGGTTGGCGTACACATTGTACATGCATACAATTATAAATACATATACATCTCTACACTTGAAGTAGCAAACTATCCAGTGTTGCCAGAAAATGCTGATGAGAGAATGTTAAATCGGTCAAAAAATTCTGCTAAAATGTTCTACAGAAGAAAAGTATAATGCTAGATTTAAATGTAGAAAAAATTATTGAAATAGCTTTGAATTTCATGTTTATACAAACTCATTATTATTTACATGTATTTTTATAGCACATACAAACATAAAATAGTTAATGATTGATGTTTTTTTTAAATGTTATAATAACGTTAAAAAAAGTATTAACGCACTAATAATCTCAAATTACTATTTTACTTATTCAGTAAAATATTTGTTTATTAAAAATACCTATGTACATTGAAATTGACTATTGAAGGGTTAGCTGGATCATATGCGCATTTCACTGTTGCTAGTGCAGATCATCAGGGAACCTTACCCTGCAATAAATACATGTACATTTATGAGAAAAATCCTCCATACAGAAGAATTTTTTTAAGAAATTAAAATTTTATATTTTCAACAAATTCTGCAAGAAAGCATTTAGCAGAATTTTTTGCAAGTTGAATGCTGTTTAACTAATGAAAATGCAAGATCTAGCAGTGAAAATGCTAAAATGGCAACAATGAAACTATCCCAAACGCTTTTTGCTGTCATTGTGGATTATTAGTGCGTTAAAAACTTTTAAACGTAATTGCAACATTTCCTATAAAAATACCTGTAAATACTAATAAGTTTGTATAAACATGAAATTCAAAGCTATGTCAATAATTTTTTCTACATTTAAATCTAGCATTATACTTTTCTTCTATAGAACATTTTAGCAGAATTTTTTGACCGATTTAGCATTATCTCACCATCATTTTCTGGTAACACTGGTTGTTATGTTGAGAACTTATGGATTTTTTTTTAAAGACATGTTGATACATACATACGAGTACATATCATATGTATATAAATATGCACAAGTAAATATAAATTCGTTTGCTAATGTCTGTATTGTGTATGTATCTATATGTATGTTAAAAAAAGTAAATCCCTTGCTAAAGATCATGGATTTCTTATAAATATTTTAAAGTGGACAAGATTGTTTGTTTGATGGTGCTTGTTGTTGTTGGTATTTTCTTTCATTCATGTGTTATTTTTTTTTTAAATAAATTTAGTAAAAAGTACTTCTACTTAATTAAGGTGGTGTTTGTATATAGGCAATCGGCAGGGATTGATTCACTGGCTGAGTTCAATTAATGATGAAGGTACTTATGAACATACATATGTATGTATATATTATTATTATTTTCTAAAATTCTTCAGAAAAACTCCTTTATAGTATATATCTACATACATATGTATGTATGTAAATAGATACATATATATATGTATGTACATATGTTGTAGTATATGAAAGAAATATTTTTTAATATGTAGGAAAAAAAAACATAAAGGTTGAGATGAGAATATGAACTCACGTTCTTCTATTTTCAGAACGAATGTTTGATTCACATTTTGTTTTATTGGCATTTTGCACTTATTTTAAAGCTCTAAAACTTAGTTTAATTACATACATACATACATATGTATGTACCTATGTAGGTGCTTATGTACATATGTATATATGTAAATAAGTATGTATGTAATACCTACATGAATGTTTGTATCTAAGTACTCGTATGTATACCTATCATTGCAAATGATAAATTTATTAATGTTTTCCCCAGCAAAAAAAATTAATGCGTTCAAGATTTAATAGTGTTTCATGCTTTCTTTAGCATTTGTGTCTTCGAATGCATTCTAAAGTTCATCGCAAATCGTAATAAAGCTATAGTTTTTGAACTCATCAAAAACGCATGCAATATTACTGTGTAATTAACATTGGAATAAATATCCACACGAAATAGGCATGTATGTAAAAACAGAATTAAATCAACGCTTTGACACATTGTCATAAAACAAGTTTTATCTCCACCAAATAATAAGAGTGCAATAACTCGGTGGTAGAGGGTGTGTCTTGACAGTCTTAACAGCGAGGTTCGTATCCTGGCTGCGACAAGGTTTTTTTTTGTTTTGTGAAAAACGTCATCGAATCAGGGAACTTTTATGGGTTCTAAGCACTCATTCAATGAAGAGCAGTTTTGTTAAATGTGAACCCATGGTCGCCAGTGACACGCCTGTGTTAAAATCTTGCGTTTTGCACCTGAATTGAACCCATGCATTAACTATTTCTTTTGCATGTATTTTTTGCTGGGTCCGAAAATAACTTAATTATTCGATTGCTAAATAAACTTACCTAAGGAGAAGTGTTGGGTTTTCAAAAAAATAAAATAAAAAATTGATAACTTTTATATCTAAAGCCAGTTTGTATTCCTGCATTTTATTGGTAGATCTGCAGCAGTAATGTTTAAAAAGTTTATTTTTAATTTAAATTTTCTTAGGTATTATAAGAAATTTCAACGGAACATAGTAGGCTAGTAGGTTATTTGCAACTTAACAAGCTACATATGTACATATCGCTCATTTTCTAAAAAAAAACATTATATATGTATACCCAAAAATGGGATTTTTGGGTTAATGATGCAAAATCCTTATATTGGTATTCATATTGTGTAAAAATTTCATACCATATCTTGTATACTTAACTATCGAGAGACAAATAAAATTATCATTTTCCATTGAGTTGTGTGTAAATTGAAAACTTTAAAGTTTAAAATAAACTAGTTTTTTTATTTTATTTAATAAACGAGCGATATGTATGACATTATATTGAGGGGTAACAAAAACTTTTTTTGAAGTGAGTCGCTCCAATGTACATATTTTAAAAAATTTATCGGAAGAGTAAATGAAAAAAGTTTTATAAACTAAAATATATTGTGTGTATATATATAAAAACACTTATTTTTTAACCCTTATACCCATGCATATGGCTGCAAAGTGCCTATATTTCAGTTTCACTTGACTTAATTCATACGGGCCTGTTCTGCAAATCACGACATGTAAAAACACGATGATTTTAAAAAATTAATGAAAGCTAAATAATTGCATTTTTAAATTGCACGATTGAAAGCGTTGGAAGTTGGAAGAAAATATTCTATTATAAATGACAAAAACTTAAAATACAATAAAAACCCACTATCAGGGCAGCTTTTGAAATCACGTGATTTGAAATCACCATGATTTTCAGCACAGGCCCGATAAATTTGAAAGTATGTATTTATACAAGTTCGCTGTTGAGCACACACAGTCATGTTAACAAGGCAAGCGTCAGTTAAGGAATATTTTGTCCGCAAGATGCATTTAAAATGCAGTTTTGCGCTGAATATGGCAGTTTAATTGGTAATAAATACGAAAGTTTTCTCATAAAATTACGCATGTCTACGTATCTACATATATACACATACGTACATATGCACGCATGTCTTTTCTCTACATTTTATGATTTGTGAAGGGTATATAAGATTCGGCACAGCCGAATATAGCACTCTTACTTGTTGTTATTAGAAATCTAATACAAGTCATTTGTTTTTCTGTTTGGTTCTGTTGTGTTTCGGTTGAACCTGTAAAAATCAAAAAAATTTTAAGTAATTGTAAGTGACAGCATAAATTAAATAAAAAACATTTTGAAATAAATTGTGATGGTGAGTTTAAATTTAATTTTTAAAAGAAAACATAAAATTATATTGCAACATAACAATGGACAATCCAAACTCATCCCTTTAGTAGAAAATTGCGACCTTTCTGGTCAGAAACAGCTGATAAGTCACTACAGAAAAAGTAAGTACGCAAATTTAGAAGCAGAACGACACAGCACAGAACAGCAACAGAAAGTAAAGACTAATGAAGCCTTTAGTCTCCATGATATGTATTAATTAAATTTACAGAACTATATACTATTAAAAAAATGAGCTGGTCCCATAACCTATTGGAGCTAGTTAATAACATACGACTTGTGTTTTTTATAAAAGTTCACAATGTAATAAAAAAATTATTGAAAACAAAAATCCCTTTAGGAAATTGTAAATATTTCAATGTGCAATAGATGTTACAATTTAAAGTATTTAAATTACAAGTATAATATATATATATATATATATATATATATATATTCTGTTGATATCCAACAGCAAATAATTGCTCTCGCAGATTGGACTTATCTGTTTCATGTTATTGTTTTATTTCTTTTATTTTTTTTTTATTTTTTTATAAAAATAAAAATTTTAAAAGAAAATTCACTTAACCGTACTTGTTGTTTTTCTTAATTTTCATAATAGTTTACTTGGTTTGTTTTTAGTTTTAGTTTATTTTTCAATGAACAACTGCTTGTTCAACAGAAAATGCATTTTATATTTATTTGTAACATTAAATTCCACCAGTTTTTTAATATCAAGTACGTAACTGAATAAAATCAGAGGGATACTAATGCAAAGCACAAAAAAAAAAAGAAAGCACAATTCAACAATGACATTTATGGTTTGTTCACACATACTTTCGGTTCACTAACACTAAATATGTATGGATGTGTGTACGTATGTATGTAACTGTTTGTGTTGGCGTTTAATATTGCACATACGTATGTATGTATGTATGTATGTAAGTGTTTGAAATGTATGCAGGTTTCAGTGTTCAAATGTTAAGATTATTTGAGAAAAGTAAAAAAAATATTGATGCAATTGTTGTTATCACATGCCTTGCAGCAGAAAAGGGAACAACTTTTCTGAGTCTGTAGAATAAAATGTCCTTATTATATTATGATATTCTTATTTTGTAATGCGTGCTACTGCAAAATAATCCGATCTTGCAAAAGAATGGGCTTGCATTTAAGCTAATGATACGTGTGTGTCTGTTATTCCCTTCGTAATTTCTGCTGCGATATGAACTTAACTTTAGTGATGTCCTTCTCTCCATCTATCTCTTGTTGAATGGGATTTTTTTTTTCATAAAAAATGCAAATCGATTCTAAAATTGCGGAAATTTTGCCAAAATATATAAAAACTGTAACATCTTTCAGAAAAGAAAATTTCTAAATTTGAGATGGTAGTACATTTCATAGTTTAAGATAAACATATCGATGGCTTAATATAAAAATGGCGTATCCCAATTTTTTTCGAAATGGCGTTTTAAATGTTTTCTGGTACCCAACGCACATATAATTAAGTCCAACATCTATGGTCATTTAAAAAATTTATTCATTATTATTTAGCATGTATGTAAATGCTTTAATTTTTCTTCAGATTTTTCCTTCTGCTCGAATCTCGAAAATTCGAATTACGACTTTCTTATATTAATCCATAGATACTTATATACATATACATTAATTAGCCTTTTTTTTAGTTTACTACTTTTTTTAGTTACAACTTGTTTAAATTTATTTTCATTACATACTTCTTACAACTAAGCTCCAAAAGGGTTTTGTTCCCTATATGAACTCAAACCCACTTGTAAGTACCTTCTATTTGATTAAGTGAGTTTTTTCCCTGTCGCCGACTCACTTTTTTAACATATGCATGTCATAGGCGGTAGTCAATTGGCCATCTCTTCATGACTTTTAAATTGACTACAAGCTACTTATTTTTCAACCAATTTGAAGTCAATTAATATTATAGTTAAATAAATAAATAAACATACATATGTTTATGAATATACTATATATTTAAACATATATACATATATCTAAATATATATATATATATATTCACTGTACGCGTGCGGGGTTTCTGTGCCCCAAATGCGACAATTTTTCTTGTTTACATACCAGCCAAGATCAAAATGAGCTCATCTGAAAAGATGATTTTTTTGGCAAAATCGGCATCTTCTGTAAGTCGATCGCAGGCAATATTTCCCAGCATTGTTCAAGCGTATACACAACCATATTCGTTCAGCGGAAGGATAAAACTAATTATCTGTCAAATCAGACATGAGCTAACTGTTACCGTTCACGAAATAAGCACTAGTTGAAGAAAAAACGTTAGGACCCTATATATATATATATACAAATATATATTTATATATACAAATATAGAAATAATTTGTATTTTTATATTTAAAATACAAATACATTCATACGAAAGTTTGTACTGCTCATAGAAAATATTATACATATCAAGTATCGAAATTATTTAGTTTTTTTGTTTCAATACAAATAATTGACATTTGACTTCATGACATGCTTCCTTTTTTTTTTTTCATTTACTCATTTTGCTTTTATTTATTTCTTACGTTTGCTTCTATGCAATATGTTTGGTTGATATCTGCATGAGATTTAAATCAATTTGTAGTCACTTGCAAAATAATTCATTTATAGCTAGTGTTTTTTGTCAACCGATTATTTTATTTACTACAGGGTAGAATGAATGAATGAATTAAGTCAAGCGGGAAACACAGGACACTGCGATCAAAGTAGATCTATTGTATCCCTTGTGAGGTGCTAGAGCACCTCATCCAGACCTACTCACTGATTTATCTCAGGATTGCCAGTGGGTCTAGTGTTGGCAGTTCCCAATCCTCCAATAGGTGCTTGCCCAATTGTATATATCTTCTGTGGCATAACGCTTCACAGTCCTTCAGAATATGCTCTGGGGTTTCATCGTCGTATCACAGAATCTGCACAGACTGTTACTCTCAATGCCAAGTCTGTTGAGGTGTTTTCTCAGTCTACAATGACGTGTGAGAAAGCCTGTGAGCATTCTTAGATTGTTTTTACTCAGGGACATAAGAACTAGGAAACGATTTTAGTTATACGTTCTAATCATTAGCTTTGCATGCCTCAACCAAGGGAGATTGAGCCAGAGGTGTTCCCTATTACTCTTGATCTCCGTCGATATATGTTCCCGAATTTTGTCCAATTCGAGTCCGCAAAACGGTTCTGGTCCGACCATAGGTATACTAGCCCCCCTTCTGGGCATTTTGTATTTTCATTTCTTTACTACAGGGTTATAACTGTAGCTTCTATAAGTACTTCGAGAAATTCAACACGAGAAGGAGTTTGCATTTTTTGTGTTATACAGTGTAAGTCTCTTAAGCCACAATTAGACACAATAATATCCAATTTTATTCAGCTCAAGGTATCTTGTTTTTATATTAAAAAATTATTTCTTTACATTTCGATATTTCGCCACCTCTTTTTTGTGGCTTCTTCAGCAAATAAATTTCAATTATTACATTATTATTTGAAAAATTATAACAATTACACTTTTTATATTTTGTGAATTACTGGGCTGGTGAATTAAGCAAATACAAATAGCCTCGTGAAAGAGAGAGAGAGAGAGAGACGACGGGAAAAGAAACGTTTCAGTTCCCCTCATCTCTCTCTCTCACTCCATAAAACTAATCAGCTTAGCAATAAGACTTGCATAGTGTAAGCTAGGACTTAACATACTGAGACGTTGATAAAATAGTATATAATGTATACGCCGTAATATGCCATCGAGAGAATCAAAGCATTTGTCCCTGCTAAAGACTAGTTATTCACCATCCTACATAGTCAAATGACTTTTGAGAAAACACAACCCAGTTATGGTGGAGTTTTTGAAAAGAAATCATTCCAACAGGGTTGTATTTATTTCATGAAAAGCCATACGATTATATAGGGTAGTGAATTCTAGCCTTAAGTGATTCAAGCGAAAGTGCTTTGTTGGCTTGAGTTGGAGAGAAGCTCTCCGGGTAGTTTTTGTAAAACGAATTGAGAGTCTATCTCACAAGTTGAAATATTTTCGCCTATATAACATAAATTATACAAAACCTTCAATTCCCCAACAATTGACCACAGAGTATTGGTGTCTACCTTTATAACAAATTTTAGTAAACTTTTAAATTGTTCTAATTTATTCATTATTTTTTAAATAATCTTTTACTACTAACAACACTTTGCTTAGTTTCTTTAATACTTTGATGAATTATTTTGTAAAGCACACTTGAGTGTCAAGTTGAATTTCCTACGTTCACATATTCACGTCTAAGAACGAGTACTTCCTGTAACCACAAAAAAAAGGTAGAATAATTTAACGAAAATATATAAACACATTCATTTAGAAACCAACTTGTCATGAGTTTCAATTGAAAAAAAAACAGCTAACACAAACAAGGAAACTTGTTAAAATGAAGAACTGTTGTATGTCGTCACATTGAAGTTTTCTATTTATAATGCACTCACTTATGTATGATAAGTACATAGAGGGGAAAGAGTAGTGTGGCCAAGTGAAAATTTTGCATTTTATAGCCAGCAATTGAAAATAATTTTTATAATGAGGGTCCCTTTTCTTTGAATACAATAGATAACTATTTGAAGAAATTATTTAGAAGAAACAATTTGAAACTCTTAAGAACATGTTAATTTCAATTAAAAACTTTTGTTGGTTAAACTTATAACAACTTTTTAGAACTAATTCTTAAAAAGAAATTCAATTTTGACAAAGTACACGAGAGTAATATTTTATAATTTCATACTCTCTTTGGCAGCTTATAATAAATTTATTTATTTTTAGTTGCCTTTTTCACTTTTAAATCAATATAAAAGTTTGGTAAATATTAAATACAATTACGAATATTTAATTTGTAACTTAGTATAAAGTCTGCAAGTATTAAACTTGCATTTACAGTGGCGTAGTACTATACTTATTTTTGATCATTTCTAAAGAAATTTTTTATGGTTATATGTGAACTCATTTAAAATTAATGGAAAGTAAAGTTAAGAATCTTTGTTACAAGCTTTATTTTTAGTTTTATTTGCAAAGTTTCTTAAAATAATTATTTAGGAAAAATTAAATTTTTAAATCAAACTTGAACATTTTTTTATCGCGTTTGAGGATTTTTGGCAACATGTGAACAGAACTTTACTTGTATATGAAAAATAAATTATTCGTAATTACAACTTCCAATTATATTGTTGAACATGGGAAAAGCAGTCAACAAAGTTTTGTGTTTGATTCAAACACATTTCTTATAAAAATTGCAAGTTTGGAAGCATTAAGTGTCACGGTCAAAATGCATGACCTGCATTATAATAATATTAGTGAAATTTGGTTTATATGCGTCACACCGACGATGCTTGAAGCAAAATCACATGCACATTCATGTCTGAACACAAAAAAAGAAAGAAGATGTACTCAAGGCAGCAGGTTATTTATTGGCCTGTCAAATTCTATATGTCAGAAGTTGTTATGTGTATACTTTAGTTAACATTTTTGTAAAGTTAAGATTTTGCGCCATGCATAACAAAAAACTTGTCTGTCGTATCAACAACTTAATTTGTTATATTAACTTAATTTTATACAAGTATATTTGAATTTAAATTATATATTAACAATTTGTTTTGTTGGTTACATTTGATGATATTTATTTTGTGTAGTTTGACAACTGGGTTGTACTTAGGTTAAGCGCAGTATTCACGGTCAAAATGCATGACACAAACATCGTGTACGTGTGCATGAAGAACTCAGCATATACGTACATGCATTGCACGATAAATTAATAGCATCTTGTTACAAGCTAAGTGCAACTCAGTTGTCAAAATTCATACAAAAACTTTTTGCATTTATAATTTGACAGTTCTTTGTATAACCTTCTGCTTTTAGTAGCTTATCTCGTTATGTTTGTGTTGCATACATGCATGTGCGATAAGCAAATAATTTAGATTTTGCTTCGAACATCTTCCGTGTGACTCATACAGACAAAATTTCGCTAATATTATTAAAATGCAGGTCATGCATTTTCACCGCGAATAATGCGCTTTAAGCTAATTATAATTATATACGTATAAGATGATATTAATTTATTATATTTTCACTCATACCTTGATACCTTAATGCATACATGCACGATGCTTGTGTCATGCATTTTGAGCGTGAATGCTGCGATTTAAACTATACACGAGTATAAATACAAGTTGTTGAAAAACCTGGCAGTCATTCACACATACAATAACAATTATGATTGAAAATAAAATTTTACTCAAGAACTTTTTCTTTGATTCTTTAAATTTTTTTATTGACTGAAAAAAAAATATATTTGCAATAAACGTGCAAACAATTTTGTTTATCAAATTATTTAAATATTATCGTCATCACAGGAAAGCCAATAATTCTTTTATTGAATCGGTGATTTTCGTATTCAAATATCAAAATCATTCTTTTCTGTGTACGTATGTATGTGTGAAAATTAAATTGTTCAACCGAATTCTAAAAAAGTACTAAAAGCAGCCAAATGGCCATATAAAGAAAGTTATAAAATATTCTGAAAAAAGATATACAAGTCGTACATCAAAAACAAAAATAGTTATTATTATTATTATTCATTTATGTGAAACAATTTTAAATGTTTAGTTGAACTATAGTGAATTTTAATCAGAAATAATTAATTATTATTCATTTATTTAATCTACAGAATAAATTTTAAGACAAAATTTATTTATATGGGCACTGGCTGCTTTGGCCATCAGCCCTTATTTACAATATTAAAGGTATTCACGTAAACTCTTGCAACTGTGCAAAATGCATAATTGCACTTTCTGATGTGAGCAACCCATTTTGCTTAGTTGTCTATAAAGTCAAACACAATATGCACATACTCGTACATACATACATATGTATATTCTACTCGTATGTTCTTGATTATTAAAAGATTTTGTTAAAATTATGAAATAAGGTGTCAGAATTTCGTTGATTAATTCTGTAATTAATTGACTAACAAAAATATCAATTTTAATAATATTGGTATTATTTAACTAAATTCTAATAACATATACATATACATATGTATCTGAGCAATACGTTTTTTGAAAATAACAAAATTATGTGTTTGCTATTCTGAAATCGAATTTGAAAATTACTTGATAATTTCTATATTTTCACTAGTTAAGAATTTTTACAATTTTATGAATTTTATAATTAATTTATTTGTATGGAACACATATCCAACGATTTGTGTTTTAATTTAAAAGGAAAACATATGCATAAACTGGTATTTATGCGTTGTAATTTAGTGTATAGTTGATTTTATTAGTAGTTTTTGTAATTTTTTTTATGGATTGGCAATGCCATAAAAAGTTGCACAACTTTGCAAAATTTTACAAAATTACTCTGATAATCTTGCACTTACTCAGACCCTGACAATTTTGCATCATTTGTGCAAAATAACTTTCTATGTGGTTGTTGTTATATATTTTGAAAATTTTGCAATTTTGCTTTTCCGCAACAGTGCAACTTTTGACGTGAATACCTTTATTGTGTTTATGTGTATATACATATCTACGAGTATAAGCTTATTGCAGTGTTACTGTACAGTGTTTGTGTATATGAACGAATTTTTATTAAATTTTTAATTTAGTTGTTTTAATAAAATGGTATATTTTATTAATGTTGGTGGGTGGGGGATTCATGAGAAGATTAGTGGCAGACGTATTGAGTATTGCGTTTCTGTGATTTTGGAATAGCGGACATTCCAACAAGACATGTTTGATTGTTAAAAAGCAGTTACATCTGTTGCAACTTAGCCCTGTTGTTTTTGTTAGTAACCATTCGTGTGAAAAGCTGGTGTGACCCAGACATAGTTTTTAACGTTCATATACATAAATGTCCATTTGTTTAATTTCTTCGGAAAAGAATATAAATTTGTTAAATCATATAAAAAAAATTCTGTATTAAATTTTATTATACGTCGCCATACAAGATAAAGCCATTGATTTAATGTCTGTTCATATGAAGATGCTGAAATGCAAGAGCTCTATGACTTTCTCTGCCGATTCACCACTACAGTACGCAAAAAGATAGAAACTTTAACTGTAATCAGTCGTTAAAACTTTTTTTTAAACTTCTCGCTATTAAATAGAGCAAACTATAGACCTCGTCACAATTTTCGAATATCAAGTTTTCATCAGATTTACACGTTTAGCGGTCAGCAGAATCAATTCTAAGCAGCTTCGGTTTTGTAGATTTAAAAAATTTGTGAAATAAAATTTTTAGAAAAATATATTTTCAAATGATTTTCAAACTTAAATAACAATATCGAGTAACATTTGTAGCAATAAGGAAAAAGTTCTTAAGTCATATTTTTCAGTTTTGAAGGAGCGCACTTCTAAACTTTGAAATCGGTTTATTAGAAGTTATATTCTTTCACAAGTAAATTAGGAAATTTGGGGTGCACTTTTATTTTTTATGAAAACAACGTTCTACACACTATAAATAATACATTCAATTTGAAATACTCGTACATATATTTAAATAGAGCTATTATTCCATGTGAGATTATAAGTCTAAAAAATATAAGCAAAAAATTCATTGCGCTACAACTTTCTGAAAAATCGCACAAAATAATTGAGATTTTGCCCAGATTTAATTACTTTTTAATATGAAGATCCTCGACCGGGGGTGCTACTGACTAAAAATTCAGCTTACTAGACTTTCCTTTTTGTTACAGATATATTTCTTCTTAAATCAATTTGATTTATTTTTTTATTTTGCAAAGTTAATATTTGCCACTTTTCCTTTTTTTTACAGTATAGTAAATTTGCTATTGATGGTCTTTAAATGGGCGTAATTTGTATTGCCTACATTTATTGTATTTTAAAGAACATTCCTGCAAATAGATTCATTAAATATCATTATATTGAATCCATATCAAACAGCTTAAAAAAATTTTAATATAAAAAAAGCCAAAAGATTTTTTTATGAAATTTTTCCATCACGTGTACGAGTCTGTCCTCAAAATTTATTTCACAAGGAAAATTATTTCAAACAAGGTTTTCCATTTTTTCCATAGGTAGATGTATGTATGTATTGAAATTTATTCACAACAACAAAGAAACTGTGCATTCGAACAAATTGTAACGAAAAACATTTTGGTAATGAAATTCTAAGTTACACAAACATAATGTGTGACGTACATGATGAGATACCACAGATGTTGTTTAATTTTTATTATTATTTTTTTTTATTGAAAAGGACTTTTCATAAAGGCACATCATTTCGTGAGTTTCGAAATAATTGAAACATAAAGTATCCACAATCTGATTAAAATCATATTTTACATAAATAAAATAGACAACAGCAGACACTATAGGAACACAAACTATGTAATACATATATGTATATGTAAAACAAAACCGACAAAATGCAAAAAGCAGCACATGGCTTGATGGCGGCACTTAAAATGGTGTTGGAAAGCTTACTGCACAATGGAACAAATGATCATGAAATTATAAAAAAAAATTATATTTTTAAGAAACATACTATTCAATGAAGGAAAACTTAACAAAATAAAATTAATATAAATTGTTTATGCATATCGATCCTTTATTGCAACATGGTTCTAACTCAAACAAGCTAGTTTTGCAGAAAATAAGTTTAAAGTTTTCAATTTACATACACACATTTTAATGAAAATATAGAAAAAAAAGTTTGTCTCAACAGGGGAGTAGGCAAATCTTTTGTATGAAATTTTTATATAAACTTAAGCATTATTAACTCACAAAACTATTTTTTTAAGATACAACTATACTGAAATTATAGAGCTATTTTTATATAACAGAGAATGACAATAAGTACTCAAAAATTTATACTTAAGTATTTACTCTTAGTTCAAGTAACTGCGTATACTCACAATTATAGCACATACGCTAGTTAACGCATAATAGACCTAAAACAAACACATCGATAATTTCATATACAAGACAAAGAACATTCTCTTTACCAAAACACGATAATACACGACATCATCTTAGATCCTAAACAAACAGTAACATTTAGTTAACGCATCATGTACAAGACAAAGAACAAAGAACTAAACTAGAGATAAGAGTCGACAAACAGTAGTTAAGAAAAATATAACATTTTTTATTTTTAGTATAAATAGATGTAAAATAATAGTTACTAGTTAGTCTTAAGAATATATTAGAATAAAGAACAGCACATTGAGTGCTACAAAAATATATTTTTTTTCTAATTCTTTGAAAAAGGATTTTAACTCGCTCACATATTTGCTGCAAACCAACTATGACTGTAGCCGATTCCAAAACACGAGAGTATCATTACTTATTTTATTAAAAAAAATAAATAAAATACTCAACAAGTATAAATAGAAAGCAACATGTGTATTGTGCGTATTAAGTGTCTATTATAGTTAAACTCAGAGCATGGGTATTTATTTTGATAAAATAGATATACGCATGACACTCAAAGCATTTATTCATCATAATCCTTCCTCCGTATGTATTTTTGTGTATGAAATGGAATGGAAAATGTGTTTTTGTGTTGCTTGAAAACATTAATCAGATAATTAGCTGGTAAAACTTAGACAACTGATACCATTCCTTAAAATTTTTTGGTAAAATTTGCAAACAAAAATCGTCAATAGACTAATGTTTTGTAAGTTGTAAAGTGATAAATGTATTTTACAATTTTAAATATTTATTTAGAAATGATGTTAGCACAGTCGAAAATCATGCAATCAGTTCAATATCATTACCATTTTAGCGTTTTACCAATTCACTTATCTCGGAGCACTGATGATTGAAGTATGTGCAAATAAAATACTCCTGTATATACTCATGGGCAGGCGAATAAATACCCAAAGTATTTTTATGCTTATGCGAAGAATTTTAGCTGGTACAGTGTATGAATTTTAGTTATAGTCGCTTGCGGAATGAGCGTACGACGCATTTATACCCAAAGAATACTTAAAACTTAAAATATTTTGAACTTATACCCTTAAAACGTTTTCTTTTGCGGCATGCAAACATTATTGATATCGGATAATGGGATGGCGTGGCGCATCACCTTTTAAACCAAATTATTAAGGATGACTTACGGTCGAAACAACAAATTTGAAAAATAAGGATTACAACACCTATAACAAAAAATAAATCAAGTAAAAAATTAAATACGAGTATATGAGTATATGCATACGAGTAATAGGAATATTAATATCATCAAAATAACCATTATTTTGAATAATGTATTTATTTATTGCTACCATCCATTCTTGCTTTACCAGATTCATCTACATATGTACATATATAATTAAAATAAATTGAAAGTCATTTATATCAATGCATTTCGGAAAAAACTATCGCAGTACATTTTTGCAAATCAAAAGGTAATGAAATCTGTGAACAGTGTTAAATTTTCCATCACAGTCACAAAAACCAAAACCAATTATCAATTAATATATTCAGCATCCTTTTATCAACTTAGTTTGCTGCATCATTTTATTCTTGCATCCGACTTCCCTCACTCTTTACAACTTATTTGAAATAACTTTGTAGTTTTCTAATTAGATTCACTTGTAAATTTTTTGAAGAAAAAGGAAATGTTGAAAACTTTTGTTTGAAAAATAGCGTTTGGTTTTCAAACATCAATGAACTAAAATTGTTTTACCGCAGCGAAAAATGTAAAAGTAATTCAAAAGGAAATTTTAGTGATATCATTAAGGATTGTCACTGTTTACTAAGAATATAAAAATAAATATAAGTATGTATGTATGTATGTATGTATATATAATTGTTATTAGTGTCACATATGTATGTAAACTGAACCAAAACAAAAATGTTGCTTGCATTTTTAAAAATAATTTTAAAATAAGAATTTTTCTTATAATATTAATATATGACATTGTTATTATTATAAATATTTTTAAAACAATAATGCTTTCCTATTAAAATAAAAATTATAATTTTTTAAATCACAGTCAAAAAGAAAATGTATTTTAAACTATTTTAAAAAGAAAAGTGTTTTATTATTATATGAAGAATTTGAATTTTTAAAGATAAAAAATTATATATTTTCCCTAGTAATTTATTAATATCACCAAGTGCATTTTAATTTCCATTACCCTGCATGAGTCTTTTGAGCACAAAATCCTAAAATTATTGCAAATTTTAAAAATCACAGTGAGTGATATTCATAATAGCAAATGTTTTTGTCGAATACTCGTCTTAACCAAAATGAAAATTCGTTCGATCAGCGCTTTCGACTGCTGTCGAAAATCTAAAGTTGCTCATAATGATCCCATAGTATGAAGTAATATGAAAGTAAACTTTTAAAATTTTTAATTTTACAACCAACGAAATTTTAAAATTTGCCACTATTAAAAACTGTCCATTATTAACTCAAAGCGTTTTATTTTTAATCTAAAAAGAATTCATTTTAAAATAAAAATGATTCATTATTACTTCAAGAATATTACATTCTTAACTCAAAAAACTTAAGCCAGAATTAGTTTTTACTTTCTTTTCTATTACGAGTCAGCTGACTCTTTTTTGTTTATAGAAATCTAATACAAGTCGTTAGTTTTTCTGTTTCTTTCTGTTCTGTTTCAACCTTGTTAAGTTATTGTAAGTGACAGCATAAATTAACTAAAAATATTTTGAAATAAATTGTGACTGTGCTTTTAGAATTAAAAAAAATTAAATTTTAAAAGAAAAATATAAAATTATATTGAAACTTAACAATGGACGAGGCAAAACTAATCGCTTTAGTGGAAAATTGCGACCCTTCTGGTCAGAAACAGCTGATAAGTTACTACAGAAAAAGTAAGTACTCAAATTTAAAAGCAGAACGGCACAGCACAGAACAGCAAGAGAAAGTTAAGACTAATGGAGCCTTTACGTTTTTAATTCGAGTATTTTCAACTTTATATCAAGCTTGTTGTCTTTTTAAAACAAAAATATGTTTTCTTTTTATTTCAAAGTAGTTTTCGTTTTTAAAACAAGAATAAACATTTTTTAAATAAATAACACAAAACAAACTTAGTTCTATTTCATAAAGGTTTCGTTCTTAAAGTGAAATTGTTTCTTCTTGATTTTAAAACTTTTTTTGGGTATAGCCCATTAAGCAATTATGCTTGAAATCAAGTGTAAAACAAGTCACACATTCAATTGTCAAGGGTTGAATTATGCTTGAGCTACGCTCTATTTCAATAGCATTCTCCAGTGTAAAGGGAACTTGAATTCAATTTGAACAATTCATTTGTATTACAGTGAAATTCAAGCCTTGAATTATACTTATAAGCCTTGTATTACAATTGAATTCAAGTATATTTTAAACTTCAAGAACAATGCTTTTAAAATAGAAAGGAAAATTAAATTCATTTCTTTCTGCATATCTACCTTCACTATTTTTTAACGAGTTTAATCACCTTTTGTTTTTTATAAATTCACTTTTTTAATTACCTTTAATATTTTTCACCATAATTTCAGTTTTATTAATACATAAATTACGTATTTGACAAGATTTAAATATTTATTAGCTGCGTTAATTGGTATGCAATAATAAACAGGTATTTTACGACTGGCACTTGCTAATGTAAAATTTCGCAAAGTAAATGTTAGTGATATAATTAGTTGAAGTAACCATGAGCGAGTGAGAGTGAAGCGCAAATCGCTTGAAGGCCAAACAATACACACTTACGAATTATGTAATTACTATAACTCGGAGCTACTTTAAGGCTGAAAAAATAATAGTTCCCAGCAGGAACAACAACCTGTGAACTGTCGAAATATGTATACGAGTATGCACAAAATATCACAACAAAAGCTAATAGACGAAAACTTTTTGCTTTGCAAATAAGTTGGTTGGTTATGTTTGGTCTTATGACCGTTCAAATGCTATTACCTTTTATAACCTTGTTTGATTGCTATTTTAATTAGTAAAAAATGTCGAATTCAGATCAAATTTAAACGATTGATTGCGAAACATATTGTACATACATACATACACATCGTTCATTTACTTCAATAGTGTCACAACTCGAAAAAAAATCGTTTTGCTGAAAACGCTTTTAAAAAAACATGAAATCATATATTTTTTCTGAAGAAGTTATAAGCATTTTTGCGCAAGATAAAATAAGAAATGCCGAATTATTCAGCACTTTTAAATCAAAAAATGATTTTTGAGTTATGACACTATGGAATGGAGTGTTCCACCAGATTTCGTGCAAGTTTGGACTAATGACAAAAAGAAAATTACTCTCTGAATGTGATAAATTTAACCAAAATTGCTGAAATGGAAAAAATCATAATTGCACATCTTGAAATACTAATTTTGCTTACTTCTTAAATTCAATTTAATTTAAATGATTTTAGTCACTTAAATGCATTTGCATCAATATCAACAATTTAAAATATGCACAAATGTACTTATAAACTCAAGTTTCTTTTTAACAAAACATTCCATTTTGCTGCTTAATAAATTTTTAAATAAAATCTTTTTTTTCTATATTTGCAAATTTTTTCATTAATTTTTGAATTTCATATGTAAACAAACAAACAAACAGCTGATTATTTAATTCTTCTCCGAGCTTACCCAAAGAAAAAGTTCGTACAAGTTTGTACAGGAAATGAAATTACTCTCTCATGCGCTCTCAAAATTTCACAAAAATTTTTATCTGGAACGCTTTTAGGTAACTTTGTACAAGTTCGGACTGTTTCGTTATGCATCTGGCACAGACCTGAAGTAAATGAGATGTAAAGGGTCCGCCAGATAACTTTTTTTTTTTGAAAATGCTATAAAAAAAACTATTGAATATTTTCTCAAATTTCTTTTTTTATTTGAAAGTACAATCCTTCCGGTTAATATGAAAATAATTTCATTCAAATGGCTACCTCGGCTGGCCATGCAGTAGCCTACACGATCGGTCCAATTTTTAAGCACATTATCGATTGTGTGCAGCTGTATTTCACCAATGGCTTCACGAATATTGTCCTTTAAAGCGTCAATTGTCTCTGGCTTATCGGCGTAACACTTATCTTTGACGGCACCCCACAAATAATAGTCCAACGGCATCAAATCGCAGCTCCGAGGTGGCCAAACGACATCAGCTCTGCGGCTGATAATGCGATCTTCAAAAACAGGGCGCAAAACATCGAGTGTAGCTTCGGCTGTGTGGCACGTAGCGCCGTCCTGTTGAAACCAAATGTTGCCAATAGCCTCCTCTTCAATTTTTGTGAACAAAAATTCGTTCAACATGGCCCGATAACGATCGCCATTGACTGTAACGGCCATTCCTTGCTCATTTTTGAAAAAAATGGCCCAATTATGCCTCTGGACCAAAATCCGCACCAAATAGGCTTTTCAATGTGTGCGTGCGGGTTTTCTGTGCCCCAAATGCGACAATTTTGCTTGTTTACATACCCGCCAAGATCAAAATGAGCTTCATCTGAAAAGATTGTTTTTTTGGCAAAATCGGCATCTTCTGTAAGCCGATCGCAGGTCCACTTGTTCAAGCGTATACACAACCATATTCGTTCAGCGGAAGGATAAAACTAATTATCTGTCAAATCAGACATAAGCTAAGTGTTACCATTCACGAAATAAGCACTAGTTGAAAAAAAAACTTTAGATGGCGGACCCTTTATATAATGATCTGCTAAGAAAGAAAGTCACATCTTCATTTTAGTAGTTTTGAGATACATATTTAGCTTTTATGTTTTTTATCTTTTGTGCCTTAAAATGATTTATTTTTAATTTTCTTTTTTTTAGTTGTAACGTTGTTGTAGTAAATAAGAGGTACATACGAGGTTTGTTCCAAACATATCGCGAATTTTGAATTTTCACGGGTTACGATGTATATTCGAATTTTGATTTTTTTTGTGGCGTTTTGTTGGTACTCATGTCTCTCAATTATGCCGACTATTTCGGCCATTTTGAATGTTCAGTTAATTGTTGACAGCTGCTTTGCTTGCACGTGTTTTGGCTCGTTCTCGATTTTTACCTTGGTTCGTGCGGCAGCTTCCATTGATATGATTGAGCTTTGGTTTCCACGTCCTAACCATGAACCCACGATTCATCACCAGTTTTGAACAAACCTCGTATGTATATACATACATATGTAAGTATATCATGTCTACGTTAAAAATATGTAACCAATAAACAGTATATCATTTTTTACACAGTTATTAATGTTAAGCGAAAATACATATGTACATACGAGTACATAAGTATGTACGACGTCCTAACCGTATCATAAGGCAAACAACAATTATTGTTTGTATTTGGAATTGCCAACAAACCACAGAAAGGAGCAAGCACAACAAGTATACATACAACAATACCAAAGGACTATAATGACGGTATGATGAAGCAACAGTGATACGAATGAATGATGAATGTGCATGCTAGTGGGCGTGAACTAAAGAAATTAGTGTAGGCAAAAAATGACAACTGAACAAAAGAAAGCAAATGCCTACAAAAACACATACACAGGAGATCAGATCGGGAGGCAGATTACGGCCTTCTATATATAAAATAATATGCCCCCCGAGACGTTAATTGGGACCGGGAAAATACGGCGCAAGCCTAATCTCTTTTCCTGTTTAAATGCACAGATTTTTATTGATTGGGTCAAATTGTGTTCTCAATTTCGTAATAGTGATTTAAAAAGTAAAATTTCATTTTCAGTTTATTTCAAATGCAATTAAAGTATGTATTCTGCCATCCAATTTCACTACAAAGAAAGTAATTTGAAATCGGCAGCAAACAACATTGTGAAAGAAAATACTTTTAAGTAACAATAAAATTTTGTTAACTATTTATTGCAAAAATACGAAACTAAATGGAAATAAATAACATTTGTATATAATTTCTTTATTTTTACACGATTTTATTTGTGTTTTAAAAGGGAAAAGCCCGGAAGAAGGAGGAGCTGCTAAAATATATGGAGAAAATCCGGGAATAACTAAGGGGTTCTGCAAGTGATTTGTTCAACGCTTAAGAAATTTTTAGTGAGCTTGCGATTTTTTCGCGAACTTGCGATTTTTCCGGCTTTTTTCGAGCTTATTGTATTTTTAGCAGTTTTTGCGATTTCTTATGAATTTTAAGGCTTGCTTCCGATTTTGCAACTTCTCGCAAATTTTTGCACCGTTGGCGATGAAAGCTTCTTAGAAGTTTTCGCGAATTTTAAATAATATTAGACTTTGCGATTATGCTGCTGTTAGCAAGTTTTTGCTCATTTTCGCCATTTCCGCAATTTTCATCGAATTTTTAGCATTCCTTGGAGTTTTAGCGATTTTTAATAAAAATTGTGACATGTTTAAAATTTTGCAATTATTCGCGAATTTATGTTATTTCAGCGAAAGATGTAATTTTCGCAAAGTTTTTGGCTTCTTTTATTAATTTTTATTTAGGGATTTGAAATTTAAATTTTTTACAAGCTTTGGCGAATCTTCATAATGTTTTGCGCTTTCTCCTGAGTTAATGACTTACATTACAGTTTTAGCGAGTTTAATCAATTTTGGTTTAAAGTTTGTTTCCAATACTACGAATTTTCAAAATTTTTGCGATAGGTGTGATATTCTTGACTTTTAATCAAGTTTAAGACTTGAGATAGATTTTTGCATTTATTTTTATTGCAAGTACATTTTTAGTGTGAATATACGAGTATATGCAAGCGATTTTTGCCACAGTGAATATTTGCATAATTTGGTATCCATGGCCTACAAAAAGATATTCACAGCCAGACAGAGATTTTGTGTAGAACTATTTTGTTGTCAAATTTACTTGTGTTTCGAAATACGAATTTATGCAGCGAATTCTTGAAGGCAAGTTCGTCGAACTATGCGAAGTTCGTCGTTCGTCCCGATTGCGTTTATAGCATAATATGGGTTTTTTCCATGTTGCTTAAAATATTTATTTGAAATAAAGCGGGAATGAAATCGTCGTGGAAAAGAAGTTTCATTGCTTTTTTAGACACATTGATACCGTCTTTGCGAAATAATAAACGTTTTCAGTTTCATATTGTAGTGGATGTAGAACCTGTACGTATATTTTTTCAGGGAGCGTAAAGGTTATAAATTTTATTTTAAAAATTACTTTTAAATCGTTATTTCTTTAGTTTTATTTTTCGCTTATAAAATAAAAGTTATTTTCTTAATTTTATTTATTCTTAATACATCGTCCATTTCTTATGCAAACAATTAAATAGACAATTTTTCATGCAAAAAATTAAATGGACTATACCTTATGCCAAAAAAAATATTTTATGAAAAAATTTAATGTTTTATTTAAAAAAAAACTTTGTATTCAAAAATTTCATGGACTACATACCGCCCATTTTTTATACTAAAAATATAATGGACTATACATCGTCTATTTTTCATACATTTCTTATGCAAACAATTTTTTTATTAAAAATTTTCCATTGCAAAAAATTTTTTATGACAAAAATTTAATGGACTCTACATTATACATTTCTTATGAAAAAAATTAAATAAACTGTACATCATCTATTTTCCATTGCAAAAAAGTTTTTATGAAAAATTGTATATGTAGTTCATTAAACTTTTTCATAAAATATTTGTTGCAATAAAAAAAAAACGGTGTATTGTCCACTTAATTTTGGGCATGAAAAATAGACGATGTATAGTTCATTCAATTTTTTGCATAAGAAATGGACGATGTATTTATTGTCCATTAAATTTTTTCATAAAAAAATTTTTTGCAATGAAAAATAGACGATGTATATATAGTCCATTAAATTTGTTCATAAAAAGTTCATTTAATTTTTTGCATAAGAAATGGAAGATGTACATATATATAGTCCATTAAATTTATTCATAAAAAAATTTGTTGCATGAAAGTAATTCCCCCCTCCTCCTACCAAAAAAAAATTTATATATATACTTGTATCATGATTTTCATTCCTGTTTAATAGAAATTAAAAAAAAAATATCTTGCAAGTTAAGGATTTGTTACATGTATACTGAAAATTTTGTAAAAAGCGGTACTTAAAAGGGAGGAGGGAGGAGGGGATATAAAATTTTCGGAAATAGTGTTACGTAATATGTGAATTGCACCTTATCTAGATAATTTGCAACTTTTTAAATTCGCCCACTATATAATCTAAAATAACCCGTAAAAATAGAATCCACACAGCAAAAACTGTAATTGAAGTGATTTCAAATTAGAATGCAAAAAAACCTTATCTACTATTTCAACACTTTTAATGTTTATTTTCCTAAATATATATAAATACATACATATACATACATACATATATATGTACATACATATCTTCTTCCAATTTATTTAGATGTACTCTCCTGAAATTTTAAAAATTGCAAAAGCAACCAAAAATTATTTTAAAAATAAATGTGAATTGCTTATGGTATTTAAAAACTAATGTGACTGGGAATACAATAATAATACATAAATAAGAATTAATTTAAAAAAAATAAACATATTTTGCGTTAAGCGAATTTGTTCGCAAACATAAATAATAGCAATGCATTGCATTGATAAACAATTGATCATACCAAAAGTACTGAAATTTTTAAAATATAAATTGCGCAAAATTCTCAACTTATTTTATTCCGTAAATAAAACTTCACTAATTGTATGCAGACTTCGGCGTCTTCAGCACTATCATGACCGTCTTCTAAAATTATGAAAGAACAGTAATTTATTTAAAACAAAAGAATTTATAAATATGTAAAATAAAAACTTCTTACCATTTTCTTGTATAATTCGTTTCAGGTTTTCTATGCATAATGTTTTAAGTGCCCGCTTTTTGGGTGGACCCATTTTATGTGGAAATAGTACAGAGGTATCAACAACGACATTGTGAATTAATTTCAATGCTTTCAGGTCGCTCTCCAAACTATGACCGATTAATATAGTTTTTGAGTGAAACATAGACATTAATATTGCTTGAACATCACGTAATGTACGAGTCTCGTTTGACAACATTTTCTCTGTGATACCAGAATAGCTGAAAATTAAAAAATAAACACAGCTGAAATGCAAAACCACGTAACAAGCAAAAATGCAAAATCATATTTTAAATTAATTAGTAAATATTACATAGAAATGCATGGCCACACAAATTTTCAAACCCTTATCATAAAGTTACCGATAAAAAAATAAAAATATTTACAATCTGTGCACTAAAGAACAATAAGGAATTTTGATTAAATAACATTGACATAGTAAATTTTTACAAATTTGTAACAATTGTTACTAGAATGCGTTCATTAACCCAGAAAATTTGCAACGAGAGAGCGTCGAAAGAGCGTAAAAAATTGAGAGACAGAAAAATTCTTGCAAGTTTTTACAAGTAAAATTTTTACTTGCAATAATTATTCAAACAGCTGTTTTGAGTTTGTGTTTACAAATTAATTATTTCAAAAATATCTGAAAAAGGAAAACTCAAAAATGTGAATTTCTTTATTAAAAAAATATGTATACGTATGTAAAAAGAAAGCGTATTTTCTAAATTTATTGTTTTTCTTTCATTAAGCCACATAAATTCAATTTTATTGTCAATGAATTTTGTTTGTTTATCATATTGGATCAGAGATGGAAAATGGGTTTTTTGTATTTGTTAATAGAATAGAATTAAAAAATAATGAAAAATTCATAAAAATAGTAAATAATACATGAAGCTGTGTAAAGTATTTCATGTCGATTTGTAAAAATTTTGTAATTTAAAATATTAGCAAACAAGATTATCCAAAATACATTAGAAAAAGAACAATTGCATCATGATTTCCATCCATGGTTCTGACGTGAATAAAATTGTCTTGCAAGTTTTTACAAAGTAAAGCGTTCATTTACTTTTTCGTATCTGGGAGAGTAATTTTGTAAATTTCTGCCTTGCTCTTTCGTTACAAGTCTCTGCTAGGAAAGTAAATGAACACACCTAGTATATTAAACTCCATTGAGAATAACATAATTCAGATTTGAAAAATATTTTACATTTACAGTGAATCCACAATTCTGTGATAAGTCGAAAAACACAGTTTCGAGAAAACCCCGCTTTTAACGTATGAAATTAAAATTATTTTATCGTAAAAATTACTGTATTAACCAATGCATGCAAGATTTTATGAAAAAAGTAGTTTTATTATAATTTGGGGCTTATTACAAATTTTATACCATTTGGTACAGACTTAGGTAAATTTTGTTTTTTTTTTTATATCTTCATAATTAACTTTGTTGGAGACATGGGGAATTCACGTAAATACAAAGAGACGTTTGCAGAATTTGTATCACAGAATTCTCAGGGACATGCAATTAAATTTTAATATATTTTTGTACGCCTTTTCATATAGTTTTTATACTTACATTGTGTTATAATCAACAATTTTATTATCTGGCTTAACCAAAGCATCATAAACGGTTCGAGAATTAATATCAACAACAGTGACACGTGTCAATTCTATGCCATGGGTGGTATAGCACATTTCACAATCTAAAGCATAAATATCCTTTTTCGTTGGTACATATTCTGTACCATCTGACAGTTCGTCCTTATCAATTGTGGTCACATAACCAGTAAGACTATCCATATCTACAAAATCTGTGACATGATAATTGGCGTAACTGCAGCCGGGTGTACCAGCAGGTTGTTGACAGCAACGATGATGATTATCGGCAAAACCTAAATAAAATAAGAGAAATCCATACGAAACAAACTATTGCTGTTATTTGCTTAAACAAACCTCTTCTATAACCTGTACTCTTGGGGTGATAATTGCACTCGTCAATACACACCTCATCGTACATTTGTAAGTTGAACACTTTTCCACAACGACTGCAATAACGTTCAGTATCATTTGGTCTACGCATTGGTTTTGTACATTGTATTATTGCTGTGCCTGGTTTTTTGCCTGGTCTTGGAAAACCATTTCCAACTAATTGCGCTTCAGTTAAATGTAAATCATAAACCATATTATATGCTTTATTGCTAGGCAACTTATCAAATGGTTCACCCCCTGATGTGGCATCATTTTTGCTGGAAATTCAGAAAAAGAATTTTTTATTCGTGTTTTACGCTATTACTGGATGATGATGACTTTCTTTTATATTTGTCGCATGAATCATTTTTTTTTTATTTACGTCAATATGAAGTAGAAAGGAAATAAGGCTTAAAATCCATTCCTATTTGAAAATAGAAAAAGCTTCATGCAGTTTAATTACATATCATTATTATTATATCGTCCGTATCATGTCAAACTAATCCAATATGCAAAATTAGTTTTTTAGATTCGTTACCTTGGTACCCTAACTTCTAGGAATACGGCGACTTTAAATTCAAAA
The DNA here is from genome assembly GCA_936439885.1 of Nowickia ferox. NCBI lineage: Eukaryota > Metazoa > Arthropoda > Insecta > Diptera > Tachinidae > Nowickia > Nowickia ferox. Next base: position 86,045,968 of record OW387023.1, on the reverse strand, counting down.
TTGACGACCAGAACCCTTTGCGCTCTACTGAAAAGTACAAATTTGCACATTGGATATTTTGACATGGTAGGGACGATATATTGTATCATTTGTCTATTTTTATTATATATTGTATTATTCAGGTATGTCAAAATGATTTCAAAACGATCATATTGAAAACAGCAATTGTATTTAAAACAACAATTAAACAATCTGAGCTAAAGAATATGTAGCTCGTAATTATTTCATAAGTGGGGTCAGGTTTAAGTTTGTAGTGTTTCCTACGATGGCTTTGAGTCTTTGTCTCTCACACTGGTTCATTGATTTGTTTCAACGAACTGTATCAGCTCGTCGAAAATCAGTCCGAAAATAAAACTACTAATATACGGTATAGTTGCTGCTAAATTTTTTTGTATCCACATACATATATAAATTTGTGTGCTAAATAAATAAATAATAAATTTTGCGAATGAAGCGTTTCAATCCAAGATCTTGAGACAAAATACGTAAGACAATTTTTTATTGCAAATATTCTAAGATACATATATACTTACATTTTCTTTTGTACACTCCACGATGTATTATTGGCTAATTTGCCCGCCAACACCATTTCATGTGATATTATTTTATTGGAGTTTGAAGGTTTATTTCCAGAATCTACATTATACATAAAAATAAAAAAAATTTATATGTATGTATATATTTTATGCGTATCTTAAAATCTCATTAAATTGCAGATCAAAATTACCTGTTGCTTCTTTTCTTAATTTATTTATAGTTAACATAGCACTACTTTTATATATAATAGGAGTATTACATTTTTTAAAAACAGCCAATTCTTCTGTTTGTGCCTGCATTAAAAAAATAATTAATTTCACATATGCAATAAAATTTCACATTATTTTCACACAAAATAAAAGTACCCTTTCCCAAGCATCAACTGTATTTGGATAAATAGCCAGACAGTGCTTTACCATCAAATCATAATACTGCATACGTATATTGAAAGAAATTTTGGTTGAGTTTGCTTCCAACACTGGTGGTTTAGGTTGTTTAACTACTTCAGTTGTTGTAGCTTTTTCACTTATTTTGTGAGATACCCGAGAACCAACTTTGCTAGTTTGCGCTGGCGTAAATGCTGGTCGTTTGTCTGCTCTCAATTCCTCGACTTTCTTTTTGGCTCTTTCCAAAGCAATAATATTTGCAACGGGAGCAATCATTGAGCGACCTGTTAATAGAAATGGTATCTTTCGTAAGAAAAAGTTTCCAGTATTTAATGTTTTCTTCTAACCAATTGCTTTTGAAGGTGGTGTTAAGTATGCTCTGGGAACAAGTGGTGTAAGTGTTTTTTCTTTGGCTTTACGTAAAGCTTCATTTGCTTCACGAACCTTTTCCTCGGCTTCCTTTAATGCAGCTGCAGCGGCTACTGCCTCCTCCTCATGTTTACGCTTAATTGCTTCTTGGCGATTATATATTGCCTGAAACGATTTTGTGGGAAACAGTGTAAATTACTTTCATTAAAATTAATATATTTCAAGTGACGTCAAGAATTCCCAATTATTTCGGAAAATAGTACTACTCTAGTAGTAACACGATGAAAATATGCCTATTCTAGAAAGGATTAAAATTATTCTACATGATGCCAAAAAAATAAAAAAAAATATGTTTTTAAACGAAATTCCGTAATTGTGGTAAACAAAAATAGTTAGTATCAAAGCTTTTAATGGTATTAATAAGCATTTTTAGTTGTAAACTAGTTTTTAATATAAAGTAGGTATTTTAAATATTACTAAATAAATCAATAAAAAAAAAATAATAATAATGAAAAAATAAAGTTATAAATCTATTACGGATGGAATAAACTTTATTTCTTTCTAATGCGTACAAATTTTCCTAACCATGCGTTACGATTGTTATAAATCAATAAATCAGAAATTGGGTAGTTTTCTTTAAAAATAAAAACGAACTAAGCGTACCTGCATAGCATTTTTTCGGTGATCGGGTTTGTGTACGGCAACCGGCATATAACTCTTATGCTTGTCGGCATGCTCATACGCAACACGTTTTTTATTAGGGGCATTTAGCAAGTCTTCTTCTTGTGTTTTACGTTTTAATGCCTGGTTTGCCTCCTCTGTTTCCTTTTTAGTTTCTTCATTTGCAGCATTATTCTGATGTAAAGCATATTCCTGTTCTAACTGATCATAAATCATTTCACATTCTTTCATAATATCCTCCTCGCTAGTAGCGAATATTTCCATTGAGTCTGCTGCGCTTAAGTCTGAGTTTTTAGTCTTAACCGACAAAGATTCGTTTGAAGATTTAATACTAGAGGATGGAGGCGATAAATGTATACTTAACGAGGACAAGTTTTTGGAGGAAGATGAAGATTTAGTTTTCAATGACGATGAGGTAGATGAAGAAGTGTGGCGTTTCTTATCTGAAGAAGACTGTTTGGATTTTATATCTTTTTTATCTTTGTCCCTTGATGATGATTTATGAGATAAAGACGAAGACGATTTATGTTTTGAAGATGACTTATGTACATGTTTTTCATTTTTATCTCTCTCCCGTTCCTTAGAATCTCTTTTTCTTTTTTCATCATCCAATTTTATTTTATCAGTTTCTATTTCTTTTGACCTTGAAGAGGATTTGTGATGTTTGTGTCTGCTTTGAGTATGAGATGTAGAACTCCCTCGTTTAATTTTCTCCTTGTCTAAGTTTTCACAATTTGAATTTGATTTCTTTGATAATTCGTCCTTTTCTTCTTTTTCGCAAACAATTTCTTTTTTAATTTCTTTATCCTCCAAATCTTCATCATTAGAAAACCGAGCATCCTCCTCCGTCAAATCTTCGTTATCAATAATGCCTGTCAATTCATTCAATTCATCGTTGCAGTCATCTAGATTTAGAGTTAAATTTTCAGAACTGTTGTCTTCATGATGTGATGTGGGTGCTGGTATATACACTGGTACAGAATCAACAGATTTTCGTTTCTTTGAGGGAGACGCATTTATAGCTGGTTTTTCTGGTTGGTATTCTAAGCATTTAGATTTCTTCCTGATCCCTGTTGGTAGCGGCAACTCTGGCAACGGTAAAGCTAATAATTTTGGTGTAGCCTTATATTCCGGTGCAGTATTAACAACCGCACTAACTGCTACTGCCATTTCTACACCTTCTGAAAATTTAATACAAACTTTAAAAATTTGATTCTATAATTTAAGAGATTGCATTCAATACCTTTTCGAACATGCTTAAAGTGACAATAGGGTCGACGGCATGTAGCCGCTGTGACCCCTGTTTCAATGTCATTACTTGTATTCGTCCTGGCAGTCCCATCATAATAAGGACAAAGATAACTTTTAAATAAACCAGTAGAGGGTAACATAAGCCTCTTTAAAACAGTCCAAACAATAATTTAATTGAGAAAAATAAAGTTTTTCTGCGGTACTACATTAACAAAAACAAAGAATTTGCACAAACAGGGAAAAACGTCAGCGAGTAAACACAGTTGTTAAAAAATAGTATTTAAGAATATTTACTTAAAAGTGTATTAAAATTTTAACTATCGTCTGCTATTAATATTTAACGAGAAACTTCTAAATGACATTGTTTATTTTAAACTATTTAATTTAATTCTTCATTTAAGATTTCTCTTTATATAATAAAGATATGTTTGTTTACAATACGAATACCAGCAACCAAAAATGTGACAACTTCTTTTGCTATTCGGTGCTGCCAAGTTTGCTGACAGACTGGACATATACATTCCCATTATCAATGAGGTAGTTTACACGGGCATAAATAGCTGGCACAGCACAACATACCAGTTTGTCTGAAAATTCGGTGGAGAGTGGTTTTGTATTTGGCATCATTTTTCAACCAGCTTCAACCCCGCATTAGACCATATTTACACTATGCAAGTCTTATTGCTAAGCTGATAAGTTTGTAAGGAAAGAGAGACGAGGGGAAAAGAAACTTTACTGATCTCCTCGTCTCTCTCTCCAACAAAACTAATCAGCTTAGCAATAAGACTTGCATAGTGTAAATATGGACTTAGCAGCACAAAAAAAAAAAGTTAATACTACAACAAAGTACAAACAATAAAAACAATATGGTATTTATATTGTTGTTGCCTTGGGTGGCTCGAAAAAAATTTGGATTATCGTCGGTTGGTTACTGGTTTGATCGTCAATTTTTTGGATATGTGGCACATTTCCAACGTAAAAGTATTAATATTGTTATTCGCAATTGTTATGACGTATATCAATGCATATTCTACTGAACGAGCGTGAATCAAAGCAAAATACAAACATTTAATTATTGTGTTATGTCTTAATCAAATGAATTGATATATATTTTATTAATAAAATTTCTTTTATTAAATATGTATATTAAAACTTTTATTTCTTCCGTTGTTTTTCCTTTAAATGAATAAAATTTATATTTTCTACTTAAATATATACAATAATTTAACCTACTTGAAAGGCAGTGAACAATATTGTTGTTATAATTGGGACATGCGTTGACAAAGATTTTTGTAATTTTTTCTTTAAATCCTAATAACTTTGCATGTTGGATGTAAAAAGTTTATTAACTTTAAGTTTGAAAAAAAAGATATGTATCTATTACTTTTATTATTAAACAAAAAATTCTTTCGTGTATTTTTATAAAACTAATGAATTAATTTTCACTTTTAAGAATAACTTATAGGGACTCCTGATTTTTTGCTATCAATATTGACAAAGTTGTAGCTTGACCCAAAAAGATCTGCTTTTCTTTATTTTGTATCTGCTTCCAGAATTAATAAGCCACCTTCCAAATTACAGGCTATTGAAATTCCTCCTAAAATAATTGCCAATTCTTCATCATTTATTATCGCCATATTTCCTCCGCGTATGTTTCGAAATGTGTATAACGAAAGTCAAATGTCAAATCATGATACAATTATACAAGGTACTTGCACGACTACAACAAAATTGAAACACCAAGAAACACACGTATTTTGTTGGTAGAAACATACCTATAATTGTCAGAAGCAGATGTCTTTTGTTTTTAAAAACAGCTATCACAGGGTAACTAAAGTACAATTGCAGACGCGGCATTCATGCATGATTATAGTCATTCAGTGTTGCCAATATGTGTGTAATACACAGTGTGTAATTTCTGCTCTCATGTGTGGGCCATGTAATGAGATTCATGTATAATCTGTGTGTAATTATACCTTGGGTTCTATTTTTATTTATTTTTGTTTTAATTTTAACCTACACAAAAGATGTGTAGTGTAATTTTCTTCAATATGTAATTGGAGACACATCCATATGCAAATTCATTGGCAACACTGTAATCATTTTATTCACACACATACACATACTTTTTACAGCTTGTAAACAAAGTTTGACAACTATATGCATTGTAAACATTGACAGGCTGGGCTTGTGCAAGTACCTTGTATAATTGTATCATGGTCCCGTGTAATTTGGAAAAAAACATAAATTGTGTGGCTTAAAAATTTTTCTCGTGTAAACTACCTCAATGAAAGTAAACAGAGATTTTGGACGATATAGAACCACAAGTTATTGTTTTTTATTTAATAATCATGCCATTCCACTATATCGTACAATAATTTAATATAAGTGTGTTAGATTCAGTACCCACCAGAGACTTCTTTTTGCTTTCACTTTAACTTGTTACATTGTCGTTCAAAACTAATTTCCGACTTCGTTTTTTAAAATATGCATGAATAAATTCATCAATTATCCTCGTCCCCATTAGTGTTACTTGTTTTATTTGAGTATTTGTTTGTTTCAACACGAAGAAAGAGTATCGATTTCCAATAATATGCGTATTGTAAGTATAATTTCCATGCAAAAAAACTATATAAATAGTATCGACAAGACTTATTTAATTTATTCTTTTATTAGTTAAGAGTATATACATATACGAATACTTGTATACTTGAACAAATAGTATGTATATAATATTACATATACCTATTTATATGAATGTAGCTATTTCTGACGATCAAAACCGCAATTTTGCTTTAAATATTTTGTCCTAATTTACACTATGCAAGTCTTATTGCTAAGCTGATTAGTTTGTTAGGAAAGAGGGACGAGGGGAAAAGAAACGTTACTGTTCCCCTCGTCTCTCTCCATCTAAATATAGATTGTTGTTATGCTCAATAATACCTACCAGAAAAATAGTAACACGTCCAGTGTCTCGTTTCTGTAACAAATGTGAGAGCTTTTCGAGTCGAAAAAATTCTTGTCATTCTGTGAAACACAGGATGAAGGAGAAATACAGTTTTTGTTAATATTTTTTGTAAGTTTATATAAGTTTTTATGTTTTTATGTCCTGTGTAAAGTAGGACGACCAATATAATTATTTAATTTTTATCGATGCGAGAACTTTTCACAAGCTACAGAAATGGGGCACAAGTACAGTGGAGGCTCAAAAAATTAAGTAGTTTGTTTTGGGGGTGATGAACTTTTCCGAAATCTTAACTTTTCCGTAGTATGAAAAATTCAAGAGGTCATATGTGTATTTGTACATTGTTTATTTATTTTTTAATTGTCAATTAGAATTATATTGACAATTAAGCACCAAAAAGCCTGCACGAGTTCTCGCCTATGCCAGCCATACACTACACAAGTTCAGTGCTTAAGTCTGGCACTGAGTAAAATAAGCTTGTGCATTTTTCGCCGACTGACAACCTTTTTTGCTTCCCGGCTGCTAACATTGTTGCAATCAGAACAAAACAAATTCTACGACTAATTTCTTTTACAACCAACTGATGAGAGCAACTACATTATGCATATAAAATTCACAAAAAAAATATATAACGGTAACGGTTTTATTTTTGCATGTATACAGGTGTATATGACTCACTATATATATAAATATGTATTGAGGATTTACATACAAAAGTTTATATCATCTTAGAAAGAGAAAAAACTATATATAAAAAAATTGTCTCAGAAAAGTTGAGAATTACTTAACTTTTTGGAGTCACCAATGGTGAATAAAAGCTGCTTAACTTTTCCATATACTTAACTTTTCCATATACTTAACTTTTCTATGACTTAACTTTTTCGAGCCTCCACTGTATTTTGATTTCATTCAAGTTTGTCACACAGTGTTATAACTTGCTAATTAATTTAAAATTACAATCGGAAAAAAAATTAAAAAAAAGTCGATAAATCGTCTCACAAAAAATCTAACACATATTTTCGACAAATCTTCATTCAATAATGGTGTGAATGAAATTTATAATTGTTTAATACACACCACATGGAAAAAGTTATAAGGGTAGCGAGCTTTTTCAAAAACACCAAAGTTCGGGGGCTGATAGCGACCCCTAACCTTAATAAAAAAAAATTTTAAAAATCATGCGGCATTTTTTCATTGTGCTTAAAAAATCCAATATTTTTTTTAAGAACCACACTAATATATAAATATGTATGTATATATTTACATAATATAATATACAACTTAGAAATTTACTATCCAATTTTATCTTTCTCCGCCTTTTTCTATTATTTTCATTTATTCAATATGAATTTAGGATACAACTGTTAAAAACGATGAAGATTAAAGTTTACCCAAAAAAAGTTTAAAATCAGAACTGTCTGTTTGGTCTTTGGTTTTCTTGAAATATAAAACCGCGCAATTTTCAAATCCAAAACTATTTTTTTGCTCTTGGAACGCAAAAAATTAAATCCTGAGCAATAGCAATTTTTTTTCGAAGAATTGGTACTAGAAATCTAGTTTTAAATCATAACGATTTTCAGAACGACATCAATACATACATGCATATGCATATACTTTTTATTGTTTTTTGCATATTAAGACTTATTTGTACATATGTATGATATACAATATTTATAATATGAATTGGCATAATCTTGGCATTCTTTAAGTCGTAGCAAATGTGAAGAATAGTAGTTTTTGGTTTTGTATTGACTTGACGACGACATCTAGTTGCAGAGCATGGGGATTATTATGTGTGTTACTTATAAAACGATGCAGTGCCTCCAGACGCATCGAATTTCATAATTGTTCTTAATTTTATCAATTCATTTTATTCAATTTTATAATTTATACAAAATTTTAATTTTGTTGTTCTTTGATCTGTTTCGTTTTTCGTTATCTTAATTTTATAACTTACGCGATGTAGACAAGTGTAAAAATAGCGTTTTAATATTACTCATGCATATTTATTAATTGTTTATTTTTTATTTTGCATTGTGCATTTGTTTACTTTATCATTTCGTGAGTATTTAGTCTTTCTCTTCAGCTCAAAGTAATTCAGTCTTGTCTTTGGGTTAAAAACGTTCAGTAGTGTTTAATGACTACAACAATCAAACAAACAAGGTTTGTAGTTTAATAAAGTGTTCAAAGGTCAGTTTAAGAAGACTTTGACCAGTTGCGATTTAAAAGTGACGATTTTACAAATTACAATGTGCGATATTTTTCATTTAAATTTTGTGTTGTAGGATGAATACATATACACATATGTACATATGTTGACAAAGAAATTACTTTAAAGGTTTTTAAATATGGTACTTCTAATTTTATCTGGTGTACATTCATACATACATATGTACAATAATGTTAATAGTTATGCGAAAAGATTCACTTTGGAAACCAAACATGAATATGACAAAAAATGATCGATAAAGCCACCTCAAACACTTCAAACTTATTGAAGAAACTCGCATTTAAATTTGTTTACTATTTATTTATTGCACAGAAAGACTTCAAGTAAGAGAACATATTGCAATAAGGCAGTTGTGAAATATTTTTAATAAACATGCTATGTACACATGTATGTACATATCGTTAGCTGAAATGCAAAACCTTTTAACTATTAAAAAAAATCAAAATCGTATTTTCAATTAGTCATTAATCGAAACACATATCCCTACAAATTTTCAAACTTTATAATAATCAGCCCAATTAAAAATGGAAATAAATAAACATTGCTAAAGTCACTTCAAAAATTTTGTTTAGTTTTTTCTCTCTCCTATAAAATTGAAAAAAGTGTAGTTGCGTGATTTTGCATTTAGCTAACCATATATAGATGGTATGTATGCATACATAAATACATGCACATATTTATATAGGCAAATCCAAAAAAAAAAATTTCTATGAAATTGAAATTAAAGTGATGTCAACCAAACTGATTTCAGATTTCAAAATGAAATTCTGTCAAATTTGAAATAACTTTTTGAAGCAATTATTGAATACAATTAATTCAATTGCAATAAAATTTTTGTTGAAATCATGCTATTTCAATTAATTCCCCTGAAATTAAATTTGATTGCAGTCAATTAATTATATAAATTGATTTTGAAAAATTGTTTCAATCGTTTTTATCGTACTGATTCCATTATTTCAAATATAAATCATAAAATCAATTTACAAGCAAAAAAAAATTAGCAAACTTGTGATTACAATTAAATCGATTGGAATATATATATACATACATATGTTTGTATATTCAAATTAAAATTGCAAAAATCTTTATTTCTCTGAACAACAGATTAATGTAGAAAAGTAAAAAGAGACAAAGAAAAGCTCTAATAAATAGAAATTTGTTCACTTTAATTTGTTCATCTTGTACAGTTGGAGTTCTATTATTAAATAACTGATCCGCCATCTTTGAGTTTGGTTTTAGCGCTCCCTACCGAAACCAATCATAAATCCTACTTTTTTTTGCAAATTAATACAATTTTGCATTATCCACCTAAACTTCATTAAGAACATACGGTAAAATGATGTAACTTTCTAAATTATGTAGTGTGCTAAATAATAAAAATATTTCATATATCAAAACAAAATCAGTTATTATTTTTCAGAACATAAAGATAAAATAATAAAAAACTATGTACTATGGTCCAATCAACAGATTTTTGCATTTTTCTTCATACTATCAAGAATAGTTCAAGTTAAAAACAATACTATCAATAATACTAGTGTTTGTCAGAATATTTTCAATTAACTTTGGTGTTATTTGTTCATCAATAATTATCACATGTAATTTGGCTTACAGAGCGATACGAACTTTAGCTTAATAAAATCATAAATATGGAAACAAGGTTGGAACAATAATAATTAAAAACTGATTAAAATTAATAGCTAAATAGCAAAAGTTAAAAATAAATATACTTAATAGTAACAAACCAAAAAAGTTTGTCTTAAGTAGAACAAAAATAAGCAAATTAAGTAACATGTGCATAATTAGTAAAGAACAAACTACAACGGCAAGACTGTTGTAAATTTATAGATGGTAAAATTGAGCTTTCATTACAAAAAAGCTTTCAGCAAATTGTAATACGATGAATCAAAACAATTCACATACATATTCCATTTGCACTGAAAACTGAGTATAGAAAGCAGAAATCTACATCAACTGACGCCGCACACAGTGGACCAATCACAAAGAACACTGACGATGAAGGTGGCAGTGGCCTTCGAAAACAGCTAGTTGTTCCGTTCTACTAGTGTTTTTCAGAATATTTACACTTAACTTTGGTGTCATTTGTTCATTAACAATTATCACATGTAATTTGTCTTACATAGCGATACGAACTTTAGCCTAATCAAATCATACATATAGAAACAAATGAAGTTCGAACAATTATAATTTAAAAAAATAAAAACAACAAATTTCCTACTGATAATAGCGCTACTGAAGTTTTATACTAATAAAAAATAGAACAAATACGTATTCTCTATCTCTGAAACTGTTGATTAGAGTTAAGAGGAAAGTAATTTAAAATTTTAGATTTATTTTATTCAAATAAGTGGAACCAACCCGTTTTTGAATTATGTTAATATACATATGTACATACATATGTATGTATTTATGTATGTGTATGCTGCAACACCTTTAGTCCATATTTACACTATGCAAGTTTTATTGCTAAGCTGATTGGTTTGATGGTGAGAGTGACGAGGGGAACAGTAAAGTTTCTTTTCCCCTCGTCTCTCTTTTCTTACAAGCTAATCAGCTTAGCAATAAGACTTGCATAGTGTAAACTAGGACTTACTCTGAATTTAGCTTGGATCGAAGTAGAAGCAGAAAATAAGTATATTTATTTCGAATTTGATTCCGGATCTTACCATTCATACAAAAATTTAACTACATATTTCATTTTTTTTTTTCTATTGCAGAACTATTAATTTATTTTTTACACATCATGGATCGGGCGTCTATTTATTTCATGGACAAAAATCACCAAAATACCTATGATTTTGATGAAGAACTACCGCCTTTGCCATTGCCAAATTTACCTGATACTATGCGAAGATATTACGAAAGTGTTAAACCTTTTGGAACAGAAGAAGAATTGGCTACCACTCGTAAAGTCATAAATGAATTTGAAAATGGCATTGGTGCTGATTTGCATGAAAGATTGAAGAAAAGGTCAGCAAAAATGAAAAATTGGTTAGGCGAATGGTGGGACGCATATGCATATCACCTCTTAAGATTGCCTTTAAATCCATACGTTGTCATGGCTATGCCAATTAAGTTAGATGTTGTTGGATGTCCTGAAACTACAGAAATGGCTTTAAAGGTAACTAAATGAAATACCAGGTTCGTTTTAATTTCAAATTTCTCGGATTAATAGAATCTAGCTCGTTTTACTTATCATACAATTGAGTTTTGGGATTTATTACGCAATGCTACCCTTAAACCTTTGTCTTCAAATGATGGTAAAATAAAGTATTCTTCTGCCTTGTATAAACGGTTTTGTTCTACGAGCCGCATACCAGGCTTGGAAATTGATCATATTGAATCGCATTTTAAGACCAGTAAGCTAATAATAATTTCATAATAAGTCACAAGTACACATTTAGAGGATTCAAACGATAGTCATAAATGTCATAATGTTGTAAATTATTTTAATATAATTGTTTTTGGTTTTTCCTTAAAACAAAAATTTTAAAACAGTATGACACCATGACCTTTTGACTACCGTTTGAATCCCTCATACATTTTATTTATCTTTTATTTGCGCCGATTTTATAGTTAAAGAGGGGAAGACGCCATCACATTGTTTGATTTCGGGCAAAGGTCGCATTTTCATGTTTGATTGTTTACACGCCAGTGATGGTTCTTTAATTACACCACAAGAAATTTTAATAATACTACAAAGAGTACGCAGTATATTGGATTATGAGTCTATAGGTGATTGTGTACCAGTTTTAACACATGATGATCGAACTAGTTGGGCAGTGGTAAGTATGTATTTAAGTTGAGATATTGTGTCTTGAAGAGTGTAATGAGTGTAATGAAAATGTAGGTAAAATCGGTTTTTGGTATTTCATTTTTACTCGTTTTAAGGTCAAATGAAATACAAACCCCAAAATCGTAGCTGATCAGCTTCGCAAAATATAGTGAAAATATATTTTTTTTAACATATGTGGGTGTGTATGTACATGTGTATATGTGTGCATCAGACCACACAACTTGCCGAAAGTATTTATTTTGTTCGTTCCACCGGCAGTTGCCCATAGCCTGGCCATAAAAAATTACGTGTGCAAAAACTGCACAGATAGCGTGCAAAAAAGCCATGCGCATTGCACTTTTCACTAAAAAAATTAGGCCATCTTCACTATAAACCCTTTTGTTGCCATAACTATCAAATCCGACATTTTTCGGAATAACTTTATCTAACCTTTTTTGTTCAGAATAAATAGCACAACATTTTTTCTGTACATAATTTCTTCCTAACTGTGGCTTATCATGGTCCTTTAAAAGGATGAAACTAACTTCACCTTCATCCACGTTATCTTCGGCACCTGTCGAATCTTTTATGATTCTCCTTTCTCAGGTAACATGTGAGCTGAACATTCATTATTTGAAACAATCTGCGTATTATAAGTTTGAAATTTCACCAATAAAATAAGAAATGCATATGTACATACATACTGACATATCTATGTACATAAGGTTTGTGTATGTGAAAAATGTGGCTCTCAAGAAAAAAAGTTTGGCGACCACTGTTTTACCAATTTTTACTATGTGCTGATCTATATTTTTTAAATTGCACTTTCATTATCATGGTAGCTTGAATACACAGAAAGCACACAAATATGACACGAAAAACAGTATGCAGGTAGTTTTAAAGAAAAACTCTACTAATAAAATATTTAATAAATTAGTCAATTTCTATCAGATTTCTTAAACCGAACTTGCGTTTTACTCGTAAGCAATTATGTTTTAGAAATAAAATTATAAATAGTATGGTTCCGGTACAAAAATACGTAAAAACGAATTCAAAGTAGAAAAATAACGAAAACTCCGAAAAGGTATGTTACTTTCTAAATCCGTTTATAAATTTAATATCGGTTGATATTCAAAATAGTTACAGGTTGATAAGTGCATATGGGTACGAAAAACCGCTTTTTACCGGTAACTGAACATTTTGGGATGATTGGTAAATTTCAAGAACAGGTTGTTGTTATAATCGACAATACCTACCAGATAAATAGTAACACATCCCAGGTATTTTTTTTTTGTCACACAGTGTTGTAAGTCTATTTCGCTTGCAGAACCGCAGCCGTTTAATAGAGCTATCAACAACTAATAAAGATAATCTGAGATTAATAGAGAGCTCGAACATTTCGTTAGTGCTTGATGAAAACGAGCCTCAAGATTACGCCGATATTTCACAAGTAGCAGTAAATGGTGACTACCACTCGAAATGGGGCGATCGTAGTAGCACTTTAATCAGTTATAAAAATGGAAAAATCGCATGTATAGGAGAGGTACGTACAAACAAATGTTTATGCAATAAATAAATATAAATTACCCAGATTCTTACATACATATGTACGTTTGTATATTAATATAAATTTAGCATTCTTGTTATGATGGCACAATCAGTGTTAGCTATGTCTTGTTTGTTCAATTAAGTTTAATTGAAGTACCCGAACCTGATTGGACAGATTTCGAATCAATTGCTGTCGTGCCTATTAAAGAAATAAAATTTGATTTGAATAATACCATAATATCGGAAATTGAACGTGTTAAACAAGTCTGTGATGATAGGGTAAGATGACGTTTTTAAAAATTTGTACCTAAGCATTATTTATTTTATTTATTTTAGCGTAATGATGTACTATTGACCCATGAAATTTTCCCAGATTATGGTAAGGATTATATCAAAGCATGTAAATTACATCCAGACTCCTTTGTTCAAGTCATTATTCAATTGGCCTATAATGAACTACATGATGAGTAAGTTCTGCACATTATTTTCGTACTGCAAAATTCCAGCAATATTTTGTGCTCTATGCGATATCATGTGATTTCTTATTTGCATGCATATTATGTGCTTTCAGAATTGCTCCCACTTATGAAACCGCTCTAATGCGTCATTATTACAATGGTCGAACAGAAACTTTACGATCTTGCACTAGTGAAGTATATAAATTAATCCAAATTGCTCGCAATAAAAGTTCGTCAAAAATGGAGGTTGCCGATGCTTTTCGCAAAGCTGTTAACCATCACAACCATATGATGAACGAGGCCCGCAAAGGTTACGGAGTTGATCGCCATCTGTTTGGTTTATGGTGTATAGCTTATGAAAAAAAACTTGATATACCTGATTTCTATGCGGATCCTTTGTATCTGAAATCAGGTGGTGGTGGAAATTTTGTTTTATCTACCAGTACGCTGGGTTATTCAGTTAATGTGGGTTTTGTCGCTCCTATGGTCTTGGATGGCTATGGAGTTTTTTACACTATAACGGGGCAAAAGTATGTGAAATTATTTAATTTATAGCTTGTATTAAATATAATTTATTATTTTCAGCATTTTTATACAAACTTCTGCTTTCCGTGATAGCCAGAAAACCAGCGCTCATAAATTTAATCAAGTTTTTATGAATACATTCCGTAAAATAAAGCTATTACTAGATGAAGTAGCAGATTCAAAACTTTAAATTATAATGCAGTAATGATGTAAATTTAGTTTATAGGTATTTCAAAGATTATTACGAATATTTAAGATTATACAATGTATCAGAATTTTAGATTTAAATCGGTGGTCTCAAGTAGAAAGGCCCTTACTCAAATAATTGTAACTTTAAATTGTTTAAATTTAACGTAAATTTTTAATGAAATGGAATATGAGAAATGATTATATTGTGTATACAACTATTGATTTACCTTTGGTAAATACGTTTGTAAGTATCACTATTCATTTTCTGTTTTTTCATGTATTTACTAAACGTAAATCAACAATTGTATAAACAATATAATCAATTCTCATATTCCATTACATTAAAAATTTACGTTAAATAGCTGATGTTAATAACAATCAGTGTTGTCAGATATGGCGATATCTCGCCAAACGTGGCGACAAAACTTTGTTTTTGGCGATGAAAGTTTTGAAATGGCGATTGGCGATTTACTTGGCGAAATTTGAAATCCTTGGCGATTTACTTGGCGATAGTTTGGCTACATTTTTACGATTTCAATGAAATAGAATAATGTTAAAAACATGAAATTTTTTAGATAAGGAATTTTTTCTTCAATATAAAATATTTCGTGCAAGCGATTATAAGATATAAGCTCTTTGTCTCAAAAAAAATGTTCTGAAATTGAAGAAGTTAAACAAAATTATAGATTACAAAATCTCAGTTGGTGTTTATGAAACACAGTGGGGAAAACTTCCTTTTATAAATTGGAAGCAACATTTCGATAATGAAGCTCCAAAAAGCCTGCACGAGCTCTCGCCTAAAATGCATGATTACGACGATGCTGCTGGTACTTACCACTTCAGTTTTATCAGAAGATTTAAATATTAATGTTGATCTTGGTGTTTAAGTTCAATTTATCCTATTTATATTGATCTTTTGGAATAAGTTATTGTTAAGTATTAAGTATTTAATGTAAACACTTCTCAATTTTTCTTAAGCAATATAATTTTTATATCTTACGATAGACATTACCTACTGAATTTAAAATTTAACAATATTTACAATTTAATTACAAAATAAAAATATTTTTTGTAGCTAAAATTTAATGTTTTATTACATTGGCGATATTTGGCGATATAGACAAGTAATTTGGCGAGGAAGCTGAAAATAAATCTGACAACACTGATAACAATATCTACCCAAGTACATAGATAGACATGGGTGCTGATGAAGTGTGTGGCTACACAGAAAAATATCGGTATTTCCCCAGCTAATAAAGACTATTATGATTTTTCTTTTCTTCTTTACAAACTCAATTAATTAATAAAAATATTTCATTTAATAAGAATTGAAAATACTGAACTTAAGCCCGATTAAGAAATTATTCCTGATTAAAAAAAATAAAACTTTGTTTTATACTTTTCTGAAGGAAACTTTGAGTAAAGCCTATAGTACACGGCATGTAAAAAGCCACATGCGTATGTGGTGATGACATCACTGGAATTTTCAGCATGTTGGTTGCATTTCTTAAATTACTAGTAGTGGCTCCATGCCGTAAAATTTTCATAGTATTTTTGTTCCAAATGCAGCCGAATCGAACACATTTTCTGAGGCAGCACATCTGAAAGCATGTGAATATCTAAATGTGCATATGTTACTAGTACACGGCATGTAGCAAATGTAGCTTTGTGATGACGTCAAAATTACGTCAGAGCCACATGTGCATGTGGTTTTTTACATGTGTACTATAGGTTTAAACTTAATGATAAAAGATTAGAAGTGACTTATTTATCATTGCATAATTTTGTGAATGGGCTACTAGCGGTCTCCACTAGCCATGCACTTGGTATGGGCATCATGTCGGACATCGCAAATGGCTGACCCTACGTCTCCACGAGCCATCAACTTGGACATGACATGAACATCACGCCAGCAGAGCAACTGTGAAAAATTTATCAACTTCTTTGTTGTGGGTGAACACGGGCGATGCCCATGTCCAGGCATATCAAAGTATTTTGCGGTAGCGCAATAGAGATAGAATATTTATCAATTTTGTTCTGTCTCTTTTCTTTTTATTGTAAATTGTTGCGGACGGCGAACATCGTTGCTCAGACATATGTTCGGGCATCCATCTCAGAGCATGGACGAAACATGGACATATTTTTAATTTTTTTTTATAATGCTGTAATCACTCATAACGTACATATGTATGTATGTACACATAGGTAAACGTATTAAATAAAATATAAATATAAAATTTTAATTCTTTAAATCACAATAATCGGGTATGTTTAGTATTTCACGCGAAATTAAATCGTTCGGAATTGCCATAGCATTGTTGTTATAAATTTCCATTTCCAACAACAATTCTATTGGAATACAGAACATACCCGAATAAGTGATTAAATTTACAATTTCAATTTCAATTACGCATATTATTGAATTATGGAATAAAATGAGTTTAACGCACATTTGCCATTATTTTCTAGTTTGGTCCTCATAATAAAGATTATATGCTGACAAAAGTTTCTCAGTTTCAACATTACATGTAAAATAGACTTTCCAGTTACAATATAAAAATAAATTTGGAAAACCATCCAGAAGTTTCGTACTTAACGAATCAGCTTGTGTACATAAAAAGGTATGTGAATTGGATACATTGCAGTTGCTTGGGGGCCATCCATATATTACGTAACGCCCTTGGAGGGGGGGGCTTCGAGTTTTGTTATGATTTGTTACGGAGGGGTAGGGGGGGGGGGGGTCTGTAAAATTGTTACGTAACATAAATTTTACTAATTTCGTACAAAAACACTTCGATTTTTCATTTATTTATATATTTAATTTATCAAAGAAATACATAATAAATCAAGAATCATGAGTGTTAAATAGATATAAATATATGCATATACATATGTATGTACATAAATATAGGGTGTTTTTTATTGAGGTATAGAACTTTAAGTTGTCATCACTTTTTTAACTGGCGGCCATTTTGTCAGCTGTCAAGTGATTAATATTTAGTTTGGTTTGCCATTTCATCATGAACAGGTTGACAAAAGAACAACGCTTGCAAATCGTGCAAATTTATTTCGAAAATAATGGTTCAGTTCGCGAAGTTTACGGCAAGCTCCGTCCATTTTATTGTCGACAGAGCAATTAATTCGGTTGACCATGGATCGTTTTCGCACTACGTTTACTCTATGTGATAATACGCATCCGCAGAGACGTCGAACAGTGCGCACCGAAGAAACAATTGCCGCTGTAGAGCAAAGTGTTGAAGAGGACCCGAATGAATCGATTCGCCACCGTGCACAGCAATTGGAGCTTTGTCCATCAACTTGAAAATTGGACCTGTAGAATTGGCTTTATTCGAGCCAGCCGCGGCGGCCACATGCCCGAAATCATATTTAAACGTTAATGGCATAAAATTATCCTTCCAATAAAGCCAAATTGATGGACATTAAAACGATTTTCTTGTGTTTTATTTCAATTCGAAGTTCTATACCTCTAAAAAAAACACCCTATACATAATTGTTATTATTTATATTTTGCAAGCTTATTTGATTTTTGTCTACGCACTGTGTTAGTCTAACAGAAAATAAAAATAAAGGAACAAAAGGATTCGAATTCCCGAATATTCGTCCATTCTCAATTACTTGCATTTTCCCATAAATAGAATAAATAAATGCATAAATCCTAAACGAAACTTAAGAAAATGCCATCAAAATATTTGTATATTAGTTTGTAATAACTAAATAAAGAAATTTACTTCAATTCAAACAAAAAGTTATTTAAAAATACATACATATGTATGTGCATGAATTAAATTTATTTTTTTTTTAATAAAAACTTAATAAAACAATTTAAATTTTTTTAAAGTTCTTGTTATGTTATTGTGAGAGGGGGGGGGGGTCTAAGAATTGTTACGATCTGTTACTGGGGGAGGGGGGGGGGGTCAAAAATCGGGAAAAATGGCGTTACGTAATATATGGATGGCCCCTTGGTTGTAGTTTTGAAAAATTTTCAGATAATGGGTTTTGTTTTGGATAAACATCTTGATTAATGTCAAAAAACTTGGTGTAAACGGTATAGATTTTCAGAAACGTTTTAATTGAATTCAGCTAGATTTCGTGCGGGTTTAAATGACCTATAAAACGTAATTTTAAATTTATTTTGAAGTAAATAAGTATAGATATATATATATAGACGAGCCAAAACTCGTGCAAGCAAAGCAGCTGTCAACAATTAACTGAACATTCAAAATGGCCGACATTTTCGGCATAAGTGAGAGACATGAGTACCAACATAACCCCACAAAAAAATCAAAATTCGAATATAGGTAACCCGCGAAAATTAAAAATTCGCGATAAGTTTTGAACAAACCTCGTATATACATACATATATATACAAGAACCCACAGTATTCATATACATACATATTATTAATTTTAGTTGAGTTTTGTACGTTGAAAAAGACAGTTGTTTTGTTCGATCAATATTATGTATGTAAATACTATGTGGGTTCTTGTTATTTTCAGAAGTTTACTTTCAATATGTTCGACCATTTTCATCACAAAATAAGTGTCAAAACACTATACGTGTGGATTTTTGAATACATCGGGCCTCTTTTTCAAAACTTACAAGTGTTGTAATACAAGTAAAATAGTTGGGAAAATATTTTATTTTCATATAAAAAATATTTATTTATTTATTTAGGAAATACTTTACAAAGTAAATTTGCAAAGTATTGTTGCACAAATATGGGCGGGGTAGCTAGACCATATGCCCAAGATGTTATTAACAGTTTTTTAAAAAGGTTTTGTGACTGACTGTACACGACCTATGCCTTCACATAGGAAGTAGCAACGTGGTTGTTAAAGAAATTCCACAAAAGAACCGCAAGAATATACGGTTATCCGTGGCAGATCAGTCAACCAGTGCGAGTGAGACGCAAAACTCTCGAAGGCCAATAAACAACAGTGGCCTGGTTGCACTTAAGAGATAATTGCCAACGACGCTTGATGTTGACTCGCTTGTAAGTTTTGAGATATATGTAAGTAGGCACCAGCAGTTGAAAACCCTTTAACAAACGTTTATTAAACCCCTTTCAATATGACCTTTATTTTAAGGCCTTTTGGCAGCTATTCTTTGGAAGGCCTTTCAGAATATCTGCCGAAAGAAGCGAAAACGGAAGCTCTACCCCGCAATGACAACGTGTGTAAAAAAGATATGAATATGGAATGGCATAGGCTTTCTAAAAGGCATCCGTACTCCTTCTTTTTCCCACTGGATATATGTATGTATGTATGAGTCTTGGGGCTGGGGAGCAGCCCTGGCGTCATCGTAATTATTTCTTAAGTCCGATAAGGCTTGTGTGTGCTGTTTGGCCTTCGAGAGTTTTGAGTCTCACTCACACGTGTTAATGTTTACCGCAACTAACTTTATCGCTTACAGTTAATTAATTTCTGGTATTTTCTATTATCAAAGTGTAACCGTTTTTAATAACATTTAACTGGTGGAGACCATAGAAAACTCTAGGAGTGGATCTTGGAAACTTTTACT
Organism: Nowickia ferox; assembly: GCA_936439885.1. Lineage (NCBI taxonomy): Eukaryota > Metazoa > Arthropoda > Insecta > Diptera > Tachinidae > Nowickia > Nowickia ferox. Next base: position 86,025,492 of record OW387023.1, on the reverse strand, counting down.
TCCTATACGAAGGTGTACGTATGTAGGTCGTTCGCAGCAACCGAAGGAAGTTTCTATACGTGGAATAATCTGACTCTTCGGCTACGTGCCTTTGCCGTTTTTCGTTCTATTTGGAACACAGAACACACAAAAAAAACTAACAGCTTTATTTATAAAAAATTAATAATTTTTATAAGACTGTTAATATTTAACAATCAATAGTTACTCTTGCAAGGATATAAAAAGTTCTGAAATTTTTTGGATATTGTTAGTATTCTTGAAGTTTTATATTTGGTATACATATGTATGTACATATTTCATTAAAAACCATGGTCCAATTTTTAATTTTTTAGACAAGTAAATGACGATACCTCATTTTATTACATCATTGCAAAAATTATGTCAAAATAACTGTATCTTGTAAACTACTGGATCGATTGTGGTTTTTACTTTTTATTTAAAACATTTATTCATTTTACTTGAAAATACAATACATTATAGAAATTATATTCAATTATTTTACATAAAAGTTATTCTTAATGCTTTTTTCTTGGGAACACAGTGCTTTTAAAAATTTCGTTTCACCTTCTTGAAAATAGGGCAGCACTATTTAAAAATAAATAAGTTTAATTTATGAAATAGATTCAATTATTGAAAAAAAAAATATATATATGAACATTTATAAACACAATGTTAAGAAAATAAAAGGTTTTTGGATAAACAAAATATATAACAATTTCTAATCTAAAAAAAAATGTTAAAACTTTTTTATGGTACAACTTATAGGTATGTAGATGAAAAGCAGTAGATTGTTTTAGACACAGCTGTCATGTACGTATGCAAAAAATAAAACTTAATAAATGTTATACATACATACATACATATCTATATTGAAAATGCCAATGTTTAAGGAAGTAATTTTCTAATCGAACTAAAATAAAAATAGCAAATAAAAAAATATCTTCAAAATCAAGTTCGTCTAAACCAGACTTGGGTAATTTCAATTACAATTACATTATAACTACTATTACAAAATGTAATTGTAATTGGAAATATTTCAATTACAAATTACATTTGATTCCAATCGTTTTTTGTAATTGTAATTGTAAATATAATTAAGCAAATGATAATTACTTTTAGTTAAACAAATTCAATTAAATTTTTTTTAAATATTTTGTTTTAACTTACTTGTACAATGTACATAATAGAAATGCCAGCCGTTCATGTAATTTCAGTGGATGATGAATTGCACGCGCGACTAATAGTTTATAATGAAATTTTGCGTGAGCTAGTCCGGAATGGGTGCATTGAGAGTTATTATTTTAAAACCCAGGCGAAAGCGTTAAATAGGTGACAATTTCGAAATAATGGTTTTACTTTTTTTTAATACGAGTATATATACTTTTTTTTTTAACAATTTTGTAAGAGATGTGTAATCAATTAAAAAGGTGTATGTAATCATTACTGCCAAGTTTGGTCTACACAGATCCATTACCTGAACTGAATAAATTATGAATACAATAATAATAAATTTTTATACCACTTAGAGAAAAACATATGTAGCACAGTTCAAAAAATAGTATCCTTTTTATTGAATATATGCGCATTAATTATGTATATTATATTTAATTGATGCAGTATCAAGGGTATTATTTGCTGAAGCAGATAGAAATAATAATAAAAAAACTACTTGATATTAGTTTTTATTTATCAAGATTGATTTCGAATTTCTGATTATGTAGATTTATTTATTTTTAAAAGGTAGAAGCATCCAACTTCTCTGAGAGGCAAAGAATGAAAAATTAAAAGATAAAAAAAATTTGAAAGACAATATTGAAAACAGTTATATGGAAGGTTAAATAAACGATAATAACCATTTTTAAGAAACCATTTCATTATATGCTTCAAAAATAATATTATTTTCCATTAAAAATGGCAACATATGAGTTATTTAACACCATTTTTTTTTAATTTTACAATTTGATGTGAATAAAATTAGACTGTGTTGTGAAAAGGGCGATTAGTATTAGTGTAATGCTTTTGTTAGCTAATTCTTTTTTTTTTCAAAAACACTTGGTTTTTCATTTTTTTTTAATAAAACTTACGTTTGTTAATTAACAAATTCATATCGTTATTGTTGTTATGATGATTGTTGCTATGTTGCGGTTGTTGGATTAGAAAGTTATGATGAGAATGAAGATGTTGTTGCTGATGCTGATATTGTGTATTATAATAATAACGTTTCTTTTGCTCTCATTCTTGTGTTGATATTTGATTGTTATTGATGCTTTCAGCGGTGATACTAGATGTTGTGTTAGTTATGGACGATGATGCAACTGTAGCATCTGCAGAAGTTTCATTATTCGATTTATTGGTGTTTTCTGCTGGCAGAGCAGTATTATCCTGAGAGGATACATTGACATTATTCACACTTTCTGCAGTTGCTACATCAATTGATGATGTGGGTGATTTCGAAGTTGTATTATTAGCTGTTGTTGGTGTTGTCGTTGTTGTTGCCGGGGGCGGCTGGAAGGCTGGCCTCTGCACAAACATGTTGTCTATAATATGATCAATATTTTCAGCTGAACCAATAGGGGGTTGATTTGAGCTTGATTGCTGATTCGTTGAAGATTTGGAATCATCGATTTTCGAGTCTTGTGATTTTTGTTGTTTATTTTTTTCGGATGGTGGCAGTATTGGTATAGCGTTGGTAGGTCTTCTTTGTGGTAAAGAAACTGGTCGTGAAGCTGCCTGTGCAGGAGGTGGTACAAAGTAAGTAGTTCCTCCTACGGTATTATAGTTTTGGTATCCACCAGGCGTTCCTGAACCAGGTTGTGGTTGTGTTACAACACCTACTTGACCAGACTGGCCATATGCTGTAGCAGCGGCTACAGTTTGTTGAGGGGCATTATTCGGATTGTTATAAACTAAACTGGCTGCGGCAGCTGCTGCAGCAGCATTTTGTTGTTGCGTCAAATAATTTGGATTTGCCTGTTGAGCGGCGTAAGAGGCTGCAGCTTGACTTGCTTGTGCTGTAACAGCTGCAGACGCTGCAGCGTTGTAAGCTTCAGGAGATGCTACGTAGTAAGCAGCAGGTGTAGGAGTGGCACCTGAATATGGCTGAGGTGACGGTGCTGAGGGTCCTTGAGCTACATAGTTAGGCGGTTTAGCGACTGTAGGTTGTTGAGTAACTTGTAAAGCTTGCATTTGAGCCTGCAAGTTCTCTTGATGATACATTTGCATGAGATTCGCTTGAAGCATAGCTTGATCAGCTGGCATCATCATCGATGTGGGTGCCTGGCTTTGTTGTTGCTGCTGTTGCATATGAATTTGCTGTAGTTGTTGCTGTTGGTGATCGGCCATATGCTGGGCATCATGCTGAGAACGCCTAAGACTAGAATATCTCTTGGGTGGTCCCCTCTGTTCCATTGGTTGTTGACTCATGTTCTGATTTTGTGGCTGTTGCTGCTGTTGTGGTGCACCAGCCATTATTATATTGGCAGCTTGTTGTTGCATTATCTGTTGTTGATGTTGTTGTTGCTGGTTTTGTGTAGCCAATGCATGCATTTGTACACTGCCTACATGACTGGGATCATTTCTGTTTTGTACCTGTTGCAAACGTTGCGATAGGTTTGAAGTTGGCTGTTGTGGAGTCTTTTGTATTTGAGAATTTTGCCTGTTCATGTTATGGTTCAACATAGTCGACTGTTGCGACTGCTGTTGTTGATGAATTTGCTGCTGCGGCAATCCTGACTGATGTTGCCCCCCTTGAATAGACTGATAGCCTTGTTCCAAATGTTTCTTCTTGTTGTTGAAACCTTCAAAAATTTGTGACTGCGATTGATTCTGATTAGCTACTGATTGATTAAAGTCCTTCGCATTTCCGGTACCATTAGTTGTTTTTCTGGAAATATTTTGCATTGGCTGCTGTTGTTGTTGATGTTGCTGTTGCCTTTGGGCATCCAAACGACTAGATAAACTATTTGTATTCATATTTGATGTTACAGAATTCTGATAGCTTTGCCTATTTTTTTGTTTGAACTCCATAGCGGCTTGACGTCCTCCATACGCTTGATTTTGTCCTTGTCCGCGATTATTATATTTCTGTCGGCTTTGTTGTTTTAGTCCGAAGTCATTATTCCCCTCACCTCTTTCATTACGTCCCTCCCCCCTATGATCATGATCATCGTTATGATTGTTTCGCGATGGTACTGTTTTTTCAGATCTTTCAGTTCTTCCCTCTCCTATTTTACCTTCACGCCTTCTTCTTTCCATGCGATTTTCTTTTTCCTCCCTCGTACGTCTGGTGCGTCTAGGTTTAGAAGAATTTTCGTTCAAAGCTGGAAAATCGGAAGGTTTGGGCGGTTTACGTTCTTTATTATTTGTCTTCAAATAGGCACTTTCGTCTTCCCAGTTGCGATTGTATTTACTAGGACCTCGTCCATAACGACGTCTTCTACGTGCCTTTGGAGGAGCGTCCTCAGTACGTATATCATATCCATAAGCATTTACCAGCTCAGCTCGTGACTTGGGAGCCTGCTCCGAAGGATCAAAGCGATCATGTGACCAACGATCCACATCTGAGGCGGGTTGCCATTTTTTCATTGTTTTAGACGCTGTCGAAATGGTAGGTGTAGTAGATGTCTTCGAGGTAGTGACAGTGCCTGCGCCTGACGTTATAACTAATGGGCTTTCAGCAGTGTTCTGTCCCTCTACACTGACGCCCTCCGCAACTACTTCGACCGTGCGGTCATCATGTTCATAGAAAGTTCCTCTTTTCGGTATATACTGAGGATTACTTCGGTCTTCATCAACTTTCTTTTGAGCCTCAGAGTCAATTTTATCTTGGCCCTGTAGCTCTACATCAACACCTTCATCATCATCGTCTACATCGTCGTCGGTTTCAGTCTCATCATCAGTATCCTCATCATCATCTTCCGTTAAGCTATCATCCATATCATCATCATCGTATTCTTCGTTACCCTCTAAATCACTGGCCGTATCATATTCGGAATCATGAGGATGTGAATTGCTAGATTTCTCTTGTGTGGGGGAAGTCCCAAGATCATTCGAAGTCAGATTACTTTCAGTAAATTCATTTTCTCGACCTCCTACCCCAGTAACGGTTGACTGGCCAACTGATCCCTGTGTTACAGATATTTCAGTTGGTGTTCCCGCTATAATGCTCGTTGTTGCTGTTGCTGCTGCAGTCACTGCAGAGACATTTTCTACATCGGCCATTACTTTATTTTATTCTATAAACTACTTATACTTGTTTCGATTTTTCTACTGTGCCGACAATTGCTTCTTCTTACTACTATAGAAATTTGGTTTTTTTTAATAATTTTCGATATTTTTATATACCCATTATAGTTTTAATATAAATTTAACATTTACCTTTGTATTTTCTCTTTATGATAAATATATTTAAATTGGTTTTTATGGTTCCTTTTTCGGTGAAAATTTTTAGGTGTTTTCTTCCAACAACGCAATCACCAAAATCAAATCACAGAAAAATAGAAAGTAAGAAAGTTAAAAAAAAAAGAAATATACATAAATGTCACTGGAAAACAATAGCAGTCAGCCGTTTTTACATCTGGCCCTTAACAACTCTGTTCTCTGTGGGAATATTTAAAAATTTGATTATGTCACCCACAATTTGTTTTTATTACAAATATTCACATATAGCCGATATTTTATACCGGCTATAAGCGTTTTGTATTGGTGTAGACCTTTGTAGACAAGTGAAAGTTACTTTGAAGTTGCTTGGCAGTTTAAATTATTAATATATCTAAGGATACAGTTTAACGGTTCTATGAGATACTCCGGATCCTTCTGTGTTCCAGATTTTATTTATATTTCACTTTTTATATTATTAAGTAAAGTGTGTTAATTTCTACACCCTATTCAGCGATATCGAAAGTATACGTTTGCTCTATAATTCACATAAAAGATATGTTCTTACTTTATTGCGGTTTGTAATTAAAAATTTAAAACGAAAGTATTTTCGGCGGTGTTGAATATGCCAGTAGCCTTACCCATAACCACCACAGCGCATTAAGCATATTATCAATTGGTATATAAATTCTAAATTTGAATACAACATAATTGCATATTTTTATTTTTAAGTATTTGTGGCCTTTCCATTTGTAATAGTGTGCATCAACTTTTTAATATGAAATTTTGTATATAATCATTTTCAATCGAGGAAACAGAGGAACTATACAAAAATGTAAGAATGGTTGATATACATGAATACATACATGTATCGCAAGTTAAGAGAAATAATATCAAAATAATAAAACGTTTTCTTTACGCCAAAGAATGTAAAAAATTTTGCTTGTTCGATTTTGTATGTAATTGCTTGTTGTTTTGGAATACAACCCTAAAATCTTTGGCTATGTATACATGAATTTATGAATAATTATACTAAGTACTCAGTACCTTCATATCACTATTCTGTTTATTTCGTACGCCACGCGAGAGAAGATATTATTGCAGAAATTGTATTAATTTATACTATTTAATAGAAATGTCTAAAACTAAAGTTAAAAGCAAAAATAAAACAAATGTTCAAGAAAAAAATAAACAGGAGCTTACCAGTGATTGGGATGTTGAGAAATATCGCCGAGAATATGAAAGCGAAGAACACTGGCAGTTAAGGAAGCGGTTTATGGAAGTACATAAAGTTAAATTCCCTGAAGACAAGTTGGTGTGCTTAGCACAAGTTTTTACTAATATGGAATTTATGGGATGTAAATACCCATCGGAGACAATGCGTATGGTTGGTGAACTTTCACAAGAAGTGGCTAAACAGTTCAGAGCCGATAGGGCGAATCGTTTAAAAAGGACATTTGTTACAGCATCTGATGCTGCTGAGGCCAGAGCCAAAGGTAGACGAAATTAATAATGCAATACACTTTTCCATTTAATTTTAAGTAAACATAAATAAGTGAGTAATGGCAAGGTTTACGAACATATGGCTTATTGAATGGTCGTAATTTTGTTTTGAATTTTACCTAGGACGTAAGTCGGCGCAGGTGACTACTAGTACACAACCCACTAGCTCGTTTCAAGGCAGAACTAAAAGAATCGGATTTGGAAATGCATGTGTAGTTGGTGATGGTCAACAGAAGGCTAAGAAAGCTTCACAAACAGTTGATCTCTTTTCCGGCTTAAAATATGGCAAATTTATTCTATTTTTACAAGGTGGTCGTAATTGTCTGAGAATGTCAGCCCAACGGAGTAATGTTCAATATAAAGAAAAAGAAGTTGTTGCGGCCAATGGCAGAAAAAGTGTAGAAATAAGTCTTGACGATCAATTGGTGGCTAGTGCTTGTGAAGAAAATCTTAAATCTTCTAAAGCTGAAGCTTTTAATAAAGCTTTACAAATTCTACAGCAACTGTGTTATACAATTAAGGTAATCTTATAGTTTAAACGTACATATTAAATTGCAATCGTTATTGAATTTATGATTCCACAAGTTAATTACAGATTATGATTTTGTAGAAACTGGTTATAATTATAATTTAAATTTTTTTTTAATTTTCATATAAGCTTGTGCATTTTAATTGCAAGCTAATAAAATATGTATGTTATTAATACCTTGTTAAAAATGGACCATTTTTACTATGATATAAAAAAATTTGTTGGGAATTACTTACGAAAATCTGTAATAAAATATATAGGTGAAATTAATTACAAAACTCCAAATATGTGTTTGCCATTAAAAAATGGTGCGAAATTTTTCTTTTTCTTCGGCAAATATTTGAATTGAACATCATATAAAAATTAACAAATATTATTGCCTTTCCTATTTCGAGTGACAATACTAAATTATTTCATTCCGTAGGTAAAAAATTTATAAATATGTATATAAGATATGTACTTCAAGATATCGCATTTGTTCCTCTAAAGGAAATGATGTACATCGTCTTGCGTCGTTTTTTCTACTCTTTCCAAAAAAAAAAAAAAATACAGTTTTGTTCATCTGTAATACAAGAGTATACAATTTCTAAATTTTTGACCAATCTTTGAAGGAAAAGGTGCGATATGTGTGTGCTTCATTAGTTTATCAATAATTATTTTTAGTTTTCATGATGTGCGTATTAACTATTAAATAAACTTTGCATTGGAAACGTTTCGAAACTTATACATTTAATCATTGCAGCAAAATCCATCTAGAGACACCGTCAAAATTGAAAAAACCAACAATAGAGTAGTGTGTGGTATCATCAAAACCCAGGAAGATAATGAACAAAAAATCGACTCCAGTAATAAGGGCTATAAAATGATGAAAATGATGGGTTGGTCAGGTGGAGGACTAGGTTCAAAAAAACAAGGACGCGAAGATCCCGTAGAATATTTGTTGAAAAACAATCGAGCCGGTTTGGGCAATGATGCCTGTCAATTAGATCGAAAATATTTTATGCAAATGTTGAAAAATTATGTAGAATCAGATGATATACGCGAACTACAGTTTGAGCCTACATTTACAAAAGAAGAAAGGGCAATGTTACATGAGTAAGTAATTTTGCAATTTTACCTGGTTTTAGCCATTTTTTAATTATTGTTTTTAGAGAAAGCAGATATTTATTACTACATACCTACATATGTTTTTGAAAACATTTTAATTTTTTTAGAATTGCCGGCAAGTTTAATCTGAAATCGACCAGTCATGGGCAAGATGATCAGCGTCGTCTTATAATTAACAAGAAAACTATAAGCGATATTCAGATTCTTCAAGAAATATTAATACACAAAAATACGCGCTTTAGCGATCGCTACCTAGTACAAGTGCCGCAGTCGAAAAGTGAAACATTTCCTGACTACACGACCGAATTAACACTGTAATTTGACTAAATATGTTAGTTTTAAGTCTCCATATCACACTTGCTCCGTCACTGCGTTTAGTTTATAAAATTAAAAATAATAAATACAAAATGTGAATACTTGCAGAGTATAGTTTTATTTTTATACAAATTTAAATGAATAATTTGGGCAAGTAATCTAGTATAATTATTTTTTTATTGCTCCCAACCGACTAGGGTCCTGACTTGGGTAATGTATTTGGCCCGGTGCAGCACTGGATCCCGCACTGGGTGGTGGTGGAATAGAGTCCAATGAACCTCCAGCAGCAACTGTTGCCGCTTGCGCAGATGTCGAGGCCACCGGCATAGAGTAAGGGGCAGCATAGGCCTGGGAATACATTTGATACGATGATGCGGGTATAAGACTTGGCGGTATTTGGTGTAACTTCATGCCAGGTGGCAAAACAGTTATTTGTTCTTGTTGTAAGTTAAAGAAATCATTTGGGTTTTGTACCACTGCTGGTGCAATCGCATTAACTTCAAAACGCCTATCCGTTTTTACTGCCCCCTGTTTGGCTTGAGAATGAGCCCATTTTATTGTCGATTTTTTGGCTTGTAGCACTAACTTGTTGAAACTTTTCTCTGCAGCCAACTCTGCAGCGGAACGCTTGGTGTATTGTACAAAAGCACACTGTTGCCGTGGTACTAATGCTATAGATCGTATTTCACCAAATTGATAAAAATGATCTCTAAGCTCGGGTTCTGTTATGTCCTCGGGCAAATTGCCAACATATAGGGTAGTAATATTCCGATCTTCGGGTGGCTCTAGGGTAGGTAATGAAGCTGCCCTCTTCATAATCTTTTCCGCCACCGGATCATTACGACCGTAGTAACGGTCTTTAATGTTCTGCTCACACAAGGGATCATCCGGCTCATTTGGTTTGTCATGACGATATGGACATTCTTCTCCTCTCTTGCATTCACCTTTTACCCAGAACGAGCAGATATGTGGTCTGTTACGTTTATAGTAAGGGGCTGTTCGAGCCAACTTTGATAACATTTCACTCGCTGCTAGAGATTTACCTACAGCTCCAGCCGCTTCGGTACCATCACCGTCTTGCAATTCTCTATCTACATTTTGAATGTAATATTCTTTGTTAACATCACTCTGTGGTAGATTATCGGCAATTTTTAATGCGGCATCTCTGACTTGTATAGGTAATCCATATTCCAAGTCAAGCAGACATGTTTGACATACATTCTTTAAACGGGCACAAGTTTGACAAATTTCGGTCTTCTTGAAACGCATTCTAGCCCCGGGACACCAACGGAATATAGTAAACGGTCTCGTACAAATCTTACATTCTTTACCAAATCTTTCCTTAATCATACGGACGTAGGGATTGTCACCCAAACATGTTTGACACAGTATTGGGAACTCTGCATCCTCCCAGTTTTGCCTATTGTAAGTATTGGTAGTCTTTGACATAGACATCTCGGAAATCAATTATTATAAAAATTTTATTATTTAACAATATATATGTATATCTACTACTATCTTTTATTTTAGTTATTTATTCACGGAACTATGTCAGCAAGTTATCAAAGTAGTAAACGTAAAAAGTAAAAAAAAAACGTTATTAGCGAGTTAACGTCACATATAACGCAAGGCGTATTCTCAATTCGCCGTGGTATTACATATCAAAAGTGTAAAATGTGCTGCCATACTTAATGCACTGTTACGTCAGGTATTGATTTCAGTCAATTTTACATAAATTGGGTGACACAATTAAGTTTTGCCTTTCAAGTTTAAATACACACACTTTTTAACTAATTCATTCATTAATACGTTTAAAATTTGATACGAATTCGCTTTCAAGTTTTCTTTCCAATTGTGTGTTTAAACTTACGGGCAAAAAAACAGCTGAAAGAAATTTTAATTTATGTTTTCAAATATTCTGACTCCATAGTTTTTTGTGCTCTTGTATTACAAATAATGTTATGTTATGCCTCAAAATAATAATAAAATTTAAAAAAAAATATTTGTTTGTGAACAAATATAAGTGCAATAATTTGTAACGACGGCATCCTAAAAATAAAATGGATCCTACGTCAGAGCTTTTAATTTAAGTGACTTAACTGTAGCATAGGGCAGTTTTTTCATGTTTTCAGATTTTATTTAACGTATTAAAATACTAAATCTATTAATTGAACAAAGAGCATAAGGAATTTTGCAGGAAAATGCCTCTAATTAATAAGAAGGTGAAAGAATATTAACTGCCCTATTCATAAAAAATATTTCAGGTTTATTAAGCGCTTATTTGACATATTTCTATGGGAAATTTGTCAAATAAACCTGTAAAAAACCTAAAATATTTTTTTATGATTTAGAACTTGTGTGTCAAAGATGCTGTAACTAAATCATTGCCAGATCATTAATTTTTGTTTGAGTAATAGACCGAAAATATACAATTTATTAGAGAATATACAATTTATTATTATATAAGTCAGTACTGGCAAAAGTTTTTTTTTTTGCATACATTTCTCATGAAAACATGAAATCCAGGCAGAAATATGTAAAGCATAAATATGTTTAATCCATACATAAATTGTCATTGCTATGACCAATATGTTCGCAATTTTACTATCATATAAGTTGCAATTCTCAAAATTTTAACAAGGATCGTTACATAATATAGATATTAATATTAGATCCATTTTCACAACTTGCCTTTAGCTAAAGGTAGGATTTTGATTGCCCGAAAAATATCTTTGCATTATTACAATTTAAATTCTTTATTGTTATTATTATCAATAATAATAATATTTAATGGATAAAAAAATAATAAATGAAGGTTTTATAATGCAAAGCCATTTATCGTGGACAAAATCCCGCCTTTTTTAGGCTGGTACTCTGTTCAAAGTTGTGAAAAATTTTCAGCACCATTGATTATTTCGCGTGAAAAATTTGACATGTACTAAATGTAGCCCAACTCGCGTTTTTTTATAAATTTCTTGCTTTTATTGCTTGAAAGTATGCAACATTGTTAAAATTCCGTGCGAAAAAAGCAATGCTCATGTTCAAAGCATATTTATATAAAGTATATGCAGGTCTACAACAACTAAGAAAGTACAAAAACAACAGGCGATTTGTTTGTGTAAGAATAATGGATGAATGTCAAAAACAGATGGATACAACCAGACCTGGGCAACTTGCATTACTTTTGCATAAGCACTGATTAAAAAACAAAAATTTTAGTGCAAATTTAAATTTGATGCTTGTAGTGCACTATTTTTTGCACTTAAATAAAATCTCTTAAAAGTAAGGGATTAATATTGCATTAGCAGCTAATCGCATGACAAAAAATACACTAATTTTGTGTTACAACTAAGCACATCATGAAGTGATGCAATATTATTGCACTATCACATATTGTACACAGTAAAATTGAATAAAACGTGAAAATATTTTTAAGAGATAGCACAAATAAAAAATATAAAATACACTAAAGTTCATTGAGAGCACTTTTCTAATTACGTACATACAAATTAACGAAAAAAAACTGTCAATATAAATACAAACTAGATTTCAGAACCAATTGAAAAAAATTAAAAAGTTTCATACTTCAAGTACGTGCATCTCGAGCTTATATGAATTGAAAAAAGATCAGAACTTAGGTTTTCGTTTATTGTAAAGTTATATCTTAAAAAATAGTGATTTTATAAAAAAATATGTGAAATAAGTATAATAAAAGATACATATGTACCTTAATAATTAAATATAATTATTTTAAAATGTTTTGTAACACATTTTTTAAGTAAAAATTTATTTAAACTTTTTCACATACGTTGTCAGTATACACAATTGTGTATAACAAAGCAAAACAAAACAAAATGGCGTACGAAAATTGTAAACAACTTTTGACATTCATGCATTGCCACGAAACGAGAAAAAAATTAATCACCTGAGTAGTTGCATATACTTGATATAAATTTACTTTGCTCATGTTGTTTCGCAGCTAAACTAAAATGATGCCAGACTAATTTTGCATGGAAAGACATGATTTTATGTGTTTTTCACAACAAGAACAGAGTACTATTTTTGCGAATTTATTTCGCAAATATTTCACACCAAATACTTTTATATGTAGTTTGACAGCATTTCGCACGAAATTGTGAACAGAGTACCAGGCTTTTAGCTAAAGGCAAGTTGTGAAAATGGCCCCTAATATCATTAATTATGATAAAAATGAGGTGTTCACAGTTTTGTCATCAAACGCTATACAGCACTGACTTTTAGCTTACCATCCCTCAAGGCACATTCATATATGGATTCGCCTTGCCATCCCTGTAATGTTATCACTTTTGAATCAGCTGATGCAGGTATTCAATGCAAAGCGAATTCATTGAAAGTAAACAAACATTTGTGAACAAAACGTTTATCAACCAATATTATTTTCCTTTATAATCACAAAGTACTTTATAATTGCATTGAGCTACATATAAAATGTCACAATCATCCTCCTCTGTTCCACCTATTAAACGCTATCGCCGTGAAGAAGATAATAAATCATCAGGGCCTGATGACGATGATAAATACGTTCCTTATGTTCCCGTTAAGGAACGCAAAAAACAACAACTTATGAAGATGGGACGTATCGTGCAATTGACATCAGAAGCAACACACCCAAAATCGTCCAGTGAAAATGAAAACGATGAAGATTCGCAAAGCGCAACTGATCCTGAGTTGTGGGGTCGTAAATACAATATTAGTTTGTTGGATCAACATACAGAACTGAAAAAAATAGCAGAGGCGAAAAAAATCAGTGATGTTGAGAAACAGCTTAAAGAAGAAGAAAAGATTCTTGAAAGTGTTCAACAGCAGAAGGCTTTAATGGCTGTTTCGGAATTAGCTAAAGGAATACAATATGAAGATCCTATTAAAACGAGTTGGAAACCTCCTCGTTACATATTAGATATGTCAGAACACAAACGTAAAGCAATACGAAAACGCTTACGTATATTGGTGGAAGGAGATAATATTGCTCCACCTATACGCAGTTTTAAAGAAATGAAATTTCATAAGGGAATTTTGAATGGCCTAGCAGCGAAGGGCATTAAGCGCCCAACTCCCATACAGATTCAAGGGATACCTACGGTGTTGTCTGGAAGGGATTTAATTGGTATTGCTTTCACTGGGTCGGGTAAAACATTGGTATTTGTGTTGCCTGCAATTATGTTTGCTCTGGAGCAAGAGTATCGATTGCCTTTTGTTCGCAACGAGGGTCCTTACGGTTTAATAATTTGTCCTTCGCGGGAATTAGCTAAACAGACGCACGACATTATTGTGGTGAGTTATATTATCTAAGTTTTAATATCTTATTTTGATAGGAAAATTTTCATTCAAAGTTTTCAATGTTTTATGAATGTTATAATAAACAAGGTAAATTATCCCTACAACAATTGCAAATATATGAAAAACAACTATGCTCACTATGCTCTTTAAAAGAATTACTACATCATAGATAGAGTACCTATAAAACTGCTAAAACTACCAATATTGTATTTTTGTACAAAAGAAAGTTTTTAACAATAACCAAGTGTCTGAAACAAAAAATGTCTACTATGTAATGTTTACACTCTAAACAAAAGAACAAAAAAATTAAAGTTTGCACAATTTTGTTCAGTCTTTCTTAACTAATAATAAACTTATTTTCTTTTTCTTAGCACTATAGTCGTCACGTAAATCAATGCGGTATGCCGGAAATACGTTCATGCTTAGCAATTGGAGGTGTTCCCGTATCTGAAGCCTTAGATGTTATTTCTAAAGGAGTTCACATAATGGTGGCAACACCAGGTCGCTTAATGGACATGTTGGAGAAGAAAATTGTTACTCTTGACATCTGCCGTTATCTTTGTATGGACGAAGCTGATCGTATGATTGACATGGGATTTGAAGAGGATGTTCGTACCATATTTTCATTCTTCAAAGGACAAAGACAGACACTACTATTTTCAGCTACTATGCCTAAAAAAATTCAAAACTTTGCGCGTTCCGCACTGGTGAAACCGGTAACCATTAATGTAGGAAGGGCTGGCGCGGCGTCAATGAATGTAACTCAAGAAGTAGAGTATGTAAAGCAAGAAGCTAAAGTTGTGTATCTCTTGGAATGCTTGCAAAAGACCGCACCACCAGTCTTAATATTTGCTGAAAAGAAACAAGATGTTGACTGTATACACGAATACCTGTTGCTTAAAGGAGTAGAAGCTGTTGCTATACATGGTGGTAAAGATCAAGAAGAACGTTCACGAGCGGTAGATGCTTATAGAGAAGGTAAAAAAGATGTCTTAGTTGCTACAGATGTAGCTTCGAAAGGCTTAGACTTTCCCAATATCCAACATGTTATAAATTATGACATGCCTGAAGATATAGAAAACTATGTGCATCGTATTGGTCGTACTGGCCGTTCAAATACTAAAGGATTAGCAACGACATTTGTAAATAAAACAACAGACCAATCCGTATTGTTGGATCTAAAACATTTGTTAATCGAAGCTGAACAGAAGGTGCCAGGTTTCTTATTGGAATTATGTCCAGAATCAGAACAATATTTGGACTTAGGAGACTCACATGGATGCAGTTATTGTGGTGGTCTTGGTCATCGTATTACGGAATGTCCAAAACTCGAAGCAATACAAAGTAAACAGGCCTCGAATATAGGACGCAGGGACTATCTATCAAATACAGCAGCAGATTATTAAGACTATTTTAAATTTTGTGTGTAGATAATTAAGTTTAAGTAATAAAAGATATAAAAATTTTAATTTTCATAATTACATATGTATGTATGTAAGCGCATGCAAACATGTATCAAAAATATATCCCAGTCGATTATACTTCGGTATATCTTCTGAAGGTAATAATAATATATATATATGTATGTGTATATATTGGTTCCTTTGGCTCCTTGTAAGTAGCATAGGGCCCCAGATATAATATTAAGATAATAATAATTGTTTACTATTCATAGATGAAAAATTAAAAAAAAAACGAGATTGATTTAAATCATGACAATTTATACGTGGGTATTAAATATTTTTCGTTTAAATTTAATTTAAATTAAAGGTAAAACATAAAAAATAACTTCATATACATACATATGTAAAGTACATATCGCACACTAAATCATAAACAGTCACAACTCAAAATTATCAAAATGGTTTTGTTTTTCCATAAACCAGTTACTGAACAAATGTCTAAAGCCTATAGTACACGGCATGTAAAAAGCTACATGCGTTTGTGGCAATGGCGTCACCGGAAATTTTCTGCATGTTGGTTGCATTTTTTAAAATTACTAGTAGGTAGTGGCTACATGCCGTAAAATTTTGATAGTATTTTTGTTCCAAAATACAAATGTGGCACATGTAGCCGAATCGAACACATTTTCTGAGGCAGCACATCTGTAAGCATGTGAATATCTACATGTGCATATGTTACTAGTACACGGCATGTAGCAAATGTAGCTTCGTGATGACGTCAAAATAACGTCAGAACCACATGCGCATGTGGTTTTTTACTGAAAAAAACAGGAAAATCAACAGAAAACGTTCGTCTAAGTTTTAATATAGTGAAAACTAAAGTTGTTGCAAAATCTACAAATCGAGGAGTATTCGGCTGAAACAGTTTTTTAATTATAAAAAAACGTACTATTCGACATTTGAAAAATCATCATTTTTAAAAAACCGACAACCGTATTGTGAAAAAACCGGGTTTAAAACCGGGTTTAAAACAGGTTAAAAAACCGAGTCGATCACCCTAGGTAACACCCTTTTACACACGGAATATTTACTTTACAAAGACTTAATTCACCTGGGAGAAAGACAGAAAGAGAGAGCATTCATCAACGTGTATTTCATTCACCTGAATTAAAATTTTGCAAAGTAAACTTTGCGTGTCTAAAAGGGGTCTAATTTTTGAGCTTTGGTGTGTTCTGACATAAGGGCATTCACATTTTACGTAACGATATTTTCGGATTAACGCATTTTACATAATTTTCAGTACAAATTTTTCCCCCTGCCCTATCCACATCGAGCGTTACGTAATATACATATGAACTGTCACTTTACTCTCTCAATTTGTATTCTCTTTTACTGTATTTAGTAAATTGCAGTAAAGTTCAGTAAAAATTTTTAAAAACTTTTGAGTACGCGAACGCAATTAAAGTTTAGTAAGATAAAAACATATGATTCAAAATGTAAACAAACGAAAAGCAAGCAAACGGAAAGTGTAAAAATTTTAGAAAAGGTTAAATAAAAATTGTGAAAGCCATTTCAAAATAGATAATTTATAAAGAATGGTAATAATAACTGTTAATATACATACTTTATAATTTAATTTATTAATTCTTATGGTTTGTGGATGACTTTAATAATTTAGAATTGGTAGTCAGTAACATTAACAAGCGGTCATGCAATTTTTGATAAATTTAACCAACAACAAATCAGAAAAATCAAAAAGAAATTGCAAATATTGCAAATATTACATAAAATAAATTAAAAATTTATTCTTAGATTGGTCATGTTATACAAAATATTGTATCGAGTATCAATAAGAAAAAGAGTTAAATAGTCAAAAGTGCATATATTTTTCAGCACTATGTGGAGTTGGAGTCAGCTGTTTCCTTAATCTTACTAATTTTTAATATTTTTCTGTTTGCGTACTTTTTTGGGCAACAACTCATTTTGAGAGTAACTTTAAAAATTTTTGCAGCATTTTACTACAAAAGTAAAATAACACACATTTTGTACGATAGTGAGTCATGGCCTTTAGTAGTAAAATTTTACGGCAACATTTTTGTCCCTGCTCTCCCATATTTTAGAGTTGTTTTTTTACGATTTGTTACAATAAAGGCAAATGTTTCCGTTATTTGGGAGAGTTAAGGCTCAGTTAAGGCTCATTTAGCCGACTGTAATGTAATGTAACTGCAACGGTAGGAAACAGCTGATTGATTTTGTTATGTAAAAAATAATGAAAATGGTTATAGAGATGTAATGTAACGTAACCTACTTTTCATATAAAAATATCGATCAGCTGTTTCCTACATTACAGTTACATTGCGTTACAGTCGGCTAACTGAGCCTTTAGCCGACTGTAATGAAAGTAACTGCAATGGTAGGAAACAGCTGATCGATATTGTTATGTGAAAAGTAATGACAATGGTTATAGAGATGTAATGTAACGTAACCTAGTTTTCATATAAAAATATCGATCTCCTGTTTCTTACATTACAGATACATTGCATTACAGTCGGCTAACTGAGCCTATAGAGAGAGTTAATACGTTCCTCAAAAATATTTGCCTTGATATTTTCTACAAAGTTGCTGAACATACACTACATCTCAGAAGTAAACAACGATAGTTCCATATACCGATATGCTGCACGAACAGGCCAAACGGGGAACCCCATAATTTTGGAAGAAGTTCGAAATTGTTGTACAGTGTTATTGCATTTGACAAGAAATGGATTTGCTTGTGAGTTAAAAAGTATTGTACAAAACTGTTTTGAACTTAAATATTTTCATAGACTTAGATCCTATTTCACCAACTTATGTAAATATCAATTCATATTTAAAAGTAATTTTACCATACAAACGAAAATCGACATTTAAATATGAATTGATATCGGCCCTAAGTGGCCATTTCACCAACTCTTTTTAAATATCAATAAATTCATTCATTTTTGTATGGAAAAATTACTTAAATATGAATTAATATTTAAATAAGTTGGTGAAATAGGCTCTTAATATTGACATAGAAAAATTCAATGGGCTACGCACAGCACATTTTTAACACAGAAAAAATCAATGGGCTATACAAAGCAAAACTTTCATATAGATAAATTCAATGGCTATATACAGCACACTTTTTATATAGAAATTTAGTAGGCTATACAATGCATAATTTTCATATAAAAATCTGCTGTTGCTGAGCTGCGAAAAAATATTTATTTTCTAAACTTTTGCTGCCATATTCATAAAAAATATTTTAGATTTATTACAGCTTTATTTGACAAACTTCCCGTAGAAATATGTTAAATAAGCGCTTAATAAACCTGAAATATTTTTTATGAATAAGGCAGTTAGTTATTGCTGTGCTTTGCTGCTCACATGTCTACAGTTAAGCACAGCGGCATTCTTCTGTTGCTTTAACTTCGAAACAGTTCAGTCAAAGTACAATTTAAAATATTCGTTTCCCTTTTTATGCTTTAACGGCCGAAGGTATGAATTATCTTTTGTTTAACTTAATTTTTTTGTTAGCCATAATATACATATACATACATATATAAAATTCATATTGATGTTGTTGCTTAGGAATGATCTTTAAAAAATTTGGTCACAATAGTTTCCACAGCTACTTCAATTATAAACTTCCTCCTTCCAAAATGTTTTTGTTTTGGTTGCCTTTTAATTAATAAACATATTTTCAAATATACATATTTATTAAATTTGAAATAATTAAAGCACACTTTAAGTTAAATTACATATGTATGCAAATACGGTTGAAAAATAGAGCTTGTTTATTCTGTGAAATTTTTTATCTCACAGAAAAATTCGAAAGAATTTAACGAAATGAAAATATGTCCCTTAAAAATATTTTGTTTTGATTTCCCTATTAAAGGCATTAGACTTGATTTCTTGGAATTTCTAGCTTATTTTATTTCAATAGAAAATAGAATTAAAATTTGCTGTTATCAATTGTAGTTCTTATCACTGGTTTTAAAAAATAATGATCCCTTCTTCATAACAGCCGTCTTAGAAATTAGACTGAGAAATTTCAAAAAGAGAATTTTTGTATTAAAATAGCGTTGCCACAAACAAATATTAAAGAGGTTAGTATTTTGAAGTTTATCAGACAATTGATTTTTGTTTTTATGGAAAATTTATTAACAATGCGTATATGGTTATGTATTAGAGATGGGCGCGTGTTGAATTTTTCCAACACGACACGACACGAACACAACACGTATGAAACAAGCACGTGAAATTTTTTCAAAACACGAAACGGCACAACACGCACGAACTCAAATTGAATAGCAAAAAAGCATTTTTTTATATTAAAATAAATACATATTTTTATTTAATTTTATTACTAAGCTTAAGAAACCCCTACACTATCAAAAAATTCATGCATACATATTTTAACACTGAAAATCGTTTCGTGCTTATCGTGTCAATTTGACTCAACACGATACGAACCGAACACGCACGAAATCAGATTTTCTGTCACGAACACTTTGTGCTGAGACGTGCGTGTTCGTGTCACAAAAAAACATGACAGGCGCCCATCTCTAATATGTATACATATATACATATATGTACATACACACATACATTGTGCAATTATACCCGGGGACCAGGGATGCGAAATCTGATTTTGAAATTGTACTAACTTTTAAGAAAAATTGTACTTTTTCCAGTAAGATTGTACCAAATTCTTAATTTTTTTCAATTAACTCAAAACGTACGTGAAATTAATTTGTATATGTGTGCATGTATGTGTATAAAAACTTAACAATTAACAAAAAGGCACTTTGAAGTTAATTTATTATAATATCATTAATTATTATTATTAATTAATATTAATTTTTAAACAATATTAATGTCTAATTGTATAATAGGAAAAAAGTTTCAATAGTGCTAAATTGGTCATTGGGGTGCTATGGTACTTTTGACTTTCAAATAGTGCTGAAAAAGTACAATTGTACCAACTTTTCCATCCCTGCCGGGGACTGATTCTCAAAACTTACAAGTGTTTTAATACAAGTAAAAGAGTTGTGCAAATATATTTCTTTCGCATCAATAATAATTAATATGTGGCCAGGAAAGGTTAAAAAGGAGCTATAGGTCGAATAATAGATTTTTACTCTTTTGGTGAATCTTATATCAGACAACATGTTTCGCGTTTAAATTCCTATACAAATTGTAAAAATTTGTAACTTTTTACCAAAAAATCCTGTGGGATATTATTATTATAGAACACCAAAAAGAAATTTATGTTAAAATCGCTTCCAATTCGATGACAAGGCATCGAAAAATAGTACTTTTTGCAGTGATAACCCTATGTCATTAGAAATGATCCAAATTTGCACTAATTCCGGATCGCAAACTCTACATTTTCTTTATTTGTTTGGAGTGTGTTAATACTTAATTTGTTGAATTGCTGAAACGCTTTGCCAACGATGGCACGATTCCGTCTGGGAAGAGATCACTTTTTCTATTTAAAAAATTTCTTATTTGAGAAAAATGAAATTTTTTTACATGATTTGAAGTGTTTTTCTTATCTCTGTGTTATACATATTTTGGTCACACAAAATGAATTTTGAACCATTGTGCGGTGGCAACGCTGTGTTCAGATCACACATCTGTATATAGGCCGGCTTTGAATTTATTCAAATTTTATTGCTCGCATTGTATGTAAATTATTAAAAAATATTGTTTTATTGATAACAAAAAGAGATAGAGAGAAAGAGAAATAATATTTTTTTTTGTAAAAAAACAAATCAATTTTTTAACTGACGGCTGAGCTCAGCTTGGAAATAATGATAAAATCAGTGACAGCTTGAGTAAAATTTTTAGTGTTTTTAAAACTGTCGTTGAAAACGTTACTTGCAAAGTGAAATTAAAAAAACTAAAACGGGGTTTTATGTTTCTCTATGAAAACACGAAAAGGTAGTTTTCTATTTTCCTCCTTTTTTTATTTATTTAAAAAATTTGTAAAGTAAATTAATTATAATTTATTTAGATTAAAGTGAATGATGCATTTATTATATTAATTAGAAGCAAAGTGTATTGCAAAAATTATTTCACTGTGATTGTTTTGATTACAAAATGTGCAAATTTTTGTGAGTATTGTTGTGTTAGTTTAAAAAAAAGTGCTTAAAATGTTGCTGTATTGAAAACTGGTAAAATTTCCTTGCGTTAAAAAACATTCAAATATTAAATTCAGTTTCAATGATGTTTATTTTTGAATTGCATTGGGTTTCTATTGTTTGTGTTACGTAGCCGTCATTCAATAAATACATTTTGTTCTTTTTTTTTTGTTAATAATTAAGTTTTGCAGTAGCTGTTGTCTTAGCGAATAACCATCGGGTACTTTTTCCGGGGGTAGACAACTTTCATGCATGTATATATTCTCGTATTCGAATATATAATTATAATTACATTTTTGTGAAAATGAATGTACTATCGTACATCTAGGGTATTCATTTAATCGGGGTTTTGCTTTAATCGGTTAATCGCTCGATTAATTAATCGAGGTTATGGCTTAATCGGTTAATAATCGAATAATTTCGGTAGTAACCGGTTAATCAATTAATAAATTTTTTTTCACAAATCAAGTAATTTGATTAAATAAAAGTGCATAAATTATTTATTAATTTGAGTTTGTTATCTATTAAAACAAAAAAAAAAACACACACCTAAGAATTCTTAAATTAAATCAAGCAAAAATATCATAAATATGTATATTAGCACTTCAAAGTTTAAAGAGGTCTTCTAACACAATCGTTCAGAAAAATAATTTGGCTTAAGTGTTTAGGATTTAAGCGAATTAGTTTTGATAAAACTTGACTTGAGAAAAAATCGTAGATGCTGAGGAAATCGAAAGCAATCCATAACACAGAATATTAAGTTTCTCAGTTTTTTTCCTGGATTTCTCTAAACATACAAAATCTTTCATTATGCGCTTAGAGTCCTGTTTTTTTCAAATTATTTTTTTTTTCAAATTATTTAATTTTGTTAAAACATTTCTTGTATTACTATCGATAGTTGTTTCTGTTGGCGAGTCATAATCTGACCCCTACTGGCAGAGGTAAGCGACGAACATTCTGCAAAAAATTTATTTCTGAATTTCTTAGTTTTCGTTTTTGCACTACAATGTTGCTTGAAGGAAATGTTTCAGAGTGTAGGTATAAAATATTGGAATTCGTCTTTTATTAAATCTAGTCCTTAATTACATCGTTGACAACAGTACTATTGCCTTTTAATAAGTTATTAAACGAAAACTTAATAATTCCCTATAGTTCAGCAAGAGTAGCAGAGTACTTCTTTGTTTGTATGAAAGATTTGTATATGAGACGAAACAAATACTTAAACACACAAAAAATACGTTAAAATACTAAAAAATATTTAAAAATTCGCTATTTCGGTTAATCGACTGAAATTAGCCAGTTTAACCGTTAATCGAAAAAAGCCAATTTTAAGTTAACCGATCAGTCAATCGGGTATTTGGGGTATTCAGTCGGATGACCGTTAATCGGTTAACCGAATGAATATCATACGTACATCCCAAAAAAGTTGAAGTTTGATATGGCTGATTGCCTTTTCAACACCCTACAAGAACAGTGACTGTCATATAAAAATTAGTGATTTTAGTCAAATTGGCAGCAATCCATGTTTCTTAT
The DNA here is from genome assembly GCA_936439885.1 of Nowickia ferox. Taxonomy (NCBI): domain Eukaryota; kingdom Metazoa; phylum Arthropoda; class Insecta; order Diptera; family Tachinidae; genus Nowickia; species Nowickia ferox. The sequence continues at coordinate 86,002,240 of OW387023.1, read as the reverse complement.
TGAGGTTAAGAGCTAATTAGACTTTAAAAGTGTTCGGCTTAGTAGTTTAAAATTAAAAACAAAAACAATTTTGTGAAAATGTCATTTTCGAAAATTTTCCAAATCTAACGAACCGATTCCATTCAATCACCCTTATCGGGATTAAAAGTTCACGTAAAATGAGTTCTCTTTCCCTAAAATTGTATTTGTTATTATTGTGTCAGTGTACTATTTCTTATTCCCGACAAGGGTGAATATCTTATGACATCTTCCGATCCGTTGAAAACTCGATTTTCGAACATTTGGGTAAAATCAGTAAAATTAAGAGATTTTCCGTTTCTAACACGAACACCCTATTTTCAATTTATTACTTAAAGGCATAAATTATTATAGTTGTGAATATAAGCATAATTTTAATTTCTATATACAAAAAAGGTCTTTCTTTTTTACTTTTTGCTAATAAAACTTGGAACTATTTATTTGTGTTTGTCTATTGCTATGGATTTCCATTGAAATGAATTCGGCCGAACTTAAGAATAACAGATTTTAAGTTCTTTTGTTTGATTTGCGTTTCGAGCTTTATTGTGTAAGAGACTTTTACAAAAATTTGTTCGCCAAATATTTTTATACAGCAAGGGACATAAGAGAGATACACAGAGAAATGTTAGAGCTTTAAAATAATCCACAAAAATTATACTCGTAGTACATCCTAAAGGTAGGATCACACAATTGCCGCAAATACACCAATCTGACCCAATTTTTATTGTGGTAAATTGGTGTACAATAATAAAATTGTTCCAATCAAATACGTTGCAGTCACATGATTGCCCCATTTTATAAAAATTTGATTTTAGCAGATTGGCGAAGAATGAATTTGTGATAATAACTGCCGCAGCCCAGTCACACGATTGTTCTACGGCAACAGAAACAAACAGCTGTTTTGGTAGTTTTTAGTTTATTTTGTTTTACTTGCAAATGGGGATTTCTTTTAAAAAGAAATGATTTTTGTCTATTTTATTTTGTACATGAAAATGGTTTATTGTTTTAAAACAAATGAAATTGCATCTGCTTTGTATATTTTGTGCTCCTTAAATATACAAAGCAGAGACAATTTTCGTTCTTTTAAACGAATAAAAACTAAATATGTATATGGGTTAAGATTGCTAACGTTTCAAATAAGTTATAATTACATATAAAAGTAAGTTTAAGTCGATACTTATGACAACACTTGGAACACACGAACAAAATAAATTAATTTAAGAAATTGTCGCGCATTGGCTACTTTGATTGCCGCTCGAGAACACAATAAATATTGGTGCATTTTTAACATTTTTATTGGGGCATGGTTGCCTATCAACCGTTCACACGATTGTCGCACCAGAGTTGCATTTGATTGCGATAAATCAGCACAATATTGTTTTCGATTGTCGTATGAGGCAATAAATTGTGAAATCACACGATTGGCGTATAAAATAAACCAATAATTGGTGTATTGCGTCAATCGTGTGATCCTATCTTAAGTCTAAGCGGTTAGAATTTTTGTGGGGTTTCCTAAACTTTACTACATAGATTCAGTCGTTAGAGTCTTGTAGAATGCAATTTGTACGATATCAGAATACAAAGTTAAATATTTGACCTTGCGTTTGCTGTGTATTGCGCGACATGTGTACGTATGAGTAATGTGTTAATTTTATTTTTTAAAGGATGTACATACATACATACATACACACATAGAATGGCAAATTATCTAAAATGTATACGTATGAATAATTTGTGGGTATATTTTTTATGAAAAAATTTTATTTGTAGGAACTTTTGTATTTTTGGCCCAAATGTTATGAAAATTGTATTGAAAATTTATTCTATCAATAAAAATGATTACCCAAACAGTTTCAAAATAATATCAGTCTTTGCAGTTTATTGGCTATTTTATGGACAGAGCATGTGGCAGCCACAAATATCCATTCTTCTTTTATATGGCCGGGCTTACATCTGTGTGCCATGTGCCAAAGAAAGCGTAATCACTAATTACTAATGAAAAACTGTTTGATTCATTCATGTATTTATTGATTTAAACAGTTTCCAATCATGTTGGATTCTATAAAATTGTCTATTAGTTCTGTATGAAACTGTTTAACTTAATAAATACATGTCTGAATGAAACAGTTATTCATTAGTATCTAATTAGTGGTTACGCTTTTTTGGGTACATGGCACACATGAAATGCCAGATGTAAGCTAAGCCTATCAATAAGACATTAATAAATAAGACACAGTTGCGGAATTTTCGGAAATTAAATTTTGAAAATTATTCCATTTACTACGATATTTTTCAAATGTAATATTTTTGTCTACTTATTTTAGTTATTAACGTACAATGAAGAATAACACTTTCTGCTTTTAACTATTATATTAGTGCAGTTGCATTTCTATGAATATTTAAACATTTATAAAATTCTAAAGGTACGTTATCAGATTGGTCTTTTGCAATTAAGATTTTTATAAATATTTCTACACTAATAAGGCGTGTATCAATTTGTGCTTCAGCCCATTCATCGAACAATTTGCACGCGTTGCTCTGGTGTAAGTCGATTCATAATGAAATTTCAAAGCAAACTAAACAAAAAGCAACTATCAGCTGTTAAATGTTTGCTCAAATAAAGCAGTGATGCCAACTCAAAGTTGTGACACTCTAAGAAAACACCCTTTATTATAAGGCTGAAAAGTTTTTAAAAAATTTTTCAACGGAATGAAGAATGGAACTTCTTTACGGACATAGGCTATATAAGGTTCCACTAAAATGCTTAGGATAGGGTCCAGGGGGCAGTAAGCCTCCTATACTCAGAAAATATTAATTATCATTTTAGAAGACATATGTTAAAGCAATATTTTCCGTATTCAAAAGAAAAACAAAGCCATTTTAACGTGAGTACGTTCTCCCTTCATTTTGCTGCAAGAACCAAAAGGGGGCAAAAGCAAAATTACGGCCTCTGCTGAAACTTTAATAACAGATAAGTAGATAAGCGCAAATACAATACACAGGGCAAAAAAAAAAAAAAATAAATTAATTGAGGGTAAGATAACGTTAGCCGGGCTCAGATAGTTTTTTTTTATAAAATTAAAATTTTTTGTAAAATTAAAATTTTCAAATAAAGACTTCATACATACATATCTCTGTTAACTCAAATAACTGTAACTTTACAGGAGGAGGTAAAAACGTAAAAATAAGCAGTACAAATGCTTGTACAACTGCTTTGTAAAACTGCTTGTAAAAACATTGTTTTTTTAAGTAATGCAATAAATTTTTGTGACGAGATATATTTGTGTGAAATGTATTGGAATCACTGAAAAACTTAATTTCGTAAAAATGCGAGTTAGGGCCTTTCTACTTGTTAACAGTGATATATCATCGCTGTTTTAACTAACTGACATAACTAACAATTAAAATTTTACAGGAGAGCAGCTTTGATGATTGTTTTATACCTGCATTCTTATGGATACGTCTGAAATATTTTACCCCTTTTATATACGCAAAGTTTACTTTGAGAAGTCCTAATTCAGCTGTGTGAATGAGCAGAGGGAAGAATACTATCTCTTTCTGTCTTTCTCCCAGCTGAATTAAGAGTTTGTAAAGTAAACTTTCTGTGTCTAAAAGGAGTATTTTTACAAAAGTAATGATTACAGTCGAGGCAAATTCATATAAGGTATACTCAGCTCAATTCGCTTTGAGAAATTTATACTTTAAATGTCAAAAAAATGTACTGAAAAATGTGTGTTGACATTCAATGTATATTCAAATTACAAGTCATCTGATCCCTTGCGACCACATAGTATGAATTCGTTTTGCTTATAGTCATACAAATTTTACACAAGTTGTATTATTACTTAAGGCCTAGTTAGTCTTTACTTTCTGTTGCTGTTCTGTGCTGTGAAGTTCTGTTGTTAAATTTTAATACCTTACTTTTGCTGTAATAACTTATCAGCTGTTTTTGACCAACAAATAAAAAGTGATGAATTTTTCGTCGTCCATTGTTATGTTTCAATACAATTTTATGGTTTCCATTTCATACAAGAGCACAATCGCATTTTATTTCAAAGTATGTATTTTAATTTATTCCGCTGGCACTTAAAATTACTTAATAAGTTTTTGATATTCACAAGTTGAATCGAAAAACTAAAGACTTGTTTAAAGGCTCAATCAGAGGTGCCATAACCATAACCATAAAAAACAGCCGTTCGAACCAAACTAATGGTCAACACTGTATTTGATTATAGGTGACTCGCCGTAACGCCATAACTCTCACCATAGAAACCAATTGAATTTTGGTTTGGTTATGGCTATGGTATTATGGCTATGTCACGTCTAATTTAAGCTTAAGATTTCTATGAACAAAAAAGAGTCAGTTGATTCGTAACAGAACAGAAATTAATAACTAGGGAAAGGATTTTCATGTAAATACATGTTTTTTGTCGTTGGTCGTAGTTCAACGTAAATAAAATATCTTTGCGAATCAACAAATTTGTGACAAAATGGCATCGATTTGTTAGTGCATATTTTTGCATATTTTAAAATAAATGTATATTTTTGCATATTTCATTATAAATGTATATTTTTGATACATTTTTTAATTTTTTCATGCTATAAAACTAATTTTGGGGTTTTTTTTATTATTTGCAAAGTATTTTTGCAGTTTTTACGACTGTGTAAGAACAAAAAAGAGAAAAACGAAAACACTTTGAACTGGGATGAAAACTCAAATCATTTCAAAAATTCAATAAAAAAACAAACGAAAGCAAGAGGGGATAAAAGCCCTTTCAAGCCCAAAAATTTTTGTGCGTAGTTGAATGCTGTCGAATACTATATTTATATTAACAAAGTTAAAGAAATTTTAAATTAAAAAAAATTAAGCACTGAATTGATATTTGTGCACTCAGAGAATGGCTTTCGTGTTGACACTATAGCCCAATTAGTTGGTTTTGATTTTTTAACATCTCAAGTTGAATTAATTGAAGATGCGGGAAAAAAATGTTGTGCTCTGAAAGACAGAATAAGTGAAGAAATTAAAAATAAATTAGCTAAAGTTTTACAAACAAATTATGGACTTAAAAAATTCAACATATTATAGTTCAAACAGCTAAAATTTAGAAACTGAAGATTCCACAAACGAACTGGCAGCACTTTAATATGCACCAATAACTTTTGCTAACGTGGAATGTTAATTTTTACAATAAAAATGATTTTAAAAAAAAAAAATCGGCAAAGATTTACCTTTCACAATTTACAAAAACTCTCATTCATTTACGTAAATAAAAGTTCTTCTTAACTTTATTTTGTATTTGACAAAATGTTTGTTAAGAAATCGATGAAGCTGATTTTTTTAAGTTTTTAATGTTATTAAATGTTGAAAAAAGAGTTAATAAATGCATATTTTATTAGTTTTTAACACATATTTATATTTTTTTAATGTATATTTTATGTAGATAAAACGCGATTTTAAATGCATGAAAATCCTTTCCTTAGCAATAACTAATTCCGCCTTTATAAAGTAATTTTTAAAAAAATTTCAGTTAGGTCGTTTAGTAAATACAGCGACGATATGTAGGAAGCCTTTTGTATTTTTATATTACGAATCAAACTGTCCCGATAAAATGAAATGACAGTAGTGAACCAAAATTCAATTGGTTTCTATTGTAATGGCTATGGCGTTATGGCGAGTCACCTATAATCAAATACAGTGTTGCCCATAAGTTTGGTTCGAACAGCTGTTTTCTAACCTTAAGTATCTTTTACGCAAAAAAAGGAAGAACAAATCCTTACAAACAGAGGTATACAGTGTATCATTATTTAAAAAGTAGAATCATATTTGAAAAGTTTGAAAATTATTTGATATATTAATTAATAAAGTTATTAAGCTTAATAATTAAATTAATTTTATATCATATCTGCAATTTGCATATAATTGCAAAATACGCAGGCAAATGTCTTACAAAACTCGAGTCTCATCCTAATCCGCTTGCTCGTAATATCTTGAATTTTACTGGACACATCCGCTTAAAAAAGAGGGGCACAAGGGCTCTAATACTCAACACTCCAGAAGAAACTGCTTGAAAATACTTTTGTTTTTGCTTATCACTACTTATGTATTATTAATAACTAAAGGGTGTTTTTTTTAGAGGTATAGAACTTCGAATTGAAATAAAACACAAGAAAATCGTTTTAATGTCCATCAATTTGGCTTTATTGGAAGGATAATTTTGGCTTTATTGGAAGGATAATTTTATGCCATTAACGTTTAAATATGATTTCGGGCATGTGGCCGCCGCGGCTGGCCCGAATAAAGCCAATTCTACAGGTCCAATTTTCAACCACTTTTTCGAGCATATGGGGCCGTATGTTGGCAATAACGCCACGAATGTTGGCTTCCAAGTCCCCTAACGTTTCTGGTTTGTTGGCGTAGACGAGCGACTTCACATATCCCCAAAGAAAATAATCCAATGGTGTCAAATCACACGATCTTGGTGGCCAATTGACAGGTCCATTCCGCGAAATTATGCGCTCATCGAATGTTTCCTTCAATAAATCGATTGTGACGTGCACTGTGTGGCATGTAGCGCCGTCTTGTTGGAACCACAACTCATCCACATTCATGCCATCCAATTCGGGAACAAAATAGTCGGTTATCATGGCTCTATACCGGTCTCCATTAACGGTAACTGACTCTCCAGCATTATTTCGGAAGAAGTATGGCCCAATGACTCCACCAGCCCATAGAGCACACCAAACAGTCAGTTTTTGTGGATGTAATGGCGTCTCAAGGGTCTCATGTGGATTATCTTCACTCCAAATGCGGGAATTTTGCTTGTTGACGTAGCCATTCAACCAAAAATGAGCCTCATCACTGAACACAATTTTGCGATGAAAATCAGCATCGAGATCAATCTCATTTTCGGCCCATACACCAAAATCACGACGCATTGCATGGTCTCGCGGCTTTAATTCTTGCACAAGCTGGATCTTGTAAGGTCGCAAGCCAAGATCTTTGCGCAAAATCTTCCATAAAGTTGATGGACAAAGCTCCAATTGCTGTGCACGGTGGCGAATCGATTCATTCGGGTCCTCTTCAACACTTTGCTCTACAGCGGCAATTGTTTCTTCGGTGCGCACTGTTCGACGTCTCTGCGGATGCGTATTATCACATAGAGTAAACATAGTGCGAAAACGATCCATGGTTAACCGAATTAATTGCTCTGATGGACGATTATGTCGACCATAAAATGGACGGAGCTTGCGGTAAACTTCGCGAACTGAACCATTATTTTCGAAATAAATTTGCACGATTTGCAAGCGTTGTTCTTTTGTCAACCTGTTCATGATGAAATGGCAAACCAAACTAAATATTAATCACATGACAGCTGACAAAATGGCCGCCAGTTAAAAAAGTGATGCCAACTTAAAGTTCTATACCTCAATAAAAAACACCCAATATCACTAAGTTTATGTCTGATACTGGTCGGGCCTAATTAATTATATTTAGATTTAAGATTTGAATAATTATTGTTAGTTCATATTTGAAGATACAATAAATAAATATATGTACTAAAAAAAAAAAAAAAATATCATATCTGAGAATTTTACGCTTTTATTTAAAAAATGTATGCACACCTTATGCAAAGTTTTGTTTCCATTATGTACTTCGCAATCGAATTAAAATCGAGATAATAAGTTTTAAAAATGTTTAACCTTAAAATAAATCTGAATATAGTTTTTGTTTTATTCAAGTTTCCGTTCCATAAAAACTGATCAAAACTGATTTTAGAAATATAAAAATATTTATAACATACATAAACATACATACATACTTATGTATGTATATATGTATGTAGTGTGCCGAGAACTACAAAAAAATACATAATATAAAATTTCTTTATCAGTTTCAAAATGACCTTTGAGTTCATATGTTAAATTCTTAATTAATACTGCAACACAAGTTTAACGTAAACAGCTAAAAGTGCGTTTCACTAAATATTTTATTAAAATTTAGGTAAGAAAATCTGAAATTAACTGAAATATTTCAAAGTCAGTTAGTTTTGTTATTTTAAATCATTTTTATCGCTTCATCTATTTTTATAGGACAATCTGTAGAAAAATATTAGGTACCAAATAATTTGAACTGAAGGAAAAAACTTTAAATACTCTCTGCTAATTATCGCTGAAAAATTTTAAAATCAAGCCCGAAAGATTAAATTTTCAAGTGTTATTTAAATTGGATTATTTTTAAAATTTTTAAAACAAACTGTGGTACATATTAAATATTTTATTATTTACGAACTATAATGAATTTTTAATTAGCAAAATAATTTCTTACTCGGGTTCGGGTTCAGTGTTTTTTTGATTTTGAAGAATGAGATATTTTATTAATTGATGTGAATAAAAAAAAAAAAAAATAAGAATAATATACTTAGTTTGAGGAAATGCTAAATTTTTGTGTGCCACCACAGATTGTTTGTGAACATTTGCAGGCTAGCATTAATTTTTAATAAATTGGAATATGAGAATTGGTTTAATTGCAACGGTAAATGGATTTATAAATAAAACTATGCATTTTTGTTTTGCCGTTTTTTTAATAAATGACCTCTAGATATTATACAATGACTAAATTATGAGCCGCGCATTTAGTTTAGATACCTACGAGTACATACATACATATGTATGTCATGTTAGTTATTAAAATTCATATCTCATACTTTAAATCAGTTTATACCATGAAATTTGTAGGACATAAATATGTACAAATTGCTTTAATACGTGTTGTTCCATTTTATTTAATCTTTCTCGTTTTTTTTGTCACTTTAAGAGTGATTAGATGATTTTTTTAAGTTTTAAAGCAAATACGTTTCAACCAATTCATTTTTGTTTATTTAAGTAATTCATACAAAATACTGTGAAATTTTTATTTTAAACGTGAGAATTAAAGAAACTGTCTTTGTAAATTTTAAATGACTTTGTAAGATTCAAAAAGGAATATTTAGCTGATTTCAACAATAAGCACAAAAAGCTAAAAATAGTTAACATTTAGTTGTATAAAACATGAGTTACCTATTCTGCTAATCCAAGTTGGTATCCAAAAGATTTTTTTCTTATATTCATTTATTCATAGAATTTTATTAAAGGATGTTTTGGAGTCCTGTAAGAAGAAGTAATGCCTTACCTCTTTGTAGGCATTGTAGAGGCCAATTTGCAACTTAATGCATAAATATGTATGAGAATGTAAATTTTTTTTATTTAAAATTTAAAATTTAAATTTAAATTGAAGCGGAAGAATAACGCGGCAACGGATTGATTTATTTAAAATTTCGCTTCCGCATAAAAACTGCATTCCGTAATTGCACAATGGCATGTATAACGAGACCCAGTAAAGATATGGAGATTAAAATACAGCACTTTGTAACCCTTCAATTTCTGTACCTGTACCTGGATTCAGTAACTTTTTGCCAACCGCAAATCGTAATATTTATCAATATATTTATTCGTTTGCGGTAACGATAATGTGATTCTGTAATTTCTTTTTTTAGGATAGAGTACATCTGTGTTTTAATCGCCATTTATTTTTATATCATGTGGCATCGCTGCATACAAAATGGCAAAATAAGCGAAAAGCACGAAGGAAAGTTAATGAAAAACTAAATGAATTTGAGCTTGTTATTTTACTTTTTGCGATCGCTAATAATCGATTTTGGTCAAAAAATGAAGTTCCAAAATTATATCGCTTAAGCTTTTTTGGCGGTTATGGCACGATATGTTGCTGAATAGCAAAGTCGATAAATTTTCATTATATTTATTAAAGCGATACGATTATCGTAAAAGTTACTGAATCCAGGCACTGGATACGATAATTGTATCGCTTTAATAAACATAATGAAAATGTATCGACTTTGCTATTCAGCAACATATTTTAACGATATTCGCTGTCGGTTGGAAAAAAAAGTAAAATAAGAAGCTCAAATTCATTTAGTTGTTCTTTAATTTTTCCTTGTGCTTTTCGCTCATTTTGACATTTTGTATGTGATATGATATATACTTAAATGCCGAGTAAAACACAGGTGTACCCGTACATTATCGTAAAAAAGAAATTTTGGTTTGATTTTTGGTTCGCAAAAAGATACTGAATTCAGGTAGTCTGGTGTGAGAGGTATGTATATTCGTTCAAAATTTGCCATATGAAATTCCTTAATTAAGTGATTTGCAGTGTATGTATGTATGTGTGTTAACGGTAGTTTTTTTCCTCATAACAATTTAAACGAGTGTTTGATCTCATAAGCACTGGTTTTGCCTAAATAGAGTCAATACGTTGGGCAGCATACATAGCTGAAGTATAGCGTATAGTGAAACCATATGACTTAATTTTAAATACCTATTTTCAATAATTTATACATCTGAATATGAAATGATAATGATAAGATTAGGAATGGTAGAACAATTAAATTAAGCTCTTTATTTATTTCTTTTTATCAAAAACGTATTTTTGTACATACGAGTATACTATTTCATTCTATGCAATTTCTCATATCAGTTAATAGTTAATCTTTATTAATGACTACTAAAACCACATTAATTGATATTAAAAAATAAGGTCGAGAAATTACATACAAATAGACTACATATTAAATTTTTTTTCGTGATGCTGAATATAGGCATTACTTTATTATGGAACGACAGCATAATTACACTTATTCGAATATCATATTATGTAAAATGTTTCATTTAACTGAATCCAAATTATTTTTAACTTTTTAGTGCTTATTTTTGAAGTCGGTTAATAATTTTTTAATAGTTTTTTCTAAGTTAAAGAATTTACTCAGCAATATAGTTTAAGAAATTGTATGAGTTAAAATTCTTGAGTAGTTGTCCTTATAAATTTTCACTTTCTTATTAATAGGAAATTTATTTCGTTCACTTTGAAAGGGACAAAAATGTTGCCCTTATTTTTAGAAAAGAAATTACGTTACTGAAAAAATAAGATAAATTCCAATTAAACATGTTCTTGTAGTTGTAACTATTAAACACACTCCTTTAACTCCTGCCTATTTAGCGTTATTATCATAATAGAAATCATATCGCAAATTTATAATTTTCAATGTCTCAAGTTAAAGATGGTGATATAAAATTCATAACTAAGCCTTTGCACTTTAATCACTTTAATAGTATTATAATGTAATTAATTGAAGCGAGTTCTAAATAAAAAGAGACAGACTTATGCCTTTCAAATTTCATCTTACTAAAGTAACAATCAAAAGCAAAAGCATTAAATCAGTTTTAATTAATGCATCTCAATTTGTCTTCAATAATTATAAAAACTGGATTATCAAAATTAATTAAAGTCGATATACTTAAAATTGAACAGTATGCATGCATTTTAATTATGTTTGCATTTAAAGGGCTTTTCAATTAGTTCTGCTATATGATGACAGCTTATGGCGGATAGTTAGTCTGGCGGCGACCTATAAACCTCTTATTTCACTGTTGATATATTTTAGAAAATTTAAATTAATTTATTTTTGTATTAAGAAATATTTCTGGAAATGAATGGATTCTGTATAGTATATTTTTGAGTTTTATTTTTTTATTTATATTTTTTACGCTCATTGTATATTCACAAAAAATGTCAGCACACGCAACGAAAAAACATGGTTAAAACATCCATAATCGAAGAGCAAGATATCCAGTCATAACCGCCAAAAAAAGCCTAACTGACACATTTTTTGGACGTCGTTTTTTTTTGACGAAAAATCGATTATTTACGATCGCAAATGATTGATTTTGGTAAAAAAAATAAGTTCGAATATTGTTCGAATTAAGCTTTTTTGCCGGTTATGGCACGATATTCTGATTGATTATACACGCCTGATAAATTTATGTAAATACATACATATATGCACTATGTTTATATGTTTGTATGTTTGTTTCTTTATTATTACTAATATCATTCTTTCTCTTATATTTATTTATCTTACAGATCGCTCAGTACACTGAGTTTCTACTGCATAAAACGAGAGCATTTTAGTTGCTCGAATTGATCTGCAAAAACAAAAGGTGAATCATCCTTAAAAAAAAGCCGACAACAAACAAACAACGTAAACATTTACAATCAGCTGAAGCAGTATCCAAAAAGAGCAAATTTTCCTAAAATAAACCATATTTTATTTTGCATTGCTGGAGCTGCTCTCCATTGAAACGTCAAGCAAACATGATGGCAGTGATCTGCAGGTAATGCACAAGTTAAAACACGATATCGCTTAAATTAACGAAAAATTAAATTGCAAATAAAATTTTTATTAAAAAAGCCGGTTAACAAATCACGTAAACAATTTTCATATTTTATTAAAGGCAAACTGAAAACTGTTTATGACAAACTACATATAAGCATTGATTATTTAAAATAGCATACACACTATTTAAATAAATAGTACTTTTTTTTATAAATTTGTGTTCCAAAAGTGAGTATGTTTGTGCCCTGCGAACTTTTACTTTTTTTAATTTTTGTGCCTTGAAACTGAAATTTGAAAACGTGCTTGGCATCTTTTGAATGCTTCAAATACAATAAAAAAACTATAAATTTCACATCATGTCCCAGTCAGTTTTGTTCGTGTTGCTGTTTTATTTTTTAATTTAAGGTGGCCAAGTTAGTTGCTCAATTTTGTTATTGGTCAAAACTGTAAATATGAGACTGTGTGTTCAAACTAATTTGCATGTTGTTCAAAAACTGCACATTTATTCCAGTCTAGTCTTCTTAAAGTTTGTGAGTCTGTCTAATTTCACATGTTAAGAAGGTTTTTAAATTATGCATTGTCAACACAGCAAAAAACCAAAAAAAGGAAAACTATTTGCTTTTTATCCAAATAAGTAAATAAAAACACTTAAAACTATAGATAATATACCAGTGTGCAAAATATGTTGTTAAAACCAAAAAAAATTTTTTTTGAAAGCTAAATCGTCAGCCCATTATTGGTTTGACCCACCGACCATTTAAAAAAAATGAGTTAGTTATGGGGTATATATATTTCGAACATCTCCTTTCTGAATCCAAGACGCGTGTCTCGAAATTAATTATGGTTTCTGAGATATTTAGCACTCATTTTGCTCCATTTCAACTATTTTAAAATTTAATAAGTATTGTTTTGCTGTACATGCCACACTTTGGCGTTTGCGTCAAATTTTTCGTACACAAACATGCAAGGTAAAGTTAACTCTTGTTTTGCTTCATTTCTATAAGAAATGAATAATAAAAAATGAAAGTGCCGTAAGAAAAATTCAACGGCGACTGTTAAGCAAAAACATCATCACGCAGACGCAGCCGCCGATTAAATGTTTTAATATAAACATATTCAACACTATCGGCCTGTCCCACGGTGTCATTCGAAATCGTTCGATCGACAACTTGTATTGCAAACAACAATAACATTAGAAAATTTGTTGTTGCTTTCAATATAAGTATTCGATCGAACGATTTCTAATGACATCGTGCGACAGGCCGTAAAACAAAATAAATAAAAACTTACTTATGCATCTTTGAGTATAACAGAAATCATTTAATTTCATTCTTTATATTAAATACACTTTAATTACTTGTTTTTCTTGTGTAAGTGTGTAAGCGGATCGATAGTTAAAAATATTACGGCGGAGGCTTTTGCTGGTCAGCGTTAAACGATCGAAAGGTAAATTTCAGATTGGGTTAAAAAAAGTTTTCAGTAAATTGTGCTAGAATGAATCCAAGCAATTCTTGTATTCTATTTCGTTTGAAAACTTTATATACATTGCTTAAACTTAAAGTAAGACAATGAATCAACAATGAGATTGTGATTGGTGATTAATATGTAGCAGTCGATAAGAAAAGTTGTTACATTTCGAAAAGTTTTTCTTTCTTAACGATACAAATATTAACCTAATATGTATAATTAAATAAAATAATAAAATATTTTATATAAAAAATTAACAAAAAAATAAAAAAAAAAAATATATATATATGTGACCTGCTCCACGAAAAGGGACCTCTGCGCCGAAAAGAAGTTATTGAGAAAAACGCGTTTAAAAAAAGCGCTTCGTTTTTCCGTGTTTTGCGCATGGTTATGCAACTTTTCGGCGTAGAGGTCCCTTTTCGTGGAGCAGGTCACATATATATAACAATTCATATTCTTAATTGTAATTGTGCTTTTTTTGATTTTATATTTGATAATAATTTGTATTTTTTTTGTCAATCGTTATCTAAACAACTGGCCTGCCTCTTCAAGTGTGATTTATCTAATAGAAATGAGAGAACGTATCATTGTTATTATTTTTATTTTTCTTTCCTTTTATAGTGTTAATGATTCAAAGGTTTCAGTTTGTTTTAATTTTATTTTTATAACCATATTTGTAAAAATGTTGCTTGAAAGTATAATTTAGTTTAATAATGTGATTAGCTTAGGATACACTGATTGTTATTTTGTGAAAAGTTTCATGGTCAATATATTTAGGGAGAAGTCCAAATAGTTCCAGATATTTAAATTTATTTCAATTTGTGTGCAAATGTTTTTGACCAAGTTTTTATTTAAAGTTTTAATTATTTCGTTTCGTATTTACACATGTACATACGAGTACATATACACAAATGTAGTGATTTACTAGTGAAATTGTCAGTAGTACTACTGACCAGGTGTACCTCTAATCATCTATTGACATTTAACATTAGCTTGTCATTGAAAATCACCACTAGACTGTATCACTACTGACTAAGTAGTTTTTTTGGGACCACATGGAGACATTGACACCAAAGATTCAGTAGTACATTTTAGTGACCCTCATCTACAATTTCATAATGTTAGGGCAACAAACTTAAACACATACTACATGTGTATTTTAACAGTATTGCACAACATAATAAAAAAGAAAACCAAACTATTGACGCGTTCACTGACAATGTCTCTAACGTGTCTCTACACGCGCATAAAAGGAAAGTTGTCGACATTTCAACTAGTGCAATTGTCGCGATAGAAAATAGTGTTGACATAGAGACATATGGTTCTAGGCTGACTAGAGGGTATGTACATACACACACACATACATATGTATATACATTTGTAACACATGTATCCATATGAATGTATATATGTATATGCTTTTGTATAAAAACAAAGTTAAGTCATTTTATATACATATATTTTTTCTAGAATACGAGTACACTGAATCATGTTTATTTTTGTATCCTTTGTTTTGTTATAAATACAATATTTTTGAAAAGTATTTTGAGGTCTATAAATGCTCATGCAGAACTACATTGGGCAAAAGATTCCAATAGCATGACAAAGTAGAGAAGTACAGAAAGTATATGATAAGACAGGATTTAAAAAGGTATATCCCAGTGGGAAAAGGTAATGAATAGTAAAGGGGAAGGTAATGCACAGCATGTATAATTTTTCATTCCAGAATTCATTACTGTTAACACAGAACATGTCCTAGGAAAGTAATGAATTATTTTAATACGTCCGAAAAATGAATTCTATAATTCATAACAATCGTCACAAGCAAAAAGTATGTATTCTTCTTCTGCAGATGTGGTAATGCACGTGGTAATCAATGTGAAATTATTGTGTTTGATCAAATTACCCTCTCGTTTCACATTTATGTAATTAATGCCTACTTTCCCAGCTGGGATATGACTTTCTCCTGTCTCTCTCTCTCTCTCTCTCTTTCACACACGTACAAAATCATAGCTTGAGCCTTAAGAAGAGATACATATATACATATAAAACGGCGCACTATGAGTGGTTTTTCTAAATTGTGAAGAGCAATTTTGAAACACATAGGTCACCATAAATTGCAATAGAGCAAAAACTAAAATTTTTTAACCGACTTCAAAAAAAGAAGGAGGTCGTCTCTATTTTTTTTTGGGTGTTACTTCATAACTCGGTACATTTTAGACCGATTGTAAAAATTCTTTTTTTGTCTGAGAGGGTATAGCTTCCAATTAGTCCCATTAGTTTTTATTTAATTTTTATCATATTCTACTTATTTGATTGCTGCGAAACCTATCAAACAAGTTTGGTTCTTGTAATTACACAATTTGAAAGTTGAAAAAATGGGCGGGGTTACGCCCATTAAAATTTATTAAAATATTTTAAGCGGTTCTACTCAACCGATTTTTGCGAAACTTACCACACACCTTGACACAAACCTCCTTTAAAAAAATGGGCGGAGTCACGCCCATTAAAAGCTTCACAAGCTTCTATTTCACCGATTTATACGAAACTTGGCACACATCCTAAGCTTAAATAAAGGCACAATCTTGCATTAAAAAGAGTAGGCGGAGGCACGCCTATTAAATTTCAGTATAATATTTCACGTGCTTTTAATTAAACAACTTTTACGAAACTTGGCACACACCTTGAACTGCTTAGTGTCTATGCGAAATTCCAAAAAATACCCATTCATTTTTAACTATTCGGTGTATATTTTGCTTCAAACCGATACAAAAAATCTTTAAAAAAATTAATATAATTAATTTTATTTTTCTAAATATGACACGAACTCAAAAGTATGCACTAAAAAGGTAAAAATTAAACTTTTTAAAAAAATTAAACCGACTTCAAAAATAAGCACTAAAAAGCTAAAAATAATATAGATATAGTTAAATAAAATATTTTTACATATGTTACCTATGTATAGCGCTGTTTGAAATTAGTGACAGTAATACTGATACTAAACACATAGGAACATGCCCGGTAAAAAATTGCAAGTACTTTTCATGTACATATATATAGAGGGTGTTTTTTTTAGAGGTATAGAACTTCGAATTGAAATAAAACACAAGAAAATCGTTTTAATGTCCATCAATTTGGCTTTATTGGAAGGATAATTTTATGCCATTAACGTTTAAATATGATTTCGGGCATGTGGCCGCCGCGGCTGGCTCGAATAAAGCCAATTCTACAGGTCCAATTTTCAACCACTTTTTCGAGCATATGGGGCCGTATGTTGGCAATAACGCCACGAATGTTGGCTTCCAAGTCCCGTAACGTTTCTGGTTTGTTGGCGTAGACGAGCGACTTCACATATCCCCAAAGAAAATAATCCAATGGTGTCAAATCACACGATCTTGGTGGCCAATCCATGGTTAACCGAATTAATTGCTCTGATGGACGATTATGTCGACCATAAAATGGACGGAGCTTGCGGTAAACTTCGCGAACTGAACCATTATTTTCGAAATAAATTTGCACGATTTGCAAACGTTGTTCTTTTGTCAACCTGTTCATGATGAAATGGCAAACCAAACTAAATATTAATCACTTGACAGCTGACAAAATGGCCGCCAGTTAAAAAAGTGATGCCAACTTAAAGTTCTATACCTCAATAAAAAACACACAATACCTTTACACTTTTATATGTATATGTATGTATGTGCTTAGTTAAGCCCCCGTAGACGACATGTTTTTACATCTGACTTGTCATATTTCCCAGTGTAAAACATGTACATGTCGTGTGGTACCTTTAAAACATTGCTTCTGTAAAAGTCAGACGCAAAGTCTTCTGACAAAATTTCAATTAGAGCGTGTTCTATTTTCTTCTGACAAAATTTCTGACATCAGCTGTTTTTCTTAAGCAAAATATGTCTTCAAAAATCTATGCCGTGGGGAAACATTCTGCGGCGTTCCGATATTGACGGAAGCATTAGCCGCCTAAAGTTGATATATTACAACATAGATATATTTATGTTTTTTTTTTTAAACTATTAAATAACAATCATGTACATGAAATAAAATTGAGTTCTTCGAATTTAAAGAAAAATTCTTTAAAATGAGTGAACTTTTTACGGCGTAAAGAAACATTTTTGTGCCGGCAACACTCCATTTTGAAACGGAGAACGAGATAGGTTTGTGCAAAAATATTTAAATTTTTTTATATTTGATTTTGCTTTAATTGCAGTTATAATTGAAATAATGCTGCACACTGCAATTGTATTATTTTCTGAATTCATTTTACAACCACTTTTAACAAAATACTTAATGAAATTTGAGCACAGATCAGCTGTTGGATACAAACACGGACAATGTCAGATGTATTTGTACATGCTCGTTTGTGACCGAATATTATAAACCTTCTGTAAAGCACAATTTTTGACAGACATGCAGAATTACATCTGAGTTGAAAAGTTGACATGTCAGACGTAAAAAACATGTCGTGTACGACCTGCTTTACCAATATTGCTGGCACCAACTTCAAACAGCACTATAGGTAACATATGTAAAAATATTTTATTTAACTAGATCTATATTATTTTTAGCTTTTTAGTGCTTATTTTTGAAGTCCGTTTTTTTTTAAAGTTTTATTATTTTGGCACAGCCGAATATAGCACTCTTACTTGTTTAAACTTAAAATGTGTTTTCTACCTTGGAAAATTATTAATAAATATGTATGTATGTATGTGCCAGCATTTATGCGTTTATTTTATCCTCCAACAAACTCTAATTAATTTATCATAACTCAGAAATTACAACTTAACAACATGTTGTTTAAATAATATTTAATGAACACTATTGTTAAAGTGTGTTATAAATGTTTTCACCTCAAGTAAAAATTATGGAAAAATTGCTTTATTTAGAAAACTGTATTTTTTGTAGTAAATTATAAATATATATTTCATCAATCTTCCCAACCATAACCAACAAAAACAAAAGTTATAATAAATATAGAGAACTTTTTAAATATTAATTTATGTCAGTGGTTCTGGCAGCGATCCATATCGAGCTTCAATCAGTATTAATTAATAAGTTTATTATTAAATCTAAAATATCATGTAGTTAAATACAAAATTTTAAATTATTCAGAAAAATATCAAATAAGAATAAGAAGATAAAATTATGATTAACTGTGTTATTCACAAAAATATTTTTGGTGTTGCTATATAAAAAAAAAATTAAAAATGTTTAAAATCTCCGACATCTAGAAAATATTTGATATCTTCTAAGCGGCTGAACCGATTTGCTTCAAACATACCTAAGAACACTCTCGATTAAGTCATCTTTCAAACAGAGAAAAAAAATTGATCCAGCCTTTTGGTCCGTATATGGACTGGTACAGACACACACTACAAATTTATAACACCATTTATTGTTTGGTCGGGGGTTAAAAAGGTTTACTAAAGCATAATTTTGTTTAATGGTTGTATATTCGTTTTATAAACCTTTTAAAAATGAATATATTTTTTTGCATGCAGATTTTATCTTTGAACAAAATCACTCAATAACATCACATTAACCATTTGCATTAATTCAGTTAATTGTTTTCAATTTAAACTTTAACGTCGATATTTATAAACCAATTAATGTTGGTTTAACGTAGAAATTTTGTAGCAGAAAAGCGGTTTAACGAATACTTTAACTTTAACTATCGTTTATGAATACTGTTATATGAGTGCAATTATAAAATTTTAAATCAGTTACAGTGTGCATAAAAATTGTGCGACAGTATTGTGCAGCAGACATTCACCAGGCATGCACTTTGTTATAATACACTTACAACCTTATTCTGTATAACATCTCCCCGGGAATTTACCATTTGCAAACTTTAAGTTAAAATAAAAGAACTGTGAAGTGCTCCCTGAAATTTAAATTTTAAGATCAATTTGTTTAAGAAAAAAAAAAATTAGTTCCGTGGAAATTATTTCCCCGGGGAATATTTATAATTGAGCTGTTAATATTCCCTGCAAATATTTTAAGAATTTAAACTTTCAGTTAAACTCCGAAGTAAATTCTTATGTGCGATATATCGTAAAAAATTTTAAGTCGTCTGAATTCTTTCAAAAGCATTATTGAGCTCCCTTACGCTTTAATGGTGAATTCAGGGACCACTTGTTGGTAATCTTGATAATAATCATGTACAATATTCTTAGTAACAATTTATTATGTCACTAATGCCGAGTACATACACATCAGGCATTTTTTGTGTTGCCATTTTGAAAATGTGTGCAATGCCGTTTACATTATGTTTTTTTATATGGAAAGCAATGCCAAACGTTGCCACTAGCACAAACTATTGCGATGTCACAAAATGCTATAATATTTACTCGGCATAAGTTTAAGCATTGAGCAAAAGTGTTTAATTAAAGTATTTTTGAAGAGTGCAGTAATATATATGTATTAGAGATGGGCGCGAGTCGTGTTTTTTTCGTGACACGAACACGCAAGACTCAACACCAAGTGTTCGTGACAGAAAATCTGATTTCGTGCGTGTTGGGGTCGTACCGTGTTGAGCAAAATTCACACGATAAACACGAAACGAGTTTTGGTGTTAAAATATGTATGCATGAATTTCCAGTAAAGAAAAAATTTAATATTTTGAATCGTCAAACACGTAAAACCATCAAATTTGTTGATAGTGTAGGGGTCTATTAAGCTTAAAGTTCTGAAGTTAAACAAAAATAAGTATCTGTTTGAATATAAAAAATGCTTTTTTTTTGCTATTCAATATGATTGTTGATTGTGTTGTGCATTTTCTTGTTTTGTAAAAATTTCGCGTGCGTGTTTCGTACATGTTGGACATCTTGGCATTCGTGTTTGCGTCGTGTCGTGTTGGAAAAATTCAACACGCGCCCATCTCTAATATGTATATCTGTGGCAAAAAGTAAAAAGTACTTAAGTCGAAATAATCTAATTTTTGAGTTAATGGCACCTCAGTAATCTTCATATTCAAAAGTACTTTTAGACAAAATCTGAATTATTTTATGCGATTTTTCAAGAAGTTATAGCGCAATGACTCCGTCCTTATTTTTTTAAAGTTGTAGTCTCATATGGAATAAAAGCTTAATAAAGCTTATACTTTGTTACAATTTCCGAAATTAACTTTAAAAGAAACAAATTTCTGAAAATCAATTTTAAAGTTTAAAAGTGATCTTCTATAAAAATGTAAAATATGACTTAAGCACTTTTGTCTTCTTGCCACAGATCTGTTACTATATCTATGTTTATGTATGTATATGTCTACGATAAAAAAAGTTTGGCACTCCCTGATTTAGTCACTCGTTCGACTTAAAATATTCTCTATCACATCAAATTTGCTTGTTTGGCTGTAACTTTGTTTGTGTGTTTGCAGACTTCATTGAAAAAAAATCCTCTAGATTCGCACTAATTAAGTGAAATAAATTGTATGTTTTTTTTTAATATAAAACAACAACTTATAAAGAAACAAATATATGTATGTATGTAGACTTAAAAGGAAACAAACACATGCACAAAGGTGTTGCATGATCTTATACATATTTTTTCTTAAATAAATAGGCAATTATTTATTATATTTGATGATGCCTCATTAGGAACATTTTGTTCTATTGATATTTTTATTGACTTCTTTTATTCTCTTTTCTTGCATTCAGATAATTCAAGCTATTTATTGTGAGACTACAAAGGAATATAATTATTATTTCAGTAATAAAATACTTAAGTTTTTTTGATACATATTGGTATTTAATAAAGTGCATAATGAATCAAAAGACAGTAATTATATATTTAGCATGAACACAACGAATCAGAGATGCGTGCAGGGTATTGTGTCTTTTTGACCCCAGACCGCGCACTTAGCATGCTACAGCTTTAGGAAAATCATAATTTTTCGACTGCAGCACGTAAGAGACTCTGCAGTATTAAAGGTTAGCAACTCTTAAATGATGCGCCAATCGAAAATAAATCAAAATTTTTGCAGAAGCCGGCACAACACTGAAAAAACCTTAAGCCGAGGTGGCCAAGGCTCTAACTTTTCAATTAGGAAATGCGCAATCTTAATGTGCATAGATCTTCATTATATTGCATTTATCAAAAAGACTTAAATCTGCATGCCTACAAAAATTAATTAATGCTGGAATCAAAGCCCCAGGCTACCAGTTCGAGACTTCCCTGATTTAACACCTTTGGACTTTTTCTTGTGGAATTATCCGAATAGAATAGGGGGAAAGATCTGGTCCAAAGACCGGCACTGCGACACCTGATGGATCTTCTGTACCATAGATCTATGAGTTTAATTAATTCAATCTCTGTATGACTTTCCTTATGAAGGTCAGTACAGATATTGGAGAAGCCCGCCTCATATCATCTGAACACAGAAACTCAGAATGAAAAACACGCCTTCTACTGTCACATAATACGATACAATCACAAAGAATGTGTGTCGTCGTCTCGTCATCTTCCAAGCACAAGCGACACAAAGGTGAACGAACTTGGTTACTTTTCCACAGAGGATAGTTCAGTCCAAAGTGACCAGACCGAAAACCAGTAACAAGCCGTAAATTAATCCTGTTGAAGTTCAGGATGCCATTATATGTAAATGGCTGGGATTATCCGAAACAACGACAAATAAACAAACTTCGGTTGTCCCAAATTTTATAAACATTACAACGACGTACGCTTATGGAGTATATATACATATACATATACAAACATATAAACATACATACATATTTATATTTATGTTTTGCAATTTATAGTAAGTGGCCCATATATACTTCAGTTAATTTTTCGACTAAGGAGTTTGATGCAATGATTTTATTTTCAACACTAGCAAACGTTGAATATTTTATTCTATACTCTGTATTACAATTTTTTTACATTATTAATATTTTCTCTTTTTTAAATGAATGAGGAGAAATGAATTATAGAGGACTTTAACAGAGATCAGCACTTTCTAATGGCAATTTATTAACTTACATCTAAAGCAAATTGAATGAGCATACAAAGGTAAAACTTTTGCCAGCTTTTACCATATTGAAACCGGCACCAAAAGCTGCACCTATATAAAAAACTCTTGAGTAAAAATCTTCCTAAAATATAAAATATGTTTAATTTACACATATTTTATAATTATAAATTAAAGTTTTAATGAAACTACCGAAATGTCTTAACGAATTCGTTACGAAAAGTTCGAAATGTCTTAACAAATTCGGTACGACAAGTCTGACTTCAGAAAAAGTCGAAAGATTTGGTTTGGGGTGAATTCATACTTTTTTATTTGTATAGAAATATATATATACCCCCCAAACCAAATGATTCGACTTCTTCTGAGGTCAGACTTGTCGTACCGAATTCTTTAAGACATTTCGGTAGTTTGTTTAAACTCAAACTTTTCGCAACGACATTTCGTTAAGGTTTCGTAACTAAATATCGTTGCGAACTTGTGTCAACAGTTTCATACAAAAATCGTTACGATTTCGATAATATTTCGGTTCCGAAATTGGACGATTTTGTCGACTAGTCGCTACGGTTTCTTTACGTATGTACATAAATACATATGTAGTATGTATTTAAATTAAAAATTGCTTGAAATTTTCTTGTTTTACTTTTATTACATACATTTTTTTTGACTTTCCATTAAAATTGGCTTAATTGTTTGCGCAAAAGTTGAAAAGGAACTTCTTGAAACAAGTCTCGCATATTTGTTCTCATAAAATCCTTTATTGTTTCCATAAAGCGCTTACTTATTTTAAAGAGTGCTTACTCGCATATATTTGGACATTGCTGTCAAAGAAAAAAACTGAGTTTTCGAAAAAAAATTTAAATTTATTCCAAAAATGGTATTTTGACTTTTTAAACCTTTGATGAACGTAAGGAAACTATTATTAATTGTTGTTTGATATATAATGGTTTTTGTAGTTGATTTACATACAGAAAAAAATACCAATGTAAAATCACCATGCAAAAAGTCATATTAAATTTACAAGAAATAATATATTGTTTAAGTGTGTTGGTGTTTATTTGATTTGTTCATAGCTTCAATACACTTTTGTGCTTAGTTGTGTGAGTTTTTTTGTATTGTTGTTGTTTTTTTATGTTTGTAAACAGTCGACAAGCTAATGCTGGCTGGTAGGCAGTGTACTAGTCTTGTAGACAGAGGCTCGCAGGTTCGAATGCTGCTGACAAGTCGAAGTATTTTGTATTTTTTTTAAACTAAAACTTTTCAAATAAATTGTGTGTTGCTATTTAATTATCAATTAAATAATGTAGAAATAAAATTTTATTCATGATGATACATATTTAGTATGTATCTAAAGAATATTTAAAGTTGTTCTGGCTGCAGGGGTAAGCACGTTGACTACCACGCGATGAGTTCTGAGTTCAAATCTTGCCGGAGAAGACAATTTATATACAAACAAACATTTTTCTGATGTCTATGTCAACCACACGCAAGATAAATAATTAATAAAATACAATTACTACATTAAATTAAATTGATGTTGTTCCAACTTGGAATAACTTTGATTCAACATGATTCTTCATTTTGATTCTAACAGTACGTAAATGTTAAATCAACATGAAATAAAGTTATTTCAATATGAACAGAAAATATTATAGAATAAGTAAGAGCCCTTTGCACATGAAAATTCTACTTTGACAATGTTATTTAAATTTTCTTATAAACGTCCTCTTACTTCTGCATACGCAAAGCTTACTTTGACAACTACTCTTCTTGCATACTCAACTTTTAAGAAAAAAAATTATATTTTATGTGAGTAAATTGAAAATTTTAAACTCATTTTAAGTACAACTAGTTCTTTTAAGTTATGACGTTGTTTCAGTAAATGAGCGATAAGTTCATTTTGAAATAATTCCTTCAAAGGCCTTAATTACTGCCAAACATAAATTCTATATGATACCCCAGCAAAAAATTACCATTCAAATCATTAGTTACAGCATTGATGAACTCAGCTCTAAGTAGTTCTATTTCTTATGAAACATCAATGAAGTTAACACATTGTTGTCATGGGACGGAATCATCCAAATAACTTAATGGTATTCGCTTAAAAGGTTGTCTAGAACAATTTTTTTTGATATAAACAAAAGCTTTAGAATATTCAATTCAGTACCTGTAGTGATTGATATGAAATGAAAGTGATAAACCTTTGGAACTAGTTCCAATATTTTTTGCTGGGATGCTTATAAACATTTACAAAATAAACTTCATACTATATACATACTTATGTACGTATACATATAAATTTTTATAAATTATATATACAAGTATGTACATAGGTATGCGTATATTTATGTATGTATGTATGGCTGTAATTTACCTCGTTTATATCTTTTTACTCACAAAATTGTTTTGACAAGTCTTACTTTTATATATAATTACGAGTAATTCTTTCTGCTCGTAATGAAATGTCTATACAATCTGCAAATTTCGCGATTTATTAGATAAACAGATAAATAATTGAAATATTCATAAAATGTATTTTGTTGTTGTTGTAGACTAAATAATTAAGCACTTAATGAGATAGATAAACATTCTAGTGGAAAATTGAGTGCCATTTGTTTATATATATGCTCTTAGTCATTATAAACTTTTTAAGAATTTAGCAAATTTATGAATGAACTATTGGATTTAGTCAGGCGTAAAAAGTTTGCGCATTTGTTTTTATAATTCATACCCTGCAGAAAATGCGAATAGTGAAAATGTAGTGATTTACTAGTGGCATTGTTAGTAGCACTACTGACCAGATGTACCCCAGCCAATGTAATCGCCTATTGACATTTAACGTCATTCAAAATCCACAACTAGACTGTAGCACTACTGAGTAAGTAGTTTTTTTGGGACCACATGGAGACATTGGAACCAAAGATTCAGTAGTACATTTTAGTGACCCTCATCTACAATTTCATAATGTTAGGACAACAAACTTAAACACATACATACATGTGAATTTTAACAGTATTGCATAACATAATTAAAAAGAAAACTAAACTATTGACGCGTTCATTGTCAATGTCTCTAACGTATCTCTACTCGCGCATAAAATGAAAGTTGTCGACATTTCAACTAGTGCAATTGTCGCTATAGAAAAGAGTGTTGACATAGAGACATATGGTTCTAGGCTGACTAGAGGGTATTTATATTGTTTATCTTGGAAATATGTATGTACATGTATGTATATATATAAATGTGAGTGTACGGGTATCTTTGTTTATTTTGTTTTTGCAAATTTTGATTAGATTCTATAATTGTATGTATTGCTGTTAATGGGAAAAAGTTAAAGTTTTTGCTTTTAAAAGCGTTTCGAACAGTTGTGGCGTGAAGCGTATTTACACTAGAGCAACTCAAGTTTTATGGAAGCGAAATTCGTGCAAGGTGTACCCCCCTCAAAATGAACATTGGTATTTTTATGATGACATGTAAAATATTTCGGCTCTAGCTTTGACCTCTCCTGAGCTGTACCATTTTGAAAAAGGGTCTATTTTTGCGTGTTTTGTTAATTTGAGAATCTGTTTCCTTACCAACATATACAATATGGGTATCATAAGAAAGGGTTTCTTAAGGCGCGTCCAACTGTATATACAATTTGTCCAAGGACGATCATCCATGTCCTTTTTTTAAGGATATTCTGTAAAAAAGAACGGGGTTTGAATTTTTTGTTCGGGGTTGTTTGTAACAAAAATGTCAAATTAACATATTTTAATCTTTAGTCGATTTAATTAAATACGGGTTTCAGCTTTTTTTGAAATTCGTGCTAGTTCGCGTTTTGACAAAAATGCAATGGGGTGGTAACCCTTCGTTTTAAGTAGGGCAATATGGGTATCAAATTTTTTCTTTTGCCAAGTACATCATCTTTGTATGTATATAATTTAGATTTTTGCAAATTAGATGCATTTTACACGGTGCTCTGGAATATATATAAATGCAATCTTGTGGTAACTCTAATATGATAGCGGATTTAGTTTCTAGATCATATATGGATGAAAATAGGACTAAAGAAAGAAAAAAAGAAATTATCCACGACTTTTTGGCGGTATATTTTTTTTCGCAAATTAAAAAAAGTTATTAAATTTTATTGTTTATATTTACAAAACTGTCCTCAAAAAAAAAAATCTAAATTATATACATACAAAGATGATGTACTTGGCAAAAGAAAAAATTTGATACCCATATTGCCCTATTTAAAACGAAGGGTTACCACCCCATTGCATTTTTGTCAAAACGCGAACTAGCACGAATTTCAAAAAAAGCTGAGACCCGTATTTAATTAAATCGACTAAAGATTAAAATATGTTAATTTGGCATTTTTATTACAAACAACCCCGAACAAAAAATTCAAAAACCGTTATTTTTTACAGAATATCCTTAAAAAAAGGACATGGATGATCGTCCTTGGACAAATTGTATATACAGTTGGACGCGCCTTAAGAAACCCTTTCTTATGATACCCATATTGTATATGTTGGTAAGGAAACAGATTCTCAAATTAACAAAACACGCAAAAATAGACCCTTTTTCAAAATGGTCCAGCTCACGAGAGGTCAAAGCTGGAGCCGAAATATTTTAAATGTCATCTTAAAAAAGTCCAAGGTTCATTTTTAGGAGGGTACATCGAGCACTTTTTTTGGTGAGTTGCTCTAAAGTACACTCGTATAATTGAAATAGTTATGTACACAGAAAAAATAATCAGTGGGGACTTATGGAAAAGAAATTGTAATAAATCTAGAACTTCTAAACTACTCTCTAGATTTATATGAAACTGCGAAAATCTTTAGAGGAGTACTAAGGCTTTTAAACACATGTCCTTATAGCCTTCTGGCTTAAGCTGGAATGGAGTTGAAGTGGGCCAAATGTGACCACCTGGGATTGACAAAAACTTCTGAGGCTTGTAACTTTTTTAAAAAGTTGAAAATTTTTATTGCGTAATGCATATTGAGCTAAGCTCAAAATTTTTAAGAAATAATTACCTCTGATGTAATTCCGTATCTCTCACAACTTAGAAGATATATGACTTAAGACAAAAAAATTTTTTTGCCCTGATTTTTTTGAGTATTTCGCCTATAACTTTTTAATTTATTTGTTGGATTTTAAATTAAAAAACAAAATTACATTTTGAACAAAATTCTAAATAAAAGTAAGAAAAAAAAAATTACTAATATCTGCATTGTTGAAATAGGGAAAATGCTAAGAAATCAAAATTTTAAAATTTCCCTGAAAAAGGTATCTTCATTATTTTCAATTTTGTAAACAATTTTGTGTAACATATCGAGCCTTTTTTTCAATTTTATCGTAAGTGACATGTTATCGAAAATATACTTTTTTATTGAAATTAAAATTTTATGGGCCTACCCATAGTTTATAATTATCAAAATGCCAAAATTGTTGATAACTTTTAAGATACGGGCTGTAAAATTTTATCGTAAGCGACAATTTACGTAAAAAAACATATTTGAATATTTTAAAAAACCTTCTCCTGAAAAATTTAATTTTTGTCGCTTACGATTAAATCGAAAATAAGGCTCGATATTCACTTTTTAACCACAAAGCGCTAAAGGTAATCCATTAAGAATGTGCTTAGAGCGAATAATTTTGTATTATTTATTAAAAAATCGCATATTTTGAGTTATGACGTTGTTGAAGTAAATTAGCCATATCTAAATGTATTATTGAAAGTTTTAACATACAAAAATTTAAGTTTTATAATAATGTATTAAATTTTTGCGTTTGTAGTTGTTGCTATTGTGCCCATGTGGAAAAATCAATATTGTCTCAAAACTCTGAAAAAAAATTCCCAAATAACAACAGTTGTATTGTGACACTCAAAACAGACACTAGTTGATGTATCTAATCGTAAACTATAAAAATTATCTTTAATTATAAAAGCAAACAAAAGCATTAATTGTAGTACGTACAATTTAGAAAATACGCATGTTTAAAAATTCAATTAGTTGATGAATGTTATTTTTAAATTATACATCATACATTACTACAAAACTTTATTAATTTAAGTGTTTACTTTTTCTACATTTTTTTATTCGTTTTGAACAAACAACAATCCTTGACTTTGGCATTGCATGAATCATTTTCGTAACTGGTGAATTTCGTATATGACGTCATAATTTCTGTAAAACACAAATTTAATCGATGCAGCTGTTTTGTTATTTTGCTACTGGCAACTTTGAGTTTAGCCGGTACCATACAAAATCGTCCAGCATTTCCTACACAACCAAATCAAGTGCAAAATACTAACAGTAAATCACCGGGCAGAAGAGTGATGCATCCAGCTTTTGAAAATGCCGGTCGTACGCCAGGCTTAGAGATCTGGAGAGTTGAGGTAAGTTAAGAAAATTGATAAAAAGCTGATTGTTATTTCTCAAACTTTAGACAATAGATTTTTTTTACATAAGTTATTCTCGTGAATAGCCATTTAAGTTTGTTTTTAAGTTATTGGTGGTATTTTATGTATCAAAAGCCTCTCATAATATTTATATATATTTAAAATGCTTTGGGACGCAAGCAAAGTGTTTAAGAAAAATTTGCTCCAATTCCAAAATTTTTTAACCCAAAAATTTTTAACTACTTAAGAACTACCATTGATAGATTTGATTCTTGTAGGAATTTTAATATAAATAATTTTACAACTAATGTTCACATGGTTGTTGAATGAAGGGCTTAACTTGCGCAATTATTTTAAATTTTGTTTTTGTTTCAAATGCAAGTTTGTGACAAGTTGAACGTTGTCGACATCGTGGGACAGGCCCAAAGTTTTTTGCAAGATGCTAACAAGACGAGCCGACTATGGCCTATTGAATTTTTGCTGATATAAAATTCATATGAGTGATGATCGATCTTTTCAAATTCAGCAAACTGTTACATATTCATTAATTTAATTGCAAAAAGATAAAGGAAATTTGTATGCCAATGTACAGTAAACTCGCGATAATATAAACTAATTACAATTAAGAATGCTAAAGTAACAAGAAAGTAACAAGTTTCGTATGCCTGTCATGTTGGCGGCGTATAAATCAACCCGTCAATAAAAAAAGAAGAGAGTTGTATTAGGACACCCGGTTATAGCTATGCTGCCTAGTTATATCAAACAAATTTCATATGTAAAATAACAATGCTATACAATTATTTTATATGATGATGTCAAATTTTCTGCAAATATTTCAAAACATTTCCATTTATTTCCCATAATTTTCTTTTCTAGCCGGTGGCGGCTGTTAGCCGGCTTACAGACGATCGGCTGTGTTCTCTAGCTTGTGCTCATGAGCAAAAACAAAACAAAAACAAATTGAGCAATTGTTCTCCTTGGTTTTGTTTTGTTTTTTTTTCACTCACTTCAAGGAACGAAAAAAATAAAATCCGAATTGTTTGATTTTATTTTTTTCGTATCAAAACAAAAATAAATTTATAACTGTAATAGTGTCGATTATTTTTGTTACGAAAACCACGTCCTAACTCCTGTATCGCGCAATATATAGCATAGCTATAAAAATGCAAAAACAAATCTGGTATAAAAAACACGACTGCACGAGTTTATTTCATCGTCTCTCGAGCACTTAAGATCAATTTTGTGTTAAAATCATTTAAAGTAATATGCATTTGCAATAAGTTATTTCGGTTCAAATTATTTGGACCTTGTTCACTTAATGGGCATCCCTTTTTTTTCTGTGAACATGGATGATTTTCTTAAATTTATATATGTTAGTTTTCTTTAAAGGTCAAATTTTTGACTTTGCTCGTTTAAAATATGTATGTATTTATTTTAAATTATTTCCACATCCTTAAGTTTATGTGCAGAGAAAATAAAATGAAATAAAAGAAAATTAAAAATACAGCAATAAAATCAACACAACAACAAGGAAAAACACAAAATTAAGTATTAATTATTTAAAAAAACTGCATGCAGCCACTTTGAGGGAATAAAAAATAACGGTTAAAATAACAGCAGAGCGAATGAAAAAGCAACCGAATGAAAATGAAAATAATCAAGCTTATTTAAAAATATTGACGGTATAAAATTAAAAACGCTTTAATGGGGGTTCTATAATAAACAAGAAGGATATGATGGCTTTAAAGAAGTAGTATAAGTTCATGTACAAACAAACAATGAAAATATAATTGAACATACATATACAGATATTTATATACAGATATATACGAGGTCTGATAAAAAAATAACCGTTATTTTAAATTTTTTCAAAAAGTATTTATTTATTCATCAATAACTATCTTGTCCCCTTTAAAGTAATCCCCCTCAGATATAATACACTTATGCCAGCGTTTTTTCCAATCCTCGAAACACTTCTGAAAGGCGCTTTTTGGCATCGCCAACAGCTCCTGTTTCGATTTTTCTTTTATCTCCTCAGTCGTAGCAAAACACTTTCTTTTCATCGATGTCTTCTGTTTTAGGAAGAGGAAAAAGTCAGCGGGGGCCAAGTTCGGTGTATACGGTGGTTGAGGCATGATAACGGTTTTGTTTTTGGCCAAAAACTCACGCACAAGCATCGATGTGTGAGCTGGTGCGTTATCACGGTGCAAAATCCATGATTGCTTTTTCCACAATTCTGTGCGTTTTTGACGAATTGCTTCGCGCAAACGGCGCATAGCTTCAAGGTAGTATTCCTTATTGACCGTACGACCTTGTGGCAAGAATTCATGATGCTCCACGCCATTGCAGTCGAAGAAAACAGTGAGCAAAACCTTCACATTTGACCGAACTTGACGTGTTTTTTTCGGTCATGGCTCGTCTGGACGCTTCCATTGGGATGATTGGGCTTTGGTTTCAATGTCATAGCCATATACCCATGATTTGCCACCAGTTATGACCTTTTTTAAGGAAACCTGGATCGCCGTTGACGATGTTCAACAGCTCCTGAGCGATGTCCATGCGACGTTGTTCGAAGAGCACACCAAAACACGACTAACCTTTTTATCTGTCAAAAATAAACTGACAATCCAAAATGGCTAATATTGCCAACATATATAACATACATTTTTGATCAGACCTCGTATATATATACACATAACGAGAAGTACACTCAAAGAATTTTTTAATTATGAACACTGTGGTCAACTTAAGTATATAAAAATTTGCTATGTTCATTATTTTTATTTATGGGAAGAAGAAAAATTAAATTAGACTTTATTAGCTGGGGGAAATACCGATATTTTTCTTTGCAGCCACGCACTTCATCAGCACCCAAGTCTATGTACTGGGGTAGAGATTGTTATTAACATCAGCTATTCTATTCTTTAGAAATTCACATTAATTAATAAAAATATTTCATTCAACAAGAATTGAAATTACTGAACTTAAGCCTGACTAAGAAGCTATTTCTGATTAAAATTTTTGAAAATATTTAAAAGCATATCAAGTCTTAAGGTGACATGATGAAGTTTTTGAACCCAGCTTTGGAATTTGAGAAAAAAGGTCTTATATTTGATATTTATAACAAAAATAGATATATTTCGAAACCATCCGATTCCTTCAATAACAAAAATTTTGAGCAAGAATTTTTTTTTG
The DNA here is from genome assembly GCA_936439885.1 of Nowickia ferox. Taxonomy (NCBI): domain Eukaryota; kingdom Metazoa; phylum Arthropoda; class Insecta; order Diptera; family Tachinidae; genus Nowickia; species Nowickia ferox. The sequence continues at coordinate 85,969,962 of OW387023.1, read as the reverse complement.
TAAATTTTTTTATAGTATTATCTTTCGAATAAGTATAAATATCGCAATTTTTTTTATAATAGTGAAATAATTAACACGCTCTCTTCTGTAAAAAATTCGGAAAAATCAAATTGTTTCAAAATTTTAATTTAAATTGCGTATAACTTTTGACTTGATTGTGCTTTTGATAACAATTTTTTTAAATAATAACAGCCGTATCCGAAAAAATAATTTAAATAAATTTTAATCCATAATAACTTGATTTCTCCAAATCGTAAAAGATTTGACTTCCCCATTAACAGAACAGTGAACCAAGGTTGGTAAAAAAGTTAATAATAAATTTTTGTTTCGAGTATTTCCTAAATTGTAAATGCAAATCCATAAATGTAGCAGACTTTTTTTAAGCTTTTGGATAGAAAACTCTACTTGCGAAAAATCTTTTTATCAGATCAAAAACATCAACTTGACATCAGTTTGAATTTTTGATTAACTCCAGGTTGCCCACTTTGCGTTTTGGGGTGGCTCCGACACCTTTAAAGTTGTATGGTAAAAATTCCAGACTTTATGCTCTGTTAAACCTTTTTAAAGGCTCGTTTAGAAACTGCAGAGTTATTTCGATTTTTTTTTTGCCAAAATCCTTGCTGTGCATTGTTCAAATAAATCAGGAATCAAATAATTAAGGAATCAAAACAGTATCTGAATGAAAGGTCCGCGAAATTCTCGCATTACTAAATCATTTATATATTTGATGTAGCTATTTTGAATTAAGAACTAACTCTCTTAGTTACTTTATAAAAAAAAATAATTTTCCAAGTGTACGATAACACAGTGGTTTGATAAAAAATTTTTCATGTAACGAATTTCTTTAAAAAAGCGTACTCTGTGGACTCTAAACAGAAATAAGTGAGCTTCAAAAGTGTTCAAGATTAAATTGTTTTCGATCACAACATTGAGTGATTGTTTGGAAGAAATAACATAAATACCGAAATATTTATTGCTTATTATGTTGCGAATCAAGATTTTTTGGATGACAGAAGTCACTAATTAGCAACGAAAATTTAAGCTCAGTAAATATAATTTCTTGGTTTTTAGAAAAAACTAATTAGCAATTGAAAATAACATCTGTTGTTTGTTAGCTGATCTCGTTATCACACTCCTCAGCAACTGACAGGCAACTTGAGATTGGTTCATATAAATAATTATTGGAAAAATTTTACCTTGGATACGGTACACAGAATAATGATACAATAATTATGAATGATCTAACTTGAAACTTATTTTAATAGAAGTTCGATTTGGGAGATTTTAGGCAATGTGCTCTTAAATTTATTCTCAGCAAAAAAACCTTCTAAAGAAGTCATTAAGACTTCTTGAATCTGATCTGGAAGTACTGCAACCTAGGATTATTTTGAATGTTTTTAATATCGGCTTGTCCTTTCTGTAAGTTTTCGGTTTTTATTACTATTCATTGGCTTGCAAGTATTGTTAAGAACAATTAGTTTGCAAAGAAAATGGTTCTTACTTCTGAGTGATTTATTTTTTTCCGTACAGGTTTCCTTTAATTTTGAAGGAATTTCCGTCACCCCACATCAAAATGGTTTGTAAACGTACTGTTTTTTTTACTTCCATAGAACAAACGATACTTGTAAGGATTCTTAGGCGATTGTGAGAAAACCTAAAATACTTATAGACGATATCGCAATATAAATTATTAGTTAGCTTATTGCGTCAACGTAACAAATCTGAGATGAGCTTTGGGTATCAAAGAATGACAATGTGTACTCAAAAAATATACAAAAGTAAAAAGTCATAATTTTAGTAACTGTGTATAATCATAATTGTAGTGCAGAAAATTCGTACGCTTACATATTTTATCTCAAGCAACTGTGACTATAGCCGATTCCAACATACAAGAGCATCTTTACATCGTTTATGCGAAAAATTAAAATATGCGGCAACTAAAAATAGCGCACTGACTCTCTCTCTCCTCATACTTATAGCCTGAACATGTTTATACTGAGGCTATAGATATTTCTTCGGACAAAAAGTATACACGCATGCTACTCGGAATATTTTTTTCATCATTATATAAAATGCAATGGGAAATGTGTGGGTGTGTGTGTGGCTGTTTAAAAACATGCTTTATGTGTGTGTGTAAATAAAATATCCCTGTATGGACGCATGTGTAGCCGAGTATTTTGTGCTCATGCGTGTGAATATAGCTCATAGAGTCTATACATTTTAGTTGTTGTCCTTTGTGCTCCGTAATTTAAAAAATGTGTATAAACATAGCTGTTGCATTCGGGTTAAAATTAATGCATGTATTTGCATATAAGCGTGTTTTAGTTTAAACTGTACGCATTCTCAGTTGTTTGACAGCCAATACTCAAAGAGTACTTAAAACGATAGTTTAATCATTCTGTGGCACGCACCTCTTGAGAGCGCAATGCTTCTAACATCTTCTTGAAAACTTTAATACTAGTTTTTAATAATAATGCATTTTGAGAAAATGAACAATATAATGAACAATAAATGTAGGGCATGGCTATAATAGACCATGTGTAATGTTTAAAAATATGCTGGACCATAAAATCTTTTAACTTTTAGAAGTTTCATTTGCCGAAATTTGTTTTTTATCTCTTCAATATGTATGTATTCTATTTGTAGGAACTGTGAGACAATTTTGTTAATTAAAATTTAAGAACTTTTATAATATAATATCATATTAATGTATTTTTGCTGTAAATTTCACTGTAAAGAGCCCTTGTTGCAGTTTGCAGTAAACAATACTAGCAAAGGAAAAATTTTGCAAATTTATTTTTTCTTGTATTATTAATGTAACTACGCTTAAAAGGCAAGAAAATAAACAAAATGCTGGTATACGTTATTTTTATCATGTTTTAAACATAAACAATTGTGAAAAAATACTCACAGGAAGGCAAACGCTTTTCACACACACACGCACACATGCACACGCACACACAAATACTTGCAAAGTAAATACCAGTTAATATGTATCACTATTGATTGAATGTCAATCAACGATACAAACAAACACTTGTATCTAAAGATATGAGTTGAGAGGACTGTGTCCTTGGTTGTATAATGAGTGTATGTGTGTGTTGTGCAGTCCATGGCCATAATTGTAGTCAAAGTGTTGATGATGATCATATTTTACAAAAAGGGAGAGACAAAAAAAAACATTTGGCATTTGTTTAAAGGCTTTTAAAATCCAGTCACATTTATGTCAATTACGTAGAGATTGTACCAAGAACTCCACACTGAAGTACACACACACTTACAGCAATACATAAATATAAAAAAAAACATATAAAACAAAACATACATAAATTCATGCATATATGCAAATATAGCTGAATACACATGGCGTTAAGTACTGTAAGAGATATGTAGATATACGAGTATAGATAGATGGATGCTTGCTATGTGCGTGTATTTTACGAGAATTTCGCATTTATCTGTAAACAAACGCATATTTGAATTTTCATTCATTTATTGAAATTCAAAAATATTTTAAGCATACATACTTTAAATATTAATATTTTTAACCAATTGCAATAGTGGCAGTTGTACATGGCATAAGATTTGTTTCTATTTATAACACTGACACAATGTTCAATTTGACGTGTATAAATTAAAAAAGGAAAAAATTTTTTAAGATCTTCCATAACTTTATTTGGGGCCTAGTAATGTAAAATAAGTCAATACGAAAACAGAAGCGATATAACATTTTTTTTTTTCAAAACTGTTCTTGCATTTTCTTAAAGGAATTTTTTTAAAACATTTTAACTTTACCAATATTTAACAAATTTTAAGGACGCACATCTTATTTCAGTTGTAATTATGTTCGCTTGCGAAAAAAATACGGCCGAGTTGCAAAAAAAAAATTCAATTGTATATCAAGTGTGCTGTACAAAGAAAAAATTATGATAATTGTTTTCAAATCATTCGTTTTAAAATCACACGATTGATGTATTGTTTTTCTGTAAATCACACAGTTTTTGAATTTTTCAAAGTGATTTTAACTTCATTATTTTTACACTGAAAAACAAACCTGAAATCACAAAAACAAATAATATTTTAAACATCAGAAAATGTGGCTCTAGAATTTTCTTAATTTTTGTGGGCGACTGTTTGGGTTCGAGATTAAGAATAGTTTATTTCTCTAATTAACTAATTGATAATAATAATAATGAGTTTGATGTTTTTGAGTGGTACTTAGTAAGTAAATTAATAAATAACACATTTACCACGTTTATACGCACGGCTTATTTGCAAATAAAACTGTAAATTGTTGCCATATTATTGCTTTTATTGCGACTTACTAATTCAGAAAACTATTCACGCACTATTTGCAAATAAAATGATTGAGGTTGCCACACTTACAAATGTTTGCTAATAAAAAATTGTTTTTATATATATGTATAAAATAACAAACGATAATTGGTTTTTATTGTCATTATTTTCTTCTATCAATGCTTTTTGTGCAATATTTATCAATTTATTGAATTTATTGAAATTAATAAATATTGCACAAAAAACATTGATAGAAGAAAATAATGACAATAAAAACAAATTATTATTTGTTATTTTATACATTTACACAATTTTTTTGTACGCATAAGTAACATTTCTATAGAAGTGCTACCAAAGATTTTATGCATTTACAATACTGTATAAACAGTGAGTTAATTTATTTGCAAATATTTTTATTTAGTAATTGAATAAAATATTTATGGAATTTACATATTTTAACATTCGCATATTTTAACAGTCGCAAAAATAATCAAGAAATTTGAAAACGTTAGAGACTTAGTCGAACGTTTTGAAATCACTAAATTATATGAACAGAATGGTTTTTTTTGTCTTTTCAAATCACTTTGATGAATTGTGTTTTTCAGAACATACCGGTGGTTGTTTTGAGCCATATAATTTCATACTGCCTAAAAAGCTTTGCGGGAGACAGCCCTAGTACGGGGACCAACCAAACAAGAGCAATTCTATCATATATAGACTTCTCTATAAGACATTCCCCAATACCGGCATCATTTGTGGAATGACAGCAAGACCTACAAGGGTGTTTGGTTGACCGAGTCTGACCAGCCACTATCATTAGTTGAATAACAGACATCCAAGACCATTCTCAAAGCCATTTTGATGGCACCCACAATGTGTGTTCTTTTGAGATTACATGCAGCGACTGTTGTTACTAGTTCCCCCCAAGATGACCTCAAAAATCACCGGATCATTGGCGCAACTAGAAATTTTTCCAAAGGCGATTTTCATGACTAGTATTGTTATAAATAATTAGCTACAATTTTTAATATGTAATTCTAGAGGAACAACAGCAGTTTTTGGGGGGCAATTCCCCAAGTGACAGAAACGAGAGCGCAGTGCAAGTTCTTGCTTAACTATCTAAATATAGAATCAACGCTAAAAGCTATTTTAAGGAAGAATTGCAAGGTTTTTTAAACTAAAGTTGATAGTTATAATTGACATTTAAAGTATCTGTTGCCCAGAAGGCGAAGAAGCCAGTTATTCAATGACGGTTATAGCCGTTTTATTATCATATCGTTGGATATCATTATTATTATTAACTTAAAAATTTGTTGTTAAAAGGCACATTTCAAACTATAAAAATACAAGACCAATATATTTTTATAAGCAACTTTAAAATATTAACAAGCAGCATTCAGTGTCAATGCCATGTTGTCACACAAAGATTCTTTTATAGTGAAAGACTCTTTGCAGCATCCATGCTGGTTGCAGTTTTTGTGCACGCAAAACGTTTTTACTTACACGTTTTACGTTAGACTGCATCCAATTTACAATTGTGGTTCTGTGCAGGATGTACAATATTCTTTCTCTTTGTATGTCCGTTTGTGTATAGATTTCTTTTTGGTCTCCAGGTTTTGTCGTTAATGCGGCATTTATTAAAGCGAATAAGATTTCAGCTGGCTATTTTTTCACTTTATTTTTATGTCCTTTTTTTCCTTTTTGCTTAATAAGGATAGCTGTTTAATTTGTAGATTTTTGCTCAAATAGGGGACAGCTTAAAGTTAAGCTTTTACTAAACATTTTTTTATTAAAGATTTGTTTTTTTAATCAATTGAGAGACGTCGAAAAACTTAAGGATTGCACAAAATTGGACTAATAAATTTTTAAGTTCTCCAAAAAATGTTAATGTTTTTTTTTTCAAAACTATTTGTGCATGCTCTACTTTGGCTGCCTACGTAAGCTCTAGGATAGAAAAAGCCCTTATTAATTAATCCTTTAACACCGACAAAAAGAGACTTAAATTTTAATTATAGAGCAATTGTAAAATTTTGTTGCATTCTGATCACAATTGTATTGAAAATATAATTATTTATGAATTTAAAAAATTTATTTGTTATTGGCTTAGCACGTCTAGATGCATTTCGTTGCTACTGAAGGGCAGCTCAAACTATTATACGTTGTATTAATACATGTCAAAAATTCAAATATTTGCAATGTCCGACATGATGCCCATACCAAGTTCATGGCTAGTGGAGACGCCCAGTAAAGTTAGATTTTCTTACAGTCGAAACAAATGTCTTTATACTTCTTTCTCGTAAAATGTGATGATAGTCTGTAAACATGTATAATAGTCTGAGTAGCCCTTAAGCAACACATCATATAAATAAATAAATTTCTTAAATTGGTATTCACTTTAACACGCTTTAAATTAAAATAAAAAAATTTAAAACTATTTACGTTAAGAATATTCGGAGATAGGCATCTCTTGATAAGATAAAGACAAAAAGTTAAATTTTTAATACTCATAAGTTACCGATACTCAAACGAGTATGAGTATTAAGGCGTATAAGCGCATATTGTCTAGAAAAATATACATGAAAAGCACTCAAATTTTTTAATGATTCCTATAAAAATTTTCTAGACAAGTAACTTGCTTTCATTGTGGAAACATAAATCGTTATAATCGATAACACATGTACATTGCATGGGAGGTGCCCTTCCTACTTAAAATATTCAAAGAAAACAAATAGCCTATTGCATGTGTATTATATGAGTGTGTACTTAACAACTTCAACTTTAAAGAAGCAACCGCAACCGCATTTTTATATTACAAATAATGTACATACATACATAAATGTTACAATAATAAAAAGTAGATTGCATTTTGCCGGCTTATAATTAAAAAAGGTGTGTTAAATTTTATATAAGAACATGTACATGTGTACATATATTTTATGGCAGTTTAAATATAAAAGAATAAATAAAATGTGGCAAATTTATATTACACAGTCGTTTATTCAAGCACACGCCAAGAAAGAACCCGTAAACTTACACTGGCATTTGGGAAAGATTTCATTTCTATTTGTAGGAAATACAAAACGTCAAACTTCTCTCATCCAACTGGCAGTCAGTCGTTTACTACATCTTTGTACTCGTAGGTATGAATTTCTGGGCAAGAATATTTTATGTTCGCTTTTGTTTTGTGTTTCTGTGTTGCATGCAACATGCGCTCTTAAGACGCATGAATGCGTGTTATTGTATTGAACTTTTCGTTTAATTATTTATTTTAATTTTTTTAATACGAGTAATTGTTGTTTTGTGTGTGGAATTTTTCAGATTTTCCTTAAATAAATAGAGTTTTATTTATATTTGTTATATGCCAACTGTTTAAATTGTGGTTTACTAGTTTATCGAAGTTAATGTAAATGATTTTGTTTTGATTATTATTAATATTATTATTATTTTTTAATTTAAATTTTACAAAGGTTATAATTGCCTACAATTTTTACGATTTTTAAATTATAGCATTTGTACTTCACACAAAAAAGTAATATGAATGAGTTTGTAATATTAATTAAAATATTTGTAATATTAATTAAAAAATTAATTAAATTTTCACCTATAAACAATTTGATAATATCAATTAATCCACTCAAATTAATTAATACAATTAAAAATTTAATTGAATCAATTAAATTATTCATTGAAAACATTAATTGGTGAATACTATTTTCTATGTTCTTAAATTAAAATCAAAAGAACTTTGTAAAAAAAACTCTACATTAGATGTTGAATGAAATTCACATTTTGTTAGATTATTTATGTAATTCCTTGTTCTACACAATTAAGCAAACAGTTTAGTTTAGTCCTGTATAGCCTACATTTGATAATACATAAAGTCAGAATTTGTTGATTTTCAGGTCATCCCTGAAACTTGCCGACAGTTTATATATTCACAAAAAATTTATTTGACAAAAAGTTACGGAATAAGAAAATACAAACACTTTCTCTTTCGAAAATCAGAGAATGACAATGAGTACTTAAAAAAATATACATTACTAAATAGTTTTAATTTTAGTAACTGCGTATAATCATAATTGTAGCGCTAAAAATTCGTACGCTCACATATTTTCTCTCAAGTAACTATATATGAGTAAAGGCTCAGTTAGCTGACTGTAATGTAATGTAACTGCAACAGTAGGAAACAGCTGATCGATATTGTTATGTGAAAAGTAATGGAAATGGTTATAGAAATGTAATGTAACGTAACCTACTTTTCATATAAAAATATCGATCAGGTGTTTCTTACATTACAGTCGGCTAACTGAGCCTTAAAGCCGATTCCAACATATAAGAGCATCTCTACTTTATTGAAAACGGCACATGCGTATCAAACGCATTGACAGTTTGAGTATGTTTATACTTACGCTATGGATATTTCATCGGCTAAAAAAACAAGCTGATACATTTCTGTTTATAACATGCAATCGAAAATGCATGTGTGTGTGTCTGATTGTTTGAAAACATGCTTGTGTAATTAAAATAGTCCTGTATATACTCATGGGTAGACGATGAATAGTCAGAGTATTTTTATACTTATGCGTGTTATTGTAGCTCACACGGTCTATACATTTTAGTTATAGTTGTTTGTGTTACGTTATTTAAAAAATGTGTATAAACATAGTTGTAGCATGTTATAGTTATACGTATTCGGTGTAAAATTAATGCTAGTGTTTGTATATGAGCGTTTTTTTTATTATTTTTAACTGTACGCATTCATAGTTGTTTGACGGTCAATACTTTGAGTATTTGAACTCATACTTTTGTCATTCCTTGATTCGAATCACTTTCTAAGTCTTTGAAAATCAGTGTATAGCTTAAATTTGTTTGAAGAAGGCTTTTGAGGTTATCAGAAAAAAAATTTATGCTTCGAAAATTTTCGTCAACGATATCTTTCGATATCACCCGACTTTAGTCAAATTTGCAGCAATTGACGTTTCTTTTTCAGGGTAAGAGCTGATTATATTTTGAATGTGATCGGCATAGTAGTTTAAAACTAAAAAAAAAAATAAATAATATAAATAACAATTCACATATTCCATTTGCAATAATGGCTGAGTATATAAAGCAGAAATCTACATCAACTGACACCACACACAGTAGACCAAACACAAAAGAACGCTGATGATGAAGGTGTAGTGGCCTTCGAAAAGAGCCGGTTCTTCCGTTCTATTACGTGTTTGTCAGAATATTTACAACTAACTTTGGTGTTATTTGTTCTTTAATACTTACCACATGTAATTTGGCTTACAAAGCGATACGAATTTTAGCCTGATGAAATCATAAATATAGAAGCAAATGAAGTTTGAACAATATTAATTAAAATTAACTAAAAAAAATAGTTTTGTAAAAAATTTTATTTGTTTATATTTTTAAATATGCCACAAGTGACTGAAGAAATTGCTAACTACGCAGGCAAATGTTTAACAAAACTCGAGTCACACCCTAATCCGCTTGCTCGTAATATCTTGAACTTTACTGGACACATCCGCTTAAAAAAGAGGGACACAAGGGCTCTAATACTTAACATTCCAGAAGAAACTGCTTGAAAATATCTTTTTTTTTGATTTGCACGACACTTATGTATTATTAATTACTATCACTAGTTTCTGTCCAACAATGGTCGGGCATAATAATTATATTTAGATTTAAGATTTGAATACTTATTGTTAGTTCACTTTTGAAGATACAATAAATAAATATACGTATAAAAAAAAAAAAATTTGCTTATATTTTTTAAATCAACCCAACCGAATCGATGACATCTAAATGGGCTCAACATATTCAGAATGCTGTAAATTTTGCTTCCAATCTGTTGTTCCGCTGTTCAGTTATATGTTTAAATCCTAACCGGCCAAAGTGGCATCATAGTGCCGAACTGCTACTTATACAAATTGATACACATACACGAATACATTTCTCTCGATGGCCAGCACTGGTTTAAATACCCTTTAGTCAGCCTAGAGACATATGTCTCTATGGCAACACTATTTTCTTTAGCGACAATTGCTTTAGTTGAAATGTCGACAACTTTGCTTTTATGCGCGAGTAGAGATTCGTTAGAGACATCAGTTCTAGTGTATTTCTGGTGATATTGTCAATGAACGCGTCAATAGTTTGTTTTTATTTTGTATTATGCTGTGCAATAATGTTAAAAAATACATATATATGTATGTAAGTTTGTTGTCCCAACCCTTATAAAATTGTAGACGAGAGTCACTAAAATTTACTAGAGAATTTTTGGCTCAAATGTCTCCACATTCCTGTAAAAGAATAATGATAAAGTCTACTGGTAGATTTTCAATGACAACCCTATGTAGATATTGTAGACTAGAGCCGCTAAAATTTAATAGTGAATCTTTGGTGTCAATGTCTCCATGTGGTCACAAGAGAACTACTTAGTCAGTAGTGCTACAGTCCAGTGGTCAATTTTTAATGACAAGCAAATGTTAAATGTCAATAGATGGTTACATTGGCTGGGGTACACCTGGCTGACTGACAATGTCACTAGTAAATCACTACAATTTTACTATTCCCATTTCCTGCAGGGTAGATACACACACAACCAATTACACACATGTACGCACACACACGCATATACACACTTACATACATATATATATCCATATAGAAGATACTCAAGATATTTATCCATATGTATATATATAATGTTCCATATAGAATAGTCAGAATGAACTTCTAGGCCCTCAATCATCGAAATATCATGAAAACTCGATTTTAGTATATATAAGGTAAAATCACTAACTCCCTTTAGTGGGTTAAAGTTAGGAATGGAAATAAAACTTTCAAAACCATATTATTATTTTCATATTTATAGTGTACTGCTAAATTATTTTTTAAGTCATTAGCAAGGGTTTAGCAGCTTATTAGGAAGCAGAGCTTAGCAGTTCGATAATATAAATTTATAAAATAAATGTGGCTATAGTACTCTGCTGCAATATTTAAAATTAACTTCTCTCTTGTTCATAACATTTAAATTTGTATAATGTTATTATTTGAAAACATGAAACTTTTCCCCAAAATTAATATTTAATTTGTACAGTAAAATATTCACTGTTGCTAATGCTAATTTTTTTACATTTTCTGTTTAATTGATTTCTAAGTATTTGGAATCACGCTAAGCTTCCAGTCCTATTAAAGCTTTCAGCTAAAGTAGTATCGTTTCTATGATTGAGGTTTATAATCTTAGTGCCCAAATGCGACAAGCTTATCAAAATGAACGCTCTTACACACCTGCTATCCATAATATTTATTAATAGATATTGTAATAATTACACTGAGCTCGAATTTTAAACTTTTTTTTTGTAACAAGCCGGGGACCCAGTGGGTAAATATATTTCAAGTACTAGTTAATTTTAATTATTATTGTTCGAACTTCATTTGTTTTTATATTTATGATTTGATAAGGCTAAAGTTCGTATCGCTTTGTAAGCCAAATTACATGTGATAATTATTAATGAACAAATAACACCAAAGTTAGTTGTAAATATTCTGACAGACACGTAGTAGAACGGAAGAACCGGCTGTTTTCGAAGGCCACTACACCTTCATCATCAGCGTTCTTTGTGTTTGGTCCACTGAGTGTGGTGTCAGTTGATGTAGATTTCTGCTTTATATACGCATTTTTTATTGCAAATGGAATATGTGAATTGTTTTGAATCATGGTATTATAATTTGCTGAAAGCTTTTTTGTAATGAAAGCTCTTTTTTACTATCTCTCAAGTACGCTGAATCCAATCGTGCTAACCAGTTTTTTAGGTTAGCTCTTGAAAACTTGGTTAAAAGCACCTAAATACCACAATTTTCCCCAGTTTTCTAACATTTATTAACCCTTATGTCGATATATATCGCCTGAAAAGGCATTGTATTGATGAACACGTGTCCTGAGAAAACTTTTTGGAAAAAAATTAAAATTTTTTTCGAATTTTTTCGTAATTTTTTTGGGGCAATTTTTAAATTTGTTTTTTGCAATTTTTTTTCAAAAACTTATTTAGGACGCATGTTGATAAAAAAAATTAATGAAAGGTAGAAAACTGGGAAAAATTTCGATTTTTAGGTGCTTTTAACCAAGTTTTCAATCTTAATTATTTTTCAAACAAGGGCTAACCTAAAAAAATGGTTACATAGTATTCGAATTAGGTTTACCCACCAGGTCGCCCGCTTGTTACATTTTTGAAGTAGCACAGTGTCATTATTTAATAGCTTTAAGTTGTAGCACAACAAAAACTCAACTGAATGCGAACCACAGAAGCTGTTTAGTCAGAAGTAATAACTGTTTAAACATTTAAATCATAAATCATTTTATACTCGTATCAATTAAAATTACAAATGCATTAAATTTGTAACGACTGTGAATGTCTGTGTATACAAATGAACAATTTAATTGTTCATCAAATGATAAAACTATATAGTATATAAATTATTAATTCAAAGTCACACTGATTGTTAAATATTAATTAAAAATTAAATCAGAGTGCGTAAAATATGTATTGAATATAAAAATTTTATATTAAAGGGAATTTAAATTTGATGAAATAAAATTACTTAAAATTTTTGTATGAATATTTTTTTTGTTATTTGATGCACGAAGTAAAAAAGGAATTAATAAAATGAAAAAAATTATATAACAATAATAAAGCAACTTCAAATATTATGATAATTAATATATTCCCAGAATAAAAATGCAACTAATTAATAGCTTCAAATGAAATAATTTCAAATGATATATGTAAGTTTAATGCCCTTCATCAAAAGTGAAGGGCTGAAACTGTTAAGAGCTTGAAACAATTCAGTTCAATGAATTGATTCACATTCAGGCCATTCACTGCGAATAGAGAACAAGCGCCGGTAATTGCTGTGACTGTTGTTACTGAAACTCAACAGAGAAGTGTGCATTTGATTATATGATTTTCGAAAAAAAATTTCTTGTAACCTCTTTGGTAACTTAGGATATATGACTCAAGAATTGCATATATCTAAAACTTATCCTCAGATTCTATTAGAACACTTCAAAATGTACTAAACTTACGAATAAAAAATTAGGAGCTTTAAAAGATTTTTTGTTTCACTCTACCAAACATAAGCGCAAATACTTTTTTTAATCAAATATTTTGTCCCAAAACAATTTTCATTTCTTGTACATACGAGTATAGTAGTAAACAAAACTGTTAAGTTTCAGAAGAATATAGAAAAGAATGAACTTTTGGCAATTTGCAAAATTCCAGCCAAATGTATACAAGAGTCTTCCAACGGACACAGGATATTTATTGTCCAATTAAAATTCTTAAGATAGGGTCGAGGGGAGGTAAGCCACCATACTAAGAAAAAATATATTATCATTTAAGCAGAGATCTATTAAAGGAAGAGCTGTAATGTAAGTATAATGTTTGCCTCCAATCTGTCCATCTGCTCCCCTCGTCAATCTGTTCGCCCGCCCAGCTCTGGAACGAATGAAAAAGTAACTTTGTTTGTCTGTCACGCTTTATCTGCTAAATGGTTGAACCATTTTAGATGAAATATAATACATAGATTCATATTTTTTTTATAAAATAGGACCAAGAGCAGGAAATTTCAGCCTCTCCTAAGCTAAATATTTTATAAATTTACGTCTAAAAGGACACATAGGCTTCATATTTTTTTTTAAGAACTATTGCCAAGAAAGGCGAAAATTGCTAAATCTATATATAATTTTTGCACTTTAAAGCAGTTAGTGAGTCTATAATACTTGTATTTGTGTCTGGTAGCAGATTTTTTATATTCAAACTTAAATAAAGAACGTAATAATTGACACAAATGCGGATTTAATTTTTTAAAGAGTTATCCAGATGTCTTCCGTCGAGTTGAACACACTGATCAACACAGAGAATTGTGTTCTGCGCCACACTTTGCAATAAACTTGGTTCAACTGAGCTGATTTCTCGACGAATATTTTCCTTTAAGGGCACAAGAGATTAAGGATTGTCATTATAAACCCTCTCTTTGAGGTAGCCCCATAAAAAAAATCATGGGAGTTAGATTGGGCGACCTCGGTGGCCATGGGATATCCCCAAAGGGACTGATCATTTTTTGGGGGAAATTTTCCCGAAGCAAATTCATCGAAGCTCTGGCTGTGTGTGCAAACATCCCATCCTGTTGAAACCACGTGTGTGAAGAGTACAATGGATGAGCTCGCAGGTTTGGCAAAAAGAATTCCGTTATCATGAGTCTATAATTTTCACCGTTAACACTCGTTGCCTTGTCCAATTATCTCATGCCAAACAGTTACCCTGGGGTAATGCAATGGTTTTTGATGTTTAAATCGAGGGTTGCAGGTTCTGGGAGACCAGTAACGGCAGTTTTGCTTGTTGACGTGGCCGTTTAAGTGAAAACGAGCCTCGTCGCTCCAAAAAATGGGATTTACAGTGCGAAAATGCTCCAACATCGTTTCACAAAAAATTTTCCGTAAATAAAAGTCACTTTCTTTCAGTTCAGTTGAATGATTTGAATTTTAAAAGAATGTAACTTCAGATCCTTTTTTAAAAATTCATGAATAATCGCTCTTGGAAGTTCCATTGAGGCTGCGCTTTTCCGTATTGAAAGTTACGGATTTTCACGTAAACTGCTTTCAACCGGTTAAATGTTCTTGGGAGTCCTTGAATATCGACTGGGCCCTGGCCGTGGGACATTCATAGCCGAAGCAGTTGCGCGGAATCTCTGCACCACCGAACGAATTAAATTTACACTCGGTCAATCACGTATTCACCGAATACCGAACTTTGAACAAAATTGTGGACGAGCAATTACGTAAGAATCATTACTCTTAAAAAATGTTTCCACAGCGATCGCGCGATGCTCACTCGACCACTGCGACATCGTGACTAAAGCATTCGCACAATCGAAAATTCCAACGTTTATTGCTTTTTGAAATAATCGTATTTAAAAATATAAATTTGCCACCAGACACCCGTAGTTGTAAAGCAATACTGCTGTGCGATTATTTTGTTGAATTCTTTTCCATTGTTCAATAGTTGTATGAATTTTCATGTAAATGTTGGTAAATTTACAAAAAACGCTAGAAGTACTTTAAATTTACAAATTGACACTGCGAAAGAAATCTGACGACATAGTGGAATGAAAATTTATTAAAGTTCGAGCGACTAGTTTTCTTGCGCAGGGGTTTTCTTTCGACATAGTGGAAGAGGCAGTTAAGTTATTGTTTTTTCAATATGAGTTTTCGATCAAACGTTTTCTGTCGACTTTGTGGCCCAGGCCGTATAAAATAATTAAATATCGCGTTGTAGTTAAAGTTTTGTGTGCGAATATAACTCTCGATTGGAAAAATTTGTTCAGAATAAATCATTTTGTCTAATATTGCATTGTATGCAGCCATTTGTTTTTTTATAAGATTTTTTTTTAAATACAGCTTGCCGTTGCATTTGGTAGTTATAACTGAACATCAATATGATAATCGTATTAATTTCGATGAAGCTGTTGAAAATGATTTTTAATCAGTCGTAGATTTAATGTAAAGCATGCACATAATAATAATGTTCAAGTTAAATGTTTATAAGCCATTTATTAAAGCATGACATGAAAAACTCTATTTTTTATCTCCATATATGTATTTAAATATGAAAAAAATCACATAATTGCACGCTACGCAAAATCAAATAAAAGAAGAAGTAGAAAAGTAGCGATTGCTACAAAAAAAAATAATAATAATAAAATGAAAATTTTATTGTATTAATTTTCATTTGTATCGTTCAACATAAACGCGATTTTTTTCTTCATTTATTTTTTTTTTCATTCATCATGTACATAAATATTTATTTATTTACTTGGTGCACATTTTTGCTTTTAATTTAAATTTGAAAATCTTTGTATAGCTTTCTGTTATTTTTCATTTACAGTCAATTATAGTTTTGTTTTGCTTTAAAAATTTGTATAGCGTGAGTAGAACTTGCTTATCGCATTTTAAGATGCTTGTCAGAAAATAATTAAACTGTAGATATTAAGATGGAGAAGATTAAGGTTTCAATGAATGATTTATATAAATAAAATTAAAAAAAAAAGAAATCATATTTAGGGAGTTCACAATAGCATTTTAAAATGAGTCTTGATATTGCAAAGTTTCAACTTTAGCACTTTAATATGGTCTGGCAAGTTTGTTGTTTTTGTTTGTGTGTAAATAAAATTTATTACCAGGTGGCAAATTTAAAAGTATAAAAATCATGTCATTTTCTATATGGCAATATGGTAATGTTAAACTAAACATTTTAAAACTGTCAGCGCAGCTGGAGTTGGTGAAAAAATATTTGTATTTTTCGCAGAACAAAAGTTATTTTGAAAAATTTATCCAACAAATAATTTCTAATTTAACAAATTTTGTTATTTTAATACGTACGGCAGAAAATAATTCAGTCTCTCATAAGCATTCGTACAAATATGCATTTTACTCTCCCTCTCTCATATTATAAACTAATATGTAAATAATATAAAGATGTATGTGTGTTTGCCTGACTTTGATATACACAGTATGTGTATTTATATCGTTGCCTGCTCACAATAAAAAATTAAGATGGCTCAATGTTGCCACATTAAAATTTTAATATACTCATTGTGAATTCCCTAATTATGTTTCGCAGTAACGAAGCTTATATGCCCTACATAACCAATATTTTTTTTGAGGCAGGAGAGAAAATCTGTTTGAAAAAAACTGCTTGGTGGTTTGTTGAGACTTGTCAGTATGAATTTTTCTTAAGGTAGAGGTCCATAGCTCGCCTTTTTGCGCGTTATGCTTTACACGCGTTTCATCCTCTTGTTTCATTCTATACTTTGTTCGCGTTGAGTTACATGCACTGCTTTTCATGCGCCATTTTATTTTTGTTTTGATCAGCTGTATGCGTTTGTTCATAAATACTTATAAAGAAAAAATGGAGAGTGAAATCGAGTTTTGAAAAGAGTTTGTGGAGTTAGTCGAGTTTGTATATTTAATTTTATGTGCAAAGAATGCCTATGAACAATTTCAAAGAAGAAAAGATTTTGGGTACGGCCGTTGTATTTAGAACGGAATTTAAGTTGATTTTTTGAAACCACATTTAAAAAATTAAAACTTCTGACCCCCAGCAATTTCGAACCGCGACAAGAATGTCTGCAGATGTCTTTGACTATTTATTCAGCATTTTAAAAGATAGTCTTGAGAAGAACTCGGCCAGGGCTATTCCAGCAGATTGTCGGCTGTTGTTGATTTCAATGTAAGTAAATTGAAAATTACATATAAATGTATGCACATTACTGACTTAAGCAATAACTTTTCTAAGCAGCTTTTTAATACAGATTTAGCGGAGATGACACTCAGTACGTAAAAGTAATCGATAACTAATATGCAAAATTTGTTACTGAGAAAAGTGTGGTGAAAAGTTAATTAAAATACATCGCATTAATGAAAATATTCACATATTTTATTAAACAAGTTTTTTTTTACTAAGAAATTTTTTTTATTGAAAAAAAGAAAAAAATTATTTACGGCAAAGTAATATTTATCGATAACGTAAGAAATAAAGTATTATTTAACATCTTTAGCATTCAAGAACAGCTGACTTTCTTTCATGGTGCTTGTAACGCGTACAAAAGTAGAAAGTAGTCCTACTTTTTGCTTTGAACGCGCCTACGCGTTCTGCGCTTTTTGCAATGTAACTTGTCACATACTATTACATTGATTCTACTTTTTTGACAGATGCATAGAAAGCGTAACGCGCAAAAAGCTAGCTATGGACCTCTACCTTTTGCTTTGAACGCGCCTACGCGTTCTGCGCTTTTTGCAATGTAACTTGTCACATACTATTACATTGATTCTACTTCTTTGACAGATGCATAGAAAGCGTAACGCGCAAAAAGCGAGCTATGGACCTCTACCTTTAATGAAAACTATTATTTTTGCAATGAAAATATTTTTGTGGAGGTAAATCCTGCAAAGTCTGATTGTTGAAATTAATTGCTTTTTTAACGCACAATTGTGTGACTGTGATTCACCTGAATCACTAGATGTTACTAAAACTATACAGCCCAATGCTGCATATTATCGATTCCTTGCAAATTTGTACCATATTTCTTGTTTTTTTATTTTAAAAAATTATTTACAAATTCGCAGTTAAAACAAAACAGATGAAAGCAAAAAAGCTTCTTCTTTTTTTAATTTCATAGCATGCTATTTATTTATTTTTTCTCGGCAAAACTCAATTAGCAGGGAATATTTTTCAGCTTGTACTCTTTAAATGTATTCAGTGGTCATGCGACTGAAATATGAACATCAATCATCAATCAAAACCCATACACATATTCATTTATGAAATAATCTATTATACATACATACATATGTATATTTCACATTTAATCTGTGCCCTGATCTAATGTGTATTTTTATCCATTATTTTTTAAACAACAAAGTGTTAAAAACATGCGTGTACGTGTATGTACGTACTCGTAGATTCCAGAAACTCATAAAACACATGTGCCCAAAACATGTTTTAAAAATAAAATTTCGAAATGTTTATGGCCATAAAGTCCATTAAATATTTAATATTTCAAAGTGTGTAGTATATTTTTCTTAAATGTTATGAAATCATTATTGTTTATCTACATACATATATACTCGTATACAAAAAATTCATTTATTTGTTGTTTTCTTCACTTTCAGAACTTTGAACCTGTTGCTTATCCTAAAAATAACTATGGCAAATTTTTCACCGGAGATTCTTTCATTGTTTTGAATGTAAGTAAATATTTATGCTAAAAATAAGTACAGTGCATTACCATATACTTTTTAGGTACTCGTACATACATTTGAAAAAAATATAGAAAAAACTTTTGCACAATAAGTTGAAACTATTGTGTTGATTTTTTAAAAGTTTTATTTGGAAAATGAAGCAGAGGCAGTTCGAAATAAGCAAAATAAAGTATGTACATACCTATGTAGTTATAAGAAAATTGGACATTACATGAGTGGAAATCACTCTTCGTTACATACCTGCAGGTTTATGACAGGTTAGGAAGGGTGGTGCTGCAATGCAGCTCCACTCGGAGACCCAGTTGGGTCCATTGTGATTCCCTTCTATTGCACGTTAAAAGTAATATTTATTGATTTATGTCGAGAAGTGCCACTGAATTCCCATGATGAAGTCCCTGATATCCTCCAGTTTACACTTCCCGATATCACTAATGCTCTCATGGAAAAGTCTGCTCAGCCATCTAAGCCTAAGACGTTGCAGCTTCGGGCAACGTTAAAAGGTTTCTGATTTCCCTTCATCCTCGCACATCCTACAGAAATCTGAAGTGTAAGTTTTCCAAATGCTGGTTCTTGATCTGACTAAGCAGTAACCAGTCAACGCGCGTATCACGTTTCGCATCACCTTCTTATTATTATCCAGTAGTAGTTTGGATCTTCCTGAGTCAAGTTTTGGCCACATAGCCCTCGAAACTGTAAAATCTTCTCTACTTCGTAATGAACTGTTGATCCTGCTCTCTACACAATTACAGAGTTCCCTGTAGTAACGACCTATAGATAATTTCACCGATCTATCACACATTTCCTATTCTTGCCAGCTCATCGGCAATTTAATTATTTTTTTAATTTTTTTTTTTAAAGAGAAGTATCACTCAAATAATGAATCCCTACTACTATTACTAGGTGTTACCTTCTTTAGGAAAGGGATAATGATAGAAAACACAGGTGGTAAAGGAAGAGATAAAGGAAAGCTGCATTCCTTTACAACTCTGCTTTTTTCCACGTTTTTTAATAATGCGGTGTTGCAGCGTCTCTGGTGTTGAATGAGGCGTATTAAGTTTTTAAAGCAATTTTATTGGTTATTTTACTTCACCGATGATTTTGCTATACAACGAATCAGGGCGCTTTGATGTTACATTAGCATCAGTATCTGCTGAAGTCAGTAAAGTTCAGTGACCAGTGATTATGCCTTTATCACATGAACTTTACTACAACAACTGATACAAAAGAACACTTATGCACATGAGAAAAATGCATGATGTTGTTATTTAATGACTGTTGGATACCGGGCTCGAGCCCAGGACCTTCGGTTTCGTAGTCAACGTGCTAAGTACTTCATCCAAAGCCACCCTCAACACTGCTGTTGCTAGAGACCCAACATGGCCTGACACTATATTTGTCCATAAGTAAGTTACGGAATCTCTTAAAGTCAGTTACAAGTTTAAATTTGATATTGTGTCCCTTCAAAACTTTAAGCGCTGCCTGGCTGTCGACGTAGAAGGTTACCTTCTCACCTTCAGCTACAATCCTGGCCACTAGTTCCATGGCCCTGGGGATCGTCAAGATCTAAGCTAGGAAAACGCTGCATTCATTCTGCAACGAATATTCGTTTCCAAGATATACATATACACCAGCCCATATGCATATGCCTTCCCCCATTTTTGATCCGTCTGTAAGGACCGCACTCATATAGCTTATTCGACGCAGAAGTCCCTATCCGGAATAACCTGTAAGGGTATTCTACTAAAATCAATTTCAAGGACCTTACAGTTCGTGAACCCAGGGATTACGGATCACTGATTACTAAAAATTACCTCATTTAAAATTGATGTGTGACCTGTTATTCCTTTCCTCACCAAACCGGCTTTAAAGAGTCTAAGGAGACTTCTAGTAGCCGTTTTCACCACAAAGTTCTCTGTAGCAAGTGGGCGAATAATTAAGTACTAGGCAGTCTGAAGGGTGCCCTTCTGAGCACCTGTGATGCACAGCGAAGTACACCTTTGAACCTAAGCAAGTAATCTCCTGTGACTTTCCTTCCTTTCAATGCCTATCACCGTACCACACAGCCATAGGAAATAACCGGTCTGTTTAAAACCAGACCCCAGTTCTTTGTGCGTGTTCATTTTCCAAGAAAGCTTGCTATTTAGGAAACCATCCAGGTATTTCGCTCCCTCTGTTAGTCTCAGCTCTACCCCTCATGGATTTTTTTCCCTCTGTGTACGAATGAAAATAGCTCTGTTTCAGCTTGTTCCCTTTTCGATAATAAAATAAAAATAGATTTATTCAATTCTTTGGGCTCGCATTGTCTTAAACTTAAAGTTAATGTGTAGTTTGTGTAAACCTATAAATTTTTATATTTATGTATAAATACGAGTATATATGTATGTACATATATTGCGAACGTGCATTTCTTTGCTACTAGAAACTGGCGCAAAAAGTAAATACATACTCGTGCATATAAATGTATATGAAAAAAAAGAAACAGAAACGACTTTGTAACGATTTTTATATAGAAAACTCATTAAAGATTGACTTAATTGCACCATAGAGGAGTAAAAAGTAAAGCTTTACAAAACGTAATGCGGTAAAAAGAGCACAACTGAAATACTACATACACTTACAGTTTACATGCTATTTGTCAGCAACAAACAGCACGTTAAAAGCATGAAAATGTGGCACATACATAAGTGGTGGGGGTATGTTGGATGATTTTATGGAAGTTTTACTTTTATCCTGCATACATATGTTTTTGTATTTGAGTGTTCAGATGTTATAATTAAGGGTAAAGTTTTAACCTCTTTTAAAAAGCAAACTTATGCTTTTTTGTGATTTCAAGGTAACCGTTTTCATCAGGCAGCCTAGAAATACATACAAGTGAGTGAGAAGCAGCAGTGGAAAAATGAAAGCACACAGTAAAAATTAATTAAGAGGGGTATAGAGTTCAACTAAGAAATATATAAATTTTTGTAATCTTAAAGTCTAAGAAAGCGTGATGGTGAAAATTATATATATTTGGATTTTGAATCTTTCATTTGTATTGTCAAAAATGTAGTTCAAGAGATTAGTTAAGAGTCATCTTTTATATAAAGGGTCCGCCATCTAACATTTTTTTTCAACTATTGCTTATTTCGTGAACGGTAACACTTAGCTCATGTCTGATTTGACAGATAATTAGTTTTATCCTTCCGCTGAACGAATATGATTGTGTATACGCTTGAACAACGCTGGGAAATATTGCCTACGATCGACTTACAGAAGATCATTTTGATCTTCTGATTGATGGCGGGTATGTAAACAAGCAAAATTGTCGCATTTGGGGCACAGAAAACCCGCACGCATACATTGAAAAGCCGACGCACCCAAAACGAGTCACTGTTTGGTGCGGATTTTGGTTAAGAGGCATAATTGGGCCAATGAGCAAGGAGTAGCCGTTACAGCCCTGTTTCAAAAAAAAAAAAGTTATCTGGCGGACCCTATATAAAGGTTTGACAAATAATGTTGAACTCGGAATCATAAACATTAGATTTCGTATTCTTTCATAGTTAAAATATCTTGATTTATTTAAGTTATCACTCAATATTTACAAATTCTTAGTAGAGGCAAAACGCTTTGTATATAGATAAATATATACTCTTATAACTGTATAAGATATAAAAGTGCGTTTAAATGTGCGCAAAATTTACAACTTACGATATTTCATAAAAATATAGTAGATTTCGAGTAGATTTCCCACACAAAACAAAATCTACTTCATAACTAGATTTTGTCGAAATCTACTCAAAGTCTAGTAGAACTTAGTGATGCAACTATGTTTTTTTTCTTCAAAATTGTAGTAAAAAGTAAACCTCTCTATCTAAAAAGGTGTATGAATTAGTTATATTGCAGTTGTTTGGTTGAAGCTTATATTGCGTTTACATTTGAGTAAAATTTAGTACTAACGAGATTTCGGGCAAAATCAAGTAGATTTCTTATGCAAAAGAAAATAAACTTGGTCAATAGATTTTGTCACAATCTATGTAAAATCTTATTGAACTTAAAGAGGTGTGTAAATTGGTTACATTGCAGTTCTTTGGTTGCTGTTTTGGAAAATGTTCAATTAATGGGTTTTATTTTGTATAAGAAATTTTGATAAAAGTCAAAAAAAAAAAATTGAATTATGTTAAAATAAAATTATATTTTTAAGGGTGGCGTTGGCTGAAGTAGTTACTACGTTGACTACAAAACTGTAGGTCTTTGGTTTGACCCTGGTCTTCGACTATCATTAAATAGCAACACTAAATTTTTCTGGTATGCATTAGTTGTTGTAGGAAAGCTCAAGTGATGAAGGCATAGTCACTGAACACTGAACTATTCCGACTTCAGCAGATACTAATCCTAATGTAACATCAGAGCGCCATCCTTCGTCGATTTTGTGTTGAATCATCGGTGAAGTAAAATAACCAATGAAATGGCTACTAAGCACAGCTTCAATTTACTACGCCTCATTGACACCAGAGGCGCTGCAACACTGCATTATTAGTTAGAAACGTGTAAAAAGCAGAGTTGTAAAATAATGAAGCTTTACTCTTTCTCTTCCTTCACCATCTGTCTTCTCTATAAGTTTCCTTTTCCTAAAGAAAGTAACACCTAGTAATAGTAGTAGGCATTCATTGCCTGAGTGTTTCTTCTCGTAAAAAAATGGATTCAAAAATGAATAAAGATTTTTGTTTTGTGAAGATTCTTGTTTGAGGCTTAAAACTTATCATGTTTGTAAATGTGATTTTCAATAAACTCTTAGTTTATCTATAAGCACATGCGATTTTTCTGCTTAATTCCAAAATTTTGGGTGTAGGCTTACTGAAAAGTTCCTTAGCCAGGAATGGAATGCATCCACACGGTGCTTAGCCGATAAGATAAGCAACAATTTCTAATACTCTTATATCAAAAAAAGGGATACAGCTGTTTCTTTTTTGGATATAACCACTGTTTATCTTTTTCTTGCTACATTTGAGTTGATCCCTTTAGAGGAACAAGTAGGACATGTGTGCTTTTGTTATTAGGTTCTCTTTGTTAGAAAAACTAGATGGCCCTACAAGCAATTAAGGGTCCAGCCTTTAGTTCAAGAGGGTGTCACATAGTGGAAATTCAGTTGGAACAGTTCTACACCAATTGCTAACAAGACAGTTGTTAATATAGCGCACATATCAAACAGTTTTGATTCACCTAAATTTCTATTTGTCTTAAAGAACTTGTGTTGTACATATACTTATACATATTTTCATAGTTGTTTATTATTCCGATTTCTGCCAACCTGTTGGAGGTAGACATTTGCCCGACAGCATATTTCATTATTAATTGCCATATTTCTACTTTACATTGAGATTAATAAAATTAAATTTGTCAAAAAAAGTGTTTTTAAGGCAATTCACTTCCTAACCGTCTTATGCAGTGTCGTGCTTAGAAATCTTTTCGCATGCGTGTATCGTACATGTTGGACATCGTTGTATTCGTGTTGGGGTCGTGTTGTGTTTCAAAAATTGCGCACGCGCCTATCTTTACTCCTTATACAAAAAGTTTTTTAGTTACTGGAGAGCTGCAATAGTTGGGTCCTCAAATTTGGTAAAGGGTACTTTGAAAATAACGTTCATAGTTAAGTAGAGCTTGAAGAAAGGTACCTCTCATCCAAAAGGTTTTTAGTCATCTTAAGTGTGTAGAGCTACAATAGTGGTAGTCCTGAAATTTATTGTATATTACTTTGGAAATAAAGTGTGTAGGCAAGAATAAGACTGCTGGCCTAGGGCGCTATTCCTTGTAGAAAATCCACTTCAACAGAGTCACAAGTAACACAAGTAACAGCTAAAATCATTTAAAGGTAATAATAACAAGATTTAACAAAGTTTTATAAAAATCCATAAACTCGTTGAGAAGTTGCGAATTTACTAATATTTTATTTCATTTATCCCACTGTGTGGCGATGGAATTTGCGAAGCATACCAAGTTTGCCCTGTTAATTATAATTCAATAAATGATTAAAGTCAAATACACTTTGAATTTAATTTCTCGATTTCATTAATATGATATTGTTTTTTATTCAGGCAAAAAAGTAAAATTAAGCCACCTGTGAGAGTGTATATACTCTTAAATGGGCATGACTAAGATTATTCACCGAATGATGCTTATTAAACAAAATAAATAGTAATAATAGTTAGATTAAATACTGTTATTATTGTTTAAAGATTATTTTTTCTGGTTATTATATAAATAAAAAAATTTACAAAAAAAAAAAATTAATAAAAATAAAGTAGTTAACGCTTTCTTAAATCCGGAGAAATTCCTCATTATTGAAGTAATGAAAACTAACATCCAAAAAGTTCTTAATTAAAGGAATATGTACGGGTTCATCACCGACTTGTAAAAAATATTTATTTTTTAACATATGAAAAAGTATCTTCGAATCAGAAAACATGCATTGGTTCGAGTATTTTACTGAAGATAAATTTATTTAAATTATCGCATAAGCACATGATCTCCAAGATCATGCATGTTTCCCCTAAATCAAATCAGTTCGTTATGGCTTGAATCAATTATTCAACCAAATTTTTGTCATGATTTTTTTTTTTTTTGCTGGGAAGCCTTGGGAAAAATTTAAATGCAATTGTTAAAAAATAACCTGTTAAAAAAATCAACAATAAAAATATTTATTTCAATATTTTATTTTTTATTTAACGCATGTTAAAGTGAATACGAATTTAAAATAAATTATTTGTTGTTGTTTAAACACATCCAGATGCATTTCGTTGCTGCTCCGCAACCCTTTAGTAGACTCCAAACACCAACTTCAAACTACAATCATGTAAAAAATTAGTAGAAAAATAAAATAGGACACAAATGCTGAATAATATTACACATTTGTGGTTTTTGAAAAAGTTTCTTATCCTGCTAAGATTACAGCTTTGTGATTCTCAATAATTTATTGAGAACTTCTCTATAAACATTGAAGTCTACTCAAGTGTTGCTTAGCAGCAACGAAAAATAATAATAAAATAATTTTTTAGATAATAAAAATTATTTTACAATAAAAAAAGGCCCTAACTCATTATTTTTTGAAATCGAGATTTTTGCATTTTTCGATACATTAAATTTTATTCTATGAAATGTTGAAAAAAACTCGATTCGAAAAAAATAATGAGTTAGGGACTTTCTATATTCAGGTAACGATATTTTTTTTTTGTAAAATAATTTTTATTATCTAAAAAAATTATTTGTTGTTGGCTTAGCACGCCTAGATGCATTTTGTTGCTGCTAAGCAACACTTCAGTAGAGTTTTTATATTGAGGTAACGATGTATATGTTTATACAAGGTGGGCCAAAAGAAGTCGCCCTATTGAAAGATGCTCTTATTTTTGCAAATGGCGCCCAATGTCAAATCTGTTTTGACATTTGTGAATTACACAGATGTAGAACACAAGTGAACAAGCCATGGAGCGATACACTCCCTAAAAACGCGGAATAATCGTGTCGTGGTGTTCCCGGGTGGCCTCATCTCTCGTTTTGGCGATTTACACTGGCCCGCAAGATCGAACGATTTAGCCGTTCCAGATTTTTTTGTGGGTTTTTTTGAAGTCCCGTGCTTACATGAACAAGCCCGAAACCCTGGAAGCCCTCAAAAACAACATTCGACAAGAGTGCGAGAATCTGTCGCCCGAAGTTCTCTCCGAAGTGATGAAAAATGCCATAAAACGAGCAATCAATTGTGACGGCGCCCATTTGGCCGATATCATCTTCTCGACTTGACCAATAAAATTCTAAAGATTCAAATAAACATAATCAAAAATAATATCGAAGTTTTTCATTTACATAGAAAAAAAAAATGAGAGCCAAACAACATCGGATGACTTCTTTTGGCCCACCTTGTATGTATTGCAATGATATTTATTGAACCCAATTTTTTTTAAGTGTAAAAATGAGAAAAATCTCTCTACGATTCCTATTACCTCGCTTATAATTATGTTTGCCTAGGGACCACTTTATGTAACATAAAACATTTTAGCACACAGCAATGTGCCAATATGTATAAAGTAAAATATTTTTTGATATTCACATACATATTATTACTCGTACATATTTGGTTTTCTCATGAATCTCAGGAAAAGCAATAAATGAAATTACTTGTTAATTTTTCCAAACTGATTTTTGTTACTTTTATTTCTCTCTCACACTCTGTTTTATAGACAGTCGAAGGCAAAGACAAAAAGCTTTCTTGGGATGTACACTTTTGGTTGGGCTCAGAAACATCCGTTGATGAAGCTGGTGCTGCTGCCATTTTAACCGTGCAACTGGATGACCTACTTAATGGTGGCCCAGTGCAACATCGCGAAGTTCAGGATCATGAATCGCAATTGTTTTTGAGTTACTTTAAAAATGGTAAGCAGCTACTTTTAAACTAATTTCATTTATGCAACACATTTGTTTACTCTGCAGCTGATACTGACACTGCGTCTCAAATTTGTGTTTATACAACAGATGCTTATTACTTGCTTTTACCTTTCAGTCCATAGAAATGCAAAAGAAATCAAGTACGAGTAGTAAATTGGGTTGCAGTTTTCATTTTAATACACACCTGTGCTATTTGCTTATTGTTGTTTGTATAAACATAATAATAAGACATGGCAACTCTTGCTGTTATTTTTAATATTGTAGTGGCAGAAATTTAAAACTTTTCCATTATAATGCTGTTTTTTTAATATCCTGAATGTAACTAAGTTTTTAACTTTTCGGTTATTAGGTTTTTCTTCATGGAGGTTATTTTTCTTTTAGCTGTAAGTCGTTGAGGCTGTAAGTAAAGTGTATTGGAGTAAGTTTGTTTTTAAGGAGTTATTGTGGTTAATGGCTGTTACTTTCTGGAGTTGTATTTTATTTTTTAATGGCTTATCATGAAGGGTATAAATACTTTACGGAATGGAATGGAATGTAGGTAATTTTAAAATAAAATTTTTTGAGGTGTTTCCAAATTTATAAGAGAAGTTTAAAATGAAAAAATTTAAAAGATGAAGTAACCAATATTAAGGTAATATGTTGGGAAATTGTTTTGGTAAAAACAACAAGAAAAAAGTATAAATTTTTTTGGAAATTCAATCAGACATTCAATTAAAGAATTCATAAAACTTAAGTTGAAATCAGGCTTTTATTGCAGACAAAAATTTTTTCAGGAAAAAATTTATTAATAAGTTAGGAAAGTTTTTTAATTTTTTGTTCGAACTTATTTGTTTCTCTGTTTTAGATACGATTACACTAGTAAAGTTCACATTTTGAGAAAGCAAAATTAAATTTGATTTTTTATAAGGATTCCATAGCACCAAAGATAGTTGTAAATGTACTGACAAACACTAGACAAAAACTGTTTTCGTAGACCGCTACAGCATCCTTTATTAGTAGCGTTCTTGTGCTTGGTCCACCGTCTTAGGTGTAAATTTCATCCTGATACATACACATAAAAAAGTATTCACCAATTAAATTTTTCAATTAATAATTTAATCGATTCAATTAAATTTTTAATTGTATTAATTAATTTGAGTGGAAAAACTTAATTGATATTATCAAATTGTTTGTAGGTGAAAATTTAATTAATTTTTTAAATTAATATTACAAATATTTTAATTAATATTACAAACTCATTCATATTACTTTTTTGGGTGTACATATATGCAAAGAGAATACGTGAATTGTTTTGATTCTTTGTATTGAAATTTGTTGAAAGCTTTTTATTTTTATGGAAGTTCAAACAAACAAACAAACAAACAAACTTTACAACCATCACTAAAATCACATAAATTTTTAATTTTACTTTTAATTTTTAATAGCACTTTTCCCCAAAATTTAATATTTTACTTGTTCAGAAACGTATTAATTGATTGTTAACAAGTAAGGGTAGTGAGCTCTGCTGTCCTGAGTCTTGTATACCCTTCACCAATGCACTTATGGAGTGTACGAATACATATTTATTTTGTGAAAGAAAAATCGTCCATTTGTTTTGTGGTCTAATGCAATAACCCCCATTCCACTAAAGAATTTGACTCATATATAATTTTTAATATTAGCAACAGTTAAATATTTTATTCTTCACGCAATAATGTTTTAGATTATTAAGATTTTTCTGTTTTGAAATAAATGAACAAAATTTAATAAGAAAGATGAGTTTAAAAAAAACTAGCTCTTTTCCTATGGCAATTTCTTCACTCACCCACATGCAAAGCCAATTGAATAAGCATATATAAATTAAAACTTTTGCCAACCTTTATCAAATTGATACCGCCACCGAAAACTGAATCAAATAAGTATCCATAATTGTACTGAGGCAAATTTATATTTTAAAATATCTGCAATTAACCTAAAATAATTATTTAAACTTTAAAAATTTTTCTTTACGTTTTGTTACAAAAACGGCTCATAGTGCACCGTTTTACATTTTAATGCTAAGTTTTTGACTTTGTGTGCGTGTGCGAGAGAAAGAGAGAAAGAAAGAGAGAGAGATAGAGAGAGAGAGATATAGGAAGAGAGTATGAGAGAGCAAGTAAAATTTACCTTTTGTATTGGAAAATCTTTTTCACGTAGCGACAAATGGACGCACGTACTAGCAGACATCTTATCCGCCTTTCTTATTCATATATACATACATATACTTTATGGGGTCACATGTGAATATTGAGGAAATTACTCACGGATAAACAAATGTATATACCCTGACCTATTTTGGTTAAGAACATAAAAATGGTAACCTGCGGTTTTATTCATTCACATTTATCATACGCACAGGACCACCACTTGCACATACAATTTATTTCCTTATATTTGAAGGAGCAAAATATTGCAAAAGCCGTATGTATGTGGAACTTCGTGCTTTGATGTATGTATTAATGAGAAAACGGTTCAAGGACTGAAAATTTAAATTTTTTTTTGGTATTTTATATACCCACCTTTTTTAGTATGTAAAAGTAACTGCCTTAAACAAATTTTTTTCTCTTTATTAATTAAACATATTTCATATTTGAAAAATGTATTTACTCAATACTTTTTTAAAGTAAGTTCAATCTTTATATACAAATTTAGTTTATTACACCTAAAAATCTATACCGTTAACACCAACTTTAGGTCCAATTTCACGATGTCGACAACGTTCGACTTGTCGCACACTTACATTCAAAACAAAAACAAATTTTCATATTTTGTTGTTGTTTCAAATGTAAGTGTGCGACAAGTCGAACGATGTCGACATCGTGAAATTGGCCCTTAATGATATTTATCAAGATTTTTTATGCGAAAGAAGATCCATTAACTGAATATTTTCCAAAACTATAACCATACAATTACAATGCAGCCAATTTGCACACCTTTGCGTACAGAACCAGATTTACCCACAATTGCATCACTAAAAGCCAATTTCACCAACTCTATTTAAATATGAATTCATATTTAAATAGAGTTGGTGCAATTGGCCCTAAGATTTTATTTTGTATATCGTATATAAGCTATACGATTTTTCCCGAAGTTTTATGAATTGTAATTTCAAAGAATTACTTTAATCGAAAGAGCTTCGAGACAAAGAATTTTATAGTAAATATAACATAAGTGAAACAATTTCAAATGCTTTAGTTGAACTATAGTGAATTTTAATCAGAAATAATTTCTTAGTCGGGCTTAAGTTCAGTAATTTCTATTCTTATTGAAATACTGAACATATAACATTTTAATGCGCTTTTTTAATTCTAATTCCCGTATTTCTGTGATCTTCAGAACGCAAAATATGCAATCAACTAATAGACCTCTTTCAGATTTCCCCCCAATTTCAATTTGACAAAACGAATTCTTTGGGGAAATTGAAAATCATTTGAAATTTCAAACAAAAAACTTTTAAATGCTTTTTAAAAAATGTTCAAAAGATCTAGGCCTCTTCTTTCTAAATCCGTTTATAAATTATAAATCGGTTGATATTCAACTTAGTTATTGGTTTCTTTTTACTCCTGTAAGGAGCATAGGGCCGCATGGAGCAATGGGAAAGTGATGCGAATACAAATGTTGTATATACAGCCAATCCTCTCCAACTGTCAACCTCACCCACTGTTCACTTGAGACTTGGTGTCCTCTGTCACTCTAACGAGGCTCTGACGACCGATCGGGGGCGGTATAACCCTAAACGCACCGTGGGGTAAATACCTGCAGCAACTTAGCACGCCTGGGTGCATAGTTGGCAACCCCAACACCAGGTTTGGATGCTATGGCCTAATCAGACATTTGTCTTAAAACAACCCGATTACCGAAACCGTTACAAGAGAAATTACTAATAAACCCGATTTAAATTCAACTTAGTTAGATGAAGTGCATACGGGTACGAAAACTGGGTTTTTTTTACCGGTAACTCAAGGTTTTGGCGTTGTTTGGAAAGTTTCAAAAACTTATTGTTGTTATACTCGACAATATTTACAAGAAAAATAATTACACATCCCACATATTTTCTTCTTGTCATACGGTCTAATTGGCCCGTATCCCCTGCATATTCTTTATTTTCTTACATACTCTCACTTGTAACAAACCATTGAAATGTCTTACATTGCGTAGTCATGTCAGTGGTTTCTTATAAGACGTCTTTTGAAACGAAACAGCCTAGCAGAATTTATTAATTTTTTGGCGTTCGATTAAGCTAATAATTTTAAGCAGTAATTTTTTCTCTGCCTGCATTATTTTTAATACTGTTAAATACACTTCTGGTTCTGGTATATTAATAAATATCTTGTAGTGCAGAGTACTATGAAACTAAAGGATTTATGATATATGCAGAAACATATGCATGTATGTATACGTTTCATTTACTTTTATACCACAAGACGCCTGATATGCAGGAAAGACACGTCCGCGTGCTAATTTAGTTATAAAAATCTTTTTTAAAAAAATATGCTTTCCTACGATATTAAATGAAATCCTCGCTGGTGTGCTGTTTTCGTCATTTATTATCATTAATACACACGTACGCAGATCTACTTATTTACATACATACATATTTAATAACATATAAAGGTACATACATACATATATATGTATGTGCATATGTTTGTATACGAGTACTTAAATACTCAATTCTTATGCATATTTGTTTATTGTTCAATGCATTGCAGGTGTACGTTATGAGCAGGGTGGTGTTGGCACTGGCTTTAAACATGTCGAAACCAATGCCCAGGGCGAAAAACGTCTCTTCCAAGTAAAGGGTAAACGCAACGTACGTGTACGCCAAGTTAACTTGTCGGTGTCATCGATGAACAAGGGTGATTGCTTCATATTGGATGCTGGTAATGAGATTTACGTGTATGTGGGGGCCCAAGCAAAACGTGTGGAAAAACTGAAAGCCATAAGTGCAGCAAATCAAATCAGAGATCAAGATCATAATGGCAGAGCTAGAGTGCAAATAATTGGTAAGTTAAAGGCCGAAAAAAAAATTGAGGGAAATATACTCGTAGCAAGAGATCAAAATAAAATTGGAGTAATAAAATGGATTTATTTTTCCAGATGAATTCAGCACAGATACTGACAAGCAAAACTTCTTTAATGTCTTGGGCTCTGGTTCGCCGGGTCAAATACCCGAAGAGTCGGCTGCAGAGGAAGATGGTGCCTTCGAAACTACTGATGCAAATTCAGTTACTTTGTACAAGGTCACCGATAGTTCGGGCAAACTTAAAATTGAACCCATCTCTCAGAAACCCTTGCGCCAGGAAATGTTGGACAGTCGTGATTGCTTTATCTTGGACACAGGTTCTGGTATTTATGTCTGGGTGGGTCGTGGTGCTACTCCTAAAGAAAAGTCTGATTCTATGGCGAAGGCTCAAGAATTTTTGCGCAGCAAAAAGTATCCTGCCTGGACTCAAATCCATCGCATTGTCGAAAGTGCTGAATCGGCTCCTTTCAAGCAATACTTTGCCACTTGGCGTGATGCTGGCATGTCCCACACTCGCCTTGTACGCTCAGCTTTGGGTTACGATACGGATGACTCTGAAGTCGAAGTTGATGATGTGGACTCAGTTTTGAAGAATCTTAAAGAACGTGGAGGCCGTGCTATAGGCTTCATGCCCGACAACGGTGAAAATGCTATTGGTAAAGTAAAACAATACTACACAAAGTCTGGCAGTAACGAAGTGCACCGCAATAATATACAATTTAAGGAAGATATGCCTTTATTGGGCTTTTCGGCTTATGTTATAACGTATAACTTTGAATCAAAGCACGGTGATACGGGCTCCTTGGTTTATGTGTGGGAAGGAATAAAGGCCAGTGAGGATGCCCGAGAACGTGCTTTCGAGGATGCCATGTCCTTGGCTTTGGAGAAAAATGCCATTTTGATACGCACGGTGCAAAACCATGAGCCTAGACATTTCCTTAAAATGTTCAAGGGTAAATTGGTGACCATGGCCACTTCTACTCCAGTAGAGCCTCAATTGTTCCACATACGGGGCACGGATGAGACAAACGTGCACGCGTTTGAGGTCAAGGCAGATTCTTCATCTTTATCAACAGCTGATGTGTTCGCTTTAGTAACGAATCGCGATAATAAAGTTTTTATCTGGAATGGTTTGGTAAGAGGATTATTTATTTAAAGAAAATCTTTGTATTGAAATATCTTTCTTACTTTGAAGGGAGCCTCCAGCTTTGAAAAGACCATGGGTGTGGAACGCTTTGGTCAATATTGGCAGAATGCTGAGGTGGAAGTTGTTGAGGAAGGTGCCGAGCCTGATGACTTCTGGGAAGACTTGAATGGCGAGGGTATTTATGACCGCAGCTTGTCCGACAAAGGTGCTCCTATTTTGGAACCACGTCTCTACCATTGCCGTTTGTTTGGCAATCGCATTAAGGTCGAAGAAGTCAATCACTTCGAACAAAGTGACTTGGATATGGATGATGTTATGCTTATGGATGCTGGTGATGAGATTTATATGTGGGTTGGCTCAGGAGCCACAGCTGATGAAAATGGCAAAATATTGGATATGGCCAAGGTAAAATCTGCTCGTATTTTAAAAGCAAGATTTTAATATTTAAAATGGAAACTATTTTGTTCGTGTTTTTAGAAATACATTAAATCCGAACCCACTGAACGCACCATTGACACTGTTAGTGTCATTCGTGTTACTCAAGACCATGAGCCTCGTGTGTTCAAACGCATGTTCCCAACTTGGGAAGAGGGTTACTGGCAGGTTAGTAGAAAATTCATCAAGCATTATATGTATTTATTTTAGTTAGTTTTGTTATTGTTATTGTTGTATGATATATTCTGGCTTATCCCAAATAAAATTTCACATGAAAATTTCCGAACGTGTGAAAATTCTGTATCAAAAAACTTCATACGATTGCAAAATAATCTGACAATTTATGAAAAAAATCATTCACATAGATTTGTCTGTTGGAATAAGTGAAAATATGTTAGTTTTTAATTTTATTGGAATTGATTAAACGAAATTAAAATCCTTCTAAACGAAAAATTTGATCCAGAAATTTTCACATGTGGAATTCATGATAAAGCTGATTGTATTATTAAAACTGTGTCGTTATCTAACATATATTTACATATATTTATGTAATCTGCTTTGTTTTCATAAAATAATTGTATTAATTTAATTTTTGCATTGTGTTTTTGTCTATGTTTGTAACTAATTAAATTTATATTTGCGGTTAGAAGCGATAATAGCTTAAGTAGAAAAAACATGGTTTAGAGAAAAACCTCTATTAACGTAGAAACATCTTTTGAAAAAAAATAGAATAAATTTATCGTAAAGTAATGATTACTGCATTAAAATACGCACCCAAGATTTTATCACAATGTAGGTCTTGTTACAATTTGCGCTTAGTAAGGGTCACTTGCAGTAAATGCGTTTTTATCTTTATCATTAAGTGTTTTTTTCAATTTAACCTTAACCCCATTTCCGCGACTTTTGCTCGAAATCTTTGTAGAAATGTAGTGACCTCAGCAACATCATTCGAAAGTATTTCACCACCAATTTTTGAAAACCGTATTCTATGATGGATTTTAAATTTGGCAAACCATCCATCACTTGCATGCGTAAATGCATTTTCATGTTTATCATTAAGCATTTTTCTTAACTTTCATACGGATGAACACTTCACTTTGACCTTCAGTCATCAACTGACCCCAATTTGTACAAGCATTTCAAATTTCACACACTCATATGACCGAATTGTACACACCACGATTAATGCTAGGAACACAACTACGACGAACGACGAACTTTTGGTCGCGAATATTCGTCGTCAAACATAAAACACATTGGTGTATATGAAAATGCACACAATCATGGCGTAGGGCGAAATTCGTCATACGCGGCGAAAGTTGCAATAGATTTATTTCTATTTCTTACGCCGGCGAACGACGAAAAACAATTTTTTCTCTCTCTCTCTCTCTCTGTCTTTGCACACACAATAACCAACTTTATCAAATATCAGAGAGGAATTCGCCGACATGGACGAAATTCGTCGTTCGTCCCAGTTGTGTTCCTAGCATAACTCGGTTATTCCCCGTCTTATTTTTACTGTACTGAGCGAACAAAAATAGTTTGTAGTGAAAATTCAAAAAATAAAAAATAAAAGAAACTTCTAGATATTAGAAATTGTTTTAATTTTAGAGCGTCTAATTTGGTTTTTCTCCTATTTAGTTCTAAATCATAGAAAAAATATTTTCTAGTGGAAATAAAAACAAAATAAGAAACACTTCCAGAAATTAGAACCACAGCTTCTAATTTCAGAGCGTCCAATACATTGAAATTGCCGGTTCTAATCTAAGGACGGTTCGAATTTATGACGGTTCGAATTTGTGAGATTCTACTCTAAAATTTGTCAACACTTAGAGTTGCGTTTTACAAAATTAAGCCCTTAAAACTTTTATTGTTTTTTTTTGTTATTAAGACTCAGGTCAATCTTGTTTTGTTTATATTTTTCAAGGATATAAGGATTTCTTGTTAATATGAAGTTTTAATTGTAGACTTTTGTAGCATATACATATAACTCGATTTTGTATTAAATAGTAAACTTAGACTATTATCGTTTTTAATCACACAAATATAAATATTTGTGTTTATTTATTATTATTATGATTACTAAATTATTATCATTTATTTATTCAGTAGTTTGTTTATGTTTTTCACTAATTGATAAATTTCTAGTTAGTCATCACATAATTTTTAATATAAATTTTAATATAATTTAAAAGTTATTTGGGTAATAATCGATTTTCATTCATACTTTAAATAAAATAACTAAATAGTTTAAGGAATACTTTTTGTTGTTATTATTGACCTTTTTCTATTATTTTGTGTACTCGTATATATGAAGTTTCCTTTTCAACTATTAACTAACTATTAATTAGTGTTTTTTTGTGGGAATTGTTACAATTTAAGTTAAATATTTTTTAACGCACTAGTAATCCCAAATTATTATTTTATTTATTAAGTAAAATATTTTTTTAAATAAAAATACAATGAAATTGATTATTGAGGGGTTTAGCTGGATCCTATGCGCCTTTCACTGTTGATAATGTAGATCATCAGGGAACCTTTACCCAAAAATTTCTTAGAACAACTAGAGTTAATATGTTAAACTTTTCTTTAAGCAAATGAGAAGCTCAACAAATAACAAAGTTGAAACAAGAACTCAATAATCAATATGTCATGTCATTTCTTACTTTATCATTATTACATTGGCTGACTTTTTTCAGGTTCAAATTGTAGTTGTAAGAGTATGTAAAGAAAATAAATGTAAATAACAACAACAGCTATTCAAGAATAGAGTGTTGCCGCACAAGTATTTCTTTGACCGGGTGCTGTCAAGTTAATAATTAGTGTTTTTTGTGGGAATTGTTACAATTTAAGTTTAAATTTTTTGTTAACGCACTAGTAATCCCAAATTATTATTTTACTTATTAAGTAAAATATTTTTTTAACTAACTATTTTGTAATAAAAGTTGTTGTGTTTGTTGTAAGGACACAAAAAATTTATATATTAAACCTAGACAATTTTCTTTGCTTACAATAGTGGAATAAATTTAACAAAACCAAAATAACTTGGTATGAAGATCTCACATTACATAGTGGACGCTGCTGCGTGAGTTTAAGGGCCTCATGTTCCATTAATATTATTGAAGTAACCAAATGTCAACTCGTTCAGAAGTCATATCATAAATGCAGTTAGAAAAAAAAACGATAACTTCAAACAAAAAGAATACATTCGATCAAGTCGAGCTGTTTTGGCTCTACAAAGGAAAAGGCATAGTGGCACGAGGTTCTATCTGCGCGAATACCACTGGCACTCCATTTTTGCTTTTACTCCTAGATCTAGTTAGTCAAAAAATTACCTCCGAGCTATAGCTTGTATAGAATAAAATATTATACTGAAGCAAAATTGTGAGTTATGCAAAATACTGCAATAAACAATCTTAAGGCGTGCTTATAATTGTAAATGTTTTGCAGCATGTTCAATAATGCAGAAATTTTAAAGTTGTGGTTCGAAGAAAACAACGTCCTCTTCGAAATTTCAATGAACTAAATTGTGGATAATTTGCTTAACGAAATTAAGAAATTGTCATGACTCCAAATTTATGGTATGATATTTCATGAAATTTATTTATGAAATAACGCTCAAAACAAATATCCCAAAAAAAGTGCCATAATTCCCAAAATACTTCATACGTTTGGAAGTTATTGCATTATAAGGTGTTTGTTACTGCATATGGAATTTATTTAATTTTTTAAGGAATAATTTAATTCTTTGGAGTTATTTCATTATACCACAAAACTTAAAATAAAATATTTCGAATTTTTATTATGTTATTTCATCGGTAAACATAAGCGGTAATTTCACGGATTAATTC
Source organism: Nowickia ferox (assembly GCA_936439885.1). Classification (NCBI taxonomy): domain Eukaryota; kingdom Metazoa; phylum Arthropoda; class Insecta; order Diptera; family Tachinidae; genus Nowickia; species Nowickia ferox. The sequence goes on along the minus strand of OW387023.1, from coordinate 85,931,950 downwards.
AAAAAAAGTTCGAGTATCGTAAAAACTGAAAGTACATGCTTAAAGTGCACGCAGTTTTACATCACTACGCAAGACGTAATTTACAAATAATAAGCGATGAACGACTTCTGCTAACACTTTTAATGCTGTTTGTTTTTTGTGCCTTTATTAGAAATATAATTTATTACGCGTGAGTCACGCATTAGTCACGTATGAATCACGCGTGGTCGTGGTGCAAGTGCAAAAAGTGCTTAAATCATATTTGACTGTTTTGCAGGAGAGCACTTTTAAGCGTTCAAGTCGATTTTCAGAAGTTTATTTCTTTTACAGTTTAACTGGGAAATTGTCTGTTAAGCTTTATTTTTTTAAACCAAACATCGTTCTACATACTGTAAATAATACATTCAAATTGAAATACTTTTGAAATTGAGTACTTTTAAATATGCAGATTACGGCCGTACCAAAAATTCAAAATCAGCTTATCTCGACTTAAGCACTTTTTCCTTTTTGCCACAGACATAATAATTTTGGCTAACTTTCTTAGGCTCGTTAAAAACCAATTTTTGTATAGTTCGTATCCGAAGTCATTCAATGGCAGGCAATTCATAAGAAGCGTGCGTGAATAAAAAATCATGAATTTTTGTTTCATTTTGTTGATTAAGCACAGCTTATATGCATTGAGTTCCTGCTTCGGTATTTCTTAATTAGAAAAAAACTTATCATTTATAATTACCTTGTATATGGAGTATCTGTTTCCGCGATGTTGTTCTAATTTAGTGTGTCTTACTATTGTAGACCTGAATATTTAGAAAATATAATAATTACTTTGTATATTCCTCTACCGCCAATATTTTGTTTGTTGTTTTTTTTTGTTGTTCTAAGTACTATACACATAAAACTGAGTGAGTCCCAGTATTGTAGTTGTGGAGATATGAATTGATCCGCGAAAAAGGGCTTTTTTTAGCCCCATTGTGCGGCGAAGTAATTTTGGTCTAATTTCATTTTATTTAGGACTTATTTCGCTCATCAAAAAAATTTGTAGATTTTCATAACGGGACAATTTGGGAGCTATTTGATTTTTTTGGACATATTTTTTTTAATTATTGTATATCCGGCCTAAAGGGTTTCTGCTTTCAGGTATGTCTTACACCGGCTTCGATTGCCAAAACATATCTGTATTGCCGGTCGTGTATGGGGCTCAAGGATTGTCTCCTCTGAGATACATGTCGTACCATAACCACAAAAAAGCTTAGTTTTTTAAAAAAATCGAATATTTACGATCGTACTTAGTCGTTTTTCGTCAAAAAACAAAGTACAAACAAAATGTGGCTTAAGCTTTTTTGGCGGTTATAGATCGAAATATCCAAGACTAGCTTAGACTTTCAACGATTTTATGCATTGCCACCATTCGGCTGCGCTCAAGGATTTCCTGCAATACTCTATATACAAGACCTAATTCACCTTATATACGGTAAAAAACTGGCTTCTTTTGCCAAAGGATTCCTGCATTGCCGCCTTTCGGCATCTCTCAAGTATTTTTTTTCTCAAATATTTGGAATTTTATTCCTTTATTTTTTCCTGGGAGTTATTTCATTATGCAATAAGTCCCAACACTTGAGCTTTACTTCTTTGCTATACTTTGTTCTAGGTCCTATTTCAATGGGAGTTATTTCATTAATTTTTTATAGAGAAAAAATGTGCGGCTAGAATTTGAGAATAACTTTATTCAATATTTCTAATCTGATTTGCTTTCTATTAACAAAGAAAAAAAACTTTTAGGCAACTAATTTCATGAAGAGTTTCATAATGTCCAGTCCAGTCTAACAGTTTTGATGCACTTGTCGTAGAATAGAGTCGAGCTCGTTCATTAGTTTAGTTTTGACACAAACCTGTGACCGTTATCATGGCTTTGATCACAGGTAGTGAACTAGACCATATACGAGTATGTACATTTGTGTATGCATGTGTAAGTAGAGCAGAAAAACATAAATACCAACGCCAAATAAATAAATATTGCTTTTAAATAAAAGTAAGTAAAAATGTATTTATTGCATGATTATAGTTGTGGTAATGGCCAAACATTTCATTTCCTATTTAATTTATCATTAGCCTTCTTACCAACCTATTTTACCTTTAATCTAACCTAATACTTAATCTTGAATATGCTAATACTCGTACTTTACCTCAAATTTGTTTTCCTTTAAGAACTTGTATAATACTTTTATTTAAAATTAATATTCAACCCAAAATACCTTGTCTGCTTTTTGAGAAATATAAATTCGATTTAATAAAATTTTTTGCATTTTTTTGTCATCATTGAAAATAAAAAACTAGAACATACCTTCCTATGAGGATATACGTAAGCAAGTTGATGAAGACAATGAGCGTATTGAGGACAATGATGTTTAAATAATTATATACAAAAAGAAATAAAATATTACCCAAAACGAAATATGAAAGTTGTGTCCATAATGTCTTTGTGTTGGCCACAAAAGGAAGGACGGAAGGAAGCAAAAAAAAAAAAAAAAAATAGAAAGCAGAAAATAATAAAAATCATGAGGCAAGGAAATAACCAACCAACTGAACAACCTTCAAACCAATCAACTTCAATCCAACTATAAACACTTGCATGAACAATTTATATACAGAATTTTATTTTTTATATACATAACTATTTTATTATTATGATGATATATTACATACTTTCGTTTATTATTTTAAAAAGATTATATTTTTTTTTTGTATTTACATACTTAAACATTTAAATAAGTGCATATATGTAGTTATTATACGTTTTTAACTTTTATTGTTCTATCGTATTGTTAGTAGTTTTGTTTAAGTTAAACAAGAGTTTTTATTTGTTTTTACCCACAAACTTATGCATATTATTTTCCTATTTTTTTATGCACAATTAAGTTAATACCTTAACAAAATATTTCATTTATATAAAATATGCCAAAACTTATTAATTAAGTTTTTGTTATACTAACATATTAATGTATGCAGTAATAATAAAAATATAGCAATTTTTTTCATTGTTTTTATAAATGCAGTTTGTGTATGAAATTGTGATAAATGAAAAAAATAAAAACACGACGGAAATTTTGCATAAAAAATGCGCCTGCTTACGATGCTATTAAAAAAAAACACACACACACATTAGCAGAGTTGCTACAAAGCTAAATTTGTCTCTATCCATCTGGCACTTTATCATGTGTACTTGTGCCATACCTTTCCTACTGTCTGGCAACACAAAGAAACCTACATATTATTTATATTCAAGGGAGCTAAAAACTCAATTTCTCTTCTCAGAAACCTGTCAAACCCAGCCTTACCTTGCCTAGTTACTCTACTTACGTTTCGTATGATCAAATGATTGTTGAAACATATATTGAGTCCTGAAAAGGAATAGCTTCTTATATAAAAACCTTGTGATGTAAATGCTTTAAAAGTTAAAAACTCAACATCTTAAATTACTAGTCTCAAGAACTTTTTAAAATTTTTAACACCAGTTTCAAATGTTGTTTGCAATTGCTGTGGGTCTCAGTGACTAAAGTAAGAGTGCTATATTCGGCTGTGCCGAATCTTATTATCTACCCTTCGCCAACGTACGTACATAAAGTATATACATGCAAACATAAGCACATATGTACATATCTGTGGCCACAAGGAAAAAGTGCTTAAGTCATATTTGACTGTTTTGCAGGGGAGCACTTTTAAGCGTTCAAGTAGATTTTCAGAAGTTTATTTCTTTAACAGTTAAATTGGGAAATTCTCTGTTAAGCTTTATTTTTTAAAACAAACATCGTCCTACACACTGTAAATAATACATTCAAGTTGAAATATTCCAAAGTATAACCTAACTAAAGATATTATTAATTAATTAATTAATTAATTATTATTAATTAATTAATTAATTAATTTGCACAAATTAATTGAGATTTTGCCCAGGAGTACTTTCAAATGTGCAGATTACGGCGGTACCATTAACTCGAAATCAGCTTATCTCGACTTAAGCACTTTTTTTGCCGCACATAAATATTTGTTTCGTGAAGAAAGGGATCATTTATTTATTGCTCTAGTGCAATTATTCGACTAAGGAATTTAAAAACTTTTTTACGCTACTAATATTTTCTCTTTAAAATTTAAAATGAATGCGGAGAAATTAATTAGAGACGACTAAAACAGAGATTAGCACTTTCTCATGTCAATTTATAAGTTAAAACTTTTGCCAGCCTTTACTATATGGCTACCGATACTGAAAACTTAATTAAATAAGATCCATAATAGTACTAAAACAAATTTTTATTTTGTTTAACATCTAAAGAAACCTGAACTATTTATTCAGCTGCATTTTCGTGTTCCGTGTCTTAATGTTTTAGCCGCACAATTTACGAAAAACGGCTCATAGTGAGCCAAGAACAAACACTGTTGTATGTGAAATCTGACTAACCTTAACTATCTTTTTTACAAAAAATCCACTAGTTTGGGTAAAGGTGAAACATTTTATACAAACGTAGTTAATTTTTTTATAAAAAAATTCAGTTTCCCAACCCTGGAACCATATTTTTGATTATTCTAATTTAATACACTAATTTCTATCTTTCTAAATTACAAAATATTTTTAATTTGCAAAGAAAAAAATTAGTTTTATTTAACTACTTATATACATCAAAATAAAAAAAAAATTTCCAGCTCTGGAGATGTGTATTTTATTTTTCTAATTTTTTCTATAAAAATATTTATTTTAATAATATAAAACAGATGTAATTTTCAAAAAAAAAAATAAAAAATAAATTTGGCCTAGTTACTTTTATATACAAAAAAGTGTACATTTTCCAACTCTGGAATCACAACACGTCATCCGTTTGATTTGCTCCTTAATTTCAAAAAAAATTTGTTTGAATAAAACAATTTGTTTATTGAAAAAACCAAAGTTTCTTGCAAGCAAATTATTAAAATGTTTGCATTACAACTTACAAGTTTCTTTGTAGCACCTAAATTGAACAAATTAATATTTGATTCAGAGAATTTTGTGCTTGAATTCTAAAATGAGTCATATGTCACCAAATTTTCCGCAGTATTTTTTTAAACCGCTTTTCTGTAGTCTGTTTGATTTTTATTTGCCAATTCTTTATAACTGTAGATACCGTAAAGGTTTGCTTGAATTTCATTTATGTTGCAGGTTAGTACAAAAAAAAATTTTATAAACAAATGGATTTGGATACAAGTAAAATGTTATATTCACAATTCAACTCTATCACTTGAACAGCAACATCATGACGTGTCATCAAGAACAAATGCCCTTATAAAAAAAGGTTTTCGATTTAATATCCATCTTGCTAGTTCGAATATAGAAAATGCAAAAAAAAAATTGCAAAAATCGTTTGCATAAGTCCTGTTGATATCAAATTCATATTTACGCTTTTATCGTCAATGCTGAAAGAAATGCAAAGAAAAAAAACAACTCGTACACAAAGTTTATGACCCAACAACATGCTAAAAACACAATGCAACACAAACAATATACTCAAACATATACATTCCAATTGATTGGCTGCACTAAAAAGAGACAAAATTTATCATTTCTTTTGCATTAACGAATGCTGTTCAAAAAGTTATTTTAAAGCTTTTTCACAGCAGCTGTTAATGGTATATTATGGTGGTTTTACACTGACATAGTTTAAATGAATGTTGGTTTTAATGTAAAACCCCACTGTTAAAGACTGGTTTTGCCACACAAAATGATTCTGTTAAAACCAACTTAAAACCTTTTTTGAATTGGCCTTAAATAGTTTTATGAACTGAAACCTTGTTTTCGCTCTACCAAATTCAGTGCTGCCAAGCTAAAATCACCGGAAGCTGCTGATAATATTTATGTCAGTTAATAAGAATATATATCGATTGATATATAAACCCTACGTCTCCACGAGCCATCAACTTGGACATGACATGAACATGATGCCGGCAGAGCAACTGTAAAAAGTTCATCAACTTTTTTGTTGTCCATGTTCAGGCATATCAAAGTATTTTGCGGTAGCGCAATAGAGATAGAATATTTACCAATTTTGTTCTGCCTCTTTTCTTTCTATTGTAAATGTTTGCGGACGGCGAACATCGTTGCTCAGACATATGTATGTTCGGGCATCCATGTCAGAGCATGGACGAAACATGGACATAAGCGGTCTCCATTAGCCATTTGCGATGTACGACATGATGCCCATACCAAGTTACAACTTAAAAATTGATGCAGCAGCACAAACAATCAAAAAATTCCAGAGAAAAATAAACTTTGGAATGGAAAGCAACGAAAATATTTTTATTGACTTCTGAGAGAACGTTATGACTGACATCCATCTGTCCATAAAAAAGCTTAAGTATACAATGTGTGCGATTCATATTTAAATATTGCCAATCGCTTCTAAGCACTGTGTAAGCCCGAGTTAAATGAAACCATTTACAGAACGTTCATATAAAGTGGCTGAAGTACTCTGCAAATTTCTTCACAAAACGGCACAAACAGAAGATGTCTTAACTCATTGCATATCTATCCGTTGCTGCTTTAAACACAAGAGCATTTTTAGGGTTCCATACACCAAAGGTGAAAAGGAAGCAAAGGAGAAATGTATCGCTACGATGTCCGCCTGTCCATCTGTCCGTCACAGGCTGTTTTCTCGAGAACAGTAAGACTTACGGATCTGACATTTTCAGACAGTATGTAAAACATTTTTTTTACAACAACAAGTATATGAAAGTTGAAAATTGAAGAGTGTTCTAAAGCGTACAACAAAACGTTTTGAAGTCCAAATCTAATATACCGAAAATTACATCTGTGGCAAAAAGGAAAAAGTGCTTAAGTCGAGCTAAGCTGATTTTGAGCTAATGGTACCTCCGTCATCTGCATATTTGAAAGTATACCTGGTCAAAATCTCACTTAATTTGTGTGATTTTTCAGGAAGTTATAGCACTAAGACTTCTAATCTAATAATAGCTTAATTTAGTTTATACTTTGGTATATTTCAACTTGAATGTATTAATTAAAGAGTGTAGAGCGATCTTTTGCTTAAAAATATAAAGGTTAACAAAGAATTTCTCAATTTAACTGTAAAAGAAATACATTTTTGAAAATCGACTTGAACGCTTAAAATTGCTCTCCTGCAAAACAGTAGTATAATATGACTTAAGCACTTTTTCCTTATTGCCACAGATATGTATATGGACAAAACAATCAAAACCACACATTCTTATCGATTAAAATAAGAAGTTGGCAATGGCTCAGTGAATAAAGAACAGTAGAAACTCGAAAAATCTAACTCGCATAAAATTTAATCGCTCCACTAAGTTAACCGAATTTCAAAGCTCATGTGCCACTCTAAAATAATAACTTTTCAGTTATCTTTTGATGAACTTAAGCATTTTTTAAACCAACCATTTGTTTTTGTCACTGAGTGAAATTTTGACAACGTTCAGCTCTAACTTTGTGCATTGTGATTCTCCGAATTTTTTTTTTAAGCTGCAAAAAGCTATATGATCATCTTCGTTATCAAACAATAGATCAAGTTATTTAAAAAATGTCTACAAAGCAGAAAAAGTGTTACAAATCAGATTAGATTTCAGCAGGAAGTGGTGATTTTAATAAAAATTGGTCAAGCTATTCACGGAAAGCCCTTGGCTTTGGGTTATAGTGTATCCAAAGTAGCCATTTCAAAAATAAAAAAAATAACGTAACGGCTGTGACGAATATATAGGGTGTTTTTTATTGCGGTATATAACTTTAAGTTGGCATCACTTTTTTAACTGGCGGCCATTTTGTCAGCTGTCAAGTGATTAATATTTAGTTTGGTTTGCCATTTCATCATGAACAGGTTGACAAAAGAACAACGCTTGCAAATCGTGCAAATTTATTTCGAAAATAATGGTTCAGTTCGCGAAGTTTACCGCAAGCTCCGTCCATTTTATGGTCGACATAATCGTCCATCAGAGCAATTAATTCGGTTAACCATGGATAACCTGTCAATTGGCCACCAAGATCGTGTGATTTGACACCATTGGATTATTTTCTTTGGGGATATGTGAAGTCGCTCGTCTACGCCAACAAACCAGAAACGTTAGGGACTTGGAAGCCAACATTCGTGGCGTTATTGCCAACATACGGCCCCATATGCTCGAAAAAGTGGTTGAAAATTGGACCTGTAGAATTGGCTTTATTCGAGCCAGCCGCGGCGGCCACATGTCATATTTAAACGTTAATGGTATAAAATTATCCTTCCAATAAAGCCAAATTGATGGACATTAAAACGATTTTCTTGTGTTTTATTTCAATTCGAAGTTCTATACCTCTAAAAAAACACCCTGTATATGCAAAAGCACACAAGGGAAAACTACATAAACCGGAATATGCTGATGTTGAGGCAAGTTTCTATCAATGGTTTTTGAAACAACAAACACGTAATTTTGCCATGACTGGTCCAATTATAGAATCAAGAGCTAAACACATATTCGCCATATTACACACTGGAACCCAATTTCATCCCAGTGATGGTGGATGGCTGGCAAACAGTGTTAAAAAACTGCAGTCGAAATAGCAAAAGTCGTAAAACTGTGCTATTTCATCGACTTTTTATTTTTTTGACTGCCCAATCACAACCTGTTCCTAATAGTTCTGCTACTGCATTCAAGCAGAAACTTGCCGAACATGTTGACAGCTGAAGCTCTTCGTTTATTGTGTTAACTTCTACAGCGACACTTGAATTCTTAGCAGCAGAAGTATGAGCAGAAGCAAAAGAAAATACTCAAATGAGAAGTTTCTAAATACTGCTGGCAAATTAAAAAAAGAGACGGTATTCTACATATTAAAATTTGTGTGTGTGGGGAAATCCTTTCAAGCCAAACGTCGGATGTAACGTCTTTCATTAATTATTTACGAACAAAAATTTATGAAATGAATATCTTCCATGCGCAACTATCTAACGCAGATGAATGTAGGCTATTTTATTGTCTTTTATTGCATAAAATATTTGTCACAGCAAGCGAATAGAAAAATCTATGTTAATTAATTATTGTATTTCTTTTTCAAGTTTGAAAGCCGCTTGGAAACACTCGTACATTTCGGTTCATTTTTTCCACATTCTACTGTATTTGTCTAGAAGTATGAAACATATGGATTTGTATTCCAGTTGAATCATTAAAAATCAGGTGTAGAAACATGAATAAACATGAAAAGTAAATTTTAGTAAAAGACTTTAATTATATATATATTTTTTATTTCTCTCAGTTCATATGTTTTTAGCTCTAAATAAGTAGAAAATTAAATATGGAATTAATTTCGGTGAAAATGTAAGTAGATTTGTAACTTGTATCGGTGATTTTTATAATTGATATGTAGTATAGTATTCAAATTGTAAGTGATTAAGTTTCAAATGCTGATATGTATACTTTTTTTTTTTGCATATTGATAAGCAAAATTTTTGCTGGGAAATTGCGAATTAAAATTATTAATATAGTTTTAAAAGGACTTTTAAGGTATACAAATATTTAAAAATGCACGGCAACAAGTTTTTGTGTGAGTGAGTGCTGTTAACTTCATGTTCACGGTACCTCCTTTTTGTAACTGCATGTGTGTGAAAGTGTACACAATTTCTTTCGTTTGTTATATCAAGCAAAAATAAAAATACCGTGTTAATAAAAGCCCAACCAACCGCCCATTCAAACAAAGTGGAACTATGAACATTGCCATCGTCATCCTCTTGGTCGTTATCATATAACAATGCATTTTGTTTGTTGGAAAACTATGCATACATACTTGCTCTTCTATTTTGCCCAGTAAGTGCATACATGCGACTTATGCATGTGCTGCACAATGAGGTGTGTGTGCGTGCGTGCATGGGTTTGTAAGTGAATATATTTGTGTTTATAGTGCTTGTATGTACAGTAAAGTAGCAGTTTGACAACGCATCAATGCTTTCATGCAACGAAAAATATGTTAAATGCTCATAACTTGACGTATTATTTATGAGTGTAAAACACGTGATGTAGCGACACTCACGTGTGTTAACAATGCTTTCACAATTTCTTTTCTATTATTGTTCCTGTTGATAAAAGCACTCTTTTGGCTTTTGTTTGTTGAAGGGAAGAAATTGCACACACACACACACACTCATACCAACATGCATATCAGCATAAGTATGTACGTATTCGTATATTCTGGATTAGCATTGTTGCCTCTTTTAGTGGCGGCCAGTGTGTATGACTGGTGTAACTCATACGAAAATGGCTGTTTGGCAAATGTGTTTGTTTGCTACCTGTTAACTGCAGTGTTGTCAGGTTAGGGGATTTAGCCCCAAATCGGGGATTTTTTTCGAAATGGTGATAATAATTTTGGTTTGGGGATTGAGGAATTATTTGGGAATAACTTTTACGTTTTGGGGACTTTATGAGATTTTTTGGGTATTTGTATTTTATTTAATATTTTTTGTTTATTTCTCGGAACATTTTAATTTCAATACATATTCCAATGGCTCTTTTTTTAGTTCATCAAAAATTTAAAATGATAAATGGTAACAATGAACTCGTCTTTAACAAGACAAACAGGTACTCGACTTGGCGAGATTGCTCATCAGCTGGGTTTTTGTTTACACATACTCGTATATAACTCACAATTTTTAGACACTTACGTTCTGACAAGCGCAGAGTTGCATCTAATGCTAGTATCTGTGCTTAATTTACCCTTAGATTCAGTGTATTTGGGTTACGAATTTGACGAAGAACTAAATTCGACGTAATTATCAAAAGTAAAGACGACTTGTTTTTTATAACTGAAAAGTTTATTGTAGCAAATTATTAAACGTTTTCCGCCAAATCTTAAAATTTTCAAAACGTATAAACAATTTCCTCCATACATGGATTAGGACAACGTAAATTTAGCTCAATCATATAAATACTACAACCAGCGGCAATCAAGGTGAAAAGATTTATTTGACATTCAAATGACAAACAACTTAAACATTTTTTGGACAGAAGTTCATTCATATCCAGATGCCACTGGATCACGGTAGAGCATTTGTATATATTAAATTTATTTTGTTACCAACGAGCAACGCTTGCATTGCACTAGTTTATTCGGCAATGAAGTCAATAAAAACTAAAATTAGAAACAAAATTCAGTACGTTGGCTAAAATCGTGATCCATCTCCAGAAATGGTAAAATTAGTAGAAATTATCTTTTTGGGGAATTTAGGGGATACAAATTTTAAAATTGGGGATGTCAGTCGAAAGAAATCTGGGAACCCTGCTTAACTGTAATAGATTTCTTCATTTCGTAACCATTGTTTGTTTGTTTTAGAAAGTTTTCTACAGCTTAAAGACAGTCATCAGTTGTAAGGTTCAGTTTTTGTGCTTTTAGTATACTTATTTAAACCGAATTAGTGGCAAGAAAGTAAAAAGGATTGTTAACAACTACTGTAATAGTAAGAGGAAATAAGTTATTATTTTCTTTATTATTATAATAAATTCTGAAGTCGTTTGTTTATTGTGAAGACCAGGGACTCCCATCATTTGCAGGTGCATGAACGCTTTATGAGACTGTTGCTTTTCTTGCGCAAGCCCTTTTACTATTGTATATTATAGTATTTTATATGCAAACATAAATATAGTAAAAAGTCCTTAATTATAAAGAATAGCATAATAAATTTAATTTTAAATATTTGGAAAATTTTGCATCTCGTATATTTAAGATTTGTTATTTTTAGCGTTCTGTACGCTAAATGTGTAAAGGAACCCTATTGTTTTCGCTACGATGTCCATCTGGCTTTCTTCTCGAGAAGCATGAGAGCTACATACCTGAAATTTTCACAGAATATGTAAAACTTTGGCCGCTACAACAAAAAATATATATCAGCTAAAAAATTAAAGGATGTTCAAAAAGCGAGCACCGAAATATGTTGAAATAATTATGCAATATATAAAATTGAAATTTTCAAAATTAGTGCCGGTCCAGACTTGCGATTTTTGTTGCAACAATTCTCAAAAATATATGTGAGACTGTTGCAATAGATATATATTTTTTGTATTCCTCTCTCGCTCTTTTGCACTAAAAAAAATAAAAAATAAAAAGTTGCTGCAACAAAAATTGCAAGTCTGGACCGGCACTTAATGTATTTTTTCAGACTACACCAATTAATACTGAAATTTAAAAAATTAAAATTAAAGGTTATTCTATCAGTCAAAAATAATTGACTATCTAATTTTGACAATTTGCTGTATCTTTGAAACCATAAGAGGCAAACTCTTGAAATTTCAAAAACGCTCTAACTAAAAAATAGCAAAAAATAAAAAATGCCGTAACGAAAAATCGCCAAAATGAAAAAAGCGCCAAAAGTAAAAAAGTCGCCAAAAAACTAGAAAATAGCCAAAAACCGAAAAAAATCACTCAAACGAAAAGCTAAAAAATCGCTCAAATTGAAAAACAACAGAAAAAAATCGCCAGAAGCCGAAAAACTCGCCAGAACTAAAAAAAAACATAAAAGTTAAAACAAATCGCAAAAAACCGAAAAAAACGGCAAAATGTAAAAAAGCGTCAAAGGTAAAAAACGTCAAACAATTTGTTTTTAATGTCTACATCAGGCAAAATATTCGCTTATGTGGGCTAAAGTTCGTGTAGTATGACATATAAAGTGTCCGTACGGAACCCTTCGCGTGCGATTCAAAGTCCTCTTTCACACACATCAGGTTTGACTCGTCAAGTCTTGAGTTTTTAGGAGAGAGAGGAAAAGAGAATGGAGGGGAGTACAAGTACCAGTCATGTTTGTTTTTTCGTTTTGTTTTGTTTCATTCGTAATACTCTACGACAACGCAAATTGATGAAGCAAACTTGACTGTGTGTATGAACACGAATGCAGGTTTGAAAGAAAATTTACGTGTGTGAAAGAGGACAAAGTCGCACTTCGCTGAATTTTTATTTCTATTTGAGCTTAATTAACATCTAAACTAAGTTATTTTATTATAGTCCAATATTTCGCTGCCACTTGGGTAGCTTCTTCAAGAAGAAGAAGAACAAGAAGAAAAACAAGAAGAAGAAAAAAAAGAAGAAAAATAAGACGCTATCTAAGCGTCTGTGAAACATTGGCCAATAATTAATAATTTAATTATTTAATTTGAAATAAAAAAACAAACTAAAAATGTAAATTTTTTATGCAAAATATCAATACATGAATGATCACAGCAGCTGTTCCGAATGAAGCGCAGTAGGGGCATCCAGTTTGGGGTCACTTTTTTGAGCATTGCTGGCCGTATGTCACGAATAACACGTGCAATGTTTACCTCCAAGCATAGTTGCCAGATGAAATGGGTGTGAAATTTAAAAACAAATTTTTTTTTGATCAAATCAGTTCATGTGGGAAATAAAAGACTAGGTCTCTTTTTACATTTCTGTGTGTCTATCATTGAAAAAATTTTAAAATTTTAACAACCTTAATTGTCTGAATTCATATTCAATTTTCTGTCTTTCACATTCTTCAAAAAATCGAGAAAACTCTTTTAGAATATCGTAGAAAGAACTTTCATTATCTATCATAATATTGAAGGCTTAAGGATTTGAACTTATCTCCGAAATCTTATTAAAATCTTGTCACACACTTCTCTATAAAAAAGTTATAAATTCTTAATGATTTAATATTTTTCAATTTGACTTACTTAGAGCATCAGCTAATGCATCCCCGGCAGACTTATACTCCTAAGAAAATTTCATCAATGTCTACACAATTATTATCATCTTTATAATCCTTCATATAGAAATTATCACACTTAATAAAAATTATTCATAACAACTTGTGTAAGAAACATTTGATTTCAAAACTATTAATACAAATATTAAGATTGATGACCTTTTACTCTTTACTTTTATTGCATATTCTACCAAAAGCTGTTGGTCAAGTTCAAAATTGTTTTAAAGTTCTAAGAAATGGTGTCAATTTAAATTTATTTAAAAATCGTCAACTTGAAGGCGAAAGTCGTTCAGAAGTCCAAATTCTATTTTTCAAACCCAAAATCGGGTAGCCATGCCTCTAAGCTCTAATTTTTTTCTGAAAAAAAAGATACTATCGGTAGAAATGCGTTCTTTGTTGCAATACCTTTTTGATACGAATATCATGCCGCTTTAAACACTTGACTATTTAATTATGATAATTTTTATAACTCCATGGAATTCAGGAAACGGATAATCAACTACGAAAACAACAATTTCAGAAACTTCAACTAATATTTTAAGAACAAAAAAAAAAAATATAAGAAAATGCAATATGCATAAAACTTCACATGATGTATAATCCATTCACATTTTTACATACACACACACACATACATGCACACACACCTTTATAATAGAATGATCCATTTGAAAACGACAGAAAGACATGCAACAAATTTATTTATTATCGTAATATTTATTTCCATGTCATAAACAATTTATGCTCTTAAGCACAAAGAATTTTTTTTATTATTTCTCTACATTTTACTAACAAAAACATTTACAAGGAAATCATTTTTAAATAATAATATTTTTCTTATGCGATGGAATAAAATTTCATGTAATTTCTTTGGTATTTAGACCAAATTCCATTTACAAGGCAACAGTTGCTGATACATACAGACATAAATACGTTTGCTGGTAAGCAATAGTGTTAATTTCATTTATAATATTTTTATATATATTTTTTTCAAAGCAACAGAAAGGAAAAAATAAATAGGATTTTTTTCCTTTAGTAATTTAGGTTAAGGAAGGAAATGAAAAACTCAAGTTTCATTGGTTTTAATTTACACTTTTCTCAAGTTGGGAATACGTGCAAAAATTAAATTGAAACCGAAATGTAGATTAAAGAAATTCTAAATAAAAACTGTACGTAACTTTTGTTACAAGTATTTGATGGATGTTTAAGTTTGAACTTTTATTGTATTTTTCGCTTTTATTTTCGTATTTAGTTGCAGGGCACAGGTGATGGTATCAAATGCTTTTGTTTTTTTTGTGCTACATTACGAAACATAATTGAAATGAGCACGAAATGTTAAATTTGGTAAAATGAAAATTGTAAATTTGTATAAAAGTTTTGAAAGATTTTCGGAAAGTAAATTTTTAAGGGATTTCTTTTGAAGTTTGCCCTTAGCTTTTTTTTCTTACATCAAATTGTAGACTAAAATTGTATAAATACGTGAATTATTATTTGATTGAAATTAATAAATGAACCTTAAAAAAATATATTACTCCGACTAACAAAATTAGCTCGAACATTTTAAAAATAATAGATGCACATGCAATTAAATGAAACATTTTTATTTGTGTTACTTACCCATTGTGACATTTGAAGTCGTTGCCAAGCCGACAAAGAAATTTAAAGTTTGCATTTGGTTACCAATATTATTGGCACCTACTTCGAATAGCACTATATCGTGCTATTGTCCGATTATTTCGCAATTTTATGAAGTTTTTTGATACCGATTGTTCACACGTTCGGAAATTTCCATGTGAAATTTTATTTAGGATAAGCTTGAGTGTCATCTTCAGAGCCCAAGTTATGTAATAAGAATCTGTTAAGTAAAACCATGTGAAATGTAATAAAAATTTTTATTGGTGGCCTCGCTCATTATTTTCAAGCACAACATTATGTCAATTTAAGAGCCCAAAATGTTGGCTATGTTTCGTGGAAGTCCGATAAGCACAATCACATATAATACAAGACTAAAATTTAATGGGTGTGGCTATGCCCGCCTACTAAGTAATAGATCTTGTCAATCTTTTAGCTCAGTAGGTATTTAAATTTTTGCAAGAATACTTTATCCATTTATTTTTTATTTTTATTGAGATCCATTTTTTTCAAAAGACTCCAGTATTGCAACATTAGTTAATTAATCTTAAGAATTTTTGTTTCGTCTGTATTTTTTTTGCCACTGTTACATCATAACTCTTTACATTTTTAACCGATTGCAAAAACTCTTTTTGTCTGATAGATGGTATAGTTTCCATTTGGTCCCATTGCAAAAAAAAAAAAAAAAAAAAAAAAAGGGGCGGAGAAACGCCCACTATTATTTAATTTAATTTTATGATATCTTACTTATTCGATTGATACGTAACTTACCCAACACATTGGACACTTATAACGACACAATTTCGAAGTTGAAAAAATTAATGGTGCCACGCCCAATAAAACATAATATTATATTTCACATGCTTCTATTTGACCGATTTTTACGAAACTTATCACACTTAAAAAAAATCCTGCGTTAAAAAAGTGGGTGGTGCCACGCCTGCCCACTGTTTAAGGAACTCATCATTAGCTAAATGTCTAGTAAATATTAAAATTAAAATGAATATTTCACTTCTCTTTCCGCTTTTTAAACACTTTTTTGGTTACCCAATGCGGCAACTAATTGTAGAAAAGTTTGTGGGAAATGAAAAATAGATGTAAAAATCTGAAAAAAATGTTTATTTTGCAAGGATTTTTGTTCGAGGCTTTTAAATTTGTTATATTTGTATACGTGATCCTCAAATCATACAATTACCAATTGCAGTGTTTAAAAAACTTAAGTCGAAATAGCAAAAGTCTTAAAGTTTTTTACTATTCGCTGCTTTGGCTTTTTCCAACTGTTTAAAACCAACCAATGCTTTTGCTTGTGCTTGTGAAAATTAACAACAGTCGCAGTCGAAACAGAAACAGCAAACGATTTATGAACAATTGCGCAGTACTTTCAACAGTCGACGATTTCAAAAGTTTGGTTGGTTAGTTTCGGTAGTAAAAGCATGAGCAGTCTGTATGCTTTTGTAAGTATCAAACAGTCACATTCGAAGAAGCAAACGCTCTTGCTTTTATAAGCTTTCTGCAGGTTCAGTTAACTATTTTGCGGTGTTTGTCATGTTTGTGTTATTGTTTTTGCACATCAGACAAGAAGCGATTGCTTAAAACTTCTAAAAGCAAAGGTTTTTGCTTCTTCGACTGTGACTGTATGCGACTTCCAAAAGCATATAGACTGCTTCTGCTTTTACTTACAATAATAACCAAAAGCAAAAGCAAATCATATTCAAACTTTTCAAATCGTTGACTGCTGAAAGTACTGCGCAATGGGTCCTAAATCGTTTTATGATTTTGCTTTGACTGAAACTGTTGTATTTTTCAAAAGTGAAAGAAGAAGCAAAATCAAATTGAATGAAAATTATTACAGTTTTTTAAGCACTGGTCAAGTGTACAAATCAGATAGCACTCAGATGCTTACAAAAGAAACATAACAGTACAGAAACATGTTTAACAAATTATATTTATTACCAGTTGTTCGATATGACTTCTTAAGAAATCTATGAAATTTATTTATTATTTGTAAGAAATGAAAATGGCAAATCCAATTATCCAATATTACAATATCTACAAAAGAGTAAATTTAAAAAGCATAAATTTTTCTTAAACAAATTTTCCTCTAGATATTGATAATTTTCTTTAATGTTTTTGCTTAAAATTTTGTTAAAAAAAATTAAATATCGCTATTCATATAAATACTTCAACTTTAAAAATTGTTGGCACTAATTATTAACAAGTGTACAGAAACGTTGAGGGCAAATTGTTTTTATAACCTTTTGCAGCATGAAATTAGTATGTTTTACAATTTTTCAACATTTTAATTGATTATTAAAAAATTAATTGGTATTGAACTGCAGTAGAATAAAAGTTTTAAACATGCTTTAACTATGCGTTGTTTTATATTCAAACTGAAAATATATACATACATATAAATATGTATGTAATAAGTATGTATATACATATGTATCTATAACTAAGGGGAAGGTGCTCTAATATTCTTACTTATTTTTCTCTAGTTCTAGGTTTTAGTTTAGATTATTTAAAATAATTTTGACATCAAAAGAGTTTCACATAAGCTTTAAACATTTTTTATGATATATTAAAAAAAACTTGTCAAGTAAAAAACTCTATAAGAAAAAAATCATCAGTAAATAATTTGCAGCAAACGGAAAGCTTATTTTTTAAATCGATGTAAAAGAGATAAAAAATTCCATCCTTACAGCTTTGTGTAGGTACGCCTCCCTCAATATTTCTCGTATTAAGTTTTCATAAGCGGTTCGTATTAGTCATCTGCATAAATGTACCACTCTTAAACACAAACTCAGTAATGCAAAATTACTAATAAAATCAAATACAATTATGCACCTACTTTTCAGCTACATCAACATGCCAATCTTTGGAAAAACAAAATATAATTAAATTTTTTTTACTCTTTAAATACTTGAGCACAAAAAGACCCATGACAACAAAAAAAAAAAAAAAACTTGAATAATACTAGTGGCTGGAATGACTCTCAAATTAATAAATTAATTATTTGGTTTCTGATTAGGATAAAGTTGATATTTTTTTAGAAAGCCAAATTAGATGTGATTGATAATTTTTAAGAAACAACTAACTTAAAAACTTAAATCTAAATATTATGACAAACACTAGCAGAACGGAACAATGTACTATATTCGAAGGCCGTCACACCTTCAACAACAGCGTTCTTGTGTTCGGTCCACTGTTCCTTTCACATCTTTAACAAAAAAAAACCCTTATCTCCTCCAATACTATACTATGGTTGGCTTTTTGTTAGAGTTTTGTTTTATAATAAGATTTTTTAATAAATTAAAAGTTTCGGTAACAAGCGCCACAGTAAAAAATTAAAAAAAAAAATTAATAAAATAAAATTCTGTAAACCCATACTATGGAATTAGAGTAATTGATTACAGGATATATATAGTCAAATCCGTCACACCAACGCTGAAGTATTATTTTTACCATGCATGTCAAAAATAGAAAACGGAAACAAAGATAGAAGTTAAGAGAGAGAAAAGAACATGAGAGAAAAGAGACGACAAGATAATAAAAAAAATGTAGTGGAATTTATGATGAATAAAGAATCATTGAAAGGAAAAATTATATAAAAAGAAAACGGGAGAACAGGCAACGGCATAAGTATGAAAGTCTAATCTTAAAATTGTAGCTTTAAGTCACAGCGTTTCATTAAAAAATTAAGTCCTACTAAGTCACACCCGTCACATGTTTGAAGAATTTTATTTAAACCATTTTTTTCCATTAAATTATTGTACACGTTCTATGAGAAATTTTGCAGAATGCATCATTAAAGTTATAGTTCTGTATGAAGTGAGATTTGTAAGATCACACCCGTCACAGTTTTCGGTATATTGTTATTTAAGTGTCTACTTATTACACTATGCAACAAATTGAGTATTTTGGGAAAACACACGGTCTGGTTAGTAAAGGTTCGATAGTATATATTACTAAAGTGTATACTCAGTTTGGAGATTTTGGTGACCAATTTTTTACGGACCTCCAAAAATTTTGCACTCTTAAAAAATCAGTTTTTGGCCAACAGCTAATTTAGACTTAGTGATAGAGCTTAGCTTTACATAGCAATAATGTAGCTAATAGTCTACCGAGCAAATCTTGCCAACCTCTTGTGCCAAACAAATTATTTCTTCGTGCACTTTTTTGAGCAAAAGTGAAGGAATTTTTTTTCCATCTCTTTTTAAAAATAGCTTAAGGGTATCCATAAATTTTTGCTAACAATATTTGGCAAAGTTGTAGCTATGGTAAATGTGAGCAACTTTTGTGAACATGTCAATATAATCTGAATGAATGTGTCTAAAAAATATTGGTCCCCAAAATCGCCAAACTAGGTAAAGAGAGTTTTACTACCCGTTATTAGTACTATCAAACGTATACTGACACGACCATGCAGAATTTTCACTGTTGCACAGTGTTATTGAATGTTCTCAACATTAACATACTTGCGAGCCGCTAACATTTTAAGAATTATATATTATATATTTTTGAATTATAGCAAAATATGTGATTATCATGGTCACACCCGTCAGAATGGAAGGGTAACTTCAGTAAAAATATTTAAACTTACTACAGTATTTTGTCTGAACTAGCGAATAGTTTTATTGGTCCTAATTCATCAAAAATGAGGAATAAAATTTAATATTTGTAGATTTCTGGGTTTGTAATTTTATGTAGAAAAATACCGTTATACACACTATAACTATTAAATTCAGACATACCAAAGCATAAGCAAAATTAAGCTGTTATACGAAAAAAAATAAGCAGCAAGTTATTGAACTGTAACCTCCAGTTATACGTATTTAGCCCAGTATCTCGTTCCTATATTTCTCGCATCGTAAAATACAGTGTAAATTGAAACACAAAATGGCTTTTCTCACATAAGTTTATACTCGATTGGTGGAAATATTCCAGTAAAGACAGAAACGATGGAATTTTATGTTTCACACTTCATGTGAGAAATTTTACGATGGGAGAAATACAGAAACGAGCTCCAAGGGAAGATTGCCATTAACTCAAAACTGCTTTTTCGCGATTTAAGAAATTTTTCCTTCTTGCCACAGCAATAATAATGAGCTGCCAAAAACAACAAATAATTTCAAGCAATGTTAGAGATTACTCGCGCAGATGTTTGGTACGTATACGCAATATATTAACATCGTATTACGTATACGCACAAAAGCATACATTTACATACTTGCATACATACATACATACATATGTATGCATATAAAGTACGTATCGACGGCTGCATTTCGAAACAAGCTAAGTCAAAAAAGCAAGTTTTGAGATAAACACCTTCAAAGTTTATTGATGATAGATATCTCGGGAACGATATGAGATAAAAACTTGAGTCTTTTGGTAGTCATATCATAATTGCAACAGCATTTTTTTTAGTTTATTTCGAACTTTATAAATTTATTGTAGAACATAGTTAAAATTTACTAAGAATGCTTAAGCTTGTACACAAATCTATTACCTAGTCCTCTAAGTAGACTTGGCATCTTTCTGGTGATCCTTTCTCACTTACAATGGTCATTTAAGTATGGATAGCATATTTTAGATTGGAAAACTAAACAATGCTATATAAACTTACACGTCGATAGTTTTATTTTTAATTCGGGAAAAATATGTTAAGTGCACTTAGAGATAAACAAAAATGTACAAACCTGTATTACGTCCCTGCTAAGTATACATAGAAAATGCGAAAAAATAAATGTCCATTCTATAACATGCTAAGTACGTTAAGCATAAAGCAAAGAAAAAATAATTCCAAGCCATATTTCAAAATAAGAGGACTTAAAAAATTTTAAAAGCGACTTTTTTGAAAAATTAATTGATAAATTATGCTAAGTACATTCTTGCTCATAAATTTTGATAGAATAGTCCGATTACCACCAAAAATTTTACAGAATCTCATTTAATAAAAGATGAATTCAGAAATGCTATTCCCAGCATAACATGTTATGTCGACTTAACATGTTTTGGAATGGGACCACCGATATGCACGCAACTATGTACTCTTGTGCCCAAAAAAAAGTACTTAGAGCTACGTGAACTTATAGCACGAGTATTTTATACGAACATTTATTACACAAACAACTGCAATCATTACACATTAAATATATTTGCATTATATTCCTGCAGCCTTTTACATTAACAATTTTTTACTTATATAAAATGCATGTATCATGTAAGCCGGAATAAGTAAGTGTTTAACTCCAAACTACACACATGCAAGTGTATGAGTGTGTGTATTCTATTTTAATTATTTGTAGCTTTAAGGTTGATACATAGACATTAATGGTTGTAATGAAAATCGTTATCATTTAAGGAAAATCTTTGCCACTGCAAAATCTTTTAATATTTATTAACAGACATTTAGATGGGTGTATTACTACACCAGTAATTAAGTTCATATTATATGTTATCTATTTCAATGTGAAATTATTCAATAAGTTTCGCTGACATGCCATTGCATTGAAATAATATGAGTGCTTTCATTTAATAGCTTCTAAGCGAAATTTGAAATTTTCAATAGTTGATGCTCAGAGCTTTACACTTCCGTTAAATTAAAAATAATACTCAAATAATGCGTAGATTTATTTGCTATATTTACGATTATAATTATAAAACTTTTATATATTAGTTTTTTTTTTCAAGTACCAGTAAACTGAAAGTAAAGGATGGGTTAGTCGAACATTAATGTTGCAGTACTGTACCGTACCGTACTGTTAACATGTTTGTGCACTTTTAGAACATTTTAAAACGTGCGTACGCTTTACTTTATTTTGTTGTTTTAATATGAAAAGAAACAGCTGTTCACAAACCAGTGATGGGATAAAAAGTTCAAATAGTGACTGTAGCGACGAAAAAGTACCTAAAATATGTAAATGCTCCTTGAACTGTATTGGTGTATGTACATAAAAACAAATCTGTGTATCTTATACATTTATAATAAATAAATATGTGCATACACACGTACATATGTATGTAGCAAATGAAATATTTTTATACCAAAATATGTGCATACACAATAAGAGGTTTTGATACCATTGAAATCCTTTTATATATCTCACATGTATAGTAAGCCCATTCATATTTATATATATATTTTTTATTATATACATGCACACTCAGGGAAAAGCTGCAACTTAAAAATTAGAATGCGTCACATTAATTCAATCATTTTCAATATAATAGAAAATAGTATTTAAATACTTAAAAATAAATAAAATGAACAAATAAATACTGTAAATTAATATTGTTCCATATTGAAATAAGAAATTTCAACATGACTAGACTTTCGTTAATGTTTTTTATTAATTCAATATGGTTTTTATTGATTTTTTAAGCTGTTTTTTTTCTGGGTGTGCACATGAATATGTGTGTTATTATGTCCCTAAGTATGTGTATACAAATGCAAATATTTGTTTACTATTTAAAGTTGTTTTTCACACAGATATTATAATTAACAAAAGTACCGAAAAACAGATCCAAAATACCCCCTTACTATTTAACATACAATAGTGCCATCACTGATTTACAAACGTCACTTAACAACGTTAGGAAATTCTATTTTAGGCAGGTTGAGACGTGCCGTCAACGTTACAGTAAATTTCTTTAAGCATTTGCATTGTTTTCAATCAACAAAAACGATCAGTTGTTTCGTTAGGTAACGTAGATGTTCGGCTAATTCTGCCTTTAAGGCGGGAAGTTACATAGACACATGTGTATGTGAAAATGTTTGTGTAAATATATTTAAATATCACTTCTGCAAAATTTGTAAGGAGACGAAAATGCAGTAACAGATTCAGCTAAGCCCTCAATAAACAATTTCAATGTATTTTTAATAAAAAATATTTTACTGAAAATGAAACTCAAAATGAATGCTTGACGGGTCTTTCAGCATACGAGATGTGTTCAAAACATATCGCGAATTTTGAACTTTCGCGGGTTACCTATATGTGACCTGCTCCACGAAAAGGGACCTCTGCGCCGAAAAAAAGTTATTGAGAAAAACGCGTTTTTCCTCTAAGAATCACTCAAAAAGTAAAAAAAATTTTTTTCGGCGCAGAGATCCCTTTTCGTGGAGCAAGTCACATATTCAAATTTTGATTTTTTTGTGGCGTTATGGTGGTACTCATATCTCTCACTTATGCCGACAATTTCGGCCATTTTGAATGTTCAGTTAATTGCTGACAGCTGCTTTGCTTGCACGTGTTTTGGCTCGTCTTCGATTTTTACAAATACGTTATTCGTTTGGTATGATTTTTATCCCTCGATCCAAAAAAAGGGGTGTTATAAGTTTGCAGTGTGTGTCTGTGCATCTGTGTATCTGTGTGTCTGTCCGTGTCTACGTACAGACCAAATGGCTGGCCGGATTTTCATTTAGTTTTTTCTGTTTGAAAGCTAAATTGAACAAATTAGTATTTGAATCAGAGAATTTTGTCTTAAAATTTGAAAATTAGTTTTTTCTGTGATTTCTTGCATTGTTTCAGCAATAATTGCAGACGTGGACTGGGACTACGCAGCCAACTGCTAATCAAAAACACTAGATTAAATTTGTATGAAGATATGGAACAGGGCCTGTCCTCTGCTACTAAAGGGCCACTCAGACTATTATACTTTGTAATTATTCATGTCAAAAATTCAAATAATACGTGCAAGTGCGATATTGTGAATGCAAAATGTCATAACGAATGGTAAATAATACGATAAAAATCTGACATCCCATAATACTTGACCATTTTTTGAAAATTTTTTAAACGATAATACTTTTCATCTGATCAGAGTTGCATTATTACAAAATCCAAACTAACAAGTCGCCTGTTTCGACGCCGATGCCGTGCCGTCGTTTATGGTATATGTCTGTGTCTTAAACCCGATATAAATATTGAATATGCTTATCGTATTGAATTTAGTTTTTTGTTGTTTTTGTGATGTTAATGTATCATACGAGCTTGGGTATAGTTAATAAAATCGTATCGTTACTAAAATGCATCAGCTGACAAAATCCGTAACATTTAATATACACGCACACAAAAAAGTAATATGAATAATTTTGTAATATCATTTAAAATGTTTGTAATATCAATTAAAAAATTAATTAAATTTTCAGCTATAAGCAATTTGATAATATCAATTAAGTTTTTCCACTCAAATTAATTAATACAACTAAAAATTTAATTGAATCAATTAAATTCTTAACTGAAAATATTAATTAATGAATAGTTTTTTATGTGCTTTAATGCTCATTGAAAATGATTGACAGAGTTTGCTAAGTAAAAATCTACAGAAAAAATAAATTTTAGGTAGTACACGTCAGTTGTTGACTTACACCCTGCAGAAAATTGAACTAGTGTCCAACTAGTATTTTAGTAGTACAGCAATCATTAGCACTAGTTCCCAACTGTGAACTTTCCTATACCATCTAAATGCTCAAATTAGTATTGAGTGTGTTTACAAAACTACTAGTACCATTGGCACTAGTTAATTAACAAATCTTTTGTAACGAAAAATTCTATAAAATTGGTGGTTTTATTCCTTTGTTACCCAGTGACAACTGCTAGTTAAAATTCGTCATTATTTATCAAAATTCCAAAATATAAAAGCGTAATTATACTTATTTAATCATAGTTATTTTTATATGAAAATAAAATTTTAATCATTGTATGATGCCAATTTTAGACAGTTAAAATTTATTTTGCAATGTGGTGCCTTGGAACGACTTCATATACTACTACTCATCAGCACAAGTAATTTTACACAACAACTTTAACTCTTTTTGCACTAGTTCTTGCTATTCTAGTAATTGTACTAGTAGCTTTTAGAAAATGATCGCCTACTCTCCTGCAGGCCATAAATATACACACACATACACAAATATAAGACAAAGAGAAATACCAGCAAAACAAGAACAACCGACACATTAGTTGTTCGAACCACGTTTTTACTAACTAATGGTAGAATTAGTCGATTCGTATCGTGAGTTTACGAATCAGCTGAGAAAATCTGTAACATAAATAAAACATGTTGCTGTTTATTTAAAATGTACCGTAACGTATGTGAGGTAGAAATCTACAGAAAATAGATTTTTACGGAGCAAAGAGAAATACAATAACATACCAGCAGTCCGCAAGTCATTACAAATTGAAAGCCATCCGATTGTAAGCTATTATGTCAATATGAAAAATAAAAAAGATATTGTTAAGCGCATACAACTAGCATCCGATTCAGATTTGTCTTTCTTCTATCCTCTTGTAAAATTAAATGTTAATTAGAAGCAAAGAACACAACAGACACTAATAAAATTTAGCCATTGTATTAGCATCTGATGTGTATTCTATTGTTTATTAGTTTCAATTATGAATTTTGTTTATTTTCTATGGTTTTTGTTCCCTTAGTTCCCCCAGTTTGTTACAAATTGACCTCAACTGTTTGGGCAAAAGTTGGAAAGGGGCTTCATAAAACAAGACTCATGAATTTGCCCTATTGCACAAATAGCAATTTTAAGAGCTTTCATCAAATCCTTAATGCTTTACTTAGGTTAGGTTAGCAGGCTGCTGGTAAGGAAGGGTGAAATTTAGAGTCCAGCTCACTTGGGTCCAATACAATGATCCCTTTGTGCTGCCTGTTAGTTGAAGAGAAGATAGTCAGAGAGGGTGATAGGGAAGAGATAGTGATAGAGTAGACAGGCGATGAAGGAAGAGATGGAGGAGGAAAGCTTCATTCTTTTACAACTCTGCTCTTTTTTGCACGCTTTTTTTGATAATGTAGTGTTGCAGCGCCTTCTGGTGTTAAATGAGGCGTATTAAATTTTGAAGCTGTGTTTAGTACCCATTTTTATTTTATTGGTTATTTTACTTCGCCAATGATTCTGCTACACCACGAAGGAGGGCACTCTGATGTTACATTAGGCTTATTATCTGATGAAGTCGTTGTAGTTTTTAGTGACCAGTGCCTTATGAACTTTTCCCACAACAACTGATACAAAGGACACTAATGCACATCAGAAAAATTCGTGGTGTTGTTATTTTAATGACTGTCGGAGACCGGGCTCGAACCCAGGACCTTCGGCTTTGTAGTCAACGTGCTAACTACTTCAGCCAACGCCACCTATACTTTACTTAAGGCCGTGATACACTATCATACAAAGTCGTGCGATCTACGAAAAAGTACAACCCTGGTGTGATGAATTTTTATTGTCTTTCGAAAATTTTCATAAACTCTATCATACCAGGGTTGTATTATTTCGTAGATCGCAAGACTTTGTATGATAGTGTATCAAGGCCTTTAAGAATAATAATAAATATATATTATTAAATAATTAAAAATATTTTAAGGAAAATGGAATCCAATTTCTAGTTTAATTAATAGTTCAAGCCCAGCCCATAATCGATTGCAATCGAACTCGTCTAATATTAATAGCATGTCTGCTAATAAAGTCAAATTGCATTCAGACACAATTTAATGCCCTGCGAATCACCATAACAGTTGGAGTCATCCAACCTTCGCTTACAATGTACGCAGTGTTGGACACATCTTATGGCCTAGGCCAACGCTGTGTAAATGTAAGTAGAAATTGTAGACAGACTTTGGATGGATCGCGCTTACATTGTCACTGGTCTCAAATCAGAGATGTATGTGACAAAATTTTCACTGGGATCTGATACGTCCTCACATATTTACTAACTAACATCCAGATTTAAACCATACGACAACTTCAAAAGTAACACGATACGAATCGACTAGTTCTACCATAACATCCAAATTTAAACAATACGATAACTTCAAAAGTAAGAAAGATACGATTTGACTAACAAGCCCATTACTTTTGAAATGGAAACAGAAACATTGGAATATGAAAACCTGCAAAAATTTTTACATAAACGCTTTTCTTAAATTTTAATTCAAGTTAAATTTGCATTTTAAAGTAACTTGTTTTTTTTTAGTAAATAAAGATAATTGCCACCTTAAACATTAAATTTTCAACATTTCCTTAAACTTGTTTATAAACCTTAAAACTCACTAATGCATTATTTTCCTCGTGTCTGCGCGTTAATTTCAAATGCAATGTACGAGTATGTGGTGTGCTTAAAATGTGATTGCCACACAACATCGTATTGCAATTCCTTTAAGCGCAGATGACACATGCTCGAGCGAAAGAAATTATTTATCTTTTCCAAAAAATTCTCCTGAGCATTGCATTCATATGTAATTAGAGAAATTATTCTCGTTTTTTTTATCACAAATTATTCTTTTAAACAAATACGTATTTATGAATAAGTCGTGCTGAAAATACAAAATTTCTGCTTTACAACCGACTCATGATATGTGTGAATAATTTATCTAGAAAATGCAAATACGTGGCAAACATGTAAAGCGAATGGGGCGATGTTACATTAAGAGTTGCAGTTGGGAGGTAATGGTAAAGGATAAGGCTAAAATAATAAACCACAAAGGGTTTATTTGTTAGTGTTTGTTACGTTTGCAAGACTAATAAACAACCAGTCATAAGCATTCAGTTTCAAAAAATTATGAAAATAATGCATTTATTGAAATAACATTTATTTTGGCTGCATCATGTATGTAAAGGTTGACTTCGAAATGCACTATTTGAAGTATATAGAAAAACTAGTAGATGAGCCGGGCAAACGTTGTCTTACCCTAAATTATTATTTTTTAACTACAAATTACTCCATATAGTGGCCACTTGTTGGGGTCAAAAATAAAACGAAAACCTACCCGGTATTGACCCGAACCTGTGTTGAAAATTTCAGTTCCAGAAATCATGCGATTTTATATATAGAATTTTATGTCTAGACGAAAAAGCAGACCTTTAGAACTGTGATAGAAAAAATATTGTCGGAACGCATTTCTTTTGTTTTTCAAAAGTAAAAACGTACTGGTTTTTATATCTTTATTTTCATTGCAATTTATTTAGTTCTGTGGAGTACAATTTCGATAATAAAGTGAATAATATTACAGTTTGCTACAAAATAAAAATAGTTTTTCTAAAAAATTTAAATTTTTGACAGAAGCTTAAAAAACCAGCAGGCTTTATTCCGCTGAACTTTTTATGTAATTTAATTTTTGCAAGTGCCTATAATATAAATACAGGGTGGGCCAAAAGTTACCATGGGGTTTAAAAGTTTAATAACTTTTTCGTTTATTAATTTTTTTAAATTTTTTTTCTCAGATTATATAATATATAAAATGGAAATTTTTTACACTAAGTATGAAAAATAATGTCTCTTAAATTACCACCGTTTTCAGCTTCGCACTGATGGGCGATTATGATTATGAGTGATGAAACTCATTTTCATTTGAATGGCTTTGTTAATAAGCAGAACTGTAGGTTCTGGGGTTCTGAAAATCCAAGAGCCATTCATAAACGCCAATTGCACCCCATTAGGTGTACAATATGGTGTGGGATCACATCTGAAAATATCATTGGGCCTTACTTCTTCGAGAATGAAGATGGAAGTGCTGTGACCGTAAATGGAGAGCGGTATCGGTTTATGATAGAAAATTTTTTACGTCTTGCTCTTGAAAACATACCTGGTATGTGGTTTCAGTAGGACGGAGCCACTGCCCGAGACACAATGGCAATTTTAAGTCAAATTTTTGGAGAGCGAATAATTTCCAGAAATTCGGAAATAATTTGACCCAGCGCGATCGTCAGTTTTGACAGCACCCGACTATTTTCTTAGGGGTTATTTGAAGGAGCGAGTGTATGTGAACAAGCCAGAGACAATCCTTGAACTCAAGGCAAACATTGTTGCAGAAATTTTAAAAGATATTATGGAAAATGCTCTAAAACGAGTCCATCAGTGCGAAGCTGAAAACAGTGGTAATTTAAGAGACATTATTGTTCATACTTAGTGTAAAAATTTCCATTTTATATATTATATAATCTGAGAAAAAAATAAAAAAAAATTAATAAACCAAAAAGTTATTAAACTTTTAAACCCCAAGGTAACTTTTGGCCCACCCTGTATAAACAACTTTGGGATCATCTAGATGCAACCCTTTAAGTTATTACACTTATTTGTCAATGGCTCATTTAACATAAAATTTATTTGAAATTAAAGTTATAGTTAAAAAAACAGAAGAAGGATTCGAACCTCTGACCTTCCGACTGCAAGACCAGTAGACTGCCTCTTACCCAGCAGCAGGAAAGGTTCGCTAGAAATGCGCTAGTAATGAAAACAAATCACACAACTGGGCACAACAGTGTGTTGCAGCTGTGAACAAAACAAATAAACAACAACCCTCTTATATATTTAATATGATTTGTAATCAAAATTTTTGCATGGTGATTTTTGCAGAGGTATTTTTTCCTGTGGGTCGAGTTGTTTATAAATTGAAAATTTTGAACGTGTTTTCTGCGAAAATAATTTTTTTAATTGTGACAGTATTGGAGTAAATGAACGATATGTTTAATTCAATAAAAACAAAAAAACAAACGTTGTGCTGATTAGCTAAAAGAAAATAAAACTAAAAAGCGCAGGCCTTCTCATTATATTTGTTTTAATCACTCTAAAGAACAAAGCAAAATTAATGCAAACGTTTCACTTTGTTGATTTTCGTACCCTAAACATGACCGCAAAAAGTATTTTTTTGTTTTCTAAGGAATTGCTGATTCTCCTTGCTGCCTATATTTGAAAGAAAAGTGAGCACTTGCTGTTTCTTTTATATTAGACTTAAATTAGAATGCTACCCTACAGTCTTATTGGATATGAGTCTTATGCTTTCAAAAAACGAAAAATTCTGCATAATTTACGCATAAAATGAATCACGTCAAATTTGCCACGCTAATTTTATGTATCGTTTGTAAATAGAAGTTACAACCTCTAAGGTAAATTTGCTTTTATTGTTGCATTTTTTCTTCTTTTTCTTCTCCTTCTCCTTCTTATATTGCTTTTGATATTGCTGTTTTCTTTAAAAAGCGATAATGTCATAACTTTAAAACTTCTTTTATTTGCTTGCTAGTTATTTTAAGCAGCTTGATAAGTGTTTGCATGTACAATAAACATGTGGTTAATTGACGACGGCAACAACTCTAACCACAACTACTTGCTTTGATGTGGTTACAGAGACGGTAATAAAATTTTCCCTTTAGCTTTGCGACAACAATAAAATTGCACAACAGCAGAAACAAAAAGTCCAGTGCAAAATATTTACACAATGCAAATCGCGTGCAAAATACCAACAAGAATTTATAAATTTGAGTGTGTGTGTGTGTGTTTGCATTATGGAATTAGCATAAACGCTTCAGGATTATTTTTATATGTCTCTTTTTAAGTTGCTGCTGTGAGTAAAATGTGTAAATTGTTGCTTGTGTTGTTTTTTTTTGGCTTCTAAAGTTACACACTGTTACTTTTTCAGGTTTATTAAAGAACCAAACCGGAAACCAGGGCGTATGCGTGCTATTTTATTTATTTACGTTTATCATACGTGCAGGACCAATACGAATGTTTTTAGTTCTTGATACAGTCGATTAAAATGTTAGCACGTCTACTAAGTTTACAATTTCATTTGTAACAAATTGCGAGGCTTGGCAGTAATTTGAAAGTCTCTGTTTTTGAGGTTGGATAGAATCCAAAATAAAATGAGGATATCAATCAAAAATTTTAATTTTTTCCAATTAATGTATATTTTATTTTCAAATAAAAGAAGTTATGATTTTAATATTAAATCTATATGAAAACTATTAACTAAATGCAATTATTAATTTAGGTAAAATATCTGGTTTCAAACCGTCAAAATCGTTCTTAATAAAAAATGTATCCACTACAGCAGAACAGACTTAAAACAAAGACACGCTTTTTATTTTATGCCATTTTCATCTTTATCTATTTTCGCTATAAAAAAATGTAAGAACAAAATCCTGGAACTTGTGCCTCGAGCTCTTAAAATTGGTTAAATAAAATAAATTTTCCTTATGAATGAATGAATGAATGAACCTTTTATGAAAGAGTTTAGCATTAATTAATCCAATGATTGCATTAATCATATAAATCAGCTACGTCCAAGTCATATGCACAATGTGAGAGAGAGCTTTAGTGTTTTCGCACCCACAAGAGCACAACAGCCAACCAGATCTCGGCGACAACTATGCCTGCTGCTTATTTTGCAAAGAAACAAGAACAAATTGTAAGAGCTTTCAAAGCTTTTTAACTCAACTGCAAATATCAGAGCTTTTCTGTTTTAACTTTTGACGAAAGTAGTATGGCTTCAAAGGTTTCACGTGATGCTTTATACGAGAGTGTGAATGGAGTTCTGGAGTCTTCCTTGGAAAAGAAGCGAGTCTTCTTTGAAACCGTCGAATTTCAAATTGGTTTGAAGAACTACCAACCTCAAAAGCATAAGCGTTTCTCTGCCACTGTCAAATTGAAGCGCATTCCCCGCCCTAAAATGAAAGTCCAAAAATATCAGAGTATATGTGTTTGGAAGTATTTGAACTAAACAATTGAAATACTGATCAGAACAGATTAAAATTTTTATTTAGTAAATAAAGAAGGCATGTTTTATTTTGTACGTGCTATGAAAAGTGTATAAAAATACCTGCAATGAAGTACTTAAAAAGTTTTAGACACTTAATGTCTAGCATTAAGAGTTATTATTTATATTAATATAACAATTTAAAAAGGTTTAAGAAAAGTAACAATGTTTGACATATGTACACTTATTATTAACAATTAATATTTAAATTGAATATTATTTAAAATTCAATCAAAAAGTTGATTAAAAATACAAAAATTTATAATTTTTTTCCAATTACACTATAATTTTTTATATATCGATATTAATCACAATGATTTTAATATTATAACACGCACAGAAAAAAATAGACCAGAATTATGTTCAATAAAACCATAATATTAAAAAAATTAATTTGAATAATATTTGTGATTAACTTAATACAATATTTATCAATACCGCGCATTTTAAAACATCATTTAATTTAGGGAAGCCTAAAAATGTTTTTCTGCTGTATTGGTGAGGGAATTTGAAGTACAGTGATACGAAATAGTAAGCACAACGATTTTAATTTGAAATTTAATAACAATAAATTGTTTTGGTTATAAAAAAGTTAATATAGTTCAGTTCGCACTGAATTTGCTATTTTTTGACTTGGTAAAATGAGCAAGTTTTCAAATACATTTTGTGTTTAAAAATTTAATTTTTTTAAAAACACAATGATTTAAAATTTTCCGACTTTATCAAGTAATTAAATAGCAAATTTCTTAATAAAAAGCTCATCGGTAAACGGTTTAACTGACTTTACAATATATAAAGGCACTACGCCTAAAGTTACTTTTTTTAACTAAAAAAAATTTTCTTTCCCACTAACCCTCGCTTTAATTTTTCCTCATCATCATACCTAATCATGTTGATATTAGAAAAATAATAATGCGTCTAAATAACATTTTATAATGCCTCTAACATTTTATATCGAAAAGTATTTTCTTAGTTCCATCATTTAGTTTACGCACTGTATTTAAAAAATCTCAACATAGCCGCTACGCATGTTCACTCGTTGCTGTCTCATGAACGACTAAATTAAAGAGCATGAAATAAAATGAGGTGTGGCTTCTAAGCAATTGTTTGGTGAAATGGACAGCCATGATTTAATTTAATTTTAACAGAGTTCGGGTGAGAGAATTTGTTATTTAAGTATTTTGGTGTTTATCTTGCTTGTTGATTGACCCAATGCACTGTTCTACAATTGTTGTTGTTTATTTAGAATGATCATGTTCCAAATGCCGACAAAAACCAACCAACGTCGTCTTTTCTTTTCATCAGCGTTGCCACTTTCTGTGTAATAGTGCAAAATCTGTACTATTTTAAGTTCTTTGCACTATTTTTGCACTATAAATTTTTTGTGTAATTTTGCACTATTTGAATGTAATGGCATTTATATTTATATGTTTTAAAGCATAAGTCGACTTAAGACAAAATTCAGTTATGTATATGTGCTACAAAATTCTACAGGCGAAACTTCATGCCTGCGGGAAATCTCCATGTCTCCAACAAAGTTTATTATAAAGATATAAACAAAACCATATTGCTGTAAGTCTTAATAAAAGTCCAATAATTTTTTTAAAAAGGTCCTAATTATACTAATTTGGATCCTATTACAAAAGTAATGCAAACTTCAAAAATTTCTACGATATTTCCCCCTAGAGAGCCATACCATCTTATCACCTATTATATCGCAATTGTTATAATTAACATCTTGTGGCATTGAAAGTGATCTGGAACAATGTGAATGAAGTATTGAGATTATATTGAAGATTGGAAGTTTTTGAAGATCATTCAAAAATAACTGAATCAATCTTGGACTTTTGACTAATTTTAATTTAATCCCTGCTTTTGTGCAAATTAAAACAAGCTGAACTAATCAAAGTTGTGCAAATTTTTTTTTTTGTCTAATTACATAAAAGCAGATTTTTTTAAAAACAAAATGAGTTATTTATGGTTGACCAATAAAAACGAGCAGCTTGTTATACAGCAAAGTGGAGTTTATATTAATTTAGTATGTAATGGGTGTTTTTTATTGAGGTATAGAACTTTAAGTTGGCATCACTTTTTTAACTGGCGGCCATTTTGTCAGCTGTCAAGTGATTAATATTTAGTTTGGTTTGCCATTTCATCGTGAACAGGTTGACAAAAGAACAACGCTTGCAAATCGTGGAAATTTATTTCGAAAATAATGGTTCAGTTCGCGAAGTTTACCGCAAGCTCCGTCCATTTTATGGTCGACATAATCGTCCATCAGAGCAATTTATTCGGTTAACCATGGATCGTTTTCGCACTACGTTTACTCTATGTGATAATACGCATCCGCAGAGACGTCAAACAGTGCGCACCGAAGAAATAATTGCCGCTGTAGAGCAAAGTGTTGAAGAGGACCCGAATGAATCGATTCGCCACCGTGCACAGCAATAACCGACTATTTTGTTCCCGAATTGGATGGCATGAATGTGGATGAGTTGTGGTTCCAACAAGACGGCGCTACATGCCACACAGCGCACGTCACAATCGATTTATTGAAGGAAACATTCGATGAGCGCAATTCGCGGAATGGACCTGTCAATTGGCCACCAAGATCGTGTGATTTGACACCATTGGATTATTTTCTTTGGGGATATGTGAAGTCGCTCATCTACGCCAACAAACCAGAAACGTTAGGGGACTTGGAAGCCAACATTCGTGGCGTTATTGCCAACATACGGCCCCATATGCTCGAAAAAGTGGTTGAAAATTGGACCTGTAGAATTGGCTTTATTCGAGCCAGCCGCGGCGGCCACATGCCCGAAATCATATTTAAACGTTAATGGCATAAAATTATCCTTCCAATAAAGCCAAATTGATGGACATTAAAACGATTTTCTTGTGTTTTATTTCAATTCGAAGTTCTATACCTCTAAAAAAACACCCTGTATAAAGATTTTAGTAAATTTTATACTATAAAAAACCAACTTTTATGACATTTATAATTTTTATTGATGCAGTAGAACCAAAATTTGCACAATAAAAATCGATTTCCCTTTTTTAAGTTAGATTATCAAAAATTGGACAATGAGTGGCGTTAATATGCACTTTTAGACCATAAGGACCTTAATATATGCGATAAATTGGATGTTTTGAAATTTACTTAAATTATTTACATAAGACGAGCCAAAACTTTCCTGTGTATATTGGCAATGTCATCAGAAAGTCTCCGGCCAAAATTTCAACTTGGAACCCATCCTGTGGTAGTTAGCGCGCTTACCGTTGCAGCCACAACAACCTCAAATATGATTTAGATACACACCAAATACATACCATCATTAATGAAATTTTAATGTGACTACAAGGGCAGCACACTGCCTACTAGCCACCAGCGGGAAGTTTTTTCACTGTAGTTACGAAAATATTTCATTAAAGTTTCAATCAAACTATAATTTCTACAAATATATATTAATTGCAATTGTGGTTTGATACTTTGATCTTCTTTTATGTCACCTAATCAATTTAAAATATTTTTTTTTCTATGAATTCTTCATAAAAACGTGTATTTAAGTTATTCATTACCAGAATGAAAACTACTTCGTAACATTAATTATACTACGAAATGTAAAATATTAAGCATTAGAAAGGTTTCATTCTTTAATGAAATTTGCTTCAGTATCATATAATATAATGTTTCATTTTATTATTCAATGTACTGGTTTCATTCCCCTTACAAAGTGTTTTTCTTTCAGTGTATTGTTATTATAAAATCTTGCACCTTTGGCAAATTTCATGTATGCCTTATGAATATTATATTTAAAATTATATTGTTGTGCTTGCGCTCTAATTTCTTACTCAAAATGTTTGAATTAAAAATAATACATATAACAATTTTACAAACAAAATTAACAACAACCTAAAGGACTTGTATGTTAACATGTTTTAATAATAATTATAATTTTTGCATGCACTTGCATGTGTGTGTTTACATATCGTTGCATTTCGCCAAACAGTCTAAAATTATTTTTTGTTGTCTTTTTAAAAAAAACTACTCATACTGCTGTAAAGAGAGTTTAAAATACAAAACTAAAAAGCCTGAACAAAAAAAATATTTCTTGAATTTAAAAGATATTTTCATGCAAACTTTCAAGCTCTGCAGGCAACAACTAACAATTTTATTAACATAATAAAAACTAACTATGCTCTGGTGTATTAATTTTTGTAAACAAAATGTTTGCTACTGCTGTAAAATTTTCAGAATATTAAAGCTAATGCTTCACATTTACTGTAACGATATGTATTAGTATATTTCCACTAAAGTCCACGAACCAGATTTTTTTTTATTTTTAATTTTTAATTGTTTTGTTAGTAACAAAAGGGTTTGTGTTGTTAACACTTTAATTATTTAATTATATGTACATATATAAAAGTCAAATTATATTATTTTTATTTCATATGGTCAAATATTTAAATGTAAAACAAAATTGCAGCACTTAAATAAAACAAACCTATAAAAAGAAAATTACTACACAAAAATCTTAACACTCAAACAAAATCGGTGTTAAAATTTTATGTGGCTTAGCATTTATTCGCCTTAATAGTCTTTTAAATACTGTGCATGTGCACACTTTTACGATTAACACTTAGAGTTTTATAATGAGATTAAATGTATTGCGACTTATGGGCAATTGCTTAAGCTGTTAAATAACAAGCTACGGCGAAAATAAATATGAATTCATTATAACTATTTAGCAGCGATATAATTTATGATTGTAAAGGGGAAGAAATCGAGAAAGGCTCAGGGGTAGCTTTATAGTTTGTTCTTTAATATATTTTTTTTTGAAGTATTAAAAAACAGAAAATTAATTAATATTAATCGATGTTCTTATACTTTGCTCTTATTCGTTTTTCGTGAATATGAAATTGAGATTTTTGGAAGAACACACGAACTGGATAACATTGGTTTCGATCGTACTACCCAAGGGTAACCAGCAAACATAAATTTGGATCAGGTAAGCACTAAGATAAAAAGAGCGCTTCGTAAGCGCTGAAAAGCATACAGTGCATCCCCTCTGCCTTACGAAAATGCAATAACGTAAGCGAATGGCGAAATTTAGCACAAACACTACGAAGTTGGTCGGTTATTTATACTCAAATACTTAAATTTTCTTATAAAGCATCCTCTCTCGCTTACCTGGACACAAATTTGGATGCGAATGAGATTTTTACTTCGTGATTTGATTTTTAATTTTTTAATTAATTGTTTATGAAAATAAATATATGCTTCGGTAGGTCAGTAGGTAGTGTTCTAGCCTAAAATACGGAGAACCTGGGATCAACTCCTGATTCAGTGCGCGAACAAAAAGTATTTGATAAATGTACATTAATGTACATAATTCATTATTTATGGAAACCTCAATATTCCATGAATTCACTACATACAATAATTGCACTGAAATAAGCTCTTAAAACGAAATGCTCCCTAGTGAGACACCGCAAACAAATATCATACTATACTTAAGCAGGTTTGTAAGCCAATAGCAGCTTGACATTGCCTTACAAACCAGCTTACGGCGAATCAATAATTTATGCTGGGTTTATATATGGGTAGACGGATACCCCATATTACAAAATAATTAGTATTTTTCGTATATGTTCAGAATTAGAATAGTAATACACACTAAATTTGATGCAACTAAAATTCTGATAGTAAAGGAGCGCGATACGGGTACCTTTCAAGCGAACTAATTAGCAATTAATTAATAAACATATTTTATATTATTTTTTATTTATTTTTTGGTATAGGAAATACTGAAGCAGGTACGAAATGCATATAGACTGTGCTTAAAAAATAAAAAAGCAAAAACTCATTATTTTTTATTCACACACGCTCCTGATGAACTGCCTGCCATGGATTGATTACCTTCGGATATAAATTATTCAAAAATAGATATTTTAACAAGCCTAAGAAAGTTAGAATTAAGTTTCTAAATTCACACAAGTTATTTTTTAAATCATTATTATATACTGGGTGTCTAGTAACAGATTTAAATTCTCAAACTTAAATAAAAAACGTAATAATTGACATTGGACGATAGAATGAAAATGCGGATTTTATTTTTTAAAGAGTATTTTATCCAGATGTCTTCCATCGCGTTGTAAACTTGGTTCAATTGAGCTGACTTCTCGACGAATATTTTCCTTTAAACCCACAAGAGATTGAAAATTGTCATTATACTAAAACACTAACACTAAACACTCTCTTTGAGGTAGCCCCATAAAAAAATTCATGGTAGTTAGATCGGACGACCTCGGTGGCCACGGAATGTCTCCAAAGCGACTGATCAGTTTTTGGGGGAAATTTTTTTCCTAAGCAAATTCATCGAAGCTTTGGCCATCCTGTGGAAACCACCCGTGTGAAGAGTACGATGTATGGGCTAGCAGGTTTGGCAAAAAGAATTCCATAGTCATGCGTCGATAGCTTTCCCCGTTGACATTCGTCACCTGGACTCGAGAATTTTCGAAAAAAAATGGTCCAATTATCTTATGCGTGGTTTTTGATATTTCAATAGAGGGTTGCGGGTTCTTGGAGACCAGTAACGGCAGTTTTGCTTGTTGACGTGACCGTTTACGTGAAAATGAGCCTCTTCACTAAAAAAAAATAATGGGATTTACAGAGCGAAAACGCTCCAAAATCGTTTCACAAAAAATTTTCCGTAAATCAAAATCACTTTCTTTCAGTTCTTGAACGTTTTGAATTTTAAAAGGATGGAACTTGAGATCATTTTTTAAAATTTCAGTGAAGCTGCTCTTGTCCATATTGAAAGTCGCGGATTTTCACATAAACTGCTTTCAACCAGTTCAATGTTTGCGGGAGTCCTTGAAGATCGACTGGGCCCTGTCCGTGAGACATTCATAGCCGAAGCAGTTGCGCGGAATCTCTGCACCCACGAACGAATTAAATTTACACTCCATATTCGCCGAATACCGAACTTTGAACAAAATTGTCGATAAGCAATTACGTAAGAATCATTTTTCTAAAAAATTTCTCCATAGCAAACGCGTGTTGCTCACTCGACCACTGGGACATCGTGACTAACAAATCCGCACAATTGATTATTTCAACTGCGCCACCTTTTCTCCGGACCACTTATTGCCTTGTGAAATAATCGTATTTAAAAATATAAATTTGCCGCCAGACACCACGATCATGCGTGACTCACACGCACATCAAAGGTGAAGGTTTTCGTTACGATTTCCATCAGTCCGTCCTTTTGTCCGTCAAAGGCTGTTTTATCGAGAACCGTAAAAATTACTAACCTGAAATATTCACAGAATATGTAAAACCTTAATCGCTACAACAACAAATATTTGTCAGCTAAAATGTAAAGCGAGCAACGAAAAATATTGACACTTGAAACTTTCACAGTTAGTGTATTTTTATGCAGACTACAGCAATTAACACTGAAATTTTAAAAATCAAAACTAAAGTTTGTTCTATCTGTTAATGTAATTTTCTTGGAAACCGTAAGAGGCAAAGTCTTGAAATTTTCACAAACACTTTTTTCTCTCTCGCAATGTTCAATTTTAACGCGGCATTAGGACATCATCGTTACCTATTTGACATTAATTTTTTTCCTAGTGATGTAGAATTGTATGCACTTTAATTAAATACTTTCTGTTTTCACGTGACTTAAACTTTTTTTAATTAATACGTGAAAGGACCACCTTTGGCATCTATGTGCGCCATCGGCGCCATTGTATTTCAAAAACGTGAAGCGTATTTTTGCCCACCTTCAACTAAGTACTTAAGACTTACAAGCCGCACTATAAAAACACACAAATAAGTTTCCATTACTACTGAACGTTGAAATGAAATGAAGAAGCAAGAAATTGGGTACATTTTAAGTGCCCGTCTATCTCAAAATTAAAAGGAAAATTAAGCACAAGGCCACGTGTATACAGTTATTCAGTCAAATAGATATACACACATATGTACATGTGTTTACACTTTAAATAATTTTAATATATGTATGTATGTATGCATGAGTATTTGCTTTCAGCCTTGAGGTGAGGACTAAAATAACAACAACAACAACAAAAAGACTTTAAATGGCAATTTATGTTTTAATTTTAGTTTTTCTTTTTCATTACTTTTCTTTCGCTCTGAAACTGGATTAATTTCTTCCACAGCGGTCGGTGTAGTTTTTGCTTTTAGGTTTTTGCATTAAAGAAAGGAAATTAAGTGAAAAGACAACCGACCACAGAACTAATTTGCATATCGGTGGGCAATTAGAATTCTGCTTAAAAATATTCCTCTCTAAAACTCTTAGCATATTTTAAGCATTAACTGACATTTATAAACAATTTCTGTTTAGAAAGTAAGAGAATAGTTTTGATATACAATGCATTCACTTAAGATAGTTTAAGGGAAAATAAAAATGACTGGCATATAAATAACATTTAGACTTTATAAAGTGCATTTGCTATTCTCTGAAAAAAAAAACTAAGATTTATTACTTTTATTTTTATTGCTCTTTCACACACTAGAACAATTGTGCTGGCATAAGATGACAGTTTGGTGGTAAGAGAGGCAAAGAGAGTGGTTTTGTTGTTGGTATAATTTTTCAACCAGGTACAACCCCGCATCAGCAGCACAAAACCAGTGCACACAAAACTTAAAAAACAGCTAATGTTAAATGAATACAAAAAACCCTAATACACACAAATCTGTGTACACTTATACATTTTTATGCCGGATGAATTAATCTCGTGTGTTCTAAAAAGAACAAAAATTGTGCGGCATACAAATTAGTGTCGTGTGTGAAAGGCTAATAAACATATTATATCGTGCCAAAACCGCCAAAAAAGCTTAAGGGACAAATTTTCAAGTTAAATTTTTTAACGAACATCAATCATTTACGATCGTAGATGTTAGATTTTCGTCAAAAATCGAAGTTAAAAAAATTTGTCGCTTAAACTTTTTTGGCGGTTATGGCTCGATATACAAACATATTCGTCTGCCTGAAAGCAGGTTGGCAAGGAAGAGAGAGAGAGAGAGAGAGAGAGTACAACTCTCGCTTGCCAATCTGCTACGATATCACATGATTTTTTTCTTTAGCTTTCCAGGTATGAGCTTCTGAATGCATATAGGATGTGGAGAAAGGAGCCCATACTGCATGCCTCTTCATATATATATAATTAAAAACTTGGCCCTTAGATCAGAATTTTATATTTGCTCTTAGATTAATTTCCAATACTTTATTTTGTTTTAATATTTATTATACATTAAATACTTTTTGCTCGCGTGTTGAATCAGAAGTCGATCCCTGGATTTCCGCATGTTAGGCTAGAATACTACCCACTGAACTACCGAAGCACATATTTATTTTCGTACACAATTCAATTAAAAAATAAATAATCAAAGCTCGAAGTAAAAATTTCATTCGCATCCAAATTTGTATCTAGGTAAGCGAGAGGGGATGCACTATAAAAACTTTCAGCTCAATCATGAATATTCCCTTGGAATTTATTTCTCACGAAAACTAATTTTCTCGAGACAACATTCCTCTAATCATAAATTCCTTGGGAACAAAAAAAATAATACGTGGCATCACCGCATTACGAAGCGCGTTGTTTTGCTTGTTTGTTGACATTTTGTTTCTCCCTTTTTTTTTTCTTGAATGAGAGAGTAAACAAAATTATTAAAATTCACCAACTTGTAAATGATTTATTTGGATATTATGTGAGATTTTCCAAATAAAAGAACTATAAAATACAAGTTTATGTATATAAATTTTGTTTTAATGGAGTATTAACTATGTTTTTATGTAAACTCCCTTATGTTTTGCAAGAGAAAGATTTTTAGTGAAAAAAGCAAGTTCAACTGCTTGCATAATACCAACTGTTTTCCCGGGGAGTTTTTTATTCCCGCATTTGGTAATAAATGGGGAAAAAACAAATTCATAATAGAAGAAAAGCGATAAGTGAGAAAACTCGTGCGGAATTTTTGTTTATGATTGGGCTGTTTGAGAATTTGAGTACGAATAGACGACCAACTTCGAAGTGTTTGTGTACAATTTCGTCATTCGCTTACATATGTAAATGCATCCTCGTAAGGCAGTTGAGATGCACTGTGTGCTTTTCCACAACACCAAAGCTCTTCTTTTTGTCTTAGTGCTTGCTTGTACCAAATTTATTTTTGCTGGAAAATTTAGTGACCCTAACTATTGTAGTTTAGCAAATATAAGCTGATCCGCGAAACAAGGACTTGTGGCCCCACTGTGCAGCGTTTTGTATTGAGAGAAAGGTTTTATTAAGATATTAGATTGCCGATCATAATACAGGGAAAGTTTAGGCCAAATATATATGATACAAAGTCTTATAGATAAACAGACTTATAATTTAATTTGTGTCGACCATATATCCTGCTTTTTATTTATTTTTTGTTCAGTGTTCCATCGCTTAACGTTATAAATGAATTCCCCAAGTCTAGTAGGGAAATAAAAGATGTAAATAAGAATCCATTAAATTGCAAAATAAGCTAAAAATGATTTCAGGAATAACAAGAAATATTGTAGCCAAGAAGTTTGCGCGTATAAGTAAATAAGGGAAAGAAATGTTAACTAGTACTGAAAAGACGGCGTAATGCATTTAATTTGTATTTTTCGCTGCTGTTTGTACTTTTTGTTTTTGCATAAAACGATTACATTGCCTTCTATTTTTTTAAACATTATAAACGAAATGAATAATCAGGCAATTCCCTGCCAAAGCAGTTTGCAGTTCAAAGAAGAAAGTGTAAAATACCATAATATAAAGTGATGATTAAAAAAGCAAAATGAAAATGAAATGAAAACGCAACGCAAGAGTAAATTAATTAAAAATTCATGACGCAACACCTTCAACCATCAAACGCATTCGGCCAAAAAATACTAACAACTAAACGACCAGCGAGTTAAAACAATTTGAAACCCCATAATGCATTAACTGTGTGTGGCTGTTATAATCAAGAAATATTAAAATACTTTTAAGCTGCCACAAACAATGACTCAATGACTCAAAAAGAAAAATAAAAATCCTTCTGCACATTTATGTTAATTTTATATTTTGTGTAAACACTTTAATATTAAAACATTTCTGAGGTCACCTTGAAGATAAAGTAATGCAATAATTTTTTTTCCTTTTGCTTTGTTTTATTTTCTCTACGATTGCACTTTACAGTTTAGAAGAAAATTCTTATTTAGTTAAGCTGCAGCAGAATACACGGTCAAATCATGATTTTTTCCAAATACACATGCACTCATACCCTTTTTGTTCCCTCGGGGGTTTTGGTATGGAAATGGAAATGCAAACTTACAATCTAAGGAGAAATTGCAAAAAAAAAAACAAAAAAAAGCAAACACTATATAAACGTTGTAAGAAACAACATTTAAAGCTCAAAACCAGCTCACAAAAGGAAATCTTATCATCCACCATGATACAGCTAGTATGCAAAAATTGTAAGCATTCACACACACAGCTCCTTCTTAAGTCCTTCAAATCTCCTTATCTTTCAAAAAAAAAAAAAAAAAAGATATCCAAAGTAAATTCCAACTGCTGCATAATTTGTTTTTTTTTATATTCATCTATTCGTATGTACATTTAATAAATTTTGTATCACAACCGTGTCTTTATAAAAATATATTTGAATTTTCTTCAAGTTTTCGTATAAAAAAAATTTAAATTTTTTTTGTCTATCGGTCATGCATAAGTTTTTGGATTTATTAAGGTAACATTATATATACTGGCGCTTAAAAGTCCGGCTTGCTAAAATAACTTTTTTTTAATTGGGAGGACTTGGGGAAGATTATACACTGAAACAAAAACACTTCGTAATGGGAATGAAACCGTTACGTTGAAACCCTTTCATTAATACAACTACAAACTTCATTAATAAAATTAAACATTATATTATATTGATGCAAATTTCATTAATGGAATAAAACCTTAGTAGTATGTTTACGTTCCCTCTGGACCACTTTTTCCATACAAAATGTTGGCTCATGCCGACCAGTGTTGCCACCCATGAAATTTAGTGGATGTGGGTCGGGTGTTGGTCAGTGTTGCCACCGTGCAAAGGAAAAAAAAAAAAAAAAAAATGTGCATACCTTAACCCTTTAACGGTCGTTGGGGTTAAATTCGACTCTATGATATTTTGTGTTATGAGGCGGCAGCGTGTTCGGTTTTGCTTAAAGTGTATGAGGCGACAGCGTGTTCGGTTTTGCTTAAAGTGAAGTCGTGGTGGATGTTATTTTTGTTGAAGTGAAGTCGTAACATTTAATGTGTTCGTTAGAGGGTTAATACAATATGAATTAGACTACATTAGGGCGGTTTACGAAAGTCTGTGATTTTTTGCTAGTATTTAATAAATAAAATTCATTTACTGCGGTATATATTAATATCTCTAATACAACTCATAGTAATTTGTTTCAATTTAAAACAATTTTCAAAATGAACATAATTAAACTAATACATTACAATCAAGTGTAGGAGTAATTATAATGTTTTTACTATCTAACAAAAAAATAAAATAATAACAAATATTTTTTTCTTTTTTTCACTTTTTGTGTGTAAAACGTTTTCTTTGAATGATGAAAATCAATTGTTTCATTAAAACTCATTAACAAATGTTCTTATATACTTTTTATTTTTGCTAAAAAATAAAACTTTGATAAAAAGTTGTGGTTAAGTGTATAAATAATAAAAAATGAACAAACAAACAAATAGTTAAATTAAAATTGCATTAACATTTTTATTTAAGTAAATATGTTATACTAAAAAAAGAAAATAAAAAAATTATAA
The DNA here is from genome assembly GCA_936439885.1 of Nowickia ferox. Lineage (NCBI taxonomy): Eukaryota > Metazoa > Arthropoda > Insecta > Diptera > Tachinidae > Nowickia > Nowickia ferox. Next base: position 85,887,239 of record OW387023.1, on the reverse strand, counting down.
AATCTGGATACTTCAAAGGGATCTGGCACACATTGTTTCGGTGGTTGCTGTTGTTGTTTTTGTCTTCAATACTCAATTTATTTCTCTGGTGTATCTTGAGCTTAAACGAAAATAATCAATTATTATTATATTTAATAATCAAAAAATAAAAATAAAAATTATTTTACCAGAAATTACCTGATGTTTCCGCAATAATGGTTAATTCATAGTATAACCCACTGCTTCCTTTCTTTATTTTGGAAATGTAGTATGTATTAACATTAACTTCTGAAATAGCATCATCGTCTATCGTCTCAATAAATATACTCGGGAGGTATATATAATGAGTTCCCTCTACCAGACACCGAATTTTCATTCCAAAGCGTGTCTGAACACGCTCCATCTTTATTATTTTATAATTATGATCAAAAACCATCTCCTTTATAGGGAGAATGGTTTTATTTTGTGATTGTTTAAAAATTTTTTTTAAATGTGATTCCATTTTTGATGATTTACTTAACTTGAATGACACTTAAAGTAAAATTGGTGGAGGTTTTTATACAAAATTCAGAAATGTAATTTTGTTTCTAAACAGGAAAAAATGTGGTTTCAATTTTAATGTTGTGTGTTTTAATTTTAAAAAGCTTCCGTTGCGGTTTTTCATTTTATAAGGTCCCAAATTTATCAAATACGTGAGAAATTTTAGATGTTGTAGGGTTTTTTTATTGATACATATGTTTTCATAATTTAAAAAAAGTTTCTATTTCGAGGTTTATTTAAAAATGTGTTTTTTCTTACTTATCTTGAATAACACTTAGAGTAAAACTAGAGGGGTTTTTTTTTTTTTATACAAAATTCTGAAATGTAATTTTGTTTCTAAACAGGAAAAAAATGTGGTTGCAATTTTAATGTTGTGCGTTTTAATTGTAAAAAAGTTTCTGTTGCGGTTTTTCCGTTTTTTATAAAGTTTCTATTTAATCAAATGTGAAAGAAATTTTAATGTATGCAGAGTTTTGTTGATATATATGATTTTAATTTTAAAAGGTTTCTGTTTCGTGGATTGTTTAAAATGTGTTTTCTATTTCATCATCATCGTCATCTTCTTCTTCTTCAGTACTGTCATACAAGTTGTTGTAGAATACAAATTGCTTCTTCTTTTTAAGGACTAGAGTATATGATCCCTTCACTTCTTTAACTTTCTTTAAAATGTGTGGAGTTGTGTTTAGATAATCCATCTGATTTTTAGTAATAATCAGAAATCGTTTAGGTAAATAAATGTAATATTCGTTATTTAGATCACATCTTATACTTTCACCATATTTTGTATCTACTCGATCTATCTTGTTGATTTCATATATAGTATTTTCTTCCATATTCTTTAAAGGTAAGTATGTAATATTAGAACTTTGAAACAATTTTCTTAAGCTTGCCCTCATTTTTTTTTTGCTTTCAACTTTTTACCGTAAGACGAACTTTCAAACTGATTCTTTATATTCAATAATTGATAGTATAAGACGTTTTTAGATATTTCAATAACTTCTTATCAGTTGCGGTTAAGTATACGTGTATGCATACATATACATTTATATATATATATATATATATATATATATATATATATATATATATATATATATATATATATATGCATATATAAAAAGAGATTCAGTTAAATTAAAAACTTTGATAAATATGTATTGGGGTCAATTTTTAAAAACTGGTGATAAATATTGTACTTGTCATGCACAGTGGAAAACTTTTCAAATAATAAATGCAATAGTTTTGGATATTATAATGCAGGTGTTTCTAACCGCAGAAGGAGGAACTAGAACGCAAATTTTTTCTCTTAATAGAGGACAAGAAATGCCAACAAATATTCCAATATTTCAATTTAGTCACAATCAACATATAAAAATTGAGGTTATTGGTGGTATGATATCACTAGTCGGAACAGTCTATGAGGGTGGTTTTAAAGATATAAATGTATACTCATACAAACCATCATGTGTTTATAGTGAAATAGATGAATATGCAACTAAATCTTATAATGGTAAGACTGGTATCCATTCATTGAATAAAAATCAACAAAAACCTCCCCTCCCCCAGAAAATGGTTAATAATAGTATAGTTAAGAAAGCAGCTGGTGGTGCCAGCGGTGGTGATGACTCATTTCAATATGAAGATTATTAAATTACTATATAAATATAAGAAACAATTCTTATCATCTCATTCAAAAATATATTGCTAACCTAAGAACATATATATTAAAAAGAAAAACTAAAATGAAAAATATTTTTATCATATTGTTTTCATATATCTATATCATACAAGTGTTTTCAGCTTCATTACCTATTGATTTGAGTGAAAATGAACTTAAAAATACAGAATTTGCAATTAAATTACCAAATAATGATACTGTGAGCATACAACTAAATTTCAAACTTTTAAAGTTTACTAATGATTTAAATAAAAACATCGAGTCAACAACAACAACAAAAATAGAATATAAATCAAACGAAGAACAAGAAGACTCCTTACCACCACCATCTATAAATCAACCATTTACTGTCGAACAAGCTATTGAAGCATTTAGGCAAGATTTAGTAAAAAAAGAAAAAAATATTGCAGGAATAATTGAAAGTTCGGCTCCATTTTATAGACATTTTCAACTTCAATACAAAGATAATATAAAATTGAGAATCCGTTGTACATATGACAGCAATTACTTGAAACGTCGATTAAATATTTCATGTTTCGAATACCGTCAAGTTGAATACGAGAGAATTTTAAGTAATGGTGAAATTGAGACGGTTTCTGAGGATGATACTACATACCGATCCGATATGACATTAATCAACATTCAAGATTATACCCATGATTTGGATATGGAAATATTATAAATTAAGTAATATAATGAAATACATTTACTACTACTTAACATAAAGTTTGTTATTGATGTGTTAAGAACATTTATTTAACATAAATAAAAAATTAAAATAAGAAAAATAATGAACAATCAGTTTTATTCGAAAATTGTACATGACTTCTTGAATGAAGAAAGGTTTTTGTGGTATGAACATGAGATTATTTTGAAGAAATTAAAAGCTCAATTCGATGAATATGCATTTTATAAGAAAAGTAAATCAAAATTTGGATATCATTATAACAATTGTGTGTGGTCCAACGATGAAACAACTTGTGGACCTGATACCTGTAAATGTTCCCTTATCGATAAAAGTTGGGATCAAGCATTATATATAATGAATTTTTATAATAATTTAAAAACATAGACTTTATAAACAGTTCTACAGTCGTCGTTGTGACTTGATTAGTACTAAACAATGTCGGAGGAGAGAATATTAGTTGTAGACGTACAAGGTTTTTATCTCAACAATAAATTCATTGTAAAAGAACTGAGTATTTCAATTGACGACTCACAAGTTCAAATATTTATTATTAAACCACCTTTTCCATATTCATCGTTGACAACAAAAGAAAAATATTCAATTAATTGGCTTTATAATCATCATCATGGATTAAAATGGAAAGATGGCGATTCATCCTTAACAAATATTGTGGAATATTATATTGCGTATGTTAAAGATAAAAATTATATTAATTATGCTAAAGGATTAGAAAAAATTAAGTGGATTCAAAATATTTTTAAGGATAAAATTAATTTTTATAACCTGGATGATTTAAATTGTCCAAATTTAAAAACATTATATCAAAATGATGAATCTGTAAATGTTTGTTCTTATCATAGAAAATATTGTATATGTGCTCAAAAAAATGTAATACTCTTAAGAAAGTTTATTAAATCAAATATTAATAAAGAAAACATAAAATTATAAAAGACATTTTTTCTTTTTTGGATTTATTATTTAACACTTAAATCAGATAGAATAATCATCAAACATCATCAGTTCATTCTGAATACTTGAAATGTCAATAACAATATCTTTAAACGGAAACAAATCAACTCTGGTTGGAGAATATTTTCCTCCAATTGAACTCCCTACAAAATATGTTTGTGGACTTATTGATTTTGTAACATTCAACTCCATACCTAATGTAGATGTTCACAACAATTTGTTTCATATAGGAAATCATATTATTACTATTCCGGTTGGTTCATATGAACTTGAGGATATTGATTTTTTCTTAAACTCAAGCTTAAAAGATATTGATGAATCAATTCATCTAGTAATTGAAGCTAACAATAACACACTTAAAACTGAAATAACCTCATCAATGGATATAGATTTTTCACAACCAAACAGTATAGGAAAGTTGCTCGGATTTAGCAAAAGTAAATTAGAAGTAAATTCAACTGAATATTATAACACTGATCAAAATCTTCAAAATGATAAATCTGTGGAAGTGATGATTGTAGATATTAATCAATTGAATACTACAAGGTTATTTGAATCTGACTTACCTGCACATATTACGAATGTTAATACAATACGCATTGAAAGCAACTTAACAACCGGATCATTTATTAATAATACTTCGAATCATGTTATTCATGAATTTCCTCTTGATGTTCCTCCAGGATATAAAATAAGCGAAAAACCTCGAAATGTTATTTATTTTCCCGTCAACTGTCAGCAAATAAACAACATAACGATTAGAATCTTAAATCAAGACGGTGAACTTATAAATTTTAGAGGAGAAAAAATCACTCTTAGACTCCACTTCAAACCAGAATAATGATAATTTACAATAAAAACGTAATGCAAAGAGGATTGCCATTCAATCCCTCATCAACTCGCATTCGAGAAAGTATAAAAAATAAAAAAAACCCGTTAACATCATATAATATAGAATACTTGAAATCATTAGGATTTAATCTTCAACAATGAATGAAATACTAAATGTCCTTCAAAAACCTATATATGATGAGAGTATTGTAAAAAGGGAATATCATAGTTACTCTCCATATCTAAAATCATTCAACAACAATGATGAAATTCGTATACCAATTCAAAATCAGGATCTCTTTGTCTTACCAAGTGAGAGTATGATTTACATTCATGGTTTTATAGTGAAGAAGGAAGCAAACAAAGAGGTTCCAGCTACAGAGGTGAAATTTAAAAACAACTTTGTTTCATATTTGTTCGATGAAATTCGTTATGAAATTAATGGTTTTGAAGTTGATCGTACACGCAAACTTGGAATTTCATCTACCATGAAAAATTTTATATCATTGAATAAGGCTGAAAGTGCTACACTAAAAAACGCTGGTTGGTGTCTTAAAGAAACTTTTGTTTTAGAAAAAAGTCATTTTAGCTGTTGTATACCTCTGAAAATGTGGATGGGTTTTGCTGAAGATTATAACAAAATACTATTAAATTCGAAACATGAGCTCATTCTTCAACGTTCGACATCCGATGAGAGATCATATTATTCTACAAATACAACTGATCAGTTGAAGTTAACAATTCTGGATATAACATGGAAAATGCCGCATATTCAACTATCAGACTTTGCAAAATTGGAAATGTTTAAGATAATCAACAACAAAAATTCTATACCAATTGCATTTCGTAGTTGGGATTGTCATGTAAATCCTGCACTACCAACGACTACAAAGGTTTTATGGAATGTAAAGCTTTCTCCACAAAACGAAAGACCACGATTTCTTATAATTGGTTTACAAAAAGTGAAAAGTAAAGAACAAGGAAATATATTTGACCATTGTAATATCTCTAATTTAAAAGTATATCTAAACTCAGAGTCATATCCATATGATGATTTACATAATCGTTTTGAAAATGGCCAGTATTCTGTACTATATAATATGTATGCAAAATTTCAACAAGGCTTTTACATGCGAGAACCTGAACCATTGCTGGATGTTAATGATTACAAGTCTTACGCACCGCTTATTGTTGTTGATGTTTCACATCAAAATGAAACTGTTAAAATTGGACCTATTGATGTACGAATTGAATTTGATACTGAAGCAAACAAACCAATTCCAGAAAAAACATCAGCATACTGTTTAGTTATTCATGATCGCTTAATCGAATACTCACCTCTAACAAGTGAAATTAGAAAAATTATTTAATTCTAATATTTCTTTTAAAATTTTTAATAAATGAAAAAACAAAAAAAAATGTTTATATATATATATATATATATATAAATAAAACAAGATATTTTTAATTCTTAATCAATGTATTTTATTAAAAAACATTTATAGTTTCTTTTTAGTTTAGCTTCGAAAACAAAAATTTTAAACATAAATGACCACAATTTATTGTATTAAAATTTTGATATCTATCATAATTATAACTAATGTTTTTTCCTAAATATTTTATTAATTGTTTTGGTGGTTGCAAATTGCCAAAGCTATCAAAATATTCGATTTGATTGTTGTTTTTCCAGTATGCTACCCAATGTGTGCCAGGGCCCTTTGAAGTATCCAGATTGATTATTCCACATTCTTTTTTAAATGGTTTGCTGCTTGGAAGGGTGTTACACATAAACACACCTCTAAAATTTGGAATATGTTTTGCATATTTTCTCAAGTCTACAACAGAAAGGGCTCTTTTAGGTAGCTTCATTAAAAATTTTGTTGATAAGGCTTTAAATATAATCCAAAACCTTTTTTATATGGTTTTAAGAACATGCCTTTTCCCATCGCAATGGCTTCCATTGTATTATTGTGTCGTTTTGCTTCAGTCAGCTGTTCCTTTCCATTTTTAACTGCATTGATTGCTTTTGTAATACCAGATACACCACCAGCTAAACCACCAAGTGCACCCAGTGCAGCAAATATAGGGGCAAGTGGAAGAAAACCTCCAGATTTTGGTAGCGGTATTATTCGAGGCGTTTTTATTAACGATTTTTTCTTCCCCTTGAAAATATTGTTTACAACTTTTCGTGAAATCTTTATAGCATCTTTCAAGTTTTCACTTTTCTTTATATTCTTTCTTGCACTTTTCAATGCATGTGTAAACAGTTTGTGGGTATTTACTGGAGACGACTTTTTAGTTTTACTAATAACGTTACCCATACCGAATTTTGTTTTTGCTTTCATTGCAGTAGCAACAAACCAAGCGTTTGATTTTTCACCCAAACTACTATCACTTGCTTTGACCCTTTGCCAAGCCTTTTCAGTTAAAATTCTATCAGCAATATGTCTTTTCTCTAAATCTTTATTGTTTGAGTATGCTATATCGTGCTCTCTGCAAGCAGTATCCAATGGATTGATTCCTTGATCACCTCTTTCTAAACGTTTCTTTAATTTTGTACCAGGTCCGCAAAATTGATAACCGGGTAGATGAAGTTCAATGGGAAGTTTATTAATTATTTTATTTAGAAAACCTTTACCAATGAAGGATGGATGACGATTGAATATCTTTTTATAAATGATTGTCATATCTATTGATACTTTGTCGATTAAAGATTAAAATCAAATTGATTGAAAACAAATAAAAGAGACTGGTTTATATATTATGTTATCATTAGATTTCAGAATGCGCTTTTTTAAACAACATAAAAGGATTAACGTAAAGAATATCGAATCAAAGTTCGATTCATCAAATAAAATTCGTCATAGTTCATTACTACCGAATTCTATTCGAGCTCTTATTGTAGGTCCATCAAATTGCGGAAAAACAAATGTTATGATCAGTCTTATTGAAAGTCCTCATGGATTGAAATTTAAAAATATTTACTTATATTCAAAATCAACACAACAACCGAAATATAAGTACTTAGAAAGTCTAATTAAACCCATTAAGGAGATAAATTTTTCATCATTTTCCAATAATGATGATGTTCTATCGCCAGACGAAGTTAAACCAAATTCAGTATTTATATTCGACGATATAGCTTGTGAGAAACAAAATCATGTACGTGCCTACTTCTGTATGGGTCGTCATAAAGATATTGATAGTTTTTATTTATGTCAAACATATACACGTATACCAAAACACTTGATTCGCGATAATGCTAATATAATTATAATTTTCAAACAGGATGCAATGAATATTAAGCATATTTACAATGATCATGTTGGTTCTGATATGACTTTGAAAACATTTCATGAGTTAAGTACCGAGTGTTGGAAAGAAAAATATGGTTTTCTAGTTATTAACAAAGATGATCCTATGAATAATGGTCGATATAGAAAAGGTTTCGATATATTTATAAAGCTATAAAAGAAATATTACAGACACTTTAAAATCAGTACAAGATTAATTATTAAACTAATAGCTTCTCAACTATTAAACTGCTAACTGCTAAATTGCTATACTGCTATACTGCTAAACTGCTAAACTGATCTGTTTTGAATCTGTTTCTAATTCAACCTATAAATATGAACACAAATCTAGTTAATAATCTTATTAAAACTCGAAATATTTTAAAAAAGAAATATAAGAATATTTTGCTTGGAGAAATTGCAAATGATGAATTGTTGGAAAAGACATTGAAACCAATATCAAAACCATTAAAAGAATTAGTTCAATCAACTAATAATAATAATAATAATAATAATAATAACACCATTATAAAACATGAAAAATATCCGGATGGCTCTTTTAAACATGATCTTGAGAATAATAAAGTTGCCTTCAGTACACCATATAAAAAGAGTAAGCTTGATTATAACACGTTTTCTTCAAGCTCTAATAACAAGAAAATCGAGAAAAGTTCAAACACGTTTCAATCATTTGATGATGACCATGATGATGATGATGATGATGATAATAATGATAATGTTGATAATGAGGATGATAACAATGATGATGATAACACCATTGCAATACATCCCAATCAAAGTATTCAATATAATTTATCAAAAGTTAACTTAAATATATATGATAAAACCTATGGTCCTCATAAGGATAAAAATCAAATATGGAGACTGGGTAATGAACCCATCGCTTTCAATTCAACCAATATTACTGTAGGTAATTTAAAATGGCCCTTCACATCAGGCTTATATGAATTGTTAGTTTATAAGAAACCAATCAGTTATAATAAAACAGATTTAAATAATTATAAACAAATATTGGAGATGACTAATGTCCATAAACGAAATAACAGTATTAATGGCCAGATTAAAGGAAATCGTTCAATTAAATATACAACGATTATTAAAAACCTATTTAAACAACAGAAAATTCATGAGGGAAAAGGTTTAATGAAATTGAATAGAAAAAAGCATAATTATGTTTATTGGGATGATCCTAATGAATTGGTTGATAGATTGCGTCTTTTGATTTCATCAACAACAGCTGGTCACTCAAATCATAATAATGAAATTGTATCAATTATTGAGGAATTGAGAGAAGCAAAAATTATTATATAAATAGACTTAAAAATGTACAAACAATTCATATTCATAAAATGCCTATCGATAAGTTTGGACATTATATTGAAAGATCTGTAAGATACCAAAATCAACATTTCAAGATTCATTTGGATAGTGATCGTAATTTCAACTTTAACTTGCGGAGAATAAAAAATATTGCTAGTCCTGTATTGGAAAACGATGCCGTAAACAAAATTTACATGAAAACTTATTTAAGTGAAATAAAGAAACAACTGGATACAATGTATATGGAGAGAATTAAGGGAATGGAGGATCGTTTTAACGAAATAATACAACAACAAAACGTGTTGACTACAGAAAAATTTGATAATGTAGAAACACGTTTAAGTAAATTAATACATGATCAAAGTATAATACTAAATAATCTCAATCAATCACTAAATGAAATGAAATCATTATTTAATCACAAAATTGATTCAGTTGAAGAACGTCTAAATGAAAAAACGAAGCTCATTACAAAGCATTTAAAGATAGATATATAAATCGTTTTTGATTTAAATTCAATATCAACAGCATTTAAATTGATGTAATCTGTAAGATAGACGTTAGAAATGGAGCGACAAGAAGTGGTTCAGGAGCTTCATAAGCAAGCACGTAGAAATTTCATTCGACGTCGAGTGGTGGTCAAGGGAATTGATGATCTTTGGCAAGCAGATCTTGTTGAAATGGGTGCTTACTCAAAATATAACAAAGGCTATAGATTTATTTTAACAGTTATAGATACATTTTCAAAGTTTGCTTGGGCTGTACCTGTAAAATCTAAAAGTAGTGAAGATATAACCAATGCTATGCAATCTATTTTTTCGCTAAAGAGAATTCCAAAAAACTTGCAAACCGATAATGGTAAAGAGTTCTATAATAAAATATTTCAAAACTTGATGAAAAAACATAATATCAACCACTATTCTACATATAGTATCATGAAAGCGTCTATTGTAGAACGATTTAATAGAACTCTAAAAGGAATGATGTGGAAAAATTTTAGTCTACAAGGAAATTATCAATGGATACATATATGCAAGGATTTAATTAATCAATATAATAATAAAAAGCATAGAACAATTGGAATGACACCAAAGTCTGTTAACGCAGAAAATGAAAGTTCTATACTAAAACAAGTCTATAATCATCCCAAAATATATAAATCTGGTAAACTAAAAGTTGGAGATCACGTTCGAATTAGCAAATATAAACATATTTTTTCAAAAGGATATACTCCAAACTGGACAACTGAAATTTTTAAAATTCGTACTTTACAGAACACAAACCCCATTACCTATTTATTGATAGTCTTCCATTACCTATTTATTGGAAGACTATCAAAGGAATCCGATTGTTGGTGGATTCTATGAACATGAACTATTAAAGACACATTTTCCAAATACATACTTGATTGAAAATGTTATTAAAACTAAGGGGCACCAGGCGTACGTAAAATGGTTGGGATTTTCCAATCAACATAATTCTTGGATTAATAAAGATGAACTTCAATAATATTATATATACTTCAATATGAGATTTATTTTTATTATATTATAAAATTCTCAAAAAAATAAAATAATATATAAAAAAGTTTTGTTTTGATTTTTTTTATTTCTAAACGATTAAATTTTATATCAACTTAGTTGAGTAAGGTTAAGAACAAGCACGATTAAATTTTATTCACACAAAAACAAATTGTGATTACTTGTGTTTAAAATTCCTATTCAATAGATGACTATAGTTTAAAATAAAAACAAACTAAAATATTTTAATGATATTCTTTATTTATTTATTTATTTATTGTTTTTTTCACGTTATATATATATATATATTCACTTATAATCTAAAATCACTTAATACTATTGTACAATATTATCACTTGAAGATGATGTTAATACATTTTCATTGGGATATGATGATGATGATGATGATGATGGTTGTTGACTATTTATTGCATAATGTCCCCATGCATATGTATTAATACTATTATCTCTAATAAATCGCTTATCATCTAAATAACTTAATGCTAATTTACTAATGTGTTGAGTATATATTTCATGAATCTTTGATCTAAATACATACATAGAATCATAGTACATTTTTTTTTCAAATAAACATTTTCTAAAGTCATTAATCGTTAGTCTATTGGTTACGCATTTTTTAACTCCTTTAATTTTTTTAATTTCTTTTTCCTCCTCATCAATTTTAATTGAATACATTTTAGCGCGTAAACCAATGAACTCTTTAATTATTTTACCATTACATTCATCCTTCATCATTCCTAATACTTTTTTATTGACAAGCGGTAAATTATAGATATTATCTTTCGGATACCCAGATGTATCAAACTGATTTCGTACATCGTTTCTAATATCGTTGTATAGATCATCCGTTCTAATATCATATATAAACGAGTCCGTGTCCATATAATTTAAATTAATATTTTCACAATATTTCGGTTTCATATATTCGTAGTGAAAATTATACATTTTATGTTTCGAGAGTTCCAAGACAGAAAATCCAATGTAAATGGGTTTGTCGTACACAGTTCGTACTCTTTTCAATTGAATCGCAACCATTTGTTCATGAATTTTCAGACAACTGTGAAAATTAGGTTTGGCAATAAGAGCTCTAGCTCCTAATCTCTTCCCCCTACTCTCCCATTCACATACTAATTTTATATCTTTTCTTTTATCAACATTTTCCATTGTCTTCCCATATACTGCATTATTTAACAATTTAAAAAAGTTCTGTTCAAATACATTCTTACCCAATGTTCGGTGATAGTTATTTATATCAATATATTTTTTCAACCAATCTGACTGATTAAATTGAAGAATTCTATGAATTTTCCTTAAAATCAAACCATGTTGAAGACATTGTTGCAGATTGCGATAGTGTATTATGTAATTGGTTTTATTGTTTAAGTCTGTTATTAATTTTTGCTGTTTCATGCCCCCAATTTTTTTATTTTCTGCACAGAATGGAAAATCGCTATGACGGTCGTGCAGTGTACTTGGATATTCCAAGTCTACTTCTAATATGTAACCAATTTCTGAGTCTTCTTCCACTACATGTATATTAAAGTCTTCAACGTTTTCAAACCATTTAAAATTTTTAAAGGGAAGATACTGCGACATTGCATATCCATATAAATTATTTACATCAAAATACATTAGATAATTTGATTCTTTTGTGGGATCATAATCATTAACGTATTTATTATTTACTATGGTGTGCCGTTTACTACACTGAACAATACCTCCCCTAATACCTCGTACAACGAAATTGTACATGTTAATATCTGTTAGTAATTCCAATTCTATTTTAGTTGTTTTCAACATTGCATCCCAAGATAAGCCTGGAGTAGTATAATATTGACAAGGGTCTAAATTGTAAATTTTCTTACAAACTTTACGGAAATTTTCAAATATATCACATAGCAAGAGAACATCTACTTTTAGATATAATAGAAGATAGTCCAACAATTTGTTGCAATTAAATGTATTCCAAACATTTTCAGCATGTTCATAATCATCTATACTGCACGACTCATTTGTAAGTTTATTAAAGAAACATGATCGCGGTGGTAGTTGTGTTTCCTCCAGCCGATCAACTGAGTTAAGAAAGTCATATGGAAAGACACCTTTACGCTTCATTAAACTGAATTCATTATGAGTTTGATAGATTAATTTTACTGTCGTCAAGTCATCATCAGACAAATAGCTAGCTAGTTTTTCTAAGCTCGACGGCATAAATCGAAAAGAATCTAGAAAACGTAATTCTATTGTCTTATCATTATCACCATTATCATCATCATCATCATCATCATCATCATTATCAACATCATTATCAATGGAATCATTAACCGAAATTCTTTTCGATATAGATACATATAATTCCTTATTGAAAGGAATTATATTTATATCACCTTTAATACATGATAATTCTCTAATAAACAAATGACAATCATATGCCGAAAGATTGTGAAAAAATATCGGAATGAAGTTTGCAATTTGAAATTCTAAATTGCATTTTTTGTGTGCGGGACCTCTATATTCACCCGTTAGATGACAATGATCAGCCACACGATCTTCAACAGATAGCAAACATTCACAAATGTGACAAATTTTGTCCTCCATTTGTCTGATCTGTTGAAGTGGTGTTAAGGAATTCATTGGTTTTACTACACTTAAATAATTCTTATAGATATATCTTATATCTTTAACTAAACTCTTAAAGAAATGATTAGGTGCGTCATCAGCACCATTATAAATTCTAAATATATCTAAATTAGAGTTAAATGTACATTTAATATAATAACTGTATGCAAATGGAATGTGCTTTTGTATAGATTTAATATTTGCAGAATTTTGAATATCAACTGATTTTAGAATACATTCAAAATCAGCGTATACTATAAAAGGTACATCCATTTGCTTTTTAAAATTCCTAAAACTTACTAAATTATTGTCTTCAGTTGGCATCTTAGTTATCATTTTATTGCAATGCTGTTTGTGTATGTTTAATGATGAATGAGAATGGAAATGTATTAAACAGGTATTGCATACATATGCCATAGTTTTATGTTTCGTTACTTGACTTTTAATTAATCTGTAAATATAAAGAAAAACTTAATTAGTATAAAATTATTGAAGAATATATATTCTTTACAATTACCTTGATATATTTTTTATCCATACATAATGGAATCTTCCTTCTCCTTCCTCCAAAAGCAACAAATTGATGTGTTGGAATTTTTCCTGCACAGTAAAATAGTATGGACCGACTATATTATTATCATCGCCCAATCCAAACACATTAATACTTATATCAGGATTTTTACTTTCGAACACTTTGATTTTATTAAGTGGTAGAGGAAAATGCAGACTTTTAAAATTTAATATTATATTATTTTCAAGCGTTATGATTTCTTCATTTATGTTGTTAACTTTATATGATGAACATCTATTGGTATGCAAATCAACTGGATAAAGTGCTGATATTATAGCCCACTTAAAACAATATATATCAGTATTTTGGACATTGATGCAAGCAAACTTTCTCTGTATTGTTAGAGGTAATGGAATATATTGTGACCCTTTAATACATTTATATTTGTTGACATTGATTTCAAGATGTGATATTTTAATTAATGACCATCCGCTATCACGTTCCTGAAATTCACTCATTTTTTTAATTATATTATTACATTGTTCATTATAAAGGTCAATAATGTCATCACTTGTCGTTGATATGCTTAGGATCACCATTTTTGTTTGATGCGATTTAACTTCTATGATACATGTATCATGATCTTCCTTAACCAACATATACTCGCAAAATAATTCAATATTAAATTTTACACTCGAATATTCCTGTGTCACATTATATAACAATTCCATGACATTGTCTCTAATTGTATACAGAAAGTTTTCTGGTATTAAATCAGTTTCATTGCTATTTTCAATCAAATATGTTATGATGCGATTATTGAATACAGACTTGATACACTTTAAACTATAGTTATTATATTTCTCTGTTTTTTCCGCACTGTTAGTTTTATGCATATTTGTTCTTATATGATAATGCCATTTAGTATTTGATATATATGTTCTACATTTGTCACAATATATATTGATTGCACCGCTGTCTGATATAGTATGAGAGTGTTGTTCCCATTCCTCGCGGTTTGAAAAATATAGCTTACACGTTGTACACTTAAACGATGAGGAAGACCCTTGATGATGTAATCTAATATGTCTCCTTAAATTTGTATTCGTAGTGAACTCTTTCTTACAAAATTCACAAATAAATTTAGTCATTTTTATAAATATTTTTATTTAGACGTTGTTAGAGAAAAGTGGTTGAAATAAGAATGATGATATATTTGAACATATGCAGTATTTAATCTCTTTCTTAGAGTATACGATTTACATATAACTTTTTTTTCAGTAATTACAGTTAAAGAATACATATTTGTGGTTAAATAGTTTTATTTTAAAAAACATTTCTATCCATATATTCATTTCTTATCACAAACGTAAAATTTTTATAATTCTAATTATAAACTTTTTACAACAATAGAAACCACTGCACCTGCGTTTGCTACAAATATTATCAACTTTTTATAAACTAACATACACACACATACATATATTTTCAAAAACATACATACATACACACACGCACCCCCTCCACAACAAAATCAAAACCCTACAATCGTCACACCATCTTTGCGGTTTGACACCCTACCTAAAGAACATCGGTAATGGTCGATTTTCACACAACATACCCCTACTCCATACAACACAATGTAGCAAACCAATCAACTAACTTAAATGCCGGCTGTAGCGTAGGCATGATCCAAATTTTGTATGAGGATCATGGTCGCGAAACCCCACAAACAACCTACTAACCTTTCTAATGCTTAATATTTTACATTTCGTAGTATCATTAATGTTACGAAATAGTTTTTATTCGGGTAATGAAAAAATTAAATACTCGTTTTTATGATTTCATAAAAAAATAGTTCAAATCGATTAGGTGAAATAAAAGAAGATCAAAGTATCAAACTACCATTGCAATTAATATATGGTTGTGGAAATTATAGTTTCGTTTAAGCTTTAATGCAATATTTTCGTAACTTCAATGAAGAAAACTTCCTGCTGCTGGCTAGCAGGCAAAGTGCTACCCTTGTAGCAACAGGTTCGAATCCTGGAGACAAGTCAAAGTAATTTTTTTTTTATATATGTTTATATATACTTATTTATAAGTTATAACTTTCAAATAAATTAAATAATGTTGAATTAATTAGATCAATTAAATAATGTTGAATTAAAATTTCATTAATGATGCTATACATGTATTTAGTATATATTTAAATAATATTTGAGGTTGTTGTGGCTGCAGCGGTAAGCGCGTTGTCTACCACGCGATGAGTTCCAAGTTCAAATCTTGGCCGGAGAAGAAAATTATATCATACAAACATTTTTCTGATGACTGTGCCAATATACACACGTAAGTTAAACAATATATAAAATACAATGACTATATTCAATTAATGAATCATAGTCATTACAGCAATGCATTATGTTGTTAACGCAATGATATGATATCATTAAAAATGATTTGTTACGTTCAGTAATGAAATACTGTCATGATAAATATTAAAGATATTGTTAATTCAATGAAAAAGTTAGTTAAAAAAATTTCCGACCAACGTCGTCACTTCATTGTATAAACTAAAACGTTTCATTGCAATTATTACATATTTCATTTAAAATATGAAAATGTACGTTGCTTAGTAAAAAAACATGTCGTTACATGAATGAAAATATTTCGTTGTATATTTGACATTTCTTCAGCTGATGAAGCAATTTTCGTAATGCGAATGAAGCGTTGCATTGGTTGATAAACAATGACAAAATCATAAATAGAATGAATAGAATAGAACTCATTGCATTTAGGAAGCTTTTTCTCTCAGTGTAGGAAATATCAATTATAATTTTTTATTTTATAACACTCAGGCAATGAATGCCTGCTACTATTACTAGTTGTTACCTTTTCTAGGAAAGGGATAGTTATAGAAAAGACAGGTGGTAAAGGAAAGCTTTATTTTTTTACAGCTCTGCTTTTTGCACGTTCGGTGTCAATGAGGCGTGTTAAATGAAAGCTGTACTTAGTTGCCATTTTATTGGTTATTTTACATCGCCGATGATTCTGCTACACAACACCGACAAAGCAGGGCGCTCTGATGTTACATTAAGATTAGTATCCGCTGAAATAGGTGTAATTCAGTGACCAGTGTCTATGCCTGCATTACTTGAACTTACCTACAACAACTGATACAAAGGGACACTAATGCGCAGCAAAAAAATGCTTTGTACTTTCGGTTTGGTAGTCAACGTGCTAACTAATTCAGCCAACGCCATTCTCTGATGTAGTCTAATCTGGAAGTCCAATTTTTGTTAACTTTTTTAAAAATTTTTTAGCCGTATATTGGCAATCACGCAGCTAATGTTGTCCTCCAACTACAACACTGCATTATTAAAAACGTGCAAAAAAAAGCAGAGTTGTAAAAGAATGAAGCTTTCCTCTATCTCTTCCATCACCACCTATCTTCTCTCTCACTATACCTTTTTTAAAGAAGGTAACACGTAGTCTGAGTATTACTTCAGTCATGGCAGTCATATGACAGAATTCATATTTAAATTATACTGCCAGAAGATTATCTTTCGAATAAAGTAAATTCCATTTCATTTAAAAATTTGTTTTATTACATTTCAAAGTTCTATACCTCTATTATAAGGACCTTAAATTATATCTATCTCTTATTCTTTTATTCATTTCATCTTCACACCATAACGATAGAGAATCCATCACTACATTTAATTTGCAATTATAAAAGGTCACACTTCACTATTCCTTAACTCATGAAATGACGTTTTGTTATACATTTTGACATTTCATTACTGTCAATCTTGACCATTTTTTGTTTTTGTAACTGACAAAACGACAATAGCAAACACATAACGTCACACCTTTTATTTTCAAATCGGTTTTGTGTCTAAAACGTTTTTCGCCACATAAAGATAGTTTAGGTTTATATCAATAATCAGCTGATATCATGAATTTTCAATACACTAAACATACTAAAGGTACTAAATGTACTAAATGTACTAAAGGTGCTAAATGTACTAAAGGTACTAAAGGTGCTAAAGGTACTAAAGTTACTAAAGGTGCTAAATGTACTAAATGTACTAAAGGTACTAAAGGTACTAACGGTGCGGTCATACTTGAAAAACATTTGTTCAAAAAATCGTAACCACTAAATATTAATTAAAATCGTTTTGATTCAAAATCAAACGAGAAACCTCTTGATTCAGACACGGCTTTATTAATAATTATCATAATTGATAAACACGATTTTAAATCAAAATATTTTTAATTAGTTTTTAATGGCTACGCTTTTTCAAAGCAAATGTTTGCCAAGTGTAGTCGTAACTTTAGAAAGGAGCATTTACGCTTTGTGGCTTAAAATATTCTTCAAAAGCTTGTTACAGCTGATAATAAAATAAGTTAACATAAAAATATATATAGTTGTTAAAACATGAGCTTAAAATTCTGTATTAAATAAAACAATTATATCTTGCCCATAGAATAAGTATAAGATCAATACTGTAAATCTGTACAATATTTAAACTAAAAAACCAATTGCCAAGAAAAGAGAAAAAAAAAATAACTTGGAAAACAATTTGTTGCAAATGTTAAATTAAAAAAAATGTAGAGAAACTTTCAATACACATATTTATTTTTTAATAAACAAGCAGCATAGCCATAAGATGACAATCTAATACCACAAGAAACAAAGAACTGAAAAAGCAACAAGAAAAAAAGAAAAAAATTCAGCAATGTAGACAAGTGCAACAACAAGTAACGCAGGGCATAAGAACTCTAAAACCAAATTGATTGTATATTTAAGTCAGAGAGAAATAAAAAAAAGCAAAAAAACAAAAACTCTAAAGTCAGAACAGCAGCGGGTATGCTGTTACGGCAAAAAGGTTCATTAACTTTTACACCTTTTGCTATTATATTGCTTCTATACATTCCGTTCGTTTCACTCCTCATTCAAGTTAAAGCCAATAGAGGTTGAATGAATAATACTCTCGTACCGGGTAAGAAGTGTACAAAAAAGCAGAGTTGAGTAATATATTGGTAGACCATAAAGTAACCAGAACTTGAACAAATAAAAAAGGGAAAGAAAAAAAAACTTGCTAAACTGAAATGAACCGAACGAAACCCAAACAATTCAATTTTGTATGGCTAGAACAAGAACTAAAATATTTTTCTTCGCAAGTGTGTGTGTTTGTTTGTATGCGTGTGTATAGAGATGTTGTTTAACTCAACAAACACTTTAAAACTTTAACTAATATTTAGAGCTTGGTCAATGTAAATATAAAACTACACATACACTTTGAATGTATTGGATAAGAGCAAACTGCGTTTACTGCATCTCATTTAAGGCTACTGTTCACTTTCCCATACAATTATAAGACTTAAAAAAATGCAACCCTGATCTAATGCACTGTTATTGTCTTTTGAAAGCTTTCATAAACTCCATCATGCCAGGGTTGTATTTTCTGAAGGGTTTTTTCGACCCTTCGATCTAAATATAGGGTCCGCCAGATAGCTTTTTCTTTTTTGAAAACAGGGCGCAAAACATCGAGTGTAGCTTCGGCTGTGGGGCACGTAGCGCCGTGCTCTTGAAACCAAATGTTGCCAATATCCTCCTCTTCAATTTTTGTGAACAAAAATTCGTTCAACATGGCCCGATAACGATCGCCATTGACTGTAACGGCCACTCCTTGCTCACCGCAATCCGCACCAAACAGTGACTCGTTTTGGGTGCGTCGGATTTTCAATGTATGCGTGCGGGTTTTCTATGCCCCAAATGCGACAATTTGCTTGCTTACATACAATGTAATGTAAATTACATACCCGCCAAGATCAAAATGAGCTTCATCTGAAAAGATGATTATTTTTTGGCAAAATCGGCATCTTCTTTATTCGTTCAGCGGAAGGATAAAACTAATTATCTGTTAAATCAGACATTAGCTAAGTGCTACCATTCACGAAATAACGAAATAAGCACTAGTTGAAAAAAAACGTTAGATGGTGGACCCTTTAGTTAATAATAGTAGCAAGCAAAACATTAGTACAATATTCCTCACTATATCCTTAAGCTTATTCCCTTAAGAAATAATTTCTTCAATAAGTTTTTTCCCTTCGCTACTATTATTAAATGAAAATTCACACACTTTGACAACGATCTAAGCGCACAAACTTACTTTTAGTCGATTTTCTAAAGGATATTGTTGATTGTTTTTTTTTCACTCGTTGCTTTCTGCTGAAAACCTGTGCTCGTTTTTCTTTTTAATTTTAAAGTTTGTTTAAAAGTTTTCAGTTTTCACTTGTTTTTTTAATTTTTTTTAATAATAACACCACGTGAGGGCATTTGTGATATCACAAGTGTGAGTGCCTGCTTGCAGCTGGAATCTTATGGTGTTGCAACACTTTGACTACTTCTTCCTTTTCTTCTTCCTGCCAGTTAAAATAATTTCAGTTTTTTTTATTCCTACAGCTTTTTTGAACTTTTCTCTCAAGATAGCCCTATAAAAGATTCCTGAAGCTGTTGACGATGTTGTTGTTATATGTTACAATATAATTGTTGGTCCTAAAACATTTCTTGTGTTGTATTCGATACCAAGCATATTACAACAAAATGCCAAAAGTTTTGTTTATATTTTAACCATAAGGAATTCCGTATTGAATATGGTAGTACAGAAAAGTAAGTTTGTGTTTATTGCTGTTGTTGTTGTTATTGTTGCCGCTTAACGCTGTGTAGTTATTACAACTTGTTGGCTTGTGGCTGCAATTAATATCAATCATAAGCATTTTCCCCATCCACAAGTGGCAAAAGTTCAAAAGCATCTCTATCTGATACAACTTTCAAAAATAATACAGATATTTGTTCTAATACTGGATAAAATTGTCAAAGTTTAATGCCTTTTCAACCTGCCGGGACGTTGTATTTGGCTTTATTACTTTCAAATTAGTTGCTTAGTTGGTTGGTTGGTTTTTGCTTTAGCCCGAATAAATGACAATCTGGCAGTCTTGCAAAGGTGTTGAGTTTGTACGAAAAAGTTGATATAAAAAGCGAACTTTTTAAACAGTTTTTTTCGGTGCGTTTAATCAAAGAGAAGTTTAATTAAAATCTTAAAGTTTTTAAAAGATGATGACTAAAATGGCACTAGATTCTTATTAGATAAATTATGAACGGAAGATTTAGTTGATTAAGTTGCAAGTGAGAAAGTAAAGGGGCAACTTGTTTAAGAGTTTGCTTAAGTGACACTATTACGGGCAATTTAATTATGCTAATGTTATTAATTATAACTCGACTGTGTATATTTCTGTTCAAATAATAGTATTCAGCTTAAATATATTTTTTTAAATATAATTGAATAATTCAACGAAATTTTTTATTTAGGTTTAGTACATTGGAAATGGTGCACAGTGTTCAAGAATAGAAGGAGTTATCACATAGCGATGAAGATTGGCACATACTCGTATAATTTGATTGATAAAATATAGTAAAATTTAAAGATTGGTCATTTAAATTCCAATGATTTGTATTCTTTCATACGTGGTGTGCTCAAAAAGTATTGCGAATTTTTAATTTTCGCGGGTTACGTATATTCGAATTTTGATTTTTTTGTGGCGTTATGTTGGTACTCATGTCTCTCATTTCTCGATTTTTTACCTATTGAAAGAAAATGGAACAAAGAACCTGCATAAAATTTTGTGTGAAAAACGAAATTAAATGCGCGGATGCATTCCGAATGTTGACTGTGGCGTACGGAGAAGCTATCTTGGACCGAAGCAACGTTTATCCGTGCTACAAAAGGTTCTCAGAAAGCCAAGAAGATGTGAACGACAAAGAGCGTGCCGAATGCCCGAGCACTTCAACAACAGACGAAAAAATTGATGAAGTGAAGAAAATAATATTCGCCACCATTAGAGAAGTTGCTGAGGACATAGATATATCAATTGGGTCGTGTCATGCGATTTTTATCTATGATTTGGGCATGAGACCGGTCGCCGCGAAATTCGTACCAAAATTGCTGAATTTCGACCAAAAAGCATCGCATGAATATTTCTAATGAGCTGTTGGACTCTGTCCACCACGACCCAAATTTGCTCCAGAGGGTCATAACTGGTGACGAATCGTGGGTTCATGGTTATGACGTGGAAACCAAAGCTCAATCATCTCAATGGAAGCTGCCGCACGAAACAAGACCGAGAAAAGCGCGCCAAGTTCGGTTGAATGTGAAAGTTTTGCTTACAGTTTTCTTCGATTGCAGGGGAGTGGTGCATCATGAGTTCTTGACACAGGGTAGAACGGTCAATAAGGAATAATACCTGCAAGTTATACGTAATTTCCCCCGCTGTTGCTCTACGATAACGCCCTGCTCACACATCGTTGCTTGTACGCGACTTTTTGGCCAAAAACAAGACACTAATGATGCCGCAGCCACCGTATTCCCCAGATCTGGCCCCCTGTGACTTTTTCTTGTTCCCGAAACTGAAGAGGCCTATGAAAGAACGACGCTACGTTACGATTGACGAGATAAGGATGGCATCGAAGGAGGAGCTGAACAAGATAAAAATAAATGATTTTTTGAAGTGCTTAGAAGATTGGAAAAAATATTGGCATAAGTGCATTATATCGGAGGGGTATTACTTTCAAGGGGACAAAATATATATTTATGAATAAATAAATAATTTTTAAAAAGCACAAAATTCGCGATACTTTTTGAACACACCTCGTATATGTTAAAAATAGGCACTAAAAATACAAAAATAACTGATCTATAAATATTACTCCAAATATTTAATTGTTTGATTTCTGTTTAAAAAATTTTGACTTTGCTGTTTATTTTCATGCTATAAATTGTTAAAAAAAGTTCGATTTGGTGGCTCTATTGGCTAACAGTTTTTAAGAGTTTAATGTTTTAACAAATCTGCTGAATACATTTTAACCTGAAGCCATATCATTTTTATGCGTTGTACATTATTTACACACGCCTTATGAAAAGATATGTCCAAAACGTAATTTGAACATAAGTTTTTTTTTAATAATTATAAACAACAATGCTAAAAATATTGCAATTGAAAGAAGTACATTATTAAATCTTTCTTAAACAGAATTCCATAATTACAAACAGTTGGATACTGTATTCCTTCTTGTCTTAATTTTAATCTGTAAGCTTATTTCTTTTTCTCACATTAATATCCAAAAAAATAATAAAAATCTAAAATAAATTTCATCTCCTAAACATGATAAAACGCATCTCCTTCACATCATACTGTCCATAAATTCTAGCTGAAAATAAAAAATAAGTTGTAATATTTTGAAAGATTTTTTTTCCAAAAGTTTTTAATTAAGTTTTAGTACGTGTTGTTAGACAACAACGACAGGTGAAGTTATAGCCAACATAACAAAAAATTGCAAAAAAAATATACTTTATAAACGACCAAGATACGAGTATATGTATGTATGTATTGTTTTTAGGCGAACATCACACTTTTGAAGGCAATACCACTTGTCCCGTGCACCTCAACTTATTTTTCCTAATGGATAAAGTATTTAGTGTAAATGGAAAATAAGACAATTCAAGTTAAAGTTTTGTAAAAAAGAAATGTTAGACAATAATACAATAGACGCCTAACTTCATGTTCATGCAGTGATTGTGATAGCGCACAGTGGCAATTTCATGGCCAGTTAAGGCAAATAATTTTACTCTGACTCTTTGACCATATTCTTACTAATTAAATTTAATAAATAGTTAAATTGGTTGTAGTAAAATTTTGGTTTGGTTGATCCGCCCTCGTATTAATGAAATTTGTCGTCGTATTAATGAAAGGGGTTCAACATGGGGTTCAGTGTAGATCTAGGCAGTTAAATGCCTTCATTGGTATTGGACTTTTTTATATAAAATATAAGCTAATTCCTCATCAAAGCAATGTTTATAAGTTGTTTACTTAAAAAATAGTGATTACCGTTCCACTGTAAACCCTAGCGTTGGCAGCACTCATTTCAACGAGTAGTAAAATTTCTTATGACGCACTGTGGCACAGCTTCGGCTATTTTTTGTGTAACAAGTATAAAGAGTGGTTCTAGATCGTTGAAAATTGGCACCGAATATTATAATAACTTAATTAGGAAAAAATAAATTTTATAAAAATCGGCCACTTCCAACGCATATGGAAACCCAATTCGAATTAATTTCGAATTAATTTTTTTCTATCCCAGCAGAAGTCTTCAAATTTGGTCATGTCGCCAAATCGGAGAATAGGACGGCAAATAAGTTTGAAGTTTGCCACGTGTATGTGTAAGGATAATAGTATATATGACGTATGATTAATGCAATGAATAGGAATATTGCTCATACGCCTTTCTCCATTGAAATATGCAGCCTCATGACTAACGTGACCAGATGGTTTTTGCAAAAAGCGGGATTTAAGTATAAATATATTTTAGAAAGCGGAATGTCTAATATGCACATTCGATCCGTCGTAAAATGTTGTTAAAAAAATGGAAATAATTCCGCAGTTTCTAAATGGGCCGATTGGTTTTTATAAAATTTCATACAGCATTTGAGGAGGTGTCATAGAGCTTAAGTCTGGACTATATATATTTAAAGAGGGTGGAGCCAAAAAGCCCCAAGGTGGCCAACATTTTAAAACCGATGCCAAGCTGATGTTTTTATCTGATAAAAAAATTTATTTTGCAAGTCTGCTACATTTGTTGGTTTTTGCTTACAGCTAAGGAAATATTCGAGAACAAATTTGAAAATTTTGGCTTTTTACTAACCTGGGTGCATCGTTCTGCTAACGGAGAAGTAAAATCTTTTTGGATTTAAAAGATTAAAATTTTGAAAAAGTCGATTTTTCGCCGCAGAAAAATTGGGTTAATTATTTCGCTATTATAAATTTTTTTTTGCAAAAATATCAAAAAACAGCAAAAATTTGTATCAAAATTTTCGCTATTGAAGGAACTAAATCTTTTCGAAATAGATGTATTTTTGTTATAAATATCAAATTTAAAGCCTTTTGTCTCATATTCCAAGGCTGGAACCAAAAAATTTATCCTGTTACCTTAAGGCATAATATTTTTTTTTAATTGTTTCCAAAATTATAATCTACAGCAAAAATACTGAAAAATCCCATTTTTGTGATTTTGCGAACTTTTTTTTTTCAAAAGAAAATGCAATTTGTTCTTACTGTCTGTGTATTATTTGCATAATTTATCAGTTACATTTTAATAAAAGTTCGATATTTAGAGAGATTGAAAATTTAAGAACTCAAACTCAAAACAGCAAGATAAAGCGGGATAGAAATTCGAGGCGGAATCGAGCTGCATAAAGCGGGATGTCTGGTCAGGTTACTCATACTTTATGTGTAATCAACAGTTTGTAGCTCACTAGCCACTGCGTACAATGAGCTGCTTATTTGCATACTGGTTTTCCTTAACAGCTCGTTGTTATAGACTTTATCCTTATCCGTTAAGCGGCCCATCGATTATACTGTTGTTGTTGCATATGTTGTTGTATATATTATTGTCATTTTGACCTATACTATGCAAAAGATGGCACAATATTTTTAAAGAAAATATTGCCCAATTTTCCTGGCAGTGAAAAGTAAATAACATTGAACAATGTTACCCACCACATTACACAATAAAAATCAAAAGTCTTTTGATATTTGCCAATATATTGTGCCACCTTCGAATATAACATACACATTGGCGATATTATTGTACAATACGAAAAATTGTGCAATTATATTGCAAGTGGGTGGGCCGCTTTACACTAAGAAATTCATGAATAGTTCTTTTTATTACGAAAAAAATTCCAACTATTTTCTATTTCACTGTCTTTAGTTACACAAAAATGGTTTTATTTATCTTAAAACAATTTAATTTTATTAATTAAACATATTTCACAATGTAGTTCAGACTCTTAACTTTCATCCAATGTAACTTAACAATCTTTTGTTCGATCAAAGATCGAAGCGCAACTTAGCAGTATTTCCAAAAATTGTTTATTTTTGGAAGGGGCTTTTTTGAAAGAAGTATACGAACATCAAAAAGCACAAATGTTAAGTCGCAAGTGGCGAAATTTAAGAAAAGGAACTTTTCTAGCGTTTACCATGAAATACAAATTTTTAATATTCCTAAAACAAAAGTTTTTAAAGCAGTGTAATTGAAATTTTATATACACATAATTTTTTAAGTTTTTCCATTATGTATTTTCAGTTTTATTTTAAAGAGCATAATTCCTGTATGTTTGTTTGTATATTCCCAAAGTCTAAATAGTAAACTGCTCCTGTATTTTATATTAATTTTTGTTGTTCACTTTCTTGTCTGTGTCTATACAGAGCATCGTTTTTGTAAATAGAAAAAGCAATAACAAGGCTACAATATTGTATGCATACAAATTGTAACTTCATCCATAGACACAAATAAAATCTGCAAAAGAACACTTGACTTGTCTCGAATCGAATGGACTCAACGTTTGCAAAACTTTTTACGTGACAATATTTTAAGACAGACGTCTACGGGCAGGTGTTAAATACAAGCAGAATTACATGGC
Organism: Nowickia ferox; assembly: GCA_936439885.1. Taxonomy (NCBI): domain Eukaryota; kingdom Metazoa; phylum Arthropoda; class Insecta; order Diptera; family Tachinidae; genus Nowickia; species Nowickia ferox. The sequence goes on along the minus strand of OW387023.1, from coordinate 85,860,707 downwards.
AAATATTAGAACATAGAAATGTTGAGATAACAAAAAAAAAAAAACCAAAAAAAACAAAAAACAAAAAGATAAAAAACAGAACTACAAATTAAACAATAAAAGTAACAGAAGATTTTCATGGCACTTAAAGCCCATTCCAAGTGGGAGATTTTAATGGTCTTTGAGGATTAACTGTGCAAATGCGGATAATTCAGCAAGTCGTACAATCCAAATGAATGTGTTGAAGACTTGTAGTTGGAGTAAAGTTTTGTATTTTGTTAAATATTGTTTTGCTGATTGCTGTATGTTTGCTATAAATTTACCTAATTCAATTTTATGAGACTTACTTGGCTACTAATTTTCTGCTTTTAATTACATTTTGCTTTACTAAAATTTATATATATGTGTTAATTTTTATGTCACATTGTTGATAAAAGAAGAGATTTTATGAAAGTAATAAAAGTTTTGAGATAATTAAGTATAAGCAAAAAAAAAACAAAAAAAAAGGAAGTTTAATTAATACTTTAGTAGAACATTTAAGCCGAAAGTAAAAAAAACTGTATTAATAAGACTCTAGTGCATGAGCGAATAAATTCAATACGATTATAAATCGTTCGGAAAAAAAGTAATGGAGACTCGAATTAATTCATAATTGTTTTCAAAAGTTTCATACATTTCTAAAAATATTATTTGCATTTATCGAACCCAATAATTAGATACTTGAACACAAATCCGGATTTATTATTATTTAAATTAGGTCTATACAGCTTTAAAATTTAAATTTTTCATAATATAAGTTTAAAATGCGAGACTTACAACAGGTGGCGTATCTTTTACAGGTGGTTTATATCTTTATTAATTTACATGGCATTTTGAAGGATAAGCATCTCTCACTTATTTCCAATTAAGGTATCGTTAGCCGAACGTTGTTGTAAGCGTCCCGCAATGTAATGTGCACCATTACACAGTGGGGACTTTTGCAAAGTAAAAGGTAATAAATCTGGAACTTCCAAACTACTGTAGAGGAAAATTTAAAATTAATAACACATGTCCTGGCAGCCTAATGGCTTAAGCTGGGCAGGAGTTACAGTGGGCCTAAGTTGACCACATGGGACTCAAAAAAATTCTGAGGCTTGTATCTTTTAGAAAAATTATCCGATTTTTAAGCTCAAAGTTTTTAAAAAATAATGCCTTAAGGTGTGTTTTCGTATCTCTCATAACTTAGAATATATTTGACTTTAGACAAAAAAAAATTTTTTTCCTTGACTTTTTTTTAGTATTTCACCTATAAGTTTTTAGTATATTGTTGAATTTTAAATTAAAATTAAATTTTTGACAAAATTTTAAATAAAATTAGGTAAATAAAATTAGGGAAAAGGCTGAGAATTTAAAATTTTAAAATTATCCTCAAAAAACATGTTTTTTTTAAGAAAAAGTATCTTTATTATTTTCCATTTTGTGAAAAACTTTGTTTAACACATGCACTTTTAAACCACGTAACGTTAAAGGAAATCTATTGAAAATATGACAAAAGCCAATTATTTTGTATTTTCGACATGTACCCTACATTCAGCAGTGTCCGAAAATCGCCAATTTTACAAATTTTTTTTGTGTTTAAGCGCTTATAAAAAGTTGTGACGGTATATTTTTAAAGTTTCAACTATAACATTTTATTATGTAGATAGTTTTCAACATATTTAATTTAGATTTTGAAGAGCCTAAGTCCTACTCTACGGATGTTTGGAGTTTCATTTATTATCATTTATTTTACAAAAGTTCCAACAATGCATTATAATATCTAAAACGTGCCTTACGTCAATCAAACATACATATGGCATACAGTGATACAAACTCAGATTCTAGCTTGACATAATTATTTGATAATCAGTCGACATGATTTTGTAAGCAGCTGAATTCGAAAAATATATTTAAAAAATTCTAGCTCAACTTCTTAAGGAAGAACGATAAAGTTTCGCTATTGAAAGATTTCATTTTTGATATTAGTAATAGTTTAATAGTTTATTTTGTACTATGAACTCAAGTAATTTTTATCATTATTAATATCTTCTAATTTTATAACAAATAAGGAGAAATTAATTAGAGAAACTTTTAACAGAGATCAGACCTTTCCGATTACACTTTATTCACACATATACATAAATATATATGTATTTATATTTTGCTAGATTTTGCGATATTAATACCCGCACAGAAAATTTAATGACATAAGTATTCATAATTATAATAAAATATATTTATTTTTTTTTAAAGAGGCTTAAAGTGTAAATCTGGCAACTTACTTTAACCTAACTATGTGCAGGGGTGGAAATGTTGACACGATCGTAATTTTGTGGATAGCACTGTGTGAAAAAAATTAATGAATTCGAAATACATGGGACGTGTTACTATTTTTCTGGTAGGTATTGTTGAGTACAACAACAATCTGTATTTGAAAATTTCCAAACAGCCCTAAAATCTTGAGTTACGATTAAAAAACCTAACTTAAATATCAACCGCCTTTATATTTATATAGTTACTTTTATATACCAAAGAAGTTTAAGTTTCCAGCTCTGAAGCCGTGCTTTTTAATTTCTCTACTTTTTTTTTACCAAACTCTTTCTTTTTAAGACATATAATATAATCAATTTTTAATTACTTTTATATATCAAAAATAAGTTTATATTTTCCTACCCTGGAATAATCCTTTTAGATTTTTCAGATTTCTGATAGTAATCTATTTCTTTCTAAAATACCAGATATGTTTAATTTATAGAGAAAGAGAAAAAAAATAGTTTTGATGGGTTACTTTCATTTATTTTTATTTTTTTATTTCTATTCAATAGCAATCTATTTTGGACAATTTCTGATGCACCAGTTAAATAGCGAAGTAGCTAGTTTTGCGATGAGCTTCGGAAACCCGATTTAAAGTACAGGCAGACGGACGAGCGAACTGACATCGCTTATTCGTCTTGTGTCTTTGTGTCGCATATATTATAAGGGTTTAAGTAATAAAGATCTTTCTTAAATATAAAATATGTTTAATTAATAAGGAAAAAAATTAATTCTACATAGTTACTTTGATATACAGAAAAATCAGTTTCCCAACCCTGGAACCATTCTTTTCGATTTTCCTGAAATTTCCTTGAAATTTTTCATCATTGGAACCGTCTGTTGGGATTTTGCTGATTTTCGATACCAATACATTAAAGACCAATTTTGACACAACACTCCAAGAACGAACACGCAAAGAAAAAATATGGTTGAGGTAACCATAATCAAACAGCAATATACTATGATTGAATTGTATGGTTGCGGTCAAATCATATTATTATTTGAGTTAATAATAATATTATCTATAATAACAATTAAATTTTTTAAACCTAATCTTAGTATTGTTCAAAGTTTCGTTAAATATGACAATACTATTATTAGATGTGACTAAAATATAATTAAGACTAATTATACCATATTCTAATATTATAATAATATTGTTAAATACGACCACTGTATTATTCTATATAATAATAATATTTTGTTTTTTAATTATGTATTGGTAGATCTTTTGCTTAAAACAGCTGTGCGTCAAAGCCGAAATAAATATAAAATAATAATCAAATGTATATTTTTGCACGTGTACTTACACAAATATGTGCGTATACATGAAATGCAGGCATGCATGTATAAATAAATAAATATATATATATATATATATATATATATATCTTCTTGTTTCTACTTCATTTATTTATTAATTTATTTAACACTACGCGTGCAATACCGATAGCTTACAAACGAAACTAAATATAGTATGGTTTTGGATAACATTATATTGTTATTTACATCATATGATTTTTACATAATAACACAAATTATGTTGTAGTCATAAATTTTTAACAAAACTATATTGTTAAATTCTAACCATGTCACACTTTTTATGAATATAATAATGTAATTATTAAATTCAAACATTACTTTGTTTATCGAAACGCAATTAATGTTTAAAATAAAAATAACTTGTTTTCAATGACAACATATTGTTTTCGGAGAACATAATATTGTTTTCTCAACCATGCTACAACCATATCTTTTCTTTGCGTGAAGTCACTAGCTTCCCTTCCGGCCTCCGAAAACCGGTTCCACGTACCCACAGACGGACAGCGGTTATTCGATTTACCTATTTGTAAGGGCCCCGAATGTATGTTTATACTTTATGGGTCGCATATGGATAGTGTGGGAATTACACACAAAATGATATTTCTATATATACTCTTACCATTTTTGGTGAAGGGTATAATAATTTGTCACGGAAAATTTATATATTTTTTTTATTTATTTATTGTGTCTTCAAATATGAACTAACAATAAGTATTCAAATCTTAAATCTAAATAAAAAATTGGGAATATTTGGAAAAAAAAAATTTAGAAATATATTTTTTAAAGTTTGACCTCGTGTAAAGATTTTTTCCTCAATAATATGGCCAAAAATGCCACGAAAATTTTCTACTATTTTCAATTTCAAACACCAGCTCATGAGTTTTTAACATATTTGGGGGCAGGTTTAATATTTTTCGAATTTCCCTTCATTAAGATTTATTTCATATTTCTGCATGACAGTTATTTCATTATAAAATGAGTCTCAAATATTGTTACAAGATTTATTTCGATCATTAAAACTAAGAACTGGCTCACACACGTCAAGTCTTGATTTTATTTTGAGGAAGAAGAAGAGAGGTATACAAAGAGAGGTATACTGCTTTCTCACATCCCCTCAAAATCTAGGCAAGAAGACGTCAACCATCTCTTAGCTATTTCTTTTTATGAATTTAAATGTTAATTACGATCAATTTCGTTGGGACTTATCAATTTTTTGAGTTCCATTTCAATGGAATTTACTTCATCGGCCTTTATTTAATTTAGCTAATAAAGGAAATAACTTGGAGTTATGAGTTATTTTTACTAATAAACTAATTGCTCTGCATGTTGTTGCTTCCAATCAAATAAGAAAAGGTACAACATTTTAGGGCAGTTTTAAATTGCTAATTTGTTTTTAACTGACATCAATTGGTTTTTGTTTTTAGTAAAATTCTTTAACAAAGCAAGCGAAAAGTAAGCGTGTTTTTGTTGCTGTACAGATACATATATATTTTTATTTATTTTTTAATTTCTTTGCAAATAATGCATATGGCTGAGTGTACTACGAGTATAGTATATAAAATTATATAAAATATTCTTGGCCATTAAGGCTTTTACTTGTTTGTAAAAAACAAACTTTTGCTAGGAAATGCAACTACCACAATAGTGTCTTCCCACGAACCAAATAATTTATTTATTCAAGTGCTCTCTTGCCATATTTTTTATTATATTTTATTTTGTTTTTTTTTCGTAAAACCAAAAAGGTTTTAAAAATTTTACCAGCAACAGCTGCTATAAATGTTTTCTTTAACCTTGAAAATTTGTTTTAAATGCAAAACTTGTGTTAAGTTTCTTTAATAATTTTTAAAGTAAAGTAGGTCTAGTAAAACATTAATGGTTGGTAGTTTGAATTACACTAAAGGATTTTTCAATATCTCATTTATTGATTTATAAAAATTCCCATAAAGATGCACAGATACTCATACATACATATATACGTGTACTCGTATATAAGCCTACTTATGTATGTATGTGCAATTCTTTTGGCTCGTTCAATCATTTGTGTCATAAGAACATTTATTTAAACCAAAATATATGTATATGTACATGTAAAGATTTATTTATGTATGTTCCAATGTATGCAAGTATGCATGTATGTTTGTCACTTTCATATAAAATTATGTCTGCCATGACTGGGTAATACCACTCTTTTCTATGCGAGCTTTATGCGAAATGTTTGGCAAACATAAAACGTGTTTCATTTAAATTTTTATTGCCATTTTTAGCTGTGACGCACAAATGCACATATAATAATTTTTTGGCACTCATAACTTTTTAAAATATGTATTTTAATAATATAAGTTTTGTTTTTATTAGAATTTTGTTCACATGTTTTAATAAAATAGTACATTGATACAAGGATAATGATTGCGTTTTTATTTTTGGAAATACAATTTGTATAAATATATAAAAAAAAGATTGTTATAATTTTGTTACTTAGAAGGTCTTTTATTGTATTTTAGGAAACCAGGTCATGCTTCATTTAAAAAAAATCTATAAATTATTATTTATGTAAAAAAAAAATGTTCTAGTATTTGAAATTAACGCCAAGCATGGGTTGAATGTATATTTAGCAAAGAAAATGTGGTTCTATGCAATTCGAAGGAATCGTAACCTAGTTCTTGTAAACATGTTCCTACTCAGTTTATTCGTACCAGTGATTTCCGCAACATGTTAATTTTTATGGAAGTTGCAATTAAAAGGGCAGTTCTTAATTTTAAAAACCTTAATTTGTTTTTATTAATAACTTTGCATTTATAATAAACTGATATACGTATATAAACATAATAAATTCAGTAAAGTGCAATTTATTTTACTTCCACAAATTTTTTCATATTGGTGTTTTTTGTTTTGTTTTTTACTTTGGTTCGTGCGACCGCTTCCGCTGAGATGATTGAGCGTTGGTTTCTACGTCATAACCATAAACCCACGATTCGTCACCAGTTATGACCCTCTGCAGCAAATTTGGGTTGTCGCGGATAGAATCTAACAGCTGATTAGCAATGTTCATGCGATGCTGTTTTTGGTCGATATTGAGCAATTTTGGTACGAATTTCGCGGCGACCCGTCTCATGCCCAAATGATTGATAAAAATCGAATGACACGAGCCAATTGATATGTCTAGGTCCTCATCAACTTCTCTAATGGTGATTCGACGATTGACCAATACCATTTTCATCACTTCATCAATTTTTTCGTCTGTTGTTGAAGTGCTCAGGCATTCGGCACGCTCTTCGTCGTTCACATCTTCTCGGCCTTCTGAGAACCTTTTGTAGCACGGACAAACGTTGCTTCGGTCCAAGGTAGCTTCTCCGTATGCCACAGTCAACATTCGGAATGCATCCGCGCATTTAATTTCGTTTTTCACACAACAGGTTCTTTGTTCCATTTTTTTTAATAGGTAAAAATCCAAGACGAGCCAAAACACGTGCAAGCAAAGCAGCTGTCAACAATTAACTGAACATTCAAAATGGCCGAAATTGTCGCCATAAGTGAGAGACATGAGTACCAACATAACGCCACAAAAAAATCTAAATTCGAATATAAGTAACCCGCGAAAATTTAAAATTCGCTATACGTTTTGAACAATCCTCGCATATTGTAATTTAATTTTGATTTTTTAAATTTGAGTGCTATTGGTAAAGTCTGCATAAAAATACACTAACTTTCAAAATTTCAATTGTCTATATATTACACTAGGATTTCAATATGTTTCGTTGCTCGCTTTAGAACACCCTTTCATTTTTAACCTTCATACATTTGTTGTTGTAGCAACAAATACCCTAATAGGAGCAGTTGGATTTCCCTAGGAATATATTTCCCGTTTTTTTTTCAATTACACTGGGTTAAAAGTTTGAAATTCCCTCTCTCTTATTTATCCTTATCGTGGTTGGCGTATTTCGACGCCGACTACGAGAGTTTCGTGGTAGATGAAAAAAAAAATGTTTCGGTGTTCTTTAATCTATTACAAAAAGGTCGTAGCAAAAGTCCAAATACGCCAACCACAATAAGGGCGATTATTTTACTCGTCGTCTGTTTATGTTAATATATATTCAGGAAAAATTCTGGGAACCATTTCTGACTTCAGGGTTTCCTAGCGAAAACTCAAGGGTTTCCAAAAAAAAAAACTCTTGCGATTTCTTTCTTTATCATTGAATATTTTATAGTCTTTTAGGATTCCCTACACGTAAGGTGAAAAGGAACCCTATTGTTTTCGCTACAATGTCCGCCTGTGCGTCTGCGAAAAAAAATCACCAAGAGTATAGAGGTCGCCAAAAAGTTGAAAAAATTGCCAAATCCGGAAAAAATCGCCAAAACTAAAAAAACCGCTAAAATTAAAAATATTAGAAAAAAATTCACATAAAACCGGAAAAATGGCCAAAAAGAAGAAATAATCGGCAAAACTAAAAAAAATCACTAAAAGTAAAAAACAGCTGAAAAATCGCCAAAAAGTCCTAGTTTACACTATGCAAGTCTTATTGCTAAGCTGATTAGTTTGTTAGGAAAGAGAGACGAGGGGAAAAGAAACGTTACTGTTCCCCTCGTCTCTCTCTCCGTCAAACTAATCAGCTAAATAAATATGAACAAACGGAAAAATGGAAAAAACCGGAAAAAATCGACAAAACGAAAACAAGCTTGAAAACTAAAAAAAATCTTAACAAAAAAATTTTTTTTAACTTTCTACACCAGGTAAGAGTATTCTATATAGGCTATTATTATTATTATATAGGCTAAAGTTCCTATAGTATTACCTTCATATTGTATACGTACTGAATTTATTTATACCTCACCGCGTATTTAGTTTACCCTTTCTTACCAAAAATGGTATTAGTACATAAAGATTTCCCATTCCGTGTGTAATTTCCACAAAATATATAACCCTTAAGGGGATATATGTATATCTATTTTAGGTCCTTATGAATACAGAAGTCGAATAAGAGATGTCCGCCTGTCTGTAAATGAAATATATTTCCTACTTTGTTCTTGCACTGATGTAATACGATGTATCCTAATTAGATTAGTTTTTTTTTGAAGAGAAGTAACACTCAAGGAATGAAAGCCATCTAATATTATTAGGTGTTATCTTCATTCGGAAGGGGGCAGTGATAGAGAAAACAGGTGGTGAAGAAAGAGATAAAGGAAAGCTACATTATTTTACAACTCTGCTTTTTGCTCGTTTTTAATAATGCAGTGTTGCAGCGCCTCAAGTGTCAATGATACGTGTTAAATTTTAAAAGCTGTGTTTAGTAACCATTTTATTGGTTATTTTTCTTCGCTGATGATTCTGCTACACAATACTGATGAAGTAGGACGCTCTGATGTTACATTATCATTAGTATCCGCTGAAGCTGGTGTAGTACAGTGACCATTGTCTATGCCTTCATCACTTGAACTTTCCTACAACAATTGACACAAAGAGAAACTAATGCACATCAGAAAAATGCGTGGTGTTGTTATTTAATGACTGTCGAAGACCAGACTCGAACCCAGGACCTTCGGTTTTATAGTCAAGGAAATCAAAAAAACGATTCCCCTGCTGGAAAATTAAAATTTTTTTTTTGGTTTATAAACGTAACTAACTAAAATTAACATACATATATTATCTTTTGGAAAAATCTTTACTCAAAAGCTTTTATATTCATCGAATTCTTACATAAAAAAAGTATAGTTTAACAATCTAGTTTAGATATACAGCAGAAGCTGGAAAAATTGCAGACGTGTTACCAAATGCATTTCAAAAAGAAAAAAATAAATAGAACGGATGGTGGAAAAAATTCCAACTCCAAAATCTAGTAAAATTTCTACTGCCGAAGCAGCACTAGTAGTCATTTTTAATTTGTAACTTGCAAGAAATAAATACGATATGATGAAGAGGGATCTCAAGGAAATAAGTAAGCCTTCGCCATCAGGAACATTGTTGGAAGGAGGGTGTAATTTAGTTTATAAATAATTTAAAAATAGTTTAAAAATAATTTACGAATAAAAATAAATATTTTTGAAAACAATAAAATTATTTGTAATGTCTGATAGCTTTATAATATTTTTGAAAAATAAATATTTTTAATTGTATTTAAATAAAAAATAATGATAAAAAAACTGACTTCAATACAAAGATCCGATAGAAAATTTCCGAAAAAATGTACGGGACCAAAGGGGCAGTAAATTAAAAAAAAAATACTTTTTTTTGAAATTTTTTTGCTTAAGTACGTGAAATATAAAATTATATTTTAATGGGCGTGCCTCCGCCCATTAAAATATGAGTGTTAAGTTTCGTAGAAATCAGTTAAGTAGAACCACGTAAAATATAATAATAAATTTTAATGGGCGTAGTACCGCCCATTTTTTCAACTTTAAAATTGTGTAATTACAAAAACCAAAGGTGCTTGTTAGTTTTCGCAGCAATCAAAAAAGGAGAATATCATAAAATAAAATAAAAAATTGTGGGCTTGTCTCCGCTCATTTTTTTACAATGGAACCAATTGGAAAATATACTGTCCTAGACAAAAAAAAAATTTACAGTCCGTTATAAATCTACCGAGTTATGAAGTAACAAGTCAAAAAAAAAATACCGACGAATTGATAACGTTCTCCTTTTTTGTAGTCGGTTAAAACGAACTATAGTTTAATAAAATAATTATTATATAATAATATAACGTCTAATAAAAGTTTCACAGATCGTCTTTAATAGTTTTTAAAAAGTAGGGAAAATATAATAATAATTTTTTTGGCAGAAAATTTATATTTTTTCAATTTTTATAAAATTAAAATTGAAAAATTAATAATGTACGAAGAGCAAAAAAAAAAAAAAAGAAAAGTTATGGTCTAAAAGAAACTATAAGAGATAAATGTTTTCTCTTTTTATTTCTTCACTTAAGAAAACTATTCATATCGGTTGACATATACAAAAGTTATAAGCTACGAAAAGATTTCAACACCCGCAGTTTCCAAATTTGAAGCTTTTTGGAGCTACCTTGCCTTGCAACAGAGTGCTTCTAAATATAATGCCTAAAAAATATCACACTTCTTCTGCTCTAAACAGTTGGTTTTATTGAATTGGATTAAATAATTTAAAAGGTGTGGACTTTTTACCACATTTGTTTTAATTTCGTGCATAGGTGAAGGGTACCAACGTTTCGGCACAGCCGAATATGGCACGTTAACTTGTTTTTTCCAAATAATTATTAAATTTATATTTTTAATGACTAAAGTGCAAAAGTTTTTTAACTGCAGGAATTAAAAAATTTATTACAAACAAGCTTAAAATCTGCATAAAATACAAAGTGACAACAAAAGAAGTGCCAAATATAGAGTAAGCATAAGGTCAATGCTTTATTCACATAAATAAGATTAATTTTTTTGACGGGTGACAAGCATTACAGATAAATTAATCTGCGACCGCTAGAGGTTTAGTCTAGCATATAGACACAATTTAAGATGAATTTAAGGGTGTATTTTCGTCCTTATGTTTCATTTGAAAAACCCTTTGCGTATGTATGTGTGTAAATATATACATATTGCGTGCATTTGACCCATTGTACGCAAACACAGTCTGCATGTCAGACATTTATTAACATTGATCCGTCCCCTATTGTTTTTATTTTGCTGCGGGTGGTTGTACTCGTATGTAATTAAAAGGTTTCCTGTTAACTTGTTATCATTATTTCCAAATATATTTGAAATTTTATTTCCTACGCAACTAACCAGCTGTTGACATGTTGCAAACCCATAAATTAAAGCATACATTTCTAAAGACAAATGGTTGTTGTTTGTTTGTTTTCTATTTAAGCGCTTCGAATTCTGGTGACTCATTATCGCCCAGTGGCTTGTTATAGAGAAAAGTTAAAATGATTTTTATGAGAAGCTTTTTGTCTAGTGTATTAATATAAATAATTTGATTTGTTTATTTATGAAATGTTATAAATACAATTAATGGGAACTGCAGCAAAGTACTTCGCAGTCTGATAGGTGAAGCAATTAAAAATATTTGTATAGGTTTAATTTAATTCTTCAAAAGGGTTCAAAAAAGATGCTAAAGGAGAAGATTTAAATTGTTTAAATAATCCTTAAAAATTTTCTTTGTAATATTTCATACCCCACACTTAAATTTCCAGGGTAACATGGCTTCATCATAGCAATGTCTAAAAGCGGCGCACTTCAACTACCTTTTTGTAATAAAAAATAATTTTTTTGGTTTCTTTCATCAGAATAAGTCATAAAAACCTTAATATTTTGGAAAATAATAAGAAAGATAGATTACGAGGTGTGTTCAAAAAGTATAGCGAATTTTGAATATTCGCGGGTTACGTATCTTCGAATTTTGATTTGTTTTGTGACGTTATGTTGGTACTCATGTCTCTCACTTATGTCGACAATTTCGGCCATTTTGAATGTTCAGTTAATTGTTGACCGCTACTTGGCTTGCACGTGTTTTGGCTCGTCTTCGATTTTTACCTATTGAAAGAAAATGGAACAAAGAACCTGAATAAAATTTTGTGTGAAAAAACGAAATTAAGTGCGCGGATGCATTCCGAATGTTGAATGTGGCATACGAAGAAGCTACCTTGTACCGAAGCAACGTTTAACGACGAAGAGCGTGCCGGACGCCCGAGCACTTCAACAACAGACGAAAAAATTGATAAAGTGAAGAAAATGGTATTAGCCAATAATCGAATAACCATTAGAGAAGTTGCTGAGGACATAGATATATCAATTGGCTCGTGTCATTCGATTTTTATCAATCATTTGGGCATGACACGGGTCGCCGCGAAATTCGTACCAAAATTGCTCAATTTCGACCCAAAACAGCATCGCATGAACATTGCTAATGAGCTGTTGGACTCTGTCCGCGACGACCCAAATTTGCTCCACAGGGTCATAACTGGTGACGAATTCACGATACTTTTTGAACACACCTCGTAGATATTTTCGCACAGTTTTTTTGGTTAGTTTAGATTAGGTAAGGGTGGCAGTCATAATGCAGGACTCGGACTGTTTTGATCCATTGTGATACCACGGAGACTTTACGTATATGGAGTCCCCACATTCGAACCTACGATAGCTCAATCAATATAAAGCTACTAATACGTTGCAGTTCAACACTGGCGACGTCATAAAGTTCCTTGAACTCAAGAGCGCCCATTGTGGCCATCCCGGACAGTCAGTTTTTTGGGTGCTTAAAAACCTTTTTCTTAAATGAAATTAACTAAATAATCATTTTTGTTATTCCTTTAATATGACTTATTATTTGTCTTACTTCTTGAAAAAAAAACCTAAAGCAAGCAAGTTCAGTGAACACTTTGACCTTTGCAAAAATAATTTTCTTTCTGCATTCATAATTGCAAACTATTTCTTTGTTGATTGTATAAAATTTATCATTCCTTTTTAGATTATTTTTCATGGAACTTAATGCAAACATGAATTTCCCATTCTTAATAGTTTTATGACCTTTCATTCATATCCTCCTCCTCCTCCTGCTCCTGCTCCTCCTCATGCTCCTCCTCCACCAAATGCAAAACAAAAGATAATCATAAAAAATACAAAGAAAATATGTATAAAAAAAAGGAAAACTGTATATCAACAGTTTTACGCTATTGGTTTCTGTGTCCTACCACAACCTGTAGCATGTTGTGTGTTTAGTTCAAGTGCCGCATAAGAGACCGTTAATGTATTAAATGTACCATGCAGCGACACTATCCACCCACACAAACACGCCTTCTATACATTTGAGGTATACATACAGAAAAAATATCCTAAACTTGTTTGTGGGGAAAAATATCCTTAATATTCTCCTTTCTGCAAAAGGGTAGAAAAGAAGGCAACAGCTTTAGCAGATTATTTCATATAAAATTTCATGGTTGTGCAGCTTTTGTCTTAAATTTCCCAATATTATCTGCATTCATGGGGAAGTTGGCAGCAATAGCCTTCGTTAAGTTTCCGTCCTCAGGGATATTTTCTCTTTTAGAAATACCCCGTTTGAAATCAACAGGTTTATTATTTTTTTGTTTTGCTTATAAAGAGCATATTTATTAATTTCAATTTACCAAAAAAAATTTAAAACATAAATATGTTATTTTACCTTAATTTGAATAATTTATTAGAAGATACAAAAATATATGTTTGTATATACATACATACTCGTACATATGTTGGGTTGTATAATTATTTGTCTACTTAATGTTGTGGCATTTGTTATATTTTTTCAATTGTTCATTGTGGGTGGTGGTATTATATATCAAATCTATCAGCTATCGACTGTAAATACAATGAACTTTTACTATGTAATTTTATATAGTTTTGTTTTGTAAAGAATCAAAGATAAATGTGGGCATGCAGTATTAAAGTGTCATCGAGGTAGCAACGAAAATTTTATTTAAAATAAAATTTTGTTTTTTTATATGCTCCCACAACAACTAAATAAAAGTTGTTCTTAAGCAACAGCGTTTTCATTAGAGTGCAAAAATATATAAAAGGAAACCATTGTTTGCGTCATCTTAAGATTTCGTCTTAAGATTTTTTGATGTGCATTAGTGTAAGAGCTGTTAAAGAAAAGTTCGAGTGATGAAGGCATAGTCACTAGTTGCTGAATTATACCGACTTCAGGATATTGTAATGCTAATGTAACATCAGAGCGTCCTCCTTCTTCGGTATTGTGTAGCAGAATCATTCGCGAAATGAAAAACCAATAAACTTTAATACGCCTTATTGACACCAGAGGCGCTGCAACACTGCATTATTAAAAACGTGCAAAAAGCAGAGTTGTAAAAGCATGAAGCTTTCCTCTATCTCTTCCTTCACCACCTGTCTTCTCTATCACTATCCCTTTCCTAAAGAAGGTAACACCTAGTAATAGTAGGAGGGTTTCATTGCCTGAGTGTTACTTCTCCTAAAAAAGACAGAAAGGAAGATGATGAGAGCTTAAAATTGCATTGTTTTACAAATAAACAATTCACGAAACTTTGCTGATTGTTTACTCATTATAACAGCGCAGATATTAGCAATTAAAAACGAGGCAATAAAACCTAAGGTCTTAATTTGATTCGATCACGTTTTGTGAGATTATGGCATCCGATATCGAACAATGATGTTAAATTGTTCGATAGCAAATCCATTAAAAAAACCTTTTTATTTGGAGAAAATAAAGAAACTATAAAGAAGCTAGAATAAATGTAATGAGCTTAAAGGAACTAATATGGAGATATAAAACACTTTTTTGTACAAGCAAGTCATGGTACTACCAAACTGACTTAATATATGCCATCAACTATAGGGATTTGATCTACCAATCTTCCTTAAATTTGCAGGATATAAAAGAATTTGATTGAAATGTGTTTTTTCTTTTCCTATACAAATTACATATTCGCATATATTTAAAGTTCTGATTCCATCCAGGCGCGAGTGAAAAGGAGTCACAATAATAAGAGAGTACGACGACAGAATATACCTTGATGGATTAAGAATGGTCTGCGGTGTGAGCTCTGGAGTCTCTAACGAAGCAACTGCATTTAAGTCTGAAATTTTGACAGTAAAAGAAGGAGCTAAAATGCTTATTGATAAGAATGAATAAATGAATGAATGAATGAATTAAGTCAATCTACTACTACTCTAGATCTACTTTGGTCGCAGGACACTGCGACAAAAGTAGATCTATTGTATCCCTTCCGAGGTGCTAGAAGAACCTCAGGATTGCCAGTGGGTCTAGTGTTGGCAGTTCGCAATCCTCCAATAGGTGCTTGGCCAATTGGCTATATCTTCTGTGGCAAACGCTTCACGTTCCTTCAGAATATACTCTCAATGCCAAGTCTGTTGAGGTGTTTTCTCAGTCTACAATGACCTGTGACTGTGACCTGTGACTATCGAGCAAATGGATATTTCTCCGTCAGTAGCCCCTTTCAAGATTAAATTGTGCGCATCTCTCAATGATAAAAAGGTACAGGATAAAGTCGGTATATTTGTCGACAACCAAGCAGCTCTTCTATCTTTATGATCATGAACCACTTTTTCTATTCTAGTTAGGCAGTGTAAGAGTTTACTGTATAGACTGGGTGGTCAGGTTGACATCAGCATCATCTGGGCTCCAGCACATAGCAATTTTCCAGATAAATAAAGGGTGGACCAGCTGGCTAGGGCCTTCTCTGCTATGAATGCCTCCAATAACGAATCGGTAGCTATGGCAAAACTGCATCTTCAAGCATTATCTCTATAAATCAATATAAACACGTGCAAGGTTGGTAAGAAAATTTGGCCATGCTCCAATGATACGCGCTCAATACAATAAACAAGCAGGAACCGAATTGACATCTCGAGGCTCATTGCAGTTTTGACTGGACACTGAACGGTCGGTAAACATGCTAGTACGATAGACCTAGTCCTATAATGAGTTCTGCAAAATTTGTCGAGAAGAAAGTAAAGAAAAGACAATCGAATGTCCCGCTTTGCATCTCTCGAAACACAAGTTTTTAGGTAGTCATGTGTTAGACGACCTTTCAGATTTATTTGAGATTGGCTTGAGTGACCTTATCAAATATCTCAACGCGATTGCGTATTGTTATACTTAGATATGGTTCCTTATAGGTTGACACCGACGAGTGCAGTGGAATTTTCTAGATTCTACTTGAATGTCTACGTGAAGAAGGCATCCACTTAAACCAGCCAATTAACCAACATATTTACAATCTTTGCAAGAGAAATTTTGCTGTGGAAGTATTTCTTTAAGAAACACTTTCATGACAAGTTCCTAAAAATCCCACGCAGCGGATTATTCATTATTTTTCATTTAACTGAAGTTAAATTCCCAAAAGGGATTCTGGTTGAATATCTATGTGAAGCTGCCAGCCACGTAAACCAACTAAATTTAGTTATTTTTTTAAAGTTATCTTTAGTTTTCAATCAGCGAGGGCCAGCCCCATTTTCATAATGCCAGATTTTATAACTTTCAGATCTCAGAATGGTTGCCAAGAATCACTTAAGTATAAGTACTTAAAATATAATATCAAGTTTCAAAGATCGTGTCTCCGCCCACTTTTTTGAGCACATGATTATGTCTATCCAAGAGTTCAATGTATTTTCTTGCTTGAAATGGGTAAGTATAAGAACATATAATATAAGGAAAAATTTTTAATGAGTGTGGCTATGCCCACTTTTCTAAATGCGAGATCGTGTCATTTTAATAGATCGGGATATGTAAAAAGTTTTGTAAGAATGGTTTTAATAGAATAATGTGTAATATAATTTTAAAATTTAAAGGGCGTGGCCTCCTTGATAAGCACAACCTTATATCAATAAAAGAGCTCAAGGTGTGTGCCAAGTTTCGTAGCAATGGGTCAAGTAAAAGTTTATAAAATCTTAGGAAACAATTTTTAAAATCGCTCTACAAGTAAGGGTACTATGAATTATTTATAAGAGACAACAGGTTGCAAATTTAAGAAAAATATCCGTTAAAAGCAACAAATACAAGTATTGTAATATTGAGTAGCCAAATGCAAGTATTGACTATTACTGAGTAATGAAAATTGATTGACTTTGTCAGCATTACTGGAGAGCCACATATACACAGAGAAAAAAGTAATATGAAAAATTTTCTAATATCAATCAAACAAACAATTTTGTAATACAAATTAAAATTTTCCACTCGAATTAATTAAAGCAATTAAAAATTTACTTGAATCAATTAAATTCTTAATAGAAAATATTAATCAAATATTAGCAATTTTTTCTGTATATGATTTGAGTTATTTCAAAAATAAAGTCAAATTGGTGTGTCTTACTTTAAAAGCAAAAGGGCGTGGCTTAAAAAATTGATGGAATAGAGAAGAAACCCGTTTGATTTATCATGACGAGTGTGGGAAATTTATCTTTTTTTCATTTAATAGTGACGAACTAAAATTCTTGGCCTACCTACTAAATGTGCTTCTGGGGATATAGTAAAATATTTTTTTTATAAAAAATTTTTAATCGAAAATTAATAAACTGTTGAGCAGACTACAATCGAGAAATTTTATAGCTTAAATACCTGATATTCGTGCTTTATTATAAAAACACGATACTGATGATGTGCGTGCAGTCGGTTTAACTGAAACGAAAAGAAGATGCTAGTTTTCAATAAAATAATTACAAAAATGATTTAATTATATCATAAAATTCAATCGATGTTTCAATATCTATATGTTTTATTCTATATTTGTGCCCCTTAAGAAGTGGACTGATCGTTTTGAAATTTCGCAATCGTTTCACTGGCGATTGGGAAGGCAAGCTAAGTTTATTTTTTTAACCATATGGGAATCAACTTCAAAAAAAGGGTTTGCAATACAAAAGAGGCAAGATTTTATTTTGAAACAGTTTTTGTTCACAAAAATTCTAAACACAATCAGCCATATCATGAATTCCACATGTGAAAATTGCCGAATCAAATTTTTCGTTCACATGGATTTTCATTTCGTATCATCAATTCCAATAAAATTAAAAACTTACATATTCAAACTTTTTCCAACTGACAAATCTTTGTGAATGATATTCTTCATAAATTGTCAAAATATTTCGCAAGCGTATGAATTTTTTTGATAACAATTGTTCACACGTTCGGAAATTTCCATGTGAAATTTTATGTATGATAAGCCTGAATGAATAATTTTGATATAATATATCAATATCTCTTAACCCTAGCTAATTTATTATTTTAAAAAACTTATCACGTTGTCCTCGCAAATTGTAGTGTTTGGTGAATGACATATAGTGCCCCTATACTTATGTATATAATATGATATATCCGACATTGTTGAAAGTCATTTTATTCTTTTGTTTGTTGTTAAATGATTACACAAACATCTTTATTCATAAACTTTACTGACAAAGCGACAAAGCAAATTTTCCCATTCACTTTTAGATGAACACGAGCAGAGTTCAAGACAATTCGAGTAAAAGAAGAGGTTAAAAAAGGTCATATAAATACGCTGCTCGTTATTTATTTTTTTTAAGATGACTTATTGTACACAACTGACATTTATTTGTTACAATAATATTTTAATAATAATCAACTACTTATAGTCTTATTAAAGTTAACATTATTTGCTTATTGGTTATTTGATTTTGTATAATTTTTATGTGTGGATTTCATGCTTCCCATAAGCTCAGCAATTGTAAGTATAGATAATTCCCTGCGGAAAAATCCTACATAGGAAAAAGTAATTGATTTTTTTTAGTAAAAATGGTTCAGATAAAATTCACAAGAGAATTACTATTATGGACAATTCAAATATTTTTCTGTTTTTTTTATCAATTTGAATACCTTTGTAATTTTAGTTTTTATTTTATGTTTCTTTTATTCCCTTTTACATCCCAAAAAGTCACATCAGTTACCTTTGAAAAGATTCTACTATTGTTTGGTATTTGTTGAAGTTTGACTTTGTATGTTTTAGGATTCGATTTTATAGATTAACTGAAATATTGAAAATTGTTGGTCACACCCGTTAGAGTAAAAGTTTAAAGAGTTACATAAAAGTGTTAGTGTGCATAATTAACCCTTTGACGGTTGGTGTACATTATAATGTACGTTGATTATATACAAACCCGCCACTGATTTGAATTTTAGCATACGAGTACATGCAGTTAATTTACAGTTATCGGGTTTTTAAATAAAAAAAAATATACTAAGAAAAATAAACTAAAAAAAATTAAAAACCAAAAAAAAAAAATTAAATAGAGTGAAAAAGTGTACGTATTGAAGCGGATTTTATATTAAAATGTACATTCTAAAAACCCACATTGCAGTAAAAATTTGTCCACACAATTTTTTACACGTGCTTTTTGAAGCTATAAAAACCATATATAAAATTTTTCAATGGCCAGAATTAATTCCCGTGTCAAAGGGTTAATAGTTGATACTTTCCAGCTTAATTTATAATATTATATACATTGGAGAACCTCCATTTGAAAAACTGAGCAAAAATAGTTATAGGAAATATGTGGTCTCACCTGTCACATCAACGCTCAAGTAATTTTTTTTTTCAATTAATCTCAAAAATAGAAAACGGCACCAAAGGAGAAACTTAAGGAAAATAAATTTAAATATGAACTTTTCTTAGCCTTGTAGAGAAAGAGAGAGAGTGAGAGAGAGAGAGAAAGGGACAGGAAAAAAGAAGAAATCATTAAAAACATTGTAAGAAGAAAGGAACATTTATCGAGCAAGAAGCAAAAATAGCAGACAAAGCAAAACAAGATAAAAGTCAAATGGTTGGCATTTTGAGTACGTCTGAAAGGCAGAGTCTATGATGTCACCAATATGCACAAAATATTCTCACTGTGCCGCCACATAAATGGGCCACACCCGTCACATTTTCAAACCCGTTTTTTTCTTTTCAGAAAATTAGTTTTTTCTAAGCAGTAAGTATTTAATACAAACAAAAATACTTTTAACAATTTACTACACCGAAACTATTGCACGCGTTCTACCGAAGATTTTACAATTTTTACGGGACATCCTTACTAATACTATAAATGTGAAAGTGAGTTTGTTTGCTGGTTTGCTATGCTTTCACGCTCAAACCACTTAACCAATTTTGAAAGTTCTTGCACTACCAGCGTCAAACATAGCCTAATTTTTTATCAGGTTCGGAACCAGGAATTTTCAAACAGCTAAACCGATTTTTAAAATTATTTTTCACCAATAGAAAGATTCATTACCAGCATCAAATATATTATATTTTTTTATACGGTTCGGAACCGGTTTTTTATATTTAGTTCGAATTTTTTTCCAAAAAAACACATTTTTGGGCTGGTAAGTGCAAATTTTTGTTGCGGGTTTGATTGTTTAAAAAATTTTAAAAGCGATATGTTTTTTAATTTTTTTATCGACTTTTTTATAATTTTTTTTATTGTTATCAGTGAGTAACAAATAGCAAAACATTCAGATTAACACAAGCGGAGCCGTTGGTAAAAGCTAGTATTCTAAATATAATAAGGGTGTATAAATTAAAATTTGTAAAGTCACACCCGTCACAGCCTTCTGATGGATATTCTGAGCAGAAATTCTGTTCTTTCAGTGTCAACCTATTATTTAATTTTTTTTAATGTGAACATCCTTGGCAATAGCTTCCTTATTTTAAATTATTGTATTTTGATGGGAATTTTTATAAAAATGGTGCCTTCTGAGAACATTCTTAAAGAAGACGAATTGGCAGATACAATTTCTGAGCCCTCGATTTTAGTCAAAAATTTGTGTGTGATTTGTAAGGCCAAAGCTCCAAATATTTTTTTTTAATTCAAGCATCTTACTTATCTGCCTTATTGTACAGGTATGCAATTATGGTTTCATGCCTAAAAGTGCAGCCAAAGTAATATGTTAGTAAATTATAATAAAATTTTTTTCTTTAGGGACCATCCATATATTACGTAACGCCCTTGGGGTTGGGTGGGGTGGGGGGGTCGAGTTTTGTTATGATTTGTTACGGGTGGTAGGGGGGGGGGGGATGTAAAATTGTTACGTAACATAAATTTTACTAATTTCGTACAAAAACGCTTAGATTTTTCATTTATTTATGTATTTAATTTATCAAAGAAATACATAATAAATTAAGAATCATGAGTGTTAAATAGATATAAATATATTCATATACATATGTATGTACATAAATACATAATTGTTGTTATTTATATTTTGCAAGCTTATTTGATTTTTGTCTACGCAATGTGTTAGTCTAACAGAAAATAAAAATAAAGGAACAAAAGTATTTGAATTCCCGAATATTCGTCCATTCTCAATTACTTGCATTTTCCCATAAATAAAATAAATAAATGCATAAATCCTAAACGAAACTTAAGAAAATGCCATAAAAATATTTGTGTATTAGTTTGTAATAACTAAATAAAGAAATTAACTTCAATTCAAACAAAAAGTTAGTTAAAAATACATACATATGTATGTGCATGAATTAAATTAAATTTTTTTTAAATAAAAACTTAAATCAATTAAAATTTTTTTAAAGTTCTTGTTACGTTATTGTAAGCGGGGGGGGGGGGGGTGGTCTAAGAATTGTTACGATCTGTTACGGGGGGGTGTCAAAAATCGGAAAAAATGGCGTTACGTAATATGTGGATGGCCCCTTAGACGACGCGTATTTCATATTTTACTAAAGTGTTTATTTCAAATAAGAATGCATTCATATATTTAATATAAAAAATTATATATATGGCTCAATATTTATGTAAAAAACGGCCAATAATTTTTTTTAATGTATGCAACTGATTTTAATTTTTTATATGAACATAACTTAAAATTGCCAAAAAAAATATGGTAAATGTGCAGGTAAAAATGCACTTAAAAAGGATTTTAGAGAATAATTACAGCAAATAAATATTTTGTGCAATTAAGTCAATATGCAGCTAACATTAATTTATAGTATGAAGATAATTTAAAATTATCAAAAATTTAGGGCACTTATCTTAAAAGTGCAAGTATAGAAAGTGCACTTAAAAAACGAATTTATATGTTATTTTAAAGAAAACAAAACAAGACAAAAATGTATCATTTTAGGCAGTTAAGACCAAAGTGCAATTAAACAAAAGGCAGTTAAATCAAAAGTACTGTAACGGCATTTTTGAAAAAAATCGTGCAAAGTTGATAGTGAAGCTACCAGCTAGTGTGTACCAAAGAAAAGGTTAGGCTTTCCAGCCCTGGAACCTTTTTGTTGATTTTGCCAATTTTTAATGCCAATCTATTTTTCTAGGAGCTTCAGAAAATCGATCCCAGAATATATTTACGATGGCAGATCGATAAGCCTGAGACTTTTCTAATTTAATTACAGTTTTTTTATTAAAAATTCGTTTTATAAAAAAAAATAATTTTTATGAAAAAATAAGCTCGACACTTAATTTTAGATCGCATATCAATATTGTGTAAGTTATATAGGTAATAACAAACCTACTCAGACTTGCCATTTTTGGTGAAGGGTATATAAATTATTGGTTGTGATCTTATTCCCAGTCATCTTTTAGTACCTTTGGTATAAGCAGAGAATTTGTTTAAAAATTTTCCAGCATTTTTTGGAGCACTTCTACTGATGTAAAGATATAAATACGTCTAGACAAACTTAGCCAACAACAAACATACAGTCTTTATAATTTTATTAGAGTTCTCGTCGAATATTTACAATTCGGTATTACAGTCAAATACAAATTTTTACAAATTCGCGTTTAATTATATATACATATATATATATATACATATAAATATAATGCATGGGAAATAATATTTTTGGCATAAATTTGTCTGATTGAAATTAATTTTAGATTTTTCTTCCATTAATCTGCATAACAATTGCTTAAATTGTTTCCCTATTATTAAAGGCTATTGATATTATAAAAAATAATGTGATATATTTATTTCTCTATGTGTGTAAAGCTGTTTATACACAAAAATTAATAACTAAGACTTTAGCTAATGCAGCAACCAGTTTAAGAGCTTTCAAACTTTAACCAGTAAATTCTTGGAGAAAAACAAAATGTGCATAAACTTTTTAACCGTTAGACTGTTAACTGAAAGCTTTGGATGCTTACAAGTATACAAAATAGCTCAAAATTTTTTATACATACAAATTTTTTTTTCATTTTTAATATACATACAAAATATGTATGTATATTAAAAATGTTTTTTACCCCACCAAACTATAAAATTATTTTTAAAGCTGACTTAAAAAAAACAACACAAAGTACATCAAATGTGTGTCATTAGCACAATTTAATAAATCATTTGGAAACAAACACTTTAGACGATAAGAACAACACAACTTACGCAGAATTTGGTGAATTTTTTCCTTTAGATGTGAATGAAATACAAAAAAATCCAAAAATGAAATTCTTACTGCAAATATTAATCGTGGGCTTTTTGAGTCATAATGTAATTGAATTTAAAATTGTATTTCCTACAATTGATGAATTTCCAACGGACTGCAAAGTGCCGGATGGTTCTAGAGGAACATGCCGCAACCTGCAATACTGCCCGGCAGCTGTAACCGCCAAAAGGGTTAGTTTGTGTTATTTTGAGGGCGATGAAGAGTATGTGTGCTGCAAAGAGAATGTGTGGGATGACTTAACATTGAGACCTTCGACAGCAAATTGTGGCATGCGAGCACCTAGATATGAGATAATTGCTGGCTATGCGACAGAATATAAAGAATTTGGCTATATGGTGGCATTGGGTTGGAAATCGCTGGCTTATACGGATAAATATGATTACAAATGTGGTGGTGTTTTGATAGCGGATAGATATGTTCTTACGGCAGCTCACTGTGCACTGCACAATGGGTAAGCAAATTAAATTTAGACTATATTTTTTATAAATTTTTTTCAATTTCAATTCAGACTTGCCGCGGATGTGGCTTTAGTTGGGGGTACAAACCTTACGGACGCTCGCAATAAGCCAATACCCATATCAGAGATAAAAACACATTCTGGTTATAAAATAAATGAGTCCTACCACGATATTGCCTTGATACGTTTAGAAAAATATGCTGATGAAGTTCCCATATGTATCTGGGGTTCGTATTCATTGGATGAAGTCAATGTTACCGCAATTGGTTATGGACATACAAAGTTTGGTAGAAACTGAAAAATAAAATATTTGGCATATTTTTGTCAAATCAACTATCACTTTTTTAATTTTGTAGGTGGTGCTGGTTCTGAAAGCTTACTGAAGGCCTATTTACTCATTGTGTCCAATAAGGAATGTTCTAAGCACTATTCAGGCGAGGCAACATTACCTCATGGAGTGGTAGAAACACAGATTTGTGCTAAAGATCCTGAGAGCATAAGAGACACTTGTCAGGTCTAGTCTTACAAATTAAATTCACACAATGTTAACTATCATATTTGAAATGTTTTCAGGGAGACTCTGGGGGACCCATAATACTCTTTTCCACCGACAAGTTTGGTGTCACTCGTCCCTTCGTTGTAGGCATCACTTCGTTTGGAAAAGCTTGCGCTCTAGAGCCGCCTGGCGTTTACACCAGAGTATCCGAATATATAGATTGGATAGAGGAAATAGCGTTTAAACATCAAAACAATGTGTAAAATAGTATTGTACTTTATTATTTTTAATGAATAAAATACAAAATTTTAAAATCCCACAATCAGTTGAAGTAGTCTTTCCACACAATGCGCTCAATCCAATCCAGGTAAAAGCAAACTCTAGTAAATATACTGGGATAACCACTGCGGCAATGCAGGCCATAAGATGTTATACCAATCAACTGGTAGTGCAAACGATTTTGGCTCCTGCGTCCCCTTATATTAAGTTGCAGGGGACCACCCGAGTCCCCCTGGCAGGTATCACGATTCAATGCATAATCTCTGGCACATATTTGACTCCGTAATATGCCTCTTTCTGTTTGAGGCAATTTGGGCATTTCCCGGTTACACTCATCATTCGGTACGATGGTCATATTTAAGTTGGTTAAACGATTTGTTTGCTCCCTTGCAAACTCCGTTGATCCATAGCCCATGGCATAGGCGGTGGTGAAAGGCAATGTTTCTTGTGTCCACAGGCGTATAGGACGTACGAATTCTGTTAAACTGTTAAAAAAAAAATATGAGAAGTAAAGTTTCAAATAATTTCATTATAAGTTCTAAGTTTACCGGACTTCGGTTTGTAGTTCCAAGAGTGCAATATCGTTATAATAAGAAGTTGTCTTGTATTCCGGATGTACATAAATTTTTTTTACGTCAAGTATTTGTGGTTCCAAATAATTTTCTTCGATCATTAAATTTAAATCGCCTATACGAACTTTGGTTGGATCAAGTCTAGAATATATAAATGGTTGCAATGAAAGAAAAACTGACTGAAAAGAATGCCTTACCCTGTAAAGTTAGTGCAATGTGCTGCCGTGATTACAAAACTTTCACTTATTAAACTTCCTCCGCATTTATAGTCAAATTTGCCATCACTTGAAGCAAAGCCTAAAGCTGCCTGAGAACATAACAAACAAAGAAATAAATTAAAAAAAATAAAATATATACTAAATATGTATGTATGAGCCTAAGACAGGTCAATCTGGTACCAGCACAAGCCCAGCTGGTTAATGTTTACAAAACAGGATAGTGTAAAATTTTGCATAAAGTGTGTATCAGTGTCTGTGAGGGTGAATCTGCTTGAGTGAATTAATGTTTACTCGGACATTATGGCAGGGGGCCTTAATGAAGACAATATGGTAGTTTTTGCGATTGGGACCAACTTCAGTGGCGCATTGGTCAGCGTTAACTTGTTCGTATTCATCAGGAGCAGAGTGAATGTAAACATCTTTGGAAACAATGGTTTGCTGTTGAACTTGACTGTTGTGTCCTGACTGCAATGAAGTAGATACTCCAAAACTGGGAGTGGAAGCAGCTAGCCTTGCAAAAGAGCAGCTGCCAATGGTGGAGAGCACATACATATTCCTTTTTTATTTCTATCAACAAAATTTGCGTGTTTTTCGGTATTGTAATTTTGTTTTAGAACTAACTGGTGGTACCTAACTGAGCTTATTTAAATATGAACAATTTTCAAAAAAGCAATAAGAAACGAACGAAGAACAAAGCAACTATGAGAGGACATCAAAGTCTGTACTCATTCCCATAATTTTTTCCTTCTCTCTAACAAACTCAAGACTTTCCAAAGGAAACTTTGTGTGTGCAAAAATTTTCTATGTATAATCTCAATAAAAAATAGGGCAGACATAGGAAGCAGTCTTCCGAATAGTACGTTTTTCAGAAAAAAAGAGAAGTACTGCCAATGATACTCGTAAGCTAATTTATCTATATAAAAGTCATTCGTAGTAAGCCGAATTTGCACAATATTAATATGCGACAAAGTATATATATTCTGGTTGTTTATGAATAGGAAAAACTATAGACTTCAGGTTTAGACTGATGTGTCAGAAATGGGCCAAAAAGGATTTATATTAAAAATCAGAACTGGAAAACGAAAACTTTTTTCTGTGTTTTTATGAATAGAAAAAGCTACAGACTTCGGTTTTGGACTG
Organism: Nowickia ferox; assembly: GCA_936439885.1. NCBI lineage: Eukaryota > Metazoa > Arthropoda > Insecta > Diptera > Tachinidae > Nowickia > Nowickia ferox. The sequence continues at coordinate 85,834,032 of OW387023.1, read as the reverse complement.
ATGTATCATAAATGGACCAAAATAATTGGTAATGAAAATAAAAAAAATCCAAAAGATGGTTTCAGAGCTGGAAAACGTAAACTTTTTTTGGTATATAAAATAATCAGCTAAAACTAATTTTTTTTTCTTTGTTAATCAAACCTATTTTATATTTCAGTATTAAATTTTTTCCAGGGTGGGAAATATGTAACTTTTTTTTTAATATAAAAGTAAGTAACCTACGAAAACTATTTTTTTCCTTTGCTTTATATATTAAACATGGTTTGTATTTGAGACCGAATTATATTGATATAATAAATCAGGAAATTTAAAAGAATGATTCTAGCCAGGGTTGGAAAACTAAATTTTTTTTGGTGTATAAAAGTAACCAGGTCAAATTAATGTCTCCTTTTTTTAAAAACTAAACTAAATATATTTTATATACTGGTGGTAAAAATAAGAAAAATAGAAACAATTAAAAATATTTTTTATTTTAGAAAGAAAAAATTTAGTATTAATAAAAACATAAAAATTAAAAATATGTTTGCAGGCTTGGAAAATTGAAACTTTTTTGGATTATAAAAGTAAATAAAAGATATTTTATATTTTAAAAAGAAACAAATTGTTAAAATAAATCGGAAAAATCTAAAAGGGTGATTCCAGGGTTGGAAATTGCAATTGTATAAAATTTTCTAAGTTAATTTAATTTTTTCCTCCTCTTTCTAAATTAAATATTTTTTTTTTTATATAAGAAAGAAATAAATTTTGTAGTAAAAACCACTAAAATAAAAAAATATCTCTAGAGCTGGAAAATCTAATCTTTTTTTGGTTTATAAAAGTAACTAAATAAAACTATTTTGCTCTGTTAATTAAATATATTTTATATTTTAGAAGGAAATAAATTAGGATTAGAAATCAGAAAAATTTAAAATGTGGTTCCAGGGTTGGAAAATTTAAACTTTTTTTTGGTATATTAGAATAACTCAATAAAATTTTTTTCTGTTTCTTTAAACATATTTTATATTTTAGGAAGATCTTTATTAGGGTTTTTTTTATATATGTTCAGTTTTTGTATGAAAATCTATTTTAATCATAAATATGGGCAGCCATTAATATTGCGAAGCTTTGTGATATGTTGCCTTATATGCTTTCAGCACAAATCGATTCAATAATATGACAGCTTGCAACAAGTTCTTATTAATTTTTAGTAAGGTGAGAGAACATAAAAAATATCGCTTAGTAACAGTCACAGGCACAACATAAATTAAACGCTTAAGTTTCATTTCACTTTCCTGAATCTGATCTTTTCTGCGGAACAATATCAAAAAATTTCTTTGGGAATAATAAGTTTATATAATATCGTGATATAAGTAAATGTGCAATATGGGGAATGGGATGTTTGATTAGAGACAGTAAACAGTTTTGTAATATAAAGTTTTATTAAATACCGGAAAATATGAAATAAGTTAGCCAAGTTGAATAAAGAAAGATTTTACATGCCCTGTGTACGAGCATTAAAATGTCATGTATGTTAAATGGCGCACTATGAGCCGTTTTCGTAAATTGTGCTGCCAAAACATGGAGAGCAATCTTTAAATAAATTGCAAAGGACACACAAATGCAGGTGTGTAATTTGTTAAGGTTGCTTGCAAATGTTTTAAAACAGAACATGTTTTTAGTACCACCATCGATACTTATTTGATTCAGATTTCGGTGTCGGTATCAATATGGCAAAAACTGATAAAACCTTTGACTCATACATATATACATATGCACAATCAAGGTGCTTTAGATGTGGGTGCATAAATTGCTATTAGAAAGTGTTAATTTGTGTTAAAGTCCTCTCTAATTAATTTCTCCTCTTTCATTTTAAAAAGGGAAAATATTAAAATCATTACAAAATTTTAAAATACAGAGTAAAAAATAATATATAAATAATTCAACTATAACTAATATCGAAAATAAAATCTTTGAATCAAATTCTTGAGTCGAAAAATACCGATAAGTCCCTTTTTGTAAATTGCAAAAAATAAATGCTCCATTTTTTTCTAACAAAATATTCGTATGTGTATATTCCATACGTATGTCATCATACGTCATTGAAAGGTATGCGAGTATAAGGTTCGGCACAGCGGAATATACTTTACTTATTTCCTTTTTTTCAAACCGTCAAAATCAAGCCTTTTGTTGCTTATGTTTTGACCAGCACTGTTTAAAAACAGTATTTAATTTTTCAGAATTTTCTTATCTCTCTAAGCTTTTGCTTTTCAATTCAAACAACAATAATAAACAAAATTCAACAAGTTCAAGGGAAATTTAGTGCTTGGAATAATTAGAATAAAAAACGAAATTTCCAAATTGGTGAATTAAAAGAAAATAGAGAGATAAAACCACTTACCATATGAGGGTATTCCCCAGGTGCAGCTAAAACGCGACCATTGAACTCTTCATCATTGGCATCGCTGGCTGTGTCAGATTCTTGAGGAAATATCCGTTGTATGTACTCAGCGTATTCTGGTTTAATTAAAAAACAATAATAATTGGTTTTCTACAAAAATTTGTTTTAACACATACACAGAAAACAGAAAAAAAAATTTCCCATCAACATCTTTATTAAAAAAAACAAAAAAAAAAAACAATTTAAAGTTTATTGGCGTCAATTAATTTTTTTATATATTTCATTAGATTTTTAAACAAAATTTCAATTGACTCAATTACTTTTTTAATTAAGCTTTTAATGAATTAAATTTTTAAACAAAAGTTTAACTTAATCAATTTAGTTTTTAATTGTTTATTTTTTTTTATTTTTCTTAATTAAAGTTGTTAATTGCAGTTAAAATTTTTCTGTGTACGTGCTAAGAAAAAAAAGAACTCACTTATTTCACAAACTCTTAAAGTTGATTTTCCCGTAGCTGAATCCATAAGCGAGGGCGGTGGTATTCTTACAGTTGAAGAGTATGGTTTCGATATTTTTTCATCAGGTTTTCGACTTATAACTGAAGATTGTACCTTTCCTAAAGATGCATTTTTGTGTTGCGAATATGATTTTGTTATGCTTTCATCAGCTTCTTCTTGGGAATTCCTCACTGTAGACGAACGTGTTGGCATTCTTTCAGTTGATTTTTTTTCGTAGAAAGAAACTGATTTCATTTTACTTTCATCACTTCCTTCATAAGGTTCTCGATGTGTAAAAGAAGTTGGCGCTATTCTTGCAGTTGAATTTTTCTGCTGGGAATATGATTTTCTTATTCCTTCATCATTCTCTTCACTAAAATTTTGATTAACAGAATTTGTTGGATTTCTTTCATATGTATTGCTTTGATGTGAAGAGGGTGATTTTGTGGTTCTGTCATCGCTTTCTTCACTAGAGTTTCGAATGTGATTTAGGACTCTTTTAAGTAAATTGGAAGAGTTATTATCATTAATTGAATTTTTATTGATACTGAAGCTGGCAGGTTTTGTCGTCGGTATATTGTCAATAATATCAACGATTAATATTGCAGACTTTCTACGACCAGAAATTTGATGCAGATCGTCTGTTCCTTCCTCTGCTTCATCTATGTGATTCGAGTTTGTTTCTCGTATAAAACTGTTGGCTAGTCCAGTTTTTAAACGTTTTAAATTCAGCTCATCCTCACGTGTGCTATATGGAAAATTATCTTTATCATTGTTAAAGTTATCGCTTTTATAATGCAACACCTTTTCACATTTTACCGTACATGAAGCTGTTATGATAAGAAAATACAGCAAATAAAATCTATTCATATTTCTCTGTATTTTAATATACAATATTTCCTTCTTTTGCTTCAGACGCTTTAAAGTCGAAATTAAGACTGTTTTGTTTTGTTTATTAATTATTTAATTTATTTAATTTAATTCGGCATGTACGTAATTATTTCTCACCAGCTAATTGTCGTTGTTGTATTTTCTCTTGATTAGAATCTTATCAGGGTGGCTAATAAAATATTACTAGTGATCTCTTTGGGGTCGAAATTCAGCAGTATCAACACTTGTATGGGGTGAATAATGCCTTATCAACCAAAATTATATATTATACTTTATTTTAGTTTGAGTTTTTTAATTTTCTTTAATAAATTGGTATTGAAAATCAGAAAAATCGAACAAGTGATTCCCGGCATTTGCAGTGTTTTATTATAAGCCAGGGCAGGAAATTGGAAACTTGTTCTGGTATATAAGACTAACTATAAAACTTAAACTATTTTTTCCTTTTTTAATAAAACATGTTTTATATTTTAGAGAGATCTTTACTCAAGATCTTCTCATTAAAAAACTCATATTTTTGTACTCAGATAATTTTTATATAAAAATCTAGTTCAACGATACAATCGTAAGCTCTTATTGCTCTTGTGCAAATAAATCCAGTAAAGTGCGACTTTAACACGCACACGAAGGTGTGTTCAAAAAGTATCGCGAATTTCGAATTTTCGCGGGTTACGTATATTCGAATTTTGATTTTTTTTGTGGCGTTATGTTGGCACCCATGTCTCTCACTTATGCCGAATTCGAATTCGGTCATTTTGAATGTTCAGTTAATTGTTGACAGCTGCTTTGCTTGCACGTGTTTTGGATCGTCTTCGATTTTTACATATGTATGTAATACTCGTACTATTCGAACTTTTGCCTACATAATCGATTATCTTACCGGATATCGACATTCTTTAAACATTCTTTCTGCTTCGACGCTGTTTTAGATTTAGCGCTTTTGTCTGTTTTTGAAGATTTTTTCAGTTCTAGCGTTTATTTTATTTTCGCATTTTTTTCGTTATGGCAATTTTTTCGATTTTCGGCGATTTTTTTTAGTTTTTGTGTTTTTTTATTTTTGGCGCTGTTTTTCGTTTTATCGATTTTTTTTTGATTTTTCTTAAAATTTTTTTTTTAGTTTTAGCGTTTATTTTATTTTTGATTTTTTTTTTCGTTTTGGCAATTTGTTCGGTTTCGGCGATTTTTTTAGTTTAAGCTTATTAATTTGTGGCGCTTTTTTAATGTTTGGCGATTTTTTTCCTTTTTAACAATTTTTGTTTGTTTTTTTCTTGCAATGCATATTTTAAGTTTTAGCGATTTTTTTGATTTTCGGCTTTTTCTTCTTTTTGGCGATTTTTTTCGGTTTTTGGAGATGTTTTTTATTTTTTGGTGTCCCTTTTAATTTTAGTGATCTTACTATTGAACCTATAATGTCCACACAGTTGCATATTGTTATTTTAAATTTTTTAATTTCTCACTGCTTGCATTTCGTATAATATTTTTCAAAAATGCTGGTATTGCATTTTTATAAAAGCAATGATTTCGTATTAATTTTTAATTCTTACAATCTTACAATTTCAATTTTAACAATAAATCACTAGCACATTCTATGATTTAAAAAATATTTATTTTTAAATTATTGGGATCGACCGCATCGGCCGTTTGGATGTGATGGACTTGCGATGAGCCCCCTAAATGTTCATATTGCGCTAACAAATACATAATTTGCAGTTAATAAATGTTTTAATAAAAAATAATAACATACAAATATTGTTTAATATAATTACCAATAATTTGTCTTTGGATTTCTTCAAACTCCTTGTCGTCTTTGTACTTTAAAAATTGTACTCCTGGTGTGTCTTCCACAGGAGCGGCAAAAGCCAAGCATATACTACAAACGAATGCAATAATGATCATCTGTAAACAGGAAAATGCTGTAAATATATTTTAAAAATTCAATTTTTTAACTCACCACGAAAGCTTTCATCTTTTTCAATAGTTAGCTTGCTATTTGGTTTTGCGTTTAAAATGAACTAAATACTTTTGCATATAGGAAGCAGCTTTTTATTAGACAGTCTGGTTTATTTACTACTTGAAATAAAAACAGGTTTCATTGTGATTTTTTTAAGTGAAAACTATGCCGAATTAGAGGTTGTATCTAAAATTTAAATACTATAGAGTTTGTTTATAACGAACTGCTGCATATAATGAATAACTTTACGAAAATCAGTAATTTTGCATTAATTTTTTGTAGACATTAGTACGGTTACAGTGACCTTTACTTGTAAGGAATTTTCATTTATATCGTATTAATAAAATTTAAGGAATATGTTTACGCTCATAATCAACATAATTAAAAATTCTCTGCATCCGTCTGTCTGTCTGTCGCAGTCTGTTTTCTCAACAGCCTCTGTTCTCAGAGCTATGACAGTTAACAATTAAAGGTTGTTCTAAAGCGAGAGACGAAACATGAAATCCTAATGTAATATACAGACAAATTATATGCAGACAGTTGAAATGTTCAAAGTTTGTGTATATTTATGCAGACTGTAACAATTAACATTGAAATTTGAAAAAGAAAATTAAATTAAATGATATTCTATTAGTTAATGTAATTTTGACAAATTTCTGTATCTTGGACAGCGTAAGTCCATATTTGCACTATGCAAGTCTTATTGCTAAGCGGATTAGTTTGACGGAGAGAGAGAGACGAGGGGAACAGTAACGTTTCTTTTCCCCTCGTCCCCCTTTCCTAACAAACTAATCAGCTTAGCAATAAGACTTGCATAGTATAAATTAGGACTAAGAGGCAAACTCTTGATATTTTTAAAAGCGCTAAAACTAAAAAATTTTGAAACGAAAAATCGCTAAAATGAAAAAAACGCTTAAATGAAAAATATCAACAATAACAAACTAAATCACTCAAATGCAAAAAAAATCACCAAAAATATAAAGGTCGCCAAAAAACTAAAAAACCCAAAAAAAAAAAAAATCGCCAAAAAGAAAAAATCGTCAAAACGAAAAGAAGCGTCACAGCTAAAAAACTCGCTAAAACTAAAAAGCAGCTAGACAAAATCGAAAAAAAACTAAAAAATCGCCAAAACGGAAAAAGGCGTGAAAAGAAACGGCAAAATAAAAAAATCGTCATAAACCACGAAAGGTAGACCAAATGAAAAAAGCGCTAAAATAAAAGAAAAAAACGATTTAACAAAACTTTAAAAAAATGTCTATACATCATTAAGATTATTTAGGCTAAAGTTCGTATATTATTACCAGGGCAAGTAAAAATGGTAAGGAAAATTGTACAAAATGGCAAACCTGGCAAAAAAAAATTAAATATGTTTCTTCGCAATTGATTTTTGTTCATATTGCTTAGTTAATTGCTTAAATTACAATCTGGTTAAACCATAATGGTTCCATAAATGGAAGGAACTGGCGTTTGCAGCGAAGGTAGGAAACTTTATTTACACATCGGTTGTCAGAAAGCTAATTTCCTATGGCTGTATGGTGAAGTATGAGGCATTGAGGAAGGAGAGTCATAAGAGATTGCATGCTAAGGTTCATAGGAGGTAACATTCTACGTCGACAGTCAGGCAGCACTAAGAGCTGTGAAGGGACTCAGTGCACTTTGTGTATTTTGTTAGAAATTTCTTGACGGATGTGCTATTTATTTTGTACATATACAATTTTGGTGTGCTAAGCTGGCAGTCGCACACTACACAATAAAACAATTAGGAATCTCCTTTTAATATTTACGGAAACTTTTATACCATTTAACTGTGTATGAAAGCAAACAACCGAAAATATAATAGACTTGTATCGAACTCTTTTCATGGATCGTTTTTGATACAAACCAATGATCAAACCCATGTAATTTAAATGCGTTTGATCAAGCCTAAAATATGACTTATTGGCACTAGAATTCATTACACAACACAATATGACTTGGCGAAATTACTGCTAGAGTTTATGAAGATTATATTTATCTGAAGATAGAGTTTATGAAGATTTTCAAAACACAACGAGAAATCATTAGATCAGGGTTATGTTTTTTTCAAAAGTCGTACGCTTTTATAGGATAGCTAGTCATGCCCATTATGTGCATTCCTTTTTCTAGAGTTCCATACACCAAAGGTGAAAAGGAACCCTACTATTTCCGCTACGCTGTCCGTCTGTCTGTCTGTCTGTTACAGGCTGTTTTCTCGAGAACCGTACGAGCTACGGACAGAGTATGTAGAACTTTGGCCGCCACAACAACAAATACATGAGATAAAAAATTATAGGTCGAGAAGTCTACAAGAATCGAAGTCAATGTATCTATTTGAAAAAAATAAATGTTGTAGCAGTTATACGAGATAAAATTGCATAGAAACATTTAACAAATTTTTCTTGTTTATTCGTACTACTGATAATTTTTTAAAATGTATAAAAGGACTTAAATACTAAGTAAAGAAAATTCTTTACTTATTAATACTAATTTATTCATTTTGGTTCACAAATAAAATGCTTTTTATACTAATTTACTAAGAAGCTAACTTTTTGTGGCTTTAAAATAAATATGAATTGATTTATGATAAAACCTTTTTCGCACTGACTGCGCATTAGATACACATCTGCCAAAGCTGATGGTCTCGTGGCTTCTACAAGAAAAGAGGAGATTTTTTTTTGTTGAAAATTCATGTTTTTTCATCTGCAAAGGTTTTTCCAAATCTTACTTACGTGGTTGTAAGTATGTGGGCATCATATGGTTTTTTGTTTGAATTCGTGATTTTTCTATTCCTTTCATTGACGAGTCCTCTGACAAGAACTTAGAATTGGCAGTAACATCTTCTTGTGAAAAGCTGGATGCTAAGATATTAGCAACCTCTATAGCTTTATGAAACTGAGATTGTAGGCTAACAGCGGCAGGTTCTTCAAGCAACAACATGGCGGCTGTATCCTTCTCTTCATTAGGAAAGGAGCTGGCAGCAAAGCCGGGATGTGTCGCAAAATCACTAGATTTTGGTACTAAAAGCGGTAACTTTATTTCATTTGACAAGGGTAGATTAATGTTTTTAAAGGTATTTAAGCCGGAAGGTGCTGGAGCATAGGATGAAAATAGCGGTGAGTCGAAAGAGTCGCTTGAAATTTGATTGGGGCGTGAGCCAGGATGTGTTTTAAAACCATCCATAAAATTTTGAGGTTTAGTTTGCTCAAAGAAATTATTGGCTGTAAGGAATTAAAAATGCATTTGAAAGTTTCTCTAATGGTGGAAGAATATTTCGCGAGAAAATTTTATTTGTATAAGTCCACAAATTTCGTTTTTGTTTTCATTACATAAACATAAATTAGCGAGAGATTATCTTTCACATTTAGCAATACAAGACTCAAAACTCATTTGTGGTTTAGTTTTTTTTTCATTATTTTACACTACCAGTTATGTTGTGTTCTGTTGCTACAGGTGGCATATAGTTGTATAGTCGGGATGAGCGATTATTCAAATCAATACTTCTACTGGCCGCCTGGGCCTGCTGCAAAATTTGTATAACAAAAGCACATAGTATAAAAACTTTCCAGCAGGATGGCTAAATACGTATTTTCTTTATTAAAATTTTTTTTCTTTTTAGTATTTTTTCTGTTAACTTCTGTTTTATTTACCATATCTATTTATTTACCAGGAAGATGTTTTGTTCAGATAATTATGAGTTTCTTTCTTAACTTTAATTTATTTTTAATAAATAGTTCAAAATGTTTTTAACAACTAAATCACAATTGTTCGCCACCGATGCTATTTATAATTATTTCAATAATATTGTTTTATTTGTGTTCGTTTATTACCCATAACATTCATGTTAAGCGGTGTACTTAGACACGTAATGACCTTAGGCATAAGTAACATAAATATATTTTATTAAAAAATTATGATACATAAACAACGAAGCATTCATGTTTATTTTTGTTTTATTCAGTCTATGCACTTTATGTCGCTGGCACTAATGCCAACTCATCTATAGACCTTCAAATAAAATCTTAATTATACTTAGAAACTATCAAAACATAGTACAGAATTTTTAGGACACGATTTGTATATATGCATACATATGTATATATTTATATAAGAAAACATTATTAGTTATATATATATATATATATATAATTCTTCAATTACACAAAGCTTTCATATTGCAGAAATTTTTGAATGGAAAAAATTTTTAATAAAAAAATCATACGACCAAAAAAAAAGTGCTCCAATCGGCAGTGCCGAATCTAATACACCCTTCACAGAAGTACGTCTGGAGTATATACATACATAAGAGCATAATAAGCAACATATCACAAAGCTTCGTAAGCCTAATAAGTGCCCCTATTTATGGTTATATAAGACTAAATAACATTGGTCATATTGAAAAAAAAAAAATAAAAGTATTTTTACTCAGTTACTTTAAAAAATAAGTTTAAATTTTCCTGCCCTGAAACCTTATTTTTTCTTATAATATTTTAAGAATAATTTATTTCTTATAAAATATAAAATATATTTAACTAACAAAGAAAAAATTTTGTTTTATTTAGTTACTTTTTTTAACAAAAAAAAATTAAATTTTCCAGCTCTGGTGCTGTGTATAATATATTTTTTGAACTATATCCTTCTAGAACATAAAATAAGTATATTTCATTTATAAAGAAAAAGCAAAAATTAATTAGACCTAGTAAATTTTTCAACCCTGGACTCATCCTTCTACATATTTTTTATTTCCTAAACCTATTTTTATTTAAAACAAATAATATATATTTAACTTACAGAGAAAAAGAAAAAAATAGTTTTAATAGGTTGCCTTTATATACAAAAAAACAAACAAATTAATTTTCCAGCTCTGAAACCGTATTTTTCATTTTGCTGATTTGTAGTTACTTATCTATTTTGTAATATTTCTGACAAACCAGCCCCAGACCGAAGTCTTTGTCTTTTCTGGAAGCTTAGGAAGATCGATTTCACATACAAACAGACGGACGGACGGATGGACGGACAAACGAACATCGCTTATTCGTCTTCCCTATTCATAAGGAGCTAAAATATAAATACGAGTATTTTATATGTCCCATATTAATGTTGTGCAAATTATATAAATTTTACTATTTTTGTGTGAAGGGTATAAAAAAGCACACAACATCTCTACTCCTTTAACTTCCGCATTTATTGAAAGCAGCAGTTAGTCAAACCAAAAACTGTTCAAACATGTCGACTGCTGAAGTTCTTCGTTGTGTATAGTTTTTCGTTTATTGTATTAACTTTGACTGCTACTATTTGCACTTTCAGAAGCAGAAGCGTAACAAGAAGCAAAAGCAATTACATAAATGAGAAAATATTAAATGATGATATTTAGTATATGAAAGGCTTTCTGCCCTTGAAGCAGGATCATTGGAACATTGTGATTCCTTGAAAACTTCGATTTTGAATTGAATTAAGGGTCAGTTACTTACTCGTATTTTGTTCCTGTTTTTTTTTCTTTCTCAGTTTCTCGATTAATAATTATCCAGCTCTGAGGAATGAAGCTGTCTTAGAGCGTAGGTTCAATGAATATTTCACCTCATTCTGTTTATTTTGTTTTTATAATTAACTCATCCTGCAAGACCTCCAGGAAACGTAAAGGAAAAACAATTTAAGGTCATATGTGATACATCACCAACGAAGTCATATGTACACTTTTTGTAACTAAAAAAACGTTGAAGGGTGCAATGAAATTCGATTCAACTTAAAATAAATTAGTACCACCTTCTTCAAGATCTTAAAAGTGTGCATTTTATACCACAAAAGGTATACTTTTTATCAAACACATATTTTTTTTTATTACTGCACTTAAAGTTCCACTTTTCTTTAACGACTGAAATAACAAATGACCGGCAGGGTCATTTGTTATTTCAGTTGTTCATTCATCTAGTTCAACACTTCAACTGTACATTATAAGTGTAGTTTTCTTAATTTTTGTAAATTTATTTGTAATTTTTACCATTTAATCAACTGTTTTGTTGTTTTGGCTTGACTGATATAGTTTTATTCATTTCGTCAATAAATAAAGAGTAACAATTAACACACATTAATTCAAATAAACTATTGACGGCTCACACTCTTTATTTAAGAGGTTTTGGTTCAAGCTGTGCTTATAAATCTAACAAGTTTAACATGTTTCGAATCATCTTTAGAAACATACCCAGCGAGAACAAGAAGGGGTAATGCTATGTTTCCACTAAGAGTTATTCGCTTTCTCAATCATGTTAATGAATCATGCCGTTTACACTGCGCATTCGTGCTTAGTTTGGCATTTTTTTAAAGTATATTCACACATACATACGTATCATTTTTGGTTTCCTTTTACTTTTCACACACACATACACATATATATATTTTTTTTATAGCTAGTTCATAATTTTGTATGGAGAAGCAAGTTGATTCGCTCATGATTGGGGTGTGAAGCATGAATAGAGAGCGAAGTATAGTGAAAAAATACTATAAGGATTCCTTATTCCTATACTCCTTCTTTTGGATGTACAAGGCCTGCTCGCTCCATTCCATGTTCATATTTTTTTTACACGCATTGCCATTGCGGGGTAGGCCTTCTGTTCTTGCTTCTTCCGCCAGAGATTTTGAAAGGCCTCCAACCTAATGGAGTTTTCTTTTGCTTTTGCTTTGGTAAAAAAACTAACCTAACCTATGTTACTCTTTCTCTTCACCCTTCTCATATAGTCTTCCCGCTGGGTATGTATGTATGTATATGTGAATGCTATTTGTAATGTTATGCATTTTGTCTGGTTTTTTTATCTTTGAAGTTTAGAAAATATTTTAACTAACATAATAAAAATTAACATATTCTCCAAGCTGATAAGTTTGAAAATAATGATTTCAAAAAAAATAAAAAAATGCCGGTAATCGAATGAGAGCACTGAAGTTAAAAATGTTCACTTGCTTACTTCGTTAAATAGACTCATGATGCGTTTGCATTTGTATCAATAAATCTATCTGTTTAACTACTTAAAAGGTCACAATAATAACTTCCAGATAATTACATACAAACTAAAGACTTGTGTGTTGATGTTTTGATGGTAGTTTTGTTAAATATCTGGTAGAGAAAGGCAGGCAGAACAAAGAAGAGAATCATTGAGGGCGGTTTCTATTGAAAGAAAGCGAAAAATGCAAATTATTGAAATAATTATTATTTAACGAGATTATTTCTTAAAATTTTTAAATTTTTCATATTATTTTTGGGCAAAAAAAAAAACATATCATGTTGATACGCCGACGCTATCACTTATAACTTCAGGACGACATCATTCATGATACTTTTTATCACATAGATGATATTTTTACTATATTGTTATTTTATAGTTTGTTTATGGAGACATTAGCTGCTAATATTACACAAAATATGTCACTTAAAAGCTGATTTAGCAGAGAGGCCACTGAATATTTATGTGACAAAACTTAACCATCTCATGTTTGTCATTAGATTGCTTTCAGTTGTCGGAATATTGCTGGTATTTGTTACAATATTGATGTTTGTAGCCTATCCCACTACAAACAAAATGGTCTAGCGAATTAAACTGGTTTAAATTACTAATTGTTAGTTTCATTTAATTTTAAAGTAAATATTTATGCAAATTTCAATTAAAAAAAAAACAAGTAGGAGTGCTATTATATTCGGCTAAGACGAATCTTATACACCCTTCATCTACTTGGAGTATATAGAAACATATATGTGCCCATAATAATGAAAGTGTTCTAAGTCATATATTTTTTTCAGATATTAAGCAGTTTACATGTGAACAAATCAAAAAAGTATTTTTATATTATGAAGTAATATAAAATTATTTAATATTTAATAAATATTCTTGAAGTTTTTTAAAGAAGCAAAAATGAACTTAATGCATTAAACACATTCACCACAGCAGACTACCGACTACAAAATGTCAAGGATAGAATACACATGTTTATATGAGAGTTATTCTTTTGAAGACAGCAAGGCAACAGGGCGGCAGGTTGGCAGGTTGTTGCCTATGCTGATTTTGTCGTTGTAGTCCAACTAAGCTAATTCCTATTTCTTTGGTAACAAGTGAGTGTTGCCAGTATAATACAAAATGTTGAATGAATGATATCGTAAAATTATGTAAAGCTAAATAAAATATAATACTTTTACGTCATATAAGTACATTTTGAAAGAGTAATTAAATTTTTATAAATGCGAAATATTTGAAGGTGGCAATACTGAACTATGTATCTTTCATAATTACCATTTTGGGTGTAGGCATAACTAATACTGTTTGTGTTTGTATTTTTCCAGCCAGCAGGTAACCTTGAATGTATTCGTTGGTGAAAGTGACATAAAACTGTCGTCAAAGTGCCATCATTATGTGATAAAATTTAGTAGGTTATGCTAATTTTTATATCCAATAGGTGATAAAAAAGAATACAACTGTTCAGTATAAGATATTCCATCTGTATAATATTTTGCAGTTTAGGAAAATGAATTTTGGGTATGAAATGATAAACCGACAGACGTCATTTAAATTGTCTTTCTCATACGCAGAATATATAAGAAGTTCATTAGGCTACAAATGAAGCAACTAAGCAGAGCAGTTAACAATCTGATAATTATGCATTTTATATGTGGGGAAAGGTTTTTTGAGGTTGAGAAGAGGAACTATTACGCTCGTTACAAGCATATATCGAGTTCTTTTTTTCGACTTAATCGGAAGCGACTTGTTCTAAAAAAGAAATTTATTTATTGAAATTAAAATTGTATGGCCCTACCCATAATTTAGAATTATCAAAATGTGCAAAATTGTTGATAACTTTTGAAAGACAACTTTATCGTTAGCGACAATTTACGTGCATATGTGTCCTTAATTATGAAAGTGGTCGCAGGTATATATTTATTTCTATGGTCGACTTATTTAGTAGATTACATTTAAACAAATCGAAAAATATTTTTATATCATTTAACATTTTAATTTAGAATTGTATTAGTCTTGATTAATCTAAATTTATTTAATATTTCTTAACAGCCTAATTCATAAAAAAATATTTCAGGTTTATTACAGGTTTATTTGACAAATGCTTTATTTTTTATGAATTTGGCGGTAAACTCTTATCCTTAAGTTTTTTAAGATTTATTAAAAATTTCGAAGCCAAAATGCATATGACTTAGACCACTTTCATAATTAAGGGCACACATTTAAAATATATTTGTATGTATATTATAAAAAAACTTTCCCATGAAAACTAAATTTTTTGTCGCTTACGATTAAATAAACAATATGGCTCGATATACATAAGACAGTGCAGGTATTCATAGGAAGTCAGTATTTATAAATGTAATTCACACAAAAAAGTAATACGAATGAGTTTATAATATTAATTAAAATATTTGTAATATTAATTAAAAAATTAATTAAATTTTCACCTGTTTATAGGATTGATAATATCAATTAAGTTTTTCCACTCAAAATTTAATTGAATCAATTAAATTATTAATTTAAAACATTAATTGGTGAATACTTTTTTCTGTGTTAAGTTATTCAAGAAAGTTAGTTACATTAGTGATGTGCCGAATGTGAATTGTTGATACTCGCGAATACGCATAAGAAAACAAATATTTTATGTGAAATTTAAGGACATTTAATTGGGCTGTAAAATGAAATACATGTGCATTTCCACAGGAATGTCAAAATTTTTTGCAATTTAATGTCATAATTATATTATAAGTAAATTTTTTTTTTGCTGGTGGTTAAGCATTATCTATATCCATTTTATTGCTGCTTTAACAAATCGTTAGTAGACTTCAATCACTTATTTTGAACAGTCAGAAACCTTTTATCTTGTGACTGTTCAAAATGCGTGGTTGAAGTCTACTGGCGATTTGTTAAAGCAGCAATGAAATGCATACAGACAATGCTTAACTAACAGCAAAAAAAATAACACTTATATTATTTATCATTATTATTATCGAATACACTAACGGCTTCTTCCACGATATCCACAGAAAACCTTCGATTGACAACTTGTATTGAAAACAACAATAAAATAAGAAAATTAATTTTAGCTTTGAATAGAAGCAATCGCTCGAAGGACAGGCCATATAACTTATGACTTTATCCTATAAATTAGATTGTGCACTTGTTGTAGGCTTGCTAAAAATGGCTGACTTAAAAAACGTATGAGAACAAAGTTTATATCCGAGAATGAAAAAATACATATATACTTAAGTAAATAGTCTTAATTTCAGTAGCTGCGTATAGTCATAATTGTAGCTCAAACAATTTAAAAATGTGTGTGAACATAGTTGTTGGTTATTTATAGTTATACGTATTTGGTTTAAAATTAATGCGCGTGTTTGAATATGAGCGTAAGCGCATTCATAGTTGTTTGACGGCTTGTTTTGGAAGAAAGCTAATTTTGCGACACTTGAATTTTCCGAGGCAGAAGTATGAGCAGAAGCAAAAGAAAATACACAAATGAGAAGTTTTTAAACGCTGCTTTAAGCACTTAATAAAATAAATTCACAACCATAATCATAGTCATAATTGTAGCTCAAACAATTTGTACCTTTTTATATTTCCCAACTATGACTATAACATGCAAAAATAAAATAGTACATGCGCATTATGACTCTCTGTCATACTTATAGTCGGAGTAAAAATAAACGCATGATACTTGGGATATTTATTCATCATTACCCACCGTATACATACATTTATGTAAATACATTGAAATGGAAAATGTGTTTTTACTGTTTGAAAACATGCTGTATGTGTTTGTAAATAAAATAGCCCTGTACATACGCATGTGAAGCCGATTAATACTCAGAGTATTTTTATACTCAATCTCACACAGTCTATTAATTTTTAGTTAAAGTCGTTTGTGCTGCGTATTTTTAAAAATGTGTGTGAACATAGTTGTTGGTTGTTTATAGTTATACGTATTTGGTTTAAAATTAATGCGCGTGTTTGAATATGAGCGTAAGCGCATTCATAGTTGTTTGACGGCTTGTTTTGGAAGAAAGCTAATTTTGCGACACTTGAATTTTCCGAGGCAGAAGTATGAGCAGAAGCAAAAGAAAATACACAAATGAGAAGTTTTTAAACGCTGCTTTAAGCACTTAATAAAATAAATTCACAACCATGTTGTTATGTTCTGCCAGTGTTTGTCAGAACATTTTCAATTAACTTTGGTTTAGAAATTATTAACTCGGCGTTGGGGAAATGGGTAAAAATTTCCCGTCACTTTTTGAATTGATTGTGGTGTTAGAACTGCACTGCTCTTCTCTACGCTCTTCTCAGTAGCTGGAGATATTGAATATCTCTGAATGTTTTTAATTTCAAATCAGATGAACGATGATTGTACTTCAAGTTACATGTGCTAAAACTTAAAAAAGGTAAATATGACCCATCCCTGCAGTTAACATAACTATTTTGCGCTGTCCGTTTTTGTCCTAGTTTACACTATGCAAGTCTTATTGCTAAGCTGATTCGTTTGATAGGAGAGAGAGAGACGAGGGGAAAAGGAACGTTTCTGTTCCCCTCGTCTCTCTCTCTCTCCAAGTAAACTAATCAGCTTAGCAATAAGACTTGCATAGTGTAAACTAGGACTTTTTTTCATTGAAAAAAGGAAGACTGAATAAAAAATAAGAATTTTTTATATTTAAACTAGAAGATGCTACTTTTTTAAGCTTTTGTAGTAAATTTTCTTTTTTTGGCTCAAAATAACAACAAATATATATTTTTTTCTAAATGTCTTACTTTATTTCCTTTATTTAATCTAAATTATGTATATTTCTCATGTATAAAAAGAAATACATAAAATTTAATAAGTGGGTAATTATGGCCCAACACCCATGTCCGTGTAGCTAAAATCCACCCCCCACCCCTTCGCCGGGTTCAATGTAATTTGGCTAAGAGAGCGATACGAACTTTAGCCTTATGAATTTCTTTCGAGTCAGCTTTTAGTTTTCAGCATAAAAAATACTGTTTAAATTTAAGGAATTTGTTTTGAATTTTTTTCTTATTGAAATAAAATTTATTTGTTTTGTAGTAGACCTGTCCCTATCAATGAAGCGTCTTAAATAACAATTATGAATATTTTAAATTTAAGGTTAATTTAAGTTATTTTTCCAAGTTATTTGTATTCCAGTATTGAAAATGTGATATCGCTCTGAGCTACTTTGGTAGCTGAAACAAGCAGTCATGCTGTTATCTAAATTCTTAATTGAAATAAAATTAGCCACTAATTATTTATGGCATACTAAAAAATTATTTATTATCAAATATGCTTTTATTAGTATGAACAAAGGAAATTTCTCAAATATGAATGATAATTTTTTTCGCCGAAAGCTAAATTGTTTCATGTTACACATGCAGCTGCACTGAAAAAAAAATTCAGTCACGCAAGCTGGAACAGACTTAAAAAATTATTGAAAACAAATTCTGAAAATCTAAGTTGCAATTTAGATGTCATATTTGGTTTAAACAGTGGCCAACCAAGCACTGAGATAAAAAATTACAGTTTTCGAACGTTGCATGCATCTTTTAGACCAGGCAGCAAAACCAAGGTAATGTATTTTTCCAACAGCTGCATGTAGGATAATTTTAGACTATTCTTGGTAAGCTTATTGCATTTATTTTGTGTTCCAAGAGCTACGAAATTGCATATTAAGTTAATTAATTAAAAATAGGGGAAAGCACAGAGGCTGGTGTGTATATATTGGGAAGGAACATTCGTAGTTCCTTCAGACTGCCAAATGAATGCAGCGTTTTCCAGGCTGAGATCTTGGTGATCCTCATGGCCACGGAGTTGGTGGCCAGGAATGTAGCTGAAGGTGAGAAGGTAACCTTCTATGTCGACAGCCAGGCAGCGCTAAAAGCTTTGAAGGGACACATTGTCAAATCGAAACTTGTTAGTGACTGTAGGAGAGCCCTCAACTTTCTTATGGATAAATATAGTGTCAGACTATGTTGGGTTCCTGGCCACAGCTACTATAGGGAACTCAGTAATTGGGAAAAAATCTGGACCAACAGTTTATGGCGAAGTAGGGAGGATTGTAGAGTTTCGAGGGGTTTGTATCCAAAACTTGACTAAGGAAGATCCAAATTGCTACTGGACATGAATAGGAAGGCGATGCGAATTGTGATAGGCGCGTTGACAAGTTACTGCTCGGTGAGAGCAAGAACCAGCATTTGGGAAACTGGCAGTCCAGATTTTTGTAAAATGTGCTGAGATGAACGTATTATCTGTCACTGCCCGAAGCTGCGTCATAGGCTTAGATCTCAGCCATCTCAGACGTTTCCATGAAAGCATTACTGATATCGGGAAGTCTAAGCTAGAGGACATCACGGGCTTCATCATGCAAATTCGGTGGCTCAAGGACGGATACAAGGGTCACTTTTGGCTACAAAGAGGAGGAGTGGGGGAGGGAGGGGGGTAAATATTATATTATTTTCCTCAAGCTCGGAAATTTTGTTTATTTATTTTATGAAAAATATATTTACCTTAGCTTGCTATTCATTTTTTTTCTGAGTGTATGTAGCATGTACTCGTATTTGAAAATCTAATGGATTTAATAAATTCAACTTAATTTAATGCAAATAAAATATAAAAAATATGATTAAAGTCATTTAGTAACAACTGACAACAGTTTGTTGTAAACCTAAATATTTATGTATGTAATTTTCGAAACAAGATATCACCACCCTTACAACGCGCAACGCAGGCAGGCCTAATGAGCACAACGTTTCACAAAACACGAATTGTTGGATGTAACAAGAAACTGGTTTTGTTTTGAATTCAAGTTTTTGGCTAAAACTATAACTTGATAAGCGTATGCATGTGCACGTGTGCATTTGTTGGTAAATTAAAAATAAAATAAAAATAAAATAAAAGCAAATTCAATGAATCAGTCAAAATAAACCTCAGTTGTAAATATTCAAACAATATGCAAATTACACTGGTCTACAAATGAAAAGAAAGAAATAAATGTGAATAATGATTGTTTGTTCAAAATTTTACAAATTATCAGACAAATAAGAACGGTAAGACTATTGCAGGTTAATGATAATATATTTTAGCTTTAGTTACAAAAATATTTGAACGTATTCTCATTCGATAACTTTAAATAATTCACGTATCTTATTTGCACTGAAATTTTTTTATATAAAGCTGAAGTCTGCATTCACTGACACAAACAGGTCTTCGAAACAATCATTGATGAGATAAAAAAATTTGTGTGAAATAATGGGTGGCTGATGAAACGATCTACCAAAATAAAATGTATTTTAAAGAAGATATCAGTTGCATTTTTAGAGCTTTGCTCTTTATGTCAGAAAAAAAAAAAAAAAAAAAAAACAGTAAATAAATAAATAAAAAAACGCCACTTCTTCAGTTATAAATTTGTTTTTTTGTTTACTTTATTTTACTCGTAAAGAAGAAGATGCCAGATGAATTAGTAATACGAACTTTAAAAACAGTGGTCCTAGGCCTGCGTTTACATATGCGAAATTTTACAGGCAAATATCCTCGGCGAATTTATTTTGTTTGTAAATAATAACATAAATAAATTTTATGAATATTAAATAAATATTTTTAAAAATACAAATAATTGTATTGCATTGTTATCCATTTAATGAAATTTGTTGTATATAGCTAAATAGCATAGCTCTAACCGGGTGTCCTAAGACAGCTCTCTCCTCTTCAGTTTTGAGTTTAGTTTAGTTCAGTTTTTTATAGTAAAAATGCAAAATTAGGATGATGAAATACGTATTTGTATTGCGCGCTGCTATAACGGACTCGAGTCAATAATATCCATTCAAAGGAAGTTTCGGTGCACTTTCGAAGGCATGATTTCCGGCAGATGGACAATATTGAGGTTGGTGAACGCTTTCATCGAGCATGGCACAATTGTTTGAAGGCCTTACAACAAAAATCTCACAGCTAAAATACTAAAAATACTTGCTTCTATAGCAGTTGCTTTACAGATCAACTAAAGCGTTGCAAAAAAGAAATTAATTTATTTCCTCAGATTTGTGTAAGTCGACCGTCCCTGCAGACAATTCTGCACAAATATTCAAATTTGATTTCTTTTAAGGTTTGGTAGGTCTTGGTATTTTTCCAGATGATGCTTACAATGGTAAACTATATCTCTATGCCAGACGATGCCCCTTTTAATCCAAGCGACAACGTTAATAAACAAAATTATCAAATATGGAGTGACTCTAATCAACAAATTTTTCAAGAGCGCGAACTGCACCAACCTGGAGTCACTATTGGTTGTAAAGTTTTATCTCGCTGTATTGTCGGTCCACATTTTTTTGAATAACCCGCACAGAGAAAAAACTGCCTAATAAAATCAAGAAGATTTTTTCTATTAAATATTTTTAGGCTAAGGAGTATCCCAGCAGAAAGAAGCGAAGATTTTTTCATAGAGATTCCTTATTAGTTTTATGTGGTAAATCTTTTTAATTTTATCAAGAAGAAAACCACAAAAAATCAAGATGAAAACTTGTTCACAATTTTTTTTACTCAATTTCCGTTATTTCTGGCGTAGAGAAAAACTTTTTGATTTGATTAGGTTTTCTTCTAAATTGCATAATATAGAGATTTCTTATTGATTTCATCAGGTTGCCTTATTGATTTTTTCAAAAAGGTATTCCTTATTGTTTTCATTAGGTTTCTATATGATTATGTGTAAATCATCTTCTTAATTTTTTTAATATAGAATTTAAATGAAAATAAGTACAAAGAATAAAGACATAAAATTTTTTTTATTTTTTATTGTGTCGCCTAATAAAAACAAGAAGAAAATCATTTTGAAATAATCAAAATGATGATTTAATAAAGTTTCCAAGTTTCCTTCTTGATTTTTTCAAAAAGGTTTTCCATATTGAATTAATAAGATTTCCTGCTTGAAAAAAACCAATAGATATATCTTATTAATTTTGTTCTATTTTAAGAGTTATTATTAGGCACTGTTTTCTCTGTACGATCAGTAGAGATTTTTATTCAAAAATATTGATTGAATTTAAAATTGTACGAAAATCACAGTATACTGCGATTGAAAAAGATCTTTGTATCTATTGCCAAGTGCCAGAGCACCTCATCTAGAAATACTATCCTGAGGAATCTTACGTTTGGCAGTGTTTCTAGAGTTAACAGTTCCCAATCCTCCAATAGGTGCTTGCCCAATTGGCATTGTTATTTCTGTAGCGCAATGCTTCACAGTCCTTCTGAATATGCTCTGAGCTAAGTTTGTTTGGGCGTTTCCTCCATCCAATCCAACCATTAGCATTGAATGCCTTAATCCAAAAAGAAAAAAAAAAACTGGAATTTTCTTTTGCTTTAACAATTCAAGTAACTCGAAACTGTTGTGGCCCTCCTGCTGCAGATTTTTTTGTGGTGCTACTATAAGCACCCAACGAACCTGCTGAGTACACACTATGGCATTTCGTGACATCGCAATAGTGTGTACCAGCGATGGGAAATGTGGCACAATCGTGCCATTTTTGGCACTATTGGATGTTAGCTGGCACTGTGGCACTCTCGCTCCTGTTCTGGAACTTTTTGTCCATTCGATCAATAACCGGTAAATAAGTTTTTTGTGTGCAAACAACTAATTTTGGAATGTGTTTTTTGTGATGTTCATGGAGTTTTCTAGCTATACACAATAATATATCATTTAAGGAACATCAAGTGTTAACATTTAAATTATATAAAAAGTAATTTGGCACTATTCAAGTGATTTTAGCACTATTTAGAAACAGATTCGGCACGAAATCAAGAATTCCAATTCCCATCACTGGTGTGTACTAGTGGCAACGTTAGTCATTCTCGATATTTTTTTTGTGTGACATTGCTTTCCATATAAAAAACATAATATGAATGGCGTTGCACACATTTTCAAAATTACACCACAAAATGAGAACACAAGAAATGCCAGATGTGTACTCAGCACAAGAGGCGAACTCTTCAAATGTTCAGAAATGGTAAAATTACAAAACTTGCCAAAACAAAAAAAGTCCAAAATTAGAAAAACAATCACCAAAAACGTAAAAATTGCCATAACGAAAAAAAACGCTAAAAGCAAAAAATGCAAAACGCCCGAAAAATCCATGAAAAAAGCGCCAAAACTTAGAAAAATCGCCAAATTTAAAAATTGCCAAAAACCGAAAATTTTTTATCGAGTACTTGAAATTTAAAAAAAAAATTTATGCATCAGTTATGATATTCGATTATATAGGCTTGAGTTTGTATAGTATTTTAATCGCCCACTTTTTTTGGCAACACGACTCTGTTAGTACAAATAAAAATCTTAAATCGGTAAATGTCTTTTTGAAGTCTTTTTACAATAAATTTTGCTTGAGAAATTTGTTTAGTGTAGTTTCGAAATATGATTTCGCATTTGGTACATCTTAATTCGAAAAACAACTCAATTGCATTTTGGCTGTTGACTAGTGTATGTCTTTGCTTTAATGAGTGGCTTCTCTTAAGCAGAGCATCATTAAAATTTGTTTTCAGTAAAGCAGGGATATGGGAATTCTATTCAAAATATTATATTTTACGAATTTATTTTTAAGGTCGAAGAAAATCTATGCCTGTGAACTGGCATATTTTTGTGGCCATTAGTGGGAAACAAAAGAAGAGGCTTAGCTACTCTGCCACTGCATATTAGTAAAAAAAATTTTTGATGCCTTATTATTGTTAGATAATACTTGGAATGAAATGCTAAACAAGAGAAATAAAAATGCATTATAAATTAGAAAAAGAAAAAAAAAAAATCCAATAAAAAGGTTATCGTTACATTATAAAATGTATGAGAGTCAAGTTTTGTTCACATTGTATTCAAATGTTGGTATTATTATTTATATGCATGTTTTGGAAGATTTTCAAGTTGAAAAAGGTTTTGCAATTACAGAAAAGCTAAAACATTTTAATTTTGAAAATAGTTTCATCAGCATCACTGGTCAATGTCATCCACATTTAGATGTAGTGTGATAAGTTTGGGGGCAAATAAATTACATGATTAAGACTACCATCAAGCGTATGAACTTACAATGAATTTATATAAAAGTCTTGGTAAAATAGCAAATCAGCATTAGTTCAGTAATACATTCTGCAAAAGCGTTATCTTGAGAAGTAACGAAACAAAACATACAGTATGAATGCGTTTCTGCCAATAACGGTGAGGAGCACAGTTTATACTCAAACAAGTACTAAAGGATTAAATAATATAATATTTTTTTTTAATGTTCTCTCTACAGTGTTTCGCTTTGATAGCTACTGCTGCCGCAAATGGTGGTTACAACTATCAACCACAGAGACAACAAGCCAACATTGGTAGCAATGGCATATATTCTTCTCAACAGGCTCCACCATTGGCAGCTGCTCCTTTGCAAGGCTATGCACCATCTTTATCTCAATATTCAGCTCCAGCTGGTCCAGCTGCTTATACTCCCAGTTTCGGAGTATCTAATTCATTGCAGTCAGGATACAACAGTCAAGTTCAACAGCAAACCATTGTTTCCAAAGATTTTTACATTCACTCTGCTGCTGATGAATACGAAGAAGTTAACGCCGACCAAGGCGGCGCTGAAGCTGGTCCCAATCGCAAAAACTATCATATTGTCTTCATTAAGGCCCCCAGCCATAATGTACGAGTAAACATTAATTCACAAAAGCAGGCTCAAGCTCTCAATGAACAGAAAACTATTATTTACGTATTGTCTAAGAAACCCGACATCATTAAGAATCAAAATCAAGTGAGTGCCGTCCAAACTGAACAACAGGCGCAAAAACCAGAAGTATACTTTATCAAGTACAAGACCCAGGAAGAAGCCAACCGGGCCCAACAAGAAATTCAAGCCCAATATGAAGCTTTGGGCGGTTCTACTCGCGTTTCCGATGAAGGCATTGCTCAAGTCACCTCTGTCATCGGCAATGCTGGTGGTTCTACCTCCAGCGGCAGCAGCTTTGCGCAATCTGCCAGCAGCAGTCAACCACTAATATCCAGCGGCGGCATACAAAGTGCGCAATCCTCCTATTCGGGTAATCTAGGATCTGGCTCCAGTGTTAGCTTAGGAGTATCAGCACCCAGCACAAAGTACTTGCCTGCTAAAAAGAAATAAATCTCTATTCTTTTCATCTATGCCAAACCATTATATACGAAACTACTTCCATGGCTCTCATTTCCCGAAATAATAGTTATATTAAATTTTTCTCTAACCTCAGCCATCGTTGCTTAACTACTGTCTCATTGCTATTTTTATATGCCTTACTATAATTAATTTAATAAATCAATGTTGTGCAAATATATAAACAAAACATTTTCGATAATTTTTTTTATCAGGCACTATCTAAGGAATTTAATATACATCTCTTAACAAACACTAGCAGAATGCAACAACATGCTGTTTTCGAAATTGTTAAACCTTTCCTCATCAGCGTACAGTGTACTATAGAAATTTTTATCCATTTTTGTGGCCATGATTAATTATGGGTAAGCACCTGGATCGATTTAAATAATTTTTTGGAATCAAAATTTGGAAGCGTCCTTCTTAATATCCTTAAAATTTTTATCACTTAATCTCACGAAAAAAATCTTTCAATCACTCATACTTACGTCTTTTCACGCGTGACAACCTTTGACTGGCATTAATTATATGCCCACCTTTGACATTATTATTTTTCGAAATCAATAAAAATTTAAATTTTTGTCACTTAATATCACTCACGGTCACGTATTCTCATGTTCACCTTCGACAAAATTTTTAAAATAATTTTTTGGAATTAATTTTCGGAAGCTTTCCTCTTAACATCTGCAAAAATTATTATCACGAAGAAAATATTTTTTATCACTTGCTCACGTCTGCTCACGCGTGACAACTTTTAGCTAATATTAATTATATACTCACCCTCGCCATTATTTTTTAATTTTATTATGGAAACTTTTACTTCACTAAATCGCACACAAAACACTTAAAAACGACGGTACGAAGTGTGTTCACAAAGTACCGCAAATTTTGAATTTTCGTGGGTTAAGTATATTCGAATTTTGATTTTTTTTGGCGTTATGTTGGTACTCATGTCTCTCACTTATGCGGACAATTTCGGCCATTTTGAATGTTCAGTTAATTGTTGACTGAGGACCTAGATTTGTGCATGAGACTGGTCGCCGCGAAATTCGTTCGTAAAAACATCATCGCATGAACATTGCTAATGAGCTGTAGGACTCTGTCCACGACGATCCCAATTTGCTCCAGAGGGTCATAACTGGTGACGAATCGTGGATTTATGGTTATGACGTGGAAACCAAATTTCAGTCATCTCAATGAAAGCTGCCGCAAGAATCAAGACCGAAAAAAGCGTTTCAAGTTCGTTTGAATGTGAAAGTTTTGATTACAATTTTCTTCGATTGCAAGGGCGTGGTGCATCATGAGTTCTTGCCACAGGGTAGAACGGTCAACGAGCAATATTTAATATAAGGATTTGTGGAAGAACAAAAATTGGCTTTTGCACCACGATAACGCCCTGCTCACACATCGTTGCTTTTACCCGACTTTTTGGCCAAAAACTGCACACTAATGATGCCGCAGCGACCGTATTTCCCAGATCTGGCCCCTGTACCTTTTTCTTGTTCCCCAAACTGAAGAGGCCCATGAAAGGACTACGCTACGATACGATTGACGAGTTAAAGACGGCATCGAAGGAGGAGCTGAACAAGATAAAAATAAACGATTTTTTGAAGTGCTTCGAAGATTGGAAAAAACTTTGGCATAAGTGCATTATATCTGAGGGGGATTACTTTGAAAAATCAAAATTCGAAATACTTTTTGAACACACTTCGTATATCCAAAATGTCGAAAATTTTTACATATGGCCGTTATTTGTTTTTGTTATTCCAAATAGCAAAAAAACAATATTTTCCAATCCACGCTACACACTTCTTTTTTAAGCTTTTTAATTGATTCAACTAAGTGTCTCATTTTAATTTTAAGCAACCGACTTAATTTCTGATAAAATTTCAAGTAAATTTACTATTTATAAAAGAAAAAACCTTTGAAATTTTGGAATCCATTAACCCACTGTTTCCACTACCCGGACGGTTGAATGGAGAATAAAATTTATACGAAGAGCACTAATATTTTGAGGTTTTTTTATATAAATCTTGTAGCCTGCTTAACTTATAGAAACAGGGTGTAAGTTGGCAATAAGGTCTAAACGTAAGACTGCGAAATTGCACTAAAAAATCGTAATTTTTTCCATAAACGTTCATACTTTTATAATTTCTAAACTTGTAAAAAAAATTTTTGGAAACATTTTTCTTTTTAAGTTTATACGAGTATTTGGCAAAAGGTCATCCCTTAACATATGCACCCTACTTTTGACAGTGGTCGAAATTCAACAATTTTCGAATTAATTGTAAAGCTTATGGGTCTGTAAAGAGATTTGCACAGAATGCTTTTTGCAGGACATTCTGGCTGTGGATGTGCTTGCTAGGATATAATTATAAGAAAAGATAATTTTTATAAAATTAAAAAAATTAACTAAAATTCATTTGTTTATTTTTTATTTAACTACGTGTTGAATATTTTTATTCATAAACATTTTACCTATATTGGGGTTTTCAGATTGTGGTATAATAATTTTATGTACAGTGGAGTTAAAAGAAAAAAAAAGTGTTCGGCTAAGGCTGTAGCGGAACCAGGGATGAAATTTTAAGAATTTAAAAGTTTTCTGGATAAGAAAACAAATTTTTTGTTTTGTATCTTTTATAGTTGAAGAAATATTTTACTTGATATTTAATATACATTTAATTTCTTGCCTCGACTTTTTCGATTTAATTTTTTTCACTAAGCGTCTGATCCGAAACGCAGTTTTTTTTCAAGTCCAAAAAATAAAGTAGCCCGACCAAGAGCTTTTGGAGTTTAAAAAATTGTTTTCAATATCTCACGAACCATTTCACTGATTGAGATGAAATTAGAAGCATTCGTGGCAGTTTGTCAGATTAAAAAAGTAAATAAAACGTGAAAATCCGCTAGAATATAAAAAACCGTTTTCACAATTTTCCCAGCTATTTTTTAACTACTCCAAAAATTTATGGATTTTCCAGCACTTTGAGCTTGAAATGAACCGAAAACTCCAGGGATGGCCCGCAAGCTCAATCATATGCAATATATATTTTTTTAACTTCATGAAGTAAATTTTTGTACAAAATTATTTTTAAAAACCATTTAGAATTAAACAATGACTACTTACAATTATCAAAAACATGTTTAAATAAATTAATAAATTGCCAAAATGCTTACCTGAAAAGATACAAATGAATACATAAATGTAATTAGTTTTAATTTTCAATCAATTAGTGCAGATATATATAGACATGCATACTAATGTTCATATTTACATACATACGAGTATATGTAACAATAACTAAAATTTCTTAAATAAAATTCTTTATACAAAATTTGACACATTCTGCTTGAATTTTCATAATCATGTCACAGTGGAGTGAAATTGAACAAAGAAGTGCTCAGCAAGTTCTAAGCTATTAATAATACTGGTCAGCGAAATAAAAAAAGTTGGGAGCAAGAACTTTGTGCTGTTAAACAGGTATGCGATATTATCCTCTGTATTTTGAAGGTAAAATTATTGACGATAAAAAGTTTATATAAGGCACACCAGTAACTGGATTCAGTAACTTCTATTACGATACTCGTATCGCTATAATAAATATAACGAAAATTGATCAACCTTGCTATTCACTAAAATATTTTCGCTGTCGTTTCGAGGAAAAAAATAGGGGGGAAAATTACGGCACTCGTTATCGAACTAAATTTCGAAATATTTCAATAGAGTTTATATGGAAATATCCTTAAATTTCGATTTGTATCGAATGCCGTAATTAGCCCCAGGATCACAAGCTCAAATTTATTGAGTTTTTCTTTATTATTCTCTGTGCTATTTGCTTATTTTCACATTTTCTACAGATATACCACATAATATTGAGTTAAATGGTGAGTAAAATAAAGTGGGAGGCTTTCGTAAAAAAGATATTACTGAATCACATTATCGTTAACGCAAACTATTACGATTTTCGGTTCGCAAAAAGTTACAGAATCCAGGTACAGATTGTAGTAATTGGTATTGTACCAAACAGGAACTTACTTGATCAAAATTTTTATATCAATACTTTTGATGGCCAAAATTTTGAATAGGAACTTGACCTTTTTTCTTATATATATTTTTGTGAGGATGTACTTCCCATTTTAAAAGTTTTCTCTTATAAAACTGTTTAAATTTAAAGCTTTCAGTTTGCTATATTTTTATGAATTTTGAATGCATCTGTTAGAAAGTGCGGTTACATAAAATAATGACCTGGAGCTCTCGATGTGTGTGGGCTAGTAAAGGGTGATTTTTTTAGCAAACACTGTTTTTGGCAACTCAGCTGTTTTCGAGTGTCATGTTACAGTTAAAAATGTTCAGTTTGGTCTATCATTTAACCATGAATCGACTTATTATCAAAATTCATGCTCGGTCAAGAAAGTGCATCATGCACTTTATCTATTTTATGGTCCATTTGTTATTATTATGTATGGACATGCCACACACCATGTGAGAAAATGATCCAATTGAAAGGTGAGTCTGGTGAACATTGGGACCTTTAGACTATTTTTTGTGGAAGTATGCTAAGGCTCGTCTCTATAAGAACAAGCGCGAAACGGTTGACGCACTGGAGGACAATATTGAAGAATTTATTCGTGAAATACCGGCCGATGTGTTGGAGAGAGTATGCCAAAATGGTACCCAGCGTATGAACCATTTCAGATATATTCGTGGTTAAAATTTACATGAAATCATCTTTAAACATTAAGGGACAATCCCACGATGTCGACAACATTCGACTTGTCGCACAATTACATTCAAAACAAACACAAATGTTAATATTTTGTTGTTGTTTCAAATGTAAGTGTAAGTTATCGACATCGTGGGATTGGCCCTAAATTTTTTGGATCGTTCTACCGGTTCAAATAAAGATTTCATACATTTCTTTAAGCAATATGTATTTTTTTTAAAATCAAATCCTGAAGCTTTTAAAAAGTTACCCAATATATCTTGAACATGCCCTATTGTGTCATTAGAAGTTTGTACGAAGTGTCGTAATAATTACGTACTACTTTTGTAAGCAAATTAATAGATTAAAGTCTGCTTAGAAAACGTATTGAAAATTCAAAAAATCAAAAATTAAAGCGTTGCGTAAGTGCACTCTGCATGCAAAAGTTTTCAAAAGAGTTGCTTGTGTTGATTAATTAATTTTAATTTACAGTTCCAAGTCTTAAGAGCGTGGCTCCAACCTATGGCCTTAAGCTTTTAAGGTCTTCCAGTTTTTTTAATTGGTAACTCACCGAATTACAGCTCTCTGGAGCAAAATATAAATGTAATTTAATTTTTAACTTCTTATTTTAGAGGTGCGACCGCCCGCCATTTGGTAAACAATTCAAGCTTTCAGATGTTTTTAGTTTCTTCCCTAGCCCGATTTTCGAATAAAATTTAATGTCCTCTAACCCACATTTTAACTTTGAATTTTAATGGGCGTGATTCCGCCTACTATTTTAAACTCTAGATTTTTCTATAACCATTGCTTATCATTCCGTATCATATCGCAGAAAAAGACTGCTGGGAGATACATATAGAATACATTTAAAGCTGTTAAGTGGGGTACACATTATCAAACATGAGTGACAGTCAAAAATTCAGCAGTTTTGAATGATATTGTTGGCTGTTCAGACTATCAATCATGTTCGACACTCAAACCTTCATTCAAGAAAAAAATTGGACTCATAAACACAGAAAAAACACAAATTTGATGCGCATTATTGCTAACAAAAATTTTTTATAATGAATTATTTTAATGTTTTCTTAGCTCTTACCAACACACAGACTTTATTAAAAAACTACTTTTCCATCCATCTTGTATTGTTTATGCTACAAAAATATCTCTTGACTGACGCTTTTTGGTACACACTATCAGTTACAAACCAATATGGCCGCTGACTGTCACTCAACCACAAAAAACTCTGTGGTTGACTGTTGACTGACGAAATTCATGCTCATACTATCGATCAATGTAAAATTTGAGCAAAGCTGTCACTCATGTTCGATGGTGTGTACCGCACTTTACGCCAAAGTACACAGCAAAAATATATTCTTGTAATAAACAACTTGAAATTGAAAACAAAATTAAAAATCAATTAGCTGTTTAACGCAAACTTTTGCACTTTCATGGCCGTGAGCCCGCCCACTTGTTTAAACTCAAGATTTTTGCATTCGTGCACAATATCGTAGGAAACGGATTATAAGAAATATTGCAAAAGTTTTATGGGCGTGGGTGGTAACGCCCACTTTGACAAAAAAATAAAAATTATAGCTTTGCATTATGGCAACGTGTATGCAAGGTGTCAACCAAATCATTGGCGTTAAACGCTCTAGCTTTAGCGGAAGTGCTCCATCAAGTTGATGAGTGAGTCAGTGGGACCAGTCAGTGAGTATGGCGGCAAATATGCACTTTTTGAACCTTCATATCTCAGGAAGCTGTCATTGTAAAACTTTGAAATTTCTTGTATACTATTAACTCGATTGGAGCTCTAAATTTTTTAAGTTTAATAATCTTACATTTTAAGAAGACAAAGTTATGAGAGGTATAAAAAAAGATCAAATGGCTTCGTGTTATTATATACACACTGTATGCAGAGGCTGAAACTTTCCTTGGCGCACTACGATGCGTCTAGTTCTAGTTTTGCAATAGGTGCAAAAGTTATTTACAGCCTTATGCATAACGAAAAACTGACATGAAATTACGATAAGTGATGAGTTTCTTTCTATAATTTGTCATTAAAAATCAGAGCATAATGTAGTTTTAACCCACTATTAAATATTAGCTTGATTTTTAATTTAAAATTTTATGTTTTTCATTAAACATAAGGCTGTTCATATTAAGTGAATGTGGCAATAAAAAAAAACTCGTCTTTAATTTACTTAATTTGGGTAAAATAATTATTCATATTGGTGGGAATTAATTCGTTCATAAGGCGAGGAAAATCAAGAGCAGTTTTTTTTTATAGCATAAATTTACTTCTGAATTTATATTATTAAACTCGTTTGAGCTTAAATATTATTTATGATTATGTGTGTACATTATATACTAATTTTTTGTGTAATATGCCGCAAAATAAAAATTTTTAAGTTACGATGCAGTTTGAAATGTTGCTGAGATATGTATATGTTTCTTCTAATTTTTTGTAATATTTAAAAATTAACTTGTCCAAAAAACTCTAATTATGACTGAAACTATGACAGAGGATGTTCAGTTCGGAGGTACTTATACAATTATTGAGCTATTTTAATCAGGTATAATTTCTTAATCAGGCTTAAGCTAATTATTTTTAAATTCTTATTGAATGAAATAAAAAAGAAATTTTTCTGTGCAGCCACGCACTTCATCAGCACCCATGTCTTACTACTTGGGTAGAGGTTGTTATTAACAACAGCTATTTAGCATTGAATATTAATAACAGTTACATTTTTGATAACAAGCTCTACCCAAGTAGTAAGACATGGGTGCTGATGAAGTGCGTGTCTGCACAGAAAAATGCTGGTTAAAAAGTCAAGCTTATTTTTTTTCTCTTCTTTAGAAAATCACATTAAATAATAAAAATATTTCATTCAATAAGAATTTAAAAATAATGAACTTAAGCTCTATTAAGATATTATGCCCGAATAAAATTCACTCTAGTTCAATTAAATTTAATATGTATCACAATATTGAAGGATATTATGATAAATATTGACATATTATTCATTTATTTTTTTTATTTATTTACAAAGTAAATTTGCAAAGTATTGTTGCACAAATATGGGCGGGGTAGCTAGACCATATGCCCAAGATGTTATTAACATATCATATAATATTTATATTTTATACATACTGTTGAATAATATGTCAAGACTTTAAGCAGGCTGAGACACAAACTTCACATGTGAAAAACTCTAGACTAGGACAAACACCTCCCATTGAAGCACCCTTTACTTGCATAATAAAATAATAGTGCATTTCACATTTGAAGAAAAAAAAACCTCATCTAAACTAATATACCATTTTTTATTACGACAAGTTTTTCCCAAATTATACATACAGACACAGACGTCGGTTTATTTAATGTTGTGTGTGTTTCTTTATAATGAAAGCAAAAGGTATCATCGCTTTCATGCCTAAAAGCATAGTTTTGCAATTCGAAAGAAAGCTTTTTCAAAATTATTCAATCGAAAATGATTGGTTATTGTTATTTGAAATTTGAGCTGTTGTAATCTTTCGAAGTTAAAACAGTTAGCTGGTTTAATATCTGCAGCGGACTGAAATGGTATAAAAAAATTGTCAACTCCAAGAAAGTGCATTAGTTCAACAATACATGTTATCCAAGCAACAAATTGAAAGTCAAAGATGAGAAAATTTGTAATAATTTTGGTAAGTGTGGCACTAATATTAAGGATGAATTGATATTAAACATATGTATCTTTTGCTTAGTGTTTCCCCTTGATGGCTGCTGCTGCAGCGAATGGTGGTTACAACTATCCCAAGCCAGCTGCCAGCGCAGGTTTTCGTCCTTCAGCTGATTTTACCAATAATGTTGCAACTGTAATGGCGCCACCAAACCAACAGTATCTTCCACCAGCATCGCAATATATTCCTCCATTACCCCAAATACCCCCTTATGCTTCACCTATCATGGCCGCACCGCAGTACAACCAGCCGCGTCAAACTATTCTCACTAAAACCATTTACATACACTCAGCTCCCGAAGAGACCGAAGAAGTTGCTGTGGCCGATCAACCTCTTGAAGCCTTGCCCAATCGCAAGAACTATAATATTGTTTTCATTAAGGCCCCCAGTCACAATGTGCGAGTTAATGTTAATGCTATGAAGCAAGCTCAGGCCTTAAACGAAGAGAAGACTGTTATCTATGTATTATCCAAGAAACCCGATATCACCAAGATGCAAAATCAAGTGCTCGCTGCCCAAGTTGAACAGCAGCCTCAAAAGCCCGAAGTGTACTTTATCAAGTACAGAACTCAGGAGGAAGCGAATCGTGCTCAGCAGGAAATACAAGCGCAGTACGATGCATTGGGTGGTTCTACCAGAGTGTCGGATGAAGGTTTCGCTCCCATCTCTTCTGTAATCGGCAGTGGTCCTGCAGCTGGCGCCTCTTTTGGCGGCGACACTAATTTCCTAGGCTCTGCCAGCAACAACCAGGCAAGCTTTGGTGCTCCAGCCACCAATCCAGGATATTTACCTCCTCTAAAGAGAATAAAATAACAAAAGCTTTTTTTGTTCAATTTCTAATGCTATATTTTCTAGAAATATTTATGTAAATTTACTCCATTTCCCCTTATCTATTATTTATTGACTACAATATATTTAAAAAAAAAATTACATACATCTGCATATAAATATACTTATATACATACATTCATGTATTCAAATTTGTTGTTTTTCATTGTAATTTTACGTCATTAGATTAGGAAAGTAATGGAAAAGTTTTATAAGGGTCACTTGCATTTAATTTAAATGGCTTCTTTTTGGTTTCTTCTGCTTCAAGTAAAAAACAGCAAAAACAAAATATGATTACACAACAGAAGGGCCCGGTCACCGAGTAAGCCATTTAAGAACATTACCTCGAGTGTCTTTGTGTCAGCTGTTGAAGGAAAGTTCAAGTGATGAAGGCATAATCACTGATCCGACTTCAGCAGATACTAAGCATCCTTCTTCGTTGGTGTTGCATAGCAGAATCATCGCCAAAGTAAAATAACTAATAAAATGGCTACTAAGCACAGCTGCAAAAGTTTAATATGCCTCATTCACACTAGAGGCGCTGCAACAATGCCTTAAATATGAATGAAAAAAAAAAACGTGCAAAGAGCAGAGTTGTAAAGTATTCAAGCTTTCCTTTATCACTTTCTTCTTCACCTGCCTTCTAATATCACTATGTAAAATATATTCATTGCCTATTTTTAATTTCTACAAGAAATTAATTTATATATCTAGTTTTTTAATTAATTAAGTAGCCTAATGCAATTCAAGAGGCTTTATGAGTGCTGTGCCAGGCCGATTTCAGTTAAAGGCGTGTTCTTTTATTGTAGATAGTGTGCGTACAAAATTTGTGGACTTTTCTGTTTGAATAGGAAAAATTTTGTGCCAAAAATCCTATTTGAAATGTGTGAGCAGTGAACAGTGAACGGTTGCCATTCAATCTAATGTTTGACGAAAATTTTCAAGGATCTAGGACCACTCTTTAGAGTTTTTGTACAAAAACATATGAAGACATCTGGCTGTGCAATGTGTGGCTTCTTGAAACTTAAAACACATTTATGATAAGGTTTTCACTTCTCACCAAAGTAAATTTTGGTGGTTTAATTGCTCTAAATTGGAGTGGTTGTTGGTCCTTATCTATTAACTGAGAAGCTTTAAAACTTTGATACACATATGAACCCTTAATTATGAAAGTGGTCTAAGTCATATGCTCGAAATATTAGAAAAATCTTAAGAAAACTTTAGCAAATATTTAACAAATATTAAATAATTATAATTTCTTAGTCGGGCTTAAGTTCAGTAATTTCAATTCTTATTGAATGAAATATTTTTTATTAATTAATGTGAGTTTCTAAAGAAGAGAAGAAAAATTAAATTAGACTACAAGCTGGGGGAAATACCGATATTTTTCTGTGCAGCAACGCACGTCATCAGCACCCAAGTCTATCTACTGGGGTAGAGATTGTTATTAACATCAGCTATTTAACGCAAATTTTTAATGAAATGGAATATGAGAAATATTGTGTATACAATTATTGATTTACCTTTGGCAAATACATTTGTAAGTATCACTATTCATTTTCTGTTTATCCGTTTTTTTAATTTTTATATTCAGGCTTTTTCTTCTCTTCTTTAGAAACTCACATTAATTAATAAAAAATTTTTCATTCAATAATAATTGAATTTACTGAACTTAAGCCCGACTAAGAAATTATTTCTGATTAAAATTCACTATAGTTCAACTAAACATTTAAAATTGTTTCACTTAATATTAAATAAATTTATAATAATGGATACTAGTACAACTCTAAACTAAAGAACAAACGACAATGGCATGACTGTTGTAAATTTATAGATGGTAAAAATGAGCTTTCATTACAAAAAAGCTTTCAGCAAATTGTAATACGATGAATCAAAACAATTCACACATTCCATTTGCAATAAAAGTTGCGTATGTAAAACAGAAATTTACATCAACTGACACCAAATAAAGAACGCTAATGATGAATGTGTAGTGGCCTTCGAAAACAGCCGGTTGTTTGTTCCGTCCTACTACATGTTTGTCAAGATATTTGCAATTAACTTTAGTGTTATTTGTTCATTAATAATTGTCACATGCAATTTGGCTTACAAAGCGATACGAGCTTTAGATTTTTTCTTTTCTGCCAGTTATATGCCACTTTAAGAAAAAAATTATTTGGGAACATACTCGTATTTACATCAAATTTCTTAAAAGGCATTTCAATAGGATCTTTTAGAGAAATCAAAGAGAAATTAATACCGCATCTTAAATAAGGTATTTGAAGGCCTGCAGAAAGCCCTGTCTAGTGAATGGAATGGTAAGTTTTACCACTTGCTACTAGCAAACATGCCCACACCCACACACATAATTAAATTTAAGCTGACATAAAAGTGAATGTGTCTCTTCGCATTTGATTTACATAAATCTCATTAAAGCATGTAAATAATCAAGTAGGAAACCAAAATAATTTAGTATGACATAAACTGAATGCAATTTGAGCTCCATAAATTTGATGAACAATAAAATTTATGACATTCGAAATTTTTTGCATAAACTTCTGAACAATAAAATTAAATAAAATTGATGATTACTTAATGAGTTTTTTAATGGGCTCTCAGCTTTTATTTTTTTAGTCTGCAGTGTTATAAATATTGTTATAGAGATTAGCGAAAACCTAAAAAATATTTAGATACAAAATGGTACGACTTCAATTTTTTTTTGTAGTATAAGGCTTCGATTATTACCACGAGTTGAGGTCTTTGTTTACCATTTAAATTGAAAAATTAATTAAAAATGTTAAATGTAGTGGTGAAGACCATGATTATATTATACTATAGAAGACGAATTTAGCAATAAAATCTATATGAAGGCAAATGTGAACGATTAATTTCTAAAACAGAGAGTGGGCGTGTTTGTTCTTATTTATTTATTAAATATTACAAATTACAAAGAGGATTGAAACACAGACCTTTACCCGTTGCAGTGAAACAAAACAGAGTCTTTTGTTGAACCCACGACACCCGGAGTACCCTGTAAATATAACTATAATAATAGTTTTGAATTATAGCTAAATTAAAAATATCTTCAAAGAAGCTTTCGTACCTTAAGATCTGCTACGCCTAAGCTATGTGCACAATGTGCGAGTTTGTACAAAAGAGCTTTGTGCTTTCAGACCGACGAGAGCAGAACAGCCAATCAGATCTCTACAACAACAAATCTTGCTGCTTACTTTGCATGAAAAATTGTGAGTAAATTGTAAGAAAGTTGTAAGAGCTTTCAAAGCTGTTCACCTAAAATTGAATTAACTATCAGTGTATGTGTGTTTGGACTTAGCTTTTTTAGATTAATGCAAATTTCAGTTCAATCAGATAACAGGGCGTGAAGAGATCATATGCATATGAGAGCACTGCAAGTGAAATGAAAGCTTAGCAAAAATAATTTCAGTTACGGCACTTCAGTTAAGATAATATGGTTAACTATGAATGTCTTTATTTACCCGAAGTCTGTACGATAAAGCTGGATATCAAAAACAGTTGAAGATTAGGTTTGTCTGCCTTAAACCAAAAAGCAATCGCTAAACACTTTTATAACTTTAAAAAACTTTTCACGCTACTGTACAGCATTGCAAGAAAAATTCTATTCGATAGAAAATTTTATGCTCAACACAAGCTTCGATGATATTGCGGCTTTATAATGTAAGATTGGCATTTTATTTGATGTTCAATAATCAGTGAAGCTTGCACATCGAGGCAACTGGTAAAAAGGGCCATTGTTTGCATTCAAAAATTGTAGCAGAGAAGAGGAGTTAATTTTTGCAAAACAACTTACATAAATAATTTTTAACTATAAATATAATAAAATCTGTGGCAATATGAAAAGAGTGCCAAAGTCATATTTTATTGCTTTGAAGGAGAACAGTTTTAAACTATCAAATCGTTTATGAGAAATTTATTTCCTTTGCAGTTAAATTGTGAAATTCGGTGATTACTTTGATTTTATTTAGTCCTAATTTACACTATGCAAGTCTTATTGCTAAGCTGATTAGTTTGTTAGGAAAGAGGGACGAGGGGAAAAGAAACGTTACTGTTCCCCTCGTCTCTCTCTCCGTTAAACTAATCAGCTTAGCAATAAGACTTGCATAGTGTAAATATTTTTTTTTTTTTTTTTTTTTTTTTTTTTTTTTTTAATACATATAACTTATTTATTGCATCTTCAAAAAAATGAACTAACAATAAGTAATCAAATCTTAAGTCTAGATATAATTAATGTGTCCGACCAATGCCGAAAACAATTTTAGTGATAGTAGTTATTAATACAATAATTATGTACTAGCAAAAAAAAATTATTCTCAAAAAGTTTCATCTGAGGTATTGCGTATTAGAGCCTTGGTGTCCCTCTTTTTTAAGCGGATGTGTCCAGTAAAGTTCAAGATGTTACGAGCAAGGGGATTAGGATGGGACTCGAGTTTAGTTAAATATTTGCCTGCGTATTTTGAAATTTCTTCAGTCACTAGTGGCATATTTAAATCACGATGTAAATTTGAATTTTTAATGTACCATGGAGCCGATGTTATTAAACGTAAAATTTTGTTTTGTCTTCGTTGGATTTTCTCAACATTTGAAGCTGAAGCAGTGCCCCATAACTGAATTCCGTAGCACCATATTGGTTTCAAAAGCGACTTGTATATTAACAGTTTGCAGTCTAGGCTGAGTGTTGAATTTCTGCCAATCAACCAATGTATTTGAGATAACTTAAGTTTCATTTGAGTTAGCTTAGAGTCAATATGATGTTTCCACGTAAGCCTTCGATCAAGGTGAATACCAAGGTATTTCACGTGAGAATGTTGAGGAATATTCTCATTGTTTATTCGAATGGGGGAACAAGTATCTCTTCTTAGGGAAAACGTTATATGGACACACTTTTGTTCATTTACTTTAATTCTCCATAAGTTCAACCATATTTCCAACTGGGTAATATGTTCCTGGAGATTGCGGGATGCCTCAGAAGGGTTTTCGTGAATACTCATACAGGCTGTATCATCGGCAAACGTAGAGGTATGGATATTATTGCTCACAGGCATATCACAAGTATATATTAAATACAAGACTGGCCCCAGAATACTACCCTGTGGGACACCGGAAGATATAGATTCGGGCACACTCATGAAGTCTCCTTCCACAACAGTGAACTTCCTATCAACAATATAACTTTCCAAAAGTTTTTGAATGTTTACTGGCAGGTATGTCTTCAATTTTAAAACTAGGCCTTCGTGCCATACTTTGTCAAACGCTTGAGAAACATCAATGAAGAGGGCAGAACAATATTTCTTTTCTTCAAATGTCTTCCTTATAACTTGCACCAACCTATGCGTTTGCTCAATTGTGCTATGCTGACTTCTAAAACCAAATTGATGATCCGGGATACACCCATTATCAGCTAAAATTTTGGAAAATTTAGTCATGAGCAGCTTTTCGAAAAGCTTTGAGATTGTTGATAGTAAGCTTATAGGCCTATATGACTCAGCCTTGGTAAGATCTTTACCCGGCTTTGGAATCATTTTGATCTTCGCCAGTTTCCAGTTATGTGGAAAATACTGCAATCGCAAAATGGCATTAAAAATAAATAGCAGGATTCTTATTGCGATTAGAGGCAAATTCATCAGCATCTTGTTACTAATTCCATCAATACCTGGAGCTTTCTTCGGGTTGAGTTCAGCAATTATTTTTTGTAATTCACACAGCTTAAACCTTATGGGACGAGGGGGTAGAGAAACTACACTCGGCAAATCAACAGCGCCCGTACATGAATAGGGAGTGAATACAGCTTTTAAATGCTCAGCAAATAAGTTACCTTTCTCGCTATCGCTTCTTGCCCATCCTCCGGTCGAAGTACGCAGTGGTGATTTAAGCTCAACGGGTCTTTTAAGATTTCTAGCAGCGCGCCATAAAGAGTAATTAGATGCTGACGTGACATCGAGACCTTCTAGAAATTTTTCTAGTAATGCTGTTTTTTCCGACGATAGCAACTCTTTGAGTCGTTTAGTACATTCTTTAAGTCTGAGTTTATTTAGGGGTGATCTGTGTTGTTGCCATTCTCTTCTAGCTCTCCTTTTTTCACATACAAGACGTTCAATATCCGCAGAATAAATTCTATTAAAGCCAGTCTGCGGATGGGAAGTAGTGGCATGTTCAGCAGCCTCTTTAATATTTTCGTTAAGATTGGCAACGTTAAATTCAATATCATCGGATGTACTTAGCTTAATGTTTTCCGTACAATGACTACTGAGATATTTTTTGAACCCCAGCCAATTAACACGACTTATCATCTTCACATATGAGTTCGGCAAATCACTCCTTAGTGGGTTAAAAATTGTAACTATTGTGGGAGAGTGATCGGAGGAGAGATCTAGAGAGGCCTCCACGTGAGTTAGGTCCCTAGGGATATTTTTCATGACACCAAAATCTATTACATCCGGAATTTTTTGTACGTCAGTAGGCCAATAAGTGGGCTCCCCACACGAAATGACATCCAAGTCCATTTTCGAAATTGTATTAAACAACGCTCGACCTCTAGGTGTAACAAGACGCGAGCCCCAGTACGTATGTTTTGCATTGTAGTCGCCAGCTGCCAGGAAACAAGATCCAAGCGATTTGTAGAACTTCTCATACTGCTCTTCTGTAACTGCAAATCTGGGAGGTGAGTAAATTGATGATATCACGAAATTCGCACAAAAATTTTCTACGAAAATATTCGTTGCTTGCATATATTCTTCACAAACGTTGTCAAGGACATAGTGCTTGAGTCTTGACTTAATTAGAATTGCTGATCCACCGCATGCTCTCCCTCTCGGGTCCTTTGAATCATATAGAGTGTAACCATTTATTTTGAATAAGCTTCTTGATGTCAAATGAGTCTCAGAGACCAACATTATATCAATATTTTTTTCCATAAGGAAGTGCTCGAGCTCATTTTTGTGTTGGCGGATGCCGTTTGCGTTCCAGAAACATATTTTCAACGTGTTCATGGCTTGTTAATTAATGCTTGAAGCAGAGTATTCTGCATTCGTAGCATTTCTTGCATCATGTTAGTCATATTTGTAGTAAAGTTGTTTATAGTTTGCACTAGATTATCAATAGTGGCTTCAAGGCGGCTGAAATTAAAGCTTGTGTTAGCATTTGTCGAATTACTTGTTGTTGGTGGGGACACTTTCTGCGTGGGAATTGAATTTGTCTTAACAGCATCCGCATACGATACTCGTAAAGTACTTGGTTGGCTCATTGGAGGAAAAGTGGCGGAGTAAGCATTTGCTGATTGAGCTGGAGTTAATTTAGGTTTTTGTCCCATAGTCTGTTTAACAAAAGAATATACAGGGCAACCCCTGTAGTTAGCGGTGTGATTACCTCCACAATTACTACATTTTTTTTCTGCTTGAACTTTTGGCTTGGTACAGCTAGCAGTGCCATGCAATTCACCGCAGATAACACAAACTGTAGGTAAATTGCAGTAGGATTTTGTATGACCATATTCTTGGCAATTATGGCACTGTACGGGACCTGAACGCTTGCGTGGCTCTTCAACTGTGATTTTTCGGTGTAAGAGAAACTTTACATTATAAATAGGATGGGTTTCATTTTTTTTCAATTGTATGTCATTCGGCTCCAGTTCAACCCGAAATAGGGGTTGGGGGACCTTTTCTCTATTAATTATATTAGTAGCACTTTTTACTTTAAATCCTTGCTCGATAAGTGCGCATTTTACTTCTTCGGGGTCAACATATGAATCTATGCCCTTTAGTACTATCTGTAGGCCTTTAGCACTCTTGAGTTGGTAAGTGTAAAAATTTGTTTTATTTTTCTCAAAATCACTAACAACTGTTCGGAAATTTTTTTCATCATAAATTTGGATTTTTGTTTCGTCAATATTACCTCGTTTAATTGGAATGATGTGGAAGGTATTTTCACCAATGGCCGACAGTAGTTTTTTTAGAAGCGCGTTGGAATTTTTTTCTCTCAGATAGATAGGTGGTGGCTTAAAAGACTTTTGCGATGATGCAGCGGGCTTGTCGTTATTGTCTTGCAATATTGAAAAACGATTCTGACGATTAGTAGAGGACGCGCTGTTATCCCTAGACATCTTTGGAGCAGATGAAATTTTAGAAGAATTTGGGCTTCGCCCACGCTTTACCACAGTTATGTATCTGTCCATACCGATTTGAACCTTGGGTTTTGAACTGCTGCTATCTGTAGTGATAACTTGGTTAAGTGATGAACACGAGCCCGAAGGGGATGAAATCGCAGACTTATATGAAGAAGTACTAGGCAACTGTAATTTTAATGAATCACTAGTTGGCATTGGACAAAGCGAAATTGATCGCTGACGAAAAATTGGCTTTGCCGTTAAAAAATTACTTTCATAAGATTTTTTATTTTTATTGTTTTCATTAAGAGTTTCAGAACTCACAGTAAAATATGCATTTCTGCCGTTAGAACTCACTTCACATTTTTTTGTATTTGAGGTACTCATGTAGAGTATTCCTCAAGGGTACTTTGTTTGCGGTTATTTGTTTGTTTTTGTTGTTTTGACTATGTAAAAAAAAAAAAAATTTGCAATATTTGCTTTGCTTATTTATCAAAGTTAATTTTGTATTACGAATATTTTT
The DNA here is from genome assembly GCA_936439885.1 of Nowickia ferox. Lineage (NCBI taxonomy): Eukaryota > Metazoa > Arthropoda > Insecta > Diptera > Tachinidae > Nowickia > Nowickia ferox. The sequence goes on along the minus strand of OW387023.1, from coordinate 85,791,236 downwards.
TGAATGTTTTATTGTTTTTTGTTTTTGTTTTTTTTTTTTTTGTTTTGTTTGTATGTAAAAATAATCCGCTATGACGTGTGTTCACTATGAAGGTTCAACGAGAACTGTGTACTGTGTAAGTGTAAATATGGACTTAGGAAAACAATACTCTACACACTATAACTAATATAAGCTTAATTAAGTTATTATTCCATTTAAGATTATTAGTCGAAAAAAGATAAACAAAAAGTCATTGCGCTATATAACTTCCTGAAAAATCGAATAAAATAATTTTAATTTTGTCGAGGGATAATTTTAAATATGACGATTACAGAGGTGCGATTTACGCAAAATTAACTCATCTCGACTTAAGCAGTTTCTCATTTTTGCCACACAAATAATGAATGAAGAGGAAATAAACATAATCAAATGTCTGAAGAAGGCTGAGGAGCCGTTGTAAAACGCAAAGCTAAGAGTTGACAGATTTTAATGAAAAAGCATACATTACAAAAACAAAAAATATACAAAATTTGTCAACGCTAAGCGTTGCGTTTTACAAAATAAGACCCTTAATTTTATAGAAATTTTACGATAATTTTTGAAAAAATATCGTAAGTATAAACCTTTTTCTGATTTTGTGTGTGAGTATTTTTTATTGTAGTTTTTTTTAGCATGATTTCAGGCTTCTTATAATAAAAAGATGAACTTATTTGTGGATGGTGTTTAGGAAGTAAATTAAAGATGTGTGGAAGTGTATGCATGTAAATATGAATGAACGTATGTATGTGTATTAGGAATTGTATAAAACTTCCCAGCGAACAAAGTACTTAAACATTGGCTGTATCAGACATTTTGTGCAAACGTCAGACTTTATTCTACTAAAGTGTAGTAAGACCCTATACTCAGTTTGGCAACTTAGGTAACCAATTTTTTTATGGCCCTCCAAAGATTTCTTAAATCACTGCACCCTCACCCTCAAAAAATGGTGTCATCAGTTTTTGGCCAACAGCTAATTCAGACTTTGTGATAGCGCTTAGCTACTACAGGGTGTTTTTTTAGAGGTATAGAACTTCGAATTGAAATAAAACACAAGAAAATCGTTTTAATGTCCATCAATTTGGCTTTATTGGAAGGATAATTTTATGCCATTAACGTTTAAATATGATTTCGGGCATGTGGCCGCCGCGGCTGGCTCGAATAAAGCCAATTCTACAGGTCCAATTTTCAACCACTTTTTCGAGCATATGGGGCCGTATGTTGGCAATAACGCCACGATTGTTGGCTTCCAAGTCCCCTAACGTTTCTGGTTTGTTGGCGTAGACGAGCGACTTCACATATCCCCAAAGAAAATAATCCAATGGTGTCAAATCACACGATCTTGGTGGCCAATTGACAGGTCCATTCCATAATTGCTCTGATGGACGATTATGTCGACCATAAAATGGACGGAGCTTGCGGTAAACTTCGCGAACTAAACCATTATTTTCGAAATAAATTTGCACGATTTGCAAGCGTTGTTCTTTTGTCAACCTGTTCATGATGAAATGGCAAACCAAACTAAATATTAATCACTTGACAGCTGACAAAATGGCCGCCAGTTAAAAAAGTGATGCCAACTTAAAGTTCTATACCTCAATAAAAAACACCCTTTATATATAGCAATAATGTAACAAAGAGGTCTATCAAACAAAACTTATTTTTTTCGTGCACTTTTCTTTGCAAAAATTTTAGTGCGTAGATTTTGAAGTCGATATTGTTCCATTGATTTTTCGTTCAATTTTGGCATCAGAAAAAAAGTTCCACTGCGACATATCAAACAAAATCATATTAGAGGCGCCAGAATTTAAACTTTTTGATTTTTTGACGGACAGACGGACAGACGCATAGCGTAGCGAAAACAGTAGGGTTCCTTTTCACCTTTGGTGTACGGAAGTCTAAAAAGAAAATAAATAAAAAAAGGCCCTTAATCATTCTCAGGTCGCGAAAAAATTATTTAAAATCTTAGAGAATTCTTGCTTAAAATTTTTAAGAACAATACTCGAATTTTTTGCTCTTTATCAGTATAAAGCAAAATATGTACTTCAGATACGAACGTTCTCGGTAGAAGTTTTGTCGGTCTCTCACATAATATGTTGACTTCTTCTATAGCGCAAATAAATTTAAAATAATAATTTTGTATGTGAATATATCTCCCCTTTATGTTCACGATATACTGCTGAAATTTTAAGTCTCGTTGTAAGCTTTTGCTTGCAAATATAAGATAAACTTGACAGCCTGTAATAAGCCACCGCATTAGTTAAAGCACAAAAATATAAATAAATAATATAAATAATATATAATAATTATTATTTGCTATGGATTTAGTTTTGTCAGCGGCAGATCAACATCATCACACTACGAAAAGTAGTGTGACGCCCCTTCAATTCTTGCAACAAGTTCTTGCGAGTTTTCTTTATAAAACCTCTTCGACCAGGGAACAAATCGAACAATTTTGTTCATAAAATTTTAATTATGTTTGTAAGTAAATTGTGATAGATATCGAATACCGTAATTTGCCCCCTGGTAAACTGATTTAATTATATGAGATTATAACTAGGTTTCACTGCCAGCTAATAAAGTTACCCATTATTAAAATATTTAAACTCAAAAAAAAAAAAATATTGCTGTCCATTGTTGATTTAACGAAACGATATAAAAAGGGAGAAGTTGATAATTACGCTGAAATCTTATCTACCAACTATTACATAAATTTCAAGTTATAAAATATTCAAAAAGAAAACGATCATCAAATTTAAGTTTTACGTGTTTTTTTTCTATTTTTTTTCGCAGAATATTGTGGTGTTAATTAAAAATAAAGTTCATCAAATTAATATTCAGTTAAATATTATCTAATATATAAAAACAAATTAAGTTTGTGTGCTTGATTCAAAATTTGAAAAAGAAGTTAAGCAAAACAATGAAAAAATTTTGGTTTCATATCTTACTTTGTGTGTGTTAATTTAAGAGAAAAAAATACAGGGTTTGGCAATTGAAGTGTTACCAACTTCAGGTTGGCAATGCTGGCAAACCAATAATACCAGTATTCATACCCAAAACAGCTGTTTGCGTAGTTTACAAGCTATTACAATCATTTGCATCTAAAACTTCATTGAAATAGATTTAAAATGCAATAGTAGGAAAATTACAATCAGCTGAGCTGAACCATCTCAAAGCGAATAAAATGTTTATTTATCGCATCAAAAATCGTAAATTTTATATAAGTATAGTTAGTGCGCATAAAAATACTAGACTATGCTATGAATGTTATCAGATATAGATTTATATGGGGGATGATACATTTTGCTATGATCGCTTTGCTTTTAATAATATTAATTAACAATTTTTCTTTCCATGTAGATTCAGTCCATTTTTTTTTGTTTGTTAGGAAAGAGAGACGAGGGGAAAATAAACTTTACTGTTCTCCTCGTCTCTCTCTCCATCAAACTAATCAGCTTAGCAATAAGACTTGCATAGTGTAAATATGGACTAAGCAAGCACCTAAATTTATTTTTATATTTGCAATTTTGGGAATTTAATATTAGCCAACAGAGAAAAATTTAAGGTCTAACCACTTAAAACACATAATCAAAATAATAAAAAAAAAAAACATACTAACATAAATTTTAATTGCTAGAAAAAGCATAAATGACAATTAGTTGTGCAGAAGGTATTTTTGAAGCTATTTGCCTTCGTACGTCTAACAAATGTCAGTTTACATATTTATACATATATTTTTGCTTGTCAAATAAAGATGGGGCTATCTATGAACAGCTTATTGCTCATTTACTAAGGAAAAAAATTTATTACTTAACTTTTGATGTGGAAGTGAAGTCACTTGAGTCATAAAAATTTATTACAGAGTATAGTTTTGTATTAAAACTTGTGACAAAAAATTTACATATTGAGCCGCTGCTGCAGGAGTGTCATAACTCTAAAAAAACTTGTTTTACAGAAAATGAAGTTAAGGTTTTGAATTTACAAACAACTTAATAGTAAAATTAAAGTTAATTTTTGTCCCAATATGTGAGTACTGAAAATATTGTATCGTATTTCACACAAAAATTTGGCTAATAAGTCCCATTAAATAAAAGTAATAATAATTGTTTTCGCTATGAGTCGATATATAATTAAAGCTTTTAATAAAAGAAACTTATTTGTCGTTACTGAAGTTTCGACTGTCAAAAAATCTGTCGTAAGGTGACATTTTGTGTTCACACCATTACACCTCAAATTACATTAAAACACAAGTATTTACAAGACAAACAGCTGTTGAGGATTAACATGCCTACATGAATCTTTAACTTCCGGCGGCAGAGCAGTTTCATGCAATCTGTGATTGTGCGGGCCTTTGAAAAGAGACGGCGTTTAAATTGTTCATTTAAATAAGATAAAGAAAGGAAGAATACGATAATCTATTTAAATTTTAAACATGGCTTGCATGAAATATATATCAATACGATAATCATATTCAATATTTAGAGCCAGCTTAAGACTAAGAAATATACCATGAACGACGGCGCGGCATCGGCGTCGAAAAACACGACTTGCATGTTTGTTCATTGCTTGATTTTGTAATAATGCAAGACTGATGAAATGAAAAAGCGCTGCCACCTAGTGAATGCACCTTGGTCTCATCGTCTAAGGCCGGGGCACAATGAATCCGTCATACGTTAAACTTCGCCTTTTTCAACTGGCATTAAAGGTAGAAGTTTATAGCTCGCTTTTTGCGCGTTATGCTTTACACTCGTTTCATCCTCTTGTTTCATTCTATACTTTGTTCGCGTTGAGTTACATGCACTGCTTTTCATGCGCCATTTTATTTTTGTTTTGATCAGCTGTGTGCGTTTGTTTATAAATACTTATAAAGAAAAAATGGAGATTGAAATCGAGTTTTTAAAAGAATTTGTTGAGTTAGTCGAGTTTGTATATTTAATTTTATGTGCAAAAAATGCCTATGAACAATTTCAAAAAATAAAAGGTTTTGGGTACGGCCGTTGTATTTAGAACGGAATTTAAGTTGATTTTTTGAAACCACATTTAAAAAATTAAAACTTCTGACCCTGAGCAATTTCGAACCGCGACAAGAATGTCTGCAGATGTCTTTGACTATTTATTCAGCATTTTAAAAGATAGTCTTGAGAAGAACTCGGCCAGGGCTATTCCAGCAGATTGTCGGCTGTTGTTGACTTCAATGTAAGTAAATTGAAAATTACATATAAATGTATGCACATTATTGGCTTAAGCAATAACTTTTCTAAGCAGCTATTTAATACAGATTTAGCGGAGATGGCACTCAGTACGTAAAAGTAATCGATAACTAATATGCAACATTTGTTACTGAGAAAACTGTGGTGAAAAGTTAATTAAAATACATCGCATTAATGAAAATATTCACATATTTTATTAAACAAGTTTTTGTTTACTAAGAAATTTTTTTTATTGAAAAAAAAGAAAAAAATTATACACGGTAAAATAATATTTATCGATAACGTATGAAATAAAGTATTATTTAACATCTTTAGCATTCAAGAACAGCTGACTTTCTTTCATGGTGCTTGTAACGCGTATAAAAGTAAAAAGTAGACCTACTTTTTGCTTTGAACGCGCCTACGCGTTATGCGCTTTTTGCAATGTAACTTGTCACATACTATTACATTGATTCTACTTTTTTGACAGATGCATAGAAAGCGTAACGCGCAAAAAGCAAGCTATGGACCTCTACCTTAACGTAACGACGGAGAAGGTTGGCACAATGAGTACTTTATGTACGGAAGCAGTTGAACAGCTTCAATAGCTTGGTTCTCCATTTTATTCATTAAATTCAATTTTTTTATTTATTTCGTTAATGTCTTGTGTTTTATTTTTTTTTTTTTTGCTGCCAACACAAAAACCTAAATCGCAATATGCCAAAAAAACCAACCAATACTGTCGAACTACTCAACGTACGCCGCAAAAAGTTAAAAGTTGACCAATTATTGTACTTTGCGTTAACGGGCATGTACTGAATGTAACAGGCCTCATAAGAAACCATGTATTTCAACTTAGCTATCAGTTGAAAAAGGCGAAGTTTAACGTGTGACGGATTCATTGTGGCCCGGCCTTTAAGGTAAAGAAATATATATTTTATAATTTTCGTTTCAAACATTTCGACTATTTAAAGAAATTTTTACAATTTTAAATGACTGGAGCCATTTGATATTTTTTAATTTATTCGATCTACTTAAAAGTTCATATTTTGATTGGTTTGAACGCAAGACTTTTGTTCGGCATTAAAATAAAAATTAGGCCCATCCATTATTTATTGTAAAATTGGCTAAAGTTAATTAATTTACAAATATTAATTAAATTTTCTTTAATTTTGTTGAATGATGACTAATAACATCAAATTTGTTAATATTTTATCGACGTTTCGTATGAAACATATTTCATCAGATCATAAAATTTGGAAATCTCTTTTAATACAAAATTTCGTGCTTCAAATCTTTATTGTTGATTTAATTGTCCACAAAAACAATTCATTTAAAAATTTGTTGCTTCAAATTTATTCAAAGCAAAAGGTGTACGCAAAGAAACCCATAAATGTCGTTACAGGAAATGCAAAGTACCCTGTTAATATTTTTAATATTTAACAACAGAAGCAGAAAAAAAAACTTTTTTAACAAATGCAACGAGCTAGTGCCATGTGAACAAAATGAAAAGAAATGCATGCAAAAAAAAAAGAAAATTAAAAATTATTTTAAGAATATTATAAATATTACTCGTAAGCGTAAGATAATGAACTTGTTTGCTTCAATAAATTTGCTGTGGCAATAAGAAAAAAGTGCTTAAGTCATAATTTACTGTTTTACAGTAGATCACTTTTAAACTTTCAAGTCGATTTCTTTTACAGTTAAATTAAAAAAATTCGGTATTCACTTAAATTTCTTTTAGGAAATTTCGTTCTATACATCATAAATAATACATTTGATTTGAAATTAAATAGAGACCACCAATAAAAAAAATTCAAAATATTTGATATTTTTAGGCATCAATAGTCACCATAAACCAAAATAAGATTTAATTTATCCTATTTCTATCATTATGTCCGTTAAAGGGTTAAACGCTGCTATACTTTTTTGCATATTGGTAAAGAAAGCTTTTGCAGGTAGACAAAAAAAAACAAGAACGATCTTTTTATAAAGATTTGAATGTAAAAATAAAATTTCTTTAATAAACTTCATTATAATCAATTTTAAAAACATAATTTTGAAATATTACTAATTATGGACTTCTGACATTCACCTTGTGATATGTTAACAATATTCAATTTTAATCGAGCACTAAGTTTTTCATTGTATCGATTGCCCTCCCGCATAAGAGAAACAATTGTTTATTACACTTTGCGTGAGGTTCGTTAAGTGGTTCGGCGAGTTACGTTATGATACAGAGCTTAAAGTGTTACATAAAAAATCAAGTTTTTTCTGCATAATTTGAAAGTTTTAGTTTTTTTTTAATATAAATTATGAGTATTTGTTATTGGTATTTTATAAAAAGTTTATTTGTAATTATAAGTTATTACGAGATGTTTACACGTGCCGTGACCAAAAAAAAGTGTGTTCATTATATGTGATATAGATTTTTGAAGGAAAGTAAACTTTAAAAAATGAGGGGCCCAATTTCTGCACTCGTGATCGAAATTCCATTCGAGTAGAAATTAATTTCGAAAGCCGGAAATTTTCCAATGATATTAGTCGATACCAAGCGAATCGAGCTTTTGTTTTTCAGTGTTGGAAAAAGGCAAATAAATTCATTTCACAACACTGAATAAATTGTAGGCAAAAACATATGTTTGTATATAAGTATGTGTGCAAAAACATACGAGCATGTACCCTGCAGTCGGCGTAGCTAGCTATTTCGTTAACTACCAATCGTTACCACTAACTAGCAGCCTAACTACTAGCAATACATAAGACTGAAGATTTTAACATGGGGATGAGATTGACGGTAGTCAATTGCCAAAATATGCATAACCCTTCATCAGTGATTTTGCTAATGAATACAATTAATTTTTTTCTTGATAAAACAAATAATTATTCACCGTTATCGGGGGTAAAAGGCTAATATTTTCTTCACGTGAAATATTTTCTGTGAACAAAAGATGGTGAACAAAATTAAAGAATAATAACGTAACATTGGCGATCACAATTTTAGGGAAATTGAACATATTTCACGTGAACTTTTATTCCCGATAAGGGTGATTAATACATTTTTCAATTAATTGTTCTTTTTCTTTTTTATGCAAAGTTTTAACTTTCTAAAAGAAAAGCACTTTTTTCACTACAAATTACACGTTCACTGACCACGAACTTCCAATTGTAACTGACGCCATCACAAAATCAAAATAAATGTGTACTTAAAATATTTTTTTTCTTGTTGATTTTCTTTGGAATAACAGCACAGTTTTTTCCACTTAAAAAATTTTTTTTTTGAGGTTAAAGGCATTAACATATTCATGAGTGAGAGAGTCAAAAGGCGAACTCTTGCAATACTTTTAGCTAGTGTAGTAGCTAGTCGATTTTTCGTCAGGGAAATACCTAACAATTTGGAGTCAATTTCTTCTTTTGGAGGGTATATACGTACAAACACACCTATATGCAAAAAATAAAGGAATATAAATGGTATTTTCATTTTTATTTAATTAAAAACTTAATAATAATTTATTATTATTTATTATTATTATTTTTATTATTTTTTTGGTTGACCAGAAGCAGTTAATTTCTTATTTAGATGCTCCCATAGTTGGTCGGTTTTTTATTTTCCCTGGCAACTGTTGGGCAAAACATTACTTGAAAAATCAGTGTGTTTTGTTATATTTAAAGTCAACTATAAATTCTTTATATTTGTATTTTTGTATAAGTAAATTCGTACATACATAAATATGTAAATAAATAAATAAAATATTGGACATACATTTTTTTTTCCTTCGTTTTATCTATGTCAAACGTTATTTCGAATGCATTTTTGCTTGCGAGTAAAAACACGAACGGTTGCATTCGAATCGGGAGTGAGAGAGAAAGAGCGACAATTAGGTTTTAGTCATTTAAACTGATCATGCCAAATCATGTTTTTTAGTGCAAATGGGGTTTTTGTGAGACTTGAGTGTAATTTTGACCTTTCTAACCTGCAACATTTGGAAAATATAATTTTGTTTTAAACATGTTTGAATATAAGGATATTAAGATGTTTTAGAAACAAGTGTTAACATACATAGATATTTGAAAATTTTGTCAAGGTAAATAAACTGCAATTTTCCAAAGCCCAGCTCTTTTTCTTTACATTATACATTACTGTGATTTAGGGTATCTTATGCGAATTTAAATAAAACCGCTTCATGTAGATTTAAGACGATAGTATAGGGTATTTGTTTTAAAGGTGCTTTGAATAATGGTAGGATTAAAAAAATTGTTATAATAAAGACAAGTACAACGAATTATTTCTGCTATCTTTCTAAAAAAATTTTCCTCAGGGAAAATATTTTTTTTCCTCCTTCCTTTCCTTTTCAGACTTACGGGTATAACTGTTTCTTCCCTTCGGACTCATCCGGTTTTTATTTAAAAGTACTACTAAAGGTGAAAAGGAACCATATTCTTTTCGCTACGATGTCTGCCTGTCTGTCTCGAGAACCGTAAGAATATGTTAAAGGTTGCCCAGTAGAACAACAAATATATGACAGTTAAAAGTTAAAGGGCGTTCTAAAGGTAGGATCACACGATTGCCGCAAATACACCAATCTGACCCAATTTTTATTGTGGTGAATTGGTGCACGATAATAGAATTGTCCCAATCAAATACGTTGCCGTCACATCATTGCCCCACTTTTTAAAAACTTGATTGCCACAAATTTTCGAAGAATGAATTTGTGGCAATAATTGCCGCATCCTATTCATACGATTGGTCTAACTTGGGACATCACAAACAAACAGCTGTCGTGGCAGTTTTTAGTTTGTTTTGTTTTACGTGCAAATAGTTTTCTTTTAAAAATAAATACTTTTTGTTCTGTTTTATTTTGTACGTGAAAATATTTTATTCGTTTAAAAGAAATAAAATTGAATCTGCTCTGTATATTTCGTGCTCATTAAATATACAAAGCAGAGGCGATTTTCATTCTTTTAAACGAATAAAAGCTAAATATATGGGTTAAGGATTGGATCAGAGTTACATGTTAACGTTTCAAGTCAGTTATAATTACATAAGAAGTAAGTTGAAGTTTACAGTACTTACAAAAACACTTCAAAAATTGTCGCGTATTGGCTTCTTTGATTGCCGCTCGAGAACACAATAAATATTGGTGCATTTTTAGCATTTTTATTGGGGCATGGTTGTCTATCAATCGTTTACACGATTGCCGCACCAGAGTTGCATTTGATTGCGTCAAATCACCGCAATATTGTTCTCGATTGTCGTATGGGACAAAAAATTGTGAAATCACACGATTGGCATATAAAATGGAGCAATAATTGGTACATTGCGTCAATCGTGTGATCCTACCTTAAGGCGAGCAATGAAACATATTGAAATCTTAATTAGGGAGTTCACAATAGCATTTTAAAATGAGTTTTAATATAGCAACGTTTCAACTTTAATACTTTAATATGGTCTGGCAAGTTTGTTGTTTTTGTTTGTTACACAAATAAATTTATTACCAGGTGGCAAATTTAAAAGTATAAAAAGCATGTAATTTTCTATATGGCAATATGGTAATGTTAAACTAAACATTTTAAAACTATCAGTGCAGCTGTAGTTGGTGAAAAAATATTTGTATTTTTCGCAGAACAAAAGTTATTTTGAAAAATTTATCCAACAATAATTTCTAGTTTAACAAATTTTGTTATTTTAGTACGTGCGGAAGAAAATAGTTCGGTCTCACATAAGCACTCGTACAAAAATGCATTTTTCTCTCCGTCTCTCATATTATAAACTAATATGTAAATAATATAAAGATGTATGTGTGTTTGCCTGACTTTGATATACACAGTGTGTGTATTATATCGTTGCCTGCTCACAATAAAAAATTAAGATGGCTCAATGTTGCCACATTAAAATTTTAATATACTCATTGTGAATTCCCTAAATGTAATATAAAGAAGTGAAATTTTCAAAGTTAGTCTATTTTTATGCCCACTACACCAATTAACACTGAAATTAAAAATAACAACAAAATTAAAGCATTTTCTATCAGTTATTGTAATTGTGACAATTTGCTGTATCTTGGAAACCTTAAGAAGCAAACCATGAAATTTTCAAGAACGATAAAACTAAAACAATCCCAAAATTAAAAAAATACCGAAGCGAAAAATCGCTAAAATGAAAAAATCGCTTAAATGGAAAATATCATTAAAAAATAAATCGCTCATGTGAAAAAAATTACCAAAAGTAAAAAGGTCGCCAAAAAACTAAAAAATCGCCAAAAACCAAAAAACTAAAAAATAGCCAACATTAAAAAAATCTCTAAATCTAAAATAAATCGCAAAAAATCAAAGAAATCGCTCAAGCTAATAAACAAATGAAAAAAGCGCTAAAGTGCCAATGAAAAAATTAAAGAAAAAAAATTTTTTTACATCAGGAAAGATATGCGATTATATAGGCTAAACTACAGGTTGACTAAAAGTTAGTAAGCTTTCAAATAAAATTCGTATAATCAAATATTTCACAAATGAATATCAGATAGCTAAAATTTTATAAATGTTCGCTTCGGCCAATTAAGTTTCAACTCTTAAAGTATACCTTGTTTTTACTATAAATATGCGCCACTAATTTTAACCTTTTAATTAAAAAAAAAAAAAATCCACAGCAAATGAGTCCACAAAGTATAAAATGAAAATAAGTTAAATCAATGAAGCATTAAAGAAGGCAAAGGTACCGAGTGAGCGGGACTGTACGAAAATGCAACTATCTTCTGTCTCGTGACATTTCTGCGTACTTTGTGGTATAAACATAGATCTATTTTGTACTTAGGAGTATGTAGAGCTTCTCTTGGTAAATTTAACAGATATATTTAGTTGAAAAAAAAAATAACTAAACGCTCAGTAAGACAGCAGGTTAATATAACCAATTTTAGTTGTAAATTTTAGTGTAAATAAAATTTGGTCTCGCAATCTGGCTAAGTAAATTGTTGTTGAGACTGAAAGCCTTATTTTGTATAACGGCCTCGCTAAACGTTGAAAAATTTTGTAAAATATATTTTTTTTGTAGATTTTATATTTTTCTAATAAAATTTTGTCAACATTTAGCGTTCGTTTTACAAAATAAGGGACTTAGTTGAAAAATATATACGCAAAAAAATTACTTATTTCCTGGAGAAATATATATTTTGAGAAAGCACTTAATTAACAAGGCAATTTTTCTAATAAGAAATTTTATTAATCAATAAAGTGACGGGGTTATTGTACTCGTATTTTCTGAAAGAAGACTCTAAGTACTTTACGACTTACATACAAATAAGCAACATCACTTACGAAATACAGCAGCTAGATAATTTGCATTGAAATTCAAGGGAGCAGACAAAAAGAGTTTGAATTAAACGATTTTGTTTTAAGCTAATACTTGGTATTTATTTAGTATTTCTTAATCTTATTTTTAATATGGCTTAAAGCAACAATGATCAGTTATCAACAATTATTTATGCACGTTTGCATCGTTAAAATCAACAAATATAACAAAATCCAAATAAAAACTTAATACATGATTTAATTAACAAATTACAAAAAATAATATAGAAAATAACGAATATAATGATTTCATTTAAATAGATTTCACTTTCATTTTTGGTGAAATGAAATTAAAACAAAAATAATAATAAAAAAAAATCGTCATGATAAAATAGGAGTAAATACATAATTTTCAATAAAACAAAACAATTTATAAATGCGAGTTTAGTATCTAATGGAAGCAAGGAATGAATCATTGTCACTGTAAAGATGATTAACATTTTTTTGCAGAGTCTTACTTTGTGGCAGAGAAGGGAAGGAGGAAAAACTTCAAATTTGATTGGTTCAGGAACAATTGTTGCTTGTAAACTTAAATACAAATTTGCAATTAAAATTCCATCACCTGAATTGAGACTTTACGATGACATTTGATGGCAAATCAGTCATATTTTTTACTTGATATATAAAAATGAACACTTTACAATTTAGCAAGTGGTGGTAAATATTTGCTGCCGGTATTGAAAGCTCCATTGGTGTTAAGACTGGAGCTAGATGATGAAGAAGATGAGGATGATGTGCTGCTGGAGTGACCGGAAACACTAGAAAACTCCAATCCGGCCTGATGTTGGGCTGCATCCAAAGAACCAACTACTGAGGTAACTGGAGCAATGCCTTCATCTAATACTTGTGATGTTCCGCCAAGTTTGTCATATTGGGCTAAAAAAAACAATTAATAAAAAAATTACAAAAAAAAAACAACCCAATTAACCATTAACAGCTAAAAGCATTTATTTATTTATAAACTGAAGTCCAGTTAATGTGTCTGTTTTGAATGGCAAATTGATGTTGCTCACCTTGAATAGTACGTTGTGCATGTTGAGCTTCCTCGTGGGTCTTGTACTTAATGAAATACACTTCCGGTTTGCTGGGCTGTTTGGGTTGAATTTGTTGTAAGGCTGACTGTAGGTCCAAAGGATCTGGTTTTTTGGTCAAGACATAAATGATAGTTTTCTCCTCGGTAGGAGCTTGCTGAACTCTAAGAGCAGATTGTTTGACACTTTGTGAGGGAGCCTTGATGAAAACAATACGATAATGTTTGCGTGGTGGAGGTGGTGGCAAATTATGTTGTTGATATTGTTGATCTTGGGCGTCTTCGGGGGCAACATGTACGTATATATCTTTTGTAATAGAAGCTGGGGTTTGATATTGTTGCAGCTGTTGTTGCTGGAATCCATTAAATTGTTGCTGCTGTCCTCCTACAAAGCTGCTAATCGAAGGAGCGTGTTGTTGTTGTTGTTGTACACCATTGACGCCAAAATTCTGTTGCGTTGAGGGTAGAAATGGCGTGAAATTGGGTGCAAACGAGAATTGCTGTGCATTATTATTATTATTATTGTGCTGAGTAAGTTGTCCGCCCAATGCTGCTTGCTGTAGGGTGCCTGAATTAAATGTTTGCTGCCCAAATCCATGGTTTCCTTGTGCTTTTGTTACTAAAGCTTCTTGGGAGTTCGAAATGAAACTGGGTTGTCTCACTGAAAGTCCGTTTTGCTGTTGGTTATAAGTATAGCCAGCCTGTGGTGCGGCTAAAACCGTGACACAAAGACTCAAGACCTACGAAGTGGATTTTAATTCACTGATTAATTAAGAAATGCTATATTTTGATATTTGAAGTGCTTTTGGTTGAAAAAGTTAGTGCGCAAACTAAAAAGCAAATGATCTCAGTCTTATTAAAATCATAAGTTATTCTGATATTCATTAGTTTTTATATCAATGAGGACATGAACAAATAAAAACGTCAATCACCATTTATATTTTGACTTCGCAGGGCAATATAAACTTTTGTTCGTCACGCACTTCTCTTTCATTTAAAGCAATCACAAAGAAATTAACCGTCATATAAAAACATATATATAAACTATTTGATTTTTATCAATCATTGGCGACAACTTGTGCGTGTAGTCGAAAAAATAAGTTTGAACACACACAACTATGTGATTGAAGAGTTTATTTGATCGTCTTCAGGACACCTTAAAAATTGCAATGAATAACTCTGCATTGTTGAAAGAAAATTGCAGATTTTTAAATTTTTTTCTTGATTTTAAAACAAATTCTACAAAAGCTTGAAAAAGAGCTTAAAATGAAACAACCAATAAAAATGGTGTAAACTTAGGCTTGTTAATACTCGAAATTACTTGAAATCTCTAAAGTTTCTATATTAATTTTCGTGCATATTTAGTTTTTTAATATAAAGTTTCTGAATCTGAACAACTGAGTTGCACATTCTGTTATTTGAAAAAATCTCAGGACGAGTCTCAACTTTTTTTTAAGTTTATATTACAAAGTAATACAGCGTGTCCGCCGGGAAGGTATACTACTTTGTTTGTTTATAAGTTTTGATTAAATTGGCGTATGTACGGCGGCGTAAATGGTCTTGTGGAAGAAGCTCTTGTGTCAACTGAATCTTATATGGAAACAAATGCGAATCCTTGTGCAAAATTGTGGTCAAAGAAGACCAAGCTCCTGAGCACTGCGTCGACTTGAGGTTGATGGATTGTTATGAACACTTTCTTGAGCAGCAGTAATGTTTTCAGCCGATCTTGCAGTACGTTGTGGTCCATGCTTGTGCCTATCACCTACAGACACGATAAATAGTGCGTTTTGTTGGCACGTTGTTTCTCTAAAAAATTTCAAGTAACTTTCTCATCGTCACAGTAAATGATGATTGATTTTGATAAATGTTTTAACGATTACAACACGTTTCCATAATAAATTTGCCACGTGTCTACTTCACACGGCGGCGGCAAAACAAAGTAGTATACCTTCCTGGCGGACACCCTGTGTATGTTGAATTCACAAGTTCAATCGTATTATTGTTCATGCCCTTGTGAAGAGACAAACTTAGTGTATCCTTATTTTATATTGTTTTATTTAATTTTATTTTATTATCTGTCCGAGCCGACGTACAGACCCAACGGATGGACCGATTTTGATTTAGTTTTTCTTTTGTTTGAAAGATGACTTGATAGAGAGTGTTTTAAGGTATCTTTGAAGGAAATCCGTACAGCCGCTTAGAAGGTATCACATCTTTATTTCAAAGCATGAAACTCAACCAGGTGTGGGAACTTTAATTTTGAAATTGCGAAATGCTTATAAGTTTTTTTATATAAGCAGTTTTTTAAATTGAAACTAATTAAATATATATTTATCACTAACGGCCCTTTTCAGAATGTACAATTAAAAGCTTACAGGGACTTCAACAGCAAGTTTTGTAGGGAGAACTTGCAGAAAAAAGTTCACGTTAAGTCTTGATTACACATTGTGAAATGGGACGTAAGATGAATTTCTTTCCTGGTGCTAGTTATTACATAGTTAAAATATTTTCACAAACTAATTTAACATAAGGAATATTCCCTGAGCTGGCCTTAACACAACTATTTGTAAAACATATACAATTGAAACGTATAACACCCTTTGGAATGAAAATTATTAAGAGCAAAAATACAATGTTGTATAATTAGACGATCATACAACGCATACGACGTTAATTATATTTTTAAACTTTCCTTTCGAAATTCTAACCTTTGCATTTATTTCGCAACTGATTGTAATAATTAGCATCTAGTTCTAATTGCATGCAGTAAAGTACAATTTAAAAATAAATTAAAAATTAAATAATGTTTAAAGCAAAGAGTTGGACAAAATTTCCCAGAGTTCATTTTTTTTCGAAATTTGTCGCTAAATTTTTTTGGTTCGTTATAAAATTTTAAATTGCACTTATTATTATTAATAAACAGCTTTTTTCCAATGAACATTGTCTGCAATTTTAAAATCAATACAAAAATAACACCATCAGAAAAACCAAAAAATAAAATCCTATTTTATTAATAGTTTTCGATTTTAAGCACATAATCGAGTTTTTACAATAAAAACGACAAAACTAACTAATTCTGGAGGCTTACAACCCCCGCACTGCTATGAAGAAACTATATAGTAGAGAAAATACGGTGCGACTTTAACCCTTTAATAGTAATTGGCAATAAGATTCTGTTGTATACTAATTTAATTTGACGCCATATAACGCATAAATATTTATAATTTTCAACGTTTAGTTACACTTTCGAAAGGATTCGCATAAATATCTGTTAATTTCAAACTATTTTTTTTATTATTTTTGTTTCAAATTCAAAATGTCAAATTAAAATTCCACAATAGCTTGAAAATCATTTGCTCCACTTTTAATGCATCAAATACATTTTAATTTTATAATTTCTTGGACACAACTTTCATTTTTTTTTCACTTACTATAAATCCACGCATTTTGCTTGTAAATTTTGTGTAATTTTTTGTTTCTTCTTTAAAGATCAAAAACTATGTCAACCTTTGTGTATCCACTGATCGCCTAAAATCTACTAAACCTTAAACAAAAAGTAAACATTTATATAAACACAAGCTGAGATGAAATGATTTTAAACACAAAATATTTTAGAGCTGAAACTATTGTAACCAAAACAAAAACAAACAACAAAAAATCGTGAAATATATACGAAAGCACACACAAGGTTGAAGCAAGAAGAAAATACTTTTACAAACCGGCGGCAGTAAAAGATACAGATACATAACTAGGGATGCCAATCGGGACTGGTTTTTACGATCCCGGAATATGGGATTTCAAAAAATTGAATCCCGGGATTTCGAGATCCCGTAATTATTTGAGACTTAGGAATTATTCGGGACTATGGGTTTTTTGAACATTAAAAGACACATGCTTTTCATAGATTATTACTAAAAAGAGGTTCACAAACAAAAGTTTTATAATTATTTCATATAACATCAGTCAAAAACTATTTGAAAATTCACAAATAATATTTTTGAAAATCACAAAAGATAAATAAGCGCAGCAGGCTTAAAAGCTTTCACAAAACCCGGATTCAAATCGAATATAAATTATTTGCTGGGTTTTGTTAAAGTTTCTAAGCTTACTACGCTTATGTGAATTCTCAAATAGTTTTTGAAAGTCTGTGCATAAGATAAGAAGTTTGTGACAGTTCGAAATGTGTGGTTGAAGTCTACTGATGATTTGGCTTAAGCATCAATGAAATACATATATAGACAATGCTTAACCACCGGCAAATAAATTTCAATTATAAAAGAACAATATTGTGTTGCCACGGTTACTATCTTCACATGGGGGGAAGGTCATGATGAATTTATGTTTAAAAAACAAACAAAACTTAGTAAACAATTTCGGGTTGGACTGAATCCCGAAAATGCAATTGTTCATTCACAAGCTAGTTGTATCATTTTCAAAACTCGAGAAACTTAAGATTGTACGCATTATTATATAATGAATATGAATCTGGGATTTTCGGGATCGGGTTTGGCATCCCTATACATAACACATACAAACAGCGTAACATAAAAGTATTCAAGAGCCATTGTTGATGGTTTTGATAAGCAAATCATTTTTAGATATGAATGTCTTTAATTTGTTAAAGTAAATTCTGAAGTTCAACACACGTGATTAATATTGTGTTAAGCATATAAAGAAATTAAGAGTATAGTAATAAATTTAAATTTGTTTCAATTCAACAGTTTTCGTATACAAACATAGTAACAATTTTTAATGAAGTGAAGTGATGTTAAGTTCAATTTGATATTTGGTTTTAATTAAATTTACTAAAAAAATATGTTTGGTAGATTATTGGAATTGGTTATCAAATCTAAATTAAATAATTAATTAATTTTGATGTGGCAGGCATCATTAGCGTGGCAGGAATTTTTCCAGCGGGGGTAAGGTGTTGATTAAAGTCCATATTAGTCGCTACAGCTCGCCTATAGAGCGATTCTGGTCCCTGAAAAGCCTAGCAACAGCAATGGCAGGCACTTAATTTTTTTTTTTTTTTTAAATAATAGGGTCTTTTTTAGTTTATTATACTTGTAAAACAAAATATCGCTGTTAATGAAAAGAGTAATCAAAATGGTCAATAAGCTTTGCTGACTATAACAGCAGCCTAATTAATCATCTCCTGAGTCGTGACTCACTTTTTATTCCTTTCATCATAAAATATTTAGAGCTTAAATTTAATATTGTAATAACTAAAAGGTTTTGTAATATTGTAATAACTAAAGGGTTTTACAGTAGATACTACCAAGAGAGATTGAGAGTTTATAACGGCCGTATTGCGATATCTATCGAAACAGCTGTTATTTATTCAGGACAGAGCGTTCAGCACTTTATGCAAATGACAAAATTGTTTTATTAAAAAAACACTCGCGATCGGCCAAAAAGATCACCGCTGTTCTTGAGAGTTCACCGGAGAATCAAGGACAGTTGAGTTCATACCACTCACACGAACTCTCTCTGTCTTTCGCAGACCACAACTTGGAGCATTTTGCTTCATTATTTCAGCCTGCAGCCATACAAAATTCAACTGACCCAGAAACTAAAGGTAAACAACCACATACAACGACGTTTGTTTACTGAAATTAGCCTGGAGCAGTAGAAAAGTGACTGTAATTTTTATGGAAAAATCTTCTTCAGCAATAAGGCCCATCTCTGGAGGAATGCATAACAACATCAAATGAAGTTATTGAGTTTGGGGTAACACCAATTCAGATGAGAGCCAGGAGTGTGCAATGTATCGGTGTGGCGTCGTCATCGGTGCATAATGACGCACAATGGGCAAAATGCCTTTTTTCGCGGATCAATTCATATCTCCACAACTACAATAGTGACGGCCACTAAATTTTATAAACGTAGCTCTTAGAACGAACTGCATGTTCCAACAAAATCTTAGCGCTGTAGAAGGGGGAGACGGATACCCCCATACAAAGTAATTATTATTAATTAATTCATTGGCATGATTTTTTTCTATATAATAAATGCATATAAACGGTGCTTAACCAACAAAAGAAGCAATTTTTTTCACGCACGCTCCTGATGAATTACCTGCCGTTGACTGACTTCGAATGAGAATTATTCAAAAATAGATTTTTTAACAAGCCGAAGAAAGTTAGCTAAAGTCACACAAAATATATTTTTTATCATTATTATATACAAATACAAACACGATTACGCGTGACACTTGCGTGACCCACGCGGGACTAATATGTGACACACGCTTAATGAAAGCACATCCATGAATGATTGTAAGAGAGAGAGAGAGAGAGAGCGAAAATAATAAGACATTATATTGACAATTTAAGTTAGTTATTTCATAAAAATAACTAAGATTTCTTCAATGATGTCGAAACAATAAGTTCATCTTATAATTTTTATTGCAAGCAATAATAATATATAACATTTTTTTCTTATTTTCCATGTTAATTATAAAACGAAAGTATGCTTTCAATATATTTGAAAATGTCCTCAAACTAATTTAATTAATCAACAATAATATTTTTTTTAATAAAGTCATAGCAATAACTTTCATTTAAGGCAAAATTAACCACTCAAAGTGAATGCATTCACTCTTGTTAAATTCTTAGACTTAGTTTTGTCCATTCTGTATGTTTATGAATTACAAAAACCGAAGAAAACAGTATTATCGAGAGATCAACAATTATTACTAGTAAGATTAACCACACAAACAGCACATAAGTATAAAAGAAACAAAACTAAAATTTGTTAGATTAATTTAGCTTATTATTTTCAGTTGATTTTTTCAACTGCTAATATTTGTTAAGTTAACCAAGAAAATAGTAAATTTTTTTTTGTTGAAAATTTGATATTAAAAATGAGCTATAAAGTTATTGCCAAAAAATATCTTACAGTTACGGCAATTGATAAAAAAATGTACATTAATTCAAATTAGTAATTTCGACAAAAATAATTTTTTTTTATCTAGAGTAGAATAGATTAAGGGAAAGATCTGGTTGAAAGAACGGCACTGCAACACCTAATGAATCTTGTGTGCCATATACATATACATTAAATCTCCTTAAGAAAATTCGCACAGAGGTTGCAGCAGCCCGCCCAATATAATCCGAGCCCAGACTCTAAGAATGAAAAACACAATTTCTGCTATTGCATAAGAAAATACAGTTGCAGAGAATGTGTGCCGTTGGCTCTACATTTTCTAAAAAGCTTTGTCGCTTTTCCAGAGAAGATAGTTCAGTCTAAAGTGACCAGAAAGAAAACCAGTAACAAGCCATATATCATTACTGTTGAAGTGCAGAAAGCCGTTGTATAAAAATGGCTGCATCAATGCTTTGGCCTGCCTTTAACCAAATAAAGTGAGGCACACTTCCTTTGCCATCGAAATGTAATTTTCTTTGATTAGCAAAAAACAGTTGACCAGTTTACGCCACAAAGAGGCTCTGGGCCCAACTGTCTAGTAAATGAAAACCTTATTTCTCATCGATAGCTTCTGTAGTGATTCAGAGCACTGTAAAACAAGCTTGCAATGGAATTCCCATGGAAGGAGGGACTCACGTAATATGTATGCACGTAATGCTGACAATGGTCTTCCATAAATTAATAAACACACGATTAAAATCGAAATTTTTAAAGCTATTTTTTTTTGCTATTTTATTGTATTATTTATTGCACAATGTTAAAGCTTTTAACAATTTTGTTTAATCCAGTTATGAAACAAAAAAAAATAATAAATCACAAATCCCTTTTGGCAAGCCGTCTATAAGGTTTGCATAAAAAATCAATTAAAAATAAACAAATTGATGTTTTAAAACCCAAAACAAAAATTTTTTTTTTGCATGAAATCCACTTACAATGTGAATTAAATTAATGCAGGGCGTACCAAGTGATCTTGTCATATCGCCGGAAGTCTGCTAAAATTTTTAAATAAAAATTCGTACATAAATATAACTTTTTTCTCTGTCTTACATAAATTCCATTTAAAATGACTTTTTAACACACGTACATATTTCTTTTCGCTGTTGTTTAATGTTTATGTTCCAAAACGTATTATTCGATTATGTAAATGAAGATGCCATGCAGTGTGGCATGGCAAGTATGTACTCGTATGTATGTTTATTATGACATACATTGTTTTTATGTTGCCGGTGTCTGTGGTGTATTCTACTTAAAATTAAACGTCATACATTTTTAGATTGTTAAATGATGTTCATCATTTCGTTCAATGCGACTCAGTCACTATGTGGTGGATGGCTGCCTTTAGTGTGTGCGATCGGTGTATTGTGTTTAAACTTGGAACAGACTTGGACAAACTTTAATCGTATACTGATATTTATATAAATACAAACATATGTATATACATATATGAATATTAAGGAAAAAAGTAGCAATAAATAACTCTTAGGTAAAGATAGGTCAGTTACTTGGCTGTCTCACGCTTTTCGATTAAACAAGAACATGTTATCAATTTACTAATATTGCAACGTATGTACATATACATTTTTACATTTCGTGGTACAGTAGAGCGAAAGAAAATAAATAAATTTAATAAATAAAATCTGGGTTAAGATCAATCTCTCCACGTTCGTTAAAAGTCTGCTTTCTTTGAAACGTTGCCTATTGCTCTGCTGTGCCATACACTCAGTTAGGTAAGTATTACTCCAAGTGCATCACGCTTTATACCCGACGAAATGAATACTTAGCTTCTTAGCCGGTTAATTGATAGTCTTGTAATTCTCAATTATTTATTGAGAGTTTTTGCCTATAATTATTTGGCTTTTGTAAGATTTTTTTAATTATGATTGAAATTTACAAGACTCTGTAACAAATAAGGTGCAAACGAATTGGAATACGACTCCTTCTTCGTAATAGGCACTGTAGTTAGTAGAACAATGGATAAATATATCACCTAGAAACTAACTTATGTATTGCCTATTCAACGCCGCACAAACATGCCAAATGCGCTAATTTCAAGGATTAATTAAAAAAAGTTCAAGTACCTTGAAAACTGAAAGCACTGGCTTAAAGTGCACAGAAAAAAGTATTCACCAATTAATGTTTTCAATTAATAATTTAATTGATTCATTTAAATTTTTAATTGTATTAACTAATTTGAGTGGAAAAACTTAATTGATATTATCAAATTGTTTATAGGTGACAATTTAATTAATTAATATTACAAACTCACTCATATTACTTTTTTGTGTGTGCACACACTTCCGCACCACTAGGCAAACTATAAATGTCAAATAGGTAACAGTGCTATTGAAATGAGGCGTTAAAGTTGAACATTGTGGGACAAAATAGAAAAAATAAGCAGAAAAAAGCTAAAAACTTTGCCTAATTTAATCCTGCTTATCTCAAGTAATTTGAAAAATTAAATAATAAATATTAAACAATTTTATTGCTGTTGTTTTCGTCATTATTTTATGCCCTTTTGTTGAATATGTAAAAAATTTCATGATTTGTCAGGCCTGAGTCACGTATTAGTAAGGTGTGAGTTACACATTACACACGTATTAGTCACGCGTGATCCCGGATGTATTTATATATAATACTGACTTGAAAAATAAGGTTAAAAAATCAATTTTAGTACAATTCGTATCTGAAGTCATTCAATGCGTTGGGTTTGCCAATAAAAAGCGCTTAACGACTTTTGCAAACACTTTTATTGCCGTTTTTTGTTTTATGTGCTTTTACTAAATATATCAAAAATGTCACGATTTGTCAAACGTGAGTCACGCATTAGTCACGTCTAAATCATGCATGATTTATCACATATGAGTCACGCATTAGTCACGCGTGAGTCAGGTTGAAATCACGTGTGATCGTGATTGTTTTGGTATATAATAATGATTTTAAAAAATAACATGTATGATTTTAAATAACTTCTTTAAGCTTGCTAACAAATCATCATCATCAAGTCATTCAATGGAGAGCAATTCATCGATAGTGTGCGTGAGTAAAAAAATTAAGACTTTTGGCTTGTTTTATTCGTTAGACATTGTTTATATGCAGTTTGTTTCTGCTTCGGTATTTCTTATATAAAAAAACATGTTTATTAATTAATTAATAATTACTTCGTATGGCGGGTAGCCGTCTCCCCCTTTCCATATTAGCAGGATTTTGGTGGAACACAAAGTTTGATTAGAGAGTTATCCACATCAAATTTAGTGGGCTTATTATTGCACTTCTGAAGATATAGGAAAAATAATAATTACTTTATATGGGGGTACCAGTATCTTCCCCCCACTCACCATCGTCTCTTATGCTATTCCTTCAAAATTTTGTCGGAACATGCAGTTGTTTCCACCAAGAGCTATCCATATAAAATTTGTTGACCTTCACTATTTTAGTTGTGAAGATATGAATTGATCCGCGAAAAAAGGTCCTTTGGCCCCACTGTGCGTCGAGTGAAGCCAAGCTTCTAATTTGTAAACAAATTAAACTGGTTCTTTAACAATAATGAAGCGGGTTAGAATCTTTTTTTTTATTCGTCAAGAATTACGGCAAAACGTTGTATGAAAATTCATTCAATAAAATATTTTCTATGTGAATCGTGAGGAACAAGTGGGATCATATCGGGATTTAGACTTGACCACGTTTTTGTTACCTTAATTTTCTTCTACCAGACAGTCTTAGGCATATTTGTTCTATGAATTACATAAACAAATATATGAACTAAAATCCACTGGTCAAGCATACCTGTCTGTGGTCGTCAAAGGGTTAAATGTATTTAAGAGAAATAACTAATTGTCTATTATACGCTGCTTGGAATTTTCTAATTGATGCTAAAGTTAGTATCCAAAAATTTTTATTTTATCGATAAATTTCAATTTCGAGGTGGGAATGGAATAACTTGAAACAAAAAAATAATTTACCAGACCTAAAAGCTTTACTAGAACTTTTAAAAAATATTTCCATTCTTTTTCACTTTGGCACACAGTGCAATATCGTATTTTTTCATTACACAACCTATTGAAAGACGCCTCCACCCTCGCCATAATAAATCATCAAAAACTTTGTCCATGATTGCAGTGTCAATTGCAGTCGCATTACAGTACAATTATCTACTACTTTTTATTTTATTAACAACATGGGCGTGCAAAGCTTTTATGAATTATAAAAAAAGTTAAACTGATATTAGAAAATGAAAGTACGCACTTCCATGCCTTCTTTTCATAGGTAATCTATCAAAGAAAAAAAAAATCAATGGAGTCATAAAACGCAATAGTTTTGTTCCTTTTGACAGCACAAAATATGAAAACAATGTAATTTATTATATGCATGTACATACTCGTATGTTGCAAAGTTACAACTTCCAAGTTGAGTTGTTAATAATATTTTGTAATGAATAACAAAAAACCTTTAAGGTTTAAGTATTTTTTTTACATAAAGTGGAACCCACGACTTGATCTGCGTCAAAAAAAAATATATTTTATACAAATATTAACATCAAGCAATTTAAAGTTTTGTTGGTGAACAGTGTAGCGAAGCTTGCATGGTAGACAATTAGTCATGTATTGTATTATTAAGAGAATTTGCTTTTTTTAGTACATTAAAATTAGTGTATACCTGTTTGCCAGTTTGCATGTACAGTATGTCAAGAATAAGTTTACTTATTGAGAACATTTCGCCTTTTATAAGCTTTATCAGCCCTAAAATTATACTTTTTATTTTAAAACTTTTATTTTTTTATTGATATTTTGATTATCTACATATTTACAGGCATTTTTAACCAAATCCCTTATCATTTACAAAAACTTAGCTTAAATCATTTAAAAAGTTAAAGAATAATATACATATATTAATTTCAATATTTTATTTTTATTTAAAGCGTGATGTAAAAAGTTAGTAGGAAAGCCAAATAGGCAACATATGCTCATTAATATTAGGGGTATGCGTTTACTGAAAATTGTTACGTATTTCTAAAAATTGTTACTGGAAAATGTTTGCAAGGAGAGAGCTCCAAAAGAGTGTAAAAAATTAAGAGGCAAAAAAAATGCTTCTAAATTTTTACGGATAATAAAATTTTTACTTGCAATAATTATCCAAACAGCTGTTCTGTGTACCGCTTACAAATTATATTTTTCAAAAAGAAATAAATTTTTTTAAAACGGAAAACTCGAAAAATGTAAATTTCTCAATTATCGCTCATTTAGTCAAACAATATCATAACTCAAAAAACTAGTTTGCCGGAACGACTGTAAGGTTTTCAATTTACACACAACTTAAGGGAAAAATAAAATTTAATTTTTCTCTCCAGAATTGATTAAACAAGATATTTGTATGAAATTTTTACACAACATGAAGAACAATATGAGAATTAATTCTGCATCACTAACTCAAAAACTGTAACTGACGCCAACACAAAACCAAAATAACTATGAACTTAAAATAATTTTATTCTCGTTGATTTTTTTTTTTGGAATAACAGCACAGTTATTTTTCGACTCGCAAACATTTTTTTGTTTAAGGTTAAAGGCATTAACATATCCATTAATAAGAGAGTCTAAAGGCGAAATCTTGCATTACTTGTGGCTGCTATAGTAGGTACTAGTGGTGAGCACAATATGCTTGCTTGCTTAACCTTCATGTTGTACATTATTGAATTGTTCTCTCTTTTTAGTGCTCTTGATTTTATGAGAAGACTGAAACTGGTGCTCAATTTTATCAAAAGTATGCAACAGCATTTGTTTATATGCCAAGCGAGGGCATTTGTTATTGTAGTGTCGATGCATATTTCGCTAGTGCACACCGAATGACAATTGTAAAATGAGCACACAAGTGTAAAAATATGTGTATGTATAAAAGAAAAAACAAACAACGTAGATTGTCTGAGCGTGTTAGTTCGCATGAGATAGTGTTCTAAGTTTTATAATTTATTAATTTAAGGCTCTAAAAAATAAAATATGTATAAAAATAATGTCTTTGACGATGGATATAAAAGTAAAAAGTTTTATTATCACTTAATATTTTATGAAATTTTAAGATTGTGAAATGAAGTATGGTGCACTATAAAGTGTTCAATAAAAATATTTCACACTTGACACAACTGTCCATTCAACTGTTGTACAATGGTATTGTGTGTTTTTTGTTTCCTTGTTCTCTATTTTTGCTTCACACTCAATTACTTTTACCACTACAAACAATATTCGCTCTTAAAAAAATACAACACTGTCCACTTTTTCATAGCTTGCACACACTTCTAGTAGGTACCTAGTCGATCTTTCGTTAGGGAAATACCTAATGATTTTGAGTAAATTTCTTCTTTTAAAACTAAAGGGTAGTTATTGTTTCTGTTCATAGTCTTTAACGTTTTATTCTTTTTCGTAAGTGTTTGAAATATAAATAAAGTTGTTGAATTAAGTGATGAAAAATTAATAATTTAAAACAATAAGTTACCAAGGAAAGAAACATTCAACAAATTTATTTAAATTTATTTCAACGAATTATAATAATTAAACAGGTAACAAGAATTTAAAAAGATTTTAAGTTTAAATTTCGGTAACAACTTTAACGAAATAACCGTTATAGCTGTAACATAATACTCTTACTAAGCTTATAACAATTGTTAATGAAAGCTTTTTGAACAAAACGTAGCACTCGGCAACAGCGGAAATGTAACGTAAACAAGTTCCATGTTCGAAAAGCATTTATGAGCTTTTTGCTTGTTATTCGGTAGGCATTGATAAATTTTTAACTCATTTTCTGTTGTATTAGTTATTGTTATTTATTTCTTATATCAAGGTGAATTTATATCAGGTGGTCTCGACAGCCCAGCTGAGTGCTTTTGTCGCTTGTAATATAAATAAATATACCTAGAAGTATATTTTTTTACATACCAAGTATATACTTTTCAAAGCGAATTGAGTACAATCTAAGGGTCAAAACGTTGAGCGTTGACAAATTTTGTAGGTATTTTGTTTTTGCAATATTTTTCGTTTTACAAAATTTGGCCCTTAATTTTTTTAAAGCATATGCCTTGTCTATAACTCGCAATTGAGATACAAAATAAATTCATAAGCAAAAAAAAAAAAACATTTCCTGCGTCTTTACATCATTGTTGTTAGACTCAGTTCATACTTTAAAGGTGTTATGATGAGCAACATGCTACGAAAAAGAAATTTAGTTTCTTTTTGTTTTTTTTTTTGTCTAATGTTGTGGTTTCAATTTCGGTTTGTTTATAAATTGTTACCTCGGAGCTGGCAGCAGTAAAAGATTATAATTAAAAAGTGTTTAATGGAATTTAACTAAAAAATTTTTAAGTTTGCCAATTTCTTTTATTTAAGCCATCATAAATAGATACTTTGAAAGAAAACACCAAGAAGATTAATCATAATTTTACAAACTCTGAAATATTTATAAGAAATTATCAAAATTAATATTGGTTTGAGAGTCATGCATACAACTATAATTTGCTTATTATCTATTATGGAACTGATGTTATTGTTAATTTCACATTGACCCCATTTATGCAATTTGATTTAGCAGTGGCTGCTCTCTTATATAATTTTGGCAGAAAAACTTTGTGAATAAATAAAAAGAAGTAAATAAACATTAAATTGAAATTTTTAATATTTCAGTAAAATCGATAGTAGTTATTTGTCTCATTACTTACATTTATGCATACAAGGCTTATTTAGTAAATACGAGGG
The DNA here is from genome assembly GCA_936439885.1 of Nowickia ferox. NCBI lineage: Eukaryota > Metazoa > Arthropoda > Insecta > Diptera > Tachinidae > Nowickia > Nowickia ferox. Next base: position 85,762,998 of record OW387023.1, on the reverse strand, counting down.
CGGATCAATAAGTCTGTGACTTTTTGAATAAAACACAGTTTTTTTTTTTGCAAAACAAAAATTTACTTTTCAACATAATCTCCCTTTAACTCAATACACTTAGTCCAACGTTTCTCCAGTGTTTGTATCCCTTCCAAAAAATAGGATTTTTCGAGGTCCTTAAAATGGGCATTTGTTTAATCAATATTTTCACCGTTGGAGCTAAATCTCTTTCCACCGAGCTATTTCTTTAGGTTTGGAAATAGGAACTAGTCACTAGGAGCTAAATCCGGTAAAAATGCAGATGAGTTACCAATTCGTAGCCCAATGCATAGAGTTTTGCCATTGAGACTGCACACGTGTATTAATTTGATGATAAAGAACTTTCTTTCTTGGCCATATGATGTCGTTTTCTTTTTAAACCCTCATTAAATCGGTTTAATAAGTCGGCATAATCTTCGCCGTTTATTGTTTTTCGAAGTGATTTATCCACTGTACATCCCAGAAAACTGTTGACATCACCTTATTGGCCTACAAACCTACCTTGGCCTCCTTCGGAGCAGTTTCACCCAGAGAAACCCATTGTTTAGACTGCTGCTTGGTCTCCGGAGTACAGTAATGGAGCCATGTTTCATCCACAGTTACAAAAAGCCGCAAAAACTCAAAAACAACTCCAAACAATCCTTTAAAGTTGTCACACGTTTACGTTTATGGTCAATTGAGAGCAAACGCGGCACCCATCTTGCAGACAACTTTCTTAAACCCAACTAATCACTTAAAATCGAAACCAGACTGCCATATGAAATGCCTATGGGATCAACAATCTTACGCACTTTTACTCTTCGATCGGCCAACACCATATAGAGGATTTTTTGTACTTGTGCGACCACAACGAAAGTCAGTGAACCACTTTTTTACCATTAAAATCGATGGTGCAGAGTCCCCATAGTATTTATCGAGCTTTTCCTTGGTTTAATTGACGGTTTTTTTTTCGCAAAATATAATGCTTAAAGGCCGTGATACACGTGATATCATACAAAGTCGTGCGATCTACGAAAAAGTACAACCCTGCTGTGATGAATTGTTATTGTCTTTTGAAAATTTTCATAAACTTCATCATACCAGGGTTGTATTTTTTCGTAGATCGCACGACTTTTTATGATAGTGTATCATGGCCTTAATGAGCACTCGAAATTGACTTTTTTCCATTTTTAGAAAAATACACGAGATTAAATGTTTTGAAAAGCTGTTAAACGCAAAGGAAATGATGCCACTTGCTCAAAATTTAACATTAGTCTATTAACAGGTGGCATATATTGCAGAAAAAAATTTAAATGCATCGGCTAAGGTGACTTTAAAACTTAACAGTTTGGCATTTGATATGATCAATATCTTCAAAATTCTGAGATTATTCCCAGCAAACAAAAATTTTCAAAACGCAAAATCTAAGAAAGCCGAAGTTAAAAAAAATGTGGAAACGATAAATCGCCGAAATGAAAAAGCGCTTAAATGCCAAAAAAACGCTTAAAATAAAAATATGTATTGTAAGAAAAAAAAAAAGAAAAAAATTTTAAAAACCCTAAAAATTGTCAAAAGGAAAAAATGCCAAAAAACGTCAATATTAAAAAATCACCAAAAACCGAATAATCGTCAAAGAAAAACAAATACGCATTATTTAAATAAACAAAAAAGTTTGCTGGGTGCTTAAAATTTAAAAAAAAAAATTCTCGATCAGGTAAGATATTCAATTATACAGGTTAAAGTTCGTGTATCATTACAATCATAATGTCTATACGAAACGCTTCATGTGCGAGTCAAAGTCGCATTTTATTGAATTTATTTGAATTGTGAAAATAATTATTTGTTCATAAGCAACAATTGCACAAGTGCATATGTACATACATATATACATACATACATATGTAAGAATAAGTATGAAATGAGATAGTGCAATATCTCCCACTGTGATGTATAATGAATAACTCTTCGAAATTAAAATAAAAACTGCAGTTTGTGTGCCCCTGAATAAAAAAATGATTGATATTTGACACAGCATATCCAAGTTATACAAAGAAAAACTCAACATAATGGTAATTAACAAAAATTTTACCAATATCATGTTAAATAAAACTGTGGAGCCAACAAACAGAGAAAGAAAACAACAACAAAAAAAAAAACAAATAGGAATTAGTATTTAAAATACTCGTAGAAAACAAATTATTAGTGATGATCTCCAAATATTGAGCATTAACTATGATGACTAACTTCTTAAGCAAGGGAACGAAAACATAATTAAATTAAAACACTCTTACTAGATTTCTGGAGTAACTATAAATACATAAAATTTGTTACAATTCAAACATAATCCAAACTAAACTGTTCAACGAACGTTCAATTCGTTTTAGTAAACCCTTTTGTGCTGAAAACCAAATTAAAAATAAAATGCGTGACTTTGTTGTAATTCGCGAATATTTCTTATATGAATATAAGAAAATATTTATATGTTTTTCATTTTCTATTCCTAGATTTTGTGTCTGGCTGCTCTGACTGTTGCTGCACCTCGAGGTTACAACTATCCTAGTCAATCCTTCAATCAATATTTTAAGCCTACAACTATTAATGCTGCTACTTTTGATGGCCATAATGAGCCAGAACCATTGATTTCAAAGCACTTTTTCATTCATTCCGCACCGGAGGAAGAATTTGAATTTGAAGAAAAAAATATTATTCTTGGTCAGCCGCGTAAGAATTTCAATGTGATTTTCATTAAATCTCCCGCGCAAGCAAAGCAAACAACAAAACTTCGTCTCATTCCTGCCATCAATGAAGATAGGACCGCCATCTATGTATTGGCCAAGAAAGCTGATCAAAATGATGTCATTGCGCAAGTTGAAGAGCCTCTGACTACCACCGCCAAACCTGAAGTATACTTCATCAAATACAAGACCAACGAAGAGGCTGAACATGTCCAAAATACCATTAAAGCTGAATATGATCACTTGGGTGGTTCTTCAGTTATCTCAAATGAAGCTATAGCTTCAGTTTCCTCGGTTATTGGTTCTTTGGAAGCAAACGCTTATGGTAGCAGTGATGTTTCAGCTGCTCGGTTTGGTCATGATAGTGCTAACGCTGCTTATCTGCCACCCATGAGAAAACAGTAATATTTAAGCTAATTTATAAAATTTTTAGTAATTTGAATTAATTTGTGATGCAATATTTGTAATTTAGAGTTGATGTTATTGTTAATATAAAAAGTTGTTAATACAAATAATGTGATTCGAATAATATTTAAATAAATTCAGTAAAGTGCGACTTTGACTCGCACACGAAGGATTCCGTACGGCACCTGTTTCTTTTTGGTGATTTTTTTTGGTTTTTGTAGAATTTTTTGTATTGACGCTTTTTTAGTTTTGGCGTTTTTTTTCGTTTTGACGATCGGTTTGTTACCAAGCTTTTTACTCTTAGTAATTTTGTTTTTACATTTTAATTATGGCTAAGGGTCCTTAGAATTACAATAAAAACACTAAACAGCGAGCGGCAGAATCAAAATTTAAAAGTTGGAACTGTTGCAGCACATCACAATGCGGAAATGACCAAACGTCTCGCGTCTGCAGGTTAATTTTTTAACAAGTCTAAAAGTCGCTTTCTTGCATTGTGGAAACTATACGCATATCATTGTTTCTTCTCCTTGAACTCATAACTTATGGTTACTCGTCGAAAAATTTATAATTTTATTATATTTGACTTACAATAGCGCTTTTGATTGGGCTCTACTGTAAGTGAATGCACATATTAAAATAAGTTTTTTAATAGATTGAAATGAAAAGTTTTAAACTGTTAAGAAATTTTTATAATAAATATTATTGCATTTAGAACCTCTTAAAAATCAAATTCACTGATTCTTCCTGTATAAACCTAATACAAAGAGATTTTGTATGCGCTTAAATATATTTTCTGCTTCAAAAGCCTTTAATATGAGCATGCGTGTAATGAATTTAGGACAGCCCCATTAAAAAATTAATTATAATAATAAGGCAAAAATTTTAGTGCCCGCAAATACAGAAGTAATTTTAAAGATTTAAGCCAAAATTTATACAAAGATCTTACTCAAAAAGCGCTTCTATATTATATTAATATACAAATCGAAAATAATCAAAAATTTCATTTAAGTCTCTATAGACTACTCTCTCAATCGTAATTCACTTTAATTGTCAAAATCATCTATTTATGATCTTAAGAGAAAAATAAATATAAATTAAAAATTCGTTAAAAAACATAAACATACACTTACTTTATTTTTATTTATCACCCTAAAACTAATTTATTTTTTTTGTGGGCTTATTTTATTTAATTGCAGTAATACAAAGCAAACAATGCATCCCACCTGGTCGTACATGTAATTAAATAAAATATTTTTTCTTTAACTTTTGCAATATCTGAAGTCAAACAGGTAATTGCTATTTTAATCTTATCATTTCTCATTAAATTATCAATCTTCTCTAATTTTTAATTTCTTTGTCTTAAAAATAAAAACATGCTTAAACTAATGTGTACTCACTACAGTAGTCTCTGCTTAGTTACCTCATCCCGATTTACATGATTTTTCGGTAATTACTAAATTCATTTAATTATTCAAGAAACATATTACTACAAGTCAACTTTATGCCTTAAACCTGGTCTCTCAAATCGTCACATCCGTGATCGTATCGACAATCGTACGAAAATAAATTATGTGATACGTCAATCGTATAAGCTGATTGGGATTTCAGTACGATCAGGTACATATGTATGTCATAATCCGAAAATGGTGTTTTTATGCGACGATTGGTACATTCACGAATGTGACGATTCGACGCCTGTAATTTCTTTCGATAAATGGGATTTCATAAGTACCCTTATAAAGGTTGAAATATTTTACCATTTAAATGCCAGATACAAGTTAAGAATTAAAACTAGGCCTAATTCCATACTTATTCACACAAAATTTATGGCTTCTATACACACAAAATTATGAAAGTTTTATTTTTTAACAAATAGGTTTTTGGTTTCATGACTTCATAGTAAATCTACATATTTGTAAAACGGGATGTGTGCTTGTTTGTTTGTACCATACAGGAGGCCAGACCTCTGGACCAATATTGCTGAATTTTTCAAAATATTTAACTGGAACTCTTCTTTTTTTAAACCAGTCCAACTTTTACTCCCACTTTTTTAGATTATATTACTCCTTCCACATAGTTTTTAAAAGATTTTAAAATATATACGAGCATAGCTTCGCCATTTTTAGCCCAATTTTCAAAATAAAAAAAATTTCATATGTAAAATATCGACTCGTACACATTTCCTTTAATCTAGAACAAAATTCTCGTAGACGAATATTCGACTCGACATACGTAATACAGGTGAATAACTTCGTTTAATTATTTTTATTTTTTGAAATTTAAGTGTTTTGTGAATCAGTATAAATTTTTAAATTGAATCAAGTTAGTAGGATGAAAATTATTTAATAAAAAAATAAGTAAGTGTCCAGTTCATTTAAAAATTATAGCACTGAAAAAAAATAAAGAATTATAAATAACAATTTGTAGAAAATGTTCATTTTTTCGCTGGCTTGCTTTGCTGAAACGAAAATATTTCATTTCGGTTAAGCGAAAATTTAACTAAAATAAAATTAAAATATAAGGATTTTTGCCTCAAAATCCTTGCGAATTATAACTATTCCCATTTGAAACACACTTTGGGATCCATCCAAACATACCTGCGTTATTCATAATACAGGGTGGGCCAAAAGTTACCATGGGGTTTAAAAGTTTAATAACTTTTTCGTTTATTAATTTTTTAAAATTTTTTTTCTCAGATTATATAATATACAAAATGGAAATTTTTTTACACCAAGTATGAAAAATAATGTCTCTTAAATGACCACCGTTTTCAGCTTCGCACTGATGGGCGATTATGATTATGAGTGATGAAGCTCATTTTCATTTGAATGGCTTTGTTAATTAGCAGAACTATAGGTTCTGGGGTTCTGAAAATCCAAGAGCCATTCATAAACGCCAATTGCACCCCATTAGGTGTACAATATGGTGTAGGATCACATCTGAAAATATCATTGGGCCTTACTTCTTCGAGAATGAAGATGGAAGTGCTGTAACCGTAAATGGAGAGCGGTATCGGTTTATGATAGAAAATTTTTTACGTCTTGCTCTTGAAAATATACCTGGTATGTGGTTTCAGCAGGACAGAGCCACTGCCCGCACTGCCCGAGACACAATGGCACTTTTAAGTCAAATTTTTGGAGAGCGAATAATTTCCAGAAATTCGGAAATAATTTGGCCCAGCGCGATCGCCAGTTTTGACAGCACCCGACTATTTGCTTTGGGGTTATTTGAAGTAGCGAGTGTATGTGAACAAGCCAGAGACAATCCTTGAACTCAAGGCAAACATTGTTGCAGACATTTTGGAAGATATTATGGAAAATGCTCTAAAACGAGCCCATCAGTGCGAAGCTGAAAACAGTGGTAATTTAAGAGACATTATTTTTCATACTTAGTGTAAAAAATTTTCCATTTTATATATTATATAATCTGAGAAAAAATAAAAAAAAAATTAATAAACGAAAAAGTTATTAAACTTTTAAGCCCCAAGGTAACTTTTGGCCGACCCATATATATTATATAATCTGAGAAAAAATAAAAAAAAAATTAATAAACGAAAAAGTTATTAAACTTTTAAGCCCCAAGGTAACTTTTGGCCGACCCTGTATAAGTAACCTTTTTCCAAAAAATTAATATGTCGGGTGAACTCTAAATCTTGAAAAAAAAATATAACATATAACATGAGTGCACTTTCATTAGCGTTTTTGTCTATAAGATGATAAGCAAGCTTGGTTTTTTGCTTTTATTTTTTCTCTAATTGCCACCGTTAACAGAAAGACGATTCTACTTCAGCGATTTTTTGTTTTCTAATATAAACTTCTATTCGGTTTTTCTTTTCATACATAAAACTTTTGGAGAATTCTAGAGTTTTGATTAGACTTTTTATATCTGTTGAGCTCGTAATGAATTTTTAAGACAAAGTAAGAACTCAAAGTTCAAAAGCCTAACTGCGACCAACTTTGAACCGTTAATTGTCCTAAATGGTCATTCGAAATGAAAAATCCTCTCGAATGATATAATTCGCCGACTTTTTATTTTGTTCGTATTTACAAAATGGCGTCTGTTTGTCGCCATATTGAATTTTGACAACTGTCATATCTTTAGTGACATTTCCAGGATTAAGACAAATCGATTGATGTAAGAATAATCAGAATCGGTGCACCCGCTCGGTTTATATAGTGCCGCAAAGGAACGCACATACATACATACATAAATACATACGTAGGCTGATAAATAAAATACCCTTCTTTGCGTCGAGCAGTCAGTAAGAAAAACGGTACACAGTGGTCATATTCAGGGTTCCCAGATTTCTTTCGACTGGCATCCCCAATTTAAAAATTTTAATCCCTAAAGTTCTCCAAAAGGTAATTTTACCATTTCTGGAGAACGTTAATTCGTAACAGAGACTTTAGCAATCGTACTGAAGTTTGTTTCTAATTTTAGTTTTTATTGACTTCATTGCCGAAAAAACTCGTTCAATACAAGCGTTGCTCATTATGGTCATATTTATATACCCATAGCGTTGTATCGCTCTCTTTGATATAAGAGAGGTCGAGGTCATTAAGTCAATAAGTAGGGCTTCAACAATATTTTTGAGGCAAGTGTGATAAAAGTTTTTTTTGTTAATTATGAAACTCTTAACTGAATTGTGATGATTGATTAAACGAATTTTAATCAGGAATCCAACATAGTTTTATTAGAATGCAATAACTCAAATATTTGTTTTCACTGCTGACTTTTTTTTTTTTTGTAATAATTATTTCAAAGAAATATTTCTTTATCTTCTTTTCATGAAATGACCAACATTATTTGGTTTGCGGTAAGTATATAAAGAGCCGGTAATTTACTGTTAATGTCAGTAGAAGTTCAAAAGCCAAAGCAAGCAAAGGCAAAGAGCAAAACTTCAATAACAAATTAACTTCAATCTGGGAACAGCTTAAGCTTAGAAATGCGTGGATTTATGGTAAGGACTAAGTAGTTTTCACACATATATGAAAGCAAAATTAATGTTAATATCTCTGTTTAGATTTTGTGTTTGTATACCGCAGCTTTGGCTGCTCCTCAAGGTTACAACTACAGCCAACAGCCAGCAGGTGTGGCGGTGCAGGCGGTACCTGTAACTGGTGGCTTTCATGGCAGTTTTATGAATGTTGCTCACACAGCTGCAGGTGGCAATTTTCATCAAATCGGCCAAAGTGCACAACACTCCAGCCTGGGAGCACACCAACAAATTCAGCAACAGCAGCAGCAGCAGCAACAACAAGCCATAATTTCAAAACGTTTCTTTATTCACTCCGCTCCCGAAGATGTGGAAGAAGATTATAGGGAAAAGCATATAACCGTCGGTGTACCCAAGAAGAATTACAATGTTGTTTTCATTAAATCACCCTCTAGATCAAACAAAAAGACCGCCATCAAAATCAGTCCTGCCGTCAATGAGGAGAAGACTGTTATTTATGTGCTCAGCAAGAAACACGACGCTGCCGATATACAAGCCGAAGTTGTTGAACATGCCACTACCACTGCCAGACCTGAAGTATTCTTCATTAAGTACAAGACCAACGAAGAAGCCAATCATGCCCAAGAGCAAATTCAAGCTCAGTATGATGCCTTAGGCGGCACTACCCAACTAACCGATGAAGGTATTGCTCCAGTTTCTTCAGTTATTGGTTCATTGGGTGGTGGCGATGTTGCTACTGTAGGCGCCACCAATGCTGGTGCTGTAGGTGGTGCTGGTATTCATGGCACCGCATCTGCTAGTTTTGTTAGCTCGCCAGCTGCCTCCATTAACTTGGGCGGTATTCACCCTAGTTCATCCAATAATAATGGCTATTTACCACCAAATTTCTAATAGTGAATTGAAGTGAAGTCACCTCATGCAAATACTCCTTGTAGTATATTGTTATTGTTGTAAACTTTGTTAATTCGTTTTATATATTTTTTTTTTTAAATAACACTTTGTATAAATAAATAATTTGATTTTATGTATATAAAAATATATGAATATAATTGTTTTTTTGTACACTTTGGCCGAAATTTTTAATTCGTTAATACTCTTGACCTGCTTAACATTATCATGATGATCATTTTAATTATTGCTCTTTGAAAGCTTTACATTTTCTTCTTTTCATCATTCGTTCATTTATCTATCAATCACACTTTACAATGGTTTATTTAATGTATCTTCAGTTGTTTGTAGCTATAATTAAATTTAGCCAGTGGCGTTTCCGTATTGTGTTGCTGTCTCATATTTTATTTTGCCAAAAGTCTAGAGGTAGTAAATCTAAAAAGGTTTTTAATCAACAAAATCTAACTTTGCTTTGTATGCAATATACAATCGTTACTCTTTTACTGAAAATTTTTATAATTATTTGAACAATTAATACACCTACTAAAAGGGCTTAAACTCTAGTCCACAAGCGCACTGTGGCAAATATAATTTTTTATGGCTGCCGGTTTTAAAATTATATACGCAAAGGACACACCAATATAATGCTTGTTAAATGGAGTTGAGTTTTCTTTATTCATCAGGAAATAAAAATTGCTTTTTTTAATTTTAACTTTTTATTGCATATAGACATCGCTTAACCACCAGCAAATAAATTTCACTAATATATCTGTGGTAAAAAGGAAAAAGTGCTTAAGTCGACATAAGCTGTTTTTGAGTTAACGGCACCCCTGTAATCTCCATATTTGAAAGTACCCCTGGAAAAAATTTCATTTATTTTGTGCGCTTTTTCAGGAAGTTATAGCGCAATGATTTGCTTTTTATATTTTTTCCACTTTAGCCTCAGATGGAACAATAGCTTAATTAAGCTTATACTTTGATATTATTACAAATTGAATTTATTAGTTACATTGTGTGTAGAACGATGTTTTTCTAAAAGAAATTCAAGTGAATAATTTCCAAATTTAACTGCAAAGGAAATAAATTTGTGAAAATCGACTTGAAAGTTTAAAACTGCTCTCCTGCAAAACAGTAAAATATGACAGATATAATTATGACAATACTCGTATGTCGAATAATAAATTTCTTGAACAATAAAAATTATTAATTTGTGCTTTGTTGGGAATTTCTTTTATATTAAGTTTTTATTTCTATTTACAATAGTGCGATGAAAATATTAAAATATTTAAAAATTAAAATAAAATAAATTTTTTAAATTTTATTTTCTGCTTATATTTAAAAAGGTTTTTTTTTCAAACGGAATAAGATATAAAAAATATAATTTAATTTTAACAAATTAAATTTTTTGCACTGGCTCTGGTGACAAATTAGATCTTAAATAGTTTAATATTAATTTAAGCGCAGAAAATGCTCTTGCTACATATTAAAAATGAATTTAAGTTCTAAACAAAAAAAAAAAAATTTAAATATATAATTCAAAAATACTTACTACTTTCTAAGCAAAAAAAAAGCTCAAAAACTAACCTATTTCCTAAACAAGGAGTAAAAACCAAATAAAAGCCCAATTCACAAGTTTGTGCAAATGGTCTTGCATTATAGCATGTGCAAAATGCTGTAGTTTATTGATACTTACCACTAAAAATTGTTAAATTGTTTTTATGGGGCTACCGCAAAGACAGGGTTTATAATGACAATCCTCAATCTCTTGTGGCTTTAAAGGAAAATATTCGTCGAGAAATAAGCTCAATTGAATTGAAGTTTACTGCAGTGTGTAACGCAGAACACAAGGCTCCGTTTTGAACAAAGCGTTCAACTCGACGGAATACATCTGGATGACATAAAATGCTCTTAATAAAACTTTATGTCTGCCACCAGACACCATGTACAAGCATTTCTTAACATTATTAGTTTAAGTGAGTTTCAAGAAACGTATACAATATATTCCAACTTTTCACCTTAGTTTAAGTTAAGTGACAAAGAGATTGATGATATTTTTTAGGGTTTTGCCAAATGCTTCAATGTGGAAAGAAATGAGAAAACAGTTACTTGGCTGAAAATGGATTTACTTACGATCTCTCCCATTGTAAGAAATGGCTGTGGTAACACATGTGTATGCACATAAATATGCTTAGAAAAAGTCTATTGTTGAGGCGAAAGAGCAGATATTTTTTTTCACAGAAGATTAATCACTGAAATTGCTGTAAAATGTTTACCAAGAAATTAAAAAATTTTCTAAAAACGTGTAAATATTTTATTAGTGATTGTATGTTTGTAGCCTATTTGGTAACTCCTTCATAATTAAAGCGTCACATTATAATTATAACATGCAGAGTTAAAGAAAACCTACTATTATATAGTTATTGGTCAGAGTAGTGTTTATTTACATTGAAAACAAAAGGAAATTTCGATTTCTTGTTGATAGGAATGTAATGTTAATTACTTGGCGCTATTGCTTACGTGGCCCACTTGACAATTAATTACAACTTAACTAATAATAAAAATGAAATAAAATTTATAACAGTGCAGTTATATAAAATGCTTCGGAAAATTTTACTATTTTTGGAAAATCCACTCTACTGATTAAAGGTTTAAGCAGACGCGTAACAATTAAAAATCGTATTAATAACAATAAATTTATGCAACATAATTTTTACAGAAATTTGAAAAACTCTGTCTGCAATTTTTTTTTCTTAAGCGATTAATTTAAAAATTTCGTAGAAAAATTCACTATATTCGCCCAATGCTGGATGTAGGGTGTATGCCTTGAACAATTTAAAATTTCAACTGCAGTCTTTTCTGAAGTCCTTTCTTTTGGAATATTGAAAGATACAATTTTTAGTTGAACATTTTTTTAAAGAAAAACGTCCAACAATTAAGCTCTTTTTTGGCAAAAAAATTTGGCCATTCTTCACTCTCATTTCAAAGTCTTCACTTTGATTTCTTTTCACGAACTAAGATAACTCCAAAATTTCTTCCACATATTATCAAAAATCTTATATAGAATTATCACAATTTTTTTTTAAATTTTGGCTATGCTACTACCGGCGCTAAACTAAAATTTAAAAGTTCACAGCCAAATATCTTTGAAAGTTTTAAAGAATAGCCTGTATTTACTTTGCCTATTTAAAAACTTTCCAACAAATTGAAAGTCATAGAAATTAGATGATATTTAAAAAAGTTATGCGGCCAACAAGGGTTTTCATGCACGAGGTAGTCAACTTTAATAATCTGTAGATCACCGTGTGTTTCAACAGCGTAGCTCAAATTTTAAAGTTACTAAGGCTTAGGTCTTCCTCTATGATTTTTGCTTATACCATTTTGTTATCGGGTGGCAAATTTCACACACACAGATATTTTACCCTTTTTTAATATTTTGAACCACTGTGCGCAGCAGTAAATGCTTTTGAGGTATTTTTTTCCACCTTTTTAAAAGTTTAACAGTATCAAATCGCATGATCTTGGAGGCTGATTGACGTCGCGACGCGTCACCAAAACATGAAATTGTGCATTCTGTAAGCTTTCCAGGCAATAGCGATAACATCGATCGTGTTGTGTGGCTTGTGACATTATCTTGTTGGAACTCTATATCGTCCAGTTTGTAATCTTTACTTGCGGGTCAAAAAAAGTTGGTTATCATACGGTCACAGCGCTTTGAGTTGTCGGTAACGGTTCTTGCAGTGTCATTTTCGAAAAAATTACAGCTCAAGACCATAATATGCGCCAAACACTTGCTATTTCCGCATTCATAATCACTTCTGGGTTCTCCAAGATTTATATGTGACAATTTCGCTTCTGGATGTAACGACAGAGTGAGGAAGCTCATTTCTCGCTGAAGAAATTTTTGTTCGAAAAATTAGCAATGAAAGCATGTTGGTCTAGCAGCCAATCAGCATAGAATGGTCAGATGACATTAATTGTTGCATTTATATGAATGGAGGTGGAAATCAAAATGCAAAACACGCCATAGTGCAATTGCAGAGAACACCGTGACACCGCCACACTTTCACTAACAGAAGCGAAATTTTTGCCACTCTGCACATTGCAATGACGCACAGATCTGTCTACATGTGTAACGCTTCCAGTCTCCTTAATTTTTTTTATAGTGTTGCCAATTACTTACCCAGTAGGCCGATACTGATGACCATACTCATCGCCCCGTAATGGTCGAAAAGTGGCCATATTTAAACCACCACTTTTGTAGTAAGTTAGGTTAGGAAGGGTGGCGCTATACCGCACCTCCACTTGGAGACCCAATTGGGTCCATTGTGATACTTTTGTAGTAAGTCTGAACTAATTTTACGCGTTCTTGGCTTGGTAAATGATTCATATTCAAAAATGGCAAACTTTACCTCTTTGATTTTAAAATTAACGTCAGTCATACGAAAGCTATGTTTATTGCCAGGGTAAGTCATCCAACTAAGAGAGTAAGAGAGTTCCTTAGAAACTGCAATGCGACTTTAACCTTCGAATAGGAAGAATGAGTCCTGACATCTTCTCATAGAGCATAGTTGGTCTCCACGAGTCACTCTAAGTACTTTAGTAAGGTTAGGTTAGGTTGAGAAGAGGAGGCATTACGCTCATGTCCAGACACAAACACATGAGCCAGTCCAGGCCTGTTGTGCGCTCTCGTGTAAATTAACAAACGAACCCCACCTTTATAGGAACTCAATATCCTGCATGTAGTCCCTCAAAATTTTCCAGCCAATACCTCTAAGGTGGGTAATGCCTGGTAAGGTGTCATCCCCAAAATAACGGTATCTCGGCTGGATGAAAGGAATTGCTTCATTGTCTACATGTCATTCCTAGATCTGATTTGGTACAAATGCGCTCGTAGATAAGGTGCCGGTCAACTTTCCTAGCTTGGACTTGTTTAGTTTCAACAGTACCTTTGTTTTATCTTCGACCAGGTCGCACCATAGAACCTTGGTTAGATTATCCACAGTATCACAATTTTATCGTGTCCTGTGGGCTGTCTTCGCTCAATTTTGTAAATCAATCTTCGCTGCCTTGAAAGGCTTTGCATTACTTAGAGTAACGTTCTGGCCTTTGTCGCCAGTTCGTTTGCACAAGACCAATGTTGTCATGTACTGCGTAATCGTTTATCATATTCTGGCAATATAAAACGGTCCTAGAGCTTACTCCTTCGGAAAACTGTATTATGGTGAGGCAAGCGACAAAAGTTTTCAATCTAGGATCACTCCTAAATATTTAATTTTATCGGATAAATTGATGGTCTTTTCCTGGAAACTAGGATCAATATACTGCATGAAATTTTTTTACTGGTGAAAAGACCTATTTCCGTTTTTTCTACAACTTGTCATTGAAAACTTTATCGATGTAGTTAACTACTAAGTACTAAAGTACTTAACAATCTCCACCAGAGTTTTATAAGAAAGAAAGCAGCTCTTAGCTAGTGACTTACCAAGTGAGACATCAGAAACAAAAATCATTGGATACCGAAATAAGACAGGGCCCAACTCTATCTTACCAACCTGGTTTCAGGTACACAGATATTTTTGCTGGTATAGCAAGCTAAAAAGCTTTAGAAAAAATAACAATGAATTAATGATTATTGACTGAAAAACTAATGCCCTAATTCTGTTCGACGATTGTATCGTCTTGTCTACGGACGAAAAAAAGCCGCAGTTGTGATTCTTTAAAACAATTATTATTTATTGCCCACGCTAGAAGGTTCGTGTATTTGATTTATAATTTTGTTCTAAACATTATATCCAACACATATTTTTTCAAATATTTTTCAAACTATTGTACAATACTTTAATTTTATTTTTGTATTTTAAAAACATGGTAATAATATTTATATTTGTCATTATCAAAGACAACAACCATTTTGAAGAAAATAATTTAGAGAATTAAAAAACAAGAACTCAAAAGTATTTTCAAACAAAAACGTCCTAAATCTTCTTACTGAATTAGGGCATAAAAAATTTAAATTTTTTTTTTTCATTTAAAAAAATATTATTATTGTAACTCTAACTCGAAATGAAAAGTAATTTTTAACTGAAAATCCACCCACTTACTATATTTACTTTTCTGCTAACATCGTTGTCAGTAATTAATTGAAACAATGGCCTATTATTATC
Source organism: Nowickia ferox (assembly GCA_936439885.1). Classification (NCBI taxonomy): domain Eukaryota; kingdom Metazoa; phylum Arthropoda; class Insecta; order Diptera; family Tachinidae; genus Nowickia; species Nowickia ferox. Next base: position 85,747,849 of record OW387023.1, on the reverse strand, counting down.
AACCTTTACATAAGCAAACAAGGAAAACAAAAAGTAAAAAAAACAAACAAACAAATCGACCAATTTCAATAGAATGCAAAACAATACCTTCGCATTAATGTAAAACAATAATTCAAGCTGTTACTTGTTTCCCAAACACAGTCAAATCAGCAAGCAGTCTACTTTAAGAGTCTCTCAACTCAACTGCCAAGAATTTTCTGTTAACTAATTTATATTTTCTGGCCTTAATTGTCTTACACTTGTCCAAAAGAAAATAAAGCGACATCTTTTCTTTTCATTGTGGCCTTTTCGAAATGATTGACTTATTTGGCAGACAAAAGCAATGCCTGCGTATAATGGGTCATCATTTTGTACGTGACAAATCGCTGCTGTTAAGCAACTGGCGCAACATTGTTTATTTCGGTGTCCTTATGTTGGTGATTTCAGCCCAATGGCCCATGATGAATTATGCCATTTATTATATTGACAATTTGGAGTTGGCAACGGCAAGTTTGAGTATTTGTTTCACTAATATTTTAACTGTTATAAAGATTACAACATTTCTAAGCTACAAATGGCGTTTTGTGGCATTGATGACGAAGCTGGAAGCCATGTACCACGACTGTAAGTATTAAAACTCACACACAAATTGATGGCTTGCTGCCTACACGTACTATTTGCTATTCCCTTTTCTTCAAGTATATACTCGTAATTCTATTTAATGGTTTAAGTGTTTTTGTAAATTAATCAAAGATTTTGTGCTCTTTTTAATTTTATTTTTTGATTTTTAAAGTAAAAGATTCAGCAGCTAAGCAGATTTTAAAAACGGCCAATCGCAATGCCTTTAACGTGGTTAAATTATACTGGATGTCTGTTTGCAGTACTGGTGCGTATTTTATGCTGGCCCCCATATTAAAGATTGTGTGGTCGAAAGTTCGCAATACAGAACTGGTATTAGAATTGCCAATGCCAATGAGGTAAAAAAATTAGTAGATATAGATTAAGAGGTGGTACTGAATCAATAATGCTGAATGCAATAACGTTTTCTTTTCTTAAAACAAGAGCACGGTTTTTTTTGCTATTTCAATATATCTGGGGCAATAAGGAAAAAGTGTTTAAATCATATTTGACTGCTTCGCAGGAGAACAATTTTAAGCGTTCAAGTCGATTTTTAGAAATTTATTTCTTTTACAGTTAAATTAAGAAATTCTCTATTAAAATTTTCATTCAAGCTGAAATGTACAGGGTGTCTGGTAGCAGATTAAGAGCATTGAACGATAGAATGTAAATGCGGATGTTATTTCTTAAAGAGTATATCATCCAGATGTCTTTCGTAGAGTTAAACACACTGTTCAAAACGGAGCCTTGTGTTCGACGAATATTTTCCTTTAAATCAACAAATGATTGGAGATTGTCACTATGAACCCTCTCATTGAGGTAGCCCCATAAAAAAATCCATTACAGTTATATCGGAATGTCTCCAAAGCAGTGTGTGCAGTCACTCCATACTGCTGAAACCACGTGTGTGAAGAGTACGATAGATGAGCTCGCAGGTTTTACAAAGAGAATTCCGTAATCATGCGTCGATAATTTTTATTATTGACACTCGTCGCCTGGCCTCGATAATTTTCGAAAAAAATGGTTCAGTTATCTTATGCATAGATAAGGCACACCAAACAGTTACCCCGGGGTCAATGCAATGGATTTTGATGTTTCAATGGAGGGTTGCGGATTTTTGGAGACCAGTAACGGCAGTTTTGCTTGTTGACGTGGCCGTTTAAGTGAAAATGAGCCTCGTCGCTCCTGAAAATGGGATTTACAGTGCGAAAATGCTTCAACATCGTTTCACAAAAATTTTTACTTAAATCAAAGTCAGTTTCTTTCAGTTCTTTGAACAATTTAAATTTTAAAAGGTTGGAACTTCAGAACCTTTTAAAAAATTTCATGAATCATCGCTCTTGGAAGTCCCAGTGAGGCTGCTTTTTTCCATATTGAAAGTCGCGGATTTCACGTAAACTGCTTTCAACCAGTTCAATGTTTTCGGGAGTCCTTGAAGATCGACTGGGCCCTGGCCGTGGGACATTCATAGCCGAAGCAGTGTCGCGTTGAATCTCTGCACCCACGAACGGATTAAAGTTACACTCGGTCCATCACATATTCGCCGAATACCGAACTTTGAACAAAATTGTCGACGAGCAATTACGTAAGTATGATTAGGGCTCAATTAGCCGACTGTATCGCAATGTAACTATAATGTAGGAAACAGCTGATCGATATTTTTATATGAAAAGTAGGTTACATTACATTACATCTCTATAACCATTTTCATTACTTTTCACATAACAAAATCGATCAGCTGTTTCCTACATTACAGTTACATTGCGTTACAGTCGGCTAACTGAGCCTTAATCATTCTTACGTAATTGCACAATCGATAATTCCAACGGCGCCACCTTCCCTACGCACAATTTATTGCTTTTTGAAGTAATTTAAATTTAAAAATATCAATTTGCCACCAGACACCCTGTACCAAAGTATAATCTAAATTAAGCTTTTATTCCAAATGAGATTAGAAATCTAAAAAAGATAAGCCGAAAGTTATTTTGCTATAACTTCTTAAAAAATCGCAAAAATTACTTGAGATTTCGCAAAGGGGTACTTTCAAATATACAGATTATGGTGGTAGCATTAACTTTAAATCAGCTTATCTGGACTTAAGCGCTTTTTCTTTGCTGCCACAGATATAAAGGTAAATAGATTTCATTTAATTTCTTATTTTATACTTCAGATTTGCTTTCGATTTTGAATCCTTTCCCGGCTATGGATACGCCTACATCTACACTGGTGTGGTAACTCTGGCCGTGGTTATGTATGCTGTGGCCACAGATGGCCTTTTCATATCGTTCGCTATTAATTTGGTGTCACATTTGAAAATTTTACAAAAGTCTATCACGGAGAATACATTTCTAAAATCAGATGATGATCTGCATGGCGATTTAAGGTCATACATTGCGTATCACGATTTGATTTTGGCTTTTTGCAATGAACTGCGTGACATTTACAGTCCCATAGTGTTTGGACAATTTCTAATGACATCGCTGCAAGTGTGTGTTATATTGTATCAAATGTTAAAGGTAATTAAAGTGTAAGAGATTTATGGTTCAAGGCTAAGACATTATTTGGCTTATTCGCAGCATATGGACACCGTTTTGGTGTTGATTATTAATTGCACATTTTTGTGCTCGATTTTGTTGCAACTCTTTATTTACTGTTATGGTGGGGAAATTATAAAATTGGAGGTAAAGTTATTAATAACATAAAAAAAATATGAAAGTGTTTTAACACTTTTAGGTTGGAATGTGTTTTTAATCTGTTTGCAAAATTGTAATGCTCTAAAATTAATTAATTTTTAATTTGGCCACAAGTTAACAATTTTGCTTATGCTTTGGTTTCTTTCTTTCTTTCTTTTTTTTAATGTGCTGTCATATTTTAGAGTCTAATGGTTGGTGTTTCAGTACAGCTATCAAACTGGTATAATTTGAAACCATCCCAACGCCGCATGCTGCTATTGCTCATGTTACGTTCGCAACGTGAAGCAATTATTAAAGCTGGATTTTACGAGGCATCTCTTGCTAATTTTATGGCGGTAATTAGTTTAAAGAATTTCATTTTTATTTTGCTTTTTATGTTTTTGGTTTTAGTTCAGCTGCTTTAGTTTTTATTGTGTGTGCAGTTATTGCTCGTAAATGTGTTGTAATTTCAAAAAGATAACAAATCTGTATTTTTTTTTACTTTTCTTTTAGATTTTAAAAGCTGCCGTCTCCTATATAACACTCATACAGTCAATTGAGTAGATTATAATTTATTTAATATTTGTTTAAACGTAATTTATGTAATTTTGTGATGATTTAAGTGTTTGATTGCTTCAGCTTTTAACCAATGATTTGCTGATAAGACAACAAAAGCTTTTAGAGCTTTTTAGCACGCCACTTCATCTACAATATTTAATGAAAGATGCCGCTAAAGTAGCAAAAACACTTTGCCACAGATTTTCAAATACAGTTAGCACTTTCACAACACGGTTTACTCAACGAGGTTTTTACTCTAACACGAATTGGAAACTATAAAAACCCACTTTTAACACGGCACTTCTACAACGCGAGAATTACATTTTTTACATTATTTTTTGTTAACTGCAGGGCTACGAGAAACATTTAAAAAGAAAATTTAAATCAAGAATCATCTTCTTAATCGGTCTTAAGTTCAGTATTTTTAATTGTTGTAGCATGAAATATTTTTATTAATAAGAGAAGAAAAATTAAACGGCAGTTTTCTGTGCCACCACGCACTTCATCAGCAGTCATGTCTATTGACTTGGGCAGATATTGTTTGTTAACACCAGCTGTTTAGCATGAATTTTTGAATGAAATGGTTATACAGGGTGTCTGGTGGCAAATTAAATTAAATACGTTTATTTCAAAAAGCAATAAACCGTGCGGAGGGAGGGTGGCGCCGTTGAAATAATCGATTGTGCGGATTTGTTAGTCACGATGTCGCAGTGTTCGAGTGAGCATCACGCGTTTGCTGTGGCGACATTTTTTAAGAAAATATTATTACGTAATTGCTCGTCGACAATTTTGTTCAGAGTTCGGTATTCGGCGAATACGTGATGAAGTGTAAATTTAATTCGTTCGTGAGTGCAGAGATACCGCGCATTTGCTGCGGCTATAAACTATCCGAGCAGATGGCTATTTCTCTCCTTCGGTAGCCCCTATCAAGATTAAACTGTTCGCATCTCTGAATGGCATAAACTTCCTATTGAAAAATGGTAGGAGATTTTTCTCAAGGACTCGTGGTAGTTAGCCTTTGGTCCTACAATTCTCACACCAGAACCTGCCGGCTTTCTGGAGCCATCAATGTACCACCTGATGGCGAAAGTTCCAAAGAAAATACCGGGGTTCTATTTCCACCCATTCTCTTCTATTGGCCAAAGTAAAAAATTTTATTCATCATGTCAGAGGGTTGCGCAAGTAGGGGAAATCGTCTTACCAGGTATAATTTCTCCCATTGACTAATTAGATAGTCCCTGTCTGTGCTTTGAGCTCGCGATGCTCATTAATTTTTATCTGGCAGCAGACTCTGTCACAATCGTCAGAAGTGTGAGGAGTTCAATGAGGTCTTCCATAGCCGCTGTAGGATACGTTCTCATAGCCCTTGCTATACAAAGGCATGCTAACCTCTGTAATTTCTCTAACCCATCTCTGGTTATAGCTTGCCTGACCCTGTTCGATCAGGTAACAGCACCATCAGTGATAATAGATCTCACTATCATGGTGTATATCCACCTCAAGATTTTGGGTGGGCAACCATACGTTTTTTCTGCAACAGATCTACAAACCATTAGTGCTTTTGTTGCCTTGTCAACATTCACCTCTAAATGCTGTTTCAATAACTGCTTTGAGTCGAATATCACTCCCAGATATTTGACCTCCGATACTCAGAGCTTTCTATTTGTATACTGTCTACTCGGATTTTGGAGATTGAAATAAAAATTCAAATTAGCTTTGCTTACAATACCATTTTATAATACGAGTATTAAAATCTCAAACAAATCAAGCAGTGAAAGGAAACTTACTCACTCAGACAATAAAACGGTTTCATTGCCCGTTCTTCATGGAGCCAATGAAGATTTTCAGTAATATTATGAACAAATACATTCTATAAATGAACTATTTCCTTATATGCGCTCTCATAGCTTTTCATATTTGAGTTTTTTAGAGAAAGGCTTAATTTAAATCATAAATGCATTTTGTTTCTGCTTATGAACGTTGCTTAATCGAAAAAACTAGTCATTCACTTATCGATCGACCCACACCATATCTTGAATTTTGTCCCTTATTTTGGGTTTATAGATCTCAACTGGGCGGCCGGAACGTTTGGCAACTTTCGTGCTTATATGTCACAACCAAATTCAGTAAAGAACCTTTTTACAAATTAAATTGATAGTGAACAGTCCTCATAATATTTATATCAAGCTTAGCCTTGATTTGACAGATAAAACACTATCTCAGCAGAGAGATAAAACACTATCGCAAAAAAATAATGTTTAATGAAGAAACAAAATTAAATTTTTTAGATTTCAATGAAAAATTTTGACAGGAGTCAACTGACAGTTGTGTGTTAACAGCAGCAGTGTTGCCCTTTCATTTAAGTCATGGGCTTATGACTCACTTACTATTCTATTCTATTGGAAAATTTATATTTTGTAGGAATCTCTGCTTAAATTTAAGCGTAGTAACATTTGACCTTTGACTGCTTTGATACTGCAAAATTTATATGTGAATTGTTAATTGCTAAACCAACCATTAAAACATGTTCCATAAGAATTGGCATATGGCTAAAATTCCTTAGAATTGCTCTTTTATATTTATTTATGTAAGTTTATCTTCACACTAAATCATCCCTTACAAAGTAAGTGACATTTTAAGTTTCGAAATTAAGATAAGTTTATTACAGAAAAAAAATCTAAAATCGTTTCCGAACTACAAACGCTTTAGAGTAATTCTTTGGTATTGTGCATTAAAAAAATAAATAAATTTCCTTAACTATCTGTTTTATAACTTGTTGTATAAATCACTTCGACTTAATATGGACAAATCCTTTTTTATTTTTTTTCCTAAAAAAAAGATTATCAACATTCAAGGAAACTTAAGTTACTAAAATCTATGTTAAGCACATCATTAAAAGTGAAAATCAGACAAAGTAAGAGAATTCAAAAACTTTCCATATGCAAGCCTACTCGTGCCTTTTAATATGTTATCTATTCTATTCATTTTTTATTTTTTTATTTTTGGCACAAACCTGATTTTTTATCTTAGAAACAAACAAATAAATGAAGAAAGAAAAGATATAGTTGCTGATATCTACTTTAATAGTGTAAGTCACATAACTAAGGACATCACATATATGTAAAACATATTTATCTAGTGTGCAGCAAATCACTTGTAGAGGTTTTAGGTAATATTTTTTGGCTTTTTATGTAGTATCTTAATTTAATTAAGAAATTTAACGTCGGCCTGGAGGCATACTGGCAGCCTCAGTACCAGGATTGGGTGGAGAAGTCTAATCAGTTACTACATCTTAAACAAAAACGATTACAAAACCGAAACAAAAGAAAAACAAAAACCATCTCAATTAATGATGTCGAGCTTTGTGCTGAAGGTCAAACGGGCTATATTTGGAACCTGGAACGTAAAAACTCTTTTAAAACCATCGCGTTTAGCTCAAGTCTGCAAAAGAACTACAACCTACTACTCCTGGGACTAAGCGAACTTCGCTGGCCCAATTTTGGTGGAACAATGACAATCGAGGGACTACATCTTCTCTACTGCGGTAAGCCAGCCAATAAATTAAGGTCTTCTGCAGTTGTCCTGCTGTTCCCAAAATAAGCCCACAATATATGATAAGTTGGAAATCTTATTCCGATAGAATTATCGTACCGTACATGTATACAATGCTATGCACCTACAGATGTCGTAGACTATACTGTCAAAAAAAATTCTTGATCAGAATAAAAGTTTGGAGAACGTAATGAGTAAGCACGCAATGGGGTAGAAGAGAAAACGGCAAACTTTTTATAAACATGTCCGCGGCAAAAGACCTGGTTACTGGTGGAAACCTATTTCCCTACAAACCATCCCATAAGGTAACATTGGCATCGCCAGACCACGTAACTGAGAACCAGATTGACCAGACTAGTCATAGTTTACCAACGCTTATGTAATCAGTGACAGGCAAAAAAGAAGCAGAGTAAGCTGCTCAGATATATGTGTTTTAATTAAGTGAAACTAATAAGTTAGAGCGAGATAAAAAAATCACACGTACACAAATGTGTTGGTAATTTTTTTCACCAAGCCCCTAATAAACTAACTGGTGACTGTGACCGAAGTGTCGGTTATCGCTACTAGTCAAATGACTAGTCAATTGACTAGTAGTCTTCTTGTAGGGTACCTTAATATAATACTAAATTTTCTTAAAATTTGTGAAATTGATTTCCCTACTCAAATAAAGCGTAGTATATTTGTTTTCAATTTAGATATTTATGTATTTGTGCAAGTCTCTTCAAAATAATCACACCTGAGCAGTTACATTTTTATTACAAATGACGAAGGATTTGAGATTGATTTCTATCACAATGGAAAATAATGTTGCCTGAATAAAGAAATGAGTAAATGACTAAACAGATTGTTAAAATAGAAAATTTCTTTCTAAAATGTATAAAGAAATATTTGGAGTGAAGGTAAAGTGTTGGGAGTTTTTATTTTGTACATATAAACTGAATTTAAGGGCTTCGGTTGTCTGTTAAAAAAAAAACATACTTGTGTTAAGTGAATTATTTGTTTATTATTTTTCTTCAATAAGTCAGGGCGAAACAAAGGTTTCTGTCGTCTTTTCCAAGATTATTCACCTCTCCCATGTCTTTCATTCTTCTATTCTAAATACATTTTTCTATTACATACTCGTATGTGTATATTATCTAATGCATTTGGAGAATATTGAATATTCTTTGAAAATACTTGTATTTGTTACTTTTTAAATGGTTTTAGGTTTAAATGTCCACATGTGTTGAGCAGTTATGGCACGTTAAATTCGATTTTTCTTATATTCATTTCACTAAATTCTCATTTGTACAGCTGCACTTGTATGCTTTATATTTTATTATTGTATGTATGTACTAAAATTTTTAAAAAGCTTTCTATTAATATTAGCTTAAATTTTTATATGATTTTTTGTAAAAACTTAAAGAAAAGTCATTAAAACTCTTCTCTATTCCTAAAAGTTAAACATTTCGCTAAATTAAACACTTAATATTTCCTGGGCAGAAATAATAACAAACAGCCGCATATAAATTGTTTTGTTTTCATATTTAATATTATTCATTATTATAGTTTTAAAGTTTACTTCTTGGAAAACAGTAATTTAGCTCATTTTGTGCTGAAAGAACATATTTGGTTAAAGTTCTATCCTTTTCTTATTAATTAAATTTTCTTATTTGCTTGTATATTGCTTGCAATTAAAGAAAAACTGCTTCGAATCCTTTTTACTCAATTTTGAAAAAGTTTAGCATAATTGTTTGTGTTAAAAAAAAAATTATTATTAAATTTTTGCAGTTTTTCTTTAATATTTTGCCAAAAAAAAACTGTTTACTTGAAAAAAAAAATATTGAAAATATTTTTTGCTGCTTTTTATTGCTTTCCTTCCTTTCACTGCATTGAATACCAACCCCACCACTTTAAATTTGTTTTCCTTGCACTAATACACTTGTAGTGCTCGCTGTGCATTCGATGGCTGCTGCATGAGCATTAAGTGCATTGAGCCGTATGGTAAGTAAATGGTATATAACACTTTACGTTTGGGAAAATTACAGACTTTTTTCGGCAGTTTATTGCTTTGCGGAAATTTTGCAAAAGAATAAAAAATATTAAAAAATATGCGATTATACACGTAAGGTTTTTAATATTTTGTAAAGAAATTTTGGAGATTTAATTTTTAAAACACGAAAAATAGTTTTGAATTCTTCTGAACTTGCGTTATTAATTTACTGTGCTTATACACTTTTAAAATTCTCAGACTTATTGACATTTAATTTCTCGTCACTCTTAAGCTTTTTTCATATGAAACGTTTTTAAAATCATTTTTGCCTAATTACTTAATTGTATTCACAAATAACCTAAATTCACTTATGCATTAAGGCAAAAACATAACTTCATTTTTTCTTTGATATAAATTCTGTCGCAATAAGGAAAAAGTGCTTAAGTCATACGATTATTTGACTGTTTTGCAGGAGAGCACTTTTAAGCGTTCAAGTCGATTTTTAGAAATTTATTTCTTTTACAGTTAAACTGGGAAATTCTCTGTTATAATTAATTTTTTTAAGCAAACGTCATTCTACACACTAAAATTAATACATTTAAGTTCAAATATAACAAAGTGTAACCTAAATTAAGCTGCCACTCCAAATAAGATTAAAAGTCTCAAAAAGATAAGTCGCAAGTCATAGTTCTATAAATTCCTGAAATACTGCACAAATTAGTTGAGATTTTGTCCAAGGGTTCTTTCAAACATGTAGATCACGGAGCTACCATTAACTCAAAATCAGCTTATCTCGACTTAAGCACTTTTTCCTTCTGGCCACAGAAATATGCTACTTGCATTCTCTTTAAAGCTTCAAGCTTGCATTGCATGTTGCTGTATGTACATTTGTGTTAGGTTATGCGAGGGTTCTTCAGAAAATATCAGTAATTTTCGTATTTATTGGTCTTCAATAATGTATCAGTCAAATGAAAAATAGTTCCCATTAGATGATATCAAATTATGCTAGCACTAGCGATCTTTTCGACAGCCTTTAGTTATTTCAGCTTTTAATGTTATTTATGCCTGTAAACTGAATATTCTCTAAGATTCCAATTATTTTTTGAAATAGAAAAAAGTCACGAGGAGCCATGTCTGGCTAATATTTTTTAACCGATTGTAAAAAATGAGGAGGTTATCAAATGTTCTGCATTATTTAATGTTTGTTACTTCATAACTTTTTTTCTATGATTTTGTGATCTTTTACTGATTCCATTGGGGCGCAATTAAGCTTACATTTTGGTCTTTTGTAATCACATAATCTCAAAGTTGAAAATATGGGCAAATCCACGCCCATACAAATTTATTATTACATTTCATGTGTTTCTACCTAAATGCTTTTTACGAAATTCGACACACACTCAACTTAATATTGCATTTGAAAAAGTGGGAGTGATCACGCCCATTAAAAGTTAACATAATATTTCACGTGCTTGTACTTAACTGACTTTTACGAAAATTGGCACACACACTAAACTTCTAAAAAGGCTCAATTTGGCATTTGAATAAGTGGGCGGAGCCCCGCCCATTGAAAATTGATACAGTATTTCACGTGCTTCTGTTTAACCGATTTTTACAAAATTTGTCAAAAGACTCAATCTCTCTTTTAAAAAAGTAGGCGGAGACACGCCCCTGAAATTTTAGTGCTTCTCTTTCTACAATTCTCGCAAAACTTAGCCAACAGTTTTGGCTCTTAGAATGACTTAGTTATGTGCTTAAAGAAGTGGGCGGTGGCATGCCCATTAAAGCTCAATATTATCGGCCATGTCACAGAGTTCAATTCCGTTCGGAAACGGAATTCAATCCATCCCATTTTTGTAGGAAATGGTGTCTAAAAAAGAAAACCAAAATACGGAAATTTGTCAGGTGTTTCTAGACTGTTTGGAGCGCTGGTATGCTGGTGTATGCTACGGCTCTGGCTTAACATATTGAAGTAGATTGAATTCCGTTTCCGAACGGAGTTGAACTCTGTGACATGGCCGTATTTTTCATGTGCTTCTACTCGGCGAATGTTTTACGAAACTTGTCAATCTTGAACTGTGAAAGTGATACGCTAGTGAATTCAGAAAAGTGGAAGGGCATTACAATTTCCCCCGAGATACAGAGTGTCTTCCGGGAAGGTATACAACTTTGTTTGTTTATAAGTTTTGATTAAATTGACATATGTACGGCTGCGTAAATGGTCTTATGGAAGAAGCTCTTGTGTCAATTGAATCTTATATGGAAACAAACGTGTTTTGAACACTTTTTTGAGCAGCAGTAATCTTTTCAGCCGATCTTGCAGTACGTTGTGGTCTATGCTTGGGTCTATCACCTACAGACCCTCTTTCTTCTAAATCAGCCCCTACACGATAAATAGTGAGTTTTGTTGGCACGTTATTTCACATAACTTTCTCATCGTCACATTAAGCGATGATTGATTTTGATAAAATGTTTTAACGATTACAACACGTTTCCATAATAACTTTGCCTCGTGTCTACTTCACGACTGCCAATTATGAACTGTCAAGACTAATCTTTACCAAAATGGCGGCAAATCAAAGTAGTATACCTTTCCGGCGGGCACCTTGTATAAAATTTGCACTAAAAATTTAAAATAAAACTTAAATGTATTTATGTATATAAATATATTAAATTTAAGTTTCAAATAAGGCAAAAGTAACAAAAGTGTCAATTTGTTCCTCGTGTTTAACTCTCACGAAGAAGGATAAATTTTATTTTGGGCAATAACTATCTGTCTTACCAAACTGAATTCAAAATGGTCAAGTAAGAAACTCAAAAATGTGTTGATTATTGTGTTATCGTTTCAACTGCGTTATTGGTTAAACTTCTCATTTGTTTAAATGAAAGTTTAACAAAATATCTCTAGTTTCAAAAAGTACTTTTTTCAAAAAGTACTTTTTCCAAAAAGTACCTTTTTCGAAAAGTACTTTCTTCAAAAAGTACCTTTTTCAAAAATTACTTTTTCCAAAAAACACCTTTTCCAAAAAGTACTTTTTCGAAAAATTATATTATATCTTGTAAACCGCACGGGGCAAACTCTTGAAATTAAAAAAAAAACGCTAAAACTAAAAAATCCCAAAATGAAAAATATGCCGAAACGAAAAATTGCTTAAATCGTCGTTTAAATGCAAATAAAAAGATCACCGTAAATACAAAGGTAGCCAAAAAACTAAAAAAGCCAAAAAAAACGCTAAACAAAAAATATTTACGTATTGTAAAAAAACAAAGGAAAAATCGCCAAAAACCGAAAAAAGTCCCTAAAACGAAAAAAGCGCCTAAACTAAAAAGCGGCAATACCAAAATAAATTCGTTCATTTAAGTTGCAGGTCTGCCAGCTCAAAACAAAAATTCTTCTGTCTGCTACTTTATTGTAAGTCTTCTTTCATAATTGCAACTATTTCCACTAAACAATTTTCGTAATCTTAAAAGCTTTTGTGTATTTTTTAATTTGTTTTCTATTTTTTTTAACTGATAGCGTTATCACCTCAAAGCTGACACTGAGCCAGCACATGAAAACAAATGAATATTTCTGTCCCATTCTCGGGCTACAACACACACTCACACAGACAGAGCCTTTTACAATCTTTCACAGATTCAGCATAATTTAGTTTAAATTAAAACTCATCGCAGTTGGCCGTGTGGTGTGTGTGTGGTTCGTGGCACTTGCTTACTGGTGGCCCACAACAAACAAATTTACACTTTGCGTCTATAGTTTCATTTAAGTTTCAAATAAAATAGAAAAATTGCGCTTTGTAACCAAAGAAAAAAACAACAACTTTAGTGCACAAAAACTTTTATATTGGATTGGTGACTGGTGGCTGCATGTACAACGAGACACCCACTTCCAAAACACAAATAAATCAAAGTCAAATTTATCTTAAAAAAAGGGAACCAAGTTTAATATTGCTGCTTTGATGTTGATGCACTAACCCATATGTTCTTGTTTATTCTATTTTACAAAATATTTATCATTTGAAGTTTCGCTAAAAATATTTATAACCATGTGTTGTTTATTCTCCGTACTTTGTCAACATCATCGTCAGTATCATCAACATCATGCTGTTGTAAATTCTAACCGCCATTCAGCTGTTGCAAAAGTTTCTGCATCATTTTATGCCGCATTGGTGTTGATGTTGTTAAATTTTTTGCCTCTGTCATTTGCTCAAATCGGATATTCACGTTATTTATCAGAGTTACGCATACAAGAGCTGCACAATATGGCCATACGTTTGGAACATTCCATTGACATGGATAAATTTGCCTGCGAGAGTTATTTTGATTATGTTTGTGGGCGTAGTCGTCCTTTATTCTCCGTATTGGGTGAGTACACACATAAAGCTTAATATGTTCAATAACATTAAGGCATTTAATTAAGTAGCTGTTTAGTTTTTTTGGGAAAATATTAACTTATAAATTTATTTTTAAAGCTGTCAGTAGATCCAGATTAATGTTATAACAAAGCATTGCTGAATGTGTTGCAGCATATTGAGGCAGGTATGGCAATTGTAATATTTAGTTGTAGATCTTAAACATACACAAAAACAATCCTTAAAAAATGTTTTCAATCATGAGATGCCTTGAATTCTGAAATAAATTTTTTTTTTAATTTCGCGCCAATTTTGAAAAAAAAAAATATATCAATCATCAGAATATAAATAAATTTAAATTAATTTATTCACATATTCCATTTGCAATAAAAGTTGCGTATATAAAGCAGAAATCTACATCAACTGACACCACACACAGTGGACCAAACACAAAGAACACTGATGAGGAAGGTTTAGTGGCCTTCGAAAACAGCCGGTTGTTCCGTTCTTCCGTTTGTCAGAATATTTACAACTAACTTTGGTGTTATTTGTTCATTAATAATGATCACACGTAATTTGGCTTAAAAAGCGATACGAACTTTAGCCTGATAAAATCATAAATTAATTTATTTTTCACTTAATAACGAGATAACAATTTTTTCTCTCTTAAATTTCAACCCCAATTTCAAAAAGATTATATCAATCGTCAGAGTTAAAAAAATATTTTTTTTTCATTTAATTACATTTTCATATTTTTTTGTGAAGAAAAATAACTGCAAATATAAATGATTTCTATTGAAGTGATGAATGGAATGCATAAAAAAATTAACTAAAAATATATTCCAATTCAATTAATCTAATGATTGCATTAAACAACTCAGTAAATAAAATGAATTGAAGGATTTAAAAATTAAGTTGATTCTGGTGAACATTTTAATTACTAAAATTTTATTTAACGCGTGCTAAAATGGAAACGAATTTAAAGAGTTAATTTATTAATGGTTCAGTACGTTCTATTGTTTGAGCAGCAACGAAAATATATCTAGACGTGTTTAAACAATGAACCTTAAATTTTATAAAATAGTATTAATTTTGACACGTGTTAAATACTTTTTTCGTTTTGCCGATTTTTATCATTTTTTGGCGTTTCTTTTTAGTTCTGGAGCTTTTTCGTAGTTTTTTAGATTTTTTCTTCGATATTTTGCGATTTATTTTAGTCCTAGCGATTTCTTAATTTTGGCTCTTTTTTCGTTTTGACGATTTTTTTAAATTTATTTTAGCGATTTTTTTAACTATTGATGCTTTATTTTAGTTTTAACGTTTTCTTTTTATTTTGGCGATTTTTTTCGGTTTTGGAATATTTAGTTTTAGCGACCTTTTTTGTTTTGGCACTTTTTTCGTTTTGACGATTTTTTTCTGTTTTTAGTGTTTTTTTTTTAATTTTTGCGATTTTTTTATTTTTAATGATATTTTTTAAGCGCTTTTTTCATTTAGGTGATTTTTCGTTTTTTGGATTTTACGTTTTGGTAATTTTTTTGCGACCTATTTAATTGTTGGTGATTTTTTTTATTTAAAAGCTTTTTTCATTATGTTTATTTTTTATTTTTTTTTGCGATTTGTTTAGGTTATTGTGAATTTTGTGTTGTTATTTTATAATACGTACTTTTAGTTTTAGCGATTTTTTTTTGTTTTGGTGTCTTTTCCGTTTTGGCGCTTTTTCTTTTTGGCAAATTTTTTTTTTTTCATTTTTGCGATTTATTTTATTTTTGGTGATATTATTCATTTAAGCGTTTTTTTCATTTTGGCGCTTTTTCGTTTTGGCGATTTTTTTTGCATTTTTGGAATTTATTTTATTTTTGGTTATATTATTCATTTAAAAGATTTTTTTATTTTGGCAATTTTGCATTTTGTTTTAATTTTGAAAATTTCAAGAGTTTGCAAATTTTCACGGATTCTACGATGCGACAAGTTCCCAAAATTACTTTAGAAAACCCTTTAATTTTGAATTTTTAAATTTCAGTATTAATTGGTGTAATCTGCATAAAAATACACTAAATTTTCAAGTGTCTATAATATCTATGTACTCGTATATAATTTTCTCTACATTAGGATTTCAAAACTTTTCGTTGCTCTCCTTAGAAAACCCTTTTATTTTAAAGTGTAATATACATGTTGTTGTAGCAGCCAAAGTTTTACATATGCTGTGAAAATTTCAGGTCTGTAGCTTTTACCGTTCTCGAGAAAACAGACTGTGACCAACAGGCAGACAGACAGACGGACGGACTGGCGGACATCGCAACGAAAACATGGGAAAAAATATTTTATGTGCGGTCACACTTATGTCAAACAATATTAAATATATTGTCAAAATGTTTAATCAAAATGTTTAATCCAAGTGTCAAAATTTAAAAACTTGATTTCCCAGAAATTTTTGTATAAATTTGTCATAGAAAATTTAAAAGATTTCGTTGCGTTATATTGTGCTCGGTCATAATAATGGAAGATTTTGATATATGTGAAATATTAGTGTTAAGCTGTGGAGCAGCATCATTATTAATGTTGGAGAAGGAAGAAAATGAAAAGAAAAAAAGGCAATAATAAATTTATTTGCCTACCTGTGTATTTTGATTCATTGTGTAATCCTTAAATGTAATTTATCAATTCCACTTTTAATAATTAAATTTTTGGAGCAACAAATGGTTTTAACGCACAGCTGTTTGTTTATTTTTATTTTATGACAGTGTCGTCAGTTATAGCGCTTTTGAACAAGTAATTAAACAAAGCTTTTAGCGCTTTTTTAATTTCAGTTAGTCCCCTTTTACAATTGGGAAATTGAAATGCAGACATTTTTCTCATTCTCTTTTGAACTTAACTAAACCTTTTACAATTGAGAAATTAACAGACACACAAAAAATGTATAGTTTATTTACTGTTTGTTTGTTTTATGCCTTGATACTCATCAAGTATGCATACAGCCTCTGAAAGGAGAGAAAGCATGTGAAGCTGTGGAATTTTTGTATATTTTTCATACCTATCAGGCATGTTCTGCAAATCACATTTTTCAAATCACATGTGATTTTGAAAGTAATTTTGGTCGTGCAGATATTTTTTTTTGCTCTTTTTAATAATTTTTCTATTGTATATCATTTCTGCAAGACATTTATCCAATATGATTTTACAAAAGGTCTGCAAGACCACTATTACTTTTAAAATCACATGTGATTTGAAAATTGTTATGTGGCTATGACGTTTTTCGACAAAAAACATCTCTCTGTGTAAATGGTTGTTTAAGCAAGCATAATTTTTGCGATTTTCTATTATACTTTTACACTAGAAGATACATCACTTGGAAACAGCTGTCATTTGCCTCTGTTTGTTCATACAAAAACTTTGTAATAACAAATAATTTTTTGACCGAACTGACGAAAAATATTTGACAGAGGGTAGTCACACTATGTTCACATTAGAGAAACTTTTATTTGCTAACAAACAAATTTATTTTCTCAAAATGTTGTTTGCCCTCAAAAATATTTTGTGGTCAGATCTATGGCAATCAAAAATTTCATGATTTTGGTCAAATGTTTTACAAGTCTGACCGTAGCTTAACATATTAAAAAATATGCCTGTTTTTTCATTTCAAGGTCACCTACCCGAAACCAATGAAATAATTCAACTTCTAACCGAATTGCAAAACGACAATACCCACTTCGAGGCCAAACAAAAGCTTATGGATTTCTTTATATCATGCAACACCGTTAAGGGGCTGGAAGACTGCTATCGCGAATCCTTTGAATACTTTAAGCCCCTGTTTGTCTACATTATCACAAAAAATTACATCGATATTGCTTCGCACGAGCACCGTAATTTCCTCGAAATTCTCACAGAATTCGTAAAGAAGGCAGAGCAAACAGAGAATTTTGCCAGGAATCCCATACGCTTGAAGTTGTCTTCCTTAAAGGATAAATTTAAGACGCCGCAAATCTATTTTCGTTCAGGAGACTTAAATTACGAATATGAGCCCCTTAAAATGTATCGAGAAAGCTATAAACACAATATTAGAAATTTGAATATGTTTCGCAAACGTAACTCGACCTATGAACGCGGTGTACATCGCACAATATTGGACTGGAGTTTGTATTTGTATCAGAGTCGCAATAAGCCCATGTCCTACTATTATCCAACTCTAAATGTTCACCTCTGGATGACTCTATTCAATACGACGGAACGTTATTACGAACCCAAACGATTTGCCGAGATTGTGGAATGCTTAAAGCTGCCACAATTTGTTAATGTTTTGGAGGAGGCCCGCATATTGGCTGTGGTCTATTTGAAAAGCTTTCGCAATGCTTTGGCCGATTACAGTGAATGGATGAGTGCTTCGGCTAGGAATCACGAGATAGTGGATCAGGAAAATGAAATTTTGAAACAATACCAATTGACCAATAAGAAAATATTTTATACTTTATATGCCCAAAACTTTTGTGAGTTTGGCAAAGATTTGGCAGAAAATGTTTTCTTTTTGGGTTTAAAGCATACACAAGATTTTTATCACACCTATTCGTGTGGCTATCAAACGGAAAGGAATATGAAATGTGTTTAAGGAGTTACAAAAATTTATATTCTTGTACGCACTTTGTTTGCCAAAATTGTATAATTAATTGAATTAGTGTTAAAAATTTATTGAATGAAAGCAAGCCGGCAAGAAATAAAAATATATTTAAATTTTAATTTTTATTGCTTCCGAAAAATTTCTAAATATCCCTACAAATAGTATTTAGGAAAAATATATTTTCAGAATAGTTTTTATAAGAAACTTTTGCCCTAATTCTGTTCGACGATTGTATCGTCTTGTCTGTGGACAAACAATTATTACTTATTAAACAATTATTATTTATTGTCCATGCTAGAAGGTTCGTGTATTTGCTTTATAATTTTGTTCTAAACATTATATCCAACACATATTTTTTCAAATAGTTTTTATAAACATGGTAATAATGTTTTTATTTTTATTTATCAAAGACAACAACCATTGCTGAAGAAAATAATTTACAGAATTCAAAAACAAGAACTCAAAAGCATTTTCAAACAAAAACGTCCTAAATATTCTTACTGAATTAGGGCATAACACAAACCAGGCATCGGGAAAATATCTGCCACTCTCATACTAGATTTGAATTTATTATTAAGAGAAAATGTCTTGTGCATCATTAAAATTAAATTGGGAAAAAAATTAAAAAAAAATAACTACAGGTTTGGAAACTTTTAACTTTTTTTGATATATAAAAAAATAAAGATAATAAATTTAAGTTATCTTTTTTCTCTACAAATTAAACATATCCTATATTTAAGAAAGAAAAAATTTACTAGTAAAAATCAGAAAAATTTAAAATATGGTTCCCGTGTTGGAAAATTTAAACGTTTTTTGGTGCATAACGGTAGCTAAGTCAAATAATTTTTTTTATTTTTCTCTGAAAATAAAACTATTTTATATTTAAGAAAAAATAAGATTGTTAGCTAAAATCAGAAAAATAGAAATAACAGCTCCAGAGCTGGAAAGTTTAAGTTTGCTTTGTCATATAAGATTAACTAAATTAGAGTAATTTTTTTCTTTGCTAATTAAATATATTTTACATTTAAGACATAAATTAATTAGTCTCAGAAAAATTAAAAATATCCTCCCAGGATTGGAAATCTTTGTTTTTTTTCTTGTTATATAAACCTATTTCATATTTCCATAAGAATTAAATTGATATTCAATATTAAAAAAAAAATTTCTAAAGCTGATTCCAGGGCTGAAAAATATGAAAAATATATGTACCAAAGTACATAAAAGTAACCAGGTGAAACTATTTCCTTCTTTTGCTTTACATATTCAGTTTATTGCATAAAAAAATATTTTAGGTTTATTACAGGTTTATTTGACAAATTTCCCATAGCAATACGTCAAATAAGCGCTTAATAAACCCGAAATATTTTTTATGAATGTGAGAGATTAAATGTAATTTATATTTTTATAACTTAGAAAAAAATGCATTGGTAGTAAAAATCAGAAAAATTAAATACACAGCTCTAAAGCTAAAGTAACTAAATAAACCTTTTTTTTAAATTTTAAAATTTTAAATTTTTGGGAATAAATAGTTTGGATATTATTGCGAATGAGTGAAAGTAAAATATTGGCAATAAGATGTTTGAATTGAGACAATAAAATGTGTTGTAATATTAAAAAGAAACTATTTTGTAATATTGAATTTTATGCACTATCGGAAAATTTTAAATAAGTTATCTTTAGATGTGGGTAAATAAATTGCTATTATATTCTCTCTAGTTAATTTCTCTTTATTCATTTTAAAAAGGAAAAATATTAATAATGTAAAAAAATTATTGAATACAGATTACAAAATATAATATTCAACTAATGCTTATATCGAAAATAAAATCTTTGAATCCAATTTTTTAATCTATCTCACTTTCATTGGCTGTCATTGATGTGTCTTTTTCTTGCTTCAGTTGCATATGTTTCTTAAAATATTCCGTATATTTTGCGTTTCCATAAAGACGTGCCAAATCTTGACAGTTCAAATCATTCATATCTCTACTCTCCATATTAGCTCCATAAGTAATCAACAGCTTTAGAATGCTGGCATCTGAGTCCATTATCACTGCAAGAAAAAATAATTATTGAAACAAAAATGCATGAAATAGTGCTTTAATTAAAATGCTTTCTGCAACACACAGACAACGTTGATGAAAGCTGAAATTTTTTCACTTCTAGTTCTTACCTGCACGCATTAACAGAGTAAAGCCACATGCATCTCTAGCCTCTGTATTGGCACCATTTTCAAGTGCAAATTTTAAAATCTCACCTTGATTTGCATCTACCGCCAAATGGCTGGGAGTTAAACCGTAAATATCTTTGGCTTCCATATTGGCTTTTTTATTCAATAACATGCGAGCTACCGGCAAACGTCCATAATAAAATGCCTGCTGTGTGTGGCGATAGAAAATAAGAAGAATGCAACAGATATTCATTCGACAGCAACAAACAGAGTTTAATATTGAAATGTTTGCATTGAAGAAGATACAAATGGCGTATTTGATGATGTGAGTATACGAAATTGTGTTTATGAAGTGCGATGTGGAAAGTGAAGTATAATAATTTTTTTTATTTTTTTTTTTGAAACAGAATATTAAATGACTATGCAATATTTTGTAGAAATATTAAAGTTTTTGCTAGAAAATATTATTAATATTTGCTGAAAAAGTATTGCTTGCCAAGCAGAAACTTAATAATAGTAACAGGATTACAGAGAAGGACAGGACATTAGCGTCAAAGATGAGTGATATAAGTCGATGATTAGTCCAATAACAATCTCAGCTGCGGGCAAGCATATTTTCCTTAACTGAAAAAAAGAAAGAAAACTTCCGAAAATCAGGTCCAAGTCAAGTTCCTGTCAAAATTCTGAAAAAAAAAGAAGTTACCCAAAATTGTGGGTCCGGCTTTCATGTCCTTACAGGAGGAAAGGAAAAAAAAACAGACCTAAAACTGTTTTATATTGAATTCAACTATTAGCAAAGGCTTTGAAGATGGGAGACTAATTACGTGTGTTCCCATTTAAATTTTAATTGATTGTTTTAAAAATTTATTTGAATTACTAATTTTCTCAAATTTGATTAGTTATCTTAAATCTTTTAAATACGCGTTTTCTATATTTAAACAAAAAAAATAATATTTTGTGATTAACTTTACTTAACTTAACTTAATTAACTTAACGTAACTTAACTTAAATTAAATTAACTTAATTAACTTAACATTACTACTTAACATAACTTACTATATAAACCAACGCGGATCACTTATATAATATATAATAAAAATATTTATATCAATTCAAAGTTTAGCTATCAGAGGTAACTAAAAAACACATCACATACATCAGAAATTAAGAATTTGTTTCAGAAACTCTCTTCGTCTTCCGGCGCCTGATGACTTCGAGCGATAATTGAACTGTAAGTTTACATATATTTTTACTTCTTAAACAAATTGTTAATCATCACAAACACACAAACTAACATCTTGAAAAAACACATACATACTTAAATACAATTTCAAATACGTGAATTGATCTAAAAATTTCAAAAATACTTTGGATCGAACAAAGATCAGTTTTTAAATTGCAATAATAAAAATAACTTAAAAATTATTGAAGTGACCGTTAATTTGATTTGTTTTTGTTTCAACCTGTAACAGTTTAATTTAACGTAATGAAAATTCTTAAATCTATATTATCATTAATTTCATTATAATTTCTTAGAATACTTTTGATACTCAAATAATAAAAAATGTGAAATTTGTTTTAGTTTAGTTTTGAACTTAAAATGAAATACTAATTTGTCACTTATTTATTGCGAAAGGTGAAGTTTGTACGAATGGGTAAAGATTAGATGGGAGTAAAAGGGGGATTTGAATTGGGCTGACAATAGACTAAGTCAATTATGTCAGCAAGATGGGTGGGTCAGAATATGTGTAACAATCTACAGCACAAGTTACGCATCAGTCATCAACATTCCTTATATTTTTTTTTCTGTATGATCACTTTGTTTATTAGCTACCTAAATTTTTAAAATCTCAACAAAACGATTGAATTTGATTATCAAATTTTTTTCTGGGAGTACAACTAACCCCCCCAGCCGATGTTAATAGGTAGCCCCATTCCCAATTTTCAACATCTTCAATAGCAATACAGTATAGGAGGGCGAGACTGCTGCCCCCAGAAAAAGTAATTATTAATTAATTAATAAACGCGATTTTTTTTTGACGAAAACCGAAACAAGAAAAAAATACGTTCACACCGTACTTAGCCAACATAATAAGAAAGAAATTAGATGTTTCTATCCCAGCGCGGTCCTGATCTAGTGCCTGCTATTGAATAAATTCGTGAATTATCCAAAAATTTACAGGCCTTAGAAAGTTAGGTAAAACCACACACTTTATATTTTGAAATCATTATTATAAACCAATACAACCACAACGTGACTCAAGCGTGACTCATGCGTGACAATCACGTGACTAAAGCGTGACTCACGTGTTACAAATCATGAAATTGTTTAATATCTAATAAAGGCACTTAAAACAATGACAAAAACCACAGCAATAAAAGTTTTAACAGAAGTCGTTAGGCACTTCTTATAGGCAAACTCAAGGCGTGAGGCTATTACTAATTCGTATGTAACTGCTGAGGCGCAGCGATGAGCACCATGAATTTGTTTAAACTAACGCTCATTTGTTCGACCTTTAAAATAAAAATAAAATCTCTGCTTAATTGAGCGCCCAATTAATAACTTTATGTCCACTTAAACTGAGAAAATCCATATATTTTTTTGCACTTCCAGTATAAACATTAAAAACAAAAGCACTTCCAGAAATAATTTTGGTATTAAGTTTAAGTCAAATATTTTAATTAATTCTTGAACTTAATGGTTGCATGGTGGAATTTTTTATTTACTCAAAATTACTTGAGATAAACATGATTTCAGTATGCAAAGTTTTTAGATTTTATCTGCTAATTTTGACCGTTTTGTCCCTTAATGTTCAACTTTAACGCCTCTTTACAAAAGGATAGTTAGCTCTTTGACATTTATTTTTTGCCCCGTGATAGATATAGAATTTTTGCACTTTAAGCGAGTACTTTTAGTTGTTGCGGTACTTAAACTTTTTTTTTAAATTAATCCGTGAAATTACCACCTTTGGCCCCTTTATGCTACGGTCAAATTCATTCTGACTTGTGCCATTTTCTTTTCCAGACAAAGTGCAATGTTTTTTAACTTCCAGTTGCGCTCCACCCGGTGAATCTCAATGTTATAGTTCACATGTAATGGCATCAATAGGAATTTCAAAGGGATGAACAATTTGTTTTGTATAGGGTGATTTTTTAAGAGCTTTCGGATTTGATTAAAAAAAACACATACAATTTAGAGAAATGTATGAAATCTTTCTTTGACTCCATAGAACAATCTATACAATTCAATGTCTAAAGATGATTTCATGTAAATGTTGAGCACGGATATGTCTGAAATGGTTTATACGCTGGTAACATACTCTCTCCAACACATCGCCCGATATCTCACGAATAAATTTTTCAATATTAACTTCCAGTGCGTCAATCGGTTGAGGGCTTTTTCTTATAGACATAAGCCTTAACATAGCCCCACAAAAAATAGTCTAAAGGCGTTAAATTACACGATCTAGGCGGCCAATTGGCTGGCCCCAAACTTGAAATAAACTGTTCACCGAACTCACCTCTCAATTGGGCCATTGTTTGTGTGCTGTGTGGCATGTGGCACCATCTTGCTGAAATCACATTGCTGCGAATGGCGCCGAATCCCTAATTCGCTGGCGAATACAGCTGCGATATTTTTCTCTGTCCGCACTCTACGTATGCGTGTTGGTGGTTTCATGTTCAGTAATGTAGTTTGGTGAAAAATTTATTCATAAGATTTCGAATAGGTCGCCCAAAGTGACCATAAAATGGAAGAAGTGGACCATGGTAAAATTATACAAGGTACTTGCACAACTACAACAAAATTACAACACTAAAAAAAACACGCATTTTGTTGGTAGAAACAAACAGTATTTAGTCATAAACAGATGTCTTTTGTTGTTAAAAATAACAATTACAGGGTAACTAAAGTACAATTGCAGACGCGGCATTCATGCATGATTATAGTCATTCAGTGTTGCCAATATGTGTGTAATACACAGAGTGTGTAATTTCTACTCTCATGTGTAGGCCATGTAATTAGATTGATGTATAATCTGTGTGTAATTCTACTTTGGGTTCTATTTTTGTTTAATTTTGTTTTAATTTTAACCTACAAAGAGGATGTGTA
This sequence comes from Nowickia ferox, assembly GCA_936439885.1. Lineage (NCBI taxonomy): Eukaryota > Metazoa > Arthropoda > Insecta > Diptera > Tachinidae > Nowickia > Nowickia ferox. The sequence continues at coordinate 85,723,262 of OW387023.1, read as the reverse complement.
GTGTAATTTTCCTCAATGTGTAATTGGAGACACAGCCATGTGCAAATTCATTGGCAACACTGTAATCATTTTATTCACACACATACACTAACATTTTTGCGGCTTGTAAACAAAGTCTGACAACTTTCTGCATTGTATACATTAATAGTATGGGCTTGTGCATGTACTCGTACCTTGTATAATTTTACCATGAAGTGGACGATGCACTTTCTTAACCGAGCATGAATTTTTATAATAAAATTTAGTAATCTGCAAGCGTTGTTCATTTGCAAGCCGATTCATGGTTAAATTATAGACCAAACTGAATATGTTTAACAAAAACATGATACACTAAAGCAGCTGAGTGGCTAAATACAGTGTTGCCAAAAAGAAAGTTGCTAAAACATCATCCTTTATAAACTTAAAGAGGGGAAACGCTTAGTCAAAGATCCTTTAAAACATTTTTTGTAATAACTTCACCTGCTTTTTAAAGTGGGCACCGCATTCCTTACCCAAAGCTGTATGTATTCTAAAATTATAATGGAATTGCGATAGATTTGCTAATACTCACATGTAATGGCGTCCGCTTGTTATTTGAATTTCCCATATGGACACTGCTTCCATGCGTGAGTATAATATCAATTATGCACATATCACTAAATGCAATAGCATTAGCTAAAGGCAAATAGCCATTCGGTCCTGGATATTCAATTAAAAGAGGATGGCGACGTAAAATACGTTTTACCAAGAAGTGCTGGTCTTTTCTAATGGCATGAAAGAGAGAAATTGTTGTGGGCTCGGCAGCCAATGTACAACCCTTTAGGCAAAAAATAAATGAAAGAATGCCTGGACTAATAAAATATTAAACATTCATTTTTAAAGTGAGAGCAAGTAAATTTTTGCAAAATTTGCTTGCAAATATAAAATCATAACAAGTTTAATAATATTATAAATAAAATTGACTTGCCTGTCTCACTCAAAATTTCGATTATTGCTTACAACAATTTGTGCTGAAATGCGCAATGTCATGTAAATGCCAGCAGCATTGTCTAGTTTTAAAGCTTTAACTCTTAACAAATAACCGAAGTTTTCTTCCAAATTATTAACAGTTGCCAGGCATTTGCTTGTCCTACAAGAAATTACAGAAAACAAATTCTTATGGAGCTGCTGAATTGCCCTTGCCTTTTAAAACACCCACCAAACAACATTGAGCCATCCCTTGGCTTTATGATGTAGTTCCACGTCATACACATCTGTATCAGATATTAAATTCCATTGTAGCGTAATACTGTTATTTGTTTCTTTTACAATTTGTACATTGAATTCATTTGTAATGTCGCTGAAACTCGTGTTGTCATCTTCACACAGCTTTGCCGTTTCCTTATCATTACCTGCCACAGTAACAGTATCACCAGTAACATTTTTCATCATTGATGCCAATGTTGATGATATTGAAAATGATAATGGTGGCGACGATGATGATGATTACCTTGTTTTTCCTTTGATATATTTCTTTAATGCAGGTAGAGAGAGAGAGGTAGTATTTTCAATATTTCTTTGTTGCCTGCATTTCCTTGTTTCTTGTTTTCATCTCCTTTGGTTGGTGTTGATGCTGATATTACACTTGAATTCCTTTGACTGAATATTCTAGCTGCTGCCACTGATAATTGCTAACGAAAGCAAACAACAACAGTATCTTCATTCACACAGCAACATTAACAAAGAGTATTGCATTTTTTTTCGATTTTGTATGTATGTATGTTTTATCAATATTTTGTTACTCTGGTTACCAAATTGTATTGAAAATCGCTGTGTAGTTGTGGGTGGAGGGAGCGGAAAATTCAATTGTCTTTTCATACATACATACATACATATGTATGTATTTGTGCGCAAGTAGAAGTGAATTTTAAATGTTTTTTGTTGCCTAAAGTACGTTGTAAAGGCCTACACACGATAAGTACTTAATAGTCTATACCAGTGTTGCCATATTTTTTTTTTTAATCTTCAATTTACGAAAACTGCAAATAGTGCGCCTTTTCACATGCATTTCATTTTGATGCTCAATAACAAAAACTAAAGCATGTAAAATTTGTTTAACTTCAACTATGGTTTTTACGAAAAGCAACACAATTTATGGCAAGAGTGGAAAAGTTGATACAATCGCAGTTTTGTTTTACAGCATATGATGTTCAAAAACCATTCTACTACTTAATAATCCTAAAAAATTCCTAGTAATGCACTTCAATACCAACTAAGCTTACTAACCTTTTATTTTCTAGTATTAAATAAAACGTAATATTACAAAACTGTTTAGTGTCTCAATTCAAACAACCCATTCAAAATGTTGCACATTCACTTATATCGCGATATTATGCAAACTATTTATTCCTAAAGAATTCTTTGATTTTATTCATTACAAAAAAAAATATAAGTTTCAGGGAAATGAAATGGAACATGTCCATAGTTATGATTATTATCTAGCGATATATTTGATTTTATTTGCGTTTATTAGAAATAAATAAGAACTCGTTGCAAGCTGTTAACATATGACCATCGTTTTGAAACATATTTGTGCTTAAGCTTCATAAGACTGATGAGTGCCGATGATTAAATTGTAATTTTATATCAAAGTTGAACAAATTAAAAAAAAACTCTTCAGTAATGATTTTCCTAAAATATTAACGGTCTACTTCATAAAAAATATTTTAGGTTTTTTAATGGTTTATTTGACAAATCTCCCATAGAAAAACGTCAAATATGCGTTTAATAAACCTGAAATATTTTTTGTAAATATGGCAGTAAATATTTTATTTTATTTGACAATATGTCATATAATAAATTTCTTAAAAATTTAATTTTATTTTTATTTTATTAAAGTTTTATTTTTACAACACTGGAACCATATTATTGATTTTTCTGATCTTTAAGTTTGTAGTATGTGCCTGTGTATCCGTGTGTCTGTAAGAGTCGACGTACCAACCAAACGTCCAAACCAACCAAAAGGTGACTTGATCGAGAATGTTCTTGGCTTTGTCTGAAGAAATTCAGTATAGCCGTTTAGAAAATATCACATCTTTTCTAGAGATATTCTGTTGAATCTGTGTGTATTTGATGCCGTAGCTCCCAAGCGGCTACAACGATTTTAATTTTGGTGTTTTCGTTTGGAAAGTGACTAGACGTTATATCTTCTAGCATACGAGGTGTGTTCATAAAATATCTGTGAATTTTGAATTTTCGCGGGTTACATACATATATACGAATTTTGATTTTTTTCGTGGCGTTATGTTGGTACTCATGTCTCTCACTTATGCCGACAATTTCGGCCATTTTGAATGTTCAGTTAATTGTTGACAGCTGCTTTGCTTGCACGTGTTTTGGCTCGTCTTCGATTTTTACCTGTTAAAAAAATGCAACAAAGAACCTGTATCAAATTTTGTGTGAAAAACGAAATTATTGCGCGGATGCATTCCTAATTTTGACTGTGGTATACGGAGAAGCTACCTTGGACCGAAGCAACGTTTATCGGTTGTACAAAATGTTCTCAGAAGGCCGAGAAGATGTGAACGACGAAGAGCGTGCCGGACGGCCGAGCACTTCAACAACAGACGAAAAAATTGATGAAGTGAAGAAAATGGTATTGGCCAATCGTCGAATCACCATTAGAGAAGTTACTGAGGACCTAGACACATCGATTGGCTCATGTCATTTGATTTTTTTTCAATGATTTGGGCGTGAGGCGGGTCGCAGCGAAATTCGTACCAAAATTGCTCAATTTCGACAAAAAACAGCATCGCATGAACATTGCTAATGAGCTGTTGAACTCTGTCCACCACGACCCAAATTTGCTTTAGGGGGTCATAACTGGTGACGAATCGTGGGTTTATGGTTATGACGTGGAAACCAAAGCTCAATCATTTCAATGGAAGCTGCCGCACGAACCAAGACCGAAAAAAGCGCTCCAAGTTCGGTCGAATGTAAAAGTTTTGCTTACAGTTTTCTTCTATTGCAGGGGCGTGGTGAATCATGAGTTCTTTCGACAGGGTAGAACGGTCAATAAGGAATATTACCTGCAAGTTATGCGCAATTTGCAGCAATCCGCTAGAAACGCTCGGATTTGTGAAAGAACAAGAATTGGATTTTGCACCACGATCGTTGCTTGTACGCGACTTTTTGGCCAAAAACAACACACTAATGATGCCTCAGCCACCGTATTCCCCAGATCTGGCCCTCTGTGACTTTTTCTTGTTCCCTAAACTTGTTCCCTAAAGACGGCATCGAAGGAGGAGCTGAACAAGATAAAAAAAAATTATTTTTTGAATTGCTTCGAAGATTGGAAAAAACGTTGGCATAAGTGCATTATATCTGAGGGGGATTCCTTTGGAGGGGACAAAATATAAATAAATAATTTTTGCAAAAACACAAAATGCCCGATACTTTTTTGTCATAAATTTTCTCAATGGGGTTTTTTGAAATTTTGATAATTGTTATTAATACTAATTTATTTATTTCTAAAATATAAAATATTTTTAAACTACCAATCTTATTCTTTCTTATATATAAAAAAGAAAAAATTTATTTGACCAAGTTAGTTTTATGCACCGAAATGGGTTTAAATTTTCCAACCCAGGAACAATATTTTAAATTTTATTTTTTCTAAGTTTCTATACTAATTTCATTTTTTCTTAAATATAAAATATGTTTAATTTATAGAGAAAAAGATTAAAGAAATTTTAGGAGGTTACTTTTATATAACAAAAAAGTTCCAATTTTCCAACCCTGGAATCACCTTTTTTATTTGATCTATATTTTAATTAAAAATACAATTCTTGTTGAAATATAAAATAGGTGTAATTATATAACAAAAAAGAATAGTTTTAGCTAGTTTCTTTTTTATACCAAAAACAAGTTTAAATATTCCAGGTCTGAAACAGTCATTTTGATTATCAGTACTTAAACGATGCTTTGTAAAACAAATTAGATTAAGTTTATTTTTGAAGATACAATAAATAAATATGCAAAAAAAAACCTTTTTTTGATGGTCCGGTTGAAGTAGAATTTTATATAAAAATGTTTGTCTTTGTATATCAAGGAAAGTTTTACTTTTCCAGCACTGGAATCATCTAAATTGTTTTGCTGCTGCTCAATACCTGGATATACAGATGAATTGATAACCTGTTCTTTTTCAGAAGTCGGTAAAAAATAGTGCATATTTCGCTTATAGAACATGGGCTAATTATGGCATTCGATATCGAGTATTCTACCGTATCGAATAAAATTTTGACATGTATCGAAAGGATGGATTACTGTTTCTTTTACATTAGTTGTTGAATCGACTAGACATTGGCGCATATTCATAGTAAAAACAAAGTATACTTTATACTTAAATTTATACTTAAATTTATTAATAAACTTAAATTTTTATGTAAATATCGCCCTATAGCATTGTATATAGGTCTCTGCTAACTCAATGTAGGATGATAAATTAGGATGTTTTTCATTTGTATCGGTATAAGCAGTACTTTTATATCTATATATATATGTATGTATGGATATATTACCATTGTTCTTGTATCGAGTATAATTCAATTGAAACTTCAACATACAATTAAATTTTAATAAAATTTTATTATTCTTAGTTGCATACATAAAAATGCAGTACGTAAACGTAACGTAAAATAAACACAAACATTTGTCCTTTTACAAAGCATACTACTTGATACAAAGCATACTACTTACAAACCGTCAGCAGTTATTGTTTTATAACATATGTGTTGTAAACATCAGTGCGACGTTGGTTAAACAAAGGAATTTGACGGCGCACCTCATCGACCAATTGGAAATCTACAATCGAATTATGCCAAATAAGTCATTTGGAATATACACAGTATAACTCTTAATTTTGTATTTATGTAACTACAAACATACACAAACACACTTACACACATACACATGAATACACATGCTGCATTAGTACTCACCAATTTCCTCAATGATTATTTCACGCTTAAAGCCTGCTGCACGTTGTACACGAGCCCACGGATCCACAATCATTGAATATCCATATGCAACATAACCGGACATATTATTACGTGAAGGTGCGCAAGTAACAACAAATAGTTGATTGTCGGTGGCACGTGCCCGTTGCAAAAGTTCCCAATGCATGGGGCCCTGGCAAATGCAAAAGGCTGAGGGATAAACTATCATTTTGCAGCCTATACAACAAACGAACAGTGAAACAATGCAGAAAACCTCAATTAATGTTTGTCAATTAATGCCATAAAAATAATAATGACAGCAATAAAGGATGTTATGAGTTAAAATTAAATTACAAATAATTGTGGTAGATGTTATTGATTTTGGCGAGTAAAATTTTTAATATGGAAAAAGTAAGTGGTCAGACATACAGATATATCTTCAAATGTATGTATGTGTGTATAAATTTCTTATGTAAATACCAACTGAGTGCTGGCAAAAATAAACCAAAAGCAAATATCGCAATCGTAGAAAGGAATCCTATTATTTTCGCTAGCATGTCCGTCTGTCTATCTGTCACAGGCTGTTTTTGTCGAGAACCGTAAGAGTTACGGGCCCAAAATTTTCACAGAATAATTATGTAAAACTTCGGCCGCTACAAGAAATAATATATATGAGAATTAAAAAATTAAAGGGTGTTCTAAAGCGAGCAACGAAAAATTTTGAAATCCTAATGTAATATACATCCAAGTATATAAAGACCCTTGAAATTTCCGAAGTTAGTGTGACTGCAACAATTAACACTTAATTTCCAAAATCAAAGTTATAGTGTAGTCTATCAGTTAATGTAATCTTGAGTATGTAATTTTGACAAACTTGCTGTATCTCGGAAACCGTAAGAGGCAAACACTTGAAATCAAAAACGCTAGAACTAAAAGATCTCAAATTAAAAAAAAATGCCGAAACTTAAAATCGCCAAAATGAAAAAAGCGCTTAAATAAAATATATCACCAAAAATAAAAAAATTACTGAAATGCAAAAAATCACCACAAGTAAAAACGTCGCCAAGAAACTACAAAATCGTCTAAAACTGAAAAATTGCCCAAACGAAAAAAGCATTAGAATTAAAAAAATCGCTAAGAATAAAAATATGCATTTCAAAAAAAATCGATAAAACCCGAACAAATCGCAAAAAACGAGCAAAAGACGTTAAAATAAAAGAAATTATAAAACTTAAAAAATGTATTGTAAAAAAACAAAAAAAAAATAAGAAACAAAAAAATTAAAAAAACGCCAAACCAAAATAAAAACGCCAAATTTAAAAAATTTCTAAATCTTAAAATATGTATTGCAAAAAAAAAAGAAAATATCGTCAAAATGAAATAAACGCTAAAACGAAAAAAAGACAAAACTAAAAAATCTCAAAATAAAAAAAATGCCGAAACGAAAAATCGCCAAAATGAAAAAAGCGCTTAAATGAATAATACCACTAAAAAGCTAATAAATCATTGAAATAAAAAAACCGCCAAATCGTAAAAAAAAAAACTAAAAAACGAGAAAAGCGTTAGCATTTAAAAAACGCTAAAAATACAAAAATGCACATAAAGGAAAGAGCGCTAAGACAAAAAAAAAATTCTAAAACTCAAAATATTGATTGCAAAAAAAAAACACACGCCGAAATGATAAAATCGAAATCCAAAACGAAAAAAATTAAAGAACTAAAAAATTGCTAAGACTTATTTAATTTCACAAACTCTATTTAAATATCAATTAATATTTAAATGTCAATTTTCATTAATTTTTGTATGGAGCAATGACTTTTAAATATAAATTAATATTTAAATAAGTTGGTGAAATATGCTCTTAAGATAATTATTGTAAAAAACCCAAAAAATCGCTAAAATGAAGTAAACGCCAAAATGAAAAAAAAGCCATAAATAAAAAGGGACAATATAAAAAATCGCCAAAAAGAAACGCGCCAAATTTAAAAAGTTCGTATCGTATTACATATCTGTGCTAAAAGGAAAAAGTGCTTAAGTCGAGATAAGCTGATTTTGAGTTAATGGCACCCTTGCAGTCTCGATGTTTGAAAGTAAACGTGGGTAAGATCTCAATTATTTTGTGTGATTTTTCAGAAAGTTATAGCGCAATGATTTGCTGCTTCTCTTTTTTCGAATTATAATCTCATATGGAATAATTGCTTAATTTGTTTATACTTTGGTATATTTCAAATTGAATCTATTATTTATAGTGTGTAAAATTATGTTTTAAAAAAATTTAAGTGAATACCGAATTTCATAAATTAAAAATAATAATAATGAATTAAAACCCTTCAAACGTTTGATTTTGCATTCTGCGTATTTTTATATGTGGTACTAACACTCAAATTTGTGGCAATGATATAAAGTTTTTTTGGCATAAATTATTTATTTATAATTCAAGAAATTTATTATTCGACATATTGTCATAATTAAATTGTAAGTGAAATTTATTTGCTGGTGGTTAAGCGATGTCTATATGCATTTCATTGTTGCTTTAACAAATCATCAGTAGACTTCAACCATACATTTTGAACAGTCACAAACCCCTTATCTTATGCACAAACTTCCAAAAACTATTTATAAAGGGTCCGCCAGATAACTTTTTTTTTTGAAAACAGGGCGCAAAACATCGAGTGTAGCTTCGGCTGTGTGGCACGTAGCGCCGTCCTGTTGAAACCAAATGTTGCCAATATCCTCCTCTTCAATTTTTGTGAACAAAAATTCGTTCAACGTGGCCTGATAACGATCGCCATTGACTGTAACGGCCAGTCCTTGCTCATTGGCCCAATTATGCCTCTGGACCAAAATCCGCACCAAACAGTGACTCGTTTTGGGTGCGTCGGCTTTTCAATGTATGCGTGCGGGATTTCTGTGCCCCAAATGCGACAATTTTGCTTGTGTACATACCCGCCAAGATCAAAATGAGCTTCATCTGAAAAGATGATTTTTTTTGGCAAAATCGGTATCTTCTGTAAATCGATCGCAGCAATATTTCCCAGCGTTGTTCAAGCGTATACACAACCATATTCGTTCAGCGGAAGGAACAAACTAATTATCTGTCAAATCAGACATGAGGTAAGTGTTACCATTCACGAAATAAGCACTAGTTGAAAAAAAATGTTAGATGGCGGACCCTTTAATTATTCTCATTAGTGAGGATAGTTTTAATATCAAACAATTAAGTTTGTTTCAGGATTGGAAAGCAATAAATTAATGTTCGCTGGGTTGTGGGTCATTAACAAGGTGATGAAAAATATATATTCAACAAATTAATTTGTTTATTCTCCTAATTTAATTGTAATTTAACCTTAGAATTTGTACAATGACAAATATTCATTGGTATTCTTTTGCCCTTACGTAAGTTTAACCAGTTTTGCTGATTGATGAAAGTTTAATAGTTTAATTTTATTGGATTTGCTTATAACTTTTTTCTGTAGTAATAACAATAACCATAAATCATTTAAATCCCAAAAAAATTAGCTAATAAAGGTAAAAACGAAATTTAAATACAAAAGCTAATAGTTAAAATAATTTCTTGCACTCACCACCACAATAAATTCAAGTAAAACCCACACACACACATACCTTGATTGCGGTAAATTTGAGCCAATTCACTAAAACGCTTGTCATGGCAGATACCGATGCCCACCTTATGACCGAAAATATCAACAACAGTAAAATCACTGCCAGCTGATAAAGCTAAACCCTCGTTAAACTTAACGCCACCGTGATGCTCTTCGTCAATGTCGACATTAAAAAGATGAATCTAGTAGAAGAAAAAATAAGTAAAAAAACACACACACTTACACACACTAATCCATTTCCCCCAAATTACCCACCTTACGGTGTCTGCCTATTAGTCTTCCCTCTGGTGAAAACACAGGACAGGTGTTGTATAACTTATCCGAATCAGCACGCTCAATGATGCTGCCACCAATGATATAAATACCCAATGACTGAGCCAATTTCGAAAGCGCCTGGCAAGTAGGTCCTTCAGGCACTTTTTCAGCATTTTTGCCAAAACAGTCTGTAGCATATGGAGCATTAAAGCATTCAGGTAGAATTGCCAAGTCTACTTTGGGATTTTTGTGTTTTGCCTCTTTGATGGCATTAACAGCATTTTGTACATTTTTGGTCACATCGTGGCCACCGGGCAATTGGCAAATTGCAATTGTTAATTCTGCAATAATTGAGTAAAATAAAGACAGTGGCAGGGAATCATTAACAATTGCGATGCGAATTGATTAATTAAAGAAACCGCACACAAATTTAAATTAATTGAAAAACATTTTATGTATGTTTGCTTCCCAAGCATTATATAAATACTGACTTTTATTACTTTGTGACATTTTTAAGCTGCTGTCGGTTACGCGCTTTCTGATCGTGTAAGAGTTTTAAATCGTGTCGTGGTTGTGCACTTACTGCATTAAATATTTCATTTGCTTGTTTTTTAAATGTAAGTGCATTGCATTCGTTATCAGTTGCAGTACTAAATACCAAAACAGGAGATAATCGTTTTTTCTTGTGTTCAAAAATTATTCGATTGGAGGAGGTTAAGGAAAGCTTTCATTTAAATTTGTTGCTGATAAAGTGGAATCAATAAGTACAATAATTCAGTTTATAAGAGAGTAATTACTAATGCTAAACAATGAACGCATCAATGTATCGCTGCACAGTGGGCTGCAAATGGTAAAAGTTTGAAAATACGTGTTTCTAAAAATAAAGTTAGTTCAGCTTAAGACTTCAATTTAGATTTTCCATTCCCAACTGGAATACCCCAACAAAGTTCCAAGTTCAAGCTACTTGTGCATATAAAAAATAAAATAACAATTAATGTTCGAAATATTTTAGAGTTTCTAACTCTTTCTATAAATTTAGAATATTAAAGACAAAATGAAAACTACTTAATCAATTTTTACTCGCAATATGTGCCCATAAATACTCTAGCAAGGCGACGTTGAAGTTAATATTCAAAGAATAATAACTACAACGTTATACCTTCTGCTTAGCAAAAAATATTCCACCACACAAAACACATCTGGCATTTCGTGTGTTGTTATTTTGTGGTGTCATTTTCAAAATGTGTGCAATTCAGACCACCTTATATTTTTAATTTGGAAAGCAGTGCTACACAATAAAAAATTACGGAAATGACAAAAGTTGCTACTAGTACACACTATTGGGATGTCACAAAATGCATTAGAAAATGTTTTATCAAGTTAAAAAATAGAGAAAAAAAATCTACATGTATAAATAAATAAAGTGGCGTTTTATTTCAAACACTTGATTGTGTTTGGTGGGTAGACAATACATTCAAAGCGCCCACCACTGATGTACTGTATGTAACTTTCTGGATGTTGCTAACATTCTTTGCAACCGCAAAGCAGACAGTCTTGTATAAACAATATCGTAGTTAACATCGTGGTATTCTGGCAGTGAGCTATTTAACATTGTGTACTTAAAAGCTTTTAATACTAGTGTTGAGTAAATAAATTGTTCAGTATTTTTTGTGAACTGAAAATTTTAATATATCGGCATATATCGATATATTGACACTAATACAAATATGAATCAGAGATGAATAAAAAAAAGACGTACTATTTAAATGGAACTCTTGTTGCCGTTTTTCACCGCTTCTGCCCTCTTATAAGAGGTATTTAGTAGAACAACATTCTTAAAAGTTTAGTGTCCGTGTCCGGTTATTAGAGTGTCGAATGAATGAACGTGTTGGATCTACAAAACTTGTCCGATTATGAGAGGTGTCTGGTTACAGGAGGTGTCCGTTATGAGAGGTTCCACTGTATTGTAAAAAACAAAAAAAAATCGCCAAAAAGAAACAAGCGCCAAACTTAAAATTAATCGCTGTAACTAAAAGTATCGTCAAGAAACGAATAAAGTCGCCAAAACGAAAAAAGGCACCAATACTGAAAGAAATCGCTTAAATTAAAAAAAAAATCTGAAAAAACCCGGAAAAATCGCCAAAAACGAAAAAATCCCACAAAAACATCAACAACCGCAAAAAATTCCAAAAACGAAAAAAGCGCCAAAATGATAAAAAGTTACAGCACGAAAAAAACGCTAAAATTAAAAAAAGAAGTGTTCGTACGGCACCCTTCGTATGCGAGTCAAAGTTGCACTTTAATGTATTTATTTATTTTGTTAATAAAGCAGCTGATTGCAAAACTAAAATTTCATAATGTGGACACTAATGCAACTCCCATGCAAAATTTTACAGTATTGTAGCAACAAAATTGTAAGTCTGGACAGCGACTTTAATAAAAAATGCTTTCACTTTTTTTCGGATTCAGTTAAATGTATGAAAGTTGAAGATGCAAAAAAAAAACGGTACGAATTCAAAAATAGGAAAATTTTTACTTTCGCACAAATTATGTGGCGCATCTGATAACTGTCGATTCGTTTAAATACATTAACATTTTTGCAATCAACTTGATTAACAACATATGACAGAAGTCTCATTTGGTTCATATTGAAATTAAATACAACCAAACCACCTATTACAAAACTAGAAGATAATAAACTGACTCTGCAGGTTTGGTCAAATTATTAAATGTATAGTAGTAAAAAAGCACCTGAGAATATTTATTATTCTTTAAAACAAATACCAATATTACAGAAGTCGCATTTGGTTCAAATTAAAATCATTAAAAGTATTTCAAGCAGACACTTATTTACTTTTTTTTTACAAAACTGAAAGTAATAAATATATAATAAATTTATTATTTAACCAATACCAACTTAAAAGAATACTAAGTTATCTTTATATTATTTATTATCATGAAGAACTTTCCTTAAAATAAATGAATTGAGTAAAGTATCTGTAAAGAAAAAGAGAAAACTTGCTTTTAAATTTAAATTGAAGAAAATAAGAAATCGGTTCATTAGTTATAATTGTGTAAGTCATATGAATCATAAAGTTAAGCCAAAATTGATGTTGATAAGGAAATTTCTTAAATTATTTCCATTCACTAGTAATTTTTGTTTGTTTTTGCACTGCGTTTCTGCTTATGGAGCTATTCAGTACACTTTAACTAAAAAATTTTTGATATAACCTAAAACACTTTGTACTCGTATGTTTGTTGTGTTTATTGCGTTTTAAGCTTGCATATTTCAAAAATAGATTTGCCTTAAAAACTAATCTTAACAGTAATATGTATTATGCAATTCATATTTAAAATCAATTTTAAATTTGTTTTTTATGGTTGACTTGAAAGTGTCTCTGACAGTGATACTTGCGTAAGCATTGACTACAAAAAAATCACTTTTAATTTAAGACGAACAAGTATAAACGGTAATACACTTCGCCAATAATATCATGTTCCTAATCTGCTTTCTTTGGCCTCTTACAGTGACAGCTATTTTTTATTTTGTTCGCTTTTATTAATATTTTTCCTAACATTTTTTATTAAATTCATCATTTATCATTTTCAGTTTATAATCGATTTATCCACACCAATAATTCAAGTGCCTGGCTCTAAACGTGAGTTTATTTGTCCTTGGTAGTTTTTTCCAAATATAAAGGAGGGTGTATTAATGCTCTTATGGACGTTCGTTTGTCCAAGCGCATACATTAGGGTCGTAACTTTTTTCAGACTAAGAATATTACACCACCATAAGCTTCTAGAAACTGTTTATGGCAGAGAGTACTAAAGAAACTATAAGTGTCTTGGAAGCTTACATCTGAACCAAGTAAGAATTTTATTTTCCCTCTCATTGCATTCTTGAGATGAATAAATATATTCAGTGAATTGCAACGCACACGAACGGACTTTACATGCATATGTAATACTATACCAACTTTAACTGATATAAGCGAATATCTCACCTGATGTACCCATTTCTTATTTTTGTTTTTGTTTTGACGTTTTTTTAAGTTTTAGCGTTTTTTTCGTTTTGATGATTTTCTTGGCTTTGTCGTTTTTTACAATACAAGTTTTTAGTTTTAGCGATTTTTATTTGTGGCACTTTTTTTCGTTTTGGAGGTTTTTTCGCTTTTTGGCGATCTTAAGCCTATATACGCGAATATATTACCTGATGTAGATATTTCTTAATTTTTTTGATTTTTTTGTTTGTTTGTAGCGCATTTGTCTACGTTTTGACGGTTTTTTTTGGTTTGGGTGTTTTTTTTTTTTTGCTTTTCCATTCTTTTTTCGATTTTTCGACATTTTAACAATACACATTTTTAGTTTCAACGATTTTTTATTTTTGACACTTTTTTGGTTTTTGGCGATTTTTAGCCTATACATGAATATCTTATCTGATGTAGATATTTTTTAAATTTTTTTGTTTTGGCGTTTTTTGAAGTTTACCGTTTTTTTCGTTTTGATGATTATTTCGGCTTTTGGCGATTTTTTTCGTTTTTTGATTATTATTTTTAATTTTTTACGTTTTTTTGCTATACATATTTTTAGTTTAAGCGATTTTTTAGTTTTGGCGCTTTTTTTCATTTCGGCGATATTTTTTCGAAGTTTTGGTGATTTTTTAAGTTTTTTGGCGACCTTTTTAGTTTTGGTAAATTGTTGGTATTTTAGCGATTCATATTATTTATGGTGATATTTTTCATATAAGCGCTTTTTTCATTTTGGCGATTTTTCGTTTCGGCATTTTTTTTTTAATTTTGGGACTTTTCTTAGTTTTGGAGTTTTTGAAAATTTCACGAGTTTTCTTCTTGCGGATTCTTCCTTCTCTCCTCTATTAAATAAAAAAAACATAGAAACTTTAAAATTGTATACCCTAATGTTTGCGGCATGAAGGATTATCATTTATTAACATTCCGCTTGCTCTTATCGAGGACGGACTCATTGTCTCCTGTGCTGTTTTATAAGTTTGAAAAATTCTTTTTGTTTGGTATTTGTATTTTGCTGATGATTATGTTGGTGAATATGTCTGCTGTTCGCGTGTGTGTATGTGTGTGTGTGTGTTATGTTAGAGATATTTTCACTTCATTTAGTATAAATTAAAAAAATTGTCATTTTATCAGCCACCATGATGAATATGAAATCTAAGCATTCTCCTTCCATTTATTTGTCTAAATGGTATGTCATTCTGGTTTCTTGTTGTCATTGTTCCCATCTTGACAATTGTTGGTGCTGGCAGCTTGATATTTTTGTGAGGAAAAAGAAAAGTACAAAATTGTAACATCCCTGCAATAATTATGCAAAAGATTATATGGCTCATAATTTGTGTCACATTCTTACCCATATACATTCACTATTTCATCGATTTATTGACTTTGTTCATTCATTAGTTTATAGAAAAGTTTACTTTGCAAACAAACACTTCATTGGCAAATGTTCGCTGCGGGCCATGGAAATTAAATTTTTTCTCTTGCTGCTGCTGCCGCTGTTAATTTTGCTACTCGCACTTAAGTTTACTGTCACTATGCTGGTATGTCCCACGGCCAAATCTTGATGGTGGCTTTGGTGGTTTGTAAATAAGTATCATTCTCTGGAGTTTGTACGAGCATTTTGTTGTACCAAACTCATAATTGACTAATAGTCCTCTTGGCTAGATTATAAGCTTTATTCATTTTTATTGATGTTATTAATCATTTGAGGTTCTTAAGATATTTACTACAGAGGAAACGAACGCATAGCAAATAGAAAATCGTGCAAAGTAAACGTGATTTTGATTTAATGTTTTAGTAATAAATTATACATTTTTTAAATTCATTGCGTTTAAATTGCTTACAATGACTTTTAAAATGAATTTAAATAGCAATTTAGAAAATATGTGAGAAAGATGAATTTAATTTTGGAATTTTTTTTTTTAACATAAATGTTCGAAATAAAAAAACATGGATTCTTGTGTATTAAGCCTCTCGAAAATATAGAAAAAATATATAAATTTAAATAACTAGAACTTGCGAATATAAATCATAGACAGGCATATGAGAGCTCCATGTAGAGCGAATAACATTTAATAAACTATAGATGAAAAATTTTAGCTTACTTTTACCAAAATTTTCAAGTAACTTCTTATGTAATGAAAATTCACGTATTCTATTTTCATTGTTAAATTTTTGTATAAGCTTTAAATTTATACTAAAAGTTTACCGGCTATCGAAAAATACATATCATTCCAATCTTCTAATGTTTATCGGAATAATTAAAATTTTCCTTAAAATGGAAGTGTATTTCATTACAAAAAGGAAACAGTTGATTCGTAAAATAAATGAATACCCTTGTTTTATATAGCAGCATCAAAAGCTTGTGAATAAATCCAAACAGTTCACATATTCCATTTGCAGTAAAAGCTGAGAGTATGTAAAGCAGAAATCTGCATCAACTGACACCACACACAGTGGACCAAACACAAAGAACGCTGATGATGAAAGTGTAGTGGTCTTCGAAAACAGCCCGATGTTCCGTTCTACTACGTGTGCTAGTTCTTCATTAATAATTATCACATGTAATTTGGCTAACGAAGGGATACGAACCTTAGCCTTATCAAATTATAAATTGTTGCGGTAGTCCTGTACGATTCGGAAAATTCGGCTAAGTCAATGGAAAAAAATCGTTCGTGGATTCCCCTAGTCAAATCATAAATATAGAAAAATTGTTTTAGTTAGCTATTTTTAAAAAAAAAATTACTTTCCAGCCTTGGCAACATCTTTTTCATTTCGCAAGTTTTCAATTCTAAATTATAAAAAATGTGCATTTAATAAAAAAAATTATTTTAGTGAATTATTTTTATTCTCCAAAGAAAACAATTTACAATTCTTCCAGCCGTTTTTTTTTTTGATTTGGCGGTATTTTAACTAATTTTTTTTCCTTTTTTTTCCTTTTTGAAGTGCGTGGCTGCACAGAAAAATTTACATTTCCACCAGTTAAAAAGTCTATCTCAATCTTTCTTCTTTTCTTTAGAAAATCACATTAATTAATAAAAATATTTCATTCGATAAAGATTGAAAATACTAAATTAAGCCCGATTAAGAGATTATTCCTGATTAAAATTCACTCTAGTTCAATTAAATTTAATATGTTTCAATGTAAAATATATTCAATTATAAAAATTGCATTTATTCGACTTATTTCTAAAATATTAAATATGGAAGAAAAAAATTAAATAAGTTTAAGTTTTCCAACCCTGGTGCAGTCTTAATTGATTTGATTGATTTTTAGTATAAATTTGTTCTTTCTAAATATAAAATATGAGTAATTGAAAAAGAATTAGTTGTAATTATTTTTTTATACTCCTTATCAATAAAATTTGAATTACCAGTCCTTTTGATTTTGCTGATTTTCAATACGAATACATTTAGGACCAATTTTGACACATCTTTCTAGGAACAAAGTCTCTAGCTTTTTTGGGAGCTTCTGATATGTCATACAGTCAGATATTACTTATTCAACTTCACTGTTCATAAGGACCAGGATATACTCGTATGTATATGGTTACCTTATAATAGAAACGCCCTATTTCATTATTTTTTCAAATCGGGTTTCTTTTACCATATTTCAATAGACGATCCTATAATGTATCGAAATATGCAAACAACTCGATTTGAAAAAACAAATATAATGTAATGGGGATTTCTACATCATTGGGTCTCATATTAATATCGAGCCATAACCGCTAAAAAAGGCTTAAGCGACCGACACATGTCTTAGACTTCTTATTTTTTGGTGAAAATGGATTATTTATGATCGCAAATAATCAAATTTGGTCATAAAATTAAGTTCGAAAAATATGTCGCTTACACTTTTCTTTCGGTTATGGAAGTTTATAAAAAAAACGACACATTTTTATAGTGTAAACTAATGCTTTCTTATAAAACATTTTTAAAACAACAAAATAGTTTAAGAGTAAAAATTGTTTCTATTCTCCAACATGATGCCAAAAAAACTGCTACAAAAATAGTTTTTTTTTTTCATAACAGCAAATCCTTTCTGATATGTGCGCGCACGTTATGATTTTTTTTTTTTTTTTGATAATAGCGCTGATTTCTTTTTTTTTTAATAAACCCTTAGTAGTATTTAAGAACTCTTTATAGTTTTAAATACATTTAAGTTTGTATATCTAAGCATTTATACTTGGCACGTGTTTATGCGAGGGATAAAGTGTTTTTTTTAATAATTCAAAACTATTTTAGCCTTTTGTTGGAGGAAAATATTTTAGCCCTCGAAGAGCTATTTTTCAAGCTAGATATTTTTCAAAACAGTGCGCCTGGCCTGACCCCCTTAATTCGAACGATATTGGAAGCAATAAAATTTAGTTGTTTTGTTTTTGTTTTTAATATAAATGTTGGATCAAATCTATGTTTCACATTTACAGGAACAAGCCCTATAAGTCATGAAATGGCGTAGATTATTTTAAGTTTATGTTTTATCTAAAACAATTTTATATATAAAAAATCCTTTGTACATCTGTGAGAGTAGTGACCCTCGTATATACTTAATATGCAACATAGTCAAACTGTGCATGTATTTAGTACCACTAAACAAAGCTGATCAGTTAACAAGAATATTTTGGAAATCTGAACGTGCTTTTGCTGTACATATGAAGGATTTAAAAGATTTTATTTACCATTTGCTTAAAATTTGAGCCAACGAAGCACAAAAAGTTTTAACCTGCATATAACACTATTTTTTTAATCACAGGCAGCGCATAATAATTGCAACTGCCACCAGGTTCACGTGTACGATCCCAGCAAAAAATTCGACATTACTTTAAGAAAGACTTACTTTAGTGCCTTCCCAATCTTACAAATTTGCCAAATTTATTTACTGGCTTACAAAACACATAATACAAAACCATAAACGAAATAAATACTAATTAAAGGCATTTCTTCAAATCTTCTATCAAATTAATTAATAAAAAAATAAGTTTAAATATAGCTAAATCCAGTAAATATTTCTCTGGCAAAAAGTAAAATACAACAAGGTACAAACAATAAAATCAATTTTGTATTTTGTTGTTGCCTTGGGAGGCTCGTATGTCAAAAGCAGCTGATTGAAGATAATTTTAGTCAGCTGCTCCGCCGCCGAAAAAAGTTTGGCTTATGTCGCCTGAGTAATTAAGTCGAGATAATCTGATTTTGAGTTGATGATACCTCCGTAATTTGCATATTCTAAAGTATTCCTGGTCAAAATCTGAATTAATTTTTGTGATATTTCAGGAAGTTATAGCACTATGGCTTGCGACTTATCATCTTTAGACTACTAATCTCATTTGGAATAATAGCTTAATTTAGGTTACAGTTTGGTATATTTCAACTTAAATGTACTATTTATAGTGTGTAGAACGATGTTTGTTTAAAAAAATAAATGTTAACAGGAAATTTCCCACTGTAATTGTAAAAGAAATAAGGGCCAATTTCACTGTCGACAACGTTCGACCTGTCGCACACTTACATTTGACACAACATCCATTGTAAGATATTGATATTTTGCCGATATTGAATGATAAGGCGGATCCAAAAATAATAAGTTATTGCCCGAAACTACAACGCCACTGACTTAAGTGGCTGAGTCACGTTTTTCATGAGGAACTAAAATATGTTACGGAGTGTAAACAATATGTGTATACACTTTGAGAATCGAGTCAGGCGTGCATATTGCAATTTTTTCCGATAGTCAGGCAGCTCTTAAGTCCCTCCTTTCATGGGAATTTCGTTCCATGCTGGTTTAAGAGTACTTTGACTCATTACAAAAGCTAGCCATACGGAACAAGGTTTCCATTTATTGGATACCTGGCCACAGCGGTCATACGGGCAATGGGAAAGCGGATGAACTGGCTACTCAGTTTATAAGCCCAGAGCCGTTTTGTGGCGTAAGTCGGTCCAGTGTAACATCTCTGATCACAGAAGATGACACTTCGACCGCTAAGTAAATGTGTTTGACTTCTTCTGGTTTAAGGCAAGCCAAAGCATTGATGCAGCCATTTACATACAATGGCATCCTGAACCTCAATAGGAATAATGTACGGCTGGTTACTGGTTTTCTTTCTGGTCACCTTGGACTGAACTATTCTCTGTGGAAATGTAACCAAGTTCGTTCACCCTTGTGTCGTTTATGCTTGGAAGATGACGAGACGACGGAACACATTCTTTGTAAGTGTATCGTCTTATGTAACAGTAGAAGGGGTGTTTTTTATTCTGAGTTTCTGTGTTCAGATGATATTAGGCGGGCTTCTCCAATATCTGTGCTGACTTTCATAAGGAGAGTCATACAAAGATTGATTTAATTTAATTTACAGATCTATGGCACAAAAGATCCATCAGGTGTCGCAGTGCCGGTCTTTGGACCAGATCTTCCCCCTTTTCTAATGTAAGGGGGAACTATGAAGGCATTTGCAATGGACCTAAGGGTCTCCGCGTAAAAGTATTTAGCATTGCTCTTGCTTACTTGAGCTAATCTTTTGACTTTTAACTTTTTGCTTATCAAATAAAACTACATATTTTCCATACAAAATTAAAGCCAAATTTATGAGAAAATTAAAATGGAAGTACGTGAAATTAAAAAGGAGATGAAATGAAATAAATAATGCTTTGTTGGCATTGCTGTGAAAATTTTAAATCTATACAATCTTTCCTTAATAATTTTAGCAAAATGTTTTATTTTTAAAACATTAAAAATTCATATTCCTTAATGTGGCAGCAGCAGAACCATCGCTTTCATATTCAATCTAACTACTTTTGGCATTAAAAACGAAAATGAGAAAACAAAACTTCCTAAAATTTATTCCTATCCAACTTTATATATAAAAAAAAAGAACTAACCAAAATAACATCAGCAGTTTATTTCGTAAACAGCTTTTGTTGGCTTTGGTGAAAAAAATCCATTTAAATGAGATTAGCAAAAAAAAACCCAAGGGACTTCTTACTAATGATCCACAGCACAGTTTACAAAAACAAATGCTTTATCAAACAAGTAAACCACACACACACTAGAGTACGTTACAAAAAGAAGTCTTCCTAACGCGTAGTCAGGCCAACATTTGCTTATTAAAAATAAGATTTAGAAAAAAATGTAAAACTTTAAGCAAACAAATTTTACATTTTGCTTGCCATTCAAAACATTCATTAGAAATATTCATTTTAAATTTTATAGACAATTTGCTGGACGAAGAAGAAAAAGATTTTCCATTCGAGATAACGACAACATGAAAATTAAATACGAAAGAACGAAAATGCCTTCAAGGAATTTTCTCTTTATAATTAAGCGAAAAATTATGTGAAACGTTACCAAAAAAAAAAAGAAAAAAACAAAACAAAATAAATAAAAAATTTTGCACATATAAACTGCTGGAATTTGAAACTTGGGTTTCCTTATGTTTTATTTTATCTCACGTATTTACTTCTGCCAGTTTGGCTGGTGTAAATTGCAATTAAAAAACAAAGATTGCGTTTTTTATTGTAACATGCCAAAGGGAAAATGAAATTAATGCCAAACTTTTGAATGAAAGTGGTCGCAGTGCAGAGTACTTTATTTCAAAAGGATGTAGAGGACGAAAAAAAAAACTTAAATATTCTGTTTAGTGCAACTCCCAAAAAAATTATAAGTTTTTTCTTTTTTAATATATCGAGCATTTTATTTAAATTTGGGTTAGCATTGAATTATCTAAACTGTACTAACATTAAAAAAGACTTTAACACGACTTTATTTCTCAAATATCAGGGTGATTTCTCAAAAGTTGTTTCCCTAACAAAACTCTTCAACTAAACTTCATTTTATATGTATATTCCGAGCAAACTTATAAGCCACATAGTTTTATAAAATAATATGTAAAATAAATGAGAATTACTAAATATACAAATAGAGAAAGCTGAAAAGCTTTAAAAATAATTAACCAGCGAACATTTTGGAAGATAATTCCATATGGCGTGCTATGCACACACTTTGTTAAGCAAAACCTACATTATAGGGGTGATTTTTTTATAGGAAGAAAAAAAGAAGTGTATAACATCAACAAAATACGTGAAACAAATCCTTGTAGCAAATACTGGTAACGATGATATGAAACGAAAATATAAAACGAAACTATACTCAAAATGAGGTTGCTATCTGTGCTCTTTATTTCAGGAAACCATGTTAGTGTGGTCTACACTAAGTTTTAAATATTGTAACTTCTGTTGCATATGGCAATAAATTGGTTCAAAGATCCAATGGGTTGGTGTCTCGAATATTGATATATACGAGGATCTTTAAATCGCCATTTTGAAAGTCATATTTTAGACACAGCAGATTTACTTAAAGCAAGTCTGAGTCTATGTTAGGGTTGTGGAAAGAAGAAAGAAGACGGATACAGACTTACTTGTACTAAAAAGTTACTTCAATTATCATGTGTTTTTTTTATTCGCTGTTTTAAAATAACTAATACGACTGTCCGTATGTGAACAAATGAGCAGTTTCAACAGAGATTTGAAGAGATATGCTTCAAGAAAATTTTAAAATATACAAATATCTGTCCCTGGTGCTGACTTAACCCAGCAGCAGTCTCTTACAAGAGAATTAGTTTGATAACAAAGTCGCATGTCCGGCAGAAGCTGTTGTGCTACTCTCAAAACTTTTTATATTGAAAACTACGAAAACAAACTGAATGGAAGCCTTTTTGGCAATGATTTTGCTTCATATGTGTTTCATGTTAACTCAACATAATTTAGAGCAATAAATATACGAGTATAAAGAAAGTTTTTTGTAATCAGCAATAATTAGGTTGAGAAACTTATACAAAACCCAGCAAATAATTTTTATTCGATATGAATCTATCTTATTTTTCTATGAAGCTAGTTTCAGAAATTGCAGAAATCAAACCTTAAACATCTTATTATTTCCCATAAATTTTATATGGTTTTAAATCAAAATGTTTTCATGTTAATTTTACATTGGTAGTTTTTACTGTATTTTCTCTAGTTAAGGTCAATTGCGTTTTTACAATATGATATTGTATTCAAATTTCGGTACAGTTTCTTCTCCAATATGCTTGCTAAATTTATGGCTTAAGTATATTGTTTTAAAGATACTATATTTAAAGATACTATATCTTCTAGTGAAAAGTGCTGGTACTGTTTTCGTTGGACAAACTTCCAAGCCACAGCTTTGACATAATTGTGAATTATTTCTGAGAGTATCATTGGATCTTTACCTTTTTACTAGCCATGTCTCCCTTCTCTTCCTTCCATGGCTCTCAGCAAAGTGTTAACGTTGAAGTTCCAGAGCAGTAGCAAGAGTACCCATCCATGTGGTGTTGCTCTCTCTGCTACTTAAGATTCAAGAGAGGCGCCTATAAATGAATCGATACTCATGTAGTGTGAAGGCTTGCTTATAACTATCATGTTTGTCCATGAAATTACTATAAAACATACACACACAAAAAATTCCAATGTTAAATCACCACGCAAAAATTTCGATTGCAAATCATACTAGATTTACAGCCTGTTTGGTTAAGATGTGGACGATGGAAATCTTGATGTTTCTGTAATAGATTAAAGAAAAGTTATACAAGTTTCCTTTAGTCTATTACAAAAACGCCCAGATTTCTAAAGTCAACTTCTTACTCAGACCGGGGGTTATAAAAAATAACATGTTGTTCCAGAGTGCTGGTGTGTGTTTGCTTTATTGTGTGAGCTGATGTTGTTTTGTTGTTGTTTGTTTTGATGTTCGTGTTGTGTAATTAGCCGACAAACTTCTCATTATCAGCTGCTGGCTAGTAGTAGGCAGTGCACTAGTCTTGTAGTCGGAGGGTCGCTGGTTCGAATCCGAGTTTATTGTCAATGTCACTTTTTTAAATAACTCTAATTTCACATAAATTTTATGTTAAATTATCAACTAAATCATGTTGAGTTTAATTTTAATTAATGATGGCATTTATCTATTATGTATCTGAAGAATATTTAACTCAAATATTGCCCGGGGAAAGCCAATTTTATATACATATAAACATTTTTCTGATGCCTGTGCCAATATAAACAATTACGTATGTTAAATACAGGGTGAGGTTGGTGGCAAATCTATATTTTTAAATACGATTATTTCAAAAAGCAATAAACAGTCCAGAGGAAAGGTGGCGCCGTTGGAATTATCGATTGTGCGTGTTTGTTAATCACGATGTCGCAGTGGTCGAGTGAGCATCGCGTGTTCGCTGTGGAGATATTTTTTAAGAGTAATGATTCTTACGTAATTGCTCGTCGCCAATTCTGTTCAAAGTTCGGTCTTCGGCGAATACGTGATGGACCGAATGTAAATTTAATTCGTTCGTGGATGCAGAGATTCCGCGCAACTGCTTCGGCTATGAATGTCCCACGGCCAGGGCCCAGTCGATATTCAAGGACTCCCAAGAACATTTAACCGGTTGAAAGCAGTTTATGTGAAAATCTGTGACTTTCAATACGGAAAAGAGCATCCTCACTGGGACTTCCAAGAGCGATTATTCATGAAATTTTAAAAAAGGATCTGAATTTACATTCTTTTAAAATTCAAAGTAAGAAATTATTTCTGATTAAAATATTTTACTTAATAAGTAAAATAATAATTTGGGATTACTAGTGCGTTAAAATAATTTTAAACTTAGAAAGTGACTTTGATTAACGCAAAATTTTTTGTGAAACGATGTTGGAGCGTTTTCGCACTGTAAATCCCATTTTTGGGAGCGATGAGGCTCATTTTCACTTAAACGGCCACGTCAACAAGCAAAACTGACCTTACTGGGCTCCAAGAACCGCAACCCTCGATTTCAACATAAAAAACCATTGCATTGCCCCAGGGTAACTGTTTGGTGTGCCTTATCCACACATGAGATAATTGGACCATTTTTTTTTCGAAAATTCTCGAGGCCAGGCGGCGAATGTCAAGGATGAAAATTATCGACGCATAATTACGGAATTCTTTTTGCCAAATCTGAGAGCTCAACCATCGTACTCTTCACACATGTGGTTTCAACAGGATGGGGCGACTGCAAACACAGGCAGAGCTTCGACGAATTTGCTTCGGGAAAATTTCCCCCAAAAACTGGTCAGTCGCTTTGGGATATGCCATGTCCACCCAGGTCACCGATCTAATTCCCACGTTTTTTTTTTATGGGGCTATCTCAAAGATAGTGTTTACAATGACCATTCCCAATCTGTTGTGGCTTTATAGGAAAATATTTTTTGAGAAAGCAGCTCAATTGAACCAAGTTAACTGAAGCGCGTGGCGCAGAACACAAGGCTCCATTTTGAACAGTGCGTTCAACTTGACGGAAGACATCTAGATCACATACTCTTTAAAAATAAAATCCGCATTTTCATTATATCATTAAATTAAGTTAAATAAGCTGACTACATTAAATTAAATTCATGTTGATTCAACGTGAAATAACTTTGATTCAATAAGGTTAATCGTGTTATTTAAGTATTAAATTCAGGTTTTTTGACTTGAAATAACTTCGATTCAACAAGGTTCCTCATTTTAACTTAACAGTACTGGAGTGTTTAATCAACATGAAATAAGGTTGTTTCAAATTAGTATAAAATACATACATACATATGTCGAAAAAATATTGCCAAATCGTTTTCGTAGATTTAAATAAGAAATTTTTCTGTGTGCACGATTTTGTGAGACCTTGTGAACTCCCTATTTCTATTTATATTATTTTATATGTTATACGAACAAATCCAAGCCTTTCGTCCTAATTTTAGAGCACTACCCAGCAAAAAATTAAAATACAAATCATAAATTACATCATTGATGAAATCAGCTCCAAGTAGTTCTATTTCTGGTGAATCATCAATGAATTTAACACATGTTTGTTCCAAATTACTGAATGGCCTGCACTTAAAACGATGTCTAGAACAATTTCAGCCTTAGAATATTAAATTCAGTATCTGTAGTGATTTGTATGCTATGAAAATGGTAAACCTTTGGAACTAGTTCGGATTTTTTTGTTGGGTTTTGGAAAAAAATATTCTGAATATGTAAAGAGTTTTAAAGTTAGCGAAAAGCTACAAAACATAAGTTGTAGTGTACAATTCAGCAGGATAACTTTCTCTAATACTAAATAAGCACTGAAAATGTAAGAAAGTAAGAAAGTAATTTCTGTTATTCGCTGCTATAAATGTGGCCAATTAAGTTAACAAATGAAGCATTAACAAACATTATTTAGTTGGGTTGTGTTTATATTACAATCATTGTGGTTGTTGTTGCTTCTTTGGTATTTAATACCGATATTTCTTTTTGACCAAAGACCGTGATTTTAATACCAGGACAGACGTAGGGAATAAATTTCTAAAATATGATTTTACTTAATCTTAAATCTCAGTATCTGTTTAATTATTTTGCTTTTTCTTTTCTTTTGACTTTTTGTAATATCGAAAACCATTAAAAAATGTCCAAGGGAAACTTTAAGCTATTAATGAAATAAACATCTAAATTGTATTGACGGGTGTAAAGATTGGGAAATTATGCATGAGTAAGTATTTAACAAAAATATTTTGTTTAAATTATTTATAAGAAAACGAAACAGCAAAGTAAACTTTTCATAATTTTCCCCACTTGCCACATCATTTAGTTAATTTAAATACTAATTTTGAGAGCCTCTGGGGCCGACATTATACAAAATAAGGGAAGTCATTATTTTGTTAAAAAAATAATTGATAATTTAAAATTATAATTTAATATGCACTGAAGCATTTATCATTTGAGTTGATATAATCACTGTGGATGATGAAAAATGCCATTTTTAGTTATTTTTGTTCATTTATTCACTTGAAATGAACTTACATAAAAAATAAAAGTAACACCTACTCCATTTGCTTAAGTTGACGTATTTTCATTGTTTTGCCCTGGACAAAACTTTTACTATTAAAATTCTTAAGGTTCTTGTTTTTCTCTTAAGATTACATTTCTTTAAGAAGTTTTGTCAAAAACAGATTTACGACTTTTTTAATTTTTTATTTTAGAAGTGAAGGAAATTGCTTAAGTTTCTAGTGGTTTTTGCGTAAATATTTATTAAATGGTGCAAGCAAATATTTGCTGAGATTAAGTTTCTTTTTTTTTAATACAATGCAAACGCTTTCGTCTTTGGCAGCAAAAAAAGACAAAAAGAATGTTATGGAAAATTCAAATGTAACTCGTTGACATTTTTTGAATTATTAAAATAAGACTTTACAAAGAGTTTTTTTTAGTATCCATATTTTTGCAATTTTTTCTAAATTTATAAACTTTTGTACTGGAATTTTTTTGCCACAGCTTTGCATTAGAAATTATTAAATAGACCCATTTTTGTACTCTAGGAGTGTACAATTTAATTTTTCTTTAAATTGTCAAAAGCTGAAACCATACCAAATTCAATTGATGCCAGAGTCAAAGCCTTCAGATGGCAGTCAGAGCTTTTACTGAAAACTGATTTGCTGAAGGACTATCTTTAATATCCTGATTTAACCTCTTAAGACAGATTTATGCCAGTTTATGTCAAATCTATTTATTCAGTAAAATATTTTTTAATTAAAAATATATTCAATTAAACTAACTTTTTTTTGAGCTGAAGGTCTGTTTATATTATGATTTTATTAGTTCGATATTTCGTTAATTTTCGGTTAACTTCTTCAGGATATTTCTTATTTTTTGTTTGTTTTTTTGTTATTTAGAAATATAAAAATATTTTGTAATTGAAAGGAGAAAAGAAAAAACAAAAATTAAATATCAAAAAATATCCAACTAATAAAATCATAATATAAACAGACCTACAGCTCAAAAAAATAGTTTAATTTATATAGAAGGTGAGTGAATTAGCTACGCTCTACACAATTTTCCATTGAAGGTGTGTGAATGAGGTAAGTGGACATTTTGCTTAAGACTAAATTTCAGAGAAAGGATTTTGTCTCGGATACAAAATTTTGAAAAATGTCAAAAAAGCTTAGCGTAAACGATATAGATTTCATTAAAGATTTCTAAGCAAATATGCAAGATTTCGAGACAATGTAAATGCAGTATTATTCAATTTAGTTTTGATTTTATTTATTAATTTTATTTGAACTTTGATAAATTTCAAATAAAAAACATAAAAAGGCCAATCTTCCTTTTCCTTTTTTACATAAAATAAGACACGCCACTGCTTTAGATTTGTTTTCCGACTGTTTCTTACTCTGCCGTACTTAGAGAGCGCAAATGATGGCATGTCTCTCTTTTAGTTTCCTTCTTGCACATTAACAGGCAACAACCCAGCAAACACAAGCATGTTGATTTAGCGCTTAACATCAAAAGTTATTTTAAACACAGACAGGGCATGCTTTTGTCACCTTAAAATATGTATACTATTCTGTTTATTATTCTTGTGACAAAAAAAAAACGTTTATAAAATTTTATTTTCTATAAATCACTGAAGTTTATTTATATTGAAGTAATCATAAAAAATAATTTTGGTTGACAAAACGAAATTTGTATTGGAGTTTGTTTATTAAACGTTTGGTAAACCTTAATTATTTTTTATGATTAAGGCCTTTGGTATTTTGAAAACGAAGGGTAAAAAATTATTTTCATGTTGTTGAAAAAGTCGTTGATTTGTGAGCTGTTATATTGTGGAATGTATTAGCGAACATTAGTTGAAATAAATTTTTAAGGAGCATGCTTTAAAATGGCTTAAGAATTTACTCACCATAAATAAGAAAAAAGCAAAGCGAAATATAAAAATTGTTTATGTTTAATTTTAATTATGGTAAATATTAATTTTGATTTTCGGGCAAACTTTCATACAATTTAGTGGCGAACTAGAAGTTTCCCCGCAAAAAAAATCTGATTTGGAAGCACTAACAACTGTGGGAAGCAATGCATTGCTTACTTGAAAACAAAAGCTTTGAAAATTCTTCTGAAAACCACAAAAGTAAGGCTGAGGTCTCCAAATAAGTAGAAAATTATCACAGACAATTTTGCAAACCAGTAACTTTTGCATCTCATTATTACCTCTGTGAAGCACTTTAGTAAGGCGAAAAATTCATGGCTTTTTAGAAGCTAAATGTATTGCTTCTAGCTTGTTCATCTCGAACAAAAAAGAAAAATCCTTATTCATGCGCAACAGCAAGTGATTCTGATTTCAGAAAAACTCTTCTGGGAAGCAATAAGTTTTGTTGGGTTAATCTGTTATGTCTTTTTCAATATAAAACGTTTCAATAAATTTTTTGGGGAATTGTTACAGTTTAAGTTTAACATGGATAGTTGTTGTTTTTACCTTTATTTTCTTTACATACTTCTTAAAACTGAAAAAAAAGTCAGCCAGTGTAGCAATGGAAAAGAGTAAGAAAATAGAAAACATGTCCATTATTGAGTTCTTGTTTCAAACTTGCTATGAGTGGAACTTCTCATTTATTAAAATAAAAGTTTAATATAATATTTCTAGTTGTGCTAAAAGATATTTGGGTAAAAAAATTTTCATATTTTGTTGTTGTTTCAAATGTAAATGTGGGACAAGTCGAACGTTGTCGACATCGTGAAATTGGCCCTAATTTTGCATTCTACCGAAAACTGCCTTTGCTTGCCTTTTTTATTTCAATTCGTGTAAAAGATTTTCGTAAGCAAAACTTTTTTTTGGCTTTTTAATATCAAGATTTCATCCAAATTTTTTATATTTTTTTTTAACAATAAATAAAAATCATCATCCGATGACGCCATATTTTGATGCTATTTCTACGAAATTAAAATACAAATGACGATTCACATGTGCATTTGAATGTCACCGTATAAGCGACAAGCATACGACACTCACACATGTGCACTGAGCGACGAGTTCATTTTATCGTCTGGAAGGTCCATTAAATGGTATTGCAACTTGCTTTTTATTTTATACTAAACTCATTTGTTTACTGGCTCACTAAAGAAATAAACCGCAATAGTAATATTCACTGGCTTAGGCTCCACACGGCCTAAAAATAAGGAAAACATGAAAACCTGCAGTGAAAGAAAAAGCAAAAACAAAATCAAATAATAAATATTAAAGAAACCCCCTAAAAGAGAGAAGAGAATAAGGAAATAAAAACAGTCACACTCATACACAAAAACAAACACACACACATACACACACACTTAAACGCATGCACAAAGTAAACAAACAAAGAAACAAACCTTAAGCACCAAAAGCTCTTTATTTAAAAAATAAAAAAAGCAGAAATTAAAAAAGAAAATACCAAAATAAGCCAAAGAAAATTTGTGAAAATTCTGAAAATAAAGCAACAAAAGAGAAAAAAGAAAAACTAATACCTGCATACGTATGTACATCAACTGACACAAACACTAATTCACTCGTCAGTGTGAAGGAGGCAGGCAGGTCTGAACAGCAAACTGATTTTAATCTAAAGCATTCAGTGTTTATGAGAAATTAAGGAAATTTTCAGCTAAAAGGTCTGGTTTCTTAAAAAAAAAAAAATAAAGTCTACTGTTTAATAATAATTTCCAATAAAATGTAAAGAGGAAATATTTAAAAAAAAACAAACTCTAAGGAAATTTTAAGGAAGTCATGAAATTTCGTATAAATTAAATAACACGTGCGTGTATTTTAATTAAGTGTTTGAATAAAAAAAATTACATATCACGGTAGAACGGCAATCTTTTATCATTTGTATAATAATTTAAGCTAAAAATCTAAAAAAAAAATCCCAGTGAATTTTCATGTTCTGAAAGAAAAGCAATAACACATTTTTCTTAGTAAAACAAGAGCTTAAAATTTTTGCCCACAACGATTGAAAGTGTCTTTTTTAATAAATTAAATTTTGATTAAGGAAAATTTTTAGTGAATTTTCTTTCAAATAGTGCAATTGCCAAAGCAATCTATAAGTGTGTGCATAATAGTTCTGTTAAAAAGAATATATGTATATGTATGTATTGTATATGTACGTATGTATATGAAGCAAGTGTTCATGAATTCTTAATGCCAAATGCTAAAGCATTGATGTCATACTCCTGTTAATATTATATACCAAAAATAAAAGAAACATAACAAAAAACCGGATAAATATCAAAGGTAAAACGTAGCGTATAACAATGTTCGATTTTCTTAATGTTGTTGTCCATCATCAACACTATTTTGTATCAGAATTTGTAGGTAAATTCAATTCGTTACAGGTATTGTGCGCTCACATGCAAATGCCGTTGTTTATGTATTTGTAGCTTGGAAAATTGGCAGCAGGGAAAATCAAATGTAACGTACAATTTGCTGTAATAAAAATGCTATTTGTATACACAGTGTTGCCAGATTCGGCCTGAAATTGGAATTTGAAACGTTAAGCAAAACAAAAAGCTATTAGATTATGAACAACAAAAATTTAAAGCATATTAAATTTCACTTTAAATTTCTTAGTCAATTATGCGTTCATTGATTTGATTGGTTTTGTTTAAACGATAACTACACTTTTTAAAGATATAAAATAAATCCAGTAAAGTGCGACTTTGACTGGCACAAGAAGGGTTCCGTACGGACACATATTGGCATTTCCACAGGAATGTCAACTTTTTTTAGCATGCGACACCAAACAAATATGTTATTTTTTTTTTTTTTAAGGAAACTAAACTTTTTTTATATTTCTTTATATATTTGTATAGGGCGTCAGCAGCTCTACATTTTGTAAAATTTTAAGCAAAAACGAGTAACATTGTTCTGAAATGGAAACTTAATTGCTTGATGTCGTGAAAATGCCCATACATACAATCACGATAATGTGATTCTATAATTTGTTTTTTATAATAGTGTGCTTTTTTTGTTTGACTCACCATTAAATTGTATATCATATGGCATCTCAGCATACAAAATATCGAAATAAGCGAAAAGCACAAAAAAATAATTTAAAAAAAAACTAAATGAATTGATTTTTTAACTCGACGGTTTTATTTCAATCATAATAAAAGTTACTTTTTAATTTTCTTTTTCTTTCTTTTTTTTAAGAGAAGTAACATTCAGGCAATGAGTGCTTATCTATTGCTATTACCAGTAGTGCGATTCACTAAGTTTTTTTTTAACGATAATCGCATCGTTAAAATAATTATAAAAAACTTTGTAAAATTTGCTATTTAGTAACATTTTTAACGATATCCGCTGTAGGTTAATGTCAGTTGTGTCGTTATTTAAGCGACAATAATTTATGTGCTGTTAATTTTATCGACAAAAATCAACAGAAAATATCAGCTGCGTACTATCGTTAAAAAGAAGTTACAGAATCACACAATCGTTATTGAAAGCGACAAAATGTATAGACAAAAATTACGATTGTCGGATCATTAAAAGTTACCGAATCGCACTACAGGTGTTGCCTTCTTTAGGGAAGGGATGGTGATAGAAAACCTCGTTCTTTTTGTACGCAGCATCTCTGGTGTGTCAATCAGGTGCATTAAATTTTCAATGCTGTGCTTAGCAGCAGTTTAATGTATTATTTTACTTCACCGATGATTCTGCAATAAGACATTAGGAAACCGCAGTAGTACAGTGACCAGTATATATGCCTTCATCAATTGAAATTTCCTGCAAGAACTGATACAAAGGGACACTAATCCACAAAAGAAAAATCTTCGGTTTTGTAGTCAACGCTTGGTTTTAAGCGATTTTTTTGTTTTAGAATTTTGTGTTTGATTTGGTGCTTTTTTCGTTTAAGCAATTTTTTTTTATTATTTTTTACCAATTTCTTGGTTGTTATTTTAATTTTTGGGGATTTTTTATCTTGGAGCTTTTTTTTCGTTTTGGCGATTTTTTCGGATCCTGGTGATTTTTTTAACTTTTTTGGCGACCTTTTTACTTATGAGGTTTTTTTTGCATCTTAGTGATGCGACCAATTGAAAGAAATCCGTTAGTTAGAGCCACCGTGGCCAGGAGGCTGGTCAATCTAGACATATCTTCATGTTATATTTTTTTAAGAAAAAATAAGTTTTTAGCTCACTTGAATATAAATAACAGGTCCCTTTTTGTTATATGAGATCATGAAAGGGATACTGCAAATGCAGATAGTAAAGTAACAGAAAGTTAGAGAGAAGAGGAGCTTCGTTAATTTTTTCTTATTTAAAACTCTTCTGTTGGGCGTTTAGCTAATACTCAAAACATCGTTACGGCGCCTCTGGTGGTAAGTAGATACATTTGTCTTAGAGCTATTTAGCCATTTTATTAGCCATTCGATTCCACCGACGATTAATACAATATCAGTTGTTGCTTTAAAAACTTGGCAAATATATCTTGGTACTATATTTTATGAAACTTTATTAAAAGATTTAAGGTGTAGAGAATCGCTATCTTAATAGTTCGAAATCTTAGGCAAAAATTTTACATACAGCCAACAGCAGATAAATTTTTAAATTCGAATTAATTTTGACAGGCGTTAAATAAAAATAAAATATTGATATTAATTCTACATTTAACTGAGAACTAATAAGGCAAGAATTCCATTGTTCGGTGCTCTCGATTTTAGAAAGTGTTGTGATTTAGGATGAAAAAAATAAAAATTCAGAAGAAAATTGGTGAATTTCTTTTGGGAAATTATATATCTAAAGGCATAACTGTAACTTCTCTCTGCCTAAGAAGTTGTATACTCAATTTCTGGAGGCTAAAATAAGAAGCAGGTTAGTTATTGTTTGCTACACTTATTGTATATAATAATGTGCAATAGAATTCGCATTTGGTTCATATTGAAATTTATATAAGTATTTAAGATTTAGAGACAATTTGTTTGGGGAGTACTGCAAAATACGAACCATTTAACCGGCTTAAAACAGTTAGTTACTTTTTTACATATTACTGCCACTTTGGCAAAAGTTTGACTCGTTTACTTATAAAAGTTGAAGTTGAGAAATTATTTTCACCTCCGACGATAAAAAAATAGCAAGTTGATGTTAAATTCTTAACACTTTTTATCTGATGGATAGACATCAAATAAGAAAATTTTATTCAAACCCAAGTCTTTGTAACAATCATTAGAAGTGATAATCATGTGCTCTTTATTCCATGAAGAATATTTTTCAGGCAATAAGCAAAAAGTGATAAAGTCACATTTTACTGTTTTACTGTTTTGCAGTAGAGCTTTTTGAAAATTTCAAATCGATTTTCAGAAATTTATTTCTTTTGCAATTAAAAAGAGAAAATCGGGGCTTACTTTTATTTTGTTAGAAGAAAATCGTTATACACACAATAAATAATATATTCAAAGGGAAATATAACAAAGTATAAACTTCATAAAACTATTATTCCACCATGAGATTGTAAATCGAAAAAAGATAAACAGCAAATCCTTGTACTATAACTTTTAGAGAAATTGCACAAAATAATTGAGATTTTGTCCAGATGTACTTTTGAATATTTATATTACAGTGGTGTCATCAACTTAAAATTAGCCTATCTCGACTTAAGCACTTTTTCCTTTTTGCCACAGATTTATATTCAACTAAATTCCTCGGATGTTCGTTGTGCGTCCCAAGAAGGTAATATATTTGACATTATCGAAACTATTTAAGACTTCTATAGAAATCTGTATATTGAAGAAAAACTGATAAAAATGTCCAAATGGGCAACATTTAGTTTTACAAATTTTTAAACCTGCAACTAAGTCAACGGACAAAATATTTACCTTCATCCATAACGAATTCTAAAGCTTTCTCCCAAAAGCTTTTGTCTTTTATTATTATTTAGCAAAAGAAAATGTGAAAAACACCCTGCTTTTCTGCATTGAAAGGTTATTGACAGACAAAGTGAAGGAAAACTATGAAAAGCATAATAAAGCAGAATAAATGAAAACATTAATGTACATTTTCTTTCGGCAATCTCTTTCACTTGCCACATTCGTAGTTGTTACAAAACTTTCATACATACAAAATTGATGTCTGCGTTTTACATGTGCGTGCATTTTGCGTGTTTCCAATTTAAAAAGTATGAAAGAGTAAAGAGTAAGAAAAAGATATAACAAATAAATGGTTTTTAAAGTGTTTACAAAAATTTGTCTAAAAAAACAACAACTGGAAGGAAAAAAAAATACGAGGAAAGTAAATAAACAGCAGCACAAAAACAAGTTTAAAAGCCGACTATTTTGATTTTCCAGACTGAGAGAAAATTTGCTAAACTAAAAGACTGTTTGTAACAACAAATAGAAATTGTTCTTTTACAAACTCCACAAGCAAAAAAGTTTCAGTAAAAAAAGGAGTGGTTGATAATTATATTTTCACTGCAATTAAAAAAAAAAAGACTGGTGGAAAAATCCATTAGAATAAAAAGCTGGGGTTACTTGAAGCAATTAAAACTCCATATTGTAAATTAAATGAAAATTCATGAAAGAAACACTGCAGTCCATATATGTATATGTACATATTATACGTAAGTTATTGACAAAAAAAGTGCAAAATATATTCTTTGTGATCAAATGAAATACTAGGAATTTTATTATTTGAAAAACCAAAGACTGCAATACAATAACGTAGCCTTACAAATATTTTGTGCAATCCATCCATCTATTCATTCAACTACGAGTATTCCAGCACTCATCCATCTTTACACCCAACCGTCTGTCTGTTTGTGTGTACGAGTGTGTGTGTGAGTGAGTGTGTGCAATTTCATTTACTGCATCATCATCATTTTTCCCTCAATAAAGTAAGTTGAGCATTCAAGTTGTGTTCTTTTTTTTTTGTATGTGTGTGTATTTGCAGTTGCAATTGAAAAATATTGTTAAAAGGAAATAATAGTCTGCCGCAAGTGCTTTAGTGCTTGCATTACAACATTTGTTTTACTATTTTGCCGGCACTTCTTTATATCCTTATTTTTCTTTCCGGAATATATATAAATATACATACCATATACATTTATAAGTAAAGCAATAGTTTTAAATGTATGTGCCTAATGTCTGTGTGTGGGGATGTATCCCTAAAGTATTGTATGTTATAAAAAATTCAGTAAGGTGCTACTTTGTTCCGCCCACGAAGGGTTCCGTACGGACGCTACATATGTAATAATATAAGTGAAATTTATTTGCTGGTGGTTAAACGATGTCTATATGCATTTCATTGTTGCTTTAACAAATCGTCAGTAGACTTCAACCACACATTTTGAACAGTCACAAAACTTATTATATGCACAGACTTTCATAAACTATTTGAGAATTCACAAATATTAATATTTTTGAAAATCACAAAAGAAAAATAAGCATAGTAGGCTTAAAGCAACAATGAAATGCATATAGACATCGCTTAACCACGAGCAAATAAATTTCACTTATAATATAATTATGACAATATGTATGTAATAATATATAAATTTTAGCTTATATAGTCGAATATCTGACCTGATATAGACATTTATTTTAAATTTATGTACCCGGTAAACTTTCTTTGGGTTTTTGGCGATTTTTTTAGTTTTGGAGCTTTTTCTTAATTTTGGCGCTTTTTTCGGTTTTGCCGTTTTTTTTTTGCTTTGGAGTTTTTTTTATGTTTCTTGACGATTTTTAATTTTTTTTGGCGATTTATTTTAATTTTAGCGATTTTTTGGTGGTTTTGCCGCTTTTTTCGTTTTGGTGATTTTTTTTCGGTTTTGGGGCGATTTTTTCGTTTTGACGACTTTTTTATTTTGGGCTTTTCTGCTTTAACTTTTGCTGACATTTAAAGCAAGGTTTATTACTAGTGGATCGTTTAAGAAATAGTCAGACATTTTTATTTTATTTATCGGGAATTCTTTTCTATGCCTTGCGTCAAAAATTGTAAGGGAAGTTATACGATTTCCCATTCCATGTGCAATTTCCTTAATATATAAAATACAGTTGATCCTTAATTATCCAGGTCGCAGAATAATTTATCTAACAAGTATATAAAAGCAACTAAATATAATTAATTTCTTTCTTTTTTTCTTTTTAATAGAACATGTTTTATATTTTATTTTAACGGACATTACCCATCCCAGAGGTATTGACTGGAAAAGTTTGAGGGACTAAGTAAATGATACTGAATTTCTTTGAATTGGGGTTCGTGTTTTATTCACATGGGATTGTACAACAGGATTATACAACTTATGCGTATGCCCCCTGAGATCAAAGCAATATATAGATCGATGATGCCGACAGCCCAAAAGCCACACCAAGCCGTAACTTTTTCGTTATGTGTTGGACGTTCCTTGAGCTCATGTGGATTAGTACTGTCATAAGTTTGACAATTTTGTTTTTTGTTTTGGTGGTCTGCGAAAGCAGGGCTTTTGTGAGCGACACAGAACCCTTGTTGAACCCTTAGACTAAAATTAATCCATAATTTTGCGAATAGCTCTCCCGGTGGGACGATTAGGGTGATCGTAAAATGGGAAAAGCTCGCGGAACATTTTTCGAACAGGACACGCATTTTAATATCTATTTATGTATTAAAATTTTTCACGTGTTTTTGAATGCTACAGGTTAGTTAATTATTTGGTTGGAGGGATGGATGCTTGCTACCTACAAGCAATCAAGTAAAATTTTAAAATTCCATTTTGATAGATACCACTCTACTCGACCGAGTCCTAACATATGAAACAGGTCTGCATCCGATGCTAGATACAGCGATCAGTCGTACAAGATCCACCCTGCTTATTTGAGGTACCGCATGAGGTGCCAATCTGTGATACATCTGATAGATCGTCTATTATGTCTTTTCCTAGAAACTTGAATCACGTAGTAAGCAATATCGTGGTCTCGAAGAGCAGATGAGAAACTGCCTCTTCTTTGAGTTGGCACACTAAGATGTCTGCTGATTGCTTAGCAATACTGCAGCCGACCACAAAATGCTCTTCCTATTTTTGCTTATCAATTGTGTATAGCTAGGCCATGTTCATATTGCGACCCTACACTTACAGAGCCTATTAAACTTATTTTCTGCTTTCTGAAGACAGTTTGCATTAGAAGCGTTCAAAGCGGATGCAGCCCTGGCTAGTTTGACCGCCCACTCATTGCTGATGAAGTCGTTATATGCAGGAATCCTGATGACAAAGTTTGCATTTGCAAGCATTTGTTTCGCATAGTATACCTTATGCCTCTCTCATGGCCATTATTTAAGCCTGAAATACATTTGCACTAATGGGAAGGCGGGAAGAGAACTCTTCTCCAAGATCACTTGAAAGAAAAACCAAAAATCCCAAAACATCATAGAACATTATTGATCCACCAGGGTAGACGCTGGTGTAATAATCAGTTACTCACCCTTATTCCAGTTGTCATCATCGACATCACATCAATACTGTTGGCGAAAATAACTAACTGGTATTGACAGGCTCATATTATTTTCTATTCCTTCGTTAGCAGAAATAGACTGTCAATAACACGAAATTCTCCTCGAGAGAGAGAGAGAGGATAGAAGCCCCAATTTTTTGGTATTGTATTGACATGATGTCGATGTTGACAACTGGAATAAAGGTGACTATTATGTCTTATTTCCATGGCTTTCTGGAGGAGAGAAGCACTTTGAAAAGTCTGTCAAAGTCAAAGTTTTGGGTACCATATAATTTAAGGTTTTCCGTATGAATTTATGAAAGCCAAGTCGACAGTTGCAATTTAAATAGTATGGCTGCTGTCATTTGTCAAAGACAATAACTCCATCATGACGGCGATTACAGATAGTTGGTAATTTTGGCATTTATAGTGTTTAAAAAATAACTTATTAAAAAAAATAGAGAGTGTCATGAGAAAATTATATATTACTATAAATAAAAGTATTCAATTCGCTTTACGCCAAAAAATTTTAAATTTTGAGCAGTGATAAAAGAGCCAAATAAACAATTCGGGGATTCAGACCGTAGTCGTAAGTGTTTTATTTTAAGATAATTGTTTTTGATTTTTTTTTCAAACAAAAATCTTAAAACATTGCAACACTCTGACGCTTAAGACTACAGTTTGAATCCCCCAAATGTATGTTCATAACACAACGCTTACACAATTTTCGAAATTCGTACTTAAACATTAATATATCATATTTATTTTACACAGTAAGTCTCTGTCATTTGTTACTTAATTAATAAACTAAATCTGTGCGAAGCCGTAGAGTATTTAAAGCTTTAGTACACACTTGTAAAGAAATGTTGTATTTATTAAGTCGTTTAGAAGGATAAATAGTTTGACAGCAAAAAGTATCTCACAGCTTAGTGGAAAAGATTATAGTGAAAAATTATGTATTTTGTTGTTATAAATATTTATTATAAATATGTAAAGTTTTGGCATGATATAGAGATTTCATACAAAATGATTAATATATTTGTATTACAGTTTTATTTTATTAAGATATTGGGTGAACTATTTTGTCTGTTTTTGTAAAATAATAATTGTTTAATTTTTAATTTTTATTTTTACAAAAACAACCCACGAGGCGATTAACTTGTCTGCGGAAAACACTCAATGGTGTGAATCGAACCCACGACCTCTGCACTAAGAGCCTACCATCGTTAGCACTCAGCCACAGGGCCATCCATTTTGGAAATCATTTAGTCAATACAAATGTATATATATCTATTATTACATTAAATAAAATTCAACGAATTTCGGAACCAAAATATTACCGCAATCGTAACAATTTTTATATGATATGATAGGATATATAATTACGAAATCGCAACGACATGTCAGTATGAAATAGCAACGATATGAAGGTACGATTTCTTTTTACAACGTATGTACCACAAATTATGTTAAATAAGGTTAGCAGGTTGCTTGCTGAGAAGATAAATTAAGTTTTCAGATCACTTGGGTCGTAATAATAGGTCGCTTTGCGTTACCTGAGATTAGAAAAGAGATAGCGCAAGTACAGATGTGATGTGACCGATAGATGGAGAGAAGAGAGTCTTAATTAAATTATTTTAATTTTTACAAGTCTGCTATTAAGCGTTTTGTTAATACTAATAGCATTGCAGCGCCTCTAGTGTTAAGTAGGCGTATTATTTTAACTTATGTAGTAATTTTTTGCCGACCAGTAATTATTACAAATATCGATATAGAAGCTTGCTGCATGACACTAACCCATATAAAAAAAAACTGTGATGCTGATATGAGTGAATAAAAAAGAAAGTCACCAAACTTTACCATAAATTTATTTTCGTACTCTGGCAAAGAGTTGGCAAGCTTCATTGCAATCCAATTATATGATTCAATATGAAAATATATTTTCCATCATTGTTTAATTAAACAATCCATCATATTTGTAAGACTTTAAAAAAAATTTTAGCAAAGAATTAAATGATGCCTGATGTTTCTTGCGCTAGGAGTATATTGGGCTTCTAATACCTTTCCCAGATGGTCTGTAAAATCAAAAATTAATTTTATGAAATATTTACAATCATATTCATATTGACTGTCATATTATTCAAAGGCAAAAATAACTTGTGTAATATTTTTATTTTGCAAATCGGTATGAAATATAAAACTAAAATCAATAAATATGTGAAAGTTATATAAACGATGACAAATTTCTTGTTCGTAAGTGATACAAATTTCTATTGTTTCTAATTTATATCGTTAGTAAATTTCTCTTAGTATAATTTTTCTTTTCTATAAAGGAATTTTTTTGTTTCTTAAGTTTTAATGGCCATATTAATTTCCAATAATTTTTCTTTTTTTACAAATATGTATATTACACATCAGGCTTTCTGTTGTTTATGCTTAACGAACTTGATCCATTAGGCCACATATCAAGCATTTGCCGAACCTTAGCAATTAAGTGTTTTGCAGCTGTTATTATAATTGATGAGCTTCTGCTATTTCTGAATGTACATCACGTGCCGTTGACATTGGTGTTTTTGGATTTTTTTTTTCTTCTTTTAACATATTTCAAGCACAAGCACATACTTATATCCATACATGTATATACATGTGTATGTATACATTTATTTTTATATGTATACAAAGTGTATTCATATACATACATGTGTACAAATATATGTATATACGAGTATACTATATCGTTGAAGTGTTTTTCTTATTACAATTCTGCTGGCTGGTTTTTTTTTGTTTTTTTTTGTAATGACCCTTAATAAGCCAACTTTGAACATCAATATGAAAACTATTAAACAAAACTTGCTTTATTCGTCATTTATTTTAATATTTATACTATACCCATATGTTTGTATGTAAGTATGCTCTATATAAAACTAAGTCAAGTAAGCGTGGGTTTGTAGGTTGTTTCTATTCACTTGATGCTCGAGTATCTTTTACTATACTTTTTTTACATTCGATTTTTCCTTTTTGCCTTTGATGTTACTCTGTATCAGTATTTTTTTTTTTTACAATTCATAAATGCCATCAATTTATTGGTACCGAAAAAGTTTATCTATTAACTTTGACCTTTTTTTTATAAGATTGAGAATATATTTTTCAATTTGTGCTTTTATTGGATGTGAATGTGATTTATAAAACTTTGCGTTTTCTTTTTGAAGGGTAATATTGTATGTATATTCAAAAAAAATTATAAATAAAAAAATCTAATATATTTTTAATAGTTTTCCACCCTTATATTTTATCTACTTCCAATATGATTGAAAACTGTGGAAGACAGACACAACTGACGACAGTTTGGTCTTTAAATTTTAAGTAATTATTTGACTTCAGTTTATTAAAAGCGACAGCGAGAAACTAAATGAATTAAGTATCCATCAAAGAATGACAAAAATATCGTTTTAAATATTCTTTGGGTATAGGCCGTCAAGCAACTATTAATACATACAGCTAAAAATAAAAAAACACGCTCATATGCAAACACACGCATTAATTTCAAACCGAATACGTATAACTATAAACATCCAACAACTACAATCATACGCATGAGTATAAAACTACTCTGACTATTAATCGGCTACACATGTGTGTAAACAGGACTATTTTCTTTACAAACACACACATAAAGCATGTTTTTAAACAGCCAAAACATATTTTCCATTCTATTTTATTGCAGGGATGGAAAAGTTGATACGTAAACATGTAGTAAGTGGTAAGTAACCATTTGATTCCCGCAGAATTTTTGAATTTTGTTTACGCAACATGTCCGTTAATTAGGCTTGGAGTTGTGAATGTTATATAGCGATATATTTAATGTTATTTTCATTTACTAAATAAGAATTCAGTTATCTGTTGCCAAGATAACATAATTGTGCTACTTAAGCAACATAAACTACGTAAGATTAATGAATTAATTATAAGTATGAGATTAACGGTTTACAACACACCAGCCACAATAATGCTATGATTAAGCTACATTTTCATATTAATATGGGATATATAAAAATTAAAATAGATTATTTTATTTAGCTTTTTTTATAAGGGGTGCTGTTGCCCGAGTTAGTTAGTGTGTCGACTACAAAGCAAATGACGGTGTTCGAATGCCCGAATTCCAACCCTGGTTAGACCCATTCATATCAACATGAATATCTCCTACGTAGGTATTTGTAGCAATAGATCGTCGGTGAAGTAAAATTACTAATAAAATGGCTACATAGCTTAAAGTAATACGGCTTTTTAGCACTAGAGGCTCTGCAACGACACTTTTAAAATTAGCACAACGCACAATAGCAGAGTTTTAAGAACAAAAATAAATTAATAAGCTTCTCATCTCTATAACTATCTGTCACTTCAACATCTGAACTTGCACTTATCCTTTCCTACTCTCAGCTAACATAAACGGGCCTGTTATTTGGATCTAAGTAAGCTGAAAACTTATTTTGCTTCTCTGCTCAGCAACCTGCTAGTCTAACATTTATATACATACCAGCATTAAAAATTTAAATTTCCAACCCTGGAACTATCTTTTTGATTTATCCGATTTTCAAAACAAATTTATTTCTTTTTAAAACTTTAAATATGTTTAACTAACCAGAAAAACAAAATTTGTTTCATTTAATATAACGAAAAAAAAAAATTAAGTTTTTAGCTCTGGAACTGTTTTTTCAAATCTTTCTGATTTTGAATACTAATTTATTTCTTTCAAATGTATAAAATAGGTGTAATTAAAAAAAAAATGTTATCTAGTTAACTTTGTAAACCAAAAAATTCTCAATTTCCCAATCCTGGAATCGTGTATTTGATTTTCCTGATTTTCAGTAACAATCTGTTACTTTCTATGAAAATATGATATATTTTTGTATAAGTAATAAAAAAAAATTAGTTGTAGTTTGTTACTTTTATATATCAAGAAACAGTTTAAATTTTCCAACCCTAACAAAGAAAAACAATTGTTTTATTTAATTACTTATATAAACAGAAAAAAGTTTAAATTTTCCAGCTCTGGAACTGTTTTTTTATTTTTCTGATTTTGAATACCAATATATTTCGTTATAAAATATAAAATATGTTTAATTAAAAAAAACAGTTTTACTTATATATATATACCAAAGGAGTTTCGATTTTCCAACCCTGGAATAGTGTTTTTAATTTTTTTTTTTGATTTTCTATAACTCTGTCTGTTACTTTTTAAAATATGAAAGATATTTAGTAAATATAAATAATAAAGAAAAAAATTGGTTGCTGCTAATTACTTTTATATACCAAATATAGTTTAGGATTTCCAGCCCTGCAAACATCATATTGATTTAGCTGATTTTCAATATAAAATTTTTTTTTTCTAAGTATGAAATAAATTAAATTGACAAAAAACAAAAATTACTCGTAGCAAGTTATTTTTATATACAAAATAAATTTTTTTTTAGTTTCCCAGCCCTGGAACTGACTTTCAGAATTTGCTGATTTTCAATAACCCAGAGCAAAGTCTTTAGCTTTAGAGAATGCTTCGGGAAACTTATTTAACTTACAGACAGACGGACAGGCGGACAGGCGGACAGACGGACATCGCTATATATATGTTTATAGACTTTATGAGGGTTGCATATTAATATTGTAAAAACCACACTGGAAATGAGAAACCCACATGAAACCTTAACATTTTTGGTGAAAAGAATAATAATGATTCAAGCTTTATGCTTTTCACCAATAAAACAAATTAAAATCAGACCCAATTGAGACATTTCTTTCGGCTAATACGAAAGTAGTTTTGTAATTTTCAATATTTTTTTGGCGGTTTGCCTACAAGCATTGGGATTTCGTAAGCCATTTTGAATTGTGTTTAAATTCTATAGATGTGTTGCTTAAGCAGCAACGAAATGCGTTTCCACGTGCTTAACCAACAAAATATATTTTTTTGATCCGTAAAAATAAAAATTACAATATTTACTCAAACAATTTTTTTCTTTCATCTGTAATACTAAGACAGAAATTGTTTTTATTTATTTATTCTATTTT
Source organism: Nowickia ferox (assembly GCA_936439885.1). NCBI lineage: Eukaryota > Metazoa > Arthropoda > Insecta > Diptera > Tachinidae > Nowickia > Nowickia ferox. The sequence goes on along the minus strand of OW387023.1, from coordinate 85,679,105 downwards.
TTTTTAATTTGACTCATTGGTGTACCAAAAAAGTTTTAATAAAATTTTAAACTTACAAAAAAAACTGTTAGTTTTATAACTTTTCACATAAATTCTATTTTTATTGCAGCACAAAAAAATACTCTTTTAGTTTTTTCTTCTTATTTCGTATGTCTTCTATTATTATCATGTACAAATGTTACAACATTTATAAAATATATTTATTAGATTTTGTCATCAATAATAATGCTTACATGTGTGCGAGACAAAATAAAGAGCAATTTATTTAATGCTGGCATCCACAACGTTGAAAAGAGTTGATAGTTTGGTCTTATTTTTTGCAAATATTTTTTCAAAAAAAGTTTAAAGATTTATGAATAGTATTTAAATAGTAAAATAAAATAAAAAAAATGTTTTCTTTATGAGAACATTTCCATTATAAATTGTTATTTAAAGAGCAATAATTTTAAGATTGCATGCTAATGTGCGCATTGCAGCTAATCCCACACAATCATTTTCAAATCCACTTATAGTTCACATGTGAAGGATTTGTGCAAGCATGTTTTTTTTACTTAATATTTTTCTTTTATTTTCTGTTTTGTTTTTTTTTTGTTTTTGCTACAAGGACATTTCTCAACAATAATTTAACGCAAACATTTTTTGTAGAAAATTTCTTTTGTTCATGCAAGAAAAAACATACAAAATTCACACAAACAAACACACTTACACATGCATACGTTTCTTTACTAATGTATGAATGTGTGGCTTTTTAGGTTGGGCTGTCCGTCTGTATGTTAGTCTATTCACGTGAATATGTTTGTGTGTGCTTAAAATTTAAACATTTTAGTTGATGGAAGCATCTAAAATTTAGTACAAAATATTCGTTTTTCCATTAGGTTTTTTACTTTGTTTAAAGTATTTTATTATATTTTTGTTTTCTTGCTTTAGATTTTGCACTACATATTTTGTTGTTGTTGTCATGTCATTTATGTGTATATATGTTCATGTTTTTATGTATATATTTTTATAACTGTAATTGACTAGAAATGAGATTTCCGTTTCAATTTCGTTACTCACTCACTTTACGACAAATTGTGGTTTTGACAAGTAAAAACAAAAGACTTGTTTGTTTTATTCAATCTAAGCAAAAATAACAAATTGACAATTGATGTAGACGAATTGGGAAATTGAAATGAAATAACTATTAAAGCAATGAACTGAATGAAGGACTAAATATAAAATAAAAGGTAATAATTTTATGAAAACAAAAAATAAAAAATTCTTATAAAAAATACCCAAGTACATTTATTTAACGAAATGTCTTAATTTGATTTTGCTTGTGTTTTTTGGTTAAACATTTTCTATATGTACATATTTCGTTCCCTGTTAGCAAGCTCATGAATAGACTTCAAATGCAGTTGAGCCCTACTCATTGTAACTTTTGTCAATAATTTCCTTTTACTTCCCGAAACCTTATATGCTGTATCTCTAATTTTAATATGATAATATTTATTACTTGTATTTATAATAGACTTACATTTAGAGACGTTAGAGTTTCAAATTTCAAAAGCTCTTAAGTTACAACTGAAATGAGAAGAAAAAATAACATATACTGTATATTTTACGCTTAAGCAAAATTCAAAAAAATTTAATAAAAACGATTAAAAAAAATACAAAAGAAAATTTCAATTTACAATATTAATATAGCATAATTTAAACCAAGGCCATTTTGTGGGATATTATTTTAATGCCAGAGTATACATACATATCGCTCATTTACTGCAACAGTGTCACAACTCAAAAAACCTAATTTTACAAAAAACGCGTTTATAGTTTTCAATTTACATGCAACTCAATGAACATATGAAACAATATGCTGGTAATCCAAGCGGTTTAAATGAAATTTTTACACAAAATACAATACGCAATTTGTCATTTACTCTGCATTTTTTTTAGTTATAATACTATTACAATAAATAAGTGATATATGTATATCTCGCTTAGAAAATTGTACAATTTAATGAATTCCATTTAGCTTGCTGACCTTCTTTTCAATCATTGCAAATGGCAAAATGGCAAAATGTGTTAAATGCCATTTTCAAATAATTTTTAATTTCATGAGAGACAAAATAAAACTACAATTTTCATTATTATTATATGCATGTTAAAATTTCTCAGAAACCTTCATTGTTATAAAATTCATGCAGAATGCGAATAAATTTTAAACAACAAGAAGACAGAAAATCCTTGAACATGTCATACATACAAAAGAGTCTTAAAAACAGGCATTCAATGAAACTTGACACAGATGTTTATTTAAAATTTCATAACAATTGGAAAAACCACTTAAATAACTGTTTGTCTTTAATATGAATGGGAGCTGCATTTTACGGAAGTGAAAAAGCGGTGGAAAAATAAACAAAACAAACAAACAACTGGATCAATTAGTTTTATATCATCACCGACATTTGTTTGCATTGAACCCCTCCAATCGCACTATTGAGCAAATAACGCACGATTTTAAGCTACATACCAGTATATACAAATGTATGTTCATCAAAATGCTTGTTAATATTGGGCAATGGAGTTTTAACAACATCAAGGGTCATTGAAGCAAGTCACAGCATAGAATATGTCATATAAATATATACTTGGGCAGCTGCACATGTTCCTACGCTCATTTGTACACGCACACACAAACACAAACACATACACATGCATAAGTACACATGAAGCATAATCTTATTGCAGCAGATACAATCACATGACAAACTTGCAAGCACTTGCATGCATTCGATGGTAGAAGTACTAATTGAACCATTTCCTGTACAAGTACAAACATTTAGTCGTGCATAGTAAATATTGTACGTCTGTATTTACGCTTTTCTTCATGTACACAAACACACACACACATACAAACATACAGATCCGTATACATAAGTACAGACATTTTCGTGTTCTCACTTTATGTCACAGGCAGATGTAAATATCAGGGTTGTCAATTGTTCGATTTAAAAAATGTTTAAATGATTCGTGAAATATTATCAGAGCTGACAAAGCAGAATCTCGAAATGTCATGTAGTGTGTAATATACATATGAACTGCCAGTGCTGCCAGTTCTCCTACAAATAAAAGCCCATATAATTCTGGAGGCAGATAATACTGTGTGAAAAAAAATACCTGTGACGTGTTACTCTTTCTCCAAAATTCAAAATAGAAAACTGATGAAAAAAACGGAAAAAATTATGTTTGGTGAAAAAATTTACTAAAACAAAATATACAAAAAAAAGTTCGAAAGATCTTCATCTCTTCTTTCTAAATCCGTTTATAAATTTAAAATCAATTAATATTCAACTTAGTTAGAGGTTGATGAGTGCCTACGGGTACGAAAAATCGGTTTTTTACCCATAACGCAGATTTTTGGAGTTTGGGAAAATTTCAAATACAGATTGTTATTATGCTCGACAACACTTGCCAGAAAAATAGTAACACGTCCTAGGTATTTCGATTTAATTAAAATTTGTCACACAGTGCTTATCATACTCGTATAAAAAAATATCACATATTCTTGTTGGCGCTTTTCTCCGTTTTTTTTTTGTTTGAAGAAAAATAATACTCTGGTCATCTCTGTATGCTTATTTATATACCTACAGTGTCTGTCAAAATAGTAGCAGCCATTTATAATATTTCTTTACAACAAACTAAACTAAAGTTCTGTACAAACGGTTGTCAATTCTCACAATATTGTCAGAAAAATGTGTTAAAAATTTCTAACAACCGCGTGAACTGGCAAAAGAAATCGATAGATCTTAGTGGCCAACTGCAATCGCATCTTCAGGAAAATTTTCATGCAAAGGAGCGATGTTATCATTACTTGTGTGGTACCTAACACATTCTTGTTCGAAATAAAAGTGATTCACAACAATATCTTGCAAGTCCAGCCACACAAAATAATTAGTCATAATTGGGTGAATAGAGCAATTCATTTACTTTAAAAGTTGCTCCAGCATCATTAAAAAAAGATCAAAACCCGCACCAAGCATTCGCATGTGTACGAGTTCGATTCTTCACATCACTAACTTAACTCAAGAGCTAAAATTGCTCCCAATTGCTGGTCGAGAAAATGCTTCAAAAGGACCCAAATATGCTTTACTGCCAGTTTATTGAAGACAAAAGAAAATTATTGTCTCCCTCTTTATATTGAAAACAAAAACTTAACTGACAATTTGCGCAAAATCTTCAGCATTGTTATTTTTAGGGAATTTTAACAATTTCAATGCGATTCAAGAAATCGTGTCCTTTTTATTAATGACATACTTTTTATTTGTCACCTGTGCATATAAAAACTTTTCGTAGGTATATAAATTTTTCATTTGAATATTAATTTTCAAGTGGTAAATTTTTCCTCCTTTTATGCAATAAGCGATAAAAAAAGTTAGTGTTTATTTCTTGTGAATTTTTGAAAACTTTTGCTGACTTTTAATTTTCAACCAAAAGAGTCAAAATTAAAGATTTGTATAATGCAATAAGCTATAATAAATTCGAAAGTTTTTTATAATAAGATTAGCAAAACTTTCTCCTGCATACTCGTACATGAGAACACTCGCAATTTGGAGGCACGTCTAAGCCTCTACTACGAAAATATCTCAGTGTAATAAACTCAATTGTTGAAATAGTGGCTCAGACGAACGAACCTACAAATTGAGTATATTTTTCGTTTAAACGAATGCAAAAATATACAAAAAATGCGACATGAACTGTAGGATACACAAATGGGCACTTTGCCAAGTAGGAGAATGAAAAATAAAGCAAGCACACACACACACACATAGATGTGTACATAAATTCTCTCACATCTTGTTAATGTATAGCTTATTCTTTTACACCAATGAGAGTAAACGTTTAACGGGTTTTTTTTAACAAAAACATACTTGCAAAAATGGCAACAAAATAAAGAGCCAAACAAAGTTTGAAATAAACGAGTTAAACAATAACAACAAGCAAAATGTTAAAAGAGAACAGCGTTTCTTTGTATTGTACGTGTGTGTGTGTATGAGTTCTGGTGTTTTGCATTAATATAACTAGCTCCTGAAAGTAGACTTCTCAAAAACACTTTGTTTAACTATAACTGCAATTTATTTCTCTTGCTTGAAAATAGTAAAAGAGCGTAGAGCTGAAATAGTTATTCAAAATTTGGAGGGTAATGCTGAGTACACACTATGGCATTTTGTGATATCACAATAGTGTATACTGGTGGCAAAGTTTGTCATTTCCGATATTTTTCATTGTGTGGCATTGCTTTCCATATAAAAAACATATTTGGAACGGCGTTGCACATATTTTGAAAATGACATCACAAGGAATGCCAGATGTGTACTCGGCATAACAAACAAATATCATGTGATGACGATGATGTTGAAGATGATTTAAATTTCAAAGAGAAATCTTTTAGTGTGAATTAAACATCCCGAATAAAACACAAAACAAGAGAGCAGCTATATATTTACAATGTGTATTTGTATTTCCTTTATCATCATCACATGATATGTGCAACTTGGCTTCGCTTGTATACTGCTGCTGCTACAATTTCTATGCTGCTGCTGCAAATTCTATGATTTTTTTGTTGCCGCTGTTTGTAATTGCGTTCTCAAAAAAAAAAAAAATATATTGTATTGAATTAAACGAAAACGATGATAACCGATGTTGCTTGTAAACTGCTGCTACAGCTGCTGCTGCGGCTGCTTTTGCTGCTTCGGCATTGTTTTGCTTTTTTTTCTTTGCCACTTTTGTTTTTTCACAACAATGTTTTTGCTGTAAATTTTCGTTTCAGTTTTTAAGATTACATACAACACTGTTGTGTGGCAACGTTAGCTATTGTTGTTGTACAACAAAACGTTTCACTAAAAGTCGGCTATATATGCTTTTATAGAATAACCAAACTAGTAGTGTGTCACAGAAGAGTGCAAACGTAGCACAGAAACACAGTTTGTAAGCAGATAAGTTTGGAAATACGTTCCACGTACGAATATATATTTATTTTTCTGTAATATACCAGTCAACGTACTGTATACAAACATTAAAAACTAAATGGAGTAAAAAGTAAGAAAAAAAGATAACAATAAGTTTGCAAAAAAGTAAATAAAGCGAAGTTTGTTGTGCTAGTAAATGAAAAACAAAAAAGTAATATACATGTTAAATTATAAAAAAAAGAAAAATTGAAGTAAAAACTTCTTTGTCATGAGTTGTTGAGTAGAGTGTTGTATCACTAGAATAAGGTGAGTGTTAAAATAAAAATAAAGTAACGTTAAAACACCAGAAGTTTTGTTAGGTTTTTTAATTTTTTTTTTACTACAATAATAAAAAATTGAGTATTTTTTTTAAGCCGTGTGAAGTTTGATTAAAGAGAATTTGAAAATTGTGGCTTCATCTTTGTCATTGCCTTAAGTAACTAAATTCTATTTAACAAACTTTTTTTTACTTACTAGTCTCTTCTAAAAATTGCTTAAGGCTTTATGTAATCAATGTCTTATACTATCTTTTATTTTATGCTGTTACCCCAAAAAAAAACAATATACAAAGTGCTTTAATTAAAATTTGCTTTGCAATAAAAAGAGGCTTTTTCCCAAGCTGTGCAATTATTTAGCTTTTCCTTTTTTTTCTGCTAACATCTTAATGCTTGGTGAAAGGTGTCTTGGCTATAATACCCTAATTTAGCAACGTGACCTTTTTTTATTTGCCAAATTAAAGCCAGTTTGGGCCACAGGCATTTTAAGTAGTTTCTTGTGTGTACACAATTTGTGTAATTTGGGTTAAATGTATCTTATTTTTATAGTTTCTCTAATAGTCTTTTAAGTTTTTAAATGAAACGTTAAATTGAATTAAAGAATCTTTGAAACTAGTTTCTTTTTTCATATTATTTTATATAATTTTTTTAGCATTAACATAACATAAATTTGCTGATAGTAAAGAGTTACTATAACTCAGCTTTTTGTTAAATAATTGTTTAGAAAAACGAACCTTTACATTAAATATATTGAAGCTAATTTTTTAAATTCATATTTATTTTGAATAACTATACAAAACGTAATTTAAGTTTAAAAAATTGCATTTAATTTAATTTAATTTAATTTAAATTAATTTAATTTTATTTAATTTAATTTAATTTAATTTAGTTTAATTTAGTTTAATTTAATTTAATTTAATTTAATTTAATTTAATTTAATTTAATTTAATTTAATTTAATTTAATTTAATTTAATTTAATTTAATTTAATTTAATTTAATTTAATTTAGTTTAATTTAGTTTAATTTAATTTAATTTAATTTTGTTTAGTTAAATTTAATTTAATTTAATTTAATTTAATTTTATTTTATTTTATTTTATTTTATTTTATTTTGTTTTATTTTATTTTATTTTATTTTATTTTATTTTATTTTATTTTATTTTATTTTTTTATTTTTTATTTTTTGATCAGAAATCGAAATTGACATTCATTTCATTTGTCAGCATGTAATTTAATACTACTCTGATTGTGTAAAAGGAATGTACAGTATGAAACAGAGCTCATGTCGAAGCTGTGAACCGAATGTTGAAGGACATTAGAAACCCTATATAACTGTTGTTTTCGCTGGTGATTGTTGATAAGCCCGCCAATAGTTACAAAATGAATGAAATCGGACATAGTTAAAGCTTCTTTTAATCTTGCTCCTCATGGAGATTTTTCAGAGGCTGATCATGAGCGCCCATTTAAACAGGAATATGAGCAATGATCTCCTTTAGCAGCTGCCTAAACTTGGCAATGAAATTTCTCCTTCAGCGAATGTGTACACACTAACCATAGAGAAATTCTTTGAAGTGTAACATTAGCTTGAACAGTTCACAGTTGAGAATATTTTTGGGATTAGAAAATTAATATGATTGAAACTATGCTCAAGAACAATAGCGCTTGTGAAGAACGACACAGTTAATGAGATTAGTAATTTAATTAAACTAAAATCCATGTGATTTCAAAATCATAAGTCAAGAGATAATATTAACAATTTTCTATTAATATTAACTATTCAAAAGCTTTTTTTAATTGCTTAAATCGTTTTATGTTGTTATCACACGAGCTGCTAATTAATTAAAGTCGGTGCGCCTATAATGTTAATTATGTTAAGACTTTTAAGCAATGGGTCAAAGCTATTTATTAATTAAACCCCTAAAAGATAATTAAGTTTTGGCCATAATCATCAACATCATCGGACAACTCGCAAACATTCCTGGAATTCCCAAGACTTTCAAAGGTTTATTAATAGATTTTAGAGGACAACATTAACAGTAAAAAAAATTTTTAATGACTATAAATAAGTCCCGGGGAACAACTTTTTCTTTGCTAGAACTCGATACAATATATTTTACTACCGCAAGATAACATGACATCAAATATTGTGTACCAAATTTCATATAACATATTTGAAAAAGCAGGTCTCTTGTCGGAACCCCAATTCTTAAAAAAAATATTTTAAAAATGCAGATGTTTTTTTTACCACATAAATATATTTCCCTAAGCAAACATTATTCTTACGCAAAAAGAGCAAAAACAAATACAAACTGTTAACTATCATAACTTCAACCTAAAGAATTCTCGTATTCTGTTTGCATTGCAAAATTTTTATATAAAGAATAAAATTTGCATAAATTTGCATATCAACCACATGAACGGTGATGATAAAGATGAGGTGGCCTAGGAAAACAGCATATTGCTGATGATAAATGTCAGAAAATATATAAATTTTCTGAAAATAATTAGTTCTCCATATATAAAAACTTTAACCCAATTAATATAAAAAAATATGTATTAGGTTTTATCTTAAATTTATTCATAAATCGGCCAAAGAGATTAGAAATTATTTATTTGTTATGACTTGTTGTATTTCACGCTACGGTGTCGTGGTTTGTAAAGAAAAGGAAAAATCATTAATCTTGGCGGGCACTTTATGCATATATTTGCTGCTAATTCGTATTGATTTTCCTAACACGTCAGCAAAATAAAAACAACAACACTAACAATTTGTATATGAGTCTACTTTTTTATTTTTTATTTTTCCTTTAATTGTGTTACATGCTATTTTAGGCACCATAAAGTAGGCCATGTAAATCATATTAAGGCAGCCAAGTTAAAGATATTATTTCATTTCGCTGAATACGCATTGATGTAAAGCAGAAATGAAAATTTACAAATTTTAAATTTACTGTTACTAGATTTGCGTACAAATTAAAGCGCTGAGGCATTATAAATTTAAACTAGTGATTCAAGCACATGCACGCACACAAACACACACATACGTATGCACAGAATGTTTCTGATTTATGTGGCGCCTGGAAGTATGCCACATTTTGTATGTTAAGTTTCAATATAATAGACCCCTTTGGAAGAAGTACATAAGCTCGTGTGTACGTGTTTTAATAATTTGTAAGAATGTAGATATCAGATGTTCTACATATTTCTATGGTTTTCTACACTACTGATGCTATTCGAGCATGGACTTATGTGTGCCATCAGAGATGGTAACTGCGTAGCATATTCATTAGCCATAAATGCATAAATCTTGCTCTTAGAAAATATATTATGAAATAAGTTTTTCTTTAGATTTTAGAACACCTTTCGTATCATTTTTTCTTTCCTTGATAAAATTTATTTTTGTTTTGAATGTATGTACGTGTGAGACAAGTCGAATATTGTGGACATCGTGGGACAGGCCCTTAGTCTATAATTTATAGAACTTAACTTGAAAATTAATTTTAATAATAAGCGTAAAACAACACATTGATGCACATTAGACTTGCCATCCCTGCGTGTCTCCAAATGCCTTCTCACATAAATATGTTGTTTACATATTGCCAAAGTGTTGGTGTTTTTGTGTTATATACATATTTACAATATGAGTGTGTATGTTCAGCTGACACATTAAACTCAAGTGTTTTTTGTTTATTCTTTAGTCATAGAAAGTGGCACGTTGTTGTGTTTTATGCCTTAAAATATAGAATTTTTATTTTATTTCCTCTTTATTTTGTTACATTTTCTTTTGATCTTGTTTAAGCTTTTTTTAGACTTTGTATTCGTTGCTTTTATTTAAAGTCTACTTTTAATGTTGTTTTTGTACACTGAAACGACAGCATTTTGAATTTAAAAAAAAAAAATTAACATGTAGTCAACTTATAAGAGTTGACAACATGTACATCACTAAGGAATATATAGTTTATTACAAATGCTTACATTCACACTTAAAGGCTCAGATAGCCGATTGTAATGGCATATAACTGCAACGGTAGGAAACAGCTGACCGATATTGCAATGTGAAAAGAAAATATTACAAAGTTTGCTCATACCGCATTTTTCACTCATTGCTTTTGCAAAGAAGGAATACATACAACTCAAAGTACTGAAAATATTATGATCACATGAAGTTATTAACAAATAAGAGACAAGTCAAAGCAACAATACATAATTTTCTGGCAGTGTTTAAGGAACCAAAAGCACATAGAGTACATCTGCGTTGTACTTATGGTTATGGCAGAAATCCCTCCTTTGGCAGTATTGTGTAAAAAAAGTCATCAGCGAAGTAAAATAACCCATAAAAAAACTAAGATGAGCCTCATTGACATCAGAGGCACTGCAAAACTTGCCTAAAGACTAAAAAAAAACGCACAAGAAGCAGAATTGTAAAAAAATTAAATCTTTCCTCTACCTCTTCCTTCACCACCGCCGTTTATTTCTAATTGTCAAGGTATTTGAACTAACGGGTACATATATCGCGGTTTGACTGTAACTCATACTACCAGAAACCACCGCACAAGATCTTCTAGCAAATACAACAAGCTTGAACCCCTTAGAATAAGCAGCACATTACAATCATATCATTCAACCAGGGATGGAAATCCAACCAACTACACCCTTAAAAAAAAACAATCCCCCATAGCTGGGAATGTGCTAACTTGTGTATGGAAAATTTTATTTCAAAGCCCCACATTTATACTACTATCGCCTTTTTCAACTGACGTTAATTAATTTGACGATGAATGAAGTTGACACAATGATTACTTTGTTGACGGAAACATTAACACAGCTTCAATAAGTTTATTCCCCATTTTATTTATTTCAATGAAACTTTTTTTGTATTTAATTTTTTTATGGCTGCCACAAAAAAGAAAACAAAAACCTAAATCAAAACAAAACAAAAAACTAACTCAAAGCTGTCAAACTACTCAACGTACCTTTAAAATTGCCCAAATTCAGTACTTCTCTTCGACGGAAATATACTGAATGGAAAAAACTTTAGTTTAACTTTGTTGTCACCCGTATAACGTACAACAGATTTTATGTGGCTAGGTGCTTATGTAAATTTTAGTTAATTTTTCTTTTCAATAATTATTATTATTATTAAAGTTGTTTAGATTTTAAGTTGTCACAACTTTTGCTGTTGTTCTAATCTCTCTATAATTCTTATTTCTCCTTAAAAAGTGCGTATAATTTGTTCTTTTCCGTTGTCTATATAATTTTTTTTTAGATTGTTTTGTGAACATTTTGCCAGGTTTTTTCTTACAGCAACAATTCTTAAGCATAACTTAGTATATCTGTTGTTAAACGCACTTTTCACCGAGAATTTAGTGCGGATTGATTTCTTAATAACTTTTTTGTTTTCTGTTAAGTCTCTTCTTAATCGTGCTTTGAAAGAATTAACTATTTCAAACAGAAAATTCTCAATAAAATATATTTATTATTATTAAGGCAGTTTAACTTATTTCACAACCCTACATAAGCACTATGGATATCCATAATTTAATTATTTTCTTTCTCGTCCCAATAATGATTGTGTGAATCTTAGAAATTCTAAGAGACTATCCTTCAAATTTTCCAAAACGCTTAAACTAAAATCCCAAAATAAAAAAATCAGCAAAATTAAACAAAAATCGCTAAAATAAAACAAGCGTCAAAAAAAATGCTTTAGCTAAAATAAATCTCCCGAAATCGAGAAAATCGCCAAAAGCGAAAAAAATTAAAAAAACGTCAAAACGCAAAATATCCCAACAGCAAAAATTCCAAAAATTAAAAAGGAGAAAAGCTAAAAAAATATCTAAAATAAATCGCCACAAACCGATAAAATCGCCAAAAACGTCAAAACCCAAAAACCGCCAAAGACCGAAAATAATCCCAAAAATTAAAAAGGGCAAAAACCAAAAAAATCGCTTAAGCTAAAATAAAACGCCAGAAATCGAGAAAATCGCCAAAAACGCAAAAACGTCAAAACCTCAAATATCGCACCAACCGCTAAAATCCCAAAAATTAAAAAAGGCCAAAATTAAAAAATAAATCGGTTAAGCTAAAATAAATCGCCAGAAACCCAGAAAACTATAAAAAAATCGCCAAAAACCCAAAAAAAGTTTACCAAGTACTTAAGATATCAACATCAAGTAAGGTTCTCGACTATATAGGTTAAAGCTCGTATAGTATTACATATCGCTCATTTACTCAAAGAATTTCATAAGTTATGGACTCATAATAAAAAAAATATTAAATTTCCGAGTTAGTGATGAAGAATTAATCCTCATGTCGTTCTTCATATTGTGTAAAAATTTCATACAAATATTTTGAATACTCAACTCTTGAGAGAAAAATTAATTTTTCTTTTTCCATTAAGTTCTGTGTAAATTGAAAACTTCAAACTGGTTTTCTGGAAAACTGTTTTTTTTTTGGAATTATTATGTTGTTTGAGTAAATTAGCGATATGTAGTGTCCGTATGGAATCCTTCGTGTGCGTGTCAAATTCGCACTTTAATGAATATATTTTTGAAGTTGGATCAATATTTTTTAATTTTTATTATAAAAGCAGTTACGTGTGCGTTAGAATCCTTGTCTGTATAGAAACATTATTAAGGCAAATCAAAACATTTTGCTTCCGTATTGAATACAAATGAATCTTACTTTCGACTTCGTATACCACGTTGTTAGGTTTTATAAGAAGAGACAGTCAATCTATAAAGGTATATATAAATTAATCCCTTTTTTTTGTCAGGGCATCACGCGTGAAAGGCTGGACCCATACCATCCATTTCTTTTTTACCAAACTCTGCGACGCAAAGAAGGGTATTATGTTTATCAGCCTATGTATGTATGTATGTATGCAGGTATGTATGTATGTATGTGTGTTCCTTTGACATCTTATATCAATCGAGTGTCACTAAAGATATGACAGTAGTAAAAATTCAATACGAAAAAAAAATAAAAAAGTCAGCGAACTACATATATCAAAATGGGTATCATTCGACAGGTATTTTAAAATCATCTTTGGGTTTCTCTTATGATTTTTCATTTGGAATGACCGTTTAGGATATTGCACGATTCAAAGTTTGTTGCAGTCGGGTTTTTTGGATTTTTTTTTTAATTTTTTTTATTATATTTTTTTTAATTTATATATATATATTTTTTTTAACAAACACAAAATAACCCGCAAAGCGATTATTGTTTTGTTTGTTATTGTCTGGTGAAGAAGAATATGAAAGAAAAACTCAAGAAAGTTACGCGGAACAGGGCAAAACGAGAAAACTTTGTGCTGTTGGTATTTTTTCTGTTTTTGATAAGATTGGTATACATATAGTTTAAAATTTACTCAGTTTCTTGCTGGATGCGAGCGAAAACGCGATTTTTAAATCACTTTTTTCTAGAGCTGGGGCTACCAACCAACGTATTTCCTGAGTGTGTCAATGTACTTATTTTTATTCCTTTTCTCTATCTCTTTTTGCTTTGTGCCAATTTGGTTACTTATATTTTTTTTTCCAAAGGCCCCACTCTACTCACCTAATTTTTTTTCAAGCTTTAAAGTTTGTTTTCCTTTTTTATTTATGTTTGCACATTTTCTACTTTTTTTCGCTCGCACCATTTCACACAACAAATTGCTTTTGAGCCCCAACTTTTCAGTACAACCATCACTGCTACCACTGCCACATCATCGTCTTTGTTGCTTTTCTGTAGCCACTGGCTAAACTGGATTCTCTGTAACATTATGAATGCCAGGGGTTAGTTAGAGCAGGAAAAAAAACAATCATTACCGTAAAAAATAATTGTTGGTTTAAGTGAAATGTATCGCTTTTTTCCCACATTTCATATGGCTTTAGTATGACAACGAGACTGAGTTGTTTTAGGCTATTAAAAGTTTAAAAGAAGACTTAATGTATTTAGAGCCATTAAAAGTAAAAACATTTATATACTCAATAATGTTTGTGATACACATGTTTAAGAAATATGTTTACTACCTATTGTTGGCGATAATGTAGTGGATTATAACTGTTGGAACTAATTTGGTGACGTCATAGCATCAGTGAAATATTCTTATTAGGCCAAATAGATAGAAGTTACTTTATGCTACATAAAGCAACACTTGATTGTCTGCTTTGAATATTAAATTTATAGACAATTTATTATTAGTAAATTATATCACGTTTTTCATTAGCAACACCTTGTAAAAGTTCGCAATGTATAAAATGAAAGACATTTAGGACGGAAAGAATTTTTATTTAGGTTTATTTATAAAAAAAAAACATTTTAATTGTTGCGATTTTTTTAAATTAGTAAAGAAAAAAATTAATGGTTTTATGGTGATTGGCAACTGAATGTTAGTTGCGTTGCCAGTTATCAGCTGAAAACTATCAGCTGTATACTTTCTATATGGGCAACGACAAATTTTGCATAGCTTTTAAAGCAGACAGGTGGCAACAGTAAAAAAATTTTAAACTGAAAATACTCAGAACTACTTAAGGCAAATACAATTTTTGAAAAGCTCCACTTTAAAGTTTCAATGTCTACGTAGACATGTATATATTAACAAAATGGTTGGTTTTCATATCTAGAATGTTTTGTTAAACAATTAGTCAGTAGTTGTCATGTTTCAGGAAACAGAGATTAAGAACTCAAGCGTTGCGTAACTACATCAATGCCACAATAGTCATGAGAAACTTTATTGAAATAAAATAAAATAAAATAAAGCTAATTGCTCATTCATAAAACATATTTATAACCCTGTTACTTTCCTTTTTTTCTTTACAGATCTATCTTAAAAGTGCAATTTCCACATTTAAGTAACTCTTCTTCTTTTCCTTTTTAACAAAAAAAAAACAAAGTACTACTCTGCTACTAACTATATCTTCTTTAATACTTTTTCCTTGCAAAACTAAAGTTTTGTCACTGTGCTTTTCTTTAAACTTAAAAGTAAAAAATAACAAAAACATCTGAAAAAGAAAAACTTCGACGACTTCACTTCAACGAATCAACTTTGTGCACTTTTCGCAAAAGAAGAAAACATGAAGAAAACCTAAACCAAAACTCTTCCATAATACTTTGCAATAAAACAAAAGTTGTCTCTATCTTATCGTAAGGTAAGTCTTTCTTAACTTAAATAATTATTTCGCTACTAATGAACTAACGTTAGTGGTTCCGCAGTCAGTATCTGTAATAAATAAACCTTCACAAGTTATGCTGTCTTCTTTATATTTTGTTTGTTTTGTAACTAAAATGTTTTTATATCCTTAACTCCTGAAACTTAAAAGGTTACCTTACTGTGTTCGTTTTCTATATTTTTTTGTGCTGTCTTGCAGGTACATAAATAGTTTAAATTTACGTTTTAACTTTGTTAGTAAATGTGTTTAAGTATTTGTTAAACTCTTTAAAAATAAACTTAAAACAACTTGTGCAGAAATACTTTGTCTTAGAGATTGTTGTTTTATTCTAGTTTTAATTTTTAAATGGTTAATCTTTACCTTTATCGTGCTTGGATAAATCAGCAATTGGGCAAGTCTTGCTGAGAAAATGAACTTAAAAAACTTTGAGCCAAAATATTTGCGGTTAGATTCAGTCATGTCTGTGACAAAAAAAAAACAAGAGTACATTATTGCCTTGCAAGTAGTTGGCATTTAATTTTAAGATAAAATTTTAATAAGAATTTGTTCTAAAAAGTCTGCCATAAGTGCATTGAACGAATGCATGCAAGCAACGAATATTTTCGTAGAAAATTTTTGTGCGAATTTCGTGATATCATCAATTTACTCACCTCCCAGATTTGCAGTTACAGAAGAGCAGTATGAGAAGTTCTACAAATCGCTTGGATCTTGTTTCCTGGCAGCTGGTGACTACAATGCAAAACATACGTACTGGGGCTCGCGTCTTGTTACTTGGACTTGGATGTCATTTCGTGTGGGGAGCCCACTTATTGGCCTACTGACGTACAAAAAATTCCGGATGTAATAGATTTTGGTGTCATGAAAAATATCCCTAGGGACCTAACTCACGTGGAGGCCTCTCTAGATCTCTCCTCCGATCACTCTCCCACAATAGTTACAATTTTTAACCCACTAAGGAGTGATTTGCCGAACTCATATGTGAAGATGATAAGTCGTGTTAATTGGCTGGGGTTTAAAAAATATCTCAGTAGTCATTGTACGAAAAACATTAAGCTAAGTACATCCGATGATATTGAATTTAACGTTGCCAATCTTAACGAAAATATTAAAGAGGCTGCTGAACATGCCACTACTTCCCATCCGCAGACTGGCTTTAATAGAATTTATTCTGCGGATATTGAACGTCTTGTATGTGAAAAAAGGAGAGCTAGAAGAGAATGGCAACAACACAGATCACCCCTAAATAAACTCAGACTTAAAGAATGTACTAAACGACTCAAAGAGTTGCTATCGTCGGAAAAAACAGCATTACTAGAAAAATTTCTAGAAGTTCTCGATGTCACGTCAGCATCTAATTACTCTTTATGGCGCGCAGCTAGAAATCTTAAAAGACCCGTTGAGCTTAAATCACCACTGCGCACTTCGACCGGAGGATGGGCAAGAAGCGATAGCGAGAGAGGTAACTTATTTGCTGAGCATTTAAAAGCTGTATTCACTCCCTATTCATGAACGGGCGCTGTTGATTTGCCGAGTGTAGTTTCTCTACCCCCTCGTCCCATAAGGTTTAAGCTGTGTGAATTACAAATAATAATAATAATAATAATGATACAGCCTGTATGAGTATGCACGAAAACCCTTCTGAGGCATTCCGCAATCTCCAGGAACATATTACCCAGTTGGAAATATGGTTGAACTTATGGAGAATTAAAGTAAATGAACAAAAGTGTGTCCATATAACGTTTTCCCTAAGAAGAGATACTTGTTCCCCCATTCGAATAAACAATGAGAATATTCCTCAACATTCTCACGTGAAATACCTTGGTATTCACCTTGATCGAAGGCTTACGTGGAAACATCCTAATCCCCTTGCTCGTAACATCTTGAACTTTACTGGACACATCCGCTTAAAAAAGAGGGACACCAAGGCTCTAATACGCAATACCTCAGATGAAACTTTTTGAGAATAATTTTTTTGCTAGTACATAATTATTCTATTAATAACTACTATCACTAAAATTGTTTTCGGCATTGGTCGGACACATTAATTATATCTAGACTTAAGATTTGATTACTTATTGTTAGTTAATTTTTTTGAAGATGCAATAAATAAGTTATATGTATTAAAAAAAAAAAAAAAAATAAGTGCATTGAGGTTTTTTAATTAATAAGAATATTTATTTAATTAAACTTTAAAGTTTTTGCTTATTAGATAAGCTGATTTTTTATTTTAAGCATTTTCAATGGAATACTAGGAATAAATAAATGTGAGTTGAAAGACGACAGTTTTACATGAAAAAAAGCCTCCCAAGATCGAAATCTAATTTTTTTCATAAATTTTTTTTATTTAATTTAATTCATTTTAATCTAATTTACTTTTATTTTTTTATTTAATTAAATTTAATTTAATTTAATTTAATTTTATTTTATTTTATTTTATTTGATTTAATTTTATTTTAAATAAATTTAGAGAATACAACTAACAAAGTCAGTAGTGGGTCTATTGTCAACTGCGAAACGCATCAGACGTGTTTTAGAAAGCTCTATAAAATATTTTAAATACATATAAATATTTGTTTTTTCTGTAAAAAAAAAAATAAATTAAAATATTTTTTTTGCGGAAATTTAAAAAGAAATTTTTTGAATCTTCATTGTATGGGATATCAATAATAATGGAAGCAAATCTGCTGCTGTCCCAATCTGGAGGACGTCCTCCCAACAATTTTAATGAAAGATCCTCGAAAGCTAAGGAGGAATCTACAAATAACTAATAAAGAAAGTTAATTTTTCATTTAAAAATGAAGGGTCTCAAGCAAGCAAATTGAAAATCAAGAATCCCAGCGATATGTCAAATATGAACGATGTTGTCCATAATTCGCAACTTAAAAAGGATTTATTGAACGCTGTTTTAGATGAAGCATCCGTAATTATGAAGAATAATGTAAAAGAGTCTTTGAAAGCAGACATAACTAAAGGTAAAGGGGCAATCTTTGAACAGCCAGAGATGAATGATGCAGAGATGGAGGAGGTTGTTAAAAACAAAACACGGAAATTTCCAGGTGAAGTGATTGTTGATATAACAAAATGTAAATTTGATGGAAAAACTAAGGCAACTGAGAATGTGAATCGTGTAAATAGATTCTCATTATTGGGGGATTTAGATTTAGAGGCAAATGAGCCGATTAATAATACAAATTCAGGGCAAAAAGAGTATAGAATTAATGATTCTACACAAAACACACAGACACAAACTAAAACTAAAATATCATATTGTCCTCCAATAATTATTGAAAATGTCAATGTAAAATCCCTTATTGACCAACTAAAATCAAAAAACGTTGAATTTAAAATCAAAAATAAGTCACAGTATAAAAGTAAATTGTATTTCAGAGAATTGTCAGCTCATTTAGAAATGGTTGAATTGCTTAAGGAGAAGGAAATTTCAGCTCACAGTTTCACTCCCAAGGAGTTAAAACGCCAGAGCGTAATATGTAGAGGTTTGTATTTTGGGTCAGACATAAATGACATAAAGGTAGAGTTAGATAGATTAGTTCCTGACACGATTGATTCCGTATCAAAGTTTTCGACTGAATTTTCAAGAAAAAAAGGTGTTGATACTGGCTTATTTCTGGTGTTACTTAAACCAAGCCGGAAGGTTAGTGAGTTAATTGGTTTAAAATTTCTTCTGAACCAGGTTGTATCATGAGAAAGGCCAAAGACTAGCACTAAGATTCCACAAAGTTGGAAGTGCCAGCAGTGGGGCCATTACTCAACAAACTGCAGTCGACCATTTGCTTGCTTGAAATGCGATCAAAAACATGGACCAGGTGAATGTTCATTAATTCAGGATAGTAATGCTCTGCCTTTTTGTGTAAATTGTAATGAAAGTGGTCACACTTCCAATTACAGAGGTTATCGAGTGTACAAAGAATATGTTAATTTTAAGAAAAAGTCATCTGTACAGGCTAGAAATAGGAAAGATTTGGCTACTGCAAATGTTGAAAGGGCTTTGAATCAGTCTATTGTTGTTGAGAACAGGCCTTTTGCTAGTTTGTTTAATGACGCTCCAAAGCGGAGCAGAACGGAGAAACCTGCTTTGATTCAGGAATTCATGAAGGTGGCCAAGTTATTATGTGATACGGATCCTCCTACATTAGAGGATAGAATTCAAAACTTTTTGGAAAACTACCAATTGTTATCAAAGGAGCAGGCAAAAAAAGAATGCTTGATATTAATAAAAGATATCCAAAATGTATATGGAACGTAAATCTCTCAATTTAGTAACTTTTAATGTCGGTTCTCTTGTCCATGTAGGAAAAAGGACTGAACTTAATATAATATTAAATCAGTTTCAGATTGATAAAGCATTTCTATAAGAAATGCACTTGTCTACGCGGACAAGTGTATATCTTGACGACTTTAATATTGTTAGAGACGATAGTTCAGTAGTCGTTGGCATTGCGATTAGAAAATCGGTTGATTATTCACTGGTTGTTGTTCCTGGGGTATGTTTTCCAAATTCATTCATTGAAATTAAAATTTCAATAAATGGTACAGTGCGGCGAATTCTATGTGGTTCCATTTATTTTCGTAGTAATCTCAACCGTATCGATATGTTTGACGGACTATATTCAATTTTGGATTTCTGACACAACTATAGTGGGCTTATATTAGGTGGTGATTTAAATGCGAAAAATATTTCGTGGGGAGATTCGATTAACAATTTTAATGGTGAAGTGCTTTCATCATGGCTTCAAAATGAAGCATTTTCAGTGACGAGAGTCTGTGACACACTTCCAACTTACCCTGGAGGGTCATCGCATTTGGACCAGTTTATACTTAGCAACGATATTTTAGATAGTTCGAGTACACTTCCCACTTTTTCTGATCATACCCCTCTAGCTTTGTATATATCAATATCAGAATTTAATTTTGTTTTGAGAGTTCCGGACCATTATATAAGTTATAAGGAGACAGATTGGAATGCATTTAAAAATGACATCATATATGCGATACTTAATCATTTCCCTTCGGAAACAAGAAACTTATCTAATGAGGAAATAGATTATTTTTTGGACCAGTTTAGTGCTTCTGTTAATTTTGTATCGCATATGCATTCCAAAAATGTGGAAAATAAAAATAGGAAGTTTCTGGCTTCAGATAAACTTAAAAGGATGCTTAGAGCAAAATATAACTGGCAGAAGGAATTGAAATTGATATTTGCAAGGACTTTAAATAGGCATCATCCTCAATATTTATTAATTTCTAAGCAAATTGATCTGATTAAGATCATGATAAGGGAACAGATTGAACAGGAAAAGGCAACTATCTTCAATAACAAGTTGAAAGATATAGTACCTGGGCCACGTGCATATAAGGAAATTTTTAGAATTATTGGGAATAGGAATCGCTCAGGGGTGAAAGATATTTCTGTCGACGGAGTTAAAATTACAGAAGATGATAGGAAATTACACGTTTTGAAGCACTATTTTACAGGTCTTTTCCAGAATTCACCTCCTGGAAGAGATGTTTCGGGCATTCGTGAAAGAATTAATGATACGGTTCTTTACGCAACTCATGTTGTATTTAGTGATACTAATACATCACTGAACGGTTTAGGGAACTCAAAATTTGTTGCTTTAAATTCTGTTCTGGACATAACCAAAATGCTTAATAGCAAAAAATCTTGTGGTTTGGATAAAATTTCTAATTTCCTCATAAAAAAATTCCCAGTTAAGGCTTTTGAGTACTTGACAATTTTGTTTAACTGCTTGAATAATTGCTACTTTCCTTCTGCTTGGAAGCTAGCAAAGGTAACATTGAAATAAATAATCTTAGGCCGATATCCTTACTTTCTAATTTAAGAAAAATGTTTGAGAGAATTATAAGGGATAAAATGGATTTAGGTATTAGTAATGTATATATTCCACAAAGGCAATTTGGTTTTAAAAAAAGAAATTCTACGGTTCATGCTCTTTTGAAATTTCACTTTGATGTCATACAAAATTTAAGGGAACGTCAATGCACTGTGGCGATATCTCTTGACTTTGAAAAAGCTTTTGACAAGGCATTTCATGATGGCTTTTTATTTAAAATGATAAATATCGGATTTGATCCGTCTATTATAAAACTGTTTAAAAGCTTTTTTGATGGCAGGAAATTTTGTGTGCAGATTTGTAATAAGTTGTCTGGTCAAGGTAGCGTTTCTTGTGGAGTACCACAAGGTTCTGTGTTGGCACCCCATCTGTACAACATTTTCATACATGATTTTCCTCACGAGTACAATAACTCACACAGTATATTATATGCTGATGACTCCCTTCTATATGCACATGATGAGTCACCTCAAAACGCACTTCAACTTGTTTCTTCCCACCTCAGGGTAGTTGACGAATTTTATTCTCATTGGGGAATTAAAATAAACGTCACAAAGAGTTTTGCTATTTGCTTGCGGAATGCTTCCGGAAAGTGTAAGTATACTGTAGTGCCAGAAAGCAAAGATCTTAAGTTAGCATTAAATGGTAATGAAATACAATTTAAAGGCAGCATCAAATACCTTGGGGTCAATTTTAATAAACTAATGAAATTTAATAGTCACATTCTATATAACCTGAATAAAGCAAATCGTGTCAAAGGAGCCTTTGGGGGGCTATTTAATAGTAAATTTTAGCAGTTAGGACAAAGCTACTTCTATATAAGATAAGTATTAGACCAATTCTTCTCTATGCATTTCCAATATGGTTCAGCATCTCAAAGACAATTATGAGGAAAATGGAGATTTTCGAACGGCATATTGTGAGAAAATGCATAGAAAAGAATTATCAATGTTTAAACAAAAGATTTTCAAATAGATTTATTTATGATACTGCCAAATTATGTATCTCCCATATCTCAGTATGCTTTTGAGTTGCTGCGGGGTTTTGTTGAAAAATTGTCCTACTTTGAAGGCAATGTTATTCAAGATATTTTATTAGGTGAGCAAGATTTCAGTTGGTCAAACACGCAATATATTTCTTGCATTGGAGTGTTGCAAGAGAATTTCAATGGTTTTGTTGGTCAAAACTTTTATTTAAATAATACTCCCGGTATTCACAGAGGGTAATTTAATTTGTACATATTATTATTATTTTTTCTTCTTCTATTGTTTTTTTCAATTTGTTAACTCGTAGTCTTAGTTTTTTTAGTTTAAGATTTAGTTTTAATTTTTTTTAATTTTTTTTTTTTTTTTTGTATTAAGTATATTTTTTGTAAATAAGGCTTTACTAACAATGACAACTGCCGGGAGCAAACACTGTTTTTACCTATACTAATTTTATTTAAAAACTAAACAATTTTCATTTAATTTTCATAAGCATGAAGCATATTCCAAACAAAGTTATGTTATTAAAATAATACTTTATAGTTTTAAGTTTGCACAAAATGTATGTTGGAACAACCCTGTAATATGAAAAAAATGAAGTCTCAATAAAATTAACTAACTAACTAACTAGCAAAGTCAGTAGTAATTGAGAACTTGAGTACTTATTTTTGTGCCCCAAAAGAATCTAAGCCCAAAATAAAAATCTTCTATTTATTTATTTAAATTATCAGAAAAAAATGTTTTCTTAGGAAAACATTCTAAAAATAACTCACATAAATAAGCCTATTCAGTTTCACATGCTTGCACATGAGTTCTTTTTTCTGTATAAGCTTTTTGTTTATTTTATTGAACGACTTATTTTTGAACACGTTTATGGTGATTAAGACGCAAGCTTGTATCAGAATGTTTTTACTCGTGTGCTACGGATTTTTACAGCTCTATGAGTTGATATAATTTTATACATTTTATTCGATGAATAATTCTCTGCAGCTTTTACTGCGCCTAAAAATATGTCATTATACGTATTTTTTATATACTTTATCAGCATATAAACTAATAACAATGATTTCAATGAGTTGGCAGAAAAAAAAAGGAAAGAAGGATATATAAAAAAAATCAATTCCATTACAATAATTTTACTGATTGTTCCCCACATACGGTTATAAAAAAAAACGAAAGCAGCGCGAACAAAACTAGATTTTTTTTTATTTTATTGCATTGGAAAAATTCGAATTGAACACATCAATAATTAGCCTTTTAGCATGGCATTTCCTTTTTTTGTAAATTTATGAAAATGCTAGTTAGGACGTTTCACGTTTCAGATAACGATATGTATGTAATTTAAAAAAACTTTTTATAAAAATGTATCAACTTTTTTCTTGTGGTGAATACGTGCGATGTCCATATTCTGCCATATCAAAGTATTTTGCAGTAGTGCAATAGAGATGGAATATTTAAAAATTTTGTTCGGTATATTTTCTTTCTATTGCAAATGGTTACGGACGGCGAACCGCATGACGAACATTGATGCTCTGCAAATTGCATTTGTAGCCGAAAAATAATATAACGTCTTTATAGATTTTTAACAATAGAAATTTATCTTTAGCGATGTGTATTCATAACTCTTTATGACCGGTTTTATTTTTGCCAATCTCCAAGTATTGGCCCTTTTAGTCTCAGAATCTATTTTGTATTTTACGCATTTGGATTTCCTTAATGAATTTCGATACCTCTTCTAATAGTGGAGTTCAGCCAATATGCGAAGTGATATTCTATAGCCTATTGTTTTAGTTAATTTCTAAATTTTCTAAAGGTTTTTGGGGTTTTTTCCTCATCTTGTCCACTTCTTCATTTTCCTGGATTCTGTAACTTTTTGCGAACCGAAAATCGTAATATTTATCGACATATTTATTAGTTTGTGGGGATGATAATGTGATTCCCTATTTTTTTCACGATAGTCTTCAGATTTATCTTACTCACCATCTAATCCAATATTAAGCCCAGTATGGAGTTATTACGGAATTTCACGTTTATAAATTTACATTTATTTTCACACGGAAAAATATTTGTGTAGTCTTTTGTGTAGAATTATGTTTGCATACACACAAATTTACTTATTTTTGAATTTAGAACACACACAGAAACAAAAAAAAAATTTATTACAAATTGATGAAAATTAGAAATGCCAAAAATTCCGTGACCAAACAACTGTTGGAACATTAACTTTTGTTTCAGTTGAGTGAAAAAAGTCCCCACTTACATTTATAACATCCCCAAGGTTTGCAATTAATTTAATAAATTCCGTGTACTTTTCTTTTGAAAGTCCGTACTAGCAAATGGAAATTTCTATATGAAATTTACCAAGCTAAATTTCCGAAATTTTTTTACATACAGTTTGTATGAGAAACTGACATTCCGTATGAACTCCGTAGCAGGCTTTAATTGATATCTCTGTATGGAAATATCAAAATAAGCGAAAAGCACAAAGAATAATAAAGAAAAGCTCAATCAATTTGAGCTTGTGATTTTAATTAATTTTTTACTCCAACCTACAAAGAATAACTTTAAAATATGTTACTGAATAGGAAAGTCGATAAACTTTAGGTATATTTGTTATAGCGACACTATTATCGTAATAAAAGTTAAAAAATCCACGTACTGGAATAAATATTGTTACCTTTTAACATAAAAAAAAACTAATTAATTAATAAAAAGTTAAAAGTTACCAGTGTACAACTATTATCAAATCTGAAAACTTTATTTACTACACACTGAGCTTTTTTAAAACAAAATGTTAAATTATTTAGTGATGAAATATCACGATGTTACGCTTTCCAAGTGTTCGTTTAGCTGACGTAAAGCCCTTTTCATACTTAACATAAAACTATCAGACGAATGTTAGCAACATCCAAGACATTCACAGAACATTCAGAAGTCTCAAAAAATCAAACCTGTGATCAGGTCACTAGTCTGTGTTAAAATTTGTTGCATTGTTGTGTGGGTCTGTACCTGGACAAAAGAACAAAAAGAAGTTGCAAAATTAACAACGTCTGTGGTCAATATAACACCTTACATTGTTACTTTTATTAACAACGATGGGTTTCAACTTGTGCATGAACGTGTATGAAGTGACAACGATACACATTTGTTGTCAATACTTCGTTGTTAAATTGACAACGGTGTGTACAATTTAAACACAAACATTGTGGATGCATATTTATGATTTGATCAGGCTAAAGTTCGTATCGCTTTGTAAGCCAAATTACATGTGTTAATTAATAATCAACAAATAAAACCAAAGTTAGTTGTAAATATTCTGGCAAACACGTAGTAGAACGGAACAACCGGCTGTTTTTGAAGGCTACACTACACCTTCATCATCAGCGTCTTTGCGTTTCGCCCACTGTGTGTGCTGTCAGCTGATGTAGAGTTCTGCTTAATATAAATTTTTGACAACATTTGTGATCAGTTTGAGCACGTATGGTGTCAGATATTCTCTGCTTGTAGGAGCAGGGTTACCTGATTTGGCAAGGCTTTTTTGTGATCCAGTGACCTTCAAAAAAAAAAAAAAAAAAAAACTACTTGTTACACGAGTTGCAATTTCAGTCTTTGCATAATTTAATATTTTTTTATCTAAAGAATGCTTTACCATTTTAAGGAATTTTTTCAATATCAAAGTTCTGCCGTACTTCAAAAATCAGTTTGCTATTTTTAACACCCTCAAATAACAACATCTAATATGTAAAGTTAAATCTCATTAACAAAAGATGTATTTGTGCCAAAAAAGACTTTTACTTCGAAAGCCTTTGTTGTGCTCCCCACAGGCTGTTGCTGTTTTCTTTCTTCATGCATAAAGTCATTTATTACAACGTTTAGTCTCATAAGTGGGGCTATAATACTCATTTTATATACAAACATATTGCACACAGATACATTGTCATAGTAAAAGAAGGCTGAAGCTGTTAAATGAAAAGGGGGAAGAAACTTGTTTCAAGTATTTCAACTGAAGCACCTTTCACCCTTTTCAAATTCTACGCGTGTAATTATTGTTATTTTCCCTGAATTATCAGTCTATTAAATTAAAATTTTTTTTGTAATTTCTCCTCTTTTCGACATCATATTTTATTGTGCCGACATCATTATGGTTGTTTTCTTTATTTCTTTATTCTTAAAATTTTTTTTTTTTAATATTTTCCATGCATTTGAGCACATGTTTTTTTATATTTATGCTCTTAAGCTCATGTTAGTGGAATAAACATGTTCAAGGGTAAATTAGGGAAGACTTTGTTAAACACGGTTTTTACATTTAGGGTCTTGTTGGCCCTTGCTGCAATCAAGGCAATTTTTTTTAATGTCCTTTCGAAAAGTCTCCTTTAATCACACTGCGGTTGCTGTGCAGCAGACATTTTATAATGTTTAAGCTGCTGATACTTCTTAACCACATATTTGGTAAAAGATTTTCCAACAAAGAAGTATTTTAAACAGGCTTATACACAACCTAAGGTTTTTTAATCCGACTTCAAAAAAGAAGGAGTTTATCAATTTGTTAAAAAGTAGGCGGAGACACGCCTTTACTTGCTCAATTGCTACGTAACTTACCCAATTTTTCGTAACGACACAATTCTGAAACTGAAAAAATGGGCGGAACCACCCCTAATAAAGTTTGATATTATTATTAACATGATTCCGCTCGACTGATTCTTACGAAACCTTGCACACATTCTGAGCTCAAAAAAATACAAAATTTGGCATTTGAAAAAGTGGGCAGAGCCAGGCCAATTAAATTTTTAATATTGTATTTCAGGTGCTTCTATTTTATCGATTTTTGCGAAACTTTGCACACACTTTCAGCTCCAAAAGCTACATGATCCTGCATTTCAACCATCGGCCGGGGCCACACCCATCAAAACTTAAAATTAAAATATATGTACGTCTACTTATCCAATCCCCAAGAAACTTTGCAAATAGTTTGGGCTCTTGGTATAGCATAATCTGGTGCTTAAATGTTTTTTTTTAATTTCCATTAATAAGTTGTGTGTAAATTGAAAAACTACTCATAATTTTTTATTTTTTTTTTAGTAAATGTTTTATTTACTATATCGGTTTTAAATAAAACAATATTCCTTGTTTTTGCATCTGCCAAACTTTAACCATCTTGGCTCCTTTGGGTGTTTAGCTTAAATAATTTATAAATTTTGTTCCACATCCACATATTACGTAACGCTGTTTTCTCCAATTTTTTACTCCACCCCCCCCCCCCCGCCGTTATAACAGATCGTAACAAAACAATGAACCCACCCCCAGGAATAACGTAACAACGAGTTAAAAATCTAATTATGTAGTTTAAAAAGTTTTTATTTACTGCCTGGCCCACGATCTGGACAAGAAAGTTTCTTTCGCTTACTTACATTGAAAACTAAAACAAATTATCTTATTTTGTTTTTGTTTTCAATATAAGTAAGCGAAATAAACTTTCTTGTCGACATCGTGGGCCAGGCCGTTAAAAAATAAAATTTCCTACCAGTATATTGAAAACAAAAACAAAGCACTCGCAATTTGTTTTTGTTTTCTATGTAAATAGACAGACGAGAATTTTTACATGGCTTCTATAAAATGGCAGTTAATTCATTGTATTAAATTCATTTGTTGGACTAGCACAGGGCGTAGACAAAAATTAAATAAGCTTACTTATGAACGTACTCAAAATATTGGCAAAACTATTTTTTTTAATTTCTCAAACTCCAAAAATTATGGTTTTATGGAGAGCTTATTCCTACACTGTATGTATGCATTAGCGATGCGTATTCGAATTCCCAACCAAACATTCGGCCATTTCTAAATATTCGTATTTGTTTAAAAAAATATATATAAAGAAATTCATAAATCCAAAACGAAATTTAAATGAATGTCACACAAATATTAGTTTGTAATAATTAAAAAAAAAAAAATTAATTTTTATATTTTTTTTTGCTATCCGTTTTTACGCCAAATATTCTGCTGTAGTTTTCCGTATTGATGACTGAGCAGTGTTTGAAACATTAAGATGAGAATTGGCATTAGCCTCACGGTCGCTTTCACTAGTGTCTATAAGTGAAGTCGTCGTGTATTTCCGAAAGCTTGAAAGTAACTCGGTTGGGCATCTTCAAATAAATCTAAAATGTGCATGAAAATAAAAAGAGAATTATATCTTGGATAAATAAAGGTTACCGAGAACATTTTTTAAAAAGTGCACTTAGAGAGAGGGATTTAAACATACACATTGGGGGCTATTCTGGAATACGCGTCGAATTGGTGAAAGTTACATGCAAAACAAAAACAAAACTGTGTAAATGTAAAAAAAATTGTTTTTGTTTCGCATACAAAATTAACCTTTTTTAAGAGAGAGAGAGAAACGCGTTGAAATTCTCACGTTTATTTCATTTTAGAAATGTATTACAAACAAAAACAATTTTTGAAAATTTGTTTTTATTTTAATGTAAAGTTTCACTTTTTCGACGCGTTTTCCAGAATAGCCCCCCCCCCCCCCATTGTTTGGGGTGTTTTGGGAGATCTAATGACTCAAATGATGTGCATTAATTCGAATTCGAAATCGCGAATATCAAAATTTTACATTCGGCACATGTATGTATGTATACATACATAATATATATGTATGTACGAGTAGGTAACACATATGATCAATTAAATAAATAAATGAGAAGAACATACGTGTTTTTGTACGAAATTAATAATTTTTCCTGCGTCCCCGACCTACTCACTAGAGCGTTACGTAATATATGGACGGTCCCTAATAGCATTTTATAAAATTTTGTTACCTTAACACTGCATTAGGCTTTACTATTAAAAAAAAACAAAACCAAAAGTTTATGCAAACGTATATTTTCCGTTTTACAGTTTAAGTGATTTATTAATATAATTTTATTCTATTATACATATTTATTTAGCAGAAAGCAAATGCTTAATAAATATAATTTCATTTTATAAAATTGTATTGTAAATGTATTTTGGGAAATGGTGGGTGGCGAATCAGGGGTAAAAAGAGATAAAGTTGGCTATAATTATACATTAAGGGTATAAATAAAGGGTGTTTTTTATTGAGGTATAGAACTTTAAGTTGGCATCACTTTTTTAACTGGCGGCCATTTTGTCAGCTGTCAAGTGATTAATATTTAGTTTGGTTTGCCATTTCATCATGAACAGGTTGACAAAAGAACAACGCTTGCAAATCGTGCAAATTTATTTCGAAAATAATGGTTCAGTTTGCGAAGTTTACCGCAAGCTCCGTCCATTTTATGGTCGACATAATCGTCCATCAGAGCAATTAATTCGGTTAACCATGGATTGGCCACCAAGAGCGTGTGATTTGACACCATTGGATTATTTTCTTTGGGGATATGTGAAGTCGCTCGTCTACGCCAATAAACCAGAAACGTTAGGGGACTTGGAAGCCAACATTCGTGGCGTTATTGCCAACATACGGCCCCATATGCTCGAAAAAGTGGTTGAAAATTGGACCTGTAGAATTGGCTTTATTCGAGCAAGCCGCGGCGGCCACATGCCCGAAATCATATTTAAACGTTAATGGCATAAAATTATCCTTCCAATAAAGCCAAATTGATGGACATTAAAACGATTTTCTTGTGTTTTATTTCAATTCGAAGTTCTATACCTCTAAAAAAAACACCCTATACATAATGAATAAGATGGAAGAGAAGCTTGCATTATAATATGACATATTAAATGGTACTTAAGATTGACCTTAATAGTGATTTAGTAAAACAACCTTTCAGCACTAAAAGAATTATGCTTCATAAATCAAATGAAATGGTTTCATTAAATTTACCTTTTTGTTAATTGAATGAAATACTATGCAATTTATAAGCCGTCTTTAAATTTATATAGAAAAGATTCATGGAAAAAAGTAATTGTGTTGCCCAAAAAATTTATTTATGTTGCTACTAATCGCATTTTATTTTGTGTAGAAATTTCAGTTGTATGTATGTATCTTTACTAATTTCTGAGAGAAAGATTTAACTAGTTTTTTCTAGTTATCACTATATTGCAAGTAAGGGGCGATATTTTGGTATGCAAAGAACGTTTTAGTACAAAAGTTACTTTGTTTCTCTTAACGCAATTAATGCTTACATTAGTTTAAAATACCAACAAGTAGTTGTCAATGATCACACATTTGTCTGAAAGAACATATTGTTGTTGTTGCGTGTACAGTAGCGAATCTGTTCGTTCAACATAAATATTCGATAACATGCTCCATATCATTCATTATACCGATTTACTTATTCCCATATTTATCGGCCACATAAATATCAAACTGAAATGTGACTGCTTGCAATAAAAAAAAAACCCGAAAAATGTGTGTGAAAAAACTTTATATAATTTTGCACGCAGAAAAATCATCATCAAAAAAAGCGGTCCCAGGTGCAAAAAACGAATACATTAAAAAATTTACTCAACTTCTATGCAACGTGTATATGCGTTAGAAAAAATATGCATACGAGTATGACTTTATATAAAATGTACTGTTTATGCAAATGCTAAATGTTTATGCGCACATGTGTGCTTCGATGGTGTTATCAACTATTTAAACTAATGAAAATGTATATATGTAGAGTTTTATGATTCAACCAATAGATGTGCAAGTGTTCATGTATTTTTAATGCAAAAAGTCATTACCATAATATTTTGTTGGTGGCAAACAAAAATATGCAAACAAACATTTTATAGCATTTTCGAAAATGATGATCACAGTGATTAAGATGAACACACACACACGGATATGAGTATTTGTATGCATGTATGTAGCGCCAGCTGTATATGCACACACTAATAAAAACCTAAGAGCTAATATAGGATTTAAAATTAAAAGCATTGCAATATTTGAGTAGTTTTAAAGCAAAAAAATAAAAAATAAATGATTAGTATGCATTAGAAGATTATTAGCTTAGAGCAGGATAAATTATAGGATAAATTCAGTAAAGTAAGACTTTGACTCGCACACGAAGAGTTCCGTACGGACAATCTATATGCAATACTAAACGAACTTTAGCCTTTATGATCGAATATCTTACCTAATGTACACATTCTTTTTAATATTTATGTTTTGGCTTTTTTAAGTTTTAGCGATTTTTTTCGTTTTGCGTTTTTTCGGTTTTTAGCGATGTTTTGTGTAATTTTTTTTGGTTTTGGCTCTTTTTTAGTTTTAACGAATTTTTCGGATTTTGGCGATTTTTTTGGTTAGGCGATTTTATGTAGTTTGCGCGTTTTTTTAATTTTAGCTATATTTTTCGTTTTGCCGATTTATTCGGTTTTGAGCAGTTTTTTTAATTTCTTGCGATTTTTCGCTGTATTTTAGTTTTAGCGATAATTTTACTTATGGCGCTTTTTTCGCTTTGGCGATTTTTTTTTCGTTTTTTTAGCAATTTTTTAAGTTTTTTTTGGCAATGTTTTTAGCTTTTTGGCGGTTTTTATACTTTTGCTGTCGTTGGTTTTTCATTGGGGGCGATTTATTGTATTTTTGGTGATATTTTTCATTTAAGCGCTTTTCTTATTTTGGTGATTTATCATTTTGAAATTTTTTAATGTTGTAATTTTTTTGTTTTTAGCGTTTTTAAAACTTCCAAGAGTTTGATTCTTATGGTTTTCAAGATACAACAAGTTGTCAAAATTATATAGTCAAAAATAACATTGACTGATAGAAAACCCTTTAATTTTTATTTTTTTAAATTTTACTGTAAATTAGTGTAGTCTGTCTTAACACTAACATTGAAAATTTCAAGTGTCTATATATAATTGTCGGCATATAACATTAGGGTTTCAACATTTTTCCTTACTCGCTTTGGAACACCCATTAATTTTTTACTGTCATATATTAATTTTTATTACAGAGTCTTACATATTCTGTAAAAATTTCAGGTTCGTAGCTTAAAGGATTCTAGAAAAAAACACAGCCTTTGACAGACAGACAGATATACAGGTGGACAGATGGTCCCTTTTCACCTTTGGTATACGGAACCCTTATAATGGCTTACGCAACAACTGGGTAACAGGAAGGAGTTAGTAACAGTAGGCTGATTCCACTATTCAAAGTTACTCTGCTGCCTACACATTGTTTTGCAACTTCGATATTCATATATTTTATTTTTTTGATGAATTTAAAAGATATTAGTTAATTAAAGCCAACTTGCAATTTATTTATTCTGAAATATTATTATGAGAATTACATTTTTATCCTCCATAATGCTAACCTTGCTTTTATATATTTTACTAAAATGTCACTTATTTGTGTATAAATATATATTTTTTTTCTCATTGAAAACGTGGATTTTTTTTCTAAAACTTTTATATGCCAAATGTTCATTTGAAAAAATATTTATGAAGCTGTATTTTTTTATAAAAAAAAACTAATAATAAATCATTTTTAATACTACAGCAATGTTCATTTAAATCCCTAAAAAGTACATTCAGCTTGAGTATGTAATTTTTAAATATTTCAACGAGGGTGATATGCAAAATTTGTTCAACTCAAAAAAAAATTTATTGAAGAAAAAATAATATTAAATTAATTTAATTTTTAAACAAATAAAAATAGTCTTACATAACTTCAAAATTCAACTATTTTATTAAGCTTTAGTTTTTTTTTATAAAATTAATAATATCTATTCACAATAGACCTCAAAAAGACCTCAAGCTTGATAAAAAAAATTTATTATATAATAATAAAAGGTCAAAGAAAAGTTGCAAAAATGAATTACTATGAATGTAATAAGAGAATCGAATTCTCATATTCCATTTTGCTAAAAATTTCAACTGCCAATAAGTGAACTAAGATCGAGATAGATAGAGATCAGCTAAGCCTGAAATGGTTCATACGCTGAGCCTAATTTTGGCATACTCTCACCAACATATCGGTCGGTATCTCACGCATTAATTCCTCCCTATTGTCTTCTAGTGCATCAACCGTTGAGGGCTTGTCCCTATAGACATGAGCCTTAACATAACCTCACAATAAATAGTCTAAAAGGCGTTAAATCACACGATCTAGTCTGAAAATTTACCAAATGTGAAATAAACTGTTTACGTGTAATATATGACATGTGGCATCGTCTTGCTGAAAGCACATGTCAACCAAGTCTAGCTCTTCCATTTGGGAAAGAAAAACTAACACTGGCGGATACAGCTGCAATATTTTCCACTATCCACACTCTACGTATGCGTGTTGGCAGTTTAATGCTCAATAATGTAATTTTGGTGCGAAATTTAGCCATAAGATTCGGAAAAGCCGCCTCAGAGGGTCGCCCAAACTGACCATAAAATGGAAGAAGTGCACAGATGCACTTTCTTAACCGAGCATGAGTTTTGCTAATAAAATTTAATAAGCTGCAAGCGTTGTTCATTTGTAAGTCAAGTAATTGAAGGGCTTATTGCAAAAACTCGATAAGCCACAAAATAAAAATACTGAGAAAATCGCCTTTGAAGTTTAAAATAAATGCAGAAAATAGGGATTTGATGAAATCATGATACAGATACTTTTATTTAGTGCCTAAGGAAGACTCTATCACCACTACTATCACTACCAAGAAATCTTCGGAAATCGCTAAAATCGCAAAAAGTTGTGGGTTATCCAGTTATTGCATGAAATTTATTCATTTTTTTTTTTTTTGGAATATCAAAAGTTTTGTTATTTTGGTTGAAATAAAGTGGTATATCGTGTTTGTGCAGTTTAAAATTTATTATTTTTTCTATTTATTACATCAAATAATTTCTATAAGTTGTGATTCAGTTTCAATAAATCATACCTCGCTGGTTTCTGAAATTACTTCATCATCTGTTGGCAAAAACTCTTTGTCTTTCACGCTGTCATCACTATCTTCAACAAAATAATCACTTCCACTGCTATCTTCATCAGAATCCATCGTTTTGTAATACTGCCTTTGTAATTGCTGTGGCTTATCGAGTTTTTGGGACAAATAATTCTGAATAAAATCAAAATTTAAAAAGTGACACTTGCGGCTAAGGCGGAAATTAAACGGAATATAGGTGCAATATTTTAAGAAGACGTTCCGATGCTGTAAAGTAGTTGAATGAACTGATAAAACCACTTTCTGAAATCGTGTGGCTTATCGTGTTTTTACAATAAGCCCTTCAATTCATGGTTAAATTATAGACCAAACTAAACATTTTCAACAATAACATGATACACGAAAACAGTTGAGTTGCCAAAAATAGTGTTGCCAAAATGAAAGTTGTTAAAAAATCACCCTTTAGAATACATATGTAAATATACTAAAGGGTGTCACATATGAATGTTGTTGAAATTATACACTGAATGACAAACTTATATATAACCACTAGCTTCAGAACTTTCCTATCTGCCCTCCTAATGTGCTTAGTTGCAAGAAAACAACTCACAACTGAAATATTAACACCTACATTGGTAATTTATAGGAAATGTCAACTGGTCATTAAAATAGGCATAAATTATGTCGGGCTTATATTTATTTTAAAACTTATATTTTTTTTTCAATTTCCATTCATAATACGCATTTGAACCAACTTACGCTTGAGTTGACACCTTAATAAAATAGTGTTTCAATGTTTTTAGAACTAAAAAAAGAATTATGTTAATATGTATATGCAAACTCCCCCAAGCAAAGTGTTCACTTTTAAATATGTCCTTTGTAAATGTTTACACTATACTGCTCTAATGCGAATTGTTTTTAATCATATAAATAAATATGTGGTTGGCATGTTTTTTGTTTTTTTGTACAGTGGTGAGAAAGAAAGATTTTTAATTCGTTATAATAAATTGAAATTGTAACGTTGTTGTTGTTGTTTATATGTACAGCGTTTATATAAATAAATTTAAATTATTTTATTATATTTATTAATTATAAATATAAGATAAGGGTAATTGTAACGTCACGTTACGAAACAATGTAAAAATTTCTGGAATGAACGAAGTTGTTTACTAAAAGTTAATACAACATTTTAACCCTTTTCCAACCCATCTTGAGCTAAACTCTTCTAACGAGAGAAACTAAAAAGACATAATTTAACGCCTTCATTACTGCAAAGAAAAATATAATTTCTAGAAGGAACTTTTTCTGGTTACAATTTTTTTTTAATTTTGTAGCATTAATAAAATTCTTTAAAAAAAATTTGATTTTTTTGTTCTCTCTCTATCTCTCTCTCTGTTTCTATTTTAAGGGTTTGAATATGTAATTTTGACAATTTGCTGTATTTTCGAAACCGTAAGAGGCAAACTCTTGAAATTTTCAAAAACGCTACAACTGAAAAATATCAAAATTATAAAAATCGCCAAAAACCAAACAAAAAACCGAAAAAATTTCCAAAACGAAGAAAACGCTAAAAAACGATATAAATCGCAAAAACTAAAAACAAACGCTAAAAAAAAGTGAAAGCGTTGAAAAAGTCTAAGTTTAATATTTGTTAACGCCCCAATAACTACAAATTATTATTTTACTAGTTCATAAAAAAAATATTTTTTTATTAAAAACACAGTGAAATTCATTTTTAAGGGGTTAGCTGAATCCTTTGTGCAGTTAAATGTCGCTAATGCAGATAATCAGGGAATCTTTACCAAAAACTTTCTTAGAAAAAGAATATGAGAAGTTCAATTAATATCAAAGTTGAAACAAACAAAATAACACTTATTAATAATAAAATAATATGTTAAAAACCAAAAAAAAATTTACATTATACTTAATTTTTTTTTTAATGTCTGCATCAGGGATGATATTCCTTTACACAGGCTAAAGTTCATGTAGTATGTCAACTATGTCAAGTGAAAGTTTTTGTTATTATGCTTTCTTAGCCAATAGATGCCTGTTTTCCTATTGAAATGTTAACAAAACAGTTTTTTTTAATTATTTGCCATACAAAGACAACCACTTTGATAATATTGTGCGACTTATTAGTGGTCCTTCGAGCAACGTTTACACCATTAAGTATGTACACTAATTTGAAGTAACCTGGTAAGGATATTAGCTGCAGATTGGCTTAGATTACCTCAACTGTTGTGAATATGAAAACATTTACAACAAAAAATAATATATGAGGTGTGTTCAAAAAGTATCGCGAATTTTGTGTTTTTTTTTCAAAAATTATTTATTTATTCATGAATATTTATTTTGTCCCCTTCAAAGTATTCCCCCTCAAATATAATGCACTTATGCCAACTTTTTCCGATCTTCGATTGAGCTTTGATTTTCACGTCATAACCCACGATTCGGCACCAGTTATGACCCTCTAGAGCAAAATTTGGGTCGTCGCGGACAGAGTCCAACAGCTCATTAGTAATGTTCATGCGATGCTGTTTTTGGTTGAAATTGAGCATTTTGGTACGAATTTCGCGGTGACCCGTCTCATGTCCAAATCATTGATAAAAATCGAATGGCACGAGCCAATCGATATGTCCAGGTCCTCAACAACTTCTCTAATGCTGATTCGACGATTGGCCAATACCATTTTCTTCACTTCATCAATCTTTTCGTCTGTTGTTGAAGTGCTTGGGCGTCCCGCACGCTCTTCGTCATTCACATCTTCTCGGCCTTCTAAGAAAATTTTTCAGTACCGTAGGTAGCAACTCCGTATGCCACAGTCAATATTCGGAATGCATCCGCTCACTTAATTTCGCTTTTCACACAAAATTTGATACAGCTTGTTCCATTTTTTTAATAGGTAAAAATCGAAGACGAGCCAAAACACGTGCAAGCAAAGCAGCTGTCAACAATTAACTGAACATTCAAAATGGCCGAAATTGTCGGCATAAGTGAGAGACATGAGTACCAACATAACGCCGTAAAAAAATTTAAATTCGAATATATGTAACCCACGAAAATACAAAATTCGCGAAACGTTTTGAACACACCTCGTATCTTCCTTCGAACTTTGTGATTTTGTCTTACAATGTTTGCACCAAAAAGGAGGGGGTACTTCGAAATTGGACATTTAAGGGGGAAAAAAACGATTGAAAGAATCTTTTTTGTTTCTGACTAAACGAAAGAACAAAATTGCTTTCTTCGCAATTTATTTGCAGCAGTTGCGTATTATATAGATGTTGTTTGTAAGAAAATATTTAAATATAAATTATAAATAAAATTTGAGCTCAGCGTGAAGTAATTACAACAAAATTGTTATGCTTGTATTATGAAATTTAATTTTTCGCATACATTATAATATATAAAATAAAATCATAATCGATTTACGTAATTTAAAAACGTTCGTGATTATTTTTAACAATGGACCAACAGCAAGCTCATGCTGTGCTTTACATTCAACACATATTTACTCCACTCTGGCCTATTGATTTGTATTCAAAAGTTATTTGTGTTCATTGAATTTATAGCCAGAAATGTATTTAGCCTTGATTTAAGGTTGCAATAGTTACGGTTTCACTTTGTCCATAAAACATTGAATATTTTTTCTTTACTTAAATTTCCTATAAAAGGCAGTGTTCATATTGAGCAAGTGTATTCCAATTATAGCCGCCACCGCCAAGGTTTTAAACTGCAACTATCGGCAACACAAGTAATGCAAAACACTCGTTGTGATGGTAACCACACCAAAATGCACATTAAAGTAGAACTAGAGAACACACAAGAAATTTGAGCGCAATTTTAGGAATAAGTTTTGCAAAATTGAAGCCAGATTTATATTAAATACTAATTAATTTTTTTCTTATTAAAACAAAATAAAAAAATACATGAAAAATAACTACCAAGTGTTTAAAAGGACAAAATTTTTGATCAGGCTGGGTTCACAAACGGCAGTTTTAGTTGAGCAACTTTTGAGTTTATGGAAGAGAGTGCAGAAGATAATGAAGAGGTGAGGAATCAAATTTCCCTCTCTTGCTCATGAACTAAAAAGCAGACATACATACATACGTATGCGTTTGGATGCCATTGATATAGGCATACATTTCCCAGTGAGAAAAGGTAATTAATAGTAAAAGAGAAGGTAATGTACAGCATGTATAATTTTTCCTTCCAGAATTCGTTACTGTTAACACAGAACAAGTCCTAGGAAAGTGATGAGTTATTTTAATACGTCCGAGAAATGAAAGTCCATAAAGTTCATAGTTTTGGTAACAGAATGAAAAATATTGTTGAAAAAAAGTTTTAAAATTGCTGACATACATTAACCCATTACTGGCCAATAATCCTACTAATATTATAAATGTGAAAGTTTGTATATTTTTAAATAAACGATTTAATACATCTGGATAGAATTTGGAGAATGATAAGTCTAGACTAAATTATAGGGTACTTTTCAAGGGACAAAGCAGGAAAAAAATTGTATTTTTCGTATATTCTCTGTTTTTGCCAATTTCAGTTGCTTTCTGAATGCGAAAGAAGTCACGGGAAGATAATAAAATTTATATAAATGTGAAATTTGCATCAACTGAAGTCACACACAGCCAAGAAAACACAAGAATGCTGGTGATTAAGGTGTGGCCTGTACTCAAAAATATCATGTTGTTACGTTGTGCTAGTTTTTGTCACAT
This sequence comes from Nowickia ferox, assembly GCA_936439885.1. Taxonomy (NCBI): domain Eukaryota; kingdom Metazoa; phylum Arthropoda; class Insecta; order Diptera; family Tachinidae; genus Nowickia; species Nowickia ferox. Next base: position 85,640,295 of record OW387023.1, on the reverse strand, counting down.
TTCATTTATTTCTTAAAAATTACCACATGCTATTTGGCTCACACAGCAATGCAAACTTTAGCCCAAGTCAATCATAAATATATAAGTTAAATAATTTTTATTTAGTTAATTTTTTTACCCAAGAAAAAAGGTTTCAATTTTCCAACCCTGGAATCATATTTTTGCTTTTTCTAATTTTTTATGCTAATATATTTCTTTCCAAAATAGAAAATATGCTTATTTGACAAGGAAAAAAATTCATTTTCATTCAGTTACTTTTATATACCAAAAACAAAAGTTTAAAATTTTCAGCTCTGGAGCTGTGACTTTTATTTTTCTAATTTTTATAACAAACTATTTATTTCTAGCACATAAATTGTTTTTAATTTACAAAGAAAAAGAACAAATTTTGACCTAGTTACCAAAGTGTATCTTTTTGGATTTTTTTGATTTTTTAAGGCAATATATTTCTTATAAAATGTATTTAATTTATAGGGACAAAGGGAAAATTAACTAAGTAGGTTACTTTTTATGTAAAAAAAAGATTCAGATTCTTCAACCCTGGAATCACCCACTTAAAGTTTTTTGATGTTTTATAACTTTATTATTTTTTTTTTTAATATAAAATATGTTAAACTTGTGAAGAAAAATTTAAAATTTGTTTTACTGTTATTTTTATATGCAAAAAAAGTTCAAATTTTCCAACCCTGAAAACATTTTTTTATTTTTCTTTAGTTTGAATGCCACTTTAATTCCTACTGACATACCAAAAATGTTTATTAAAAAAAAAACTGAAATTAGTTTCAGAAATCTAAAATTGAAAATGTCCAGCTCTGATAACGTTTTTTCGATTTTGCTGATTTTCAATAACGGTCTATTTTGGACCATTTTTTATACACCAATCGAAGACCGAAGTCTCTAGCATTTCTGGGAGCTTTGGAAAACTTATTTCAAATACAGACGGATAGACAGACGGACATGTATACATTTACATTATCAGTTGCATGTAAATATTATAGAAATTACATGCGGAATAACAAACCTATATATATATACCTTTTACCATTTTTGATGAAGAGTATAATAAGCCTAAACATAAAATGGAGATAAATGCAAAAAAGAATAAATTCTCGTATTCCAGTTTACTAAAAAATTAATGCTGAATAGCCGATATTAATAAATGATCTTCACGTAAGTAGATTAACTTTGGTTTTGATGAAAATTGTGCAGACACAGAAAATGCCTAAATCAACATATCCAGTCTGCAAAAGAATATGTACATATGTGGGAACAGATCCACCTCACAGGCCATTTCTGAAACTTCCCCCAAAACTACAAATCTTTTTTACAATATTCGGCATTTTAATTAATAGAAAAAAACACCGCTTCAAATGTTTTTCAATTCTATTAATGTGTATTATCATTTTGGTAACTCTTAGTTGCAAAATTTAACAACTTTTTGGTTGATATAAGCAATCTAGCTGTTAAAATCTGTTCATAATTTTTTATGTGTGATAATGAACTCATTATATTCTATAGAATGGAAAAAATATCACTGTCTGTAAAATGTTTTCGATACAAAAAGCCTTTCATTTAAAGTAATAGTAACACAATGAAAAGGTCGTCTGAAGTTCTTCAATAAAAAGACATTACTTTAGAATATTTTTCCCTTGGCTGCAACCTTTTTATTATATATATTATATAATTTTTCTTTTTTTGTCGAAACCCTAAAAAAAGTTTAAAGTATAAATCCAATACGATTATCTGCTTTCACATGCTATTGATTTAATTCCGGAAATTAAATATCGTGCAGGATTACATGTAACGCAAAATTTCATACGAAAAACTTACAACTGCAAGTTGTACAAAAACTATTTAAATTTGCATAAAGAAATGGTAAATATAAAAATATGTATGGCACTCTCTCGCTCTCTCCCTCTCTCTGTTTATATAAGAGCACCAAAATTGATGATTTTTTTTCTTCTTTGCTATCCCGCATTTGTTGAAAGGATTTGCAATTTTTGTATAACGAAGAATGTGGCAGAGTTAAAAGAAATTTTAAAGCAGCCAAAAATATATAAAAGGAATGGGATTTTGGCTCCAGCTAAGTGAAGCTAAATAATAAAAAACTGATGGAATAAAAATTTATTTTATATTTTTGTGCTCCACAAAATCTTATTTAAAATATAAAATAAAGAAACAAAACATTATGTATGTATATATGTATGTATGTATGCATATATAATAATCAGCACAGATTGCTTCATCCTTTCGAGTGCTATTCACTTAAGAAAATAAAAACGAAAGACATTTCGTTTCATTTTTGGCTAAATGCCATTCATGCAGCGTTACTGGCTTCCAAACAGACATTTTAAGTTTTCAGATAAATCCAATACAGTCAGCGCTTTAGCATTATTCTGTCAACACAGTGGCATGCAAATATATATATTTATATGCAAGTATTATCTTTGGAAATGGGTATTGTAATTCTATTGGAATATTCAATCATTTTGTAAACTTTGCGGTTTATAGACATTAATTTTATTAAAACTTTTCTAACTGTTTTTTTTATATGTTGCAATCTGGGCCCTAGTTTTTAAAAGATATGAAGCCTCTGTGTCCTTTTAGACGCAAATATATATAAAAAAAATTAGCTTAAGAGAGGCTGAAATTTCCTTGTCTTGGTCCTAGTTTATAAAAAATATGAATCTATGTATTATATTTCATCTAAAGCGGTGCAACCGTTTAGCCGATAAAGCGTGACAGACAAACAAATTTACTTTTTGATTCGTTTCAGGGCTGTGCAGGCGGACAGATTGAAGTACAGAACGAAGCGTAGAGAACATTTAAAGCTCTTCCTTTAATAGATCTCTGCTAAAATGATAATTAAATTTTTCTTACCTCCCTTCATTTAATGGGACAATTAATATCCTGTGTCCGTTGGAAGGCTCTTTTACATTTGGCTGGTATATTTTATTACGGCCTACGAGCATACAAACACATTCTGGAACATTCTGGATAATCGATTTTCCTGGTTAATAGAGTAACAGCTTTTAGTGTTTTTATATATATGGCTATGCTATTTATTGCGCGATATAGGATTAAGGACGTGATTTTTGTAACAAAAATAATCGACACTATTACAGAATTTTTTTATTTTTTTTATTTCTTTGTACTTAAAAGCAGAGTACAAATATAAACAAAGCAAATTGTTTGAATGAATTGAGAGAAACAAAAATAATGGGAACGATTGCTCAATTTGATTTTGTTTTGTTTTCGCTCATGAGCACAAGCCAGAGAACACAGCCAATTGGCTTTAAGCCGGCTAACAGCCGCCATCGGCCGCAAACAATACATTAATTGAATTGTACGCAGCTAGAAAAAATAATGGGAAATAAGACACCTCACTTCTTTTTTTATGTATATTTTATTCACACTTTTTTATTAACTTTCACATAATTTAATACACTACATATCGTTACCTTTATAAAGAACGAATTTCAATTGTTACAAATGCAATTATAATTTATTTTTAAATAGATATTGTTGGGGATTCAAGATTACAACCTCCGGCATGACAGGCTTGCTCGTCGACAAGTGGACTTATATTTCACAAGTATAAACACCAGTTAAGCTTAGGTTAATAGCTAACTATAGTTACAAGAGTGGTTCCAGAGTGGCTTCGCGATATCATTGCAGGGAACAATTAACATTATATTTACACTATTTAATAGGTCCTGGATCCAATCACATCGAGCTTGTTCAGTGCCGTTTACTATAATACTAAACCAAGTCGCAATTAAATTGACAAAAGATCAAGACGATACATCACCGCAATGGTGAATATGTAACCATTTACAAGATATGTCCTTTCTTCACCAAACACTACTTCCTACATTTGGTAACACTCCCATTTTCTCAAGGCATAGGACGAGTAAGTTTAGACCAATTGTGCCCAAATTTTTTGCAGGGAAAGGAGAGAGGCACATCATTTCAAAAGCATCTCCAAATTTAGTCAAATTTTAATCCAATATATTTAAAGCTTTCCGACGTAACGCACCATTTTTAAAATAAAAAGCATTCAAAACACTGTTAAAGATCCTGCTACACCACTGCAGCACTCAATCTTTTTACGCATGAATATTAAATAAACCTGTTTCATACTCTTTCATGTGCAACATTTGTAGTATAAATAATTGAACTAATTGTGTCTTAAATATTCTTATTTCTTTAAAACTTCGTCTCTTAACCAATAAACATGATTTGGATTTAAAGTGCATAATTTAGAATACAAAACGCTACTTAAGGCATTGAGAAGGAAACAACAGCTGTGCTCTTGCCACAGCCACAGCCACAGCCACAGCAACAATCAACAATATTTCATTATGATGTGTTCATAGGAAAATAAAAAGTTAGAAAAAAAAGGAAAATTACGGCAGAATAAAAGTTAAGCAAAAATAATTTATAAATGAATACAAACAGCGATAAAATCAGGTTAATTACATATTAAACAAGTGAAGCAAGTATAACAACAATCTACTTCAAAAGAAGGGATTTAAAAAAGAAAAGAAAAAATACATTTAATGAAAGCATATTAAAGTGAACTACACAGGAAAAAAAATCGAGTACTAAGGCTTAATGTAACTGATGTTATTTGTAATATTTTTAGCTAATTTAATTTATTATTGAATTTTCACTCAATGAAATTTTGTCTGGTTAATCTAACCAATGTTGCGTTTTAGATAATGAAACTATAGTTCTGGTTGAAATAACTGATATAAAATTGTTACTGAACTGTTAACGTTAACTTTTGTTGTACAAATTAACAAATTAACAATTTTTTTTTTGTGTAAACAACTAGATTTATATGTATGGTCTAAGCTACCAAATTACTCTACTTTCTCAAAATAGATAAGTTGTAACTTGTAATGAATTTTTTATATCATAATTTTTTACATGGACAATTTGTATGAGCGGAGTTCAGTGTTTGATGTAAATGGTCTTGCGAAAGTGCAAATGTTTATTTTAATTTTTATTCGTCTGTTGGCCGCCATATTGAATTTTTAATACTGTCAGTGAAACTCCCGGGATTAAGACAAATCGATTGACGTAAGAATCATTAACATCGGTCCACATAACACACATACATGCATACATACACACATACATACATGGGCTGAAAAACACAATACCCTTCTTTACGTCACGCAGTCGGGTAAAAACAAACTAATGTTTTGTGACTTGCGTTGAATGCCGACATAGTTATTTTTTTATTATAGAAGAGCTCTCTAGAAGAGCTCTCTAGAAAAACTCTAGAACAAACAAATCGAACAATAAAGGTTGATTTTAACTATTTTTTTTTTCGCTCGTAAGCAATTGAATAAATAAATCTTTTAATGTAAAAGTTTTCGTTGAGCAACATCAAACTGCAAACTTTCAAGTACTTTTTTTTTTGCAAATGCAGCTTGCGTCTGCTTTCTTTGTTTTTTACTTTTTGCTAGAAACATAAATCAATAAATTTGTCATACAGATTTTAGGCAGTATATTTTTGTTACAAGTACAACTTTTCTTTACCTCCTTTAAAAAAATATACATACATACAAATTTATAAAATTTTTTGCTGGTAATTTATTTTTATTTTATTTTCCTGCTTGAGATTTTGTTTAAAATATAAAAAAAAAGTTGAGCAAAAAATGTTTACTATGCATTTTCATTTAAACTTTTCCCTTATCGAAACTTTAGTACAGACACAGTCACTTTTTTTTCATTATTATTTTTATTCAATAAAATTATGCAAAATTTATTCTGTGTTTCTTTATATTTCGAATTTGTATCGATAGAACAGATTCATACTCGTAGTACTCTCGTACCTGGTGGTGTTAACCTTCAATCTTTCTATGTGAGCACTTCCTGTGCGGCACGAACTTCCGTAATATTAGTTTCTGTTTTGTATTTTGTAGTTGTAATTGTTATGCCAGACCATGCAGTTGGACTAATGTGGGAATGAAAATATACAATATACATAAATAGAGCCTTCGTAACAAAGGATTTTTTTTTTAATTGGAACTTTAGAACTGAAACATTTTAGGAGCAGAATTTAAAGTTTCCTTTTAGTAAATATTTTTCATGAAAATTTATTGAATGAAATTGTTTTGTTCTTGTTGTTTTCAGCAGTATTGTAGTAACATCAATTTCAAGTAATGGGGGAAATAATAACTCAAGAATTTGGCAAGCTACAATGCAATCTTGGCAATGTCAAGTATTTCCACAATTTTAAGTTTTTATATATTTTTTATTTTAAAAATAAAAAATATGCAATCTTGTAATTCACATTTTATTAATAAATTATAGTTTATGAATGCCTATTGTAAAAACACACACAAAAAATACCAACGTTAAATCAACAAGCAACAAATGTTGATTGGAACTGATATAAAATTTATTAGAAAGAATATGTTGCTTAAGTGTGTTGGTGTTTATTTGCTTTGTTTGTAGCTACAATGCACTATTGTGCCCAGTTGTTTGACTTGCGAAAACTTCCTACTGCTGGCTTGTAGGCAGTATACTAGTCTCGTATTTGGAGGATCATAAGTTCAATTACTGCCGCACACTCTAGGTGTTTTTGCAGACAGGCCAAAGTAGCTTCGCTCTTTGTTTGTGTAAAAAAAAGATTAAGAACTATAACTTTAATTTAAATCGTGTTGAATTAAAACTTAATATTTATTTAGTATGAATCTAAAAAATATTTAAGGCTGCAGCGGTAAACGCGTTGACTGCATCAAGATGAGTTTAAGTCCAAGTAAAAAATTTCCTTATGCCTGTGTAAGTACAACAGTCACGTAAGCTAAACTGTTAATAAAATGACTGACTGAGTAACTACAATAAATTTAAATTCAACTTGCTGTTTCCACTTACCATAACTTTGATCAGCATTATTATTTGTGTTATTTCAGTAACAAAATTCATGTTGTTTCAATTTGAAATAACTTTCATTTAACACGATTCTTCGTTTTGATTTAACAGCACTGGAATGTTAAATCAACATGAAATAAAGTTATTTCAAAAGGCAAAATTTTCTTAAAAGATTTCTGTAAATCATGTTGAATTAACATGAAGATAAGAAGCAAAATCATTGCCGAAAAATGTTATGGCGAGTACACATCTGGCATTTGATGTGTTGTAATTTTAAGGTGTCATTTTCAAAATGTGCGCAACGCCGTACTCATTATGTTTTTTATATGGAAAGCAATGCCATATAGCGAAAAATGTCGAAAAGGGCAAACGTAGCCATTGTATATACACTATTGCGATGTCACACAATGACATAATGTGCACCCGGCATTAATTTAACCTCGTTTTTGCAGATTTTAATATGAAATTATCTGTGTGTCTGCATGAAAGTTTGTATTTTATTTTTCTATTTCACAGTTTTATTCCTCATTATACTTGTTAAGCCAATTTAACTTGCTTTCTTTAAATTAAATAGTTGTCCTGTTACCGCAAAAATTTACACTTTCAATAGAGGAAATATTTTAAATAAATTGCTTCAACGCTAAAAAACCGACCGGAGTAAAGACCATGATTTTCAATAAAAACAAAATAACAAATCCCAATTAAGTAGATTAACCGTACAAAATTGATTTTATTGAAATTCCAACAGCAGGGTAAAATTTTGAATTGAGATAGTTTTAATTAATAAGCGAGATGTTTTTCTGGGTTCATCACACTTATTCCAGTTGCCAACATCGACGTGGCGTCAATACAATACCAAAACATTGGGGCTTGTATACTCGCTCCCGAGAACAATTTTGTGCTTTCGACAATATATTTCTGTTTACTACTAAATACAAATGCTTTCATAAAAACAAATACTTGATAAAAAAAAGAAACAAAAAAGAATTATCCACAATTAATTAAATAAAGAACTAGATACATAAGCGTACGCACATACATAGAAGTAAATAATTAAATAAACATAAAAAATCTATAGCAACAACAGTTGCATTACTGTTATTCTGCTTGTTAAGAAGATACACACACAAACACACTCATACATAAGTATGCACATGGTAGTGCAGACAAACATATATTGCTTCCTTAATGGTGTATATATGCACATACATAGTTAATACATAAACTAATGACGCCAACGAAGGCTGTACGAATTATCGCCCAAGTGCCAATCGCCCGAAACAGTTAAGTGAAGGAACGCCCAAAATTGTTGGGTAATTAAACACTGTGGAGATATACCCAAAAAAACAGTGCCCGATCCCAAAAAAAAAAATTTTAAATAACTTAAAAGTGTCAAAGGAATAATCGACCGGGTGGTTGTTCATTAAGTGCAATCTCCCGAATTTGAAATGAATAATTTCCCAAATTTTTTTTGGCTGCTTTAAGATTTTGCGGAAATTCGGCAATTAATTACTCATTATGAACAAATACCCAAATACCTAAAAATGTTGAGTCGCCCAAAGTCGATGAACAATAACCCAATTTTTTTACAACAATTTTTGGGCGATGCAACATTTTTGTTTTTCGAGCGATTGGCACTTGAGCGATAATTCGTACAGTCGCGATCGAAAGCTAGCATTTGAGATGCTGCTGTGATTGTCTAGACGTTGCTGTCACATTCTGGAAGTTTTGTGTGAAGTATTAAAAGGGACACGCATCTGCTGGCAGTTTAGTCTATCATAAAGTCAGTCTGACAGTTCAGTTATTTATTGTGAAGAGTTTGTTTACCAAGAGTTCAGTTCATTATTGTAAAGAAAGAGTAAATCTCAGTTGAAAGGAGTTAAAGGTGTGTAAAAGTAAAGTCAGTGAGTCATTATTGTTGTGCAAACCGAGAGCGCCGGCTGAGTAAGTCTTGTGTAAAGAACAGCAGAGAAAGGGTGTTGCTTCAAGACCAATGCAGTCAGTTTTGTGAGACGTGTATATACAACAGCGGAGTAGATGTCGTGGCAACCAGTTGTGAATCATTTAACTAATTTAAGTTCTGTCTGTATGTGTATTTAAGCTTTTGATTTTATTAGTATAAGTTCATTTAGTAAATAAAGTATCATTGCTAACACAAATTAGTACACTGGGGTCTTTTATTCATTTGCAAATCTTTGAATCCACATTTTTAAATGGTGAAAACGTAACAATATTAACTGAGCTTGGATTATAATATTTTTTTATTAGTTTTATGCAGTCTTTTTCGGAAAAATATTCTATTCCAATTTTCTTTTATTGTTTATTTGTTAAAATTGTCATAAATTTGCCCACACATTTCCATACATAAAGTCTAGGCTTCAACCCTTCTTCAGTAAGAGTCTTTACAAGAATACTCGTATGTATGCTGATCTCCCTTTGGGGGAGATAAAAATCTCGAAATTTATCTGCCTTTTCCAAGCATTTAATTTATATATAAATTTAATATTCTGCATAAATATTTCCTATTTCTTTACATTTCTCAAAGACTTTTTGTATAGTAAAATTGTAAAATTTAAGCACCTACTTTTACAGTCAAAAAAGGCAATTATTTTCATTTCAGTCTTTTATTTTCCTTCAAACAATAGAAAGTTATATTGGCAAGCTTTCATCAAGAGAGAAATTTTAAAACTTTATAAAAATATTTCACTTGTGCTACTTGCAGCTTTTTCGACAAAGTCTTACTTGCAATAAAATTGCCAACAAAATTTCAAAGATAAATATAAAAACTAAGTAAATACAAGGACTCTTAACATGCCTCAGTTATAAAGAAGAAAAAAATCTCACAATGCGCTTTGAAATCATCAAAAGAGAATTGGTTGCCATGTTTGCAGATTTTCTTTATGTTGCAACTCACTGCTGTTTGTTGAAATTTTCTTGTGTATTTGTCTTTTCCTTTTGCTTGTAAATTTTTTTGTCTCCAATTCTTGAATTTTTCTTTCTTATTTTTGTGTCAAGAGTAGTGACTGACTTATCTTGCAAGCATAAAAACCAAATAGACGAAGAAAAATAAAACAAATACTTTGAAATGAAAATAACTAATGAGAAATAGTTGTGACATACAAAATATGTTTTCAAGGTAAGTGAAAAGAAAGTCTTAATCAAATTAAGGAAGCCCCAAAAAGCAGGCAGTATGCATAGACATGTCGAACGAGTTCGATGAAAAATTAACGAAATAGTAAAAGACGCAGACAAATTAATAAAAGCAATTTTTCGGAAATGAAATAGTTTAATGTAAGCAACCGCTTTTAATAATATATAAATATATCAAAACTGAGATCAATATGACTGTGATTTTTTGCATCAGCCTCTAAGAGTTCAGAGAAAACTTTAGGAAAAAAATTAAATCTTTTTGAAAATAGTATCGTATTCTATCGCCTTATGCTGACAAAACATAACGTAAACTGTTGCATTGTAAATTAGCGTCTAAGCCTGTTCTAACAGGGTACTGAAGTTTTCGGTAGCGGAAAACATGTGATTTAATTTAAAAGATGTGCCCAACACATTTATGCACAATATTGCAAGGAACGCTTTTCTGGTACATTTTAATCTTCCATCACTTCTTCTCATGGGATTTTTTTTATCGCTTTCGAAAAATTTAACAAAACAGAACCCTCAAATGCAGACAATAAGAATTAAAGAAAATTAATTGCATATACCGACCTTTTCCTAATTAACCGCAGTTAATACCCAAAACGCCTTCTTCGACATTTACTATACAATTTCATAAAAAAACAAAAACATAGGCCAGTGGTAGATCGTTAATGTTTTGTTTATTGCAAATTATAACCAATTTAAATGAATGACCAACGAAATTGGTTAAACTAACCAATGTAAAAAGGTAATGAAATTTAACCCAAAAACCTATTAAAGCACAATTACTGCGATTGTTATTAATTAAAAAAGCGACTTATTTAAAAAAATTTTATAGAAATCGCTCAAAAATTTTAGTATTTTTCATATTTTTTTAGACAAGCTTTTTTTTTGCTTGCATTGCACAAACTACACGTAAGTTGCATGTTAAAAAAGATTTACAAGAAAATTTCAAGAGAGCATACTCTTAAAAGCACTCTCTATTATCTTTTTAACTATATAAACTTATACAATTGCCATGAATCCATACTAATATAAGAAAAGCCCAAACGATTATTTGAATTTAGATTTTTCGCAGCCTTGCTAGTCTCCCACCACTAAAAAATTTCGTAGTAATAAATTTTACATATGAGTTCAAACCAGGCACCCACAGCTTTCTCATGCTCATAAAAAAACTTCTTTACTACCTCAGAGGCAACGAGATTTAAGATTGTAACAGCCTTAAGCCACTATAATAGATGTAGTGATTTTAACTAAGAAAACAGCAAATTAACAGTTTATGTTGGTTACTTAAACAGCAACAACTAAAGCTAATTATACTAACTGACGAAAATAGTTTGTTCAACAGAATTGCAACAACAGCTTTTATTTACAATAAAATCAACTACTGCAATCGGAAAGACTGATTTTTGCCACATTGTGGGCTTAGTTTTCTCAACTGTGTATTCAATTTATCAAGAAAGTAGTAAATTTCATTCTATATTTAATTACCTCCCGCTTACGGATGATGGGGGAGGATGTCCCTAAGTAGACATACCCTATCCACTCTTGCACAGACATCATTGCCAGAAAACAATCACATTTCAATGCTATCGACCGCGTCCACAGGTTGCGGATAGTGGAAAGCTGCGTAGTAGTTCCAAGTGGAGAATCTCAGAGCGCTTTCGGGTGGCCCCGGACTCGTAGCAAATTCTGAGTACCTCGGCTCTTCCTCATGTTAGAGTCGGCTGGAAGCAGCCGTCGGATCTTGTAACATGCTGCTCGCTCTAAAAACGTAATATAAGGCTTCTAAGCCAGCCCGCTAGCCATACTGGCAGCCCCAGTTCCAGCATCAGATGCGATAGCCCAATCAGCCAATTGATTACCAAAAGGTTTGAATAGATATGTAGGGCTGAATAATGAAAGAGAACACTCTCACGCTGGCAACCCATCCGAGTAGATTGCATGATGTTAAAAAGCTCATCGGAGGTCAAGTACGAGTATGTAGGAGTAATATTAGACTCAAAACTGTCATAAAGACTGTCGACAACCCCATGGGAGTTATTATCTCCTTCAAAACATTTATAACAACTTGTGAAGCCATCTTATATGACCAATAAACCGCATGACTTTGATAAAGGTTTGATACTGTTCTGGCCAGCAGAAGGGAATGGGGAGATTGCAATACGAAAGGCATTTAGAAATGGTACCATCAAGTGGTACATGCATGGTTTCAGAACGCTGAAAGATTCTGGTGTGGGAGTTATAGGGACGAGGTTAAACTATTATGAGCCTTTGGAAAGACCCATACCAACTTTCAATGGAAAGCTTATATCATTGGGAGATGTGCACAATTTTATCTCAACTGGGGTTAGCAAGGAAGAGAATAAGCAAACTTCTTGGACTGGCTAAGCTAAACCTGGAAGGTAACAAAAGTGTGAACATACTGTGCCAGCACACGCATGTTCGAACTAAAACTGTTAGAAGGATTTCGCATCGAATAGAATCCGAGAGAATATATAGATGCAAATCAAATATATCAGGGAACACCTCTTGTTGCAATGAAAATCTTGAGATTCCTCAAGAAAACAGTTATAGATGGTGTGCTCTGGTAGTTATTTTTGGTTTCAGTATTCTGTACTTTCCGTATAATTTAAATTCATTAATTAACTGAATAACAAATACAGTCGGTATTGGTAGAAATTTAACTACCAAAATTTGTCAGATTAACCAATTCTCTTTGGAATAGTAGGCAGTATACTACGAGTATGTAGTCTAGAAGCCAGAGGGTCATGGGCTTGATTCCTGCCGCTGAAGTATAATTGAGTCTTATGTTAATATTAATGCTATGAATCTTTTATTCAGCTTAATTTTAAGCACCATTTTTGGGTTGGCATACAAGGAATTTACAAGTTAATTTTTTTATTATTTTACTTTACAAATTTGTAAAAGTATTTTTAATAATTTGTTCAAAGAACTTCTTGATTGGTGGGTGGGGGTGGGTGGTTGGCAATATCCTTTCACTCTCAATTTGCAGTTTATCGAAAGCAATATAGAAGGAACAATAAAAATATTTTTATACATTTCTCTTCTACCAAAGAAACCAGAAAATTATAATTAATTATCATATTTTCCTGTTGAGTATTTATTACAACTGATTATCACAAAAGTAATTAAAAAGCAATTACTGGTTGGCTAAACATTTAATATGCATAATGACATTAACAACAATTTATATTTGTGTTACTTGAACTCATTTAATTAATAATGAATGCTTAACAAATATTTAATTATTGGTGTTTTTTCTCTTCAATAAATGTGTGAGAAGAGCGTGAAGGATTAATGATAAGAGAAAAACTTTTGATAATTCATTTATAATTATATAGCGCTAATTTATTTGAAGAATGGCATAATTCAGAAAATGTATTTGGAACCTTTTTACGGCATTTTTTTCCCAAAATTAATATTTAAAGACGTTTTTCATTTACCCACAATTTAATGAAGCTAAAAGCAAATATTTTTCTCGCGAAAGATTATTGTAAATAGAGTTTCACGACCTTGTGCTATTTAACATTTAACTCAGACAAAATAATTCCTATCATTAAACTGACGTGTAACTTTCTTTGGAATAGGGATAGTATAAAGGGAGAGAGAGAGAGAGAGGAAAGATGATGAAGTCAGAAATCTTAGTTATTTTTCAACATAGCCATTGCGAGTCTCTGAATGTTGAGAACAGTATTGGAGCGCCTCTTGTGGTATTTAGGCGCACAAACCTTTCCAACTGTTTAGCAATTTTTAACCGACTTAAAAAAAGGGAGGAGGTTATCAGTTCGTCTGTATTTTTTTGGCAGTGTTACTTCATAATTCGCAAAAATTTTTTTATTTGATTTTATGATATTCTACTCATTTAATTGCTATAAAACCTAGCAAACACCTTTGCTTCTTGTAATTACATAATTTTAAAGTTGAAAAAATGGGCGGGGCTACGCCTACTAAAATCAATTATATTTCGCGGGGTTCTATTTAACCGATTTTTACGAAAATTACCACACACCTTGAGCTCAAAATGAGAAACAGTCTTACATTTAAGAAAACGGGCGGAGTCACGCCCATTAAAATTTAATATTTTAATATAAATGGTTCTACTGTACCGATTTTTACAAAACTTAACACACGCTGAGCTATGAAAAACACAAAATCTGCATAAAAAAATGGGGCCAGGCACGCCCATTAAAATTTAATTTTATATCCCATAAAATTTTTTTTAAAATGTTTTATCAGATCTTTGCATGAAGTCGGTTTTTTTGGCAGACTTATTAATAACTATTTTTCTTCGCTAAAGAATCCTTTATAATGCTGAAGACGGAGGAGGGCGCTGTGAAGTACATTAGCATGCTGCCAGTATTATTCAGTGAACACTACTATGCCTTCGTCAATTAAAAACAACAATTATTGAAATTTATTATTTTGATGTCTCAACAGGAAGTGGACTCGAGCCCATGAAGTCAGTCATGATTTGCTTTAGTAGTAAACGTTCTAGTAACTTCAGCCAGCAGCATACCTTTTGTTGACATTGTTGAACTAAAGGAGCGCTGCTGTAGTTAGGAAGCAATTTGCAGCCTGTTTTAGTAGGACATTTACGTTTCTATATTGGAATAAAATTCTCACATAAGGGCCATATTAGGAGTATAAATGATTTAAAGTAAAAAGGCCGCATGCACTAGAATGATCGAGCAAACGACCATTGAAAATCAATGATGCAACGGCATTTAACGCCTTCACTATAGATATGTATGAATGGTCTATGGTGTTCATGCAGGATTTTAAAGGAATTGAATTGCTGCCAATGTTTCGCACATATGTAGGCCGGTGACAGTTGGGTATCCAAGTCTGCTCTTCATTGGAGCATTTGCGGTATATTTCCTTGTTCTATCGCTACTACAATGGAATTTGTTCTAATAAAATTAGGAAACTTTTTCCCAAAACCCCCACATTTTCACTCACAACACGTGCTTCACTCACAGCATATTCTTTTTTGGTCGATTAAATTACGCATTACCGAGAGAATTCCTTTTTTTAAGGCGAACTATTCGTATGTGGTACAAACTACCTGCGGAATTCTTTCCTGCCTTTTTCAACGCGAAAAAGTTCAAATCGAATGTCGCAAGACGCTACTCCCTCTATCCTCCCCTCCATAATCTATTTTTCTATTGGGTGTTTTTTATTGAGGTATAGAACTTTAAGTTGGCATCACTTTTTTAACTGGCGGCCATTTTGTCAGCTGTCAAGTGATTAATATTTAGTTTGGTTTGCCATTTCATCATGAACAGGTTGACAAAAGAACAACGCTTGCAAATCGTGCAAATTTATTTCGAAAATAATGGTTCAGTTCGCGAAGTTTACCGCAAGCTCCGTCCATTTTATGGTCGACATAATCGTCCATCAGAGCAATTAATTCGGTTAACCATGGATCGTTTTCGCACTACGTTTACTCTATGTGATAATACGCATCCGCAGAGACGTCGAACAGTGCGCACAGAAGAAACAATTGCCGCTGTAGAGCAAAGTGTTGAAGAGGACCCGAATGAATCGATTCGCCACCGTGCACAGCAATTGGAGCTTTGTCCATCAACTTTATGGAAGATTTTGCGCAAAGATCTTGGCTTGCGACCTTACAAGATCCAGCTTGTGCAAGAATTAAAGCCGCGAGACCATGCAATGCGTCGTGATTTTGGTGTATGGGCCGAAAATGAGATTGATCTCGATGCTGATTTTCAAAAATTTTGTTCAGTGATGAGGCTCATTTTTGGTTGAATGGCTACGTCAACAAGCAAAATTGCCGCATTTGGAGTGAAGAGAATCCACATGAGACCCTTGAGACGCCATTACATCCACAAAAACTGACTGTTTGGTGTGCTCTATGGGCTGGTGGAGTCATTGGGCCATACTTCTTCCGAAATAATGCTGGAGAGTCAGTTACCGTTAATGGAGACCGGTATAGAGCCATGATAACCGACTATTTTGTTCCCGAATTGGATGGCATGAATGTGGATGAGTTGTGGTTCCAACAAGACGGCGCTACATGCCACACAGCGCACGTCACAATCGATTTATTGAAGGAAACATTCGATGAGCGCATAATTTCGCGGAATGGACCTGTCAATTGGCTACCAAGATCGTGTGATTTGACACCATTGGATTATTTTCTTTGGGGATATGTGAAGTCGCTCGTCTACGCCAACAAACCAGAAACGTTAGGGGACTTGGAAGCCAACATTCGTGGCGTTATTGCCAACATACGGCCCCATATGCTCGAAAAAGTGGTTGAAAATTGGACCTGTAGAATTGGCTTTATTCGAGCCAGCCGCGGCGGCCACATGCCCGAAATCATATTTAAAAGTTAATGGCATAAAATTATCCTTCCAATAAAGCCAAATTGATGGACATTAAAACGATTTTCTTGTGTTTTATTTCAATTCGAAGTTCTATAAAAAACACCCTGTAGTTTTAGCACAATGCCTTGCATGAGTAGGCGTTATCATCTGAGTGCTGGTCCTATTAGTTGGATTTAGCCTCAAGTTTTCCATATTACTTTTAATTTTTTTTAGATTTTTTTGGAATTTTTTTTTAATTATTTTGCGTTATTTAATTAAAATTATTAAAAAAAATTAATTATATATTTTTTTTAAATTAATTACATCTTTACTGAAAATTTCAGTTTATTTCCTTATAATTGTTTTTTATATAAAATTTCAATTGATTTTTTATTAAGTTTCAATATTTCGTTAACACTTTGCTAAGATTGGCATTTATTATTAACGAGATATTGAAACTAAATAAAAAATTAACTACAGTTTTATAAAAAAAGACGGGTCTTAACAGACAAAAGAAAACTTAATTATTTTTTTGTCTTATTTCATATTTTAAAATGCTTCCATAATGAATACTTATCATAATTTTCAAAAATTATTTGGCTTCCACATCGTTTTCACATGTTTTCCTGGGAGTTCGCATGTTAAAACACATGCTTCACCTGTTTAAGTTGAAATTTAGAAAATACAAATTAATAGTATGTCTTCTAGCATGCGAATTTAGAGGAAACAAATTTGGAAATGGATGATTTTAAACTTTAAGTTTTTTCGTTTTCAGTTTTGTGCAAATAACTCGTATTCTTTTCACAAGACTGTTAACAAGTGAGAAAAAGTGTAGCATGTGATTTAACAGCTGAACCCACAAGAAAACATGAGAAAACGATGTGAAGGCCAGAACATAGACGATGGTCATTCGGGTGTTTTTGCAAGAGAGCCCATGTGGAAAGTGGAAAGTTTCAGAAAAACTTAGAAGAAAGAAGGTTAACATTCAAGATTATAGCATAGATAGTGTTAGTCAAATGTGTACTCGTATTCGTCTGGAGTATTAATAGAATCGCTGGTGTAGAAAACCTTTAGTTAAAATTTTCGGTTATGAACTTTAAGCTTATTTTTCTTTTTTTGCAATTATTGCTCGATATATTCATTAATATATTTATAAATTGCTGAAAAATTTTAAAATGTTCAAGCTTTAATTAAGGAATATAATAAATATAAACTTTTATCGCAATAATCCAAATCGAATAAAAGCAATTGAAAAAAAGCCTTAATAAAAATGCCATCTAACATATAATTGAAATTCAACTTACTGTTCCCCACTGAAGGCGCAACGTGGCACACATTCAATCACTGACTAAAGGTTAATGAAGGCAAACGATAAACAGTACAAATGTCTTAAGCCAATGCCATCAAATAGCGCCTGAACACACCTTTTTATGGCATTTTTGCTCTTTCCTCAGTACAAGCATATTTACATATATTTTTGCCATTTTTTTACTTTGCAAAATAAAAATGAAAATATTTAAGCTACTTAAGACAACAAATGCATTAAAAATAAAGCCAGTTAAGCCATAAGAAATGTGTAAGTCTTAATGATGCCATTTTTATTAGTTTAGGTATTAGAGAAGACATCTTAACATACACATACATATGCACGTAGATTTTTGCAGAGCCTAAAAGCAGGCAGTAAAACTAAATATACCTGTAGGTGAATGCTTATGCACTTACTTATAGTAGTTTTATTTTACACTTAGTTCTTGCTCTTTACAAAATACCGACCGATTAATCGGTTTCCGTTTGTATCTTTATTATGTTCGAAATTAGTTTTGCCAAATTTTACCGCTTAAGAATTGTTTGTATTCAGATGGGTTAATTTTTCATTTAAGTTATTTTCAAATGGAAGTTAAACGGCATTTATAACAGCAAACATTGCAGACTTTTTCCATCAATTCAAAGATTTCAATTGAAATCTGTTTGCTTTCGTGCTGGAGTAAATGTCTTACAAATGTATTATTTCTTCTAATCAATATATTAATTGGCCTAAGCAATTTCAAGGTTTTTGTTCTTGTTCAAAATCTTAGAGCAACTTTTAGCCTTAGCTTGGCCGAATATATAAAATTCGGCTTTGTTCTAAACAATCGACTTTGGCCGGACACTACTATTTACTCATATGATTTTTTCCCTAGGAACTTTGGAGTTTCTAGAAAATTTTTCTTATTTTCTTTCTTTTTTTGAGCTAAGAAAACAGGATTTTTTGTGTCTTTGAAAATATTAAAGGTTTAGATGTAATTTTAGGTACAATAAGTATTAGAACCAGGTGGAAAAAGTAAATTGAATACTTAACGCAAAACATCTATAAAATATATTTTCCTGCTTTATTTTTCATATTAAAACTCAGCAATATCTACGTAATAGCATGAAGATTTTTGCAAGAAGTATTTTAACTACTCGTTTGGATTCTTCGTACCAAATATATCCCCAATCAAGTAAAACTGTAAAGAAGTATTAAATAAGCTTAATATTTTGTCTACAATTTTCTCAAGTCATCCGTTCTTCATCTCGCCTGCATTAAAAAAACACGTTATAAGAAAATACAAATGCACAAAATAAAAAGCAAACTATTTTAATATTTTACTAAGAAACTAGCTGACTCGGCAAACGTTGTTTTGCCACATAAATTGTTCCTAGAGAATTTCTAGGAGAGAAGACACATATGTAATAATTAACTCATTGTAAGTGTGTGAGAATTTAGTGGATGAGTGATGGAGGCAGCAAGTGTTGTAAACGAACAAAAACACCAAACATTTATTGTTTTATTTATTATAATTTATACTTATACTAACCGTTTTCAAATTAACTCATACAAAATTTGAAGACTATTGCTATTATAGCTTTCAAGATATAAGATTATTTTTTAATTACTTTGCATGGGGGTGACCCTTTTATTGGTCGTATTCTACCAATACTTTGAATTACTTAGCACTTCGTTCTTAAAAGAGTCCATACATAATTTAAAGATTATTGCTATTATAGCTTTGAAACTATATCATTATTAATTACTTGGTAGGGTGGAGCCCCTCCCCTTTGTTCTATTCTACCAATATCTTGAATTACTTCGCATCTTGTTCTTAAAAGACTCCATACCATAAATTTAAATACTCTGACTCCTATAGCTTTCAAGATATAAGATATTGCATTCGTATAGGCGTGCCACAGCCCACTAAGGGGTACTAAGAATAAATTACTTTGTATTACCAGGCCTATCAAATACACATACAAAATTTCATAAAAATTGGTCAAGCCGTTTCGCAGGAGTTCAATTACAAAGACTCTGAGAGCAGAAGATGTCCTTTATAAATAAACTGATACTCAAGTAAAACGTACAGATTCTGCAGATTTTCTTTATGGAGGTCGTGGCTCAATTCAAGTATTTTTGGGTTGGCATGAATATCCACGGGAGAAATCAATTTGTTGTCATATAACCTTGGCTCTATAGGCCTAAGAGCATCTTTAGAAATGTAAAATGTTACAAGGTAATTGTGTTGGACACAGGGACACATAAACTGGTTTTTTGTAACAAATTGAAAGCAGACTCTAGTTAAGGTAATCTAACTTTTTGAGCATTAACTTTGGCTATTTGCCCATAAAACTTATGTGTTAATACCCAATCTCTATTTTATATTTATTAAACGGAAGTAGCTTTGGCACAGATGCAGCGCCATCTGCAGTCCCACAGATAATAGAAGAACAGCATTTTGAAGTAAAACATCGAATTCTAATCAGTTGATTAATACTGTTACTACGAGCATCGGTGTTCCAACAGCTGATCTTGTCTAGGTGCTTAGTATGTAGTGATGTCTCCGCACCATCCATCGACCAGAAGCCGACGTTGTAATTTGTCTAAACTTACGGAGTTAAAAAGATAATGCTCACTATGTCACCATGGAAGGTGTTTACCGCATGCATTGATCCAATTCCAATATATGTAAGTATTTATGCTGTATTCGTTGATTCATGAGGTCTTTTGTTAGAAGATACGCAGCGACTTCGAGCAACCACATTTGCTGCATGTTATCATGAAGAACCTTTCGTAAGGACTGTGAATGTCACCAAAATCGAGCCCGGTCTCCAACAACCATTAAATAACATCAGCACGATTTTTTCTGATATGCATTAGTGTCCCTTTGTATCAGTTGTTGTAGGCAAGTTCAAGTGATGAAGGCATAGACACTGGTCACTGAAACTACAGCGGCTTCAGCGGATTCTAATCCTAATGTAAAATCAGAGCGCCCTCCTTCGTTGGTAGTGTATAGCAAAACTCATCGTCGAAGTAAAATAACTAACAAAATGGCTACTTAGCACAACTACTAAAATGTATTAAAGCTCATTCATACCAGAGGCGCTGCAACACTGCACTATTAAAAAAGCACGCGCAAAAAGCAAAGTTGTAGAATAATGAAGCTTTCCTCTATCTCTTCCTTCAGCACCTGTCTTCTCTATCACTATTCATTTCCTTAAGAAGGTAACACCTACTTAAAAAAGAAAAAAATCAAATCCAGCGGTTGGTCTGACGCTATCATCGAGATACCATTCAAGGCCTGTGTCTATTCAACAGATGTTGCTGCAAATCCTTGGGTAGCAGCTAGAGATTAGATATCTTGAGTAACCTTACAAGTTGAAATAACTATATAGATTGCAAAGCTATGTGTTTTTTACAAGTCACGTAGTGCTTTCTAGGGCGGACGCTCAACTGCACCCGGTATTGAGACTACTCTGATACTGGATCATAATTGCAGGTGGTTAGGTGAGTCTAAGATACTTCTGCCCTCAATTAAGAGGAGCGTATCGCAACTAACTTATTAAACTAAATGTTTGTTGAACCAATAACTTCGGTTAATAGATTCGCAAATTGTTGTTCGACTAATGAACTATGGGTTGTGGGTCCACGTGATGTCTCTGTTTTAAGTTTTTAAAAGTCACGTACGTTTGGCGGCAAAAGAAGATAATATTTTTCATGTTATCACTGACACGCCGCCTCCTACGCAGAAAAATGTGATTGAAAATTTGTCTTCCCGATTGAACTTCTTCCGAACTGGAAGCATACCTTTATAGAATCTCAGTTTTATTTGTTTTTGTTACAACTTTAAATTTTTTTTTAATTATTTAAATTTAATATTTTATTACGAATGTATACAACCTGATTTTGTAAAACGTTGAGGTTAGAAATCTTGGCGTTTTTGTTATAAATTTAAGGAAAAACATAAATATGAAAACAAGGCTAAAGTTACCATCGAAATACATCGGCTACGAAAAATAGTGATATCAAAATAAGGAACTATATCCTATTAGTGGGTAAAATACTTATCATCATCATTTGTTATGCATTTGATTAAGTGACAGTTTAGTTTTTTAATTATGATTAAAAAACTTTTCAAGTCAAAAGGTTATCTGCGAATGAAATGATGACAAAATAAAATTTATAGCACATTCAATGGCAATATTTTGACATTTATATATATATATATTTTTTCAAATTGATATCACAATAACATAGTATCAATATAATTAGCATTACCAAAAATATTTATACAAAATCATTGATAAAATCTTTCATAAGATTAACAGTATATTTTCTTTTTTTTTTTGCTTTTCTTGCTTTTTTTGTTATTTCTTTAGCAAATTGTCATGACAGTTCACTATTTTTATTAAAAGATATTTTTGTTCTTATTCATTGTTTATTTCTTTCACAGTAGGAAATCCAAATCATGAAAAATACACGGACTTTTCAAAAGAAGAAAAAAAATATCATCTCTAAAGTTGACTTTTTCACTTCTGTTAAGATATTCTTTCCCAGACAAACTGTGTTTGACTACACAAAGTCTTAATTTGCCTCCTTTCACTATGAAGAAATGTTTATATTGCAACTAAATGTAAGATATTAGTTAAATTGTTAGTATTGGTAATAGTCATGTTCATATGAGCATATACCCAGCGGGAAAAAGCAGGAGTGCAGTGCAGATGCCTTTTAAAAGAACTCTGTACTTCTTTTTTTCGTTTTGCAAGACCTGCACTGTCCATTCCATACTAAAATCTGTTTTTATACACGATGTTTCTGTGGGGTAATCCTTCCGTTCTTGGCTTTTGCTTTGGCAAAAAAAAAACACAAAAAGAAACACAAAAAGCTACCCCTTCTGTGGAATGTGTATCACACAATTCCTTCTATCTTTAGCTGTTAGATAATAATATTAACTGAATCAAAAAAAAAAACCAAGCAGGCCTTTAATAAGTCCTGAAGTAAGAAAGTCTTCTGAGTTTTCCCGCCGTGTTGTACAATCGAACGTTGTGTATTCGTGTCTGCATGAAGGAGTTGCTTGCAGAGGTATGTTGCGTATATTTATATATGTGTGTGTTGACAAAAGCCAACATTTGTATAATCATTAATTTCGTATTCAATTGTGCTTATTACTGTGTGATTATTTAAATGAAAATACAATTTTGATTAAATTGTCATGTCCGTTGTTTTCATGTGCAATTCGTGTGCTATTTCCTATAAACCAATTGCCTGCCCAATTCACAATGTATTGTATTAGTCGTAGTTTGTATATGAATTGCTGGTAATTTCAATAAAAACATTGTTTACAATTATTTACATTTCTATCCAACCAACCAACATCGTTTATAAACAAGACCTACGAATCCTACAATAGGTTGTGAATTAGGATAATATGTATGTGCTAAGATATACATATGTATGTATAGAGAGTGAGTGTGTGTGTGTGTGTGTGTACTTGCATTTAACTTTCAAGTAAGTTATGCATATGAAGCTGTGAAGTGGTGTTTGATTTACAAGATTACCTGGTGACAAAAATTAATTATTATATAACAACTGGCAATTTAAAATTAAAGTTCTGTCAAGTACAGAATGCTTAAAGACCATAAATGTATTCAAAGCAAGAGAAATTAAAACTTTTGCTTAATTACCAATATTTAGTTGAAGTGATTAAAATGTGTACGTTTTGAAAAATGTGTACTTGTGAATGAAAATTATCAGGATTTCTGCAGTTAAAGAAGTAGATGCTATGTAAAAATTTCAAGTAACATAATTCTCTTGATGATAACGACAAAGTAGAAAATGTTGTTGTACAGCGGTATTCATAAACGATTGTTTAGTTTAACGAATTATGTAAACCAGTTTTTTTTTAACTTCAATTTCGTATATTTCTCAAAAAGTTCAGTAATATGGTAGAGTGTGTGAAAACTTTTATTGCAAACTTTTCTCTTTTTTAAATTCAAATTTAAAAGCAAGTTTTTTTTTCCTTTTTTACAGATACTTAATTAAGTTCATTTATTTTAAGGTAAGTCTTTTATGATGATAAATTGTCTTTAATATTTTTGAATATAATAAAAACACTGTGCTAGTTTAAAAATGCAACAAGTGGGGAACCTGGTAGATAAACCTAATTCAAGTACCATTTTTTTAGGTTAGCTCTTGTTTAAAAAATAATGAGGATTGAAAACTTGGTTAAATGCAACTAAAAATCGCAATTTTTCCCAGTTACCCGGTCCCTCTCATGTAAGGTTCCGGAACTCGAACTGGTTGCTAGTCCCTGGGAACCAGTCATATGATTTGTTTTATGAGAGGTTCTTTTCAATCTAGTATTATGATATTAAAGATAAGATATAAAAATACGAGGGCGTATCAATAGGTCCGTGACTTTTCAAACTTCCCTCGTAGTTATATGAAATGCAACACTGCTCCCATCAAGTACCACCTGTTAATAGACTACTGTCAAATTTTGAGCAAGTATTGTCATTTACTTTGCGTTTAACAGCTGTTCAAAACATACATCCTCGTGTATTTTTCGAGAAATGGTAAAAATTGAATTTCGAGTGCTCATTAAACATTATTTTTTGCGAAAAAAAACCGTAAAACAAACCAAGGAAAAGCACCATCGATTTCAATGGTAAAAAAGTGGTTTACTGACTTTCGTTGTGGTCGCACAAGCACAAATGACGCTAAACGTTCTGGACGGTCAATTGAGGTCAGTACACCCGAAAATGTAGGAAAAATCCACGATATGGTATTGGCCGATCGAAGAGTAAAAGTGCGTAAAGGTAGGATCACACGATTGCCGCAATGCACCAATTATTGGTTCATTTTATATGTCAATCGTGTGATTTCACAATTTATTGCCCCATACGACAATCGAGAACAAAATTGCGATGATTTACCGCAATCAAATGCAACTCTGGTGTGGCAATCGTGTGAACTTCTTATAGGGAACCATACGTCAATAAAAATGTCAAAAATGCACCAATATTTATTGTTTTCTCGTACGTCAATCAAAGAAGACAATTCGCGCCAATAGTTAGTTTTTTTACAATAAAATTTTTCTTGTGATTCTGCGGTCAACATTTCTTTGCGTAAGTAAAATGAATTTTAATTATTTTACGTGCTATAATTATGTACATTTTAATTGCAGTTTTAATATGGAATTAGATGACTGCATTGTAATGGATGATTCTACTGAACTTGTGTACTTTTCCCTCGATCAGGAACCACAAACACCTTTGCCCAAAAAAAGAAAAAACCAAGTGTAGTTTCATCTTGGACCTACAGTAGTATAAATAACTTGATACAAGCTGTGGAACAGCATCCATGTGTTTGGGAGTATTCTTCCCCTGAATACAAAGATAGATATAAACGGGAGCAGGCATGGCGGGAAATTGAAACAATTTGTGCAGGCCACACAGTGGAAGATTGCAAAGCCAAATGGTCAAATGTCAAAACGTCATTTCAAAATGTAAAAAAAAAGCTTAAGACAAAATCTGGGCAGGGAGCCGAAAACATTAAGCCACATTGGCCGTATTGGACTTCTATGCAATTTTATAATCGCCATTCGACATCAAAAAGCTCCGGTACTGTGTCGACACTAGATTTGGAAGAAACTCAGTTAGAGTGCAGTACGTCTCAAAATTCTACCCTCCCTGAGACAGCAAATTCTTCTCTCCCTGAGATAGTCAAACTAGACAAATCTGACATGTTGCAGCGTGCAGTCAAGTGTTTAGAGGCGGAAGAAGACAATTGGCATGCTATTGCGATGTATTTGGCAGCACAAATGCGAGAAATTTCCAAGAAAAGCAAGAAGACTGCCAACAAATTGCATTTGCAGCTTCTTAAAGCCGTCATGGAAGCAACTTTGGAAGCAGAAGAAGAAACTTGAGCCTTCATGCATAAATATGTTTCCGTTTTTTTTTATTTCTATTTTTAATATTTAAGTGTTTGTTTTGCTATTTTTTATTTTTGTTTGTGTGATATTGAAGTACCTATAATCACAAAAATATAAATGTGAATGTGTACCAAACAAGAACTTGGTCCAAATTTTGATCTCAGTACTTTTTATGGCAGAGCACTTATAAAGCAATTTGGCCTTTTTATACATTTATATTCTTGTGAGGATCTCACTCTTTTTTAAGTTATGTTTTATTAAAACTGTGTTAAAATTAAAGTTTGTAGTCCGTTTTCTTTAAAAAGTAAAACACAAAGATTTCTTTAAGAGCAACTTGTATGCAAATTTTAATAAAATCGCTTGAATTAAAAATAAAGTGAATTTTTTTATTTAAAATTAAAAGTTTAAATTTTATTTTATATGCACATTTCATTATTTATATATATTTATATTGCCAGGGCAATTTTCCAATTGGAGACATAAAATAATTTTCTATTTCTTCACGAACAGCCTTTGCTTCACTACTTATATAAGAACGTGTAGCATTTTCTGTTCTATTCACAGCAGCCAGTGGAAAGTTATTTCTCCATGTGCCAGGAATAAAAGCACCGTTATCATCATAGCGATCAGTAAGCAATGGCGTGGTATAATTTAACTTTTTCTTTAACAAAAAATTGTGCAGGGCACAGCAAGCTAGAGTTGTAGAGGTAGTTTTTTCTGCATTTAGCTTGGAAGGACATGAAAATATTTGGAAGCGCTTCGCCATAATACCAAATGCATTTTCTACGATACGTCGTGCTCTGGATAGCCTATAATTAAATATTCTCTGTCCTGCAGATAAACTTTTACCAGGGTATGGTTTCAGCAAATGTTTCTGCATGCGGAAAGCATCATCTGCAACCAAAACAAATGGAACGTTTACTTCACGACCTGACAGAGGTTTTGGTAGTGGTAAATTAAGGTCATTATTGTCCAAAGCACGTTGAAAAGAACAGTTTCCGAACACTCCACCATCTGACACACGACCATTACAGCCAACATCAACATATAAAAAGTTATATTCGGCATCAACAACAGCCATTAGAACTATACTGTGTGTACCTTTGTAGTTGTAGAAGGTGCTGCCTGAATTCGGTGGTGCTACTATTTGCACATGTTTGCCATCAACCGCCCCTATGCAATTTGGAAAATTCCACAGCTTGTTAAATTTGACAGCTACTTCATTCCATTCTTCTTGCGTGGATGGTACCTACATATGTACATATAAAAAGAAACAAGTAGGCAACTAAAAAAAAAACATACATATGCATGTACTTAAAATTCTCATACCTTTAAGTATGCACCTTTCAATGCTTTATAAATTGCATTACAAACACTTGGCACGAAGAGTGATATGGTGTTAGGAGCAATACGGAAGATGACCGAAAGACTTTTATAACTATCACCAGAAGCAAGGAATCGAAGTGTCACAGCTAAGCGTTCTTGTTCTGGAATTGCCTTACGCATATTTGTGTCTTGTTTCTTAATATATGGTGACACTAGTTGCAACAATTCTTTAAACGTTTCGTCATTCATCCGAATAAAGTTTTTGAACAAAAAGTTTTGGTTTTCTATTTCACGAAACTCCATCAATATTTTTTCATATGCGCCATCAGTGCTTCTTTTTGTAAGCCACTCCCTGACCCACGTACTTCTTTTAACTTTTCTTTTTTTCTTTCCTTCAGTTTTTATATTTTCAAGTACACACATAATAATTAAAGCTGATGCTATTTTCTTTTTCTTCAGAGAATAAATCATCTTTACGTAAAAAATATGTATATATTTAATGTTTTACAATTTACGCTAATATAAACAAAACAATCTTTGGCATCTTGCACAACAGCTGTTTCTCAGAGTTGCCGTGCAGTAGAACAATCGTGTGACTGGAGTGTGACAATTATTGCCACTTAATGGTTTTGCGACAAATCGCGACAATCAAGTTTATGTAAAATGAGACAATCATGTGACCGCAGAGAATTTGATTGGGACAAATTATTTATTGTGAAAAAAATCAGCACAATAAAAATTGTGTAAAATTGATGATTTGCGACAATCGTGTGATCCTACCTTAAGATTGTTGATGCCATAGGCATTTCATATGCCAGTGTAGGGCTTAAAAAACTTGTCTGCAAGATAGGTGCCGCGTTTGCTCTCAATTGACCATAAACGTAAATGTTTGACAACTTCAAAGGATTGTTTGGAGTTGTTTAACCGCAATCCGAATAAGTTTTTGCGGAGTTTTGTAACTGTGGATGAAACATGGATCCATTACTGCAGTTTAAACAATTGATTTTTTCGGGTGAACCTGCTCCGAAGAAGGCCAAGGTAAGTTTGTCGGCCAATAAGGTGATGGCACATCGATTACCTTCAAAAGGGAAAAACAATAAACGGTGAATACAGTCGAACTTCTCTATAGCGAACTTCTCTATAACGAAATCTTCTCTATAACAAATGAAATTCGTGAACACAACATTTTGGTGAGTATTTTCATACACTTTGATCTCCCTATAACGAACTTCCCTATAGCGAAGTTCGCTCTGTAACGTACAATTTTTTAAGACCTAAATACAATTTTTCACACTAAATAATCTCTCAATTGCAAAGTTTTTAGCAATCGATTTTTTGCATCAATTTAGTCACAGAAAATATAACTGTAAAAGACGTTACATTTTCAACGCTTGCTACGACTGTCACATAAAAAAGAAAACAGTGGCATAAGTTTACACACCTACGTATACATACATACTACGTACGTACACAACATCTCAGTTTCAAGTGATTTTTGTATTGATCGGACGTAAATTGAAAGATGGCAAAACGTAAATGTCTATCGTTAGAACAAAAGTGTCTTATAATATCTGAAGGTGAGAAGGGCATAAAAAAAGAAGAAGACTGTAAAGTCAAAATTTTCTGCAGTTTCTCTATAACGAATTTCCTCTATAACGTAGAAATTTGACGGTCCCCAACTGATACGTTATAGAGAAGTTCGACTGTATTATGCCAACCTATTAGACCGATTTAATGAGGATTTAAAAAGCAAACGATCCTATGTGGACAAGAAAAAAGTTCTTTTTCATCAAGATAATGCGCGGCTGCACACGTGTGCAGTCTCAATTGCAATACTCTATGAATTGGGCTACGAATTGGTACTTCATCTGCCATATTCTCCGAATTTAGCCCTTAGTGACTACTTCCTATTTTCAAACATGAAAAAATAGCTCCAACGATGAAATTATTGACTAATTTAAGGACCTCGAAAAATCCTATATTTTGGATGGGATACAAAAACTCTAGAAACGTTGGACTAAGTGTATTGACTTAAACGGAGATTATGTTCAAAAATAAATATTTTGTTTTGCAAAAAAAACTGTGTTTCATTCAAAACGTCAAGGACTTATTGATTCACCCTCGTAAATATTGCCATCATGCATAACTTTCTCCTATTAGAATTTTCCTTTGTCTACTAACGTCCAGGGCTTAATTTATGATACCTTTAATTAAAGTCAGCTTAAAAAAATTGTGCATTTAATATGTTACGTTTTGTACAAAGTTTCCCTTTTTAACAAAATATTTTTTTTTGTTCTCAATTAAGTTGAATGGAACAAGGTTTTAACACATTTTGACCCAGAAGCTCAAATTGTACCATTTTGTTATTTGAGTTTGCTTAAACTATAAATGCATTTGTTGATGTGTGTATTTTTACTTGTTCCTTTTTTTTTGTTTTTCTTTAACTCCATACAGCTTTGAATACGTACTATATTTTTATTACCATAAAAATATAATTCTTTATCTTGTGAACAACAGATTCATGAATGTGGTTGCCTTTTGGATTTTAGCCACATTTTTCTACTTCCAGCTAAAGTACTTCTATATCTCTGCCACAATTCTATGCATATGAAACTGGGTTAGTAACATTTATGTGTATTTACAATTCAAAGCACAGCACAAAAGGAACTGAACGAAATTGAAAAAACAAAAAATTTAATAGAAGAAACTAAATTTTGTTCTCTAAAAGAATAAAATAAACTAATATACCTATAGAAATAATATTCCTTTCTATAAACTCTCTAACAGAAACAAACATATTTTTTGGGTCAAATAAATTGTAAATTTTTTTAACAGAAAAAAAAAATAATAAAGAAATCTAATATAAACGGCAAAATTTAAAATGCCAACAAGAAATTGTATGCAAAAGTAAAAATTTATCCTTAAAGTTATGCTGTGGTAGAATCTAAAATATTAGCAAATAAACCGAATAAATTTTAAAAAATCATTTTCATTTTCAAAAACTTCTAGGAATCATGAAATTCTTTGGCAAAAGTAAAATCGAACTAACAAGTTCTATGAAATTTTAATAATTAGAATAAAATAAAGCTTCAAATGTGCGTATAAAGTCACGCTTATAAATAATTGCGTATATCGAATTAAGGAAAACCAAAAGAAGAAAAGTTTCATTATTTTTGTCAAGTGTAATGGCATGAATGATTTTTTTTTGTACAATAGTCATACTTTTTTACGAATCATATTGAACATGCTTTGGCAAAAGGTCTTTATTGTATTTGAAATTTTTGTTAATTTTTTGGTTAAGCAACGTCTATATGCATTTCAGTCCCACTTATGGAACTCGCCAGTAGACTTCAACCCAAAACATTTTTGAATTTAGCTAACAAACTTCGTATATTTATAGTAAGACTTTTAATACCTTATTGAGAATCACAATTTACAAACGTAATAAGTTTAAAAGCTTCAAATAAAAAGCGTGACAAAACAAGCATCTTTATTCGATATTGCCTCTTTAAATAAAATAGATAAAATAAGTTATTTTTAATAGTTTTATTATTATTGTTCGAACTTCATTTGTTTCTATATTTATGATTTGATTAGGCTGAAGTTCGTATCGTTATGTAAGCCAAATTACATGTGATAATTATTAATGAACAAATAACACCAAAATTAATAGCTATGGGCAAATCAAAAATGATTTTTCTTAATTAGAATAAAAAAAAAATAAGCAAATTAACAAGTTAACTAGTAAAAAAAAAAAAAAACGACAACGGCAATGACTGTTGTAAATTTAGAGATGGTAAAATTGAGCTTTCATTATTAAAAAGCTTTTAGTAAATTGTAACACGATGAATTAAAACAATTCCCATATTCCATTTGCAATAAAAGTTGCGTATAAAAAGCAGAAATCTACATCAACTGACACCACACACAGTGGACCAAACACAAAGAACGCTGATGATGAAGGTTTAGTGGCCTTCGAAAACAGCCGGTTGTTTCGTTCTACTACGTGTTTGTCAGAATATTTACAACTAACTTTGGTGTTATTTGTTCATTAATAATTATCACATGTAATTTGGCTTACAAAGCGATACGGACTTATCCTAATCTAGCTACGTCCAAGATATATGCACAATGTGCAAACTTTAACCAAATAGCTTTTGAGTTTTCACACCGAAGAGAGCACAACAGCCAATCAAATCTAGGCAACAACAATGCTTGTTCTTATTTTGCAAAGAAACAAGAACAAATTGAAAAGCTTTCAAAGCTGTTTACCTCAAATGCAAATATCAGAGTATGTGTGTTTGGACATAAAGATAAAATAACCCAGGCAGAAAAAGACAATCAGCACCACGTTGCTACGATGGTCAGCGAGTACAACTACAATCAGTGCAACATTTGTTTACAAAAATTTTAATGTACTCATAACTTTAAAATGATAACGCCGAATGACCGTCCTCCGACTCTTGTTTTCAATGTTAGCACAATGGTCTAAATACAAATGCATAATGTAATCGCAATGGAAATTTCCAAACTATAGTCAAATTTTTGTATATACGGTGTTCTACGGTATAGAATTATTGTAAACGAAGTATTGGGAACCTAACGTCAACTTTTTGAATATTCAGTGTTGTCGTTGTATAGGATCACTAAGAATGCGGTATTTGTAAACGTAAAGTCATATATTTGTGTTTGCATACAATTTTTGGAAAAGTCGTAATTTTGTATTTACAGTATTGTGGTGGTACATATTTTTTGCGCAAAGTCACAATTTCTCCCTGGGAAGTCATTTGTTTACTTTAGTTTTTAACTTCAGTAAAAAAGTCGTTTGAATAAAACAATTTGAGGATTGAGGAAATCTGATTCATTTTTTCTAACATATGTGACACAGAAAGTTAAAAGGGACGGGCCTATACTCCAAAAATTAGTTTTGGAGCAAGACGACTTGAAGTTAACAAGTTGATTTTGATACGCCTGAATGCTTTTATGTCTTGAAACTCGTTACCCGGGGTTTTCGGGGTGGTTTATTACAAATCTGGTATTAGATTTTTAAAAATTCAAAATGGCGGATTCATATGGAGGACTATTTTTTGTAATATTATTGGTTTTGCTTGAAACTCGCCATTTATATTGCAGAAAAGCCTGTCTCAATGAATTCTTTTTGCTTTTTTTTAATATCAAAAGTGTATCTTGAAAATAATTTATGAAATACCAATGCAGTTAGATAACTGCGGTGTGATGAATTAGAAAGAGCATGTTGTTTACTATAAGATTAAACAAAAAAAAATAAAAATCAATTTTTTCGACCCAAAGGTTCCTTTTAACTTTCCCTGTCACATACACATTATTACAAACTTTGTATTTAAATTTACATTTAAATTTTCTTTGTAGGACCTACACTCAACAAATTAATATTTCATTAAGAAATTTTTTCAGTGTAGTGCGGTTCTTATTCTCAAAAAAAAATTTTTTTGTTGAAAAATATGTTTATTTTTCTCACAAAACTTGCATGTTTAAATTTTAAAAAAATATTAAAGAAATCAAATTAGTTATGAATTACTTACCTTACATGTCTTTCTTCGATGTGTAGATACTGTTTTTTCGATGGTTCACCTTATGGCCTTATGGCAAACATAGTTTGAAATACACTGTTGTCCAGTTTTTGATTTTTTCTTTTAGTATAAAAGCAATTTTCATATGCAAATTAAAAATGTTTTAAACAATTTTTCGCAAAATTTTTTATTATTTATATATTTTAATTTTTATTTATTTTTATTATAATTTATTTCATATGAAGAAAATCAACTTATAAATGCCCTTAGTCAGAGTTATAACACAAGGAAATGTAATAAGACATAACAATAAAATTATATTTCTTTAATTATTTTAACTGAAAATGTAAATTTTCGAAACAATTCTTAGCAATATTTAAATGAATATATATGGAAGTAAAATGAAGATGTGAAATTCTAATAAATTCTCATAAAGTTTTGAAAGCACTGAACTTGAGTTCAAATTAGCAGTAAAACTAAAACAATCGAAAATTTCTCAACACGCAAGTATATAAAATGTGTTGAATTAAGTGCCAAATGGTGAACAAGTTATTTGAAAACATAGAAAAGGTGAAGGTGTGAGGTGTAATTAAAAACCCAGTATTTGCATTATAAAGTTTGAAATGCATTCAGAGTAAAAGCTCTTGAAAAAGCTTTTACTCACATATTGAAATATATTAAAACTCTTTCCTGGAAGTAAAAGCTCACTCTGTGTATAAGATCAATAAGTAAAACAACAAAATCCGTATCCAATAAATGCTGGAATGCTTATGAAATTAAGATCCACAATTGGAAACAAAAAGCTATTTTCATTTGGAGAGAACAAAAAGTGGTGAGTAAGAAAGATATTTACCCCTTCGTCTGCAAGTTGATTATATTTATATACCAAGTCGCGAATATGCATACATATGTATGAATATGTACAAGTAAATAATGATACATACGAGTATATGCACTTTTATATGTAGCTTGATTCCTTTGAGAAATTAACAAAATAATATTATTTAAAACACAAAAAATAAGCAAATATTAAAAAACAATTAACAAACTCTATGTTATATATATTTTTTTCTTTAATTTAAGACTACACTCTCACTGGCAACTTTTTAAAAACACTATTTTAATCATCCGCTAACACAACCGCACTGTTGAAAAGTTGAACACGAACTAAATAGAAAAATGAGAGTGATTGTTTCATCAGCTTAGAAAAACAGATGGCCAATAATTTGTACCACAAGTGCAAATAAGATAAAAAGCGATCGCTCTTGGTATCAATTATTATGGTTTCGGGGAAATAAGAACTCATTAAGAAATCGCAAATATTTATAAATCGCAATTATCTTAAAATGAAATCAAACGTTTTTTATATTATTTATAAATTCGACAATGCTCTGATATGAAAATTATGTGTTTGCTATAATTATTTTGTCAATCATTTTCAAATTTGTTTTTAATTAGTAAGACTTATAGTGAGACTTTTAATTTTTTGTTAAATGTCACATATACAAACATAATGGCGCAATATATTTTAACTCTGTTAGATTTGTATTTTATTTTTATTTGAGGTTTAAAATTTTCAATAACATATTAAAAGTCTTCTATATAAAGTTTTTTTTTGCTAATTTTAAAATATTTTGGGTTGAAGTGTACTGAGTAGCTCCTTATTTGACATTAACAATTAAATATACTTCGGTATTTCCATTATTTGCTTTTAATAGTTTTTGCCAATAATTTTTCATAAATTTCGTTTTATTTATTATATTTAATTCTTTAGTGTGCTTTTCATAAAGTCATTAGTTTTTAAGATTGACTTAAATATTATTCTCAAAATCGATCGGAGTAAATTCCATCTTTGCACCATGATCGTTTGGAAAACGATCGTTTTCCATTATATAAAGAATTTATCATACATAGAGTTTTTTTCTAGGAGTAACCTTATGAAATTTCGTAGTTGTGAACTAGAACTTAAGCCCGTTTCCTACGCTCCTCTTTCAGAATATAACATTTTCCACAAACATTTGAGTACAAACATACATACTAAGGCATAAAACTGCATTTGAAAACACACGGAAACAATATGTAGCTACAAGTAATAATAAAAGTAATAACTAGAATTGAATCAGAATTTTGTAGTACATATAACTTGATTTTGTCTTAAGTCGATAAATGTCGTTATCGCTTCTAAGCTTAGATATATCAACATATATTCAGAACTAACGGTAGACGAAGTCACTAGTTGAGCGAATTTCACGTATCGTTATTTTTTCTGCGATATACCGAATTTATGTAATTGGTTTCAGGCATGTCAGGAGCAAGTAATTTTATAAATTTTTTTTATTCCTTGATTTAATATTATATTATTTTGTATAAAAAGAGAAAATTATATTATGCAGATAAATATGGTTACTGTCTTAATATTTTTAAGCATTATATAAAATTTGTCATCTGTCATTTTATTTCTAGGCTATTTGCTATCTTGACAATATTTTTACCTTTCTAATATCATACGGAGAAAATTTGTTTCAATAACTTATTCGAAACTTTGATCTTAGAACTTTTGAAGACCGACATTTTTGATTAGAATGTGACCTTATTTTGCATTTATGTTTTTGTGAGGATTAAACCTTAATTTAAAAAGTTCCCAAAAAGTATTTTTTATCCGAAGATTATTGTTTTAAATAATTATCAAGTGTAATATCAATTGCAATAGTACAAGTTTAAGAAAAGCTTTAGTGGTATCTTGCTCCCATTTTTATTTCAAATCTCCATTGTGTGCTATTTCTTGAGTACATGCAAACTATGAGCCGTAAAAGAATTTTAATCATTTACCAATCTTTATCTCTAATTAGAAAAAATTGATTTTTTATGGTTATTCAAATACCAGTTCTTAAAGTGAATTTTATATTTTACTTATTTACAGAGATTAGAATATGTAGTTCTGAACAATGTAAAAAATGTAAATGATATCTATATACATAACTTTTCTTTTAATTTTTACTTAGCTATTGTTTTTACAAAAATACCACTTATAAGAATTAATTTTTTTTGCTTAAGCTAAACAAATTAGGGAAATATTTTCTTAGTATGAATTTAATCTAGTAATTATGTATGCCCATAAAAAAATTAACAACCTTTTATAAAAACATACCTTGAAGACTTCTTTAAATCAAAAAAGAAAATTCGTAATTTTAGAGTAACGTTTTTATATTTATCTACTTAGGTATTCTACAAAAATAAGTAGTTGTAATTTTATAATCATTATTTGTATTTAAATAAATTAGCTATTTCAATATAATTTTCAGTAAAAAAAAATAATACTACAAATTTTAAATAGTCAAATAAATTGTAAGTAACTATTTTACAAAAAAAGGGCAATAATCCAAAAATACTTTACATAATCACTCAAGTCAACTCAACGCAACCCATCACTGTCTGGATAGGTACTAAGATTTAGAACAATCCCGAAAATAATTTTCTTTATTTTATTCTCTATGTATCACTATTTATGAGAGACAGTTCTAAAAGACATTATCCCGCAATTTTTATTATATACAAAAAAAGGGGAAGGGAAAACCAATAGGATAATTTTTTATGTACTTATGTACATATTTGTTGTTCTTGTGAGCAAAATATTCGCCAAAGCATCGAAAACCGGCTTTTATGAATGGGTCAGAAACAGTGTTTTTCTTGAATTTTTTATTTCATTCGCTTTGACTGCGTTGTGACTGCGAAAAGTTTCAAAGCTGACAGCAAACGAAAGTACAAAGCAGAAAACGAATGAGCGACTGTCTGATGTGCTGCTAAGTCAGCGTCCATACAGTAAAATATTTGCTGCGAAACATATTTTAATTCATCTTTGTCAGCGCTTAGACACGAAAACTTTTGGAAGGGAAACATTTTGTTTATAGCAATTTACGGATGGGGAAGAGAGAATGATTTTATTTTTTCTTTATTTTCATATTCTTTGCTACATATACAAACATACTAGAAGTGTGCGCAAGCTATGAAAAAGTGCACAGTACTGTATTTTTTCAAGAGCGAATATTGTTTGTAGTGGTGATCGTAATTGAGTGTGAAGCAAAAATAGGGAACAAGGACACAAAAAAACATACAAAACCATTGTACAACAGTTGAATAGACAGTTGTGTTAAATGTGTAATATTTATATTGTACACTTCATAGTGCACCATACTTCATTTCACAAACTCAAAATTTCATAAAATATTAAGTGATAATAAAACTTTTTACCTCTATATATCCATTGTGATATAGATATTTTATTTTTTAGACTTTTAAATCAATAAATTATAAAACTTAGATCAGTATCGCATGCGAACTAACACGCTCAAACAATCTACATTCTTTGTTTTTTTCTTTTACACTTGTGTGCTCATTTTACAATTGTCATTCGGTGTGCACTAGTGAAATATGCTTCGACACTACAATAACTAATGCCCTCGCTTGTCATATAAAAAAATGCTGTTGCATTCTTTTGATAAAATTGAGTACCAGTTTCAGCGTTCTCATAAAATGAAGAGCACTGAAAAGAGAGAACAATTCAATAATGTACACCATGAATGTCAAGCAAGCAAACATCTTGTGCTCAGCTCTAATACATACATAAAAATGTATGATTGGTATTATTCAATAATATTGGAAACAAGACAAATTCATGACAGGTAAAGTTAATACTACAACAAAGTACAAACAATAAAAACAATATGGTAATTTGTTGTTGCCTTGGGAGGCGCGTATGTCAAAAGCAGCTGATTGAAGATCCTAAGGCAGAGACCTTAGCCATAATGTTTCACATCTTGCTTAGCCGAGCCGTCGACAATTTTAGTCTGCTACGCCGCGGCCAAAAAAAGTTTGGCTTATCATCGTGACTGGTTTGATGTATTGAACATTTAAAAAAAATTGAGTTATTGATCAATTATCTGAATAACGTGTCCACTTTCCAAATTCGTTATAAGTTTTCCGATATCTTGAATATATCAGGAGATATAGAGCTGCAATATTGCGCCATTTCCACAATTGTTGAACATTTAAAAAATTGGGTTTACAGCAATCGACAAATTTTGGGATATGTGGCACTTTTTTAACGTAATAATAATAATTAATATTGTTATTTGCAATTTTTATGATGTATATCAACGCATATTCTACTCAACGAAAGTGATTCAAAGCAAAATACAAAAATTTTATTGTTGTATTATGTTTTAATCAAATGAAATTGATATTTATTTTTTATTAATAAAATTTCTTTTATTAAGTATATTTAAACTTCCTTTTATATCTTCCGTTGTTTTTTCTTTAAATGTCATGTTGCATGAATAAAATTGATATTTTCTACTTAAATATATACATTAATTTAAACTACTTGAACAAGTAGTGAATAATATTGTTGTTATGATTGGGACATGCCTTAACAAAGATTTTTGTAATATTTTCTTTAAATCCTAATAACCTTTCATGTTGGATGTAAAAAGTTTATTAACTTTAAATGTGTCTAAAAAACATATGTATCTATTTCTTCTATTATTAAACAAAAAATTCTATCCTGTATTTTTATAAAACTAATAACTAAACATTCTTCATCGATTTTCTCGAAAACACATTTTTGTTCCATACATCAAACCAGTAGCCCACGATTTGTTCTCAGCTTCCGCCGACGATTTTCTCAAGAGCCGCCGCCGCCAAAACAATAATCCGTCTCAGCTCTCTGTACATGAACAACTTTTGACATACGAGCCAACAGTTATATGAATTCGCCTTGAATTAGGCAGACAAAAAGTTGATCAGCTGTGTTTTCAATTTGACCTTATTAATTGGCCTTGATTGGATTGTCGCCGCCAGTTGTTTTTCTTCCAAATGTTCGCCCGTCTAAACTCAGACTTTGAGAATGAGATGATAATGACACACCAAACAAGAACTCCATGTGCACGACAGGGTTGCCAGATTTTCCCCGACCTATTTCGCCAAACTGATTTTAAAAATCGCCAAAATCAATTTTATGTAGTTTTTCTTAATATATGTATGTATATTTGATAATATATCTGTTTTTATCAAAACTTTTTATATATAAATCGCCAAAGTAAAAATAAAATCGCCAAAAATTATTTCTTGTAAATTTTTCGCATCCAAATACAAAATGTATTTTTTACTATAGTTAATATAACGCTAGCTTATATATAAGTTTTGTATTCCATTTCCTCACGGATATACGCGTAAGTGGCAGAAACAGCAGGAAGCTCAGATGAAAATTAAAAATCCTAGACCTGAAAAATTTGATCAGTCCACAGAACATCACACTGAATTTTCTGTACCAGCACGTATTTTATCAGCGCTTACATATGTCTACTTGCTATGGTAGAGAACAAGAACAAGAATAGTTGAACATGCACAAGTAGATCTTCTCAATAGTGCGGTGTCAAAGAACTAGAAATCGCTAACATATCCTTGGGTTGACCATTTTTCTGAGGGCAGACATAAAATCTATGATGTATTTAATGAACTTAAAGCGCTCTTTTTTCAACCTAGAATGTATTTTAAATCAATAACTAGTATAATAATCACTAATTTTACTAAACTTAAGGTCTGTTATTTCTATATAAAATTTTTGCTTTATCTGGCTTCTTTAAAAAAAACAAATGTTTTCCCGGCGAAGCCTCACAAAGGAGTGTTGAAATATCGAAATATAAAAAAAAATTTTATGTATAAAACCAAGGTTAATAAATTTAAAGATTATTCTATTTAAGGAAAGGTAAAAAAAATTTAAAGAATTACAAGAATTAATATGTAATACACTGTCACAATTAAATTAATTAAATTAATTAATACAATAATAATAAATAATTAAATTAAATTAAGTGTCGCAAAACAAAATTTTAACCTTTTGCGTTTTATTTTATACAAAATAATATTTTTTTCTAATTTTCCAATATACAGACATATGTACATATGTATATGTCAGACATTTCCCATAATGCAGAGGCATTATTTAAAAAACGCTATGCGCCATATGTGTTTGTTGCTTCATGATTCTTTTATACTCGTATTGATTGATACTAAACTTGATCGCTATTCAACTCCATACATACATATATGAAGTTTTAGTACAAGCAATTGGGCATCTCTGCGTACCTCTTTTAAAGCTTCTTATGAATTCAGTGTCATCTCTTTAGTCAGTTTGTGTTAGAATTTCATTCGAAACGGTCGTGTCTCCTTTAGCGCTTAACAAAATGTCTTGTACAAATTTAATATATAAAGTGAAAGTGTTGTTTTAAATAAATATATTTATAAAAATTATGTGTTAGTTATACCTAATTTTTTAAAGTTTTCTGGTATGTATTATAATGTTTAGTCAATTTCGCAAAGTAAATAATATAAATATGTACATATATATGTACAAATGTATAAATGGTGTTTTAAATGCATATACATACATAAATATGTGTGTGTAGATTCTATATACAATATAAAATCTATATTATAGATTAATACGCATACATATATACATAAATAAGGAGATACATAGATAAAGAGAATATATAGTATAAATAAAGGCCATGTGTTCCATTAGGGGTAAATACATATATTCTCCTCTCAGTATCACTTATTCCATCCAGTTGTACAAATCTTTCGATTTCCAGTTGTGGATGTCATTCTCCACTACATCCAAACTTTCAGTGGAAAGGGATTTTGAAGTCTAATTTTTTGATCTTATACAAAAATTGAGCTTTATTTCCAGCAAATAGCTTTTGTGCTCTTTTTTAACAAGTGAGCATACAAACGCTTCTCTGAATTTTGTTTGTCAACGCTTCTCAAACTTTATACAACTGATGGTGGTTTTTTAATAGTCCATCACATTTTGTGCTATTAAATTAATTATTTGCCGTATATGAT
This sequence comes from Nowickia ferox, assembly GCA_936439885.1. Lineage (NCBI taxonomy): Eukaryota > Metazoa > Arthropoda > Insecta > Diptera > Tachinidae > Nowickia > Nowickia ferox. The sequence continues at coordinate 85,599,897 of OW387023.1, read as the reverse complement.
TTCAGTTGTAGTCCCATCAAAGATTTTTTTGTAAAAAAATAACCAAACGAAAACTGTGAAGATGTGCTCTTTGTATATTAAGTTTACATATTAAAATTAAGATGATTAGTTTTACCCTTTAGCGCCTTCTAAACTGTATACGTATTAAAACAAAGTTAAAGAAACACTGAAAGTTGAAGAAGCCCAGGTGACAAAAATTATTTGTACCTATATACATATAATACAAAGCATTTATTTTTTGATTAGCAACACAGTTTTACAAATTTAAAAGTTCTTTTTAACCGACTTCAAAAAAAAAGGATGAGGTTATCAATTCGTCTGTATTACTTTATTTTACATTGTTACTTCATAACTCGGTATATTTTAGAACGATTGTAAAAATTCTTTTTTTTTTGTATGAGAGGGTATACTCGTAGCTTCCAATTGGTATCATTGCAAAAAATAAAGTGGGCGAGAACACTCCCAAACTTTTTTATTTGATTTTATGATATTCTACCTTTTGATTGCTGCCGAATTTAGCAAACACATTTGGTGCTTGTAATTACACAATTTTAAAGTGAAAAAAATGGGCGGGGCTACGCCCATTAAAATCTATTATTTGTTTTCACGTGGTTGCACTTAACCGATTTATACGAAACCACCTTGAGCTCTAAAAAAAGACACAATCTTCATTTTTTAAAATGGGTGGAGTCACGCCTATTGAAGTTTATTATTTTATTTAAAGTGGTTCTACTTTCTTGATTTTTAAAAAGCTTAACACACACCCTGGAGCTCTGAAAAACACACAGTTTTCCATTTAAAAAATAGATGGAAGCACGCCCATTAAACTTAAATTTTATATTTCATGTACTTTTTCTTAAGCAAAAAATTTTTTTTTTTTTTTTTTTGTTTGAAAGAGTTCAATTCCAGTTTGGTCCCATAGATTTTTTTTCGGAAATGTTCTATTAGATCTTTGCGTTGAAAATGGGTTTTTTTGCAGAGTTATTTTAAATTTAAATTTAATTATATTATAAAATCTTTAAGGATCTTAATGCGCTTAAAAATAGTCTATTGTCAGTTATTTCTTATCTCTCACAGTTTTTTATGGACCAGTCTTGAAAACAGTATCCCCATTTTAATAAAAAAAAAACAAACCTAAATAAGAAGGGTAACTACTTCTGGACGAAATCCAGTAGATTTCAGTGAATGTTTTACAGCAAATCTGTGTCGTTTACATTTAGTCTTATACATGTTATATTGCATTATCTCGTTTGTACGATAAAAACAGATGATTAAATTTTAAAAAGAAAATTAAGAGTTTTATATTCGGCTGTGGCGAATCTTATATACCCTTCACAATTCATAAAATGTCAAGATGCATGTCTGTACGCAATGTTGGAACTTAATTTTTTGACGAAAATCATCTATTACTTACCATCGCAAATAATAATTCATCGTAATCGATTATCGATAAGAAAAATAATGTCGCTTAAGCTTTTTTTTGGCGGTTATGGCACGATATGTTTAAGATATTATCACATAACGCCTACTCACCCCTCCATTGATTTAATCCCATGCTTGCTATATGAAATTGCGTGTGAAAGCCAAATTACTGCATTTACTTGAGAGAGAGAACTGCAATAATTTATATTTTTTTAGTTAGGAAGAAATGGCAGATAATAAGGCTCCTTCTTGTGGCATGACTCAGTTTTGCCGTTGCAACTAGAAATTTTTTTCTAGTTTTAGTCTAATTTTACTTTAAGGCTCGTTAATAATTTTATAAGCATTATTCTCTGGCCGGATTTAAAGTGACTTAATTTCATTTTAATTTTCCGGAGAGCGCAGTAAAGGTTTTTGATTATTACAACTCTATTTTAACCAAAAACGAGCGATAAGTTAAAAACAAGACAAATTCGCTATATCTAGTACGTTAAAGTACAGATTTTTTTAAAGCAAACACAACCCGAGAAGCGATTAGCTTGTCTGCAGAAAACACCCAGGGTCTATGGCGGGTATCGAACCCACAACCTCTGGACTGAGAGGCTAGCATCGCTACCACTTAGCCACAGGGGCACCATAATGCACAATGAGAAACTTTTTATACTCGTACGTAGGATAAAATCCCACCTTTAGCAAAGTTGTTATAATGGCCTTAAATATTTTAAGGAAATACGCAAAAACATTTCTTTGAATTTTTCTGGCATGCCACACTCCCCATGCGTGACTCAATTTTTCACTAACGAGCCTTAATATGAGTAAATCACTGCTTCTAAGTTCACTGAACCGAAAATGTTGTCATTTTAAACAACTGTAATAGGAACAGGACTAAAATAATATGCACACATAGCAGCAGCAGCAACACTATTAATAGAAACGACTACAATAACAGCAGTAGTTGCAACAAAAAACTGTGTTAGATATAAGTTTAGAATTGTATAAGATTGCAAGTCCTCTTCATTTTCAACATCATTGTTGTAGGCGTCATCAAGGTTTGGCTGGTAAAACTCAATTGCTGCTGTTGTTGTTTTCGTTGCCATTGTCATTATGGTTGGCTAGCGGAAGTAATGCGACGACCTTTCTCCTTGTACATTTTGTATTCAACTAATTAAGGATTTTGTTGTTGTTGTTGTACTCGTTCGGATATATTAAACTATAAAGGTCAACTTGATTGTGTTAAGGTAAGGTATTAAGCATTGTTTTGGTTTAAACAGCATATAAGGAAAGAAAATGCCCTAGTTGAGGAAAGACGAGATGTGACAATGTGACTGTAAATGGGGAACACAAAGACTTGGTCTGTAAGTTAGAGTTGGAGGTAATAGAAAATTGAATTAAATTAACACTTAAGCTGAGTGTTTTATTTAACCTAAAGTTACTTTTAGTTGTGAAAAGTTAAAATGGGCTTAGCAATTTCAAAACAAAAGCAAAATTTTGATGGATTGGTAACAGTTTTTTTAATAGTTCAAAAAAGCATTTTTTTTTTACTTATTACACTCTTGAAGAAAATCATCATTATTGCCATATGTCATATATGCTGCATGATAATATTTGATTGCAGTATATTCAAGTAAAGATCCCTTTGTCTGCCTATTGCTAACGCATTAAATGGTTCTTGCAATTTTAACCAACGAAATTGGTTAAATTTACCTACAAACTATTTGTCGTAGTAAACATGCATATCTTTGAAATCCTTAAATATGTTCCCGCAATAATTTTATTGTATTCTACAATTTAAACTTTTTGCAAAAGAAACATTTGCACTTTATTTCTTAATGGGTCCAGCTTGAATAACAAATTCCCAAAACCACAATTACATGATTCAGTTTGAATTCAAATATAACAATTTCTCTTTTTATACCACTACTATTTAATAGTTTGTGAATAAGAAGGGAAAAAGATGATTAATGATTTTATGTTTATTGTTACAAAAAAATATATATAGAAGAAAGAAAGAATTGAAGAAAAAGTTCTGTAACTTTTCTTAATGTTGAACATGAATGCAACATTAAGGAAATGCATCATCATGCTTGTTTGGTATACAAATGACAGGAATAACGACACAACACACAACAAAACAAGAGCACGAACAATTGTTGTCCTTGAGTTGTGCATGCAAATTCTAAGAAAATAAATGACAATACTGTTGACAAGAAAAGAAAAGTAAATATTATAGAAAATGATTTATGTATGTACAAACATGTATGTCTGTATTATTGCAAATATTTATGAGAAAAGAGTGCACACAAATGCATATGAAAAGAATTTTTTGGATAAATGAGCAGTTTTTGTGCATTTAGTTTTGGGTTATTGTGGCACTTTTAGCTTCGCTGGAAGAGTTCTGTATACACGTGTCGAAGCAAAATAGATTTTTTTTTTAATTCATGGGCGAACTTCCAATGTAAGAAACTTCTATATTAGTTTTGAAAGAAAAAAGAAACAGCTGAACTGAGTGAGGGTGGCGTTGGCTGAAGTAGTTACCACATTGACTACAAAACCAAAGGTCTTGAGTTCGAGCCCAGTATCCGACAGTCATTAAAAATAACAACACCACACATTTTTCGGATGTACATTTGTATTAGTTGTTGTAGTGAGGAATACACTCTGGTCACTGATCTAAATACTCCGGCTTCAGCGGATACTAATTCTAATATAACAATAATAAGATAACCAACAAAACATTAGTAGCACAGCCTTACTGCACAGAAAAATATCGGTATTTCCCCCAGCTTATAGTCTAATTTAATTTTTCTTCTCTTCTTTAGAAACTCACATTAATTAATAAAAATATTTCATTCAATAAGAATTGAAATTACTGAACTTAAGCCCGACTAAGAAATTATTTCTGATTAAAATTCACTATAGTTCAACTAAACATTTAAAATTGTTTAAATTTAATACACCTCATTGACACCAGAGGCGCTGCAACACTGTATTATTAAAACCATGCAGAAAGCAGAGTTGTAAAAGAATGAAGCTTTTCTCTACCTTCTCTTCCTTCACAACCTGTCTTCTCTATAACTATCCCTTTTCTAAATAAGGTAACACCTAGTAACAGTAGAAGGCATTCATTGCCTGAGTGTGACTTCTCTTAAAAATACCGGTCTGGAACCCTATTGTTTTCGCTACAATAATCATCTGTCTGTCTGTCTGTCACAGGCTATTTTCTCGAGAAACGTAAGAGCTACGGACGTGAAATTTTCTCAGACGCTACAACAGCAAATACCTGACAGTGGAAAATTAAAGGCTGTTCTAGAGCAAGCAGCGAAACATATTGAAATCCTAATGTAATGTACGGACAATTTACTTATGTGGACACTAGAAATTTTCAAAGCGTGCATTAGAACTGAATTAAAAAACAATTAAAACTAAAGAGTATTCTATCAGTTAATGTAATTTTAAATCATATTAATGAGAACTTGCTTTATATTTTGAAAACTGTAAAAGGCAAGGTCTTGAAATTTAAAAACTAAAACTAAAAAATTCCAAAATTTAAAAAACCGCCAGAACGAGAAAAGCCCAAAATAAAAAGCACTTAAATGAAAAATATCATCAAAATTTAAATAAATCGCTAAAATGCTAAAAAAATCACCAAAAGTAAGAAAAAAGCAAAAAACTAAAACATCGCCAAAATAAAAACAAAACGACAAAAGTAAAGAAATCGCACCAATTAAAAAAGTGTCAATTAAAAAAAAAATTTAAAACCAAAAAAATCGCAAAAAAACGAAAAAAGCGCCAAAACTAAAAAAGACTCTAACTAAAAAAGCTTAAATCGCCAATGTACGAAAAAAAGACAAAAAAAACAAAAACTGAAAGAAAATCGCTAAAAGGAAACAAGCTCCGTGTGCGGTACTATCGTGTGCGAGTCAAATTCGCACTTAACTGAATTTATAAATTTTTTGAAACAGCCTGATCTTAATTTATATTGATATTATTTTGAATTCAATATATGAATCCTTATTTTCATTATCTTTTATAGAAAACACTGTTTTGTTGAATATTGATTGAACTAGTTTCTGTTTTTTTCTTTTAACATTTTTCTTTCCTTTTTAATAAATTCCTGCTCCCAAAAGAAAATTTCAGTAATTTGATAATCAATATTGATAACTTTAGGTATTATTTGTCAGAAATTTGATTAGAGCAAGGAATACCATTGAAATGTATAAAAATAAGGTACAAGCATCATTTCTAAACATTATCCTTTTGCTCTTTCCTTTTTCAACTCTACTACTCGCCTGTGCGGCTGCTATGAATTTTTTCTTTTTTAGATTTAAGAATTGGTAAAATAGCAATACATTAACATTACATTCAATTTTGATATTTTCAACAATTTACAAATTCACAATAAATAAAACGCAATTTTCAATTTCATGCTTCGCAGTGCAAAAACGATGGCAATAGCAAAGAATTTTAGTTAAACGTTTTATTTTATTTATTTTTTGCTCATTTTTGTGTATGGATGTGTATATAATTTTTATTTTGTTATTTTTTTGCACTGGTGCACTTCGAACGTGTGTAAAATTTTTGTAAAAACTTAAAAATGTTAAAATGATAAAAATTATTGAACACAAAGAATTCCAACGAAAAATGTATGTGTTTGAAAAAATTCATAGTAATTTTAAATATTTATAAAACAATTTTAAATAATTCACAGCGTGTGTTTTATTAAAAAAAAAAAAAAACGTGGCATAATTATTCTTGTACGCTACAAAAAACACCAACGATGCGCAAAAAATTCAAACTAAATAGCTTGCAAAAAAAAAATAAAATAAAAAAACTGAAATACAATATTAAATAAATTGTAGGTCAACAAAAGTTGGCCAAAAATTTTAATTTATATTGCTTAATATTTGGAAGCTTAAGCAAGAAATTCCCCCTACCTCAGCACGTTTCCTACGAAAAATAATTCTTTTTGCAGTCCAACTTTTTGTTTTATATTTATTTAAGCAATTTCTTCTTAACTAGACGAAACTAATTTCCATGAACATTTCTTGATTTTTAATCTTAGAACTTTAAAGCGCACTTTGAAATAGTACAAAACGTACAATTTTCCCCCTCAAACAAAACTTAAAAGAAAGAAAATTATGGAAGCAAACACTTTTGCTCTACCACTGCCAAAACGGGTGAGTTATTTCTTTTCCAACTTTGGTGGCGCAAACGATACAGGCAGCATTTCAAAGCCAAACAAAAACTTAAGTTCAAAGTTTTGCAAGGCACTCACTTGCTACATGTGCAGGCAATTAAAATTGCCTTCAAGACCATAAATCTCACGCGCAAACAAAGCAAAATTTTTGTAAATATTCGCATTTCCCAAAAACAAGTTTATGGCATCAAGGAAGGATAAATTTAAATTTGCTTCAGTTTATTGTACGACTACAACTGCTGTAAGTGCGAGGGTGGTCTACTTGAAATAAAGAGGATAATTTTGTCTCCATACTAATTAATTTTTTTTTTTTTTTTGCTATAATATTTCACATAATGAGTAGTGAGAATAAAAAAAAAGTATTTGCTTTTTACTTAAACATTTGTCTTAAAACCTCAAATATTTATAAGAATTTGTTTGTTTTAAAACAAATTTTTTAATAAAAAGCAAATCCTTTTTAATTCACACTACCCATTGAAGGTAAAAACCGAAAAATTGTTTTTTTCTTAATTGAAATACAAAGTTGCATTTGATGAAAAAATCACTTTCTTCACACAGAAAACAACAGAAAACACGGTTAACATAACAATTATCGGCAATGATTTAGCTTCATATGAGTTTCATGTTAATTCAACTTTGATTCAACATGATTCTTCATTTTGATAGTTATTTCGGAAGTTATGTCAGAAGGAAAAATTTGCTTTGAAAATTACTGTAAATCATGTTAGATTAACATGAAACACATATAATTTAAAATCATTGCCGAAAAAGTTTAAATTAACCTTGTTTGCGTAGATTTTAAGTTGACATATTTCTGTGTGTACATATATTAAAAAAAAAATTTTTTTTTAATAAATGTTAGAGACATTGATAGATTTTGTACTATTTGTACGGAAGGTTAATTTTAAAACTATAAAAGAGAAGAATATATTAAAAGCATTATCAAAACAAAGCCATACATAAGAATATTCTCTGCAAAAATAATAACGTGTTGGGTGTTCCCAAAAATTGCACTATCACCATCGCACTTTCGCCTTGATTTAAACTTGAACATAATTTAAGGGAAAATTTAAAAGAATAATATTAATTTAATAATATATACACATTTGTATGTAAATTGTTACACCAAAGGATGTAATAAATTTATTTGAAGTGTTGAGTTTATTTTATTATATTTATTTTTTGTTCTTGCTAATAAATTTTTATTTTCGATAAACATTTATGCGTAAGTGTGTGCAAGTGTGTGTTGCAATTCAAATAATTTAAGACATTTTTGCCACTTACCCTTTTTAAATGACAGTTTTAAAGTGCTCTGACACATGAATGCTTTCAAGCAAACGCACTCTAACAAATAAATTCTCATATCATTTTCTTGATGCGAAGGAAACGATGATACCAAAGAGTTATTGTTTTTGAAATATGTAATAAATAAAATAAAATAAAAAAAACAAATAAAATAACAAACAATATTATATAAAAGTATAAAATGTGAAAATTGAAGAGTTTTAAGTGAAATGTGCCAATTATGGAAATTTTGACCCTGTGGAAGATTTTGTGCCATCAGGTAAAGATTTGTCACATACGTAAGTGTTTGACTTTACTAATTCAGCGAAACATACAATTTTTAATTTTAATATACATATGTATTTAATAGAAACGACAAACAATTTCCTACAATTTCAAACAGTTTTACTACGGACATCGAGCGAGGTAATATCGATATTGTAGACTAGAGCCCCTAAAATTTACTAGTGAATCTTTGGTGCCAATGTCTCCATATGGTCCCAAAAAACTACTTAGTCAGTAGTGCTACAGTCTAGTGGTGAATTTTCAATGACAAGCTAATGTTAAATGTCAATAGACGATTACATTGGCTGGGGTACACCTGGTCAGTAGTGCTACTGACAATGTCACTACATTTTCACTATTCGCATTTTCTGCAGGGTGGTACGCTTTTATGTTTGTGTTTAATGGAGGTTTTTTTTAAAGCGTGCGTTTGTATGTGCGCAGAAAAATTAAAAATCATACATACAACGTGTGTGCGTATGTACATGCATGACGTTTGTATACGCGCCCATGCGTATGAAGAAGCAAGCATCGCAAATTCTTCCGTCACGAAGTATTTTCTTCTTTACTCCTATACCTGCAATAACTGAAACAAATGTCTTGTCAACAGTGTTGCTTAGCGTTTGTTTTAGAAGACTTCGTTCGCTGTAGTAAAGCATTTGAAAAATCACTCATGTCTTAAAAGTTTTTGTCAGTGGTCTTTTGCAGGGGTCTAATGCAGACAAGCTAAAACATGGAAAAGACAAGTTCGCGACAAAATAAGGAAAACTTATATAAAGTGAAATGAAATCAAATTATTTGCATTAAAAGGAAGTGATTGGACATTTTGTTGTCGCCCTATGTTCACCTATAAACATAATGCTTACCAGAAATCGAAAGTAAACCAATGAAAACTTTTGCTTGCATTAGAGCTGTGCCAAATCGTTCATTTAAGTGACCGCTCATTTTCGTTCATTTTGTCAAAACGAACGAGTTCGTTCATTTCGTTCATCCGCTCTTTTCAAGAAAAAGAACGAAATGAAAAAACAGTTGATTCGGTCAATAAAAAGAGACAAATGCAATGTTTTAGTTATTTTTTGGCAAAATGAGCAAAACAAACAAAATAACAAAGGAAAAATCAGCAAGTAAATTTTTTTGCAATATTAAAGTATTTTTTTGTGTGACATAAAATAAGGAATTTGTATAATATTAATAGCATTAAGAAGTGTTCAAGATGTGTTTTTATTTTGCCACAATTAAGTCTCTGCAGGTAAATAAATCTATGGCCAATGAATAAAAGTCAAAAGCCGGGAGTGAAAATAACTTAACTACGTACATATGTGAGAAGTTAAAGCAGTTTAAAAAATTCATAATGGTAGCACTGTTACTAAAAGTAGATAAAAAGGCAAATGAAAACGAGAAAATGACAAAAAAATCCCACATGAACGATGAAAAAGCAAAAAAAAAAAACAAAAAAAAGAGCCAAGTGCGCTCGGTCATCGGTCGTTCATTTCGTTCAATTTATTTTTATGTGTCAGTACTACTGAACCAAAACAGCTCAGTAAAATGACTGGCTCACTTCGTTCATTTGATTGATTCGTTCAATTTTACTCGTTCGTTCATGAACGACACAGCCCTAGCTTGCATTGCATTTTGCCCAAGTGCAAAATTTCCCAAAACAACTAAATGAAGGAACACCCAATATTATTGAGTGATTAGTGATTGTGAAGAAATAGTAAAAAAACAGTGCCCGATTGCCCAAAAAAGTCAAGAATAACCCAAAACTGTAAAATTAATAATTGAAGTTTTTGGGAGTTGAGTTTGTTTATTACATACAATCATCAATATTTGGAATGCATAATCGCCCAAAAGTTTTATTTTTTTGGTTTTTTTTCAATTTTGCGGAAATTTAGCAATTATACATTATGAACATATACCCAAATACCTAAAACTGTTTGATCGCCCAAAGCCGATGAACAATCACAAATTTTTTTTGGGTAATTCTACATTTTTGTTTTTCGGACGATTTGCACTTGGGCGATAATTTTTAAGGCCGCATTTTGTTTTTTGCAGTGAGTAAAACACACGAAGGGTTCCGCACTAATTTTTTTGTTATAGCGATTTTTCTTAGTTTTGGCACTTTTTTCGCTTTTAAGATGTTCTTGGTTTTTAGCGATTTATTTTTCAGTTGTTTTTTTAGTTTTGTCGTTTTTTCGTTTAGGCGATTCTTTTTTATTTTTCGACGATATTTTTAATTGCAGCGATTAATTGTTAGTTTTTGCTGTTATTTCTTTTTTTTGCAATTTTTTTAATATTGACTTTTTTTAGTTTTGTCTTTTTTTTTGGTTTCAGCGATTTCATTCGGTTTTTGGCGATTTTTGGTTTGTTTTTTTCACAACATATTTTTTTTTAATTTGTGGCGTTTTTTTAGTTTTGGCAATTTTTTTAGTTTTCGCGTTTTTTTATATTTGGTGATTTTATTGCATTGTAGCGATTTATTTTATTTTTGGTGATATTTAGTCAAAATTACATTGACTGATAGCGTACCATTTAATTTCAGTGTTAATTTATTGCAAATTTCAAGTTTCTATATATTTATGTATGTCCATATTTACACTATGCAAGTCTTATTGCTAAGCTGATTAGTTTGATGGAGAGAGAGACGAGGAGAACAGTAAAGTTTCTTTTCCCCTCGTCTCTCTTTCCTAACAAACTAATCAGCTTAGCAATAATACGTGCATAGTGTAAATATGGACTATCTGTGGCAATCAGCAAGAAATACTTAAGTCATTTATAGGAGAACACTTTTAAACTTTCAAGTTGATTTTCAGAAATTTATTTCATTTGCACTTAAATTTTGAAATTCGTTGTTAACTTTTAAATTAAAAAAAAAAATTATTGTTCTTCACAATATAAATGATACACTGAATTTAAAATATATCAAACCATAAGCTGAGTTAAGCTGTTATTATTTATGAGATTACTAGACGAAAAAATATAAGCAGCAAGTTATAGCGCTATAACTTCCTCAAAAATCACATAAAAAATAATTGAGATTTTGTACAGGGTTACTTTCGAAAATCAAGATAAAAAAGACGCCATGAACTCAAAATCAGCTTATCTCGACTTAAGCACTTTTTCCTTTTTGCCACATATATAAGTTTCAGCTCCATACATTAGGATTTCAATAAGTTTCGTTGCTCGCTTTAGAGCACCCTTTAAGTTGTAACTCTCATATGTTTGTTGTTGTAGCGGCCAAAGTTTAACATATTCTTTGAAACTTTCAGCTCTTACGGTTCTTGAGAAAAGAGCCTGTGACAGACAGACGGACATCACGATGTTTTCGCTACGATTCTTTTGAACTTTGTTGTACGGAACCCTAAAAAATATTAAAGAATTTTTATCTATGCGGAAAACTTTTGCCATTTGTTTTCTTTATTTTCATACACCGCGGCTTAGTGCCTTCTCATCGAAATTCTTCCCCGGCGACCCATCTCCAATACACCCACACATAAAATATATATTGCATTCATTTGGAATAAAAATATTTGAAATGGTGATTCTGTGAATATGAATTTTTTCAAATGGTTGCGAAGAAATATATTCATAAATGTACACATTCACTTATATATGTACATACATATGTATGTATGTACATACTCGTATATTTATTTAAGTATGTATGTCAGTCATACTTATTATGCCATCTCAAGCTTGCTTAGTACACGTAAAAGTATGTATGTATGACTGTAATGTAGATTACGAAGAGTTTCTGTACGAATGTAAATAGACATGTATGTATGTATGTATGTAAATAATTGTATGTCCGTGTATGTGACTGCATGTTCTGCAAATTGAAGTGTTGGAAACACATCAATTTGTCTGTTTGAGGGACAAGAGTGCTTCAGTTATGTGTTTTTTGAGCGACTGTATGTAATACCATCAAAGTCCACAAATATCAAATGTAATAAAATTTAATAAAATTTTACATACCAAAATATTTTTTTATTTGGCATTTCAGCAAAAAAATATTTCTTATTATCTAGCACAAAGTTGTATTAAATATGAATACAATTTTCTAAAAAAAGGAAAGAAATGTGAGCACTTGAAAAAAAATATTTATTACAAATAGAGCAGCATCAGAAAAAAGGTAAAAGGTTGAGCAAAAGCATGTAATAATATGTATGAAATCAAATGTCTCTCATACATATACGAGTATTGTGTATTTAGGGTAAAATGTTAAACGAAACTAGCAATTTGTTGCCATAAACAATATAACATGGATACATAATTTTCTCAAATATCTTAACATTTGTCTTAAATATAAAATTGGTCATTGCAAAAACATAAGGCTAGTGTAACAACAATTCTACAATAACACAAACGAATTGTAACACGAATAAATCACGTGATCTGAAGCTAGTATTGAAATACTGTCGAATGTGCTGTAACTTTCTTGATGTTTTTTATACTATTCTGAAAGCACACAAAAGTTAACATCGTGGTATTCCAACAGTGAATAATTTAACATTGTGCATATAAAAGTTCTCAATAATAGTGTTGAATAAATAAAGTGCTTTTATTTGATAGGAATTATACACTGGTGACTTTTGATTTAATTCCAAAAATAAATTACGTTTTGAAAAGGTAAACAATATCAACAATATTTTCTTAGAACATATAAAACGTATAACAATGAACTCATGAGTTTGTCGAGGTTGCCATATTTTGGTGTTTATAATTATTTTTACCATATTTTAATTTATTTTTCTACAAAAAAGTACTGAATTTAATAAGAAGCAACTAAAAATTCTGAATAATTTAGATGCAGTTTAATATAACATTATTATATATTTTAGCTACAGTTCAGTTCAAGATCACCAATATATGTGTAAATGTGCAATCGGCCAAACTGATTGGCACCGACTTCGAACAAGACTATACACAGAAAAAAAAAATTATTTTGATATTTGAATAAGAAAAGCACCAATTAAATATATAAAAAATATTATTGACAAACAAAATTGTATGCACGTTTATTGAAAACTGATTTGTTTCAGTCAATAAAAAAAAATTAAAAAAATCAAACAGAGTAAATTTTTTTTTTTCAGTGGTAATTGTTATGGTATATCTGAATGAATGACACGTTTTTCTTGTTGGTATATAAAGCTTAATGTTTGCTTGCAATGTTGATGAGCCACGTGTTTGAATCAAATACAGAAGTTTGTTGACTTCTTATTTCATATTCCACAATACAGGTTTTTAAAAATGTTTTTGGAATATATTTTTTTTCTGTGTAGCACATACAGTAATGTTACATTTAACTGAATCTAAATTTTTAAATTTTTTAACTTCTTAGTATATCGTGTTAAATTCGGTTCATTTTTTAGCAAGGCTCTATTTTCATGGTTTTAATGCTTATTTAATGCATTTAACCTTTAGTTTTCACTGAACTTGTAAAATGAGCTGAAGTAAATCTGGCAACACTCGCAATATATTTAGAAATATATGAGACCGTATGCTTACCAATTTGTTTCACAGCAACAGACTCATGCATGGGCCAAGTTAAACAAATGTGCATATACATACAAATACATATATCGCCCATTTACTAAAACTACATCTTAACTCAAAGCAATGCGATTTTTGAGTTAATGATGCAGATTCTTGTCTCACATTGTTGTCAATATCGTGTAAAAATTTCATACAAATATATTGCATACTCAAATTTTGAGAGTACAATTAAATTTTCTTCTTACATTAATTGAAAATTTTTAAACACGTTGTCTGGAAAACAAGTTTTTTTTTAAGTTATAGCGTTGTTTTAGTAAATGAGCGACATATATATGTATAAAAGATAGTAAATTTTTGTAGGAATCCGTTGAGTGAAAGTACACAAGAAGCCATCACCCTTATTACAGTTGTCAACATCGATGTCACGTCAATACAATACAAAAAAGTTGGTGCCTGTCAATCTGTTGCGGAAAATAACTGACTGCTATTGTTATCTTCTGGACCTTAGGCAACAGATATAGACTGTCCATAGGACAAAACATTTCGAGAGAGTTGCTAGACAAGCCCCAATTTTTTGATATTGTATTGACTTGAGGTCGATGTTGACAACTAGAATAAGGTTGAATATTAAATTTAAAGAGGACTGGTTTGTCTCACTTTTCAAACACAATACTGTGTTACAAAAAAAAAAGCCTAATAAGGCAAGGTTCCGTCCCCTTTTATAAGTCCACATTCATGCGGTTTAAACAGTTCAAATTAAGTGATAAATTCGAATCGCATAGTAAGAATAACTAAGTAAGAATCGCATAAATTCTCAAAGAAGTTCGTGATATTTAATGTTAAATTTTATTTATCGGCGCCCTGCCTGCTTTTCTAAACGTTGAACTGAGTCATTGTAAAAATATAAAGTGTGTACCAAATTAAAAATAAAAATAAGTCAGATGGATAGACGCACATGTAATTAGAAACTTATTTTAGTGAGCGTAGCACTGCCTTCATTTTCTTTATCAGACGCTTAAGAAATGTCAGATTTATGATGAAACAGAGATAAAAAAATTTACCTTCTTGTTTAAAGAGCAAAGACCTCAAAAATAAAGCGCACTTAATTAACTTCCTAATCTGGTAACTCTTTTATCTCTTGCTCTTGCATAACAATTGCCGCCAATTTTGTAATTTTTTTACTTAGAAAAAAGTCTTTCAATCCGAAAATGATTTATTGTAAAATATTTTGCGGTGATGGGGTCCATCTTTGATTCAAAAAGCATATCAATATTCAAATTGGCTAAAAAATCTGCAAGTAATGCTACTTTCATAGAAACTTACTGTACCTTTGCAAAACGTTTTTGTGTGAAATCTTTCTGGCCTATAATGTTTAGTGTTTAATTTCCATGAGCAGAAACGTTAGATTTACTACCAATATTAAATACTTCTTAGTTTAAATACACTTCTTTGTACTTGTTACGAATGTAACAGTTAATAATATCTAATGACTAGTTATGACAAACTTTTTGTTTTCATTTATTCTCTGTTATAATTAAGTCAGCCACGCTTACACAATTCAAAAGAACTGCTGTTAATTGGAAATTTGGAGAGGCATTAAATAACAAACAATAAAATATTTCGTTAAAAATTGATTGCTAAAGCGATATTTGAAGGAGAAGTATAATTAATGCGTAAATACATACGCACAGACATACTTTCAAGCAATTCTTCTTTTTGCATTACATTCTTCATTTTATGGAAAACACACAAGTTTTTTTCGTTTCCTAGCAAAACAGTTAAATGTAAAATTAACGATAACAATTTCGACTGCTAAAGACTTTATTTGAAAAAATAAATATTAATTTTTCTATAACAATCTCCCAAGTAAATGAACATCTTCTTTCCCCTCCCCACACACACACACACACACCATCACATCCGCAAGTGAAAAGTTTGCTTTTTTTTCTTCAAAAACTTTTTCCTTTTCTCATATTTATTATTCTTATTTTATTTCCCATTTTGTTGTAATGAAATATCTTCCACCTCAAATATTCAGCTTTAAGTTGGCAAATAAATTTACCAAAAACTTTTGTTTATACTGAAAAAAAACAAAAAAAAAAGCGACGAAAATATGAAGACAGGTTAAATGCGTGTATCTAAAAGATCAAGCTGAAGGTATCAACAATTTATGAGGATTCTTAGAAAAAGTACATACAAAACAAATATTGAAGAAAACGAATAATAAGTTTTTGTTTACGTTGACAATGATTAAATATAATGGTGACATTCAAAATTGAATCAATTGGTAAATAAAGATAAAGTTATGAATTCAATTTGGACTGCGACTGGAAAAAAAATTACAAAAAGTGAATGTCTATGTATATAAATATTAATAAGAACTGAATAGGGAATTGTTCAAATATCTAACAATAATGATATATCAAAATAGAAAGCATTAAATAACTTTTGATAACGTTTGATGTACCATATTCTGTTGAATCAAAATATAATAGAACAGTAATAATTTCGGCTTTATTGAAAATCTGCAATTAGAATAAAGTCCATTCTGTAATTGTTTCCTTCCATTTCATTTGAAAATTGAAAATGGGTAGTTAACCTCGGTCGAAGTAGACACACATGAGTGGTGATGATGTACGTGCTCGCACGGAAAAATGCTCTAGTCTAGTTTAACTTTGCGATCCTTCTTTAAAAAATTATATTACTTACAAAAATATAGTTTATATAACAAATTGAAAAATACTGAACTTAAGGCCCAGTTCAGAAATTATTCATTAATATATGCATATTTAAAAATTGATACAAAATTTATCTACATATTTGGAATGAAAAAATAAATCTAAAAAATAGTAAGAAAATATAGTAGTCAACACATTGCATAATATCCCTGTGCGCGCAACATATATCAAAAGAAACTCGATTGAATCTGATAGCTTATAATATGGCACTCTGGCAATTTTATTGCACAATATAAATTATTGAGCAATAATATATAGAAAATCACATAACTCAACAAAATATTTCAGTCAGTTATACGAATTATATGCACCTAGGCAATTTTATTGCACAATATAAATTCTTTCACAATAGCATTTTGACATTTTGACATTACTTAACAAAATATTTCAGTTTACAATACCAATTCGAAAATAATGAACTTGAGCCAGATTAAAAAATTATTCATTAATTTTTGCTTATTTCTGCATACATAAAAAACATAAGCAAATTAAACAATTCGGAATCCATTTATTTAAGAAATAGTGCTGATATCCTAAGGAGCCAGTGCCCATATTAATAAATTTAGTCTTAGAATTTATTCTGTAGATTAAATAAATGAATAATAATAATAATATTTAAAAAATAGGTAGATAATGTAGTTAACACATTACATAATATGTTTACTTGTTTGTGCAATAAAAAACAACAGTCACTCTATTGTATCTAATATATTCACCTGCATATAATATATATACCCAGGCAATTTTATGGCTTAATATCAATTATTGCGCAATTATATTTATAAAATCACATTATTTAACAAAAACTTTTCAGTCTGTAATACGAATTACATGCTCTCAGGCAATTTTTTGTACAATATAAATTATTGCGCAATAATATTGTGCAATAATATTATTCCACGATAGAATCTTCTAGGAACATTGAACTTGAATAAAGAAAATTTTTTATCATACAAAATGTGAAGTTGTTACATGATATTTAGTTTTAAATTATTGCACAATAATATTTAGAAAAATTTCTTTATTTAAAAAAGTATTTCAGTCTATAATACGAATTGAAATGTACTAAACTTGAGCCCAATTCAGTAATTATTCAATATATATTTTACTGATACATGTATGTATATTTAAAAATTTAAACAAATTTAAATATTTGGAATGAAATCATCTAAAAAATAGGAAGATAATGTGGTCAACCCATTGCAAAGTATTCCCGTTAACGTAATATAAATCAAAAGACAATCGCTTCTGTCTAATATATTCACCCAAGCAAATTTTATTGCACAATATCAATTCTTACTCAATAATATAGCGCAGTAATATTACGCAATAGTATTACCTTAAATAACAATAAAGAGTTAATAAAATATTATTTCCTAATTAATAAAACATATTTTATATTTGATAACGAAATAAATTAGTACTAAAATTAGAAAAATCTAAAACAAGATTCCAGGGTTGGAAAATTAAAATGTTTTTCTTTTTGGTACAAATTGAGCTCTGACAACAATTATGTTTTAAATAGAATGTCATATGGTGACAGATTGCAAGGATTTCTTATTAACTTTTAGTGAATTGAGATAGCATAACATATATCGCTAAACAACAGCCATAACTACAAAATTAATAAAAAAAAAGAGAAATGTCTCAGGACACCCTTTTATAGCCTTGCTGCTTAGTTATATAAAACAAACTTAATGTGTTAAATAATAATGCAATAAAATTAGATTACATGATGATGTCAAATGCGCCGCAAATATTTCAAAACGTTTCAATTTATTTCCCATTATTTTCTTTTACAGCGGCGAACGATTAAATTAATGTATTGTTTGTGGCCGGCGGCAGCTGTTTGCCGGCTTACAGCCAAGCGGCTGTGTTCTTTGGTTTGTGCCCATGTGCAAAACAAATATAAAACCAAATTGACAAAGCTTTCTCATTGTTTTTGTTTCGCTCACTTCAAAGAACGAAACAAAACAAAATCAAACAATTTGTTTCGTTTATTTTCGTGCTCTGGTCGTAAGTATAAGGAAATCAAAACAAAAATAAATTTATAACTGTAATGGTGTCAATTAGTTTTGGTACAAAAATCACGTATCGCGCAATAAATAGCATAGCTACAAAACCACTGTTCCTTTCTGCTGAATAAAACCGACAAATTCTTTGTTGATAAATAGCTTACATAATCCCACGTGCAATATTGGCAGTAGGATACACAGAGGAGACCAGAGTTGTAGAAAGTGACTTAAGAAAAAAGCTCAAATCACCTGATTTGATCACTGTTAAAAAGGGACAAATATAGTGTGTTTCTTATTGAATATTTTTATTACAATAATCAAAACAAACAGCAGAAATGTATACTTAGCGAAATGAACAATTGAACATTTTTACAAAATTAAATGAACGATTTTGCAGTGTTGAACTAAATAAAGCAATGTGTAAAACATTATTAGTAATATAAAAGTGATTAAAATTAGTTTCCAAATGCTTACACACTCTATTTTAAAAATTTTCCTTCAAAAATATTAATTTTTAACTTCAACTTGCAAAAAGCAAACAACGAATGAGACCACAAAGCATAAATTGAAAATACACTGAGTACATGAACATTTGCACAAAATTAAACGGAGGAATTTGCGGTATTGAATTAAAAAACACAATGCGAAAAGGATTATTAGTATTAATTAAGTGACTAAAATTTGTTTTCAAATGATTAGAGACTTCGTTTTAAGCATTTTCGTTCGCAAATATTAATTTTTACAATTTATTTACAAAAACTAGGCTACGAATGAGACCACAAGGAATAAAACGTAATTACTTTAAAATAATACCACGCGAAAGAAAAAGTCAAGAGGATTTGATGACTGTGTGAGCGAGACCTCTAAAAACACCACAAAATCACAATTATCTTCCGTCTTACTTTGTGCTCGTGACACCTCTGGTCTCCTCTGTGGTAGGATGTTTGAATTGAATGAGTTAACAGTTTTGCAGTATTAAGTTTTATTAAATACCGGAAAATATGAAATAAGTTAGCTTAGTTGGTATGGAGGTACGATACTAGGATTATTTTATGATTACTAAATATAAAAGCACGGGTTTTCAACATCATATGTTATCAAACAAATTACGATTCTATCAACTTTTCCACCCCTGTCATAGCTTTTATTGATTTTTGTAAAAACCATTGTTGAAACAGATATAGAAAATTTCGTTTAGTGCCGCTGTCGATACTTATTTGATTCAGTTTTCGGAGTCGGTATCAATATGGTGAAGGCTGGCAAAAGTCCTAGCTTATATATTCACATTCAATTTGCTTTAGATGTCATTAAGAAGTACTACTCTCTACTAAAGTCCTCTCTAATTAATTAAAAAAAAATTAAAATCATTGAATCAAATTCTTTAGTCGTAAAATACCCACGGGCCACTTACCATAAATTGCACTAGGGAAAAAACTAAATGACGCATTTGTGATTAAAACAAATATGTATGTATGAACTTATGTATGTATAGCCTCAGCAAGGCTTGCATTTATCAATATATTAAATAAATTAAAATGGTATAGCCATTGAAAAAAAGAAGACTGATAAAAACTATTTTTTATGTGAAAAGTTTTCATAACGTTTATTTCTTTCTCTTTATTTGCAGAATTTTCCGACATTTTTAATTTATATGAGGTAAGTACTTTATTTTAAACGTTAACACTCTCACATTAACAATTGGAATTTTGGGATTAATTGAATGTGTTTTGAAACTTACTTTAATTAATATTGTTGGGACTTGTTTGTTCTTTTTTCCCATCCCATTTCTTTCAAAGTTATTTCATTAGACGTTATTCTATTGAGTTAGTATTTATAAAGCTTTAAAATATTAATAAAAGGCAAAAATATAATTTTGTTAATATATTTAATCCCCAATATGTTTAACCGCCCTATAGAAATATTCGTTATGCTTTTATTAATTCTTATCAAGTCTTTTTTCTAAAATTCTTCATTCAAAGCAACGTTCACCATACACATTAATTTTCCAAATAACTTCACGTACTTTTCAATGAAGTCACGTTTTAATTTTGTGATATTTAATTGAAAGCAAAAGCAAGAAGAAGAAGAAACACACACCTTTAACATTCAAGCGATCTCTCACAGCAGAATATCCCTAAAAGGACCATAACAATGTTATTGTCTTCTCATGCATTCTAATGCTTTTAATTTTTCAATTTTATCTTTGTGTTAGCTAAAGATTTTTCATACATACATATCGTCACCTTAAATGCTAACGGACGTAACTACACATAAATTAGAAATCGAGTTTTTTAATGGATTATGGTTGGTCTTATCAAGTTACATGTTCTAAAAAAAAATTATTTAGACTATTGCGATCAAAAATGGCGACTTTATTGAATGAATTCAAATGTACATAGCTATACTCAGGGAAAAGCTGCAACTTAAAAATAAGAATGCGTCACATTAATTCAAACATTTTCAATATAATAGAGAATAGTATTAAAATACTTGAAAATAAATAAAATTAATAAATAAATACTGTAAATTAATATTTTTCCATATTGAAATAAGAAATTTCAACATGACTAGACTTTCGTTAAAGTTTCTTATTAACTCAATATGGTTTTTATTGATTTTAAGCTGTTTTTTCTCTGGGTATACGAATCTATATCTATTTCTTAGTGTGAAAAGATGTAACTAACATAAAAACTTAAATACGTTTCGAAAGTAAATAATTTGTTAAAAAACAAATGAGTATTTGTATTATAAGTAGATTTCGGGCAAAATCTTTTAAGTATACCTTGTGGTTATTGATCCTGTAGCGGTTTTTGCTTTTCCTGTAAAAAAAATAAAATAAAAGTGTAGTTACGTCCCTTTGCATTTAAGGTGACGATATATACTTTATTTCTTTATAATACCTTTGTGTTTTATTACTTGAAATTTAAGAAGAAAATTACAAATTTGTTTTATTAAATTTTTCAGTAATAAAAATTATTTGTATGTTGGCTTCTTGGCCAAATTCAGCCAAAGTATGGCAGCAATACAAAAGGACTTTAACTCTAATTAGTTTTTTGTGGTTATGGGTTTGTAAAAGAAAAAAATTAATTTGGATTTGGTTCTCGCATTTTATATAAATATTTTATAATTATGTGAAACTGCTTAAAAAGCTGCTATAAAAGCTGATTTCAACACACACAAAAAAAAAAACAAAAGAAAACCGACGTCATGCTAAAAAAATAAAAAAAATCATTTCCAAAGTATATGCTGCCTAATGAAAAATTATTAAACGGAATAATAAAGATTTAACTCAAAAATTAGAAATAAATTTATGAGCTGTTATATGAAAAAGTGTTGCAAGTCCACTTTGTGAAAAAAATGTTAACATTAATTTTAGCTTTATACAGACATTGCCAGTAAAGCAGCGTTGCCACTGGTGGCAAAAGAAATTACACAGCTGCAATTCTAAAATAGTGCAAAACCAAATGAAATAGTGCAAAAAAATCTAAGAAAAAATTTAATTCTTTTATTAGTGTTTTAGTTAATTGAAATTTAAAAGGAGATATTTTTTTTTTGATTTATAAAAAACGTACAACAAAATTAAAAATATTACATAAAATTCACTAATTCACAAATATATACTTCAACGAAGAATAATTTACCACTTTCCTCTTAATATTTTGTCAAAATTTCATAAAATATTATTTAAGACAGGCGTTTGAGAAGAAGGTGTTCTCCATTTTTCTTTTCTTAATTTAAACTCATTAAACTGGAACTACTGAGCAATACTTATATGTACATTCTTTAGCTTTTTTAAATCATATCATGTTCTCATAATTTTAAGCTAAAAATTTGCACCACAATTTTTAAATCGGTGCTACTGTATAAGCTGGTAACTCATTTTTGGGGTATCAGTTTTAATTAAGTTCAGTTTACTAAAAAAAGCTCTTTCAACAGAAGCGTTTAAGACTGGTTATATCACAACTATTAAATTTAGAAAGAAAATGTCGCCAGCCCAGTTTTTATTTTGAAAAATTTTAGACTTGTAAATTTCAAAACATCAAATTTATCTCATAGATTAAGTTCTTTATGGTCTAAAATCTTTATACATTACTATTTGTTGTGTCTCGGAACAGTATTTTAAGCAGCTAAATAAATATAAATTTCACTTCGCTGTATAACAATATACTCGTTTTTACTGCTCAATCAAAAATAACTCATTTTGTTTTAAAAAAAAATCAGCATTTGTGTAATTAAACAAGAACAAATTTGAACAACTTTGACTACTTCAGCTTGTAATTTGTACAAAAGCAGGGATTCGCTTTAGAACATTAAATTAAAATTACTAAACGTCCAAGAGAATGTGAAAGGAACTCCAAATAATATTTTGTAGATTTTTCATCTAATGCAGAAAGCATTGATTCAGTTATTTTTGAATGATCTTTAAAAACTTCCAATCTTCAATATAATCTCAATACTTCATATTTTTCCGGAGCACTTTCAATACAACAAGCTGTTAATGATAACAATTACGTTATAATAGGTGATAAGATTGTATGGCTCTCTCGTGGGAAATATCGTAGAAGCTCTCGGAGTTCACATTACGTTTATAATAGGATCCGAGATTTCTTAGTAAATCTTCTAAATATGTTTAGTATAATTTGGGCCTTATTAAAAATTTTGTTGGACTTTCATTAAGATTTACAGCAATATTGCTTGGTTAATATCTTTATAATAAATTTTGTTAGAGCCATGGGGATTTCCCGCAGGCATGAAGTTTCGTCTGTAGAATTTTGTACTATAAAATAGTGCAAAATTACACAAAAAATGTATGTTGCAAAAATAGTGCAAAGAACTTTAAATAGTACAGATTTTGCACTATTACACAGAAAGTGGCAACGCTGCAGTAAAGGCTTTTTTCTATTGAGTAAACAAATTTTATATTTTGCCATAAACCACCACATAAGGCAATATATCTTATTAAAAGTAAATTAACTGCTTCCCTAAACATGAATTTTAATAAAAACAACACAGAAAAAAGTATTCACCAATTAATGTTTTCAATTAATAATTTAATTGATTCAATTAAATTTTTAATTGTATTAATTAATTTGAGTGGAAAAACTTAATTGATATTATCAAATTGTTTATAGGTGAAAATTTAATTAATTTTTTATTAATTAATATTACAAATATTTTAATTAATATTACAAACTCATTTATATTACGTTTTTGTGTGAACAAATATTGTAATTAATATTGATTACAGGCAATTCAAGGTAAACTGGCCTCTGACAGGTACACCCATATTTATTACGTTATTGCGCTACAATATTATGAACAACAACTTTAATTTAATACTTGCTATTTAGCTTAAGATAATTCAAAGGAAACTTCTTCTGAGTGCTCCACTTTTATTGTTAAACTTTATTAGCACTCGTAACAGTGACCTGCGAATATATAAACACTAATTTGAGCTTAAAATAGCCATAAACCTCTTTTTAATTTTTTTAGGAAGTTGTAAATGCCATAAACGAAGTTTAATAGTTTAATATATAGTTTAAAGGTCATTCAAGGTAATAAGAGGAAGCAATAAAAATTTTGCGAAGAATATGTCTTTTCCTTTCAACAAAAAAAAAAAAAAAAATAAAATAAAAAAAAATTATAAATAAAATTTTATTACCGACATGGTCATGCGTGTGCTCGTATTTCTACGTTTGCTGCCTCTTTATTTTTCGCCGCGCCAAAGAAACATAAAGTTTGGAGCCAGCAGAAAGTAAACAAATTTGTGGTAATTAAATTTCCCAGTTCGTTTGAATGGAGAAATAAAAAAAACATATTATGCAATAATATTTTATTTAAAAATGAAGTACACTTTCGAATATATATACGACTGCTAAGTGCAATAGAAGTAAATGAGTATTTTTATGCAAGATAAGGATTTCGCTTAATTATTATTAAAAATAATATTTTACCATAAAAACAAACTTCGTAGTTTAATCCAACCAATTACATCTGTCAGAATTACAGTTAAGAATAAAAGTTTTATTTTGATGCACTTGACCAAAAATATTCATATGCGACCGATAAGTTATATATATTCTGGGTCCTTAAAATAGGAAAGACGAATAAGCGATGTCCATCTGTCTGTCGCCCGTCCGCCTGTATGTGAAATCGGTTTTCCGAAGCTCCCATAAACGCTAGAGACTTCGGGGGATTTTAGAGCTGGAAAATTTAAACTTTATTTTGCCACGTAAAAGTAACTAGCTAAAATTAATTTTTATTTTTTTGTTAAATATACACATTTTATATATTTTAGTAAGAATTAAATCAAATCAAAATCAAAAAACGATTCCAGGGTTGGAAAATTCAATTTTATTTTGGCATGTAAAAGTAACCTACAAAAATAATTTTTGCATTTTCTCTATAAATTGAACATATTTGATATTTTTTAAATAAAAAGATTGGTATTACAAAACACAAAAATCTCAAAAAATGATTTCAGGGTTGGAAAATTGAATTTTATTTTATATAAAAGTAACTAGGTCAAATTAAAATTTTCTTTTTCTGTGAAACAATTTTAAATGTTTAGTTGAACTATAGTGAATTTTAATCAGAAATAATTTCTTATATCCACTACAATAATACTTACAGGTATGTACCGACGGTACATCGAATAAGTAAAAATAATTAATGTGATGATCGTAAAAGATAAGCAAGAATAGTTAAACATACTTAGGTAGAGTGACATGACTTCGTGCTAACTTGAATATAAAAATGAAAAAACGGATAAACAGAAAATGAATAGTGATACTTACAAATGTGTTTGCCAAAGGTAAATCAATAATTGTATACACAATACTTCTCATATTCCATTTCATTAAAAATTTGCGTTAAATAGCTGATGTTAATAACAATCTCTACCCCAGTAGATAGACTTGGGTGCTGATGACGTGCGTTGCTGCACAGAAAAATATTGGTATTTCCCCCAGCTTATAGTCTAGTTTAATTTTTCTTCTCTTCTTTAGAAACTCACATTAATTAATAAAAAATATTTCATTCAATAAGAATTGAAATTACTGAACTTAAGCCCGACTAAGAAATTATTTCTGATTAAAATTTTCTTTTTCTTTATCAATTGAATATATTTTATCTCTAACAAGGAAAGAATTTGATATAAAAATTTCCAAAAATATAAAACAGCTCCAGAGTTGGAAAGCTTTTGTGATTTTTAGATTTTTAGGTGCTTTTAACGAAGTTTTCAATCTTAATTTATTTTTAAACAAAAGCTAACAAAAAAGAAAAAAAATGGTTAACACCATTGGATTCAGCGTACTTGAATTAGGTTTACCCACTGGGTCCCCGGCTTGTTACAAGAAAAAAGTTTCGAATTAGAGCACAGTGTTGTTAAAATTAAATATCTTAAATTTCACTCAACCAGGAAAGCGCTTTATGTGCATACAGACAGACAGACATCATCTGCTCTAGAGGTAATATAAATAAATACCACAAGATGCTTATAATTCTTGGCAGACTTGTAGTAATTTATTATGTCTGTGTATGGGTCTACGAAATATTTTACCTTTGCAATACGGTGGCGTGTGTACGCTTTCTGCTTGAATGTCATATTCCCACTTAGAAATGGAAGAAAATAAATTAAGTTATGAAATTCCTTGTGACGTTTGTTTAATGCTGGTCTAATAAGGCAATGTCAAAAGAAAAATATTATTTTCAAGTCAAAGTACATGTGTAGTAGATATATTTACAAATGTATTGGTATGTTTACCAATTTTGTGTCAAATTTAGTGTGAAGACAAATGCGAAAACTTAAAGGTCATTCTTGCTTTTAAAAGCTTCTTAGACACGCATATCGAATGAAGTCTTATGTTGTGACAACTTAAGTAAGACTAGTTTTATGATAATGAAAACACACTTGTACTATTATTACCAACTCCAAAGGAGTGAAGCCATTACTCACAGGGGAGTGGGCAAATATTTGTGACGGAATTAAAATGTAATTTTGTAGTTGCGTAGTTGCACATACAAAAATAAAAACACCTTTAGAGGAATATTTGACAAAATAAATGAATAAATTATTTAATGAAAACTAGAAGACTGGATTATATGAACCATAGAGCCTTGTCATGGTTGGCGCAGTTCGGTTTTGAATACGACTATTTTCTTTCTTAGATTAAAGGAAAAACGTTGACGTGTTCTTTAATCTCATATAAACACACCAACCGCTATAAGGGGGAATGGAAAAAAGAAGAGAGGTGTCTTAGGATACCCGGTTATAGCTATGCTTCTTAGCTATATAAAACAAACTTAATGCGTTAAATGACAATGCAATAAATTTAAATTATATGATGATGCCAAATTTGCCGCAAATGTTTCAAAACGTTTCCATTTATTTGCCGACTTACAGCCGATCAGCTGTGTTCTCTGGCTTGTGCTCATGTGCAAAAGTAATACAAAAACAAATCGAGCAATCCTTCTCACTGTTTTTGTTTTGTTTTAGTTTTACTCACTTCAAAGAACAAAACAAAACAAAATCAAACAATTTGTTTCTTTTAATTTCGTACTCTGGTTTTAAGTACAAATAAATCAAAACAATAGTAAATTTATAACTGTAAAAGCGTCAATTATTTTTGTTACGAAAATCAAGCCCTAGCTCCTGTGTCGTGACATAAATAGCATAACTATAATATATATGTTCAGCTCTATTTGCAAGCTTAAACATTTCTAAATGCAAATTTATGCAAATTCTGGTAAATTAATGTTTCCAGGTATAATAGAAAGTGTTCTTAGTCTTTGGCATATACAAAAAAGTTACGAATAATTAACTCCATTACTAATCTATGTAAAGTACTGCAATCAAACTTGATATTTGTATTACTAAACATTGCAATCAACTGCCTGTTTTCATAAAAATTTTAAATAATATAAGTTTTCAATATTTTTAAAGGACTTTTTCCCAAAATTAACTGTCAGCTTATGCAAGGCCTGAATTTACAGTCTACAGTTAACCAACGACCGTGGTTTAATTTACGTTTTTTTTTAAATCGATTTCATTGGTTAAACCACCTTCATTAGTTAACTAAGAGCCTAAGACAATTAAAAGTTCTGGTCTGCTATCTATTTATTTTGAAAACAGAAACAGATCACTTAAATTTGTGTTTGTTTTGAATATAAATAGACAGACGAAAACTTTTAATTGCCTTCTATATATATATATTTAGCTTATTCAGTGTATTTAACAAAGAGATTAATCAAGAAAAAAGTTAATTTAATATATTTTAGCTATAAATTTTATTGCAAAAATAATTTATATTGACAGTGAATTAACAACTTTAATTGGTAAGGCTAATCGGAAAACAATTTACAGTAAAATTATCCAAAGTTTGTTAGACTCGCCCACCTGATCATTTGATGTGTGATTTTTTCAACTGTGTATGTTTGGTAAATAATAATATAATAATTATATTATATATATTATATTATTAATATAATTATCTAACTACTTTTGTTCACTTTCATAACTATCGAATCATTCACGTGGAGACACGAGACACTTAATTTAATTACCTGACTGCTTATGTCTACTTTCATGAATAGCAAATCATTCACGTGGACACACAAGACACTTAATATACATAATTATCGAATTTTTTATGCCCCATTTGTGACCAGGAAATCACTTACGTGGATACACGAGGCATTGAATTTAATTATATAACTGCGTATGCCCACTTTCGTCACTAACAGATCACTCACGTGGATACATGAGACAATTAATATAATTATACTGCTTATGTACACTTTCGTGACTAACAAATCACTCACGTGGACACATGAAACACTTAATATAATTATCTTGCTGCTTATGTCCACTTTCATAACTAGCAACCCACTCACGTGGACACACGTGACACTTAATTTAATTATCTACCTGCTTATGCCCATTTCCATGGCTAGAAAATCAATCACGTGGATACACAAGACACTTAATATACATAAATATCGAACTTTTTATGCCCCCCTTGTGACTAGAAAATCATTTGCTTGGATACACGAGGCATTGAATTTATTTATATAACTGCGTATGCCCACTTTCGTCACAAAGAGATCACTCACGTGGATACATGAGACACTTTTTTTTTTTTTTTTTTTTTTTTTTTTTAATACATATAACTTATTTATTGCATCTTCAAAAAAATGAACTAACAATAAGTAATTAAATCTTAAGTCTAGATATAATTAATGTGTCCGACCAATGCCGAAAACAATTTTAGTGATAGTAGTTATTAATAGAATAATTATGTACTAGCAAAAAAATTATTCTCAAAAAGTTTCATCTGAGGTATTGCGTATTAGAGCCATAGTGTCCCTCTTTTTTAAGCGGATGTGTCCAGTAAAGTTCAAGATGTTACGAGCAAGGGGATTAGGATGGGACTCGAGTTTAGTTAAATATTTGCCTGCGTATTTTGAAATTTCTTCAGTCACTAGTGGCATATTTAAATCACGATGTAAATTTGAATTTTTAATGTACCATGGAGCCGATGTTATTAAACGTAAAATTTTGTTTTGTCTTCGTTGGATTTTCTCAACATTTGAAGCTGAAGCAGTGCCCCATAACTGAATTCCGTAGCACCATATTGGTTTCAAAAGCGACTTGTATATTAACAGTTTGCAGTCTAGGCTGAGTGTTGAATTTCTGCCAATCAACCAATGTATTTGAGATAACTTAAGTTTCATTTGAGTTAGCTTAGAGTCAATATGATGTTTCCACGTAAGCCTTCGATCAAGGTGAATACCAAGGTATTTCACGTGAGAATGTTGAGGAATATTCTCATTGTTTATTCGAATGGGGGAACAAGTATCTCTTCTTAGGGAAAACGTTATATGGACACACTTTTGTTCATTTACTTTAATTCTCCATAAGTTCAACCATATTTCCAACTGGGTAATATGTTCCTGGAGATTGCGGGATGCCTCAGAAGGGTTTTCGTGAATACTCATACAGGCTGTATCATCGGCAAACGTAGAGGTATGGATATTATTGCTCACAGGCATATCACAAGTATATATTAAATACAAGACTGGCCCCAGAATACTACCCTGTGGGACACCGGGAGATATAGATTCGGGCACACTCATGAAGTCTCCTTCCACAACAGTGAACTTCCTATCAACAATATAACTTTCCAAAAGTTTTTGAATGTTTACTGGCAGGTATGTCTTCAATTTTAAAACTAGGCCTTCGTGCCATACTTTGTCAAACGCTTGAGAAACATCAATGAAGAGGGCAGAACAATATTTCTTTTCTTCAAATGTCTTCCTTATAACTTGCACCAACCTATGCGTTTGCTCAATTGTGCTATGCTGACTTCTAAAACCAAATTGATGATCCGGGATACACCCATTATCAGCTAAAATTTTGGAAAATTTAGTCATGAGCAGCTTTTCGAAAAGCTTTGAGATTGTTGATAGTAAACTTATAGGCCTATATGACTCAGCCTTGGTAAGATCTTTACCCGGCTTTGGAATCATTTTGATCTTCGCCAGTTTCCAGTTATGTGGAAAATACTGCAATCGCAAAATGGCATTAAAAATAAATAGCAGGATTCTTATTGCGATTAGAGGCAAATTCATCAGCATCTTGTTACTAATTCCATCAATACCTGGAGCTTTCTTCGGGTTGAGTTCAGCAATTATTTTTTGTAATTCACACAGCTTAAACCTTATGGGACGAGGGGGTAGAGAAACTACATTCGGCAAATCAACAGCGCCCGTACATGAATAGGGAGTGAATACAGCTTTTAAATGCTCAGCAAATAAGTTACCTTTCTCGCTATCGCTTCTTGCCCATCCTCCGGTCGAAGTGCGCAGTGGTGATTTAAGCTTAACGGGTCTTTTAAGATAATAATAATAATAAATTAATATAATTATTTTACTGCTTATGCACACTTTCATGACTAGCAAATCACTGACGTAGACATAGGAGCCACTTTACATAGTATAATAATATAAATATCTAACTGCTTACGTCCACTTTCGTGACTACAAAATCACTTGCATAGACACACGGTATACGTGATATAAACAACTGCTCGGTATCAATTATAACTACTGCTTCTAACTAAATATCTATAAGATAACTTACAGAATACTACGTTCGATTATTTTGTACTCTCCCGTTTTTCCTGACAGATCTACCAGGTTAATGTATTCGTGACTGGACAATCACTGAACGACTCTTTGACTACGTTCGCTCCTATAAATCGATTGTTCTAGACTAGAAAAACATTTCAATGATACGCACTATGCGACAAATCTACGTTATACTCACTTGCTTCAAAGGTTTTTCTTCAAGGTTTCAACTTAAATCATCCTTCTTTTGTAAAAGTTCTTCCTTTTGTACTGATCGCGTATCAGTATTATTGTTTTAATATACTTTACATAAACATATTCTCATAATTTTGTTATTGTTTTATTCTTTTGGTAAATTTTTTAATTTCATATGTGCAACATAACTGTGAAGTGTTTATGCACAAATTGTTATACTCGTACAGTGTGTGACGATAGAAGACTGCAAGTGCAATTGTTAGTTCGAAGAAGCCAAGTTAAATTTGATAATTTTTAAAGGAAAAAATATACCAAAGAAAATTTTCACAATTTTTTACAAACGAAAGCCGGTACACGCCTTAATCATCATTAGAGTTTTTATGTTGAGTTCACTGTGTATTAAGCCTGTCAATGCAAATTTCAGTCTTATATTTTCGATGGAAATGGAAAACGAGAATTGTTTTGATTTGAATGAAAGTTTTTTTTTTTGTATTGAAAGCTCACATTTACCGTCTCTAATTTGCTACAGCGTTATCATTGTTATTTGTTATTTATTAATGATGCATATGCTCACTCATTTACTTATTTATGCTTTCATTAACGTGTAGTTTCTTTTTGAGGTTTAGAGCTGGTGGCAAATTACGGCATGCGATACGATTCGAAATTTAAAAATATTTCCATATAAACTCTATTGAAATATTTTGTAATTTCGTTCGATAACGAGTGCCGTAATTTGCCCCTTGATTATAATAATTATATATAACTTAAGCGGCTTGTTTAAAGGAAACAATTTTATTAATCAACGCAGAAACAGTCAGATTCAACACCCAAGACCTCAAATAATCGATATACGATGAGAAGTCGATTTTCGAAAATTTTAGTAAAAAAAAAGTTAAAAAAAGCTAAAATAAATAAAACTGATATTCAAAATGTACTAGAACAACTGGAAGTAACTTTCTGTAATCTAATTCAACTAAATTTTTTTTTATAAATGTTCGTCAAAGAGATGGCTTAAAAGATAAATCTTACCAAAATATCCAAAATAAGTCTAATCTGTTGTTCTCAGAGGAGCTAAATTTCAAAACTTTATTAAAGCACTTCCTTTTTTATTTCTGATAAGTATTAGGAAGTAATCCCTTCTTTTTTGAGAAAAAAAAATTTTAATGATATAACAAAACCAAATCTTCCCTCTCATAAGTAATAAAGTTTCCATCAGTTATTTAAAGTTAAGCTTTTAAATAGCAGCCTATACAAGATTTTATTACAATCATCTGCGGCCGAAATATTCACTTGAGACTATTACTCATACAAATTGCCAGGAGCTTTAAATTTCCATAAGACATTAACGGCAAAAGGAAATAAGGTAAATAAAAATGATAAATAATAAAACCTTAAAACTTTACAAAGATATTTAAATATATTTCTTTTGTCCTCCTACAAATCGACCTAAAGGAGAAGAGTGATGATAATATTTATCATTATTTACAAAATAAAAAATAAAAAATGGAACAAAACTTTTGTCAGTAAGTCAAAGTCAGCTGTATATACTTAAAATAATCTCTTAAGGGAAATCTATATAATGACAAGCATATCATCATCATCAAGCGAAGCATCATGGTCATGTTTCTTGGGCATCTTGTGTTTTGTAAATATTTCTTTTTTTTATACATTTCATGTTTACACCCATAAATGGTTTGTGTATTAACATTTTTAGTGTCACAAAATATAAACGATATTAAAGTTAAAGTTAAGGTTAAGTTAAAATTTTCATGAAAACATGGAATATGAGCTAAAACCAGGGTTAGCAAATAGTGGAATAAAGTTTTTCATTCAACTAAAAATTAAAAAATTTTTCCACAACTTTTGAATTTATTTTCAAAATAACACATCTTCAAAATAAAATACTACAAAGAAGAAAAACAAAATACATAATATTCAACTTAATATGAAATGCAAACAATAATACATAAATTCATTAAAGTACGACTTTGACTCACTCGCACACGAAGGGTTTCGTACGGACACTTTATATAAAATTTTATACGAACTTTAACCTAAAGGTAGAGGTCCATAGCTCGCTTTTTGCGCGTTACGCTTTCTATGCATCTGTCAAAAAAGTAGAATCAATGTAATAGTATGTGACAAGTTACATTGCAAAAAGCGCAGAACGCGTAGGGGCGTTCAAAGCAAAAAGTAGGTCTACTTTCTACTTTTGTACGCGTTACAAGCACCATGAAAGAAAGTCAGCTGTTCGTGAATGCTAAAGATGTTAAATAATACTTTATTTCTTACGTTATCGATAAATATTATTTTGCCGTGGATAATTTTTTTCTTTTTTTTCAATAAAAAAAATTTCTTAGTAAACAAAAACTTGTTTAATAAAATATGTGAATATTTTCATTAATGCGATGTATATTAATTAACTTTTCACCACACTTTTCTCAGTAACAAATTTTGCATATTAGTTATCGATTACTTTTACGTACTGAGTGTCATCTCCGCTAAATCTGTATTAAATATGTAGCTGCTTAGAAAAGTTATTGCTTAAGCCAATAATGTGCATACATTTATATGTAATTTTCAATTTACTTATATTAAAGTCAACAACAGCCGACAATATGCTGGAATAATAGCTCTGGCCGAGTTCTTCTCAAGACAATCTTTTAAAATGCTGAATAAATAGTCAAAGACATCTGCAGACATTCTTGTCGCGGTTCGAAATTGCTCAGCGTCAGAAGTTTTAATTTTTTTAAATGTGGTTTCAAAAAACCCACTTAAATTCCGTTCTAAATACAACGGCCGTGCCCAAAACCTTTTCTTTTTTTGAAATTGTTCATAGGCATTTCTTGCACATAAAATTAAATATACAAACTCGACTAACTCCACAAACTCTTTTCAAAACTCAATTTCACTCTCCATTTTTTCTTTATAAGTATTTATAAACAAACGCACACAGCTGATCAAAACAAAAATAAAATGGGGCATTGGCGTTGAATTACATGCACTGCTTTTCGTGCATGTAACTCAACGCGAACAAAGTATAGAATGAAACAAGAGGATGAAACGAATATCTTACCTTATGTTTTGTTCATTTTGGCGTTTTTTGGCTTTGCCGGTTTTATTTTCGGTTTTTGAAGACTATTTTATTTTTAGCGATTTTTTTTGTTTTGACGCTTTTTTTCGTCGTTTCTTAGTTTTAGCGATTCTTTTTTTTTTAATTATTTATATATTTCCATCACCAGAAAGAAAAAACGCTTACCTATAAAAAATTACCAATAAAAACGGAATTGCCTTCAAACAAAAAATTCGTTACAGGGAAAAGATCGCCAAAACAAAAATGTTGTTCGCGAACACTAAAAAAATGGCAGAGAAGAGAAAATCGTTGTAATGGAACAAAATCATCAGAATTAAAAAAATGTTCAAGAAAAAAAACTTAAAATTAAAATTGCCTTTTGTTTAGAAAAGAGATAGTGATAGAGAACACAGATGGTGAAGGTAGGCACACACAGATTTTTTCGATTTTACACATTTATGCTGCCTTATCTGACAGGGCTACAAAAGAGCACTGAAAGCATTCTTAGAGTCATTATTTTTGATTCGCTGTTAACAAATTTAATATTACAATTTCACTGCTGCAGTGACAGAGAACGTAAACGGAAAATTTATGTAGTTGTTTTTGTGTTTATTGAAAATTTAAATGATCAATAGAGGAACTTAAAATAAAAATTGCAAAGAACTTTCAGCCGAAATTGAAGTTGATACATACGGTTGATTCATTAAACTAAAAAGTTCATATATGTACGGCCATTGATTTATAACGAAGGCCTTAGACATATTTCTGCATTGGACTCTCACCAATTTCCGGATAATGAAGAGCCAAATATATTAGGACATGGGTTACCAAGTGCGGGTCTTCTGACGCAAATTAACATTTGCTGTTCAAAGAAGTCTCAGCCAAATATTGACTGTGATCGCATAAGTTATTGCTTAATTTTGAAGATGCACCAAATCATTTGAAATTCAATCTTTATATCAGAGGTGGTTATCGTACATTCCTCTCCACAAAATTATGTTTGCAAAGTAATACTCAAAGTGTTCGCTTGTTTTTCAAATGTATATTTTTTCACAGTGCCCTAAATTTTACATTTAAATTATAAATTAATTAATTTAAATTCGTGTCTTAAAAACTATTAAGAAAAAACATTTTGCGGTTTATTTTTGCCCTTTGCACGTTCAACGCTAATTCGTAATAATTTAAAATTGCCTGTAATATTTTGTTTGTATTTGATGTTAAACAAAAATATTATTTATTTATTTTATATATTTATTTCTGGCTTACAGTGTTTACTTTTATCATTTTATGGCTTTTTACCAGGCGATATTTTTTCTGATTGAATTGTCATGACAGTGCAGTTAATATTGTTGCCTTATTTATCCCCTTTTGTGTTGAACAAGCACAAAAATCTAATATTTGCTGGTAAGCATGAGTGTACATTAATTTGTGCATTTGTGTGTTGCAAATAAAATAGTATTTATTTATTTATTGTTCTTTTTTTCCCAAATAGGTAAAAGTAAGCATTTATGATAGATAATAAATACACAAGTAACCATTTGGCTGTTGATGTTTGCAACTACATTCAACTCTTAACTTAATATCAAAATCAATAACTTGTTAATATGTTTTCAATGAAAGCAAAAAAATTGTTTTTAATAAAAGAAAAAACAAAAAGAGAAAATGTAAAGTTCTACATAATTTATTCTTCAATAAATGGTAAATATTGTTCTTTTGTCGAACAATTAAAATTTGTTATAGCATTTGCTCTTAAATTTTTCCCAAATAACTCAAAAAGGTCAAATTTTTTAAGAAGTGTATACAAAAGAATATTAAAATATGAGGCGAAGAAAATGTGAAATTGATTAAACAAAGAGAAAAAGGGCGTATAATAAGGGTCGTTAGCGTGTAAGAAATGTAAATTGGTGGAACAAAAAATGTAAGGAATTTTACAAAAACAAAGTGTGTAAAACAACAATCGTTCAAAGTTAAGAAAAAACTATTGGGTTTGTGGGTTGAGTTCTCTCCTTTCACACAAACCATCAGTTAGAAGGTAATAAATATGTACGTTCGATGCACATCAGAAAGTGTGGTCTGCCGCCAAAAAAAAACAAGTTAAAATAGAAATTAAAAACTGGCATATGCAAATATAACAAATTATTAAAAATTTTCTTTTATTTTTCGAGAAAGAAATAAATTATTTAAATATTTGCTTTTTTGTTTGTTTATATATTTACACTATATATATATTTACAATATACAATGTCTCTAATCTAGCGCTCTAGTATTTTCAGTATGATTATATTTTGTTTTTACAAAATCCCAATAATTTTTATTTATTTACAATAATAATATGTATAACAATAATAATTTCAATGAAAATATTTAAAAACATTGCTTGAGTATAAAAAAAAGAAAAAATTTGCAAAAGTAGTGTCATTGGATAAAAAAAAAAAAGTTAAGTTAATTATTAATTATTTAGATAACCACCAAAATTTTCTAGAATTAGTTTTTTGCACTAAACGTAAGTCTTTGCTTGATGTACTTGTACTGTATCTTATATTCACTTGTTCCAAATTACAGTTAACTGCTTTAATATTAGCACGTCTATGGTTAAGATATAATTTCTTATTAAATCAATTATGAAATTATCTATTTAAATATTTGCAAAGAGTCATAATATGTGTGTTCATTTACTTTCAAGGCAAGGCAGAAATTTACAAAATTACTCTCCCAGATAGGAAAAAGTAAATGAATGCTTTACTTGTAAAAACTTGCAAGAAAATTTTATTCACGTCAGCACCATGGATGGAAATCATGATACAATTGTACTTTTTCTAATGTATTTTGGATAATCTTGTTTGCTAATATTTTAAATTACAAAATTTTTACAAATCTACATTTAATATGAAATACTTTACACAGCTTCATGTATTATTTATTATTTTTTTATGTATTTTTCATTATTTTTTAATTCTATTCTATTAACAAATACAAAAAACCCATTTTCCATCTCTGATCAAATATGATAAACAAACAAAATTCTTGCACAATAAAATTGCATTTATGTGGCTTAATGAAAGAAAAACAATAAATTAGGAAAATACGATTTCTTTTTACACACATACGTATACATATTTTTTCAATAAAGAAATTCACATTTTTGAGTTTTCCTTTTTCAGATATTTTTGAAATAATTAATTTGAAAACAAAACGCAAAACAGCTGTTTGAATAATTATTGCAAGTAAAAATTTTACTTGTAAAAACTTGCAGGAATTTTTCTGCGTCTCAATTTTTTACGCTCTTTCGACGCTCTCACGTTGCAAATTTGTTGGGTTAATGAACGCTTTCTAGTACCAATTGTTACAAATTTGTAAAAAATTTTAGTAAATGAACACAACTAATAGTAAATAATTGATTTTTTTTTTGTCAGCTGAGATCAAAGACCAATACCAGCAATACAACTAAAATTAGCGTTACACATTTAGAATTAAAAATTAAATAATAGTTGTGTTATTTAAAAAAATTACTGATTTCCAAAGACCGTGACTTATTTTATAGTAATGGATGACAAACTTTTTATGCACATAACACACTCACCCAGAAAAATTCCATATAAAAATCTACAAAAGAAAAAAGGAAATTTAAAATTTTTCGGTAAAAGTTTTACTTCATATGTGTGACATGTTAATTCAACATGATTTACAGTAATCTACATAGAAAAAGCTTTCCTCTTGAAATCACTTTATTTCATGTCGATTTAATATTCCATTACAGTTTGAATCATGAGGAATGAAATTTATTTTAAGCTGAACTAACGGGAATTTGATTCTGAAATAACGCAAAAAACCATTTTGAACCAAATTTAAAACAACATGTATTTAATTAATGTATTTATTTTATTTTATTAATTATTTAACACATGTGATTATGTTTATTGGCATTGGTATCAGGAAAATGAATGTATCGGGTGTTTTTTTAGAGGTATAGAACTTCGAATTGAAATAAAACACAAGAAAATCGTTTTAATGTCCATCAATTTGGCTTTATTGGAAGGATAATTTTATGCCATTAACGTTTAAATATGATTTCGGGCATGTGGCCGCCGCGGCTGGCTCGAATAAAGCCAATTCTACAGGTCCAATTTTCAACCACTTTTTCGAGCATATGGGGCCGTATGTTGGCAATAACGCCACGAATGTTGGCTTCCAAGTCCCTTAACGTTTCTGGTTTGTTGGCGTAGACGAGCGACTTCAGCGGATGCGTATTATCACATAGAGTAAACGTAGTGCGAAAACGATCCATGGTTAACCGAATTAATTGCTCTGATGGACGATTATGTCGACCATAAAATGGACGGCGCTTGCGGTAAACTTCGCGAACTGAACCATTATTTTCGAAATAAATTTGCACGATTTGCAAGCGTTGTTCTTTTGTCAATCTGTTCATGATGAAATGGCAAACCAAACTAAATATTAATCACTTGACAGCTGACAAAATGGCCGCCAGTTAAAAAAGTGATGCCAACTTAAAGTTCTATACCTCAATAAAAAACACCCTTTACATATGTATTTGTTGTATGCATAGTTGGCCTCCTCAGCGCGTTAGTATTCTTTAAGGGTGTAGTGTATCACACAAGTTGATAATGCTTGCACAATGAATGCAACAAAGAACTAATGAAGTATCAATTATATTACTTTCTTTGTATGCATGCATGGGGCAATGCTGAACTGCTTACGAATAATTGTTTGACACATTTCTGTTTGAGTGCAATTCTAAATATAAAACACGATGATTGGTCAAGCATAGGTGTGAATACGATCCTTCATGGTATTGAAAGAGAAAACAATAATATTTGTATGTTTAGAATAAGTTAGAAAGATTAAGATTTATTTTCAAAATTAGTATATAAGCCAAAGAAAAACTAAAATAAAATCAGACTTTAATTTGATAAACATAAACCGGCTCTTTAGCCTTGTTTCTTTTAAAGTTTCAAAACTGCTTTTGTCAGTTCTTTTGAACGCCTAAGTTTTAGCTGCCCCCCCTCCCCCCCACCTGTTTTAAAATAAAAAGGGGTTATAGGGACTCCCTTTTTAAACACTACTTTTCATATATTGTATAAGTTGTATGCCGATCCTGGCTTATAATAAGGGCCACTCAGACTATTATACTTTGTTCAATTCTTACATGTCAAAAATTTAAATAATACGTGCAAATGCGATATTGTGAATGCAAAATGTCATGACGAATGGTAAATAAGACTTGACAATTTTTTGAAATTTTTCTAAACGATAATAAGTTTCATCTGATCAGAGTTGCATTATTAAAAAAACTCACAAGTCTTCTGTTTCGACGCCAATGCAGTGCCGTCATTTATTTTATATGTCTTCATATCAAAACGGCTATAAAGACTGAATATGCTCATCGCAATGAATAATTTTTCGTGTAAGCCATGTCTGAAAATGAGCGAAATTATTATATTTTCTTTTTTTATCTTATCTAAATCAACTACTTCGACCGCCGTCTATTTTCGAAGGCCGGCACGAACACAGCATACATGCAACTGCTTTGCCGCCGGAAGTCACCGATTAATGTAGGCATGTTAATCCTCAACAGCTGTTTGCTTTCTATTTGTGTTTTTAATACAATTTGAGGTGTGATGGTGTGAACATAAAATGTAACTTTACATTAGATTTTTGACAGTCGAAACAAATGTCTTTAGATTTCTTTCTCGTAAAGTGTTATGAAGGTCTTAATACATTTATAATAGTCTGAATGGCCCTTTAAGTATACACTAAATAAGTACCATTATTTATTAGATTTTAATTCAACATGTTCTAATTGATCATTTAACATAACATTTATTGAGTTTAAGGTTCTTAGGCAGGAGTAGAACATGTTTTTACATTGGTATTTTTTTCTGTGTGCTTATATGTACTTATTTCAATATGAACCAAATGAGAATCCTATCGCACATTATTATTTACCATTAGTACAGTGTGCAGCAGCGAATATGCTTCTTTTATTTTTTATTTTTAACTTTTGCTATAAAAGCTCTGGAAAGGGTGTTGTTTTCTCTTCTTTAAATTCGTATGTATTTTATGATTGTTTCAATTGTGAAATATTCAATATCATTACAGATTATTTACATTTATATTCGTAGCTAAAGTAAATATTATCTTGTTAATCTCAAGCACTTACTATAATTTTATGTATGACAGCAAAACCATTTTGTGACCAGCAAATACATTTATGTTTAATCAGAAATGTGGCCACAATATATAAATATTTATGAGCAGACAATAATCAACATGAATGCCAAACAGAAAGCATCTGTATTTCTTTTGTTTCTTTGTTTTATAAATTTTTTTTTTGTATTACAATTTTCTACATTTAATAAATAAATTTTCTTATTAATGTGGAAGATATTTCCATAAATGTTAGGAAACTTTGTAGTGCTGCCATATTTTTAAAGCAATTTGAAATAACAACATTGACTCACTGCTGAAAAAATTAAAAATAAATTTTATAAAATATGTATTTTGTTGCGCAATAAAACTGTTTGCCTCTTCGCACTGCATACAAACATTTTTCTTCCTGGTAGGAGTTTACCACATTCACACTTTGGTCTCAGTGGTTTTTGGTTTGAGATGATAATAATCGTGTTGTTTGCATTAGCAGCAAGAAGAAAGCAAGTCTGTGGTGTAGATGGTTGCTTTTTGATTTGTTCTTCAGTTAAAAATATAAAATCAGGTATTTTATTTGTATAAATTGTTGGCTTATGTTTTGTTTTTGATTCTTATTTAAAAACGGAATAAATAGTCTTATACTTTTTGCTGTAAAGCTTTTCAACAATTAACACGATTGAATTATAATAAAAAATAAATATAAATAAATGTTTAGAGTTATGCATGAATCATTTGGTAAAAGTAAAAGAACTTCCTACAAATAAATATTTGATTATAATAATATTCATGACATACAAGACAAAAAGTTCCAATTGAAGGAAAAATCGTAAAACATGTTTGAAATCAACTACAAACTATTCAAAATAAAACAAAGGCCTATCGAAAAGCTTATTTGGGCAGGAAAAAATTAATGTACTTATTTTTAGGAAAATAATAATCCAGCAAAAAATGGGAACTAGTTCGAAAGGTTCACCACTCTCATTGCATACCAATCACTACATGAACTGAATTTTATATTCTAAGGGCCATTTTCACAACGATACAAAAGTAAACTTTAAGAATTTAAAGCCAGTATTTTATATTGAAATACTAGTTTTAAAACTCTTAAAGTATACTTTTATTCGTTGTGAAAATGGCCCTAAGGCTGTTGCTTATATCAAAAATTGTTCTAGACAACCTTTTAAGGGAATACCATTCAGTTATTTTGATCACTTCCGTCCTATGACAACCATGTGCTAAATTCATTGATGATTCACCAAAAATAGATCTACTTGGACCTGAATTCATCAGTGCTGTAACTAATGATTTGTATTGTAATTTTTCGCTGGGAATTTATTTAT
Organism: Nowickia ferox; assembly: GCA_936439885.1. Classification (NCBI taxonomy): domain Eukaryota; kingdom Metazoa; phylum Arthropoda; class Insecta; order Diptera; family Tachinidae; genus Nowickia; species Nowickia ferox. The sequence continues at coordinate 85,558,564 of OW387023.1, read as the reverse complement.
TTTTTGGAAAATAAAATAATTTATTTCTTTTTAGGAAAAAATAATTTACTTATTTTTAATAAAAATCTTTCCATTCAAGCGATACATATTAAACTTAATTGAACTAGAGTGAATTTTAATCAGAAACAGCGTTCAAAAACGTCTCATTTGGGTATTTCCTTTTGATTTTGCTCATAGTTCTGCTTTTGAAAATTTAAGAGTCGTAGTAAAACTTAACACAATAAACGAATAGCTATACACAAGAAAGAGCTTTAGCAGTCGACATGTTTGTCTGAATGCTGCTTTAAATAAATTTAGAAGTTAAAGTAGTAGAGATGTTTTTAATATTAAGATTTAAGATATCATATCATGGTACACACCCGTCATCCGTCTCCTGACACCCGTCATGAAACTACCCACTATTTTAAAAATACGGAAATAAATTTTAAATTTGTTATTTTTAAGGGGGAACTACCCAAGAGCAGTGTGTTGTGACACTGGCAACTTTTCTATAAAAAAAGTGTGCTGTGACACTGTCAACTTTTCTTTAAGAATATTGTGCATGTACATATACTATCACGGATACGCACGAGAGATATCTCGAATGATCCATCAGATTTAAGTCAAATGCTCAGAGCTGTTAAAAGCTGATTAGATTTTTAATTTGAACTGCTAATTAGTTTATAATTTGTTTAAAAAAATAGTTTTGTGAAAGTTTTATTTTCGAAATTTTTCGAAATCTACCAAACCGATTTTTTTTAATAAACACAACCCGCGAAGCGATTGGCTTGTCTGCAGAAAACACCCAGGGTCTATGGCAAGAATCGAACCCACGACCTTTCGACAGCCTTATTTAGAAAAATTATTAAAGAATTTGGAATGGAATTTTTTTTAAACTCTATAAAGCCTTAATAATTTTTATAAATAAAGCTGTAAATATTTAATAGACTTTTAAACAAATCTATTGGTGCTCAACCAATCAATTTGGTAAACATGGAATTGTGTTCATTCATACTTTTATTTGAACTTCAAAACATCTCTAGGAATAATTTAATGCCCAAGCTGAAGTTCAGTATTTTCTTACATTAAAAATTAAATTTTAGCATTGAAGTTTATGTTAGTAAGTGCGATTATCTTAAGAAGTATAAAAGCTAAATTAGACTGGTTCGTGCTTTAAGCACAAACACTAATTGAAATGGAAAACGAGATTTTTTTTATTGCTTGCGAAATTATAGATTCACCGAAGCGTCGGTTTAATGCAGTCACTAATAACTCTAAATAAAAATCACTACAAGTGTAAAAATATCTTAATTAAAAAAAAACGATTTTATAACAAAAAGATTTCAAGATTTTTAAAAATTTGTAACTTTAAAAATAAAAAATTTAACATCATGTGTCCTTAATTGAGCATTAAAAATATTTACACAATATTAATTTTTTTGGTTTATCAAAATTTTATACCGAATGCCTCAAAGCAAAAAAAAACTTCTCCTCATAAACGTAAATAAAATTCATTTCTGCGACACGCTGATTTCTATTTTTATTTCCGTTAACTTTAAATTGGGCAGAACATGCAACCAAAAAAAATAAAAAATAAAAAAATAACCAAAACGAACTTCCGGTTATAAGAAAGTTTATTACAGCAGGACTTTTGGGTTGTGTAACTAATTTCAGAGTTGCTGCTGGTGCCATAAAAACTTTTTAACGTGAAGTTATTTTGATGTTGTGCGCTTTCATTATTATTGAAAATATGCTAGAAAATAACTCTGAATAAAAACTTGTTATAACATAAAATTTTTAATATTGTTTGATTTACTACCAAAAAATTTTCTGACAAAAAAACTGTTCCTTCAAATTCTCAACAATTCTTTTGTCCAACACAATAAAGCACAATAAAGAAAAACATCCTAAATACACTTTTTTAAAGTAAAAGACGTAAACAAGAAACTAAAATTGTTTATTAATATATGAAATACCGAAGTATATTTATTTGACATAAAGTCTTTATTTAAATATTTAATTTGAAGATTTGGCTTGTTTTTACTTTTACTTTTATTATGTGGCAGCTAATAGTAAAGTAAAAAAGGGGATGGAAAATAAAATAGATGCACAATCGAATAAAGTTGCTTGTTTTGTAAAGATTTTTGTTTGAAGCTTTCAAACTTATTATGTTTGTATACTGTGATTCTCAATATAGTATTAAGAGTCTTACCATAAACGTACGAAGTTTGTTAAATAAAATCAAAAATTTTTTGGGTTGAAGTCTACTGATGAGTTCCAAAAGCAGAAACGAGATGCATGTAGACAATTGCTTAACCATAAAAACAAGCCAAATCTTCAAATTGTTTATTATTTTTAAAAAATTACAACTGCCATTTAAGATAAAAAAAATCATTTTTTTTCGTTTAAAATGCACGTTTGCTTTTGGGAAGCCTTCACAGTTACTAGTATTTTTTTTTGTATTTCTTATCACTTTAGTATTGAAAAACGAAATAATGAAATGCTTTCTTTTTTGTTCCGCATTACTTAACTATATTAAATTGGGTTTATTCAGTAAAAGGTAATTTAAAGAAGAAAATATATTTCATTTGAAATATCCGAAATAATGTAATTTTTTTTTAAATAAAATAAAATGAAAATATTTTGTATTCTATTCTATTTAATAAACATTTCATAAGATATATCATTGTTATATTATTATAAGATGTATTACGTATATTAAAGCAGTTGTCAATTGTTACCTTAATTGCATTCAAAAATAAACAATAAGAAATGTTATATAAATTGTTTTTCATTAATCTTTTATCAATTATCTTTTATAACAAAATCCTGTAGTTCAAACGTTAACAACCCGTATGTTTATGAAATGTGTTTTATATAGCTTTCTCATTAATAATTTAGACAAGTCAGATTTTATTTTTTAATATATAAAAGGCCACATGTAGCAGCCAAGAGGACTTTAATAAATAGACAAATTGAAGAACAAAATACAAAGAACAACTAAATGAAATAGTGAAGTGAATTAATACATATTTAATAATTAATATTGTTCATCTGCAAAACAAGTAGCATAAAGGAAAGTATAATATTTCAAAATTAAACATAAGCATCGACATAAACATAAGCATCGACATTAACATAAGCCTAAACATAAACATAAGCATAAGCATAAGCATAAACATAAACATAAACATAAACATAAACACAAACATAAACATAAACATAAACATAAACATAAACATAAACATAAACATAAACATAAACATAAACATAAACATAAACATAAACATAAACATAAACATAAACATAAACATAAACATAAACATAAACATAAACATAAACATAAACATAAACATAAACATAAACATAAACATAAACATAAACATAAACATAAACATAAACATAAACATAAACATAAACATAAACATAAACATAAACATAAACATAAACATAAACATAAACATAAACATAAACATAAACATAAACATAAACATAAACATAAACATAAACATAAACATAAACATAAACATAAACATAAACATAAACATAAACATAAACATAAACATAAACATAAACATAAACATAAACATAAACATAAACATAAACATAAACATAAACGGAAATATAAACACAAACATAAACATAAACATAAACATAAACATAAACGTAAACATAAACGGAAATATAAACACGAACATAAACATGCGAGTATAAGGTTCGGCACAACCAAATGTGGCACTCTTGCTGTTTTATTAATTTCAATAATTGCTTTTCTTTCTCTGACTTTATTTTCTGCTAGAAATAAATTAAACATTTTTATTGTGCGCCAAGCCGATGCTCCATAAAAACTTTTCACTGACTGAGAAAATTCCAATACAGACAAATCTCGGTGTAAAGAACGATATAATGTCAGGCACATTCGTTATACCGAAAAATTCGTTATATCGCAAAGTTTTTTTATCAAGTGTTATATTAATTATTATTATTGTAGACATGATATAATACAATAAAAAAAATGAGGGCAATTTGTTTTCAAATAAGCAACCAAATACGAACTAACGGTATCACATTTTTTTGCATTTACATTGCTGCTGTAGTTTTTGTTTAATATTTTTTTCCGTTCGTTATACAGAGCACACATTTATCAAAACATTCGCTGTATAAAGAAGAACTAAATGTTAGAAATATGTTTCTAGCAAATTTTTGTTTTTTATTTTGCAGTATAAAATTAGGATATTATTCGCTATATAAGGTTGTTAATGTAAAAAATCGTTATACCGAGATTTGCCTGTACAAGCATTACTAATATAATTTCTGCGTTTACTTTCACAAACCACTGGTATCGTTAAGCATTCTTTTGTTAAGAGTCTCGTTTAGTACTAAAATCTGTTAAATTTTATGTTAAATTTCAAATACAGCAAATAAAGATATAAAATTAAAGCAAGCATGCTTAATTATTAATTATGTACATATATAAAACAAATAATTCTTATTTTCCAAAGTCTTATAAAATAAATTTTATGTTGAGTTTAACTCTCTAAAAAACATCATAAAGTTTTAATTTATAATGCATTAAGAGTGAATTACACATCCAATTTTACGAGTACATATCCTATTGTCTGCTAAGAATAATTTCTTTCAAATTTCTGACCTTCGAAACATATCCTATTCACGTCTTGTTATTAAAATAACAGCAAAATGTTGCTGGTATTGTTGTTTGTTTTGAATCAAAATAAAAGGAAAATCTGTTTCGTCGTTTACCTCTTTTTTGCTGCAAAAAAATAAACAAAAAAATTTGTAAAGTAAATGAAAAACAAGAATGTTTTGTAAACCCCTCGACTTGGAACAAAAGTGTGTTGAAAAGACAAGTATGTACACAGATTTTTTTTGTAAACATACGCTTTTTCATCTATTGTTACAACTCGCGCTGCTGGCAACTGCTGTTGTTGACGATAATAATGAAAATGATGATGATGATGATGATGATGACGATGATGATGGTGACAAAATTCTAGGTCACAGCCAAGTTTTATATCCTTTTATTTTTCTTCTTTCCTTTTGTTATACTCTGTGCGCTTTCATAAAAAGTTGTTATGAAAGCATATTCCCCCTTTCAACTTGCTGTTTGTTGTTTGTGTGGGAATTGTTGACTTTACAAATAAAACTGTCAGGCAAGTTTTTTATTATTTCTATAACTAAAAAAACATACTTGTACATAAATGCATATAAAACACATAAACTTACATACATACATATGTACAAATGTACGTACATATGTATGTAAATATATGCAAATGTAAATGTAAACGTCAGCACATGCACAGCCAGAGAAAAGTAGAGATAGAAATGAAATATCTGAAGCAGAAAGAAAACGGCAAAAGTTAAATAATGGATAATGTTTTGACTGCATACTCGTATTAATCGTACTTTTGTTTCTTTACACATTTAATATCATCGCAGAAATCATTATAATGATATGACAGCAATTATGAAGTTTTTAATCCTTTTTTCTTGCAGCTAAGCGACCTCATGCATAAAATATCTAGACCAAGTTAAACAGAATTTTAATTTCACTGATTTTGTGTGCAAATATTTAAGCAAAAAATTTTTAATTTTACTAAAATAAGTGTTTGTAAATAAACACATGCACACATGCACACATGCATGCGTACATATGTCGATATGTATATTGTAATATCAATTAATATTTTTTAATATAGGGTCCGCCAGATAACTTTGAACCTGTTGAAACCAAATGTTGCCAATATCCTCCTCTTCAATTTTTGTGAACAAAAATTCGTTCAACATGGCCCGATAACGATCGCCTCTGGACCAAAATCCGCACCCAACAGTGACTCGTTTTGGGTGCGTCGGCTTTTCAATGTATGCGTGCGGGTTTTCTGTGCCCCAAATACGACAATTTTCCTTGTTTACATACACGCCAAGATCAAAATGAGCTTCATCTGAAAAGATGATTTTTTTTGGCAAAATCGGCATCTTCTGTAAGTCGATCGCAGGCAATATTTCCCAGCGTTGTTCAAGCGTATACACAACCATATTCGTTCAGCGGAAGGATAAAACTAATTATCTGTCAAATCCGACATGAGCAAAGTGTTACCATTCACGAAATAAGCACTAGTTGAAAAAAAACGTCAGATATATTATTAAAAAAAAATTAATTAAATTTTCACCTGTAAAAAATTTAAAAATATCAATTAAGTTTCTTCCACTCTAATTAATCAAAACAATTAAAAATTTAATTCAATCAATAAAATTCCTAATTGAAAATATTAATTGTGGAAAAATTTTTTCTGCGTACTAGGAAAAACTAGTGCGACAAAAAGTCTTAAGCTCAGTTGTAACAAATTTCATGAAAAAAGCCCTTTAAATAAATTTGTTTTATCAAGAATCTATTGACGGATTGTCGCAAGTTTGAACGTCTGCATATAGTACTTCATACTAAAGGAAAATAAATATATTTTCCTCATACCTCTGAAACAAAGTCAAAACTTATATAAAGCTGTAATTTGAATCGAAAGCAAATATTTTCGAATTTTTATAATTACATGCAAATTCAAAAGAATTTTCTTTCGTTTCGAAATACAGAGTAGACATCCTGGACTAAGCATGAGTTACATAGCATATGATGGGATCGATCTATTAACTACACAAAACTTAATAGAAATAAATACAGTAAAGTGGGAATTTGACGCGCAAATTAAGGGTTCCGTACGGATACTACATATGTAATACTATAAGAACTTTAGCCTATACATATAATCGAACATTTTAAATAATGTAGACTTTATAAAAATGTATGTAAGAGGTAAACTATTTTCGGCTTTTGGCGATTTTTTTTAGTTTTGACACTTTTACTTACTTTTTACTCAGTTTTCCTTTTTGTGATTTTTTATTCGTTTTTAAGGAGTTTTTCGGTTTTTGACGATTTATTTTAGTTTAAACGATTATTTTGGTTTCGGTTTTCGACGATTTATTTTAGTTTAAGCATTTATTTATGTTTTAGTACTTTTTCGTTTTGGCGATTTTTTCTGGTTTTAGCGTTTTTTTAAGTTTTGGCGTTTTTTTCGGTTTTTGGCGATACACAAGGTGTGCCAAAAGAAGTCATCCGTTGTCTGTTTGGCTCTCATTTTTTTTTTAATGAAAACTTCGATTCTGTTTTTAGATTATGTTTATTTGAACCTTGAGAATTTTGTTGTTCAAATCGAGAAGATGATATCGGCCAAATGGGCGTCGTCACAATTGATTGCTATACGGGCTCGTTTTATGGCATTTTTCATGCCTTCGGCGAGAACTTCATGCGACAGAAAAAATAGACACGATTATTTTTCTTGGGAAGTGTATCGCTCCACGGCTTGTTCACTTGTATTCTACATCTGTCTAGTTCACAAATGTCAAAACATATTTGACATTGGCCGCCATTTGCAAAAATAAGAGCATCTTCCAATAGGGTGACTTTTTTTTGAAATACAAAAATGAGAAAAACAACATGGTTTTTTAGTTTAAAGTTTTTTTTTTTTTTTTTTTTAACAAACACAACCCGCGAAGTGATTAGCTTGCCTGCAGAAAACACCCAGGGTCTATGGCGGGAATCGAACCCACGACCTCTGGACTGAGAAGATAGCATCGCTACCACTCAGCCACAGGAGCACCCAACTTCTTTTGGCCCACGGGGGGAATTCAGTAAAGTGCGACCTTAACTGGCACACGAAGGGTTCGAATAAACATAAATTTTTTTTATGGTGTTTTTTCGCTTCTTTTGTTTGCCGATTTTTTTTCGGATTTTGGCTGTTTTAAGTCTAAGCGATTTTTTAATTTTGGTGATTTTTTTCATTTTGGCAATTTTTTTCGGATTTCTGCGATTACTTGTTGTTTTTGAGTTTAAGCGATTTTTTGGTTTTGGCGATTTTTTCGGGATTCGGCGATGTTTTTTTGGTTCTTTGACGACTTTTTTACTTTTAGTGATTGTTTTTTGCATTTTAGCGATTTATTTTATTTATGGTGATATTTTTCGTTTAAGCGATTTTGGCAATTTTTTGTATCGGCATTTTTTTGATTTTGGTGTTTTTTTTAGTTTTAGCATTTGAATTCTTTAATATTTTCATTAACTTTTAAATTTATGTACTATTTAATTCTATTTTAGCATTTCGCTATTTCTACTCAGCTTAATTTATTCGTCCTTTATTCATTCTTCACTAACCCAGTTTTATCAAGTGCTTTTAGAGTTACCAGTACAATTTTTTTTATAAACGGACATGATATTTTGAAAATAAAACATAAAGCATGTATAGTAAATTATTTTGCAACACTTTTTTATTATGCACATTTAAAAATCGTGCAACGGATATGTCAAAAAGTCGACACATGCTCGAGAATGCAAGTATTTGTAAATATTTTACAAAAAAAATATTAAGAGCTTGTTGAAAGGTTAATGGAAAGCAAAAGGGGCTAAAAAAAGTGTACAATAGATAAAATATCAGAATGCAGCAGTTGAGTAGACAAAAAAGTTGTTTGAAAATTTAAAGAAGCTTTTGTTTGGCTCTAAAAAGTAGTACAAAAATATAAAAAGCAAAAAACCATAGTTTTTGAAATTACAAGATAAATGTAAAATTAATAAGTTAATGTTTTCTTCGAAGAGATTCAGTGTATGCGGATAAATTAATGAAAAATGTGCTGGTAATGGGAAATCTATAAGTTATAACTATTAGGATAATACAAATTGATGAAACACTCTGGAGACTTGAAGATTTTGCACTTGGAGATTTTTTTAATATGACATGCATACATCTACATCACTTGTCAATATTAATTTATTACATTATTACCTGCAATAATGAAAGAAATTAATATTAATTTTTCGGAATTAAATGCAACTGCTTACAGTCGAAGTTTAGCCTTTTACAAAAATAAAACTTAAAGACATCAGAGATCTTAGACAAAAATATGCTATAAAGGTATTTATCAATATTTTAGGCTAAAAAAAGTCAACCCCACAAATCCCAGAGAAATTCCAAAAAATTCTAAAATGGTATAAGTATATTTGTTTTATTTTTCCTATATTTAAAAGCATATTAGTCCTTAAGGCCTCAAGTCTTAAATTTTATATTTCCAATAAAAATAGGTCTATTTTGAAACTCTCTGTTTCATTTAATAAGAGAAATTTTGAATATAAATTTTTCTATGATATGCTTTAAAGTATGATGTACCTTTCAAATGAATATAAACATTGGATAGGAATTTTTGTATTTTTTTTAATTATTAAATCATTATCTCAGTTTTTCCTTCAAAAATTAAAAAAAAAAATCTAATAAATTTTTTCTTTCGTACAAATAAATTTGAAACAACAGCAAATTTTAAAATTTTGTTTTTGTTTTCAATGAAATTGCAAGAATAAAAAAAAACTATTTCCACAACGTGAAATAGGCAGTTAAACTGGGTATAAGTTTGTGACTGCTTGATGGAAAAACAAGTTTTTGGATAAAAAAATAATTTTATTTGTCAACGCAGACTAACATGTCTTCAATTAAGTTATTCCTTTAAAAATATACGATGCGTTAAAGATCATCAAAATAACTATTTGTTTGTGAGAAGATTTCATCTATTTTCGCCAATCCATTTCTTCCGGTTTGGGAGTAAGAAATAATCATTCGATGCTGAATCAGAGAAAAGAGCGGATAAGAAAGTAATTGGCGCCCAGTTAATGAATTTTTGCAATGAAAATTTTTCATGTGAACATGCCTGTATTGTTTTTTCAAATTCTCATAAGATTGACTCAATAGGATGGCATAATATTCACCATGGATTGATTTACAATTTTACTGGTAGTGAATGAGGATTATTTCGCGTCCAACTCAAAAAAAAAAAAACGATCGCCATGACCTACTTTGCTAAGAAGCTTATCTTGGCCTTCATCGGTGCCGAAGCAGCAATAGAAAACCACTGTAACATTCAGGCAAATGAACGTCTACTACTATTACTAGGTGTAATCTTCTTTAGGAAAGGGATAGAGATACAGAAGACAGGTGGAGGAGGAGAAGATGTTTTTAATAATGAAGTGTTTCAGCGCCTCTGGTGTTAATGAGGCGTATTCAATTTTGTAAGCTGTGCTTAACAGCCATTTTATTGGTTGTTTTACTTTCCATTTTCACTTCATATTTAATCTACGATGTGTTGCGGTGAATGCACGCCTCGTCCATGGCTACCAAGTGGCTCAAAAAGTCGTCAACACTCTGAGAAGTAGTCACGCGATTGGTTTCTCATACCAAAGTAAAATTTAATATACTCGGCCACATGACATGCATATGGTTTACACAATCTCTCTCTCTCCTTCCATCATCGATCGGCCGACATCAAACTCAAAACTTAGGGTCAGTAATACCTCGTCAAATAACGTATTCTATTGTTTAAGAATTGAACGCCCGTTTAGAAAATGCAGGTGTATTTAAATCTTTTTCCGAAGTTTCTCGAGGCATTTTTGTTCCAGTATTTCGAATGTAATAGCCCGTTCATCACGCCGCGATGTAAAGTGGGCCTCACATATAGCAATCTACATTTTAACTTCGTAGCAACATTTCTTTAAAATGGGCGTGCCTTTGGCCAATATTTTTTTTATTGTAAAATATTACCGTTGTAAAAAATGTTTAGGAATTGGTTAAGCTTTAACTTTATGTGCGTGACAATTTTTTATCAGCAGCTTTTGCATGATGAAATATACACACTTTTTATGGCGTTAGCGTGATTAAGATCTTAGTAAAATATTTCTTTTAATTTAGAAATATCCTTTCACAATAAAGCAAGCAAAAACTTCAAATATAAAATGTAAATGTGCTTTGAGAGCATTATCGTTGAAATATTACCATAATACCAGGGAGTCTAATAAAATATTGCGCAACCATAAAAACAGCCGCCAACGGAAAGCCACAAATTAAAAAATTGCGTAAGAATTAAGAATTCCTGATATTTTACTAGGTCAACAAAATATGTCTGTACAAGTCGTAAAATAAACCAATATTTCGTATAATTACTTTATCGTTGTGATATGTATGTATGTAAATGCCAGCCAGCCAGCAAGCAGCCATTTCCGTTCAAGGCATTTCAGCATATGGAGTCAAAATATCCTTACGCTGTCGGTATTCATATGCAAATAAATTTATGTACATCAATTCATGTTCTTTATTTTGTGTTATATGTTGTAATTGATATCATAACATTTTTCATGCACAACTTATGGCACATGTAAAATTCATATTGCTTACATAAGTTTAAATGTAGATGTAAGGAAATATTTTTGTTGGTGGCTGCCATAACCTTTGTATCATAAAAAGTTCGTTGTGATTTCAACCGTAAAGATAATATTTATTACAAGCCACCTGCTGATGTATGTGTGTTGTCTGTGTATGTGTAAGCATGTGGGTGTATGTATGTAACAAAGTTTGATTGTTTCATTGATGTTATTGCATGAGTTATGGCAACGTATATGAAACAGCATATGGAACATATGCCGTGGTATGGAATATTTATATTTTGCATTAAAAAAATAAATTAATAATATATTTTTATAAGCAAGTTGTAACTAACCATGGTTGGTTGGTAACATCAAAGATGCTAAATTATTGAATTTTCAGTAAATGCTTTTAATAAAAATTCTAAAGAATAAATTTTTTAGTTAATTTAATTATTATTATTCGAACTGCATTTGTTTCTATATTTAATGAATTGAACAGGCTAATAATGTTCGTATCGCCTTTTAAGCCAAATTACATGTGATAATTATTAATGAACAAATAACATCAAAGTTAGTTGTAAATATTCTGACAACACATATAGTTGAACGGAACAGCCAGCCGTTTTCGAAGCCCACTAAACCTTCATCATCAGCGTTCTTCTGTGTTTGGTCCACTGTGTGTGGTGTCAGTTGATGTAGATTTCTGCCTTATATACGAAACTTTTCTGCAAATGGAATATGTGAATTGGTTTGATTTATCGTATTTCAATTTGCTGAAATGTGTTTTGTAATGAAGGCCCAAATTTACCATCACTAAATTTACAACAGTCTTACCATTGTCTTTTTTTTTTTTTTTTTTTTCATTACTAATTATGCATATGTTAGTTAATTTGCTTATTTTTGTTCTACTTAAACAAACTTTTTTGGTTTGTTACTATGAAGTATATTTTTTTATTTCATTTTTTGCCACAACCCCATGACTATTAATTTTAGTTAATTTAATTATTATTATTCGAACTGCATTTGTTTCTATATTTAATGAATTCGTATCGCCTTTTAAGCCAAATTAAATTAATTAATTAAAAAACGGCTGGCTGTTCCGTTCAACTATGTGTTGTCAGAATATTTACAACTAACTTTAATGTTATTTGTTCATTAATAATTATCACATGTAAATATAATAATAATAATAATATTTTTTTTTTAATATAAATGAGTTGGAAGGTTTTTTAAAAAAATATAATAGACTATAAAAATAACAATAGATTTTGTAGTTTTACCTTTAAATTTTTTTTATTTTTACTCAAGTTATTAATTGCAAATAAAAGAAAAGTCTCACTTACATATAGTTTTGCATGGTTTCAGGTAGAATCTAGATGATTCTTTTTTTATAGTTTTGCTTAAATAAGAAACATTTTGTTTACTCGCAACTATTATTAAGCACTTTTACGCAAAAAAACTATCTTTACTCATCATCGCACCATAACCGCCAAAAAAGCTTAAGCGATATAATTTTCGAGCTTGATTACGATTACTACATAAAATTAAATTCTTGTTGTTTCAACTTGAAATAATTTTGATTCAACATTATTCTTCGTGTTATGTAAGTAACAAGTTCACATTGTTTCAACTTGAAATAATTTTGATTCAACATGATTATTCATTTCAATTTAACAGTACTGGAATATTAAATCAACAGAAAAAAAGTTATTTCAAAAAAGAAAATTTTCTTTGAAGATTACTGTAAATCATGTTGAATTGACATAAAACACATATTAAGTAAAATCATTGGCTCTAATTCTGCTTTTTTCTAGTGATCTAGGCGTTCAAATATCATACCATCTTTCCGATGGTGCAAGTGTATATTAGGCTAAGATGTTAGTCATAATAGATGCAGGTAGTATACTATCTGTGCCCAAGAAATGAGAGCGAGAAAATCGAAATTTTTGTCAAAAGCAAGACAACACTTCTGGCGTTTAAAAGTGTTTCCAGCCTCAAAATTTTGCTTGCAGGTCGACAAAATAAAAAAAATAGATATCTCTAGAAATATTTATGGATTCAAAATTATTTTGGAAATTATTTCTTAAAAAACATATCTTGTAAATGTAAGCCTTCGCGTTCACTGCATTCATTTAGTTGCACGCTAAAATTTACTATGACAGCTTGGCAGGTTGACTCCGTGATAATGTTTTTTTTTATATAAAGGGAAGTGAGGCAATGAATGCCTACTACTATTACATCTAGTACCTTCTTCAGAAAAGGGATAGTGATAGACAAGATAGTTAGTGAAGGAAGACATAGAGGAAAGCCTCATTCTTTTACAACTCTGCTTTTTTGCACTTTGAGTTGCAGCGCCTCTAGTGTCAATGAGGCGTATTATTTTTTCAAAGCTGTGCTTAGTAGCCATTTTATTGGTTATTTTACCTCACCGATGATTCTGCTAAAAAATACCGATGAGGGAAGGCGCTCTGATACTATATTAGGATTAGCATTTGCGAAGTTGGTTTGCAAGGTTTTAACCAATATTTTCCATCAGAATCGCCAGAAAAGTTGGTTTGTTGTTAAACAATTTAGATTTGAGATAACTTCACAGAAAAAGGTTCATAAAAGTTAAATCAAGACTGCGTAGAGTCCATTCGTGATGACCTTGACCACTCAGATTTAGGTTTTTATAGTGTTGAACCTATCGCTCAAAATTCTAAATTTGTTAACAAGTCTCATATTTCATATTTATAACTACCCTGCAGAAAATTTGGTGACAATTGATATAAACGTACTCGTCTTATGACTTGATAAAATGCTAGTGTTACCAAAATATGGTGGGAAAAAGACATATCGCGTAAATGGTAACATATTCGCCATTTTCCTGATGTATCGTCTTAATATTGAGTCAATTTAATTGGGATTCGTCTAGTATTGTAGTAAGCGGCACTAAACATGTTCGATGTGCTGTAAATATAATGTTAATTGTTCCCTCCCATTTAGTACCAGTTCTGTAACTATACTTAGATATTAACCTAAGCTTAACTGGTATTTATACTTTTGAAATATGAGTGGCCCTGTGGTCGAGTGGGTAGTGTGCAAGCCTCTCATGCAGGAGTTTGTAGGTTCGAATCTCAAAAAGACTTCTGATTAAAAATAAAATGTCATTGCATTTGTAACAATAAAAAAAAATTCTAAGTGTTCATTGTTGTTACAGTTAAATTTTGGAATGACATGTATATATAATTTATATTATTCTGCACCGAATAGGTCCGTAGTTCTGTGACAAGTCACAAGGTGCAATTTCCTGTCACTTCAGGACCGGTCACGTGATGACTAATCTTGTGTCAGTTCCATTTCCTGCAGGGTACATATAGTCAGGCGTATAAATATTCAATTCACTGTTTGTTACAAATTAATCATACATGCGTACCATGTTACAGTCATTATATATTTGTTTTCATTAATAATTCTATCGTTGGGTTGCGTGTTGTGTTTCAAAATAAAGGCATTAATTTTAAGACATCAGAAAAGTATGGTACGCTTTTGAAAATGATTGATCTCATTGCTGTTTCATTAATTGTTACCTAAAACATGAGTACGTGCAATGGGCCTTACTTTAATTATTAACTTTATTTGTTAGCAGCCTTGCTGCTTTTGTTCTTTTCAACAGCATTTGTTTGTTTGCATGTGTATCTATATGTACTTTGTATTTGATTTATTAAGATATAAGGAACATAGGAAATTTTATGAATAGTTACTAAGGTACTCAATTAATCGAGCTTAATAAAAAAAATGCAATTAAGTGTTCGTTTAAGGCAAAAAGTTACGCTCGTAGGGTGTGATACAATAATTTCTAACTTTTCTTTATTTCAAAAAACCATTTTATTGCGAATTTTCATTGAACATGAACTGCAATATCCCAGCCTACTAGAATGCAAAAAAGTGTATGTACTCTCGAATCGTAACTACTTACAATTTCACTGAATAACCCAATATTTTTGTTCCAAAAGTATGCGGTACCCTATAATTTGTATCTACAAATGTTAATAGATTACTAAAAGTATTAAAAATTTAATTTAAAAAATTTTTAGATTACTTTTTGCCTAAAATTATTTAAAAGTTAATTAGCAATTTTTTCATCCAAAAAAAAAATAAACAGAATTTTGTAACAAAATTAGAAAACTTGTACCCTTTTTTGGGATTGTTAAAAATTATAATTTTACAAAGAAAATATGTGAATATGTACTGTATTGCAGAATATGCGAAAATAATTAAATTTTGTAATAAAAATTTTACTCGTAGTAAGCCAAAGTTATTTTATTGTTTTCAAAGCTCCATTTTCACGATCAATAAATTTTTCTCTAGATATATTTCATTATTAACTGGAAAGTACTACAATAAGTACTTTCACATAATGATATAAATAAGTTGTTATTTTATTCATTACAGGATAATTAGATAAATAAATAGCACTCATTACTTTGTAAGTCATTAAAGGAGTTGTACCCATTACAAAATCTTGAAAAATTTTTGCTGGAATGTAAAATTATTTTCTAGAAAAAAAAGCCATTAGTAGGCACTAGGGTGATCGTCTCGGTTCTTCAAGTGGTTTTAAGACCCGGTTTTTTTACAATACGTTGTCGGATTTTTCAAAATGTTGATTTTTCGAATGCCGAATAGTCCGTTTTTTTATACTTAAAAAACCGGCTCAGTCGAATACTTCTCGATTTGTAGATTTTGCAATAACATTAGTTCTCACTATATTAAAACTTAGACGAACGTTTTCTGTTGATTTTCGTAAGTATTTTTTTTTTCAGTGTAAAAGTTCTAGGCGAATTAAGAACAATGGATGTCAATAGAAGTTGTTCCGATGTTCAGAAGTGACAAAAAACTATTAGATACTGTACAAATGACGCAAGTATGTAACATAAAAACAAGCATAATGGTATCTTGTATTGTTCAAGAAGACTGTGTTGCAAAAGAAATTATTGCGGTGATTAGACATTTGTTCAGTAACTGATTTATCGAAAAATAAAACATTTTTGATAATTTTGAGACGTGACTGTTTATGATTTACTGTGCGATATGTACTTTTCATATGTTTATGTTTAACCTTTAATTTTTATATTATTTTAAGAACTGCTAACTCTTTTTTTTAATAAAGCAATTTAAAATCAAAACTTTTGTATAATACTTTTCCCACTATAAAACCGGTTGACCTATTTTTTCTGAATTTTAAAAACCGAAACCGGGTTTTTCATAATTTCAAATATTCGAACTATTCGAAAACCGGTTTCCGGAAAATTTCGGATAATCGATCACCCTAGTAGGCATATGTATGTGCTGGTCCCTGAAAGTTATTTATCCGAAAAAATAAATTAATAAATAAAGAACAAACATCGAAAGCTTTCGTAGATATAAAGCTGGAGTAGCGTAAATTTTAATATACTCGTATACTGCCTAAATAATTCAATGGCAAACTCTCTGATTATGGAATACTATTGCTATAGCTAGTGAGCTGAAATTTAGCATACAAGTAGGTTTAAGTGAGCAAGCAATCAGAAAAATCAATAGAGTGTAGCCACTCCCATTTAAGACTAGAATAGAAGAGCTAAAGTTAAATATTTAGAGCGCAATCGATGGTGGGTGACCAAGGTTAGCCGACTAGTTTATTAATCGAACAATTAGTCAAAAACTTTTTAAGCGCTTAACCAAATAAATATTTAAACATTTGCATGCACTAAAAAAGTTTTATAAAAAATTACTTAATTACCGAAATTTGGTTTACAAAAAATGAAGCTAAATGAAAAAATAAATTAACCACACATTACTTGGGTTAGGTTGTTACGAGTATTATAGATAATAAGATAGCTAATAAATAGATAGTAGGTTGAACAAGTCAATAGCATTAAATTTAATTTAAAGATTAAATATTAGGCTGGTTGACTGTCCGTTAAATACAAACTTTAACATTCAAATATTCAGCACACTTTACACCCTCTTTGGCTTACAGAAGATGATAAAAACTTTGTTAAATACACCAAAAAAGTTACAAAGAAAATTTTATTTGTATATCGTCACCATAATAAAGAAAGACCCTAACTCATTATTTTTTTTGAAATCGAGTTTTTTGTACATTTCAATAGAAGAACATCTAATGTATTGAAAAATGTAAAAAATTTCGATTCAAAAAAATTATGATTTATGCCCTTTTTATATTAAGGTAACGACGATATAATTGTATGGAAAACACAAATGCTGACAACATATATTTTACACGTTAAAGAACACACAAGCATTGAATACAACACGACTTTTTGATTCCAATAATAGACATACTCGGTCGTATGGGCAAGCAGTAAGCTTTTTTATGTGCAGAGGGAAGAAAGAAACATCAAAATTGCTTGTAATAGTCGATGCATGTCAAAAATATATGAGTACTTAAAACATGGTACATGTATACACGTGTTTGGAGTGCGATATTTGGCTGGATTTAAGAATTCAATAAAAAATATTTGGCAGCAAATTTCAAGCATGTGCTGACATATTGAACTTCTCCTGAATACAATAAAAATTACAATTATATTAGCTGTATTAAGAGATTAGCCTGCATTTAAATATGAGTTGCTTAAGACGTATTTGTATATTTCACGATTTTATTGCAGCAATTTCTTTTTTTCAAAGAAAATATTGCTTGTGTCACTCGTAAAATATTGAACATGTTTTGGTATTTTATATTTTACAGCATTTTTTTTTATTAAACAGCCCACAGAGAGAAGCTGTCAAAATATAAACAATTCTATTTTAAATTTAAAGAGCTTACGAAATACTCCATTTTGTAATAAACTTTTTACATAAAATTTAATTGATTTTTATATTTCTTAAGACAAAACGCGGTGTACTTCGTTCGTTTTGTGCTGAAAAGGAAAAAAAAGCTTTTAATTATAAATTTTTTAATATTTTTGTTTTAAAAAAATTTAATTTTTGTTGTTAGACGTACTAAGTCTAAATGCATTTCAATAGACTTCAACCACAATGCAAAAATCACAATCACACAGAAACAATTCATATTAAAATCCTCGAAAACAAGTTTACTTTAACATGTTTCAGCACTGATTATGCTTCATATTTGTTTCATCTTAATTCAACATGATTTACAGTAATCTGCAAAGAAAATTTTTCTTAATTTATGATTTAATTGTTTTCGAAGGCCACTACACCTTCGAAGGACTCTTCAAGACAATTCAAAGAGTCCTATACAACAGTTTTTAAAGCACATTTCCTAAAACTTGGTTAAAAACTTAACAAAATTCTTGTCACAAATATTTTTTTAATGTATGCAAATCTCATTTATTTGGAAGCATCACATTTTTATATGTATACTCGTATACTTACATATGTACATACATACCTGTATTAATTTAAGCTTTAGGCAGAATTTTATATTGGAAACAACAATAAAATACAAAAGTTGGTTATTGTTTCAGCACTCGTATCAACTGTCGAACGAATTTTATTTTTGCTTTTAGAAAAATGGCTGTAACTTTTTAAAAAAGCAAGCCAAGAAATAAACGCAGATATATATATTCCCACATACATAAGTAATGTATGTATACATAGATGTTTTAGGCACAAGTACTCTAAACTTAAAATACCAGCACACGTGCCACAGGGGCGTTTCCATATAAGACCGCAGAAATTGAAAATTAAGCATCACAAACTCTATATATAAGCCCAAATACAAATAATACTTCCTTCAGCCACAACTTACTTATGTATCTTGAGTACTATGGAGCTTAAATATAAAATACGCAAAAGTTTTGGTTGTTTCAGGCGACTTATTGTCTAGACTTTTGACGCCAATGTATATGTATTTAGTAATGTATTCATCTCTTGATAGTTTGCACAGTAAACTTTGAATCTCAGCAAATAAAAAAATAACAGCAAAGATATAAAATACATGCTCAATAATGTGAAACTTTAAGAACGAAAAGAAAACATAAAATACCCGCACCGAGTCCATAAAATAGTCTAATTCCAGGGGAAGATTAAAATTCATATAAACAAGAGTCAGAGAAACTCACCGATTTATTCTATTTAAAAAATTTTTATTCTCAGAAAAGTAAAAAAAAACATAATAATAATTGAATCAACAATAAAATGATATGAATTCTGTACCTTTTACCAAAGTGATACTAGCATTCATCAGAATTGAAAATGTTTAATATATTAATATTTTTTTTTTTATTTAAATTTTAAAAAAAATATTAAAAATATGCATGATTTTAATTAAATAAATTAATTATACTGAATTTATTTTATTTTATTTCATTTTATTTTATTTCATTTTATTTTATTTTATTTTATTTATTTTATTTTATTTTATTTTATTTTATTTTATTTTAGTTTGTATTATTTTATTTTGTTTAATTTAATTTAATTTTATTTTATTTTGTTTTATTTTATTTTATTTTATTTTATTTTAATTTGTTTTATTTTATTTTATTTTAATTTGTTTTATTTTATTTTATATTATTTTATTTTATTTTATTTTATTTTATTTTATTTTATTTTATTTCATTTCATTTCATTTCATTTTATTTTATTTTATTTTATTTTATTTTAGTTTGTATTATTTTATTTTATTTTATTTTATTTTATTTTATTTTATTTTATATTATTTTATTTTATTTGATTTTATTTTATTTTATTTTAATTTGTTTTATTTTATTTTATATTATTTTATTTTATTTTATTTTGTTTTGTTTTATTTTATTTTATTTTATTTTATTTTATTTTGTTATATATTATTTTATTTATACATAAAGTCTCCACCGATTATTTTATTTGCCAAAACAGGCAGTTAAAACGCAAAATAAAAAATAAAATACACCAGAATAATGAAATAGGGCTGCAAACAAGTCATTACTATAAATATTGCAAGTAATAACTTTATAGAATATAAGCGAAGAAATGTCCTGATTAATGTTTACATTTCCAGAGCATTCGAAGAAGAGTATTCGGAGTCCTTAAGGCTAATTAAGTAATGTTCTTTAGTGCTATGGAATTTATGTTTACATAAATAATTTAACAAAATCCCTTTTTGTAATGTAAATTAGTGTTGTAAAAGTATTGAGTATTTGAGTACTGAGTACTCAATACAGAGTGTTTTTCTCGGTACTTAATACACAAAAGTAACTACTCAATACTTTCAGGGTTGCATTTTCTAGTATTCAACCGAAAGTGTTCCTTAAAATAAATCAAATTTATACAACTCTGTGTGCGAATTTAAGCTAGATAAAAATAAATCTCTTAACCTTCTTGAATTAGTGTAATAAATAAAAATTTACAAAGCAGCAGTTATGTTTAAAATTATTTTGATACGAAAACGGACACTGAAACACTGACAAGGACTGTAAGTCCCGGTTTACACACTTCAACTTTTATTGATCAACTCGTAATTCAGCTGCAAGAGAGACGGAGAAGTAAACATAAATATAAAAGATATTTTCTTCTAGGTCTTAAAAGTTGAAGTGTGTGAACCGGGACTTACAGATATGAAAAATCTCTTAAATTCTGTAAATTTCGATAAAAATTAACGTACGTACTAATCTTCAAAGTTATTTATTTTAATTTGTGTAAATAATTAATGTAAATATATTTAATTTTTGATTTTACATATTTCATTATATAATATGCATTGAAGGTTAATTTGCTTTAATAAATAATAATTTTTAACCGCTTATACACATGTGCACATATGTATTTATCTGTGTTTTTCATTTTAAATTCAAAAAGCCGTTGAAGTATTGAGTAGTATCGGGTACCCAATTGAAAAAGTATCAAGTAGTATTGAGTATTCAAAATTAGCCGATTTTTACAACACTAATGTAAATGAACTCGAATGTTATATTTTCGCCTTGCTGGAGATGTGCTAGCATCTTAAAATTTACAATAATTTGTATCTTTTAGATGTTTACTAGTCGACCGAGTTCTGCAATAAATATTTAAATATTTTGTCTATTCATCTAATTTATGGCAGTATTAATACTCGTAGTATAAAGAATAAGCATTCTGGCACACTTTTTCCCTGAGTTCTGCGCTTCTCTTTTGCTTCCTCAGTCATAATGGCCAAATCGCAAAAGGAACTGAAGACCACTTTAAAAGACAATCTCGATATGTATACAATAGAGGCAAATAGAAACATCAAAAATCCAACAACAAATATATTACCGAAACTTTTTCGCCACTGCATTGAAATGGGAACAAACACAAACAAACAAATAATTGTACACTGAAGCCAAAGGTATTAAAGAAAACTTACAACACAACAACAAAGTAAAGATATTAAGCCGACAAATAGCCAGACAAACAACCATTTGGCCACACATTTATGCAGTGCAAACGGATATAAATATTGAAACTACATTTTATACAGAGAAAAGCTTGCCAGCAAGGAAGACATAAGTGCTCTCTAGCTGTGATTTGGGTATCTTTTCTCTGTATTTACAATAAAATACTTATTTTGAAGTTGTACTGTGGTGTTTTAAGAACAGAAACTAAATGATTAAAAATGTATATTATAAATGAAATAGGACTTTTCGTTATGAATGTTGAAAAATTAATATATAATTGGGTTATTGTTTAATTGGAACTTCATAACAACTCCCCAAATGAGAATAAACTATATGAATTTTTTATGTCACCTGCCAGCGAGTTTTTTTAAGAAAATTTAAAAGAAGATTGAAAAGAAAGTTTTCCTGTAGTAAAGATTACGTAAAAAATTATTATAAAAATCTAGTAACAGTTTTGAATATTAAAAAAAAACTTATGTAGATTTTTGGCAACAACATGCTTTTGGTACTATAATAGTTGAGACATGAAAAAAGCCATATAAATAATTATATTATACATATTTTATGCGTGTACAAAATTAATTCTTTTTATATATTTCTATTTCTATTTTTTTATATATTCTTTTTTTATATTTTATTTACTCAATCCTTGAAAATCCGTTGAAATCCATTGGTAGTTTGAAACCAATTTTACGCACCTTTTTTCGTCATGGCCTATACCATCAGTCCATATATCTTGTATTGTATTGCTGGTTGTAGATCTTGCTTATTTGCTTTTTTTTTTCATTATAATGTTTAAACAAGGTATTATCTGAAATTGGCAAAGTATTTCTTGGGTTGTTTCTTTTATATAGTGCCCACGAATTGATTACTCTCATATCATTCAAATAGTAAAATAATATTTTGTACTACTTTAGACTTTTCGTTCACACAAAAATTTTGAAATGATATTTCAAGTGTAAATAATCGTGGAGAAAGATTTGTATTACACACAAAACTTATGCGATCTTCATTGTATTGCAATTTTCTTTTCACATAAGGCCCTTATTTCATTGTTTCCAAGCTGCAGAAAAGGAATACTTGAGATTTAGAAGTTGGAATAGCGAAATGATCTTCATCCAACAATCGACCTAATTACCCACCTAAAACGAAATCCTCATTGCTTAACTCTTTATCGTCATCTCTTATGTCTTCCGATTCTTTTAATATGTCTTCTTCTGAATAATTTTGAATTTTGTTCTCGCCAAGCACATCCTTTTCATCTTCAGAAATATCGGCATCTTCAAGAAAAGAGAGAAAACTCTCCAAGCTATTCTCAGAATCAAAGTAAATAACATTAAAGATAACAAACAAATTGTAACCGTTTAATATAAATTAAGTCAAAAATGCATACTGTAGACATTTGGCAACAAAATCCCATATTATCCAAGCTATTACTAAAATCAGAATAAAGAAAAGAAACAAGAGAGTAATAACCGAATTGTGACCGTTTAATATTACCTGTGTCACAAATGCGTGCTGTTGCTGTAGACAGTTGCAAAAAAATCATATATTCTTGAAGCTTTTCTTTTTAATCAATGTATACAATCTAAAAACTAACAACTGAATTGTAATCGTTTTATATTACTTGTGTCACAAAGCCATGTTGTAGACATTTGGCAACAGATTCCTATATTCTCCTAGCTACTCTTAAAATTAAAACAACGAACCTGAATAAATAACAAGTGACTTTAACCATTAAATATTAATTATGTGATTAATGCATTTTGTAGACATTTGACAACATAATCTTTTATTCTAAAAATATCAAGTGCATTCAATCAAATTCTGTAATTCAAATGCACGCAGGAATTCAAGCAGATATATGATATATGATTCCTTTTGAAGAGAAGTTATACTGAGGCAATTAATATGCCTACTAGAGCCCTGCATAAGACCATTTAAAAGAACTTTCAAGGAAGTCTTCAAAAAAAAAATACGCTGAACAACACTGTTTGCAAGACATTTGTTTCAGTTATTGTAGGTATAGAAGTAAATAAGCAAATTCTTCGTGAAGGAAGAATTTGTAATGTTTGCTTTTTCCTACGCATGGGCGCGCATACAAACGTCATGAATGTACATATACACATAAGTTGTGTGTATGCTCTTATATTTAGAAGATACACCTTTAGTTATCACTGTCACTAACCACGTATCTAATAAGTCACGAGGCTTGAAATATCCTACATGTCTTGAAAGTTATTTTAAATAGTCTTATGCAGGGCTCTACTTTGTAATTCTCAATAATTTATTTTAAGTTTGTCAATGAACACTGGCGTGTTTAAGCTTTTACGAATTATGGTTAAAGTCTACTGATGAGTTGCTTCAGCAGCAACGAAATGAATCTAGTCGTTCTTAACCAGCAACAATAACTTTTTTTAGTTTTGACACGCTTTAAATAAAATTAAAAAATTGCATTTATATAATATATTTATGACTTATATGTTAATAAAACTATTAACAGAAAATAGAATAAGAAATTGATTTATTCATCAGCAGTTTCCATTATAAAAATATACTGCCTCTGTTGAAAAACTTGCTATTTCGACTTACCTTGTTAGGCATATAATTTTTAATAATTAAATTAAAAAAGTGGTTAATTTTCTTTTAAATTTAATAAACTCTTTTCATATGAAACGATATGCCGCTGTGGGTTTTTGTGCGGCCTTTAACTTACAATCAAATTAGGAAATATGTTTTTTAATCAAAACTTTTGCCTTTGGTTGGTTTAACAAACAAATGACTTTTAAACAGAAACTTTTAAGTCTCTTTAAACTTTTTTTTATATATGTATGGGCTTATATAAGTTTTAAATTCGACTTAAATAACCACTGTGTAGCGTTAAAAAGCACACTTGGGGGTGGGTTGGTTTTTGTTTATGTTGGCTGTCGCCTGTCGGCTTCACTTACCGCATGTCTTTGCTATTCATTCCAAAGTCATGTACGGAGCAAGAAATTCTTATATTTAGAATGGCAAAATATATTCTCCGCAAACCAAATGAAATTTTCTTTAAACATATTCTATATTCTCTGCTCATACTCTTCTTTTTTAATGTTTCTATGATTAGCATGCTGTAACAATTTGGTTGAGGAAATTTAAAAATATTTTCCATATAGAAATTCATTCGTTTTGGCAAAACACGCTCTTTTACACACACACTATCACACAAACGCACACACAACCCCATACATAACAGAAAAACACACGTCACATGCAAACGTGTGGAAATGGCGACAACAACAAAAGCAATAATTGGAAACGAAAAGAAGGGATGGCAAAATGAAAAATAAAAACATTACAAAAAAAAGCAGAGAAAAAAAAATACACGAGTAGAAGTGGAAAATCAAAAGACGAAGAAAATAAGGAAGAAGTTTTGTTACAATTTACATTTGTAACTTGAGTACAACCGTTATATTGCAATAATATGGGTGAGAGAAACTCTCTGCTACCACACACACACACACACACACACACAAATGTTTTAACGTTTGTGCCCTTTTTCTTTTTGTAGAAGCTTTTATAATTTTGGAAAAACTTTGGGAGGGTTTTTTGCTTTTCATTACGTTGTCAATTTTTATATTTTTGTGTTTAGGTGTTTGTGTGCATTATTGTGTGTGTGGATGTTAGTGTTTGTATGAGTGTTTGTATATATTTTTTTTGGCTGTTTAGGAGTAAAAACAGCAAAAGTACTGAACTAAACTTAAATCAACCAAAGCAGAGAACAGAAAAAGAAATAGAAGAAGGTCACACAAGAGTCACATATTGACACAGTTAGTAGTAGTAGTCTACTAGACAGCGTGGAAGCAGCAGCAGCAGCAGTACATCCTACAAAATGTTATCAGTTTAAGCAGTTCTGCACAACTTACAGCATTGCGTTTCATTACACTATTCTTTAAACTTTACACGTGAAAACTCTGTGCTCTACTACAATCTATTAATTTATTTCATTAGTGCTATTTTATTTATTAGTTTTTCTAAAATTAAAAAAAAATAACTATAAACAAATAAATGCTTGTGAAAATTTGTAATGCATAGTAAATAAAGTAAATAAAAACTGCAAATAATAGTGTATAAATGTAAGTTCTTATTTTAAATTCAGTTCGTCTGTCAGCCGAATTTAACCAGTAAAACCTCATGTTATTGAGAGGGCTTAGCACTATTTTTGTTTGTGTGTGTTTTTTTATGTCGCATTGAAATTTACATTAAAGGATTTGAATAACATAGTGATATTTGATATATAAAGCTGGCAAAAAAAAAAAAAATGCAAGTAACAACATTAAAAAAATTCAGCATATGAAATTAGAGTTTTTCGGCTGTTTTTGTTAAATCAGAAAAACAAATTCTGTAGAAAATATAATTTATTTTATACAAACATGCAATACCAAAATTTATATTTTTTTTACTGTTGGTACGTTTGCCCTAAAAATCAAACAGCAATCAAGCATTAATAGCTTAGTCTTATACATATATAATCTTTGTTTTTATAACCTATTGCTGAAATGAAAGCTCATAATAAACATGAAAATATTATTAAGTTTTTTTCAATGAGTTTTATTAAGCGAAAAAGACACAAGGCAGAAGACACAATTAATAATAAAAAGCAAAATGAGCTAAATGGCCGCGAAGCGTAGAACCATATTATTTTCCTGATATTTTCAGTCATCAATTCTTTTACTTGCGGCTGTATATTATCGATAACTTTACGAAATATATCTTTGAGGTCTTTCATCGATTGTAAACGATTTGTTTAGTATTAATATTTCAATTAATTTCGAAGAAAAAAGTCTAAAGAAATTTAGTCACACAATCTTGGTGGCCGATTGTGTTCCCCTCTTCCATAAATCACACGGTTAGGCAACTTTTTACACTAAAGAGTAATGGTATCGCTATATGTGTCCAAACTAATATCTGATGATTCCGGCAATAAAATAAAATATTGTTCGATAGTGCAACCCATTTAATAGTAGTAGTTGCTCCTGTTTAGCATTTTTGAAAATTTCACGAGTTTGCCTCTTACGGTTTCCAAGGTACAGCGAGTAGTAAAAATTACTTAGTCAAAATTGCATTAACTGATAGAATACCATTTAGTTTTAATTTTTTAAATATCAGTTTTAGTTGGTGTAGTCTGCATGAAAAATACAAACTTTTTGAAAATTTCAAGTGTCTATATTGAAATGTCAAAATTAGCGGCCAAAATTTTACATATTTTGTGAAAATTTTAGGTCCATAGTTCTTACGGTTCTCGAGAAAACAACCTTTTCTTCAATAATAGTTCTTTCGTTTTTTGGCTTCCAACTGCGAAAATTCCGCTTGATAACGCATCCTATGAAGAAAAAATGAGCATAATCACTCAAGAAGATTTTTAGCTGAAATTTCGGATCAGTTTTACAAAAAGGGTGGGGGGGAGGGGGCAAATTTAAGGGAAGGAAGTAAATTGGCTTAAAAATACACTTTTTTTGGCACATTCAGTGTCATTGGTACCAATGTAAAGTAAAAATATGAGAATTAATAATGAAATATGATGCAAATGTCCACATGTCCGCTCTTTCCACAAAATTTTGAACCACATTTTACAACAAAGCAAAAAAAAATGCAGTGCCGAATTTCATCTTTCAGTGTGTCAGATGTTTCTACCCAGAGCAAACAGTGCCTAATAAATACCTCATAAAATAAAACAAAATTCGTAAGATATCTCTATAGTTTTTTTTCAATAAGGAAATCTTATTAATTTAATAAATAAAACCTTTTTGAAAAAATCAAGAAGAAATTTTGATTTTTTCAAAACGAGTTTCTTCTTGTTTTTATTAGGCGACCTAATAAAAAAAAATTTTTTTTGTCTTTATTCTTTGTAATTATGTATTTTCATTTAAATTCTATACCATATATGTATGTACTCCTATGTATGTAGTATATGTGATGTTATTTATTTATACATAAATACATTCATATTATATTATATTCTTATTATTTACTTGAGAGGTTACAAGTATTGAACCAGTAACCTTCTGACTGATAGACAAGTACTCTAACCAATATGCTAACAGGCAGCCTGAATCCGCATTGAAATTATTGTACAAAATTGTTTATACAAAAACGATAAAGATCATGAAAAAAATGTTTCTCTATGCTTATGAAATAACAAGAAACCTAATAAAATCAAGAAGATTTCCTTATTAAAAAAATTAATAAAATGCTTTACACATAATCATATAGGTACTTTATGAAAACAATAAGAATACCTTTTCGAAAAAATCAATAAGGCAACCTAATGAAATCAATACGGGAACCCTTTAAAAAATCAATAAGGCAACCTAATAAAATCAATAAGAAATCCTTATAGTTTACAATTTATAAGAAAAGCTAACAGAATCAAGAAGTTTTTCTCTATAGATTGTTTTTTTTGTGCCAAAAATAAGGGAAGTTGAGCAAAAAAAAGTGTGAATAACAAGTTTTCTTCTTGATTTTATTTGGTTTTCTTATTGATAAAATTAATGAGATTTACCACATAAAAATAATAAGAAATCTCTATAGAAAAATCTTCGTTTCTCTCTGCTGGGGTACCACTCAGCCTAAAAACAAATTTTTTTTTTGGTTATGTTTTTTCTTCATATGCGTTTTATGTTAATTCAACATGATTGGCAGTTATATTGAAAAAATAATGATTGCTTTTGAAATAACTTATTTCATGTTGATTTAACATTACAGTACTGTTAAATCAAAGTAAAGAATTATGTTGAACCAAAGTTATTTCAAGTTAAAACAATGTGAATTTGATACTAATATATTAGGAAGAACTATGTTGAATCAAAGTTAAATTCAAGTTAAAACAACGTGCATTTAATACGGAAATAACACGCAGAACCATGTTGAATCAAAGTTACTTCTAGTTGATTGTGTGTATTGGCACAGGCATTAGGAAAAGTGTGCGTGTGTAAGTGTTGTATGTAGTTCGTCTCTCCGGCCAAGAATTGAATAGTCAAGTGACGAACAGTAGGTTAGAGAGGGTGCCTTTTATGGGGCTATATTTTTGTTGGGAGTACTTCACCCTAAAAACTGTTGCTTTTATAAATCTCTGCAAAACGATAATAAATATTTTTTGATTTGGGGGGCTTACCAGTACACTACCTTATTTTAAGCAATTTAATGGAACAGGAAAAAGCTTTTTATATGCTATATTTTGTGCCAAAGTAGTGTAACTCCAAGCTATTTAATTATTTAATTGCTCTATTGGTTTGTTGTATAATGTTCTGTGCTCAGCTCCATATTTTTTCCAAAGGTGTTTTACTTAAATTTTGTATCGTAGTTTGTAATGTAAAGAAAGTATTTATCATTATAACAGCGAAAAAAATTAGGTCACACCACTTTTAGGCTGATGGCCTTACATATGTATATTTAGAAATAGACAGCTAGATAGATTTGTATTTAGTTTTTTATAAAGTTTTATAAAATAAAGAAAAAGAAGTGAATAAACAAATTTTGCAGTAAAAATTTTATTAATTAAACATTTTCAAGAGAATATTCAGCAGATTTACGTAGCGTTAGTATTTATGAGGAATAAAAAAATAAACAAATAATCATACATATCGTTACCTTAATAAAGAAACGCCCTATCACATTTTTGTTGTTGTTGGGAAATAGAGATCTTTTGTATTTTTTGATACATTACATGTTCTTCTATCGAAATATGTATACAAAACACTCTATTTCCAAAGAGTTAAGGCTTTTCCATATTAAGGTAAGCTCATACAATTTTATTATTATTTATCTTAATTTAATTAAGTTCTCTAGGCAATATTTTACTTAACTCGTAAATTATCAATATTGAATAATAATATTTATTTCTAAACTTGATTTCATTTCAGCATTTAAATAAACAAATTTGGCAACGAAACATCAACAACTGCAACCCTTCAACTCCAAGTTAAACAACTTTAACTTCTTCAACAACAACAAAAAAAAAAGCAAAGAGAACTAACAAATACTAAAACACAAAAACCTTAGAAAACCCCCCTTAAGCAAAAATGGCAGCATTTATAGCGAAACAAATGGTTGGCAACCAATTAAGCGCCGTTAAAGGTAAGTTTCGAACATTTTCAATTAACCCATTTAACCCGCAAAATACGTATGTATGGACGTAAATATCTTTGAATGTATGTCTGCAGATAGCTAAAATTTAAAATAATATTACAGAGAATATTTTATTAAAAACTTTGAATGAAAAATAATTTGTTGGCGAACAAAACTGAATTACAATTTTCTTCGATGATGAAATCATTTAATAGATTTTTAGAGGAGATAATAATATCGATGATATTAAATAAAATGTTTCCATGCTTTTGTAATAAATTTACGCTGCCTGCGCACCTTTATAAACGTATGTTCGTAACACAGTTGTTGTTTGTTTATTTTATGAGTGTTTGTATCAGTGATGGGACTTCGAAATTTTCTTTTCGTGCCAAATCTCTTTCTAAATAGTGCCAACATTACTTGAATAGTGCCCAACTACTTATTATATAATTTAAATGTTGGCAGTTAGATAGTATGATAAATCTAAGGAACATACATACGTATGTATACACGTACGTAAACACTATAATAACTCTGAAACTAAGTTAAATATCAATACATCCCACTGTTCAAGGGCCCTATCAACAACAGATTTGTGAGACAATCACCGTTTTTGGGGAATACTTAAGAATTAAATGAAGTTATTAGTTGAAATATTTCCCAAAATTTATAAAAATCATCTTTTCAACACGAGCTGTTGCAAAAAAAAAACATTTATTCCTTTTAAGAAGTCGTCAATGTCTCTTGGCAAACATTAATTGTACACAGTTACTTTTCGCCATCATAACCGAACACTTGTCAGCCCCAAATTCAAGAAAATATAAAACGATTACTTCTCATTGCAATAAGAAATTTTTCCATATTAATGGACAAAAAGTGCCAGAAAAAGAGCGAGAGTGCCACAGTGCCAGCCATAATCCAATAGTGCCAAAAATGGCACAATTGTGCCACATTTCCCATCACTGGTTTGTATGTATATATAGTAAACATGAACTTATGTATACATATATGTATGTACCCTCTAGTCAGCCTAGAACCAGATGTCTCTATGTCAACACTCTTTTCTCTAGCGACAATTGCACTAGTTGAAATGTCGACAAACTTTCCTTTCATGCGCGAGTAGAGATACGTTAGAGACAACAGTTTTAGTGTATTTCTGGTGACATTGTCAATGAACGCGTCAATAGTTTGTTTTTCACATTTATTATGCTGTGCAACAATTTAAAAAAAGAAAAATACATACTCGTATGTATTATAAAATTGTAGACGAGGGTCACTAAAATGTACTAGTGTATCCTTGGTTCAAATGTCGCCATATGGTTGTAAAGGAATAGTGCTAAAGTCTGCTGGTAAATTTTCAATGACAATAGGCGACTACACTGGCTGGGGTACACCTAGTCAGTAGCACTATTGACAATGTAACTACAATTTTACTATTGACAACGAGCGAGGAAATATCCATATTGTAGACTAGAGCCCCTAAAATTTACTAGTGAATCTTTGGTGGCAATGTCTCCATGTGGTCCCAAAAGAACTACTTAGTCTGTAGTATTGCAGTCTAGTGGTGGATTTTCAATGACAAGCTAATGTTAAATGTGAATAGATGATTACATTGGCTGGGGTGCACCTGGTCATTAGTACTAATGACAATGTCACTAGTAAATCAATGCAATTTCGCTAGTCGCATTTCCTACAGATTATCTAGAGCATGTAAGTATGTATTTATATGTTTGTCGATATTCTTCACTTGCACGTGTATCCGTGTGTATTTTGTTCATCCGTGTGTGCGGTTATACATACTTTTAATTATCTCATAATCTTGTGTAATACGCGTGTTCTGTTAGGAAGTAATAAAACGTTTAACATAAACATTTCTGGATGGGTGGATTTTTTGCTGTAGTTTCATTATCATGTGTATATGTACATACGTACATATATACTATACATCTACTCCTGTATCCATTCATACCCAGTGAACATTGCGTAAGCTAGTTGTTTGAAATTTTACTTTGAACATTGTTGGAAGGAAATTTAATTTCTAAAAAAACTGTATTTGTTGATATTTTTGTAAGTTTTTTTTCAGTTTTGATGTGAGTAAGTCTGTGTCTTTAGCCTTCATTGCAAAATGGAAAGTTATTCCTGCCTAAAATTATGATATTTTCTGTTTCTGCATTAGCTACAGTAATTTCTTATGTTAGGCTTTTTTCAGCTTATTTTGGTGGCCTTTGATATGGCTTCTTTTTGCCAAAGTTTTAGATGTTATTTTCATTTGTTGCAGTGGGGCACACCTTCTTATCCGCTGATGTCGCTGATGTTGCTGAAGTCGCGGGATCTTAGTAATGTCGCAACATCTTCACAGTTGAGACTACGCTTGGAATTCATCGGTTTATTACTTGCCTTTTTCAATCGCTACATGAAATACTTCTACAAATTTATACTCTTATTACTAACGCCACGTAAATTTTACGTGTAGTGATCATTATCACGTTGTTAGAGCGGTGAAATGACTAAATATTTCTTTCGACTGACATCCCCAATTTTAAAATTTTTATCCCCAAAATTCCTCAAAAGGCATTTTGTACTAATTTTACCACTTCTGGAGATGGATCAGTGTCACAACAAATTCAATTATTTTTAAAATGTATATTCATTCGTAACAGAAATTTTAGCACTGAATTTTGTATCTAATTTATTTTTTATTGACTCCATTGCCGAAAAAACTCATTCCATGCAAGCCTTGCTCGTTGATACACAAAGTAAATTTAATACATACAATACTCTCCCAGTTCTTAAAACGGCCGCGATCCAGCGGCATCCCTTTATGAATAAGCTTCTGCCCAGAACATGTTTAAATTGCTTGTTATTTGGATATAAAATTGTATGCATCAAATAAGGTAAAGAACTAGCTAATTGTCAAATAATTTAAGTTATATAGTATATACGTGTAAACAATAAAATTAACTGATGAGCAATCTCCCCATTGCGAGTGCCTGTTTGTCTTGCAATAAACCTTATTTAAATTTTGCTAAAAACAAATGTTAAAGACGAGTTCATTGTTACCATTTATCATTTTAAATTATTTATGAACTAAAAAAAGAGCAATTGGAATATGTATTGAAATTAAAATATTCCGAGAAATAAATAAAAAAATAAATATTAAGTAAAATACAAATCCCCAAAAAATCTCATAAAATTCCCAAAACATAAAAGTTATCCCCATTAATTCCTCAATCCCCAAACCAAAATTCTTATCCCCATTTCGAAAAATAAATCCCCGATTTGGGGATAAATCCCCTAATCTGACAATACTGGTTTATAGTTTGGCGTTTGTTAAAAAATTTAAAAAAAGCACTTGTGGAATTTGGTACCGTTAGGCCGCTTGATGCTTTTGTGGCAACAATAATAAAAAAACTACACCTAAAAATTATGTGGGTTAGTATTGTAGGGTTGAATGTATTACTCATAGTGTGTAGAACGATGCTTGCTTAAAAAAAATAAAGGTTAAAGCCTGGTACTCTGTTCACAATTTCGTGCGAAATGCTCTCAAACTACATATAAAAGTATTTGGTGTGAAATATTTGCGAAATAAATTCGCAAAAGTAGTACTCTGTTCTTGTTGTGAAAAACACGTAAAATCATGTCTTTCCATGCAAAATTAGTCTGGCATCATTTTAGTTTAGCTGCGAAACAACATGAGCAGTGCTTTTTTCGCACGGAATTTTAACAAATGTTGCATACTTTCAAGCAATAAAAGCAAGAAATTTTTTCAAAAAAACCGCGAGTTGGGCTACATTTAGTACATGTCAAATTTTTCACATGAAATAATCAATGGTGCTGAAAATTTTTCACAACTTTGAACAGAGTACCAGCCTTAACAGAGAACATTAACTGTAAAAGAAATAAATTTTTGAAAAGCGACTTGAACGCTTAAAAGTGTTCTCCTGCAAAATAGTAAAATATGACTTAAACACTTTTTCCTTAGTGCCACAAATATGATGGTAAAGCAAAGCCGATAAATCCTTTTATAGTGCAGCGGTTTTCGCGTCGCTCTAGTTGTTTATATGGCTAGCCGGGAACTAAAGTAAAGATAAAAGATTTACAAGCTGGATAAGAAGAGTTTTATGACAACATTTTTCAATGGCCTTCAACGGAAGCAGAATATACTATAAAGCGTGTGTATGATGATCAATAGTCATTCCAGAATAAATATATATATATGATAATAATACTTATTAAACTCTTTAAAAAGTTAATTTTTAGTTTTACTTTAAAATCCCCTAATAAAATTATAATATTTCGTAAGACATTTACAATGGTAATGGTTATTTGTTGCAGAAACCAGTTGAGTGCAAGCTTTTTATTATGTTTTTTAAATATATATCAATGCAGATAAAAAAGGCTTATGTTTATCAAATAGTTACAGAAATTAATAACTTTCATAGTAAAAACAGCAATTTTGTAAAAGTAATTTTAAGTTTGCTAGAAAGTTTTCTTTTATTTTTTTTTATTATTTTTTTTTAAAGAGAAGTAACACTCAGGCAATGAATGCCTACTACTATTACTAGGTGTTAATCTTCTTTTAGGAAAGGGATAGTGATAGAGAAAACAGGTGGTGAAGGAAGAGATAGAAGAAAGCTTCATGATTTTACAACTCTGCTTTTTGCACGTTTTTAATAATGCAGTGTTGCAGCGCCTCTGGTGTTAAATGAGGCGTATGAAATTTTTTTTAAGCTGTGATTACTAGCCATTTTTTATTGATTATTTTACTTCGCCGATGATTCTGCTACTAAACGAAGGAGGGCGCTCTGATGTTACATTACGATTAGTATCTGCTGAAGTCAGTATAATTCAGTGACCAGTGACTATGCCTTCATCACATGAACTTTCCTACAACAACTGATACCAGGCTCGAAACCATGACCTTCGTTTTCGTAGTCAACGTGCTAACTACTTCAGCCAACGCCACCCTCATGATTTACTCAAAATCTAAAATTGTTCGTTTTACTGGTTTTCGAAATAAACTATTCCATTTGCTTTTCGTTCCGGAACTTTGCGATAATTATTATTTTCCACTGAAAACAAAAAAAATAGTTAATTTTAGACGCTTGTAGATTTTGGCACATTTATGTCATGGTCTATGATATCGCCACAATATTGTTTTTATTTTATGGAGAAATGTTTATATTTAATAAAAGATAATGCATGTATCTCTAAATTCCGTGACTTTACCCTAGTTTTTCGAAAAAAAAAAAATTTAAAAATGGCATAAAAGCAAATTTCATATTTGAATGTTTCTTTACAAAAATGCATCATTTGATTTTTGAAATAGAGTAGTAGAGAAATAAGGGTTTCTGCACAAAAATCACACTATGTGATGTCATTTATCATTAGCAGAAGCACTCATGAATAACAGACACAATTATCATGTTGATATGATTGTGTCTGGCCATGTATCTAACTCGAGCGTCATTTTGCCTTGCAGTTAGCAGTGTAAGTACTTCAGTCACTAGTACCCTGCAAAAAGTGTGATATTGGGCTTAAGTTCGAGTTTCGTATTTCTATTTCGACTACGACGATTGGGTACTAGACTAAAGAACATGGCAAGTACAAAATTTTCGTAGTCAAAATTGAAATACGACTATTCTCCGATATGAGTACGAAAATTGGTTTAGAATTTCCGCAGGAAAATCATTTGGAATTTGCACAAAACTCTTTCTGACATATTACAACAGTTTTACGAATTTCTGCAGTTAAAGAGGTCCGTCCGATTTTGTATTTATCATTTATAAAATTTTCATAATATTAGTTTTACCGAAATGCGTTAAAAATTATGCATATTATGCACAGTTTGTGATCGAATCTGGTAAGAAAAAGGTTCGCTTGGTAAAACATATTTGTTTATCTTTTGTTATGTAAAATTAAACGAATTTCTGTGCTGGATAAATTTAATACACAAATACATGCATAGACACACACACACATATGTATGTACGTTTATATTTGTGCTTATGTATCTTTATGTACGTATGTATGTCTGGCTATTTGTAGTGTTGAGGTGGGGATAATGTTACCAACATGATTTGCCAAATGATGACGTTATTAGTGGCTGCTTTCCTTCCATTTATTATATCTTTTAAATTCTAAATTAATGTTGCTAATGTTTGTTTTAATATTGATGATTAGATTATCTAACGTTCTCACGAATAACTAAAACAAAACTTGATTTTTTTGTTTTTGTTCTGAATTTCACTTTATTGCTAAATGTAAAAGGTTTTTATTTTTGTCATTCCAATGGGTTTTTTTTATTTTTTTACAATGAAAAGTGTCCTAAAAAATACTTCGTGTTTAAGAAGTATTGAAGGAAAACCTACAACTTAAAATTATGTAAAGAAAAAATAGAAAGAGAAACCCATGCATGATACATAGAATAACTTCGCATTAAAATCTAAGAAAACAAGCTTAATTTGAAATTTTATTGTAGTGATTCTACTTTATATACGTTTCATGTTAATTCAACATGATTTATAGTAACCTTCAAACAAAATGTTTGCTTTTGAAATAACATTATTTCAGGCTGATTGAATGTGCCAGCGCTATATCAGAATGACGAATCATGAGCACAAACGTCAAAACAAACAAATAAATAACATATCGAGCCATAACGGCCTAAAAAGCTTAAGCGACATAATTTTGCAACTTAATTTTTTGATTTTCGTAAAAAAACGATGCCCAAATATGTGTCGGTTAAGCTTTTTTTGGCGATTATGGCTCGATATTATTTCTAATAAATTTAATATGATTTCCAAACAATATTTTATATTGGTATTTTTTTTCTGTGTGCAAAGAATAAGAACAAAATGTTTGGCTTTGGGCTTGTAGCGCAAGTGCAATAATGAAAACTTGAAACTATCCAATTTTACTTTTAGTTAAAGGAAATTTGATATTCTTAAATTATTTTCTTTATTATTCATTTTACTTCTATGTAGTTCTTAGATTTCATGAACACAACTAAAATCTGATACGCATATCACGCACTTCCTGAATTAAAGACCTCCTGCCGTGGACAGCTGGCAAGACAACAAAAACATAAAAGAAAACTTAATTAACTATCATGACCCTGCCACGACATTTGAGCACGTCTTCAAATTGCTCCTAATAACGCTTCAAGTAATTTCATTTTTTCTCGAATTACAAATATTTATTTACTGCTTGTTTTTGGCAAATAAAATAAAAATTTTCGTTGGGGCATTTGTATTGAAACAACATCAAACAAGTAGGAACATAAACAACATCAATGTAAATTTCTCTCTGAAAATTTTTATTTTATTTACAAAAACAGCATAATTTGATAATATTTTTCATTAATAAGCTTAAAGCAGCAAAAAGTGCCGTGGGCGCAGTTATTAAACAAAAGTATTTGTTATTATTAAGTTTAGTAGGGAAACGTTTTATTAAAGAAAACATTCGATACCGACTTTTGTTAGCAAAATTTGTATTTATTTTAAACAGTCTTTTTCTTTTATGTTTAAATATAATTTTGTTTTAAGAAAATTGTATTTATGCTTAACAATTTTTGGATTAAAAATTTTTCTTTGCAACTTATTTATTATCAATAATCGCTGATTAAACATTTTTATGAACCATAAATTTTCTAGAAATATATGCGTATATATTCTCTATAAATAATATTTATTTGCGATGAATTTTGTACCGGAAAGTTTAAATATCCATAATGTATTCTACAGAAAATTTTTTATTATTGCTAAATTTTCCTAGCTAAAGTTTTCCAATACAAAAATTTGTTATAGAAAATTTGCACAATATTAAAATTTGCATTTGCAATTGTGTAATTTTCACAATGCGACCCATTAATTATAGTATATATATTCTGGGTCCTTATAAATAGGGCAGACGAATAAGTGATGTCCGTCTGGCTGTGCGTGAAATCGGATTTTCGAAGCTCCCAGAAAAGCTAGAGATTTCGGTCTTGGACTGGTGTATAAGAAAATATTGGTATTGAAATCGAAAAGATGGTTTCAGAGCTGGAAAATTTAAATTTTATTTTGCCATGTAAAAGTAACTAGCTAGAACTAATTTATGTGATTTATGTTAAATAAGCCTATTTTATATTTCACTAGGGAAATCCAAAGAAATTAAAAAAATATTCCAGGGTTGGAAAATTTGACCTACTAAAATAGTTTTCTCATTTTCTCTACACATTACACATACTTTATATTTTTAGAATAAATAGATTGTTAAAACAAAACACAAAACTCTAAAAGGATAAGTTCAGGGTTGAAAAATTTAGAATTTTTTATATATATATATAAAACTAACTAAATCAAACTCATCTTCCTTTTTCTTTATAAATTAACTATATTTTATTTTTTAGAAGGTAGGAATTTGGTATAAAAAATTACAAAAAAATATAAAACAGCTGCAGAACTGGAAAATTTTAGCTTTTTTTTAAATAAAATAATTTTTTTCTTTGTTAATTAAATATATTTTATATTTTATAACGAAAAAAAATTAGTATTGAAATCAGAAAAATAACAAAATATAGTTCCAGTGTTGGAAAACTGAATATTTTTTTTGGATAAAAATTATGCTCTGGGCAGAATTCTGTTTTAAATCGATGGCAATATGGAGAAAGCTTGCAACGATTTCTCATCGAGATAGCATAAAATATATCGCTAAAGCACTATTAATTAAAGAACATACATATTTCACTTTTTATAAAAAAAAGTTTCGGTATCGATGACAAATATTTAAATTTAATATAAAAAATTTTCGAAATTGAATATTTACATGCAAGAAATCTGGAATATCAATAAGTTGAAGAAAAAAAGTTGGTTTTTAGAGAATATTCTATAATTTTATAATATTCTATAATCTTCATTGTTCCTATTTTTTATATGTAAGTAAGGTTACAGTTTTTACCAATTTTTTTATGAAAGTTTTCAGTAGGAATAGTTTAAATAGAAAATTGTAAAAAAAATAAAAAAAATTCCATTTATCTTATTACAAAAAAAAAAATTTCAATACAAAAATGTTAGTACTAAAATAAGTTTTTATATAAATCTTTTGGTACTAAAATTTTTCTATATATGTAACACTTTTGGTACTAAAATTTTTCTGTACGACACGTTTGGTACTAATAATTACTGTAGAAAACTTTTGGTGCTAAAAATTGTCTGTAGAAAAATTTTTGTGTTGAGAAGTTTTTGGTAAAAAATGTTTAACACAAAAAAATCTGCAGTAGAAATTTAGTTAAAAAAAATTTTAGTAGAAAATTGTAATACCGAGAAATTTGCTATAGAAAATGTTTAGTTTCATATATAAAAAAAATTATTTTAGGATATTTTGGTGCAGCAGAAAATTTTTTTTAGAAATTATTTTGTTTCGAGACATTCTCCAATGGAAGTTGAATGGATCAATAAAGCTCGATAAATAAATTTCTAGGCATATAGATTTTTTGTAGAAAATTTTCAGTATGGATACATTTGCTATAAATATTTCTTATTACTGATAAATATGCTATAGAATTTTTTTATGCGAAATATTTCACACAGATACATAAATCTTCGGTACCGATAAACTTGCTTTAGTATCGAAAAATTAGTATCAGTAAATTGTTTAAGAAAAATTCAATTATTGAATTAATTATTATTAAAAGGAAAAAAGTGAGTCAAAATGACTTCTCACGACTTGGTTATACAAATTCAAATCATATCTGGTGCAATATATGGATTTAATAAACAAACTAAATCCCCCCACGTAAATAAATGGGAATGTTTATTTCTCTTTATTAAGTTCTAATTTGTGGAGTACATACTGTTATTTTTTGTTTGTATACGAAAGCTCTTTAAGCTTTTTATAAACCACAAAATACTGTAATCTCAAACACATGCACATTCATGCAGGGCATGTTCATTATAAATATCCCGCTAAATGCAACTTGATATGGGAATTTTTCTATTAAATTTTGAAGCCTTAGTGTAAAAGTTTACGAAAGCAACTTTTATTAAATGCTGCAAAAAATCTGCAACAAAATAGTTTAGTTTATCAGTATGGAATGAAAGAAGAAATGTTTTGTTGCTGAAATTAGGTTTTATATTTTATTCACAGCCTGTCGCAGCAGTCGTTCACGTTTATTCGAATAAGCGTCGCAATAAATCTGGACTTCTCGTTTGCCTAGTTTTACATCTATAACGTAAGTTGTTAAATTTGTGTATTGCCACTTCAACAATTTCACATATTTATCGTCAAGTGGTAATAAAAAAGATCGTTCAGATATGTCAATTGTGATGTAAGAAATGCAACTCTGTTTTAATTGAATGACTGCCAAAAATAAATTAAAATAAACGAACTTAACAAAACAATTTTTGTGAATAAAAAAAAGTATAAAACCCCTTAAGTGTTCTATTCATAATGAACAAAAACCCAGGAAGAAAAAGGAATCTATAAGGAATTACCCCAAAATGCAAAAGTACCATTCGCCCATTTATTAGGGTCATAACTCATGGTCATGTGGGTTATTCATCATTGTCCTTGGGCCTTTCAAAAATGTCAATAGTTCCAAAAAGATTTCTACGAGGTCTTAATAAATTCCTCCTCACAACTGGGTTTTGTAAATAAGTGTATTTGCGGAATAACTATAATATGCCCTAGCGGCTTTTTGAGGGTCCTTGTGATATTTTTCAAATCTACGAAAAGAAGGTTTATTTTACATTTTTCTTCAAGCACTTCAACAACAGACGAAAAAATTGATGAAGTGAAAAAAATTGTATTGGCCAATTGTCGAATCACCATTGCAGAAGTTGCTGAGGACCTATACATATCGATTGGCTCGTACCATTCGATTTTTATTAATGATTTGGGCATGAGACGGGTCGCCGTGAAATTCGTACCAAAATTGCTCAATTTCGACCAAAAACAGCATCACATGAACATTGCTAATGAGCGGCGATCAAATTTGCTCCAGAAGGTCATAACTGGTGACGAATCATGGGTTTATGGCTATGAAGTGGAAACCAAAGCTCAATTATCTATCTTATTAACTCAATGGAAGCTTCCGCACGAACCAAGACCGAAAAAGGCGCTCCAAGTTCGGTCGAATGTGAAAGTTTTGCTTACAGTTTTTTTCGATTGCAGGGGCGTGGTGCATCATGAGTTCTTGTCACAGGGTAGAACGGTGAATAAGGAATACTACCTGCAAGTTATGAGCGATTTGCGCGAAGAAATCCGCCAGAAAAGCCCGGATTTGTGGAAAAACAAAAATTGGCTTTTGCACTACGATAACGCACCTGCTCACACATCGTTGCTTGTACGTGACTTTTTGGCCAAAAACAACACACTAATGATGCTACAGCCGCCGTATTCCCCAGATATGGCCCGCTGTGACTTTTTCTTGTTCCCGAAACTGAAGAGGCCCATGAAAGGAGGACGCTACGCTATGATTGACGAGATAAAGACGGCATCGAAGGAGGAGCTGAACAAGATAAAAAAAATTATTTTTTGAAATGCTT
The DNA here is from genome assembly GCA_936439885.1 of Nowickia ferox. NCBI lineage: Eukaryota > Metazoa > Arthropoda > Insecta > Diptera > Tachinidae > Nowickia > Nowickia ferox. Next base: position 85,517,369 of record OW387023.1, on the reverse strand, counting down.
CGAAGATTGAAGAAAACGTTGGCATAAGTGCATTATATCTGAGGAAGATTACTTTGAAGGGGACAAAATAGGTGTTTATGAATAAATAAATAATTTTTGAAAAAACACAAAATTCACGATACTTTTTGAATACACCTCGTACTTACATCAAACATTATTTCTGATAAATTTAATATGATCTACAGTCAACATTTTTGCGTGGTGATTTTATATTTGTATGTTTTTTCTGTGCGTTGTCTCAGTTGACAAAACCAGAACAAGTGTCTACTTTTAATATTTTAGTTCGTACAAATGACTGAAAAACTTGTTAGTGAGACGCAAATTCCTATTGGAAATACTTACGTTATCTTTCGCAGCCATTTTCTTTCGACTTGTTGCGACATTCTAAGACAGGATGTTAAAATTCACACATAAGTTAGTACAATGGTTATGGCGAGTAAAAAAATTAGTTAGAATTTATGACATAAATAGTCATAAAACTTTCCGGCACATTAATTATAAAATAGCATTGCATATCTATTAATTCCAGAAGCATAAGGCATCCTTCTAATAAATTGAATGTCCTCAATAATTTTCCTTTCTTTTCTCTGTACATATTACGAGTAATATTGCCTGTTATTCTTTTAGACAGTGCATTTGTATATCGTTAACTTAATATAGAAAGGCCTTAACTCATTATTTTTTTTTAATCGAGTTTTTTATATATTTCTATAGAAGAACATCTAAAATGTATCGTAAAATGCAAAATGTGAATTTTTAACAAAATAATTAGCTAGAACCTTTCTATATTTAGGTAACGATACGTATAGTATGTCTACGAGTATATATGAATATACATCACAAGGCTTTTCTTTGATTGTTTAGTTTCCTTGTACTTTTTCTTCTTGGGTAAACAAAAAACAAGATCTTAAGCTGTTAATTTAGCGTGAGGGTAGATAAAACTTGTAATACAATAAAGCCAAGGGATTTTTCTTTTGAAAAATTTCAATGGCACAAAAACAATAATTCCCCCTCCTTCAATATAAATATTGGTATTTGCATTTTTGTTGGGGACTGCGTTAATTATATTAGCGGCACCCTTTACAGTTAACAACACTTACATGTACGATTGACAATAATCAACCTTCCGGACAAGTGCGAGTATTTCTCCACTTCCAGTGTGTTTACTGGACCGCACTTAATGAGCTTTCATAACAAGGTCAATGAAGCACTTAATTTAATTGGGTCTGTCTTTACTACGAGTAGATATTTATCTTGCGCTCTTCAAAGCAATAGCAGTTGCCACCAACCCATTTTATTGTTATTAATACACACTTTATTCTTATTCTTTGCTTTTTATTGGCGTTCTATTGCATTATTTGTTAAATTATATGTATGCATGTACTTAGTTATAAATTTACGATTTTATTTTATGCTAAAACCACTTATCATCAGGCATTGAAGCATAAAATAATAATAAATTTATGATTATTTGATGCAAAAGGCAAAAGGTTCATTACATGCAACAAAAAAATATAATAAAACAAAGTTTGTAAGCTCGTTCACATACTCGTACATATATATTTTGCTATTGAATTACATATTTAGTAAGGAAATCATACAATAGATAGATGTCTGCTGTTAATGGTATTGAATTATAATCAAGTTATTCTACAGTATAATTGTTGTGTATGACAGGATGTATTGTGATAAAAATTAATATTTTTATGCATAACACTACCATTTATATACGAGCTTTGAGAATATGCTGTGTGTTAACGCAGTTTAAGAATAACACTGTGTGTAATTTTTTAGGACATGGAAATACATATAACCATATATAGGACACCACTATGTAATAAAAGAAAAGTCATGCACTTTTTTACGGGTCCCCAAAGATTTGGGGCCTCGGTGTAATTTTTGCTTTTTCTCAGGCTCATATCTTGCACACCGTTCGGAATTTTGATTTACTCTCTGAGGCAAAGTTGTAGCTCTTGTAATCATAAAAATATCATAATTACAAATATATAAAATCAAAAAAACTTCATCTTTAAGATCAAAATCGCTAAAAAATTTAAAAAAATTTAATTTTTTTACCTTTTTTCTCCTGTTAAGGTTCATAGCTAGCAAACCGTTCAGAATTCAGGGAAACAATTAACTACAAAAATGTACCTAAAATCTCAATAAACAACTTTTTAGAACATATAAACTTCCTAGGAATGATTCTTAACACTGTTTAGGTAGCGCTTCAGTAGCCGCAAAAGTGAAAAATTTCCCGAAAATTTTCTAATTTCATTTGCCTCAGAGAGTAAATCAAAATTCCGAACGGTTTGCTAGATATGAGCCTGCAAAAATGACACCGAGGCCCCAAATCTTTGAAGGCCCATAAAAAAGTGCATGACTTTGGGCAAAACTGGAAAACACGGGTCTCTTTTTTGGTCTTTTATCACGTAGTGGTGTCCGCATATATATTATATTATATTTTTTCGTGTTGCACTGTGTAACCAAAAAAAATATATCTCAATAATCTAACGAAGAACGTTAGCGAGTTCCCGCCGCTGCCTTAATAAAGTAAGCACTTCAATTAAAAAAGTAAGTATTATAATAAATAAAAAATTTCTGAAAAGTTTGAAACGCATTGTAAAGAAGTCATGAAATGCTGGCAGAGTTTATACAAAATTTATTATACACAAATACAAGATAAGAGATAAAATATATAAAAACATTTTATGGCTGAAAATCACACAAACTGATATTAAAATTGAAAATAAAATAAAACATGATCGATTAAAATTTGTACTCGTATATACTTAATTCCATTTTTTGTTTTAGTCCAAGTATATGAAATTTATAATTAAAAAAAGGTGCCATCAAAAGGCTGTGACGGGTGTGACAGAATTTTTATTTTAAGGATAGATGTATGTATTCTATAAGATCTTCCATAGAACGTTAAGAATAATTTTATATAATAAATTGTTCAGTATTTTTGATTGTAGTATTAATTGATTAATGGCCGGAAAAGATTTCCGAAAATCTGACCTCTTTGTTGATGGGTGTGATCTAGTACAAAAACTCGAAATTATTAAAAAAATTAAACTTTTTATTTACTTCATTCATTGAATCAATATAAAGAACTATTTTTTCTTGTACTTATTGCAGGCATAATAGATTTATTTCTAAGGAAAGTTTTTTTTTTAAATGCAGTGTTGCGGCGCCTCTGGCGTCAATGAGGCGTATTAAATTTTTCAAAGCTGTGCCTAGTAGCCATTGGTTAATAACAGCAATTCCTTTTGATGGACGCTTAACTTTGGACACTGCACATTTTCTACTTTCATTCTTTTTTCGCTTTCTTTAGCGATAATATTTTCAGTTTTCTTTCAATGATTATTTTTCATCAATAATTATCTTAGCATTTCTTTTTTTCCAGTCCCTTTCTCTCTATCTAAAAATAAATACAGCTCATATTTTTCTTTATTTGTTCAAAGTTTTTTCCTTTGTTCTCTAAGAGAGAGAGAGTTTTTCATTAATTCAAATTTAAAACTTTTCGGTCACACCCGTCACAGTAAAAAATTTAAAATATTTATTAAGTAATAAACTTAATAATTTCCCACAACAAAAAATTAATGCAATTAATAACATAATATTTTTTTTTTTTGCACCTACTTAATTTTAATATTCGAGTTATTTGTTATAAGAATTATTGACATGACGGGTATGACCAAATGTTTCGTATAACTAATAACTCGAATATTAAAATAGAGGTTTAAAAATTGTATAATGCTATTGGAAGCACTTATTTTTTGGAAACTATCAAGTATTTCTTTTATAAAACTTATTTGGTTTTTAGTGTGACGGGTGTAACGAAATTTTTTTAAACAGATTAATACAAAACACTCTCATTAAAAGTTGAAACGTTAATAAAAACCAAACAAGAATTTGGTTTTTTCCGAGATATTGGGTGTTCTTAAGAAGCGAAAGTGAGTGAAAGAACATGTAAAATAGAAACCAAACTACAAGTAGGGAGCGCAGAGTGTTCGTTATATTTTTATTTTAAAGCGTTTTTTGACATTGATAAGAATAGAAAAACTTGTATTTATTTTAATATGTTCATAATTGTCATTCCTTTGTAGTTGTCAGTTGAACCGGTTTTTATTAAAAATAAATAAACAATATTTTTTATATGTGGGATCGGCTTGCATGGACTTGCCCATACACAAGTTTGTTTTTATTATAAGACAAATTATTAACTAATTGGAACGTATTACACAGAAATGCTTACAAAATGAACACATAAAATAGAAAAATAAATAATACAAGAAATTTCTATTATATTAATATAGCAAAAACTCTTTTCTACTTTAATATTGAATATCAAAAAAAAAAATAAAAAATAAAAAATAAATAGAATTTACTACTTTATTCTTTGTAAAATTTCCTTAGTAAATAAAATTTAAAAGTGCAAAATTTTTTATAAGAATACAGTAGTTTTCCGGTTTAACGAACCAGTACTTTGTCAGGCCTGTTCGTTAAACTGAAAAGTTCGTTATATGCCATACTTATAGCCAGTACTCATGTTATGAATAAATAAATAACTAGAGCTGTATTATTTGTCGTTTATTTTGAAATATGTTTAGAGATCTGTATAATATATTAAAAAAATTAAACAAGGTACAATTCATTACACTGGTAGCATAAAACATAAAATAATTTGAATGAAAAAAAGATTCAAATTCATCTTGAATTTCCTTGAAAATTTTACATAAAAATTTTGTTGAGTAATGTTGGTTTTTCTTTTTTGGAACAAATAAAATTTGTTCTGTGACATCTTCCCGAAGTTCTTTTAAAAGCAATTAAGTTGACAAATTAACATTATTTTGTTGTCGTAGAAAACAAGAAAAAATTTGTTTCTCTATTCTTGGAAATTCACCTTGTTTCACGGCTTTCATATTTTTAAAGTTTGCACTTCCTGCATTTTTTATAAGACTTTGTTCTGATTTTAAATTGTAAATACGTCGATTTTCTTAAGCCATATTTTTTGCACAAATCTACAACTCGCAATCCATTTTGGTAATTATGCACAATTTTTAGTTTTTCTTTTAAAAAAAGTCTCTTTCTTGTACTCATTTTTATGTTTACACCACGAAAGAATATGCGTAACTGATCATCGCAGCATAATCAAACAAAAATGCTACATAAACAGAACTTAAAATAGTGGTACTTTTTGCTATTCACATTGTTTTTAGTTAAAAATTACTTCACATTATGCTTTTTTAAACTAAAATTATGAATCTTATTTGTTCGCTAAATTGAGCACAAAAAATATTTTTTATTCGCTATATAAGGTACTCTATGGAGCGCACTTGTGTGTTCGCTAAATGCGATGTTCGCAGAATCGAAGGTTCGTTAAACAGGAAAACTACTGTATCTAAAATGTGTGTGTGTGTGAGAGAGAGAGAAAGAGAATTATTAAGCAATGTACTCGTATACTCGTTTGATATGCTACAGGAAATTTATTTTCCATGATTTTCTTATGTCCCTTTTTGAAGTATCTATTTTTTCTCAAATTAAATCTATGCCCCCTTTTGTAAGTTTTTTACAATTGATTTTGATTTGCGCATTAATTATGTGAAGTATGCGTTTAATTAAATAATTGAATTAGGTCGGATGTGAAAATCTAATTACATATATCAATATCAATGTATGAGAGAGAAATAAGGCATTTTTAATTGCAATTAAAAATGCAAAAGGGTGGAAATGTTAAAATAAGTTTTCAAAAACACGTATTATTAGCTTTTTAAAGTAAAATTTTTAATTAAGCAAAATGATGGCAAAATTTTTGGAGGTAGAGCAATATAATCCGAAAGAAAATTATATAATTGAGAAATTGTAATATATTGTGATAAAAGTTTCGCAAATAAATTACCATCCCTGGAGGATAGACATTAATTATACAAATAAGTCACGCTGCTGGTTTTTATGTGGCAAAGAATGGTTCCAGTTAATAATTGCTTGAATTTATCTTTCTACTAAAGGCAATGTTTTGCTTAAAATCACGTTCTCTTAGTTTATTTTTTGTATGCAAAACGTTTTTATACGTATTTCCACTATAATCAGTGTTTCTAGTTCAGCATTTTCGAGGCTAAATTTAGTATGATTTAACCGACTTCGCAAAAGCAGAAGGAGGTTATCAATTCGTGTGTGTTTTTATTTTTTTTATGTGCGTTACTTCGTAACTCCGTTATTTGGAGACCGTTTTAAAAAATTAATTTTTTTGTTCAAAAAAATGTAGCTTCCATTTGGTCTCATTGCCAAAAAAAAGATGAGCGGGAATACGCTTTTTATATTTTTTCTTTGATTTGATATGTGTTTATTTAACCGGGCACTATGAAACTTAGAGCAAATCTTTGCCTTTTGTTTTGCCTTAATATTGATTTAAAAAAGGGCCGAGACATTTTAAACGATTCTTTCGAAATTTGGCTTACATTCTAAGCTCTATTACACGATCTTGCATTTAAAAAAGTGGGTGGGGATACGCCCATTAAAATTTAGTGTTAAAGTACACGTACTTCTAGTAATCCAATCCCCATAAAATTTGGCAAATAGTTAAATATCCTAAAATGACACTATCCTGCATTTCAAAAAGTGGGTGGGAACACACCCATTTTTTTTTTATTAATTCTACGTTCTTCGACTTTACCGATTTTTACGGAACGTAGCATACACCTTGACCTACAAAAGTGGCGATATTTTGCATTTAGAAAATTGCGTGGGCCACTAATAATTGTAAAAGTGGGCGTGACAACCTCCAAATTTGAAATTGGCACTTAAAAGTTAAAAACGATGCTTTTTAAACACAATATAACCAACTTTAAGAATAAGCAGTAAAAATTTATATATTATTTAGATTTTATTAAATAAAACAATTTAAAATGCGTTACCGATAGTGCTAATTGTAAGTCGATAGATGGATTTCAAAAATTTTGGAAAAATTTGTTTGTATTTTTTTTTACATTGTTACTTCATAACTCGGTACATTTTAGACCGAATGTAAAAATTCTTTTTTTTCTGAGAGGGTATAGCTTCCAGTTGGTCCCATTGTAAAAAGAAGTGGGCGGGGAGACGCCTACAAATTTTTGTTTGAATTAATGATATTCTACTTATTTGATAGCTGCGATACCTAGTTAACACCTTTGGCTCTTGCAATTACGCAATTTAAAGTCGAAAAATGGGCGGGGCTGCGACCATTAAATTTTATTATTATATTTCACTTGGTTCTACTCAACCAATTTTTACGAAACCTACCACACACCTTGATCTCTAACAAAAACACATGAAGTCATTTAAAAAAATAAGCGCATTAAAATTTAATATTTTATTTTAAGTGGCTCTACTTTACCGTTTTGTACAAAACCTAAGCCACACTCTAAACTCTAAAACAGACACAGTCTTGCATTTAAAAAATGAGCGGAGATACGTCCATTAAAATTAAATTTTGTATTTCACGTACTTCTTCTTAAGCAACAGGTTTTGAAAAAAATTTTTGTTTGAAAGAGTTTACTTCCCGTTTTTTTGGCAATATTCTTTTTCTAATAACTTCAACTGTTTTCGTCAAATCGATTTATAGAATTAAAATAGGTATCGCATGCCAGGGATGGTCTTCAAGTCAACCAATTTACATATTTTTTTAAATGAAATGAGGGTGGCGTTGCGACGCGTTGGCTGAACTAGTTAGCACGTTGAATACAAAACTCAAGGTCCGGGAGTCGGAGCCGGTCTCCAACAGTCATTAAATGACAACACCACGCATTTTTCTGATGTCATTAGTGTTCCTTTGTATGAGCTGTTGTAGAAAAAGTTCAAGTGATGAAGGCAGTGGTCCCTGCACTACACTGGCTTCAGCGGATACTAATGCTAATGTAACATCAAAGCGCCTTCCTTCATGGGTATTGTGTAGCTGAATCATCGGCAAAGTAAAATAACCAATCAAATGGCTAATAAGCACAGCTTCTAAAATTGTATACGCCTCATTGACACTAGAGGAACTGTAACACTGCATAATTAAAAAACGTGCAAAAAAAAGGAGAGTTGTAAAAGAATAAAACTTTCCTCTATCTCTGCCTTAGTCAACTGTCTTCTCTACCACTATATCTTTCCTAAAGAAGGTAACACCTAGTAATAGCAGTAGTCGTTCTTTTAAAAAAAAATTAAATGATAATAATTTTTAATGAATTAATGAAATCATAATGTTTCGCAAGACTTTGGCTATTGGCTATAAAAAATTTTATTGAATGGATTTCAAAATTAAAAAATTATATATGCATATGTAAAAATACTAGTTTATTTTGAAGACTCAATAGATACTGATCAAAATAAAGATAGAAATCTTTCAAACACAACAATATTTTAACTGGAAGCTTTCTACAATCTAACTAATCTATCTAATTACAGTTATTTTAACTAAAACCCTTGTTATTATTTTGTTTAACCATAATATTCATTAAAAATAAAATATTAGTAATATTACATAGTTTCCTTTGCAGATTTAATTGATAGCGATAAAAATATAAATAAATTTTTTTTAAATGCAACAATATTGTATGTATGAAAGCTTTTTACAATTTTAGCACAGTTATTTTAACTAAAAATTTTGTTATTGTTTTATTTGTTCAATAAAACCACCATCTACATTAAAAATAAATTAGTAAATCTTCTTCTGTTTAGATTTTGCAGACAAAATATTATTCATTGAAATAACAAAAACAATTTACTTTAACTGTTAAATTAACAACTAAGATTGGTTAGATTAACTGGCTGGTCCATAATGTCGACAATAAATTTACGATCGAAAACTTGTATTGAAAACAACAATAAAATTATGAAATTTGTTTTTGATTGCAATATAATAATAATAAGCGATAGAAAGTTTCTTGTCAACATCGTGGCATTGTTAGAAGGTTTTCATCTTTTTATGAAACCGGAACAATAATAAATTTTTATTGTATTTTTTTTTTTTTTGAAACAGTTGATATTTTATTGAACAAGTAAAATATTATTATGGGGGACAAGTGCGTTAAAAATATTTAACTTTGATTATAACATCTAAAAGTAAAATTTTATATTTGAAATACCGAAGTATATTTATTTGACATAAAGTCTTTATTTATTTAATTTGAAGATTTGGCTTGTTTTTATGCTTTAGCAATTGTCACTAGACTTCAATCCAAAAAATTTTTGAATTTAGTTAACAAACTTCGTATGTTTATTTTAAGACTCTTAATACTATATTGAGAATCACAGTATACAAACATAATAAGTTTGAAAGCTTCAAACAAAAATCTTTACAAAACAAGCATCTTTATTCGATTGTCTATCTATTTTTTGGGTTGAAGTCTACTGGTGAGTTCCAAAAGCAGGAACGAAATGCATATGGACAATTGCTAAACCATTAAAGCAAGCCAAATCTTCAAAGTAAAATGTTATTTTAATTAAAATGCTTTTTTTGTTTTCTGTCGCTCAATCTAACGCTTCTCAATTAGTTTTTATCATTTAGTTTGAGAAAACTTAATTTCAACAAAATTTGCATTAAAGCTAAAATTAAGAAATCCCTAAGGAATAACATAGTGGAAATAATAATATAAGAAACTAATTAATCATTGTTGTAAGTCTATGTTATATGAAAAAAAATAATGATGAAATTAACAAGCGTTACGCTGTTATTTCGATTTAATTACCCCAGTGAATAAATATTTCTTACAAATATTAAAAACGTAGAATGCTCAACATAAAAAAAAATAATAATTTATGATCTGCAAAAGAAAACAAATCATCCATCCATCCGCTTAATATATTTACTTATTTTTATTTTCATTCTTCTTTTTCCAAGAGTATGAAACAGTTATTTTGGTTGGCAAAACAGACATTTCCACTTCGCTTAGATTTATAGTTTTACATCCTGTTCTATTTTTGGTGGGCTTAGTATTTATTGTATTTTATTTTTATATACTACAAGAAGGAGCAGCGTCTAACATTTCAAAGGAAAACATTTACATGCACGTACTATTTATGAATTTTCTGCAAGTTTTTTTTTATTGCTAGATTTATTTATTGTAGAATTATGCTTTATATTTTTGTATATGTACGAGTATTTCTTTTAAGGCACAGATATATTTTAACCCAGTTTCTGCAGCCAGCCATTATCTCTTCAGGTGTTATATTACAAATACAATGAAAGAAAGCAGTATATACAACTTATATTGCAGCAGTATTTCCATGTTCGTGTCTTATTTATTTGGCCAAATGCCAAAATCGATATTATTATTTTCATCATTTGGTTCTTAAATTAGCCATAAAAAAATCATGAAAAAGAGATTTCTGCTGCATTTCCGTTTTAGATACTTTAAACGTGTACTTGGTGTTTATATTGAATTAGTTGCTGAAACGCATATTTTGCGTAGTTTTGTATTATTTATGATACACGTTATTGCAATGATGAATTCGTTTTTATTTCTCTACTGGAAAAATGTAGAAAAATACATAGATACATACATGTTATATTTATGTTATATTTACTGGCTTATCTTTTTAATTCTTAACAAATCACATTTGAATTGTCATAATGCTATTCTAGTAATTTTTCACAACATTAGACAGCTTAAAGCCATTAAATTTGTTATACTTTGACCATTTGTAATGACCACTAATAGTGGTAAGTGTTAGATTTATAGCTAAGATATATATATATATATATATATTAGCCAAAAAAGAAAATTAAACACACAAAATAAAATATTATACACATGAGGAAGCAATACATACTAGACCCCTGCAAAAGACCAGTTAAAAGAACTTTCAAGGCATGGGAGATTTTTCAAATGCTTTACTGCAGCGCAGTCTTCTAAAACAAACGCTAAGCAACACTGTTGACAAGCCATTTGTTTCAGTTATTGCAGGTATAGGAGTAAAGAAGAAAATACTTCGTGACGGACGAATTTGTGATGCTTGCTTCTTCATACGCATGGGCGCGTATACAAACGTAATGCATGTACGTACGCAAACACGTTGTGTGTATGATCATTGACATGATGTGTGCGCTTACTTTAAAAAACCACCCTTGAACACAACAGCTGTCAACAATTAACTGAGCATTCAAAATGGCCGAAATTGTCGGCATAAGTGAGAGACATGAGTACCAACAGAACGCCACAAAAAAAATTAAAATTCGAATATATATTAATCCGCAAAAATTCAATATTCTCGATACTTTTTGAACACACCTCGTACACAAAGATTTAGCAATTGTTTCTCTAAATTTACCAATTTTTAGTAGAAGCAAAAAAAAAAACTAATGCAAATGTAGAGATTTTGTTTTTTTTTTTTGGTTAAAGAGTACATAAAATTATGTAAGATTTTTGCAAAAGCTGAAAAATGTGAAAATCTGCATTTAACACTTTTTAGAGGAACAAGTGCGACATACATGCATGTATGAATGAGTATATTTATCTTAGGGAAGGCAGCACAGTGAGTTTGAGTTCAAATCTTGGTCGGGGAAGCCAAATGCACTACATACAAACATTTTTCTGATGCCTGTGCTAGTACACAATGACTACATTAAATTAAATTCATATTGTTTCAACGTGAACGTGTTTCATCATATTGATTCTTTATCAAATTCAGGTTGTCTAACTTTGATTCAACATGATTCTTCATTTTAGTTTAACGGTACTGGAATGTTAAACAGAGTTATTGCCAAAACGAAAATTTTCTTTGAAGATAAGTGTAAATCATATTGAATTAACATAAAACACTTATGAAGTAAAATCATTAGCGAAAAATGTTAATGAAACTTGTTTTCGTAAATTTTAAAATGAAAATTTTCTATATGATTACGTTTTAGAGAATATCACAAAGGCCGTCCAAACGCCACTTGGCCACATTACATTTATTCAATAAAGTCCCTTATTATTTATTTTTTTTACAATCTATGGCGGGAATCGAACCCACGACTTCCGAACTGAGAGCCTTGCATCGCTACCACTCAGCCACAGGGGCACCCTTTACAAACGTAGATGCGTGGAAAAAATTATTTGGACCGGCCAAAGACCAGTTGGTAGAAAACTTCTTTTTGATTCTTTTGGAATTTTTGAAAGACCTAAGGATAAAGACTATCACCCAAACCATTATGAACAATGACTCCAATAAATGGGTAATTGGTTATTTTTCCATTTTGGGTGATCCCCCACAATATTTTGTATGACTTGTAGTTTTCTTTGAAGATTACTGTAAATCATGTTGAATTAACATTAAACACATACATATGAAGCAGTGTCATTGCTGAAATATATTAAATTAAAATTTTCTGTGTGCAGAATTGAAAAATACCTTGGTTAATTTTAACAGGCTAGAATGGGCTCACTTTTGCATAGAATAATATAAAATAATTCTGCCAAAGAAAACCGACTTCAATGCAAAGATCTGATAGAATAGTTTCGAAAAAAAATTTATGGGACCAAACTGAAAGTTAACTCTTTCAAACAAAAACCATTTTGAAAATATGTTTGTTAAAAAGAAGTACGTGAAATATCAACTTGAATTTTAATGGGCGTTTATCCGCCCATGTTTTTAAATGCAAGATTGTGTGTCTTTCAAAGCTCAGGGTGTGTTTTAAGTTTTGTAAAAAGCGGTAAAGGTGATCCACTTAAAATAAAATAATAAATTGTAATAGGCGTGACTCCACCCATTTTTTTAAATGAAAGAATGCCCCTATTTCAGAGCTGAAGGTCTGTAATAATTTTCCTAAAAATATTTTAAGTAGAACCAGCTGAAATATAATAATTAATTTTTATGGGCGTAGCCCCGCCCACATGTTTCAAAATTGTGTAATTACAAGAACCAAATGTGTTGGCTATACTAAGCCGCAAACAAATAAGTTAAATATCATATAATAAAATAAAAACTTTAGGCGTGTCACCGCACACTTTTTTACAAAGGGATCAAAAATTTATTTTTACAATCGGTCTTCAATGTACCGAGTGAGAGATGAAGTAACAATGTAAAAAAAATAAAAAAAATACAGACGAATTGATAACCTTCTCCATTTCTTCCGTTAAAAAATATCTTTTCAAGACATATATTTGTTTAAACTTTGTTTTTAGATTTAATAAATAAATCTTAAAACTTTAATAAATAAAATTAAAATCAGTTTTATTAAATAATGTATGAAAAAAAAAACATTTTGCAAACGCTGCCTGCAAGGACAACAAAATTTTTATATACTCGTATGAATCGTTTTGTTCATGAACAAGATCAAAACAAATAAATTTTTAGCGACAATCAACATTTTTGCGTGTTGATTTTACATTGTTCCTTTTTTCTGTGTTTTTGTCAAGACGTCTCGGTGAGATTATTTTCCTCGTTCGTTGTTCACAGCTGGATTTTCCAGAATAAAACTAAAGTGTATGTGCACATACAAATAAATTTTTAGTGACATCCAGTAATTAAATTTCATAAGTATATGCGTCTGAGCATTATCTACTTTTCACGAAAAGTATAAAATAAAATTTAAGAAAAACTATTTTTAAAATGTCTTTTAACGACATCTTATCAATTTATAGTCATTCCTTTTTAAATCATTATCGATCTTCAAGTATTCGCTTCAACGCACAAAAGATATTGTACATAATTAAAATAAGTTTATGCCAACACTTTGTTATAAATATCTTTTTTTGTTTTTAACTATAAGAAGCATTCTTCTTTAACCAAATTTTTGTCTGTATGCCTTAAAATAAGCAGGAAAAATTTAAAATTGAAAATGTTTAAAAGTTTTTTTTTATTAATGACACTTTATTATGTGCTGTCTAAAAAATAAAATAAATGGAAAATCAATATAAAAAAAATTTGCTTGTGCATGAATAGTAAAATTAAAAATAGAAGATATTTTTCCCCTGAATTTCTTAAATCTTTTAAATATAGTTTTTCTACTTCATAAACTTAGCAGCAGTGTTAAAAGTTTGCTATAATATAGTTGCGTTACTTTTATTTTTTGTTTTTGTTTAAAAAGTTTTTTTGATGGAATAATTCATGACTGTTTCCGTACTTAGAGCTTCTTGAAAGTTGGGTTTTTCTTCTTTACTTTTATTTATTTTTTCGTTACAATAATGACAAGTAGCGTAATTTTTCATTCCATTAAACTGTCAGTTATAATTCTCTGAGCACAAAAAAAACGATTTTCTACGTGTCTACTTTAACGAGGAACAACAACACCAGTAACAACGACAGAAATCAACTTAAAGCACAAAAGCATTAAATGTATGTTGCCAGCAACAAAAATATAAATATACTCGTATTGCAAAAAACAAAAGCACGAAGACTTAAAATCAAGTGGCAGTAAAGTTTCACAAGCAGCTAAAAGCCTTAAATCAGATTTCGTGTTAAGAGCTAAAAGTGTTGAAAATCAAATGGAGGACTTAATGGCAGATGATCCCTTAGATTTTAATTTTAACGAAAGGAATAAAATAAATTAACAAAAATAAAAACAAAGTTTTGCATACTTTAGTGTTCAAGCGTGAAAACAATAAAAATAAAAATAAAACTTTTGAATGCTTTCATTTTAAAGCGCGCAAGATATTTTTATTTGTGATAAAAAAAATATATGTATGTCTTTATTAGTGTTCTTCAAAATACTCATATAAGGGATGGACATCTACTACTGGGACATCTACTACTACTATGGGCACTTTGTTAAAGAGTAACAAAGTGCCCATGGGAGGAAGCAAGACCAATGCTGGTAGCACTTTTCGGGGTTAGACTTAGCCATTTTAACATTTAGAAATTATTTAAAAAGAAGGTTAAATTGGTGCTTCTTTGGTTGTTCGGTTTTAGCAGTTTAGCGTGTTTTGATTAAAACAGTGTGTGACGAGGGTATGAAAATAAACCAAAAAAAATTTTTCGCAGTTTCTTTAAACGCTTTATATATACACACACAAAACTAAAGAAGACGCATTTCCCATGACTATATCCTTCGATATACCATTGCTGTCTTACACACAGAAAAAACTTATATCAAAATCTACGAAAACCAGGAAATTTTTAAAAACTTTCGGAAGTTATTTACATACATATGTTTTTCATGTTAATTCAACATGATTTACAATACACTTAAAAAAAAATTTTTCCTTTTGAAATAAACTAATTTTTTAAATCAAATCAGCAAAAAGAAAACATTTTCTTTTACATTTATTGTAAATCATGTTGAATTAACATGAAAAACATATGAAAATAAATCATGAACACGAACATTAAATCACAGTAGCGAGAAAGCTCTGGCCTTGCCTCAACTCCCATAGAACGAAAAACTTCGTGAACTTCATTAGGAAGCACTTGAGCAACCTCGTGGCCCCTTTGATCGGTCACTGCGGTTTTGAAACCCGCGCTTAATGCATGGGTTTCCCTTATAATGACTACTGCTTCAGTTGCAATGATGAGCAAGAGGACGAAAGTATCTTGCATCTCCTCTGCTTTTGCACCACTCTGGAGGATCTCCATCTGCAACTCCTTTGCAGACTATCCTTCAGCAGCCTTTCCGAGTTATCGGAAATAGGACTAAACAATTTGAGCCTTTATGTTAGGAACAGTGGCTGGTTTTGTCGCTGACTCACTTCTTCCCTCCTATCCAATTATTATATTTTTTCTACATCTACCCTTTTCACTCTTTTCCGCCTGCCTTTCTGTCTCTCTCTCTAACTGCTCTGCAACTCATAGTTAGCAGAAAGGGATCATTGTAATGAACCCAAATGAGCTGGACTTTATTTTTTCACACATCCTTAACAGCAACCTGCTAACCTTACCCAACCTGACATCAAATCCGACAACAACAAAACAAGAACAAGTCACACAATTGAATACAGCAGTTCATTGCAACTATGAAAGAAGTAAATAAACACCAACACACTTAAATAACATATAATTACTAATCAATTTAATATGATTTCCAATCAAAATTTTTGGCATGTTGATTTTACATTGGTTTATTAATTTTGTGTATGTTTATGCTTCATAAACATTTTGTTGGAATTAACAAGTAGAAAGACAATGAATACAAAAAAAAATTGGATAATGTATTACAAATTAAAAATTTACCAGCGGGAAAAAGAAGGAGTAAGGATTCCTTCTGTAGTACTCCTTATTTTTGATGTACAAGGCCTGTTCGCTTCATTCAATGCTCATATTTTTTACACGCATTGTGATTGCGGAGTTGGCCTTCCGCTCACTTTTTTTTCGCCTGCGACTCTGAAAGACTTTCAAATTAATAGATTTTGCTTTCGCTATGGTAAAAAAAAATAAAGCAAACAATTACTCCTTCTCTTCTAGGTTTTCATTGAAGGGAATGTGGAATGTGTATCTTTCCTTTTATGTGAAAGAGTTGAGGCCTTGTGCAAGGCATTCTTTAGAAGTTCCTAAGTAGGTCTTTAATAAGGTACGAAGAAAGGAGGTCTTCTGAGCTTTTCCGCTGGCTGCATAACTTGTATATATTCATACCCAAACATGCTCCTGTAAAATTTATATCGATACTCATTTTTCTTTATAGCCTTGCACATCTTCGCATTTCTATCGATATGTCGGAGAAAATTTCCTGTGGTTGTTGAAGTACTAAAATTGTTTAGGCTCTGCAAGATTTTTCTTACCTTTAGTTAATTCGAAAAACCTGACATAAGCTTCATTAATTATTTATGGAATGGAATTGAAACTAAGAGTTATGAAAAGGTTCAGTTTCAAAGAAATCATAGCTAAACAGCATTAATAGAACAATGGCTTAATATTAGATAACATTTACTAAAAAAAAGGAAGTTATTGATCGTAAAGGTCTGCCAACTAAGTAAATATAAAATGGCTTTTCCAAGTAATTCTTTATTTGGGCTTTTTTTGTATTCAACGTCTTTTATGCTAAACGATTTTTTTTTATAAGAATATTTGATAATATTGCTGTCAATTTTCGAGTTTTATTTATGTTGAAATAAATCTCATGATAATTTTTTTGTTCGAATAGGAAAAAAGTTTTGAAGTTTTGTTTGAATATTCGAACAATCAAATAATAAAAAAATTTATTCGAATATTAAAAAAAAAAATTGGTTATAAATTAGATATGCCGCAAATGGTATGTAGTTGCATTTATTTTTTTAAATACATAACTTCCAACTAAATATATATTGAAGTTTTGAGGTAACAAAGTATTTTGCTCTTTCAATCAACTTTAAAAAAATTACATTTGTTTGGTATAAAAATAAAAAAGAGCTTGAATTTGACTAAAACTATTTCTAAGAACTATTTTATTATTTACGGCCGTATTCATATTTCTATGGGAAATTTATCAAATAAACCTTTGATAAACTTAAAATATATTTTGTGAATAGGGATTTTAAAATATAAATTTTTATTTCAAATTTAAATATCATATAATATTAAAATTTTGGTTTATGAGTAATAAAATATCCTTCTCAAAAGCAAAGATTTAATCTGATAATAATTTTCGTTAAAATTTGGCTAAAACTTTAAACTGACAACACAATTGTGTCAACCTATTTCAACTTGAATGAAAAAGGATTATTTTCCTTTTAAATGGGGTTGGGGTTTTCTCTGCTTTCTCCGCCCACTGTAATAAACTGACATGAACTGTTTTATGTCTTATCGTCAGTCGTTTTCTTAATTGTTCAACTAAATGGAAAATTCATGAGAATTTTTCTTATGTTTGTTATTTCAATAAAATGATAATATTATTTCTAAAGAAGACCTAAATTCTTAGATTTGTACAAAAAGTATTTCTTTTTATTTATAATAATAATATGGCATAAAGGAAAATAATGAAAGCAGAAGAAATGGTTGTCAGGGTTTTCATCAAGATAATGTTTGCTCGATCAAAGGAATAATTTAAGTGAACTAAGAATTTAAGTGGAAATAAATTTCTTATTCATATACAAGATGTGTTCAAAGAGTATCGCGAATTTTGAATTTTCGGGCGTTACGTATATTCGAACTTTGATTTTTTTGTGGCGTTATTTTGGTACTCATGTCTCTCACTTATGCTGACAATTCCGGCCATTTTTAAAATTCAGTTAATTGTTTAACAACTGCTTTGCTTGCACGTGTTTTGGCTCCTCTTCGATTTTTACCTATTAAAAAATGGAACAAACAAGCTGTATCAAATTTTGTGTGGAAAACGAAATTAAATGCGCGGATGCATTCCGAATGTTGACTGTGGCATACTGAGTTGCTACCTACGATGGTGCAAAATGTTCTCAGAAGGCCGATAAGATGTGAACGACAAAGAGCGTGCCGGACGGCCGAGCACTTCAACAACAGACGAAAAAATTGATGAAGTGAAGAAAATGTTATTGGACAATTGTCGAATCACCATTAGAGAAGTTGCTCGGTACCTAGACATATCGATTGGCTTGTGCCATTCGATTTTTATCAATGATTTCGGCATGAGACGGGTCGCCACGAAATTCGTATCAAAAACAGCATCGCCAATTGGCCAAAAACAACACACTAAGGATGCCGTAGTCGCCGTATTCCCCAGATCTGGCTTCCTGTGACTTTTTATTGTTCATGAAACTGAGGAGGCCCATGAAAGGAGGACGCTTCGCTACGACTGACGTGATAAAAATGGCATCGAAGGAGGAGCTGAACAAGATAAAAAAAATAATTTAATATAATTTATAATAAAGTGCTTCGAAGATTGGAAAAAAAGTTGGCATAAGTGCATTATATCTTAGGGGGTTACTTTGAAGGGGACAAAATAGATATTCATGAATAAATAAATAACTTTCGAAAAAACACTAAATTCGCGATACTTTTTGAACACACCTCGTATATGTAGATAGTTGGACTATTTCACTTAGAACTACATTCTATAGGACAACTGAGATCACCAGTGTCACTAGATGTACCTCTACGGTAGCTTTTGGTGGTGGTCGCTGATCCCACGTTAGTTGTGTTTAATCTAAATAATAATAATCTTCGTAAGTGGTATTTACCTGAAATATTTGAAAAATACCTGGTTGGTTCCTGAAGGAACCAGCAGGCACCCGGATTTCAAAATTTTAACACATATAGTGGATATACATATATTGAAGCACACAATGTTTTTTAAACAAAAATAAACAAGTTTTATTCAAGCAAATAACAATGTATTAAGAAAAATGCACTAATAATAAAGTCAGAAATAAGATTTAGACTTGATGAAAGTTAGCAAAGCAATTTTTTTCTGATGAAAAACATAAATGTACATTACATTTTTGGCATCGAAATTTTGTTCGGGATGTACATTTCGCATTTTTGCATCGGGGTTTGCCTTCTTTTACAAATTCGGGTAAGTGGCCGATATTATCCAAACGTATATCACGCGGTGGTAGAGAAGCAGACATTGGACGCTGACGTTTTGCAACAATTTCAGTCTCAAGATTACTTGGTCGACCTTTTCTTACTCTCATTGCAGTACCAGATTTTGTCAAGCAATGAGCAACTTCCGATACAAATTCATGCAATGTCATCTTTGGATCTGTTGGATTAGACGCTGCATGGTGTCGCTTGTACAAAATCCAGGCGTTTATTATGGCCATATCACACATGTGGTAAAATAAACGATTTGTCCATTTTCTTGATTTTATTCGTATATGGATACGACCAAGAGAAGAATCCAAAGGTCCAAGTTGCTGGATCATTTTCAATGTTCTCAGCATCTGCTGCTTCAATTACTTCATCTCCCTCTTCATCATCAGTCCGCCTTTCATTTCTAAATCTGGGTCGAGTTCCAAATCATCACTGGAAAAATCCACATCATCTTCGCTATCTGACCACGCAATTGAGTTAACATACTCAGAAAGTTCCTCGTGTGTTCGAAAATCACGAAGTCTACGCCCCATATCCAAAAAGATTAACTAAAAGAACACAAAAAAAATGCCACCATACAAACACACATATAAATTGTTAATTTTGAACTCCCGACCAATGAATTCGAAGACAAACACTAAAAAAACTATTACCTTTACTCCAAATACTTACAGCCTTTTTTAAACAATACCTACAAAGATTACAAAAATATTTTTTTCCGTAACGATTTCGGAGAAGTTAGCACAAAAACTTTTTTTGCAATAAACACAATTTCGCACAAATACCTTCTCGTCGCTGTTGTCACGCACTACTGAACATCCACCTACTAATTGAGCGTAAATTCAACTGGCGATGAGCGTAAATGATAACGGTTGAAGCAAAACAATTTAAAAGTCACAGCGTTAAGTAAAACAAAGAACTGTTGAACAAAGTTGTGATTTTTTTTGGTTGGTTCCTGGAGGAACCAGTAGGCTATTAAGGGTTAATCTAAATAAAAATTAAAAAAAAACAAACAAAGAAACACACATTAGAATTTGAAAAAGAAATTCATTAAAAATTTTTGTTTTCTGTTAAACACTCAATTGTGAATACACACACAGTCATTTTAATTGGATATAATTGAGTTGATTTTGTTTTCTTATGTTACAAATGTCTGTTTGTATGTACAAAAATCGGTGCAGGTGCATTTTTAAATAATATTTTAATTGTCTTCACAAATAAATTAATTGTATTTACAAATCTTTTTTTTTTCGGTGCAGCCTCTACTGATTTAAGGAGGTTAGACTCAATTAAAACTTTTATAAAAAGTGAATACCCTAACTGTCAGATATGTGTATATACATACATACATACGTATCAAAGACAGACAAATATTTAAAATTCTAAAATGCAAATTTAAGTTAAAAAGAAAACTTTGACATTCAATACATTTATTAAATGATTATGTTTGTTGGTAAAATTGTTGTACTTCTTTTCCATACAAATTCAATTCAACGTGCATCTTCAATACAAGCACATGCACATACAAACATACATTTGCAAATATATTCTATAGTGTCTGTTTATTGTAAAATATATTGATATCTTTTCAACAAATGTTCAATCATTTGGAAAATGCATTCATTGGATTAAAAATATTGTAAAACAGTAGCAGAAAAGGTAAAAGATGAAGCAAAAAAACAAAAAAGCCAACCAAACTGTTAAAGAAGCTTATCAGCTGCAAAGCAGCCACACAGTCAAAGGGTCTGTCTGTCTATCTGTCTGTCTGTCAATTTATAAATGTCACTGTTTGTGCTTTTTGTCGCCAGGAAACAAGCAAACACTCATTTAGATAGATACCCTTTCATAAATGGCAACTTATGCAGGGACGAATGTTTTGTTTTGTATATAAATCGTTTTAGCTTGTGCTGGTGTTGTTGTTGTTGCCTTTTTTTAATTTTATGTGAATGAAATCTGTGAAGTGCATTTGAGCAGAAAAATCATTTTGAAGTAATCATTTAGGGAAAGAGTTTACATAAAACGAAAATTTAAAATTATATTGAACTGAAGTGTAGTTAGAACAATAACAATAAAATTCTTGTGCATTTTAAAAATTTTTTTGTTTAGGGGGGTGGGGGGGGGGTTATCCAAACCATATATAAAATATGGGTAACTTGATGAGAAAAACAGTCTATATGGAAAGAAAGCGTTTACGTTCTAAGGATTACGTTCGATTACGTTAATCGAATTGCCTACAAAAGTTACTAGGAATCGATATGGTTTTCAAATATTTATTTAAAATTAATTTCGCTCTTTGTAAAATTTATTATACATAATATATGATGCACAAAAGTAAGCGTATCATTTTGCAAAAGTTTTTTTAAAGTGGAAAACTTTTAAAACTCTTACAATCGTTTAATACATCGAGCCATAACCGTCAAAAAAGCTTAAACCACATCTTTATTTTACGAAAATTGATTATCTACGGTCGTAAATAATTTATTTTCGTCAAAATATGTCGCTTAAGCCTTTTTGACATGCACACAATTTGAGCAGCTGGTCTTCTTGCAGAATTCGTCTCTACTAGTGATCCAAACACAAAAT
Organism: Nowickia ferox; assembly: GCA_936439885.1. Lineage (NCBI taxonomy): Eukaryota > Metazoa > Arthropoda > Insecta > Diptera > Tachinidae > Nowickia > Nowickia ferox. The sequence goes on along the minus strand of OW387023.1, from coordinate 85,495,424 downwards.
GATATATAAAGGGTCCGCCAGATAACTTTTTTTTTTAAATGCTATAAAAAAAACTACTGAATATTTTCTCAAATTTCTTTTTTTATTTGAAAGTACAATCCTTCCGGTTAATAATGAAAAATAATTTCATTCAAATGGCTGCCTCGGCTGGCCATGCAGTAGCCTAAACGATCGGTCCAATTTTTAAGCACATTATCGACTGTGTGCAGCTGTATTTCACCAATGGCTTCACGAATATTGTCCTTTAAAGCGTCAATTATCTCTGGCTTGTCGGCGCAACACTTATCTTTGACGGCACCACACAAATAATAGTCCAACGGTGTCAAATCGCAGCTGCGAGGTGGCCAAACGACATCAGCTCTGCGGCTGATAATGCGATCTTCAAAAACAGGGCGCAAAGCATCGAGTGTAGCTTCGGCTGTATGGCACGTAGCACCGTCCTGTTGCAACCAAATGTGTCCAATATCCTCCTCTTCAATTTTTGTGAACAAAAATTCGTTCAACATGGCCCGATAACAATCGCCTCTGGACCAAAATCCGCACCAAACAGTGACTCGTTTTGGGTGCGTCGGCTTTTCAATGTATGCTTGAGGGTTTTCTGTGCCCCAATTGCGACAATTTTGCTTGTTTACATACCCGCCAAGGTCAAAATGAGCTTCATCTAAAAAGATGATTTTTTTTTGGCAAAATCGGCATCTTCTGTAAGTCGATCGCAGGCCCACTTGTTCAAGCGTATACACAACCATATTCGTTCAGCGGAAGGATAAAACTAATTATCTGTCAAATCAGACATGAGCTAAGTGTTACCATTCACGAAATAAGCACTAGTTGAAAAAAAACGTTAGGTGGCGGACCTTTTACAAGAAAGGAAGAAGAAGACTCAAGCGTTTTTCAGAAAAAATTAATTTCCTTTAAAATAGTCGGAAAATCAAAGTTTTGTCTATACTTAATTACTGATGATTCCGAATCTGGAGATGCAATTTCTAAAATAACTTAGAATAACTTTTTTTTGTCTTTATGGAATAAATAACATATTTACACTAGAGATGTGCATGTGAATGTTTTTTGACTCACGACACGCACGGTCACGCAGGAAAATATTGTACTCACGTCACTTTCACGCACGAACGATCTTGAAAATTTTCACGATCAAGCATGCTTACGAATAAAATATTCTTAATCACGCACGAGTGGCTTACAACTGATCACGATCACGCACGCTTACGAAAAGGTATTTATTTATTTATTTATTTCCAATATATTTTATAAATTAATTTATAATATATATATAAAAGGCGCCGGTAGCTAGACCATATGCGCGCGTATTACTACATTGTACATTGTATTTAAAGTAATCTTATGTAGAGATAGAGTAATAAACAATAACTTAAATAAAAAATTATTTACAAAAGAGAAAATATATACATAAGTACATACGTATATACAAAAATGATTTCCATAACCTCAAGAAAAGTTTCTTTTTACTTCTTTTGAAGAAGTATACTGACTTTTTCCCATTGCTAACCGATATCGCTCCCATAACCACCTAAAACAACGAAAAAGTATGTAATTCAATTTGTATGTTTCTTGGGTTGAAAAAATAGATTCTTACACATACATATGTATACGAATATATGTACATATGTATGCACGTGTATATATAAAATGTACAAACTTAATTTTTTTTACATGAAGAAATAATTATTGCATCAAGGTTTTTGTTTGAAAAATTAAATTTTTTCTCTCGAATGTTTTTGTCTGATCACAGTAAAATAAACAATTATTGTTAAATTTTTTAACTACATACATACATTAACACATATTTATAAATTAAAATGTTTTTATATAAAAAATTTGTTTGACATTTAATGAAAACTTTGTTGTTAGTAAAATGTTTTGGGATACAAAAATAACATTTTAAAATAAAAATTTTTTGCAGCGTATTAAAACAACTGTTGAAGGTAAAGTATTAATCAAACCGGTTTCCCATAAACAATTCATTGATTGAACCAATGTTAATTTTAATTATGCACCCCTGATCTAATGGAGCATATGTATGTGTATTCATTTGTATACACGCAAAGAAAAGATATGGTTGGTGCATGGTTGAGAAAACAATATTATGTTCTCCTAGACAAATGTGTAGTCATTGAAAACAATTTATTATTATTTTAAACATTAATTGCGTTACGATAAACAAAGTGATGTTTGAATTTAATAATTACATTATTATATTCATAAATAGCGTGATATGGTTAGAATTTAACAATATACTTTTGTTAAAAATTTATGACTACAACATAATTTGTATTATTATGTAAAAATAATATGATGTAAATAACAATATAATGTTATCCAAAACCATACTATATTTAGTTTTCAAAAAAAATCTTTTTCAGAAATATCTTCTGTCAGTTAAGTGTTTCGTTTGTAAGCTATCGGTATTGCACGCGTAGTGTTAAATAAATAAAAAAATAAATGAAGTATAAACAAGAGGATATATCAATAAAAATATTTATACATGTATTTCTTTATACAAGCGTGTCTGTATTTCGTGTATACGCACATATTTCTGTAAGTAGACGTCCACATATATACATTTTATTTCAACAATATCATTTTATATTTATTTCGGATTTGACGCACAGCTGTTTTAAGCAAAAGAGCAAAAGGTCTACCAATATATGGTTAAAAAACAAAATATTATTATTATATAGAATATTAGAATATGGTATGGTTATTCTTAATTTAATTTTAGTCACGTCTAATAATAGTGTTGTCATATTTAACCAAAATGTGATAACTTTGAACAATACTAAGATTAGGTTTAACAAAGTTAATTGTTATTGTAGATAATATTATTATTACTAAAACTTTGCTTTTCTATTGACAATAATATGATTTGACTGCAACCATATACTTCAATCATAGTATGTTGCTGTTTGATTATGGTTACCTCTTTGCGTGTAAGAAGCCGATTGGTGTTCCGCACTCTGGTGCTACTTTTACTTTGGGCAACATATTTTTTTGCATTAGTTCTTTTCTTTTAATAAAACAGCATCTCCCTGTCGGTGATGGAGTTTCAGACTTATGGGTGTTGTAATTATTTCACTGGTTCCTGTAGAGCCTACCGCATTATCTTCTATAACCTTTTCATCATCCGCTGCCTGTCCGGAGTGCTTATTCAATATAATCGCAACTAAGCCTACCGTGTCATTAGCCATAATCTGCAGCAACCCGTCTGGTAGCTGATAGCTGCGAAATACACGCAGAGAAAAAACTGTCTAATAGAATCAAGAAGATTTTCTCTATGAAACATTTTTAGGCTAAGGGGTATCCCAGCAGAAAGAAGCGAAGATTTTTTCATAGAGATTCCTTATTATTTTTATGTGGTAAACCCTTTTAATTTTATCAAGAAGAAAACCGCTTAAAATCAAGAAGAAAACTTGTTATCAAATTTTTTTTTTACTCAACTTCCCTTATTTTTGGCACCAAAAAAAACAATTCATAGAGAAAAACTATTTGATGCTATTAGTTTTTCTTATAAATTGTATAATATAGGGAATTCTTATTGATTTCATTAGGTTGTCTTATTGATTTTTTCCTTATTGATTTCATTAGGTTCCTATATGATTATGTGTAAATTCAACGATTTAATTTTTTTAATAGGGATTTCTTCTTGATTTTATTAGCTTTCTTGTTTATATCATATCTAAAAATAAATATAGTGAAAATTTTTTCATGATTCTTTCGTTTTTGTATAAGCATGTTTGCACAATAATTTCAATGGTTATTCAGGCTGCTTGTTAGCATATTGGGCAGAGTGTTCAGAAGGTTGCTGGTTCAATACTTATCTTCTCCTCTCAAGTAATAATATGTATGTATGGTGAGTTAGTTAGGAATATAATATAATGTGTATGTTTGTATGTATAAATAAATAAAGACATACAAATTTTATTTTTATTTTTTATTGTGTCTCCTCATAAAAACTAGAAGAAAACCTTTTTGAAAAAAATCAATAAGATAACCTAATAAAAATTACAAGTTTCCTTCTTGATTTTTTCAAAAATGTTTTCCTTATGAAATTAATAAGATTTCCTTATTGAAAAAAAACCCATAGAAATATCTTATTAATTTTGTTCTAATTTATGCGGTATTTATTAGGCACTGTGTTCTCTCTGCAAAACAAAACGAAAACAAACGTTTTCTACTATTAATTTTCATACTCTGATTTTTATAATGGGCATAATTAATTAAAAGCTGAGTAAAAACACTCATAGCAAATTTTACAAACAAATTTCGGAAAAGAGCTCTGAATTAATTCATAACCAATCTCCAAATGGAGTTAAAGTATAAATTCATTTTTCAAAACACAATTTTATGTACATATTAATGACCTTTGCTCAAGCAGTTTCTCATGATAGTTACTTCACTTGCACATTTTGTGTGATTAAAAATACATTAATCGTTCAAGGTTCAGTTTATTGTAAATCAAATGAGGAAAAATAATCCTTTAATTACACAACTGGCAATCGATTGTCCTTTTAATGGTTTCTAAATGTAAAAAATTGTGACACCTCTTACAACATTTACCAACAACAAATTTTTGCATAAAACTTTTGTTTAAAACTCTCACTATTTCTATAAATATAGTTGAAAATTCAAAAAAATCCATATTAAAAATATTCATTAGGTTTTCTTATTTTCTATCCAAAACATGTTCCACAAGGTAAATATTTCATTTGAAAATTAAATAAATAAGTTAAACAAATAATTCGTTGTCGTTTGATTTTTTTTTAAATTTAAATAAATAAGTAGCTATCTTAATTGTTTCTAAACAGTATGAACAAAATTCTGAATTAGTTTTCGGAAAAAATGTCTGAAGTAGTTTTCGATGTTAGAAAACAAGCCTTTAATTTAGCCTTAGTATTTGATATAATATTAAGGGTGAATAAGAAATCATAAAAAATATATTGAACGGCGAATGATTTTATTCTCCAATTTTTTATACAAACAATCAATGACTTAAATGTGTTAAAATGTAAATATGTCATCGCCACATACATAAGTGCAACTACTTTCCTTCTGATTACTGAAATTATTTAAGCCACCAATAGCAGTTATAATGCAATTATAAAAACATTATACCATTGCGTAGTATAAAGTAACGTTAATGCGGTTTATTATGGTTTAATTTGTTTTTTTGCCTTGTGCTGGCATAAAAAAGATTTTATTTTGTATTATTCGCTGAAAATAAATAATTCAATTAATTCACATAAAAAAATAAGATTGTGGTAAAATGTACAGTGTTGCTGCTGTGAGAAATAAATTTATATATAAACGCAAGCCCGCCCACACACGTACATATATGTATGTAGGTGGATGCATACATGTGTGTGTATGTGCGTATCTTATAATACCCGTAAACATTTTTTTGTATCTTATTTAGTAATTGTTTACAATATAAAGAAGTTAATGCATTTAAAATACCATATATGTGTATACTCGTACACAGAAAAAAATAATTTTGATGATTCAATAAAAAAGTCTTTTGAATTTTCTGTCTTGACGATTTTTGCATTATTGATAAATAAAATTGTTTATGCACGTTTATTGAAAATTTTTTTTCTTCAGTCCACAAAGAAATTTAATGAATCAAAGAAAAAAGTTGTTGACTCAAATTTTATTTTCAGTGATAATTGTTGTTGTGTGTGTGTATGAATGTTACATTTTTCAACAACTTTTTGTTTGTTTTTGCTTGGCTGCGGTGAAAACTAAATGTGTTTAGGAACCGGCAACCTCTTGACTAATAGGTTAGGTTAGGTTAGGTTAGTCTGGTTGGTCAGGGACCTCGCATAGACCAGTATTGATCCTTAGCGATACCAGCAGATGACAAAAAACCTGTAAGTATGGCAGCCTAGTTCGTGCTGCCTGTATCGAATGACTTCCACACAGATTTAACAAACCCTCAAGACTTCGAAAAGTGTGATCACCCAAACAGTCAAATCTAGTGCGGCTTAGAGCCGGACAGTGGCACAGTAGATGTTCTACTGTCTCCAATACTCCGTGCTCCCTACATTTCCTGCAGGTACCCTCAAGTATCTGTCCTATTTTGACGGCATACGAAGCCGTCCAGCAAAGTCCAGTTAATACCCCCACTAGAAGTCTACAGTCGCTTCTGGTTAGTGATAAAAGGAATTTAGTCAATTTAGGATCATAGGAGCTCCACATGATTTTAGAAGTTTTGCAAGTTTTCTTCACACGCCAACTTTCCTCCGCTTCTTCCTTCATCTTAGAGTCTATGATCCATTTCAGGTATTGAATTGGTTTCCGCACATATACCGTTTCCTCCACCGGTAATTGGGTTCCCCTTTTTGCCAGTATATCGGCAATTTCGTTTCCCTCAATCCCCATGTGTCCCCGCACCCAATAAACATGTACTTGTCTACCAGCACATAAAATATTTAGGGATTTTTTACACATGAGCACCACCGAGGAGTAGTTGCAGTCTGCTGAGATTGCCTTAATTGCTGCTTTACTGTCTATATATATATTCACACGCGCATTTATGGTTTGAGGGGTGAAAGCTAATTCTGCAGCCATTTTGGCGGCATAAATTTCCGCCTGGAAGATGCTACAGTAATCAGGAAGTTTATAAGATTCCTCTATACTGAGCTCCGGGCAGTAAACCGCAGCTCCCACTCCTACATCCATCTTTGTGCCATCAGTGAAGAAATTAAAACTATAGCCACTATAGTTAAGATCTTCAAGATAGCCTTCTTCCCTTATAGTGATCTGTGGTTTGGCTAGGAAGTTAATTTCTGGAATGATGTAGTCCGAGCTACATTCCATGTGTTCCAGCAATTTACCGTCACCAAATGGTTTGTACGACATCTGTCCTGTTGTCCTGAGTCGGATTACGGATTTGCATGCCGCATTCAGAGCGGTTAGTTTTATTGGTTTAAGGTCTAACATAACGTCTAAAGCTGCAGTAGGTGTGCTTTATTTTGTCTCAGTCGCCCTCCACCATACAAGTATTCCGTAGAGTAGATTTGGTCTAGCTACCTCTGTGTAGGTCCAATATGTAAGATTAGGCGAAAAACCGAATATCTTGCCCAGCATATTTTTACATGCGTATAGAGCAGTGGTGGCCTTTTTGACTCTATCCTCTATATTGGGTTTCCACGTCAGTTTGCTGTCCAAAATAACTCCCAGGTACTTTGTATGTGTTTTGGGCGAGAGCGGTATACCATCTAATTTTGGTGTTCTCCATTCCCTGACTCTCCTTCTAGTAAAAAGTACAAGGTCTGTTTTTTCAGGGTTCAAGTTCAGACCACCCTGGCTGCCCATCTATGAATATCCTTTAAAGAGGACTCCATAATGGAGCTAATTGTGTCTTAACTAATAGACTAACGTACTTACCACTCAACTTAAGAGCAAATCGAGAATTTTTGAGGTAAAAAGTTGCTTTCCTGAGCTATTAGGCTGCCTAGACATGTTCAAATTGTATTGATATGTTCACAAAAGTTGTTCAGTTTTACCGTAGCTACAACTTCGCCAAATATTGTTAGCAAAAAAATTAGGAGTCCCTTTAAGTTATTCTGAAAAATGTGAAAAAAAAAATTTCCTTAAAAAAAAAGTGCAGAAAGAAATAATTTTTATAGCATAAGATGCTAAAAAGATTTGTTTGATAGACTTTTAGCTGCATTATTGCTATATATAGCTAAGCGTTATCTCTAAGTCTGAGTGAGGTGTTGGCCAAAAACTGATGTCACCATTTTTTAGGGGCGCACTGATTTTCGAAATATTTGGAGGCCCATAAAAAGCAATTGGTCACCAAAGTCGCGAAATTGAGTATAGGGTTTTGCTACCCTTTGTTAGTACTATGCAAAGTGTAATGAATGTTTCTTCTACATGTGCGCATTGCGTTATGTTATAATTTAACAAATAACTTTGTGGAGTAAAAAAACAAGCCACGAAGTTTTCGTCTTCTAGTCGGCATTTACACGTATACAACACGAGCAATCAAAATAAACAACAACAATAGCACAATAGTGTGTTGTATCAAGCTACAAGCAAGCCAATCACCAACACAAACAAATTAAATTAAATAATATTTGAAAATGAGCGGGATTGATAAATACTGTATTAAGTTGAGACAAACATGATTGAAATTAATATATTTTTCAATAACATGGTTTTGTTGAAAATAATTCTTGTCTATTTTTTTCTGTGTATGTATGTACGAGTATATATGTTTACATAAGCGTATGTAAATGAGTTGGCTTGATTTTGGTTAAAATGTCTGGTTAAAAAAACTTACTCAAAGAAATTAATTATTTTTTTAATTAATATAATAAGAAAATATAGCAGTAATGTTGCAATATACGAGTAGCACACGCAGAGAAAATCTTATTTGCCGATTTACATAAATGCCAGCAGTTACATAAATAAACAGTTCTGCGGTAGATGTTTATAATCTGACTGAAAAACTCATCATCTTGCATTTGATCAGTTTCAGTTGAAAAATAGTTTTGATAAAGGATGCAACTCATTAGTGATTTGGGTAACCAGCAGTAAATTCAATACACAGAAAAATTACTGGTTTAATTTTAATTTTAGAATTTTTAAACTCTTCTTGCTCAAACCTTTATCTGAAATTTGCTTTCTATTCACTGCATACAATCTCTACTTGGTCAACATTAGTCATACTTTAGGCATGATACTCGCTCGTATTTCAAAAATAACTATTTTTTCCTCCAAAAGAACATACGTAATAAAACATAAAATATTTCCATTGTGTCTTCTACTCGTATAAGAACAGCAGCACATATCCTGTTGCATAATTATTCATCCTCTTCATAGTTGTGGCCTTAAGTTTTGCTATTTATGTTAAATAAAATGGTTGGAAATATTTTGCGGTATTTTTGAATCAATATATATATTTTTGTGATTAAATTAATGTATTTAATAAATGAATTAAAATTTGTAAGGGCACAATGCACACGAATGACAAAAAGAATTTTATGAGAAGAAGAAGACTTAATAAATTTAATTTATTTAACCTGATAGGCATTCAAGTGTATACAATCGTTAAGAATTTATTGTATTTTATATAAAAATTTACTTTTTACGCTAGAACACCATAAGTCAAATATATACTATAATTTTTAAATTATAATTAATTTTATTATAATTTGTTTTTTGTGTGTTATTTTGATCATCTATATTTCCGTGTGAGTGTATAATATTGTAGACCTTTATTATAACAATTGGTGTATATATGTGTTCGGCTTGAGGTCCGTTTTAATAAATAAATAATTTTAATTTTATTTTAATAAATAATTTTTAATTTTATTTATTTATTAAAACGGACCTCAAGCCGAACATATATACACTAATCTAAATTTCCTTTAAAAATAATATTAGTCCTTAAATATTTCTATTCGAAGAGCTAGAGTTATTGACAATTTTAAGTCAACATCATTTTCAAAGCAGCAAAAATAGTAGTTAAGGATTGCCCACTACCTGACCAGGCTTAAAAGTTGTTGGGTGTAAAAAAAATAAAAAAAAAATAAAAAATACGCTAATTTATTTATGAAATTTAAAATCCAATAATCTTACTCCATTTGTTTTCATCAAAAAATCTAAGAAAGAAAAATTTCATTAAAAAAAATCTCAATTTGAAAAATCTCTTATTTACAAGGGATTACCAGCCCCCTGGGACGACAAAAATGCACAGAATTGCGGAAATAAAAATTAAAAATTGCCAATCCGTCCGATATGGCGTGGAATGAACCATGTGGATAGTTTTTGTTTGTTGTTGGTTAAACAATATCTACGCATATGCTTATTTCCTTTCTAAGCAAATCATCACTAGACTTTACCAAAAAAAATTCTCCCGAAAATCTAAAAAACTTCGTATGCTTAAAGAAAAACTCTTAAAGTATTTTATTTTAATATTATTTTATTTCATTTCATTTCATTTCATTTCATTTTATTTTAATTTATTTTATTTTATTTTATTTTATTTTATTTTATTTTATTTTATATTATTTTATTTTATTTTATTTGAATGGCATTCAGTTGTACATAAAAAATACTGAAGTATATTTATCTGACGTTAAGTCTGTAGTGTCTCTATATAAAGAATTTTTGTTTGTTGTTGGGTAAGCAACGTCTTTATGCATTTCGTTAGAGCTTAAGAAGCTCATTAGCAGATCTCAATTAAAAATCTTATTAGAAGACATTAACAACTTTAAAGTTTAGATAAACATACTTCGGTTTTTTTATAAGAAAAATTTAATTTTTTATTTTTATCTCTAATTTACCTTATCCATTCATGCGCGTCAGCTTTTTTAGATGATTGTTAAATGTTGCGTTATCACAATGTCGCAGTTAGCGATAATAAATTAAGTTTGTGCGTCATGAAATAATATATATGCATGTTATCGTTATAATGCAGCACTTGTTTCTTCCGACTGATTTAAGCTCACAAATACTAAAGCATTTTCATTCATGCATTTTAGTAAAGTGAAATATGCAAAAACATTTTCATTTATAAACTCTGCCTTCATTTTACAGTTAAGAATGTTTAAATGCATTTATGTATATATTATTACGATTTTAATTCAAATTAAAGCCTTTAAACACATGAAATATTCACACGAGTACTGGCAGATATGTATGCTATGTGTAGGACACACATCCTTATACATAAACGTTAGTATATAAATGAATAAACTCACATTGTAATGTACTTGTGTATATATTCCATACATGATTATTAAAATTAATGGAAAATGTGAAACTTTGTAAAATTGTTAAGTAATTGCTTTAGCATTTTTATGTAAGAAACAAAAGGCAGAGAGACATTGATTAATTTGTTGATGAGCAAACTAAATTATGATGCACCATATGTTGATAATATAAAAAAATGCTTAAAAAAATTAAATCTTTCTTTTATGTCAATTTATTTAAAATGTAGCAATAAAAAAAATTATTAAGCCTTGTTAGTATTCTGAAGATATTTAAAATTTAAAATTAAATAAAAACTTAAGTAAAAATTAATAATCTAATAATCCATTCATTCATGCAGTGCATAAATTTTAAATTAAATTTATTCACAGCGCTGTGAAAACTATTAAAATGCCTTTTCAAACTATATGCTCTATTATTTTTAAATGCTTCATAACATAAAATGAATTGCATATTGACAAAAGAATTTTTTGTCACGAAATATTTATTGTTGAACAAATTTATTAAATTTAAACTTTAATTTCGTTCGGTGTTCTCAAAAAAACTAAACAAAAAAAATCGTACATGCGTGCACAACTTCATTCGTCGCTTTCTCAGTGACGACTAAATGAAAGAGCATAAGCATGTGTGTGATTTTGTTGTTCACAATTGTGGTATGGCGTACCGTTCACTGGTCTAGAGGGTCGTAGGTTAGACTCCCACCAAAAATTCCCAACGAAGATTCTTTTCTGCTTTACTACAATTTGTGAAGGTATTTGTTACATACCAGACTCCTCAAAAGGATACTACTCCTACTAAAAGTATGAAAGATATCAGAAATATATATTCGACTCTGCAGCATCTTGTAAACCCTTCTTAGTATATACACAGAAACAAATTTGGCAGGTTTATTTTAAAAAACTTTATTTTATTAAACTTTTACGAATTAGGAGTTATGAATTCTGTGGTATGTCCTATTTAAGTAAAAATGTTATTTGATTTTTTGAATAAAGTGAAGCTGGATTCACCCATTGTTTCATAACAAAATGTTTGTCCAGACAAATATTTTTTTACTGAGAGTTTTCTGCAGCACGATTCATCCATTTCAAACATTTTGTCTGGAAATCAAAGCTGCCATATAAAATACTTGAGGAAACGATGCGTATGAATTTTACAAGTGGCAGCACGGTGGCAAATGATTACAATTTGCTGTGTCACATCTTTTTAATTGTTTAATGCAATTCTTTCGTTCACCTCCATATTTATATGTTTTATATTTAAGTTTTCCTTTATTTCTATTCTAGTAAATACAAGTATACTCTGTGCTTTTATTATTCATATACCATGATGTGGCAGCCAAGTTTGACTTTGGCTGAAAATTTTAAAAATTGGCAGCTCAGTTCGATTTTGTCCGGACAAAACATAAAATTAGACCAATTCAAGCTGAGAGTTGTTAGCAAAAAATATTTAAAAAAAATTTTTTTTCATAACTTTTTGTTTATTTAAAGTTTACACTAATTTATATATTTTCAAAATAAATAAACAACAAAACAAAAAAAAATAAAATTTATAAATGTTGGTGCTTATCAATCGCAGTTGTAAAGTAAGTCTCGCCTACACACATCCTTTTCTAGTTTTTCTTTTTTGATAAACATGACAGTTTTGTTTATACGATTATTAATCAAATTATTTTTTTTTGTTGACATTTTTGAGAATAAATAAACAACCATAAAATATTCCTTTAATAGGAGTTTTAATGCTGTTTGGCATTTATTGTTATAATTTTCTGCGTCTTCTTCTTTAACTTTGCAGACCTTTTTCCAAAACACTTTTGTTCGAAAGTAAATAAATAAAGAATGTAAAATTTGAAGTTATACAAAATTGCTTGTCAAGCTCTATGTGTTTCACAGCTTTTAAATTGGCATTAACCCTTTTTTGTTGTTGGTTTACTATTAAAAAAAAGGTTATAGTGCTAACAAACATTTGATGACATTTTTGTAAAGGGTCCGCAATCTAACGTTTTTTTTCAATTAGTGCTTATTTAGTGAATGGTAGCACTTAGCTCATGTCTGACTTCACAGATAATTAGTTTATCCTTGCGCTGAACGAATATGGTTGTGTATACGCTTGAACAACGCTGGGAAATATTGCCTGCGATCGACTTACAGAAGATGCCGATTTTGCCAAAAAAAATCATCTTTTCAGATGAAGCTCATTTTGATCTTGGCGGGTATGTAAACAAGCAAAATTGTCGCATTTGGGGCACAGAAAACCCGCACGCATAAATTGAAAAGCCGACGCACAAAAAACGAGTCACTGTTCGGTGCGGATTTTGGTCCGGAGGCATAATTAGGCCAATGAGCAAGGAGTGGTCGTTACAGTCAATGGCGATCGTTATCGGGCCATGTTGAACGAATTTTTGTTCAGAGAAATTGAAGAGAAGGATATTGGCAACATTTGGTTTCAACAGGACGGTGCTACGTGCCACACAGCCGAAGCTACACTCGATGTTTTGCGCCCTGTTTTCAAAAAAAAAAAAAGTTATCTGGCGGACCCTTTATATTTTTCATTCATGTTGCCTCATGACATTATAAAGAGCTGTCGATTATATTATTATTAAATATTTTGCTTTCACTTTTGTAAACTGTGATATTTTGTAAGATTTTTTGTTCGTATTTTACTTTTTTCTTTGCAGGGATTTTTCGTAATTTATGTTTAGCATTTTTTGGTTTTGATTATTTTAAAAGTATCAATTACATTTATTTAGAATTTCTTTTTATATTCATGGTTGTATATTTCAAAGGATTTACATACATATCGTTATCTTAATATAAAAATGCCTAAACTTAATTTTTTTTATAGCTTTTTCCATTTTTGGATAGATTAGAGGCTCATCTGTTGATATATGCAAAAACAGTCGTTTTGAAAAAATAATGAGTTAGGGCATTTCTATATTAAGTTAACGATATTTATATGTTTTTGTGTCTCCTTATTTTTGCTTGAAAATACCATGTACATATTTATTTTGTTCCATATTATAGCAAAACGTAGGAATTCTTAATAGCTTATTGGAATTTTTTCAAAATATATTGATTTTCAGCGGATATTAAATGGTATATGCTAAATTTTGCATTGAAATGACATCAAGACGCATTTTAAATACATTTTATATAATATGACTAGAATTGTTCTTTCGGCTTACGGTCGCTTTAAAAATAAATAAATATTTTTTATATATTAATGTCGAACACAAGATGAAAAATATACGAGTACAACTGTGATAAAAAGACTTCGGTTCAGCCCGTTTAATCAGTCATTTTAGACACAAGGCTGTGATCAAACAAATTTAAATTAAAGTCTAGTTTTGAAATTTATTGTAAATCTTTAAAACTTGAGAGTTTACTGTCATAGATATTCAGAAAAATAATAATAAGGTAAAGCAGTTAAAAAATTTTACTTAAAAATTTTTATAACACAAATTCTATGGTAACTTTGTGGTAAAAAAAAGTATAAAGACTAAAAAATTTGGGACGAAATCAGTGATCAGTAATGAGTAGTGAAAAAGTGAGTAGAGTTGAATCCTGACTTATAGTTTCTTGTACTTATGCGCACTCATACTTATTGCAATGTTGTCCAACTTCATATTCACTCGCAAGTGTGAAGTTCTCATCGCACTCATACTTAGCAAGATTTATGACGTTGTTGATTTCGACTCTCATTAACTCAATGTTTATAGACGATGCAAAATAAGTATTGTATGGCAAAGCGAACTTCGCATACGAACATTAAAATACTCATTATGAGGTTATGTGTTTGCTCATTATCATCAATGTATTAGTATTTTTCTCAAATTATAAATCAAACTGAGTTGATTTATGAGTGTGAGTGTGATATGAGTATGATGTCGACGTCGCATTCATATTTATTGCAACCTATTCGTATTCATATAAATAAATCTTATCGTGAGTGTGCGTAAATCAGAGTAGTTGAGTTTAAAGTTTAAACGATGTCTACTCATATAGATTTAAAATTTCATGAGTCAGTATGCATAGCGAAAAAATGATGCATTACAGATCACTGGTCGAAATTGTTTAGGCGGGCATTTTTGACACAAAACTATGTATAGGGTGTTTTTTATTGAGGTATAGAACTTTAAGTTGGCATCACTTTTTTAACTGGCGGCCATTTTGTCAGCTGTCAAGTGATTAATATTTAGTTTGGTTTGCCATTTCATCATGAACAGGTTGACAAAAGAACAACGCTTGCAAATCGTGCAAATTTATTTCGAAAATAATGGTTCAGTTCGCGAAGTTTACCGCAAGCTCCGTCCATTTTATGGTCGACATAATCGTCCATCAGAGCAATTAATTCGGTTAACCGGTCAATTAGCCACCAAGATCGTGTGATTTGACACCATTGGATTATTTTCTTTGGGGATATGTGAAGTCGCTCGTCTACGCCAACAAACCAGAAACGTTAGGGGACTTGGAAGCCAACATTCGTGGCGTTATTGCCAACATACGGCCCCATATGCTCGAAAAAGTGGTTGAAAATTGGACCTGTAGAATTGGCTTTATTCTTTATTTTAATGGCATAAAATTATCCTTCCAATAAAGCCAAATTGATGGACATTAAAACGATTTTCTTGTGTTTTATTTCAATTCGAAGTTCTATACCTCTAAAAAAACACCCTATATAAATAACAAAAATAACAAAAACCTGTGATCAAACGCATTAAAGTGAACTACTTAACGACTTGGACCAAGTTCTACCAAGTCGACTTGTGTCGTTTTTGACACAAACCAGGATAGATAACCTATGATCAAACATATTTAAATTACCCGGGTTTGATCATATGTTTGTACCAAGAACGATCGACTGAGAGAGTTCAACTCAAGTCTAGACTTTGCACTCGATCACTAGTTCAATTTTGACACAAGCGATGATTAAATAAGACTTGTGCATCAAAACTCTTAAAATTACATGGATTTGATGATCCGTTTGTGTCTAAAATGGAAACAAGTTTGATCAAAACAATTTAAATTACATGGGTTTGATCATAACTTTGTGTCAAAAATGAGCAAGTGTTAAACTTGAGTCGAACTCATTCAGTCGGTCGTTTTTGACACAAACCTATGATTACACACAATAAAATTACATGGTTTCGATAATAAGTTTGTGTCTACAGCAATCGAGTGAATGCGTCGACCCAAGTGTAGATTTGCTTACCGCAGATTATCAAATTGAAAGAACTATGGTGCTAAGTTTGTGCAAGCGAATTGCAATAACTTTTAATTGTTAGAAAATCAACAACAACTATTTTTTACCTGTGTATACTTGCGAAATTAACCCACAGAAAATACTAAACTTTAAAATGTTTTTCATCATCATTTACATCATTTACATAATTGCATATTTGGATGTTTTAACTAAAATTATTGCATCTTTTGCAACAACAATTTACACTAGATGTTCTTTTCGATCCTATAAGGCGCATGGCCTCTGAATAAATTATAATTTTAATTTAAGATATTAATAAGTGAAAATTTTGTTCTGTGTAGCTATTTTTAATCTTCAAAATTTTGTTAATTGAAATTCTAAAAGCAGTTTACATTAAGTGTAATCTTAACAATTGAAATTGGTTACTTTAGCCAATTTAAATTGTTCAGATTCTTTTATGAATCAAAATTCCACAGAAAAAAGTAATAAGAAAAAATGTTAAATATAATTTAAAAATTTAATTAAACTGTCACCTGCAAATAATTTGATAAGATCAATTAAGTTTTTCCACTATTAAAACAATTAAAAAATCATTTCAATTAATTAAATTCATAATTTAAAATATTAATTATTGAAAAATTTTTTCTGTGTATATTTGCTAGCAGGCAAAGACTAAAAGAGAGATTTGGTAAAAATTTCGTTTCTAAACGTTTCAAATTTGTAAAAAGAAAACCAAAATTCGTTTTCAAACATTTTTTCCATACAAATTTCAAAACAAAAAATCGTTTATATTTACAAAATCTACCCCTAATACTTTTGTCTCTTCAAAATGAAATTAAATAAAAATAAAATTCAATAAAGTGCGATTTTGACTCGTACACTAAATTTCGCTCATTTGCTCATAGAACGTAATAATTCAAAAAATGGAATTTTTGAGTTAATGATGCAGAAATAATCCTCATATCGTTCTTTAATTGTGTAAAAATTTCACACAAATATCTTGTTTACTCAACTTTTCAAAGCAAAATAAAATTTTCTTTTACCATTAAGTTGTGTATAAATTGATAAATTTAAATAGACTTTCTGGCAAAATAGTTTTTTCGAGTTATGAACTTTCGAACTTTAGCCTATAAAATTGAATAAATAGACTTTCTGGCAAAATAGTTTTTTCGAGTTATGAACTTTAGCCTATAAAATTGAATATCTTTTCTGATGTAGTAATTTTTATGTTTTTTTGGCGATATTTTAAGTTTTGGTGATTTTTTCTGTTTTTTTATATCTATTTTAAGTTTTAGCGATATTTTTTAAGTTTTGCCTCTTTCTTTCGTTCCGGCGATTTTTTCGGTTTTTGGCAATTGGCAATTTTATAGTTTTTGCATTTTTAGTTTGTTTTTTGCGATTTTTTCGGTTTTTGGCGATTTTTTGGTTTTATTGTTCCGTTGGTGTTTTTTTTTGTTTTGGGGATTTTTTCAGTTTTTGGCGATATGATTTTGTTTTTTTAAATATTTTTTTAGTTTTGCTTCTTTTTTTGTTACCGTGATTTTTTTCGTTTTTGACATTTTTTTTGTTTTGGTGTTTTTGGTTTTATTTATTGCGATTTTTTCGGTTTTTGGCTATTTTTTGTTTGTTTTTTTTTTGCAAAACATATTTTTAGTTTTGGCGTTTTTTTTTAGTTTTTTTTCAACAGTTTTACTTTCAGTTACTTTATTTTTTATTTTAGTAATTTATTTTATTTTTAATGATTTTTTTCATGCAAGCGCGTTTTCCATTTTGGCGAGTTTTGTTTTCGGCATTTTTTAAATTAAAGATTTCATAGCTCTGGCGTTTTAGAAAAATTGCCTCTTACAATTGAAAAAAAAAACACAGCAATTTGTCAAAATTATATGGATCAAAACTACATTAACTGACAGAATACCCTTTAATATTGATTTTTTAAATTTCAATGTTAATTGTTGCAGTCTGCTGAAAATTACACTAACTTTGAAAATTTCAAGTGTCTCTATATAATTGTGGGTATATCACATTAGGATATAAAAAAAGAACGCCCTCTAATTTTTAACTGTCATATATTCATTGCTGTTGGAGCGGCTAAGATCTTACATATTCTCTGAAAATTGCACAAACTACACAATATCTCTTATTGTCCTTGAGAAAATAGTTTGCTACAGACAGACAGACAAGCTCACGGACAACATTGTAGCTCAAGTAATAGGGTTCCTTCCCTTAAGTGTACAGAACCTTAAAAAAGAGAACTACTTTTTCCTGGAATGGGCTTGAAATAAAAGAAATGCCTTTACTTTTTATGACTTAAGTTTTCCATCAAAATGTCATCTTATCTTTTTTGTCAAGTCTAGAATGAACTTTCATTTGTTTGTAGGTGGAAGCATTATGTTCATTCTATTATTGGTTATTTTTATAAGTAAAAGACTATGATTAATTTATGAAAATATTATATTATTCCTGACATATTGCGACCTTTCACAAGTGTACAACGAATTCGAGCCGCAGGTGTAATTTTATATCGAAAATATAAGTTAATAATACAGCTAAGGTATTTTTTTTTTTGATAAAAGGTCATTGGTAGAATAAAAAGAAAAGGGGTGATATTCTGGAAAACACGCCGAAGAAGTGAAACTTTACATTAAAACAAAAATAAATTTTTTTTGTTTTTGTTTGCCATACATTTCTAAAATGAAATAAACGTGAGAATTTCAACGCTTCTCTCTCTTTTAAAAACGGTTGATTTTGCATGAGAAACAAAAACAAATTTTTTACATTTACACAATTTTGTTTTTGTTTTCCATGTAACTTTCACCAAGTCGACGCGTCTTCCAGAATAGACACCAAGATTTATATAATATTAGAAATTTACTATTTATTTAATTAAATTGAAGAACTATGCAAGTAGTATAAAAGTTTTTAAAAATTAATTTTATTTAATGCAACTTGGTACATTTTATTTTTACAATATTAACACTAACCACAAATTGCAAGTATTGATTTTCATTGGAATACACAATCGTATGTCTTGACGTTTGTAATTGGGAAAACAATTGTATTAATTTGCCTTAATTAAATTGTTCAATTTCCAAGAAGAAGAAACAAAAAACAAAACAAGGAGAGCATTATATGCATACGGGTAACAACACGAAATTTCCTTCTATTTTGTTAGCACAACACGTTGCAAAAAGGAACGAACGAGTCACAAATCAAACCCAAACAAACACATGTACTGCAGCAGTCTTTTGCAAATGACAAGAATAATTTACCATCTACAACAACGTTAGCAAATTGTCAATTATTCTTGCGTATATATGTACATACGAGTACTAACAAATATAAATGTGCATGTATGTATGTATGTATGTTTGCATGTGTGATTTTATGTGGCAGCCAATTTTGCCACATTCAAGTCACTCAATCAATCGAACAAACACACACACACACACAGACATATTCAGCAATTTTCCAATAGTGCGTGCAATATTCATATATGTATGAATTATTAATGAGAATATGGCTAAAGAAAAATACGAATGTGAATGTTAGAAGCAGCAACGCTTATGTTATGCAAACAATTTTACACTCTTTATGTTAAGCAACACTCATGCACACATTATTACACACACTTGTCTGCACATTGGTGTCATATGTATTGCAAACTGTAGTCTACTTTCTGGCGCATTTAAATGAAAGAAGAAAAAAAATGTGAAAGAGTCAATAAAATTAGCGTACGAATGTCAGCACTTTTTCAAATTATATTTTCAATACTGATTGCGAGTTCTACATTGTTTGTTTTCTTTTCCATCTCCTTTTGCATCTCCTCTCAGATCTCCTTCACATTAGGGAAAGATGACATCATTAAGCCAATATGTCTGCTTAGTCTACATTTGACGTACAATTATAGTCGTAAAATACTCTTAATGATGACATACATAAAATAATGTGTGTATGTGTGTGTGTGTGTGTATGCGCAAAATAAACACACTGAGCGAGCACATTTTATATTCACTTTATATGTATTTGTTTTTGCTCTATTTAACTATCTGCACTAAAACTTCTATTATAATTGACATTTTAATAGCACAAATGATGCAGTGGTGATACATCAGTTGCTCGCTAAATGAAGGCTGCATACATACATACATACATACATACATATGTATAAAAAATTCATGGCCATAATGAGGCATCAAATTGCCTACACTAAATATTAACAGGGCACTTGTTAATGCGTAATTTATGTATGTCCAATTCAAAGATTTTGTAGCTAAAATCGATTTATTTGGGAAAAACAAAATGTTAACAAACTAGAGGGAAAAACCTACACTAGAAGCTTAATAATATCCCTTTCAGGGACTTAACTTCATTAAAAATATATATTACAAATGCCAACTAACAATCAATAGCTAATGTCTTCTATTGCTAATTAGTGCTTTCGAGCAAAATAATATTATTAGTTGCTTTAAATCTAAAGCCAGCTGAAGCTCTTTTAATTGTTTTTTTCTGCTTCACCAAGTCTGTGTTCACACAATAAGAGTCTTATTGATAATATTACTGGTTTATAGGCGAGCTTAAAGGTTAGACCGCGAGCGTGGCACTTCTAATATACAATTTTTTTTATTCACAGAGAAAACAGATTTGTTGTGATAACCGAATTTGTAGCCAATCGAATTTTGTCGGTTCCAACAACTAATACACAATTCTGTTCTAATGAACGAATATAGCTTTTCTAAGCACCAATTTTTTAGTACCGATATGTGAATTTTTAGAATGAAATTTTAATTGTGACTATAGAAATAATTAATTGCTACAACCAATATAATTGGAATTTCTGAAAGAATCATTGGTAGACATGGCTCATATACATACATACATACATACATTCATAAAAACAATTTGTGCAGAATAAAAATGGTAAGTAAATTAATATATTTATCGCATATTGTTTTAAGTTTTTGCTTATATTCCGAATTGAATGAAATGTGCAAATTTTTGATCTGTTAGTTACAATAATCGAATTTTTTTTCAAATTAAATATTGTTTACAACAATAGTTTTTTTTTCATTTCAAAAGCCAATATTCAGTTACGTTACTTTATAACTTGAATTGAATTCAATTGTGTCTACCAATACTTTGAAATGGTTATTAGAAATAAACGGAATCAATTGTTATTACTAATAAAACTATTGTGAGAGTTCTATTTACATTGTAATTATGGTTTTTTGTTTATAAATATACAAAAATCGTACAATTGATTGATAATTGATAGAAAATATGGAATATTGGAATACATAATTAAATATTTGTTGCTCCAACAGATTTTTAGCCAATCTATTCTCTCTGTGTTTATATCACAAAACGTATATAGGGTAAAGCAAAGCACACAGGGTTTTAGCAAGTAGTTAAAACAAAAGTAAATTCAAACCTTTGTTCCATTGACAAAAAAAAAACTTTTTTGTAACAACAAATCTTAAAAATTTTCTCAGGTAAATTTATAAAATAAAAGATATTCTAAAAATTGAGTTAATCAATTCTTATAGTTTTATTTATTTTATTACTTAATCAAACTTTGGGAAAAGTTTATAGACCTCATGTTCTCATCTAAAGCTACTCAAAACACAAGAGAGAATAACAATGTAGAAACATGAGAAACTAACAGACCAACCTAAATTACGACGCAAAGCGTTGTCTGGCTGTCAAAATTTCTCATGCCCTTACAAAATGTATGAAACCAACCGAAATAACGCGGCGTCAACGCTTTGCAATTGGAAAATCCAATTTTGACAGCGTGTGAAGTGAAGTTGGCTGCAAAAGTACTGTTGTTTTTCTTAAGTAGTGTAACTTTAGCTACTTTCAGGTCAATTTAGAATTTTTATTTTTATTTTTTATTTCTATTTAGAGTTTTTTATTAATCAAAGTGAGTAAACATTACTATTTCTGGCGCAACGTTAACGCTCTAATTTAGGTTTAGGATTTCAGCGTAAAAGCTAAGCGCTTAATTACGTTGCGCTTTGTGTCGTAATTGAGGTTGGTATTTAAGAAGCATAAAAAAGTTTATAAAAAACGGCTGGCTGTTTCGTTCAACTATGTGTTGTCAGAATATTTACAACTAACTTTGATGTTATTTGTTCATTAATAATTATCACATGTAATTTGGCTTAAAAGGCGATACGAACATTAGCCTGTTCAATTCATTAAATAGCTGCATTTTATTTTGGTGGTAAATTTTACTTCGACTTGAAATTCGTTTGAACAAATTTTTGACCAAATCTCCTCTATTAATTTAGCGTTTTTAAGTGTCTTTTTTATATTGTCCGCCTTCATATTCAGTTAAATTTTGGAGGATGTTGCACAGCACTTGTATAAAAGTACATACGTCAATATCATACGTAAATATTCAGTTAATTCAGCTTCCTGCCATAATAAAATAAATAAATATGAATTATTACAATAGAAGAAGGGTTTATGTTTTACATAAGCTAAGACGGCTTTTCCACAGGCAAATTTTACTTTTTTTTTCCAAAATAGAAGTAACACTCAGGCAATGATTACCTACTACTATTACTAGGTGTTACCTTCTCTATCAAAGGGATAGCGACAGAGGGTGAAGAAAGGGCGAGAGGAAAGCTTAATTTTTTTGCACGTTTGTAAAAAATTATAATGATGTATTGCAGCGCCTCTGGTGTTAAATAAGGCGCATTTATATATTTTTTTAGCAATCTCTTTTAGTAGAAATTTTATGGGTTATTTTACTTGTAATAATGCAGTGTTGCTGTAGCGCCTTTGGTGTTGAATGAGGCGTATTAATGTTTTTTTTTGAAGCTGTTCTTAGTAGCAATTTTATTGGTTATTTTACTTCGCAGATGCTTCTGCTATAAAGTCAAGACTTTGCTCCCATTCTCTTTTGCCTTCTCTCCTATAAACTCCAGATTTTGATAAGTATACTTTCGTGTGAAAAAGCCGTATAATAATGAAAAAACATTAGGATGTTATGAAATATTTTTTAATTTTTTTCTACATAGTCAAACAACTTTGGAGAAAATGCAACCCTCATCTAATGGATTTTATAAAAATGTCCAAAACACAATAAGAATTCATTAGACCAGGGTTGCATTTTCTCAAATGTCTAACGATTATAAAAGATTGTGAATACTAGTCTTTATCCTATAAGAAGCAGATGGCCCCAATAAATCGGTTGAACATATCCATGTCTTGTGCCAACGCTCTCACTTCGCGCCAAGTTTTGCCCATTCTGGTCATTTCTGCATTGATTTACCTTTTTTACATATTAGCTGGCCGTCTTCTTCATCGACTTCCTTGTGCATTTCTTGTAATGTCGTTCCTTGATCTTCTTACACCGCCATTTACGTCTTTTTATCTCTGTAACTATGAATTGTTAGTTGGATTATTCCCAAACCCTGTTGTTGGACACCACCTGGTTGTCTCGAGGGGCAGCGTTCTATGTTTCGAAACCGTAGAGGAGAGTCAACTTGGTATTTGTGTTAAAAATTATTAACTTTGTGCGCTGAGAAAATGAAGATGAATTTCCAACGGAACGTAATGCCCAAAAAATAAAAGCAAATAGGACTTTCTGCTGAGAATCTTAGAATCCCCAAATAAATTGGAAGAAATCCAGAAAATGGAATTAGCAGCATTTTTGCTGTATTTTCATTATTGTTTTGCCAAGAGCAAAGAATTATTTTTAAAATATTTAAGAGAATCTTAGCCCTATAAGTGTAGTAATAGCTTTTTTATTGCAGTTTCACAATTTGAGAAAACAGACCTTAAATTTTATAATTACAATCAAAATAGGTGCATTTTGGAATGCTCTATTTCCACCAATAACAAAAATTTTGAAAAAAAAAGTTCGTATGGTATGACTTATAATATTATCTTTTCATTTAGTATAAATTAATATATCGTTAACTGAAACGCAAAACACTAACTAACAAATAACATTTTCACAATTTTACAGAAGGAGGAAAAACATGTTGAAATAACAAATATTTCTGTTATTGTGAATGGTGTCGTTATCGTCACATCAAGACGATAGTAAATATTGTTACTTGTGTACTCCTAATCGGCAACAATTGGCTCTTATTGACAATCTCTTACTAATCTCTAAGGCTTTGTAAATTAATGTAGCATGTTAATAGTAGTCAATTGTTGTCGACAAAGAGTAGACAAGTAGACAATTTTTACTGTCGTCTTGACGCCATTCGCAATAGGGGGCATTGACTTGTTTAATTCGATTTTTCGCACAGATTGTTTTTTTTTTTTGTAGCGATTAAATTGATGAGATGACACAGAATTTATAGAAAAGATGATTTAAAATTTTTTGTTAGACAGGGAATTTTGATATTAAGTTAAGACAAATTTATAATTACGAAAAAATTTAAGCACTTCATACGAAAAAATAGCGGGGATAAATCGTTTTTTTTTGTGCCCTTGAAACAAGTTTTTTCCACAATACTGAAACTGGGTTTGCAAATCCGATAAGTTTTGACCTCTCCATTAGCAAAACAAGTGTAAAAAATTTAGAAGAAAAATTTTGTATTAACTTTTTGTGCTTTTTTTGGACAGTTTTTGCATCGCAGTTTTTTATAAAATTAATATATTAATTTTTCCGTAAGATATTAATTATTTCTTCAAAACGCATTATTAAAACTAGTTTGAATTTCGCTTCCTGTGTTCAGGGAATTTTTACCAAAAATCTCTTGATAAATTGAGTTTGTCTTATCCTGAGAATTACCGTACCGTAAACCCTAAATATAATTCACAAATTCTTACAAAGGTGTTATATTTAAAAGAAAATAGCACATATACAAACTCACACACACGCATATATTTTTAAACATACATACATATGAATTCCTTACATTAGTAAGTACCAGATATGCCCTGAAGTCGTTGACTTTTATATGACAGACTGTCAGTCAATATACGTACTTATAGTGCTCACTTGTTGTTCATGTTCATGTCAGTGTTGTTGCTCGAGTGTGTCTCTGCACAGGAAAAAAAATATCTTACTAATTTGTCATAACATATTGAGTTGACAACATGCTTTTATGAAAGGTTACAAAAGCGCATTTTATTTGCACGTTGACTTGAATTATTACTAGAGTTTTATTAGCTGTTTTAAGAAAAGTTTCGCTTTGCAACTTTTTCAACACCAATATTTAACAATGACAATGACAAAGACACGAAACACTTTATCAACGTCATAATGTGATGGGTAACATAAATGTTAAATATAATTGAATAATTCTTGCTGCTTGTTGCTATAGTTCTTAAGAGGATTTTCATTGCAAAAATTTATAAAATAAAAATGAAAACTTCATTATGCTTAATTCGAGAAGATTATTTTGTTACTATTGCAAAATAGAGCAATTTATAAGTGTGTTTTAATTACATAATTATATATTAAAAACTATGATCAAGAGCTTATTTTTTTAATATTTACAGCAAATAAATTATTAATTATAAACTTCATTTCTTTTATTTCAGGTATGTCAACTTTCCTTTTGTTACATTCTACTGTCAGTAAGTGGATTAAATAATCTTAATTAAAATAGAAAATTCAATAGTATATTTAATGAAAAAATTAACCCTTTCAGCTGAAAATGTTCCAATAAAGGTTTAGTGAGTTACTAGCAATAAGTTCGTGATTTTTTGAATGTAACACAGATTTTGCAGATAAAAACTGAATGTATTCTTCAACATAGTCTCCTTTGTCGTTAAAATATGAACATGTGAGCTACTTTCATTGGTGAGAAATTTTTCTTTAGGTTTTGGGAACAATAAACAGTCACTCGAGGCTAAATGTAGAAAGGAGAGTGGATAAGAAAACAATTCGTAGCCCAATGTTAGGATTCTTGCATGCACATTTTTTATTTGTTCTGCTAAAAAATAATTTTTCACTTGGTGGTTTTTTCCGGAATCTTCGAACCAACAAATTGTCACTGTACTGTAGAGATAGAGATAGAGATAGAGATAGAGATAGAGATAGAGATAGAGATAGAGACAGAGATAGAGATAGAGATAGAGATAGAGATAAAGATAAATTTGGTTTCAGGTATTTAATAACTTAAACAATTTAATGTATGCTCTCATGGCTTGTAATTAAAATTTGTGAATTTCTCATATTTAGGAATCTTATGCTATTTCCGTTCAATGGCACATTTGAATTCCCATTTTATCTCATATATTTTCGAAATCTAAACTTTAATTTTAGCACTACCGCCACCCTGTTTGTAATGGGTTAAACATTTTCGTTAAAAAAAATTATCGTCTGACAAAGCAATTTTTTCGCAAAAAAAAAACAAATAAAAATAGTCAATGGAATACATCCATCTAACCTAAGCAAAAAAAAAAAACATATTAGTAACAGGAAAATGAATTGACCGCAAATCTCTTGAAATCTTAAAATCTCATGAAAATCAACCACTAGAAACTGAGAAAAGAAAAACGGATATAAAACCCTACAATAAATGGCTTTTTAGCCAAGAAGACATATAATGGTTATTTTCACAAACTTATGCACCACGAACAAGCAGAGCACACAAACCGCAGAGTCACACTAACACAAAAAGGGTGCTTGTAATTCATAAAGAGAAAGGGAAGTAATAAAAAAAATATCAACACGTACGTGTATGTATGATTTATTAGATACTCGTATTAGGCTGGCACAACTCTTTCTTCAAAGTTTTCTGTGCCAAATTATTCAGATTGTTTTGAACACACTTAAGTAATCGAATAATACCTGAGCATGAACGTGAGTTTGTATGCATATATAGGGTGTTTTTTTAGAGGTATAGAACTTCGAATTGAAATAAAACACAAGAAAATCGTTTTAATGTCCATCAATTTGGCTTTATTGGAAGGATAATTTTATGCCATTAACGATTAAATATGATTTCGGGCATGTGGCCGCCGCGGCTGGCTCGAATAAAGCCAATTCTACAGGTCCAATTTTCAAGTTGATGTCCAAAGCTCCAATTGCTGTGCACGGTGGCGAATCGATTCATTCGGGTCCTCTTCAACACTTTGCTCTACAGCGGCAATTGTTTCTTCGGTGCGCACTGTTCGACGTCTCTGCGGATGCGTATTATCACATAGAGTAAACGTAGTGCGAAAACGATCCATGGATAACCGAATTAATTGCTCTGTCGACCATAAAATGGACGGAGCTTGCGGTAAACTTCGCGAACTGAACCATTATTTTCGAAATAAATTTGCACGATTTGCAAGCGTTGTTCTTTTGTCAACCTGTTCATGATGAAATGGCAAACCAAACTAAATATTAATCACTTGACAGCTGACAAAATGGCCGCCAGTTAAAAAAGTGATGCCAACTTAAAGTTCTATACCCCAATAAAAAACACTTACATATTTATATTCCAAAAAATAATTTTTGGGGCGTCAGTTATTATTGTTGTCGTTAAAGAGCCAAATGTAATTCCAATCAATAAAATTTAAAAAAAAAAAAACAAATTTGAAGCAGGTAACAAAAACTATAGAATGTACATATTTCTAGCAAATTGGTACCATTTTAATTTTAGTCGAACATGCTTACTTCAGTTTTCTCCGTTTACGAGTATTTATACCTATCCATGAGCTTTTTGCTGTGTTTAGGTTTTTAAAATTTTTTTTTGTTTGCATATTTTGTGTTTATTCTCTTTCTCTCACTATGTACATATTCGTTGTCTAAATACTTTTCTGCTTTATAAGTTAATCCGTAATACATAAATGTCATCACTACCATGCTGAGTAAACATCACATAAAGCTTAAGTAAAAGAAAATAAAGAAATAAACGTTGTATGGAGACGTGAAACATGAAAACACTATTAGCATTTGTTGTTAATAGAAAAAAAAGACAAACAGAAAATAAAGTTATTAATGAAATAAGGGAAAGAGTTATGAAGAAGGAGTAAAATATTTAATAATTGCATGTTTACATATTTTAGCTTTAAAATATGCATTTCCAGCCACCCATTAAAAAATTCAAAAAATTTTTGCAGACAGACGGACTGACGGACATGTCTGTTTTTCCGAGAATATATATATTCTTTATGGGTTTGCAAATGAATATTGTAGATATCACGAAATTCCATTCCATTTACCATTTTTCCAATTACCATTTTTGGTACAGGGTATAAAAAGCCCACGTAATCTTATTTTAATAGTTTCGGAACTTCAATTTAATAAAAGTCTGAAATACACAATTTTTACTAAATCAGAATACTCAAATAAAACCGCTTTGTTGCTAAAAGCATTTAAAGATAATACCACGATGTTAACTACACTGAAATACAACGATGTTAACTTCACTGCTTACCAACAAACACTTAGTATACAATCTCAATTTTAATGAATTGCTACAATTTTTAATTTTTATGAATAATTTTAATAAGCAAAAATATATGAAGTTAAAACTTTTATATTTACTTTCATTTACTTAAAGAGCGTCATAACTCGAAAAAATTTATTTTTGAGTTAGTGCTGCAGAATTCATCCTCATATCGTTCTTCATATTGTGTAAAAATTTCATACAAATACGAGTATCTTGTTTATTGAACTCTTGAGAAAAAACAAATTTTCTTTACCCATTCATTTGGGGTAAATTGAAAACTTCAAGCTCGTTTTCTGGCAAGCTGGGTTTTCGGAGTTACAGCGTTGTTTGAAAAAATAAACGATGTGCGTTCCTTTTGGAACAGCACATGTATGGATATTTGGAAAGTTTACATTGTAGTCTTATCTGAAAAGGAATATAAAGTGTTCTCCCTTTGTTTAAATTCTTGTAGGTTATAGGCATTGGAAACCATGCATCTTTTGCATTTAAGATACAAAATGTGTTCAATAATAACGGAAATTTTTTTTCCTATTTTTGTATTCTTGTTAATTTCAATAGATATAATATGAATAAATCTTTTAATTTTTAAATTCGCCTAATTTATATTTTTTTGACAAATTGAGGGAAAGAAAGCGACCCTAAAAGTCACATTGTTCTTGCATTGTTTTAATTTTATAGAACTGCCTCCTCCAGCTGTTAAGCAAATTCGTCCGGCAGAGTCGTCCCAATTTACTATGAAAAATTTATACTTCGGGATGTCAAAAAAATGTACTGAAAAACCTAACCTAAATTAATACTATTCTTCACAATCTTTCAAGAAAAAAAAATTTTCCCCATTTATAATTTTAATTTTCTCACAAAGTGCCGAAGACTAGCAATAATATTAATTATTTTTTTAATAGAGAATAAGGCTGAGAAAATGCCAATCAACTGGAAACAGCTTTGATTACTATTTTTATCAATTCGTCTGTATTTTTTTATGCTTGTTACTTCGTAGCTCGGTAGCGTTTAGACCGAATTAAAAAACTTGTTTATAGTCCGAAGCTGTACTTTTATTTATCTGGAAGCTATACCCTCCAATTTTCAAAAGAGTGGGTGGGGATACCCTTGCTAATTTTTATTTTATTTTATAATCTGCTACTTTTGCAAAAACCTAAGACAACCATTAAACCTTCGTAATGATACAATCTCGAAGTTGAAAAAATAGGCGGAGCCACGCCTTTTAAATTAATTTTATATTTTATATTAATTAATTAATTTTATATTTTTTTTACACCCTAAACTCTAAGAAAAACTCTATCTTACTTTTAAAAAAAGTGGGAGGGGCCACGCCTATTAAAATTTAATATTATATCACGTGCTGCTACTTAACCGATTTTTACGAAAACTTAGCTATCACCCTGAGCTCTGCAAATTTATCAATCTCGCATTTAAAAAAGAGGGCGGTGCCATGCCCATGAAGCACTAATATTAAATTATTTAAATTATATATGATTCTACTCATACTATTTCCACAAAACTTGGCAAACATTTTCGCCTCTTAGAATGAAATAATTTCGTACTTAAAAAAATTGCCGATTTTTAGAAAATTTGGGTTTTTAGATATTTACGAAATTTTGATCACACCCTGAGCTCTAAGAGAAACACAAGTTTGCTTTAAAACAAGAAAGGAACCACGCCTATTAAAATTTAATGTTATATATCACGTGCTTTTACTAAACTGACTTTTATGAAACTCAGCAATCATACTGAGCTCTGCAAAAAATTAATCTTGTCCTTCAAAAAGTGGGAGATGCCACACCCATGAAAGATTATCATTAAATTATATATACTTCTACTTATCCTTCCCATTAAAACAGAACCCAGCAAGCAGTTTCTCTTCTTAGAATGAAATAATTTTGTACTTAAAAAAGTGGCCATTCAAATTATATATTATGATATATATTATGATTCACGCACTATTACTTAACCGAGTTTAACGAGCGGGGCGACGCCCATTAAAATTTATTATAAAATTTCACGAGCTTCTACTTAATGGGTTTTTAAGAAACTTAGCAATCACTCTGAGGAGGTCTGCAAACTAAGGAATTTTACACTTGAAAAAGTGGGCGGGACCACACCCTTGAAATATTACTATTAAATTATGTAAACTTCTACTAATCCCATTAACACAGAACGTATCGAACAGTTTCGCTTCTTAGAATGAAATAATTGTGCACTTTTAAAGGTGGGCGGGGTAGTGCCCACCTTTAATTGACTAATTTTTACGATATTTGGCTCTGAAAGTGGCTCATGCAAATGTTGGCAAAGTTGGGCGTAACATAGCCCTTAAAAACTTTCAATTGACACTAAAAGCTTGAAAATAAAACTTCCAAAAATTTAATAGACTTTAAAAATAAGCACCAAAAAAAAAATTCAAAATATTTCAGATTCATTTAAATAGAGTATTTTAACAGGTGTGACCTATAATTCTATTCGAATTCGATGACAATAACAATCATAACTAAACTTGTAAATAAAGCAATATCTCATTGCTGGAAAAAACCACAAGTTAATTTCCTATTTCATCTCCAGGACTTTCAGATCAGAGTTTTATTTATGACAAAAGAAAAAATATATTGGGCAAACATTAGCGGAGCAAATAATTGAATTTCTAAATATCATACATTCGTCATATCACATATGTAATTCCTGAAGTTCCTTCAAATGATGCATCCTTTAATATTATTTTACGTTTATCGAGAACAATTTTATATGACAAATGTTTGGTCCATAAAATATGAATTATAAGATGACATCAAATTATTTATACTTAGCAATAAGAAAAGAAGAAAGAATTGATATTTTTCTGCTAGGAAAGCAACATTATTGCTTTGATAAATGATGATTGCAACATTAAACAATGGACGTAAGTAATAAACATTTTAATAAATATTTTTTGTTGCCTTTCAATAGTCTTTGACCAGCAAAACCATTATAAAAGATAATAGAAGACAAATTTTATAGTGTTGATTTTTTTTTTGTTTGTAATGGACACACAAATGTAATTTATTTAAACTTACATATGTCATGATTTTTCTTTTTCTAATCCATTCTAGTTAAAGCTGAGTGGCTTTTAAGTATCAAAAGAGCGATCAATTCAAAAAATTTACACTTCACATGTATGTATGTACGAGGGCGGCTCAATAAGTCTTGTGACTTTTCGAACTTCCCTCGTAGTTATATGAAATGCAACACTGTTCCCATCAAGTACCACCTGTTAATAGACTACTGTCAAATTTAGAGCAAGTGTCGTCATTTACTTTGCGTTTAACAGCTGTTCAGAACATACAACCTCGTGTATTTTTCTAAAAATTAAAAAAAGTAAATTTCGAGTGCTCGTTAAACATTTTCTTTTTGCGAAAAAGAAACCATCAATCAAACCAAGGAAAAGCTCGATAAATAATATGGGGACTCTGGCACCATCGCTCTCAATGGTAAAAAAGTGGTTTACTGACTTTCGTTGTGGGCGCTTAAGTACAAATGACGCTGAACGTTCTGGACGGCCAATTGAGGTCAGTACACCCGAACATTTTGAAAAAATCCACGATATGGTGTTACTCGATCAAAGAGTAAAAGTGCGTGAGATTGTTGATGCCACAGGGATTTCATATGTCAGTGTGGTTTCGATTTTAAGTGATCAGCTGGGTTTAAGAAATTTGTCTGCAAGATGGGTTCCGCGTTTGTTCTCAACTGACCATAAATGTAAACGTGTGATAACTTAAAAGGATTGTTTAGAGTTGTTTAACCGCAGTCCGAATTAGTTTTTGCGGCATTTTGTAAGTGTGGATGAAACGTGGATCCATTACTGTACTCCGGAGACCAAGCAGCAGTCTAAACAATGGGTAAGGTAAGTTTGTCGGCCAATAAGGTGATGACAACAGTTTTTTGGGATGCACGCGGGATAATCCACATCGATTACCTTTAAAAGGGAAAAACAATAAACGGCGAATATTATGCAGACTTACCAGACCAATTTAATGAGGATTTAAAAAGAAAACGATCTCATATGGCCAAGAAAAAAGTTATTTTTCACCAAGATTATGCACGGGTGCACACGTGTGCTGTCTCAATGGCAATTGGTACCTCATCCGCTATATTTTCCGGATTTAGCCCTTAGTGAATACTTTCTATTTCCAAACCTAAATAAATGGCTCGGTAGAAGGAGATTTAGCTCCAACGATGAATATATTGACCAAACAAATGCCTATTTTGAGGACCTCGAAAAACCCTATTTTTTGGAAAGGATACAAAAACTGTAGAAACATTGGACTAAGTGTATTGAGTGAAAAAAAGATTACGTTGAAAAATAAATTTTTGTTTTGCAAAAAAAAACTGTGTTTCATTCAAAAAGTCACGGACTTATTGATCCGACCTCGTAAGCACACACATGTATTCATATGTACTAGTATTTATGTATGTGTGGGTTTTTGGTTAACATGGTTTTCCCTTTTATTTTTATATCCCTCCAAAAGTGCAAAAATATGTTATACTCGTATCCACCATAAATTATTATTTTATGGCTTTTGTGTTATTTTTAGCTGCTTGCCTTACGAGTATCCATCCTTTTTTTTAACATCCGTATTATCCCTACAAATGGTTGCTGTTATTATCATTATTTTTTTTTCAATAAACCGCTGGCACATTATTCACGATACTTAATTTCATTGTATAGTCTTGAGAACTTTTAAGAAGTTCTTAAGTTGTGTTACAATCTAAAAAGCTTTTTTAGGCTTAAGAAAAATAAATTGCCAGTAACAGCATATAATTCCAATATCAATTGATTTAAATTTCGAGGCATCTTTTTGTACCCTAAATTAAACAGCGTATTTATATGGCTTCCAGTTTTAATATCCAATTCATTTGCACTTATTTAATTAATAATAATTAGTTATATATCCAATTAGTACTAAAAATCAATTTAATAAAATTGTAATTTAATTGAACATGAAAAATTATTTAAAACGAGAAAGACACAAAAAAAAGAAGAAGTTGTAGCAAATAAAATTGAACATTAATATTTAAACTGACATTTTTGTATTAGTTACAGTTTAATGCATGAAAAATGTAGTACAAGCTTAACAGCTGTCAAAACCATTACCAAATACGTTAATGAGTTTTAAATGTTTTAATTTTTTCCCTCTATTTCATTATATGTGAAGAAAAGTAGTACGAGTGCACAGTGTTACGTTTACTTATAGTGAAGGAGCAAAAGTATAGAAAAATTATCAAAAATAAACAGCATAGGGCCATCATAATTAGTCCATATTTACACTATGCAAGTCTTATTGCTAAGCTGATTACACGGAGAGTGAGACGAGGGGAACAGTAACGTTTCATGTCCGCTCGTCTCTCGTCCCTAACAAATTAATCAGCTTAGCAATAAGACTTGCATAGTGTAAACTAGGACTTTCTAGCCGTAAATTTTAAGTTTGTGTTGAAAAAATTGTTCAGTAATCAGTACGTTGAATGAAACCAATTCTCGTATTATAATTTAATTCAAAGCAATGACAGTTGTTTGAGCATATGCATACTGATGGTAAACTCTTAGGCACTTTCGAAAACATATGACAGCTTCAAATTAGTTTAATATTTTTTAATATAATAGAAAAATTAAATTGAAATACATTAAATCAATAGTTTTCAAATATGCTTTAAATTGATTTTTATTTCTGTTTGAAAAACTAAAAATCAGTAAATAACTTTTATTTGTGCCCAACAATTTAAAAATCAGACAATAACAATATTGCTGCTCAAGAATATAAAAATTAAAAATTATTTCAGCTAAAAAAAAAAATAAAAATCCAAAATTTCAAAATCCTTTGAGTTTCGAAAAATCTAGTTAAAACAACTAAAATGATGTGATTGGCCACGTTGTCCAATGTTTTCTTATACTTGATTTTTTTTTTTTTTAAAGTTAAAAAATAATTATTATTTTCCGTCCCTGATTTCTTATGAACATGATTTTTGGTTCTTTAGGCACTTAAAATTGGGTTTACATAAGAACTAATACTAATCGACCCACAACAAGGTCATTTACTTGCTGATCGATCTTGGAACTTCTTCAAACTAATGTAATGGAATTTAATCAAAAAAGAAGCAGAAATATTATGTTTGGAGATTGGAAAATTCAAGGATTATTGACGGTTTGGTGCGGATTTAGGTCTGAAGTTACTTTTATGAAGAATGCTTTGTGCTTTCGATCAATGACTGATAATTTCGCAAGACCAGAAAAATGAAAGATATTAATATCGGTGCCATTTATTTTAAACGAGGCGGCCCTACTGGCCACACAAGCAACAATGTCATTGCTACTTTGCGTGCAAAATTTCCTTACAATTTTTTCTCTAAAAGGCGATTGCCATTGCTCACCGAGATAACCGCAGGCGGATCTACAGACAGATTACGGGTGTGACAAGTCCAGAGCCCCAGCAGGGGTAATTTACCCATAGATCTTATGTGTTACTACCCAATCTCTGGCAACAGAGGAACGGATGTGCACATATTTATAAATGGAAAGAGGTCTGTTTTGTCGATCAGGTGCAGCGTTACTTAGAACTGCCCTCAGTTCAAAAGGCCATAGAAGTGAAGGCTTTCGGTGTGCAACTTCGAGGTCTTACCAGAGGCTTATTTCTGGTGGCACGGGTGCCGGTGACCCGACAGCCGAGCTGCGCTAGGAGTTGGATGTGTATAGCAGTCGTCATGATCTTTTGCCAAAAGGTCGATTTCGTCCTAGCTGTGTGAATTAGGCACGGAATCGTTGGCAGCACAGGCATAAGTTTGGCTCTGATGAGTGGTTGAGCTGTGCCGGCAACTGGTGAGGAATTCTCTTAAAGACCTCGTTGTTGATGTAAACAACTACACTCGCGGCGTGATAGCTTAAAGAATCGTACGTGGTAGCTGTGTTTGGTACAAAAAAAGCTGTGAGAAAAGTCTTGGCTTCCCAGTGTTAAATCAATGCTAGTGATTTGTGTGAAGCGGTCAGCCACACACTTTTCTAGGTGCTGTTGCCATACAACAGGAGACTGTTACAAAGTCTAAATAGCAAGAGTTTAGATAGCTCTAATTACCTCAGCAAGGTACTTGAAAGTAGTACAAAGATAATTATGATCAAAGATTGCTACCTACACATGTATTCGTGGAGTGTCACATGATTCATTTTAAGGGTGCATGGGGACGATGTTAACCGTCTAACCTTCACCCGGTGTTTAGACCACCATGAGATTACGCCGTAAAGACAGGTGCTCACGTTAATCTAAACACACATCTTTGGATTCAACACCTTTAGACTTTTTTCTTTGGGCTTTGTAAAAAACAATATCTATGCTAATGGCCCAAGATCTAGTTCAGACCTCAAAGATGAAATTCTTGAAGTTATCAAAGACATACGAGTACAGTGGCAAATGTCCCACTTGGTAATGAAAATTTCCATGAAAAGAATATCGTTTTGCAATTGTAGGCGTGGCAGGCATTTGGCTGATGGCGTTTTTCATTATTAAAGCATACTATCCCCTCTACAATTAAATAAAAAAGTGTCAATTTCGCTAAAAACTATTATTTTTAGCCTTTCAAAATAAAACCTCCTTTTAAGACCCTTTATAATAAGCTTGATTCTCAAAAAATATTGTAGCTAGAATAAGTTCTTGATATGTCACTCACCAACAAATCAAGCTATTTATTGGCATGCAAAGACATGTTACAATTGTATATTGGAATCTTAAATAGTCGTTTAGGAAGGAGTTAAGAAATTCTGTAGCAATATCATTAATCCATTGTAGTTTTTTTGTCTCTTATTACCTTGTATTTGGTGTTTTAGCAAATCGCTGTTGTGTTTTAGTTTGTTCGATTCTTCTTTTTCTTTTTGCATTAACAACTATTCAAGTGTCCCTTTAGTGCAGCTTGTTGTAACTTAATGTGGACTTGCAACAAAAAAAAAAGTGAAGGAAAAAAATATATAGAATTGTTTGTACGAGTATTTTGTATTGTACTGGGTATTGATGTTTCTTGTTAATTCTGTGATTGTTGTATTCTTGCCGTTTGTATGTTTTCGTAGCCTTAGGGAATTTTGTGGTCATTGTGTTTGTTAATTGATTTGATTTCTGTTTGTAGTTGTGGTTTTCTATGTCGGTTGGCGGGCATGTGCATGTGTGTGTGTGTGGAGGGGTTTACATTCTGTACAATTTTATGTTCATACAATTTTGTGTTTCTACTTTATTTCTCTTTTCGCATTTTATTGCACTGATGTTCAACATGATTGTTTGTAATGTTAATATTTTATATCCCGTTACTGTTCTTGATTGTTTAGTAATGTTCCTTCTTAGGACAGGGAATACTGGGAATAGCAAATACATATATTGTTTGTATCCTTCGATTTTAATACGCCTGGGACTTAAAACGAAATTGATCAAGAATGTATTGTGTTTGATGTTTTTTGCTTTTTATATTTGCAAAGTTATTTTTATTAACTTTAATAAGAGTTAAAAAAATAAATAAAATTCTATTGCATTGTAACAAAAAACCTGAAATATTTATAAATACATAAATATAAATACAAGTAGTATTATATACAAATAAATATAGTGAGTGGCGTAAAATGAATCCCCTTTCGGAACGCACAGAAAGAAATACCAATGTAAAGTCAACATGGAAAAATTTTGATTACAAATCATATGAAATTTATTAGAAATAGTCGGCCATGTCACAGAGTTTAATTCCGTTCGTAAACGGAATTCAATACTAGCCATTTTTGTACGAGATGGTGTTTAAGAAAAAACACTAAAATACTGAAATTCGTCAGGTGTGTCCAGACTGTTGGGTGGGCTGGTTTGATGCGGTATGCTCCGGCTAGTAATCGACATTTTGGGGTAAATTCAATTCCGTTTTCAAATGGAATGGAACTCTGTGATATGGCCGAGTATGTTGTTTAAGTGTGTTAATGTTTATTTGCTTTCTCTGCAAAAGAGTAGATGATAATTGTCTAAAAGCTACTAGTATAACTACTAGAATAGCAGGAACTAGTGCAAAAAGGTTTAAAGTTGTTGTGTAAAATTACTAGTGCTGCTGAGTACTAGTATATGAAGTAGTTCCAAGGCACCACATTGCAAAATAAATTTTCACTGTCTAACAGAGTTCTAGCACTGTATAAGAATTTGTATCATAAAATTATTAAAATTTTAGGTTCATCTAAATATAATTATAATTAAATAATTATAATTACCCTTTTATATTTTTTAATTTTGATAAATAATGATGACTTTGAACTAGCAATTGTCACTGGGTAACAAAAGAATAAAACCACGAATTTTATAGAATTGTTGTTTACAAAAGAACTGGTAATAAACTTTCTAAACACACTCAATGCTAATTTGAGCATTAAGATGGTATAGGAAAGCTTACAGTTGGGAACTGGTGGTGGTGATTGCTGTACTAGTAAAATACTGGTTGGACACTGGTTCGATCTCCTGTAGGGTTGTTAATAGCTACAATAAACTATTGTACTCAATTCCTTGACTTGTTCTTGGTTTTTTGTTCACAAATAACTGAAAAACTTCACATTTCCAGTGAAAACTTCCTGCTGCTGGCTGGTATATAGTGTACTAGATTTTCTTTCACAAAGTCGCAGGTTAGAGTCCTGCTATTGAGCCAAAATAGCAGTTTGTATTTTTTAAAGTTTAACTTTAGTCTCAAATAAATTGTAAGTTAAATGATCACTTAAATCATGTTTAATCAATTAAAATTTGATTCATAATGGTATTAAGTTAGTCTGTATCTAAGAAATATTTAAGATTACTAAGGCTGCAGCGGTAAACGCATTGACTACTATGCGCTGAGTTTGAGTTCAAATATTGAACGGGGAACCCAACTTTATGCAGAATACACAAACATTTTTCGGATTCCTGTGCCAATACACATACTCACAGAGTTCAAATAGTAAATGAATTAAAATGACCATATAAAATTCAACTTCATGTTGTTTCAACTTGAAATAACATTGATTCAGCAGGGTTCTTCGTGTTATTTCAACCTCTAGTTAACATTGTTTCATTTTTATATCACTGTGATTAAATATGATTATTAAATTTTATTTAACAGTACTGAAATGTTAAAATTAAAATAAAATAAAGTTATTTAAAAAGAAAAAAAATAAAAAATAGGATCCAGCTAAGCCCCTCAAAAAACAATTTTAATGAATTTTTAATAAAAAAAAAATATTTTACTGAATAATTAAAATAATAATTTGAAATTGTTACAATTCCCAAAAAAAAACACTAAGAAAAAGTTTCCTTTGAAGATTACTGTAAATCATGTTGAATTAACATGAATGATATGTGAAGCAAAATCATTGCCAAACAAATTTTGAATTGACCTTGTTTTTTTCAGATGTAATTTAAATGAGCTTTGCGTTGATGTTGGTTAATTGTACAGATACAGATATTTCACAAGAACGCGCAGTAATTGTCTCAAATTGACTTTTTTAGCTCTTTTGAAATGCCTACAAATCCAGAAAAATTATTAATATCCTGCAAAACCCAAATGAAATCATTCCCTTTTGTACTGTAATTGTGCGTAATGAATACTTAACACACTCGTATATTAAATAACAAAACTAGATTGGAAACGTAGTGCCAATCCAATATTCATTACAAACGCCCCCTTGAAATGGTAACGGAGCAGATGTGTTTCAAATTTAACACATACCAGACCAAACTTTAGTATAATGAAATAAAGATGAGTAAGTAGTTTTTCAAGCTGAAGATTTTCAGAAATATGTAGATAATAGTCATTTCAAACGTAAAATTTGCAATTTATTTTCCTATCGAGCACAAATGGCTTTAATGTTAAAAAAAAAGAAAAACATCATCCTGCCAAACAGAACTGTAATGGATTCTGGGGCCACTGTAACTAATATCCTTAATGATTTGAGAAATACTATTTCTTTGATTGTCTTAAATTCTATAGTTAGCACTGTTATTTTTGTTTTTGCTTATGCCTTGAGGCTTGAGGCTTGTTTTGTTTTTCATTAGTCCTTGTTTGACGGTGTACTTGTAAGTAAGTTTTGTTAGCTTTTCGTACTGTATGTTTTTGATAGGTGCAAATACACAAGGAACTAATAATAAATAAAAAAATTAGCTTGTAAAGAAACATGTTTTCTTGTCTAGGTGTTGCTGCTTATGTTCTTGTACAAGTTTGTTCTTGAGAGCCTCAGCAGCAAGATAACATAATTTTCCAAATTTATTGTTTATATTTTTGGGTATAATATACTCGTATATGCTGTTTTAAAAATTCTCTCTAACAAGCTCGTGCTAAATTATTATTTTTTGTTTGTTTTCATGCATGTTTAATTTTTATATTATGTGTGCTCACTTTAACATCATGAGCTGTCATGATGACGTAAAAATTAACTGTGGAGGGCAGGGATGGAAAAGTTGGCATGATCGTAGTTTTGTGCTATTATTTTGTACTCCACTCCTACCGCTTATTTGCTTTTAATGTAAGAGGATAAGATTTAGTAATAAATATAGATAAAGCTATAGATTTATTAAAGTATATTTTTGGGCGAAAGAGAAGAAAAACTGTAACATGTTTAAGTTTAAATGCACTTGCTAAACAATTCATTTAGGCTTTTATTAAAAGTTAGCAATAAGAAAAAGTATATTTTGAATATAAAAAACATAAATTCTGACTCAAGCAGCTTCAATCTCCTCGGTCTTAATAATCTAATTTATTTCTGTGCACAAAATATGGTAAATTAAAAGCACATCAATTTTATGAAACAAAATAATCTCATCATCAATCAATTCATAACTCCAGACAAAGACAGCACATTATAAATATAATGAATTCAATTGTTAGTTAAATACGAGCACAAAAAAGAAATCTCAAATGTTCCATTTCTACTCAAATCTTGACTAATTTTCGTTTTATATTTCATTTATGTATACTGTGTGTCTGTCTACTGACACACACACACACACACACACACACCAAAAATTATTAAATAAATGTTTGCATTTGAACAAAAGAATTTGCTGTATATCACTGACTGTCATGTTTAAATTTAATTAAATGCAAATTTGTATTGATTGAAGAAGTTTGTATACAAACAACAACTGGGAAGCAAGTCATGCAATCAGACTGTCTTATCATCAATTCAATCGTGTAATAGACACTTTAACTAACATTAAACGAATGAATGAATAAACATATGTGTGTATGTATGTATGTACATATGCATATACATAAATTTGTGAATGTTTCGCTCTTTTGTTGTTGTTGTTCTCATTGTTTATTTGGCTCTTACTTTTTATTTCCTTCTCTTGTATTTCAAAAACTGTGTATTATTTTGCGTAAATGTGCCTTGAATGAGCTGGCGCTTGGTTTGCATGTGTGTGTTTGTGTGTGTGTGTGTGTCTGCCCACTGTGTTTTCTGTAAATATTGACAATTGTTAACATGTTTAACATAAATCATTCATTTTATCTTTGTCATCCTGTCTGTTTGTGTGATTTGATTTTTTTTTTTCAAGATTATGTACGCAGATGTTGTTTTTTGTTTATTTAATTTATGTTAAAAGAGAGAAGCAGGGTGTTTGTGGGCACACTTGCAGTTTGTGTGTTCTAGAAAATCATTGTTGTGCTTACTTGATTGAACATCTTTTAATGCTTATTAGGGCAAGGCATGTTATTTTATTTTTTACTTGCTAGAAGATTATTACCTGAAAATATTTGAAGGAAAAGTCTTTCTCTTAACGGCTGAGAAAGCATATTTTTTTTAACATAATTATACAGGTGCTTAGATTCCCTTGCGACAGAGAGAAAATTCGTTCGAAAAACACTGACGTTAGCACAACGGATGATTTAATGTTTTAAGAATATTTGTTGCTGCTTTAAGCAGAAGAATATCCAGTTTTATCTCTTTAATTTTTACTTAATTTTATTTTATTTTATTTACTATATTTGATTTTTTAATTTATTTTATTTCATTTTATTTTATTTTATTTTATTTCTTTTATTTTATTTCATTTTATTTTATTTTATTTTATTTTATTTGATATTATTTTATTTCAT
Organism: Nowickia ferox; assembly: GCA_936439885.1. Lineage (NCBI taxonomy): Eukaryota > Metazoa > Arthropoda > Insecta > Diptera > Tachinidae > Nowickia > Nowickia ferox. The sequence goes on along the minus strand of OW387023.1, from coordinate 85,454,007 downwards.
TTCATTTTATTTTATTTTATTTTATTTTATTTTATTTTATTTTATTTTAGTTTATTTTATTTTATTTCTTTTATTTTATTTCATTTTATTTTATTTTATTTTATTTGATATTATTTTATTTCATTTTATTTCATTTCATTTTATTTTACTTTATTTTAATTTATTTTATTTTATTTTATTTTATTTTATTTTATTTTGTTTTATTTCATTTTATTTTATTTTATTTTATTTTATTTTATTTTATTATATTTTATTTTATTTTATTATATTTTAGTTTATTTTATTTTTTTTAATTCATTTTATATTATTTTATTTTATTTTATTTTATTTCATTTTATTTTATTTTATTTTATTTTGTTTTATTTTATTTTATTTTATTTCATTTTATTTTATTTTATTTTATTTTATTTTATTTTATTTTATTTTATTTAATTTTAATTTATTTTATTTTATTTTATTTTATTTTATTTTATTTTATTTTATTTTATTATATTATAAGTGAAATTTATTTGCTGGTGGTTAAGCGATGTCTATGTGCATTTCATTGTTGCTTTAACAAATCGTCAGTAGACTTCAACCACACATTTTGAACAGTCACAAACCTCTTATCTTATGCACAGACTTTCATAAACTATTTGAGAATTCACAAATATTAATATTTTTGAAAATCACAAAAGAAAAATAAGCATAGTAGGCTTAGTAACTTATACAAAACCCAGCAAATAATTTTTATTCGATATTTTATTATATTTTATTTTATTTTATTTATTATGGAATGCTCGTACATTGTGCTAGGAAAATAAGCTGTGCAGAGAAGGATAGAGGAAGAAGTGTTTATGGACATTCGAATTGAACTTTACCACACTGAAAGCAACAGTTCATAAGCACGCTTGCTATTATATTGACGATTGATCAAGGAGATGCATCTCACATTGTGTCGATGCCCCAGTGAATCTATAGAGTCTCCGGTGAGCTTTTTTGCCGTATTTTGTAGCGGTCGAGCAGCACCAAACTATACTTCCAAGCGATGATAAAGTTGAAAATTTAAAAATGGGATGAGTTCGCCGAATTTCAGCCTGAAGTTCTAGGCCTAGAACATCAAGAGTTTTGCAGAATTGAACATTACAACTGAATACCATTTAGTGAAGCTGCGTGGATCATTTCATCATAATGGCATCGATAATTTTTCCGAAGGAATAATAAAGTTTTGAAAGATGCTCTTACACACTACATTTAATTTGAATTTAAAGCTATGAGGTGCTTAATTGCCTTTAATTAAGCAAATTTGATATCTTTTTTATTATGCCAAAAACTTTATTGAACTTTTTCTTGCTTTAAACAACTTTAATTCATTGTTGTATTCCCTAAGCAGATGCTACAAATTAAAAGCGAAACAACAAACAAGAAATTCGTTACATGAAGTATTTTGTCATTTATATGCAAATAAGCATGTCATTTCTAACAATATACTGCTTTGCACACTGAAGCACGTTTGCACAAGCCAGTGTTTCTGTGTCAAACACTTAAAAATTGCAAAACAAACAAAAAAAAAAGGCAAATCATTTCCTTACAAAAATCTGTTCTAACAACTGACAAAGTACAAGTCATTAACATAATTGTTGTCAACAAACAAAAGTGTAATTATGTAAATTTTCAAATTAAAAAATTTTACATTCCATGCAAGTTTGATAATAATATTTAGGCTAGTTTGATGTACAATTAAAAGATAACATATCTTCAGTCAAAATCAGGATAAACTGTCAGCCAGAGTGTATGGAGAATACACAGAAAATTTTTTTAGTAAAATCTAGGAAAACAAGGATAAGTTAAAATTTTTGGGTACTGATTGTGCTTTATACATATTTTATGTTAATTCAACATGATTTACAGTGACCTTAAGTTTCCTTTCCAAACAAACTTTAATTCATGTTGATTTAACTGTCCAGTATTGTCATGTTGTAATGTTGCATCAAATTTTTTTTTTTAAGTTGAAACAACATATATTGAATTTTATATTTAGTAATTTTATTTTATCAATTATTTAACTGATATGATTGTGTTTATTAGAGATGAGCGATATTTCGAAACATGTAACTTTTTCACAGTGATTGAAAAATCACTAATCACAACTGTGACTGAATTTATCAAGTAACAGATTTTGGAATTATACGGCCCTGTGCTGTAAACCGATCGATTTCAAATCGCACGATCTTAGAAAACTAACTCCGACAATAGAATTTTTTTTTTTGGATTTTTTATATTATATATATTCTTAAATATCATATCTGATAGAAAATTATAGCGTATAATTTTCAACAAGTCTGCAGGACCATTAGTAATTGTTTGAAAATGAGAAATTTACTCGGATTCGGTTACAGAACAGGGCCAATAGTTCTTTCATACAAACTGTGAATGTTCCTGTAGGCTTACCTTACAGTTTTTTTTATTCCTTCAGCTTTTGTTGAAAGAAAAAAAAATAGCCAAATCGAGTCTAATCGTCTTTTCTCATATTTTTTATTGTCCCTCTGCCTCTTTTAAGACAGTATTCAATATTTGAAAGGAGTTGATTGCTCGTTGTTTTTTCTTGTCGCGCTTCTTATTAGTATTTATCAAAATACTAATACTAATAAATACTATCAAAATTTTTTTATCTAATTTTTCGACCTTTTTTTTATATTCAATTAAAACTATTTTTTTGAGCTATAGGTCTGTTTATATTTTTATTTTTATTTATTTAATTTCGATATTTCGTTAACCTTCGGTTAACTTCTTCAGGATATTTCTTGTTTTTTGTTTTTTTTGATAATTAATTTTTTCTCTTTTTCTTTTTTCTTTCAATTACAAAATATTTTTGTATATCTAAATAACAAAATGTGTCATAAAAATTTTTTTTTTTTTTTTACAATTATTTGATTTATTACCAAAAAAAATTTCAAATAATTGTAAAAAAAAAAAAAAAAAATTTTTATGACACATTTTGTTATTTAGATATACAAAAATATTTTGTAATTGAAAGAAAAAAGAAAAAGAGAAAAAATTAATTATCAAAAAAAACAAAAAACAAGAAATATCCTGAAGAAGTTAACCGAAGGTTAACGAAATATCGAGATTAAATAAATAAAAATAAAAATATAAACAGACCTATAGCTCAAAAAAATAGTTTTAATTGACTAAGAAATACTTTTAAAGCAGAAGAGCTGAAGTTTGTTAAAACTTAATCACAGTCACTGCTTAATTTCACTGCTACTTTTCCTATTACATTTTCTCAAAATAACAGAACTGCTTTTAACAAAATACTGCTAAACTGTGATCACAGTCACCGTTTAAAAGAACAGCGATTAAGAAGTAACGTTCACTAGGAGCAACATTATAAAAACATCACAGGATCGCTCATCTCTAGTATGTATTAAACTCAAACTCATCTTGGTAGTCAATGTACCTACCGCTGCGGCCACACCAACTTAAATATTTCTTACATAAATACTAAATTAATACCATCATGTATTACAAATTTTAATTCAACATGATTTAATTGATAATTTAACATGAAATTAAAATTAACTGGTTTAAAGAACTAACTGAAGTACACTTTTACTATTTGGTCTATCATGGCTCTAGTATGAATTTAACACAACGCCCTTACAAAAATTCTCTCAAGAGGCAAACTAATTTTAAGGTTAAAATGTCACGAAAAACAAATTTATCTGTAGATTAACAAAAATATCTTAATATCCATTCAACTTGAAAATAAGTTAAATGTCAAAATAAATACAAATATCATTAATCATTTGGTACCTTAACCTAAGTTCGTTATAAAAATTTAAGCTGGAAAGGATAAGAATGTGCTTTGGGCACGCACGCAATCCTGTCATTATATACAAATTTATTTAATTTACTTGCGGTCAATGTTTTTCTTATTATATTTACAAAACTACGTAAAATAACATAATTTAATTTCGTTTAACTAAAAGTTATGGTTTGTAGTTCTATTTATATCAAAATGTAAAGAGTTTTTTTTATCTATCTTCCCTGTATCTCATTTCCCTTGACTGCTTAAATTTATTGTATTTTCTATGGAGGCTTATTCCCCAGCTAACAATTCCTTTTTTTTCAAATAGGACTATTATTTGATTTTATTTTGCTCTGTCGCTCGTTACGAGAAAAGGGGAAAGAATTTTTTAACAAATAAATAGATTGTAGATTGCTTCTATTCTTAATAATTTCTTATTTCCGCTCTCATGTTGTCAGTGTCAATATGATATTTTAGGGTGTGTGATTCTATGTGTGTTTATATGTACGTACATATTTCCTGTTGTAAATAAAATATTTCATGCCCACTGTCAGTTTCAACTTGTTGTACTACAAAGTTTTATAAGCTGCCTTAATTACAATTATTTGGCATGAAAAACAAAGCAAATCTGATGTTTGCACGTCATAATCTTAAGGCCACAACCAAGTTTATTATGGGAATGTCGAAATATTTTTATTTAAATTATATTGAAATTTATTCGTAGCAAAATTTCATTCTAAATCGAATCTCCTAGTTTTAGTTTAGTTTAAAGGATCTTCCAATAGAGACTTCTGTAGTTTTACAGTTGATGTGGGAGATATTGTTGAAGCATCATCTGTTAAGTTGACTAACATTTATTTAATCTGTTGCGACAAATCGCTAAGGATGGATATAGCACTCAACAATACGTGCAAATGGTAAAGTTGTGTTCATAAAAAGGATGTTCCTAGCGAGCGAATTTCCTGGAGAATCGCACTGTAGATAATTTTGAGTCTTGAGTCAATAAACAATCAAACAACATTAGTACGTCAACGAAACTCAAGATCAGCCAAAAAAAATCCGTGGTTATGTGCAGTAGAACACAATGCAGTCGACTTTTTGTAACGCCCAAGAACTCTGCCTTACACGGACCACCATTTGACGAATTTAGCGTTTTGACCGGGGCTTGCTGTCATTTGAAACTCAACTAACTAAGAACAAAGACAGCATCGTATTTTCGCTGAGTAAAACTCGGAGCAATTGGAAACTGGCTTTAATTTTCCTGGAAAAATCATCTTCAGCCATGAAGCTCATTTCTGCAACAAGAAACAAAATTTTCAATTAGTGTTTTTTTTTGTGGGAATTGTTACAATTTAAGTTTAAAATTTGTTAACGCACTAGTAATCCCAAATTATTGTTTTACTTATTAAGTAAAATATTTTTTTTTTTTTAAATACATTGAAATTGATTATTGAGGGGTTTAGCTGGATCCTATGCGCATTTCACTGTTGCTAATGCAGATCATCAGGGAACCTTTACCCAAAACAACTAGAGTTTAAGTTAAAGTTTAGCATATTAACTTTCATTTAAGCAAATGAGAAGCTCAACAAATAACAAAGTTGAAACAAGAACTCAATAATCAACATGTTTTTTATTTTCTTACTTTATCATTACTACATTGGCTGACTTTTTTTCAGCTTCAAATTGTAGTTGTAAGAGTATGTAAAGAAAATTTTCGAATGTGGGAAAATACCAATAGACATTGAATCCAAGACAATGAGTGCAATAAATTCCGAAAACGTCACTGTTGGATGTATATTTTGTGCTCGTTTCGTCATCAGTACATATTTATTTGAGAAGGATGTTGGAAATTCCATTGTCATCACCGACAACCTCTAAAAGTCTATGACTACAGACCTTCTTTGGCTAGATTTGAATGAAATAGACACCAACAATATGCCGTTTCAATAGAACGGCGTGACAAACCACACAGCTTATGTTACATTGGGCATTTGGGAGCCTGGTCAAGACAGGTTGAGGCCAATGAGATCGTGTGATTTTAAACCTATTAGAATTTTCCTTTTAGAATGAATGGTGATATCTTCCATGATACTTTACTCACAACTTGTTTTATTTTAAATCAAGCGCAGGAAAACTTTGTTTAAGTTCTAAAATAATACTATACAACAAATGAAGACTTTTGGAAAAACACACGGGCTGGACAGCATAGGCTCGTTAGTATTATTAGAGGGTAGTAAAACCCTATACTCAATTTGGCCAATTTCTTTTAAAGGCCCCCAAAGATACTAATAAGATTTGTTTATTGAACTCTTACCTACATTATTGTCATATATAGTTAAGCCCTATCATGAGGTCTGAAATAGCTGTTGGCTAAAAACTGATGACACTATTTTTTGCAGATCTCTTCACACAAAAAATCTTGCACAGAAAAATTGAAAATTTAACATTTTCGGCTATATTTTTGCTTTATAACAATGTGTGTTCATTTTAATTCAACATGATATACAGTAATGTTCCAAGAAACTTTTTCCTTTTGAAATAACTTTATCTCATGTTCACTGGATTTAATATTCCATTACTAATATATCAAAATGAAGAATCATATTAAATCAAAATTATTTCAAGTTGAAAAAACGTGAATTTGATACTGAAACAACACGATGATTCACGTAAAATCAACATTCTTTCAAGTTGAAATAACATGAACTTATTTTAATATTTAGTAATATTAACTTATCAATTATTTACTTTATACGTAATTATGTGTATTGACAAAGGTATCAGAAAGATAATTTTGTGATCTATGTATAGTTGGCTTTCCCGACCAACATTTGAACTCAAAGTGATGGCGTGGAAGTCAGCGCACTTGCCACTTTTAATTAAATGTGATTTAATTGATCATTTGACTTAATTTAATGAATTTATTTGAAATAAAAATTAAATTAAAAAAAAACAACACACTGCGAAGCTACTTTGGTTTGTATGCAGGATTCGAACCTTTCGTAGGATCACTACGGCAAGGCTATTACACTGCTTACAGGCCAGCAGCATCTAGTAACGCGAAGTTTGTCTTATATTTACGAACATCAAAATCAAATAATAACAAAACTATAACAAGTCACACAACTGAGCAGAATAGTTCTCAGTGAACAAAGCAAATAAATTCCAACACACTTAAACAACATATTCCCCTTTATCATGTTTGGCGTATTTCGATTTCGACTGCGACGTTTTCGCAATAGATTAAAGGACATGGCAAATTTTTTTCAATCTAGGATGCAAATGTTGTAGTAACGATTTGATCCTAATAAAAATTTTAAGTTTTGTTACTGTTAAGTATAAAATGTCATGTTTATGTTCAGTACAAAAAGGACAATATATTCGCTATACAGTCACTCGAGTTGAGTCTAGTATTGTGTAACGAAAAGCGCTGTAAACATCGTGGTATATCAGCAGTATATTATTTAACCTTGTGTGTTTAAAACAAAGTCAGCCAACCACATACATATATCGATGACTTCATTCCAGAGTACGCTAAGTCTAGAAAGTGAATTTTACTGGAGACGCGTTCCAAGTTTATTTGGAATTTCTCAAAGGCCGTATAAGATAGAAATTCAATTTTACAATTGTGAGCATAACTTTTGATAGGGTTCTCCGATTAATTCTAGCTTTTGACAGCACTCAAGTTACATCAATCCAAATTCAAAACAAACTCCTTCAAAACATGCTAAGTCGACTTAGCATACTCTGGAATTAAGCCATCGATATAATATTAAAGAGAGTAAAATGCATGCTTGTAGGAAAATGCGTGTAAAAGAGAGCATAACGAAGTGCACACGGGCGGCCTTTTGCTTATCTCTGGTTTAAAACAACTCAATCTCTCATAAGCATTCAAAACAGCATACATTTTACTCTCTTTCATGTTATCACTAATAATATAAAGATGAATGTGTGTGCCTGGCTTTGGTTTAAAAACTCTTAAAATCTTAAATCTTAAATGTCGGTTTTGAAAAGGTAGAAGCGATATTAATACTATTATATGTGGCTTATTTTATTCCATTTATTTTCTTTTTGACCCTAATTTTTTTCTAATTTTTGGCAGGAATTTTATATTAAAATAATAATGCCCGCTACTACCAACAATTGACTCTCCATTGAGACGTTAGGATCACTTTAAAAAGCACTAAATAACAACGAATGCATGTTATTCTACATCCCATTGTACACGATTTATTTATTTATTTATTTATTCTATAAATACTTTACAAAGTAAATTTGTAAAGTATTGTTGCACAAATATGGTATTAACAGTACTTTAAAAAAGTTTTTGTGACTGACTATACACGACCTATGCCTTCACATAGGAAGTAGCAATGTGGATGTTAAAGAAATTCCACAGAAGAACCGCAAGAATACCAACCAGAGCGAGCGAGACGCAAACCTCTCGAAGGCCAATAAACAACAGTGGCCTGGTTGCACTTAAAATATAATTGTCAACGACGCTTGATGTTGACTCGCCCAGGGCTGCTTTACGATTGAGTCCACGATTTTCATAAAAATTTCAATGCAGACATTTAAAAACGTGCGTATGATTTACGTATATGTACATATGCAAATATTTAGGTATTATTTTAAGTTGTTTTTCACACAGATATTACTATTAACAAAAGTACCGAAAAACAGAGCCAAAATACCCCCAATCCATTTAACATGCAATAGTGCCATCACTGGTTTACAAACGTCACTTAACCGTAGATCGAGCTTTAAAAAAATTTCATAATTCTTCCTATGTATCATTTTTGATACATAATAGTGAAAATAGGAGTAATTGACTAAATTCAACACATTTAAAGTTTTATTTATTATTTCTTATTTATGTTTAATTAAGTTTATAAAATATGATTAACTCTAGAAATCATTAATGCAATCAACGCAAACATTTTTGGCATATTTATCACAACAGCAAGGCTTCTGACATAAAAAGCAGTAATTCGACGACCATTTGTTTTTATTTTCACCCGAAGTGTAATATTTTTGACATCTAGTACGTTTCTTTTTTTTCAGAATTATCGGTTCTTTGTTTTTTTTTATGGACCTGTTTCACTATTATTAGATTCATCTGTACTTTGGGCTGAAAGTTTTTTGAAAATTGCCAGAGAAACTTCATTTCTAGGACGTTTTTGACGTTTTTCCATATAAGGCTTTGACAGTGATATTGCTAACTCGTGTAGAAAAGTCTTACGTTTTGTACTGGTTTGAGTTTGTTTCCAGTTGGCATCAACTTCGTTGTATATATATAATGTAAGCATTAAAAGTAGAAATATCAATAATGTTGGAAAAAAACAGCCATCGGCCAGCGATTATTTTTACGTTTGCAGCTATAGCAACTCAATATTTTATCAACAGTATCAACTCCTCCTTTTGTGGAGTTATAAAACGATATTATTTTGGGCAACTTTTTGGGGCAATCCGAAACTTTAGGTTCATGATGCATTGTACTCATGACAATTGTACACTTGCTTTGTAGCTTATATAGCTAACCATAGTTGTATTAGGTATAAAAGCGAATGTTGACTCATACCGTGGAATTTTTTTTGCATGCCAAAAGCTTTGGAGGAATTGATCGCTTGTTTTTTCGCATAGTTCCAACCATTGTTATATTGCATTTTAAAAGTTTTTGACCAAGGTTATGCGAAGAAAAAAGATTATCTATCGTAACATTATGTCCTTTTAGACCATTCACTAAGTCAAGAACCACTCGTTCTCCTTGGTTTCGCTCAGGAATTCCTAAAATATCCTTTCCAAAAAATTTGTTAAATTTTCCACACATAACAAGTACGCGAGTCAACAAAGCAGCCCAAATTTTAGACCTTTTTTTTCTAATCACGACGCATTCTAAGAATATTTTCTTTTCCTAATTTACCAGTGGGATAAGGTTCGCTACCATCAAGTAGTACCATCTTTGGCTGAATATAAAGGATCACTATTTGTGTTACTGCTAATGCCTTGATCAGAATCCAAAGATGAGCCACTTTCGTGTTCTTCTTCATCTGAAATATCAGTGCTACGAACAGTAATATCTGTCACATCTGCTTCAGAAATATCGTCATCTTCTTCACTTTCACTTAGCACTTCATTTACCAGTTCTTCGAGAGTCAAAAACCACGGATAAAACATTTTTATCAATAATAACTTTGAACTGATTTTTTTTTTCAAAAGAAAACGCACAACAAATCAAAAACACTTGTTCTAATTATACGTACAACACCACAGAAACGTGCAAACTGCAGTATGTATCAAATGTGATACAAAGGTAAGATTATAAACTTTTTGAATTTCTTATTGCCTGCGTAGATATTTAATTTTTTTTCTTTCTTAATGACGGGAATAACAATGTTTACAATTTGTGAAAACATGTGGTACTTTAAGTTTTGAAAACCAAAGTTATGTTAACATAAAAAACTAAATGTATCATTTCTGATACAAGGCTCGATTAACGATTAACAATGTTAGGAAATTCTATTTTATGCAGGTTGAGACGTGCCGTCAACGGTACAGTAAATTTCGGTAAGCATTTGCATTGTTTTCAATCAACCTCAAAAAATGAGTTCCATTCGGCTGCAAGTGTAACATTTGTATTTTGGAACAAAAATACTATAACAACTTTACGGCATGTATCCACTACTAGTAATTTTAAAAAAATTTAACCAATATGATTAAAATTCCATGTAGCTTTTTACATGCCGTGTACTATATATAGGCTTTAGAAATGTCGCGAGGTCTGTCAACATTAGACCATTAGATTCCTTGATAACTCAAACTCTAAAATTCTGTTTTTCCATCTTGGTAGTTGGGCACTAACCCATCAAGAAAATGATATAAATTTACATGATACATGAACTGTTAGCCTTCCGTACATATACATATGCATATACAACATATATACACATACACACATACATACGAGTAAGTATACATACATTTTATGTGGCGTGTAAAAAGCTTTCAGTTGCAATCAGTTGTAAAGTGCTTTTTCTTGTTAAATATTTTTCAATTTCAATTTATTTCTTGCCATTTATTTCACAGATTTTATTTCTTTTTGTTTTCCTTAACATTAAATCAATGTTAACATTGTTACATTTCGTTCTTTTAATCTGGTTGCTGTAGCCGATTTTATTTTTGACCAAAATCAATTTCATTTCAAGGAGAAAAATTACAATTTATGTGTGTAGAGTTTTCTTTGTGTGTGTTTGTGTGCTAAGAAGGGCCAGAAGTTTGTTTGTTTGTAGTAATTTAGAAAGAAAAAATAAACAACAAACACTGTCATAGGCTACTTAACACTGTAGAATGAGTTTTAGCATTATGTGCTATTTTAGAAAAACAGTAATTTAATTTAATTTAAAAGAAAAAAAAAATATTTGTAGAAGTCAATAATGAAGTATTTGTTAAAAAAAAAATTATAATCTTTTTATATTTCGTATTAATTTTGTTTAAACAATAAAACTATAATCATTATTAAATTTTTATTATGTGCTAAGAAAATTAATTTAGGAAAATATATTTAGAAAAAGCTTTCAAGGAGGAAATACTGCGCGAGGATTGTCAGACTGCCGGCGTTTCCACAAGCTAAACACTAGTTTAACTTTTCCTAATTAATAAAAATATTTCATTTCACAATATATCTGTGGCAAAAAGGAAAAATTGCTTAAGTCGAGATAAGCTGTTTTTGAGTTAATAGTATGTCCGTAATTTGCATATGCGAAAGTACCCCTGGTTAAAATCTTAATTAATTTGTGTGCTTTTTCAGGAAGTTATAGCACTATGATTTGGGACTTTTCTTTATTAAACTTCTAATCTCATTTGGAATAATAGCTTCATTTAGATTATACTTTGGTGTATTTCAGCTTGAATGTATTATTTACAATGTGTTAAATAATGTTTGCTTAAAAAAATAAAGATTAACAGAGAATTTCCCAATTTAACTGTAAAAGAAAAAAATTTCTGAAAATCGACTTGTACGCTTAAAACTACTCTCATGCAAAACAGTTAAATATGACTGAAGCACTTTTTCCTTATTACCACAGATATAAGAATCGTATAAGAATTGAAGTATACTGGACTTAATCCTGCTTAAGAAATTATTCCTGATTAAAATTCCTTCTAGTTTAATTAAATGTATCAGCAAAAAAGTGTTTTTTCTTCTTTATCTTGAGTATAAGCACTTTATTTAATAATTTTTGAGCCTTTAATGAATAAAAATGTGAAATGTGTATAAAAGTAGATTTTCAAAATATCTCTCTCGGCTATACTTTTGTATTCTTAATACATGTATATGAAAAATATTTCTCATAAAAAGCTTGAATAACAAGCGCATTTTATTTGACTTTAAGAGAACTCTTCACCACAAATCAAACTTTACTATATATAGGGTGTTTTTTTTAGAGGTATAGAACTTTGAATTGAAATAAAACACAAGAAAATCGTTTTAATGTCCATCAATTTGGCTTTATTGGAAGGATAATTTTATGCCATTAACGTTTAAATATGATTTCGGGCATGTGGCCGCCGCGGCTTGCTCGAATAAAGCCAATTCTACAGGTCCAATTTTCAACCACTTTTTCAAGCATATGGGGCCGTATGTTGGCAATAACGCCACGAATGTTGGCTTCCAAGTCCCCTAACGTTTCTGGTTTGTTGGCGTAGACGAGCGACTTCACATATCCCCAAAGAAAATAATCCAATGGTGTCAAATCACACGATCTTGGTGGCCAATCCATGGTTAACCGAATTAATTGCTCTGATGGACGATTATATATATATATTGTGCTGTATATATATTATGCTGTTCTTTAAAGTCAGTTTAGTTTATATTTTCGATTTTTCTGCAGATTTTTCTGTTTGTTTTTTTCTACTCTTCTCGTTTTGTTAGCATTTTCCATCAATAAAATTATGCTAAATAAAATCAACTCAACAACAACTCCTGCTCCTCCAGCTAAATGATAAATCTAAACAACATTATAGCAAATATACAATATAATTTTTTTTTTAAGAAAACTACACCATTTCTGTTTGTATAAACAAGCAAAGTTTTTCAATATTCTTGCACCGTTTATGTATTTACAGAAAATTTAGCTCAAATAAAAAACTCACAAAACAAATATAAAGTCAGATTTTTGAAGTTTTACTACAAAATGTTGGCGTTAATACCGACAAAGCGCTTACATAAATTTTTGGACTATTTGAACGTAAACCTCAGCATGCCAAATAGGAGTCAATAGCAACGGCAAACTCTTGAAGTAAAATTTAGGACAAAATTTAATAAAAATTTTAATGAGCAAATATTTCCTTGAATGTTCGCAAATAGCATTTTGAATCATTCGCTGTTACGAATTGTATTTTAAAACGATGACCTGCTAATATTTGGTATTCTTTAAAATAAACATATAAAGCTGGGCATACGGTAATCCTTGATGCTTTTCTGTGATTAAGTAGAAATCGCCATAAAAACCAAGTGTTTATAGAAGTTGTAAAAGTCCTAAGAAATTATAAACTTCAATCTAGAAAAATCCTGTAATACAAGAACCAATACATCATTCATGCAGATGTTATGGACATATCGAGATAATATGGATTCTGGGACATCAGGATATCGCTGAATAAAGAAAGGTGAATAAGCCAGCGGTATTTGGTTCACCAGTGAGTAACATTACAATGGAAAACGCCGAACCTGAACCATTTTGAAAAGGTAAAACTGGCATAGTAAATACATTACTCAGGGGAAACGTTACCACCGTCTTTAGCGGATACCAATCCTAATGTAACATCAAAGCTCCCTCTTTTGTCGGTATTGTGTTGCAGAATCATCGCCAAGGTAAAATAACCCATCAAATGGCTACTAAACACAGCTTCGAAAACTTTAATACGCCTCATTGACACCAGAGGCACTGTAGCTCTGCACTTTAAAAAAATTTCAGAGTTGTAAAAAAATTATGCTTTCTTCTATCTCTTCCTTCACAACCGTCTTCTCTCTCAGTATCCCTTTCCTAAACAAGGTAACACATAATAATAGTAGTAGAAATTCATTGCCTGAATGTTACTTCTCTTAAAAAAAGTGAAATTACAGTGCTAACTGATTTTATCAGTAGAAAATATCATTCATCAGAAAAATATTTGACACATTTCGGAATTTCTTGAAATATATTACGTGTACATATTTGAGAGAGAAGAAAAGATAGAATAAATAAAATTCAGGTAAGAGAAGAAAAAAACACTTAAACTCATCAAGCATACCAACAAGGAAATAATAAGCAAGTATAGAATTGTTGTATTGATAAATTGTTTACTCATGCACCCTACATTAATCTTACTAGCCCTTGGTGTTCCGTACATTAAGAGCATAGCTGAAAAAAATGTGAGGAAATTTCAATGAAAAAAAAATATTTTTCTTATCTTTCGAAAAACAATATGAATTTTTCTTAACGCTGTACAGAGTAGGGTATGATCAAATCCCTTAACTCCTTCTATTTATCTACTCTCATCAATTTACATATTTATTTACGTCTGGATTTGTATGTCTGCAATACTCGACATAAACTAACACACAAAAATTACCTGCTACCTGAGCAGCATTAAAAACTGAAGCGTAAAAATGAAGACGCAAGTGGAAACGGGCTGCTCATGCTACTGCTGCCAAAGAAAAGTTTAATGCCCTTGTTGTTATTGTCAAAAAGGATGCTGCATATGCAAATTACAATAATGCTGTCGATTTTGCTGATGGAGGGAATTCAAAGTTGGTTTTTGCAACGTTACATACACAACCTTAAAAAATAAAGGAAATATAAACTTGGCTTGTTTACCACAAAAACTATTGATGGTTTTTGAAGTTTGCCTGTCTTTTTTTTTATTTGCTATTAATGCTACTTCAAGGTTTGCTGCATGCAAAAAAAAATATTAAAATATTTTTTCTAGAGGTGGAGTATTTATTACTCTTAAGATTTTCAAGTTACATTTGGTATCGTATCTCTGAGTTTTGCCGCATTTCTTAAAGAATAAAATAACTCACTCACACAACCCACTTCATTATTGGCCATGAACCAGTTTAATTTGTGGACTAATTCTATTACTTTAGCAGTTTTTTTTAAAATAGTTTTACATAAAATCGACAAAAATATTTTAAAATTTGTGTTTGGGTGCTTAAAAATAAAAAATAACAGCTTAATCTTTGGATCCTTAATAAATTTTCACATTGAAATACCGAAACGAAATTTTCGATGGTGCTGCACAGTGGGGGGTTTTAACTAAAAAAAAGGATATAATTTTATAGTTTCTAAGAGAGCCGTCCTTCCCGTCCGATTTATATAAAATTTCAAAAAACATTTGAGTAGGTGTTGTTGCACAGCTGGAGCTTGGGACGTGGACTTTATGTATTTAAAGGGTTCCGACATAAAACCTTAAAAGTTACTAAAAAAAATTCAAGTCTACATCAAGCTGATGTTTTTAATCTGATAAAAATAAAATTGCAAGTAGATTTTTTTTATCTACCAGCTAAATCAAAAGCTACAACATTGGCTTAAACTTAAAATTTTAACTTTTTTTACCAACCCACTGTTCTGCTAATGGTGAAGTCAACTCTTGCCCGATTTTCAAAATTTAAAGGCCTGTCCCACGATGTCGACAACGTTCGACTTGTCGCACACTCACATTTGAAACAATAACAAAATCTTAAAATTTGTTTTTGTGTTGAATGTAAGTGTGCGACAAGTCGAACGTTGTCGACATCGTGGGACAGGCCCTAACTTTTTGTGAGCTTCCAACAAAACTTTTAATACATCAAAGAAAAAATTAAGTATAAAAGTTATACGCAATTTAAATTAATATTTTATAAAACAAGTAAATTTTGCCGTTTTTTGCGAACTAAAAGTGTATTAAATATTTCGCAATTTTAAAAAATTTTTATAGTAATTGAAAAGGTAATACTATAAAATTACAATTTAATGTCTTGTTCAAAACTTTCATTACTCAAAGAACCAGATCGTTTCGAAAGAGTCATATTTTAGTTATAAACACGGAATTTAAGTACTTGTTTTTCACAAGTACTTTTTTTATCACGCCACCTTAAGACAAGATATGTTTTTAAATAATTGTAAAAATATTAACTGCGTTTGGCGAAAAATACCAGAATTTGGGATTTTGCAAAACTTCTTTGGGAATTGTTGGGAACTCAGAAGCAATTCTTATTTTTTTTTATATTTTATGTGCAATAAATATATAATTATATTTCCAAAAATTTTATGTGCCTCTGGCGAAAAAATAAAAAAAAATACAGCAAAAATACTGAAAAATCCCATTTTTGGGATTTTGTGAAATTTCTTTGGAATTGTCGGAAACTCAGAAGTAATTCTAATTTTTTTAATCTTATGATTTTTATTTGCTATAACTATATAATTTTACATGGAAGTGGGAGCCTTTAGCCGAAAATATTTTTAAATAAAATTAAACAAGACCTCGAATGTCGTCATAAGCCTGGTACCCTGTTCAACATTTCACGTGAAATGCTGTCAAAATACATATAAAAAAAATTGGCACGAATTCTTCATGAAAAAATTTTGCAGAAATAGTATTCTGTTTATATTAGGAAAAACGTATGAAATGTATCTTCAACATTTTAAGTATTTATGCGTAATAAGATAGGTGACACTTACTTCGCATGGAATTTGGGAACTCTTTGATATTTAAAAAACTTTTTTTACGAAAATATTTCACCAAATAATCTGTTCTTTTTAAATTATTAACTTGTAAATTTTTGTATTTTTAGGAAAAAAACCCACTATGTATTAAAGATAAAACGACATAAAATCACTCCCTCTTAAAAAGAAAACATTTTTAAGGATTGACAAATAACAAAAAAAGAAAAAAAAACAAAAAAAAAAAACAAATGCTTCTGAACTAAAATGAACTTTGAAGAGAATGTCTGTCTATATGTACTAAACTTGAATTAAATATGAACTCTCATTTGCAAAGGCATCAATCACTTTACCAGTTTGTAGTTACAAAAACAAATTGTTTGTAATTTTTCCTTTTGTTTTTTTTTGTGTCAAGGTAATGCAGGGGGCGGGATGATGAAAGTGTTTTATTGAATTCTTGCTGTGAAAATAAAGTTAATGTAGACAGACAGTGTTGCCAAAAGATTTTTAAAAATAGTTAAATGAAAGATTTCAAAATACAAAAAAATATTTTATTTTTTATTTTTTTTTTGTATTTGATTACACATAGCTGAATTTTTTTTTTATAATTTTAATTCAAGCTTTTAATTTCAATAAAATATTGTTGTCAGTGAAAGTTACAAAAAAACAATTCCATTTAAAAGTAATTGTAATGGAAAAAATATAAATTACAATAACAAGTAATTTAAAAGAAAAATAAATTACAATTACATTTATTTTAAGTGTAATTCAAAACAAATTCAATTACAATTACAAATTTCAATTACAATTACATATATCAATTACAACTACAATTTCAATTCAAATTTCATGTAATTTTAATTGAAATTAAAGTAACTAAAATTGCCCAAGAATGATTGGTGATCATTAGAGATGAGCGATATTTCGAAACCTGTTACTTTTTCACAGCGATTGAAAAATCACTAATCACAACTGCGACTGAACTCATCAAGTAACAGGTTTTGGAAATATAGTTCTTTTATACAAACTATGAATGTTCTTGTATGCTTACTTGACAGTAAATAAAGCTACCACATGAATTTTTTTTATATCTTCACCGTTTGTCGAGAAAAAATCGTCAAATGGTGTCAAATCATGTTTTCTGGTAACTATGTATAGCTCTCACATTTTTGTATTTGCAATTTTACTGTCTCTCTGCTTCTTTTACGACAGTTCTCAATGTTTGGATTGGGTTGATTGCTAATTGATTGTTCTTGTCGCTCTTATTATTAGTATTTACCAAAACGCCAATACTAATAAATACTTTTAGAGCAGAAAAACTGAAATGTGTTAAACCGTGATCACAGTTACAGTTCAAAAGAACAGCGATTTAGAAATCACGTTCACAAGGAGCAACATTATTAAAAAATTACAGCATCGCTCAACACTAGTGCTCATATTCACTACATTGATATATTTATAATTCTCAATTATTTGTTTTGAGTTTTTGTATAAAGTATATCTACTATACAATTTTAATTTTTTTTTAACCTATTTAAAAATCTTTTGTAGACTATAAATTTTAATTGCGAAATTCTCTGTGTTAGATATTGAAATCTGACTAGAGCTCAGACAATTTTAAATACAGTTTAAGTTGTTTTAATTACAGTTGAAGATTCTTCAACAATTTGGTGCAAGCACCCACGAATATTTGAAAGTTCTGAACTTAAAATAGGATTACAAAATCTTGCAGTCATTTCAAAAATTGTATATGCAAGCGAATGTCCTACATTGTGCCCCAATTCCACAAAATTTTTCACCTTCGTAAAACAAATCACCACATGCAATAATAAAATAAAACCACAAGCCTGGCAACGCTGACGACAAACAATAACAACATTGACTTGTAAAATGTTACAAACAATTCCAAAAAAAGTTGAAAAATCTACACAACAAATCACAAAAGAAATTACATTTCAGACAATTTTAAACATTTAATAATAAATCTTTGGAAAATGAAAAAAATAAAAGAAACATTTTTATGGATTTTAGCACTTGGTAAAATTTCAATATTCCTTGAAAAAAAAGATTAATTTTATTTTGGCAAATAACAAAACAAGAGAATACTCAGTTTCATACACGTGCTAGACGTTTTCAGTTAAATTCGTGCATGTTTTCTTTTAAAATAAATCATATTCCAAGAATTAATTTGTGAATGTATATATTATAAATTTCTTTTTTTATGGGCATAAAAAGAAAATAGAATGTAAATCTGCGGCTATAAGTCAAGTTAAAGGTAACGTTTCTCTTAGCAAGTCAAGCGTGCAGGGTGAGTGTAAAATATTTAATTTATTTAGATTTATTTGCTTATATGTATTAGCTTATGTCTAAATAATAATAATACATACATATGTGTGATATTCGTTATTTTTATTAAAGGTTACAAATACAATTACAAGTTATAAAGACCTTGGGGTCTACTCTGTTATTCGAAACAAAAGAAAATGCTTTCGAATTGTAATGTTAATAACATACAAATTCGAAAGAAATTTCTTTCGTTTCGAAATACAGAGTATTTGAACGAGGATAGCCAGCGGGAAAACCTAGAAGACCTTCTTACTTCAGGACTTTTTTCGATTCAAATACTCTTCTTATCTAATTGTTAAAGATTGCCTTATAGAAGACCTCGACCCTTTTGCCTAAAAGAGAAGATACAGTTTCCACATTCCCTTCTAGAAGAAGGGAGCAGAGAAGTGAACTTTTTTTTAACAAAGCAAAAGCAAAATCTATGTTGGTTATTGAGTTTTTGTTTCAACTTTGATATATGCTATCCTTCTCATTTGTTTAAATGAAGGTTTATCATAATAAATTTAGTTGTTCTAAGAAATTTTTGGGTAAAGGTTTCCTGCTGATCTGCATTAGCAAACAGTGAAATGCGCATAGAATATAGGTAAGCACCACAATAATCAATTTCAATGTATTTGCAAAAAAAAAAACATATCTTACTTATTAGCAACGCTTGTAATCGAATCCATGAACATATTTTTGAATTGATAGCACCTTATCCATTGGAGTAGGTAGGCACTTCAGGGGGTCGTACTAGGCCACTTCCAGAATTGTTGTAGCCCCTCTCTAAAAAGTTTACAATATTAGAGTAATTTTGATAGTACGAGGTTTGTTCAAAACGTATCGCGAATTTCGAATTTTCGCGGGTTACGTATATTCGAATTTTAAATTTCTGTGGCGTTATGTTGGTACTCATGTCTCTCACTTATGCCGACAATTTCCGTCATTTTGAATGTTCAGTTAATTGTTGACAGCTGCTTTGCTTGCCCGTGTTTTGGCGCACCCGTTAGAAATAGTGATATACTAAACTGATTGACAGCTATTTTTCTTATTTCTCTCTGTTAAGCATAATTTAAAGTACTTATATTTTTCTTTTAATTTTCCTTTTCATATTTGAGTTATTCCATTAATTTTCCATTAGAAGTTTTCTTATATTTTAATTTTCTCATGTTTTCCTTATATCTTTTATTTTTTATTCTTTAAAAGCTTTTCAAATTGACTATAACTGTAGTTTTGATGGCTTTTGCCATAATGACACATAAATGCCTAAAAAATCTGAAGCAAAAAAAAAATACAAAAATTGAGTTAATGTTAAGTATTTTACAATTTCTTTTGAACATTTTTCTACATTTTCTCACAATGAACTTAAAACAATATTTATCATTGGCACTTTATGTTAAGTGTCACATAAAAATTACTGCTGAATGCATTACGATAACTGTACATTTCCTTTTATTTTATATTTCAGTTATTTCAAAGATTTTTTTTAATTTTCATTTCTCTCAATTGCGCTGGAGATGTTGTGCCTGTTTAATATTCTTCTAGAAGGAAACCTGTTTGAAGGCAACAATACTCTACTTAATGTTCTTGCATAGTGTCGAGCAATAATTTTCCCACTTTCTCAGTTTTTTTGTTTCAAGTTTCCATTGTATAATTTTCTATATCCGCAATTGTCATAATTTTTATGCTCGATTTTTTTTTTTTTTTTTGCCTTTTTTGCAACATTAAATTTTAACAGCTCTTTGGTTTCGTGAAAAGAATAACTGGTTATATCAATATATTGTAAGGCATTACATAGAGTTGGAGTAGAAATGATGGTTGGTTTCTTACGAAATCTTATATTTTATATTTTTCCACTCAAGTTGGATATTTAAGTCTTTTTGCTTCCTGGTATAAAACCAGCTCAAATTATGCATATTAAAAATCAATTTGGTTTGAAGTCGTAAACTGCAGATTTTATTTTATGATATTTTTTTTAATTTTTTTTTTTTGGTTTTTAAATTGTGTGCACTTACTGTAGGAGTAGACAAAAGAAAACCCAAAAAGACAAAGCAAGAAACATTATAAAAGTAAAATTATTTAAGTTAAGGCATTGTTAAACCCTTTACCAAGATAGTCCTATGCAACTCCATAAATTAGATATATTCTTGGTCCTTGTGAATACAGAAGACGAATGAGCAATTTCCGTCTGTCCGTCTGTCTGTACGTGAAATCGGTTTTTCGAAGCTCCCAGAAAAGCTACTGACTTTGGTCTTGAGCTTGTGTGTGAAAAATTGTCACAAAATAGATTAGAATTGAAAATCAGCAAAATCAAAAAGTGGTTTGCAGGGCTGGACAATTTAAACTTTTTTGCAACATAAAACTAAATACCTAAAATTTTTTTTGGTTTGTTAAATAAAACATTTCTTATTTTTCTCTTTAAACTAAACATATTTTATATTTTTTAAAAGAAATAGGTTAGTATAAGAATTATAAAAGGATGATTCCAGAGTTGGAAAGTTTGCACTTCTTTAGTTTATAAAAGTAACAAGGTCAAATAAATTTGTTTCCTTTTCTTTATAAATTAAATATATTTTATTTTTAAGAACAAAAAAATTGGTATAAAAATATTAAAAAAAGTACTAAACACAGCCCCAGAGCTGGAAAATTTATACTTAATTTTTTTTTTGTATATAAAACTAACGAACTAAAGCTATATTATTTCTTTATTAAATAAACATATTTTACATTTTAGCAAGAAAACGATTGGTATTGAAAATCATCAAAATTAAAACAAAAACTGTTCCAGGGTTGGAAAATTGACGACTTTTTCTTTGGTATACATATAAAAGTATCTAACTAAGATAAATTTGTTATTTTTCTTTAGAAATAAAACATATTTTAAAAGTTAGTTAAATCAAAAATATTGGTATTAAAAATCAGAAATAATAATAAGGGCATTTTCGAGGCTGAAAAATTTTTTTTGCATGTAAAAGTAACTAACTAAAACAATTTTTTTCTGTCTTTATTATTTATACATATTTAATATATTAGAAAGAAAATATATTGTATTGAAAATAGGCAGAACCAAAAAAACGTTTCCAGAGCTGGACAATGTTAACTTTTTTGGCGTATAAAAGTAAACCTTTATTTCTTCATTAGTTAAGCCTATTTTATATTTGAAGAAGAAAAAGACTTGTTTTGAAAATCAGTAAATCACAAAAACAGTTCCACGGCTGGAAAATTGAAATTTTTTGATATATAAAAGTAACAAACTGATACAATATATTAGAAAGAATCAGATTGGTATTGAAATATGATCAAAAACACAGTTTCAGAGCTGAAAAATTTTTATATTTTTATGAAAATGCAACTTATGTTTTTTTTTAACTTTACTAATCAAACAAATTTCTTATTGCCGAAAAATGTTTACCCAAGAGTTTTTTGTATCTTCGTCCGATTTTTAAATGAAAAATAAGGTTTAAGCATACAATCATAAGCTTTTGCTGCTGCTATGTCAAATAAAGGCAGTCCTTAGTCTTACGAAGCATTGTAGTAATTTGCTTTTTATGCTTTCAGCACAATTAAAAGTTTTGTATATCGGTTCTAATCGATGATAATACGTTGACAGCAGGGTTGGCAGATTTGTGCCGACCAATTTCACCCAATTGATTTTGAAAATAGCCTAAAGTCGCTAAAATCTATTTTATGTAGTTTTTCTTAATAAATTTGTTTTTATATAAATCTTTTATTAATATCAACTTTTATAAAATAATCGTATAAAAATATAACGAAAAATTTCCATAAGTATAAATAGAATCGCCTAAAATTTTTTTCTAGTAAATCTGTCTCATGTTCAATTCAATCAATTAATATTTTTTAGCTTTTTTTGCAGACGAGTTTTAGTAGTGCACTTAAGACATATATGCATAACAATTGGCTGCTATGACTTTCTAAGTCATTATATTTTTTTATTATACTATAAATGCAAACATATTTTTCATTAAAAATTTTAATAACATATTTTCTGTTTATTTAAACTTATAAACAGTTAAACAGCTAAGAGAATTGTTATTATCAACTCATATTTCTGCGAGTGGATGTGCAGCATTTCTGTAAAAGTTAAAGATTATAAAATTAATGAAAATAAAAAAAGAAACATTATCTCTTTTCATGCATGAATTATTTTTGAAAAGTGCATAAAAATGTTAAAATTATCATCATCATCATTATTATGAGGACACAGTGTCCTTGTTCTACATACATAATATCGAAATCAAAATCATACAAAAGATTTAAAATTATCTTGTAACAAAAGAAGATAATTTATACACCATAAATTATATCCTTATATATTATGGAAGCAAAAAAAAATTAGTTTTTATTATTCACGATAATTACTTTTATACACATATATACACATATGTACCTATATGTAACATGTGTATGTGTATGCACATATACAGTTCATACATACATATGTAAAGTATTCAATAACTTGCACATGTATTTTTTTGTGAGTATCTTTCATATCCGTTGGAGCAGAGGGAAGTGACTTTTGTATGTACGTAACGGAAGTTAACGTTTTTTTTTAATGAAAATTATGTTACGCATTTTTAATTTTTTTGTTGTGGAATAATATTGAAAAATAAATTACGAGTATTATTAAAATAACAATAGACAAAGATAAATGTGTATTATATATATTTTACAATGTAATATTGTTAAATGTTTTAATTTTTTGGTGGGGTGAGAGAGAGAAAAGCTTATACATGTGACTGTACTTAATATGTATGTATATACGTTGGCATATGAATAAATAAATGTATACTTTAGTATAAAATTTTGCATATTCTTTACTTTGATTCCAAAAAATGGTGACCATTGATACAAAAATAATATAATTTCAGGGTTAGAGTTATTCTTAAGAAAAAGTCACAAATATAGGCGGTAATATTTAGAAAATTTTAAAGCAAAATCCTCTTATAGCAAAGAGCTACCCTAATGTACGTTTCTATTATACGGTAAAATTTAAATATAAAAGGAAATGTAAGGAAATCTCTTTATTTTTAATATTTAAGGCAGCGTTAAAGAAATCCTCAAGAACCTTTGCAAAAAAAGTACTCGTAAAATATCCGCAGCTATGTAGAGCAATTAAAATATAATGGCGGAAATCATTAATTAACCCTCCGATGAGTGAGAAGGTCCCTAGGGACCTTTTTGCCTTTTCCAACTAAAATTACTCCTACTTCGGCCACTACAATCCCCCCAATCTGTATTCCAAGAGTATTTTGTTGCGCATCTTTTGGAAAAAAAATCAAGCCGATCGGATCATTACTTTAGGAGTTATTGAGGTTTTAGTGAGAATAGTACGCGGACGTGTGAATAGGTCCGTATGGACCTTGTACTGAATTTCACTAATAAATGCATGTTTTTGGGCATCATTATAATTTTTTTATTGTTTCAACACATAATTTACTTGTTCTGAACACAAAGACCTAAACTCAAAGACATTAGGGATGATGATAAAAACAAAAAATTCTAAGAAAAATTCGAAGACATGAACTTTATTGCTTTCAAGGAAAATTTTATACTACTAGCAATAAACCAGTTCTTAGAATTTTTTGTTTTTATCATTATCCCTAATGTCTTTGAGTTTAGGTCTTTGTTTTAATTATTTTTGTATGTAGAATTTAGTTATAAACAATAAAAACAAACAAAAAATCAAAAAAAAATTTTTATATGAAAAAAAATGATTTACAAAAAGGTCCGTAGGAACCTTTTCACACGGCCATGAAGTTCAGAACTGTCACTCATCGGAGGGTTAAATATTAACGTCAAGCATTAGATACACTTTCCGCCATAAGCATATTTGCGTCTTCGCAAGAGGTCTCTATTCAACTGTGCCCATTTAATTTACCCTTCAACTTCGTAAAATTAATGAGTGTCCATGTTCATGGTTAAATTGAGTTTTCATATCAGAATTTAACAAATATAAAAACAAACATACAGTCGTTAAGCAGCTCTGGGCTGAAGAACAGCTCGCGTCATCGTAATTATTTCTTAAGTACAATCAAGCTTGTGTGTGTTGTTTGGCCTTCGAGAGTTTTTCGTCTCGCTTGCACTGGTTGATTGATCTGCCACGGACAACCATATAATCTGGCGTTTCTTTTGTGGAATTTCGTTGACAACCACGTTGCTACTTTCTATGTGAAGGCATAGATCGTGTATATTCAGTCATAAAAACTTTTTAAAATACTGTTAATAACATCTTTGCATATTTATTATATAAAATATTTATGAAATAAATAAATAAATAAAAAACATACTCTTGAGTAGAGATGCTCCTAAAATATAAAAACAATAACAAAATTTAAAAATGTTAAAAACCCCCAACGTACAGACCAAGCGTCTGAACCGATTTTCTTCAAACATAGAGTAAAATACATTAGATCAAGTCACCTTTCAAAACGATAAAAACCAAATTAAAATCGGGAGCTACTATGTTGTCAAAGACACACAGATTCCACAGAATATATTTTAGAAAGATGTGATACCTTCTAAAATGGCTGAACTGATAGTATTCAAATATAATTAAGAGAGAGTGCTCATCTTTCAAAGAGAAAATTAATTAATTGATTAATTAATAAATCAATATCGGTCGAGCCGCTTGGTCTGCACGTGAACTCGTACAGACACACATACACACGCTACAAAACTTAAAGCACCCCCTTTTTTGTTTGGGGGTTAAAAATATACTTTTAATTTAGTTAATTTTTCTGGCAAAAAAAAAATTTAAATTTTCCAACCCTGAAACCATATTTTTGATTTTTCTAATTTTTCACACTAATTAATTTAATTTTAGATATAAATTAAAATATAAAATATAATTCATTTACATAAGAAAACTTGTTTTATTTAGTTACTGAAATATACCAAAAAAAAAAGTTAAAATTATCCAGCGCTAGTTGTTTTTTATTTTGCTAATTTTTTA
This sequence comes from Nowickia ferox, assembly GCA_936439885.1. Classification (NCBI taxonomy): domain Eukaryota; kingdom Metazoa; phylum Arthropoda; class Insecta; order Diptera; family Tachinidae; genus Nowickia; species Nowickia ferox. The sequence continues at coordinate 85,428,236 of OW387023.1, read as the reverse complement.
TACAAGATATAGTATCTTTCTAAATTATAAAATTTATTTATTTTATAAAGAAAAAATTAATTTCATCTAGTTTCTTTTATATACCAACAAAGTGTAGATATTCCAGCCCTGGAATCATGCTTTGAAATTTTTCTGAATGGTGATAACAATCTATTGTTTTCTAATATATAAAATGTGTTTGATTTGTAGAGAACAAAAAAAAATTCTTTTGTTAAGTTACCTTTTTATGGCAAAAAATTGTAGTGTTTCCAATCCTGGAATCATGTTTTTTTTAATGCCAATTTAGTTTACTGCAATATAAAATAGGTGTAATTAACAAAAAACCAAAAATTAGTTTTAGTTTTACATATTTACAAAAAGCGTAAAATTTCCAACCCTGGAATCATGCTTTTAGATTTTTCTGATTTCTTTTACCAATTTATTTATTTCTAAAATATAAAATATCTTTGATTTGTAGAGAGAAAAATATAGTTTATGAGGTTGCTTTTATACAGCAAAAAAAAAATTTATTAAGTTTTCCAACCCTGGAATTGTATTTTTTGTTGTTTTTTATTTGAACACTGATTCCATTTTTACTGAATTATAAAATAAGTTTATTTAACCAAAAACAAAAACAAAAAACAAAAAATTAGTTTTATTTAGTTACTTTTAATTACCAGAAAAAGTCACAACTTTCCAGCTCTGAAACCCTCTTTTTGATATTGATGATTTTCATAACCAACCGATTTTACTTACCCGCCCGTCTGTAAGGGCGGAAGGATGATGAAGTACAGATGGACAGAGGGACATCGCTTAGTCGTCTTCCCTATTCAAGAGGACCCTCCAGAATATATATACGATATATATACGAGTGCTTTATGGATCCTTTATGAATATTGTGGAAATTATTAAATATAAAATTTTTGTAGAAAAGTATTATTAGAACCTAACAGCAGTATTCACAAGTGATTGATAAAGTTAAAACATTCCTTAAACCAATTTTCTTTACATTAACTTTAATAATCGTTTATGAATACCGGCTTAAAGCTTTATCTAATTTCATCTAGTTTGCCTGCTTGCTTGCTAATCACAGCAAGCGACAGACTATCAATGCGTGTCCCGAAATTTCGTTTTCAACAAAATACAACTCAAATTTCTAAAAAAAAAAACTAAAAATTTGGCTTGATCAACGTACAATTGCCCTCTTAAATTTCTGCGAGAACTCCACATGCTGTAAGCTTTTTAAACAACACAACAACATTTTAAAAATTAAACAAATTTTATTTGTTTGTGTACAAAATAATTACTTGTTATTAACATTTTGTTATTTTTTAATTAACACTTTAACAAGAGATGTGCACTTTTGCTGTACAAATGAAAAACAAAAATATGTGTACTTGTATATTTTTATTCCATTTAAAATTGTGACAGCTTTCAAAACAATTTATTAATTAATTGGTTTTTATTCGATTTAAATAAATAATTAAAAATACTTTGATAAGTAGTTGTTACTTTTACATTTTAAATTATAGACTCATTGTAGTGCAATAAAAATTTTTCTACAAAAATTTAAAGTTGCACTTGAAATGTGTGCAAAACAAAAAAGGATTTTATTTTGTTTTAAATAATATATTTATTTATTAGTCAATTTATTTATTACCAGCATTTATCTGCTACTTCAAAACTGAAGATAAATCCTCAAATTTCATAGTCACAGGAGTCTAATTTGTGAACAAATCTTTTACGTTCGAAAAAACTTGCGCCAAATTTTAAAAAATTTCCAAAAACAAAATCCAGTATTTTCTTTGTGTGTGTTAAGTTGCGGTTACATTTGAAAAAATTTGTCAAATATTTTCCCGCCGAAGTGTGACTACAAAATATTTTGTGAAAAGACAACTATTTCTATGCGTACAGTGTGACCATAGTGCGAACAATTTGAACTTAAGCGCCGTTATCGTGGTTGGTGTATTTCTGCTTTTACTACAAACGAAAAAATAAACACTGTCAAACTTTTTCCTTAATTTCGGACGAGACTGTCTTAGTCGAAGTCAAAATACGCCAACCGCGATAAATATTTCATGAGGGTTACAAAATTTTTGTAACCCTCGAATGTTCATATAGGTCTGGCCAGACCAAATTGATAATTAAATGCATGTAGTTTTCTTATTTCTAATGATATAGCTGCCTCAGTTAATGACTTCTTCAACTATATTATTTCAAACACATTGGAACAGTAAAACTTAATTTTGTATATATTTGCGCTAAGACAAAGGTAATTTTAAATACTTTCCGGAGTCAGGTAGGTACACATGGGCCTGCGCAGACCCAAACATAATTTCATGTAATATGTATAACCGTTTAAGGAAAACAATAAAACTGCTTGCAAAGGCACTGGCAGAAGCCACATATCTCAGTTGCTGCGTAAAACTCAGAGTGAAAATGTGTTTTTTAATTCTTTTTACGACATGTTACATCAATAAAATGGAGAAATAGGGCATTGCTAACGACGAGCGATTGCTTGTAACAACTAATGCCTTAGGAGCTCGATTCAGTCAAGCGCCATGACACCAATCAATTGAAAAAATGCAAGTCCGATCAAATGCTAGACTATTATATGTTTAAAGTGGGCGTAGACACAATGAATCAAATGTGGATAAGATATTCATGTTAACATTAGATAAATCCTTGACGATTTTCAATGTTTTGCAATATACTTCATATCCCCGTTTTGGCCTCATTCATCAACATGACAAACGTCTTGCCAATCAACATCAGGTGTAGCACAACCACAAACATATGTGAAAGTACCCTCCACACATCCATGGTGCTATATTTGCCCATTTTATCCCAAAAAACTACTTAATTCATGCAATCGTCCTATATGCTGCTTATGTTTTGACACCTTGATTAAGTGTGAGTTAAGTGTGACTATACAAAAAATAGGTATTCCGGATATTGCACACGACACTATTTCTAGGCGGCTTTAACAAACAAAAATGGTCACATAAATAAACTTAGAGTAACTAACAAGCAAATTATATTTTGTTTTGAAGAAATTTTATGGAAATGTGGAAAAATATATTTCATACAAATGTTTGCTCAATATGGCCGTACCTTTATTACTTCTAAAGTTTATGTTTTAGCTCAGCTTCCCTCATCCAGTTAGCCAAAGAATATTTTAGCAAATATCCTTGAATCTCAAAATTACTTGGCATAATAATTCAAGCTTCTCATGACATTAATTCATTTAGAATTAATAATTTGGCCTTATAAATTTTAAATTTGTTAAGCCTCTTAACATTTAGAGTACCCCGTAATGTATTTATAGTTTATTCAAAAGTTTTCAAAGACTGCTGGGCTTTCATATTTTATAAAAAAAGCAATGTTAAATAGAAGAAAAAAAGTTTAATTAAATGTAAACTAATTTAAATTAGTATACTTTGACAATAAGCTGAAAAAAATGTGCAAACAATTTTGCATAATTTTTTAAGTAAACAATAATTATTATTATTTGAGTTTTTTTTTGAAGACCAGCAAACAAAGACAAGCGTTTGAGTAAAAATATTTTAATTTTTATAAAAAAAATAATACATGGCTATGAGCAAACAAAACATGTTGAAGAAAGAATTGAAAGCATATAAAATTAATGAGATTTTCTCAAGCGCATTTATTTTCCTATCATAATTATAAAATTAATTAAAAATATGTGCAGTAAAATGGTTTTTATTGCAAAGGAACATTATAATAAGACTGATAGAATTTTTGGGTACCAGATAACAGTCGTCACACACACGAATCTCTTAATCAATCTGGGATAGTGAACAAATTAACTTTAAATCGTTGCGCTGTGCACCTATAGAATATGGCCGATTGGCTGCAGATATTGAGCATTCGATACTGTCCTAAGATTTTATTTAAATTTGATCAATATCTTAAATTGAGGAACAAGTTTCTCATGAAACTGGCAGCCTGTAAAAAAAATTTATCTTTTGCTAAGACGACAATAAGTACGTAACTTTTAGAATTTCTTGCCTTTTAACTGAAAGGGAAACATTGTGTCTGTCAATATGCAACTGCCATTTGCCTTATGCCAAAATGTCAGCAAGTTGCGTCATTTAGTTTATGTTCTACAGCCATTATTAGCAGGCAACCGCGTAATTTGAGAAGAAATTGAATAAATTATTCGTTTTTGCATTAATAAAACCATTACTCAAACTACGCAGACTATTTCCCATCAATTTCAGTAGTAGAAAGTGGTTAAATAAATTTCATTGTGGCCATACAACCTTAGAAGATATAAAAAGCACTTGACGATTAGTTGTGGGAAATTTTTTCGATTTTCTTTTGAAAAACATAAAAACTCAAACAATTTTAACCGAACTGGAGGTAAATTACTAGACTTGATATAAATCGAAAATTTAAAACGTTTCAAAGAAGCTTATGTGGATATATTTTAATATTTCTATCGATATTGAATGCAGTTATTTGGCTCCTGATTTATAAAGATTTTAGCAAATCGGGTTTTCAATAGATCTTGAGGTTTGAGGTCATATTTATTTTTAAATTTATATACTAATAATGGTATACGCGTGCTTATATAAAGCGTATACTCGTACATGTGGGCCTTTCCTTAGTTAAGGATGGCTCAACCGGTTGGATTAAAATTTTGTGTTATTCTAAAAGAATTGACCTAAAGTTTAAGCTCTCAATTAGTGTTTATATATATAAATGAGTATCGGATGCTTGTCATTTTAAAAGAGACGTTCAATTGAATACGTAAATTAGCTTTTGTATCTGACTTTGCAGTGCTATATAGATATACGTACTTTTGATCCTCAGCGCTTTTTTTCCACCGTTAACAAGAATCACAAAAAACTGATGTTTTTTTGTTAAGATTTAAGAAGGTTAAAAGCCGACTCCTTTTCCTAGATTTCAAAAAAGCGCTTTAATTTATTAACTCCAATAATCACTGTCTAATTGATTTTCTCATTTAATTTACTCCATTAGACTCAACGAGCCGAAGTTATACAAAAATTTATTTATAAATCTTTGACCATATTGTTCGTTTTATGAAACTTTACGGACTCTGATTTATTGACTTATATTTTTGGTCCCGAGTATGATTATTCTTTTTATATTTTATTTTTGCTCTTAGATATGTAGTACATAAGTTTTACAAACATAATTTCTTTCTAACATTTTATTCATATCTGCATTTAACATACAATTATTTAATAATCTAACATATTATTCTTTTATCTCTTTTTAGGTAAGCTGTTTTTACTATTAGAGGACTATTTTTTCTTTAATATATATAACCTCATCACATTTTGAACTTATGCCCAATTCCAAGTAACTTTTATATGCATTTTTATATTATTAGTAATTTTTTAATGCTAAAGTAACTAAGATATTTGTCATTAATTTATTGGAATTAATGAGCCTGTAAAAGGCAAAAAATTTGCCACAAAATTGAAAGCACCCAGCAAATATTTTAATCCATCCCCTAAGCCTTTCACATTTAATATGAACTGAAAATTTTAAACGAAATATTGGCCAAAACATAAGAATCCTTTCAGTATTTATTTAAGGCAGAGGTTTAGAGTATCTAATTCCTTAATAGTGGAATGATTATTTGGTCTGACATGTTTTTATATACTTCCAGAGAAGAATTCATAAGTTAAGAGCAAATTGTAGAATTATACTTGGAAAATTATCGATTGCACTGCGATTATATTATGTACGAAAGCTACCATTGAAGTGAGAAATTTGAGCTGCAGCATTTAAATAGGGAAATTGTGTTATTACTTTGCATACAAGGCATCTGGTAGCAGACTCATCTTTTCAAACTCAAATAAAAAACGTAATAATAAACACAAAGTTTTATTAAGAGCATTGAACGATAGGTTGAAAATGCGAATTTTATTTTTAAAGAGTATTTAATCCATGTATGTTCTGCGCCACATGCTGCAGTAAACTTAGTTCAATTGAGCTGATTTATCGACGAATATTTTCCCTTAAAACCACAAGAGATTGGGGATTGTTATTATAAACCCTCTCTTTTGGGTAGCCCCATAACAAAAAATCCGTGGGAGTTAGATTGGGGACCTCGGTGGTCAAGGGATATCCCCAAAGCGACTGATCAGTTAATGATGTTAATTTTTCGTATCTGCACTGAGAGAAAAAAAGTTACAAAATTAACAACGCACGTGGTCACCCTGTTAAATTGTACACGAACAAGTTTTAGTTATTAATTTTTCCATTTGTACACATTCGATGTCAAGACTTTGTTATCAAATTTATAACAGGGTGCACAATTTGAACGCAAACGTTGATAATGCACAACGTTTTTGTGAAACGTTGTGACAACGAATTTGGTGAAATTGAGCACGTGTGGTGTAATTTTTTTTTTTTTTTGGGTGTAAGAATTCTCACATTTCTTACAAAAATTGGGCGAGAGAATTTAATGAGATATTATTGAATATGTAAATATATCGAACTGTGTACATTAATTAGTTAGAAAATATTTAGAGTTTAGGACCTTAACTTTTTGCAATATTTTCTTCAAGAAAAAAATTTAAATTGTTGTTCATTTCTAATACAATTTTTTTCTAATCAGAAATAATTTCTTAGTCAGGCTTGATTTCAGTAATTTCAATTCTTGTTGAATGAAATATTTTTATTAATTAATGTGAGTTTCTAAAGAAGAGAAGAAAAATTAAATTAGACTTTATTAGCTGGTGGAAATACCGATATTTTTCTGTGCAGCCACGCACTTCATCAGCACCCAAGTCTATCTATTGGAGTAGAGATTTTTATTAACATCAGCTATTTAACACAAATTTTTAATGAAATGGAATATGAGAAATGTTGTGTATACAATTATTGATTTACCCTTGGTAAATACATTAGTAAGTATCACTTATTCATTTTTCTGTTAATCCGTTTTTTCATTTTTCTATTCAGGTTAGCACGAAGTCATTTAACTCTATCTAAGTATGTTTAACTATTCTTGCTTATCTTTTACGATTATCACATTAATTATTGTCACATAAAAAATTTTCTCATTTTTTTCTAATGTTTAAAAAAAAATACTGAAAGGAAATTTTAAAGCAAAATTGAAAATTACAAAATATTTATTTATTTATTTGAAGGTAAAAATTGTTTTTTTATTATTAATATTTAAAACATAAAACCACTCCGACGATTTCTTCCTTTGCCCTCATCACATGAGAAATCAACTTAATTTATATTTCGGTCACCATAATTCCAATTTGAGTGTATTGCACAACAAAAAAAATAAGAAAAAGAATAAAATATAAATTAACATTCACATCCCTGCATATGTACACTTGATTAAGATTATTTTAAGTCAAACATGTAACCTGCTGTTTCATACTCCAACATCATGAAGCTGCAATGATAAAATTTAAAATGATAAAATTTAAATTAAATCAAAAGGAGGACAAACAACCAACACGTCAAACAAAGCAAATATAAAAGAAAGAAATATATAAAAATTATTTTTATTTTTAATTTTCTGCTTTCATACAAAAAGCACCAATCGCAAATATATACAAAATTCATTAAAGAAAGAAAAAATATTGGAAAAAGGAATATAATGTAAAGAAAATATTTTCACTGCACTGAAGCACACATGCAAGCAGCAGTGAGTGCGCGTGCACACACTCATACACACACACACGCACACATGCAGATGCAATGAGGTGTCTAGTAGATGTATGAAAATATTGAAAGTAATTTGTTATAATTTATTAAAAGCCATATAAACGTTATTTCATAGCAAAAGGAGATCTATGAAATAAATAATACACACGTCTCCTTGCAGAGACATTAAAGTGTTGCCAGGGAATTAGTTTAATGAACTCCCTGTGTAACGTTCTCTCATACATACGCACACTTACCTTACTCGTAATGCATACGTACACTGAAAATAATCCCTGCAATATTTTATGAAGAAAATTTTCGCAGTTACTTCTTTCGTGCAATAAACTGAAAATTTTCCGAAAATTTTATATGTAAAATTTATTATATTTTTTGTTTAATAAGTTGCAAGTAACAAAAAGTTTTTTCCTTTGTGTGGATATATAAAGTTTTAAAGACAGCTGACTTCATGCTCTAAGTGGGGTAATTTTAAAATGTTTATATATTTTTATATATCATTTGTACACTGAACTTTTGTTTGCTTCGTAGATGTTACCAAAGACTTTTCCAGTGCGAAGTAGGCAAACAGTAATTTGTAAAATTATGCATATTTTTTTTCTGTGTACTTACATATTTCATAACACATTGAGGTAGATACACTTACACTAACAAAGTGACATTTATCATTTTACATTGTACAACCGCTGTAATTGTCAATGTTCTTAAATGAAAATACGGCTGAAAACAAAAATTCATACATACATAGTATATATACGAGTATGCATACCCACATACATAGATACGAGTTTAGCCACAATAATACTAAGAGAAATTCCTTAAACTTGGAAGCATAAAAATTGCTGAGTAGATAATTTAATTTTTATTTTATTAGCAAATCGAGTTTATTGAACCTACTCTATATAAATTAACCGCTTCTGGTTTGATACACCCATCATTATGAAGTGAAATAAAAAGGGTTTATATAGTTTGAAAAAAAAATAATTATTTTATTGTAAATAAACTGTTCAAACTCTTTAGCACTCTCTCCATATGCAAAAAAAAATTTAAAATTGGAACACAAATAATAAACTTAGTTGATAATAAATTTTTGGAGCGGGCACTTTGCCTTTCGTCCCCATTTTCCCATTTTTTGTGTACCTTTTCCGTATGCAAAAAGAATTTTATAAATTGGTCCACAAATTACAAAAATATTTCCTAATAAATTTTTGGGGTGAGCAATTTGCACATCCCCTCCCCTTTGGAAAATAATTTTAGTGTACCTTTTCCATACGCAAAAATAATTTTGTGAATTGGTCCTACAACGACAAAAATATTTGAAAATCAATTTTTTCGGAGGGCGACTTGCTTCCACCCCCCACAATTTCCTAAAAAATATAGTGAACCTTTTCCATATGCAAAAATTTTCTGGAAACTTGGCCGACAAATCGTCAGCCCATTATTGGTTTGGAGCATATGCCAAAAAGTCGGAATGGAAAAAAACGACAAGGAAGGTTTACATGAAGTTTTCTCAAAGTATACCCGACAGAATTTTTTTATATTTTCAGAATTGCTTTCGTGACATATTTGAAAGAACTGTGTAAATTTTAGCGAACTTTCATGAATAAAGTTAGACGTTAATATTACTTTATTGTAAAATTAAAAATACGTTTTGTACTGCATACACCACTTTTCTTTATATATTTTCAAAAAGTAGCGTTTTGTGCTCCATTCGTATAGTTTACTGCTGTGAATTGGGAATTTTGTTGTTTTGTTTATTTTTCTTGCTGTCTATAGAAATAAGTCGATCGTTTAACGCCGACCAAGAAGCCGCCGCCGTAATATAATTAACTATCGATGCGCTTACACACTTACACAAGAAAAACAAGTAATTGAAGTGTATTTGATATAAAGAATGAAATTAAATCATTTCTCTTATACTCAAACATGCACAAGTATGGGTTCTTTTATTTTGTTTTAGTGTTTAATAAGTTTATATTAAAACATTTAATCGGCGGCTGCGTCTGGGTAATGATGTTTTTGCTTAACAGTCGGCGTTGAATTTTTCTTACGACACCTTCTTTTTTTATTATTCATTTCTTATAGAAATGAAGCAAAACGAGGGTTAACTTTACTTTGTATGTTTTTGGATGAAGAATTTGACGCAAACGCCAAACTGTGGCATGTACAGCAAAACAATACCTATGAATGCTAAATATCTCACAAACCATAATTAATTTCGCAAAACATGTTTTGGATTCAGAAAAGAGATAATCGAAATATATATACTCCATGCCTAACTCATTTTTAGTAAATGGTCGGTGATTCAAACCAATAATAGGCTGACGATATGAAAAAGTTATTTGATAATCAATTTTTGGAAAAAAAATTCATACTTTTTCATTGCAAAAAGAATTTTTTAAAATTCGTCCACAAACGACAAAGTATTTCTCCTCTCCCTCATTAAAAAAAATTATTGGACCTCTGACATGTGCAAAAAGTTTTTTTTAAAAATTGGTCCACACATAACAAAGTTATTTGATAATCAATTATTGGGGCGGGCAGTTTGCGACACTCTCCTTCCATATTTAACAATATATAAAAAAAAATTAAGTGGACATTTTCCATATGCAAAAAGAATTTTAAAAATTAGTCTACAAATGGCAAAAATATTTCATAATCAATTTTTACAGCAGGCTTCCTTTCCCTCCCCTCCCCCGCCAAAAATTAAAAAAAAAACAATTGGTGAACCTTTTCCACATGCAACAACAATTTTAAAATTGGTTTACAAATGACAAAGTTATTTGATAATCTATTATTGGGGCTGGGAGTTTGCGACACCCTTCATCCTGATTTCCAAAAAAAAATTTTAATCTTTCCCATATAGAAAAATAAGTTTAAAAATTGGTCCAAATGTTGTGAAAATTTCTGAAACATCGTTCCAAAGGTAGGGTCTCCTATAAGGTACCAACAAGCAAGCAAACAGACATTATATATCGTAGATAGATTAAACTCCATTTCGAACGGCGTCCTAGACATGCAATGCAACTATTTTTTTTTATCAGATTTCCATTGTAATTTTGGCACAGCCCTCGTTTGAAGCTATCTTGCATTTTTCTGATGTTAATTTTTAATATTTCCTTTAAGCCACATCAGTTTGTCATTTGCATTTTATTTAACTTTCACACAAACGTACGCACGTATATTTGTATGTTTGTCGTCTGCTTGTATGTGTGTATGTGCGTTTGTCCTCCAATAGGAGAAAAAAGTTATCTCCATGTTGTGCTGGAATTCATATTCATACGCATACACCTGAATTTAAGGAATTTATTCACTTTATAAATGTCATCGTCTCGTTTTTATGTGTGTGAGTGTGTGTAAGTGCCAGCGCTGTTTTCTTAACGTTTGAGTAGTCAGAATAATGTCGAGTATTTGACATTTTTATTTATTCATCGAAATGAAATGATATCCTTGCATTTCATTTAAATTCTTCTTTAAGGTTTCGTTTTCTTAATAAATTCACAACGTTGTATGAAATTGAGAAAATTTATTAATTTTAATTCCAGCAATACCTTCTTAGCATAATCAAGCTAAATATTTTCAAAGGGTTTTTTTTAAATAAATATGATTTTCTTAAAGCGAGCAAGAAAATTTAAATTAGACTAATGGGAGGTAGACAGCACTTTCTGTGTTACTGTAAACGTAAGATGGAAGTGGTAGAAGAACTAAACATTTTTATTTTGATAAAATGAGAAATATACTCTATATGCTATATATAAAAAAAATTTCATTTATAATATCATGACGTTGAACTCCAATTGGCTTTCTAGAAACTTCTATGTAACTCTTACTGAGTATCCTGAGAATCCTTTTAAGCATCTTTAGAGTCAGATTTTACAGTTTTTGTAGAAGAGCACTTTTATACTTTCCAGACTATTTTCAGAAATTTATTTCTTTTACTGTTGAATTGGTAAATTCGTTGTCCACTTTTAGTTTATTACAAAAACATCCTCCTATACACTATAAATTACAAATTTAATTTTAAATATAACAAAGTATAAACTTTAGTTATTATATAATTATTATATTAAATTCCTCAAAAATTGCACAAAAAATAATTAAGATTTTACTCAGAGATAGTTTTGAATATGAAGATTATAGGGATGTGATTAATTCAAAATTAGCTTATCTCCAGCTTAACACTTTTTGCTTTTTGTCACAGATCTATTGAATTACAAGTAAACTAAAAATGGCTTCAATAAGTTTCATTGAAGAATCTTCTCTTCGTAGCCACCAGTAAGGGTTGGTACCTGCTATCCTACACAATCGTGCGACTTTTCACAAAATACAACCCTGGTATGACGGAATTTATGAAAATTTTCAAAAGACAATAACAGTTCAGGGTTATATTGTTTAGTAAGTTGTGCGATTGTGTAGTATAGTGCGTACCAGCCATAAGACATTAAAAAATTTATTGAAAGATTTAATAGCAAAATAGTAAAATTTTCCAAATGCAAAGCCCATTTTTAAGGAAATAAGCAAGTGGATAGAAAAATTATATTTTCATTTGGTTTCCCGTTTCGTTAGTACACAAGCGACATATATACTATATTTAGCTTTATCGCGACCATTTGCGAGAAAACTAGTAAAGTATTATTATCACTTGTTCAAAAGATTGTTAAAATTTTTTTCTTAAAGCTTTCTTTGCTTAAAAGGTAATTTTTTTTAACGGGTATATTTTGTTAAAGTCCGTGATACACTGTTCTAGACAATCGCACCATTCACTTAAAAATACAACCCTGGTATGATGATATCTATGGAAATTTTAAAAAGACAATAACAATTCATCAACAATTGTGTGGGATAGTGAGTCACGGCCTTAAGAGGTATTTCGCTTTAAAATTATGTTGAGTTACAAAGTACCCTTTCTTACATGTGTTTTTAGTAAAAGTACTTTTCCAAAAAGCACAATCATCTTTTTTAAGAGTTTATTTTTTTCGAAAGTACTTCTTTTAAAAGGCTCTTTTTACCAGAGACTTTTTTTCGAAAAGTGCTTTTATAAAAGCTTCTTCTTGAAAGTTAGGTTTTTAAAAGGTACTTATTGAAAATGTACTTTTGGTAAGGTACTATTTTAAAAAGAAACTTTTTTAAAAATGTGCTTTTTAACAGCTATGTTTTAAAGAATTTCTTATTTTAAAGGAACTTTTTAAAAGTGACTGCTAAAATAATCTTTTTTAAATGTTTATTTTTTAAAATGTGATTTTTTTAAGTTTATTTTTTAAAAGTTCTTTTTCAAAAGGAACTTTTTTAAAACATGGCTACATACTTTTAAAAAGGTATTTTTGTAAAAGGTACTTTCTAAGAAGTACTTATTTAAAAGGTATTTTGTTAAGAGGTACTTTTATAAAAGGTACCTTTTTAAAAGGTACTTTTTTAAATTGTATTTTTTTAATAGGTACTTTCTTAAAAGTACTTTGTTTTAATATTACATACTTTATTTAAAAGTAGTTTTTTAAAAGCATTTCTTTAAAAAAAGTTTTAGTAGTATTTTTTTAAAACTACTTATTGTAAAAGAACTTTTTTTTTAGTACTTACTTTTTCTTTATGACTTTGTAAAAAGGTGTTTTTTGGAAGGTTCGTTTTAAAAAGTACTTTTTCTGGAAGGTTCTTTTTAAAAGATACTTGTGATTTTAAACCCATGAAAATACTTTTTGAAATTGTACTTTGTTAATGAAACTTTCTTAGAATTAATTTTCCTTATGAGTTATTTTTTCGGAAAGGCTCTTTTTAAAGTGTACTGTCGTAAAATGATTTTTTTTTTGCGTATTTATTCTAAAAAGTACTTAAAAAAATCTAATTCTTATAAAGGTGTTTTTTTTCAAATCCTGACCCTGAAGGAGGTTGACAACAAAATAATTTGCTTACTAAATATTTTGCTTGAAAAGGTTCCCTTAGAGTTCATGAATATCACACGCGTAAACAACATACAAACTCGCTTTAATGGTACACACACACACACACTATATCGCAACCCCACACCAACTTAAAGACAAAATTTTTAAATATATATAAAATATATCGTAAAATGTGTTTAATATAAATGTATTCCTTGCAAAGAAAAAATAGAACATTTATACTCTTATTATGTACACGAAAGGTCGTTTTTCATTAGTTTAATGCATTTTCCCCTACACTTTTTATCCCTCAAACTCAAATAAAGAAATCAGTCAAGTGTATGTTGAACAGAAAAAAATAGTTATTTGTATAATTGTCACATAAGCACAAACCAGCATACTTTTAAACATTAACTTTTACATGAATAAACCATAGATTAAAAAAAAATAATACAATAACATATTTATTTATGTTAAGAAATTAACTAATAGTATTTTAATAAATTACAAATAAAAATTTTGTTGAACTGTTGCTAAAATATTATATTTTCTCTATTATTCTTTCCACCTTCCCCTTTTCTGATGTTACAAACTAACGCTCTACAGATGCTGCAGGCGGTAAATGATTTTGTTACCAATACTTTTACCCTTTTAGTTAACTTGTTCGTTCTTTCGTTCCTTTTGTTTTTGTCTTTTTAAACAAGATCTGCATCTGCCTCACAAATTTAGTTTCAATATAATATATTTCAATACATTTTTAATATTTTAATAATAATAATAAAAATATTTTTTACAGAAGCATTCATTATTTTTTGTTTTATTATTATGATAAATAATAATTTTATCTCAGCTTGGCATACATACATAATATATACATACGTACATAGTTATGTATAATCAATTGTCTTTTGTTTTCATTTTATGATTCCTATTAATTACAAAAATTATTAAAATTTATGTGAAGTGTGTTTAAAATTTTAATTTGTTTAATAAATTAAATGAGTTTCAAAATTAATGGACGGCAAAATTAATTAGTTATTTATTGATTTGTTCAGTTGAGTTTGGAATTCCATAATGCAGCTTATTGCACCCGAGGCCCTTTTTGATACTCGTATATTAAAACTAATTATCACTTTGAAGTACGATTATTTAAGATGAATTATTTATATATGAAGCAAGCATTTTAGGAATGAAATAAATGCTTAAGCATTTTGAAATAATAATTTATTAAGAAACAAAGTGCATGTTAACTAAAACTAATTTTCAATAATACTTAGAAAAATGTCAACGCCTCTTATCTAACAATGAGACAGATACTGAACTACTGATACGAATGCAAAATAATGGGCTTGAAAATTCTAGATTAAGGCCCAAGCTTTCGGAAAATGTAACTTGTAACATGGTAAGCTACTGAGAACTTTAGCGAGAGTTAGGATATCAAAGTCAGTCAGTCACTTTGACTTTACAAAGCTTTTGAAAGCTCTTAACTTTTATAGAAGTTAAAAAAATTTTACTTTTTTAAAATGTATTTTTTTATAAATTGTACTTCTATTTATATAAACATTCTTTTCTTCAATATTATTTTCAGAGGTACTTTAAACAAATTTATTTTTTTAACAAGGTACTTATTTTTAAAATATAAATTTTTTTAAAAGGCAATTTTTCTTAAAAACTTCCTTTTTTAAAAGCTAATTAATTAAATACATATGCGATTTAAAAATAATGTTTTTTGAGAGGTTCTTTTTGTTAAAAGGTACTTTTTGTAAAGTGTGCTTTACTACAATAAACTCATTTAAAAGGTACTTTTTTAATGTATTTTTTAAAGTACGTTTTTTAAAAGGTATTTTTAACGTACTTATTTAAAAAGGTACGTTTTTCAATAGGTACTCTTTTTATATTTGTGATGTGTGTTTTTTAAAAGCAATTTCTTTAAAATGTACTTTTTTAAATATTTTATTTTAAAAGGTACTTCATTTTAAGAGGTACTTTATTTTAAAAGGTACTATATTTAAAAATTAACTTTATTTTAAAAGGTACTTTATTTTAAAAGGTACTTTATGTTAAAAGGAACTTTTTAAAAGGTAATTTTTAAAGGTACTTTTTTTAAAAGGTACTTTTTTAAAGATACTTTATTTTAAAATGTACTTTGTTTTAAAAGGTATTTTATTTTAAAAGGTATTTTATTTTAAGAGGTACTTTATTTAAAAAGTTAATTTATTTTAAAATGTACATTATTTTAAAAAGTACTTTATTTTAAAATGTACTTTATTTTAAAAGGTACTTTATTTTAAAAAGTACTTTATTTTAAGAGGTAATTTTTTTAAAAGGTACTTTTTTAAAAAGTACTTTGGCTAATAGAGACTTTCTTCAAAATGTACTTTAATTTAACATGTACTGCTTTTAAAGGTACTTTTTTGTAAAAAGTACTTTCATTAAAAGGAACTTTTTTAAAAAGGTACTTCTTCTAAGAGTTACTTTTTTTTAAAGCAACTTTTTGAAAAGGTACTTTTTTAAAAAGTACTTTTTAAAAAGGAATTTTTGTAAAAAAAATACATTTTTAGGTAATCTTTCAAAAAATAATTTTTTCAGAAGGTACTTAATATGTTCATTTTTGTAAAGTACTTTCTAGAACTGCTATTGGAATTATACTTTTTAAAATGTAATATTTTTAAAAGTTTTTTTTAAGGTGATATTTTTTTGGAAAAGGAACTTTTTTTAAAAAGGTACTTTTCTAAAAATGTAAATTCTTAAAAGTTTATTTCTGAAAAGTTCTTTTTTAAAATGTAGTTTTTAACATGTACTTTTTTAATAAATTATTTAAAGACTTTATTAAAAGTTTTTTTAAGTTTCTTAACAAAAATCTAAATTTAATATATTTTTATATTAAAAGCTTTTTTAATTGAAGTTAAATTTTTCTGAAAGGTATCATTTATAAAAAGGTACTTTTTTATAAAAAGTGTGTTTTAAAAGTATTGTATTTAATTGAACTTTTCAAAAAGACGTATATTTAAAGAAAATTTCCTTGAAAATTAAAAGTATTTAAGTGACTCTTAAGTACATTTTCCTACAGGTTAAAGTGCATTATTTTGCAATCGATTTAGTAGCTTCAGAGACGTAGACTTGTGACCAATATTTTTAGGTGCGATAACTTAAACACATGTATCTCATTTACTACAACAACATGATAACTTCAAAAATGTAGTTTAACAGCAAACGACTTTAAAGTTTCCTACTTACGCACATTTTGAAGAAAAAAGAAAATTTAAGTTTTGACTTAAGAATGCCAGATATTTGTATGAAATTTTTATGCAACATGTACAACGATACAATTAAAAGATTTTATTTTTGTTTTTTATATTTTTAATATATTCAAAATTGTTTCAAAAGCAAACGGTTTCTCTTAATAGACTTCCTCAAAAGAAACTATGCTTACTTCCTATCCCCAGTAAAAAAGGAAAAAAATTTTCTACTAGTTAAAAACAAATTCAACAGCAACTTAAAATGACAACTTTCATATTTTTGAATTTTAAGATATGAAATAAAATGTTTAATTAATACTTATACAATTATTTGTTTTATCATCACATAGTTTAAATAAATCAGCAAAAATGCGTTGACACACTTAACAAAAATATGCAAATCTCACATTGTACACATTATAACAAAAAAAAAAACAAAAAACAAAAAAAAACCATTTTCCTGCATTTTTTCAACTTAACATATTTTCTACTTATTTGCTTGAACCTATTTTTTACTATTAATATTTCATTATATTTTAGACTTCCCTTATTTTTGTATTAAGATTTTATTTCACTTGCTTGCTGGCAAAACACACTTTCCCTAGAAATTTAAAATGTTTTCTAGTATTATTAAAGTTTTTTTTCGAAAATTGTTTAACATTTTGTTTGGCACATTGCTTTCATTACCTTGTTAAAGTTACTTTATTAGTACTAATATTTTAATTATATACTTAAAAAAAATATAATACCCGAAATGTTATATGTATATATGTTTAACTTAATTGATAAAGATTAGACAGTATAAAAAATTGCTTATTTTAAATAGGACTTCATTCACATAAATCGAATCTGCTCCATTGCAAGTTTAACCCTAGAGTACTAACCATATTTTACACACTTTGTAACTAATGATCGCCGATTCCACGATGTCTTTTTTAACAAGATCTTTTTTACAGAATATAATCAAAAACTTTTGAGCATTATTGGATTTGATGATGCCTAATATGTTGAAAAAAGCATAAGAACTAACTCATAACACTAACGTATATCAAATTTCTGTAAATTATGAGATCTTTTTTTTTTATATAATAATATTGGAGTTGTAAGCTTCTGGCAGCGTATTTAAGAGAATACTCTTATTCGATTTCATTGGAAGCATCCGAATATTCATAATCACTCAAAACTACATAAACATCGTTTGTGTGTTTTTTAATCGTCTCTTCAAAATCCCAAGCATCGTATGTCTCAAAAAAAACTTGAAAATTTGAGCATTACTTAATGTACGCCTAGAGCAATTCATTGTATCATTAGATTACAGAGAAAATAAAGAGTCTTTGAGTAACATTCTTAGATTTAATCAAAACCAATAAACGAATACAATATATTTTACAAAGAAGTTACGCAACCCTGATCAAAAAAGAGGAAAGTTCATAGCAAAAACTACTCAACATCTAAAACTTCACAAGATTGGAGCGTGATATGAAAGGATAATATGGAAATATAATGAAAAATAAAAAAGTAATGCTTGTCGAGTCGTCGAACGTTAGTAATATGGGGTTAAAAACGTTTGTTATCTGTTCCTAGACTGGAAGGTAATACACTGACTCAATAAATAGAGTTGCATTTTACTTAAAGTATATCATGTTTAAGTGCAAATAAGCTTACTCTCTCTGTTAAAAAAGAGCATTATCGACATTTGTTTCCTATTATATACTTTCAAATGCCATGAATCATGAGATCATGCAGCAAATCTAAGACGCAACTGATGATCACTAGGCTTCAGTTTTTGAACAAGCTGAAAATCTTATATGACTGCTTGGCTCATTGAAAAATCAGGACTATCGTCCAAATTTTGGCTTTATGCTATACGAGCATTTATTTGTCTGGTAGATAGTTTGATGTCATACAACAAAAACGTGGTGCAAACATGTTGAATAATTCATAGAACATCATGTCCGAAGGACCATTATGTCTACCATAACCTTCAAAAAGAGCTCTATAGATTTGTAGAACAGAGCACTGATTTCAAAAATACCCTTCTTGGAAATGAGGTACAGATTAAAATTTTAATAACACAGTGTCACAGGAAGTTAACTATTTTTAACTTAAAAATGAGTAAGTCTTTTAGCAAAAGAATATACATTTTTTACACTAATAAAAAATATACAATTTGGGAATTTATTTCTTAAAAGTAATATCGTCGAATAGTAAATCCTGCTCATGTAATTAAACGCTCAGCTCAGGGCTGTCATTTTGCTTCAAAAGCTCCAAGAAGTCGGTTTATTGAAATAAACTTTGGATTTGGAAAAGTCTGCATAAAGGCCAATTAATGTGTTCTTCCCCCAGTCTAGCTCTAACAGGCATTCTGAAGCTTGGTTGGTTGGTTTAAGAAGCGGCTTGCTACATTAAAGCAATCAAGTAGAATTCTGAGATTCAATTTTGATGAACAATGCAGTGATTAGTCATACTATATCCATCTTGTATGAGGTACCCTATACCAAGCTATGATAAGTCATCTAGTATGTGTGTTGCTAGAAATTTTTATCACGTAGTATGCAATGCCTGTAACTCGCAGAATTGTTGGGAAACTGTTTCTTTTTTATAAAGTGGACAGTTACGAAATGTATTATAGGGAAGACCTAGCCTACTAGCATGTCTAACAGTCGCACAGCGTCAATACCCCAAGATGCTGGTTTTATTTGCTTTGAGCGTTCATCGTGAAAGCGTGGCCATAATTTCCTTGCAACCCTGCACTTACTCAGTCTTTTCGATCTACCTTCTGCTCTCTAAAGAAAGTGCTTGTACCAAACGGAACTACCCATAGCAGTTCTAGCCCGGTCAAATTCATTCACTTGTTCATTGCCGAAGAAGTTACTATTTGCAGGGACCGGGAAATAAAATGATGTCGGTCTGATGATCTCACGATAAAAAGTGTTGCCTGACTCTCATCAAAAATTGTGATTTATTTTCCGAACATTTCTTTTGCAAGATATAATACCTGGCTCTCTTATAGCCAGTATTATAAAAGCTTTGTATCCAGATCACTAGAGAAAACCTTAGATTTAGTACCGCGGATCATTCTTGATCCGTGAGTGTACTCTTTGTTGTTATAATTTATTACTATTGCGGTCTTTTTAGTTGCTTTCTGGATGGAACCTTTAAAATCAATTCGGAAGGTAGCCGACTTATGTAGTTTTTAGTCACTGTGTAAAATACAAAGTTATGACGATGTATAAACATTTAAGGTACTTAAGCGATTCCTAATTGAAAGGTTACATTCATCACCAACAGACTGACTACCATTTGTTACGTTTGGGCCCCTACTTTTTCTAATGTTATTCTCGTCTGTTACAAAACTCTTACACCCGATATTTGAGGCACCCACAAAAAACGCTACATACCAACTAAATTTCCGCAAGTAGCGCTGCCGATCAGCACAGATCCTTCATATCCTTTTTCGCTAAGCTAAATATATATAAAATATCCTTTAAGACACCTATTAACAAAATGGACAAGAAGTCCCGAAAAAGCTTCCATTACGATTATGTACATACCAAGACGCTTACGTAAGTTAGAAAAAAGCAAAGTATTGTGGATTTTGCTATTCAATATTTAATTTCATAAAGAAATTAATTGTCATAAATAGGTGCTAGTATACCAATATATCGAGCGCTATTTTCAATTTTTTGCAATTTGTGTAAAATAAATTAAAAAATTAAATTAAAAGCTTTTGAAAAAACTAAAAAATCAAGTTTGCAAAGTTGTTGCCTTCTCTTGTACATTCTGGTATCAGCGAATGGAAAAAAATCGTACAACAAATCTAATAAAATGTCACCAAAAATGCACAGCGGGGATTTTTGCAAAATAAATGGTAATAAATCTGGAACTTTTAAACTACTGATTGAATTTCTATGAAACTTCGATTATCCGTAGAAGAGAACTTAAAGTTTATAACACATGTCTTAGCAGCCTTTTGGCTTAAGCTGGACAGGAGTTACAGTGGGCCTAAGTTGACCACATGGTACTAAAAAAAAAAAATTCTGTGGCTTGTAACTTTTAGAAAAATTATCCGATTTTTATGGGATGAAGCGTTTTGAGCTAAGATCAAAATTTTTAAGAAATAATGTTTTCAAATGTGTTTTCGTATCTCTCATAACTTAGAATATATTTGACTTTAGACAAAAAAAAAATTTTTTTTGCCTTGACTTTTTTTTAGTTTTCACCTATAACTTTTCAGTATATTGTAGGATTTTAAATTAAAAGACAGCATACAATTTTTTATAACATTTTTAAATAAAAAAAAGTATAAATACTTATTAGTATCTGCATTGGTGAAATTCGGAACAGGCTAAGAATTCGAAATTTTTAAATTTTCCTAAAAAATTCATGTTTTTAAAAGAAAAAGTATCTTCATTATTTTCAATTTTGTGAAAAACTTTGTTTAACACATGCACTTTTAAAACATATAGCGCTAAATAGGTTAGGTTAGTCGGGGACCTCGCATAGACCAGTATTGATCCTTAGCGATACCAGCAGATGACAAAAAACCTGTAAGTGTGGCAGCCTAGTTCGTGCTGCCTGTATCGAATGACTTCCACACAGATTTAACAAACCTTAGCAGTCTACACATTTCCATTCCCGACTTCGAAAAGTGTGATCACCAAGGCAGTGAAATCTAGTGCGGCTTAGAGCCGGACAGTGGCACAGTAGATGTTCTACTGTCTCCAATACTCCGTGCTCCCTACATTTCCTGCAGGTACCGTCAAGTATCTGTCCTATTTTGACGGCATACGAAGCCGTCCAGTAGTGTCCAGTTAATACCCCCACCAGAAGTCTACAGTCGCTTCTGGTTAGTGATAAAAGGAATTTAGTCGATTTAGGATCATAGGACCTCCACATGATTTTACAAGTTTTGCAAGTTTTCGTTACCGCCAACTTTCCTCCGCTTCTTCCTTAATCTTAGAGTCTATGATCCATTTTAGGTATTGAATTGGTTTCCTCACATATACCGTTTCTTCCACCGGTAATTAGGTTCCCCTTTTTGCCAGTATATCGGCCATTTCGTTTCCCTCAATCCCCATGTGTCCTCGCACCCAATAAACATGTACTTGTCAACCAGCACATAAAATATTTTGGGCCTTTTTACACATGAGTAGTTGTAGTCTGCTGAGATTGCCTTAATTGCTGCTGGACTGTCTATATATATATTCACACGCGCATTTATGGTTTGAGGGGTGAAAGTAAATTCTGCAGCCATTTTGGCTTCATAGATTTCCGCCTGGAAGATGCTACAGTAATCAGGAAGTTTATAAGATTCCTCTATACTGAGCTCCGGGCAGTAAACCGCAGCTCCCACTCCTACATCCATCTTTGAGCCATCAGTGAAGAAATTAAAACTATAGCCACTATACTTAAGATCTTCAAGATAGCCTTCTTCCCTTATAGTGATCTGTGGTTTGGCTAGGAAGTTAATTTCTGAAATGATGTAGTCCGAGCTACATTCCATGTGTTCCAGCAATTTACCGTGACCAAATGGTTTGTACGACATCTGTCCTGTTGTCCTGAGTCGGATTACGGATTTGCATGCCGCATTCAGAGCGGTTAGTTTTATTGGTTTAAGGTGTGCTTTTTAGAGCTCCAGTGATGCAGAGTTCTGCTAGTCTCTGGATATTTTCTAACTCCACTATACAATTATTTCGTAGAGTAGAATTGGTCTACCTACCGCTGTGTAGTTCCAATATGTAAGATTCGGCGAAAGACCCCATGTTTTGCCCAGCATCTTTTTACATGCGTATAGAGCAGTGTTGGCCTTTTTGACTCTATTATAAATACAATCTATTCAGAATGTGCTAATATCTAATTATTTTGTATATTGGACATGTACCCTACCTTCAGCAGTGTCCAAAAATCGCCAATTTTAAAAATATTTTTTGTGTTTAAGCGCTTATAAAAAGTTGTGACGGTAGATTTTGAAAGTTTAAACTATAACATTTTGTTATGTAGGTAGTTTTCAACATGTTTAATTAAGATTTTAGAGAGCCTTTACATAAATGCCAACATATGCTATTAGCTATGCATCATAAACAATTTTAAAATTTACATAATTTAACATTTCGGGTATTCTATTAAAATTTTATGGGAAATTGTCTTAAGATTTTATGTTGCAAAAGTTCCCGTATAAATTCTGAAAATTTTTCATACTAAAATTATAAATAAATTTAAGTTTGTTAATTTTTTACTCTCTTGTAGTGTTATTTAATTGTTTTATTGTTTCGTTTTTAAATTTTCTTAATATAAAGAAAATTTCTTTATATTAAGAAAATATAAAGAAATTTTCTTTATATTTTCTTAATATAAAGAAAATATAAATTTTTATTCAAAGACAATCACCCGGATTATATATAATTAAATTCACCGATATTTGTAAAAGATTATCAAACTTAATGTTGATTTCCTATGCAAAATTTGTATGAGAAAATCAGTTTGACAAATTCAGCAATCGTTTATGAATATCGGTGATTATATGTACTTATAAAGAGGCGTCTTCGTCTATAACGATTTTCTCTAGTACAAAATTGTCATAGACTAAAATGCGTTTGTAATCAGGGTACATATAATTTTATTTCCTGTTACCTTAATTTAAACAAAAAAATTTTAATATTAATTTTTATCTTCTTTTTTGTGTTGTACTGCTTTTTGAAAAAAAAAACTAAAACCTTTATGTTGAAAACTGCTTCTTCTACTACTACTACTACTACTACTACTCTGCCTATTTTCTTCTACTACTGCTACAACCACTACTACTAATTGAACTGCTACTAACTACTACTATTACTACTACTACTACTACTAATGTAATAACAACCACATATAACCATTGTCAATGTTATATAATAAATGTTTAATATAACAAATACTAAACTGTGGATTATAAAAATTTATTTAAATAAAAACAAAACAACAACTTCTCTATTACAACAACTATTACTAACTACATCAACAACTACAATAAAAACTACAACTATATTTTAACAACTATTACTACAACATGCCGAACAACAACTACAATAACAACAACTAACAACAACAACAAACAACAAAACAACGCATTTGAATTGAGGTAAAGTATAAATGAATTTTTACTTTCACTACTTCACCCGAGTTTTTTCATATTAACACACGTTTTTAACTTTTATAAAAACATTGTCCCTAAAAATAAGAATTGAGCTTAAATGAAAGATATAATTGAATTTGTATTCAATGCTAACAAAATTTATTTTAAGTCGTCAGCAATTTAGTCCTCCCAAATTTATTTATAAAAATGTATTTGAAATATTATAAGTGGCCAATACAAAGTGAAATTCAAGTTAAGGGTCTAGAAATAAGAAAAAAAACAATTTAGCAGAAATCAATTTGCAGCTGAAATTATTTTTCTCTTGTATACCAATAACTAGTTTTTTTAAGAAATACTAAACAAATAATATTGTATTAAAATGTTGCATTAATACTTTATTAATTTGGTAAGCTTATTTTTTAGCTAAATTAAATATTTTGATATTTCTCTTAGAAGCACTGATAGAAACAATACTTTTTGCTAAGAAAAAAACTATTGTAAGGACTATTATTAACAAGCCATTATGACTCTTTTTTTTTTTTTTTTTTTTTTGATAATATACACAAATTTAGAAACAAGTAAAGAGTAAAAGTACTTTTATTAAAAAATTACGTGTTATTTTATTAAATAATATCATGGGTAACTGCCGTGTTAGAAAGAAAGTCATATCAATTATATAATAATTTCAAAATGTATTGGCCTTTGCTCTTTTTAAATATTAATATTTAAAATTTCAACAGCATAAATTGAATATTCCTTTGGTTATTATTATTAAACTAACTACAACTTCAACTACTCACAACTAAAACCAGTAAAACTAATCAACATAAATTGTTTGTTCAACCAAAACAAAGCAAAGTACCAATACTTAAAATTTCTACAGCATAAAGCAAAAATGAATTGACTTCTTTATTTATTACTAAAGTAAGTAAAACTAACCAACCAAAATTGGTTATTCAACCAAATCGGAACGTGAACTTTATAAATACCAATACTTAAAATTTCTACACAACAAAGTGGATATGAATTGAGCTATTTAAATAGCTCCAACCAAAAATTAGTAAAATTAACCAACAAAAATGGTTTGTTTATTCAACCAAATCATCAAACATCAGCTTTCAATTAAAGTAAGCTCAACAATTATTATTTTTGTATTAGCCGTCTGTACATTGTTAATATTATTTTTATCAATTATGTATATCCATAAGAACAACTAAGGAAATAGCAAATATTATTTTGTTGTTAGTAATGATTTGCAGCATCAATGCCATTCAACTAGTAACTGAAATTGTTTAGATTATTCAGACAGTTTGTTCATCTACATCGCAAGAAAAAGTTTTATTTACAGTAAAATTAACACAGATATTATGGTTAGATTTGCCAAGACTAACATATTTTGACGAAAATCGATTATTTACGATAGAATTTAAAATTTTTTTGGCGGTAATGTCGCGATATCATCCTAGTTTTTTTAAACAAGCTAGTTGTCTACCTGTACACGGACGTATACGAACTGACAACGGTACGTTTTCAACTCTTGGTGGCTTAGTGTCAACTTGTACACATTGGTTGTCAATACTTCGTTGTCAAATTGGCAACAGCATGTTTAATTTTACACAAACAAACATGATTGATAAACTCTTCACAACGAATGTGATCGGTTTGATCACGTATGCTGTAATTTTTTTTTCTATGTGTAGACATTGCATATTGACCCAAACTTAGAAGATAAGAAAGCTTTGAGCTAGATAACTGGCACGAACAAAAATATTGCCCAGTAGAGTGCTAGGCAACGTTTCACCACAATAGTTTAAAGGTTTTGCGCTGATTTGTAGCAATGAATAAGATATGGATCCATTACTTCATATCTGAAGCAAGAGAGTGAACTAGAATGAAAAATCTTGTTCAAAAAAGGCAAAGACCATTCCATCTGCAGGCAAGGTCATGACGTCTGTTTGTTGGTATGAGCAAAAGATAATTTTTATGAATTTCCTTCTAACTTTTAGCAGCATTTAAGGGATGAAATTAAGGAAGAAAGGTCGTCGCATTGGGCAAAGTGTTGAGCCATCAAGAGAATTCAAATTGTGACATTAAACATCTACCGAAATTTAAAAATATTTTCATTCAAACTCCGTTGAAATATTTTAAAATTTCGAACGAAATCGTATGCCAGTGTTAAAAAAACTGCAGTGAAAATAGTAAAAGTAGTAAAATTGAGCTATTTATTCGACTTTTTATATTTCGACTGCCCAATCACAACCTGTTGCTCATGCTTCTGCTACTGAAATTCAAAGAGTCGTAGTCGAAGTTAACACAATAAACGAACAGATATACACAACGAATAGATATATACAACGAAGAGCTCCAGCTGTCGACATCTTCGTACAGTTTTCGGTTTGACTGACTGCTGCCTTAAATAAATACGAACTTAACGAAGCAGAAATGTTTCCCTCAATGTATTTTAAAGTGTGCTTTGTTAATGTATGAGTGTTTTTTCCTGTATGAACAAATATAATAGTAAAACAAACAACAACAACATTTCTGCGAGCAAGCGATTAAATACGTAATTGAAACGGCAAAATCAAAAGAAAAAACACGCAACACATTTACTAAGTTCAATTCCGAATTTATTTAAAGCAGCATTCAGAAAAACATAAAACATGTCGAACATGTCGATAGCTGAAGCTCTTCCTTGTGTATAGCTATTCGTTTATTGTGTGAACTGCTACTGTGACTGTTGAATTTTCAGAAGCAGAAGTATGAGCAGAAGCAAAAGAAAATACACAAATGAGAATTTTTTAAATGCTGTCTTATGCCGTTAGTTTTTTCCATTTCACTCCTCCATTATTGCAAAAGCCAAAATTTATTACTTAAAATTCAAATTGCTTTATTTACAATAACGAGGTACATTCCTCCATGGAAAGATACTTTAAGGATGTAGACAGTTCTTACTTACTAAAGAGGGTATCGAGGCTATTGAATATCGCTAGGAAAATTGTATCTAGCTAAAATAAAATTATGTAGAGAAATATTGAACAAATTTTCCCAAATTTCTTGCAAATTCATTGTTAGTTTTAGCACCACTCTCGTATATGTAGTTAAACAAAAAAAAATCAAGTTCCATAGTTTTCAAACATAGAAGAACGCATACTTTTATTTTTCTACATATAAGTACATTTATAAAAGGATACATGTGTATTTATCAAGGAACATTTGCATTTGCCAAAAGAACTTAACATAAAAATTCAATCACACATGGTGAAACAGTTTAAATAGATGGGAAGAAAAACAAGAAATAAACTAAATAAAATCTATTTACATATACTTAAGGCTATTTACAGAGAAATAGACAAATATAAACAGATTTAAATAAATGATTTGATTGCAAATCATTTTACTACAAGCAACAAAGATAAAAAGTTTACAACACGAGTGTAGTTGTCAAAAGTAAAAGCAACAACGCGCGTCTTGTGTGCAAAAGGGGTTAATTTTATTTTCAAACGATATAACGATTTATAGAGTAGAGAGAAAATAAAAGACAAAAGCTTAAATGGCTAACTGAAAGACAAAATACCATTTGCTATAGATATCCAACTATTATAGTAAATTGTTACAAATGGTCAAATGTTTGTGGATGGTTAACACAAATAAATACGATACGAAGGCATTAAGTTAATGAAATTAAATAATGAAAAAAAGGATGTATAGCAAAAGCAACAAATATTCCACAGTTAAAAGGATTAATGTGGGTAATAATAAATTTTCTGTTACAAATGTTCATCGTCATTATTACGTATGCAGCCTAACAAAATTAAACAAATTAGACTGCAGAGTGAAATTTACTCATATTGTTTATCAAATAAAAAGTCTCATGTGATGTATGGAAAAAGGCAATTCAAAATGTATTGACGTGTGCATTCTTAGCAATTAATAAACTACGTATATTACGTTGAGCTATGGGCAGAAACTCAAATAGTAATGACTTGACATTGACACTAAAGTTTGGGCATTATTTAGTTTACTCTAAACAATACCGCTTTACTTTGGAGTTTTTACCGGCGCAGGTTTTACCATACAAATTGTTTTTGTTAATTGAATTCGTTTTAAGTTGATTACATGAAATGCGACCTTGTTTTCGCTGTGCTAAATTCAGTGCTGCCAAGTTAAAATGACAGGAAGCAGCTGATAATTTTTATACCAGTGAAAAAGAATAGATACCAATTGATACATTTTCAACTTAAAAATAGATGCAGCGGCAATAATTATCACAAAAATGTGAAGAAAAAAATTCCTTTGGACGAAAAACAAATTACATATTTTCACTGACCTCTGGGAAGTGAAAAAAAACGATATGACTGACATCCATCTGCTTATAATATATTTGTGCATTTTTTATATATAATAATATGATTTCGAAGCACTTCTTCACGTTGTATAAGTAGTTAAATAATTTTAAAATGTTCATTAACAAAACATAATACAATTTCTATTTAAGGGTGCATTGTAAAATTTCTGTTAAAAAAATTTAAGTTTAAGGCATTAGTCATCGGAGCAGGATTTGCAATGTGTTGATCTAGTCATATATATGATAAATAAGAAATGAATTCGACAGTCATTTTATCGCTTAATTCAATTTTAATAACGTCTCTCTAAATACACTCTATGATAGGTGCCATTTTGTTGCCGATATTTTCTTGCGAAGGCATCAGGAAATTCAGTTTATGGAAGTAAAGTTTAGAATTTAGGTACCCATTAAAGTCCATATCGACTGAATAAGGATTGTGAAAACTAATTTTCCAGTGAAATCGAGTGTCTCACAGGAACCCTGAGGCTTTAACTCCAGCATCAATTAATTTTTGTAGTTATGCAAACTTATGTGTTTGTGTTGAATGTTATATAATAATAATTTATACAAATTTAAAGCACTTGCTCTCTTTTAAATGAAAAGAAGAGGATCGTAACAAATAGACTGATTATCGCTTTCTATATTTTCTATCATTATCGATGATCTTGAACGCCTTGAGTAATTAAATTAGACATTCTTTATATAAAAATATAGAAAATATTTATAGTGCTATTGTACAATCACGCAACACGTCTTAAAGGTTATTTATATCTGCACGAAATCAAACAAACCTCAATTTAAATTTTTATAAATTTTTTAATTCACACACCATTTGAAGTACAGAAGTAAATCTTTAGTACATTTCTGAAAAAAGCCATAGTTTCACAGTTCTACTAGATTTAAAGTATATTTCTTCAAAGTATACTAACGAAGTTGACTTTGTTTTATATGGGATAGTAGATCTCTCATATAAAACAAAATCTTTTCCCCGAAATCTCGAAAGCACTGGATTTTCCTCAAATTTAAACGCACTATTACCAAATGAGTGAAACTTATAGGGCATTGACATTGTCTCCAAATCTAGTACTAAATCTTGCGGCTTTTACTAGATTTTCCATACAAAACAAAATCTGGTTATTTGGTTGGTTGGTTTACGTGATGATTACTTTTTGAAGGGACCACTACACTCATCGTATCAACCTATGTAGAACCGTATCTAAATATTCTGATACGGTTTTCGTTACTAGATCCAACCCGTTGCGTTGAGATACCTGATAAGATCACTCAACCCAATCTGAGATAGATCTGAAAGATCATCTAGTACATGACTGCCTAAAAATTTGTGTCTCGAGAGATTCCAAGCTGGGCATTCGCAGAGAAAGTGGAAGATTGTCTCTTCTTTGCTTACTTCTCGACAACTTCGGCAGAACTCATTATAGGACAGACCTATCCTACTACTACCATGTCTGCCTACCGCCCAGTGCCCCGTCATGACTTCAACGGGTCTCGAGATATCCCTACTGCTTCTATTTGTTAATTGTATTGAGCGCCTATCATTGCAGCAAGGCCACATTTTCTCAGCAACCTTGCACGTGACTATATTGCGCCATCTACTTTCAGCCTTATAGAGATAGTGCTTGATAGCGCTTTTAATAGCACCAAACGGCATGGCTACCGATTCGGCATTGGAAGCATTCATAGCAGAGCCAGCGCTAGCCAGCTCGTCCGCCCGTTCGTTACCTAAAAAATTGCTATATGCTGGAACCCATATGAGGGTGAGGCCAGTCTGGCCACCCAGTCTAGAAAGCAAACTCCTGCACTGCTCAATTAGAATAGACGAAGTGATATGTGATCATAGGGATAGAAGCGCTATCTGGCTGTCGACAAAGATACGAACTTTACCCTGTACCTTCCTATTAATCAGCACTCTAGCCGCTTCCAAGCATTCTATACCAAGATTGCCTGAAAAGACTCCAGAGCCGACACCGCAGGCCATTCTTGATCCATCAGTGTATATTCTGAAGACATATGCCCTCACCATTGTGCCTCCCTTCCACTCCCGTCTGGATGAAATCAGAACTTTAAACAACTTGTCAAAGTCCAGATGAGGCACCAAGTAATCAGTAGATTTCCTTAGCTGAGGGTGTAGTTGATCCAGTATTCTAGCATGGCCATAGGACCCTGATCTTCACAGCCCAGATGCCACTAATCTTGCCGTATTACCTGAGGATACCGCCAATATATGAAGGTCGATCGGAATAAGGTTTAGTATAGTATTCAGAGCTCCCAAGGACTAGTACGTAATCATCCTGTTATTCCTACGCAAGCGGAGCTCTGTATTCTATAAAGTTGATCTACCACGTATTTCTTACTTGTGGCAGGCCACCATACTACAGAGCCGTAAGTCAGTCTTGGACGCACAATTGCTGTACACATTTATTTAGGTATTTTGGGGTTTAAGCCCCATTTAGATCCAAACATCCTATGACAGGAGTAGTATGCTACCGCTGCCTTTCTAACCCTGTCTTGAATATTCAGTTTCCATAAAAGTTTTTCGTCCAGTATAACTCCTAGATATTTTGCGTTGTCTGATAGCGACAATTCATGATTATTCAACCGGGGAAGTCTAAAGTTCTGTACCTTGGTCTTTTTGGTACATAGTACCTGTTCCGTTTTGTTGGGTTCACTCCTAGTCTACAGTCTGTAGTCCAGTTACTAAGTGAAATAAAATCTACTTTGTCAGTAGATTTGTAGGAAATCTAATCAAAATCCAAAAATATTTTTTACTACCCTGTACAACAAATATATAAAAAAGATGAGTGAATTAGCTGCTGCGGTCTGCTTAGAAAGGTGGGTGAATTGGCTAAATTTCAGTTGTTTGGTTGTAGTTTTGGAAATTCTTCGATTAATGGGTTTTGTTTTGGATAAAAAAAAAATCTTGATACATGTCAAAAGAAGTTGATGTAAACGGTAAAGATTTTAATTAAACTCTGCTTGATTTTGTGCAGGTATAAATGCCCTTTTATTAGAAAAATGTGATAAGAGTTCGATGTAAAATTTCTATTATAATTTTTAGTAATACATTTTAAAGTCAATAATTTATTTTTCCAGACATTCATTTAGAAACTAAAAAAATCAAAACTACTTTCAAGTAAATTGATATTTAATGAAATATCATAATCTTATTCCTAGAAAGATACAAGAACAGTATAGAAATATAGCCATGATTTAGTATAATTTTCATTAATTTTCTTTGTAAAATAAAACAGAAAATATAATATTAAATAAGAATTGCTAATGAACTCTTATTCAATTCTTTTGAATTATATTTTATGATTTATTTTTGCATCCAACAACACTCTGTGCGAAAATACAGAATGATTGTAATTTAATCATTTACAAAGAAGGTATTGAAATTAACTCCTAAGTAAGCACTTGTCCTTAATACTTTATCACAAAAACAAAAACCTTTTCTTTCTTTGCTGCTAATTTCTCTTGGCTTTGTTTAATCAACTTTATTGAAGAAAACAAAAAGAAAAACAAGCAGTAGAAACAAACGACAACTCACTAAATGCTTTTATAAAAATTGCTCGTAAGTTCATTACAAAGATAAAGATAGAGTTTTTTTTTGCTATTTCCCTTTAAAGTGTTTTGCTCTGTATTCAACTCGGAAGCATATGACAGCTCAGACATACGTAAATATGTTTATATGCATATAAAGATATAAGGACAAGTACATAACAGTTATTTCCACTTAACAGAAATGAAATATTTTAAAATATAAGTAATTTGCAGCACTTCTTTTGTTTTCACCATCTCTCTCCCTCTCTCTTTTTTTTTTTTTTTTGCTGTCATTATTTTTATATGTGGTAACAAGAGAGTTACGAGAAAACCCACTTTTAAGGTCTAAACGTTTTTTTTTTCGAAAAAATGAAAATGGGCTAATTAGAATAATTTTTTCGAAAAGTAAAGATGACGACTGTATTGAACTTTTCATAAGAATAAAGTCGATATGTTTTGTTTATTTTTTTATAAAAAAAAAAAACTTCGTTAGCGGCATTCAGATTTCACGTGGATATAAAGGCTTGTTTGTAGAACTTTTAGGCATATATAACCCGATTTTGTTGACTTATGCTATTATCGCTCTTAAGCATAGATATATTACTAGCAGAAACATATGTTGAGATGTAAAAATGCCGTGATTTTATCGTGTCACGCGTGAATCACGCGTGATCGTGATAAAATTTATAATTAATCACGCCTGAGTGCGTGACCGTGACTTAAAAAAAATTACTCGTGCGTGATCGTGCGTGAGTTTTTTTTTAAGAATCACGTACGAATTCTCATGCTCTCACGAGATAGCACTCCTGCGTGGGTATATAACTGTATTAAAAATTTAA
Source organism: Nowickia ferox (assembly GCA_936439885.1). Lineage (NCBI taxonomy): Eukaryota > Metazoa > Arthropoda > Insecta > Diptera > Tachinidae > Nowickia > Nowickia ferox. The sequence continues at coordinate 85,395,603 of OW387023.1, read as the reverse complement.
AATTTTCTTATAATAAATACTATAGTCTATGTCTGAGCTGCCCAAAGTAGCACCAGAGTGCCGAACATCAATCGGCTTCTTATAAAAATTAATACACATACGCGAATAAATTACACTCGTGTTTCTCTCAGTGGCCAGCTCTGATCTATGTACATACCTGCATACATATAGGTAGAATGCATACATACATACGTATGTATGTACATATGTATGTGTAAGAACCTATTTTTCAGCCATATATATGATATATATATTTTTTTCGTAAGCGTGCGTGATCATGATAAGTTCTACACCCCTCGTGCGTGATTAAAAATATCTTATACGTGAGCGTGCGTGATCGTGAAAAATTTCAAAATCATTCGTGCCTTAAAGTGCGTGAGTAAAATATTTTTCTGCGTGAGTGTGCATGTCGTGAGTCAAAAACCGCTCACGTGCACATCTCTAATTAAAATAACGTTTCATAGCAATATTAAGTGTATAGACATACATACATATTTATTTTTTGCAATTTCTTATTGTCCCTTCAAACAACCCTGTCGCAAGTCAAAGAAAGATAAATTTCAACTGAGTTTGAAATAGTTCGGTACAATACGAGTACAACACTGTCTCTTATAAAATAAAAACAAGTATAGTATTATTAATATCACTAAATAGTTTCTCAGCGAAATATGAAGAAGAGAACTTTTAGATAAAAAAAGAAATACTTCTCTAAGAACACTTTTAATTAAATATGTACATTAAAATCATTAAAATTTTTAATTGTTTTAACTCTTTTGCCTTTACTGGGATTATATGTCCCAGAAATATTCCTTAAAACCAAATTTTTTTTTGTTCGCTTTATATTCTAATATCTAGTGTATCCCACTAAAGTTTGAAGCATTATCTGTGGTGTAATTAAATAAACATGTGTTGTATTGTAACGGCAGGTTATTTGTGCGTAGTTCTTTTCCATGAGACGTCATTTTTATCGCTGACCGAGACAAGATTCTATAAATACAGCTTCAGGTATTGCGTTTTTATTCACAATTTTATACAATAACAAAAGTAAGCAAATGGAATATTGTTTTCAAAATTTTGCAGCAAGCAAATTTTCAAACGTTAAAATGCTAGAAAGCTTTTTTATTTTATGGGACATATTGTCCCAATAATATTTTCGAGTGGGATTTATTATCCCAATATGGGTTACAAATACGAGTTTTTTTTTGTTCGTGTAGGTGGCAAGGAAGATATTGTCGAATAAGCACATGGTCGAGCCAACGTTAGGAGATAATAAAAGCGAAAATTATAGTGCTAACTTCACTGACTCCGAATCCAATTTTACTAGATCAGGTGACAAGGAAGAATATAGTATAACCGACTCATATGATCAATGTGGTGATTATTTTGTTACTGCTGTTGCTGACGTCAACCAGGTTACTCTTTATGCAGCTACGCTACTTGCAAATTGTATGCATAGAACGCAGAGAAACACCAGTTTTCGAAAGACAATTGGATCATGTTGTATGTATGTATGTTACGGCAACAAAAAAGGTATTGAAATTGGTTCTAATAAAAATAGAAATATTTAACTGATTGACTAAAAAAAAGTGTTCTGGCTACAAATTATCAATTGAATAATTGAATACACATTTAATTAACGCAATTGTAATTACTCTTGAACTGTCCCTATCCATAACCCTTTTGTGACAATTTTAAATATATTGCATTTATTGTCAATGCAAAACTAATTTAAAAATTTGCATATAAATTAACAGCAAACAATATACACAAATCCACTTAAATGAAAAAAATTAAACAAAGAATACAAATAAAAAAAAACACTTATTGACAATAAATTTAAATTACGAACAAGCACAAGGAAGCGAGCATTTAGAAAATACAAAATAAAAAGTATTAAGCAAAGTCAACTGACGATAATTTGTAAACGATAAACAGCATACTGAGGGTTACACAGCAACAACCAGGCTACACCGCAGGGGTCGTCAAGGAATTGGTTGGCAACAAACTGATACATAGACTGCTACAATGATAAAAAGAAACAAACACATATCGCTTAAGATAACCAATGATAATAATTCACAGATTACTTCTTTTTACAACTCGCATGGCTTGACTTTCCTTTTAAATTGAGAAATAAAAACAAATAGAACAAATAACATACGGACATAAAGCCAAGTGAAAAAAAAAATAATGAAATAAAAATATATTAACAACCAAATTGAAATCACCACAAATACCAATGATAATATGGTTTGGTTGGCTATATGAGAGAGAAAAATAAAATAGAATAGTAAATATAAATGAAAACGTAGTTTTTCTCACAAAGTATGGCAGCATGTATGAGTGAAGACAACAAAATACGGAGAAAGAAAAATAAGTAATGGAAATAAAAATGTATCATAAAATACTTTTTAAATCATACTGAGAGAAGAACGAAAAACAAAAATGTTTACTTTATAAAATGCAATATTAATTTGCAACAAAGTTGAGACAAATCCTCTTATACTTACTTACAAAAAAGAAATGCATGTGAGTACTTTTCATACTGTTGGATATTTAAGTTTCAGTACTAACTTTTAGTAAATTGAATCCACACAAATTGATGTGAATGTATTGGGGAAATAACTAGCTAGATTATTAACCATATTGCGAAAAGACGTGATAAGAAATAAGGCCTGGCAAAAAAGAGGTGATAATTTTGTGCAAAAAAAAAGCCTGGACAATAGATAAGTCTTCCGTTGAGTACACTTGATGTATTGGGAACAAGCAATGATTTTTTGTTGTAACTTTTCATTCACTTGCTTAAGCGAATGAACATTAGAACTCATGCCCAATATAGTGACTTTTATCCTAAAAAAAATCATAGTTAATTATATAATTTTCTCTCTTAAAAATAAATCAAGCATTCACGTTCTTTTACATTCGTTATGTAAAAAATATTGCCCAAGATGATGATTATGCATTTAAAAAAATATTTTCTAAAATTATATTTGCTCTAAGCTTTCCAAATAAATCGATTAAATCCAAACTTTTATAAACTTTGAGTAGGTACAAAAGAAACAACTTTAATTTTAGCTATGCCAATGTCCATATGCATCTAGAAGTCAATGTAATGTCAATATTAATATCTAGTTCAATATCCATGCCTATGTCCATGTTGAATTCCATTACCAAGACAATATTCATGTTAATTTTAATGTTAATGTTCTTGTTTATATTCCCTTTCATATTCAAGTTTATGTTTACATATGTTTTAAGTTAATATTCAATTTCAACGTCAATGTCAATGTCAATATCAATGTCAATTTCATATTAAACTGGGTGCGTGGACACGGAACCTGCAAAGAGAGGAAACCTACTCAGAGAAGTCGATATCGATATTCTCAGTCGTCTCCCACTCTCATCCCGCTGGAGACACTTCGATGTTACAGTTCTTAAATTAGCTCTAGACAAATGGTGCAATGAGCCCGCCTGCATAATAGCGAGAACGCTCTGGCCGCGCCTACATTTAGTGTCATTAATATTAGGTTTTCAGATTCACAATCAATACAAGTCTAACAAACCATTTACACTGAAAAATTTCTTTCATTATTTTATTTAGCAATTGAGTAGGAATATGAATTAATAAAAACTAATCGAAAAAAATTATAGCAGTAAGTAAAAACTGACAGATTATTTGAAGTACTTCAAAAAATGTAGCGTCATTAATATTCGGTTTTTTGATGAGTAAAGAAAAAATCAAGGTAGTATGAATTGTTTTGATTATAATTAGTCCTTGTAAGGATATTTATCTCATCAGAGGACTTCACTTAAGCAATTTTACATATTTTTAATTAAAAAATTATACGATATTTTTCCAAATTTGACTTCAGTTTTCCTCCCAGTTGTAACTAAAGTCGAGAATGTGTCAGAGACTTTACGGGATGAATTTGTCACTCAAACTTTGATAAAGATTAATATCTATCATTTCGTGGGTAAGGTGAACCATTTTGAGATAATTACATGCAAGCTATACCTTAATTGGGGTATTTTATGACAAGGGTCATATCCTTTGTTAAAAATATCTCGTTTCGTTTTATAATGTTTATAAATTTCCCTTAATCTATTCAAATACTATCTGCAGTTGACATTTAATGAATCAAATTTTTAATGTTTGATCCTACTTGCTCCCATCAGATACAACAATAATGTAGAATCATGATTGTAAGGATAATAATCACCATGTAATGCTTTTGTTTACCATTTCTTTAAAATCATTTTATCTTATTTACCCGAATGCTTTCCATTACACTATTATTTAATGATGAAAGACTGTTTAAAAATTTTAATAATAAGCGGATGTGATACTGTAGCAATACCTGAACGAGGATCTAAGACCAGAGAATCTGAGGGTAACAAGGTGATGCATGGTTGAATGTAAACTTGAAAACTTGATATTTTTTTAGCTAAATATATATTTTAGAAAGGATTTAAATATATTTAGGAAGATTTAGAAAGGTTATTCTGCCAAACGAGATATTTTTAATACATTTCAGTATTACGAAGGATATGACCATTGTCATAAAACATATACATATATCACATGACACTAACTGTAAATGCCCACAGAACTAAAACTAAAAACTTCTTGAAATTCACTAGAAAGCACTTGCGGAATCTCGTGGCCTCTCTGACTGGTCACTGTGCTTTCGCAACCCATGCTAAATAATAGCTTGAGAATACTCTTGTATACAAACTATTTTAATAACTTTTTATTATACCACAATAATGCTTAATTTTTAATTTTTTTTTTTTTTGCCTTTGAGGCATGAACAGAATTCATAATAATCAATTTAAGCCATTATTAATTACCAGGTTATAAATTCATTAATATGTATTCTACCATAAATTATATGATGATATATATTTAATCAAAATGAAATCGTTTATTAAAAGCTTGTACAGAAATTCCAATAAATTGTAATAATTTTAATTAATTTTATTAATGTGTATGTAGCAAAATTTATAACATGGTGATTTTTGTGGACAACTAATAGAGATTCTTTGGTTAAATAAATTTATGCACTTGACCCGAAGAATTTTAAAACGCCTGTTTTAGGTTTTATGCTAAAAAAAATAGTCAGAATGACTGCCAAATGTCCAGTCCAGTGGATTTAAAACATTAAATAAATCTTAATAATTATCGCAATATTTATTCGTTTACGATAATGTCACTCTGTAATTTGTTTTTTACGTTAAAGGCACAGCTGTATTTTACTCACCACTTAATTATATATCATGTGGCATCGCCGCCTACAAAATGTCAAAATAAACGAAAATCATAAAGAAGAATTTACACAAAACTAATAAATATGAGCTTGTGATTTTAGATTTTGCTAATATCATTAAAATATGTTGCTGAAGAGCAAAGTCGATAAGTGTTCGTTAAATTTATTACAACGATGTGATTATCGTAATAAAAATTACTGAATCCAGATACTGGATAACTATATGTGACCTTCTCCGAGAAAATGGACTGACGAAAAAACACAATTTAAAACCAAAAAATCAAAAAAAAAATTTAATGTTTTTCTCATTTTTATCGATTTTCCCAAGTTCGTTTGTACGTTTTTATGGGGTAAATAAATTTTTATCAGAAATCTAACTCATTTCATCTTTTTGGTACCAGAATCCATCTTAATCTAAAGTCCAAACCCCTTTTTTTGACACACTAGGTCCCTTTTCTCGGAGAAGGTCCCATATAGTAAATTTTTAATTTTTTTGATTTATTAAATAATTTGTAATAAATAACTTTTCGTTATTTACACTAAAATTAACAATCAAATTAAAAGAAACATTTGTTGTCGGATTTTACAAGGAAAACATTTTGTATCAGCTTAGAAGTTCTTTTGCCAAGATGCTTTGTTTAACGTGGAATACAACAACAAAATTTCCAGACTTTTTTTTTAATTTAATTAAAAAATTAAACATATTTTTTTAGTGGTTAAACATAACTCGTTGGTGTTCAAGGAGTTCATCAGCAAAGGTGCAAAAAAAGCGAGATATTTTAGTCTTGCTCTGGTGTGTCAAAAATGGTCCAAATAGATTCAGTATTAATTCAATTGGTACTAAAGTAAAAGCAACCAAAAATGTGATCCCAGGGATGGAAAATTATAACTTCTTTAATATATAAAAGTAAAATACTGAAACCTTTATTTTCTTTTTCTATATGAATTAAAAATAATTTGTATTTTAGAAAGAAGTAAATTAGTTTAAAAAATCGGAAATATAAAAAATTTAATTGAATTGAATAGCACTGAAGACAGTTTTTTTAAATATTTTTAACTTTGCATTCATTTTCACATGCATTAAATAAAAATAAAAAATTTTAACTAATTAAAAAGAATTTACTGGAATTTACAAAATTATCTTCTGCTCCGTAAAGCGTAATGTTTTCTGTGTAACTGCCACTGAGCCAAAATATTAAAGATGAATCTTAGAGCATGGCAGACTACATTAATAATGTCAATATATTTCTTTCAATGTCAACACCAACTAGAGGTCATAAATTGTCATACAATTTTAGAATTAAAACTAGATGACCAGTTTAGTATCGGCCCTTTTCTCTTTTGGCCACTGCATATAATACAATTTATGGGCTAAATCTCTCATAATCTTCAAGAAATTTATTATTCGACATATTGTCATAATTATATTGTAAGTGAAATTTATTTGCTGGTGGTTAAGCGATGTCTGTATGCATTTCATTGTTGCTTTAACAAATCGTCAGTCACAAACCTCTTATCTTATGCACAAACTTCGAAAAACTATTTGAGAATTTACAAATAATAATATTTTTGAAAATCACAAAAGCAAAATAAGCGTAGTAGGCTTAGAAACTTATACAAAACCCAGCAAATAATTTTTATTCGATATGAATCAATTTTTTTTTCTGATTTTCAAAAATATTATTATTTGTGAATTCTCAAATAGTTTTTCGAAGTTTGTGCATAAGACAAGAGGTTTATGACTGTTCAAAATGTTTGGTTGAAGTCTACCGACGATTTGTTAAAGCAACAATAAAATGCATATAGGCATCGCTTAATCACCAGCAAATAAATTTCACTTATATCATAATCTACTTATAAATTTTATATAATTAAAAATAATCACCCTTTTTTAATAAACAATCCATTTAACGTACATATGAAAGAGCAACGAACAAAACAAAAACCATTTACAAAAATATGTTTTTCATTAAAAATTTAATTTCCTGGCAAACAAAATGAAGATGATTATTACGATGAGGTAAATTAATTTCATGTACATTCTTCTAAGAGAAATGTTTTCAATGTAAATACTTTCATTCATATTTACATACAATTAGTTAGAAAAATATGTTGAAGGTTTTTGTTTTTAATGCCACAAGGATTTAGAAAAAGAGATTGTACAATTAAAATGAGTTATAATTAAAACTGAAATAGAGCACAGTGGAGCGAGCCGGTTACAATATTTATGGTTGCTATAAAAAATTCGGTAAATAAATTTTTTATCAAATCGCTTTATTTCAAACAAAGATTAAAACTAATGAGACTTACATGAATTACAAAAAATGTTTGGATTTCGCACTTTTAAAACAGAGCCTTATATATAAAAAATATTTTGGTTTTGTAAAAGGGTCTTTGGTTAAAAAATTTTCTTTAAACCGTTTGTATATCAAAAAATTTTTCATTATTAAGTCAGTTATTAGAATGTAATAAGTTATAAAATATAATCTGAAAGCAGTAGAAAGTAATTTTTTTATATGTCGTAAAGGGTGTTTTTTATAGAGGCCTAGAATTTAGAAATGGAATAAGACAACGATGAATTTTTTAAATTGACATGAAATTTACTTTATTTGGAAGATAATCTTCTGGCATTGTAATTTAATTATGAATTCTGACATATGATCGCCGCGGATGGCTCGGACGTGGTCTAATATGGAGGTCCAATTTTTTCAGGATTTGTGGCGGCGTTAAATCGCACGATCGTTGAGGCCAATTCACAGGCCAAAAGCATGAAACTATGCTTTTACCAAACGTTTACTTTAATAAATCAATTATGCCACGAGCTGTATGACATGTCTTGTTGAAACTACAGCTCCTGCACCTCACGCTTGTTCAATTCATGAACGAAGAAGTCAGTCATCATTGACTGTAACGTTCTGACCAGCATCGTTTTTAAAGAAGCAATATCTTCTTCTGTACGCATTGTACCACGTTTCTGTGTATGCGTATTATCATTTAGAGTAAACACGATGCGAAAACGTTCCATAGTAAATCGAATTAATTGCTCTGATGCACGCTTATGTTGACCGTAAAATTGACGTAGTGTGCGATACATATTTCGAACAGAACCATGATTTTCAAAATAAATTTGAACAATTTGGAAACATTATTCAGGCGTCAGTCTATTCATGTGGAATTGCCTATTCAAATTTAACATGAATTGCTTGACAGCTGACAAAATGGCCGCCAGTTAAAAAGTGTTGCCAACTTAAAGTTTTATACTTCTTTACAACCACCAATTATTTTCTACTTTGTTAGAACTAACTGTACCGTGATCTAAAAAATTTAACATTCGGACTATTTTCAGTTATAACAAAACTTCTCTTCGCCCGACTGTGCATTATATGAATAACAGCAAATAATCAGTTAGTTTTTCTATGCTTGCCACAACTTTTAACTGTATTCAAATTGCATTTTATACCCGTATAAAACATCAACACAACTATAAATTAGAAAAAAACTCTTGCGCTGCATGTAGTTTTATATTTTTATAAGTGAAATAAATGCAGCATCATTATTTATATTGTGTGTGTGTGTGTAGTTTTGTGATATTTTTTAATTAAATAGAAGTAAAATTGAATGAAATGTGATTTTTTTTCTTGATGTTTTTTCTTGTTTTTTTTTTTAGAACAATGATGATTATTGTTGACAGTGCTTTTTTATCTTTCTCCATCTCATTGTGAAATGTGCACCTTTGCGAAAGAACAAAGGTGGCCACGGTTAGCAATGATGATGTTTCTGTTTGTAATTGTGTATTGTGTGTATTGCAGAGATAATGAAAGCTGTTAATAATGACTACAAAAAAAAGAAAAATAACCTAAACATTAGTGATAATAAAAAGAGGAGAAAAATGTGATAACAATCGTTTAAACAAATGTGCACATTAAGCAATTTTCTTACCGCGCTTCATCACTATGTACATAATTTTATACCTCGTTGGGCAAATAAAATCTATTTAAGCTTATTAAATGTATACTAAAGGGCCACTCAGACTATTATGCATGTATAAAGACTTTTCTCACACTTTACGAGAAAGAAATCTAAAGACATTTGTTTAGACTGTCAAAAAATCCAACGTAAAGTGACATTTTATGTTTACAGCATCACACTTCAAATTACATTAAAAACACAAATAGAAAGCAAACAGCTGTTGAGGATTAACATGCGTACTTTAATCGGTGACTTCCGGCGGCACAGCAGTTGCATGTACACTGTGTTCGTGCCGTCCTTTGAAAATAGACGGCGGCTAAAGTAGTTGATTTAAATAAGATAAAGAAAATGCGATAACTTCGTCAATTTTTAGACATGGCTTACAGGAAAAATTATTCAATAGGATAAACATATTCAATATTTATAACATTGGAACATTTGAGTACATAATTTAATATTTGTTGCTCCAACAGATTTTAACCAATATATTATCTTTGTGTATAGCCGGTTTAAGACAAAAACATGTAAATTAAACGACGACATGGCATCGGCGTGACTTGTGGGTTTGTTTATTACTTGATTTTGTAATAATGCAACTCTGATCAAATAAAAAGTATTATGGTTTAGAAAAGTTTCAAAAAATGGTCAAGTATTATGGGATGCCAAATTTTTATCGTATTATTTACCATTCGTTGTGACAATTTGCATTCACAATATCGCAGTTGCACGTATTATTTGAATTTTTGGCATGTATTAATACAAAGTATAACAGTCTGACCTGCCCTTTAATGTATATCGTCGGCTTGGAGTTTAAAGCTGCTAACTTACTTTAACTAAATTTAACAGGAAAGACTGTTAACATTTTCTATACATAGCTTAGGAATTTAGCCTAATACATTAAGTTTTTTCGACATGTAGACTTTCAACATAAAATAAATATTATAACCAATGACATTAAAATGTCTCATGTTATAAAAAGTGGATTTAGCAGGTTTACACTGTAAGCCGACGATATGCTAAGCGATACTTTATAACCTTGCGCATGTTAACAATTTAGCAGAAATAATTGGAATTTACAATAAGCCTTGACGCCATCCTACAAAACCAGTGAAAGCCAACATTTCTTACAGATAAAACAAAACACCATTGAAGAACAATCACCCGGCATGTGAAGTCTTCTGCAGTATATCATCCGACGCTATCAGGCATACACAATAACACAAATTTTAAATATTAAAGAAAAGAGAGATATTCGCTATCACTCAAAAATTCGAGCATAAAAAAGAAATGTATGTAAAACGGCGCACTATGAGGCGTTTTTCTTAAATTGTGCAATCAAAACGTAAAGAGCATTTTTAAGTAAAGGGTCCGCCAGATAACTTTTTTTTCAAAAACAGGGCGCAAACATCGAGTGTAGCTTCGGCTGTGTGGAACGTAGCGCCGTCCTGTTGAAACCAAATGTTGCCAATATCCTCCTCTTCAATTTTTGTGAACAAAAATTCGTTCAACATCGCCATTGACTGTAACGGCCACTCCTTGCTCATTTTCGAAAAAAAATGGCCCAATTATGCCTCCGGACCAAAATCCGCACCGAACAGTGACTCGTTTTGGGTGCGTCGGCTTTTCAATGTATGCGTGCGGGTTTTCTGTGCCCCAAATGCGACAATTTTGCTTGTTTACATACCCGCCAAGATCAAAATGAGCTTCATCTGAAAAGATGATTTTTTTTTGGCAAAATCGGCATCTTCTGTAAGTCGATCGCAGGCAATATTTCCCAGCGTTGTTCAAGCGTATACACAACCATATTCGTTCAGCGGAAGGATAAAACAAATTATCTGTCTAATCAGACATGAGCTAAGTGTTACCATTCACGAAATAAGCACTAGTTGAAAAAAAAACGTTAGATGGTGGACCCTTTATATGATATGAAGATATTTCAAAACAAAAAATTTGTTATTATTGTACGAGTATCATTAAAAGTAGTTATTTCATTGAGATTTCGGTGTCGATATTAATATGAAAATGGCTGGCAAAATTTTTAACTTTAGATGTGGGTGAATAAATTGCCATTAATTTATTTTCATTCATTTTGAAAAGGGAAAATAATAATAATAATCTAAAAAAAATTTTAGAAATGCAGAGTGCAGAATAAAATATTCAAATGTCGCTAATAACGAGAACAATATCTGTGCATCATATTTTTTTAGTCTAAAATACGTCTTATCTTGATCACTATAAATTGCAATGGAGCAAAAAATAAATGAACTATTTTTCTTTCAAAAAACAAATATGTATGTACATACTGCTCATTCATTTCAATAGTGTCGCAACTCAAAAAAAAACTAGTTTTTCAGAAAAAGCGTTCAAAGTTTTCAATTTATATATAACTCAATGAAGATATGCAAAAATATTTTTCTCCTTTGAGGTGGTAGTAATCACACGAATTCAAAATGGCGATTTATTCTGCGTTATTAACCCAAAAATCTAATTTTTTTACTTATAGCACTATTGCAGCAAACGCGTGATATGTTCTTATGTATGGATGTATACAGTCCATTCGTTCATTGGTGAAGGGTTATATAACATGTTAAGCATTATTAAATGATTATGTCATTTCTTTGTCAAAAATATTTGTTTAAAAATAATAGAAAGATGACATTGCGTTTTAATAAATGTCAGGTCTATTTTTGTTTGGAAAATTATGATTATGTGAAATGAAACAAGTTTTTAAATACAATTTTCTCTAGTTTATTTATTATTATATTTAAATGCAAATGTTTAAATGTGTAACACATTAAATTGACATTGTATAATTTATAACAATGTTTCCCTCCTATTTGACCTCAATGAAATGCAAATAAAATTAAATTAAAAAATATTTTTCAAGGCTTGTTATACGACATAATTGTTGCAAACAAATAGTGCAAACTGAGCACTAGTAAAAAAATACATTATGATCTAAGAAATTTAATTAATATAAACTTCTTCAAGAATATTAAGGAATTTTAAAGCTAAATAATTATTGGCTTCTGATATACATAAATGGCATTAGAATGTAGCACAAATCAAATAATAGTTTAAAAAAAAATAAATTATTAAACTGAATTTTTGATTAACGAAAGAAAAAGTCAACCAATATTATTATTTTTTTTTATTTTTTATTTATTTATATATATATATATATATATTCGACCTGCACAACAAGACTATGGCTTATAAATTTCAGTACAGGTTAACAAGTTACTTACATATATAATTAAACTAACAGTAGCAAAGATAATGACACGAAAATTTACAAATAATAATGAAAATCAAATTGAAAAATAAATTAAAATGATACAAAAATTAATATTAAAATCAGTTAAGTAAATAGCAAATATAAAGATTTTTAAAATTTTAATCAGAAAAAATTTCTTACTCGGGCTTAAGTTCAGTAATTTCAATTCTTGTTGAATAAAATATTTTTATTAATTAATGTGAGTTTCTAAAGAAGAGAAGAAAAATTAAATTAGAATTTATTAGCTGGGGGAACTACCGATATTTTTCTGTGCAGCCACGCACTTCATCAGCACCCAATTCTATCTATTGGGGTAGAGATTGTTATTAACATCAGCTATTAACGCAAATTTTCAATGAAATGGAAAATGAATGAAAATTTTTTAAATTGTATGGTATGTGGTAATTGGTTCCAGAGACGAATCGTGTTAATGAAAAAGTGATGCTCTCAGGCAGTGAGACGATGCATCGGGGTAATTAATCTTTTTCCTTCCAGGTCTACCAAACTGTATTTTATCAAAAAGGTATCCGGGGCTACCATAATCAATTACTTTATGAAGAAGTACAAGCCTTCTTATATTCATATAGCTTTCAAGAGTGACACCAAAAATATTCCTTGAGAAATTTGATACACATTAAGCCGTCGTGTGCTATCCGCGTCACATTTAAGGGCCACTCAGACTATTATACTTTGTATTTATACATGTCAAAAATTCACATAATACGTGCAAGTGCGATATTTTGAATGCATAATGTCATAACGAATGGTAAATAATACGATAAAAATCTGACATCCCATAATACTTGACCATTTTTGAAAATTTTCTAAACGATAATACTTTTCATCTGATCAGGGTTGCATTATTACAAAATCCAAACTAACAAGTCGCCTGTTTCGACGCCGATGCCGTGCCGTAGTTTATGCTATATGTCTTTGTCTTAAACCCGATATAAATATTGAATATGCATATCGTATTGAATAATTTTTAGTGTAAGGCATGCCTGAAAGTTAACAAAATTGTCGTATTTTCATTTTCTTTATCTTATTTATATCAAGTACTTTAACCGCCGTCTATTTTCAAAGGCCGGCACGACCACAGTTTGCTTGAAACTGCTCAGCCGCCGAAAGTAAACAATTAATGTAGGCATGTTTATTCTACACAGCTGTTTGCTTTCTATTTGTGTGAAAACAAAATGTAACTTTACGTTAGATTTTTTGACAGTCGAAACAAATGTCTTTAGATTTTTTTCTCGTAAAGTGCGATGAAAGTCTTTATACATGTATAATAGTCTGAGTGGCTCTTTAGCAAATAGTTCGCATCCATATAACAAAGCTGGAAATAGATATGTCTTGGCTAGTAGTAATCTTATCCTACGTGGCGTAAATGCTCGACGTATGACTGGGCGACAGTAGTCTTGACATGATCTGACCATGTTAGGTTGTTGTTAAATATTATTGCCAGATTTTTTGCCGATTTAACGATTGAAATTTTTTGATTGTCTATAAAAATATCATGATCGAGAACTGTGTTAGTTGCTTTTTTATGATTTACCATGTCCGAGTGGACTTAAGAGGATTCAAGCAGAGACCGTTTGCCGTCGCCCATTGATTTATTTTGCTCAAGGCATAATTCAGTTTGTCAACATACTCGTCAATAGATTGCTCCGGACATTTAAGGTAAAGCTGCACATCATCTGCATACATATGTATGTATGTATCTTACAATGTGAAAGTTGTGACGGAAGGTGGTCATTGGCATACAATTATGTACTTAATAAATTTTCCCGATGTTTATAGCCTTATAGAACTCTTTAAGAACTCCTTGAAGAATTCCTTTAGCATGATTTAAAAGAAAAGTATTTCATTCACGCAACTTAAAACAAAGTTTAATAATTAATTCGATATGCATCGAACGAAATGTTCAATATTTTGACAAAATTTAAAAAGTAATATCTACTATGATTGTATTGAGTCGATGTGTTTCAATCAATCATGTTACAAATTATAAAATAATCTGACTGTAAACTTAAAATACTTATAATAATTTGTAAATGAAACAAATGAGAACTATTTTATTGACTGTGTGCATTGCAAACAAAGTAGCAATTTAAACATAAAAATAAGTGCTTAGCAATAAATTAAAGCGTCATTGCTCAAGATTTACTTTGAGGTTTTGTTTGGATTATGCAGGTGCTAGAAGTGATAACAACAGCAGCAAATGCTGCAGACTTTTTCTTTGCTTTATTTTGCTTGTAAAAACATAAGCATAGCATGCCAAATAGTTCAGATCTAAAAAAAAATTTTTATTGTTCTCTGTAACCACCTTTAGATCGCATGATAGTGCCGAATCTGCTCTTTGCAAATACGTCCTGATGCCACATCTGTGAGAAGAGCAATTTTTAGGCACAACCTATGGCATTCAGAATAGTATATGAAAATTTAGTCCGTCAAGCCTTAATACATCATGAAGTATTGACAGTATTAAAAATACTGTTCCGTTTTTACCTTAAAAACGTAATTTAAAGCAATTTAAGGTTTGAATTGCAGTCAAATAAAAAGTTATAACTGTAAAGTTTTAATTGTTGCAGAACGCTCTATTTACTCTACACTGCTTTTAAGAACTTTTAGACACACAATGTTAAAATATTTACTGCTGGAATACCACGATGTTAAGTCCACTGTTCTTAACATAATACAAAACATACCATAGTTTTTTGATGTAAGCAGCATTATTGCAACATGTAATAACCCAATACATAAATATTTTTCAAACTTTTAAATGTCAAAAAAAAAAAAAATTATAATAACTGAATGCCTACTACTATTACTAGGTGTTACCTTCTTTAGGAAAGGGATAGTGATAGAGAATAGAGGTGGTGAAAGAAGAGATAGAGGAAAGCTTCTTTCTTTTACAACTCTGATTTTTCGCAGTTTTCTAATAATGCAGTGTTGTAGCGCCTCTGGTGTCAGTTAGAAGCATTAAATTTTCAGGGATGTAATTGATTCTGCTACTCAATACCAATGAAGGAGGGCACTCTGATATTACATTAGGACTAGTGTCCGCTGAAGCCAAAATAGAATGCAAAATAGAAAAATGCGTGGTGTTGTTATTTTTTAATGACTGTTGGAGACCGGTCTGGAACCCAGGACTTACGGTTTTGTAGTCAACGTGAAGTTAGCAAGAGCAAGCGAATAACAACGTTGTATCTAAAGTAAATTTCCATCAAGTTTTTAAACTACAATGAAAAGCAATATACGTACTTGTGAAGGTGACACTTGTCAACAAGAGAGTAAGCTGTTACAAGCTGTTTGTTTGCTACAGCAGATTGAAGTTGGCAACACTTTGGACCTGTTTTATTCAAACACATTTTATAACCTTTGCACATGTATGTACGAGTATGTTTGTAATAGGAAGAAAACTTGTCACTTTCTAACTGTCATTTTAATTAAAAAGAAGTAAACAACTTTAAATAAAAATAACTAAATACACAGTCTTATCGCAGTTGTAATTAACGTCGTAACAATGTTTACTTCATTAAAACAAATTTAATATAATAAAATACTGGTGGTTATGTTGGCTTGCTCCCTTCAAAAGTATAGTGGTGATTGTGGTTTTGCCATTCCTATTCAAGCTCATTATAAAAAGATATAAAAACTTCTCTGTTTGAAATTACTACTTATAATGAAAAAAGAAGGAAATGTAAACCAAACAATAATTTTGTAGCAGCTCTTTTTATACTCTCATAATACAAGTTAACATAATTTTTGAGCAAACTGATGTCAATATGTAGAATAAGGAAGCCAATTTAAATACTTTCACCAACAATTGAAACAACAAGTTTAACTAATAATAATTGCGCAAACACACTAATTGTTAGGCTACATTATGCTCAATTGTTGTTAACAAACCATAAAAGGGATACAAAATATTTGTGCTTGTGGCACAAAACGCAACACTAAACATTTTCATCACACAGACTAAGCTGTATGAAAAACTTTTCAGAGAAACTTAATAGCACTATTAATTATAATTTTTTATTTGCTTGTGTTTTTAAATAACATTCCAGTGCACTTAAAATGGTTTTTTATTATTTATTATTATGGACTAATTTTCATTCCATTAAAATTCAGTATTAACTACGAAAGGGTTTGCGCAGAGGGTGCTGCTGCAAGTAACATAATTTTAAATTGTTTATGGAACGCACAATAAATATATCTGTGGCAAAAAGGAAAAAGTGTTTAAATCGAGATAAGCTGATTTTGAGTCAGTGGTACCTTCGTAATCTGCATATTTGAAAGTACCTCTGGTCAAAATCTCAATTCATTTGTAAGATTTTTCAGGAAGTTATATCACTATAACTTGCGACTTATCTTTTTAGACTTCGAATCTCATTTGGAATAATAGCTTTATTTAGATTATATAGGGTGTTTTTTTAGAGGTATAGAACTTCGAATTAAAATAAAACACAAGAAAATCGTTTTAATGTCCATCAATTTGGCTTTATTGGAAGGATAATTTTATGCCATTAACGTTTAAATATGATTTCGGGCATGTGGCCGCCGCGGCTGGCTCGAATAAAGCCAATTCTACAGGTCCAATTTTCAACCACTTTTTCGAGCATATGGGGCGAAATTATGCGCTCATCGAATGTTTCCTTCAATAAATCGATTGTGACGTGCGCTGTGTGGCATGTAGCGCCGTCTTGTTGGAACCACAACTCATCCACATTCATGCCATCCAATTCGGGAACAAAATAGTCGGTTATCATGGCTCTATACCGGTCTCCATTAATGGTAACCAACGGTCGACCATAAAATGGACGGAGCTTGCGGTAAACTTCGCGAACTGAACCATTATTTTCGAAATAAATTTGCACGATTTGCAAGCGTTGTTCTTTTGTCAACCTGTTCATGATGAAATGGCAAACCAAACTAAATATTAATCACTTGACAGCTGACAAAATGGCCGCCAGTTAAAAAAGTGATGCCAACTTAAATTTCTATACCTCAATAAAAAACACCCTTTACTTTGATATATCTTAAATTGAATGTATTACTTATAGAGTGTAGAATGATGTTTGCTTAAAAAAATTAAGCTTAACAGAAAATTTTCCTATTTAACTGTAAAAGAAATAAATTTCTGAAAATCGACTTGAACGCTTAAAACTGCACTCCTGAAAAACAGTAAAATATGACATAAGCACTTTTTCCTTATTGCCACAGATACATATGTTCAAATCACAAGCTCGCATTAACGTCGTATGGGTGGTCCAACAACGACGAATTTACTCAGCCAATTCCTCTCTTATATTTGATAAAGTTGGTTATTGTGTGTGTGCAAGACAGGGAGAGAGAGAAAAAATAGTTTTTTCGTCGTTCGTCGGCGTACAAAATAGAAACACGACGAATTTCGTTCGACGGCGGTGTTGTGTTCATTTTCATATGCACAAATGTATTTTACTCGTATTTCTGATGACGAAAGTTTGCAACGAAAAATTCATCGTTCGTCCCAGTGGTGTTCCTAGCATTATACTCGTATGTTTCTCAAATAGTTGTATTGCGTCCAGATATTCGATTTGTTAAATTAATTTGCAAAATTATTTTAAAGCGCTTAAAAAATAATAGGTTTTTTAAGAAAAACCACACAACTGATCTTGTGAAATGAGCGTTTCATTTGCTGAAGTAGTTAGGACGTTGAATACAAAACCGCAGGTCCTGGGTTCGAGCCCAGTCGTCAACAGTCATTAAACAACAACACCACGCATTTTTCTGATGTTCAGTAGTATTCCTTTGTAAAGGTTGTAGTAGGAAAGTTCAAGTGATGAAGGGATACTAATCAGAGCTCCCCCTTTCATCAGTATTGTGTAGCAGAATTATCGGCTTAAAAAACTTTTCAATAAAATGGCTAATAAACTCAGCTTTGAAAACATAATACGCCTCATTGATACCAGAGGCGCTTCAAACACTGCATTATAAAGACCTGCAAAAAGCAGAGTTTTAAAAGAATGAATCGTTCCTCTACCTCTTCCTTCATCACCTGTAGTATCTTTCACTATTCCTTTCCTAAAAAAAGTAACTGCTAGTAATAAAGCATGTTTTTTTAAAGTGTCACAAAATTGGGGTTTTTTTTAGCAAATCAATTGTATTGTATTTATAACGACATATCAGCAAGATTAATGCCACGTAATTGAGGTACGAAAAAATATTGTATCCTACAGATTCGAATGAATTTTCTTTCATTTCGAAATACACAGTAGACCCTTTAATATATAACTTTGTCATCTCATTGGGTCCGAAAAATGTATCGCAAAGATTCAGAAAATTATGTCTTTTTCGGTTGATTCCTTTACTTAAAGCAGACATTTGATTTTTTTCAGTGTACTATCATTTTTAAAAATATTTTACTAATGCCAAAAGGTCTATTAAGTGTCGCAATGTCGGACTTTGAACCTGATATATCTGTTATTTTAATACCATTACATGGATTCAGTTTATTTTATTTAGATTATAGTTTTAACATATATTTTAGAACTATATTATACTTTTGATATTTTAAAGTATTTTAGTGCAGTTTTTATGCAGATTTTGTAAAATTTCAATCAATATTGAATGACATCAATTACTGCTTTTGGCATCTTAAATATTAAATAACTTAATGATATTTACTCATATATAGCGAAAGTAAACATATAAAACACCATAAAAATCGTACTTTCTTTATTAAGATTATCCCATGATTTCGCACAAAAATCTAAAGATAGAATAAACAAGAAGTCTAAATAACTTAAATTGAAGCAAAGTTCACAAAACCCATGCAAGCTAGAATGTGTCAGCACAAACATAATTCTTAACAAAGAATAGAAAAATAAGGCGTCTACGACTTTTTGATGCTCTACAAAGTTCAAGATCTGCCAGTAATTGAAGCTAAAAAAATTTTGAAGCAACAATAAACAATCAAATGTAGTGGATAAGGCAGTGAGTCGAAATTTTAAAATACAATAAGTATGTTGCATGATTTTTTTTTTCGTAATTGTGTATTTTAATATATTGTCAGCTGACTTGCGAAATTGCTTAAGTAATAAAAAATTAAAAATCGCATTTTGTAGCTAATTACATATTTGGTATAACATCGAAACCGACAAATTAAAAATTAATATAAGGGAACTTTATTTCAGACACTTGAATAATTTTGTGTGGTTTTTTCTCGGTCCTATAAAATCAAAAAAAATAAAAAATCACTACTATAGTTGTTTATAACAAACTTCTTCCCAATAAACGATTTACTCCAATTTAACTTTATAAATCATAAATAAGATTATAGATATATAAGAATGATTATCTGTTTCTCCACTTATATTAAATCTAGGAAGCCAGTGCTGAGGTTAAAGAAAAAATTCCCATTTTCATTCATGCGTTTGAGTCACGTACTACGTGACATATTATGCCATCTGTTCGATGATTGAGTTCCTACTCAAAAACCATAATGAAGCCATTTAGAGAGAAAACTACAAACTTTTTTGTCAGATATCATAATATTTACCCCGCTCTAGAGTAGGGTACACAATGTACAAAATCTGTCAACTGTTTAGCAAATTCATGCACAAAGAATAAAACAACAAATAATAAAAAATGGAAAAAAATGCAAACAATCTTGATATTTTTCAATGCACACTGAGAAAATGTGTTGAAAATATCGATTATGACTTGGATAATAGTTGATGGTGACAAAAGCAGAAAATATAAGAAAATAAAAGCTTACAGCAAAACTTGTATTTGTTGTTTAAACACGCACAAAAACTATACCAAGCATACATACGCACATACATATTTATGTATGTATGTATGTGTGTATGTATGCTT
Organism: Nowickia ferox; assembly: GCA_936439885.1. Classification (NCBI taxonomy): domain Eukaryota; kingdom Metazoa; phylum Arthropoda; class Insecta; order Diptera; family Tachinidae; genus Nowickia; species Nowickia ferox. The sequence goes on along the minus strand of OW387023.1, from coordinate 85,375,230 downwards.
GTATATAAAGTACATGTATTTCAGACAGAAAACATTGACATAAAAATTTCTAAACACTTCACCCAACACTACTGAAGAAGATTCTTTTTCATAGAGAGCTATAAAGGAACTTTTTGATTTGTTTCACAAGCTTCACCCAAAAATATTTTAGAAAACTATCCACAGTGATACTCAAAAATTAATCGAAAAAAGTGTACCTGTCGCTAAGTTTTGCTTCAAAAACATTCGATTTCGAAGGTTCGCTAGCAATATTTAAAGTGGCCCAATATCAAGCAAATTTCGATGTAGCAAAAAAGCAGCAACAATTTAAAAAAGGAATTTTATTTTTTCATTTATTTATTTAAAATTATTTCATTAATTTCCTAATTATTTTAACTTACGCTGCAAGATTTGAATACGGTAGCCTGATTTCAACAGACTAACACACATCCACTAGACTTCCTGCCGATTTGTTTTCTGTTCAATTATTGTGTGTTTTTTTTTAATTATTTAACTTTCGGTGCAGTCATGGCTTGCACACGGTATCTCTAGTTTAACGAACACATATTAACTTTGCTTTTTCACACATTTGAGAACCTATCGAGAAAAATTAGCTTTAGCAAAGATTATAATTTTTTAGATTCGCGCACAAATATCGAAATATGAAGTGATATAAATATATTTTTAAATTGTGAACAAATTTATATTCAATCACTTTGCGATACTCAAAAAACTGTCAGCGATGTTTAAAGCCTCTAAACAAAGTGTGTGTGTGTGTGCGCTCGCGCGCTTGTGTGTGTGTGTGTGTGTGTGTGCGCGTGTGTGTGTGTGTGTGATATATCATCGATACTTCTTATTCATTTGAAAGGCCTAGAAATTCAATTATGTATGGACTATACATCGTGCAAATGTTTAACCGGGCTTCGCTGGGCGGCGCGCATTCTAATAATTAAATATTCCTTGACTTTTGCGCATAAATCAAGTTGAATTTGAGTGGTGGCATAAGTTATAATTGCTTTGAGGGCCACTGGAATTTGTGGCTTATTTCTATAGAGTTACGACTAAATAAAATACCACACGAAGAAGAAAACTTTTAACGATGCAAAATCACTGGATATCACTGGTCATTTCACATCACCTCTATGTGAGATAACCCACTCCGCAAATTACTTTCATAGAATGTTAAATGTGGCATAAAGGTGTAGGGCATTTAGCGCAGTAATATTATCTTCCAAATCTGGCCAAAATGATTTGGTAATCACTGACCTTTATCGCTCACCGTTGACGAAAATATCTTCTCAATCAAATCAACAATAAAAAGTGACTTCCTGAGGATGCATGGGACATTCTGTGATCTCTAGCACACAAAAAAAATTTCATATTAAAATTTACGAAAACAGGATTAGTTTAATATTTTTTGATTAAGATTTTTCTTCATATTTGTTTCATGTTAATTCAATATGATTTACAGTAATTATCAAAGCAAATTTTTCCTTTTGAAATAACATTATTTCATGTGGATTTAACAGTACATTACTGTACTGTTAAACTAAAATGAAGAATCATATTAAATTAAGAAAACCTATGTTGAAACAAAGTGATTTCAAGTTCAAACAACATGAATTAAATTTCACGCAGTAATTTTATTTTATTTATTATTTAGCTTACGTGATTTGGTGACAGAAATCAGTAAAATGTTTGTGCTTATTATGTATAGTTGAATTTCATGGATAATACTTGAATTTGAACTCATCGCGTGGGAGTTAACGCGCTTACCGCTGCAGCCAAAACAACCTTAAATATTCTTTAGATACACACTAAATAAATTCCATCATGCAATAAATTTTAATTCAACATGATATAATTGAGCATTTGATAATTAAATATTTAAAGATGATTTCGTGTAAACATATCGGCCGGTATCGCACGAATAAATTCTTTAATATTATTTTCCAGTGCGGCAACCGCTGCTGGTTTGTCCTTACAGACATTAACCTTAACATAACCTCACAATAAATAGTCTAAAGGCGTTAAATCGCACGATCCATGACGCCAACCTCAAACGTGAAATAAACTGTTCACCAAACTCACCTCTCATTGGGGCCAGTGTTTCGCGTGCTGTGTGATATGTGGTATCGTCTTGCTGAAAACACATGTCATCCAAGCCCAGCCTTTTCATTGTGGACACAAAAAGTAACAGAGGCCCAATTGTTGCGAATGGCGCCGAATCGATAATCCACGGTCATCAACAATACTGGCGAATACATCTGCGATATTTTCCTCTATCAGCACTCTACGTATGCGTGTTTGTGGTCAGATATTCAATAATGTAATTTTGATACGAAATTTAGTCAGAAAATTCCGATAGCCAACTCAGAAGGTCGCCCAAACTGACCATAAAATCGAAGAAGTGCACGATGCATTTTCTTAACTATCATAAATTTTGATAATAAAATTTAATAATCTGCAAGCGTTTTTCGTTTGTAAGTCGATTCATGGTTAAATTATAGACCAAACTTAGCATGTTCAACAGTAACATGATACACCAAAAACAACTGAGTTGCCAAAAAGAAAGTTGCTAAAAATCACTCTTTAGTTAAAAAAAATATAAAATGCGAATCTGGTTCGTATTGTCTGCAGGATCAAATCACTGCAAGAATTCTGTGAACGGAATACATCTGGCTCATGATGAAAGCCATACTGGTGATATTTTGCTTCTTCAAATGTTTAAAAATTTCAGCGGATTTGTTATCTACTCCTGGAGCCTGATTTGCTTTTAATGCAGATATGGCGTTTAATATTTCACAAAGTCCGAAGGGTTCAGTGGGTGTATTTTGTCTTATACATATTGCAAACAAGTTTCCTTTAGGTGGAGATCGCATTGACAACATATTTGAATATAAGATATGTTTATAAGACGGGGATGTTGCTGGCGCTCCGCCACTGTTCTTTATCAGTTTTGTGGTTCCAAAGGTTTAACCACTGAGATCTCTCTTGCATACATGTTCTGTATAAAAACACCTTCTATCTAAACTACTGGACTTATTGGTTTGCAAACTCATACTTTGGTTTTTTAATGTTTCATTTTAGCCAAAACTTACAAATGTAAAAATATCGAGTAACTACTTTTAGCTATAGAGTATCCAAAAGAATGTTGCGCACACTTGATATTCGAAACCCTCCGGTACGCAGCACTTTAGCATCCCTATTCTAAAATGTTAAAGACGTCGTGCCTTGAAATTAAATCTTGTGACTATTACCGCATTAGAAATCATTCCTTTAACTTTAATGCTTTAGGGGCAACTCATGGCCCACATGCATACAAGACATTCTTCTTGTATTCTAAAACGCCTGACAATGATGAGGCAATATGAAGTGGCATGTTTTCTTCAGTGCAAAAGTATGAGAAACATTTTCCAACATTTGCTGGTTTTTACACAAAATATGCCGTAAAAGTTTTCTATTAAAAAGGAGTTTCCGTTGTTGTTGTAATATCACAAAACTTTTTTACTGCAAATATACATACATATATACATACACACAGACACATTTAAGGCTGGTGCTGATAATGCTGCTGCTACCGTTGTTATTTTTATTGTTGTCATTATTGTTGCGTTTGTCTTGTCTTGTCTTGTCTTTTATTTAAGTTTTAGATTTTTTTTTCTTTTTTTACTTTAGTTTTCTATTTGTCATTTGTGCACAACTCAGTTAGTTGTGTTTCAGCTGATGTGCAAAAACTTAAGCAATTTCCTGAACCTGTACACAGGCATCAGCAGCAATGTCAAGTATTTCCGAGAGACACGATATTCATTCATACAAACATACATAAATACATACACCAAAACAAAACCAACAAGAATACACACGAAACCTACAAACAGCCAAAACGCAAAACAATGTTTATAGAATACCAACACAAGTATGCAAATCATTTTTGAAAAATAAAAGAAACTTGAGATTTTTCTTTTTATGATACGGGTGTGGGATATGGGAGTGGTGTAGCATGAATTATTTAAATTATACATAAAGGAAATTTCATTAGTAATAATGCAAAGTGACAGCGTTGGTGTGGATAATGACAACGATGAAAAGGAGAATAGTCTCCTTTACTAGGAACAAAAGGTTTGTTAGATCTTTGCCGGTGGTTTAGTTGAATGAAAAAATAAAAAAATTACTAAACATTCTTTTGCCTGCAGGAATTCCTAAATATCTTAAATATTTGAATGTTGTTAATTGAAAACGTTTTATTTAGGAAACAAGGAAATTATTTTTGGTCCTTCATCCACCACACATAACCAGTAATTTAATTAAGTCAAACATTAATATTCTGTTCATCGACTGAAATAGTTGTGAATTAATCAATTTTCCCAACACAGAAAAAAGTGTTCGATATTAATTAATTTTTTCAATTAAGAATTTAATTGGTTCAGTTAAATTTTTAATTGTATTGATTAATTTGAGTGAAAAAATTGAATTGATATTATCAAATTTAACTAATTTTTTAATTAATATTACAAATATTTTAATTGAAATTACAAAATTATAATATTTCTCTTTTTGTGTGAATATCATACTTTCGAAGTGAGGGTAGCTTAGGTGCAATATGTTACACGCTTTACGCGCGAGCTCCCTAAAAAGTCCCCCGTTATCGCTCTTTGTGGTGCTGTAATTATCAATAATCTATAGAGAGTTATTCTATTAACATTGAGGGTTTGTAAACTTTTTGAATGAAGTTTGTGGTTAAAGTTTACTTAAGTATTGCTTAGCTGCAGCGAAATGCATCTGGACATGCTAAACCATTAACAAATGAATTTTTTTTAATTTGTAAAACTAGAATTGTATGCAGTTCACTACAACTGAAAATTAAAATTCTTCTTTGCCTGCCTAAGTTGGCATGAAAAAAATCGTAAAAAATGTGATAAAATTCCATGGCGACGAACATATTTAAACCATTCATTAGTGACATCTTCCATATAGAAATGAATATACATGTTTATATGGCAGTGTATGTGTTTATTTAAATAACAACAAAATTAAGAATATGACAAGCACACAAACACGCTCACCACCATATCTCAGCACACAAGTCCTTGTCGCCATTTCTATATTATCAAAAATATAATAATATTCATGCCTGCAACATTATGGTGGCTTTAGCTATGTTGATGAATTTGAAAATGTGAAAAAATTTTTGATATTAAGAAAATTTCATTATGAAATATTTTCTTGCTTGAGGAGCAAAAAAAAAGAGCACAAAAATACCGGTCGTTTTTTGTACAAAACAAAAACAACAACAACTTAAACTTTTCGTGTTCCCCATACATGCATGGAAATATGCCATCTAACAATTTATTGTTATAAAAAGTTATGATGCATATGACATCATTCTATAACAGATTTGATAGTCATGCATTTTGCATAGTCACACAGGAAGAGTTACGCAAGTGTGTACGAGTATGAATAAGCAGCAGCAAGTGTATGTATGAATACATAAATAAGTTGGTATTTATGACTGTATGCATATGCAAATATATTGCAATGTCATGCTCATGTAGTGTGAAATGAGGCATTACCACTATTTTCTAAAAGAATTTCACTCGCTTCTTCCGAACACTCAAAAGTCTTTTCTTACCAAGTGGTTGCTTTTTTTTAGAAATATTACAAATTGTTGACTTTTGTGAAATTTCAAAGAAATTGTTTAAGTTTTATGCCACATGCCCACAAGACTGTAAGTGATAACTTGTTAAATAGATTTTGTGAAATAAAAATTTTTAAATGAGACATTCAGGCTTATCATAAATAAAATTTCATATGGAAATTTCCGAACATGTGAATAATTGGTATCAAAAATCTTCACACGATTGCGAAATATTTTGACAATTTATGAAGAAAATCGTTCACAAAGATTTGTCTGTTGGAAAAGTGGAAACATGTAAGTTTTTAAATTTATTGGAATTAATGATACCAAATTAAAATCCTTGTGAACGAAAAATTCGATTCGGAAATTTTCACATGTGGAATTCATGAAAAGGCTAATTATTTTATTTTATATGTTTATTTAATTATTTATTTTGTCTGCTTTATTTATTTATTTATTTATTACTATATTTATTTATTTTATTTTTTTATTAATTTATTTATTAATTAAATAATTTTTTTTATCTATTTATTTCCTTATTTATATAATAATTTCTTTATTTATTTATTAATTTATTTATTAGAATTACAATTAAAATTACAATATAATATTATTTAAAGATGTATTGAAACGGCATGTAGCAGAATCATCGGTGAAGGAAAACAATCAATAAAATGGCTACTAAGCACAGCTTTGAAAATTTAATGCAGCTCCTTCACACCAGAGGCGCTGCAACACTGTATTATAAAAAAAGCCGTTCAATAAAAGCAGCATTGTAAAAAAAATTAAGCTTTTCTCTGCCTCTTCCTTCACCACCTGTCTTCTCCATCGCTATACCTTTCGTAAAGAAGATAGCACTTGTTTATAGTAGTAGGCAGTCATGGCCTGTAACTTCTCTTAAAAAATAATCACTGTGAAGTTTTGTTTATAAAGGGCGTTTTTTATACAGGTATTAAATTTTAAGTGGGAAAGAATTTCTGTCAAGTGATTTATGTTTCCTTTGATTTGGCATTTCAACATGAATAGACTGACTCCAGAACAGCGCATCCAAATTGTGCAAATTTATTTTGAAAATCATTGTTCTTCTCGAAAAACGTATCGCACACTACATCCATTTTACGGTAAAACTAATCGTCCATCAGAGCATTTAATTCGATTAACTTTGGAACATTTTTGCACCACGTTTACTCTAAATTATAAAACGCAGCCACAGAGACGTCGTACAGTGCGTACATAATAAGTCCTTGCTGCTTTTGAGCGTAGCGCATAGGAAGACCCGAATCGGTCTATCCGCCGTTATAGAACCATGATTACTGAATTTTTCGTTCATAAATTGAACAACCGTAATTTCAACAAAACGGCACAACATCTCAGACAGCTAGTGCGACAATGGATTTATTGAAGGAAACGTTTGGTAACCGCATAGCTGCACGTTTCGGACCCGTTAATTGGCCTTCAAAATCGTGCCATTTAACGCTGCTAGACTATTTTCTGTGGAGAATTGTAAAGTCGCTGGTCTACGTTCTGAAGCCCGAAACCATTGACGAATTGGACCTCCAGATTAGACTAATTCCGAGCAAGACGTGGCGGTCATATGCCAAAAGTGATAGTTAAATTGTAATGCCAGAAGATAATTTTTCGAATAAAGGAAATCTCATGTCAATTAAAAACAAAATCACCTTAATTTTATGCCATTTCAAAGTTCTTTACCTCTACAAAAAATTCTTTTATATTGCGGAAAAACTGGGTATTGTGCGATCTTACGAAGTATAACAAATTTCGTTGTCTTATTTAGCTTGTGAACGTAATTCTCAAAAAACTTTTGAGAGCTTTTCTGTAAACATATAAATTTTTGTAGCTTTTATAAAGAATTTTTTGGTTGAAGTCTACTAATGAGTTTCTTAAGCAGCAAAAAAATTGCATATAGATGTTGCTTAACCAACAACAATGGACGTTAAAGCTCCATTAAAAAAATCAATATTTAAAGTAGTAAAATTCACCAAAAGAATAGTTTACTCGCATTTATCTTAAGTGCTGACGCACTTTTTATTTACGGCTAAATTAGCACTTGAAATGGTTTGAATTAAAGGAGTAAAATTGTTGTAAAAAACAACAAAAAAAAGCATTTGAATAAGTCAACAAAAATTAAATTTAACACTTTAACTTATAAAAATTTAACTTGGTTTTATTATTAACTAAAACAATAATTTACATTAAAAATTCCCTCACTAATTTAAATAAGTATTTTTGATCAAAAATTTTTTTTTGTGCGTCCAAGTTGTAACAAAAACTTGTCAATACAAATAAACTTACTACTGCACGTTGGTTAGATTAACCATTTAAAAATTTTTGAATTAAATTAACGACAAAAATTTACATAAACTGTAAACTTTACAAGTAAAATTGTGTACAGACATTCATACAAACATACATATCGAGCCATAAACACCGAAAAAGCTTAAACAACACATATTTTGAACTTTGTTTTTTTTTATTGCGAAAATCGATAATTTACGATCGCAAAAAAATTAAGTTCAAAAATAATGTCGCTTAAGCTTTTTTAGCGGTTATGTCACAATATGTACGCATCACGGTTTTATTTTTTAAATTAAAATAAAATATTTTCTACAGCATTTTATACCAAAATTCTAAGTCAATTGTTCTCATAAAATTGTCAATTTATATGTAAATTTGTGTTGTGTTTTCCTTTAATTTTTTTTTATTTTATAGTTCTCCATTTTTTTTTTGGAAAGCTCACTTACCTACAAAATAGAAAACAACTTGTGAAAATTTTATAAATATTTTATTTATTTTGTGCATAAATTGTTTGGACAACATTTTTATTTTGTTTTCCTACTTTGTTGTTTTGCATATTTTGCCAGATGTTTGAATTTATTACTTTTATCTCTGAGCTTGTAAATAAGTATGTGTGTACAAGTGTTTAAGAGATAACAATTGCAGAGACAGACATACATACGTCCTACAACAAATGAGTGTTGTAAATTCTGTGGTGTTCAGGAATAAGGCATATGTGTTAAAATATCTTTTTTTGCGGTAATGTAAATGATTAAAGTATGTACGAAGTTTTGGAATATTTTAAAACTTTAATGTTAAAAATTTTCTTCAAAAACATCAAATGAGTTCTTAACAAAAACAGACAATTATTTTTAAGGCAAATAAAATAATTTTTATGAACATTTGCTGAAATAACAAATAACCTCCTTCCCTTCTTACAATAGTTCTCCTCTGAGTTGATCACCTTTAGAGGTACAAGTGCAATATGTATTTAAAACAGGATGTGTGAAAGCATATCATGTGCTTGAAGTAGCATGTTATAATATACTTATATGTTGCAACATGCTGTTTCGCCGTTCGTTACACAATCCGTACAACTTTACATGTTGTAAAATACTACAATAAACTCCATTCTTAACAAGTGTTGCTTGTTTAATGCAATTTTTCTTTCTCCAGCTTAATGTGTAAAGTTTTTTGTTGCTATAAAGTAAAGTTTTGTTGTTAAAGTAGATAAAATACATAATGGGAGATAAAAAAAAGAAACATATGTTTACCCTTCACGAAAAAAATTTTAAGGGTATCATTCCATATGTATCTGCACGGGCGTTTTGAGGGTCTGGTCATCTCAGCTGAAGGTGATACGAGCTAAATTTTTCTGATGCAAAGACACGCTTGACATTTACAAAGTACACACAAAAAAAATACCAATGTAAAATCACCATGCAAAAATTTTGATAGCAGATTATATTAAATTTACTACAACTATAATAATGTTTAGGTATGTTCATTTATTTGCTTTGTTCATATCTGCAATGCTGTGTTGTGCTCATTTGTGTGGCTTGTTCTGTTTTATTTTGATGTTCATAAATAGTTGACAAATTTCCCATTACCAGCAAAAACATCCTGCTGCTGGCTAGTAGGCAGTGTAGAAGTCTTGTATTCCAGGGATGGCAGGTTCTACTCCTATAGAAAAGCCCAAATTAAAAACGCCCGATTTAAAAATAAGGGTGTAATAAGTTTGTAGTGTGTTCCTGTGTATCTGTGCATGTTTATGTCAGTACGAATTCACGTAGAGTCTAATCGGCTTTACCGATTTGGATTTCTGTTTGAAAGGTGACTAAATCAAAAGTGTTTTTAGTTATGTTTAAATAAAATTGGTCCAGCCACTTAGAAGATGATGTGATATCTTTTCTAGATGTATTAGGGGGTTATTTAAATTTTCTAATTTTTGTTATTTTAACTATAGCTTTTATTTCAAACAAATGGTATGTAAAATGATCAATTAAATCATGTTGAACTCAAATTTAACACATGGTGGTAATTATTTAGTAAGAGGCTTTTATACCCCCTCCCCACCCCCTTAATAACGCTTTCTACAAAACTTTCAGTATAAATATTCTAAGCCGTAAAAAATGCTTAACCCCTCCCCCCTGCAGCATTACATAATATGTAAACAGCCCCTAAGTAACTAAAGAATATATAAGATTGTTGTGGCTGCAGCGGTTAAAAGGCTAATACGCTTCTATTTCAAATGTTGACCAAGCCAAGTCAACTAAAAATGTGACACAAAAGCATTTTCCACACAATCACGCGAGTTAAATAACTAATAAAATCAAAAGAATTACATAAATTCATGTTGCTTTAACTTGAAATCACTTTGATTCAACGTTCTTCTTAAAGTTATTGGAGTAACAAATTTACGTTGTTTTAATAAACAAATTAATTATAGAGAAAAAGAAAAAATTAGTTTTATCAGTTTACTTCTATATACCAAAAAAAATAAATTGAAATTTTCCAACCCTGGCATTGTCTTTTTGGTTTTTGTGAAATTTAATATAAATTTAATTCTAACTGAAATATAAAATAGGTTAAATTAACAAAAATAATTTTTGTTGTAGCTGCATACTTTTATATGCCAATAAAAGTCTTAATTTTCCAAGCCTGGAAACATCATTTATATTTTTGGAATTTTTTAAACCAATTTATTTCTTCAATGAAACTCTTTCTTTAAGCTATAGGTCAAATATATACAAGAGATCGAAAAATTAGATAACCAATTTATTTCTTTCTAAAATACAAAATATGTGTAATTTGTAGAGCATGAAATAAATCATTTTAATAGCATAACTTTATATACAAATAAAGTTTAATTTTTTCAACACTGGAGTTGTCTTTTTAATTTTTATTTTAATTTAATAGCAATTGAATTTTCACTCAAATATAAAATAGGTTCGACTAAAAAAACAAGAAGTAATTTTCGCTAGATATTGGGTGTTTCTTATTGAGGTATAGAACTTTAAGTTGGCATCACTTTTTTAACTGGCGGCCATTTTGTCAGCTGTCAAGTGATTAATATTTAGTTTGGTTTGCCATTTCATCATGAACAGGTTGACAAAAGAACAACGCTTGCAAATCGTGCAAATTTATTTCGAAAATAATGGTTCAGTTCGCGAAGTTTACCGCAAGCTCCGTCCATTTTATGGTCGACAGAGCAATTAATTCGGTTAACCATGGATCGTTTTCGCACTACGTTTACTCTATGTGATAATACGCGTCCGCAGAGACGTCGAACAGTGCGCACCGAAGAAACAATTGCCGCTGTAGAGCAAAGTGTTGAAGAGGACCCGAATGAATCGATTCGCCACCGTGCACAGCAATTGGAGCTTTGTCCATCAACTTTATGGAAGATTTTGCGCAAAGATCTTGGCTTGCGACTTTACAAGAATTAAAGCCGCGAGACCATGCAATGCGTCGGGATTTTGGGACGAAAATGAGATTGATCTCGATGCTGATTTTCATCGCAAAATTTTGTTCAGTGATGAGGCTCATTTTTGGTTGAATGGCTACGTCAACAAGCAAAATTGCCGCATTTGGAGTGAAGAGAATCCACATGAGACCCTTGAGACGCCATTACATCCACAAAAACTGACTGTTTGGTGTGCTCTATGGGCTGGTGGAGTCATTGGGCCATACTTCTTCCGAAATAATGCTGGAGAGTCAATTACCGTTAATGGAGACCGGTATAGAGCCATGATAACCGACTATTTTGTTCCCGAATTGGATGGCATGAATGTGGATGAGTTGTGGTTCCAACAAGACGGCGCTACATGCCACACAGCGCACGTCACAATCGATTTATTGAAGGAAACATTCGATGAGCGCATAATTTCGCGGAATGGACCTGTCAATTGGCCACCAAGATCGTGTGATTTGACACCATTGGATTATTTTCTTTGGGGATATGTGAAGTCGCTCGTCTACGCCAACAAACCAGAAACGTTAGGGGACTTGGAAGCCAACATTCGCGGCGTTATTGCTAACATACGGCCCCATATGCTCGAAAAAGTGGTTGAAAATTGGACCTGTAGAATTGGCTTTATTCGAGCCAGCCGCGGCGGCCACATGCCCGAAATCATATTTAAACGTTAATGGCATAAAATTATCCTTCCAATAAAGCCAAATTGATGGACATTAAAACGATTTTCTTGTGTTTTATTTCAATTCGAAGTTCTATACCTCTAAAAAAACACCCTGTACTTTTATGAACCAAAAAAAAAATTAATTATCCAGCTCTGAAGCCGTCTTTTTGATTTTGCTTGTTTTCTATACGAATATATTTTGGACCATTCTAAGATCGCAGTCCCTAGCTTTTCTGGTAGTTTCAGAAAATTGAGTTCACGTACACACGAGCGTACAGACATATATCGCTTATTCGTCTTCCCTATTCATAAGATTAAGGAATATATCGCTCATTTACTCAAACAACGTCATAACTCAAAAACTTGATTAATCCTAAAATCATACAAATATCTTGTTTATGCAATTCTTGAAAGCAAAGTAAAATTTTATTTTTCCATTAAGTTGTGTGAAAATTGGAAACCTTAAACTCCTTTTCGGGCAAAATAGTTTTCTTGAGTTATGAATATTAAATTGTGAAAATTACACACGTAATAGCAAACTTGTATAAACCCTTTACCATCTTTGGTGGAGGGCACAATGTGCGAACGAACTTTGGCTTTTCTGCAGAAACGCCGAGAGTCTTGGGCAGGAATCGAGCTTATGATCCTCCAAGTACAAAACTAGTCAGCAGTAGGAAGTTTTCCCTGGTAATGTGAAGTTTGTCGGCATGCATCAGTTTGAAAGTTGAAAACGTACATTTCTTTATTCCTTTAAAGTCACAAAAATATTATGCTCTAAGCATGGCTTAATTTTTTTGCTTGCTTGATATTAAAACATGATAAAAGTTATTACATTATATCTTTTAATATAAATAGGTACTAGTTTGGCTCAGTGGTTGCTGAGAGTGTTAAAGTCTTTAAGAAAACTGATAAGAAATAAATATATTTTTCTAAATATACAGTTGATTAGTCAAATGCTTTTGCCATACAACTTACTCACAAAATATAATAATCGAACATGTCCCCCTCATATTTAGTTCATTAACTGCCACAGCAAGTAAACTAGTTTACGTACATTTTCTTCTTCCCTAAGTTGTTCAAACAATTTAACTCCAATTTGATTGTTTAAATAAATTGATATTTAAGAGTATTTGCAAAATTGTTTGACATGAATAAGTTTCTAGCAAATTTGTCATTAAACTCATTGGATAAAATTGATAAATTTCTGGATGGTAAGAATAGTTTTTTGTTATTGTAATAGTTCAAGTGCTGTGAAATGGAAGTGATTGAAGTGTCATTTTGTCAAATATGTGATATTTGCTCACATGTTTGCATTTGTGAAATAAATCCAATAGTGCAAACAAACCCCTTTTCCACCCTCTCCACCATCATTACAATTTATATATTTGTGGCATTCAGAAAATTGAATTTAATTGTACGAGTACTAGAAAATTTTGTTTATGAAAAATTGTTTTATATTTCGTTTTGTTTTATGTTATCAAACTGCTTTAGTGCACAAATTTTTTATTAGGTAATTGCTTATCAATTACTGGTGTTTTATTCATTCAGTTGGGGTAATCACAGGCTGTCATTCTTAGGGCTTTTGTGATTTTGATGGGCGTGAAAGAAATTATTATACTTCTTATGTTTTTATATCCTTCACCAAAAATGGTGTAAGATATTTATAGGTATTTCATTCCATGTGTAGTTTCCACAATATTAATATGCGATGCTTGTTTTGTAAAGATTTTTGTTTGTGGCTTTTAAACTTTTTATGTTTCTATATTGTGATTCCCAATAACGTACTAAGAATCTTATTGTAAACATACGAAGTTTGTTAGATAATTTAAAAAATATTTTTGCGTTTAAGTCTATTTATGAGTTCCATAAGCGGGAAAGAAAAGAATATAGGCAATGCTTAACCATAAAAACAAGTAAAATTTTCAAATTAATATGCGACCCATAAGGTATTTACATAAATTCTGGGTCCTTATGAATAGAGAAGACGAATAAGCGATTTCCGTCTGTCTACAGGTGAAATCCGTTTTCCAAAGCTCCCAGAAGAGCTAGAGACTTCGGTGTTAGACTGGTGTATCAGAAATAGTCCAGAACAGATTAACATTGAAAATAATCAAATTCAAATATATGGTTTCAGAGCTGGAAAATGTCAACTTATTTTTGATATACAAAAGTAACTAGCTCAAACTAATTTTTGTTTTTGTAGCAATTAAAATCATATCATATTTTAGTACAAATTAAATTGGTAATACAATAAAGTAAAATTATTCCAGGGTTGGGAAATTTAAGTTTTTTTTTGTAAATAAAAGTAACCTAGCAAAACTATTTTTTTTATAAAATAAACGTAAATCAGAAAAATCCAAAAGGATGATTTCAGAAATTTTAGATCTTTTTGCAGTTTTGGGAAATTTTGTTTTTTAACGTGTTTGATAATAAAATACCGCATTAACACAAAAATTTAATTGTTTTGCAAGCAGGCAATGTACAGTTGCCATCTGTAAGAATATTGGATAATTTTCTCTGTTTTTTTAATAAAAAAATACAGTTTTATACCTCTTTTTATCTTTATTTCGTAAGTTCCTTGGTTCATGTAAATTATTTTGTTAAGCTAATAATAATTTAATAGTTGCTTTTCAAAATAGATCCTGTCGAAAAATATCTAAAAATAGTTGGAAAACTCCTTTCACCTGAAATATAATATAAAATACCACAAAATGCAATTTTCTTTAATTATGTCCAAATGCGTCACACTCTCCACAATATTTTTCATACTTGAGTTCAACTATGTCAAGAATTCTTCTCATTAATAGACTTATCTAATCTAATAAGAGCTTAATAAAAATGAAAGCCGCAGCATGTAATAACAGTTATTTAACTTTGAAATCTCCTATAAAAAAGAAAACTTTAAATAAGTAAAAGTTAATTATTAAGTTTTTAAATAGTAACCTGACTACCATGTACACACATGCAAAAAAGATTCTCTCACTTATATCTTAAAAGTTTTGGCTTAAAAATAAGAAAAGAGTTTACATACAATTAAAATACATTAAAGAAGTTGTAACGTAGTTTCAAATTACAACTTTTCCTTAGTTTAATGGCTCAACTTCATTTATAATACAAGCAAATTCCTTTTTGTACACACTTAACAAATTTGTTGATAAAGATTTAATTTTACCCACGAGTGTAGAGAGTTAAAAACTTTTAGGTTTCAAGACAAAGGAAAGTAAAATACCTTCTTTCGACACAAACCCACACACACACACACACACATACAAAACACACATAAAAACACACATACATGGGTTTGTTCATACATTAAGATTTTTGTATTTTAACATGTATCTGTACATACTATACACAATTTTTAATATTGGTCGTATCTAGTCTTACTAACACCAAACCTTGTAATAATATTTTGGGCTTTATTGTGTGTAAGCCAACAGCCAACCACTCTAATTATCATTCCTAAGCAAACAATTACATTTAGGAAATTTTATTATCCTCTTCATTCCGGTGCTTGTAAAGGTCAATAATTATCTTTACTTTTTAATTGACCTTTTGACTGGGAGAAAATTTTTATAAACACATTTCTGAAATAAATTAATAAACTTTTGAGTATCCGGTTAAGGAAGATCTCTAACAGCAAAACCTGTCATTACAGTGATAAGAGTAGATTAAAAATTTATAATTGCTTATAAAAACATTTTAATTAAAAACTTATTTTACTATTACTTTCCTCAAAAATGTTCAATCATTCAAAAAGTTTTACTTCGAATAGTGAGTTTTATACTGTAACAGCTTTGTCAAATAATTCTGCAAAAAAAACCGACTTCAATGTCAAGATATGATAGAACATTTTCGAAAAACATATATGGGATATAAAATTAAATATTAAAGGGCGTACCTCAACCCATTTTTCAATGCAAGATTTTATGTTTTTCAGAGATCAGGTGTGTGTTAAGTCTTGTTAAAATCGGTACAGTAGAATCAATTAAAATAAAATATTAAAATTTAGTGGGCGTGACTCCGCCCTCTTTTTTCAAATTGAAGATTGTGTATATTCTTGAGCTCAAGTTGTGTGGTAAGTTTCGTAAAAATCGGTTAACTAGAACCACGTGATATATTACAATAATAAAATTTAATGGGCGTAACCCCGCCCATTTAAAACTGTGTGATTACAAGAACTAAATGTGTTTGCTAGGTTTCGCAGCAATCAAATCAGTAGAATATAATGAAATAAAAAATAAAAAATTTGTGGGCGTGACCCCGCCCAATTTTTTACAATGGGACCAATGAGAATCTATATACTATCAGAAAATAAAAGAATTGTTACAATCGGTCTAATATAAAACAGGTTATGATGTAACACTGCCAAAAGAAAAAAATAGAGACGAATTGATAACCTCCTCCTTTTTTGAAGTCGGTTAAAAATTAAATTAATTAAAGCAAATTCAAAAATAAGCACTAAATTGATAAAAAATATTTAAGATTCAGTTAAATAAAATATTTTTAATAAGTGTTACCCATAACGCTAATTATAATGTTATATCCGGGGGAAAAATCAATAAAATACTTCTTAATCTGTGGGTAAAAACACATATTTATTCACAGATGATTGTTAAAATTAATGTTGGTTTAACATACACATGTTTTTTGAGAAAACTGGCTTAAATGCTTTAACTTCAACAATCCTTTATCAATGCAGGTGAAAACAAAAACCAAAAAAATAATATTATTTATTTATTTATTTATTTAAGAAATACTTTACAAAGTAAATTTGCAAAGTATTGTTGCACAAATATGGGCGGGGTAGCTAGACCATATGCCCAAAATAATATTATTATCATCTTTCTCCTACCTGAATTGAGTCTGTGTGTTTTTATTTAAATAAGTTCCTTGACTAAAGCAAATTTTAATTACATAAAACAGCATACTGGTATTTCCACAAGAATTTAAAATTTTTGTAGCGTGCGACATTAAACAAATATGTTTGTTTTTCCAAAAAAAAAACAAATTTTTTTTTACTTCTTTATATATTTGTATAGGGCGTCAGCAGCTCTACAAAAGGTAAAGTTTTAAGAAAAATTGAGTAACATTGTACTGAAAAATAAGACTAATTGCTTGCTGTCGCACGCGACAAAAAATTGAACTTTCTCATGAAAATGCCCATATAATTCTTAAAATTTACTTTTGAAAAATTTCATTAAGTTTTTTTTTCTCAATAAATATGTATTTTTATTATGCAAATACAATTTAAAGCATACATAAATGAAGTCTTTTTTGTTTGTTTTGATAATGCTTTTCTATCTCTTCTCATTTTAAGCCATGAGCAATAACGTTTAAAAAAAATAAATATAGATTATAACAAAATTAAATTTTTAATGTGAAAGGGGTTTTATAATAGCTTTGTAAATACTTCCTTAATAATAAAAAAATAAACATTGCTGTAACTAAAATATATAAAAGTAAATAAATAACAGGAAAGCAGATAAAATTAATTCAGCTAAAGAAGGGAAAACATTTAAAACGGATATCATAAGCATATTTTGAAGTTCATTAAAAGCATTATAAGAAAATAAAAGGAAATTAATTTTCCTTAATATATTTTTATTATATTATTAAGATGGCGATTTTCTAAGCGAATGGTTTCTTAGGTAAGAGCACATGTTTTTTATTAGCATATTCAATAGCGTTGCCAATACCGATTCCAGAGTGTTGGCTATGGGCATAGCGAGATTTTTTTTTGGTATTAAAAAACTTCTAAAACTTCATATTTATTTTCACAACAAAACTTTTATTTGCAGTTGCAAAATAACTTGAAAGAAACCTTAGGTGCTTTAATAAAAATTACTTATTTGTAACTAATTTATTTCAAAATCTTTTTATAAAATTATTTATGGTTTTTATATGAAATGTATTAGATTGAAAGCCATAAAATAAACTTTCTTAAAACAATTAATTACTCGTAATTAAGCTGGGCTTTCGATTACTCCGTAATAAGCTTTTGTAATGACGCAATTAAAATTAAGAAAAAACTGGAAAAGTAATCAAAAAAAAACTTAAAACTTTCCGTAATTACATTTTGTTTATATCAAGTAATTTTAAAAAAGTAATAAATTTAACCGTCAAGTTCGATAATGCATTCAAATGTTTTTCTTAAATTTTTTACCAAAATTAACTAAGGAAGTGCTGTTTGTTTAATGTAATTTAAATTTGAATTTAAAAAAAAAAAAAAAAAATTTTGATTTTCTCAGTTTAAGTGGACACAAAGTTATTAATTGGGCTCATTTAAGCAGACATTTTATTTTTATTTTAAGGCTAGAACAGTTTAGCAGAAATATGCACTTAACGACTTCTGCGAAAGGTATGGTTACACCTTGGGAAAAATTTGCCCAAAACTGCGTAACCACTAATTACTAATGAAAATCCTTTCAATTCAGAAACGTGTTTGTTATGTTGAACAGTTTCTAATAATGTTGGATTCTATGACATTGTCTATTAGTTTTTTATGAAACTGCCTAACCTAAAAAATACGTGTCTGAATCAAAAGTGTTTTCACTTATATTGAGTGGTTACGCTTTTTTGGACAAATATTTTCCAACTGTGACGGTGCCTTAACACTATTATTATTGATGTTGTTTTTGTCATATTTTTTTAACTTTAATTTGTTTAGTTATGTAAAAATATCACAATTTGTAACGCGTAAGTCACGCATTAGTCACGTGTGAGTCACGCATTAGTCACGCATGAGTCACGTATGATCGTATTTCTATTTTGAAATAATAATGATTTAAAAAATCTAACTTTCTTAGACTTGTTAAAAAATATATTTTTGGATAACTCGTATTCGAATTCATTAAATGGAAAGATCGTGCGTGAATAAAAAAAATTATGACTTTTTGCTGGTTATGTTGGTCAAGCACCGTTTATTTGCATTTTCTTTCTGTTTTGATTTTTCAAACAAAAAAAAGTCATATATATTGATTAATTAATAATTAATTTGTATAGAGGGTACGCGTTTTCCCCCTCCTGTGCCCCTAAGATTTTGGTGGAACATGCAGCTTGTATTAAGAGCTATCCACATCAAATTTAGTGTGACTAGCTATTGTGGTTCTCAAAAAATAGGAAAAAATTAAAAATAATTATTTTGTATGGGGGAACCCGATTATCCCTCTTATACCGTCACTTAATAAAATTAAGTGAACCTAACTATTGGTGCTGTGCAGATATGAATTGATAGACGAAAAAGGGGCGTTTAGCTTGAGTGTGAGGCCTCGATCTGCAACGAAAAACTAACTATTTGGCAACGGGTCAAAAATATCACACAAAAATTAATTTCATGCAGTTCAAAAGTCAATAAGTACAAGAAAGTACAGTTGTTCGAACAGGAAAGATATATTGACTTCGTCCAAAAAAAATGTTTTTCCATGTTCAACATACAAAAAGAAAGAATTGATTGTGGTTAAAATTGACTAATGAATTGAACTCAGAAGTTATATTTATTTCTTATTAGGACGCATGACAAGTTTCGCCCACCAAGACGGATTCTTCGCTATGAATTTGCTGTGTAAGCTGATCGTATGAGACGCAATAACGAGGAAAAAATAAGTGCTGTTATAACTGATAACATTGTTTACTGTTTGTGAAAAGAGAGAAAAAATGGATTTTTCACTATGAGTGAAAAAAAATATGACAGCTTAATAAGACTACTTTTTTAAGAAAATTTGTTTTATAAGAATTTTTAAACAAAAGCTCCCTTAAGCCTGGTACTCTGTTAAAATTTGTGAAAAATTTTGAGCATCATTGATTTTTTCATACGAAAAATTTTACATGTACCCCTGAAACTATGCTACAATTTCTTATGTTTTTAAAAACGCGCCATGTGATTGTTGTAAATTCCATGCGAAATAAGTTCGCATGAAAACTTAAAATGTTGAAGATACATTTCATACGTTTTCCCCAACATAAACAGAATACTATTTCAGCAACATTTTTTCATGAACAATTCGTGCCAATTTTTTTTACATAAATATCAGGCTTTATGCGAAAAAAAACGTGTGCTTCAAGTGTACGTTAAAAGCGGGTTTTCGATGGAAATTTAGTTTTAATGTTTACTTCAAACACTCGTTATTTTTTCTTTTTTTTTGCATATGGAGGAAAGCAAAGGAAGAAAACATTTACATTTGCCCATTTAACTAATCTATTCGCTCTGTGCACATATTATTAAAAATGAATCGTGTTAAAATACTTTTATCCCCAGGCAAATATTAATAATTTATGATTGTCTTTCCCTAATTAAATACAGATTTAATTTGCAAACCCTTCATTTACATTTTAAACATTTTTAGAGACTAATTAATAATATTATGCACACCCATTTTTATCTACACGTAACAACTAAATTATAAGCCTTGATAATTAATTAATACTTATAACATTATTTCTTTCTAGGTAAGTCTCAACAATAAAAACTTTTAAGCATACGCATTAACAATAAGCTTAAAGGAAGCCACCTAAAAGTATACACCTATTTTATTCAGTTGGAAGCAGTGAGTAATATGCTTTAAATTAATTTATTGTACCACGTGTATGTTAATGGAAAAAGAGAAGATTAAATTATAAATTTACTATAATCTATTATTTTAATGTACAACTATATTATTTATTATCGCAAGAGAGATTTTAACATGGAAATTAATAGTTTACATGCATTTATTTTTTTATTTTTTCTTTTTACAAAAGCTTACAAATGTTTGAAATTTATTTAAAAACCATTTGTAGGTCGAACTTGCTTCTTTGTTAGACCATGATTTTTGAACATGTAAAATTTCTTTGCATTAATCTGTAGGGGTTGTAGGTTACTATTCTCATTTAAGTGTCGTTTTGAAACGTAAAAATTATTACCAATTTACCGCTTAAAAGGTATTCAATATTTTAATCTGAATATGTTATCCTTCAAAGAAATTTCATCCAAATATATTGAGCCGTTTTCTCACTTTCGTGTTTATAATATTAAAAGGATTATTGGCCAGTAATGGGTTAATTAACATATATCAAAAATCTTTTAAACTGTTTTTGCAACAATCTTTTTCAATTTGTTACCAAAAATTTGCTTTGGCATGGAATTTTTTTAAATATCAAGACCAATACAATAATAGGTTCTAATAGGTTAAACCGTGTCTTTTTCGTAATGCAGCATATAAGCAGTGTATTTACCGAATTTTATTAAGGTTCCTTTACCAATTATTTCCTTATAAAATAAAAAAATTTCAAACATACAATCTTTAACATCAAAATAGTACTAGGATTGATAAATGGTTATGCTGTTCCAAACTAAATTCCTTTGAATGTACCAGCTAGATGTCTTGTTGAAAAAACAGTAAAAATAATTTTAAATATGTGGTAAAAATTAAAAACCAATTTTAATATTGTATATGGCGATTCTTCTAAAACTTCACAACTCAAAAAATATAAAGGCTTATAATGACCCTAAACACTTTCCTTACCTAACTTAATTAGCATATATTCTAGCTAAAGCATAAAAAGTTAAAGTCACATTTAAATCACAAAACCGTTCGAGGATTTAACTAGGACAAATAAAATTATAATACAAACTAAGATTTTTGATTACTTGGAAAGCGATGTTGATTATGTACTAACTGATTTTATTTACTTAGATATATGTTATGTCCAAAAAGATTATAGTAGAGAAAACCATATTAAAAAATGTGCAAAATAGTTAGCAGAAAAACTAGTAATTTTATGTATTAATATATGAACCGATTTTTATCGATATTTTATTTAAAGCGTATACACAGAAAAAAGTAAATAATAAAATTCACGGAAACAAGGTTAATTTGACATTTTTCAGCAATAATTTTTAGGTTTTTCATGTTAATTCAATATCACTTATAGTAATCTTCAAAGAAAATATTCCCTTTTGAAATAACTTTATTTATTGTAAATTTAACATTCCACTACTCTTAAATCAAAAAAAAAGAATCATGTTGAACCAAACATATTTCAGTTTAAAACAATTTAACTAACACCGACTGCATATGTAATGCAGATTTTAAGTATATAATTAGAATTTCTTTATCAGCTCTAGTTTTCGAGATATATCGTTATGAGAAAAATTAAAGCACTTGCAGGATATATCTTATCATAACTTGTGAAGGCCATGCTTTTGTTCAGTTAAGTAAAAAATCTAAAATTCAACAAGAAAATTATCTTAAAGAAGTTCAAATATTCTTTCTTAATATGCACAGCAGTTTCGGCGATATCGTAAAAGTTTGAGTGAAAAAAGATTATTTTCAGGAAATTTTTTTACACTTCTGTTTTTAGAACTTCATTATAAAATAAATATATAACAAGGGGCCAGTTTTTTGTTCATTAGCATCTAGCTAAATATATTTCAAAACAATTGAGCCCTTTTCCATTGAAGTCGGTGCACAACTTTTGATTTTGTTCTTAATTTAGTGACAGAACAAAAATGATAGAAATTTAAATTTCCATACAAGACTACCACACAGAAACACAAATTCAAAAGTTTTACAGATATCAGTTCCTTTAATGTTTGCACGGCCTGAGGATTATTTTGTTAACGCATTTCGTTTTTTCCATACTGAATAGAGAAACCCCTTCTGAAGTTATACTAC
The DNA here is from genome assembly GCA_936439885.1 of Nowickia ferox. Classification (NCBI taxonomy): domain Eukaryota; kingdom Metazoa; phylum Arthropoda; class Insecta; order Diptera; family Tachinidae; genus Nowickia; species Nowickia ferox. The sequence goes on along the minus strand of OW387023.1, from coordinate 85,352,524 downwards.
TATATGTAACTATAGCTAATAGAAAAAAAATGCAGTGCAGATTCTCGTTCATTGTTCCAAATAACTAATGAAACAATTTCCATTTCTAGCGAACGAGAGTTTTTTTTTCGAAATTTGTAAACATGTGTTTTTAACTTATGTGCTTAAGAGGCATGAGAAAAAAGTGTGTATTTTATGTTAAATTGGCTTAGCGCGTTTTGAGTAGGCGAATAGCGTGCTTTGAACAGCGCTGATTAGTTAGACCCATTTTCCACTCGCAATGTTTACTTTGTAAAGCCTCAATTCAATTGAGAGAAACACAGTATAAGTGTGTGTTAATGTTAAAAGAATCTTATGCTAGCGGGCATATGTAAATGAGAGAATGCCCACCACTGATATACATAAATACAAGGTTAAGAGTAAACATCTCAGACTCCTTTCCCTTACTTTGCAAGAAAGTCAGAAAGGTAATTAAAACTTTGTAAATTTAGCTTTGCGTGTAAAAAAGGGGTCTTAAATGTTTGCTCTTAAACTTATATTTATATCAGTGGAGGGCATTCTCTCATTCGCCTATTTTCGCGAGCATTGGCTTTTTTTTACCACCAAGACACGTAATCTGTGTGTGATACTCACAGTCTACTCTGCAGGAAATACGAAGAACGAAATTGTAGTGATGTACTAGTGACATTGTCAGTAGTAGTAGGACTGACCAGGTGTAGCCCCCAGCCAAAATAATCATCTATTGACATTTAGCATTAGCTTGTCATTGAAAATCCACAACAAGACTGTAGCACTACTGATTAAGTAGTTGTTTTGGGAACACATAGAGACATTGGCACCTCGCTCGATGTCAATAGTAAAATTATATTGATTCACTACTGACATTATTAATAGTACTACTGATCAGGTGTACCCCAGCCAATGTACATAATCGCCTATTGACATCATATAATAAAGGGTTGTCATTCAAAATCTACCAGTAGAACTTAGCACTATTCTTTTACGACGCATTTAGACATTTGAACCAAAGACTCACGAGTACATTTTTGTGACCTTTGTCAACAATTTTTTTAACATTATTATCACAGCATTATCAAAACTATTGACTCGTTCATTGATAATGTCACCAGAAATACACTACAACTCTTGTCTCTAACGTATCTCTACTCGTGCATAAAAGGAAAGTTGTCGACATTCCAACTAGCGCAATTGTCGCTATAGAAAAGAGTGCTGACATAGAGACATATGGTTCTAGGCTGACTAGAAGGTATCTATTTATGATTCATACATATACTCGTAATTTGCAGAGATCTCTTCAGCTACCGCTGTTGTCGAGGGAACTCAAACTAAATCGGAAGTTGTGAATGATTCTGAAAAATAGAAAAGGGCACATAAAAAATCAAAAGTAGAAAATGCCTCAGATATATTTCTCTCTCTCGCTCTCTCTCTTTCACTTCAGCAGTTATTATTTTTTAAATAAAATGGGAATACTTTGTTCATAACTAATGCATTGCAATGGCATACACTACCCACATATTTAAGTAATAAGTTGTCTTTTGACATGCCAGCAAAAAAAAAAGCGTGTATACTGGTTTTGTATCACTGAAAAAAAAAACAAAAACTTTTACATCTGCCACAACCACATTCATACATAAATACAAACTTCTATGGGGTGCGAGCCATCTAGAAATGTTATTTGTGTCCTTATCAAAATACACACTTCTTTGGTCATCTTGTAAGGCATCAGTGTCAAGAACAGCAACATTGAGTAGTTGAATTTAGTTTCTTTTATTTTTATTAAGTAAAGTTGACAGATCAAATTGAAAACGTACATAGAAAATGTGGAAATAGTTTAGTTTTTTTTTTATTTCCAAGAGATTTCTATCTAATCGTGACAGGAATGTCCGCACTATAAATAACTTTTTAACTCAATACAAGCGTTCAACTTCATAAACTTATTTAAACAACTACAATAGTATTAGTATTGTAGTAAAAATAAATTAAAAAAATACTTTGATAATTTGTTATATTTTTGAAACTGAATTTACTTCAGTTATATACTCTGTTAAAATTAATATATATAAGAAATATGTATAACGCACAGCCGAAATTGTAGCAAATAAGAAAATAGCATATAAATCATCTAAAGTTGGGCAAAATAGAAAGTCATGCTTACAGTTTCTAAACAATTAATTTATAAATATATGTAAATGTATATTGTCATTTCCATAGGAATGTCAACTTTTTGTAGCGTGCGACACCAAACAAATATGTTTGTTTTTTTTCAAAGAAAACGAAAATTTTTTTTTACTTCTTTATATATTTGTATAGAGCGGCAACAGCTCTATATTAGGTAAAATTTTAAGCACAATCGAGTAATATTGTTCTGAAATATAAGCTTAATTGTTTGCTGTCGCACGCGACAAAAAAGTGAACTTTCTCTTGGAAATGCCCATATACATGAATTCCTTTATAAAAATATCTTTCTATACATAATCAATTATGTAGCTGCTGCCAATTAATCATATAGAAAATGATAAACTTTTTCATAAACTTTGTCATTAATTTATTTACAAAATTTTCATAAGTATGTAGTAGCAAAACTTTTCTATACTGTAAAAAATGGGAACAAGGCTTCTAAGTTGTATTATAATGCAGAAAGAATTAAGTTGAGTGGGTTATATTTCAGTTTTGGTTTTTCTATGCATACATTTAAATGTATTTATGTTTCTGTATGAGAGTTTCAAAAGTAAATAAATGCAAATGTCAGAAAAAATCCCACAAAACTTTCATATTTATCTATAACAATCACAAAAAGTACTCGTATGTATAAAATTTTCATAGTTTTGAAAACATCATCATGATAAATGACGGCTGTATGAATAAGAAAAAAAGTTAAAAAATGTTCTTATCTTCTTTCCTTTTTTTTGCATTTGCTTAAAATGTATGCATAATCATATGAATGCAAATAAATATTAAAAAGATTAAATCTAGTTTGCTATTGAAAAAAAATCTAAGCTAAGTTAAATTTTAATGAAATGAAATGTGTTAGTGTGGTCGTTAGAAGAGAATTTTTACTATTGCAATTAGTTGCAATAAATAAGGAAAACTTTTGCTTATACTTTTAGTATATACGATTACTCAAATACTTTAAATTTGATGCAAGATAAATAAAAAAATATATCAACAACAACGATTACTTAAGCATTTAAATATGCTTCCTCATAAATATTTGAACACAAACATGCATACGTGCCATATGAATTTCAAGCATTAAAAACATTAAAAATTAAATTTAAATAATTGTCGTTTTAATTTTCAAAAAAAAAACACTTACATATATTTTCTTTTTATATATTTTATTTATAACTACGTACGAAGTTATTTGTCTCCAATTTTAATTTTTTTTATTTTTTTTTTACGTCTTTTTCGATTCAATGTGCGAGGCGCAAACCCATATTAGTGGATTTGAATGTGACCCTGAGTGTGGAATATGGAAAAAGTATGATTTAATGCACATATGCTACAATGAATATATTTAAGTTAAAGTGATATTATATGACTATTTGAGTTGTTAAAATAATATTTTGTGTGAACGTGTTTTTTCTATTTATAAGTACCCACATACATATGGTTGGAAATGAGGGGAAATGGAGCCTTTTTTAAACACGACTATTAACCCATGTGGTGAGATTTTATTTATAGCAGCAGAAAAGGTCCAGAGATATTTTTATAACTTTGCAACCATAAATTTTTCGCATAATATTAAATACATTCGGTACGCACACTACATGCATATGTGAAAGTGAGCCTTTATAATCGAATATCTTACCTCATGTAGACATTAATTTTTTAATTTTAAGTACCTGGTAAACTTTTTTTTTGTGTTTGACGATTTTTTTAGTTTTGGAACTTTTTCTTAGTTTTAATGGGTTTTTTCTCGTTTCGGCTTTTTAGCGTTTTTTTTTTGTTTGGACGTTTTTTTTTGTTTCTGGCGACTTTTTCCGTCTTTGGCCGCTTATTTTAATTAAAGCGATTTTTAGTTTTAGAACTTTTTCGTCTTTGCTATTTTTTTCCGTTTTCAGCGATTTTCTTAGCTTTGGCGCTTTTTTCTTAGTTTTGGCAATTTTTTTATCGTCTATGCGATTTTGTCGCTTTTTTTTCGTTTTTGCTAAATTTTTCGGTTTTTTGCGATTTATTTTATTTTAAGCGATTTATTTTGTTTTGGTGCTTTGTTTTTGTTTTGGTGACTTTCTTCGGTTTCTTTCGATTTTTTCACTTTGGCGAATTTATAAATTTGAGGATTTTTTAGTTTTTGAAAATTTCAAGAGTTTGCCTCTTACGGTTTCCAAGATATTAAAATTACATTAACTGATAGAAAACCCTTTAATTCTGATTTTTTCAATTGCCGTGATAATTTCTGTAGTCTGCATAAAAACACGCTAGCTTTGAAAATATTATATTAGGATTTCAATATGTTTCGTTGCTCGCTTGAAAACACCCTTTAATTTTTAACTATCATATATTTGTTGTTGTAGCGGCCAAAGTTTTACACATTCTGTGAAATTTTTGATCCGTAGCTCTACCGATTCTCGAGAAAACAGCCTGTGACGGACAGACGGACATCGTAGAGAAAACAATAGGGCTCCTTTTCATCTCTGGTGTACGATACCCTCTAGTAAAAGAAGAGCACCAACTAGTTACACTATCATTTCCTGAAAAATCACACAAACTAATTGAGATTTTTGTCCGGAGGTACGTTTCACTGTGAAGACTACAGGGGTGTCAAAGTTAACTTATCTCGACCTGCTCAAAAAATTTATAAAATGTTTAATAAACTATTTAAATTTTATTACGAATCTGTGAGAGCTAAAAATTAAAGTTCTTCCCACTTAGATCAAATTCCTTCTCCATGAGGGTTAAAGATTCTTTGCTGCAGCTATAACGCCACACATTTGCCAGGCACGTAATAAACAAATAATTTTTGCTGGTTTGAAACTAAGCAAAACAAAAGGAAATATAATAAAAAAAGAACAACAAATTTATGTGGAACAAGCCACAAGAAAGAAGTACTTAAAATCGCGACACGTTTTTATGAAACTGCAGAGAAATATATATATTTCATATTATTTAATGGTTTTATTATACATATATTTATTTGAGAGCTTTCCTGGGGATAAAATATAAAAAAAAAAATGGAAAATAAACAAAGAGCCAGAGTATTTAATGTCTTTTTTTTCTTACTAAGCCACAAATGCTTTAAGAGCAAACGCGTTCTATAATGCATTTTTATTGCACAATTCATTTCATTACTAAACTTGCTTTAGGCAAAAATATCATAAATTATATGTGAGAAATTAAATTTAGTATTAGATATAAAAGATAAAATAAAAAATAGCTTTTATTGCCAGAACGTTTTTCTATAATCCCAAAATTTAATACGACGAAATATGATAATTGGTGACTTATATGTCGCTGCTTTATTGTATTATATACATACCAAAAAAATGCGTTTTAGTAGTTCATAATACTGCATTTACACTATCTCGAAATCTAGTACTTACGAAATTTCGCGCTAAATCTAACTGCTTTTTACTAAAATTCCCATAAAAAACAAAATCAAATTTGTGAGTATATTTGCAGGAAATCTATACTATATAAATACTGTACATCATATTTAACTAAAAGATGATTGAATTAGCTACGGTTTTCTTGAAAAGGTGTGTGAATTGGCTACATTAAAGTTGCTTGGTTTTAGTTTTGGGAATGGGTATTGTTTTGGATCAAAAAAGTCTTTATAAATGTCAAAAAAACTTGCTGAAAACGGTATAGTTTTTCATAAAGATTTTAACTAAAATCTGCTACAGTTTGTTCAGGTGTAAATGCCCTATAATAAATTTTATATAAAAAAAATTTGTACACGTACCTCTTGAGCAAAGAAAATATTTTGATATCTTCTTTGAGTTATATTTAAATTGAAAATGTATGCCTCTATGGCAATAAAGGGGCGATACATATCTTTTTATTTTGGTAAATCAAATAAGAATTATAGGGCACTTACATTTGAACAAAACCTAGTACTTACAAAAGTTCGTGCAAAATCTTGTAGATTTCCCATACAAAACAAAATCTACTCTGTCACTAGATTTTGTCAAAGCCTACCTAAAATCTAGTAGAACTTATAGGGCATTTACATTGTCTCGAAATGTAGTGATTACGAGATTTTGAGCCAAATCTAGCTGTTTTTTTGCTAAATTTTATATACAAAACGAAATCTATTTTGTCATTAGATTTGTAGGAAATCTATTCAAAATCTAATATTTCAATTTATTTTTTACTACCCTGTACAACATATTTTTATAAAATATTATTGAATTAGCTACGGTCTGATTAAAAAGGTTTGTGAATTGGTTTTGGTTATACTACATTTCCATTCTCTCGAAATCTAGCAGGTTTTATTTCAAAACTTTATCAAAATCTGTATCATTTACACTAAGTTTTTTTTTGACAAAATCCCAAAAATAAAATTTGTAATTGAGCATTTAAATTGTTACAAAATCTAGTACTTTCGAGATTCCGAGCTAAATCTAGTTGCTTTTTACTAGATTCCCCATACAAAATCTAATTTTTCAATAGATTTGTAGGAAATCTACTAAAAATCTACACAATTTTCTGTTAAAGGTGTGTGAATGAGCTAAGACTAAATTTCAGACAAAGGATATTGTCTCGTACACGAAATCTTGGAAAATGTCAAAAAATCTTAGTGTAAACGATTTAGATTTCGTTAAAGATTTCTAATCAAATAAACTAGATTTTGAGACAATGTAAATGCAGAGAGTGCCAACTTAGCTCATTCTCACACCCTCAATGGAAAATTTTGTAGAGCGTAGCTAATTCATACACCTTTTATGTAAATATGTTGTATAGTAGGGTAGTAAAAAATAAATAAAAATATAAGATTTTGATTAGATTTCCTACAAATCTACTGACAAAATGGATTTTCTTTTGTAAGGGGGAATCTACATAGTAAAAACCAGCTAAATTTAGCTCAAAATCTCGCAAGTACTTGTTTTCGAGACAATATAAATGCCCTATTAATGGGTTTCGGTGTTGTTAACAAACTCTTGATAAATGTCAAAAAAACTTGGTGTAAATGGTTTTAAATAAAATCTGCTAAATTTTGTGGATGTCTAAATTCTTTATTAGTGATGAAACTATGGGTTTTTAAAATTTTTACTCTAAAGTCAGCCTGTGTACATATAAAAGTGTGTGAATTGGCTACATTGCCGCTGTTGAAGTTTTGGAAAATTAATTTTGGGTTTTGTTTTGGATACAAAAAAAAATATTCATGTAAGTAAAAAAAAAAATTGTTGTAAATAGCATAGATTTTTATAAAAATTTTCATTGAAATCTGCTAGATTGCATATTTTCCATATTTTTATATATAAAACAGCAGATAATGTTCAAACTATTGTATATACTTCCACCTGCAAGTATGTGGATAAAGTCAAACGAACACAAAAAAAAATAAAATAAAAATCTATTAAGTACGATTATCACTCAATTTATTGGACACTTGGCCAAAGCCAAGATATGAAGTGAAATTAAGAAAATCTTTTTCCTATTTTATTTTATGTCATATTCCTTTGCAATCCATAAATGAAGAAAATAAAATATATGTACATATGTATACGAGTATATAAAGAAATATATTATATTGAAGTTCTCTATTGTGCGTTTTATAATATACGAATCAATTACATACACACATACTCGTAATAGTAAAAAAGGCTAAATTTATTATTAAAAATAAATTGTCCATGAAATATTTTGCAGAGTCACGTTTGTGCTTCTCTTAAGTGTGCAAAAGTCATTTGTATGTGCCAACGACAATTGCATGGTGCACATTACAGCACAGAACTGAAAAAGATAAAAATTAATCACCACATAAAAGTATAATGATAACGATTTAATACCACACCCTCGTTATGAAGCAATTTGTAAAAAAAAATATAAGTATAAAGTTCAAGCTGTTCTTTATGATATTTCCACTCATACTTCAAGTAAGTTATTAATCTCTGTAAACGACGTAATACAAGTGAAAAAAGATGGAAATATCTATAGTATTTGATTTTATTAAACTTTTAAAAATTAAAGATGATTATCTGTCAAGATTACTTAAGCTCTAGAATATCAAAAAAAAAATAATTTTAGTTAATAGGCCATTTACTTTTTACAGTTATACAAAAAAAAATTTTATTATTTATCAGGCAGATTGTAGTATTAACTCAACCATTTTTAACCGACTTCAAACAAAGGAGGAGGTTATCAATTCGTCTTTTTTTTTTTTTTGCAGTGTTACTTCATAACTCGGTTCATATTAAACCGATTGTAGAATTTTTTTTATTGTTTGAGCGGACATTTTTTGGGACCATTGGTCCCAATGGTGCTTGTAATACGCATCATTTAACACCAGAGGCGCTGCAACACTGCACTATTAAAAATGTGCAAAAAAGAGATTTTTTATTACTCGTAAATAAAGTTCGTATAGTATTAAATTTTTAGTGTCCGGACGGAACCTTTCGCGTGAGAGTCAAAGTCGCACTTTACTGAATTCATTATTTTCTTACCTTACCATTGCTACATTGGCTGACTCTTTTTCTTAGCTCGAATTATAGTTGTAAGAAGTAGAGATGTGCACGTGAGCGGTTTTTGACTCACGACACGCACGCTCACGCTGAAAAATATTTTACTCACGCACTTTCACGCACGAATGATTTTGAAAATTTTCACGATCACGCACGCTCACGTATAAAATATTCTTAATCACGCACGAGGGGTGTACAACTTATCACGATCACACACGCTTACGAAAAATATGTAATTAATTTTTCCAGTCGTAAAGCAGCTCTGGGCGAATCAACATCAAGCGTCGTTGGCAATTATCTCTTAAGTGCAACCAGACCACTGTTGTTTATTGGCCTTCGACAGTTTTGCGTCTCAGTCGCACTGTTTGACTGATCTGCCACGGAAAACCGTATATTCTTGCGGTTCTTCTGTGGAATTTCTTTAACAACCACGTTGCTACTTGCTACTTCCTATGTGAAGGCATAGGTCGTGTACAGTCAGTCACAAAAACCTTTTTAAAATACTGTTAATAACATCTTGGGCATATGGTCTAGTTACTGCCCCCATATTTGTGTAACAATATTATGCAAATTTACTTTGTATAATATGTATAAATAAATAAATAAATAAATAAATATAATTAATTTTTTATGTTTGTTGGTTGAAAAATAAGTTCTTACATATATGTACATATGTATGTTTATATATACATACGTATGAATGTATGCATTATGTTTTCAGGCTCATTCTACCTATATGTATGTATATACATACATATTAATGTACATAAACCAGAGCTGGCCACCGAGAAAAACACGAGACTAATGTATTCGCGTATGTGTATTAATTTGTATAAGAAGCCGATTGATGTTCGGCACTCTGATGCTACTGTGTGCAGCTAATTATTTTCATTGTAGTATTTATTATAAGAAAATTTAAAATTTTTAATACAATTAAATACCCACGCAGGAGTGTTATCTCGTGAGAACGTGAGAATTCGTGCGTGATTCTTAAAAAGAGCTCACGCCGATCACGCACGAGTAATTTTTATTTAAGTCACGGTCACGCACTCACGCGTGATTAATTATAAATTTGATCACGATCACGCGTGAAACGATAAAATCACGACATTTGCACATCTCTAGTAAGAAGATTTCAGGCAGAAAAAGACAATCAGCACGACGTTGCTACGATGGTCTGCGGGTACAAATAACATCAGTACAACAATCGCTTACCGAATGACCGTCCTCTGACTTTTGTTTTCAATGTTATCACAATACTCTAAATACAAATTTAAAAGGTCGTCAAAATGGAAATTCCCCAACTAAAGTCAAATTTTTGTATTTACGGTAACAGTATAGGATTATTATGAACGGGGTATTTGGGAAACTAAAGTGAAATTTTTGTATTTACGATGTTGTAGCGGCATAGAATTATTGTAAAGCGGGTTTTGTGAAACTAACGTCGAATTTTTGTATATGCTGTATAGTAGTAGTCGTCTAGGATTACTAAGAACGCGGCAGTTGTAAACGTAAAGTCATATTTTTGTGTTTGCAGTACTCTGTGAATACACACATCTTGGAAGAGCCTTAATATAGTATTTACAGTGTTGTGGTTGTACATACTTTTTGTGCAAAGTCACAATTTATGCCAGGGTTGCTATGAAAATAAATTTAGAGAACAACAACAGCTATCTATTCATTGCTTTAAGCAGAATATAGTGTTGCCGCACAAGTATTTTGGACGGAGTTCAGTTAATTTAATACGAGTAGTTGGGAATTGTTAGAATTAAATTTAATATTTTTTTAATGTACTAATAATCCCAAATTATTATTTTACTTGTTCAATATAATAATTTTCACTAAAATTACATTAAAATGATCAATAATAATATGGGATTATTAGTACGTTAACAGATATTAAAAAAGTCCTTTTTTTCTGGTAGAATTTTAAATAGTGTTTAAATTTTTTTTCTAATTACTTTTTTGGGGGTTTTTAAATTGAATTTACTATTATTTTTTTGATATATACAAGCATAAGGTTTAATTCTTCTTATTTGTTGCTAAATTTTTATATATGGTTTTGTATCATGTGTTAAATATTTAAATAATTCCTTCTTTCCTTTTAAAATTTTGTGTTTGTGCAAACTAAAACATGTGTACTTAAAAAGGTGTTTAAATGGTATTTCAATCATTTCTGCAAACATGCACACTCTGCAACTTTTCTGTTTTAGAAATTTTCATAAAGAACAACATATGTCCATATTAATAAAGCTAAAAGGTTGCTAAGTTGCTAACAAAATTTCGAATTTACTTTTCAAAGCTATTTCGAAAACATATTAACGCATAACCCAAACTTTCGGCGGCAATATCGAAAGACTGATTTCGATAGAGAAATAAAATAACACTTAAAAAATTTGCATGGAAATCATTAAAAAAAAAATTGGTACTTTTCATAAAAATTTTTTACTCAAGTCGACCGTCCGGATTGTGAAAACTGGGCGTTAATTACCTTTTGTTAACGTTTTTACTCGACTACAAAGAGAGAGGGAAATGGAGCTTAATATTCATAAAATCAAACAGGATATACATATCTATCAAAAATTGCTTTACTTTAAGCAAAATAATTCTTCCTCGAAAAAAAACGCTTTTAAGACATGAACTGTTTTTTGGAAAACCACAATTTTACTCATTCAAAAAGCTTTTGCTCTCTCAATTTAAATAAAACAGAATGTTAACAAAAGTCTAACTAATAATTTAATTTATTTATGTGTTCCTAAAAGATAAGAATTTCTCATAAAATTTAATTAAAACTGTCAATACACATGCACTTCAATTATTCGAAGTATGCAAACAAAAGTATTTAGCAATTAGATTTAATATATTCTATTGAAAGTATTTATTTATTTTAAAGCAAAAAATTATATAGGATTAAAGGTTAGCTCTTTATTTGTATATAATGAAAGAAATTATATATATTTTATTTCATCTATATTACAAGAATCCTGCTTTTAAGAAAGCTTTATGTATTATTATTGTAATATTTGCCTTATATTGCTCTTTACATATTTATGCTTTTATAATTCCATCTGGCAAATTTACTTTTGCTCATACATACATACATACACTTTTACCTTCTTTACTACTTGCACTGGTATATTATAAAACATGCTTTTAAATTACTATTTAATAATTTTTATTCACTTATACCCAGCAAACAATGGAGATCAAAAAGTTGTAGATGGGAGTTGTGTCACAGAATTACACAGCAAAAATCATTCCAGCAATAAACAACTTTAATTGACTTTTATTGAAAATAAAACTAAAAATCTATTAAAAATTTATTTAAGTCAATTAAACTTTTGTTTGAAAATTTGATAAACTACAAAGTTTAATTGACTCAATGACATTTTTCATTGATTTTTGGTCTTATTTTCAATTAAAGTTGTTTCTTGCAAGAATATTTTTTCTGTGTACTGTTAATTTGAATAATTTCTCACAAAAATAGTGTAATATTCATTGACGTGAAGTCAAGCAAATAGCTTTAATATATCCGAAAATAGGTTGGTTGTGGCAGCAGAATTTATTTCTTGGCGCTCATTCATGGGCTCAGAAATCAAGGAGCTTTAAATCCTAAGGAGATTTTATCCATCAAAGAAAATAAACTAACCATTGTTATTTTTTTTATTTTTTATCAAATAAAGATTAACTAGTAAATTTCCAAGTTGTAGAACTTGCCAACAAACTTTCTGTAAACATGAAACTTCAATATGAACCAAATGAGAATTTTTGCATACATTGGTATACAGTATGTATATTATGGCAAATAATCTTCAATAATTTTTAATTGGATATTTGAAAGTGAATAACATGACTTCTTAAGGAGAAGAGTGACTTCTTGGATACTTTTAAAATTACCATGTGCCTCTCTAAGAATGATTCCCGTGAATTTTGCTGGGATTTAGGTACTTTAGCAAAATAAAAAGACTGTCTGTCCTGAGCTGCAGTTTTTCTTTTCTTAGTTGCTTCTCGTAATTGTGTGCATGGCAGAATATGATTTTTTTTTTTTTTTGCTGTAACAAAAGACATGTTAATTACTAGCAAATGTCAACAAATAGCAGAACAAATTTATACATGTTTGAATAGAAAATACAAGAAAATTAAATTATGTATACATATATACGAAAAAAAAACTATAGATAGTGCTTGACTATGAAAAAAATTTGTTTAAGAAATGCATTCACGTTTTGAATTTTAAGAATATTTATCCATTTAGCAAAAAGTTTTAGTTTCCATGAATAGAAGAGATTAGAAAAAAATAAATGTTTTTATTTTAATCACTGAAATTACAAATTATGATTTTGAACGTCCAGCAAGCAAAACCTTTATTTATTCGCTAATATTCCCTGAGCCATTGAGGCCTTGATTGGACTACCACCCATACAAAACTTTATTAGATCTTCTGCGGCAATTGCCACTTATAGGATGGGTCTCGGGAGACCTGATCGATCCGGAGTACAATGCCCAGCTTAGGGCTGCTAGGAATGCCTAGTGACAGAATAAACTGTGAACTGAGGTTCGACAGGAGATTCAATGTCACAATTCCATCTAGGGCAATGTGGGACGAAACCGATTCCGATGTGGATTCCAGAAGCTTATGTTTGCATAAGGATGGATGTTGTAGGGCCCAACATAAAAGTCTCTTTACCCATGGGCAAATGGCGAACGGTATTTCCGGCGGAAATACAGGCAATCGCCAAATGTGTTGACATTAATTTAAATAGGGGCATTAGAGGCGTGCATTAAGCTATCTTTTTCGGTAGTCAGGCAGCTCTTAAGTCCCTCCTTTCGTAGGAATTTCGTTCCAGGCTAGTTTTAGAGTGCCTTGACTTATTACAAAAGCTATGCATACGAAACAAGGTGATTTCTTTTTTTAGGAAGTAATTGTGGTGGCTCCTCATTATTCTGGGATACTGCATTTAAATTCTTAAGTTTAGGAGGTAACAAGCATAACGGACTTTCCCATCTCCTTATATTTATATGCAAGTTTACCTATAGTTGTGGTTCTACCATTACCATTTACTCCGCATACCATTATTATATGTGGTTTTTTATTTAAAATTAACGGTTGCACGACAGGGTTTAATATAGCTTCTATTTCGTTCATTAACTGCTGTGTGATTTATTGGATACCTGGCCACAGCGGTCATCCGTGGAATGAGAAAGCAGATGAACTGGCCAAGAGGGCCTCTGCTACTCCGTTTATGGGCCCAGAGCCGTTTTGTGGCGTAACTCGGTCGACTGTAACATCTCTAATCAAAGAAGATGATACTTCGACAACTAAGGAAATGTGTTTGACTTCTTCTGGTTTAAGCAAGCCAAAGCATTGATGCAGCCATTTACATACAATGGAATCCTGCACCTCAACAGTAATAATTTACGGCTGGTTACTGGTTTTCCTTCTGATCACTTTGGACTTGAACTATTCTCTGTGGAAATGTAACCAAGTTCGTTCACCCTTGTGTCGTTTATGCTTGGAAGATGACGAGAGGACGGCACACATTCTTTGTGAGTATATCGGCTAATATAACAGTAGAAGGCGTGTTTTTCATTCTGAGATTCTGTCTTTGATCGCTTGTGGTCAGAAACAGCTGATAAGTAACTACAGAAAAAGTAAGTACTCGACAGCAACAGAAAGTAAAGACTAATTTAGCCTTACTTTCTGATGTCATAAAAGTTTTAAGAATCTATTTTAGGAAAAAAATATAAGTTTTGGCCTGAAAATTAATGCTGGCTGCGGCTTAGCTTATGTTGACTTTATTTATTTATTATACTATTTAATATTTCAGAAGCTTACTATTAACATAAGTTTTCGTTAAAAGAATATGTAGGCTTTCGTTATAACCGAACTCCATTGCATAGTCAAATAATAGTCTAAGATGTATGTAGATAAGCAAAAATAAGAAAAAATAATGATCAAAGTACGTGTGTTGAAATGGGCATAGAAACATGAAAGATTACCATATTATTGTGATGACTGGTCACTTGGATGATTTTACCTTCCTTTCCTTCCTTAAGCTTTCTCTATTAGTTTGCCACTTATAATGACACGAACACAGTAAATACATTTGTGCTTTATTAAAAAAAAATAAATAAGATGAAATACCAACAAACAGTACATACACCACAGTAAGTTGAATATACTATTAGTGAGAAATAAATATTTTTTTTTGTTCAAGCACAAATTGTATAAGAAAATATATCATTAAATCCTTCTTATATCTGTATTATGGTTATCCCTTTCCTTCATTTTTGTTCTCTGCCTGCTCTCAGTGTTAAGAATATTTGCGTGTCTTTTAGATGATTGGGTTACTTAATAACTTTGTGTGATTTTTGCGTAAAAAAGTTCAATCTATATATATATTTTTTTTCTTTGCCTTTTTTTCATACGCAACAAAACACTTAATCTGGTTCTTAAGTTAGTTCCTAGGTTGGCTCTAATCCTTTTAAAAGATATACAAGAAGAAAAAGAAAAGAAAAAAAAAAGAGAAAGCTAAAACGTTGTTAATGGCATGTTTTGAGTCGCCCAAAATCTGCCTGCTATAAATGAAAAAAAAAATTAAATAAATAAATACATTAAGAAGGAGAGAAAAAACTTGATTGTAGAAAAATGCCATGGAAATAAAATGTAATTTAAGAAAAATTAAATAAAAAAAATTTTTAACGTATCCAAGACATCTCGTATTTCTAATATAGATAAAAGAAAAAAATTAAGCCCAAAGATATTAATGTACGCAAGTAGGTGGGTGCTATTGTGTGATTTTTTATTGCTTGAGCGCCTTGGTTTTGAATGCCAAAGCGTGCTTTCACAGTACAAAAAATTTCACTAACATGCTGGCAATTTGCCTAAGAATGTGAGTAAATATGTTTGTGCATTTGATTATAAGCAGTAATGGGAAATATATTAAGTATACAATAATGCCTTAGTGACATCAAAAAAATAAAAAAAAAATAAATAAAAAAAATAAAATAAAAATAAAAAATAAACGAATGAAAATAAAAAATAAAACCTTTTAGGAACTTTCTGAAAAGGCACGCACTTAAAATAATTTTCGTCAGATTTCACACGTTTTCGTAATCATAGAAACCTCTAACCAACATAATAATATTCGTTGTTCCTTCACACATAGTTTTTCGCCACCATTTTTATTTAACAGTCCCCCTCCCTCCGTTTCCATTCCTTTTTCGTAACAACATGTTAATGTCTCACACATTCACACATTTCACTTTTTAAATATAATTATGAAATGTTCTTTGTGACATACACACATACGCATTTCCCAGTTCCGTTTTTAAAAGCCTTAGACTTTTCTTACTATTGTCGAAAAGCTTAACAATGATATACTTTTATGCATATTAACATTAAGGAAGTCATTAAACGCCCTCTTTAATTCTTTGGGGGTAGTGGGAAATGCCAATTTTCTTCTTTGTTATTGGTCGTGAAATAAGAAGTAAAATATATTCTTTTCATACATGAATTTGCTTTTGCCTTTTTTACAAAAATTATTAATGTTTGTTATTTTAAACTTACGGCCCTTTTCACAGTGTACAATTAAAAGCTAATAGGGACTTTAACGGCAAGTTTTGTATGAAGAACTTGCATTTAAAGCTCATGTTAACTCTTAATCATACATTGAGGAAAGGGGCGTTAAAAAGATTTATAACTATGAAATACTTTTTGTTTATATATTATAACACTTACGAAATATATTAGTGGTATTCAGTTTTAAGCGCAATTTGATATTTAATATTTCTTGCTACAAGTCAAAATTCACTGACTTGTAGCTGGAAAATATTTCCTTCTGGAAAATATTTCTGTTATGAAATATATCTTAGGAGTTCAGACTGGAAAATCCTTAGAAATTATATTGTGAGAACACGGTTCTTCATCTAAATAAGTGTAATGGGTTTTTATAGTTCCCTATTGGGTACAAAATAGAGATGAGCGATATTTCGATACCTATAACTTTTTTACAGCAATTGAAAAATCACTAATCAGAACTTTCATACAAACTGAGAATGTATTGAGAAGAAATCATAAAATGGGTTAAAATCGTTTTTTCTGGCAACTATGTACAGCTCTCACATTTTAGTCTTTACAATTTTATTACCTCTCTGCCTCTTATTTGGTAATATTGAATATTTGAGTGGGGCTTATTGCTAATTGTTTGTCACTGTTTACTGCTACTATTCTTTTTAGTTTTTGTCCAAATAGCAGAACTGCTACAAACAAAATACTGCTTAGCTTTGATCACAGTCATAGTTTGAAAGAAAAGCAATTTTGAAATCACATTCACAAGGAGCAACATTATTAAAAATCACGGAATCACTCATCTCTAGGATAAAAGTGAAAGTGTAATCCAAAACGCTCTAAACTAATCTATAGGAGAGATTCAGAAATCGAGAAGTAGAGAGAGATAGAAAGAGAGAGAGAGAATAAACAAACGAGGAAATTTAAAAGACTTGATGTAGCTCCTTGTTTTAATAAATCTACAAAATTATTTATTCACCAAACTAAGTAGAAATGTCTATAAAATGCTTCAAAGTAAATGGAAACCTTATTTTTTTTTCTTATAAAGAGAAGTAACACTCAGGCTATGAATGCCTACTTCTATTACAAGGTGTTAGCTTCTTTAGGAAAGGGATAGTAATAGAGAAGACATGTCGTTAAGGAAGACATTCATTATTTTACAACTCTGCTTTTTACATGTTTTGTTTTTTACTAATGTAGTGTTGCAGCGCCTCTGGTGTCAATGAGGCGTATTAAATTTTCAAAACTATGCTTAGTAGCCATTTTATTGGTTATTCTACTTTGCCTACAATTCTGCTACACAATACCTTCGTAGTAGGGCGCTCTAATGTTGCATTAGGATTAGTATCCTCTAAAGCCGGTGTAGTTCAGTGACCAGTGTCTATGTCTTCATCACTTCAACATTCCTACAACAACTGTCACTAATGTACAACAGAAAAATTCGTAGTGTTGTTAGTTAATGACCATTGGAGACAAGGCTCGAAGCCAAGACCCTTGGTTTTGTAGTCAACGAGCTAACGACTTCACGCAGACTCACATTAAATTTGTAATATAGCATAACATAAATTATAAACTAAGCACAAGAAAAACTTTTCTGCCAGTAGATAACGTATTAATTTCATTTAACCAATTTATCTCAAAAGCATATCAAAAATTTAATAAATTCCACACGAAAGGTTCCGTAAGGACACTACATAGTGTTACCTTAATACAAAAAGGCCCTGACTCATTATTTTTTTTGATTTCGGGATTTTTTTATATAATTCGGTAGAAGAACATTTAATGTATCGAAAGATGAAAAAATCTCGATTTCCAAAAAATAATGAGGGTCTTTCTATATTCAAGTAACGATATGTTATGCCATATGAACCTTAGCTTATATAATCGAATATCTTACCTGATGTAGAAATTTTTTTTTTAATTTTGTTTGTGAGTTGTGAGATTTAACGGCCTGGCCCACGATGTCGACAAGAAAGTTTCTTTCGCTTACTTACATTGAAAACAAAAACAAAATAAGAGAATTTGTTTTTGTTTTCAATATAAGTAAGCGAAAGAAACTTTCTTGTCGACATCGTGGGCCAGGCTGTAAATCTTTGCTATTTTTTTTGTAAATTTTTTGCTGTTTTTGACGTATTTTCTGCTTTTAGCGAATTTTTTTTTTCGTTTTTAGCCGTTTTTAACTTTTTTTCCTTATATAGCGATTTTTTCGGTTTTTTGGCGATTTTTTCAATTGTTATTTAATATTAGCGATTTTTTTAGTTTTTTGTCGACATTTTTACTTTTGGTTATTTTTGTTCTGGTCTTTTTTGGCGCTTTTTCGTTTCGGAATTGTTTTATTTTGGCATTTTTAATTTTTACGTTTCTGAAAATTACAAAAGTTTGTCTCTTGTAAGATAAAGCAAGTTGTCAAAATTAAAAAGTCGTAATTACATTAACTGATAAAATATCCTTTAATTTTAGTTTTTTAAATTTCATTGCTAATTGGTTTTTTCTACATAAAAATATACTTAGTTTGTAAATTTCAAGTCGGTGCAGTAATTTTTCGATTTAACGAACTTTTGATTTAATGAACATCGATCGCATTTAACGAACACCCAAATTTTTTCAACTGACTACCTTTTAAAACGAACAAAAATTTCATTTTGTACTCAGTTTATCGATGAAATAAAAAAACTAATTTTTAACAAAAATTACTAAAAAAAAGCAATGTAAATAACAATATACCGTTAGTTTTCTTCTTCTGTTGTTTTTGTTTGAGGTTAGTTGGGAGCAACTTGTGTGAAGTACTTTTTAGTACAAGACCGAAATGGTTTGGGAGTGAGAGACATGAGTAAAAGATATGAGTTGCCATAAGAAAAAAATGCCATTAAGAGAAAATATTCATTAAAAAAAAAAAAAAACCGACAGTACTTTACCAGTGTTTTGAATAAATAAGTTTTGTATTACAGTGTTTTTATCTTTATATTTTTAATGAAACGTCTATTTTAAATTATTATAATATTAATAAAAAAAAATTAAAAAATACTATGTGCACATATTTTGAGTTTTTAATAAAGTCGACGAAAGTAAATAAAGTAAAAGTAGATAAAGTCTTTTAATTTAGTACTGGATATAATAATAACGTTCGTTAAATCGGAAAAGTACTGTATATAACATTAGGATTTCAACATTTTTTGTTGTTCGCTTTGTAACATCTTTAAGTTTTTAACTGTGTTATATTTGTTGTTGAAGCGGTCGAAGTTTTACATATTCTGTGAACATATTATGTCCATAGTGCTCTCAG
The DNA here is from genome assembly GCA_936439885.1 of Nowickia ferox. Lineage (NCBI taxonomy): Eukaryota > Metazoa > Arthropoda > Insecta > Diptera > Tachinidae > Nowickia > Nowickia ferox. Next base: position 85,333,044 of record OW387023.1, on the reverse strand, counting down.
GGTTCTCGAGAAACCGGCCTGTGATAGAAAGACAGACTGACGGACAGGATTCCTTTCCTTTTCACGCTTGGTGTACGGAACCCTAAAAATAGTAGTACCAATTGTGACGTCATGAAAAAAATTCTAATGGTACAGCTTATAATGTTTAATATGATCAATTATATGGGAATGATGAAAAGTGAGTTTATTTTTCAGTGTCGAGTAGTGTAATCGATCACACGTTTTCAGTTGACATTGTGTGACAAGGCTGATAGTTAATTGACATAATACAATGGCTTGCACGTTCAATTTGAAGTATAAATAATAAAAATTAACTTATATACTTGATGAAAAAGTTCACTATAAAAACTTTAAGAAATTGAAATGAAAAGTACGTGCAAAAAGAAGCCTATAATAAAATCATTCGAAATAGGTATTGTATGCTTAACCCTATAGCATAACGATATTAAGAACTTTGTGATTTGATTTTTAGCTATTAGTAAATAAAATTCAATAGCAAAATGCTTTGTTAAAAAATTCTATTATATTAAATTAACTTAATCCTTGACTAAAATACTTGAATTTATATTTATATTTAGGGGCTTATTTTACTTCTTTTAACTAACAAGCTACAGCAACAACAACAACAAGCTAACAGAGCAAAAGCTTAAGCGTACAAAAAGTTTTAAAATTTAAACTCAAGTGTCGTTTCACATTATAATAATAGCACAAATTAAGTCAATGAAAGTCACATCTTCTTGAAAAATGTTTGTTTAATAAAAGCAAATTGTTATCATTATATAACCACACACAGCAAACAATGATTCCTCTCGAATATTGTAACATCATATTGTCTCTTATTCTTATCGTTAGATATATCAGACAATTTTTCTTAATTTCTTAATGAATTTAACTTCCTTTTCGAATTAGTTTGCGTTCAACATATTTTTTTTATGACAAAAAAACACATTTTAAAACTCACGTACTTACGTGTGCACCCACATACACACACACACACTTACACACAGACTGTCAACTTGTGTGCGTCTTAATACAATATCTAAAAGAAATATGTGTAAACATATATTCTTTTTAACATTTTCATCTTAATTCTGCTCAACTTCCTTAAAATTCCGCAAATGCTTTTGTGTGTGTGTATATGGCAATTTATTGAAATTGAATATGTGTAAAAAAGTGTGTGTATAATCTAAATTCTATTTTAGCTTCACGCTGCTTTTTCGTATATAATTTTTATTTTCTTCTTTCTGCTTACGAATTTTTGCATGACTGTGTGCGTACAATTCGAAAAATAATACTACGAATAACAACTAAGCGTAAAGGGAAAAAAGTCTAAAAGAAAATCTTTATATAGCTGCATGTACTTTAATACGTTGCGTGTGCTTGGTGTTGGTTTGTTTGACTTTGCTTATTTTTCGCTTGGCAAGGAAGTGCCAGCAAACATTTTGTATTAAGCTTAAGAAGTTTGTTTAAAAAAATGTTAGGTCTATTATTACAACCTGGCGTTAAGCTTAAGATAGAATTTTTTTCAAAAGTCTAAAAAGTTTATCACTAATACAATTTCGGTATAAGCTTACCTTTAAAGAAACTTGGTATTTTATCTTCACTAAAGCACATACATGTTTGATAAGATTGAAATTGAAGCTTATAAAATTTTGAATATTCTATTTCATTTCCTCAATAAATGTTTGTAGGGTTATTATTTTATTTAGTATTGATATGCTTGCATATAAGTACGTACGTTAGTATGTAATGAGTGTGTGCACGTGTGTGTGTTGTTATGACTATTCACAGTACTGTTGTTTCTTCTTCCTATAAGTCTTAATAATTTTATTATCTTTATGTCCCTAATGGAGTTTATTTTAATGAAATTATTTAATATGACTTTTAGTCTTCTATAGAAAAATATACACTGCAAGCATGCCTGAACTTACTTACAGAGGCAGAGAGAAAAATTACCAAAAACTTTTCTGAAACATTAAAAAGAGTCGATGTTCATGAGGCAGAAGAAAAAACTTTTATTTAACAAAACTCAAGTTTAAAATAAATACATAAATGATATATAAATATAGGTTTATTGATTTTGAACATGTATTTTATGGGAGACAAAAACAAATATTTTGGGTAAATTTATATTTATAGCGTTTGCATTTCATTGAAGAATAACTATGTTACTTTTCTAGTTTATTAAAATGAAAATATACGCTATAAAAAATTTAAAAGATATAATAATTCATATTATTTATGTAGTAAAGTGAAATTGTCCTCTTTATAATTAAAAAAAAAGAAACCTTTTTTGTTTGCGCATATTTTACAATTTTACTATATAATATTGAATGATGAGAAATTTTTTCTTCTTTTAATTTTTTTTTGTGGGAATTCCTAGAAAAAACTTGAATAAGGGAACATGTATCTTTTGAGTATTGCAAAGATAGTCCCTCATAATATTTTAAATAATTCAAAGGCCTGCATCACTTTCATGAAAACAAAAGTGGTAAAGGTTATCTGGCTTCTTGTGTCTTAATACTTAAAACTATGTAGCTTTAATACATATATTTACAAGTATTTAATCAGATTTTTGGCTAGACAACAATATCCTAAAATTATCATTCCAGAACTTCATCTACTATGTCTATATCAAGAATTTGGTACATACTTCCTTTTAATAAGACATAGTTACCATTTGCTTATTATAATTTTAGTTTTTATCAATTGTTATCTTCAAAATACTACAATAAAAAAGAAAAAATATTTGTTAAGAAGCACAATCGAAATTGTAATAACAAAACAGTAATTTCAAAGGAAAACAATAAAAAAATACGTCAAGGGAAAATCGCCGAAATACCTCCAAGTGAATAATTCCACAAGATCATTTTCCCTGCATAAATAAAAACAAAAATTCGTACGTCTAATTCACATATGAATATTACTCATTCGCACCGGATAACTCTTCTCTCACTAAAAATCCTAAATTGTATGCAACATTTTTTATTTTTACGTATGAGTGATATATTACAGGGACGGAAAATGCCTTCTATGGTATTGTATCAGTTATGACAACAAAATGTACTTTTTAGACCACGGCGCTACCATTTTTTTAATATGTATTAAAAAGACATTAAATAACAATAAATATTACATAAAAAAACGTGCCCGGTACAGAGTTTTTGCGGACTTGCACGTTTGTAATTTTACATATATTTCGACACTAAAAAGTAATCGTGTTACCTTTTTTATACAATTATGTTTGCATATGCAAACATATTCATTTACTTTTTAATGTAAAACAAATACAAATACTAAACATTAATTACGATTTGCTAAAAATAAGAAAAGTGAAGAATTCCGTGACCAAGCAATTGTAAGAACATTAATTTTTGATTGAGTTGTGTCAATTTCTCCACTTATATTGATAACATCCCTAAGATAGGCCATAATTTTAAAAAATTCTGTGTACTTTCCTCTTGGAATTCCGTACTAGAGAACGGAAATTTCTTTATGAAATTTACCAACTTGAATCTCCGTAAGGTTTTTTACATACAGATTAAGCCTGGACGGAGTTCACACGGAATTTCAGCTGCTCATACAAATTATATGTAAAAACAATTATGGAAATTCAGGTTGGTAAATTTCATAAGGAATATTCTATTTGCTAGTACCGACTTCCAAAGAAAAAGTACACGGAATTTTTGAAATTTATTGCCTATCTTAGGGATGTTATAAATATAAATGCAGACTTTTTTCAGTCAACTGAAACAAAAATTAATGTTCATACAATTGTTTGGTCACGGAATTTTTGATATGTATAATTTTCATCAAATTGTATTAATTGTTAGTGGTTTTGTGGCTTGTAAATTCAAAAATTAATGAATTTGTGTGTATGCAAACATAATTATACACAAGGCGCTGCACGATTACTTTTCCGTGTGGAAATATATATAAATTTACAAATGTGAAATTCTGTAAGAACTCCGTACTAGGCTTAGCATGTCAATTTTTTTTTCTTCAATACAAACAACTTGTAGAACCGCAAGGTAATCACTTAGTTCACTTAGTTCTTCAGCTTCTCCTTTAAATTTTTAAAAAGGGGAAAATTCTGTTCTCAAAATATTCAAGTTGCAGAAATATGCTCATGGTACTGAACTAAATTTAATACTTTTGAGTGTAGTTACTCAATTTTTGGAGTGATTTTTATAAAATTTTTGTAGACTTGAATGTGAAAAGAGCCACAAACTTTGTCTCAATTTAAGCTTATTTTTTTAAACGCATATGCGCTTAATATTTGCACTCAACTTTGAGTGGCAAAGACAAAATTAAGCACGTGCGCCTAGAAATAAACTTCGAAAAATTAAAAAAATTCTCTTGCAAAATTTAAGAGAAACCAAGACACCCGAAGTGAAAAATTTATGTAACTGCGCACTGCGAGCATAGCAAAAGCAAATTTCTACTGCAATGAAAATGTAATAAAATTTTACAAATTACAACAAATGTTTTTGTTTTTTTTTTTGTTTGGGAAATTTTTTTTTCTTTGCAAATAATGAGTGTATATGGGCAGCTCTGCAAATCTATTACGATTTGTTACTCAAATTGAATTGTTTTTGATTGCTTTTTAACTCAACTAACTATTAACACATCGTTTAACGGTCGTAAAAAGTTCAACAACAAAAAAGCATATTCCTATGCTGCAGTTTTTTTTAGCTATAACTATAATAATATAATAATTGCAGTAGAACTGCAAAAAACAAAGCCAACGACCAACAAAAACGAAAATCAAAACTTACTCAACAACAAATTAACGACACCAAAATGAAAAGAAAGCATATAGATGCTATTTTCGCATAAAAACCTCAGGAAGTAACAAGACAACTCCTACTCTTACTACGACATTACTTTCAATAACACCACGGCAGTAGTTGGAGTCTGTTGTTTAAGTTAAAAACAACGCAAAGTTTGTAGTTATTCTTAAGTGTACGAGAGAAAGTAAAGGACATTTTGTTTCTTCATATAAAATAAACATAAAGTGTTGTTAAATAGATACTTATGCAGATACATGTGTATCTTTTTAATATTATAAGTTAAAACACAGCTTTGGCTTAGTTTCTTATCTTTGCCATATGCTACAAATTAACGTTTTGGAAAATATAAAGTTTACAATTTTCTACGGTATGGCTTCGGCAACGTATTGAGTGCACTGTGTTCGTGTATGTGTAGGATTTTGTGATTTTTGATTGCTGCGACGACTCGTGTTTTGCACATTTTCACTCCTTAACAAAAGCTTCGTGTGTTTGGCTACGACAGGATTCTGCTCGTTTGTCTTTTGTAAAAACTTGCTTGCTGCCTTTCATAAAACAGCTACGAGTACCAATAACAACAACGATGACGACAGCAACGGCAGCAACAGCGACAACGACTATAAACAAATAGAGTATACATTATGTTATGTATTTTGTTTGTGAAAATATTCCTCAACGCTGACAGTTGACAACTAGAGCCATGAACGCTGTTAGTTTAGTGCATAAAGTGCTTCATAACAAGTGGTACAACCGCTTAGTTCTCAACCACAATCAAACGCAATACCAGCGTTTGTCTATTACAAAACATTTGCTTAGAATTTCAAGACAACAAATCAAATTTACACGAAAACTGTTTAAACAAACCAAATGCTACTACGAAAATCGCAACTTCTGCCAACATCATTATGCAAATATTTACAAGAACGCAAAATATAACAAACACAACTGCAATGATGACGATTGCTGCTATTGCTACAGCATCAGTATCCGTGGCACTTGCACAAATTTATATTCGAAGCTAAAAACGTCATCATTTAACAACAACGTTTGCTCTACCTACAAATACGTTTATCGCTAAACATACACAAATACAGGCAGGCAATTTAAACTGAATTATTGAAAATTGTTTTTAGTGAAACCCTTAAAGTACAACTTTAGCTAAAAGTGAAGTGGAAAAAATATTAAAAACTTTTCAAATGGCCAACAATAACGAATTATAAAACTGATTTATTTAATGAGTTAAAAACTAAAAGCAAAACTATCATCGACTTAACCCTAAATATTAACAACAAAACGGTGTCTCAGGCGAGATAGTATTCAGTGAAAGCGCCAGCGAAATATGAATTTCATTGGTATGATAAATTTTAAATTGAAATTATATATTAAAAAACATAATTACACTTATCTTTAATTTTTTTTAACAAGTCTTTGTCTATTATTTTCACTGAATATTATGTTGTCTTTAATTATGTTTTCAAACTTTGTCTGTCTACTGCTCTACCAACTAAACACGACTACAAACGCAACATCCACTCATATCAAACACATCTCTACGTCTCGAAAAACATGTAAGTTTTTTTATGGTTTTATACTTCCCTATAATTTGTGTTCTAAATTGAATTGAAAACACAAAAAGCCCTAAAGTATGCCATATGTTAGCTTATATTTTCTTATAGAATTAAAAAAATAAATGAGGTAAAGGGAAAGGAACAAATTCTCATATTATATTTTGGGTAATTAAAAAATATGTATAATTTAAGTAACTCAAATACAATTTATTATGCATATATAATGACTTTATTACTAGACAAAAAATTATATTATGGGAGTGGCTTCTTTTCTGGCAATGCTAAAAATATCTAAACTTCCCCTCCAGACTGTAATCTAATCCAAAGTTAATAATAGACTGCCGTCATCAGAAAAAATAATTCAAGTTAACAAAAGGTTTACAAAACAGATTTTGTATGGAATCTTTTTATTAAACGTTTTTAAAAAATAATTTTTTTTTTAATAAAGGTTGATACGGAGTTCTTACGAAATTTCAGGTTCTCATAAGATACGTATGTAAAAAAAATTACGAAAATTCATAAGCAGGTTTTGTAAAAAAATTTCGCTTCTAAACATTTCAAATTTGTATTAAAAAAAAATCAAAATTCGTTTCAACAAATCTCATAAGAAAATCTCATAAGAAAATTTCCATTTGCTAGTACGGACTTTAAAAAAAAAATACACTGCATTTTTAAAATTTACTGCCTATCTTAGGGATGTTATAAATATAAATGGAGACTGAAACAAAAATTAATGTTCATACAATTATTTGGTCACAGAATGTAAAATATGACTTAAGCACTTTTTCGTTATTGCCACAGATATAATATAATATTATTTACAGTTCAACATCAAATAATTTTTTTTATTAAATTTTCAACTTATAATGAATTCATTATTTAATGAAATAAAATATCAATGATTTGCATTGCAATTACCGTAAGCCTCTTATTCTTTTATTCTTTTCGCTTTTCAAGGTTAAGAATTGTCAAGTCTACTTGCAGGCTGATTTTAAGGTTAAATACTTTTTTTAAGCATACAAAAGGCTTTAAGATATCATCAGCTAAAAGCAAGCGTATGCTTAATTAAATTAGAAGGCAACCAACCAACAAGGTTTATTGATTTTTTTTCTTCTATCAATTTATATTGTTTTTTTTTTAACATTAGTAGCATACTTTACGGGGTGCTTACGTTAAATGCAGTAACCTCTAGAGATGAGCTTACTGAGTGTTACCAAAAAAAAAAAATATATAAATTAAATTGCAGTCCTAGGGATAATATTTTTATGTTACAAAAACTTAAAATTTATTTAATTTTATTATTTTAAACTCATCTTGCCCAACATTAAAATATGCTTGTTAACTAAAATATTAAATGCGATAAGAATGTTCAATTTAAATCATCAAACACTAATATTTTTTTTAATTTCGCAAAGCCTGGTACGGAGTTTTTACTGATATAATTCTAACCAAAAGGCTACACGATTATTTTTCCGTGTAGAAATAAATGTAAACTTATAAATGTGAAATTTCGTAAGAACTCCGTACCAGGCTTAAGCCTTTTTTACAAAAGCTACCAATAGCATTTGTTTAGTTATAACGGGAAAAGTCCTCCTTTTGTTAGACGAAAATTTTAAGGGCCTAATTTTGTAAAACGCAATGTCAAGCGTTGAAAAATTTTATATGGAAAAATATACATAAATTATAAAAACAAAATACATACAAAATTTGTCAACGCTAGGCGTTGCGTTTTACAAAATTAGGCCCTAAGTGTTGACAAATCTTTTATGTATTTTGCTTTTGTAATTTATATTTTTCCATATAAAATTTACCAACGCTTAACGTTTTCGTCTTACGAAATTAGGCCCTTAATATATCTTTCGGCATATTTTTTTAAAGCATACTTATTGATAAAACTTTGCTAGCATGACACAATAAATTCATAATTGGAGCATATTTCTAGGTTAATGTTTTCTTTTTTTTAGATCATTCTTAATTTTAGATAGAACATAATAAATGAGAAAAAATTTAGTTTTCTTTAGTTTGGTTTATTTTTGTTGAACAAAAATTTTTTTCAAAGAAATATTTTTGCTATAACAGATCCCATAAAAATTGCTTTCAAAATATACCAAAAAAGTTTTTATCCTTAACACGCATGAAATGCCATGTGACTAGATTGTTTGTTTGTTTGTTTGTTTGCGGATAGTATGAGTATTTTTTTTTTAATCTTTGCGTTGCAGACAGTAATGCGCTAGTTTTGTTTTGCCGCATTTTATTGATTTTTTTCTTTTGCTCTACTGTGTTTGTTTCCATAATGCTGGCAATGATGACGAGGTTAGATAATGATGACGGGTATAATAATGATGTTTTAAATTGAGATTAAGATATTTCGCTCTGTTTGTCTTTTTTTCTTTTTTGGTAAAACATGTGCACGTTTGGCTTAAACAGAATATAAATGGGAAATAAATAAAATATTGTTGTATTAAAAAAAGGGGAATTTCATATGAAAATCGGAAATAAAAAACATCAAAATTTAAAATAATACAAGTATTTTACTTTCAAATAAAATATAATCTACATAAATTAAAATATGTCATTTGATTAGAAGAGGGTCTCATTAAAGTTTAACTGCCAGTTTAGCGAAGACAATCCAAAATTATTGTGTGCGTCAGTTTTCTTTTGTTTTAAATACAAGTATAAATAGGCAGTCGAGAATATATAATTGCTTTCGATTAAATCACAATTCTAAGTTAATTGAGATGAAACTCACTTATTCCGATTCAAACTATAAAAAGTTACACTCAAAAGAAAAAGAAAGGAAATATTGTTCCCGATAGGAATACGCAAAAATATTTTATGACTTAAGGTCCAATTTTACAATTTTAATAAATTACACAAAAATTGCAATAGTTGGTATCTTTTTTACAATTTCCTGAATATTACTCAACTATTTCGATAATACACAAAATCCGTATGCACATGGAGCTTTTCTAATTTCATATTTTTAGTGGAAAACCTCCAGGTATTTCACACCACGTAGAATCATGTCAGTTTAATAAATTTTTCTTCAATTGGTCGAGTAGTGTTAATGAATTACACTATTATGAAAGAAAATAATAGAACTTGAAATCAGTTTCAAAAATATGTTTGTTAAAAAAAACTTGTAAAGCTTCTAGAAGTCTTTTCGATAGGGTTTCCTAAGAATTGGAAACAATTGCACGTAATTTTCTTTGTAAATAATAAAAGTCACATTTGCCCTTAATTTTTAATTTATTTATGTTTTTCATGTATCAAAAACTATTTGTGAAATGTGTAAGACTTTTTTTGATAGTAAATTCTCATTCATAAGAACTTCTACCCCTTTTCAGCATCTATTAAACCTAGATTACTGTTGACTGCTTAAGTGTTTATCATTTAATAGCCAACTTACCTCACTTTTTCTCATTTCTCTAATCTGTTCGTTAATAAGATACGCTTTATAATTAATCAGCATATGAAATACCACATATTTAGTGTGACGCAAATAAAATTTCCTATTAGGCAAAATTTAGAGGCCAATAAACAAATAAAACAATTTTAAAATTTCATTACGAATCATACAGAGTAGAAATGTAAAAAGTTCAAGGCTAAAGAAGAGATTTTTTTATGGCAACAAAAAATAAATACTTTAAGCTTAATTTTGCACTAAAAAACTAGAACCATTTACACTCCAGTGATACCTGCATACTTATAATCTTTAATACCAAATAAAAGCCATTTAAGTTTTAATTTAATTCAGAATGAAATTTATATTTATTAATGCCAAAAATTGATTTTTTTTCTCTGTCTTAAGTGCTTTAAGGAATGTTATAAATTTTCTTAAAAACATCAAAAAATATATTTTAAATTGAATTTGGCTCAAAGCCAAAGAAAAAGTTTATACATTTATATTCCTTAAAAAAAAGAAGATACTCTCAAGAATACAGATTTATAAAAATTTACTTTCAAAGCTTTTCAAATATTTCAACTGAAAGTTATGCTTATGCTTTGTTTCAAGTTTATTTGGCTTAGTGCCCAAAAATATGCTACACCCCAAAAGTCTAGTTGTATTTTGCTTTCACAGTCATTCTTGTCTTCGTTTTATTTTTTTTTTGTGCGAACACACATGCAAATTTAGCCTTGTTCCATTTAAATAATTTATGTGTGACCTCTTCAAAGGCGTTAAACATAAACATGTTAAATTTCTTATATACAAGTGTAATGGTACATACATTGTGTGTATCGTTGGCTTAATATAAAAAGGACGTAACTCGATTTTTTTCAAAATTGCGTTTCTAACGTTTTCTGGTAGCCAACGTATAATTGCATTCTCCTTAAAGAAATAAGTACTTTACAGTTTAAAATAAATTACTTATGGCGTTTTAAAAAACAATTAATGCGTGTAAATGCTTTACTTTTTATTTAGTTTTATCCTTCTCCTATAAAATATTAAAAATTCCAGTTACGCCTTTCTCATATTAAGCCATCGGTATGCAGCTGTCATATATTTTATTTGCATTGTTTTTTTTTTTTTTTGGAACTAAATAAATATGTTTTGCTTTTCAAAAGATACGTGAAATCCTTATGTGCTCTTATTATTTCTCCCTTCTCTTGCTGTTTTTTTTTTATAGAACTTTTCAATTTGAATTTTTGTTTGTAATTGTATGTTTTTGAAATAAAGCCATAAATTTATTAAGAGTCTAAACATGATTTATTAATACACAAAATAACAAACAAAAATGACATAAGTAATTTTTGTAATGACAATCTACTCTGGTTAAAATATTTAAAAACTTTTTCTTTTTTTTCACTGGCTTGAAGTTAATAAGCATAACCAAGAAATACATTAATGGAAGCATATCTGTGTTGTCTATTAACATAAAATAGTGTTAACTTGTTGTTGGTAATTTTCATGTAATGAATATAATAAATGTAATGAAGTACACTTCTGCACTTTTATTTCATATGTTTCTAAAACAATGAACCGCACGCCATACCTCGATTGGGGACAAGAAAATCGCACACATTATTATGCTCTTTTATTTAGTCGTCACTGATAAAGCGACAAATGAAGTTGTGCACGCATGTACGAACTCTTTCTTGGTTTTTGGCTAAGTTTTTTTTAAGCACACGGAACGAAATTAAAGTTCAAATTTAATAAATTTGTACAGCAAAAGAAATAAAAAATAATTATGGAAGCTAAGAAATATTTCGTGATAAAAAATGTTTTTGGCAGTATGCAATGCATTTTATGCTATGAAACATTAAAAAATAATAGGGAAAATAGTATAAAAAGACATTTTAATATTTTTCACAGATCTGTGAATAAATTTAATACACTACATTGTTGAATAGTTTATTAGATTTTTTACTTTTTTCTTAAGTTTCTATTAAATTGTTTGCTTACAACAAATATTCAAACAATGAATGTAAGCATGTATTTTAAATTACAAAACTTTTCTTCAAGTGTAACTTTATTTTACTCTCATTTTTCTCACCAATACAAACATGTTTTATTTTGCGGATCACTGTTCTAAAATTTGTTTCTAGAGAGAGACTCTCTGAGAGTATTTGTGTGTAGCTTGCAGTGTGATGAGATCTTAAAAATTTAAAATCTAATGTCTTTTATTACTGGTATCTTATTTTAAAACATTTTAATTCGCAGAGTACCAACTGATACTCCTATAAAATCAAAAAATTTTTAATTAAATAATTCTAACAAAATAAGATATGGATATATAAGAATTCCTATAGAAATTGAATATTAGTGGTTGTCCTCGAAAACACATCGAAAAAGTAAAAGTTTGCAGCAAAACAAAAACAAAATTTCTAAAATCAAATATGTATGAGACACGTTTCTCTTTCTCTCTCTTTCTCTTTGAAAACCAGTAAAGTTTGCATGATGCACAAACAGTGTTGTCAGATTTATTTTCAGCATCCTCGCCAAATTACTGGTCTAATATGGCCAAATATCGCCAATGTAATAAAACATTAAATATTAGCTACATAATATATATTTATTTTGTAATTACATTACAAATATTGTTAAATTTTAAATTCAGTACGTAACGTGTATCATAAAACATAAAAATTATATTGTTTAAGAAAAATTAAGAAGTGTTTACATTAACATATAAATACTGGTGTATAAAAAACACTTAAAAATAACTGATTCCAAAAGATCAATCTAAATAGGATAAATTGATCTTAAACACCAAAATTAACATTAATATTTAAATCTTATGATAAAACTGAAGGGATAAGTACCAGCAGCATCGTCGCCGTAATCATGCAGTTTAGGTGCGAACTCGTGCAGGCTTTTTGTGCTTCTTTATCAAAATCTTGGTTCCAATTTATAAAAGGAAGTTTTCCCTACTGTGTTCATAAGCACCAACTGAGATTTTGTAGTCTATTATTTTCTTTAAAACTTCTTCAATTTCAGAAAATTTTGTTTGAGATAAAGACTTAAAACATTTTTAATATTTTCCACGAAATTTTTTATATTGAAGAAAAAATTCCCTATCAAAAAAAAAGTTTTTAACATTATTCTATTTTATTGAAATTTTAAAAATATAGCCAAAAATATCGCCAAGGATTTCAAATATCGCCAAGTAAATCGCCAATTCAATTTCAATTCAATCGCCATTTCAAAATTTTCATCGCCAAAAACTAATTTTTGTCGCCACGTTTGGCGAGATGTCGCCATATCTGACAACACTGTGCACAAACCTTTTTTCTTGTTGACTCGTATTGTTTTTTTTTATCGATTCTTATAAGAATTTTTATTTTTTTACTTACAAAATATTCAAGTTCTAATTCATAAAAAATATTTTACGTTTTTAACAGGTTTATTTGACAAATTTCCCATAGAAATATGTCAAATAAGAGCTGAATTATTTTTTATGAATAAGGCAGTCAGTGTTAATATTGGTTGCGTAATAAAATCAGCATTTAAAACCCTGCAATGATTTTTATTTCATTTGATTTTGTTTCGGCTTTTGCTTTTAAAAATACAACCGTTTCACTCACAGCAAAATCACAAGACTATTTATGAACAATTCGACGATTTGAAAGGTTTGAATATGATATGCTTTTGCTTAGTTTTACAAGTAAAAACATCAGCAGTCTGTATGCTTTTTCAAATAGCAAACAGTCACAGCCATAGATGCAAAAACTGTTGCATTTAGAAGCTTTAAGCAATTGCAGTCAAGTGTTTTTTGTTTGTTTCTTGTCTGACGTGCAAGAACAACAACAAAAACATGACAAAAACGACAAAATAGTTGACTGAATCAGCAGAAAATTTCATCAAATGTAATTGTTTGTGACTTACAAAAGCTAGTTTTGCCGTTAAATGCAAAATTAAATTAAAAATTTAAACTTTTCAATTGGTCGACTGTTTAAAATGCTGCGCAATTGTTCATAAATTGCTTTGAGCAAAAGTTTTTGTTCACTTTAAGCAGTTGAAAAAAGCCAAAACAACGAAAGTTAAAAACCTTACGACTTTCGGTACTTCGACTTAAGTTATTTAAACACCGACTTAAAGCCAAACCAGTATGAGAGAATTATTTTTCAGAAGTTTTGACGCTACCACTAAAGCCGAAATCATACTATCTCCCTAATGCAAATTTTTTTTTCTGCTCACTGCAATAACATCATAACAAATAAACCAAAATGGCCTTAATATGCAGTTAGTTTCGGAAAAACTTTACATGGCTTTATTGCTAAATCATTGTAGTGCAATCATAAGATATGATTTAAATTAGTCGAGAAATAAAGCAGTTTTGGTTTATCAATTATGACTTCATTGCAGTTAGTCGACATAAGTTAGTACATTACGCTGATAGTGGAAGCTCGGTTTAATCTATTAATGGCATTATACTACTTTCGAGAAATTATTTCTTCCCATATTTATTAGTGTAAGCATAAAACAATATAATAAGCTAAATATGCTTAACTCAAACTTGAGATTAATACAAAACCTATATTAGTAATGAGCCCCCCAATTAAAGCAATCAAATGTTAACATATGTATATTTCTTTTCCAAAATAATAGCATTTAATTTTGTTTTAAAATAATACTCGATGCACAAACAACTTTTAAATGGCGAGCACACTATCAAATGTTCAAATCCATTAATGTTACCCATAATATTGTGTTTATTTCCCAAAATAAATAACGATTTAACATAAAATTGTATTGTAAATCAAAAACCATGTGTTTTACGCAAGCATACACAAAAACATTAATATGTATGTACTCCTATGTACATACATTACCATACATATGTACATAAATGCATTATAAAATCGAAGTATTGTAATGGTTCTCATGAACAACCAACCACATGCACTCGTGTGGATGGTCGGTCGAAATGTTAACTACCACAAAATAGAGTGTGGTGTACAATAAATAACAACATAAAATATCAAATAGTAAAATGCAAGAGAAAAAAGTGCACGTTGCACAGTGGGATGGCTTCATACTTTTTTTACGATCATTGAAATTTGGCATCGTACATTATATTAATTAAATTAAGTGATACATTTTAATTGAATTTAATTGAACTATTATTCTTGAGTAACTAAATTCAAAAAATATTTAATATAGTCAAAATTGGCCATGCCCACTTCCCATGCAATCCAAATCGATTTTGTTTGCAAACAAATTTTCGTATCCAAGCACAAGTTTCCAAATTTGATACATAAAATTTCTAGAGTTTTATGAAAATCATACAAAATATAGATAAAAACCTGTCTAAATCTTTTGTTAT
Source organism: Nowickia ferox (assembly GCA_936439885.1). Lineage (NCBI taxonomy): Eukaryota > Metazoa > Arthropoda > Insecta > Diptera > Tachinidae > Nowickia > Nowickia ferox. Next base: position 85,317,918 of record OW387023.1, on the reverse strand, counting down.
TTTATTATGGAATATAATATAATAATAATGTCTAGCTTACATCACCTTAATGTGAGCTGACTGGGGCTTGAAATCGCTGGCTGATTTGAACTATGTGGTCTCTTGAAACCACATGTCATTCGTATTCATATCATACATATGAAGTAATGTATCACCGATATTTTTCACTGTCATCTGTAAAAGAGAAAAGCATGGGGAACGTTGTCCGAACAGAATACCCACTGTGATAAAATAAGTTTGTAATTTAAACGTATTTTTGAAAAAATAATAAATGACTGTAAATTCGACAGATGTAGCTTCAACAATATGGTTTCTATCAGGTATCACAATTCAGAAATACCAATGGGAAGGACCTATTTTAAAAACACATTAAATTTTTTTAAATAAATTAATTTAAAACAAGTATTGAATATAAACAGCCTTATTTATAAAAATTAATAAGGCTTTATAAAGGGTTTTTGAAACAAATTTTCATAAAAAATTTTTCTTTTTAAGCCTTTATAAAGCCTTAATAATTTTTATAAATAAGGCTGTACTAATCTAAGTGCCCCAGCGCCTCTATGACATTAAAAGTGCCAATTGCCAATAAGTATTTGTATATTCCTTAAGAACCACAGTGCACTACTAAATCATTTTTGTATTTAGAAAATCTCCACAGGCTTGAAAAAATTATTTTGTGGCAGTAATGGCAAAATTACAAAATTTTCTACATACATAAATTATTTTTAGTTTTCAATTTAACTGGCACATAAATTAATAGAAGAATTAAGCGGTTTGCAAACTAAATCTACTGAATCACTAATGCAATTAGTAAAATATGTATATATTTTTTTGTTTATTTTTGAAACCAAATTTAAGGAATATATAATTTATTGCTTACAATACTTTACATAAAATTAAAATAAACTTTATTTATTATACCCTATAAAATATATTTTTATTTTGTCATTCCTTTTTAGATTAAATTTTACTACAGCAATTAAATTGCTACAAAACAATAGATTTTTAAATAAATTTCTACTTCAGTAAAGCTTTCGTACTTCAACAAATAGTTCCATGAGGTTTTTTTTTTTTTTAATCCATCAATTGAAAATATTTTAGCTGGTCCTTGTATTCTATTGCGAATTAAATTTTATTGGTTTCCCCTAAAATTTATTTGGGGGGCTCAAACGGTAGTATTAAGTGTCATAGTGTCATAATATTTAAAAAAATTTAGTTTGAAAGAAAAAACAAAAGCAAAAACATTTATATTAAAATAACTTAAAACAATCTGACCTTGTGATACTTAAGACTACCGTTTGAATTCCCCAATTAATTCAGTTATTTATTAAAAAATTTAATTTAAAATGTACTGAAACTATTTATTAAAAGTAAAAGTTCAGTATTGATTTGAATGGCATCTACGCGAATCATTTGCTTCTAGCTTTCGCCGTTCACGAAAATGTTGGCACCAGTTTTGTATTTTAAGACAAACTGCATCAATCAATGATATTTTGTATGTAACGTAGTCTCTGGAGTCTCATAAGAATTGTGTGTTTGTTTTTCATAAATAACAATTCTGCTTATTTACACATTCGTTAAGCAAGAAATGAGCCTCATCTCTGGAGATAATTTGACGATGAAAATCTGATTCAACTTCTAGCTTTTTTCAGGACATTTAGTGAACATACGACGCATATACGACGCAATAGACTGCGGATTTAAATTCTTTTTAAAGTGCATCTTATATGGATGTAGGTAAAGGTCTTCCCTCAAAACTTTACCAGTAGTAGACGGACAGAATTGGAGTTGCTGTTACATTCAACTCTACAGCGGCAATTACTTCTTCTTTGCGCAAGGTACAGGCTGAATTTAGATGAAAATTTTTCAAGAAAGTAAATGTTGTCATAAATAAAATCATAGTATAGCACATTAGCTGCTCGTATGGACGACTATGTGGTGTGCCATAAACTTGTCTAAGAGTTCTATAAGTATATCAAACAGAGCGCGAATTTTGAAAATAATTTTCCATGATTTGTAACCGTTGCAACGAGCTGTTTTAGTGCAAGCTTTTGTAGGGTGATTCGCCAAAGCTTACTAAATCTAAACTCAAACACACTTCATTAGTAAGACAATTAGTTTGACATTTATCTCTATAGGAAGTTCTATACGTACAAAAATCCCAGCATCTTGGGTCTGCTTACATAAGCCAAAAAAGCAAACTTTTATTGAAATTACCCCAAGAAATTTGTGCTTTTAATATAAAGTTTACTAACAATAGACGACCATCTGTTTTAATTTTTGTACAAATCTTTTACGAAACGTAATTGTATGTTTAAAAATTTTAAAACAAAAAAAAATTATAAAAATAATAAAATAATTTTGCCAAAAAAACGACTTCAATCCAAAGATCTGAAAAAAATGTATGGGACCAAACTGGAAGTAAACTCTTTCAAATAAAAACAAATTTTGAAAATATCCCAGGGAAAAAATTGCTTCAAATTAAGCAGGTTTTTACTATGAGAGAGTAAAAGTAGAGCTGACAAACCTGCTGATATCGCTGCTGATTTTTGTATGGCGAGTTCCCGGTTTGGAGTACTACATTTTATGCTCACAAAAGCGCTTTTTTTAATATAATAAAACATGCAAATATAGCAGTTATCTCAAGCCCTCTTTAAAGGATTAATAATATAAACATAGTTACTTATGTAAAAAGCGCTTTTCAAGATTACATTAGCAAAATGTCTGGCTTTAAAAGCTGCATTATTGTGGCGCTGTTAAACCACCTTTTTTTCTATAGTTTGCTTCATATATGTTCACTGCTTCTAAACAGCTCATTTTTTAAAGCGAGCTATGATGCGCTTTATTGCTTTATTGCTTCAAAAAACATGAAAATTTTTTACTGGGATGTTGCTTCAAAATAAGTACGTGAAATATAAAATAAAATTTTAATGGGCGTATCTCCAGCCATTTTTTTAAATGCAAGATTGTGTTTTTTTCCAGAGCTCAGCGTATGTGTTAAGTTTTGTAAGAATCTGTAAAGTAGAACGAAGTAAAATAGAATACTAAATTTTAATGGGCGTGACTCTGCCCATTTTTTTAAATAGAAGATTTTATATATTTTAGAGCTCAAGGTCGTAAAAATCGGTGCGATAGAACCACGTGCAATATAAAAATAAATGTTAATGGGCGTAGCCCCGCCCATTTTTTCAACTTTCGAATTGTGTAATTACAAGAACAAAAAGCGTTTGCTAGGTTGGGCAGCAATCAAATAAGTAGAATGTCATAAAATCAAATTTAAAAAAAATTGTGGGCGTATTCCCTCCCACTTTTTTACAATGGGAGAAATTGGAAGCTATAACCTCTCAGACAAAAAAAAATTAATTTTACAACCGAATTATGAAGTAACAATGTCAAAAAAAATACAAGCAAATTGATAACCTCATCCTTTTTTGAAGTCGTTTAAAAATATGAATAATTGAAAATATATTACGGGTGCAAATTTTTAAATTTTTTTAAGTTTCCTTAATATGATATGATATTTTGTATGGTTTTTATAAATTTTATTTTTAAATTTTCCAGCATTTTCTTTTAAATCTTTTGGTTGTTTTTAATGCAAAAAATATAAAAATAATATTTCATGCTTGCTTCCTTTTAACTTTTTTTTTAAATAAAATATAAAAAACAATCAAGCAAAAACATGACAGTTGTTTCTTAAATTGAAGAAACAACAAAATACGAATAGAAAATGTTTAAATCCAAAATTTGTTTCATTTTTATTGTAACTTGAAACATATACAACAAGATGTTAACATGACAACATGCTCATACAAACATAGATATACTGACTTATATGTACAAATACAATACAAAACTACACAATTGTGCTCTGTAGATGTTTTTTTTTCGCAAAATTGTTGACACGTTTCATGCATGCAAATGACGCCAATGATGATGGTTGCATGTTGAACGCTTTTAGCATTATGCTTGGTAAAACTACTACTCCAACTACTTACACATACTTGTATATATATTTACTATATATGTGTGTGTATGTACATATACAAATGTCGATGTTGGAAAAGTTGTGCTGGTTTCGTGAGTGCTTTTACTTCAGTTTCAGATTTTTCACAAACAAACATCCTGAGTATAATAGAAGCATACTTGACTGCTGCTACATGCTGGCCCATAGTGTTTTATATGTGTGTGTGTATGCATGTGTGTTAAGCACAATTTGTTCTTATATTTTATGTCAATCCAATATGACTTTCAGTTAACAGTTAACATCATTTACAAACAGCTTAAATCAATTTTTTTTTGCTATTTGCTTTCTGAAATCAAAACATAAAATATAAATTGACAGTTTGGCAGACTAAAAAAAAGAACTGCAACTTAAAGCTAAAATGGAGGGAAATAAAGAAAATTTGATGTTTTGTTTTAACTTTGTTTTTTTTTTTTTTTGCTTTGACAGCAACTACTCTCTGCGTGAATCAAATACAAAACATAAAGCTAAAAGCCATGTGCACCCATAAAAATATATTTTTAATGCAAACGTTTTGTTTTAACCGCATCTTCATCAATGTCTCTTTCAATATTTTAAATCAATTAAGAAAACTCAGCTTTCCGTGCTATTAAAATGGATTGGACATAGTAAAAAGTTTTGATTTAGAAAAGGTTTGCTAAAACCAAAAAAAAAAAAACAGATAAATAAACGTTAAAATCAAAAGCTTTACTAACAGATGTCATTTGACTTCATTGAATTGAAATATAAAAAAAAACACTGTCTGCATTTTTTACATGCAACTGCTTTTATATAAATGTTGTCAACTATTGAAAAACAATTATTTTAAAATATAAAATAATACTCTTGAGAGGATTATGTTAAATGGCTTAAACATTTAATATCAGTTGAGGATTTTAAATTTATTTCAAATAGTTTTATTAATAAAGCAGGATTAAAAGTGCAGTGCAAAATAACTAAAAACAAATTTAGAATATGGACAAATTGTTAATTGAAAATTTGTTTTTAAGCCTTTAATGTCAGTGTTTTGTTTTTTGTGGCTCTTCACATAGTGATGATAATATAAAAATATTTTGCAGTGAAAAGTTACATTTGTTTTTCTTTGTTAATAAAATCTTTATAATTCATTTATGAAATAATTTTAATATGTCAAAAAGTCTAATTAAATGTCATATTGATATTTTCTTTAGATGTAAAACTGTCTTAAATTTTTAATTTAAGTGTTATTAAATCCCAATTATGAAAATTTTCATTATTTATTTATTGATTTATTTGAAAAAAAAACCAACCGAGCTCATAGAGCCATATATAGTTGGTAGAGCAATATAAAAATTTAAATATAAGTATGTAGGCAACAATAAAGATTTAAGCAAATAATGATAAGAAAAATTTTATCTTCATATAAAAGTCCGAGGGCATTTTAAAATTAAATTAATTAAAAATTAAACATAACCCAACAAAAAAATCAAAATTCGAATATACGTAACCCACGAAAATTCAAAATTCTCGATACTTTACAGCAGCTAGAAAGCAATAAAATGCATCACATATTGCATCAATGTTGCAATAAGTTCTGTGGCAAAAAGAAAAAAGTGCTTAGGTCGAGATAAGCTGATTTTGAGTTAATGGTACCGCCGTAATCTGTATATTCGAAAGTATCTTTGACCAAAATCTAAATTAATTTGTGTAGTTTTTCAGGAAGCACTATGACCTGCGACTTATCTTTTTTAGACTTCTAATCTCATTTAGAATAATAGCTTAATTTAGATTAAAATTATGTATATTTCATATTAAATGTATTACTTATAATGTGTAGAACGAGGTTTGCTTAAAAAAAATGAAGGTTAAAAGAGAATTTTCCAATTTAACTGTAAAAGAAATAAATTTCTGAAAATCGACTAGAACGCTTAAAAGTACTCTCCTGCAAAACATTAAAATATGACTTAAGCACTTTTTCCTTATTGCCACAGAGTTAATAGAATTGCATACCCTACAGCCAGCGATTATATCGAGCCCTATTTTCGATTTATTCGTAAGCGACATATAGTAAAAAATTAACATTTTTATTGAAATACAAGTTTTATGGGCCTATCCACAATTTCAAATTTCAAATTTTATCGTAAGCGACAATTTACGTCTATAAAACATATTTGAATATTATAAAAAACCTTCTTCTGAAAACTTAAAATTTTGTCACTTAATATTAAATCGAAAATAAGGCTCGACATATTAAAAGCCTTTCCAAAATTCTCTAGCAGGTAGTAAGTTGCCTTCTTAAAAAAGAAATTACACAAAACCCTTCAAAACCTCTACTATTTCCCTAAAATAAACTTTATTCTATATTCTCAGCTTCTTTAATCCTATTAAGTTAACAGCAATTTTGAATTCAATTGCCAGCAAATTTATAAGGATTATTTGCCGGGTAAAAAACAAGAAACCAGCAATTCCATGTCCTTAGAAAATAAAGAAAAACTTACAGTAAATCTAAGATAATATTTTATTAGTCACATCATAAGAACAAAATTTACTAAAGAAAAAATAAAAAATAAAAACTATTACGACACAATGAGAAATTTCATGCTCGAACTAACTTGGTTCCCTTTTTCATTAATATAATTTTCAGTTCTTTATTATTTATATTTCTTATGCATTAACAGTAAAGACTCTATGAAAAAAAACTGAATAAAAGAATAGATAAGAACAACAGGAAATTAAGCTGACAATAACATTAAATATTAAAAAATAAACAAAAGATTGTGTTGCAAAAAAGTTACACAAATAAACGAGTTTTAAAAACAGTTTTCTTAACATAGTTGGCACTATAAGAAAGAGAAAAAAATTACTTGAGAGGCTACAAAGTTTTTTATGAGAGATGCTTAACACCATAAAAAGTTTAAAAAACTGATGAGTGGTTACGCTTTTTTGGGCACATGTGTGCCAGATGTAAGCTCGGCCTATGTTATCAAAGAAAGGAAATGTTAATTTAATAACGTTCCATATTGAAATAAAACAACTCACCATTACTAAACTCTCGTTAATATTTCTTAATTATTCATTTTGGCTTTTATTGATTTTTAGCTACTTTTTTCTCTAAGTGCAAGCCCGCTATAAAGGAGCAGCTGAAATTCTCTTTTTGAAACAGTGTGCATCGGCAAAGAAAATCATGAAACTTTTAAAGTAAGGGTATTGGATAAGCTTGCTAGTTTTAAATCAAATCTAACGTGAAACACTTTTGTAGGATATTTAAGCCTTCTAGTTTTTTCTACGTACACTGAATAAAATAGTTTCAACATTTTGCGAAATCTTTTCGTTGAATAAAAAAAAAATAATAATAATGCAAAATTTTCACATGTGTAGACTTAAAATATGACAAGGAAACCACTTAACGGTTTCCAACTTTTAAGACTATTTTAGTATCGTTTTTAAACGACAGATAATAACAACTAGTTCTCATTTAAAATACACCGTGTTACCTTGATACTGTATTACCATTTTGATAAAAAATGATACGGTTCTAATCTTCTTTGGGTATCATTTTAAAACGACAGATAGAACGACCATTTTAAATTAAAAATGTACCGTTTTACACAAGCACCGTATTACCATTTATGTATAAAAGTATCGTTCTTATATGTTGTCTTGAAGCGATCCTTAAGGAGAATATATACATATATAGTCCTGAAGATAAAATCCTTACCCAAACTATAGTTCGTAACATGAACGAAATTTTCGATTATATTATGAAAAAAGTAATTATGAAAGTTGTTTTTTTTCATAAGACATGGCATAGTTTTATTTCAGTGTACGGATCTTGTTTGTCCTTTTGGTGGAAATGTTGAACCACAGTATTATTAATCAGGACTACAGAGCTATAGATTTCCCTTGAAGAATATTTGTTATAGAATTGTAATAAAGTACTATGAATATATAAAAGCCAAAATTATATAAAACTCTAGTCTCTGAAGATCTGAAAGCTCGATGTAAGAAACCTCGAAGTGCATTGAGACGTTTATTTTGTACTGGGGGTCTACTCTGTATTTCTAAACGAATCCAAATGCTAATGACATACAAATTCTTCTCAATTTAAATCAATGAACTTCATTGAATTTTTATTAAACTGTTTTTTCATTGTAAAAAGAATAATTATGATTACAAAAGTCATTAAACTTTGTATGTAGCATCTTCTTTAGGTGATCATACACATGAAACTAAAAGCTTTTCTAAAACTCTGTTATATTGTAAATAAATATAAATTTTTTCGAAATTAAATGTAATAATCAAATATACTTAATGGAACTACAGGGTATCTGGCAGCAGATTTATATTTTTAAACTTAAATAAAAAACGTAATGATGGACCCAAATTTTATTAGCGGCATTGAATAATAGAATGTAAATGCGGATTCTATTTTCCGTCGAGTTGAACACACTATTCAAAACGGAGCCTTGTGTTCAGCGACACACGCTGCAGTAAACTTGGTTCAATTGAGCTGATTTCTCGACGAATATTTTCCTTTAAAGCCACAAGAGATTGGGCATTTTCATTATAAAACCTTTTTTTTGAGGTAGCCCCATAAAAAAATCAATGGGAGTTAGATCGGGTGACCTCGGTGGCCATGGGATGCCCCCAAAGCGACTGATCAGTTTTTGGGGGGAAATTTTCCCGAAATTTTTTCGAAGCAAATTCATCGAAGCTCTGGCTGTGTGTACAGTAGCCCCATCCCGTTGAAACCACGTGTGTGAAGAGTACGAGGGGTAAGCTCACAAATTTGGCAAAAAGAATTCCTTAATCATGCGTCGATAATTTTGACCTTTGAGATTCGTCGCCTGGCCTCGACAATTTTCCAAAAAAAAAGGCTCCAGTTATGACATGCGAGGATCAGGCACACCAAACAGTTACTCTGCGGCAATACAATGGTTTTTGATGTTTCAATCGATGGTTGCGGGTTCCTGGAGACCAGCAACGGCAGTTTTGTTTGTTGACATGGTCGTTTAGGTGAAAATGCTCAAGGCTTGTCACTTCAAAAAATGGGATTTACAGTGCGAAAACGCCGCAACATCGTTTCACAAAAATTTGTGCTAAATCAAAGTCATTTTCTTTCAGTTCTTGGACAATTTGAATTTTAAAAGAATGTAACTTCAGATGCTTTTTTAAAATTTCATGAATAATCGCTCTTAGAAGTGCCAGTGAGGCTGCTCTTTTCCATATTGAAAGTCGCGGATTTTCACGTAAACTACTTTCAACCAGTTCAATGTTTTCGGGAGTCCTTGAGGATCGACTGGGCCCTGGCCGTGGGGAATCTCTGCACCTACGAACGAATTATAATTTACACTCGGTACATCATGTATTCGCCGAATACCGAACTTTGAACAAAATTGTCGACGAGCAATTACGTAAGAATCATTACCCGCGATGCTCAGTCGACCACTGCGACATCGTGACTAACAAATCCGCACAATCTATAATTCCAACGGCGCCACCCTCCTTCCGCACCGTTTATTGCTTTTTGAAATAATCGTATTTAAAAATATAAATTTGCCACTAGACACCCTGTATATTGATTCATATCAACCATACGTCGCATTTGATTCGCATAAACAAGAACAAACCTCATCAGGTATAATTTAAATCGAAAATTTAATTAATTATTGAAACGGTTGTTCGTGCAACTGGAAAATAAAAATCGATAAGTTATCAAACCATGGCTATTTATTTAATGGTGGTACGTATAAAAATAGTTTCTGTTGTGTGTACTAGTAGAGGAGCAAAAAGTAAAAATAACAGTGCATACTTATGGGGGCAGAGAAAGTACTCGTAAACCAAGTGAATTGTTTAGTAATGTACTCGTATTTAGTTATGTACATATTTCATTGAATTATCTGCTTATATGAAATTTGTAAACAATTTCCCTTGATAATTTCAAATAAACCTTCCTTGGAGACTACCGGAGTTGCCTTGGTTACCAACAACCAACACAAAGGAAACAAAAAAGTATTTAAAGTCACAAAGCAAAAGCAAACAGCAAATTGAGTTCAATAAATTATATTTTTGATATTCTACTCCTCTTTTTATTTATGAAAAAAAAACTATGGAATCATGACATTATCAGGGACGTAGTAAAGGAAAGGCTCAGTTAGACTTACAAGAAATATATTAATTGAATGTTAGTATTAGTATCTAATTATTTACTCGATAATTGACTATTGTAATTAAAAGAATATTTTCTTTTTAATTAAATTTACAAAATTTAACCCCTTAAAAATACTTTGTATTAAAGTTTCATTTTTAAATTTTCTAAAGAAATGAAAGACAATTAAGGATTAAAATGTCTGCTTATTACTGAAAGCTTAAGCGGGTTTAGTTTATTGAAAGAGAATAATAAAATTTATAAACTAAATGCATGTATAAAAATAAAAGTATGTTCTTTTCTTTATATTCTTTGTTGTTTATCATTAAACTGTCTTAACAAGGAGTGTTAGATGACGGTTGATATTTACTTGTTATACGTGGTCGTGTTTCTGCTTTTTTTCTAAGAAAAAAGCTTGATTAATTTTTAATGAACGACATTTTCCTACGTTATTGTTGTCTTAGCAAATTATACCAAAAATAGTGGAATAAATAAGGCACCAAGTTTGATTTAAAAGGGATTTCACAAAATTATTATCAGTTATTTTCGTTAAGAATTTTTAACAAATAACACTGCAAAACTTTTGCAGTAACTACAGGAAAGAATTTGGAATTTTTTTTAGCAAAATTTGTGAATTTTTAAAAGAATTAAGTAAAAAAATGCAAGGTATGGTGAATAATATAATATAAAATCAAACTAATCTTCATTTAAGACCAAACACTTATTATTGTTAAACAAAGTGTCTCCACTTTGACATTTGAAGGCCTTTTGGAAATCACTGCTCTGCTTCAGGGCGGTATGCAAAAATTGTTTTCTTCGCTCTGTGGGATGTAAATGACAGTCCATAAAGCCGGCTGCCACAAAATACAATTTCTCCATGGTTAATTGCAAAGTTCCAGCTTTTAAAGAGTTAGTTAGTTTTTGTGTGAAGGCTTCATCTTGCTGCATCCACAACTGATATGTTTGCCAGGACTGTTTTTGGGCCAAGAGCTTAAGCAATAGATTATTTAAATTGTAATTTCTGGTTGCTATGGGCTGTTGTTTCTGCAAGCATTCGTTGAATAATTCGAATTGCTTATCAGAATCCGTACTTCTCCAGGCTCCTGGGGTATCATATGCTCCTCCTATCATTACCTCAGCGAAATACTCTCCCAACATTAAATAGTTCAAAGGTATGGTTAGATTTTGCTGCTTTTGTGAAAATAAACTGATGGAAAGGAAAATGTTCATAAACTGTTTAGCACTTTGTGTCACTTGTGCCACACTGCTGGTTGCTTTTTTCTCTTCAAACTTTTCAACTTTCACTTGCTGAGCCCTGAATCTTTGCAGTTTTTCTAGATTGCGGTAAAAATTACGTTTTGTTATCGTTAAGAGTTGGTAGTCATTGTCGAGTTTTGCATCTCCGTTTAAAGTTAAGTGCATTATACGTTCCAAAAACAGTTTGGAATTTTTTTGTGTTATCTCATCTATCCAGAGGGTGTGTGCCAGTAATTGTTCATATTGCTGTCCCAGAGTAGAGTACATGTGAGCCATTTGCACCTTGTCAATGCCAGTACGTTCCACTATATGTTGGTATACGGGTGCAAAATAGTTTTCAGCAAGTGTTTTGCAGTCAGCGGCAGTTTTGTCTGGTAAAAACAAAAAAAAATCAATCAGTTATTAAAAAGAAAATTTTAGTTAATTAATTGTACAAATAAAACTTCAAGATTTACACCGAGTGCATAATTAAATAGATAAAAAAACAAAAATTTTTAATTTTGTTTAGTGGGTCAATAAAGAAATTTACCCGCACATGGGGGCCAAAGGTGGTGATTTCAAGGATTAATAAAAAAAAATTTCAAGTAACGTGTGCTTAAGAGCATAAAAGTCTACATCACGAGACAAAAAATAAATATCAAACAGGTCACGGTGCTTCTGTAATAACGCGTTAAATTTGAAAATTGTGAGAGAAAACTTAAAAAAATAAGCACAAAAAAACCGAAAACTTTAATAAAATAATTTTGAAACCACGCAACCCTCAAGTTCAGTTATTCCCTTGTTTTGCTTAAATTTGTTGTACAAATTATAAGTGGAAGTGCTTTTGTTTTCAATGTTTATATTGGAAATGCTCTAAAATAAATAAATTATAAATTGGGCTCTATTAAGCAGAGTTTTTAATTTTATTTTCAAGGTTAAATAAATAAGTGTCACTTTAGAAAAATGTATGCTGCTTATCGCGAAGACTCAGAAGTTATGTAAGAATTAATAATAGCCTCACGCGTCGTTGAGTTTACTTCTGCTGACACTTTTAATTTTTGTCAATAGAGATGTACATGAGATGTCATGATTTCTTACACGTGAATCACTCATGAGTCACGCATAAGTCACGCATGAGTCACGCGTGATCGTGGTTGCATCTATATACAATAATGATATCAAAAACAACATGTGTGACTCTAGCTAACTTTTTTGGCGGGCTAAAAATCTATTTTTGAATAATTCGTATCCGAAGTGATGCAGGCAATTTATCAAGAGCGTGCGTGAATTAAACAAATCATGAATTTTTGCTTGTTTTGTTGATTACGCATTGTTAATATGCAATTCATTTCTTCTTCAGTATTTCTAAATAAAAAAAAATATGTTTATTAATTAATTAATAATTAATTTGTATGGAAGGCACCCGTCTGTGCACTCCTATACCCTATAGGAGTGCACAGACGGGTGTGATATGCATTTTGTCCTATGAGTTATCCACATCAAATTTATTGTGTCTCACTATTTTAGTTCTGACGATATAGAAAAAATAATAGTAACTTTGGTAGGGGGTACCCGTTTGACAAATCTTATACCTTCGCCATTTCGTTGGAACATGCAGTTTGTTCTAAGCATTACTTATATGAAATTTAATGACCCTCTCTATTTTAGTTGTGAAGATATGAATTGATCCATACAAAAAGAGCCTTTGGACGCTGTGCGCTGTATTGAAGTAGATCACAGTCTTTAGTGAGAATCTAAGCTCGCTAAACTACCAAGAATGTTGAAACAACTCCTTTGATTTTACTAAATTTTAAAACTAAACTACTACTCACCCATTAAATAATCAATCCACAGCCAATTCAAAAACTTCGTCATTGTTATGCCTTGCAAAAGCTCAAAATACTTAACAAATTTTGTTATATTCGCTACAAAAACCGAATCAGTAGGTTTCAAAGCTTTACCCATGACTTTACGGAAATAGCCATCCCAGTCCAAAGAATGAACAGAACCAAAATTGAACAACTTGAAATCATTATAAGAAAACTCTTGCACTTTCTCTTCCTCACTAATGGTGTTCTTCATAATATCTCTGGAACTGCGTTCGAAGTTTAAAATTTCCAAGGCCACCAAACGAGCGCGACCAGCATCAATATCACACAACTGCATTATTTCACCAGCAAGTTGTTCAAATTTACGCAGCGTAAAACGAAAAGTTTCATGGGGTTGTAACGTTACGAAACGTTTGTTGGAGACCAATTCAATTTTGGTATTAAAAAAGTAAGGAATGCCAGCCTCATGAAATACAGCCAATACCTGCAGCCAAGTCATGTTGTGCCTTTTGCGCTGCATGGCCACTGAATCGTCAATAGCTGGCCAACCGCCCACTGAACGATACATTAAGGTGGACTTTAGCTGTTCCGTAGAACGTGCACTTTGACACGAATTATAGAACTGTTTCAGTTTCAGTTCAGAATCCAAAAGCTCCTCATCATTGATGTTCTCCAAAAATTTATTAAATTTTAATTGTTCCTGCAGCTTTAAGCGTTCATATTTAGCCTCGTTGCTGGAATTTAAGGAACGCGAGCAAACATATCCAAAAAAATCATCACAAGCATTTTTCGAATTATCCAGCCAAAGCTCAAGTTCATCGCTGAGAGCTAAAATATCATGTTCCACAGAAACTTTGTCGAATGTTGCCGCCAAGCAGCTGGTGGCCAAAAAAGCAATATAAAACAGTAAAAAATATGGCCGCATTATGTTTAGCACTGTTGTGAGAAATTTACGAAAAGTTAGTAATTTTTCTTTATATAATATTTCACTTAATATTTTATTTAATATATCGCTGCTTTACTGTCACAGAGGCATAACTCAAAAGGTTTAATTTGCAGAACAAAAACCCATTATAAAAGAGCTTTCAAGGAAGTCAATAAGAGCTCGAACTTGTGATTCAGAAGTAGTGAAAATTTGGATCTTTTCTAATGTTTTTACATCTTTTTGTTATTGCAAGAAAATCTATTTTTTAATGTTAAGTAAATCCAATTTTTTTGTATGGTATTTTCAATGAGTGCAAAGGAACTGATTTTTCATTTCTTTTATAGAGTTGGGAAAAAGTCGCCACTTATCATGGAAAGGCCAAATAGCAAAAATTTCGTGTAAATCAATATTTCTTGACATGGCATTCCTTTGCCTAAAAAATTAAAGAGTAGATTTTGTAAATATAAAAGATTTTTTCGTTTTGAGATTTGTTTGGAAAAAATATTTTTTGAAACAAATTTTCGTTTTTTTTTATACAAACTTCAAACGTTTAGAAACGAAATTTTTTACAGAATCTGCCTATAAGAAAGAATTTTTCAATAAATTAACTGGATGTTGTTAATAATCACTTCCTGAAAAGTCAAAAATGCACACTTAATGATACTTTGGAAGTAGAGAAAAATTAGTTCCTTAATAATTACTTTAAATTTTTTGCAGCGGAATGAAGTTAAAAAATATTTTATTTTCTAAGGAAATTTTTGCCCAAAATTTTATATGATTCAATTATTTTTTCTCAATTATTAACTTCCAAAACTCATCTTTTTTTTATGACTATAATGCAATAAAGGAGCGATATAAAAGAATTAATTTTTTTTAACAAAGAAATTTATTTTTTACGTCTTCCACTTTTGCTTAAGCAAATAATGCCTTTCGTCTTTTCAATATTTATATGGCAACCTAACTTAACACTTTTGTAACAACTTTTCAACTAAAAATAAAACCTGCTGTTGAAATTAGAAATCTTCATGAAATACAACACTTTTTTTATTTCAAAATATTTTTTCTAATGCTCGCCTTCGCTCACGTTCTTCTTTTATTCAAGATTTTTCAATGAAATTTTATTTGTATGTATGTATCTGAGTATGTGTGTGTGTCTTCAGCAAAAAAATTGTTTGCCCTTTATTGTATTAAATTTCAATTAAAAGAATTTTTTTCTTTACACATTTGTAAAAATAAAAAGTCTGCTCTCTTTTGTAGTTACTTTTTTGCATTTCCGGTTTTCCAAATTGTATTTAATTAAATATTGTTACAAGACAAAACCCTTTTCCGTATTTCTAATGGTTACAATTCCACCTTCACTTCATTTTATATACATATATTTCTTGTGGTTGTTTTATACATTTTTAGTTTTTACTTCATGTTTTTCAGTGTGCACTTTTATATTAAAATTCAAATGATTTCTTTTTTCTCAAATTTTTTCCGTTTCTAATTTGAGATTTTGCTTTTAGCTCTTTCTAATGTTTAATCTAAACTACCACAGAGAATTCCAATTAAAAAACCATGTAGTTTTACGGATGCTTTTGTTTATTTTTTTTTTTTTTTTGTATTTTTGTATTTTTTCTTTCAATGAAACGACCACCGCAACAACAACAAGAAGAGTAACAACACAAATACAGCAAACGATTTGTATAAACAAAATGTAAAGAAAAAAATGTGAAATGTAAGAGATAAGCAAGGGTTAAGGTGAATTAAGTTAAGCAGAGTGCTCTATATTTTAAATTACTAAAAATATTTTGTTTGTATGACTATCAAGCGAAGAGTAAACTGAATAGTATTCTTTTATGCGAAAAATAATATGCTTAAAATGAAATATACGAGTAAATGTTTGATACAAACAAAATAAATGCTTCAAAATAAAAACAAAAATATTTATTTATATTTTCCTAAAGAATTTTTGTTCTTTAACCATGTTTTTAATTATTTTATTGCTGCTTAAAAGACTTATAGTGGACTTTAACCAAAAAAACAAAAATATTTAACATAAAAAAAAAAATTCATGTGTGTATACAAAAACTCGCAAAATATTATTGAGAATTATATACATAAACACAGCAATTTTAAAAGCTGCAAACAAAATATTTTAAATTCATAACAAAAAATTTTATCATTAATAAAATTCCACATTAAAATTTACGAATGTGTGAACATCATACGATTGCGAAATATTTTGACAATTTATGAAGAAGATTATTCACAAATATTTGTGTGTTGTAAAATGTGGTAATATGTAATTTTTTAATTATAATGGAACAAATGATACGAAATTTAAATCCGCGTGAACGAAAAGTTTCATTTGGAAATTTTCGCATTTGGAATTCATGATAAGGCTAAATATACATTTTTTTACAAGTTTTTTATAATTATGTGCACATTAAGTAATAATAAGATAACTTAGAAGGTAAAACTAAAAACAAAACAATCACTTTTAAATATACAAAGTGGAACAAAAGAAATCACCCTATTGGAAGATGCTCCTATTTTTGCAAATGGCGGCGATTGTCAAATCTGTTTTGACATTTGTGAACTAGACAGATGTAGAATACAAGTGAACAAGTCATGGAGCGACAAACTCCCCAAGAACGCGGAATAATCGTGTCGTGGCGTTCCCGGGTCGCGTCATCTCTCGTTTTGGCGATTTACACTGGCCCGCAAAATCGCCCGATTTAACCGTTCCAGACTTTATTTGTGGAGTTTTTTGAAGTCCTGAGTAGGTTGTTTGTGGGGTTTCGCGACCATGATCCTCATACAAAATTTGGATCATGCCTACGCTACAGCCGGCATTTAAGTTAGTTGATTGGTTTGCTACATTGTGTTGTATGGAGTAGGGGTATGTTGTGTGAAAATCGACCATTACCGATGTTCTTTAGGTAGGGTGTCAAACCGCAAAGATGGTGTGACGATTGTAGGGTTTTGATTTTGTTGTGGATGGGGTGCGTGTGTGTATGTATGTATGTTTTTGAAAATATATGTATGTGTGTGTATGTTAGTTTATAAAAAGTTGATAATATTTGTAGCAAACGCAGGTGCAGTGGTTTCTATTGTTGTAAAAAGTTTATAATTAGAATTATAAAAATTTTACGTTTGTGATAAGAAATGAATATATGGATAGAAATGTTTTTTAAAATAAAACTATTTAACCACAAATATGTATTCTTTAACTGTAATTACTGAAAAAAAAGTTATATGTAAATCGTATACTCTAAGAAAGAGATTAAATACTGCATATGTTCAAATATATCATCATTCTTATTTCAACCACTTTTCTCTAACAACGTCTAAATAAAAATATTTATAAAAATGACTAAATTTATTTGTGAATTTTGTAAGAAAGAGTTCACTACAAATACAAATTTAAGGAGACATATTAGATTACATCATCAAGGGTCTTCCTCATCGTTTAAGTGTACAACGTGTAAGCTATATTTTTCAAACCGCGAGGAATGGGAACAACACTCTCATACTATATCAGACAGCGGTGCAATCAATATATATTGTGACAAATGTAGAACATATATATCAAATACTAAATGGCATTATCATATAAGAACAAATATGCATAAAACTAACAGTGCGGAAAAAACAGAGAAATATAATAACGATGACGGTAGTTTAAAGTGTATCAAGTCTGTATTCAATAATCGCATTATAACATATTTGATTGAAAATAGCAATGAAACTGATTTAATACCAGAAAACTTTCTGTATACAATTAGAGACAATGTCATGGAATTGTTATATAATGTGACACAGGAATATTCGAGTGTAAAATTTAATATTGAATTATTTTGCGAGTATATGTTGGTTAAGGAAGATCATGATACATGTATCATAGAAGTTAAATCGCATCAAACAAAAATGGTGATCCTAAGCATATCAACGACAAGTGATGACATTATTGACCTTTATAATGAACAATGTAATAATATAATTAAAAAAATGAGTGAATTTCAGGAACGTGATAGCGGATGGTCATTAATTAAAATATCACATCTTGAAATCAATGTCAACAAATATAAATGTATTAAAGGGTCACAATATATTCCATTACCTCTAACAATACAGAGAAAGTTTGCTTGCATCAATGTCCAAAATACTGATATATATTGTTTTAAGTGGGCTATAATATCAGCACTTTATCCAGTTGATTTGCATACCAATAGATGTTCATCATATAAAGTTAACAACATAAATGAAGAAATCATAACGCTTGAAAATAATATAATATTAAATTTTAAAAGTCTGCATTTTCCTCTACCACTTAATAAAATCAAAGTGTTCGAAAGTAAAAATCCTGATATAAGTATTAATGTGTTTGGATTGGGCGATGATAATAATATAGTCGGTCCATACTATTTTACTGTGCAGGAAAAATTCCAACACATCAATTTGTTGCTTTTGGAGGAAGGAGAAGGAAGATTCCATTATGTATGGATAAAAAATATATCAAGGTAATTGTAAAGAATATATATTCTTCAATAATTTTATACTAATTAAGTTTTTCTTTATATTTACAGATTAATTAAAAGTCAAGTAACGAAACATAAAACTATGGCATATGTATGCAATACCTGTTTAATACACTTCCATTCTCATTCATCATTAAACATACACAAACAGCATTGCAATAAAATGATAACTAAGATGCCAACTGAAGACAATAATTTAGTAAGTTTTAGGAATTTTAAAAAGCAAATGGATGTACCTTTTATAGTATACGCTGATTTTGAATGTATTCTAAAATCAGTTGATATTCAAAATTCTGCAAATATTAAATCTATACAAAAGCACATTCCATTTGCATACAGTTATTATATTAAATGTACATTTAACTCTAATTTAGATATATTTAGAATTTATAATGGTGTTGATGACGCACCTAATCATTTCTTTAAGAGTTTAGTTAAAGATATAAGATATATCTATAAGAATTATTTAAGTGTAGTAAAACCAATGAATTCCTTAACACCACTTCAACAGATCAGACAAATGGAGGACAAAATTTGTCACATTTGTGAATGTTTGCTATCTGTTGAAGATCGTGTGGCTGATCATTGTCATCTAACGGGTGAATATAGAGGTCCCGCACACAAAAAATGCAATTTAGAATTTCAAATTGCAAACTTCATTCCGATATTTTTTCACAATCTTTCGGCATATGATTGTCATTTGTTTATTAGAGAATTATCATGTATTAAAGGTGATATAAATATAATTCCTTTCAATAAGGAATTATATGTATCTATATCGAAAAGAATTTCGGTTAATGATTCCATTGATAATGATGTTGATAATGATGATGATGATGATGATGATGATAATGGTGATAATGATAAGACAATAGAATTACGTTTTCTAGATTCTTTTCGATTTATGCCGTCGAGCTTAGAAAAACTAGCTAGCTATTTGTCTGATGATGACTTGACGACAGTAAAATTAATCTATCAAACTCATAATGAATTCAGTTTAATGAAGCGTAAAGGTGTCTTTCCATATGACTTTCTTAACTCAGTTGATCGGCTGGAGGAAACACAACTACCACCGCGATCATGTTTCTTTAATAAACTTACAAATGAGTCGTGCAGTATAGATGATTATGAACATGCTGAAAATGTTTGGAATACATTTAATTGCAACAAATTGTTGGACTATCTTCTATTATATCTAAAAGTAGATGTTCTCTTGCTATGTGATATATTTGAAAATTTCCGTAAAGTTTGTAAGAAAATTTACAATTTAGACCCTTGTCAATATTATACTACTCCAGGCTTATCTTGGGATGCAATGTTGAAAACAACTAAAATAGAATTGGAATTACTAACAGATATTAACATGTACAATTTCGTTGTACGAGGTATTAGGGGAGGTATTGTTCAGTGTAGTAAACGGCACACCATAGTAAATAATAAATACGTTAATGATTATGATCCCACAAAAGAATCAAATTATCTAATGTATTTTGATGTAAATAATTTATATGGATATGCAATGTCGCAGTATCTTCCCTTTAAAAATTTTAAATGGTTTGAAAACGTTGAAGACTTTAATATACATGTAGTGGAAGAAGACTCAGAAATTGGTTACATATTAGAAGTAGACTTGGAATATCCAAGTACACTGCACGACCGTCATAGCGATTTTCCATTCTGTGCAGAAAATAAAAAAATTGGGGGCATGAAACAGCAAAAATTAATAACAGACTTAAACAATAAAACCAATTACATAATACACTATCGCAATCTGCAACAATGTCTTCAACATGGTTTGATTTTAAGGAAAATTCATAGAATTCTTCAATTTAATCAGTCAGATTGGTTGAAAAAATATATTGATATAAATAACTATCACCGAACATTGGGTAAGAATGTATTTGAACAGAACTTTTTTAAATTGTTAAATAATGCAGTATATGGGAAGACAATGGAAAATGTTGATAAAAGAAAAGATATAAAATTAGTATGTGAATGGGAGAGTAGGGGGAAGAGATTAGGAGCTAGAGCTCTTATTGCCAAACCTAATTTTCACAGTTGTCTGAAAATTCATGAACAAATGGTTGCGATTCAATTGAAAAGAGTACGAACTGTGTACGACAAACCCATTTACATTGGATTTTCTGTCTTGGAACTCTCGAAACATAAAATGTATAATTTTCACTACGAATATATGAAACCGAAATATTGTGAAAATATTAATTTAAATTATATGGACACGGACTCGTTTATATATGATATTAGAACGGATGATCTATACAACGATATTAGAAACGATGTACGAAATCAGTTTGATACATCTGGGTATCCGAAAGATAATATCTATAATTTACCGCTTGTCAATAAAAAAGTATTAGGAATGATGAAGGATGAATGTAATGGTAAAATAATTAAAGAGTTCATTGGTTTACGCGCTAAAATGTATTCAATTAAAATTGATGAGGAGGAAAAAGAAATTAAAAAAATTAAAGGAGTTAAAAAATGCGTAACCAATAGACTAACGATTAATGACTTTAGAAAATGTTTATTTGAAAAAAAAATGTACTATGATTCTATGTATGTATTTAGATCAAAGATTCATGAAATATATACTCAACACATTAGTAAATTAGCATTAAGTTATTTAGATGATAAGCGATTTATTAGAGATAATAGTATTAATACATATGCATGGGGACATTATGCAATAAATAGTCAACAACCATCATCATCATCATCATCATCATCATCATATCCCAATGAAAATGTATTAACATCATCTTCAAGTGATAATATTGTACAATAGTATTAAGTGATTTTAGATTATAAGTGAATATATATATATATATAACGTGAAAAAAACAATAAATAAATAAATAAATAAAGAATATCATTAAAATATTTTAGTTTGTTTTTATTTTAAACTATAGTCATCTATTGAATAGGAATTTTAAACACAAGTAACCACAATTTGTTTTTGTGTGAATAAAATTTAATCGTGCTTGTTCTTAACCTTACTCAACTAAGTTGATATAAAATTTAATCGTTTAGAAATAAAAAAAATCAAAACAAAACTTTTTTATATATTATTTTATTTTTTTGAGAATTTTATAATATAATAAAAATAAATCTCATATTGAAGTATATATAATATTATTGAAGTTCATCTTTATTGATCCAAGAATTATGTTGATTGGAAAATCCCAACCATTTTACGTACGCCTGGTGCCCCTTAGTTTTAATAACATTTTCAATCAAGTATGTATTTGGAAAATGTGTCTTTAATAGTTCATGTTCATAGAATCCACCAACAATCGGATTCCTTTGATAGTCTTCCAATAAATAGGTAATGGGGTTTGTGTTCTGTAAAGTACGAATTTTAAAAATTTCAGTTGTCCAGTTTGGAGTATATCCTTTTGAAAAAATATGTTTATATTTGCTAATTCGAACGTAATCTCCAACTTTTAGTTTACCAGATTTATATATTTTGGGATGATTATAGACTTGTTTTAGTATAGAACTTTCATTTTCTGCGTTAACAGACTTTGGTGTCATTCCAATTGTTCTATGCTTTTTATTATTATATTGATTAATTAAATCCTTGCATATATGTATCCATTGATAATTTCCTTGTAGACTAAAATTTTTCCACATCATTCCTTTTAGAGTTCTATTAAATCGTTCTACAATAGACGCTTTCATGATACTATATGTAGAGTAGTGGTTGATATTATGTTTTTTCATCAAGTTTTGAAATATTTTATTATAGAACTCTTTACCATTATCGGTTTGCAAGTTTTTTGGAATTCTCTTTAGCGAAAAAATAGATTGCATAGCATTGGTTATATCTTCACTACTTTTAGATTTTACAGGTACAGCCCAAGCAAACTTTGAAAATGTATCTATAACTGTTAAAATAAATCTATAGCCTTTGTTATATTTTGAGTAAGCACCCATTTCAACAAGATCTGCTTGCCAAAGATCATCAATTCCCTTGACCACCACTCGACGTCGAATGAAATTTCTACGTGCTTGCTTATGAAGCTCCTGAACCACTTCTTGTCGCTCCATTTCTAACGTCTATCTTACAGATTACATCAATTTAAATGCTGTTGATATTGAATTTAAATCAAAAACGATTTATATATCTATCTTTAAATGCTTTGTAATGAGCTTCGTTTTTTCATTTAGACGTTCTTCAACTGAATCAATTTTGTGATTAAATAATGATTTCATTTCATTTAGTGATTGATTGAGATTATTTAGTATTATACTTTGATCATGTATTAATTTACTTAAACGTGTTTCTACATTATCAAATTTTTCTGTAGTCAACACGTTTTGTTGTTGTATTATTTCGTTAAAACGATCCTCCATTCCCTTAATTCTCTCCATATACATTGTATCCAGTTGTTTCTTTATTTCACTTAAATAAGTTTTCATGTAAATTTTGTTTACGGCATCGTTTTCCAATACAGGACTAGCAATATTTTTTATTCTCCGCAAGTTAAAGTTGAAATTACGATCACTATCCAAATGAATCTTGAAATGTTGATTTTGGTATCTTACAGATCTTTCAATATAATGTCCAAACTTATCGATAGGCATTTTATGAATATGAATTGTTTGCACATTTTTAAGTCTATTTATATAATAATTTTTGCTTCTCTCAATTCCTCAATAATTGATACAATTTCATTATTATGATTTGAGTGACCAGCTGTTGTTGATGAAATCAAAAGACGCAATCTATCAACCAATTCATTAGGATCATCCCAATAAACATAATTATGCTTTTTTCTATTCAATTTCATTAAACCTTTTCCCTCATGAATTTTCTGTTGTTTAAATAGGTTTTTAATAATCGTTGTATATTTAATTGAACGATTTCCTTTAATCTGGCCATTAATACTGTTATTTCGTTTATGGACATTAGTCATCTCCAATATTTGTTTATAATTATTTAAATCTGTTTTATTATAACTGATTGGTTTCTTATAAACTAACAATTCATATAAGCCTGATGTGAAGGGCCATTTTAAATTACCTACAGTAATATTGGTTGAATTGAAAGCGATGGGTTCATTACCCAGTCTCCATATTTGATTTTTATCCTTATGAGGACCATAGGTTTTATCATATATATTTAAGTTAACTTTTGATAAATTATATTGAATACTTTGATTGGGATGTATTGCAATGGTGTTATCATCATCATTGTTATCATCCTCATTATCAACATTATCATTATTATCATCATCATCATCATCATGGTCATCATCAAATGATTGAAACGTGTTTGAACTTTTCTCGATTTTCTTGTTATTAGAGCTTGAAGAAAACGTGTTATAATCAAGCTTACTCTTTTTATATGGTGTACTGAAGGCAACTTTATTATTCTCAAGATCATGTTTAAAAGAGCCATCCGGATATTTTTCATGTTTTATAATGGTGTTATTATTATTATTATTATTATTAGTTGATTGAACTAATTCTTTTAATGGTTTTGATATTGGTTTCAATGTCTTTTCCAACAATTCATCATTTGCAATTTCTCCAAGCAAAATATTCTTATATTTCTTTTTTAAAATATTTCGAGTTTTAATAAGATTATTAACTAGATTTGTGTTCATATTTATAGGTTGAATTAGAAACAGATTCAAAACAGATCAGTTTAGCAGTTTAGCAGTATAGCAGTATAGCAATTTAGCAGTTAGCAGTTTAATAGTTGAGAAGCTATTAGTTTAATAATTAATCTTGTACTGATTTTAAAGTGTCTGTAATATTTCTTTTATAGCTTTATAAATATATCGAAACCTTTTCTATATCGACCATTATTCATAGGATCATCTTTGTTAATAACTAGAAAACCATATTTTTCTTTCCAACACTCGGTACATAACTCATGAAATGTTTTCAAAGTCATATCAGAACCAACATGATCATTGTAAATATGCTTAATATTCATTGCATCCTGTTTGAAAATTATAATTATATTAGCATTATCGCGAATCAAGTGTTTTGGTATACGTGTATATGTTTGACATAAATAAAAACTATCAATATCTTTATGACGACCCATACAGAAGTAGGCACGTACATGATTTTGTTTCTCACAAGCTATATCGTCGAATATAAATACTGAATTTGGTTTAACTTCGTCTGGCGATAGAACATCATCATTATTGGAAAATGATGAAAAATTTATCTCCTTAATGGGTTTAATTAGACTTTCTAAGTACTTATATTTCGGTTGTTGTGTTGATTTTGAATATAAGTAAATATTTTTAAATTTCAATCCATGAGGACTTTCAATAAGACTGATCATAACATTTGTTTTTCCGCAATTTGATGGACCTACAATAAGAGCTCGAATAGAATTCGGTAGTAATGAACTATGACGAATTTTATTTGATGAATCGAACTTTGATTCGATATTCTTTACGTTAATCCTTTTATGTTGTTTAAAAAAGCGCATTCTGAAATCTAATGATAACATAATATATAAACCAGTCTCTTTTATTTGTTTTCAATCAATTTGATTTTAATCTTTAATCGACAAAGTATCAATAGATATGACAATCATTTATAAAAAGATATTCAATCGTCATCCATCCTTCATTGGTAAAGGTTTTCTAAATAAAATAATTAATAAACTTCCCATTGAACTTCATCTACCCGGTTATCAATTTTGCGGACCTGGTACAAAATTAAAGAAACGTTTAGAAAGAGGTGATCAAGGAATCAATCCATTGGATACTGCTTGCAGAGAGCACGATATAGCATACTCAAACAATAAAGATTTAGAGAAAAGACATATTGCTGATAGAATTTTAACTGAAAAGGCTTGGCAAAGGGTCAAAGCAAGTGATAGTAGTTTGGGTGAAAAATCAAACGCTTGGTTTGTTGCTACTGCAATGAAAGCAAAAACAAAATTCGGTATGGGTAACGTTATTAGTGAAACTAAAAAGTCGTCTCCAGTAAATACCCACAAACTGTTTACACATGCATTGAAAAGTGCAAGAAAGAGTATAAAGAAAAGTGAAAACTTGAAAGATGCTATAAAGATTTCACGAAAAGTTGTAAACAATATTTTCAAGGGGAAGAAAAAATCGTTAATAAAAACGCCTCGAATAATACCGCTACCAAAATCTGGAGGTTTTCTTCCACTTGCCCCTATATTTGCTGCACTGGGTGCACTTGGTGGTTTAGCTGGTGGTGTATCTGGTATTACAAAAGCAATCAATGCAGTTAAAAATGGAAAGGAACAGCTGACTGAAGCAAAACGACACAATAATACAATGGAAGCCATTGCGATGGGAAAAGGCATGTTCTTAAAACCATATAAAAAAGGTTTTGGATTATATTTAAAGCCTTATCAACAAAATTTTTAATGAAGCTACCTAAAAGAGCCCTTTCTGATGTAGACTTGAGAAAATATGCAAAACATATTCCAAATTTTAGAGGTGTGTTTATGTGTAACACCCTTCCAAGCAGCAAACCATTTAAAAAAGAATGTGGAATAATCAATCTGGATACTTCAAAGGGCCCTGGCACACATTGGGTAGCATACTGGAAAAACAACAATCAAATCGAATATTTTGATAGCTTTGGCAATTTGCAACCACCAAAACAATTAATAAAATATTTAGGAAAAAACATTAGTTATAATTATGATAGATATCAAAATTTTAATACAATAAATTGTGGTCATTTATGTTTAAAATTTTTGTTTTCGAAGCTAAACTAAAAAGAAACTATAAATGTGTTTTAATAAAATACATTGATTAAGAATTAAAAATATCTTGTTTTATTTATATATATATATATATATATATATAAACATTTTTTTTTGTTTTTTCATTTATTAAAAATTTTAAAAGAAATATTAGAATTAAATAATTTTTCTAATTTCACTTGTTAGAGGTGAGTATTCGATTAAGCGATCATGAATAACTAAACAGTATGCTGATGTTTTTTCTGGAATTGGTTTGTTTGCTTCAGTATCAAATTCAATTCGTACATCAATAGGTCCAATTTTAACAGTTTCATTTTGATGTGAAACATCAACAACAATAAGCGGTGCGTAAGACTTGTAATCATTAACATCCAGCAATGGTTCAGGTTCTCGCATGTAAAAGCCTTGTTGAAATTTTGCATACATATTATATAGTACAGAATACTGGCCATTTTCAAAACGATTATGTAAATCATCATATGGATATGACTCTGAGTTTAGATATACTTTTAAATTAGAGATATTACAATGGTCAAATATATTTCCTTGTTCTTTACTTTTCACTTTTTGTAAACCAATTATAAGAAATCGTGGTCTTTCGTTTTGTGGAGAAAGCTTTACATTCCATAAAACCTTTGTAGTCGTTGGTAGTGCAGGATTTACATGACAATCCCAACTACGAAATGCAATTGGTATAGAATTTTTGTTGTTGATTATCTTAAACATTTCCAATTTTGCAAAGTCTGATAGTTGAATATGCGGCATTTTCCATGTTATATCCAGAATTGTTAACTTCAACTGATCAGTTGTATTTGTAGAATAATATGATCTCTCATCGGATGTCGAACGTTGAAGAATGAGCTCATGTTTCGAATTTAATAGTATTTTGTTATAATCTTCAGCAAAACCCATCCACATTTTCAGAGGTATACAATAGCTAAAATGACTTTTTTCTAAAACAAAAGTTTCTTTAAGACACCAACCAGCGTTTTTTAGTGTAGCACTTTCAGCCTTATTCAATGATATAAAATTTTTCATGGTAGATGAAATTCCAAGTTTGCGTGTACGATCAACTTCAAAACCATTAATTTCATAACGAATTTCATCGAACAAATATGAAACAAAGTTGTTTTTAAATTTCACATCTGTAGCTGGAACCTCTTTGTTTGCTTCCTTCTTCACTATAAAACCATGAATGTAAATCATACTCTCACTTGGTAAGACAAAGAGATCCTGATTTTGAATTGGTATACGAATTTCATCATTGTTGTTGAATGATTTTAGATATGGAGAGTAACTATGATATTCCCTTTTTACAATACTCTCATCATATATAGGTTTTTGAAGGACATTTAGTATTTCATTCATTGTTGAAGATTAAATCCTAATGATTTCAAGTATTCTATATTATATGATGTTAACGGGTTTTTTTTATTTTTTATAGTTTCTCGAATGCGAGTTGATGAGGGATTGAATGGCAATCCTCTTTGCATTACGTTTTTATTGTAAATTATCATTATTCTGGTTTGAAGTGGAGTCTAAGAGTGATTTTTTCTCCTCTAAAATTTATAAGTTCACCGTCTTGATTTAAGATTCTAATCGTTATGTTGTTTATTTGCTGACAGTTGACGGGAAAATAAATAACATTTCGAGGTTTTTCGCTTATTTTATATCCTGGAGGAACATCAAGAGGAAATTCATGAATAGCATGATTCGAAGTATTATTAATAAATGATCCGGTTGTTAAGTTGCTTTCAATGCGTATTGTATTAACATTCGTAATATGTGCAGGTAAGTCAGATTCAAATAACCTTGTAGTATTCAATTGATTAATATCTACAATCATCACTTCCACAGATTTATCATTTTGAAGATTTTGATCAGTGTTATAATATTCAGTTGAATTTACTTCTAATTTACTTTTGCTAAATCCGAGCAACTTTCCTATACTGTTTGGTTGTGAAAAATCTATATCCATTGATGAGGTTATTTCAGTTTTAAGTGTGTTATTGTTAGCTTCAATTACTAGATAAATTGATTCATCAATATCTTTTAAGCTTGAGTTTAAGAAAAAATCAATATCCTCAAGTTCATATGAACCAACCGGAATAGTAATAATATGATTTCCTATATGAAACAAATTGTTGTGAAAATCTACATTAGGTATGGAGTTGAATGCTACAAAATCAATAAGTCCACAAACATATTTTGTAGGGAGTTCAATTGGAGGAAAATATTCTCCAACCAGAGTTGATTTGTTTCCGTTTAAAGATATTGTTATTGACATTTCAAGTATTCAGAATGAACTGATGATGTTTGATGATTATTCTATCTGATTTAAGTGTTAAATAATAAATCCAAAAAAAGAAAAAATGTCTTTTATAATTTTATGTTTTCTTTATTAATATTTGATTTAATAAACTTTCTTAAGAGTATTACATTTTTTTGAGCACATATACAGTATTTTCTATGATAACAACAAACATTTACAGATTCATCATTTTGATATAATGTTTTTAAATTTGGACAATTTAAATCATCCAGGTTATAAAAATTAATTTTATCCTTAAAAATATTTTGAATCCACTTAATTTTTTCTAATCCTTTAGCATAATAAATATAATTTTTATCTTTAACATGCGCAATATAATATTCCACAATATTTGTTAAGGATGAATCACCATCTTTCCATTTTAATCCATGATGATGATTATAAAGCCAATTAATTGAATATTTTTCTTTTGTTGTCAACGATGAATATGGAAAAGGTGGTTTAATAATAAATGTTTGAACTTGTGAGTCGTCAATTGAAATACTCAGTTCTTTTACAATGAATTTATTGTTGAGATAAAAACCTTGTACGTCTACAACTAATATTCTCTCCTCCGACATTGTTTAGTACTAATCAAGTCACAACGACGACTGTAGAACTGTTTATAAAGTCTATGTTTTTAAATTATTATAAAAATTCATTATATATAATGCTTGATCCCAACTGTTATCGATAAGGGAACATTTACAGGTATCAGGTCCACAAGTTGTTTCATTGTTGGACCACACACAATTGGTGTAATGATATCCAAATTTTGATTTACTTTTCTTATAAAATGCATATTCATCGAATTGAGTTTTTAATTTCTTCAAAATAATCTCATGTTCATACCACAAAAACCTTTCTTCGTTCAAGAAGTCATGTAAAATTTTCGAATAAAACTGATTGTTCATTATTTTTCTTATTTTAATTTTTTTATTTATGTTAAATAAATGTTCTTAACACATCAACAACAAAGTTTATATTAAGTAGTAGTAAATGTATTTCATCATATTAGTTAATTTATGATATTTCCATATCCAAATCATGGGTATAATCTTGAATGTTGATTAATGTCATATCGGATCGGTATGTAGTATCATCCTCAGAAACCGTCTCAATTTCACCATTACTTAAAATTCTCTCGTATTCAACTTGACGGTATTCGAAACATGAAATATTTAATCGACGTTTCAAGTAATTGCTGTTATATGTACAACGGATTCTCAATTTTATATTATCTTTGTATTGAAGTTGAAAATGTCTATAAAATGGAGCCGAACTTTCAATTATTCCTGCAATATTTTTTTCTTTTTTTACTAAATCTTGCCTAAATGCTTCAATAGCTTGTTCAACAGTAAAAGATTGATTTATAGGTGGTGGTGGTGGGGAGTCTTCTTGTTCTTCGTTTGATTCATATTCTGCTTTTGTTGTTGTTGTTGACTCGATGTTTTTATTTAAATCATTACTATACTTTAAAAGTTTGAAATTTAGTTGTATGCTCACAGTATCATTATTCGGTAATTTTATTGCAAATTCTGTATTTTTAAGTTCATTTTCACTCAAATCAATAGGTAATGAAGCTGAAAACACTTGTATGATATAGATATATGAAAAAAATATGATAAAAATATTTTTCATTTTAATTTTTCTTTTTTTAATATATATATATATATATATATATATATATGTATATATGTTCTTAAGTTAGCGATATATTTTTGAATGAGATGATAAGAATTGTTTCTCATATTTATATACTAATTTAATAATCTTCGTATTGAAATGAGTCATCATCACCACCGCTAGCACCACCACCGCTAGCACCACCAGCTGCTTTCTTAACTATACTATTATTAACCATTTTTTGAGGGAGGAGGAGGAGAGGTTTTTGTTGATTTTTATTCAATGAGCGGATACCAGTCTTACCATTATAAGATTTAGTTGCACCACTAAAAACATGTTCATCTATTTCACTATACGCGCATGATGGTTTGTATGAGTCTACATTTATATCTTTAAAACCACCCTCATAGACTGTTCCGACTAGTGATATCATACCACCAATAACCTCAATTTTTATATGTTGATTGTGACTAAATTGAAATATTGGAATATTTGTTGGCATTTGTTGTCCTCTATTAAGAGAAAAAATTTGCGTTCTAGTCCCTCCTTCTGCAGTTAGAAACACCTGCATTATAATATCCAAAACTATTGCATTTATTATTTGAAAAGTTTTCCACTGTGCATGACAAGTACAATATTTATCACCAGTTTTTAAAAATTGACCCCAATACATATTTATCAAAGTTTTAATTTAACTGAATCTCTTTTTATATATGCATATATATATATATATATATATATATATATATATATATATATATATATATATGTGTATATGTATGCATACACGTATACTTAACCGCAACTGATAAGAAGTTATTGAAATATCTAAAAACGTCTTATACTATCAATTATTGAATATAAAGAATCAGTTTGAAAGTTCGTCTTACGGTGAAAAGTTGAAAGCAAAAAAAAAAAAAAAAAAAATGAGGGCAAGCTTAAGAAAATTGTTTCAAAGTTCTAATATTACATACTTACCTTTAAAGAATATGGAAGAAAATACTATATATGAAATCAACAAGATAGATCGAGTAGATACAAAATATGGTGAAAGTATAAGATGTGATCTAAATAACGAATATTACATTTATTTACCTAAACGATTTCTGATTATTACTAAAAATCAGATGGATTATCTAAACACAACTCCACACATTTTAAAGAAAGTTAAAGAAGTGAAGGGGTCATATACTCTAATCCTTAAAAAGAAGAAGCAATTTGTATTCTACAACAACTTGTATAACAGTACTGAAGAAGACGATGATGATGATGATGATGATGAAATAGAAAACACATTTTAAACAATCCACGAAACAGAAACCTTTTAAAATTAAAATCATATATATTTATGTATATATATATATATATATTAACAAAACTCTGCATACATTAAAATTTCTTTCACATTTGATTAAATAGAAACTTTATAAAAAAAAACGGAAAAACCGCAACAGAAACTTTTTAAAATTTTCTCATACATTTTAATTAAATAACAACTTTATAAAATTGAAAAACCGCAACGGAAACTTTTTAAAATTAAATTCTCACAACATTAAAATTTTAACCACATTTTTCCTGTTTAGAAACAAAATTACATTTCAGAATTTTGTATAAAAACCCTCTCTAGTTCTACTTTAATTTACTATTCAAGTAATGGAAGCACACCTAAAAACAATATTTAAAAAAAGTCAAAATAAAACCATTCTCCCTGTAAAAGAGATGGTTTTTAACCATAACTATAAAATTACGAAGATGGAGCGTGTACAAACACGCTTTGGGACAAAAATTCGTTGTCTGGTGGAAGCGAATAAATATATATATCTACCGAGCATATTCAATAACACCATAGATGATGCTACTATTGCGGAATTTGACCGCAATACCTACTACCTTTTAAAAGAAAGAAAAGGTAGCGAAGATAGCAGCAGCAGCAATAAATATTATGAACTAACTATAAATGCAGCTGCAACAGGTAATTTTTGGTAAATAGTTTTTTTATTTATTTTATTATTATTAAATCTAAATATTATTTTTTGTTATCGTTCTAGCTCAAGATACACTAAAGAAACAAGATGCACTAAATAACTAAAAGTATAATTACACCAACTTTTTTACCATTTTTTTTATTATATTGTAAAATTTTTAAACAAATTAATAAATAAAATATATAAGTACATAAATAGTATTGCTTTGGGTTTTTTTATTTCTTATCAACTTTGTTGTGTATGGTTAGGGTCTTGTATTCAAATAATTTCAAATTGTTGTGTATGGTTAGAGTCTTGTATTCAAATAATTTCAAATTCAAACAAATTTAATCAACTGTTTCAAACACACACACACACACACATTCATACATATCAACGAAACGAATGAAAAAAACCATAACAGAATTTTTAACAACAGAACAACAATACAATAGGGTGGCACTTATGTATATCATCGTTGTTAGTTTTCTCATACAAAATTAGTACACAAATCCTAACCAACACCTTAAATACTAGCAAAAAAATCACAGACTTTCGTAAACCGCCCTAATGTAGTTTAATTCATATTGTATTAACCCTCTAACTTCAACAAAAATAACATCCACCACGACTTCACTTTAAACAAAACCGAACACGCTGCCGCCTCATAACACAAAATATCATAGAGTCGAATTTAACCCCAACGACCGTTAAAGGGTTAAGGTATACACATTTATAAACTAACATACACACACACACATACATATATTTTCAAAAACATACATACATACACACACGCACCCCATCCACAACAAAATCAAAACCCTACAATCGTCACACCATCTTTGCGGTTTGACACCCTACCTAAAGAACATCGGTAATGGTCGATTTTCACACAACATACCCCTACTCCATACAACACAATGTAGCAAACCAATCAACTAACTTAAATGCCGGCTGTAGCGTAGGCATGATCCAAATTTTGTATGAGGATCATGGTCGCGAAACCCCACAAACAACCTACTGTCCTGTGTTTACGTGAACAAGTTCGAGGCCCTGGAGCAACATTCGACAAGAGTGCGAGAATTTGCCGCCCGAAGTTCTCGCCGAAGTGATGAAAAATTGACGGCGCCCATTTGGCCGATATCATCTTCTCGACTTGACCAATGAAATTCTAAAGGTTCAAATAAACATAATCAAAAAATAGAATCGAAGTTTTTCATTTACATAGAAAAAAAAATAATAATGAGAGCCAAACAACATGGGATGACTTCTTTTGGCCCATCTTGTAGATACTGTTTATGATTCGATTAGGCTAAAGTTCGTATCGCTCTGTAAGAAAAATAACATGTAGAACAAACATTATGCGAACACATCTGTTCATACATAAACGAATTTCCTGCTTAAGAAAACAAACGTTGACCTTGGCGTGAAATATTATCTCTGCGTTTTCAATTCTTTTAGAACCTTCTAGCTGCGTATTTTAATTTTATAGCGAAAGTGCACTAAATTTTCAATTATATCGCTTATTTACTAAAAACAACGGTTGGAGTCAAAAATGGGATTTTTTGACTTAGTGATGTATAATTATTCCTCATGACGTTATTCATATGATGTAAAAATTTTATATTAATATCTTGTTTACTGAACTCTTGAGAGGAATATAAAATAAATTAATATAGTGTGTCACAACTTTGGGTTTACATCATTGCTTTATTGGAGCACCCATTTAACAGCTGATAGTTGCTTTTTGTTTAGTTTGCTTTGAAATTTTATTATGAATCGACTTACACCAGAGCAACGCATGCAAATTCTTGAAATTTTTAATCAAAATAATTGTTCTATTCGTCAAACTCATCGTTACAATTGATATATTCAAAGTAACTTTTATTTCACGTAATGACCCAATTAATTGGCCACCAAGATCGTGTGAATTAACCCCATTGCATTATTTTCTTTGGGGTTATGTTAAGTCACTTGTCTACGTCGATAAACCACCAACAATTGAACACCTGGAAATCGACATTCGAAGAGTTATCGGCGAAATACGGCCGCAAATGCTGCGAAAAGTTTTTGAAAACTGCTGTTCCAGATTGCGCCTT
The DNA here is from genome assembly GCA_936439885.1 of Nowickia ferox. Classification (NCBI taxonomy): domain Eukaryota; kingdom Metazoa; phylum Arthropoda; class Insecta; order Diptera; family Tachinidae; genus Nowickia; species Nowickia ferox. Next base: position 85,283,534 of record OW387023.1, on the reverse strand, counting down.
CTACGCGCAAGCCGTGGAGTCCACATGGCAGAAATCATATTTAAACATTAATCTCATAATTTTTTCTTTCCAATAAAGCCGGTTTTATTGATACTAAAAATTTATTTCCTTGTTTTATTATGATTTAAAGATGTGTCACTCCATAAAAAAGTGTCAATTCTTTTTCTGGCAAAATAGTTTTTTAAGGTATGTCGTTGTTTTAGTAAATGAGCGATATGTGTATACAATTTTAGTGTAACAAGAACTTAGGAAAACATTTTATATGAAAAATTTATTAAAATTGTGAGGAAATGTGTAATTGCTTGCTAGAATTAAACAGCAACTTCAAATAAAATGCGGTTTTTATACTTTAAAAATCTGCCAAGTTTTAAATTTCCCGTTTTTCGGGCATAACAAATCATTTACATACTCGTACAACATTGAACCCAAACAAACTAAAACTAATTTTGTGATCTTGACCCATTTCGATTAGAATTACATTGATTGTAAGTTAAAGATAAGAAATTCAAGAAAAATATATATACATATATTTACTCGTACATATAAATGTGGCAAAAAGGAAAAAGTGCTTAAGTCGAGATAAAATGATTTTGAGTTAATGTTACTTCCATAATCTGCATATTTGAAAGTAGCCTTGGTCAAAATCTCAATCAATTTGTGTGATTTTTCAGAAAGTTATAGCACTATGACTTCCGACTTATCTTTTTTAGACTTCTAATCTCATTTGGAATAATAGCTTCATTTAGGTTATACTTATAGTGTGTAGAACGATGTTTGCTTAAAAAAATAAAGCTTAACAGAGAGTTTCCCAATTTAATCAAAAAAGAAATAAATTTCGGAAAATCGACAACAACGCTTAAAATTTATCTCCTGCAAAACAGTAAAATATGACTTAAGCACTTTTTCCTTATTGCCACAGATATGTATGTGCAAATTTAAGGCCATCAGTGAAAAAGTGGTTTAACACACATTTTTTTTTTTGGTTGCTGTTAGCTACATTTTAATTTAATTGAAAGGTACACATGAGCGATTCCTCGTTAACGGATGCAATATTCATACAATTTTAGTTTATCCAAAAACAATAAAGGAATGAATAGAAGTAAGCAAGAGTGTTAGATATATTTAATAAAAATTTTGGGCGGAATCGTTAATAAAATAAAAAGGTTAAAGCAAATCCTAGCGACAAATGGGCACGAAACTAACAGAAATGTGCGAAATTTGTGAAGAAAAAATTGTCTGTTTATGCAAAAATTAAGTTGAAAAACATCCCAGACAGAAATTGCCAACCATTTAAAAATTGTAGTACTGGGAAAGCACTTTTGCGCAAGAAACCAAAACAGTTTACCATTGCTACAGTTTTCAATTTAAAAAATGTTTTGCCAATGCTTTTTCATAAAAAAAATATTTTTACTTTTTATTTGTGTGTGAGTTAGAGCACAAGGCCACAATTTCATTTGCTATTCTCTAAGGACTAGAAAATAGCAAGATTCGGCAAAAAGTAGTCAATTGCTTTGACAACGAGAACTTAAATCTCCTATTTTAATATTTCAAAGTCAAAGGCTGAAAATTCTGATAGAGAATGTCCTCTAATAATTACATCATCTAGTATATGGTTCTGCATGTTCATAGTTTGCGATTTAGTGCTATAATATTTAGGCATGAGCACAACAAAGGATTCTAACATTAGGAAGAGGAGGAGGAGCAGTGTCTTTTTTTACTTGGTAGTTGCAAAAAGTTTAGCAAAAAAAATTGTATACTATATTGTATAGACTTTTAAACTTTATTACACGAGAAAACAAATTTATTGTGATAACCGAATTTGTAGCCAATCGAATTTTGTCGGTTCCAACAACTTATACACAATTCTGTTCTAATGAACGAATATAGCTTTTGTAAGCATTAATTTTTCATTACTGATATATGAATTTTTTCGCTATAGCGAAAACAAACCAAAAATTTGAGCAGTTACTTATTTTCACTAATGGTTGACATTTTTCTGAATTTACCTATATGTAAGTATGTTTTAATATTCTCAAACGAGGACAAGCTTCCTCAGTTCGTCTGGCCACTCGTATGTTCAGGGCGGTTCTAATTTTTATATGACATTGACTGACCTAAATAATTTATAATTTATTAAAACATATGGCAGATGGTAATTTAAAATATACAACGCACATAATTGCTGATAAGAAACAATATTATTTTTTCCTCATTTACATATGTATATAATTTTAGTGATAACTACAAATAATTATTTGAAATAGTTTCAAATACAAAAAATGTATTGCTACAAAAATCTTTAAAATTATATTACATTTTTTATTTAACGTGAATCATACATATTTACCCCTTATGCAAAAAAAAAAACACAAATTTATTTGTACTTCAAGTGTGCTTTAGTCTAAATTTACATAATTTGTTTCAACCCACACTTCAAGCTCAAATTATTTATTTTTTTTTTTTTTTTTTTTGAATAAGGGAGTTATTATTTCATTGTTTTTAATTTTTTATTTAATGTACATACATACATATAATGTATTTCATATAATCCGAATACATATAAATATATTTTGCTCTTTTCATGCAAATTATTTCTCCACTAAAGCGGCCCACCCACTTGCAATATAATTGCATAATTTTTCGTATTGTACAATAATATCGCCAATGTGTATGTCATATTCGATGATGGCACAATATATTGGCAAATATCAAAAGACTCTTGATTTTTATTGTACAATCAAGACAATTGTGTAATGTGGTGGCAACATATTGTTCAATGTTGTTTAGTTTTTCACTGCCAGGAAAATTGGGCAATATTTTCTTTAACACTATTGTGCCATTTATTGCATAGTATAGGTCAAAATGGCAATAATATGTACTCGTACAACAACATATGCAATAATATTGTATAATGGATGGGCCGCTTAATGTACTCATGCATTATTTTTTTTTTTTTTTGTATCAGGCTCTAGACTTAAAAGGCAAATTATTTTTTGTTAAATTTTTTCCTTATTTCTAATGACTCTTAACGTTAGAAGCACATTTAAAGTATGTCAACCCACTTTGCTGCATAAGGTTTTTTACTCTTGAAATGCAAGAACTAGTGGCCTGTTGTGCTCAATACAAACTCTATACTTTTTTATGCGAACTTTGAAATATTAGTATAGTTTTGCTAAAAAAAAAATCAAAAATCTAGAGAAACTGTAATATTTATATCGAGTGCGTCGAAGCTTACAATTTCTTTTTTAAAGCCTGGTGCGGAGTTCATACGGAATTTCCACTTGCCAGTACGGACTTTCATGCGAAAAGTACAGGGAATTTGTGAAATTTATTGCATATCTTAGGGATGTTATAAATATAAGTGGAGACTTTTTAGCCAACTGAAACAAAAATTAATGTTCATACAATTGTTTGGTCTCGGAATTTTTGACATTTATAATTTTCATCAAATTAAAGAAAACTTCTATACGTTTGCTTTAATTTAGTACGAATTTGTCGTATAGCCTTCTTACGAATGTCGTGTTACGACATGAACTACGACGATTTTGTACTAGACTAAAGAACATTGCAACATTTTTTCTTTAATCTAGTATAAAATTGTCGCAGTCGTAGTCGAAATACGACAGTCATTATTAGGCCCATTATTATATTTTCTGGATTACTCAGTAATTTCTTTTAATTATTCAAAAACTATAAATTTGAACAAAAAGAACTTGACGCTTGTAATGTTGAATGTTATAACTTGAAAAGTATAAAAACATCGCATATACATACATACGTAAGAACTGTTTGTAATATAAGAAGCTGCAAATAGTTTGAATACAAGATTTTTTTTCCACAGGGTGGGGCAGACTTAATCACCCTGTCGGATCGATTATTTTTTAAATTGTACTTTTTTAGAAGACAGTTTTCGTTTCCGGAAGGACAAACCTTAATTATTTCCGCTTGCAAACTAATACAAAAATATATAAATTATCACAGGCGCATATTCATAGTCAAAGCAAAGTATAGTTTACGAATTTAAAATCAGTATTTTGTATGTTAATACTGGTTGCAAATTTTTGAAGAAAACTTTGTTTTGACTATGAATATGGGCCATAGATTTTATTTACATAACCTAAGCAGCTTAATTTTTTTTTTATTAGACTTATAATTTCTACTCTACTATAAATGTGAATGTAAATTGAATTTTGAAATTTCAACTATCTCTAAATTTTTCATTGTTATTGTGCAGCTTTAAAAACCTATTTTTCATATAAAGGATTAAAAAAGTGCGTTCTGTGTTTTAACTTACGGGAACATAAAAAAAAATGTTTAAAACCAAAACTTTTGGGATTCTCAACAATATGGCATATTAAATAGTGTAACCTTTTATTTTGCCAACTCTTTTTGGTAAAACTTTGCCTACAATGGCCAAAGTGTGTAAATATAAATGTAAATTTATTAATATAAAAAAGTTCTCTTAATTTTTCATTTAGCTTCTTGTACTTTTAATTGACTTAATTATAAACAGGTTATAAGGTTTTTGTGGAAAACTTGATTCAAATGGCTTGGAATATGAAAGTTTACGTTGTTGGGAAAATTTCATTTGTATTAAAACGAAGACCTTTTGTGTGAGCTGCAAAAAGAAAATATATTTACATTTACTTAGGCTGTTAGAAACTTAAATAGCTCTTTATTACATTTTGATGACTTCAGTTAAATAACTTAAGGAGTCTAATCCTCAGAATCTTTTTTTATATTATTAAAGGATATAAAAGAAAAACTTTAAAACATTTTAAACATTACGAAATGCTTAATAAAAGTTATTAAAAAGATAAAAAAAAACTAAATAAATAATTTTATTAAATAAAATATTTGGTAACCAAAAATTTAAATTAATTAAAACCACAATAGCATTTATTACCAAAAATACACAAAGCTTCCAAATAAATTTAATAATAGTTTAACAAAGAAAAACCGCAAACAGCAAAATTTATGACAAAATATTTATCTCCAAATGAATTTATATTGCGCTAGATATACATAAATCTGCTTCCAGGAGTTAAACCAAGCATATACATATTTAAGGGAATGAGAAATATTTAACTTGTTATGCCTAAATAAAAAGGTTATCAACCATTACCAGCATGGGTTATAATTTACAAAATATGTTTCATTGTTTAAGCTTTTATTAAGCTTTATTTGGTTAGAAATGAGCAATCTATTGCTTGCTGTATAACCTGCAGCATTTATTTATTCGGTGTATACTTTTGGGCTTAAATATGTTTTTTTATGTATATTTTCTGCATATTAATTTTACTAATATGAATTAAATTGTTTTATAGGCGCCGTAGGTGGTGATGGCGGTGATGATGCCGATGATAAGGAAAAGGCAGAGGAGGAGGAGAGAGAGCGTCAGGAGGCCATTCGTGAGGCCGAAGAGCGACGCAAGGAGAAGCACCGTCGTATGGAAGAAGAGCGTGAAAAGATGCGACAAGACATACGTGATAAGGTAAGCTAATGAAATTACATTGTTTTTGTAGGAAATTTGAACAGCACATGTTTGTATATAGAAAAATAATGCACAAAGGAATTATTAACATTTGTTATAGACATTTCGTTTGAGCTAATCAGTGGGCAAAAACGATATTTCAATGTCGTTTATATTCAAATCATTTAAAACTTAGATCGATATATAATGCCGAAATCTGTCCCCAGCAATTTTTTTATTATATGCGAGTATACCTTAATTTTTGTTAGAGTACTTTCAAGATTTCATTACACAATGACTGCAATTTTTCTAATATTTTTTTTAAGGGTGTGATAACCATCCAGAGGTTAAAAATTATTTTTAATATATCAATATAATATATATGATCAAATCCTGCGTAAGAAGCGCTACATTCGTACTTGCTTTTGGAGTAAAATATAAAAATTATACTGTCTTTCAAAAGTAATACCTTCAACATAGTGTTTAATGGAATTGAAATGTATTTCCGAATGACATAAACTACAACTTTTTAACAAGTTGTTGTTTGAAAATAATTGCTCACAAAATTTTGTTATTTGGAAAGTTAAAGTGTGTTTTCAATAATAAAATCTAATTTCTAAAAGAAAGATAAATAAATAAAGCAATTCTAAAATAACTTACATATATGCAACCAAACATTTTTTAGTTTCTTTAATCAAAATCCGTTAAGCCCAGTACGGAGTTCTTACGGAATTTCACGGAAAAGTAATATTGTAGCAGTGTGTGTAGAATTGTGTTTGCATACACACAAATTCATTTATTTTTGAATTTAAAACATACAAAAACATTACAATTTGATGAAAATTAGAAATGTCAAAAATTCCGTGACCATTAATTTTTGTTTCACTTGACTGAAAAAAGTATCCACTTATATTTATAACATCCCTAAGATAGGCAATAAATTAAAAAAATTCCTTGTACTTTTTTCTTTGAAAGTCCGTACTAGCAAATGGAAATTTCTTTATGTAATTTACCAACCTGAATTTCTGTAAGTTTTTCTTTTTCATACAGTTCATATGGGAACCTGAGATTCCGTAAGAAATCCGTACCAGGCTTTAAAGTGAAACAAAGACACAAACATTCTAACTCACAAATATATAAACTTTCATCATAATTATATAATATGGAAGGACTGAAATGTATTTCTAACTAAATATTGTACTTCGAATAGTCTGCCGTTAGTGGTATTTTAAACGCATTTTCATCAGATGAGGACTTTCTTCTAATTCCGAGAATCCTTTTTATGTCAGCCCATATCTACGAAAGAACCCATATATATATCTACTGATTGCATTTAAAATATAAATGCCTTTTATTATAATTCTTGCCAATTTATAAAGTTCATGGGCGTTACTGAGTATAAGATTTTGCTCGTTAACCATCTGGCAAAATTTTCTCATCACAACAGCTTCAGTTCCGTTTGATGCAACATTTCCAGCGATTTTTTCATTTTTAAAAGCAAAGCAAACTGATAAAATGCAAATATATAGGAAAACAAAATAACAATTGCAAACAACAAATAATTGCACGCTACAGAAAAGTAGGATAAAAAATATAGTTGACTTGAAAAAAGTTTAATTCTGTGTGAAAAAATTCATATTACTAAAATTTCAATTTACTATTCCATTTTATGTAATTATTCACGTTTCTGTGCTACCAAAACTTTACTGAAATTTTTATTAATAGTTTATGGTACTCGCATATAAAATAATGTCCATGAAATATTTGCACAATAAACAATTATACTTGATAACATTTAAAACCGTATGTATCCCCTAAGCACTTGTTTTATGAAAAGAATAACAATTAGTTATTTAATTTGTATTTAAAAATACATCCGGCCCCAAAAAAAACACTAAACAACAGCAGTCTACATAAATGGATTAAAAATGGTAGTAAAAGGAAATTTAATTAAAGAAAAATTATATTGCATACATCCGGGCTGCTACTGAAAATAATTCCCTAAAACATATTCTTTTGTTCAGGTTATTTTCCCTTTTTTCTTTTTTTTTCTCTAATATATTATGTTGCTGCTCTCATTACAATTCTTTTAATAAATTTCTTCCCCTTAGAAAATATTTTGTGTATTTTTTTTATAATATTTTTACACACATTGTGCAAATTTTTGTATACAAATAAGAAAATAATTTGTGAAGAAACAATAGTATATTTTTAATTAGAGTAATTACAAGTGCACTAAAAATTTTCCAATTAGTTTGTATATTAACAATGAATAATGAGCCAAGCTAAAAATGTAAAGCAATAATGAAAATAGTAAGAAAAAAAAATTAAAAAGTCAAACAAAATAAACGATGAAGCTGCACTTTAATACCCTTGGAGTTCAAATTGACTCTAGTAGGGAGTCCTTTTATATTAGCGACTCCCTAACGGAGTCAGATTGAATTACGGGCGGTTATACTAAAACAACAATTAAAAATCCTCCAGCCATTGTCGGCGTTGTGTTTGTGTAATAAAAATTATTAATAACAATGACAGTGTAATTTATAACTATTTTGGTTTTTATAGAAAAAGAGGTGTTTTGCTTAGAGTGCATTTAAAATATAACAGAAGAAGTTATTATAATGTGCTAAAAAAAAATAGTAAAGTGCTAAAATATTAAATGAGTGAACAAAATTTAATTGTGTGAACTTTTGAGGTTTTTGTGGACGTGTTGGTGGCATTAGAATATAAAATAGATTTAGCTGATACTTATTTTTGGAATTATAGAAATAATATTATTTCAACAATTGTTTTTTATTCAAGCTATAATTATTTTTACAAGTATTAGAATAGCCACAATTATTTTAAAATAATGTTTTAATTGATTTGTTTCTTTTGCATATTGCTTGGATAGACATGCAGCTCACCCACAGTCAGGTTTAAAATTTGAGTTTTGTTTTTTTTAAGGGACGTTTCCATAAGGTCTCGAAAATAATTTTTCATTTCTAATATGACTTACAAAAAATTTTACTTCAAGCAAATGCTCCTAGAAAAGGTCTAAAAAACAAACAAACATTCAAGGCCCAGTTATGATTAAGTACTTAATGAATCCAATAACGCTTTTTAAGAGCCTGTCCGATGATGTTGGCAGAAAAGGAAGTCCTAAAAAAAGCATTTTCTAATAATAAAATGTTTTGAGGAATTATGAATTGCATTATAGCGAATATCTTTTCTGCAGGTAAGGTTATTGAATTTAGCAGTTATGGGCCAAAAATGGTGAAAAATATACAAAAAAATAATTGAATTCTAAATATTTTCAAGCTAAAGATGCAGTCATTTCGATTTAATTGTTTTAACATGCATTCAGCGGTCAATTTGGTACCATGCTTGTTCCTTTCTGCTAATATTCGTTAAAACACAATTGATGAAGTCCCTGATATACTTTATTTTATGCTTTTCGATATCACTAGTTTTCTCACGAAAACGTCTGCGCGGCTATCTAAGGCTATGGCGTATATATGCGTAATGTTTTCTGGTTCTTCTTGATCCTCGCACATCCTACAGAAAGCTGCAGTTACAGTTTCCAAATGCTGCTCCTTCCTCTGACCGAGCAGTTACAAGTCAACGCACCTATCAAGACTCCTAGCACCTTCTAATTCATATCCATTACACACGTAAAAACTGGGGTCCATTACCTGTAAGTTGGATAGAAGATAGAGAGAGAGAGAGAAAGACAGAGAGAGAGATAGAGTGGAAGGGGGAAAGAGTGAGAAGAGTAGATGTAGAAAGAGATAAAAGTTGTTATACAGAAGAAGAAGGCTATACCAGCCACTGTTCATAGTATAAAGTCTACAATTGAGTTCAGCTTCCGATAACTCGGTTAGGCTGCTAAAGGATAGTCTGTCCAGAGCGGGACAAAAGCAGAGGAGATGCAAGATACTGTCCTTCTCTTCCTCTTTACTGCAACTGAAGCAGTAGTCATTATAGGGGAGAATGCGTTTAGCAAGCACAGTGACGAAAGTGGCCACGAGGTTTCTCAAGTGCCTCTTAATGAAAAACATAAGTTTTTTCGTTTTCAACGAATTCAAGAGAAACAACATCGAATCGTCTCGAGCAGGATGATAGTGGGAGACCACAGAAATGATCGATATCGACTTCTCTTAGTAGGGTTAATACGTGTTCGACCCGTGTTTCATGTTAATTCAACATGATTTACAGTAATCTTCAAAGAAAATGTTTCCTTTTGAAATTAATTTATTTAATGTTGATTTGAGATTCCAGTACTGAAATAATAGTTAATTTGTTTCTATATTTATGATTTGATCAGGCTAAAGTTCGTATCGCTTTGTAAGCCAAATTACATATGATAATTATTAATAATCAAAGTTAGTTGTAAATATTCTGACAAACACGTAATAGAACGGAACAATCGGCTGTTTTTGAAGGCCAACATACCTTCATCATCAGCGTTCTTTGTGTTTGGTCCGCTGTGTGTGGTGTTAGTTGATGTAGATTTTTACTTTATATACGCAACTTTTATTGCAAATGGAGTATGCGAATTGTTTTGATTCATCGTATTACAATTTGCTGAAAGCTTTTTTTTTTTTGTAATGAAAGCTCATTTTTACCATCTCTTAATTTACAACAGTCTTGTCATTGTCGTTTGTTCTTTACTAATTATGTACATATTAGTTATTTTGCTTATTTTTGTTCTGGTTTGATAGTATTAAATATATTTTTATTTAGTTTTTTTTTGCCACAGACCCATGGCTATTAATTTTAGGTAATTTTAATTATTATTGTTCGAACTTCATTTGTTTCTATATTTATGATTTAATCGGGCTATACTTCGTTTCGTTTTCAAATAATGTTGAACCAAAGTGGTCTTCACAAGCAGGAACATTTTTAATTTGAAATAAAATCTTTTATTCAAAAATAGCGCAACAAATCCCACAGCTGATTGAAATGCTTGTATTTAGAGATGTGTATTTGATGTGCTTACATAATCTAAAAATACGTATGTAGTTAATGTCTTCGTCATTTTGTGATAGAATACAAAATTGTTATTGAATTGATGTTGAAAGCAAAATGGCGGTGGCAAGCGAATTATTTGTCTACCGGGCAGTGTTGACAATATATGATTTTTGCTATTATATAAACTTTACTTTGGCACCTTATGTTGTTTTATATGCTTAAGAACCTATGTATATTTTATAGTTAATATTTAAAAAAATATTAAATATGATAGATTAATATAAATCAAACATAAAAAGAAATTTGTTTTGACTCTTTTAGTATAACATCAAGAAGAAAGAAGAGGTAGTTGAAATGCAGCCACAAGAGGAACCCAATCCCTTGATGAGAAAAAAGAAAACACCAGAAGAATTGGCTGCCGAGGCTGAACAAGAAGAATTAGATGATTTTACAAGTAAGTACTGCATTCTCGATATAGATATTTCTTGGTGGTTTTCTTTTCAGAACACAGTATACTACACAACAAACTTGTATCTATTTTCTCTCACTAATACAAATTTTCTTATGAAAACATGATTCATTCTCAACGAATATTTTCTATCTTTTAACATATTAAAATAACTTTTTTTTAAATCTATTTTTAAGTCTAACTCTACTTGAAATGGTTTTAATTATTTCAAAAAATATTTTCACCTTTTTAATATTTAATAAACAAACAAACACTTTTCTATTTGGTAAACTTTTCTTTAACAACAAACAACACAAATTATTTTTACTTAAATTAATATACATAGTAAATGTAAAATGTAAATGAATGTTAGTTTAATATTTAGTCATTTTAAAATAAAGCTAAATGTGTGTGTGTTAAACTGAAAGAATAACAATTAATAAAACATAAAACACCAGATCTTCTACAAAACCAAACAAAATAATAATATTAATAGCAATAACTAACAACTTAACTTAACGAAAAATATAACTTCTAAAGCTACTGATACTAACACCCACCTGTCTCTTTCGATAACTAAAACTATAACTATTTCTACTACTATCGCTGTCACTATACTGCTCTCTATAAAACTACGTTAAATATTTTTCCATAATGCAACAACACATTTTTAATATAAAAGAAATAATATAAAAATATATTAAAAACATGCAATTAGAGCTTAGAAAATTAAACATTGTGGGGTTTCCTAATGTTGAAAACATTTCATATGCTTCTAACACAAACGTAACATTGAAATCTTACAATGTTTTAATTCCAGGCATTAATGTATAATTAATTTTAACGAAACATAATTAAAGACATAAATATTTTTAATAATCTCAAGTAACTCGAACTGGTTGTATTAGAAATTGAATTGCCAGAAAATAAAACGTAGATTCTTGGGTTTTTGTGTTTGGATATAAAAAATAATTATATTTATTATTTTATTAAATTTAATTTTTGAGAGGAAGAAAAATATTTAAATATACGCAAATATAATAAAACGGAAGTCATGCTTAATTCAAAAGCCTGATTTTATTGTGTGCCAGAGACCTGCACGAGTGCACCGCAACAATAAAAGTACACCACATAATATATATATTTTTCCTACCCAAGTGACTTAAACATCACAATAAAACTTTGCGGTGTTTATTTGACTTCTCCTTCATATGCTGCGAGCTTCATAATATGTTCAGTACTTTGTGTTGTGTGTATATTTCTTCTATATCAAAGAAAAGAGCATAAAAAGCGTCAGCAGCAAATATCTCAATCTGTATAAATAAACTACATATTTAATATTTTCTGAGTTTTTACTCGAGTATTTTATTATGTTTCGTTTTTGTTTTTTTTTACACAAACAATGTGCTCGCGCACATACACATAATATGTACTTTAAAATCGTCGCAATGCAATGTCTGCAGAGCACAAAAAAAAAATACAAAAAATTTAAATTTAAATTTATTTAATGTTATTTAAATGTAACATACATTTTATTTTACATTTGGGGGATTCAAACGATAAAATTAATTCGTGCTTGTACGGTCGCAATCAAATTGAGGTAACAATTTTGCTACCATTGAAATAGATGGTGCACAATTCCAATAGTATTCGTCAAGCTTGGTTTGAGTTACAGTTCTTAAAGTAATGCTAAATGAGCCCACCATATTCACTTTTTTCATTTTCTTCTCATCTCACAGATGTATTGACCCATTCTCGTATATAAAGCAAAAGCTATATGTTTACACCACTCTTCCCCTCAAATTATTTAATAATTTGTTAGCTGATATCAAAAAAAAATGTTTCTTGGGCTAGAATTACTGCTTCTTTCACTATGTCGAAAAAAATACATGCGAAAGAAAACTAGTCACTCGAAGTCTGATAAATTTTCTTTCCACTATGTCATCAGCTTTCTTTCGCTTATGAATTCGTATGTTTATAATTTTTTGTTTGGCAAGCCAATTGGCAAATCTCAAGTATTTCAAGCGATTTTTTTTAATTTTACTAACATTTACATGAAAATAAATACTAACATATTCGACAATGAATAATAATTCAACAGAATACTCGCACAGCAATATCATGTTATTATTGTTTTGCTTGACAACTACACTCGTTCCTTACGAAGTGTGGGAATACTTTATATAATGAATATAAAACAATAATTAAAACACAAATGTTCAATAATATTTTAATTCATATTTGATTAGAAATTAATTGAAGTAATTGAAGTAAAATTTATTGGATTGCTTACAAATAAATTAAACTAGTCAAATTCATTCGAATTACAGGTATAAAAATTTGTAGGAAAACACTTACATATGTCTTCTTGCAACTTGTCGTTCTAGTCAAAGTTCGTACAGAAGTAAGGTAGCGAAATCACAATCAGTTTTCTTTCACTTAGAATGCGCGTGAAGACATTGTTTTGACATAGTGGAAAAGGCAGTTAGTTTTTACTTTTTGTTCTGTTGGGAATCAACGGACCATTTTTCGTTTACAAAAACCTTATAAAAGTTGTTCTGGTTCGTTTCCACGTGTAAAGTTCAAAAACTTCTTAAGTAATTTAAAGTGAGAGCAAGATAAATGAAAATATTGTGAAATAAACTGTGATTGTGCTTTTAGAATTTAAACAATCTAATTTTTGCAACTTTATATTAAATTAAAAACATAAAATTATATTGCAACAAAAACAATGGACGATGTAGGACTCATCACTTTTTCTTTTGTTTGTCAGAAACAGCTGATAAGTTATTACAGCTTATAGTCTAATTTAATTTTTCTTCTCTTCTTTGGAAACTCACATTAATTAATTAAAATATTTCATTCAATAAGAATTGAAATTACTGAACTTAAGCCCGACTAAGAAATTATTTCTGATTAAAATTCACTATAGTTCAACTAAACATTTAAAATTGTTTCACTTAAATCATCATGGGCACGTGACAAAAATATATGTTCACTTGGCAATCACAGTTTCATATACTGGAAAGTAAATCAACTGTAGAAAGCAAAAACAATGTAACATAATATCCACTACATTAATACTTACATGTATGTACCGACGGTACATCGAATAAGTAAAAATAATTAATGTGATGATCGTAAAAGATAAGCAAGAATAGTTAAAAATACTTAGGTAGAGTGACATAACTTCGTGCTAACCTGAATAGAAAAATGAAAAAACGGATAAACAGAAAATGAATAGTGATACTTACAAATGTGTTTGACAAAGGTAAATCAATAATTGTATACACAATATTTCTCATATTCCATTTCATTGAAAATTTGCGTTAAATAGCTGATGTTAATAACAATCTCTACCCCAGTAGATAGACTTGGGTGCTGATGAAGTGCGTTGCTGCACAGAAAAATATCGGTGTTTCCCCCAGCTTATAGTCTAATTTAATTTTTCTTCTCTTCTTTAGAAACTCACATTAATTAATTAAAATATTTCATTCAATAAGAATTGAAATTACTGAACTTAAGCCCGACTAAGAAATTATTTCTGATTAGAAAAAAAAAATATTTTTAAAATTAAGCCACAGAACGGCACAACACAGAACAGCAACAGAAAGTAAAGACTAATGAGGTCTTTTTTCTGAGAGGGTACAGTTGTATTTTGATATCATTTCAAAAAATTTGGCAGGCCCATGCCCACTAAAATTAGTTCGGTAATTTTATTTACTCTTACCCATCTGATTCCTAAAAGACTCAGCATTCATAGTAGAACCTTGCAACGGTTCAATCTAACGTTTTTTAAAAGGGGACAGGGCCGCGCCTTACAATTTTAACACTTAATATCTCGCAAGAATGCACATACATATCTTTGCTTACTGCGTGCTCACAAGAAATCTAGAAATGTGTAGGCTATTTGAACCGGTAAAAAAAAGCTCTTAAATGGTTGCTTATTACGAGAGTATACCTATACATACGAGAGTTATAATCGTAATCGAAGAAAATTCTTCAATATTATAGTTTCACACCACTTAAATGATTGGCCAAGAGGTTTGCTCAAAAAACGGGCCAAAAGTTTTAAAGAGACCAAACCAAAATTGGTAAATGAATGATTTCTGCTATTGGTGGATGTTACCTATGCCGCTGAAGCCGCTACTGATCAGTGAGCAGTGACTTGATACTGATACAAAAGCATACTATTGTACATCAGAAAAATGTGAGATGATTTTATATAATATCTTTGTCGAAGACTAAGCTCGATCACATGATCTTCCGTTTTCTAGTAAGCGTTGAAACAATGAACTATGAGGATGAATATTTCACATACATATGGATGCTAGTCGTTTAATCTACCGACTAAAAAAAATTCATTACGTTAATGGAAAAGCAATTACTGATAAACTTGCAAAATTTATCTGAATAAATAATTTTTTTTTTTTTGCAAAGGCTTAAAAAAATTGAAATCAATCCAATTCAAAAACTCAAGAGTCTGCAAAAAAACACTACATTACTTATCAATGGAAATTATATTACTTTATTACAATTTCTAATCTCTCACTAATTTTCTACTACAACTATCCTTTTTAAAACTCCGTTCAATACACTAGAAATATACATTTGCTAATTAACAATAACTAGTAATGCTAAATATATAATAAAAAATCCTTATAAAATAACTTAAATTTTTCATATAACGAACTATTTGCAGTATAAATGTGCTTGTCCAAGTGAATATAAATGTCAAGTATTGTCTATTTTTTCCCAAAACGAAGTCATTATCATAAAATATGCACGTTTGTCGTCTACGCACCTTTTTGATTTGTGACTTTCTGTTTATTTATTTCTTATTTCGCTTAAAAAACTTTTCAGTTTACATATAATGTTTCTTTCTATTTATAATTTAGTAATGGTAATATTGTTTTGAACTTGTTTAAGAAGAGAAACTTTATTTTAGGAGAATTAAAGTTTTTAATTTTTAGCTAGACAGCTGCCATAAGAATTACAAATAAATGAAATAAACTAAATATTTTTAATATCATTTAAATTGTTAAGCTAAATTTATACACCTAAAATACTTTTTTCATATTCTTTGCTGTAAAAACTCGGCACTATAAAATAAGTCCCAAGAAATATTGGCCAATTAAGAAATGAAATAAGTTCCAGTGAAATAAAATGCAAAAAAAAAATTAAATAAGGCCCAAGAAAATATTTATGAAAAATCACCCAATATAATGGAGTGGAAAGCCTTAGATGCTAGTACTACTTTTCATTTTTATCAATTTTTATAATTTTAGCTATAATTATTAATTTTTTAAATAAATAAATGAAATAATGCCCAATTAAAAAAGCCCAATGAAACCAAACTCAAGATGAAATAAAGCACAAAAGAATCAAATAAAGCCCAACCAAACCCAAAAATTAATAAGGCTCAATTAAAAATTCCTTTTTTCATTTTCTTACTTGGGTGTTATTTCCTTGGTTGGGCCTTATTTCATAGCGCTTAGAAAAATTTGAAAAAAAAATTTAATTGTTAAATTGTTAAAAAAATTTGACAAAAAGAAAAAGAAATTAACGAGCTGGCCCTTTTGTATTGAAAACAACAAAAGAAAATAAAATAAGAAAATTTGTTTTCGTTTTCAATATATATAAGTAATTGATCGAACGTGGGCAGGCTGTGAATACCTTTTCAACAAGTCATCAAAATAATCTCAAAATTATCAAGAAACGCTCTTTGAGCGGGGAAAGAAAATACTACAAAGTTGGAGAAATAAAAAAATAAAAAAATTTCTCCACTGCACTATAGGAAATGTTACCGATTTTGTGGACATCATTAATTACAGTCCAATGGCCGGATCGATTGTAATGATTTTTTGGAATCAAACTTCGGAAGTCTTGCTCTTAACGTTCTTAAAGTCTTTATCACATAATCTCACGAAGAAAAAAAATTTCACCACTCACGCTCACGTCCTCTCACGAGTGACAACTTATGACTAATAATAAGCTCACCATTAACTTTATATTAATTTTTTTCTTTTAATTTTCAAAGAGTATAAACTGTTATTATGAAAACTTTTACTACCACCAATCATATTTTGAAATCACACAAAACACTTGATAAAGTGACCGTAAATCAAAGTTGTCGAAAAAAATTTTACAAGAGTTCTTTTCTTTGTTATATATTCTTTTTAGATTAAAGCAAACAAATTATTTTTTCACTAACGCGTGACAATTCTTCAACACTTTTTTTAGGCCTCTACATTTGCTTTAAGAATGCATAAAAATAAGTTTGTTTTAAACTAGATTTAAGAAAAAATTTATTTACGATTTCTTCCCCGTGTTTCCCCGTACATGTCGCTTTAATTATCATTATCTAAAAAAATAGTTTTTTTTTTAATTGCAAATATTTGCAGCCAAATTATTTTAAGTTCAAAAGAGGATCAATTGTCCTAGAGAGCTGTGATGGTGCTATTTCTATAATTTTGCTATAGTTTTTTCTAAAGTCTAAATGAAAAAGGACTATTAGTTTACCTTAAGGTCAATTATTTCGATTTAATCCACTTATAATAGTGTTTTCACACTGATGTGATTTTAACAAATGTTGACTTTAAAGTTAGAACCAAAATGATTTTGTTAAAACCAACTTGAAACCTTTTTTGAGTTGGCATTAAGTATTATGTTTTGCTGTACTAAATTCAGTGCTGCCAAATTAAAATGACCGACAGCAGCTGATAATGTTTATGCCAGTTAATAAGAAAAAATACCGATTGAATTATTTTCAATTTAAAAATGTTTGTAGCCGCAAAAATAATCAGAAGAAAAATCATTTGAACGGAAAACAAGAAAAATATATTCATTGGCTTCTGTGAATAAGTGGTTTCATTATTTCAAAATATTCATCTACAAAATATGTATGTATACAATAATTTTTACTTTAGTGCGCTTTTCAAGCAAACAAAGACAGCTGTTGCACAGTTTGTTAAATAAGTGTGATGAAAATTTATTATTATTAAATTTTAATTGAATTTTTAACTTACAAACTCTTTTTTTGATACCGCACGGAAAACATATTATAACATAATGTTAAATCAACATAGCGGAAAAATGTAAGAATTTTAGAATTTGAATTTAAGTTTTTGGCAACAAAAAAGATGGGAGAATTTCTTATAGCGCACTGCCAGAATCAGTCATTAGAACTTAATATCAACACTTAAGCTTCTGAAACAGAGTTTCATGATAAATTACAATAATGTCTAAGCAAACACCTGCTTAATCTCAAAAAATAAAAATAAATAAATGAAAGTAATATATCATCAAAAATATGTATAATAAATATCAAGGCTTCACTTAAATAAAAGGTATGCTTAAGCATTTGAAAGTTCATAAAAAGCAAAATGAAAAATATGAATTTTTTATTTATGGAAATTTTGTGGTGTTAGCAACAAAAATATTCTTTCTGGAAAATTAAATAGAAAAAACAGAGAATATGCAGAAAATGCAATAAAAAAGTTTATTGTCACAATCAAATTTAACAAGTGTACATCTTTATTGTCTGTCTTCCTGCTGGTTGTAAATAATAAATGAAAGATATTTAATTTAAGCTGCACAGTATCACACACACACACACACATACTTAGTATACGTACGTAAATATACATGTGCATGTGTGCACATGCACATTTATTTCCTTTCAGTGCTGAACAATTCAGCAAATCGTTAGCTGAAATGCAAAATCACGTTACTTCACTTTTTTATAATTTATAAGAGAGAGAAAAAACTAAGGAAATTTATTCAAGTGACTGAAGTAAAGTTTCTTTATTTTCCTTTTTATAATTCGGCTGATTATTATGATAAAAATTTTAAACTTTGTGGGGGACAATTGTTTCGATGTATAATACACAATAATACTGTCCAACTGCAAACTGATTCTTGTAGAGGGAACTAAACTAAGATATTGGAGTATCGGCGTTTTAAAAACTTACATCTGGAACTCATTTTACGTCCTATTTAAAGTTGCACTCTTGTGTAGTAAGTAACGTGACCAGATGGTTTTTGCAAAAAGAGGGACATGATCGATCAAAAAGCGGGATTTAAAACAAAATACCGCCAAAAAGCGGGATTTAAAACATGTATCTTTGAGAAAGCGGGAGGTGCAGTATGCACATACACAGTTTCGTATGTACTTAGGAAACATAGTTTTCAACTCAAAAGAAACGCTTTTAAATAAACAAAAATATTCATAAATAAAAAAATATGTAAAAAAAAATCAAATTTAGTACGTTTGTAATCGCATCAATTAAGAGCGGCTGCAGCGTTTTCGCCTTCTTTTAATGTGCCACATCCCTTATAAAATTTTTGTATTTTGGAATATCTTTGAATCTAAACGACCAAAGAGAATAAATCTGCAACTGTCAAATTACTAAAGCCCATAAAAAATCTACGGCAGTAACTTAAAATTCCCTCAATTTTTTTTTTCTTATTTTGCTTTTTGCTTATTCTCCTTTGTAATTTTGTTTACAAATTTTTATGGAAAATGTGTTCATGACGCATTTCTATTTAAAATTTTGTGCAAGTAACGATTCTTATAATGTGCGTTGTCCTACAAAAGAAAGTTCGAATTGGACATGTGGGTGTGGCACCTCCAATAAAGAAAAAATATTTACTTTGAGATACGAGTATCTGGAAAACTAATATAGGGATAACCTTGAAATTTTTGCAGAGTAATTGTTCACTGTCTCTGGAAACAATTTCAGAATTTAACAACTGGGTGTGGTGCCTCTCATATAGTGCATATTTTTCTTGGTCTTCAAAAATAATACCGGTATTGGACAAGCGACCGTCTCTCCACCCAAATAGTGAAAATTTTTACTTAAAAAAATCTTCGAAACTGATGCAGTGAGAATTTTTACACCTTTCACAACTATGTTAATAATGGGAATTGTCTTTTAAAAAATAGTGAAGATTGAACCACAAGCGTAGCACTTCTAATATAAATTTTTTTTCTTTTCATCTCAAAAATGCAAAATTTGCTAATTTAAAAAGTCTTTAAAGCGGGATAAAGCGGGTTAGAAATTCGAGGCGGGATCGACCTATGCAAAAAGGTTAGGTATAAGCAACATTTTGTTGGTATACATTACCCCCTTAATATTTGAAATATTCTGCAAAAATATTTGTCATGAAATTCTACTATTCTTCGCAGAACATACTCAAGTTGAAAACTTAACTTTCATATCATAAATAAGCACACAAACAAAAGTAATAATAAAAATGTTCCGTTCAACTATGTGTTTATCAGAATATTTACAACTAACTTGGCGTTATTTGTTCATTAATAATTATCACATGTAATTTTGCTTACAAAGCGATACGAACTTTAGCCTGATCAAATCATAATTATATAATTGTTCGAATTGTTTTTTTAGGGTTATCAACGCTTTACTGAAAACACTTCAAGTTGTATATTAACTCTTAAACTATATTTTAATTAATTATTAATAAAAAAATGCAATATTAAATATTTTGTTGGTTACGCAGTCTTGCATTTCGGCCAACGAAATATACGATCTTATTTTGTCTACTGCAATATAAAATTTTGCACAAGATTTTTACTTTTATTTGTTTGTTTTTTGGTTGTTGGAAAACAAAAACTTGTATCTGATAAGACAATAATAAATGCAGTGTCATAATAGTTTTGAGTATTTTATTTTATTTGCAAGACAAAAGAAACCTTAGCACTGCTATGAAAGGATTTTATTTTAATAAATAAAATAAGCAGAGATTTAGAGTAATTTGCAGATTAGTTAAGATTTGCTAACGTTTGAAAATAAGTTGTGATTTTTTAAAAAGTATATGCATGTCTTACAAATTAAAGTGGTTAAAGATTCTATCACGATATTCAATTAGTTAATACTGGATGAAGTATGCCCATGATACTTCTGCATCTCCAGTCGCAGTCGACAATAATCGCCATTGTTTGATTTATTATCTAAATTTAATGTAATACATAGTAAGTATTTAATTGCGATAGAATGAATTTTGCTTATCATAAAAAATTCATATTAAAAAGCTTATATTGGGTGTTTTTTATTGAGGTATAGAACTTTAAGTTGGTATCACTTTTTTAACTGGCGGCCATTTTGTCAGTTGTCAAGTGATTAATATTTAGTTTGGTTTGCCATTTCATCATGAACAGGTTGACAAAAGAACAACGCTTGCAAATCGTGCAAATTTATTTCGAAAATAATGGTTCAGTTCGCGAAGTTTACCGCAAGCTCCGTCCATTTTATGGTCGACATAATCGTCCATCAGAGCAATTAATTCGGTTAACCATGGATCGTTTTCGCACTACGTTTACTCTATGTGATAATACGCATCCGCAGAGACGTCGAACAGTGCGCACCGAAGAAACAATTGCCGCTGTAGAGCAAAGTGTTGAAGAGGACCCGAATGAATCGGTTCGCCACCGTGCACAGCAATTGGAGCTTTATGGAAGATTTTGCGCAAAGATCTTGGCTTGCGACCTTACAAGATCCAGCTTGTGCAAGAATTAAAGCCGCGAGACCATGCAATGCGTCGTGATTTTGGTGTATGGGCCGAAAATGAGATTGATCTCGATGCTGATTTTCATCGCAAAATTTTGTTCAGTGATGAGGCTCATTTTTGGTTGAATGACTACGTCAACCGCATTTGGAAGTGAAGAGAATCCACATGAGACCCTTGAGATGCCATTACATCTACAAAAACTGACTGTTTGGTGTGCTCTATGGGCTGGTGGAGTCATTGAGCCATACTTCTTCCGAAATAATGCTGGAGAGTCAGTTACCGTTAATGGAGACCGGTATAGCGCCATGATAACAGACTATTTTGTTCCCGAATTGGATGGCATGAATGTGGATGAGTTGTGGTTCCAACAAGACGGCGCTACATGCCACACAGCGCACGTCACAATCGATTTATTGAAGGAAACATTCGATGAGCGCATAATTTCGCGGAATGGACCTGTCAATTGGCCACCAAGATCGTGTGATTTGACACCATTGGATTATTTTCTTTGGGGATATGTGAAGTCGCTCGTCTACGCCAACAAACCAGAAACGTTAGGGGACTTGGAAGCCAACATTCGTGGCGTTATTGCCAACATACGGCCCCATATGCTCGAAAAAGTGGTTGAAAATTGGACATGTAGAATTGGCTTTATTCGAGCCAGCCGCGGCGGCCACATGCCCGAAATCATATTTAAACGTTAATGGCATAAAATTATCCTTCCAATAAAGCCAAATTGATGGACATTAAAACGATTTTCTTATGTTTTATTTCAATTCGAAGTTCTATACCTCTAAAAAAACACCCTGTATTAACATTCAATCTCTGCCCGAATAGGCAGACATGGGTGCTGACACACATGGGTGCTGTTACCCAGCTATAGCCTAGCTTATCTCTTCTTATCTTTGTTAGAAAATCACATTAGTTAATAAAAAAAATTTTCATTCCATAAGATTTGAAAATACTGGACTTGAGCGCGTTAAAAAAATTATATCCAAATGTACACCTGTTTCTACAACGTGCGGGTTGACTTGAATAGAAAACTTATATGGAAAGCACTTATGAGTGCTATGCAATGTTATTATGCAATGTACAAAAAGGGTGTTATATTAATTATTCATCGACTTAAAAACTTTCTTCAACTTTTTGATTGATTAAAAAAAAACATTCAATTAAAACATAAATTGATTCAATCATTCTATTAATTGGAACGAAATATGTTGTTTTTATATTTTTATGTTGTCATGTTTAGACTTTGATCAACACTCATTGATATTTGGGTAATTTTTATAAAAATATATTACATTTCTAAGCTTTGTCAAAAATTTTATTAGAATTGCCTTGACCAGTTAACGCTAGCAGTAGCTACACCAATCAACCCGCTTGGTTCACCAAATAAAAATTTTTGTTAAAACATTGCTAAACATTTTAATTATTGAGTTGTCTAGTTCACTCATTAAATATATTAATATTGATTTTATTTCGATGTATGTAACTTATGTAAATCTAATGCATCAGGCAAGTTCATAAGAAAGCAGAAATGAAAAAAGGAGGTACATAATTTAAAATTTATTTAATACAAAGATTAAGGGTCCGTCCCACGATGTCGACAAAGTTTGACTTGTCGCACACTAACATTCAAAACAGGACAGGTCCTAATAGAATTTGAATGAATGTAACGTTTTCAAAAATATGTATTATTTACTATTTTTATTTAGATATGATTTGCGGAATTTTAACAACATACGGCCTGGCCCACGATGTCGATACGAAACTTTCTATTGCTTGCTTATATTGAAAACAAAAACAAATTTTGGTTTTCTTTTTTTTTTTTTTTTTTGTTTCCAATGTAAGTAAGCGATAGCAACATTTTAGTCGACATCGTGGGCCAGGCTCATATTTAATATTAATAACGAAGATCAACCAACAACGAATAATTTTAAATAATAATGAAATATTAATATAAGTTAATTTTTATATATAACTGGAAAGTGTAAAAAATTTGATTTCAAATTCCACAAAACTAATGTAAAAAATATATTCTTAATTTCCCATTAGAAATCTCGTTCACAGTTGAAACTACACAAATTCACATCCTCATCCTTCATACTACTTTTCCATAGTAAGATTTAACACACAAAAAACTAAATGATTAAATGAAAATCAGCTTAAGGTAAAATGTAAATTTAATGAGCTTCCAGAGACTTAAAATGTATAACTATTTCCAAGTCTTCTTTTAAAAAGATTGATGCGCCAACGTCTGACAGCAAAACGAAAATGCTTAAGAAACTTTTAACATTTATAAAACTTTTGCTTCAGCATAATTTTTTTTTAACATTTTAAGGAAGGATGAATTATAGTTTACAGCACTTCAAGGGGTCGGAAAATGATGGAAGAAGATACTGAGAACTATTGTTGATTATTTTTAATCTTACTAGAGGTGTTTTTACATTCAGAAAATTATATACATACATATACATAAGGTTAAATGATTAAACAGAATACCGGCATAAACATATTTTCCATTCAAATTGGCATTAAAAAGCAGCCCCAGAAAGCAGTCGTGAGATAGAATCTATTTTATTTTGAGAGCGTTTTGTTTATGCTCTCACATATAAGTACTCATTCTCTCAAAAATGTTACCATACTTGTAATAAATTTTATACAGTTTGTAAACAAAATTACAAAGAAAAATTAGCACAAAAGAAAAGAAAATATAAAATATTTGAAAATAATAAAAATTTGCCGTTACTGCCGACGATGTTATTATGGGCTTCATTAATTTGGGAGCGATTTTCCTAAAGTTGCAGATTTTATTCTGTTTCATCATTAAAGTCCATTCTAAGTGAAATTATGTACTTACACGTTATTTGATAACGTATCTTCATTTAATTAATGTTCCGATTATGGATGGCTGCCAAACTTCAGTTGCATTGCAAATAACGTTCACAAGGCTTCAAAACATAAAAAAATATAAGTGGTAAGAAGAAAATTGTAATATGGCATTTATTATCTTTAAATTTATGAAGTAGTTTTATTAATTTATTTTAAACTTTTTATATTTCTATCAGAATTTTGCTTCAAAAACCATGCAGCAAGGAAAAATTTGCGGTTGCCAATATTATTGCAGTCTGACAACTGTTGGCAACAGCTGTTGCTTGTCAGTTTTTATACGTTATATTATATTTATTGCTAAGGCAAATTCATATAAAATATACTCAGCTAAATTTGCTTTGAGATATTTAATTTTAATTTACTTTAAATGTCAAAAAAAATGTACTGACATCCAACGTATACGAGTATTCAAATCGCAAGCGGCGAAAATAGTCACTTGATCTCTTGCGACCACAGCAACTAAAGTTTGGTTGCAATCTTTAAGCGGATAATAAATTATTGGCGGAACAATTATATACGTAACTGGAAATCTTATATATTAGTTTTCAATTAAAAAAGCATTCAATCTTTTCTTAAAAATAAATTAGTTCAATTACATACAAAAATTTACATACGAGTATACGAGTACTTATACCTTTTTAGTAGTAATAAGCTTCCTTTAATCATTAAATATTAACTCTTACCTCAATCTCTATCTCTCTCTCTCAGTCTATCTATATCTCACTCTCTCTCCCTCTCTCACCAAAGCAAACAAATTACTATCAAATAACTTTTTAAAAAATTGTAGATCATCTCCGGTAATAGTTGACACTTAAGGCCGAGTCACATAGAATCCGTCATATGTCACATTCAGTACGCCTGCGTGCAAAACCTCCAAAAGATTTACGGTCAAATTCATAAAAAATATTTTAGGTTTATTACAAGTTTATTTGACAAATTTCCCATAGAAATATGTCAAATAAGCGCTTAATAAACCTGAAATATTTTTTATGAGTAAAAGACAGTTAACATTTAGCATACGTTTAGCATTTCGACAACTATTAGTTTGTTTTATTAATATGTTTTGATTTTTAAAGGGGGGCAAGAATAAAATAAAGTTAATAAAAAAAACTTAATATAATTCATGAATTGGAGAACAAACCTATTGTTAAAGAAGCTGCTCAAATGTTTTCGTTTAAAAAGCATCCACTGTGTCCAATTCCTCCGTCAGTTGAAAGAGGCAGCCTTTAACGCATGAAGGATTCTCTATAACTCGGCGTTTAGTAAAATTTCGTAATAAATTATTGGAAATTGTGTATTCGACAGAACTGCTCATTACCTTAATATCCCATTCTCTACACAGTTTTCACCAAGAGCTATTATTTTCCGTCTTAAAGCCAAATATAATATGTTCAAAATATATTTATATATTTATTTATACGCTGGATCAAAAAATTAGTTGTATAAGTTGCCTGAACATCCAAATAGTTTTATTCAAATCTTCCTGTTTGCTGAGCTTACCTTAAATCTTGCAGGTTATTTAACGGAATGAATATTTGTTTTCTTTTTCTTTTTTGACAAATAAAAGTTTTTCATCCCTGAATAAACAGTGCAATTCCGGAAAATCTCAATTAAAAGTCAACTAAATGTAGACATAAAAGAGTAAGAAAAAACATAAAAACTACCCAGGATAATACTTTTAATTTACATAAAATTATTTAGTGCAATTCACTAGCACGTTAATAAAAAGCAAATAACGTATAAAATTAATTAGCGAAGCCTTTGAGTATGGTAACCAGATAAAATGAAAAGATACGAATTTCACTTAGAGCTCTTTAATTATATTATTTATGCAGAAAAAAATATTCAGATTTCATTTTGTTTCTTTTTGCATCTTATTAACGTAGGAGAAAACTCTGTTCATGTAACAACTATTTTTCTCTTATCTTTTTGGCTGTAGGGATAGATAAATACATTTTTAACAGCCGTTAATACGTAATTAAATATTACAGATAAGTTGTTCTGGGTACTTAAGAAATAATGAATTCATTAAGAAATTTGGTTTCTAGTCTTTAATAAAAGCTTGTTCAATTCATATAGTTAAGGCCAACATTTTCAATATTTTTTTTTAAATCAGTATTATTTGTTGTGAGTACCAACTTCTTAAAGGGAAATTAAGTGAAACTAAGTCAAATTGTGGGATTAAAAACTAATTATAGTTATTACAATTTACATAGAAATGAAGTGCCAATGGCCTAGAAGACATGAATAGTCGCACATCTGCCAAGTGATAGTTAATAATTTATTGACACTTCAAACAGTTTTCTTGATTTGTCTTATTTTTGATTGTAGGTGCTTTTTTAGCTTTCGTATCGCTCCCATCTGCTAAAGAAATGTGGGGAAAAAATTCAAATTAACGATCTGCAGGGTATTTGCCTTTGTGGCTGCCACCCTCTCAGTGCAGAGGTCGTAGGTTCGATTCCCGCCATAGACTGTGGGTGTTTTCTGCAGACAAGCTGATAGCTTCGTGGGTTGTGTTTGTTTAAAAAAAATATTTTAAGCTGATATGCTTTTGTTTAAAAGTATAACAACAACAGTTTTTAATATAATTACAAAACAAAAACAGAAGAGAGGTGTCTTAGGACACCCGGTTATAGCTATGCTGCTTAGTTATATAAAACAATTTTCATGTGACGATGTCAAATTCTCCGCAATTATTTCAAAACGTTTCCATTTATTTCCCATTATTTTCTTTTCTAGCGACATACGATTAAATTAATGTTATGTTTGTGGCCGGTGGCGGCTGTTAGCTGGCTTACAGTCGATCGCAAATGTTCTCATGCGGTTTGTGCTCATGTGCAAATACAATACAAAAACAAATTCAGCAATCTTTCTTATTCTTTTGGTTTTGTTTTTGTTTCACTCACATCAAAGAACGAAACGAAACTAAACAAAACAAAACAAAACCAAACAATTTCTTTCGTTTATTTTCGTACTCTGCTTTTAAGTACAAAGAAATCAAAACAAATATAACTTTATAACTGTAATAGTGTCGATTATTTTTGTTACGAAAATCACGTCCTAGCTCCTATATCGCGCAATAAATAGCATAGCTATAAAAAATAATAATAACAAAGACTTGCGGAGAAATTGTCACAAAAACTTGTTTCAAAGTTTGAAAATGTTGTAATGAAATTTAAAAAAAAAAAAAAAGATTCTTAGTGTTTTTTGCAAAATTTGTTATTGCTTAAAATTTATACCATTATTGCTGTTCTCCAATCTATATTGCCTTCTTCAATTATGTAACTACTAAATACTTTCAAAAATCTTGGAATTCACTCGCAAACAATCAAAATAGTTTTTTATTCAAACTCATAACATATTGATCTAACCAAAATGTGGCAGCTAAATGCGAAATGTATTTCAAAACGTCAAAATGTATACTCTACCCCCTGTTTAGACCATGCGGAAGCTCTACTGGAGTAAAAAATTTATATGAAAATCACTCATTTTTTAAACTGATTTTCATAAAAATTTTCTGGACGAGTCGCCTGCCTGGGTAGCTGAAACAAAGGGATATTATTTCTTTTAAGTATTGTATTTATTACAATTTTTTTTCGTTAAATATTTCTTTCTTTTAATTAATTTTACTATGTATTTGTTTTTATTTAATTTTTTTAATGCACAGAGCCTTCCAAATATAAAAAAATAAATGCACAACATACTTAAACACCAGCAAAGTTAAAATAAAACAAGCACTTTTTAATTTTAACAAAATTATTTAACATCACCTTGTTAGAGAACAACAACATTTTTCTCACAAAAGAAATCAATTCAAATAATTTGTAATAAAAATGATTTTTTAAACACACTAAAAATGCATAAACATATTATTTTCGAGCATATAAGCTAACAATAACAGCTAGAAACTAACGACAAAATAAACATTTTTAAAAACACATACAAAGCTTTTTCCCTCTTACTATTCACCATTGGCACCAATTTCTTTTATTTAGATATTTTGCTAAGCAAAAAATACAGAAACATTTACAACAACATTTTTAGGCTACAAAATACTCCTTTTGTTTTCCCTGCAAAGTAATTATAAAACTATATAAAAAAAACAACTATGTTTACAAATTTTTTATTTATAAATCATAGACCTTGAATTCATATTTCATTACACTATTAAAAATTTTTTAATAAGAAAATTCCATGCTCAATTTGATGTACATATTTAAGACAAATATTAGTATAAAATTTACACTTTAATAAATTTGTATAAAACAACACATACAGTCACACACACAAAAATATCGCTAGAAGAAAACACAAAATAAATCCATTTATGTTGGGCTATTAAAAAAGGCTATACCTACATACATACATTTGTATATTCTGTATTAAATAGTCTATAAATATGAATCATTACAGTATACAGCCCGATTACGAATTTTCCCAATTTTCCTCCTTTTCCAAATAAAAAAAAACAAACGTCTTAAATTAAATATTTCATGCGGCCAGATTCTGAAAACCACTTCGTTTTGAAATGGCAAAGTTTTAAAAACACCAAACAGTGTTCTTTTTATCAGATAATTTAGTGCATTCGAAATTAAGTTCGGATATTAAAACCAAATAAAAAGTTGCTATAAGTCAGCTTTCTTATTGATTTTTTTTTCTAAAATTTGTCGGTTTCAAAACGAAATGGTTTTCAGAACCTGGCCGATAATGTTCTCACAGTTAGTGGCCGTAGTGGGTATCAATAAAAATATATAAAATGCGAAAAAAAACACAAAATATTAACTTATATATCATAATTTTAGAAGTATATTTATTTAACATGTATTAAGCCATAAATTTAAATTAATTCAAGATAAATCAAAAATCAGTTCTTTCCCTTACTATCCTAACATCAGAAATCGTGAAATTGATATCTGACAGTCTTATATGGAAAGTAAAGCTAATTTTATTTTTGCTTTTCATCATTCAATGATTTCTTTCAATAGCCTCTTTGTGTTTCTTTCTATCAAAGATCGAAAATTTTCGTTATAAATGCGTATGAGTAATATTTTATTGAGAAATAATACTTATCCGCTATTGGCAATAGAGCCATTTGTCGATATTAAAGGGCTGCATGAATACCTTCGCTTGTAGGACTCCACACATATAAAAATAAATAATGTCATACATTTAAGACACGACAAGAGCCATATTAAATGAAATATGCATTTAGTAGTTAATTATGATTTAATAATGTGAAAGCAAGGCAAATAACCAAATAATATAATAACGTGCACTCAACAATTGAATATTTCTTTTTATCAAAGTCAATGTAGCCAGATTTTAAGATAACATCGCTTAAATTACATTTTAAACAGAATCATATTTATTGTTGTTTTTATTGCCCTTTCACACACGAGAGCAATTGTGCTGGCGTAACATGCCAGTTTGTCGGTGAGGGTGGCAACGAAAATGGTTTTGTGTTTGGCATAATTTTTCTACCGGGTACAACCCCGCATCAGCAGCACAAAACCAATACACACAAAACTTAAAAATAAGCAAATGTTAAATGAATTCAGCCAACCTGAGATTCGAAAATAAATGAATGTTCGCTATAGCGAATAATTCTCGAAACAAACATTATCGATATGTCGTAAATTTAAGCAAATATGAAAGTTCCTTTAGTGTTCACAAAAGACTTATAAATAATAGCACACTATTGTCTTAATCGAAAAATTGTCGTTAAAAAAGTTTAGCAACAAGAAACCATTTGTTTTTCTCAATTTTTTCTTTTTTTGCATGTACTCGTACAACAAAAGAGGATAACGTTTTTTTTTTTGCTCTTTAGATGCAAAAATAAATAAAAAACAAGAAGAAGAAGAAGAAAAGAAGTCATTTGTAAGCTAAAATTTAAAGTGATCGCAGCAGAAATTAAAGTGAAATATCTATATTATTGAAAAATTAAAAAAAGTTAAGTAATTAAATGAACAGAAAGTGCAGAAAATATATTTCTGAATCCAATCATATGTTAAATGGAACTAAAAATTTAAGATCTAGTGAACAATTGTGCGATGAAAATTCAAAAATGAATCAAAAAGCAACAATTTGCAATAATGAAATCGAACTATTAACGACTTTGTTTATGATAACATTCTGATATTGCTAAAGGTTCGCTATTGATTCGTGAGCGAAACATCGAAATCGAAAGATTTGCTGCCACAAACTGAGCGACGAGTTAGCTCTAGCAGCACTTTCTCTTTCGGTTTACAATAGCCGTTCTCGAGTGTTTTGTTCGAGAAATGCGATATTATTTACGAATGTCTTGGTTAGCTGGGAATAGAAAAAGCCCTAACATATCCAAAGCTGTGTGCACGTATACATTTTTATGCTTGATGAATTAGTCTCTCATATGTTCTAAAAAGAACAAAAATTGTGCGGCATAAAAATTAGTCTTGTGTGTGAAAGGCCATTAACACAGAATGAAAATTAATGCACAGTGAATACATCTACATATTTCAAGTGCTAAATTTTGTCTGGAAATGGCTTTCAATATATACTTTCAGAGATTTAATATACATGAGGGATGCAAAACAAATTTCTTTGCGCTTAAACTTTTATTTACTGTACATCGCAAGTAGTATACTCATGCCGGTACGAGCGCACTTTTTCAGGGTAAACTAATGACTATGTCTGGCTGAGAATATGTACAGGTTTTGATATGTGTGTAAATGAATGTACATAAGTATATTAGAAAGAGAGGACACCTACAGGTAAAACTGTAAATTATCCAAGCGACTTATCGGAGAATACTCAGATAGTTAAATTTAATTATTTGTGTGCAACTTGATGTGAATCGCATTTGAATTACCATGTTTCGGTCTTAGCACAAACAAAATTTATTCATATTAAATTTTCTTATTTGTGTGAAAGGAAAATATTTTATTCATAGAAACTAAAAAGTCACACTTTCGCTGTAATTGCAAATATCTGACATAAATGGATCTAGTAATACGAGTATTTAATTTTTTATTTAAAAACAAAACACATGCGATACATTCTTTAAACATGCATATAGCAAAACACTTACCCATCTCACTAATAGCCTTATTGTTGTTAGTAAATGTTAATTTGTATATATTTGTTAGCAAAGGTAAATAAATATTGCCTCTGCAAAGTATGCTAAATAAAATGAATTTTAAACAAAATTTATATTAATATTAAACAAATAATATGCATTATTATTGATAATATTAATAAATAAACTTAACAAAAAATAAACTATTTTAATAAATGACTACTGTAATAAAAACACAACAATTTTATTTTTGTTTGTGTCAATGTTACAATATATCAAATATTTCATATATTTATTGTACTATTCTTATTATTGTTTGTATTATATACTAAACATACTACAACTATCATAAGATGTGCTTATTTATTGCTGTTTCCATTACTCAATTTCTTTTTACAGAACTGAAAAATCAAATAGAAACGCAAGTAAATGAGCTAAAAACCCAAATAGAGGGAAAATGCGTTATGCAGTGATATGTCAACATAATATTTATATATTTAAAGAAATAATTTAATAAAAAAAGTATATATTATATTTAAATTGAAAATATAACAAATGATATGCAAGAAATTAACAAACAAAAATTAATAAAATATTTCAATAACATGACTAATTTTAACCAAAAAAATAATAAATACATAAATAAATAAAACAATAACAATAATAATAAATAAAAACTTAAATAAATGGCGGATTATATAAATAATAAAAAGAAGGTTATATATAACAAATATGGAAGTAAAACTGCTGAATTGCATTAAAACCAAATAAGGCTACATAACTGTAACAAATAAATTAAACACTTTACATAAAACAACAAATATATATACATATACAATAGTCTATACAAAACTTACAAAAATATTATATATACAAACAATAATTAAATATATGTATATATATGATAAATAGACAGACCTACATGTATATAAACAAGTATATATACATATATAGACATACATACCGAACAGCTAAAGCTAAATACATTAACAACAAAAACAGCACTACTACAACAACTTAACTTATTATTGGGCAACCAGAACAACAATATATGTTTAAAATTTCAAATTTTATCTTTAAATAATAACAACTGGATATTAAACTCAAAGAAGAAGAAAACAAAAATAATAACAAATAAAAACTTAACTGCATTATTATAACATTAACAACAAGTTTAAATAGTAACAAATCTTAATAAGCTACGTTTAGTAAAACTTAACTTAAAATCTTAAAAACCAAACGAAACCAAAAAGCTGGCTAATCTTATGCATCTTACAAACAACTTCTACCACCATCACCACCACTATTACTATTACTACTACTACAACTTAGAAAACAACTTTATCCATATACAAAAGAAAAGAAAAAGAACCCGGAAACCACTACGTATTATTTCATAGCAAAATACAAATCCATAAAGCAAACAAAATTTCCTTTTTTGTTTATAAACACAAATTTGACAAACCCTTAATTTGATTGCCCTCTAACTCTTGCTCTCTCTGCCTCTCACTTGCTAATTAGTTGAACTGTAGTGAAAATTTACTACACTACTACTTAAAAGAAAAAATATTTAAGCTTATACAAACACAAAAACGACAGCTGCTGCTTAAGTACTCGTACGTGCTCTCTTTCTCTCTCTCTCTCTCTCTTTTATTTAATTATCTCTTTCATGAATATATTTTGTTAACTATACTTACAAATTGTCCGTTATATTTTAAAAAATAATTAATTGAAACAGAAGCACTGCGTTTGAGTAAAGTAATAAGTAAAAACATAAAATATTATAAATAAAATAAAGCCTTTTTGAACAAAATTTAGATGAAATTAATGAAAATCATTTAACAAAATAATTTAAATATAATAAGAATAAACAACGTTTAAGTAATTTAGAACAAAAACAAAATTTAACAAAGTAAATTTTTAAAAACAGACAAACATTTTTATTAAAAAAAAAGAAATAAAGCATTACTTAGGCTGTTGATAAAAATTATAAAAAATTTAACAAAAAAAAATTAAATAATATAGTTTTACCCTAAACTTAGCTAAG
Source organism: Nowickia ferox (assembly GCA_936439885.1). NCBI lineage: Eukaryota > Metazoa > Arthropoda > Insecta > Diptera > Tachinidae > Nowickia > Nowickia ferox. The sequence goes on along the minus strand of OW387023.1, from coordinate 85,250,131 downwards.
CCGTATTAAAAATTTGTTTCTCTGTCACAAGAACTCGTTCTTAAAACAGCTGCTAATCTGTTGATTACATTTAATAGTTATTGTATTTTTTTTTTTTTTTGATTTTGTTTAGCTTTCTTGTCACTTTTCTATATAACTTTTATTAAATCATTAATATAATCTCTTTTCTTTCTCTTCTCTTGATCTTACACTTTGAGAAAAACATTTTTTTTAAGAAACTTAATCTTTGGTATTGATGATTTTATTAAAAATGTAAGTAAACATTTTCAACTTTTTAACTACCTTTATGCCATTATTACAAAAAAAAACAAGCTTATTGTATATAAATAGCTTTATAATTTTATTTATTAAAACGGTTTCTTTTTTAAGTTTATTAAATCGGAGTTTCTTTAAAGTCAATTGGTTAAATTTTTTGGTTGTTAAAAAGAAATTAAATATTATGTTTGCCTAGAAATTGCTGCTGCTTTTTTAATAACATATCTATATATTTTTATAAATATTAATATTACAACATGTACATATATACATATTTTAATTAAAATGTAATATATAAATGTTTGTACATAAATCACAAGATTATGCTTCCAAAACATGCAACACTCTTTAAAAAAAATAAAATTCAAAATTTCACTTGTACAATTATTAAAACTACATAAAACGTTGTTTTGCTTTAGAATAGGCGCTCTCAAGTTATCATAATAAATTTTTCCATAACTCAAAAAAATAACCTTTTATTGCAGAAAACGCTTTTGAATAGAAAAGGAAAATTGTATTCTTGAATTGTCTATTTTTAAACAATATGAAGAACGATATGAAAATTTATTGTACATTATTAATTCAAAAATTAAATTTTTCACTTATGACTCTATTACAGCAAAGTTTCAATATAAAAATGTATGTGGTCATAAATAGCATTAGTCCCAGCTTAGATAATTAAAGTTTTTTAGCAGCCATTTCTTTATTTTTTATATTTCCTTTCAGATTTGTTCTACATGTTTAGATGAATGTGTATGTAGTTATGTATCAAAACGAATTTAAAGTTCACAACAGTGTACCACTCTCGATAAGAAACACAACTTCCTGCTCGACAAATAGCATCAATCAGAGCCGGAACACCGAGTTTCGAGAAAAATAATTTTTCAAATATGATCGTTCTTTTGTTGAATATTTTTTTCTATTTGTACAAATGGTTAAAAAAAACAATTAATGCTGCTTTAAAATATTTTTAAGGATGTTCCAGAAAAATGGAAATTTCACGTAAATGTTTTGTTTGCACAGCATTGTGATCAGGAATGCCAGATAAGTCTTTATTTGTCCAGCTTTTTCAGTGCTTGTTCAGCTTAATGGAAATCTTAATTATAAGCATATGAATATAATTATGATTATTAGCAACTATGTAACAACAATTTTTGCATTATATTTACAACTTTTAAAAAAAAATCTTGGAGGACTTTTAACAGCTTTCACACAATCTGTGAAGCAACAAGCAATAAACAACTAATGGCCATTCATATGAAAAATATATAAAGCTCAAAATATCAAGTAATTCTCAAACTGAATTTTTTTTAATGATTTTACATATAATTTCATTAATTATTGAGTATATAGGTAATTCGAAATTACTGGTGATTAGCCCATAGCATCCTTGACTGGTACTGGGGCTGCCAGTTGTAGCCACACTGCCTACATCTCGGGACGTCTTGTTGGTAGGAGACCAGATGGATAAGTCGCCAGATGCTCTCCATTGACCTTACCGGCGAAGGAGGCCCTACCACTAGCAAAGCTACCGCCGGCATCGCTCTCAGGGTCGTTGCAAATACTAAGCCCTCTCACCATGACAAAGTCGCAATCCCCGAGGGGGATTTTTTTATATTCATCCTAGGAATTAAAAGATTAAATATATAATACATACATATAATTCCAAAATATTGAGAGACCCTAATTATGCGAACACATACAAGCATATCTATATGCAACGCCTGCATATAGAGAAAAATAAAATAAGTGGTCTTGCAATAAAAGATTTAATTTTTTTGTACATATATTTTTTTAAAGAGAACTAACAATAAGGCAATGAATGCCTACTAGGTGTTACCTTTTCTAGTAAAGTGATGGAAACGACAGGTGGTGAAAGAAGATATTGAAGAAAGCTTCATTCTTTAACAACTCTCTTTTTCACGTTTTTTTTATTATTTTAAGGCAGTGTTGCAGCGCCTCTAATGTCAATGAGGCGTATTAAATTTTTTAAGCTGTGTTCAGTAGCCATTTTATTGTTTTTTCCTTCGTCGATGATTTTGCTACACTATACCGAAGAAGGACAGAGCTCTAATGTTACATTAGGATTAGTGTCCCCTGAAGTCGGTATAGTTCAGTGACCAGTGTGTATGACATCATAACTTGAACTTTCCTACAAAACAATTGACACAAAGAAACGCTAATTCAAATAAAAAATGCCTGCTATTGTTGTTTAATGACTTTGTCGGTGACCGGGCTTGAATTTGTACTCAAGGTGTTAAATACTTTAGCCGACGCTACCCTCAATATCAAAAAACAATTATTTTGCTGTAAAAACTCAATTAATTGTGAAGAATTCGTATCTATATTTTATATGCATTTCATGAGAGATGGGCGTGATTTATTTTAATGAAACTCGGAATGCATTTTGTTTTATTCTAGAAAGTGTAACTACTGAGCTTGAAGACTTCTGTGGATAGGAAAAGTTTTATGCAAAAAGTTCAATTTGTATTGTGTGGGAAATGCCTTTTTTGCTTAATCTAGTCAATATAATATTCGGTTTCAACTTTCTAATGATCTAGGACCACTCCTTATAGTTCTTGAAAACAAAATTATATATAAAAGCAGTTGGCACACTTTCAAATTCCAAATTTCACACACTTTTCGCAGAACTTGCACTTAATTTTGATGGCCAGTTGACCAATTGTTTATGGTTTAGCTGCCAAGATGAGCGATTTTAAATAAGCCCAGTGAAAATAATACAAACTACAGTGGGGCATAATCAAAATATTTTGGAAAATAAATTAGCCATTTATAAACGAATAGTCCTATCAAACAAGAAATTGGGGACAATTAATAGGAGCATTACTTTAAATTATTCGTTCATCAAAAGGTTATTTGAGTAAATATATTGTAGCGTGCACTGTGTGTGACATGTGACTCCATCCTGTTGGAACTACATACATGTCAACAAGGTTAATGAGATACGAAAAAACTCATTATCATTTCCCTTTCCCTTTTACCTTTGACATTAAGATTCTATTAACTAGTGTTTGAAGACTTAGCCAGCCCATAAAGCATACCAAACATTAATTGTTTTGTGAACAAACGCTTGTTAATTTTTTTTTACCCCAAACTCCAAATGTGATTTGTTTCAATCAAAAACTAGCTTGATCGCTGAACAAAATTGTGTAGTAAAATTATGCTCTTTGATAGAGAAATAATTATTTTGCTTTTTTTTAATATATTTCTTATTAATAGTCCCATTGAGATTTTCGAAAACTTTTATGAAATTTTCAAAAATATTATAAACTTACATTCAGCTCTAACTAAATTGAATTTTATGGTATTTTTTCTAAGTTTTCTATTGTTAAAATTATTTTTAAAACGTCTTAGATTAGGCTAGCTTATACACGTTGCTGGTTTGAAAGTAAAAAACAACCCACTTGGGTCCTAGTTGAAGCCGTTGGGTTGCCCTTGAATAAAACCTCTTAAATATTGTTTGAAAATGTGCATTCGTACGACATTTCTTGAAGCAGGCTAGACAAAAAAAATATGTTTTTTTAATTGCATTGTTATAAAACATATTTTAAATTAAAATTTTTTAAAAACATCTTATAAGTCAAAAATATTTTTTTATCAATAAAGGCTTAAGTCTTTCCATAAATTATCTCTTCTTGTTCTTTTTTTTAAGTCAAAAAGCACGAATTTTAAAGTAAAATTTAATTTTTAGTTTAAGACATTCTTTATGTTTCTCCCATTATTTTCTCCTCTATACTACATCAGTGTTTAAGAATGAAGCAAATATTATAGATTACAGATCAGGCTTCGCTACAAATACCTCATACTATCTTGCTTGCTTGCTTTCAGTTTAACATAAAAATTTTATGCATTTCTATAAAATTGACAACCGCTTTTAAGAGAAATTCTGATGTGCAGTGTTTAAAGCCGTAGTCGGCAACTTATACCATTAGACTTAACAATTGTGTGAGTTATACTCTTACCACGACCCGGTGTTGCCAGTAAAATTTTCGTCGCATTTCCCTAACTTAAAATTTTAAATCTCCAAAGCCAAACTTGATTTTTTTTTGTTTATAAAAAAAAAGAAACTTTTGTTGTTGCTGCATCAATGTAATTGTGAGTAAAGAGATAGTTTTGCTTAAAATTTTCTTAAAATGATTTAAATATATGCTTGAAAATGCCTTTGCATATCATATTTTTTCATGCATGACAACGTACGTTGACAAACCAAACCTTCTGGTTTGCCATAATCATTTTCTGAAAATAAAAAATCTAGTAAATTCTCATCACACATATTTTCTTAGAGTTGGGAAAAAATTTTTCTCTGGCAACGCTGATTCTTAAGAGTATGCGTTTCACACAACTTGTTCCCAACCACGCGTGTGCATACGGCTCCCTTAATTTGCCGACCACGGATTAAAGGGTTACTGCTATAAAAGTCACATAATCTCTTCAATTCTTTTTGTTTCCTTAGGAAAGCAAATCCATACGCTTCTGTTCCTTATATTTGTAAATACTACTTCAAGAACTCAAATGTATTTATAATTCTCAGCTAGAGAGAAATATATACAAATAGCTAAAGCTGTTGTTGTGATAAGAAAAAAGTAGCAAGAAAAAAAAACAAGCCAATCAATATTTACTATATAAATACGAGTAGAATTTTGATAAATGTAATAGATTAAATGCCTGCAAAAGCTGTGATAGTTTTAAAATTTTTCCCATAGTAAAAAAATACAGAAAAAGAATTTAAAACAATTAACAGCATGAAACAATATTTTGCACTTCGGGATATAAGACACAGATATAATAGAAATTTGTAGGACATTATTTACTATTATTATTTTTAATTTTTTTTTTTTACTTGTAAGTAATAGTAATAAAACTTTGATTTTGGGTCAGAGTCAGGCAAGGGATGAATCATTTAAATATCAATTTTCAGAAATTGATAATAAGCTAACATGTGTGCTGTACCATAAAGCTCTCCAATTAAGATTTTGTTTGGCAAAAAAAAAAAAAACGAAAAACGTTCGTCGCCTTTCTCATAAAAGAAAATTTTAAATGAATATCTTATCTTTTATACTGAACAGCCGAAGACTTCTAGTTAGATAAGGATATCAACTTAAACAAAAAATTCTAAGCAGATCTTTAATAAAGCCTGAAGTTAGAAAGTCTCTTCAGCTTTCCCGCTAGGGAGTTTCAAATCACTCATACAACCTTGAGTTGTAAAGCTATATCCAAACACACATACTTTGATATTTGGCTTTGAAAGCTTTTATAATTTCTTCTTGTTTCTTTGCAACAAGTAAGTAGCAAGCATTGTTTTCATCGCGATCTGAGTGGCTGTTGTGGTCGCGTGAGTGCGAAAGCACAAAGCTCGTTTGTAAAAGATTGCACATTGTGCATATGGCTTGGACTTAACTGATTTATATCCAGACACTGCTCTAAATGAAAGCTTTATGCAACTATATATTATATATTGTATTCAATTAGAAGTTTGCCAAAGCAAACCATTTTATTCTTGTATAATAGATTCATACATTATTGTATATAATGGCATGGTTTTGTTTGTTTCTCTATTACATCATAATATTTTGTTACTTTAAAAAAATTTGGTTTAATTATTTTATATATATATATATATAATTATTTTATACAACTTAAATATTAAATTGTATGTACAAATATCAATTAATAACTTTGTAATATAAATTGTTTATGTATTCATAAAACTAAAATATAAATTAATCTTATATAAAAAAACTTTTTTAATATAATTATCTTTCCATCTCTCTATTTCTCTTTCCTTCTCTTATGAACTAAAACTTGCTTTTATGATGTGTGTGTATGTGTGTCTATACTCTATATGTAAATCTTCTATTATCACAACAAAACAAACATACAACATTTATATGCCGAATCTACATCAAAATTACAAACAACAGCTGATATACTTACAGTGTACCCATGTTACTCACAGTACTATCTGTAAACGAATTAATACTCTGCGTATTTTAATAAGAAATAATGATATTCCTTTGTGTTCCAAATTTTTTATTTTTTTATTTTCATATCGAAGATGTGAAAAACTATTTGAAAAAATTTATACTTTAAGTGACAAATAAGAATAAGTAGCTTTTATTTTGGGATTTTTTTTTCTATTTCCTTTTATTCCTTTTTATATTAAATTGGAAAAATTGCTTGCTAGGTTATAAAAAATTATTTACTAGTATTTTGTTTTGTTGTTAATAGGTTATATATTACCACTGCACCCGAGGACGATCTTATGCAAAGACTTGTGTAAATTTTTAAACTAAAATAAGATTTCTCTTTTGTACATAAAAAGTCTTAAAATGTATTAGTGCATTTTTAACTCATCAGGTTTTCCCAAGATTCAGTTTTATTTTCTATCCTTTTTTTATTCATCTGTGTGGTTAACTCCATCTCCGGTTATGTTTTATTCATTCACATTCTTTTATTTTCTTTGTTTAGAAAAAATCATTTAATAAGAGGTAAAAGGTTCTAAGTTTTAAACTGCCTTCAGTTGTTTTTCTTTAAGGAAAATAGTGATCTTTTTTTCCTTTTGTCTTTAATAATATTTAGCTAAGATCTTGTTCTCAAACTCTTTGCTAAGAAAATGGCTCTAGTTGTTAAATTGTTTCGCTTCCTTAAGATAATTGTAATGCTAAAATAGCTAAAGGGTTGCTAAATAATTAAGCTTTATAACAATTGGTAAACAAATATTTAATTTGCTTAATAGCTTTTTATTAATTATAACTAAGTTCGTATTAAAGTCTTATTCTAATGCTGCTTCATTTCAGCCAGCCGGCTAGTAACACTTGTTTAGGAATTCTGAGATTTGTCTTTCTCTTTCTCTCACAGACAAAAATATAATCATAATAATAGCAAATAGTTTATTATTTTCTATACATCTCATTGTAAGATTTTGCTACTAGGCTTCTCAAATTTTATGTACAAATTTCAGCTTTCTTTTTTCCTCCAAATTAAAAAAACTTCTTGTTATTTCTTTCCCCTTCATTATAAATTTAAAATAGTTTACAAAAACTTTAGCAGTACTTATTATATTTAAAATATAATATTACTATTAAATACCAAAAAAAAAAAAAAAAAAAAAAACAACCCACTTTCTAAAATAACAAAAATAAAACAATGTTTTCGTATTGTATAGGATTTAATATATATTAATAAATTTGTTGTTTAATTTATAATTTATTATTATTTAGTTTATTTTTAAAACTAAAAAATTTATGCTAATGGTATATAAAAAAGTAAATATTTTTTTTAATTTTTAAAGAGAAGAGAAAAATTATATATACATTTATTAAAAAAAAGAAAGTATAGGGATTTAATAAGACAACAAACAAACAAATTCATATAAAAGAAAACAACAAGAGAATTAACATTTAAAACATTTATTGGAAAAAAACAATACCAAAAAAAATTATTATGTTCATGTAAAAGTTATATACAAAAAAAAAACAATATTAAAAAAAAATATAATGTTGAATTATAATTGTTACTTTGAAAATTAAAAATGAAAAAAAAAAACAAAAAATTTAAATAAAAAATAAATTCAATAAAATTATTATATAAATTACAAAAATGAGTCAGTGGTTTTTTATTTAAATTGCGCGTATAGCGAAAATTCTCTTCTGCTACTTTTTATAGTTTTTTCATTACAGTTCTAAAAATCAACAAGCTCACACCACATATGTTGAGCTGGCTTTTACACACGCAAAGTTTACTTTGTAAGGTCTCGAGTTTGTAGGAGAGAAGTGAAAAGCAAATTCCCTTCGTTGCTCTCTTAAAAACTCAATACTTAAAAAAAAGCCTTGTAACATAACCAAATATATCAGTGACATAACATCATGTGGCAAACTCTAACAAAAAACATAAAAAAAAAAACATATCAAAATGGATATTTTTATCTTTTATACTTCTTTCTTTCTCTCTCTCTCTCTCTCTCTTTCTCTCACTTGCTCTTTTTATATATAAACAAATATCTCTGACTCTCTCTTAACCCTTATAAACATAAACAGGTACTACACCGGCAACATTACCCCCAGGACTTTTACATCTACAATTTTACATACAGAATAAAAATATAAAAAAACAAACATCTTTGTAATCATATTGCGTGTATATTTGTTTGTGTGCGTGTATAGAGTTCTTACTTAGTGTCTGTGTATTCTTGATGTCTATATAAATTAAAAATCAAACACAATGTTCTTCTCATAAAATCGTTTTGTTTTTCACGGTAAGTTTCTCTCTTTCTCTTTTTCTTTTTCGATATATTGCCCATATAAATTTCAGATGGTTGTGGTTGGATTTGGAACATATGTAAATAATTTTTAAAAGAAACGTACACAAATATGCATTTGTAGTGAGTGAGTGGTATGTATGTAGATATAGTTTAATCATTATAATTTTATAGATTTTAAAATCAAAAACAAAATAATTTACATGTAAGTTTATAAATTTGGGAGCAACTGTCCATTACATTGGGATGTCAGAAAACATTTTTGGACAAAAACTCGTCAGTGTAATGAATTGGTCTTTTTTATTAATCTAATAACCAGGGCAAGTTGTTTTTTTTTTGGCATGAAGAATGGTTTCAAATGTTTGGCCAACAACTCTGACATATAAAAATTTCTTACAAGGTAGAATAAAAATGGCTTTTTATATCAATAATTAGAAATGGCTAATATGGCCAAAATGGCATATGTCAAAAAAAAACTTGACTTGCTAATAACTATTTTTATGATAGATCTTTACCAAGCCAATGATCAATTGCCAGTGTTCAAAAAAGCTGCAAAATTTTTTTCAAACTGCTAAAGCTAAGCTCATGTGAACCCACATTGTGACGTTATCTTATCTCTCAGTGTGAAGGAACTTGTAATCTATATAGTCGATTTATCTTTATTACCAGCAGCCCAAGACGAACGCTTTGCATAAGTACACAGCAAAAAAAATCGTAACTAGTTCCAAAGGTTTACCACTTTCATTGCATTCCAATCACTACAGGTACTGAATTTAATATTCTAAGGCTGTTATATATATAAAAAATTGTTCTAGACAACCTTTTAAGCGAATACCATTCGGTTATTTGGATGATTTCCTTGCTATGACAACTATATGTTAAATTCATTGATAATTCAACAGAAATGGAACTACTTGGAGCTGAAGCAAGTAGTGATTAATTTTATTGTGTTTTTTTGCTGCGTAGCTCTTGAACTGCTTGGCAGTGATTGAGATTTAGATGTAACATTCGCACTTTTGATGGCTAAAGTTCTGTTTTAAACCTTAAGGCTCTGTAGCGCTCTTTTCTAGTAACATAATCACCAATGCTATTTGCATAATTTCTGCAGAGCATAGCTGACGATTTTTTTGGAACACATTCCAATTTCGTGCCCGGCTTCACCTTTCACCTCCACCGTAAACAATTAATTCCTATAATCGAGACACTTGTAGCACCTTCTTGGTGCCGTTTTTTCACGACACATACATCACAAAGTAAACCAGAGTTGAAGAAAGTGATTTATGAAAAAGCTAAAATCCGCTGATTTGATCACTGTTGAAAAAGGCAAAATAAAGTGTCTTTGTTATTGAGTATTTTTAGTACAATAATCAAAACAAACAAATTGAAAATTTTTACAAAATTAAATGAAAGATTTTGTAGTGTTGAACTAAAACACACAATGTGTAAAAGATTATTAGTATGATAAAAGTGATTAAAATTAGTTTTCAAATGAATACAGACTTCGTTTTAAGCATTTTCGTTCATAAAAATTAATTTTTAATATTTATTTACAAAAATCTCGCCAGCGAATGAGACCACAAAGTATAAAATGAAATTACGTTAAAATAATACCACGCGAAAAAGCACTTAAAGAGGATTTGATGACTGTGTGAGCGAGACCTCCGAAAACATTATTATCTTCCGTCTCGTGACATCTCTGGTATAATTTGTGACGTACATTCGACATCATATAAGGCGACTGGCTAGGGAAGCACTTATGAGAATTGTCGTAGTTTGTGCACCTCTGTACGTTATTTGCAGCAATTTAATTGCAGACGTTCGATTTGCTAATACGATGGTTTCATAGATGTCCTCCTTAGAGGTTACCTCATCTTTATCCCTAATTTCAATCCTAACCTCGTGGACTAGTGCTCGTACTTCAGTAACTTTACCTAGCACCTCTTCTACTTTTGATCTAAATTATAGGTTTGCCAAATCGTTCATTCAAGGGACCGCTCATTTTCGTTCATTTGCTAAAAAAAAAAAACGAGTTCGTTCATTTCGTTCATTCGCTCTTTTCAAGAAATAGAACAAAATGAAAACAAAGAAACAGTTGATTCGATCAACAAAAAGGGACAAATGCAATATTTTTGCTATGAATTGTTCAGCAAAATAATCAATACAAATAACAGAAAATATAAGAAACACAAAGAAAAAGTTATATACAATATCAAAATCAAATTTGTTAAAAAAAAAACTCTAAATATATATTCTGAATTCTTAAGAAATTTTATAATAATTTTATAATAGTAACACTGTTACTAAAAGCAAGCAAAAGGCTAATGTAAACGAGAACATGACAAATAATCTCACATAAACGGTCGTTCATTTCGTTCAATTGTACTTTTTATCAGTACTGCTGAGCCAAAATAGTTCAATAAAATAACCGGCTCACTCCGTTCATTTGACTGATTCGTTCAATTGTACTCGTTCGTTCATGAATAACACAGCTCTAATATAAATTCACCTGTGCTTTGATGAGCAAGTTTACTCAATTTTAATAATGGTTTACCATTCCTAGCATTTTCCTAATGCTTCTGAAATTTTTTACGAGATTACAAAGCTAATTGTCTTTCTTCACTTGTCTAAGAATATCAGCATAGGAAGCACCCCCACAAGTTTTAAAAACCAGAACATCCTGTCGTAGCATCTTCTATTTATTTCTAACTTTCTCACGTATCTTAATACTTAGGCCCGGCTTACTATCACTAGCTATTGCCATTGCCCCTTCTTCACTATTGTTGACAAGTCCAATGTGTGGGGAGCCCTTTTTCTTCCTTTTAGGCTTGTTTTCCTATGGACTTGGGGTATTTTCATCCTTTTTATGCTTTGGTATTGCACCGACAGGACTTAGTCTTGCAATTTATACTGTTTGCGCTTTGTCATTACTAGCAGCTCATCTGACATTTGCATATACAAGGCCTGGGGGGTTATTATGTAGTTCGATTCGAAAAGAAAACTGTTCGAAATTGTATATTATTAACATTACACTTCGGATTACATAATAAGGCCCCTGTATTTCGCGGGTCACTGTCACTATATCCTTGTGCACATTCGCGCCTGTCTTAAGAAAATCTAGCAACCGTTCTAGTTCCTTCACACTACTAACTTGATCGATAACACTATTAGCTACGATTTTTTATGATTCTTACGTCAATCGATTTGCGAGTGTTTGCAAAATGCAAAATTTAATATGGCGCTCAAGAGATGCCCCATTGTGAACTATATCAAAATGCTTATCATTTTGTTATGATTTTTCATTTTGAATGACCATTTAACTGTTCAAAGTTAGTCGCAGTCGGTTTTTTATTTTTTATTTTTATTTCTTACCTGTTGTGTTTTCTTATTTGCTGAAGTAAAACAATAGGAAAGTTAATTGTAGAGACTTTCTGTGTGTAACCAGACAAGAAACTTGAATTCAGGTAATTTGTTTAAAAAAAATCGAAACTTTTGAAACCGGGCTAACCAAAACCTTGATACCGCCTTAATTTAAAATAAAACTAAAAAGTAGTTAGTGTTTTGCATTCATTAACATCTGTTTAGAAGTTTGTTTAGAGAATGCCAGCAAGATTACTCGTGTAGTAAAAGTTAAAAAAAGAGATCTAAAAATTTTACTTAAAATTATACTATTGTAGAATTCTGAAGTAGTATGTGGAAGCAAATATATCTGTGGTAGTATGAAATAACAACTTAAGTCAATTTAAGTAAAACAGTATTTTTGGAAACTTTGACGCTACCGCTACTGCTGGATATTAAAAAGCTCAAATACATGCTTCTAATTTAATGTGGTGCTTTCTTTGCACTTGTGAAATATTTAAAATAAAAAATAATACAGTGTAATAAAGCTAAATTCGCTTAAGTCAACTTAGGTACTTATTCCATATTGCCACAGCTATACACACTGTATACAATGACAATAATTTTAATATGCAGCTAAAACAGCTCTACAATTCTTTTTTTTTTGTGATATTATATTTTTATTTAATTTGTGACTATTAATTTATTTACATTTCTTGACAGAAAAATATATAAGTATGTATTTAATAATTTTCCATATTTATTTACAGCCAAAGTTAAAAGACGTTTAAGTGATGCATTCAAAACTTGTTCATTAAAAAATTTCTTTTAAAACTAAATCTGCTGTTTTTGTTCTTATATAATCGACAATTTGTAAATATATACAAAATAATGCACATTAAAAATGTATAATTTAAGAAAAAAAAGATTTAAAAATTTGGGTAACATGGTTTCAAAATTCTCACATAGCAAAATTAAAAAAAAAACAATTAAAAGTAAAACTGAATGAAAAGATAAGTGTAATAAATAAATTAGAGCTGAATAATAAATCTGACACGGGCGCTTACAAAAAAAAAACAAATTAAATAAAATTTTAAAATATGTTCACTAATTTGTAAAAAATGTTCTAGCGTTGAGTTTTATAATATTTATTAAAATATTTCATATTTTTATTTTCACATTAAGTTTTAAATTTAAATAACTTAGTTTTATTAATTAGAAGTTCAATGGTTATTACTTATTATTAAATAATCATAATATTTAAATAATATTACGTAATTTTAATATCAATAGACATAATCAATGTCGATGGATTAATTAAAATATACATTTTAAATGCTGTGATTTCATTGATTATCCAGATTTTTGGTTTGGTGCACAAAAGTGAAGGCAAATATGTATTAAATACTTAAACTTTTTCTGGCAAACATTTGCCAGAAAAAAGCGTAACCACTAAATACTAATAATAAAACCCTTTGACTCAGACACTTTTTTATTAAGTTAAACAGTTTCACGCATAACTATTATACAATTTCATAGAATATAATATTATCGGAAACTGTTTTACTTAATTAAAGAGTGTCTGAATTAAAAGGTTTAACATTAATACTCGTATTTAGTGGTTACACTTTGTTGGGTCTTTTATCATAATCCAATTGTAGGAAATTCCGTATTATATTAAAAAAGTTATCATATTTTTTCATTTAATTGATTACTTCTTTTTAGTTTATTTCATTGAAACTTTCGATGGCAATTCCCAAGGAAATTCCGAAAAATCCCAAAATTGGGAATTTCTCATAGTTTTTTTTTGAAATTTTCTTATATTTTGCCCGGCTAAGATAATTATTTTGAAAATTATTTGGGATTTTTAGAAAATATAACTCACATTCGGTATTTACAACAAAAAAAAGGTACATATATTTCGATATCTGCTGGTTCCTTTAGTAACAAAAAATTGGAACAAAAAATTTCTTTGTGCTATTATGGTACTATCTTTTAAATAAGTATAAACATGGGTTTAGTATTTTTGTAGCTACGCTATTTATTGCGCTATACAGTAGTTAGGACGTGATTTTCGTAACAAAAATAATCGACACTATTACATTTATAAATTTATTTTTGTTTTGATTTCTTTGTACTTAAAACCAGAGCACGAAAATAAGCGAAACAAATTGTTTGATTTTCGCTAGGAACACAACTAGGACGAAGGACGAATTTTCAGTTACGCGCATCGAACTCTTACCGACAAATTCGTCGACATGGACAAAATTCGTCGTTCGTCCCAGTTGTGTTCCTAGCATTTATTTTGTTTCGATCTTTGAAGTGAGTGAAACAAAGAGAAAACAGAAACAATGAGAACGATTGTTCAATTTGTTTTTGTTTTGTTTTTGCACACGAGCACTGCCACAAACAATACATTAATTTAATCGTACGCCGCTAGAAAATAAATAAATAAGAAATAAATGGAAACGTTTTGAAATATTTGCCACGAATTTGACATCATCATATATAATTTTATTGCATTTGTTATTTAACACATTAAGTTTGTTTTATAAAACCAATCAGCGTAGCTACAATCAGATGTTCTTAGACATTGCTCTTCTTATTTTGCAAATTTTTTTTATAATTTAACTAATTTTTTTCTGCAAACACCCGGCGAAATCGACTTTTTAACAAAATTTTTATTTAAACTGTTCTTCTGAAATAAAATTTATTTCATATAGTATTTTATTTTTATGAAAAATTTTTTCTTTTTATTACGGACAAGATTTGACTTCCCCATTAACAAACTAATAGACCAAGGTTGGTAAAAAAAAGCTAAAATTTATTTCTTTTTTATCCATAAATATCTCAGACTTTGTTATGTTTTTGAATAAAAAAATCTACTTGCAGAAAACCTTTCTTATGAAATCAAGACAGAGGTGGCTTCGCCGCCTTTAGAGATATAAAACTCAAACTCCATTCATAAGCTCTGTAGCACCTTCAAATTCATTAGAAACTGTGGAATTATTTCCATATTTTTTCCAATATCTCCCATTGTGGGTCATTAGTTCGAATCAGTTGCTATAGATTTATGCTCGCTTTGCAACATTTTGAATTGTTGCTCACAATTAACAGGCTTTGAACTGAACATTTCTTCTGCACCATTAGCTTTAAAATCTTTCAGGGTTTTGTTGTGATAAGTGTGAACGGAAGTTTAAATCACTATAAAAATTAACTCGCTTCGTAAGTTTGTGTGCAAAAATCTTCAGCTGATAATGTTCGATACTAAATTTAGCACTTAGTTGCTGTATTTTTTAAGCCAAAAAGTAGTGTGTATCAGCTATTAGGGTGCCTGGACACATTTAGATTATATTGATATGTTCACAAAAGTTGTTCAGCTCTGCCTTAGCTACAACTTTACCGCATACTGTTTGCCAAAAATTAGGAGCCCCTGTAAGTTATTCTGAAAAAAGTGAAAAAACTAAAACTATCACTAAGTCTGAATTAGCTGTTAGCCAAAACTAAAGACACCATTTGTTGAGGGTGCTCTGATTTTCGAACTCTTTGGAGGCTTATAAAACAATTGGTCACCGAAACCCCCAAACTGGGTATAGGGATTTTTTTTTTTTTTTGTAGCACTATTGATCCTATGCTGTCCAGTCTGTGTGTTTTTACACTATTGCACAGTGATATCTAATGCTTAGTATTTGTACTGTTAATATTGTTTATATTGACCAATATTTGAATGCTTAAGTTAACGATACCGTATGGCCTGCTGAAAACAGCAAAGAATAACTTCGTGAGCCTTCAGAATGATTTAATCAACCAAGTTCATTTTGAAAAATGAAAAGAAGAACTTGAAAAATAGTTTCTTACATTTTTTTTTGAGAATTTCCTTTGCCAATGAAATCATAGCACTTCTTTCTTTTTTTCAAAAACTTGTCTTTCTGTAAAAAACATATTTTACAATGTTTTATATAAATTCTTAAAATCTAAATAATATGTATAAAATATATCAATTTGCAATATTTATGAATTTATATTAAAATTATAAAATATATAGCTTAAGCAAAAAAAAAATATTTATAAATTTTATATAATAATAAGATGTGAGTTCGAGTTTATTTATCCTTAAGTTTAATAAATAAAAAAATAAAAAAAAGACATCCCTTATGAGAGAGTTATTTCAACTCTACTAATATTTGCAGATCAAATGGAACTTCAATAAACAACGACATTAGTTTTTAGTATAAAAATAAAACTTTACAAATACATCAAACTTTTGAAAAACTTATATACACATATAATTAAATTTCTTTAAATTTTAAATATTTATTGGAAAAAAATACATAAATATTAATTAGCTATTAAAAACTTATATAAAAAATGTACTTAAAAAATGCACATTACAGCTGTAAGTCCCAATTGTCTGAAAACTATAATATCAAATCGAAGTTCTTAATATGTAATCAGTCACTTGACTTTATTACAGATAAAGTATTATATAACTCCCGAAAAAAACTATTTCTTCTCTTACTTAATATTACAAAAAAAAACTATTCAAAAAAAAAATAAAAAAATCTACTTATGGTTATTAGAATTAACTGAATTAAAAAATGGTTGTAGAATTATTAGTGAAAATTTAAAATTTTCTGAAAAAAGATTTTTATTTTGTTTAAAAATAAATACACGTATTTCTAAAACAGTTTCTATGCTAGTTTTATTTTCATTTCTTACATGAATAACGTATTTAATTCAAAAGAATTTCAGTGTTTAAACCTCTGTTTCCATTACCCAGGCCTATTTACAGATTCTTTTCTCAAAATCAACTTATCTCCAAATCCTCGCTGGGAGAGAAACAAGTCGTTTTGTGACCAGCGGCAGTGCACTGAAAGAATTTTCGGCGGCTCAAATAAGCATATGAAAATTTGAAGAGAAAATGAAAAATTGAAATTGAAAATCGATTTTTATAATTTTTTCACCAAAATTAAACGATTTCGTCTTTTTAAGCAGACAAAATTTCGACCGGTTTTGAGGCAATCTGAGCCGATGCAACTGGCGGTGGCGGCATAAATAGAAAAATAACTGGTGGCGACGCGCCGTAGGCTTTTTTCCAAATGACTTGCTTCTCTGGTTTATATCAGTGTTGCTCGATATGATTGATTATGTTAATAGTGCTATCAAAATTCTGATAGCTATTGTCATTAATCCCAAGATGAGTTTTCTGCCAGAGTATCTGCAAAAATTAAGAGCTTTATTAAAAAAACTGAGGTAGTAAAGTTTGATCTGAGGTATTTGACTGTGCATACCAGAAGTACCATAAAACATTTAAGTTTTTGAAAAGATTCCCTACTTTTGCATAATTTAAAGTTGTTGCATAAAATTGTTTCTATTTACTTCCTGCAGCGCTATAGAAGAAAGCAATATATAAAAAATAATATAACATGAATCTCTGCAGCACTTTTAGCAACGTTATTGATCTGATTTACTACCACAAACCTCCTATAAACAAATGAAAATATTTTTCTGCAACTAATTTCAGGCGAAAATGTATTTCTAAAAATTTGTTTTTGCGATCATTTGTATTCAAATAACACTGCATAGACTTATGATTTCGCTGATTCCTCGACTATAAACGTAAACTTCTTTAAAAATCTGATGGGAATACAATGGGAAAATTTGTCCTGCTGGACTCCTACAAAATATATGTTTATGGTTTATCTGAGAAAAATTAATTGTGGTATTCAAATGGTACTCATAAATTAACAGCCAAAACACGTGCAAGCAAAGCAGCTGTCAACAATTAATTGAAGATCCAAAATGGCCGAAATTGTCGGCATAAGTGAGAGACATGAGTACCAACATAACGCCGCAAAAAAATCAAAATTCGAATATACTTAACTCGCGAAAATTCAAAATTCGCGATACGTTTTGAACAGACCTCGTATGTTTCAACTTACACACTAAAATATGAGGGGTTGCTCACAGGAATCATATTTCAAAATATTTTAAAAGTTTAGGATATTATGACATTATGACCTTAACACTACCGTGTGAATACCCCAGATATAAAGATTTACAACATAAAATTACATATTGTTAAAATAAAAAAAAATATTTCACATATTACAATATAATATTAAATCAGTTTTTGCAATGTTTTTTAATGCAAAATCATAATTAAAGTTGAAAAATTGCTGTTTATTGTCACAATATTTTAAATGTTCAGAGAATTACTGATAAATGTTGTTATTCTATTTTAAAATGCAATATTCAGCACTTGCGACGTGAGGGCAAATACATATAAAAAATCACATTTACTTTACATACTTATTTTATTTTTCATATAAAGCCCGTCACTAACAATTGATAACATTATTTGAATT
The DNA here is from genome assembly GCA_936439885.1 of Nowickia ferox. Classification (NCBI taxonomy): domain Eukaryota; kingdom Metazoa; phylum Arthropoda; class Insecta; order Diptera; family Tachinidae; genus Nowickia; species Nowickia ferox. The sequence goes on along the minus strand of OW387023.1, from coordinate 85,231,894 downwards.
TTTTTGGAAAAGCAATCACATTTGAATAATCGTAAATATAATTGAAATCATGCTTTTACATATTTGAACACAACTAAAGATATTCGAAATCAGGATTTTTTTTTTATATAATTTATATTTGTAATAAACAAATTGCTTTTTAAAATAATTTAAACTAGATTTTTCATACACAGGGAAACAAAAGTTTACATAAGATTAACGATTATTTTTCAACTAAAATATTATGCCAATTAGAGGGCTTAAATATACATAACAATAAAATAGCACAACAATTAAAAAAAACATTCATAAATATTTCGCATACGCTTAAGCATACACATACATTCATATCGATGGTTAGAAGTAGAAACATCCTAACTCGTATTTTCACGAAATTGAGTTTTTCAGTGATGCCAATACATTTCAAACAAATACACCTCGTCACAAAAATTAATTGCAATAGTGTAAAAAATAACGCTTTTACAAGAAATTGTACAAAGCAGTTGTACAGTTTATTATTATGTTTTTACCTTCTCCTGTAAGGTTACAATAACTTGAGTTAGGGACTTTCTACTTGTGACCAACGATATGTACTTGTGTCAAGCTTTTATATACGCAGAGGGTGCGAGTGGAAATGATAAGGCCACTTTTATTTTAATTTATTTAAGAAAAAGTATTCAACGTTTTTTTAATCGAAAACTTCACACTATTTAATGAGCAGTTTCTACAAGTCAGGCAGACGATTCGTCCAGAATATTTGTATAAATATCACTAAAAAAAATGCTTTCAATATAAATTTTATACGACAAGTCGACCGTTTGGGTTTTAGAAACGGGTAGTAAATCATTCAAAATAAAAAATACAAATAAATTCGATTCAAATTTGTCCCATATTCAATGTTTTAAACAGCGAATGCAATTATGTGCATGTCTGTAAAATGCTGGAAATAAAATCCAAAAAGATTCTATTATTTTAGATATTTTTTAAAGGCATTTGCAATAGCGATAGAGAAAGAAATCAGTGTATAGAAATAAACAAATATTTGTCAAACGTTTCCTTAGCATGTTTCATAATTTTTTTGAATCCTTGGTTCACGAGCAACATCAAGAAATTACTTTTCCAACGGCAAAGACTTCTGTATAAGCGCAGCGCATACCCTTAGGCCCCTAAGGGTAAAAAAATTCAATTTTCAATTTTTTTTTTTTTTTTTATGAGGACAACATCTGAGCATCGAATGAGACCGATCCCATGCCTCAAAAGTGTTCCCTCCCAGAGATATGCTCGTTTTATGATGTGATGGTACACCAAAGATACACGTATTTAAATCTTTAAAATTGCTCTCCTGAACAAAACCTGTTTTTACCCTTAGGTCTCTTTCTATTTTGCGCGTCACATATACTCATGTGTAGCCGAATACATGCTCTGAGTATTTTTATACTTATGTGTGTGTGATTGTGGCTGATGTAGTGTATTTAATTTAGTTATAATTGTTTGTGCTGTATAACTTAAGTTGTGAACATAGTCGTGGGCTATTTAATGTTACACGTATTCAATTTAAGCTTAATGATTTTAATTGCATATGAGTATGGTTTTTAATTTATACTATGGACATTTATAGATGTACTTAAAATTTTACTTTTTTATTCTCTGATACGCACATACAAATATTTATTATATTTGTGGCAGGTTGTAGTCGGAAGCTTGTTGTGACTAGTTTCCCAGCCAAAAAATTGCTTCAAATAAAGCAGGTTTTTACTATGAGAGAGTAAAAGTAGCGCTGACAAACATGCTTATATCGCTGCTGATTTTTGTATGGAGACTTCCCGGTTTGAAGTACTATAATTTTTGCTCACAAAAACGCTTTTTTGAATCTTACAAAACATGCAAATATAGCAGTTATCTCAAGCGTTGTTTAAAGGATTAATAATACATACGTATTTATCACTTTTTTTGCTTTAGTTTGCTTCATATATGTTCACTGCTTCTAAACAGCTCATATTTTAAAGCGAGTAATGATGCGCTTTATTGCCTTATTGCTTCAAAAAACATGAAATTTTTTTTACTGAATTGTTTACTGCATTAATGCGATAAAAGTATATAATTTTTGGTTTTGATTTACAGCTTTTGCGTGTCTATATCGTGCCATAACGGCCAAAAAATAATTTTTGAACTTTATTTTTTGACCCAAATCGATCATTTGTGATCGTAAAAAATCCAAAAAAAAAAAACGGGGTCAAAAAAAATTTATTAGCTAAGCTTTTTTGGCGGTTATGGCTCGATATGTTTTTAAACATATTCATAATAATAGTCAAATGAAAGCCTTCGCTTTCTTCTGTTTATTTTCCTGCCCTAGTTTTAAGGGACAATTAGGAAAAATTTAATAATTTTTTTATATAATATGCATTCTTTATGCAGGAAAAAAATTTGTATAGTATACATTTTTTTCCCACGGCCTTATTCGAAAGAAATATTTTTGATTAAGAAGGGGTTTATAAGAGTTCCTTATAGTAAATTTTTTTTATAAATTTTTATTAAAACAAATTTTTTTTTCTTTTTATGTTTTTAATAGGGCAGTAAATATTTTAGAAATGAACATAGTTTTTATTCATCTTAAAACGAATAATTAGTTTTTATCCGATGAAGTTTTTTAATTTGAAACGACTTTCCGTGATCCTTAGTCAATTTTGTGTTAGAAATATATCTGAGACCAGTATGTGTATAAACCAAAATTTACTTGGGATGACGGAAAATTCTAAATTCTAAAATTAATGAAGAAATAGTTGTAAATAACAAGAAGTGTAATTATCAGTTTTGTGTACACCTTCTGAGTGCAATAATTCAAAAAATGATGTATACATCTCCACTAATATAAGCCAACATAATTCTTTTTTCAGTTATTTATCTAATTACTGTGTATTTATGATAGAAAATAGAAAAAAAATACGGAGAAAAATTTAAATATGTTGTATATACAAAAAAAAAAGATATATCAATAAAACATGTATTGTATTGAATTTATTGTTAAATATATTTTATAAAAAAATCAAATGTACTATTATAAACATTTTACTAAAGAATAAAAGACATCATATTGAATGAGAATTATATAAAAAATATTAAATTCAAGGAATTTCAATAAAGTGACAACATGATAAAAAAAACTCGGTTTTGTTTTTATTACACAAGCGTAAAAATGTAAGTACATACATACATATATATATATATATATATATACTTTGGAAAAACACAGGTTGGGGTTATATATAAGATATTCCTATATAAAATAATTAACTGAAAAAGTTATAGAATTTTTTATAGAATTTTGCAATGAAGATTTATTTAAAGCCTTCAAATGACCTTATTCAAGTTAAAGTTTTTTAAACATGACCAATGACCATGCTTTTTTCATTACTTAAAATTTCCTACAAAAACTGTCACAAAGGGACGCTAATGCACATCAGAAAAATTAGTGGTGTTTTTACATACGGATTTTGTGTACGAGCTTCAACCCAGGACCTCGTAGAACCAAATCGACTGGATCAATTTTGATTTAGTTTTCTCTTATTTGGTGATTTGATCAAGAGTCTAGTTTCCCAGAATTTATAATATCCTTACCAGAGGTATTCTCTTGAATATGTTGTCTGTGGTGCCATAGCTCCCTAACGGGTAGATGGAGTTTCGTTTATATAAATTTATTTTTTTAACAGTGAGATGAGCTTCTAATCTTTTTAACTGTGATGAAAGAAAAATTGCTCATTGTCTTTCGAATTTATCATCCATTTTCTAGTTAATTAATGGATAATACTATTTATTTTCTAGTTGAAGAATGTGTGATACCATTACTGATCGAATTGTTATTTGTCTTTGTGATACATCAGTAATATAAGTACATTATAGGGCTCTTAATCTTATACTGTAGTACACAGTGGGTCAGAATGAAAATATTTTGGAAATAAATCAAACATTTCAAAGCGTCAAAATAAAATTTCTTATGGATATAGCAAGCAGTATTTCTGTTTCTACTTATTCCACGTAAAATTGTTTACTGACTGACATTTTTTCTCTTCCGATTTGAAAATTTTGCCACATTATAGCACTTGATACGACCTTTTGAAAATATGTAAAGTTGTATATTTATTTATTTTAGTTAGTGAGTTATACTCATATGAAAATTTAAACTTCTAAATTTTTTAAAACAAATTCAAAGATCAAAATAAAAAATTAAACTTTTCATTTCTTTAACAAAAAACGTATTTGAAAAGCATTCAAAAAATTTAATATATTTATTTAAGTGCCATAACAAGTGTTAAACTTAATTGTAACAATTCCCAAGAAAAATATTATATTAATATTAACTTGCCTGCACCTGTTCAAAAATATTTGCGTGGTCCATTATTTGTTTTGCATGAACAAATTTTTGGCGTGAGAAATGGACCAAGTGTAGCCTACATAATGTTTGCATGAAAAATTGACGATATATAGTTCATTAAATTTTTTTTTTTTTCAATAAAAAAACGATGTATAGTACAATTTTTTTTCATAATTTTTTTTTTTTTTTGCATAAAAACTGGACGATGACTATTGAATTTTTCTCATAAAAAATTACGAAGTATAGTCCATTTAATTTTTTGCATAAAAAATTTACCATTTTCAGTCCATTTAATTTTTTTTGCATAAAAATAGACGATGTATACTCCCTTTAATTTTTTCCATAAAAATAGACGATGTAAAGTCCATTTAATTGGTTGCATTAAAAATAGACGATGTGTAGTTCATTTAATTTTTTCATAAAAAAATCATGATGTATCCATTCCATTATTCCATTATTTTTTCTTGTTTCAATTTTGATATTGGTTGAACTTCTCATATATTTAAATGGAAGTTTAACATAATATCACTATGTAGTTGTTATAAGAAATTTTTGGGTAAAGATTCCTTGATGATCTATCTGCATTAGCAACAGCAAATTGAGCATAGGGTCTAGCTAACCCTTTACTAACATTGTAAGTAATTTTTAACTTTCGAAATGACACAGAAAAATGCTCAGACACCCCAACTTAATTTTGGGCCGTAGAACACTGTGGTATACGCCGTTTTATAAGTTTAGGTCAAAATCAAGAGATTAATAATAACAAATTTAATTAAATTAAATTTCATACATTTTGTGAACACAACTACAAAGAAAAATAAGCACAAAATAAAATAAATCAAAAATTAGCGAGCATTTGAAGTTCAGTCGTAAAGCAGATCTGGGCGAGTAAGCATCAAGTGTCGTTGGCAATTATCTCTTAAGTGCAACCAGGCCACTGTTGTTTATTGGCCTTAAGGAGTTTTGCGTCTCTCTCGCACTGGTTGACTGATCTGACACGGATAATCGATATTCCTGCGGTTCTTCTGTGGAATTTCTTTAACAACCACGTTGCTACTTCCTATGTGAAGGCATAGGTCGTGTGTAGTCAGTCACAAAAACTTTTTTAAAATACTGTTAATACCATCTTGGTCATATAGTCTAGTTACCCCGCCCATGCTTGTGCAACATTACTTTGCAAATTTACTTTGTAAAGTATTTATGAAATAAATAAATAAATAAAATTTGAAGCTACTGCCGTAGATTTTATTATGGGCTTTCTTAATTTGACAACGATTTTTCCTGAAGTTGCAGACTTATTCTTTTTGATCATTTAAATATAAAAATTTGTTTATTACTCATTCAATTAAATTATTGATGTTTCTGGCTTTCGTGATAACCCATGTAATTTAGAACATCAACCATAAAAAAAAATAACATTCAATAGCAAAGTTTGATAAAGAAAATATTATTATTATGAAATATTAAATCGAACTGAAAAAGTGATTTTAAACGTGCCACTATGAAAAGTAAAAACAGCTTTATCATGTCAAATATAAAAGAATGGAAAAAATCACACGTGCGAATAAATTTGAACCAAACTCAAACTGTAAAAACACGTTATATGTTAAAATTTAATGAGATACAAAAAAAAACTGCCAGGAAAGATTTATTACCGCGAAAGAAAGTTTTTATCTTGGTAGAAGAAATTTATGTTACTGCCACTAACATTAATGAACATTTTTGAGGAATTGCCAGTGGTGACGCACTGCTTTGTTCATATTTGCTAAATCTTTAGCACGCAAGTAAGAATTTCCTAAAAGTTCACATGCGAAATATTTAGCTGTTAAGGATGGCGTCTAGAGGTTAAAGTAAAATTCTTATGGTCTAATTCATAAAAAATAATTTAGGTTTATTACAGGTTTATTTAACAAATTTTCCATAGAATTATATCAAATAAGCGTTTAATAAACCTGAAATATTTTTTATGAATAAGGCAGTTAGACTATAAAATACATGAATGTTTGATGGAATTAAACTTTCATTGCTACAGGGAAATACTTATAGACGTGCTACAAATAGTATTGCAGCTCCAAATATTTTTTGTATTTCCTGTTAAAGCGAGTTGCACACTTCTTACCCGAATGTTTAGTGCAAAGTAGGGTATTATGCTTATCAGTCTATGCATATTTATATGTATGTTTGTAGTTTTGCTCATTTGCGCCACTAGAGTGGTCGAAAATGTGGCGAATTTTATGATTCTTACGTGAATGGATTTATCTTAGTTTTACGAGTATCACTCTTTAATTAATAAGATGCAAATAAAATCAATCTGTTTCATTACTTTTCTCAACGTATCGTCGGTTTTTTTCCTACGTCTTCACAAGAATTGTTTATTATTAAAATCAGGCAACAAATTTAAATTTTTGTTATAGGTCATTTACACCTGCACAAAATCTAGGAGATGATTTTAATTAAAATCTTTATGAAAATCTCTAATGTTTATACCATTTTTTTTTTTTGACATTTATTAAAATTTTTTATTCAAAACAAAACCCATTAACTGAAAAATATCCAAAGCTACAATTCACACATTTTTTATGCAGCTCGTAGCGAATTCACTCATCTTTTTTATAAAAATGCCGTACAGGGTAGTAAAAAATAAATAAAAATATTAGATTCGGCATTTTCATTCATTCATTCGCAAAAATTGGGTCTCTGTTACTTTTTTTTTTTTTTGCTTATAAGGGAAGAACTGAATTTTGCTGGCATGTGATTTCAGCAAGACAGAGCCACATGCCACTGACGCACTGGAGAATAATATTGAAGGATTTTATCGTATGAACCATTTGAAAAGTATCTGCAGTCAACATTTACATAAAATCATTTTTAAACATTGAATTATATAGATCGATCTACCAACTCAAATACAGATTTCAAAAATTTCTGTAAATTTTATGGAATTTTTTTAAAAATCAAATCCTAAAGCTCTTAAAAAATCACCCTATAGCATGGCCGCAATATGTATATGTACACAACTTACATGGAAAATCTTTTAAGTACATTAAGCTTAATTTTGTGGTAATGAAAGGTTTCACCTCAAATATATGTAGTATATATATGTGATTAGCATCCACACTGTGGAAATAAATTCAGCTTTCTCAGTCCTTAGGATGTTGTTTCGCGCACGTTATTAAGTTATTAAAAAGATTCATGGATATCTGCTATCTCTACTCTTATCTAGCATTGTGTTTATTCATTTTGGATAAACATGAGTTTACACACACATAAGTATACTTTAGTATAAAGTATGCTTTAGTATAAAGTATACTTCATATCTCATACTAATGCTTTTTCAATGTTAATATAATTTTACATGTTATGCCTGAAGTATGATAATGTAGTAGCGGAAATAACAATAACATAACAATAACATAACTGACAATATCGTGCCGCAAACAATGCCACAATACAACTAACACAATACAACATGACACAAACTACAATTACTTATATTAACTACAGTTAACATGACAACTAGCTCACGTGGTATCTAAATGCTTTTTCAATCTTTACAAGCATGGAATTAAAATAACAACAATATCAAATTGATTTTGCTGGAAGGTCAAGGCATTAAGCGAGGTGGTAACCATTATCTGTATTTAATGCTTAGAGTACAAAGTCTTGTGTAAAGCATAAACTAAGGAATGGTGTCTCTAAAATCCCCTTATCAAAAAATTGTTTTACTTTGCTTATTAGTTGGCATAAATAATATCTCAAAGACTGTTAGTAAAGAAAATAAAAAACGATAATTTATTTAAATAAATTTTATTTATTTTTAATAATCCCGAACTAATACTATTAATTTTTATTTTATAATTATATTTAATAATAAAAATAACAAAAACACAAAACAAATAATTCAATTTTACCCTAAACTTAAGAAATACCAAAATATAAACATAATCATTTATTGCATCAGCTCTACTTCCATCGTTATCACTCTATTTTTTTTTATTTAAGATCAAAAAAAATAGTCAGGCTTATTATGAACAGCAACGCGTTGTTTATAAGAGAAATTTTTATGATACAGTTAATAAATCAGTATTACGAAATATCAGCGGTTGAAAAGAAAGGTTAATGCGAATTATGCCCTAATTCTTTTCGACGATTATATTATCTCGTCTATGGACGAAAACAAGCCGCAGTTGTGAATCTTTAAACAATTATTAGTTATTGTCCATGCTAGAAGTTTCATGTATTTGCTTCATGATTTTGTTCTAAACATTATATCCAACGCACATTTTTGCAAATATTTTTCAAACTATTGTAACTATTGTATATATTTTATTTTTGTTTTTATTTTTTTTTAACAAACACAACCCGCAAAGCGATTAGCTTGTCTGCATAAAACACCCAGGGTCTATGGCGGGAATCGAATCAACAACCTCTGGACTGTGAGGCTAGCATCGCTACCACTCAGCCACAGGGGCACATTAAAAACATGGTTATAATATAGAGTCCGCAAGATAAGTTTTTTTTTTAAAACAGGGCGCAAAACATCGAGTGTAGCTTCGTCTGTGTGGCACGTAGCGCCGTCCTGTTGAAACCAAATGTTGCCAATATCCTCCTCTTCAATTTTTGTGAACAAAAATTCGTTCAACATGGCCCGATAACGATCGCCATTGACTGTAACGGCCACTCCTTGCTCATTTTCGAATTATGCCTCTGGACCAAAATCCGCACCAAACAGTGACTCGTTTTGGGTGCGTCGGCTTTTCAATGTATGAGTGCGGGTTTTTTGTACCCCAAATGCGACAATTTTGCTTGTTTACATACCCGCCAAAATCAAAATGAGCTTCATCTGAAAATATGATTTTTTTGGCAAAATCGGCATTTTCTGTAAGTCGTAATGTTGCAATATTTCCCAGCGTTGTTCAAGCGTATAAACAACCATATTCGTTCAGCGGAAGGATAAGACTAATTAGCGGTCAAATCAGACATGAGCTAAGTGTTACCATTCTTCGTGAATAAGCACTAGTTGAAAAAAAAACGTTAGATGGCGGACCCTATATTTTTATTTTTCATTATCAAAGACAACAACTATTTTTGAAGAAAATAATTTAGAGAATTCAGAAACAAGACATCAAAAGTATTTTCAAACAAAAACGTCCTAAATCTTCGTACTGAATTAGGGCATTAATCATTTACAACTTTATCAACTAGTTTTCGTTATAACTATTTCAACCATAGTTTGAAATGTATGATTTAAGCAAATGTCCACTCAAATTTTTACTAAAGCACACTTAAAATAAAAAAAAAAATTTGGAATACAGCCGTATACTAGTATGTTTTAGACAAATGATTTACTTTTCTCCATCTCTGTGTTCATTGCAAGCAAAGCTAGAGCATGGAAATAGTTTTGAAGACCAAACTCGACCAGACTTGGCAGCTAAATATGCTAGATTCAAAAGAAAGGCAACAACATCTTCGCTTTCGCTAATATCCGAAGAAATATCTTCCGCTTGTTCCTAGTTCCTCAATCGCGTCTTACGTTTCGCTACTTTCACTCACTATAAGGTATAAAATTAGAATTAATATTGTCACAATCTACTTCTATATTGTACAAGGATCGTTCCTAATGCTACTTAAATATTTCATTAAAATTGTATTCTTTGTAACGCTGGGAAAGGTTCTTTTGGTGCGGTTTTCCACTTTTACTCTAACAAAAACATAGCAAATCTGTAACGTAAAGTATGACGTGAGGAACTTGGGGTCCCCCAAACGAAAAACTAACGTTAAAATTTCAAATAAATTAGTAATAGAATGCCACATAAATTAATACTCTAAGGGTTAAAAATGGCAAAATAATTTTGCTATTCCTCTGATGTCATTGTATATTGTATTGCGTATACGTAATATTTAATATATAAAATAATTCCAAATTGCGTATACGTATATGCGAGATTGACACATATGTACATATACATACATCGCTCATTTGTTGTTTTAGTAACAACCGCATAACTCAGATATGCATTTTTTGAGATAATGATGCAGAATTATTCCTCATATCTTTATTCATATTAATAAAAAAAAATTTCATATAAATATCTTGTTTACTCACCTCTTGAGAGAAAAACTAAATTTTCATTCTTCATTAAGTTTTCGTAAATTAAAAGCTTTAAAATAGTTTTCTGAAGAACTCCTTTTTTGATTTATGACTTTGTTGACATAAATGAGTGATGTGTGCCCTTACTTATGAAAGTATTATAAGGAATATATTTCTTTGTTCGAGATGCTTAGTCTATTTGTTTCTATATCGTCCTCCCCATCAAACTGTGTTATATGTGCAATCTATGAGCTCTTAGCTTCCTTTGAAATACAACTTTGCAGGAATTTATTTGGGGACAAAAAAATTACCTGAAAACTGTTAAATGTATAGCACGTTAAATTTTTCTGTGTGAAAAATGTACAATATACAGGACATTTAATTCTTCTATATGAAAAATATACAATGTATAGCCCATTTAGTTTTCTATATAAAAAGTGTACGATATACAGGACATTTAATTTTTCTATATGGAAAATGTAGAATGTATAGCCTATTTAAACTTTCTGCACGAAAAATGTATTATTTATTATTTATTATTTAATTTTTCACTATCAAAAATGGACTACGTACAGCAAATTTAACTTTTCTGTATGAAAAATGGACTATGTATAGTCCATTTAATTTAACAGTATGAAACCTGGTTAATGTACGCAAAATGGACTAAGTATAGTTCATTTAATTTTTCCATACGAAAAATGCACAATTTCTATCCCATTTGATTTTTCTGTTCAAAAATTGGACTATGTATAGACCATTTAATTTTTCTGTATGAAAAATGTACAATTTATAATACATCTAGTTTTTCTATTAAAAAAAATTTACAATGTATTGCACATTTAATTTTTCTATATGAAATGTGTGCTGTGTATACATTCAAAAAAGTTTTACATTAACTGTTTGTAGTTATTTCAGCAGTTTACCGTAAAGTTAAACTTAAACGAAAAAAATTTTATTTTAACAACTAAAATATCAGAATAAGGGTTTTAATGGGAATGTCCAAAAGTATCGCAAACTGTGCAATTGTGCATTTTTACAATCTGGTAAACAAAATTTCAAAAATTGTATAGATATTTATTTATACAAAATTTTTAAGTTTGCCCAATAATTTTGACTCGTAAACTTAAACTTTGCAATTGTGCATTTTGTAAGCAACAACTTCTTGTTTTTCTTATTTTTATAGAAATATATAAATATGTTTTTAAATTAAAATTTGCTTGAAATTTTCTTATTTTATTTTTATTAAATGAACTTTTTGATGTTTGCTTCAAATTTACATACATGCGTAAAAGTTCAAAAGAGGCTTCATGAAACAAGTCTCGCAAGTTTGCCCAATTGCACAAATGGCAATTTTAAGAGTTCTCATGAAAAAAATTGTTTATAAATAAAACTAAAATATCTAACTTATAAATAAGTTTAAATTTTTTTTTATAGAAAATATAGATTTTTGATTTATTTTTACATAATGTGCTAGTCATAAAATTAACACTAAAAAATAATTGAAAAACTCTCTTGATTCAAATGAAATGTAAGCGAAAGGGTTTTTAAAAGATATTTTACTTGTTCAAAATGATATTTCATTTGAATTTACCTAGATAATATTTTGAGTCTAGAACTTTTAGTTTTTCTTTATGAAAAATTTATATTAATAGACAATTCCGTGTTAATATTAAACTTGCATGCATATTGTAACATACATAGGTAAACTTTTCAAAATTAAATTTAAATTTTTTTTAAATTGAAGCAAGGCCCACCATTTTATTTGTGAACATAGTTTTGAAAATCTTACAGACAGTTTTTTCAATCTATTACGAAAAAGAATCACTCAATTGTGTAAATTTCCAAAAGAAACGCTGTCAAGTGATTGGGTATTAATATTTCCAATACGAAATTCCGCTCCATTTTGGAAAAACTAAAATTTTTGTATACTGTGGTCCCATGTGTGGTACATAATATATCTAAGCATAATTATGCTCTGCCAAAAATAGCTTGAGCTGGATCGATGTCATAAGTTTAGTAATAATTTAATACTCGCAAACTGAATTTTATTTTATAATGTTCAAGAAGACTGTGTTGCAAAAGGAATCATTTCATTGGTTAGAGATTTCTTCAGTGAACTGTTTTAATGAAAAAGCAAATCATTTTGATGATTTTGAATTGTGACTGTTTATGATTTTGTGAACGATGCATTAACAAATTCATTTACAAAATTAATTAATAAATATTCATCAAATCTTTTTAGGATAAGAACTGACATCTCTACGGCATATACAGTTGAATGAGAAAAACTTCCAAAGAATATAAATTTTGTTCAAACTTTATATCTTTATAGTTGGAAAAAATGCAAGGCGCTGTATCTAGCAATTGAGCAATCAAAATGATACAGTTGAAGCGAAAAACTTATGCACTGGGATTATGGTAATAAAATCATTCATTATTTATTGCCTCAAGAGTTTTACTTTTTGTACTGAAATTTTTTTATATATTTCGAAGATATTTCTACTTGCAGTTGTGATGGCGATATACATATTTTTTAATTTTATCGTCAAGCTAAAGTCAAATGTTAGATTTCTAAAGGAAAAGTTCTGCACTAACTTATACTAACATACAAATTTAAAAAGATGCAATCATTCACATTCATTTTCCTTTATATAGACGCAATGAATTTGCGATTATGTTGACTAGAAAAAGTCGTCTAAAAGTTTTTGACAGTAATTAGATAAATTTTATATCAAATTTAGGATATTCTTCATTAGTTGATTGCTTGAATAACATCTTTACTTGTTTATTTGCTTCTAATGCTTTTCATAGTTTATTAATAGAGACAATGATGATGATGATTATGCTGTTGATGACAATATCAAACAGCAAAGTAAATGAATATAATGATGATGATGTGAGTAATGATTGTGTTGTTGTTGTTCTTCTTTTATGTGAAGTGCTGCTCTTCATCCTTCAGCACGACATGATACAATTGAATTAAGATTCACTTTAAAAGTTCTTCTTAATTTATTTTGTGAAATCAATGTTGTAGTTGTTGCCGTCGTACACTATTTTATTTTAAGAGATTTTAAATTGAAAAACAAAAAATAACACGACAAAAATTTATATATGTGTTAGTTGTAGAGCAAGCAACACTTGATGCACAAACTTGGGAAATATTGTAAATGTATAATAGAATTAAGCATGAAAAGTCTTCTCTTTATATCGATTAAATAAAGATGAATTTTAAAGAAAGTAAATAAATTCATTAAAGTGCGACTTTGACTCGCCTACGAAGGGTTCCGTACGGACACCACATGTGTAATACTATATGAACGTTGGCCTATATAATCAAATATCTAATCTGATGTGGTAATTTTTTTAAGTTTTTTATTTTGGCGTTTTGTTTTTTTTTTAGTGCCTTTTTTTATTTGACAAATTTTTCGGTTTTTGGCGATCTTTTTACTTTTTATTGATTTCTGCATTTAAGCGATTTTTTTTATTCTTAGTGCTATTTTTTATCTAAGCGCTTTTTTTCATCTAAACGGTTTATTTATTTTGGCGATTTTTCATTTAGGAAATGTCTTAGTTTTGGAATTTTTATTTTTAGTGTTTTGGAAAATTTCAAAAGTTTGCCTCTTACGGTTGTCAAAATTACAAAATCAAAATTACATTAACTGATAGAATACCCTTTAATTTTGATTTTATTAAATTTTAGTGTTAATTAGTGTAGTCTGCATAAAAATACACTTACGTTGAAAAATTTCATTGTCTACATATAATTACGATTTCAACATATTTCCTTGCTCGTTTTAGACCACCCTTTAAAATTTAACTGTCATATAAGTTTACTGTAAAGGCAGCACACGTTTTTTTTATAAAAAAAACTTGACTGAGTCACCAAGAGCTTTTCTTATAGAAATATTGAAGGTATCACAGCAAACTTTTCACACACCAAAGCTGATTATATCACGGTTTATTCCTTTTATAGAAAAGCAGCAAGCATATATTTTTTACAGAAAAGTTTACTGTGTCACAATACACTTTTTTCTAGAATAGCTGACTGCGTCACAGCAAACTTTTCTTTAAGGAAAGTTGACTGTGTCACAGACAGAATGGTTGACTATATCAAAGCACACTTTTCTTAAAGTTAAAATTATGACACTGTACACAAAGTGCTTAAGTCGATATAAACATATTTTGAATTGGTAGCAGCTCCAAAATCTCCATATTCAAAAATACCTCTGACAAAAATTTCTATTATTTTGTGCTATTTTTCAGGATGTTACACCGCAATAAATTGGTGCTTATCTTTCTTCGCCTTATAATCTCATACGGAATAACAGCTTAGTTTAGCTTAAACTTTGATATTATTTATTAGTTAGAGTGTGTAGAATGATGTTTTAAAAAAAATTGAAGTAAATACCGAATTTCTAAATGTACGAGGCCTGATCAAAAAATAACCTTTATTTTCAAATTTCGTGAGTTACGTATGTTCGATTTTTGCATTTTTTTTTTTCTAATATGTTGGTACATATGTGTGTTATATATGTTGGCAATATCAGCCATTTTGGATTGTCAGTTTATTTTTGACAGATAAAAAGTTTAGTCGTGTTTTGGTGTGCTCTTCGAACAACGTCGCATGGACATCGCTCAGGAGCTGTTGAACATCGCCAACGACGATCCAGGTTTCCTCAAAAAGGTCATAACTGGTCGCAAATCATGGGTGTATGGCTATGACATTGAAACCAAAGCCCAATCATCCCAATGGAAGCGTCCAGAAGAGCCATGACCGAAAAAAACACGTCAAGTTCGGTCAAATGTGAAGGTTTTGCTCACTGTTTTCTTCGACTGCAATGGCGTGGTGCATCATGGATTCTTGCCACAAGGTCGTACGGTCAATAAGGAATACTACCTTGAAGTTATGCGCCGTTATGCGCGAAGCAATTCGTCAGAAACGCACAGAATTGTGGTAAAATCAATCATGGATTTTGCACCATGATAACGCAGCAGCTCACACATCGATGCTTGTGCGTGAGTTTTTGGCCAAAAACAAAACCGTTATCATGCCTCAACCACCGTATACACCGGACTTGGCTCCCGCTGACTTTTTCCTCTTCCCAAAACTGAAGACACCGATGAAATGAAAGCGTTTTGCTACGATTGAGGAGATAAAAGAAAAATCGAAACAGGAGCTGTTGGCGCGTTTCAGAAGAGTTTCGAGGATTGGAAACAACGCTGGCATAAATATATTATATCTGAGGGGGATTAGATAGTTATTGATGAATAAATAAATACTTTTTGAAAAAATTTAAAATAACGGGTTTTTTATCAGACCTCGTAACTGCAAAAGAAGTAAATTTCTGAAAATCGACTTGAAAGTTTAAAATTGCTCTCCAGAAAAATAGTAAAATATGACTTATGAACTTTTTCGTTATTGCCACAGATAGAAATATGGCAGAATGAAACGTAATACACTTAAACTAGCGGACATCAGAGGCTTCATCATGGGAATTCGGTGGCTCAAGGACGGGTAATAGGGTCACTTCTGGCTATAAAGGGGGGGTAAATATTACTTTTATTGGGCAACAGAAGGGAATCAGAATGGACCCAATTGGGTCTCCGAGTGGAGGTGTGGTTTAGCACCACCCTTCCTAACCTAACGTAATAGACTGCTCTTAAAGGAAACAATACTTACTGTGTAACAACTGAACGTTCTTAAAGAAAACATGCCTAACTACATACACAGAAAAAATTATTCACCAATTAATGTTTTCAATTAATAATTTAATTGATTCAATTAAATATTTAATTGTATTAATTAATTTGAGTGCAAAAACTTAATTGATATTATCAAATTGTTTTTAGGTGAAAATTTAATTAATTTTTTAATTAATATTACAAATATTTTAATTAATATTACAAACTCATTCATATTACTTTTTCGTGTGTATGTGGTAATACTCTGCTCTTATAAAAAGTATGAATTTATCGTAGCGCAATACATTGTCCCTATGAAAAGAAATATTTGACTACATGACTACATGACTACACACTCCTGACTGTTTTACACCGCACTTTATAATAGAAAAGTTGTTTGTATCACGCGCATTCTTCTTATAGAAAAGATGCATTGATATATGACTGTTCCTCTTCTTATAAAAAGTATGGTTGACTGCTATCAAATAATGTCGTTGATGTCCTGCCTGATGTGGAGCTGGAAACCACGATCTCATTCATGATTGGCTCTAACAGTCAACACTCTACCATTTCAGCTACTAATACACTAACTTGTCTTACAAGTTTCTTTCAAATGTATATACATACATAAGCTTCGACTGTTTGATATTTTATTCATTTAAGGAAATTTCCCATTTCTGTGGCCAGCAATATGTTCGTTTTACTCAATTACTCTCATGTATTGTCCAGTCTGTTGCAGCCAGTAATTGTTAATTAAAATAAACTCTAGTTATTTATAGAAAAAAAAATATCTTTTATCTTGAATTTTTTTATATAGAAATATTCTGTTGTTAATTTAACATTTTCATTTTGCTGACATTGCTTTTCTAAGCACTTTTAAGCGAGAGAAGCTTATGTTTTCTTTTTATATTCTTTTCAATTCTTCTAATTTGAGCGCTGATGGTTTTGGAGTTTTTTTTTGTTGCTGCCACTACTGGTGGTGATGTAGTGGATGTCCTCTTGCGTGAGGTTGCTTGGATACGAATTTATTTCTGGCTGTTTATTGTACACAAATTCCACATAATTGAATGGACTTATTAAGAATTATGTCAATTCCCTTTTTTCAACTTAACTGTGTGTTTTCTTACAACATTTTCTTTAAATTTGTATTTTTTTTTTATCTTGCGAAAGAAAGATATTTTGCATTTGTATTGGAAGTGTACGAGCTGGGGATGGCATTTTTTATATATTTTCTTTATTATTAATTTTTTATTTTTTTTTGCTATCTTTTACGTAATAAGCTTATTTATAGTCCGTTGTGTCTTATTTTACATTATTTGATGTAAGAAGATGAACACAGAACTCAACAAATGCACAATAAAATTGAAATAATTTAATTTTATAAAAAAAATAATTTTTCAAGATTGTAAATAATTCTATAAAAAACTTGGAAATATAATTGATTAGATACTAAAAAATGTACTGGAAAAGAAATAAAACATCTGTTATGGAATTAAATTTTGGGGATGCTAATAAGACCAGCTCATCAGCTAAGAATGTTTATGTCAAACGTTGCCTGAAAAGACATATACGAGTATTAATTAACTTGTGTCCTAAGAAAATTTTTTGGGGGAGAAAATTGCATTTTTTCGAAATTTTTCGTCAATATTTTGGGTGCAATTTTTTTAATTCGGGCAATTTTTATATTATTTTTTTGTACTTTTTTATAAAAAATTTCTTTAGAACGCATGTTTATCTATAATATTTCCTTTTAATTGATATAAAAATGAATGAATAGTAGAAAACTAGAAAAATTTGCGATTTTTATGTACTTTTAACCAAACTTTCAATCTTAATTATTTTTTAAACAAGAGCTAACCTAAAAAGAATGGTTACATTTAATTTTTGTACATTTAATTTAATATACCAAAAAGTTTTAAGTATTCCAGCTCTGGAACCGCCTTGTTTAGTTTTTTGATTTTCAATAATAACCTATTAAGCACCAACTCTGATCCATCATTCCAAGCTTCCGAAAACAGATTTTACAAACAGACACTCGCTGTTTTTTAATGAGAAAGAGTTTCAGTTGCTGCTGTCGTCCGCCAAAGAATAGATAGGATTAAAAGTTTCACATAGAAGGTAATTTATAAAAATAAGAAATAGCGGTTGGTAAAAGAACGCTTGCGGTACTTCTGAATTTGCCTTGAACTCGTTTGATGAGATACCATCTATAATAACTCGTATAGTGCGATCTCTGATAGTAGGGCAAGCAGTTCTCCTGTAGAGCGGCCTTTATCAAAGCCATACTGCCGGTCGTTGAGTAAGCTGGTGAAGTCCAGATACCTTACAAGGTGGAAATTTATCATACTTTCCATCACTTTGGCAAATGCAGAACATATTGGTGATACATTTCAAGGATTATTAGGATCTCCTTCTTTAAGGAATGTCGTAAGATTAGTAACCTTCCAACACACTGGGAACTCAGCAGCATGGTATATAATGTGCTGCAGAAGTTATCTAATGCACGTGCTAGAGTCGAGGAGCACTGCTTCAAGACCAGTGCTAAAATGCCATTCGACCCGGGAGACTTGTTAAGTTTTGACAAAACCTTTTTACTGCATGAACTAGAAAGAATATCCCAGGCATACGAGTACTCTCTTAAGCTCAGGCAAATTCTGATTCCTGTCCGGCAAGTAGAAATTACTTCCAAATATTTCAGCCAGTAGGTTGGCTATATCAGCCTTTACTCTTTTAACGAATGGGCAGCAAGATGTTGCTTGTAAGGTGCAACAACGATACAAAACGATGCCTGAACTTATGGCAACAAAAACCGCATTTCTGTGCAAATCTTTCTGTAATTATGCTACATATATATACTAATACTCCATTGACGTTTGGGGTCCCAAGTATCGTTTTCTGCCAACTTAACTGTCTGAATTGTTTTAAATTTTGTTTCCATTTTCTTGTTTTTAGTCCAAAACGATTATTTTTACAAAAGTGAATTAACTTTTAATTATTTTTACATCAACTGCTGTAAAAATCTTAATTATAAAGTGTTTGTTAGCTGTAATTTCGTTAAGTTTATATTTTTGTAAACAATTTTGTAACTCTTCAATTTTTTATTTTTTTTTTTCTTTGTTTAATTTAATTTCATTTAAAACAAGTTACATAAAATTAAATTTGCTTTTGCTAACTAAGATTTTTATTTTGATCCTTTTGCTATCTATGCATATAAGCTACACAATCACATTATGTACTCTAGAGCCCGCAAACAACATTAACAGGAACAGTAGCGATGACAATGATTATGGTGCTGCTGCATTTACTGCTGGTGTTGGTGACGATGATGATGATGCTGGCGATAATAACATGTCCTGCTACAACTTCCTTCTACACATATACACATAGAAATACACAAACGGATGGACAAATCTATTGGCCCCAAATGTGTTGTTGCAACTTCCTGACAACAACAACAACAACAACTATTCGCTACAATGAATTTGCTGCCCAGAAACATGAACTCTCACATGAACAAGCAGGCCACTAACTAAGCGAACATGAAAAACATGGAGACAAAAACGGCAATAAAAGCGGTGGACACAACACAAAAACTAGAACAAAAGCAAAAGAACTATTTTAAAATTATGTAAAACCATGTTACTAAATGCTGCAATAACATTATATGCCGTCCAACCAGCGCGCCATTCACCCATCACCCAGCCAGCCCACAGCCATTGAGCCGAGCAACCATCCAACGAACTAAACACACCAACAGCTCCATTGTCATCATCTAGTGAGGCAGCAAAATAAGGTATGCATGCCTAACGACTCGGAAGGATACCCTTTTAATTTACTTTTGTTTTTGTTTCAGATTGTCGTTGTTTTTATATGCTGCTACCGTTGTATTTTTCTTACATGGTTTTAGATTTTGTGCAAAAAAAAACACAAACAAAAAAACATGCCATATTTAAACTGAACCATAACATTTAACAAACACACGCACACAAACACACACAAACACATTTATCCACATACAGAAGTAGCGGTGTCTGCTAACACTATAATATCGAAAAGGAGCACATAAAGTGCTTTATCAGCAAAAAAAAAAAAAACTTCCAGACTATAGTAAAAAAGTATTATAGAAAAAGTATAAAGAGCAAATAAGCATACGAGTATATGTTCATACAAACATATAAAATTTGCACCCACTTAGCGAATTTGTTTAATAAATGACCACACATGCAACCTGTTTACGTGTGTTTAGTGTGTGTGTGAGTGATGTCACGTAACATTCAGTAAAGGGTGCTAAAGTGTTTGCAAACAATTCCTTACAATTTAGAAAAAGATTTAGCTCCAACGATGAAACAAATGCCTTTTTTAAGGACCTCGAAACATTTTAATTTTTGGAAGGGATAAAAAAACTAGACCAAACGTTGGACCAAGTGTATTAAAAGGCGAGAATAAGTTGAAAAATAAATTTTTGTTTTGCAAAAAAAACTGTGTTTCATTCAAAAAGTCACGGACTTATTGATCCGCCCTCGTATTTCTAAATATGACTTTATATGTGTAACATTGAAAATGATTGATGCATAATCACAAAATTTTAATTTTGACATGTTTCATTCAAAAAGTCACGGACTTATTGATCCGCCCTCGTATTTGTAAATATGAGTTTATATGTGCAACATTGAAAATGATTGGTGCATAATCACAAAATTTTAATTTTGACATGCTTGATGTAAAATTTTGATATGTTTATAATAAAAATGACGCTTGAAAAAAGTCGATAATGTTGAAGACTACTGTAGATTGCCAAAGATATTTTCAGCAACAACAAAACGAAAATCGCTGGATCGCGGTCAGCTGAAACAATTGTTGTAATGAATTTCAAACACCGAGTTTTATAATGAAAAAACTTTTATTTTTTAAATAATGGAATAGATTTTAACTGATCAACTTCAACCTAAATACAATTAATATACTTCTAACAAAAATTAATTTAAATAAAAACTATGATTTTGATGTTATTTGAATTTTTTCCCAAAACTCAGGCTTTTAAGGTAATTTTAAACGATCACTAAATAACGAAGAATATGGCAATTTTATGACTAAACAGAAAGAAAAATATAAAATAATTATATTAAGAGCGAAAAGGATCAATAAAAATGATCTTGAAAGCCTGAATTTTTTTTTTTTTTTGGGAGGGAAACCAATTAACATTAAAACCATAGAATATCAAAAAGGTCAATAATAATCAAAACTATTTTATATTGTGGCATAATTTTAATTTATACAACATCTAGTAGGTAAATCTGTTTTTAATTAGTTTAAAGCATTTCATTGACACTTTGACTTAAGTTATTGCAGGTAAATTTTGCTTAGATGAAGAATAATTCCTAAATCGTCAACTCTATTTAATAATATTTTTTTTTTAACAAAAAAAATTAAATAAAAATAAATGTGTGCATCACAACTTTATACATTTTGCAATCTATTTTGAATCGGAACCGATTTCCATCACATACCTGATTATTAAAAATTTTCCTTGTAGACCGTGTTAACAACAGATTAAATCGTGAAAAATTAGTTAGCACACCAACGCGAATATCCTTGTTGTTTTGTGCTGCTTTATTTATTTGTATTCCATATGGTAAATGATTATAATGTTCTGTTTTTTACTTGTTTGCTTTTTACATCTTCGCCATGATAATTTTTATTTTGTTTTGTTATTTTGTAAATGGTTCGTTTTTTATTATTATCGCTGTAGTTTATTTTAATAAAGTTTATATCAGATTTTTATTTATGTTCTGGCTTTATTTTTTGTATAAATGTTCCTTTTAAAACAAAAAAAAAACAAGAAAAGAAAAGAACCAGCATCATAATTATACTGCAAGAGAATATGTAAAATTTTTTACGTTATACAAACAAACATTAATGCTGGTGCTTTTAGTTGTCATCGTGGTACATGAAAATTGTATAATGCTGGTGCATAACTTTCTCCCCAAGTTGTAACTCTTATTGTTTCTTTTGTCTTTGCAGTTGTGCAACTATTTGTAATATTCTTCTGTTTGTGTTGCCTGCTTGTTACGTGCTTTGTTTGTGACTGCCATCGGTTGCTCGCTTTGTCCGAGAATTTGGTTAAATGACATGCAGCATTGTAATCAGTAAAGTGATTGTAGAAATTGTTTACGTCTCCATGTCCTTCAATTATTATACATGCATAAATTGAAATTATTTGCTAACCATCTGTTGCTGTCAGCAGTTGTCGAGGAGCCTCATTGTTATCGAACAGATTAACATTAATTAATTTTCTTTTATATGAAACAAATTTTTTTTTAATGATTTAAGTAAAACCAATTTAAGCATAGCATTATGCTATTGATGCATTTGTGTTTTTTATTACATAAATTTCATAGAACTTTTTTTTTTGTTTCAAATTGACAGCAAAGATATTTTTAAAAAAGCGCTTAAAGAGGCAGAAAAAACATTTAATATTGTTTTTTTTAATATGTGTTAAATTATATTGCACTTCAATTTTAATCTATCATCATAATTGCAGAAAAGTTAGTAAGTGTGCTGTAATATTTTAGAAGAAGTTGAGATTCTACGTAAAATATTGAACTAATAGATTCTTAGATGTTAATACATTACAAAAGACCCCACTGGGTCTACGAGGGGATGTGTGTTGCCAAACTACCCTTCCTAACATAGATCGTGGTATAAAGGACACGAGCTATTTATAGTTACATAAGACGAACATCAATTTAAGCGTTTATCACCGAATGTGCAAAAGTATTAAATTATATTTTTTTAATTAGTAAGAGGGTTATATTAGGCTGAGCCGAATCTTCTATACCCTTCACCGTTGTACGTGTGGAGAATACACCTTCATACATATCTAAGTATTAATATATTTATTTTTGCGTGCAAAGCATCTGAAAAAAGTTACTGTTTCGTATGGATTTCGGTCTGGCAACGAGGTAACAATGACGCCGTTCCATTCACCTTTGAGAACTACATTAGCCTGGTCATTACCGTCAACGCCGAGCGATAATTACTATCTTCTGGTTTCAATAGATATGCGCTATGTTTTACACAGTTCACGCCCTAGTGGATATTCTGCACGAGTGATTTGAGGTCCAAAAGAAAAAACTAACGCATATAAAAACATGGTTCATTGTATTATTTCAGTATCAAGTTCACATCATTTCAACTTTAAACCACTTTAATTAAATATGATTCTGCATTTTAATTTAACAGTACTGGAATTTTAAATCAACATGAAATAAAGTTATTTCATAAGAAAAAATTTTCTTTGAAGATTAAACACATATGAAGCAAAATGCTTGCTGCAAAATTTGAAATTAACCTTTTTTTCGTAGATTTTAATATGACAGATCTTTGTGGATAGACGGACAGCAAGACATAGCCTATTTGACTTCCCTGCTCATATTTAAAAACCCAGAACATATATACAAGGTGGGCCAAAAGAAGTTATCCGATGTTGTTTGGCTCTCATTTTTTTTTCTATGTAAATAAAAAACTTCGATTCTATTTTTTTATTATGTTTATTTGAACCTTTAGAATTTTAGTGGTCAAGACGAGAAGATGATATCGCCGAAATGAGCGCCGTCACAATTGATTGCTCGTTTTATGGCATTTTTCATCACTTCGGCGAGAACTTTGGGCGACAGATTCTCGCACTCTTGTCGAATATTGTCTCGGGCTTGTTCACGTCAGCACGAGACTTCAAAAAACCCCACAAAAAAGTCTGGAACGGTTAAATCGGGCGATCTTGCGGGCCGGTGTAAATCGCCAAAATGAGAGATGAGGCAACCCGTCAACGCCACGACACGATTATTCCGCGTTCTTGGGGAGTGTATCGCTCCATGGCCTGTTCACTTGTATTCTATATCTGTCTAGTTCACAAATGTCAAAACAGATTTGACAATGGCCGCCATTTGCAAAAATAAGAGCATCTTTCAATAGGGTGATTTCTTTTGGCTCACCTTGTACTTAATGGAATCGCATATGAATATTATGAACTTTACACTCTGAACGTTACATAATTTTTAGTGCAGGGTATATAAACAGCTGTTTCAGTATTACCAACACTTGCAATTGGCAGTCTGCTATACAAAGTGAGAGCGAAATATCGATAAGTAAATAAATTTATCATCCCCATATTTAAGACCTAAAGCTTAAACAAAATTTGTATATAATACATGAATTAGTTTAGGAAATTTCAATTTCATGTGACTTGATGTTGTGCTATTGCAAAAAGTATAGCAAATATGCTACACCAGCAGTTTGCAATTAATAAGTGATTTTGTTTGATTTTTGAATGAATATAGAAAAACTCAGAAAATATATCTTCAAAATTGCTTAAACTATAAAAAATATAAAAAATAAATTACGAAAAAAAAAGTTCGAACTAATTTTTATTTTATAAGTTTTGATTTGGTTTTTACTGCGCCATATATTTTATCGTGTGTGTGTGTGTGTGTATATAACGATGGTTTCAAGTAGAAAGGCACTAACTCGTATTTTTTACGAAATTAAGTTTTTCAGTGATACCAATACATTTCACACAAATACCCATATACACCTGGTCACAAAAATTTATTGCAATAATGTAGAAAATAAAATTTTCACAAGCAGCTGTACACATTCTTTTATGTTTTTATCTTATATGAGTTAGGGCCTTTTTACTTGAGGCCACCGATATGTAGGTGTGTATGTGAGTGTGTGCGTGCATGAACATAATTCAAATTCAGTACAAACTACCCGAGAGGGAAAATAACCTGTCACAGAATACGTCACGTGACTGGTTCGCAGGGACTAACAACCGATTCAAGTTCCGAAACTTTATATGAGCGGGGCCGGTAACTTTAATTTGGCATTGCAATAGGAGGCAGTCAATTGACATAATTAAGATACTGGGGAATAGTTTCTGAAACTAAACTTCAGGTACTTGTTCTTACTACCAGTCTCAGTTATGGTTTCATAAAAACCGGTAATAGAACTATCCCCATTTTGCGTCTGAAATATATAAAAAAATATAAATCTTCTGATATGAAGCTGCATGAGGGAATTTTTTGTGATAAGTCTTCTTTTCACCAGTCACGACTCAGGCACTTATTGTATCACACACATTGTCACCAGTCATAGGACAGGTATGTTTAAGACGAACGGGTATAACATTTCCCATAGGGATCTGTATAACAGCTTCAATAACAGCCATTTAAATTAGTTTAATAAGAAATTATAAATAATTATAATAAGGGCTGCAGAAAACATTTTCAATTTGCCATGCAAAAACTTTAATATTGACTTTTCTATATGCTTGCAAAAGTGAGCCCGCAAATTTCTATTTAGAATATGATATTAAAGAGTGAAATATGTGCACAGTGCTTTGTAAAATTTTGCATACTTTTCATGAGTTGAGTATGAACTTTATATATTTTTCTCTTATTCCTCCAAGGAACATAGAGCCTCTTTTATGATATATAAAGAGTTAGTAATATTAATTTTGTTTACTCGTTTTACAACTGCAAAATTCATAAATATTATGGTAGAATTTAAGCGAATCATATACGTAAAATAAAGTTACACTTATGCAATTTACTGTACGCACTCTTGAATAACATGAATATGCACAGAAGCAAACATTTGTTAGCTAAAAATGTAAATAGATGAGAGAATAAAAATCCTTGGTTAAGTTGAATTACATTGCAATTGTTCAAGTGTGCTTTTTCAAAGAAAAAAGAAACTGCAGCGCAAAAATAATAATAGATTGAAAAAAATTTGTTGGCAGGATATGCTTATCCTATTTTGCAACCAAATGTGGGTTTTAAGTACAAAAAGTGAATAAGCACATTCACATGCTTGCAGCAACTGCCAGTAAACACTTTTTTTTAGTTTAGAATGCTTAAAGCGAATATATTTATATATTCATGCATTGTTTTATGGCCAAGAATTTTTTTTTTTTTTTTGTAAGGGAGCAGCGAGGGAGTGGTAGAGAAACACTTCGTTCTATAACGCGGATAGTTTTGCAATAAACACTTTTTCTAATACACAAACTCATTTTTGTAAATGAAAATTCAGTAGTTCCTGTATATTATTTTTTTCGCAAAAAATTTAATGGGATTTGCTATGCAGGCTGAGCTGATTTATCAACGCATTACTGTTGAAAACTAAGTGAATCTTTTCTAGTTGTTCTTGGGTATTTTGGAGTTTTTAACAGACGAGCTGTTTAAGTAAAACAAAATAACAATAAACAACTATTGTAAAAATAACAACAGCAAATATTTTCAAAACTACTAAGCTGTATTGATTTTTCAATTAAATATATACATGTAGTAAATAACATTTGTAATGCACCATTTAAAATAAATTTCATTGATGTGAAACTCTAAATAATGTTAAAAATAAGTTATGCATTTAAATTAATTAACACATCTTTTGAAGTGAGGCATATAGATCTAAAAAACTTTTACAGTATTATGATGAAACACAAGGCTTTTACGAATTTTAATAAAAGAAATATTCAAAAGCTAGAGCAAGTTTAGAAAATTTTTTACACAAGGCTTATTTCGAATTTTAATTTAAAAAAATATTAAAAAGCCAGAGCAAGGTTAGAAAATTGTATGCAGCACGATAAGAGCGAATAATTAGTTGCGAGTTTTCTAAATTAAAGTATGTTCTACTTCAAAGCATTTACACTACTATACATTTTGAATTAAAAAAATATATATAGGGTAGTGATTTTGATGAAAACTTCGTTTCGTTACGAATGAAATACAATGTCATTAAATCAACGCCTATAAATTAATTGCAGCTGCCGGATCTTTTAGAGGTATAGGAGATAACTTGCGTATGTGAGATTGCAAATGCTGCAACGTTAGTGAATTATCCTTGCTGAATCGGTCTTTGGCGTAACCACATAAAAAAGATATAACGGAGTCAAATCGTTTGGTTTTGGCAGCCATTGAAATGGTCAAAACATAAAATTATGCGTTCTTGAAACTTCACATGCAATAAAGCCAAAATTGTGTGGCTCGTGGCACCGTCTTGATGAAACGAAATGTCACTCAGTTCATAATCTTCAATTACAGGCGAAAAAAAATCAATTGTCATACAGACTTAGAGCTCTGAATTGATACTAAAGGCATCATTAGTTTTTACTTTTCGGTGCCGTTATGCGACGTTCTTTTCTGTATAAAATATTGGGCAATTACTTTTTTTGTGAAAGAAATCAGCTGGCAACCTATAGAATTGATCAAAATTGTATATAAAATATCAAAACAAACTAATACATACACAGAACAGAACGAAAGAGGAAAAACAAATCATATATACATATTTTCTATTGAACAGAAACAAAGCAGCTGATTCAGAATAGCACAGCACGTACAAACTAATTCTGCCTTAACGGTTTTTCAGATTATCCGCCACATTTTACTAACAGAAGCAATATTTTCTGCAATGCGCACACTGTGATGATACACAGGCCTGGCAACATCTGTAATTCGACCAGTCTCATTAACCCTAGAATACTAATGCTTTTTAATAAATATTACGTTAACACTAACGCCACGTAAATTTTATTTACTGTAGAGTTTTTCTTAACGTGCTTCAATAAATTTGGTTATTTCTGTAAATATTTTTATTTTATTAGTTGTGTTTAATTATGTAATCGAAATAAACTTGTAATTTATATTAAAGCAATCAAAAACAATTTTAAAAGCGAAATAAAAATTCATGTTTGGAATCAAGTCAAAGCTGAAATAAAATTAATGCTTATATGTATGTACGAGTATGTACATATGTATACATCATCAGTCCTGATTAATACAGTTTTTGTTTACTTTTATTTGATGCAGCGTTTTTAATATTCATTGCAAAAGGGGAAATTATTCCAAACATAGTTATTCTTGCCTTAAATTATGACATTTTCTGATCCTGCATTAGCTACAGTAATTTCTTCTGTTATTCTTGTTTTTTGCAACTTAGTTTGGTCAATATAAAATTTTCCGTAATATATCAAAGGCTTCTTTTTGGCAAATTTTTCGATTCTATTTTCATCTGCTGCAGAGAGGCAGCACTTCTTATCAGCGGAACTATCGTCTCTATCAAAATCCTCTCTTTATGACTATCGTCGCTGATGTTGCTGAAGTCGTTGGAGCTTAGTAATGCTGCAACATCTTCACAGTTGACACCACGCTTGGAATTCATCGGTTTCTTACTTGCCTCTTTCAATCGCTACATGAAATACCTCTACAATTTTATGCTCTTATTACTAACGCCACATATAATTTACGTACACAAATTATATTCTTATTACTAACAACACGTAAATTTTACGTATAGCTTTGTAATGATCACGTTTTTAGAGCGTTTTAATGACGGCGTTTGTTCATAAACTTAAAAAAAAGCACTTGTGGAATTTGGTACCGTTAGGCCACTTAATGCTTTTGTAGCAACAATAATAAAAAGCTGCACGTAAAATTTACGTGGGTTAGTATTCTAGGGTTAAATTTTTTGCCAATACCTTGCACAATATTTCGATTATGATAACCATTATCACCCCGCAATGCACGAAAAATGGCAACCACTTTCGAACCAGAGAATGACAAAAGTATGGTTTCAAGTACTTTTTGAGTACTGGTCATCAAACAACTATGAGTGCGTACAGCTAAAAATAAGAAACACGCTCATATGCAAACACAAGCATTAATTTGAAATCGAATACGAAAAACTATAAACATCCAACAACTTTGTTTATACACAAATTTTAAATAACTGACAATTAATCAGCTGCACATGCGTATAAACACTGCGGCTCATCAGGATAGAACCACGTAATTGTTAAGCAAAATTTGTTTAAACATTTCAGTGATAACAGAAATAAACCATGATACAATAATATAGAACCCGCAAATCTACAACAAATGTACAATAAATAAAACAACAGGGCTTTTTATTGCTGTTTTGTGATGACAACTGTCAAAAAACCTAGAGAAAACAAGAGACATGTACTTGCGTTTTATCTTGTCCGTGCAAAGCTTTGTTTGTATTAGTACTTTTTAATAGGCACCATGCGCGTGTATTGGTGAAACATGATTGCTTGTTCTCTTGTATTTGCAAAACTGGTTTGTATTAGTACAGTGTAATAGGCACTGTATTGGTAAAACGTAAACAACAATTGGCAGATCACATCACAAAACAAACTCCATCAGCTGGCGCTTCGAAATTACCTGTATTATCGTATCATGAAATAAACAAAATTAAATTTGAAGAAAAGAAGAAGAAGCCTCAAGAAAACAAAAACAAGTACAAATGCATTATAACGGCACTTTCACCCATTTGTTTGCAATTAAGTGAGAAATTCCTGATTTATTTTTGGTTCATCAGAATAGAAGCTCTTTTTATGGAGCGTTACAAAATCTTATTTATATTAAAATCTAAGCTCGTGCAAGTTGTAAACCAAATCAAAATGAGTAGAAAAAGTTCTTTAAGTTCGTCGGAAATTATAAAAATTTATGTTTATCACTCTGAAAAATATTCCTATTGCAAAATCGCCAGAAAAATCGAAAGAAGTCATTATTTAAAAATTTGTGAGGCTAACAAAAAAAATATAATGGAGGTAGTTCCACATCTCTCACATCACAAGACAAGCGAAAAATTCATCAGATTGCATCAAACTCTAAGCATTCTACCTCTAAAATTAAGAATTTGGCGGGAGTAAATGCAAATAAATCAACCGTTCGTCGAGCTATTTTATGCAGTTAAAATCTGCAGTTCCAAAAACTGTGAAAAAAATTCCAGTACAGTAGCGCGTTCTATTTGCAAAAGGCCATATGACATGGGACTTATAAAAACAATTAAGCAATAACGATTGACGAAAGGTCAATTTTCTTGATGAAAAAAAGTTCAACATATATGGATGCGGTAGTTACAACTTTTATTTGCCCCAATTGCCTAGAGAAATTTTTTAATTAATTTTTATTTGGCATAGAGCAAACATTTTTCTTTTTTGAAAAAGTAAGTTAATTTATACATAGTTTTTACTTTAAAACTGATGATAAATTAAGCCTGGAGATTATATTTGTATTGGCTCCTGTTCATCAAGGTCAGGGGTGCCCACGGCCTATACGCTTGGTACGCATTTGTTTTTGTAAAAGCGCGAAGCATTAGCTGAACATTCTAATATGTATACACAACTCTTTGTATGAAATACACACATACACACATACCCCAAGTTCAAAGCAACAACACTTTCATACGCATAGCAACAAGAACGAATGCTTTGTTGGTACAAAGCGTAAATTTTGTTGTTTTTTGTTTTTTTGTTTTTTATGATTTAGTTGTTTTTTTAATGATTTCGTGAGTATGAAACACTTGAAGAAATCATTTTGTATTATGAGTTTCAACTGTACAGTTTATTTTGTAGAATGAATGACACGTGGGAAACCGACTTTTTTTCGCTCAAAATTTTGAAAATCAAGCACAATGTATGATTTGCTTTCAAATAATCAAGACGATTAGTAAATATGATTTGGAAAGGCATTTTAATACAGTTCATGCGCATAATATTGCTGATATGACAACAGCTGGGTCAAGAGTTCAGTTAGTTGCCGAGTTTAAAAAGTCTTTTTTGGTTCACTATGCGCTTCGAATCTTGCATTACATTGAAAGTTGTGCTGAGGAAGTAAACATTCAACGTCTTAGTTTTGATTCGAATGTTACTTTTTTTATTTATTTTTTATTATTGATTTAATGGACCTAATTGAAGGATTCCTTAAAAAGATCGAAATTTTTGCACTTGATTTACATATGGAAAAAATGTGTCACTTTTCAAGTTTAAAAAGTGTGTTAAATGAATTTAAAGTTTTAACTTTTGATTTTGTAAAATTTATTAGCCATTTTGAGGACTTAAAAACAAATTTTAAAGATAGATTTAACGATTTTGAGTGCATTAAGCAAATTTTTTATACTCCAATGACATGCAGCATAAACGATCAAAAGCCAGAGCTACAAATGTAGCTATGTGACTTGTAGTGCGACTCTGAACTTAAGTTATCTAAATTAAAAGGCATTGATTTTTGGAAATCTTTAAAATCAAATAAATATCCTACGCTTAAAAAATAAATTTTAAGTTTGTATTCCATGTTTGGTAGCACATATATTTGCGAAAGTGCCTTTTTAAATTTAAAACTAATAAAACATAAGCATAGAAATAGAGTAAGCAACGAGCATTTAGAGGCATTACTAAAATTGTCTACAAATGACGTTGACATAAGTATTGACAGTTTATTGGAAGGTTCATGGAAGATTTAAAGACAATTTCATTTAATAATTAGTTGTAGTTTTGTGTTAGTGTCCATAATGAATTACTTTTGGTTTTGTTTTTATATTCGCTACACATAAATTTTGTGTCCAGAATGATTTACTTTTTTTTATATTCGCTATACATATGTAAATTTTGTGAAAATGAAATTCAATTTTTTTACCAGTGTATGTAATGAAATATTTTTGTTTTTCCTTGTGTGCGTTAATATAGTGTATAGGTATTGGTGTTTACGCTTCCATAAGAAGGTTTTGGGCACCCATGATCAAGGTGATAAAAATCTGTCGACTTAGAACAAAAGATGTAATCAAAGGAGTTAATAAATATATCGTTTGAGATATCATGTAGATACTTTTGTGAACAGCACGAAGTCGAATTAAGTTCGCAAGATTTCCAATTTTGTTTAAAGGATTTTTTTTAATATTTTTTACTGTTTTGTATGCTTTAATCTTATTATTGCTATAAATGATAATAAAAGTTCTTTTTTAATTTACATTAAGCGAAACTGAAAATATGAAAATAATAATTATTTTGTTGGCTTTGTCTCATCACCGGGCATACGACAGCAAGTAATATCACACGTATATACAGTGTACACACATACAACACTTATTTATACAGACATGCTGACAATGCTGGGAATTTATTGTTTGTTATTGACAACATTATCCTTTTGCTTCATATTATAAAAATTTCTCTATTATATGCATGCGACTGTCATTGCATTGATGATATTATCCATTTAGATTCACTGAAAATAAATTAAATTTAAGAGATGAAATTTACAGTTAATTTTTTTTTTACTAATTTTAAGGCAAAAAGGAAAAAGTGCTTAAGTCCTTATAAGCTGATTTTAAGTTTATAAAATTCCTGTTATTCTTATATTTGAGAGTGCTTTTAGGCAAAATCTCAATTATTTTATGCAATTTTTCAGAAAGTTATAGTGGAATGAAAAGAAGTTACGGAATAAAAGCTTAACTTAGTCTTATGCATTAAACACATTCAATAGAGCAGGCCACACGAACACACGACTTCAAATGCCGCTAGCAGCATTTGTCGCCTCGTAGCCAGCTACTTAATTATTTTGGAGACGGCAGCAGCACCATCTGCACCTCATATACAGGGTGGGCCAAAAGTTACCAGGGGGTTTAAAAGTTTAATAACTTTTTCGTTTATTAATTTTTTTTCTCAGATTATATAATATACAAAATGGAAATTTTTTTTACACTAAGTATGAAAAATAATGTCTCTTAAATGACCACCGTTTTCAGCTTCGCACAGATGGGCGATTGTGATTATGAGTGATGAAGCTCATTTTCATTTGAATGGCTTTGTTAATAAGCAGAACTGTAGGTTCTGGGGTTCTGAAAATCCAAGAGTCATTCATAAACGCCAATTGCACCCCATTAGGTGTACAATATGGTGTGGGATCACATCTGAAAATATCATTGGGCCTTACTTCTTCGAGAATGAAGATGGAAGTGCTGTAACCGTAAATGGAGAGCGGTATCGGTTTATGATAGAAAATTTTTTACGTCTTGCTCTTGAAAACAGACCTGGTATGTGGTTTCAGCAGGACGGAGCCACTGCCCGCACTGCCCGAGACACAATGGCACTTTTAAGTCAAATTTTTGGAGAGCGAATAATTTCCAGAAATTCGGAAATAATTTGGCCCAGCGCGATCGCCAGTTTTGACAGCACCCGACTATTTTCTTTGGGCTTATTTGAAGTAGCGAGTGTATGTGAACAAGCCAGAGACAATCCTTGAACTCAAGGCAAACATAGTTGCAGAAATTCGAACGCTACAGCCACAAATTTTGAAAGATGTTATGGAAAATGCTCTAAAACGAGCCCATCAGTGCGCAGCTGAAAACGAAAAAAATTTCCATTTTGTATATTATATAATCTGAGAAGAAGAAATAAAAAAAAATTAATAAACTAAAGTTATTAAACTTTTAAGCCCCATGGTAACTTTTGGCCCACCCTGTATAAGTATAAGTAATCATAGTTCAGTATTGCCACCTTCAAATATTTTGCATTTATAAAAATGAAATTACTCTTTCAAAATGTACTTATATGACGTAAAAGAAAAAAAATTAATCAATTTATGCTTTATATCAATTTTTGGGTATTATTTCTGTTAAATAATATGAAATAATTGTACGATATCATTCATTCAACATTTTTTATTATATTGGCAACACTGAATTTTCTCATTGTAGCCAAATAAATAGAAATTAGTTTAATTGGACTACAACGACAAAATCAGCATAGACAACAACCTGCCGCCCTGTTGCCTTGCTGTCTTCAAAAGAAACACTCTCATATAAACATGTGTATTCTATCCTTGACATTTTGTAGTCGATAGCCCGCTGTGCTGAATGTGTTTAATGCATTACACTTTGGTATATTACATATCAAATGTATTTTTCTGAAAATCGAATATGACTTAAGCACTTTTTCCTTATTTCACAAAAATATTTTATTTTTGCTTTCTCAAGTATTATAGCATTGGTTTTATGCATATTATTTTTAATTTGTTAGACCTTAAAATGTTAAGAGATTATCGCCTCAAGCCTAGAAAATAAGCACATCCAGGAATGTCAATTGGAGATTAAACTTTATGATTTGAAATTGATGAAAATTTTAGTATTTTCTAATAAATTTGGCAAATGCTGGCTACTTAAAAATTCTCTTTTTGTTAATAAAATTCAAATTGGTTAAATCATAAATAAATATTTATAATAATTTGCAAGTGTGTCCAAGCACGAATGCTGCTACTGCAAATACTAAGAATAAAATACTAACTTAAAAAAGATTTGATATATAAAATTTTTTTTACCACAGAATTCTTAATATGGAAAAATTTAAAATTTTAATATAATTTAGTTTTTTTATAAACTCAAGCAGTTCAAAAATTTTTTGGAAATACAAAATTGCGTAAATTGCCCTTTATACATAAAAATTATAATCCACAACTACATATTTACATACAACCATCACTTTTTATATTGCAATTCCGTTTTTCTTTTATTTTAGTCTTAAAATTTTTCAGTGGCGTGATATGAAATTACAATGAAATGAATGTAGCAACTTTAACTTAATGTTTTCAAGTTAACGAAGCATGAAACTACACACCGAGACAACAATGAGGTAATGATGGAATTTAATTTGCACAATAAAAGGAAGTAAGGTTTTTTTAAATATAAAATTTAAATCTAATAAGTCCTTGCGAGTTATATCATTAGCTCTTTAAAAGAAAATAATTGCCTCGAATTGAAATGACATTATCAAATTAGCGGTAATAAACCGAAAATATATAGTTAACGCATCAAGCACCAAGGCAATGATGGCCTTCGGGACTCTGACAATATCATATCAATATCATAAACTTTTTATATCACTTTTGGATTGTGCCTACACTAATGCATATCGCAGCGACCTCCTTAATAGATATTTTTAGCAATTAATGTTTTGAGAAGTAAATAAACTAATAGAATGGTTCTATATAGATCGAAATAATATGCCTACTTAACACCAGAGGCGCTGCAATGATGCTTTAAAAATTAGCTAAGCGCATAAAAGCAGGGTTGTAAAAACGTAAAAATTAATTGAGCTCACTTTCTCTCTATTAGTCTATTACTTCACCGTCTGTACTTGCACTATTCCTTTTTTCAATCTCAATCACATGTGGGAAATTCCACTTTTTTGTCACGTGCGACAGCCAGCAATTAAGCTTGTAGTTCAGAATAATAAGACTCAATTTTTCTTAAAGTTTTACCTAACATAGAGCTGGTGACGGCCTGTACAAATATTAAAGGTACTAAAATAAGTTCTTTCATTTTCGTTAAAAAAAATATTTGTCTGGTGTTTGGTTTTGGATACTTATTTATATATGTATATTGAAATTTTTTGTTGGTTGGTCTGTTTTATTAAATAAGGCTAAACTTAGTATTTTGTGGAAGCTAAATTAAATGTGTGTGGGGCGCTGCTTGAAACTACAGAAAATTCACCCTAACATATAAACAAGTTTTTTAGTACAAATAAAAAACGCCATATTTCTTTTCTGATTTTTGATAACTATTTCTTTTTAAAATAAAAAAGTGGGTTTAACAAACAAAGAAATATAATTTTAGTTGGCTTCTTTTACATACAAAAAAAGTTTAAAATTTCTAAACCTAAATGTGTCTTTTTCATTTTTATGATTATAGAGTACGTTTTTTCGCTTTTCTAATTTTCGAAAATTATATAGTCCGTTTCAAAATATCAAATCTGTTTATCCAGTAGAGAACAAAATTGTTGAATTGCCTACCTTTGTATACATATATAAGTTTTCCAACCCTGAATGCATCTTTTTGATTTTTATGATTTTCAATACCAAGATATTTTTTTCAATAATATAAATATGGTTGACTAACAAAGAAAAAAAATTTTAGTTGGTTACATTTGTCTATACACCAAATAAAAAAAATATAACCCTGGAACCCTGATTTTCTAAATTTTAATACAAACATTTTTCTTTCAAATATGTCTCATTAATAGAAGAAAAGTTATCTTTATTAATTTGCTTTTATCTACCAAAAAAATTTTAAATGTTCCAGCCCTGGAGCCGTCCAATGAGTTTGATGATTTTTAATACCAATTCCAACATACCAGCTTCAGATCGAAGTCGCTAGTATTTTTCGGGGCTTCGGAAAACCGATTTCAAGTACAGACAGACGGACATATGGACGGACAGATATCTTTTATTTTTATTCGACTTTCCTATTCGTGAAGACCCAGAATAAATACACAACCCAATGGCATATTAAAAATGTAAAAAATAACATGGCATGACAATTCTATATATCGTGCCATATCTGCCAAAAAAAAAAGCTTAAACAACATTATTTTCGAACGTGATTTTTTGACTTAAATCGATTATTTGCGATTATAAAGAGAGGTCTTAAAAATGTGTCGCTTAAGCTTTTTTGGCGGTTATGGCTCCATATGTCTCTCCCATTTTTAGTGAAGGGTATAAAAACAACAAATTTAAAAATATAAGCTGCTTAATAATATATTTTTTGTTACTTATTAAAAGAAAGTTATGAATATTAAAATCCAGATTGAGATGAAGGAAACATCATTTTGGATGATCTGTAGTATTTTTAAATAGCCATACGAAATTAAAAGCATTAAGCTTTCAAAAATGGAAGCTAAAAAAATAATATTAAATATAAACTTTTGAACGCTCAAAAAGCACAATATACATAAATTAATTTCTAACAGTTTACTGCGTTGGTTTTTATATCCATAAAGTTTTGGTAAATACTCCCATCCTATTAAATATAAAATTAGATTTAGGTAACCATCTTAAATTTACTTAAAAATTTATGCTAAAACTTTTGCATATATACACATACCGTGTAGTAAAAAAAACTCCTGCCTTAAAATTGTTCCGATTTTCTAACTAACACATAAGTAAAAGTATTGCATACAAAAATAATAAAAAATGCGTTCATCTTTTGACTTACTGGCCTCCGAAATTCAATTAACCATGTTGTTAAAAAGCTTTTAAGCAAACTGGTACAAGATGATAATTGGAAATTATTACTGTCATACTTTGAGACTTGCTGTTTTCAACATTGGCAGGCACTCATTCATCGTTAACTTTTTTTTTTTTTGTTAGACAATATGGAAGAAACAGTGCACAGTGGCCTCGAAGGTTGTTATTATGGAAATAATTTTGAAGCTTTCGGATTTTTGTTTTTAAAAAATTTTGTAAAACAAAGAGCGAGACAAAACTTTGTGGTGTGGGCTAAAGCTTGAAAATAATTTAAAAATTATTACTATAGGGTCCGCCAGATAACTTTTTTTTTTGAAAACAGGGCGCAAAACATCGAGTGTAGCTTCGGCTGTGTGGCACGTAGCGCCGTCCTGTTGAAAAGAAATGTTTTCAATATCCTCCTCTTCAATTTTTGTGAACAAAAATTCGTTCAACATGGCCCGATAACGATCGCCATTGACTGTAACGGTCACTCCTTGCTCATATTCAAATTATGCCTCTGGACAAAAATCCGCACCAAACAGTGACTCGTTTTGGGTGCGTCGGCTTTTCAATGTATGCGTGCGGGTTTTTTGTGCCCCAAATGCGACAATTTTGCCAAGATCAAAATGAGCTTCATCGGAAAAGATGATTTTTTTGGCAAAATCGGCATCTTCTGTAAGTCGTAATGTCGCAATATTTCCCAGCGTTGTTCAAGCGTATATACAACCATATTCGTTCAGCGGAATGATAAAACTAATTATCTGTCAAATCAGACATGAGCTAAGTGTTACCATTCACGAAATAAGCACTAGTTGAAAAAAAACGTTAGATGGCGGACCCTATATTTGTTTCACTATTGCATTTTCAAAAAAAAACATTCACGTAGACTACCGGAAATTTCAGAGAACTAATTTTTCAAATCGAAAGAAGACATTTCCCCTTTTCACTTTCTTGCCAAACAACTAAGGGGAACGTGAGCACATTTTTTTGCAATGAAAATCTTCTTAAAATATTATGTACCTCCACGTTTATCTAAAGAGAAATGCTGTATTTTTCAAACAAGTTAATGTCAACTGGTATTGCGTGAAGATATAAGACTTTTCTTATCTAGCACCCTTGCATGGACTTTAACTTAAATGTTCAAATATATAGTCAAATTTTTTGAACATTTCAAAGACTACTGGATTTAAATATAGCTTTATTTTATACCAAAACTTTTAAAAGTGCTGTTTACTCCAATTTTTTAGAGGTTCTCAGTTAAATGACAGTTAACACAAAACTTTATCAAAATAAGGAACCTTCAAAACCACTATGCTACTGTTTCAACATTTTTATACACCTTAGTTATGTAGAACAACACATCTGAATAGAAATGAATACTGAAGCATGCACTTTACAGGTAAACGGTTGTACAATATTTGGAACTGCATAGATGTTTAACAAACAACTCAAGTGTCATTTATTAAAACAAGAAAATGCGAGAAAAAAAATTAAACAAGTTCCTGTAAATGACAAGAGGAATGAAATCTTGCGCAACAAACGTTACAATTATATTTTTTGTAATAATTGAAATTCTGTTAACTAGATTTTATTCTTTAAATTTTTTTTATTTTATATACATGCAAACATACATACACAACTTTTTAACTTCAAATTCAGATTTTTTCATCTAAATTTATGACTTTAAAAATCAAGTTCAAAATTTTCAAAATAAGGCTCGATTTTCGCCTTAATCGTAAACGACAAAAATTTAAATTTTCAGGAAGATGTTTTTTTTATAATATTTAAATATGTTTTACACACTTAAATTGTCGCTTACGATAAAAAATTTAAATCAACAATTTTGGCATAATTTTAAACTATAGGTAGACCCATTAATCTTTAATTTCACTAAAAACGTATTTTTTTTACTACATATTAGTGTTGTCATTCGAACAAAAATTATTTGAATATTCGAAGAACTTTTTTCATTTTTGCTCGAACGAACAAAAATGTTCAATTTAGAATAAAAAATTATTCGAATCATTTTTGTAGAATATACGAATATTCGAACAATTTCCTTAATCTCTTTGTATAAAAAGTATTTTAGATTTCATAACCTTTTAGTTTGTTAACAATATGATGTTAAGCAATCAAATTACTACAAATTATAAATACTCGTGTAAGCATATTTGTATATGTTCGCTAAACGCATCTTTTGTTTTCCTGCTTTGAAAAGATAATGCCTCCTTAAAAGACCAACCTAAATTACGACGCAAAGCGTTGTCTATGAGACCAACCGAAATAACGCGGCGTCAACGCTTTGCGATTGGAAAATCCAATTTTTACAGCGCGTAAAGAAGTGAAGTTGGCTGCAAAAGTACTGTTGTTTTTGTTAAGTAATGTAACTTTAGCTACTTTCACATCAAATTAATTGTTTTCATTTTTATATCTTATTTCTATTTAGAGTTTTTAATTAATCAAAGTGAGTGAACATTACTGTTTCTGGCGCAACGCTTACGCTTTAATTTAGATTACTCATGCCAGCCTAAAAGTTAAGTGCTAAATTACGTTGCGCTTTGTGTCGTAATTTAGGTTGATATGTAATTGAATCAGAAGGTTTCTTACAATAACTGCTTTTCTACAGATCTAATCAAAAGCCCCACGGGCACGATTGGTTATTGTTATAAATAAATAAATAATATTATTCCTAAGCTTT
Organism: Nowickia ferox; assembly: GCA_936439885.1. Taxonomy (NCBI): domain Eukaryota; kingdom Metazoa; phylum Arthropoda; class Insecta; order Diptera; family Tachinidae; genus Nowickia; species Nowickia ferox. The sequence goes on along the minus strand of OW387023.1, from coordinate 85,192,214 downwards.
CCAATAATAACTTTTTTAAATATGCCACAAAAAGCTAAAAAAGAGTACGTAAATATTTTGATTTCATGATTATTTTGTAATAAAAATTTCGCAAATAATCTCAAGTACGATTAAGTATTAGACGAAATTTCTGAAGTAACTGACAATGTTTTATTAACTGATCTAAAAAATTTTATCAATAGTAACAGTAAGAAATTGTACTCATATAATTTTGAAGTTGAAGAACACACAAACTGGATATGCTTTTTAAACTTTTTTATTACGGTATCATATACATTTTCTTTTATCAAAAGTAAAAAAAGAACCGTCTACAAGCTAAAAAGTGGGATTATCTGCTGTTTTTAAATTACTATTTTAGAAGAAATCAATGACACATCAAAAATTTTTGTAAATGTGTATAAAAACGTAAGTTTTTTAACTAATTTCCTCTCGGTTTTTAATAATATTTCTGAGTTTGTTTTTAAGATTATTTGTTTTTCTTGTATAATGAATTATTTTTTGTTTTTAAATAAAAAAAAATTAAACTCATATTAAATCTTATTAAACTTTTTTGAAATTATTCGAATAAATTTGTTTATTCTTTGTTCGTTCGAATATTCGAAAAAAAGTTCAAAATTATGCGTCCGTTCGAACAAGAAAAAAATTATGAACTTTCATTCGAACAATATAATCGATATCATGCTTAGAATTTTTCATATCGAATTCAGGACTTTTTTAAATCAAATTCTGAAAAAGTTAATAAACAGTTTAAAATATAGGATGGAAAATTTTATATTTTAGAAAAATTTATAATTAATAATATTATTAGTAATTGAATAAATGAAAAATAACAAAAGCTCAAATTACTGCAAAGATTTTGCAGAAACAGCTGATGGCGACATCATCGTCATGCCTGGGAAATAATTTCTATAAGCTTTAGAAGTGATGGTTCTCATAGATTATTCAAAAATATTAACAAAATACTCAATACTTAGAGGATCTATCAACAAATCTCTAACCTTGAACTGAGTCTTAGAAAATCCGTTTGAATTGTTGTTGCTATATTTAGGCCCTCTACTTTTTATTCCATTGTTATCTTCTAACAATTGAAGTTGATGATGATGTTGATGAGTTTGATAATAATATTTCATTAATAATTATGGTACCTAATAAATATATAACCAAGGTATCATAGAAACGTATCACCGCCAAAATGCAACCAACAAAACAAATTATTAATGCTTAATTTAAATTAAAATATATGTATATTTAGTTAATTTGAAGATTTGGCTTGTTTTTATGGTTAAGCAATTGTCTATATGCATTTCGTTCCTGCTTTTGGAACTCATCAGTAGACTTCAACCCAAAAAATTTTTGAATTTAGTTATATTAAGACTCTTATAGTAAGACTCTTAATACAAGCCAAATCTTCAAATTAAATAAATAAAGACTTTATGTCAAATAAATATACGTCGGTATTTCATGTATGAAAATAAATGTTTTCTTTTTCTTTTTTTGGTACAAAAAAGGTAAATTAATTGGTAAAAAAAAGGTAAATCAATAATTGTATATACAACATAATCATTTCTCATATTCCATTTCATTGAAAATTTGCTTTAAATAGCTGATGTTAATAACAATCTCTATCCCAGTAGATAGAAATGGGTGCGGAAATATCGGTATTTTCCTTCTTAAGAGTTTCTTAATTAATTAATAAAAATATCTCATTCAACAAGAATTTAAATTACTGAACTTAAGTCCGACTAAGTAATTATTTCTGATTAAAATTCACTATAGTTCAACTAAAAATTTAAAATTGTAATAATTATTTTTTCACATTTCAACATCTCTCAAAGTTTATTTTAATAAATTTAGCGACATTCAATATTGTTTTTGAGCTCAAGGGTTTATAATAAGATTTTGGAGTATATTGGCTCAGCAGATAGAAATTTATTTGGAAAAGGCAATTTTTCCCAAATATAAATTTCGAAAATTCTCAAAATCGTTATTATTTCACGGTGTCTTAGTGGTTTGCAGTTTATTCAACTATTCTTAAGCCATAATAGGCTTACATAAATGTGCACACTCACCTCCTCTACATCCATACGCACATCATTCTAAATGTGCTCAAAATGAATTCTCACAATCACAAACATCGAGATCTGATGGAAACTCGTTTTTCAAAAACCGGGCTAAAACCAGCAACTTCTTCTATTTTATAACGGGGCTATTGGCATTTATACAAAAATCATTAAAGTGTGATTATATAAAATTGATTCTCCAAATACCCAAAAGCAAGATAATAAAAAGGTGATAAAAAGTATTTTTGCTTTGTTACTGCAGTTTCAAGGATATCTTTATTAATTAAATCCTTATTTAATATTTTGCTTTTTATTCATTTTTATTTTAAGAACAGTAAAAGACATAATGAGGGTGAAAAGTATTGTTTGACTTAATTAGTGAAGGCTTTGGCGTTAAGCCAGACAGGTATTTAACAATTATATTCAAGAATTATTTCATGTACCTGATAACTTTTACGGAGTGCCATAAAAAAGTAAATATGAAATATTTTATAAAGAATTTCCAAGGAAATAAATTTATATTTATTACTGCTTAGAGATTTTTTTAAGAATACATTTGTTTACTACTACGCTAATAAAGTAATTATGCTATAAAAAGACATTTATGAAGTCAATGTTTGCTTGCCTTTATTCTTATAGCCTTCTTTTCCGTGGAAAACTGTATTATAATTATTTTATTATTTTATTTTTAGCTGCAAGTCCAGCTGTTAATAGAGCATTTAGCTCAGAGCCAAAATTAATTTCATGTAGGCATTTGCATAATTAAGTCCATTAAAAGAAATTCTCAATTTCCATAAATTTAATATGCCATATACTTCGAGGAAATTTAATAAAACGTCGCTCTTTTTTTTGCAGCAGAGTTAGCAATTTAATGTTACTATTTTCTTACCATAAAATTCTCAAATTATTTTTCCTAAAAAAACACTTTGTAAGAGGACCTGCTTTACTTAATGTCAAATAGAATTAGATTATAAAATTTGTAAAGGAATATACTTACATAAATAATATAAATTATATTCATGGCACTTAAAAAAATGTAAATGGAAGTAAGAGGGAAAAGGAAAAAGTCTACAAAAATTCAAAAAGCTAAAAGCTCAAATTTACCATCCCTAATTTATTCATTGATGTGATTTTCCAAAAAAGAGAAAAAAATAAACTAGACTTTTTTTCTGTGCCGCTACGTTGAGCAGAGTTTGCTATTAACATCACCTATTTGACATTTACTGAAATATGAGAAATAATTAAATTGTGTATACAATTCTGTGGCAGAAAGGAAAAAGTGCTTAAGTCAAGATAAGCTGATTTTGAGTTAATGGTACCTCCGTAATTTGCATATTTGAAGGTACCCCTGGCCAAAATCTAAATTAATTTGTGGGATTTTTCAAGAAGTTATAGCAAAATGACTTGGGGATTATCTTTTTTAGATTTCTAATCTCATTGGAATGAATGGTTAGAAAAAATAAAGGTTAACAAAGAACTTCCCAATTTGACTGTAAAAGAAATAAATTTCAGAAATTCGACTTGAACGCTTAAAACTGATCTCTTGCAAAACAGTAAAATAGGACTTAAGCATTAAGAATTAGTTCAGGTTTATTAAGCGCTTATTTGACGTATTTCTATGGGAAATTTGTCAAATAAACCTGTAATAAACCTAAAATACTTTTTATAAATTAGACCGTAAATATCTCATAAATATACTTCGGTATTTCTCACATCTTATATGTATATTACAACTTAAAAACTTCAGATTACTTCCAATAGGGCATGATCTCCTTATTACACTTAATGAAATCACATAATATCCCATATCCAGGTTTTGCATAAGCAAAATTTTTGCATTTTCTTATTGCCACATTTTGTTATTCCTTTTGAGGAATTTTTTTATTCAATTCTCTGTGAAATTCTTTCTATTTTCTTATGTTCACCACTTGTATTTCCCTGAACAGATTAAATTTAATTCAAATTTGCTTTGTAAGGTTTACCAGAACAACACGCGCTTTAATGCAAATGAAGCTAAATAAGCATTTTCCTTAAGAAAAGACAGAACGCGCATTTAACAAAGCATAACCAAAGCACTTCTTCCCACTAGAGATGAGTAAACCAATAACATTGTAAAAAATTTTTGGAAACCTTACAAAGAGAATAAAGTTTCACTAAATTTTATTAATGAAATCGTAGAACTGTTTAAATTTTTTTTTTTGTGATACGACCGAATGTCTTGCATAATAATGCAAGAATAATGTAGTTATTCCGCTTGTTCGTGAGCGTGTAAAATTATTATTAAAAAGCTACTCACGATACCATCCCTACTATCCACTTCATGCCCATAATACACGACCAAATAAAGTGGCAAGAACAAATGTTAACCCACAGTCTTAAGAGACTTTCTAGCATTGGTTTATTTCTTTTATATTTTTTTTTTTGCTAGTATTTTTTATTTAAAATATTTTTTTCCCAATGATGCAAGAAAATGTTTCTTTAATAAAGTTATTCCACTCTATTGTTTCTATGTCATTACATATATATTTTTGCAGCATTTTTGCATGCAATAATCATGGCAATTTAAGTGGGAAATGCGTCAGCTTTTACGCATTAAATTTGCTCTTAATATAATGATTTACTTTTTAAGGCTCAAAGCAATAAAAGCTCTAGCATGCAATATAGGAAAGACAGTCGGAAATAGAGAAAATTTAGGGAAAGCCTTTTGCCTAATTGCATGCAATTCCTATAAATTGTCACGTAAAATTTAGAATAATGAAATAATGAAAAAAATGAATTGTTGTTTATTAAATATATATTTACCTAAAACGAAAAGATTATGATGCTAAACACTTGCAGAACAGAACAACATGTTGTTTTCAAACCCTCTCTCCTCCCGTACTTTCATCAACAGCTTTATTGGGCTTGGTCCACTTTGTGTGGTGTCAATAGGTGTGGACTTTAGCTCTATATACAAATTCTTCAATGAAAATGGAATATGTGAATTGTTTCGATTCATCGTTAAAACTTTTTATATCACAAAAGCTCAAATTTACCATCCCTTTTTTACTCTATTCTTGCCGTTGAGTTGGGTTGTTTGTTCCTCATTTATCATAAGTTTCTTTCCATGAGTATATCACATAAATGAGAATTTAAAGCCCTACAGCAACACAGTTTTCACAGAGCGTATTAAAAATGCACATTTAAGAAATTGTAGAAAATTAAAATATATTCATATCGGAAAGAAATTATTTTATGAACTTTGTATAAGTTTCTAAGCCTACTGCGCTTATTTTTCATTTGTAATTTTCAAAAATATTATTATTTGTGAATTCCCAAATAGTTTTTGAAAATATATGCATAAGATAAAATGCTTGGGACTGTTCAAAATGTGTAGTTAAAATTTACTGACAATGCTTAACCACCTGCAAATGAAGTTCAAATTAAATTAGAAATATACGTTAAAAGAGAACAAAAAAAATTAAAAACATTCACATTGGTTTTAGCATTGGAAAGTGAAATTTATTTTTGAGAGAAATCGAGCTGAAATCACCACACTGTATATACCAACAATTGAAATTTCAGCGTCTGTTAGAAATGTCAAAGTAGCAGCATTTAACAATTAAACTTTAACGCCATCTGACAGAAAAATACACGTAAGCTCAAATGTGATCAATCGTATTGTCAAAGTTAGGCTGAGTTTACATCTGGCATTTCATGTTTTGTCATTTAGTGGTGTCATTTTCATGCAATGCCGTTCCCATCAATTTTTCGATAGCACACAATTTTGTTGTTTCATTGTGACAGGAAAGTTTCCTATCCCTAAATAATGGTAATGCGGCATCATTGTCTACATCAATAACCTAATTTTGATATAATGACGTTTAGTGTTATTTGTTTTATCATTGTGGGACTTTTTTCCGTATTGTTTGTTAATTAATATTTATACAAATGGTTAATCGCAAAATTATTCAATTGGCTAGTGCCACCGTGTGTTTATCTATAATAAGAAACAAATCCAGAAAATCTAAAAAATGACAAAGAAAGTGGTGGGAGAGATCAGGGCTTAATATGCGCGCCACCAAAGGATTTACGGAAGCAGGATTCAAGTTGATTTAAAAATTTCGCGTGCTGAATCCTAATGCCACCGAAGTTGAGTAAGCTGTGTCGTCATGTCATGCGTCCTGTGCTTTTCCACTTTCTTTTTCGTTTTCCATACTTTTAAATTTTATATATTTGATATTCTTTCTGTATGTATTTGATATTCTTTCTGTATGTACTTAATGCGTGAAAATGTCACCACGCTGACATTTTATTTTTGTGTCTGTAGTGCTGCCAACTTATTATCACAACTGTCTACATCAGATGCATAAACAGTTTGTGTGGTAATGCCACACAACGAAAAATATCGGAAATGACAAACGTTGCCACTAGTTCCCATTTTTATTTTTGCTTGCAATGTCACAAAATGCCATAGTGTGTACTCGGCAATATTTACCATTTTCCCTTTTGCATGGGAGTACGTATGAGTGATATTGATAAAGAATAATATATTACTCATACGTACTCATATGCAAAAATTAGTCAAAATAAAACTTAAAATATATAAATAAAGATACATACATAAATACATAAATCTACAGCAAAATTGCCTCATTGCTTGACTTAACTTTAATATAAAGATATAAAAAAAGAAGATATTACATTTTTGTCTTTTGTTTAATATACAGAAACAAATATTTTTTATTCCTGCACCATATTACCCTTGCAAGAGCTTAAGGACATTTCAAATCTTCTTAAAAAAACAATAGCAAAATGTTTTAAAGGCAATCGTACAAAAGCATGTGAATTAGAGATGAGCGATCCCGTGATTTTTTAATAATGTTACTCCTAGTGAATGTGATTTCTAAATCGCTGTTTAAACTGTGACTGTGATCACAGTTTAGCTGTATTTTGAGAAAATTTAATAAGAAGAGTAGCAGTGAAATAAAACAGTGACTGCGATCACGGTTTAACACATTTCAGCTCTTCTGCTTTAAAAATATTTATTAGCAATAGTATTATGATAAATACTTATAAGAAGAGCGACAAAAATAAATATTGAATATAGTCCTAAAAGAGGCAGACAGATAATAAAAAATGTGACAACTATACATAGACGATTTGACGAATGAAGGTATCAAATAAATTAATGTGTTAGCTTTATTTACTGTAAAATAAGCAAACAAGAACATTCACAGTTTGCATGAAAGAACTGTCTTTCGAAAATCTGTTAAATGATAAATTCAGTCACAGTTGTGATTAGTGATTTTTCGAACGTTATGAAAAAGTAACAGGTTTCGAAATATCCCTCATCTCTAATGTAAATGTTAATAGATAACTTTAATACTAGACATCCTCTATAATAATAATATTTTAAGATTATCTTAAGTATGCTAATTGAATTTAAAACCTGAACTTGCAGGGTATTTATAATATTTTGTATAGCACAACAGGCAGAATAGCCTTAACTCTTTCAGAAATAAGTTGATTTAAGTCTGCGTTAAATATCCTCTTACTTTTTTTTTGTAGCTTAGTGCTTAAAGAATAATTCCTTCAAGTCAATTCATAAAAAATTAAGTTTAAAAGAGGTTTGAAATTTAAAATTAGACTTTAAGTCTGCCTTACTTTGACAGCTTTCTTTTAAGCTTCCTTTTTTTCTTTATGCCTTTTTAGTATTTATCTATACGCTTAGGTAAGAATGCTTAGGGTAAGAAAAAGATAAAGAGAAATGTCAAAAAACCGCTCAAATTTTCATTTCTTGCCTTTCATTTTATCTTGCAAGCTTCTCAACTTCTCTCACCAACGAACTAAAAACAAAGGCACAGAGTAAATTGTGTCTTTTGCTTACAAAGTTTTAGAAGGATTTATTTTCCATTTATAAGAAATTACAGAACAAAAGGGAACTACTCCAGATATTGAAGTTCAATGCTATAGTTTTGCATTCAAAATTTATTTCAATTCTTGGGATGTACAATAATTCTAAATTGAGTCCTCCATTTTTTATGGTACAGGGCGGAAAAAAGTGTTCTTACATTGTCAAGGCAATATTTCTATTTTGTTAGCCCAGCATTTTGCATTTGACCGTAATTGTTCTTGATTTGATTTGATTCGATTTGATTGTCTCGTTCTTTATATGAAAAAAAACTTATTTTGAGAACCATCGTTTCTTTACTTAATACATTTATTTTTCAAATTGAGAACGTTTTAATAATTTTTATATATTCGTTCTTCATTTCAATACGTAAGATGTATTTACTTCTACGTTTTTTCGCACAAAAGTTGCCAAAAAATCAAGCTGATCGTCAGTTTTAAGAGGTTTTTTCAAAACGTATTGCGAATTTTTAATTTTAGCGGGTTACGTATATTCGAATTTTGATTTTTTGGTGGTGTTATGTTGGTATTCATGTCTCTCACTTGTGCCGACAATTTCGGCCATTTGGAATCTTCAGTTAATTGTTGACAGCTGCTTTTCTCGCACGTGTTTTGGCTCATCTTCGATTTTTAACTTGTGTAGTGCGGCAGTTTCTATTGAGATGATTGAGCTTTGGTTTCTACGACATAACCATAAACCCACGATTCGTCATCAGTTATGACCCTCTGGAGTCTAATAGCTCATTAGCAATGCTCATGCGATGCTTTTTGGTGGAAATTGAGCAATTTTGGTACGAATTTCGAGGCGACCCTTCTCATGCCCAAATCATTGATAAAACTGGAATCGAACGAGCCAATCGATATGTCTTGGTCCTCAACAATTTCTCAAATGGTGATTCGATGATTGGCCAATACCATTTTCTTCACTTTATGAATTTTTTCGTCTGTTGTTGAAGTGCTCGGGCGTCCGGCACGCTCTTCGTCGTTCACAGCTTCTCGGCCTTCTGAGAACATTTTGCACCACAGTAGGTAGAAACTCCGTATGCCACTGTCAACATTCGGAGTGCATCCGCGCATTTAATTTCGTTTTCCACACAAAATTTGATACAGCTTGTTTGTTCCATTTTTTTAATAGGTAAAAATCGAAGACGAGCCAAAACATGTGCAAGCAAAGCAGCTGTCAACAATTAACTGAATATTCAAAATGGCAGAAATTGTCGGCATAAGTGAAAGACATGAGTACCAACATAATGCCACAAAAAAATCAAAATTCGAATATACGTAACCCGCGAAAATTCAAAATTCGCGATACGTTTTGAAAAAACCTCTTAAAACTGACGATCAGCTTGATTTTTTGGCAACTTTTGTGCGAAAAAACGTAGAAGTAAATACATCTTACGTATTGAAATGAAGAACGAATATATAAAAATTATTAAAACGTTCTCAATTTGAAAAATAAATGTATTAAGTAAAGAAACGATGGTTCTCAAAATAAGTTTTTTTTCATATAAAGAACGAGACAATCAAATCGAATCAAATCAAATCAAGAACAATTACGGTCAAATGCAAAATGCTGGGCTAACAAAATAGAAATATTGCTTTCGTAAAACAAAAGAAAAACTATCAGATTTAAATAATAAGTAAATCTTTTTGAAACCTTGACGACTACCCTTTGATAAATTCCGGTCAAATGTGCTTTTCTTAATTATGAAAAAGGTCGGTGTCAATGTGAATGTGTTTTGGGCGGTTTTTTTCCTTCATGTGTATAATAACTTTCAAAAGTAGATAGGAAAAATTAATTCTCACCAAGGGTTATACTAACTTCTCATAAAAAAACCATAGAAAATTAAAATATTGTCGGTATATCTGATACAATTTTTACAGTCTTCATAAAAAACACCCCACAAAAACCACCAGTAGAGAAATGAATTACATGTATTTAACTTGACTCTAATTAAAAATATTGTTTGGCAAAATAAACCCTACATCATGAATAGCCCAAAGATATAAAAATATATGTATCTCAACTAAAACTAACTAAACAAAACAGCACAAATTAAAAATCCCAAATCTGACCCTTTTTTTAAAAAAATTTGTATATGAAGTTTATGTGCCCGTTCACGTGACCATATGAACAGCTGCTAATTGCAATAAAAACTTTACAGTTTTTATTTTTTTATATTTTATTTGGCTAATAGTCTTTTAACGATGCTAGGAGATGACCACTTTTTGTTTTCCTTCGCAACAAAACTATCTAATGCAATTACAAAGCAAAAAATCATTTAGTTCTAAATTTTGGGTATAAAACCAACGAATTGCTTTAGTTTTGTTTTCTTTTCCAATGTCTCTATTCTGTAGATGCTTTCAAATGTATATAAAATAATAAAATAAAGAAAACTGATAGACAACCTGGATATAGAGAATTTTCAATGAGAGCAAAATAATCGCTTTTTAAAACAGCTGCTATTTACATACCCTTCACCAAAAATGGTAAAGGGTATTCATATATACGTTGGCTTTAAGTATATATGTACATCCTGAGGGAAGTCGAATAAGCGATATCCTTCTGTCCGTCTTTCTGTACGTGAATTCTGTTTTCCGAAGCTAGCGAGATTCTTCAGCCTTAGACTGGTGTATCAGAAATGAACCAAAATAGATTGGCATGAAACATCAGCAAATCGAAAATACAATAATAAAAAGTAACAAATAACTATTCTATATTTCAGTGAGAATTAAATTGGTATTCAAAAAAAAAATTATAAATTAAAGAGACTATGCCAGGGTTGGAGAATTGGAATTTTTATTTTGGTATATAAAAGTAAACTACAAAAACTAATTTTATCTTTTTCTCTCGAAATTAAACATAAAAATCTAAAAAGGTGATTCCATGGCTGGAAAATTTACACTTTTCTTTGGCACATAAAAATAACTAGATCAAATTAATTTTTTTTCTTTTTATGTCTCGATTATGGACGACAAGTGAACTTTAGCTGCATTACCATTTGTCAACATTTTATAACGTATGGCAACTGGAAGCTAACAGCTGTTGATTTAAGTCGACGAATTATAATACAATTTAAAAAAAGGTGGTAAAATTAAAAAAAAATTAAAAAAGTAAAATTTATTGAATAAACGCCTCCTTCTTTGGGAAAGCAAAAATATGCTTTGCAGCTAAAAAACAGTTTCCTTAAAATTATTCAAGCAATAACATTTACTTACACTAGAAGCGATAAATTTAATAGTCTCTGGAGACGATTTTATTAGAATAAACCATCAAGGATATGTATGTGTATTAGTATCATTTTAGTTGACGCTTTTTCGGAGACTTTCAAATAAAATTGTAATTCAGTAATTTAATTTTGAGCTCTTTGCTGGTATGTCTTCATTGTATTTTTTTTAGCGGAAAGTGCAGTTTTGTTAATAAAACAAATAACAAAAACTCTGAAAGATATCTTGGAATAAAAAAAAGAAAAGTTTGAAAAATATTTAAAAAAAATATTACACAGAGTTAAATGAAGATGTCTCTGTATCTTTTGAGCGTTTGGTTTTTACATTCAAGTAAAAAAGTGCTCTTCAACACACATGCCAAATAGTTTATTTTGCCGTCTGCACACGATCAAATAATCATTCGTAGGAGAAATATATTAAAACTTTTAGATTTTTTAGGTTTAGAAAAGAGAAAAAATCAAAAATTTAACAAAATTATTCTCCTGGCTACGAAAAAGTATATGAAAGTTTTGCCAGCAAAAACAAACAGCAAGTAAATTTCATTTCTGTCAGAATCACGGTTGGTAAATCATGATGCAACTGTACTTTTTTTTAAATCACTTGATTTTTAAGCCCCAATATTTAATATGAAATACTTTAACGTAGTTTCATTTACTATTTTTATATAATTTTTTTATTTTATTTTTGTTTTAATTTCATTCTATTCACACATATAAAAAAATCAATTTCCCATCCCTGATAAAACAAGTCTTCAACAATTGTATTTCCTTGAACATAAAACTGTTTTTATAATCAAAGAAAAGCAATAAATTAACAGGATATACTTTCTTTTTACATATAGCTCGTTTACTAAAAAAAACGTCATAACTCAAAAAATAAGGTTTTTGACTGCATGAATTAAGATAAAAACGATTTAAACAATGTAAATATAAATACAAACAAACTTAATATATGGCTCAAATAAGCGTTTTGTGCACCACATATCTACAGATATATTTTAAATGTGGTAACATATATAAAAAAATAATTATTTCTTAAGTCGTTGTTGCTAACAGCTTAATAGACCATTTTAAGCAAAATATCGCTAGAAGCTGTCCTTTAAAATTTTCATACACTTTCGATAAATGAAATTAAAAATTCTAAAGTTTCTGTGTGCTATGAGAGCATAAAATAACAAGCCATAAACTGCAAGAAGAAGTGGTTTCAAACCAATTTCCAAAGTTTTTTAATTAAATTGTATTGGTTCGATAACATCATTTTGTCCTTCATAAGGATTGCTTTTCCATATTTCTCAATATAGCAGCGTATAGTTGTATTATGAGAAAAGCATGTTGTCAACAGACTGAAAAAAGCGCTTAAAACTATTTCATTTACTTTTCCGAGAAATAGCCGAAACTTTAATGAAGTCTTACCAAGAATTCAACTTTTTCAATAGTCAATACTCACGGCATAACTTATTGAACGCAACTTCCAAAAAGGAGGAGGAGAGCAGGCAAAAAATGTTTGAAAAATTTAAAAAGATTTATATGCTTAAGCAAACAATCTCAAAACAAAAATATTGAGTAAAACCAAATCTTCAAATATAATAAGCTAGAAGGCTTCTACAAAAATTTTAAATTGACAGCAAAGGCTGCATCTACATATATAGAAAAATTCCTCATATTAAATGAGAAATATATATATATGTTGGTTCCTTTAGCTCCTTGTAGTGATGCGCCCCTGCAGCCTCTCCTGCACAACTATCAACACCCCCCTGCACGTGGCGTACCCTGTTATTAGCTGACGAGGCTCTGACGATCGACCATGGACATGTATCACCCTCACAAACGGTGGCAAATAAACCTCCACTGTCATCTGTCTTCCTCTAGACGTACTGGCAGCCCCAGATACAAGATCGGATACTGAAGCCCAATCAGCTACTCATCCTAAATTAAGCAAAGATTAAGCCCTAGTTTACACTATACAAGTCTTATTGCTAAGCTGATTAGTTTGTTAGGAGAGAGAGAGAGAGCGAGATGGGAAAAGAAACGTTTATGTTCCCCTTGTCTATCTCTCCCCTAACAAACTAATCAGCTTACCAATAAAACTTACATAGTGTCAGCTAGGAGTAACTAAATGAAAAATACTGCAGGTTTAATACGACTACGTATGTGACAGTTTTAGAAATTACTTTGTTGTTCACTGCTTTCATATATTTGAATAAGATATTTGTTTTTTACTATCATAGGTTTCCTTACTTCTGCTTAACTGCTTTTCTGAAAAATATTTACAAAAACTTTTAACTTAAAGATATAAAATTACAATGCTTAAAGTTAAAATCAGAATTAATACAACCTTCCATTTTACTTTTCCCAAAACTGAACATTATTGACAACACTGCTGTCATGTTTTGGAAAGTAACAAATGCCTGTACGGAAATAATCGACTGCAATTAAACAAGTTACCAGTAAAAGCACATTGCAGGACATTTAAGCCTTATATTAGTACAACTCTACAAATACACTGCCTTTTCAGTATCAATACCTTAACATGCAGCCAACAAACACATACATATGTACATCTACACATACATTTGTACTACACATGGTAGCTATTTAAACGTAATCACCAGCAACTACCTGGTACACTAACCAAATTAAAACCGCAAGAGTTTTCTACCATATTTTTGCATTCTGGCTAAAAATGAGTTTTTAGATGAGAGATAATAGTTCTGCTAGCCACAGAGTCTGTGTCACATTCTTAATCATATCTCATGCTACCCTTTGGGACATTAAACAATCTGCTAAGGAGAAAGTATGTGTGTAAAGGATCTCTTTCAAAGGTAAAGGTCAGTTTGTCAGTTATCTGCGTTAATATAAAAGACAGGAGTATACATGCATGTACGAGTATGTATGGAAGTATTTACAAAAAAGCCTGCATGAGTTTGAAGGCTTTTGTATGCATGTGCTTTTGAAAATATTTAAGTGTCTTGGGGGGTTATTAAATTCTTGCACGGCAGGCTTAATTTGAGCCTGTGCCTTTGACAATGTGCCTTTATATGAGAAATTAAACAGAGCAAGAAATTAATAGGCGAATCAATTTGATACTTTTCAAGTGTGATGAATTTAATAAAAACAAATATTTTGCTAAAGTGTTGAATAGACTTGGGTTCTTTATTGCATGAACAACAAGCAAAATAAAAACCCAAGCTACTTAAGTGTATTGTGTAGAGTTAAGCACGACTTAGATGAGCCGAACTAAAAAATGATAAATCAAGTACTTTCCTTCAGTCACTTCAATTATTTTTGTTTAGTTTTTTCTCTCTCCTATGAAAATGTCAGCCAACGATATGCATTCGCCTGGTCGCAAAAAATTTTTAGTCTTTAATTGATATATTTGCACCATCTATAATATGAAGTTTGCTGTCATAAGTGCGGTCTTAATTTTTTAGCTCGATCTGACGGTGCCTTTTGGTGCCTAGTGGGGCCTAAAGTACCCGATACACAGTGGAAGATTTTATTTAAAAAAATGGAAATAATTCTGGAGTTTCTAAACGGGACATCCGATTGGTATGAAATTTCATACAGAATTTAAAAAGATCGTATAAAGTTTAAGTTTGGAAAGACTATATATATATATGTAAATGGGGTGAAGCCACGAAACCCCGAAGTGGGCAACCTTGGGTTAATGGAAGATTAAAATCGATACCAAGCTAATGTTTCTGATCTGATCTTATTGGGTGCCTCAATAATACGCTTCACTTTGAATAGGCTGCTATTTAACAATCATCATAAATGAAGCTGTAACTACGCAGTAAAAAAGAGCTTCCAAGGAAGTCAATAATACCCTGAACTTATACTTATACTCTCATGATCCGGAAGTAGTGCAAATTGGGATAATTTCTAATGATTCTTGCACCGTTTTGTAATTGTAAGGCCGAGTTTAATATAAAACTGTTTGATTCAGACATCAATTTATTGATTTAAGCATTTTCCAATCATATTGAATTCTACTAAAGTATTTACTACCTATGTATGAAACTGTTTAACTTAATAAATACTTGTCTGAATAAAACAGATTTTCATTAGTAATTAGTGGGTACGTTTTTTTGGGCACATGACACACATGTGTAAACTCGGCCTAAGAAGTTCTTTCTTTTTACAAACATTCGGTGGTTCCTAAGTGGCAGCAGTACATTCAAATATGTTATACGTTTACTCAAAATACGTACCCTGCTGCTAATGCAACGCTCGACGCTCTATTTTAGGTTGGACTCCAAGTTACACAGAAAAAAGTATTCACCAATTAATGTTTTCAATTAAGAATTTAATTGATTCAATTAATTATTTTAATTAATATTATCAAATTGTTTATAGGTGAAAATTTAATTAATTTTTTAATTGATATTACAAATATTTTAATTGATATTACAAAATTATTCATATTACTTTTGTGTGTGTATATTCATGATATTAAGTAAGTCTGAATGAAAAATTTTTGTTTTGATGTTTTATTGAGTTTTAGCGAATTTTTCGTTTTGCCGATTTGTTTCCGTTTTTCATCGATTTGTTTAGTTTTATTATTTTTATTTTTTTTTTTGGCAATTTTTTTTACGACCTTTTTACTTTTGGTGATTTTTTGCATTTTAGTGATTTATTTTGTTTTTGGTGATATTTTTCATTTAAGCGCTTTTTTCTTTTTGGCGATTTTTCGTATCGGCATTTTTTTTCATTTTTTGCGATATTTAGTTCTAGCGTTTTTGAAAATTTCAAGAGTTTGCCACTTACGGTTTTCAAGATACAACAAGTTATCAAAATTACATTAACAAATAGAATATTCTTTAATTTTGATTTTTTTTTTAAATTTCAGTGTTAATTGGTGTAGTCGGCATTAGGATTTCAACATGTTGCGTTGCTCGCTTTAGAACCCCCTTTAATTTTTAACTGTCATATATTTGCTGTTGCAGCGCTCAAAGATTTACATATTCTGTAGCTCCTAGACTGGCAGACTTATCGACGAACAGATGGCATGCGTAGCGAAATCAATAGGGTCCCGCTTCACCTTTAGTGTACGAAACCCTAAAAAGCAACAATAGTAAATTAAAAGCATTTCTATTCCAATTATCAAGAGCCTCAAAATATTAAACTCTGCCTTGAAGTTAACAATATGTGCGCCATACATTCCAGGAAATGCAAAAGGAAAAATATTTCTCCACAGCCTGCTCTCCTTTTACCACTCGTTGATATTTAGTAACACATTTGCATATGAGATTGTATGGCAGATATTAGCTTTGGCTGTTTATTTAGTGGTTTATGATGACACAAAAGTAAACTCAAGGCGTACACATAAGCTGAAAGTAAGTCTGCATATATTTAATAGGACATCGAGGATATGTTCTTTTGTGCGTGCCAGTATGCTGAAATATTTATTTATTTTTGTTGTTATGTAAATATACTCCGAATGTGCATAACTTTGTTTTGACAATAACTTTTCCTTCATGGTTATTTATGTTTTTCGCACACACTCACATATTTTTTAAAACATCCTACGCAAAGGGTTTTCATTGCATACGTACGTATACGCAACGTAATGGCTCGAGGCATTCAAATAAAAGAAACAAATGCTCTGTTTTACTTTTATCAAAGTTTCCCTAAAGCATACATTATTTAAATATAAGTTAAATGATACATGCGAGTATGAATTTGTATTCCGGCAACTGTTTCTAAATGCTGATATTATTTTGTGATTGTTGGAAGTTTTGAAATTGTCAGCAAAACAAACTTTATTTTTATTAATTACACAAAAATTAAGCGCAATATGTTTTTAACACGTCTGTATTAGTGTGTGAATGTATGTGAGGATATGCCCTGAAAATACACAACTTCTATACTGTTTGCCTCTAGGAGCACAGACACTGTGAAAGTGATAGCACCTGATATTTTTAATTTTTCATGTGAACCGCTTCAAGGGCTAAAGACAGGGTGAGTATGTGCCCAAGTTTTGGTAACACTCTTATTTCCTTAAATCAAAGCATTAGTACGTTTGGATTGTTTTACACTAAATTCTACTCAGCGCATTTTTTAATTACATTAAGGAAAGATGATAAGACCGTGACTTTTTGAATGAAATATAAGTTTTTTTATCAAGCAATTATTTATTTTTTCAAAGAAGTCTTCTTTGAGCTCTTCACACTTCGACAGATGTATTTCCAATCTGTTAATCCCTTCCAAGAATAACATTTGTCAATGTCATTAAAATAGGTATTTGTTTGTGAGACAATTTCATCGTTGGAGATCAATTTCTTTGCGTCGAGCCATGTCTTCAGGTTTGATAACAAACAACAGTTAATCGGGGCATTTCGTAGCCCACTTAATGAATATTTGATATAAAAAATGCGCTCTTGCATCTATTGATCTATTTTTTCTTGCCATATGTTTTCTTATATTCCTCATTGCATTGACATAATAATTTAGGTTAGATTAGGAAGAAAGGTGCTATAACACACCTCTACTCTAAGACCCAGTTGGGTACATTGTGATACCCTTCTATTGACACCTGTTAATAAGAATATATCAACCCAGTTATCAGCCCTTAAGCCACTGAATTCCCATGTTAGAGCCCCTGCTATCTTCCTGTTTATACTTGCTAATATCAGTAATGCTCTCATACTCTCATGCTCCGACATGTGAGTCTATGACGTTGCAGGTTCGGGCAGTGGCAGATAATATGTTCAATGGTTTCTGGTTCCTCTTCATCCCCGCACATCCTACAGAAATCTGGAGTGCCAGTTTCTCAAATGCTGGTTCTTGCTCTGACGGAACAGTGAACAGTCAACACACCTATCACGATTCGCATCGCCTTCCTATTCATATTCAGTAGCAGTTTGCATCTTCCTGAGTCAAGTTTTGGCCACATAGCCCTCAAGACTCTACAATCCTCCCTACTCTGCCAATAAAATTGCATATACACGTGGAAGGACGCGTGAACGTGAGTGGTAAAATTTTTTTCTTCGTGAGATTACGTAATAAAAATTTTTAGAATGCTAAGAGAATGTTAAAGTGTCCTGCTGTTTCGCTGTGATTAATTATGGGCGGCACAAAATGGGCAAAAAATATAATATAGTGCAGGCGTATGATTAATTTTTAATATTTATTACTCATACTCATGTGTATATTACAGTCGACTCTTGATAATTTGAAACTCGCTCATTTGAATATCGTCGCTGTTTTAACTAACTGACCTAACTAACATTTTAAAAATTTTACAGGAGAGCAGCTTTTATGATTATTTTATACATTCATTCTTATGGCTTCGTCTGATATCTTTTTACTTATATAGGCACAACAGTAATATTTACAGTCATGAAAATTGTAGACAAGGTGTATCATGACTTATAAAGTCTAGTAAAGAACTTTACTCATTTTTCAAAAAAATGTCAGTAGTCAGTAGGTAATTTGAGCTGCTTCCCAGGTCCCTTGTTAAACAAGCAAAAAATTGAAATAAAACATTCATGTAATTTAATATTCCTCGGTAATTTGAAATTATTTGAATGGCATCTTGTTCCACGACACACTGTAAATTGAATTTTTTTGGACTCTACACTTTATAGTTTGAATTATTTTAATGTGCATTGCTGTATAAATAGGAATGCCGTCTTGGTCTTGTTCTCCGCCCAACTACTGAGTTCCCTGTAGTAGTGGCCATTTTAAAAGGCGGCAATTTAATTTTCCTAAACCCTTCTGTAGCAAGGAAGCCAACATAGTTTGACATTATATTTGTCCATAAGCAGGTTGAGGGCTTTCCTACAGTCACTTACAAGTTTTGATTTGATATTGTGTCCCTTCAAATATTTTAACGCTGCTGAGATGTCGCCGTAGAAGTATTTTCATTAAATTTAATATGATTTTCATTCAAAAAGTTTGCATGTTGATTTGGCATTCATATTTGTTTCTTTGTGGTAACTGATGATACGTTTGCCATTGCGTTTATAAGGATATGGTAGCGCTCATTTCCAAAAATGTAAATAAAAATGTATGGTTGTGTGTATGTGTACTTATAGATTGTATCAGTACGAACACAAATGACAAAAATCCTTACAAAATATTTACAAAATCATACTAATAGACATTTAAATTTTAATGAGAGTAAAAAGAGAGCAAAGTTTAATTAAAAATTCTTAAATTGTGAAACGAGTATGTATGTGTGTTTATTTAAGGCATCACATTATTAAAACTAATTAACTAAAATAAGTGAAAGATGCTTTAATTAGGACAGAATATTAATTCCTTTGTAGATTTAATCTATAACGTCCAGCACAAATAAAAGAAAAATTATAAGCTATTTTTACCAGCCATTTCTTCATTATATAATAAATTTATTTAATATTATTTTTTTTTGCATCTTTTAGATGCGGAATAAACCACTCCTTCCACTTGACTATTTTCCTAAATATAATAGAATATATTTTATAAAGAATGACTACTACTGAATGCTGGTTGTAAAAAAAAAGTTAAAAATTAAATATAATTTTCTTTAAATGGATAACTACTAAGAATAAACAAAATTTTAATTTAAAACCATATATTAAATAAGAAAAATCTTTCCACAAAATTTGTTTATGAAATTATTCATTTACGAGTATTATTATTATTTTCCCCAATATGCCTACAAACAAACAAGCAATCTGCTTTGCATTACAGATTTTCTTAACCATATAAAATTTACTTGAAAATATTAAGACAATTAAATATGATAAATTTCTTTAACGTTCCTAAATTGAACAAAACAATTTGAATTACATCTTAAGTTAAGAACTTCTAAGGAATACCTTGTTGTCCGTATATCAGAGATGATTACATACAACCAAATATAAGTTACAAGTACAATTCTCTTATGATTTTATACCACATCAACCAAATATTGTAAACAATTTTATCTTATGTACGTAGAATTTCAACAGGAAAATGCTAACAAGTATTTAAAGGAAAATTCAATTTGATTTAAATGCTTACTGACGTGCCTTTGTGGTCTTAACCTTTTTTGTCTTATTATGCTATTTTGCATATGAATAGGTTAACAAAGTCTTAGGTAAGTGGTTTTCAAGGAGAGGCTTTATTAATAAATTTTACTTAAGCATACTTAGGGCCAATTTCACCAACTCTATTTAAATATCAATGCATATTTAAATGTCAATTTGAAAAATTACTTATAAATTTTAATTGATATTTAAATAAGTTGGTTAAATATCAGAATATGTTTATTAATTACAAATCAGGCATTTACAGTAAAGGAAATAAATACAGTTGGTAACAGTGAATGGAATCCACATAACAATATAAGTACAAGGATGCCATGCAAAAACTTTAGTGCAATACTTATGCTCATATATTTTCAAAAATTTTGTTTTGTAACCATCAGGCTGTTGAACGATATTTCCGTTTATAATGATTTGGGAAAAAGCTTGACTAAATAACAGCCGATATAAAAGATGTAATTTTAACTACAAAGCCGCTATCAATTGTAAAAGTTTGGACGGCCTTTTATACATTCGACTCTCGTCAATTTGAAATTAAAGAGACCAGATATATAATAAAATAAATTATCGAGCATTCATACTAACAAAAGTTTTGAACCCATTTTAATAAAAACACAAACATTTGCAAAATATGCTCAATTATATAAATAATTGCAAATTACCGAGGGGACGAAATTGCATGGTTTTTTATTTCAATGTATTGAATATTTTTGAAGGGATTTGGGAAGCAGTTCAAATTACTTAGATATTCAAATTTTTTCATGCGTATATTTATTTATTGTATCTTCAAAAAATGAACCAACAATAAGTATTGAAATCTTAAATCTAGATATAGGGGGCTATTCTGAAATACGCGCCGAATTGGTGAAAGTTACATGCAAAACAAAACCAAAACTGTGTAAATGTAAAAAAAATTGTTTTTGTTTCGCATACAAAATTAACCGTTTTTAAAAGAGAGAGAAACGCGTTGAAATTCTCACGCTTATTTCATTTTAGAAATGTATTACAAACAAAAACAATTTTTGAAAATTTGTTTTTATTTTTGTGTAAAGTTTCACTTTTTCAACGCGTTTTCCAGAATAGCCCCCATAATAATTAAGCCCAATCAGTGTCAGGCATAAACTTAGTGATAGTAATCAATAATACATAAATATCGTATTAAGCACAAAAATATTTTCAAGCTGTTTCATCTGGAGTGTTGAGTATTAGAGCCATAGTGTCCCTCTTTTTTAAGCGGATGTGTCCAGTAAAATTCAAGATGTTACGAGCAAGTGGATTATGATGAGACTCGAATTTTGTTAAGTATTTGTCTGCGTATTTTTTAATTTCTTCAGTCACTAGTGGCACATTTAAATCACGATGTAAGTTTGAATTTTTTATGTACCATGGAGCCGATGTTATTAGTCTTAAAATCTTGTTTTGCCTTCGTTGGGTTCTCTCTATATTGGAAGCTGAAGCAGTGCCCCATAGCTGAAGCTGAATTCCGTAGCACCATATGGGTTTCAAAAGCGACTTGTATATTAAAAGTTTACAATCTAGACTGAGTGTTGAATTTCTACCAATCAGGCAATGTATCTAAGTTAATTTAAGTTTCATTTGTGTTAGCTTTGAGTCAATATGGTGTTTCCATGTAAGCCGTCGATCAAGGTGTATACCAAGGTATTTTACATGTGAATGTTGAGGAACAACTTGATTGTTGATTCGAATTGGGGAACAAGTGTCTCTTCGCAGGGTAAATGTTAGCTGAACACACTTTTGTTCGTTAACTTTAATTCTCCATAAGTTTAACCATAGTTCCAGCTGTGTAATATGTTCTTGTAGATATCGGGAAGCCTCGTGAGGGTTTTCGTGCATACTAAGGCAGGCTGTATCATCGACAAATGCAGATGTATGGATATTGCTGGCCAAAGGCATATCACAAGTATAAATCAAATAAAAAACTGGCCCCAATATACTCCCCTGTGGCACACCGGATGATATAGATTCGGGCACACTCATGAAGTCTCCTTCAACAACCGTGAACTTCCGGATAGTAATATAACTTTCCAATAGCTTCAGAAAATTTATTGGTAGATATTATTTCAATTTTAAAATAAGGCCTTCATGCCATACTTTATCAAATGCCTGAGAACCATCAATGAAGAGGGCAGAACAATATCTTTTCTTCAAATGTTGTTCTTATAAATTGAACCAATCTATGCGTTTGTTCAATGGTGCTATGCTGACTCCTAAAACCAAACAGATGGTCTGGTATGCACCCACTACCAATTAGAATTGGGGACAATTTTATCATGAGCAGTTTTTCGAAAAGTTTAGGGATTGTTGATAGTAGACTTATTGGCCTGTACGATTCAGCCTTGGTAAGGTCTTTGCCCGGCTTTGGTATCATTTTGACCTTGGCAACCTTCAAGAGGTGTCGTAATATGGCACTAAAAATAAATAGAAGGATTCTAATTGCAATACGTGGCAAATTCATCAGCACCTTGTTACTAATTCCATCAATACCTACAGCTTTCTTCGGGTTGAGTTCAGTAATTAGTTTCTGTCACGCATCTTAAACTTTAAGGGTCGAGGAGGTAGAGCAACTACACTCGGTAAACCAACAGCAGCAGTACATCTGTATTCAAATTAACCAGTTTTAAATTTTCAAAAGTCAACTGTAATATAATATTTGCAGTTTATCATACGACAGGTGCTTTCGTTTGTCATTTTATTTAGTCAGATGAAAAAATCATTGAATTGTGTATTCGTCAATTTTGCAGTCGGCATAGTCGTCCGTCACCCTAACTAATTCAAGAAATCATAAGATGTTTTATTCGAATATAATAAGTGCTTAGTATTGAGATGGTCTCAAATGTGTCATTTGGCCATATAATCACTTATTTATTTCCCTGTACCATTTAATGCTCTGAAAGTGAATGAACTATTAGTTTCACGTTTTGAAGCCGAAAATGGCCATCAAAGTCATCCTTTTTCATAGTTTATATATGCATTTTCAAATAAACTTTAAAAAAAGAAAATTTAACGTGAACAGGCACATCAACTGGAGCTTTTAATTTACTTCATATACTCGTATGTATATTTACTTTGCACAAATATAAAACCACATAATTAAACAGCTCAAAATCCAATTTGTGGCCATTTAGTTGTCAAGCACATCAAGCACAGGGTGGCATAGAATTAGTTTTATGGCTTGACTTTTCTTAATTAATATTGTTTTCTTTCTTTTATCAGTTTATCATAAGGAAGACTTGAAGAGTTACTGCCAGTACAGACAAGTCAAAATTTCCGAAAACAACAGAAGCTAAGTGAGAGAACCAGCAAAATCAATCAATTTGTAGTTAAAATTATCTATTTAAATACCCAGCTAATTAGTTAAAAATTATTATTATTATTAATTAATTAATTAATTAAATAATTAATTAAAAAGAAACACTACAATGTGCTTTAATTTAAAAGACCTAAATTCACGAATTCACCAAAACTCTGTTATATGCAAAAAAATTATAACTTTCGTTATTATATTCCATTTATTAAATTTTAGAACTTATAAACTCTTATTTTTCTAACATTCATCTGAAATTTGCACCTTATTCTAAGAATAGATTCCCTACGTTGTAACAGAATCGTTTAATTTATTATTTTTTAGATATATTAGGGCAAAAATAATTGTGAATTTTCAATATTAGAGGGGAAATTTTTCTATAGTACTCCAGTGATGATTATCGTAGGATATTTGAACATTTTGTTAGGCCATCTATGGAAAACCATAGAAATCTGTGGTTTCATTAATATGCAGTCACAGCATGTATGTACTGCACGTGCCTCACTGGCTTTGCTAATTATTTGCCGCATAAGCTATTTTAATTGGTCTTTACGTTCACCGAATGTAACAATTCCTGACAGTTTTCTTTGGGCATACTTAAAACAAGAATGTATTTTAACAGAACCCAGAACCGTTTTCCAACTAAGAACATTAAAAATGAAATCCTGGCCATTTAATCATTTAAATTTTGTGAAAAGTTATTGCAAATATTGCACGTACATGCAATCCAGAAAATGGCCTCCACTTGCAGGACATAATTTTATAATTTTTCAAATATTATTAAAATTATTTCCTCAATTAAATACTGTATTCAAAAATAAAAATTTTAATAGTCGCACAAATAAAGAATTTACAAAAGAAATTAAATCACATAGCTCATTTTGCGTCACCCTGTTTATGTGTATGCATTTCGCTCCACCCAAAATTCTACTTCAAATACTGAACTAACAAATTCATTAATATATTTATCACTGACAGACAATCTGCAAATGCTTGGCATTTCTATTTAGTAAGTGCCATAGTTTAAGCAAACTCCTTTCCTTCACACTTTTTTAACTATCCCTGTCACTAGTTTAATAGAATATAATTAAATATTTTGTAATTTCGTTTTAAGGCTACAAAACAAAAACTTAGTGTTTTCAAGCTTTCAACTAAAAAAAAATAATTAAATTAATTACATGTCTTGGTGCAGTTGCAGGCAGAGTGGACTTGTAATGAACAAGTGTAACTATAGTAAAATAAATAAAAAAATAATTAAATTAAATTTTACACGAAATTTCTAAAATAACTACAAAGATTCACATACAAGAATGATTACAAATTATGGTTTATGGCACAATTTATATAAAGAAAAAACTGTATATTGCACTCAATCACTAAGTTAAAATTTTCAAATGTTATTTTTGCTGATATAGAACCTTCCACAAAATTTTTAAAACTAAAAACTTAAATTCGTAAAAGTGTAATAAAATTAAAAAATTTATTTTTATGTAAATACGAGTAAAGCAAATAAAAATACTTCAAATCAGTTTAACAAATTTTTCATAATAGTTTTTGTGCCACAATTTTTTAAATTTTAGTTAAAAAAACATGACTTTAACTTTATTTTCAAATAAATTTCATGTTAAATCATCAACTAAATAAATCACGTTGAATTGTTTAGTTTGTGTGTGTCTAAAGAATATTTTAGGTTGTTGTGGCTGCAGCGTAAGCGCGTTAACTACCACGCGATGATTTAAAGCTCAAATCCAGACTCGGCGAGCCAACCACAACACACCTTTTCCTGATGCCCGTGACAATACTCATCACTTAAGTTAAATAATTTGATATAATGACTGCCTACATTAAATTAAATTCATGTTGTTTCGAAATAAAATAAAATAAATTAATATTGTTTTAACATGAAATAAGTTCGTTTCAATATGATTCTGCATTTTTATTTAGCAGTAATGGAATATTAAATCAACATGAAAATCACATGAGCAATTTTTCTTTGAAAGTTATTGCAAATAATAAACCACATATGAAACTAAATCAAAACCGAAAAATTTTAAATTTCTCTACGTGTATTCATCATAATTCAAAAAAAGGCATTTTCAAATAAAATTTCTCAAAACAAAATCATTTATCAAATAACTTGATTTTATTTTGGGAAATTTTATTTTAAATTGTTTTTCAAATGCAATTTTAAAGGATACAAAAAGTCTTATAAAAGATATTCTGGCTATTTTCAGGAGATTTCATCCCCAAGAAAAATAAGCACCTTATATGTATCTGTGTTATGCAATTTCAAGTTTAACAGTTAAGGAACCTAGATACTGCTAATTTTGCATGATAGTATTATTGACACACATATATTCATACATATAAAGGGTGTGTTTTATAGAGTGACACAAGTTTAAATCATAACAAAGCAAGAAAATATATTTTTAATATCAATGAAACGGGCTTTATAAGAAAGAAAATTATATGAAATTAATGTTTAAATATGATTTCTGCTATGTGGCCTCCACGGCAGGCGAGTAGAAGGCGCAATTTGGAACACCAATTTTCAACAACTTTTCGCAGCATTTGCCGCCGTATTTCGCAGATAACTCTTCGAATATTGATTTCCAGCTGTTCAATTGCATGAAGTTTATAAACGTAGACAAGTGATTTACCACAACCCCAAAGAAAATGATCAAATGGGGTTAAATCACACGATCTTGGTGACCAAATGCAACGAATCTGTTTATTTATGTATCCATTCAACCATACGCCATAAAATGGAAGAAGTGCACGATGAGTTTGACAAATACAAAGTGGGCCAAAAGAAGTCATCCGATATTGTTTGGCTCTCATTTTTTTCTCTGAAAATTAAAAACTTCGATTATGTTTTCTGAATATATTTATTTGAACCTTTAGAATTTTACTGGTCAAGTCGAGAAGATGATATCGCTCAAATGAGCGCCGTCACAACTGATTGCTCGTTTTATGGCATTTTTCATCACTTCGGCGAGAACTTCGGGCGCCAGATTCTCGCACTCGTGTCGAATGTTGTTCTTGAGGGCTTATAGGATCTGGGGCTTGCTCACGTAAACACGGGACCTCAAAAAACCCTACAAAAAAGTCTGGAACGGTTAAATCGGGAGATCTTGCGGACCCGGGAACGCCACGACACGATTATTCCGCGTTCTTGGGCAGTGTATCGCTCCATGACTTGTTCACTGGTATTCTACATCTGTCTAGTTCACAAATGTCAAAACAGATTTGACATTGGCCGCCATTTGCAAAAATAAGAGCATCTTCCAATAGGGTGTGGACCAAAAGTAATCACCAATTATTTTGATTAAAAATTTCAACAATTTGCCCGCGTTGCTCTGGTGTAAGTCGATTCATAATGAAATTTCAAACAAAGCAGTGATGCCAACTCAAAGTTGTGACACTCTAAAAGAAACTCGCCTTACACACATGTACTCGTTACTAAGAATTTTGCTATTCACCTCAATACTTAAGAACAAACACAAAATGCAAATTTTACTTTACGTATTTCAAGAGATTGATATTACAAGTGCTAAATGGTATTGACACAAAGTAAATAATAATATCCTGATCAAACAGCATAAACATACAAGCACTATACACACACACACACACATACAAACGCACTATAGCACGTGTATACACTGGAAAAAAATTCGTAGCGTAATGAAAAACATCATTGAAAATAAATTTTTTTATTTTATTGTTGCTTTCAAAGTTTTCGATCACAAGTTTTCTGCCGACATCCCGAGGCAAGCTGTTAAATAATTTTAGATACAATTTTGCATACATAAAAACCTCATCCCAGCCCCATTTTATTTGGTACTAAAAACATATATTCAAGACAGATCCTTCTTTGTAAGCATAAATGAAAATTGTTCAAGTTTTGGTTGTATTAACGCGGGTATTCCACAAGGTAGTGTCTTGGGACCAGTATTGTACACAATTTTTACAGCAGATATGCCAACAATTGAAAATATAACTACTGCTACGTATGCAGATGATACTGCTTTATTAGCCTCAAACGAATCACCGTTAATAGCTTCCGAGATGCTAGAAAATCAATTGAATCTTCTTCAAGATTGGCTTCAAAAATGGAATATTAAAGTTAATAACACAAAGTCCGTTCATCTTACATTTACGCTAAGAAAAAATGATTGTTCGCCTGTTTATTCAAATGGCACAGCTATACCGAGCTGCAACACTGTAAAATATTTAGGCCTTCATCTTGATCGAAGACTTACTTGGAAAGAGCAAGTCAAAAAGAAACGTAAGTAACTTAAATTAAAAGAAGAAAAATGTTTTGGTTATTAGGCCCAAGATCAAGCTTAAGCTTTGAGGAACTGCAAGTAATTCGAACGTTGAGATATTACAGAGATACCAGTCAAAAACACTCAGACTTTTAACAAATGCGCCATGGTTTATCAGCAACAAAAACATACACACAGATCTTCGAATTTTAATGGTAAAAGATGAGATCAATAACTTCAGTGAAAGATACCTTAGACTAAGTAATCATTCAAATGTGTTAGCAATAAAGCTGTTAGATGATAGCAATGAAATCCAGAGACTTAAAAGGCTTCATGTGCTTGACCTTCCATTCCGAAAATAGAAAATTTTAATTTGTCAAATCCTATTTAAATTACAAAAGTAAAATTTGATTTATTTACTTTATTTTTTTTTTTTTTTGAGTTTTAAGGAAGAAATGTATGTTATTTAAAAGTCATGAAATTTGCTTATTATTTTGATTGTAAAATAGATTTCAAATAAAAGAATTAAAAAATTAAAAAAAAAAATAAAAAACTGCTCCAAATTGGTTAGTTAGAAATTGTACTGATTTGTCTAGAACTTTTTTTTTCGGTATAGTAAAGTATGTTGATATTAAAATCCACGTACACAAACACACATTGATTTACAAACAAATAACACTTGCAGCAAAATGTTAGTTAAATATAAGCTTAAGCACACAAAGCTAACTTATATGTATATATCTACATAAATTTGGGATAACAAAAAATATGTACATATGTTTATTTTTTGTTTTCCCAAAGTCACAAACTGTACTATCGGTATATATGTGTATATGTACATGTATATGTATGTATGTGTGCATTCAGTCGCACACACTTCTGATTGTAATGTAACAATGAAAACAACACGCGTCTAAGTAAAAAGTAAAAATAAATTTGCTTACAATTTATTAAATAAAGTAAAGCTACTAAGGGACTAAACCAGAATCCAATTCGGAAGCCAAAAAGGAAGCAGAAAAAAATAATGCAATCAAATACACATAAACTCTTAAAATCTCTAATCATAATACAAACAGTATTTAATAAAAAAAAGGACTAGAAGCACAAAAATAACAGTTACAAGAAACTAAAGTTCTGGAGAACAAAGAATACAAAATGACTTCTTCGTGCTTCGATACTTGGTAAAGCTATACTCCTAATACACTTCTATCTACATATATACATACATACATCTATATATGTATACTAATGAATTGGGGTGTGTGTAGTTGTAGAGTTTGTGGTTAAAAGTTATTGTCTGTAATACTTATAATCTTTTATGTCTAATATACCTGTGTGTATTTGCAAGGATCTTAACAGTTGTAAGTAAAACTACGGCCCCTATTAGAATACATTAAAAAAACTTTAAACATATGTATATGGGCATTTCCACAGCAAAGTCCACCTTTTGTCCCGTTGAGTTTTTTGTGACTTATCTTATTTTTCAAAGAAAAACTTACATATGTATTATCTTTTATATTATATTTAGCGCTACATTTAGTTAAAGATAGGAACAAATTAAACAACATGACTTTAAACTAAATGATTAATTTTTTGGTGCATAACCTGACAAATACTTAACGTGACTATGGAAATTGATTTCTAAAAAAAACCCACGATGGTAATATCAGCATTACACCGGCTTCAGCGGATACTAATCCTAATGCAACATCAGTGCGCCTCTTCGTTGGTATTGTGTAGTAGAATGATCGATGAAATAAAATAACTAATAAAATGGCTACTAAGCACAGCTTCAAAAAAAGTTTAAAACGTCTCATTGACACCAGAGGCGCTGTCATACTGCATTATTAGAAATGTGTAAAAGAAGCTTTCCTTTATCACTTCCTTCACCACCTATCACTACCCCTTTGCTAAAAAAAAGGTTAACACCTAGTAATAGTAGTAGGCATTCATTGCCTGAATGTTACTTCTCATTATATAAATCACATGACACCTTGACGATGCGCAGATGAAACAAGAACTCGGTCGACATTTTTAATAGGAAATTGTCTTTTTTCACATATAAGTTTTTATGAGGATTGTATTTATATCAATCGTAACAGGAAAACAACCCATACATGGTGGCGAGAAAGATGTCATTTCACGGATTAATTTAAAAAAAATGAGTACAGTGAAAATTGAAAGTAATCACTAGAGCGCACAAAATTCTGCATCACTGGCATAAAAAATAAATATTAAATAGGTAACGGTGCTTTTGTGATGACGCATTAAAATTTAACATTCAGAGAAAACTGAAAAAAGCTTTAAACTTTGCCCAATTAAATCCTTTTTATCTCAAGTAATTTTTAAAAAGTATTAAATCAAATCATGAAACCATCCAGTTCAGGTATTTATTTAAATATTTTGCTGAAATTTGTTATTAAAACTATTCGCGGAAGTGCTTTTGTTTTTCAGGTTTACATTGCAAGTGCAAAAAAAATATGAATTTTCTCAGTTTAAGTGCACATAAAGTTATTAAGTGGTCTCAGCTTTGCAGAGGTTTAAATTTTATTTAAAAAATTAGCGTTATTTTGGAAAAATTTATGCCACGCATCGTTGCGCATCAGAAGTTATTTACGAATTTGTAAAAGACTCATGCGTTGAATTTACCAATAATAAACGCTTAAAGACTTCTGCCAACACTTTTATTGTTGTTCGTTTTGTCATCATTTTATAAGCTTTTATAAGATATTTACAAATTTTATGATTTGTAACGCGTGAGTCACGTGTTAGTCACGTGTGTGTCACGCATGAGTCACGCGTGATTGCGGTTGTATTTGTATATAATAATGATTAAAAATTCATATGTGATTTTTTTTTTGGATAATTCCTAACAAAATTCATTCAATGCAAGGCGGTTTATCAGAAGTGTGACTGAATAAAAATATCTTGAATTTTTGCTTGTTTTGTTGGTTAAGTACCGTTTACATGCCTTTTTTTTCTACTTCGGTATTTTGGAAGCCGCAAAGATTTTTTTGGAACATGCAGTTAGTTCTATGACCCACCGATATAAAATTTATTGACCTTAACTGTTGTGGCTGTGGAGATAGTAGGAATCGATCCATAAAATAGGAACCTTTGGTCCCATTGTACAACATATTCTTCTGGTGGAATTACTAAAAAGAGATATTATTGCTAGTGCAAAAACAATTTTAGTATTTTAATTAATCATCAAATTGCTTAAATCAATAAAAGAAATGTTAAAATTTGCAGCTATTAACGAAATGAAAAAAACTTATATAAATATTATTTTTCTTTTTAATTTTTCTAATAAATGGAATTTTAAGTTTTAATCAAAATAATATTTAAATATATGTGTGATCTCCCTTGTAGTGTTTAATTTAATGAATCAAAAGTTTAATTGAAAATAAATGTGAATTCAATTAATCTAACGATTGAATTAAACAATTAAAAAATTTAAACGATGACCAGAATAAACTAAAAATTTTATTGATTAAATAAAAAAGATTGAGTGATTATAAAAAGCTATTTGATTTTAAAACCTTTTTAAGAAATCAGACATTTTAAGTAAAGTCTGTATATTGATTGCAACTCATCAACAAAACTAAACTTTAAACAGATATATAGAGTTGAGTAGTTGTTGCCCATTTTTGTTTGGCTTGGCAATGGAATTAAAAGTTGCTTAATTTTGCAAAATTTACTGACAAGTTTGCATTATTTGTGCTGTTGGCTGAAGTAGCTAGTGCATTGACTACAAAGCAAGTGATGGTCTGTCTACCAGATCAATTGTTCGATTCCTGGCCAGAGCCGTTCATATCAACATCATCAGTTTTATGTCTATGCTAATGCATATCACAGCTCTCTGCTTCATTGATATTTGTAGCAATAAGTCTTCAGCGGAGTAAAATCACTAATAAGAGGGCTGCTTAACTTAGAATAATAATACTCCTACTTAACACCAGAGTCGCTGCAACGATGCAGCAGAAATTAACAAAACGGAGAGTTGTAAAAAAAATGTAATGCTTCACTAGTTGTCCTCTCTTCTTATTCCTTTCCTAACGGAGGTAACACAAATACATATGTATGTTAGAGTCAGTGTTGCCAGTGAAATTTCGAGAAAGATACATTTTAGTTTCCAAAAATATACATTTGTTCCCAAAAAGATACATTTTATAAAAAATTTGAAAGACCATTTTTAACGTTTAACATTTATTAACATAATATTTTTATTTCATATTTAATGAATATTGTAAAGAAAATGATATCATATAAATTAATTTTTATATTTATTTAAGTCATAAATATTAGGAATGTAATTTTTAAAAATACAGTAAGCAAACTTTAAAATTAATTATATGTACATAACTATCTTTGGATGTTATCAAAACAAATTCATTTTTGTAAAAATTAATATACGAGTTAAGGCGCTTATACTAAAAGTTCATATAAATTTCCTGAAAATAAAAAAGATGTTCATATTTCCTAAAAAAAAATTTTCATATTTTCTCTATATATTTTGAGTACAGATTCATTCAAAAGATACGAAAAATGTCGAGATTACACATGGTACCTGAAGTCATCAAAAGATACGAAAAATTTATCTTGCAAATTTAATTTTTGACTTGAATACCTCTTAAATTCTTCCCTCGCTTTTGCTTAAGACATTTTTTGACTTACTTATTTCAACGTACACTGTTGATATAATAAATTTATATACGTATGTATGTACTTATGTGCATAAAATATGCTGCAAGATAATGTATGCAGACGATTATATATGTTTACTAGGGCCAAAAGCTTATTGAATTGCAAATCAACTAGAAACGCATAAATAAAATACTTCATTTCATTCACACACTCGGTCACACACTCGGAACAACGTTAGTAGTTAATTTTTGTATATCAGCTAACGAATACTTTAAGCATACAATAAACATTCACATACATAAATGTAAATATATTTATGAATGTACATGTGTGTCTTAAATAATGCAAAAGTAAAATGGCAATAGCCCAGGCTGTATATCCCAATGGTAATAGCAAAATTTTGTTGTAAAACGAGGACTGCAGCTGATGTTAAATGTCAGCACTTATTCTTTCTTTAAGAACCTTACAAAACATTGAACTGAACAAAACTTACTTGTGTGTGTATTAAAGACGTGCACATTTACATTTTAATGGCAAAGCATCCATAGTTTTTGGGTTCCGTACACCAAAAGTGAAAAGGAGCCCTATTGTCCGCTTGTTTATCAGTCTGTTTGACTGTATGTCGTCTGTGTGTTACAAGCTGTTTTCTTAATGACAAGAAATTCTCACAGAATATGAAAAACTTTGGCCGCTACAACAACAAATATATGAGAGTTCAAAATTAAAGCGAGCAACGAAACATATTGAAATCCTAATGTAATGTAAAAAGAATTAAAAACATACGCTAAAACTTAAAAGCCCTAAAATCAAAAGATGTTAACCAACGAAACGAAATCAAAAAACGTCAAAATCAGAAAAAGCGCTTAAATGAAATATGTCACCAAAAAAGAAATAAATTGCCCAAATACAAACAAATATAAAAAGGTCTCGAAAAACTAGAAAAATGGAAAAAAAGGAAAAAATCGCCAAAACGAAAAATTCACCAAAACTAAAAAAAATAATTGCTTGAACTAAAAAAAAGCCAAAATTAAAATAAGCGCCAAAAATTAAAAAAAATCGCTAAAACTAACCACAACCGAAAAAATCGCCAAGAAAAAGATCCGAAAACTAAAAAAACGCCGAAACGAAAAACAGTCAAAATGAAAAAGGCACTTAAATGAAAAAAATCACCAAAGTAAAAAGGTTGCAAAAAAAATATAAAAAAAGCCAATAGGCGAAAAAAACGCGAAACGAAAAAAAGAGGCAAAACTAAAAAAAATTCCAAAAACCGAAAAAATCAGCTAAGCGAAAAAGAAAACGCTAAAACCAAAAAACGCCAAACCAAAAAAATTAAAATATAACAGGTAAGATAGTCCATTATATAGGCTAAAGTCATAATTTAAAAAAAAATGGAATTTTTAAATTATTGATGCATATTGTGTAAAAATTTCGTACAAATATCTTATTTACACACCTCTTGAGAGAAAAATAAAAGTGTATTTTTCCATTAGTCATTGTGAAGAAATGCCTAAAAAACAGTGTCCGATGGACTAAAAAAGTGAAGAGTACTCCAAAAGTGTGAAACTAATAATCGCCTGAAGTTTTTGGGTATTTCTTCATTAGGGGCCATCCACATATTACGTAACGCCATTTTTCCGATTTTTGACCCCCCCCCCCCCCCCCCCTCACAATAACGTAACAAGAACTTTAAACAAATTTAAATTGTTTTATTTAAAAAAAAATTAATTTAATTCATACACATACATATGTATGTATTTTTAAATAACTTTTTGTTTGAATTGAAGTAAATTTCTTTTAGTTATTACAAACTAATATACAAATATTTTTATGGCATTTTCTTAAGTTTCGTTTAGGATTTATGCATTTATTTATTTTATTTATAGGAAAATGCAAGTAATTGAGAATGGACGAATATTCGGGAATTCGAATACTTTTGTTCCTTTATTTTTATTTTCTATTAGACTAACACAGTGCGTAGACAAAAATCACATAAGCTTGCAAAATATAAATAATAACAATTATGTATTTATGTAAATACATATGTATGTATATGCATATATTTATATCTATTTAACACTCATGATTCTTGATTTATTATGTATTTCTTTGATAAATTAAATACATAAATAAATGAAAAATCGAAGTGTTTTTTTACGAAATTAGTAAAATTTATGTTACGTAACAATTTATCAGACCCCCCCTACCCCCCCGTAACAAATCATAACAAAACTCGAACCACCCCCCCCCCCCTCCAAGAGCGTTACGTAATATATGGATGGCCCCTTATGTACAATCACACAAATTTTAAATGAATAATCGCCCAAACAAAAAAATTTTTTTTTTGGTTTTTTAACATTTAGAGGAAATTTGGCAATTCTTCATTATGAAAAGTAAAATCTCTGAAAATGTTGAAGCACCCAAAGTCGATGAACAATCAACAAATTTTTTTACAACAACTTTTGCCCAATTCTACATTTTTGTTTTTTGAGCGATTTGCACTTGAGCGATAATTCATACAGCCCAGTAATGATAATTTATCGAAGGCCGAAAATTTTAAATTTCAAGGAGAGCGCCGCTCAATATTTTGCATATCACATAAAGTCTAAAGTCCTTCCATCCGCCAAAAACGCGTTTCAATTTATATATCCCAAAGGCAAGTAATCTAAAAAATTGTCGTAAACAAAGGCTAGATTTGACATGCCGTAGAGTTGAAAATCCTTCCACCCGGCACTTCCCAAATTAAGCATTTCAAAGGCCACTTACATTATAACATTATAAATTGTCGTAATCGAAGCAAAGATTTTATGCCACTGGCAGGAGGGATATTTATCTCTATGGTATGCCAAATACCCGCTTCGTTTGTGACAATTTTTTATTATATTTGTGATCTGTGGAAGGTTTAACTGGAGAAACGTTTTCTTTAGTTTTTCGTGTAGCCAGCCTTCGGCCGGGTGGAAGGATTTTAAACTCTATGGTACGTCAAATCTAGGCTTCGCGCACAAGTTTCTAAACCACTGTTACTGCTATAGAAGCCAAATAATGGTGGAGATGGAACGCATTGGAGAAACTTCCAATTATTTCCTATAATTATATTTTAACTTTTATATATATACCTTCTAATTCATAAAAAATATTTTAGGTTTATTACAGGTTTATTTGACAAATTTCCCATAGAAATATGTCAAATAAGCGTTTAATAAACCTGAATTATTTTTTATGAATAAGGCAGATAAATATTATATAAAAAAAACCGACTTCCAATAAAATGTATGGGATACAAAATTAAATTTTAATGGATGTGCCTCCGTCCATTTTTTAAATGCAAGATTTTGCGTTTTTCAGAGCTCAAGGTAAGTGTTAAAAATCGGTTAAGTAAAACCACTTAAAGTAACATAAAAAATTTTAATACGCATGTCTCCGCCCATTTTTTAATGGAAGATAGTGCCTATTTTAGAACTCAAGGTGTGTGGTAAGTTTCGTAAAAATCGGTTAAGTAGCACCACGTGAAATATAATAATAAATTTTAATGGCCCATTTTTTCAACTTTAAAATTGTGGAGTTACAAGAAGCAAAATTAATTGCTTTAGCAGCAATCAAATAAGTAGAATATCATAAAATCAAATTAAAAAAACTTTGTGGGCGTATCCCCGCCCAATTTTTTCACAATGGGATCAATGGGAAGCTATATCCTCTCAGACAATAAACTCATTTTTGCCATCGGTGCAAAATGTACCGAGTTATGAAGAAACACTGCCAAAACAAAAATAGAGACGAATTGATAATCTCCTCCTTTTTTTTTGAAGTCGGTTAAAAATCACTTAAAATTTGTTTGTATGGGGGTTTTTAATTTTAATTTTGCACGACTTGGCTTTGGGCGATTTTGCATATGAAAAATGTTTCCATGAAATGTTTCAAAATGAAAAATCACCCAAACAAAATTTGTGGCGATTTTTAATCTTTATATTTAGGCGATTTGATTTTTTATGGAACCGATTTTTGTCGTAGAGAAATATAGGGATTTTTTTATCAAAACGATTCCCCACGTACAAAATTACATCTGACATCACTGTTTTTAATTTTTTATAATTTTACATTAGAAAGGCAAATAAAATTGTATTTTTTGGCTTAAGATTAGCAAAAATGTTAGAAGATTTTTGTAGTGGGCATATTGTTGACATATTGTTTTCTGGCAAAATGTGAATATATAAAAATTTTGAGTTGTCAGTCCTTTAAAGGAACTTTAGAGGAGCATTAAGTATTTCCCTGGAGAATTTGTTTGAACAGTACATTATTTATTGCGCAATCTTGCACGTCTTTAATATGTATGCATATGGAAGAAGAAGCAAATCCTCATTTCCGTCTCTTGGCTGAAAGTTTAACAAGAAAAGTAGTATTTTGCCACTTGGTTAAATTTTCTAAAATATATAGTTTGCTTATTAAAAAACTTTATGTGAGCTACTTTAGACAAGTGGTCACCATACTAAGGAAAATGTTGAGAAAAAAAAACCCGAAAGAATACAAAAAAGCAGGAATATTAAAATATATATGTATTTTCACATAATATAAAAAAATATATAAATGAGCCAAATATATTTGAGATGTAACAAAAATTGTTATAACTTTTTTTAACAACTCTGGAGAGATATTCAAATCAAAATGTCTTCGCGACTTTAGCTCATGATAAGTTTTTCATTTTTAAAGTAATTATAAAGCACTGCCAAACTCATAACTATTTATTTATTTTCCCAAACAATCATGGTACGAAAATAAACTTTATCCTGTTATAGTTTATATTTCAGACAATCTCTTACACATATGCTCTAATGAATATAATCATTATAGAATATACTAACAAATTTAATACTCCTTAATTAAATAAGTGTTTTCAAACGAAAACGGAAATTAAAGAATCCACTCGCATCATACTAATTCAAGAGCATACATGCATATGCAAGCTATACTACCCTTAAGAGTGTAAGTAACGTAACTGCCACATTTCTCGAAATGGTTTCTTAATGCTAAATTGGCATTCATTTGAAATCGTTGAAGAAATACAGAAAAAAATTTATTGTTTAACAGCTTTTTGGATTGTGTTAAAAATTTTTTTTTTTTCAATAGTTTTATTCGAGACGAAATTTGTGTTTTGCAGGTTAGGTTACTTTAGCGGTCATGCCTCGTATGCACAACTTTAAGTACACATATGCTTGGAAAAGATATATATAAGACATATGCATATAAGTACATATAAATTGAAAGAAGTAGAAGTAGTTTTTAGAAAAAGCACACATCTACAGTTTTCTTTTTGTTTGTGTTTATAAAAGATTTTGTTTATGACATACATAACACAAAAACTTAATGAAATAAAAATAGCACTAATATTAAGCAAAATTTGGAGATATGAAGATGAAAATAATTTGAATAAATTTTATGGCGATTCTCAAATTTTTCATTGTATTAATTGATATAAAATCTATCTTTGCAAATCTTTTAATCGGTTTGCGTCCATGGCTGACACAAGAAAAGAAAAAACGCTACCAGCCATACATAAAGTCAAGATAAAAGTGAAATAGTCGCTTTGGCGACTTATTTTCATTTTGGTGATGGATGATGAAATGATTTTCTTTATAAATGCCCTTTTAGCTTTGTCAAAGCTTACTTTACAAAGTCTTGAGGTTTTTGGAGAGAAAGAAATCATTAATGGTGCGGTTAGTACAGACTTTATTGCACTTTTTTTTTGTTTGCTTCTTTCGTTACGTACACTTATGGTAAAATTAGTCGATTCGTATCGTGCTACTTTTAAAGTTGTCGTAACGTTTAAATCTGGATGTTACACTCAAAAATATAATTAACTAAAAAACTAAAACTTTGGAAAATTTTCTAAATTTGAGTAAAAAAAGTTGTCGTATGGCGCCAAATCTGTTTTTTACTTGAAACCAGTATTTCTAGTTCTAAATTTCTAGTTCATTAATGAACTAGTTTATAGTAATTATATTTTAATATTTTGTAAATTTTTTTTTAAAATTAAGTAAATTTTCCCATCAAATTCGGAGCTTTGCAAAAAAAATTTTTTCATCTTTGATCTCAAATTTAGTAAATTTTCCAAAGTCCTTTATGTCTTTAATTCTGGTACTTATTTTTATTTGTAATTAAATTCTGTAGCACATGATACTCGTATGTTATTTATTATATCTTCATATTATATTCTTAATTAATTCACCGTACATACATATAAATTCCTTGAGAGCAGACAAGTATTGAACCAACAACCTCTGAGTGATAGGTAAGCACTCTAACTAATTGCCTAATAGGGCAGCCTGAACAAGCATTGAAATTATTGAGTTTTAAAATTTTATTTTATTTTCAAAAAAATAAATTTCAAGTTCAAATATTCCTCGAAAATATGAAAACCTTACTTAGATTTTTTGCTAAATGTAACTTAATAATAAATTCTATAACTCAAAAAAAAAATACTTAAAACTGGTAAATATATTTCTAAGATCAAGAATATCTTTTTACATCTTTTAAGCTTGTCAAATTTCATGAAATAATCAGGAGTAAGTTATTTTCTAAAATTTATTTTTTTATTTAAAACGAAATTTACTAGTTATTAGGATACAATTTTCTTAAGCTTAAAACCATTTACTTATTTTTGGTAAATATTTTTATTTTAAGTCAGTAAACAATTCCGTAAAAGTATGAATTTTTTTGTGTATTTTTATGAACTATTTATTTTTTACTCATATTAAGTAATTTTTACTAGATTTTTGAAAAAATTTACTAGGACTCAGAAAAATTTACTTAAGCTTAGAATTTTTTTTACTTTAATTTAGAAAAAAAAATCTTAATGTAGTCCATGTCTTATTTTGAGTGTAGTTAGTAAATATGTGCGGCTGCAAGCGAACATATCAGCTGTTATTGTATTTCTCTTTGCTTTATACATATATGTGTATGTATGTGAGAGAGAGAGAGAGAGAAGTTAATGTTTACTTCACCGTAAAATCCAACTATGTACTGCTTTTTAATGTAGTTTTATCCTGTTTCAAACACTATTGTTATTTAGAAAAATGTTTTGATTGTCAAAGAAAAACTTCCCACATTTCTTTGCAAATAAAATAAAATTTTTTACAGTGTGTACAATTTAGAAATAAGCTCTTCATGTCCTTATAAATTTTGGCGTTTGAGAAAACTTGGAAAGAAATTTAAACAAATTAAAAAGACATATCACAATTCAGGAACTATTGGATTAACAACTTAAGGATTATATACAATAAAATTAGAAATCCGTAGATATAAAATATGTATTTAATTTAATTTAGCAAAAATATATTAAAAGATTTAAATTTCTATCCCAACTTGTTGCTTGTGTTCTAAATAAAATGAGATACAGGTATTTTATTAATATAACATACTTTTGTTCTTATTGAAATAAAAAGATTGTAATCAAATATATCACAAAATTTGTAAGTATTTTGGCCTTTTTAAATCGTTAATTTGGCCCTAAACCAAAAAAACTCAAAATGCATTACTGGTTTGCTCCGTAAAAATTTATTTTCTGTAGATTTCTATCTCACATACGTTACGCAAACTCACGATGCGAATCGACTTATTCTACCATTACTTGGTGGTAAAGTAAACAATTTCGAAAGTAAGCTAGCTCTACGTCTGCAGAAGTGTAACAAAGTTTAAAAAAAAAATTTAAAACTTTGCTCGGTAATATATCTATGGTAAAAATTAAAAAGTGTTTTCATTTCAGGCAAAAAATATATGCAGTTGTTTATGCAAAAGCCTGGCAGAGGATCATTCTGTGGAATACCTTTCAAAATCTCTCCTCTGAATTGGTATTCTTGGTCTTTTTTATTAAATTATTTTTTTATTATTAAACTACTTTAGGGCTAATATTTTTTAAGCAATAAAAGCAAAGGACAAAACTAAGCTCAAAGATTGAATGTGCGTTAATTCAACCAATTTTAATTGTTAATTTTACTGAAAACAAAAGATTTTGTTGCAGGTCGGTTGAAGAAACTATTTTTTTAGTCAGTCTTATTAGTTTTCGTTTTTGCTGTTGAAATAGCTAACTTTAATTATTATTGTACTGTTTTGTTGGTTAAAACCGCTCCTGTCTTATGTTATTGAAATTTTAAGTTACGTTGTGAAGCCGATTGTGTACAAATATGAGATGGTTTTAGTAGCCTGCATTTAACTCATACATGAGGTATTAGGTATGATACAAAATTACCTAGAAATAAATTACTACGAAAATATTTAATGCACAAAGTACCAAATTTCTTCAAGTATCGCAAACTAACAAATAAACGTATAGAGATAGTGGGATACTAACCAGATGACTAAAAATTGTAATTCAGCAAAAATTTTATGGGACTTGTTTGCATTGAGAAGGATTAATTTGGAGAGTTTTATGGATGTATTTAGATGGGTAATAATGCTAAAAAAAGTACTGACATGCAATGATTTCTTTACAATTCTCTTTAACTAACTTATAATTTTTTATTATTTTTTACATCAAAAGTAGCACAAAATTTTTTGCATCAATTTTCTAAGATTCACCTTTAACTTCATTTCCGTGTTTATATTTAACCATAAAGAAACACAACAGCAAGTGACATTAAAATATTTATTTATACAAAAAGAAATTAAAATTGTAAGTCAATAGCATTACGACTGCTTTAATCAGCCAAACATCACTGAAGCATTCGTACGTGTTTTTGTAATGGGTGTGAAGTTAATACCAGCATCCTTTCAAATGTTTGCATTATAATTAAGGAAACGCTTATCCACATACTATTTACAATTCGTGTCTTGTTTTTTCTTTTAGTTTTCCTTGTACAACGAATAAATTTGTTTTTCCACTACTAAATGGTGTTAATATTAATGTGTTTCTTGTGATTTATTAACAAAACTTAACTTACAAAAAAAAAGGGGCCATTCAGCGATATGCCCACTAAAAGAATATTGTTGGTAAAGAAACATGTCCTCAAATTGTAAAACAATCTATAGACGATTACCACACACATATTAGAGGATGGTTTGCTGAAAAGGAAAAATGATGCTGGAGGTGTCGAAACACAATATGAGTGTTAAGTTCACACTAATCTTGTCATGTAATAAAATTCCATTTTAACAGACTGTTAAATAGAGTAAAAACAAAAGAAAAAGATTTACCGCAAATAGAAAAATAACTCAGTTTTAATCTTTTGTTTCATGTATCAGTAGTGTAAGCCATTTGGTTGCGCTCCACACACACACACACACACACATTGAATGAATTCATCTACATACATGTGTGAGATAGAGGGCATGTGTATGTAGTACAACGCCATTGCTTGGATATATGAGTGTAGTTTTTGTTATCTTCTACATTTGATTATAATGGTAATGCAAAATATGTACACAAATGTACGAGAATGTATGTATGTACATATATATATACATCTATTAGATTTTCATACTTAAATGAGATTTCTTTGTTACTGAATTTAAATTTAATATAAGTTGAAATACAACATATGTATATATTTTTGAATTAAATTTTGTTAAACAAATTTTAAATCAGAGCTTTTGTAATATTTTTATACCATTCCCTAAAAATAGTAAAATACATATAAAGAAAAGTCATTGTGAGTTTAGTTACAACATATGCAGCCCCATGAAGTATATTCTAGGTCCTCATTAAAAGGGAAGTCCAGCAAGCGATGCCTGTCTGCCAGTCTGTGTTTACCTGAAATTCAGAGTCTCTGCCAGAAAAACTAGAGAGTTTTTCCTTATTTGATTGGTATTCAAAGTCAGCAAAATGAAAAGACGATTCCTGGGATGGAAAATTTAATATATTTTTAGTAAATAAAACTAACTAATGGTTTTTCACATAATTTTATTTTTAGAGTTGCCCTTCCAACGACGTATAGTTTTGAATTTTGTTGGTGACAATATTGACAATTGGAGCAACTAAACTTATATTCCAAATAACGTGAAAACCCCTCTAGCTATAAATTATTTCATCAGCTTGATATCATTTCCTCAACTCGTACTTTGTATTTTCTTACTTCAATAATCCTGTACAATGCAAGAGTTTTAGTAAAGACAACATATCTGAGATAATCAAATAAAACTGACAAAATAGCAACTACAAACTTAAAGATAATACGAGCAGCTTCAAAATAAAAAGATAACAAATGGAATAAATTTAAATGTCCTTTGCTAGTGACGTTTTAAGTAAACAGACAGACGGTGTTTAGTCAACCTCAACCCACACACGATATATAGAAATGCAGAGATTTTTTTGTGTAAGAGCAATTGTTGTGACCCATATGTCATTCATTGGCAGAGGCTGCAACAATCGGTTGCTTTTAGTTAAGCAAGAAACAAAAAATTAATGGAAGAAGGCGGAAAGAGAGAAATGAATGTATACCTTTTGAATGTCGGTATTTTTATTTGCGATCTGTCTAAATTTAACTATAGTTTTTATAAAAGTCAATACAAATTGTGCCAGGGGTGAAAAAGTTGATACGATGGTAATTTTATTTTTTTATTTATTTAATAATGTTTATGAAAGTTTAAAATAATATCTCTAGTTGTGCCAAGAAATTGTTGGGTATATGTTCCCTGATGAGCGCCATTAGCAACAGTGAAATGCGCATAGAATCGAGCTAAACCCCTCAATAATCAATTTCAATGTATTTTTAATAAAAAATATTTTACTGAATAAGTAAAATAATAATTTGGGATTATTAGTGCGTTAATAACTGTTAAACTTAAAATTCACTATAGTTCAATTAATATTTAAAATGTCTCACTAAAGAAAAAATTTTAAACATTTTTACTACATTTTAACACCACTTAAAAAAATGTCCTTAATATCTCCCTTATTTATGTACATCAATTCATTCAATTCGATTTATCTACTTGAAGATGAAAAAAAAAATATAAACTAAGCAAAGTAGACTAATTTCCTTGCATCATTTTTCCTTGTTTAAGCGGGTTGTTCATCTCAGTTGAATGCATTTAATTTTAGCTTTACACTTTATCTTCAAATTTCCTGCTTTCCACTCTTGCAGACGACCGTGCCAGTAGCCACCACGTCTTTGCCGCACTTCCATGTTTGTCACTGTTTGTGCTTGTGTCTATTTAAAAGGTTTTTACACTTAATTTGTTAAGTGGGTCAAATAATGTTGCACACGCTTATCTGCAGCACAATGGATATTTTTGTTTGAAGCATACATGCTTGTCAATAGCTGTGTAGTTGCGTATTAGCATTGAAAGCATATGTATGTATGTATGGATATGTAAACATGTGTGTAGAAGCGCCTGTAAGTATGTAAGAAGTTTTATTGTTAAGTAACCACACTTTCTCCCT
The DNA here is from genome assembly GCA_936439885.1 of Nowickia ferox. NCBI lineage: Eukaryota > Metazoa > Arthropoda > Insecta > Diptera > Tachinidae > Nowickia > Nowickia ferox. Next base: position 85,148,410 of record OW387023.1, on the reverse strand, counting down.
CTCTCTCTCTCTCTCTCTCTCTTGTTTACCATTCACAATTTACGATATTTTTTTTTGTGTTATTTTTCAATGTTGTGACTCCCCCTTTACACATTTTATACTTATTACACTTTTACTGGTTAACTGGGCACTTTGTCACTTGTTTAACTTGCTCATGTTTATACTTAAGGGTTAAAAATACCACCATTTATTGGTTGCATTAAATTTGCAATAACTTTAGCTCACACGAAACGTGGAGATACTTGATAAGTTAAACAAATAAATTTATTAAAAAATAATTTAAATTCATTTGCTGGTGGTTAAGCATGTCTATATACACATTTCATTGGCGCTTCAACCAAATCATCAGTAGACTTCAACCACACATTCTGAACAGTCACAAACCTCTTATCCTATGCACAGACTTTCATAAACTAATTGAGATTTCACAAATAATAATATTTTTGAAAATCACAAAAGAAAAAATGAGTGAAGTATACTTTGATACAAAACCCAGCAAATAATTTATATAGACATGCTTAACCACCAGTATAGCTTTTCTGACTGTATGTCAAATAATGAATTGATGTGAGCAATACGCTAGAGGAAATTTTCAAATTGAAATAATTTTGATTCAACATAATTCTTCTTCGTTTCAACTTCAACTAACTTTGATTCAACATGATTCTTCATTTCAATTTAACAGTGCTGCAACCTTAAATCAACATGAAATAAAGCTATTCCAAAATAAAACATTTTCTTTGAAGATTACGGTAAGCCATGTTGAATTAACATTAAACACATATGAAGCAAAATCATTGCCGAAAATTTTTAAATTAACCTTGTTCTCGTAGATTTTAATATGAAATTCTTCTGTATGTAATTAATTACAGCCTAACGGCAGTTCCGATTTAAATAATGTTTTAGAATAAAATTATAGAGGATACCCTATTAAAATATATAAGTTTATTCATTACTCACGCTCACGTTATCTCAAGCGTGAGAACTTTCGACTAATATTATTAATACATATGGGAGTATTGCTTATGGCTCATTTCTGAATCATTTTTAAAAAGTTTTAATTATCTTAAGTAGGTTCTCTCTTAGGATGAAATTTGCCACTAGCACTAGTTACAAAATCATTCTGAATACCACCACGTAGCCATTTATACACGTTGTAACTTACGTACGCTCAAATCTCTAAAGCAAACATATAAGAAGTGTGCCAGGCTATGTACCTCTCCCATACGAGTAAAGATGTAGATGTGACTTCATTTTATAACGATTTTACACAATTGGTTTGCGCGCTGGTGGCTTGTCAGCGTGCATTTGTGTATTGTATGTGTGTTCACACATTCAAAGGTGTGATGGGCATTATTTGTTGATAAATATGGGCATTGCAAATATTATGTTTTATATGAATTGGATTTGAGTGTGTTCTTGGTCTTATTGATGTTATCTCTGTTGCTGTAGCTGGCCAGTTATTTGTAAAATTGTGGGGCCAGTATAGTATTTTATCATTGCTTTGCCACATGCATTGATGTTTGTACATTGAGATTATAAGATTTATTTCATATGCACGCTTAAGACAAACAAATTATTTTTGATTTGAAATCAAGCTAAATTAGTTCAATATTTCTGGCGAAATCGAATAAGCTTATAAGAGGTCTTCAAAAGCAAAATAAATTGCACACATTTTCAATTGGAAACATTACTCAATATTTGTTCAAAATTTATTATAATAAAAAAATAGTCGAAGTATAATATAAGAAATTTTGTTCAAGTTTTTGGTGAAAATATAAACACTCAAGATAAAAATTTAAGAGTTCATTAAAAATGCTGCATATTAATTTTACAAAATAGCTTTTTACAGCAAAAGTTGCCCAAAAATTTCACAAAAGTATGGGAAATATTTCGTATGCAAAAAACCCAAAAATAAATAATTTTTTTTTTATATTTACAGAAAATATTAAACTTAAATGAAGTTAGTTATTGTTCAAACTATTTTTTTAATTGGAACAAATTATTATTTTTGCAGGCGGAGACACGCCCAGTAAAATTTAATATTATATTTCACGTGCTTCTATTTGACCGATTTTCACGAAACTTGGCACATACACTGAGCTCTAAGAATGACGCGATGTTGAATTTAGATAAGTGAACGGATACTAATATTTGCCAAATTGGGTGCGACCACGCCCCAATGGCATTCTCAGAGCATAAACTCTTTATCAAGTTTCGTGGAAATAAGTAGAAGGACATATAATTTAATACCAAGCTTTCATTGGCGTTGCTTGGCTGGTTGGTTCATGGGCGTAGTCCCGCCCACTTTTTTTAACACAATATTAAGTACTTTTAGAGCTTAAGGTGTCCGCCAAGCTTCGTAAAAATCGCTCAAATAGAAGCAAGTGAAATATAATATTATATTAAAATGGGCGTGGCCCTGTCAACTTTTTGGAATGCAAGATTGTGTATTTTCAAGAGCTCAAAAGGTGTGCCAAGTTTTTAAGAAATTGGTTATTTACAAGCACATGAAATATAATATTAAAATTTAATAGGCGTCCGCCCCGCCGCCCACTTTTTTTTTAATGCAAGATTGTATCTTTTTTAGCTTAGGCAGTATACCAAGTTTCATAAGAATCGCTCAGATAGAAGCAAGTAAAATATAATATTGAGTTTTTATGGGCGTGGCTTCGACTATTTTTTCAACTTTAAAGTGGTGTCGTTACTAGAACAGAATGCAGTGGGTTTGTTTCATAGCAATCGAATAAGTAAAATATCAAAAAAAAACATATTAAAAAACTTGTAGGTGTGTCTCCGCCCACTTTATTACAATGAGAGCAAATTAAAGCTCCTTTTTTAAGTCGGTTAAAAATCAGCCGATGTTTTTAAAACGGTGTGTGAATTAGCAAATTGCAGTTGTTTGGTTGTAGTTTAGAAAATATTTTAGTCAATAGTAATTTGTTTTGGATAAGAAAACTTGATAAATGAAAAAAAAAACTTGGTGTAAACGATATAGACTTTGAAAAATATTTCAATTTAAATCTGTTATATTTCATGCAGGTGGGAATGCCATATAAATGGGTTTTATTTTTCCAGATAATAATATTAAGACCAAAATTTCTTCTCAAATCGATTTTTTCGACTCATATAAATCAATTAAATGTTTCAAGAGATAACCTTGTCAATTTTGTTCGAACAATATCTTTGAGGGTACACATACACTAAATTTTTTTAATATACATATAGTTTTCATTATTAGAGGAAGTTCCCCTGGCTTAAGGTACGGTCACACTTGGGCAAACATTTGCCACTAAGTACTAATGGAAAACTTTTTGTTCCAGACACTCGTTTATTAAGTCAAACAGTTTCCAATAATATTGGATTCGATGACATGTTCAATAAGTCATGTACGAAACTGGTTGAATTTAATAAAAACGGATGTGAAGCAAAAGATTTTTCATTAGTGTTTAGGGGTTCCGCTTATTTGGGCAAATGTTCGTCCAGTGTGGCTGTACCTTCATTGACATTATCCTTATTACAGATATCTCTTAAATTTTTGCTCTTTGTATAGTTTTCTTCTAACTATTGAATTTTCATCAAAAGTTTAGAAACATTATGTGGCAAATTGCAATATTTAACCAATTTATTTTATTAAAGTTTTTGCAGTAAAACAAAATCTAAGAATTTAAATTATTTTGTACAACAAATAAATGATAATTTAATACATGCTCTGGCAAAAGTCATGCGTTAAAAGTAAAATACAATATGCACAAATGTCTATATTTTAGATTAATGTTTGTATGTATGTTCATTGAAATTTAAGATACACAGATATTCTGCAAATTATTATCATTATGCTTTTCCCATAATGTTTAATAACAACTTACTTGTCTGTTTGCATATTTGCCATCACGTACGAGGAATAAACATACTTTTAGCTGTGTAAATAACTATAAGTGTGTGCATGTGTTTGTGGGTTATGAAAATTTTCGGATGTGTTTGTCTATCTATAATTAGATATTTTAAGGTAAAATTAATTGAAGATAAAGTTTTCTAGGTAATAGAAACTGTTTCAAAAACTCTTATTTGGAGAAGAGGATATTCAGAATAGTTATATAGATTGCTTAGATATATTTGTGATAATCATAAACCAATATTATTTATGATTTGTGGTAATAAAAAGTGTTTTTAAAAGGCAGTTTTATGCTTGTGCCATTCGTCTAGTTTGTGGACGATACATACTTATTTCAGGTAAAGGTTTTTATACAATAATGAATAAATTAAATTCTTTGTCATCAAGACGTTTATTTTGCACTGTAAAATAAGACATCCGTCAATCCTGCAGATTATGATAATTAAACTATTTTTAGGTCAAGCACTTTAAGAAAACTTTTCTCATGCTTGCTGCAGCTTATTGTATAGATAGTTTTTGGCTGGACACATGTATTTATTCCTTCCAAACAAGCTTCCGCCGCCATCTGCTGCATAGTCGGCGTTTAACCTCAAGCAAAGGGGTTCTCTTGCCGAATAAGAGATAGTGTTCTAAAACTTTTCACAATACGTTTATTCATGTACTAAACATTTTAAGGAATTTGTAACAACTGTTATAGGTTTGCAAGGAGACAGCGCAAAAAGAAAGTAAAAACTTGTTGTTAAAATTTTTACTTGCAAGAATTATGCAAACAACTGTTGTTTAGAAACTAATTTTTTTTAACAACTCAAATTCACGTAAAATCCTGCGAAATTCTTTTACGGTTTTTACAAAAAGCATATCAAAATTGAACAAATATAAAAAAACTTGAGTAAATATCTTCCTTAAGTACAAAGTAGGTTTAATTAAAAAGAAAAAAATATATTTTATTTACCCAGTAAAAAATTTTCATGTTTTTTGAAGCAATAAGGTAATAAAGCGCATCATAACTCGCTTTAAAATATGAGCTGTTTAGAAGCAGTTAACAATTATGAAGCAAACTATATAAAAAAGGTGATTTAACAGTGCCACAATAATGCACTTTTTAACGACAGAAATTTTGCTTATGTAATCTTGAAAAGCGCTTTTTAAATAATTAAATACGTTTATATTATTAATCCTTTAAAGAGCGCTTGAGATATCTGCTATATTTGCATGTTTTATTATATTCAAAAAAAGCGCTTTTGTGAGCAAAAAATGTAGTACTCCAAACCGGGAAGTCGCCATACAAAAATCAGCAGCGATATCAGCAGGTTTGTCAGCTCTACTTTTACTCTCTCATAGTAAAAACCTGCTTTATTTGTAGCAATTTTTTGCTGGGTACTTACTTTTCTTAACAAAAAAAAAAAAGTTTAAATATTCCAAACCTGGAAATATATTTTTGATATTTCTGATTTTAAATACAAAATATGTTTAATAAACAAAGAAAACAATCGTTTAGTTTAGCTACTTTTATATATAGTAAAAACATTCTAAATTTTCCAACTCTGCAGTTGTGTTTTTTATTTTCTAATTTTTTATAAAAAGGATTTCTTTCTAAAATATAAAATACATTTAACTTATAAAGGAAAAGTAAACATGTATTTGATTTAGTTACTTTTGTATGCTCAAGAAAGTGTAAATTTTCCAACCCTGAAATTATCCTTTTAGATTTTTCTTATATTAATCTTTTGGTTAAAGTCTACTGATGATTTGGCTAAGCACCAATGAAATATATAGACAATGCTTGACCTCCAGCAAATAAATTTCAAATTTTAATTAATAGAGAAAAAATAAGCTGTTTTAATGTGTTACTTTTATATAAAAATAAATATTAAAACTTTCCAACCCTGGAATCATATTTATAGCTTTTTTTATATTTCTAACGGTCATTTGTTCAACCTTTAAAGTAATTTTAAAATCTCTGCTTAATTGAGCCCAATTAATAATTATGTCCACTTAAACTGACTAAATCCATTTTTCGCACTTCCAGTATCAACCCTACAAACAGAAGCACTTTCACAAATAATTTTGGTAATATTTTTAAGCAAAACATTTAAATAGTTATCTGTACTTTATAGTTTTATGGTTAGACTTATTACTTTTTCAAAATGGGTTGAGCTAAATAGGATTTAATTACGTAAAGCTTTTAGTTTTTTTCTGCTTTATTTTTCGGTTTTCTCTCACAGTGCGCCGTTACCTTTTTGACATTTATTTTTTTCCCAGTGATATAAAATTGTATGCCCCTTAAGCGAGTATTTTCACGAGTATTTTCACGCTACTTCAACTTTTTTTTATAATCCGTGATATGAGCGCCATTGGCTTTTATATGCAGCAAACGCAACCATCGCCTTATTGAAATAAAAATTTGGTGATAAGGCTGTTCGATTGGACACCTCTTGTTATGTAACTACATTTTTTTAATTTTATAGAGGAAAGGAAAAATTAAAAAATTATTCAGGTGACTGAAGTTAAGATTCTTTACATCAATTTTTAATTCGGCTGATTGTTATAATAAAATATAATAATTTTTAAATTTTTAGTTGAACTATAGTGATTTTTAATCAGAAATAATTTCTTAGTCGTGCTTAAGTTCAGTAATTTCAATTCTTGTTGAATGAAATATTTTGATTAATTAATGTGAGTTTCTAAAGAAGAGAAGAAAAATTAAACTAGACTTTATATTAGCTGGGGGAAATACCGATATTTTTCTGTGCAGCCACGCATTTCATCAGCACCCAAGTCTATCTACTCGGGTAGAGATTGTTGTTAACATCAGCTATTTAATGCAAATTTTTAATGAAATGGAATATGAGAAATTATTATATTGTGCATACAATTATTGATTTACCTTTGGTAAATACATTTGTAAGTATCACTTATTCATTTTCTGTTTATCCGTTTTTCCATTTTTCTATTCAGGTTAGCACGAACTTATGTTACTCTACCTAAGTATTTTTAACTATTCTTGCTTATCTTTTACGATCATCACATTAATTATTTTTACTTATTCGATGTACCGTCGGTACATACATGTAAGTATTATTGTAGTGGATATTATGTTACATTGTTGTTGCTTTCTACAGTTGATTTTACTTTCCAGTATATGAAACTGTGATTGCCAAGTGAACATATATTTGTCACGTGCCCATGATTATTTAAGTGAGACAATTTTTCACTTAAGCCCGACTAAGAAATTATTTCTGATTAAAATATAATAATTTTAAAAAACATGTGCTTCGATGTAATACACAATAATCAATTAAAAATGCAATTTTGCATTTTGTGTTAGTTAGCTGAATTTACATTTCAGCTGACGATATGTCATGCAAAATTTCACAATTACTAAACTACAAGCTACAAATTTATTTTCAATTTACTTCCGTCCCTTACATTTTGCAGAATTTATGTCATCAAAACAAAAACAAACCCACAAAGCAAAATCGGCACTAATTTTGTGTCACACAAGTGTTTGGCCATTTGAAAGCAGATTTTCAATTTAAAATGCTCTTTTTATAACGCAGCATAACCCTGCACACACTGAATGAAAAACTAATAAATATCTACACTCAAAAAAGTTAATTAACTAAAACTTCAGAAAATTTTCTAAATTTTTTTTTTAGTTGAAACCAGTAAAATATTTACTAAGGGCCAGTCCCACGATGTCACCATCATCGTTCGACTCGTCGCACAGTTATATTGAAAACAACAACAAAATTTCAAAATTTGTTTTTGTTTTGAATGTAAGTGTGCGACGAGTCGAACGTTGGTGACATCGTTGGCAGGCCCTAAATTTCTAGTTCATTAATGATTATGGTAATTATGGTAATTATATTTTTATATTTAAGTAAAATTTTTCTAAAACTAAGTAAAATTTTCCCATCAAATTCGGAGCTTCGCAAAAAAAATTTTTTCATCTTTGATCTAAAATTTACTAAATTTTCCCAAGTCTTTTATGTCCTTAATTCTGGTACTTATTTTTATTTTTAATTAAATTCTGTAGCACATGATATGTTGTTTATTATATCTTCATTTTATATTCCTCCTTAATTTGCCATACATACTCGTACATATAAATTCCTTGAGAGGAGAGAAGTATTGAACCAACAACTTTCTGACTGATAGTCAAGCACTCTAACCAATTGCCTAATAGGGCAGCCTGAATAAGCATTGAAATTATTCAGTTTTAAAATTTTATTTTATATAAAAAAAATAAAACAATTTCAAGTTCAAATATTCCTCGAAAATATGAAAAATTTACTTAAATTTAGAATTTTTTATACTTAAATTTAGAAAAAAGATTTTCCTAATAATAGTACAAGTCTTTTTATTTGAGTGTAACAGCAACGAAACAAAACAAAAAACAGCATTAGAAAACTGTCAGCAATATTAAATTAGATCGGGGAGTTGTTCCATCCAACCACAGAAATAACAAACGGATGATATAAAAAACATAGAAAATGTCTCCACAAACTATAAGTTGGAAAAACCAATCTGCTGATTGACTTGAGCTCTCTACCAAATTCAATAAACCTTATTTGCTTGTGTTTTTTTTTTATATATATAAATAATCAACCTTATTAATTTTGTATGGGCGAGTATGAAGAGTGTTTGTTGTGAATGAATAAATAAATGAAAAAGTGTGAATGAATGAATGTTTGAATAATTGATTTTATGACTGGATAAACGATTTGTATTTGTGTGCTTGATTGTGTGTGTGTGTGTGTGTCTTGATTGGATAATGATGCTAAATTCGTAATAAATTTTATTTAACTTTTCCAATAGACAAATTGATTATGTATTTGAAATAATATTATGATAAATACAAACATGCCGCTGGTAACCGTAATTTGGAATTTCGCAGTATATTGAATAGTGTGATTATTCGTCATTTAGCTTTTATTTTATTATTGCTTATAGTTTTCGATTTTGTATTTAAATCAAAACTGATCAACTAAATTGCTTAAAAAAAAGAAATGATGTTATATGAGCTCTTTGAAAACTAATATTTAATTTTTGTGTGAAGTCAATGGACTACGCTTTTTACAAAGTTTTCAATTTTGTATTTCGGAAAGTTCACTTAAATACTCTTCAACTATGAAAAGAAATGCTCGTGTGTATTGCGCGTAGGGATTCGCTGTCATAATTATACTCGACGTATGCTTGTACTCAAAGTATGGATATTTTTCCAGCCAAAATAAATATACTCAGAGTATTTATTCATCATACATCCCCGTATGCATTTATGTGTAATTGATTATATGGAAAATGAGCTTTGGCGGTTTGAAAATATTAATCAAAGAATTAGAGACGTAAATTTAAAAATAAATTTTACGTTTAAAGAATTCATATCATTCCTAAAAATCTTTCGTAAAGTTGCAAATAGGAAGAGTTAATGAACTGATATTCATTAACATATAAAATAATGTTTGTCTTTCTAATAAATATTTAGTTCGAAACGTTCTTAGCACAGTACAAAATTAAAAAATTGCACTATCTGTGCTCGTCATGCAATCAATTGAACAAAACTCTAAAATATGTATGTGTGCAAATAAAATACTCCTGTGTATACTTAAGTATATCCCAATAAATACTCAAACTATTTTTATACTTGTGCATATGATAAGTGATGTAGTATATATATTTTATTTATAACCGTTTATGCAGCGTTATTTAAGGAATTCGTATGATCATAATCATTAGTTGTTTATAGCTATACATATTCTGTTTAAGCTTGATGAGTAAACTTTGAGTATTAGTATGGTTTCTCTTTTAACTGTACACATTTATAGTTGTTTGATGGTCAAAAATGATACTTTTTTCATTGTCTATTACAAAGTTTACTTCAAAGATTCAAGAAATATTTTGGGTCTATAACTTAAAAATGCGGAAGTGACAACAGTTCCAGATTTTGTAGCCAATAACCATCATTTTGCTTCACTTATTAATTTTTAAAAGAAAGTGCTACTGAAATAAATCGGTCGCTCACCGTAGCTTATTCCAAATATGATCCTTCTATTTCAACGTGAGGGAGATGGATATTGCGGTGATGATTTTGACATGGAAGACAAAAAAACTGCTCAGATCAGCTAAAAATAGTTTCAAAATGATTTATTGGAGATATTACTCCGTGATAATTGTTGTCAAACTCCATAAAAACCTATAAAATCTTTGGAAATCCAGTAGCAATATCAAAAATTTTGAGAGTAAGAAAATTGTGGACAAGTTGAAGCCGAAAGACCTTGAAAGACGATTTTGCATGTCCGCAACGCTGCTGGAACACCTTAAAAATAAGATATATTTGAATCGAATCAATGCTTGTGATAAAAAACGAATCAGTGACAGCCCATGTCTAGCTTGATACCTTACGGTTTTCTCTAAAAAAAAATTCCAGGTTCAGGGTGTTAAAAATCTATTGCTTTATGTATAAAATTTTTCTAATATCTAATATAGTTAGCGCATTGACTACAAAGCCGATGGTGTTGACTTCAAGCCCAGTTTTCGATAAAGTCACAAAATAACATCACCACGCATTTTTCTGCTATACATTAGTGCACATTTCTGTCAGTTGTTGTGGGAAAGTTGAAGAGATGAAGGCATAGTCTCTGCTCACTGAACAATACCCGCTTCAGAGCCCCAGAGCGCCCTCACTCATTCCAGCTCTGCGGCAAAATCATCGGCGAAGTAAGTAAATCAATTAAGTGGCTACAGTTTTTAAAACAAAAAGATTGCAAAAAAATCTTCTATATTTTTATGCTTTTTCTAAGGAATGCAACAGTAGTTGGCATTAATGAACTAAGTGTTACGAATATTTTAAATATCTACGTATTCTCGAAAGCCACCTCGATTTTTAGTTTTACAAAATTAATATGTTATTGATGCTGTATAAAAACCAAACAATAAAAAAATTTCCCCGCTCATGTTAAATATAATGAAGTATTTTGCAATTTGCTTAATGAAAGTTTCAGCAACAACAACAAAAGCACCTGAATATATAGAAAAGCTAATTGCATCAACTTACAGCAACTGCTTTCAACCAACCAAAATATGAAAAACAAAAACAAATACTAGAACTCATAAACAGAAAGAAACAAATCAGATACAAGAACGAATTGATTTTCAGTTTTGTAATTTACTAAATTGCATTTTTTTTATTATATTCATGGAATTATTATAGCTGTCATAATTGATTTACGAGGTTAGTTCAACAATTAAGTTAGTCTTAAATAAAATGGAAAATACAAAAGCAAATGTACAGGCAAAGAACAAATATTAATGGTAATGGTAAATGTGAGCTTTCATTTCAGCAACTCTTCTACCAATTTAAAAATAATTCACATATTCTATTGCCACTTAAAAAATTTCTATATAGGGTTGAAATTTTTTTATTCGAAAGAGAAGTAACGCTCAGGCAATGAATGTCTACTACTACTAATAGGTGTTACCATCTTTAGGAAAGGAATAGTGATAGAGAAGACAAGTGGTGAAGGAAGAAATAAAGGAAAGCTTCATTATTTTACAACTCTGCTTTTTAAACTTTTTTTAAATGCGGAGAAACATGCGTGGTGTTGCTATTTAATAACTGTCGGATGTCGAGCTCTAACGCAGAAGAAGTCAATGTGCTAACTACTTTAGCCAACGCCACTTTTGCCTTAACTTAACGTGAGTGGTGTTCACGTTCATACGTTTTTTTAGTGTTTGTCTTTGATGTAATTTATTGCTTTAGAATTATCATCGAATTTTTTTTTTTTTTTTTTGCACAGTGGTAGATTTGTCCTGAATTATGCGACTGTTAACGTTCTTCATTATAACAAAGTAAAGCAAAGCAAATTCGATATTTAAGAAAAAACAGAATTTCCCTAGGAGTTTAATAACAAAGTAATTTTTAATAAATACAATAATGAATGTGTGTGATTATAAATATAATCCCATATGTGATCAATTCAGCTAAATCTACAAAATATATTCTTAAATTAGTTACTCTAGGTAGATGATGCAAAACATTAAATTAAGAAACCTATTACTTCACTCTCACTCACTCTCATGCAAATATAACAAAATAAAATTTGGTTATTTATTTCTTTAATAAAGCAATTGTTTATTTGCATGTTTAAACATAAATCACATATTAGCAAAAATCTCCAAGGAACACAATCATTTCGTTTTTGGCCAGAAAATTTTAATTTCATTATCAATTAATCTTTCAACGTATGCTTTGGACATACATACATTTTATACATTTCATACATTTTCCATAGTAGTAGTGGCAATAGGGCCTGCAGGAAATGCGAATAGAGAAATTGTAGTGATTTACAAGTGACATCTACCACAAGACTGTAATACTACTGACTAAGTAGTTATTTTGGGACTACATGGAGACATTGGCACCAAAGATTCACTAGTAAATTATAGGACCTCTAATCTACAATATCGATATTTCCTCGCTCGATGTCAATAGGAAAATTGTAGTGATTTACTAGTGACATTGTCAATAGTACTGCTGTATACCCCAGCCTTTGAACCAAAGATTCGCTAGTATATTTAAGTGACCCTCGTCTACAATTTTATAAGGGTTGGGGCAACAAACTTAAGCACATACATACATATTTATTTTTTTAACATTATTGCACAGGAAAACAAATTACTGACGCGTTCGTTGACAATGTCTCCAGAAATACTCTAGAACTGTTGTCTCTAACTTATCTCTAGACGCGCATAAAAGGAAAGTTGTTGACATTTCAACTAGTGCAATTGTCGCTAGAGAAAAGAGTGTTGACATAGAGACATATGGTTCTAGGCTGACTAGAGGGCGACTACATGTACACAATGACATGAATGGATGTGAATGGATGTGTTTTTGCTACATCCCAGTTGGCCAGATTGCCTTGCACGGCATTGTCATCTATGATTCCTGTACGATTGATGCTCTGTTATTTAGTTTTCTAGTCGACCATTTGAGTGGCAATGTCTTGCATGTTATCCTCAATTAATTTGACTTTGTTGGTGACAATCTTCAATCAAACACATGAATATGCTTTGCCACATGAATATGCTGGCAAAGTTTTAGGTAGTGTTGTAGTCAGAAGGTTAGTGCGAAAACTTATAAACATGCAGCCTCAGTTTGAATCCCAGGTAAGTCAGTCAATAACTTAAATGAAACGGAAGAAAAACAAGTTAGCGAAAAAAAAGTTAAATATGTGTGTTAAAAATATGAATTAAAGTATGATCTGTTGAGTGACATTTTCTCTCAAGAACTAATACTCTCATTTTGTGAATGACCATGGATGATATGCTGGTGGAAATTGTCGCTTGTGTAGTCTTGCCAACGTTTTATTGGAGCTGTCGTCAATATGTCTTCTACGATTTGGTATTGTCTCGTACCCATGGTATATGTTTGATGTTTGATAGACATGGCCAACTGGGATATGTAGAGCACATGTCTATAAGTATATGTACATATGTATGTATGTATATCGCTTACTTAGTTTATGAGACCGCTGCTCTTGACGTACGTAGTTATTGCCATTGGCAGGATATACGAGTACATTGAGTGTGTATAATTTTATGGGGTGTGGATTAAATATCCCTTTCAATACTGCCAACTGTTATTGTGGATAAACGTTTGTTTTTGCATAAGCTTGGTCGAGGAAAGATAAACGAATGAATGTGTTTCATATTAAATACATTGTGCAGGTTGGTAATTTGTCATTGCATAAATTAGTTTAAGTGAACCATCGTACAGAAAGTAAGATTTGTGTATACAAACTTCACTTAAGGAAATGTTATTTTAAATTAGAGAAGAAAAAATGGAAAAATAAAATTCTAACATTATAGAGATGAAACAAAAAAATGTTTAACGATTGAAGTTGAAACAACCAACAAATTTGTTTGAACTAACTAATGTAAAATAGTTTTAAAAAAATTTTAAATGCTGTCAAGTTAAATGTAAATGGTAGCACATGGATATGGATAGTTGATAGTATCCTCCTAATTTACCTCCAGCAGTGGAAAAAGAGCTTATGTAACCACCTAATGAGGTCAGTTTAGCTTTAAGTTACATACCACAGGTCTGAAGCAGTAATAGTGTGATTTTATACCTAAGATAGATAGGAAGTAAATTACACTTCCAAAGGTATTCCTACCCATAAGCTTGACCTGTTTCATGCTTGATCATCCGATCAACTATCTTGTATAGAAAGCCTTTGCATCCACTACAGCACACATACAAACCAGTTCGTTCAACGTACACCATAATGTATCAACTAACAAACACAATACGTAGTAGTCTTGATGGTAAAGAAGTTGTAATCGGTTTATATCTGAATGGCGAAGTCAAACGCTTTTATAAGGAAGAAAATTGACAACCAGTTAGATATGGAATCTCTTGCAATAAGATCAGCGAGGGGATATCCTCAAGTAGGCATACTTTCTTCACTACTCTGGGGCCAAGCAATTGATGAACAAGCAAGGAATAGATAGAATAGATAATCACGATATGCCAATGACAAGGGGGAACTTTTGAAGAGATATCTTGTGACAATTTGCAGAATAGATTAAGGATGGTGAAAAATTTATGATTTTCTGTAAGGCTGAATATCAACCATTGATCCTTTTAATAGCACTATTTCACTCTCCTGCTGGCAAACCATCTAATTAGATAACGTGCTGTTAGAACCTTTGCTAAATGGAAGTCAATTACCTGGAAGTCAATTACCTGGAAGTTTACAAGTCCAGAAAATCATTAACAAGGATGGCTATACACCCTGGTAGTAAGAGCTTTCATCACTTATTTTGCTTTTGCTGTTCCTGGTCCAAGAGGATCAGTTTGGCTGCCACCAGGGATTAGTTAGAGAAATTACAGAAGCTAGCATGTGTCTGTATAATAGGATCTTTGAGAAAATGCCCCACTACAGCAATGGAAGTCCTCCTTGAGCTCACACCTCCGACGATTGTAATAGAAACTGCTGCCAGGCAGAAAGTCATTAAAGTCGTGGGAAGAAGCGCAGGTAGGTACTGGAAGCTCTTATATCTGGCAAATCACTTAGCCCTACTTGCGCAACGTTTTGGTGCAGTGAATAAACTATATGACTTTGCTGAGAGACTTGGTACTATTTTGGCATGCAGAAGTGAATGAGAAGCCAAAGCGCCACCATTAAAGTAGAACAGGGGAAAGATCTGGTCCAAACATCAGCATTCCGAGACCTGATGGAACTTTACAATAGCTACAAATTTGCCAAATATTGTAGGCAAAAAATTTGGAGTCCCTATTAGTTATTCTGAAAAAATAAAAAAGAAAAATTCCTTCACATTTGCAAAAAAACAAAGGGCAACGAGAGATTATTTTTTTAGCGTAAAATGTAAACAAAATTTATTTAGTATACTCTTAGCTACATTATTTTCATACATAGTTAAGTGCCGTTGGCTAAAAACTGACGAAAGTAATTCGCAATTTTTGGAGGCGCATATGAACAAATTAGTCACCAAAAAGTGAAAGTTCGGTATTTAAAAGGGAGTTAAGAAAATGGAATTGCAACGAACATCAATTTTTAAATATTTTTACACTTATACTTGTCGAGCTCAGTGGCAGCTGCATGAACCTTAAAATGTCATACAAACATTGAAAAGTATTCGAATTTAATTTTTGTGTAACCATATAAAAAAAAAACAAAACAAGAAATTTTGATGGTATGAAGAATGTTTTACATTTGAATAAAATTTGCACATGTCCAAGGTGAAAGATTTTATTACTGAAAGCAATTGCAAAAACGATAAGCAACAGTATGTTACAACACGTGTAGTTTACCAAAACACTGACTTATAAATGTGAATTACAAAACTCTGGGGTACAAGAATGATGTGTGGGTTATTTAAGACCCTTATCATTTCAATTTACACTTTTCCCAAGCACTTGAATGTGGCACATGTTTCATTTAAATCTTTGCACACATCTGTTTAACTGTGTATCAGTTAAAAGAGGAGGACACAAAACTCCAAAATAAATATTCTCTTAAAAATTTTGTATTAGATGAAAATAAAACTCACAAATGGGGCATAATTCGTTAAGTGGACAAACCAAACAAATTTTTTCCGAAATTCCTTGACATTTAGCATAACAATACTTCTAGTAAACATGAATGTGAATGCTCAATATTTTTATAGTATGAAGTTTACTTGTCGAGTTATGGAGTGCTACAGTGTTGCCATTTTTGGAAAATTTAGGTCGAAATAATAATTTAAAAAAGTAAATATTCAAAATGGCAACACTTTAGCACTCCATAACTCGACCAATAAACTTTATACACATTCATTTTTACTAGAAGTATAGATATGCTAAAGAAGCAGAAATTTCGGGAAAATAAAATTTTAGGTTATCCGCTTCAAGGACGATGCCCCAAATATTAAAGGGTAACAAATGGCAAAGGTGGCCTGTAGAAATTTGTATATTTAACTTGAATAAAATTTCCAACATTTTTAGCTTTTTCACATTATTGTTGATTGAAATGAAACAGGTCTTACTAATTTTGAACTTTTTTTATACTCGAGCAAGCATCTCATCAAATAAACTCATCACATAGTTGAGTTCATGCAGTCATGGTTTTTTGGCTGCAAACAAGTTTTGATTTTTTATTTGATCATCTCCAACTCTAATTGATAAGAAAACATCAGTTTCTTTGTGATTCTTGTTAATGATGGACAAGTGAGAGGACGACCACAAGTAAAAATTCAGATGATGATGGCTGTGTTTATTTGTACGTCTCCTTTTAAGCAACAAACATACAACACTTACACACATGCACTGACTGGCGGCTTTATTTGATCGTCTCTAGAGCACTTAGCAACGAAAGTGACACGGCTTTGAATTGATGAAAATGGGACATCACATGCGACATAACTATAAAAAACTTTGAGAAGGGAGGGAACAAAGTTATAGAAACTGAACGACAATAAACAAGAAACAGAAAAATTTATGTCTCTTATATTTATTTCTTGGACGAATTCTAAAAACTCTTGAGTACACATTTCTATAAAATCCATATTATGTTTAATTAATCAAAAACAAAAATTGATTTAGTTAAATGCTTCTTCTATGTATACACCTTCTGTATACCAAAAAAAAAGGAGTTATAATTTTCCAGCCCTGAAACCATAATTTTGCTTGTTTTTTCATATACATAGATGTGGCTTAACAAAAAAAAACCAAACCAATGAAAAATATTTAAATAATAAAAAATTTTAGTTCTCCAAACCTGTGTTAAGTTGTTTTAAAATTAAAATACTTATAGTTAATGCTTGAACAATAGAACTTAAAACTAAGCAAATATGGATGTGCAGAGAGAATACCCAATTACTTGCCAATAATATGACTCCATGGTATCTACAGGTAAATAACCGGTACTTTAAGTAAGTCAGTGACACATTACTTATACATTGGGCATTTTCACTACACCTCCCCTTTTAAAGAGAAAGCTCCTATAGAGATCATTGATCAAGTGATGTCGATAAGAACTTTCTTTACAAATATCATTGATAATAGTTTTAGGGTGTTTTTTATTGAGGTATAGAACTTTAAGTTGGCATCACTTTTTTAACTGGCGGCCATTTTGTCAGCTGTCAAGTGATTAATATTTAGTTTGGTTTGCCATTTCATCATGAACAGGTTGACAAAAGAACAACGCTTGCAAATCGTGCAAATTTATTTCGAAAATAATGGTTCATTTCGCGAAGTTTACCGCAAGCTCCGTCCATTTTATGGTCGACATAATCGTCCATCAGAGCAATTAATTCGGTTAACCGGTCAATTGGCCACCAAGATCGTGTGATTTGACACCATTGGATTATTTTCTTTAGGGATATGTGAAGTCGCTCGTCTACGCCAACAAACCAGAAACGTTAGGGGACTTGGAAGCCAACATTTGTGGCGTTATTGCCAACATACGGCCCCATATGCTCGAAAAAGTGGTTAAAAATTGGACCTGTAGAATTGGCTTTATTCGAGCCAGCCGCGGCGGCCACATGCCCGAAATCATATTTAAACGTTAATGGCATAAAATTATCCTTCCAATAAATCCAAATTGATGGACATTAAAACGATTTTCTTGTGTTTTATTTCAATTCGAAGTTCTATACCTCTAAAAAAAAACACTCTATATATTAAACAATTAAAAAATTAATACAAATGTTAATAATATTGTACTAAAAATATTTTTATGGCTATTAATTTTGTGCAAATAGTTTGGTCAGTATATTATAACTATTAATTCAACTTATACTGAAATGCGTGTTGTAATATGATTATTATAAATGTAAAAAAAGGAATTAATTTATAAAAATATATGACGAATATAATGTATAAAAGAAGAGTATACATATAAATTTTTAAAAGGTTTTCACATTTTGTTTGTTAATTTTCTGATTCTTCCCTTTTATTCTTACAGTAATATTATTTTTGTCGTCAACGTCAATGACTCTATATGGTCCATTGTAAACTGATTCCAGTTTGTGTGCTGTGTTATTTTTTATAAATACCTCTTGCCCTACGATTTTTTTTTTTTTTATGCGTTTATTTATTTATTGTATCTTCAAAAAATGAACCAACAATAAGTATTGAAATCTTAAATCTAGATATAATAATTAAGCCCAACCAGTGTCAGGCATAAACTTAGTGATAGTAATCAATAATACATAAATATCGTATTAAGCACAAAAATATTTTCAAGCTGTTTCATCTGGAGTGTTGAGTATTAGAGCCATAGTGTCCCTCTTTTTTAAGCGGATGTGTCCAGTAAAATTCAAGATGTTACGAGCAAGTGGATTGGGATGAAACTCGAGTTTTGATAAGTATTTGCCTGCGTATTTTTTAATTTCTTCAGTCACTAGTGGCATATTTAAATCACAATGTAAATTTGAATTTTTGATGTACCATGGAGCCGATGTTATTAGTCTTAAAATCTTGTTTTGCCTTCGTTGGATTCTCTCTATATTGGAAGCTGAAGCAGTACCCCATAGCTGTATTCCGTAGCACCATATGGGTTTCAAAAGCGACTTGTTCGTTAACTTTAATTCTCCATAAGTTTAACCATAGTTCCAGCTGTGTAATATGTTCTTGTAGATATCGGGAAGCCTCGTGAGGGTTTTCGTGCATACTAAGGCAGGCTGTCTCATCGGCAAATATAGATGTATGGATAGTGCTGCCCAAAGGCATATCACAAGTATAAATCAAATACAAAACTGGCCCCAATATACTCCCCTGTGGCACACCGGATGATATAGATTCGGGCACACTCATGAAGTCTCCTTCAACAACCGTGAACTTCCGGGTAGTAATATAACTTTCCAATAGCTTCAGAAAATTTATTGGTAGATATTATTTCAATTTTAAAATAAGGCCTTCATGCCATACTTTATCAAATGCCTGAGAAACATCAATGAAGAGGGCAGAACAATATTTCTTTTCTCCAAATGTTCTTCTTATAAATTTAACCAATCTATGCGTTTGTTCAATGGTGCTATGCTGATTCCTAAAACTAAACTGATGGTCTGGTATGCACCCACTACCAATTAGAATTGGGAACAATTTTATCATGAGCAGTTTTTCGAAAAGTTAAGACATTGCTGATAGTAGACTTATTGGCCTGTACGATTCAGCCTTGGTAAGGTCTTTGCCCGGCTTTGGTATCATTTTGACCTTGGCAAGCTTCCAGAGGTGTCGTAATATGGCACTAAAAATAAATAGAAGGATTCTAATTGCAATACGTGGCAAATTCATCAGCATCTTGTTACTAATTCCATCAATACCTGGAGCTTTCTTCGGGTTGAGTTCAGCAATTAGTTTCTGTACGTCACTGCATCTTAAACTTTAAGGGTCGAGGGGGTAGAGCAACTACACTCGGTAAATCAACAGCAGCAGTACATCTGTTTGGGGTAAATACGGATTTTAAATGCTTTGCAAACAAGTTGCCTTTTTCCGTATCACTTCTTGCCCAACCTCCGGTAGAAGTGCGCAGAGGTGGTTTAAACTCAACGGATGTTTTAAGCTTTTTTGCATCGCCCCACAAAGAGTAATTAGATGCTGATGTGACATCGAGATTTTCCAGATAATTTTTAAGAGATGCAGTTTTTTCATATGCAAGCATCTCTTGGAGTCGTTTAGTGCACTGTTTAAATCTGATTTTATGCTGGGGCGATCTGTGCTGTTGCCATTCCCGTCTAGCTGTTCTTTTTTCACATACGAGACGGTGAATATCCGTAGAATAAATTCTATTGAACCCAGTCTGCGGGTGGGAGGTAGAAGCATGTTCAGCAGCCTGCTTTATATTTTCGTTAAGATTCGCAATGTTAGATTCAATATCATCGGATGTTCTTAGCATTATGTTTTCCGTGCAATGACTACTAAGATATTTTTTGAATCTCAGCCAATTAACACGATTGATCATCTTCACTTATGGGTGAGGTAAATCACTTCTTAGTGGGTTACAGATTGTAACGATAGTGGGAGAGTGATCGGAGGAGAGATCTAAGGAAGCTTCGACATGAACTAAATCTCTAGAAATATTTTTCATGACTCCAAAATCTATAACATCCTACTAACATGTTATTGAGGTTTTTATCATGTGAATGTTTTTGATTTAGTTTTGCTTGTTTATTAAATGTTCTGCTCTTTTCAATGCAGTTTGCAGTCGGAATTTTACTTCGTTTGAATAATTATCAAAATTATATACAGTATCTATTTTCTCAGATGGTATTAGTGGATTATGGTTGGGAACGTTCGGAAAAATTAATTCAAATGGACAATATCCATGGGCTGTCGAGGGTGTTGTGTTAAAAGCATATGTAAAATACTTTATCCATTTATCCCAATCGATTCTAGATGTGTGAATGTATGAACGTATGTATTCATTAAATGTACGGTGGGGTCTTTCAACTGTTCCCAGTGTTTGGTGATGGTAAGGGGCTGACATTGATCTTTTTATGTTTAGTAGTGTAAGAAGTTCTGAAAGTACTTGATTGTTGTATTCCGTACCCATGTCACTAAGTATTGTATTCATAGGTCCATAAATTAATATAAAATGTTCTACTAATGCCTTTGAAATTGTCTTAGCAGCCTTATCAGTTACTGGCACCGCTACAAGGTATTTGGTTAGGTCACATATTATTGTAATAATATATTGATTTCCCATTTCAGAAATAGGTGGAGGTCCTACAGTGTCTATTATTACCGTTTGAAAGGGTTTCTGGGGTGTTGGTGTTATAATCATATTTGGTTTTATGTGTTTTGTAGTTTTATTAGTTTGACATTGAAGACATTTCTTTACGTATTGGTTAACATCTTTGGTGATGTTCTTCCAATAATAAAATAATTGAAGAAGTTTTCTTAGTAGTCTGGTTGTTCCAGGATGTCCTCCAAACATAAGATCATCACGAAACTTTTTCAGTAAAAATTGTTGTTCTTCCCTATCTCTTACTATGCATATTCTGGGTGTTAGCGCTATTTATAATTTATTTATATGCTGATTTGCTTTTTGTTTGAATTCTTCTATAGTTACGAGGCTAAATAAATGATCATTTAGATTAATTTGAATTTTATTTAAATTTCTACTTATTGCTTCTTTTTTAAGAATTGGAAAAAATTGATCTAAATCGATATTTCCATTAGCAATAGTATTTCCTATATTAACTTTAGGTGCTAGCACTTGTTTGCCTCTTTTAAAAGAAATAATAGGTATCTTTCCGTTAGTATCCATTTCAAACCCAATCAAAGCCAATAGATTCGAAAACTTTAGGCTTTTCGTGAATCATTTGATTATCCGTTTTCTGAATTTTATCTTTTATACTGTTTCCTGACTGAGCTCGTGTTGTTACCATTATAATATTGTGGGTAGAAGGAATTGATTTAATATCACTAAAGCCAATTGGAGATAGCGCATCCGCTCCTGAATTGTCCTTTCCACTAATGTGTTCAATAACAAAATCATATTCTTCCAGATCCATACGGATTCTCGTTAATCTGCTAGATGGATTTTTCAAAGAATATAAATATGTCAATGGTTTATGATCACTGTCGAAAGTGATTAACTGCCCATTGAATAGCAATTAATTCCTGTTCTATTGGGGCTTTGTTCGATTCTCCCTTCGTTAATGAACGTGACGCATATGCAATCGGCAACTGCATACCATCTTTTTCTTGGGATAATATTGCACCGCAGGCGATTCTACTTGCATCGGTGGTTATATAAAAGGGTTTGCCAAAACAGGATATTGAAGGATCTGTGGGGATACTAATGCAGTCTTGAGCCTCTGAAAAGCCGGTTCACAATCTTCAGTGCATATAAAAGGTTCTTTCTTTCTAGTTAATCTAGTTAAATGCACAGAATAATGTGCAAAATTTTTTACGAAACGTCTGTAATAATTACAGAAAGCAATAAATCGGCGAACTTCGTCGCCATTCGTCGGTCTGGGCTAGTTTCTAACCGAATCATATTTGCTACTATCTGGTAAAATACCCTTATCAGTGCATCTATGGCCCAAATATGTAACCTCAGATCTGAAAAAATTACATTTGTCCGGATGCAATTTTAAGTTGCATTCCCTGCATCTTTGAAAAACCGCTTCCAAATTCTTAAGCATATGCTTTACTGAGCATCCTGTCACAATGACATTATCCATATAAATGAAGGCCTTAGAAAACCTATCAAACCTGTAAAAGCCAAATTCATCATCCTTTTAGAAAGAATTTGGGGCCACCTTTAAACCATATGGTAAACGCACGAAACGAAATGAACCATTTTCCGTCCAAAAGGAAGTAATGTCTCTTGATTTTTCATCCAATCTTATCTGATGAAATCCAGAAGTTAAATCCAAACAACAGAAAAATTTTGCTCTACCCAACTGGTCCAAAATATCCTCTATTCTGGGCAATGGGAACTTGTCTGCTATTAACTTTTTATTTATTTGTCGGTAATCAACTACTAAACGCCATCGCCTATCAGGGTTATTTGGCAATGCTTACTTTGGTACGAGCATAATAGGGCTATTATAATTGGAAGCAGATGGTTCAACGATACCATCCCGCTGAAGCTTTTCAACTTGTCTCGCTATTTCTTCCTTTTGGGAGTGTGGCGTACGATAGTTTTTAATGTATACCGGATCGTGGTCTGCTACTCTTAATTTATGTGTATAGAAATTGTTTGTACTTATTTTTTCACTCTCCAAAGCAAAAATATCAATATATCTTTCACACACTTCAAGCAATTCCAATTTAGCTATCTCAGGGAAATTTTTTCTCAATCTGCCTAAAATCGTATGTTTTCTTATTTTATCGACATTGGTCACATCAAGAATTTCATAATCAGATAGTTTCTCATACTTAATTGATACATTGTTTAAAAATTTATTTTCACAATTTGTGTTCGCTATTCTTACGTAAGGAAACTTTTTCGATATTATGCATCCAGCCACATATACTCCATTTTCAATTGTTTGACTTGGAACCACCAAATCAGAAACGTCGTTGTCAATTTTTATGATTCTGAAAACCTCGGCTCGAGCTGGTAGTGTTATATGACCATCATTTATACTTTCAAGTAACGGAATATCTATAGGATTGCTTAGATCAGATGGTCTCAATGAAAGTTAATTCGAATTTGTATCCTGTGCATATTGAATAACAGCATATATGTTTTTAAGAAATATAAACCCAATATACCTTGAAATGGCATTGGGAATGTATCCGAAACTACGTGAAATTTATGAGGAATAAAAAATTTTCTCACTCTCAAATCAATTCGAACCGTGCCCAAGGATATAATATTTCCTTTTCCTATTACAGATATTTGAATAATGTCTTTCACGTTAAATTTCAATGAATTAAGCGCACTGATTTTGAGTAATGAAACATCCGCTCCGGTGTCTACAAGAAATGTATTTAAATATTCATTAGTTGATAGATGAATCTCGATAAAACTACTTAAGTTGAGATTCAAGTGGAATATTGATACTGTACTTAATCCTAATTTTGATGATGACCCGCCACGTTTTGGGGTGAAATCTCGTTTTCCGAGACTTCATGTGCCAATCTTATGTGACCTCCATTCTGTGCCCGGTTTGTCTGGTTTCTAAAGTTGTTATTTTGTCTTCCAAGTTATTAAAGTTATACTTGTTATTATTGAAGTTGTTGTTCGGACGCCAGCCTTGGCCGCGCTTGCGATAATAATTGAATCTGTTATTGGAATTATCAGCTCCACGTCGTTTAAAGTAGAAGGCCTCAGAATTTGAAATTGAAGCTTCGGTACTAGCTTCCACGAATTTCGAAATGACTTCATTCAATTACGAGAAATTTCCAGTTTTAATGATGAGTTTTACCTCATCATTTGAGGCGTTTCGCGAAATGGCCTTAGCCGTATTTTGTCTAATTAGTTTATCGGCAATATCTTGGGGGTAGCCTGCTCTTATATAGGCCTCACCTAGTTTCTTCGTAATCTCTTGGATCTCATCCGCATATGCGGTAGCTGATTTTGAATTTTGTTTTATATTCATTAACTTTGAACATAATAATTCCGACGATTCACCCTTTATGGAAATCTGTAGTCTTGTTTTAATAGCCTGAATAGAGTTTTCGTCTGTAATTAAGTTTCTTGCCTCAACGTTTAGTTTTGTTTTAATCACCTCTATAGCGACTACCTCGTGTGTTTCTTTAATTCTGTCAATCAGAGTCAACCCGTCAAGAAAACTTTGAAGCTCATTAACGTTACCGTCACACACGGGAATAATTTTAGTTGTCTTGTCTATAATGTCATCCTCTGTCGTGTCATGATTGCAGCAACTCCGTTCCTTGTTTCAATTTTAAAATCTTCGTTTTCCTCTGTTTCAGTAATTTCTCTAACTACTTCACAACCCAATGCTAGTGGTACCTTACCATTAATATTATGTCGATGAAAGACTTTTATCAATTTATCTCTTAACGTCAGAAAAATCTCGTTCGCTTTTGCTTTGTGTGGGGTAGTGTATTTGTCGTAGTTTCTATGTAATGTTGCCCTAATTGAGTTATAGTTTTCAATTAAATTTTAAGTGTGTTTGTCTAAAATATCTTGTTTTATTGTCCGATTTAGGTTTAGACATTTATATGATTGTTCGAATTTAATCTGAAATGGGATTAGACTCTCTACTATGTTTTCCCATTGCATAATACATATATTTAAAATTTACAATTATTTATTTTATTTTGAAAATTTGCTTGTTTTTATGGTTTTGCAATTGTCTATATGCATTTCGTTCCTGCTTTTGGAACTCGTCAGTAGACTTCAACCCAAAAAATGTTTGAATTTAGTTAACAAACTTCGTATGTTTATAGTAAGACTCTCAAAAATTTTTTGGGTTGAAGTCTACTGACGAGTTGCAAAAGCAGGAACGAAATGCATATAGACAATTGCAAAACCATAAAAACAAGCAAATTTTCAAATTAAATAAATAAAGACTTTATGTCAAATAAATATACAAATATATATTTCAAATTATTTATTTTATTTATAATTTTAAACATTTTCAAAATAAACTTACAATATACTGATGCTGTTTCTTTTACAGATGAATTGTAGTTGTTATATCTGTTGTTGATGGGCAGCATTGATACTTCTTGTTTTCATCGCCTTACATATCAACTTGGTCAAATAAATAACTGCTAGCAATATCACCGTTACTATTGAAAGAGTTTCTATGTAACTACATGTTGTTCAGTTTTCATTTGTTCACTGTTTCGAAGTATTTTCACCAGATCTTTGTTGTTGTTTTCTTCAGTTTATTTTCCACACCATTTTAAATTTTTGTTATTACCCAGGAAAATTTTATGTATATATTTTTATATATATTTAATATGTTTTTACTTTTAAGTTATCTTTTTCAACGAGTTTTCCACAAAAACACTTTTTATGTCCTTTTATTTTTATATCCAAAGCATTTTATTGTTTGAACTTGTTAGTTGGTTCATTTTTCAATAGGAATTTATGTAATTGCTATTGTTTCCAATTTTCAATACTCGTATGTTAAGTTGTTTGTTCTTTTTTTATTTTTTATATTAAAGTTGTATCTTTAAAACACTTATTTTCATTAAAGTTAACTTAAGATATATATTTTTATTTAAATGTTTTTCTTTTTTTTACGCCATGTTAAGTTGTTTTATTAGATTGTCTGATTACAACTGAACTGACTATTTTAAAATTAAAATACTTATAGTTAATGCTTGAACAATAAAACTTAAAACTAAGCAAATATGGATGTGCAGAGAGAATACCCAATTACTTGCCAATAATATGGCTCCATGGTATTTGCAGGTAAATAACCTGTTAAGAAATTTATTATTCGACATATTGTCATAAGTTTATTTTAATTTGAAATTTATTTGCTGGAGGTCAAGCATTGTCTATATATTTCATTGGTGCTTAGCCAAATCATCAGTAGACTTTAACCACATTTTGAACAGTCACAAACCTCTTATCTTATGCACAGACTTTCAAAAACTATTTGAGGATTCACAAATAATAATCACAAATAATAATATTTCTGAAAATCACAAGCGAAACACAAGCAATAGGCATAGAAACTATAACAAAATCCCAGCAAATAATTTATATACGATATGAATCTATTTTATTTTTCTACACCTTTATACAATTAGAAATCCATTAAATGTTAAATTTAGATTTTATTTTTCATTTTGCCTTATAAATACTTTTATTGTTATCCAATGGATTTCTAATTGTATAAAGGTGTAGAAAAATAAAATAGATTCATATCGAATATAAATTATTTGCTGGGGTTTTGTTATAGTTTCTATGCCTATTGCTTGTGTTTCGCTTGTGATTTTCAGAAATATTATTATTTGTGATTATTATTTGTGAATTCTCAAATAGTTTTTGAAAGTCTGTGCATAAGATAAGAGGTTTGTGACTGTTCAAAATGTGGTTAAAGTCTACTGATGATTTGGCTAAGCACCAATGAAATATATAGACAATGCTTGACCTCCAGCAAATAAATTTCAAATTGTAAATAACCTGTACTTTAAGTAAGTCAGTGACACATTACTTATAAATACATTGGGCATTTTCACTACACCTGAAACACCGTCTTTTGGAATTTTCTAATTTTCAATACCAAGATATTTCTTCCTGAAATATGAGTGTGTTAATTTTTCTTACATACTAAAAAAAATAAATTTTCCGTTCTTGGAATCGTCTTTTTGCTTTACTGATTTTCAATATCTATCAATTTTTTTATAAAATATATTTAACTAGTAAAGATATCAATTATTTTTAGTTGGCTACTTTTATATACAAAAGTTTCTATAAAAAATTTTTGTGTTTTCTTTTCTATCCAAAATAGAAAGTGTGTTTGACTTGTACCTAATTTACATTAAGCATTTTGTTCCTGAAATTAGTTGCATGTCAATAGGAGACCTAGAGGAGCAACAAAAATGTTATCAAAAATGCATCAGAAATCCATTCTAGGTTTTTTTTTATATATATAAAATTCTTTTTAATGTAAATCAGATATAATAAAGATTTTTTTTATTTGGCTATTTGTATACACCAAAAAAAATCAATTTTCGAATATCGTTTTGGTTTTTATGATTTTCAATACCAAGACATTGCTTTCAAAAAAATGAACCATGCTTGACTAAAAAGGAAAAAAAATTTACCACTTTAAAAAAACAAATTTTCCAACCCTGCAACAATCTTTTTGATTTCTAATACAAAGATATTTCTTTCAAAAATAAAAAGCATATTCGACTAATGAGGAAAATCTTATGCTTCAAAAAAATGGAAAATGGCTAATCTTATGCTTCAAAAAGTTTCAATTTTCCAACTCTGGAAACATCCTATTGATTTTTCTAATTTTCAAAACAAAGATATTGCTTTCAAATATATAAAGTATGTTTGACTAATTAGGAAAAAAAAATTTAGTTGACTCCTTTTATATGCCAAAACACACTTTAAATTTTCTAACCCTGGAATCGTTTTGTTGATTTTAATGTTTTTCAACACAAAGGCGTTTCTGTGAAATAGATTAAGTAAACCCTTTTCTTTAAATGACTACTTTTATATACTAAAAAAATTTTTGAATTTATCAACCCAGGAAAGTCCTTTTGATTTTTCTGATTTTCAATACCAAGATATTTCTTTTAAATATCCAAAGTAAACAGTAAAAATAGCAAATTTTTATATACCAAAAAAGTGGGATTTTCCAACCCTGCAAACGTCTTTTTGATTTTTATGATTTTTAATACAAAGATATTTCTTTAAAAAATATAAAGTATGTGTGACTAATAAAGAAAAAAAATTAGTTGGCTTATTTTATATACCAAAAAAAAAATTAAACTTTCCAACCCTGCAAAAGACGTTTCTTTCAAAAATGTTAAGTGTGTTTGACCAATAAAGAAACATTACTTTTTTGTTGGCTGTTTTTATATACCAAAAATATTAAATTTTCCAACCCTGGATACGTCTTTCTGACTTTTATGATTGTTAATACGAATCTTTTCCTTTCCAAAACAACAAGTACGCTTACTTAATAGAGAAAAAAATTACTTTTATTTATACAACTTTACATACCAAAAACAAATTTAAATTTTTCAGCTCTGGAACTTATTTTTCAAGGTCCAGCACAACAATTTGCCGAAATATAAGCCATTACTTGAGTAATTAAAAAAAAATTAAAACTCAATATTATATTGGCTGCATTCGCGAATTAAAATCCTTTTAAAAAATTTAACACTTTAATCTTTCGAGATGAAATTTATTTTTTTTAAATTCAAAGAATAAAACTACTGAAGGCCTTCGAAACTTATTTATATAATTATAAATCGTTTAACATTGCAAAATTTTGCATGGAAAAATGTCGCAAATTATGTGGCATGAGCAGCTTAATTTTTTTTTTTTTTTTTTTTTATGCATACCAGTGTCGGACATAAACTTAGTGATAGTAATTCATAATATATAAGAGTTGTGCAAAGCAAAAAATAAAAATAAAAAAATAATTTCAAACAGTTTCATCTGGTGTGGTAAGTATTAGAGCCCTTGTGTCCCTCTTTTTTAAGCGGATGTGTCCGGTAAAGTTCAAGATATTTCGAGCAAGCGGATTAGGGTGTGACTCGAGTTTAGTTAAATATTTGCCGGAGTATTTTGCAATTTCTTCAGTCACTTGTGGCATATTTAGATCACGATGTAAATTTGAGTTTCTTATGTACCATGGAGCCGATGTTATTAACCGTAAAATTTTGTTTTGTCTTCGTTGGATTTTCTCTACATTTGAAGCTGAAGCAGTGCCCCATAGCTGAATTCCGTAGCACCATATAGGTTTCAAAAGCGACTTGTATATCAAAAGTTTGCAATCTAGACTCAGGGTTGAATTTCTACCAATCAGCCAATGTAACTGAGTTAATTTTAGTTTCATTTGTGTTAGCTTAGAGTCAATATGGTGTTTCCATGTTATCCGTCGGTCAAGGTGTATACCAAGGTATTTTACATGTGAATGTTGAGGAACAACTTGATTATTGATTCGAATGGGTGAACAGGTATCTTTTCGCAGAGTAAATGTTACCTGAACACACTTTTGTTCGTTTACCTTAATTCTCCATAAGTTTAACCATAATTCCAGATGTGTAATATGTTCTTGTAGATATCGGGAAGCCTCGTGAGGGTTTTCGTGCATACTAAGGCAGGCTGTATCATCAGCAAATGTAGATGTATGGATATTGCTGCTCAAAGGCATATCACAAGTATAAATCAAATACAAGACTGGGCCCAGTATGCTCCCCTGTGGCACACCGGATGAGATTGATTCGGACGCACTCATGAAGTCTCCTTCCACAACAGTGAAACTTTCGAGCAAGAATATAACTTTGCAGAAGATTAACAATGTTTATTGGTAGATATGTCTTCAATTTTAAAATTAGGCCTCTATGCCACACTTTATCAAATGCTTGAGAAACATCAATAAAGAGGGCAGAACAATACTTCTTTTCTTCGAGTGTTCTTCTTATAAATTAAACCAATCTATGCGTTTGTTCAATGGTGCTATGCTCACTTCTAAAACCAAATTGATGATCCGGTATGCACGCATTATCAGTTAGAATTGGGGACAATTTGATCATGAGTAACTTTTCGAAGAGCTTTGACATTGTTGGCAGTAAACTTATTGGCCTGTATGACTCAGCCTTGGTAAGATCTTTGCTCGGCTTTGGAATCATTTTGACCTTGGCATGCTTCCAGCTGTGTGGATAATACTCCAGTCTTAAAATGGCATTAAAAATGAATAGCAGAATTCTAATTGCAATACGAGGCAACTTCATCAGCATCTTATTACTAATTTCATCAATACCCGGAGCTTTTTTTGGGTTGAGTTCAGCAATTAGTTTTTGTTCATCACGCATCTTAAACTTTAAGGGACGAGGGGGTAGAGCAACTACACATGGCAAATCAGCAACACCCATACATGTGTTTGGGGTAAATACGGTTTTTAAATGTTCAGCAAATATGTTACCTTTTTCAGTATCGTTTCTTGCCCAACCTCCGGTAGAAGTGCGCAGGGGTGGTTTAAACTCAACGGGTGTTTTAAGCTTCCTCGCAGCGCGCCACAAAGAATAATTAGATGCTGGTGTAACATCAAGACCTTCCAGATAATTTTTAAGAGATGCAGTTTTTTCAGATGCAAGCAACTCTTGGAGTCGTTTAGTGCACTCTTTAAACCTGATTTTATGTTGGGGTGATCTGTGTTGCTGCCATTCCCTTCTAGCTCTTCTTTTTTCACTTACGAGACGTTCAATATCCGTAGAATAAATTCTATTAAACCCAGTCTGCGGGTGGGAGGTAGTAGCATGTTCAGCAGCCTGTTTAATATTTCCGTTAAGATTCGCAATGTTAGATTCAATATCATCGGATGTACTTAGCGTTATGTTTTCTGTGCAATGACTACTAAGATATTTTTTGAATCTCAGCCAATTAACACGATTGACCATCTTCACATATGGATGAGGTAAGTCACTTCTTAGTGGATTACATATTGTAACGATAGTGTGAGAGTGATCGGAGGAGAGATCTAAAGAAGCTTCAACATGAACTAAATCTCTAGAAATATTTTTCATGACGCCAAAATCTATAACATCCGGAATTTTTTGTATGTCAATAGGCCAGTAAGTGGGCTGCCCACTCGAAATGACGTCCAAACCCATTTTTGAAATTGTGGTGAACAACGCTCTACCTATAGGTGTAATAAGACGCGAACCCCAGAACATATGCTTTGCATTGTAGTCGCCAGCTGCTACAAAACAAGGTCCAAGAGATTTGAAGAAATCCTCGTATTGATCCTCAGTGATTGAAAATCTGGGAGGGGAGTAAATTGATGATATAACGAAATTTGTACAAAAATTTTCGACGCAAATATTTGTTGCTTGTAGATTTTCTTCACAAACGTTGTCAAGAATATAGTGCTTGAGTCTTGACTTTATTAGAATTGCCGATCCACCGCATGCTCTTCCTCTAGGGTCTTTTGTATCATATAAGTTGTAGCCATTGATTTTGAAAAGGCTTCTCGAAGTCAAATGAGTCTTAGAGACCAACATTATATCAATATCTTTTTCCGTAAGGAAGTGCTCGAGCTCATTTTTGTGTTGGCGAATGCCGTTTGCGTTCCAGAAACATATTTTTAACGTGTTCATGGCTTGTTAATTAATGCTTGAAGCAGAGTATTCTGCATTCGAAGCATTTCTTGCATCATATTAGTCATATTTGTTGTGAAATTGTTTATATAGGGTGTTTTTTATTGAGGTATAGAACTTTAAGTTGGCATCACTTTTTTAACTGGCGGCCTTTTTGTCAGCTGTCAAGTGATTAATATTTAGTTTGGTTTGCCATTTCATCATGAACAGGTTGACAAAAGAACAACGCTTGCAAATCGTGCAAATTTATTTCGACCATTTTATGGTCGACATAATCGTCCATCAGAGCAATTAATTCGGTTAACCATGGATCGTTTTCGCACTACGTTTACTCTATGTGATAATACGCATCCGCTGAAGTCGCTCGTCTACGCCAACAAACCAGAAATGTTAGGGGACTTGGAAGCCAACATTCGTGGCGTTATTGCCAATATACGGCCCCATATGCTCGAAAAAGTGGTTGAAAATTGGACCTGTAGAATTGGCTTTATTCGAGCCAGCCGCGGCGGCCACATGCCCGAAATCATATTTAAACTTTAATGGCATAAAATTATCCTTCCAATAAAGCCAAATTGATGGACATTAAAACGATTTTCTTGTGTTTTATTTCAATTCGAAGTTCTATACCTCTAAAAAAAACACCCTATAGTTTGCACCAGATTATCAATAGTGGCTTCAAGGCGACTGAAATTAAAACTTGTGTTCGCATTTGTTGAATTACTTGGTGGGGACACTTTCTGCGTGGGAATAGAATTTATTTTAACAGCATCGGCATACGATACACGTGAGGTACTAGGTTGGCTCATTGGAGGAAAAGTGACAGAGTAAGCGTTAGTTGATTGAGCTGGAACTAATTTAGGTTTTTGACCCATAGCCTGTTTAACGAAAGAATACACAGGGCATCCTCTGTAGTTAGCGGTGTGATTGCCTCCACAATTACTACATTTTTTTTCTGCTTGTTCTTTTGGCTTAGTACAGCTAGCAGTACCATGCAATTCACCGCAGATAACACAAACTGTAGGTAAATTGCAGTATGATTTTGTATGGCCATATTCTTGGCAATTATGGCACTGTACGGGACCTGAACGCTTACGTGGCTCTTCAACTGTGATTTTTCGGTGTAATAGAAACTTTACATTATAAATAGGATGCGTTTCATTTTTTTTCAACTGCATGTCATTCGGCTCCAATTCAACCCGAAATAGGGGTTGTGGGACCTTTTCTCTGTTAATTATATTGGTAACATTTTTAACCTTAAATCCTTTTTCAAGAAGTGCACATTTTACTTCTTCGGGGTCAACATATGAATCTATGCCCTTTAATACTATCTGTAGGCCTTTATCACTCTTAAGTTGGTAAGTGTAAAAATTTGTTTTGTTTTTTTCAAATTCGCTAACAATTTTTCGAAAATTTTTTTCATCATAAATTTGGATTTTAGTTTCATCAATATTACCTCGTTTAATTGGAATGATGTGGAAAGTATTTTCACCAATGGCCGACAGCAGTTTTTTTAGAAGCGCGTTAGAATTTTTTTCTCTCAGATAGATAGGTGGTGGCTTAAAAGACATTTGCGATGATGCAGCGGGCTTCTCGTTATTGTCTTGCAATATTGAAAAACGATTTTGACGATTAATAGAGGAAGCGCTGTTATCCCTAGACATTTTTGGAGCAGATGAAATTTTAGAAGATTTTGGGCTTCGGCCACGCTTTACCACAGTTATATATCTGTCTATACCGACTTGGACTTTGGGTTTTGAACTGCTGTTATCTGTAGTGATAACTTTGTTAAGTGATGAACACGAGCCCGAAGGGGATGATAGCGCTGACTTATATGAAGATGTACTAGGCAACTGTAATGTTAACGAATCACTTGTTGGCATTGGACAAAGCGAAGTTGATCGCTGACGAAAAAGTGGCTTTGCCGTTAGAAAAAGACTATCATAAGATTTTTTATTTTTATTGTTAACATTGAGAGCTTCAGAACTCACAGTAAAATATGCATTTTTGCCGTTTGAACTCACTTCACAATTTTTTGTTTTTGAGGTACTCATGTAGAGTATTCCTCAAGGGCACTTTGTTTGCGGTTTTTGTTTGTTTTTGTTTTTTGTTTCTTGCTATGTAAAAATAATATCAGCAATATTTGCTTTGCTTATTTATCAAAGTTAATATGTATGTATTACGGTTATTATGTATTACGAATATTTTTTATGATTTTTTGTTTGTTTAATATGTATATGAAAAAAAAACTCCGCTAAGACGTCTGTTCACTATACTATGAAGGTTCAGCGAGAGCAGCTTAAATGAAAAATAAATATTTGTTTGTATTTTAGCTTAGATAATACAAGTTTTTTTTCTTATTTATTTATTAAATGTTATTTGTTATTTTTATTTGGAATTTTAATTCAATCCCATTACTTTTAGGGTAAGAAACTTGACATAAAAATGTGGGATAAAGCAATAAATTTTATTTTTAAAACAGCACCCAAAACTACCGAAAATTCTTTGTGAGTTACGACATTAAAAAGACAAGAAAGAAAGAGATAAAAATTATACAGCAAATACATGATAAAAAGCGATTACAACATAAGTCGACTTAAGACAAAATCGAATGGTAACTGCAGTAAAATTATAAAAATGAGGTTTCATATTTATGTGAAATCTCCACTTTTCTAACGAAGTTTATTATAAAGATATAAACAAAACAATATTGCGCTAAATTGTAAAAAAGCCAATAAAATTTGTAGTTAGTGTTAAATTATACTAAACTATATTTTCATAAAATCTAATATAATCAAATCTTTATTTAACGGACAAAATTATTTTAATTTGCCAATTTTGATTTTTTAGAAAAAACGTTTATACCTTAAAAGTTATTTTACTCGAAACTATATATTTCGACTTACGGTGTTATCGCTTGTGACCACAGATATATACATATATGCATTTGTATATAGACATATGTATATATATGTGTATGTATTTCTGCTTTCATTTCCTTATTTTGAAATTTATATTTATTTATTTATGTTTGTACTGCTTCATTCTTTACGCTTACATTTCATTTCGTTTATAGTTTCTTCTCACTTTAAAAAAAGGAATGTGTTTTAACTCTTACAGTAACACAAACCCTTAGACGAAATAAAAAAAAACTTAATTCCCCAGTTTTAATACTTAAAGTGTCATTCGTGTAAACATCAATAGAAACTAACAACAAAGAAACTAACAAAAAAAAATTTACATTATGAAAGACACTTTAAAACATTAAAAAACAGGGGAGTAGGTAGATACATACTCGTAGATATTCGTTATAATTTAAAGGCATAAATTTCATATCTAAATGTAAAGCAATTTGTTACAGTTTATATTTGGGTCTTAAAATTTTGATTAAAAAAAAGGGTCACATACCCAAAAGAGTGTTTCCTGAAAAAAAATTTAAATGCAACAAAAATAGAAACAGCTGTTGTTTTTCATCTTACGATAATACAAAACCAATGGTTACCATTTTTAAGCTATTTGGGATATAAAATGAATGTGTTACGTGAATGTTTTTTTTTTGCTAATTTACGAATAAATTTATAACAAAATTTATGCTAGTTACCTAGCAAACTATTCTGATATTTCTACACTCAAAAAAGTTTTACATTAAATGAATGTAAGTTATTTAGGAAGTTTTCCGTAAAGTTTAAATTAAAGGAAAATTTAGTTATTTTACCAAGCCATATCTGTTTTAACTATTTGTGTATGTTGTTTAATAAACAAACCACAATAAAATAATGATGTTTTGTGCAGTCAATATAATCAATTATTTATAAATATGTACATATTCAGTAAAACTTAAAAAATGTTCTTGTCCTGAAAGTTTTTTCATTTAAGTTTTACTTACATATGTTTATGTATTTTTTTTTCCTTGAAAACAAACTTCAAAAATATTTGAAAAACAAAAATAAAAAATTCTTTAATAATTGAAAAAATCAAACCATTTTTGCGAAAACACAAAGATAAAAGAAAATTTGAATTGGTGAGTTAAGTGCATTTAATATGGCATTTACGTTTGTGCATATGTATGTATGTGCATACATACATACATACATACATACACATGTACATATGCAGATGTATGTAAATATATATGGATATGTATATGTATAATGATGTTTCCAGGAGAAATTTATGAGTTATTGAGGGACTGGTCCAGTTCAGACATAGTATATTCCGACATACATACATACATATATAAGTAAGTATATTTTTGAATAAAAAAATAGCGGATATAGCGGATGCACAAGTTTCTACGATTAAGCTTATAGAAGACGACATTCAATTGGACATGTTTGGTGGGCAGCCACCATTTATACTAATAAAACGAAATCTTTTTTCTATAACATCTGTAAATGTTGTAGTGGATCAGATAATGTACAATGCTGAAACTGTAGTATCAGCATTAGTGCTTTGTTTTAAGGTTTACCAAGTTTTCAATTTAAATTACAGTATTAGTTCCTACAATTTTTGGCTATTTATTCAGAAAACTTTATTTAAAATCGATTTAAAATGTGATATTGTAGGGAGTAGTTTTAAGGGAATTAATTAATTTTTTAAAGCACACAACTAATTTTATTTAATTTTCTTTTACTTTTTATAATACTTGTACATAATATTTTATAACTTTATAATTTTAATCTGTTTGCATTTCATACCATTATTTTAATTTTGATTTTGTAATAACTATATTGAAAACCTATCTTAATTTTATAATTTACTTTCAAAAAATCAATATAATTGTAGCATCAATTGATGGAATTATAAGTTTTGCACATAAAGTTATATAAAAAATAAAAATTATTTATAGAAAAAAATTTTTAGCAACTCTTTATTTTTTGGGGGTTAAATATATTGTAGTAAAAATAAATGAAGAAAACAGTAATTTCAATTGATTCGGTAGGCTATTTTTTGTCAGTCAATATAATTGAAAAAGCAGTTGTTTTTACAGTTTTTGGTAGTAAATTTATGTAAGCTAAAACAATTGAAACAACAGTCGTTTTTACTGTTTTTGTGAGTTATTTTCAGGTTGTTAAAAAAAATGGAAAAACAGTAGTTTTAAATGATATGTAGGTTATTTTTTTGTAAATTAAACTAAAAGAAAAAACATTTGTTTTTACTGAAATTTTATGTTAAAAAATTAACATTCAAAAATAACTGAAAAAATCATTTGATTCAAATGAAATGTTAGTAATCCGGTTTTTAACTGAAAATACTATTGTTTTAAATGATTTTTCATTCGAATTTACCTACATAATATTTTGAGTGTAGAAGCCCTTTTGTAATTGTAAAGATGAGTTGAACTCTCTGAAGGACAACGAACAATCATCACACAGTGCTTTGAATGCAAATATACTTTAACTTTAATTCTTTGCAGACAATTTAGTGATATTAATTAAGACTTAACAACATTAAATAAATGTTATGAATTTTTAAATGGTGATATTTTAGCAACTTTCTTTTTGGCAACACAATTTTTGGCAACTCAGCTGTTTTTGTATATCATGTTACTCTTAAACATGTTCAGCTTGGTCTGTAATTTAACCATGAATCGACTTACAAACGAACTGCGCTTGCAGGCTATTAAATTTTATTATCCAAATTCATGCTCGGTTAAGAAAGTGCATCGTGCACTTCTTCCATTTTATGGCCAGCTTGGGCGTCCTTCTGAGGCGGCTATTCGGAATCTTGTGACTAAATTTCGCACCAAAATTACATTACTGAACATTAAACCACCAACACGCATACGTAGAGCGCGGACAGAGGAAAATATCACCGCTGTATCAATAAGTGATGTTGATGACTTTTCCCCCCGTCCCATCTCTCTCCCCCCCCCTTAAATGGAAGCCCTCGACTTGGCTGATATGTGGTTCCAGCAAGATGCTGCCACATGTCACACTGCACGCGAAACAATGTCCCAGTTTATTTCACGTTTGGAGCCAGTCCATTTGCCGGCTAGATCGTGTGATTTAACACCATTAGACTATTTATTGTGAGGCTTTGTTAAGTTTCATGTCTATAGGGACAAGCCCTAACGGTTGGCGACTTACAAGAGAATATTGATGAATTTATTCGTGAGATACCGGCCGAATTAAAGCCAGCGTATAAACCATTTTATTCGTAGACGCGGTAAACAATTGCACGAAATCATCTTTAAATATTGAATTGTATACATTTTTCTACTGACTCAAATCAAGATTTCATACATTTTTCTAAATTTGATGTCTTTTTTTTTATAAATCAAATCTGAAAGCTTTTAAAATAATCGCCGTTTATTATTCATAATAGTGCGTTACATTCAAAATTTCGGACAAAATGTAGTAGACAAACAAAATATACCTCATCACTAGATTTTGTCAAAATCTACTGAAAATCTAGTAGAAGTTAGTGACACAACTACAGTTTTTTTTCCAATTTGTACTATCAAGTCAGCATGTCTACATAAAAAGGTGTTTGAATTGGCTGCAGCTTTTAGGTTGTAGATTTGGAACATTTTCAGTTATACTGCATTTACATTGTCTCGAAGTCAAGTATATTTGATTAGAAATCTCTAACGAAATCTATATCGTTTACACTAAGCTTTTTTCACATTTTCCAAAATTTTATATCCGAGACAAAATCTTTTGTCTGAAATTTAGTCTTAAATTGCAACGAAAAAAAATGCCTGCTTAGCTCACTCACACACCTTCAATAGAAAATTATGAAGAGCGTGGCTAATTCACTCACCCTGGATATAAATTATGTTGTACAAGGCAGTAAAAGATAAATTAAAATATTAGATTTTTAGTAGATTTGTAGGAAATCTATTGAAAAATTTGATTTTGTTTTGTATGGGGAATCTAGCAAAAATCAACTGGATTTAGCCGCACGTACGGGACGTAGTAAATTTTGAGACAAAGTAAATACCCTATTAATGGGTTTTGTTTTGGATAAAAAATCTTCGTGTTTTTTATTTGCTTACTTTACCATTGCTACATTGGCTGACTTTTTTTAGCTCAAGTTGTGACTGTTTTTGAATTAGTTTTACCACTGTACACTGAAGTCACTGGTGTATGCTGATAATCCAGCTACAACTGACGTCTTGGAGGATAACATTAATTGTATTATTTTTAAAACATGTGCAACATTTCTAGAGAAAGTGGCCCAAGCTGGGAAGTCCAAAATGCGTTTTGTCAAGACTAGCTGCGCTTGTCATATCCCCGAAATCATTTTCAAATATCAATCCTATCGTATTGCATGCTTCGAATAAAACAATTTTTTGGATATAATATTTTATTTTTGCTGTTTTTTTACTATTTAAAATTCTATCGGGATTAAAAAAATACCCTTTAAATCCTTATGCCATGGATTTATGTCAAAGTCACTAGAGTCAATTAGTCTAATAATTTTGACTACTTTAAAAGTGCACAAAATTCAACAATGTTGTAGTCTGACATCACCTGCTCTAAAGCCTAATACAAGTCTATAAAAAAAAGAGTTAAAACTAAAAATTTAATCACTTGCGTGTACCGTTACCTCAAACCCAATTTATTGCTTTAAATCCTATTAAAAACTGACATTTGAAATTTAACTCAAGAGCTGTGATGTATAAGAGTGAAAAAATGCTGAAAACAAAAAAAAAACAAAAACCATCATGTAATCTCTTGCATAAAAGTTATTTAATATTCCAGTCAAGTACAAACAAACTTATTGTCAGTATTTTGTAAAAAAAAAACACAAACACACACGCACCCACAAACACATGCAAAGAAAGCTTTAAAAGCATTGGGAGACAAAACCACATGCAAAGTTTTATGGTTAGAGGTTTATGAAAAATTACTATTTCTTATATAACAAAAAATCTACAAACCTCCCAAAATTCATTCAAATTCAAATATCGTTTGTGTTTTCCTATTGTTTATGGCAGTTGCATACCCCCTAACAAGCCATAAAACAAATAAACCCCACACACCCACACACATGCACAAACAAATATTTAATTGTCAAGGCTACATGTGGTTGATTTCAGTTTATTGGACTGTGCACTTCATACAAGAAAAAAATATTAAAAAATTTATAGTTTATTGGGCTGGAAAGAAATTAATACTGTTATTTCATTTCGAAACTTATTTTCCGCATTTTTTTTTTTTTGAGCGTAAACTGTAAAGCCTTCTGTAATACCCTTAGCTTTGCGTAAATTATTTTAATTCAGCGGCAAGTGTATGTCAAACTTACCGCTGAATGTTTTTGTCAGCTTTTTGTGAAATTTATTTTATATTTAAATTTTTAATCTGCATGTCGATCATTTGATAACCAAGCTGCTTACAATATCCCTATAGAGCAGAAAAATTTGTTGTTTTTTTTTATTTTATTTTCAATTGGTATGCTGACATGCATGATCCTTATATTAAACAAAAAATGTATATGTAAACAGAGTGACAAGCGAAGAAATCACAATATCACAATCACACAATAATATAACATAAATAAAACATTTTGCGAACCTTTGCTTCAAAAACGAAAACTTTTAATGGCCAAGACCTTATATTACATACATCTATAATAATAAGTAATAATAATAAATAAATAATAATAATGTAAATATAAAATTTATTATTATTTCATAGACAAATGTATGTAGTTTTGATATAATTCTAAAATTTTTCCCTTGGCACGCA
The DNA here is from genome assembly GCA_936439885.1 of Nowickia ferox. NCBI lineage: Eukaryota > Metazoa > Arthropoda > Insecta > Diptera > Tachinidae > Nowickia > Nowickia ferox. The sequence goes on along the minus strand of OW387023.1, from coordinate 85,108,083 downwards.
ATTTCACGGCCTTACGTATATATTTCAATTTAAATATATTCTCTCATATTTAATACAAATTAATAGGATAATACTTTTCTACCCGTTGACGGCAACAATTTTAAATGAAAATTAATATTTTTTATTTGTATTAGAGTTTTTGTAGGCTCTTTCTCTTTGTTTTTTTACAGCATAAGAATTAATTAACAATGCTAAATATAACACAAAGACGTTGCTAGTGAATTCTAAATGAAAAATAAAATGTGTCTAAAAGTATGCAATCGTTTTCGATTTAAGTGCGAATGAGTGATTTACAATTTTATTGTATATCGCTCATACGCACTGAATTACAATAAACACGCTTACCGGGGATAAGAGGCGCACAATTTTGCTGCCAGGATCAAAAAATGGTGTACAAAATTAAGAAACAATACGCTTTTATATTTTATTGAACTAGAATGATTTTTAATCAGGAATAATTTCTTAACCGGGCTTATTAAGTTCAATATTTTTAATTCTTATTGAATGAAATATTTTTGTTAATTAATGTGAGTTTCTAAAGAAGAGAAGAAAAATTAAACTAGACTTTATTAGCTGGAGAAAATACCGATATTGTGAGACCAACAAATGTATTTACCAAAGGAATATCAACAATTGTATACACAATATAATTATTACTCATAGTCGATTTCATTGAAAATTTGCGTTAAATAGCTGATGTTAATAACAATCTCTACTCCAGTAGATAGACATGGGTACTGATGAAGTGTGTGGCTGCACAGACAACTATCGGTATTTTCCCCACCTAATAAAGTCTAGTTTAATTTTTCTTCTCTTTTTTAGAAACTAACATTAATTAATAAAAAATATTTCAATACGAATTGAAAATACTGAACTTAAGCCCGATTAAGGAATTATTATTGTACAAAATGATACTCTGTCACAACAACAACGCAAAAATTGGCTATTTGCAATTTTAGTGAGAGGGAACAGATTTCACGTCAACTTTTATTCCCGATAATGCTGAATATGTTGTGAAAAATTGTCAATTCAGTGCCCCGTTTCTGTAACTTATGAAAAGTTTTCGCATCGAGAAAAATTAAAAAATTATATATTGGTTATCCTATTTATTATAATTATTGGGCATATTACGAGTGTCGTATTTAGATTACGACGACGACGATTTTGTACTAGATTAAAGAAAAAAAATTGCAATGTTATTTAGCCTGATACAAAATTATCGTAGTCGAAGTCGAAGTCGTAACACGACTTTTTAAAAATGTAAGAATGTTTTAAAGAATTTTATTGCATACAATCGTGGTTTTAATGAAACAAGTTTTTTATTAAAAAGTACAATAATTGTTTAATTTATTATTTAATAGTTATAGTTCATTTAGTTTATTTTATTAATTCACAGTAATAGTTCTAAATTTATGGTTTGACGACCATCGTTCGATACTAATAAAAAATCATAACTTCAGATATTGTATTGTTTTATAGTAATGTTTCCTTCTATTTCGTCCCAGTGTCCAATTGTCTGTAATATTAAATATATATACATGGTTGTCCAACGTCCTTTCTTTCTAAGTTTTGTCGATTGTCGAAAAAGGTTAATTTTGTCTAGTTCCTACAAAAGTATCAACAAATAGTTTTTATTCTTACGCATCCTGTTATTAACAGCTTTACAAAAAAAATTTACTCTAAAAGTTCTTACATTCTTACACTATTTAATACACTAAAAAAATTATTTTAAATAAATATTTTTTTTTTTTTTCCATGCGTTTATTTATTTATTGTATCTTCAAAAAATGAACTAACAATAAGTTTTCAAATCTTAAATCTAGATATAATAATTAGGCCCAACCAGTGTCAGGCATAAACTTAGTGAAAATAAATAAATATAAAAATAAAAAAATATCTAAAATTTGGAGCCACCATTACAGATTAAAACAAAAGTGTTTATAAAGAAAAGAAAATATATATATTTGGAAAAAAATTAAGATGAATTAGCTAGAGCGATAACGAGATAAGATAAATTTCATTAATGTCTTTAAAAATAATACATGATGAATAAAAACAATTCTCGTATTCTATTTCAATTGAGAAACTTTCATAAAACAAATAATTTTATTGTAAACTGGTAACAAACATGTACGATCAGACACATGATCGCTGATGATGATAGTGTAAGGGTTTGCATGACAAACACTACACAAAATAGATTGTAAATGGTATTGCAAAACTTTTTAAAATGACACTACAGCACTGACTTTTCTTGAGCTATATGTTCCTTTAAAGTGAACGATAAGCACTTTAGTAAATTTTTAATCAAATAAATAATGTTAATAAAAAGACTTGCTAAATAATGTATTCAACTACATTTATTTATAAAAATAAACTTAAATATTGCACATAAGCACATATCAACAAAAAATTTTAATATCTTTTATCTCAACATTTCAACTAAAATCCAAAAACTCACTTATTTTAAAAATACAGTCAAACTTCTCTAGAATGAACTTCTATAGAATAAACTGTCCATATTCTGGAATTGATTTAAAACAAGCATCGTTTTCGTTACAATTTGATATATTTGATTATAATGAATTTAAATAAAGTGAAGTTCTCTTTATTTTGAATAAATTTTGCCAACGTAATTTTGAGTAACATGCTTTTTTGTCTCCATATCTAACTAATTATTTTAAGCAATTTCCTGTATATCGAGAGGAAGTAAAATATAATCATGGTTTTCTCAAAACATGCAAATAGGTTTATAAAAAAGAAGAAGACATAAACACTTCTTCAGCAATTGACGTGCTTCGAAACGCTGTGAAAATGAAGAGTTATGTGCTCATTAGTGTATTTGATTTCTTAAGTGCGTGAAAAGAGTTTTTTGGAAAATAGAAATGGAAGAGTGTAATCCAAACTGAAATAATACAAAACTTAAAAAATATACATAATATTTGCAGATATACTCGTATAATAATTATAATTCTTTTAATTTAAGTGGAAAAATATAATTTCTCTACAATAAAGTTTCAATATAACGAAGTGATTTTCTGCCCAAATGCACATTCATTATAGGCAGGTTCGATTGTACACATAAAAAATATGTACACCCAGAAAAACAATAAAATATATGTTGCATTAAAACAACAACATAAAAATAACCGTAAATGTGTATGTTTATTATGTTAACTTGTAAAACGTTAAAATGGTTATTCAGTCCTAAAAAAATATTTCAAAACATAAATATTTTTTTAGGACAATGTTGAAAAATAAAAATAAAAACAGCCCATACAAAGGAAGAATAAAACTAATATTAAAAACTTTTCACACAATAGTTGGTGTTAATATAAATAAAAAGATATGAAGCCACAATTTTAATAAAATTTTTTAAACAAAAAAGTGCAAAGGGAAATACTCTTTCAACGCAAAGCACAATAAAACAAAATATGTCAGCTTGGAAGTAGCCAACGCAATGGCGTACGATGAGAGGAAAAGTCCATAGTAAATCTTATATGAAAATCGTTCAATCGTTTCCTACATAACGTTCAAAATACCAATTTTGAATTTTTATTTAGCCCCTGCTTTCTACAACCCGGCTCTGTAGTCAACGTGGCAACTATTTTAGTCAAGGCCAACCTTAAGAAAAATATATTTTTAACTTATGGTTTTTTAATAGTTTTCGCACATCTAAATTTAAATAATTTACAAGCATGTAAAATTTTTTAATAATTTTTTTATTAATTTTTAATTTCCGATGTCTCACGTGACCAAACTATATTATATTTTTCAGCAATATTTTTTTTATTTTTATTTAAATTAAATATCTAAGTTTGTACTGAATTTTTGATGAGCTTTCTACATGTACTCTCGGTGCAATGATAACAAATGTTATTTTTCAATGTCGCACGTGACATGAAAAAACGATTTTGTATAGAAAAATTTTCAGTTATTTGCAATTGTATGCTTTGAACACTTAGAAAAGCTTAAGAGGGAAAAATTCAATGGATAATGATTTTCTTACAAAAAAAACGACTAAAAAAAATATCCATATGATTTTGTGAGTTTAAATTCAAATATCTCGAATATTGAATTTAATTATTTTAATTTTAACTTTTAATTTTTTGGTGACATTAGACTTCTTGGATGGAAATACCCATATAGTAAAAATTTAGTGAGTTTTAAATTGTCTGCAAAAAAAGTAATTTATTTTTAAATGGAATAGGAAAAACTCAAAACTAGTACAATTTGGTTAAAAGTTGCACACACATCAGCCCTTTTCATTTAATATTTACATCCATACATTTTTGTTGGCCATCAAATTCTGGCAATTGGTTTGTCAGCGTGTGTTTGCTACAACAATATTCTTTTACAAACGATATGCGTGCATATGCCTCTATGTATTCATATGGCGTTGAAATGAATGCTTACGGTCGAAAGGTTAAATATAAAAACCCATTTGATATAGAAAAAAAACCTTTAGCTAACACTCTTACTAAAGTATATTATAACAGCTAAAATAAAATTGAAACAAACGCAAAGGTTTTTCAATGTTTTAGGATATTTATTATTATACTTTTAGACACCTGCTGACGGCAGCAAAAATATTTACCAAGGCAAACGTTTATTGTATACTAAAATTGCAACTCAGCTGACAGGTGTTACTTTCAAATACGGGTACATAATCATTTTAGTGTTTACAATGAAAGAAATAATAGAAACATTTATACACATATTTTCATCCCAAAAACTTGGTGCTATAACTTTAACTTCCTTTTATTTTTTAGACGGCAAGTGTGTATCACAAGCAACTTCAATTTTGCTGAAGTACACACAATCAAGTTTAATGTTTTAAAAAAGGAATAATTTTTACACTGAATACGAGTATGTATAACCAAATCAAATGAGTTGAAAAAAAGAATTCTCTTAGTGAACATAAAACCTGAAATCACTGATGCGTAATGTCAAGGAAATATTTCAAACCTTAATAAATGTGGTGACCGGAAAGAGGCCAAAGAGGAATTCACAACATAAGGAGCAGTAAAAATTAATAGATTTGTTTTTCTAATTTATTTTAAGGCCTTACGTAGGACTGTATTCTTAAAAAAATAATTTATATTGCAAGTGCATTGTAGTCGGAATTTGTTTGGGAATTTTGTTTTAACACACACTTCAAACCCAAATTGTTTTTCTTTTTTTTTAACAATAGAAAATGTATTATTAACCGCCTTCAAAAAAAGGAGGAGGTTATCAATTCATCTCCATTTTTTTTCGGCGGCGTTACTTCATGACTCGGTACATTTTAAACCGATTTTAAAAATTATTTTTTTTTTGTCCCATTGTCCCATTGTAAAAAAGTGGGTAGGAATACGCCCACAAATGTTTTATCTGATTTTATGATATTCTTTTTATAGAATTGCTGAGAAACCTAGCAAACACCTTTGGTTCTTGTAATTACACAATTTTTAAGTTAAAAAAATGGGCGGGGCTATGGCCATTAAAATCTATTATTATATTTCACGTGGTTCTACTTTCACAATCTTTTAAATTAAAAAAAGGGCGGAAACACGCCTTCACCGATTTTTACAAAACTTAACCCACACCCTGAGCTGTTGAAAACACACAATTTAGCACTTAAAATGGGCGGAGGCACGGCCATTAAAATTTAATTTTATATTTCACGCACTTCTTAACCAACAGATTTTAAATTTTTTTCCTTTTTCTTTTTTGAAAGAGTTTACTTCCAGTTTGGTGCCATAAATTTTTTTTTAATTTTTTTTTGCATTGAATTCGCTTTTTTTCAATTATTTTATGGAGAAGTTTTATTTGTTATTGGTAAGGGTCGTCTGGGTATATTTTGTGTCTACTACGGAAATTCAACAGTAGGCTTGAATTAAAAAATTCTCGAAAACACGACTTTAAAAATTCACATGTTGATGAAAAAAAACTCTCAAAAACCTAAAAAGCTTCCCAGATAAAAAGTAATTTCCAAAATATCATAAAAATGTAAAATATATATAATGAATTTTCACCAGAAATAATTTTTAAAAATTATCTCACTAATTTAATTTTGTTAACCCGGAAGTAGTGCAAATTTGGCTTATCCCTACTCGTTTTTACACACGCTTGTCGTTGCTAGAAGTTAACACAGAAAATTTTCATTTTAAAAGCTATGAGAACAAGGTTAATTTAACATTTTACTGCAAGGAACATAACTTAAATTAAATAATTTATCAAATAAGATAAATACATTAAAATAAATTCATGTTGTTTTAACTTGAAAGAACTTTGATTCAGCTTGATTCTTCAAGCTATTTCACAATCAAATTCCCGTTATTTCAACTTGTAATAACATTGACTAAATACAATTCTTCATTTTGATTTAACAATACGAGAAGGCTAAATCAACACGAAATAAAGTTATTACAAAAGGAAAACTTTTCTTTGAAGTTGACTATAAATCTTGGTGAATTAACATGAAACACATGTAAAGCGAAATCCTTGCGAAAAATTTTTCAATTTGCCTTTTTCGGTAGATTTTAAAATGAAGTTTTTCTGTGTGTCCTTCTCACATTTTTTCTACCCAAAAATCGATGGTTTTCTAGTTTCCTCTGCCAATTCACTCTTCACACTATCTAAGAAAAAGAGTTGAAAGGTCTCTAATATCTCTTTTATAATAGTTTTTCCTACGAAAGTTTAAAAATTATGAAAAATATTCTTAAGCTTGAATGAACAAAAATAAATAAAAAAAGGATAATTTTTTTTTCTTCTAGGAATCTTCGTTTTTTTCCATTTGACAAAATTCAATCAAGTGCTCTTGTTAATGTTATTTCTTAACCGAACATTAAAATTAAAAGTAAATAAAAAGAACTCAAACTCTTTATACTTTACACAGAGCCATAATAAATAAAAGTTGCTTGGAAGTGCCACTACTCAAAAGCAAACAGAAGGCAATAAAATGGAAAATAATGATGATGGAGTTAAAAGATGCCCCTTTTGTCAATAACAATTATCATAAAACATGCCAAAAATAAGAAGAAGAAAAACTAACACTCTGCACATAGAATTGCTTAAAAGTGTCGGATGGACAAGGTAAAGAAGAGGAAAGGGGAAAAACTATATAAAATATTCTGTGAATTTTAACAAAAGAACTATTAACCGTAAAAATGGCTTTTGGTGATAATGCGTTTTACTGTGAAAGCGGTGGCGTGGCGGTCTCGTTGGACATTAGTGGGTTGTTATGGGCCAAACAGACACATAAAAGAATTGAGAATGAAATATAAAATACCATAAATAACAAACGTACTTTAATAAAAGCGATATTAAATTTATGTTGTGCACACTTTTCAGTAGAAAGAGTTATCCTGAACTTGAGCAACTATAAAAGTGATGAAACCAAATGCTAACACAAATATACATACACACATACGAGTATGTATATGCATGTGTACATTTATTTTGAAAGCGAAAGAAAAAATTTAATATTTAATAGTACACACAAGTACGTATGTGTATGTGAGTGTTTGTTCAAATGTGTGAAAGCAACTAAAGATGTATGTATGTATAAGCACACACATCTACATACTTATACAGTTAATAATGGCGACGATTTAAAATTGCACTGTATTGAAGCCGTTTCGAAATAACAATTATTGGCTTTATATTGAATGGCAGTTCAAAATGTGACAACAAAAAAATCCTGTGCAAATTGGTAAGTTCTGGTAATCAAGAATCAAACAGATACAGTCTGATTTTCTCACTTCATGAATTTAATAAAGGCAGGGATACATGGATGTGTCAGAAGATAAAAGGCGTAACTACACAAAATAAAAAGTAGAGTAAATTAGTTTTATTTGAAAAATTGATTTCCAAAATTTATGAAAGTAATAAATATTAAAAAACATTTTTATGGTATTTTACAGAACAAAAAAATTAGTAGGGAGGGGATACCAGCGAAATAGGTGTATTGGTTAATTTTTTAAATTTCAGTAAACAAGTTAAGTCTCGCTTTAACAAACCAATGCGTTGAATTAAACTGGTGTTAATTGGAATAACTTCTGAACATTTTCAAATAAGATTCAAAACCTATGGCGATTTAATTTATTTTTTTTTTTTAATAGTTCATTTATATCTGAGCAAAATCTAGAACTTATGAGTTTTCGGGCAAAATCTAGTAGATTTCCCATACAAAACAACATCAAAATTTCAATGTATTTTTAATCAAAAATATTTTACTTAATAAGTTAAATAATGATTTGGAATTATTAGTGCGTTAACAAATTTTAAACTTAAATTGTAACAATTCCCATTAAAAACACTAATTATTAACTTGACTGCTCCCGGTCAAAAAATACTTGTGTGGCAACACTCTATTCTTGAATAGCTGTTGTTGTTATTTACATTTATTTTCTTTTTACATACTCAGCGAATGTAGCAATAGTAAAGTAAGAAAATAAAAAAAAACATGTTGATTATTGAGTTCTTGTTTCAACTTTGTTATTTGTTGAGCTTCTCATTTGTTTAAATGAAAGTTTAACATATTAACTCTAGTTGTTCTAAGGAATTTTTGTGTAAAGGTTCCCTGTAGAGTTGTGCATAATAGTTCATTTTACTGAATCGTTCAGATTGATCCGAACGATTAAATGAACTAGTTCGTTCAATTCGTTCGTAGTTCATAGTTCTTTATTTACTCTGAACGAACGGTGATTGAACGAAAGATCAGATTTGTTTTCCTTTTGTCGCTTTTGCTTTGATGTTTTGTTTAATTGTAAATAATAATGCAAATGAAAATCGAATTAAGTGAAGATTTGTGGAAAATATTGTGAGGAACGAAAGTAAATTTCAGGACGTTTTTTTCAAGACATCCATGGCAAAAAATTTGCACTGAATATCTAATTTAAAATGTTGCCACTGAATAGCTAATTTAAAATGTTTAATATAGGGTGTTTTTTTTAGAGGTATAGAACTTCGAATTGAAATAAAACACAAGAAAATCGTTTTAATGTCCATCAATTTGGCTTTATTGGAAGGATAATTTTATGCCATTAACGTTTAAATATGATTTCGGGCATGTGGCCGCCGCGGCTGGCTCGAATAAAGCCAATTCTACAGGTCCAATTTTCAACCACTTTTTCGAGCTTATGGGGCCGTATGTTGGCAATAACGCAACGAATGTTGGCTTCCAAGTCCCCTAACGTTTCTGGTTTGTTGGCGTAGACGAGCGACTTCACATATCCCCAAAGAAAATAATCCAATGGTGTCAAATCACACGATCTTGGTGGCCAATTGACCGGTTAACCGAATTAATTGCTCTGATGGACGATTATGTCGACCATAAAATGGACGGAGCTTGCGGTAAACTTCGCGAACTGAACCATTATTTTCGAAATAAATTTGCACGATTTGCAAGCGTTGTTCTTTTGTCAACCTGTTCATGATGAAATGGCAAACCAAACTAAATATTAATCACTTGACAGCTGACAAAATGGCCGCCAGTTAAAAAAGTGATGCCAACTTAAAGTTCTATACCTCAATAAAAAACACCCTTTATTTGAATTTTGACTGGTATATTACTAGAATGGAATATGGAATACTAAACTAAAAAACATACTTTAAAATAATTCCCAATATCAATGAAATTAAATCTAAGACATAAAAACATAAATCTTGCATATTAAATTGGTAAAAATATATAAAATCAACAATGTGTTAAAAAAATCAACAATGTATGTTTAAGTGCATGCCTGAAAATAACGAACTGAACGACAAAAAGTTCTATGATGTAAACAAGGAACGATTAATTATTTTCTAGTTTTATATGTCAGACGTCATACTAAAATTTGGTTTATTCATTGGTGTAAATTTTAATATCGTTTCTGAACGATGAACTATAAAAAAGACAACAATCCTTAAGTCAGAATCGATCAATTTACTGAATCGTTCAACTGAACTAAATAGTTCGTTCATGAACTACACAACCCTAGTTCCCTGATGATCTGCATTAGCAACAGTGAAATGCGCATGGAATCCAGCTAAACCCCTCAAAAATCAATTTCAAAGTATTTTTAATAAAAAATATTTTACTTAATAAGTAGAATAACAATTTGGGATTATTAGTGCGTTAATAAATTTTAAACCAAAATCTACTTCGTCACTATATTTTGTCAAAATCCACTTAAAATCTAATAGAACTGGGTGATTCAACTATGTTCTTTTTTTTTTTTTTTTTTTTTTTTTTTTAATTTCAAACACCAACTACGAGTTTTGTCTAGTTTATTTTAAGCAGTTGCATAATCAGGTACCACCTACCGATGCCGCTGTAAAGCAATGCAAGAAACTTTTTTTTAAATCCATTAATAAATGTGTTTTGTTATTCGTTGAATGATATCTGTTATTAGCACTAAGTACACTTACATCATAAAACACATAAATTTGTAACATAATTGTTTAGACAAGATTTCTGTTCCAATATAGAAATTGTTTACTGTACAGGAGAGTTATTTGTTTTATTCGCTTTTTAATTTCAGAATCAGACAAATTGTTGATTGAAAAAATCAATGGTTTTTTTCAAACAAACTATTACAAATTTTTGCATTTCAATTTACAAATTTCTTTGTAGGCCCTGAATTGAACAAATTAATATTTGATTCAGAGAATTCTGTGTTTGAATTGGAAAATGAGTTTTTTCCGTATAACCGTCTATATTCTGGCTTCCACATCGTTTTCACATGTTTTCTTGTGAGTTCTGATGTTAAAACACATGTTACACCTAATTAAGCTAAAATTTAGACAACACAAATTAATAGTATGTATTTTAGCATCCAAATTTAGAAGAAAACAATTTGAAAATTGACGATTTCAAACTTTTAGATTTTTCGAGCAAAAAGACTCGTACTCTTTTCTTTTGTTAACAGTCTTGTGAAAAGAATACCAGCTTTTTGCTCAAAACTGAAAACGAAAAAATTTTAATGTTTCAACTTAAACAGGTGTAGCATGTGTTTTGACATCCGAACTCACAAGAAAACATGCGAAAACGATGTGGAAGCCAGAACATAGAAGAATATTAAATTTTAATAATTACCAGAAAATATGAAACAAGTTAGTTTTTTTTTTGGTATGTATGTAGGTACAAAACTTAAATTATTTTAAGAATACCAAGTAGCAGCACGGCTTTTGAACATCTTAAGTTATCATAAAAATTACAAATTAGCAACTTTTCCATCCCTGCCATACGTTGTGTTGCTTTTTGTAATAACCATAGTAAACTTTAATCATATTTAATTTTCAAAATTTCTGCTACTTTTATTCTTTCATTATTTCGATATTAAGTGCGATGTTGGAAAAAAAATTATTTATTGATAAAATTGTTGTCTTATTTCAGTTTTAATAAATCGTAGGCGTTAAAGGTTGTATTATTTGTATTTACATAAAATCTTCAAAGAGACCAAAAATAATTACAATATAAAACTTTTCTTTTTTCAATTCACTTATTTTCTTACAAACTTCTCCCTAAAAAAAACGACTGCTCTCACAATTTTAAGACTAAATTCCAAATAACTAACACAAATGAAAAATATGCATTATATCAAACAAGAACATGAAGAATTTCAAATAAAAAATAACAAGAAAATATTTTTACATCCACTTTTAATAGTAAATAAAAGCGAATAAAAGGTGGAAGAGCAAATAAATTTAGCAAAAAAAAAATTGTTTAAGAAAAATTGGACAAACATACCCCAGCAAGAGGAAGTAAATTCATTTGAAGCGCTTTTAAGTTACTTAAAAGTAGAAAGGCAAACAAGACAAATGGACAATGAAAATGGCTTAAGAATAGTATGCAGCACACTACACACACACACACACACATCAAACACACATAACACATACATACTTCCATACACACAGTTGAAAATAAAGTGCACAGAAACTAAAACAACTTGAAAATGTTATTTGCCAAAAGTTGATGTACACAACTCAAAGTATGCTGATTGTTAAGTTTAAGTGATGTTGGCAATAAATTGTTGTGTGTTTTTTTTTTCAATAATAAGTGGAATAACCAAAGAATAATGAAAAAACCTAAAAGAAGAAGAGTTAAAGTGGGAATTGAAATGTAGTAAAAACCAGTAATAATGCTACATTAAGCTAAGCGTAGTCTTATATACCCTTCACCGAAGTACATACATACGTATGGAGTATATTTATTAGGGTGTCCCTTAATAAAAAAGTTTGGAATTTTATTTGGTCCCTGATATTGCTTAAGAAAAAATAAGACAATTATTTACATTAACAAATGGGATATAAAAAAATACTCAAAAATAAACTTGAACATACAATTATATATAGACACTTAAATTTAGCAAAGTTTAGTTTAGTTTTATGCACACTACACGAATTAACACTGAAATTTAAAAATTCAAAACTAAAGGGTATTCCATCAGTTAAGGGAATTTTGAAAATTTTCTGTGTCTTGGAAACCGTAAGAGGCAAACTCTTGAAGTTTTCCAAAATGCTAAATGTAAAAAACCACAAAATTAACAAATCGCCACAAACTGAAAAAATCGCTGAAGGAAAAAACGCCAAAACAAACAAAAAAGCGAAAACAATCGCCAAAACAAAAAAGCGCCAGAACTAAGAAAAATCGCTAAAACGTAAAAAAGCGCCAAACTTAAAAAAAGCCCCTAAAATTAAAAAATCGCAAGATACCGAAAAAAACGTCAAAAGGAAAAAATCGCCATAAATTAAAAACAACCGAAAAAAATTTTCGAAATCCGAACAAGATCCCCAAAACACGAAAAAAATCGCCAAAATGAAAATAAGCGCCAAAAGTATAAAAAACTCGCCAGAACGAAAAAAATATCGCTAAAATTAAAAATATTGATATAACTAAACAACGCCTGAACCAACATTTAAATCATCATGGGCACTTGACAAAAATATATTCACTTGACAATCACGGTTCATATACTGGAAAGTAAAATCAACTGTAGAAAGCAAAAACACTACAATAACACTTACATGTATGTAGCGACGGTGCATCGAATAAGTAAAAATTTAAAAAATTAATATGATGATCGTAAACGTTAAGCCAGAATTGTTAAACTTACTTAGGTAGAGTGATATAACTTCGTGCTAACCTGAAAAGAAAATGAAAAAACAGAAAATGAATAGTGATACCAACAAATGTATTTACCAAAAGTAAACCAATAATTGTATACACAATATAATCATTTCTCATTATCCATTTCATTGAAATTTTCATTTCATTTCATTGCATTAAATAGCTGATGTTAATAACAATCTCTACTCCAGTAGATAGACATGGGTGCTGCTGAAGTGTGTGGCTGCACAGAAAAATATCGGTATTTCCCCCAGCTAATAAAGTCTAATTAAATTTTTCTTCTCTTCTTTAGAAACTCACATTAATTAATAAAAATATTTCATTCAATAAGAATTGAAATTACTTAACTTAAGCCTGATTAGTAAATTATTTCTGATTAAAATTTTTTTAAATAAAAAATATTCGATTATATAGGCTAAAGTTTGTATAGTATTACATATGTTGTGTCCGTAAGGAACCGTTCATGTGAGAGTCAAAGTCGCTCTTTAGTAAATTTATTATTGTTCAACAACTTCTATGAGGGTCTCGTTCCTGCTCATGGAACTGGTCAGTAAACTTCAACCCAAAAGGATAATTTTAAAATTAGCTGAAAAAACTTCGTCTAACTATTAACTTTATACGTTATTGAGAATCACAAGATGTAAACATAATACGCTTAAAGGCCTCAAACAAAAATCTTTGCAAAACCAACAACTTTATTTAATTTTGCACTAATTTTATTTTAAAATTTTTTTCAACACTGATTTTTACCCAATGCAGCATGTACTTAAACAAACTTTTAAATGGACTTTAGAGGCAGCATTACAAGTTTGTTACAAAGAAAAAGAAAGAATGATAACAAGCTTTTAAATGTTTCAAAAGTCTCTGAGTTGTGTAGTTTAAGATTATTGCTTCATCAATTTTCAGGAATTAAAATTTGCTTAACTTCCCAGGATTATTTAAAATAAGCTAAATACTATAGTTTTTAGCACCTCTTATTGTTCACAAAACAGGCTTCTCAAGTTATCTGTCGTCCTTGATGGGTCTTTTTAATATATCACATAATTTTTTCTTTAAATGCTACTACCTTTTCTGGCGCTGCTATTAGCAAATAGGAAAGGTTTTGGGCCACAAATTTTTTTGGGAAAATTTATTTCATATTGCAAATTTGGTATTTTACAAATTTTTAAATTTAATACGTACAACGCTGATATATTAAATAAATCATTTCCAACTCAATACCACAATATTTCTTTTCTTTAAAATTTCTTTCGACTACGTTATATAAATTGTTGCTTTTTTTCAACCAGATTATTTGTGTTATCAAATAACTCTTATTTTCGAAGTACATTAAGCAATTTCTTGCAATTTCGTTATTGTTTTCAACTTCTTGCGTATCTACTGGTCATGTGAAAAAAAAGTAACACAATATCTGCAGCATTAAGCAACTAAGAGTAATATGCATATAAGCAGATATTGCATGGTTGATTGCCCAAATAAACAGGATATGAAAAATTTCAGACAACAAAAAATCTTTCTCAAACGAACAGCAAAACAACAGGCACTCACACATACACACATACATGTAGTGGAAGTGCACGCTGACATACTTTCTCTTGTACGAGGATATTGTTCGAAATAAAAATAAACATCTTTCGGCAAAAGTCTGCAATAATGGACATAAATACATGTATGGAAATGTTGCTGCATGAACACAAGCGTAATGAAGAGGAAAAAGTTTGTGTTTTTAATTTGCAGCATTATAAACATTATATGACTCAAGTATTGCTTATACGTGATTTGATACACTGGTGTGAATATTATAAAAGTCATCACAAGAAATAAAATTATAATTATTATAAATTATAAATGACAAAAAATAATCTACACTGAAAGAAAAACACTTCGTAATGGGAATTAAACCATTACGTTGCTCCCCTTTCATTAATACAACGACAAATTTCATTAATAAAATTAAACATTATAATATTAAACTGATGCAAATTTCATTAATGGAATGAAACCTTTCTAATGCTTAATATTTTCCATTTCGTATTATCATTAATGTTACGAAATAGTTTTCATTCGGGTAATGAAAAACTTATATACACGGTTTTATGAAGAATTCATAAAAAAAATTGTTTAAATTGGTTTTGTGGCATAAAAGAACATCAAAGTATCAAACCACAATTGCAATTAATATATAGTTATGGAAATTATAGTTTCGTTGAAACTTTAATGAAATATTTTCGTAACTACAATGAAGAAAACTTTCTGTTGCTGGCTAGTAAACAGTGTGTTGCAGTTGTATTTGCAGCTTCTAAACCTGGAGACAAGCCAAAGTATCTTTTTTAATATACATTTACATACATATATTTATTTATAAGTTCAAACTTTTCAAATAAATTAAATAATGTTGAATTAATTAGATCAATTAAATAATGTTGATATTTAGTGTGTATCTAAATAATATTTGAGCGGTAAGTGCGTTAACTATCACGCGATGAGTTCCAAGCACAAATCTTGGCTGGAGAAAACAATTACATTATACAAACATTTTTCTGATACGATATCATCAAAAAATTATTTGTTACGTCTCAGTAATGAAATACTGTCGTGATATACATGAAAAATGTTGTTAATTCAATGAAAAACTTCGTTAAAAAAATTTATAAATTAAATAAAATTCATTGCAATAATTACATATTTCATTTAAAATATGAAAACGTACGTTTGTTTCTTAGTAAAAAAACATGTCGTTACATGAATGAAAATATTTTTTCAGCTGATGAAACAATTTTCGTAATCCGAATGAAGCGTTGCAGGGGTTGAAAAACAATGACGAAAAAAAATCATTGCATTTACGAAGGTTTTTCTCTCAGCGTATAATATAATATAATTTTTTTAAAACGTAACGCTGAACGTTCACAAATATTTTCTATATTTTGTAATTGTAATTTAAAATTTTAATTTTTTTTTAAACTTTCTTTCTGTCAACACTGTTTTTGGCAACTCAGCTACTTTCGTGTATCATGTTACTGTTTAACATGTTCACTTTGGTCTACAATTAACAATGAATCGACTTACAAACGAAATACGCTTGCAGATTATTAAATTTTACTATCGAACTTCATGCTCGGTTGAGAAAGTGCATCGTGCACTACTTCCATTTTATGGTCAGTTTGGGCGACTTTTTGAGGTGGCTATTGGGAATCTTGTGATTAAATTTCGCACGAAAGTTACATTATTGGGCATTAAATCACCAGGACGCACACGTTAAGTGCGGACAGAGGAAAATATCGCAGCTGTATCCGCCAGTGTTGTTTATGACCGTGAATTATCGATTCGGCGTCATTTGCAGCAATTGGGACCCTGTTTCCGCCCCCCCCCCCAAAATGGAAGAGCTCGACTTGGTGGACATGTGGTTTTAGCAAGACGGTGCCACATGTCACAAAGCTTGCGAAAAAATGGCGCAATTGAGAGGTAAGTTCAGTCAACAGTTTATTTCGCGCTTGGGGCCGGTCAACTGGCCGTCTAGATCGTGTGATTAAACGCCTTAAGACTATTTATCGTGAGGCTTTGTGAAGGTTTATTTCTATAGGGACAAACCCTAACGATTGACGCATTACAAGACAATATTGATGAATTTATTCGTGAGATACCGGCCGATATGTCGGCGAGAGTATGCCAGAATTGGGCCCAGCGTATGAACCATTTCAGGCGTAGCCGCGTTCAACATTTATATAAGATCATCTTTAAACATTGAATTATACCAACTCAAATCAAGATTTCATACATTTCTCTAACTTTTATGTGTTTTTTTTTAAATCAAATCCGAAAGCTCTTAAAAAATCACCCTTTAAGATTTGTCCACGCTAAGCACTGCGTTTTTCAAAATAAAGCTCTTAGCTTCCCACATTATAACGAAAGCTGACAACATATCCTTATAAAAACTGACTTTGGTTTTAAAATCCATTAAGACACGTTGAATAGGAACCAAACAAAAACGTACTAATAATTTATTTGAATCAACTAAATTTTTAATTACAATTATTCATGAGTGAAAAATTTGTTTGTGTATTAGCAGACAAAAAATTAAAAGAAAAACTTTAATTTCTCGCTGTTTTTAACTTTTATAAACAAATGCAATTTAAAGGTCTGAAACAGAAATAAAGCAGCAAAACTTTTGGCCACCTATTTGGAAAAATTTTCTTTGTGAAACGCCATCAACAGCTTGCATTAATATGTATATCATACTGGCTTGAAGAGTTTCAGACAAAAAGTATGAAAAAATTAAACAGAAAAACCTTAAAAGTGCAGGTATTCGTTTTATTTTTAATATTTATCAAGCCTTTATGCTCGACATACTTTAAATATTTAGTTCCAAAAGGAAAAATTATCTAAAAAGCAACTATCAGATTCAACCTTAATATAAAAAACCACTTCTCTGATTACATCCTGGTTTCTTTATAAAGAAACTCTTTTATTTTAATTTCTCCTACAGGCATAAGTTGAGGGAAATTAAAGTTTATTCGTAGTTTCTTCTAACAATTTCTGCTTGCACATTTGCTAAAAGCAGATTTTTCCCTTTGTTTTTACTTCATAGAATTTTTCTTTCTTTTTTAAAAATTAAATTCCTTAACAATACCAGCAAAAGTAAACATAACATAAAAAAATAGCCGGAATACGTATAAAAGCTAAAGTTGCTAAATTATGACACGTAAAAAATCTATGTAATGCTTAACTTTTTTCTAACTTTTTATTTTTGCCTTGAATCCCATTTGTGCTCCCACTTCCGCTGTTAACAGTGCACTTCCGTGGCCTATGCATTAAAATCCTCTAGCAGTAGTTCATTCGCTTCTGTCGCTATTTACTATCTTTTTGCGGCCGCGTTTTGACTTTAGTAAGTTTGTTATGGTTGAAATTTTTAAATAAAAAATAATACAGAAACAAAATAAACAAAAAACTCCAGAGAAACTGAAAAAGTTTGTGTTTAAATAACTAAAAAAAAAAACACACTGTCTCGTTTCTACCTAAATAGACAACACAGAGGCACGATTACTGAACATAAATAATAAATATTATGTCCTTTAATTTCGTCTCACTGTGGCATCCGGCTTTTGTTTTCGAGACGTTGGTCTTAGTAGTTGGAGTAAATTATCACAAAATACACCTTTATTTTTAAAGAGTATATTCTGGGAATATTATGGTAAGGCTAAATCGAGCCATAACCACCAAAAGAAAAGCTTAACCGACATATTTTTTGCACCTCTTCTTTTTTTAAGAAAATCGATTATTTACGACCGCAAATGATCGATTTTGGTAAAAAAAAAATTAAGTTCGAAAATTATGTCGCTTAAGCGTTTTTGGCATGCATGGTACGATATATAGAAGTTTATCATTCCATATCGTCACCTTAAATGCAAACGGACGTAACCACACAAAAATTCGAAATCGAGTTTTTGATTGATTATGGTTCATTTTATGAAGCAACATGTTAACGCAAATATTTAGACCACTACCATCAAAAAGAAATTCAAACGGACGTAATTACAAATGCACCTATTTTTTATTGCAAAGAACGTAACATAACATAAAAGCTTAAATATATAAACAAGGAAACAAATAGTTAAAAATATATATGTATCCATGCAGCAAGTAAATTTCGAAGAAAATTTTCAAGAACACTTTATTGTTATTGATTTTGAAACGTTTTTTGTTTCTCCTGTAAAAAAATATAAAATATAAATTACGTACGTTTGCATTTAAGGTGATGCTATGTAGTTTCCATATATTCATAAATGCATTTATATTCTGGGTCTTTGTGAATAGGGAAGCCGAATAAGCGATTTCCGTCCGTCCGTATATCTAGAAAAGGAAAGGCTAGAGACTCCGGCCTTTGAATGCTTTAAAAGGTTTTGTCCTGAACATATTGTTATTATAAGGCAGCAAAATCAAAATTATGCTTCCAGGGATGGTAAAAGCAGCTACTTGAAACCAATTTTTTTCTTCTTTGTTAGCTAAACATATTTTATATTTCAGAAAGAAAGAAATTAGCATTGAAAATTGGCAAAATTAAGAATACGGTTCCAGGGTTGGAAACATATTATTTTTTTGCATATAAAAAAACTTGAGTATAACTAAAATTTTTTTTATTAGTTAAAGATATTTTATAAATTAAACAGGAAGAGTTCGGTATTGAAAATATTGCAACATTAAAAAGACGGTTCCAGGGCTGAAAAATTACTTTTTTTGACATATGGGATTTTCTGATTTTTTCTTTATTAGAAAATATATAATTTATTTTAGGAATAAATAAATAAATAAATATTGAAAATTAAATAAATGGTTTCAGGGTTGGAAACTTAATTTATATACATAACTATAACTATTGATTCTTTATTATTACTTAAGCATATTTTATATTTTTGGAAGAAAAGGATTAGTATTGAAAATAAGTAAAATCAAAAATACGGTTCCAAGTTTGAAAAAAATTTTTTTTTTTGTTATATAAAAGTATTTGACTAAAATTAATTTTCCTATTAGTTCAAAAGTGTTTATGTAATAGAAAGAAACAGATTGTTATAGAAAATCACAAATATTAAAAAACGGTTCCAGGGCTCGGCAAATTAAGGTTTTTTGGTATATAGGAGTTTCTAATTTTTTCTTTAGGTCAAAATATTTTATGTTTAAAAAGAAATCAATAAGTATTGAAGTTGGAAACTTATTTCATTTTTTTATAAAAGTAAAAAAAAAACGATTTTTTATTACTTAAAGATATTTTAGATATTAGAAAAGAACAGATTGGTTTAAAAAATCTGAGATATTAAAAATTTAGTTCCAGGGCTGTAAAATTTAATTTCTTTGTTACATAAGAATTTCTACATATTTTGTATTTTAGAAGAGTTTATTTCTATTCGTCCAAATTGTATATAAAAATCTTGTTTAACAGTACACTCATAAGCTTTTGTATCTAGTATGTACAATAAATTGTCAACGTATGGTCATCGATTTGAAATGTGATAAGTGCATAATAAGCAATATATCACAATGTTTTGTAAAACTAATAGGTGCTCGTGTTTCATATAGCAGCAACATATTGTTTAACTAGATTTTTTATATAATAACTGGAGAAATATAAAAAACTCCTGAGCCAAAATATATAAAAATATTTTTAAATAACAAAGAAAAAATGTATTGTAGTTATGTACTTTAATGCAGCCAAAAAGTTTAAATTTTCCAGCCCTGAAACCGTGTTTATGTTTTTGGTGATTTTCGTTACCAATCTATTTTCTTTCCAAAATACGTTAAAAAAATGTTTTTATTAGTTTCTTTTATACACCAACAAAAGATTCCATTATCTTACACTAAATTTGTTTTTTTATTATTCTCATTTTCAACACCAATTTATTTGTTTCTATCAAATTAAATATGTTTAATTAATGAAGAAAAATAAATTTAATTTTATTAGTAGCTTTTATATACCAAAAAAAATTTAAATTTTCCAGCCCTGAAATCGTGTTTTTGGTTTTTAGTGATTTTCTTTACTAATCTTTTTCTTTCTAAAATATGTTAAAGTAATACAAAAAAAAAATGTTTTAATTGGTTCCTTTTATATACCAGCAATAGTTTCCATTTTCCAGCCTTGAAATCGTTCTTTTTGATTTTGCTGGTTTTAAATACGAATCTATTTTTCTTCTATAAAATAAAATATTTTTATATTTAATGAATTGAACAGGCTAATTAATGTTCGTATCGCCTTTTAAGCCAAATTACATGTGATAATTATTAATGAACAAATAACATCAAAGTTAGTTGTAAATATTCTGACAACACATAGTTGAACGGAACAGCCAGCCGTTTTCGAAGGCCACTTAACCTTCATCATCAGCGTTCTTCTGTGTTTGGTCCACTGTGTGTGGTGTCAGTTGATGTAGATTTCTGCATTATATACGAAACTTTTCTGCAAATGGAATATGTGAATTGGTTTGATTCATCTTATTTCAATTTGCTGAAATGTGTTTTGTAATGAAGGCCCAAATTTACCATCACTAAATTTACAACAGTCTTACCATAGTCGTTTTTTAATTACTAATTATGCACATGTTAGTTAATTTGCTTATTTTTGTTCTACTTAAGACAAACTTTTTTTGGTTTGTTACTATTAAGTATATTTTTATTTAATTTTTTGCCACAAGCCCATGACTATTAATGTTAGTTAATTTAATTATTATTATTCGAACTGCATTTGTTTCTATATTTAATGAATTGAACAGGCTAATGTTCAATAGTTCAAAATAAGCAAATTAACTAACATGTGCATAATTAGTAATGAAAAAACGACTATGGTAAGACTGTTGTAAATTTAGTGATGGTAAATTTGTGCCTTCATTACAAAACACATTTCAGCAAATTGAAATACGATGAATCAAACCAATTCACATATTCCATTTGCAGAAAAGTTTCGTATATAAGGCAGAAATCTACATCAACTGACACCACACACAGTGGACCAAACACAGAAGAACGCTGATGATGAAGGTTAAGTGGCCTTCGAAAACGGCTGGCTGTTCCGTTCAACTATGTGTTGTCAGAATATTTACAAATAACTTTGATGTTATTTGTTCATTAATAATTATCACATGTAATTTGGCTTAAAAGGCGATACGAACATTAGCCTGTTCAATTCATTAAATATAGAAACAAATGCAGTTCGAATAATAATAATTAAATTAACTAAAATATTTTTAATTAACAAAGAAAAAATTTCATTTTTTTAGTTGCTTTTATATAACAAAAAATAAATTTGCCAGTCCTTAAACCATGTTTTTAATTTTGCTGATTTTTATTATCAATCTTTTTCTTTATAAAATATGTTCAATAAGTACATAAAAAAATCGTTTTAATTAGTTTTTTTTTTTGATATGTAAACAATAGTTTCCATTTTCCAGTCCTGGTACCGTCTTTTTGATTTTCTTAGTTTTCAATATCAATAATATATTCAAATATTATTAGTAAATTATCGAATACTGTAAAATTGAACAGGTGGTATTTTAAAAGTTATCAACAATTTTGCCATTTTAATAATTATAATTTTAATTTCAATAAAAAAGTTGATTTTTTACTACATGTCACTTACGATTAAATCGAAAATAAGGCTCGACAAATACTTTATGGGGTTGCATATAAATATTGTGGAAATTATAACCGGATCTTTATATACTTTCAAAATTTGTAGGGAAAGTTACAAAAATATTTTTGTGCACGAAGTCCCTAAAAATCGTATATGTGACATGTTCCACGAAAAAAATTTTTTGTATTTTTTGAGTGCTTTTAATAGGATTTCAAATGCCGCAAACCTCAAGTTTCTATGTCTTTTAGTTTTTTTACAAATCACCTGTAAAGATGAACATAATTAATGAAAAAATTTAAAAATGTAATATAAACAGATAATATATATAAT
The DNA here is from genome assembly GCA_936439885.1 of Nowickia ferox. Classification (NCBI taxonomy): domain Eukaryota; kingdom Metazoa; phylum Arthropoda; class Insecta; order Diptera; family Tachinidae; genus Nowickia; species Nowickia ferox. The sequence goes on along the minus strand of OW387023.1, from coordinate 85,085,539 downwards.
ATTTGAAATTTAAAAAAAGTTCAAAAAAGGTCCCTTTTCGTGGAGCAGGTCACATATAATCAATAACTTTCGATCTTAAGGGTGTAACTGAATTTCTAGAAGTTAGAAAATTGTCTGTTTCATTACGCCTACAATATTTTTAATCTTTTTTTTTATTTTTTGCTTTCAGAAGTTGTTACATAAATTCAATTTTTGTGGCAAAGATCTTTTCAGTCGGCTGAATCTTTAAACGGCACAAAAATACAATATTAGCGCAAAAATATAACTAATTTAATAATTTTTCCGTTCACCAAATTATGCCACCATGAAATGTTATTATTTTACATTTAAATTTTTGGGCCTTGAGGAACACTCAGGCCTACTACTATTACTACATGTTATCTTCTTTAGGAAACGGATAGTGATAGAGAAGGCTGGTGCTGACGGAAGATTCTATCTCTTCATTCATTATTTTTACAACTCTGCTTTTTTGCACATTTTTAATAATGCGGTGTTACAGAGCCTCTGCTGTCAATGAGGCGTATTAAATTTTTAAGGCTGTGTTTAGTAGCCATTTTATTGATTATTTCAATTCGACAATAATTCTGCTGGACAATACCGATGAAGAAGGGAGCTCTGATGTTACATTAGGATTAGTATCTGCTGAAGCCGGTCTCGTAGTTCAGTGACCAGTGACTATGCCTTCATCACTTGAACTTTCCTACAACAACTGATATAAAGGGACACTAATATACATCAGAAAAATGTGTTGTTATTTAATGACTGTTGGATACAGGGCTCGATTTTGTAGTCAATGTACTAACTACAACAGCCAAAGCCACGTAACCAAGTTACTTTTCTAAATCACTCTCCGATGAATTCCAAAAAAAATTCGTGCCTTTTTCAAAAAATTTGTTAAACACAAATGTAAGTAATTCTTACACACAATTTTCTTTGAAAACGTAATTATGGTTTCGTGACTTCAATGCTTATCTCTTCACAACTAAAACAAAGAAATTCCAAAAAAAAAACCCTGACATTCATCATCGAAGCACTGCAAAGAATACATATTTCAGGGAGGTATGCTGTGAGTTGAAACGTGGTCGTTTATTTTATTTTATATATTTTCATACATGTGTAAAAATTAAATTGCCATGGTTGTTAAATAAGCTAAAGTTTTCCTGCTATTTTTATTGAAAGTTGTTGTATATTGAAAAATTGACTTCTTTTTGCGTTTTTGTGTTCTATGGAAATTGTATTTCATTTTTATTTTTATATTGTGGGTACATTTATTTGATTTAGGACTCATCTGCTGTTTTTAGAATTCACTTGTAATAATCATTTAAATTGAATTTTACTCATTTTATTTTATACTTTTTTTGCTTTAGCAAATCATTTGGCTTCTAGCAGCAGCTGCTTCCAACAATTATCTATAATTGCAATGGGTTTGCAATATTCAATTTAGTTTGGTGTCTTGTCGTTGCTTTACATAAACTCTTTTTGGTCTCTCTGACTCTCTCATTGTCATCAAATGAAATATTTTATTTTTTCATTTATGAGTTTGTTGGTTTTTTTTTAATATCTGTACTGAAATCTTTTGTAGACAGACCATTTTTACAGCAATGAAAATATTAAGGCAAAAATCATTGATAAATATAATTCTATAAATTTTATAAAAATAATTTTAATATTGAGGACACCATCAAATGTTGGACAGTAGCTTTTGAATATTAAAGATTCAGCTGGCAACAACCGCTTTTATTTCAAAATTCGCTATTCAGCTTTTGCCCTTGTCATGGCCAAAAGCAGATGTTGAAAGACTTTTAAGTACAATGAATTAAGTGAGCAATAAATTAAGAAATTGAATTCCAAGCGACACTGCTAAGTAATTTTTCACGTTCGGTATGTAAAGCGTGTTTCTTTTAGAGTGTCACAACTTTGAGTCCTTTTGAGTAAATCAATTGTGGCGCCCGCTGTGTGGCATGTGGCTCCGTCCTGTTGGAACCACATATCAGCAATATTAATGCCAAGTAATTGAAGTACGAAAAAATTTCGAATCATGTTCCTATACCGTTCACCATTGACAGTAACATTCTGGCCATCATCGTTCTTGAAGACATATGGACCAATGACTCCTTCAGCCCATAAAGCGCAAAAACCAGTAATTTTCTGTGTTTCGACAAAAGCTTATCTATTCTCCTCACTCCAAATGCGAGTACGTTCCCCTTCAACTAGAAATGGGCTTCATCGGAAAATAAAATTTTGAATAGAAATTCAAAATCAATATCAATTTGTGCTTCAGCCCATTCGTGGAACTATTTACACGCGTTGCTCTAGTGTAGGTCGATTTATAATGAAATTTCAAAGCAAATCAAACAAACGGCAACCATCAGCTGTGAAATGGGTACTCAAATAAAGCAGTGATGCCAACTCAAAATTTTGACACTCCAAAAAAAATACACTCTATATTTTCTAAAAAAAATTATTTGGCAGATAAATATAACAAAAAAATTTTAGGAGATATGGTGCAAAACTCCATGGAAAATGTTGTCAGAAATACAAAACACGCAAGGAGTGTTAACCGATCAAATACTTAATGACATTAATGTGAAAAATAACGTTCGTAAATTCAGCAAATTTATGCATCTATGCAGCAATTCGGTCAAGTTTTACTGCGTATGCGTGATCAACTGTTGCACATGCTTTGCAACTGCTCAACATCTGTTCAAAGTTAAAATTTTTTAATGAACCGCAAACACTTTTTAAGTCGGCAACTACTTTTATTTAAGAAAATCATGGTAACAAAAGTGACAATTTTTTTTTGAAATTATAGTAAGAAAAAGATTGGAAAGAAAATCAAAGCGGCTATTTCTTATAAGAACACATTTGGCCGTAAGAAGAAGACAACTAAAATAAAAAAAAACTCTTTGAAGTATTACAAAACTACTAAGATTATGTGCTTCAAAGTCATTTTCGAATATATTAATCATCTTTTTTTGTTAAATTCGAAGCATGTAATTTAAATATCGACATACACATATTCAACTTACTGCTCCACTGCAACTATTTGCATCTCAAAATAATTTACTGCTCCATTTGCACATTTGCAGAGATTTGTGGCAGGTTTGTGTCGTTTACTTAAACGATGCTTGACGCTAAACAGTGCTGCCAAGTTCTGCATTTTTGAACATTCGCGATGCTGCAGACGTGCACTATAGATGCTTTTACGAACGTAACCTGATTAATTCTTGCAGAAAATAATGCAGTTCTTAACAATTTTAAAAATCTAGGTATTTTTTCAAATTATTATTTTTCCCGAATTTGAGTGGACGCCTTAATCTTCAACAATAAATGTCTTATTTTTTATCTTAACCCATATTCACCAATTTGGGGGCTGAGACCGAATAGAACCCAAAATTTTTTTATTAAGGGGCACCCTAATTAGAATACGGCCGGTTGTGCCTCCTTTGCACAGAAGAGTAGTTGAGCCAAAAAGCTTTTTTTTGTTTATCAAAGATCAACGAAACTTGCCAGAAATATTTTTATAAGCCTTGAAAATAAATACAAAACGGACAAAGGGAAAAAAAAGTTCCCTTTGGAGGAGCTAATCCTGCCTCTAAAAAAAATGAAATTTTTCTCAACTTTTCCCATACTTTTGTTTAGCAAATGCAATTTTTAGCGTCGGCGAAAGTTGAAAACTCTAAACTTGGACCCAGGAGACCGTAAGATGCCATTTTCGTGCCCGCTTCCTTTTATGGGCGGTGACAAAAATATTATTTGCAAAATATTGTAAATATTAAAAAAATGCACTTCTTATGCATTAAAATCATAAAAATTATACTTTGGTACTTTTATGGACAGGGGGAAGTATCCCTCCCCTCAAAGCAAAACATCTTATGACTGACAAAAAGGTTTCTTACTCATATTTACCTGTTATTTAACAGATTACATGTGTACTCATATTATGAAGCCTTTTGGCACAAAATTAATCAGTCAATTTATTATTAAATACCTGAAATTCCTCAAGGAAAATTTAATTAAATTTTGTATACATATTCATGCAGTTTTCCTATATTAAAAAAATTAGTTTGTTGTATGAATATATTGAATACTTTCAGTTCATCCTTTATTTTTTCAATATTCAGTTTATGAAAATATTTGCAACGAATTTCCATATTTTGTTCTACAACAACAATAAATAAAATGAAATGCACACGCATATAAAAACGAAGAAAAAAACAAAAAATAAAATAATAAAAATATTTCGTTATCACATTCAAACATAAAAACGCCTAACATGAAAAATTCCACAGTAATGGTGTTTGTTTGTTTGTTTGTTTTTTTTTCACTCGCTCTACAAATACTATAACAGGCACACAACGTACTACACTCATTTTTACAAAAGGATCATCGAATGGAATTTTTTGTTCAGTTGTTGGTGTATCAGAGTGAAGAACATGTGAACATGAATCCCACCTCAAAGAAAATGCCAAAAGGTTGGCCGTATTGTTCAGCCTGTATAGAGGCGCACAGTGTGTTGTTTGTATCAAACGAATGGACAATATTTTAAGGAAATAATAATTGATACGTTAATGTATAATATTACGATGAAAGATACTTCAAAGCTTGAGCATCTATAAGTCTAAGGGTGTAGATATTTTTACCAAAGTGCACAAAATGAAGTTTTAAGCAATTAGCCTTAAATATTTGTTTGGTTCCACTCGAATTCATTTTAATATTAAAAAAAATATACTCAATAACTTAAGTTATATAATCAATAAAATACACAATCACCCGTTTTGCGTATGTCGAGTCGGAAATTCATCTGCGAGAATTTTGTCATGGAATAAAGAAAACTTGTACAAGCTTTGTTTAATCAAATACAAAATTCTCGTAGACGAATATTCGACTCGACATACGCAATACGGGTGTATAACTACATTAAAATAAATACATATTTTCTTTTCATATTACTTCAATATCAAATTCACGTTGTTTCAACTTGAAAAGGGCAAACCTTGATTCAACATGATTTTTCATTTTTTACTTAAAAGTACTGAATTTTAAATCAACGTGAAATAGAGTTATTTCAAAAGGAAAAATTTTATTTTTGCAGATTAAAGTCATATTGAATTAACATGAAACATCTATGAAGTAAAATCGTTGCCCAAAAATGTCCAATTAACCTTGTGTGCATAGATTTTAATATGAATTTTTTCTGAATATAAGATTTACCTACTTCATGATTCCACCCACTATTTTAGTCTCCAGCAATGTAGCCATGCGATTTCACATAAATTTTTAAACACCTTCACTTTTCTATAATAATTTATATATAAATGTCTCAAATGTTTTTCGCATGGCTAAACTATTTCCAAAATCAAACGTATTAAAACCACTGTGCGGGGGCAATAGAAGTAATGGTGATGTTGGCTGAATTTGCTGTTGTTGTTATTGTGGCACTTGTGGCACAGCCAAACGTAGTGGTTGATAATGATAGAACTGAATACCAATATTTTATGAAATTTCCGAATGGCATACATTCCGGCAACACAAATACCAAGAATTAATTCTGCCAATACCAAATGCAGTAAATTGAATAATCGACGGTAACACCCATACATACACACACAGATACAAATAACATTAAGTAAAATCTAGTGGAGAGGTTAAAGTAGGCCTTGCGAGTGGCCTTAAAGATTTTAGCTACTAATAATTTATTCGATCTTACTTATATTATTATTGGCTATGCAGCTCATCAGCTAAGCACACTTATACTTAGGCTATGGGTATTTAATTAGACAAAAAAAATACATATATCGAAAGTGAAGTAAATGTTGTAGAAATTATTTAGATATTGTTATCATTATTAGCATTTTCTTTTTGTTATAATTTTTAAAATATTTGCATTGAAAAAATTTTATAAATATTTTAAAATAAAATAATAAAGAATTTTTTATTGCAATAACTTTGTAAGCCACAGAAAAATATTAGAAATGTTTATTTTTTAAATAAAATAAAAAATTTAAAATAAATTTAGGTATCCACAATTTTTGATTAAAAATGGTACTTCCAATGGGTTTTCAGCATTTTTTGATGGACAAGTCATAGTTATCCTCCTAAAATGCTTCTTAAGGGTGTTTAGAGTAGTAAATATTAAAAACCCGATTTTTTAGACTTATTTTAAACTTAAAAGCTGATTTATTGAATATTTTGTTTTCGTGGCTTACAGAGTTATTGCACTATAGCTAATAAATCAGTGAATGTTTAAATATAGTTTGAGTTAATTTTCATAAAAACTTAAAATGTATTTAAATACACTTTCATTTTTTCAGTGGCGAATTAAAGTTCTTATCAAATTACGTTGAAAGTACGGTAACACTACAAGATTTCCAAATATTATGGAAAGCTTTCCATAGAACAGCTGTTCAATATAAATAAGAAAGTTGATTTATCAATTTGCAGAAAAGTGAAATAGCAAAAAACACATTTTATGATACAAAAAGAGCATCGGAATGCATTTTTCTATTTATATATTTCATGATATGAAAATATGTGTTACATTTGTTGTATATTTGCGAAAATTAAACGAAATTCTTTTTAATACGACCACATGATGTTCATGTACATGCATTCAACAAACACACACATGCACAAAACATATGGTATGTTTGTAAAACTTAAACAACACTTAAATGCACACTTTGGGATGAAAAACTAAATTTTGCGTTTAAACATGATTTAAAAATAAAATACATATAATCATTGACTGATTTATTAGCCCTAAGCCTCTCACATGTAGTGTTTGTATGGAACCATTATTAGTTATTTGGTACAATTAAAACCATGTTTAAAAATCTATATAAATAAATAGTATTTTTAATCAAAAAAATTCTAAACAAACATTTATCAGTTTCTATATGTACTTATTTAATATTATCATAAAAGTATAAAATTTCTAATCAAGTTTTAGCTTCTTTCAAAAGTAAGTAAACGAAATTTTTCAAAACTGCTGTTTTTATTGATTAATCTGAATCTTTAAAACAATAATTTATAGAGAAATGTATGGGCATACAAATCTAGGACAGTAAGTAAGAGTTATTTGTGGTGTGAAAAAGTTATGACGTTTCCAATATAAGACTTAATATATTGCAACGTTTATTTGCATATGCAAACAACACACATAAATATATACATAAGTGTATGTATGTATATAGTATATATATATATATACATAAATGATATTTAAATATGCACATCTGTATATACATACATATAGGCAAATCTCGGTATAACGAATCTCGCTTTAAAGAAAATCCGATAAAAGAATTTTTACTTTAACAACTTTATATAGCGAATAATATCCTAATTTTATATTGGATATAACAAATGATGAAGAAAAAATGGCAAAATAAAAAAATAAAAAATTGCTAGAAACATATTTCTAACTTCTCTTTATATGGCGAATGTTTTGATAAATATGTATGTGTGCTCTGTATAACGAACGGCAAAAAAAAAATTTAAACAAAATCTACAGCAACAGTGTAAACGCAAAAAAATGTGATACCGTTAGTTTGTATTTGATTGTTTATTTGAAAACAAATTGCCATCATTCTTTTTATTGTATTGTATTATGTCTACAATAATAATAATTCAAATAACACTTGAAAAAACTTTGCGATATAACGAATTTTTCGGTGTAATGAATGGGCCTGACATTACATCGTTCGTTATACCGGGATTTGTCTGTATATGCAAATAGCAAAAAAATATTTACCTGAAATACTTTGTGTTCTTACCGATGGAAGTAGAAGTAGAAGTAGAATTATTTCCTACATGAAAAACTCCACCAGGATTAGATTATATTCAATGAGTGCTTATAATCTATTCAGACATACTTCAAACTTTAATTTACACAAACACAAATAAATACAACAGACAAGGCGCACAATGTTGTTTACACCTAAAGTACGAGTATAAAGGAATGATGCCGAATACAAAACCGTAAAGCAATAAGCAAATGAACAAACAGTATGTTGTGCTATAAAAGAGTTTTAAGGAATAATATTAAGAGCAGCGTGGATGAAAAATATATGCATATGTATGTATGTAAATATTACTTTCTATAGGCAAGGTCAGACGAGGCAAATATTTCACAATGATATGTTATATAATAATCGCTTAGTCGACTTAAAAAAATTTAGTTCTATTATGCTGTATGTTGTCCCAGTTGAAAGTTACAGTGGTTCATTCCAAGGCTACATATGCAAAGAAAGGATCACAAGAAATGGAAGCGTTAGTGATTTTTAGTATATTTTTTTTTAAGAAGAGAAGAAAAGTTAAACTAGGCCTTAGCTGGGGGAAATGTCAAAAATATGCTGTGCCGCAGACATTTCAGCCAGCTAAAGTCCGATTAAGGAATTATTTCTTATTATAATTGATTTTTTATTAAAATTACATAAAAATGGATCCTTTAGTTTACAATTTTAATGAGTCTTTTAACACACGATTTTTAAATTTTTTTTGGAAAAAGAAAATGTTTTCATAAAACTTTCTGAATATCTCCGAAACTATAAGACTGTTAAAAAGTTAGTATGAGCGTTGTTTAAAGGTCAATTTGTTTTCTATCTTTCTGTGTATTTTTTTTTTTTTTTTTAATCGAAGAACTCGAGTAAATGCCAATTATGTAATGCAGCATCCTCTTTTTTGCTCATTATAACGGAAAATCTCGAGATACAGAGTCAATTAAAAAATAATAATTTATAGGCATTGATACTCAATATCAAGTTTATACATATAATTGACTACGAAACCTTTGTTGACCTTACATAATAAATTTAATTTTCTTGAACTATATTTTTTTTATTAAAAATACATTGAAATTGATTATTGAGGGGTTTGTCATTTGTTGAAATGAAAGTCGAACATAATAACTCAAGTTGTTCTAAGAAATTTTTGGGTAAAGGTTCCCTGATTATCTGCATTAGCAACACAGTGAAATGCGCATAGGATCCAGCTAAACCCCTCAATAATCAATTTCAAGGTATTTTTAATAAAAAAAATATTTTACTGAATAAGTAAAATAATAATTTAAAATTATTAGTGCGTTAAAAAAATTTAAACTTGAAAAATTAATTGTTCGAATATTCGAATAATTACTGTTCGAACATTAGAATAATTATTGTTCCAATATTCGAATAATTATTGTTCGAAGAACAAGAATAGTGCTTGCATACACAATTTAATTATAATGCCAAATAAAATTGTAATGTACATATACATTATTTTAACATTTGCAGATTCGGATAACGATAAAGAAAAAGAACTGGCTGGAAAGAATATGTTAACAACTTCGACCCAATCATGCATTCATTAACCATTCAAATTGTAGCTAAGATAACCTTCATTAAAATCGAAGTAAGTGAAATAAAAATTGAACATGATACTTTTATGTAAAAGTTGTTTACTGTCAAACACTTAAACTAACATCTCATCAGCTATTCCGACAGCCAGTCGTTCGTAATATTGATATTTGTACAGCTTTAGCTTAATAGCTGTAATGACATTTACCACCTGAAATGGATATAAAATTGCGTTTAAGACAAAACATGGAAAAAGCGAAGCGAAACGAACGGACAGAGTAAAAGAAGCTAGAAAGGAATTTTAACAACAGTTTATTAATGGAGCTTTAGTAAAAACTTCTGTAATGGTCAATACCAAAAAAAAAACAATATTGTCGTCGCCCTGCGAAATGATATGAAGCTACTGATGCGATTCATCTACTTACACACAAATAAATAAATACGCCCTTATGCCAAGAAATACATATTAGCTATTGATCAATGCCTGCCTGGCTGCCTGCCTGCCTGCCTGGCTGCTGGTATGTAAGATAACGTGTCTGCCGAATAGTAATAATGGCTTCAAGCATTTATCCCACAATTTGCGCCATTTCAGTGTGTTAATTGTAATTATAGTGTATTTTACACATTTTCTCTATTATACTTTCTTAATGTTTACTTCATATAAAGCACGCGCTCTTGGCCTTTGATTTTATTTATTGAGCGGAATAAAAAATCAACAGAGTAAAAGTTTTTTATCTTTCCATTTTATGTTATTGCGATACAAGTACCTTAAACTGACACCAGCAAAAAAAATACATATGGGCATTTCCACTGAAAGTTCCCAGTTTTGTTGCGTGCGGCAGCAAGCAGTTAAGCTTGTATTTTAGAACAATGTGACTCGATTTTTCTTAAAATTTTACCTAATGTAGAACTGCTTACGGCCTACACAAATTTAACTGTGGCAAAAAGGAAAAAGTGCGTAAGTCGAGATAAGCTGATTTTGAGTTAATGGTACCGCGGTAATCTGCATATTTGAAAGTACCCCTGTGCAAATTAATTAATGCGATTTTTCAAGAAATTATAGCACATTGACTTGCGGCTTATCTTTTGGAATAAAAGCTTAATTGAGGTTATACTTTGGCATATTTCAACTTGAATGTATTATTTACAGTGTATATAACGATGTTTGTAAACGAAATAAATTGCTGAAAATCGACTTGAACGCTTAAAAGTGCTCTCCTGCAAAACAGTAAAATATGACTTAAGCACTTTTTCCTTATTCAGTTTTCTCTGAAAAAACAATTATATTTGTTTGCTGTCGCACGCTACAAAAAGTTGACATTCCTGTGGAAGTGCCCCTTATCTTGTATTGAATTCATTTGTAATATTGCTTAAGTTGTTTCTACGCTCTTTATTACTTACATTCAGTAACGTAACAACAAGAAAAACTTTTTGTTTTATTTTTTTTTTTTTTTTGCATAAATTTGTTTGTTGTGTTTAACTTTAATTAAAAAACTTTTCGTGCTGTTTTGTTGATTTCCACCATTGATGTGATATCGGATGACATTTAAGCAGTTAAAAAAAAATTAAGACAAAATTCTTTCACTAGCGTTGTTGTCAAATACAGAATATATACATATTGTACATGTAAAGAGAATATATAAATACACGACTATTGGAGATGGTGTGGTCTTATACTTAGAGACAAAAGCTTTTACCTGTTATTTGTATTATTACGTTTACGTCATTTCAAAAAGAAGACTAAATTTATATTTTTTAATCAAAAAATTATTCAATTTCAATTTAATTTAGTTTATTTAATTTTATTTTATTTTATTTTATTTTGTTTTATTTAATTTTATTTTATTATACCCTGCACCAAAAATGGGAAAGGGTATGTATAGGTTTGTCGTTCCGTGTATAATTTCCACAGTATTCATATGCGACCCATAAGCACAAAAGAAATTTTGCCCGTCTCTAAAGTTCCATGTTATGTATTTGTGCGCATGTATATATATATGCATAAATGTACTTATATAGCAAATAAGTTTCCTGCATGACCACTTAAGTAGTTGTACTCGTATGTAATAAATGTTTGCCAGAAACAATTTCCAAATATAAACTCATTATTAATGTTTTAGTTAGCATCATTATACATCATTGTTCATTTGGAATAATCAATACAAAATTCTTAAGTATCTAAAGGTAGATTCAATAGGAAGTTTTTTTATTAAAATTTTCTACAGAACACCAAAGTTTATTATAGCTATGCTATTTATCTCACGACAAGGAAGCTAGAACGTGATTTTCGTAACAAAATTATCGACACTGTTACAGTTATAAATTTGTTTTTGTTTTGATTTCTTTGTACTTAAGACAAGAGTACGAAAATAAACGAAACAAATTGTTCGAATTTGTTTTGCTTCGTTCTTTGAAAACAATGAGAAGGATTGCTCATTTTGTTTTTGTATTGTTTTTGCACATGAGCACAGAGAGCATAGCCGATCGGTTGTAAGCCAGCAAACAGCCGCCGCCAGCCACAAGCAATACATTAATTTAATTGTACACAGCTAAAAAATAAAATAATGGAAAATAAATGGAAACGTTTTGAAATATTTGCAGCAAATTTGACATCATCATATAATATAATTTTATTGCATTGTTTTTTAACATATTATATTTATTTTATACAGCTAAGCAGCATAGCTATAACCGGGTGTCCTGAGACACCTCTCTTCATTTTTTAATTTTTTGTTTTTTACATATCTCTATCATCCAGTAAAAGTAATTAAATTAGTTTAATATAAAATAGTTACACCAAATAAAACATAAACTATAGTTTATCCTATTGATCCACTACTCGATTTCTGACTGACACTCTGGGTGATTCTGCAGATAAGTTAAAGCGGTTTGTATATTTCTTTTTCTACGATAAAATTTGTTTTTAAATCATCAATTAAAATGAATTTGGCGGTTTTTTTAAATTTAATTTCTAAACGTTTCAAATTTGTATGAAAAATAAGGAAAGCTCGTTTTAAAAAATGTTTTTCCATACAAATTTCAAAACGAAGAAATTTTTTTTGTTTGCTAAATCTACCCTTAAATAATGTTGAATTAAAGTTTAGTTTATGATGGTATTTATTTAAGGCCCTATTCATAAAGAATATTTTTGCTTTATAAAAGGTTTATGAAACTGATTCCCATACAAAATTGATTTTATTTAGCCATAATAAGACAGAATTATTTTTTATGAATTAGACTGTTAGTGTGTATCTAAAGAATATTTAAGATGGTTATAGCTGCAGCGGTAGGCACATTGACTGCCACGCGATGAGATGGTCTACAAATCTTGTTTGGGGGAAGCCAATTTTAAATATATTTCCATATGCCTGTGCCAATACACACAATCACGTAAGTTAAACAATTAATAAAATAAATTCATGTTGTTTTAACTTAAAATAACTCTGATTCAACATGATTATTCATTTTGATTTAAGACTACTGTCATGTTGAATCAACATGAAATAAATTTATTTCAATTTGAATTCAGTCTGGGCTGAAGAACAGCTCTTGTGTCATCGTAATTATTTCTTTCGTGCGGTCAGGCTTTTGTGTGTTGTTTGGCCTTCAAGAGTTTTTCATCATTTTTTCCCGAACATTTCTTAGTTTCAATTGTTAAAAAATTTTCACTTTTGCGGCTACCTAAGCGCTACCTAACCGGTGTTAAGAATCATTTCTAGAAAGCTTATATGTTCTATAAAGTTGTTTATTGAGATCTTAGGTACATTTTTGTAGCGAATTGTTTCCTTGAATTTTGAACGATTTGCTAGCTATGGACCTGAACAGGGAAAAAAGGTAAAAAAAATCTAATTCTTTTTAATTTTTGCGATTTTGATCTTGAAGATGAAGTTTTTTTGATTTTATAAGTTCACAATTTTTATTTTTTATTATAAGGGCTACAACTATATGATATGAACCTGAGAAAATGGAAAAATGACACCGAGGCCCCAAATATTTGGGGGCCCATAAAAAAAAGCATGACTGGGGCGAAAACTGGGAAACACGGGTCTTTTTGTTTTGATCTTTCATCACGTAATTCGTGTCCGTATATGGTTATATTTCCATGACTTAAAAAATTACACACAGTGTAAACCAACTCTCTTTTTCACTAAAATGATCTTCATTATCAAGTTTGGTAAATTTAAATTTTTAATAGCCTTTAGCTTAGAAAAAATGAAATTGTGAATTTATATTTGTAGCAGATATTAGGAAAAAGCAGAAATTATGGAAAAGTTTATATAGCGCATCATAAGAAATTTAAAAAAAAAACTTTAAAAAAATATCTGCATTATTTTCGATTTTGTTTTATTCATTAAAGTTTCCTGAAAAAAACTACCTCAAACTACAAACTAAACTTTTTGCTCTATCAATAACAAATCATAACATGTTTGTTCACAAACTTAACTCATTCATATATTTTTATACTCAAAACATTTTTTTTATATTTTAAACATGCAAGATTGAATAAATAAATATAAGTACATTTTTATTCAGTTATCTTTTGCTTAGTAAATTGAATATAAAATATTTTATAATTTAAACTATACAAATATAATAAATAAACATATACTCTCACAAATTTATTTTTCATATGAACAAACACACACATTTCAGTTCAGTATGTAAGTATATTTTATGCATATAAATTTTCTACGAGCGAAGAAAGACTCACATGCATTCAAGCTTATAAAAATTACCTTCGTAACGTAGACAAACTTATAAATATTCATCTTCTGATAGTCATTGTTTTATGGGAACTGGGCAACAAAAGTTACAATTTGATTGATTGCAAATTTCAATTACGAAATTGTTTTCCCCTTCCATTTTATGGATCAGTCAACTCATACATTTCTATAAATTTATTATAGAACATTCTAAGGTTTTGTTGGGAAACATTTCCATTACAAGTCTAAATGATTTTTGTAATTATATTTATACGTGAGACTTCAGGCATACAGGTAATAAACTTACATTAAAAATATTTTTTTTTAATTTGCTAAATAATATTATATGATATACATACATATGTATATTAATTAGCCTAATATATCAAATAAAAGTATTTTAATATACTTAATAATAACTTAATAACTGCACAACAATTATTAATGTATAAAGTTAAAAGAAAGCTTAAACTTAGGCTTTTTACTTTAATGCTTTCTTCTTATATTTTATTGGAAGAAAGCATTATTAAATTAATAAACAATTTCAGTACTAATAAAATAATTGAAAAATGTTGAAGTTAAGGTACTTAAGAAAATTTTCTTTGACTTTAATAAGAAAAATAATTTGTTTGTTTGTTGATGATGGTAGTTTATATAAAAAAAAATTTATAATCAAATATATATTCTATAGAACTAATTTTATTATACAAATGTAAACTTTCAAACTTGAATTTCAGACAAAAACTTTCTTTTAATAATCACGACAACCGTTTGAAAAACATTTGAATTTGTATAAGAAAAAATTAATAACTGAATAAAGTTCTAACTGATAATATCATAATGATAATCATAATGTTACATCAGAGAGCCCTCATTCGTCGGTATTGTATAGCAAAAATCTTCGAATAAGTAAAATAACCAACAAAATGGCTACCAAGCATAGCTTTGTAAATTTAATACGCCTCATTGACACCAGAGGTGCTGCAATACTGCATTGTTAAAAACGCGCAAAAAAGCAGAGTTGTAAAAGAATGAAGCTTTCTTCTATCTCTTCATTCACCATCTAACTTCTCAATAAATATCACTTTCATAAGGAAGGCGAAAATTGTGGCATTTGACATCGCATGAAATTTCATAATACATATGTATTTCAACTGGGTTTGAATTTAAATATTTTTGTATTTCATTCAATATCCAATGGCGAAAATTTCTTCAGTTAAGGCCATGATTCACTATCCTACACAATCGCGCGATCTACGAAAAAATACAACCCTGATCTGATGAATTGTTTTTGTCTTTTGAAAATATTCATAGACTCCATCATACCAGGGCTGTATTTTCTCAAAAATCGCACGATCGTGTAGGCTAGTATATCACGGCCTTTACGTGCATCAGTAGCTCGTTTATCAAAAACGAATAAATGTAGATATACGTTCTTAAATAAAACGAACGAAAACAGTTTTACTTATTTTTGTAACATTGAATCATTTTCATGTGAGTGACAAAAACAAGATCTTTTAGTTATTCTATGTCTTTTTTTCTAGACGAATGCCTGGGAATATTTATAACAAAAAAATAAAAAAAATTTAAATGTTATTGCTTATAACCGAAACCGAAATGAGTAAAGCGGCCCACCCACTTGCAATATAATTGCACAATTTTTCGTATTGTACAATAATATCGCCAATGTGTATGTCATATTCGAAGGTGGCACAATATATTGGCAAATATCAAAAGACTTTTAATTTTTATTGTACAATCAAGACAATTGTATAATGCGGTGGCAACATTGCTCAATGTTGTTTACTTTTTCACTACCAGCAAAATTGGGCAATATTTTCTTTAAAAATATTGTGCCATTTATTGCATAGTATAGGTCAAAATGACAATAATGTCTACAACAACATATGCAATAATATTGTATAATGGATGGGCCGCTTAAAGGCTTATGTTTCCGAAAGAAGAAGCAGAAAAGTTAGTGAATGTTTTAAATACCTGGTGCGTATGATTATTATTTGACAAAATGCTGAAATATAAATTAATCATACGCCCTTGAACTTAGTATACATTTATATGGGAGTATTATTAGCGAAGCGAACAATCCAAAAAACTTGTTCACTTAAATGGCTTGATATTTGGCATAACTATACACGTACAGGTAACCCTCGATTTACGCAGTACTTCATTTACGCGATTTCGATATAACGCGGATGAATAATAGCAACCGTTTTTTTTATTACTCGAGTTTAATATAACACTTTAAGCCTGGTACGGAGTTCATACGGAATTTCAGGTTCTCATACAAACTGTATGTAAAAAAAACTTACGAAAATTCAGGTTAATAAATTTCATAAAGAAATTTCCATTTGCTAGTACGGACTTCCAAAAGAATTTTCATAACAAGGTGGCGCAAAAGTTGTGCATTTTTAAACAGGCTGCCATTTTGTTATTTCATACAAAGTTTGTTTGAGTTGCATAAGCAACTACAATGCAGCTCCATATCTTGTTGACAAATAATTCTCTGTATTCTTTCTCTAGGCACAGTGATGTTTGGCGACATTTGCAAAAAATTCACAACTTTTTTGCTACTTCATTGCTTTTAAGCCATGTTGTATTACTGAAATGAGACCATTATATAAAAATGCATTATCTCTTAACTGATAAATTAAATATGTAGACCTAAAAATGCAATGTTCGTCCAAATCACTGGTCATCTGTTCATGTGTATAAGTAGGCGTATTAAACTATTTTATAATGAATAGCAACGCGTTGCAATGCCACACAGTTGCAATATAAAATACATCAAACACTGAATACCGCTATTCCCTTGAATACCGCTATTTTTCCACAAATTAAGCAGCTCTGATTCAATTATTTGTAAAGAAAACTTATCAGAGCGTTCAATTTATTTATTTAATAATATTATTTTTTTATTATTATTTGATTTTTGCAAAGGACAACGCAACTACATCTCAGCTCATCTGCCCTTTTAAATAACACAAAATGACAAAATAAATATGCACGAACATGCATAAATCTGTCAAGAGTAGAAACTCTTCGTTTTTGCTCCGTAGTGCACTTTATTTATTGCAAAGATTTCACAGACAGCTTTTAACATTTCGATTTGTTAGATAAAATGCGGGAAAGGGAAATGCAAGTCAATAACAACTAAACTACTTATATTTTGAAGTGCTTTTTCTCATTATTATTTACTTTGCTGCTTGTGCCATATGAATAATTTGTTCAACAAAGTTTTCTCTATATTTGAACTTTTAATGGTTATACTTGAAAACACAAAACGACTGATACAGATAGATCAGTACTGTTAAATTTTGCAAAAATAAAATAACAAATTGTTCAGTAAACGGCAGAGTTTTGCAATCAAAAAAATATAAAATTACATGTTTGTTAATTAGAATTTCCAATTAAAAAAAATTAATTGTGTCATTTATAAGAGTATTGTTTACTATAGGGACGTCACATAAGCGATATTCAGCTGCTTGCCTGGGAAATAGGTTTTTTGAGAGACTTCGGTCTTGGATCTAAATAGATTGATATTAAAAATCAGAAATATGAAAAACACAGTTCCAGGGCTACAATATTCAAAATTTTCTTGGTATTTAAAGTAACTAAATAAAACTTATGTTTTTTTTTTTATTAAAAAAATTAACATATTTTATTTATTAGAAGGAAATACATTGGCATTGAAAATCATCAAAATCAATAAAAGAGTTCCAGGGCTGGAAAAATTAAACTTTTTATATTTATGATTTGATCAGGCTAAAGTTCGTATGGCTTTGTAAGCCAAATTACATGTGATAACACAGGTCAACATGAATTTTGATTACTTATGCATAACTAAAGAAAGAATAAATACTTTTATATATAATAAAGTTTACTTTTGTAGCTACCAGAACGAAAATTAAAATTTTTTGGAAGAGCTCTATTTTTCAATTGCAATTAAATTAAAAAGAAAAACAAACGAATTATACACAGAAAAAATTATTCACCAATTAATGTTTTCAAATAAGAATTTAATTGATTCAATTAAATTTTTAATTGTAATGATTAATTTGAGTGGAAAAACTTAATTGATATTATCAAATTGTTTATAGGTGAAAATTTAATTAATTTTTTAATTGATATTACAAAATTATTCATATTACTTTTTTTTGT
Source organism: Nowickia ferox (assembly GCA_936439885.1). Lineage (NCBI taxonomy): Eukaryota > Metazoa > Arthropoda > Insecta > Diptera > Tachinidae > Nowickia > Nowickia ferox. Next base: position 85,067,319 of record OW387023.1, on the reverse strand, counting down.
GTATATTTTTATTAATTTTAATTATAAAAGACGACATAAATAAACACAAAAGTGAAAGTCATAACTTTCTCGTATGAGCCCCCAAATGTCGTCACCTTTAATGTTCTCATTATATTGTTCTTAATACTGTTGTTCATAGTTCATTATATCCTGGTAAAAGCGTTCTCCTTGGTCTTTTGAATATTCATCCAAGTAATCTTTGAATTTATCCAAGGGCGCATGTAACATGTGCACTTCAAGAGACATTCTGCAACCAATTATTTAGAAGCTGTGAAGCTTATTTGAGATAAGTTATTTGTAATTGTCAGCCTTCTTGTTTCCAAGAAAGCTTTGGATGGCTACCTAATGGCTGAGCAGCGCTTATTTTTCATGGGTACTCAGGAGTTGTAGAAATTCCTTACTCGCCACTATTTTCATTATTTGTGGACCGACGAAAATACAAGCTTTAATTTTAGCCTCTGACAGTTTTGGTAGTCATTTTAAATATTCAAAGACATTAGGTTCTTGAGGAGGAGCCTTTACGAACTACATCATGAGAACTAATTTTATGTGCAGTGGAGACATTAAAACACGATCATGCTCCACAATTTGTTTATTTTTTATACTATGTTGTCCAATTTGAAACTCGCTCCGTTGAGACTATGAATGCTGCTGGTAGTGAGGTGCATCGGCTCTGCTATCCTATAAAAAAAAGGTAAAACGGATATTTAGTTTACCCGCCTTGCATTTTACGTCGTATTTACACTTTTTGGATGATGCTTTTAGGCCCCGAGACACATAAAATAAGTTCAATTTGCCAAAATATCATATATTTAGTTTTCATTATATAAAGTACAAAAGCAAATTTTATTTATTATTAATAGAGTTTCTGTTTACTTTTCGATGTATATAATCAGAAAATGTTCACTAAATAACAGACTCAAAAAAAATATTTTTTTTGTTGACCTGTGCAATTATTAATGAACAAATAACAGCAAAGTTAATTGTAAATATTTTGACAAAGACGTAGTAGAACGGAACAACCAGCTTTTTTCGAAGGTCACTACACCTTCATCATCAGCGTTCTTTGTGTTTGGTCCACTGTGTGTCGTGTCAGTTGAAGTAGATTTCTGCTTTATATACGCAACATTTATTGCAAATGGAATATGTGAATTCAACGATCACTGGTTCTTACCACAGACTCAAAAAAAAAACTGTTTTTTAATAAAAGAAGAAGAGAAATTTTTTTAATAACTCATTAATAATTTGTTGGATAAATTGTTGAATTATCATTCCTACGGAAATCTGTATGCGTACCATTTTGTAACTAATGTCCTAGTTTAATGATGCTGATTATATTGATGACTTTGCTTAACCATTCAACTGTAATGGATGCATACATACATACATTCATTTTATGTTTCTAGTAGTACATACTACCCAGTCAGCAGTTTGTGAAATGAATGATCATGCTTATTAAAATAAGCATTTATGCGCTCGTTTTCTAGTCGAAAGTGACTGTTCATTCGGAAGAAAATGATACCCTAGCCGGGAGTCTTCGAAAAGAGTCTTTTATGACTCGCATTTCTGATAAATTTCAATTCAATTTCGTACTTGCAATCGGTTTTTTTGTTTTAAACTTTTTATATTTCACTCATTTGCTTGATTTTACTGCACGAGCTTGCTGTTTGTTTTTGTTTTTTAAACAAATCACTTTTTTACGTATTTCTGGGAATCGTTTTCGAGTCTTATTTTAAGCGCAGAACTGCTGAATCAGTTTTTGATCATCTAAGGCAGTCGAAAAAGACTCAGTTTGGTGAAGCAATCTTCCACATGCTCACTGGGTTCGTATGTGATTAATAAATGTGTGTGTGTTTACAGTTTTGTGTGAAAGAATATTTAGCATGAAAATAACAAACAGTGAATAGAATTTGCACTCGAGCTTTGAAATATGTACTCGCACTTGCTCTCGTGTAGATGTAACTAATGTTCTATTGCCTGCTATAGACATACAACATGATTGAGTTTATAGTCAATTGACTAGAAGAAAAGAAAAAATAAATAAATTGAGAAAACATTCATTTCATACTTGAGCACATCAAGCAACTTTAATAGACATAAATAAATATAATACATAAACAAGTACTCGTATGTATGTACATTTAAAATATTTAACCATTTAGTACAAATGGCATGTTCGAGTAAAGATATTTTGCTATTTTAGCTGCTGTTATTGCCACTGAATTATAAAGTTAAGTACATGTTCTATTATTAAATAACATGGTACTTCAACAACTTTTACCACCAATAACACAAAGTACCTCTGCCCCCTACAAGAACTATTCACTACATTTACACTGCCATCAAAGGCAAACTCTTTGTAGATGAATAAAATAAGAAAAGAATAGTGAAGTGTATTGAACACAGAAACCACAATTTCGTTTTTCCTCCCGGTTTATTTTAGCTTGGCTTATTTGCCATTTGAAGCATTAATTTAACATGACATTTTATTGCTGATTTTATTTATAAATGATTTTCAAGAACATTTATTTTGAATTTGAACTGACTGAAAATGCTTGTACATATAGTGTATTTTTTTTTGGCGCAGTAGTGGCTGTTAAGCATGTGGTAAAGATAAGATAAGAAGGCTCAAGTATTTAGTATGAACTTCGAGTTGATTACAAATTTTCTGGAAGCAAAATGGAAGTAAAATATGTACATATACTCGTATAAAAAAATAAGAAAATCTATTAAATAATAATTTATTTTTACGGTTAAGCATTGTCTATATGCATTTCGTTCCCGCTTATGAAACTCGTCAGTAGACCTCAGCAAAAAAATGTTTGAATTTAAACAAACTTCGTATGTTTGTAGTAAGACTCTTAATATGTTATTGAGAATCACAATACACAGACATAATAAGTTTAAGAGCCTCAAACAAAAATCTTTACAAACAATGCGGATATAAGTATCAAAACATCAGATTCCAGCTTATTATAAGCTTTGTTATGTATTTGAAAATGATCCTAGCTCGTGATTCATTTTATCAATATTTTCGGCTGAAAATGCTCGTTTAAGTGGAAAGTTATGCAATTAATATACAGAAAGTAAGAACAAATAGAATTTGCTTTTGAGTTTCCGGCAATTCCCAAAAAAAATTAGCGAAATCTCAAAAATGGGATTTTTTCAGTATTTTTACTTTATTCCTCTTTTTTCGTCGGGCGAAGATAATATATTTGGAAATATTTAAATCTGTATTATATCTTAAAGAGGCATGATGAATTTGTGGGTTCTAGCTTTGGAATTTGAGAAAACAGGTCTTAAATATGATATTTATAACAAAAATAGATGTGTTTCGAAACGATTTGGTTCCTTCAATTTCGAAAATTTTGAACAAAAATTTCTTTGCAATATTTCTTATAATATTACCTTTTGAATAAGTTAAAATATGGGTTTGGGTAATTAACAAAAATTTTTCTGATTTTGCTTTTAATTTTAATTTGAATTACGTGTAACTTTTGACTTAATTGTGCTCTTGATACCAAATTCTTTTTAAATTACAAATTTTGTTCTTAATTCATAATAAGTCTTTTTTTTTAAATCAAACAAGATTTGACTTCTCCATTAGCAGAACAGTGGACCAAGGTTTGTAAAAAAACCCATAATTTCAATTTTTTTCTCGAATATTTCCTAAATTTTTAGCGAAAACCCATAAATGTAGCTCCTGCATAGAAAAAAATCCACATGCAAAAAATCTTATTTTGTTTAGATCAAAAACAATAGCTTGGCATCGGTTTTAATTTTTCATTAACCCAAGGTTGCCCACTTTGTGGCTTTCTGGCTCCACCCCTTTTAAAGATATGTAGTCCCAGCTCTGTGACACCCCCTCAAATGCTGTATGAAATTTCATAACAATATTACAGCCCGTTTAGAAATTGCAGAATTATATCCATTTTTTTTTAAATCCCCCACTGTGTATCCGGTACTTTAGGCCACTAGGCACCAGAAGGCACTGTCGGATCGAGCTTAAAAATTAAAACTGTGTTTATGACTGCAAACCTCGTTTTTTAGACAGCGCATATATTAACGGCCAGTTTATAGTAGAAGACAAGTAAAAACTCCAGTCTGTCTTTTCATATTGACAACAAAAACAAAGCACTCAAATTTGTTTTTGTTTTCAATATAAATAGACAGAAGAGAATTTTTACATGTCTTCTATAAAATGCCAGTAAGAACTAAAAAAAATCCCATGCAAGCTGCCACCAGTCTAGCGTGTACTCGGCATTTGCAATATCTAGAGGCATTATTAAATAATTAATCAGTAAATACACTTTGTCTCCCCATCAATTTAAACAAATAAAATACTTCCATATAATTCCTTATGTATGTTTACATGGTCATGACTGTAAATACGCAATAGAGACGGCATCTTTATGTACTTTTTACTCAAGATTATGTACAGCACCGAATACAAAAAGCTCCTAATGAAGATTTATTTATTATTTATTTCGCATCAATGTTACAACTATAAATAGTAGATTTGTAGATTTTCAAATTAAACATTTTGTTAAAAATTGCTACAATTACTTCAAAATAAAAACCTGAATATTGCTATTTTTATGTATTATAATTCTCAACTATTTTTTGAGATTTTTATGTAAAAGCACAGGATGAAACCAAAAATATTCAATTGCATGTTTTTTCTTGTGTGACGTATTAATTCGGAGATAAGATATTTAGCCGTTTCAGAACTTTGGATGAATTTTAGCATCGATTTTTTAGTGCATATTTTTCCATAGTTTACCTTTTAAGGCATATTTTAGCATATTTCAGTCTTACACACATATTTTTAGCATTTTTAGAATTTTTAGAGTATGTTTGACCCTTTTAGCGCATATTTCAATACCTTATAGAATTTTTTTGTTTCATTGTGTTGACCAAAATTTTGGTTTTTATTTTTTGCCATCAAAATCTCATTTCCAGTGTTCTATGCATGTAGTGTATTTATTATTATTTGTAGTGTATTTGCTTACGCTTTACAGTTTATTTAAGTTAAGTTTATTAATACTAGCTACGGTATGCTTCGCCGTCAACAAATAAATATTTATAAGAAGAAGTATGTATATTCATAAGTATATTTTTATATAAAAACTTAAAATTACAATCATAAAATTAAAAAACATTTTATTTAAGCGCTTCGGGGTACACAATATTTTTTGTTTCACTCCCTGCAGCAAGAACATATAAATTTGTCAGTTGTACAATCTGTTGAACACGCCACATACAACTGGCCTTGTGAAAAACATGGATTTTGAATTCAGTCCGCACACCTGTAGTGACTGTCCCTGCAACTTGTTGATTGTAATTGAAAAAGCAAGGCGAATCGGGAACTGCAATCGCTTATGTCTTCTTCTAAATGGAAGTATACTTATGTTTTAAATTTCATTGAAATCGATTACAAAGTTTCGAAGGAGCAGAACTCGTCCCTGCCCCCTTGCTTGTCTTACTTTTGAGAAGGTACGATGGGGTATCTATATTTTAAATTTCACTAAAATCGAGTTAAGATGCAGAAGTTGTTCTTACTTCCGACTGGTGCTGGTTTGAAAAATGGCTATGGTCATTTTGTGACTTTTTAGATGGAGATCTAAATTTCATTAAAATCGGTTTGATTGCTTCGGGGAGGCAGAAATTTCCCTCATGGTCCTAGTTTTTAAAAAAGTAATACCGTCTAACATTTCCGAAGTTGCACAGACTGAGTGCACCAAATTTTATTGTGATAAAATAAGCGGTTTGGACGCGCATAAAATACGAACAAACTTACATTAATTTTTTATATATGTACATATATTTGATTTTTCTGTTCCTGTAGAAAAAACCATTTGGGAGGAAAATTCCGATTTACGAGCTGCAGGTAGAATTATGTTTTGTGGTGTCTGCTGCAAGTACAAGATGCCTTAACTTAAAAGTATAGTTCTGGTTTTCCTGCTTATAAGATTTTTTAAAGTAATTTTATATGGTAAAATTAGCCACATCAATTTTATTTTCAAATCATATTAAAGCATGCCAAAATAATTCTTATAGTGGATGGTTTTTTAAGAGCTTTCGGATTTGATTTAAAACAAAAACAAATAAAATTTAGAGAAGTGTATGAAATCTTTATTTGAGATCGTAGAACGATCTCTATTTAAAGATGATTTCATGTAAATGTTGACCGCGGCTATACATGAAATGGTTCATACGCTGGATCCACTTTTAGCACACTCTAGCCAACATATCGGCCGGTATCTCACGAATAAATTCTTCAATATTGTCTTCCCGTACGACAACCGTTGCGGGCTTGTCCCTATAGACATGAGCCTTAACATAGCCCCACAAAAAATAGTCTAAAGGCGTTAAATCCCACGATCTATAAATGGGCCACATTTGAGCGGCCCCAAACGTGAAATAAACTGTTCACCGAACTCGTCTCTCAATTGGGCCATCGTTTCGTGTGCTGTGTGACATGTGGCACCGTCTTACTGTAACCACATGGTAGTCAAGTCCAAATCTTCCATTTTAGGCAAAAAAAAGGAACAGAGGGTCAATTGCTGCGAATGACGCCGAATCGATAACTCACTGTCATCAACAACAATGGCGATACAGCTGCGATATTTTCCTTTTTTTTTTCTTTTTGAAACTTATATGGAGAAAATATTTTTTGTAGCGAGTTTTTGTTATTTTTCATAAAAATTTTAAACGTTTAGAAACGAAATTTTTTACAAAGTCTGCCTATTAAAAACTGAAATCAGAAATAAAAGAGTTTATTATTAATGTAAGAGTTATTTTGATTAATTTCAGTTCATAAAAGCAAAATCTTATTTTAAAAACTTATTTCCACTGTGCAACATTTCTGAAGCCATCGAGTGCAAACTGCTTCTCATGTAGAATTTCCGGAAATACTTTTATCTTTGACTGAAGTAGTTAGCACGTTGACTACAAAACCGAAGGTCCTGGGCTCGAGCGCGGTATGCAACAGTCATTAAATAATAACACCATGAAAATTTCTGATGTGCATCAGTGTCCCTTTGTATCAGTTGTTGTAGGAAAGTGATGAAGGCATAGTCATTGGTCACCGGCCTCAGCAGATACTAATCCTAATGTAACATCAGAGCGCCCTCCTTCGTTGTGTAGCAGAATCATCGGCGAAGTAAAATAACCAAAGAAATGGCTACTAAGCACAGCAATACTACGTTATTAAAAACGTGCAAAAAAGCAGGGTTATAAAAGAATGAAGCTTTCCTCTTTCCATATGTATATGTATATGTATATGTATATGTATATGTATATGTATATGTATATGTATATGTATATGTATATGTATATGTATATGTATATGTATATGTATATGTATATGTATATGTATATGTATATGTATATGTATATGTATATGTATATGTATATGTATATGTATATGTATATGTATATGTATATGTATATGTATATGTATATGTATATGTATATGTATATGTATATGTATATGTATATGTATATGTATATGTATATGTATATGTATATGTATATGTATATGTATATGTATATGTATATGTATATGTATATGTATATGTATATGTATATGTATATGTATATGTATATGTATATGTATATGTATATGTATATGTATATGTATATGTATATGTATATGTATATGTATATGTATATGTATATGTATATGTATATGTATATGTATATGTATATGTATATGTATATGTATATGTATATGTATATGTATATGTATATGTATATGTATATGTATATGTATATGTATATGTATATGTATATGTATATGTATATGTATATGTATATGTATATGTATATGTATATGTATATGTATATGTATATGTATATGTATATGTATATGTATATGTATATGTATATGTATATGTATATGTATATGTATATGTATATGTATATGTATATGTATATGTATATGTATATGTATATGTATATGTATATGTATATGTATATGTATATGTATATGTATATGTATATGTATATGTATATGTATATGTATATGTATATGTATATGTATATGTATATGTATATGTATATGTATATGTATATGTATATGTATATGTATATGTATATGTATATGTATATGTATATGTATATGTATATGTATATGTATATGTATATGTATATGTATATGTATATGTATATGTATATGTATATGTATATGTATATGTATATGTATATGTATATGTATATGTATATGTATATGTATATGTATATGTATATGTATATGTATATGTATATGTATATGTATATGTATATGTATATGTATATGTATATGTATATGTATATGTATATGTATATGTATATGTATATGTATATGTATATGTATATGTATATGTATATGTATATGTATATGTATATGTATATGTATATGTATATGTATATGTATATGTATATGTATATGTATATGTATATGTATATGTATATGTATATGTATATGTATATGTATATGTATATGTATATGTATATGTATATGTATATGTATATGTATATGTATATGTATATGTATATGTATATGTATATGTATATGTATATGTATATGTATATGTATATGTATATGTATATGTATATGTATATGTATATGTATATGTATATGTATATGTATATGTATATGTATATGTATATGTATATGTATATGTATATGTATATGTATATGTATATGTATATGTATATGTATATGTATATGTATATGTATATGTATATGTATATGTATATGTATATGTATATGTATATGTATATGTATATGTATATGTATATGTATATGTATATGTATATGTATATGTATATGTATATGTATATGTATATATTGGTAGTAGAAAAAGTTTATTCACTATTATGCCTGATTCATGCCAATCATTTTAACAGTGCCTGACTGCCTCTCTTCATAACAATCAAAAACTTTTCTTTATTTGAGATAAATTTCGTACAACACATAAACTTCTGCTTCTCTTCCTCTTCCTATGTGTCACGAAAATTTTAGCATCAATTATGCCCAACTTAAAAAGTATTTGAGGATATGAAATGAAAAAAAAACGGGAATGAGACGGCTAAAGAACTATCTCCCATTGAAATGATTAAGAAAATTAGTAGTATGTGTCAGATGAATAATAAAGTAAGGGAAGAGAGAATCAACCATGTGGCAGCAAAATACATGTACATTTTCTAACATTGAAATGTGGAATTTTGTTGTATTTAACGCACATCCATCTAAAAATAAGACAAGTAAAATAAGTATAATCAATTAATTTTATTTTCTTGTAAGTGAGAATAAATGATGGTAGAAAGTCTGAAGAAATTTTATAAGCAAGAGTGGAGTAAGATTTATGGCACAGTGGATGTATAAGTGCAATTAATTAAGATGAAAAAAGAAAATAGGCAATATTTATGAGGCTTGTATGAACAATGACAAATATGGTACGAATATGTCTTAAAATAATTTTTTTAGAACAAAATTTAAATAATAAAATAAATACTAATGTGAGCTCAAAAATAATACTGCATAACAAAATATTTTTTTTCATGTTACAATTAATTTTGTTGGTTTGTGTGTTTGTAATTACAGCATCACTGAAGAAACATTATAGTTGTTGTTGTTGTTATTGTTGTTTGTGTCTGGATTTTCTTATGTGTTTGTGTGGTTGTACATTTCTAGTACATTAAATACATTCCCGATAGCATGCTGTCGGCTACAATGCGTTAAAACTTGAGTACATGTGAATATATAAAAACGATTTTCTGAACGTGTAACAACGTTTTCTTTTGCTGAGGTAAACTCACCGGTATCCAGAATCGTGTCACAAATTATTTATTTGTTTTGCTCCTTGAGAAAGGATAACGCACATACTTTTTCTTATAGTTATTTTTTATTATTATTAAAATAATAAGTCTTATGTCTACTTAAATTTAATTAAATGATATCCTGACGCGAATCTTTTGCTGGAAATCAATCTTTAATGACTTCACAGCCCCTCAAATAATATCCTGAACTCGATTGTCCGTAGTAAGACAGGCTACTTTATTACCGCGGTATAACGACGGTAGTAGATATTGCCTAATTCCTCACTGGAACTACCCTATACTATATTTACTAACGCGGTATAACCACTGTAGAAAATATCTTTTAAAAACTTCTCATTTGTATATTTTCTTTTGCTTCTGCTCATACTTCTGCTTCTGAAAATTCAAGAGTCGCAGTAGAAGTTAACATAAAAAACGAATAGCTATACAAAACGAAGAGCTTCAGCTGATGACATCAACCAAATGTGCAAAAAGCAGAGTTGTAAAAGAATGAAGCTTTCCTCTATCTTGTTTTCCTTCACCACCTGTCCTCTCTATCACTATCCATTTCCTAAAGAAGGTAACATTTAGTAATAGTAGTAGGCATTTATTGCCGGAGTGTTACTTCTCTTTAAAAAAAAAAGTTTTACATAAAATCCAACAAGAAGCGTTATCGTGGAACATTTTAACCCTCTGTATTCGGTGGGAGTCTAACTGGCTTTAATGTTTTTTTTTTTTTTTGCAAAAATATATTTTTGTATCACTGTATCAATATTGTATGCTTTTAATATGAACACTGCAATTAATTAGTAAAACTGACAACTCTTTAGAATTTATTTCACATAATTTTCCTGATTTTTACACCCCCATTATGTACAACATTCCACACTATCAAAAGTGCGTTTAACGGTGAACGCAATTCAAATATTAAACATCAAAAAAAAGAGAAAAAAAGAAATCAAGTAAAGTAAAACTAAAACTTCCAACGCTACGACTGCTGCTTTCGAATAAATAAAAGTCGAGATGAGATGAAACTCATTTCCGTTCATTGTTTTAGTGCTTTGAAATCCAGTTGTTTTCATTATTCTATTTTGGTCCCTAGAGAAATTTAAGTTAAATGCATGCTTAAATTTTCCCCAGCGATTAAAGTACTTACACTTCTTCTGGTCGTTCTGTTTACTACAACCAACCATTACAATTGCTGATGCAGCTGCTTGTTCATATTCATTAAACAAATAAGAGGATACCTTTTGTTTTGACTTAAACGCCTGGTCATGCTCTCCATATCAGTCAACTGTTGGTATTATTGCTGAAAACTGTTTTTGTCTATTTGACGCTTTTAAAAAAAAATGTTTTTGTTAGTTCATTTTTTTCTGCTCTTTCCTTCCAAGTGTATCAAAAGGAAATCTTCATTTTGTTGAAACTGAACGAGAGGGAAAGAAAACCAAAGTGCAAAAAAGTAAAGTAAAGAGTAAACTTTTTTTATTGTTAAAAAAAACCACAAGCAAGTTGTAATAATACTTGGAGCATTGAAGTTGAGCCTTGTATCCAATGTCCATTTAAATTGAACTTCCCTTTTTATGCTTGTTTCTTTTTTTTCATGATGAAAACTTGCAGCTTTTATTCATTAAGACGTCTTGGGTGTAGGTTTGTTTATGTAGAAGTGAAACTTTTTGTCTTAACAAAGCCACATTTCTTTTCCTACACACTAGGGAGTTGCATACAATCTTCCATAGTGGAGTCAATTTAACGACGTCAGTCTATCTTCTCATGAAAGGATTGAAATGGATTTTTCAAAGATATTAAATAACAAATATACGAGGGTGGATCAATAAGTCCGTTACTTTTTGAATGAAACACAGTTTTTTTGCAAAACAAAAGTTTATTTTTCAACATAATCTTCTTTTAACTCAATACACTTAGTCTACTTAGTTCCAGTTTTTGTATCCCACATGTATGGCACATGTTTGGTCAATAATTTCATTTTTGGAGCTAAGTCTCTTTCCACCGAGCCGTTTCTTTAGGTTTGGAAATAGGAAGTAGTCACTAGGGGCTAAATCTGGAGAATAGGGTGGATGAGGGAAAAATTTGATGGGGATAGTGTTGCATTTCATATAACTACGAGGGAATTTTGACTTATTGATCCGCCCTCGTATGTATGTGGACATACCTGCATATAAATACAAACATGTGTATATCTATCATTAGTGCGAGCATATAAAAGGAACACATTTTGACAAATGTGCAGCATGCCTTAAGGCTCAGTTAGCCGACTGTAACGCAATGTAACTGTAATGTAGGAAACAGCTTATCGATATTTTTATATGAAAAGTAGGTTACGTTACATTACAGCTCTATAACCATTTTCATTGTTTTTCACATAACAAAATCGATCAGCTGTTTCCTACCGTTGCAGTTACATTACATTACAGTCGGCTAACTCATCCTTTAGTCTATCAAACGCTTTGAAGATATCTAGAGCCACTAACTTATTTTCACTTAAATGGTGGATTGCAGTGTTAAAAAAAACTGCAGTCGAAATAGCAAAAGTCTTAAAATTGTGCTATTTCTTCGACTTTTCAGTTTTTGACTGCCCAATCACAATCTGTTGCTCATTTTCTGCTACTGAAATTCAAAGAGTCGTAGTCGAAGTTAACACAAGAAACTATTAGATATACGAGTACACAACGAATAGCTCCAGCTGTCGACATGTTTGTACAGTTTTCGGTTTGACTGACTGCTGCTTTAATGATTAAACAGAATACCGGCATAAACACATTTTCCATACAAATTGGCACAAAAAAGCTGCCGCAGAAAGCAAACCTGAGATAGAATCTATTTTATTTTGAGAGCGTTTTTTTATGCTCCACATATAAATAAATATTCTCTCAAAAATGTTACCATACTTTCAATAAATTTCATACATTTTGTAAGCAAAACTACAAAAAAAACAAGTAAGAGTGCTATATTCGGCTGTGCCGAATCTTATATACCCTTCACAAATCATAAAATGTAGGGGAAAGAAATGCGTGCATATGTACGTATGTATATATATACATACGTAGATACGTAGACATGCAATTAAACTGCAATATGCAGCGCAAAACTGCATTTTGCTCAGCAGCGAACTTGTATTTTTGTCATTTATAATAGAATATTTTCTTCCAACTTCTAACGCTGTAAATCGTGCAATTTAAAAAACCAATTATTTATCTTTCATTAATTTTTTAAAATCACCGTGTTTTGACATGTCGTGATTTGCAGAACAGGCCCTTATGAATTAAGTCAAGTGAAACTGAAATATAGACACTTTGCAGCAATATGCATGGGTATAAGGGTTAAAATATATGTGTTTTATATACATATAGAACACAATGGGGGCTATTCTGGAATACGCGTCGAATTGGTGAAAGTTACATGCAAAACAAAAACAAAACTGTGTAAATGTAAAAAAAAATTTTTTTGTTTCGCATACAAAATTAACCGTTTTTAAAAGAGAGAGAAACGCGTTGAAATTCTCACGTTTATTTCATTTTAGAAATGTATTACAAACAAAAACAATTTTTTAAAATTTGTTTTTATTTTAATGTAAAGTTTCACTTTTTCGACGCGTTTTCCAGAATAGCCCCCAATATATTTTAGTTTATAAAACTTTTTTCATTTACTCTTCCGATAAATTTTTTAAAATATGTACATTGGAGCGACTCACTTGAAAAAAGTTTTTGTTACCCCTCAATATAGTTCATTTTAAACTTTAAAGTATTCAATTTACACACAACTTAATGAAAATTTAATTTTTCTCTCGATAGTTTAGTATACAAGATATTTGTATGAAATTTTTACACAATATCAATATGAGGATTAATTTTGCATCATTAACTCAAAAATCTCATTTTTTGATATGTGATGTTGTTTTAGAAAATGAGAGATATGTATGTATTTTTTTAAGTTGCAAATAACCTACTAGCCTACTATGTTCCGTTGAAAGTTCTTATAATACCTAAGACAGTTTAAAAATAAACTTTTTAAACATTACTGCTGCACTTCTACCAATGAGTAAACATAAGCACCAATAAAATGCAGGAATACAAACTGGCTTTAGATATAAAAGTTAGCAATTTTCTTTTTTTAAAACCAACACTTCTCTATAGGTAAGTTTATTTAGCAATCGAATAATTAAGTTATTTTCGGACCCAGCAAAAACGACATGAAAAAGAAATAGTTAATGCATGGGTTCAATTTAGGTGCAGAACGCAAGATTTAAACACAGGCGTGTCATTGACGACCATGTGTTTACATTTAACAAAACTGCTCGTCATTGAAATGAGTGCTTAGAACCCACGAAAGTTCCCTTATTCGATGACGTTTTTCACAAAGCTAAAAAAAAAAACATTTGCTCAGCCAGGATACGAGCCACGCTATTAAGACTGTTAAGACACATTCTCTACCATCCATCTACTGTGTACTGACTATTTCACGGAGATAAAACTGGTTTTATGACAATATGTCAATATGATGATTTAATTCCGTTTTTACATGGCTATTTCGGCGGATAGTTATTTCTATGTATTAATTACCCAGCAATATCGTATGCTTTTATGATGAGTTCAAAAACTATAGCTTTATTACGATTTGCACAAATGCTAAAGAAAGCATGAAAACTATTAAATTTTGAACGCATTCATTTTTTTTGCTGGGGAATACATTAATAAATTTATTATTTGCAATAATATACATACTAAGATACATTCATGTAGGTATTACACAAGAATGATAAAATAATTATTTTATCATTCTTGGTTATTACATACATATTTATTTACATATACATATGTACATAAGCAGCTACTTAGGTACATATGTATGTAATTAACCTAAGTTTTAAATCTTTAAAATAAGTGGAAAATGCCAATAAAACAAAATGTGAATAAAACTTTCGTTCTGAAAATATGAGAACGTGAGTTCATATTCTCATCTCAACATTTATGTTTTTTTTCCTACATATTAAAAAATATTTCTTTCATATACTACCACATACATATGTATGTATTTACATACATACATATGTAAATATGTATATACTATAAAGAAGTTTTTCTGAAGAATTTTAGAAAATAATATAAAATAAAAAGATACCTACATTAGTATACATATGTACCTATTTGTATATTTTTTTAAAAAATATAGGTATTTACATACATATGTACATATATACATACATACATACATCATAAATTGAACTCACCCAGCGAATCAATCCAGCTTAACTAAGAAGAAGTACTTTTTAATACATTTATTGAAAAAAAAACAAAAACCACATGAATGAAATAAAATAGCAACAACAAGCACCCTCAAACAAACAATCTCGTCCACTTTAAAATATTTATAAGACATCCACGATCTTTAGCAAGGGCTTACTTTTTTTCACATACATATACAGACACATTTATATTTACTTGGGCATATTTATATACATATATGTACTCGTATGTATGTATCAACATGTCTTTAAAAAAAATTCATAAGTTTTAACACAACAACCAGTGTTGCCAGAAAATGATGGTGAGAGAATGCCAAATCGGTCAAAAAATTCTGATAAAATGTTCTACAGAAGAAACGTATAATGCTAGATTTAAATGTAGAAAAATTATTGTAATAGCTTTGAATTTCATGTTTATATGAACTTATTAGTATTTACAGGTATTTTTATAGGAAATGTTGCAATTACGTTTAAAATTTTTAACTAATAATCCACTATGACAACAAAAAGCGCTTGGGATAGTTTCATTGTTGCCACTTTAGCATTTCCACTGCTAGGTCTGGAATTTCCATTAGTTAAGCAGCATTTAACTATCAAAAAATTCTGCTAAATGCTTTCTAGCAGAGTTTGTTGCAAATAAAAAATATTAATTAACAAAATTCTTCTGTATGGAGGATTTTTCTCATAAATGTACATGTATTTCAGGGTAAAGGTTCCCTGATGATCTGCACTAGCAACAGTGAAATGCGCATAGCATCCAGCTAACCCTTCAATAATCAATTTCAATGTACGTATTTTTAATAAACAAATATTTTACTGAATGGGTAAAATAATAATTTGAGATTATTAGTGCGTTAAAGTTTTTTTAACGTAATTATAACATTTCCAAAACACACCAATTATTAACTATTTTATGTACTATAAAAATTCATGTAAATACTAATGAGTTTGTATAAACATAAAATTCAAAGCTATTTTAATAATTTTTTCTACATTTACATCTAGCATTATACTTTTCTTCTGTAGAACATTTTAGCAGAATTTTTTTGATCGATTTAGCATTCTCTCATCAGCATTTTCTGGCAACACTGGATGTATTTACAATAGTATGCATGTACAATGTGTACGCAAACCACTACTTTGATACAAAGCGAGCACGTTACTACCCAGCAGGAAAACTCAGAATATCTTGTTACTTCAGGTCTTATCAAATCAATTACTATTTTTATCTTACTGCTAAAGAACGCCTTATAGAAGGTCGCTACACTTTTGCATAAAAGATAAGATACACATTCCACATTTCCTTTTAAGAGAAGGGGGAAGAGGAGCAAATTTTTTTTTTACCAAACGAAAATAAAATCTATTAATTTGAAGACTTTTCAGAATGGCTGGCAAAAAAAGCGAGAGGGAAAAGCAAAAATGATATAAGAGTGGAATGGAGCGAGTAGGCCTTGTACATCCAAAGTAAGGAGTACAACGGCCTTCTAGAAAGTATCCTTGCTCTTTCTTTTTCCCGCTGGGTAATTGGGAATTTCGTATTTGCAAACATGTATATGTATGTACATATGTATATACATATCGAAAACAAAAAATATAAACAAACTAGGAGAAGTGTTCATGCAATTTCCTTGCAAATAATCTACGTAAGCAAATTATGCCGATTTTTTAATTGTAGGGGACGCATACATGTTTTATTGTTGTACAATTGCAAATAGATATATAAGTATATCGATTCACACCGAAGTCCATATTGCGCTAATAAATATCTATACATATATAATTGCAAGGCTTAATTTTTAAAAAAATTGCCTTATTTATAAAAAATAGTTTATATTTTTAAGAGCGCAATTTTCATCACATGTAGTATATATTATGTCCATGCAAAAATAAATGAAAATGTATCAGACTTTGGAGGTTTGTGTGATCCATCCGGCTCATTTCTTGCAGTTTGTTAGGCTGATTTTACATCTGGCATTTCTTGTGTGCCATCTGCCAAAAAAAAGCGTAACCAGCAATTACTAATGAAAAACTGTTTGATTCAGACATGTATTTATTGATTTAAACTGTTTCCAATCATGTTGGATTTTCTAAAATTGCCTATTAGTTATGCATGAAACTGTTCAACTTAATAAGTATGTACGTGTCTGAATCAAACAGTTTTCATTAGTAATTACTGGTTACGCTTTTTTACGCATCTTCGAAATTTTTTTTCTAAATTACAAAGAAATCAAGAGCTGTAAAAGTTAAGGTTTGGAACCAGTAAAATTTTAAATAGCACTTACATAAGTCTTTAAGTACATACTCGTATGTATGTATACCTGTCTGTGAATATAATTAATAAATAGTTATAAGTTAGCAAGCATAAGCTTTCGTTTTATTACATCTTCGTTTCATAGATTTATACCTACACATACATACATATGTATGTATGTTATATATAAATAATTGAATTTTATAAAAACAATTTTACTCTAATTCAGTGCGAGTCGCTATAGTTTAATTTTTACAACAATAAAACACATGATTTTACCCTACAATAACTCAAGAAGGCACATAATTTTACAACCAAAAATGTATATCTTGCAGGAGCTACATAAGTGCCATTTCAACTTTTACAAAACTTATATTAGGTATTTATGTACCTACCAAAAATAAAAAAGTACCTTACCAAAAATAAAAAAGTACCTTATCAAACACAGCAATTTTAAACGCAAATGCAAAATTTCTCTGTGATTAAAGCATTTGTGTTTAAGATGTTTTCGTATATACATATTAAAATATATTATGTTTATATAATCTATAGGAGTTTCACTGCAAAGTTCCTTTTTGGCAGTATTTATAGCAAATACACGTGTTGATATAATTGTTTACTGTGTGTACAAAGTACCGAAATTTTATAAATATGTACCTATGTACACATTTTAAAATTTTTGAATTAAATTGGGTGAACCTGGAATATATGTATGTGACTAAGATATGCATAAGTAGGTATAAGGGTTAAAAATGTGTAGGTATGTGTTTTTACTAAAACAACGCCAGATATCAGTAAATGAGTTCAAATTTTCATAATGATTTCACCATGATTTTTCCATTGGAAAATCCCTATCATTTGACAGCCATATCATAAAAGTGTGAAAAATATCGGTTCGCCGCTTTGGGGCGGCTACCACGTTTTTTGGCTACGGAATCTCCACACGTTGATCCTGTCGTAGTAGTTATATCCTATATGTACCTATAAGTTCATAGTGTGTATGTTTGTAGGCATATGTATTTTTTCCCACAATGTAACTTAATTTAATTTCTGTCCGAAAAAGTAGAAATCACAAATTGACTTTGATTTATTCTCGAAAAAATAAAAATCGGAAAATAATTATTTCTATAATTAAAATTTAAGTAGGCTAAAGTTCGTATCTCTTTATAAGCCAAATTACATGTGATAATTTTTAAGGAACAAATAACACCAAAGTTAATTGGAAATATTCTGACAAACACCAACAAAACAAAACCACTAACAATTATTTCTGCTTGAAAAAAGAAAAATCAAGAAATAACAATTATTTCCGGTTAAAAACAAAAAATCCGGAAATAACATTTATTTCTGCTTAAAAAACAAAAATTTAAATTTTAAACCCATTGAAGTTTAGAAAAATCTAGTTTAGAACAATTAAAATGGTGTGGTTGTCCACGTTGTTTGATGTTTCCCTTCTATACAGTTGCTTTTTTTTAAAGTTCGAAAATAATGACTATTTTTGGTCCCCGATTAATTTATTTTGCAAAAATACATACATATGTATGTATATTGAAAAAAAACTTTCAAGTGTAAGTTCGAAACTCAACAAACGAATCATAACAGGCCGACTTCTAACTTATTAACCATGATTTTGTTGCAAAACATATTCAGAAAACAAATAAGCAAATCAAACAGATTCAAACAATCCTATCCCCTTTTGTATGAATGTATGTACATACATACGTATTTACAATCATACATATGTGCCCTTAAGTATGAAAGTGGTCTAAGTCATATGCGTTTCTGCATCGAAATATGAAATAAATCTCTAAAAAAATTCAATAAACATTAAATAAACTTCTATGAATTTATAAATTAAAATGTTGCATAATATAAAAATATTTTTTAATTTCTTCAAAGTAATCTATTAAATATCTCGATGAAAGAAATATATGACTTAGACCACTTTCATAATTAAGCGAACATATATTTAATATATTTTATCAACACGCATTCATTAGCACAATACTTTATTTGTATACAAAAAAAAATTCCCAGTTCTTACCACAAACAACTTAATATTCTTCTTTCAATACGTTTGCTAGCATATTGTTGCTGTGCGTAGAGTTGACTACATACACACGTACAAACAATTAAATATTCTTCTCTGAATACTATTTGTTGCATATTGTTGTTGTTGTAGTTGTTCATAAGAACACTCTTATGCACATACATATGTATGTGTGTATGTACGAGGGAATGGTATTCATGCTAGCGTATATTTATACATACATATCTACATAATGTTTTTTGCATGAGGCTACTGATTGTTATACACATCCATTCATATGCATGCATACGAAAAAGAATGTGCCAAGCAAAAATACCATAAGGCAAAGTCTATGTATTGGTGACAAAAAGGGGTTTAATACGAAATAATGCAAATTAAAGCAAATGTTTAAGTATAGTAAATATTTATCGCATTTAAGCGAGCTTCAGCAGCAGAGTGACTAGTGTGGTTGATTAGAACTTTGAATATGCTTGGTTCTATGCGCGGTACGTAGTTTTTTCATGAAATTTTAAAAATGTATGATAAAACCATATATTTCAAAATTTTATGAACCGATTATTTTTTTTTGCTGATTTTCATAACCAATTGTGCTGAGGCAAGTGCGGTCGTTTCAGTCCAACTCCGAGCTCTCTAACTTGTTTGGGAGCTTCAAAAACCGCGTTTCACGCCACCCATATAAAATCCGTACAGACAGACGGACAGACGGATAGACGGACAGACGGACAGACGGACATGTCTTTTTTTCATCTCCTGTTCATAAGGATTCAGAATAACTAACTTTATCTGGCAGGAAATGAATATTGTAGAAGTTACAAAAATCTGGACAAACCTATATATACCCTTTACCATTTTTGGTGAAGGGTATAATAAGCACAAAAGAAAATAAAACAAAAATTAGAGAGCATTTGAAGTTACTGCCGACGATGTTATTATGGGCTTTATTAAATTCGGAGCGATTTTCCTGAAGTTGCAGACTTTATTCTGTTTCATCATTTAAATAAATACGAAGCTAACGAAGCAGAAATGTTTGTGTGTACTCGTATGTGTTTGTATGAGTGTTTTTTCCTGTATGTACAATTACTCGTATAATAGTAAAACAAACAACAACAAAATTTCTTCCAGCAAGCAATTAAATACGCAATTAAAACTGCAAAATCAAAAGAAAAAAATACACAACATCTCTACTACGTTAACTTCCGAATTTATTAAAAGCAGCATTCAGAAAAACAGAAAACTTGTCGAACATGTTGACAGCTAAAGGTCTTCGTTTTGTATAGCTGTTCGTTTATTGTGTTAACTTCTTCTGCAACTCTTGAATTTTCAGAAGCAGAAATATTAAGCAGAAGCAAAAGAAAATACACAACTGAGTAGTTTTTAAGCGCTGATGGATTGAGTGACATTAAATCTCCAAGAAAAGTGGAAGTAGGTCCACCGTAGTGTGCACTCTAGGTAAACTGTGGAACTCGCCGTGCTACTATTTGATAATCCTAAGATAATCCAAGTATTGTACCTCCATACCAATTAAGCTAACTTATTTCATATTTTCCGTTATTTAATAAAACTGAATAATACAAAAAAACTGCTTAATAACTCAAAGCAAACATCCCCCATTTTCACTATTGTTAACGTATGATCATCGATTTGAAACATAATTGTTAGTACATTTATACGCACGGCTTATTTGCAAATAAAACTATAAATTGTTGCCATATTATTGTTTTTATTGCGAGTTAGTAATTGGCCTTTCACACACGAGACTAATTTTTATGCCGCACAATTTTTGTACTTTTTAGAACACACGAGACTAATTCATTTGGCATTAAAATGTATACGTGCACACAGCTTTGTGTGTATTAGTGTTTTTTTTGTATTCATTTTACATTTGCTGTTTTTTAAGTTGTGTGTGTATTGGTTTTGTGCTGCTGGTGCGGGGTTGTAGCTGGTTGAAAAATTATGCCAACCACAAAACCACTCTCTTTGCCCCTCTCACCAACAAACTGGCATGTTATGCCAGCACATTTGTTCTCGTGTGTGACTGGCCATTCAGAAAACTATTCACGATTAACGCACTATTTGCAAATAAAATGCTTGAGGTTGCCACACTTACAACTGTTTGCTAATAAAAAACAATAAATTGATAAATATTGCATAAAAAAACATTGATAGAAGAAAATAATGGCAATAAAAACAAATTTTCATTTGTTATTTTATACATTTACACAATTTTTTTGTTAACATAAGTAACCAAGGCACATTTACTACAGGTACACGCATTAGAGAAAACACTGTGGCAACTCTGTGCTTCTCACATAGTTTTACAAAGTAATTGTCAAAAAATTGTATGCATCAAACAAGGCACAAAAGTAATTGTCAAATGAATTCTTCGTTATAAACGTGTAAACAAAAAATCAGCGGATGAGCAATTTGCCCGATGCATGTACCTGTTTGATATGCCTTGATAAGTAACATTTCTATAGAAGTGCTACCAAGTTTTTATGCATTTACAATGCCGTATAAACAGTGAGTTAGGTTAGGTTAGGTTATAACAGGCTGCCGATTTATAGTAAAAACCAGCCCACTTGGGTCCTTTGAGGTCCCTTTGTGCTACCTGGGCGGATTGAGGTGGACTGCCCATCCTCATTCATCCTATTCACTATTTATGCTTTGCTGAAACCAACCCGAAAGGAGTATGAATGAATTCACACCGCTGATGTCACATTCCGACAGACTCTCCAAACCTTGCAGTATCGGAGCCCCCATGTAGAGTGACCGCACCTCCGCAAGTGCTGGGCAATGACAGAGAAAATGCTCAACAGTTTCCTCCTCTTCCTCGTCCTGAAAGCTTCTGCAGAAGTCATTATAAGGTAGATTTAATCTACCAGCATGTATACCTATATAACAGTGTCCTGTTAGGACTGCAACCAAAGTACGGAGTGGTCCTCTTGGAATCCTCACCAATATTACGGACCTCCTCATATCATAACAGGGCCATGTCATTCTAGAAGCAGAGCATGTGACCTCATTTAACCATCTAGCCTGTGCAACTCTGAAAAGGTTCTGCTGTATTTGCATTTTGCAGCAATTCATCGGAACACCCACCAACCGATCAGTGTCCTCATCTTGCATTTGAGCTCCAGCCTTAGCCAGCTCATCCGCAATATCATTTCCAACATTATTCGCATGTCCTGGAATTCATTGTAGCTCCAGGTCAGCATGCATTCCCAGTTTGTTAAGAGACATTCGGCAGTCATATACCAGATTCGATGTCGTAAATACACCTGCAATATTTTTAATGGCAGCTTTGCTATCTGTGAAGATACGGATATCCCAGTTGTATATCCTGTAATACCTCAACCAGTTAGCAGCTCTACTTATCGCTGAGATTTCAGCCTGTAGTATACTACAGCTACTGTCCAGCTTAAAGCTTATCCATTTTTGAAAGCGAGGAATAAAGATTCCTCCACCCACGCCTCTGTGTGACTTCGCTCCGTCTGTGTACACCACGAGCACATCTTCCTCTGTTCCTATAGACGAGTTGGATACGCCCGATGTGTTAGATTTGAATCTACTGTCAGGCAGAGGTATGGGTGATCGGTAATCTATATTGGCAGGTAGATCATTCAATTGATCTCCTATTATAGAGTGACCACAAGTCAGCTTTTTCCACGCATTTGCCGACTGTAGTCTAGTTGCAGAGTTCATAGCATTTTGCTTTACCATGAGATCCACTGGCAGCCAGTGCATCATCACGAAGAGCGCCTTGGAGGGAGTGGTTCGTGGTGCACCCGTAATAGCCAGGGTTGCAGATCGTAGAATCCTTTAAATGGTTCCACGATGGCTGGCCTTCTGCAAGGCGGGCCACCATACTAACGCTTCATATGTTAATATTGGCTTAATCACTGTATTGAAATCCATTTGGAATTGCAAGGGCTGATGCCCCATGTTGTCCCTATTGCCTTCTTACATGTATATAAAGCAATGGCAGCCTTATTTGCCATACAATGTTAATTTATATGCAAATATTTTTATTTGAAAATAGTGCGTGTATAAACGTAGTATGTGATGAGAGCATAATAAGTAGGGATGCCAATCGGGGCTGGTTTTTACGATCCCGGGATTCGGAATTTCAAAAAGGCAAATACCGGCATTTCGGGATTTTTCGGGATCCCGATTTGATAAAATTAACAACACATAAATTATTGTCGCTCAAATAACGGCACAGCTGACATTAACCTACAGCGAATATCGTTAAAAATTTTACTGAATAGCGAATTCGATAAATTTTCGTTATAACGCCGATGAAATACTCGACAGGGCTGTCAAATATCAGATATTTCGATTTCTCGCCAAACGTGGCGATTTTTCAACTTGCTTGGCATCTAAATTTTTGGTTTGGCGACATGGCGATTTTTCTGGCGCTAAATAAATTTGTTGAAAATTTTTGTAATTCAGCAAAATAAGTTCGTTGAGGGAGTAGTTAAAAAATTATATCCTTCCAAAATCGTCTGCAAGAAATTAAAATAAGTTGATTTTGATGTTTTTTCTTATATGTGAAACAACTTTAAATGTTTAGTTGAACTATAGTGAATTTTAATCAGAAGTAAATTCTTAGTCGGGCTTAAGTTCAGTGATTTCAATTCTTATCGAATGAAATTTTTTATTTTTTTTTTTCTTATATTAATTAATTCATTTTGCATTTGGATGAGAAAAACTTAAAAAAAATTGCTATACAGTTATTTTATACAAATTTATACTAAATTCAATTTTATTATGAAATATTTATTAAGAAAAACTACATAAGACTTATTGTGGCAACTTTTGGCGATTTTTAAAATCAATTTGGCGCAATAGGTCAGAAAAAATCTGACAAACCTGGTGTGAACTGGGATTAAATAAAAATACAAATTATATTTTATTGCTCTCTTCGTTATTGTGAGAGCACTCGCACATGTGCGCATTTTTGAAGATATCTGGTTTAAATAACAAAAAACAACAATTAATTTGACATACATAGTTCCTTTTCTATAACAAAAAAAAGTTTGAATTTTTCAGCTCTGAAAATGTATTTTATATTCTATTTATCCACCTTACCATTTTTGGGTAAAGGGTATAAGAATCAGTATAGGCTTTGAATCTTATCTTAATTTTTTCAGCAGCTATACCAATTAACTCGACTATAAGTAAACGCATTAGTGTACTCAAATGAAACATCACATGTTTTTTGAAATTTTCTGATGGTCTAAACCACCACAGACAGAAATTTTGACATGAGTATGTGTGTATAATTGTGTACAAATTTCTTTAACTGATAATACCAACTATTGAGAATAAAATAATATTATTATTTATTTATTTTTAATACATAAAAATTCACACATACATCTATTATGCTTAACGTTTTATTTTTCTTGAATTTGAAGCTCTTATAACTTTTAAGAATTCAGAAACAAATATTTGAAATAAAAAAAATTTTTAACTCATATTATATACATATAACAGTAATCACAAAAAGCTCTAAGCTTAAGTACTTAAATGCTTCATATCTTAAATTAAATACATCGTTATACACAACCACCACTGTACAATGAAAAAAATTTATGAAATTTCTGAAGGCAAATATCAATTTAAAATAAATGTAAAATCTCACAAAATGCTGTTGGCTAAAGTCACATAAAATAACATTGCCACAAGAAAAATAAAAACTAAGCATAATAAAATAGAAAACCTCACGAGAACAATAATTTGGTAACAGAAAAAACAAATTTAAGAGTCAAAAGCACTTTTATTTGACAGGTAAACTGCCAATGAGAGAGAAGTGAAAATTTCAGTTTTCACCTTTGCTTAGAATCATTTGTTCACATAAAAAAAAAAATCATGCACGAATATAAAACCTGACTTGCATAGTAAAATTGAAGCAAAAGGAAAATTTTGTGAAGAAAATTGGTTCGCTTTTTAAAACTGCAGAAGACATTAACCCAAATAAGGTAAAGACATGAGGACAATAATATTTTAATAAATATTTAAGAGAAATACTTGTACAAGTGTATAAAGGTGAAATAAAATTTTATTTTTATATGTATATGTGTAGTAGACCGACTCATTTATTTGTATGGACGTAAAACCCGCAACGTTGTCACCCCTCGCAAATCAAATATCGGTCTTTTTGACGGGGACTCCCATAATATTTGAGGGGTTCTAGCGATGACCGTTCGTGAGCTGGACCGTGTCTAAAAAAGGTATATTTTTGAAGTTTTTTTGCATATTTTCATATTTTGTCCCAAGACAACATATTGAAAAAAGTACATCATCTGAAAGATTTTTTCAAGCCGCTTCCAATTGTGTATTAAATTTTACCATTGGTATTTATTCCATAAATACTGCGACTTTTTAAGCATTTTCATAGCAGGTACTACTTATTATTATTGTAAATTCTATTATTTGTTTAATATTATTTGATTTGGGTTCTCGCGCAAACAAGGACTCAAATCAAACAATACTTAAAAAATAATAGAATTTATTTTAATATAAGCAGCACCTGCTTGGTAAAATCTAATACACAATTGGAAGCGGCTTGAAAATATCGTTCAGATGATGTACTTTTTACCCGACTGCGCGACGCAAAGAAGGGTTCCTTTGCGGTCCTTATATAAACCGAACCCGTGGATCTATTTTAATGATTCTTACGTCAATCGATTTTCCTTAATCCCGGGAGTGCCACTAAAGATATGACAGTAGTAAAAATTCAATATGGCGGCCAACAGGCGCCGTTTTGTAAATACGAAAAAAATTAAAAATGGGCGAACTGTATCAAAATGGGTATCATTCGACAAGTATTTTAAAATCATCTTTAGCTTTCTCTTATGGTTTTTCATTTCGAATGACCGTTTAGGATATTTAATGGTTCAAAGTTGGTCGCAGTCAGCGTTTTTGACTTTTTTTAATTACTACTTGTTTTTTTGTTGTCTTGGAACAAAATACGAAAATATGCAAAAAAAAACTTCCAAAGTAAACCTTTTTTAGACACGCTCCAGCTCACGAACGGTCATTGCAACACCCCTCAAATGTTTTGGGAGTCCCCGTTAAAAAGACCGATCTTTGATTTGAGAAAGGTAAAAAAAAAAACTTTTTTTTTTATTTTAATTTATAAAAAGTATTAAAAAAAACATGGCAACTATAACTTGTTGTTGCAATAATTATGAAGAAAATAAACTAGCAAGCATACTTGCTGCACAACAATTTGCTTTACAATTATTTCCGTTTCCGGTTTTAATACACACACACATACGCACGACACACACATAACTCAGAAATTCATAGCAGAGCTTGTGCACAATCAAATGTTTTTTATAACAAAACGTGCGGAAAATCAACAAAATTTAGAAATCTTTTGTGTCATTATTTTGACTATTTAAACAAAATTGCAAATACAAGTTAAAAAATATGTTACAAAATTGTATTTAGATGTTGACAAAGAAGGTCCGTCAAAACTTCTTTTATTCAAAGCCATTAAATAAACTAAGGTTTTCTTCAGTTTACAAATTATTTAAATTTTTTTATTATACTTTTTAATTGAGTTAGTCGTATGTCTCTATCGTTTAGATCCAGAAAAAAACCTTGGCAAAAAGTTAACCCATTAAGGTCCAAGCTACATAATTGAAATTTTCCGAACATGTTAGTTTTAGTCTGAATATGATACTAACAAATTATAAAAAAAAATTTAATCTGGGTCTTAACGATATATATACTATACAGTCGTGACACAGATTCCCTATTAACCATTCCGTTCGTATTTCATTTTGGTGCTTCAGTTTGCGATCAAAATTTTCAAATTTTCACTTTTTGCAACAAACCAAACAACAGAGGTCATATCTACCCACTGTAAAAATCTCCCTTTGATTTGTCTTCTTTTCCGTGAAAGAAAAAACCGTTATTACTCTCTTTGAGTTTTTAGAATAACTGCTACTAACAGAAACAGTTTTTGGCCTCTACTGAAAATTCTTGAATTTTGAGTTGTTACGCTCTTGAGGAACAAGTGCGATAATCGTATTAAATATTCGAATTCGCGGATATCGTTTTAAATATTCGAATTCGAGTTCGCGAATATCAAAAATTTACATTCGGCACATGTATGTATGTATGTGTGTATACATACATAACATACATATGTATTAACACGTATGATCAATTAAATAAATAAATGAGGCAATCATACGTATTTTTGTACGAAATTAGAAAAAGACCCCCTTCCTCCGTCCCACCATAACAAATCGTAACAAACTTTACTTCATATTTTCGCGAGATCACTGTATACACAATAGTCAAAAAACTTACGGAAAAAATAATCTTTTGGATGGAAAACAAAGAAAATATTTTCATTCTCATGCTTCATGCTTTTAAAAAAGGTTTAGCTTACGAGTATAATGCATTTGTGCATTTTTTGTACTTATTGTCATATGTATGTACATATATAATAACTTCATATCCAAGCTATTCCAGTTCCATAATTTTAAAATGTTTATTTACCAGAAATAATTTCTTAGTCAGGCTTAAGTTCAGAAATTTCAATTCATGTTGAATGAAATATTTTTATTAATTAATGTGAGTTTCTAAAGAAGAGAAGAAGAAAAACTAAAAATTTAAAATCTTTATTTACAATATATAAGTATATAAAATAATTCTCATTTTAGAGCGCATTGTAAAATTTCTGAGTTCTTTCATATACAACTGTTGTTGTAGTTTGTCAAATAACCCAGCAAAAAACCTTTGCTTACTAGAATACAAAAAAGTGTATGTACTAGAGATGGACGCGTGTCGTGTTTTTTTTCGTGACACGAACACGCACGACTCAATACGAAGTGTTCGTGACAGAAAATCTGTTTTCGTGTCGTATTGTGTTGAGCAAAATTGACACGATAAACACGAAACGATTTTTTATGTTAAAATATGTATGCATGAATTTTCAGTAAAGAAAAAATTTAATATTTTGTATCGTTAAACACGTAAAACCATCAAATTTGTTGATAGTGTAAGCTTAAAGTTCTGAAATTAAACAAAAAAATGTATCTATTTGAATATAAAAAATGCTTTTTTTGCTATTCAATTTGATTTCGTGCGTGTTGTGCAGTTTCGTGTTTTGAAAAAAATGCACGTGCGTGTTTCGTACGTGTTGGACATCTTGGCATTCGTGTTGGTATCGTGTCGTGTTGGAAAAATTAAACACGCGTCCATATCTAGTATGTACCAAGGCGTATTCATAGCAGGTGATCTCGATTCAGCAGCTGACGATCAGCTGTTAATTTCTTTTGTGTCATATCAAAGCAAAACGTTTCACGTAATGATATAAATAAGTTGTTAATTTATTCATTACAGGACAGTCGTTATTATGCACATAAAATAATTAGATAAATACATAAGTATCACTCATTACTTTGTAAGCCATTTAAAGAGTACTACCCATTACAAAATTTCGGAAAATTTTAACATTTGGCTTGTTTTTATGGTTAAGCAATTGTCTATATACATTTCGTTCCCGCTTTTGGAACTCATCAGTAGACTTCAACCCAAAAAATTTTTGAATTTAGCTAACAAACTTCGTATGTCTATAGTAAGTCTTTTAATACTATATTGAAAATCACAATATACAAACATAATAAGTTTGAAAGCCTCAAACAAAAATCTTTACAAAACAAGCATCTTGATGAGTTCCAAAAGCGGGAGCGAAATGCATATAGACAATTGCTTAACCATAAAAACATAAAAACAAGCCAAATTTTCAAATTAAATAAATAAAGACTTTATGTCAAATAAATATACTTCGGTATTTCGTGTATAATTTCGAAAAATTTTTGCTGGGATGTTCGGATGCGGTATTTATATCGTGCACAGATACAACGTTGCGAAACATTGTAACCATGAACAACAACTTTGTTTGCTACGATCTCAATACTTGTCAACTGCGGCGTTAGGAAACACTACACTTTGTTCCAAGACAAACCAATAAACATTTTGGAAGTCAGCCTTTGCTACATATGTACATAAAAAGGACTTTCAAATGTCCCAACACAAATATTTGAATTTTTGGATTCGACATTGACAGGACCAATTAAATTTCGCCCCATAATCAATATTTAAAGTTCTATAATAGTTTATAAATCTACGTCTCCACCTGACATGAAATTTTGCTGTAACTTGAAGTTATAACTGAGTTTTTAAAACAAATGCACTAACAATAATGTTTTAACTTCAAAAAAGCATTAACTTGAGCAGTCTACACATAACATTAACTTGAAGTTAATGTTAAAGTTAGTCATTTTATGTCAGGTGGAGACCGCAAATAAGGTTGCTTTCTTAAATCAAACACGATCTTGCTCGATCAAAAGTCAATTTAATAATAATGCCTTCTATTTTCACAAAAGGAAACTTAGCAACTAGCAAAAGATAACTTAACGACTATAATTTATTTATCTTTGTATTGGTGCATTATGTACGCTATCCCAATGCGAACAAGCAAGAAGGAAAAGGACAAATATAAAAATAGCATCTGCATTATTTACATATGCATATACAAAGTAAATTTATATAAAGTATATGCAAGTACTCAGGTGATTAATTTTTTTCTACTGTAGTGTGAATGCCTGAATGTCAAAAGTTGTTTACAATTTTTGCACGCCATTTTGTTTTGTTTTGCTTTGTTGTACACAATTGTGTATACTGAAAACGTATGTGAAAAAGTTTAAATAAATTTTTACTTAAAAAATGTGTTAGAAAACATTTACAAATAATTATATTTAATTATTAAAGTACATACATATGTATCTTTTATTATACTTATTTCACATATTAAAGGTTTATCAATTAATAAATTTACTTTGGTTTTGTCTATCCATACATTTTCTTTTTGTTGTATGCAGATCTGGGACTATTGCATTAAATAAGCAAATGCATTGACCATTTTCCCACAATAAACCAAATCATTGCAAATGCAAATTTATTACATTAGCACTAACTTTAATAATATTAGTGCAATTTTTCTTGCATTTTACTAAAATCCCTTCAAAGTAATTCATCAACATTGCATTGTTATTTTTAGTGCACTATTTTTTGCACCACTAAACACAATATGAATAGTATTATTGCATTATCAGTGGAACATATAGTACAATATATAATGTAAATGTGTACGTACATAAAAACATACGTTCATCCAAGACGAAAAAACTATCACTACGTTTTTTATAATTTTTCAAGAGAAATACAAAACTTGATGAAATTGTTTCAAGCGGTAGAATTTTTCGTTTATAAAATCACCATTTTTTAAGATATAACTTTACAATAAACGAAAACCTAAATTCTGATCTTTTGTCAATTGCACGGCTTTTCAAATAAGCTCGAGATGCAACGTACTTGAAGTATGAAACTTTTCAATTTTTTTTTAAATTGGTTCTGTAATCTAGTTTGTATTTATCTTGACAGTTTTTTTTCGTTAATTTGTATGTACGTACTTATAAAAGTGCCCTCAATGAACTTTAGTGTATTTTATATTTTTTATTTGTGCTATCTCCTAAAAATATTTTCATGTTTTATTCAATTTTACTGTGTACAATATGTGATAGTGCAACAATATTGCATCACTTCATGATGTGCTTAGTGGCAACACAAAATTAGTGTATTTTTTGTCATGCGATTAGCTGCTAATGCAATATTAATCCATTACTTTTAAGAGATTTTATTTAAGTGCAAAAAATAGTGCACTACAAGCATCAAATTTAAATTTGCACTAAAATTTTTGTTTTTCAATCAGTGCTTATGCAAAAGTAATGCAAGTTGCCCAGGTCTGGTTGTATCCATCTGTTTCTGACATTCATCCATTATTCTTACACAAACAAATCGCCTGTTGTTTTTGTACTTTCTTAGTTGTTGTAGACCTGCATATACTTTATATAAATATGCTTTGTGCATATAAACAATACTTCAGAATTACATATCACAAATACTTATACATTAGTTTTAAATAAATACATATACATCCCTATGCAAGAAATAAAAACGCGTGTAACGTAAAAAAGACAAACATTAAGGAAGTTCACTGACAGCGCAACCCCAGAATATTACCTATCCTACAGAATGTTTTCAATAACTCATTTCAACTTTTATTTCACATTGGAACTGAGAGTGCAATTAAGATGGCGAATTTGGTAAATAACTTTTTCAGTTAAAATTAAATTTAATTATATTAAATTTTAATATAGTGCCTTGTTTCTGTATTTTTTATAAGTTTATTTAAGCATTTATATTAATAAATATTAATAAATATTTCATTTTTCTCGATGAGAGAACTTTCCACAAGTTACAGAAACTAGCCACAGGTTTCCAAACAAAATTTTTCTGTTAAAAAAAAAAACAGACATATAGTCACTAGGTCGATACAAGGGAAATATGGTTCTGACTGACCTCCTAAAGGAACATTATTTTGAATTAATACATCGTAACTAGTAATTATAAAATTATAATTTTTTAATAAACATTTATTAATTTAATACTTTAAAAAAATATTAAATACTTATGCAGAAAAAAAAACGATTTAACAAATTAAGTTAACTTAACTTATGTAAAATAATAAATACAAATTAGTGTAAAAAGAAGTTTGTTTAGAAGGTGGATTCGCTTGAAAATATACGAGTATATATTTAAGAGCTAAACAATTCGTTTCCGATAACCACTTTTGGGTTAAAGTTTTTACGATCGTAACGAAGCCAACCTAGATTGCATTTCCTGCAAATCTTCTTCTTCATCTTCATCATCAACATCGGCTACTGCAACGGCAGCTGGTGCTTTCTGTTGTTCAGCGGTAGCCAACTCTTCAGGAGGTAATGGGGCTTCTCCCAGTTTTCCATTAGTAATTTCCCATAATACTCTATCGACTTCCTTTGCTGCTTCCTCTTCCATTTCCTCTGTTTCCTCCAGCGATTCCATCGTTTCTTCAAGCATTTCTTCAATTATCCCCGCCTTCATCATCTCCTTAGACATTTCACGCATTATGCCAGCCAACTCTGGGTAACGAACTAGATTTTGCATTGCTTGCATTACTTCAGTGGATTTTTGTAGGGAACCAGCGACGCGTAATGTAGCTGCGAAAAACTGGCTATAACAATTTCTAATAAACTTCAATTAACTCGCTTGCTTACCTAGTTGATTTTTCATTTGTAACTGCACTGAATTTAAGTGGGCCTTGGAAGTATGAATGCGATTTATTGCTTTGCGGGCTCCTACGATTTCTTTGGCCAATATGATGCAGGTGTCGCGGTCATTTTTACCAGCTGCTTGCTTTAAGGACCTTTTAACTTTATCCTCTTCCCTTTGTATGCTTCGAATTTGACGATCAAGTTGATTACTTTCCTTGCGTATTTTATGGGTCCATTCTTGAACCTATTCACAAAATATAATTCATAGTTTCAATCATTTTTAGTTACTTCTTCAAGAAAATGATATCATCGTATGCAAATTACTTTACCTTCAAACTTTTTATTTTGGTTAAACAAACAACTTTACCTGCTCTTTGGGATCTTTTGATTTTGTCTGCCCAAATAAACCCATTACAAATATATAATTTAAAGTTAGTTTTATTGAAAAGTTTAGATATTTTATGATATTTTGGATACAAAATGACTCATAAGCGAAATTGTTGACGAATTTAGTGGTTAGGTTTGTATTTATTTTTCTTTTACGTATAGAGTTTGTTTTGACAGTGTTCTTGAAAAGAAAGTAGTAAATAAGAGCAGAGAGCAAAATGTCATTCTCAATAGAAAGGCTGCCAGACTTTATTTTATTAAAGAGACCGTTGCAAATATCATTCCATATGCAAAAATACAGTTGAAACTCGATTACTTGTATAACAGACATATGCATATAAAAAGTTGATTGAGATTTAAAAAGCATATTAGTTAAAAAACATTTCAAGCCTAAAAAAAGTTTTTCAATACTGGTATTCATAATCAGTATTTTAAGTAAAAATCAATTAACTAGATTTTTTTTAAATATCATGGCAAGACTGTATTATCTAAATATTTGTTACTTGAATCTTAGTCCCGATACAAAATACTCGTGTCTGTATTTATTTTTTGTCCATTTTCAAAACAAAAATTTTGTTTTTAGAAAATAAAAGCTGGGTTCCAACTCGTATTTAATAAAAATAAATAAAAAAAAAAAAAGTGCTTTTTATATGATTTTTTTATTGCAGATTAAGAAGCACTAGAATAAAGAGTTTTATTGTATTTGTTTTGAGTGTTTATACATTACTAGTTAATTTTCTACGATTATTATTACTTTTGTTAATACATAAAGTGAGAAAACAATGACTGGGAATGGAAATTAGATCGCTCCTTTTCTTTTAAATATTCTGTTGGAGTCCATTTGATATTTTGGCAATAGTGTCTATAAAATAATTTTTTTTAAATAACACTGACATATACATAATTATATACATACATACACACATATAGGCGGAGTTAAAAATGTAAACAAACACGAAGAAAAGTTACAACGTCACCCTAAAATTGGTTTAAGCTTGGGTGCAGTCCATTTTAAAATTTTCTGACTTACACAAGGTTTAATAAACGTTTTTTAAGCTAAAATTCTATTATGAAAAAAAAGTAATTTGGGTTTGAAACTCATACAAACTTTGAATAAAAAATTAACTTTTGGATACGGCCGTTAGTATGCATAAAATCCCTATACAGTGAATAAAAATATATCAAGAATATGCCAAAATATCTATAAATCTCTCTACATATAGTCCATAAATCCTCATATATTTCTGTCACAGACGGCACCAAGTGAATTCGGCTCAAATCATCAAGCTTCCACCCCCCAGGTTACATGGTTTCAGCACTATTAAGAAAAAATATAATGGCGCGTCTCAAGTTTTGTTAAGAGCACATAAAGTGGACTGTGAAATAGGGTTATATGGCCAAATGAAAACAAAATTAGCAGTTTTCAGGCTAATAGCAAGAAGTCTACTACAGTTCCAAGTGGAAAAAACCATGATACATTCAAGTGGAAGCTTGATGATTTTAACCTTCTTCACTTGGTGCCGTCTGGGCTCATTAGTAAAAATCGATATTAAAATGAGCAAAGAAGTAAAAGGAACAAAGTGTTTACACAGCGGAGGAAGTTGTATTTCAACAAGATGAAGATCAGAATCATACGGCCAAAATCGTTAAGAATTGGCTTTCAAAGCAAAAATTTCACACAATGTAATAGCCAACATAGGCGCAGAGCTCAAATCCATTGAAAATGTGTGGGTTTTCTTTAAAAAAAATCTTGGGCAGTATGCCAGTGCGCAAACAAAATTTAATGAAGTTTAGTTCCGAGTCCAAACGGTGCATTAAAAGTGTAATAAAATCAAAGAATCATTACAAAAAGTACTAAATAATATGAATTAAATTAATTTTTCCTAAATGTGCAGAAGTGGATACATAGACTTTTTTCACAAAATTGACTCAGTATTAACCTTAACTTATGATATTCCTGAATTTCGTTTTGTTTTCTTTAATTGTATAATATTGTGCTATTTTATCGTTTACATAAAAAAACTGGATGTTTTCTTTTATTTTATGGATTTTACATCGTTTTTATGTCGTATTTGGTAAGTATGTAGCCATAAGTGCTCACCACTGTGTATTAAGAAAAACTACATAAAACTGATTTTTGCGACTTTAGGCGTTTTTTAAATTCAATTTGGCGAAATAGGTAGGAAAAAATCTGACAGCCCTGCCTGGGAACTATTCCTGGCAACTCACTTTGAACGAATGCAACCTTGTTATCATATGTTTGAGTTCCCATCCATAGGACATTTTGCTGTTATCAAAGTTGAGGTTAAGTTTATCACTTTTGACACTTTTTAAATTTTTTTTGTTTTCCAACATATTTATTGCATCACATTCAGTAGAGTTTTATAATGATTTCTTTAAAATATTCAACTAAATAAATATCAAAATTCAGTTAAAAGTTTATTGATCGAATACAATGCAAACTTCTAGCAGAAGCTTATCGCTGCTATGTACGGCTGCACAAAATTTAAGTTTAAGATCGGTGCATCAACGACTTAATGCGGTTGCTGGAGTAATAACTGCAGCACAGAGATTACTACATGTTACAGCAACAACCCGTGCTCGTAATCGTAAACCACAACCAGGCAATGTTTCTTCATTATTTAAACCTATCCAAGTTAATCATAATGCAGACGAAGTTGATGTTGGTTCCGAGCTGGCGGGCAAACTGGAAAAGTCGGAAATGTTAAAGATTTTGAATAAATTTACACACAGGAGGGAAGTAAAAACCTTGTGTATGGAAAACGGTTTAGATAGTACGTCATTAAGAAACAAACAATACACCTTTTGAGTTTTCCCTGTTAACTATTACATATTTTTTCTAGATTATTTACAACAGCAAGCTTTTGCTTCATTCAGACGTTATTGTATAGAATCTGAAAATCTTCCGGTAGACCTTCATATCACATTTAGTGACATCATTCAAGAAGCTGGTCATGTGGATGATATATTTCCATATTTTATTCGTCATGCTAGAACGATATTTCCACATTTAGAATGTATGGATGATTTAAAAAAGATTTCTGACTTAAGAACACCGGCCAATTGGTATCCAAGTGCTCGCGCAATAGCTAGAAAAATTGTTTTTCACGCGGGTCCGACCAACTCAGGGAAAACTTATCATGCTATGGAACGATTTCTTACGGCGAAATCTGGTGTGTATTGCGGTCCTCTGAAATTGTTAGCCACAGAGGTGTTCAATAAAGCTAATGAAAAGGTATATATAAGAGTACATACATTTTTTCTAATTCTTATGAAAATAAAATTAAATAAAATCAAACAGGGTACTCCCTGTGATTTAGTAACTGGAGAGGAACGTAAATATGGTGTGGGCGAGAATACACCAGCTGCTCATGTTGCATGTACCGTCGAAATGACTTCTGTTAATACACCCTGTAAGTTTATATAAATATTTCAATATCTCTAGTAAAATATTTTTTTGTTTTCATATTCAGTTACTCCAATCGATAAAATGCGTTTGGAAAGTTATTTGGCCAGTTCGATGAACTATTTCGCCATGAGCAATTCACACGCCATACATACGTGCTAAAGCTTAATTTCAATTTCTTTTAGAAAGTCCATTAAAATTTTATAATTATTGTATTTTTCTTGTTTGAAAAGATCAGTTAAGTTTGAATACTTGAGTAATAACGGATATTTGGATCTGATGTTATCATAAAAATTACATTCAAATATATGAGAATCAGTTTCAGTTTTACCACAGTGTGATCACATCCTTCTGAATCAACGATCTTCATTTTAGAGTTGTTTTTCCGAATGAATGGCCACTTGATAATCTTTTAATTTGTTTATATCGTTGGGTTATAGTTATACTATAGTACTAGTAGTTATACTATTAAACCATGGTTTCGATCTCTTTACAAGAGGGAATATACCATAATAATAACGTCCTTTTGTTGTACCAAGTGTTTCATAATTCTGGGTTTATTTCCTCCAAAGTTTTTCTTCAATATTAATAATAGCATCTATAATTGATAGACAATTTTGTAATGCAGTTGCCAAAAATATTAGTATGACCCGGTATATAATATAATGAAATTTCCTCAAACCGAGAACCATTTATAATGTTATGGATCTTTCTTATTCAGGCTTATCATAAATAAAATTTCACATGAAAATTTCCGAACGTGTAAACAGTTGGTATCAAAAAACTTCATACGATTGCGAAATATTTGAACAATTTATGAAGAAAATCATTCACACAGATTTGTCTGTCGGAAAAAGTGGAAATATGTAAGTTGTTAATGTTATTGGAATTGATGATACGAAATTAAAATCCATGTGAACGAAATTTTTTTTCAGAAATTTTCACATGTGGAACTCATGATAAGGTTATCTAGGTAGTTTTTACTATTACTCTTAGATAGTGCAAGACAACCAGATCTACTATCCGTTAGAATATAAATTTTCTTTATACCTTTATTATCTGCATATGTTATTGCCCTTTCAATAGCAAGAAGCTCAGCTGACATGGAGGAAAGACGAGTTAATACTCTAAATTTCATAAATTTCATTATTCTCATGAAAGAAAGCTGCTCCAGTAACTTCAAGAGCCCACAGAACCATCAGTAAAAAAATCGTTACCTTGTAATTTCTCGAGTTTCTCTCAATATAATGCGTTAACAACTTCGGTATTAACTTCTTTTTTACTGTTACATTCATTACCAAAAAAAAATCAATATATATAAAATAATTTTTATATTTAATTATTTACTTGCTGAAAATACTTTTATTTGTAGACGAAATAGCAGTTATTGATGAAATTCAACAATTGCGAGATCCACAAAGAGGTTGGGCATGGACCCGTGCTTTTTTAGGTATTATTGCCGAAGAAGTTCATGTGTGTGGTGAATCAGGTTCATTAGAACTGTTACAAAAAATATGTGAAACTACAAATGAAACTGTTGAAGTTCATAACTATAATCGTTTAACCGAACTGACAATAGAGGATGCGGCATTGGAGAACTTGGACAATATACAACCTGGCGATTGTATTGTATGTTTTAGCAAAAATGATATTTATTCGGTGTCCAGAGAAATTGAAGCAAGGTAAAATTGTTCTTTAAAATACTTGATTTTTTTAAAACTATGGGCTTATTCCAGAGGAAAAGAAGTTGCTGTTATTTATGGTGGCCTACCGCCTGGTACAAAATTAGCTCAAGCTGCTAAATTTAATGATCCTGAAAATAGTTGTAAAGTAATGGTTGCCACAGATGCTATTGGCATGGGTTTAAATTTGTGAGTTTTTGTTTCATGTAACATCTTTTCTGTCCAGCTAAATTAAAAAAGTCGTGTACTATGCAAATAATGAAAAGTTTTATGCAATAATAATAATACTGAATTAATGTTAAAGAAAAATTTAAAAGAAATATTGCATAATACTTATTAAAGCTTGCAAAGGAGTTATTGCATTTTGTATAAATTTTGTAATTTATTGTAAGTTGCTTAGAAATTAATGCCGGCTTTTTATTGCTCTATTTTTATTTATAGGAGCATACGAAGGATAATATTTTATTCTTTGGCAAAACCAACAATGAATGAGAAAGGAGAACGTGAAATTGATACAATTTCAGTATCTTCCGCTCTCCAAATTGCCGGAAGAGCCGGCCGTTTTCGCACTCAATGGGAGCATGGGTTCGTCACCACGTATAAAAAAGACGATTTACAAAATCTAAAGAAAATTCTTGCTCAAACACCGGAGCCACTCAAGCAAGCAGGCTTACATCCCACTGCCGACCAAATAGAATTGTATGCTTATCATTTACCTAACTCAACGTTAAGTAATTTAATGGTAAGATTCTTTAACATAAAAAGTTGTTGCATATTTTTATTTGACATAAAAAATATTGTTCTTAATTATAGGATATTTTTGTGAATCTTTGCACTGTTGATGACTCTTTGTACTTCATGTGCAATATAGAAGATTTTAAATTTTTAGCTGAAATGATACAACATGTTCCTTTACCCTTAAGAGCGCGCTATGTATTTTGCTGTGCGCCTATTAATCGTAAAATGCCGTTTGTATGTTCCATGTTTTTAAAGGTAAGCGCAAGCAATCAAGCTTTTTCAAGACAGCATTTGTAGATATCCAATATTTTATATTTAACAGATTGCCCGTCAATACAGTCGTGGTGAGCCTTTGACATTTGAATTTATAAGCAAAAATTGTGGTTGGCCTTTAAGTATGCCGAAGACAATAGTCGATTTAATGCATTTGGAATCTGTATTCGATGTGATGGACTTGTATCTTTGGTTAAGCTATCGTTTTGTGGACTTGTTCCCCGATTCAGCATCGGTGCGAACTGCTCAAAAAGAGCTTGATGAAATTATTCAGCAAGGTGTTTTCCAAATTACAAAATTACTTAAGAATACTGAAGCTAATCAGGGTGCCACCGATGGCGATATATCATACAATATAAGACGCATAATACAAACAAAAGGTATTTATATATATATATGTATATATATATATATATATTTGGGGTATTCAAACGGTAGTCTTAAGTGTCATAGTGCCATAATGTTTTAAAATTTTTGGTAAAAAAAAAACAAAACCAATTATACGAGTATTAATACAATTTAAAATATTATGACTCGAACTGTAGTCTTAAGTACCGTCCCCCGATTAAAATTAAAATGCATGTATTTGTTATTAATTTTTGCAGAACCGCGCATTCCTAGCGCAACCCGCGGCCGCCTCACTGATCGTCTTATATCCCAAGGTCTTTTGACGCCTGGCATGCTAAGTGAGCTTCGCAAAGAATGGAATGCTCAACAGCATGCTGACGACTCCAAATCGCATTCTGCCTCGAATCCAAACAGGTTATCAAACCCTACAGACACCGACGACGATGACGCAGTGTTTAATAAAAAAATGCGCAGAAAACCCAAAAAATAAACTATAAATGGCTATAAGTCTGATAGGAGATCTGTTTATTTTCATTGTTATCTATGTAGGTATCTAAAAATGTAAAACATTTTGATTTAAAAATCAAGTAGATACGGGTTACAATATAAGAATTGTTAGAAGATTTATACGCTACAAATATAAATTTTTTCATGCGAATTTGAAAAAAAAACATTTTTATTTTGTGTTAAATTCTGTACATACATATGTATGTACATACTTATCGCTCCTTTATTGCAAGGTAGTCATATCTAAAAAATTGTGTTTTTCGCATAAAAAATTATCGTACACTTACCTCTTGAGAAAATAAAATACATAACTTTATATCTTCATTGAGTTGTATTTAATTTGATAACTTTTTTGTAAACTTATTTTCTGCAAAACTAGCTTTTTTGAGTTATTTCTGTTTTGCAATAAAAGAGCGATATGTATTATAGTTTTTGAAACTAAATAAACCGCTTCTGAATTATGTTAACTGAAAATCTCCAAAAAAAAAGGTTTCAAAGTTGATGGTCATGGTTACAATGTTGCGCAACTTTGTATCTGTACACGATATAAGTGCCGCATTTGTAATGTATACAAACTTTTTATTAATACGTTTTCGTAGTCACCCTGGGGCACGTGATGCAAATTGATTTTTAATGAAAACGAATCGATTTTAAATATAAAAAAGTTGTAACATGTAATTGTAATTGAAAATATTTTTCAATAACTTTTGTTAAATTTCTTAACAAAATTATTGTGTCGTTTTTAATTATCGGTGCACTTTTTGAGAGGCGATAAGTTAGGAATGGTATAAAATTGATTCTGGAAATAATTTGAATTTTACCAGAAAAAAAATGAATCAAGCTTCTCTTCTCGCTATCTGTCATTTCAACCATAAAACGAAAATAAGGGGAAGAATTTGGATTTATATGTACATATATTTATATTAGTGCAGTTCACTGAGAACTTTTTATTTGTTTACTTTTTAAAATTTTGAAACAAGAAAATGTATTAAAATTTTTCCCATTTATTTTGTAAATGACAAAAAATAATTTTTTTTGAAAAGGGAAATTAATAAAGAAAATTTTAATTTTTTAACATAAGCGCATAGTAACATAAATTGTAAAAAATTACAATTTTCAAGAAGCCATAACTTGATTTTTGGAACCAACTTTGCTAAACCCAAAACAAACAAACAAACAAGTTTTCTATTGCATTTTTAATAACATATTTTCCTACATTTGAAATATCATTATGATTTTACTTTTTATATATATTATTCTCGGTAGAATTGTTAGGAATAACAATTCCCCGGGAGTTTTTTCCCTTTTCGCATTCCTCCTATTATGAATTAAGAATTCCCTGGGGAAAAAGTAGGTATTCTAAATATGAGAGATAGGGAGAATTTTTTGAGAGTTTTCTCCCCAAACATTTTGAAAGGAACTAAAGGAAAAATTAAAAAATCAAATTAATAAATGTTGTAAAACAATTGTATAAGCATTTATTTAGAACAAAAATTTTAAATAAGCACCGTAATGTTATATTTTCCTCTTGTTTTAGGCATTTTTATTCAATCCCTACACACATCAACTCCAAAAACATGAACTACTTCTGCCTTCAGAAAAAATACTAAAACACTAAATTTTCCAAGCCTCCTTCCTTTAAGTTCACATAGTAGGTAAATTGGAAGATTATAGTCACACTAAAATCAAGACCGATAAGAAAAACTTAATAAAATTTATAATTTCCTTTATACGAAAGGGAATCATTAGGAATTTAATCCATACAGATTTAGTTATTGTCCTCAAAATAATAGAATGTAAATAAAGAATTACATAAAACAAAATATTTTCATAAATACATGCTATTAATGAATTAAAAAAAAATAAAAACTTGCCTCATTTTTATTTCGATGTAAACACATCTTCCCACCTTTGATTCTTCCAGTGCTTCTTTAACTTTGTAAACCAAATTAGATCGAATGAACTAATACCGCACTTTGTTATCTCATCTTATACGCATTCAATTAAGAAAATAAAAAAAAGAATAATTTTTTAAAGCAAAAAATATATTTAAATTATTCTAAAACTAAAATGTTTGAAAAGTATTGGAATAAAAGCTCTTCAAAAGGCTTTTACTCATTTGAATAAGAAACAGTAAAGCTGTTTCCTGGAAATAAACTCTCATACTTAGTATAAGATCAAACAAAAACAAGAATGGAAATCCGTTCCCATTAAAAGCTTAGATAATGTTTAAATTAAGATCCACAACTGGAAATTCAAAGTTTCTTCCATTTGCTGAGAACAAGAAGTAGTGAGAATAAAAGATATTTACCCCTAATGGAATACAAAGGCCTTGTAGGAATGTACATAGTTAATTATCTTTATGTACTTATATATTTCTGTATGTATCAAGTGGAATATATGTATAATATTCACTTTACCATTTAGATTGGTTTACTTTGAAATTTCCTAATATATATAACTGAATACACAAAAAAACGAAGTTATAGCTAACTAAAAATAAAATATAGTTGCTTTATTTTCTTATAATAACACTCTCACTTTAAACGCATTTAAAACACTTTCTTGCGAACTCGCGTAAAACGACCGTCCCGAAGGAATTTAGAACACAAACTAAATAAAAAGATGAGAGTGATATTATATGAAGTTTAAAGCAGCGTTTCAAAGTGCTTAAATTTTTTTATTTAATACGATTTGACTGTGCTGTGACTACGAAAAGTTTCAAAGTCGACCGCAAAACGAAAGCACAAAGCAGAACAACGAATGAATGACTGTCGACTGTGCTGTTAAACAAAAAACCTTTTAAGCATTAAACACATTCGCCACAACAAGCTGCCAACTTCAAAATGTCAAGGATACAATACACATGTTTTTATAAGAATGACTTTTTGACGACTTTGTTATTGCTGACTTTGTCGTTCTAGTCCAATTAAACTAATTTCTATTTTTTTTAGCGACAATAAGCAAATATAGTGTTGCCCGTATGAGACAAAATATTGAATGAATGATGCCTTACAATTATTTTAGAAAGAACATCCCGAAATTGATGTAAAGAAATAAATTAATTAATTTTTATACTTTTACGTGGTATAAGTACATTTTATTTTTATATATTTATATGAAATATATGATGGTGGCTCCAGTGAAATATCGTCGTTGCTCCGACAAAATCAGCTATGTGTTTTTACTAAGTTTTCCTGAGAGCAAACAACTGTTTTATTTTGAAACCTTTCAATATTTTTGCAAACTCCAACGCTATATTGAAACATATCTGGTATTTTGATAAGTATTTCGTAGAATTAATCTTAAATAATTGTTGATTTGGTAGGTATAGCGGAATTGCCTCAAAAACTACACATAACTCATTTTGTTGTTCAGCTTCAAGAGCAATTCTAAAAAAAAAAAAAAATTTTTCTAACACATACATACATAGCTGTTTTGTTTTAAATATTTTTTTTATAAATATGTAAAGTATACTTTTGCTAGCTTCTGAACCAACTAAGGTATCATTAAACGATTTGGTGGGAAATGTACACAAAGAAAAAACTGCCTAATAGAATCGAGAAGATTTTCTCTATGAAACGTTTTTAGGCTAAGGGTTATACAAGCAGAGAGAAGCGAAGATTTTTCCATAAAGATTTCTTATTATTTTTATGTGGTAAATATGTTTAATCAATTTTATCAAGAAGAAAACCACATAAAATCAAGAAGAAATCTTGTTATTCACACTTTTTTTACTCAATTTCCGTTATTTTTGGCACCAAAAAACAATCCATAGAGAAAATCTTCTTGATTCTATCAGGTTTTCTTATAAATTGTAAACTATAGGGATTTCTTATTGATTTCATTAGGTTGCCTTATTGATTTTTTTTTTCGAAAAGGTTTTCCTTATTGATTTCATTAGGTTGCCTTATGCATTTTTTCTAAAAGGTATTTTTATTGTTTTCATTATGTTCCTATATGATTATGTGTAAAGCATCTTATTAATTTTTTTAATAAGGAAATCTTGATTTTATTAGATTTCTTGTTATTTCATATCTATAAATAATTATAGAGAAAATTTTTTCATGATCTTTATCGTTTTTGTATAAGCATGTTTGTACAATAATTTCAATGTGAATTCAGGCTGCCTGTTAGCATATTGGTTAGAGTGCTTGTCTATCAGTCAGAAGGTTGCTGGTTCAATAATTGTCTCCTCTCAAGTAAATAATGTGTCTGTATGGTGAGTTAATTAAGAATATATAATAGTATGTATTATAAATAAATAACATCTACATATACATATACATATTTATGGTATAG
Organism: Nowickia ferox; assembly: GCA_936439885.1. NCBI lineage: Eukaryota > Metazoa > Arthropoda > Insecta > Diptera > Tachinidae > Nowickia > Nowickia ferox. Next base: position 85,023,106 of record OW387023.1, on the reverse strand, counting down.
AATTTAAATGAAAATACATAAGTACAAAGAATAAAGAAGACATAAAAAATTTTTTTTTATTTTTTATTAGGTCCCCTAATAAAAACAAGAAGAACCCCCTTTTGAAAAAATCAATAAGATAACCTTATAAAAACTACAAGAATTTTTCTTGATTTTTTTCAAAAAGGTTTTTATTATTAAATTAATAAGATTTCCTTACTGAAAAAAAACCATAGAGATATCTTATGAATTTTGTTCTATTTTATGAGGTATTTTTTAGGCACTGTTTTCTCTGTGTATGAGACATCAAATTTTATAATGGTGAAATAAAAAGAAATTCGAAAATCTACACAACCAATCGCGCCAGAGTAACGCAGATAAGTATTTATACCTGAATATCAGGTGCTTATGATACCGCTGCCGTCTCCATAATTAATTAATTAAGTAGTATAATGCAGCTAGCGGCATTTGAAGTCGTGTGTTTGTGTAGTCTGCTGTGGTGATTGTGCTTAATGCATCTCAATATAAGCATAAGCAACAACAACCGAACACGAATTGCGACTCTGTCGCTTTATTTTAGCTAAGCTCAAGTTAAAAAAATAAATACAACAATGCGAAGCGAACTAATTTAGTTATTGTGTTATTGTTTTATTTTCTAATTTTGCAATTTAGAAGATGTATTAGCAATTTCACTTCGTATTCATACACCCTCAAATAAAAAAAATAATAAATTACTAAAATAACCTTTTCCAGCAAAATTTTGTTATTTCATTTATAATTTGTAAAAGAAAAGCTGAATCTACTATTTTGAAAAAACAAAATTGATATTCGTACATAAAATTTATTATAAGAAATCAGATAAGAAAGTGCAGAATTAAAAAGTAGCCCGTTTACATAAAAGTAAAACAATGTATACCACACCAAAGTATTCACCAATCAATGTTTTCAATTACGAATTTAATTGATTCAATTAAATTTTTAATTGTATAAATTAATTTGAGTGGAGAAACTTAATTGATTGATATTATCAAATAGGTGAAAATTTAATTAATTTTTTAATTGATATTTCAAATATTTTAATTGATATTACAAAATTACTCATTTTACTTTTTTGTGTGTATGCACTCGTATATTGATACTGAAATAGTTCGTTCGTATGCCATTTGCTCTTTTGGTACAATAAATTGGCCATCTCTTCTTTAAAGTTTTATATAACATCACTCTCATCTTTTAATTTAGTTTGTGTTCTAAACTCCTACGGAACAGTCGTTTTACGCGAGTTCGCAAGAATGCGCAAGAATGCAATCGGTTTAAAGTGAGAGTGTTATTATAATAAAATAAATCAAATATATATTTTAGTAAGCTATAGCTTCGTTTTTTGTGTATTAAATCAAATATATTAGGAAATTTCAAAGTGAAATAATCTACATGGTAAAGTGCATATGAAATATTCCACATGATACATACAAAAATACGTACATATATATAATCAACTATGTACATACAGGAATATATAATTATATAAAGATAATCATCATGTACATACCAACAAAGCCTTTGCTTTCCATTAGGGGTAAATATCTTTTACTCTCACTTCTTCTTGGTCTCACCAAATAGAAGAAACTTTGAATTTCCAGTTGTGGGTCTTAATTTGAAAATTATCTAAACTTTTAATTGGAACGGATTTCCACTCTTCTTTTTGTTTGATCTTACACGAAGCATGAAAGTTTATTTCCAGGAAACAGCTTTAGTGTTTCTTGTTCAAATGAGTAAAAGCTTTTGGAAGAGCTTTTGCTATAGCACTTTCAAAACTCTATAAAACAAAGTCTTATCTGAAAAAATATATGAAAAACACTAAAATTTTTGAATGACTCCTTTACAAATTTTCTACACAAGAGGCTTGTTTGTATTGTGGAAACTACACATTAATATAATCTTAAATATTATAACCAAGGCACATTAAATACAAATTAAAATAAATTGATATGCCTTGATTATAAAAATATGCTACCAAAAGTTTTATAATTCTGTGCAATTTAATTTTGTTAGTATTTTTTTTTGCTTGCTACTAGAGACTGAAGTTGATTTTCTTTAAATAAAATATAAAAAAAAAATATAAAATATGTAATAATTTTTATTGATGTATTGAACTTTGCTACCATTGGTTTGGTTTGATTCAGTGCGTATATTTAGTTAAGACAAGAAAATGTGTCATCAGTGCATTCACAACTTATTTCGTTTGCAAAGTTAAGGAAGCGCTGTACGGATCGAAGCTGAGGAACATGTGTTCACATCAAAATAAAATATTAGGTAAGTTTTTATTATTTTTATTTGTTGAATACTTCTTAAGAACTTAAGCTAGCAATTGTTTATGAGAATATTTTTTATGTACATTTTTATTCACAATCTGTGCATTTAAGTGCATTGAGGAAATCTGATGTGAAGCAGTTCACATAAGGTAAAGTGACCATACGTCCTCTTTTTTTAGAGAACAATCATCTTTTTTAACTCGCTGTCATCTATAAAACTTATGTCCTCTTTTTGTCACCTCTTTTTTTCAGTCATCTTTTGTCATCTTTAATATTAAAAGAATGATTTATATTTGTTTTTATCGATGAAACAATATATCCTCACTTTAATTTGTGCTCCCTAGCTATCAATCAAGCTCCATATATACATTTTTGTAAATTTATTTTGGTTTTATAAGGAGATTTACAGTTGAAATAAACAGCTGCCTTATGGGCTTACCTGGCTGGGCTGTGATATTGCTGAGACTTTTTGCTGTTTTTAAGTTTTGCTACAGCGTCAAATGCATCGGGGTTTTTTAAAATTTTTAATTTTTATTATTGAATGTACATATCGTTACCTTACGTAGTGTCCACACCTTGATGAATTTATATCATGATGAATGTTAAATTGATATCATGATGAAAATTCAGCACGTATAGACTCAATTCATTAATATTATGGTAGCGTTATGATATAATCATCAGAGCTCACGGCCTGATAAATTCATATTGATATCGAATGTCATTTCATGTGTCACTGTGCATTTAGCGTTTATTTATTAAACAATTTTCGTTTAAAAAAGGCAGCACGACAATTATTTGTGACCAGAAAATTAAACAAAATGCAAATTAGATATTTTTGGCAAGTATTTTATATTAAATATAATTATTTATTTTAAATATTTGTTTGATTCTTGCATTTTTGGATACATTAGATGTTCTTCTTTCGAAATATACAAAAACCTCGATTCAAAAAAAAAAGAATTAGTTAGGGCCTTTCTATATTAAGGTAACGATATGTATATGAATGTTATTTTTTATAACGTACGTAAAAAATGTAGACATTGAATTCAAATAAATTTTTTTCTATTTTTGGTGATGCCATCTTTTTCTTTCTCTGAAATCTGGTCACCTTACATAAGGCCGAGTTTACATCTGAGTGCCAAAGAAGGGTAACCAACAATTACTAATGAAAAACTATTTGATTCAGACATGTATTTATTGATTTAAACAGTTTCTAATCTTGTTGAATTCTACAAAATTGTCTATTAGTTATGAATGAAACTGTGTAACTTAATAAATACGTGTCTGAATCAAACAGTTTTTCGTTAGTAATTAGTGGTTATGCTTTTTTGGGCACATGGCACACAGATGTAAACCCGGCCTAAGTTAAACTTCACCGAGAACAACAAATCCAAAGAGAAAAATTATAATGATCAGCAGGAAAATATGTTTATTAGAAATACAATAGAAAACCTGGGGGCAAATTACGGTAGTCGATACGACTCGTAATTTAAAAATATTTCAATAGAGTTTATACGGAAATATTTTTAAATTACGAGTCGTATCGAATGCCGTAATTTGCCCCCTGTTTCTTAAGATCAACGGTAAAATATGGTGTCCATTTTTGGAATTGTCCTTAAAGTAAAAGATTAAAGAACATCGCGAAACTTTTTTTTTTTTAATGTAGGACCAAAATGTCGAAGTCGAAATACGGCAATCTTGATAAGGCCCTTTGTTTTTTAGATGTTAATACAATTTATTTTAAATGCTTCAAGTATTTGTCCAATTCTTAATTTATTGTATGAGTTGCATCTTGTATTCATTGCATGCCTTTTTTTAAATTTATGGTTTTGTAAAAAAATTCATCTCCCTTCAATTTTCCTCTGCACCATTTGCTACTTTCTTTATTTTTTCTCCATTTTTGCTCATATAAATTTTAATAATTTAAAACTACATGTGTATGTAAAATATTACTATGTGTAATTTTTTAAGCCATAGAAATATAACCATTTACGGACACCACTACGTGATAAAAGACCAAAAAAAAAAAGAACCGTGTCTCCCAGTTTTCCCCAAGTCATGCACTTTTTTATAGATTTGGGGCTTTGGTGTCATTTTAGCATTTTCTCAGGCTCATATCTTGCAAACCGTTCGGAATTTTGATTTACTCTCTGAGGCAAACTTGTACCTCTTGTCATAAAGAACAAAAATTGTGAACATATAAAATAAAAAAAATTCATCTTCAATATCAAAATCGTAAAAAATTAAACAAAAATGCGATTTTTTTTACCTTCTTTCCCCTTTTCCGGTCCATAGGTAGCAAACCATTCAAAATTCAAGGAAACAATGCACTACAAAAATGTGTCTAAGATCTCAATAAACTTTCTGGAACATATGAACTTCCTAGGAATGATTCTTAACAGCGTTTAGGAAGCGCTTAGGTAGCCGCAAAAGTGAAAAATTTCCCGAAAATTTTTTAATTTCATTTATTTGGAAATTTTCTACTTTTGCAACTAATTATTATATATTATATATAAATTATATATAAATTTTAAAATAATAAAGATTTTACATGCAAAAGATTTGGGTGACTCCACTTTTACTTTCTCTTGTGTTGGTAAAATTAAAAAAATTTTTGTATTTTTGTCAATATTTTATTAACAAAATTTAATACAAGATATTTTTAATTAGTATTTTCTATTGATTTTATTTTTATTATTATTTGTAGTATTATTGGCAAATATTATTTATGTTGATAACTTTTGTTTTCTTATGTTTTATTCTCACAACGAAATTACACAGAAATGTCTCAAGTATTAAAAAATGATTTTGTTTTTCTTTGATTTTTCTTAAAAAATATTTCTTTATTATAATAACTGAGTAAGTAAAGTTATGATTTATATAAAAACTGTGCTCTTAATAAATTTGTGTAAGTGTTTTATATTAATATTTTTCTTTATTAAATTAGTACAATAAAATAAATAAATTTGTTTTAAAAATTGGATATAAATATTTTAGTTTTTTTTTAGGGATTTATAAATCATTTTATAAGTTATATAAAACATTTAAATTAAGTCATTTTAAGCGTAACATTTTTTTCTTTTGTTAGAAAGTTAGGTAAAGTTAGTTATATAATTGTATTAAAGTTAAATGTTAAAGTTATAACATTTCTTTTTTTAGGATTGCAAACGGAATTTTAAAATGTTTTTTTGTAATTATTTGAAAACATACATATACACACATAATTGTTTTTAATTAAATAAAAAAAGTAGTGGATAGTTCGATCATTCGATTCGATTATAAACTCAGCTGCTGACTTTTTAATATTACTTATTTTTAAATATAAAAATTCATTTATTTCTTTGAAAAACTGAAAAAGAATAGCTGCCTAGTTTTGCACCTAATGTCGTGGAAATTAATTAAGAAATATTTAAAAAATTTGTGCTGAGTGATTTGATATTTATTTAAAACCAAAATCTTGTCGAAACTGTCCGCCTGATTGTGTAACATTGGCGTTTTTGTACTGGTTTCCTTTAATCTATTACAAAAACGCCAAGATTTGCATCTTCAAAGCATTATACAATCAGGCTGTAAGTTGAAGATGAAGTCGACAAATAATTGGCAATTTTCTTCTTAACGATAAAAGGGTCAAACATTTCTTCAATACCGTAAGTTTTTAAATTTTTAGTGCAATTATGTACTTATGAGAAATTTGTTTGAAAAAGCCTTAACATTTAAATTTAAATACAAATTTATTTATTATGTACATATCGTTACCTTAATATAGAAAGGTTTTAACTAATTATTTTTTTGAAATCGAGTTTTTTATCTATTTTGATGGAAGAACATCGATTTAAAAAGTAATGGGTTGCGGCATTTCTATATTAAGGTAACGATATCTAATTGTTTGTCAAAGTTTTAGACAAGTGCCAATTCCATCTCTTTTTATTTTATTTATTGACAATTTTTTTAATTAATTTTTAGGACATTCCCAATTAAAAAAATATACTTTGTTTTTTTATATTTAAATTAATCCAATTAGAAAAATAAATGATTATTATGTTGTTATAAATATTTTATTAAGTTTAATTAGAATAAATTTTTATTGAGGCTATAGAAACAAATAAAACTAATTTAGTTTTCATGTTTCTTATCAAAATAAATTTCAATTTTTGTTTCAAATATTTGTTTAAGTTTGAAATTTTATTCTTCTTACAATTGAGCTGAAAAAAACACTTAGATTTCTTGTTTTCTTTTGCTTGAAAAAAAAACTATGCCAAAAAAAATTTTATTTAAAAAAATACATTTATATTTTGCATAATGCATAAAAACACATAAATTTTTTTAGGTAGAAAAATAACTTCTTGAAATGTGAAATTTAAAATTTCTTAGTGTTTTAATTTTTTCATTATCTTTTACAAAACAAACAAGAAACATCAATTAATGGATCTGAATTATATGTATGTATGTTTTTTATAATAAATCATTTTATTTAAAGTTTAATTATTATTTTTTTATACTTTAAAGCTTTCTTATCATATCATATCATTGGTTAAAATATGCATATACATAAATATTTATTTAGATTCGAGTAAAAAATTTTTATAAACTTCGTAATAAACTTTACAAAATTCGAGCATGTACTGTCTTTTTAGCTTATATTTATGTTAAATTTGTGTTTTAAAACTTTTAAAAATATATTGGAAAAGAAACAATCATCAGCACTTATTCCTCAATATCTGCATAAAATAAAATAAATTAAGGTAATTTTTTGCGTTTTCTTGCAAAAATCTATTGAAACATTTTAACTGTTTAACAAGTGAGTTAAAACTGTTTATAATTCAAAAATCTGCAACAATATAAAAAATTAAAGTAGTACTCTGGGCATTTGAAAAGCTCATTGGTTCAGCTATTTTTTGCACCAATAGCAAATACCGAGCTTTCTGCGCTAAACCAAGGCATTATTAACAATGTAAACCTTAATAACTGAAATGGGTTTTGGACTATCCCAAAAGTCGTACGAATTTCTGGAGAAAATGCAACCCAGGCCTGGCCTACTTTTTTAAATTATACCAGGGATCGCAAATAACGATTATTTTCCAAATTTAAACTGAAAAAATCACAATAATAGAGAAGTGCTACGGGCACAAGGAATATACCACAATACTCCATGTTACATGGACTACCTATAGATGCAATGACTTTTATTTTTTTAATTTTTATTTATTCCTCACAAAATAAGAGTTATTTCTTGATTTTTATTTATTCCTCACAAAATAATAGTTATTTTGTGACTTTTATTTATTCCTCACAAAATAACAGTTATTTTTTGATTTTTATTTATTCCTCAGAAAATAAAAGTCATTTTTAAAATGTGTTTATTAATTAATTTAATTTAACAAATAAGAGTTTTTGCATGGACTCTGGTGATAAATTCGATCTTAAATCTGTCAATATTAATTTTAGCGCAGAAAATGCTCTTTCTACAGAGACTTGTGTTGCTGGCGTGCTATGCAAAACCTGTGCCAATCTGTACAGGTATGGATATATATATTTTTTTTCCTCCCAATATTTCATTACATCTGCATCCACGTCAATGGGCTTAGGATTGTAATTGTCTATTTCGTTTATCGCCCTTTTCATTTCCTCCTCCAGATCACCATCTGAGTCTTCATCCTCTGAATTTACTTCAATAGAGTTTAAGAACTCGTGTCTTCAGACGACGGTAAAGCATCTGGTGTTTCAGCGTTTGAAGATGATGGTAAGTCAGAAGACTTTTGCGTTGCATCATTCTTCACAAAGAGTAAAATTTATTAAATTCATGTACATTAGACCACCCAATGGGCCGAAGTTTTTATTTTATTCGCTAAAGCCCATATGACATTTCATTTTTCTTTCATTTATCAAGTTTCATTTATCAAGCTGGTAACTCTTATGTGTTAATTATGAAGGTGTTGAGATATTTAGTACATTAAAAAATTTTGACAAATCAAAAAATATTTTTATGTTATGCAACAAATTAATTATAAAATACATAAGAACCGGTCTTAAAACCCTAACCAGCACAAAAATGTGTTTTTCGGACAAAATCCGTACCAAATATAAGAAATCCGGTTCCAAACCGGATAAAAATATCTTTTATTTGACGCTGGTAATGTAGCTTTCCATTGGTGAAAGAATTTTTAAAACCAGACCGGCTTGGGCGTGAAAGCTTAGCAAAAAACAAACTCACTTTCTTATAAATTGGTTGTTTTTGTAAATGAAATAAAATTATTTGTAATAAAAAATATCAAATTTGTTTTTTTTCAATTTAAATAGGCATATTTTGTAAAAAATTTCATTTCTACACGTTTCCAAATTGTATGAAAAATAATGACAATTCGTTACAAACAATATGTTTTTCATACAAATTTCAAAAGGAAAAAATTATTGTACGAATATATGCAGAATCTATACTAAAGTCTCTATTTTTCATTTTATTTACAAAAACACTGAGTTATTTTTTTATATTTTATTTACTGCCAGTTCATAGAAGCCATGTAAAAATTCTTGCTTGGCTATTTATATTGAAAACACAAACAAAGCACTCAAAATTTGTTTTTGATTTCAATGTAAATAGCCAAGCAAGAATTTTTACTTGACTTCTATGAACTGGCAGTTATTAGTTTAAAAATAACTTTTATTTTCTGAGGAATAAATAAAAATCAAAAAATAACTCTTATTTTGTGAGGAATAAATAAAAGTTACAAAATAACTGTTATTTTGTGAGAAATAAATAAAAATAAAAAAATAACTCTTATTTTCTGAGGAATAAATAAAAGTCACAAAATAACTGTTATTTTGTGAGGAATAAATAAAAGTCACAAAATAACTATTATTTTGTGAGGAATAAATAAAAATCAAGAAATAACTCTTATTTTGTGAGGAATAAATAAAAGTCACAAAATAACTATTATTTTGTGAGGAATAAATAAAACTCAAGAAATAACGATTAAAAAGTAATTTTTAAAATAAAAATTATAACCGTTACGGTCCCTGAATTATACAAATTTTTTAATTCATGGTAACATTTTCGTCAAAAGTCTCAACTATATCAAAAACTTGTGATATAGTCTAGACCCTCTACAGCCTTTAACAACTTTCAGCTGACTGATATACTAATATAACTCATACGTATATAAGCATAACAGTTTTTTCGATTGTACTTCAACTCATTCAACCCAGTGTGCACACATTTCTTACAAAATCTACCAAAAATAGTAGATTGCAAATGTTTTTAATTTAAAACGCATTGTATACAAATTTTTACAGGATTTTTCATTAATTTATAGACTATGAATCGAGGAATTGGTTTTATTTTCCATTAAACTCTCAATATGAATTCCTGTTTCTATAACAACTTAAAAATTTACAATTGCACTGAAATCGCAAAAAAGGTGATACTTTGAATTCAAAAATAAAAAATATATCAGCAGACATTCTCAAAACATTATAAATAGTTCTTCTAAATTTTATGTAAAAGTTGTACGTTAAATTGAGAACTAGTAAGATAATGTGACTTATTTTTGCTATGCCTTCTCTAAGGTATGTAACTAATAGATATCTTTTGACTGGGTTCACGAACAGCAATTTTTGATGAGCAGTTTTTTAATGTGTGAGGGGAAAAATTTCCTCATCGATTTAAAAGAAAAACATTGTAGAACCAAACTACAAGCAAACTCTTTCAAATAAAAAAAGAAGAAGAATTTCAAAGTCGGTTAATATATGGCAGAGTTATGCATCCGGAGAGAAAAATTTTGCCCTCCGATCTTGAAAAAAAAAGTTAATGACCAGGCTGCGGGCAAAGCATTTCAGACAAAAGGAGAATTTTGCAAATCGCTTAACAAGTGACAGAATTGTGCATAGATTTTCGAAAAAAAGATTATGGGTCAAACTACAGGCAACCTCTTTCAGACAAAAGAAGAATCTTCGCCTTAAAAATGACAGGCTTATATATGCATATAAGGGGATCAAATTTCCCTTCCCCCCTGATCTTGGAAAAAAATATGGGTCCAAACTGTAGGCAAATCCTTTAAAAACAATTTTTTTTAATTGTTTTACAAATGACAGAGTTTTGGATAAGGAGAACAAATTTCCCCTTCAGATTTTCGAAAAAAAAAAATTAAGGGACAAAACTGCAGGCAAACACTTTCAGTCAAATAAATTATTTTGAAAGCCGGTTCACAAGAGATGGAGTTATGCATAATTGGAGCAAATTTCATCCTCTGATTTAAAAAAAAAAAAATAAGGGTCCATACTACAGGCAAACCTTTTGAAACAAAAAAAACTTGAAAATGGGTTCAGAAATCACAGAATTATGCATGGGGGAGCGAATTTCACCGGAACCCTAAATTATTGTAAAATACAAGAGCTCGCTGCTCCTCTCTGTCAGTAATTTTAAATTAAAATAAAAAATATATGCTATTTGCTTTGAAATAAACGATATGTTATTTTATATATAGTATGTATGTTTATAAATAAGTTTATAAAAATCTTTTTGAGAATCAAAAATTAACTTTACCGGTTAACGGTACAAAATTATTCAAATTTAAGTGTCAGGCACTCAATAGGTATTAAACTTTTTATAATTAACAACACGTTAACATAATTTATAAATTATTTAAACAGTTTTCAATCATAAATATATGTATGTATATATACATATGTATATATATTTGCTTTTATAGAATTTAATAAAGCTTTAGTTATAGAATTAAATAAGAATATTTGTATAGTTTTGAAAATGTATTTCAAAAATGTATTTTAATGTATTTTCGTCTACTTCTTTTTGTTTATAAATTGTGCGTATAAACGTTACATTACTTTAATAGGTACTACGTTCCAAAAACATTAAAGGCATTCACAGGGGTGTTATAACTTTTTATATTGGCTAGAACGCCCTTACAAATATCTTTAGTATTATTTTATAGTTTCCGATTTCAATCAAGGAGCCAAGAATCTTTATAAGTTTTCTTAAATTAAATGTGTCAAGTTTGACATAATGCTGTCAAAGTTCATATAAAAATATAACACATTGTATTGTAATCTTGATCTTAGTTTGAAATTTCGCCACTTTTTCCGAGACAAACATATATTTCTATCATTTAGTCACTTACATTCTAATTTAGCCATTTATGTATTTAATATTTGTGTTAAAAAAATTTTTATAGAGTTTAACCCGAATTCAATTTTGTTTTCTCGTTTTGTTTTAATTTTGTTTTTCTTTTTATGTAGTAAGAATTTTTTATATGTTTGTGCGTATATAAATATCTATGTACAATATATTTCTTCTCGATTTAAAAAGTGATCTACATAGAACTAAAACACACAGAAAATTATTCTTATAGATTCATTAACAAAGTTAATGGATTTTGTTATTTTTCTTTCCTCAGATCTTCAGAGCTTACTAGCAAGTCTAGAAAGAAAACTTATTTTGACATATCTAAGTCCATATTTACACTATGCAAGTCTTATTGCTAAGCTGATTAGTTTGTTAGGAAAGAGAGACGAGGGGAAAAGAAACTTTACTGTTCTCCTCGTCTCTCTCTCTCCATCAAACTAATCAGCTTAGCAATAAGACTTGCATAGTGTAAATATGGACTAAGGAATTTAAAAAAATAACGCTTAATATTAAAAGATTTGAAGTTTTAGTAAGTTATGTTTATGAACAATATGGCAGGGTGGGGGTGAATTTCAATCGTCTTTTAATAGTATGTTTCCACCGACTTTAAATCAAGTAGGTTTAAGTAAATCACTTCAATTGTTTCCACCGAGCTTGTGAGTGATTTGTTGTTCGAGTTTTCGTATTCAATATACTATTCGCTTTATAAGGTGGACGCAGCCGCTGTATTGTGAATTTTATTCACATTAAAATTGATTAAATATTCCTTAATTTCGAAATGGTGTTTGTAATTTTAAAAGCAACGCAGGGTTGCATACATAAATTGAGTTCGAAAAATAGTATTTTCGACATTATTTAATATAAATCAACTACTTTGAGGTGATTTATCCATATGAAAAATGTATGGTAAATCATGTATAAATTAACATGATTTGCACAAATTATCATGATTTGTCTAAATCATGCCGGTGGAAACATACTATTGGGTGTTTTTTATTATTTTTTTGTCAGCTGTCAAGTGATTAATATTTAGTTTGGTTTGCCATTTCATCATGAACAGGTTGACAAAAGAACAACGCTTGCAAATCGTGCAAATTTATTTCGAAAATAATGGTTCAGTTCGCGAAGTTTACCGCAAGCTCCGTCCATTTTATGGTCGACATAATCGTCCATCAGAGCAATTAATTCGGTTAACCATGAATCGTTTTCGCACTACGTTTACTCTATGTGATAATACGCATCCGCAGAGACGTCGAACAGTGCGCACCGAAGAAACAATTGCCGCTGTAGAGCAAAGTGTTGAAGAGGACCCGAATGAATCGATTCGCCACCGTGCACAGCAATAACCGACTATTTTGTTCCCGAATTGGATGGCATGAATGTGGATGAGTTGTGGTTCCAACAAGACGGCGCTACATGCCACACAGCGCACGTCACAATCGATTTATTGAAGGAAACATTCGATGAGCGCATAATTTCGCGGAATGGACCTGTCAATTGGCCACCAAGATCGTGTGATTTGACACCATTGGATTATTTTCTTTGGGGATATGTGAAGTCGCTCGTCTACGCCAACAAACCAGAAACGTTAGGGGACTTGGAAGCCAACATTCGTGGCGTTATTGCCAACATACGGCCCCATATGCTCGAAAAAGTGGTTGAAAATTGGACCTGTAGAATTGGCTTTATTCGAGCCAGCCGCGGCGGCCACATGCCCGAAATCATATTTAAACGTTAATGGCATAAAATTATCCTTCCAATAAAGCCAAATTGATGGACATTAAAACGATTTTCTTGTGTTTTACTTCAATTCGAAGTTTTTTACCTCTAAAAAAACACCCTGTATAAGTTAAAATCAGACGCAGACGTACATATACATACATATGTATGTATGTACTTTGGTCTTGTCCATTTTTTTTGTGTTGCGCAGTGTTATATATGTACATATCGTCACTCAAAATTCAAAAGTACATAAACGTCCCAAATTATGTGTAGAGTGGCTCACGAAAACTCATTTAGTTTTCATATTCACCCTTATCAATACAGATCTATATTGTTTTGAGTTGCTTGCTTCAAATTGAGCCAGTTTAAATGAAGGGTTCCGTAGCTGCGAAAACGCTTACGTTCTCTTTTAGAGCCCCTTCTTAAATCCACACGCGTTTACATGAAGATTTTTTTGTCGCAACAGTCAGGGGACTTTTTCATATTAATTTGATCATTCATTCGCAGTAGTGTTGCCATAAAGGAACTAATTGTTAGTTTGAGATATGTAGAATTAATATGTATACACAGCTTTACTTTTTTTTTAATTTACAACCAAAATACCATAATTCCTTTTCTCTTCTTACTTTATTTGTTTATAATTTATATTCTATAACTGTGTATTTCATGCACGTTATAAATTAACTAATCACTAATTTCCCAAAACCATAAAAAATAGATCTAACTGGCAACACTGTTCGTACATAGCATAACAAAAATATAAGAGAAAGAGATATGTAAATGAGAAAAGTTAAAATTGTTGCTTCAATTCCCATTACGTGAGAATTTTACTACCCCACAAACTTCTCGTCACTTCTACCCTACAAACATGAGTCGCAGCTGTATCACCCTTTATCTAAACGGGCTTAATCATGACAAAATTATACAAGGTACTTGCACAAGCCCAGCCTGTTAATGTTTACAATGCATATAGTTGTCAAACTTTGTTTACAAGCTGTAAAAAGTATGTGTGTGTATGTGTGTGAATATATTGATTACAGTGTTGCCAATGAATTTGCATATGGCTGTGTCTCCAATTACACATTGAAGAAAATTAAACTACACATCTTTTGTGTAGGTCAAAATTAAAACAAAAATAAATAAAAATAGAACCCAAGGTATAACTACACACAGATTATACATGAATCTCATTACATGGCCCACACATGAGAGCAGAAATTACACACTGTGTATTACACACATATTGGCAACACTGAATGACTATAATCATGCATGAATGCCGCGTCTGCAATTGTACTTTAGTTACCCTGTGATAGCTGTTTTTAAAAACAAAAGACATCTGCTTCTGACAATTATAGGTATGTTTCTACCAACAAAATACGTGTGTTTCTTGGTGTTGCAATTTTGTTGTAGTCGTGCAAGTACCTTGTATAATTGTATCATGGGCTTAATGTTATTCCAATTGTCGTTATACAAGTTTATAGATAACTGTCAACAGTTGATTTTCATTAGTCTAGAAAATTCGATAACAATGTTGTATTGAAACGACTTTGAATTTGTTGTCGTCATCGACTTTATTAGTCGTGGAAGTTAGTGGAGAGTTGCATAGTAATTGTAAATAACAATGAGAAGAAATTGGAAAATTATTAAGAAGAACTTAATGTCCTACAACCGATGGAGAGATACTTAAGCAGTTTACTTTTATCCTGTCAGAGGAAGCTGTGACAAATGATCTGCAGGAGGTCAATTCAGGGAGTCAAGTTGAAAACTGTAGCTAATGCATTAGCTGAGTTAGAACTTACATACTTTTTATACTGGCAGAAGTAGAAACATCTGAAATTTTTGTCCAAAAATAACCAACAAACCAAGCAACTGATTCAAATATTTAAAGATGTGTATTTAAATTGAAAAAGATGTTGAAACAAAGTGATGTAGAGACTAAAATTACGACGACTTTGACGACGACAACTGGAATAAGAGTTGTTGTTAACTATTTCGTTTCTGTTATTGCCTACTTAAATTTGTACTTTAAGTGACGATATATGCTTTGCTCATGCATATTATGCCAAATTTACATTATGAAACTTCATGATATAAGTATGTTGCACGAAATTTTTTCTATTGCAGTGAAATACAAAAATGGCGAGCATTAATATCTGAAGAATTTTTTTGACAACTTTTTTATTTGATTTGCTTCTACACGCCTTCTATTAACAAATAAAAAATGTTTTATGAAATTTCATGAGAAAATTCACTAAGTAAATTTAGTTTTATTCATATTTGTTTGATTATAAAATTTTTATACAACAAATTTTATATAGCAATAAATTTTAGCAGGCATTTATGTGATGGAAATTTAATGATTTTCAAATGTATCGTTTGGAGAAGTGTAATGAATTTCATACGATTTCTGGAATGAATTTTGGACCAGTCGTACTTTATTTATTGAAAAATGTACCAGTTGAATTTTTTTAGAAAAAATAATTTTCAATCTAATTTTTAAATCACTTTTGAGTTCCAAATCGCAAATTAAATTTTTTTTTCATGGGATGTTATATGTGTAAAGTCTGGTAATACTTGTTTTTCGTATGGGAATAAAAGCAGGTGTGCACTAGGAAGCCTGTGAAAATTGTTGTAAGCAATGAGTCTGGTAAGTCCTAATTTACACTATGCAAGTCTTATTGCTAAGCTGATTAGTTTGTTAGGAAAGAGGGACGAGGGGAAAAGAAACTTTACTGTTCCCCTCGTCTCTCTCTCCGTCAAACTAATCAGCTTAGCAATAAGACTTGCATAGTGTAAATATGGACTAATTATGAGAATAAACACATCAGTGCATCTGAGATAGATTTTATACTATTATTTACGCCGACAAACGACGAAAAAAATTTCTCTCTCTCTCTCTCTATATATATATATATATCTTTGTTGTGCTACACATGACGAATTTACGCAGCGAATTCTTATCGAAGAATTCGTTGCCGTGGACAAAATTCGTCGTTCGTCTTGTGGCTCCTGCATTCCCTTTTTTATGCACATATAGGGAGTTCACAAAAGCATTTTAAAATGTGTGTTAATATTGCAACGTTTCAACTTTAATACTTTAATATGGTTTGGCAACTTTGTTGTTTTTGTTTGTGTGTAAATCAAATTTATTACCAGGTGGCAAATTTAAAAGTATAAAAAGGATGTCATTTTCAATATGGCAATATGGTAATGTAAACTAAACATATTAAAACTGTCAGCGTAACTGTAGTTGATGAAAAAATATTTGTATTTTTCGCAGAACAAAAGTTATTTTGAAAAATTTATCCAACAATAATTTCTAATTTAAAAAAAATTTTGTTATTTTAATACGTACGTAGGAAAATAATTCAGTCTCTCATAAGCATTCATACAAACATGCATTTTACTCTCTCTCTCACATATTATAAACTAATATGTAAATAATATAATGATGTATTGTGTTTGCCTGACTTTGATATACACAGTCAGCGATGCCAATTTAACGCGTTTCGCGCTAGATTTAGCGCGTTTTAACTATGCCAAACGCGCTTTTTTTCGTCTTAGCGCGTTTACTAAAAAGAAGCGCTAAATTAGCATTCAGTCAATATATTTTTTTACTTTTTTGCATAAATTTAACAATTTTCTTGTATTCAAAACTCATAAAATTTTTTTTAATAATGATTCATCTGTCGCAAATAAAATTCCCTTGACTATGGTTAGAATTAAAAACTCATTTCGATACTATAAATGACAAATATTTTGAAATTTCACAACTAAAAATATGTACTCCTACTCGTGACCAAAAAAAAAATTTATATAACTTATTAAGCATCTATTCTAGCTGAAGTACAAAAAGCATAGCTAAGAACCCTCTCGATCAAGCCACCTTTCAAACAGAAAAAACTAAATCAAAATCCGTCCAGCCGTTTGGTCTGTACGTGGCCACGTACGTACACACACTACAAACTTACAACACCCATCTTTTTGGTCGGGGGTTAAAAATAAAAACTAAGGATTTCGATTATTTGGCAGGCAATTCTGATTCTGTATTAAATGATTTTATTGATTTAGGATATAATTTCGTAGAAACAAAATGATATAGTCTGAAAAGAGCTACTAAAAAAATCAATTGTATTTACTAATACACATGTACATACATAGACTTTTTTTAAAAATTAATTTAGCGCGTAGGAAAATAGTGCGTTTTGGCTACAAATAGTTGACAATGCTGTAACTTAGCGCGTTCTAGCGCCTTTTGCGAAGTCGAATAGCGCGTTTGGGTTATAAGTAGTTGGCATCGCTGTACACAGTATGTGAATTTATATCGTTGCCTGCTCACAATAAAAAATTAAGATGGCACAATGTTACCACATTAAAATTTTAATATTCTCATTGTGAATTTTCCTAATAGTTTTACCAAATTTAGTTTAGAGTTATTAAAAACCAAACTATGTAAGTACTAAATTGAGAGAAAAGAATTTTTTTTTGATTTATTATAACCAGTGATCCATGTATCCCATTATGTCCTTTATCAGAAAGGCAACTTACTCCAAATATAAATATAGTCCTTCCAGATGGAATTGGCAATTATTAACTGCAATAAATACAACTTTTACTTATACGAGTATGTAAGTCACTTCATTCTTTTCTTGCGAGTTGAAATATCAAAAAAAAAAGGTTTTGCGTTTTTCAGCACACAAATTTTATGACTTCAAATCTTAATCGAATTTCTTAGCGAAATGTGAGTTTCAGTTAGTTTTTTGTTATCATTAATTTATAATGGCTAAAATTCGTAGAAGTTTAAGTTAAGAAGTGAAAATAAGATTTATTTTAATGTGCGTAGGAATCCTTAAAAAAAAATCTACTGGTACAATAGTCGTAGTAAAAATACAAGTACTATAGAACAATTTTGAGAATTAATGCAACAAATATTAATGGTAAATGTATTAAGTCCCATTTAAAAAAAAATATTCAAAAAATATTTTTCTCTTTTGAATTGATACGTTTTTAAAATCTATTTCCATCACTTTTAATCATTTGACTTAACTTTTTTTTTTGTTCATAAGTATGTGTATTTCATAAATTTCTGTTACATTTTAATTAAACAGCACTTATAATGCAAGAAAAACAACATTAAAATTTGATTAATTAATATCACAAGACAAATTAATATTACATATATTAAAGAGATAAATTAAAAAAATATATTTTAAACACATGCATCTAGAATAGTGTTTGGTTTCAGTTTTTCTTCGCTTTAGAATATTTTCTTTATAATTTTAACAATAATCACGTAGTTAGTTTTTATCTTCTTTGTTTTGTTTTTTTTTTTTTCTTAGATATTATAAAGTATAAAAAAGTATGGACTAATTTTTTTATTTCAATAGTTCTCTTTTTTTAATATAGCGCTTATGCCGTAACTATCTGTTGACGTAACGTGAATAAAATAGCAAAACGTTGGAGCTTTTTATGTAGTTTTATTGACATGACATCGACAAATAGTTAAAGCATAAAGAGTATTATTTCTTCTTTCAAGTTTTATATATATATATAAAAAAATTAATTATTTTAGTTTTTTTGTTTAATATGTATTAAATTTTTGGTTACCAAAAAATATTTGATTAAATACTTAATAAGAGTGTGCGCATAGAACTTTTAAGTTAAAGTGAAAAAAATTACAAGCTAAACTTAGTTTATGTTAAAATTGTTTTAACCCGAGTCCATGCTCAAGTTCAGGTATACAAAAATTACCAGGAGTTTTTAAACCTCTTTCACAAAATAGATTATTTCGTATTTTTATATATTCCAAGTGAAAAAAAAAATCAAAGGGAATTACTTATGAGACAAACAATTTTAATTCATAGTTTTGATCTGAACCGACAATAATTTTAGTTTTATTGCACTTCCTTGCTTTACATGGCGAAATGTATAGGCTCATATCAACAAATAGATTTTTACTCGTGCTTTTCTGTTTTTACTAAGATTTTAAATTTTTTAAGGGAATATCACACATCGCTGCTTTAATATAGAAGAGCTCTAACTAATTTTGTTTCTTAAATTAGCCTTAGCATTTAGATAGATGATCTCCTAATATTTTAGTGCTAAAAAATTATTGTACAATCAGTTGAGGATGAGCCCTAAATCATTTTAGTAATCTATATATAAAAACACCGAAACAAAAAAAAGTTCAGTACCATTTTCTCCTCTTTTAATCAACCGATTTTTTATTTTTTTTTTTTTGCTTAATGTTTCCTTATCTTGAGTATCCTGGGAGTTATAAGCGTTTAAGAAGGGCCTAATCATCAGACGCTACAGCCTGATTTTATTCCTTGTAGCAAAGTTTTGAAGCTGCCACACAGCATGTACGTATAAGTTTTCTACTTTCAAATGTCAAAACTATATCGTGCAAAATCAGGTTTATCGAAGGTTACAAGTGGAAAAGGAAAATATTGCTCCAAAATGCCCGTACGAAAAATATAAAAAAGAAACACTCGCAAAAAATTTTATTTTTCCCGATTGCAGCTACAAACTGCTTTTTACTAGATTCCCCATACAAAATGAAATCTAATTTGTCAGTAGATTTGTAGGAAATCTACTCAAAATCTAATATTTTTATTTAATTTTTACTACCCTGTACAACATATTTATATAAAAGATGGGTGAATTAGCTACGGCCTGCTTAAAAAGGTGTATGACTTAGCTAAATTGCAGATGTTTGGTTGGAGTTTTGCAAAATTTTCAGTTAATGGGTTTTGTTTTCGATAAAAAATCTTGATAAATGTAAAAAAAAAGTTGGTGTAAACGGTATAAATTTTCGTAAAGATTTTAATTAAAATCTGCTAAATTTTTTGTGCAGGTGTAAATGCTCATAATGCTTTGTACTTAAAAAGGTGCATGAATTAGCTGCTCTAATGTTGTTTGGTTGAAGTTTAATAAAAATTTCAGCCAATGGTTTTTGTTTTGAATACGAAATATTAATAAATGCAAAAAAAAACTTGAAGGTGTAAGTTTCCTGTTATATGAAATATCTTGGATTTTAAAAAATTAACTCATAAAAATGTCTATTTAGTACAATTTTATAAAAAAAATATATAAATTGCAAAAACTTGTTAAAAGATTAAATCGGTCAGAGCTATTAATAAAAATGAAATCTCGGCAATAAAACTTTAGTGTTTATTAAGTTTTTTCTCAAAAGTTAGAAAAACATGTGTTAGGGCCTGCCTCTCTATATTAAATCAGCGATCGATATGCATCCCAAAATTCTGCTTTTATATTTTAGCGATCATTGTCAAATTCTTTTTCTATTTTTTTTTTTACAAAAAATTTACAAATACAATATTGTTGTACAAATTATTTGCACTTACCAAAGTTTTTTAATTTGTGTTTTGTTGTTGTCCAAAAGTAGTATATACATATGTATGTATATATTTATGTTTTAGAAAATATTTTGAATTTGAATTTTGTGTTTTTATTTTTCTGCTTTAATTTACTGTTTTCACACAAAATCCAATTCCAGACCAGTCTCTATATCCACAGCAACTACATCAGCCTTGGCTGCTGTCCCACTCTCAGCTTCTTTAACGTCATCGTCATCATCTTTAGGTTTCTTTATTTTGGACTTATCTTTCATTGTGGCAAAGGAGACCAGAAGACCCAGACCACTGCCACGCCGAGATGATTGTCCCAACTCTTCGAATCAAGAATCCACCAAGACATGCCACCTTGCCAAAAGTTCACCTTTAGCCATGTCACGCATGTCAACCCAATGTGCCACTTCTTCTGGTCCGGATGAGTTTAGGCCAAGACTAAACCAACCGACCATTTCATTTTTCTTCATATTACGCTTAGCGTAAACGGAAACCATTAATGTAACGTCATTTAGTTGAAACAAGGCCACCTATTTTAAGAGATAAAAAGCAATTGTTAGAGACAACATACACATACTCGTATATATACTATATACATATATATAGAGTCGTATTTTCGATTCATAGGAATCAGTTGCGTAGAATTATATATAAGAGACAAGTTTCGCAAGAATCGGTTTAGTAGAAGTAAATTAGATTAAATTTTAATGGAAGTGACTCCACTTTTTCAAATTCGAATTGTACCAAGAGACAAGTTTCATAAGAATCGGCTTAGTAGAAGTAAATTAGATTAAATTTTAATGGAAGTGACTCCACTTTTTCAAATTCGAAATTGTACCATTACAGGCGTCCAAGGTGTGTGCCAAGTTTCCTAAGAACCGTTTGAGTAGAAATACGTGAAATAAAAGGGGTCTTCCAATAAAAGGTTTCATTTTAAAAAGAGGAGTGTATGCCAAATGGCCACCGCGGCTACGCTTGCAGAACTTAATTCTTTTCATGAAATTTTAAATTGTAAAGGCTGGTACTCTGTTTATAGTTGTGAAAAATTTTCAGCACCGTTGATTATTTCGCGTGAAATATTTGACATTTACTAAATGTAGCCCAACTCGCGGTTATTTTTATAAATTTCTTGCTTTTATTGCTTGAAAGTATGCAACATTGTTAAAATTCCGTGCGAAAAAAGCACTGCTCATGTTGTTTCGCAGCTAAACTAAAATGATGCCAGACTAATTTTGCATGGAAAGACATGATTTTACGTGTTTTTCACAACAAGAACAGAGTACTACTTTGCGAATTTATTTCCCAAATATTTCACACCAAATACTTTTATATGTAGTTTGACAGCATTTCGCTCGAAATTGTGAACAGAGTACCAGGCTTAAGAGGCAAACTCTTGAAATTTTCTAAAACACTAAAACTAAAAAATCCCAACATTAAAAAATGCCGAAACGCAAAATCGCCAAAATGAAAAAAGCGCTTAGATGAAAAATATCACCACAAATCAAATAAATCGCTTAAATGCAAAAAATCACTAAAAGTGAAAAGTTCGCCAAAAAAAAACTAAAAAAATTGCTAAAAAAAAAACTAAAAATCGAAAATCACAAAAAAATACCAAAAAATCGCCAAGAACAGAAAAAATTGCAAAAAACCAAAAAGAAACAAGCACCGTACGTAACCCTTTGCGTGCGAGTCAAATTCGCACTTTACTAAATTTATTTTTAGTTGACTGATGGAAAATTATTTGTTGTCGCAGAATAGGGATATGTTCAGGGGTTATATTGAGGCCCTATCCTGCTTGTAGGAACGACGGGAACCTATATATATGTATATATAAGAAGTTTTATTAAAACCAAGTGTGGCATAAGTTATTTTTCTAATAAGAAAAATTTTGAAATTATGCAATCGTAGTTTGTTATTTCAGTTTGCACACTTAAAAAAAACAAATCACTCATATCTTAACATTAGTGTTTTTCATACGGGATTTTCCGGGATCCCGCACAATCTCCGGGAAAGAAATCCCGGGATATATTTGCCGAAATTCCCGGGATTTTTTTGTTTTGATTTTATTATGGCAACTTTAGTTCATATGTACACATTCCTTCATGAGTGTCGTTATTCACTTATGAAGGTGATGTTGCAATAATAAGGTGATGGTACTAGCACAATAGTTAAATTTTACAACAACAATTTATATTGTGTTGATTTTGTAGTAAAGAAAACGCTATTTCGATTCAAAGAAAATCATTTTCATTAAAAATGGAATTGCAATTTTTTGAAGGAAGTGGTGAAAAAACTGAATGTGTCCAGAGATTATATAATGCTCTTCTGACTATAAGGCCAACATCCGTAGAAAGTGAACGTATTTTTTCATTAACAGGAGTTTGTTTTAAATAAAATTAGAAATAGACTGTCGAACGATTCAATTAATGCTTATTCTGTACTAAAGTCCTATTTTCAAAGCAAGATTTTGTAATATTTTGTTAATAATGTAATTTGTTTTTTTTTTGTTTTTTTTTTGTTTGCGTTATATCAATGCACTTGACTTTCCATTTACATATAATATTGGTATTTATTCATTACTATTATATAAAGAAGTGAAATTATATTAGTTTATCGACTAATGTGTTTATAAAACGTTATTATTCAATCGATCTCATGAATTGTTATTTGTTTTTTGTCGAAATAAATTAAATTAAAAAATATTTTGTATAGTATTGCACTGGGCGGGAATTCCCGGGAAACTGAAAAGTCGTTCCCGCTTTCCCGGGAAATGAAAAAGTGCGGGAAAAGAAAAACTCTACTTAACATACATATCGTCGGTTGGTTATTGGTTTGCGACACAGTATATTCAAAATACATTATGTAAAATAGGTTTTGAGTTTCTAGATTTAAGTGAAACATCGATTTTAATACCAACATTGGACATCATAAAATATAATTAATGTTATATATATATATATAATTAGGGAATTCAAATGGTAGTCGTAAGCGTTATAGTGGCAAAATGTTTTAAAATTTCTGTTTAAAAGAAAAAACAAAAGCACAAACAGTTACATATATTAAAATAATTTAAAACAATATGAAGCTTAAGACTACCATTCGAATCCCCAAATATATTATAACATTTAAAATAACTTAAAAGCTGATTCCGACTTAAAATTTAATTTCAAGTATGTAATTACATTTCGTATCAACTTACCTGAAATACAAATGTCTCTTTAAATAGAGGATTTGGTTGACCACGTCTCGTTGAAGTTTTTGCTCTAGAGATCTCTTGACCTATGCTACTAACTAAACATAATTTAACATATGTATCAGGTGCCTTGTGCAAATTTAAGCTACGAAAATGACTGCCTTTAACAATTTCCACACTTAAACGTCCAGTGGTACCATTATAACCTAAACCTAAAAGTAGCTCGGGTACACCTCCATGCTGCATTGAAGTGGTCGAGCCGGCACTATCGGAACGGGCTAAGCTTAAAAGATCACTAGATGATCCTAAAATCTTGAAATTAGAAAACATAAACATAGAATTAATATCTCTCACTTGTGCATAGTTCAATATTAAGATAAAAAAATAAGTTGAACTAATATCACTAGGTGTTCTAAGAAATTTTTGGGTAAAGGTCCCCTGATGATCTGCATTAGCATTATGGTCAAAAATATGTGTGTGACAACACTCTATTCTTGCGCAATAGAGGGGTGCGTAAGCAGTCTTGAAATGTAAATACGTCTTGTTTTTTAAATGTATTGTCGTCGCATGTATTATACTAAAGCCTAGTACTCTTTTCGAAGTTGTGAAAATTTTTCAGCAACATTGATTATTTCGCGTGAAAAATTTGACGCTTAAAGTCTGGTACTCTGTTCACAATTTCGTGCGAAATGCTGTCAAACTACATATAAAAGTATTTGGTGTGAAATATTTGCGAAATAAATTCGCAAAGTAGTACTCTGTTCTTGTTGTGAAAAACACGTAAAATCATGTCTTTCCATGCAAAATTAGTCTGGCATCATTTTAGTTTAGCTGCGAAACAACATGAGCAGTGCTTTTTTCGCACGGAATTTTAACAATTTTGCATACTTTCAAGCAATAAAAGCAAGAAATTTAAAAAAAACCGCGAGTTGGGCTACATTTAGTACATGTCAAATTTTTCACGCGAAATAATCAATGGTGCTGAAAATTTTTCACAGCTTTGAACAGAGTACCAGCCTTAACAAGTGATGCCCATATTACTTTTTCCAAAAAAAAATAATCGTTTTTATTGGTTAAAAGTATGCAATATTGATCGACTTTTGTAATGATAAACATAAGCTGTCAATATGTCACGCGAAATAAATGCCAGTCACATTATTTCGCAGATCGCAAGAAAATGTTACCAGATACATTTCATACATTTTTCACAAGTTTTTTCATGAATATTTCATGTGAAATTTTTTTATGTGGATTATGTCAACATTTCGCGTGAAATTTCAAACAGAGTACCAGGCTTAAACCAATAATAAATGCTGATGTTCGTGTATATGAGTGTTTACAAGCGCTGTCGTGAAGACTTCTTGTTCGTAACAAACACTCAAAAGAAGTAGTGTCTTCACCTTTGATGCGTGTATCAGGGCTGGCAAACTTAGTACAATTGTACTTTTTTTTACTATTTAAACTCGGAAAGTACAATAGTACACCAATGACTAATTTAGTACATTTAAGGGAGATTCCTTAAGTTTCACTCCGCATTTATTTTCAAACGATTCCATATGTCAATCTTTACTTTTGGACATTGAAACACATATTCTTTTGACTTGAAAACAGTCTTGTGCATTTCCAAATAATTTTTCTTCTAAATTCTTATGTTAATTTATAATAACAATGCTATGGTAATCCGAACGAGTTAATTTCACGTGGAATGCAGAGCATACATATTGAATTGTTTATTTTAAATTTCATCTTAAGCAGGTGTAGTCACATGTTTTAACATTCGAACTAACAAGCAAAGTTGTGAAAACGATTCGGTAGGTAAAAAAATCTTTTAATACAATTAACGTCAAAAAAGTACAATTTTTTAAAGTTGTTGGTACAGTTTTAAAATTGTCAATGCCATCGCTGGCGTGTATGCTTGTTATTTTGCATATTGTACGTTTGAGAGTGTGTGTAAGATGTAGATGGTAAGCCATTCGGGTATGTTCTGTATTCCACGTGAAATTAAATCGTTCGGAATTGTCATAGAATTGTTGTTGGAAATGTTAATTTATATATATGGAATACAGATGTTTGTGTTTAAGGGTGGTTTTTTAAAGCAACCCTTCAGTTTTAAAAGTAGAAATTGACTCAAAATCTGTAGGTATTTCCCTAAAAAAAAATCGACTACTTACTACAGTAGCCACAAGTAATGCATTAGTTCGCCTTTTGACTCTCTCACTCATGGGTATGTTAATCCCTTTAACATCAAAAAAAAATTTTGCGAGTGGAAAAAACTAATTTATTCCAAGTACACAATTATTTTGATTTTGTGTTAGCGTCAGTTACAACTGGAAGTTCATGGTCAGTAAACGTGTAATTTTTAGTGAAAAAGTGGTTTTCTTTTAGAAAGTTAAAATGACCAGCTGAAGTCAATTAAAAAGTTGCATAAAAAGGAAAACGAACAATTAATTGAAAAATGTATTAATCACCCTTATCGGTAATAAAAGTTCACGTGAAATGTGTTCCCTTTCCCTAAAGTTGTGATCACCAATGTGTGCGTTGTTGTTGTGCCAGTATACTGTTCTTTAATTTTGTTCACTATTTTTTGCTCACGGAAAATATTTCTCGTGAACAAAATGTTTGCCTTTTATCAATAGAAAAATTAAAAAGGGTTATGCAGATGGTGGCAATTGACTACCGTCAATGTCATCCCCATGTCGAAATCGTCAGTTGTGTAGTAGTTAGGCTGGTAGTTAATGCTACGCCGACTGCAGGGAAGCTGACACAACTAATGTAAATGCATGTGTGAGTTTGTATGTGCGCAGAAAAATAAAAGATCATACACACAACGTGTGAAACAAATCTTTTGGAAACAGTGTTGTTCAGCGTTTGTTTTTGAAGACTTCGCTAAAGTGAAGTATTTGAAAAATCCCTCGTCTTAAAAGTTCTTGCAAGGGTCTATTGCGCAAGCAATGTATAGCTGTTATGTTTTTTACATTTATTTCTATTATCATACTTCTGTGCAGTAATTAACGATAAAATAAGAAAATAAAAAACATGTTTATTATTGAATTGCGACTTTTGCATTTTTAAAATGTGCCCCTGATAATTTAAGTGTGACTTTTTTTAATCTCATGTATTTTTAATAAAAAATATTTTACTGCATAAGTAAAATAATAATTTGGGATTATTACTGCGTTAACAACTGTTGAACTTAAAAAATATCTATTTTTAAAATAAATCTCACAACTTACCGATGACGTATTTCTTGGCTCCAATGGTAACCATAAATTTGTTTCTAATTCCAAATCTATGGTAGCAAAGCTTACATAAGCCTCACCAATCAGTCGTTCTTTGCGTAAACGCTCGCAACCGTACAGTCGCACACGTAAGCCCATATTGTTAACTTCTTCTGGCGTAACACGATGCAGTAAAAAACTCTCCATATATTGGGGATTTTCTCCCGATCGTATTTTGGTCTTGTGTTTTTGTTTCTTATTCGGTAGCATAAGAAGACGCACTTGCGTGTGGGTTTGTTGGCCATTGCCCATAGTGGGTAAGCTACGCGCTTGCAAAACGTGAACTGTCATCTTGCGCATTGGAGCATCATAGAGAAGAGAGATTTCTACACTGCCAGATTTACCATAACACTGTGTTTGCATAGAGATATCATCGGACTTAATGGATCTTAAGTCGCTGGTATCAAATAAGGGTTCCTGTATAAAGAAAATTAATAGAACAGAGCTAATGGAGTGAATCTCACCCACTCTCCTTCCCTCCCCCACCCAAAAAAAAAAGAACTTACATCTTCATTATTATTGTTATTACACTGAATATTCGGCACATCTTCTAAACTATCTTCCAGTGGAGGCGTATTAGTTGCTGTTGAGCTATGAACCTTTTGATATTTGGTCGTTTTAGTTGTATCCAAATTTACCTCTATATGAGATTCTTTGATAGAAGCACTATTTGATATATCGGAAGATTTACTTATAGAATGATGTCGTTCTGAAAGTGAAAATCGCTTTAGTATTTCTTGTACTTATATTTATGTATTTATTTATTTTTAAATCATTATTAAAATCACCTTTTCTTTCGCCCGTTATTATACCCGTATGGCTATCAATCGAAGCTTCTATAGAGTCATTAGAACTACACTCACTATGGGAGGAAGGTATGCCTACCTTGCCGCGTTCGGCAATAGCTAAAGGATCTTTCGATGAATCGCGGGGTGCTACTGTTACTCTTTGCAAATCACTGTTGAAATAGTTGAAATTTTGTGCTAAGGGATTTACTTGATTTATGCCATAATTAGTGTAGGATCCATTGCCATTATTGGAAGCTATCCGTGCTTGCTGTAATCGTAATCTCCTTAATATATCCTCCTCTGAGTCTGAGCTGGTGTTATCATAACGCCTTTTTCTTGCTGCGCAAATAAGATTTCATTAAATTTTTTGGTTAAAAAGATCATTCGTCTTCAAAAGTGTGCCCATGGGAGATAGTAAGAGAGCACTTATCAATCTGACGTGTAAATTTTACAAAAAATTTATAACTTTTGTCCTATTATGTCCCACTGGAGCCCTTTTCAAAATTACTGAAGTAGACATACACTTACACAACTTTTGTACACATTTCGATGCCAAATGTTTTTCATCGCAACAGTATAGTCCCCGTCGAGCGTGAAAGCACCATCTTCGATTAACATATAGAAAAAATAATAGCATTAATGCTATCACGCCAAATAGAGCTGACAGCACTGTGGTAATCTCAACGGTTCCTGAAATTAAAACAAAAATTATTTACGATTAAAACTAAGGAAAGAAATATCAACAATTAAGAAATATATTGATGAAGGAATGTGTGACAGTTCGGTTAAATTACTGTAGGGAACTCAGTAATTGGATGTTGAGCAGGATCAAGCCGTTCAATTAAGAAATACATTGAGCTTTCAAGAATAGGATCGGTTTTAGAGGAAGGAATATGTGACAGTTGGGTTCAATAACTGATGGGTCATTACTATAAGCAGCTCATTTACCGAAGGAGAAGGGAGGATTGTACAGTCTCGAGGGCTAAACCATCGATTATATTATGTGAAAGTTGCTCGAGGCTGCAACGCCATAGGATTAGGGAGCTGAAAAGACGTTTTCATGAGCGCATTAGTGATATCGCAAAGTATAACTAGATGATATTAGGGGCTCAATAATGGGAATTTAATGGTTTAATGGCAGGCAATGATATTTTTCTGAGTACAATTTTGTTAATTTTGTTAACGCATACAAATAGAAGGAAATCACAATGTATCTAACCGGATCTCGGAAGTGAATGTGTGTCACAACACTAATCTTCCTAACTTAATTTAACTTAAGAAATACACAGCATACAAAACTAAATAAATTAATAATGTTTAACCATGTTTTTTTATAAAGAGAAGCAACACTCAGGCAATGAAAGCCTATTACTATTATGTACTAGGTGTTAACTTCTTTAGGAAAAGGATAGCATGACTATTGTTAAGATTATAATGATAATGATAATAAAATAAATGACTAGAATACTCGTATTGTAAACACAAAAAATATATAATGAGACTAGCTGTTTTAATGTGCATTGATATTGTGGATACAAGCCTGAAGATATGCTCTTATTTTCATAATATAGAACTTTAAGTTGGCAATACTAATTGGTATGTGCGCCATTTCGACAACTGTTACTTGATTTTTTTAATCTTAATTTGCTTAATTTAATTGGGTAGATTTTTACGAAAAATGTGGTTCAATTCAATCAATTATTGGATATTATTTAACAGAATGAACATCGAGGAAGTCATATAAGGAAGTAAATTGATTGGTTTTTATATTTTTACGTGATAGAAGTACATACATTTTCGTTTTACAATTTATTTTTATTAATGTAAAATATTTGAAAGTGGCACCACTGAAATTTGAAAATATCGATCATTTGCTCAAACAATCAAAGTCAGATGATGCAGAATTAATCCTCATGTCGTTCTTCATATTGTGTAGAAATTTCATACAAATATCTTGTTTACTCAACTCATAAAAGCAAAATAAAATTTTGTTTTTCCATTAAGTTGTGTGTGAATTAGTAGTGGCCAACGAGAGCAATGTATACGAGCAATTGAAGTTCTTTCACCGGATATTATTTTCATATTTCTATAAAACACACATGCACTTGCGTTGTGATATCTGAAAATACCTAAATAAAATTTTAATTTTTTTAGACTCTAAAGGTACGCTCACACTTGGCAAACATTTGCATTAATAAACGTAATCACTAAATACTAATGGAAACTTTTCAATTGAGACACGAGTTTATTAAGTTTCATACACAACAAATAGACAATGGCATTAGATTACAATATTATTGGAAACTGTTTACTTAATAAACTCGTGTCTGAATCAAAAGGGTTTTTATTGGTGTTTAGTGATTACGCTTATTTTGGAAAATGTTTGCCCAAATGTGACGACAGCACCTTTAGACTTGTAAGTTACTCATGTGGGTTTTCCATGTTTTTCCGTGTTAACTGTACTTTGTAGAGCGGTTATTTTCACTAGCAAAATGTTTTTTCAGCAAAGAGTTAATATATCAACATAAGTCGTTTTAACAAGACACTTTCACTTGGACTTCAGGATTTTCAGGACTTTTTCACCTGCACTTTTTGACTAAAAATTTTACATAATATGTATATATTCTTATGGCTTACATTACACATATACACAACGATCCAAAGTTAAGAAAATTTTATAGCATATCCTTAGGCGATGGAATTACTTCTACGTCAAGATGAAAAATACAGAATTTTACATCGACAAGATGGCTTTCAAATACAACAGCACATGATTTAAAAAACAAACAAAAAATTAGTAGAATAATATTCTGGTATTTGACCTATATTAACCTCTTTGTATTTACATACAAAAACCAACGTTAATACGAAATATAAATTCATGTCATTTAGTATATTTGGTTAGTTGCATATATGTATATGCATAAACACATGTATGTATATATATGTAACTTTTTGAGTATGTGTAAGAGAAAGTATATGTATATAATATGGCATTTTCTATGACTCATTTTGACAAATAATAAACTGATGTTAATGTTTGTGTACTTGTAACAATACATCGGTAAGGTTTAGTTAATTATTAATGAACTTGTAATAAAATATGGTTTTGTTATGGTTTTTTAAGTTTGACATTGAAAGCTTATTTGTTTTATTTTCTTCTTGCTGGCATGTTAATGACTATGAACGTTTTTAGCCGTTAATAAGACTGAAGGCTCTTACAAAAATTTCACATACGAGTATACATATACACATTTAAAAACAATTGCTTGAACTAACACATAAATATTTTTATTGAATCTTTAGCATGGTCAATACAAAATGAACTCGCCTGCACCTGAGTCCTGATAATTGTCCAAAACATTCAAAGAATAGTTATTACTCATTCCCAAATAATAAATTTTGTATTTTAGGTGATGATATTTGCTCTAAGCTTAGATTTACACAATTTATATTACTTAGGACCTTCTCTCATTTCTTAGAAATGTTTTTTATTTTGCATTAAACTACTCTATATCATAGAATCTAGAAATTAGGCAAATATAGGGTCCGCCATCTAGCGTTTTTTTTTCAACTAGTGCTTATTTCGTGAATGGTAATACTTAGCTCATGTCTGATTTGACAGATAATTAGTTTTATCCTTCCGCTGAACGAATATGGTTGTGTATACGCTTGAACAACGCTTCGCTAAGTGGGCCTGCGATGGACTTACAGAAGATGCCGATTTTGCCAAAAAAAATCATCTTTTCAGATGAAGCTCATTTTGATCTTGGCGGGTATGTAAACAAGCAAAATTGTCGCATTTGGGGCACAGAAAACCCGCACGCATACATTGAAAAGCCGACGCACCCAAAACGAGTCACTGTTTGGTGCGGATTTTGGTCCAGAGGCATAATTGGGCTATTTTTTTTTCGAAAATGAGCAAGGAGTGGCCGTTACAGTCAATAGCGATAGTTATCGGGCCATGTTGAACGAATTTTTGTTCACAAAAATTGAAGAGGAGGATATTGGCAACATTTGGTTTCAACAGGACGGCGCTACGTGGCACACAGCCGAATCTACACTCTATGTTTTCCGCCCTGTTTTTCAAAAAAAAAGTTATCTGGCGGACCCTTTATGTTACTTCATTTCTTTTATAAACTTTAATTTTTTATGGCTGTTACTATCAATACAAAATAAAATAAAATAAGATCTTTAAGCCTGTTACAGAGTTCCTACGGAACTTCAGGTTCCCATAAGAACTGTATGAAAAGAAAAACTTACGGAAATTCATGTTGGTAAATTCCAAAGAAAAGTACACGGAATTTTTGAAATTTATTGCCTACCGTATGGAGTTCTTACGGAGTTTCATGTTTGTAAATTTACATTTATTTCTACACGGAAAAATAATCGTGTAGCCTTTTGTGTAGAATTACGTTTGCGTACATACAAATTCGTTTATTTTTTAACTTACAACACAAAAATTCCAAAAATTCCATCACCAAAAATTTGTATTAATATTAATTTTTGCTTCAGTTGACTTAAAAAAGTATCCACTAATATTTATAGCATCCCTAAGATAGGCAATACATTTTAAAGATTCTGTGTATTTTTCTCTGAATGTCCGTACTAGCAAATTTAAATTTCCTTAAGGTGGAGGCGTTATGCTTTACACGCGTTTAATCCTCTTGTTTCATTCTATACTTTGTTCGCGTTGAGTTACATGCAGTGCTTTTCATGCGCCATTTTATTTTTGTTTTGATCAGCTGTGTGCGTTTGTTTATAAATACTTATAAAGAAAAAATGGAGTGTGAAATCGAGTTTTTAAAAGAATTTGTGGGGTTATTCGAGTTTGTATATTTAATTTTATGTGCAAAAAATGTCTATGAACAATTTCAAAAAAGAAAAGGTTTTGGGTACGGCCGTTGTATTTAGAACGGAATTTAAGTGGGATTTTTGAAACCACATTTAAAAAATTAAAATTTCTGACCCTGAGCAATTTCGAACCGCGACAAGAATGTCTGCAAATGTCTTTGACTATTTATTCAGCATTTTAAAAGATAGTCTTGAGAAGAACTCGGCCAGGGCTATTCCAGCAGATTGTCGGCTGTTGTTGACTTTAATGTAAGTAAATTGAAAATTACATATAAATGTATGCACATTATTGGCTTAAGGAATAACTTTTCTAAGCAGCTATTTAATACAGATTTAGCGGAGATGACACTCAGTACGTAAAAGTAATCGATAACTAATATGCAAAATTTGTTACTGAGAAAAGTGTGGTGAAAAGTTAATTAAAATACATCGCATTAATGAAAATATTCACATATTTTATTAAACAATTTTTTTTACTAAGAAATTATTTTTATTGAAAAAAAAAGAAACAAATTATCCAGGGCAAAATAATATTTATCGATAAAATAAGAAATAAAGTATTATTTAACATCTTTAGCATTCAAGAACGGCTGACTTTCTTTCATGGTGCTTGCAACGCGTACAAAAGTAGAAAGTATACCTACTTTTTGCTTTGAACGCGCCTACGCGTTCTGCGCTTTTTGCAATGTAACTTGTCAAATACTATTACATTGATTCTACTTTTTTGACAGATGCATAGAAAGCGTAACGCGCAAAAAGCGAGCTATGGACCTCCACCTTTAGTCGTAGTTTACACTATGCAAGTCTTATTGCTAAGATGATTAGTTTGTTGGAGAGAGAGAGAGAGAGAGGCGAGGGGAAAAGAAAGGAGTACTCAGCTTTATGTACTGTCAATACGTTTTGTTTTCTCATTCGTATTGTTAAAAAAAGCACACATCCATACACAAAACTATGCATAAAAATATGAGCTGAAAAATAAGACTTTCATTGTGTGAACGCCGATGAAAGTTCAAAGAAGAAAAAGTGATAAGCTTAGCAATGAGACTTGTGCAGTGTGAACTGGGACATGAAATTTACAAACCTGAATTTCCGTAAGTTTTTTTTTTCATACAGTTCATATGGGAACATGAATTTTCGTAAGAACTCCGTACCAGGCTTTGTAAGGGGAACAAATCTCATTGACATATTTTCAATTGAACAAAAACGTCTTGAAAATTTTTTATCTCAAGACTGTTTGGCATGTTTCTACAGAACAATGCAAATACTAAAACGTTTATTTTTATATTTTTTGTTCTCTTTCTGCTAATTTTTGTAGATTGTTTATATTCTTAAATATTTTGTGATCGATTTTGCATGACCACCACCAACACTGGCTCAAATAATTTGAGTCAAATTCTTTCCTTAAAATATCGCTTAACCGTAAAAAACTTTTGCATTCTTTTGTGAAATTTAAATGGAAGTTTTAGTTAATCAGTGCGAATGAGTAATGTGTAAATGCAACGTTTAAAAACTTCTCATTTATGTAATGGTTTTTGCTTCTACTTACGCTTATGCTTCTTAAAATGGCAACAGTCGCAGCCTAAGCAGAAGCAATAAACGAAAACTTATACATAAAGAAAACTTCAGCAGTCGACATGTTCGAACAGTTTTTGATTTAACTGACTGCTGCTTTGAATAAGTTCAGAAGTTCAAGCAGTAGAGAAGCCCCTTTAACGGCCACATTTCAATGGTCCCTTTGGTGTCCGCTCAAAAGAGATGCTTCTGTATTCTAATGCAAAAAATTAACGGCCTGTCCCACGATATCACCAGAAATCGTTCGATCGACAACTTGTATTGCAAACAACAGTAACATTAGAAAATTTGTTGTTGTTTTCAATATAAATATTCGATCGAACGATTTCTGGTGACATCGTTGGACAGGCCGTAAGACTTCTTTCTAATTTCGAGATAACGGGTTGTACGTGCAACAACATGGAAATAAATAAGCCCAAAAGCCTACGCTCAGTCTTAAAACAAATAACAAAAGCTCTAAAAAAATATGTTTTAAGAATTCTCTCAGCCTATATGCCATTGAATTTGCTAACTTCCCTGTTTCTAGCAGCCACAATCTTCAACACATTCTGATTGGATGTTTCATGCATCGCAGTGTTCACAGAAAAAAATTATTTTAATATTTGAATACGAAAATCTCCGATTCAATAAAAAAATTATTGAATTTTCTGTGATGACGATTTTTGCATATTTGATATAAAAAAATTGTATGCAAGTTTATTGAAAATATTTTGTTTTTCAGTCAATAAAAAAATTTAATGAATCAAAGAAAGGAGTTGCTGAGTAAAATTTTATTTTCAGTGATACATAATTGTTGGGGATGATAGCCACGATTTTTAACAACTTCTTCTTTGTATATGCAGTTTATGGTAAAGTTACACGATCAGAATTTTCTTTCAAGTTTTTTACACATACTGGTTGCAAAAAGTCATTCAAATTGAAAGCTATAACCTGGGCTTCACGCAATTTTATTTTCAAGATGCCGTCGCCATACATCATTGTACTTATTATATCATTCATAAATATATTCATTTTAATTCAATTACTATTTCTCGGCGTTTTTAATATTATTTGTAATAAAAGAGCATGAAAAACCAATATCGGCAGAATCTTTGAAAACAAAACAAAAGCAAAAATGTGCTGTCAGCTGTTTCTTTGCCAGTAACTTGTAGCACAGAATTCGAAAGAAATTTTTAATGCAAATTTCAAAAGTATGAATGTACTCGTATAAGTGAAAAAGTGTGCGTGTATTGGAATTTGAAAGGCAAAATTTTATCAAATAACCCTCAAGTTAATGATTGATTGCAATTTTTATAAGCAATGTGTTTGAATCATATACAGAATTTCGTTGACTTTTTTTTCATATTCAACAATATAGATTTTTGAAAGTTTTTTAGAATTTTTTCTGTGTTTCTTTACTCATTATGTCATTAATAGAACGCTCAATAAAGTTGTGATGCGAACAATAAATTTGTTATTTGGAAATAAGTTCTACATATAATATGAGTGTTTCTTTATTCTACATTGGGATCCCGCGGGATCCCACGAAAGCGTTCCCTTACTCGAAAATTGGGTAAATGAAAGGTACTTTGTTCATGTATGTACATGCAGTTGTTATTGAGTACGTGATTCTAGTCTCATTCTCATGAAGAATGTATGAAAAAATGTATTAAGCTGCAAAACAAAAACATCACTGTATGGACACGAATGCAGTTTCAAAAGAGGAATCAAAAATGTTTCGCAGCAAATGTTTCACTGTATGAACGTGGACTAAATCCTATAAAAATGGAAAAATGTATGAAAATATATTTGAAAACTAGTGGTGAACAAAGTTTTATAAGCTTTTATATGAAATTAAGACAAAAAAACCTTCAATATATGCTGAATCATGTAAGACGCAATTTACACTGTGCCTTTTCTGCTTGCCTGTACAGGCAGGCTTTTTTAGTTTGTTGGTGAAAGGATGTGTAAAGCTTGCGGGGTAAAACAAAAGACACGTAATGAAAATTAGAGTTGATTTTTTACTTTTGTCAAAAGTTGTTTACAATTTTTGTACGCCATTTTGTTTGGTTTTGCTTTGTTATACACAATTGTGTATACTGAAAACGTATGTGAAAAAGTTTAAATAAATTTTTACTTACAAAATGTGTTGCAAAACATTTAAAAATAATTATATTTAATTATTAAAGTACATATGTATCTTTTATTATACTTATTTCACATATTAAAGTTTTATCAATTAATAAATTTACTTTGGTTTTGTCTATCCATACATTTCCTTTTTGTTGTATGCAGATCTGGGACTATTGCATTAAATAAGCAAACGCATTGACCATTTTATAATACTAAACCAAATCAATGCAAATACAAATTTATTACATTAGCACTAACTTTGATAATATTACTGCATTTTTTTTTCATTAAACTAAAATCCCTTCAAAGTAATTCATCAACATTGCATTGTTATTTTTAGTGCACTATTTTTTGCACCACTAAACACATTATGAATAGTACAGGGTGGGCCAAAAGTTACCAGGGGGTTTAAAAGTTTAATAACTTTTTCGTTTATTAATTTTTTTTTTATTTTTTTTCTCAGATTATATAATATACAAAATGGAAATTTTTTTTACACTAAGTATGAAAAATAATGTCTCTTAAATGACCACCGTTTTCAGCTTCGCACTGATGGACGATTATGATTATGAGTGATGAAGCTCATTTTCATTTGAATGGCTTTGTTAATAAGCAGAACTGTAGGTTCTGGGGTTCTGAAAATCCAAGAGCCATTCATAAACGCAAATTGCACCCCATTAGGTGTACAATATGGTGTGGGATCACATCTGAAAATATCATTGGGCCTTACTTCTTCGAGAATAAAGATGGAAGTGCTGTAACCGTAAATGGAGAGCGGTATCGGTTTATAGGAGCCACTGCCCGCACTGCACGAGACACAATGGCACTTTTAAGTCAAATTTTTGGAGAGCGAATAATTTCCAGAAATTCGGAAATAATTTGGCCCAGCGCGATCGCCAGTTTTGACAGCACCCGACTATTTTCTTTGGGGTTATTTGAAGTAGCGAGTGTATGTGAACAAGCCAGAGACAATCCTTGAACTCAAGGCAAACATTGTTGCAGAAATTCGAACGCTACAGCCACAAATTTTGAAAGATGTTATGGAAAATGCTCTAAAACGAGCCCATCAGTGCGCAGCTGAAAACGATGGTCATTTAAGAGACATTATTTTTCATACTTAGTGTAAAAAAATTTCCATTTTGTATATTATATAATCTGAGAAAAAGAAATAAAAAAAAATTAATAAACTAAAGTTATTAAACTTTTAAGTCCCATGGTAACTTTTGGCCCACCCTGTATTATTGCATTATCAGTGAAACATATTGCAAAATATAACGTAAATGTGTACATACATAAAAACATACGTACATACATAAATATGTAAATTTTTTCCTATGTACATATCGTCATCCAAGACGAAAAATCATATCACTACGTTTTTTATAATTTTTCGAGAGAATGACAAAACTTGATGAAATTGTTTCAAGCGGTAGAATTTTTCGTTTATAAAATCACCATTTTTTAAGATATAACTATACAATAAACGAAAACCTAAGTTCTGATCTTTTGTCAGTCAATTGCACGGTTTTTCGAATAAGCTCGAGATGCAACGTACTTGAAGTATGAAACTTTTTAATTTTTTTTAAATTGGTTCTGTAATCTAGTTTGTATTTATATTGACATTTTTTTTCGTTAATTTGTATGTACGTACTTATAAAAGTGCCCTCAATGAACTTTAGTGTATTTTACATTTTTTATTTGTGCTACCTCCTAAAAATATTTTCACGTTTTATTAAATTTTACTGTGTACAATATGTGATAGTGCAATAATATTGCATCACTTCATGATGTGCTTAGTGGCAACACAAAATTAGTGTATTTTTTGTCATGCGATTAGCTGCTAATGCAATATTAATCCATTACTTTTAAGAGATTTTATTTAAGTACAAAAAATAGTGCACTACAAGCATCAAATTTAAATTTGCACTAAAATTTTTGTTTTTCAATCAGTGCTTATGCAAAAGTAATGCAAGTTGCCCAGGTCTGGACATTCATCCATTATTCTTACACAAACAAATCGCCTATTGTTTTTGTACTTTCTTAGTTGTTGTAGACCTGCATATACTTTATATAAATATGTTTTGCTCAGGATTAAGCGTGTATGTAATTGTCAAAAAGGCATGAAGAAAAAAGTCTTAATGTAAATGTGCGTGACTTTTCGTAGGGGGCTCAAAAGAAAATTGTCAAAACAAGGCAGGCTAAAAAGGCATGGCGTGAATGGGCTTTAAGTAAATAAGTACGTGTGTATATATGTAAATAAGTATGTATGTTAAAAATGTTTTGTTAAAAATTTTGGTTTTTCGCGTTCCCGTACTTTTGTGCATTTTTGTATTTTATTGAGAAAAATTATACTCGTAGTTTGCTCTCATTTTACCGAACTTTACCCAAAAAGTAAAGAAACAGACCTAATAACTGCACAATAAGACTTAAGACCAACAAATAATGTTATTAAACTTAAAAAAATAATAAAATTTTTAGGCATTTTTTAAAATGTTTACTGACATTCCCTGTTTACTTTTCTTTGCAGTTTGTATTGAATAGCTGCTCATACAGACAATAGTAAAGGTAAGTGCAAAGCAAATACAATTTTATAATTTAATGAAACTTTTTCATTGGAATTCTTTTCGTTACCTCCAAATGCAACAATAGAAATATTCAAAATTATAGTCAAAATATACATTTATGTTAAATACAAAATACAGTTGTATACCGCTTGCATAATTACATGAAGAGAAAAAGATTGAAGTACATTTTAATTTTTTTATTTTTGATAACGATATATAGATTTTAGTTTTACTCACCATTTAAAGCATAATTTTCCACATTCGAAGTAACTATCATTTCCGAAATTTTGTATTAAGACGGCTTCTATATTATAGGTATATCCTTAAATTCAACACTGTTTTAAAAATTTTACAAAAACAAATTCATATAATATATCAACTTGTTACATGAATATTTGTATGTAGTAGATGGTGATGGAAACATTTCAAAAAGTCATTCAAATTGAAAGCTATAACCTGGGCTTCACGCAATTTTATTTTCAAGATGCCGTCGCCATACATCATTGTACTTATTATATCATTCATAAATATATTCATTTTAATTCAATTACTATTTCTCGGCGTTTTTAATATTATTTGTAATAAAAGAGCATGAAAAACCAATATCGGCAGAATCTTTGAAAACAAAACAAAAGCAAAAATGTGCTGTCAGCTGTTTCTTTGCCAGTAACTTGTAGCACAGAATTCGAAAGAAATTTTTAATGCAAATTTCAAAAGTATGAATGTACTCGTATAAGTGAAAAAGTGTGCGTGTATTGGAATTTGAAAGGCAAAATTTTATCAAATAACCCTCAAGTTAATGATTGATTGCAATTTTTATAAGCAATGTGTTTGAATCATATACAGAATTTCGTTGAGTTTTTTTTCATATTCAACAATATAGATTTTTGAAAGTTTTTTAGAATTTTTTCTGTGTTTCTTTACTCATTATGTCATTAATAGAACGCTCAATAAAGTTGTGATGCGAACAATAAATTTGTTATTTGGAAATAAGTTCTACATATAATATGAGTGTTTCTTTATTCTACATTGGGATCCCGCGGGATCCCACGAAAGCGTTCCCTTACTCGAAAATTGGGTAAATGAAAGGTACTTTGTTCATGTATGTACATGCAGTTGTTATTGAGTACGTGATTCTAGTCTCATTCTCATGAAGAATGTATGAAAAAATGTATTAAGCTGCAAAACAAAAACATCACTGTATGGACACGAATGCAGTTTCAAAAGAGGAATCCAAAATGTTTCGCAGCAAATGTTTCACTGTATGAACGTGGACTAAATCCTATAAAAATGGAAAAATGTATGAAAATATATTTGAAAACTAGTGGTGAACAAAGTTTTATAAGCTTTTATATGAAATTAAGACAAAAAAACCTTCAATATATGCTGAATCATGTAAGACGCAATTTACACTGTGCCTTTTCTGCTTGCCTGTACAGGCAGGCTTTTTTAGTTTGTTGGTGAAAGGATGTGTAAAGCTTGCGGGGTAAAACAAAAGACACGTAATGAAAATTAGAGTTGATTTTTTACTTTTGTCAAAAGTTGTTTACAATTTTTGTACGCCATTTTGTTTGGTTTTGCTTTGTTATACACAATTGTGTATACTGAAAACGTATGTGAAAAAGTTTAAATAAATTTTTACTTACAAAATGTGTTGCAAAACATTTAAAAATAATTATATTTAATTATTAAAGTACATATGTATCTTTTATTATACTTATTTCACATATTAAAGTTTTATCAATTAATAAATTTACTTTGGTTTTGTCTATCCATACATTTCCTTTTTGTTGTATGCAGATCTGGGACTATTGCATTAAATAAGCAAACGCATTGACCATTTTATAATACTAAACCAAATCAATGCAAATACAAATTTATTACATTAGCACTAACTTTGATAATATTACTGCATTTTTTTTTTCATTAAACTAAAATCCCTTCAAAGTAATTCATCAACATTGCATTGTTATTTTTAGTGCACTATTTTTTGCACCACTAAACACATTATGAATAGTACAGGGTGGGCCAAAAGTTACCAGGGGGTTTAAAAGTTTAATAACTTTTTCGTTTATTAATTTTTTTTTTATTTTTTTTCTCAGATTATATAATATACAAAATGGAAATTTTTTTTACACTAAGTATGAAAAATAATGTCTCTTAAATGACCACCGTTTTCAGCTTCGCACTGATGGACGATTATGATTATGAGTGATGAAGCTCATTTTCATTTGAATGGCTTTGTTAATAAGCAGAACTGTAGGTTCTGGGGTTCTGAAAATCCAAGAGCCATTCATAAACGCAAATTGCACCCCATTAGGTGTACAATATGGTGTGGGATCACATCTGAAAATATCATTGGGCCTTACTTCTTCGAGAATAAAGATGGAAGTGCTGTAACCGTAAATGGAGAGCGGTATCGGTTTATAGGAGCCACTGCCCGCACTGCACGAGACACAATGGCACTTTTAAGTCAAATTTTTGGAGAGCGAATAATTTCCAGAAATTCGGAAATAATTTGGCCCAGCGCGATCGCCAGTTTTGACAGCACCCGACTATTTTCTTTGGGGTTATTTGAAGTAGCGAGTGTATGTGAACAAGCCAGAGACAATCCTTGAACTCAAGGCAAACATTGTTGCAGAAATTCGAACGCTACAGCCACAAATTTTGAAAGATGTTATGGAAAATGCTCTAAAACGAGCCCATCAGTGCGCAGCTGAAAACGATGGTCATTTAAGAGACATTATTTTTCATACTTAGTGTAAAAAAATTTCCATTTTGTAT
Source organism: Nowickia ferox (assembly GCA_936439885.1). NCBI lineage: Eukaryota > Metazoa > Arthropoda > Insecta > Diptera > Tachinidae > Nowickia > Nowickia ferox. The sequence continues at coordinate 84,981,439 of OW387023.1, read as the reverse complement.
ATTATATAATCTGAGAAAAAGAAATAAAAAAAAATTAATAAACTAAAGTTATTAAACTTTTAAGTCCCATGGTAACTTTTGGCCCACCCTGTATTATTGCATTATCAGTGAAACATATTGCAAAATATAACGTAAATGTGTACATACATAAAAACATACGTACATACATAAATATGTAAATTTTTTCCTATGTACATATCGTCATCCAAGACGAAAAATCATATCACTACGTTTTTTATAATTTTTCGAGAGAATGACAAAACTTGATGAAATTGTTTCAAGCGGTAGAATTTTTCGTTTATAAAATCACCATTTTTTAAGATATAACTATACAATAAACGAAAACCTAAGTTCTGATCTTTTGTCAGTCAATTGCACGGTTTTTCGAATAAGCTCGAGATGCAACGTACTTGAAGTATGAAACTTTTTAATTTTTTTTAAATTGGTTCTGTAATCTAGTTTGTATTTATATTGACATTTTTTTTCGTTAATTTGTATGTACGTACTTATAAAAGTGCCCTCAATGAACTTTAGTGTATTTTACATTTTTTATTTGTGCTACCTCCTAAAAATATTTTCACGTTTTATTAAATTTTACTGTGTACAATATGTGATAGTGCAATAATATTGCATCACTTCATGATGTGCTTAGTGGCAACACAAAATTAGTGTATTTTTTGTCATGCGATTAGCTGCTAATGCAATATTAATCCATTACTTTTAAGAGATTTTATTTAAGTGCAAAAAATAGTGCACTACAAGCATCAAATTTAAATTTGCACTAAAATTTTTGTTTTTCAATCAGTGCTTATGCAAAAGTAATGCAAGTTGCCCAGGTCTGGACATTCATCCATTATTCTTACACAAACAAATCGCCTATTGTTTTTGTACTTTCTTAGTTGTTGTAGACCTGCATATACTTTATATAAATATGTTTTGCTCAGGATTAAGCGTGTATGTAATTGTCAAAAAGGCATGAAGAAAAAAGTCTTAATGTAAATGTGCGTGACTTTTCGTAGGGGGCTCAAAAGAAAATTGTCAAAACAAGGCAGGCTAAAAAGGCATGGCGTGAATGGGCTCTAAGTAAATAAGTACGTGTGTATATATGTAAATAAGTATGTATGTTAAAAATGTTTTGTTAAAAATTTTGGTTTTTCGCGTTCCCGTACTTTTGTGCATTTTTGTATTTTATTGAGAAAAATTATACTCCCTGTTTACTTTTCTTTGCAGTTTGTATTGAATAGCTGCTCATACAGACAATAGTAAAGGTAAGTGCAAAGCAAATACAATTTTATAATTTAATGAAACTTTTTCATTGGAATTCTTTTCGTTACCTCCAAATGCAACAATAGAAATATTCAAAATTATAGTCAAAATATACATTTATGTTAAATACAAAATACAGTTGTATACCGCTTGCATAATTACATGAAGAGAAAAAGATTGAAGTACATTTTAATTTTTTTATTTTTGATAACGATATATAGATTTTAGTTTTACTCACCATTTAAAGCATAATTTTCCACATTCGAAGTAACTATCATTTCCGAAATTTTGTATTAAGACGGCTTCTATATTATAGGTATATCCTTAAATTCAACACTGTTTTAAAAATTTTACAAAAACAAATTCATATAATATATCAACTTGTTACATGAATATTTGTATGTAGTAGATGGTGATGGAAACATTTCTGTTTTTTTTCTGAAATTATTTTGCTGACATTGAGCGAACGTGATATTTCGAATCATATGAATAAAATAAATTAAAACGGTTACGATTGTTTTGACCATTAGTATATTATGTGTGTATGCATTGGGTTGTGCATTGATTCCCATTGCTTAACACTAGACTGCGTTACAGCGATATCAAGTATAAGACTATTGGGATTTCTAATTCAATGTGCGGGTCATTCTGTTGAGGCATAATCAAGCAATGCGGTTTTCGTATTTCTTAAAGCTTTAAGAGAGTTTCGAACTTCAAATATAAGCATGAAAATGTTTAAAACTAAACGCGTAAATACATGTTTAGTACCTATTTTTTTGTGGTTCCTATTATTTGTTGGACATTTTCACGATGTTTTCATAGAAGTTGCTAAAACAGCAGAAAATAAAACTAGCTTTGGGTCAAATTCGTTTGCTAGCTCATTTTTGACACAAACCTATTATCAAGCCAATGTAGACTTGTATCGAACTCATTCAGTAGCTCGTTTTTGATACAAACCAATCATCAAACCCATGTAATTTAAATGGGTTTGATCATAGGTTTGTGTCAAAAACGAGCTACTGAAAGAGTTCGATGCAAGTCAAGTCCAGACTTGCATTTTTTGTTGCAGCAATTCTTGAATATGTGGGAGAGTGATGACATAGAAATATGTATATACATTTCATATTCCTCCCTCGCTCTTTTTCACAAAAAAAAATAAATAAAAAGTTGCTGCAACAAAAATTGCAAGTCTGGATCGGAAATTACATTTAATGGGTTTGATCATAGGCTTATGTCTAAAATAGACTTGTATCGAACTCTTTCAGTAGCTCGCTTTTGACACAAACCTTTGATCAAACCCATTGAAATTACATGGGTTTGATCATAGGTTTGTTTCAAAAACGAGCTACTGAAAGAGTTCGATACAAGTCTACTTGGAACCAGTTCCAGGTCGAACAAATTCAGTCGGGCGTTTTAACACAATCCTTTCATCACACCTATGTCATTTAAATAGGTTTGATCATCGGTTCGTGTCAAAAATTAACTATTGAATGAGTTCGACCCAAGTCTAATTGTTTCGTCCGAAAATTAGAGCTGTGTTCAATAGAGCTGGGTCCAACTCGTTCATTCCTTCATTTTTGCCACAAACCAATGATCAAACCCATGTAATTTAAATGGGTTTGATCATAGGTTTGTGGCAAAAATGAACGAATGAACGAGTTGGACCCAGCTCTAGTGTTCAACTCGTTTATTCGTTAATTTTTGCCACAAACCTAAGATCAAACCCATTTAAATTACATGAGTTTGGTTTGTGGCAAAAACTGAACGAGTGAACGAGTTGGACCCAGCTCTATTACATTTAAACAATATTAATTAGCCCTTGAAACTATGCTATAATTTATTACATTTGTAAAAACACCACATGTGCTTGTTGTAAATGTTGAAGATACATTTGCATATCGGTCCATAACCGCCAAAACAAGCTTAAGCGACATAATTTTCGAAATAATTTTTTTTAACAAAATCGATTATTTGCGATCGTAAGTAATCGATTTTCGTAAAAAAACGAATTCCAAAAAATGTGTTGGTTAAGCTTTTTTGGCGGTTATGGGTCAATATGTTTTTCCCAACATGAACAGAATACTACTTCTTCAACATTTTTTTGAATTGTTCATTCATGCCAATTTTCGTTTTTATATGTACATATTTTGGCAGCATTTCACTTAAAATTGTGAACAAAGTAATAAAGTTAAAAATACTTTGAATAACATTTATCAAGAACAAAATGCATTTATTTTTTATTAAAAACTATGGGATTTAATGCATAGACCCAATATAACAGGTAGCATAATGAATACTCAAGCTGGAAAATAAATTCGGCGTACTGGAAATCAAAACAAACAAACGATAACAACAAAACCTAATGCGAAAGTGAAAACAAATGCGTAACTAAAAGCTCTTTTTATGAGAAAGTGAAAGTAAAAGTACAAAAGAATAAGAATGAAGATGAAAAAATCGATTTTTCACACACTTTCATTTGGAAACTTAAAAGGATCTGAAATATTTTTGAGGCAAGCTAAGGTATATTATGTCTTATTGTACCTTGTTGAATCGGAAAAAATTGTTTCTTTAGCAACTAATTTTTTAATTCTTTTAACACAATTATTAATAAATATTTTTTAGCAATATTCTAATCTGGTTCCAAGTGTTTATAACTTTCACTCTTTGTACGTAACATTTGTTATAGTGGCTTATATATATGTATATATTTTTATAATTTGGAAACTTCTTTATAGGTACATATGCACCTGCAAAACTTTAAAAAAAACTTTTCATGTAATAAAATAAAAATATTTTAACTGTGTATAACTTATAATTTTTTTTATTATTGTGAACCGTACTCTAAAATAATGTAGCTACGTGTGACTCAATAAATTCTTTATTATCTTTACATTTGAAAAGTTAAAGCTTTTGCAAAACAAAAAAGCTTGGGAGAAAGTAATGTCAAACATTGACATACTTCATTGGACAACTGTTGCTTTTTCTGTTAAGGGCATGTAATGTAACACTTTCGTACTAATGGCATGTATAGATATGTATGTATGTACATTCTCATAACATACATATATGTATGTACATATGTAGTCCTTACTTATTTATGTACATACGAGTACATACATAATTAATTGAAGATAAATTTTAAAATTTAAGCACAATAGGTACTTTTTGTTTACAAACTAAATATTTACCTTAAGATTTTCATCACCTATCAGCGTTAGAAATTCAATTTTGCAGTCTGGAGTAACTTGAAGATTTCACGTTCCAAGACAAACTTTACAAAATTATTAATTAGTAATTTGTTTTAATTGATGTTAATGCCACTGAGTACTGATGTAATACTATTGTGTCAAAAAATTTCAAAAACACCTTCAAATGCAGAAGTTATTCTGAAGAACCCTTTTTCAATAATGTTCGTCAACTTATCGACCTCTAGCCCAGCCAGTTTTATTTGATTTTAATTTTTTTTAACGGTTTGGAAAGAAAACTGATTACGCTTTAAAATGATGTACATTTTCTTATACATTTGTAAGTATTAAGTATTATAGTTACTGACTTTGAATATCATATCGTTGGTCTCAAATAAAAAGGGACTAACTCAAATAATTGTAACTTTACAGGAGAAGGTAAAAATAATAATAATAATAGAAACTGTAATGTTCAATACTTACGTACGTTTTTTTGTACCACTGCTTGTTAAAGCAGTAAATTTTTGTGACATTGTGTGTTTGTGTGAAACATATTGGAACCACTGAAAAACCCAATTTCGAAAAAAATACGAGTTAGGGCCCTTCTACTTGAGACCATCGATATATAAAAATGTTTTATTTAACTGAATCTAAATTATTTTTAAATTTTTAGTGATTATTTTTGAAGTCGGTTTATTTTTCTTAAGTTTTTAGAGGCAATTTTTTATACTTAGGGGCGTTGTCACTCCCAATTTACCAAAAATTTTACCAAGCATCACTTTCAGAGCTCAAGGTGTATGCCAAGTTTCGTTGAAATCGTCTGGTAGAAGCACGTGGAATATAGTATTAATTTTTAATCGGAATGGACCCACCCATTTCCTTAAGCACAAAATTATGTAATCTAAGAAATGGAACTCTTTGATAAGTTTCGTGGGAACCGGATAAACAGAAGTACATATAATTGAATAATAACCTTTCATGGGCCCCGCCCAAATTTTTAATACAAGATTAAGTAGTTTTCACAGCTCAAGGTGTGTGCTAAATTCCGTAAAAATCGGTAAGGTAGAAGAACGTAAAATATATTATTATATTTTAATGGGCGTAGCTCCGCTCACTTTTTTGAATGCAATATGGTGTCCTTTAAGAGCTCAAGGTGTGTGCCAAGTTTCGTAAGAATCAATTAAGTACAAACACGTGAAATATATTATTATATTTTAATGGGCGTAGCTCCGCCCGTTTTTTTAACGAAATATTGTGTCTTTTTTAACGATCGGGGTTTTGTGTTAAGTTTTAAATTTTCAATTTTTCAATTTACACACAACTTACAATTTTCCTTCTAAAAATTTTTATATTTATTTCATTCAAAAGAAAATTTTATTTTTCTCTAAAGAGCTGAGTATACAAGATATTTTGTATGAAATTTTTACAGAATATGAAGAACTATATGAGGATTTCTTCTGCATCACTAACTCAAAAATTCAATTTTTCGCGTTATGACCCTCTTTGCCTTTACTGTTAGTAAATGGTATTGCTTTAAATAATTTTACCCCCTCCCATTTTTAACTTAATACTTAACTACTTCATTGCTCATTTTTACTTAAATTTAAGTTGTATTTAAATATGGTTTAATTTTTTCAGTGGTTAACTAAAGTTCTTATTAAATTATGTTGAAAGTACGGCAGCACTAAAAAATTTCCAAGTATTAAAACCTTTCGAAACAACAGCTGTTTCACATAAACAAAAAAGTTAGGTTATCAACATGTAGAAAATCAAAATCGCATGAAAGCACATTTTATGAACCCCAAAAAAGCATAAGAATGCCTTTTTCTATTTAGTTATTCCATGATATGAAACTATGTATTGTATATGTTACATATTTATGAAAATTTAAAGAAATTCTTCTTAATACGATGTGATGTTCGTAAAATCTGTGATTTAAATACACAAGGTAGTGCATTTAAGTATTATTTAAATATGCACTAAAAAAATAAGCAATTAAGCAATAACTTAAAAATAATTTCAAGTCAAAACTGTCAATTCAAAAATTGGCCCTTAAACTAACAACCTATTTTACATACTTACATATCGAGCATTTGCCTCAATAGAGTCAAAACTCCAAAAAACTTGATTTGCAGAAAACGAGCTTGATGTTTTGAATTTACTAACAAACAAGATATTTGTATGAAATTTCTAGGACGCCTTTTCTGCTTGCCTGTGCAGGCAGGCTTTTTTAGTTTGTTGGTGAGAGGGGTGAAAAGCTAGCGGGGTAAAATAAAAGGCACGTAATGAAAATTCGAGGGGATTTTCGACTTTTCTCTTTGCATTTTCGTACTCTCAACATTGAACGTGTATGTAATTGTCAAAAAAGCATGGAGAAAAAAGTCTTAATGTAAATGTGCGTGGCTTTTCGTAGGGGGCTTAAAAGAAAATTGTCAAAACAAGGCAGGCTAAAAAGGCATACATAGTGTGAAATGGCACTAAACAATATGAAGAACGATATGACGATTAATTCTGCATCATTAGCTTAAAAAACATGTTTTTTGAGCTATGACTCTATGCCAGCTCAAAGTTATGAAAATGCTTTTGTTTTTTCATAAACCAGTTCCCTGAACAAATGTCTAACGACCACATGTTACATTTGCACAGTATCCTGATCATCTGGGATTTTTTTGAGATGTGACTGTGTATGATTTAGTGTGTGATATGTACGTTCGTACGGACTCATTATTTCGCATGATGAATATCTAATTAGAATGGAAATCCAAATATAAAGATAATGTCGGATCTCCAGTTATGGATTTTTTTAAGTCCCAGTTTACACTTTGCAAGTCTTATTGCTAAATTTATTAAGGTGTCTTTACACGGTAATACAATGTATTACGACATGTCAAAAAATGCTGTAGATTATACAAAATCTTATCATGTAAAAGCAAAATGTATAGAGTAGGAGAGAATACGGATAGAAAATTTGACAAGCGGTCGGTAAATGTTTATTTTCTAAACCATTTTAGAAACTTAAGTATTCTCATCACACCAGAGGTGTATTTCAAAGTAAACATTGGCAGCACTAATGATATATATTGAAGGTGTTGACACTTTTATAGGGTGTTTTTTTAGAGGTATAGAACTTCGAATTGAAATAAAACACAAGAAAATCGTTTTAATGTCCATCAATTTGGCTTTATTGGAAGGATAATTTTATGCCATTAACGTTTAAATATGATTTCGGGCATGTGGCCGCCGCGGCTGGCTCGAATAAAGCCAATTCTACAGGTCCAATTTTCAACCACTTTTTCGAGCATATGGGGCCGTATGTTGGCAACAACGCCACGAATGTTGGCTTCCAAGTCCCCTAACGTTTCTGGTTTGTTGGCGTAGACGAGCGACTTCAGCGGATGCGTATTATCACATAGAGTAAACGTAGTGCGAAAACGATCCATGGTTAACCGAATTAATTGCTCTGTCGACCATAAAATGGACGGAGCTTGCGGTAAACTTCGCGAACTGAACCATTATTTTCGAAATAAATTTGCACGATTTACAAGCGTTGTTCTTTTGTCAACCTGTTCATGATGAAATGGCAAACCAAACTAAATATTAATCACTTGACAGCTGACAAAATGGCCGCCAGTTAAAAAAGTGATGCCAACTTAAAGTTCTATACCTCAATAAAAAACACCCTTTACAAAAACAACCAAAATCAACTCAGGAAATTTTCATATTGTTTTTGTAAATATTTTACGACTGCAACCATCAGCTACTTAACTGGTAAAGCAAAACCAAACAAACAATAAATAAACTTAAAAAAATTATATTTTGTAGTAAAATTACATTGAAATTATAAAATGTTTTCTCCAATTATTATTACACATATTTTTTGCAATTTTCCAATTTTTTGTTATTAACTCAGCAGTTTGATATCTTTGCTTGCATTTTACTTCATTTTACTTATACATAGTATAAGTGTAAACATGAAAAATACCTACAACAGACTCTTGTTTCTTTTTTGTTAAACACGGAGAGAATTTCATAATATTTTGATTCTACAAAGTCGTAATACTTTGTATTACCGTGTAAAGACACCTTTAGTTTGTTTGGTTAGAGAGACGGAGGGAATAGAAACGTTTGTTTTCCCCTCGTCACACTCTCCTTACAAACTAATCGGTGTAGCAATAAGACTTACATAGTGTAAACTAGGACTAATCCGGTAATTCATCATGTATCAGTGTTGCCATTGAATACATTTGTTCCCAAAAAGATACATTTTGTAAAAAATTTTAAAGTCCATTTTTAACGTTTAACATTTATTGACATAACATTTTTATTTCATATTTAATGAATATTGTAAAGAAAATTATATCATATAAATTCATTTTTATATATATTAAATTCATAAATATTAGGCATGTAATTTTTAAAGATACAATAAGCAAACTTTAAAATTAATTATCTATATGTTGGATGTTATCAAAACAAATTCATTTTTGTAAAAATTAAATACGAGTTAATAGGCTTATACTAAGGCGATTATATCAAAAAGTTCATATAAATTTCCTGAAAATAAAAAAAGATGTTCATATTTTCTGTACATTTAGCGTACAGATTCAAAAGATACGAAAAATGTCGGGATTACACATGGTACCTGAAGTCATCAAAAGATACGAAAAATGTATCTTTCGTATCCTAATGGCATCACTGTCATGTATAGACACAGGGTGATTACATATGCTACTTTTACAATACAACTCTTTATTTCCATGGTTGTCTCCCCATTCATTTTAGCGCGTTGTCAAAACGAAATTCTCATAGTCATGGTAATATTTTCAAGGTACATGCACAAGCCCAGCCTTTTATTGTATGCAGTGCAGAAAGTTGTCAATCTTTGTTTACAAGCTGCAAATATGTTAATATATGTGTGTGTACAGTGTAGCCAATGAATTTGCACATGGCTGTGTTGTATTCTGTGGCTGTGTCTCCAATTACCCATTGAAGAAAATTACACTACACATCTTATGTTTAGGTTAAAATTAAAACAAAAATATATAAAAAATAGAACCCAAGGAATAATTACACAGAGATTATACATGAATCTCATTAAATGGCCTACACATGAAAGTTGAAATTACACACTGTGTATTACCCACATATTGGACACACTGAATGAATATAATCCTGCAACAATGCCACGTACTTTAGTTAACCTGTTATTGTTTATTTTAAAAACAAAAGACATGTTTTTGACTCATTTCATTTTCAACAAAATGCGTGTGTTTTTGGTGTTGTAGTTTTGTTGTAGTCGTGCAAGCACCTTGTAAATTCTACCATGCTCATCGTCAAACACGCGTTTATTTTTTCTTCATCTTCATTTTACTTTGCGTTATCTGTTATACTGCCACAGAATCACGGAATACAATACTGCACTTTTGTCGCGAATTGCGGAATTTATTAAGAAAACGTGCCGGCATTATTTTCTTTTGCTTTGAAAAGGACTATAAACTCGTGAAATTTCATACAAAATCTGTAAAATTATAAAAACACAAAATGTTTTGGGGTAAGTGTAAATAAATAAATAAAAGTGCTTATAGACTAATTGGAAAAAAAACATGGGTTAGCCCCACCACGTGTTGAGCGCACTGTAGCGAGGATTTATTGGATAATGTAATGTTTATTAAACTTTAATTTAGGTCTGAATTTAAAGCCTAACCGCAAGTATTCACAAACAACGGAGAAATCTTTCCATATATCACAAGCTGCTTTGGATTCGGATTCTTCTCAAGGAGGTCCAACACAAATATTTATTAGCAGCGAAAACCAAAGGTTTTTGGTCTGCACTTTACGCAAAGATGTTTGCGAACAAGTAATGTTGGACCTAAACTTTAGCGAGGGAAATGAAATATGTTTTCAAAGCATTGGTAAGTCGAAAACTGCATTTGGGATGTGTATGTTTTTGATCGTAAAATTTGGTATGTTTTTAATATTAGGCAGTGGCAACGTCACACTATCGGGCTATGTAATGGAAGATATGGGAGATGACTTCATGAATGGTGATGAGGAAGATGAAGAAGAAGATGTTGAATCTAGCTCTGAAACAGAAGAGGTGGACTTACGCAACACATTAAATGCTAAAAAGGCCAATAAAAATAAAGAGCCTGCAAAAAAAGCCGCTGCCTCAACAGTTGTTAAAGAAGATGATGATGAAGACGAAGATGACAGCGATTTCAATATGGAAAACGACGACGATGATGAAGATGCAGAAGGTGAAGAGGATGACGAGGAAGAGGAGGATGAGGATGACAATGATGATGAAGATGAATCCGAGGAAGAAGAAGAAGTGCAGCAACCTAAAGCTAAACAAGCCAAATTAGAAAAACCGGAAAAGCAACAAAACGGTGTGGCTAAACAGAGAGAACAGCAAGTTGAAAAAAAGTCTAAAAAGGAACTGAAAAAAGAAAAGCAGCAGCAGCAACAAAAAACTCAACAGCAAGATAAGCAACAAAAGTCGGGAGGTGAACGTGTGTTGTCCGGTGGCGTTAAAATTGTTGACGTGCGTGTTGGCAGTGGTCCCGAAGCCAAACCTGGCAAACGCACTCAAGTTTACTATGAAGGTCGTTTGCTATCGAATAACAAAGTTTTCGATAGCTTAAAATCTGGAGCTGGCTTCAAGTTCAGTTTGGGCCGTGGTGAAGTTATAAAAGGTTGGGATGTTGGTGTTGTTGGCATGAAAGTAGGAGGCAAACGCCGCATTACTTGTCCTCCTCATATGGCATATGGCGCACGTGGATCACCACCATCCATTCCACCAAATAGCACTCTAGTTTTTGAAGTTGAACTTAAAGGCGTCAACTAAAAGTTATACTATTGAAAAGTTATACTTGTTTTTTTAAAATAAATTATTTCTAAGTACTTCAATATTGAATTTTTTACGTAAAATTATCTTTAATAAATGAGGTGTTGAAAACCATAGGATTTTTTGTTAGTAGAACGTTTGCTCCGTTGGGGGCAGTTTGAGCTAGTCATGGAAGTTAAATTTTAAGAAACACAGCTCGAGAATAATTTTGTGCCATTGAGTCTGTTTCCTGCAATTTTTTGGTATTGTATTGACGTGAAATCGACAACTGGATAAGGTGATTACAACACATTCGATTGTAGTAACGATAAAATAAAGAAATGCACTCGACATTGCGCAAATGCTGCAATGAGGCGACAGATGGATAGTTAGATTAGATGGAGCCAAGCATTTCTTAAGCTTGTAGTACAGGGCATGTCAAGAGAAACTTCAGCATGTTGGTTGCATTTTTTGAAATAAGTAATAGTGGCTGCATGGCGCAAAATGTGATTTAGCCGAAGCGGATATGTATATTACTAGTACACGGAATGTTGCAAATGTAGCTTCCAGATGACGTTAAAAGTAGTCAAAGCCGAACGCGCAAATTATATTTGCCTTTTGTATTTATTTTGAAATAAAACTAAAGCAAACATTTGATTTCTAGTGACGGATGTTCTTTTGAACAACTGTCCTTTATTGAATGAATCTTAAGACTGATTATTAAAATATAAAAATATAATAATATAAAATCATTCCACCAAATGTGGGATTCCAAAAATGTAACTTTAAACTTATATTTAATTAAAGGTAAGCAACATAAACATATTTATATAAATGCTGATGTTACTGTCTGGCAAAGTGTGGGAACGGAATTTAATTGAAGCTATTAGGTTCACTACACTTTACCAGCAATTACTATTAGATATAGAGTGGGTACGTAACTCCTCCACCCTTTGTTTAAAACACTCCTGGGTTTTATATATCATATTTTTAGTTTTTTTTTTTTATTATTATTATATTTTCTTCAGATTTTTTTTTTATTAAATTTTGCTTCTTAGGCAAATTTATTTTTAAGTGAAATACAATATTTTTCTTAAATTAAAAAGATTTCAAGTTGTTTGTGTTTTTTTTTTGTAATTTAATAAATCTATTTACAATTGCAAGTACAATTAAAGTTAAGTTGTTTCTGCTTGGTTTAATTTCTTTAGTGGTTTTAAATTTTGTCATGTTTTTTTTTTTTTATTAATAAAAATTTAAAGGTTTACTTATTACTTAGGTCTGTATTTTTTTAAGATATCTTCTAATTCAATGTCTTTTATTTCTGGTTTATTTATAATTTTTGTTTTATTAACTATATTACTATTTCTACTTTTTATTATGACAATTAATACAATTATAATTGCAAGCACAAATACCATGTTTATTCCGTAGGAAATATTTTTGTGGACTTTCAGTTCCTCTATTTCTTTTACATTCTCAAAGTTTCTTAGTTCTATTTGCTTAAAATTAATTGGTGTTATATTAGAAATTGAAAAGTTGTTATTCGGGTAAAAGTATCTGTCCTGAAAAGCTATTCTATTATTCTTGAAGATCTGGCCGTTAATTTTTAGTTCGCAATCATAAAAGAAAAGTAAATAATTTTTATTAATTTTTAGCTTTCGATCGTCACAGTCCTGTATAATTTCTAAGCCGTTGGCATTTTTTATTAAAATCATATCGTCTTCAAACGTTTCTATGACAGTCGCATTATTATACTTAAAATTACAGTTATTTATTATTTTATGTATTGATAATTTCAAATGTGGATTATATATCTTATGCTTGATGCTCTCATAGGTAGCTACAATACCTGCGTGTCCACTTTCGTATTTATGAAACAATGACATCTGTTTATTGAGTTCAATATCATCCTCAATATCTCTAGCAAAAAAAGAACACTTTATTAATTTAAAGTTGTTTCTATCTGGGAATTCCTCTATCAACTTTAGTTGAACCTCGTAATATTCGTGATCGTTTAATTTAGAGAAAATTCCTATTTTTCCTTTAGCAACCTCCCTTCTTAAAATATTGGATATGTTATTATTTGTAATGTCATGTCTGTCTATATAAACTCTTTTATTGCCAAAAACCGTTTCAATGTCTTTTTCTTTAATATCCACTACAATGATTTGAGTTTTAAAACGATTTACTACCGTATCCAGTATTGGAATGCCATCGTGGAGATCCTCCTCTTGAGAGTGTGCAGTCTCAACATCTAAAGAACCTTCAATATTGCTTGTTTCACTGCCGTCCATCAATTCCTCTGATGTATTTATCTCGTTTTCCTCGACATTGATTCTACTTAGGAAATCCGCGATGTAGTTGCACTTCCCTTTTATATATTCTATCTTAAAATTATATTCGCCTAAATCAATGAGGTATCTCTGTAGCCTAGGGCTTATATCTTTGCCCGCATATTTACTTATGAGCCACTTCAGTGGTTGATGGTCGCTTTCTAAGTCAAATTCTTTCCCATAAATATATGGCCTAAAATATTTAACACCCCAAACCATTGCCAACAATTCTTTATCAATTGTTGCATAGTCTGTTTCGTGTTTGTTCAACGTTCGCGAAGCATATGCTACCGGGTGACCATCTTGAGTCAAGACGGCTCCAATTGCATTATTGCTTGCATCAGTGACGATTTTGAAACGTTTTGTAAAATTTGGATATCTAAGTATGGGTGAACTCGTTATAAGCTCCTTAAGTTTTTCAAAAGCCACTATATAGCTAGGGTCATTCATATTAATTTTTGTGTTTTTCTGCAAATACTTGGTCATTGGGTATGCAATTTTGGCATAGTTGTTAATAAATTTCCTATAGAATCCGGTCATTCCTAAAAACGACTTAATTTGTTTTGCGTTACTTGGAAGTTTCAAATTCTGTATTATTGAGATTTTTTTAGGATCTGGTTTTATACCATTAATTGTTAATACGTGACCCAAAAACTGTGTTTCTTTCTTGAGAAAGTCACACTTGTTAATTTGTATCTTTAACTTAGCCTTCCTTAAGGTTTTAAATATATCTTTTATATTATCGATATGTTCCACTAAGGATGAACTGAATATTAAAATGTCATCCATATACACTACACATGTCCTATTTATAAATTTTTTTAGTACAGAATTCATCAATCTCTGAAAGGTTGATGGTGCGTTACGAAGGCCAAAAGGCATTCGAATAAATTCGTAATGCCCATAGGGTGTAGAGAATGCCGTCTTCTTTCGATCTTCCTCCTTAAGGAGTATTTGATGGAAACCTTTTGCCAGGTCCACAGTCGAAAAATATTGGGCTCTGCCTAATTTGTCTAAAATACTGTTAAGGTTAGGTATAGGGTACCTATCTCCTACTGTGAATTCGTTTAGTTTGCGATAGTCTACTACTAATCGCCATTTTTTCTCTCCAGAATTATCGGCTTTTTTAGGTACAATCCATAGAGGACTGTTGTAAGCAGAATTGCTCTCTTGAATAATGTTTTGTTTTAACATATCTTTTATTTGTTTGTTTATTTCGTTTTCATGAATTTGTGGATATCTGTATGTTTTTGAATAAAGGGGTTTGTCAATTGTAGTAACGATTTGATGTTCTATTTGGGTTGTGGCTGAAAGATTATCGCCTTCTGCATAAAATAAATCTTTAAACTCAGTAAGAAGATTTTTGATTTTTCTTCTTTCCTCTTCATTTAAGTGACAAAAATCAAGTTTGTCTACGACATTTGTCTTTGCCACTGGTTCTAATACGCTTATATTCTCATAAAAGAAAGAACAAAACATTTCCTCGAAAAATAATTTGTTGCCAAAAATTTCTATATAACCATGTTCATTATTTATTTTTGCCTTAAGGGGTATCAAAAAATTTTGTCCAATTATTCCATCATATTTATTATTACAGAAATTAATAATTTTCCAACTCAAAGTTCCCTGAGCAGAAAATTCTTTTGGAAAGGGAGTTACAACTTTAAATTTAATTATGTTTGTGCCGTTAATTGTTCTGTATTGAACGGGTTTCATTAATTCTTCTATTTGAAAATGTTCTTTTAAAACGTGAGGTTTAATAATACTAGTTGAAGAGCCAGTATCAATCAAAAATCGTATTTTTTGTTTCCCAATAGTAAGTATCACTATCGGTAATTGGATTGGGGAGGCTGTATTAAAAAATTTACCTCTTTTTCCTCTCCATTTCCTATGTCCATATGTGTAGTTTGCTGATCTACACTCATATGAGAGTTCCTTGTCCTATTCGAACACCTTTCGTTTATTTGGTGGTTTTGAAAGTTATTTCCCTCATTATACCTATTAGTCTTATTTTGCCAGTTCCCTACATTATTATTCTGACGGTATCTATCCTGTTGATTTCTTCCAAAGTTTCCACTGCTTTTTTCCTGAAAATAATTTCTTTTAGAACTATAACTTGGCCCATATTGAGAGCTGTTTGTCACAGAGTTTTTCCAATTGTTATTAGGTTTTAACTCGGACTTTTGCCGGTTGTAGTTTTGATTAAAATTTTGATATCCGTTCACCTTGTTCCTATAGTAATTATTGCTGATATTTTTATTTGCCTTATGCCTACTGTCAATAGCCCTACTATCGTCTAGCAATCTAAGTTTAGTATATTTGTTTACTATGTCGTTCAGTGTCAAACTTTCGTCTAGATGAACTCTGAGTGGTCCATCTATTTTTTCAATTAATATATTTACTAAGTCCCTGTCTACATTTTCTGACCTATATAACATAGATTTATTGTCATCCAGTTCGTAAATTTCACTTATTTCATTTTTAGCTAATTCGAAACACTCAAAAAGTTCTCTTAAATTACTTACTTTAATGTATCGACACCTGTTAAAAATTTCGGCATACGATGTCTTTGGCCTGGCTTGGGCCCTCAACTTTGCTTTTAATTGATCCCATGAGATGTCTCCAAGTTGCCTTATATATGTTGCGAAGTCTGCAGTGATTTTTTCGTTTATTATTATCTGGATCCCAAACTTAATTAATGCGGTGTTACCTCCACAAAGATCGATTAACATCTCGATGGATTTTATGAATCCATTGATGCTATGGTTGTTATTTAGCGGTCGAATTTGTCTAAACTGTTGAATTATGTCTTTCGGTTCCATTGGAATGTAATTCTGCTGATGAATCTGCTGTTGCTGTACCTGATGTAATTCCTGCTGTTTTTGTTGCTGCTGCTCTAAATGCAGTTGTTGTTGTACCTGATGTATTTGCTGTTGTTGTTGTTGTAGCTGTTCTCGTTGTTGCTGCTCTAAATGCAGTTGTTGTTGTTGTACTTTAAGTTGTTCTGTCTGCTGCATAATTTTCTCTTCTTGCTGCCGCAGAACAACCTCCAACTCACTAATTCTTTGTTCTTTTAAGTCTCTGTTGACGTCGAATTTATTCATTGTGTCTATATTTCAGATTTATTTTGAATATTTGTACAAGTTAATATACGATTCTCACAATTCTTTTTATTTTATTTTTAGCAATTAAAAGTTTTTGTTTACATACAATCAAGTCTGTATTGAAAATCACTTTTTAAATGAACTTTAGTTCAAAGAAGTCTACTATTCTTTTATTTTTGATTTTTTTAATTTTTTAACTTTTTTAGCTTTTTAACTTTTTTGACTTTTTAATTTTTTAACTTTTTTAGCTTCTTAACTTTGGCCGTTTACCGACTGCGCCAATTATATTTGCCTTTTGTATTTATTTTGAAATAAAACTAAAGCAAACATTTGATTTCTAGTGACGGATGTTCTTTTGAACAACTGTCCTTTATTGAATGAATCTTAAGACTGATTATTAAAATATAAAAATATAATAATATAAAATCATTCCACCAAATGTGGGATTCCAAAAATGTAACTTTAAACTTATATTTAATTAAAGGTAAGCAACATAAACATATTTATATAAATGCTGATGTTACTGTCTGGCAAAGTGTGGGAACGGAATTTAATTGAAGCTATTAGGTTCACTACACTTTACCAGCAATTACTATTAGATATAGAGTGGGTACGTAACTCGCATGTGGCTTTTTACTTGCTGTGTACCGCAGTCTCTAAACCGTTTCAAAAAGTGATGCTCCTAAATCCCTTCGAGAGTTGATAAATGTGTTCAGTCCAACGAACATCACACTGAATTTTAATGCCAAAAACATCAATAGCTTCTGCTTCCTTAATATTTACTGCACCCACAGAATATTCAGGGCAATCATGAATAAAATTTCACGTAAAATTTTTCCAGGGGAACAATTCCAACTAATATTAAGTAACAGGGGAAAAAAATTCTAATTGGAAAGGGGAGAAATTTCACGCGGAAATTTATTCATGATTGCACTGATTTTTTTTTGGCTTGCTGGGCACGAAAATAAAACTTCAAATTTCTTCACTGGCTCATCAGCTGTTGTATGTAATTGACGAAATGATGCCAGATGCAGATAATTTGCCCTTTCAGAGTGCAACTGAATTGAAAGTGACTGTAAATTTCGTCCACAACGAATGGAATTTTTAAAACAAGCAGAAATGTGTGTATACAAAAGATATCGGGACTTATTTATTTGATTTTCTATTTATTAATTAAAGTTTTTCAATCTTCGATCGTATGGTCGACAATCATTCATCAATACATCGGCAAACTGTTGGTTAGGAAAATAAGCGATTTTTTCTAAGATATGATGGGACCTTTCCAAAATTTAGTCTGGCCTCTCTGGCAAACCAATTCCACAAATATTTCGAACCAATTCTTGAGATGCAGGAACTGTAAAATTTCATTCTATAACAGAAACTATTCTTAAAAATTTACATCTGTGCTAAAAATCATAAAATGTGGAGAAATTCAATTATAAAACATATAAATCTGTTGAAAACGAGTGGAACATTGGAGCAGCAAATAAGAGTGAGTAAAACTAATTGCCAAATTATAAAGCATTACATTGTCCAGTTTGTCGTTTGTATAGACAACGTTTATATTGAAACGAAAATATGATCCACCTCTACACAAAATCAATCAAAAGCCTAAAAAAATGCGAGGCCGACACCACATCTATGAATTGGTTGAAGATACAACTACCACAAAGCCAAAGGACATTGATGTTATCCTAAAGACATTTGTTGAGGGAGTTGGCGGCAAAGGAGACATCGTTTCTTTAAAACCAAACTTCGTCTACAATAAGTTGCTGTTGCCCGGATTGGCTGTTTATAAAACAGAGGAAAATGTTGCTAAGTATGCTAAGAAGGAAACTGAAGTTGTCGATCTAGAGCATAGCTCGCCATATGCACAGAGGGTAAGTACCAATGGCTGATATAGAATGCCTCTTACTATCATTTTACTTTCAATTAACACAATGGGACCTAATAGGGCCGAAGTAAACAACCCAAACCAAGTAATTTACCAAATTTTGTGCGCAAAAAGCTAATTAAATTTAAAAGTCGTCAAAAAACTATCTATTACATAATATATAAAACCGATTATCGTGAAGTAAGACACTAAAACGATTCAGAGCAACACGGGATAAAAAAAGAAAAAATCCTGAGCAATAAATATTAAAAGTTTCTATTAATTTTATACTATGTACAAAAAGCAGTTCACCTGGGTACTATTCCTAGTTCCGTTGGAGTAAAAGAAAAATACACAACTTTGTTAAAGCATCTTGGCCTAGTTACTTTTAATGTCATAATAAATTTTACACCAACTTTGTTGGTTTACGAAATATCATGATATAAGAATATATAATTACAAATATTAAGGTGGCTCGCTCGACCAAAAATATTCGGGAAAAGTTAGAAAGAAATTTTGAAATATTTTCCGTCATTCCAAGTCATATTTGGTTGATAAACATACCGATTTCGAGTATGCGCCATCTTCAGTGTCCTGTTGCGTAAGTTAACATGTCTATTTAATAAGGGGTTAATTTGTTTTTCGAATTTTTCTCAGCAAACATTTTTATTTGTTATCCATATCATAATATTTCACAACTGCCGAATTATCTTGTGCCTTGTCTTGTGTTTTTCAAACTATTCTCAACAAACCCTTTCAGTTGATACGCATATCATGTGGTTGCATAGAAAAATAATTATGAACATATCATCAAAATTAGCTCACAAGTTTATGAGGAACTATTTTTCATACACACATGCAAAAGAATTTTATATAGAAGATATAATAATTATATTCAAAAAAGACGATAGCCCATAGTTGCTAGTGCTTTTCTTTAGTTTAGTTTAATGTAATTTTAATTATAATAAATTTAAAATAATAATAATATATTCAAAAACTGGCTCTGCTAAAATGACGTATGTATGTATGTATATAGTCGACTTTATAACTCTTTTATACCATATAGCAAATAAAAGTTTTAAAATTACGTAGTCCTGCATGCTCTGAATTTTAATTTGCACAAAAATATTGGTCACATTATTGAACATAATTATTTATAAATTAGCATCTTACCGCGCCTTTGTTCGCATTCAGAATAGAACTGTATTTATACCAAGTTTACCAAAAACAGAAAAAGTACCAAAAGTACAAGTTTTTACCCGTTTTACCACTAAAAAGTACCTTTCATTTTAATCTGAACCGTATACCATATCCGTCTACCGACTTTCATTAAAATCACATTTATAATATTAGTAGGAAGTAGGATATATTTTAAGTTTTATCATCTACTTAATAATATTTAATAGCTTTTACAATCTAAAAAATTTTTAGACGGTTAACATGTTGGAGGGTTTGACCTTATCCGTAGTAATGAATAAAGATCATCCTTGGGTTGTTGAACCTTGGCATATCAAAGCTTCTCTTCGCAAGGCTGGCTACATTTGTAAAGAGGAATGTATTACCATTCCCAAAGAATCTATTAAAGGTCCAGATCTACTGAAGGAAAATAAAGAATTCTATTGTACGATTACGATAAATAATTTAGAAAAGGCTCGCTTAAAATGCCGTATTCATCATTGGAGCACCGATCCTAGTGAACGCTTACCATACGTATTTGAGCATTGGAAAACACCCGCTGAACCATTAATGGGCATTGAAAATCCTACAACAGTGAAAGACATCGAAACAAAAAACAAAGTTTAAAATATTTATATAAAAAAGTTTTTGTTCCAAAGTGGTTTTAATGGAAAGAGACGTTCATTGCTTCGAATAAATAAAATCTTCAATTCGCAAACGAACAAATTCAATATATCAGGTAAACACATTTTTATTCCACTTTTTTCCTTATGTAAATAAAACGATTTTTACGTGAGTAGGAGGAGAATTTCTTTTCATGTGAGTGAATGTGTGTGTATTTAAAACTTTTATAACTTAAGAATGACTTATCCGATCGGAACCAAACTTACGACATTCTAATGACATTGACCACACATATATTTCGTGATATAATAATCGATTACGTAGATTTTGAGAATCTTCGAAAATAAAGTTTTTTTAATCAAATAAACTTCAAACTACTAAACCTATCGAATGCGGAATTTAATCAACTCTTGCACTCAAAAAACAACGTACACTGCTTTAGATTTGATTAAGATCGATCGATTCGCTCGACAGATATGACAGAGGCAAAATTTCTAAAAAAAAAAGCGCTTTATTTTAATAACACCAAAAGGATTAATTTACTTTTTTGGACTTAGAAAATTGCAAATTTGATCTTAATTGGTCAAATAGTTCGATATATTTTCAATTTTTTTTTTATATTATTCCAGCGCTTTGAGATTAGAATGAAAAAATGAGCGGGAAGTTCCAGGGATGGTAAAATGTATCCCATTTTTGTTTATAAAAAGAACGGTTTCTTTCCAAAATTTTCCATTATTAACATTGCGAAATCTTACAAAAAATTCTTTCAAAAAAATATCAACAAAATTTTTAATTTTAATAATTGTTTTAAGTTCCTTTTCGAACATTCAAAGTATGTAGATCGGTATAGAGGTTTGTTAAAAAAAATAAGTTTCTAACACGTCGAAAATGCTCTCTGATTCCTTCGATTTAAAACTACAATAAGTTTTTAGCATGTAATTTTAGTATGTATACTGAAATATTGAAGAATCATAATTTTTGATATTGTATTTGAATTTAAAACAAAGATTTTACGCTCCTTAAAATATTTATTTGGAGTTAGTGCAAAACTGGCTTACTTTTTGTTCCTTAAATTCATAAAAGTCTTCGGCCTTATCATTAGTTGCATTCGATTTTCTTAGTTGCATATAATCTTCTTAGTGTGTAATTTTTTCGAACTATATATTTGATGAGAGCTAAAAATAACTTCATTCGATATCAAAAGAAATTTAAAATATTTGGGTCTGTTCCTCTAAATGAATGATTCGATCAAATGTTAATATTGGAAACAAAAACCAATTTTGTTTTTTTTTTATATTTTTAATATAAATGTTCGATCGAGTCTATCGTTCGTTTAATGTATGAGTCGAACTTAACTAATAATAAATAATAATTTGCAGAAGGCAGCGGAAACTGTAACTGTAACAGTAATTTTTATTTACATTAAAATTTCAGACCATGAAGGCCTTTAAGGAAATTGCTAGATTTAAAACTACTCGATTTACATACACATACATATAACAATTCTGTACATAAATTATTTAAAACTGAAATAAATTACACAAAAGAGGTGAGTAAACCTAATTCTAGAAAGCTGATTTCAGTGATGCTAGACATTTTTCTAGGATAGCTCAAGCAAATATAGTCCGTTTATTTTCATAACTCCCACTTTAATCAATTAAAAGTGGACAAAAATCAAAATTTTAAATCGCCAATATCTGTTTTTTAAGAGCTAAGCTGGTACCACTGAAATCAACGCAATCAAAATAGGTTTATCCAGTGGGTGTCCAGCTTGTTGGGTTTTTCGACAGGCACAGTGTTATTATCAAGGAAACAAATTATGCGCCACTCAAAATTACGATTGAATATTTTGTAGTATCCAATCAATATAATTTCCAACACGAGTATAAACACCCGGCCATCCCTCCAAACCACAGGGTGTGGGACCAAATGATACAACACCAGCCAGAAAGTAATAAGCACGCACTCTTAAATTTTCGTAAGAGAAACATTAAATCAGAATAAGTATTATTAATCATTAAACCAAACCTGTTCGTAGTGTCCAAACTAATTAATGGACCACCGGAATCGCCCCGGCATGAATCAATTCCCTCTTTGCCACCTGCACAAATTTGCGTATCTTCCAAAATTATATTCTGACTCATATAGACTGAGCGACATTTTTCAATAGTATATCCCTCAACTGAGGCCTTAAGCTTTAAATTCGATGCAGAAACTTTTTCCGTTTTGCCCCAGCCCGCAATATCCATAACTATTCCGTCAAATGCTGCCGAGCGCAAATTGTTGTCTATCGGTAAGCAAATTGGTCTTACAAAATCCGTGTACGATACGCTGCGTTGTAAACGTAAAAGTGCTATATCATTGATTTGATTTCTAGAGTGTGGATTATACTGAGGATGAGGTATTGCACGTTCAATAAGTACGTCAATATGCTCGGGAGCACAATCCCTTTCACCTCTCACATCTATTTCACAATCAGGATTTGTTGTTGTATCCCACTCGCCCAAGCGAACACTAGTCAAACGCCAATCGGCTGGTATACTTTTGCCGTTTACGCAATGGGAGGCAGTGATAACGTAGCGGGAATTTATCAAAGAACCACCGCAGTGATGCCCTTTCTCGTTGTTGGCTGGAATAAGAAAGTTTATAAATAAAATGTTCCGTAATTTTATGATTTAAATTTAAAAAAATCCCAAAAATAATAAACACTTACCTTTTGTATATTCTAATAATGCCATCCATGGAAACTCGTCAATTTTTGTTTTATTTCCACCATAAATACGATTCGACAAAACATTACCACATTGACCCGGCTGTGGCAGCAAATTATTTGCATTATATGGAGATAGTGTTGGTGAGGGTGTCGTCGTCGTGGGAGCTGCCTGGCGATAACGATCAGGGCAACAAATCTAAAAAAATTTAATCTACCTTATTCTGTAACTATTTGTCGATGTCACGTCAATGCAATACCAAACAAATTGGGCCTTTTTTATTTTCTAGACCTTAGGGAATAGGAATAGGCTGTCCCTCAGTATTAAATTGTTCTTTAGAGCGAGTAGACAAGCGATAACTTTTTGGTATTGTATTGACGTGACGTCTACAGATAGTTACAAAATAAGAGGTAATAAATTATAAAATTTATTGCGAAATAATGACAATATTGAGTGTAGCAGCTAGAAAATAATATATTTTCTGTAAAATTTCACATTGTATTTAAATAACAAAATATTTAATTGTAAATTTTTACCCATTTTTCTTTGGACTTACATGCAAATTTATTAGAGAAAATTCAATAAAAAATCTTTAGAACTTACCAAGACTTTACCATTTTGATAGCCACATTGACTGCGACTTAAATACAATTTATCAGAATCTTTTAAAGGTGACGTGATCAAAATATTATATAGAAATTTACAATCTTCCAGTATTATACATAAAGCTCTCTCTCTGTTGGGTGTTATACAGCGACCAAAATTTGGTACATCAACTTCTTCATTTGGAAAAATAATTTCTATAAACAAATTTTAAAAAATTTTTAAGTTTAATGTATTACTATGTAAATAAGATATTTTGATCTAACATCTTATTATTTAGTAATAAAAAAAATTTGATGAATTAAATTAAATAATATTTGATATACTCGTATGTATGTATGTACATATGCACATACATGTATGTATGTACTTTAAAATCTGCAAGAGCAGAAATTTTAGCCAGATTTAGTATTTAAACGAGTTTTTTTCAGATTGATATACATAAGTATATTTTTTAAACAAAATAACTTTTTGGTATAAACTAGAGATGAGCAAATGTCGTGATTTTATCGTGTCACGCGTAATCGTGATCAAATTAATAATTAATCACGAGTGAGTGCGTGACCGTGACTTAAAAAAAATTACTCGTGCCTGATCGTGCGTGAATTTTTTGTAAGAATCACGCACGAATTCTCACGCTCTTACGAGATAACACTCCTGCGTGGGTATATAACTGTATTGACAATTTTAAATTTTCTTATAATAAATACTACAATCTATGTCAGAGCTGCGCAAAGTACCCCCAGAGTGCCGAACATCAATCGAATACATTACTCTCGTGTTTCTCTCGGTGGCCAGCTCTGATCTATGTATAGGGTGTTTTTTTAGAGGTATAGAACTTCGAATTGAAATAAAACACAAGAAAATCGTTTTAATGTCCATCAATTTGGCTTTATTGGAAGGATAATTTTATGCCATTAACGTTTAAATATGATTTCGGGCATGTGGCCGCCGCGGCTGGCTCGAATAAAGCCAATTCTACAGGTCCAATTTTCAACCACTTTTTCGAGCATATGGGGCCGTATGTTGGCAATAACGCCACGAATGTTGGCTTCCAAGTCCCCTAACGTTTCTGGTTTGTTGGCGTAGACGAGCGACTTCACATATCCCCAAAGAAAATAATCCAATGGTGTCAAATCACACGATCTTGGTGGCCAATCCATGGTTAACCGAATTAATTGCTCTGATGGACGATTATGTCGACCATAAAATGGACGGAGCTTGCGGTAAACTTCGCGAACTGAACCATTATTTTCGAAATAAATTTGCACGATTTGCAAGCGATGTTCTTTTGTCAACCTGTTCATGATGAAATGGCAAACCAAACTAAATATTAATCACTTGACAGCTGACAAAATGGCCACCAGTTAAAAAAGTGATGCCAACTTAAAGTTCTATACCTCAATAAAAAACATACGTATGTACATATATACATATATATACATACATACGTATGTACATATATACATATATATACATAGGTAGAATGAGCCTGCAAACATAATGCATACATCCATACATACGTATGTATGCATGTGTAAGAACCTACCCTGTTGGAAAATATGTGGTTGACTACAAAAATAGTTAACTTTTCTTAGACTGACTAAAAGCTAACTGCAAAGTCATCCAGAACAAACCCAAAATTAATTCTTAAGTTGAGTACGTAATCGAATTTGGTGAGAGCCAACAAATTTATTCTCAGCTACTTTGAAACTCATTCCAGTTTTATATTAACATTTTGCTGTTATTATTTTAAATGGTACCTTGGCTGTGTAGTTAGCTCGTTGAGTACACAACGTGTGATGATACATGTTCGAACCCCAAACATTTTTTTTTAATTTAATGACTACCAGGTGATTTAAAAAAGCCAACTTTAAGTTAGCTGAAAGTAATGCAGAGTGAGACAATTGACTACTGCCTAGGACATCGCAAAGTTAAAATAGTCAGTTGATTACATTGAAAAGTAATCCAAGTGCCAGTCAGTACTAGTTGCAAAATAGTTAGCTTAAAGTTAGTTTAAAGTTAACTTAATTTCCGATAGGGTATTTTTCAACCAACAAACATAAAAAATTAATTATATATTTTTGGTAAGCGTGCGTGATCGTGATAAGCTGTACACCCCTCGTGTGTGATTAAGAATATTTTATACGTGAGTATGCGTGATCGTGAAAAATTTCAAAATCATTCGTGCGTGAAAGTGCGTGAGTAAAATATTTTTCTGCGTGAGCGTGAGCGTGCGTGTCGTGAGTCAAAACCGCTCACGTGCACATCTCTAGTATAAACCAGTAATAGCTTCTAAATAGAAATGAAATATTTGAAACTGCTGTCAGTTTTGTTTTTTTTTATTTAAAAAAAACTACATAATTATAATTTCAGAATTTTTACCATTTCAAACTGATTTAATTAATTACATACATATATTATGTCCTTGAAAAAACAGTTATTTAAAAATCGAACGAATGGCAAAATTTTATATGTACATACTAAGTACAGTCTGATTTATTCTAAAGGGTGCCTTTTTGAAAGAATATTTCATAAAATGTTTGAATTATCGAACAATAATAATAATAACACAGTGCAACAACCAAAATCAAATGAAAGATGACGTTTTCCTTATCAAAACCCTTAAGGCTTTTTTGGTTTAGTGCTAAATTTTTTTACACGTATTTGAATTTGGCGATTTTGGAAGGCTGTCTAACAAAAAAATCATTAATTTTTTTGGGTCGATGAATCCATTTTTTATATTTAATTTTACTTAAAACTCACGCTAGATGGCGCTGTCATACAAATTTTGCTATTTCATTACCATAGTCGTTCACATCATACTACTCTACTTTTGAGGCTAAATAATTCATTTTTTATGTTGTCTTCATTTTAAAACATATTTATAATAATACGTACGTACGTTGCTATTACAAAAATTTTATTTTTTAAGAAAAAAATTCTTTTGGGAGAAAACTATTTTTTAAATTACAAAAACAACTTTTACATACATATAAAATTATATTATTGTAACTTATTGAGACATATAACTTAAGCTATCTTTTGCAAAGCAAAATTTCTTTAATATAATATAAAATAAAGCGTTGAATCGATTTCATTATATTTTTTTCTTTGTAACTTTGTCAATATAAATAGAATAATAGAATATTTTTATAAAAATATAATTTCTTAAATACGAAAGTTGTTGTTGTATTAAAAAAAATTGTTTTCTGCCAAAACAAACACAATTTTTTTCAAAAAAAAACAAAATTAAAATGAATTATTCGCTTTCGCATTCGCTAAAGTAATATCAGTTACATTCCTGGTTAAAATGCCACAAAAAACTCAATTTTTCCCAGTTTTCTACCATTTATTAACTTTTATATCGATCGATAAAACATATGTACATATATTGATGAATATGCGCCCTAAGGAAACTTTTTGAAATAAAAAATTGGCATTTTTTTGAAAGCCTGCTACTCTGTTCAACATTTCATGGAAAAACATATGAAATATATATTCAACACCACTTGTTTCGTATGGGTTTTTTTACCTGCGTAAGAAATTGTAGCAGAGTTTCAAGGACTAGTTAACATTGTTTACATGTCAAATTCTTTGTACGAAGTAATGAATGGTACACAACATTTTTAAAATTTGAACTGAGTATTAGGCTAAAGTAGAAAACATTTTCGTACAAATCCAATACCGTCTTTTCTTTTTCAAAAACTAGAAAACATGTCCAAACACCGCTGGATTTGGGTTTCATATTAATATTTATTCAACTTGTTTTTAGAAGAGTTTTCCGTTACAATTTTAAAGCTTTGTTTAGAATGCTTACAAGTATGCGTGTGCATCTTTTTCGTGCTGGCTTAAAATCATTATCGTGTTTTTGACGTATAAAATTTATGTATTCGCTTGAAATATTCGCATACATTTTAGAGAATGCAAATAGCAAAAGTAAGCAAATAATTTGCGAATGCGAATGCGAACATTCGTTATATCTCTACTTTTAACCATAACTTTCAATCTTAACTATTTTTTAAACAAGAGCTAATCTGAATAAACGGTTAGCACCACTGGATTCAGCGTACTGGAATTAGGTTTACCCAAGTGTAACAGTTTTGCTCGCCACTGTGCAGATATGTACATACATATATACCTGAATATGTACACACATACTACATATATACATACATGCATAGGTATATTCACTACCAAGACTTAATATGCATATTTAACACAAAATAATAAAATAAATAATTAAAACTTACGTGCATAAGTTATATTTTGTAGAATTATCAAAATATATAATCCAAAAAATCCTTTGCTTAATGATTTTTCTGCCATTTTAAACGTCGAAAATTTTATTTGAATAGAATCAAATAAAAATTTTATATATTTTCCTATATGTATGTATGTATGTTCATGTATGCACTTATACTCGCAAATAATTTGGTAAATAAATATTTATGTATGTAAGTGAGTAAGTAAGCAAGACTTCGTAGTTAATTAAAATTTATATTAATTAATTATGCAAAAAAAAAATTTAACCAGAAATTATAATTTTATTCTATTATTATTATTCTTTTTTTTTGTTCATATTTTACTGTATCCCGTTTATTAATAAGTCGTTTCAGGTTTATGTTTTTTGCATTGTTTTCTGACGTTTTAATAAGCCGCCGTCGTTTCACTTGTTTGTTTATACTGTTTAAGCTTTAAATTCAAACTGATCCATACACTAAAGATTTGTTTACATTTCAGTTACACTATTATTATTTTGTACATATGTATGTATGTATGAATGTGCATATACTACAGTAGTCTCCGCTTAATTGATTTACCCGGTTAATTGCTCTAAGAAACATTGAATGAAAATCTTCCTTATAAAACACAGGGAAAAATACCCGTTTAAATGCGTTCCGTTTAATGCGTTACCCTTTTAATTTACTCCTAAATAAAATCCCTTTTCCGAAATCCCAAAGAAAAGTGCCGGTTAATTGATAATTTAAAATTTTCACAAATGGTTGGTGGTAAAATTACATAAAAAGATGTTCCAACTTTTAAAATCATATATTTGTATATACTTTTCATTGCATATGCACATGTGTACATACATACTCGTACATACATAATCATTACAGAGTGTTGTAACATGTTTCGGATTATTGACCTCAATGCTCAATTAAACGGGTTTTCTTTTAACTGCGTTAATGGATCAATTAACAGAGTATCGGGTAAATGATTTTTTCGTTTAATTGCACCAAAACCCGCGTATTTTTAGAAAATCAATTAAGCGGAAATTACTTTATTTATTTAGACATCTAAAGCAATTTTATTTTATAATTCCAATACCAGTGTGTGACAAAATTGAAGAGAGTAGATGTGCTGATTTTTGGGTACTCAGTGACTAAAGTTTTTAAGCAGTATGTATTGAAAAGAAGAGAAGTTAGATTGCTTAACTAACTACATCTAAACAATTTTTAACCAACGAATATTTCTGAAAAAATAACATCAAAATAAACTAAAATTTTTTTCCAATTTTATTACTTTTGCGATTTCTTTTTAATGCTAAAATATTTTTAAAGAAAATTTCAATGTCCTCGACCAGACTTGCAATTTTTTTAAAATTCTGCTTTGAAATTAGTATCCGCATTATGAAACTCTATTTTGCAATTATGTGTTAAAAAATTCTATTACACCAAAAATTACCCTGAAAAATTATAATTATTTACTCAAGAATTGCTGCAACAAAAATTTTGTTTTGTTGAGTTTTTCTATAAATATGCAAAGTTTTTTTTAGCTTTTCTCAAGAATTTTTTGGTTGAAGTCTACTGATGAAATTCATATAGACCTTGCTTAATCAACCATCTTCTTATAAATAAATTGGAGCCCTGCGTAAACATTCTTGAAATGTAAAAACATCTTGCTATTTAAATGTATTGCCGTGGCATGTATTATACTAACCCAACAATAAATGCTGTCGTATAATAAGCGAAGCACCATGAATGTCGCGAACACTTCAAACTCTCCAAATACCACAAGAAGAAGTAGTGTCTTCATCTGATTAAAAATACTGGTAACCCTACGTCTCCACGAGCCATCAACTTTGGCATGACACGAACATGACGCCGGCAGAGCAACTGTCAAAAATTCATTCAACTTCTTTGTTGTGGTGAACACGGGCCATGTCCATGTTCAGGCATATCTAAGTATTTTGCGGTCCGACATGATGCCCATACCAAGTTCATGGCTAGTGGAGACCGCTAGTAACAATTAGATAGCATGATGGTGCTGCCACTGCGGATATTTAAAATTTTCAGTGTTGCCATCATTTTCCGGGGAACTCCTGGGATTTTGGGAATTTTTAACTTAATTTTTGGCATCTGCAGTATAGTTTGTGTCTTTTCTAAAAGGTTCGTGACTTCGATAAGTGATTAGTGGTGGTTAGAGCATACACACTACTTATGTGTGTATGTACAAACATGACGATTGTATACGTGTGCTCATGCGTATGTAAAAGCACACATCACAAATTCTTTCGTCAGGAAGTATTTGCTTCTTTACTTCTATACATACAATAACTGAAACAAATGTCTTGCAAACAGTGTTGTTCAGGTTTTGTTTTTGAAGACTTCGCTACAGTAAAGCATTTGAAAAATCCCTCTATATCTTGAAAGTTCTTTTAAATGGTTTTATGCAGTGCTCTAATATAAATACGGCACACATTTATTTTGTCGTACACGTTTAAGTATCTTATAGTCAACGAATATTGGTGAAACATATATGGTTTAAAAAATAATTTTGTGTAGATATGCACAATATAAATGTTTTTCAAAATTCTTAGCATAAAAATGTACGATCGCTTTTTGTGGAATATAAGTATGTATCGATTTAAAAGAAATTGCTATGTTGGGGGATTAAAAAATATTGTTGCTTTTTTGTGAATTGGTCCTTCAGATAACATGCGATTCCGGAATTCAAAAACACTGCAAATGAGCTTTTAGTTGACAGGCAAAAAATGTTTTTGCTAGCACTGTGCATCAAATAAGGCTTAATAAACGATTTGGTATAAGTTATGAACAGAGATGGACAGGCATATAAACACGTGAAAGTTATGTTTCCACGTGTAAGTAAGACCAAATTGAAGAAAGGCGTATTTGTTAGTCTCCAAATATGAGAAATCTTTAAAAACTAATTCAAATCTAAGCTGGAAGATAAGGAAAGAAGAACATGTGTAGCTTTCGAAAATGTATTTCATAATTTTCTCGGAAATAGGCTGCATATTACGAACAACTGGTACAATAACTTCTTTCATATCGACATTTCGGTTGCAACGTATGTAGTGTAAATATACACTTATGTATACTTTATATTTTTTTTCGTGGTACCGTGTCTGATGAGCACGGTGAAATGTTCTACCGAGATATTGCGCACATGAATAAAAGATATAAGGGCAAGTGGTCCCCAGAAATGTTAACTGAATTTTGATGGGAAATCAATCGTGAAACAGCAGACAAAACTCATAAAAGAAAGCGATCTACTAAATAGTAGTTAATTTTTTTATGTTATAATAGTATTGAATTTCGCTTAAGATTTTAATTTATGTCATAGAAGCCATTTATGTGTATGATTTTTAACTTTTATCATAAAAATACGTATTTAATATTCCAATATCAGCATTTTATTTAAATAAGAAAATCTCAAAAACTAGACGTGAACAGATTTGGGTTCAGTACACTAAAGTCCATTAAAATCACGTAATGAAGTTTTAGCTCCCGACTTTTTTATTTTTTTTTTTTTGCAGAACAGTGATATTTTACAATTTTATTTTTGATAACTCGAGTAGATGATTTGGTGATGAAAGTACATACATAATTAAAAATTTTCAAGTAATATTCTTTTCTGTGAATGAATGAATGATATAGTAAATATTTGGGAGTATGGAAATGTTTCCGACTCTGGGATAATATATAATAAAAATACACATACAAATATATGCTGCCATATTCATAAACAATAATTTTGCTTTATAAAGGGTTTATAAAACAAATTTTGTATGAAAAACTATTTTATGAACCTGTAAATCACCTTGTAAACCTTGTAAATCAAAAATATTTTTATGAATAAGACCTGTACTATACATACGTAATCTTTATAATACTTGTATTAGACCAGATTACAATCAGTAAAATTTTGCCTCAACGTCGGAGTCTCTATTTCGAAACAGTATCATTCAAATGTAAAAAAAGGTCAAGTTCAAAAATTAATATTTTTCTTTGTGTTTGTATTAAACTTTCTCGTGTGAAAACCCAAAATTCATGAGAGATTGCATACTTTGGCTGTACTTCCCCAACTAAATGCATAGTTTCAGTAAGCTTTTGGTAATTGAAAGAAAGCTCTGTTACGACAATGCCATTAATAACATAAAGTACTTTCGTTAAGACAGACTACAGTAGTTTTGACTTAACTGCCACTCTTTTAACTGCCAATTTGAGATAACTGCCAAAAACCACAAAATTTTACTCATTTCTTCAATTTCGTATCAAATGTAATTGTTTAAGTGCCAATTTCATACGTGCCAATTTAAGTTAGCTGCCACAAATATTTGGAATTATTATCCCATATTCATTGATAATTTTTCATTTAACAGCCACAAAATTTTTTTGCAACTGTTGCTAACGAAAACTATGTATGTAGTTTGTTTTTGCTAGAATCCTCGCAGCCTTTCTATAATTCTCTCATTCTCTTTATAACTCTCTCTTGGTTTAAAAAAAAAAACAAAAAAAAACTATGTATGTATGTGAGTTCCTAGTAAAAATCAAAACAATAATTCAGACGAAAGGGTGCTTTTGTTTGTTTTCTTCTGAAATAATTTTTTCCTTTTATTTTATATTATTTTTCCTGAAGTACCTTTATATTGTTTTATTAATAAATAATAAATGAAAAGAATATTTTTATGTTTTTTTTAAGTTTTGGTTGTAAAAATAGGGAATTGTGTGAATCGCACTTATGGGCCACTTCTGTTGCAGGTAAACGAATCAGATAACTGCCAATTTTCTGCAGTTAAAAAATTTAACTTAAGTGCCATTTTGACTTACCTGCCACAAAATACGTGCAAAACACGGTGTGGCAGTTAAGTCAAAACTACTGTACTCCCTGGTTGTTTTTCATTATTATTATTTTTTTTATATATAACACTGTGACACAAAAGCGAGCATAACTCAGGAACAGTAAAAGAAAATTCAAAAATTGTTTCTTATTTAGAATTAATTGACGTTTCAAAATATGTATATCATATTTTTTTTTTCATTAAAAAATCAAAAGTTATAAAGCGTTATTTACAAAATTTTTGGGAAAAAATGCAAAATTCTATTGTAGGCTACCTAAATGAACAAATCTTTTGCCAAAAATTATAGTTTTTTCACACAAAAATAAAGCTTAGATATTTTTCTTTTAAATTGTTTCCTCAAAAGTGAAAAAATGTCCTGGTTTTTGACAAAGTTATTATTTAGGTTAACAGACCTTAAAAAATAACACAAAAATAAAACATCAACTGCTTTCTTTAAATTTATATAAAAAACATTTTTCCTTAAATACGAGCTGCCGTATTCAGGAAAAATAATAATAAACAAAACAAATTTTGTATGGAAATTCGTTTGTTAAACGTTTTGTAAACCAAAATTATTTTTTTTCTGTATAAATAAAACCCTTAGATTTCTTAAATATATAATGTTCCTTTACCTGTGGCTCTGTGTACTTGTTTATATGTATGTGTAGCTAAGCTAATATGCTTATTCATAAACAGCTCATTAGCGTTGCTGATACCTGCAGTCGCCAGTCATCAACAAAAGCTGATATCAAGGACACAGACACAAGGACATTTTGGTTTATAAAATTGAACAGTTGGGAAGAAAACAAAAAAAAAACGGCCGGCAAATTCGATTTCTAACAAAAATTCGACTTTTGCGATCTTTTTTCCGAAAAATCTCAAAAAAATCTCAAAAATACTTGAACCTATAAGCTTTCAAATTATGCTAGAGCCAAAATAATACATACATGTATCAATGGCTTAATATAAGAAAGTCGTAACTCGAATCTTCGATATTTTACAGAAGGCAAAAACTTAATAAAAAGAAGCATTTACATGCAAGAATAAATTTTTTAAGTGGCCATAAATCATTTATTTTTTAGTGCTACTTATTGAGTTCTTTGAGGAGGATTTAACTATAATTTTTTTGGCTACCAGAAAATGTTAAAAACGCGATTTCGAAAAAAAATTTATATACGCCTTTTTTATATTAAGCCATCGATATGTATGCACATCTTAAACTATAAAATGTACTCCCATCTTAAATTTATAAAATTTTCCTTTCTGAAATATGTTAGAGTTTTTATATATGTATGTATGTTGGCAACATTTCAGCAATTTTAGAACAGATTTGCATTTTCTTAAGGAAAAAATCACATTCAACAATAGATAAATAGATCATCACTAAAGATAAATTCATATCGCAACAGAAATTACGAAGGGAATAACAGACATACACTACTATTAAGTAACTAAACAAGTAGTAATTAAAAAAATAAAAAATCCCGACTGCCACCAACTTTGAACCGTTAAATATCCTAAATGGTCGTTCGAAATGAAAAGTCATAAAATAAATTTAAAGATGATTTTAAAATACCTGTCGAATGGTACCCATTTTGATATACGAGATGTAGTTCCCTGACTTTTTATTTTTTTTCGTATTTATTAAATGGCGCCTGTTGGCCGCCATATTGAGTTTTGACTACTGTCATATCAATCGATAGATGTAATAATCATCAAAATCCGTCCAGGCGTTCAATTTATATAGTGTCGCAAAGAAACACACATACATACATACATATGTACATAAATAGGTTGATAATCACAATATTCTTCTTTGCGTCGCGTAGTCGGGTAAAAAATTAGCTTTAAATTATAGTGCAATAAAAAATGTGAAATACTTTGTGGAATTTAACTTTTTTAGTAAGGAAACTTTTGAGATACATATACATATGTATTGTAATCTAACAAGTTAAAAAATATAAATTTTTCATATACTATACAGATTCCCATAAATAACCTTTGAAGTGAGGAAGGTCGCACTTAAACCCCTTGTGCTCTATTAATTTTTTTTTTAATTTGTACTAAAAAAGTCTTAGTACTCCTAAGAAATAAAAACAGATACACGAAATTAAAAAAAAACATTTAATTGAGAAACCTTTTTTGGTACATTTCTTAGTCGTCATAGTCAGACTCCATTACATCATCGGGCTCATCTTCATCCTTACCTTAGCTTTCGATTCTTTCCGAAATTTCCTCCATTCTCTTGTGAGGAAGCGCTTTGGTGAATCCGAGCTTTCATGTTTACTCTGCTGAAGTCTTCTTGCTCATTCACAAGATTTTCTTTGTATGAGAAGTTCCAAGGTTATCTTTCTCAAAATGTAACCATTGCATTTTTTTGAATGCAGGATTAGTACTTTTGAAGAACTTTTGGATGGACTCAAGAGTTATAAAAACCTCACTTTTCATTGATGTTACAGTAAACTCTTTACTTGAATCCGCCAGAAGATTCTCCAAATCTTGAAGTACATAAATTTGGCAGAATATTTTATTTTCTGTCAGGATAAAGTTTGATTCGCTTCGTAAGCCAAATTACATGTGTTAATTACAATGTGCTAATTCAAAAATGTAACAAGCGGGTACGTGATGGGTAAACCTAATTCGAGACGCTGAATCCAATGGTGCTAACCATTTTTTTAGGATAGCTCTTGTTTGAAAAATAATTAAGATTGAAAACATGGTTAAAAGCACCTAAAAATCGACATTTTTCCCAAAGTTATGTATATAGTTGTAAATATTCTGACAAACACGTGGTAGATCGGAACAACTAGTTTTCGAAGGCCACTACACATTCATCATCAGCGCTCTTTGTGTTTGGTCCACTGTGTATGGTGTCAGTTGTTGTAGATTTCTGCTTTATATACGCAACTTTTATTGCAAATGGAATATGTGAATTGTTTTGATTCATTGTATTACAATTTGCTGAAAGCTTTTTTGTAATGAAAGCTACCATCTCCAAAATTTACAACAGTGTTGCCATTGTCTTTGTATTTTATTTTTATTTTTTAATTTCTAGAATTTCAAAATTTTGTTCACTTCATGAATGAATGCCCAGAGAGTAAAAGCTTGTGATTCACTTCTTAATTCAAAACTGAACAATTTAGTGCTCTTATTTTGCTCACCACAGCTATCGCTATAAGCTGTAAGGCTAGTCATATTCTGATTAAAAGAATTAATAAATTTCAACAGGCAAGAACTAATTTCTTGGGAGGTACGTGAAACTTGGCTTTAATTCCACATATACATATTTAGCTTCTCTTGGAGCACAAGGAGTATATGATCTCTTAAGCCCCTTGTACTTCAAGCGTAGTTAATATGCCTTGTTCAAGCGTAACAAGGTTTTTAATGAGAAGTGTTAGAATTGCTCTCCATATCTCGCCACCGGGTGGAAATTGCACTTTGACCACTTATGTCCTGAATTTCTCTGAACTTTACCTGAAAATTCCTTGAGTAAGCTCAATTTAGAAAAAAAATCACTTGACCCCTTATATTTTAAGCCACTCATGTAATTGGCATTTCCATAGTTGCAATTGTTGTGGGAGTGGCTTTGACCTGTTCATTTTGCCACATACATATCTATGTATGTATGTACTTTTACATACTTTTTGAATGTCATAAAAATCTAGTCGAATAGTTGGTTATACTTACTTCAGAAATAAATGCAATCAAATACAAAATAAGGCAAACATCTTCTATATTTTACTTTTTATCCAATCTAGGTATGCATTAACTCTCATATAAACACCAGGCAAATTGGACTGACCACAGTTGGTCTTTGGACCGAAAGCCACTATACCCAATAGAGTGTAACGTCCAGTTTCGGAACGCCCCATAAATGGCCCACCGCTATCGCCTATAAAAAAAAGTTAATTTAGTGCAGGATTGTGATTGTGTATTTTTGCAAAAATTCAAACATTCTCCACATTTTTCAAAATCATGGAAAACTCCAAATTCTTTTATATTTACCTTCGCATACATCGTTCATTGCTTCAGCTTTGGCACAAAATTCAGTTGGCGTTATAACTATACTGCTTTCAAAATTCTCACTATATTTAGCATAACGTATGGCACATTCTGTATTATTCATAATGGGTAAATTAATGTAACGTATTGTAGAGTTCGTAATTTCCGAAATACCTGTTTTCAATGAAATAAATAACAAAATTTAAAAATCAATATTCTGCATAAAAAAATTACAATTCAAAAATTATAAAAAAAAAATAAATAAAATAACACATTGAAATTCATTTATTACCAGTACTGGTCCACCCGGCCACGACTCCAGTATCTCCCGATAAAGAATTAATATTAGCTTTTGGTAAGCAAATTGGTATTGAGGAATCTATGTATATGTATATAAGTATGTATGTATAAAGTTTATTTTTTTGTTGCAAATTATGAATGAAATCCCAGCTTACCTTTTTTTTCTAATCTCTTCGCTAATTTTAAGATTGCCAAATCATTATTGAAGAGAGGCTCATTGTAATTTGGATGCACTATAGTCTCCAGAATTTGATAATCTTCAAAGCTTGTATCATCACCCATACGCACGTAAATTCTATGAAATTGCTTGAATTAAATTGATTTTATATAGATATTTCATCAGTTAATTGTTAACTTACAACCGTAAATCCAGCACTAATTGGTCCACGCAGTGAGCAGCGGTTAGAATGTGTTGATCACTTATAATCGTGCCCATACAACGATAACGTATCGTTCGACTAGCTGAAATTATAGTGGAAAAATTATGGTATTTTATACTAAAGTATTATCTATGTATGAGTATGTGTTTAGATTTATGCCCTCATAACTTCATCTGCACTAATTTGAATTTTTCAAAATAAAAGCTTGCCGATATATGACTGTGTATAAAGTGCATACTTTAGTACCTATTCACTGACTCACTAGCTCAATCATTAATATGATGCACTTCATCTACAGCCTGAAAGCAAAACTGAAATTTCGTTTACAATTAAACTTTGGCGATTAAAAGTGAGCAGAAAAAATCTGAAAACGCGCTTCGTTTTTTCCATAAAATGAAAAATTAGTTACATACATACATACTAAGAACTTTTGGCGTTTTAGCAGACATTTTTTCACTAAATAGATTAGCAAATTTATATTCAATCGGTTAAGTATGATTTAATTTTATTTACCTACTAGAGATGGGAGCGTGTCCTGTTTTGTTCGTCTCTCGAACACGCACGACTCAGTACGAAGTGTTCGTGACAACAAATCTGGTTTCGTCCGTGGTCGGATCGTTTCGTGTTGAGCAAAATGGACACAAAAAACACGAAACGATTAATTTCCAATAAAGAAAAAATTTTATTGCAAATGAGGTAGTTTACATGAGAACAATTTTTAAGCCGCACATATTTTGTTATTTTCCAAATTACACGAGACTAATTCATCTGGCGTGAAATGTATACGTGTACACAGCTTTGTGTGTGTTAGTGTTAGTGTTTTTCGTATTCATTTAACATTTGCGTTTTTTAAGTTGTGTGTGTATTGGTTTTGTGCTGCTAATGCGGGGTTGTAGCT
The DNA here is from genome assembly GCA_936439885.1 of Nowickia ferox. Lineage (NCBI taxonomy): Eukaryota > Metazoa > Arthropoda > Insecta > Diptera > Tachinidae > Nowickia > Nowickia ferox. Next base: position 84,943,067 of record OW387023.1, on the reverse strand, counting down.
GGTTGAAAAAGTATGCCAACCACAAAACCACTCTCTTTGCCTCTCTCACAAACAAACTGCCATGTTATGCCAGCACAATTATGCCAGTGTAAGTCAGCGCAATGAAATATGTGAATTGTTTTGATAAAGCTTTCATTACAAAAAAAGCTTTCAGCAAATTGCAATAGGATGAATAAAAAACACATATTCCATTTGCAATAAAAGTTGCGTATATGGGGCAGAGGTCTACATCAGCTGACACCACACACAGTGGACCAAACACAAAGAATGCTGATGATGAAGGTGTAGTGGCCTTCGAAAACAGCTAGTTGTTCCGTTCTACTACGTGTTTGTCAGAATATTTACAATTAACTTTGGTGTTATTTGTTCATTAATAATTATCACATGTAATTTAACTTACAAAGGTATACGAACTTTAGCCTGATAAAATCCTAAATATAGAAAAAAATTTATATTTTTTAGCGTCAAACGTGCAACACCAGCAAATTTGTAGATAGTGTATGTACTACGAGTATCTCTTAAGCTTAAATTTCTGAAATTAAACAAAAGTATGTACGAGGTTTGTTCAAAACGTATCGCGAATATTGAATTTTCGCGGGTTACGTATATTCGAATTTTGATTTTTTTGTGGCGTTATGTTGGTACTCATGTCTCTCACTAATTGCGTTCGCGTACCCAAAGTTTTTAAAAAATTTTACTGAACTTTACTAAATTGTGTTCGTTTACCCAAAATACAGTAAATGAGAACACAAATTGAGAGAGATTAAAGTGGCAGTCTTGCCTGAGTATTTTGCAAATTTTTACGGCAGGAATTTGTCGTAGTAAAGTTTAGTAAGATAAAAACATATGATTCAAAATGTAAACAAATGGAAAAGTAAGTCCATATTTACACTATGCAAGTCTTATTGCTAAGCTGATTAGTTTGACGGAGAGACGAGGGGAACAGTAACGTTTCTTTTCCCCTCGTCACTCTTTCCTATGAAACTAATCAGCTTAGCAATAAGACTTGCATAGTGTAAACTAGGACTTTGCATAAAAGCTTTGTGTTGAGAGTTGCTCGTTTCTAATTATGTGCCACAGCCTTTTACAGAAAATTTTGTTTATTTCTGAAATCTATTCATGTAGAAGAGGTCTTTAAGTGGTTTTTGTTACTTTGCTAAATATGTATTGAATGAAAAATGTATTAAATTCTACAAGAAAATAATAAAAATTATAACTTTTTATGAAAATTGCAAATCGTTTCTAATTAGTTGTCCACAGTTGTACATACTGTTTTGAAAAATCGTTCTAAAAAATCTCAAAAAATTGGTCGAATCTATGCCAAACCCCCAAAAATCTATCGTAGACAATAAAGGCAATGACACCAAATATTTATTTATTTAATTGCCGGTCTTAATTTCTAGATTTTTTAAAATAAGCTGTGAGATGGAAAAAAGAGCTATTTATTGTTTTCTTAGTTTTTAGTTATTTAAATGTGCATTTTCGTAATAAATGAATTTTATTTATTAAAAAATATCGTTTTCTCTTTTATGAACTGCCAAATTCTTTTCGTATGAATTTATATTATTTTTACAATAATTATTATTTTTTGTTTATATGGATATTATATGACGCCATCAGCGCAAAAGTGTTGTAACCCACATTTTTTTTGGTTGCTGTTCTGGTAATAAATACATTTTTTACACCACTTTCGCGCTGATAGCCTTATATAAGAATTTAAAAGCTTTGACATAACAGTTAATTGTTTTTAGATCTGCATAAATACCAGAAAATGGAAGCCACAGAAGTAGCTGAAACGCAGTTAATATCATCCATTACTAATAATTTAAATGAATCAATAACAAATAACGTTACGAATTGTGAATTCCAAATGACGGATGCCAAATGGGAACTCTGTCGCAGTACAATGGTATTTGGCTTAGGTGTAATAATTACTTTACAGCTAAACAAAGTTGTGCATGCAATTTTTGATTAATATATATAATGCTTAAGAATTTTGCATATTTATGTAGTATGTAACAATGACAATAAGGATTAAATTGCTTGAGTCAACCTAAAACTTAAGATTCTTCCAGAAGCCGAAACAAAATTACTTACTGAGAATATCATTTCAAAATGCCATCTTACAGGAGTACCTCGTTTATGCAAAAAACTAAAATACGGTACAACTAAAAATAAAAAGACACATGTGTATCAAACGCATTGACTCTCTCTCCTACTTACATTCTGAATATGTTTATACTCGGGATATTTATTCATTATTCGACACTGTATACATACATTTGTGTGTATAAAATTGAATGGAAAATGTGTGTGTAAATAAAATAGTATTTTTATACTGATGCGTGTGATTGTGGCTCATACAGTCTATAATGTATGTAATGTGTATAAACATAGTTGTTGGATATTTATAGTTATACGCATTCGGTTTAAAATTAATGCGTGTTTGCATATGAGCGCGATTCTTATTTTTAGCTGTACGCATTCATAGTAGTTTGACGGCCAAAGAGTACTTAAAACTATACTTTTGTCATTCTCTGATCTAGACCTATGCGTAGGTTAAAAAACCAACCAACCAATTTATTTTATTAGATTAATTTAATCTTATATCTTTAGATTTTCGGTGGAGGTTGGAGATATTGAATCGGAAAGGGTTTTCATTTTCATTCGTTTTCAAAATTGATTACTGCGTCGAAAGAAAAACTAAAACAAGATAAATATATGTTTTCTTTAAAAAGAAATTAGTTTAGAAGAGTTCGGATTTTTTTTTTGGAACGTAAGTTCCTTATGGCGCGCCATGCATGCAAAACAAAAATTTTTTGAAAATGAAAAAATACTGGCGAATATTAGTAACGACTACAAAGCATAATAGTGCTGCCACCGCGTATGTTTTAGATTTTCAGTGTTACCGTAAGTTTCTGGGAAAGTGCCGAGGAACTCTTGGGATATGGGGTATTTTTAGCCTAGTTTTTGGGAGTCTTGAATATGATTTGTGCCCTTGCTAAAAGGTTCGTGACTTGGATAAGTGGTTCGTGGCAGTGATAGGTGAAGTTGTCTCTGATAATTAATATAAATGCGAAAGTAAATTTATTGTATAAACCACGGAACCGATTTTGCTGGAAACATAAGTTGTATGTTTTTTAAAAGTTCCACCACGAGGGGATGTAGGGGAAGTTTCTGCCTCTCAGAAACTATCTAACCGATTGTCATGAAACTATCTAACCGATTTTGGCGAAACTTTTTTCTCTTTGAAGCTATCTAGCCGATTTTGATGAAATTCAAAACATAAATAGATCTGAGTCTAAAAGAAGACATAGGCTGTAGATTTTTTTAAAAATAGCACGACGTGGGGAGGTAAGGGGATTTTGATGAAATTCGAAGCATATATAGATCTAAGTCTAGAGGGACACAAACGCTATATTCTTTATCAAAAATAAGCTCACTAGGGTGTAAGGGGTAATTTCTAAGGAAAGTAAAACGTACGGAACTACGTTTCCACCCGGTGTCCCATAACGCCGTGCGTTCTTTTTTAAATAATAACTATGATTTGAAAAAAATTAAATGGGTAGTGTTTATATGCGCTTAGGTTTCGTTTATACATACATAAATATGTGTTTTGTTTTGGGTTATTGCTGCCTAGATTGCAGTTATTTCTTTTTATCTATGTACTTAGAAATTTATATTTTAGAATACCTTCTAGTATAAAATATAATTTTGCTAATAAATGTTTTATTCGGATAATCTAAAATTTTTATAAATAATTTCCAAGCCTTTAGTACGGTTTCTACATTACATGCAAGCAACTTCTATAGAAAATTTATATAAAAAGAAATATGTATGCATGTATGTATATATTTCGAGTGATTTCATTCATATATTACTTACTTACATGTGTTCAAATAAGCTAAACGTATAATCCAGGGATATACTTCAACACTGCTGTTTAAAACAGAAGGCAAAATTCCACAACTGTCGGTTCCTCCGTTTACAGTCTTTGGCGTAGTTTTCTTAATGGAATAATCATTTCGATTATGATTTGTATGTGTATTAGGAAAAAACGAAAAATGCATATCCTGATTATGGTGATGGTGATGATCATGTTGATGGTATGAAGGAAACTTGTTATCATTTTGGAACGTGTCACAGTTACGAAAATCATCACAATCTATGGACGCAGTAATGTCCCGAGGATTATCGTTGATTCTACTATAATCATTATTAGGTTTATATGAATGATGATTAGAATGTTTCGGTCCAACTTCATATGTTTTTAAATATTCATCATAGTTATATTCGTTACCAAATGAAGGCGGACAATTTAGACCCGTTAATTCATCTAAATAATCTAGTTTAGGTCTTTCCTTGACATTTTTCTTATGCTCAAGTTTATCGGGGCAGCAAACAAATATATTAAAACCATCGAAAAAGCAAACTGCATCTTGTATGACAGATTTAATATGTCTTTCGTCCGATGATTTATCGATAAATGTATTGAAAGCATGACATGATTCTAATAAAATACAATTACACGAAGATAAATTTTGTGCAGGAAATGCGGCAACTGTCAAAAAGAAAGTAAAAAAAATACAAAGAAATAAAAGTTGCATCTCTAGATACTAGTGCTTTAAAATTTTTCGAGTTTAAAATTGTTCGAACAAAAGTTTTTAGTTTACTGTTTATTCGAATCAGTGAACGAACTTTAAATATTATTCTAATAACGAATAAAAACTTTATTCGAATAGTTTTTAGTTTCATATTTTATTACAAACTAAAATAATACATTCCCAAAAAAAAATAATCACCCTTATTCCAGTTGTCGACATTGATGTCACTTTAACACAATAACAAAAAATTGGGACTTTTTTAGTCGCTCTCGAGAACAATTTTGTGCTACTGACAATATAATTCCGATCCCTAAGGTCTAGGAAATAGCATAAACCTTCTAACAGCAGTTAGTTGTTTTCGACAACGGGTCACAAGCCCCAATTTTTGGGTATTATGTTAAAGTGTAACAAGCCCCAATTTTTTGGTATTGTGTTAAAGTGAAGTCGATGTCGACAACTGGAATAAGGATGAATAACTCATTCACAAAAGAAGAAAGCATTCATACATATCGTGACCCAAAAACTAGTAATTAAATTCAATAAATTTTTTGAAGTAGAGCCAAAAAACATTCTACATTTTAGAGAATTCAATTCTTATTATCTTTCAGACTTTCTTGAACTTCGCTAATTACTCGTATTTAATAAAGAAAGTAGATTTGGAATTTTTGCAAGTTACTGCTTTTAGCAATTTATATGAAAATATGTACGTACATACTTATATACATATGTGTTAATATTAATCGCCTTAAAGTAATCTCTTGAAAACAATCCCCTGTATAACGTAGGTCGAGTCGAATATTCGTCTACGAGAATTTTGTCCTAGATTAAAGGAAATGTGTACAAGTTTTCTTTTTCTTTAATCTAGGACAAAAGTGTCGTAGACGAAAATTCGACTCGACATACGCCATACGGGTGAATGTGTAGTCCCTGTTCTGTAAATTGTGTAAATTTGAAATCGTACGATTTCAGAAAACTAACTTCGCTAATAGAAAATTTTTTTTGGACTTTTTGTAATTTTTATGTTATATAGAGCCTCAAGTATAATATCTGAAAGAAAATTATCGTACATGATTTTAAAAATTTCTGTAGGACCGTTATTAATTTTGGAAATATGTAGTGCGATTTTAAATTGACTCGATTTAGATTTTTGGCTTGTAAACTATAACACTGTGTGACAAAAAAAATACCTGATATGTATTGTCGAGTATAACAACAATCTGTTTTTGAAATCTCCCAAACAAACAAATCTTGAGTAAAAAACCCTTTTTTCGTACCTGTAAGCACTTATCCACCTCTATATAAGCCTGGTGGTATGTGAAAAATGTGATTCTCAAGAAAAAAAATTTGGCGACCACTTTGTACATATGTCTGAAATTTACTGATATAAAATATACATGGTTCAAAAGGTCTAGGCTCTTCTTTCTAAATCCGTTTATAAATTTAAAATCAGTTGATATTCAACTTAGAGGTTGATAAGTGCATACGGGTACCAAAAACCGGGCTTTTACCCGTAACTCAAGATTTTGAGGGTTTTTGGAAAATTTTAAATACAGATTTTTGTTATACTCGACAATACCTACCAACAAAAAAAATAGTAAGACATTCCAGGTTTTTTTTTTGTCACACCGTGTAATAGATCGAACGTTTTCTGTATATATCGTGGGACAGGCCGTTAGTTTCAAACATTACATTTTTCAGCAAAATTTTTATAGAAATCACTCGAATAATTTGATATGTGTGAATGTGTATATGATATTTTAATATGGAAACTACACCTAAGTTAAAAAATATTGTTTGTTCATTCGAAAAAAAATTACAAAAATTATTCGAATAATTCTTGTTCCGATGACAACTCCAGAAAGTACATTAAAATAAAATTTTTTACACTTCTTCTTTCTCTGCTAAACAAGTTTTCTTTTATTTCATTTATGCTCTTACATTTTTACGAATATTTATCTCATATGATTTCTACATACATATGTACATATATTAAACACGAATTTACACCACATTAAATTTCAGCAAGGCCTGACTCATTCTTCTCATTGCGAAGTAGCAAATTCATGATCAAGGTAATTGATGATGATATTATCGTTAGTTTATTGTCTCTATATTTACATACATACATACACACATACATATGTATGTATGTACTCGTATACATTTTGTAATTGAATATCATTGATGCTGTGTACTTAATAAGCATTTAAACTTTAAATTTTAAAGTTTAGTTGGAGCTTTGATTTGGTTTGCATATACTAAATCTGACAAGACAAGTTTCATGCACATACTACATACAAAGTATTATATACATACATACGTATATACTATCTGTGAAACAGTCATGTTAAAGTGACCTCTTTTTTTCTTTTGTAGACGGAACTGACCTAGTAAAGTTTCGTTTTTGCTTTTGTTTTTTGTATGCAAACCGAAGTTAAATTGATTAATAAATAGCACTGTGCTAGAATTCGAAACTTTTTTAACAAGCCGGGGACCCAGTGGGTAAACATAATTTAGGTTAGCTCTTGTTTAAAAAATAATTAAGATTGAAAACTTGAAAGTCACTATTTTTCCTAGTTTTCTACCATTTATTAACAATCATGTCGATATATATCGCCAGAAAAGACATGTATTGATGAACTTGCGTTCTGAGAAAACTTTTTGAATAAAAAAATTAAAATTTTATTCGAATTTTTTTCGTCAATATTTTTGGGGCAATGTTTTTTTTTATTGGGGCAGGTTTTTAATTTTTTTTTTAAATATTTTTCAAACCTTCTTTAGAATGTATGTTGATCCATAATATGTTCTTTTAATTGATATAAAAATGAATGAATAGTAGAAAACTGGGAAAAATTTCGATTTTTAGGAGCTTTTAACCGAGTTTTCAATCTTAATTATTTTTTAAACAAGAGCTAACCTAAAAAAATGGTTAGCACCATTGGATTCAGCGTACTCGAATTAGGTTTACCCACAAGGTCCCCCGCTTGTTATATTTTTGAACTAGCACAGTGTAGTCAATAATATAATTTTCCCAAATTTTTAGATTTAAAAGTAAACAAAAGCTTAAAAATTTTTTGCTAAAAATATTTTGTTATTCAGAAATAATTACACTGATTGACAAAAATGAACTTTTAATTTGTCACATGAACTTCTTTGGTATTTTTACTTTATTTTGACTTCCTAAGGTGGAAAACAGAGGTAGGAAAAATTTGACACCCATAGTTTTTTTTTGACAGGAATTTTATATTTCATAAAAAATTCTGATACTTTACATACAATTATACTTGATAATATGTTTTTTTAAAACTAAAAGCTATGATTTTCTGGAGTATTTCACCTGAGGCTGGTCTCTTGCCAGTGTTCAACAATAATCTGCCAACATTCGAGGACTCCATTTGCCCTGGTGTCGTTTTTCCATGCTGGAAATATCCTGAGGGAACCTTTCGCCGTGTTTGTCGCTAACGGCTCCTATGGTCTCGGGAAAGAAATCGAGGTGGGAGTGTAGAAAGTGTATTTTGAGTGACATATTACAACCCAAAAAGTATTTATGAAAGTATTTCTCCTATCAGATTTTTGTAGTTACTTGCTTTGTGGTTGCCCAAAAATTTTGTGCGACATTTTTAAAACTTTTCCAAGCAGATTTCTCTAACAAACTTAACTTTTCTTCGAATTTGTTATCCTTTAACAATTCCTTGATCTGAGGTCCGACGAAAATTCCTTTCTTTGTTTTTCCGTCACTAACTTTAGGAAACTTTTCTCTCAAGTACGTAAAACCTGAGCCGTTCGTCGCTGACTTTTGAAAGTTAGTTCACCACATACGTAGCAAAAAGAATTGCGATGATTGATGCACTTCCTTTGCATGTTGAGAAAATAACAAAGTTTTGCTAAACTCAAAATGTTACTCTTTTTTTAAATGAAAACTTGATGCAATTAAACAGTACGTACAGTAGTATTAACGGAAAATAAGGTAAAATCATAGCTGGGTGTCACAACAAATCTGTGCGTGACAGAAATAAATTAGTTTGTGTTTTGCAATGAGGGCATATAGTAAAGTAATAATTAGCATACAGAATCCGTGTGGCAAAAAGCTTGTTGATCAGTATTATTAACCTAAGTTTCAACATATTAGTACAGGAAGAGATGAAATATTTTTTAGAATTATTCACCCTTATTCCAGTTGTCGACATCTACGTCATTTTAACACAATACCAAAAAATTGGCGCTTGTATACCTGTTATCGAAAAGAACTGACTCCTGTTGGCAGGTTTATGCTATTTTCTATACCTCAGGGAACGGAAATAGACTGTCAGTAGCACAAAATTGTTCTCGAGAGCGAGTAAGCAAGCCCCAATTTTTTGTATTGTGTTAAAGTGACGTCGATGTCGAGAACTGAAATAAGTGTGAATATTATATGTACGTACATATGTAAATGGTTATGCAACTCCTTTTTCAAATATGTAGTTTGTTAAAAAATAAAAAATTTTGTTAAAAATAACAATGTTAACACTGTGTCAAAAAAAAAATACGTGAGATGTGCTACTATTTTCCTGGTATGTATTCTCGAGTACAACAACAATCTGTATTTGAAAATTTCCAAACGCCCCCAAAATCTTGAGTTACAGGTAAAAACTGTTTTTAGTACCCGCATGCACTTATCAACCTCTAACTACATATGTATGTATGTATGTACATCATGTTTCAAAAATCAAAAGCGACCAGTTCGAAGGTAATTGTAATTTTGAAGATGCGAATACATGTAGAGTAGTTGTAATCACTTGTTTGAAAATGGTAAGATTTACATAAGCATGTATGTATGTACAAACGTGATCTTCCCAACTGCTTTTCATGTTAATGTTTCATAACTGTATGTATACACATACTCGTACATACATACATATGTACTACATACACATTACAATAGCATTTTTACTGTTATTTGCATAAATATACATACATACATATATGTATGTAATTAATTTTCCATAATTTTTTCAAATTTGTTTATTTTGGTACATTTATTTTTACCTTTTGTTACACATTCACTCAGTAGAAAATAAAGACAATAACATACGTTTATATTAATTTTCCAATTGACCATTTTATAAAACTTAAATAAAATACTTTTACTGTATGTGCTTATGTTTATACACTTTTAGTGTTATTGGTGTAATATGATTTCTTAAAACATTTCACTTGAATATCGTTTTTTTCCTTTCTTTTTCAAATTGTATTTATGTAAATGAAAGCAGTCGGTAACCCGTTGTGTCTATAAAGCACCGTGCCGTTTCACGTTTTAAATGGTAATGATTTTTTAATAACGAATTTTTTTAAATATGTGTACTATACATATTAAAAAATAAATATTCATACATATAACAATATAAAAGCAAAATAAAAATATAAAAAAACTATAAATTTTATTAAGTATGTATGTTGTTGACAATATTATACTTTTCTTTTTATATACATATGTATATTCATCCTCGCAGTATACATGATACTTTATTAGAAATTAGCACATCTATAATGGAATTTTATAAACAAAGATTATTTAACATGCAAAACACATTACGTATTTATGTACATATGTACACGTACATACAAGTATAAGTATTCACAGCCGTGAATCCTTATCAAAAAAATTACATATAGGGTGTTTTTTATTGAGGTATAGAACTTTAAGTTGGCATCACTTTTTTAACTGGCGGCCATTTTGTCAGCTGTCAAGTGATTAATATTTAGTTTGGTTTGCCATTTCATCATGAACGACAAAAGAACAACGCTTGCAAATCGTGCAAATTTATTTCGAAAATAATGGTTCAGTTCGCGAAGTTTACCGCAAGCTCCGTCCATTTTATGGTCGACATAATCGTCCATCAGAGCAATTAATTCGGTTAACCGGTCAATTGGCCACCAAGATCGTGTGATTTGACACCATTGGATTATTTTCTTTGGGGATATGTGAAGTCGCTCGTCTACGCCAACAAACCAGAAACGTTAGGGGACTTGGAAGCCAACATTCGTGGCGTTATTGCCAACATACGGCCCCATATGCTCGAAAAAGTGGTTGAAAATTGGACCTGTAGAATTGGCTTTATTCGAGCCAGCCGCGGCGGCCACATGCTCGAAATCATATTTAAACGTTAATGGCATAAAATTATCCTCCAATAAAGCCAAATTGATGGACATTAAAACGATTTTCTTGTGTTTTATTTTAATTCGAAGTTCTATATCTCTAAAAAAAACACCCTATACATATGTACATAAATACATAGGCCCCTTTTAGACACGCAAAGTTTTCTTTTAGCCCTTTTAGACACGGAAATTTTACTTTGCAAAGTCTCTCTTTCTGTCTTTCTCCCAGCTGAATTAACACACCTTTTACACACGAAAAGTTTACTTTGCAATGTCTTAATTCAACGTATTTTTCCCTCTGTTTTTCACCCAGCTGAATTAAGACTTACCCCTTTTAGACACGCAAAGTTTGCTTTGCAAAGTCTTAATTTAGCTTTATGAACGACAGAGGGAGGAATACTATCTCTTTCTCCCAGCGGAATTAAAACTTTGCCAAGTAAACTTAGCGTGTCTAAAAGAGGTCTAATCATAAATATTATTAGCTTAGTTGAATTACTTTTTTGATGAAGATGAAACCCTTTTTAAACACGCAAAATAAAAGCTGGGTGAGACACAGGGAGAAATGCTTTCTCTTTTTGTTTTTCTCCTAGCTAAATTAATACTGCGAGGATGAATAATTTCACCCCTTCTTTGGGTAACCACTATACACAGCCTGTTAAGGGACCTGACTAATGATAGTTATGAACCTGTCTGCTATGCGCACGATGTCATGATACTTCTAAGGGACAAGTACCTTAAGCAACTTTGTAAGTATGCGGAAAAAACTCTCCACTTTGCGTTAACTGGGCTCGGCCGAGAATACTGAATATTAACCCAGAAAAAACTGAAATAGGTATTTAGACCAGGAAAACAAAGATTATGCAGTATATTGATCCTAGTTTCCAGGGAAAGATCATCACCTTATCCGATAGGATTAAATATGTAGGAGTGATCCTAGATCGGAAACTGTTGTGGAGACCTCACATAGAGGAAAGAGTCAAGAAGGCTAACTCGTGCTGGTCTCTGCAGAAGTGCCGCTGGGTACAGATAGGGACTTAGCCCCATTGCTGGCTCTATTAGAGTGTGATCAGATCAATTCTAACACACGCATCGGTAGTATGGTGGAGGTCAACAGATAGAAAGTGCAAGACTAAAATTTTGGAGAAGGTTCAACCAATGTACTGCCTAGGTGGTGCTGTGAGAACTACATCCACCAGTGCATTGGAGACCATTATTTATGTCCAACCTATAGACATTCGTATTAGATACGAAGGAGCTCTTGGCAAAACGTCTACAAGTGATGGGAGAATGGATCGGACAAGACAACATACCACACCATCAGAACATATGGACGTCACTGACCCAATACGACCAAACTTTGGAAATGTACGACTGGGTACGTGAAACTAGGATTATAACTGAATGCGATACATTGATACCAGAACGACACTGCTGTGTCAATCAAACCCTAGAACAAAAACCCATGGGAGTTTGCTGCTACATGGATGGCTCGAAGCTATTGGAAAGAACAGGTCTAGGTTCCTTCATAGAAGAACCGGATAACGAGATTTACTTCCGCCCACATAGGTTAAAAAATTTCCCACAGCAAGTCGACAATTAGGGCAATCACAACCGAAAGAGTAAACTCTAAGACAGTTTTAGATTGCAAGAACATGATAAACGATTACGCAGTACATGGAAACATTCGTCTTGTATGGGTGACGGCCCACTACGGCGTAACCGGAAATGAACTGATGAAAAAGGCCAGAACGTTACGGACAGTAATTCTAATTAATGCAAAGCCTGTCAAGGCAGCGAAGATTGAGTTACAATATTGGTCGAAGACGGCCCACAGGACACGATGGAATTGTGCTACTGTGGGTAATCTATCCAAGGTCCTATGGGGCGACTCGGACGAAGAAAAAACAAGGGAACTGTTGAAATAAGTCGGAGCTAGGAAAGTTGACAGGCATCTTAACGGGGCACTCTAATCTACGAGAGCATTTATACCGGATTGGAGCCACGAATGGAAATGAATGCAGGGCATGCACAGACACAATGGAGAACTTCCTTTGTCATTGTCCAGCTTTCGCTCAGCCGATATCCCGTTATTTTGGGGATGACACCTTACCGGGCATTACCCACCTTAGAGGTATTGACTGGAAAAGTTTGAGGGACTACGTGAACGATACTGAGTTCCTATAAAGGTGGGGTTCGTTTATTAATTTACATGAGAGCGCACAACAGGCCTGGACTGGGTTATGTGTATGTCCCCAGACATGACCTAACCTAACCTAAAATTTCCGTGTATAAAATGGGTTTAATGAAGTATAAAATGTGGCATATATTCGACGGCACTTAAGGGACAACCCAAATCCTTTAGAATTTCCTCCTCCACTTTGCACAAATGATATTCCTTAACATAATGTTTAACTAACAATTTATTTTCCTAGCATTAAAGAATATTTTCGCCATCCCAAAGTATTAATTTAAATTTTCCACCTTTTTTATGCAGCAACTTAAATCAACCTTAATATTGTTAGAAACGTCATCTACAGATATGTTTCGTCATATAACTGAAAACATAATTCTTTATTCTCTGGGCTGAAGAACAGCTCTGGCGTAATCGTAATTACACTTTAAGTGCGGTCAGGCTTTTGTGTTGTTCTTCTTTCGAAAGTTTTTCGTCTCTCTCGCGCTGCTTGACTGATTTGTAACGGATAACTGTATAGTGTTGCGATTTTTTGTGGAATTTCTTTGATAACCAGGTTGCTACGTCCTATATGGAGGCATATGTCTTATAAATTAATCCTCTATATGTAGGCTTTAGCTCCTTAGGGTCCGAAAGATAGTTTCGGCTCAGAACGGCTTTTTGTTCAGAAGCCATGTTTACATATCGAGATAAAACCTTGGCATAGAGGGAAAAAAATGGCGGCTCGAGGAACAATTGTGCTGTGTAGGATTTACATATGTATAGTTTTCGAGTTACTGGACGAAAAGTGTCGCTTTTACCGAAGTTACTGACTTTGGCCTGAAATTTTCCAGATTTTTTTTATCTCAAAAATAAAATAATTGGTGGATAAGTCATTAATATTTCCAACTTTAAATATAAAAGCCATTCAGTTTTGCATGCAAATGTCAGTTTGTATGGAGCTGAAGAGGTTTTGGAAATGTCTTTATTTCTTTTTTATACCAAGTTGTCAAGATGAGAATTCAATCGGGTGGCAAATGTTATTTCCTACCGTAAAAACTAAAAAAGTCAATTTTGAAAAACTGGCGCTTACGTGGTTTAAGATTTTTTTGTGGCGTTATGTTGGTACTCATGTCTCTCACTTATGCCGAAAATTTCGGCCATTTTCAATGTTCAGTTAATTGTTGACAGCTGCTTTGCTTGCACGTGTCTTCAATTTTTACCTTGGTTCATGCGGCAGCTTCCGTTGAGATGATTAAGCTTTGGTTTCCACGTCATAACCATAAACCCTCGATTCGTCTCGTTATGAACCTCTGGAGCAAATTTGTTTCGTCGCGGAGAGAGTCCAACAGCCGGAGACATGCGCCGATCGGCTGAGAGCCGGCTAAGCCGAGCCTCCGAATGGTTTTGACTATCCGCCGCCGCCGATTTTTTTCCGGCTTATAAGCGGCTGAAAATTAGCCGCCGATGGATGTAATTTTTTAAAATTTTTCGGCTGAAAATTAGAAGCCGATCAATATCATTTTTTAATATTTTAAATTTTATATTTTTTATTTTATAGTTTTTCATTTTTATTAGTAACTGTACGGTATCAAAAGCTTTTATACAGATAAAATAAGTGGTTACTTTCTTTTGACGCCCACAGTAAAACGTTATAATTGGAAATTCAAAAAATAGTGAAAAGAAACCGTGTATAAGGTTAATTAAAAATTTACACAAATGGCCACCAACCCTCAGCAGCTGCAACTTCAACTTTTGTGTACCCGAGTTGAATGCCACTATTTTGCATAAACATAAAGGACGATTACCGTAAACATCGAGCACAGCATAGGTTTTATCTGTGAGCATAATTACCAGCGAGTAGAAGAGGTGTGCCAATTGCATGAAATGACGTATACGTGCTGACCAACTAGGCCCGTCCTCTTCTGAGATACCTTCGGGGCAGCAACAGATTCTGTGTGGACAAACCTACAGCACAACCAAAGACCTCACGTCTTAACGATTAGCTGTTGACCAGCACTCCATTGTGCCAATGCCATGCGGAAGTAGAGCAACATGTATGGCCAATACCCAAGTTACCCTTCAATTTCTTCATAGAATCATCATGAAATAGGCTTCCTATCATGCCCATGTCCTTATGCACAACTCTTTTAATATTCTAATTGTTTTTACATGTATTATTCGCATACATCGTGGTTGAATTTGCATCGTGGTTGAAGTTGTCTCAGCCGGCTGACAGCCGATTTTCAGCCGCCGCCGATGATTTTTTATGAGCCAGCCGCCGCCGATGAAAACTCTTCGGCGCAGGTCTCTGCCAACAGCTCATTAGCAATGTTCATGCGATGTTGTTTTTGGTACGAATTTCGCGGCGACCCGTCTCATACCCAAATCATTGATAAAAATTGAATGGCACGAGTCAATCGATATGTCTAGGTCCTCAGAAACTTCTCTAATGCTGATTCGACGATTGGTCAATACCATTTTCTTCACTTCATCAATTTTTTCGTCTGTTGTTGAAGTGCTCGGGCGTCCGGCACGCTCTTCGTCGTTCACATCTTCTCGGCCTTCTGAGAACATTTTGTACCACCGATAAACATTGCTTCGGTCCAAGGTAGCTTCTCCGTATGCCACAGTCAATATTCGGAATGCATCCGCGCACTTAATTTCGTTTTTCATACAAAATTTGATACAGGTTCTTTGTTCAATTTTTTTTAATAGGTAAAAATCGAAGACGAGCCAAAACACCTGCAAGCAAAGCAGCTGTTGTAATGTATGACTGTAGGCGAACAGTTGTTGCGAGTTGCTTGTTGCATATTGTGCTTTTGTTTTTTTTTTTTTTTGATTGATGGTGAGACATCTATGTCTTCCACACTTGTTTATGTCTTAGCATGCTCTCATAACTTGCGAGGTTGATCTTTTTGATTTTGATGTTATTGGCATCACTGTATTTGTTTTGCTTATCTGGCAAGGACTTTTCGTGGATCTTGAAATTTCATTTGACGTGTTTTCTTTTAAATTCATTCGTTTAAAAAAATTATAACGGGAAAATGGAACGGGTTTCTTCTAAAAAATTCTAGAAGCGTGCCTTGAAAAATGAAATCGGACAGGAAGAGGACAAAAAGGCGTCATTCAAGTGATATTGGTGGTTGAGTGAAGACAAGAAAAAAAAATTGCCAAGTGAAACTAGTGTGTGCAAACCTGATAGAAAAAGAAAAATTTCTCTGTGGCTGTTGGTGAGGTAAAAGGCTGTGTGGTATAAGTAATAATTAAATTGCAAAATAATAAAAAGAAAGACTAGTTAACAAACATAAAGCACCCAAAACTTGACTGGCGGTGATTAATTTAAACCCGGCGTGCTAGTAATTACTTAAGTAATTTGGGGCTTGGAAGCCCATAGCAATGTGTGCGTAGTCTGTTTTAAAGTATTCCACAAAGTAACCTCACGTCAACGCCTCAAAAAGTGCTACAACAGCAGCAGCCACAGCAAAATCCACTTTTACCACCACAATAGTTACCACCATTAGCCCAGTCATAGATGCACATGTGTCGCAAAAATTTTGTTTGCCATTGACAACTGTTGGCCGCAATTAGAAAAAAAAAAGGATAATCCTAAACCACCAAGGAAAGAAAAGAGAAGACCCCTGCAAACCCGCCACCATTTTGCTATTCACCAGTTATGCCGACTTCATCCTTGTGTCACCCATAGGAACCAATTGATCAACTTTAACCCCCGCCATAATAGTAACAGCCAGCTCGGGATTTCACCACCATATTCAGCAAAACTAAAACTTTTCCCAGAAAGTTGTGTATCTACATTTATACCTGCATCCACTGTCATAGACGACCAATTTTATCTACCTCACCCTATTTCGTAATACAGATAAGTACCAGTTTTTTTAACCCAACCATTTACAATTTCGACACTGAACCCTCGATAACCAAGGTTAGTTAGTATAGCACTAATTAAGGCAGAAAAATTCACATACGAATTACTCGTTTTTTTATACTAATAATATTTAAATACAGAAAAAGATAAAGACAAAAGTAAGAAAGATTCCAAGAAATCGTTTATTTTGCAAATTATTGATACAAAGTTGTATAAAGTAAATATAGCCTTTTCCTTGCCTCATGGGAGAATAAGTGTACATAGAAATACATATAGCCATAGAAATAGACCGAAAACCATGGAAGCTTGAAAGCAGTTACATTTCTATATATAACCAATGTCACAAAAAAAAAAAAAATCTTGGATAAGTAAATTTTGATAAAAATTGTAAAAATTTAATGAAGAAATTTTGTATTTGTTAATTATATAATGATTGCAACGGTTATCAAATTGAACAAACAGGTCATGGTGATAAAGGTACAAGCATAAAAACAAATAAAATTAATTTTCAGCACAAATTACTACGATCGTGTTCATCACTATCCGGAGGCCTTCGAGAACGTGGAAGCAACATGATTGGTGAGTTTATTTCTTTTCATTTGCCTATTTTCTAATTGCTAAAATACAATATTATCATACCCAGTGTAACATTAACACTCGTGTGCGTAAAGTTAGTACTACAGCAAATTAATTTTATTTTTTTTTAATTTATTTTTTTTTTAATATTTTTTTTACCTTATTCCCGTTTTTTTTTTCATTTAATTCCCGTAACATTTTTTTTTTCGTTATTTTAATTGTAAATTTTTTTTGGTAATTTTATATTTGTATTAAAGAAATATAATAATGTTCTGAGCATAACTATAATGAATCGAGCGCGCATAATCGTAAACAGTATTTTCGGTGATTCGCCCAATAACCATTCTCTGTAACTATATCGGCTTAAAAATTTCTATTAAGATAGTTAATCCGTTAACTACCGACCTAAATAAGTTCTTGTAGTCGGGCTAACGCGTTTAATAACACGGTAACTTGGATTTTGAATTTTGTATTGTAATCTACGGAATTTCATTCGACGATTCATTTTAGTTTTGCACACATTTGTTGCTTTTGTAATTATTTTTATCCAAACCCTTATTCGATGTCGTGACTAACGTTATAAAATGTAGTTTACTATTCATTTGAATTCATATATTTTATATATATATATTTACCTAAATATTTACTCATTTATATCACAAGAAAAAAAAAACCAAGAAAAACCAAAATATATAAAGAACAAATAACTCAATTTTGTCCAATAAACATATGCTTAGTTCACCACAATTTGTATCGTGTAGATGTTTTAAATACATTTATTTGCGAACACCCTGGGTGTATGGCATTAATGTATTTTGTCATTTTAATTACCAAAAGAAAATTCCCTTATCCAAATTCTCTCAGAGGGCCTTGTTAAAGATAATCATTTAAAACATATGAAATAAAAATAAGAGAAGTATTTATTGTTTCTGAAATAAAGATTCAAAAAGTTTTGGTGTATTCAGCAAATGTAGGAAATAAAACTATGACTTGCGCTCCAATAGTTTTGTGTTTTTTTTTTTAATTGAATATATACTTAAATGTAAAAATTATCATATCTTTAGTCTGATTAGTTTAATATTATATAAAAAAAAAAAAAAAAAAAAAAAAAAAAAAAAAAAAAAACAAAAGACCCAGTCTTTGCATGATTTGAAATAATAAATGGAGTTAGTAAAGTAACGAATAAAATGGAGTAAACTTTAACTAGTTTTCTTTTCTGGTTTGGTGAGGTAAAGTGATTAATAGTGGGGTACTGTACAAGGATTAAGGTCAACAGGACATTGGCAGAGGTAGGGTATAGAGACCAAGCTCATCGCCCAACATCAGATGACGCTTTTCTTTAGTATGCGATCGATACGCTAGGTGTTAGTACTATTTGAATTCCCCTTTTGGTCATATCGGGCTCTTTTTCTTGATTTTTGTTATTTTCTATGATCAGGCTAGACTTTTACGAACATGAAATTTTTAACATCTACAAAAAAAAATAGGGAGTCTACAATAAATATGAATCTGTGTGTACGTGTAGACTATTCCAACGAAGTGTTTTAATGTGGACCGAACCCCCCCACAACCGACTCCTAGCTAGCGAACATCAATGGCTCCCGTAGTCCATGTTTTAAAATTTTTGTCACATTCTGGTCGTTTTCATAACATCCCGCACCAGCACACACCCGCACGCGTTTATACATTTTTCATAACAATAAATGGCGCCCAACGTGGGGCACGAATTAACATTAATTATTAATGCGAGTTCGGCTTCCCGAAGCGTATAAATTTGTTTTGTAATTTTGGAATTCATTGGTATTGAGAGTTAAGAGAATGAGCTTACAGGGATAAACTTTTTACAGGAATAACATTTAGCTCTTGTATGGAATTTTCGTGTATTTGATAAATAATAATTCGAGTATCACGACCGATAAGACAACTAATTGTCCTTTTTCTGAAAAGGTTTATAATTGCATGTTTTATTATTTTAATCTCTTTGGAACTAGGTAGAACAGTGGCATTATTGTTACAGCAGATTTTTTTATTGGAAGTTGATCACAGGATTATAGAATTTGTTTGTGTTACAAATATCTATCCGGATTTAGTTTTTCAATACATTGAATAGATTTCATTGAACAGAATAGATGCGTGTAGGACAATAGAGGTGCTTTTATTACCTATATCCTAATAAACCAGTTATTATAATTTCGCTTAGTTTATCGATCTGTATATTTATACATAAATATTATTTCACTGATCCACCAACCGAGAAAAGAAAATCACTTTATGAATTGAATTTTTTGTCTCTATATTTGAGAATACATATATTTATTTAGATACATATATATATATATATATATATATATATACATTTATTATATATTATATTTATGTATATATATATATAACTCACGTATAACAGCGTTTATTTTTTTTATATAATTCTTGTGCAAATTCGTATTCCCTTTGAATACTACAAATAATTTTTTTTATTGAATTTTTTTTTCGAAAATGTCACTTCTTCGATCTCCAGTTGATGATATGTCGGCTGCTGCCTCATCTAACGCAGGCGATAGTATATGTATTGTTTGTACTACTGCTATGACCGATAAGGATGTTTGTCTTATAATAGATAAGTGTAATCACTCTTTTCACCGATCGTGTATCGAAAATTATTTAGCTGAAGCGACGGAATGTCCTGAGTGTAAGAGGCCTTGTGAGTTAGCTGATCTTAAAAGTATAGGTTCATCTAATGCGCAAGATTCTCAGATCCTAGGAAACTTTAGGGGAAGAGGTCGCGGGGCGATACAGAAAACGTACAATACCCGTAGTAGAAGTCGATCGAAGGCTCATGATACGTCACGACCTTTGGAAGAAAGGAACAATAGGCGACATGATTTAGTCGATGTAGAAGTTACGCAAGTTTCTCTACCGGAGGTAAGGGCCTCACCACCTATAGGAAATATAGCTAATTCTATGCCTAATTTAGATTACAATCAATCAATTTAATAAAATGATCGAGACTACTATGGCTAGGCTATTAACAAATTTCAATCTGGTACCGGTTGCACAGGCTAATACGTCCGCAGTTTTAAATAATAACAATCGGGTTCAGAGTGAACTATCTCAAAATGATAATAGATCTAGCAACAATCCTACCTCGCATAATGTAAACGGGACAGCAAGACAGCGTAACGCGCCTAATAATTTCCTTGAACCCAACCACAATAATCATTTTAATGCTAACCCAGCAAACATTCCACCAAATAGATATAATAATTACACTCACCCGTCTGGGGAAAATTTTAATTCTCGTTTCCAAAACGCTCCTTCTCAGTCGTACGCATCACCATGGTCGAATTCTAATACATCCTCTGTTAATCCAGATAAAATAACAGCAATTATTCAAAGCTGGAACATTAAATTTGATGGCTCGAGTTCAGGTCTAACTATTGAAGAATTTTTATACAGAATAAATTCCTTGACATGGGACAGTTTCAATGGAGATTTTAGTCTTATCGTGAAAAACTTAAATGTACTTTTAAATGGCAAAGCCAAAGATTGGTACTGGCGGTATCGCAAACAAGTTAATGGTATCACTTGGGAACATTTCTGTGAATCAATAAGATGTCAGTATAGGGATTTTAAGTCTTCTTTTGAGCTAAAAGAAGAAATAAGAAACCGCAAGCAGAAAGTAGGTGAAACGTTTGATTCGTTCTTTGATTCTATATCCTCTATAATGGATAGATTACCATCGCCTTTACCGGAAACTGAATTGATTGAAATTTTGTCTCGAAATCTTAGACCCGAAATACGGCAAGACATTCTATATATTCCAGCTCACTCAATATCTCACCTCAGAAGGTTAGTGCAAATGAGAGAAACTTTTTTGAATGAAGAACATGTTAAAAAGAATTTAATAACTCGTGCAACATATTATCCCGCGAATAGACGTCAAATTTCTGAAATCGAAATGGAAGAATCTCCTGAGTTCATAAGCACACAAGCTGATGAAGTAAATGCTTTAGCAGTTCCCGCGAAAATTAATAGTTGTTGGAATTGTGGAGAACAAAATCATTTCTGGTACGATTGTCTAAAAGACCGAACAATATTTTGCTATGGTTGTGGTCTAAAGGAGTCATACAAGCCTCAATGCCCTAATTGCGCAAGCAAAAAAATTAATTTTTTAATAAACTGCCAAACGAAACAAAAAAACTAGATGATGGGTTATCATCTCCCGATGGTAACAATCATTTGAATAACACTAAACCCCTTGAATTTGTCCATACCAATGTTTCAGATAAAATAAAAATTTTACCTAATACAAATGCAAAAGTGGATCTTGAAGATGATCGTTCAAAAAGTAATTTTTCATTTGTACCCTACCACCTCAGATGGCAGAACTATTTGGCGAAGAGACATACGATTTTTAATGCCGATAGTATTACACAGAAGTCAGGACCGAAAAGATCCACACTTAGGAGGCGTAATTATTACAGGAACCGTAGGCGGTGTCGAAAATTACTAGTATCAGCAATTATAAGCAACAGCAATGATCAGCGTTTTTATGCTAAGGTTTCATTTTTAGATTTTCTAGAATATGGTCTTTTAGATACTGGGGCAAATATTTCGTGCATAGGAGGAGAATTGGCGCGGACCGACTTTTCTAATTATAAAAATTTTTCTCGACATCGGTCTCAGGTCAAAACAGCTGATGGTCGTTTACAAGTAGTTACAGGTTGGATACCCGTTGAAATGCAGTTTAAGGATCAGAAACATTTAATAAATCTTTTTATAGTACCAACAATTACTCATAACCTTATTTTGGGTATTGATTTTTGGCATGCTTTTAATTTAATCCCAAACATTGTGGAATCGGTTGATACTGTAGATAAAAGTAGGTTGTTGAGCGGAACATCCTTGAGCTCTAAAAATCGTTTGATGGAAGTTGAATCTACAGATAGTTGCAAGTTAGAAACGGCATCAGAGGCACACGAATGTTCTTTGACTACTAGTCAACGCCAACAATTGCAGGCTGTAATAGCATTGTTTCCAAATTTTGAGCAACAAGGCCTAGGAAGAACCAAGTTAATCAAACATCACATTGACGTTGGAGATTCCAAGCCAATAAAACAAAGATTTTACCCTGTGTCTCCGGCTGTGGAAAAATTAATGTTCGCTGAAGTGGATCGTATGCTGGCCTTAGGAGTAATTGAACCTTCGCAATCGCCTTGGAGCTCACCTATGCGTATGGTGATGAAACCGAATAAAATACGCCGGTGTTTAGATGCAAGAAAACTTAATTCTGTCACTAGAAAGGATGCTTACCCGCTTCCATCAATTGAAGGTATATTTTCTAGGCTACCTAGAGCGAATTTCATAACTAAGTTAGATCTGAAAGATGCTTATTGGCAAGTAAGTTTGGACGATTCGGCAAAACCATTAACAGCTTTCACCATTCCCGGACGCCCTCTCTATCAGTTTACAGTTATGCCATTCGGGCTTTGTAATGCGCCGTCAACGATGTGTCGCTTAGTAGATGAAATAATACCACCTTCTCTTCGAAACTCTGTTTTTGGTTATTTAGATGACCTGATAATTGTGTCAGAGGACTTTCCTACCCATGTGTCAGTGCTAGTTCGTGTTGCTACAGAATTTCAGAGAGCAAACCTTACGTTGAATATCGCTGAGTAAATTTTGTGTTAAGCAAGTCCCCTACTTAGGTTACATTATAGGTAATGGCGGTATATCAGTTGACCCCGAGAAAGTAAGCGCTATAGTTAATTGGCCAGTTCCGGGAACCATTAGGCAAGTACGTGGTTTCCTTGGGCTTGCAGGGTGGTATCGTAGGTTCGTCGAAAACTTTTCCACCGTTGTGTTTCCAATATCAGAAGTACTTTCTAAGAACAAAAAATTTTGTTGGACCGCCGAAGCTAACGCTGCCTTTCAAGAAATAAAAAAAATTGTTAACCACAACACCCGTTTTAATAAATCCAGACTTTTCAAAAAAATTCTTTGTACATTGCGATGCTAGCGATTATGGCATTGGAGCCGTATTGGTTCAGCTTGACCCTCAGGAACTTGAAAGACCGGTTGCGTTTATGAGCAAAAAGCTTAACAGTGCTCAAAGAAATTATAGCGTTACGGAGAGAGAGTGTTTAGCGGCAGTAGAGGCCATCCAACGTTTCCGTTGTTATTTAGAACTTCAGGAATTCGAAGTTATTACCGATCATTCTAGTCTTGTTTGGCTCATGCGCCAACCCAATTTAACGGGTCGCTTAGCTCGTTGGGTTTTTAAGTTACAAGCGTTTAAGTTTTCTGTCAGTCATAGGAAGGGAAAAGAAAATGTGGTTCCGGATGCGTTATCGCGGTGTTTTGAGGATAATGTAGCCGAAGTAACTTTTGCAGAACCGGAAATTGATTTAAGTTCACCCCATTTTATGGATCAGGAATATGTTAGTTTAAAAGAAAAGATCACACTCGAACCAAGTAAATACCCTGATTTAAAAGTAATCGATCAATATGTCTATATAAGAACTGAGCATTATACTGAAAATAGGGAACAAGAAAAACTTAGTTGGAAATTGTGGGTACCTGATAAATTAAGGCTACGTGTTATTCAAAGGGCTCATGATGACCCGATAACAGCTCACGGTGGCATGTGCAAAACTATTCATTTGTTAAGGAGAAATTTTTATTGGCCTGGTTTAATAAAAGATGTCAGAGAATATATTGGTAAATGTGAAGTGTGTAAAACAACAAAATCGCCTAATACAATTTTAAGAGCCGAAATGGGAAAGCAAGCTGTGTCGTATCGACCTTTTCAGAGGTTATATATAGACTTGCTAGGACCATACCCTAGAAGTAAGGCAGGAAACGTTGGTCTCTTGATCATTTTGGATCACCTGACGAAATATCATTGGCTATTCCCATTAAAAAAATTCACCTCGACAGTTGTAATAGATCGGTTGGAAAAAGAGATATTTCATCTTTATGGAGTGCCGGAAATCCTCGTCAGTGATAACGGGTCACAGTTCCGAGCCAATGATTTTAACGTGTTTTTGACCAGTTTTGGAATTCAACATGTATACACAGCAGTGCATTCGCCCCAAAGCAATGCCTCTGAACGGGTTAACCGCTCTATAATTGTCGGTATACGCGCATACCTAAAGAATGATCAGCGGTTATGGGATGAGAACTTGTCGAAAATTAGTTGTTCTTTGAGGAATGCATATCATCAAGCCATTCAATGCTCCCCATATCATGCCCTCTTTGGGTTTGATATGATCACTCATGCAAGTTCATATAGTCTGTTAAAAAATTTGAAGTCACTGGATGAACCCTTATATCCTCTGTCGCGAGACGATAACCTACAACTATTACGTGTGGACTTACGGAAAAATATTAGGAAGGCATATGAAGTCAGTCGCAAGCAATATAATCTTAGATCGAAGCCGGTGAGTTTTAAAATAGGACAGGAAGTGTATAGAAGAAGCTTTGTCCAGAGTAATGCCGAAAAGGGATTCAATGCCAAATTAGCACCTCTGTTTATCAAATGTCGGATCAGGGAGAGACTAGGTTCCCATTATTACATTGTTGAGGACCTGCAGGGTAAATTAATTGGTACCTATCATTCCAAGGACCTTCGTCCCTAAATAGTTTGTCCTCTAGCCAAGAATTCGGTGAATTCACCATTATTGTCTAGTTTGTAATGTATGACTGTAGGCGAACAGTTGTTGCGAGTTGCTTGTTGCATATTGTGCTTTTGTTTTTTTTTTTTTTTTTTTTGATTGATGGTGAGACATCTAGGTCTTCCACACTTGTTTATGTCTTAGCATGCTCTCATAACTTGCGAGGTTGATCTTTTTGATTTTGATGTTATTGGCATCACTGTATTTGTTTTGCTTATCTGGCAAGGACTTTTCGTGGATCTTGAAATTTCATTTGACGTGTTTTCTTTTAAATTCATTCGTTTAAAAAAATTATAACGGGAAAATGGAACGGGTTTCTTCTAAAAAATTCTAGAAGCGTGCCTTGAAAAATGAAATCGGACAGGAAGAGGACAAAAAGGCGTCATTCAAGTGATATTGGTGGTTGAGTGAAGACAAGAAAAAAAAATTGCCAAGTGAAACTAGTGTGTGCAAACCTGATAGAAAAAGAAAAATTTCTCTGTGGCTGTTGGTGAGGTAAAAGGCTGTGTGGTATAAGTAATAATTAAATTGCAAAATAATAAAAAGAAAGACTAGTTAACAAACATAAAGCACCCAAAACTTGACTGGCGGTGATTAATTTAAACCCGGCGTGCTAGTAATTACTTAAGTAATTTGGGGCTTGGAAGCCCATAGCAATGTGTGCGTAGTCTGTTTTAAAGTATTCCACAAAGTAACCTCACGTCAACGCCTCAAAAAGTGCTACAACAGCAGCAGCCACAGCAAAATCCACTTTTACCACCACAATAGTTACCACCATTAGCCCAGTCATAGATGCACATGTGTCGCAAAAATTTTGTTTGCCATTGACAACTGTTGGCCGCAATTAGAAAAAAAAGGATAATCCTAAACCACCAAGGAAAGAAAAGAGAAGACCCCTGCAAACCCGCCACCATTTTGCTATTCACCAGTTATGCCGACTTCATCCTTGTGTCACCCATAGGAACCAATTGATCAACTTTAACCCCCGCCATAATAGTAACAGCCAGCTCGGGATTTCACCACCATATTCAGCAAAACTAAAACTTTTCCCAGAAAGTTGTGTATCTACATTTATACCTGCATCCACTGTCATAGACGACCAATTTTATCTACCTCACCCTATTTCGTAATACAGATAAGTACCAGTTTTTTTTAACCCAACCATTTACAATTTCGACACTGAACCCTCGATAACCAAGGTTAGTTAGTATAGCACTAATTAAGGCAGAAAAATTCACATACGAATTACTCGTTTTTTTATACTAATAATATTTAAATACAGAAAAAGATAAAGACAAAAGTAAGAAAGATTCCAAGAAATCGTTTATTTTGCAAATTATTGATACAAAGTTGTATAAAGTAAATATAGCCTTTTCCTTGCCTCATGGGAGAATAAGTGTACATAGAAATACATATAGCCATAGAAATAGACCGAAAACCATGGAAGCTTGAAAGCAGTTACATTTCTATATATAACCAATGTCACAAAAAAAAAAAAAAAAAAAAATCTTGGATAAGTAAATTTTGATAAAAATTGTAAAAATTTAATGAAGAAATTTTGTATTTGTTAATTATATAATGATTGCAACGGTTATCAAATTGAACAAACAGGTCATGGTGATAAAGGTACAAGCATAAAAACAAATAAAATTAATTTTCAGCACAAATTACTACGATCGTGTTCATCACTATCCGGAGGCCTTCGAGAACGTGGAAGCAACATGATTGGTGAGTTTATTTCTTTTCATTTGCCTATTTTCTAATTGCTAAAATACAATATTATCATACCCAGTGTAACATTAACACTCGTGTGCGTAAAGTTAGTACTACAGCAATTTAATTTTATTTTTTTTTAATTTATTTTTTTTTAATATTTTTTTTACCTTATTCCCGTTTTTTTTTCATTTAATTCCCGTAACATTTTTTTTTTCGTTATTTTAATTGTAAATTTTTTTTGGTAATTTTATATTTGTATTAAAGAAATATAATAATGTTCTGAGCATAACTATAATGAATCGAGCGCGCATAATCGTAAACAGTATTTTCGGTGATTCGCCCAATAACCATTCTCTGTAACTATATCGGCTTAAAAATTTCTATTAAGATAGTTAATCCGTTAACTACCGACCTAAATAAGTTCTTGTAGTCGGGCTAACGCGTTTAATAACACGGTAACTTGGATTTTGAATTTTGTATTGTAATCTACGGAATTTCATTCGACGATTCATTTTAGTTTTGCACACATTTGTTGCTTTTGTAATTATTTTTATCCAAACCCTTATTCGATGTCGTGACTAACGTTATAAAATGTAGTTTACTATTCATTTGAATTCATATATTTTATATATATATATTTACCTAAATATTTACTCATTTATATCACAAGAAAAAAAAAACCAAGAAAAACCAAAATATATAAAGAACAAATAACTCAATTTTGTCCAATAAACATATGCTTAGTTCACCACAATTTGTATCGTGTAGATGTTTTAAATACATTTATTTGCGAACACCCTGGGTGTATGGCATTAATGTATTTTGTCATTTTAATTACCAAAAGAAAATTCCCTTATCCAAATTCTCTCAGAGGGCCTTGTTAAAGATAATCATTTAAAACATATGAAATAAAAATAAGAGAAGTATTTATTGTTTCTGAAATAAAGATTCAAAAAGTTTTGGTGTATTCAGCAAATGTAGGAAATAAAACTATGACTTGCGCTCCAATAGTTTTGTGTTTTTTTTTTAAATTGAATATATACTTAAATGTAAAAATTATCATATCTTTAGTCTGATTAGTTTAATATTATATAAAAAAAAAAAAAAAAAAAAAACAACAAAAGACCCAGTCTTTGCATGATTTGAAATAATAAATGGAGTTAGTAAAGTAACGAATAAAATGGAGTAAACTTTAACTAGTTTTCTTTTCTGGTTTGGTGAGGTAAAGTGATTAATAGTGGGGTACTGTACAAGGATTAAGGTCAACAGGACATTGGCAGAGGTAGGGTATAGAGACCAAGCTCATCGCCCAACATCAGATGACGCTTTTCTTTAGTATGCGATCGATACGCTAGGTGTTAGTACTATTTGAATTCCCCTCTTGGTCATATCGGGCTCTTTTTCTTGATTTTTGTTATTTTCTATGATCAGGCTAGACTTTTACGAACATGAAATTTTTAACATCTACAAAAAAAAATAGGGAGTCTACAATAAATATGAATCTGTGTGTACGTGTAGACTATTCCAACGAAGTGTTTTAATGTGGACCGAACCCCCCCCCACAACCGACTCCTAGCTAGCGAACATCAATGGCTCCCGTAGTCCATGTTTTAAAATTTTTGTCACATTCTGGTCGTTTTCATAACATCCCGCACCAGCACACACCCGCACGCGTTTATACATTTTCATAACACTGTCAACAATTAACTGAACATTCAAAATGGCCGAAATTGTCGGCATAAGTGAGAGACATGAGTACCAAAATAACGCCACAAAAAAATCAAAATTGGAATATACTTAACCCGCGAAAATTCAAAATTTGCGATACGTTTTGAACACACGTCTATATGACTATATGACTTCTACAACGGGACCTCTAAGGACCCAAGTGGGCTGGTTTACTATAAATCGGCAGCCTGTTATAACCTATATGACTAAATTTGTGTTTGAGATTGTTCATGAAATCAGAATGACATAATTTTAAAGTTGATTTAGTTAAAACGAATCGTGGCCCTGGTCAGTAGTGGAGACTTATTTTCTATCATATAAGTATTGTCATTTGTAAACGCTGTGTAAGTTTTGGAAATCAAACAAAGGAAATAAAAAAATGCAACGCAATAATTATAAGTATTATGCTCAACGTTTTTAATAAATCGTAACAGCTTTTTTATGTATTTTTATTTTCAAATATTTGTTATAATTGCAAGAAAAATATACAACATACATACATAATATGTATGTGCATACATATCGCACTTGTTCCTCTAAAGGAGTTTAATCCAAAATTTTTAAATTTTCCAATTTTTTGTAAGAAGACGATATACAGTGGTCATATACATTTATAGTATAACCACTGTAAAAATCTTACATCATTTTCTTTACTCTTTCGCCTCTTGTGATATATATAAGAGTACATGAAAATATACGACTAACAAAACTTTTGATTTGACAGCCTTTAGAGGAACATTTGTATGTATGTATGTCTGGATATATCAAACATAAATTTAATTGGAATGTTTGTGGATTGTGCGTTCAAAAAATTATGTACATATCGCTCATTTACTCAAAGAACGTCATAACTCAAAAAAAACCAGTTTACCAGAAAACGAGCTTAAAGTTTTCAACTTACGCACAACTTAGATATTTGTATGAAATTTTTACAAAATATGAATACCCAGAAAAAAATAAAATGAGTACTTCTTTATAAACCACTTCGTAATTACTTCCAAAGTAGGTTATGTATTTTTTTCTGGTTTAAAGAAGTTATTTTTAATCACATATCTAAAGTAATGTTAAAACACCTATTTTATTATTATTATTCTCCAAAATAAAAACCCAGTAAAAAAGTGATGAAAAAGTAGAAAAAACACCACAACTACGGATACGAACCACTTCAAAGTCCGAGCAGCTCTTCCTAAATCATAAATTTAACTGCTTTGGAAAAGTTGTTAATAACCACATCCTAAATGTAAAATATATTGGATTTACTTCACCAATGAAAAATCATACCTTATTTTAGAGTTTTTATAGCAAATAAAAAGTTAATTTTATTAGCTCACGGATTGGCAATAACAAACCACTTCGCTCCAATGACACGCTAATGTAACTCACTACTTTTTGCTCGAAGTTTGGAGTGCTTCGAATTAGTAGTTGTGGTGCTTTTTCTACTTTTTTCATCACGTTTGTGGCTGGGTAACGATATGAAGATTAATTCTTCGTCATTAATTAAATTAAATCAATAAATTTTTTGGAGTTATGATGTTCTTTGATTAAATGAGCGATATGTACCCCAATGTATGCATACATACATACTTACATATGTGTGTATGTATGCATGCATATCTTTCCCTTAAAAGGTCTAACTCATTTTTTGAAATCGAGATTTTTGAATTTTTTAATACATTAGATGTTCTTCTATCGAAATATACAAAAAAACTGGATTTCCATATTAAGTTAACGATACGTACATACATATGCGCATTACAGTGGTATTAAAAATTCAACTTTTGATTTTCATAAAAGCCCAGACGGAATATTGTGATTCTTGGTATAAAACCGATATCGTGTAAATTTTAATTAATTCGGAAAATTCTACGCCGTGCCCCATTCAGGACAAAGTTCAAATACTGATTTACCAGCAGGTAATTCGAAAATTCGTCAGTTTTAAGTCGATACTTCTGAACATTGTTCATAAATATAATATAAATTATATCCTAAACTACTTTGTAGAAAATTAACCGCTGTGGCTCATGCGTGAAAACGGCGTTCATATTTTCACAGATAATTCAGTTATTTTTTATAGAAATTTTGAAAAATCCTTATAAAGTAAAACTTTCAAAATACATAAATTCTTTATGGCCGAAGACACTAATCCTTCTACACTTTGGGACCAAAATAACAAAATCAAAAATATTTGGCAAAATTTGAACCTATAAAGTTTTTGATTGGGTCATTGTTGATCCAAAGCGCATGGGATTAATATATTCGTTCATTAAGTATTTTTGCAATGGTTTTGCAAAATATTTTTAAGATTAGAAAAATCATTTTGATGTATTTTTTTAAATTGTTTGCATGGCAGCAGTGTTCATTTTTCAACCAAAAATTTTAATGCAAAATTTACGTATTATCTAATGAATATTTGAACTCTGACCCTAATGGAGCTCCAATTTTCATCACTTAAGTTTTAGACTAATGCTGAGTACACATCTGACATTTTTTGTGTTGTCATTTTCAACGCCGCAAATCGGAAATGGCAAACGTTGTTACTAGTACACACTATTGCGATGTCCCAAAATGCCCTGTGTACTCGCCATAAGTGTTGTAATAATTAGCCTGGGATTATACGAAAATTATACATACATACATTCTAATTCATACACATATGTACACATGTATGTATGTACATAAATACACATCGTCACTTTAAATGCAAACGGATGTAACTATACTTTTATATTTTTTATAGGAGAAACAAAAACCGTTACAAAATCAATAACAATAAGTATTCTTGAAAATTTTCTTCAAAATTATTTTTAGTATGTTTTTTTTAACGATTTATTTCCAGAGGTCTAAATATTTGCGTGAACACGTAGTTTGATAAAATGAACCATAATCAATCAAAAACTCGATTTCGAATTTTTGTGTAGTTACGTCTGTTTACATTTAAGGTGACTATATATGTATGTTACCATAACGCTTTAGATGTCGTTTATAAAATAACTCATAAGTATATGTATGTACATACATACATATGTACATATACATATGCACATAAATATCGTCGATGTTTTAACTGATCGACCTAATCGAGATTTTTTTTAAAATTAGTCCACTACCAGACTTTATAAATAAGTTGTAATGTGTGTACACTATCTACAAGTTTTACGACTGTCAGCATTATATACTGATGTGCCTATAAAAGTAAAAACATTTCATGAGAATGCATGTACATACTCGTACATATAAAACAATCATAAAAGCTGTTCTGTAAAATTTTAAAAATTTTAGTTAGGTCAGTTAGTTAAAAAAGCGAAGATATGTATGTATGTAAATATGTATGTATGGATGTAAATATGTACACATTTAACATACAATGTATGTATGTAATTCAAACACGTTTAAACAACTAAACAGAACTTCTGTATTTGTAGTTACTGCTGGTGCAACAACGACTGGATTAACTGTAACTGGCAGTGGTTGTTGCTGTTGCTGCTTTTGTTCCCCAGTTGCTTTAACATCTTCATGGTCTCTTTCTGCTTCTGCATTTTCTTCATTTATTTTGAGATTTTGCATTTGTACAACCTGTTCAACAGGTTCTCCATGTTCATTAATTGCATGATTATGTCTTGTATTGTTGTTACAAGTTTTATTATCATGATTATCATTATCATCGGCAGCAACATCATTATCATCACTATGAAGTGTGTTATTGAATAGCGGTTGTTCAATACTACTGTTGTTGACAGCTTCATTCGTTTCAATGTCATCGACAGACGTTTCATTATTTAAAACTTCAGTCATGGGGTCATTTAATACCATTGTCTCCACTTCTGATACAGGCTTGACAATATTAAATTTCGCTTCCTCTAAATTTTTTCGATCTTGTTCTTTTGCGGCATAACCATTTGTAAGACTTCCAAAATTGTTTGAATTTAGTGCTAAACTAATTTTCTCACCTACTTTGCCATCGATTTCTGTAATTTTTTGCTGCAATTTTCCTTTAAACTCTGAAGGCCATCTTCGATTCCATTGATTGAAGAGTTTAATCTGTAATGTGCAATTTTATATAAATAATACAAGTAACAAAAAACTAACAAAAAAAATGTGCATGTATGTATGCATAGACATATGTATGTACGTATCTATTTACATATTATGTAATCGTACGTACAAACATACATACATATCGTGCCATAACCGCCAACAAAGCTTAAGCGACATAATATTCGAACTCAACTTTTTCACCAAAATCGATCATTTTCGATCGTAAATAATAGATTTTCTCTTTTAAAAAAAACGAAGTCCCAAGAATGTGTCGGTTAAGCTTTTTTGGAGCTTATTGCTCGATACTGGTTACAGCACTTTTTCGCTGATGGTCTCAATTAAGATATTTATGTATGTATGTCTTACCCTGCACTGAAACAATGACATTGGCCTTCCATTAAATTCAACATCATTTGGTAAACCATTCATATTAACCGGTGTTGTTGTTGTTTCAACTTCATCATCATTGTCGTTCACGTGCGAGCCCGTTATATATTTTTCAAGTATTGGTACAAAATCATCACGTTGCAATTCACTCCACTCGTTAAACCACTGCACAATGTAACGGAATTCACCATCAATAGTTAAATTATTCATTGACATTTTTGTAACTGATGTTATTATGTTGTATGTACAGTTATCAAATAAAAGCGTAATTCTTATTCAAAATACGTATGGAGACCTAAAATTTGAAATTGTAACTGAAAGTTATATAAAAATGATTAAAATGTAAAAAAAAATGTATAATGCCCAGAATTAGAAAACAAATATTTGTATAAACATGCAACTTTCAAAAGTTGCTTTAACTTTCAATTTTGTAGAATTGAACTTTCAATATTATATACATAGTGCATGTCGTTACCGTAATATATAAAGACCCTAATTCATTATTTCTTTAAATCGAGTTTTTTGTATATTTCATATAATTCATTATTTCTGCAAACCATTTTTTTTTAGTATATTTCGATAGAACATCTAATGTGTCGAAAAATGCAAAAATCTCGATTTCAAAAAATGGGTTTAGAGCCTTTCTATATTAAGGTAACGATATGTACATACATATGGGGGAATGTGTAAATCTGTGTTAAAAAGTTATTGTTTTGTCATATTTTAGTTACAGTTAGTTAGTACATTAAACGCAAAAAAGGTGAACAAAATCTTCATAAGTGGCACTCTGGTGCCACTTTGGTCGATTATGGCTTAAAGAGCAGACAGGTTTATTATTTATTCTAGGACCAAAATGTTGCAGTCGACGTCGAAAAACACCATTCAAAAGTCATTTTTGATTTTTGAGTTTGGTGTTATTTTTCATTAGGGCGATTTTTGCTGCTTGAGGAATATTGGCCCCAATGATAATAATGAAAAAATTACCCTAACTTAAAAATGGAGAATAGCCCACCCAAATTGAAATATTTAAAATCGCCAAACATTTTTCTAATTAAACTAAAGTAAAATAACAAAAGTTGTGCCAAAATGTTGTTAGTATAAGATCTTGTGACTACGTAGAAAAACCGTATGTAATTTTTGATATTCGCGAATACGAATAGGAATATCTGAAAATATCCGCGCATACGAATAAGATTACATGGTTGGTTACTGGTTTGATGTATGGAAAATTTTTTAAAAAAATTTGTTATTGACTGATTATATGTGAATAATGTGTCCTCTTTCCAAATTCGTTATCAGTTTTCCGATATCTTGAGTACATCAGGATATATAGAGCTGCAATATTGCGCCATTTCCGCAATTGTTGAACATTTAAAAAAATTGCTTTACAGCAATCGACAATTTTTGGGATATGTGGCACATTTCCAACGTAAAAGTATTAATACTGTTATTCGCAATTGTTATGATGTATATCAATGCATATTCTACTCAACGACTGTGATTCAAAACAAAATACAAAAATTTTATTGTTGTGTTATGTTTTAATCAAATGAAATTGATATTTATTTTTTATTAATAAAATTTATTTTATTAAATATATTCAAACCTCCTTTTATATCTTCCGTTGTTTTTTCTTTAAATGTCATGTTGCATGAATAAAATTGATATTTTCTACTTAAATATATACAGTAATTTAAACTACTTGAACTAGTAGCGAACAATATTGTTGTTATGATTGTGGCATGCGTTGACAAAGATTTTTTTTCATTTTTTCTTTAAATCCTAATAACTTTTCATGTTGAATGTAAAAAGTTCATCAACTTTAAGTTTGAATAAAAAAATACGTATCTATTTCTTTTATTATTAAACAAAAAATTCTATCGTGTATTTTTATAAAACTAATGAACTGAACATTCTTCATCGATTTTCTCGAAAACACATTTTTGTTCCATACATCAAACCAGTAACCAACCGACGATATGTGAAATTTAAATATACTTAGGGAGACTTTTTGAGTTCGATATTAAGATTAGTTTATTTCGCTAATTAACTAATTCGAAAATTAACTTAACCTCTCTTAATTGAATTTGATGTTTTTGAGTGATAGTTTAAACTTCTTATTACGTGTAGTATTACCATACTGAGGAACAAAATAGTGGTAACATTTTATATGCAAAAGTCGTACATGTTATCAACGCACTTTGATTTTTTGTGGAAAGAAGAAGAAACTGCCATATTTTGTTATTTACAAGTTAAATATTGCGCGTGTTAAAGGAAATAGATTAATAATATAAATTATATTTATTTATTTATGTGTTTTTTAATTATTTTATCATATAATTTTTACAAAAAGTTATATGTTTCACAAGTGTATGTTGTCAAAATTTATGTAAAATTAACCCACCACGATTGGCCGCTTAAACTAGCAAGTAAAACCATATAATCGACTACCCAAAAATCACAAATGAAGATTAAGGTTAATTTAATCTCTAATCTTGAACTCAAAAAGTCGCCCCTTATTACAAAATGAAATATGGGCATTTCCAAAGAAAAGTCCACTTTTTGTCCCGTTACGTTACTTGAAGGTAAAAAAAAAATTCTTACTCCTGTTCGCGCACACTAAAGTAAATAAAAACTATTCAAAATTATTAAATTTTTTTGGACCACTTGAGGCTACAACATATAAGTTTTGGGAGATGTATTAATGGAAACTTTCATGCATAGACGCAATTTCAAAAAATGTAAATATTCTGACAAACACTAGTAAAACGGAACAACTAGCTGTTTATAAAACAAAATTGAAATGCGTATAGGAACTAGATCGTGTATATTTTAATATGGAAAAATAATTTTCGGACAAATATTATCTGCATATTAAAAATTATAAAAAGTAAAAGATAAAAAATCAATTAGTTTAACTACGTTTTGTTTAATATTAACGGGTATGTATAGCTTTAGAGAAAAAATAATACAATAAATTGTATAAAATACCATTATTAACTAGAAACAACATTAAATCACATTCCTTCCTGCGATAATTTCATCTCATAGTACATTCGAAAGAACACAGTTTTTATAGGTAGCACAATGCAAAAATAATTTTACTACTAACCACTAAGCTTGCTAGCTCTCTCAATATCTTGTTTTTTTAATTCTTGCTGATTTTTAACTTTTATTTAAAAAAAAAAGTTTTTTCCTTTTCTTTTAGACATTTGTTTGTGTACATATTTATTTATTATTTTAATATTCAACAAATATTTGCCTGCATTTAGCGAACACTAATAGCCAAAGATAGCAGAGTTTTTAAAAATACGAATACGAACTCCGTGACATATTAATAGAGCAAAATTTTTAAAATTTAAATCCATAATGCAGGCGGACAAAAATGGCATTTTATTTATTTTACACTATATGTTAGTGGATTGCATAGAATTTCGGATGACAACTGTATTCTCTATCAATTTGCTGATGATTGTTTCATTATTGTTTATGGTCGTGACCACGTATTAACAAACTCGCTGTTGCAAAGGAAAATGAATGAGTTTATAACAATAAATGGAAATCTGCACATGAAAATCAACCCCCAGAAATCCAGCATTATGAATTTTAAAAGATCTAATAAAATAATAAAAATTGTTATTGATGGTGTTGAATTGGCTCAAAATAAGAACATTAAGTACCTAGGAAGGATCATCAGTACGAATAATTCCCCAGTCAGTCACGTACAAATGGTTTTAGATAAAATTAAGCGCACATGTGGTTTCCGAAAAATAATTTCGGGCTGTACATATGGAGTTCATCCCTCCCGAGTATTACAGATATATAGAACGTACATAAGGGCCAAGATTGAGTATGCTGCTTCCTCCTTTGCCAATATCACTAAAACTGCTTTGAGAATGATTTCGACATGTGTGAATAATAACCTGAGAGGATGCTTAGGCCTCCTGAGATCGACTCCTACTCAGATACTTTACCATATGGCGGTGGAACTTCCTACAGATTATCGGTTTGATCTAGCAACTGCTAGAGAAATCATTAAGTGCTTTGCGTTTGAACTACCAATAATTTATACACTACTCCATCCTGATTTTGACCTAAAAACCAGTTATAGTAGAATATTCAACGAATATCGGAACATATTCATGGATGTGGTTAAAATTAGTGGAGATGACAGGGTTTCATCTAACCTCAAGATATATACTGATTTTTTTGGAAATGAATGTAATAATAAAAAAGAAGCTAATATAGAAATAATCAATGCATTATATTGGGAAAAACTTGAAAAATTACAAGATAATGAACTATTTTTTACTGATGGTTCTGTAGGATCTGAAATTACTGGAGCAGCCTTCTTTCATGATATTAGTGAAACGGTTATGAAATTCAGAATGTTAACACGTCTTTCCTCCATGTCAGCAGAACTTCTTGCCATAGAAAAGGCAATAACATATGCAAATAGTAAAGGTATAAAGAAAATGGCGATTCTTACGGATAGTAGATCTGGTTGTCTTGCATTGTCAAAAAGCTGTAGTAATAACTACATTATAAGAAAGATTCACAAGATTGTTAACAACTCTCAATTTGAGGAAATTTCAGCACACTATATACCAGGTCATACTAATATTTTTGGTAATGAGATGGCGGATAGGGGGCAAAAGAAGCCCTTTCAGATGGTGTTTTATTACAAAATTGTCTATCAATTAAAGATGCTTTTATTAACATCGAAGAAAAACTTTGGAGAAAATGGACCCAGAATTATGAAACCCTTGGTACAATAAAAGGACGTTATTATTTTGATATATTCCCTCTTGTAAAGAGATCGAAACCATGATTTAATAATAATTCTAACTTAGAGCCTAATGATATAAAGCAAATTAATAGATTAGTAAGTGGTCATTCTTTTGGAAATGGGAATCGTTGAATCAGAAGGTTGTAATCATTGTGGTGAAATCGAAACTGATTCTCATATAATATTTGAATGTGCTAATTATAATAACATCAGATCCAAATATTCGTTATTACTCAAATATTCAAGTTTAACTGATTTTTTCAAACAAGAAAATTATAACAATTACAGTGTTCTGGTAAACTTTCTAAAAGAAATTGATATTAAACTGTAACACGTATGACGTGTGAATTGGTCATGGCGAAATAGTTCATCGAACTGGCCAAATAATTCTCCATATGTATTTTGTTGGCATATGGAGTAACTGAATAACATAAAAAAAATAATAATTTGAAAGAAAACTTGAATGTAGTATCATAACCTGACTTATTTATAAAAAATAGTTTTCTTTTATAAAAGCTGACCCATGTTGACCCATAAGCTGTTTTTACACTTTCCTGAGTTCTAGTCTGATTTCGATAGCAAGCTCCAAGATGACATAAAACTTATATTATGTACTTACATACATATGTATATCAGATGAAAATGGAGTAGGTTCAATTTTCAACTGAGATCAAATGAATACTCAAAAATTGTATATGTACATACATATCATCACCTTAAATGCAAACGGACGTAACTAGACAAAAATTCGAAATCGAGTTTTTGATTGATTATGGTTCATTTTATCAAACTACATACGTGTTCACGCAAATATTTAGACCACTGCGAACAAAAATGACAACGTAACTAACATAAAAGCTTAAATAGGTATGTGTATATAAAAAGGAAATAAGTTTTTGATTGATTATGGTTCATTTTGTCAAATTACATTTTCACGCAAATATTTAACATGACTACTTTATTAAAGAAATTCAAACAGACGTAATTACGAATGCATGCATTCCTTATTGCAAAGAATATAACTAAGATAAAAGCTTAAATATATGTATATAAAAAGGAAATAATTGGTTAAGAACATATAAGTATCCATACTACTTTATTATTATTGATTTTATAATGTAAAAAATATAAGTGTAGTTACGTCCGTTTGCATTTAAGGTGACGATATTTACATGTATGTATGTATGTACATTACTCATGGAAGTCGGACGAAAACTCAGATTGTATAAATTCAGGTTAATTTCAATGCATCAATTATATTTTTTGATTTATTTTTTATTAATTAGCAAATTAGACAAACACTTCTTGAATATTATAACCTTTATTGTTCCTATTAATACTTTGATTATTTCTTGCTTTACTTTCTTTATTACTTTTATATTTACTTCTCTTTTTCAATCTCAATGCGTCTTAACTCCACGACATCAATTTAACTAATGTCGTTAGTATCACATTACTTGTATTTCACCTTTTCCATGAGTATTAACCATGGCTTTTTTATTTGTTATTGTCTCTAATGCACTATTTTCCATTTGCCGGATTGTCTTCTTCTCTTTAGTTGACTGACTGCATTATTAAAACAGCACATTTTACCAAGTTTTGTACATACCAACATATGCGTTTAAATATACATATATGTTATGTATATATGCATACATAACTACACATAAGTTGCATCTGAACATTTTTTATAAATCAAAGATGCATGGACTGGTAAAATGTGAACACAGTCTGGTGTATTAAATATATATACATACATAGCACAAACATACATACTTACATATCTTTAGATGCACAACATATAATATTAAAAGTCAAATCCACCTAAAACGTATTTGCAAACTGCAGCTCAAACTTGGTAAAACTAGATTTCCAGTGTTAACAATTATCTCTTTTCTTCTATTTTAAATGTTTAACTTTATTTTCTATTGAAATTCAAATACATACCTATTTATTTTTGCATACAGCATCTGCTTGTATACTTTTTTTGGGTTTTTTGTTTTTATTATAGGATTACATAGTGCATTCTTGCTTTGTGCTTATGTCCATCACAAGCCGTCGGTTGAAGTTTATATACGAGCGGTTGATTTAGCAGGATAATTCCGATTAACACTAGTTACACGGCCAAAATATGTTTTCAAGTTTTTCACACATACTGCTTCCAAAAATCATTTTCAAGATGCATTAGTCATATGTCATTGTATTTATTATGTTTATTCACAAAAATATTTATACTGATTTTATTACTTCTTTTAAACGTAATATAATATTATTTTAAGTAAAAGAACACAAAAAAATATTCAGGCAGTATATTTGAAAATCAAAACAATTGGAAAGAAATTTTTAAAGCAAATTCGTGAAGAAAACATCACGTTTGACAAACCGGATGTTTTGGTTTGCTATCTTTTCAATGTGTGTGTAATCATATTGTAAAAAAATATGTAAATACGATGTTCAATGCAATATTTTTAAAGTAATTTATCACTAAAATAAAAATTAAAATACTGTAATATATAGCAACATCGTCGGTTGGTTACATAGGGTCTACACCTAACATA
Organism: Nowickia ferox; assembly: GCA_936439885.1. Classification (NCBI taxonomy): domain Eukaryota; kingdom Metazoa; phylum Arthropoda; class Insecta; order Diptera; family Tachinidae; genus Nowickia; species Nowickia ferox. Next base: position 84,902,807 of record OW387023.1, on the reverse strand, counting down.
ATATGTAAGATAAGAGCGTCAAACTCAATCGCAGAGAGAATTATGTTACGTGTAGACTTCAAATTAGTGTTATTTCAATCTTACTCTACGTCTCCACGTTACATAGCGTCTACAACTGCGATTAACTCTGACATAATATGTGAGAGAACGTCGGCAGAATAACAAAAATAAAATGCCGATATTTCTCTTCATCTCATACAACAGGACAACGCAATTCTACTTTTCTTATAACATTTCATTTTATGCAAATTCTCATCGAGTTAACATGTATTATTTTTGTATAATTATATATTTTGTTTTCACTTTTTCGCACAAACTTTAATTCACAAATTAAATTTAACACATTTGAACATATAAAATCCCAGAAATATTGTCCAAAACATTGTTTTTCATTTATTTTAAGAAACACTCACACATGCATACGAATTTATTTTCATGTACGTGTGTTTTTTGACAATTCATCTCATAAGATTGTTGTTATGGGATTTCTTATAACAACTCTCTCATAAAAAATCTTATAAGATTGAGATAACACTAATTTGAAGTCTACACGTAACATAACTCGCTCTGCGATTGAATTTGACGATCTCATCTTACATATTATGTTAGGTGTAGACCCTATGTTACATGAAATTTTGCTGTAACTTGAAGTTATAACTGAGTTGTTAAAACAACTGCACTAACAATAATGTTTTAACTTCAAAAAAGCATTAACTTGAGCAGTCTACACATAATATTAACATGAAGTTAATGTTAAAGTTAGTCATTTTATGTCAGGTGGAGACCGCAAATTATAAGATTTTTTATAAGGCGTTGTTATAAGAAATCCTATAACAACAATCTTATGAGATGAACTGTCAAAAAACACACGTACATGAAAATAAATTAGTATGCATGTGTGAATTTGCATAAAATGAAATGTTATAAGAAAAGTAAAATTTCGTGTTCCTGTTGTATGAGATGAAGAGAAATATCGGCATTTTGTTCTTATTATTCTGCCGACGTTCTCTCACATATTATGTCAGAGTTAGTCGCAGTTGTAGACGCTATGTTAAGGCCGTGATACACTACCCTAAACGATCGTGCGATTTTTGAGAAATTACAGCCCTGGTATGATGGAGTCTATGAACATTTTTAAAAGACAAAAACAATTCATCAGATAAGGGTTGTATTTTTTCGTAGATCGCGCGATTGTGTAGGATAGTGAATCATGGCCTTTACTGGTTTGATGTGTGGAACAAAAATGTGTTTTCGAGAAAAGCGATGAATAATGTTTAGTTCATTAGTTTTATAAAAATACACGATAGAATTTTTTGTTTAATAATAAAAGAAATAGATACGTATTTTTTTATTCAAACTTAAAGTTGATGAACTTTTTACATTCAACATGAAAAGTTATTAGGATTTAAAGAAAAAATGAAAAAAAATCTTTGTCAACGCATGCCACAATCATAACAACAATAGTTTTCACTACTTGTTCAAGTAGGTTAAATTACTGTATATATTTAAGTAGAAAATGCAAGAAATTTATTATTCGACATAATGTCATAATTATATTGTAAGTGAAATTTATTTGCTGGTGGTTAAGCTTATTTTGCTTTTGTGATTTCCAAAAATATTATTATTTGTGAATTCTGAAATAGTTTTTGGAAAATTGTGCATAAGATAAGAGGTTTGTGACTGTTCAAAATGTGTCGTTGAAGTCTACTAACGATTTGTTAAAGCAACAATGAAATGAATGAAATTAAGTTGAAAATATTTATGCAACATGACATTTAAAGAAAAAACAACGGAAGATATAAAAGGAAGTTTGAATATATTTAATAAAAGAAATTTTAATAATAAAAATAAATATCAATTTCATTTGATTAAAACATAACACAACAATAAAATTTTTGTATTTTGCTTTGAATCACGTTCGTTGAGTAGATATGCATTGATATCAACACAATTGCTACAACGCTTATTTGACATATTTCTGTGGGAAATTTGTCAAATAAACCTAAAATATTTTTAATGAAATAGACCGATATTAAATATTCTATTATATATTCATTTGTTCTTTAAACGTTTTGTTAGTTGTTATAAATTTTTTGTCAGGTATAGACACTATTTTAAACATTTACAAAATCTATTTTCTTTAAATTTGTACCACACATATGTTACGATACATATTTATTAAACGGCAACATGTTTTATTTATATTACAGATATTATCAGCTGATTCGTAAATTCACGATACGGATCAAGGCGAATTCAGTATTAGGTGACCATTTCCTCCCGGCTGATTATCAGCTTTTGCAGCCAAATTGAGCAATTTGAACCAAAATGTCAAAATTTGCTTAGAAATCTTCTGTCAGATTGGTTTTGTAGGGTTTTGTAGCATAGCAAACTACATGTTGTTTTTTGTGTTGTTGTATTGTTGTAGTGATAAGGTCACCTGATACTGAAGTCGCCTTGATACGAATCGACTCAAGTCGATTACACATCAGGTAATCTTAATTCACCAGCTGACATAACTTCTCTGCTGTCAATCAATGCAAAGGAAATATTCTGACAGCAGGAAATTTTACACTAACAAATATACAAGGCGAATATGCAGAGTTGTAAATCGAGACCACCTGGTATATTTTCGCCTTGAATCGACTAATTCTACCATTGACAAATTATAAAAAAATTTCGTCTTAGTCAGCCTGTTTTATTTGTACTACCCTACAAGAAATGAATGACGGAAACTAACACAAACGAAATTTTTTCACTAACACATTTGCAATAACTTTCCACCGAATTTAAGAGTGCCAGTCAATTGACTGGTCATTTTACCGGTAGTGATGACCGACACATATATAAATTATATTTGCTCCTCTCTAACATGTATGTTAGAGTGAAACATATAGTGTGCATATACCAAAACTTTTAAGATATCGCATTTTATTGTAAAATATACAATTCGTTCGGTCTGTGCAATTAAAATTTATACAAGTGCTAAGGAAGTTAATAGTGCATAAAATAAATTGAAAAGTTTCATTTAATTAATACATTTATGCATTTCTTTTTAAAATTTTAGATATTTACAAAAAGCAAGGTTTGCTGGAGCTGGAAAAAAGCATGAAGAAGACTAGAGTGGTACCACCTATATTATTTTGTGTTTTAGATTGTTTATATAATTGTATATTAATTATTTCTTTATTTTCTTATAATAAAAAACAATTAAAATAACATAAAAATTATGTTTATTTATTTAAAAGTTTCATTTTACCAGTTTCTATGTAAACATTGACTAGTAATCGTTGACCAGTTTCTACGTAACCATTGACTAGTCATAGTTTACCAATGCTTATGTAATCAGTGACTGGCAAAAAAGAAGCAGAGTAAGCAGTTCAGATATAGGTGTTTTAATTGAGTGAAATTAATAAGTAAGAGAGAGATAAAAAATCACACGTACACAAATGTTTTGGTAATTTTTTTCACCAAGCCCTTAATAAACTAACTGGGGACTGTGACCACAGTTTCGGTGATCGCTACTAGTCAAATGATTAGTCAATTGACTAGTAGTCTTCTTGTAGGGTACTCTATACTTTTAACATAATGAATGACAACATTCATGGCTGCCAGACTTAACCACTTATCGTCATGTCGACGATTTTTGGTGCCGAAATGACGATTTGGCGATCTTTTCCCTTATTAGTCGCAGTGCCACAGAACATACAGAAGTGTCAGGAGACGGAAGATAAAAGTATTTTTCTGTTTGTCTCGTTTTCCCTCAAATTTTGTCGGCGTTTTTGTTTTGATTCTTCTTTTTAGTACAATAAAACTACAACGCTTTTTATCACAACTTTTTATTAGCTGTGTTAATTGGTAAGTAGTAATACACTACAATATCAAATACACAATATTTTTCTCTTTTTTCCACGAATTTTAAAAACCTGATTAACTTTTTTTACCTGTCACTTTCTTCACTTCTTTGTATTATACAGTGAAACATTTGCTGCGCAACATTTTTGATTTTTCTTTTGAAACTGCATTGTGAAGTTTTTGTTTTGCAGCGTAATACATTTTCTCATGGGAATGAGAAGAGAATGACATACTCAACAAGAACTGCATGTACATGAAACAAAGTACCTATTTCCCCCTTCATCAACAAACTCAAAAGTTTTGTAGCAAATGTTTCACTGTATGGACGGGGACTTAAAAATTACGATCTTATAATATTATAAATATGCTAGCTTTATATGAAAAATCAACTGATGGAATTGGTATACTTGTGTATGCGTATCCACTAGATACGCAATTTTAAATAAAATTGAAGTTTGGATAGTGATTTAATTTAGAACAGTGAGAAGATAATGGTGTTTTTGTGAGCTTATCTATATATGTATATAAAATTCTCGTGTCACGGTGTTTGTAATTGAACTCCTTCGAAACGGCTGGACCGATTTTTATGAAATTTTGTATGTGTATTCCATAGGTCTGAGAATACGTCGTAGTCTATTTTTCGTACCCCTAAGTGGGATATGCCACGCCCATACGAACAAAATATCTTATATCTTGAAAGCTATAGGACTGAGAGTATTAAAATTTGGTATGGAATATTTTAAGAGCGAGGTGCGAAGTAATTCAAAATATTGGTAGAATAGGACCAAGGGAAGCGTCACCCCCCATACAAAGTAATTAATAATAACCTTATATCTTGAAATCTATAATAGCAAGTTATCAAATTTGTTATGGACTCTTTTAAGAGCGAAGTGCGAAGTAATTTAAAGTTTTAGTAGAATAGGTGAGAGAGAAGGGGCATCCCCTATACCTAGTAATAATAAAAATCTTGTCTCTTGAAAGCTATAATAGCAAGTCTACAAATTTGGTAGGAGTTAATTTGAAAACAATTAATATAAGTATAAATTATAATAAATTTAAACCACTAAATATTCGGTGTTTTGTTATTTTTATATTCCGTCATCGTTCACAACACTCTCTGCTTCTATCACTCATATACTACATCCTCACACACTTACAATAAGTTAGTTATTATTTTATACCTCAAAAATTCCCTAGTAATAATTTATGTGGCAAAATAGCGTTTGCGGGTCAGCTAGTATTTCAATATATTTGATCAGACTTATGTCCTGCAATGCTAGTTTTTAATTTGTTCTTAGTTGTACCTACATACACCTTATTGCAATCTTCTTCTTATGCTATGTTTCCACTACGAGTTGAATCACGTTTGTGAATCATGCTGTTTACACGGAGCATTCGTGATTCGTTTGGCATTTTTTATGCATATTCACACCACACGCACGTGTCATACGCACGCGTGGTATGTTTTAATTCGTTTATACACACGTATACATATACCTATTTAGTTTTCATACCTAGTTCAGATGAACTGGCGATGAACTGCGATAAAATTTAGATAATATACCAATTTTACGTGCTTCGCAGGTAGATTCATATTAAAACTACTTGATTCGCTCTCATAATTTTGTATGGCGATGCAGGCTCCCAGCGGGAAATTAAGCGAAGTATTTCGATAATAATCACTGACGTCAGTAATGTTATTCACTTATTGATTAAACAGTTTGTTGGAAAAAAAATTAAAGTAAATTTATTATCGTGCTCGCTTACAACTCCGCTGTCGATGTAAGTACAATCTTAGTGACACGTACTGACATCGTGGCTTACTTTGTAAGCGAGAGCGCACCACTTACGCGTCCTATGACACTTTTATGTTAAATAGCAAAGTAATCGAAGGAGTCACCACTGACTGCTACTAAGTATTACTGATATCATCCATTACGTAATGTAGATTTTTACCAAGATTGGGGTGTGCAGCATGAATAGAGAGCGAAGTACGTATAGTGGAAACATATTATTATAGTAGGTACCACGTAGGTACAGACTTAGCAACGTGTTTATGCAAACAGGCAGGTAGCATTGTCGGTCGCATAGTGTGTAGTCTGGTTTATGGTTGCGTTCGAAGTTGCAAAATGTTTTGATATTTATAGGTTGCATTGTAGGTTGCAGTGTCTGTGTCTAAATATGCAACACGCAATATAAATGTTTTGGGTAAACACGTTGCATAGTGTGCACCCACTATTATGAACTAAATTCGATCTTCCGATTTTTCAACTTTATTTTATGTCTGAACATGACTTGTTATGTTTTTGCTGGATTGTTTTGCCTAATAAATATATAATGTAAAATAAAATTTATACATACATATGTATTTATTTAGAAATTGCATATTAATTTGTCCGATTTTTTATTTGGCGATTTTTCAAACATAAAATGACAATTTTTTTAAACTTTATTGGGATTTTGATAATTGTTGGTTAAAATATCTGGCAGCCCTGACAACGTTAGTTTTTTGTACTTTGCTGTCAAAAACTATTTTTTCATCCTTTTCTTTAGAAAAAAATTTAACCGAACGAAAGTCCGGAAAATTTTGCTGAAAAAATTTGCAAATTAACTATCAATTATGGTCCAATAATATAAAAGTTATAGTAATTTCAATAATATTCATTGTACATATTCAAGTTTTGCCGAAACGAGATCAGTAATTGTGCTACATAAATTATATTGGGACGCAACTTGCAACAGAAACAAAATATATATTTTTTTTATCTACTTGCCTTAAAAAGTCAATAGAGGTGGTGGTGGTATTGGTCTATTCTAACAACAACAATATAAAACGTTCGGTTTTAAATAGATGAAATTACAACGAAAACGAGTGAGATTTTAGGAAACATATATTTTGTTAACAATGTCAGCTGTTCAAGTTGAAATGGAACACAATAATAAAGAGGACCAACAAAAGGTATGTGATCCCGAGATTGAAAGTGGCAGCAACGCTACGGCATCAACTTTGGCGTCAAATAGTAATTCAGCTCAAGAATTTTCTGCCGCATGCAAAGTAATGCCAACTTCGGAAGATGGTAATGATGTTACTGCTCAGGACGAAAAAGTAATTTTAGCCGATAAATATAAAAATCAGGGAAATGATTATCTTAAATGTAAGTCTTTGCTTTTGAAAACATTCTAAGGAACATTATTACAACGTGGTGTTAGTTAAAAGTAAGATATTTATCGGGAATAATAATTCTATATTACAACTTTAACTTATCAGCTAGGATGAACTCACAATGAAAAATTAAAACTACTAACTAACACCAAGTTGTTATAATGGCCCCAAATTTTAAAACAATTTTGTAATTACAATGTTCCATGTGCAGCAATATGCCTAGTGTACATTACAAAATAATATTAAAGCTATATTTACTTTAAATTTCAGCTAAAGATTTCTCTAGAGCAATAGACATGTACACCAAAGCTATAGAATTAGTACCAACTAATGCAATTTTCTATGCCAATCGTTCGCTGGCTCATTTGCGACAAGAAAGCTTTGGATTTGCTTTACAAGATGGTTTCGCTGCAGTTAAAGCAGATCCAGCATATATTAAGGGCTACTACCGCAGAGCGGCAGCTCATATGTCTTTGGGTAAATTTAAACAGGCCCTAACAGATTATGAATATGTGAGTTTATTTTATTATTTATTTATATAACGCATTTATTAAAATTTTTGGTTTATTTAAAGGTATCAAAATGCCGTCCTAATGATAAAGAAGCAAAATTAAAATATACCGAATGTAATAAAATTTTTAAAAGGAGAGCATTCGAAAGAGCAATTGCTGTAGATAAGCCGGAGAAAACTTTATCGGAAATGTTTAGAGATTTGGAGAATATTGGTATGTCAAGCTTAAAATATAAACGAATAATTACTTTACTCTATTATAATATTAAGCTCCTTATTCATAAGAAATATTTTTGATTTATAACATGTTTTTCATACAAAATTTGTTTTATAAAACCTTTATGAAACAAAATTAATTTTTATGAATAAGGCAGTAAAAGTATATCGACCTAACCTCAAAATTCATTGCAAAGAAGCGTTGGAAATTTTATACTGATTATTAACTTGCACCGAATATTGAAATCAATTGTTGTCAGATATTTATACATACCTATTTGCATAAGCATATATATACATTATTCTGCATAACATCTCCCCACGAGTTTATTCCCTAATCGTTGTTCCCCAATTTTAAAAAGTCATTTTCAGTTAAAATAAAACTATAAATAAAATAGCTTACATCGAAAATTCCAAGTTCTCCCAAAAAATTTTAATTTTAAGCTCAATTTTTTTAGAATAGCTGGATTTTATTTTTGAAAAAAATTAATTCCGTGGTAATTCCCGGGGGAATATTTAGAATTAGGCTGAAATACCAGCGTCTTCCCCGTGACTGAAAAAATACCAAATGAACAAATTATTGCGTTAAAGTGGAATAAACGTCCAAACAATCGCTTTTATAATATTAGTAGGATTATTGCCCAGTAAAAAGAATTTTTTTTCCTTGGGTTTTTTAATTAGGCTAAAGTTCGTATTTTTAGGAATCCAAATTACATGTGATACTTGTTAAGGAACAAATAATATGAACGTTAATTATAAACATTCTGACAAATACAAGCACGTGTAATTTGGCATCTTCAAAATACGAACTTTAGCCTAATTAAAAAACAAAGGAGCCCTAGGCCTACTTTGTTTTATCCGTTTTTTATAGTAATGCTCTTTAGTCTAGTACAAATTCGTCGTAGTCGTAGTCAGGGCTGCCAGATAAAGTTATCGAAAAATCTTCGAAATCCCGATAAAATATAAAATAATCGTCATTTGATACTCGAAAAATCGAACAAATCAAAATGTACTTTTTTTTAACATGTGTAGATATGTTTATTTTATAAATGTATGTATTAGGAAGTAAAAACATAACAATTCATGCTCATATATTAATTTTACCCGCAGCCATTCGCATTGTTTTTACTACCTCATAACTTTCTTCGCCTCGGTGCTTAAATTATGAAAATAAAAATTCCCAAGTTAGCAGGTCTAAGTGTTGGTCTCAGTACTTTTGATGGCCGAAATGTTTGATAGGAATTTAGCCTTTTTCACATTTACGTTATTTGAGGTTATCAATTTACACAGAGATCAATATATCGTTGGTCTCAAGTAGAAAAGCCCTAACACAAAAAATTTAAACTTTATAGGAGAAAGTAAAACATAATAGAAAGTCTAATACTCAAAATGTATCTTTTTTGCTCAACTGTTTGTAAAAGCGTTATTTTTACACTATTGCAATAAATTTTTGTGACAAGGTGTATTTGTGTGAAATGTATTGTAATCACTCAAAAACTCAATTTCGTAAAAAATACAAGGTAGGGTCTTTCTACTTGGGACCATCGATATGTATACATTATATATAAATAAAATTCCTTTTAATTGAACCCATATATGTATGTTAGAGATGAGCGATTTTTCGAAACCTGTTACTTTTTCACAGCGATTGAAAAATCACTAATCACATCCGTGACTGAATTTATCAAGGAACAGGTTTTGGAAATATACAGGCTAATCATAAACAAAAATTCCGCACGAGTTTTCTTACTTTTCCCTTTTCTCCTATCATGACTTTGTTTTCCCCCTTTTTTACCAAATGCGGGAATAAAAAATCTCCCCGGGAAAAAGCAGGTATTATGAACGCAGCTGAACTTGCTTTTTTTCACTAAAAATATTTCTCTTGCAAAACAGAAGGGAGTTTGCATAAAAACATGGTTAATACTCCATTGAAACAAAATTTATATACATAAACTTGTATTTTATAGTTCTTTTATTTGGAAAACCACAAATAATTTCCAAATAAATAATTTATAAACTTTTTTTTGCATATTTTTCAAGTTGGTGAATTTTAATAACTTTTTTTTGCTCTCTCACTCAAAAAAAAGGGAGAAACAAAATGTCAACAAACAAGCAAAACAACGAGCTTCATAATGCGGTGATGCCACGTATTACCCTTTTTTCTTCCCAAGAAATTTATGATTGGAGGAATGTTTTCTCGAGAAAATTATTTTCCGTGAGAAATGAATTCCGAGGGAATATTCATGATTGGGCTGATAGTTCTTTCATACAAACTTTGAATGTTCTTGTATGCTTACTTTACAGCAAACAAAGCTACCACATGAATTTTTTTTCATACCTTCACCGTTTGTCGATAAAATGTCGTCAAATCGTGTCAAATATCTTTTCTGCCAACTATGTATAGCTCTCACATTTTTGTATTTGCAATTTTACTGTCTCTCTGCCTCTCATTCAACAATTCTCAACAGTGATGGGAAATGAAATTTGCATTTTGGTACCAAAAAAAGTTTTTTTGAGTACATTTTTGATCTCGAGAGTACAAAAAATTGTTATAATTTTTTATTTGAATTTTAAAAACAAACAATTATATAAAATTCATTTGTCCATATTTACACTATGCAAGTCTTATTGCTACGCTGACTAGTTTGTTAGGAAAGAGGAACGAGGGGAAAAGAAACGTTACTGTTCCCCTCGTCTCTCTCTCCGTCAAACTAATCAGCTTGGCAATAAGACTTGCATAGTGTAAATATGGACTTTACAAAGAAATAAAAAAGGAACACAAAGCATATATACATAGATGTATATGTACATAGGTACAAATGTTAAAGAAGAGTTTTATAATTCAATAAATTTTTGACATGGATAAGACTTGATACGGTTGGAACATAAAGCCTGTTCCTTTGTGTTTTTTTTTAATGACATTTTAGTAAGAGAAAATCCTTTCGACATTTGCAGAGGAATGAGGTATGGACAAAATTCCGTAAGCTACTCTCGATATATCAAGAGACATGTATTTATCTAATGCGTTTTTAGTTTCAGTCCCTGCACAGTTTGGACTTTTGGAAAATAAATGGTAATGAATCTGGAACTTCTAAACTGCTGATTGGATTTACCTGAAACTTCGAACATCTTTAGAGGAGGACTTAGGTTTTAAAAGAGATGTATTCTTTCTTAAGCTGAAGAGGATGCTTCTAACTTTTTTAAAAATTATGAAATATAAATAGAAGTTTCAGATTTATTACCATTTATTTTGCAAAAGTCCCCAATGTGCACTGAAGACCGCAAACTTTGTTAATGGTTTCAGTTCTTCCATATCAGCGAATTCTCTATATTGGTTGTTAATATTTTAAAAAGTTTCCTTTTCCCTATCGTGAATAAGAAGTGGAATTTTTGTTCACGTGAAATTTGTATTCCCCTCGAAGGGAAAAATGGTATCGTGAATCTTTTGTGAAATTTTTTCGCACCAAGTGAATGTAAAAAAGGGAAGAAGATTTGTAAAGCTTAAAATTTAATTGAAAATCAGACAAATTTAAGTTTAATAATCCGAAATACACAAATTTTAGGTCCCAAATTAATTTTTTTTAAGTTAAGAATCATGAAGTTTACTTACTAATATTGTCCTAAAAATAAACATTTATAACTTTTAATATATAATCCGAAGGAAAATAATGAAATTATTCGATGCAATAATTCATTTCGCCTGCACAAATAAAGTGAACAAAACTAAGGGTAAAGTGAAAAAATTCACCTGGAAAATATTATTCATGATAAGGGGAATCAAAAAAGTGAAATTGAAAATTATTCACGATTGCAATTTTGAGAAAAGGGAAAAAATTTCGAGGGAAATTTCACGATATGGGTGATTAATTAAAAGTGGTATAATTCTGTTGGTTTTACCAGATAAAATATTATCAGGGGAAAACTTACTAAACCAAAACAACATTTCATTGTCAAAGTACACTTTTGCCCTTGGAACTTGACAGAATTTAAAATAAAACTTTTTACTATTTTCTTTAAACTGATTTAAAACAGTTGTTTCAACATGATTTGCGTTTATATGTATATAGGTCACATTCTGTGCTACAGAAAATATCATGGTTTTCGTTTATATTTAATTGTGAAAGATTACACTTTTCTAAAATATCTTCACTAATAAAGTTTCGTGCCATTTGTCGAAAGGGAAATTTAATTCTTGGCAAAAATTTATGCATGCAAATATATGAGCGTCTTCTGACTGCATTTCTAAGTTGACTGTGAGAGTATCAAATGTGTGGTACTCCCCGTACCACAGTACTTTTTCATATCAAATAGTTTCAGAAAAGTATGATCGTAACAACTGGTTCTCAATATTTGGATGGGGTTGATTGCAATTGTTTGTTCTTGTCGCTCTTCTTATTAGTATTTATCAAAATACCAATACTAATATGTAAATACTTTTGAAGCAGAAGAGCTGAAATGTGTTAAACTATGATCACAGTCACAAGGAGCAACATTATTAAAAACTCACAATATCGCTCAACACTAATGTATGTACATACTTGTATACATATGTATTTATGTATGTGTGTTCATTTATCGCAACAATAGAGTATTGAATCGAAATTTCAAAATTGGAAGGGTATTTGTGTTCATTTATCGCAACAATAGAGTATTGAATCGAAATTTCAAAATTGGAAGGGTAACTTTGAATAATAAATGCCAATATTCTATTTTTATTTAAAGCTAAACCATCAACAAATATTTTTTTTAAATTAAATTATTAAGAGTCTGCAAAACTACACCAACATCTTTTATTGCGTTGTACGTATGTATGTATATGAATTCAATTCAATTGAAATTTTTCATAAAAAGCTACATTATTTGGACTATTGAAAAATTGTCTATTTTAAAGAAAAAATCGTCGAATCGGCATTTTGACGTAGTGTGGTCGTAGTCGAAATACCACACTCGTAATTAGGCCCAGTATACTAGCTGAGCCCGACAAACGTCTTACGCTCAATTATATGTATTTTTTTAAACTAAAAATTACTCCACACAGCAGTGGTCACGTGTTGGATCAAAAGCAAAACACAAACGTTCCGGGTATTGATCCGAACCTGTGTTGAAAATTTCAGTTCCACAGCTCTTATAATTCTAGATTTTATCTATACAGATATATGGTTTTATATTTTGTAGCCATTGAAGATGATTATAAGGGACCTGCTTTAGAAGATGGTAAAGTCACACTGAAATTCATGCTGGAGCTAATGGATCATTATAAACAACAAAAGAAATTGCATCGCAAATATGCCTACAAGGTAATGTAAATGTAAATTATTTTGTAAAAGCAAATAAAATCATTTGTTTTATTGTTTTAGATTCTGTGCGATATCGACAGCTATATGCGCACTCAACCTTCAATGGTAGATATAAACGTACCCGATGAATCTAAATTTACTATTTGCGGCGATATTCATGGACAATTTTACGATCTTATGAATATATTTGAAATTAATGGCTTACCATCTCCAACGAATCCGTATTTGTTCAATGGTGATTTTGTGGATAGGGGCTCATTTTCAGTAGAATGCATATTCACATTGTTTGGTTTTAAACTTTTATATCCAAATCATTTCTATTTATCTAGAGGTATAATATTTTCGCTTTTTGTAGTATGAACATAGTCATAGTCATAGTTTTTTTTCTGCTTTACACTTAGGTAATCACGAAAGTATAAATATGAACCAAATGTATGGTTTTACTGGAGAAGTAACAACAAAATATACAAGTACTATGGCTGATATGTTTACTCAAGTCTTTAACTGGTTACCATTGTGCCACTGCATTAATAATAAGATCTTGATTATGCATGGCGGTCTCTTCTCTAATGATAATGTTACTTTACACGATTTAAGACGCATTGAACGTAACTGTCAACCACCAGAGGATGGTCTTATGTGCGAGTTGTTATGGTCGGATCCACAACCTTCTTATGGTCGAGGTCCTTCAAAACGTGGAGTTGGTATACAATTTGGTCCCGATGTCACAGAAAATTTTTGTAAACATAATAAATTGGATTATGTAATACGATCACATGAGGTTAAAGACATGGGATATGATGTAACACATGATGGCAAATGTATAACGGTATTTTCCGCACCCAATTATTGGTATGTATTTTAGTTGCCATTTATTGAAACGAATTTTTTATTTAATTATTAAAATTATTTTCAGTGATACCATGGGTAACTTGGGTGCTTTTATTACGATCAAAGGCAATGACTTAAAACCTAATTTCAAATCATTTGATTCAGTGGTAAGATGCAAGAAATTATATGTAAATATGTTCCCTTGCCGTGGTTGACATATTTTTGTAATACATTAAAGAACACCGCAACATTTTTTCTTTAATCTAGCACCAAAATGTTGTAGTCGAAGTCTAAATACGCCAACCACGGTAAGGCACACGACCATTTGACCGATTATATTTCTAACATACATCACTTATAAAATTTTTAAAATTCTTTGCACAGTGTCTCCATCTTATAAATTTATATATTTTTTTTTGTATTATTCAGTTACTTCAATCGATAAAATGCGTTTGGATAATTATTTGGCCAGTTCGATGAACTATTTCGCCATGACCAATTCACACGCCATACATACGTGCTAAAGCTTAATTTCAATTTCTTTTAGAACGGAAATAACTTTGCAGAACGGAAATAAATTTTTTGAAAAATAGCTACTTATACTAAAAAAAAATCCGTTTTTCCCCTGCACATGAAACAAATTTTCTTCATTAAAATGAACGCAACAAAGCAACTTTAGGGTAGGTTAGGTTATGATGTCGGCGAAAAAAAAACGCAATGTGTTACGAAAGTCTAATACAAGGCCATAATGTTCTTTCTGTGGAACACGTTGGCTCAATATGCCACGAAGCTGACACATATAAACTCTTCCAGCAGGAATTTGAGGGATGCCGCAGAAGTTGTAAATATCTCCATCCTGTAGCATAGTTCCTCTCTTTGCTAGCTTGTCTGCTGTTGAATTTGCTACAAAGTAATTTGGGTTCCAATTATTTTGCAGTAATGATTATGTGGCTTCATTTCTTTGTTTTAAGCAAACAAAATCCTTATTAGTTTGATATAAATTTGGGAAGTGACGAAGTTCATTATATAGAAGAATTATAGGGAAAACTGTTATGAAGTATTAAGAACTTGGGAGTTAATTTGATCTTAGTGCTTTTCTTTTAGTGTCCGAAATTTTTTGATATGAACTTGTCCTTATTTTCACATCTACTTACATACGTATGTATGTATATGATACATATATATATTGTTACATCGTTACCTTAATATATATATTATTAGATATTTTTTTAAATTTTTTTTACATACATGTGTTTAGATAGAACATCTATATAATGTACGAGTATTGAAAAATGTAAAAATCTCCATTTAAAAAAATAATGAGTTAGGGCCTTTCTATTTAAGCTAACGATGTTATGTTCAATGCGTTTAAAAAAAAATATTTTATTTTCCATATTTTGTAACGTTTTTTTTTGTTTTTCGTTACAGCCACACCCTGATGTTAAACCTATGGCTTATGCAAATAGACTTATGAGCTTATTGACGTAGTCATTTTGTTAATATATCAAACGGCTCTAATGTTTTTAAAATTGCTTTTTTAAGCATAATAATTTTACAAAAAGAAACACAAAAACAACAATAGCAAGCAAATAAAATCAAGGATGCAACATCCTACTCTATATGTTTAACAAAGATTTAAAAAATATACAACATATACATACATACATACATACAAGTCTACAAAGCAAGATTTGTACAAATTAAATAAATAAGGACACACAACTGTTAAAAATAAATATTTTACTAATTACAAAAATTGCATAAAATTATTATTTATGTTAAGGCAGACAATTTTTTAAACAAATAATTTTTTTTACCTCTATTATACAATTTAATTATTACAAATAACAAAATCAGAAACAAATTATTATTATTATTTTTAACTCTAATAAATATGGTGGTATCTTCACATGTTTTCCACGGACACAAGTTTTTAAACTAAAAATTATCAGATTATTTTTAATTGTTCTTATACATATATACATATGTATATGTATGTATGTTAATTTCCACAACACTTAAACTGATTTCTAATTTGATTTTCTTTCTTCCCTTCCCTTTTACTATTTTGCTTCAATCAAGTAAATACCATTGGGTATTAAATGAGCAATATACATAAATACAAAAGTTCTTGTTTTGTATTCCATAAAAAGACATTTACAAGAGAAAAACAAACGTTTTAGTAAGTGAGAACCAAAAAATATTTTATTATGTTAACGGAAAAATACCATTAAACTTAGAGCAATTACTAAATGTAACAAAAATTAAAAGATCGTATGTATAAATTCATTTGTTTAATAAAAGAGATTTTTATGAACATAAAAGTATGTATGTGTATTTATTTATTTGTTGAAGATTATGAATACAATATTTATTTATATATCTTACAGTCTATAAAATAAATTTATAGAATGTAATTAAAGGCGGTGGGTAGCAAGACCATAAAGCTCTTTTATTGCAACAGAGACGTGTAAATAACTCAAAAAAGCTAGTTTTACAGAAACTAAGTTTCAGTTTACATACAACTCAATGCGTAATAATATTTTCTTTGCTCAAGACTTAGGTGCGCGTACAAACCTTTATATAAAATTTTCACTCATTGAATATGGTATAACGATTTTTTCTGCAAAAATTTATTTTTTGCGATATGGCTAAGTTGCAATAGAAATAGATGAATGAATGTTAACTTTTTGCAAGCATGTAAATCACTGCTGGCCAACGAGAGTAATGTATTAGTGTATGTGTATTCATTTGTATAAGGAGCCGATTGAAGTTCGACACTATGCTGCCACTTTGGCCAGCAACGATGTACATACATATGTACATATTTTAATACTGGGAGTGTCACTAAAGATATGACAGTAGTAAAAATTCAATATGGCGGCCAATAGACGCCATTTTGTAAATACGAAAAAAATAAAAAGTCCGCGAACTATATTAAAATTGATATCAATCGACTGGTATTTTAAAGTCATCTTATGATTTTTCATTTCAAAGGACCATTTTAGATATTTAACGTTTCAACGTTACTTATTTTTTGGATCACATCCGCATTCGTTTTTCTAACCTTAAGTTTAAAATTTGGCTAGTAAGAAATAAATAATCTTAAATTTATAAAGTATAAGATCTTTATTGTACGTATGTATGTATTTACATACATATGTACTTTTAAAAATACTGTGTTTGAAAAATATTTCAGAGGCCAATCGTAATAAGCCGTATATATTGAATCATGTTATAATTTTTTATTTAGTTATTATTAATCCAAATTAAAAATAAAAAAAATTATTTTCAAAATTAATTGCAAAAATTTATATTTTATTACATTTAACAAAATTTTCTGTCATATAGTTTTAATTCATAATTTTTTTTTATAACGGTCATTTCATCTAACAATTTGTTAATTCTTAAAACAATTATCTTCATGAAGTTGTTAAATAATCTTTCTTTATCATAATGAGGTATGCTATACTTATTAAAAGATATAAATGTATATGTACAGATGTGTAATGTAAGTATGTATGTATGTATAAAATTTAAATTTTTAGTCGGGAAAGACGTCCATCATTAGATCGTGAACAGGGGGAAAATAATCTTTTTAAAAATATCGAAGTTTATATCCCTGATAGATCTCCAAATAGAACACATAATGGCAGAAATTATGGAGGAGCAAATGGCGATAGGAGCACGGAGAGGAACGCTGACCATTTTGTGCAGCGACCACGTAACGTAGAAAATCTATCCGCGGAGTACTTGGATGATTTCGAAGAACCTTCGTTTTCCGAACTTCCACCAAATTCATCCTTTGATGAGCTCATGTTTACAATGGCAACACCACCAAACACACAACCAACAGTGGTCAAAACACCTGAAAGGAGGAATGTAGCAAATATCCAAATTGATGATTTACGTAAGCGTATCGGTGCTCATATTGGAACGTCTGCACATAATGAACAAAGTGTCTCAGTACAGATTGATGATGTGAAGAGACGCATTAATGCTGCAATTGCCAAGACAACTCCAGATACTATTGTAATACCACCACCACCTAAGGATCCAAAAGACGTTTTAGCAATAATAAGAAGGGCTCGGGCTATAGCAATGATGAAGGAACTTGAAGACGCAAAAGTTACCACGAAAACGAAAAAAGATAGTACTAAAAAGAGTGCAAGAGGTATTGTATCGACAAAAGATACTGCCAAAAGGAACGTCAAGAGTGTCCCAGTTAAGACAAAAATTAAGAAACCACATCCATCTTTGCCGACATCTAAACCAGGTCCGCCAACAGGATTGCAAAAAAAAGGTGCAATTCCAAAACCAAAAATAAAAAGTCAACAAGCAAAAACTCAACATCCACCTGATTACGTTCCAGATGAGTATGCTGCCGCTATACTAAGAGCAAGAAAACTTGCAGGTCTGAGAACCACAAATCCGAAACTGCTTAAAAAGCCGAAAATTCAACAGGCTAGCAAGTTGCAATCTCCTTTGAGGCGTCCTCCATCCCCAGATACTGCAAAAACGCCTACATTTGAAAATATTATAGAAAGAGTAACTGCAATTAGATCAAAAGCTGCTGCTGCTACGGCGCCCTTAATAAAAGAGCCACAAACTACTTTAACCCCTACTCCTCAAGATGAATTAGATGAATTTGAGGCTTTGGAAGAGCTGTATGGTGCAGCAAAGCCTGAGCAATATCGTCCGTTACAGCAAGATGATATTAATTTGAGAAACCGCATATTAGCTCTGCAGCAGCAACTCTTACGAACTCCACCACAGGTTGAGCCAGTTTTGGAAGAAAAATCTGATGAATATGAAGCAGTTGCTCCAGAATTGGGCGCTACTGCCGCTGCGGAAATCGGCTTAGGGCAAGAACCAGATTATGTGTCTCCATCCAGAACAAGAAGTCGCTCACCTGCTGCCCCAGCACACAATTTCGACAATGCATTTCTGGAAAATATAGATATTCCAGAATTCGATATAGATGATGTACCTGAATATGCCTTTTCAGCTGAAGCTTTAGCAGATGCTGGTTTTGTTGTTGAAGATGAAGTATCATTGTCCGAAATTTCAATGCCTGATTTTGATGAGGACATTTCTTTAAATGAGGCTCTATTAGAGGATGTAACTTCTCCGGAATTATTAGATTTGTCCATTTCAGACGATGATTTGGCATTAGAACCAGACTACCCTTTAGAAATATCAACGGAAGATGAAAGAGAAGAACTTGAAAAAATTGTGACAGAAGAGATGCCAAGAGAAGAGGGTTTTTTAACTTCAATGGTAAATGCTGTTGTTGATAGATTTAGAAATATATTTTCTGCTTCGGAAGACGGGCAAAAAGAAATAGAAGAAAACGAAATCGATTTAGATACATCATTGCCTAATATGTTTGAAGCCACACCACCTTCAATGCCAAAAACCCCTATACCCAAGTCTACAGAAGAAAAGCCATTAAGTCCAAAAGGTCCAGTTGTAATTCCACCTCACCCAAAAGATCCAAAGGATTACAGGGGAATGATTAAAAGAGCCCAAGCAATTCAAAAGAAAAAGGCAGAAGAATCTGCTATAGCAGAAGCTCTGGCTCCCTTAGGTAAAGAAAAAAGGGAGAAAAAAGAAATTAAGACAACTATACCCAAAAGAGCTCCACCTCCTCGGAAGAAAACTCTAGCACAAAAGAAAAAGAAAGATAAAAAATCAGTCTATCCACCTGGTGAATATTCGCCGTCCTATGTAAAAGCAATAGCAAGAGCAAGATCTTTAGCTGGGTTGAAGAATTTGTCAACACAACTAAACCCAGAACGAGCAGCAAAACTTGCAGAACGCCAAGCTGCCAAGGAAGCAGAGCTAGCAGCCATAGACTCTTTACCCCCTATAGAACGTATGAGGGAACAAATGAGAAAAATGAGGGAAAGTATGGGGGGATTGCCTAGGCCGTCTATTGAAGCACTAGCAACTCTCGAGGCCATAAGAGCCAATCTTCCAAAACCTAAGCGCAAATGGCGTCCAACAGCTAGACTAAGAGCCGATTTTCGCGTCAAGCCATCGGAAAGAGTGTTTAGGCGTGATTTCGGTCGCATATTAGTTCCAACGAAAAGAACAACAAAAACGAAAGGGTGGAGATCGCTTGACGTTATGTCTCCTATTGCTGAAGAACCACAATATGAAGATGATGATTTGATGCACTTTTCTCCTTTAAAACCGCATGAAGGTGAGATGCGACTACGTTTTATACAAAAACAAGCAGCAATGCGAGCTGCTGATGCAATTAAAACTGCGCAAGAGAAGCAAGCAGAAATTTCATTTGAAACTCTAAGCCAAACAGACAGTTCCAGAGTACCAGAAATTTCACCACTTCGACTTAGCCCAATCCGAATGCTAAGTCCAAGCAGTCCAAGAACAGAAGAAACTAGGCGCGAGAAGATAATAACACAATTAGGCCCTCATGGAGGTTCAGAAACAATAAGAGAAGAAGTAAATGAAATTTCTACAATTGAAAACGGTGAAGTACATACATCTACTCGACAAGTGACAACCAAAACGGACGAATACGGAAATGTAACTCGACACGTACATGAAGGTAAGGGTTTGTCAGGAGAAGAAGAAATACTTTCCGAGGATTTAGATGAAATTGAACCTCCAGACTTCTTGAATACATCAGATGTACCACCAAGCGATCCCTCCATCCCCACTCCAGACGAGATAATAAATAGAATTCGATCTAATGTTCACCAAAAGCTCAGCTTGGCTTTACCGGATGTTCCACAATCACCCGGAACCCCTTCATATGCATCCCCAGGAATAATTCAGTTTCCACAAAATCTACCGGATGAGGAATTGTTTGATATTGAAACTCCTGAATTTGAGAGAACACCTCCGCAAATACCATCGCAACTGCAAACTTTTTCTCCGATTGAAAGAGATCGACGAATGTATGCTTGGGGAGAGCTTCCTGCTGCAAGCCTGACACCTCGGGTTTCGATACCGAAAGATTCTATTATTCTTCCTGAAACAGTTCAACACGTAAGTCCTTCATCAAAGCCAAAATCGCCAGATTCGCCGATTCATATACCTCCACACCCTAAGGATCCAAAAGATTACAGGACAATGATTAAACGCGCACAAGCTATACAAAAGCTCAGAAAACAACAGGAAGATTTAGAGATTAAAGCTGCAAGTACAAAGCAACTTTCTCAAAAATCTGGAAGAGTTCCAATATCTAGATGGAGTAAACTTCCACAAGATCCCAAAAAACTTTCACGAAAGAGATTAGTTCTTAAGAAGAGAGTTCCAAAGGTTTTGCCAAAGAAAGTTGTGGAGCCGAGAGAGGAAGAAGAAGATACGCCGTACCCTCCACAATTATCCGAAAGGTATAGAGCAGCTGTAGCTCAATCAAGATTAATGCACGGCTTACAAAATAGAACAGCCGCTCTCAATCCTGCAGTCGCAGCGAAATTAGCTGCAGAAGAGGCTGCTCAAGCTGCTTTTGATGCCTTACCTGAAGTGGAGAAAATTAAAAAAAGAATGGAAAAATTACGAAGAGCTCCTAGAACAACACATCGAGTTGATCCATCAGCAGATATTCTTGGAATATTAGCAGCAATTAGATCTAATATGCCACCAATAGAAGACGTGTTGCGGCAGCCTTCTCCATATCGTATTCCAACACCAACTGAACTACCTGTTCCAACTGAACCGATGTCACCACATACACCAGCAGCTGTTTATCCATCAGCCACTATACCTCTTGCACCAATACGCGTTCGATCTCGGGTTCCTACTACTCCATCAAAGTCAGATAAATCTTTAAATGCAGTCCAAATAACGCCTGATGCATCATTGGATGAGTTTGAAGCACTCGAAGCTCAAATGAAGTCAGATATCTCGTTGGAAGAATTTGAAGCTCTTGAATCTGAAGCCAAAAAATTATATGATTATGACACACCAAAAAGAAGTGAACGTCATAAAGGAAGACGATTAATGTCCGAGTTTATTTCATCTGCCGAATTCACATTTCCACGGCATGAAGTATTTTCTCCATCTACTGCTTTATTAGCACCTTCAATGCGAATGCTAGCACAAGCTGGATTCTTCCAAGATCAAGTATTCTTTGATGAGCAAACTGAAAGAATAGAACGGCCATATGTAACACCCAGATCTGAGGCAGAACCTGGTTCTATTCACCACGATTTAATGCAAGATTTTAGGGTCGACACCGAAAATATCGATTTAGAATCTTCTCAGTTGATGCTTACAACACCTCCTAGAGACATACAAGAAAGATTTCAAAGACTTAAAGAAGCTCAAATAAAAAGTTCAATTCCTTCTGAGCATGAAGAACAATTCTATGAAACTCCAACTGAACCACCTGTGGATTTTAGTCCTATTAGGTTTATTAGCCCCAGTGCGTCTGTGTCTACAGTATCTGAAGAAGAGCTAACTTCATCTGAGCTAGAAACAAATGAATGGCTCATAAATATTAACGAAACCGCTGAAAGAGAAATCCATGCAGTAAAACAGTTTGGCAACTTCGAAGACCTGCCATTTGATGAATTAGAATATGAAATTGAGCCAAACTTGGCTAATATTTCTCTTGAAGAGCCCTTTAGTCCTATACCTACACCTTCAGACATCATAAATAGAATTCGATCCGCATATCATCAAAATTTAAAAGAGCTCACAAAGCGTTCAGCAACCAAATCTCCAGAAATGTTGAAATTACCTGAAGATTTGCCAGATGAAAAATTACTTGATTTAAGCGCACCATCTTTTACACAAACGCCGAAAACGCCCCCAAATCAATACAAATCTCCTCGAGTTTCTCTTCCTATGGCATGGGGCGAAGCGCATCCAATTACTCCAGTTGCTACGGTAATTCCATCACCACATAAATTAACACCAATTGAAAAAACTCCCCGACCACCAAGAGAAGACCGCGAACATAAAATTTCTACACCTGAAGGTCAAATCGTGATCCCCCCGCATCCAAAAGACCCCAAGGACTACATGGCAATGATAAGCCGCGCCAAAGCTATTGATAAATTAAATAAACAGAAAGAGAAACAAGCTAAAGAAAGAGATGCAGTACCAACACATGTTCAAAGAAAAGGTAGAGTACCCATATCCAGATGGCAAGGACCTCCACCAAGAAAACAAATCGCCAAACCAAGAAAGAGGCTTGTTCTTAAAAAACGTGTGGATAAAAAGACAAGTGGTCAACAACCCTTGATGCATAATGAAGAAGAGAAAGAAGAATATCCAGCCGAACCACCACCCCTACCACAGGAATATAGAGATGCAGTTGCTAAAGCAAGATTGCTAAGTGGTCTAAAAAATAGAACAGCTGCTCTAAATCCTAAAGTAGCGGCTAAAATTGCAGCAAAAAGAGCTGCACAAGAGGCAGCAGCTCAAGCGTTTAACGCATTACCCGAGCTTGAAAAGATTAAAGTGCGTATGGAACGCTTGCGAATGAAACCACATCGCCGAAGAGCTATTAAGCCTACTTTGGAACAAATTGCATATTTAGAAGCTTTAAGACAAATAGGAGAGTATCAAACTTCCTCTCCAGCGCCGGAAGCATCTGGCACAGGTTTTCAACTAATAGTTGACGATGATAGTCGTGAATTACCTGAACTCGACCAAGTTCAAGAGGACTCTTTAGCAGAATTTGAAGCCTTAGAAGCTCTCGAAGCTCCAACTGTTGAACATTCAGCTCAACCTATTACTGCATTAGATATAAACAAACTTATTTCAGATTTACGTTATCAGCTGTCTACCCCAACAAAGGTAGATCCTAGAGAAAGGTATAGGCAATTATTGGCACAAAGAAAAACACCAACGGTACCAATTGCAAGCCCTGTGAAAACCCCTACAATTACCTATAGTCCTATAACATTAAAATCGAGTCCTCCTGAAGAAGAAACTAAGAGAGCAGAAATATCAACTACTCAAATAACAAGAAGTGGAAATAAATCTATAAGGGAACAAGTTGTTGAAAAATCGGAGATAGCCGACGGAAAATTGCAACATGTTACAACATCTGTTACAACCACAACTGATCCTCAAGGTAATATAACATCCCAAATAAATGAAAGTAAACGTGTGTTTGCGAGAGACCATTCCGTTGAATTGGATTACTCAGAGGACCTTGGAGATGTTCAGGAACCAAGTTTCTTAGACAGCACACCTTTAACACCTATGGATCGACCCAGACCGAGAGACATAATAGATAGGGTAAGCAGGCAAGTTAGGGAAAGATATAGACCAGAAGTACCAACTGGTCATCTTATAGAGTTAAGAACCCCACCACCTGGTTTGCCTTTCCCAACAGATGTACCAGAAGACGAACTTCTAGAAATAAGTTATCCAGCCTCCGAAAGAACTATGCCTCCATCTCCTAGATCTCCATCTGCCACTAGATCTTCAATGAGATCACCCGATATTTCTATACCACAGTTATTTGCATTTACTCCGTCACCTCTTTCCTCTCCTTCCCCACCTTCTGAGGTACCAATCCTTGAACATCGTATTTTATCACCAGAAGGTCCTGTTGTTATACCACCTCATCCTAAAGATCCCACTGATTATAAAGCAATGGTAAGAAGAGCTATGAAAATTCAGCAGCTTATTGAACAAAATGAGGCAGAATCACGTACAGCTAAAGAAGCTGCTGCAAAAGCAGAAAAACAGAAGAAGGAGAGAGTTCCCATATCTAGGTGGACTACTGTACCACCAAGAAAACCAGGAACACGCAAAAAACTTGTTATGAAAAGGCGTGGTATGGATATGACATTAAAAGCACAAGCAAAGCGCGCTAGGGAAAAATCTCCTGAAGAACCCCCCGCACTCCCAGAATACTTTGCAAAGGAAGTTGCGTTGGCAAGGAAATTAGCTGGTATTAAAAGTAGAAGAGCAGATGAAGTGGGCAAGCAAGGTGCAGTGAGTACAGCTCGGTCGCCTATTAAAGATTATGCAACAGTGCTATCCAGAATGAAAGAAATTAAAGAAAAGGGGGCGACAGTACGTGGTCAACCTTCGCTTGCATCGATGGCATACCTGGATGCTTTGAAAGACGCAATGCAAGTACGTCAAAAACTGCAACAACCTGCTGCTGAATCTCCGAAAACGAGATATGAGAGAATTCTTGCTGCAAGAACCGTTGCACCACCTACTACTGAGGAATCTCCCATGCAAGTGCCTAACAGTGTGGATATTCCTTACTCACCGATTCGTTTTGTTAGTCCTCGTATTGGTGACAACCAGGTAGATTTGGCAGAACCTAGAAATCTACACGAATTTGATATAGCAACTCTTCAAGATCTTTATGACTTAGAAGAATTGAGTGAATTCGAACCGCCAAGCTATATTGATGTTAGTCAGTATTTAACAGATGACGATCAGTATACGCAATTAACACCACCAACAACGCCACCACCTGCTCCTTCAGCCATAATTAGCAGAATACGTCGACAATATGAACAGGAGAAAGCAGAAATTACCCTAGAAAGCTCAATTTCAATACCTGAAGCTTTCGAATTTCCCGAAGATTTACCAGAAGAAGCACTTTTTGAAGTCAGTGCACCATACCTTGCACAATCTCCCGATAATATTGCAACACCTACCAAATCTCCCGATATCTCAATTCCTCATTATTTTGAACAATCTCCAGTTTTAAAATCTATTACCCCACCTCGGTTGCCTAGGGAAGCTATGATGGCTACAAGTCCCCCGCTCCAAGGTGTTTTTCCTGGAATTAAAATAAAAACACCACAGGGACCTATTACAATTCCACCCCATCCTAAAGATCCAACTGATGTGCCGGCCATGATAAGAAGAGCACAATTAATTCAAAAACTACGAGGAAGAGAAGCTGCAGAAAAAGCGGCAGCTGCTAAATCTGCTAAAGTTAGAGTACCAATATCAAGAAGAATCCCTACTAAATCAACAGATAGAGCACCAATATCAAGAAGAATTCCTACTAAATTAGTACAAAAAAAAATAACTGCCGAAGTAGGTAAATCTCGTAAGTTAGCGGAATCGAAAACCAAAAGAGCTCCACTCAGTCCTAAAGCAACTGCTCCCCCAATTAGTACATCAGCGAGAACAACACCTTCTCCACCCAGTTATACAACGATAATGGAAAGATACGTTGCTTTAAGAGCAAATAGGCAGAAAGTACAACCGCTGCCTACTGCTAGAGAGTTAACATACAGGCAGCACTTAATAAATCGCCAACAAAGGCAGGAACGAAAACGATTATTAAATGAATTAGAACGTCTACGACAGCAACAAGGTTTTGAATTAGATGAAATAAGAACACCACCACCAGCACGAGAAAGACTGGAAGCAATCAAGTCACGAATTCATGTCGAACCACCCATTTCATCAGAACATCCTTACAGTCCGGTCAAAACGCCGGAGGTCATTGATATACCACAGTACCAGAAAATTACTTTGCCTCAATCTCCCCCATTCGAGTTCCTGGAAAATGATCCCATACCAGATATAGAGGATATATCAATGCCACTTGATGACTTGGATAATTATACTTTGGATTTCGAAACTGCTAATGACGAAGACTTAGAGTTTCAATTAGCAGAAATAGCAAATGCTTCACACATAGATTTTACAGGAAGCCGCAATATAGATAATGTTGAAGGAGCAAGAAATTATTTAAATATATCTGAGAGAATAAAAATGCTTCAACAACAACTATTGGAATCACCTCCTAAAGCAAATGCAAACCATTTAGAGGAATATATATAACATGGCCCAACGATTGGAATTATTGAAAAACCAGCTGTTACGAACAACAACGCAACAGGAATCGCCTACTAATGCGACCACAAAAGATTATGATTGGGCAAATATGTCGTCTTTTGATGAGGATAGCGATCAACAAAATATATATGAAGATCTGATGGACGATTTCGAAGCAATGGAAAGGGAATACATGTAATTTTACATTATGGGCATTTTGTTTATTTTTTATATTTGTATGATTTTTCCGCAATATATTTATTTAAAAAATCCCAAGCACTGTAATAAAAATCATTTGTAAACTGATAAATAAGCCAATATGTATGTATGATACATCCTTTTTTATTTAATATCAAATGATTCCAAAATTGCTTTTACATTATTTTCATATTTCTTTAAATGATATTTCTTAATTATAACTAAATAAATTAAGGGGCCATTATAGTACCGTAGATTTTTAAAGTATTCCATAGCTTGATTTTGTAAGTCCTTAGGCTGTTCCTCTGATAAATAGTCAACGACAATTTCAGAAATTTCATTCAAATGCTTACCATCCAAATCAAGGCATTCGATAACACTGGATAACTCATGCAAAAGTTTTACTTGTAATCTGTATTCTTGAGTTGGGCTGAAACAAGAGACACACATACTCGTATTTAGAAAACTTTAGGAACTTAATTTTAAGTTTAAGTGAAATCATTCACTGAGCTTGAAAAAAAATATGTACATATTTATTTACAAACAAAAGTTGTTATGAGCTTGTTTATATCGTTCTTTACATACAAAAGTTGTTATGAGCTTGTTTATATCGTTCTGTATATACTTACAGAAATTTTTAGGAATTTCCTTTCATACATGCATTCATGGCATTTATATTTTGGGCCCAATTATCGTTTACAACAGTTGTTATTTTAATATTGTAAATTTCAAATTGCGATTACGGTTTACAGCACTTATTTGAGTGTTGTGATTTTAGTTGTCTATGTTGAACATAACACATGTAAACCAAAAAAAATTTTTCAGTATACATATCGTTACCGCAGAGAAAGGCCCTAACTCATTATTTTTCTAAAATCAATATTTTTGCATTTTTCGATACATTAGATGTTCGTCTATCGAAATATACCAAAAACTATTTCGATCGAGTACACATTGGCATTTCTTGTGTTGTCATTTTCAAAATGTGTGCAACGCCGTTCCCATTGTTTTTTTTAAGAAAGCAATGCCACACAACGAAAAATATCGTAGTGTGTACTCGGCATTAGAGTCTTTCTATATTAAAGTAACGATATGTAAATATTTTTGCAAATCTTTTATAACTACAATTTAAAATATTGATGATGTTCACACTAATCAATGATTATATGTCTGAGGAGATCTGGTACACATTAGAACGTTTGGAATGAAATTTATACAAAAACTATAAAATAAATTTAAAAAAACGTACTTATAAATTAAAAAAAATAGACCTCTAAAGTCGAATTGACAAAAAAAAAGAATGTACGAAATGTGACGAGCATATACTACATATGGATGTATGTATGTACATACAAGTACATACGTACCTTTTAAATATATTTGGTCAAGTATTAATAATTTATTGTAATCACATATAAATTTTCTTGTGATATTTCAACTTTTTAAGTTTCCCTTTTTCTTTTATGTTTGTTTATTTAATATATTTGCATAAATTAAAAGCAATGAATATAATTAAAACAATAAAAAATTATTTACTTAAAAATGCAAAACTATTTCATCATCATAAAAAATTTATCGACCTTAAAATCCATTATTATTTCTTTTTCTACTAACAACATATCGCTAATTTACTAAAACTTATAACTCAAAAAAACTAGTTTTCCAGGAAGCTTACAACTTAATGAAAATAGAAAATTTGATTTTTCTCTCAAGAGTTCTGTATAAAAGATAATTATATGAAATTTTTACACAATATAATTAACAATATCAGTGCCTATGTTCCGTAACTTTGGTGAGAACTTTTCCAGACGAAAAGTTTGTTATCATTCTGTGAAACATGATGAGTAACAAAAAACTTAGTTCCCTGCTCATGTTTCTTGTAAGCTTATTTCAGGGGGAAAATTACGGCAGTCGATACGTATCGAAATTATCAAATATTTCCATATAAACTCTATTGAAATGTTTTGTAATTTCGTTCGATAACGAGTGCCGTAATTTGCCCCCAGGTTTTATATGAAGCACCTTGTGGAAAACAGGACAACCATTATAATTGTTTGATTTTTCTCGACGTGAAAACTTCTCGCTAGTTACAGAACACAGGTACAGGATTAATTATGTATCATTAACTCAAAAACTTATTTTTTGGAGTTATGACGTTGTTTTAATAAACACGAATCGAAAATGATCAAACATCTTCAAAGCAATCGTTTTGCAAACCAGATGGGATTCAGTGCTTTAATTCAATTGTATCGATCTGCTTTTGTCCTTCGCCCTTTCGTACATGTTTTTTTAACCTGTGAATATGTGTAATCGTCCTACTTGATGCTGTAAATTTAGTCATTTAAAAGTTTTACTAATATGCCCCGGTGTTCACTAATTATTGAATATATGATTTGCGATTGATTTGTGATTAATATTTAGTTTGGTTTGCCATTTCATCATGAACAGGTTGACAAAAGAACAACGCTTGCAAATCGTGCAAATTTATTTCGAAAATAATGGTTCAGTTCGCGAAGTTTACCGCAAGCTCCGTCCATTTTATGGTCGACATAATCGTCCATCAGAGCAATTAATTCGGTTAACCATGGATCGTTTTCGCACTACGTTTACTCTATGTGATAATACGCATCCGCTGAAGTCGCTCGTCTACGCCAACAAACCAGAAACGTTAGGGGACTTGGAAGCCAACATTCGTGGCGTTATTGCCAACATACGGCCCCATATGCTCGAAAAAGTGGTTGAAAATTGGACCTGTAGAATTGGCTTTATTCGAGCCAGCCGCGGCGGCCACATGCCCGAAATCATATTTAAACGTTAATGGCATAAAATTATCCTTCCAATAAAGCCAAATTGATGGACATTAAAACGATTTTCTTGTGTTTTATTTCAATTCGAAGTTCTATACCTCTAAAAAAACACCCTATACATACATATCGAGCCATAACCGCCAAAAAAGCTTAACCGACACATTTTTGGGCCTCGTTTTTTTTACGAAAATCGATTATTTCCGAGCGCAAACAATCGATTTTGATAAAAAAAAATTAAGTTAGAAAATTATATAGCTTAAACTTTTTTGGCGGTTGTGGGCCAAATTTTCCTTTCATGTTTCTTCCTGTTCATTGTTTTTTCCTTTGTTTTATTTCATATTCATTCCAATTTTTCTACAAGGCCTTTTTATATCCTCTGTTTTCTGCTACAATATATCGCTCGTTTACTCAAAGAACGTCATAACTCAAAAAAACCAGTTTGCCATAAAAAGAGTTTGAAGTTTTCAATTTAGACACAACTTAATGGAAAAATAGAATTTTAATTGTCTCTCAAGAAGTGAGTAAAGATATTTGTATGCAACTTTTATGAAAAAAACCCATGTTTTGAGTTGTGATGTTCTCTTTCCTATAGGACTCACGTGTTATTGTTCTTGACGATGGTTCGACGAAATGTGTATAATTGTCAGTGGCCGTTGGTTTTTCTTGAGAAAGCTTAAAATAGTGTTTTTGTTTACATGCAAGGTGAATTCATATTAGTCGATCTGAACTGCTCAGGTGTAAATTTCGCCGTTTGTAAATTCATATAAGGTATACTCAGCTCTTAGGCAAATTCACATAAGGTATAGTATAGTATTCGCTTTGAGAAATTTATACTTCCAATGTCAAAAAAATGTACTGAAAAATGTGTATTTACATCCAACGTAAATTCAAATTACAATTGGCGAAAATAGTCATATGATCGATCAGCTCCATTCGCTTTGAAAAATTTATACTTTTGATCATGGCAAATTCACATAACGTATACTCAGCTCAATTCGCTTTGAGAAATTTATACTTTAAATGTCAAAAAATGTACTGAAAAATGTGTGTTGACATCCAAGGTATGTTCAAATTACAAGATGCGAAAATAGTCATCTGATCCCTTGCGATCACTTAGTATGGATTCGCCCTGCTTTTGATGTAAAAAAAACGTGTTGGATTCGCTTGAATATATGTTAGATATCAAGCAAGGCAAATTCATATAAGGTATACTCGGCTCAATTCGCTTTGAGAAGTTTATATTTTAAATGTCAAAAAAAATTTACTGAAAAATGTGTGTTGACATCCAACGTATACTCAAATTACAAGCGGCGAAAATAGTCACCTGATCCCTTGCGACCACCTAGTATATATTCGCCCTTGATATCAAGGTACACTTTCAGTACATTTTTTTGACATCAAATCAAAAGTATAAATTTTTTAAAGCGAATTTGAGCCGAGTATACCTTATATCAAGGCCGATTAATAAGGTCAAGTTGAAAACACAGCTGATCTACTTTTTTTCTGCCTAATTCAAGGCGAATTCATATAACTGTTGGCTCGTATGTCATAAGTTGTTTATGTACAGAGACCTGAGACGGGTGATTGTTTTGGCGGCGGCGGCTGAGAACAAATAACATGAAAATCAAATTTAAGATAAAAAATAATTAAAAAATAAATTAAATAATTATTAGTTTATATTGTACATGGAGAATAGGTGGCGACAAAACGTCGGTTGGTTACTGGTTTGATGTATGTAACAAAAATTTGTTTTCGAGAAAATCGATGAAGAATGTTTAGTTCATTAGTTTTATAAAAATACACGATAGAATTTTTTGTATAATAATAAAAGTAATAGATACATATGTTTTTATTCAAACTTAAAGTTGATAAGCTTTTTACATCCAACATGAAAACTTATTATTAGGATTTAAAGAAAAAATCACAAAACCATTTCTCAACGCATGTAGCAACCATAACTTACTGTATATGTACATATATTTAAGTAATTATATCAATTTGATTCATGTAACATGACATTTAAAGGAAAAACAACAGAAGAAATAAAAGACAGTTTGAATATACATATTTAACAAAAGAAATTTTAGTAATAAAAAATAAATATCAATTCATTTAATTAAAACATAACACAATAATTAAATTTTTGTATTTTGCTTTGATTTACGTTAGTTGAGTAGAATATGCATTGATATACATACATCATACAAATTGCGAATATAAATATTAATACTTTTACGTTGGAAATGTGCCACATATCCCAAAAATTTTCCATTGAGGTAAAACAATTTTTTAAATGTTCACCAGTTGTGGAAATGACGCAATATTGCAGCTCTATATCTCCTGATATACTCAAGATATCGCAAAACTTATAACGAATTTAGAAAGAGGACACATTATTCATATATAATCGATCAATAGCTCAATTTTTTTTTTAATATTCCACACATAAAACTAGTAACCAACCGACGATAAGGCAAACTTGTTTCGGCCGCTGCGTAGCTGACTAAAATTATCGACGGCTCGGCTCAGGCGGATGTGAGCCATCATGGCGTAGGTCTCTGCTTCAGTATCTTCAATCAGCTGCTTTTGACATACGAGCCTCCAAGGCAACAACAAAATACCATATTGTTTTTATTGTAAGTATTTTGTTGTAGTATTAACTTTACCTGTCATGAATTTGCCTTGCCTTATATGAATTTCACGTTAGTGACATGATTTAGACCGTTCGGCCTATAATGTTTAATAATCCTTTATTTTTTATAGTACTTACACAGAAATAATTTCTCTAGCTGAATGCATTGCAGCTTGTTGCAAAAAATGTTTAAGGAATGGCATAACATCACTGAAAGAAATTAAAAAAATATATTTTCTTTTATTTATATGTAAATAGTTAACTTACTCTAAGCATCGTTTTGTGATGAATTCTTTAGCATTGATCGCCAACACCTTCAGTAGGGAAAAACAACGGTTCAAAACCAAAGCATTTTTTTGTCGAAATTTCTCTACTAACAGTGGCCATACTGAGTGTATCAAGGGTAATAATTCATTTTCATAATCATGTAACAATGGTATACCACATGTTAAGCATTCCAGTGATAAAATTTGTAATTTCATTTCAGAAGAATTTAAAAATTTGATAGCTTGCTGTAATATTGATTTTATCATTGTAATATGTCGTGGCATTTGTGAATCACTTTGCAGCACATCTTCCTCCATTATATTGGGTTCACAGTTTTGTTTTGAATTTAAATTATTACAAGGTTCCATAGTAACATCTTCTATTTTGTCGGAATTCAAAATACTGAGCCAGAAGTGTAATAAATCACTATCACTTGAATGGCTCTTCCTATTGTCAAAATCGTCAATATGCATTTTTTGCCCATTTTTAATTTCCATCTGACATGATAGAAGCCATAGTGTTATGTGCCTTAAAAAGGCATTAAATACTTTCAAATAAGAAAATGCATTATGAGTTTCATATTGTTTTGAACATTCATTATATATCGTCTCGAAAATTACTTCTAAGTGGGGTAGATTATTACGTGAAGAGAATTGCAAAACAACTGTGAGAATATCTACAGCCGATTGACTTTCTGGTGCCTTTATATAACAAAAAAAAAATATATTAATATTTTGTCGTGATAAATTCACCCATTTTTAAAACATTTTTGTTTGTCGTGAGAGAAGTCAAACTATATATACACTTGTATGTACTCGTATGTACATATACAAATTTTGTCCGAAACAAATGGATGAATTAAGTGGTAAAATTATACATATTTATGTGTACTAACCCGTTTTAATAACCTATTTAAATGATAACTTATGTAATCAATATGAATCTCTATTAACTGTATCGCTTTATTAATTCTAAGGGATTTTTGTATTGATACCAGTGCAAAGTTGGCTGCTTTGTATACCATCGAATTACTGTGGGCTTGAATATTTAGAATGTTAAGTATGTTTATCAATAAAAGGTTTTATATTGTATCTTACCAAGCTTTAAAAGAACTTTGTACAAAGTTTGGAAAACGTAACCATCAAATCTTTCTGCTACATAGAGGGCACAGTGACCCAGGCAGTCCAATACGATGCATGTGTGGAGAACATTAAATTCCGCGTCATTGATGCTGACTTTTTGTCGATTTTGCATGAAATCTAAAACATAAGAGTATTTTAGATGCATATATGCAAACATACATATGTATATATGTATATCTTTTCTACGTTTTTTTAAACATTCATGTCCTTTATCAAATTCTATCAAAAACTTGTATATATGTACATACATATTAGAAGTATGCATTCTGCTCAAAACTTATAGTTATGATATAATTGAGGTCAAAAGTTTGGCAGGTTCTTAATCCGTTGACTACAAAGCAAACGACGGTCTTCGAGAACTCGAGTTCAATCCCTGACCAGACCCAGCGATATTGCCATCATAGTACCGTCTTCTGTCAATATTCGCAGCGTTGAATCGTCGGCGAAGTAAAATAACTAATAAAATTACTACAGGGTAGGCCAAAAGTTACCATGGGGTTTAAAAGTTTAATAACTTTTTCGTTTATTAATTTTTTTAAATTTTTTTTCTCAGATTATATAATATACAAAATGGAAATTTTTTTTACACTAAGTATGAAAAATAATGTCTCTTAAATGACCACCGTTTTCAGCTTCGCACTGGTGGGCGATTATGATTATGAGTAATGAAGCTAATTTTCATTTGAATGGCTTTGTTAATAAGCAGAACTGTAGGTTCTGGGGTTCTGAAAATCCAAGAGCCATTCATAAACGCCAATTGCACCCCATTAGGTGTACAATATGGTGTGGGATCACATCTGAAAATATCATTGGGCCTTACTTCTTCGAGAATGAAGATGGAAGTGCTGTAACCGTAAATGGAGAGCGGTATCGGTTTATAGGAGCCACTGCCCGCACTGCCCGAGACACAATGCCACTTTTAAGTCAAATTTTTGGAGAGCGAATAATTTCCAGAAATTCGGAAATAATTTGGCCCAGCGCGATCGCCAGTTTTGACAGCACCCGACTATTTTCTTTGGGGTTATTTGAAGTAGCGAGTGTATGTGAACAAGCCAGAGACAATCCTTGAACTCAAGGCAAACATTGTTGCAGAAATTTTGGAAGATATTATGGAAAATGCTCTAAAACGAGCCCATCAGTGCGAAGCTGAAAACAGTGGTAATTTAAGAGACATTATTTTTCATACTTAGTGTAAAAAATTTTCCATTTTATATATTATATAATCTGAAAAAAAAATAAAAAAAATTAATAAACGAAAAAGTTATTAAACTTTTAACTTGTACATAGCTTAAATTAATGCTCCTACTTGACACCAGAGGCGTTGCAACGATGTTGTTAAAATTATCAAAACAGACAATAGCATCGACTGTAATGTAATGTAACTGCAACAGTAGGAAACAGGTGATTGATATTATTATGTAAAAAAAAATGAAAATGGTACCTAATTTTCACATGAAAATATCGATCAGCTGTTTGCTACGTTGCAGTTACTTTCCATTACAGTCGGCTAATTGAGCCTTTAAGCTTAATAATTTCACCATATCGTCGGTTGGTTATTGGTTTGCTGCAGTCATAATGTATTTTGAATATACTGTGCCGCAAACCAATAACCAACCGACGATATGCCCTTTTTTCAATATCCCTTTTCTAAAGAAGCTACAGGACAGACTATAGAACGGAACGGAAATAACTGGGCGACGATGAATAAATCAGTTTGGTGGAGATACGAGGAGGTCTACTTTCGCTTCGAATTACAGAGTCGACCTCCAGGCAAAACTAATATACGGACCACTGCACTATAGGTAATTTTACCAGTTTTCAAGGCAAATATTAATTGCAGCCAAATGGCTGGGACCGATTTTAATGATTTTTAGGATTGGAACTTTGGAAAAAAAATATTTTTCTGTGTTGCATATCATTGTATTCAGTATTAAATTGAAAACGGCATTGTTCTTTTCTGTTGTCCTTTCTTCTACAAACGAAACATTTGCAAGTTTACTATAATTCAAGCGGAGATTGCCTACAAAAAACTTATATATTTCAAAAAAATGCACAAAAGTACAGTATGAAAATTATGAAATAAATTCAAAATGTCTCACTATCCATATAAGTACATATTTCATAATTTCAACACCAATTTGACCAAATGCGGCCAAACATTTTGAAAGCTTCTCATAAATAATTTTTATAAAAAAAAAAAAAATTTTAAGGTTATTTAAAAAATTAAGTCAATTTATTTATGCAACAATAAATTACACAGTGATTTGGTTTGATGTGTTCTTTATTATTGGCAATACCAACAATTTCATTATTATGAGTGTTTTCTATTTTATTTTGAGTGCCAGTGACTTGGAGAAACAAAAGTCCGCCAAATGTAGCAAAAATTGCAGCGAAGTATCTCTTCGCACCAAGTACATACCTCCAAAGATGAAAAATCTTATGCTTTCACCGTTTTTGCGGTTTCTTCGGGAGCTGCAAGCGCACACAAAGCTGCAGCAGATCCCAACATGTCAACTGTGGATAGGAGGTAATTTAGGATGCCGAGTTCCACTTCTTTCAAATAAAGAAAGAAACGCTTTCTCCTTTTATGGAGGGACCTAGACTAGACTGGGTCGTCTCAAAAAAGAGTCCACATCGGCATAGAGACTTTGCTAGAATAGGATCCGATAAGGACAAGATCATGAAGCTCTTGAGGCTGGGAAACCTTGATGCACCTAGTAATGATTAGCTCGATACCTCAGGATGCTACAAACAAATCTCTATTCTTCTGAACAAAGAGTCCCTTCCATAAATCCAGGCAATAAAGTGGGAGATTTACTACGGTTTCAGAATCCTCTTCCTCAGGGAGACCTGACTCAGAAGACCGAGGATCCCGATCTCGACACCATGTGGGTACAGATGGTCTGGCAAAAAATCCAGATCCGGAAAATGTGTCAATGGATGAGGCTGCAAGCACAGCCTCTTTGGAGAGTGTTTTTTTTACAACTCTGAGCTGATAGTAAAAAATGGTGATTATAAAGGTAACACAAGTTAATCTTTGTAACTATAATGCAGCAGCGGTTACGGCACTTCTCAGGACGGAAGAGAGGAGCTGTCCTAGTTCAAAAACCTTGGGTGTATGAAAGAAATGTTTGCGGGCTAGGGAAGAAAAGCTATAGGCTTCTCCATGCGACTGGTTAAGGTAAAAACAGAGCATATATAGTTGCCAAAAGTGAATTAAGTACGTTCATTCTGCCTGATTACAGTGAACAAAAACACAGTAGCGATAGCTTGAGAGACTGGAGTAGGCACTATAGTAATAGTTTCCATCTATATGGCACATGAATTTGAATCACCCCTATGAAAATTTGTAAAGCAGCGGTCAAAAATGTAAGAACCTATCGCGGATGCAAATGCCCATCATGTGATCTAGGGAACGTTAAGTTAGGTTAGTTTGCCAGTTTAAAGGTCAATACCCCCCCACTTAGGTCCTAGTTGGTTCCGAAAGGTTTGCCCGCAATGGAGACGTGAAGAGAGGTAATTTCTTCTACGTTTCACCATTCTATTCAGTGCTGAAGACCGGATACATGAGTTTATCACAGTTGTCACAGTTTGACAAATCCTGAATCAGTGGACTGCCCAGTGAAATCACTCTTTTCTCATAGAGGGCGAGACATATACGGAGGAGGTATTCTTCAGTAGCTTCCTCCTCCTCATTATGACAACTTCTACAGAAATCGTTATATGGTAGATTTAATCTTCTAGGACCCACACATCTAAGACTGCAAAAGTGTGCTTATTCGCTCGTGTCCCTACAGGATTGCATATCTACTACAGTCGTATTCGGGCCATATTTGCTCGTTATCGAGCAGGTGACCTCGTTAGACCATATTGTCTGTGAGATCCCAATAAATCTTTCTGAATTTGGATCTTACAGCATTTTAACGGGACGCTAACCATTTGATCCTTGTCAGGAATGTGCATTCGAGCTTCGGGTCTGGCTGGTTCATAAGCAACGATATTTCCGGGCACATTATTATGCCCTCTAACCCAGAGTACCTTCAAGTTTGAATATCTCGCTATCTCATTAAGAGACATCCGGCATACAACAAGTTGGATGTTGTGTAGACACCCGATAGAGACATGATCGCAGATTTGCTTTCCTATAGTACCTCATCCAGTTAGGTGCTCTCTTCTAATCAGTATTGCCATATATGTACATAAATATGTACGTTTGAGGAAAACACTGATCATATCGAACAAATAAATGTTTTTCAGAAGAAAAACCTTCGAAAAAGATCTAACAGTATTATATTTCGTATTAAAAAGTAAGGCCGGGTTTCCATCGGTGTGCCATGTGCCACACATGAGTAAAAATAACGTAACCATTAATTACATTAATTAATGAAAAACTGTTTGATTCAGATACGTATTTATTAAGTTAAACAGTTTCATAATAATAGACATTTTTAAGGAATCCAACACGATTGGAAACAGTTTAAATCAATAAATACATGTCTGAATCAAACAGTTTTTCATTAGTAATTAGTGGTTACGTTATTTTTCCTCATGTGTGGCACATGGCACACCAATGGAAACCTGGCCAAAGAATAACATAACATCGTTATGTTAAGCAATTTATATACTGGTATGGTATGCGGCATTAAATCAGTTATTGTAACTAATGCTATTAGCTGGCATTTACGAACTTTTCAATATAATTTTTCTTGAGACACGGTTTCGTTATTGATTTTTCTTCCCAACGTTTGTTGTACAACAAGTCGAACGTTATCGACATCGTAGGACACTTTAGCATCCAGTTAAAATTATGTATGTACATAAATATGTATATACATATCTATATATAGAAAACAAAGGTAAAATATCAAAACTTAAATATTTATTTATGTTTTTCATACAAAATTCTTCAACCAAAAAGCACATACCAGTTTTCACAACCCAGACGGACGAGATGATTAACCCTAGACCCTATACCCGGCCACAGGTGTGACCAGTATGTAACTTCTAGTAATGTAGCTCCTAAGCCGCTTAGTTTTTGCTAAAACTCCGGATCTAGGAAGATGGTGCAAATCTGCGTCAATTAACACCTCAACTACTGTCCTAGGGCAAGCCATTGAGGAGCTATGAGCCTTCAAAGTCGAGACCCACAAGAACGTATACCCGAGTACAAGTGTACTTGGAGTAATTTTAATGCAAATTTATGAATTGGATACATAATCAAATAATGTTTTTGTGATGGTAATATAAATTTATGCTTTTATTATTATATTATAATAATATTAGCATTAATATTATAATAATTATTAACTATAACTTAAATGATTTAAATTTTGTCCTCCTTATTGCAAATTTCGCACACAAACGAATTGCTTGAATGCTGCAAACATATTGGCCTTTTTTGTTGACATTTATACCGATGTGTTGGCGTTAGCCCGATCACATTGTATTCTTATGACCACTCAAAATGTTTGCAAATATGTTCAACTACGAAATTGCATTAAAAAAATACTGTTTCTTCGAATATACATATAAATAAAAACGGAAAAATTGATACTGGCCACACCTGTACTTGGGTATACGTACTCGTAGAAAAAGTTGGGCATAAGAAGGACGAGGGTTAAAAAATATATGTATGTATATGAAATATTTTTTATTGATTTACATAAAATTTTTCTGGACTAGTCGACTGCCCGGCTTGTGGAAACAAGTGGTAAATTTTTGAAACTTGTAGATATGAAACCATAATTAAATTTTTAAAATTTTTGACTTTTTTCTATAAATTAAACTTTGTTTACTTTGCTGAAAAGTAAAAAAAAAGTAAAAACTGATAATTTTAAAGAAACTGGGATCAAATCGTCACGTCCGCAATCGTATCTACAATCGTATGAAAAGAAATTAAGTGATACGTCAATCGTATAAGCTGAATGGGATTTCAGTACGTCCACGTACATATGTATGTATGTCATAATCCGAAAATGGTGCTTTTACGTGACGAGTTGTACGTTCACGGATGTGACCATTCAACCCCTGATTGTTTAAAGAAAAAACTGCATGACCGCTCAACGGTTTAAAACAAAAACAAAAATCTGATATTTAGCAACGCTGCTTCTAATTACCATATATACACATGTGTATGTATACATATATGTATACATATCAGTATTGCATACATAAGTATATGTATGCAGTTATTTGTAAGCTAATACATACTACGTTTATACGTGCACAATTTGCAAATAAAAATTTATTTATTTATTGATATATATTATACAAAGTAAATTTGCATAATAAGGCTTCACAAATATGGGCGGAGTAACTAGACCCAAGATGCTAAACACAAATTTCTGAAAAGAACTACTTAGTGCTTTTTTTAGTTTGGCACTAACGCTCAAAATTTGGCGTTTTGAGTCCTACAAAAACACTAAAAATAGTGCCAAAAGCACCAAGTTGACATCGCTGGCTGAATCATGACATAATTTCTTGTATTTATGCGCCCTCCTACTTATTGCAATGTTGTCCAACTTCATATACACTCGAAAGTTCGAAGTTCTCATGGAACTCATACTTAGCAACAGTTAGGACGTTGTTGATTTCGACTCTCCTTAACTCAATGCCTATAGACAATGCAAAATAAGTATGGTATGGCAAAGCGAACTTCGCATACGAACATTAAAATACTCATTATGAGTATACACTTTATACTAGTTGTAGTTTTATGTGGAGTTTCCACAATGCAAGCACGCGAATTGTCTAGAAAAAATATATGAAAAGCACTCAAATTTTTGAATGATTCCTATAAAAATTTTTTGACAAGTCGCTTGCTTGCATTGTGGAAACTACACATTAGTATATGGATGAGTTGAGTGAGCTGAATCAATGTAAGTACTATAAGTATTTTTCTGAAATTATAAATCAAACTGAGGTGATTTATGAGAGTAAGTAATAAGGGTCACATTGTTCCCAAAAATAATTCGTTATGGAGAAAAATTCGTTAAAGGGAAGTTCGACTGTCTTCTAAGTAATTTAACATTTGGGTATAAATATATTTTTGGTTAATTAAAAACTTACCTTCCGTTTCATCGTCAGAATCGTAATCCCGTGTTCGTATCTCTACAGCAGATTCATAAAGTCCAGGAGTGCGATTAACAAACCAATCTGTATGCTAAAAATAATTAATTATATTGAAAAAATACACATACATACATATCGTCACCTTAAATGCAAACGGACGTAACTACACAAAAATTCGAAATAGAGTTTTTGATTGATTATGGTTCATTTTATCAAACTACATGTTCACGCAAATATTTAGACCTCTGCGGTCAAAAATGCAACTTTATTAAAGAAATGAAGTAATTACGAATGCATATATTTCTTATTGCAAAGAACGTAACTAACATAAAGGCTTAAATATGTATATATTAAAAGGAAATAAATGGTTAAAAGTATACATATATGTAAGTATCCATACTATAAGTAAATTTCGAAGAAAATTTTCAGGAATACTTTATTATTGTTGACTTTGTAACGATTTTTTGTTTCTCCTGCAAAAAAAATATAAAAGTGTAGTTACATCCGTTTGCATTTAAAGTGACGATATGTAGATATCATTACTTCATTTTTAAAAATCGAGAATGCTGTATTTTTCGATACATTAGATGTTCTTCAATCGAAATATAAAAAAGTCGATTTCAAACAAATAATGAGTTAGGGCCTTTCTATAGGTAACGATATATATATACATATGTATGACTGAATATACATATACATATATCGCTCCTTTATTGGAACATAGTCTTACATATCGAATCCCATTTGCGATTTCATCGTAAGCTTCTTTTGTAGAAATATTACTTTACGCATAAATTCTTACCCTATTTACTTTAAGTTGGGTAACTTCATCTGGCTCAAAAGCTAAATTCCAATGCTTGTCATCCAATAAGTCATCAAGTAATAGCTTAACCAATTTCAAATCCTGACACTGGAATTGATTGTTCATTTCCTTAGCTGTGACCAACCATAATAGCATTAAAAGGACTTCATTCAACGCTACATTCTTTTGTAGCATTTCCAAGAGGTAATCTACGATAATGTTATTTAAAATCGGCGTTCTACCCATTATACAACATATATCATGCAAACACTTCACATTTTGTTCTGAGTTTATATTTTTAAATTTACGCCACGGCAATTTACTGCTTTCCAAATAATCACCCTCGACATCCATTTCACGTAATGAGCATTCTTCCATTAAAAAATCGGAGGATGTCTGGAGGTCTAAAGCTGATAACAAGCACATACAAAACATTTCTAAATTATGGGGAATTGAAAGTAACGACTTTAATCTACCAGCACTTAGTATTCTAAAAAATCCTTTAATAAACTTCAATTCGGAATGCTGTTCTTCATTATCACAGCGGGCTATAATTCGTGGTAGTTTTGTTAAATGCTCATCTAGCAGTATTTCTGAGTTTTCATCAAATATTCCTTCATTTGAATTATTTTGCAATTGATTTATACATTTACAACAAACGTTTCGTATATGAATATCTTCATCCTCTGTTAAAGCCACGACCGACTCCAACATAAGACCAAAATTCTCCTTAAGGTTATGAGAGCAAGTTTCCAAAAGAAGGCAACAAGTTTCTGCATAAATTTCGCGAATTTTTTTCGAACTATGACAGCGTAACTTGCAAGTTTGCGTAAAGATAACATGCAGTTTTTTCGATGTAGCTTGTATCCATTCTTGAGAACGTCCGGATTCTTGTAAATTTTTCAATTTCTGCTCTAACTGTTCACGATTATTTTTAATGACTAATATATCATTTTCTTTATGTACAACATTACCATACGTTAGGCTTTCACTTAATAATCTCTTAAAAGAACCAGGATTGTATTTAGCATGTATTAAGCTTTCTGATGTTTCTTCATAGATAACACACAGTATTCGGCCCATCGCTTTAATAGCAGGCTAATCAACAAAAATATATTTAAAAATATGAAAAATGA
This sequence comes from Nowickia ferox, assembly GCA_936439885.1. Classification (NCBI taxonomy): domain Eukaryota; kingdom Metazoa; phylum Arthropoda; class Insecta; order Diptera; family Tachinidae; genus Nowickia; species Nowickia ferox. The sequence continues at coordinate 84,860,123 of OW387023.1, read as the reverse complement.
TACCTCGATATAAATCGGTACTTACAATTTTTATACTTTCTCCCACAGTAGCATCTGCAATTGAGATTTGGCATAGAACTGTAATAATTTTTGGAAGAAAAATAAATATTGTATTGGCGACTTGGTTGCGCAAAACGACATCCATACGATCAGCTTCATCGTGTACATAAAATACAATCATTAAACATTCCAAAGAACATAAACTAAACGAGAAATTATACCAAAATTATTGTCTACGCTAAAAACAAACTTACATCAATTTTTTGTATTTATCTTTTTCAATGAATTCTACTAATGTTAGTAAGACTTGTCCCAATATCATGGCTGAGTCACAAGTATAAAACTGTTCCAGTACATCCGATGTTGAACGTCGGAAGCATTCAGTAATACATCTTACAGTAGACAATTTTAATTCTTCACTTAAATTAGACCTTAATGAAGCTTTGTCAGCATCCCGCACTTGCTTGAGTGCAACAACAAGCATTGTTCGAAGAGCTGTCAATTCCTTTAAATACACTTTTGAGGTGACCAAAGTAATGCATTCTAAACAACCAGCACGTAAGTCCTGATTATCACTAAATTTATAAATAAACATATATTTATGTTATGTGCTTTTATGCATAAATAAATATAATTTATTCGAATTACTTGCAGAGTTCTTCCAATTTTAAAACTAAAGGCACCAAAATTTGTACATTAAAAATACTCATGTGCATCCAATTAAACTGGGACAGTTCATTTTCCAAAGTTTTAAGATTATGTTTTGTAGCATGTCGTAAAAATTCATCCATGGCAGGTTTAATTCTTAAAACAAACGGTTCTAATGATGCCATGGTTAATCTTTTCCAGATGTTCTCTTTTCTTCTAATTTGTTATCCAGAAACGTCCAAATAAACAGGTAATGTTCCACCAAAGAAAGGCTACTTCGTGGCTATAGTTTGTATTGGAATTATCCCCCAATCAATACACCGCAGAGAAATACTATATTATGTCCCTACAAGAAATGAATGACTGAAACTAATACAAACGAAATTTTTTCACTAACACATTTGCAATAATTTTCCATTGAATTTAAGAGTGCCAGTCAATTGACTAGTCATTTTACCGGTAGTAATGACCGACACATTTAAAACTTATATTTGTTCCTCTCTAACATGTATGTTAGAGTGAAACATATAGTGTGCATATACCAAAACTTTTAAGATATCGCATTTTATTGTAAAATATACAATTCGTTCGGTCTGTGCAATTAAAATTTATACAAGTGCTAAGGAAGTTAAGTAGCAACAATAGTGCATAAAATAAATTGAAAAGTTTCATTTAATTAATACATTTATGCATTTCTTTTTAAAATTTTAGATATTTACAAAAAGCAAGGTTTGCTGGAGCTGGAAAAAAACATGAAGAAGACTAGAGTGGTACCACCTATATTATTTTGTGTTTTAGTTTGTTTATGTAATTGTATATTAATTATTTCTTTATTTTCTTATAATAAAAAACAATTAAAATAACATAAAATTATGTTTATTTATTTAAAAGTTTCATTTTACCAGTTTCTATGTAAACATTGACTAGTAATCGTTGACCAGTTTCTACGTAACCATTGACTAGTCATAGTTTACCAATGCTTATGTAATCAGTGACTGGCAAAAAAGAAGCAGAGTAAGCAGTTCAGATATATGTGTTTTAATTGAGTGAAATTAATAAGTAAGAGAGAGATAAAAAATCACACGTACACAAATGTTTTGGTCATTTTTTTCACCAAGCCCTTAATAAACTAACTGGGGACTGTGACCACAGTTTCGGTGATCGCTACTAGTCAAATGACTAGTCAATTGACTAGTAGTCTTCTTGTAGGGGTGTCACTATTTTCAGTTTGTAAACATCTAATAAGTAATGCCAATTATGATGAAAAAAAAAACGTTTAATGACACCACCACTTGACATTTGTTGTAACTTGAATGACTGATTACTCTACGTCTCCACCCGACATGAAATTTTGCTGTAACTTGAAGTTATAATAATATATTGCAAGCACTGAAAATAAGCTGTCTCCATTGGCAGTAACAATTTTGACAATCACTGCAATATACATATCGTCGGTTGGTTATTGGTTTGCGGCACAGTATATTAAAAATAGATTATGTCTGCAGCAAACCAATAACCAACCGACGATATGTTAAACACACTAGTACAAAGGCAAAAGTATGAAATTATTATGGAGATGCGTTTTGACCTATCAGACAAGTACCCATAAACATCACAATTCTTGATTGTTTGTTAAATAGGGCCGCTAACATTTTCTCCAACGATATCCATATGTATGTAATAATTCTACAAAACAGTTTTATTGCAAATATACTATTTCCGACTAAAATATGACCCCCTCAATAAAGAGAACGCCAGCTGCATGATACAATTATACAAGGTACTTGCACAAGCCCAGACTGTTAATGTATACAATGCAGAAAGTTGTCAAACTTTGTTTAAAAGCTGCAAAAATGTTAGTGTATGTGTGTGAATAAAATGATTACAGTGTTGCCAATGAATTTTCACATTGAAGAAAATTACACTACACATGCTTTGTGTAGATTAAAATTAAAACAAAATTAAATAAAAATAAAACACAAAGTAGAATTACACACATATTATACATGAATCTCATTGCATGGTCTACAGATGAGAGTAAAAATTACACACTGTGTATTACACACATATTGGCATCACTGAATGACTATAATCATGCATGAATGCCGCCTCTGCAATTGTACCTTAGTTACCCTGTGATTGTAATTTTTAAAAACAAAAGACATCTGCTTCTGACAATTATAGGTATGTTTCTACCAATAAAATACGTGTGTTTCTTGGTGTTACAATTTCGTTGTAGTCGTGCAAGTACCTTGTATAATTGTATCATGGCCAGCTGTATTTTTAAATCTTGTTTTGTTTTTATAAATGTGCTTATCCAAATATTTAAATCAATCTGTAAATAAAAAAACCAAAGAAATTATGAAGCGTGCTTGCCAACTAAAACCTTTAGAGCCGGAACATAAAGTTATTCAACTAGAAACGGGCTTAAATATAATTGGTCGTAATAAAGATACTGGCATACGAGACACCAAGTGTTCAAAACAGCAATTAGAATTAAAAGTTGACTTAGATTCTGCCAATATAAAGATAAAAGTCTTGGGCTTAAATCCTTGTGGCGTTAATGGTTTTATGGCCTTGCAACACACCGAATGTGAATTGCAACATGGTGATGTACTAGAAGTAGTTTATGGTCGACATCCATTTGAAGTTATATTTAAGCCGGCTCCTCCACTGAACAAAATTGATGAGAGGTTCGTAGAAAAGGATGCGATGAGAGGGAGCGATATAGACTCATGGGATTCAGTTGAAAATGGCAAAATGCTAATATATACCAGTAAAGGAGTTAAAGGATCAGAGAAAATTGCTGGCTTTGACATCGATGGTACAATAATTAAAACCAAATCCGGCAAAGTGTTTCCAATATCAAGTGACGATTGGACTTTAAACTACCCAGAAATTTGTAAAAAGCTTAAATCTCTTAATGACAACGGTTTTAAAATATGCTTTTTTACTAATCAGGCGGGTATATCAAAAGGTAGAGTTAATGTTGAAGAATTTAAAATCAAGGTAAAGGCAATTATTGCTAAATTGCAAGTACCTGTACAAGTATTTATTGCTACCTCGGATGGATATTATCGTAAACCCTTACCTGGAATGTGGGAGCATTTGGAAAAGGAAAGAAACCAAGGTATTGAAATTAAACGTGATGAAAGTTTTTATGTTGGTGATGCTGCCGGTAGGCCAGAAGTAGGTAAAGGTGGTAATAAGCGTCGAAAAGATCATTCGCTGGTAGATAGGCTATATGCAAGTAATCTTGGAATACCATTTTATACCCCCGAAGAACATTTTTTGAGTGCAAAATCAGAAGAGTGGAAAAGGCTTGATTTCGATCCCACAATGGATTTTAGTGACTTGCCACTATTGGATCCGAAGGATACGAAAATTCCATCGGATGAATGTGAAATGATTATTATGATGGGATTACCTGGATCAGGTAATTAATTTTTTATCGGTTCCTATATACATAATTTCATGCAGACATACATATATGTATGTATATACATAAAATGTATCTATTTGATTATTTTTCAGGAAAATCGCATTTTAGCCAAAAATACTTAGGTACACTCGGTTATACCATAGCAAATGGAGATACTCTGGGTGGCAGTAAAGCATGTTTAAAGAGTTGCGATAAGTCTCTAATGCTAAAAAAATCATGCGTTGTAGATAATACCAATGTTGATGTTGAATCTCGCAAAAAGTTTGTTGAACTTGCTAAAACTCATAAAATTAAGTGTCGTTGTTTTATAATGAATGTCTCTGTGGCGCAAGTTAAACATAATATAGCGTTTCGACAACTCACGGACAGCAAACATTCCAAAATAAATGATATGATTTTTAATACCTTGAAAAAGAAATATTCTCTTCCATCGTTAACAGAAGGGTTTTCGGAAATAGTAAAGGTGAATTTAAAACCTGAATTTGAAAGTTCTGATTTGAAACGTTTGTATAAATTATATTTGGTGGAAAAATGAGTAAAATAAAAGAGATTTTAATAAAAAAAATTGGAAATGTTTTCTAAACATGTAGCAACAATGTTTAACGAGAATCCACTTATTTCAGTCCAAAGTAAATATGCGTTTTGCTATATCATCTATCATCCAGTCGATGGCATTTAAGAGTTTCTCTCCAGTAACTGCGCTTACACCTACAACTAACCAATGATGTGTGGAAATGTTGTCCAATTGAAGAATCTTATGGGAAGATAAAAATATAAAGATGCTTGATTTAATGCATTCATATTTATATCTGTGGCAATATGGAATAGGAGCTGAAGTAGTCTTAAGGAAATCTAACTTTTTATGTTGCATTATTTTCCAGTTACAAGTTAGCACTGCTTAAAATGCTACATATGGAAAGAAAGTATTATAAGAAAGTAGAATCATGCGATACAGCCTTTTAATCTCTTAGCGGTAGCGTCAAAACTTCCGAAAAACACTGTTGTGCTTAAGTCGACTTAAGCTATTACTCTATATTGCCACAGATATATGTACATAGATCGATACATTAACTTACCTCCTTAATTTCGTTTGCCGATAAAGCACCGGGTAAATCTTGTTTATTCGCTAAAACAAGCAAAGTGGCTCCAGCCAGCCTTTCTTCTTGTAATAATATTTCCAGTTCTTCTTTACATGTTTCCAAGCGCATGCGATCAGCACAGTCCACCACCCAAACTAATCCATCTGTGCATTCAAAATAATTACGCCAATATGACCGTAAAGACCGCTGTCCCCCAACATCCCACATATTTAAGGTATAACCATTGTGTTCCAGGGTTTTTATATTAAAACCCAACGTTGGAGAGATTGTATCAATAGGTTCTCCATTAAATCTTTTCAATATTGTTGTTTTGCCAGCATTGTCCAAACCTCTTTAAACCAAATATAAATGACTCATTGTTCATTTCATAAAGAAATTATATTTGTTTTACTTACAAAAGAAGGATGCGCATTTCTTTTTCTTTTTGTCTCATTTTTTTTAAAACAGTAAGAAACCCCATTATTTTTTATAACAATTAAGCAATAAATTTAGAAAGTTTTAAAATTAAAGCTACAGATGTATGTTTTTATTTTTATATAAATTTTTTACCTAGAGGTGTCTGTGTTTTTTGCACTACTCTAAATTAAAATCTGGCATCTCTATTAATATGTGATTCGGAATATTATTGAATTGAAACAAGGCGGTAGAATTAAAATTATAGAATTAATATTATAAATTTTTGTAAATTATCTGAACATTATATCTAATTATGTACTTTTTCAATATATAAATTTTTCTTTGTGCAACTATATAATATGTATATATATTTAAATATATATATAAGCTTTTCAATTGAATGTCCAGTTCAGAGTTGCATTCTAAGAGTATTATTATTTACAACTATGAATCATAATTCCAGGGGAAAATGGCAACCTGTCAGTTTTATATTGTCCATACATTGTGAACAGAGAGAAGAGAATTTTTAATACACTCCAATTATTTATTTGTGGGTAAACCTCGGAAACTTTATCACGATTTTCTAGTTTTTGAAAATTATATAAAGTACTAGGAAGATGTTGAACTTGTCCAGAGTAAGTGTGAAAATAAATTTCTGATTAATAAACTGAAATAGAATATGACTAAATATAATTTTAACCTACTTTAAAAATTACAATATGTTACGTAAGGCCGTAATTCGCAGTTTTTGCACCTCCGTTCCTCAACGCAGTGCAGCAAAAGCCGAAATCGATAAGGGCTATTTCGAAATAAAAAAATTGCAAGAACATTTTCAAAAAAAGGATGGAAAACCCGTCTTTCTTAAGGGCTCGGCTTTCGATCAAGTGTTGTACCGCCTTACCGTTGCTCTGAGCTTAGTTGGCATTGGTGGCATGGGCAAATTATTCTATGATTTGTCTGTTCCAAAGTAAGGCTAACACACTTAAAACCAAGCAACAAGCAATTTCTGTCCTGTTACTGTGTTTCCCGCATTTCATCTTTAAATTGTAAGTTTTGTCAGCATGATATAAAGTATAAAATAACATTTTTATTATTCCCACAGAATCGTGAACTTGTGGATCATTTTAAAATAAACGCATATGTATGTATGTAAATGTTATGTATGTTAATACTTACACATTCTTCAGAAATATATAAAATTTTAAAATAACTATTACATTTGTTTTAAATGATAGTTCATACATATTTGCAATAATCAGTTTATTTCCTTGCTAGAATTATCGAGTTTTAGTTGAATCCATTATCAATAAACAATATATTTATGGAAATAAAATAGAAAACTTCCTGAAATCATTTTGCTTTATAATAATGTAGGTAAGATGTTCCTAAATATGTATAACTCGAACATTTTTGCAATGCAATTTGCTACCAAATGTATAATTGTTTTCGATGCGCAGATTGTCAAGGAATGTTCCATCTGTTATGAGCTGATGAAATCAGCCACACGAATGCAGGGACCTGAAAGACGCACAGAGTATGCAATCAGACATGAAGCCGTAATATTCTATGATTACAATGCTTTGTTTTCATCGATGCAGAACGGTCTCGCTAAAATTAGGTTCACTTCAGAACATTTTATCCGAAATTGTCCTGATTCGTTCTTGGCCTCAAAACGAGCAATTCTTTCAGTATCCATATGTTGCCAGAAAGATGGGGAAAAGGTCATAGCTCATGATGGCCAATACTTTGAATAAATTCATATTACACCAATATGTCACAAGATTTATACATGTATCTCATTTTACCAATTGTGCACATAAGGCTTGTTTCTAAAAATCATAAATTTTAAATACACCGCAAGAATGTCATTCGCTGGAATATACATACGTGCGCTAAATCCTATAAAATCTAAATCAATAAAAATAGTTTTTGTTAATTTTAATATAAATTTCATGTGTTTGTAATAAAATTAATAATTTTAATGTTACATTATTAGACGAAAATTTAATTTTTCATACATCTTCATTCAACTAAGCATAATAGTTCAAATTAGCCTTCTTCTTAGCTTGTACCTCCATAATGGCGTCCATGAAATCTTCATGAGTTACTTGAGTAGCTGAACGTCGCAAGGCAATCATACCAGCTTCAACGCAAACAGCTTTACATTGGGCACCGTTGAAATCATCTGTGGAACGAGCTAATTCTTCAAAATTTACATCGGTACTGACATTCATTTTACGAGAGTGAATTTGCATAATACGAGCGCGAGCTTCTTCATTAGGATGAGGAAACTCTATTTTTCTATCTAGACGTCCCGAACGTAATAGGGCGGGATCTAAAATATCTACACGGTTTGTGGCAGCAATAACTTTAATATCAGCCGTTGAACTAAATCCGTCAAGCTGATTGAGCAACTCTAACATGGTGCGTTGCACTTCACGATCACCGGCTTTCTCAGAATCGAAACGCTTTGTGCCAATAGCGTCAAGTTCATCAATAAAAATAATGGCTGGAGCCTTTTCTTTTGCTAAGGCAAAAGCATCTCTGACTAATTTTGCACCATCACCAATAAACATCTGCACCAATTGTGGACCAGCCAGTTTTAGAAATGTGGATTTAGTTTGAGCAGCACAAGCTCGAGCCAATAAAGTTTTTCCCGTACCAGGAGGACCATACAGCAAAACACCCTTAGGTGGGTGAATGCCTAAATTTTTGAATTTTTCCTTATGTGTCATTGGCAAAACAACGGCCTCAATCAGTTCTTGGATTTGTTTATCCAACCCTCCAATATCAGAGTATTGCTCCGTGGGGCGCTCATCTACCTCCATTGCTTTCACACGAGCATCATATTCAGCGGGTAGAGTCTCTAATATCAAATACGAATCTTTATTAACTCCAACCAAATCGCCTGGTTTTAACTTTTCCGCATCTACCAGACCAATGACTGGCAAAAAGTAAGCTTGTCGAGTAGACGTTTTTATTACAGCACATTTGCCCTTACGTTGGTTATCCAAAACTTGTACTGCACCATCATCTTCATCTTCTTGAGCTTCCATATCAAGCAGTTCAATAACATTGGACACCAAATATGGCAATGTTTTATTTACCTACAAATGATTACCTTTTAATTATACATACACATATGTATCTTCCTCCACTTACTTTAATTTTCTCTGTATTATCCTTTATTTTGTCATTTTGTGCCTGAATTTCATGGGTTATTCGCATAACCTCACTCTTCATAATTTTTATCTCATTGTCCATTAAACGAGTCCTGCTAACGATTTCATCCGTGGACATACGCATAACTTCTTCCCCTAATTCTTCACCATCCTCCCAAATCGATTTATCTTCTAGTGTAGCGGCCATTATAAGTCAATCTAATTTAAAGAATATAGGCCGTTTAATTAAATGTTTATTGTTTATAACACACAATAAGTTTATGTAGCTATTTTTTCTGCTTTGCCGATGACTTGTAAATTTTTGTTTTGTATTGTTTGACAGTTCTCTCTTCTCATCAGTGTTGTCAGCACGCCTGCCAGATGTGACGATTTATCGTCATTTTGACGATTTTTGGTGCCGAAAATAGAAAAATGACGATTTGACAATTTTTTCCTTAAAATTGACGATTTTTCAATAGTTCCAATAGGGACTTTGATGTAGTTTGCAGACTCTTTCTTAATAATTTATTGTTGAATTTAAAACAATTTATTTGTTGATGCTTTAGGGTTCAATTAAAAGAAATTTTATGTATAGATACTACTCGTACTCGTGATATCCAAACATAAATGTGAAAAAGTTCAAGTTCCTATCAAAAATTTCGGCAATCAAAGGTACTGAGACTAAAACTTAGACCTGCTGACTTGGGAATATTTTTCATAATTTTACCACTGAGGGGAACAAAGTTATGAGGAAGTAAAGACAATGCGAATGACTTCGTGTAAAATTCATGTATTAAAATGAATTGTTATGTTTTGTTGCTTAATAAATACATTTATAAAATAAAACATATGTATACATGTTTAAAAAAAAGTGCATTTTGATTTGTCCGATTTTTCGAGTGTGATATGACGATAATTTTATATTTTATCGGGGTTTCGACGATTTTTCGATCATTTTATCTGGCTTTATTTTCAGGCTCCTCGCCAAATGACTTGTGGAATATCGCCATTATAATAAAACATTAAATTTTAGCTACAAAAAATATTTTTGATTGAGGCAATTTTAAACTTAATTGAACTATAGTGAATTTTCATCAGAAATAATTTCTTAATCGGGCTTAAGTTCCGTAGTTTCAATTCTATTCTAAAGAAGAGAAGAAAAATTAAACTAGAATTCAATAGCCGGGGGAAATACCGATATTTTTCTGTGCAGCCATGCACTTCATCAGCACCCATGTCTATCTACTTGGGTAGAGATTACTGAACTTAAGCTAGATTAAGAAATTAATTCTGACTAAAAAAAAATTATTTTGTGATTACATTACAAGTATTATTATATTTTAAATTCGTTGGTTCCAATTTATAAAAGGAAATTTCCCATTGTGTTTAATAAACACTAAATGAGATTTTGTGGTCCACAGTTTTTTTTTAACTTCTTGAACTTCAGAAAATTTTGTTTGAGATAAAGAGTTACAACATTTATAACTTCTTGCACGAAATATTTTCTGTTGCAAAAAAAATTTATTGCATAAAAATGTTATATTTGTAACATTATTCTATTTTATTGAAATCGTAAAAATATAGCCAAAAATATCGCCAAGGAGTTCAAATATCGCCAAGTAGTTCAAATATCGCCAAGAAAATCCCCATTTTAAAATGTTCATCGCCAAAACAAATTTTTGTCGCCACGTTTGGCGAGATATCCTCATATCTGATAACACTATAACACTGCTAGGGTGTTTTTTATTGAGGTATAGAACTTTAAGTTGGCATCACTTTTTTAACTGGGGGACATTTTGTCAGCTGTCAAGTGATTAATATTTAGTTTGGTTTGCCATTTCATCATGAACAGGTTGACAAAAGAACAACGCTTGCAAATCGTGCAAATTTATTTCGAAAATAATGGTTCAGTTCGCGAAGTTTACCGCAAGCTCCGTCCATTTTATGGTCGACCGTTGGTTACCGTTAATGGAGACCGGTATAGCGCCATGATAACCGACTATTTTGTTCCCGAATTGGATGGCATGAATGTGGATGAGTTGTGGTTCCAACAAGACGGCGCTACATGCCACACAGCGCACGTCACAATCGATTTATTGAAGGAAACATTCGATGAGCGCATAATTTCGCCCCATATGCTCGAAAAAGTGGTTGAAAATTGGAACTGTAAAATTGGCTTTATTCGAGCCAGCCGCGGCGGCCACATGCCCGAAATCATATTTAAACGTTAATGGCATAAAATTATCCTTCCAATAAAGCCAAATTGATGGACATTAAAACGATTTTCTTGTGTTTTATTTCAATTCGAAGTTCTATACCTCTAAAAAAACACCCTATATAAATTATATGTCAAAATCAAATATCTCCCAGGGGGCGGAATACGCAAAAATTAATTTTGAAGTTTTCACCAATTCATTCAGGAAGAGGTCACTTGATACTAAAAATCGCCTTGGTGAATACTTGTGAGAAAATTATTCACTGGAAAAACTTATCGTTGCGGAATTGGCCTTTGGTACACAAAAAATAGCCCAATTAATTTATTTGCAAGTTGACAACACTAACTACAGCTGTATTAATTTGGCGCCAAGTGTAAATTAAGTTTTCTTTTGCCTTGCAAACCTTAAACTTTGGAAATTGGAGAACAAAAAAATCTTATGGATCCAAGCAGCAGCAAATTTTTTTTACAAAATAGTGGAAAGTTTGTTGCAGAATCGAAAAATGAAGGGTAAATATATAACTTCTTCAATTTATTGTGTTCTAATGATTTCTATATTTGACAGAGATGACTTTTTTAATGAAGCAGATTACAAACAGTCGAGGGAAAATGATAAAATAGATTCAAAATATGGTTTCAATCGAATAAAAGATGGAATGGAGAGGACAGGATATCTTATTAATATGCATACAGTAGGAAAAATGTGAATACTTGAAGAAAATAGTTCGAAAATGTTTCTTTTTTTAAATAGACAGAAGTGTTAGATGAAGATCGTCGCCTGGTAGCCGCCTTAGATTTATTCTTCATACAAATGGATGGATCTCGTTTTAAGTATACCGTTGCGTATCAACCATATTTGCTAGTAAAACCTGACGAGAAGCAAGCTATTGAAGTGGCTCGGTTCCTAAGTCGCAAATATTCAGGTAAAATAGTCGGCATTGAACATATATACAAAGAGGATTTAGATTTGCCCAACCATTTGTCCGGTCTTAAACAACAATTCTTGAAAATAACGTTTCTCAATCAAACAACTATGACTAAGGTGCGACGTGAAATTATGGCTGCTGTTCGAAAAAATGTTGAAAGAGAAAAATCCAATACGTATTATCTACAAATGTTATCTTCTTCTTTGGCAACTAATACAGCAAACGAAGGTGGAGATGGTAAAAAGCAATTGGATTACATGGATTGTATAATGGATATAAGAGAACATGACGTGCCTTATCATGTGCGCGTGTCAATAGATTTAAAAATTTTCTGTGGTCAGTGGTATAATATACGGTCTCGCAGTGGTGGTATGGAATTGCCAATTATAACACCACGTCCTGATATTCTTGAACGTCCCGAACCTGTGGTACTAGCTTTCGATATTGAAACCACAAAACTACCTCTTAAGTTCCCCGATGCACAGTCCGATCAAATAATGATGATTTCTTATATGATTGATGGGCAAGGTTATTTGATCACAAACCGTGAAATAATTTCGTGCGATGTGCACGACTTCGAATATACTCCTAAGCCTGAGTTTGAAGGAAACTTTGTAGTGTTTAATGAGGAGAATGAAATGCAATTAATACAAAAGTTTTTTGATCATGTAATGGAAGTTCGTCCGCATATTATTGTTACATATAACGGAGATTTTTTCGATTGGCCTTTTGTTGAGACTAGGGCGGCGGTTTATGATTTAGACATGAAGTTAGAAATCGGTTTTTCAAAATCAAGAGATGGCAATTATTTGTGCAGACCATCTATACATATGGATTGCTTGTGTTGGGTAAGTAAAGCATCAATTATTTCCCTTATAATATCCAATTTAAAAGACTTCTATAACTTCTTTTTATGTTTTACACATGAAGCTTAAAAAATATATGTAACACACAAAAAAAAACAGTAGAAAAATAATAAATTTTTTTATGCACATTGTACATTGTATAATATAAAGATGAATATGGAATAAATTTAAACAATAACAGATTTAATAGTAAACTTGTTCCATAAGCGAATTAGTGCAAAAATTAAATTTTGACCGTTCATCTTTTATAATAAATTCTCCATAGGTTAAACGAGATTCTTATTTACCAGTTGGCTCCCAAGGTCTTAAAGCAGTTGCAAAAGCAAAGTTACGTTATGATCCCGTTGAATTAGACCCCGAAGACATGTGTAAAATGGCTGTTGAACAGCCGCAAGTGCTCTCAAACTACTCGGTTTCCGATGCTGTGGCCACTTATTATCTCTACATGAAATATGTACATCCCTTTATATTTGCTTTGAATACGATTATACCCATGGAACCTGATGAAATTCTCCGTAAAGGTTCTGGCACGCTTTGTGAAACATTGCTTATGGTTCAAGCATACCATGCAAATATTGTTTATCCAAACAAACAACAAAGCGAACTCAATAAACTCTCAAATGAAGGTCACGTCCTGGATTCCGAAACATATGTGGGTGGACATGTGGAGGCACTAGAATCAGGAGTATTTCGTGCTGATATACCATGCCGTTTTCGTTTAGATCCTAATATGATTCAACAATTAATCGATAATGTTGATCGTGTATTGAAACATGCATTGGAAGTGGAAGAAGGTATACCTTTGGAAAAGGTAAATAATCTGGATGAAATCCATAAGGAAATATGTCAGGCCTTACAGGGTTTGTATGATATACCGAATCGTTTAGAACAGCCAGTAATATATCATCTGGATGTTGGTGCTATGTATCCAAATATTATTTTAACCAACCGCTTGCAACCTTCCGCTATGGTCAGTGACATTGATTGTGCTGCTTGCGATTTCAATAAACCCGGTGCCCGCTGTAAACGTAATATGGATTGGTTGTGGCGTGGCGAAATGCTACCAGCATCTAGAAATGAATTTCAAAGAATACAACACCAACTGGATACTGAGAAATTCCCACCTCTGTTTCCCGGTGGGCCACAAAGAGCATTTCATGAACTGTCCAAAGAAGATCAGGCAGCCTATGAGAAAAAGCGATTGTCGGACTATTGTCGTAAGGCCTATAAAAAGACTAAAATCACTAAGTTGGAAACACGAAATTCTACCATATGCCAAAAGGAAAACAGTTTTTATGTTGACACTGTAAGAGCATTCCGTGATCGACGTTATGAGTATAAGGGCCTTACTAAAGTGGCCAAAGCAGCTGTTAGTGCAGCTATAGCGTCCGCCGATGCTTCAGAAATCAAAGCCGCTAAAGGAAGAGAAGTTTTATATGATTCGCTACAGTTGGCACACAAATGTATTTTGAATTCTTTTTATGGTTATGTAATGCGCCGAGGAGCTAGATGGCATTCTATGCCTATGGCCGGTATTGTATGCTTGACCGGGTCTAACATTATTACTAAAGCTCGAGAAATTATTGAACGCGTCGGCCGACCTTTGGAACTGGATACCGATGGTATTTGGTGTATCTTACCAGGTTCTTTTCCACAGGAGTTTACTGTGTTGACTTCACATGAAAAGAAAAAGAAAATTAATATTTCTTATCCAAATGCGGTACTTAATACTATGGTTAAAGATTTTTTCACGAATGATCAATATCACGAATTGGTAAAAGCTAAAGATGAATCTGGTGGGCCTCCAGAATATACAATAAGAGAAGAAAATTCAATATTTTTTGAAGTAGATGGTCCATATTTGGCTATGGTCTTGCCTGCGGCCAAGGAGGAGGGTAAGAAATTGAAAAAAAGATACGCTGTGTTTAACTTTGACGGGTCTTTGGCCGAACTTAAAGGCTTTGAAGTAAAACGCAGGGGAGAATTACAGCTTATTAAGAACTTCCAAAGCTCTGTGTTTGAGGCATTCTTAGCTGGTAATACTTTAGAAGAGTGTTATGCATCTGTGGCTAAAGTCGCTGATTATTGGTTAGATGTTTTATACAGCCGAGGATCTAATTTGCCTGACTCGGAGCTTTTCGAATTAATTTCGGAAAATAAGTCTATGTCTAAAAAACTCGAGGAATATGGATCCCAGAAATCAACATCTATATCAACTGCGAAAAGATTGGCCGAATTCTTGGGAGAGCAAATGGTCAAAGATGCCGGTTTAGCATGCAAATACATTATTTCGCGAAAGCCTGAAGGCGCACCTGTTACTGAGAGAGCAATACCTTTGGCCATTTTTCAATCAGAGCCCAGTGTTCGGAGGCACCATCTTCGCCGTTGGTTAAGGGATAATACAATGGGGGATTCCGATATACGTGACGTTTTAGACTGGAATTACTATATTGAACGTTTAGGTGGAGCGATTCAAAAAATTATTACAATACCGGCCGCTCTACAGGGTTTGGCAAATCCGGTGCCTAGGGTACAGCATCCCGATTGGCTACACAAAAAAATGTCTGAAAAAAACGACGTCTTCAAGCAACGTAGAATTAACGAAATGTTTACTGCAAGACCAAAGCCTAAGCCAGCGTTGACTTCATCTGCCAATGACAATGAAGCCAAAGACGTAGACATAGCTGATATGGAAGATATAGTAGGAGTAGAACAAGTAAGTGATGGCAGACCCATAGTTACAAAAAGACGTAGAGCTAATTCAGACGAAGAGGAAAATCAAGCAAGCCAACCTGAGCCTACGTCCTGGCGACAAGCTCTGGGCATGCCTCCTGCCATCGGTAAAACTCGCAAAGAAATCATAGAATGGGTAAAGTTCCAAAAGCTCAAATGGGATTGGCAATTTGAAAGACGGCAACGCTATAAGCAACAAAACAAAAGGCTACGAAATAATAATGCCAATGATGGTCAAGATTACAGGTCATCCTCTAAAGGTGCCATGTCTACAGCTACTTTGGGAGGTTTTCTGCGACGAGCACAACGTACTTTGTTAGATCAAGTCTGGCAAATATTACAAATTGTACCGGTAGATGATTTGGGGCACTTTACAGTCTGGGCTATGATTGGCGAGGAACTGCATAAAATTAAATTAATCGTGCCTCGTATATTCTATGTTAATCAAAGAAGCTTAGCTCCGCCGGAGGAGGGACAAATGTGGAAGAAAGTGAATCGTGTGCTACCCCGTTCTCGTCCTGTTTACAATCTATATAGATACAGTGTACCCGAACAAGTTTTTAAAGAAAACTGTTTGGGTATGTTGGCAGATCTTGCGACCCCCGATATTGAAGGTATTTACGAAACTCAAATGTCTTTGGAGTTTAGAGCCCTTATGGATATGGGATGTTTATGTGCTGTGCAAAGAGAGGAAGCCAAAAGATTGGTACTTCTGGCCACTAAAGATTTGGAAAGCTTTAATATAGAGCAATTGGAACAGAAGTCTCAAGCACATATTAAATACTTACAAGGTTCTAACGCTAAACTTAGAAAAATTTTCCTTTATCAACACAATATACCAACAGCGAAAAAGGAAATCTGGTCTATTTTTTTAATGGCTAGTAAGAAGGCAATTGTAATGGCTCTGGATACAGTGCGCACAAATCAAATGCCGAACATGAAAAATTTATATACCGCTGAAAGATTAGCTTTGATTAAGAATTTACAAAATCCAGAAGATGGGACAAAAATACCACCAGAAGATTTTACATTTGAAATATTCATCGAAGTTGATGTTAAACAAGTTTATCGTCACATACAAAAAGCCTTGTCCACTTACAAAGAGGAAAAACGTGGACCTACCATAATATGCATGCAAACCGCTCTAGAGGCCCGAAAAATGAGTACTAATATACCAATATTATTAGATTTTCCTCAGGCTGAAATTCATATATCAGATGATGCATCTCTTCTTTCTGGCTTAGATTGGCAACGGCAAGGCTGTCGAGCCTTAGTGCGTCATTTTTTAAATTTAAACAATGTTGTCGAATTAATGTTAGATCAATGTCGATATTTTCATGTACCATTGGGCAATATGCCACCGGATACTGTGCTATTTGGCGCGGATCTTTTCTTTGCCAGATTGTTGCAAAAGCATAATTTCGTATTATGGTGGTCAGCTACAACTCGACCTGATTTGGGTGGTAGGGAGGCAGATGACAGTAGGTTGTTAGCAGAATTTGAGGACAGCGTTACTGTGGTTCAAAATCAAACCGGATTTTATCCTGACGTTTGTGTAGAATTAGCCTTAGACAGTTTGGCAGTATCTGCTCTCCTGCAATCAGCAAAAATTCAAGAATTAGAAGGAGCTTCTTCAGCCATAACATTTGATGTAATACCGCAAGCATCGTTGGAGGAAATGATAGGCACAGTGCCAGCAACAACTTTGCCGAGTTACGACGAGACTGCACTTTGCTCTTCTGCATTTCGTGTTATGCGATCTATGGTAAATGGTTGGCTAAGAGAAGTGTCTATTAATCGTAACATTTTCTCCGACTTTCAAATTGTGCATTTTTATCGTTGGGTTAGGTCTAGTAATGCTTTACTTTACGATCCTGCTTTAAGAAGATCGCTAAATAATTTAATGCGCAAAATGTTTTTAAGAATTATAGCAGAATTTAAACGTTTGGGGGCTACCATTATATATGCCGATTTTAATCGAATTATTTTGTCTTCGGGTAAAAAATCTGTGGCTGATGCTTTGGCGTACGTAGACTATGTAGTTCAGTCCCTGAGAAATAAAGAAATGTTTCACTCAATTCAACTTTCTTTCGAACAATGTTGGAACTTTATGCTATGGCTGGATCATGCAAACTATTCTGGCATAAGAGGTCGTTTACCCAAAGGCATAGAGGAAACTCATCTTGGTGATGTAAGCGCAGCTGTTTTAGCAACACATACGGATAATTGTTCAAGGAATAGCGAATACCGTGGTTCAGATAATGAAGATTCTGACAACGACGTTGAAGAAGTTGTCCGTTCTCCCGAAGACGAAGAAAATGTAGAAGAAGAACAGTTATCTCTTGAGTTGAACTGGACCATAAGCGAGCACTTGCCGGAAGAAAATGAGTGTCGTGAAAAATTTGAAGCTCTAATAACTTTGTTTATGCAATCTTTAGCAGAACAAAAAACTACACAACAGGCAATTAAAGACATATCACATCCTGCATTCGATTTTATAATAAGGTTGCATAAAAACTATGGCAAAGGTAAACACAGCCCTGGTTTGGATTTAATTCGTACCCTCATTAAAATACTTAGTGTCGATAAGACTTTGATAGAGGATATTAACGGACTGCGTCGCAATATGTTGCGTTTAGTGGGTGTTGGTGAGTTTTCAGATTTGGCTGATTGGAAAGATCCCTCTGATAGTTACACTATATCTGAAGTCATCTGCAAGGCTTGTAATCATTGTCGTGATTTGGACTTGTGCAAAGATAAACAACGTGCTATGAAAGATGGAATGTAAGTACGAACAAATCTAAAATTGATTATTTACATGCATGCATATGTATGTCTAGACCAATAGTTTTGAAATAAACTTTTATTCTCAGAATTAATGTTTTAATTAAGACAACATTAACTAGACTCTACTGCACTGATAATTTAATTCGTTCTTTTCTTTTGTGTTGGTTATCGACAAATTGAATTTTAAAACTCAAACTCGCACAATATGTGATGCTGTCTGGCTTATTTAAAAAAAATTATAAGAAAATTTAGACTGCAAAATACCTACGAGTATTTGGCAATGGCACTTAAAATACAGAACGTATTACAAAAACTTCATATGTACATATGTATGCATGTATATTCGATTTCTTGAATTACGACTTTAATTTTCAGCCCAGTTTGGTTATGCGCCCAATGCTTTGTGTCCTATGATAATGAAGAGATTGAGATGCGTATTATAGATGTTGTCCAAAGGAAGCTGATGTCATTTGTCCTGCAAGATTTACGCTGTTCACGCTGTAAAGAAATAAAACGAGAAAATCTGGCTCAATTTTGTTCATGTGCTGGTGAATTTGTACCACTGATTTCTGGTAGAGAAATTGACCAATTACTCAAAAATTTCCAAAAAGTAGCAGAGTATCATAAAATGGATTTGCTTCATGAAACTGTTCAACAAATAATGACTACTAGATAATGTGCTATTATTTCGAATCCATAATATAAAATCTTCAAGTGTTTTACGAATATTAAGTTTTATTTTAAATATGTATTACCAAAACTGATAGAAACATGAACAATTAAACACGGCAGAACATGATTTTTAAAACCATTTCTATTAAAAGCCCAAAAATGTATTCATGTCAATAACTATTCAGTTAGATTGTTATATATGTAGTTTAGTTAAAATCTAAGCGGATGTTGAGATGGGATCGATTTTCACTTCAGGGAATTTGAATTCTGGGAACTTTGTCATGTCGGTTTTGCCATCACTGCCATATTGCTTGGCGACACGTTCCAATTCATTTTTCATTTCTCTTTCAATTTGGGGTGAAGGATCAACCATTTTACCACCGCTAGAATAAAAAATTATGGAATATTTGAAATTTTATTCTACGAATTTCTATGGGGGAAAAACTTACGAGCTCTTTTGCTTGTACTCGCGTACTTTATCTAAAAAAAGTTGTTGAATAGGATCGGAAGCTTTATTCATTGCTGGAGCAACAATGCCAATGCTGCGTCGGGCTTCTACACGCAGAACATTAACGCCTTTTAAAATAGTTTGTGACATCTATAAAATAAATAATTTACATTTTTAACAATTTCTGAAATGATTTTAGTAACCTGAAAACCTTTAAAGGTTATGTAATGATTTTTAATTGAATTTTACACCAGCAAAAATTCTTTTACTCAAATAGTATCTGATTTGAGTTTGATTTGAATAAGTTTTAATCGCGATTTCCTAAATACTACCTTTATAATTTCTGGTTAAGCTTATTTTCTGTCCTAAAATGGAAAAAACCAATAAGTGCTCCCCTTCACAAGTAAATTTCTGTGAGTTCTTGGATGTCAAATTTGACAAGCTGACTTCAAGGCATATCAAACAGGTACATGCATCAGGCAAATTGCTCATCCGCTGATTTTTTGTTTACACGTTTGACAATTACTTTTGTGCCTTGTTTGATGCATACAATTTTTTGACAATTACTTTGTAAAACTATGTGAGAAGCACAGAGTTGCCACAGTGTTTTCTCTAATGCGTGTACCTGTAGTAAATGTGCCTTGCTGATTACCAAATATCAGCGTAGTTAAGACTTGCCAGGCAAAAGTTTTGACAAACTATTTGATTAATACCAAAGTAAATTTATATCAAGTATATGCAACTACTCAGGTGATTAATTTTTTTCTCGTTTCGTGGCAATGCATGAATGTCAAAAGTTGTTTACAATTTGCGTACGCCATTTTGTTTTGTTTTGCTTTGTTATACACAATTGGGTATACTGACAACGTATGTGAAAAAGTTTAAATAAATTTTTACTTAAAAAATGTGTTACAAAACATTTAAAAATAATTATATTTAATTATTAAAGTACATATGTATCTTTTATTATACTTATTTCACATATTAAAGGTTTATCAATTAATAAATTTACTTTGGTTTTGTCTATCCATACATTTCCTTTTTGTTGTATGCAGATCTGGGAGTATTGCATTCAATAAGCAAATGCATTGACTATTTTCCCACAATAAACTAAATCAATGCAAATGCAAATTTATTACATTAGCACTAATTTTAATAATATTAGTGAAATTTTTTTTTTGCATTTTACTAAAATCCCTTCAAAGACATTCATCAACATTGCATTGTTACTTTTAGTGCACTATTTTTTGCACCACTAAACACATTATGAATAGTATTATTGAATTATCAGTGAAACATATAGTGCAAAATACAACGTAAATGTGTACATACATAAAAACATACGTACATACATAAATATGTAAATTTTTTCCTATGTACATATCGTCATCTAAGAGGAAAAATCATATCACTACGTTTTTTATAATTTTTCGAGAGAAAGACAAAACTTGATGAAATTGTTCCAAGCGGTAGTATTTTGCGTTTATAAAATCACCATTTTTTAAGATATAACTTTACAATAAACGAAAACCTAAGTTCTGATCTTTTTTCAATTGCACGGGTTTTCATATAAGTTCGAGATGCAACGTACTTGAAGTATGAAACTTTTTAATTTTTTTCAATTGGTTCTGAAATCTAGTTTGTATTTATATTGACAGTTTTTTTCGTTAATTTGTATGTACTAACTTATAAAAGTGCCCTCAATGAACTTTAGTGTATTTTATATTTTTTATTTGTGCTATCTCCTAAAAATATTTTCACGTTTTATTCAATTTTACTGTGTACAATATGTGATAGTGCAATAATATTGCATCACTTCATGATGTGCTTAGTGGCAACACAAAATTAGTGTAGTTTTTGTCATGCGATTAGCTGCTAATGCAATATTAATCCCTTACTTTTAAGAGATTTTATTTAAGTGCAAAAAATAGTGCACTACAAGCATCAAATTTAAATTTGCACTAAAATGTTTGTTTTTTAATGAGTACTTATGCAAAAGTAATGCAAGTTGCCCAGGTCTCGTTGTATCCATCTGTTTTTGACATTCATCCATTATTCTTACACAAACAAATCGCCTGTTGTTTTTGTACTTTCTTAGTTGTTGTAACCCTGCATATACTTTATATAAATATGCTTTGATTAATACTGGTTTTAAAATTACTTACATCTGGCAAGATACATTAATTTAAATAACTGTCGATATCTGGCATCACATAATATTTTGGAAAATAAAATAACGGAAAATTTTAATCAGCTACATATTTGTTGGGATAGTTGTAGCTCTCAATTGTTTATAATGCTGAGTACTCATCTGGTATTTCTTGTTTTGTCATTTTGTGGTGTTATTTTCAAAATGTGTGCAAAGCCATTCACATTATGTTTTTTTATATGGAAAGCAATGCCACACAACGAAAAATATCAGAAATGACTAAAGTTTCCACAAGTACACACTATTATGATGTCATAAAGTGCCATAGTGTGTACTCGGCATAAGACATCATTGTATCTGTGACAAAAACAAAAAAGTGCTGAAGTCGAGATAAGCTGATTTCGAGTTAATGACACTTCGGTAATCTTCATATTCAAAAGTACCACCGCGATTAATTTCAGTTATATTGTATGAAATTCGTGCACAATAAAACTTGATACACACTAGCATCGTTCAAGTACGCAAAAGTTTTACAATTTTTTTACTCATCTTTACTACATTTTATTAAATTGCGTTCGTTTAACGAAAATATAGTAAATTGAGAGAGTAAAGTGACAGTTCTTGACGAGTATTTGCAAATTTTTACTGCAGAAATTTGTCGTAATAATAAAGCAACCAAACGAAAAGTGTAAAAATTTTGGAAAGGGTTAAATAAAAGTTGCGAAAGTAATTAAAAATATGTAGATAATTTGTAAAGCATGGTAACATTTAATAATTGCTAATACATATAATTGTTGTCAGATGTTTCCTTAATCTAACTAATTATGTTTTTCGAGTGCTTTTTTCGGCAACAGCTCTTGTTGAGAATAAATTTTAAAATTTTCACATATTACTGCAAATGTTAACAAACACACCTATTATTATCTTTCCTTCGAAATAAATCACCATATTTTTGAGTAAAGATAGATTTCTGAGTATAATTTTTATTTTATTTTCGTATCATTGTGTTTGTATGAGTATGTCAGTGTTAAATAATAATAATAATAATAATATCTGAACATTTTTATGTTAAACTAAATAAAGAGGCTTTTATTATTTATTTGTAATCCATAAAGAATTTTATGCTTATATATTTATGTATATGGATGTATGTATGTCTGTATTTATGTATATATGTTTATATGGATGTATGTATGTATTAATATACATATGTATGTATAGATGTGGGTTTGTTTAACTTAATTTTTTAAGTGCAAATATTGCTTTTACATTTCTAAATTTTGTTTTTCAAAATATTTCGATTCTCGCTTTTGCTGCTTTTTTCCCTTAAAATTAAAATATTAATTTCCTGCAGGTTTGTTATACATATTAGATCTGTCTTACGACTAAAATACATACATACATGTGTATGTACATACATACATATGTATGTATTTTTTTCGTTTTAAGCTTTCACATTTTCAATTTAATTACGTAACTGTGTATATGCTTTTTTATAGATATTATATATTTTCTTATTATTTTTTTTCAATACTTATTTGCTTAAGGTTTCCCCTACTTTTTTATTAATGTAAATTTAATACTACTTGTTTTTTTGCTTGTTAAATAATTTGAACAATTGAATAAACTTAAAATGAACTATCACAAAATCAAATACTTAAAAATCATAAATAAAAACAAAAGATTTAACAAATTACATACTTAATTTCCTTTTTTATTTAATATTATTTAAATTGTTCAATTCAAAACCGGTCTGAAGTATGTATGTATATAGAATTGTACCAACTATAGAATTAATCAAGAAGAAAGTGATCAAATTTCGTTAACTATTAACTAAGGAAATTTTATGTATTATTATGATTATGTATTTTGCTTTTTAAATTTTACACTTAGTTCGAACTTAGTGATGGTTTCAATTGAATTTTTTGTGATGAAAATTGCAAGGCACATTGATGTATACGAGTATATGTACATACAAATTTACGCCTTGTAATTTTCAATATTCTTGATTTTGCTTCCGTGCGAATTTTTAATGAAGACGTGTAGAATTGAATTTGAAAGTATTGTTAGAGAACCAAATCTGGCTAACTTTTAAATTCCATTCAATTATGTGTACAAAAAGGTAGGAGAACAAGTTGTAGATAAGAAGTTGTGAATTGAACAAATACATTTACTTGGATATTTATGTTTAAATTTTCAATTTGTAACATTAATTTATTTGTGTTTATTTTTTTAAATTTACATTTGGCTTTCTTTGCGCCATTGAAAAGTTCCAGACTTAACACCAATACTTGATGATCCTTGCCCGCTGCTGGAAAGTATATTATTGGTACGCCTTATTAGTTGGGCAGCTGAATCGAAACGACTGCGTATTAAACGCATTGCAGGATTTGTAGTTATGCCGCTGCGTTTGCTTTTACTGCAAAAGAGGAAAGTTAGTATAAAACTGAAAAAATTATTCAAACAGCAGTAAATTTGCTATTACATTCACGTACATTAGGGTGGGCCTTATTTTCGAAAAGCTACACTATCTTATGCAAGAACATATTAAATTGTTCCTTTTAGCAAAAAAATTATTATTTTGTAAAAATTTCAAGTCGCTATTTTAACATTAACACGTGCCGCATCGAGATTTAAAATCGGTATAAAGGGGTAAAAAACAGGAAGTCCCATAACTGCCCCTGACCCGTTCCCGGAAGGGTAAAATGTAAGACCAACCCCCACTAATTTTTTCTCCACAACATTTTTTCAGAATATGTATAATAATCCCCTATCACCCCTCGTTAAGGGTGTTCCCGTAAAAAAATATTTTTATAAAATTTTCCCTACCGTCCTAACAAGGCCCGGGTCACCCCTGAAGGAACCAAATGTATGACCAACTCACATTAATTTTTTCTCCTCAGTTGGTATTTCCGAATGTTTACATTTTTAAATACAGAAAAAATGACTTGCGATTTTTTTCTGCTTTGAAAAATCTTCATACGATAATGAAATATTTTGATAATTTATGAAGAAAACTTTTCACAAAGTTTTGTCTGTCGGGAAAGGTGGAAATACGTACATAAGTTTTTAATTTTCATGTAATTGACGATACGAAATCAAAATCCAGGTGAACGAAAAATTTTATTCGGAAACTTTCACATATGGGTTTCATAATAAGGTTGATTATGTTTTCCATCGTCCCGATTTTCGTTTTTAAAATTTAATATACATACATATGTATGTAAGTGTATAAATACGAGTAAGCATAATTTTTCTATAAATTAAAAAAGAAATACCTGGATGAATTAGCTTGATTTTCTTTAAGATTTCCCAGTATAATACGCATGTGTGTATCACGAGCGAAATGATTATCGGGTAAAGCCGACTTGCCTCCCGAACTTGCAACGTTGCTACCATTCAAACCGGAAGCACCAGCACAATCATCAATGTTATTAATTGAGGGTAATTGACCGGGTGAACTTAGCTCACTGCTGGGAGAGTGAGGTGGTGTAGCGTACAAGGGTGACATGCATTCCATATCATAAAGATCAGCTTCATTGCTGGCCATATGGGAAGCTATAAAAAATAATTTTAATTAAAAATTATTTACAAGTCCAAAATTAAATTTGATTCGTTAAGCACAAACCCATTTGGTGTTCACTGAGATCAGGTAGGATTTGTGAATGCCTTTGGTGAGTAGAGTTTTTATGATTCAGAGATGAGGGTGATGCTGAACTATGTTTTGCATTAACCATGGGAGAGTTTTGCACAAATGGATTGTTGCGAGAGCTAAGCTTAGTTTGACGCTGCAATTGTTGCGTAAATGTAAGAGGCGCCTGTTCCACATAATACAGCATGAAGAAGATAAAATAACTAATTAAGTGAAAAACGAATTAAACATATGTAAATATGTAATTTTTACTTACATCATTACTACTGCCTGTTGATTGACTAGAAATAACACTTTTACGTTTGTGTAAACTGCTGGTATCCGATTGCATTGTATTTTGATAGAAGTTATTTGAACTGTGTGTTGAACTGGAAGCATTCAATATACTGGGTGCTGCCATATTATTATTAATAGTAGCCGTAGTGGCGGCCGAACAAACTGACGACGCTGAGGCATGAGGTGGGAATGGTGATGTTGTTAAGCTGCCCACAACTAGATTAGCATGAGCTGGTATGGATGGGGGTTGATCAGGTGAACGTAACATATTTGCATGATGAAATTTGCCTTCCATTGGATTGTTCGAATCATCTAAATTTAAAAGTAATAAATTAAATTAAATTAATTTACATGTGTACATACATATGTATGTATGTATTTATGTATGTAATTGAACAAAAAGTTAACGTACTTTTGGTATAGTTATCAAAAATTTTCAAAATATTTGTGCGATTTGATTTGGCTGCCAGTTTGATGGGTGTGCGACCACAGTGATCTGATTTATATGGATTTGCACCGTACTTCAGCAGTGCTATAACACATTTTTCATGGCCTTCTTGAGCAGATATGCCTAGAGCCGTAGCTCCCTGTTTGCAAGCATGGTCGGCCAAAGCACCAAAATATAGTAAAATATTCATGACATCATGGTTTCCCTGCCACGCGCAAGAATGTAAAGGTGTGCGTGCCTCCAAATCCATAGCATTTACGTCGGCATTACCTTTAATTAAACGAAGAAATTAAGTGAAAATATTATTTTTAAATTATTTTTCAAACTGAAAACTTACCCAGTGTTATCAGCATTTTCACCATATCAGCATGACCCTGCCAGGCAGCTACATGTAATGCAGTCCGTCCCTCACTATCACTAATATTAACATCAACATCTGTGAACTCCAATAAATATTTCACCATTTCCAATTTGTTTTCCAAAGCCAGAATATATAAGGTAGTACGGGAATCGGCATCTTTAGCATTCACATCGCAATTGTATTTCAAAAGATATTGAACTGTCTCCAAATGTCCTTCTAAGCAAGCCAAACGAAACGCAGTCTTGCCATCGTGCGCTTTCTGATTAACAAATGTAGCGTGACACTCTAGCAACACTTGAACACATTTTGTTCTACCCTCTTGAGCGGCTAAATGTAAAGCTGTCTTTCCCTCGTTATCACATTCATCGATCTTTGCTCCAGATTCTAGCAGCTGAAGGCAAACTTCATGGAAGCCTTCAAAAGCGGCATAGTGCAGTGGCGTCCATCCCGCATTGTCGCGATGAGTTTCATCTAGACCACGATCCAGCAACTGGCGAACTGTTTCTATATTACCTTGTGCAGCGGCAATGCTGAGAACAGTGCGGCCTTCAGAGTCCATGCAGTCTATGCCACAACCCCAGAAAAGTAAAAGTTTAACAACATTGGCGTGCCCAGCAGTGCAAGCAGCCCACAAAGGGGTTCTTCCCATAAAATCTGCCAAGTCGGGATCAGCACCATTTTCAAGTAAGAGTTCGCATACCTCAGCATTTCCTTCGAACGAACTGACCAGTAAAGGAGACATGCCATCATTGTCTAGCTGGTCGGTGTTAGCACCATGCTCCAAAAGTGTAGATATAACTTTGCTGTAACCCGAGGAGCCACATAAAGCCGCTACACATAAAGCACTGCGACCATCCAAATCAAGATGATTTACATTGGCTCCATTCTCTAATAATATTTCTACAATATCGTAATGGCCCATATAAGACGCAGCAATTAATGAGGTGCGTCCTTGGCGATCCACAGAGTTGACGTCGGCCCCATGTTCTATGAGTATTTTTAAAATGTCTTCGTGGCCACTCCAAGCAGCGGCCCTTAAAGCAGTTCGCCCTTCTTTATCGGCTAAATCGATTTTGCAAGCTGGATGAGCTATAAGTAGCTTAACAACCTCAGTGTGTCCACCCCAGGATGCCGATCTTAAGGGAGTCCAACCATCCCGATCGGCATGATTAACATCAACTCGCTTCATGCGGCCAGTTCCATCGTTGCAAGGTTGAGAAAAGTTAAGCAATAACTTAACCACATCTAAATGTCCATTACGAGCTGCTATATTCAATCCTGTCTGACCATTGTAATCCTCTATTTCCAAATCTATGGGGCCTTTACAAGCATTTAAAGCCCGTTCAAGCAGCATGAAATTGCCATCATTGGCCAAAATGTGTATCAAAGCTTTACCCTTATGCAACTCCAGTCGGTTAGAGTCTGACAGTTGGTGCAAAGTAGATGAAGCATTATCATCCTGGCTCTCATGGTGCGGTTCGCTTTTCTCCGAAGGGCTTTTAGGACGCTGAGTCTCTAAAATACATGACCTTTCACTTGATATTAACAGATCTGCCAGCTCAAAGTCAATGTTTTGGGACTTATCTGAAAGCTCGGGTGACATCAGTGAAGATTCGCATGATGTTTGCGAATCGGTATTATTAATACCTGTTTCGATAAGTAGCTTTAATATCTTGCCATCTGTGGGTAGGCTGGGCTTAAAGAAATCACACAGTATTTGCGAGAA
Organism: Nowickia ferox; assembly: GCA_936439885.1. Classification (NCBI taxonomy): domain Eukaryota; kingdom Metazoa; phylum Arthropoda; class Insecta; order Diptera; family Tachinidae; genus Nowickia; species Nowickia ferox. The sequence continues at coordinate 84,832,117 of OW387023.1, read as the reverse complement.
TTCATCACCCAATTCGTTGTTCAAAAACTTTTCAATCATATTACGTGTTTTAGGCAAAAAATTGGGGTCATTTTTAAAGTCCATCTCGCACTGGGAACAACAATTTAAGTGATTGGTATAAAAACAATCATTTAAGTTTAGCCGCGATTCCAAAAGCATTAGTATCAAATCTAGATCAATGTTGCGGTTGATAAGATACTCTCCAGACTTAATAAGGTGATAGATAAATTTGCGCACAGTGTTTGCGCATAGAGTTTCAGCCACCAGCAAATAATACATGGATATTATTACATGCCCTTCGTTGACATCACATATAAATTTCTTGGTCGCAAATTTAACATCCACCAACCAATCCGAAAAAGAGTTGTGGAATATTTTCAGTCTTTGTTGCCCATTATCATAGAGCAATATATTCTTCATTAATGATAAACGTTTCTCAAACTCCTCGTTATCGATCGTATAATTGTGGGTTCTCAAGCAATTGAACAAGAACAGCTTATCTACGTAGCCAGAGGAAGCTAATAACACATTAAGAACTGGCCTAATTTTCATGTATTGTTTTTTATTAAACGATTTTTGACAAATGTACAAGTACAGGCCATTCAAAGTACATGGTATTAACTTAATCTCGCGAAAACTAAAAAAGTTCTCCTTTATGCCATTTAGCACCTTTTCTAAATATAGTATGCAACCATTCGATTTAATATATAATTGATGTAAGGACTCAATTATCTCCTTGGTTAACATGATGCTGTCCTTAAAATCAGAGTTCAATCTATTGATGATATATTCCTGTACATCTTTAACAACATGCGACTTGCGCAAATCATCCAATGTTATTTTCTTGAAGCCCGTAAACATTTTTGTTATCTGTTTGGTTTGTTTCTTAGTTGTGCACACCAAGAAAAGCCACTTTGGAAAAAGATGTATATGATTCGACAATAGTTCGGCTACATTCCGGCTTTTATGAGTAGTGGCATTTCCACGACCTCCTTTCAGAGTAGAAATCAAATTGCCCTCATTGATGTAGTTTTCATCTATTGAATCTATTAAGAGTAAAAGAGCTGTCTTGGGAGGTGTTAACTCCAGAAGTGGAAAGAGCAGAGCTTTTTTAAAGCATTCATCTGGATTCTTTTCAATATTGTCGACAGTCAAACATTCAAATATTTCAGGGTTGGAGAGTAACATTTCATAGTAACCATCGGCTATAACAGTGCGACAGCTTTTATTTTTAGGCAAAGGAGGTGGTAGAGTGTTAAGGGACATCGGTTCTTCTTCATCCATGGGTAAATTTATTTCGGCTAGTTTGCCATTAACGGATAAGTGAAAGTCAATTAGATTGTTGTCGATATTTTTGTCCTCCACGTTTTCCCCCCTTAACTTTAATTCTTCCCGTTCGTTATCTTCTTCTTTTTCCTTACTTTCCATAGTCGTTGTCTCCTTTCTTTGATATTTTAGTCTTGTCAGTTCTGCGAAATCTTTATCAACTTCGGGCTTATCTTCGTTGTCTAGTTTTTCTGCTTTGTCTGATTTTACATCTTCACTATTATCGTCATCATCTATGGCTGCTTGAATTTCCTGCTTTAGGTCCTCACTGACAACCACAGCTATATCTTCTCCACCTCCTTGCTGTGGTACCGCTGTCGAGCTGTTGGGTGCTGAGTTGACATGCTTAACGGGTGAAGCCATTACTCCTGCTCTTGTCAGCTTAACAGGGATTTTTGATTTCTTCCCAGGACTAGTTTTACTAGAAGACGAACACGAATACTCCTCATCTTTCTTCCTAAGCTTTTCAGTATCATTATCTTTATTTTCTTCAAAATCTCCGCTAGACTTGTTTTTTATACCTTTAGGTGGATGCGTGCCAAAGCTGTGCTTTTCTTGTATATCCGAATCCTTAAAATACTGTTCTGGTGCTGGTTCCGACTTTTGCCGTAAAAGTTGTAAGGCTTCTGACTTTCTTCCAACAGGTGTATGCTTCTCTGTAAAGTGATTCAATTCAGAAAATTCACATTCTTTAGCGCCTCTTTTTAGTTCAGCTATCAGGATATCCTCAGCATTTTCATCTAAAGAAATATTGTTCATTGCCTCATCTAGTTTGGATTCTTGTTGCTGAACCTCATCTTGAAGAAACGAGAAACCTTCATCGATAATGCGCTGTGATTCATCTTTGGTTATAAGCGATGAGTGGCTTAATAATTGCAACACCAGTTTACGTATAAACAATGACAGACTGTGACATTCAGGGTTTTGCGATTCAATTAAGTAGCATGCCAATAATTTACGATTAAGTATGCCCTTGGTACCAGAATTACCATTCAAGATTGCCTGGCAGATAGAGGTTTTGCCAGAACCATTAGAGCCTAAAACTAAGCAGCCATTATATGTTGAAGAAGATATAGCAGAAGCTTTAGCACGGGCCGACATGAATTGTGAAGAACCAGCAAATGGTTCATTTTTGCCATTGCCCACTACTGCCAAAAGACCTGGCAAAGTTTTCTTGCCAGCTGTACGCTGCTCTAAGCACATAGCTATCTTCTTTAACACCCATTCACGATTTATATATACTTTGGCTTCATAGCGCTGATTTTGAGCATACTGATGGTGATGTACCACAGGCTGATGGCCCACAAAACCGTTTACCTCTTTATCGGGCGATATTTTCTTTTGCATTAAAACCTCCAAGTTATCAGAGGTTTCCTCCGGATTACGATCTATATTACCAGCTCCCTCTAAAGCAGCCTCCATTTCATCTTCTGGATCGACACTACGTCTCGCTAATTCCACTGGGAAGTTTTGTTGCACTAAATTAGCAAAATGTTCTTCTCTGGCCAAATTAGAGAAACTAGAATTTGGACAATCTTTTCCAGACATTTCCATTTTCTTATGAAGTTGTGTGGTATCTTTGAGAAAATTCAATATACGTCTGTCTTCCAACTGATGACTTATGGAAACAGAATTGCTGCCACTTGCTGTGGGCAATGGTATTCCCTGGCTTGTATACATTTTACTTGAGGTACAGCCAGAGTCTGGTTCATCATCCAGGTCAGTAACTGGTATCGAATTACCATTACGACTGCTGTTATTTAGTCGATTACTATCACGAGTGTTCAACTGTTTGCAGTCTATTATATTGGTCAGCTTCAAGTCGTTGGTTTCATTCGCATCGTTTATGCTTCTCGATGTAGGAGCAGGAGCTTGCTGCAATCTGCAACGCTCCCCGCTCTTATAACGATCTGATTTTCTAAGCGGTGTAGCATAGATCATTTCTTTAGGCATCTGTCCAACTGAAAAATGTTTACCACCTTGATGCTTGTTGTTCGGACTAGAGTTCGAATTGGCATTTGCATTCGAATTAGCGACATTTAAATTAGCACTTTGGTTACTTATGTTATTGAGTAGTAACTGCTGGGATATAGCTTTATTCGAGTTGATATTATTCGAGTTGGAGTGGTTAGTTTGCACATTTTTTTGCTGTTGCATCTTACGTACAGACTCATTAAACATGGCCTGGCATGGCAAATTTTCGTAGATATCATTTTTAAAATGATCGTTATCTTTATGTTTAGACATGATGGCAATTGATCTCAATTATCTTATAATTAGGACAAATCTTTGGTTTTTACAGATAAAGGGTTTAGTTTGTTTTTACGAATAAGCTTAAGTTAACTGACAATAATGGTGGAGTTGGTGGTGCTAATGATTGAAGTCGTTTCATGCTGTTCGATTGTTTCGGTTTCTGAAATTAAAGAAGAGGAATTGAAAAGTCAGTAATTTTACAAGTTAAGAATAGAAAAATGTCTAATTAGTTCGTAATGGCTTAAAAAATTACTTTGACATTCTTTGCCTCTAATGTCCAGTTTACTGCATAATATTAGTCCCGGTACAGACTTGCAATTTTTGTTGCAGCAACTTTTTTTTTTAGTGCAAAAGAGTGAGAGAGGATTTCAAAAAGTACATATTTCTATTTCAACACTCTCACACATATTCAAGAACTGCTGCAACAAAAATTGCTAGTCTGGACTAGCACTTATTTTTATTTTCTTTCTATTTAAAATGGTTTATATTACTCAGACAATTGACCCTATTTTGACCTCTTTTATAAGAAAACATAAAGCATGTTATTCTATTATTTTGCACTTTTATCTGTGCATTCATCTGAATAGCAAATAATGTAATGTCTGTATACTAGAAACATGCATTGAAGTAGTAGAATAGTTAAAGTGTTAAATAAGGTTGTACGATCTTAGTGTTAATAATACGGTGTTACAAAATGGTACGTATTTTTATGTTTAAAAAAGGACTATGTATATGGATATTTTAAACCTATTTTAGTAAATGGTTTTTTAGAAATTCGATTACACTCCGATCCGATTATCAAAATTGTATCATCGCTAAAATACAACTTTTTTTGAACTTTTGTGAACGAAATTATTTTTACAAATAAATTTTTAGCGCTGATTTGGAAGTTCCAAATAGTTCGAAAAAAGTTGATAAATTTGATATTCCTATTTTTTTAAATTTTTACTGCACATTTTGCAATACATACTTTGTTTCAAAATAATACTAGTTTTTTGTTCATCTTAAAAGCAAACTTCTTTGGAATTAAGATAGGTTACGAATCATTCAAGCCGTAAAGTATCAATTTTTTAAAGAACATTTTAATGTCCATATTAGGAAGTATAACACTACCCATAGATCTTGTCCATATTAAAAAGTAAAACTATGGCCGAGTTAGCAAATGGTACAAAAAATGTGATGGTAGTTTGATGAAGAAAAAAGGAATTTATGAGAAATTATATTGATAAGTACTCGTATTGTATCAAACAAACCGTCTGTCTATATATTTAATGAATTGAACAGGCTAATGTTCGTATCGCCTTTTAAGACAAATTACATGTGATAATTATTAATGAACAAATAACATCAAAGTTAGTTGTAAATATTCTGACAACACATAGTTGAACGGAACAGCCAGCCGTTTTCGAAGGCCACTAAACCTTCATCATCAGCGTTCTTCTGTGTTTGGTCCACTGTATGTGGTGTCAGTTGATGTAGATTTCTGCCTTATATACGAAACTTTCTCGCAAATGGAATATGTGAATTGGTTTGATTCATCGTATTTCCATTTGCTGAAATGTGTTTTGTAATGAAGGCCCAAATTTACCATCTCTAAATTTACAACAGCCTTACCATTGTCGTTCATTCATTACTAATTATGCACATGTTAGTTAATTTGCTTATTTTTGTTCTACTTAAGACAAACTTTTTTGGTTTGTTACTATTAAGTATATTTTTATTTTTAATTTTTGCCACAAGCCCATGACTATTAATTTTAGTTAATTTAATTATTATTATTCGAACTGCATTTGTTTCTATATTTAATGAATTGAACAGGCTAATGTTCGTATCGCCTTTTTTTAAATTTATTTAAGTAAATTTGTTTTGAATGTAAGTAAGTGTGCGACAACTCGAACGTTGTCTACATCCCTACAAGAAATGAATGACTGAAACTAACACAAACGAAATCTTTTCACTAACACATTTGCAATAATTTTCCATTGAATTTAAGAGTGCCAGTAAATTGACTGGTCATTTGACCGGTAGTGATGACCGACACATTTATAAATTATATTTGTTCCTCTCTAACATGTATGTATGTTAGAGTGAAACATCTAATGTGCATATACCAAAACTTTTAAGACATCGCATTTTATTTTAAAATATATAATTCGTTCGGTCTGTGAAATTAAAATTTATACAATTGCTAAGAAAGTTAAGTAACAGCAATACTGCATGAAAGAAATTGAAAAGTTCAATGTAATTTATACATTTATGTATTTCTGTTTTAAATTTTTTAGATATTTACAAAAAGAAAGGTGTGTTGGAGCTGGGAAAAAGCGTGAAGAAGACTAGAGTGGTACCACCGGCTTTTTGTATTTTGGATTGTATATATAAATGCATATTACTTATTTCTTTATTTTCTTATAATAAAAGACATTTTACCAGTTTCTATGTAAACATTGACTAGTCATAGTTTACCAATGATTATGTAATCAGTGACTGGCAAAAAAGAAGCAGAGTAAGCAGTTCAGATATATGTGTTTTAATTAAGTGAAATAAACAAGTAAGAGAGAAATAAAAAATCACACGTACATGGGTGACATGAAGACAGTGTCAACAGAAACAGATTGGGATTTCATTGTTCACTTCGAAAGAGTTGGCAAATTCTGTGGAATAAGAAAGAAAGAGATGGGAGACAAAAAAATGCCCTATCTCTATTGCATAACCTGAAAATACTATGGCTAAACTAATACTAAGATGAGTACGTACATACGTATGTATGTATATACTACCGCACAGTGGGGCATTGCAGTTTCTAAAAGAATAGTTAGGTTTTGCTAAAACTTCACACAGTATTATTAAATTATTGTTTGAGAAAAAAGAAACAAAATTAAAAACAATTATATTAATATAACTTAAAACATAATGACACTATGGCACTTAAGACTACCATTTGAATACTCCAATTGTATATTAAAAACGACATTATGTACACACAAAAAAGTAATATGAATGAGTTTGTAATATTAATTAAAATATTTGTAATATTAATTAAAACAGTAAACAATTTGATAATATCAATTAAGTTTTTCCACTCAAATTAATTAATACAATTAAAAATTTAATTGAATCAATTAAATTATTAATTGAAAACATTAATTGGTGAATACTTTTTTCTGTGTAGATAATTGCAAATAGAGAAGGCTCACACGCCTCTATTTTGAATGTGTCAACTTGATGCAAATTGTAGAAATGACCGAAGTATTTATGTATGTACATATGTATGTACATTATACATAAGTTGTTTTTAATTTCATATCCTATTGGTCTTAAAGTCCATAATTTTTTCTAATAGTTGAAATAATGAGTACCCACACTCCTATTAATTATTATGAACACAGCGTAGATATATACATACTCGTATATATAAAAATTTTTTCGAGGCGAAATAATGTAAAAGATACTATATATGTATATAATAACTTACACACATAAAAAAGTACATATATAGTATAAGTATGCATTACATACATGTACATAAATCAAATTTTTAATTACCATTGTGAAATAACGATTATTATAACTTATCACCACCGTCAATATCGTTACAATATATGTATTTTCGTTGAGTTTTGCAGCCGTTTTATATTTTCTTGGATAGTACCAAAAAACAGAATTTTCATGAATGAAAAAAGAGCACTCATGAATAACAAGTATCATGAATGTGTAGTAGATACGCACAACGATACGTGTATACATGCATACTACACAAACATACATAGATATATATGTACATAGGGATGTAAAATAACCCTCCAGTCAGCCTAGAACCATATATCTCTATGTTAACACTCTTTTCTCTAGCGACAATTGCACTAGTTAAAATGTCGATAACTTTTTTTTTATGCGAGAGTAGAGATATGTTACACACAGCAGTTCTAGTGTATTTGTTTTTGTTTGTTTTTCTTTTTTATTATGCTGTGCAATAGTGTTAAACAATACATATGTATGTATGTGTTTACGTTTGTTGCCCCAAACTCTTATAAAATTATAGACGTATGTAGGTGATTAAAATGTACTAATGAATCTTTAGTTCAAATGTCTCCATATGGTCGTAAAATAATAGTGCTAAAGTCTACTGGTAGATTTTCAATGACAACCCTATGCTAAATGTCAATAGATGATTACATTTGCTGGGGTGCACCTGGTCAGTAGTGCTACTGACAATCTCACTAGTAAATCACTACAATTTCGCTATTCGCATTTCCTGCAGGGAAAGAATGTTTGTACATGTATGAAGGTGTGTTGCATCCCTGCAGAAAATATGGGGTTAAGTGTCCCCAAGTCACCACTTTTGTCGACTATTTTGGTGACATTGTCAACAGAGCGTCTATTCATAAGGGGTTTAATGCGTAGAAAACATTTTTTCAGATACACACAACTATGCTTCTTAATGTTTTATTGGTTTGTTGAAAGTAAACGTGACGTCAAGAAAAATTTAAGTGTTTATAAAAATTATCTTAAGAAATAGAATTATAAGGTTAATATATATAAATGTATTTAACAATAATTAAAAACATAATACACAAAAAAAAATTAAAAAACAAATATAATAACAATCAATATTGTATAAAAATATAAAATGTGAAAATTGAAGAGTTTTAAGTGAAAGGTGCCAATTATGGAAATTTTTACCCTGTATAAGATTTTATGCCATCAGGTAAATATTTGTCACATTTTGAGATCCATACGTAAGTGTTTGACTTTTCTAATTCAGCGAAACATACAGTTTTTAATTTTAATATACATATGTATTTAATAGAAATGACAAACAATTTCCTGCAGGTGGTGACAGTGTCTATAGTGAATCAGTACAGTTTTACTACGGACATCGAGCGAGGAAATATCGATATTGTAGACTAGAGCCCTTAAAATTTACTAGTGAATCTTTGGTGCCAATGTCTCCATGTGGTCCCAAAAAAACTACTTAGTCAGTAGTGCTACAGTCTAGTGGTAGATTTTCAATGACAAGCTAATGTTAAATGTCAATAGGCGATTACATTGGCTGCTGTACACCTGGTCAGTATTGCTACTGACAATGTCACTAGTAAATCACTACATTTTCACTGTTCGCATTTTCTGCAGGGATGTATTAAAAAAAGGAAATCTGAAGTATAATTTAAGGCTCAGTTAGCCGAATGTAATGGAATGTAACTGCAACGGTAAGAAATAGCAGATCGATATTGTTATGTGAAAAGTAATGAAAATGGTTATAGAAATGTAACCGGAATGTAGGAATCTGTACATTACTTTTCACATAACAAAATCGATCAGCTGTTTTCTACAGTTGCAGTTACATTCCATTGCAGTCGGCTAACTGAGCCTTTAACGTAAGTGTACGCTGCATGCAATTCTTTTTTACCAAACTGCATACTCTCATATACATACATATTCGATTTTTATTAGTGTGTGTAAAAAAGAGAAAAAGCAAACATGCAAAACACAAACAACGCCACTCAAACAATAATCGAAATAAAACTGTTACATGCAAGCTGTGCAAAAACACTATTGCAATCGGAGTTGCCGCTTTAGTCCAATTATATCGAAACTGGTGCATACATGTGCATAACTTATGTTTTTTAACATTCTTCTGTAGAAAGAGATGTTTATTAATTTTTAATTCAAAAGTTATAATTAATTGCCTATAAAATTAGTTTGTGTAATAAATTGTAAACATTTTTTACTAAGTTATACCTGATTTACATTAAACATTTTTTTCATGAAATTAGTTGCCTGGGAGAGCAACTCATATCAAAAACTTTGCCAAAAATGCATCATTCTACGTCCTTTTTTTTATAGAAAATTCTCTTCTATAGCGCTGCAATTAGCAAATGGAAAAGGTTTCGTGCAACAAAATTTATGAAATTTCATTAAAAAATGCTTAATGTAAATTAGTTATTATTTGGAAATCTGTCTTTTAATGTGTACTGTGGCAAACTAATTGTTTTAGCATTTAAATTAACTGTGATTACACATTTAAACTTAATAAAAGAAGAATCGGCAACTGACTCATAAATGGAAATAAAAATATATATACATATATATATATATATAATCCGAAAAGAGAATAGGGAATTTCTACAGAAAAATCCACATTTTGTCGAGTTCAGCGTCAAAGGTAAAATAAAAAACAACTTTCAATTCTAGAACACCAAAAACTGTGTAGACCTGTATAATTCAATTACTTTCTTTTTCTATATAAGCAATTCATTATTACCTAAAAAAAATCAACAAAGAACTTACAAATTTCTTATTCAGTATATAAAAAACTTTCAAGTTTCTATAGGCTGGAAATTGAATGAAGTTTTGCTTTATATACATATTAAATAAAACCTTTGTTTTCAATGCCTCTGTATATATTTAATTTCTTAAACACTTGAAAACTTAATGATTTTGTTCCACTTCTCGAATAGCTCACTGTTTGGTTCTATGAAAGCTGAATAAAAAGTAGCAGCGAAAAAAATAGAACAAAAAAATTCAACTTTCTAACCATATAATCACATTTTAATACGTAGTTTTTTAGTCTATTTATAATATTTAACCCTTAATAAGATCGTAATAAGACAATCATGAATACTTTCCTTGCTGCATAATATCACATGCACTAAGGAGAAATCCACTAAATTGCAGTACAGAAACTAACGAAAATCCTAACAGTAATAAACGACTCCAGCACGTTCCACAAACATGTTTTATCTACGGTGAGAAAATGTAACGTGTTAACATCTACCACACAAATGAACACATACACACAAACATACTCGAAGGATAAAAGCATTTTGGCTAAAATATATATAGTGGAGTTCACTTATAATGAACGTGAAATTTTGATTGTTATTTTGTGTCATTAAAACAGACATAGATTTATTCATTATTATAATTTTTAATTGTTATTGTGTTGTCGAATCCAAAGAATTTATTATAACGTATTTCGTTATAACCGATTTTTCTTAAGCTTAGTAAACAGTGGGAAATATTTGCGAGAAAAAATTCAAGTTAAGCAAATGCATACATCTCTGCTAATGCACGTCTTGTTATTTTTTATGGCAGCGTTGCAACTCCTCTTCTGTTAACTAGGCGCACTACTTTAAGCAATATAGTCATTTTTTGATTTTTAGTCATCCCACTAACTACTTCAGTCAACAGCACTTACATAATTCGATGTAACTGATTTTCGTTTTAACGTAGTTGCACTGTACATACATACATATGTATGTATATCAAATGATGGCATTAAATATGTGTTACTAAATGAAATTCTGATAAAATATTGAATTACCCAAGTGTTGAAATTATAATATAAAAAGAAGTTAATTTTCTTTAAAAGAATTTTCTTATAAATATGAAAAGTACATATACACAAAGTCAAAGAAGAAACATACTGCCTTAGAAATAAGGTAAAATTGCATGCCAGTAAGCATAAATGGCAAAATTGAACACGCTCTTAAAGGTGACTGTGAGAGTACACTTTTCCATGGAAAAGTTGACTGTCAGAGTGCACTTTTCGACGGAATGGTTGACTGTATCACAGCAAACTCTTCTGTTAATTGTATCAAAGCACAGCTTTTGATAGAAAACCTACGTGTGTCACAATGCAATTTCCGATAGAAACCTACCTATGTCAAAAATCAATTTACGATAGAAAATCTGTGTCACAGATAGAAAACATTTTAACTGTGTCACAACACACTTTTCGATAAAATTTGACTCTTTTCTGTAGAAAAGTTAACTTTGTGTGACACACTTTCTATAGAAAATTTAAGTATGTCACATCACACTTTTCTATATAACAGTGTCACAGCACACTTTTCTATAGAAAAGTTAACGGTGTCACAGCACACTTTTCTATAGAAAAGTTAATGGTGTCACAGCACACTTTTCTATAGAAAAAAGTGACAAAGTTTACTGTGATTCTTGCTTGGTATAATTAATACCTGTCACTATTATCTTATATAAATTTGCTTTTGTGACCATCAGGGTGTCATTTTGTTCGTACACAAACTGCTTGCTTGGCCACATTTTGTCAGATAATTGCTTTAGATATTAAGACAACTAAATACTAATAACTGCTTTCACAACATAAAAGATAAAAAGTTTATGACGGGAATTATCCTGCTTGGATGCCCTTATGTTTTAGGTTTTATTATTTTATGATAAAGTAGAACGAGGTTATTAGGGGACAGAAAGAGTACGATTGGAACTAGGCCTCGCGAACTACTTTACGATTAGATATACTTTTTTTTAACAAACACAACCCGCAAAGCGATTAGCTTGTCTGCAGAAAACACCCAGGGTCTGTGGCGGGAATCGAACCTCCAACCTCTGGACTGAGAGGACAGAATCGCTACCACTCAGCCACAGAGGTACCCTAATATATAATAATATATAATACAAATAAAAATATTTATATTTTGTTCCGAAGTCACTATATTTTGCTCTTAAAAAAGGAATTTCATTTCTCATTATTTTATCCATTTATTTCATTATTTCTTTCCATATTAAATTTGACGTATATTAAAATTTTCGGGTTTTTATTAATAGGCAAGAACCATAATACAATAATACAAGTAGCCGCAAATCTACAACAAATTTACAATAAATAAAACAACAGGACTTTTTATTGCTGTTTTGTGATCACAACTGTTAAAAAAACCAAGAGAAAACAAGAGACATGTGCAAAGCATATTTATATAAAGTATATGCAGGTCTACAACAACTAAGAAAGTAAGAAAACAACAGGCGATTTGTTTGTGTAAGAATAATGGATGAATGTCAAAAACAGATGAACACAACCAGACATGGGCAACTTGCATTACTTTTGCATAAGCACTGATTGAAAAACAACAATTTTAGAGGTAAATTTAAATTTGATGCTTGTAGTGCACTATTTTTTCACTTCAATAAAATCTTTTAAAAGTAATGGATTAATATTGCATTAGCAGCTAATTGCATGGCGAAAAATGCACTGATTTTGTATTGATGTTCTTAGTCATCATGAATTAATGCAATATTATTGCAAATAATAAAATAAAAAATACAGTAAAGTTCATTGAGGACACCTTTATAAGTACGACATACAAATTAATGAAAAGAAAAACTGTCAATATAAATACAAACTAGATTTCAGAACCAATTGAAAAAAATGAAAAAGTTTCATACTTCAATTACGTTGCATCTCGAGCTTATTTGAAAAACAGTGCAATTGACAAAAGATCAGAACTTAGGTTTTCGTTTATTGTAAAGTTATATTTTAAAAAATTGTGATTTTATAAACGAAAAATACTACCGCTTGGAACAATTTCATTAAGTTTTGTCTTTCTCTCGAAAAAATTACAAAAAACGTAGTGATATGATTTTTCGTCTTAGGTGATGATAGGAAAAAATTATGATATGTTTTAATTATGTTTTTATTTACGTTGTATTTTGCACTATAATGCAATAACACTCTTCATAATGGCGGTATACGATGTTTGATGCAAATTTTCGTGCATTAGTGCAAATGCAAAATATCGTAACTTTTCCTTGGATTGTTGGATTTTAAAGAAAAGCTACGATATTTTGCATTTGCACTAACGCACGAAAATTTGTATTAAACATCAAATACCGCCAATGTGTGTAGTGGTAAAAAAAATAGTGCACTAATAGTACATTACTTTGAAGGGATTTTAGTTTAATGCAAAAAAAATTTCACTTATATTATCAAAGTTAGTGCTAATGTAATAAATTTGCATTTGCATTGATTTAGTTTATTGTGGGAAAATAGTCAATGCATTTGCTTATTGAATGCAATACTCCCAGATCTGCATACAACAAAAAGGAAATGTATGGATAGACAAAACCAAAGTAAATTGATAAACCTTTAATATGTGAAATAAGTATAATAAAAGATACATATGTACTTTAATAATTAAATATAATTATTTTTAAATGTTTTGTAACACATTTTTTAAGTAAAAATTTATCTAAACTTTTTCACATACGTTTTCAGTATACACAATTGTGTATAACAAAGCAAAACAAAATAAAATGACGTACGAAGTTTGTAAATAACTTTTGACATTCAGGCATTCACTCTACACGAGAAAAAAATGAATCACCTGAGTACTTGCATATACTTTATATAAATTTACTTTGGACATGTACTTGCGTTTTCGCTTGTGTCTGCAAAGCTTTATTTGTATTAGTACAGTTTTAATAAGCACCATGCACGTGTATTGGTAAAACATGATTCCATGTTTTCTTGTATTTGCAAAGCTGGTTTGTATTAGTACAGTTTAATAGGGACTATTACAGTTTAATAGGCACTGTATTGGTAAAACGTAAACAACAATTGGCAGATCACATCACGAAACAAATTCCATCAGCTGGCGCTTCGAGGTTACCTGTATTATTGTATCATGTCAAGAACTAAAAAATGGCATACGAGTACATATTCGTACGTACTGTTATATTATTTTACGTTCGTCATTCTGTTCTTGTGTAGGAGCATTTGGCTTTTAGTTGCAAAATACCTGTATATATTGCTTTTCTTTAACTCTATCCTGTTATTAATGCTGACTACACATCTGACATTTCTTGCGTTGTCAGTTTGTGGTGTCATTTTAAAAATGTGTGCATCGCCGTCCACATTATGCTTTTTATATGTAAAGCAATGCCAAGCATTGGAAATGACAAACTTTGATACTAGTACAAACTATTGCGATGTCACAAAATGTCATAGTGTGTACTCAACATAATTCGGATACCCGTTCTCTTACACACACTTGTTGTTCCTCTTGTTTTTTGCTTCAGAATGTCAGTCATAAGGATCCTTGTGGTAACATCCGTTTTATTGTCGATATAGTCGTTTTGTAATTTTTATTTTTTATTTTACATGTCTGCATGTATGTATATACACATGAAATATATATGCACATATTAACATGTACGTTCCCGTACGTATTCGGTTACTATGTACATACATAAGATGAACAACAGTATTTTGTGATGTGCACTTAAAAACTATGTAATTTTTATTTTTGTATGCCATCTATTTCAACCGATATTAGCTCGAAATTTAAAAATTTTCACTTTTTGCCAAAAACCAACTAACAACATTTATATCTATCCACTGTAAAATGTAATAATTGAAAATAGTTAGTTTTTTACAATAACTGAGCAAATTAAAAAGCAAAACTAGTTAAATATGGAGTTTGTTTACTATTATACGATAGTTTTGTATTTACAAATTCATCTAAAATATAACCAAAAAGCCAAAAACTGTTTGCCTTGTTAATCAAGTGCGATGTATTAAATTAATATATATATTTTTCGAAGCTACACACTGTAAACTATTATTATTAAGAATTTTAAAAAATTCCCAATTATATATAAAAACTCATGCTTATGCACATCGTACATTTGCTTCAACAACGTCATAACTCAAAAAAAATGTTTTACGGAAAATGAGTTTAAAGCTTTCAATTTACACTTAATTGAAAAAAAAAATTTTATTTTTCTCACATCAGTATGAAAGTTTGATACAATATGATTAACAATATGAGGATTAATTCAATATTATTAACTCCAGAATCGTAAATTTTTGAGTTATGATGCTGTGGAAGTAAACGAACGATATGTTCCTTGTATAATTCCACGTTTTATATACACTGTTATACACATATATCTATACTATATATGTAGGTATGCATATGTTTATATATTGTACAAAATGAGAAGTATTTGGGTTATTTTACCAGCTGGTTAACAAAATGTATAGCAATAAATCATTTTGGCTTTCATTTCCTTCATTTTTATAAGCTGCTTATGCTTTAACAAAAGATGTGTGTAAAGTATAAAAAATAAAATAACCTGAAGAAAAACATGTCACAGCAAAGTTATCTATAAAAATCGTCAAGACATGAATAACATGGCAAGAAAATCTTGAGAGGATATAACTTTAAAAATTTCATTAATTGAAAAATCTAAAAGTATACAATACTTTGTATGTACTTATTCAATTTCAAGTACAAAATAACAAAACAAAACAATTACTTTCCAAGAAATAGATGTGCTTGAAATATCCCTAAACCTTTCAATTATGGAACAATTGATACTCATCGAGTTTAACTGCAAAATTTCTAGTTGATTTTCAATGAAAATAATAGTAAAATACATAAATAGAAAATATAACTAAATTTCTTTACATATGTCCATTTATTTATTTATTGTATCCTAAAAACGAACTAACAATAAGTATTCAAATCTTAAATCTAAATACAATTATAAGGCCCGACCAGTGTCGGACATAAACTTAGTGATAGTAATTAATAATACATAAGAGTTGAAAATATGATTAAATAAAGCTAAAACTGTTCAACCTCCTTACAATGTATATTTGTTATCCTGGAACAATAATCATCATATTCAAAAGTGAGGCAAATTTGTGTAGATTATGAATTTATAAAAATATTGTACAACAGGAAAATGCAAAAAAATATGTAGAAGATAAATTGCATTTTATTATATGGTTCTACGAGTATGTATGTACTTTAAAGGGTTCGTTATTTTATTTTATTTTATTTTATTTTATTTTATTTTATTTTATTTTATTTTAATTAGGGAATAATAGAGACTCATCGTATTTAAATGCAAATTTTAATATAGTTTTCAATAAAAACTAAAAATTGGTGAATTAGCATTGCAAATTAAAGTTGATAAAAGGATAAGAAAAGTCCAGTAGTTTAGAACTCTGTTAAGTAACGTTGAAACACTACATAATTGAAATAGTTTTATGATCCATAAACACATAAAACTAATAATAGATTTTAATGTGGAACAAAGCTCCT
The DNA here is from genome assembly GCA_936439885.1 of Nowickia ferox. Lineage (NCBI taxonomy): Eukaryota > Metazoa > Arthropoda > Insecta > Diptera > Tachinidae > Nowickia > Nowickia ferox. The sequence goes on along the minus strand of OW387023.1, from coordinate 84,815,666 downwards.
TTTACATTGAAAAGTTTCAAGTCTTCTTAATAAAGGCTCCCAACTATAAAATTCGCTATAATTCGCGTTGGAATCAGTTATTTGTTTTATATGTGTATCGACCATGAAACAATTTCCATTATCTAACTAACATGAAATTGGTATCGGTATCATGTCTAAGCAACAACGTTCACCATGAGATTCGCTCAAGTCTATGGCTCGTGAAGACGTAGTGTACTCGTAATGATCAGTTTCTCAACAGTTTCTTAACAGAATTTTAGTCTACAGGACTTGTTTTTTCTTTAAATTTTTTTTAAATTTATTTTCTATTTTAGCGTTTAATGTCATCGTTAAAGTTTCTTAATTGTGTATTCTTAAAATATTTTTTGGATGGAGATTTAACTTTAGGTATGATAATTAGGCAACAGGGTTGCAATATTTGCACATTCAAATGAATGCTTTAATATGGAATTAAAATTTGCAGATCCTTTTCAAAATTTATTTTTTGCCCATTTAAGTTGCTGTTACTAGCACTTTATAAAAGCCGACTTGGTTATTTTTTTGTCCACCTCCTAACACTATTATTTACAGTCCTTAAATTTGTTCCATTCTACGCTCATCAAGCCTTCCTGCATTGGTGGTATCTGTGTCATTTACACCACAGATTTAACTGTTAGCTTGTCTGCCTGTCTCCACCTTCCTGTAAATTCGTACATCCATGATTGTGCTTTAGTCATATTGAAAGTCGAAAAACTAAAAACAATGACAATGACAGATACGTATACATACACAGAAAAAAATAGACAAGAATTATTTTCAACAAAACCATGTTATTTAAGACAGACCGCGCATTTTAAAATATCATTTAATTTAATTTGTTTGTGTTGGTGTTTATCTTCCCTGCAGAAAATGCGAATAGTGAAATTGTAGTGATTTACTAGTGACTTTGTCACAAGTACTACTGACGAATTGTACCCCAGACAATGCTTTTTGATATAGACATTTAGCATGTACGTGCAACTACTGACGTTGGTACTACTGAGTAGGTATTTCTTTTGGGACCATATCGAGACATTGGAAAGAGATAGTCACTAGTACATTTTAGTAATTCTAATGATAATAAAACTGAATATTTTATTAAAAATTTTTGTTTTAATAAAAAAAAATACATAAAAAAGGGAACATTAGTTTGCTGTTTGTATTAAATATAAATGAAAAATTCAAGGTTCCGTCGAGTTATTAAAATCAAACACTTACGTATGAATCTGGACTTACTGAACTGGACTTTTTAACTGGTCCCACAAAATCTTCTACAGGCTCATAAAAATTTTCACAATTATTTCATTTTAAAATATTTTTATTTTTATAATTACAAAATGGATTGCTTTTTATTTGTCTTTTGCAATTTCTTTTTATTTGATTCTTTGAATTATTTTTTAATACATTTTTTTATTTGCCTTTTATATTGATTTCGTAAACTAATTTTCATAAAAACTTGAATTTTGCTTGAAGCCACTTGTATTTTCAAAAAACAAATAAAACATTAAGAAGAAATATAGTTGTGTGTATCTGACAAAATATTTTCTACGCATCAAAAACAATGTTAATATGTAGACGCTCGTTTGACAATGTCACCAATATAGTCGACAAAAGTGGTGACTTGGGGACATTTAACCTCATGTTTTCTGCAGGGTTGCTTGTTGATTGTTACAACACACTCATGTGATATTGTTGATGTTTATATTGTTTGCTCGTGTTGTATATGTGTAAATGCCGACAAGAAGCCGAAAAACGTCGTGGCATGTTTTTTTTACTCAACAAAGTTATTTGTTAAATTATATCATAATGCAAAAGTAAGTACGTTAGTCTATTAGTCATGAAGTTACCGGTTCGACTCATCCCAAGCACATTGAGCCATAACCATAGTTAAAAAGAAAGTCTACTTTTTCAGTTTTAGAATGCACTTTTTTAAAAAAATTAACTTTCGACCTACCACAGACGAGAAAAACTGCACTTTAAAGGAAAAAGTCGGTTCTAAAGTTAAAACATGCTGAAGCTATTTTTAACTAAGTTAGCATCGACTCTGGCTTTTTACTTCAAGACAAAACACATTAACATAAAAGAGAAAATTGAATAAGTGTTGTGAATTAGTGTAATAAAAGTTAATAAATGAATAAAAAATAAAACAAAAACAAATTGGCGTTGTAATATAAGTGCACATGTACATATGTATGTTTGTACATAAATGTATGTATGTATGTACACATGAGTATGTATGTATTTTCATAACAGCGCCCTGCAGCGTCAGATGAGAGAGATGCCACTTTTTTATTTTTTGTTTTCGATGATATGAAAAATTTCCAATATTTGTTGTGGCACCCAGTTAAAGTCGATTCAACTTAACACACACTTTGTTTCTGACTATAGTAGAAAAATATTTAGAAACAGGTTTTTAATTTTAAGTTGTTTCTAAAACGAACCGACTTTATTCTGTGACTATGGTTATGGGCCATTTAGTTTTAATCTCAGCCAAGCAAAAACAAACAAAAAGTGGTTGAAAAATGTGACATTCATACACACACACAATAACAATAATCACTGAAAATAAAATTTCAGTCAACAACTTATTTCTTTGATTCATTAAATTTCTTTATTGACTGAAAAAAATATATTCATTGAACGTGCTTACAATTTTATTTATCAATAATACAAAAATCGTCATCACAGAAAATTCAAAAGATTTTTTTTATTGAATCAGCGATTTTCGTATTCAAATACCAAAATTATTTTTTTCTGTGTATGTACATACATACATATGCGTTTAATAAATACACATATTACTTGAAGGACTTTTATTTTTTTATTTTTTATTTTTATTTTATTTATTCAAAGTAATATAAAGCCTAAAAGGCCAAACTTACACATATATTACTTAGTGTTAATAATGCCCATGCATATGAAATTAAAATATATTATTTACAAAAATATAAAATTTTTTATTATAAAAATATAAATTTTCCATTATAAAAATATAAAAATTTTTTTTATAAAAAAGTAATCTTTTATTGGTCCCCCAACCATAGTGTTCTACAAAAATAATTACAATCATTGGAATCTCAAAAGGCAGTAAATATTCTGATAGTCCAGATCAATAGCAATACTGCTAAGATAAGTCAATTTAATTAGGATTAACTCAAAAAAGTATTTTAACAGATCATATAATATTGATGAATTTAGAAGATATATTTATATTTAATTCAATAGTACATGTATAAGGTAAAGTATAACGATATATACATATACGTATATACACAAAGCAGTATGAGAACAGATTATGTAGATTGAAAGAAATTTAAAAGTTTGAGACGGAAAACATTGTTAGACTGCGAAAAGATGCGAAGTTCAATTGGTAAATGATTCCAATAGCGAGCTACTCTTACTAAAAATGATTTTTCATAAAAGAATTTACAATCCTAGGAATAGAAATCTGTGGATTTCTCGTCGACCGACTAAAGATAAATCTCTTGGACAATAATAATGGGCAACTAGTTTTAATAACCCTATGAAAAAGAATCAAACAACGTAACTTCAAAAAATTTGGAAAGGTGCACCCTAGAAATTTAATTATATAGTCAGTAATATGCTCCCTGCGGCCAATATTGTAGACATATCGAACAATCGTATTAACAATCCTATTAATTCTGGATATAGCATTTGAGAACGTCCCGGACACAACCTCCAATCCATATAGAACTTGCGACATCATAAGAGAATGAGCCAATCGATATTTAATAGTAATAGGTAGATGTGCATTAATAGAAAATAACCTTCGTAAGACTTGTAAAATTCTGCCAACAATTACATCAAAATGCGACTCGAAATTTAAGCTTCTATCTAAAACAACTCCCAAGAACTTAATACGATCTAGAAATTCAATTCTAACATCGTTAATAAAAATATTGAAATTAATAGTAAAACGATCATATGGGCTAAAAACCATACATTTGGTCTTGATTGCATTTATCGTCAGATAATTATAGGCAGCCCAGGCAGACACAGTTTCAATAGAATATTCAATATTACTTTGTAAAACATCAGGAAAATTTCGGTCACAACTAAATAGTAAGGCAACATCATCTGCAAAAATGAAAGATTTACATATAGATGAATTAACTAGGGATGGAAGTTCATTTATATACAGAATGAATAGCAAGGGGCCAATAACTGAACCCTGTGGAACACCAGAAAGAAGCCCTGATATGATGGATTTCACACCATTAAGGGCAGTAAATTGAGATCTTCCATGAAGATATGAGAAGATAAGCTTGCAAGCAGATACAGAAAAACCAAATTTGAAATGAAGTTTATTAATCATTCTTCCATGATCAATTGAATTAAATGCTTTGGAGAGGTCAAGCGAAACAAGTAGACTAAATTTTTCATGATTAATATCTTCTCTAATTGAATCAGTTAAGTCAAGTAGGAGTGTAGTAGTACTATAGCCTTTGCGAAAAGCATATTGACCATGATAAATGCGTGTGGAGGTAGCTTCTAGAATCTGATCTTTTAAAAGGTGTTCAAAGATTTTCGAAAGTGCAGGAAGAATTGATATAGGCCTTAAATCCTCGGGACCATTAACTATCTTTGATTTTGGAATCGGGACAACTCTAGCTGTTTTCCAAGCAGTAGGAAACCTAGATTTCATCAAAATAGAGTTGAATAGGTGCACTAAAAAACTAGATATATGTGGAAACATCACTTTAATAAATTTAATCGGAATATCATCAGTCCCAATCGCATTAGATTTAACTCTATTTAAGGCCAAAAAAATCTCTACATCACTTACACATCGGAAAGACGTATGTGCCTCAGAATAGGAAAGTTGATCAAATTCGAAATTGCCACTGCCACCTATGCCTCCATTATCAACAAAATAATCATTTATCGTATTGACATCCAAACCATTAAATCGATCCTCATCACCTAGACAGCCAGAATTCCTTAGTACTCTCCAAATGCCATCGTTATCAAGACCACGAAATAAGTCAGAGTAGTAACGTCTTTTTTCTTTGCGTATGATTTTTTTCACCCTATTGCGGTATTTACAAAATATTCTCCAATTACGAGGCGATTTATTGGACTTGTAGTGCGAATAAGACAAGTCTCTTAGGGATCGAGCTAGCGTAATACACCTAGCCTTCATCCATTCATCAGTACTAACCACAATCCTCTTTTTAACAATAGGGACAAACGTTAATAAAGTATGTAATAAGGAACAAATGTTAGAGCATAATAAATCCACATCGGAAGTTCTATAGATAGTGGTAGTATCAAAATCAGACAAAAAGCTAATTATTCCGTCCCAATTAATTGCACTATAATTACGATATTCAATATATACAGGTACTTGCACAGTTTCTATTCCAAAGCACGCACAAATCAAAGCATGATGTGACATTGCAGGATATTGATACTGATCGGAAAAAATCAAGGAAGAAGAACCACCCAATAGGATAAAGTCAATTAAAGATGAAGAGCGATGAGAAACGTCAAAGTGAGTAGGCCTACAGTTATGGACAATGCTAAGATTTAATCTCGTACACAAGGAACGAAAGGCTATGGATTTCGAGACATTAAATAAGTTGTAGTTGAAGTCACCGACAATAATAGCCTCTGAGTAAGTAGATAAGAACTGAAAATGCTCATTTTCAAAAGTAGAAATATCGCCATACGGAAGATAAACTACGCCAAGTAAAATTTTGGAGCTATTACAATGAATTTCTAAAAACAGACTTTCGCAAGAACCAACAATAGATCTACTAAATACAACCTTATACTTCAAACTATTTGAGACATAAATACAAACGCCACCACCTCTGGCACCGCATCTATCATTCCTACAGAGAGTGTAACCTTGAATATGAACAGATTTGCTTGGAATATAGGGTTTCAACCATGTTTCAGATATAGCAAAAACATCTAACGATGATCCACTCAGAAGAGTTTTAAGTTCATCAAACTTAGCTGAGTAAGACGAAGGTCTAATACTCTGACAATTTAGGTGTGCAAGCTTAAACGCATTTTGATAGGGTCGTAAGATAGTCTTAAGTTCAGCACTGCTATTAATAAACGGACCGATATTATTATTAGAACTCATTAAAAAATTCGAAAAACATTATGGGGGGAAACAAGATTATATTAAAAAAAATCAATTTATGAATCGCATATACTACAAATATGTAATTCATTTTTATACATTTCAATATTGGCTTAAGCCAGTCTTAAGTAAAAAATATAGAACAGAGTTATAATATAGAAAAAAAACAAAAAATTTGCGAAATAATATTATATAGAAAAAAAAAAAATTTGCGAAATAATATTATACAATATGAAATTTATCTGCTGCCGGCCAAGCACCGCCCATACATCTCACCAGTGCCCCGCCAACCATCAGTAGACCCACCACACATTCCGAACACCCACAAACCTCATATCCCATACTAAGACCGTCAAAAACCATATGAGAACTCACAAATAACATTTTTGAAAATCCCAAAAGAAAAAAAGAGAAAAATATAAAATAAAAAAATAAAAAATAAAAAATATGCGAGTAATTATAAGTCTATATTATTTTTCAACATCTTTAAATTATTATTTGTGAACCCCCAAAAAGTTCCCAAAAGTCCCCGCACAAGACAAGAGGCCCGCGACCACCCAAAAATATGCAGCTGAAGTCCACCAACGATCCGGAAAAGCACCAACGAAATACACAGACAATGCCCAACCACTAGCAGACAAATTTCAATTAAAATAAACTAATGAAAATATGACAAATAATAACTTTCCTAATTATACAATATGTCTCATCATTCAACAGTGTTATCAGCTTCAACATCACGCAGCAACGCATCACACTCTTTAGCACTATAGGTTTCATGTACACCATTGGCGAGGGTTATATTTGCCTTAAGCTGGTTTGAATTAATAACTTTAAATTTTGTTATCTTTTTAAGTCGAACAAGACGGCGGCAAATGAAGTTGAGTTTGCTTGCGGCAGGTGAAAAATGATCATTTAAGTAGACTCGGCTTTCAATGTCACAATCCACTATATCACACAATCTTAGTTGACGGGTTTTGAAATACTCCTTCATTACAGTATCCCTCAAGAATACATTATTAAACTTTACAAGTACAGACTTGCGATTATACAAATAACCAACGTAGTATATATCACTGCGGGAGATGTCAACGTTGTAGTGGGAGCAAAGTTTGGCGACAACATTAAAAAGGTCTTTAGTGCCACTCGGTAAACCATTAACCATTACATCGGCTCGATTTAGCCGGGTATGGAGTTGGTTATTCTCCTCTTCAAGTGCAGTGAGTTTTGCTGTTGTAGAATCATCTACCTGCTTAATAAGTCTCTTACAATTCGAAATGTCAGCTTGAAGTTCATTGCGGAACAACAACATTTCTGATTTGAACACAGATATACCTTCTGTAAGTGCCTTTCTGAGGTTATCAAGGTCATCTACGTTGCGGTTTATAAAGGTGTCAATTTTTTTATCAATGCCTTCAATTTCATTGCGCAATCTTTTTTCCATATCACTTATGGTAGTCAGATTACAGTTTTCAGAGCATTCACCGCAAAGGAAGACAATAGACTTTAACTCCTTAAGTGTCTTAAGTACATCAGCATTAATACTGGCACATTCAGCATGATGCCACCGGTCGCAGGATTTGCATAGGACACTTGCCTGCGACTTACCAATCGCAAGGTCACACGAACCACATTTAAAAACTTTAGTAGGAGCCATTGGTTTCAAATTAAAATGGTATATTTAGTTGAAAACTGTATATTTAGATATAAACTTGGGCGAATGTTAAGTAAAGAAAAGCAGTATGTGTATATATATGTATACTTAAACACAAAGAACACGTTTATGCATATAACAAGAAAAATCAGGTAGCACTTCTTGTGTATTAATTTACAATGTTCATAATTAACTTATTATTGAATTTGTAAGAAGCTTCGCAAAAATTTCATCAAAAGTTTCTTTTATTTTAAGTAAAATGTATAATAAAATCAAGACCAGCCGCCAAAAAACACGTTTACACAGGCAGGGTTGCCATTAAATCCTAGATTTTGTTATAATGCCATAAAATGACACCATCAAGCAGCTTGTTTCTTTCATTTCCAGCTTCTAAACATGTCATACTCGTAGTATTTAGCTTTACCTGCGTTATCTACACTTTAAAAAATTTTTTCTGTTGTAATGGCGTATGAGGAAAGGAAAAAAATAGAATGTTATTGTGCTCATTGTAACTCTAATATGCATTAAAAGGGAATATTGTTGTAGCAAGAATTTGAAATCCTCCTGAATATTGGTGTGCATTTATGCATGTATGTATGAAAATATTTGGTGTTTGCAAATGTTATACTTAGGAGTCTCATGTAATGCAAAAGCTTAACTATTAATTATATACATGTGTGTACTCGTATATGTACGAGGCCGATCCCAAAACTAGCTGAAATAGCAAAGAAAACACAACACTTTTGGGAAAAGTTTTATTTACTTCTCAACATAATCTCTTTTTAGCTCCATATACTTTTCTCAGCGATATTCAACAGTTTTAAGAATCTGTTTACAGTAAGAACTGTCTAGCTACTTAAAATAGCCATCAACCAAATCTTTTATACCACTCAAGTTTGAAAATAGCAACTATTTACATACATATATATGTATATAAACAATTACCATACATAATGATTTTTGTTGAAGCCAACAATTTTTGAATTGGATTTAAGTAGTTTTTATGAAACGCAACCTTGTTTTTGCTGTGCTAAAATCAGTGCTGCCAAGTTAAAATTACCGGAAGGCCGCATTTACATTTGTTTGTCACGTGCCACACATGCGTAAAAAAAGCGTAACCACTAATTACTAATGAAAAATAGTTTGATTAAAGCCAGGTACTCTGTTCACAATTTCGTGCGAAATGCTATCAAACTACATATAAAAGTATTTGGTGTGAAATATTTGCGAAATAAATTCGCAAAAGTAGTACTCTGTTCTTGTTGTGAAAAACACGTAAAATCATGTCTTTCCATGCAAAATTAGTCTGGCATCATTTTAGTTTAGCTGCGAAACAATAGGTCTGTTCCAGATGCATAACAAAACAGTCCGAACTTGTACAAAGTTATCCAAAAGCGTTCCAGATAGCAATTTTTGTGCAATTGTGAGAGCGAATGAGAGAGTAATTTTTTTCATTTCTTGTACAAACTAGTACGAACTTTTTCTTCTGGATAAGTTCGGACAAGAATTAAATAATCAGCTGTATTTTATTTACATATGAAACTGAAAAATTAATCAGAAAATTTGCAAATATAGGAAAAAAGTTTTTACATACAAATTTATTAAAAAGCAAAATGGAAGTTTTTTGAACAAAGTTGTAAGTACAATTGTGCATATTTCTCCATTTCTTTAATATAAAAATATGTTTTTTTCAATAATTCTCGTAGCTTTTACTTTGTTGGAACTTATTTTCATTTACTTTTTACAGCTGTTGCCAATGATGCAAAATTTTTGTTATTACAATGTTATGCGTTTTAAGCGACTAAAATCACTTAAATTAAATTTAATGTAAAATGTAAGCAACATTAGTATTTCAAGATGTGCAATTATGGGTTTTTGCGTTCCAGCAATTTTGGATAACTTTTACATATTCAGAGAGTAATTTTCTTTTTTCTCTCATTAGTCCGAACTTGTACGAAATCTTGTGGAACAGACCTAATATGAGCAGTGCTTTTTTCGCACGGAATTTTAACAATGTTGCATACTTTCAAGCAATAAAAGCAAGGAATTTATAAAAAAAAACCGCGAGTTGGGCTACATTTAGTACATGTCAAATTTTTCACGCGAAATAATCAATGGTTCTGAAAATTTTTCACAACTTTGAACAGAGTACCAGCCTTAAGACACGTATTTATTAAGTTAAACAGTTTCATACATACATAACTATTAGACAATTTTATAGAATCCAACATGATTGGAAATACTTTAAATCAATAAATACATGTCTGAATCAAACAGTTTTTCATTAGTAATTAGTGGTTACGCTTTTTTGGGCACATGGCACACAAGAAATGCCAGATGTAAACTCAACCTAAGAATAGATACAGATTAGGCGTGTTCCACAAGGTTTCGTACAAGTTCGGACTAATGAGAGAAAAAGGAAAATTACTCTCTGAATATGCAAAAGTTATCCAAAATTGCTGGAACGCAAAAAACCACAATTGCACATCTTGAAATACTATTGCTGCTTACTTTTTACATTAAATTTAATTTAAGTGATTAAAATGATTAACAGTATAAAAACAAAAATTTTGCATCATTGGCAACAGCTGTAAAAAGTAAACGAAAGTAAGTTCCAACAAAGTAAAATCTACGTGAATTATTTAAAAAAGCATTTTTTATATTTAAGAAATTCAACTTTGTTCAAAAAAACTTCCATTTTGCTTTTTAATAAATTTATATGTAAAAACTTTTTTCCTATATTAGCGAATTTTCTGATTAATTTTTCAGTTTCATATGTAAACAAAAAACAGCTGATTATTTAATTCTTGTACGAACTTACCTAGAAGAAAAAGTTCGTACTAGTTTGTAAAGGAAATGAAAAAAATTACTCTCTCATTCGCTCTCAAAATTGCACAAAAATTTCTATCTGGAACGCTTTTGGATAACTTTGTACAAGTTCGGACTGTTTTGTTATGCATCTGGAACAGACCTATTGAAACATTTTCAACTTAAAAATGGATGCAGCCGCAACAATAATCAACAAATTGAGGAGAAAAAGAGTTTTTTGGACGAAAAAAAAACGGAAATATTTTCACTGGGAAGTGAAATAGACGATATGACGGGTATCAATCTACCGATACAAAAGGCTTTATTTGTGCATTTGTTATATATAACAACTTGATTTCCTAGTGCTTCTTCAGAATCCATAATTTTGAAATGTTCATTTATAATATATAAAATATTTGTAAAATTGGTGAGTTTGTCATACAAACAAAACGGATATTGTGCAGTTTGTCAAATAAGTTTTATAAAAAGCAGAAAAAATACAGTAACAAATACACGTACTTCTACAAGAGATTAATTTTATTTTGAACAAATTTATTACACAACAAACTTACAGCGTGAACGCAAAATCTGTTGTGTTTACGTTTTAACTTTAGGTGTGAAAACACTATAAAGCTAAAAAAATTTGGAAGATTTAGGCATAAACAACACCACAAATAGTGCCAAAAGCACTAAGTTGGCGTCGCTGGTAGATATTATCTTAAGTAAGAGAGTAAGAAAATATCAGATAATCAGGTTATTTTAGCCCCTTCTTAAAGTAGTTTTCTTTTTGTCTGGGGCATTTGCTGCAGAGAATCTCTGAGAAAAACCCAAAATATTAAGTTGGCGCATGCTGACAAAATTTAAAAATACTTTACTCTACTTTCGGCCTTTGCTAAGAGCGGTCACACATTATTTCAAGATACTGTTATTAAAAAAGAAAAGCATATTTTGTTGTTTCTAGACAAATAAATATATTTATGTGTATACATTTAAAAAAATTAAAGTGAATATAAACTAAAAAAAAATGGAGCTACTAACAAGAAACATTGATATACTGAAAACAATATTTAATTAGCTAAAACTAGAAGAACAAATTGTTGCCAGCCAAGTCTCTTGCGAATTTCAATATGCCATAGTGACCTGCATATGGCGTTATAAATATAGCCAAATAAAAGTGTATAAGTTAAATGAGGACACATTTGTAATCAATACAAAAACAAGCCAGATAATGGAAAATATGATGCGACGGATGAATATTTTGTGTCTTTGAGACAACTGGAACTGCAAAAATTTTTTAACTTAAATCAGCAGAATATCACAGAACTGGAATTATACGATTTCAGAAGTAATGATAGTAACGTTAAAAAAGAATTTAATTATAAAAATAAATGGAAGTTTGAAAATCTTGAATTATTAGTTGTACATTTTGTCAAACTTAACGTTAAAGAGTTGGAAATGATTTTTAGAAATTGTAAAAAATTACAAACATTATGCATCAAAGAATGCCGCGATTCAAATTTCGATTTAATTACTTTAAGAGATCATGATAATGGCCATTACGAGACCTTATTGAGTATAGTGAAAATGTTGAGAGAATTTCATATAGAATATAGAGAAATAAAATTCAGAGAGTGCAATTTAAGTTTAAACGATTTATTATTAAACAATAATTTGAAATATTTTAATATAAATATACCTATTAATGGTTTACGTTATAAAGAGACACCACGACTGCTTAATAATTCCTGTGAAATCTTAAGAATTGGCAATTTTAATGACTGCAACACACTGAAAAAATTTACCCGCTTATACTTAAAGAGTTTTAAAAACGTTTTAACTTTAACTTTAGAAGGTTCATTGAATAAAATCTTTATAGATACACTGTTCGTAGAGAATTTGTCAGCATACTGCCCTGCTCTAAAGCACTTGAATTTCAAAAGGTGTCTCCTCAACGTAAAGGATTTTAGTTTACTTTACACTGTAAGGGAAATATCACCAGACAATTGCATGTCCTTGACTTGGAGAAACTTAAAACAATTATTAGAACTTCCACAATTATTAAATTTTCATACAAACCATTCCAACTATACCAGGGAATTTGAAAATGCTTCCATACCTTTTCTTCTTAAATCATTGACCTTAGTTGGCAATGAATTTAGATTTGCTGAAATACTTCGCAAATCGGCAGAACAGTTGACAAATTTAAAACAATTGAATTATTACGACGGCTCTGATAATAAAATTAGTGACATTTTGCACAAATTTCCCAATTTAGAAATTTTACAAATTTTACCTCACCACATAGACCTAGAAGATTTATTTCACTTAACTTTTCTGAAGATTTTTAAAGTGGTCAAATACCATAAAAGTCAAGAGGTCTTTATAAATTTACTTCACTTAATTAAGCATCCATCACTCAGAGAAGTTAATTTTAGCCAGGAATTGTCAATAGATCTTCCCAATGTACAAATAACTCAATTACATTATTTAAAATTAGATATTAATATATTTGATTACTTGCTTGAGTTTCTATTTGACCTTTTGAATAATAATAAAAAATTAAAATTAGTTGTCGTTTCGGAAGACATCGGACATTTTCAAAATTTTTACGACATGACAGAAAATCGCAAATTTTGTAGCAATCAATTAAATTATGCGGCTTTGAAATTGGTAATTAAAAAATTATTAAATATTAATATATACGAGTACATACATACATCCTTCATCATGTATTTGTCAGAGTAATAAACATATTTTCCTATTTAATTAAAATTAGTATAAACTTAATTTAAATTATATTAATAAAAAAAATTTATTAAGAAACAAGAATGTAAAAAAGTTTATATAGGCCCTCATTATGAGCAACTATATATTTTCGACTGTAGTCGAAAGTGAAGATTGAACGACTTTTCATTTGGTGTTATGACGAGCATTCGACGAAGAATATCGCTGTTGTGAATTTCAGTCAGTGTGATTGTTAAAAATATTGTCTCAGCTGAAACTGAAAATAAAATGTAAAAAAGAAACATGCCCTCAATCTTCATATTTGAAGCACATATTTTAAAATTTGCACACATTTTAACAGCCTGTTTGTAGAGCGCGACTCGTCGATAATAATCGCTATGTTAGCATTTTTCTTTTTTTTTTGGGTCTAACATAGTGTCCACACCTGATGAATTTATATCATGATGAATGTCAAATTGATATCATGATGAATGTCAAATTGATATCATGATGAAAATTCATCACGTATAGACTTAATTTATTAATATTATGGCGGCGTTATGATATAATCATCAGAGCTCGCGGCCTGATAAAATCATCTTGATAGCAAATGTCAATTTATGTGTTACTGTGCATTTAACGTTTATTTATTAAACAATTTTCGTTTAGAAAAGACGGCTCAACAATTATTTGTGACCAAAATATTAAACAACACGCAAATTAGATATTTTTGGCAAGTATTTTTCAAATATTTGTTTGATTCATCATGATATAAAAGCATCAATGTCTACCCCTTTGTGTTGATATTAATGAAAAAATTACAGTTGATCTGCTGGCGTCATATTAAGAGTTATGATATAAAATCATCAGGTGTGGACATTATGTTAGATCGCGACTGTTGACGATTTTTATAAAATAAAAACGTAACAGCTGTAAAATTTATGTCGGCTTGTATATGACTGTTTCTCTCATCGTAAACGTCATGGTGGGCAACTAAAAAAATACTAGTAGTGTTATTTTCAAAAGAATCACACTTTTTGTTTTTCAAATAACAGTACCATTAATTTTTTCATATGTATCAAAATAATTTTTCATGACGAATTTACTTTGTTTACTCTAGTCAGTTGTATTTTTTACCACAAGAATAGGGTTGCCATCTTTTCAAGTGAATATTTTTGGGCACGTTGGCATCATAACGTTTTGACACAGGGTTGATATATAGGCGAGACAACGTAAGTCGCATGACGAAATCGTGTTAGTCGTCTATGTATAAATTATGCCATCTTCTACAAACTAGCTGTCAATACTGCTTTATGTGCATATATCTTTATAATAATAATATGAAAAATAGACGATGTATAAGAAATGAACGATGTATAATAGTCCATTAAATTTTTTGCATGAAAAATAGACAATGTAGAGTCCATTTAATTTTTGCATAAACAATTTTTCTTCATGAAAAATGGACGATGTATAGTCCATTTAATTATTTTGCATGACAAATAGACGATGTATAGTCCATTTAATTTTTTGCATAAACAATTTTTTTGCATTTAAAATAGACGATTTTATATTCCATTAAGTTTTTTTCATAAAAATTTTTTTCATAAAAAAATGGACGATGTATATATAGTCCATTGAATTTTTTTGCATGTGGTATATTCCATTAACTTTTTTTCATAAAATTTTTTTTGCATAAGAAACTGACGATGTATATATAGTGCATTGAATTTTTTACATAAAAAATAGACGATGTAGAGTCCATTTAATTTTTTGCATAAACAATTTTTTTGCATGAAAAATAGACGATTTATATTCCACTAAATTTTTTTCATAAAAATTTTTTTTCATGAAAAATGGACGATGTATATATAGTCCATTGAATTTTTTTGCATGAAAAACGGACGATGTATAAATAGTACATTTAATTTTTTGAACAAGAAATGAACGATTTATAGAGAAAAAAAGACCACAAAAAAAAAAGATTTTAATATTTGAATGCGAATATCACCGATTCAATTATAAATATTATTGATTTTTTTTTTTGATGACAATTTTTGCAAAAAATTATTGAAAATATATTTTTTTTCAGTCAATAAAAAAATTTTAAGAATCAAAGAATGCCATGTTTTTCAAGAACTTCTTGCTTGCATATGCAGTTGAATGCTTGCTTGCAATTTTGATAATCAATATGTTTGAAACAAGTACAGAATTTTGTTGACTTTTGAAATTTTTTTGGAATATTTTTTTGTGTGAAGGAAGCTTCGTTTGCAGAATTTTGCAGCACATGTAACTCGACAACTCGATTTTGTCTTAAGTCGGTTTTAAGCACAGATATGTATGCATATTTGCGTATGATTATTATGATATTTAAATTGCACAACAATCATACGCCTACTTATACGCCGCGAGAGAATGATCAATAATTCTGAAGATATGTATTTATTTGGCTTATCATTTGAAATGAAATAACGAAAAATCAGCTCGCTTAGTTAGTTCGAAATCGCTTACACCTTCATTCCATGTACATAGATGTGCACATATGTAGATGGGTTAGAAGTATTGTTTTTAAGTTCAAAATGATGTAAATTTGTATTGAGAATTTCACATTATATTTACATTCAATTCGGAAATGAATAAATATAAAAAATATTTATTCTAATTGACTGCTTATGTATTATATATCGATATGTATATGATTTTTTGTATTATATATTATGATGAAGGATATCGATATGTATATTATTTAAAATTTATTTGTACTATTAATTTTGTTGTACTTTTTAGATTGTAAGGGTTTCGTTGTTCATCCAAGGTCGGTTGAAAGGAAACTGGAGCTAATAAATAAACTGTCCGAGTTTAAAAATATTTATTTTATTATTTAATAAATTAGCCTTTTAAGTCGGTTTTATGTTCTTTTTCCAATTTTTATTCTATGAATGTAAATACATGTCTATAAGCTTATAAAGTTAAATTTAGCCGTGTTTAACATTTTGTGCAAAAATATACTTTGAAATCCTATTACAGTTTTAAATAAAGACTTCAAATAATTTCTTTTATACGTTACTGGCATTGTTCGAAAATGTCATTGCACATGTGGTCCATTATGATATCAAATATGTATTGCAAATACGGTTTTAGTGGTGCAATGAGGTTAAATTTGCTGCTGGTCGAAATGTCAAATCAATAAAGGGAAATTGTTGGAAAATAGAAATAAGTACGTATGTACAAAGCTATTTAGTTAAATATACATAAACAAATGAATGAGTGCGGTTTGATCTGTGGTTCTGTGTCAAAATATGAACAAGTAAATTGTATTGTATGTATAAACATAATTTTATGTTTGTGCAACAAGTGTATTAGGAAAATTTAAAAAAAAAATTGTATAGTGGAGATTTCAGAAAGCATTTGGAAAATATTTCGATACACATACATATGTGTATATGTGTGATTCTCATTTACAATAGTTTCTTTTTTTTGTTTCCGTTGAAAGTATAATAAAATATTAACAAAAAAAAAAACAAAAATTAAACATTTTAAAAACCCCCGATATATCCAGAAGAGATGTGATATCTTCTAAGCGGCTGGACCGATTTTGTTAAAACATAACTAAGAACCCTCTCGAAGTCACCTTTCAAACAGAAAAAAACTAAATCAAAATCCGTCCAGCCGTTTGGTCTGTAAGTGGACACGGACAGACATACAGATACACAGACACACACTACAAACTTATAACATCCCCTTTTATTGGGCGGAGGTTAAAAATAATAATAAAAATGAAAATTAAATTAAGTTTAGCGTAACCAGTAATGTGAACTTTTTATTTCGAAGTTTGCTTTATACGAGTATAAAGCAGAAGTTTACTTCTTTAGTGTTTTTTTCTTTAGGACAGTGGTGATTTTTTATTTTTTGTTATTTGCAGAAAAATATGTTTAATAGCACACGCATTCGTTTTTATATTTTATTTTTAACTTGTTATTAATTGTTATTAATTTAAATTAATAAAAAGACGAAAAAAATAAAACTTTGGCTTAAAACTAATTCAAGGTTCGGACTAAAATTTATATTTTTCTTTAGATACGGAATTACCGTATTTTTTATCCATTTTGTTGTATTAGAAAAATGGCGCTGTAGACATTCCTTCCAATAAATTTTAGTTATGCCATATCTGGAGAAGTGATCTGTGAAAACAAATACATTTTGTGAAAGTAACACACAAAAACCTAAATATAAATAAGCAGCTGGACCAATTCGGCTACTTTTATCCGACTTCCAAAAAGAAGTGGCGTATAATTCACATTGACTACTTTCTAAAGGCTAAAACAATCAATGGTAAATATTATATGATTTTATTGATTCGATTTAATGCGGATTTGAAAAAAAGGACAGAATTTGACCAAGAAAAGAAAGCTCTTTTCTATCAAGACAATGCAAGGCTGCATACATGTTCACTTTCCATGAGAAAAATCATCCACTCTATTCATTGACATTGTCCCCGAGTGACTACTTTTTTATTCCCAAACTTGAAGAAATGGCTTGGAAAGAAATTTGACCCCAAGTATGAAATCGTCTCACAATCCTATTTTTTTAGATGAGGCAGACATATCTTATTTTTGCAAGGGATAAAAAAATTGGCCAAGTGTAGGACAAAGTGCATAGAGATCAAACATGATTACGTCGAAAAATAAAATTTTTATTTATATTAAAAAGCCTGTACTTCATTAAAAATGGCACCGAGTTGTTGACACACCGCACAGTGGGGCCAAATGAAGTTTTTTCGCGGATCAATATGGGTAGCTCTTAGGACAAACTGCACGTTCCAAAAAAATCTTGAAGGTATAAGATGGGGGAGTGGGAGGAGACATGTAATCCCCATACAAAGTAATTATAATTTTTTCTATATCTTCAGACCTACAATAGTGAGGCACACTTATTTTGATGTGGGTAGGTCAAACTCTATTTTCCACCAAAATTTTGGAGATATAGGAGGGGGAGCCGAGTACCCCCCATACAAAGTAATTATTAATTAATTAATAAACATGATTTTTTATATAAGAAATACCTAAGCAGGAACGAAATGCATATACACGGTGCTTAGTTAACGAAATAAGTAAAAATTCATAAGTTTTTTATTCACGCACTCTCCTAATGAATTGCCCGCCATTGACTGACTTCGGATGCGAATTAGCCAAAATTAGATTTTTTAGCAAGCCTATTATATATAAATACAACCACGATCAGGCGTGACTCATGCGTGACTTACACGTGATTAATGTGTGACTCACACGTATCAAATCATGACATTTGTACATCTCTGGTGAAAGCACATAATAAAATGACAAAAACAACAGCTTAAAAATGTTAGCAGGAGTCGATAAGCGCTTATTATTGATAAAATCAACGCGTGAGGCTATTACTAATTCGTGCATAACTTCTAAGGCGCACCGATGCCCAGCATAAATTTTTACAAAATAACACTTATTCGTTCAACCTTTAAAATAAAATTAAAATATGTGCCCAATTGAGCCCAATTTATAACTTTATGTCGTCCACTTCAATTGATTAAATCTATTTATTTTAGTGCATATCCAATATAAACATTCAAAACACTTCCACAAATAATTATAAATTTAAGAGAAACATTTGAAAGAATACCTGAAATTGATAATTGCATGGCTAGATTTATTACTTTTTAAAAATTGTTTGGATTAAATAAGATTTAATTACGCAAAGTTTTTAGTCTTTTTGTGCTTATTTTTCCAGTTTTGTCTCACAATTTACAACTTTAACACGTCATTACAAAAGCGCCGTTACTTATTTGACATTTATTTTTTGCCAAATGATGTAGAATTTTATGCTCTTTAAGCAAGTACTTGTGCTTGCAATTTTTTTAAACTAATACGTGAATCACCGCCTTTGATCCCTATGAGCTCGTAGTGAAATAAAAGTGAAATACGTGCGGAGCACCTGTACGATTCAAAAATACAAGGCTTACTTGATTTCGCAAGAGCTATTTGACTGCCACAGTCCAATTAACTTTTGACAGAACGGCGACTGCCGGGCAAGAGTAGTTCTAGCCATCAGCTCAAGCGGGAGGAGTGGATGGAGCGTTATCACATTATAGAAATTCAGTAACAAGAATACCAGAGCTCGAATAGCCCAGGGAGTTGATAACACCACCTTTAACTCACACTTGCTGTAGGGGTCAGCTAGTTAACAATGAAAGAAATATGTAACTGTTTTGCTGTATTTGTATTTTTTAAAAGTGCAAATGGTGCTAAAAAATACAAATTTACTTTTATTACTGCTTAAAGATTTTTCCAAAAAATGCCAAATATTGTTAACTAATACATTTTAATATAGTAGGACAAAAACTGTGGTTTTATAATTCTCAACAAATTAATTGAGTTTTATTATAATAAATAAATAAAATTCATAAAGAGCTGCAAGTCTGATTACATAACTTCTCATTAAACCAATACAATTGAAACAAATTAAGGAATTCCAGTAACATTATAATATACTTTTTTTTCTAAATATAATTAAAAACACTTTTACAGAAACTCTCCACAAATAAACATTTATAATATAGGGTGTTTTTTTAGAGGTATAGAACTTCGAATTGAAATAAAACACAAGAAAATCGTTTTAATGTCCATCAATTTGGCTTTATTGGAAGGATAATTTTATGCCATTAACGTTTAAATATGATTTCGGGCATGTGGCCGCCGCGGCTGGCTCGAATAAAGCCAATTCTACAGGTCCAATTTTCAACCACTTTTTCGAGCATATGGGGCCGTATGTTGGCAATAACGCCACGAATGTTGGCTTCCAAGTCGCCTAACGTTTCTGGTTTGTTGGCGTAGACGAGCGACTTCACATATCCCCAAAGAAAATAATCCAATGGTGTCAAATCACACGATCTTGGTGGCCAATTGACAGGTTAACCGAATTAATTGCTCTGATGGACGATTATGTCGACCATAAAATGGACGGAGCTTGCGGTAAACTTCGCGAACTGAACCATTATTTTCGAAATAAATTTGCACGATTTGCAAGCGTTGTTCTTTTGTCAACCTGTTCATGATGAAATGGCAAACCAAACTAAATATTAATCACTTGACAGCTGACAAAATGGCCGCCAGTTAAAAAAGTGATGCCAACTTAAAGTTCTATACCTCAATAAAAAACACCCTATATTAACAAGTATTTCAAAAGAAAAACATCTTCAGCAAATGCATTTTGCTAGTTAAGCTTATCTACAGGATTTCATAGCTCTACAATTTATTTTGCAACCAAAAAAATAAAAAATAAATGACCTTGCAAAGCACTATATTTTGTGCAAGTAACTATGTAGTTGTAGTAGGGCAAATGAAAATGTACAAATCATCCTCTTTGCACAGGATTTTTTAGGAAACATGTGAAATTTTGCCACCAGCAGCAGCAGCAAGGCATTACATATTGTGCAGAAATGGGCGGCTTTCAATCAACTTCAACTGCAACTACAACACTCTCTGTTTGCAAGGTTGTTATGTTATAATTCTGTCCCAGATGTCTAGATGGCTGCTGGGATAGCAGAGATGTTTTTTTCCAAAGATTAATTTTTCCAGTTTAAGTAAATGGGAAAACAGCAACTTTAAACAAAATGGCTTATTCTTCCGTCTCTACTCGTATATACTACATACATATGTATATTGAAGACAATTTGATTTGATTTTATTTTATTTTATTTTATTTTCATTGTGGCATAAAATATTAACAAAGCAGGAAATCAGTCAAGTCAAAGCTACTGAATATTTATTAAAGAAAATAATTCAATCTTGGCTACATGCAATAAAAGAGATTGCTAACAATAATGAAACACGTTTTAAGCAGCAATACTTTAATATTTGTAGTTATTACACTTTTGTAGTTTCAATAAAGTCCACACATCTGCGACTTTTTTCCGTAATAGGAGATTTTAACTTTGTTATAATATTAAGGGTTTTCATGAGAACTCTTAAAATTGCCATTTGTGCAATTATGCAAACTTGCAAGACTTGTTTTATGAAGCTCCTTTTTATGTAAATGTGAAACAAACGTCAAAAAGTTCATTTAAAAACATATTTATACATATATTTCTATTAAAATAAAAAAGTATGTGTGTGTGTGTCTAAAATTACCTAAAAAATCCAAAAAAGCCAGAAGTTGTTGTTTACAAAATGCAAAATTGCACAGCTTAAGATTACGAGTCAAAATTGTTGGGCAAACTTAACAGGTTTGTGTAAATAAATTTCTATAAAATTTCTGACATTTTATTAATGAGATTGTAAAAATGCACAATTGCATAGTTTGCGAGACTTTTGAACATTCTCATGAAAACCCTTATTGTTTAGATCCTAAAGTATTAAATATGTAGATTAGAAAACGAAATCGAAAGATTTTTTAAGTGAATATAATTATCAATTAAGATTAAGCCAAATTTCTTATATACCACTGATCCTGGAAGAAAAGATAAGAAAACAAGTTAGAGTGCTACATATATTCGGCTGTGCCGAATCTTATACACCCTTTATCGACGTACGTATAGAGTAAATTTATTTATAGTTTATTATATATTTCATGCAGCTTAAGGTCTTTTAAATGTTTATAGCTATGCTATTTATTGCGCGATACAGGAGTTAGGACGTGATTTTGTTTTGTTTCCTTCTTTGAAGTGAGTGAAACAAAAAGAAAACAAAAACAATGAGAACGATTGCTCAATTTGTTTTTTGTTTGTTTTTGCACATGATCACAAACCAGAGAGCACAGGCGCTCGGCTGTAAGCCACAAATAATACATTAGTTTAATCGCACGCCGCTAGAAAAGAAAATAATGGGATATAAATGGAAACGTTTGAAATATTTACAGATAAATTGGACATCATCATATAATGTAATTTTATTGCATTGTTATTCCACACATGAAATTTGTTTTACATAACTAAGCAGCATAGCTATAAAAGGGGGGGGGGGCTGAAGGCTTACTCTCTATTGCGATGCGAAAGCACTTACGATGCGAAAGCTAAGTGCGATGAGATGCTTTCGCAAAACCTTTCGAAAAATTCTTTGATAAAGTGGCAGCACTGACTTTGCAAAAGGAAATATGGCAAAGATTGACAGTAATGAAGTGCCAAAATATGTAAAAAACGTCTTTTCAGAAAAGTAAAAAGTGAAGTGTAACAGTTTTTAATTGAAAGTAAAATAGTGTTTGATGCGGAAAACGGCCGTGTAGGACGAGTCTTGAGAGATGAATCCAATATACTCTCTTCAAGATTTCCATTTGAATAAATAAGCGTTTCTGTATGTTCTAAACGCTCGAGCTAAAAGTATCAAAAAATAAAAATAAAATAAAAATCGAAAACGAGCCAAAACACGTGCAAGCAAAGCAGCTGTCAACAATTAACTGAATATTCAAAATGGTCGAAATTGTCAGCATAAGGGAGAGACATGAGTACCAACATAACGTCACAAAAAAAATCAAAATTCGAATATACGTAAACTGCGAAAATTCAAAATTCGCGATACCTTTTGAACAAACCTCGTACTTTGGCAAATCACCATGTAAATACTTACACCAGTAACATTTTTATGACGATAATCGTATTGTTATAGTAAATATAAGGAAAAATTTTTGAGGATCTTAGCTGTGGTTGAAGCAAAAACATGACAGTCTCAAATTCAATTAGATTTTTATTTATTTTTTGTTCATTTAGTTTTTTATATATTTTTTTGTTGAAAGTAATACTAAGACAATTAATGCCTACTACGTGTTATCTTCTTCAGGAGAGGGATAGTGATAGAGAAGATATTTGCTGAAGGGCGAGATAGAGGATACATTGTGACCCTATTAAATAAATAAAATAATCCAAAAATAATAAGTCTGTCATTAATTTGATAAAAAATTACGGAATACTCTAGATACTGTTAAGAAACAATGTTCATATTACTGCAAAAAAATTATATTGAAAACTAGAATTAGTATAAAAACGGATTAGTTTTTCTTTTATAATTAATTGCATTAGTTTTTAATCTGGTTTCTTAAATTAAATTATATGTACGAATATCAGTTGTGTTTTCTGAATAATTGATACACCTTTTCGCCTAAAATGATGAATAAATTGTCTTTTGGTTCGTTTTTAATTATTTTTCCAAACAAATGCTTCATTAAATACAACCTCCCTGTTCAAGAACTTAAAAGAAAAGTAATTTTAATAATTTAATTTGTTGCACAGCAATGCGCTTTTTTGAATCAACGGAGTATGAATATGAACTTCGCATACTGTATATATATATATATATATATATATATATATATATATATATATATATATAGGTAATATTTGCACATGTGTACATGTATGAATATTTATTATCATATATGTCCATATACCCTCATTTTTCGGATCCGAAACATATATGGAACATCATATATGCTACAAACATATTTGTTTAGCTGGGAAGCTTAATTTTTTACAACTCTGCTTTTGCACGTATTTATTGTAGCGCCTCTGGTGTCAATGAGGCATATTAAATTTTCGAAAGTAGTAATTTTATTTGTTATTTTACTTCGCCGATTATTCTGCTACGCAATACCGACAAAACAGGGCACTCTGATGTTACATTAAGATTAGTATCCGCTGAAACGGCGTATTTCAGTGACCATTGTCTATACCTTCGTCACTTGAACTTTCTGAACAACTGATACAAAGGAACACTAATGCACATCAGAAAAATGCGCGGTGTTGTTTAATAATTTTAACATTTTGTATGCCACATGATATAGAATATAATAGTGTGTAAAGCAGAGCTTTAAAACCATCATAAAAAATAAACTAAAAACGAATGTTGTCGACAAAGAGTAGACAAGTGAACATTTTTACTATCGTCTTGATGTGACCTCGACGACGGGGGATTATTTTCTTTCATGCGACAGTTGTGTAGATCCAGCCTAACATTTCGCAGCAGTGTTGTCAGATTTAGTTTCAGCCTCCTCGCCAAATGACTTGTCGAATATCGCCAAATATCGCCAATATGATAAAAACATTAAATTTTAGCTAAAAAAATATTTTTAATTTAAATTCAGTAGGTAATGTCTATCGTAAAATCCAAAAACTATATTATTTAAGAAAAATTAAGAAAAGTGTTCACATTAACATATAAAAATACTGGAGTACAAAAAATACTTAAAAATAACTTATTCCAAAAGATCAATCCAAATAGGATAAATTGAACTTGAATACCAAGATAAAAATTAAATTATTTAAATCTTGTGATAAAACTGAAGTAACATTTACTTAAATGTGTATTTAAGTACACATATCATATCCTTGAAGTGGTAAGTACCAGCAGCATCGTCGTATTCATAAACGCTAGGCGAGAACTCGTGCACACTTTCTGATGCTTTATCAAAATGTTGGTTCTAATTATTAAAAGAAAGTATGTCCCACTGTGTTTCATAAACACCAAATGAGATTTTGCGGGCCATATTTTTTTTTAAACTTCTTGAATTTCAGAAAATTTTGTTTGAGATAAAGAGTCACAACATTTAGAATTTCATGCACGAAATATTTTGTGTTGTAGAAAAAATTCCTTACGAAAAAAATTTCATGTTTTTAACATTATTCTATTTTATTGAAATCGTAAAAATATAGCCAAAAAAATATCGCCAAGGAGTTCAAATATCGCCAACTAAATCGCCAATCACCATTTAACAATTTTCATCGCCAAAAACAAATTTTCGTCGCCACGTTTGGCGAGATATCGCCATATCTGACAACACTGTTTCGCAGTGTTGTATTTCATTTGGTTCGTTACATTTAAATACGCATTTTATTTTTGTAACAATATGTTGTGGTTTTCAGATGTCATTAAAAAGTCTTCGTTTCTTTGCATACTATTATCTAATATATAGAAATATTGATTATAAACGATACATATAAACAAATTATAATTTTGTTTCTTATAAGAAATACGGAGGTGTATTTATTTGATTTTCGGTCTTCCTAATTTTTTTTTTTTTGTAGAAAACTAAAACCAAATTCATTCCATATTTAATAATCTCGTATATGTGTATATGTATATCGGCACTTCAACTATTTGGGTTACTCAAATCAAAAACATTTTGCCCCAATTTCCCTAACAATTTGAGCATTTAGCATGTAGTAGAAGAGTGAAACTAATCATATTCGTTATTTGCTTTTCTTAGCTTTAGTTAGGAAACAGCCACTTACTTGTACTTTATAACAAATAAATTTTCAAAGTAAAATTAGTTTTTTGATTAGCACTAACAGCAGGTGTTCTATGTTGCAGCTCGAGATGGCTTTTTTGCTTTGCGCTTCTCTTTTCTCCACTCTATTGTTTATCATGCACACATTTTATCGAAATACGACTTTTTATTTTTTTTTAAATTAACATAATAACTTATTTATCACGTCTTTAGATTTTTAGGTCATGTCCGTATATTTATGGAGAGGCAGTTAAGTGACAATTTTTTTTGTTGCATTTTAGCTTAGTGTTGACTTACCTTACAATAATTTTCATTTTCTATTAAGTAAACTGGAAAGATAAGAGAATATTTAATATTTGTTAGAACAAGTCAACTATAAAAAAATAAATAGAAATTATATAAATAATTATAAAGAAAAGTTTATACTGCGACAGTCGACTTTTCTATAGAAAAGTGTACTGTGTTATAGTAGACTTTTCTATGGAAAAGTGTACTGTGTTATCGTAGACTTTTCTATGGAAAAGTGTACTGTGTTATAGTCAACTTTTCTATTGTGTTATAGTCAACTTTTCTATAGAAAAGTGTACTGTGACAGTGGACTTTTCTATATAATATAATAATATTTTCTCCTTTATATTAATACGTAGTATAAAAAAGTTTGTTGGAGATTTCCTGTGAATAAATATTAGTTCTCATATTCTCAAAAACCTTGATTATCCAGCATGAGTGGTATGCGCTAGAAATCAGCTCACCCTCTTTTCTCTCAATCAATTTCAATTTATTTTAAGAAAAAATTTCATTGAAAAATTAAATTGAGAGTTAAAATTAAAAGCTAAACTAAGTTAAACTTAAGTTTTTTTTCCAACAAATTAATCTGCCTTCTTATACTTTCAAGCATGTAGTACAGATAACACTTCAAAAGTTAAACAAAAATTTACATATTGTAATATTGTAAGCAAATAATGGCAAAATATGTACATATAAACATTTAATTATTCTTGAGATAATATTTCTTTAAGAATAAAGCACAAAAGTTATAAACAAAACCAAAATTGATTGTAAGGAAATGCCAGCAGATAAAGCAAAAGCAAAGACAAAGACTTTCTATTCTTGTGAACAAAAAGAATGAACAACGAATAATTCCATAAAAAAGCAAGCAAATTAAGGAAACAGAATATTGAGAATAAAAATATTAATCTTAAAACGAATTAGTCTTGAAATTAAAGTGCTCATAAACGGAGTCATAATGAAAGTTTTCAACAGCACATATTTCATATTCAGTTTCATTGTTGCCATAATAACGTTGAAAGAAACGCGTGCCACAACACAAAAAGACGAAGCAAGGGCTATAAATGATTTATATTTGCAACGTATTAAATCTAACTTAAATACCACAACGAATCCCTGCGAAGACTTTTACGAGTTTACGTGCGGCAATTGGCATACAAATTATAATGGCACTGATTACATCGATATGCCAGGTTACATGGATTACACTGTCAATCAACAATTTGCCAAGATAATGAAAAGTATTGAAAATGAAACTCAAGTGTATGGCCGTCTACTTGATGTGTACGACTCGTGTGTGAATCTAGACACTTTAGCTTTGAATAGTTTCTTGATCATGGTGCAGGAGGAGTTGTCCATGAAATGGCCATTATTTAGTTTGAACGAGACTCAGTGGCAAAATCAAACCGAATTCGATTGGCTTGCTACCATTGCTATTTTGAGAAAGTATGGCTTCAATGGTGTTTTTGTGACAGAGAACATAAATGTTTTGCCCAGCAATGGTTCCCACTATATAGTGGAGATAACACAACACGCTGTCGGTAAATTGTTTGAGTTCGAGGAGTTAGAGGAAATATTTTTAAACTTTGGCTTCTATTTTAACGAAAGTAATTTGCTGACAAACGAAATCTTAAAACTGGAAAAGGCCTTGGCGAAATTGGCCCATGTCAAATATGTTAACGAAACGGAAGATCGCAAGTATAGTGATAATTTTAAATTGTATACTTTGGGAAATTTTCAACAACTTATACCCCAGTTAGATTGGTTTAAATACTTTTCCATAACCTTAAGTAGTTGGGATGACTTAGGCCAGTTGGCCGTACAAACTTTTGCTCTGGATGTGGATTTCTACAAAAATCTAAATGAACTTTTCAACAACACTTCCAATGAAACGATTGCGTACTATATAATGCTTAAATTCATGCTGTACATAAATACAAATTTACCTCAAAATCGCCCCAAGGATTGCATTAAATACTTAAGATCACATTTGCCTGTGTACATGAATTTCTTGTACGAGCAGTTTCTATTTAAGACAAAACGTTCTACAATGGAATTGGTGTTGCAGAAAATATTTGCTAATTTAAAATTAGAATTCGCAGAAATGGTGCAAGAGAATTACTTGCAATTGGATGCAGAGGAACAGAAGTTTATTCTAAAGGAATTGCACACCATGCAATTAAAAATTGGCAATCTGCCGGTTAATTGTACGGAAAAATTTGTTGCTGATCACCACGAAAATTTAATCACAAATGCTAGCGATTTCTTTTCTAATCACATGGAGCTGTTGAAATTTATCACCCGCCAGGAGTACGAGAAATTGCAAAATGTGTTCATACCCTTTTCGCATAAAATCTATGACTTGGATCCTTCGACTTTTGCCTCTTCGTCACCCGTTAAAATATTCGATAACGCCATTTTAATACCCTATGGCTATTTGCAGCTGCCACTTTTCGATGCTCAGCTCCATGAAATTTATCAATATTCTCATTTCGGCTTCATTCTGGCTCACGAAATAATTCATGCTTATGATCTCTTTCATGTTATATACGATTACGAAGGCAGCTACAATTGGTTGGGTTCACGCGTAGCCTCCCATTTCTTCCCCTTCATAGAATGTTATACCCATGGTCCAAGTGATATTTTATCGGAAAATATGGCAGATATTGCAGGGTTACGTTTAGCATATCGCACTTACCAGCATTTGTTGAAAGATTTTGATGATTTCAAATTGAACATTTTAAATTTTAACCAAGAGCAATTCTTCTTCATCAACTCTGTGCAATTTTTGTGTGCCAATGTTGGCAAAATTACCAATTTAGACTTGATTACTTTGGATTTGAGTCATGACATGCACGATACGCGAGTACGTCGCAATTGGGCAAACTATGAGGAGTTCGGTCGAGTTTTTAAATGTGAAAATAATTCAAGCATGTATCCAACGAAAACATGTCGTTTGTGGTAATTAAAATGGTTTATAAGTTAAAATGATTTTGGTTTTAAACGAAAATATGTATTGTAAAATGATTTAATATAAATGACCGTTGGTACAATACGTTGATTTACCAAAATGTGTATTTTGCGCACAAACTATACAAAACTATGTACAGCATCCATATAACAAAACATCAAATACTTTTCATCTTTTATACAACCGAGACACAACTTCATACAACAACCCCACACACTTTAAAATCTCATACACAAACTCCTCGTGTTGTACCGGTTGTCACAAAGTGTATGGTTGGCTTAATAGTAATTATAATATTTATAAATTTATTATTATTATGTAATTTGTAATATTTTCTAAACAAACGAGATGAATTCACAACAGGTGATCTTATTTCAGCAGATGATGATCACTTGCTGCAGAAAATGGTGTCGAAAGTACGCAAAATGCTCGTAAGGCTTATGACAACAGGAAGTTTTACACTAAAAAATATATCGCGGCGAATTTATAGCAACTCTGCATATACGCCTTGTATATTTGTTATTTTCTGCTGTCAGAAAATTTCCAAACGTTTTGCTTTGATTCGACACAAGAGAAATTAAAAGCTGATCATGAGCTGCTGAATTGAGATCACCTGATATGAATTCGCCTTGAGATATAATAATAGAAGGCTCTTTGAAATATATGAAATATACGGAATATGTATCCGAATATTGGAGCTTATTTTATTTCAAAAAAACCAATTACATTTTTTTTGGACAGATTTCATTAAATTTTGTTAAAACTTAAATAATTAATTTTCTCAGAGCCCATCGGATGGGAAGTTATTTTGTTGTGTTTTATTTCATGGTGCGTTACTTCGTTTAGCCGAGTGTATCTGCTTTGTCAGGGAATAGTGAGTTACTTAATTTAAAAGTAAATAATTTAATTGTGACGTAAAAGAAATCAATCACTGCTACGGTTAGAAAGGCACATGTGTATTGTGCGTATTGACTGTCATACTTATAGTCGGAGTATGTTTACACTCAGAGTATGGATATTTATTCGGATAAAATAAATATACGCTTATACTCAGAGTATCTATTCATCATACGCTTATGTGTGTCAAATAGAATGGAAAATGTGCTTCAGCTGCTTGAAAATATTAGTCAGATAATAAGAAGAATAATGAATAAATTGAACAAACAAAAATAGATAGTGAAATGATATTTCGCAATTTCTACAGCGATCAATGTATTTCTAGGAAATGTTAGGTTAAAAACGTTCTTAGCACAGACGAGACGTATTAAATCTCACTTTCCTTCCCTGTGGTGCAATCAGTACCTGGATTCAGTAACTTTTTGCGAACCGTAATATATTTTTAGCGATAGTAGTTATCTGTGGGAAAAGTCTGCTAATATTTCCGAGAAATTTTTGAGATTTTCCCGGAAAAACGGGAAATTAAAAGTACACGTTATTTCATTAATACATAGACTTTTCTGGCAAACATATTTATAAAATGGCGCAAAAGACAATAAAATTTATCTTGATTCAAATGAAAAAAATTGTATTATAATCCCGTTTTACTTTATGTGACTAAATTTACACGATGAAATTGTTTAGGCTCATTTTTGGAGTTGATACGTTTTTCATCGTCTAATAGCCTGTTTATTGATGTCGAAGTAAATTTTTCATTCTAACAATTTCATTTAAAACAAAAATAAATTCTAAAATTTTGTTTTTGTGTCAAATGTAACTGTAAGAAAGAAAGAATTCCTTCGGCACCGATCACAAAACAGTAAAATGTCCATAAATTTTTTTTTTAATACAAAATAAAATGTGAGCAATTGAAGTCCCAATTCATCTACGAGAAAAATTATTGCTTGATTCGAAAACTACATGCAAGATGAATTTAGTGTAGGGTGTTTTAAACTATACTACAGTATTAAAATTTTTTTGAAAAATTAAACATTTCTGGCAAAAGGATTAATACTTGTAAATATAATAGTCTGAAACAGCCTTAATGAATATCGCTTAATCACTATAACAGAACAAAGTCGAATAAGTATCAATGGTTGATCTAATCGTTTCCTAAAGTAAATAATTCTATGTTAAACTAACTTGGAGTGATTTTTATCCGAATTAGTGAAATTAGTACTGCACATTTTAAGCTCATAGAAGCCCTTCAAGAAAATGTTTTAAGAGAAGTAACATGAAAAATCAAAGCCATTTAGACAGACTGTGTCTCAGGAGAAGCTGAGTATAGTATTTTAACTTGCTTATAATTAACAATAAGAATCCTCCTAGAAAATATTCAAGAGTTGTTAATAAAATGATTTGGAGGCCTTATAATAAAATGTCGGCAATAGTCGTCAATTAGTGTTTACATGATCTCTTACTGTGTAATAAATGTAAGCTCCAATTACTTGAACTCACGTTAAAAAAGTCCTAAAAGTTTGTTTAAGAACTGGGGGCAAATTACGGCACTCGTTATCGAACGAAATTACAAAACATTTCAATAGAGTTTATATGGAAATATTTGATAATTTCGATACGTATCGACTGCCGTAATTTGCCCCCTGTTTTTATATTAACTTTCATTTAAAAAGAATGCTTTCATTAATAAAACAATCGAAATTTGACAAATTTTCATTTGATAAATGTACTTATTTATCATAGAAAATTAATTTTTCTCGGGAGTCCCGGGAATTCCCGGGCAAGCGATTTTCTTATTCCATTTCCAGGGAAGCGCAAAAGTGCGGGAAATCCCAAACCCTAATCAAGTGGCATCTCTGCATACAAAATTTCAAACTAAGCGAAAAGCACAAAGAAGAACTAAAGAAAAACTTAATGAATTTGAGTTTGTGATTTTACTTTTTTTACTTCATCCGACAGCGAATATCGTTAACATAAGTTACTGCATCGCGTAATCGATAAATAAATCTTCGTTATATATATTATAGCCATACGATGATCGTAATAAAAGTTACTGAATCCGGGTACAGTTGTCATTTGACCGTTTTACCAATTCACTTTTCTGGCAGCACTGATACTTGAAGTATGTGTGCAAATCATTAGTGGAAATATTAGTACTACAAGCGATAAGATTGTAGATATTTCTACATTAAATAGTTTTGATTATGCATGAGATTTTTCCGTAAAATAAACGTGTGATGGAAAGCAAAATTCTACTAAGTTGAAAGTTTTGAAATAATATGATGATTGGTCTAAAATAAAACCTAAATTTATTTGTGGCGCCACAAATCGACTAACAAACGGAATACCTAAAACAAAAGAAAAAAAAAGTGGTCCTCATTTGGAATTTCCAAGAAACACATGTTGTCGGTATTACTGGGACCGCATCAATCAATTGATTATCACATTACTCATGGAAATCTGACAAATAGTTTAGGCACTAAGTTGAAATTACTCGTAATTTATATCAGGAAAGGGGGCAAAATATTGCCACGCTCATATTAATTTTTTTCTAAATATGCGTTACCTCATAAGAAAAGATGGTTCCAAATATCACCATGTTATCTCAATACGGTTTTTGAGCTACAGAATTTATTTGCTTTAAATTATACAAATCTGACACTGTGCATCGTGTAGAATCCGACAACAAGCTCCTTCATTTAGGCTTGTAATTAGTTTTATCAGTTTGGGTGGAGCACCTGCAACTATATAATTTAATCATAGTATGGTTGTTGCAATCATGTTTTTATTTACGTGTACATTCCCATAATCAGTTAAAAAATTATAATAATAATTAAAATTTATCAGAGATACATTTGCAAATTTGAAACGAAAGCGAAAGTCCAGATAAGCTGATTTTAAGTTAATGGTATCTTCGTAATCTGCAGATTTGAAAGTACCCCTGGTCGAAATCTCAATTAATTTGTGCGATTTCTAAATAAGTTATAGCAAAATGACTTCTAATCTCATTTCGAATAATATTTCAACCTGAATGTATTATTTACAGTATGTAGAAAAGGATGTTTGCTTAAAAAAATAAAGGTTAACAGAGAATTTCCCAATTTAACTGTAAAAGAAATAAAATTCTGAAAATCGAGTTGAACGCTGAAAAGTGCTTTCCTGCAAAACAGTCAACTATGACCTCAGCACTTTTTCCTTATTGTCACAGAAATATTGATGCAGTGTAACGAAGCGTTCGACCATATAACCTTTTGTCAAATTTGTAAGTGAGATCTTAGTCATTTATATATTATGCACTTCTTGCTTATAATTAATATTAATCAAGCAAATATTTCATATGAAGCAGACAACTTTGAGTATAAGCATGGTTGCCCGAAACTGCAGTCAATTTAAACAAGAATGCAAATTAATTTTGTTTATGGCTTTTTTCTATTTATCTTCACACATACTCGTAAATATATGTACATATATATATATATATATATACATATATATGTGCATGTACTGTATGTAAGTATTTTTAGATAAATTTTCGCCTTGTTGTTATGATACTCACTCATATATCGTGCCATAACCGCAAAAAAACTTAAGCGGATTATTTTCGAAGTTGATTTTTTTTACGAAAATCGTATATTTACGATTGTAAATAGTCGATTTTCGTTAAAAACCGATATTCAAAATATATGCTGCTTAAACTTTTTTGGCGGTTATGGCTCGATATGAGTTAATAAAAAATTATGTATTTGAAAAAAATTTATAAACGATCACGTACATACTAAGCACAAATTTGTAACTTTTTTTTAAACTATTTTAGGAAAATCAAGACAAAGAAATCGTTCTAATCGTTTAAACGTATATGGAAATGTTAACGAATTCAGAAGTTGTTATGTGTTAAATAATTTTTAGAGGCGCAATTTTTAAAATTAATTTCCGAAATATTATAAACATACATACTCGTACATGTGCTGACAATTACGCATGAACACCAAACTATGAACACCAGATTGACTAAGAGGGGAGCTTATGACCAAAATTGTTTAAACGAAATTTCAAAGTATCTACTGACAAAATGATTTAGTAGTTTGCCATTTTCCGTATTTAAATGTTTCACATTCACACCAACTTTAAATGAAATTGCTAATTATTTGCTTGCCAACACTGCATAATTAATAAAGGAAAAAAATCTGTTGTTTAAGTCAGAAATTCAATTGAAAAGTATAAATTGTATGTAACCACCGTATTTAACATCACTTAAATGGTAAAAGCAACCCATTTGACGTTTATGTTTTGCAAATTAAAAGAATAACTAATCAAGCAATAGTGGTACGAAGTGTCAGTATACATGTACGAGTATGTATAGACGCTTATAAATTGCTGTTTGAAACTAAATATTATGTTTATGAGAGTAAGTGTAGTGCTTAATGCTGTTGGTAACATTACTTAAATTTTGGGCTAATCACAGAGGATAACAGTAGTGCGATTCAGTAAATTTTAACGATGCGACAATCGTAATTTATGTCTATACATTTTGTCGCTTGCAATAACGATTGTGTGATTCTGTAAATGATTTTTAACGATAGTACACAGCTGATATTTTCAGTTGATTTTTGTTAATCTCTTGTCGCATCTCCGTCTATGAAATGTTAAAAGAAACGAAAAGAACATAGCAAAATAGAAAAAAAAAATAAGAATTTATTTTGAATTTGTGCTTGTGCGTTTTTTTATTTGATCATATTTGTATAATTTTTGGAACAAGGTAAGTAATATGAATAGTGCTTTTATAAGTGATATTTGCTAAAATCTATGTATATAAATATAATGACGACTACCAATAAAAGAAATCGCGCCTCCGCTGAACAACTAAAACACTTGAAAGATTTCTTGGTTGAAAATCCAGGTTCCAAAAGCTCCATGGAAAAGTGGAGGCACCGAGACTATAAATAACATCGGTGGAACGTTCAAGACAGTGGAGCAATGGCAGACGCTAAGATCCATAAACACAAAGCTTGAAGGAAAAGTAATATCACTTATTGGGAGCCAGTACATTGAGGGACACGAATGTGTTGCTGATAATGTGCCAATGAATGCGCTGAGTGTAAATAAAAGCAGTTTATAAAGTAGTTCTAAATATAGATGCGTTTATTTTTAGGAGCTCCAAGTTCTTATATCCCAAATATTTAAAAGACATTTGCAACACAAAACAAATTTACTTTATCGATAAAATTAACAGCACATAAATTATTCTCGCTTAAATAACGACACAGCTGACTTTAACCTACAGCGAATAACGTTAAAAATTTTACTGAATGGCAAATTCGATAAATTTTCGTTATAATTATTTAAACGATGCGATTATCGCTAATAAAAAGTTAGTGAATCACACTACAGATATGACACTCAATGGAAGAAAATCATGCTTTCTGTATGTCTCGCTCGCACAATCATCAAATCCTCTTGACTGTTTCTTTCGCGTGGTATTATTTTAACGTAATTTCATTTTACACTTTGTTGCCTCATTCGCTGCTTGATTTTTGAAAGTAAATGGTAAAGATTAATATTTTTTAATGAAAATGGGACATTTAAAAAAAATGTTAATAACTTTTTTTTTTAGGACTAATAATCTTTTTCACAATATTTTTTTTTAATTCAAAACCACAAATTCGAACATTTAATTTTGTAGAAATTTGTAATTGTTCCTTTCACAAAGTATACATACATTTTCCGGTTGTTTGTTTTGATTATTGTGTTACATTTTTCACTTTTTAGCAGTATGCAAGTCAGCCGATTTTAGTTTTTTTTTCATAAACCATTTTCTTCAACTCTGTTATCTGACGTCCACAACGTCTAACGAACTAGATACCAACACAAAGTAAATAATACATTGCAGTTCAACAAAGCAATATCGGAAAGTTACACAAACCCAAGAAAACACATGGTAGCTAGCCCATTCGACTTCTTTCTAGTCCAGTACAATGACATACGACATGCTCTATGATGTGTTACCCAGCTGGGTCTTGGCATGCCTACCCATGAAAAAAATCTCCGAGCTGCATGTCCATGCATCAGTGACAAAATCTCTTTTCTATTTCTCTAATGTGAGTACACAGCTGCCTTTGTGATCGTGCAGTCATTCCTTGTCGACCATGTTTCGTTCTTTTGCACTTTTCTATAATTAGTTTTTCTATTTTGAATGAAGTTTACAAACTCGTACACATACTCGTACATAGTTCGCATATTTAAAACCAATGCTGTAACCGCCAACATGATGTACATGATGTAGAGTGCAGCAACTGTTTTGCTTTGTACGGTTTATTCATACTCTTGCTTAAACGTTTAAGTTTTATTGAATATGCAAGGCAGAGTATTAAAGGAGCAAAGTCTTTGAAAGCCAGTTATAATAAATAAAGTATTTAAATATAATCCTTACTAATATTATAAATGTGAAAGTGAGTTTGTATGTTTGTTTGCTTGCTACGCTTTCAAGTTCAAACTGCTAAACCGATTTTAAAAATTCTTTCACCACTTGAAAGCTATATTGTCAGCGTCAAATGTAGGATATTTTTTATCCGGTTCGGAGCAAGGGTAATTTTCGTTTGGGGTTTGATTTTTTATGTATTTTTGGAACATATTAACGCGAGCGAGCTGCGGATAAAAGCAACGAGTAGTTGGTTACAAGCTGTGGTAATCAATATTATAAATCTTATGAAATAAGCATCGCTTAAAACGTAAAAAAATAAATACAGCGAAATAAAAATACTTTTTTAATATAAATAAATCACTAACATCCCATTTGAACAATTTTTGTCGCTTAAATTACTTTTTTGTCGAGAATTTGGAAATTTTAGAACTGACTTTGATGTGTTAGAAAATGGTTTTTAGTTTTTTATGTTCAGGCCCTGTTTATGTTTGAAAATATTCGTTATTTTCCAAAGTGATACAGCCAAGAGTTTTTTGATAGCTTCTGGCGATTTTATAAATTTTTGGAAAAAATCTATTTTCTTATTACCAAAAACGCTAACGGTATACAATTTCTCAATGAAATATTTCACGCCGTTTGTTCCAAAATGTAAAAAATTCAGTAAAGTCGCCTTTGACTCGCACACGAAATGTTCCGTACGGACAACATACATACATATGTAACACTATACGGACTTTAGCCTATATAGTCGAATATCTTAACTGATGTAAACATTTTTTTTTAATTTTAAGTACCCGGTAAACTGATTTTCGGTTTTTTGCGTTTTTTTATTTTTGACGACTTTTCTTAGTTTTGGCACTTTTTTAAATTTAGGAATTTTATCGGTTTTTGGAGTTTGTTGTAGTTTTTGACAGGTTTTTCGGTTTATTTTTAGCTATTTTTCTTGAATTCTGGTGCTTTTTTCGTTTTGGAATTTTTTTTCCAGATTTTGGCGATTTTTTTGTTTTGGTGATTTTTTATTTTGGGATTTTTTAGCTTTAGCGTTTTTGAAACTTTCAAGAGTTTGCCTCTTACTGTTTCCAAGATACAGCAAGTTGTCAAAATTAGATTAACTGATGGAATATCCTTTAATTTTAATTAAAATATTAAAATTCCAATGTTAATTGATGTAGTCAGCATAAAAATACACTAACTGTGAAAATTGCAAGTGTCGAGCCATAACAGCCAAAAAAGCTTAACCGACACATTTTTTGGATCTCGTTTTTTGTTTGTGACGAAATTCGATTATTTACGATCGCAAATGATAATTTTTTGCCAAAAACTTTTGTCAAAAATATTGCGTTGCTTAAGATTTTTTGGCGGTTATGGCACGGTATACATAGTTGTCAGTTCGTTGCTCGCTTTAGGGGCACCCTTTAATTTTTAACTGTCATATATTTGTTGTCTGTGAAAATTTCAGGTCCGTAGCTTTTACGGTTCTCGAGAAATCACCTTGTGACGCTCAGGCGGATATCGTAGCGAAAACAATAGGATGGATTCCTTTTCACCATTGATGTACGGAACCCTAAAAAGCAGGTAGTTTTTAATAATTGTCGTGACTTAGTCTATAACTACTTGACAGATGACAAGTAAAAATACCGTCCTATTAAAACTTGAATGACATACGATTTAAAAACGCATGAGAATTACACTGGTCTACAAATTTGGAAACAAATTGACTGCAGAAACGAAGCATGTTTTTGAACTAATCTGGGTGCGCTGAATTCAAATCTGGCATAAAAATTGAGCTATCACATCTTGTTCATTTTTTTTATCGCATGCTTGCAATACTGTGAAACAGTCAATACTGACACCACATTTCTTAATTTCATTGTTAATTTGACTGAAGCCCACATTCATTCCCAATCTTCATAATAGTAGCGTTTAAGCATGTCAGGGAGATCGTGTGTTACTGATTCAAGCAATTTTTGCTTTGTGTGTGGTGAATATTTGGTTGAAAAAAAAAATTATATGCAATATCAGAATCATTAAAATATGCATATTTACGTTATTTTGGTTTTTGTTGATGGATTCAATATCAAAATTCAAAAAAATATTACTTACGCGAATGTGCGAATGTACCATGGATTTCTAAACCAGTTTAACGTCCACCAAATGAGCCATTACCAGTCATTTCCAGAGCGACGAACAAGGGCAGCGTGCTCACCAAGATTTAATGAAAATTTAAATAAATTATGAAGGATTTTGGGACAAAAGCATGCTCGGAGACTGTTGCTGCTGGACTCTAATAAGTGAAACCGAACCAAAAAAACACAAACGACGTTGAAATAACGCCATTCATTTTTAAAAATTCATTGATTTTTAAATGAACTACTAATTTTTTATGTAAAAAACGAATAAAAACATTTTTTTTGTAACTCGAAAACCTGACGTGATAGAGAAAAACCCATTACAGATTCGAATTCACCCCACCAAATTACACTATACCCTAATATCTTTGGTTGCTCCAGTCCAAAACCTTGTTGGCTAGTGTTATTAACATTCACTACAAAAATGCTGAATTTTTTTTTAAAGAATTAGTGGGTCGTTGTGAAGCACCTCCTCGGATAGCAATTGTGGAACTGATAGGAAAATTTTAGCTATTAGGATAAGTTATTAATGTGAAGAGAAAACTCGAGCACATCGCTCAAGAACAACTGAGAATATTGCTGTGTTAGGTCAAAACCATTAGGAAAATCTAGGATTGTCCATTTCTCGTCGATCTTTCAAATTGAACATTCCATAAACGATATTAGATCGTATTATGTTTTCAGGTTTTTAAAATTCAGTGAATTCTGGCCTACCGACCATCAACAACGGCGTGACCTTGCTTATTAAATCCTTGAAATGCATCAAACTGATGCGGAATTTCACCTAAAAATAATCTTGAGTGATGAGGCCTATTTTCACATCGTAAGCACCTTGCTAACACAAGTCGAATGTCACATTTGGGGCTCGCAAAAACTCAGGATCTATTATTGAAAAATCTATCCATCCTCAATGTGTGACTGTTGGGTGTGGTTTCTGGTCTACCAAGATCAGTGAAGCAACTGTTACGACGAATGGATTGCAATTTCGAACAATGATTAGTGATCTCGCATGGCCGAAATTGGAAGATATTAATGTGGATGACCTTTATATTTAACAAATGGCTAAGTGCCATACAAGTAACGATACCATCGATCTTTTGCGTGAAAAATTTTCTGACCGTGATCACCTAAAACTTGTAACTTAACACTTTTAGACTTTTTTCTTAGGAGTTACGTGTAAGATAAGGTCTATTGCAAGGACCCACAATCGGTTGAAGACCTCAAGGATGGATTGTGAAAAGAATATGGTACTAGAAGATAAGCTGTGGCTAATATTTGGTTGATATTGTTTTGTCCCCTTTACAATTAAATAAACATGACATGTTCTCGCTTAAAAATACTAATAATTAACACTGGTAGGTAACCATAAACGACAATTAAAGTTAAGTCACTATTTAAACCGGTTTTCTGTTACAAAATTCAAACATAAACCTTAACAATCATTTATGAATACCAGCTTAAACTCAGGATAACAGATGGTTAATTGCTTTTTATACTGTCTAATATATTTATGGCTAATATTGAAGATCAAAATGCCGGCATTTAAAAATTGTTTAAAAAAATACTTTATAAAATTTAAAAATGTAAAATTCTTTTAAGACTCTGCTTTTGTGCATTTTATTTCTGTCTTTCTCTCATTACCATATCAAGCATACATATTGTACCTGCATACATGAACACACACGTGCATTTCCATGTATAAGAAAATTTTTGCTTGTCGAGGGAAGTTTTTAAAATTATGTATTAAATGGAATCTCGGCTTATGTCAATTTCAATTCCATTTCAAAGTCTGTACTGTATGTTGTGTTTGCTTTTAATTAATAATATAGTAATTTATTATTGTGTCAATTTGAATAATCGATCGATATTTAGGTTGTAGTTAATATTTTTTCCTTATTGAATATTACGGCACAAAACCAAATGAAGATTAAATGGCTGCAAACGTTGCATTAAATGGAACTGTGGTTAAATGTTTTATGCTTGAGGTAGATTTTTAATGTCAGCATGCTTTTATACATATATACATACATACATATGTATGCGAGGTGTGTTCAAAAAGTATCGCGAATTTTGAATTTTCGCGGGTTACGTATATTCGAATTTTGATTTTTTTTGTGGCGTTATGTTGGTGCTCATGTCTCTCACTTATGCCGACAATTTCGGCCATTTTGAATGTTCAGTTAATTGCTGACAGCTGCTTGCTTGAGTGTTTTGGCTCGTCTTCGATTTTTACCTATTAAAAAAAAAATTTAACAAAGAACCTGTATCAAATTTTGTGTGAAAAACGAAATTAAGTGCACGGATGCATTACGAATGTTGACTGTGGCATACGGACAAGCTATCTTGGACCGAAGCAACGTTTATCGGTGGTACAAAATGTTCTCAGAAGGCCGAGAAGATGTGAAC
The DNA here is from genome assembly GCA_936439885.1 of Nowickia ferox. NCBI lineage: Eukaryota > Metazoa > Arthropoda > Insecta > Diptera > Tachinidae > Nowickia > Nowickia ferox. The sequence continues at coordinate 84,774,992 of OW387023.1, read as the reverse complement.
GACGAAGAGCGTGCCGGACGCCTGAGCAGTTGAACAAAAATGATATTGGCCAATTGTCGAATTACCATTAGAGAAGTTGCTGAGGACCTAGACATATCGATTGGCTCGTGCCATTCGATTTTTATCAATGATTTGGGCATGAGATGGGTCGCCGCTACGACCCAAATTTGCTCCAGAGGGTCATAACTGGTGACGAATCGTGGGTTTATAGCTGCCGCACGAACCAAGCTAAAAATCGAAGACGAGCCGAAACACGTGCAAGCAAAGCAGCTGTCAACAATTAACTGAACATTCCAAATTGCCGAAATTGTCGGCATAAGTGAGAGACATGAGTACCAACATAACGCCACAAAAAAAAAATCAAAATTCGTATATAAGTACGTAACCCGCGAAAATTCAAAACTCGCGATACTTTTTTAACACACCTCGTATATGTATGCACACGATGTCTCCAAATAGACTCTATATTTTTGTGGCAACAAGGAAAAAGTGCTTAAGTAATATTTTACTGTTTTGCAGGAGAGAACTTTTAAACTTTTATGTCGATTTTCAGATATTTGTTTCTTTTGCAGTTAAATTGAAAAATTCGGTGTTCACTTTTATTTCTTTTCGGAAAACATTGTTCTATACACTATTCACAGCAGATTCAATTTGAAATATACCAAAGTATGTATATGTAAGCTAAATTAAGTTATTGTACGAGATTACAAGTCGAAAATATACAATACAAAATAATCTATACTAATATTATAAAGCTGAAAAGTTTGTATGTTTCCATGTTTGTAATCTTATATGTTTGTATGTTTCTAGGAGGTAATCTCCGGAAATGCAGGTCCGATTTGATTTTTTTTAGGATAGGGTCCAGCATCGCTAAACCTCCTATTCTCAGAAAATATTAATTATCGTCTTAGAAGACATTTTGATGAAATTGGAATTATAGGGTCTTTATTTTTTTTAAACTAGGATCAAGAGGGAGACATGGTGAGAGCTACTGCCTCTCAGAAAATATTTAACAAATTTTTATGAAATTTGAGGCATAGGTAGATAGATTAAGGATCAAACGGTTTTCCATTATGTTTGCACAAGTGTAGACGTAACTTAAGTAGATATGTGCATTTGAATTCATGTTGAAATTGGTTTTACTAATTTTACTAAAGACATTGGTGCATAACCATAGTCAAACCAAAGTATACTTTAAGAATTTAAAACCAGTAGTTTGTATGGTAATACTGGTTTTAAATACTTAAAAGTACACTTTGTTTTGACTATGGTTATGCGCCCTTATTTCAACATAAATATTGTTAAAAAAATCATATACATGTTCCTCCTTAAAAAAAATATTTTTTGCATGAAAACGTTACAATAACATTATGATTGATGGACTTTCTTTTATATTCATAATAATATGATGATTGGTTGCCTCAACAATCGAAAACTTGAATTGATTTATGCTACCAATATTTGCTTGAAAAATAAATTGCAGTTGCTCTACTCGAAAATATACCAGCTTAATTAATAATGTGTAACTATGTAGTATTTTTTATAAATATCTATAGTTGGAAATATTGCCAGCTGCTTTGAAAAGCACTTCGTAGTGTTCTTTTTTCTATGCCAATGTAGTGTTTCTATTTATTCTTAATGGCGCTTGATGTCCATCAATGCATAACTGTAGAAATATGGGTCAAGAGTTGAAAAAGTTAAAAGACATTATTACAATTTACTCGTAAAAGAATACACTAACGTGCACAAAACAAAAATTAAATAAATAAAGTAACAGAAGCCCACAACAAAAATGGCACAAACCCACAATAACTATTCGTGAGTAAGGCTGAGTTTATATTTGGCATTTCTTGTGTGACATGTGCCCAAAAAAACGTAACCACTAATTACTAATGAAAATCTGTTTGATTCAGACATGTATTTATTGATTTAAACTATTTCCAATCATGTTGGAATCTATAAAATTGTCTATTAGTTTTTTATTAGTAATTAGTGGTTACGCTTTTTTTGCACATGTGTGGCACATGGCACACAGATGTAAACTCGGCCTAAGTTTACAAAAAGTACGTTTACATGAGGTGTATTTGGCATGTGAAAAAATTTTTAAGGTCGTGTGAGTTCTTGGGATATTACATGCTACCAACAGCCCGGACATGTACTTGGGTTTTGTTTGTTTCAGTTATCTCACAATTGTGTTCATTTAAATTGATCTTCGGGTCGCAAAAGAAGACAATTGCCATAATATTGATGCCCCTGTGGCTGAGTGGTAGCGATCCTGGCCTTTCAGTCCAGAGGTCATGGGTTCGATTCCTGCCATTGATCCTGGCTGTTTTCTGCAGACAAGCTAATCGCATCGCGGGTTGTGTGTGTTTGTTAAAAAAAATCAAAGTCGAAAGCGTTGCCGCATAACTTTTACCTAAAAAAAAATATTGATGCTACCCACTGTCAGACCAGAACCATTTTGTGGATTCGGATTGTATAAAATCCGGGAATATATCGAGCCATAAACGCCAAAAAAGCTTATCAGACACATTTTTTTGGATCCTTTTTTGACGAAAATCGAATTTTTAGTAAAAAAATTTAGTTTGAAAATTATGTCGCTTAAGCTATTTTAGCGGTTATGGCACGATATATCAATGGGGATCAAGAATACCAGTTAACACCTTTGGTTCAATTTTCCTGGGTTGAGGCACGCAAAGTTAATGACTGCAACGTATAATCAAAATCGTTTCATAGCTCTCAAGTCCCTAAGTGAAAACAATCTAAGAATGGTTACAGGTTTCCTCACAAGCCCTTGTAGACTGAGAAAAAAATTCAACAGACTTGGCATTGAGAGTAGTAGTCTGTGCAGATTCTGTGATTATATACATAATAAACTGAAGGACTGTGAAATTTTAAATCGAAGGATTGGAAACTGCCAAACTAGAACCAGTGATGATCTTGGTATTCTTCAGAAAAGCAGGTCCTTATCTATAAGGTGCTCTAGGCAATAGATCTTCTTCGATCGCAATGTTCGATGTTCCCCATAATTTAAATACATTCGTTCATTCATAGTAACAGTACATTCATTTATTCATTGTACCTCAAGTGAGATTCAAATAATGAATGATAGACTAGCGCAATACTATCGCTACTAGAATATTTTTATCAACTGTTCAAAAAAGCACTCGCTGCACGACTTTAAAAAATTGGAGTGGATGCAAAAAGTTACGACTAATAATGTTTGAAAAGAAGACAAACATACTACGTAATAGTTTTGAATTTTTCCCCCCCCCCCCCTTATAGACCAACATTCTATAAAAGTATCATCTCTTTTTAAGAGTTTAAAAATATGTTTTTTCTCAACAATGCAGCTGAAGTGAAAAAGCTCTGCGTCTTAAACACCAGAGTTTAGACCTACGGATCAAAAATTATCTGCAGCGTTCGATCTGGAGTTTTCTCAAGTGATCGGGGCGTACAGATATTTTACAGTCTTCTATATGGTGCGAGTATATTTCAGTTTGAAATACAGGTTATATAGTAGGCATGAAAGAAATGATATAGGGGGGAAATCGGCATTTCTGCCAATACCCAGGCAGCATATCTTTCTCTAAGATCACTTGAACCCTCCTCAATTTTAACTAATCAATGTGTAAGGATGTGCTATCCAGTGCCTCGTTTCGGTAACTTAGAAAAAGTTTTCGCATAGAGAAAAATTAAATCATTATATTGGTTGTTCCATTTTGCACGGGGCTATTCATATAAAAACTTAAAGAAGCTGGCAAAAATTGTTAGCAATTTTAACTTTTTTTCTTACTCATCCTGTGATTCACAGGTTGATAAAAAATTTTTCGACTTGATAAGTTTGTTCCAGAAACGCGGCACAGAATTTGTTATCAGACTGACACCACTTGCATCGACTGATCACTGGAAATAGCACTGGCTACACTCCTTTTTCATAGATTCAGCCAGGGACGACTAGAGTGGCATCTATCAAAATGGAAACTCACGATTCTACTTGATTGGTAATAAACGAAACCACCTATCGTAAGTACAAGTAGGACTTGAAACGCTTGAGTTCCTTAAAAAAAATTTATTTTCTATAAATGCAATAAGTAATTTATTGCAAAATATCTATCCACTGCAGATAACGCAGTAAAAAGTGCCAATTGCCTTGCCTCACTCCTAGGCCATAGCCATCTAAAAGTGACTGGTTTGTTTTATGGGAAGTGCTAGAACTCGGGTTACGCACCAACAAGGTTGTCAGATTTGGTGATTTCTCGCCGTACGTGACTGTTTTTCAACGTCTAAATTTTGGATTTGGTAGCATTGCGATTATTCTACCAAAACTCGTCTGCAAGAAATCAGAACAATCGGATTTTGATGACGTTTTCAATTTGGTTAAGGAAAATTGACAAGAAATAACTTTTGGCGATTTGAGGAAAAAATTTATATTAAAAGTGTGTTATAAAAACAAATTTAATAACAAATGTATATTAAGGAAAAAATACATAAAATTGATTTTGGCGACTTTTGACGATTTTTAAAATCAACTTGGCGAAATAGGTCGGAAAAAATCTGACAACCCTGCTCTCCAGCATTTGAGAACCAGTCACGTGACTGAATTTGTACTACCGTCTTTCTTTCCCCCTAGGAATCCCCCTAGTGTCCTTCAGGACACTCAAGCAAAATTCAGGTTTTAGCTTGTATACACACTAAAGTTACGTGTGGAAGGCCCACAAACATCATGTTGTCAACAATTATTGGACAGTACAAACAAGGACGTTGCACAAGAAATATGAAAACAAAAAAAAAGTTGTGTGCAATTAGCAGCCATTTAAGTGGAATAAAGAGAAATTGTACACAAATGTATGAGTGTGTAAAATGTGGGTTTTATAAAAAGGCACATATACCGAGACATTCGCATGCATACAGACATATCAAGCTCTCTTTAGCATTAGATATTTCAGGAAGCAGTAATTGACAGTTATTAAAAAATATACTCATTATCTTTTTTTATCACCACAAACACACTAGTGTCCATTTGAGCCCACGTTATATTTTACGTTTGCACTAATTGTAAATGTGGCGATAAATTATTAGCTTGGTTAGCCAAAGCCAAAAAGCTAATGTATACGTAATATAAAAATGGTTTAAAGCTAAATTTGCAGTTGAATGAGCCCTGGTGTGGGAAAGAGAGAGAGAGAGAGAGAGTTAGACGCGAAAGAAGTTTAACTTAGGTGTGTGTATGAGCAATGCAACGTTGCACATTGGCTAATTTGAGCCACATTTCAAGCCAAAATTAATGTCAGCCAAAGTTTTGGATCGATATAGCAGAAATTTGGAATTTAATAGTTTTCCATTAGCACGCACAACTGACTTTTGTTATAGTGGACATTTTTGGGGGTGCCACTATATGAAAAAAGTTAAAAAATAAATATTTTGAAAAGGAACAGTGACATTTTCTTTGGAAATTTGGTATCCATCTCAATTGGTGAGAGAGATACGTATCACCAACAATCTACAGACGAATTAAAATCATTACACATGAATTATTGTTCCTCTTTAAATACTTTACGTAATCTACGACAAGAGCTGCAGGAACTGAAAGGGAAAACCGAGGAGTCCCTTAAGGAAAAGGAAGAATTAGAACAGATGCTGCAAAAGACAATTAACAAAATGTATACTTAGCTACAAAAATAATCTAATCGCAATTCAATATCTATAAAACGTTTTCATAGATCTGAGAATACCGATTTTATAACCCGTCTCAAGAAAGAGCTTTTGGAAAGATGAAAAGATAAATTCTGTGAACGTTAAGTATCCGCAGAATTAATTTTTTGCAGACGGTCTACTCTGTATTTCGAAACTTTTACAGGTTGATTCATGAAAACTGTTAAAGTCTTATTAGAATACCCTGACAAGTCTGGCCGGAAGCCGCACAACTTCCATTTTTTAGTAAATTTTTTTTAATTAACACCCCTTAAATATTGATTAACATTTTCTAGTTGTGTGCTAAATAAATCACAAAGAAAGGCAAATCATTTCTTAAATTTAAATCATTTGACAGGGCATTTACCTCATAACGAATATATTTGTACATGCATAAATAACAAAATCTCCAATTATATATTACATGTGCTTTCCCCTTTGACTCTTCTATTTTTGGGAAAATTGATAATCATTAATGGGCGATTCAATTGAATTAAACAATTTATTACTAATTAAATTGGGTCAAGCGACCACCACAACTGATTATTAAGGCGTTAACATGCGTTGCATAGAATTTAGTGGTTTTATAGGTTTTAATTTTTTTTTTAATACAACAATAGAGAGTTAATGAATAAAAAAATAAATTTGAGAACATTTTGAACACAAAACGCCAGCATTAAGCTTGATAGCAAAAAGTAAAATATTTGCATTTGAACTGTGAATATTTAAGCAAAGCAGAGTACGGCACACTTTTTGTATTTGTGGGCCACAGTGTAGGTTTCGATCAGTTGGAAATAAGCTTTATTGTATGTGTATGTTTACGCCATTAAGTTTTGTTTGCTGAAAATTAATTGTTTGCTAAAATTATCTACTTCTTTCCAGGAGGAGTTTCTGAATTCGGTTGTATTTAAGATTTTTTTGTATGCGAAGGTATAGCTTCCATTTGGTCCCATTACTAAAAAAAGTGGCTGGACCACGCCCACTAAACTTCTTCCTTTGATTTTATGTAATTTTATTTATCCTTTTGATATGAAAATTATCACATAACTTGTGCTCTTATAATTAAAAATATATTAATTGTAATTGTAATTGTAATTTATATATATTATCTTGTGCTTAAAAAAGTGGGTATGGTCACGCCCATTAAAATGATGTTATTATTATGGTCATCTACTCATACGATTCATACGAGATTTGACAAATACTTTGTACTCTTGGAATGACATAATCTTGTATTTAAAAAGAGGGTGGAGCACGTTCATCACAGTTATGTATTATATTTCATGTAGTTCTATTTAAGCGATTATTACGAAAACTGACACTCACAATCTGAGATCTGAAAGTTTCACGATTTTCCATTTATAAAGGTGGGCGGACTCACGCTCACTGTATTGTATTATTATATTACACCCATTAAAATTTAGTGTTCTACTCAAAATGTTTTTAATTTTTTTTTTAAAGGGAAGTAATACTCAGGCAACGATTGCTTACTACTATTACTGAGTGTCACCTTCTTTGGGAAAGGGATAGTGATAGAGAAGACAGGTGATGAAGGCTGCAGTTCTGCAGCGCCTCTGGTGTCAATGAGGCATATTAAATTTTCGAAGCCGTGCTTAGTAGCCATTTTATTGGTTATCTCTACCTTGCCGATGATTCTGCTATACTATACCAACGAAGGAGGGCGCTCTGATGTTACATTAGCTTTAGTGTAATCTGAAGCATGTACTTTTTTAGTGACCAGTGACTCTGTCCTCGTCACTTAAACTTTCCGACAACAACTAGCATAGAGCCACTCTAATGACAATCAGAAAAATTCGTGATAATATTAGTTTACCGACCAAGGAGGGCGCCCTGATGTTACATTAGGATTACTATCCGCTGAAGCCGGTATAATTCAGTGACCAGTGTCATTTGTACGTTCCTACAAGAACTGATGCAAAGGGAAAATAATGAATGAATCAGAAAAATGCGTGGTGTGTTATTTAATGACTTTGTCGGTGTTTCGAGCAAGGCCTTCTGTTTTTTAGTCAATGTGCTAACTCATGATACAATTATACAAGGTACTTGCACAAGCCCATCCTGTTAATGTTTACAATGCATATAGTTGTCAAACTTTGTTTACAAGCCGCAAAAATTTTAGTGTATGTGTGTGAATAAAATGATTACAGTGTTGGCAATGAATTTGCATATGGCTGTGTCTCCAATTACACATTGAAGAAAATTACACTACACATCCTTTGTGTAGGTTATAATTAAAACAAAATTAAACAAAAATAGAAGTCAAAGTAGAATTACACACAGATTATACATGAATCTAATTATAGTCCTACACATGTGAGTAGAAATTACACACTCTGTGTATTACACACATATTGGCAACACTGAATGACTATAATCATTCATGAATGCCGCGTCTGCAATTGTACTTTCCCTGTTACCCTGTAATTGTTATTTTTAACAACAAAAGACATCTGCTTCTGACAATTATAGGTATGTTTCTACCAACAAAATACGTGTGTTTCTTGGTGTTGCAATTTTGTTGTAGTCGTGCAAGTACTTTGTGTAATCATAGCATGTGCTAACTATTTCAGCCAACGCCAACCCAACTTGGAAGAAATCATGAGGTCTGAAAGTAATACGAACTTGCATTTAGAAAAGTGGGCGGAAGAAAGCCCGCTTTTAATTAATTAATTTAATATTGGCAATTTTATAACATAAACAACACATACGAGTATAAACATATTTTATTTAACTGATCCGAAATTATTTTTAACTTTTTAGTTTTGGTTTTATGTTCGTTCGTTTTGCGATAAAAAATAGCACAAAGATAAATTAGATCAGTAAAATTTCGAGACGTACGATAAATATCTATAAAATCGTTGTGTGTGTTTATTCGTAACGCATGATTTCTGGAACTATAACAACTGTGGAGCTGACATTTGCAACCAGACAGGTTTTTGTTTTATTTTTGACCCAATAAGTGACCTCTGTTTGTAGTAATTTGTAGTTAAAAACACAAAATTATTTTGGGTAATACAACGTTTGCCGGACTCACCTAGTAATACATATATAGACTGCCTAATTGGCCACCTTTTCGGACAAGGGTAAGAAAAACCTACACGGAAAGAAAAATTTTCCTTTAAGCTTTTGACACAATACATCAGGACACGGTCTTTACCTAAAATGTAAATAGTGAAAGAAGATGATATTAAGCCCATCAAGTTTTGATTAATTTCTGATGTTTAGTTACAGATTTGTTGTAGAAAAAGACTTGCAGTAATATTTGCTGGCAAAACATTTTAATCGATTGGTCACCGAGAAGAGTTGAGGAACCAAATGCAAGGGTTTCACAGTTTCTAATGCTGATTCATTAACGTTAAAAGGGGAGCGGAGAGTACAATCCACTTTTATAATAATACTAAACTTTAACTTTCAAAACGCCGTTGCACGTACATTTTTTTTGGTCATCTTTGTCAGCGTTAGAGCTAGTCGTTAGAAACGTGTTGTTTTGAAGGAAAATTATATTGAGACAATTTTAAATTTTTAGTTGAACTATAGTGAATTTTAATCAGAAATGAGAAAGACTAAGAAATTATTTCTGATTAAAAAATTATATTTTGCACAGAGTTATATGTTCGCTAAAATTGTACTGGCATCTTTCCCACACCCTAAATGTAGGAAGCCGAAAAACTACTTAATTTTTTTGATGCTTCACTTTTTGGTGACCATTTAATCTCCATATGGCGTGGGTTATATTGTGACACCAGCGAATACATAAAAAAGGTATGAATATGTATATATAACAACATATATATGAAAATATACATACATACATACATATGTACATACATATATATGTATGTACTTATATCCTTATTGCCTGTGCCAAACATTTAGTGGGCCAGCCAGGCAGCCAAACAACTGACAGCCGTTTAGTGTGTCAGTCACTTTACGAAACGTTTTAATCCCACCAGACTACTAATGTTGCCTTTAACTTACAAATATTAAAAAAAACTTACTTTATGACGAAAAAGAAACATCAAATAATATGTAGGAAAAAAAACACATTTCAAATAAACAAACACTCCATTGTAAGCAAATGTTGTCCATTAAAAATATTAAAAATGTCAACATGACGTCAACGGCCAATGACTGGGGCTCTATCAAATACAAATTTCAAAGAGCAATGAAAAAAAGAACTCTGAGTAGTACAACAGTAATATTATCAAATAAGTTAGTGAATGAAATATTAAAAGTTTAATGTTAACAAATTACTTAAAATACTCGTATACACAGAAAACTCACAATGAAAAGTAAATAAATATACACATTCCCGACAGCTGACTACCGACTAAACGACTACAAATGCCGCTAGCAATAATTGCCGCTATATATTTAACTAATTAATTATTTTGGAAACGGCGGCAGTATCATAAGCAGCTGATATTCAAGTTTAAATACATGTTACAGTGGTGTCACTTTAAAATATTTTACATTTATAAAAGTTAAATAACTTATTTAAACTGTACTTATATGATTTAAATATATAAAAACGAATTTATTTATTTCTTTATATACATTTTTGGATAATCTTTCTGTTAAATCACATTTTGTATTACGAGTATATGGGCAGCACTATATTTGTTTTTTGCTACTCACAAAAATAGAAATTAGTCTTGTTTGGTTGTTTAAATAATCATTTTTATATACACACATGTATTCTATTTGCGACAGGTTGTATGTAGTCGGTAGCCTGCGGTCGTGAATGTGTTTAATGCACCACACTGAGGCAGGCACTGACAATGATTGTTGAAAGTATGTATGTACACATTTGTTTAAATGATGAATGCTAATATTTATCAAGGTTATACACCCAAACACTAGCTTCTTGGCAGAAATTGCAAATAATTGTATGTTTGACATCTTTTACTGATAATGTTTAATTATTGCTTGAACAACTGTTGAACAAAAAATCGGATCAATAGACTCTTTTCCCGTTTCATTGATAACAAGAAGCCAACATATTTCATTGCAAAGTAAAGATAATTAATAAAATTTGTTTTTCTTGGTATTTGCTAATAGCAAATAAGAAGTCGTCTGCATAATTATTTAAAAAACAATTGTTCAAAAGCGCTTAATTTTTTCTTCTCAAAGAAAATTTATGGAAATCGCAAATTATGCCAGAAGTCTGAAACTATGGAAAACATTCAAATTAAATGATAAAAACATCTAATGCGAGACAGACAGACATATTGCTAGTTTAATAAAAGAACATAATAACTTAAAAAAATTAAATTTTTGGCCTAATGATGCAGAATTAATCTCATATCATATCAAAAATTTTATACAAATACCTAATCTTGTTTACTCAACTCTTGAAGGCAAAATAAAGTTTAATTTTTCCTTTAAGTTGTGCGTAAATTGAAAACTTTAAGCTCGTTTTCTGCCTAACTGGTTTTTTTGAGTTATGACGTTGTTTAAGTAAATGAGTGGTATTTACGTTTACAAATTATCTTTTATGACATCATCATTTGGTTCCATTGTCGAAAAAAGGGCAGGAATAAGGCCGCTAATTTGTTTCTTTGATTTTTGATCTCTTACTGATCTGATAGCTGTGAAACTTAGCGCACACCTTGGGTTCTCAATGGGCCTAATTACGAGTGTCGTATTTCGACTACGACTGTGACGATTTTGTAGTAGATTAAAGAAAAATATTGCAATGTTCTTTAATCTAGTACAAAATCTTCGTAGTCGAAGTCATAATCCGACACTCGTAATAAGGCCCATTATGATATAGTTTTTAAGTTAAAAAATTTAATATTATGTATCACGTAGTTCTACATAACGGATTTGTACGAAACTTGGCACAAACTTTGGGTTCGGAAAAAGACTCAGTGTATAATTTAAGAAAGTGGGCGATACACGCCTATTAAACTGATTTATTAAACTGATTTTTACTAAACTTCACACACACCTTGAGCTATGAAAAAGACTTATACACTGTTTGTGTAAGACGTTGACGTTAGAAAATTTGACATTTTTGTAATAGATTAAAGGAAACTTGTACAAAAAGTTTGCAAACAATTTTGGCTCCTAGAACTCCATAATTTTGGACGGAAGAAAGAAGTGGCCAGAGTCATGCCCACTAAAGCTTAATATTACAATTCACGTGCTTCTACTTTACCCAATTTTACGAATCTTGGCATACACCTTGTGACTTGAAAGTGACACAATGTTGAACAACGAAATGTGGGCGGGAATTAACATTTCCTAAATTGGGCATGATCACGCTCCGGAAAATATAATATATATATATTATATTGGTTCCTTTTTACTCATGTAAGGAGCATAGGGCCGCAACAAGATTACTTCAGGACAGTCGATCCTGTGATAGATCTTTTACTTCATTCCAACCTAGATTTAAGCGGGATAGTGCAATTTCGGTTTGTCGTTTCCAAGTTTGTGCTGGACGTCCTCGTCTTCGACTGCCTTGTGGATTCCAATCTATAGCTTGCTTCGCGATATCATCCGGAGACTTACGCAGATTGTGTTGGATCCAGCCCCACTTGCGATTTCGGATTTCAGCTGTGATTAGATTCTAACTGGTTTCTAGCCAGTATATTCGAAAATATAACATAAGCACCAAAAATTAAAAAAAAACTAAAAAAAAAATTTTAACTTACTTTAAAAATAAACATTAAAAAATTAAAAATAATTTAGATTCGTTTAAACAGAACATTTTTGTAAGTGTAAGATTTTTCACTTTGTTTTTCAAGAAAATAAATTCCATGTTATATTTTCTTAAACATATTTTTCTAAAACAAATTTTGACGTTTTGGGTAAATTTCAAATAAAATAAATTTATATATCTGCTGTGTTACCGACTGAACTTGATATCGCAATGAATTCGTTTAATTAAAGATTTTTTTGTTCTTAATTTTTGAAAACAAAATTTTTGCAACTATATTTTGATCATTAAAATTAATACTTCCAAATTACGGGAAAGTAGAATGGCAAGAATATGGAAATGAAAACAATAAAGCATAAAAATCACACAATTGAAAAAATTATTACATCATCATAAATAAAAGAATAGTTTGAATATTGATTACTTGGCTCAATCAACTGAAAAAAGTCATGTTAAAAAAAGTAAATTGATAAGATGCAGCAAAATTAAATTCGGGAAGGGCGTGCTCGGGCAAGCGTTTGTATATTTTGGGTGTTACTCACTCATACTGTGTTTGGTATGTGCAGTCAAAATGCATTTCCGTATCAATGATTTTATTTTTTTAATTTTTTTTTGTATCAAAAAAGTAAACAAATTGACATTTTAAATATGCAAAACTGCCATGACATTAATAACCACGAAACGCACCTTTCTAATAACAATATACTTAAAAAAACATCCCAACGTTCCTGCATCTACACAAATGTATGCACACAGATGCATAAAACCATAAATGTAAGTCCTGCAGCTGACGCTAACATAATATTTGTTCAGTTTTGTTGGATGAAATCTAAATATTTTTGTGCGCACGACACACGACTCCACTAGTTAGTGTTGGGAGGAGCTCAAGAAAAATCGACTTGTTAAAAAAGCCGGCAGAATATTATAAAAATTATTTAGTTTTTTAATTATTTTTAACAGTTTAAAGTATATATAATGTAGAATTTCGAAATTTTCTACTACCCTACAAGAAATGAATGACTGAAACTAACACAAATAAAATTTCTTCACTAACACATTTGCAGCAATTTTACATTGAAATCAATATTGACAGTCAATTGACTAGTCATTTGATCGGAAGTGATGATGGATTTATTTATTAATTGTAGTTGCTCTACTCTAGCATATATGTTAGAGTGAAACATCTAATGTACATATGCCAAAACTTTTAAAACGTCGAGTTTTATTAAAAAAATAAAATTCATTCTGTCTGTGAAAATTAAAATTTATAACTATTAAAAAAGATAAGTAAAAAGAAAAAATAAAATAAATTTACAAAATTTAATTTAATATATATTTCTTTTCAAAATTTTAGACATTTGTAAAAAGTAAGATGCGTTGGTGGTGAAAAGATGTGAAGAGGACTATAACCGCATGTTCTATTCTGTTTTGCTGAATTATATCTTTCGTTTTTAATATTTTATTAAATTTTATATTTTGAAGTGACTTTTTGTAATAAAAACAAACAATTAAAATAATAAAAATTATATTTATTGTCAGTATATAAATCATGTATGATTGCTCAATTGTGGGGGATATATATGTCCATTATGATCATTCAAACTTGACTAATATTTATGCTATCATTGATTATTAAAAAGCAGTAGAGTGAGCAGAGTCATTAGAGTGAGATGCAACATCACACGTACACAAAAGTTTCCATCACATTTTTCATTTTGCCCGTAATAATGTGATAGAAACTTTGTTCTACGCAATGATGAATATATCCTGTATGACTTCCGATCAAATGACCGGTCAATTGACTGATACTATTCTTGTAGGGTGCATTTAATTTAAATATCTCCTGTAATCAAAGCAAATTCATATAATGTGTACTCGGCTCAATTCGCTTTGAGAAATTTATATTTTTAAAGTAAGAAAATGTACTGAAATAGTTGCGCAAAAGCTTTCTTAACATGTTGACTGTCACGTCGGATTGATATGACTGACACTACTATATATGTTTTACGTCATGTCAGACATACATATTTATTTATATGTCCTCTGAATTATGAAAGTGGTCTAAGTCACATATTTCTTTGGCCGAGAACAAGCTAAAAAATATGTTTGTATTATTCAATATTTTAATTTAGTCTCGATTTATTTAAATTTGTTTAATTTTTATTACACATTTATTGAAGTTGTTTAAAGATTTATTTAATGGGCTTAATTACGATTGTCGTATTTCGACTACGACTGCGGCGATTTTGTACTAGACTAAGAACATTGCAACATTTTTTCTACAATCTAGTACAAAATCGTCGTAGTCGAAGTCGAAATACGACACTCGTAATTATGCCCAATATTTCGAAGCAATAATACATTTGACTTAGACCACTTTCATAATTAAAGGCACATGTCGCTCATTTGCTCAAAAAAGTCATAACTAAACTAAATTAAATTTGTGAGTTATTTTCCACTTTTTGAGTTAGCGATGCAGAATTAATTCTCATGTCGTTCTTCATATTGTAGAAAAATGTCATAAAAAAATCTTGTTTACTCTACTCTTGAGAGAAAAATAAAATTTTCTTTACCATTATGTTGTGTGTAAATTAAAAATTTCCAAATTGTTTTTTTTTGGGGTATGACTTTTTTTGATAATTGAGTGATATGTATGGCCAGCAATGTCACACAGCAGTAGATGACAATAAATGATATTTCTCTCCTAATAGGGCCTTTCTATGTTAAGGTGGCGATATGTATTTACATGCATGATAATTATGACTTTAAAGTTTGCTGCTCGCCACGCATACTGATTGATATCACATCACACTTCATTTCAAGTGGCACGTTTCATTACACATACTCGTACTTTGTTTTATGTTTTTGCAGTTTTCTATGTTGTTGGTTTTATTGTTTGATATACATATGTACATACATATGTATATGTATGAACGATGTGGTGTGGCAGTGGCAGGCAGCATAATGTAAAATTGGTGTTGCTTAAACATTTTCAAAGCATTTCCATGAAAGGGAAAGTAGTTTTTAGTTAATTGCTAAACAATTTTGTAAATTCATTAATTAATGAAAATGAGAAATATTTTCCGATTGACCATGATGTAGTGATAAGTACTTTTATAACCAATCTGACTATACAATTTGTATTTGTAGTAAATAAGATTATTAAAAATTAATACAAATTAAACTCCTTTTGTGCTATTAACTTAATTTTTTTTAACAAGTATTTTTTTTCGGCGAAAATATTCCACAAAATTATTCTCATGATTTTGGCGAATGCGAATAAGAATTTTTATCATGAAATGGATCAGTACAAATAGTCGTTACCTGACTATAAGCAACATATCCCAGTAAGTTATACTGAAGGGATGTACTCGTATATAATTACATACCTCTGCGTTTCGTTACCAAACTTTTTCCAAATGAATAGTTTTGAAGTTGTTACGTATGAATATAATTTTTAAAATCTGTACTCACTAATAAATCATGTATAAGAGGATATAAAAATGTCTCTATGATTAAATATTATTGTTTGCTCTATTTGTAATTAAATACTAATGAAAGTGTCATATACTATTTATTAAGTGTTAAATGCAGGCCTCTTTTTACAGGATTATGTACATAAGCCACACAAGCATATCAATATTTTGTTGGAATCCAGATGAATTTGAGAATTTGAGAAACGAAGGAAAATGCAATATACCGCTCAAGGCTATGATTCACTATTTTACACAATCGTACGACTTTTGAGAAAATATAACCCTAGTATGATGAAGTTCCTGAAAATTTTCCAAAGCCAATACGAATACACAGTCCTAGTTTTTAGGCGCTAAGAGAAAAAGGTTCGTTTTAATAAAATTATGAAATATTTAATACAGGCGTGTGATGGAAATCGGTTTAATTGAAAATGGAATCGTAAGCTCAAAACGTAGAAAATGGTACTAAGGTCTCGTTGGACGAATGTCGCTGTAGTCATTCAGTGCCGTACTGTACTGTTTTAGCACACTTATGAAACAGTTAACGACGCACGTTTTACAATATAGGCAGACAAATTTATATTCCGTCAACTTAAATCGCGGAAAAAAAATATTCATTTGCCTGCACTTATAAAATTATATGCAACTCAATACACTTTAGCTTGCATTGGCTGTTCTATGATACGAATAAACAATTTTTTGCTATTCGATAATACGAACAAAATGTATTCTTTTTTTGCAAGAATTTATTTATTATATTATTATATATTTATAACGATTCATTATTCGATCTTTAACAACCAGCTTACCCACAGCTGACACACACTTCTAATAGCCATGCTTTATTGTGGGACGAATACTCCTAGATTTTACATAAAATTTTGCATAAAATAAAGCATGTCTGTGGAAGTGTGCTGGTTTGCGGGTTGAAGAAAAATATGCCAGTGGTTTTCATGCGAAAGAAAATTTCCTAGGTAGCATGAAGTGAACGACTTTTCAGCCGTCATTCTTAAAAATCACAGAGACTTTTACACAAATGATACAAAACTTATAAAAATGTATCAAACAAAGAGCCAAAATACCCAAACATCCCATTACTGCTTTAACAACTGTCACGTAACAACGTTGAGCATTCCTATTTTATAAATATTGGTGGTACGTTCTAACTACGCTACATTTAAATTCGGTAAGTTTTTGCATTACAGATATGTTCAGCTAACGACACCATTATTGGTGCGACAAAAAAAGTATTGATTTTGTATTCCAACTTTGTTTCATTTTCACTTGAATACAATAATCAACTTATTTCCATATTTTTATTTTCTACAAAGAGAAGTTGAAGCCAATGAATGATGAAACGAAGTTGGATTGTGACCTGCTGATGCAAATTTTGTAATGATTGGCATATTTTGGGGAAAATAACAGCATTTTTTTGTGCCGCCACTCAATTCATCAGCACGCACGTCTACCTACTTGGACAAAGATTCTTTCTTAACATCAACTATTTAATATAAATTTTTAATAAAATGGAGTGTGAGAAATGATTATATTGTGTATACAATTATTGATTTGCCATTGGTAAGTGCATTTGTAAAAAATCACATTAATTAATTAAAATATTTCATTCTACGGGAATGAAAATATGGAACTTAAGCCCAAATAAGAAATTATTCCTGAATAAAATTCATTCTAGGTTAATAAGATACAATTAAATTTTAAAAGTTAAATTGTTTACAAAAAAAAATTAAATCTAAAAAAATTATTTTGTTATGGTATCATCATCATTGAATTAATAATAATCGAAGTCACGACAATACAATACCGAAAAATTGGGGTTTGTCTTCCCATTGTCGAAAACAACTGACTGCTACAGACAGGCTCAGCTATTTTCTAAACCTCAAGGACCAGGAATGGGCTGCCAATAGCACAGAATTTTTTCTGATATTGACAACTGGACAACTGAAGTAAAAGCATCATTAGTCTTTACTAGAGATGTGCACGTGAGCGGTTTTTGACTCACGACACGCACGAATTATATGAATGAAACACAATTTAAGTGGTGTTATTCATATATTAAAATGAATCTTAAGACTAACTTAAAAAATGTAGATTAGCGTCTATTTATAATAAATCTTATCTCTAGTTTAATATTTAGGTTTATCTCTTGTGTTTGTTTAGGTTTATTTTTGTGTTTGTTTAAATGTTAATAATACTTATCATTTGTCTAGCAATACTTAACGTATTTGTTTAGTATACATTGTAATATTATTTGTTTATTTAGGACTACTGTAGTGATAATAAATGTTTCTAGACCATTGTATTTACTTATGTCTTAAGCGGTTGTAATTACTTATTTCTACGGATACACTTTATCTATTTCTGTCTGCATATTATTATAATAATAAGGGTGTAACTCTTAAGTTTATTATAATAAGGATGTAACTCCTCCACCCTTAGACTGAAATTCTCCTGAATTTCATTTGTTATATTAAAGATACATAGTTTTTATTTTTATAATTTATTATAAGACTCAAGTCCTCCACCCTTAGATGGCAGATTCTCCGGAATTTACATATATACTCGTATGATACTTTATTTTATATTATATTTTTTTTTTAAATTTCCCATTTCTATGTCTCCTTTGCTAGCATCATTTCTTACTTCTAATTTATTTATAACATTTGTATCCTTTTTAATTCTTACAACTATAGTTACAATAATTATTATGATAATTATAAATGTTGTACTTATTCCGTATGATATATTTCTATGGAATTTAAGTTCCGTTATTTCTTCTGTATTTTTGAAATTCCCTAATTCAATCGGTTTAAATTCTTCCGGTGTTATATCAGATTCCGTGAGATTTTGACTAGGATAAAAATATTTATCCTGAATAGCTACTTGCTGATTTATAAAGGTTTGCTCTCTGATTTTTATTTTACAATTATAAAATAAAATGAGATAATTTTTATTAAGTTTTATTTTCCTATCGTCACAATCCTGTACAATTTCTAAATCTACGGCATTTTTAATTAAAATCATGTCATCTTCAAATACCTCGATCTCAGTTTTGTTATTGTATTTAAAATTGCAATTATTTGCTATAGTGCAATGTTTGCTATTTTTTAAATGCTTTAGATATACATTTTCCTTATAGTCCAAAACTTGATTATCAATTTCAACAATATATCCGTTCGGCTCGTTGATTTCCATATAGTTTTTGTTAGGTAAAGCTGTAAGCATTCTTAACTCTGTCCGAATATAGTCATATGGAATTTTAATTGCAATAATTAGAATTCCATCTTTGTAATTGAGAACGTCAATTTTTATAAATTTTAACTTATAAAAGTCGATTTCAAATTTATCAATTTCCTCAGATGTTAGAATACCTGGGTGGAATATATGATTCCTAGCGGATGCTATGTTATCCTGAATTTGTTCAATTTTTCCTTTTAAGTATGTAAGTTTAAGCATTTGGTCAGCATATAAAAGCCCTTGAACGACTTCATTGTGCTTATTTATAAATTCCTTCGTCGTATTTTTAATATTTTGCCTATCTTCCTCTATGGCTGATTTTAATATTTCAATTGATTCATTAAAATGCAAATTTATAGAAATTTGCTTATTAACTGTATCTATAATATTATGATTATTTTTATCGATTATGTCAAGGTGTTTAAAAATTTCTTGTCGATCTTCATCATCCATAACTCCAATTAACCATTTCTGAGCATTACCTACGAAGTTAAACAATCCTCTTCTATGTCTAGATTTTACTGAAGTGATTGATTTCAATTTAGATCTTACTATTTTTATCTCTATTTCGATAATTTCTCTATTTTTTAAATTTAAACTTTTTATATTATTCTCCATTTGATCTACAATGTTGCTTAATTCTTTAGTATCTATTATGTGTAAAATTGTTGATGTTTGATTTACCACTTCTACCGTTCTTAATTTAATTTGGGTATAACCTGCCTCTTCATTAATCGGATTAATTTGCAAGACTGCCCGTATTGGTAGAATCATGATCGCCATTGTTAGAAAGATCAGGATAGTCTGAAAATTTTAAAGGTCGTTTAATATTATCGGTATGGATGTTCTTTAAAGGTTTCTTTACAAATTTTGGTTGTTCTTTGTGTCTTAAACTTTTATAGTTTTTTATAAAGCCTTCTTTCCTATGTTCTACATAGTTTTCTCTAGATTTATTTCTTTTCTGCATTATCCTGACTTTTTCATTTTCTAATCTTTTTTTTATAATGCTATGATCAATTAATTTATTTTGTACATCTAGAGGACTGCATTTTATTGTACTGTGATAATTATTATTGTAGAACTTTATTGCTTTAATTATCTGGGCATTTATTGGTTTCCTGTCATATTTAGCTGAGGTACAAATTTCACAATTATTAATCACTTTCTGTATAAACTCTTTTAAATTGGGATTATATATTCTGTGTTTAATTTTTTCATAAGTTGGAATTATGCCAGCATGACCGGTTTCGAATTTATGGAATAATGCAATTTGCTTCTTTAAGTCATTTTCCTCAACGATATCTTCAGCAAATTTGGAACATTTAATAAATTTAATTTTTTTATTTTTGGGAAATTCTTTGGTAATGATTTTCTGTAATTTATAGTATTCATGATCGTTTAACTCGGAAAATATTGCAACCTTTCCATTTGAAATCTCTCTTTTAAGAATGTTTACAACATTTCCCTCTAAAAAATCGTTTTTATCGATAAATATTCGCTTCTTCCTAAAAATTTCCTGTACTGTAATATTCTTTTTCTTTACTAAGATAATTTGTGTTTTGAAGCGGTTTACCACAGTATCCAAAATAGGTACCTGGTCATTGCTTTCCTCTTCCTGCGAATGGATAGTTTGAACTAATAATGACTCCTCTTTTTCATTTGTTTCATTAGAACCATTCCCTAAATAATTTATTTCATTTGTGCCAGAATCAATACGGCTTAAAAAATCGGCAACCTTATTTTGCTTACCTTTTATATAATTTAGTTGAATATTGTATTCCCCCAATTGAACCAGCCACCTTTGGAGGCGTGGGCTGATATCTTTACCATTATATTTTATTTGTAACCATTTCAAAGGTTCGTGATCGCACTCAAGATCAAATTCCCTTCCGTATATGTATGGTCGGAAGTATTTTACAGCCCAAACTATCGCCAACAATTCTTTTTCAGTTGTTGAATAGTTTGTTTCAGTTTTATTTAGGGTTCGAGAGGCATATGCAATTGGATGGCCTTCCTGTGAAAGAACAGCACCAATCGCAAAATTGCTTGCATCAGTGGTTAACTTGAATTTCTTTGTAAATATTGGATATATAAGTATTGGTACATTGGTAACAATTTCCTTTAGTTTTTCAAAAGCCAGGATATAATTAGGATCATAAGTATTAATTTTTTCGTTTTTCCTTAATGCTTTAGTTAAAGGATTAGTGATCTTTGCATAATCCCTAATAAATTTTCTATAGAATCCTGTCATTCCCAAAAATGATTTTATTTGTTTGGTTGTTTTTGGAAGTTTTAAGTTTTGTATTATTCTAATTTTCTCAGGATCGGGTTTAATGCCCTTGTTGGTTAATACGTGACCCAAAAATTGGGTTTCTTTCTTTAGAAAGTCGCATTTATCTATTTGAATTTTTAGTTTTGCTTTCCTCAGAGTAGTGAAAATTGATCTTAACGAGATCATGTGCTCTTCCAGAGATGTGCTAAATACTAGTATGTCATCCATATAGACGACACAAGTTTTATTAATTTGTTCACGAAGAACCGAATTCATTAGCCTCTGAAAGGTTGAGGGCGCATTCTTTAAGCCAAATGGCATTCGAATGAATTCATAATGCCCGAAAGGCGTTGAAAACGCTGTTTTCTTTTGATCTTCCTTTTTGACTAAAATCTGGTGGAATCCTTTCGCAAGATCCAATGTGGTAAAATATTGGGCTCTTCCTAACTTATCTAAAATACCATTTAGATTTGGTATTGGAAACTTATCATCTATTGTATTTTCATTAAGCTTTCTATAATCAATTACAATTCTCCATTTTTTTATACCTGAATTATCTTGTTTTTTAGGTACGACCCATAAGGGACTATTATAAGGAGAATTGCTCTCTTTTATAATATTTTGATCTAACATTTCTTTGATCTGCTTCTGTATTTCTTCTTCATGAACTTGCGGATATCTATAAATCTTTGAATACAAGGGTTTATCCGTTGTCGTGATTATTTCGTGACATATTTCAGTCGTTGCAGTTAAATTATCCCCTTCCACAAAGAACAAATCCCGAAACTCTTTCAATAAACTCTTAACAGAGTCCAGCTCTTTTTGATTTAAGTCATTTATTTTAATTTTATTCTGTATGTCGTTAATTTTTACATGCTGAAGACTTGTAATCCTGTCAAATGCTCGTGGGTAACTATTTTCTTCGAAGAATATTTTATTTCCGAATATTTCCAAGAAATCTTGATCCAAATTTATTTTGGCCTTAAAAGGAACTAAAAAATTTTGTCCTATTATTGCATCATAATCTTCGTTTCTGAATTCAACTATGTTCCACAAAAGTGTACCCCTGGCAAGAAATTGTGAAGGCATTGGTGTAACAACGCAATGTTTTACTTCGTTATAATCATTGAGGGTTTTAATATAGATAGGTTTTTTAATATCTTGCTTTTTATAAGGAGAAAATATATTTGGTTTTACTATACTTGTACTAGCCCCAGTATCTATTAAGCACCTGACATTTTGTTTTCCTATGGATAAAACAACTATGGGTAACTTGTGTTTTGAGGCCATTCTAAAAAAATTTGTCTCCTCATCGGGTTTTACTTTCTCTGCTTCTTGCAATGTGTCAACCTCCATATATTTAGAGTTATTAGACCTTTGCGAATTCGTATTGCTATCAATACTCATATGAGACAAACGTGTTTGTGATGAATTAGGTTTATAATTGTTGTTATAAAATTTTCGTGATTCATTATTTCCCTTATTCTGTTGATTGTGTTTGTGTTGTTGTCTAAAGTTATGGTTGTTGCTATGGAAATTTTGAGTTTGATTATTCCCATAATATTTTCCTTTCTTGCTGTCATGGTTTGGGTTTTGGAATTTACAGATTTTATTCCTATCGTTATTATTATTTAGATCTGAATTAATTTTAAAATTTATATTGGCCTTATGTCTGCTATCAATAGCCCTATTATCATCAAGCAATCTAAGTCTTGTATACTTATTTATAATCTCATTTAATGTTAGCCCGTCATCTAAATGAATCCTGAGTGGTCCATCAATTTTTTCAATTAAAATATTAACTAGATCCCTGTCTACATTTTCAGATTGATATAACATTGATTTATTATCTTCGAATTCATAAATTTCACTTATCTGATGCTTAGCATTTTCAAAATAATCAAAAAGTTGTCTTAAATTACTTACTTTTACATAACGACACTTATTAAATATTTCCGCATATGATGTCCTTGGTCTTGCTTGAATCTTCAATTTGGTTTTTAACTGCTCCCAAGTAATATCCCCCAGTTCTGTTATATAGGTTCCAAATTCTGCATTTATTTTTTCGTTTATGACTATTTGAACTCCGAATTTTATTAAATCCATATTATTTCCGCAAAGACTCATTATCATTTCTACAGATTTAATGAACCTATTGATGTTACAATTATCGTCCAGTGGTTTAATCTGACGAAACTGTTGAATTATATCCTTCGGTTGCATAAGGAAGGAATTCTGTGATTGAAGTTGCTGTTGTTGATACTGTTGCAATTGCTGTTGAGAATATAATAACTGACTATCTTTCTGACTCAATTGCTCCTCCTGCTGCCTTAATGCTCCCTCCAACTGCAATACTTTTCTTTGCAATTCATCGATGATGTTTTCCTTCTTTTGGTTCATTTTTTTTATAAAAATATATTGCCAAAAGCCACAGTTAGTGTAAAATGTTTGTTGCTTTAACAGGTGTATTCAAACAAATATGTTGGTTGCTAGTACAACTGTTTTAAAATTTTATTTTCCTTTTTAAAATAATTTCGAGAAACTTCTATCAGTTCCGAAAAATGTATTTCTGGATTTATTTTTATTATTTGCTAGTAGGTTAGAACCGACTGCGCCAATTATATGAATGAAACACAATTTAAGTGGTGTTATTCATATATTAAAATGAATCTTAAGACTAACTTAAAAAATGTAGATTAGCGTCTATTTATAATAAATCTTATCTCTAGTTTAATATTTAGGTTTATCTCTTGTGTTTGTTTAGGTTTATTTTTGTGTTTGTTTAAATGTTAATAATACTTATCATTTGTCTAGCAATACTTAACGTATTTGTTTAGTATACATTGTAATATTATTTGTTTATTTAGGACTACTGTAGTGATAATAAATGTTTCTAGACCATTGTATTTACTTATGTCTTAAGCGGTTGTAATTACTTATTTCTACGGATACACTTTATCTATTTCTGTCTGCATATTATTATAATAATAAGGGTGTAACTCTTAAGTTTATTATAATAAGGATGTAACTCACGCTCACGCAGAACAAAACTTTACTCACGCACTTTCACGCACGAATGATTTTGAAAATTTTCACGATCACGCACGCTCACGTATAAAATATTCTTAATCACGCACGAGGGGTGTACAACTGATCACGATCACGCACGTTTACGAAAAATATATAATTAATTTTTTATGTTTGTTGGTTGAAAAATAGGTTCTTACACATACATACATATGTACATACATACGTATGTATGTATGCATTATGTTTGCAGGCTCATTCTACCTATACCCTGCCGGAGAATGTGTGGTTGACTACAAAAATAGTTAAGTTTTCTTAGACTGACTAAAAGCTAACTGCAATGTCATCCAGAACAAATCCAAAATTAATTATTAAGTTGAGTACGTAATCGAATTTGGTGAGGCCAACAAATTTATTCTCAGCTACTTTGAAACTTATTTCAGTTTTATATTAACATTTTGCTGTTATTATCTTAGATGGTACCTTGGCTGGGTAGTTAGCGCGTTGAGTACACAACGTGTGATGATACATGTTCGAACCCCAGCAAATTTTTTAAATTTACTGACTACTAGGTGATTAAAAAAACCAACTTTAAGTTGGTTGAAAAGTAATGCAGAGTGAGTCAATTGACTACCGCCTAGGGCATCGCAATGTTAAAATAGTCAGTTGATTACATTGAAAAGTAATCCAAGTGTCAGTCAGTACCAGTTACAAAATAGTTAGCTTAAAGTTAACTGAATTTCCGACAGGGTATGCATGTATATACATGTGTATGTACATAGATCAGAGCTGGCCACCGCGAGAAACACGAGAGTAATGTATTCGCGTAAGTGTGTTCATTTGTATAAGAAGCCGATTGATGTTCGGAACTCTGGTGCTACTTTGGGCAGCTCAGACACAGATTGTAGTATTTATTAAAAGAAAATTTTAAATTTTCAATACAGCTATATGTATACCCAACGCAGGAGTGCTATCTCGTGAGAGCCTGGGAGTTCGTGCGTGATTCTTAAAAAAACTCACGCACAATCACGCACGAGTAATTTTTTTAAGTAACGGTCATGCACTCACCCGTGTTTAATTATAAATTTGATCACGATCATGCGTGATTCATGCGTGACACGATAAAATCACGACATTTGCACATCTCTAGTCTTTACTTTCTGTTGCTGTTTTATGCTGTGCCGTTCTGCTTCTAAATTTGCGTACTTACTTTTTCTGTAGTAACTTGTCAGCTGCTTCTGACGAGAAGTGTCGCAGTTTTCCACTAAAGTGATGAATTTTGCATCGTCTATTGATATGTTTGAATATAATTTTATGTTTTTCTTTTCAAAATTAAATTTTTTAAATTCTAAACGCACAATCACAATTCATTTCAAAATTTTTTTTATTTAATTAATGCTGTCACTTACATTTACTTAAACATTTTTTGATTTTCACGGGTTGAACCGAAACAGAACAGAACAGAACGAAACAGAAAAACTAACGATTTGTATTCGATTTCTATAAACAAAAAAGAGTCAGCTGATTCGTAACAGAACAGAAAGTAAAAAACTAATTCTGCCTTATGAAAATAATATAAAATTTTAAAATGGTGGACTTGTCTAACCCATTAAATTTACCAGCCAAATTGTAAGTTAACTATTTTTTAAATAGTCCGAACGTTTTTAAGAAAGTTTATCGAGTTCTATTTGATCTTTTTTGGCGATGCTCTTTCATATTGAACTGTTGCTACTTCATTGCTGCGCCTTATTTACGCCAGTCTATATGCCTGCATTATTCTCTATAATGCAGCAAATAACTGTACGTTAATTGAGGCTTATTTGAATTATATCTACTTATATAGTTTTAAAACTTGCTTCAAAAACAAATAAAGAGAGAAATTACAAACATTTACGCAAACACCAGTAGCAACATACTTGCAAATATAAAAATTAATGAATGCTCTTTAACGGACATGTTCATAAATACAACATTTTAAGGTGATTGAACCATAAAAGGTGTTATTGTTCATGTTGTTGTGATATGTTACAAAAGACACGCGCAACAATATCAAAAAAAAAAAAAAAAAGTTATGTATGTTTTAAATAGATACATGGATATACAATAGAAAATATTTTTCTTTCGAATTTTTCTGTATTAGAAATTGTTTCGAAAACTCCATGAAATAACTTTTCCTACATTGCAGCCTCTTGTGGCGACACAAACAATATTTTCTGCATATGCGGCAAGATAGCAAGTATCAAAAGTGTGAACAATTTTGTAATAAAATTGATTAAAATAGCACCAGCATATCGTTAGCTGAAATTCAAAACCATGTAAATACAATTTTGAAAATTATATGAGAGAGGTAGAGAAAAAAAACTAAAAAAAATTATCCAAGTGAGTGAAGTAAAGTTTCTTTATTTGAATTTTTAATTCGGTTGATTTTTATAATAAAGTTTCGAAAATTTGTAGAGATATGCGTTTCGATGTAATACCCAATAATTATTTAAAAGTGCGATTTAAAATTTTTGCTAGTTACGCTGTTTTGCATTTCAGCAAAATTAAAAAATCAAAAAGACGTCCAGCAAAAACTTTTCGAGATTTTTTATGCTTTACAAAGTAATAAGTAGTAATTTTACACACACACACACCATTAATATAAATATGTACGAGTATAACATGAGGATAACATTGACGGTAGTCAACTGCCACCATCTGCATAACCCTTCGTCAGTGATTTCGCTATTCACTACAATTAATTTTTCTATTGTTAAAACAATTAATTAATTATGAATATATTTTTAATTTTTTTTTTTTTTTTTTTTAATACATATATTTATTTATTGTATCTTCAAATATGAACTAACAATAATTATTCAAATCTTAAATCTAAATATAATTAATTAGGCCCGACCAGTGTCGGACATAAACTTAGTGATAGTTATTAATAATATATAAGTAGTGATAAGCAAAAACAAAAGTATTTTCAAGCAGTTTCTTCTGGAGTGTTGAGTATTAGAGCCCTTGTGTCCCTCTTTTTTAAGCGGATGTGACCAGTAAAATTCAAGATAGTACGAGCAAGCGGATTAGGATGAGACTCGAGTTTTGTAAGATATTTGCCTGCGTATTTTGCAATTTCTTCAGTTACTTGTGGCATATTCAAATCACGATGTAAATTTGAATTTCTTATGTACCATGGAGCCGATGTTATTATCAGTAAAATTTTGTTTTGCCTTCGTTGAATTTTTTCTATATTTGAAGCTGAAGCAGTGCCCCATAACTGAATTCCGTAGCACTATATAGGTTTTAAAAGCGACTTGTATATCAAAAGTTTACAATCTAGACTGAGGGTTGAATTTCTACCAATCAGCCAATGTATCTGAGTTAGTTTAAGTTTCATTTGCGTTAGCTTAGAGTCAATGTGGTGTTTCCATGTAAGCCTTCGATCAAGGTGTATACCAAGGTATTTCACTTGTAAATTTTGAGGAACAATTTGATTATTGATTGTAATGGGGGAACAAGTTTCTTTTCGTAGGGTAAATGTTACCTGAGCACACTTCTGTTCGTTTACCTTCATTCTCCACCTGTTTAACCATAGTTCTAGCTAGGTAATATGTTGCTGAAGATATCGGGAAGCCTCGTGAGGGTTTTCGTGCATACTAAGGCAGGCTGTATCATCGGCAAATGTAGATGTGTGAATATTACTGCTCAAAGGCATATCACAAGTATAAATCAAATACAAAACTGGCCCCAGTATACTCCCCTGTGGCACACCGGATGAGATTTTTTCAGGCATACTCATAAAGTCTCCTTCCACAACAGTGAATTTCCGGGCAATAATGTAACTTTCCAAAAGATTTAGAATGTTTATCGGTAAATAAGTCTTTAATTTTAAAATTAGGCCTTCATGCCTTAATGCCGTAATGATAACCACATTTAAACAAAGCATGAATAAATGTGGTTATCATTACGGCATTAAGGCAGTCGCCGGCCATAATTCACTCACTCATTTATCTGTCACGTTCCCCGTTAGATCGAACTTACTTCATCAAATCTGATTAGCAATATTTTTCAAATAACTGTTCATTTTCTTTTTTATGCGACGTTTTAATAGACTTCTGCTGCTCATTTTACTTTTCTAAAAGAAAAACACCTTTTTCACTAAAAACTACCCTGCAAGAAGACTCCCAGTCAAATGACCGGTCATTTGACCGACAGTGGTGATGGATTTGTCTATATAAGTTTCTATCAGTTTGTTAGGAGCAATGTGGAAAAAGTGATGTAAACTTTTGTGTACGTGTGATTTTGCATCTTTGTCTAACTAATTAAAAATATCTACTATGGGGCAGATATATATCTGACCTGCTTACTCTGCCGTATTTTTACTTATCATTAATGATGCATGCGGTAGTCACGTCTGACTGATCACACTTGATGTATATAACCGGCATAGCAAACTAGTCAAACCTGCATAATAATATTAATAAACACAATTTTTACCCTGTTTTATTTGTTTTTTATTACAAAATAATAGAGATATACATAAGTTAAATATTTAAAGGCATAAAAACAAGCAAAAACACAAAAAAAAATTGGTGTCATCTATCCTCTTCACGCTTTTTTCAATTTCCAACACGCCTTAATTTTTATAAATATCTAAAATTTGGAAAAGAAATATACATGTATATTTAATTAAACTTTGGGGATTTCTTTTATTCACTATTTTTTCTACTTAACTTTTTTTAAACTTCCATAAATTTTATTTTCACAGACCGAACGAATTGTACATTTTACAATAAAATGCGATGTTTTAAAATGTTTGGTATATGTACATTAGATGTTCCACTCTTACATGTGTGTTAGAGTAGAGCAACTAGAGCAATTTACTGTCACTGTTGATTTCAATATAAAATTGTTGTAAATGTGTTAGTGAAAAAATTATGTTTGTATTAGTTTCAGTCATTCATTTCTTGCAGGGTACGCGTTCATTGACCACGAAATTTTGTAATTGAATTGTAATGTATTTTGATGTATTAATGTATTTTTTCTTCTTGATTTTCTTTGGAATAACAGCACATTTTTTTCACTCGCAAAAAAGGTTTGAGGTTAAAGGCATTATAACATATCCATGAGTGAGAGAGTCAAAAGGCGATCTCTTGCATTACTTGTGGCAACTGTAGTAGGTAGTTGATTTTTCGTTAGGGAAATACCTAACGATTTTGATTCAATTTCTACTGCAGCTTAAAACTGCAGGGACGTTAAAGAGAAGTTCGACTGTATTTTTATCCACAGGCACATAATAATTGTGAATTTATTATCTGTGTCTCTTTGATTGTTTTTAATGAATTTTATCTTTATTTACTACGTGTATTAAAACGTTGTTTATGGTCTTAATGTTAAATTTATTTCAAATTATGTTTTGCTAAAGGTTAGCTTGTGTGAGAGTGTATCTGTGTGTGTGTGTGTGTGTGTGCATGTGTGTACGAGTCAGAGAATGACACGCGTCTCTATGATAGAAATTGGAAAATTAATTAGAAATAAAATTTCCATTGAAGCAAATCATACACAAATCTGTGGACTAAAAGGAAAATATGACTTTCTATTTTCACACAAGATGCGTTGCGCAAATATAGCAAAATTTAATTGCTTTTCTTATATGGTTTATGAAACTTTTATTTCATTTCTAGTTGTGTTGTCACATAATACTATTTATAAAAAACATTTCCTTTTTGAGAAGTTCAATTGAGATATTTTGAAAATGGGCTGCTAGCTGTAATTTGCGGAGATCTTAAGCTATTGATTTAAAAAAAGAAATAATACTGCATGTATGCGACTGCAAACAGGTGTGTCTATTTTAAGAGCGCTTATATTTTTAGTTAAGGCTTAGAAATAGAACGTATTTTTTATAACTCACAAGTTCCTTTAGAAATATATTGTAATTCCCATAATGCCCAGTGCAACTGTTACATTATGTACAAAATGATAAATGATTTTATGATAAGCCGATGGGAACACTCCATTTAATTTTAACATTTATTTTCTTTTGATACCTTACGCGAAAATGTATACATATTTCTTTTTGAAACTAAAAAGCAAATATTAAAACCCAAATAAATAATTTTCCCTTACGCCATATGCACTGTGATGCAGCTAAATCTATTTGACATTCTAATATCTTTCCCTTTCTACAAGTACAAGTACATTGCACTACTAAGTACCCGTATACATTTTCTAATACTTGTCAAAAACAATAAAGTGCAGGAGAGAAAAGAAAAACCAAACTCAAGATAACCGACTGAAATACTTAAGACTTTAAGTAGCTTAAAGTAAAAAACAAATACTATTTGTGGTCTCTAAATATTTTGTATTTACTAGTTGCAAGACTTACGTACATTAAATATCCATTGGGTGTTTTTGTCTTCTTGTTCGCCACTAGAGTCCATCAAATGTCTTCGATGTTGAAAGACAAGAAAGTTCTAAAAAAAAATTAAACAAAGAAAAGAAAATGATAAATAAGCTTTGAAATTTTATTTCAGTTGATAGAAAAGAAACTATTAAAAGTTTTCTAGTATTTATTAAGAGTTTGGAATTTCGAAATAAATTATTTAAAATTAGATTTTAGGATGACACATCACATCATTCATTCATTAAAACAACGTCAGAACTAAAAAAAGCAGTTTTACAGAAAAAGAGTTTAAGGTTTTCAATTGAAAAAGAAAATTTTATTTATATGAGGATAAATTCTCAAAAATTGAATTATTTGTTAAAGAAAATTATTGATACGAGTATATATGTATGTATACCGTTCTTATGCAAATAGTTTTAAATACAATATTCATAAAGTCGCATAAGCAATGTCCGTCTGCCTGAAACTTATGAGGTGTTCACAGCTGGTATTTCTGGTTTTCTATTAACATCTTATGATGTTTGTATTAATATGAAAATATTCACTATTATCATAAATTTAAAAAACTTTTCTAACACTATTTAGGTTTCAAAGAAACTCACAATAGGTGACACCAAATTTCTGGAAAATCTCTAGTGCGAATGGCAATGTAGGTAACTCATAAAGTTCTGTTTAACTGGAACTAAATTAGTTTTAAATTCTTATTTTTTATTTTCAATACCTTTTATTAAAAAGGGTAATTTTTTTTAGAAAATTTTAATTCTCGCTGAAGCTGCTATTGCAGCCAAAAACATATCAGGCAAGACTGATTACATTAACAAAAGATGACAGGCAGCCAGTGTTGCCAGAGCTTGGTAAGCAAAAAGTGCTAGACTTCGCAAAAAAGTGCTAAAAAAATTGTAATAAGAAAAGATGTTAACAGATATTAACTTTCGAGGCGATATTCTGCCTTAAAAGAACTCAAGATTTCTTAAATTCACTTAATAAATATATTGTAAGCAAAGGTTATACTTTATTTTGAAACGATTTTCCGTCATCCCACTTAAAATTTTGTTGCGGCTATGCGCCGCAGTGTTGCCATAATGAGACGAACAACTGTTTTCAGCAGGAAAAACTGCCCCAAAACATTTCTTACAGTATTATAACGTTACCGAAACGCAAAACGTTCTAACTAACATTTTCATAATTTTGCAGAAGGAGGAAAAAACATGTTAAAATGGAAAAGTTTGAGGTGTTTATGCGAATTTTTCAATGTTATAAAATAAATCAAATCACTATTTTTGTTCGCCCAGATTTGATATTTTTTCATAGTGAATTTGATATTTTTTCGTAGTGAGTATTTTTTCGTAGGGAATTTATAAAAAAAAGTTCAATTTTAAATTTTTTGTTAGACAGGGCGTTTTAGGTAATGACTAAAGGCTGGTACTCTGCTCGAAGTTATGAAAAATTTTCAGCAACATTGATTATTTCGCGTGAAAAATTTGACATGTACTATAAATAAATTTCTCGCTTTTGTTGCTTGAAAGTATGCAACATTGTCAAAATTCCGTGCGAAAAAAGTACTGCTCATGTTATTTCGCAGAGAAACTAAAATGATGTCAGAGTCATTTTGCAAGGAAAAACGTGCTGTCAGATTGATCTTATGTGTTTTTCGCAATAAAATAGAGTAGCTACTACTTTTGCAAATTTATTTCGGAAATATATCATAAGAAATACTTTTACATGTAGTTTGACATCATTTCGCACGAAATTGTGAACAGAATACCATGCTTAAAGCCTCAAATTTGCGGAAAATGTTGAGCAACATTAATAATTACATATTTATGATTTAATCAGGCTAAAGTTCGTATCGCTTTGTAAGCCAAATTACATGTTATAATTATTAATGAACAAATAACATCAAAGTTAGTTGTAAATATTCTGGCAACACATAGTTGAACGGAACAGCCAGCCGTTTTCGAAGGCCACTAAACCTTCATCATCAGCGTTCTTCTGTGTTTGGTCCACTGTGTGTGGTGTCAGTTGATGTAGATTTCTGCCTTATATACGAAACTTTCTCGCAAATGGAATATGTGAATTGGTTTGATTCATCGTATTTCAATTTGCTGAAATGTGTTTTTGTAATGAAGGCCTTTTGTAAGTGGCCTTTGAAAACGGCTGGCTGTTCCGTTCAACTATGTGTTGCCAGAATATTTACAACTAACTTTGATGTTATTTGTTCATTAATAATTATCACATGTAATTTGGCTTACAAAGCGATACGAACTTTAGCCTGATTAAATCATAAATATATAAATAAAATGAAAGTTCGAACAATAATAATTACGTTTGAAAATTTTGTCAATTAGGAAGTGCTGACAATACTACGATTTGGAAGAAAGTTTTCGTTTCTATTGCCTTGAAGTAGCTAAAATTGTTTCTGTTATCAATACACTGAGAAAAAAAGACGTTGCAAAATCAACAACAACTCTGGTCACTTTTTTAACAACGCTAGTTAGTAATCAATTTGTACACGAAAGATAACGAACTGCACTTGCCAATTTTTGGTTATTGACAACGCTCGTTGTCAACTTTCACACGGACGTGTATGAACTGACAACGGTACGTTGCCAACTTTGGGTTATTAATAACTTTTGTTGTCAACTTGTACAAGTTCGTTGTCGAATTAACAACGGTTTATATAATTTTAACACGAACGTTGTTAATACACTTTTGGCAACGAATATGATCCGTTTGTGCTGATTTACACGGGCATAATTCTGCTGGCATAACATGACATTTCGTAGGCAAATTAGGTGAAGAGAATGGTTTAGGGGCTGGCATAACTTTACAACCAGCTACAACTCCGCATTAGCAGCACAAAACCAATATACACAGAACTTATTAAACAGCAAATTTTAAATGAATACGAAAAATACAAACACACAAAAAGCTATGTATACGTATACATTTTATGCCAGATGAATTAGTCTCGTGTAATTTGGAAAAGAAGAAAAATTGTGCGGATTATAAATTGTTCTCGCGTAAAATTACCTCCTTGAGCACATATGGGAGTGTAAATTTAGGGGATTCAAACAGTAGTCATAAAAGTCAAACCCTCAATTGAATTTTCTTATTTTACTATATTGACTTTAATTATATATCTATCCATATTTGGGGGTTTTAAGCTTTTTTGAATTGTGGTTTCATTCCCTTATCGGGAATAGGATGCGAACATTTTGTTTACGTGAAAATATATGACATTTTGTATGAAGAAGCCTAAGTGTCACGTATACAAATTATTCTAAATTTTTCAAAGATAAGGGGGCATGTGTTGCTTGAGCAGCAACGAAATGCTTGTACGCGTGCTTAACCAACAATAAATATATTTTTTAAGTTCATAGTATTTATTTTGGCACGCGTTATATAAAGATAAACTTTTAAAACTCGGTTGATATATGAATGTACTCGCATGCATATTGACGACCATTTTAATCCAAATTAAGGAATTTTTTCAAAATTTAGCTTGCATTATTTTTTAAATTGTAGAATATTACGTGGTAGGAGTGTTCGTGAGCATTGCTACATTTATTAGATGCTATTTAATATGAAAATTGGCAAACGTTCGTATATGAAAAGTCGCTAGAGTTTTTTTTTTCATTAAGAATTCATGAAAAAAAAAATCTTAACTCAAGCCTAACATCCCTAACTGCTGGCACAACAATCCATTATTATTTTCTCAAATAGCTAACCACAAAGTTACAATACAAAATCAAGTTAAATAATACCTCAAAGTAGGTTTTACACAGTCACCCACTTTATTACAATTTCTTTGCTACAGTCATATTGCATCATACGAGTATTTCACGTGTGGGAGGATGGGAATCATTAAATGGCAATTGTAATATTGCGAAATGCTGAAGAAATACATATATACATATAACAATTGTTTATAAACCATAAATATTGTGCTGCAGCGTTAAACGACATGTAAAAGAAAAGTAATGCAGGTTTTTTCGTTATTGTAATCGTGCGGAAATGTTCTGTGAATAACTCTTACAAGTGAATTGTGAAAAGTTGCAGACGTAGAAAAAAGGAAATTATGTTTTATGGCATATGGTGTTTTTTATTTCAAATACAAAATTTAACTTACTGGTTAACATTTTTTTAAATAGCTCTTATGGTTACTAAATTTTTTCTCTTGTTTGCTATTTCTTTAGAAGAACAAAAATGCAATGAACTCTCTGTGTTAAGGTAAAATGTAATTTTTCTTTAATAGCAACCTCATAATGAGTATAATTTAATAATACATAGTTGCACATAAAATTTTAAAGGAAGAATTAAACGGAAATAATTTCATATACATTTGTACATAATTTTAAATAAAAGAATTTATATGTACATATATAGATATTTTTATTTATTTTGAAATGTTTATATTGCATAATATTCACTCTTTGTGCAAGAGAGAATTGGGTCGATAGCCGATTATGTAGGTGATTCTTAACTGAATGAGAGTTAAATTGTGCAAATAAATATAACGACAATTGGAACTTGAATAAGGTAGAGCTCTAGATTCCGTTGTAGCGAATATTTTATACCCTTTCAGCAACGTACATATGTACGAAGTATATACATACATACATTCATAAATAATTAAATACGTATTAGTTTTGTGAAAGAGAAATTTTTCATTTATTTTTTGCTCTATTACAATTGATAGCGACCCATGGGCATTGTTCGACTAAAGATTTTGACTCAAACAATTTATTCTCGATATAATCAGAAGTTGAATATTTTATTCTGCACTCTGCAGAATTATTACCATATTAATACCGACACCGAGTGACACAAGTATTCATAATGATGCTATTTTCTGTTTTATAATATTTGCAATTTTATAATATACCACAATTTTCGAAAACGTCTCATAGTGCGACGTTTTACATGGGTCTCTTCTGGATGATATAATTTCTATTTTGCACAAGAGAGAGAGAGAGAGAGAGACAGAGAGGGCGAGAGAGAGACAGAGAGAGAGAGAGGGAGAAATTAATATATTTCTTTTGTATGTACAGAAAAAAGTAGACAAGAATTATTTTCAACAAAACCATGTTATTGACAAAAAAAATTTAATATCAATAATATTTGTCATTAACTCAATACGATATTTCATCAATACCGCGCATTTTAAAATTTCAATTAATTTAATTTGTTTGTGTTGGTGTTTGTCTTGCTTATTGATTGACACAACGCGCTGATGTGCTATTGCTGTTGTTTATTTTGATTGCTCGTGTTGTATATGTGTAAATGCCAACAAGAAGCCGAAAAACGTCGTGGCTTGTTTTTTTACTCAACAAAGGTATTTTAGGCAGTGATGCCAACAATTTATAACCCAAACGCGCTATTCCCCTTCGCAAAACGCGCTAGAACGCGCTAAATTACAACATTGGCAACTGTTTATAGCCAAAACGCGCTATTTTCCTACGCGCTAAATTAAATTTTAATAAAAATCGTTGTATGTACATTATTATTAATATATGTATTAGTAAATACAATTGATTTTTTTTAGTATATATTTTCAGATTTTATAATATTGTTTTTTCGAAATTATATCCTAAATAACTAAAATCATTTAAACAGAATCAGAATTGCCTTCCAAATAATCGAAATCCTTAGTTTTTATTTTTATTTTATTTGTAAGACTTTTTGACACCTTTTATATAATTTGTCGAATAGTTTTGCGATTCAAAAGCTTTTTGTACTTCAGCTAGAATAGATGTTTAATAAATTGTATTAATTTTTTGGTCACGAGTACGAGTACATATTTTTAGTTGTGAAATTTCAAAATATTTGCCATTTACAGTCAAGGGAATTTTATTTGCGACAGCAGAATCATTAATAAATTTAAAACATTTTGTGAGTTTTGAATACTAGAAAATTGTTAAATTTATTCAAAAAAAGTTTAAAAAAATATTGAACTGAAATGATGATGACTTTATGAAAAACGCGCTAATTTAGCGCTTTTTTTACTAAACGCGCTAAGACAAAAAAAAAGCGCGTTTGGCATAGTTAAAACGCGCTAAATTGGCATCGCTGATTTTAGGGCCTGACCAACGATATCGACAGCGTTCGACTTGTCACACAATTACATTGAAACAACAACAAAATATTAAAATTTGTTTTTGCTTTGAATGTAAGTGTGCGACAAGTCGAACGTTGTCGACATCGTGGGTTTGGTCCTTAACTTAGCAGAAACATAAGAAATCATGTTTTGCGTATCCAATAGCGATTTGCTCTTTAGCTGAGTGGTAAGTACGTTACTCTATTAGTTAAGAGCTTGCCGGTTCTACTCATTCCGAACACTTTTAGTTTTAATCGCAGCAGAAAAATGTGACATTCATACACACACACAATCAGCGTTGCCAAATTCGCAGATTTATCTGTTTTTTGCAGTTTTTTGAACAGTTGAGCAGTCATGCAGTTTTTTCTTTTAAAAATCAGTTTTATTTTTTTTATTTTTTTGTATATCAGTGACAAGTTCATTCAGATGCTAATTCTATTCGTAATCGTCTAAAACCCCTCATCAAAAATCATATGAAAAGCAAAAAAGTAATGTACAGATTCTTACATTCCATTTTCATTACTTTTCACATAACAATATCGATCAGCTGTTTCCTACCGTTGCAGTTATATTGCCTTACAGTCGACTAACTGAGCCTTAAATGTGAGGTAATGCCGTAGGCTGTACGTAGCGATGTTATGATATTTTTACATTCTAATAAGAAATGTATTACTGCTTAAAAAATGTTGGGCATTTTTTTTCTTCAGAAAAACTGATTCTTTGTTAGGTATGGGCAGTTTTTTACTCAAACGTATGTGGCAACACTGCACACAATAACAATTGTCGCTGATAATAAAATTTGAGTCAACAACTTTTTTCTTTGATTCATTAAATTTCTTTATTGACTGAAAAAAAATATTTTCAATAAACGTGCATACAATTTTACTTATCAATAATGCAAAAACCGTCATCACAGAAAATTCAAAAGATTTTTTATTTCATCATCGATTTTCGTATTCAAATATCAAAATCATTTTTTTCTGTGTAGCTGTCTTTTTCTTTCTCAGTATAAAGTCAAAATCTTAGTCCAAGGAAATAACGCTCATATAAGAAAATGAAATAAGTAAGGCCCAATAGAATTAAAAAAATTTTAATTGGGCTTTATTTCATTTATTTTGGGGCTTATTTTATCTTGCGTTTGGTTGGGCTTTACTTATTTTTTTGGGCTTCATATCATCTTGAGTTTGATTTCATTGGGATTTTTTATTGATTGAGCTTTATTTCATTTATATTGGGTGTTTTTTTCATAAATTTTCTCTTGGGCTTTATTTCAGTTTTTTGAGTTTTATTTTATTATGGCTTATTTCATTTTATTTCTTGAGCGTTATTTCCTTGGGCCTTATTTGATAGAGCCTTGACTCTTATTTGAATTTTTTCAGAAGCTATTCCAATTAACTACATTTTAATTAAAAAGGAAACTTCACATGTTTTTTGGAATTTTATAAAATTAGCTAACGCACCTGTTTTCCAAGAATCCCCTCCCCACTAATTTTTTGGAAATCAATTCTCCAAACATCACTAATTTACTAGATTCTTGCACATCAATACCACAATGCTTCGTAAATCAAATGAGTGAATATGTTTTACATTTCAACAATAAAATCTTGTGATTGTATAGTCAAACTATTTTTTTTTGGAGTAAAATAATTCCTAAAATACGTTTAATTACGAAAAAGAAGAAAATTAGTTCAATAAATTAGTTTTATATACTAAAAAAAGTTTAACTTTCCAGCCCTGGGAGCGTCTTTTTGAATTTACGGATTTTCAATAATAATCTAATTCCTTCTGAAATATAAGATATGTTCAATTAATACAAAAAAATAGTTTGAGTTAGTTGCTTTTATATAGCAAACAAATTTACATTTCCAGCCCTGGAACTGTACTTTTGATTTTATCGCCTTATTATGTCAATCTAGTTAGTTAGGACAGATTCTGACGCATCAGTCTACGACGTAGTTGTCTCTAGCTTTTTTGGACAATATAGCGGTTGGCATATGAACATTGCGGAAATTACGCACGAAATGACAAATCGAAGTATTTTATTAAAATTTTTGGTGTAGGGTATACTATGCGCACATGTATGTATATACTTATGACTACATACGCACTATTCTGGGATTTGTTTTGTTAAATTCTTTTGAATGGGCTTTTTAGTAAAACTGCATGTGCGAAGACACATATACACTGAGAGAAATATTATATTGTAGATTAAAGAGATTTTTAACTATTTATTTTTATTTTATTATTTTCATATTACTTATGACATTTACTAGTTTTATATTATCAAATTACTAAATGAAATGTTTTAAGATGTGTATTGTAAAAAACTAATTTATTTCTTAATGTCAAATGCGTTACGCAAGGAAAAAAATATAAATTTGTATAACGTATATGAAAGTATTTTCGATATTAAAATGAGAAAAGTGATTTTATTAATTTTTTTTTCAATAACCCTTAATATATTTGCTTTATTCCTTTAACTAAATTACTTTAAGTGTTTCAACATCAACTGAGTTTTTCTTCTTTAGTGATTTAACTATGTTGTCATAGTAGTTTGTTAAGCCATTAATATGATTAGTTTTTCAGTGTATTTAATCTTCCTTTCCCTTAGTTTGAAAAAATCTATGTATGTCATTTGAAATATAATATATGTAGATAGCAAACAAAAGACTATTTGATAATAATGTCTTCTAGCAGAAATTTTAAAATGATAAAGTACTTTCTATATGCTTGAATACATTAGGGCCGCTCAGAGTTATAGTACGTTTCTATTATGAGCAAAACAAGTTGTTTAAAAAAAAAAAAAATTTGGAAGTGTTTCCATAACATTGCAAGTGTTTTGAGTGTAAAAACTAGTCATATGTGGTTGTTTTCTTTTCGAATCCTCATTAAATCGGTCTAATAAGTTGGCATAATATTCGCCATTTATTGTTTTTCCCTTTTGAAGGTAAACGATGTGGATTTTCCCGCTTGCATCCCAAAAAAATGTTGCCATCACCTTATTGGCCGACAAACTTACCTTCCGGAGAAGCCCATTGTTTAGACTGCTGTTTGGTTTCCAGAGTACAGTAATGGATCCGTGTTTCATCCATAGTTACAAAACGCCGCAAAAACTCATGCGGATTGCGATTAAACAACTCCAAACAATCCTTTGAAGTTGTCACACGTTTACGTTTATGCTCAATTGAGACCAAACGCCGCGGCACACATCTTGCAGACAACTTTCTTAAACCTAGCTGATCAGTTGAAATCGAAACCACACTGCCATGTGAAATGCCTATGGCATCAACAATCTCACGCACTTTTTCTCTTCGATCGGCCAACACCATATCGTGGAGTTTTTGGAAATTTTCGGGTGTACTGACCACAATTGGCCATCCAGAATGTTCAGCGTCATTTGTACTTGTGCGACAACAACGAAATTCAGTAAAACACTATTTTACTATTGAAATCGATGGTGCAGAGTCCCCATAGTATTTATCGAGCTTTTTTTCGGTTTGATTGACGGTTTTTTTTCGCAAAAAATAAAGTTTAATGAGCACTCGAAATTCAATTTTTTCCATTTTTAGAAAAATACACGAGGTTGTATGTTTTGAACAGCTGTTAAACGCTGTTCTTGCTCAAAATTTGACAGTAGTCTATTAACAGGTGGTACTTGATGGGAACAGTGTTGCATTTCATACAACTACGAGGGGAGTTCGAAAAATCACGGACTTATTGATCCGCCCTCGTAATATAACGTTAATTAATTTTTAGTAATTTATTCATTACTAATATAAAAAATTATCAAAATTCGTTGATATTTACAAAAGAGAGTCACTTTTTTCCAAAATTTCAATCAATCACTTTTAATGACTGACTGACTCAATGTTGCATTATAGCAATCATCGAACAAACACAATCGTATATAAATTGTTGTGACTAGCTTCGGAGCAATAACTGTTTTTGAAATCGTTTTGCTCACATGAAAACTGTAAAGCAAACCCAATAGCAAAACACGGGTTTTGATTCTAGACCCAGAATTCCTGTATGGAAATGCACTATTATATTATTTAATATATTAATAGTCATGGGCCAGTGGCAAAAATTAAAAATAAAAATATACTTATAGTATCAAACCAAAAAAGTTTGTCTTAAGTAGAACAAAAAATAAGCAAATTAACTAACATGTGCATAATTAGTAAAGAACAAACAACAATGGCAAGACTGTTGTAAATTTAGAGATGATAAAAATGAGCTTTCATTACAAAAAAGCTTTCAACAAATTGTAATACGATGAATCAAAACAATTCACATATTCCATTTGCAAAAAAGTTGCATATATAAAGCAGAAATATACATTAACTGACACCACACACAGTGGACCAAAAACAAAAGAACGCTGATGCGGAAGGTTTAGTGGCCTTCGAAAACGGCTGGCTGTTCCGTTCAACTATGTGTTGCCAGAATATTTACAACTAACTTTGGTGTTATTTGTTCATTAATAATTATCACATGTAATTTGGCTTACAAAGCGATACGAACTTTAGCCTGATCAAATCATAAAATATAGAATCAAATGAAGTTCGAACAATAACAATTAAAATTAGGTTTTGTTTTTTTATAAGCATTTTGTTTTGCTTTTAGGGCAGTGTTCCCACTATTTCCCTCTTTAATATGGTAACATTAAAAAATTGAAGGGACGAGGCTCATAAGGTGGAAGTGCATAACACGCGTTAGTTAGTGCGCGTGTGAGCTGTAGACTTCTCACAAAAAGAGTTGAAATTGTGTTTTTGCATACAACAAGTTAAATACGAAACTCTTTCACGCGTTTGCCGCAGAAAGTTGGTTAACTTTTAACTTTTTAACGCGTTGTGTTGTTTTGACAACTTATCAGCCGACAATAAAAAAGAAAAAATAAATAAAATTAGAATCATGGAGGAAAATCTTATTAAAGAGTTTGAAAAATATACACTATTGCATAAAAAAGGAATTGAAAATGTTCCAAGTCCATTTTTCAATGTAGAAATAAGCAAAAAGCTGATAGAAAAGACCTTTATAACGCGTGTTGTGGTGTAACTTGCAATTTTTCATTTCGGTTTTCAAACGCACGATCCGCGATGACGAACTAAAGGCCGGAGCACAACGAATCCGTCATACGTTAAACTTTGCCTTTTTCAACTGACAGCTAAGTTGAAATACATGGTTTCTTATGAGGTCTGTTACATTCAGTACGCGTCAATCAATGCAAATTACAAGAATTGGTCAACTTTTAACTTTTACAGATATTATTGGTTTTCTTGTGGAAGCAAAAATAAAATTAAACAAAAGAAATAAACGAAGTAAATAAAACAAGTTTAATTTAATAAATAAAATGCTTCCGCCAATAAAGTACTCACTGCGCCAACCTTCTCCGTCGTTGCGTTAATGTCAGTTGAAAAAGGAGAAGTTTAACGTATGACGTATTCATTGTGCTCCGGCCTTAACGCGTGTTATGTATTTTTACCTATAGAACCCATCGGAAGTTACGAAGAACAAACTTAAATGCTCAAATGTTTCCGTCAGCAAAGTACTCATTGTGTCAACCAACCTCAGTTGAAAAAGGTGATGCACAGTGCAGGATCTTAGACACCTCCGTAACACCTCCTCAAATGTTATATGAAATTTTATAAAAAAATCGTATGTCTCATTTGGTAACTGCAGAATTACTTAAATTTTTTTCCAAAACCTCCCACTGTGCGAGGTATAACAGACAACGGATTCTATGTGCCTCGGACTTTAGCCACCACTCAAAAACTTTGAACTAAATTAATT
Source organism: Nowickia ferox (assembly GCA_936439885.1). Taxonomy (NCBI): domain Eukaryota; kingdom Metazoa; phylum Arthropoda; class Insecta; order Diptera; family Tachinidae; genus Nowickia; species Nowickia ferox. The sequence continues at coordinate 84,732,305 of OW387023.1, read as the reverse complement.
TAATCTAACATTTTTTTCTTTGTACATCATATAATGTTATCAATAACATAATGTTACCAATTGGCTATAACAGCCCATCCAAACGTAAAATTTTTTATTACTGAACGTAAGCAATAACGTCGACAAGCTGATGTCATACAAAGTTTTATGTTAAAACTTATTTTCAGGGGTGGCACACATTTGCAGCGCTAAAATACAAAGTGCGCGGTTTTAGTTCTGCCACAAAACATATGTATATTTGGTGTTTCTGCTTTATTTGTATTTTACTTTTTATTCCTACTTTGCGGCAATTATTTTCTAAGACAAAAGCTACCATTTGACAGCTTGTGTTCTAACATAATTGCTGGGCATTGTGTTTGAACATTAATTCCCAACACGCAAATACTATACTTTGCAAAGTCTTGACTTTGCTGGAGAGAAGGGTGAATACCTCCCATTTTGTTGTTCCTTCTCACCACGAAAATAAAAAATTTGCAAAGTAAGCTTTGCGTGTGGAAAAGCCGTCTTAAGTAACAGATTTTGACAGTTGCAAGCACAAATACTACCAAAAGTATGTCACGTATGGCTGGGGGATTAATAAACAGAAAAATTGCTAATGAAATTTCAATCCAAAACCACATAGAATCAGTGTTGTCGGAAAATCCTCGCCAAATTACTTGTCGAATATCGCCAAATATCGCCAATTTAATAAAACATTATATTTTAGCTACAAAAATATTTTTAATTTATAATTACATTACAAATTTTTTAAATTTTAAATTCAGTAGGTAACGTCTATTGTAAAATATAAAAATTATATATATACATATATATATACTGGCTTATAAAAAATACTTAAAAATAACTTATTCCAAAAGATCAATCTAAATAGGATAAATTGAAATTTAACACCAAGACCAACATTAATATTAAATAATTAATAATAAATCTTGTAATAAAACTGAAGTGGTAAGTACCAGCAGCATCGTCGTAGTCATGCATTTTAGAACTCTTGCAGGATTTTTGGAGCTTAGTTATCAAAATGTTTCCAATTGAAGTTTTCCCCACTGTGTTTCATAAACACCAACAGAGATTTTGTGGTTTATAATTTTGTTAAAAACTTCTTCAATTTCAGAAAATTTTGTTTGAGATAAAGAGCTTATAATCTTATAATCTTTTGCACGAAATATATAGTTTATATGGAAGAAAAAATTCCTTATCTAAAAAAATTCATGTTTTGAACATTATACTATTTTATTGAAATCGTAAAAATATGGCCAAAAATATCGCCAAGGATTCCAAATATCGCCAAGTAAATCGCCAATCGCCATTTCAAAATTTTCATCGCCAAAAACAAATTTTTGTCGCCACGTTTGGCGAAATATCTCCATATCTGACAATACTGCATAGAATAATACTTCTTTAATATTATTCATCCAATACGAGCCCTAATCAAATATTCTATTAAAAGTTTTGAATTCAGTTGTCAAATTTTTAAACAAAGCCAGATTTCTTTTTATCAAAACTCTTTTTAGAATTCTTAAAGATAATAATAACATTTTGCTTTCCTCAAAGTAATTAGTTTGTGAAATATTTAACACAATTAGTCATTCGACAAATATTAGAATTTATTTATTGTGTTTTTTTAGGTTTCTTTTTGTTCTTCGCTGTTAATCAGGAAGTTAGGGTGAAGGACATTGAACAGCAAACGCATATTTTTGTTTGTGTTTTGCGGATCTTTTTTGTTGCTTTCGTAAAACTTGCTTTAACATCAACATTAAGAATTAAACTTCCTTCAAAAGGAATGAGTGGTAACAAACAACAAAGTTAAATATAATTTTATTACACTATACATATACATACATACATACATACATACTTTTATAGTGTCATATTAAAATGACATTTCCAAGCAAGAGAGTCAGCCGGAAAAATAGTGACAAAGAGAATTTTATAAACGAAAATATAAAATGCAAAATTTTTTATGTTAAACAGTGTAAAATCGCTAAAAAGTAAAAAGAAAAAAACAAGAGTCATGAAACCAGATTAAATTATCATCCTTCTTACAGTGGGAAAGATATTGAAAATTTAGCAAACTATATATCTGTGGCAATAAATAATAATGGCTTAAGTCGCAATTTCTTGTTTTGAGATATAAAGGGTTTTGTCTTTTTTTGTGTTTAGTTTTGACATGAAATGCTGGCCGGATTTTGATTTAGTTTTTTTTGTTTGAAAGGTGACTTGATCGAGAGGGTTCTTATCTATCTTTTAAGAAAATCGGTCTAACCATTTAGAAGATATCACATCTTTTCTAGATATATCGGGGGTTTTCAATATATTAATTTTTGTTATTAATAATAACATTTTATAATTGAAATTGAGCTGAGTGACAAGCCATTATTATTTATTGCCACAGATATCGTATACTATTTCAAAGTTAAGAGTTTTATCTGGGATGAAGTTGATTGCAAGTAAAAACCGTAACGCCTATAAAAATGTTTTATTTAAATAAATTGAAATTATTTTTATATTAATTGGAGTTTATTTACTGCTGGTTTCAAGCATGTCTATATGCATTTCATTGCTGTTTTGCTTAATCCTCAGTAGATACACATTTTGAATAGCCGTAAAGCTCTTATCTAATGCCCAGGCTTTCAAAAACCATTTGAGAATTCACAAATAAAAAAAATGCAAGTCTGTGCATAAGACAAGAGGATTGTCTGTGCGTCCGATAAATAAAATTACATAAAATCTGAAGAAAATATAAAATGGGCGTGTTCTTGCCCTTTTTTTTGCAATGGGATCAAACTATACTTTAATTTTAAAATCGGCCCAAAAGTGACGAAGTTATGAATTAACACGCATAAAAAATACAGAAGAATTGATAACCTCCTTTTTTGAAGTCGGTTAAAAAGTGAATGGAGCCACACCCACTAAAAATTAGTTTTATATTTCAAGTAATTCTATTTTACTAATTCTTGCGAAACTTAGCACTCACCGTGAGTTCTGAAAGAAAGTTACACGATTTTGCATTTAAAAAATTGGACGGCGTCACTCCCATTAAAATTTTGTATAATATTGCATGTCCTTCTTACGAAACTTGTCAAACACTTTGGGGTTTTACATTAACATAATTTTGGGCTTCTAAAAGTGGGCCACGTCACACTTACTATAAACTGGTACTATTTATCAACCTTTTTTGTTTATGCGATTCTTACGAAGCTGCACACACACCTCGAGCTCTCAAAGTGACATGATCCTTCTTTTATAAGAGTAGAGGTGAAATGCCTATTAAAATTCAATATTATATTACATGTACTTCCATTAAACCGATTAACACGAAGCAAAAGCGGACGCGAACACGGCTTTTCTATGAAAATTCTAGACATTGATGGCTGAAAAGTGTACTTTATGTACTTCAACATATTATAAATTGAATGTCACTCCTACATAGTTCGCAGTAAGAAATACATACTTCCAATTTCTAGTTAAGTTAGTGATCAGAAATATCCTAACTATGATTGGAATTAGAGGAATTATCCCGAGATCATAAAAGAACTCTTGATTTCAAAAAACTTTGCACACACTAGGAACAGTTGAAATGTCATGATCTCACGTTTGTGGAATTGCATAATAAAACTTAACAAATACATAATCAGACTTATCCTAAATAAAATTTCACATGCAAATTTTCGAACGTGTGAAAAATCGATATCAAAAAACTGACTGAAAATTTATGAAAAAAAATCATTCACATAGATTTTTCTCTTGGAAAAAGTGGAAATATGTTAGTTTTTAATTTTATTGGAATTGATTAACGAAATTAAAATCCTTGTGAATGAAAAATTTGATTCGGAAGTTTTCACATCTGGAATTCATGATAAGGCTGAATGTGTTTCTATTCAACCGAATCTGGGAATATATCGCTCATTTACTCAAACAACGTCATAACTCAAAAAAGTTGTTTGCCAGAAATCAATTTACTCACAACTTAATGGAAAAGGAAAGTTTTATTTTTCTCTCAAGAGTTGAATATGCAAGATATTTGTATGAAATTTTTACACAATATAAAAACCGATATGAGGATTAATTCTGCATCATTAATCCAAAAATTAAATTTTTCTAGTTATGATGTTATTTGAGTGAATGAATACAAATTCGGAACAAGTCAACTTAAAGCTAAATACTAAAAGTATACCAACAATATTTTTTTAATTGAAATTAATTTAATTAAATAAATTAATTTAATTTTTTAAATTAATTTTTGAATTGAACCAACATTAAAAATAATCATTGCAAATATAATTAAGAAAAAATTAAGCCGAATTCTAAATTAAACACTAAACATTTAAATTTCGTTAAAACATCGGACGTTATAATAAATTTGCTAAATACTTAAAGAATACACTGGCGTTTTGTAGCAGAAAATCATATTCTAAACTTGCAAATATACAACATTTTGCAACGGCAAACTTTTAAAAATAACAATTATTGGAACTATAAAAATAAGAGTGCAAATAAAATATATGTAGTTCTAATTTATCACAATTTTTTCTTCAAATATAATTTTAAAAGCTTTTAGTTTTTATAAAAAAGCATTTTCTCTATGACACGGTGCAGCATCACAGGCTGCAGATTTCGCTTGCTGCTGTTCTGTCTCCTTATTTTCGCATTCGAAGTTTGCTTTGAATATATTGTGGTTGCTGATGATGCTGTTCGTACACTTACAAGTGGATGGCATTAATGTTGTCGGTTTGGTATTAAAAGTGTAATGCCTTGCGAGGAGGCCATTGACCATGAGCATTGTGTGTTGGGTTATTATTATGATTATTGTTATTATTTCTGTTGTTGTCGTTCATGAAAGCATATCCAGCCAGCAAAACCCCCGGCCAGCTAGTCAGTCAGTGAGTCAAGTCAGCCAGTCAGCCAGTCCGCCAGTCAGTCAGTCAGCCGTTTAGCCATTTAGGCAAACGTATTTAATGTAACCAAGTAATTATAGCGAAGTAAAAAGCCAAAACAAAAACAAAACTATTACAAAGAACATCATGATGATGAAGATGAAAATCTAGGAACTTTTCTAACCAGCAACAACAACAGAAATTGGAAAAGTGGAATGAATGAAAATACTCTTCTCGTTGCTATAAAAAAATTCCTTTTATACATTTTATGCTTACATTCATTTCTTTGTTTATATTTTTTTAACAAAATAATAAGCAAACAGTTCTTAACTTACGGATTTCTTAAAAAAACCAAGAGTTAATTAAGTCATTAAAGAGGTTGCAAGAGAAGAAATGCATTATTTTACTTAACTTAATGGCATTGAGATCTCAAAACAAAAAATAACTATTTTATTGCAACTAAAATAACATTGAGATCACAAGAAAAGAAAATTAAAACATTTTCTTCTAAGTATTCTTCTATTAAATTATTCTGATTAAGGTGGTTGAAGAAAAAGACAAAATGTATGCGTATTTTTAAAGTTACTTTGAAAAAAGATATCTTCTCGAGTAAAATAAATAAATTTTAGTGAGACAATTTTAAATTTTTAGTTGAACTATAGTGAATTTTAATCAGAAATAATTTCTTAGTCAGGCTTAAGTTCAGTAATTTCAATTCTTATTGAATGAAATATTTTTATTAAAGGTAAATCAATAATTGTAGACACAACATTTCTCATATTCCATTTCATTGAAAATTTGCGTTAAATAGCTGATGTTAATAACAATCTCTACCCCAGTAGATAGACTTGGGTGCTGATGAAGTGCGTGGCTGCACAGAAAAATAACGGTATTTCCCCCAGCTAATAAAGTCTAGTTTAATTTTTCTTCTCTTCTTTAGAAACTCACATTAATTAAAATTACTGAACTTAAGCCTGACTAAGAAATTATTTCTGATAAATAAGTTTTATTAATTTTTTTTCAAAACAAAAATTTTACTTTTTTTATATTGTCATTTTAATATGCATTTCCTTAGAAAATAAGATTCCGCAAAATAATTTTTTTATTTTGTCTTAAAAAGTAAGTCCTACTCCAACTCGATATGATTCATCTAGCAACGAAATATTTCACAATGAGTCTCCTAAAAAAATTCTATTGATTGATTGATTGATTTTTTTTGCTGCATAAAAAGCAATAAATAAATAAATAAAGCACAAAACAAATTAAAATAAAAATCTTTCTGACCTATTTTATTGTTATATAAAACTAAATTAATTTCCTAACTTTGCTATTTCAATAAAATATGTACAACATATCGCTCATTTACTAAAGCGAGGCCATAACTCCAAAAAACTAGTTTGCCAGAAAACGACACAACTTAATGGAACAAGAAAATTTAAGTTTTCTCGTCAGAGTTGAGCAAACAAGATATTTTTATGAAATTTTTACACAATATGAATAACAATATGAGGATTAATTCTGTATCATAAACTAAAAAATCCAATTTTTCGAGTTATGAAATTTTTTCAGTAAATGAACTTTTTTTTCGATTCTATCGTAAGCGACATGTTGTCGAAAACAGACTTTTTTATTGAAATTAAAATTGTATGGGCCTACTTATAGTTTAGAGTTATAAAAATTCCAAAATTGTTGATAACTTTTAAGATCGGTCTGCATTTTGTCGTAAGCGACAATTTACATACAACATATTTGAATATTTGAAAAAAAACCTTCTCCTGAAAAATGAAATTTTTGTCGCTACGATTAAATCGAAAATAGGACGCAAAATAATGGGTTCCAAAAAAAATCCTGAAAATGTTAACAATTTTAATTTTCCTGATCATTAAATAAGTAATATGTATTCCTATAAGACATTGAGAGAAAAGGCCTTTGAATTTTCACATCAAATGTCTGCAACAAGTCACATAAATCTTTGTGAATAATTAAAAATTTTGTTATGTGTGAAAAACTTATGTTATTTCATTCGACTCGTTTATACATAGATACATATATAATGTTTAATTAAGAAAAACATTCCTCTTTAAAGTATAAATGATACAAACAGACAGACTCCATTTATCGCACCATATAAATACATATGTACATGTGTACATACTTAAGTTCGTGCAACTTGCAATACAAAACCACATGTGGCATATTACCAACACTATTGATCAATATTAAATAGAGGAATGTAGAAAATCTGCAGAGGCCTTTCACCATGGCCTTTTTGGTATAGTTTTTATTTCAATTCTTAATTTTCATTAGGAGTGAAATGCTTCCAAGACATTCTTGTTTACTTTTCTCACTGTTTTGTTTGAAATCGTTTATTTATTATGCGGTTGTCAGAAGCTGCATATTAAACCTAAAAGCAAATTCCACTACACACTATCGAATGGAAATACGAATTATTTTCACTTCATTGGGTTTAAGATTTTTTGTCACACATTTGCTTAAAATTTCTTGTTTTACTGAAGTATTCAGTAAAATGTTTGCATTTAAATTCTTTTGAGATGTTTTGAAACTTCGTTCAATATTAACATCAGCATCAAAATCTCACATAAATTATTTCATTTGCGCAGCCTCGATACGATAAATGCCTTGGATAAAAAAAGGAAAACACAAGGTTGAAAAGCAAATTTGGCAGTCATCCCCCTGAGTGACGATTTTGTAATGTAGGTTTCCTATTCAGCTAAGGTAATCTTACTCAATCCAGATTATTCAAAAGCCTGCTTCCTTTGAAATGTTGCCTATCGCTCTGCAGGCCTAAATACTCACTTATGTAGGCGGTATCACTCTAAGTGAGGACACTTTATATCCGGCGAGCATTGTTGCCATTTTAACATTTAACACTGCCAGATCTGGCATTTTCATTAGTTAAAAACTTTCAACTTTTAACTTTCAAAAAATTCTGCTAGATGCTTTCTGGCAGAATTTCTTGAAAATAAAAGAATTGTAATTTGTTAAAAAAAATTCTTCTGTATAGAGGATTTTTCTCATAAATGTACATGTATTGCAGGCTAAAGGTTCCCTCATGATCTGCACTAGCAACAGTAAAATGCGCATAGGATCCAGCTAACCCCTCAATAATAAAATACAAAATGTATATTTAATAAAAAAAATATTTTACTGATTAAGTAAAATAATATTTTGGGATTATAGTGCGTAAAAATTTTTAAATGTAATTGTAACATTTCCAAAAAAATTATGAACTATTTTATAAATATATAAATACCAATAAAGGTGAAAGTACATAACACGCGTTCAATGTGCTAATGCGATACAAACTTCTGTCAAAAAAGTTGAAATATAGTGTGTTTTCATAAGGCAAGTTACATAAAGAAGTTTGCGACGAGCGTACCTCGCAAAAAGTTGAACATTCTTCAACTTTCACGCGTTGTATACAAAATGACAGCTAGTGTTGCCAGAGTCACATGCTAACATACACAAAAATGATTAGAAATTTATTTTTTTATTTAACAATAGATAAAAAAATTCATTAAATATTTAAAGAAAAATAAAACGTAAATGAAAGACAACTAAAAAAGCCTCAAAAGCGTGGTGTGTAACTTTGCATTTTTATAGAGTTAAACGCTTAACAAGCAAGAAACGCGTTGCCGCGTATCGCGTGGTATGTACCTTCAGCTTTATGATATAATTTAATAAATAACTTTGTTGAACTTTGTTGAGTAAAAAAACAAGCCACGACGTTTTTCGGCTTCTTGTCGGCATTTACATGTACACAACACCAGCAATCAAAATAAACAACAACAATGGCACATCAGCGCGTTGTGTCAATCAATCAATCAAATTAATTTAAATAATACTGTATTTATAATGTATTTTAAAATGGGCGGTATTGATAAATATTGTATTAAGTTAATGACAAATATTATTGAAATTAAAATTTTTTTTCAATAACATGGTTTTGTTGAAAATAATTTTTTTTATTTTTTTTGTGCACTCACATTTACAATGCTTTTGTTTTGTTTTGTTTTTTAACATCAATGTGTACAAACGATATTGCTTGCAGTGTCAATTCTCTAAACACTGACCGTCATTAACTCACTCACTCCTGTCTTTTATGTACCGTTTGTAAAAGTAAATAAAAAGTTTTGACTGTTATTTGATTGTTTTGTATAATAATCGAATTGCTCACCAAAGCACGTTGCACAGATGAACTTTTAAGTTACATTGCACATTAAGCGGCAAATACACTACAACAGCATGCACGAGCAATCAAGCTATTGAGCGAACATGCTCGAACCATATAACATACCAGCAAATCGGTACAATATTCACTTTTTAAAAAAATTCCTGAAGGGTGTTTATGAATAGTGACACAGTTTTTGCTGCAATTTTTATTGATATTTTGTTAATATTAGCAGTTATGTATAACTAAAGTGCTCAAATTCCATTTTCCATTGGAACAAATTCAATTTAAAAATCAACAAATTATGGTTTTTAAATGCATATTTACTCCTTGACAACTTTACTCATCTGAACTAATTTCACCATACACAATACCAGCAAGCTAGTACCATCAGCAAAATATCAAAATCTATTTGACATCGCTACAGCAAAACGTACAATCACACAAAATGCCCATACACGACCAAACCGCTGGCACAAACACTTGATTGCGCATGCATGCTGTTGTAGTGTATGTGGGCCCCATTACACATTTTTAAATTAATTAAAAAAAAATTTTTAGAAGTATTTTAAAAAAATTTAACATAAATGACACAAAGCAAATGAAATTTTTTCATCAAACAGAGACCTTCAAATGAAAATATCAAAATTTCCGTACGTGAAGCCGAAAAAATGACTTCACGCACACAGTCATAATGTTCTGGGTAATATTATATACATAAGTTCGTAAGTCCGTTGAATGCTCTCCTACATTCACTAAACAATATTCCCTTCTACTGGGCTTCAGACACATTCTCAGCTACTTATTCTCCTTGTCCTTCATTAGGGACTGCTCACATATTACCTAACGCTCCCGGCGGGAAGTGATTAAAGATTTGTTAAGGTTTAGAAAATGTATAGTGAAATTTTTTAAAAATCGTTAATAGGGGGGGGGGAGGAGGGGGCTGGTGGTGTATAAAAACTCTGAAAATAGCGTTACGTAATATATAAATGGCCCCTTATCGATTTACTGCAAATAAGAAAAATTTTTAGTAGAAAGGCCCTAAAAGATGACACTTGGTGATATTTTCACCCCAACGAGAATTTTAGGTTTGAATGCATGTATGTTTGTATTATTATTTTATTTATATGAACAATATGAAATGGTTTTCCAAACGGACGCCAGTTTTTGTTGTGTATCTATAGAGAAAATAATCATAAACAATTTATGTATGCTTGTTTATAGTTCCTAATTGTTATAATTGTGTCAATGCGCATTGTTGTTCGAGAAATGACATTGACTTGCTAAAACCATTTCTACATAAATTTAATTGTTATATATGTATATATTATATATATATAGTATATATAGTATATATAGTATATGTATATAATTATGTATGTATGTGTGTAACTATGATTTAGAAAAGAAAATACTTTAACGTTTTCACTAAAGGGAAATTCTGCGTTTTGAAACTATATTTAAGCTAGAGATAAACAATATTAATTTCATTACAAGCTTTTGCATATAATCTTAAAGTAAATTTAGTATAAAATAAAAAAAAACTCACAAAATTTTCGAAATGAGTTCCACAATTTTTTTTTAATAAACAAAACATTTTTCGAATTAAGTAACGCTCAAAGAAAGCTTCCAGCAAGAACGAAATACATACATATCTTTCAAAGCTATTATTTCCCAAATTTTTAATATGCATACGAGGTCTGATCAAAAAATAACCGTTATTTTAAATTTCTTCAAATAGTATTTTGACTATCTTGTCCCCTTCAAAGTAATCCCCCTCAGATATAATACACTTATGCCATCGTTTTTTCCAATCCTCGAAACACTTCTGAAACGCGCTTTTTGGTATCGCCAACAGCTCCTGTTTCGATTTTTCTTTTATCTCCTCAATCGTAGCAAAACGCTTTCCTTTCATCGGTGTCTTCAGTTTTGGGAAGAGGAAAAAGTCAGCGGGGGCCAAGTCCGGTGTATACGTTGGTTGAGGCATGATAACGGTTTTGTTTTTGGCCAAAAACTCCCGCACAAGCATCGATGTGTGAGCTGGTGCGTTATCATGGTGCAAAATCAATGATTGTTTTTTCCACAATTCTGTGCGTTTCTGACGAATTGCTTCGCGCATAACGGCGCATAACTTCAAAGTAGTATTCCTTATTGACCGTACGACCTTGTGGCAAGAATTCATGATGCACCACGCCATTGCAGTCGAAGAGAACAGTGAGCAAAACCTTCACATTTGACCGCACTTGACGACCAGCACGAGCATCGTCATTGACATCTTTTCGGCCTTCCTTAAACCGGTTATACCACAATTCAACTTGTGTTCTGCTCATAGTAGACTCGCCAAACGCCACAGTCAACATTTCAAATGTCCTTGCGCATTTAATTTAATTTTTTACAGAAAACTTAATACAGTTTCTTTGATCCATTTTTTCGAATAGTAAAAAATCGAAGAGCACACCAAAACACGACTAACCTTTTTATCTGTCAAAAATAAACTGACAATCCAAAATGACTGATATTGAAAACATATATAACAGACATGTGTGCCAACATAACAGAAAAAAAATGCGAAAATCGAACATACGTAACTCACGAAATTTGAAAATAGCGCTTATTTTTTGATTAGGCCTCGTATGTATATTTTATTTTATTTTATTTTATTTTTTTTGAATAATTTATGGTCTGTTCCGTTAAATGCGAACGATATATTCGATCGAATATAAAGAATGAAAACAAAAAATTCCAATTTTTTCTTCTTTCCAATATTAATATTCAATCCACACTTTCGTTCGAATTTAGAGGAACAGGGGGCAAATTATGGCATTCGATATCGATCGAAATTCGCATATGTATGTATGTAAATTTTGTTCGATACTAAATGCCGTAATTTGCCCCCAGTCCCTTAATTTCTTCCTTGTAATCATATTATTTTCTTAAAAAGCTGAAGAAAGAAACTGTTTTCTTTGTATACTTTTTCATATTTAAATTTATTTCGGACTTTTTAGTTTTCTTAAATTAATAATTTTTCAAAAAGAAAAAAATTTCAAAATTGGTAAGTACATATGTAATCTCCTCTGAGGTTGGCCCAATATTATCCTCGCTTTCTAAACTATTTCTGCATTAATGGACGGTGAGCTTTTTCCCCACTGTATGTTTACATACGTCGGTGAAGGGTATATAAGATTCGTCACCACCGATAAAATGCAAGCTTTTGTTTCAAGATAAAATTTTAAAAGAACTTTTTTCGAACTTTTCAAATACAACTAGGGTTGCCATCCGTCCTCTTTTCCCGGACACCGTCCTCTTTTTTAAGGCGTCCGATGTGGTCCTACTTCTTTTTTTTTAGCAATTGTCTGGAGTTGTCCTACTTTTTACACTAATGTTTTTGAAGCTGCTTAATTATTTTCAAGGCTATTTATCTGCTTAATAACAACTGAGAGAAGTTTAATATAACAATGAGTTATAGCACAAGGCTATCTATCTCGTATAAAATGCAAAGTAGAATTTAAAACTAAATACTACAAATTTTATTTTCAAAACTACTCGAAAGGGAGCATAGATTGAAATCGCAAAAACTAGAGATTTACTTGGTATTGGGCCTAAATGAAAGATTTGATGGTTTGATGCTGAAGCATTTTGTTTATCCTCAATGCTTGATCTCCGATTAATAAAGAACGAATATATCAATTGCAGTCTACTACTTCTAAATGTATCAAAAATTGGAATAATTTAGTTAATTGACTTGAATGTAGCTTTATATTCTGTAACTAAGTATTGCTAACACGGACAGCCTTAAATCTCATAGAAGTTCTGTTAAGTCCACAAAAAGTAGGCTTTGAGCCCTGGTCCAGACTAAGGTGTAATGCTTCCAAAGAAGACATGGAGAAATTCTAGTACATCTACAGATACACGTACGCTGATTTTCTGGCGCATGGCATCATATACATAAACTACTGCAGCACTTGTTCAAACAGATTTATGAAATCTGTTTTTTAAACAAAGATTGCATTCATATTGGCGCATAATCATAGTCAAAACATAGTGTACTTTAGGAGTTTACAACCAATATTTTGTGTGATAATTGTGGCTTTAAAATTTTAAAGTAAGCTTTGTTTAGGTCTATGAGTATGCGTCATTGATTTTAAATTCTGATAACTTCTATGCCTGTAATGATGTATTATAACAAAAAATAACTCAACTCAATTTAAATTCAGTGAGGGCATCGGCATCGTCCATACTTTCTCTGAGTACTGGGATGCTTCCCTAAATTTTTTAATTATTATTTTTTTAATTCTCTATTAAAAAAAAGTTCAAGAAGTTTAAGTCATGCCATTTTTAAAACCCCTTTTGGTTACCTACACCTCTTACCACCAAAACAAAATTTAATGCAACTGAAACTTTTGCCTTGCTGGAAGAACAGAATAGTCGTTGTTATTTCAAAAACGTGTTTTTATAAATTTATTTATTTATAAAAATATTGTCCTCTTTTTTGTGGATGTCGTCCTCTTTTTCTCAAAATGGAAATGGCAACCCTAAATACAACAAATCCAGCACAAATTAATTATGTACGAGTATAATGCTCGTTAAACTGGGAATCCACTTTAGACAGATACACCATTCCTACAGACAACAATAAACAAATTATACCGTTTCAGGTACTCTGAAAAGACAATGTGTCCTTTTGAAATTACGTATGTAAGTATGTTTCACTATAAATTTTTCATTAAAAGGAATTTCCACTTATTAGACGACATTATAAATAATATTACGCAAGACTGAATGAATGAAAACAAAAAAAAAAAACTGCGACAGCAAACAGCAATTTATGAGAAATTTTCTACAATACTTATATCGTTCACATAGAAAATGTATAAATTTACCAGAGGATAATTGCAAATTTAAAGAAAGCAACCACATGAAAGTTTTACATACGAATGCGCTGTTGAAAGAAAAGCACAGTCAACATTACTATACTTAAGTATTTAAAATAATAAGACTACACAAATTACTAAAGAAAATATTTGAATAGGATCCATACAAACATTTAAAAAAATTCTACCCACACAAACCGAATTCGTTTTTATACACTCTTTACATATGATTGATTTGGCATTTTATTTATAATTATGTGTGTGTGTGTGTGTGTTTTTATAAGTGTCCAGCACAATTTTTGTATGAACCTTGAAAATAACAGTTACCGCAGTTGGTGTTTGAACTATCAGCAAAATTGTATTAAATCAGTGACAAAAACGAAAAAAACTGCTTAAGTGGACTTAAGCTAAAATTGTAATAATTGCGCCATCATAGTTTCACAATGTAAGACTATAACTGCGCAATTTTTTATTTATATTATTTTTAAGAAAATTACAGCAAAATTAACTTTTGCCTCTTTGATTTCAATTTGCATTTTTTTGGAATGAAATCTTAACTTGACTTTCGATATAATAAATTCTAAATTAATATTTAGTACCATAGTAGTAGTAGCACAGTAGTAACAAAGACCTTCACCCGTTGTAGTGAAACACACCAGAGTCTTAGGTTAGGTTAGGAGGCTGCTGGTAAGGAAGTGTGAAATTTAGAGTCCAACTCACGTGGTTCCATTACAATCATTCCCTTGTGTTAGCTGTGAGTTGAAGAGATGATAGTGAGAGAGGGTGATAGGGAAGAGATAGTGCGAGAGGAGACGGGTGGTCAAGGAAGAGATAGAAGAAAGCTTCATTCTTTTACAACTCTGCTTTTTGCACGTTTTCAATAATGCAGTGTTGCAGCGCCTCTCGTGTAAATGAGGCGTATTAAATTTTTAAAGCTGTGTGCAGTAGCCATTTTATTAGTTATTTTACTTCGCCGATGATTCTGCTACACAATACCGACGAAGAAGGGCGCTCTGATGTTACATTAGGATTAGCATACGCTGAAGCCGATGTAGTTCAAAGACCAGTGTCTATGCCTGCATCACTAGGACTTTTCCTACAACAACTGATACGAAGGGATACTAATGGACATCAGAGAAATGCGTGGTGTTGTTATTTAATGACTGTCGGAGACTGGGCTCGAACCCAAGACCCCTCGACCAGAGTAATTGGTGGGAATCGAACCAAGGACCGCCACTAAGCTTCCGGGGCACCCTGTCCAAAAATTACTTAACGCTTAAAAGTGCTCTCCAGAAAAACTTCAAAATTAGACTCAATAAATTTTTCTTATTGCCATAGAAATAATACTAAATAATACTTTTGGATGTCCCTGTGGCTGAGTGGTAGCGATGCTTGCCTCTCAGTCCAGAGGTAGTGGGTTCGATTCTCACCATAGACACTGGGTGTTTTCTGCAGACAAGCTAATCGCTTTGCGGGTTGTTAAAAAAAAAAATTATTTGTCAAAGAATTGCACTTAAAACCTTCACAATTGCATTTAAAAGTAAACTTTTTGCTGGGTAATCTTGATTTCATCTGCATTCAAACGTAAACATTCACTTATAGCAAAACATTATTTTTCCATCGAAGAATAGGAAAAAGTTTCGGCTTTCTTAAAAAAAGAAAAGTGTGCATTGAATGTTACTCATTTGAAATTGCATTTATTTGTGATTTATTTTGTTGAATTGAAAGGTAAAAGAAAGATGAATCAAATAGTTTTCGTATGTTAAAGATTTTATTTTGCCATTAAGAGAAATTTTTGTTATTTTTAAGATTCAATTCAATTCAACAAATTGCACAAAAAAGTTTCCTTGGTTAAGTTATTCTGCAAAGGTTGTTGTATTTTTTTAAATGTAAAGTGTTGTTCAAGTTTTTTATACTCTTTTTTTTAAGACTAAAATAACTCTCGTATATATTTTTATGGTTCTATTGTGGCAAATTGAAGATTTTTAAATAATATGTGACAAAGTTTTAGGGTTCCGTACAAAGGTGAAAAAGCCCTATTGTTTTCGCTAAGATGTCAATCTGGTTGTTTTCTATTTTCTCAAGAACCGTAAGACCTGCAATTTTGACAGAATATGTTACACCTTAGCCGCCACAGAGTTAAAACAACAAATACATATGTACATATACATATATATATATATATGTTAGGGCGGGTCGATTTGTATGGAGGCAAAAAAATCGCTCAAATTACAAGGAAAATCGTATTCTAAGGATCAAAATGAGAAACTTTGCCGAAAGAACCATACCTCGAAAATGTATTTTGATGTCCCGACTTTTGATCCGAAAGGTCAAATTTTGAAAAATCTCACTTTGACCCATTTAGAGTTCCTCAATCGAGTCAAAATGTATGACCGACCCCTACAAATTTTGGAGGGAAAACCCACCTATGCCAGAGGCACACCCGCTGGAACCACCCCTGGGGGCTTCCCCATAGAGAGCGCGCGAAATTGCCCAGACTTGAAAGTAAAAAAGGCTTCAAACAATAATTTTTTTTATTTTCTTTTCTATTACTAAGTAAAATTAATTTTTTCATTTCATTCTGACTAAATAAATTTCTAAAGAGAAACTCCAAAAAAAATAGCCATTTCGCTGATTTTTTCTTGTAAACATTTGACCCTTCGGATCAAAAGTAGGGACATCAAAATACATTTTAGAGGTATGGTTCCTTCGGCAAAGTTTCTTATTTTGATCCCTAGAATACGATTTTCCTTGTAATTTGAGCTATTTTTAAATCGACCCGCCCTAATATATATATATATATTGTTTAATATGTATACAGATCATTATACATATATAGACACTTGAAGGTTTCAAAGTTAGTGTACGAGTATAAAGCAAACTACATCAATTAACATTGATATATAAAAATCAAAATTAAAGGGTATTCTTTTAGTTAATACAATTTTGAATATGAAATTTTTCCAATTTTCTGTAGCTTGAAAATTGCTAAAACGCTAAAACTAAAAGTTAAAAAATCTCCAAAAACTGAAAAGAGCGCCAAAACTAAAAAAATCGCTAAAAAGAAAATAAATCGCCGAAAACCGAATGAGATCCCAAAAAAACGAAAAAAACTTCAAAACTAAGAAAAAGTGCAAAACTATTTTATATAATTTTTTATGTACTCGTAGAAACATGCAAAAAAATTGTTTTGATGTATACATATATCCAACAGAAGCTTTAAATTTATTGATTAAACAACAGAGTTTAATTGATATAAACCATAAAATAAATCCACTTTTATTTAAACCAACAAATTATTAAATAACCACTGTAAATGACAATGTTGTGGTTAACTCAACTCAACTTTTGTTTAACATAAATTTTTTCACATTATTATTTATTAATTGGAAATCGAAAAGCGGATTATTCCCACTTTTTTTTCTTTCTGCTCTGCTGCACTCAAATAATTTGATTTATTTTAAATATTTTACGCGTATATTGGTTACAATAAAAGTTTATATTTCAAAATATTTTTAGTTTTAATAAAAATTCCTTGCTATAGAATTGATTTCCGGAAGCAGAAGCAATAGCGGAGTTCACTGTTTGGTGCAAATTATATTGCTTTCGTTTAAGATCCAATTCATACGAGGATTTAAAAATCTTGTTTTATTTTAAATTCTCTTTAAAAGTTGCTTCCAAAAGCAGTTTACATTCGTACGATGATTTTTTCCATGTTTCTAGTTTTGATTTATTTGCCTTCAAAAATCGTATAAGTGTTGCCACTAGATCTTTAAAAAAAATCCGTTTTTTCCTACATGATAAAAACTTTTCCCATACGAGAATCTTTACAAAATTAAGTAATTTTAATTTAAACAAAGATAAATTAGAAAAATTTTAGGCCTTATTCAGGAAAAAATAATTTTGACTTGCAAAACTTTTATAGTTTTTTCAGAAATTATCTTATAATGCATATTTAACATACATTTAACATACAGTATTTGTGTTTTCTCCACTCATGGAGTTTATTAAGATTTAAGTTCAAAGTTGTAAGTAATAAATCATTAAACCATTGTTTAAGAGATGCTGATTTTCTATTTCCTGAGGTGCTTGCCATTAAATAAATGTCTATATAATTTCGAGCGAAAACATATTTTGAAACAGTTTATGGGTAAAAATATATTTTGAGTTAGTTAGTTATTTTTGCATTTAAGCACAAAAAATGCAATCTGAGAATAAACTATATCTACTTTTAGTTAATTTTTAAACATTATTGTTCGATCTTCATTTGTTTCTATATTTTATGATTTTATCAGGCTAAAGTTCGTTTCGCTTTTTAAGCCAAATTACATGTGATAATTATTAATGAACAAATAACACCAAAGTTAGTCTTAAATATTCTTTTGAGTTTGGTCCACTGTGTATGATGTCAGTTGATGTAGATTTCTGCTTTATATACGCAACTTTTATTGCAAATTAAAAATTCACTAAAATTAATAGCCATGGGCCTGTGGCAAAAAAAAAAAAAACTAAAACAAAAAATATACTTACAGTATCAAACCAAAAAAGTTTGTCTTAAGTAGAACAAAAAATAAGCAAATTAACTAACATGTGCATAATTAGTAAAGAACAAACGACAATGGCAAGACTGTTGTAAATTTAGAGATGATAAAAATGAGCTTTCATTACAAAAAAGCTTTCATCAAATTGTAATACGATGAATCAAAACAATTCACATATTCCATTTGCAAAAAAGTTGCGTATATAAAGCAGAAATCTACATTAACTGACACCACACACAGTGGACCAAACACAAAAGAATACTGATGAGGAAGGTTTAGGGCCTTCGAAAACAGCCGGTTGTTCCGTTCAACTATGTGTTTGTCAGAATATTAACAACTAACTTTGGTGTTATTTGTTCATTAATAATTATCACATGCAATTTAGCTTAAAAAGCGATACGAACTTTAGCCTGATAAAATCATAAAATATAAAATATATCTACACTCCTATAAATACCTACGTATAGTACTTTCCCTCTGCTTCTGGCAACACTGTTATAAAAAGCTGTTGTCACATTGAATGTAAAAATAAAATAAAGCAACATACCAACAATTTAAATAAGCGTAAAGAAAAATAAAAAAAACACGAAGAATGGCAAATATGAATTTTTTTTTTTTGCTTTTCTGTACCGTTCGCCTACAAACTCCAAAAATTGTGTTTCAAAAAATCATTGAAAAATCAACGTGTGAATTAAGTGTAATTATAAGTACTCTAGAGCCTCGTCTTGCGTCGACCTACTTGTGTCATTTCGGCTTATGTTGCTTTTTAAAACTTTTGTCAGTTCGCGTATATTGGTCTGAGTAGCGCTTAAAGAACAATTGCTTAAGTGGACTTAATAAAAGTAACGTCTTTCGGAAGTTCTAACAATACCTCTACGACCCTTTTTTCCACGTGTAACATTGTAACCGTTGCAACTTTCAACTGGCACACAATACAGCATAATAAAGCTAAATTTTCTTAAGTCGACTTAAGCGCTTATTGCACATTGCCGAAGATAAATTGGTGCTTCTGATTTAGTTTAAGGATGCAAGCTTATTTTTAAAAATGTTTTCTTGCCATTAATTTATTTTTAATTTAGAATGTTAATAAATTGTGGGTAGGAAGCAACAATTTGATTTAAAAAAGAATTTTCCAATAAATTCATTACAAATTAGCAAAAACATCCAATTATTTAATTTATTGAATATACATACACAATATTAAAGTTTTTCAAAGCGGAAATAGATTCATTGGCAAAATGATTCAGTTCAATAAAACTATGGGAATTTTAAAAACAGTTTTTATAATGTTTTCATTTAATGATATTTTCTGAATTTAATTTTAAATTTTAAAATAAATTTAAACTATACTTGCACAGAGCGGTCAATGGCTTTTTTGGTTTTCAAGTGCTTTTGATTTTATTTCGTTTTTTTTTACTAAAGTTTGGTTACTTTTTATTTATTTATTTATTTTTTCTACAAAACCATTACAAAGAGATCTTCTTATTATGAGCACAGAGATGATTTTGTAAATAAAATAAATGAATACTAATGATGTTAATGATTGCAATGTTTATTATTATCAAGTGTTATTGAAACAAGCCCAGCCTGCCAATGGTGCCGATTGCTAGATAGAAATTTTTTACCATTAAAGTTAAAAAAAATTGTTTTTGGCCTTTGTAACAATTTGAAAAAAAAAAATACACATACATACTTATATTTGAATTTGAATATTTAATATTGTATAGATACTGAAAGAGCATTTATTTTTAAACCATCAAAGTATTATTATGATTATTATTATTTTTTAGCTGAAGTGTCCTCTAGTTTCTCTATAAATATATATATAATTTTTTTTCTTCCTCAAGATGTGAAATGAAAGACGAAATTTTATATTTATTTTGTTTTTATCTGCGTTGGCAGTTACACAGCTTTGTCATCGTCAACAAAATTGTTCGTCTTTGTTGCTTTTTCTAAGCAACATCAGCATTTGCAACACATTTAGTGTTTTGTGCAACATATTTTCTTTACTGGAGGCATTTTCACTCGACGTTGGAGTGTCGCATAAAGTGGAAGCAAAAAAAAAAAAAAAAACAACACAAGCAAGCAAAGTAAAAGGAAAAACACTTGTGTGGTTTTTCATGTTTCTCCACAATGTCTATTTTTAAGATGAAAAATTATTTATGTGAAATGCAGTTGGTGCTTTTATATGTGTTTTGTGTCTGCCATGGAATATATTAGACGATCGAACAACGTACGAGTTCATAGATTGTATGGATCTTTAGGTAAAAAGCTCTTTTGGTTAAAAATAAAATATGTATAATAATATCAAGTAAATAGTTTCTTTATTTTATATTAAGTGTTCGGTTCTTTAAATTTTGTAAAGTAAACGACAAACTAAAGTAACATCTAGTCAAAAGGGAAACTTATGGGTGGGAAAGTTTGTGATTCTTTTTTAAGTATTATGCAACTAAGAACGCTTGAAATTGCACCAATGAGCAAAATTGCTTAAACCAGTCGTCATTCGTCTGTTTTACTGTAAAATATTGTTCTACTTCCTTTTAACACTATATGAAGAATTTTTGTTTGTTGTTTCTCTAAGCAACGTGTCTGCTTAAGAATTTCATCAGTAGATTTCCCCAAAAAAAAATTCTTGAGAAAAGGTAAAAAACTTTGTATATTTATGGAAAAACTCTCAACATGTTATTGAGAATTACATACACAGACATAATAATTTAAAAAGCGTCGAACAGAAACTTCACAACAAATATTTTTAATCGATACTGAGGCTGTTGATGTTTAGCCAAGATTAATCGAATAAAGAATTTTTTTGGGAACTTTTTCTTTGACGCTTTTGAAGTTATAATGTTTGCTGATTTTGTCGTTGTAGTCCGGGAAATCCAGCAGATTTCAATTAAAATCCTTAAGAAAATCTTTACCGTTTACATTAAGTTCTTTTTGACATTCATCATGCTTTTTACAGAAAAAAACCCATTAACTGAAAATTTTGAAAAGCTTCAAACCAAACAACTGCCACTGAGGGTGGCATAGGCTGAAGTAGTTAGCAAGTTGACTACAAAACCGAAGTCCTGGGTTCGAACCCGGTTCTTACAGTCATTAAATAACAACACCATGCATTTTCCTGATGTGCATTAGTATCCCTTTGTATCAGTCGTTGTAGGAAAGTTCAAGTGCTGAAGGCATAGACACTGGTCACTGAACTACATCGGTTTCAGCGCATACTAAACCTAATGTAACATCCTTCCTTCGACGGTACAGTGTAGCAGAATCGTCGACAAAGTAAAATAACCAATAAAATGGCTACTAAACACAGATTCGAAAATTTAATACGCCTCATTGACACCAGAGGCGCTGCAGAACTGCCTTATTAAAAACCAGCAAAAAAGCAGAGTTGTAAAATAATGAAGTTTTCATCTATCTCTTCCCTCACCAACTGTATTCTCTATCACTATCTCTTTCCCAAAGAAAGTAATACTTAGTATTAGTAGCAGGCCTAAAAAAAACAAAGCAACTGCAAACCAACTGTAGCCAATTCACACACATTTTTTTGAAAAAAAAACCGTAGTTGCATCGCTAAGTTCTACTAGATTTCAAGTAGACTTTGAGAGAATCTCCAAAATAATTAAGTAGATGGCTAAAAAGTCGTGAGTTCTCGTAGCCTGCTGTGATGAATGTTTTGAATACATTAAAGTCAGATAAATATAATTCGCAATTTTTAGATTATATTAAATATTTCATACATATATGGAAAGATGACACAAAGTGTCGAATATGTTGCCTTTGACGTGATTTACGCTCATCGACAATATTTCCATTAATTACTTGTTCAAGAATGCAAAAAATGGTAGTTCTCTGCTCTCTTAATTTCACAACTTTTAACAGAAAGCAACAAACAGTACGAAAAAATTACAGTTACAATTATATTCAATTATTGAAATAATCCTTTTTCCATTTCATTCTTTTGTGTGGCATCCGAAGAATTTTTAATAGACTTTAATTTAATTAACTAATTTAAATACATACATACTTACACATAGGATGTTGCAACTGTAAGCATAAATTTACATTTTCTTATGTTTGATTTCATTTCGCTTATTTCGTATTTAATAGAACTTTGTGGGCTACAATAAGCAGTTGAGAGAATTAAGCCGTAATATGAAAAGTTATTTTACAAACCGCAATTTTGCAAAATACCTCAATTTAAGTTCAGATGGCACAAATATTTAAGGAAATAAGCCTAAAAATAAAATGATATAGGAAAGATCACCCTTATTGCAGTTGTCGACATCGACGTCACTTTAACACAATACCAAAAAATCGGGGCTTGTGTACCCATTGCTGAAAACAACTGACTCCTGTGGGCAGGTTTACGCTATTTTCTGGACCTTAGAGAACGGAAATAGATTGTGAGTATCACAAAATTGCTCTCGAGAGCGAGTAAATAAGCCCCAATTTTTTTGTATTATGTTAAAGTGACGTCGATGTCGACAACTGGAATAAGGGTGAATAACTTTAAAATTAAGGAGAGAAAAAGAGGGAGCGCAAACAGCCCAATTTTAAATATTTTTCGGGAGTAATTCTTTGAGAATTAATTTTTCTCGATAATAACTTCTTTTATTATAAACAGACGGCTAGATTATTATAAAGGTAAAGAGAATTTCGAAGTCCGATGTTTCGGTTCCAGGTGTTTTGTTTTACTCCAAAAATTTTAAATCATTTGGGGACAAGGACTGTGACAACAATTCCGACAGAATTGTTATTCTTTCGTTAATTATTTGAAATGTTTGATATATATTTTCTCTTGGTGAACAGTGCGCTACTACGAAAGCTTTTTTTTCATTCAGCCTTTTTTTGTTAATATGTTTCTTTTTCTCTCTCATAGCTGTAACAATATTCACTTTTTATTAGTGTTTATGGGTACTTTACTTTGGATACTTTGACAAAGAGTTTTTTTTTTACATTATGATATTAACGCAAATAGATAGATTTGTACACACGTACACAATTAATTTCTTTTTATTCATTTTAAACCTTAATGTTAGAAAAGAAAGGTAAATGAATCAAAAAAATTCCTCGGCAGGCCTTTAATAAGGCCTGAAGTTAGAAGGCCTACAGAGTTTTACTGCTGGGATACTTCTGGAAATATGTATAATATACATTGTATATATATAAATATGTACATATATTGCGCACTAAATAACAAACAGCCACAACTCAAAATTATAAAAATGGTTTTAGTTTTTAATAAACCAATTAATGGAATAAATCCCTAACGACCCCAAAAATTTCTTTTGCAACACAGTCTTCTTGAGCACTATCAAATACCAGTTTTTTCCCACTGCTGAAAATCGGAGATCTTTCGAGTTGTGACTGTTTATGATTTAGCTTGCGATATATTCTTACACTGCAAATGGTATCTGTTGAAAATCAAATATTTAGTTTCTAATTTATAGGTATTAAAAATTTTAAGTTTAAAATAATTTAGCTGCAGTTGTGGAAAATTTTATTTTCAGTGAACAGAATCCATTAGAATATCTATTGTTTGTGTTTGTATATAACAACGGAGTTACAATCAACTGCTGAAAATTTAACATAACAGTAGAAGTACATATCGCTCATTTACTCAAACAACGTTATAACTCAAAAAACTGGTTTGCCAGAAAACGAGTTTAAAGTTTTCAATTTATACACAACTTAATGCGAAAAGAAAATTTTATTCTTCTCGCAAGAGTTGAGTACACAAAATAATTGTACGAAATTTGTACACTATTTAGCGGGTTTTCAGGGACTATATTGTGGGAAATGCCTACCAAATTTTGGCAACACTGGTATTAAGTTATAAAATAAATTGAGCAACGCTGTACAGAGAATCAAGTCGAGGCAAAATTATCGGCTGCGGCGGCGCAGCAGTTTTGTGAGCGGCGGCGGCGCGCCGAGAGAATTTTCGGCGGCTAATATAAACATATGAAAATTTAATGAGAAAATTAGAAATTGAAAATTTTCATAATTTTTTCTCCGAAATTTGTCTCCTTGAACAGATAAAATTTCGGCTCATTTTGAGCCGATGCGAGCCGATACAATCGGCAGCGGCGGGATAAACAGAAAAATAAACGGCGGCGGCGCGCCGTCGGCTTCGAGTCGATCGACTTGTTTCTCTGACGCTGTACTCATATCCATATATTAAAAAAAAGTTCTTGCAAGTGTGGTAAACGTGATGAATAATTTTATCTTTAAAAATAAAAATAATTTACATAAAAACACTCACACATAGATGCATACTTGCATATATAACTAAGTATTATGCTCATATGTACTTGTATTCATATGTGTGCATACGTGTTTAGTTGTTAATCACAGCTCCCTGAAACAACCCTTTAAAAAATGTCTTTTCTCAATTTTTCTAAAGAAGGTGATGAAAATTCTTGTATAAACACACAGCCATACGGTTATTAACACTGAAGGTTTGACTTTACAACATCATCTTCCACCTGTACATACAAAAGAATTTTAATGTAAGTTTTGTTTCTATGAATACTTGTAAAATGGCTGCAGTATACATAAGTAACTTCAACTGCTAACATTAAAAACTTTTTGCAAACCGCATTCTCTGTATTTACTGTGACTGACAACGAACGACTTACGCTAAATGAGAGTGGCACAAATATAAGCAGAAATGAATTTCTAAGCCAAAGTCGTTGGCAGGTGGTACTTAAGATTAATAACAATGATGGTCATTATGCATAAAAAGAAAAAAAAATTGCAAATATGTACAATGTATGTGCATATATATGTATGTATATATGTACATGAGCAGAAGTTTGACAAACATGCAATAACGAATTATAAATACCCTAATGGCAGAAATTTTTTCAAAAACTATATTGTGGAGCAAGTTTTGATTTAATAATAATTTTGTTTTATTTAATTTTATTTCATTAAATTTTATTTTATTTTATTTTATTTCATTTTATTTTATTTCATTTCATTTCATTTTATTTTATTTTATTTTATTTTATTTTATTTTATTTTATTTTATTTAATTTTATTTTATTTTATTTTATTTTATTTTATTTTATTTTATTTGAAGTCGTGTTGTGTAGCCACAATCGTCTATATTTTTAAAGCAGCGTTATAAAATGAGTAAAGAGTGAATTATCGGGTTAATTTCCATCAAACAAATATGATTTTATTGTAATATGTATTATTACACACAAAAAAGTTATATGAAAAATTTTATAATATCAATTAAAATTTTTGTAATATCAATTAAAAAATTAACTAAATTTTCACCTATAAAAAATTTGATAATATCAATTAAGTTTTTCCACTCAAATTAATTAATACAATTAAAAATTTAATTGAATCAATTAAATTCTTAATTAAAAACATTAATTGGTGAATACTTTTTTCTGTGTATGTATGTACATAAAGTATATGTGTAAAAATTAACGTCTTACATCAATTCATAATAATTTTATGCTCACGCGAGAATAATATGGTCTAATACGGTTTCCTCAAAATAGCCATATATTGCGCACCCACAAATATACAACAACATACGAGTAATATGTACAAATAGAAAATTGACATGCCACTTGCCTAATGTAGGACAATTTGTATACTCCATGTAAATCGACTTGTACATTAAAAAAAGAATAGTTTTGCCCTTCCGCAGGACAAAAAAATTTATGAAAAAAATACGCAAATCCATTTTAATTTTTAATGCTAGACCCAGAGAAAGAAATTAAAGCGGCAGCACTTCTTAAATCTTGTTCACTTTTGCATTGTCCTTCAAAAGTATACAATCGTACACGTCAACATGTTTATCTCTATCTCAAATAAACAAATTCATGTGTATGAAAACAAATGAAAGAAAGGAGATAAACTGAATGTTTTTTTTAAATGTAAACAATGCCTTTGTTTTAGAGTTAAAACACATTTTTGCTAAAGCGCATACAACGATATATATAAAAAAGTGTTAAGAAATATGAAATTAAAGAAAAATGGAGTTTCAGTTCAAAAACATGCAGACAGACGCAAAAGATAGTGAAAAGCAAAAAGGTCTCGGTGACAGAAGTTCTTAAAGCGCCTTTAATTGATGTGATGTGCACACTGCTTGGGTACGATTTATACAAACAATGATAACTTAAATAAAAAAATTAAAATAAAATTTCACGTCGATTAATTAATTAATCGAATTCCTTCTGGCAAAATAGTTTATTTATATTAGAGTTCTTAACCTTAACGGCAGTAAAATACGGTATTCTAATAAAAACGAAATACATGATCGTCAAATCTGTCCAAACCGCAACATTCATTCTAAACAACATACCAATCGAGAATGTTAACAAATTTTACTACCTGGGTAGTATTATAACTCCTTATGGTGGTGCTATAGACGATGTAGACTCGCGTATACGCAAGGCCAAAATAACTTTCTTTAGACTGCGAAGTATGACAAATGTATATACATAAATATACAATGCCTGTGTGAAAAGCATTTTGCTGTATGGTTCTGAAATCTGGCCAGTTAAAGAAGTCATCAAACACAAAATTCAAACTTTTACCAACAAATGTTTACGGAATATATTGAAAATATGGTGACCTGGAATAGTCAGCAATGAACAGTTACCTGAAATCGCGAACGAAGACGGAAATGGCTTGGACACACATTTGCCATGAAACCCTTGAATGGAACACCCAACTAGCGAGAAGAAGAGGAAGACCAAGGATAACATGGAGGCGCAGAATTTTCAAGGAAATATAAATGGCTTGTAAACACATTAAGAGAACCATATAACGAAATTTGCCATGAAACCCTTGAATGGAACCCCCAAGTAGCGAGAAGAAGAGGAAGACCAATTTTCAAGGAACTAAATATTGCAACAGACAGACAAAAATGGAGATTCTACGTAGATAGCTTATGTTCCTGATGGAATTTGCTGAATAATAAATCTTAGCAGATATTTTCAAGTTTTAAATCACACCTATTTCAAGCAGTAACTGCTTAAAATATGTTTGTGTTGCTTTTTGTAAGAACCATAGGTAAATTTAATCCGTTTGAGCTTTAGTATTTGTTCCTCAAATTTTGATTTAATAATTAGAAAGAAAAAGGAAGATATTCAAAATGTGTATCTTACCTTCACTCTCTCTCTCACACACAAAATAAAAACTTGAGTATCAAAAGGAGATGCATTTCAAATGGCGCACTATGTGCCGTTTTCGTAAATTGTGTGACCAAAACATAAAGAGCAATCATGTGTGTTATTATTTAAGGTTACTTATAGATGATTTAAAACAGATATCATTATGGATACTCATTTCATTCAGGCTAGCAAAACTTTTATTCTACATATGTATATACTACGTTTATACGCAGGGCTTATTTGCAAATAAAACTGTAAATTGTTGCCATATTATTGTTTTTATTGCGACTTACTAAATCAGAAAACTATTCGCGATTAACGCACTACTTGCAAATAAAATATTTGAGGTTGCCACACTTACAAATGTTTGCTAATAAAAAACAAGAAATTGATAAATATTGCACAAAAAACCATTGATCGAAGAAAATAATGGCAATAAAATCAAATGATTATTTATTTTTAATGAATTGAACAGGCTAATGTTCGTATCGCATTTTAAGCCAAATTACATGAGATAATTATTAATGAACAAATAACATCAAAGTTAGTTGTAAATATTCTGACAACACATAGTTGAACGGAACAGCCAGCCGTTTTCGAAGGCCACTAAACCTTCATCATCAGCGTTCTTCTGTGTTTGGTCCACTGTGTGTGGTGTCAGTTGATGTAGATTTCTGCCTTATATACGAAACTTTTCTGCAAATGGAATATGTGAATTGGTTTGATTCATCGTATTTCAATTTGCTGGAATGTTTTTTGTAATGAAGGCCCAAATTTACCATCACTAAATTTACAACAGTCCTACCATAGTCGTTTTTTCATTACTAATTATGCAATACGAACATTAGCCTGTTCAATTCATTAAATATAGAAACAAATGCAGTTCGAATAATAATAATTAAACTAAGATTATTTATTACTTTATACATTTACACAATTTTTTTGTATTTTTTAGTTATTATACATTTACAATGCCGTATAAACAGTGAGTTACTTTATTTGCAAATATTTTTATTTGCAAATAGTGCGCGTATAAACGTAGTAATAGATATGCGCATTCAACTTACTTCAGATGAAGATGAATAAACTACCATCGGAAGGCGGTGATATCTGTTAAAGTCCTTCCTGCACAAATACTTTGTTTGCACAATTATTTTGTGATAAAAATATTTGTGGCGAATGACCTCAACTACGATGAAGGATAATGTGTTATTAACGGAATTAGAAAATTCTATCAATAAAGTAAGAAATTGTACTTAGGTAAAAAAATCTTTAACAGTATTGAGGCCGGCAAATAAATTATTTGAAAACATCAAAGAAAAGAGCACACAAACTTGTTATGCATCTTAAATTCTATTTTAGCCGTATCACCAACAATTTGTGAAAGAAATTTTTCTATCTACTTGTTTTTTTATTAAAAATAAAAAAAATAGAATCGTCTATAAGCTAAAGATCTGGATTATCGGCTCTTTTAAAATGATTTTTTAATAGGAGTTCGTGAGATATAAAAAATATTTGTACATAAGTACATATTGCTTCTTTATTGTAACATAGACATATCTCAAAAAATTTGTTTTGGAATTTTGTGTAGAAAATATTTAAATTTTTAAAATGAAATGAGTTATGCCACTAAATTTTTAAATTTTCATTTTTTTTTAACTAATTACGTTTGATTTTTAATAATATTTCTAAGTTTTTTTATTAAAAAAAAATATTTTTCTTGAGTAATGAATTCTTTTTTTTTTTTTGATTATTAGTGAAACAAATTTAATGCATATCCTTCCATAACCATTAAAAAAAGATTAAGGGGCATATTTTTCAAACTTAATTTTTTGACCATAATCAATTTTTGCGATGGTAAATTTCTTTCAATTATTCGAATTAAATTTTTATTCTTTGTTCGTTAGAATATTTCAACAAAAAAGCAAAACTGTTCGTTTATTCGAACAAAAAAAAAAAAAGACATCATGAAATTTTATGCGAACGCTTAAGATTAATTGACAACACTAATTTTAACCCTTCCAAGCTTTCGAAATTCAATAATTTGACTGAAAAATTATTTATTGACAAAATCCTTATTAAGTTTTTATTAAAAGAAATCGTTTGAAAATCTTTCGATTTCTTGCACCACGATGTCGACAACGTTCATCTTGTCATTCATCAAGTCGTTGTCGTTATCGTGGGACAGCCCCGTAATTACTTTCTAATTATTTTAATGTTAATTTTGAGGTTGTAGGTTTTAAAACAATAAACAGTTTATTTCCTTGGCCTTCAAAAATTCACTAAGCATTTTTAAAGACGTAAAAGTCCAATCATTTATTTTAAATTAACTTTCATTGCCAGCAGCGGCGAAGAAGCCGAAAAGAAATTATAATTATAACTTGAGGGCATTTTTAATGCAGTCATTAATATTTTACCGTTTCCACTGTTTCCTTCACTACGGGAAAGCTTAAAAACTGATTTATTTCTATGACTGAACATAAGAAAAATTACACCCACGAGCAATGAAGTAAAAATTTTTTAAACTGCAATCAATATCTGTTTAAACATAACTTTGTATGTGTTACAAAAAATAAAAAAATTCAAATATATACAAACACTACAACACGTTTTCATTAGACACTTGCCTGCAAAATGTCGCAATATACAAATACATACAAACTGGTCCGAGGGAGGTAGACATAATACAATTCAAATGGACGACACATTTAGCAGACCATTAATTATTAGTCACTCATATTCGTGCAATTTTCCAACTAACTTGTCAGCGTCATTATTTGCTTTAGATGGGTTTGCTATTTTCTTTTACGTTTTTCTTTGCTTCTAAGCAGTACTTTTGTAAGTTTAATATATATGAATGATGTCACAAATGCAAATAATGCAAACTGGACCAAAGACAGATGGCTGGCTTCCCTAAAAGTGGTGAAAAAGCAAAGAACACAAACTTTATTGAAATTTGAATATGCTGCGCTTAAAAGGAAATCCAAAACTAAAACCAAATTCAGCAAGAAAACTTGAAAGATAAATAAGCGACTGCAAACAATGACTGAATGTAATGAAACCAGACAGCCAACCAGATTTATCTTTAGACTGTTTTGTTAACGGGGCAATGAACCACAAAAGGAAAATCTGAATTGAAGTAGCAAAAATCAGATGCTTGGTTTTTTTTGTTCTTGGCATACGGAACTTTTATTGTTTTTTTTTATATTTTTAATTTCAGCATTATTGTTGCAAAATATTTACTGAAGAGTCAGACGGTTTTTAATAGTCATTGTTAGAACAAAAAACAAATAAAAAGTAATGAAAAAACCAGCACAAAAATGCAAAACCCTCAGATGTTTTTCACTACAATGCAGATAGACAGACATCATAAGTATCATCGTTATTATCATCGCTGTTATTATCAGTAACTTTACGGTGTAAAACAGCTTGATGCACTCATCTACTCATCAACAGCTTGGTTTTGTAAAAAAAATAACAAAAATAAATATATAAATAAAATTTTACAAACAGAAAACATTTTTACCACAACAAAAACATACATATATAAAACCAGAAGTTTCAACATAAATATATGTGGCAAAAAAAAATGCTTATGTCGAGATAAGCTAATTTTAAGTTAAGGGTTTTGCTATAATCTCCATATTTAAATGTATCTTTAAGCAAAATCTCAATTATTTGAGGCGATTTTTCAGATAGTTATAGCGCAATGAGTCGCCGCTTACCTTTTTTTTTTTGACTTATATATTTGGAATAAAAGCTTAGTTTAGCTTATTTATACTTTGGTATATTTTTATTTAAATATATTATGATGTATAGTGCGAATTTCCCAAATTAACTGTAAAAGCAACAATTTGCTCGAAATCGTTTTGAGAGTTTAAAACTGCTCTACTACAAAAATAATATGACTTATAGTGTTTTCACACTGACATGGTTTAAACGTTAAAATTAATTATTAAAACCTGGTTTTATCATACGAAATGATTTTGTTTTACAAAATGCAATCTTGTTTTCGCTGTACTAAATTCAGTGCTGCCAAGTTGAAATGAGCGGAAGCAGCTAATAATGTTTGTGCCAGTTAAAAAGAATAGCTACTGATTGAAACATTTTCAACTTAAAAATCGATGCACTTAAAAATGAATGACTGACATACATCTGCCGGAAAAAAGGTTTAGTTTATATATTTATAATGTACTTGCTTTTACCCGCGCCTCTGCTTGCGTTCATCAGTTTAAAAAATGCATAAAACCGGCTTAAAACACGAAACGAAAATTACCCTAACCAGCCCAAAAATTTATTTTTAGGGAAAAATCCGCACCAAATTGAAAAAACCCGGTTCCGAACTGTATAAAAAATATCCTATATGTGACGCTGGTAGTGCAGTTTTTACTTGGTGAAGAAATTTTCAAAATGGGTTGTGCGGTTTGGGCGTGAAAGCGTAGAAATTCAAGGTACAGAACGTTCTATAGTTTCCCTGTCGAACGGACAACGTACTCTCCAAACCTATTCACAGAACTCAAGCTAAACAGCACAAACAGTAAATGTTCCAA
Source organism: Nowickia ferox (assembly GCA_936439885.1). Classification (NCBI taxonomy): domain Eukaryota; kingdom Metazoa; phylum Arthropoda; class Insecta; order Diptera; family Tachinidae; genus Nowickia; species Nowickia ferox. The sequence continues at coordinate 84,700,128 of OW387023.1, read as the reverse complement.
CTCTCGCCAGTTTGCATTATCAATTGCAAAATTATTAATTGCTGCTTTACACACAAGAGCATTTTTTCTTTCAAAATCCGCGAAATATTTTTTATACGAGTACATATATGTTTGTTATATACCAAGCACTTCTTCATTTCGTATAAATAGTTTCATAATTGTTAACTGCTAATTTACAAAATATAAAATAATTTTCATTTTAGAGCGCATTGTAAAATTTCTTAGTTTTTCATACACAAAAAGAGCTGTTATATAGTTTGTGAAATAAGTGTTATGAATAATAGAATAAAAAATTTCAGTAATAAATGCAATAGTTTCTACAGGAGATTTATGTATTTTATTTTGAACAAATTTATTAGACAACCGGTGTGTTAAAACCTGAATTTATTTAACTTGTATTGGGAACGGGAAATCAGCTGCTTATGGTTTTAATGTTAAAACTAGTTTTTAATTTTAGAGTTCTCGCATACAATTTAGATTCAATACATAATAAAAACTAATAATAATAAAAATATATTAAAGATTGAAAATTAAAACTAGCTCAAACTAAATTGTCTTAACCACAACTTGTACCCGTCACTGTCAATTTAAACAAAAAGTGGGCGTATTAACGTTAACGCAAGCATCCTGCAAATCAAAATACATATAAATTGTAAGCTGTATAACTAGACACATACATATATACATACATATAAATATATGTTTGTATGTCCGCATGCAGCTAATTTTTTTTTACAATATTTTTTTATAAACTTTCCTCTGGAGTTACTAAATCTTTTTAAATGTTAAATCAAATATTTAACCCTGTTAACGTGAACATTAATGCATGAATGTGAATGTTAAGATGACTGTGCGAAGTACATCAAAATATACAAGCACATGATTAAATGAACATATTAGTAATACATGCATATGTACGTATGTACATATTTATTTTATTTTTCTCATGAAATAGTTTTTTGGAGTATACTCCAGACAGCCAACTCGGCATTTCAGTGATTGCAAGTAAACAGCAGACAACATACAACAGAGCCAACGCTCAACGTTACAAAAATAAATAAATAAATGTAACTATTATAGAATAAAAGATAATATTTGTTTGCAAATATATGCATGAACACATAGTGCACAGTACATACATACGTATATATGTATGTATATTGAAAAATCCTGCTGTGAACTACCCTCCAGTTTTAAAAGTAGAAATTGACTCCAAATCGTTAGGTATTTCCCTAACGAGAAACCGACTAGCTACTACACTAGCCACAAGTAATGCAAGAGTTCGCCTTTTTTTGACTCTCTCACTCATGGATATGTTAATGCTTTTACCTCAAAGAAATTTTATTTGCGAGTGGATAAAAATGTGCTGTTATTCCAAAGAAAATCAACAAGAAAAATATAATATTAAGTACACAATTATTTTGATTTTGTAATGGCGTCAGTTACAATTGGAAATTCGTGATCAGTGAAAAAAATGCTTTTCTTTTAGAGAGTTAAAATGAGCAGCAGAAGTCAATTAAAACGTTGCATAACAAAGAAAAAGAACAATTTATTGAAAAATGTATTAATCACCCTTATCGGGGATAAGAGTTCAAGTGAAATGTGTTCCCTTTCCCTAAAATTGTGATCGCCAATGTTTGCGTTATTATTCTTTAATTTTGTTCACCATTTTTTGTTCACGGAAAATATTTCACGTGAACAAAATGTTGGTCTTTTATTCCCGATAGGGGTCAATAATTATTTGTTTTAACAATAGAAAAATTAATTGTATTTATTAGCGAAATCACTGACGAAGGGTTATGCATATGGTGGCAATTGACTACCGTCAATCTCATCTCCATATTAAAATCGTCAGTCTTTTGCATTGCTAGTAGTTAGGGTGGCAGTTAATGGTAACGATTGGTAGTTAACGAAATAGCTAGACATTCCCTAGCTACGCCGACTGCAGGGTAAGGATACTATAACATGGAACCTAATATAAAAACAGAGCTTCAAAGGCCTGAGTTGATAATTCTGTCTACAATTAAGGAGATATTTCCAAATTTGAGAATATGCTCTAAAAATGCTCGAAGAACATAGTGTACATTTTAAAGAAGTTGAAATCGAAATCATTATACTCGTACACTACACCTTTTGAATTTTTTGAGTTACGAGGTTGTTTTAATAAATACGAATACATTTTTAACGTAAATTTTGTGGTTTCATTGCAACTTGTGCGAAGTCTCTTGCTGTATTTTCAACGAAGAGAGGATTATGAAGTATTTTTATAATCTTTATCATCCCTATTCAGAATACCACTTCCCAGAAAGTTTTTTCCCTACTACTTCTTCTCTTATTTTAAGAAATTATTTCAAAATTTTCGCACATAGAAGGATCTTATTCTCGAAAAAAATTAGTTCTCAAGGAACTGTATCCCGTGAAACATTTAGAATCTGTGTGTAGCGACATATGCTTCAAAATTCATCAGCCCTTATTTATTTCTATTTGGGCAGAGTTTGTATGGTAACATCAGCTATTTAACATATGAATTTTTAATGAAATGAAATATGAAAAATGATTATACTGTGTATGCAGTTATTGATGAAGTGCATGGCGGCATACTGCCGACTTTTTTTTTCTAAAAAATGGAAGAGTTGGACTTCCCAAGTTTTCCAGCAGCCCCTTGGAAGCCAAGATCATGAGATCTTGGAGGTTTGGAGGGAATACGGAAATTTTCGTGTGCAGGGATAGTTCTGCCCCAACTCCACTTCTGGAATACAACATTACAGCTGACATTGGTGAGATGCATCTCAAATTCTTTAAAAGGTATGTAAAATTAGGATGTCAAGGATATATGAAATAATCTTTGAAATGTAAATGGTTGGCATTGCTTTATTGCCTTTAATAAATTCTTCATTATTTTTTTTGCCAATTTTCTGTATTTTTTCAAGTTTTAAAACCGAAAAGTTAAAAATCACAGGATATAATTATATTAGATTTTGGATCATAATTATTCCGAATCATTATACAGGGTGGGCCATAAATGTCACCACGCAGTTTAAAAATTTATTAATTTGTTCTTTTCAGATTATATAAATAACACCTGAAGAATAAATAATGGATAGATTCACAACTGAACAGAGAAGCAGAACTGTAGGTTCTAAGGTTCTGAAAATCCAAGAGCCATACGTCAGCGCCAATTGCACGGCACAGTATGGTGCAGTTTCAGATTAAAACTGAAATTATTATTGGGGTTACCTCTTCAAAAACGAAGATGGAAGTGCTGTAACTGTAAGGGGAGAGCGGTATCGGTACATAGCGGTATTGTTATATATCATAAAATATTTTCTACGTCCTGCTCTTGAAAATAGACTTGAGACCGAGACACAATGGCACATTTAAATAAAATTTATGGAGAACGAATGGTGACTTTTGGCGCACCCTGTACACATGTATGTATTTGAATCTTATTGGCTTCTTTGTAAGCTCTACAACTTACCTTAATGTGTTCTGCTTTGTAGTAGTACATGGCAATTGTTCTCGATGTGCAGGGAACAGAAAATTACTCATCAAAAAAACATTTTGCTGTAAAGCGTACACTACGTATACGCCAAGTAATGCACCAATATATCATTAATGTATTGAAACGTTGTGAGTATACGTTTAGGAAGTCAGCCTTTTATGTTTTTATTTTTTATTTTATTTTATTTTATTTTATTTTATTTTATTTTTTTTTTTTTTCAAAAAGTAGACATTCTAGTGGCTGCATGAGAGTGTCTGGTATTGAGGCTTGCCTTAAAAATTTTCGTAATTTTATTTGTAGCTCTTTTAGTTTTAATGAATTACTAATTCTTAAACCGTTAGCATATTTGTTATGACAAAATATTTTATGTCTTAATTCCTTTAAAGCCCCTCTCTCAACAACATTGCGAAATTGCAAATAGAGGCAGAAAAAATCGATAATAAAAATATACGAGTATATACATATATTTATATGTATATATACATGTACTCACATACATAATGTATGTAAATATGTATACACATATAATTTCTATAAAAATGAAATAAAAACTTCAGCAGACACATTTTTTTCATAAGCAGCAAAGTTAAACAGTGATAATGAAAAACTGATAACATGGGAGGGAGTATATGTATTTTATTCTGCCTTTTACTGTAGGTTTTTTGAGTTTCTTTTTTTATAATTTTTGTTTTCAAATAGGAAGTGAGTGGATGGGAACTGCAAATGTCAAAGGCTAAATATGAAATTAAGGAAAAAATGCATAAAATATCTGGAAATAAAATATACATATATTCACTTATGCGCTCACATTATAAAATTTTTTATAAAGGAAAGGAAAATTTATTCGAGGGAAAAAGATGACTTAAAGTTTTGCCACCTAAAGTTGGTGAGTAACTCATTAAATAAAAAAATTAAATAAATTTAATTTAAACAGATTTTATTTTATTTTTCTATAAATTAAAGTTTACAAAAAATTATATACGTACATATATATGCAAGTAAATACATATATTTTTTTGTTACAACGGATTTCCTGTTATTCAACTTCTTCATGGAAGTAGCAGAGCCTATGCGAGATAGCTACTCAGCCAATTTGGCGGACGGACAACAACATTCTATATACATGACCTGCTCTTTAGGTTAAAGTACTTTAATGGTTTAAATGTAGTCCCTGTAGGAAGGTTGGGATTAAGTGTCTCCAAGTCACCACTTTTGTCGATTATTTTGGTGATTTGCAGCATAATGTGTTTTATCCAAAGATTATTTTTCCCAAAAGAACTAGCCAGTCAATAGAATCAACATCACTAGTGTAGACTAAAGTTGCTAAAATGTACCAGTGAGTCTCTGTTTCCAATGTCTAATATATTAGCAAAAAAGTTACCAAATCCATGGTACCAACGTCAGTAGTAGATTTTCAATAACATGCACATGTTAAATATCAATACCAAAAAGCATTGTCTGGGATACAATTCGTCACGGGGGCCTCTTTCTCAAAACTCAAAGGTGTTGTAATACAAGTAAAGTTGTTATGAAAATATATTTTTTATATGAAAATAAAATATTTTCACAAAAGTTGTTATGAAAATATATTTTTTATATGAAAATAAAATATTTTCACAACTGTTTTACTTGTATTATAACACTTGCAAGTTTTGAGAAACATGCCCTGGCCTTAAAAGTCAATAGTGAATCGGTATAGTTTTACTATTGGCCCTTCCAACAGGGCAATAGTAATACAATACATACATGCACACATACATACATACCCTGCAGTTTTAAAAGTAGAAATTGACTCGAAATCGTAGCTATTTCCCTAATGAAAAATCGACTACTTACTACAGTAGCCACAAGTAATGCAAGAGTTCGCCTTTTGACTCTGTCGCTCATGAATATGTTAATGTCTTCAACATTATTTTTTTTTGCGAGTGGAGAAAACTGTGCTGTTATCAGCGTTGCCATTTTATTGCTTTTAGGGTATTTGTTGGTGCTTTTTTCTTTCTAAGTACCCGAAACTTTATTAAATACCTTTTTCAAAAAAACTTGTATTTATAGTCTTTTTTACAATTTCTCGCAGTGATTTTTACTTCTATTTCAATAATCAAAATTTTTTAAACTTAAGCAAAGCAAAGAAGTAAACTCTTCGACTTTTCTCAATCAATTTTTTTTAATTCCTTATTAGAATTTCTTTTATTTTTGCAATTTGAAGAAATAACAATAAAGTGTCTTAGTTCCTGTAAAACTAAAATTTTTTTAAGTAAATTTGGCATTAATTTTTTGTTAAATCTTATTAAATTATTATGGCTTTCTTTAAGATAGAAAAACAACAATATAGGAAAAGCTTGAAAGAATTATCGAGCGTTTAAAAGATGGCTGAGACCAAGAGAAGATGCATTCAAGGCACTATGCTTTTGATGTAATTTTAAAACAATTCACCTGTATAGCGATTCAATGTGTCATAGTCAAACAAAAAATTAATAATTATTTATATAAAACATAAGTAACAAAGAATAAAAACATAAAAAATAAAAACATAAATAAGTGAGAACATTTAGCTTAGTGCTTTTTACCTGCAATTTTTTTATTGTTACCCTTTTAACCCGACTGCGCGACGCAAAGAAGGTTATTGTGTTTATCAGGCTATGTATGTAGGTATGTATGTATGTTCTTTGGGGCCTTATATAAACCGAACGCGTGGAAAGATTTTAATGATTCCTGCGTCAATCGATTTGTCTTAATCCCGGGAGATGTGACAGTAGTAAAAATTCAATATGGGGGCCAACAGATGTCATTTTGTAAATACGAAAAAAATAAAAAGTCGGCGAACTATATCAAAATGGGCAGGTATTTTAAAATCATCTTTAGGTTTCTCTTATAATTTTTCATTTCGAATGACTGTTTAGGATATTGAACGGTTCAAAGTTGGTCGCAGTCAGGTTTTTTTATTTTTTTTTTATTACTAATTACCCTATTTTTATATGCTTACAGTGTTGGCATGACTGGCTGTTATTCCAAAGAAAATAAAAAAAAGTATTTTAAGTAAGTTACAATTGGAAGTTCGTCAGTGAATATGTAATTTTAAGTGAAAAAAGTAAGTTTTTTTTAGAAAGGTAAAATGAGCGGCAAAAGTAAATTAGAACGTTGCATAAAAAAGAACAGTTAATTGAAAAATGTATTAATTATTAACTGTTTTATCAATAGAAAAATTTATTGTATTGTCTAGCGAAATCACTGACGAAGGGTTCTGCAGATGATGGCAATTGACTACCGTCAATGTCATCCCCATGTTAAAATCATCAGTTGTGTACATTGATAGTAGTTAGGCTAGTAGTTTGTGGTAACGCTTGTTAGTTAACGAAATAGCTAGACATTCGCTAGCTACACCGACTACAGGGTATATGCACTACAGACATGTCGTCATGTCGTACAGTTTATTTTTTTCACTAAACTCAATTGCAGGTAAGTTCTCTTTACAATGTTTTATAAAATATTATATGCGATTAATTTTTGCACAGAAAAAATTCGTTATGTCTGCATTAAAATAATATTTATTTGTAAATTTCTATTTTTAGCTGTTGTTGCTTTAAGTTTTTTAAAATTGGTTTTGTATTATAAACTCGTACACACTTTAAGTTAAGAAAGCATTTTAATATGATTTAACGAATATTTTCGTACATTCTACTAAATATTTTTTTATTTCGTACTACATACTAAATTCGGTGGTTTGCTTGAAAAAGCGCGGATGTCCATTTTAGTCCATTTTGAGTTATTGATGCAAAATTACATTACTTTATATGCTTTTTTACATGGACCAAAAATTTCGCTAATAACATGACCAATTGTGAAATTTTTGTTCTAAAAACAACGTAACTTCTTAATTCATTCATATATTTTTCAGCTTTAATGCACTAAATCGACTTCAAATTGCGTGATGGTTATCGACACAAGCTTTTTTTCTGCACACACTTTTAGTATGCTTGACAAATAGTCTTTTTTTCTTTATTCTCTAGACTCTTACTCTTAGGGAATTTTTGCCTGAAATTTTCACATAATCCACCACATATGTTTACATGACTGTCCAAAAAAAAGTTTGATAAAAATCACACAGAGTTCGTAGTATTAAAAATACAGTATTTCGGCTCTCCTGAAAAATGTAGTTTTAAGACATACGCGCTTATTCAAGAAAACCACAGAATTGTTTCGTACGAACTTACATTTTTTGCATTTGATCGCTAGCATTCTACCTACTGAACTTATTACGTTAGATTTGGACAAAATAGTTAATTTTGCTGAATCGTTTATATTAATCTGAACGAATAAGTGAACTAGGTCGTTCATTTCATTATTAAGTAGAGTACACGCTATAGAACATGGGTGACACTCTCAACAGTCAATCACAGAAATATTTGCGGTTGAGTGACAGTCAGCGAACATAGCAAAGCAAAGAGAAATACAATAACAGCTGATATATTCGCCGGCAGTCTCACGCTTATACTAATTTAGGGCCAGTCCGACGATGTCACCAACGTTCGACTCGTCGCACAGTTACATTGCAAACAACAACAGAAATTTAAAATTTGTTTTTGTTTTGAATGTAAGTGTGCGACGAGTCGAACGTTGGTGACATCGTGGGACAGGTCCTTACATCCAGATTTAAAGGCCATGACTCACTATCATACAAAGTCGCGCGATCTACGATAAAGTTCAACCCTGGTGTGATGAATGGTTATTGTCTTTTGAAAATTTTTATAAACTCCATCATACCAGGGTTTTATTTTTTCGTAGATCGCACGACTTTGTATGATAGTGTATCACGGCCTTAAATGATATGACAACTTCAAAAGCATGACACAATAATAAAGGTACTCGCGAATCTACAACAAATGTACAATAAATAAAACAACAGGGCTTTTTATTGCTATTTTGTGATGACAACTGTCAAAAAAACCAAAAGAAAACTTAAATAACACTTGGCAGATCACATCACGAAAAAAACCCCATCAGCTGGCGCTTGTATTGTTGTATCATGTTCAAAAGTAACAGCATACGAATTGACTAATTCTACCATTAGTCAAGAGCTAATTTTTATAACATTAACTACACAATTTTGACGTTTTGTCCGTAAATTATTGTATGTATTTGTAAATTATTACAATTATGCTTTTTTATTGGTTTATTATTTTCAAACAACAAATGTTTTTGTACATAAGTGAGTATTTTTTAACTAATTACTTGTTTACCAAATAATCTTTCACGTGCCGCCATTTAATAAGAACACAAAGTTGCCAGAGCTACCAAAAAAAAAAAACGGACTGAACATACTCCATTTACGTGTTTAAGGATGTGTTTAAATCTTAAACACTTCATTTGAGATGTTTAACAAAACAAGTCAATGTATGGTAAAACATCTCAAAATCGTCATGTTTAAGCTTTTAAACACGAATGAGGCGTTAAACACGTAAGTGTGAACATAGTATTACACACAATCCTGATGAGGTTTTTGAAGTTTGGCAAGACTATCTAAAGAACAAATAAAATGGCTGAATCGTTCAAATTACTGATATCCGTAACTGATTACATAATCATTTCATATTTTAGGATGCTATATTCATTTGGAAGTCAGAAGCATATTTTGATATCGAATTCCACAATGTAGACACCCGCGCTAACTATCATTTCTTATTTGGGGCCCTGTGTGCAAATACGTAGGGCTCCTTGTGCTGATGGGGAAAATTACCCCGTCAAGGATTTCTTCACTTTACAATTCCTATTAGAGTTTATTTAATAAACTTTAAATGACGCATTTACCTGCCATTTCAAAACAAACATACGTTCTTTGTCATCAATACGCATAAAATGAGTTATCTTGGCAAATTGATTTATTAAACAAATTTCATTTCCAAACTAATTCGAAAAGTTCACGAAAATCTTGCGCACATTTTTATTAGTAAATTACCTTTAATATTAAAAATAATAAATTATTTGCTTTATAAATTGTGTGCTTAGTACTTTTACACACTTCGGTATTTTGATTCCATCGCTATTGTTTCTTTACATTTTGTTTATAAACTAAACAGCTGAAGCAATTAACGAACGAAAATACATGTGGTCTGATAACATTGAAAGCTTGTGCGAGTGGGTTTATTTTACATGCGACAGAACCTTAAAAGAATTTAATAAATTTCCAAGATTATAAAATTCTTTCGAGGCTTTAATTGTACCTCAGAATAGAATATTTGCAATGCTTGAATTAAATAATTCTAAGAAGGGTTTTTTGTTGTTTGAGTTTGGGGTGGAAATATCCTCGATATTAGAAGCCGTATCTGTAATTTGACAATTGGACGTCAAACTAACAATAATACTCAAAGCGTTTTGTGCGTATTTTAAATGGGGACGCAATATACTACAAACTGAATGGGATGTAAGTTGGGTCATGGCAGATTTTTTTTTGTAGTCGCAGCTGTTTTCGACCCATTCGTCACTGCTTAGTAAAATGAGTATATAGATATGTATGTATGAGGTGTGTTCAAAAAATATCACGAATTATGTGTTTTTTCTAAAATGATTTATTTATTCATAAATATCTATTTTCTACCCTTCAAAGTAATCCCCCTCAGATATAATGCACTTATGCCAACGTTTTTTTAATCTTCGAATCACTGCAAAAAATAATTTTTTTATCTTGTTCAGCTCCTCCTTCGATGCCATCTTTATCTCATCAATCGTAGCGTAGCGTCATCCTTTCATGGACCTCTTCAGTTTCGGGAACAATAAAAAGTAACAGCGGGCAAGATCTGGGAAATACGGTTACTGTGGCATCATTAATGTGTTGTTTTTGGCCAAAAAGTCGCGTACAAGCAACAATGTGTGAGCAGGAGCGTTATCGTGGTGCAAAAGGCAATTTTTGTTCTTCCACAAATCCGGGCGTTTCTGGCGGATTGCATCGCTCAAATTGCGCATAACTTGCAGGTAATATTAATTATTGACCGTTCTAACCTGTGGCAAGAACTCATGATACACCACGCCCCTGCAATCGAGAAAAACTGTAAGCAACACTTTCCCATTCGACCGAACTTGGCGCGCTTTTTTCGGTGATTGAGCTTTGGTTTCTACGTCATAAGCATAAACCCACGATTCGTCACCAGTTATGACCCTCTGGAGCAAATTTGGTTCGTCGCGGGCCGAGTTCAACAGCTCATTAGCAATGTTCATGCGATGCTGTCTTTGGTCGAAATTGAGCACTTTTGGTACGAATTTCGCGGCGACCCGTCTCATGTCCAAATCATTGATAAAAATTGAATGGCACGAGCCAATCGATTTGTCTATGTCCTCAGCAACTTCTCTAATGGTGATTCGACGATTGGCCAATACCATTTTCTTCACTTGATCAATTTTTTCGTCTGTTGTTGAAATGCTCGGGCGTCCGGCACGCTCTTCGTCGTTCATATCTTCTCGCCCTTCTGAGAACATTTTGTACCACCGATAAACGTTGCTTCGGTCCAAGGTAGCTTCTCTGTATGCCACAGTGAACATTCGGAATGCATCAGCGCGCTTAATTTCGTTTTTCACACAAAATTTTATACAGATTCTTTGTTCCATAATATATATAATATAATAGATAAAAATCGAAGACGAGCCAAAACACGTGCAAGCAAAGTAGCTGTCAGCAATTAACTGAACATTCAAAATGGCCGAAATTGTCGGCATAAGTGAGAGACAATAGTACCAACATAACGCCACAAAAAAAAATCAAAATTCGTTTATAAGTACGTAACACGCGAAAATTCAAAATTCGCGATACTTTTTGAACACACCTCGTATACTAAGGTATATCATTATTTTAAAAAACAATTCAACAAATTTTCCTAAGACTAACTTAAGTTTTAATGGAACGAAAAATATGCCATTTGAATTCAATTCACAAGATCGTTCGAATGGTTTATCGTTAAAAAAACGACATTTGTTCATGTGCTTGTGAACGGACAAATCTGATGTATCCTTAGTTGATCGTATTGGTAAATGTCATTCTGTAGCATGAAATTAAATCATTACCTGGATTCAATAACTTTTATTACGATAATCGTATCGCTATAATAAATATAACGAAAATGTATCGGCTTTGTTATTCAGTAACATATTTTAACAAGATTCGTTGTCGATTGGAGGGAAAAAAGGAAAATATTTACATAAAATTAGATCATGTTTTTGTTTTTTAAATTAAGCTTTCGATTGGAATTCGCACTTTTTACCAATTATTTTGAAGAGCATTAAGGGCATGAAAGTATATTGCTTAATATCATATACATTTCCTGCTTGACCAGTGCAAATTATTTGCATAAGACATTTCCAATTTAAAATGTACTACATTTGCAAAAGGCCATTTAATGCAATTATGTACAACAAACTTGTATCAAAAACTTCAAAAAATCTTTGTAAGACATTGAAAATTAAAGCAAAAGTGCTTGCTGTCACAAAAAAATTTACATTGATTGCTTTTATTTCCAGCTTTTAAGGGCGCAAGCCAACTGCGGTTAAAAGAAAACAAATAAATCCTCATTCATATCTGCACAAAAACTATACTGAAGCTTATTTGCGCTTCGTCTACACACTCTCCAAAAATGGGGAAAACTTTTAGAAATGAATGTGTTACTGTAGAGACATGGAAAACGCAATTGCTGTTGTATAATAATTTATCATGCAAATAAAATAAAACAGAAGAAAACCAACTGAACAGAGTAAGAAAAGCAAAACCATTGTTAAGAAATATTTTATAAATAAAATAATCATAAGCTTCAAACAAAGAAATGAATAAATAAGAAAATAAATTAAAGTACATACATAAACTAATTTAAGAAACTGGCCGAAAAGTCAAAAACTTTGCCCTACACAAAACATTGCGTGGCTTGGAATAACAACTTTCCTTAACTTCCCGTTATAAAAAAACCAAGTTACTGATTGCAATCCGATTTTCTGAAAACGAGTTTTCATCAGCTCTTGACAATTTGAAGTTATAGGAGTCTATTTTGACTATTCCCAACAAAAACTTTCTTACGAGTATTTGAAAAAGTATATCAGCATTTAAGTCGCAACTCGTAAGCTACTTATTTTTGTTTGAGAAGTTTAAAAAACCAGAAATACCTTTTGCAAATGTACATATACGGGTATTTTCACTGAAATTAACTAAAGGACCTTTCAATAAGAACGTCCGAACTTTGACAGTTATCAACTGTCATATTTTTGAGGCTATATCTGTCGAGCTGGCTGTCATTTAACCAGTCTGTTTTGCCAAGATACCAAGGATGAATAAAGCTTTCTTCAAAACGTGCAAATGATAAAATTTTTTTTTAATACAAATGTATGTTAAGTTCAGGCAAAGTTCCGCGTATTTCGCAAATTTTACTGCCACTGCTTCACTTCAATTAACCAACACCCGTACATCGATGAAACATAAGATCTGCCGAAAAGACAGCGGCCGTGAGAGGGTGCAGAAGAATCCGAGGTAGTCGATGACGTTTTGCTCTCAAGAACTCTGTCTTTTGCAGACCACAACTTGGCGAACTTCAGGTCGTAAATTGTGGCTGCACCGGTACAAATTTCATTTATGCCAGGAGCCAAAGGACTTGTGTAGATCGTTTGCTGAATGGTCGGTTCCTGGAGCAATTACAAACTGACCCTAATTTTCATCATAAAATTATCAGCCTTTAGCAGTCCACAATTTGGTGAATTTTGTGTCCTATAAAATTAACCTGACCCAGGACCTGAAGGACACGTGTGTTCGCTGAATGGGCCCTGGAGCAGTTGAAAACGCAACCTAAATTTGATCGAATATTCATATTCAGTGATGAGTAGCGTTTGGAAATTTCCAGGAAAAATCTGCCTAATATTCCCTGGAAATTTTTGAAAATTTGCCGGGAAAACGGGAAATTAAAAATACCAGTTATATCGGCTTTTGTGATATACATATTTACATAGGGTCTACACCTAACATAATATGTAAGATAAGAGCGTCAAACTCAATCGCAGAGAGAATTATGTTACGTGTAGACTTCAAATTAGTGTTATCTCAATCTTATAAGATTTTTTATAAGAGCGTTGGTATAAGAAATCCTATAATAATAATCTTATGAGATGAACTGTCAAAAAACACACGTACATGAAAATAAATTAGTATGCATGGGTGAGTGTTTATTAAAATATATGAAACGCAATGTTTTGGACACAATTTCTGGGATTTTATATGTTTAAATGTGTCTGATTTGATTTATAAATTAAAGTTTGTGTGAAAAAGTGAAAATAAAATAAATAATTATACAAAAATAATATATTTTAACTCGATGAGAATTTGCATAAAATTAAATGTTATAAGAAAAGTAAAATTACGTGTTCCTGTTGTATGAGATGAAGAGAAATATCGGCATTTTATTTTTATTATTCTGCCGACGTTCTCTCACATATTATGTCAGAGTTAATCGCAGTTGTAGACGCTATGTTATAAAATGGCGTAACTGACAGTCAAATTCATTTTGATTCATATTAGAAATTTATATTATAATCCTTAGCTCAAATCGTCACATTCGTGATCGTATCGACAATCGTACGAAAAGAGATTAAGTGAGACGCCAACCGTATAAGCTGAATGAGATTTCAGTACGTTCACGTATGTTAGAATCCGAAAATGGTGTTTTTACGTGACGGGATTCGACCCCTGTTGTACATCAGTATCAAAATTTTCAAAGCTTTTTTTATATGTATGACAAAAGTTCGTTTGAATGATTGCATGACTAAATTTGCACGATGAAATTGTTTAAGGTCTCTTTTAGAGTTCATACGTTTTGCATAGTCTATTTAAACACTATTTACCTTGTTTATGGATGTCGAAGGCAATTTTTCATTCTAACAATTTCATTTAAAATAAAAACAAGTTCTAAAATATTGTTTTTGTATCAAATACAATTGCAAGAAATAAATAATTCCTTCGACATCGATAAAAAACCAGTAAAAAATGTCCGTCCATTCAACTTTTTTTAATGCAAAATACAAATTTTAGCGGTTCAAATTCATACGGAAATTTCATATAAATTCATTAAATTGAAGTCATACTATTTCTCCTAATTAGTCTACTTATCGAAGTTATTGCTTGGATCGAAAACTCCATAAAAAATGAATTTAGTAACGGCCGTTTCATGCTATAATACAAGTATTAATAATTTTGTGAAAATTAAACTCTGACATGTTGAGTTGTTATTGTTTTTTGGGCATTTTGAAACAGGAATTACATCATAGAGACGTTTTTGTCAAAAGTATTAATACTTCTATTCTAGTCTGAAACAGCCTTAATGAGTGTCGTTTAATTACTACAACAGAACAACAAAGTGGAATACTTCCTAAAATAAATAATTCGATGTTAAATGAACTGGAGTGATTTTTCGCCGAATTAGTGAAACAATTTTGGAAATTGTAGTGGACATTTTAAGCTCATAGGAGCTGTAAAAACTTCGAGTTGACAATACTTAAATTTATTATAAGTCGAGGCATTAATTGAAAGCCTGAAGGAACTGCCTTAAGAGAAATGAAACGAAAAGTAAAAGACACTTAAGGCTCAGTTAGCCGACTGTAATGTAATGTAACTGCAACGGTAGGAAACAGCTGATCGATTTTGTCATGTGAAAAGTAATGAAAATGGTTATAGAGATTAATGTAACGTAACCTACTTTTCATATAAAAATATCGATCAGCTGTTTCCTACATTACAGTTACATTGCGTTACAGTCGTCTAACTGAGCCTTTAGAGAGATTGTTGTGGCTCAGGGTAATTCGGTGCATCTGAGTATAGTACTGTAACTTGCTTTTACCTAACGATAATAATCCTCCTGGAAATTTTTCAAATAGAATGGGAAACAAGCAAAGCAACTTCTTAATAGAATGATTTAGAGAGAGACCTTATAATATTTTTTTTTACTACTTGCAGTCTTTATATTATCTCCTACTGTCTAATAACTTTAAACTCTATTTGCTTGAATTCACTTAAAAATTCTTGTTTTTTATTTAAAAAGAATGTCTACATTAATTAAACATTAGAAATTTTGTACATTTTTATTTAATAAACGTACTTAATTTAGAAAATTAGATTTTCCTGGGAATCCCGCAAGTTTACTGGAACGCAAAAGTCCGAGTCCTACTGCTGAGGTTGTCGAATTTATATTAATAATGGCGCCCTATGTTCCAATGGGTGTTAAAAGAACATATACTTACATGTATACCAATAATATGTATACATGTATGTTTATATGTATATTTATGTAAGCATCTCATAACTTAAGAACGGATCAATGAATCGGAAATAAATTTACCGCATTCGAAATATGTTGTGGTCACCTTGATGCAGCTTTGGTAGTTTTCGAAAATGTTCGAAAATTAAACTTTTACATAATCATTTTTTTAAAACAAAATGTTTAACTACTAAACCGACCAAGTTCGAAATATAATCAGCTCATAAAAGAGGGAGTACTGAGGCCTTATAAAAGACATCCGTACTCCTTCCTTTTCCCGCTGGGTATGTACATATTTTGTTGTGATTTTTATTTAATGCTCCATGGCTAACATTATAGTAAACATATAATACCGACTGTTCCCGTGAAGTGGATGAAAGAAAATTGAAACAAGAATAATTAAAGCAAAGAAAAGAAGAGGAAGAGTAGGTACTCAAGAGAAAAGAAGAAAAGAAAAAAAACGAACTCACATCAACAACATATTTCTTCCACTGAAGATAATAATGATGCGGAAGGGAACAAAAACAAGGCGCGGTTGTAAGAAAAATACAATTATAAATATATATATAGAACGAGAGAAATATTGATATTTTAATAAACAAAGCCAAGAATAATGTGATAGACAAAAAATAAATAAAATATTAAATTTATTTTACCTTAATATGTTGCAACAAACAAACAAATCAGTCTAGAGTACGATTCTTGATAATGTCTTCCCTGTTTTTGTTGTTTTTCACTTTAACTGGGTGGTTGTTTTGTGAAGATGCATGGGATGGGTGCTGCAGCAAGTTGTGTCAAGCAGTGGTAATACAAATTTAATCCAATTGATGTTGTAGTTGTCGCTGCTGTGAACGCTGCTGTTTTTTTTACAATTTGTTAATGTTGACAATAAGTTGCTTTTGTGTACTCCTATGAAATTGCTTTCCACATGCCTTATTAGAATTTTTTTTTAATTTGGTGGTGGCAAATTTTAATTGAGTGTTTTCTTTGAATTATTCTCAAAAAATTTAACACTGTTAGAAGTTTATTTTTTTTAAATTTTTATTTTTGTAGGTATTTAAATTTTTTAAATTTCTTTTCAATTTTTAGCTTATGAGGAACAGACGTAATTTCGTTAACTGGTTTCATTTTTATATATAATGCATGTATGAATATATGTATTTACGTATGTATGTATGTATAAATATTTTTCCCAATTGCATGTATGTATGTATTAGATTCACTATATTTTTTTGCAAGGATATTTGGCATTGAATGCCAAACACCAACAAACATTTACAATCTACTCATACACAAGCACTTAACATGTTCACAACGATACTTACATACATACACACATTGTACATATGTATTTACATACGTACATATCCAGGAAAACACGTTTGCAGTAGGCTTTTTCAAAGAGGTTGTTGTTTTTGCTCTTCTTTTCGTCGTAAAACACAAGACATCAGAGTCAGTCGAACCAAACTGGCAAGACATACGCGAACTCGAATAAAACAAAGAAGAGAAAATACAATATATAAACAATCACACAAACACACGCATTTGCTAATGAAAAACAGGAACAGAAGAACACGAAAAAAAACCAATCAAATCAATATTAGTTCTTTCACTATATCACCAACTCACAATTTTTTGCTTCAAATACATACATACATATCTATTTTGTATTAAGTATTAAAAATATTTTTAATAATTTTATTTTTCATTTTCACTCAAGCATTTGTATAGAGAATTGCTTAAAAAAAATTCACACAAAAACTTATTTGAGAATTCACGCGTACCGTCGCCTATCGTTGCGTCTTCAATCGTGCTTTGTTCACTCATTTTACAATATTGGCAGACCGAGGCTGGCAAAGGTCTGGCCATCTATTAGATACAAAGCCGCCTCAGTAGAAAAACGCACTTTAAGATAAATTTTGTATTTGTATGCTCCCAAGACTGCAGGTACAAGGGAGATGACTATAGTGATTTGCTCAAAATAACAGTTTATTACTCATATGTCATATCTTGCGTTTGCGTCACTATTGTGATTAATTAAGAGTGTTTGAGAGAGCGTAACAGTCAGCTGTTTTATGTTTTGGTAAAACAATATACAACATGCAATACATATGTATATGTATATACATACATATATATTAATTAAAACTGATAAAGCAGTGCTGTCAACTTTTTGATTTGAATAGTTTAAAAAAGATACATAAATATCGCACATTTACTTGAAGAAAGGCAAAGGCGTTGCAGCAAAAGAGGGACATCTTTTGCGGCAAAGGCTCGATATGTATGTAAAACATGCTTACTGCTTATGTTTCAAATATAACTTTTTCGTGAAAGGTTATTATTTTTGCATTGTTATAAATTCCTTTTGTGACCAAATTAATATAGCTTACAAGTAAGCAGAAATAATGAATCATCTAAAGATCTACATATGTATATTCCTTTATTGCAAGAGAGGCAGAACTCAAAAAACTAGTTTTGCAGTTTTAAGCTCTTAACTTGCATGCAACTCAATGAAGATATAAAAATATTTCATTTTCTCAAGAGTTGCGTACAAAAGACTTTCAAATGAAGTTCTTACACAAGATTGTATATGATATGTATAAATATTTTTTCTGCATTATAAACTCCCAAAATGCATTTGTAAGACATATCTATGTTGCGCAATAAAGGAGCGATATGTATGAATGGATCCCTGAAAAGTATTTTTAGTGAGCAGCAATTAAATATAAAAAAATTATTTCAATAATAAATTATTAAATAAAATACAATAATTATTACATATTTCCGTGGAAAAATAAAACAAACTCACACAAAACCGTTTAATATGTTTAAAGTTGACAACACTGCAGACAAGTATTTGGCCACAATGGAGAAGAAAATTTTTAGAATGTTGGCTTAAGAAATAAAGACAGCATAAAAATATTTATAATGCATAAAATATTAACAATCGTATTGGATATTTTTTCTCAAATCATTTACACTCTTCCATTTAAAATTTATAAAGAAATATTTCACTTAATTAACATTAAAATTTTTTCACTAATTTTGTTTATCAGCCAAAATATTGTATGTATGTACTCTATTCGAAGTTGCTTTTGCAGATACCGCTTGTTAATAACTGACTAATCAATCTCATACTATGGGATAGCTAACATGTATTGTACACAACATATGTACATACATACATATATACATCCATGCATACATATCGCACATTCGGTTCAATAGTGTCATTACTCAAAAAATTCGTTTTTTGAGTTAATATTGCAGAATAATAATGCATTTAGTATTTTATCTTGCATAAAATTTCACATAAATAGCCTGTACTATCACCTGCTGTGAGAATAATACTTGTTCATGCCTTCATTGAGTTGTGTGTGAATTAAAAACTTTAAACGTGTTTTCTGCAAAACTAATTTTTTTTGAGTTATGACACTATTGAACTGAATGTGCGATATGTACATACGCACGCACACTTTTTTATTTCCAATTCTCTTTTGCTGTTTAGTTTTCTTCGTTTGACACTTCCAGTTGTCTTTTCCTTCTACTTGGTGCTTGTATTTTAAATCGTAGATACTATTTGTATCTGTTAGATGCAATTAACACATGTTAATTTTAAATCACAGAATTGCCAGGATGAAAAAATAATCATAATATTGTGATCTCTGCTATTTGTTTATTGTTAAAGTCAGTTTTCAAAAACAATGAAACCATTTAATAGTTGTATGTGTGCATAGTCTTTTTTAAAAGATTTACATATTATGTATGTACATACAAAGTTTTTGTATCTTTAAAAAAATTTTTATTTGGAACTTATGAAACACTTCGGTTGTCTTGTATAAAATAATTATATACAATAGGAGTTCATTCACAATAGACTCTAAATGGTTTGTACCTCAGCTAAGGGTGTATTGTAGACAAAATAACTGTAATAACTCTTGACTGTGAATGTTATTAAAGAATGAATTTTTTAGTTGTTCCACTACCCGCCACACCATATACAGTTACACCATGTTAAATGGAAGCTGTCAATAAAATCTAAAATCATATACATACATGCATTCATTCGAAGCTGGCAATACATAAGTTTACAAAGGTTTCAACCTTTTTGAACAACCGCGAACAAGAGGGACATTTTCAATTTCCATCGGATATTTTGTTTTAAATAAATTGTGGACCGAATTTTGTAAAACGCAACACTTATGCATTAAACTCATTCACCACAGCAGGCTACCGACTACAAAATGGCAAGGATAGAGTACACATGTTTATATGAGAGTGATTCTTTTGAAGACAGCAAGGAACAGGGCGGCAGGTTGTTGTATATGCTGATTTTGTCGTTGTAGTCCCATTAAACAAATTTCTATTTGTTTGGCTACAATGAGAAAATTCAGCGTTGCCAGTATAATTTAAAATGTTGAATGAATGTTATCGTACAATTATTTCATATTATCTAACAGAAACAATATCAAAAATTGATGTAAAGCATAAATTGATTCATTTTTATACTTTTACGTCATATAACTACATTTTGAAAGAGTATTTTATTTTTATGAAAGCGAAATATTTGAAGATGGCAATACTGAACTATGTATTTATACTGTCGTCTCCAAAATAATTAAGTAGCTGGCTACGAGGCGACAAATGCTGCTAGCGGCATTTGAATGTGTTTAATGCATTGCCGTTGGCAAATTTTGAATGTGTTTTGTTTATGTAATTCAAATATTTTCCGTGTAAAATTTATCAACGCTTGGCGTTGCGTTTTACAAAAGTAGGCTCTATGTATTCTTGTTATATGGATGTTTAGGTGCACTGTAGTACGCCTCTGCACACAGTGTGTACATTTACAAGAAGCCATTCGTAATGTTTTTAACCTCTTCAGAACTTTGTTTCAATCCACCGTAAAAAGATGAAATTTAAAATATCAGGAGGCTTATTCCAGGCTACCTCATATGCGAAGTTTGACATACTCATTGAATAACTGACTCACTCATGAATATTATGATGAATTTTAGATATATCTAAATGGCATTTTATCCTACGCCTTTGTAGCTTGTCTGGAAAAAAACAAAGAGAAATGTCAAAAAAAACCCTCGAGCTTAAATTTCGTGTATTTTGTTTTACTCCATAAGCTTCTCAACAAACTCAAAACGCCTTCCTGTAAGTGCAAGCAGAAAAGGCACAGTGTAAATTTCGTCTAAAGAATTGAAATTCTGTACAATAAAGGAGAAATAGGAATTTTTAAACAGGGAGTGGTTCCGCCCTCTTAAAGCTCCGAATTTAAAATTTAAATTAAATAGTTAACGCACAAGCGATGTGTATGTGAATGTGTATTGCATACACATTGCAGCCATGCAGGTCTATAGTTTTGCGTTTTCAAAACATACAATGTAAACTTCCAGTTTCATGTACTTCCGCTTATGCTGCAGTCACACTATCAAGTTTTTTTTCAATTCTCTTTCAAGATTTTTACACATACTGCTTGTCAAAATTCACAAAAATTGAAAGCTGTGACGTAGGCTGCACGCAATTTCAAAGCAAGTTTTTCAGCAAGATGTCATCAAGAAAACAAATAAAATTTATTGTTTCCTTGAAATTATTGGAAATGATTTAATTTCTCTTTCAACTTCTTTCACCGAAAGTTTTGTTTCGGTGGAAATAACTTTTAAATCATTCCGTCTATATGAAGGAATATTCATATTCCACAGAACTTCATGACTTCTGTATAATTCTGTAAACCGCAAAACGTCGTTGTATTTGTTTATTTGGTTCACAAACATATTTTCTTTGTTGTAATGGCACTTTTATTATTTATTTTATTAATTTCAAAGAAATAAAACAACAACGGCAGCATAATATTTTTAAATAAGAATGCAAGTTTGGAGGAAAAAGCTGCAATCAGCTGTTTTCTTGACTGAAAACTGAACCTGAAACACTCAATTGCACGAAAATTTGAAAGCAAATTCTCAGCAAGCTTCAGAAGTGTGAGTGTATTGGTAAAAAAATGAGAGAAATTTTAAAATTTTAATGAAAACTTGATCGAGTGACACCCAAGTTAGCAGGCTTTACGCACTCGTCATTCACCGTTTTCTACGACACTTAACATTCATCACAAGCAGTGGCCACAGAAAAATCTTGAGTTTAAAAAAGTGAGGTGAGGCGGTGTAACGCCCATAACAATTTAAGAATATAATTTAGGACAGAATGCCTACTAGTTTTTTACAAAAGAAGAACTCAAGTTGCTCAATCATGAGCAACTAGAAAAATCTGAAAAATCGAAATTTTGTATTAAGGGGCAGGTGCACGTTCTTAAAGCTCAGAATGCAAAATTAAAATTAAGGATAAAAGCCTGAAACAAAAATCTTTACAAAAGAAGCATCCCTATTTGATTTTGCTTTTATTTTATTTTCCAACACCTTTTTACAATTAGTTTCCGCATTGGGCGATAATAAAAGTATTTAAAAAGTAAAACGAAAAACCAGATATCATTTTCATGTACGAAATACCGAAGTATATGTATTCGACATTCAGTCTTTAAGATGCCTTATGTACAAAGGGCATACATAAAAATCAATTTTTATACCTTTTCTTTGCCGGTAACTGGTTTTAGTATCTTTTTAACCGTATTTCTTTTATTTTGGTTAGTTTTAATTATCATTCTTGGAACTTTATTTGTTTCTCTGCTTATCATTTGATTGGACTAAAAATAGTATCGCTTCAAGAGTCAAATTACATGTGCTCATTTTTAAGGAACCAATTTGCTAAGGACAATTGTAAGTTATTATGACAAACACTAGCCGAACGGAACAGCATAGTGTTTTCGAAGGCCGCCACACCATCTTCATCGGCGTTTTTGTGTTTGGTCTACTGTGTCTGTTGTCTATTGGTTTTAACTTCAGCTCTATACCTATTATTCAATGCATGAATGTAATATGTGAATTTATTCATTTATTAAGAAATATACAAAATCAAACTAAAAAGTAATCCAACTCTAGCAATAGCTAAACCATATCCACAATGATTTGGTTTTAATTATATCCTTTCTGCCAAGAGAAAACTAAAACACAGGACGAATCTTGTATATCCTTACCTACCGACGTGCGCATTGAGTATACATATACGAGTACATAAGTGCATGCATACATACATACTTAAATATTTGTTTTGTAAAAAAATTTGTTCAATTAACAAAAAAAAAAAAAAATAAAAATTTGGTTTAGGTAGTTACTTTTATAGAAAAAAAAATACATAAAATTGGAACTCTGAAACCCTTTTTTGGATTTTGCTGATTTTTACTACTAATCTAATTTAGACTATTTCAGTCTAATACGTCTTAAGCTTTCTGTGAGATTCGGAAAACCGATTTCACATACAGACAGACGAAAATTTCTTATTCGTCTTTCATACTCATAAGGAAACAAGAGTGAAACAAGTTTAAGTCATAATAAAACAAGTAAATATATATTTAATATCAATGAAACGGGCTTTATTGGAAAGAAAATTGTATGAAATTAATGTTTAAATATGATTTCTGGCATGTGATCGCCACGGCTGGCACGTAGAAGGGGCAACCTGCAACACCAATTTTCAACAACTTTTCGCAGAATTTGCGGCCGCATTTCGCCGATAACTCTTCGAATGTTAATTTCCAAGTGTTCTATTGTTTGTGGTGACTTAATACAACCCCAAAGAAAATAATCCAATGGGGTGAAATCACACGATCTTGGTAACCAATTAATTGGGCCATTATGTGAAATTATTTTTTCATCAAAAAAGTTTCTTTGAGTAAATCGATTGTAGCACCCGCTGTGTGACATGTGGCTACGTCCTGTTGGAACCACATATCAGCAAGGTTAATGCCACGTAATTTAGGTACGAAAAAATTTCGAATCATGTTCCTATTCTGACCGTCATCGTGTTTGAAGACATATAGGCCAATGACTCCGCGTACCAAACAGTAATTTTCTGTAGATGTAATGGTATTTCGACAAAAGCTTGTGGATTCTCCTCACTCCAAATGTGATAATTCTGCTTATTTATGTACGAATTCAACCAGAATTATATACGCCATAAAATGGGAGAAGTGCACGATGATTTTGACGAATAGAACAATTATTTTGATTAAAAATATCAACAATTTGCACGCCAGGCGTTGCTCTTGTGTAAGTCGATTCATAATGAAATTTTGAAGCAAACTAAACAAAAAGCCACTATCAGCTGTTAAATGGGTTCAAATGGGCTCAAATAAACCAGTGATGCCAACTCAAAGTTGTGACACTTAAAAAAAACACGCTTTATATACTGTATGAGTCGCATATTAATATTGTGGAAATTACACATCGACTAAAAAACTTATATACACCATTTGCCATTTTTGGTGAAGGGTATAAAAAATGTTCAAGCAAATATCTCATAATAAAATACTCAACAATTACCAATAATGAAAAAAGTGATTCCAATTCAGATTAGAGTGAAAAAAATGTGGCATTTAGCATAAGATAAGAGCAAAAATAAACAAACCTAAAATATAGTTGAAAGCAGTTTTTAAGTTTCAAGATAATATATATTTTGTTAATAAAATATTTTCGTTTGGAGTTTAACAAATAAACAAACCGCACTGTGGATATAATAAAACAACCATAAAGAAGAGTAATAAAAGTTTACCGCGTTTGTTATGAATACTTTGTATTTTAATTTATTCATTTATATTTATGTGCTTAAAGCGATAACAACCTAAGTCGATTTAAGACTGAATCGAAAACAGCTAGTTGTTCCTTCTACTAGTGTTTGCCAGAATGTGTACAATTAACTTTGGTGTTATTTCCCGGCAAAAAAATAAATCGGAACTATTTCCAAAGGTTTACCACTTTCATTGCATAGCAATCACTACAATTACTGAATTTAATATTCTAAAGCTGTCGTTTATACAATCAATTGTTCTAGACAACCTTTTAAGCGCGTACCATTCAGTTATTTGGATCACCTCCGTCCTATGACAGCCATGTGTTAAATTCATTGATGCTACACCAGAAATGTAACTACTTGGAGCTGAGTTCATCAGTGCTGTAACTAATGATTCGTATTGTAATTTTTTGCTGGGTTGTTCACTTTTTTTCAATGAAAATGATTTGGTATTGTTGATTCACTATTGCTATGTTTCCACTATGAGTTGAATCACATGCTTCGCCTTCTCAATCATGTTTATGAATCATGCCGCTTACACTGTGCATTCGTGCTTCGTTCTGGAATTTTTTGCAAATTTTCACACAAACACACGTATCATACGTACGTGCGTTTGGTTTGTTTTTATTTGCTCACACGCACATACACATATACTCGTAACTTTTTTGTTTTGATAGCTACTTCAGATCAACTGGCGATAAACAGCGATAAAAGTTTGAGAAGATACCAATTTTTATATTGAATCTACTTGATTCGCTCTCATAATTTTGTATGGCGAAGCTAGTTGCTTCGCTCATGATTGAGGAGTGAAGCATAAATAGAGAGCGAAGCACGTATAGTGGAGACATACTTTATAGTTATAGCCATATCCAAGGAAAAAGCCAAATTATACTAAAAACTGAATTTTTGTTAAATCTGGGGTGCATTTGTCAAAAGAGTGATCTTCAATCTTTATTTTAATCTGCCCATTTTGATTTTTTGAATAAAACGTTCATACATTAAAATGGGATTTTATCGAAAATATGTGCTCCGACTTACACTATTGTTGCTGTGGCCACGCCACAGTAACTTAATGTATGAGTTCATAAGCTTATTTGATTTTATTATATATCATATTTAAAGGGAAAAGCGTCACGTATAATTATTAAGTTTAATTATTAGTAAAAAATGCGGGATATTCTTTTATATTTATCTGCCGTAATTATCTAAACAAATAAGTTCGAAAAAAAGAGAGAAAATAATTTGGCAGAATAACACGCAACATTTTGTTTTTGCTATTTTTTATTGTTAAGGATGTTGTCTCGAATTTCCTTGGCACTTATTTACTTGTGTACATACTTATAAAGTTGCATATATATGTGTATGTACATGCATATGTTTATGTGTACGAGTATGTTGTTCAAATATCTTTTATGTCTGTTTTACATTCTCGAGGCGAACGGTATCATGCAATTTTGGCGATCGATATTTGCACTAAAATATCGGGTGTTCATTTTTATTACGGAGTATCTTGAATAAGCAATATGTAC
Source organism: Nowickia ferox (assembly GCA_936439885.1). NCBI lineage: Eukaryota > Metazoa > Arthropoda > Insecta > Diptera > Tachinidae > Nowickia > Nowickia ferox. The sequence continues at coordinate 84,674,149 of OW387023.1, read as the reverse complement.
TATTTTTTGTGCCTACATTTTTTTACACATTTATTTTGAAAAATAAAAAAAAAACAACTGGAAAATGATTTTGTGAAATTTTCGCAGTCTTGCGATCACAATTCTTTTTTCTATTCAAAATTTTTTCTCTTCCCCATGGGTACAACCAAGATTCTGGAGATGAGATACTATTAAGGGCTGGGTATCAATTTTTCAGGGAAAGCAAGACTCTGGCTGACAGCCTGGGCCATCCATTGAATTTTGGGATGCAATGTAATGACAACCTGTGCCATGTTAAAGCACTTGGGCACATCCTAATTGACAGTTCAAGATGGTAACGAATTAACTGATTAACACTTTCCACACTTTCGGTTTGCAAACATTTTCATCCAACGAATGCAAGGTATGCTTGCAATATTGACGTAATCATAAAGCTAAATTGGCTATATGCCATGTACAAGTAACTCATGTAAATGTAGAAATGTGTGTGATTCGGTTAAATGTGTCGAATTTCAATTTAAGGTAAAAAAAATATTACTATTAATTTTAAAAAATTCAACCAGCGGGCTGAAAATTCTCGTGACATCAGATAAGTTTACCAAACATCACAATCTATGAAGTATACAGAAAAAGATATTTTTATAAAAGCGTTCTAACTTTTATAAAAATATTACACTTGCCATGTTGTTTGCAACTAGATTTAATGCAAAAAAAGTGTATGATATGTCCAATTGAAATAAGAAACTTTATTGCAATTACAATTTATAAAAAAAACGAATATTCTTTTTTAACTTGGCTGTCATAGTAAACATTTCTTGCAAACAACTTTTTTTTTTCTTGGCTTGGAAATTCTCTTATCATTTACCTTCAAAAGTAATGAAAAAAAAATACTTAAAAGGAAACAAATAGATTTATTTGTATGAAATGGAAAACGTTACAGAAAATTGCTGTTGGTTTTTTTGTAGCACTTTAAGGGCCATAGTACAAGGCAAGATTTAGTCGGACGGATAAATGGCTTAGCATTATAAAACCTTCATTTATTATTTTTTTTATCCATTAAATATTATTATTATTTATAATAATAACAAACAAAACTTGAAGTTGCAATAATGCAAAGCTTTTTATGGGGCAGGCAAAATCCTGCCTTTAACTATCGGCAAGTTGTAATAATGGCACTAACTAACTGGTTTTAACAGATTCAAAAGTAATGAAAAAAGCTTCAAAAGAAGGAATGTTATAAAAACTTGTTGTATGTTCAGGTTATTTTCATTTAAGGGTTTTCACAGCAACAACAATTCAAGTGAATGTGCTGCCACAGAGATATTCGAGTCGAATATTTTACAATAGTCAATAAAAATATAATCATGTAGTTTGTGCATAAAAATAGGTTTTTAATTTTTAAAAGAAAATAAAATTCAATAGCATTTTATTGTTAACATTTGAGCAAAATCTAGTATTTCCAAGATTTCGGGTAAAACCTAGTAGATTTCCCATTTCTACTACAAATCTAGTAGAACTTAATAATACAACTATGATTCTTTTTTAACCAAATTTTTACTAAAAAGGCAGCTTGTGTACTAAAAAAAGTATGAGAACTGGCTCTAGTAATATTGCTTTTTTAGAGTTGCTTTTTGCTACGTCTTGCAAGTTCGATCTCGTAAGTAGTAGATTTCGAGACAAATTAAATGCCCTATAACAAATTTTCTATTAATGGTGTGTGGATGAGCTAGTTCAGCACTTTTTGAGTTACAGTTGAAGAAAAAATTTTAGACAAAGGATTTTGTCTTGGATACCAAATTTTGAAAATTGTCAAAAAAAGCTTAGTGTAAACCATTCAAATTTCTATAATGATTTCATATCGAATTTCCCATATTTCAAGACAATGTAAGTGCAGTATTAATTGTTTTTGTTCTGGATAAAAATTTTTTTATAAATATTTTATTTATTTATTTATTGTATCCTCAAAAAACTAACTAACATTAAGTATTCAAATCTTAAATCTAGATATAGAAGAAGTCTCGTTTGTAGTGTTGGCTATTAGGGCCCTAATGTCCCTCTTTTTTAAGCTGATGTATCCAGTAAAGTTCAAGATATAACGAGCAAATGGATTAGGATGTGACTCGAGTTTTGTTAAATATTTGCCTGCGTATTTTGCAATTTCAGCAGTCACAACTGGTATATTTAGATCACGATGTGAATTTGAATTTTTGATGTACCATGAAGCAGATGTTATTAGCCTTAAAATAAAATTTGACAAATATCAAAAAAAAAAAGAAAAAAAAGAAAACTTGGTGTAAACAAAACAAACACACACACAGCTACACATTAAAAACTTACGACATCTCTCTTTTTTGGTCGGTGACTAAAAGTACAAAGCATCAACTCAGGGAGAAAGAATGAAAGTAAACTTTTAGCAATAAGTGTTTGTTGTAAAAGTTTGTGTGTTTTCATTTCTTCGTTTCGCCAACAAAATGTTTTTACCTGATGCTGGTTTAATGTTCTACTTAGATACCAAAAATAAGAAAATAAATAAGAAAACAGAAAATCAGAAGAAGTTCATATATAATAAAACTTGCAAATTGTTTTTGCTTCTAAAAAACTCAGTGAAAGAAATCATTAATACCTTCACATATTTCCCGAAAATGGGAAATTTTATCCCCAAATGTGGATAAACTAAGGCTGGAAACTCAACTTCAGCAAAAGATACTAAACAACAATTGAAGATTTATTTTTGTACTCATTCACACTTGTTCTTTAGATGTTTAAGTTTTATATTAAGTCCAACGAAATAATTGTAATAATTTTTAGTGGACCATTTTTGGCCACTTTTCCGCTTGGGTATTTTTTTCTCCAAATTTGGTTGCATGTACCTAAAGGAAGGTTCAAAATGTATACATATACACAGTCAGTCTGTTTCTTAAATCTTTTTTACAAATAATAAGGACACTAAATGTTCTCTCAACTGAAGCATTTGAAAATGGCAAAATAAAAATTAAATGTATTACATTTTAAGAAATCTATTATTCGACATCTATTATTGTCATAAGTTTATTTTAGTTGATATTTATTTGCTGGCAGTTAAGCATTGTCTATTAGTGTTGAGCGATACTGTGATTTTTTAATAATGTTGTTTCTTGTGACTGTGATCACAGTTTAGGAGTTTTTTTTTGTTGGCAGCAGTTCTGTTATTTTAACAAAATCTAATAAGAAGAGTAGCAGTGAAATTAAACAGTGACTGTGATCACGGTTTAACACATTTCAGCTCATCTGCTTTAAAAGTATTTATTAGTATTGGTATTTTGATATACTAATAAGAAGAGCGACAAGAACAAACAATTAGCAATCAACCCCATCCAAATATTGAGAATTGTCGTATAAGAGGCAGAGAGACAGTAAAATTGCAAATACAAAAATGTGAGACCTATACATAGTTGTCAAAAAAGACGATTCGACACGATTTGACGATTTTTTCTTGACAAACGGTGAAGGTATAAAAAAATTCATGTGGTAACTTTATTTAATGTATAGAAAAATTGCTCATCTTGCTTAGCCAAATCATCGGTAGACTTCAACCACAGTCACATACCTCTTATCTTATGCACAAATAGTTTTTGAAAGTTTGTGTATAAGATAAGAGAGGTTTGTGACTGTTCAGAATGTGGTTGAAGTTTTGTGATGATTTGGCTAAGCATCAATGAAATATATAGAGAATGCTTAACCACCACTAATTAAATTTCAATCGTTTACGAGGTCGGATCAAAAAATAACCGTTATTTTAAATTTTTTCAAAAAGTATTTATTTATTCATCAATAACTATCTTGTCCCCTTCAAAATCATCCCCCTCAGATATAACACACTTATGCCAGCGTTTTTTCCAATCCTCGAAACACTTCTGAAACGCGCTTTTTGGTATCGCCATCATTGGCATCTTTTCGGCCTTCCTTAAACCGGTTATACCACATTTGAACTTGTGTTCTGCTCATAGTAGACTCGCCAAACTCCACAGTCAACATTTCAAATGTCCTTGCGCATTTAATTTAGTTTTTTACAGAAAACTTAATACAGTTTCTTTGATCCATTTTTTCGAATAGTAAAAAATCGAAGAGCACACCAAAACACGACTAACCTTTTTATCTGTCAAAAATAAACTGACAATCCAAAATGACTGATATTGCCAACATATATAACAGACATGTGTACCAACATAACAGAAAAAAAATGCGAAAATCGAACACCCGTAACACACGAAATTTGAAAATAACGGTTATTTTTTGAAACAAATCTTCCTCTAGGTATTCTTTTGGTGGATAGAAATCTTTTTAGGATTCCGTAGAGCAAAGGTTAAAAGGAACCATATTGTTTTGGCTATGATAACCGTAAGACTTTAACCGCTACAACAACAAATATATGGTAGGGTGTTCTAAAGCGAGCAAGGAAACATGTTGAAATACTAATAGTAATATACAGACAATTATATATACTATAGACACATGCAATTTTCAAAGTTAGCGTATTTTTATGCAGACTACAATAATTAACGCTCATATTTAAAAAATCTAAATTAAACGAGATTCTACCAGTTAATGTAATTATGATACAGCAAGTTATATCTTGGAAACCACGAGAAGCAAAATTTTTAAAATTTTACAAAACTCTAAAACTAAACAATCCCAAAATTAAAAAACTAAATAAAAAATGCGATTAAATATCACCAAAAATAAAATATATCCCTAAAATGCTAAAAAATCAACATAAGTAAAGAGGTGACTAAAAAACGAAAAAAGTTGCCAAAAACTGGAATAAACTGCGAAAACGGAAAAAAATTTTTAAATTAAAAAATCACTAAGACTAAAAAACAACCGAAAAAATTGCCTAAACAAATCACAGAAACAAAAAAAAATAAATTTAAGTTTGGCTTGTTTTTATGGTTAAGCAATCCCATTTTTGTAACTCAGCAGTAAAATTCAACCTAAAAAATGTTTGAATTTAGCTAACAAACTTAAATAAATAAAGACTTTATGTCAAATAAATATACTTCGTTATTTCATTTATGAAAAAAAAATCATAAAAAATGCTCTGCAAATATACAAAATGCAGTGCGTACCTTCACAGCTTTTAGGGATGCCTGACTGTCGACGTAAAAGTTTAAATCCTCTGACCACTGTCATGCCCAGAAAGGCGCACCTTTGAACCTTAGCAAGCTTTACCACACAATCATAGGAAATATCCTGTCTGACGTATTAATATTCCAAGAATGTTTACGCAGGGCTCTAATATGTACATTGCTGTTGATATTGATCATACGCCTGCTGCAAGAAATTCTATTAAATGTACTAGCTATGTATGCTAAAAACAAAAAAGTCATCGTATACGTAATGTTAAAAAAGTATATCAATTGGATATTAATCATACGTAAGTGTAGCTGGTTATTGTATTTCTTCTCGCGTGAAACGAGTGCATTGTATTCGTAATAAAAACAAAGTAAAATGAAACCAAAAAAAGTGTTTCTCTTTTTATACTTTGCAAAAATCTTCTGTCATTCAAATAATTTCCTAGGAATTATTGGAAGGATGTGAAAAAAGTATTACAGACCAACCTAAATTACGACGCAAAGCGTTGTCTGGGTGTCAAAATTTCTCATGCCCATACAAAATGTATGAAGCCAACCGAAATAACGCGGTGTCAACGCTTTGCAATTGGAAAATCCAATTTGACAGCGCGGTAAGAAGTGAATTTGGCTGCAAAAGTACTGTTGTTTTTGTTAAGTAATGAAACTTTAGCTACTTTCAGTTCAATTTAGCGTTTTCATTTTTATTTCTTATTTCTATTTAGAGTTTTTTATTAACCAAAGTGAGTAAAGATTACTGTTTCTGGCGCAACGTTAACGCTCTTATTGCTTATTTCAGCGTAAAAGATAACCGTTAAATTACGTTGCGCTTTGCGTCGTAATTTAGGTTAGCCTGTTAGTGTGTAGTTGGTTGAAAAGATCCTCAGATGAATTGAGTGGTGCCAACTTATTTAGAGCACAACGCATAGATCGTGTGGAATTGTGCATTTTTACACTATTGTAAGAAAACTGTCAACAATTTTATGGAAATTTATTTACACAAACCTATTAAGTTTCCCCAAGAATTTTGACTCGTAAAATAAAGCTGTGCAATTGTACATTTTACAAACAACAACTACACAGAGCGAATAGATTGGTAAAAAATCTGTTGGAGCAACAAATATTTAATTATGTATTCCAATATTCTATATTTTTTATTAAATATCAATCAATTGTACGATTTTTTTTATATTTATGAACAAAAAACCATAATTACAATGCAAATAGAACTCTCACAATAGTTTTATTAGTAATAACAATTGATTCCGTTCATTTCTAATAAATATTTTAAAGTATTGGTAAGCACAACTGAATTAAATTCAAGTTAGAAAGTAACGTAACTGAATATTGGCTTCTGAAATGAAAAAAAACTATTCCTGTAAACAATATTTAATTTGAAAAAAAAATTCGGTTATTGTAACTAACAAAGCATTTGCCATCGTACTGAAATTCTATTGAAATAAAAGAAAAGATAATTAAATACTTTATTGATGTTCTCAACCGAATTTTTTGTTTTGAATACGAAAGGGAAAACATATTTTGTTGTCGCTATTGAATTATTACTTATTTGTTTAAAAATGTGAATGTTTTATAAACAAAAAATAAAAATTAGATATAAATATCATACAAAAAATATCTTTTGCAGAATAATTACACAAAATCCCGATTTAACAAAAAAGGTAAGGACATTATTACGTACTTGCATCGCAAAATATTCGAAGTTTTATTACTATTATTCTGAAGTGAAATTATTTGTGCAAATAATATGTAGTTTCTTGATAGGAAAATATCTCTGTGTAATAAAGCCGAACACGGGTAACGGGTGTTACAATGTAACACGCGGATCAGAAATGTGCAAATTTCATTTATTTCAGAATATAAGGAATATTTTAGAATAGTTATTTCTATAGTCACAATTAAAATTTCATTTTAAAAATTCACTTATCGCTACTGAAAAATTGGTGCTTACAAAAACTATATTCGTTCATTACAACAGAATTGTGTATTAGTTGATGGAACCGACAAAATTCGATTGGCTGCAAATTCGGTTATCACAACAAATCTGTTTTCTCTGTGTACTTCTGAACAACCTGAGCAACTTATTATTATTTTTTGGCTTTCTTTATGCATTTTTAGACGAAAACTTACACTAGAGGTAAAGCTGGAGCTTGTTTAGAAATGGTATGGTATAAAAGTCTCATTTGTTTAAATGAAAGTTTAACATAATGCGTCTAGTTGTGCTAAGAAATGTTTGGGCAAAGGTTTTCTGGTGATCTGCATGAGCAGCAGTGAAATGCGTATAGAATCCGGCTAACCCCTCAAAAAGCAATTTCAATGTATTTTTAATAAAAAAAATTTTCACTGAATAAGTAAAATAATAATATTTTGGAAATTTAGTTTGTAAAATATATATTTAATACATAAATTAATAATTGAAACATTCAAACGAAAATATTTCAATAATTAAGAACATTATATCAGTATGGCCTTTATGACTATCGTTTGAATCCCAAAAAATATCTTAAACATACTTTGGCTTTTTGTTGGAACTTTTATTGTAATTAAATCGATATGATTCTTTTATAGCCTCAAACGTTAATGCGACACTCTATTAATAGATTCACTTTAATAATTAACTAATAAAAACTAAATTAAACAGTTGAATCAATTAACCGGAAGTCAATGAAGCAGAAACTACTGTACTATAATTTTGACAAACTTTAATAATGAATAATTAATTCTTTCTTATTTTATACAATTAATTAATTAATCACTGCTTTTATTATTAATAAAACTTAAATAATTTGTAATTAAAATGCATTTAGTTTTCATGTTTCATTTCAATTATTTGGCCACATTAATTTTAATATCATTTGTTATTTGGTGCAGCAATTTCTCTTTCTTACCAACTTTGTTTATTCAGTAGTTTGATTGTCGCTTGCCTCCATTTTGATTTCATTAAAATTGTTGCTCTATTTTATGAGTTTGTGTTAGTCTAAAAGCAATTAAAAGTTTTTTCTTATTATTTTACTATAGTTTCTTGTCTAATTATTACTTCAGGTGTTGCAGATATTCTGTTATTATTATTGTTGTTGCCACTGTCCTTGTAACAATCAATTTAGCTACTTTTGTTGTCATTTTATGAAATCTGTGTACAAAGAAAAACTTGATGTTGTTTGTTTATTATAAGCACAGGTTACCTTGTCATGTTTTCCATCACAGGACGTGTTGCGGCAGTTGTACAACAAAGCCAGTTTTAATTGGTTTAAGGTGGTTCGTTTGAAAATTGTTGTATTTATTTGTATATGAGTACTTATACAAGACTTACTCTATGACACTTTTCATAAAACATGAGAGTTTTAAGGGGGTTAAAAGAAACCATAATTATGTTATTTAATAAAAATAAATTCTCTTAATAGTTTCGTCGTCAATACGAGCTAATACGTCCTGAGTATCTTTATGTAAATAAAACAAATTTTATTTAATTTTTCTCGCCGTTTCACAGACTATTTTATTGCAAATAGATTGCTCAGACTATTTTATTGCAAATAGATTGCAATAAAATAGTCTGTGATATAGTTCATACATAAACGTTGTATTAAGATTTATTTTAATATGTAAAAGTAATGTAAAAGTAATTGTTAAAAATTAATATTAAAAAACAAAATAACAATATTTCCCAACCCTTGATAAAGTCAACATATACTGACGAAACGGCGGGAAAAATGAAATAAAATTTGTTTTATTTACATAAAGATACTCAGGCCGTCCGTATTAGCTCATATTAACGACGAAACTATAAAAGTACATTGGCCATACAACAAAATAAGTAAATGCTCTTAATATTTATATTAAACCTTGTATTCTTTAATATTTTATTGTGAAGTACAGAAAGAGTCTAGTACTTGTATAAAATAATCAAATTAATTTTAAGTGATGTTGCACTATTTCTGTAATTTTACATAAGAAAGACAGAAACATTTCATATAAAAAATTAATTTAACGTCTTTTGACAATGCTTTTATTTCATGCGTTTCATGTTAATTCAACATGATTTACAGTAATCCTCATATATGAAGCCTCAACTGAGTCTTAGAAATAGGTAACTATCTTGTAGTTTGGAGAATAAATTATGGTTAAATCCTAAGAAACCTGTAACCTGTTTACGTTTATATATTTTTTGTAAATTTTTCGGAAATGATTTTGCTTCACATGTGTCTCATGTTAATTCAACATGATTTACAGCAATCTTCATATATGAACACAAAGCTGAGTATTTAATTTGAAGAATTAATTGCTGGGCTTAGCCAAAAACTAATAAACCTGCAATTTGTTTACTTTTATTTATCAACTTTTCAGTTTATCCTAGCATTAAAGATTATGTAAACTTTGTTCATGTGCTTGCCATTTATTTTACTGACTTTTACATCAATTAAATTCAAGATAACAAGTATAACACACAATTTTTGTTTACATTTACTTGCATAAGCAACAACTTTTGTGTGTCTTAAACTATTGTTGGTTAAAGTTCAATTATTTTGCTGATAAGATGCAAATATTTGGAATTTTAATAAACTTTTAACATGTTTGGTTTTCCAAATCAATAATGGTCAAAATAAAATTTTAATGAATTTTCTAGTCTTCAAAAGTTTTTTGGGAAATTTTATTCTTTTGTATTTTTGAACGAAAGTTTTAACTTTTCTTATTAGTTAAATCAGTTACAGTTCGGTAAATATAATAACTTGTTTATTATAAAGTGTACATGTTCTGTATGTAATTGATAATTAATTGATTTGTTAAATAGAATGTCTTATCTGGACAAAGTGATTTTTATAATACTTTTCTATTATGAGCAAAACCTGTCGAAATGTTTTTTTTAATGTTTTCTTTTAAATACTTCATGTGTTAGAATTTTCAAAATCAATTCGATTCTCATACATATAAATACGCGAAGTTCAAACTTTAATTCAAATACTACAGTGCCAATGTCAATGCAAAGCAACAATATTAGCTCTGTTCCAAATGACTTATACAAAGTTACCTAAAAGCGTTCCAGATAAAAAATTTTGTGAAATCTGGAAATTTGTTTTTAATTTCCTATACAAATTAACACAACCTTTTTCTTTGTGCAAGTTCGAACAAGGATTAAATAATCAGCTGTTTTTTGTTTACATATGAAAATATGAAAAGTTAATCAGAAAAGGGAAAAACGTTTTGATTTTAAAATTCATTAAAAACCAAAATCTGTGAACAAATTATGGACATATCACAATATACCTCGCTTTAACTTTTCATTTTGCAAATTTTTATTTTTGTGATGTTACTGGTATGCGGTTTGGTTTAAGCATCTGAAATCACTAAAATAAAGTGTAAATTAAAAAGTAGGCATCATTAGTATTTAAAAATGTGCAGTTGTGGGTTTTATTTTCCAGAAATTTTTTATAACTTTGGCACATTCAGGGAATAATTTTCTTTATACTCTCATTAGTCCAAACTTAAGCAAACTTGCACTTGTGGAACACTCCTCTCATATGTAAGCGAGTTTATAAGTTATAAAGTTTTCAGTTGGCAATACTGCTTGATAGGCAGCATGTCATTTGAACAGCTGTTATTTGACTTTTGTTACGTTTTATGTGCCATTATACCATGAACAAATTTATACCGCCTTAAAATTATGCATATTTTTTATATACCACATTTGCTCCACAAAACTACAAGCCTTCTCATAGACGTGTTGTAGAGCATAGTATGGAAAAAGGTCCAAATGACCATTACAGAGCCATGATCACTGATACAATTTAGTAGATTTAGATGTGATTTTTTGTGGTGCCACATAAAACCTCAAGTCTAAGATGATAAGACATCTGAAGTTTAAACCCTTGAATTACATATTATTACTCGAATACGAACTCCTTTACTGAAAAAATTTATCGAAAATGGAAATAAATCCATGTAGGATTCTTTCAAGCCAGCCAAGGTCATACTTGACATACTCTCAGGTCCGATTTCGTCCAGTTTGGGAAAGAGAAAGTCATTAAGCATTACATAGTCATACATTTGCTGTTTGCAGTAGTCGTTTGTCGTTTTGGAAAAAAATAATGCCCACCATATCACACAGTAACTTTGAGCGGGCGTAATGATTCTTTGAGTGTTACAGGCTTGTTTTTGGTGCCTCAGAAGCGATAATTTGTTGACTTCAATCTTAACTGATTCACACTGACTCTTTAACGTACTCAGCACCGTCTTTTATAGCAATAAGAATTCTTCTAAGCTATTCCTCACTGCCTCATTGACGGCCTAATCAAATGTTGTGCAACAAATTTAGAACGGGCAATGAAAAATTTGCTGTTATGTACACGTTATCACCTGTCAATCGATTGCTTTTGGATCACTAACTGACCAAATAGAATTCTCAAACAATGTGGGAACGAGTAAAGTGTATTGTTTCTAGAAGTTTGTGAAAAGTTCTGCTGGCCGTTGTTTTGAGTTTCAGAGTTGCCATGTAAAAGTTTTTGTGCTGGTAATACTGTGCAGAGTTGTTTCTACCATGCTGCATTTGTGTTTGCAATAGGTCCGTTTGTTTACCCCAAAACTTTTGCAATTTTGTGCAAATTTGTACTGAATTTTACTGAAATGCATTCGTTTACACATAAAATTGCAAAAGAGAGTACCAATGAGAGAGTAAATTGACAGTTGTTGACTGAGAGTCTGCAAATTTTTACTGGACAAATTTTTGCCAGTAACATCCAGTAGATGAGAAAAACACATGATTCATTAAAATAAACAAAAGTAAGCAAATACAAAGGGAATCATAATGGACCCAATTGGGTGTCCGAGTGGAGGTGCGATATAGCACCACCCTTCTTAACCTAACCTAACCTAAGCAAACACAAAGTATAAATTTTTTAATAAAAACATTTAAAAGATGAAGAATTGAAGTAAAAGTTAAAAAAAAACAACTGAAAAGTATTATGTTCAAAGTGATACAAATTAAAGAATAATCATCGTTAAATTTATCAATTTTTAAATTAAATTTAATTGTGTTATTTACTTTAATTTTTTAGAGATATATGGTTTATGTATATGTGAATACTTATTTCTGCATACTATTCAAATATTGATGTATATTCGCATGCCATTTACCCAGAATTAAAACCAAAAACCAAATATATACAAGATAAAGCTTTCACAGAACTTCTATTTTAGAAATATATATCGCTTCAAATTTATAATTATAAAAATACATGCATCAATTACCAAAAACATGTATATATTTGATGGGTAGTCAAAACAACACTTCTTATACAACACTATAATCAGCTGTTTTGATTAATCGGCAAATTTGTGCAATTTTTCTGTTCGCGTAGTTTTTTGTAGAAGAGACATTCTTCAGAGTAAATTTTTCAAATTACCCAAAAATTTACTCAACTACTCGATTTTACTGGAAAAGTAAACAAACGGACCTAATATTTGAATCTGAATTGTATTAATCAAAGCTTTTATTATTTGCTTGGGGAAGCATGAATGCATGCACTCTTTATAATTCTTCTTTAATTTTTTTTAAGATGCAACAGCACCTGTGCCACTTGTTCCATTTCGTTGTTTGTTGGTTAAATATATTAAAGTAATTTTTACATGTCTTGCATACATCCATACTTAAGTATATATTTACATACTTAAGCAAATGTTACATTTAATATTTTATGTTTTTCACTAACTGCATGCATGTTCTTAACTAACAAAACAAATTTGCTCTCATTTTATTTTCCTGTATTGTTTGTTTTTTACGGTAAATCTCGTTTCAGTTCATTAATTTTCTGCAATAAACTACCACAACAGAAGCTTTTTTTATGTCAGTATATAATATTGTTTCATTGGCTTAGTTTACCTAAGTTTTTGTAAGTTTGCTTTTGTTTTTGAATTTTATTTATGTGGCTAAAGGCGCACAAATACAAGATGTTGTTGTTGTATTCTTCACCAAAAATGGTAAGGGCATAACTTTATAATTATTTCCACAATATTCATATGCGACCCCATAAAGTATATAATTATATTCCTTATGAATAGGATAGTCTAATAAGCGATGTCCGTCTGTCTGCACGTAAAATCGATTTTTCGAAGACTCCAAAAAAGCTAAAGACTTTAGAATTTGAACTTTTTTTGATATACAAAAGTAACTAACTGAAACTAAAGTTCGTATCGCTCTTTAAGCTAATTCATTTCTACTGAAAAATGAGTATTTTAAGCTGAAATTTGGAGCAAGTGACACCAAACTTTGTGGACCAAATACAAGAACGCTGATGATGAAAACAGCATACTGCTTCGTCCTGTTGGTATTTGTCAGAATATTTAGAATTAACTTTGGTGTTATTTCTTCCTTAAAAATTAATTTGAAATTAAATATTTTTATTTCATTATTCTTTTAATAATTCAGAAGTATACGTCCTTGCAACTTATTACATTTGAATTAAGATAAGCAAAAAAAAAAAAAATTAATATTGTTAAAATTAAAAATTTATTATCAACTTTGCTCTGCAAGTTTCAAATTCTTAATAATAATGTTTCATTTGTAATTATGGTTGCTCCAAATATCGGGGTAGCAGAAGCTTTTCCCAATGTGATGTCACTGATTTTTTGTTAAATTTTTATTCATTTCACATATGCCCATAAATAGGACTTACTTAAACACCCTTGTGTATTGAATCAAAAAATAATAATAAAAAATATATTATTATGATATCAAGTGTTTGCCAAAAATCTTATGTTTTCTGGCAAACTGTTTTATAAATGATAAATGTGTTTAATAAGATGTAAACTGAATTGTCTAACACAATCTCAAGGGAAAAATGTTTTATTATTTAATTATTTTTCTATTACATTTGCTTTAGAGAATAAACATAAAAGAAATAATACTGACTTCATTGCAAAATGAATGATGCAGTCAGTGAAGCCCTTAATTGAAAAAACTTAAGCAACAAAATGAGTTATAAACAGAAAATTCTTTTCTGTAGGTGGAATTTCAAAAAAAAAAAAAAGGGAGAGAGAGGCAAAAATAAGGCTCTGAGAATTGGAGAACTTTAAAAAATATTTACTTGAGCATTATTTAATCTTCATTTTTAAAGTCAATGGAACCAATGTTGGAAAAATTTTTATAATTCAAGTGTTAACATGAAATACCTTCAAAATGAAATGCTTATCAAAAGCTTTTTCTAATCCTATAAATTTGAGATAGAGGGACTGATAGACTGTTCAGCGATCACTGTTGGGTTATTTGGGATCGAAAGCCAACTTGTTCTGGTCGTAATTGTGGTTCCCAGGGCTGCCAGATATGACGACTTCTCGCGAAACATGGCAAGTCTTCTAATTGCTTTGCATCTAATTTTTTTTTGGCGCCATGGACATTTTTCTGGCGATGATGTAAATTTAAAGATGGTAAAAATGAGCTTTCATTACAAAAAAGCTTTCAGGAAATTATAATACGATGAATCAAAACAATTCACATATTCCATTTGCAATAAAAGTTGCGTATATAAAGCAGAAATCTACATCAACTGACACCTCACACAGTGGACCAAACACAAAAGAACACTGATGAGGAAGGTTTAGTGGCCTTCGAAAACAGCCGGTTGTTCCGTTCAACTACGTGTTTGTTAGAATATTTACAACTAACTTTGGTTTTATTTGTTCATTAATAATTATCACATGTAATTTGGCTTAAAAAGCGATACAAGCTTTAGCCTGATCAAATCCTAAATATAGAAACAAATGAAGTTCGAACAATAATAATTAAAATTAACTAAAAGATTTTTATATATATTTTCTTTAATTGAACTTCAAAATTTTTACAATTCAGTAGAATTACCTTGTTGAAAGAGTATTTCCAAAAAATATCTCAGCAAGAAATAAAAACAAAACGATTTTGAAGGTTTTTATTATAATCAGAAATAATAACACAAAAAAGTAATATGAATGAGTTTGTAATATTAATTAAAATATTTGTAATATTAATTAAAAAATTAATTAAATTTTCACCTATAAACAATTTGATAATGTCAATTAAGTTTTTCCACTCAAATTAATTAATACAATTAAAAATTTAATTGAATCAATGAAAACATTAATTGGTGAATACTTTTTTCTGTGATTTCTTAGTCGGGTTTAAGTTCAGTAATTTCAATTCTTATTGAATGAAATATTTTTTATTAATTAATGTGAGTTTCTAAAGAAGAGAAGAAAAATTAAATTAGACTATAAGCTGGGGGAAATACCGATATTTTTCTGTGCAGCAACGCACTTCATCAGCACCCAAGTCTATCCACTGGGGTAGAGATTGTTATTAACATCAGCTATTTAACGCAAATTTTTAATGAAATGGAATATGAGAAATGATTATATTGTGTATACAATTATTGATTTACCTTTGGTAAACACATTTGTAAGTATCACTATTCATTTTCTGTTTATCCGTTTTTTTTTTATTTTTATATTCAGGTTAGCACGAAGTTATGCCACTCTACCTAAGTATGTTTAACTATTCTTGCTTATCTTTTACGATCATCACATTAATTATTTTTACTTATTCGATGTACCGTCGGTGCATACCTGTAAGTATTATTGTAGTGGTTTTTGTTATATTAATTAAAGTCATTAAATTGTTTTGAATTTGGATGAAAAAATGAGTATTTTAGTACTTTATAAAAATTTATATTAAAAAATATTTAATAAAAAGAAATTTATTATCAAATATATGTTTAGAAAAACTACATTAAATTGATTTTGGCGCCTTTTGGAAATTTTTTAAATTTGGCAAAAAAAACATCTGACAACAATGGTGATTTTAAGACTGTGAGTAGACCTGTGACGAGATGCGCTACCACCTCGTTTACTATTTTTAGTCAAAAGTGTAATTTCCCCTCCAGTTATTGCACTCCAACAAATTTTTATTTTTTTGGTACTTAAACAATAATACCCTCCTTTAGGGACTTAGGGATCTACTTTTAAATTTGTGCCGCTATATTATCGGTTCCAGGCGCTTTGTAATCGATTAACAATACATAAGAAAATCAAAATAAAATTTTGCACGCTGAAAATCTACTTTCAAGATACGTACAAAAAATAGGGATCACTAAATTGTTGGAATTCTGTGCGCAGCCATAGAACGGAAACAAAAACTGCTTAAATTGTTCACACACAAACTCGTGTGTAAATAATTCAACAATAAAAATTTCACCCTAAGTTCATACATATAAATATACAATATACATTCATATTGTAAGCTTCTTATACCGAGATGAAATATATTAATTAATTTTTCACATACAGAGAACGATACATTTCCAGACTTTAAGCATCAACGTTCATTCATCACGATTAAGTGTATTATTGCTTGACTCGTGCATTGTGAACACCAGCTGGCTATATGTACGTAAGTAACGTAACGTTGCGCGTTGATTCTAATCACTCCGTTTTATTAGTTTATTTAGTTGATATTAATATAAACCAAAAACTTGATTGATTGTATTATAAGTTTGCGTATACAGTGCACTCGCGCTAACGTGAACACCGCTTAATGTGGATTTTTTTTAATTGACTTTTCTATATAAATTCAGTAAAGTGCGCCTTTAATTCGCACACGAAGGGTCCCGAACGGATTCTACGAGTGTATACATATGTAATACTATACGAATCTTAGCCTATATAATCAAATATCTTACCTCTTGTTAACAATCTAAAAAAATTTAATTGCTAGGATTTTTTTTTGGTTTTTGGGGTTTATTTTAGTTTGGGCTTTTTTTCTTTTCTTAAATTTGGCCCATGTTTTCGTTTGGCCATTTTTTTCTTGTGCAATTTTTTTCCGGTTTTTGTTATTTATTTCAGTTTTAGCGAAACTTTTGGTTTTGGCGCCTTTTTCGTTTTGGCGCGATTTTTTTATTTTTCGCCTTTTTACTTTAGCGTTTTTGAAAACGAAGAAGAGTTTGCCTTTTGCGGTTTGCCAGATACAGCAAGTTGTCGAAATTACATAGTAAAAATTACACTAATTAATTTTAAATAATTAATTTTTATTTCCTAAATTTAATGTTCTTTTTGCAAATCTCCAGTGTCTATTTATCGTACCATAACCGCTAAAAAAAGCTTAAGCGACATAATTTTCTGACCAAAAACGATCATTTGCAATCGTAAATAATCTATTTTCGTTAAAAAAACGAGGTCCAAAAACTGTGCCGGTTAAGTTTTTTCAGCCTTTGTGGCCCGATATTATTGTATGTACATATATTACATAAGAGTTTCAATATTTTCCATTGCTCGCTTCAGAACACCCTTTAATTCACGATTGTCATATATTTGCTGTTGTAGCGCGTCAAAATTTTACATATTCTGTGAACATTTCCGTAGCTCTTACATTTCTCGAGAAAACAGCCAGTGGCGGACAGACGAAAATACTAGGGTTCCTTTTCACCTTTGGTATACGCAGCCCTAAGAATAAGCAACTTTGGAACGCTCTATAATTTGATCAACAAAAATCAATGCGCTTAAGTTAAAAAAAAAATTCTGTATTCTTTAGTTCCGGGAATATCATTTTTATAACAGCAACCTCCAAGTACACATATCCTGATATTTCCATTTGAGGTGAAAAGTTTTGAAAGCTTTTAAATTTGTTTTAGTCTCTTTGCAAAGTAAGAGCAAGCATTGTTGTCGCCGAGAGCTGATTGGTTGATGTGCTCCCGTCGATGTGAAATCACACAAACTTGCTCAGTGTGAATATGTATGTAAGTATATTATATTCTGATTGTGTTACCTTAAATAAATAAATAAATTTCCTATTGTATTTGAATTTCGTGAAGAAAGATTGTTGTGTAGTTTAACTTGAAAAAAGTTTTCTTATAAAATAAAATTTCAGAGAATCATTTTCTTATGCTACGCACATGCTTCAGTTTCACATAGGCTGAAGATTTTAATGATTGGAAAGGCAAAAAATTCAAGGGGTCTTAAGAACTTGAAAATTCCAAATTATACCGGATGAGTAAGTTCAACAATTTAAAAAAATTTTGTTCAGCTATTTTTAGTATTCAAAAAGGCGAACTATTCACAAAGGTGAACAACGCAGTTGTGCATGGTAAATTATAAATTATAAATTTAAGATAAAATGTTTGGAGAACAGTATGAATTGACTTCCATAAAAACTTTAATATTTATACCGCAGTATTTATACGAGTATAGAGAAAAACTTCCTCTTAAAAATTAAATTTTTTATTGGTTCCTTTGAAGTGAACATTACGCAAATTAAGATTATGTAAAGCAATCCAATTCGCTGTGTGTGAAAAAAGAACTAAATATTGAAAATGTAATGACTAAAACCTCAAACTGAAAAATATTTTTTTAAACTGAGTATAGTATGGTTTTGGATAACATTATATTGTTATTTACGTCATATTATTTTTATATAATAATACAAATTATGTTGTAGTCATAAATTTTTAACAAAACTATATTGTTAAATTCGAACCATATCACATATAATAATGTAATTATTAAATTCAAACATAACTTTGTTTATCGTAACGCAATTAATGCTTAAAATAACAATAACTTGTTTCCAACGACCACACATTTGTTTCAGAGAACATAATATTGTTTTCTCAACCATACTACAATCATATCTTTTCTTTGCGTGTATATATGTCAGAAAATAATATTATAAAAGAAAGAAGAAATAAAATTTTTTTACAATAACAACATTCGTACATGCATGTGTAAAGGGTACCCCATAATTTCCATAAATTTTAAATTAGCAGCAATTTTTCTTGAAATAATGACAGATAATTTTATTAGAATCTCTAAAGTAAAACACTAAAATTAAGCAGGTCTGGTAAATTAAAATATTCAACCTTATTTCAGTTGTCAACATAGACGTCACGTCAATACAATATCCAAAAAAAAAATAGGAATTTGCCTTCTCGCTTTCGAGACAGTCTATTTCTCTTCCTTAGTGTTTTCGCACTGACATAGTTTTAATTAAAGTTGGTTTTATCCGTAAAAACCAACTGTTAAAACCTGATTTTACCACACAAGTTGTTTTTGTTAAAACCAACTTAAAACCATTTTTAAATTGGTTTTAATTAAGTTGGTTTTATGAAATGCGACTTTGTTTTGGCTGTGCTAAGTTCAGTGCTGCCAAGTTAAAATTACCAGAAGCAGCTGATAATGTTTATAGCAGTGAAAAAGAATAGATACCAATTGATACATTTTCAACTTCAAAATAAATGCAGCGGCAATAATTATAAAAAAAAATGTGAAGAAAAAGTATCCTCTGGAAGGAAAACGAAAATATTTTCACTGACCTCTGGGAAGCGAAAATAGACAATATGACTGACATCCAACTGCGGAAAAAAAGTTTAAGCTTATAATATATTTGAGCATTGTTTTTATATAAGCACTTCTTCACCTTGTATAAGTAGTTGCATAAATGTGAATTTATTAAAATTGCAGTGGAAACGCAAGATCAGCTGTTTATGGTTTTAACGTTAAAAGCAGGTTTTAACTTTCGGTGTGAAAACAGTATTAAGGTCTCTCAATACGAGAAACGCTGCAAAAATTTTGATGCACTCTGCTATTTTTTCTTTTCAATTCTTTATCTAATTTTTTTTGTATTATTTTATATCCAATTTGCAACATTAGTTCCGTTCCTTTGTGCTACATTACTTAACTTCTTTTTAATGAAGAAATTTCAAAACAAAACATGACTCAATTGTATTTCTTCCTTTGTTGCTTCTGAAGAACAACTAACTAAGAGATAGAGTAGATATTGGCAAAAGGTTTGTTGAAATTACGAAAATAATTTCCTAATTATTCACTTACAAGAAAAACATAAATAACACGAAGAAAAATAAATATATGTTTAAAACACACAAATGTATTATATACTGATTTATGTGTGAGCATTTTAAATATAAATACTTTGCATGTTTGCGTGCACTTTGAAGTTTTTTTTTAACTTAAAAAAATAGCTTAAGCATAGATAAAATGAAAAGTAATTTTCTGTGCTGCTTTTTCTTTAATAGGTGTAATTTAAAGGGACTCTATTTCGTTCTAGTTGATATGTACATTATGTTTATAAGTTTGTGTAAAATGCGAAAGAAGCCATTTAAATTCGTTATTCAGGTGTGAAAGTAAAAATAAATATATATATCATCAGAAATTTATACTGGTAATCATAAACAATTATTAAGTAAACACAAGAACTTTGTCAACCCTTTTCTTTAAAGCCTAATGCGGAGTTTTTTTTTATAGAATTTTTCTAAAGGTCATTAAAATTGATTTAAGTGCATATAAAAAACAATTTTAATTCATTTATTCATATCGGACTCTTTGTTGGGGGTTTTCAACAGCTTCGGTGATCGTAGTTCTTTTGAAATATGGTAAAATTAATAAGAAAAAATATAATTTTTATGTAATAACATATGTGTTGTATGGGTAGTATGAATAAAAAAAGTATTTGCTATTTATTTATTGTCATAATTATATTGTAAGTGAAATCCATTTGCCGGTGGTTAATCCATGTCTATATGCATTTCATTGTTGCTTTAACAAATCGTGTGGGTGTGGTTTTTGTTTTTTTAAACAAATTTTTAAGTAGAAAGCAAATACTTTTTATTTATTCATACTACCCATTATGTCAAGCAATTAGCATAACATAATTACTAAAACATACATATCGTTGGTCTAAAGTAGAAAGGCCTTAACTCAAATGATTGTAGCTTTACAGGAGAAGGTAAAAATATAATAAAAAAAAATTGTACAACTGCAAAGCTCTTCTGTTCTCTATTTTCATACTATATCCTAAATTTTGTATAAGATGTTCACCGGATGGGCAGCACGGTATATAGTTTTCCATATTTTTCGTCTATTAATTAGGGCCAAGTTTTTTCGTTTTTCAAGAGATGGCAAAAACCTTGGAAATATGGGAAAAATATAAAAATTAAAAATTGCTCCTAATTCGTGATTTTTATTGGATATGTCTCCAATATTTCTTATCAAGAGCGCACAACATGCTATAAAAGCATAGGTGTCGGGTTTTTTCCCGAAAAATGTAGGGATGTGATTCCACTCTAAAAATTTTCCAATATCCCGGGATTTTTAATGCGGGATCTCGGGAAATAATAAAATAAATAATTGACCTTTTCATTTAGAAAACAGCTGCTTTCACTTTGACATTTTAAAAATTTTTTGTGAGCAACTATTTTTCTAACAAATTTTAAATTTTACATTAAATTACTAAACGATTGATGTTTTGAGGTAATTTATTATTTATTTTGTTTTTAATAAAAAAAAAAATAAAATTTTTTTTAAAGAGAAAATACACTGATCTGATTTCGATCTTAAACCTCGAGTACCGCTGTATTATTTATTTTATGTTAGTTTATATTAACTGATTTTTTATATCTCTGTTTTTATTTATGTTAACTTATATTTGCAACTTTACTCTTTGACCTCATGTACCAACGTGTTTTGTGTTTATAGTAAAATTGTACTAATGAAAAGCTTTTTATACGGCCGATAAAATCCTACTTTTAACTATCGTTAACTTGTAATAAGGGCCCTAAGGAATTCAAAACTAAAAGTTAAAAAATAAAGTTCCTGTTTTAATACCCAATTGGACTTAACATATTTATTTATTATTAAAATATAAGATACGAGGTGTGTTCAACAAGTATCGCGAATTTTGTATTAAAGCTGCTAATGATATTTTTTTTGTTTTAATAAAGCCTTTAAATATTTAACTTAAAATCAATCATGTGTATATTTGAATATATTCCTCATGCAACTATCGTATTCTTTTTTATACTTACATGCAATATCCATGCGTCCTTCGGCTTGAACAGATGAACAATTTGGAGCTTCTGCTTACATTTCACAGCGATATAAGCATGAGGCATTAATAGTAAGACCTCTGAGGAAAACATTTGAGCTGTCTGATTGTTCCTCCTGAAATAATGAAGAATTTATGTTTCTTATTAAAAGAGTGAAGTAGAAGTGAAGTGCCGCATTGTAGCCTAGGGTGGGCCAATAAGTCCCGAACTTTTTCAATAAAAAATATCAGATTAAGCTTACTGTCTAAATAGGAATAACATTTAAAATATTTGACATCAAGAAATTTCTTTTTTAATTGCCCTGCTTCTACCAAAAAAGTGCATTTTGTATCACCTTTGTTTGCAGAGAAAAACTTAAAATAGAAAGTAATATATTCGACTGTCGGCCTTCCCAAGTTTTTAAGTTAAAATATTTGCTTAAGTCATAAAAACTTTTGTATCATTGTATTGAGTGTATTATATTATTAAATACAATAGTGTTGAATTTGTTATTGCTAATTGTAATGTAATTATAATTAAGAAATATGAAATAAACTTTTACACTATTACGTATGCCTTAGTTAGTGTTTTAAGTTTTCTAATCAAATTTTTGTTAATGCCTAGCAAATTTAATTTTTAAAATTTCAAAGGAGTGGGATCGCGGGATATTTTAAAAAATTTCCCTTTTTCTCGGAAAATAAAGAAGTGCAGGAAAAAACTCTAGATAGGTGTAATCGGAAACTGATAAGTAATATCTTAATGCAGTAATTTGCTCATTGCTCATACGAATGTTTCAAAAATATTCTGAATACTCTGAAATACATGACAAATATTTCACTTTTACTACGTTCGCACTACATGTCATCACCTAAAATCCAAAGGCCGTAAGTAAACCTTTTACTTTTTTACATGAGAAGCAAAAAACCTTATAAATTTAAGACTATTTATTTGTTAGTGACTTTTGTATTTAACGAATAAAATCGGTATTTTTGAACATATGTGAGTAAAATTTTTTAAGGAAAGATGTATTTTAGTTAGTATCATGAAGTATGTAGATGTAGTTAGTTAGTAAACCCGACTCTGCGACCAACTTTGAACCGTCTAATATACTTAACGGTCATTCGAAATGAAAAATCATAAGAGATGATTTTAAAATACCTGTCAAATAATACCCATTTAGATATAGTTCGCCGACTGTTTATTTTTTCGTATTTACAAAATGGCGTCTGTTGGACGCCACGTCCAAGCGTTCGGTTTATATAAGGCCACAAAGGAACACACATCCATACATACATACATACATATATAAGCTGATAAAAACAATATCCTTCTTTGCGTCGCGCAGTCGGTTAAAAAATCTATTTTGAATGTTTTGGTTATTACGGCCTTTTGGATTTTAGGTGACGATATGTTTTTAAGCGTGTTTAAGGCAAGTGCCTTAAAAAACTAAACAGAAACATTTACATTATATACAAGATGTTTTTGGTAGACATTTTGTCATATTATACTGGCTGTAAAAAATTCCAAACAATTCTGTTGTTAATTTGTTTTATTAATTTTTTAAACACCAAATTTATAAATAATTGTATATCTTTTAAGTTTTTTCATGTGCTGCATTTTAGTAACAACACAAAAATGAAAGTGTTATCAAAACGCCCTGAACATACTCCTTTTACAAGTCAATGTAATGTAAAACATCTCAAAATTTAAAGTATTCAACACGAATGAGATGTTAAACACATAGGTGTGAACAAAGCATTAAGTAGACGTATTCGAAAGATCAATACATTAAGAATTAAAATTTATTTTGGTGAAACGCATATTATACCTTCAATTTTAAGCTGGCATTATGTCGGGAATAACACGAACAGTGTTGGCTTCCAAGACGTCAAATTTTGGTGGTTTCTCAGTCTAAGCTAGTAACTTTACGGTGTCAAATCGAAGACTTTAGTGAGCAATTGGCAGGCCCATTTCTCAAAATCAATTTATCGCCAAATTTTAATTTCAATATGTCGATGGTGTAGTGTTCGCCTTATGGAACGCAGTGCCAGACTGTTGAAGCTACATCTATAACATCCATATCTTCAAATGAAAAACAACTGATTGCCTCAATTTTTGCAGAAATGAGATTGAATGCTGCCACCAGCGTTTAAACCACATGATGTTGATGTTAAGGAGTATACAAAGAAACAAACAAGCACAATAAGACAATGCAGACGAAAGGGACAAATAACAATCACTATAAAGTCTCTAAGATGATGTTCTCTTGTCAACTAACATACACATAAACTATAAGACGACGACGTGATGATGGAAAGCTACTGTTGAGGATCTGTTGAATGTGCTGAAATTTTCTGGAAGTTGTTAACATTCTTCTGGAAACTTTGTGTTAAGTTCAAAAAGGGCAACGCATCTACCCAAAATTGGATTCAGTTTAATTGAGTTGAGTACATATGTAAAAAAGCACAGCTAAGTTAACATTGTGGTATTTGAGCAGTGAGTTAATTTAACATTGTCCATCTTAAAAGCTCTAAAGATATGTTTTGAGTAAATAAAGTATCTGATTTCATAAGAATTTTATACTTGGGGCTTTTTATTTAGTTGTTTGTCTTCAATCGTTCAAAGACAACTTTTTTTAAAGATAAAAACGTTACATCGTGGTACGGGATGCTATTTTAAAAGCTCTTAATTTTTTTGGAGTAAAAAAAGTGTTTTATTTAATAAGAATTTTACACTGGGACTTTTTATTGAATTGCAAATTTTTGAATGAACAAAATCAACGTTTGATACTATAAGTATATTTTTATTTTTAGTTTTTGCCACTGGCCCATGACCATCTATTTAGTTAATTTTAATAATAATTAAAATTAATTAATAATAATTAAAATTAACTAAATAGATGGTCATGGGCCAGTGGCAAAAACTAAAAATAAAAATATACTTATAGTATCAAACCAAAAAAGTTTGTCTTAAGTAGAACAAAAATAAGCAAATTAACTAACATGTGCATAATTAGTAATGAAAAAACGACAATGGTAAGACTGTTGTAAATATAGTGATGGTAAATTTGGGGCCTTCATTACAAAAACACATTTCAGCAAATTGAAATACGATGAATCAAACCAATTCACATATTCCATTTGCAGAAAAGTTTCGTATATAAGGCAGAAATCTACATCAACTGACACCACACACAGTGGACCAAACACAGAAGAACGCTGATGATGAAGGTTTAGTGGCCTTCGAAAACGGCTGGCTGTTCCGTTCAACTATGTGTTGTCAGAATATTTACAACTAACTTTGATGTTATTTGTTCATTAATAATTATCACATGTAATTTGGCTTACAAAGCGATACGAACTTTAGCCTGATTAAATCATAAATATATAAATAAAATGAAAGTTCGAACAATAATAATTAAAATTAACTTAATTTAATTTAATTTAGTGACTTTTGTTTTTAATGAATAAAATCGGTATTTTTGAACATATGTGAGTAAAATTTTAAGGAAAGATGTATTTTAGTTAGTATCATGAAGTATGTAGATGTAGTTAGTTAGTAAACCCAACTCTGCGACCAAATTTGAACCGTCCAATATACTAAACGGTCATTCGAAATGAAAAATCATAAGAAATGATTTTAAAATACCTGTCGAATAATACCCATTTAGATATAGTTCGCCGACTGTTTATTTTTTCGTATTTACAAAATGGCGTCTGTTGGACGCCACGTCCACGCGTTCGGTTTATATAAGGCCGCAAAGCAACACACATCCATAAATATATACATAAGCTGATAAAAACAATATCCTTCTTTGCGTCGCGCAGTCGGTTAAAAAATCTATTTTGAATGTTTTGGTTATTACGGCCTTTTGGATTTTAGGTGACGATATGTTTTTAAGCGTGTTTAAGGCAAGTGCCTTAAAAAACTAAACAGAAACATTTACATTATATACGAGATGTTTTTGGTAGACATTTTGTCATATTATACTGGCTGTAAAAAATTCCAAACAATTCTGTTGTTAATTTGTTTTATTAATTTTTTAAACACCAAATGTTTTTATAAATAATTGTATATCTTTTAAGTTTTTTCATGTGCTGCATTTTAGTAACAACACAAAAATGAAAGTGTTATCAAAACGCCCTGAACATACTAATTTTACAAGTCAATGTAATGTAAAACATCTCAAAATTTAAAGTATTCAACACGAATGAGATGTTAAACACGTAGGTGTGAACAAAGCATTAAGTGAACGTATTCGAAAGATCAATACATTAAGAATTAAAATTTATTTTGGTGAAACGCATATTATATATACCTTCAATTTTAAGCTGGCATTATGTCGGGAATAACACGAACAGTGTTGGCTTCCAAGACGTCAACTTTTGGTGGTTTCTCAGTCTAAGCTAGTAACTTTACGGTGTCATATCGAAGACTTTGGTGAGCAATTGGCAGGCCCATTTCTCAAAATCAATTTATCGCCAAATTTTAATTTCAATATGTCGATGGTGTAGCGTTCGCCTTATGGAACGCAGTGCCAGACTGTTGAAGCTACATCTATAACATCCATATCTTCAAATGAAAAACCACTGATTGCCTCAATTTTTGCAGAAATGAGATTGAATGCTGCCACCAGCGTTTAAACCACATGATGTTGATGTTAGTCCATATTTACACTATGCAAGTCTTATTGCTAAGCTGATTAGTTTGATGGAGAGAGAGACGAGGAGAACAGTAAAGTTTCTTTTCCCCTAGTCTCTCTTTCCTAACAAACTAATCAGCTTAGCAACAAGACTTGCATAGTGTAAATATGGACTTAAGGAATATACAAAGAAACACACAAGCACAATAAGCCAATGCAGACGAAAGAGACAAATAACAATCACTTTAAAGTCTCTAAGATGATGTTCTCTTGTCAACTAACATACACATAAACTGTAAGACGACGACGTGATGATGGAAAGCTACTGTTGAGGATCTGTTGAATGTGCTGAAATTTTCTGGAAGTTGTTAACATTCTTCTGGAAACTTTGTGTTAAGTTCAAAAAGGGCAACGCATCTACCCAAAATTGGATTCAGTTTAATTGAGTTGAGTACATATGTAAAAAAGCACAGCTAAGTTAACATTGTGGTATTTGAGCAGTGAGTTAATTTAACATTGTCCACCTTAAAAGCTCTAAAGATATGTTTTGAGTAAATAAAGTATCTGATTTTATATGAATTTTATACTTGGGGCTTTTTATTTAGTTGTTTGTCTTCAATCGTTCAAAGACAACTTTTTTTAAAGATAAAAACGTTACATCGTGGTACGGGATGCTATTTTAAAAGCTCTTAATTTTTTTGGAGTAAAAAAAGTGTTTTATTTGATAAGAATTTTACACTGGGACTTTTTATTGAATTGAAAATTTTTGAATGAACAAAATCAACGTTTTTTTAAAGGTCAAACCGTAACAGTGTGCGTATACTTTCATATGTTTCGAGTAAAAAGGTGTTGTTTTGACATAACAAGCAGACACTTCTACCAACAAGCAGACACGCCTGCGATCGACTTAGAGAAGATGCCGATTTTACCAAAAAAATCATCTTTTCAAATGAAGCTCATTTTGATCTTGGCGGGTATGTAAACAATCAAAATTGTCGCATTTGGGGCACAGAAAACCCGCACGCATACATTGAAAAGCCGACGCACCCAAAACGAGTCACTGTTTGGTTCGGATTTTGGTCCAGAGGCATAATTGGGCCATTTTTTTTCGAAAATGAGCAAGGAGTGGCCGTTACAGTCAATGGCGATCGTTATCGGGCCATGTTGAACAAATTTTTGTTCACAAAAATTGAAGAGGAGGATATTGGCAACATTTGGTTTCAACAAGACGGCGCTACGTGCCACACAGGCGAAGCTACACTCGATGTTTTGCGCCCTGTTTTTGAAGATCGCATTATCAGCCGCAGAGCTGATGTCGTTTGGCCATCTCGGAGCTGCGATTTGACACCGTTGGACTATTATTTGTAGGGTTCCGTCAAAGATAAGTGTTACGCCGATAAGCCAAAGACAATTGACGCTTTAAAAGACAATATTCGTGAAGCCATTTGTGAAATACAGCTGCACACAATCGATAATGTGCTTTAAAATTAGACCGATCGTGTAGGCTACTGCATGGCCAGCAGAGGCAGCCATTTGAATGAAATTATTTTTCATTATTAACCGGAAGGATTGTACTTTCAAATAAAAAAAGAAATTTGAGAAAATATTCAGTATTTTTTTTATAGCATTTTCCAAAAAAAAAAATTTTATCTGGCGGACCCTTTAGTTTTCTTGCGTTATGACTGTCTGCTAGCAAAGACTCGATATGTATGTATGTGTATAGAAATGTATATATAACTTGTAAAACTTTTGTCGTTTTCTTCTCCTTCCTTCTCTTGTTTTCATACAATGCAAAGTTTTAAAATAATAAAATAATATCGTGAATGCACAGTGGTATGCAGTACAAGCATAAGTGAATATTGAGTTGTATTGATTTTGTACAAACACAAGTGTGTTTTATCTTTACGATAGTTGTTGTACTCATAACTATGTTAGTATGGCTCTTGCCACAATATAACATCGATGCAGATGTGTGTCTGTGTGTTTTTGGGTGTTTTTAAGTGAACTTAAAAAAATTAATATTTTGGTATATTGGCATTAAAAAGTTTCCAACCATACAAACATTTTATATATACAACAATATAAAAGCATAAAATGAACTTTAACACCAAACATGCATTTAAAGCAAATTCTTCCTTTTTTCTGTTTTTTTTTTTGTTAATAAAAGGAAAATAAAAATTCCATTTGTAGTGATAAAAATTGTACAATAAATTTTAAATTTCATTCAGAAGTTTTTAATATAACAAAAAATATTGTTTTAAATAAGCTAAAATGAGTCAGTCAAAAGTAAGTGTAGACACATTTGCAAATTTTAATATTTTTTTCGATAAATTATAATAATAGTATGATCATTTATAATTATAATCAATGCACTATGGTTGTGACGACTACTTTCCTTGCCCTTTACGATTATTATTTAATTTTATAGAAACATTCGCTACATGCGCCAGCTCAATATTATGTAAACAAAAGTGGGCAGCGGCACGCCCATTTAAAGTAAATATTATTCTTCAACTACTTTTACTTAACGTTAACTTGTGAATTTTGGCCCACACATTAAGCTCCGCTATCCATACAATATTATGACTAGAAAAATGGAATTAATTTTCTTTTAACTAAATACTTCTAATTAACCGAATCTTATGGTAAATGGGTTTGACTAAGAACAATTTTTTATTTCTTGCTTCATCAGTTTTTAATGTTATTCTCCAATAGTATTGTATGAAAATTTTAAAAACCTTTATTATTTAATATTTTCTATTTTACTTTTTCCTGCCTCATTTCAATTAAAATTTTTTGCCTTCGCTTTAGAATGCAGAAAAAAATCCAAATAATAACCGTAAATAAAATTAAATGAATTATCGTTCCCACAAAATAAAGCGAATTCAAAAACTAAAGTTATTAAAAACATATGAAGTTGTGTTTATTAAAACATTTGCTGCATGAGTTTCTTGAATTTTCTAAGAATTCATCATTTGTTACTTGATTATTTATTCCAAAAATTCAGCCTAGATTTGAATATAAGAAACATTTTTTTAAAGAATAAAATATGCTTTAATTTAAGTAATTTGAATCTTAACTAACACAATTATATTAGGCCATTTGCTTAAAATTTTATTGTGTGGAAAAGGGAACCTGCAAAAAAAAAATTGTAATTCGTTACTAGTCGATTGTAGGAATTTTGTGGTGGTTGATTCTATTATACGATTTGGATGATTATGTTATTGTTTTGGGTTTCAAAGGATAATATCTAGTTTTATTAAACAGAACAAAGATCCTAAAACGCTAAAAAGCAAAATTAAAAATGGACGAAGAACAATATGGAGAATATAACCAAAAGACTAGGGAATAGTAAAGGGAATTACTCTAGAAATAACTTATTTTATTTACTTGTTTTTTATCTTTGCTTTAACTCTTTCCGGGCCTTTGGTATGCAAACTACACCAATTATCTAATTAATTTTCCTACTGTCTCTATTCAATGAAATGTTCTAAGTACCACTTTTGTATGTAGATTTACGTGTAGTTTCCACAATTTAAGCAAGCGAGTTGTCCAGAAAAAATATATGAAAATCTCTCAAATTTTTGAGTGATTCCTATAC
Source organism: Nowickia ferox (assembly GCA_936439885.1). Lineage (NCBI taxonomy): Eukaryota > Metazoa > Arthropoda > Insecta > Diptera > Tachinidae > Nowickia > Nowickia ferox. Next base: position 84,643,972 of record OW387023.1, on the reverse strand, counting down.
AAATTTTCTAGACAAGTCGCCTGCTTGCTTGCATTGTGGAAACTACACACTATTTATATTTATATATTTGATACAAAAAATATATACCAATTGTTTGAAATAGATAGATAGAACTAATCTTGAGTGCCATTAGTCAAGTGTTGAAAGTGTTTTCGTTTATTTAGTAAATTTTTTGTAAACAACTGCGTTAGACTCCGTACTTCTATAATAATAAATTAAAAAAATGTTAAAAAATTTTCTTGACATTAAAAATATATAAAAACGTTGAAGTAGTGGAAGTTTGAAGTTGATGGTATAAAAACTATACCACTGCAGGACAGTGATATTTCCTATAGAAGCTATCGGGGATGAAGTTGTTTTGGAAGAGATTCCATTAGATGCTGATTCAATTGGCGATGATGCTGAGGCTCCTTATGATCAGTACCAAATCTAGGAACTTTTTGATCACATCATTCCAGTCGGCAATAAAAATAATCACTTTGATGAAGGTGAAAATCCAAGAAGTTAGATCAACTTAAGATATATTATGACTTGAATAGAAGGAGTCGCAAATGATGGAAAATAATTTTTTAATTTTCCCGATGTGGCAGTGGTATTGGGTATAACTAACACTACTAAACGATTTTAAGTTGGATATAATTTCAAGCCTGTTTCACTCAGGCTCTCGTTCATCAGTGACCTCTGGAAAGTCAAAGAAAGAAGCACTATTCGACTAAAAAATAAAAACCCTCTTGTAGATCAAGCATACTGTCGTCATCCCACCACACTACAAAGATACAGCAACACGGCACACCAGAGAAGAACTTAGTGCATTTGCTCTACTTGCGATGTTCCATTTTTTTAAAGTAAAACGAAATTCTGCTTTAATAATTTTCATAAATAAAACTACTACATAAGCGCTGTGGTATGAAAATCATACCTCATTCTTGCGCGGAATCCCTTAAGGATAAATTTTTTTACATTTTATCAATTAAATTACTTACCTCTATAAATAAAGGCATATAAAAATTTTTATTGAATTTTTGTGGATTTCATTTAGTGCTTCAGAAAGGGTTAAAAGAGATGAAATCATAGCGTCCTAAAGTGGGGTAACGAATGATAAAAATATTAGGAGGTCTAAATAAAAATTTTTACAAAAAATAAAACATAGGCAAAAAAAAAAACAAAAGAAAAAAAACAGCAGATATAAAAACATTTTATATTACATACTACTAAAAAAAAATAATTAAACCTTTCAGAAATTTATAAAATTTAAATTTATTATATTGTCATAACTTTATTTTAAGTGAAGTTAACTACAATTAAAAAAAAAATATTAAAAACAAAAAACAGCACTTTCTTACCTGTATCAAAATTATTTTTAATTATTTTTATTGTCTATTTTTAAAGTCGGTTGAATATTTTTTAGCAAAAATTCTATCAAACTACTTTCCTTGAATATTGTTAATGTTGTTGTTAATTCATTAGAAAAAAATTAAATCTTCTTCCACTTTCTTTTGTTTATTTTGCACTGTGCACCATTGGGAGATACAAGTCACATGTTTGAGGCCCGGATGCCATATTGGGCGTTACTTCCTCAGCATCACAAAGCTGCTAACTGAATAACTCCTTTAGTTACACGCTGAGAGATGCAATTTTAGTAATGGATAGAATGTATGAAATTATTATTTATCATTATTCAGCTGAAGAAAATTCAAAGCCTGGAAACTACCAATTCCCCAATTCCTTTAAATGATTATCTTCTTTGAAAACTTAATTCCAAATTTTTTGGCAGTTTTCTAAAGACTAAAATATGTGTATGTATGTACTTTCATAGTTAATTGTACAAAGAAACTAAATTGAGACTTTTTAGCAGACAAAAAAAGGAAGCGTTTTGCAAAGCGTTTTCTTTGTATTCCATTTCTTTTGTTAACACATCAAAGTATTTTTTTTTATAATATGGCAGTAAGTTCATACTTTTTTCTTTAAAAGAACAAGTAAATTGTATTCTAGTACAATAGTTGTGTGCTTTCCAAAATGCCCTCGCCTCAGTTCTATTTGATTTGTTGGTTTTGCTTCTTTATTTTCTTTTTGGTAAATTGAAATAAAATATTATATATTACATAAGAGGAGAATATTCCTAACGAACCAGTTAAATCACAGTGTGTGACAAATGTTAACCGCATGAATTGGAAGAAATGTGCAGAAATCAGTTAATTATCGGGTCTTCAATTGAGTTTTGTAAACTATTTATCCATACATTATAATATTTAATGTATGCCAGTCTATAACAGGGGCTTATCATTTGTCTTTTATTCCTTTTTAGATGAAACTCGTAACAGAATTCAATAAAGTATGGAGGGCTTAGCACCTCAAGACCCTACTTTTAGTCTTTTAACAAGACTATAACGATTTAATATCCGTTGAAAAGAAGAATATGAGTTTTCGCTGAAAGAATTTCAAATATCGGACTCGTGGTTCTGAAGACTACCTCCACAAACACTCGGACTTTACCTCTTTATAATATTAGTACAGATATAGATGTGAATATTTTTAAGGAACGAATAGACCCACAATATTGTAATTATTGTCGCAAACACTAAAAGATGAGAGGAGCGCTAAATCTTCATCGTCAGTTAATGTAAGGTTCAACCTTATATATAATTTTTTCACTTAAAACAGAATACGAGAATTCTTTGCGCAAAAAAATTGAAAATGACTGCTACATTTGCAATAGATAAATTAATTCTATTAAACCAATGATACATTTATGTATATTGTTTAATTGTAGTATAATCTTAATCAGCTCAATTACGGAAATGAAATATTTTTATTAATAAATGTGATTTTCTAAAGAAGACAAGTAAATTTCAACCAGATTTTCGCTGTAATAAAAATTTAAAATACTGTACTTAAAAAATTATTTCTGATCAATATTAAAATAATTTTTATTTATTTAGCTATACAGCTTAACACAATTATAACGAACACCGCTAATAATGAATTATCGCGGTGGACACACTTTTACACTGATATTTCATACAAATTGGTGTGTCTATGGCAAAAAGCGGTAATAGAGAAATTTTAATTATAAACAAAATTGCAGGGAACGAACGGCAAAATCACAACTTATTGGTCCTTATTATGTGTGTCGACTTCGAGTATGAGGATTTTGTACTGGACTAAATAACATTGCAAAATTTTTTCTTTAATCTAGTACAAAATCGTCGTATACGTAGTCGAAATATGACACTCGTAATAAGGCCCATTGATTACTGATTTTTAAAACAAATATTCTCGTAACTTTAAAAAAAATAGGAGCCTGTTAATTTTTGACTGTTTTTTTAAATTTAATAGAAGTACTTAAAAAAAAATTTGTACTTTACAAAATGAATTATTTGGTTTACGGGTTGCTGATTTCTCTTGAATTGTAAAAAAATATTCAAACAAATTGTCGAAGTTGGCTGTGGCCGAACTTCACTTTATGTGAAAATAAATCAGTAGTTTTTTCGTTTCCCGCTAAGCAAGTATGTCAATGATTGGTTTCAGTCTAAGCACAGATTATTATAAAAACTGTCTCCTCCAGAGGCCATACAAAATTTTAAATGGCCGATATCTTTTACTTAAGGAATTGCAACTGGAACAGCCACTATCAACTGGGACACAGCTATGTGACCATCTTTAAGTTAGTTCTATTCTTTGTAGGCTATGTAAGACATGCAGCTTGAAACTGTATGTTTTATTAATTATTTAAAATAAATGTGCCAGATACAATATAATATAATAAATTTTAGTTAATTTTAATTATTATTGTTCGAACTTCATTTGTTTCTATATTTTATGATTTTATCAGGCTAAAGTTCGTATCGCTTTTTAAGCCAAATTAGATGTGATAATTATTAATGAACAAATAACACCAAAGTTAGTTGTAAATATTCTGACAAACACATAGTTGAACGGAACAACCGGCTGTTTTCGAAGGCCACTAAATCTTCCTCATCAGCGTTTTTTTGTGTTTAGTCCACTGTGTGTGGTGTCAGTTGATGTAGATTTCTGCTTTATATACGCAACTTTTATTGCAAATGGAATATGTGAATTATTTTGATTTATCGTATTACAATTTGCTGAAAGCTTTTTTGTAATGAAAGCTCATTTTTACCATCTCTAAATTTACAACAGTCTTGCCACTGTCGTTTGACATTTACTAATTATGCCCATGTTAATTAATATGCTTATTTTCGTTCTACTTAAGACAAACTTTTTGGTTTCATATAATAATTGTTTTCATGAGAATGATCAAAAGTCTCGCAAACTGTGCAATTGTGTATTTTTACACTCTCGTAAATAAAATGTCAAAAATTCTATGAAAATTTATTTACAGAAACCTGTTAAATTTGCTCAACAATTTTGACTCGTAAACCTAAGCTGTGTTATTGTGCATTTTATAAAGAAAAACTTCTTGGTTTTTTGGCTTTCTTTAGGCAATTTTTAGACACACATACTCACTATTTTATTTTTATAGAAATATATAAATATGTATTTAAATTTAAAACTGCTTGAAATTTTATTTTGATTTTATAATATTATATTTAAGTTGACTTAACAGTTTGCGCAAAAGTTGCCAAGGGGCTTCATGAAACAAGGCTCGCATATTTTTCCAACTGCACAAATGGCAATTTTAACAGTTTTCATGAAAAACCTTAATATATAATGTATGTAATAATAAATAAATAAAAAAAACTTTGAATAATTTTAGCATTTTCATGGCAATTTTGCTGTAATCATTTTATTATTCTAACACCTTTTGTTAACTCTTATTCCAGTTTCCACTGTATGCAAATTTATACGTTTCATTGTATCAAAGACATTTTTAGAGAAGCACGTTCTATTTGCATTGCCTAGTTAAACTGTTTGAATAAAAGGAATTTCCATTAACTAAAGAATAAAAAACCTACAACAGCAATTCAAAATATAATTTAAAAAGCAAAATGTGTATAGGTTTCCTAGTTCTTGTATTACACAAAAAAAAAAAAAAAAAACAAATGGAAAAAGAACTGAAACTCAAAAAAAAAATATATATATAAAAAGATCTGCCAAAACACCATCATATTATACTGAATTTGTAAAAATACCTTTCCATAGCAAATAAAATGTAAAACTATAAGGAAATTGTACAAAAGAAAGCACATTTCCGCAAAGCAAATATATGTAAATATTTCCCCTCTTCCTTTCCTTTTTGAATGTAGTCGTATTTCCAAAGGTTTTGTGGTTGTTTTGTAGTTGGATAATGTTATAAACAGCATTGGAAAAAATAAAAATATTTTATTTAAATTTTATTGCAATAAAAGAGTAAAAGTAACAAAATAATATCTGCTTGTTTCTAAATGTATTATTGTATTATATGGGGCAAATATTTAACGATCATATTTAATATTCATTTATAGTTTTTGACTTCTTTGTAATTATTTATGAGATCATTTGACAAAAATTAGATTTGATGAAATAATTCTCCGGAAAATCGGTGAAAATAATAGCTTTGATTCACAAAGATTCTTTATTTTTGTTTAACAGTACTGAAATATTAAATCAACATGAAATAAAGTTATTTCGAAGGAAAATTTTTTTGAATGTAGTCATGTAAAATCATGTTGCATTAACATGAAACACACACACACAGAAAAAATAGACAAGAACTATTTTCAACAAAACCACGTTATTCAAAACAAATTTTAATTTCAATAATACTTTAACTTAATGCAATATTTTATCATTCTTGTGCATTTTAAAATATCATTTAATTTAATTTGTTTCTGTTGGTGTTCATCTTGCTTGTTGATTGTTACAACACACTCATGTGCTATTGCTGTTGTTTATCTTGATTGCTGGTGTTGATACGTGTAAATGCCGGTAAGAAGCCGAAAAACGTCGTGGATTGTTATTTACTCAACAAAGTTATTTTTAAATTATATCATAACGCAATGCGCACATGTAGAAGAAACATAAGAAATCATGTTTTGAGAGGTTGCCGGTTCGACTCAGCCCAAACATATTTAGTTTTAATCGCAGCCAAGCAAAAACAAACTAAAAGTGGTTGAAAAATGTGACATTCATCCACATACACAATAACAATTATCACTGAAAATAAAATTTCAGTCAACAACACTTTTTTCTTTCATTCATTAAATTTCTTTATTGACTGAAAAAAAACTATTTTCAATAAACGTGCATACAATTTTATTTATCAATAATGCATAAATCGTCATCACAGAAAATTTAAAAGGTTTTTTTTATTGAATCAGCAATTTTCGTCTTCAAATATCAAAATAATTTTTTTGTGTGCGTGAAACAAAATCACTGCCGAAAAACTTTAAATTAATCTTGCTTTCCTAGATTTTAGTAATAAATTTTCTGTGTGTGTATATAAGTGTTAAGACACGTTAACACTTGTGCAAACATTTAAACAAAAGGCGTAAGCGTTAAATACTAATGATTCAGACACAGTTTAATAGTTTCATACATGGCTAACAGACAGTGCCATAGTGCGCAACATTTTTGGAAATTGTTTAATAATGTAATAACAAAAGGAACTTTCTGGAGTAATCGTTGTTCGATGGCTTACCACAAAAAAAAACCCGGAAGAATATTGGCTAGTTAGTTCTGCCAAGCTCAATCCCTGGCCAAACGTAGTCATATCAACATTTTATATTTTACTGATATGCATATCACAGCATCCTCTTTCGTCGATATCTTTAGCAACGAGTCGTCGAAGAAATAAAATAACTAATGAAATGGCAATAAATAACTTAAAAGTAATGAGCCTGTTTAATACTAAAGTCACTGCAAAGATGCTATAAAAATTGGCAAAATGCTATTGTTAGTCCCAATTCACACTACACAAGCCTTCTTGTTAATCGTATCATGTTTCCTTCTTTGAACTTTCATCGGCGTCTTCACAATGCAAGTCTTATTTTCGATGATATGTTTTTTATGCATAGTTTTTTAACATTACGAATGAGAAAGCAAAACGTATTGATATTACATGAAACTCGTTTCTTTTCCTCTTATCTCTCTCTCCCCCTACAAGCTTATCAGCTTAGCAAACAGACTAGAATAGTGATAATGGGGACTTAACAGAGTTGTTAAACTAATTAAGGTTAAAAATGTAATACTTCTATACTTTTTTTCTATCCCTTTTAAGGAAATTAACACAAATATGTACATACGAGTACCATGAATAAAACAAACAAGGTTGCACATTGCGCAGGTCAGTTATTTTCTCTGCTTGTGTGACGTAGACACAGAACATGTTGTAAACAAAGTACATTTGTGTATAGAAAGCGCTCTCTCACTCTCACACAGTTTTTTTTGATTCATGCGCACTATGCGCCCATAATTATGAAAGTGGTTTAAGTCATACAGTCATTACAAATTATACAATATTTAATTTAATTTAATTATTGTCTTGGCTAACGACAGCTTTCTGAATATTCCATGAATATTAAAACAGTTGCCTACGCAGATGATGTAGCGATTACAATATCTGGATTCCATCTGGATACTATATCACAGAGACTAGAAACATCACTAAATGAGTTTAGTGCATGCGCTCACGGAGCGGACTTAGTGTCAACCCGACCAAAACGGAACTGGTACTCTTTTCTAGGAGATACAAGGTTCCACACTTCTACCATCGAAAGCTAAATGGCATTACCCTAACCCTGTTGGATAATGATAAATATCTGGGTGTTGTCCTCGATGTTAAGCTCTCCTGGAGGGAAAATCTTCAGGTAAGAGTAGCGAAAGCTACAACGTCAATCTACGTCTGTAGAAACGCAATCGGACCTACCTGGGGAATAAGTCCCAAGGGAGTCGGTTGGATATTAGAGATGGCTATAAAACCTATACTTTTTATGGAATTTGTGGAAAGCACTAGACTCAGCGATTAATCAGTCCCGTATAGAGGAAACTCTCCGCAAAATGGCAGTCATGATAAGAGGTGCTCTAAGATCAACGCTATTGGGTTGGCTTCCAGTGGACTTAGCGGCTAGAAAGCTGGCTCTACGTTCCGCCATCAGACTAAACTCAATAGGCGCATGGAATTACCGACTTTGGGGTCATGCAAGCATTTTAGATATAGTGGATAACATTCCGGATCTTGTCGACTACTGCACTCCGAAGCCCTACTTCAATAGGAATTTTCAAATTTTATTGACACAAAGGTTTTCCCCACTGAACGGAGCCGTACAGGATTTCACGGACTGTTCAAAAAAGAGGGAGGGTTGGTGGGGGCGTTTATATTCAAGAATATGGAATTGAAATATCCTTCAGATTCCCGGACGAATGTGGTATATTACAGGCACAGTTATCTGCCATTAAAAGACTGATTCACTGGTTAAGATTCTATCGGATATCGAATAGAGATATCCATATCATAACTGACAGCAAAACTGCTATTAGGTCTCTCATAGGTATGTACACCACATCTCTTCTCATCCCAGAATGTCGCAAAGCCCTTAATGGACTTGCGCAGCACTCAAATATTCTACTAAGCTGGGTGCGAGGACACTGGACTATTTCCGGAAACATATATAGCTGCGGATGACCTGGCAAAGAGGGGAACCATACTTACAGAGGTTGATATTGGCAATCTCTGTGGTCTCCCACTGTCATCCTGCTGGAAACGTCTCCATGTCACGTTTCTTGCAATAGCCCAGGACAGATGGTGCAATGATCCAACCTGTGCAATAGCGATAACCCTCTGGCCTTGCCTAAACTCCCATAGAACGAAAAACCTCATGAACTTTAATAGGAAGCACTTGAGAAACCTCGTGGCCACGTTGGCCGGTCACTGTGCCTTCGGAACCCATGGTATACGTATGGGTCTCCCGTATAATGACTACTGCTATAGTGGCTCTAGAATATCCTTCGGCAGCTTATCAGAGTTGTCGGAAATTGAGCTCAAAAACTTGACCCTTTATATAAGGAACAGTGGCTGGTATAGCCACTAACTCCCCCCCTCCCCACCCAACCTAGCCAAATTGTGACCCACTCTCACCTCTCTTAATATAATTGTCATATCTTTCTATCTCTATCCCTCTCACCCTCCTTCCTCTCTCTCTCTCTCTTTCTCTATCCTTTTTAATACAGGTAGCACAAAGCGAACATTGTAATGGACCCAAATGAGCTGGACTCTAACTTTTCAAATCTTCCTTGCCAGCAGCCTGCTAACCTAACCTAGCCTTCTGAAGACATAGCTAATATTTGGAAGCAAAAATATACATGACTAGACCACTTTTATATTTATGGGCACATGTTAGTGACATAAGTGTTACTTTGCTGTCAAAAAGACGAACGAAAACTAGACATGTCATCAGTAAATGATTTTTTAAAATTTTTTGTCGGGCTCTCCAAGAATTTTCCTTGCTAGTCTCTGTCTAAGTAGTTCAGTTATTTGCCTGTCCTGCAAAAAACAGTTAACGGGACTAGTCGCCTGCTGATCACTTGCCTCCGACGTTATTGATATATAAGATAGATATAGATATAGATAGATATGCATAACCCTGTTATGCAGCAGATTCTTAAATAAAATTACAATTGCTAATTATATGTAAAAAGGAAAAAGATTTTTATTTTTATTTTATTTATTATGTATGTAACTTCAAGATTTTCCTTTCAAATAAAACCAAAAGCTGCCTTAAACTGCGTTTCTAAGATGTGCTTAAGATATTTAGTACTCGTACTTGTAGCACATCAAATTCCTTTATTTTTCTTTAATTACTCGTATGTAAATACATTATATATTTAACCCTCACCTTAATTTCTTTCAACATAATAATAAAGGTAATAAGAAAAAGTACTCTTCTTTAATCAATTTATGGTTCATTAAGCCAATATAAGAATTTCATTGTATTCAACACAATATAAAAATTTTTATTTATACATAAGTACACATATAAAATTTACCATACGCTCATTCAATTTCTTATGACTTTCACATTTTTAATGTAACAGTGAAATTAATAAAAATGAAAATATATAGACACAGACACACACACACAATATTCACACATACAAGAGACATGTTAAGTGACTGGCTGTAGAAAGGAATGAATAAATAAATGACTGAATGAGTTGTTTAAATGCAAGTGCAGAGCAAAAATCTCAAATGTGTGTGCGAATACAAGAAAAATGCAAAAAATTCAGAATTCAAAAGTATAAAAATATAGCGACATTTTACGTTTTTGCACAAAGCGCTATAAGTTGATGTTAAAGTGTTTTTTAATTTTGCTTGGAAAAATTTGTACATCCATACTTATGTGCATAATCATATAAAAATTGTTGAAATCTCGCTGGGAATACAAAATAAAACTGCTTGCTACTACTGCAAGTACAAAAATGTTACAAATGTGTATAGCAATTGCATATTTAAGTAAGTGTAATTCTAAAAACATAATTGAAATTTACACAGCTGCATAGTGAATGTATTTATTACACATACATGCACATCGACAATGAATACTTACATATGCCCTGTTACGAAATTGTAATTTAGATTTAAATACTTGTATAATGGTGAATAAAATTAACTACAACTACGAAATACATCTAAGAATGACTCCACATCACCATGTTGTCAGTATTTTGTCTCTCCTGTAAAATTTGGTTGAAGTGAGTTAGCAGATTTACACTCTAAGCCGGCGATATTTCTTCCGACAGAGTTTGCAGTGATTGGGAATAATTTTCCCTCAATCCACGTAAAATTTTCTTGACTGACTTAGCAGTTGCTGTTATGAGCCATCTTCAGTGTTCCTTTTAATACTGAATTGGTCAATCAGAGTTGGTGAAAAAAACGTGACTTTGCGCATTAAAATATGTGACTGATGAGCTTATTTGATAGTTTCTCGGGATTTTTATAGTTTTGATATATCAAAGAGTGGCAGCTATCGTTCGTAAAATCTTAGGGGTGTTGAAGTTTTTCTGTATGTTATGTACAGCATAACTAAGAAAGATGCTTTAACAATGTAAAGAAAAGCAAAATAGTGAAAAACTCACTTTATGAAACAAACATTTGCATTTTCTATTTATATATTTAATGACAAGAAGCTATGTGTTGTATTTGTTGTATATTTTAGAAAACTATGTGTTATGTTTGCAAAACTTGAACAGAATTAAATTCAAAATTTTGTGTTTAAATAGGATTTTTTAAATAAAAGAAATGTAATCATTGTATCATTTATTGGACCTTAGTTTCATTCTACAATTAAGTAATCTGCAAATTATTTTTATGCATTATAAGTTTTGCATATAAATTTAAGCCATATTAAACAACAACAATAACAAAACAGGGTACATTTTCTTTGGAAATGTATGCCAATTCACTTCTTTACGTACAGAAGGCGTATGCGTATTATACATTTTAAATTATATAATATTCATACTACAAAAACATTTCGCAGTACCAAGGCAGGGCTAAAGCGGCCCACCCAACCACTTGCAATATAATTGTGCAATTTGTATCATATCGCCAATGTGTATGTCATATTCGAAGGTGGCACAATATATTGCCAAATATCAAAAGACTTTTGATTTTTATTGTGCAATCAAGACAATTGTACAGGGTGTTTTTTAGAGGTATAGAACTTCGAATTGAAATAAAACACAAGAAAATCGTTTTAATGTCCATCAATTTGGCTTTATTGGAAGGATAATTTTATGCATCCATCCATGATCCATGCTCCAATTGCTGTGCACGGTGGCGAATCGATTCATTCGGGTCCTCTTCAACACTTTGCTCTACAGCGGCAATTGTTTCTTCGGTGCGCACTGTTCGACGTCTCTGCGGATGCGTATTATCACATAGAGTAAACGTAGTGCGAAAACGATCCATGGTTAACCGAATTAATTGCTCTGATGGACGATTATGTCGACCATAAAATGGACGGAGCTTGGGGTAAACTTCGCGAACTGAACCATTATTTTCGAAATAAATTTGCACGATTTGCAAGCGTTGTTCTTTTGTCAACCTGTTCATGATGAAATGGCAAACCAAACTAAATATTAATCACTTGACAGCTGACAAAATGGCCGCCAGTTAAAAAAGTGATGCCAACTTAAAGTTCTATAACTCAATAAAAAACACCCAGTATAATGTGGGGCAACATTGTTCAATGTTGTTTACTTTTTCACCGTAAGGAAAATTTGGCAATATTTTCTTTGAAAATATTGTGCCATTTATTGCATAGTATAGCTCGAAACGACAATAATATGTATAACAACATATTCAATAATATTGTATAATGCATGGGCCGCTTAAAACAGCCCATTGACATATATTATTATTATTATTATTATTATTATTATTATTATTATTATTATTATTATTATTATTATTTTTTTTAATTTAAAAGTATCCAGAAGCTTCAAAATTTGGTAACGAAAAAATCATAAAATTTTTTTTAAAAAATTTAAAATATTAATCAGAAATAATTTTTATATTGTGTATACAATTATTGATTTACCTTTGGTAAATACATTTGTAAGTATCACTCATTCATTTTCTGTTTATCCGTTTTTTCATTTTTCTATTCAGGTTGGCACGAAATTATATCACTCTAACTAAGTATGTTTAACTATTCTTGCTTATCTTTTAAAATTGTCTCACTTAAATCATAATGGGCACGTGACAAATATATGTTCACTTGGCAATCACAGTTTCATATACTGGAAAGTAAAATCAACTATACAGGGTGTTTTTTTAGAGGTATAGAACTTCGAATTGAAATAAAACACAAGAAAATCATTTTAATGTCCATCAATTGGGCTTTATTAGAAGGATAATTTTATGCCATTAACGTTTAAATATGATTTCGGGCATGTGGCCGCCGCGGCTGGCTCGAATAAAGCCAATTCTACAGGTCCAATTTTCAACCACTTTTTCGAGCATATGGGGCCGTATGTTGGCAATAACGCCACGAATGTTGGCTTCCAAGTCCCCTAACGTTTCTGGTTTGTTGGCGTAGACGAGCGACTTCACATATCCCCAAAGAAAATAATCCAATGGTGTCAAATCACACGATCTTGGTGGCCAATTGACAGGTCCATTCCGCGAAATTATGCGCTCATCGAATGTTTCCTTCAATAAATCGATTGTGACGTGCGCTGTGTGGCATGTAGCGCCGTCTTGTTGGAACCACAACTCATCCACATTCATGCCATCCAATTCGGGAACAAAATAGTCGGTTATCATGGCTCTATACCGGTCTCCATTAACGGTAACTGACTCTCCAGCATTATTTCGGAAGAAGTATGGCCCAATGACTCCACCAGCCCATAGAGCACACCAAACAGTCAGTTTTTGTGGATGTAATGGCGTCTCAAGGGTCTCATGTGGATTCTCTTCACTCCAAATGCGGCAATTTTGCTTGTTGACGTAGCCATTCAACCAAAAATGAGCCTCATCACTGAACAAAATTTTGCGATGAAAATCAGCATCGAGATCAATCTCATTTTCGGCCCATACACCAAAATCACGACGCATTGCATGGTCTCGCGGCTTTAATTCTTGCACAAGCTGGATCTTGTAAGGTCGCAAGCCAAGATCTTTGCGCAAAATCTTCCATAAAGTTGATGGACAAAGCTCCAATTGCTGTGCACGGTGGCGAATCGATTCATTCGGGTCCTCTTCAACACTTTGCTCTACAGCGGCAATTGTTTCTTCGGTGCGCACTGTTCGACGTCTCTGCGGATGCGTATTATCACATAATTAATTGCTCTGATGGACGATTATGTCGACCATAAAATGGACGGAGCTTGCGGTAAACTTCGCGAACTGAACCATTATTTTCGAAATAAATTTGCACAATTTGCAAGCGTTGTTCTTTTGTTAACCTGTTCATGATGAAATGGCAAACCAAACTAAATATTAATCACTTGACAGCTGACAAAATGGCCACCAGTTAAAAAAGTGATGCCAACTTAAAGTTCTATACCTCAATAAAAAACACCCAATAGAAAGCAAAAACAATGTAAAATAGTATCCACTACAATAATACTTACATGTACATATGTACCGACGGTACATCGAATAAGTAAAAATACTTAATGTGATGATCGTAAAAGATAAGCAAGAATAGTTAAACATACTTAGGTAGAGTGATATAACTTCGTGCTAACCGGAATAGAAAAATGAAAAAACGGATAAACAGAAAATGAATAGTGATACTTACAAATGTATTTACCAAAGGTAAATCAATAATTGTATACACAATATAATCATTTCTCATATTCCATTTCATTGAAAATTTGAGTTAAATAGCTGATGTTAATAACAATCTCTACCCCAGTAGATAGAATTGGGTGCTGATGAAGTGCGTGGCTGCACAGAAAAATATCGGTAGTTCCCCCAGCTAATAAATTCTAATTTAATTTTTCTTCTCTTCTTGAGAAACTAGCAAGGTAAATACGGGAAACGGTGCTAAAAATTTAAAATTCGGGAAAATTCATGTAATTGAAACATTCTAAATCTGACTTATACGAGTACATACATTAGTAACTGATATAGTGTATTCTTGAACATTTAATGTGTAGTTTGAATATTAATTTGGTACCTTTGAAAAATGCTTTACGGGAAAGGTACTTTTCGAATTTTTTTTTATATATTTTGGAAACAGCACTCGTTTGCAAGGTTGCTTTTGAGAAATAGTACTTTTTTGGATATGTTATTTTTGCAATATAATGTTTGAAAATGTACATATATGCTTTGGGATATAGAGACTTTTTGATAAGGTACTTTTTGAGAAATGCACCTTTTGAGAATGGTATTTTATAAAAAGGGTACTACTTCAAATAGACTACTTTTAAGGAAAGATATTTACTTTAAGAAAAATGTACTTTTTAAAAGGTACTTTTTGGAATAAGTACTTTTTGAAATTTTGGAAAAGTTACTTTTTGAAGAAAAATACTGTCTGAATAAGACACTTTTTGGAATAAATAAGTTTTGAAAAAGGTACTTTTTGAAAATGTACTTTTTGGAAAAAGTACTTTTTGAAAAATTTCCTTTTTGAAAAACTAAATCAGATGGACTCACTTTTCAAAAACATATACTCGTAAATATTGCTAAAAAATAAATGGATAAGTTTGTGGTACTTTTCCGATACTTGCACTTTTCAGGACCCCTCATATCTTCTAAAGTATTTCATATAAAATCAAAGTTTTCCCCCAATAATTTTCTCCAAGAAAACATCTGAGATGTTTTTTTCCACTTTTTTGAATTCCATCATATATCGCTTTTGGTACCTTTAAGCAAGTGTTTTTTATATTTGAATCCTTTAAATCAATGAGCTCTTGGTTACTATATTTAAAATACCCGCTAACAAATTAGTGGGCAATACGCTAGTATGTATAATAAAAGTTAAACATTTTGTACAGCTCTTTACTTTGTGTGAGAGAAAGTAGTAACAGTGTTGCCAGAAGGTTTAATTGTCAAATTCGTACAACTAAAACTTCGACGGTGTAAAAACAAATTAGAAACTTCACAGGCTTAATAAAAATTATTAAGCCATAAACATAAGATAGACATAGAAAAGTTTTCGTATTTCACATTTTAATATGAAGTACATTTTAAAATTTTGAACAACACATTTTGTAAAGTACAACGACAGCATTCTGAGGAATTCTTTTAAATTAAACTTTTGAAAAAAAACTTTTTTAAAGCGTCTCCATTGTATATCTAACCTTATTTATACTATTGAGATTTATTTTATTAAATCTTCTTGCAACATTAACTGGTAACTTACCATAAAATTAAATTTCTCACATCTAAAAATTTTCAATAAATTTCGCACAAAGCCTTACCTAGATGCGAATCTTACTTTACAAAACGTTTTGTGCTGCACTACCTCTGAATCATAAGTTTCAGCTTTTCCACAAAACCTTTTATAAGTTGATATGCAGAATCTATTTAAAGAATAAAGGAAATAAATAAACAAATATTAAAAACAAAACCAATTACATGTTAAATAGATTTGGCTTAGTTTCACTTGAAGACGTTGAGAAATTTTCAAATATTTTTCAATTACAATAGTCACAAGACAAACTTGTTAAATATAATATAATGCCTGAAAGTGCAATCGACAGACGTGCCACAAAAACAGGCTAATACACCTATACACAAAACACATACATGTTCACTTACATACTCGTATTAAAATCTGCACTTCTGTGTGTTTATTTATTTATCTTATATGAGGGTTTTGCATTACACCACCCATTTTCAGTAAAAAGATTTTAACTGTCAGCAAACTTTCTATGACTTAATTTAAATTTACGATGCCAACAGGAGATGAGATGCAACACTATTATTTACACAAACGCAGAAATGCATATGAACAGAAAAACAAGACGAGAGCAAAAGATATAACGTGAAGAATAATGTACCACTTTTGTTGCAGAAAGTTACAACAAAAACAATACTAACAACAACATCAACAGCAGCAATAGCAACTCAAACCCATAAATAATAAAAAATTCCATGTGAGCGCAATAATCCAGCAAACATTTTATTCTTAAAACTAATTCTTCTAAAAATATTTCGTAGACAATCAATACAGACAGCAAAAAGTATGGTTTTTTGAAAAATTAGATTTATTAAGAGCGAAATGTTTATTTTTGAATTAAAAGTCTTAAGAAAAAATTACAATTTGAATCTCTTTTTAAATGTACACATACATAATCCTTTTAAGTCAATTAATGTAAATAATAAATATGTGAACTTTATTATTTTAAAATTTTAAAATATGCAATGAATTAGCAATTGTCTGTAGATTGTGGAAACATAACAGTCTTCTAAAAATCATGCATTTTATGTTTTTTTTTGTTTTGCTATATCATCGCCAAATAAAATATTGTCATTCGTTACCTACATATGTAATTTAAGGACGCTATGATTTCACCTCGTTTTGATTGTTCAGAACCCTTTTAAATCAAAGACAAAAAAATAATAATAAAAAGGTTTTAAAAGTAATTTCCTCTAACTTTTTCCTACCTTTTGCTTATATTCTTCATACTGTTCTTTGTCTAGTTTTAATTTTTCTCTATAACGAGTTTGGATCTCTGCTCTGGTTTATTTTATTTTTTTCTGTTTTAAAACCCAACATATTAGCAAAAGTACTCAAATCAAATATAAGCGACAACAAGCACAACAAAATTCATACAAAGGGACAAATCACGAATTACAATTTTTTACATGTTTATTCTACTTCACAATCACGTTTGAAGCAAATAGTCTTATATAATTCATTTATTTACGACTCAAATTATTACAATTCAAACACTATTTCAACACTCGCCTGAATTTTTGAAGTAATTATTAAAAAGAAACGAATGACAAATTTTTGCCAAATTTATGGAATTTATGTGACATATTTTTCAGAAACACATTCACTTTCACATGTTTTAATATTTTACGATTCATTACGATTTATTTGATAATATTCCATATCTAAAAGAAAAGTCACGAATAACAAACAATTCTGCATCATTATATCAAAAATTGTATTTTTTTGAGTTATGACCTTGTTTAATTAAATGGACGATTTAATCATAAATATGTTCTTTTTAAAATCCACCCAAATAAAAAAATAAATAAAAATACCAAATGTATCTCGAAAGCTCGCATCAATGAGATAATGTGATAATTCAGCTAACGCCATTCAATTGTAGCGTGTAACAGTGATCTGTAATGCATCGTTTTTTCTCTATTCATACTGACTCATGAAATTTTAAACCTTAAAAAGTAGACATCGTTTAAACTCAACTACTCTGATTTACGCGCACTCACGATAAGATTGGATATATATACATAGATATAAGTATGGATTGCAATAAATAGGAATGCGACGTCGACATCATACTCTTATCACATTCGTTTGATTTATAATTTCAGAAAAATACTTATACTACTTACATTGATTCAGCTCACTCAACTCATCCATATAGTACAACTACAACTAAAAGTGTATAAAGAAACACATTTGTAACCTCATAATGAGCAAACACATAACCTCATAATGAGTACTTTAATGTTCGTATCCGAAGTTCGCTTTCCCATACAATACTTATTTTGCAACGTCTACAAACATTGAGTTAAGGAGAGTCGAAACCAACAATGTCAAAAATCTTGCTAAGTATGAGTGCGATGAGAAGTTCACACTTGCGAGTGCGCATAAGTACAAGAAATTATAAGTCATGATTCAACACTACTCACTTTTTCACTACTCATTTCTGATCACTGGCGTGCAAACTAAAACAAATATATTTTTTTTTAGCTAATTTTAATTATTACTGTTCGAACTTCATTTGTTTCTATATTTATGATTTGATCAGGCTAAAGTTCGTATCGCTTTGTAAGCCAAACAAATTACATGTGATAATTATTAATGAACAAATAACACCAAAGTTAGTTGTAAATATTCTGACAAACACGTAGTTGAACGGAACAACCGGCTGTTTTCGAAGGCCACTAAACCTTCCTCATCAGCGTTCTATTGTATTTGGACCACTGTGTGTGGTGTCAGTTGATGTAGATTTCTGATTTATATACGCAACTTTTTTACAAATGGAATATGTGAATTGTTTTGATACATTGTATTACAATTTGCTGAAACCTTTTTTGTAATGAAAGCTCATTATATTAAAATAAATATATATATATATATTAAGCTATTGCATAGCTTTTATCGCGGGCTTTGAGCGCGGTGACCGAATCAAGAAATTCCGTAACGAAAAAACCTAAGACTATTTTTATTTGAATCGCCCAGTGTAAGTATTGCTAGCACAGATTTTTATATGTAGGAAAACACAATGTGGCGTACTTAAGAGCAATCGTGGTTGACAAAAAATGATATACACAAACAAACAGACAATTCTTGGTTTTTAAGCTATTATTTTCCAGCTATTTAGAGGATATCAAGTCTCAAACTTATGTTTTTTTGAATAACCTACATGTATTGTAAGATAATAAAAATATTTTAAACGATATTAACTTCTCATTTATGCAATAAAAGAAAAAAATTTGTTTTCTTTACGGTCATCAGGCTCTAAAAGTGTAACTTGAATTAATATCAAAGAAAAAAAAATACTGCATAAATAAAAAATAAATAAATAATTATAATTGCATAAGTTGATAAAAAATGCATCATTATTGTATAATGAATACATCATCAAACCGTTTATCTTTAAAATGTTGATTTCAGTTTTGTTCTGTAGAATTTTTATAGACCTGTTTTTGGACCTGTTTGTTGGGACATCTGATTAAAAAAAATCAACACTTTGTAAACATGCCAGCAAAAGAAGTTAAGGAAAAAAATTTAATATCCTCAATGTAGCAAATATGTGCGAATAGCTGCAGTCGTAAACGAATAAACTTTTTAACATGAACAGGGTATTTAGAATAAAAGTGTTTTTCAATAGTTAAAAATATTTGCAATAAAATGCTGAAAATGCTATTGTATTCTTTTCAGAGCTGGTTTCTCAGCCCATACATTTTTCACACTTTATTCAAATTCATTCATTTTGTTAATTTTGTTGTTATTATGCCTAATCAAACATGTTGTTAATTTGAAAACACTTTTGCTAAGCTTGTTCATTTATAATTTCGTTAAACGCGCCACGAAAGCGATATAAACATCATGGTGGAAAAGTATGTCACGTGCGACTCTGGTTAAAATTTATTTTAGAAAAAAGTAAATTAAATAAGTAAGTTTTAAGCAAAATAAAATTGATTTTTAAGAACAGAGACACCAGTGCGCAACATTCTTAAGTTAATCACATTAAAATATTCCTTCCGATTTTGCTGAAATCATCGTTATAATCTTTGGTATTTTGCAATTATCTTGAAAATGAAAAATTGCTTAATATCGAACTTAGCACCAATTAGAGGACTAATTCATAGCTAAAGGTTACGCTTATGGTCAAATTAAATGTTGGTTGTGTTGTGGCTTTTATCCACTTTAAATGTGGCTGACAGTCACGTTCAACATTAGCTAAATGCACGTATATAACTTTTGTTTGGTCTTTTTTTTTATATTTATTTTTACATTAGGCTAAAGTTCGTACCGATTTGTATGCCAAATTACATGTGATAATTATTAATGAACAAATAACACCAAAGTTAATTGTAAATATTCTGACAAACAAGTAGAACGGAATAACCGGCTGTTTTCGAAGGTCACTACAATTTTATCATCAGCGTTCTTGGTGTTTGGTCCACTGTGTGTGGTATCAGTTGATGTAGATTTCTGCTTTATATACTCAAGTTATCATTGCAAATGGAATATGTGAATTGTTTTGATTCTTCGTATTACAATTTGCTGAAAGCTTTTTTGTAATGAAAGCTCATTTTTACCATCCCTAAAACTTACAACAGCCTTGCCATTTTTAGATCGTATACATTTTAAATTTATTTATATCTCCTGACTACATTTGTGCTCAGGATAAGTAAGCCAGTAACTTAACTTCATTTATAATAAATTTTTTTTTATGTAAACAAACACAACCCGCGAAACGATTAGCTTGTCTGTAGAAAACACCCAGGGTCGATCCCACGACCTTTGGACTGAGAGGACGTCACTACCACTCAGCCACAGATGCATTTTTAACCGCATTCAAAATATTAATATTTAAATAACTGTTATATGTACCTCATTAAACCTGAAAATGTTTTAAAGAAGCACGTGATGTTGTTTTGAAGCGAAACAAACAAATAACACCAACATACTTAAACAACATATTGCGATACAACCGCTTGAGCGACATAATTTTTGTACTCGTGCTTTATTTTTAATGAAAATCGATTATTTACGATCGGACATAATAGATTTTCATAAAAAAACCAACTTCAAAATATGTGTCGGTTGAGGTTATGGCTCGATATTATTTCAAATAAATTTAATACGATTTGCAATAACAATTTTTGCATGGTGATTTTAAATTGATATTTTTTGCTGTGTGTGTACAAGCCGACACAGTCAACTATGACGCTATTTGAAACCAACGTTTCTCACAACAAAGTCCTTCCAAAACTTCTTCTCTTAATAGCAATTTTCATCATCGAAATCGGCTGAAAAGTTTTGGACTTATCCTCACTCTTTCATATTTGAAGCCACTGTGCGCTGTGAAATATTTTTTTTATATTAAAAATACTAAAGTCTCCAACTAATCGATTTTCCATAAAAAAACATCATTTATTTCAACTTGCTATAGCAATACCCTGTAAACTCCTGCCTTTGCTGAATGCTTGTTAAAATTTACACTCAGAATATGCAGACCATTATGCAAACTATTCATTTATGTGCACATGATTATAAACATTAGTAGATACATGTGAGCAGCGTTCTCATAATGCGCTAAATAGTTTGTAACTTTTTTTTCGCTACATATGTATGTAGTCTTCACTCCTTTTTGTCATTGCTATTGTCGCTATAAATGCCTTTTATCCTTAGAAGTCACATGATTAAAAAAAAACTATAAAGAGAAGTGCATGTGGAATACAAATATTCCATTGTAGATTTAGTTAGAGAATGTATGTAAGTATTTTAGTATTTATGTCTCTCCAGATAGTTTCTGGCATGGAAAGTTGCAAAATGGTACTGTCCTTAAGCAATCAACAACGTGTTTTTTAGCTTCATTTTACTATTGGGTGAGAGTGACAAGTGAATTCAAAAAGTTTGTTTGCCGTGGGCTAAGCACGTTAACATGCATTTTGTTGCTGCTTAAATTGAAGCTTAAGAAATGCATATCGACATTTTTAAACCACAACAAACAAACTTTTCACACTTGGTTATATAAAAATAAAAAATAATTACTATGTTTACTTATTTAATTTTTAGTTACATTAGTTACAAATACACATTTTTAAATAACTTATTTTTGTTGTGAAAATACCACAAGTATTGGAACATAGCAAACAGACACAAACACACGAAAAACGAAATGATTTTTTCACCCAGATGCCACAATATTGGAAATGCATAAAAAAGTGAACAACAATCGGACTAACTTTTCTTGCCGTGGATACTGCTTCTCTGGGTATTTGTAAATACAGTTTACTTTATTAAACCGTTTGTGCACTTAAGATTGTGCCAGAGTTCAAAGTTAACACTCTAATATGTTAATATCCATTATTTCCTATAAAAATTATCAGATAAGTGCATGAGGAAGAGTACGTGTGAATGTAACTATGTAACAAACACACACTCACACATACACACACACACCCTCTCATTTACTTGACTAGCTCAAGGATGTACTTCAATTGGATCTGTGTTTGTTTCATTGTTGGTCGTACAATTAATGTTTGATGATTTTGAATCTGTGCCAGAGTAGAATTATAGCAACTCATTCCAATTGCGTGTGTCGTTACATATGTTCGTTTATTTAGATAAAGGAGAAACAAATACTTTCAGTTTATTGCAAATAAAAAAGCAAGACTTATTGTACATACGTTTTTTAAATACACTGTTGTGCAAAAAAAAACAAAAAAAAAATCGGTAGCAAGAACTTCATTATGTGATTTTGATGTACTTTAGTGTGCTGAATTCCTCATCTGTTCACACGTCTTGTTTTTGAGATTTTCGTATTTATTTATTATGATAAAAGTAAGAAATCTTACGCATATGTATGTATGTAAATGGCTTCTATGATATACATATATTAAAATCTTAAATGAAATAAAACACTTATATTAAATAAAAAATCAACTACATACTTGGTAAATCGCTTTCTTTTATGAGCTTTATTCGCTCTTTCATTGATTGATTTGCCAGCTGAATCTCTTAACAATTCTGGGAACTACTTGCCGTTATATATTATTTTCCATGTGCGCACTAGGAGTATCTTGGTAGAACATTTCACCATGCTCACAAGACACGACATCACTAAAAAATATATAAATACTAATACAGGAAGTTTATTTCCATCCAAGTTGTTGACATGAAAGAAGAAGTTTTTGTATCAGTTCTTCGTAATTCTTCTATTTCCTAAAAAATTAAGACATACATTTTCGAAAACTATGCATGCTCTTCTTTCTTTATTTACCAGCTTAGATTTAAACAATTCTTTGAAGATTATTCATCATTTTTGGGTACCAACAAATATGCCTTTCTTCGATTTGGTCTCACTTACACTTGGAAACATATTTTTCACGTGTTAAAATGACACTCCATCTCCGTTCATATCATATACCAAATATTTTATTAAGCTTAATTTTGATGCACAGTGCTGGCAAAAACATTTTTTTTAGTTAATTTAATTATTATTATTCGAACTGCATTTGTTTCTATATTTAATGAATAAAATAAAATATATAATTCCTTTACTTGGTATCACTTTGCAACTGAACTGAACCTTGTGCAAGTGTGTTACGAATAAATCTATTACACAATGTTTGTCATGCCTTAAGCTTGGTACTCTGTTCACAATTTCGTGCGAAATGCTGTCAAACTACATATAAAAGTATTTGGTGTGAAATATTTGCGAAATAAATTCGCAAAAGTAGTACTCTGTTCTTGTTGTGAAAAACACTTAAAATCATGTCTTTCCATGCAAAATTAGTCTGGCATCATTTTAGTTTAGCTGCGAAACAACATGAGCAGTGCTTTTTTCGCACGGATTTTTAACAATGTTGCATACTTTCAAGCAATAAAAGCAAGAAATTTATAAAAAACCGCGAGTTGGGCTACATTTAGTACATGTCAAATTTTTCACGCCAAATAATCAATGGTGCTGAAAATTTTTCACAACTTTGAACAGAGTACCAGCTTTTAGGGCTAATAAATTAGTGCAAGTTAATCACTATTTTTGGTTTAAAATATGTTTAAACTAGCAAACCTATAAATCAATACATTATTTAAACCATCTGTAAACGCATAAAATTGGCCGTTTAAACTACCAATACAGGCCATATGGTTTTGTTACTTACATACCATATGTTTTGTATTAAAAGTGCACTCAGCTGTTTTCCAAGTATCTACTTTTTCTTCAGATCTTGTACGACCTGTTTTCTTACACTATATTGTTCTTTTATACTATTCTATTTCGCCAAAAATAAATATAATTCCTTTCTCAGTAAATTTTGGCGACGTTTAATTAAAATTTTTTAATTTTTTTTGCATTTTTGATTGATAACCTGCTGCAAAACAGCTTTTTTTGACATTTATTGTAGTGCTGCCACAATATTATTTTTTAAACCACATATAAGGTATGGTTCACTGATTTACTCCTGTTGAGTTTAAACTACATATAAATATGAGTTTAGTTTAACTAAACCAGCTTTTAAACTTTGACTGATTTATTAGCCCTTAGTTGTGCATAAAATCCAAATTTTTTTGCACAGATTTTCATTACTTATAGCTTATTTTATTTCCATCGTACTTAGCTTTCCGATGAATAACAAAAGGGTAAAATATTTGCGGTTATGAGTTTTTGAAAACAAAACTAAAATTTAATTTTGCATTAAAAATATATTTTTCGTCAATAATTTCTGAATAACTCCGAAACCATTGAAAATGTAAAAAAATTATATTAGTTTGATTCTCAGTATTAAAGTTATTAAAATCGAAGAAACCCTTATCGGGTTATATTGAAATAAGTTAGCGTGACCACCTTGTTTGGGGAGTAATTTTAGCCACGCCCATTAAAAATATGTGTACGTGATAGATAAAAACTGAAAATGGATTTGAATTTAGGGACTTTTTTTTGCAGAACAGGGATATTATTAGAACAAAAATATTATATTATTTGTTTTATATCAAATTTATTGCTCGAAAATTGCAAACACTTGAATGAAAATAAGAAAGTCTTACGAATAGAGTTTAATTATATGATTTTTTATATTTATATTTTATTGCAATATTACTAAATAGCTTATTTTACCCACTGCCAAGTGCCACTTGAAAAAAATTGTTTACACATATCGTTACCTTAATATAGATAGGCCCTAACTCATTATTTGTTTGAAATCGAGTTTTTTTTGTATATTTCAATAGAACAACATCTAATGTTTCGAAAAATACAAAAATTTAGTATCCAAAAAAATAATGAAGAGGGCCCTTCGATATTAAGGTAAGAATATATATTGATTTAAAAATACACAAATTTGTTGAATCAATACATTGTTGCATAAGAAAAAGCATACATACTCGTATGTATAAATCCCGGGATAAGTTTCCCAGGAATTCTGTTCACATTTGCTACTCGATTCCCGGGATATTTTAGCGGGAAAATTAACTACCAAGTATTGCAACCCTGTGTCTTTAACACAAAATACACAACTATTTAATTGCATACGATTAATTGAAAAATAGGCTGGTTATGTGTTTTAAAAATAAAAACAATTGGTTATTGCCGAAAGTGCACTATATATCAGTTAGAATTATAAGCAATTCAAATTTGTTGTCATTGTTATACAGAAAATGGAGCTGCGATACTTTTTATGGTCTGCTTAGCGGCTTTTCACATACTACGTAGTGCTATTTTTGGATTGTTTATACCCCAATCCCACCCCACCCCCTCTTTTTATAAAGATTTTTGCAAAATTTTTAGTATAAATTCTCTAATCCGGAATAAGTTCTTACAAACAGATACACCGACGGACATCGCTTATTCGACTTCTTTATTCATTAAGGATTCGAAATATATATACACTGTGGAAACTACACACGTAATGACAAAACTAAGATACAATTAACATCATAAAAATGACTTCGAATCCCCTGAATTGGTATAAAAAAAAATACGTGTGGCACTCGGGGACTGCCGCGGTAAAGCTATTGCTTAGCATTTTTAATCAACTTATGCAATTATAATTATTTATTTATTTTTTATTTATGCAGTATTTTTTATTCTTTGATATTAATTCAAGTTTTTTCTTTGATATTAATTCAAGTTACACTTTTAAAAAACAAATTTTTTTCTTTTATTGAATATATGAGAAGTTAATATCGTTTAAAATATTTTTATTATCTTACAATACATGTAGGTTATTCAAAAAAACATAAGTTTGAGACTTGATATCCTCTAAATATCTGGAAAATATTTAATAGCTTAAAAACCTACGAATTGTCTGCTTGTTTGTGTATATCATTTTTTGTCAACCACGATTGCTCTTAAGTACGCCACATGGTGTTTTCCTAATGTAAAAATCTGTTCTAGCAATACATTATGTTAATGAAATCAATAGCATACTTTAGGGGTTAACATACACTGGGCGATTGAAATAAAAATAGTCTTAGGTTTTTTTTTCGTTACGGAATTTCTTGATTCGGTCGCTGCGCTCAAAGCAGAACTGTTTGCAAAAACAACCCTTTGTGAAAATCATTATAAATTGTCTGTACTTGCACTACTTGTGGACAATAAGTTCGTGACCTTATAGAATTCATTGGAAGCCCTTTTTACTGGATATTTTCAAATTGTTGGTATTCATATTTCAAGCTGATCAAGTTTTTTTTAAGTTATTATTTTGGTAATTACTTATTTAATGGAGAGAAAGCGAGTAAATTTCTTATTTTTATTAACATAAAATCAAGATTAATTTCAATTACTTTTGTGGCCACTGACGAGCACTGAGTTTATAACAAAACTTTGGTTGATTAAAATTTTATTTTAATATTCGTTGTGTTGAAAATTTGTTTTTCGTCCATGACTTATACAAGAAAAAATACTTTTTTTTCCTCTTATTTAATTAATTAAATTCGTGTTCATATTTTTCTTTTCACAATGCTAAGGTTTTGGTTTTATTTTTCTTAACAACAAAGTTGCTTGAGGTGCTCAAGGTATCAGAACTATATTTGCATAGATGCAAACCTTGAAGAATCTTTTTCTCTCACCACCCATATCCAACGAAATTAAAGTTAGCAGAAGATGAATGTAAGAGTTTTATTTCTGTAATTTTTTTTTCAACATTTCCTGAAGTTCATAAACAATTTCTTGCCCACCTTTTTACTTACCTTTGTTGTTAGTATGAACAGATTTTGAGCTTTTAGCTATTCTTTCAAATGCACTGACTGATTGTTTAAAGTTTTTTTTTACGAAAGTATCTTAAATTTTTATTTTTTATAAATATTTGCAAGAATTCTGCTTATTTTACTAATTTTGTTTAGTTTCATCTTTCCATTAATTGCTGCTTCGCACTGGGAAACATTTCAGCAAATAACATTGTTCGGCAAAAAAATCTTTTAAAAAAATATGTATATGTCTTATATAGGGAAATTAGTGAACTAAGTTCAAATGCGTTTTAAGTTTTTATCTAACAAATTTAGATTTTTTTGGGCGTGGCTCATATTACCCCCTTAAGAAGGTGGTAATAAAGCGATAATGCTTTAATCGATTTTAAAATATTAAATACTGAAAGATGCAAAATATAATTACATTTCAAGTCAAAGTAATATCAATTTTTCAAAATCCTTTAAATTTTCAACGGTCTAGAAGTTATGCAAAAATTATTGGCGGAAAAAAATATTTTTTATGCAAAATAAAATTTTTGTTTTATCTTCAAAAATTCATTAAAAAAATCAAAATGGCAAATATTTTAATTTTTTGTTATTTATCAAAAGATTAATTATGTTGGAAATAAAATAAGCTTTAAGTTATGAGAATCCGTGTAACAATTTTGATTTTATTCAGAATAAAGGCAGGTAGCCTACTTTCACAAACAGTGTGTAATATATTTATTCGTAACACACTTGGACCTTGTGGTTCAATTGCAAGTTCATACCAAGTAAAGAAATTATATTTTTATGTTTCCTGGAATAAAAAAATATAGTAACCAGCAAAAAAAAGCGGAACTAGTTCCAAACTTTTATCACTTTCATTGCATACCAATCACTTGTTCTAGACAACCTTTAAAGCGAATACCATTCCGTTATTTGGATGACTTCCATCCTATGAAAACTACGTGTTAAATTCATTGATGATTCACCAGAAATGGGTACTTGGAACTAAGTTCATCAATGCAGCAACTAATGATTTGTATTGTAATTTTTTGCCGGGTAGTAATTGGAAAATATGTATCCAATGGCTCGGAAAGCAGTGTTGCTACATAATAGAAATCTATATCCGTTCGTACCATTAGCTCATGCAGTAACTATGAAAAAGAGGTATGGAAACATGAAATTTTTACTCAATTTAGCACGGTCGCTATTTGTAGAATATACTCGTATGTGCGGATTTAAAAGAAACGATTATGCTAGGAGGATATACAAAATATTGTTGCTTTTTTGTAAATTGGTCCTTCAGATCATATGCGATTCCGGAAAGCAAAAACAATGCAAATGAGTCTTTACGATTTGGTTTAAGCTATAAACAGAAATGGGGGGCACACGTTAAAAGTAGATTTCCACGGGTAAGTGAGAACAAATCGAAAGAAGGCATATTTATTGGTCCCCAACTATGAAAAGTTTTTAAGGAATTCAAGTCTAAGCTAAGCAATAAAGAAAGAAGATCATGGATAGCTTTTCAAAATCTATATCACATTTTTTTTCAAAATAGAAGAGCTGCAAATTACAAGAACTTCCTCTTCAATCAGTCAATAACTTGGATGCTGCATTAACATTCAGATTTTTTTTCGTGGTGCCGTATCTTATAAGCATGGTGAAAAGGTCTACCAAGATATAGCGCATATAGCAAAAAGATAAAACGGTAAGTGGTCTTCAGAAATGTTAACTGAAGCTCATGAAAGAAAGCGATCTACCAAGAGGTTGATTTTTTAGTTTATATTAGTATTTAAATTCATTTAAGATTTCAATTTATATCATAGAAGCCTTTTAAGTGTACGATTTTTTACTTTTATCACAATAAATACGTGTTTTATATAACAATATCAGTATTTGATTTAAATATGAAAATCTCAAAAACTATGCGTGATGGAAGATATCTGTGAACAGATATGGAATTAGTATGCTAAAATCCATTAAAATCACATAATGAAGTTTATTTAAATTTTAGATTCAAATTTTAGATTTTCTTTTTTCGCATTTGTAGCAAAACGGTACCAATCAGGACTCAATTGAACCGGTATCTCATGTAACTGGCAGCTTGCCAAAAAAAAAAGTTTTCTAATTTGAGCCACTTGAAGTGAAGCCATATAAAACTGACTATAAAAACTGGGGTAATTTTATAATTACTTGACCTTAAATTATATTGTACTGTGCATCATAGGTTTAGTTTTGCAATTTGTTTATATTTAAGTTTTTTTACTGCTTCCAGTTGCTACGAAACTTTTGCTGCAGTTATTAAAAAATATAGAGTTTATCTTCTCGTTGTTAGTTAGTTTATTGAACTACGAGGTTTGTTCAAAACGTACCGCGAATTTTGAATTTTCGCGGGTTATGTATATTCGAATTTTGATTTTTCTGTGGCGTTATGTTGGTACTCATGTCTTTGACTTATGCCGACAATTTCGGCCATTTTGAATGTTCAGTTAATTGTTGGCAGCTGCTTTGCTTGCAAGTGTTTTGGCAAGAATTTTAAGTGAAATTTTATAAAAATTCTTTACCTTTCAAATTGTCATTTACTTTAAGTTTGAAAAGAAAAAAAATATAGTGGGTATATAAAAAGAAAATATAGTTGGTATATAAGTAATGTTATGAAAAGTATTAAATAAGCCTTAAGATATGCCTTGAAATGCTTAATAATATTATGTACGAAACAATTTAGAAACATATACCAAACACAGTCGTAAAGCAGCTCTGGGCGAGTCAACATCAAGCGTCGTTGGCAATTATCTCTTAAGTGCAACCAGGCCACTATTGTTTATTGGCCTTCGAGAGTTTTGCGTCTCACTCGCACTGGTTGACTGATCTGCCACGGATAACCGTATATTCTTGCGGTTCTTTTGTGGAATTTCTTTAACAACCACGTTGCTGCTTCCTATGTGAAGGCATAGGTCGTGTACAGTCAGTCACAAAGCCTTTTTAAAAAAACTGTTAATACCATCTTGGGCATATGGTCTAGCTACCCCGCCCATATTTGTGCAACAATACTTTGCAAATTTACTTTGTAAAGTATTTCTTAAATAAATAAATAAATATACCAAACAGCGTCAGATAGACGTGTGGGCCACACTCGCCATTCTTCTTCTCTAATCCCAAAACCACTTGTTGTAGAATGCGGTTGGTTTTAGTGTGACCAACGTTGACAAGTGTGCAGATTGATCTGTATTTCACAGTTTTTGGAGTTATTTAGTAGTATTCAAGTTTTATATTTAACAAATCAGTTTTTCTTTAAAATTATAAATTTTTTTAACATTTGTAAAATATTTCTTTTTATTAAAAATACATTGAAATTGATTATTGAGAGGTTTAGCTGGATCCTAAGCGCATTTCACTGTTTCTAATGTAGATCATCAGGGAACCTTTACCCAAAAATTTCTTAGAACAACTGGAGTTATTATGTTAAGCTTTGATTTAAACAAATGAGAAGCTCAACATATAACAAGAACTCAATACTCAACAGGTTTTTTATTTTCTTACTTTACCATTGATACATTGGCTGACTTTTTTTCAGCTCGAATTGTAGTTGTAATAAGTATGTAAAGAAAATATATGTAAATAACAACCCTGAAGTTGGCGTAGCTAGCAAATCGTTACCACTAACTACTAGATATGTACACGACTGACGATCTTAACATGGGGATGACATTGACGGTAGTCAATTCGCACCATCTGCATAACCCTTCGTCAGTAATTTCGCTAGTGAAAGAAATTGATAAAATAATTAATTATTAATACATGCGACGTTTAAATTTACTTCTGCTGCTGGTTTTACCTTTTTAAAAAGCACTTTTTTCACTTAAAATTACACATTCACTGAGAACGAACATCCAATTGTAACTGACGCCAACACAAAATCAAAATATAAACTATAGTATACTTAAAATAATTTTTTCCTTTTTGATTTTCGTTGGAATAACAGCCAGTGATGCCAACACTTGAATCATCAAAAGCACTGTGAGCATATAAAAATAGGGTAAAAGAGGGTAAAAATTAAAAAAATTGCGGGTAAAAAAGCACTAAGACAAGTATTGTCTGTTATTTATGTTCTTATTAATAAATATTCTCTGTTATTTATGTTTTATAAAAATCAGTATTTAGTTTTTGTTTGACTATGACACATTAATCGCTATATCGGCCAATTATTTTAAAATTACATCAAAGGCATAGTGCCTTGAACGCATGTTTTGCCGGTCTAAGCCATATTTTGAACGCTCGATAATTCTTCTAAGCTTTTTCTATATTGTTGTTTTTCTATCTTAAAGAAAGCCATAATAATTTAATTAGATTTAAAAAAAGTTGTGCCAAATTTACTTAAAAAAAATTTTTAATTTTATAGGAATTAAGACACTTTTTTGTTGTATCTTTAATTTGCAATAGTGACAAATCCACGTTATTTAACTGTATTTACACATGCGAATTGAAATAGTAAAATAGTAAGCACCAAAATGGCAACGCTGTTAACAGCAGTTCTTTACACTCGCAAAAAAATTGAGGTTGAAGATATTAACATATCCATGAGCGAGAGAGTCAAAAGGCGAACTATTGCATTACTTGTCGCTAGGGTGATTCGATTTTTCAACCGGTTTTAAAATCCGGTTTTTTCATAATGCTTGTTTATGAATATTGTTCATTTTTGAAAAATTAAAATTTATATTTATTTTGTTATGTCCGACACTGGTCGGGCCTAATTAATTATATTTAGATTTAAGATTTGAATAATTATTGTTAGTTCATATTTGAAGATACAATAAATAAATATATGTACTAAACAAAAAAAAATTATTTAGTTTTATATTACCATTTTAGCAACTTAAACCATGTACTCGTACATAAAATAAAAAAGTCTGTTTTTATATGTTGTACAACGCAAAGTGATGTTTAATGTTTCACAGTAACGAAAGAAAAGAAAGTTTTAGAGAAACAATTATTTATCGTAGTATTAATGATAATTTTAAAGGCAACAACAAATAATTAGTATACCATAATTTGCACACGTCACCAAAGTTAATGGCGAGCTAATGAAATGGTGAGTAAATGAGAATCATACAGTTAATTTGATCAACTACAATCACTTCATTAGCTTGCTCACGTCACTAAAGTTAATGACGAGCCAATGAAACGGTGAGTAAATGAGAGTCATACACTGAAAGGAAACCCTTCATTCAGACAATGAAATTCTTCATTGTATCAATGAAATTTTTCATTAAAAGTCAGCTAATGAAGCCCTTCATTGGATCAATGAAGAATAATTCATTGTATTTATGAACTTAATTTTGGCAGCCATGTCATAAATAGAATGAAACTATTTCATTAGTTCAATGAAACTATTTCATTAGTTCAATGAAACTATTTCATTAGTTCTATGAAACTATTTCATTAGTTCAATGAAACTATATATATATTAATTCAATGAAAATGTTTCATTAATTAATTGTAATTGTCTCATTGATTAAATGTAATTGTTTCATTGATTTCATGAAGTTTTTACATACCGCAAATGAAGTTGGTTCATTAATGCAATGAAATTTTTTCATCTAATTAATCATTGTTTCTGCATTAAATTTATGTAATTGCTTCTTTTATTCAATGATTATATTTCATTGGAGTAATGATGAAATTGAAATGAAACCACCCATTTAATAAAAATTAGATTGATTTTTTTTATTGTATTTAAAATATCCATTTCTATTTATATTATATTTTTATTGTATAAAAAATCTATAATTTAATAGCAAGTAGTGGAATTCATTACATATTTTTAAGGAACATATGTACTTTACATGCAAAACAAAAACAATAATTTTTAATTTTAATGTACATAAATAATATATAAAATATAAAAGGCTGTATTGGTTCACCTTTTGTAAGTAGGAAACCAATATGTTCCTGCAATGCTTGTACTGTTTCTGCTAAATATACAAATGATTCCTGAGAGTTTTTTTTACTGAAAACTTCCCAAACTCCTTTTTGCCATTTATGTCCTTCCTAGGAAATTTTTTTGTTGGACATAAAAAGTAGTGAAGACACAACGACACTTTCAAGAAAAATTTATTTTTATCTATAAAATTTTAAATTAAGATATTTGAGAAAAAAGTAGAAATGAATATTACCTTCACTCATCTGTGCTACATCCAAGTTATTTATGATATCGTTAGCCTTCTTGTCGCTAATTTTATTCCGATTTTTCAAATAATTGTCTTTTGAAGTCTGACCCATTTCTATAAATAGTTCCACAGCATCTATAGGTGTCATCATGTTTCAAAAAATGATAACTTTTTAAATGCTTAAAATAGTTTTCATTTTTTGAAAAATTGAAACTGCACAAAAAGCACTTCATTATATCCCTACTTGTTGTTTTTATATTTTAAATTTATTCAGATCAATTTTTATTTTATTTTTTTTTATAATTAATTCACTTATTTATTTTGTAAAAATCACCACCGGCACTGAACATATTTATACTACACAACCAAAAACTACCAAAAACTATTCGCAACTGACTCTTCATGCTTGACGATAGAATAAAATAACCAAAAAGTGGTTGATTTGTCTCATTTTTTATGATGTTAAACAGTTAGTTAGTGTCAAAAAAAACCAACAACAACATATACATATGTATATTGTTCATTTGCTGACTTTAAATGACTATTTATACATAATGTATAGCACGGAGATATATGAAGGCCATTATGCGTTGAGAAAAAGAAGAGAGTAGTGGGGTTGTAGAGGTACAGGTAACAATGTGATTGTATAATGAAGAATATTTCATTGCATAAATGAAATGATTTCATTGCATTTATGACAACCATATTGCTTTGAAATTAAAAGAGATTAGAAAAATAAGAAATAACAAATATTTTTGAACTAAATAACTGTTGATTTATTTATGTTTAACAAACTGTCTGCAGTAAGTAGACAAAATTTACTTATATTTGCCTCAAATTAGCTAAAAATAAAATTCATTTAAACCAGTGATAGCCACTCCCACACTGCCTCGCGAGGCAGTCAATAATCGTATTTTTCACACAGACACGGTCGGCAATTCACATATACAACAACTTTGTTCGTTTCAAAACATCAGTCTATCGTCAGTCTCTGCTCAAGCTTTGTGAAAGCAACACCACGCACGCTTGTTTGGCTTTGTTTTTGCTTTTTTCGTAATCAACACAAAAGCACACAGAGCAACAATGTTCAATAATTCTTGGGAACTGGATTTTTTTTTTTGAAAATCGTGAAAGGAAGCCGCAATGTTATATTTGTTTGAAGCAATTAGCAAAATGCGACAAATTTAATATAAGGCGGCATTACTTGTCATGCCATATTAATTATGAAAAATACAAAGATGATGAAAGGCAAAAATTGCTTGATGAAATGAAAGTCAAAGTCCCAAGTAAATTTGTAAAACAGCCAGATCACATTGAAAAAGATGATGATAGCGAAATATTAAAAGCATAGAATTGTATTTTTTTCCAAAGTTTAAAAAGAAATATTTAATACTAGCTGGCCCGGGTACCCGGCGTTGCAAAAAACAAAAATAAAAATATTGGAAACCAAAAAAATAATTGATAAAAAAATTTATATAAAAAAATTGTATGGGAGGTACCACGCCCCTTTGTCCAATCTTGACCTAATATAGCCTACTTGTCCTTCCTGGTCGACAGTAATATACTGTGAAAATTTCATGAAGATCGGGTCAGTAGTTTAGACTGTTACACAGTGTACAATTCGGCAGCGACCGCAGCTTCTGTCTGCGACTGCACACAAGCACATAATATCTTTGTGTGCGTGCGTTCGGGGCTTGGCTATCACTGATTTAAACAACGAAACGATTTTCATTAATACAATGAACTATGAAGAACATATGAAGAGAAGAGATTGAAAGATAATGACGAGCCAATGAAATGGTGAGTAAATGAGAGTCATATAGTTAATTCGATTTACAAAGATCGCTTCATTAATTGGCACACGTCACTAAACTTAATGACGAGCTAATAAAACAGTGAGTAATTAAGAGAGCAAATATTTCAACTGAATAGTTAAATATCATTCATGCTAATATTATTGAATGTTATGTGATGATTATCATTTAAGTACACTACAGATGATAATTAAACTAAGGCCGGGTTTCCATCGGTGTGCCATGTGCCACACATGAGTAAAAATAACGTAACCACTAATTACTAATGAAAAACTGTTTGTTAACCAGCTCAGTCGAATACTACTCGATTTTTAATTTTGGCAGTAAAATAAGTTTTCACTATTTTTTTAAGCATTATCTCTGGTGTAATTAAGTAAACATGTGTTGTGTTGTATTATAACGGTAGGTCATTTGTGCGCAGTTCTTTTCCATGAGACGTCCTTTTTCTCGCTGACCGAGACATCATTGTATAAATACAGCTCCAGGTACAATTTCATAAAATAATGAAAAGTAAGCAATGTAATATTGTTTTTAGCATTTTGAAGCAAGCAAATTTTCAAAGGCTAAATTGCTAGAAAGCTTTTTATTTTATGGGACATATTATCCTAATAATATTTTCGAATGGAATTTGTTACCCCAATATGGGTTAAAAATACAATTTTTGTTCGTGTAAAGCGAAAATTATGCTACTAACCCCAGTGACTCCGAATCCAATTGTACTAGATCAGGTGACAAGGAATAAGATAATATAACCGACCCATATGATCAATCTGGTGATTATTTTGTAACTGCTGTTGCTGACGTCAATAAGGTTACTCTTTATGCAGCTACGATACTTGCAAATTGTCTGTATATAACGCAGAGAAACACCAGTTTTCGAAAGACAATTGGATCGTTGACAAATTCAATTTCAAGTTATTGCTAATGGTTTGTTGGCTGCAAGATTGGTGGAATCTAAGGAAGTATTGTGCACGTTCAAATGCCAACCAAACTTGCTCAATTGCTGAGATAGCAAAAAGATGGCATCAAGAAGCATGTGAACTATCCTTTGGTCATAAACGACTAAAATCGGATGATGGTTTTTTTTTACAAAAAGTCCAGTAAGTAGTGAAATAAGGCATTTTTTAAAATACGTATGCTTTGTGTTTGTGTGTAAACTCAACAAGCTACAAAGTTCATACACCAATTGGCTGAAAACGTGATAACGGAGGGAGCGAGAATCCAGTCGGACAGCACATCGCGACGTCGTTGCATTCGATGCACTCCCATAGGAAAGGAGACAAGAATAAATTCCTGTTTTGAGCCATTCCCCCAAATAAAACCATTTTTATATTTATACTTTGAATTTGTAGTGTCTTTATTTTCTTGTGTACATTCCTTGGCTTATAAGTTTTAAATTTCCAATAATTCTTCGTTTTTAATAGAACAACATTAAAATATATTGCCATGTCACAGATTCCTTTCGGAACTGGCCGTATTAACCATTGCGTTGTAATTCATTTTATTGCTTCAGATTCCAATCGTTTTCATCAATCCGAAAATAATCGTTAATCGTTAAATCTTTGTTATGTTATAAGTATGGCAATATAATTTTGTAGTAAAGCATAATGTGGCATATTCTTAGGCGTTTTAAATTTTTTTGTTTGCATATTTTGATCTGCTTTATTTTTGTTTTGTTTTGAGTGCTGCCAATATAAAGATTTTGCTAAAGTACATACAAAAATGGTATGGCAATACTAACGTGACCGGATGGTTTTTGCAAAAAGCGGGACATAATGGATCAAAAAGCGATATTACGAAGAAAATACCGCTAAAAAGTGGGGTTTTAAAATAAATACTTTTTAGTGAGCAGGCTGTTCATATGCACATATCGTATATGCTTAGGGAACATAGTTTTCAACTCAAAAGAAACGCTTTTACATACACAAAAATATATGTGTACATATCTATATGAATAAAAATCAAATGTCGTCTATTGGTAATCGCATTAATTAAGATCGCCTGCATCGATTTCGCTATTTTTTTAATGTGGCATCTCCCATATAAAATTGTTCTTGATTTTGGGATATTTTTCAGAGGAAACGTGAAATTTTGTGTAAGTAACGATTTTTATTATGTGCGTTTTCTTACAAATCAGTTCGAATGAGACATTTGGGTGTGAAACCTCCCATAAAGAACAAATATTTACTTTGAGATAATCAGTGTACTGATCTTGCTGATTTGCCCATAGCGTATTACTGATAATCTAGAAGGAGCAATAGACTATTAATTTTTTAATGCCTAAAGTAGTCGTGGCGCTTCCCATATAGAAGGCTGGTCCTCTGTGCGAAGTCGCGAAAAATTTTCAGCAACATTGATTATTTCGCGTGAAAAATTTGACATGAACTAAATGTAGCCCAACTTGCGTTTTTTTTTATAAATTTCTCGCTTTTATTGCTTGAAATTTCGAATTCAGTGCGAAAAAAGAGTACTGCTCATGTTGTTTCGCAGCTGAAACTAAAATGATGCCAGAATCATTTTGCATGGAAAAACATGCTGCCAGATAGATTTTACGTGTTTTTCGCAATACGAACAGATTACTACTTTTGCCACTTTAGTTCGTGAATATTTCATACTAAATACTTTTACATGTAGTTTGACAGAATTTCGCACGAAATTGTGAACAGAGTACCGGGCTGAATAGTATTATAAAAAAGGAGTAAATAATGGAGCAAAAAGTGTGTCACCTCCTAAGTAAATTAAATATTAATTTTTCAATATCTTGGTAATTTTAAATTCCTTCTGGTTGTGCCCATGATAGAAAAATATTTGGATTTTCATAACTTACATTTTAATAATAAAAATATAATAAGATGTTGAAAAGTTCAAAACTCAAAAAAGCGGGATAATACCGCCTAAAGCGGGATGTCTGGTCAGATTAGGCAATACTAAAGAAACCAATTCCGTACATTTTGTTCTGTTGATTTTATTTTTGTAATGACTTGAGAAATTAACGTAACAAATAAATAAAAGCTAATTAACTGTAATCCAGCTTTAAATAAATAGATGAAATAGTATTCTTTATTTAAAATTTTTTTTTTAATATTTTTTTTTACTTTAACATGCAGAAAATGTTAATTCCGTCCATGAAATTAAAAGTGATTTCATTACGATTTTTTTTTTTCATTTTTAGTTTTTCGTTTTCCAAAGCACCAAAATACGATTTGAATTACGTTTCCGTTTCGACATGGTTGAATGTTTTATTCTATTAATGAAATTTGTCGTTTTATTAATGATTATTTAATTAACAATTTGTATTTGTCGCAAATAAAAAGTAGTCGAAAGAAAACCTGCAGGTGACAAAAATCAAGAGCAAAAAAAAAGTCGGGAGCAAGAACTTTATTATGTGATTTTACTGGACTTTAGTGTGCTGAATCCAAATAATCTCACAGATTGATTCTCCATCACGTCTAGATTTTGAAAGTTTCTTACATAAATAAAATACTGACATTGAAATATTAATTATGTATTTATTATGATAAAAGCAAAAAATCTTGGAAATAAATGGCAGCTATGATATAAATTAAAATCTTGAATGAAATGAAATACTGATATTATTATTATAATATAAAAAATATAGTATTATTTAATAGAACACTTTATTTTATGAACTTTATATGCTGTTTCACGATTGACTTTCTGGCAAAAATTAGTTAACATTTCTGGGGACCACTTGCCGTTACATCTCTTTCTCCATGTGCGCAATAACTCGTTAGAACCTTTCATCATGCTCATCAGACATGGCACCACGAAAAAAAATTAAAAGCCAAAAAATTGGGCGGGGGTCACGCCCACAAATGTTTTAATTTGATTTTATGATATTATAATTATTTGATTGCTACGAACCCTAGCAAGCACCTTTGGTTCTTGTAATTACACAATTTTAAAGTTTAAAAAAAAGGGCGGAGTCATGTCTATTAAAATCTATTACTATATTTCACGTGGTTCTACTTAACCGATTTTTACAAAACTTAACACACACCCTGAGCGCTGAAAAACTAAAATTTTGCATTTAAAAAGTGGGCGGAGGCATGCCCATTAACATTTAATTGTATAACCCATACATTTTTTTCGGAAATGTTCTATCAGATCTTTGCATTGAAGTAGTTTTTTTTTTGCAGAATTATTTGAATTATAGTTAAAGTCAAGTGATGTGTTGCTTAGCAGCAACGAAATTCATCTATTTTAATCCAACAAAGATTCTGTCGATATGTTATTTTTGGTAATGTTTTTTTTGAGATAGCATTTTATTATAACAAGATAATTTGTAAGATTTCCAAAAGTCTTTAGCATGATAATGATAAAGTTTCTAATTGCAGTCTATTTGTCATTTTACTTTTGATCAAATTTCGAACTGAAATCATTCTTTTCACATTTAATGAAGAGTGGGCAATTGAAAGAATACCTTTAACGATTCAATAAATATTACTAAAAAGTTATTCATTGAAACTATTTTTTACGTCTCCGATATCTTTCCATAACTCATTCGCACTTAAGCTCTTGATATTTTTTTATATATTCAAGTCTGATATGGATCTGTTGTTGTATTCACTTTTAATTTTTTCAGCGTGTTTGGAAGCATTTTTGTAACAAAAGGAACAAAATTATTTGTGTCCCCACAAAAGTTGAAGTTATGCTTAGTTTTCAAATATCACATACAAAAATGCAAAAGTACTTTATTCTGCCTGCATTAAAAATCTCCCAAAAATAAAAATTAAAAATTCACCCAAAATGTTTCCATACAAATTTTGGGCAATTTTTTATTTTTATTTTTTTTGTGATTTTTCATTTTGAAATATGGGGCGATTTTTCATGGAAACATTTTCCATAAACCAAATCGTCCAAAAATTTTTGCATACAAACTTTAAGTAATTTTTCAGGAAAAAAATCGCCCAAATAATTTTAAACATTTAAAAATTAAAGGGGGAAAATTACACCAGAAAATCTGGCAATCAACAAAATCGAATATATATAATTTAAAATCCATATACATTAGGGTTATAATTTTTGGAATTTTTTTGCAAATATTAAAATTTGACATATAGGGCGGAATAAGAATAATTGCGTTTTTACTTTTACGCAATCGTTCAAGAACCGATGAAGTTTGGAGTTGGAATTTTTTTGATGGCAGTATTTAAAATAACTTTTCATGACGTGAATACAATTTTTACTTTATATCTAGGGAGGAATTGAAATACTCGTATATGTAATTTTAATAACATTTAAAAATTTTCGCTCGTGGTTTATTGAATTTTTATTGTTATTAAAAAAAATTGCAAGGTCTTAGAAATCGATTCGACCTAAGATATCGGTTTTGGTAATTAGTAAAATATTCCCCATAGCGTAGTGCCTGTCAAATCTTTAGTAAAAAAATAGTTATTTGCCTAATATACATATCGCTCCTTTATTGCAACTCAAAAAAGCTAGTTTTGCAGAAAATAAGTTTAAAGTGTTCAATTTACATACACTTCAATGAAAATATAAAAATATTTTATTTTCTCAAGACGTGAAATTTTTAAACAAGATTAAATATGATATAACGAATTTTTCTGCATTATTAACTCTAAAAATGTTTTTTTTTAAATATGATTGTATTGCAATAAAGGAGCGATATGTATGTATATTGTGGAAAGTAATTGAAAACTTCTGCAATGTTTTCCATCTCCAGCATTATTTGGCTTCTATAGCAGTAAATGTGGTCGAGAAAATTGTCGTAAGCGAAGCCGAGATTTAACGTACGCAAAACGTTATTAGGCAGGAAAACGTTGCAAGCAGAAACTCTTTAGTAGGCTGAGCCTTTTCAGGAAATACCACGGTGGAGAAAATCCTTATGGCCGGTCGAAGGACGGCTATGCAAAAATCTGTATGTGTCTGTAAATACTTTAAAAGATAATAACGTTTTCCTGCACTAACAGCCTTCGGCTGGGCTGAATGATTTTCTCCGCCATGGTGTTTCCCGGCAAAATGCAGCCTAATAAAGATTTCCTGCCTAATAACGTTTTGCTGTCCTGCCGGCAATTTGGCGGGCTTCAGAAATTTCTCCATCGTGGAATTTCTCGAAACGGCGCAGCCTAACAAAGATATTTAGTTTCATAAAGTTTTCTTGTCTTATTAAGTTTTCCTGCTTGAAAGATGTCATCAAAAGCTTTCAAATGATGCCAATATTGGTCGTATTCCTGAAGACCAGTTAGGCTAAGTTTGCAAACGGGCGATTCATTCCGAATTCAGATGATTGTTTGTAATGAGCAAACACCCAAAAACTTCTGGCGTTTATTCATTTTACACTTTTAGGTCATTCTTCACTTTTTTTTTGGATGATCGGGCATTGTTTTTTGGTATTTTTTTACAATGACTAATCAGCCAAAAATTTTGGGCGTTCTTTCATTTAGCTGTTTCGGGCTATTTACACTTCTTGGCCGATGGAAAATATCGCCTCTTATTCATACTTTTATTGCAATTCAGTAAGATACGAATTATATTTATGTTTTTCTGTAAGTTTTCTTCTTTTTTCCCATATAAAAATGAAATTACAACAACTTTTATTTTTTTTTGGTGTTTTTTAATTTTGGGCGATATTTAATTTTTTTGAGCGATTTTTTATTTTTGGTCGATTTGGTTTAGGGTGATTTTTCAAGGAGCCCTTTATTTTGCATTTGAATTCTATAACTTTGTGTTGGGAAACTGAGTTTTTGCTCATTAATAGTTCAACTTCAGCGCCGCAATAAATTTCTTCCGTTGGAAGATGGTAAGAATTTAGATCAGTATTATCAACATGATCATCATCAATATATTTTTTGTTTAAAAGATTTCGAAACAAATGTCGAAACAAAAAAGAAAGCATCTTTGAAATTAATTGCGCTCAAGATAAAAACCAAAATACATTTTTCTTATATCCTGCATGAGACTATTTCATATAAATTAAGTTTTGCCATCGTGTTTTTTTTACTGAAAATTTTATAATGTGAAGAAATATTTTAAGGGCTCCCACTGTTCAAGTACTACATATATCTATATACAACAGCTTCCGGCCACTGCACTTTCGGAACCCATGCCGGGTCTCCCGTAAAATGATTACTGCTACAGTTGCAATTATGAAGAAAAGGTGGAAAGCATCTCGCATTGCTCTGCTTCTGCCCCGCTTTGGAAGATCTCTGCCTGCACTTTCTTGCCAGAATATCCTTCAATAGCCAGTCCAAGTTATCGGAAATAGGACTCAGAAATCTAAGTCTATACATTAGAAGCAGCGGCTGGTATGGTTGTTAACCCTTTTTTATGGCATGTGCATACACTAGACCTTTTCCTGACCCACTTCTCTTCTCTTTTATTCTCTCTTATCCTCAAGAATATTTTCATCTATATTTTCCCTCTTATTCCCTATCCCCCTTTTCTTCTACTACTTTCAACTTACAGGTGGCACAAAGGTATCTTCGTATTGCACCCAAGTGAGCTGGACCCCTAGATTTTTAATTTTTCACCAGCAGCCTGCTAACCTAACCTAACCTACATACAACAGCTTGACTTGAAATATTTCTGATCATAACCGAACAGTTGTCAGCGCCAAGTCTTATTAAGCTTTCAATACTTAGAAATTTAAACATTACAAGAATATTACTTTTTATTGCAATAAAATTTTTACAAATTAATGGACAAAACAGTGCCAGAAAAAAACGAGAGTACCGCAGTGCATCCAACATGCAATAGTGCCCAAAATGGTACAATTGTGCCACATTTCCCATCACTGTCTGTAAATAATATTCATATGCATACATATACATATTTTAACTCATAAAAATGGTACATACATACATACGAGTAAATACATATACGAGTATGTATATTTTTGGCGTTATGAATAACTTGACAATGAGTTCGAGGGAGAGAGTATGAATCAAAATTAATTGTATGTGTACTGCTAGATATATTAGTTCACGAATTTTCGCTAGGGTTTCTAATTTCCCGGACTTTTCCTATTCCCGGGAAACGGGAAATAAAATTTCTTATTCCCGGTATTCCCGGGAATTTTTGAAAATTAATGACAAGAATCAAACATGAGCAAGACAAAAAAACAACTTTTTTTAACTAAAATACAAAGAATAAAAGCAATTTTATTCATTCTAAAAGTAAAGACGTATATACATAATTTTTTGTTTTTTGGGCAACAGAAGGGAATCACAATGGACCCAATTGGTTCTCCGAGTGGAGGTGCGGTACAGCATCACCCTTCCCAACCTAACCTAACCTACATAAATTTAAAAACTATATCAATATTATTAGATTCATATTCATATGTATGGCAGTGTGCTCCGTTTTTAAATTATATAAATCACATCACTAGCAAGTAGTTTTTTATTGTAACCCTTA
This sequence comes from Nowickia ferox, assembly GCA_936439885.1. NCBI lineage: Eukaryota > Metazoa > Arthropoda > Insecta > Diptera > Tachinidae > Nowickia > Nowickia ferox. The sequence goes on along the minus strand of OW387023.1, from coordinate 84,600,631 downwards.
TGTATGAATTTTTCGGCCTTATGGGCATATTATTACTGAATATTTATTAAATAAATATAAATATTATGGGAACAAAAACAGAATTTAAAAAGTTTTATCCCTCAAATGCCCCTGAAATGTACATCAACTTTAAGTTACATATTTCGTAATGTACAGGCACATCACTCCTTTATTGAAACGTACTTGCATATATCTCGAAAGAATCAAACTTGTTATATGACTGATATTAGCTCTTTCATATTAAAATATGTTTCTGAAATTTTCTACATTCCATTAAGGAACACTTTTTCTTCATAACATTTTCTTTTTTTAAGATATCACTGCATTGCTATAAGTGATCGATAGTAAGATACCGTTTTGTTTAACGCTTAGTGCCGTGTAATCCCGTGTAATCTTTTGTTTAAATATACTGTTAACATGTGTGTATATAACATATGAAATTGTATTTTTATGCAACAAAAACAAAAAAAGAACGTCAATGTAACAAATAGTAAAACTAAAAAAAGTGAAATTGAATTTCCCGGAAATTCCCGGATGAAAATAAATTCTCGGTATATCCCTGCAATTTTTTCTCGCATAGAAACTCTAATCTTCATCCACAATTAGATATAAATAGTCGTATGTTTAGTGGTTAGATCAGTTTAAATTAAGCTTTTGAAATGAGAGCACATAATTTTCCCTTTTTTGTTCTTCTGAGCTGTTTGCTACAAATTGTGCCTACTACATATTCTGAAGAAGTGAAATTAAGCAAAAGGGATTATTATAATTTTGCAGAAGCTGAAGAAAAGCAGTTTACCCTAACGGACTTTTACAACTATACAGCAAATAGGCAACGTATATTTGAAATATTTGCTGAATCAGCAATGGAATGGATCATCAGTTCAAAGCATACCGGCGACTACAATAAATTCTTAACAAACCTACGGGACATCTTTAATGAGGCAGCGGTTCAAGAGTTGTTGCAGAAAGCAGCAGATAAATTTGTTTTCGATGTTAACTTTCATGCAGATCTTGATGAGTTATGGAAGCTGAAGGATTCCGATATCATACCACTTTTTGAAACTCTGTTGAGCGCTGAAATACGTCTGAGCAAACAATCTAAGAACAAGATCCGAATTGCCAGAGTATTATATAATGTTAAGCAGCATGCATTATATGAAAAAGTTGATTCTTTGCTAAAATTGGAAGTAGAAAACCTGATAAGAGATGAGTTGGATCAGACTTTAAGATTGCTGTACTTTGAAACCCACTTTTGTCTCCTAAATGTGAAACATAAAACTTATATTTACACTGCTCTGTTGGACTACGATACTCAACGGACAAACGAGCAAAGGATTTGGCTGTGGTTTGACCAAGGATCTTTGGACAAAACAAGCCGAATTACTGCCGAAATTTTAGGTGCTGAGGACCCATATAAAAATAAAATTACTATTGCACTTAAGGGCACACATTACAATACGTATTTCTACAGGCAACCTTCCACAAATAGGGTAGTTGGTACGAACTTCGATAAAAACCCCCAAAATTATAAATGGGGTCTTAAAATTGTACAGAATGAAACTGTCCAACTTTCTCATGATGACCTTGTTTTGTGTGCAGCGGAAGATATAGATCATAAAAGAACTGCTGTAAGATTTAATAAAATTAAGCTTTCCGCCGGTTCTGAGTGCTTCTGGAAGCTAATGCATTGTCCTTTTGATCCATAAGAATAGACATCATATAAGATTTAATCTTTTTTATGTTATTTATGTATATGTTTATGTATTGATCTAAATGTCATAAAATGCAGATAAATAAATTTTTGTATGTAAGCAACAGGTCATTAATTTTTATCCTGCATGAATAGTGTCGAAAAATTCTATTAATTTTTATAAATAAATGGATACTTTTTTTAACTCATTTATTTTTTTTATACCTTTCATCAAATGTGGTAAAGGGTATATACATACATATATATAGGTTTGTCATCCCGTATGTGATTTCCACAATATTAATATGTGACCCATAAAGTATACATATGCACAATATATTCTGGGTTCTTATGAATAGGAAAGACGAATAAGCGATATCAGTGTGTCCGTCAGTCTGTACGTGAAATTTGTTTTCCGAAAAACTAGAGACTTCGAAAAGACGTTTTCAGACTTTTTGTAAAATAAAAAAAAAAAATTAAAAAGAAGATTGAAAAGTTTAAATTTTTGGCATATAAGACTAACCTACCAAAACAAATTTGTAAAATAAAAAAAAAATTAAAAAGAAGATTGAAAAGTTTAAATTTTTGCATATAAGACTAACCTACCAAAACAAATTGGTTCGTTTGCTCTATAAATTTAACATTTTTTATATTTGTAACAAAAAAGATTGGCTTGTGAAATCTGAAAAATCTAAGGGATGATTCCAGGGTTGGAAAATTTGCACTTTTTTAATCGTTTTCTTCTTTTCCTTTATAAATTAAGTATATTTTATGTTTCAGAAAGAAAAAGTTTGGCTTAGGAATTTAGAAACACAAAAACAACAGCTCCAGAGCTGGAAATTTAATTTTTTTTTCGAAATAAGAGTAACTTTATAAAATTAATATGTTTTCTTTATTAATTAAACATATTTTATATATATTAGCAAAAAATTAGTTAGTATTAAAAATCAGAAACATCATCAGAAACATGGTGAGAATTTTTCCAGACGAAAAATTTGTTATCATTCTGTGACGAGTAACGAGGACGAGTAACAAAAATTTTAGTTCTTTGCTCATGTTTCTTTTGAGTTTATTTCAGGTTTTACATGAATCAACCTGTGGAAAACAGGTTGCTTGATTTTTCTCGACTTGAAGACTTTTCGCAAGTTACAGAACACAGGTACAGGGTTAGACAAAAGAAACTTTTTTGTTTAAAACAAAAAGTAAATGTAAGGAAGTAAGCATAATTATGTCCCAAATGGATGGTCATACATTGACAGATAACATAAAATATATCGCTAAATAATTTAAAGAACATAATCATGACATAGAAAAGTGGGCGGGGCCAAGCCCATAAACATATTACTTTTATTTTATTTTTTTATACTGTAGCGAGCTGACAGTTTGTAAAGAAATAGTTCTGATTGACCAGACAAATCAGAAAACCCAAAAATTAAAACACAAGCTACTCTATTGAAACATATGAATTATGTAAATTTGCAATCGTCAGGGTGTCATGTCATTTCTAGGCAATCCACTAACTTGACAACATTTATATAAATATATAAAGACGTGAACAAATATCCATTACTATCTCCTTTTAAGAAAGGTATAAACGTTGCCAAGTTAGCAGATTACCTTCATGCAGAGAAAAAATATGGTTGAGGTAACCATAATCAAACAGCAACATACTATGATTGAATTATATGGTTTCAGTCAAATCATATTATTGTCAAAAGAAAAGCAAAGTTTTAATAATATTATTATCTGAGTTAACAATAATATTACACAAAAAAAAAAGATATGTAAATACAATTAATTTATGTGTGAATACAATTAAAATATTATTTAAAAAGGCACCTACAACGATTTTTGTAAATACAAACACACATTTGTAACATCAGAAAACAAAATCAACTCAATTATTTCCAATTAAAATGATTGTGTTATTGACAATTGAGTTGTTAACTAAAAACAAAAATTTTTAATGAATTTGTTTTTCAAATTCTAATGTTTGTTTTTTGTTAGTTTTTTTTTAATTTTTATTTAGAATTTGGTTTCTTGTTAAATTTTAAAGTTATTTATTTTTCCACACAACCTTCGAAACTAAATGTGTTTGGGATGAGTCGAACCGGCAATCTCTTAACTAATAGACTAACGTGCTTACCACTCAGCTAAAGAGCAAATCGTTTTGATTATGCAAATAATGAATACACGCAAACATGATTTCTATGTTTCTTCTACATGTGCGCCTTGCGTTGATATAATTTAAAAATAACTTTGTTGAGTGAAAAAAAACAATCCACGACGTTTTCCGGCTTCTTGTCGGAATTCACACGTATACAACACGAGCAATCAAAAAATACAACAACAATAGCACATGACCGCGTTGGGTCAATCAACAAGATAAACACCAACACAAAGAAATTAAATTAAATGATATTTTAAAATGCGCGGTATTGTTAAATATTGTATTAAATTAATGACAAATATTAATATATTAAATATTAATTAAATTTTTTTTCAATAACATGGTTTTGTTGAACATAATTCTTGTCTATTTTTTTCTGTGTATCTATATACAATAACAATTAACTTTGTTAAACCTAATCTTAGTATTGTTCAAAGTTATCACATTTTGGTTAAATATGACAATACTATTATTAGATGTGACTAAAATATAATTAAGACATAGCATACCATATTCTAATATTATAATAATATTGTTCAATACGACCAAAGTATTATTTTATATAATAATAATATTTTGTTTTTTAACCATATCTTTTGCTTAAAACAGCTGTGCGTGAAAGCCGAAATAAATATAAAATAATATTGTTGTATAATCGAAATGCAGACATGCATGTATAAATAAATATATGTATACATATTTTTATTGATCTATCCTCTTGCTTATACTTCATTTATTTAACACTACGCGTGCAATACCGATAGCTTACAAACGAAACACTGAACTGACAGAAGATATTTCTGAAAAAGATTTTTTTTTAACTAAATATGGTATGGTTTTGGATAACATTATATTGTTATTTATATTTACATCATATTATTTTTACATAATAATACAAATTATGTTGTAGTCATAAATTTTTAACAAAACTATATTGTTAAATTCTAACCATATCACAGTTTTTATGAATATAATAATGTAATTATTAAACTTAAACATTACTTTGTTTAAAATAACAATAACTTATTTTCAATGACCACACATTTGTTTCGGAGAACATAATATTGTTTTCGCAACCATGCTACAACCATATTTTTTCTTTGCGTGTAGAAATGATATGACACCCCGATGATTGCAAATTTATATAATTCAAAGCATATTTCTACGAGTATAATAGGTATTGTGCCAAACAAGAACTTGGTCAAAATTTTTATCGCACTAATTTTGATGGCCTGGTCTGGTTTTTTATTTCGAATGAACATTTAGGATATTTGACGGCACAAAGTTGGTAGCAGTCAGGTTTTTTGATTTATTTTTGAATTACTACTTGTTTATGCACTTGTTTCTATAGAGAAGAACTTGAACTTCAATTTGCCAGACAAACTTAATGGTTGCGCTTTGTAATTTATAAACTGTTGTTGTTTTTATTTTATTTTTGTGTTTATCTTTTGCATTTTAAACTTGAAATTTTGCAATTTTTGTTGAATTATTTTGCAACAAAGTATTTACAGTACATGAAGCTGAGTACTCGTTTTTTTTATAAGTACATATGTATGCAAGTATACAAGTATTAGACAAATTTTTAAGAATCTATTTTTCGTTTGGATGATAACCTTTTGCTGTTAATTTGAGCACTTTATTAACACTATGGCTTTTGTTGTAATTTAATTTGAATACTTTTAAGGCAATTTGCACGAAATTATTAATTTTCTTAGTTGCATTTTACTCTCTTTTGCTCTTTCACTCAACAACGTCACAACGTAATAAAAAAATCAGTTTGCAAAAAAAAAATAGTTTGAAGTTTTCAATTTACAAACAACTTAGTGGGGAAAATAATTGTATTTTTTTTTGTAGTTGAGTAAACAAGATATTTGTAGGAAATTTTTACACAATATGAAGAACGATATGAAGATTAGTTCTTCATCAAAAAATTTAATTTTTGAGTTATGACATTCTTTGCGCAAATGAGCGACATGTATTTATGTACATACATACATTTTTATGTACGAGTGCATATGTATTTAAAAAAATTTATGTATGTATGTGTTTTGCGAAAGAATTCACACTACACAAGTCTTATTGCTAATCTTATCACATTTTCTTCTTTGAACTTTCATCGGCGTCCTCAAAATGCAAGTCTTATTTTTGATAAGATGTTTTTTATGCATTAGTATGTGTGCATATGTGTGCTTTCTTAACATTATGAATGAGCAAACAAAACTTGTTTTACTTTGCGATCAAATTTAGTTTACCGGTCGCGCTCTTTTGTAATACTGACTTCTTTTTGATTGCTTTTCTTTTTACCAGTTGTGATCTCTCTCAATTTGGACGAATGCTTGCTTTTGTATGCATGTGTATCAGTGATGCATTTTGAGTTTGTTGGTTAAGAGCCAAATTGACGATTTAAAAAGGGCCAAAATTACTTTGATAGGGGCGAATAAAAAAACTTTAATATATTTTATTACGACCTCTTTATTTATATAAAAACAAGAGCATCTTATATATAGTAATTAGGGATGCCAATCGAAGACTGGTTTTTTTTTGCGATTCAGAAATTATTCGGGACTCTGGGTTTTTTGAACATTAAAATACACATGCTTTTTATGAATATTTACTAAAAAGTAGTTCATAAACAAAAGTTTTATAATTATTTCATATTACATAGTCAAAAACTATTTGAAAAAATTCACAAATAATATTTTTGTAAATCACAAAAGAAAAATAAGCGTAGCAGGCTAAGAAACTTTAACAAAACCCATATTCATATCGGATATAAATTAATTGCTTCTTTTTGTTAAGGTTCCTAAGCTTACTAAGTAATAAAAAAAATATATTTCTAACTGTTGTTTGGCATTCATTTATGAAAATTTCCAAACATTAAAAATCACTTACAAATAAACTCAGTAAAGTGCAACTTTGAGTCGCACACGGAGGGTTCTGTATGGGCACTACATATCTAATACCATACGAACTTTTTAGTTTTGGCGTTGGTTTCCTCGGGCGATATTTTTTAATTTTTGGCAATTTTTTTTTGTTTTTACAATACATGTTATTAGTTTTAGCAATTTTTCTGATTTTTGGCGAAATTTTTTTCACTTTAGCGGTTTGTTTTAAGCTTCGAAAAGAGCGTTGCGTAATATGTGAATGGTCCCTAAAAGGAAAAGGTTTAGTTTTGTTATAAAAAATCGAGTATTTTAAAGCGAAATCATCGCATTTTCATTTGATTGTAATCACGAGGGCTCTCCTACAGTCACTAACAAGTTTCGGTTTGACATTGTGTCCCTTTAAAGCTCTTAGCGCTGCCTGGCTGTGGCTGTCGACGTAGAAGGTTACCTTCCCACCTTCAGCTACATTTCTGGTGACCAGTTCTGTGGCCCTGAGGATTGCTAAGATCCCAGCTTGAAAACGCTGCATTCATTCGGCAGTTGAAGAACTACGAATGTCCGTTCACAAGATAAAGACACCAGCCCCTGTGCCTTCCACCGTTGATATGCTGATACCAGCATAAGTACACTTCAAATAAAATCATTTGCTTAAATGAAAGTTTAACATATTAACTCTAGTTGTTCTAAGAAATTTTTGGATAAAGGTTCCCTGATGATCTGCATTAGCAACAGCGAAATGCGCATAGGATCCAGCTAAACCCCTCAATAATCAATTTCAATATATTTTTATTAAAAAAATATTTTACTTAATAAGTAAAATAATAATTTGGGATTACTAGTGCGTTAACAAATTTTAAACTTAAATTGTAACAATTCCCACATAAAACACTAATTATAAAATCGAGCTATATTTGCTATAAAATTCTACAAACTAAGCTTCATATTCATACTTAAATAAGTTAGTTATAAATATATAAGCAAAACATTATTAAGTATTTAAAGTAGTCCAATAAAGTTTATAGTATGCTCCAAATCTTACTAAAAACCAGTTTTTCATAAACTCCTTACCACAAAATTAATTTACGTTAAAAGTCGTTTTCCTCAAACTATGTTTTTGGAATTATGCTGTTATTGCTGTCGACCACAGATATACCTCCCTTGTTTCTCAAAAGAACGTCAACTCAAAATGTTGCAATATTCTCCTAAGAAAATTTGTAAATTTCGAAATGACCTTCTTTAGAAGAACTAATGCGATATGTGTATGATGTCAGTTAAAATGTTTCATCGAATGGATCACAAAACTAATCGAAATTTAAACCAAAATCAATTATTCTTATAATTGAATTTAAGAATGCAATAAATCAAATGTTGACCGCATACGTTGAACGTTTCTAGACACTCTAAATACCCCATTAAGACCACTTTGTACCTTAAAAATTTTCGTTTTGGCAAATACTGCAAATAGTTAAGTAGTTAACGTATATAATAATATTTTTTTTAACTTTTTAAAGCATAAAGTCGGGTAAAATTTATTTTTAAAAAGTTTTTATTTGTTGATTTTTTGTGCATACTCGTATACATATTTAAATTCGGTTTAAGTTTTGCAATATTTGTTTGTATGGGAGTGATCCTTTCCCCTGATCATACATCACCACTTTTCTGCTAGATTTTGGGCATTAGCTATCAAGTAATTTTTGCCAAGACTTGAAGGCTCTGAATGATATATGTAGTATTCCATTAATAATTACTTTGTATGGAAGGTACCCATCTCCCTGCTTTTATTGCATATTAGTGAAAATGGGACCACCCATGGAGTATACAATTTGATATAGAAAGAGATTTTTTAAATGGATTCACAAATGACGGTGATATCGATAAACATAGAAAACACAAATACATACGTGACGAACATGTCGTCCCTACCATGTCAAATTTGTACTTTTCAGAAGAGCGCAAAGATCCGCCAATTGTGAATTTTAAGTCGGCGTATTCCCAAAAGTACCTGGCTGAAAATATTTCTTATTAAGTTATCTATCGTCTTTGAGAATTTCAGCAATTTGGAACGAGTGACGAATCTAAAAAACGAATTTTGCATATTGGATAGTTTGACCCTACCATGACGTTATAATCTCCTTCTTTATTGAACTCGGTTAAAAATATAAGCACTAATCACCTTCACCAGCATATTTGTGCTAAAAATCTATTTACCAAATTCCTCTTAGCATCTACCTTTTTGCTTTTACACCTCTTGTTGAACAACAAGCCAAATAACTAAGAGGGACCAAAATTCGATAGCATAACAAAAGAGAGACACCGCAATATTTCTGGAGCAGAAAATTACTTTACGACCATAAATATATTTTGTAGAAGAATAATTACAATGACGTTACTTTCATTCAGTAGATGCCATTGTTTATATACTCGTACATACATATGTACATTGTACATATACATATGTATTTGCTGTTTTGTACTTATTTCTTATTTAAAGACTGAAAAAAAAATCTGCAACAGCAAAAGAGATGAATTATTGTAAAATTATAAGGGCGTTAGAAAAAAGCCATATATGTATTTTCTTAAAATCTTCGATCACAGACGCCTGGTAGTCTTCAAGAAGACACTTGTTAAGATGTTACAAAATATCTTTTGTAAAATTCATTTTATTTACAAGCTACATTTCCATTAATACCCAGCCCACACATACAGACTAGGTTGGATTCGGGCTTAATTAATTAATTAATAATAAATAATTTCTTAATATGCCTCAACATCAGTGTTTTTGAATTTGTGTTATAAAGATCGGTTATAACGAATAACGACTTTGACTGTGAGTATGTGGTAGATGAGTGACAGAGGCAGGGAGTACTGGGAACGATGACGGGATATAAAAATAAGAAAAAAACAAAAATTTAAGCCCTTATTCATAAAAAAGACAATTTAGGCTTACAAAACGTTTAACAAACAAAATTCTATAAAATATCTTTTTTTGTAAACCTTTTGTAAACCAAAATTATTTTTCTGAATACGGCAACTTTTGTTTTAAATTTATTATAATTTATACTTATATTAATTGTTTTCAAATTACAAAAATTACACACACTGGTCCAATTAAACAAAGATTTCGGTATACACTGCCTTCTGAATACGACCTCCAATTATAAAATCGTGAACAGACAAATATTGCATGCTCAGCATATTTTATAATATTTTCACTACAATTCGGATACATATGTATGTATGTATGTATGTTTGTAAGTATGTATGTATATGGGTTCAATTAAAAGAAATTCTATGTTTTTGTTTCCTAATAAATATATTAAATAAAAAATATCCATATTAAATAATACATTATTTGCTTCTTCCACTATGTCGAAAGAAAAGCCCAGCGAAAAAAAACTACACGCTCTAGTTCTAATAAATTTTTATTCCACTATGTCGTCAGCTTTCCTTCGCTTATGATTACGTATGTAACTTTTTTGTTTCACGTGTTTGTAAATCAAAGAAGTGCCAATTTGCAAACTTCAAGTATTTCATTTACATGAAAATAAATACAAACATATTAAACAATTAAAAAGAAATCAACAAATTAGTCGCACAGCAACATCATCATCATTTTTTTGCTTTACAACTACATTCGTTCTGTTAGAAATGTGCGACCATAAAACAATAATCAAAGCAACAGTTTTCAACATTAAAACAAATTAATTCATATTTTATGAACATTGTGTACAAATAATGGTAGAATTACTGAAATCGTATCGTGCTGTCGCGTGTCAGCTGACAAAATACGTAACATTTAATAAGCATGTTGATGCTTATTGAAAATGTGTAGCAAACGTCAACTTCTGGCTTACATACATACACACACACGTACAAAGCAAAGTAACAGCTGACACTTTCGCTGGCAGCCTCACGTTTTTACTAACTAACATACAGACTTAAACGATACGACAACTTCAAAAGTAAGACGATACGATTTGACTAACGAAGCCATAAGAAATAAATTGAAGTAATGGGAATAAAAAAACAAAATAATAAAGTGATAAAATACACAGAAGTAAGACAGAGAAATTAAAATCAGTTTTCTTTCGCTTAGAATGCGCATGAAGCAATTCTCAAATCTCAAATTCTTTTGTCACGAAGTATTTTCTTCTTCTGTTGTTCAGTGTTTGTTTTTCAATACTTCGCTACAGCAAAGCGAAGTTTTAAGTTCTTTTAAATGGTCTTATGTAGGGCTCTAGTATGTAATATGGTAAAATGAATAAAAAGTGACGATTTTCGTATCTGCTTCAATAAATGTGTACTAATTATGGTAATCATTAAAATTGTATGGAGCTAACTCTTTTTTTTCGTTGAATATAGTATGAAATAAATGAAATAATGAAATTGAAAAATAGTTATATTTTTTAGAGAAAAGGTACACTGAACCAAAAAAGCATTCTAAAAAACAAAGAATTTGGCGTTTTCGTTCTAAAAATGCAGCATTTTTAAAATTAGAATGTTTCTTATAATATTAATACATAACATTTTTATTTTTATAACGAAGCAGTTTTAAAATAAAATGTGCATTTCAAAAAAAGCATTTTTAAAATAAGAATGTTTCGTATAATATTAATATATAAAATTCTTATTTTTAATTTTAAAAATGAAGTCTTTTTAAAAAGAATTGTTAAAATAATGCTGAGTACACATCTCGTCGGGTGTATTGTTAATATACTGTGCGACAAACCAGTAACCACCCGACGATCTGGCATTTCTTGTCTTGTCATTTTGTGGTGTAACTTTCCAAATGTATGGAACGCAGTTCACTTAAAGTTTTTTATATGGAAAGCAATGCCACAAAACAAAATATATGGGAAATGAAAAACGTTGCCACTAGTACACAGTATTGCGATGTCACAAAATGCCATAGTGCGTACTCGACATAAGAATGTTTCTTATAATATTAATATATAACATTGTTATTTTTTATAACGAAGCAGTTTTAAAACAAAAATGTGCGTTTTCGTTTTAAAAATGCAACATTTTTAAAATAAGAATGTTTCTTATAATATTAATAAAACGTTTTAAAATCAAGAAGAAACATTTGAATTTTAAAAACGTAACCTTTTCGAAATATATGCAACTAGGATTGTTTTCTGTTATTTTAAAAATATTCATTCTTTGTTTAAAAATTAAAAATATTTTGAAATCAAAAAAGAATATTTTTTGTTTGAAAAAGACAACAACCTTGATATAAAGTTGAACATACTCAATTTAAAAGATTTTGTTTTTGAGTTAAGAATGAAATATTCTTGAAGTAACAATAATGAAGCATTTTTATTTTAAAACTTATTATTTTTATATTAAAAATGAATCGCTTGAATTAATAACGAAGCATTTTTGAATTAAGAATGAAACGATAATAATAATAATAATAGATAATTTTTGAATAAACGATGGTTCATTTTGAAATCAAAAATGTTACAGTTTTACTTTAATGGTGCTTCATACTTACAATATACTATGTAATCAAAAATGCTCCATTATTAATTTAAGACGTTTCATTCTTAATTCAAAAATTCTCTATTTTTGATTTAGGGCGTTTCATCAAGACCTTTTATTCTTAATTTAATAATTCTTGATTTTAAAACTTTTTTTTTGGGTGTAGTGGAGCACCAACTTAAGCTAGAAGGAAATAAAATAAAACGAGCGCCCTTGAAACATGTTTATTTATTTAGTAAAAAAAAATACTTAAAAAGAATTCTAGCTCAATAACCAAATATTAGTAGACATAAACCAAAATTTTTTTAAATTTTGCAGTGAAAAACAAATTTGTGAAAACGAAATAATGTGGGAAAATATATATAGGATTACTTATAATACAAAGCATTTCAAAGCAATTCAACAAAAAAATAATTTAAAAGCAAAAGAATTTAAAATAAAACCTAATTCATGATAACCAACAATAATAATATTAAAAATTTTTATGTTTTTTTGCAATTAAATATGTTGCATCCCATTAAAATAACAGCTCCTAAAAAACAACAAGATCCGAAACTAGTGATCAGCAAGCAGTGCGAATCAGCATGGTTTCTAATGAGTTTTACACAGGGTTGCAAGAAAGTTGTGTCTTTTGATGCATTTTCAATGATGTTAAGTTAATTTTAACAAAAATATAAATGTGAAAAAAGGCCAAGTTCCTATCAAAAGTTATGGAAATCAAAAGTATCGAGATCAAAAATTTGACCAGGTTCTTGTTTCGTACAATACTTATTATATAAATTTGTAATCGTCATGATGTCATATCATTTCTGGACAATCTGCTTACTTGACAAACAATTTTCCCATGAATGTAAAGAAGTGAACAATTATTCTCTCCTTGTTTAGAAACTCAGCTAAAAAAAATATGTATGGAGCATACCTGACATCCCAGATAAAGAATATGTATGGAGCATATGCTTCGGATCCGAAAAATGAGGGTATATGGGCATATATGATAATATATATTCATACATTTTCATACATGTATGTGTAAATTTATTAAAATATATGAGCTCATACGAGTATATGAAAATTTAACTATGAAGCTCTTCATATGTACATTAAAAAAAGTTAAATGAATTTAAGTAAATTTAACTTAAGTTAGAAATAAGATGCAATATATAAAAATGTATGCATTCATGATATCTCACATAAAATAGTTTTTACAATAAAAAACGTTTGCATTTTATTAACTCTTTTGAAATGTATCAAAAAATACATACAGTATGCAAAGTTATACGTATATAGTATAGCGTCAACGTTAAAACAAACACTTGTAACTAAAAAAATTATTCTTATTGTACGATTTTATATATTGTGGGCCTATTTAATAAATCAAATAATCAAAAGGATAATTCAGTCATTAATTTGATAGAAAATTAAATGTTTTATGATTTATGTTTGAAAAATAAACGAAATCAAAAACAATTATATTAAAATAATTTAAAACATTATGACACTATGACTCTCAAGACTATCGTTTGAATGGCCCAAATATGTTTGCCAAACTACGATCTGTTCGTTGAGTTTAGGAAATTTGTATATTAACAAAAATTTTTGCTACTACCTGCAATCACAGGAAACACGAATTTTGTATTCAATGGGTAGCTAAAGCTAATACTAAGAAATTTAAAATTTGAGGTGCATAAAAATTTCAGTTCAAGCAAGTACTTTATAACTCGAAGCACGAACAACTTTTTTGAGTTTTGTCTTAAAATATATGTGAATAAAAACCAGAAAATGCTTGAAATTACTATCTTATGCTTTGATTTTTGAAAGCATGTGCTTGAGGTGCTGGAAGTTTGTGTTTTTCTGCTTTATAATAAAAAATATGTGTTCTGGCTTGTTTTCATTCGGTCTAATTCATAAAAAATATTTTAGGTTTATTACAGGTTTATTTGACAAATTTCCCATAGAAATATGTCAAATAAGCGCTTAATAAACCTGAATTATTTTTTACGAATAAGGCAGATTATATTTAAATATGCTTGCCCTTTATGTAATCCGCTAAAGCTAAATCCCTATCGCTAAAAATATATAAAGTTGATTTTCATCTAAGAATGCAATTTTTAAACGTGGTCAACAAAATTAATTTTATAATGTAAGGTCACAGGTTTCGTATTCAATTTGTATACACTTGGTACTGAGTATCAATGCCTTTTAAATTAGTTTTTTTGAATTGACTCTGTATCTTGAGATTTTCCGTTTTAAAGAAAAAAGAGGATGCTGCATCACATAATTTGCATTTACTGGAAAGCCAGTTCCTACGCCCTTATTAAAATTTTAAAAGTCTTATAGTTTCGGAGATACTCAGAAAGTTTTATAAAAAAAAAATTAATTTGAATCAGAAATAATTTCTTAGTCGGGCTTAAGGTCAGTCATTTCAATTCTTGTTGAATGAAATATTTTTATTAATTAATGTGTGTTTCTAAAGAACATAAGAAAAATTAAATTAGACTTTATTAGCTGGAGGAAATACCGATATTTTTCTGTACAGCCACCCAATTAATCTGCACCCAATTCTATCTACTGGGGTAGAGATTGTTATTAACATCACCTATTTAACTCAAATTTTCAATGAAATGGAATATGAGAAATGATTATATTGTGTATACAATAATTATTGATTTACCTTTGGTAAATACATTTGTAAGTATCACTATTTATTTCCTGTTTATAAATAAAAATGTAAAATATAAATTTTTAAAAATTATTTAAAAAATCGTGTTTTAAAAAATTCATTAAAATTTTAAACTGCATAAAATTTTAAATTTTATTCTTAACTGTGATACCTTTATAAGTTACAAACATTGTTCTCGGCAGAAGATCTGGTGAAGGCAACAAGTAGCATGAAGAACCAAAAGTCCCCTGGACAGGACCGAATACCTTCTGAAGTGCTAAAAACAATCGCAAGAGAGTTGCCTCAATTATTATTGACAATGTATAACGCATGCCTGATACACGAAACTTTTCTAAGGCCTTGGAAGATACAGAAGTTAGTCCTAATAAGCAAAGGAAAAGGGGACCCCAAACAACAATTTTCATACCGGCCACTGTGTATGCTGGACACTGCGGGCAAATTACTAGAGAAATTAAACAAGCCGATACTAGCTAGAGCCATTCAAGAGGAGGGAGGCTTTTTAAATAGACAATACGGCTTCCGCCCAGCCAGATCTGCACTTGGGGCCTTAGAGGAGGTAATAGAGAGTGTGCATGCTGCAGAAACCGGAAATCACCACTCCAGGCGCATAGTTTTACTGGTTACTTTACACGTAAAAAATGCCTTTAATAGTGCAAGATGGAAAGATATTTTAAGTGCATTGGAAATGAGATTTAAAATTCTAACCTATCTCAGGAAATTAATACGCAGTTATCTTCAGAACGTTAATATATGACACGGGATTTTCGGGATCGGGATTTTGGGATTGGCATCCCTAAAAGTCATATAATACGTTAGTTTTATTTTATTTACAACAAAAACAAAATTAGCGATAAAAGTTCAAATTTTTCAAAAGTATTTTTTGTTAAAGTAAATACATATTGAACATGAGTGTTGGTTAAAAAGGAGAAAAAAGAAAAAAAGAAAAATTTAATTTCAAATATAAAAATATCCTGAAGAAGTTAACCAAAGGTTAACGAAATATCGAAGTACTAAAATAATAATAAACATTGACCTAAAGCTCAAAAAATTAGTTTAATAAAATTTTACTGCCGTATTCATAAAAAATATAATTCTGTTTTACAAATGATTTATAAAATTTTCTTATGGAAATCTGCTCTATAAACTTTTTATAAATCAAAAATATTTTTATGAATAAGAAGGCCTCTAGTTAAAAAACAAAATTAAACAGTTCTTCAATTGTAATGTTACTGTTTATAAAATTTTTGTGTGTTATAAGTTTTAAAATTTCTTTATCATAACAATTATTAGAATTAGATTGTAAGATTAAATTCTCGTGTAATAGCGAAACAGAGTTTCATTCAGAATTGACAAGTGCAAAGTTATAACGAGGGTTGATATTTTAATGCAAGTATCCTCTTTTATACAATTAACAATATTTGTTAAATAACTCAAGATGTGTTTCAATCCAACATAACATTAATTATTTAATTAGTGAAACATTTGTAATTTTTAGAATGACCAACTTGTTAATTTGTGTACAAATTTAGTTTGTACACATTTATTCCCGTATTTAATAAAACTTAATATTTCACAAAACTGTTGTGTCTCAAATTAAACATCTCATTGCCAAGATTGCATATTCTTTCATATCGAGATATTATCTTAACTCTTTATTCTATTCTATTCTATTCTATTCTATTCTATTCTATTCTATTCTATTCTATTCTATTCTATTCTATTCTATTCTATTCTATTCTATTCTATTCTATTCTATTCTATTCTATTCTATTCTATTCTATTCTATTCTATTCTATTCTATTCTATTCTATTCTATTCTATTCTATTCTATTCTATTCTATTCTATTCTATTCTATTCTATTCTATTCTATTCTATTCTATTCTATTCTATTCTATTCTATTCTATTCTATTCTATTCTATTCTATTCTATTCTATTCTATTCTATTCTATTCTATTCTATTCTATTCTATTCTATTCTATTCTATTCTATTCTATTCTATTCTATTCTATTCTATTCTATTCTATTCTATTCTATTCTATTCTATTCTATTCTATTCTATTCTATTCTATTCTATTCTATTCTATTCTATTCTATTCTATTCTATTCTATTCTATTCTATTCTATTCTATTCTATTCTATTCTATTCTATTCTATTCTATTCTATTCTATTCTATTCTATTCTATTCTATTCTATTCTATTCTATTCTATTCTATTCTATTCTATTCTATTCTATTCTATTCTATTCTATTCTATTCTATTCTATTCTATTCTATTCTATTCTATTCTATTCTATTCTATTCTATTCTATTCTATTCTATTCTATTCTATTCTATTCTATTCTATTCTATTCTATTCTATTCTATTCTATTCTATTCTATTCTATTCTATTCTATTCTATTCTATTCTATTCTATTCTATTCTATTCTATTCTATTCTATTCTATTCTATTCTATTCTATTCTATTCTATTCTATTCTATTCTATTCTATTCTATTCTATTCTATTCTATTCTATTCTATTCTATTCTATTCTATTCTATTCTATTCTATTCTATTCTATTCTATTCTATTCTATTCTATTCTATTCTATTCTATTCTATTCTATTCTATTCTATTCTATTCTATTCTATTCTATTCTATTCTATTCTATTCTATTCTATTCTATTCTATTCTATTCTATTCTATTCTATTCTATTCTATTCTATTCTATTCTATTCTATTCTATTCTATTCTATTCTATTCTATTCTATTCTATTCTATTCTATTCTATTCTATTCTATTCTATTCTATTCTATTCTATTCTATTCTATTCTATTCTATTCTATTCTATTCTATTCTATTCTATTCTATTCTATTCTATTCTATTCTATTCTATTCTATTCTATTCTATTCTATTCTATTCTATTCTATTCTATTCTATTCTATTCTATTCTATTCTATTCTATTCTATTCTATTCTATTCTATTCTATTCTATTCTATTCTATTCTATTCTATTCTATTCTATTCTATTCTATTCTATTCTATTCTATTCTATTCTATTCTATTCTATTCTATTCTATTCTATTCTATTCTATTCTATTCTATTCTATTCTATTCTATTCTATTCTATTCTATTCTATTCTATTCTATTCTATTCTATTCTATTCTATTCTATTCTATTCTATTCTATTCTATTCTATTCTATTCTATTCTATTCTATTCTATTCTATTCTATTCTATTCTATTCTATTCTATTCTATTCTATTCTATTCTATTCTATTCTATTCTATTCTATTCTATTCTATTCTATTCTATTCTATTCTATTCTATTCTATTCTATTCTATTCTATTCTATTCTATTCTATTCTATTCTATTCTATTCTATTCTATTCTATTCTATTCTATTCTATTCTATTCTATTCTATTCTATTCTATTCTATTCTATTCTATTCTATTCTATTCTATTCTATTCTATTCTATTCTATTCTATTCTATTCTATTCTATTCTATTCTATTCTATTCTATTCTATTCTATTCTATTCTATTCTATTCTATTCTATTCTATTCTATTCTATTCTATTCTATTCTATTCTATTCTATTCTATTCTATTCTATTCTATTCTATTCTATTCTATTCTATTCTATTCTATTCTATTCTATTCTATTCTATTCTATTCTATTCTATTCTATTCTATTCTATTCTATTCTATTCTATTCTATTCTATTCTATTCTATTCTATTCTATTCTATTCTATTCTATTCTATTCTATTCTATTCTATTCTATTCTATTCTATTCTATTCTATTCTATTCTATTCTATTCTATTCTATTCTATTCTATTCTATTCTATTCTATTCTATTCTATTCTATTCTATTCTATTCTATTCTATTCTATTCTATTCTATTCTATTCTATTCTATTCTATTCTATTCTATTCTATTCTATTCTATTCTATTCTATTCTATTCTATTCTATTCTATTCTATTCTATTCTATTCTATTCTATTCTATTCTATTCTATTCTATTCTATTCTATTCTATTCTATTCTATTCTATTCTATTCTATTCTATTCTATTCTATTCTATTCTATTCTATTCTATTCTATTCTATTCTATTCTATTCTATTCTATTCTATTCTATTCTATTCTATTCTATTCTATTCTATTCTATTCTATTCTATTCTATTCTATTCTATTCTATTCTATTCTATTCTATTCTATTCTATTCTATTCTATTCTATTCTATTCTATTCTATTCTATTCTATTCTATTCTATTCTATTCTATTCTATTCTATTCTATTCTATTCTATTCTATTCTATTCTATTCTATTCTATTCTATTCTATTCTATTCTATTCTATTCTATTCTATTCTATTCTATTCTATTCTATTCTATTCTATTCTATTCTATTCTATTCTATTCTATTCTATTCTATTCTATTCTATTCTATTCTATTCTATTCTATTCTATTCTATTCTATTCTATTCTATTCTATTCTATTCTATTCTATTCTATTCTATTCTATTCTATTCTATTCTATTCTATTCTATTCTATTCTATTCTATTCTATTCTATTCTATTCTATTCTATTCTATTCTATTCTATTCTATTCTATTCTATTCTATTCTATTCTATTCTATTCTATTCTATTCTATTCTATTCTATTCTATTCTATTCTATTCTATTCTATTCTATTCTATTCTATTCTATTCTATTCTATTCTATTCTATTCTATTCTATTCTATTCTATTCTATTCTATTCTATTCTATTCTATTCTATTCTATTCTATTCTATTCTATTCTATTCTATTCTATTCTATTCTATTCTATTCTATTCTATTCTATTCTATTCTATTCTATTCTATTCTATTCTATTCTATTCTATTCTATTCTATTCTATTCTATTCTATTCTATTCTATTCTATTCTATTCTATTCTATTCTATTCTATTCTATTCTATTCTATTCTATTCTATTCTATTCTATTCTATTCTATTCTATTCTATTCTATTCTATTCTATTCTATTCTATTCTATTCTATTCTATTCTATTCTATTCTATTCTATTCTATTCTATTCTATTCTATTCTATTCTATTCTATTCTATTCTATTCTATTCTATTCTATTCTATTCTATTCTATTCTATTCTATTCTATTCTATTCTATTCTATTCTATTCTATTCTATTCTATTCTATTCTATTCTATTCTATTCTATTCTATTCTATTCTATTCTATTCTATTCTATTCTATTCTATTCTATTCTATTCTATTCTATTCTATTCTATTCTATTCTATTCTATTCTATTCTATTCTATTCTATTCTATTCTATTCTATTCTATTCTATTCTATTCTATTCTATTCTATTCTATTCTATTCTATTCTATTCTATTCTATTCTATTCTATTCTATTCTATTCTATTCTATTCTATTCTATTCTATTCTATTCTATTCTATAATATTCTATTCTATTCTATTCTATTCTATTCTATTCTATTCTATTCTATTCTATTCAACAAAAAGCAACAGTTAAAGGGAAATGAAATGGAATATATCCTTCGATGTATTGTATAATTATGACTATAATTGTGCTGAGACTATAGTAAGCAAAATATCACACAATGCCAAAATCAAGCCCAAAATTTAACAAATATAAAAAAACTATTGAGTAGATATTCTTCTAAAATATAAAATATGTTTAATCAAAAAGAAACACAAATAATTTTTATTTAGTTACTTTTTTTACAAAAGAAATTAAATTTACCAACCGTGGAACCATATTTATGATTTTTCTGATTCATATGAAATACGTTTAATTAACAAAAAAAAATTAGTTTTATATAGTTTCTTTCATATACAAAAACCAATTTTAAATTCTGGCTCTGGAGCTGCGTTTTTTATTTTTCTATTTTTTTGTACTAAAGTTTTCCTTTCGAAAACATAAAATACATTTTATATGTAAAGAAAAAGAAAGCATTTATTTGACTTAGTTACTTTGATGTACCAGCTAAATGTAAATTTTCCAACCCTGGAATCATCCTTTAAGGCTGTGATACACTATCATACAAAGTCGTGCGATCTACGAAAAAATACGACCCTGGTATGATGAAGTTTGTGAAAATTTTCAAAAGACATTAACAATTCATCACAACAGGGTTGTACTTTTTCGTAGATCGCACGACTTTGTATGATAGTGAGTCATGGCCTTTAAGAGTTGTCTGATATCTTACGCAATCTACTTCTTTCTAAAATATAAAATATGTTTAGTTTACGTAGAAAAAGAAAATATTAGTTTTATAAGGTTACTTTTATATACCAACATAAATTTCTATTTTCCATCCCTGGAATGGTCTTTCTAATAAAAAATTAAATTCTTACTGAAATACAAAATAAGTTTAATTACCAAAAAATAAAAACAAAACAAAAATCTGTTTTAGCCAATTACTTTTATATACAAAAAAATTTTAAGTTTTCCAGCTGTGAAAACGTCTTTTTTATTTTGTTGATTTTTTATATTTCAAAATAAAATTTAAATTTTCCAGTTCTGAAAGCGTCTTTTTGATTTTGCTGATTTTGTATAACAATAAGTTATGGACTATTTCTGAAACACCAGTCCTAGACCGAAGACTCTAGCTTTTCTGGGAGCTTCGAGAATCCGATTTCACTTGCAGACGTTCATCCAGCGCGACTTCCGTGCCTGCACCAACAAACTTCTGCAAGCAATGCATCCAGCTTTTTTCCTTTGAATCGTTTTTCTCTTGGCATGGTGACCTGATGGAATCGCTCTCCTTGTTCGTTCGATTTGGTGGGCAATTGTTGAGCTGATGCATAAAATATAATTTCAATGCCAAAGATGCATTGGTTTTATGGAAATAATTCTTTGCTTAATAAAAATTAAGACCGCATTAATGACAGCAAACTTCAGATTTTAGATAGCGCATATATTAAGAATAAAAAAAAAGGAAATCCCATACAAGCTGAGACCAGTCTAATATATATATGTACATTTGTATGTATGTAATTATGTAAATTTAATGTTGATGCAGTTGTTAATACAATTCAATAAAAAAAGATCAAGAAAATAAACAATAATGAAGAACGAGCAGTTACTCTTTAAGCAACTAATTTGTTGTTGCTTCATTTCTTGCAAGGGGGGGAAAACAAAAAATAATAACAGAAATTAGCTTCATGAATATTTTTAAGTATTATTTCTGGAAGATGCTTTACTATTTAGAATTAAATAGCATACTATGGGTCTTCATGAAAACATTCAAAAGCCTGCCCCACGATGTCATCGGAAACGTTCGACTTGCCGCACACTTACTATACATTTGAAACAAAAACAAGAAATTAAAAGTGGAGTTAATGGATTCAGTGAAAATATTTTTCTCTGGTTTCGGGCTTAGGTTAGGTTAGGTAAGGGTGGCAGTCAGAATCCATGGAGACTCTGCTTATGCTGCTTAAGCGGAGTTTCCACCGTCGAAGCAACCAGAGCTCCATATAAAGCTGTTAATACGTTGCAGTTCTACTCTGGCAACGACAGAAAGTTTCCGAAACTGAATAGTGCCCATAGTGGTCATTCTTTTTCTTGCTAGACCAGGGTAGTGACACTATTCTATTCTATGTTCTATACTTTCCTCTTCATCTACATACATATATCTTGGCGGCTACGGCAAAAGTCATTGTGTTCGTCCTTTAACCTTTCTTAAAATCAAAGAAGCTGTAGGTTTCTTATTCACATTAGTCCCTAACCGCCTGGTGATCGTGCAATCCTTTTTTTTTGGGCCATCTTCTGTTTGTTACATCTCCTGTCTGAGTTTGCAAAAGTGTAGAGGTAAACCCACACATTCCAATTCGGATGGAACCTGTAAGGTTGTCCCAGTTCTAGCAAACTCATCAGCCCTGGAGTTCCCCTGAAAGCCTCTGTGCACCGGAATCCAGATGATCCTAATATTAAACTGTTCTGCCATCTTGTTTACAGATGAACTGTAGTCGATGGCTGTTGTTGTTCTTAGAATTGGAGATTCAAGGGCCATTATAGTTGATCGACTATCGGTGTATACATATGTTAATTAAGTGAAACCTTGAAGTGACATTCACCTTCAACCAATCCGCAACTTTTTTATAGCAGGAGACTCCATAACCCACACAAACAACATCAATACTTTTTCTTCCACCTGGAGTACAATTTCTTCACAATTCTGTGAATGGTATATTTATGGTATATTTACAGCTTGCCAAAAGGATGATGATGAAACTCTCAAACATTACTTGTGGCACTGTCCAGCATTCAGTCAAATCTTCAATCTGGAAAATATACCAGATATACCAGATGTGGAATATCTTAGGGAATCAGAAAGGAAAAACATAACAAAGTATATTGAGGAGACTAGTTTCCTCACCTGACTAAGTTTGATAGGTTTTCATGGTTTTTATTAGATATCTTCCCAATATTTCTTATCAAGAGCCCCTCTTTTCAACCTAACCTAACCTGACCGAGTAAAAATTTGTATGGAAATTAAGATTTAACGTATGATTATGCTATGGCTATTGCTTATTTTATTGTTAATACAAAGTTTCGAAGGAAAAGGCTTGAGAGAAATACATAAATAATAGACTTAAATCTGCTAAGCTGTAGTACATGAAAGAGAAGCTTAAGATTTATGTGTGTAGTCACGGCCACTTTTCAAAGTAGGAAATTGCTACTTTGGATAAAAGCAATGTGTTTTTGAAAAGTTTCAGCAAGATAATGATCCGAAGCACGTATCAAAGCTGGTTCGAAACTGGCTGTGCAAAGAAGAATTTTGTACGATGAATTAGCCATCTCAAAGCCCAGATCTCAATCCAATCGAAAATTTATGGTCGATTGTGAAACGACAACTTGGAAGCTACGAAACACCCCCAACAAGCATTAAAGAGCTTTGGGTGAGAGTGCAGGACATTTGGAGCGACATACCCATCAAAACATGTCAAAATTTGGCAAGAAGCATGCCAAAACGTGTTTCAGCCATTTTGAAGAGCAAAGGAGGCTTCACAAAATACCCATAAGGCGTTTTAAAATTTTATATTTTTTTAAGATTGAATATGTTGTTCTTATATAAGTTTTTTCTATATAAAAATACCTTTTGCATATTATTATTTCTTAAATGAACTACATATATCTTTTTTTTATACCAAATATAAATATGAAACTTTGCTAGAACCTATAATTGCGTCTTTTAAGTGTTCACTTGTGCTCCATAGTATATATGTACTCGTATGTGGGCTCTTCAGCAATGATCTACAAGTTTATCTATAGATAACGAAGCTTGAGTTGGGCTTGCGTCTCGGTGCCGTCAGAGAAACGGAGCAATACGCGAGATTGACTTAACATCATGAAAATTACTTCGGATTCACTGAATAGGCATCAAAAAAGACAACTTTTTGTAATGCCAACAAATATTGTGTAAAAATCATTAGAAATGATTCATATTTACACTACTTGCTTGTCAGTGAGAAAATAGAAATTTGTAATATCATTATTGACGATTGTCATAAATTAGGGTACATACATATCGATGGCTTAATATAAAAAGAGCGTATCTCAATTTTTTTCAAAATTAAAAATAAAAGAATTATTTTATTTAAAAAAATTATTCTTGCATGTAAATGCTTTAGTTTTTATTCAGTTTTCTCCTTCTCCTGTAAAATATCGAAAATTCGAATTACGCCTTTCTTATATTAAGCCATCGATTTACATATATCATTCATTTTTGTTTTAAGACTTTTTTATTGAATTGCCTTGAAATAATTTAATCATGTTATATTGTGTTCACAATTTTTGGTTTTCAGCTCTAACTTGTGATAGTTATTTGGATTTCCGCAGTATGGTTTGTAAAAAATTCCGTTAATATTTCAGCATTGGAGTAAAGCTGTTTAAAAAATATTTCATACAAAATAAATAAATCAGATTCAAGGGCGCTCGTGTTATTTCATTGTGTTCTAGACTTATGGTAGAATTAGTCGATTCGTATCGTGTTACTTTTGAAGTCGTAGTATCGTTTACATAGCGTCTACAACTGCTGACATCATATGTGAGAGAACGTCGGCAGAATAACAATAATAAAATGTCGATATTTCTCTTCATCTCATACAACAGTAACACGTAATTTTACTTTTCTTATAACATTTCATTTTATGCAAATTCTAATCGAGTTAAAATATATTATTTTTGTATAATTATTTATTTTATTTTCACTTTTTCACACAAACTTTAATTTACAAATCAAATTAAACACATTTAAACATATAAAATCCCAGAAATTTCGTCCAAAACGTTTTTTTTCATTTATTTTAATAAACACTCACACATGCATACTAATTTATTTTTATGTACTCGTACGTGCGTTTTTTGACAGTGCATCTCATAAGATTGTTGTTACAGGATTTCTTATAACAACGCTTTTATAAAAAATCTTATAAGATTGAGATAATACTAATTTGAAGTCTCTGCGATTGAATTTGACGCTCTTATCTTACATATTATTTTAGGTGTAGACCAGTGATGTCAAAAATAAAACTACAGTTGTGTGCGTGAGAAAAATTGTCTCATTCGTCTCTGAAGTACATAGAACAAATAAATATGTGGAACAAATGCAGTTTAGTAAAGCAGTGCAAAATAAATTAAAAGAAGCCTATGTGATAGAAAACAAAAAACTAAGAAAAAAATTATATAAAAAAAGCTGGCAGACCCATATTTTCCGAGTTATGGGGATCGGAACTTTTCATTAGAAATTGTGAATAATCTACAAAATTAAAGTGTTAAATAGCAACATGAAAAATAAACAGAAGAAAAAACGGGCTAGATTTAGCCCGTTTTCAGTCTAGCACTTTTTGCAATTATCTTTCAGGTATTTTAGCCCCTTTTTACTTTTGCTCGATATGGCTACATTTTAATCTTTGTGAAATTTTTCTTCCTTTAATCTGGCAATGTCGACTTTCACTCATTTTATTTTGCTAGTTTGCTTTAACAATTTAAAAAACAAGAAGAATATAGAATAATCTTATATTTCTCCCAAATTTGTTTGTGCTTTGAAATATATTCAGTATAGTCTAAAAAGCAGAGAACTTTTTCTTAAATAAAATTATAAAACGCGACCAAAAAATCAAACAATGAATCACGTAAATTCAATTAAATTTCTTACTATAATTCGATTTAGAAAATATAAGATTATGGTACAAAAAAATTACAATGTTGTATCAAAAGCGAGTACTAAAAGAAGAATGAATAAACAATGTGAGAAAATGTGAGAGAAAATCAAAAGAATTTGACAGTTCAAGCATATTGTAAAGAGGGAATTGTTCATAAATCAATATAATGATTTTACTGCTGTAATATTGAAAGTGCAAGTTTCAACACTTCCTCTCGCTTTCGATATGTAAAGGTTAATTAATTATTTAATCCAAATTTATCCATAAAAATATAAATTTATCTTTAGTTAACGCTTTTGTTAATAAATCAGCTAGTTGCTCGGCTGTTGGAACGTATTGGACATCAAGTTATTTGTTGCTTTGCATGTCGCAAGTGTAAAAATACTGGATGTCAATATGTTTCGTCCTCTTTGACGAGTCTGGAGTTTTCACTAAGGTGATTGCGCGTTGATTGTCACATTTAATCGGGGTAGGATCGGCTTGTGTGCAACCAATTTCGTTCAACAATCGTCTTATTCCAATTACCGCCTTGATTGTGGCACACAATGCAACGAATTCAGACTCTGTTGTTGATGTCGCTGTTATGCTTTCTGTACGAGAACGCCAAGATATTGGTCCACCATTAATCATCACTACCCAGCCAGTAGCACTTCGCCGTGTATCGATGTCTCCTCCCCAATCTGCATCGCAATAGCATTCAAGCTTAGAACATTTTGAGTCATAATTGAATGTAATACCATAATCACTAGTTCCTTTAAGATATTTAAAGATTCTTTTTATGTCATACCAATGTATAGCTGCCTGCTGCTTCATATATCGACTAAGTACACCCACAATATATGCGATGTCGGGACGTGTGAATGTTGTGAGATAGAGCAGTGAACCAATGGCTGCTCTGTAAGGAAATTGCTTTTGATTGTCGTGGTTGCTTGCTTTTAAATATTTAATAGTAGCATCATCTGGTGAAGCGACGATGTAAAATTTTGGTATATCTTCAATTTGTTTTTGGGTTTATCTCTCTTGATTTGTAGACCAACAAAAAATTCAGCTTCTCTGAAAGTAATCTCAAATTCGTTATTAAGTTTGTAAAGCAAATTTTTAATGTAATGAATGTTATTGCCGCATACGATGCCATCATCGACATAGAGCGCAAGATATGTTACTATATTATAAACATTTCTCAGAAAAACGAATGTGTCTACCCTCGATTGTTTGAAGCCAAGATTCAACAGGAATTATACCATTCTTTTGTTCCACTGTAGCGAGCTTTGCTTCAAACTATACAAGCCACGTTGCATGTGACAAATTCGGACGTCTTCTTCGAAGCCATATGGAAATATGGCAGAAATACAGTCTTCACATCAAATTGGTATATCTACATACTATGTGCTGCAGCTACTGCTAACAAAATTCGTACGGACTCGTATCTTACAACTGGTGCGAAAACTTTAGTATAATCGATGCCTTCTTTTGCGAAAACCCTCTGACGACCAGTCTGGCTTTGTACGAGGTCTGATCAAAAAATAACCGTTTTTTTTTTCAAATTTCGTGAGTTACGTATGTTCGATTTTCGCATTTTTTTCTGTCATGTTGGTACACATGTCTGTTATATATGTTGGCAATATCAGCCATTTTCGATTGTCAGTTTGTTTTTGACAGATAAAAAGGTTAGTCATGTTTTGGTGTGCTCTTCGATTTTTTACTAAATTTTGAGTAAAAACAACGTCGCATGGACATCGCTCAGGAGCTGTTGAACATCGTCAACGACGATCCAGATTTCCTCAAAAAGGTCATAACTGGTTACGAATCATGGGTGTATGGCTATGACATTGAAACCAAAGCCCAATCATCCCACACAGAATTGTGGAAAAAACAATAATGGATTTTGCACCATGATAACGCACCAGCTCACACATCGATGCTTGTGCGTGAGTTTTTGGCCAAAAACAAAACCGTTATCATGCCTCAACCACCGTATACACCGGACTTGGCCCCCGCTGACTTTTTCCTCTTCCCAAAACTGAAGACACTGATGAAAGGAAAGCGTTTTGCTACGATTGAGGAGATAAAAGAAAAATCGAAACAGGAGCTGTTGGCGATACAAAAATGCGCGTTTCAGAAGTGTTTCGAGGATTGGAAAAAACGCTGGCATAAGTGTATTATATCTGAGGGGGATTACTTTGAAGGGGACAATATAGTTATTGATGAATAAATAAATACTTTTTGAAAAAATTTAAAATAACGGTTATTTTTTGATCGGACCTCGTATTTATCCACCTCGCCATTTGCCTTACATTTAACATTAAAAACACATTTGTTTGTGAATACATGTTTGTCTTTACTACGTGATATTAGAACCCAAGTTAGATTTTTCTTTAATGCTTCGATTTCTTCTTTAATTGCTTTCAACCATTGAAGGTGATTTTCACTGTGCATTACTTCATGCAAGTTTTGTGGTTCAAATAAAATAACACGCATATTTCTCCCATAACATCTACTTCATCTGCGTTATCATCTTTAGATTTCGATATTTTTCTTGTATTATAGGGCTTCGTGGTATAGGCAATCGAGGATTTTTATAATATCGTTCGTTGCTATTAGATTTTTGTTGATCTATTATATCTTCTATTTGTTGATCTTCTTCAACCACTTCGTCGATGCATATAGTTTCTCTTACATTATGTAATATGGAGCGCCTGTCGTGAAAAATAACATCTCTGCGGAGTAATACTCGTCTACTTTCTGGATCGAAAATTCTGTACGATTTACTATCGTCATTGTAACCAATCATAATGCATTTTACCGAGTTCTTTTCCCACTTGGTTCGTTGATCTTTCGTAATATGTACATAGACATCACTGCCAAACACTCCAATATGTTTTACTGAGGGTTTTACGCCAACCCACTTTTCATATGGTGTGATTCCATCAATAACATTTGATGCTGTTCTATTTTTTACATTAACTGCCACTTGTATAGCCTCCGCCCACAAATACAATGGAAATTGTCTCTTGTGTAACATCGCCTTAGCAATTTCAACAATAGTGCGATTTTGACGTTCGATGAAACCATTTTGTTCAGGTGCTCTAGGTGTCGAAATTTCATGTTTAATACTTCTTTCCAAAATAAATTGCCTTGCAGAAGTGTTGCAAAATTCAAGACCCCCATCAGACCTTAACATTTTTATTTTGTGACCATCTGCTTGTACCTCAGCATAGAATTGCATCAAATATATTAGCACATCTGTCTTGGCCTTCAGGAAATATACGAAGCAATATCTAGAAAAATTATCTTTAAATAAAATTAAATAATTAGCGCCACCAACAGACGGTTCGCTCATTTTACCACACAAATCTACATGGAACGTCTCACACGGTATACTAGATCGCCTTGCACTAGTTTTTGGAAAACTAAAGCGGTATTGCTTCCAATAAGCGCAGCTTTCACAGAATGGCATGTCATTGTTTTTACTGTTTGCCATTTCAAAGTTTAGACCGTCGACGATTTTGTTTTTATTCATTTCCTGTAATGTTTTAAAATTAACATGGTCAAGCGTTCATGCCATAACATTAGCGACTCTTGCAACGATGACGCAGTATTTAATACAGTTGTGTTTACAGCAAACAAATTCATTTTATACAACTTCTCGTGTCGTACACCATCAGCAATAATTTCGCTGCCCTTCATAAAGTACACATTTTTGCACCTTCCTCGAAAATAACTTTCATGCCTTTTTCGGTGGAACGCATGATAGAAATAAAAATTTTTTCAAGATCTGGAACTAAAAGCACGTCTTTTAAAATATGTTTAACGCCACTTCCATCGTTTGTTGTAACTTCGATATCACCAATCGAAGTTGGATTAAAAGTTTCAAACAGCTCCCTCTGAAACGACATATGGTCGGTGGCACCATTCATTTTTCGATTTGTGTTAAGAGTTCGCAACCATCAGTATAAATAATTGTGAATTCTTTTCAGTTGATTTATTTGTAGGCTGTTTAACATTCGCCATTTTCTCCACCACAAGTGAATGCCTCTCACCCCTTTTTATGTGTTCAGTTTCTTGCTTACCTTCTTGATCTCTCTTTTTCTTGAAACATTCTCTTGCCCAATGCCCTGGCTTGCGACAACAATTGCATTTGTCCATACGCTTTGTCGTATTGTTAACGGATTTATGATACGACTTTTTAAAAGCAGCGCTGTAAGCTGCACTAGATACAGGCGCAACATTGTTGTTTGTACGAAAATTTAGCAGAAATTCTTCGTTAGCAAAATTATCCGTTAAACGTTCGATATTTTGCTCAGCACGAGGCCCAGCATACCATGCGGTTCGCACATGATCATATTTAGCAGGCAAACTGCCTAAGGTGTTTGCAATTACCACTGGTGTCTTTTGCTCGATATCCATATCTTTAAGTTTTGCGTGAGCAATATTATTCTGGCGATGAAATAAGCCATAGATTCTTCTTCATCCATCTTACAATTTATAAATTTTTCTAGTAATACCTGCACAGATTGCTCGCTTCTCTCTGAGTGTACCATTTTTAACCTTGACCATATTTCAGCGGCTGTATTGCAGTGGGTTAAATATTTCAGCTGTTCTAATTCCAAACCACGCATTAGAAATGCTTGGGCTTCTGCATCTTTTTCTTCCCAGATGGTTGGATTTGTTTCTGGCTTACTAATTCTACCCAAAATGTTAGGCCTCAGCTCGTTTTCGGCCATATAAATCTCCATCTGCCGACGCCATAGCTGATAGTTCTGCCCATTGAAACGATGAATTTCGTACGCCTTTTCTGACATTTTAGACATATTTTCCACTATTTGCACACTATTTTCTAATATACTTGTATCAACGCTTTGGTTTGGCAGATTTGCAGTGATATCTGTATCAGTCACAAAAGCCGAATCCTCTTCTATTAAATTTTTGTGAGTAGAAATATCTGCGCCCATATAACTATGCTGTGTATTGTTCGCCGGCTGCTGGGCCCATAACCTGTTGAGAACTTTTTCTTAAATAAAATTATAAAACGCGACCAAAAAATGAAACAATGAATCACATAAATTCAATTAAATTTATAACTATAATTCGATTTAGAAAATATAAGGTTATGGTACAAAAAAATTACAATGTTGTATCAAAAGCGAGTACTAAAATAAGAATGAGTGTGTTTTAGGAAAAGAGTAGAAGAAAATGTGAAGTGTAATGATTGTACTGCTGTAATATTGAAAGCGCAAGTTTTAACATGTATGTTTTTGGAAGAGCGAGAAATCGAAATGTTATTTATGTCCCTATCACGGTTCTCAACCAAATTCAGTTTGGTCGTCTAAGAGTAGACCAAACTTACACACGACCAAACTGTGTTTTAGTATGTATTATGAAGCACAACTGTTTTTTAGTTGAAATTGCCATCGCGTTGACAATTTAAAATATCAAGTTTGACAGAAAGCAATTTAAAAAGCACAAAGTTTTAAAAAAGTATTGTTTTTAGTGGTTTATTTCAAATACAAATGGATACAAATATGTGTAAATTTATCTTATGACGACGAAAACGAAGTCGCAATTATAGATGTGCTACGTATCAGAAGAAAAGTTCGTGATGATTCCAACCCTCTTAAACTACCCAATGCAAGGTAAGGAATAATGAAAATAGGAAACGAATTCTTTAAAAAGTAATTTTGGAAGGATTTTAAGTTATTTTCGGCAGAACAAGGAAACGTTTTACTTATTTTGTCAAGATTTGTAAATGTCCATATGTATATGAATCTATCTTTGGTCAGTGTATTGTTATTTGTTGGATCACCTAACACCAATTTAAAGAAATCTTTGCATGTGCCCGATATACCGCCGATTCTGAAAATGTTAAGAAAATTTTGTTATTTAGCATAACATATGCTTTTATATGCTTTTTATATCGCACCAATATGTAACTAGAAAAACCCAACCACAGACACAACAACTAAAACGCATTTGTGTATACTCAACGTTTTTCTCAACCAAACTTACGCAGAGTTGTAAATGACAATACCAAAACACAACTGAAAACTCAACAGTTAATTTAGTGGAGAATGGCAATGCAAATTCATCAATCCCAACCAAACTATTTGAAAAGTTGAAGACCATGATAGGGGCATTAATAACGACGAATTTTAAATGTATGTACTTATGTTAACATACACTTGTATATAAACGACTATTATAATTGTATGTATGTACTATTTAATCAATGTTATATGAAATATAAATGAAATATGTACCTTATTGAAGTGTAATATCTCAAGCTGTGTTCATATGTGTTGATCTCATGCTAGTGATTTATTTTCTAATAAATTACTTTACAAAAATCTGTTTGATGTTTTGATTTTCAACAGAAACATTTTAAAACTAACCCCTTTTCGCGCTTATTCGAAAAATTTTAGCAATATTTTAAAAAAATTTTACGCGTTGGGAGTCTCAAAAGTTGCCATCACTGGTGTCAGCTGTTATTGTATTTCTCTTTGCTTTATACATGTGTGTGTATGTATGTGAGAAAGAAGTTAACGTTTGCTCCGTAAAAATCTATTTTCTGTAGATTTCTACCTCACATACATTACGATACATATGTATTAAATAAACAGCAACATGTTTTATTTATGTTACAGATTTTGTCAGCTGATTCGTAAACTCACGATACGAATCTACTAACTGTACCATTAAGGCTCAGTTAGCCGACTGTAATGTAATGTAACTGCAACAGTAGGAAACAGCTGATCGATATTGTTATGTGAAAAGTAATGGAAATGGTTATAGAAATTTAATGTAACGTAACCTACTTTTCATATAAAAATATCGATCAGCTGTTTACTACATTACCGTTACATTGCATTACAGTCAGCTAACTGAACCTTTAGTTGGTGCTCAATTACGTTTTACTATTGAAATTCTCTCTCCTATATATCCGAAATATATATATGTTAAAACGTTTTAAATAAGTTTGTATTCGAACCCTGACTTGCATCTATTTAATGCAGAAAATAACAATGTTGCATAATTACTGTTCAGCGGTCAAAACACTTGGCGGGCACATTTTTATACTCAGTTCTTTTTCCTGTTTGGCCGCCAGCCGTAAAACATCGTAATTTATAAAACCATAGATAAGATATTTGAAGAAAATACAAGTTTATGTAGAGTGAGTTATATTTTTTAATACTTTATTAATGAAATTTGTAATTATATAGATTTTAGCTCTGGCCTGGCCGGCCAACAAAATACATATATATATATATGTTTGTACTTAAAAACCTCTAAACCCTAAATTAATTTCATTACTGCGCTATTCATAAAAAATATTTTTGGTTTACAAGAGAAATTTGATTAATAAAATTAAAAATTTATAAAACAAAATTACCCTACAAGAGTAGTATCAGTCAATTGACTGGTGATGGAAACTTTTGTGTACGTGTGATGTTGCATCTCACTCTTACGACTATAAAACATATAGTCGTACTGCTCACTCTACTGCTTTTTACTAATCAACGATAGCATAAATATAAATCAAGTTTGACTGATCATAATTGACTAATATACCCTCACAATTGAGCAATCATACATGATTGCTGTACTAACAATAAACATAATTTTTATTATTTTTTTTTATAAAAAGTCACTTAAAAATATAAAATTAAGTAAAATATTTAGAATCTCATCTTGCTTTTTACAAATATCTAAAATTTTGAAAAGAAATATATATTAAATTAAATTTTGTAAATTTCTTTTATTCACTATTGGTTTTACTAATATTTTTTAAAATTTATAAATTTTATTTTTCACAGATATAATGAATGCATTTTTTTTTTTTTAAATAAAACTCGATGTTTTAAAAGTTTTGGCATATGTACATTAGATGTTCCACTCTAACACATATGCTAGAGTCGAGCAACTATAATTAATAAATAAATCCTTCATCACTTCCGATCAAATGACTAGCCAATTGACTGTCACTATTGAATTCAATGTAAAATTGTTGCAAATGTGTAAGTGAAAAAGTTTTGTTTGTATTAGTTTTAGTCATTCATTTCTTGTAGGGTATTTTCTATTAATAAGGCCTTTAGGGTAAATGTTTACAAATTATACAAAGAGAAAAGAAAGACTTGTAGTTTGATTCTTAATTAATCGTTTTACTTCTAAGTAGCTGCGCAGTCGTCATTAGCAAATGTAAAGAGTTAAGTTCAAAGCACACGAACAATTGCTTTGCTTTCAACGTACAGCAAAATTCATGTACACTTTTGCTGTAGTTTATACTTTCAAAAAATTAAAACTGTGACGCAGTAGCAGTAGTAGTAGCAGCGTTTGAAAGTGCTTCCATTTTTTGATTTCATTTGCTTTGACTGTGCTGTGACTGCCAAAAGTTTCAAAGCCGATAGCAAAACGAAAGCACAAAACAGAAAAAATTAACAAACGACTGTTCACTGTGCTGTAAAAGAAAAAAAAAAATTAACCTAACTATTGCTGTGCTGTGAAGATCTTCGCAGCTATAGCCAAAGCAGCAGCAACAGCAACAGCACACAAAATTCAACTATTGGTTTTGCTGTCTCTCTGTTTTAGCTAGGCTAAACTTCTGGAAAAAAGTACAACAGTATGAATTTTATAGCTAATTTTAATTATTATTCTTCGAACTTCATTTGTTTCTATATATATGATTTGATCAGGCTAAAGTTCGTATCGCTTTGTAAGCCAAATTACATGTGATAATTATTAATGAACAAATAAAACCAAAGTTAGTCTTAAATATTCTGCCGAATACATATTTGAACGGAACAACCGGCTGTTTTCGAAAGCCACTAAACCATCCTCATCAGAGTTCTTTTGTGATATCTGATAACATGATCTGCTATTTGCTCTTAGCAAACATATATAAGAAAGTATTAAAACAGTTGTTGTCGACAAGAAATGTCCTGAATAAAGAGCTTCGTAGTATAAAAACTTGTGAAATAGATACACATGAAGAACTGAGAGATACATTTAAATTTATGACAGAACCTTTCAAAGAATTCATAAATAGTTCTAAAAATATTGAAAGAATTCGCAAGAAAGAGGAAAGTAAAATCAAGACAGCAGTTGAAATAATAAAAGTTTGAAGCCTCAGAAACTCGATATGCTTTTCAAAAACACTTCAACGAGACTATGCCGGATTAAGCGATAAATTTAAAATTAATACTAAACAAAAACAAGTAAGAGTGCTTTATTCGGCTGTGCCGAGTCTTATATACCCTTCACAAATCATAATGTGTAGAGAAAAGACATGCATGCATATGTTCGTATGTACATATGTATTTGTACTACTCATATTTGATTTGAATCTTTATTAAATTATATCTGTTGTTAGTTCTCGCGCGAACTTAAATGATTTAAATCAAATAATCCTTAAAACATAATGGAATTTATTTTAATATAAATAAGTAGTACCTGCTATGAAAATGCGTAAAAAGTCGTAGTTTTTATGGAACAACTCATTACTGATGGTATGAATGGTTTTTAGTATGTTGTCTCGGGACATAATACAAAAATATGAAAATATGGCGAATCAGGATGGTTTCTAATGAGTTTTACACAGGGTTGCAAGAAAGTTGTGTCTTTTGATGCATTTTCAATGATGTTAAGTTAATTTTAACAAAAACATAAATGTGAAAAAAGGCCAAGTTCCTATCAAAAGTTATGGAAATCAAAAGTATCGAGATCAAAAATTTGACCAGGTTCTTGTTTCGTACAATACTTATTATATAAATTTGTAATCGTCATGATGTCATATCATTTCTGGACAATCTGCTTACTTGACAAACAATTTTCCCATGAATGTAAAGAAGTGAACAATTATTCTCTCCTTGTTTAGAAACTCAGCTAAAAAAAATATGTATGGAGCATACCTGACATCCCAGATAAAGAATATGTATGGAGCATATGCTTCGGATCCGAAAAATGAGGGTATATGGGCATATATGATAATATATATTCATACATTTTCATACATGTATGTGTAAATTTATTAAAATATATGAGCTCATACGAGCATATGAAAATTTAACTATGAAGCTCTTCATATGTACATTAAACAAAGTTAAATGAATTTAAGTAAATTTAACTTAAGTTAGAAATAAGATGCAATATATAAAAATGTATGCATTCATGATATCTCACATACAATAGTTTTTACAATAAAAAACGTTTGCATTTTATTAACTCTTTTTTTTATCAGTGGTGAATTGGAAATGTATGAAAAAATACATACAGTATGCAAAGTTATACGTATATAGTATAGCGTCAACGTTAAAACAAACACTTGTAACTAAAAAAATTATTCTTATTGTACGATTTTATATATTGTGGGCCTATTTAATAAATCAAATAATCAAAAGGATAATTCAGTCATTAATTTGATAGAAAATTAAATGTTTTATGATTTTTGTTTGAAAAATAATCGAAATCAAAAACAATTATATTAAAATAATTTAAAACATTATGACACTATGACTCTCAAGACTACCGTTTGAATGGCCCAAATATGTTTGCCAAACTACGATGTGTTCGTTGAGTTTAGGAAATTTGTATATTAACAAAAATTTTTGCTACTATCTGCAATCACAGGAAACACGAATTTTGTATTCAATGGGCCGTGTGAATAAGAAGGTAGCTAAAGCTAATACTAAGAAATTTAAAATTTGAGGTGCATAAAAATTTCAGTTCAAGCAAGTACTTTATAACTCGAAGCACGAACAACTTTTTTGAGTTTTGTCTTAAAATATATGTGAATAAAAACAAGAAAATGCTTGAAATTACTATCTTATGCTTTGATTTTTGAAAGCATGTGCTTGAGGTGCTGGAAGTTTGTGTTTTTCTGCTTTATAATAAAAAATAAGTGTTCTGGCTTGTTTTCATTCGGTCTAATTCATAAAAAATATTTTAGGTTTATTACAGGTTTATTTGACAAATTTCCCATAGAAATATGTCAAATAAGCGCTTAATAAACCTGAATTATTTTTTACGAATAAGGCAGATTATATTTAAATATGCTTGCCCTTTATGTAATCCGCTAAAGCTAAATCCCTATCGCTAAAAATATATAAAGTTGATTTTCATCTAAGAATGCAATTTTTAAACGTGGTCAACAAAGAAAAAAGAGGATGCTGCATCACATAATTTGCATTTACTGGAAAGCCAGTTCCTACGCCCTTATTAAAATTTTAAAAGTCTTATAGTTTCGGAGATACTCAGAAAGTTTTATAAAAAAAAAAATTAATTTGAATCAGAAATAATTTCTTAGTCGGGCTTAAGGTCAGTCATTTCAATTCTTGTTGAATGAAATATTTTTATTAATTAATGTGTGTTTCTAAAGAACATAAGAAAAATTAAATTAGACTTTATTAGCTGGAGGAAATACCGATATTTTTCTGTACAGCCACCCAATTAATCTGCACCCAATTCTATCTACTGGGGTAGAGATTGTTATTAACATCACCTATTTAACTCAAATTTTCAATGAAATGGAATATGAGAAATGATTATATTGTGTATACAATTATTGATTTACCTTTGGTAAATACATTTGTAAGTATCACTATTTATTTCCTGTTTATAAATAAAAATGTAAAATATAAATTTTTAAAAATTATTTAAAAAATCGTGTTTTAAAAAATTCATTAAAATTTTAAACTGCATAAAATTTTAAATTTTATTCTTAACTGTGATACCTTTATAAGTTACAAACATTGTTCTCGGCAGAAGATCTGGTGAAGGCAACAAGTAGCATGAAGAACCAAAAGTCCCCTGGACAGGACCGAATACCTTCTGAAGTGCTAAAAACAATCGCAAGAGAGTTGCCTCAATTATTATTGACAATGTATAACGCATGCCTGATACACGAAACTTTTCTAAGGCCTTGGAAGATACAGAAGTTAGTCCTAATAAGCAAAGGAAAAGGGGACCCCAAACAACAATCTTCATACCGGCCACTGTGTATGCTGGACACTGCGGGCAAATTACTAGAGAAATTAAACAAGCCGATACTAGCTAGAGCCATTCAAGAGGAGGGAGGCTTTTTAAATAGACAATACGGCTTCCGCCCAGCCAGATCTGCACTTGGGGCCTTAGAGGAGGTAATAGAGAGTGTGCATGCTGCAGAAACCGGAAATCACCACTCCAGGCGCATAGTTTTACTGGTTACTTTACACGTAAAAAATGCCTTTAATAGTGCAAGATGGAAAGATATTTTAAGTGCATTGGAAATGAGATTTAAAATTCTAACCTATCTCAGGAAATTAATACGCAGTTATCTTCAGAACGTTAATATATGACACGGGATTTTCGGGATCGGGATTTTGGGATTGGCATCCCTAAAAGTCATATAATACGTTAGTTTTATTTTATTTACAACAAAAACAAAATTAGCGATAAAAGTTCAAATTTTTCAAAAGTATTTTTTGTTAAAGTAAATACATATTGAACATGAGTGTTGGTTAAAAAGGAGAAAAAAGAAAAAAAGAAAAATTTAATTTCAAATATAAAAATATCCTGAAGAAGTTAACCAAAGGTTAACGAAATATCGAAGTACTAAAATAATAATAAACATTGACCTAAAGCTCAAAAAATTAGTTTAATAAAATTTTACTGCCGTATTCATAAAAAATATAATTCTGTTTTACAAATGATTTATAAAATTTTCTTATGGAAATCTGCTCTATAAACTTTTTATAAATCAAAAATATTTTTATGAATAAGAAGGCCTCTAGTTAAAAAACAAAATTAAACAGTTCTTCAATTGTAATGTTACTGTTTATAAAATTTTTGTGTGTTATAAGTTTTAAAATTTCTTTATCATAACAATTATTAGAATTAGATTGTAAGATTAAATTCTCGTGTAATAGCGAAACAGAGTTTCATTCAGAATTGACAAGTGCAAAGTTATAACGAGGGTTGATATTTTAATGCAAGTATCCTCTTTTATACAATTAACAATATTTGTTAAATAACTCAAGATGTGTTTCAATCCAACATAACATTAATTATTTAATTAGTGAAACATTTGTAATTTTTAGAATGACCAACTTGTTAATTTGTGTACAAATTTAGTTTGTACACATTTATTCCCGTATTTAATAAAACTTAATATTTCACAAAACTGTTGTGTCTCAAATTAAACATCTCATTGCCAAGATTGCATATTCTTTCATATCGAGATATTATCTTAACTCTTTATTCTATTCTATTCTATTCTATTCTATTCTATTCTATTCTATTCTATTCTATTCTATTCTATTCTATTCTATTCTATTCTATTCTATTCTATTCTATTCTATTCTATTCTATTCTATTCTATTCTATTCTATTCTATTCTATTCTATTCTATTCTATTCTATTCTATTCTATTCTATTCTATTCTATTCTATTCTATTCTATTCTATTCTATTCTATTCTATTCTATTCTATTCTATTCTATTCTATTCTATTCTATTCTATTCTATTCTATTCTATTCTATTCTATTCTATTCTATTCTATTCTATTCTATTCTATTCTATTCTATTCTATTCTATTCTATTCTATTCTATTCTATTCTATTCTATTCTATTCTATTCTATTCTATTCTATTCTATTCTATTCTATTCTATTCTATTCTATTCTATTCTATTCTATTCTATTCTATTCTATTCTATTCTATTCTATTCTATTCTATTCTATTCTATTCTATTCTATTCTATTCTATTCTATTCTATTCTATTCTATTCTATTCTATTCTATTCTATTCTATTCTATTCTATTCTATTCTATTCTATTCTATTCTATTCTATTCTATTCTATTCTATTCTATTCTATTCTATTCTATTCTATTCTATTCTATTCTATTCTATTCTATTCTATTCTATTCTATTCTATTCTATTCTATTCTATTCTATTCTATTCTATTCTATTCTATTCTATTCTATTCTATTCTATTCTATTCTATTCTATTCTATTCTATTCTATTCTATTCTATTCTATTCTATTCTATTCTATTCTATTCTATTCTATTCTATTCTATTCTATTCTATTCTATTCTATTCTATTCTATTCTATTCTATTCTATTCTATTCTATTCTATTCTATTCTATTCTATTCTATTCTATTCTATTCTATTCTATTCTATTCTATTCTATTCTATTCTATTCTATTCTATTCTATTCTATTCTATTCTATTCTATTCTATTCTATTCTATTCTATTCTATTCTATTCTATTCTATTCTATTCTATTCTATTCTATTCTATTCTATTCTATTCTATTCTATTCTATTCTATTCTATTCTATTCTATTCTATTCTATTCTATTCTATTCTATTCTATTCTATTCTATTCTATTCTATTCTATTCTATTCTATTCTATTCTATTCTATTCTATTCTATTCTATTCTATTCTATTCTATTCTATTCTATTCTATTCTATTCTATTCTATTCTATTCTATTCTATTCTATTCTATTCTATTCTATTCTATTCTATTCTATTCTATTCTATTCTATTCTATTCTATTCTATTCTATTCTATTCTATTCTATTCTATTCTATTCTATTCTATTCTATTCTATTCTATTCTATT
Source organism: Nowickia ferox (assembly GCA_936439885.1). Classification (NCBI taxonomy): domain Eukaryota; kingdom Metazoa; phylum Arthropoda; class Insecta; order Diptera; family Tachinidae; genus Nowickia; species Nowickia ferox. The sequence continues at coordinate 84,559,954 of OW387023.1, read as the reverse complement.
CTATTCTATTCTATTCTATTCTATTCTATTCTATTCTATTCTATTCTATTCTATTCTATTCTATTCTATTCTATTCTATTCTATTCTATTCTATTCTATTCTATTCTATTCTATTCTATTCTATTCTATTCTATTCTATTCTATTCTATTCTATTCTATTCTATTCTATTCTATTCTATTCTATTCTATTCTATTCTATTCTATTCTATTCTATTCTATTCTATTCTATTCTATTCTATTCTATTCTATTCTATTCTATTCTATTCTATTCTATTCTATTCTATTCTATTCTATTCTATTCTATTCTATTCTATTCTATTCTATTCTATTCTATTCTATTCTATTCTATTCTATTCTATTCTATTCTATTCTATTCTATTCTATTCTATTCTATTCTATTCTATTCTATTCTATTCTATTCTATTCTATTCTATTCTATTCTATTCTATTCTATTCTATTCTATTCTATTCTATTCTATTCTATTCTATTCTATTCTATTCTATTCTATTCTATTCTATTCTATTCTATTCTATTCTATTCTATTCTATTCTATTCTATTCTATTCTATTCTATTCTATTCTATTCTATTCTATTCTATTCTATTCTATTCTATTCTATTCTATTCTATTCTATTCTATTCTATTCTATTCTATTCTATTCTATTCTATTCTATTCTATTCTATTCTATTCTATTCTATTCTATTCTATTCTATTCTATTCTATTCTATTCTATTCTATTCTATTCTATTCTATTCTATTCTATTCTATTCTATTCTATTCTATTCTATTCTATTCTATTCTATTCTATTCTATTCTATTCTATTCTATTCTATTCTATTCTATTCTATTCTATTCTATTCTATTCTATTCTATTCTATTCTATTCTATTCTATTCTATTCTATTCTATTCTATTCTATTCTATTCTATTCTATTCTATTCTATTCTATTCTATTCTATTCTATTCTATTCTATTCTATTCTATTCTATTCTATTCTATTCTATTCTATTCTATTCTATTCTATTCTATTCTATTCTATTCTATTCTATTCTATTCTATTCTATTCTATTCTATTCTATTCTATTCTATTCTATTCTATTCTATTCTATTCTATTCTATTCTATTCTATTCTATTCTATTCTATTCTATTCTATTCTATTCTATTCTATTCTATTCTATTCTATTCTATTCTATTCTATTCTATTCTATTCTATTCTATTCTATTCTATTCTATTCTATTCTATTCTATTCTATTCTATTCTATTCTATTCTATTCTATTCTATTCTATTCTATTCTATTCTATTCTATTCTATTCTATTCTATTCTATTCTATTCTATTCTATTCTATTCTATTCTATTCTATTCTATTCTATTCTATTCTATTCTATTCTATTCTATTCTATTCTATTCTATTCTATTCTATTCTATTCTATTCTATTCTATTCTATTCTATTCTATTCTATTCTATTCTATTCTATTCTATTCTATTCTATTCTATTCTATTCTATTCTATTCTATTCTATTCTATTCTATTCTATTCTATTCTATTCTATTCTATTCTATTCTATTCTATTCTATTCTATTCTATTCTATTCTATTCTATTCTATTCTATTCTATTCTATTCTATTCTATTCTATTCTATTCTATTCTATTCTATTCTATTCTATTCTATTCTATTCTATTCTATTCTATTCTATTCTATTCTATTCTATTCTATTCTATTCTATTCTATTCTATTCTATTCTATTCTATTCTATTCTATTCTATTCTATTCTATTCTATTCTATTCTATTCTATTCTATTCTATTCTATTCTATTCTATTCTATTCTATTCTATTCTATTCTATTCTATTCTATTCTATTCTATTCTATTCTATTCTATTCTATTCTATTCTATTCTATTCTATTCTATTCTATTCTATTCTATTCTATTCTATTCTATTCTATTCTATTCTATTCTATTCTATTCTATTCTATTCTATTCTATTCTATTCTATTCTATTCTATTCTATTCTATTCTATTCTATTCTATTCTATTCTATTCTATTCTATTCTATTCTATTCTATTCTATTCTATTCTATTCTATTCTATTCTATTCTATTCTATTCTATTCTATTCTATTCTATTCTATTCTATTCTATTCTATTCTATTCTATTCTATTCTATTCTATTCTATTCTATTCTATTCTATTCTATTCTATTCTATTCTATTCTATTCTATTCTATTCTATTCTATTCTATTCTATTCTATTCTATTCTATTCTATTCTATTCTATTCTATTCTATTCTATTCTATTCTATTCTATTCTATTCTATTCTATTCTATTCTATTCTATTCTATTCTATTCTATTCTATTCTATTCTATTCTATTCTATTCTATTCTATTCTATTCTATTCTATTCTATTCTATTCTATTCTATTCTATTCTATTCTATTCTATTCTATTCTATTCTATTCTATTCTATTCTATTCTATTCTATTCTATTCTATTCTATTCTATTCTATTCTATTCTATTCTATTCTATTCTATTCTATTCTATTCTATTCTATTCTATTCTATTCTATTCTATTCTATTCTATTCTATTCTATTCTATTCTATTCTATTCTATTCTATTCTATTCTATTCTATTCTATTCTATTCTATTCTATTCTATTCTATTCTATTCTATTCTATTCTATTCTATTCTATTCTATTCTATTCTATTCTATTCTATTCTATTCTATTCTATTCTATTCTATTCTATTCTATTCTATTCTATTCTATTCTATTCTATTCTATTCTATTCTATTCTATTCTATTCTATTCTATTCTATTCTATTCTATTCTATTCTATTCTATTCTATTCTATTCTATTCTATTCTATTCTATTCTATTCTATTCTATTCTATTCTATTCTATTCTATTCTATTCTATTCTATTCTATTCTATTCTATTCTATTCTATTCTATTCTATTCTATTCTATTCTATTCTATTCTATTCTATTCTATTCTATTCTATTCTATTCTATTCTATTCTATTCTATTCTATTCTATTCTATTCTATTCTATTCTATTCTATTCTATTCTATTCTATTCTATTCTATTCTATTCTATTCTATTCTATTCTATTCTATTCTATTCTATTCTATTCTATTCTATTCTATTCTATTCTATTCTATTCTATTCTATTCTATTCTATTCTATTCTATTCTATTCTATTCTATTCTATTCTATTCTATTCTATTCTATTCTATTCTATTCTATTCTATTCTATTCTATTCTATTCTATTCTATTCTATTCTATTCTATTCTATTCTATTCTATTCTATTCTATTCTATTCTATTCTATTCTATTCTATTCTATTCTATTCTATTCTATTCTATTCTATTCTATTCTATTCTATTCTATTCTATTCTATTCTATTCTATTCTATTCTATTCTATTCTATTCTATTCTATTCTATTCTATTCTATTCTATTCTATTCTATTCTATTCTATTCTATTCTATTCTATTCTATTCTATTCTATTCTATTCTATTCTATTCTATTCTATTCTATTCTATTCTATTCTATTCTATTCTATTCTATTCTATTCTATTCTATTCTATTCTATTCTATTCTATTCTATTCTATTCTATTCTATTCTATTCTATTCTATTCTATTCTATTCTATTCTATTCTATTCTATTCTATTCTATTCTATTCTATTCTATTCTATTCTATTCTATTCTATTCTATTCTATTCTATTCTATTCTATTCTATTCTATTCTATTCTATTCTATTCTATTCTATTCTATTCTATTCTATTCTATTCTATTCTATTCTATTCTATTCTATTCTATTCTATTCTATTCTATTCTATTCTATTCTATTCTATTCTATTCTATTCTATTCTATTCTATTCTATTCTATTCTATTCTATTCTATTCTATTCTATTCTATTCTATTCTATTCTATTCTATTCTATTCTATTCTATTCTATTCTATTCTATTCTATTCTATTCTATTCTATTCTATTCTATTCTATTCTATTCTATTCTATTCTATTCTATTCTATTCTATTCTATTCTATTCTATTCTATTCTATTCTATTCTATTCTATTCTATTCTATTCTATTCTATTCTATTCTATTCTATTCTATTCTATTCTATTCTATTCTATTCTATTCTATTCTATTCTATTCTATTCTATTCTATTCTATTCTATTCTATTCTATTCTATTCTATTCTATTCTATTCTATTCTATTCTATTCTATTCTATTCTATTCTATTCTATTCTATTCTATTCTATTCTATTCTATTCTATTCTATTCTATTCTATTCTATTCTATTCTATTCTATTCTATTCTATTCTATTCTATTCTATTCTATTCTATTCTATTCTATTCTATTCTATTCTATTCTATTCTATTCTATTCTATTCTATTCTATTCTATTCTATTCTATTCTATTCTATTCTATTCTATTCTATTCTATTCTATTCTATTCTATTCTATTCTATTCTATTCTATTCTATTCTATTCTATTCTATTCTATTCTATTCTATTCTATTCTATTCTATTCTATTCTATTCTATTCTATTCTATTCTATTCTATTCTATTCTATTCTATTCTATTCTATTCTATTCTATTCTATTCTATTCTATTCTATTCTATTCTATTCTATTCTATTCTATTCTATTCTATTCTATTCTATTCTATTCTATTCTATTCTATTCTATTCTATTCTATTCTATTCTATTCTATTCTATTCTATTCTATTCTATTCTATTCTATTCTATTCTATTCTATTCTATTCTATTCTATTCTATTCTATTCTATTCTATTCTATTCTATTCTATTCTATTCTATTCTATTCTATTCTATTCTATTCTATTCTATTCTATTCTATTCTATTCTATTCTATTCTATTCTATTCTATTCTATTCTATTCTATTCTATTCTATTCTATTCTATTCTATTCTATTCTATTCTATTCTATTCTATTCTATTCTATTCTATTCTATTCTATTCTATTCTATTCTATTCTATTCTATTCTATTCTATTCTATTCTATTCTATTCTATTCTATTCTATTCTATTCTATTCTATTCTATTCTATTCTATTCTATTCTATTCTATTCTATTCTATTCTATTCTATTCTATTCTATTCTATTCTATTCTATTCTATTCTATTCTATTCTATTCTATTCTATTCTATTCTATTCTATTCTATTCTATTCTATTCTATTCTATTCTATTCTATTCTATTCTATTCTATTCTATTCTATTCTATTCTATTCTATTCTATTCTATTCTATTCTATTCTATTCTATTCTATTCTATTCTATTCTATTCTATTCTATTCTATTCTATTCTATTCTATTCTATTCTATTCTATTCTATTCTATTCTATTCTATTCTATTCTATTCTATTCTATTCTATTCTATTCTATTCTATTCTATTCTATTCTATTCTATTCTATTCTATTCTATTCTATTCTATTCTATTCTATTCTATTCTATTCTATTCTATTCTATTCTATTCTATTCTATTCTATTCTATTCTATTCTATTCTATTCTATTCTATTCTATTCTATTCTATTCTATTCTATTCTATTCTATTCTATTCTATTCTATTCTATTCTATTCTATTCTATTCTATTCTATTCTATTCTATTCTATTCTATTCTATTCTATTCTATTCTATTCTATTCTATTCTATTCTATTCTATTCTATTCTATTCTATTCTATTCTATTCTATTCTATTCTATTCTATTCTATTCTATTCTATTCTATTCTATTCTATTCTATTCTATTCTATTCTATTCTATTCTATTCTATTCTATTCTATTCTATTCTATTCTATTCTATTCTATTCTATTCTATTCTATTCTATTCTATTCTATTCTATTCTATTCTATTCTATTCTATTCTATTCTATTCTATTCTATTCTATTCTATTCTATTCTATTCTATTCTATTCTATTCTATTCTATTCTATTCTATTCTATTCTATTCTATTCTATTCTATTCTATTCTATTCTATTCTATTCTATTCTATTCTATTCTATTCTATTCTATTCTATTCTATTCTATTCTATTCTATTCTATTCTATTCTATTCTATTCTATTCTATTCTATTCTATTCTATTCTATTCTATTCTATTCTATTCAACAAAAAGCAACAGTTAAAGGGAAATGAAATGGAATATATCCTTCGATGTATTGTATAATTATGACTATAATTGTGCTGAGACTATAGTAAGCAAAATATCACACAATGCCAAAATCAAGCCCAAAATTTAACAAATATAAAAAAACTATTGAGTAGATATTCTTCTAAAATATAAAATATGTTTAATCAAAAAGAAACACAAATAATTTTTATTTAGTTACTTTTTTTACAAAAGAAATTAAATTTACCAACCGTGGAACCATATTTATGATTTTTCTGATTCATATGAAATACGTTTAATTAACAAAAAAAAATTAGTTTTATATAGTTTCTTTCATATACAAAAACCAATTTTAAATTCTGGCTCTGGAGCTGCGTTTTTTATTTTTCTATTTTTTTGTACTAAAGTTTTCCTTTCGAAAACATAAAATACATTTTATATGTAAAGAAAAAGAAAGCATTTATTTGACTTAGTTACTTTGATGTACCAGCTAAATGTAAATTTTCCAACCCTGGAATCATCCTTTAAGGCTGTGATACACTATCATACAAAGTCGTGCGATCTACGAAAAAATACGACCCTGGTATGATGAAGTTTGTGAAAATTTTCAAAAGACATTAACAATTCATCACAACAGGGTTGTACTTTTTCGTAGATCGCACGACTTTGTATGATAGTGAGTCATGGCCTTTAAGAGTTGTCTGATATCTTACGCAATCTACTTCTTTCTAAAATATAAAATATGTTTAGTTTACGTAGAAAAAGAAAATATTAGTTTTATAAGGTTACTTTTATATACCAACATAAATTTCTATTTTCCATCCCTGGAATGGTCTTTCTAATAAAAAATTTAATTCTTACTGAAATACAAAATAAGTTTAATTACCAAAAAATAAAAACAAAACAAAAATCTGTTTTAGCCAATTACTTTTATATACAAAAAAATTTTAAGTTTTCCAGCTGTGAAAACGTCTTTTTTATTTTGTTGATTTTTTATATTTCAAAATAAAATTTAAATTTTCCAGTTCTGAAAGCGTCTTTTTGATTTTGCTGATTTTGTATAACAATAAGTTATGGACTATTTCTGATACACCAGTCCTAGACCGAAGACTCTAGCTTTTCTGGGAGCTTCGAGAATCCGATTTCACTTGCAGACGTTCATCCAGCGCGACTTCCGTGCCTGCACCAACAAACTTCTGCAAGCAATGCATCCAGCTTTTTTCCTTTGAATCGTTTTTCTCTTGGCATGGTGACCTGATGGAATCGCTCTCCTTGTTCGTTCGATTTGGTGGGCAATTGTTGTGCTGATGCATAAAATATAATTTCAATGCCAAAGATGCATTGGTTTTATGGAAATAATTCTTTGCTTAGTCTTGCTGTACACGATTTGTTACCAAGAAGCCCTCGATTACAGCTTTTAGAGCATCCCAGGCTCTCCGGTGGTTGTTTGGCAGTACGTTCGTGAATCTTTTATTTATTGTGTTTTATTTAATTTTGTTTGTATATCCTATTGAGAAAACCAGTTGAAAATTAAAAAGCATTTGCAAACAATCATGAATTCCATAATATTTAAAAAGGCCATATATGAAAAAAAATTTGCACATATCGCTCATTTACTATAAGAACGTCATAGCTGAAAATGTAGAAATTTTGAGTTAAACTTATTATGTTTGTATATTGTGATTCTCAATATAGTATTAAGAGTCTTACTATAAAAATTTTTTTTGGGTTGAAGTCTACTGATGAGTTCCAAAAGCAGGAACGAAATGCATATAGACAATTCTTTAAATATAAAAACAAGCCAAATCTTCAAAGTTCTTCATATTCTATAAAAATTTCATACAAATATCTTGTTTACTTAGCTCTTGAAAGCAAAATAAATTTTTGTGTAAATTGAAAACTCCAAACTCGTTTTCTGGCAAACTAGTTTTTTTTTAATTATGACGTTGCTTGAGTAAAGGAACGGTATGTAGTTGATAATTACACTACGCAACCAATTGCTGAAAAAAGAATTTAACGTGGTCTGAAATGTCTTAAGGTTCCTAATGAAGGATCTGAAATAAGAATATGTCCAGCCCGTACAGTTTTTAAGTTATAACAAAAAAGTTTTTCCGCACAATTGGAAAGAAAAATCCAAATATCGCAATGATTTTGAGAATTCTTCAAAACCCAAGAATAATACAAAATCTTTTTTGTAGTGTATAATAATGTAGGAATTTTAAGCATATACATATGTATGTATTTATATTTTCCAATATTCCACGTGTGAGAGAGAGAATTTTAATAGTTAAACCTAATTCACTAGCTAAACTAGAACGCGATAGAAAAACACGAGCGCCCCTGAATTTTTCTACAATAATCAAATATTTGCATACACCTGTTGAAAATTTTTTTAAACACCAATGTGGAAACGCAAACAAATATCACTAAATTCGATGGGAAGAACAAAATGTGTAAGATAATTATTTTGTTTTGTCATATATTTACAAAATATACATACATTAGACTGGTAGCAAAACTTTTTTTAATTGTTATATTTGCAATATCTAAAATATGAGGTTTGCTGCAATTTTTTTGAAATCCCCCACTGTGTATCGGGTACTTTAGGCCCCACTAGGCACCGGAACGCACCGTCGGATCAAGCTAAAAATTAAGACCGCATTAATGACAGCAAACTTCAGATTTTAGATAGCGCATATATTAAGAATAAAAAAAAAGGAAATCCCATACAAGCTGAGACCAGTCTAATATATGTACATTTGTATGTATGTAATTATGTAAATTTAATGTTGATGCAGTTGTTAATACAATTCAATAAAAAAAGATCAAGAAAATAAACAATAATGAAGAACGAGCAGTTACTCTTTAAGCAACTAATTTGTTGTTGCTTCATTTCTTCCAGGGGGGGGAAAACAAAAAATAATAACAGAAATTAGATTCATGAATATTTTTAAGTATTATTTCTGGAAGATGCTTTACTATTTAGAATTAAATAGCATACTATGGGTCTTCATGAAAACATTCAAAAGCCTGCCCCACGATGTCATCGGAAACGTTCGACTTGTCGCACACTTACTATACAATTGAAACAAAAACAAGAAATTAAAAGTGGAGTTAATGGATTCAGTGAAAATATTTTTCTCTGGTTTCGGGCTTAGGTTAGGTTAGGTAAGGGTGGCAGTCAGAATTCATGGAGACTCTGCTTATGCTGCTTAAGTGGAGTTTCCACCGTCGAAGCAACCAGAGCTCCATATAAAGCTGTTAATACGTTGCAGTTCTACTCTGGCAACGACAGAAAGTTTCCGAAACTGAATAGTGCCCATAGTGGTCATTCTTTTTCTTGCTAGACCAGGGTAGTGACACTATTCTATTCTATGTTCTATACTTTCCTCTTCATCTACATACATATATCTTGGCGGCTACGGCAAAAGTCATTGTGTTCGTCCTTTAACCTTTCTTAAAATCAAAGAAGCTGTAGGTTTCTTATTCACATTAGTCCCTAACCGCCTGGTGATCGTGCAATCCTTTTTTTTGGGCCATCTTCTGTTTGTTACATCTCCTGTCTGAGTTTGCAAAAGTGTAGAGGTAAACCCACACATTCCAATTCGGATGGAACCTGTAAGGTTGTCCCAGTTCTAGCAAACTCATCAGCCCTGGAGTTCCCCTGAAAGCCTCTGTGCACCGGAATCCAGATGATCCTAATATTAAACTGTTCTGCCATCTTGTTTACAGATGAACTGTAGTCGATGGCTGTTGTTGTTCTTAGAATTGGAGATTCAAGGGCCATTATAGTTGATCGACTATCGGTGTATACATATGTTAATTAAGTGAAACCTTGAAGTGACATTCACCTTCAACCAATCCGCAACTTTTTTATAGCAGGAGACTCCATAACCCACACAAACAACATCAACACTTTTTCTTCTACCTGGAGTACAATTTCTTCACAATTCTGTGAATGGTATATTTATGGTATATTTACAGCTTGCCAAAAGGATGATGATGAAACTCTCAAACATTACTTGTGGCACTGTCCAGCATTCAGTCAAATCTTCAATCTGGAAAATATACCAGATATACCAGATGTGGAATATCTTAGGGAATCAGAAAGGAAAAACATAACAAAGTATATTGAGGAGACTAGTTTCCTCACCTGACTAAGTTTGATAGGTTTTCATGGTTTTTATTAGATATCTTCCCAATATTTCTTATCAAGAGCCCCTCTTTTCAACCTAACCTAACCTGACCGAGTAAAAATTTGTATGGAAATTAAGATTTAACGTATGATTATGCTATGGCTATTGCTTATTTTATTGTTAATACAAAGTTTCGAAGGAAAAGGCTTGAGAGAAATACATAAATAATAGACTTAAATCTGCTAAGCTGTAGTACATGAAAGAGAAGCTTAAGATTTATGTGTGTAGTCACGGCCACTTTTCAAAGTAGGAAATTGCTACTTTGGATAAAAGCAATGTGTTTTTGAAAAGTTTCAGCAAGATAATGATCCGAAGCACGTATCAAAGCTGGTTCGAAACTGGCTGTGCAAAGAAGAATTTTGTACGATGAATTAGCCATCTCAAAGCCCAGATCTCAATCCAATCGAAAATTTATGGTCGATTGTGAAACGACAACTTGGAAGCTACGAAACACCCCCAACAAGCATTAAAGAGCTTTGGGTGAGAGTGCAGGACATTTGGAGCGACATACCCATCAAAACATGTCAAAATTTGGCAAGAAGCATGCCAAAACGTGTTTCAGCCATTTTGAAGAGCAAAATACCCATAAGGCGTTTTAAAATTTTATATTTTTTTAAGATTGAATATGTTGTTCTTATATAAGTTTTTTCTATATAAAAATACCTTTTGCATATTATTATTTCTTAAATGAACTACATATATCTTTTTTTTATACCAAATATAAATATGAAACTTTGCTAGAACCTATAATTGCGTCTTTTAAGTGTTCACTTGTGCTCCATAGTATATATGTACTCGTATGTGGGCTCTTCAGCAATGATCTACAAGTTTATCTATAGATAACGAAGCTTGAGTTGGGCTTGCGCCTCGGTGCCGTCAGAGAAACGGAGCAATACGCGAGATTGACTTAACATCATGAAAATTACTTCGGATTCACTGAATAGGCATCAAAAAAGACAACTTTTTGTAATGCCAACAAATATTGTGTAAAAATCATTAGAAATGATTCATATTTACACTACTTGCTTGTCAGTGAGAAAATAGAAATTTGTAATATCATTATTGACGATTGTCATAAATTAGGGTACATACATATCGATGGCTTAATATAAAAAGAGCGTATCTCAATTTTTTTTCAAAATTAAAAATAAAAGAATTATTTTATTTAAAAAAATTATTCTTGCATGTAAATGCTTTAGTTTTTATTCAGTTTTTTCCTTCTCCTGTAAAATATCGAAAATTCGAATTACGCCTTTCTTATATTAAGCCATCGATTTACATATATCATTCATTTTTTTTTTAAGACTTTTTTATTGAATTGCCTTGAAATAACTTAATCATGTTATATTGTGTTCACAATTTTTGGTTTTCAGCTCTAACTTGTGATAGTTATTTGGATTTCCGCAGTATGGTTTGTAAAAAATTCCGTTAATATTTCAGCATTGGAGTAAAGCTGTTTAAAAAATATTTCATACAAAATAAATAAATCAGATTCAAGGGCGCTCGTGTTATTTCATTGTGTTCTAGACTTATGGTAGAATTAGTCGATTCGTATCGTGTTACTTTTGAAGTCGTAGTATCGTTTACATAGCGTCTACAACTGCTGACATCATATGTGAGAGAACGTCGGCAGAATAACAATAATAAAAAGGTTTATCTCTCTTGATTTGTAGACCAACAAAAAATTCAGCTTCTCTGAAAGTAATTCCAAATTCGTTATTAAGTTTGTAAAGCAAATTTTTAATGTAATGAATGTTATTGCCGCATACGATGCCATCATCGACATAGAGCGCAAGATATGTTACTATATTATAAACATTTCTTAGAAAAACGAATGTGTCTACCCTCGATTGTTTGAAGCCAAGATTCAACAGGAATTATACCATTCTTTTGTTCCACTGTAGCGAGCTTTGCTTCAAACTATACAAGCCACGTTGCATGTGACAAATTCGGACGTCTTCTTCGAAGCCATATGGAAATATGGCAGAAATACAGTCTTCACATCAAATTGGTATATCTCCATACTATGTGCTGCAGCTACTGCTAACAAAATTCGTACGGACTCGTATCTTACAACTGGTGCGAAAACTTTAGTATAATAGATGCCTTCTTTTGCGAAAACCCTCTGACGACCAGTCTGGCTTTGTACGAGGTCTGATCAAAAAATAACCGTTTTTTTTTTCAAATTTCGTGAGTTACGTATGTTCGATTTTCGCATTTTTTTCTGTCATGTTGGTACACATGTCTGTTATATATGTTGGCAATATCAGCCATTTTCGATTGTCAGTTTGTTTTTGACAGATAAAAAGGTTAGTCATGTTTTGGTGTGCTCTTCGATTTTTTACTAAATTTTGAGTAAAAACAACGTCGCATGGACATCGCTCAGGAGCTGTTGAACATCGTCAACGACGATCCAGATTTCCTCAAAAAGGTCATAACTGGTGACGAATCATGGGTGTATGGCTATGACATTGAAACCAAAGCCCAATCATCCCACACAGAATTGTGGAAAAAACAATAATGGATTTTGCACCATGATAACGCACCAGCTCACACATCGATGCTTGTGCGTGAGTTTTTGGCCAAAAACAAAACCGTTATCATGCCTCAACCACCGTATACACCGGACTTGGCCCCCGCTGACTTTTTCCTCTTCCCAAAACTGAAGACACTGATGAAAGGAAAGCGTTTTGCTACGATTGAGGAGATAAAAGAAAAATCGAAACAGGAGCTGTTGGCGATACAAAAATGCGCGTTTCAGAAGTGTTTCGAGGATTGGAAAAAACGCTGGCATAAGTGTATTATATCTGAGGGGGATTACTTTGAAGGGGACAATATAGTTATTGATGAATAAATAAATACTTTTTGAAAAAATTTAAAATAACGGTTATTTTTTGATCGGACCTCGTATTTATCCACCTCGCCATTTGCCTTACATTTAACATTAAAAACACATTTGTTTGTGAATACATGTTTGTCTTTACTACGTGATATTAGAACCCAAGTTAGATTTTTCTTTAATGCTTCGATTTCTTCTTTAATTGCTTTCAACCATTGAAGGTGATTTTCACTGTGCATTACTTCATGCAAGTTTTGTGGTTCAAATAAAATAACACGCATATTTCTCCCATAACATCTACTTCATCTGCGTTATCATCTTTAGATTTCGATATTTTTCTTGTATTATAGGGCTTCGTGGTATAGGCAATCGAGGATTTTTATAATATCGTTCGTTGCTATTAGATTTTTGTTGATCTATTATATCTTCTATTTGTTGATCTTCTTCAACCACTTCGTCGATGCATATAGTTTCTCTTACATTATGTAATATGGAGCGCCTGTCGTGAAAAATAACATCTCTGCGGAGTAATACTCGTCTACTTTCTGGATCGAAAATTCTGTACGATTTACTATCGTCATTGTAACCAATCATAATGCATTTTACCGAGTTCTTTTCCCACTTGGTTCGTTGATCTTTCGTAATATGTACATAGACATCACTGCCAAACACTCCAATATGTTTTACTGAGGGTTTTACGCCAACCCACTTTTCATATGGTGTGATTCCATCAATAACATTTGATGCTGTTCTATTTTTTACATTAACTGCCACTTGTATAGCCTCCGCCCACAAATAGAATGGAAATTGTCTCTTGTGTAACATCGCCTTAGCAATTTCAACAATAGTGCGATTTTGACGTTCGATGAAACCATTTTGTTCAGGTGCTCTAGGTGTCGAAATTTCATGTTTAATACTTCTTTCCAAAATAAATTGCCTTGCAGAAGTGTTGCAAAATTCAAGACCCCCATCAGACCTTAACATTTTTATTTTGTGACCATCTGCTTGTACCTCAGCATAGAATTGCATCAAATATATTAGCACATCTGTCTTGGCCTTCAGGAAATATACGAAGCAATATCTAGAAAAATTATCTTTAAATAAAATTAAATAATTAGCGCCACCAACAGACGGTTCGCTCATTTTACCACACAAATCTACATGGAACGTCTCACACGGTATACTAGATCGCCTTGCACTAGTTTTTGGAAAACTAAAGCGGTATTGCTTCCAATAAGCGCAGCTTTCACAGAATGGCATGTCATTGTTTTTACTGTTTGCCATTTCAAAGTTTAGACCGTCGAGGATTTTGTTTTTATTCATTTCCTGTAATGTTTTAAAATTAACATGGTCAAGCGTTCATGCCATAACATTAGCGACTCTTGCAACGATGACGCAGTATTTAATACAGTTGTGTTTACAGCAAACAAATTCATTTTATACAACTTCTCGTGTCGTACACCATCAGCAATAATTTCGCTGCCCTTCATAAAGTACACATTTTTGCACCTTCCTCGAAAATAACTTTCATGCCTTTTTCGGTGGAACGCATGATAGAAATAAAAATTTTTTCAAGCTCTGGAACTAAAAGCACGTCTTTTAAAATATGTTTAACGCCACTTCCATCGTTTGTTGTAACTTCGATATCACCAATCGAAGTTGGATTAAAAGTTTCAAACAGCTCCCTCTGAAACGACATATGGTCGGTGGCACCATTCATTTTTCGATTTGTGTTAAGAGTTCGCAACCATCAGTATAAATAATTGTGAATTCTTTTCAGTTGATTTATTTGTAGGCTGTTTAACATTCGCCATTTTCTCCACCACAAGTGAATGCCTCTCACCCCTTTTTATGTTTTCAGTTTCTTGCTTACCTTCTTGATCTCTCTTTTTCTTGAAACATTCTCTTGCCCAATGCCCTGGCTTGCGACAATAATTGCATTTGTCCATACGCTTTGTCGTATTGTTAACGGATTTATGATACGACTTTTTAAAAGCAGCGCTGTAAGCTGCACTAGATACAGGCGCAACATTGTTGTTTGTACGAAAATTTAGCAGAAATTCTTCGTTAGCAAAATTATCCGTTAAACGTTCGATATTTTGCTCAGCACGAGGCCCAGCATACCATGCGGTTCGCACATGATCATATTTAGCAGGCAAACTGCCTAAGGTGTTTGCAATTACCACTGGTGTCTTTTGCTCGATATCCATATCTTTAAGTTTTGCGTGAGCAATATTATTCTGGCGATGAAATAAGCCATAGATTCT
The DNA here is from genome assembly GCA_936439885.1 of Nowickia ferox. Lineage (NCBI taxonomy): Eukaryota > Metazoa > Arthropoda > Insecta > Diptera > Tachinidae > Nowickia > Nowickia ferox. The sequence continues at coordinate 84,544,503 of OW387023.1, read as the reverse complement.
TCTTCATCCATCTTACAATTTATAAATTTTTCTAGTAATACCTGCACAGATTGCTCGCTTCTCTCTGAGTGTACCATTTTTAACCTTGACCATATTTCAGCGGCTGTATTGCAGTGGGTTAAATATTTCAGCTGTTCTAATTCCAAACCACGCATTAGAAATGCTTGGGCTTCTGCATCTTTTTCTTCCCAGATGGTTGGATTTGTTTCTGGCTTACTAATTCTACCCAAAATGTTAGGCCTCAGCTCGTTTTCGGCCATATAAATCTCCATCTGCCGACGCCATAGCTGATAGTTCTGCCCATTGAAACGATGAATTTCGTACGCCTTTTCTGACATTTTAGACATATTTTCCACTATTTGCACACTATTTTCTAATATACTTGTATCAACGCTTTGGTTTGGCAGATTTGCAGTGATATCTGTATCAGTCACAAAAGCCGAATCCTCTTCTATTAAATTTTTGTGAGTAGAAATATCTGCGCCCATATAACTATGCTGTGTATTGTTCGCCGGCTGCTGGGCCCATAACCTGTTGAGAACTTTTTCTTAAATAAAATTATAAAACGCGACCAAAAAATGAAACAATGAATCTCATAAATTCAATTAAATTTATAACTATAATTCGATTTAGAAAATATAAGGTTATGGTACAAAAAAATTACAATGTTGTATCAAAAGCGAGTACTAAAATAAGAATGAGTGTGTTTTAGGAAAAGAGTAGAAGAAAATGTGAAGTGTAATGATTGTACTGCTGTAATATTGAAAGCGCAAGTTTTAACATGTATGTTTTTGGAAGAGCGAGAAATCGAAATGTTATTTATGTCCCTATCACGGTTCTCAACCAAATTCAGTTTGGTCGTCTAAGAGTAGACCAAACTTACACACGACCAAACTGTGTTTTAGTATGTATTATGAAGCACAACTGTTTTTTAGTTGAAATTGCCATCGCGTTGACAATTTAAAATATCAAGTTTGACAGAAAGCAATTTAAAAAGCACAAAGTTTTAAAAAAGTATTGTTTTTAGTGGTTTATTTCAAATACAAATGGATACAAATATGTGTAAATTTATCTTATGACGACGAAAACGAAGTCGCAATTATAGATGTGCTACGTATCAGAAGAAAAGTTCGTGATGATTCCAACCCTCTTAAACTACCCAATGCAAGGTAAGGAATAATGAAAATAGGAAACGAATTCTTTAAAAAGTAATTTTGGAAGGATTTTAAGTTATTTTCGGCAGAACAAGGAAACGTTTTACTTATTTTGTCAAGATTTGTAAATGTCCATATGTATATGAATCTATCTTTGGTCAGTGTATTGTTATTTGTTGGATCACCTAACACCAATTTAAAGAAATCTTTGCATGTGCCCGATATACCGCCGATTCTGAAAATGTTAAGAAAATTTTGTTATTTAGCATAACAAATATTTCTGGTTACGATTTTTCCATTTTTCCTGCTTTTTATATCGCACCAACATGTAACTAGAAAAACCCAACCACAGACACAACAACTAAAACGCAGTTGTGTATACTCAACGTTTTTCTCAACCAAACTTACGCAGAGTTGTAAATGACAATACCAAAACACAACTGAAAACTCAACAGTTAATTTAGTGGAGAATGGCAATGCAAATTCATCAATCCCAACCAAACTATTTGAAAATAACGACGAATTTTAAATGTATGTACTTATGTTAACATACACTTGTATATAAACGACTATTATAATTGTATGTATGTACTATTTAATCAATGTTATATGAAATATAAATGAAATATGTACCTTATTGAAGTGTAAAATCTCAAGCTGTGTTCATATGTGTTGATCTCATGCTAGTGATTTATTTTCTAATAAATTACTTTACAAAAATCTGTTTGTTGTTTTGATTTTCAACAGAAACATTTTAAAACTAACCCCTTTTCGCGCTTATTCGAAAAATTTTAGCAATATTTTAAAAAAATTTTACGCGTTGGGAGTCTCAAAAGTTGCCATCACTGGTGTCAGCTGTTATTGTATTTCTCTTTGCTTTATACATGTGTGTGTATGTATGTGAGAAAGAAGTTAACGTTTGCTCCGTAAAAATCTATTTTCTGTAGATTTCTACCTCACATACATTACGATACATATGTATTAAATAAACAGCAACATGTTTTATTTATGTTACAGATTTTGTCAGCTGATTCGTAAACTCACGATACGAATCTACTAACTGTACCATTAAGGCTCAGTTAGCCGACTGTAATGTAATGTAACTGCAACAGTAGGAAACAGCTGATCGATATTGTTATGTGAAAAGTAATGGAAATGGTTATAGAAATTTAATGTAACGTAACCTACTTTTCATATAAAAATATCGATCAGCTGTTTACTACATTACCGTTACATTGCATTACAGTCAGCTAACTGAACCTTTAGTTGGTGCTCAATTACGTTTTACTACTGAAATTCTCTCTCCTATATATCCGAAATATATATATGTTAAAACGTTTTAAATAAGTTTGTATTCGAACCCTGACTTGCATCTATTTAATGCAGAAAATAACAATGTTGCATAATTACTGTTCAGCGGTCAAAACACTTGGCGAGCACATTTTTATACTCAGTTCTTTTTCCTGTTTGGCCGCCAGCCGTAAAACATCGTAATTTATAAAACCATAGATAAGATATTTGAAGAAAATACAAGTTTATGTAGAGTGAGTTATATTTTTTAATACTTTATTAATGAAATTTGTAATTATATAGATTTTAGCTCTGGCCTGGCCGGCCAACAAAATACATATATATATATATGTTTGTACTTAAAAACCTCTAAACCCTAAATTAATTTCATTACTGCGCTATTCATAAAAAATATTTTTGGTTTACAAGAGAAATTTGATTAATAAAATTAAAAATTTATAAAACAAAATTACCCTACAAGAGTAGTATCAGTCAATTGACTGGTGATGGAAACTTTTGTGTACGTGTGATGTTGCATCTCACTCTTACGACTATAAAACATGTAGTCGTACTGCTCACTCGCCTGCTTTTTACTAATCAACGATAGCATAAATATAAATCAAGTTTGACTGATCATAATTGACTAATATACCCTCACAATTGAGCAATCATACATGATTGCTGTACTAACAATAAACATAATTTTTATTATTTTTTTTTATAAAAAGTCACTTAAAAATATAAAATTAAGTAAAATATTTAGAATCTCATCTTGCTTTTTACAAATATCTAAAATTTTGAAAAGAAATATATATTAAATTAAATTTTGTAAATTTCTTTTATTCACTATTGTTTTTACTAATATTTTTTAAAATTTATAAATTTTATTTTTCACAGACATAATGAATGCATTTTTTTTTTTAAATAAAACTCGATGTTTTAAAAGTTTTGGCATATGTACATTAGATGTTCCACTCTAACACATATGCTAGAGTCGAGCAACTATAATTAATAAATAAATCCTTCATCACTTCCGATCAAATGACTAGCCAATTGACTGTCACTATTGAATTCAATGTAAAATTGTTGCAAATGTGTAAGTGAAAAAGTTTTGTTTGTATTAGTTTTAGTCATTCATTTCTTGTAGGGTATTTTCTATTAATAAGGCCTTTAGGGTAAATGTTTACAAATTATACAAAGAGAAAAGAAAGACTTGTAGTTTGATTCTTAATTAATCGTTTTACTTCTAAGTAGCTGCGCAGTCGTCATTAGCAAATGTAAAGAGTTAAGTTCAAAGCACACGAACAATTGCTTTGCTTTCAACGTACAGCAAAATTCATGTACACTTTTGCTGTAGTTTATACTTTCAAAAAATTAAAACTGTGACGCAGTAGCAGTAGTAGTAGCAGCGTTTGAAAGTGCTTCCATTTTTTGATTTCATTTGCTTTGACTGTGCTGTGACTGCCAAAAGTTTCAAAGCCGATAGCAAAACGAAAGCACAAAACAGAAAAAATTAACAAACGACTGTTCACTGTGCTGTAAAAGAAAAAAAAAAATTAACCTAACTATTGCTGTGCTGTGAAGATCTTCGCAGCTATAGCCAAAGCAGCAGCAACAGCAACAGCACACAAAATTCAACTATTGGTTTTGCTGTCTCTCTGTTTTAGCTAGGCTAAACTTCTGGAAAAAAGTACAACAGTATGAATTTTATAGCTAATTTTAATTATTATTCTTCGAACTTCATTTGTTTCTATATATATGATTTGATCAGGCTAAAGTTCGTATCGCTTTGTAAGCCAAATTACATGTGATAATTATTAATGAACAAATAAAACCAAAGTTAGTCTTAAATATTCTGCCGAATACATATTTGAACGGAACAACCGGCTGTTTTCGAAAGCCACTAAACCATCCTCATCAGAGTTCTTTTGTGATATCTGATAACATGATCTGCTATTTGCTCTTAGCAAACATATATAAGAAAGTATTAAAACAGTTGTTGTCGACAAGAAATGTCCTGAATAAAGAGCTTCGTAGTATAAAAACTTGTGAAATAGATACACATGAAGAACTGAGAGATACATTTAAATTTATGACAGAACCTTTCAAAGAATTCATAAATAGTTCTAAAAATATTGAAAGAATTCGCAAGAAAGAGGAAAGTAAAATCAAGACAGCAGTTGAAATAATAAAAGTTTGAAGCCTCAGAAACTCGATATGCTTTTCAAAAACACTTCAACGAGACTATGCCGGATTAAGCGATAAATTTAAAATTAATACTAAACAAAAACAAGTAAGAGTGCTTTATTCGGCTGTGCCGAGTCTTATATACCCTTCACAAATCATAATGTGTAGAGAAAAGACATGCATGCATATGTTCGTATGTACATATGTATTTGTACTACTCATATTTGATTTGAATCTTTATTAAATTATATCTGTTGTTAGTTCTCGCGCGAACTTAAATGATTTAAATCAAATAATCCTTAAAACATAATGGAATTTATTTTAATATAAATAAGTAGTACCTGCTATGAAAATGCGTAAAAAGTCGTAGTTTTTATGGAACAACTCATTACTGATGGTATGAATGGTTTTTAGTATGTTGTCTCGGGACATAATACAAAAATATGAAAATATGGCGAATCAGGATGGTTTCTAATGAGTTTTACACAGGGTTGCAAGAAAGTTGTGTCTTTTGATGCATTTTCAATGATGTTAAGTTAATTTTAACAAAAACATAAATGTGAAAAAAGGCCAAGTTCCTATCAAAAGTTATGGAAATCAAAAGTATCGAGATCAAAAATTTGACCAGGTTCTTGTTTCGTACAATACTTATTATATAAATTTGTAATCGTCATGATGTCATATCATTTCTGGACAATCTGCTTACTTGACAAACAATTTTCCCATGAATGTAAAGAAGTGAACAATTATTCTCTCCTTGTTTAGAAACTCAGCTAAAAAAAATATGTATGGAGCATACCTGACATCCCAGATAAAGAATATGTATGGAGCATATGCTTCGGATCCGAAAAATGAGGGTATATGGGCATATATGATAATATATATTCATACATTTTCATACATGTATGTGTAAATTTATTAAAATATATGAGCTCATACGAGCATATGAAAATTTAACTATGAAGCTCTTCATATGTACATTAAAAAAAGTTAAATGAATTTAAGTAAATTTAACTTAAGTTAGAAATAAGATGCAATATATAAAAATGTATGCATTCATGATATCTCACATAAAATAGTTTTTACAATAAAAAACGTTTGCATTTTATTAACTCTTTTTTTTATCAGTGGTGAATTGGAAATGTATCAAAAAATACATACAATATGCAAAGTTATACGTATATAGTATAGCGTCAACGTTAAAACAAACACTTGTAACTAAAAAAATTATTCTTATTGTACGATTTTATATATTGTGGGCCTATTTAATAAATCAAATAATCAAAAGGATAATTCAGTCATTAATTTGATAGAAAATTAAATGTTTTATGATTTTTGTTTGAAAAATAAACGAAATCAAAAACAATTATATTAAAATAATTTAAAACATTATGACACTATTACTCTCAAGACTATCGTTTGAATGGCTCAAATATGTTTGCCAAACTACGATCTGTTCGTTGAGTTTAGGAAATTTGTATATTAACAAAAATTTTTGCTACTACCTGCAATCACAGGAAACACGAATTTTGTATTCAATGGATAGCTAAAGCTAATACTAAGAAATTTAAAATTTGAGGTGCATAAAAATTTCAGTTCAAGCAAGTACTTTATAACTCGAAGCACGAACAACTTTTTTGAGTTTTGTCTTAAAATATATGTGAATAAAAACAAGAAAATGCTTGAAATTACTATCTTATGCTTTGATTTTTGAAAGCATGTGCTTGAGGTGCTGGAAGTTTGTGTTTTTCTGCTTTATAATAAAAAATAAGTGTTCTGGCTTGTTTTCATTCGGTCTAATTCATAAAAAATATTTTAGGTTTATTACAGGTTTATTTGACAAATTTCCCATAGAAATATGTCAAATAAGCGCTTAATAAACCTGAATTATTTTTTACGAATAAGGCAGATTATATTTAAATATGCTTGCCCTTTATGTAATCCGCTAAAGCTAAATCCCTATCGCTAAAAATATATAAAGTTGATTTTCATCTAAGAATGCAATTTTTAAACGTGGTCAACAAAATTAATTTTATAATGTAAGGTCACAGGTTTCGTATTCAATTTGTATACACTTGGTACTGAGTATCAATGCCTTTTAAATTAGTTTTTTTGAATTGACTCTGTATCTTGAGATTTTCCGTTTTAAAGAAAAAAGAGGATGCTGCATCACATAATTTGCATTTACTGGAAAGCCAGTTCCTACGCCCTTATTAAAATTTTAAAAGTCTTATAGTTTCGGAGATACTCAGAAAGTTTTATAAAAAAAAAATTAATTTGAATCAGAAATAATTTCTTAGTCGGGCTTAAGGTCAGTCATTTCAATTCTTGTTGAATGAAATATTTTTATTAATTAATGTGTGTTTCTAAAGAACATAAGAAAAATTAAATTAGACTTTATTAGCTGGAGGAAATACCGATATTTTTCTGTACAGCCACCCAATTAATCTGCACCCAATTCTATCTACTGGGGTAGAGATTGTTATTAACATCACCTATTTAACTCAAATTTTCAATGAAATGGAATATGAGAAATGATTACATTGTGTATACAATAATTATTGATTTACCTTTGGTAAATACATTTGTAAGTATCACTATTTATTTCCTGTTTATAAATAAAAATGTAAAATATAAATTTTTAAAAATTATTTAAAAAATCGTGTTTTAAAAAATTCATTAAAATTTTAAACTGCATAAAATTTTAAATTTTATTCTTAACTGTGATACCTTTATAAGTTACAAACATTGTTCTCGGCAGAAGATCTGGTGAAGGCAACAAGTAGCATGAAGAACCAAAAGTCCCCTGGACAGGACCGAATACCTTCTGAAGTGCTAAAAACAATCGCAAGAGAGTTGCCTCAATTATTATTGACAATGTATAACGCATGCCTGATACACGAAACTTTTCTAAGGCCTTGGAAGATACAGAAGTTAGTCCTAATAAGCAAAGGAAAAGGGGACCCCAAACAACAATCTTCATACCGGCCACTGTGTATGCTGGACACTGCGGGCAAATTACTAGAGAAATTAAACAAGCGGATACTAGCTAGAGCCATTCAAGAGGAGGGAGGCTTTTTAAATAGACAATACGGCTTCCGCCCAGGCAGATCTACACTTGGGGCCTTAGAGGAGGTAATAGAGAGTGTGCATGTTGCAGAAACCGGAAATCACCACTCCAGGCGCATAGTTTTACTGGTTACTTTAGACGTAAAAAATACCTTTAATAGTGCTAGATGGAAAGATATTTTAAGTGCATTGGAAATGAGATTTAAAATTCTAACCTATCTCAGGAAATTAATACGCAGTTATCTTCAGAACGTTAATATATGACACGGGATTTTCGGGATCGGGATTTTGGGATTGGCATCCCTAAAAGTCATATAATACGTTAGTTTTATTTTATTTACAACAAAAACAAAATTAGCGATAAAAGTTCAAATTTTTCAAAAGTATTTTTTGTTAAAGTAAATACATATTGAACATGAGTGTTGGTTAAAAAGGAGAAAAAAGAAAAAAAGAAAAATTTAATTTCAAATATAAAAATATCCTGAAGAAGTTAACCAAAGGTTAACGAAATATCGAAGTACTAAAATAATAATAAACATTGACCTAAAGCTCAAAAAATTAGTTTAATAAAATTTTACTGCCGTATTCATAAAAAATATAATTCTGTTTTACAAATGATTTATAAAATTTTCTTATGGAAATCTGCTCTATAAACTTTTTATAAATCAAAAATATTTTTATGAATAAGAAGGCCTCTAGTTAAAAAACAAAATTAAACAGTTCTTCAATTGTAATGTTACTGTTTATAAAATTTTTGTGTGTTATAAGTTTTAAAATTTCTTTATCATAACAATTATTAGAATTAGATTGTAAGATTAAATTCTCGTGTAATAGCGAAACAGATAATTTTATTCCGAGTAAATGAGTTTCATTCAGAATTGACAAGTGCAAAGTTATAACGAGGGTTGATATTTTAATGCAAGTATCCTCTTTTATACAATTAACAATATTTGTTAAATAGCTCAAGATGTGTTTCAATCCAACATAACATTAATTATTTAATTAGTGAAACATTTGTAATTTTTAGAATGACCAACTTGTTAATTTGTGTACAAATTTAGTTTGTACACATTTATTCCCGTATTTAATAAAACTTAATATTTCACAAAACTGTTGTGTCTCAAATTAAACATCTCATTGCCAAGATTGCATATTCTTTCATATCGAGATATTATCTTAACTCTTTATTCTATTCTATTCTATTCTATTCTATTCTATTCTATTCTATTCTATTCTATTCTATTCTATTCTATTCTATTCTATTCTATTCTATTCTATTCTATTCTATTCTATTCTATTCTATTCTATTCTATTCTATTCTATTCTATTCTATTCTATTCTATTCTATTCTATTCTATTCTATTCTATTCTATTCTATTCTATTCTATTCTATTCTATTCTATTCTATTCTATTCTATTCTATTCTATTCTATTCTATTCTATTCTATTCTATTCTATTCTATTCTATTCTATTCTATTCTATTCTATTCTATTCTATTCTATTCTATTCTATTCTATTCTATTCTATTCTATTCTATTCTATTCTATTCTATTCTATTCTATTCTATTCTATTCTATTCTATTCTATTCTATTCTATTCTATTCTATTCTATTCTATTCTATTCTATTCTATTCTATTCTATTCTATTCTATTCTATTCTATTCTATTCTATTCTATTCTATTCTATTCTATTCTATTCTATTCTATTCTATTCTATTCTATTCTATTCTATTCTATTCTATTCTATTCTATTCTATTCTATTCTATTCTATTCTATTCTATTCTATTCTATTCTATTCTATTCTATTCTATTCTATTCTATTCTATTCTATTCTATTCTATTCTATTCTATTCTATTCTATTCTATTCTATTCTATTCTATTCTATTCTATTCTATTCTATTCTATTCTATTCTATTCTATTCTATTCTATTCTATTCTATTCTATTCTATTCTATTCTATTCTATTCTATTCTATTCTATTCTATTCTATTCTATTCTATTCTATTCTATTCTATTCTATTCTATTCTATTCTATTCTATTCTATTCTATTCTATTCTATTCTATTCTATTCTATTCTATTCTATTCTATTCTATTCTATTCTATTCTATTCTATTCTATTCTATTCTATTCTATTCTATTCTATTCTATTCTATTCTATTCTATTCTATTCTATTCTATTCTATTCTATTCTATTCTATTCTATTCTATTCTATTCTATTCTATTCTATTCTATTCTATTCTATTCTATTCTATTCTATTCTATTCTATTCTATTCTATTCTATTCTATTCTATTCTATTCTATTCTATTCTATTCTATTCTATTCTATTCTATTCTATTCTATTCTATTCTATTCTATTCTATTCTATTCTATTCTATTCTATTCTATTCTATTCTATTCTATTCTATTCTATTCTATTCTATTCTATTCTATTCTATTCTATTCTATTCTATTCTATTCTATTCTATTCTATTCTATTCTATTCTATTCTATTCTATTCTATTCTATTCTATTCTATTCTATTCTATTCTATTCTATTCTATTCTATTCTATTCTATTCTATTCTATTCTATTCTATTCTATTCTATTCTATTCTATTCTATTCTATTCTATTCTATTCTATTCTATTCTATTCTATTCTATTCTATTCTATTCTATTCTATTCTATTCTATTCTATTCTATTCTATTCTATTCTATTCTATTCTATTCTATTCTATTCTATTCTATTCTATTCTATTCTATTCTATTCTATTCTATTCTATTCTATTCTATTCTATTCTATTCTATTCTATTCTATTCTATTCTATTCTATTCTATTCTATTCTATTCTATTCTATTCTATTCTATTCTATTCTATTCTATTCTATTCTATTCTATTCTATTCTATTCTATTCTATTCTATTCTATTCTATTCTATTCTATTCTATTCTATTCTATTCTATTCTATTCTATTCTATTCTATTCTATTCTATTCTATTCTATTCTATTCTATTCTATTCTATTCTATTCTATTCTATTCTATTCTATTCTATTCTATTCTATTCTATTCTATTCTATTCTATTCTATTCTATTCTATTCTATTCTATTCTATTCTATTCTATTCTATTCTATTCTATTCTATTCTATTCTATTCTATTCTATTCTATTCTATTCTATTCTATTCTATTCTATTCTATTCTATTCTATTCTATTCTATTCTATTCTATTCTATTCTATTCTATTCTATTCTATTCTATTCTATTCTATTCTATTCTATTCTATTCTATTCTATTCTATTCTATTCTATTCTATTCTATTCTATTCTATTCTATTCTATTCTATTCTATTCTATTCTATTCTATTCTATTCTATTCTATTCTATTCTATTCTATTCTATTCTATTCTATTCTATTCTATTCTATTCTATTCTATTCTATTCTATTCTATTCTATTCTATTCTATTCTATTCTATTCTATTCTATTCTATTCTATTCTATTCTATTCTATTCTATTCTATTCTATTCTATTCTATTCTATTCTATTCTATTCTATTCTATTCTATTCTATTCTATTCTATTCTATTCTATTCTATTCTATTCTATTCTATTCTATTCTATTCTATTCTATTCTATTCTATTCTATTCTATTCTATTCTATTCTATTCTATTCTATTCTATTCTATTCTATTCTATTCTATTCTATTCTATTCTATTCTATTCTATTCTATTCTATTCTATTCTATTCTATTCTATTCTATTCTATTCTATTCTATTCTATTCTATTCTATTCTATTCTATTCTATTCTATTCTATTCTATTCTATTCTATTCTATTCTATTCTATTCTATTCTATTCTATTCTATTCTATTCTATTCTATTCTATTCTATTCTATTCTATTCTATTCTATTCTATTCTATTCTATTCTATTCTATTCTATTCTATTCTATTCTATTCTATTCTATTCTATTCTATTCTATTCTATTCTATTCTATTCTATTCTATTCTATTCTATTCTATTCTATTCTATTCTATTCTATTCTATTCTATTCTATTCTATTCTATTCTATTCTATTCTATTCTATTCTATTCTATTCTATTCTATTCTATTCTATTCTATTCTATTCTATTCTATTCTATTCTATTCTATTCTATTCTATTCTATTCTATTCTATTCTATTCTATTCTATTCTATTCTATTCTATTCTATTCTATTCTATTCTATTCTATTCTATTCTATTCTATTCTATTCTATTCTATTCTATTCTATTCTATTCTATTCTATTCTATTCTATTCTATTCTATTCTATTCTATTCTATTCTATTCTATTCTATTCTATTCTATTCTATTCTATTCTATTCTATTCTATTCTATTCTATTCTATTCTATTCTATTCTATTCTATTCTATTCTATTCTATTCTATTCTATTCTATTCTATTCTATTCTATTCTATTCTATTCTATTCTATTCTATTCTATTCTATTCTATTCTATTCTATTCTATTCTATTCTATTCTATTCTATTCTATTCTATTCTATTCTATTCTATTCTATTCTATTCTATTCTATTCTATTCTATTCTATTCTATTCTATTCTATTCTATTCTATTCTATTCTATTCTATTCTATTCTATTCTATTCTATTCTATTCTATTCTATTCTATTCTATTCTATTCTATTCTATTCTATTCTATTCTATTCTATTCTATTCTATTCTATTCTATTCTATTCTATTCTATTCTATTCTATTCTATTCTATTCTATTCTATTCTATTCTATTCTATTCTATTCTATTCTATTCTATTCTATTCTATTCTATTCTATTCTATTCTATTCTATTCTATTCTATTCTATTCTATTCTATTCTATTCTATTCTATTCTATTCTATTCTATTCTATTCTATTCTATTCTATTCTATTCTATTCTATTCTATTCTATTCTATTCTATTCTATTCTATTCTATTCTATTCTATTCTATTCTATTCTATTCTATTCTATTCTATTCTATTCTATTCTATTCTATTCTATTCTATTCTATTCTATTCTATTCTATTCTATTCTATTCTATTCTATTCTATTCTATTCTATTCTATTCTATTCTATTCTATTCTATTCTATTCTATTCTATTCTATTCTATTCTATTCTATTCTATTCTATTCTATTCTATTCTATTCTATTCTATTCTATTCTATTCTATTCTATTCTATTCTATTCTATTCTATTCTATTCTATTCTATTCTATTCTATTCTATTCTATTCTATTCTATTCTATTCTATTCTATTCTATTCTATTCTATTCTATTCTATTCTATTCTATTCTATTCTATTCTATTCTATTCTATTCTATTCTATTCTATTCTATTCTATTCTATTCTATTCTATTCTATTCTATTCTATTCTATTCTATTCTATTCTATTCTATTCTATTCTATTCTATTCTATTCTATTCTATTCTATTCTATTCTATTCTATTCTATTCTATTCTATTCTATTCTATTCTATTCTATTCTATTCTATTCTATTCTATTCTATTCTATTCTATTCTATTCTATTCTATTCTATTCTATTCTATTCTATTCTATTCTATTCTATTCTATTCTATTCTATTCTATTCTATTCTATTCTATTCTATTCTATTCTATTCTATTCTATTCTATTCTATTCTATTCTATTCTATTCTATTCTATTCTATTCTATTCTATTCTATTCTATTCTATTCTATTCTATTCTATTCTATTCTATTCTATTCTATTCTATTCTATTCTATTCTATTCTATTCTATTCTATTCTATTCTATTCTATTCTATTCTATTCTATTCTATTCTATTCTATTCTATTCTATTCTATTCTATTCTATTCTATTCTATTCTATTCTATTCTATTCTATTCTATTCTATTCTATTCTATTCTATTCTATTCTATTCTATTCTATTCTATTCTATTCTATTCTATTCTATTCTATTCTATTCTATTCTATTCTATTCTATTCTATTCTATTCTATTCTATTCTATTCTATTCTATTCTATTCTATTCTATTCTATTCTATTCTATTCTATTCTATTCTATTCTATTCTATTCTATTCTATTCTATTCTATTCTATTCTATTCTATTCTATTCTATTCTATTCTATTCTATTCTATTCTATTCTATTCTATTCTATTCTATTCTATTCTATTCTATTCTATTCTATTCTATTCTATTCTATTCTATTCTATTCTATTCTATTCTATTCTATTCTATTCTATTCTATTCTATTCTATTCTATTCTATTCTATTCTATTCTATTCTATTCTATTCTATTCTATTCTATTCTATTCTATTCTATTCTATTCTATTCTATTCTATTCTATTCTATTCTATTCTATTCTATTCTATTCTATTCTATTCTATTCTATTCTATTCTATTCTATTCTATTCTATTCTATTCTATTCTATTCTATTCTATTCTATTCTATTCTATTCTATTCTATTCTATTCTATTCTATTCTATTCTATTCTATTCTATTCTATTCTATTCTATTCTATTCTATTCTATTCTATTCTATTCTATTCTATTCTATTCTATTCTATTCTATTCTATTCTATTCTATTCTATTCTATTCTATTCTATTCTATTCTATTCTATTCTATTCTATTCTATTCTATTCTATTCTATTCTATTCTATTCTATTCTATTCTATTCTATTCTATTCTATTCTATTCTATTCTATTCTATTCTATTCTATTCTATTCTATTCTATTCTATTCTATTCTATTCTATTCTATTCTATTCTATTCTATTCTATTCTATTCTATTCTATTCTATTCTATTCTATTCTATTCTATTCTATTCTATTCTATTCTATTCTATTCTATTCTATTCTATTCTATTCTATTCTATTCTATTCTATTCTATTCTATTCTATTCTATTCTATTCTATTCTATTCTATTCTATTCTATTCTATTCTATTCTATTCTATTCTATTCTATTCTATTCTATTCTATTCTATTCTATTCTATTCTATTCTATTCTATTCTATTCTATTCTATTCTATTCTATTCTATTCTATTCTATTCTATTCTATTCTATTCTATTCTATTCTATTCTATTCTATTCTATTCTATTCTATTCTATTCTATTCTATTCTATTCTATTCTATTCTATTCTATTCTATTCTATTCTATTCTATTCTATTCTATTCTATTCTATTCTATTCTATTCTATTCTATTCTATTCTATTCTATTCTATTCTATTCTATTCTATTCTATTCTATTCTATTCTATTCTATTCTATTCTATTCTATTCTATTCTATTCTATTCTATTCTATTCTATTCTATTCTATTCTATTCTATTCTATTCTATTCTATTCTATTCTATTCTATTCTATTCTATTCTATTCTATTCTATTCTATTCTATTCTATTCTATTCTATTCTATTCTATTCTATTCTATTCTATTCTATTCTATTCTATTCTATTCTATTCTATTCTATTCTATTCTATTCTATTCTATTCTATTCTATTCTATTCTATTCTATTCTATTCTATTCTATTCTATTCTATTCTATTCTATTCTATTCTATTCTATTCTATTCTATTCTATTCTATTCTATTCTATTCTATTCTATTCTATTCTATTCTATTCTATTCTATTCTATTCTATTCTATTCTATTCTATTCTATTCTATTCTATTCTATTCTATTCTATTCTATTCTATTCTATTCTATTCTATTCTATTCTATTCTATTCTATTCTATTCTATTCTATTCTATTCTATTCTATTCTATTCTATTCTATTCTATTCTATTCTATTCTATTCTATTCTATTCTATTCTATTCTATTCTATTCTATTCTATTCTATTCTATTCTATTCTATTCTATTCTATTCTATTCTATTCTATTCTATTCTATTCTATTCTATTCAACAAAAAGCAACAGTTAAAGGGAAATGAAATGGAATATATCCTTCGATGTATTGTATAATTATGACTATAATTGTGCTGAGACTATAGTAAGCAAAATATCACACAATGCCAAAATCAAGCCCAAAATTTAACAAATATAAAAAAACTATTGAGTAGATATTCTTCTAAAATATAAAATATGTTTAATCAAAAAGAAACACAAATAATTTTTATTTAGTTACTTTTTTTTACAAAAGAAATTAAATTTACCAACCGTGGAACCATATTTATGATTTTTCTGATTCATATGAAATACGTTTAATTAACAAAAAAAAATTAGTTCTATATAGTTTCTTTCATATACAAAAACCAATTTTAAATTCTGGCTCTGGAGCTGCGTTTTTTATTTTTCTATTTTTTTGTACTAAAGTTTTCCTTTCGAAAACATAAAATACATTTTATATGTAAAGAAAAAGAAAGCATTTATTTGACTTAGTTACTTTGATGTACCAGCTAAATGTAAATTTTCCAACCCTGGAATCATCCTTTAAGGCTGTGATACACTATCATACAAAGTCGTGCGATCTACGAAAAAATACAACCCTGGTATGATGAAGTTTGTGAAAATTTTCAAAAGACATTAACAATTCATCACAACAGGGTTGTACTTTTTCGTAGATCGCACGACTTTGTATGATAGTGAGTCATGGCCTTTAAGAGTTGTCTGATATCTTACGCAATCTACTTCTTTCTAAAATATAAAATATGTTTAGTTTACGTAGAAAAAGAAAATATTAGTTTTATAAGGTTACTTTTATATACCAACATAAATTTCTATTTTCCATCCCTGGAATGGTCTTTCTAATAAAAAATTAAATTCTTACTGAAATACAAAATAAGTTTAATTACCAAAAAATAAAAACAAAACAAAAATCTGTTTTAGCCAATTACTTTTATATACAAAAAAATTTTAAGTTTTCCAGCTGTGAAAACGTCTTTTTTATTTTGTTGATTTTTTATATATCAAAATAAAATTTAAATTTTCCAGTTCTGAAAGCGTCTTTTTGATTTTGCTGATTTTGTATAACAATAAGTTATGGACTATTTCTGATACACCAGTCCTAGACCGAAGACTCTAGCTTTTCTGGGAGCTTCGAGAATCCGATTTCACTTGCAGACGTTCATCCAGCGCGACTTCCGTGCCTGCACCAACAAACTTCTGCAAGCAATGCATCCAGCTTTTTTCCTTTGAATCGTTTTTCTCTTGGCATGGTGACCTGATGGAATCGCTCTCCTTGTTCGTTCGATTTGGTGGGCAATTGTTGTGCTGATGCATAAAATATAATTTCAATGCCAAAGATGCATTGGTTTTATGGAAATAATTCTTTGCTTAGTCTTGCTGTACACGATTTGTTACCAAGAAGCCCTCGATTACAGCTTTTAGAGCATCCCAGGCTCTCCGGTGGTTGTTTGGCAGTACGTTCGTGAATCTTTTATTTATTGTGTTTTATTTAATTTTGTTTGTATATCCTATTGAGAAAACCAGTTGAAAATTAAAAAGCATTTGCAAACAATCATGAATTCCATAATATTTAAAAAGTCCATCTATGAAAAAAAATTTGCACATATCGCTCATTTACTATAAGAACGTCATAGCTAAAAATTTAGAAATTTTGAGTTAAACTTATGTTTGTGTACTGTGATTCTCAATATAGTATTAAGAGTCTTACTATAAAATTTTTTTTTTGGGTTGAAGTCTACTGATGAGTTCTAAAAGCAGGAACGAAATGCATATAGACAATTCTTTAAATATAAAAACAAGCCAAATCTTCAAAGTTCTTCATATTCTATAAAAATTTCATACAAATATCTTGTTTACTTAGCTCTTGAAAGCAAAATAAATTTTTGTGTAAATTGAAAACTCCAAACTCGTTTTCTGGCAAACTAGTTTTTTTTTAATTATGACGTTGCTTGAGTAAAGGAACGGTATGTAGTTGATAATTACACTACGCAACCAATTGCTGAAAAAAGAATTTAACGTGGTGTGAAATGTCTTAAGGTTCCTAATGAAGGATCTGAAATAAGAATATGTCCAGCCCGTACAGTTTTTAAGTTATAACAAAAAAGTTTTTCCGCACAATTGGAAAGAAAAATCCAAATATCGCAATGATTTTGAGAATTCTTCAAAACCCAAGAATAATACAAAATCTTTTTTGTAGTGTATAATAATGCAGGAATTTTAAGCATATACATATGTATGTATGTATGTATTTATATTTTCCAATATTCCACGTGTGAGAGAGAGAATTTTAATAGTTAAACCTAATTCACTAGCTAAACTAGAACGCGATAGAAAAACACGAGCGCCCCTGAATTTTTCTACATTAATCAAATATCTACATACATCTGTTGAAATTGTTTTTTTTAAGATAATTATTTTGTTTTGTCATACACAAAATATACATACATTAGACTGGTAGTAAAACTTTTTTTAATTGTTATATTTGCAATATCTAAAATATGAGGTTTGCTGCAATTTTTTTGAAATCCCCCACTGTGTATCGGCTACTTTAGGCCCCACTAGGCACCGGAACGCACCGTCGGATCAAGCTAAAAATTAAGACCGCATTAATGACAGCAAACTTCAGATTTTAGATAGCGCATATATTAAGAATAAAAAAAAAGGAAATCCCATACAAGCTGATACCAGTCTAATATATGTACATTTGTATGTATGTAATTATGTAAATTTAATGTTGATGCAGTTGTTAATACAATTCAATAAAAAAAGATCAAGAAAATAAACAATAATGAAGAACGAGCAGTTACTCTTTAAGCAACTAATTTGTTGTTGCTTCATTTCTTGCAAGGGGGGGGAAAACAAAAAATAATAACAGAAATTAGCTTCATGAATATTTTTAAGTATTATTTCTGGAAGATGCTTTACTATTTAGAATTAAATAGCATACTATGGGTCTTCATGAAAACATTCAAAAGCCTGCCCCACGATGTCATCGGAAACGTTCGACTTGTCGCACACTTACTATACAATTGAAACAAAAACAAGAAATTAAAAGTGGAGTTAATGGATTCAGTGAAAATATTTTTCTCTGGTTTCGGGCTTAGGTTAGGTTAGGTAAGGGTGGCAGTCAGAATTCATGGAGACTCTGCTTATGCTGCTTAAGTGGAGTTTCCACCGTCGAAGCAACCAGAGCTCCATATAAAGCTGTTAATACGTTGCAGTTCTACTCTGGCAACGACAGAAAGTTTCCGAAACTGAATAGTGCCCATAGTGGTCATTCTTTTTCTTGCTAGACCAGGGTAGTGACACTATTCTATTCTATGTTCTATACTTTCCTCTTCATCTACATACATATATCTTGGCGGCTACGGCAAAAGTCATTGTGTTCGTCCTTTAACCTTTCTTAAAATCAAAGAAGCTGTAGGTTTCTTATTCACATTAGTCCCTAACCGCCTGGTGATCGTGCAATCCTTTTTTTTGGGCCATCTTCTGTTTGTTACATCTCCTGTCTGAGTTTGCAAAAGTGTAGAGGTAAACCCACACATTCCAATTCGGATGGAACCTGTAAGGTTGTCCCAGTTCTAGCAAACTCATCAGCCCTGGAGTTCCCCTGAAAGCCTCTGTGCACCGGAATCCAGATGATCCTAATATTAAACTGTTCTGCCATCTTGTTTACAGATGAACTGTAGTCGATGGCTGTTGTTGTTCTTAGAATTGGAGATTCAAGGGCCATTATAGTTGATCGACTATCGGTGTATACATATGTTAATTAAGTGAAACCTTGAAGTGACATTCACCTTCAACCAATCCGCAACTTTTTTATAGCAGGAGACTCCATAACCCACACAAACAACATCAACACTTTTTCTTCTACCTGGAGTACAATTTCTTCACAATTCTGTGAATGGTATATTTATGGTATATTTACAGCTTGCCAAAAGGATGATGATGAAACTCTCAAACATTACTTGTGGCACTGTCCAGCATTCAGTCAAATCTTCAATCTGGAAAATATACCAGATATACCAGATGTGGAATATCTTAGGGAATCAGAAAGGAAAAACATAACAAAGTATATTGAGGAGACTAGTTTCCTCACCTGACTAAGTTTGATAGGTTTTCATGGTTTTTATTAGATATCTTCCCAATATTTCTTATCAAGAGCCCCTCTTTTCAACCTAACCTAACCTGACTGAGTAAAAATTTGTATGGAAATTAAGATTTAACGTATGATTATGCTATGGCTATTGCTTATTTTATTGTTAATACAAAGTTTCGAAGGAAAAGGCTTGAGAGAAATACATAAATAATAGACTTAAATCTGCTAAGCTGTAGTACATGAAAGAGAAGCTTAAGATTTATGTGTGTAGTCACGGCCACTTTTCAAAGTAGGAAATTGCTACTTTGGATAAAAGCAATGTGTTTTTGAAAAGTTTCAGCAAGATAATGATCCGAAGCACGTATCAAAGCTGGTTCGAAACTGGCTGTGCAAAGAAGAATTTTGTACGATGAATTAGCCATCTCAAAGCCCAGATCTCAATCCAATCGAAAATTTATGGTCGATTGTGAAACGACAACTTGGAAGCTACGAAACACCCCCAACAAGCATTAAAGAGCTTTGGGTGAGAGTGCAGGACATTTGGAGCGACATACCCATCAAAACATGTCAAAATTTGGCAAGAAGCATGCCAAAACGTGTTTCAGCCATTTTGAAGAGCAAAGGAGGCTTCACAAAATACCCATAAGGCGTTTTAAAATTTTATATTTTTTTAAGATTGAATATGTTGTTCTTATATAAGTTTTTTCTATATAAAAATACCTTTTGCATATTATTATTTCTTAAATGAACTACATATATCTTTTTTTTATACCAAATATAAATATGAAACTTTGCTAGAACCTATAATTGCGTCTTTTAAGTGTTCACTTGTGCTCCATAGTATATATGTACTCGTATGTGGGCTCTTCAGCAATGATCTACAAGTTTATCTATAGATAACGAAGCTTGAGTTGGGCTTGCGTCTCGGTGCCGTCAGAGAAACGGAGCAATACGCGAGATTGACTTAACATCATGAAAATTACTTCGGATTCACTGAATAGGCATCAAAAAAGACAACTTTTTGTAATGCCAACAAATATTGTGTAAAAATCATTAGAAATGATTCATATTTACACTACTTGCTTGTCAGTGAGAAAATAGAAATTTGTAATATCATTATTGACGATTGTCATAAATTAGGGTACATACATATCGATGGCTTAATATAAAAAGAGCGTATCTCAATTTTTTTTCAAAATTAAAAATAAAAGAATTATTTTATTTAAAAAAATTATTCTTGCATGTAAATGCTTTAGTTTTTATTCAGTTTTTTCCTTCTCCTGTAAAATATCGAAAATTCGAATTACGCCTTTCTTATATTAAGCCATCGATTTACATATATCATTCATTTTTGTTTTAAGACTTTTTTATTGAATTGCCTTGAAATAACTTAATCATGTTATATTGTGTTCACAATTTTTGGTTTTCAGCTCTAACTTGTGATAGTTATTTGGATTTCCGCAGTATGGTTTGTAAAAAATTCCGTTAATATTTCAGCATTGGAGTAAAGCTGTTTAAAAAATATTTCATACAAAATAAATAAATCAGATTCAAGGGCGCTCGTGTTATTTCATTGTGTTCTAGACTTATGGTAGAATTAGTCGATTCGTATCGTGTTACTTTTGAAGTCGTAGTATCGTTTACATAGCGTCTACAACTGCTGACATCATATGTGAGAGAACGTCGGCAGAATAACAATAATAAAAAGGTTTATCTCTCTTGATTTGTAGACCAACAAAAAATTCAGCTTCTCTGAAAGTAATTCCAAATTCGTTATTAAGTTTGTAAAGCAAATTTTTAATGTAATGAATGTTATTGCCGCATACGATGCCATCATCGACATAGAGCGCAAGATATGTTACTATATTATAAACATTTCTTAGAAAAACGAATGTGTCTACCCTCGATTGTTTGAAGCCAAGATTCAACAGGAATTATACCATTCTTTTGTTCCACTGTAGCGAGCTTTGCTTCAAACTATACAAGCCACGTTGCATGTGACAAATTCGGACGTCTTCTTCGAAGCCATATGGAAATATGGCAGAAATACAGTCTTCACATCAAATTGGTATATCTCCATACTATGTGCTGCAGCTACTGCTAACAAAATTCGTACGGACTCGTATCTTACAACTGGTGCGAAAACTTTAGTATAATAGATGCCTTCTTTTGCGAAAACCCTCTGACGACCAGTCTGGCTTTGTACGAGGTCTGATCAAAAAATAACCGTTTTTTTTTTCAAATTTCGTGAGTTACGTATGTTCGATTTTCGCATTTTTTTCTGTCATGTTGGTACACATGTCTGTTATATATGTTGGCAATATCAGCCATTTTCGATTGTCAGTTTGTTTTTGACAGATAAAAAGGTTAGTCATGTTTTGGTGTGCTCTTCGATTTTTTACTAAATTTTGAGTAAAAACAACGTCGCATGGACATCGCTCAGGAGCTGTTGAACATCGTCAACGACGATCCAGATTTCCTCAAAAAGGTCATAACTGGTGACGAATCATGGGTGTATGGCTATGACATTGAAACCAAAGCCCAATCATCCCACACAGAATTGTGGAAAAAACAATAATGGATTTTGCACCATGATAACGCACCAGCTCACACATCGATGCTTGTGCGTGAGTTTTTGGCCAAAAACAAAACCGTTATCATGCCTCAACCACCGTATACACCGGACTTGGCCCCCGCTGACTTTTTCCTCTTCCCAAAACTGAAGACACTGATGAAAGGAAAGCGTTTTGCTACGATTGAGGAGATAAAAGAAAAATCGAAACAGGAGCTGTTGGCGATACAAAAATGCGCGTTTCAGAAGTGTTTCGAGGATTGGAAAAAACGCTGGCATAAGTGTATTATATCTGAGGGGGATTACTTTGAAGGGGACAATATAGTTATTGATGAATAAATAAATACTTTTTGAAAAAATTTAAAATAACGGTTATTTTTTGATCGGACCTCGTATTTATCCACCTCGCCATTTGCCTTACATTTAACATTAAAAACACATTTGTTTGTGAATACATGTTTGTCTTTACTACGTGATATTAGAACCCAAGTTAGATTTTTCTTTAATGCTTCGATTTCTTCTTTAATTGCTTTCAACCATTGAAGGTGATTTTCACTGTGCATTACTTCATGCAAGTTTTGTGGTTCAAATAAAATAACACGCATATTTCTCCCATAACATCTACTTCATCTGCGTTATCATCTTTAGATTTCGATATTTTTCTTGTATTATAGGGCTTCGTGGTATAGGCAATCGAGGATTTTTATAATATCGTTCGTTGCTATTAGATTTTTGTTGATCTATTATATCTTCTATTTGTTGATCTTCTTCAACCACTTCGTCGATGCATATAGTTTCTCTTACATTATGTAATATGGAGCGCCTGTCGTGAAAAATAACATCTCTGCGGAGTAATACTCGTCTACTTTCTGGATCGAAAATTCTGTACGATTTACTATCGTCATTGTAACCAATCATAATGCATTTTACCGAGTTCTTTTCCCACTTGGTTCGTTGATCTTTCGTAATATGTACATAGACATCACTGCCAAACACTCCAATATGTTTTACTGAGGGTTTTACGCCAACCCACTTTTCATATGGTGTGATTCCATCAATAACATTTGATGCTGTTCTATTTTTTACATTAACTGCCACTTGTATAGCCTCCGCCCACAAATACAATGGAAATTGTCTCTTGTGTAACATCGCCTTAGCAATTTCAACAATAGTGCGATTTTGACGTTCGATGAAACCATTTTGTTCAGGTGCTCTAGGTGTCGAATTTTCATGTTTAATACTTCTTTCCAAAATAAATTGCCTTGCAGAAGTGTTGCAAAATTCAAGACCCCCATCAGACCTTAACATTTTTATTTTGTGACCATCTGCTTGTACCTCAGCATAGAATTGCATCAAATATATTAGCACATCTGTCTTGGCCTTCAGGAAATATACGAAGCAATATCTAGAAAAATTATCTTTAAATAAAATTAAATAATTAGCGCCACCAACAGACGGTTCGCTCATTTTACCACACAAATCTACATGGAACGTCTCACACGGTATACTAGATCGCCTTGCACTAGTTTTTGGAAAACTAAAGCGGTATTGCTTCCAATAAGCGCAGCTTTCACAGAATGGCATGTCATTGTTTTTACTGTTTGCCATTTCAAAGTTTAGACCGTCGACGATTTTGTTTTTATTCATTTCCTGTAATGTTTTAAAATTAACATGGTCAAGCGTTCATGCCATAACATTAGCGACTCTTGCAACGATAACGCAGTATTTAATGCAGTTGTGTTTACAGCAAACAAATTCATTTTATACAACTTCTCGTGTCGTACACCATCAGCAATAATTTCGCTGCCCTTCATAAAGTACACATTTTTGCATCTTCCTCGAAAATAACTTTCATGCCTTTTTCGGTGGAACGCATGATAGAAATAAAAATTTTTTCAAGCTCTGGAACTAAAAGCACGTCTTTTAAAATATGTTTAACGCCACTTCCATCGTTTGTTGTAACTTCGATATCACCAATCGAAGTTGGATTAAAAGTTTCAAACAGCTCCCTCTGAAACGACATATGGTCGGTGGCACCATTCATTTTTCGATTTGTGTTAAGAGTTCGCAACCATCAGTATAAATAATTGTGAATTCTTTTCAGTTGATTTATTTGTAGGCTGTTTAACATTCGCCATTTTCTCCACCACAAGTGAATGCCTCTCACCCCTTTTTATGTGTTCAGTTTCTTGCTTACCTTCTTGATCTCTCTTTTTCTTGAAACATTCTCTTGCCCAATGCCCTGGCTTGCGACAATAATTGCATTTGTCCATACGCTTTGTCGTATTGTTAACGGATTTATGATACGACTTTTTAAAAGCAGCGCTGTAAGCTGCACTAGATACAGGCGCAACATTGTTGTTTGTACGAAAATTTAGCAGAAATTCTTCGTTAGCAAAATTATCCGTTAAACGTTCGATATTTTGCTCAGCACGAGGCCCAGCATACCATGCGGTTCGCACATGATCATATTTAGCAGGCAAACTGCCTAAGGTGTTTGCAATTACCACTGGTGTCTTTTGCTCGATATCCATATCTTTAAGTTTTGCGTGAGCAATATTATTCTGGCGATGAAATAAGCCATAGATTCTTCTTCATCCATCTTACAATTTATAAATTTTTCTAGTAATACCTGCACAGATTGCTCGCTTCTCTCTGAGTGTACCATTTTTAACCTTGACCATATTTCAGCGGCTGTATTGCAGTGGGTTAAATATTTCAGCTGTTCTAATTCCAAACCACGCATTAGAAATGCTTGGGCTTCTGCATCTTTTTCTTCCCAGATGGTTGGATTTGTTTCTGGCTTACTAATTCTACCCAAAATGTTAGGCCTCAGCTCGTTTTCGGCCATATAAATCTCCATCTGCCGACGCCATAGCTGATAGTTCTGCCCATTGAAACGATGAATTTCGTACGCCTTTTCTGACATTTTAGACATATTTTCCACTATTTGCACACTATTTTCTAATATACTTGTATCAACGCTTTGGTTTGGCAGATTTGCAGTGATATCTGTATCAGTCACAAAAGCCGAATCCTCTTCTATTAAATTTTTGTGAGTAGAAATATCTGCGCCCATATAACTATGCTGTGTATTGTTCGCCGGCTGCTGGGCCCATAACCTGTTGAGAACTTTTTCTTAAATAAAATTATAAAACGCGACCAAAAAATGAAACAATGAATCACATAAATTCAATTAAATTTATAACTATAATTCGATTTAGAAAATATAAGGTTATGGTACAAAAAAATTACAATGTTGTATCAAAAGCGAGTACTAAAATAAGAATGAGTGTGTTTTAGGAAAAGAGTAGAAGAAAATGTGAAGTGTAATGATTGTACTGCTGTAATATTGAAAGCGCAAGTTTTAACATGTATGTTTTTGGAAGAGCGAGAAATCGAAATGTTATTTATGTCCCTATCACGGTTCTCAACCAAATTCAGTTTGGTCGTCTAAGAGTAGACCAAACTTACACACGACCAAACTGTGTTTTAGTATGTATTATGAAGCACAACTGTTTTTTAGTTGAAATTGCCATCGCGTTGACAATTTAAAATATCAAGTTTGACAGAAAGCAATTTAAAAAGCACAAAGTTTTAAAAAAGTATTGTTTTTAGTGGTTTATTTCAAATACAAATGGATACAAATATGTGTAAATTTATCTTATGACGACGAAAACGAAGTCGCAATTATAGATGTGCTACGTATCAGAAGAAAAGTTCGTGATGATTCCAACCCTCTTAAACTACCCAATGCAAGGTAAGGAATAATGAAAATAGGAAACGAATTCTTTAAAAAGTAATTTTGGAAGGATTTTAAGTTATTTTCGGCAGAACAAGGAAACGTTTTACTTATTTTGTCAAGATTTGTAAATGTCCATATGTATATGAATCTATCTTTGGTCAGTGTATTGTTATTTGTTGGATCACCTAACACCAATTTAAAGAAATCTTTGCATGTGCCCGATATACCGCCGATTCTGAAAATGTTAAGAAAATTTTGTTATTTAGCATAACAAATATTTCTGGTTACGATTTTTCCATTTTTCCTGCTTTTTATATCGCACCAACATGTAACTAGAAAAACCCAACCACAGACACAACAACTAAAACGCAGTTGTGTATACTCAACGTTTTTCTCAACCAAACTTACGCAGAGTTGTAAATGACAATACCAAAACACAACTGAAAACTCAACAGTTAATTTAGTGGAGAATGGCAATGCAAATTCATCAATCCCAACCAAACTATTTGAAAATAACGACGAATTTTAAATGTATGTACTTATGTTAACATACACTTGTATATAAACGACTATTATAATTGTATGTATGTACTATTTAATCAATGTTATATGAAATATAAATGAAATATGTACCTTATTGAAGTGTAATATCTCAAGCTGTGTTCATATGTGTTGATCTCATGCTAGTGATTTATTTTCTAATAAATTACTTTACAAAAATCTGTTTGTTGTTTTGATTTTCAACAGAAACATTTTAAAACTAACCCCTTTTCGCGCTTATTCGAAAAATTTTAGCAATATTTTAAAAAAATTTTACGCGTTGGGAGTCTCAAAAGTTGCCATCACTGGTGTCAGCTGTTATTGTATTTCTCTTTGCTTTATACATGTGTGTGTATGTATGTGAGAAAGAAGTTAACGTTTGCTCCGTAAAAATCTATTTTCTGTAGATTTCTACCTCACATACATTACGATACATATGTATTAAATAAACAGCAACATGTTTTATTTATGTTACAGATTTTGTCAGCTGATTCGTAAACTCACGATACGAATCTACTAACTGTACCATTAAGGCTCAGTTAGCCGACTGTAATGTAATGTAACTGCAACAGTAGGAAACAGCTGATCGATATTGTTATGTGAAAAGTAATGGAAATGGTTATAGAAATTTAATGTAACGTAACCTACTTTTCATATAAAAATATCGATCAGCTGTTTACTACATTACCGTTACATTGCATTACAGTCAGCTAACTGAACCTTTAGTTGGTGCTCAATTACGTTTTACTACTGAAATTCTCTCTCCTATATATCCGAAATATATATATGTTAAAACGTTTTAAATAAGTTTGTATTCGAACCCTGACTTGCATCTATTTAATGCAGAAAATAACAATGTTGCATAATTACTGTTCAGCGGTCAAAACACTTGGCGAGCACATTTTTATACTCAGTTCTTTTTCCTGTTTGGCCGCCAGCCGTAAAACATCGTAATTTATAAAACCATAGATAAGATATTTGAAGAAAATACAAGTTTATGTAGAGTGAGTTATATTTTTTAATACTTTATTAATGAAATTTGTAATTATATAGATTTTAGCTCTGGCCTGGCCGGCCAACAAAATACATATATATATATATGTTTGTACCTAAAAACCTCTAAACCCTAAATTAATTTCATTACTGCGCTATTCATAAAAAATATTTTTGGTTTACAAGAGAAATTTGATTAATAAAATTAAAAATTTATAAAACAAAATTACCCTACAAGAGTAGTATCAGTCAATTGACTGGTGATGGAAACTTTTGTGTACGTGTGAGTAGTATGGGATTCCCAGTACTGGGCCAATTAAAATTGTTAAATTGTGGGCTGAAATTGTTAAATTGTGGCTGAAATTGTGAAATTGTGGGCTGAAATTGTTAAATTGTGGCTGAAATTGTTAAATTTTGGCTGAAATTTTAAAATTCTTGAAAATTTGTGAAATTTTATACCTACGTGTGTGTGTGTCCGTCCGTCCGTCTGTGTTTTTTGTTTACATTAGGAGTTTTTTGTTTACATTAATTTTTTTTTGTTTATATTAAGTGTATGTATGTTTGTATGTATGTTTGTATGTATGTATGACCGTGGGAACTTGTGCGCAGAATATTTTGTGGGAATACATTAAGGGGGTTTATATGTTTGAAGCTGTTATATGTATATGATTTTCTAATGCCGACGGGATAACATCTTTATTTTTTCTAATACCGACGGGAAAGTTATGATTGTTGTTAGACTGTGGAAATTTGTTGATGTCCGTGATTTGGGCAGGTGAGGTGTGGGGGCTGGTGTTGTTGTAATATGTATCCGTGGGAATTTGTGTGCGGAATATTTTGTAGGAATACATTAAGGGGTTTATAGGTTTGAGGCTTTTATATGTGTATGATTTCCTGATGCCAACGGGAAAACATGTTTATTTTTTTCAAATGCCGACGGGAAAATCATGGAAATGATTTTTCCTAATGCCGACGGAAAACTTGAGGGTATGTCTAGCTGTAGGAATTGAAGTCTGGCTGTGATTGGTGGAGGGTGGGGTGTGTCTAGATTGTGAGACCTTAAGGCTGACCGTGATTTGGGTAGGTGAGGGTGTTTTGTAATATGTAACCATGAGAATTCGGTGACGTATATGCTTGTTGGAATTTAAATCAAGCTGGGCTTCGTGGGGGGCGGGATGTATTTGAGGTAGATCGACTGGTGGAGGGCAGGGAGTTGTTGTAATATGTATCCGTGGGAATCTGTGTACATGTATGTATGTATGTCTGTAAGAGTTTAAGGCTGTCTGTGATTTATCAAAGGTGAGGTGAGAGTGTTCATGTAATACGTATCCGTGGGAATCTGTGTATAAGTATGTTCGTAGGAGTTTAATACTGATTGTGATTTGAGGTGGGGGAGGGTCTTGTTGTGATAGATAGATAGAATGTGCCTATGTGTATGTGTATGTATGTATTTATATATAGCAGTTTAAGTCTGTCCTTGATTTGAGGTAGGCGGGGGTGTTATTGTAATATGTATCTATAGGAATTTGGAAGTTTATATATTTGTAGAAATTTTTGTGTATGTATGTCTGTAGAAGTTTAAGGCTGATCGTGATTTGGATTGTTCAGATTGAGCGATTGTATGTGACCTTAAGAATTTGTGTATGTATATCTGTAGGAAATTTAAGGCTTATCGTGATTTATGAGGGGCGAAGTGTTCATGAAATATATAACAGCGCAATTTGTGTGTATATCTGTAGGAGTTTAAGGCTGATCATGATTAATGAGAGGTGAGGTGAAGGTGTTCATGTATATGTATACGTATCTGTGTGTATGTATGTCTATATGAGTTTAAGGCTGATCGTGATTTAGGTTGTGAGATTGATAGATTGTATGTTACCTTGAGATTTTGTGTATATATATCTGTAAGAACTTTAGGCTGACTGTGATTTGTGTGGGGAGGGGCGTTGTTGAAATAGGTTTAATTTTTCGTAGATGAATTTTAGTATGTGTGTGTGTGTATGTGATTTTCTCACCCTAGTATGTATTTATATGTACGTTGAAATAAATTATTTCTCATATGAACATTTTTTGCTGAACTTCCCTAATCCTAGTATGTTTTTCATATTGGAGGATGAGATTGCATTATATTTTATCAAGCTTAAATTTGTCCAGTGTTAAAGTCTGTCGGTCAGAAATTTGTTTATATTTGTATAAATATTAATTTCAGATTTTGCAAAATTCTTGCGTACGATCGTGGTGATTTTGTGTGTGTGTATGTGTGTATGCGCGATAGAGTTTGACTGGTCTGTGATAAGTTTGTTTATTTAAGTACATTTGTCTTCTTCGACTTTCGTCTTCAAGCGTCAATAGCTTGGAGAACGGTTTGTATGTTTTCATGATGTAGATATGTAAGTGTGATTGTTAAAATCCAATAAATACTTGAGCATGGGTAAGAAATTTGATAATATGTGTACATATGTACATATGGATCTACAAATTGATTTTATGTATGTATGTATGTACATACAAATAAGTCTGGGGCTCCCTGTTTAAATACATTTTTTTTGTCATGTGATGTTGTTGCTGTTGTAAATATTCGCCTGGTCTTTTGTGTATAGATGTGAAATATCTCGATAGTTTTTTTATTTGAAATTAAAAAAACGTTCTTTTAATTTTTAGATGTATTTACTTAAAAGTTTGTGAGGAGTTTCTGTTTTAAGTAAATATATATAGTATAAATATTTAATATATTTTATTTCCATTTGTTTAAAGTTGATGTAGCCTATATAGTCAACGTTAGAAATTTTTCGGTGTAAAATTTTTTCCAACTATATTTTTTCTTCACCTTTTTCATATATTTTAGAACATCTTGCATTAGCTTTAAAAATGATAAACGCTTTGAAATGAAACTGATCCAGCAGTCCAGCTTTTTTTAACCACTTTGCTTCTCTTTCCTTTTTTTATTGATAAACATTTAAAATCAAATGGTGGTTTTATAATGAAATTGTTATACTCATTATTGCTAAAAACATCCGCTACTTTTTTTTTTGTAATGAAAATCATTCGAAACCTTACTTAATTTATAAGACTTTCAGGACTTTCTATTATTCGATCATTAGTAAAAATGCAGTAGCTGAGGTCATTGCTTACTGTTTCATATTAAATTTCTATATCAATTGAGCCGCTATTGAATAAAAGGAACTTTTATCTTAAACTTTAGTGCATTTGGAAGTGCTTGAGATTCTTTCATATAATAGCTTTGTTGGAATCTTAGATACGAGTACATATAATATAGAATTGTATAACGTTTATTTTAAATTTTTATGTTAAGATCATCATCATTTAGATATGAGACTAAATTTAAATGTACTTTTAAATTAGTTAAATCATAATGAGGAAACTTGTTTTCTTCTTGAATAGCGATCAACAGAAAACGAAATCGTTTTCTTACAATTTAGGTCTGGCCTCTCAACGGTTCCTCTAGTATACAAGATGACTTTCTATGTCAACATATCTGTCTACTCTTTGTCAGCGTTAAGGGACAATTAAATGTTAAAATTTTAATTCCTCAAATTGTGTTACTTCATACTGATAATATATTTTCATTAATAAGGTATATGTTTATCTTATGAAGGTTACTCGCCTATGGCTTTTATTTGATGTTCTAGATAATTTTTTTTCTCATTTTATTAAATTTCAGCGTATTGTGTATATATTTCTGATATTTTTAAGTGCGCTTTATTTACCTGTCAGACAAAGTGTACGTATCAGTTGATCACTCAGTCTCTCTTTTTAATATTTTTTTTTTCTTTTAATGTATCACTATTATTTTTTCAGATTTTACTACTTGAAAAAGAGAATATTTGTATAATTTTTAAACGTATTCATATATACATATAGGTAAATATATGTATGTATGTATAGAGAAATTACTTTATCTACAAAGAAATACATGTTTAATAATCAACTATTCTAGAAAATCTATCTCAAATAATTCAGTTACCTCCACCATAAATTCACCGTCTGTGTTTTCATAGTGTCAGAAACATTAGAATAACTATGTTTGATAGAATTTTTACATCGAGTTTTTCTACATGAGGTTTGCTGGTTGACCCCCTTGAAGTTATTGTTGACGTAGGCTGGGTTGTATCACATTCAGATGTAATCATTTCTCACTTAAAAAAGGTTCTCATCACCTTCTATCAGTTTTTTATATTTTTCTAACATGCATGTCTTAGCATGCTTTTGTCCTTAGTGACGCAAGCGTCCGAGATGTAGTGGTGTTTCAGTTAAAAATCTATACTATTAGAATTTACAATTTCGCTCTTTTTATTCTTTTACAAAGTAGATACATATTTATTTATGTATTTCATTTAGCATAGAATCATAATATTTCTTTACTTACAAAATTATATGACGTGAGGAATTCTTTTAAATTTGCATGCTTCGGCATGCTTTCAATATTTTTTCTGTAAATTTATTTTATACTCATACAGATACAGATATAAAGTAAGATCTGCTGATATTGCATTTTACAATTTATGTATGCTTCAGCATGATTCCAGTTGATGTCCATATTTATTCAGTAAGTTTGTTTGATACTAATTCATACACATATACATTCTTAAAGATTGGAAATCTAAGTCCAATTTATGTAGTTTGTCTATATTTTCTAAAGATTTGATAGCTATAGAAATGAATAGAGTGAAGATCTATTATAATAGCCCATGAGCATATTTTAAAATTTCGCTTGCTAGAGCTTTCGAAATGGAAAATGTACAATTTTCACTATAAAAAGTGATAATACTATGTGTTACTGAATATTAATTTATTTTGAACGCTTAAGTTTTCACAATATTTCATACAGGCCAACAAGTTTAGAGAATTTCCAGTATATTAAGTTAATTATCTTTCTTAAGACCTATCATTCCTTCAAAAATACAAACCAAACTAGATTTTTCCTGTTTAATTTTATTTTTTACTTTCATTAAATTTCAACATTTTGTTCATCTTCAAATTATTATATTTAGCAGCTTTTTCTCATTTGTTGAGTTAACTTTAATCGGAAACATTTAAATAGTGAGATGAACTTTTATATTGTATACGAGTACATTAAGTAATTCTTTGTATATTTCAATACACTTATATGAACCATCATCACATAATTCCTTTAGATGATCTATTAAATCATTCTACTATTGATGCTTTCATATTAAGTAATGTTTAATATTCTACATATGCATGAATTTTCCAGTGTCTATTAAAAAATTCTTTACAATCATCCATTTGTAAGCTTTTTGGTACTCATAACATTTCAAAAATATTTTCCACAGCCTAGGTTTTTTCGAATGCAACTTTTATTTTCAACGGTATTGACCATAGAAACTTTGTGAATGAATCATTTACAGTCTACAATAATCAATAATTTCTATTTTCTGTAGAATAGTTTCCCATTTCACCTAAATCAGCTCCATAAAAGATCAACTATTCCTTTCATTACATATCTACAATACACAAACAATTTTCGAGATTTATTATAGAGTTCGTCTACTAAATTTCTTTTTAAAGACATTAAGTTATTTTAAAGATTTTTTGGAGAGTGTTGTGATCTACTTGATGCACTTTCAGCTATTTATACTATCATGTAGTTCATTTTCCAATCTATAAATTTTATCGTTCAGCTCTTCAATTTGTTTTTTCAAAAGATGATTTGATTTTTAGTATGTATTTTATCAATTTTATAACAATCTTCTATCTCTAATTGTATTTCAGGTTGTACTCTATCAATTTGCATTTTAATATATTCTTGAATTATATTAATTCCTTAAGCTATATTATTAATTTGTCCTATAGTTTATCGTTTGGAGTTTCCAGAAACAATTTACTGATAACATCATTCTCTGTCAGTGAATGATGATGATAATTAGTAGAAATTATATATTTTATATAGTTTTCAACATCAAATTTCTCATAATATTTCCATGTTCTATTATCAATCATTAAAGAAAATAAAGAAATATTAGGGCCTATATTTAACCATCAACTTGTATTTTATCTTCATTTAGTTTTAGGTTACTATCACCAAACTTTCATTCATTATTCAAATCTTGATGTGGGCCATAGTTTGTATCTAATTCAATTCTTCCTTCCAAGACTGATAAATGAGTGAAAAATAGGATGGTACAAAATTTTGATGATTCATCAAACGTTAGTTCAAAAACAAGTCATAGTTCCCTTCTACCAAATTTTATTTGCGCAAAAATAGTTGGTCTGTCAAATTGTAAAAAAATAATATAAAAAATATGATATGATTGGCTTGCTAAAAAGTTTTAATGAACTAAAATTTTAAAACATCTACATATTAATACTCAAAATCTCTCTATCAACCTAAATATGGATACTTAAAGAAATTACATAATTTCATTAATTAAAGGAATGGGATAATACACATTTACAGATACTGAATCTGTTATTTCTCCTAACAAAGCTGAAAGTAATTCTGTTATGACATTTAACGATGTTAGATGTGAGAAACATATTTTTGTATGAAGTGAGATAAGAATGTTGATGCATTCTGCTGATGTCAAACTTATACCAGAATCACCAAACATTTGATACTAGATAATCATAATGTAATTATAATTTTTATGTAAGATGAGACAAATATAAAGCATGTTGGAAGGATAAATATGGATTTTGATTATAAGCAACGATATTGAATTGAACGATGATCGTTATAGAAAAAAAGAGAATTTGACTACATAAAAGTTTACTTTTTCGTTTTTCATCTGACCTTAAACTGCATTCATCTAAATGTTATAAATGGGCAGCTACTTGTAAACTGATAACCCAATCTGAATCAGATAAGCTGATCTGAAAACCATACCAGGTCCTGATAAGCTGATCTGAAAACCAGACCAGGTCCTGAAAAGCTGATCTGAAAACCAGACCAGGTCCTGATAAGCTGATCTGAAAACCAGACCAGGTCCTATTAAGCTGATCTGAAAACCAGACCAGGTCCTGAAAAGCTGATCTGAAAACCAGACCAGGTCCTGATAAGCTGATCTGAAAACCAGACCAGGTCCTATTAAGCTGATCTGAAAACCAGATCAGGTCCTGATAAGCTGATCTGAAAACCAGACCAGGTCATGATAAGCTGATCTGAAAAACAGACCAGGTCCTGCTAAGCTGATCTGAAAACCAGACCAGTTACCTGATAACCTGATCTGATAGCTGATACCTGATCTAATAGCTGATACCTGTTATTTACTATTATTAAACATGGATGAAAAAATTTTAAAACAGTTGGTGTTGACAAGAAATGTCTTGAAGAAAAAGCTTCGTAGTATAAAAACTGGTGAAATATATACATGTGAGCAATAAAAGATACATTTAAACCTATAACAGAACCTCTCAAAGAATTCATAAATAGTTCTAGAAATATTGAAAGAATTCGCAAGAAAGAAGAAAGTAAAATCAAAATAGAAGCTGAAAATAATACAAGTTTAAAGCCATCAGTCAATATAGAGACAAGTACACCAAAGAAACTTTCAGAAGGAACAATATTTGATGATATCATCTTATTTAATGATGCTAATACTGAGAATGATGATAAGGATGATGAAGATGATTTTTACTCATAGACTTCCAATTCTGAAGACACTTATACTCATTTATCAGTCTTGGAAGGAAGAATTGAATTAGATACAAACTATGGCCCACATCAAGATTTGAATAATGAATGAAAGTTTGGTGATAGTAACCTAAAACTAAATGAAGATAAAATACAAGTTGATGGTTAAATATAGGCCCTAATATTTCTTTATTTTCTTTAATGATTGATAATAGAACATGGAAATATTATGAGAAATTTGATGTTGAAAACTATATAAAATATATAATTTCTACTAATTATCATCATCATTCACTGACAGAGAATGATGTTATCAGTAAATTGTTTCTGGAAACTCCAAACGATAAACTATAGGACAAATTAATAATATAGCTTAAGGAATTAATATAATTCAAGAATATATTAAAATGCAAATTGATAGAGTACAACCTGAAATACAATTAGAGATAGAAGATTGTTATAAAATTGATAAAATACATACTAAAAATCAAATCATCTTTTGAAAAAACAAATTGAAGAGCTGAACGATAAAATTTATAGATTGGAAAATGAACTACATGATAGTATAAATAGCTGAAAGTGCATCAAGTAGATCACAACACTCTCCAAAAAATCTTTAAAATAACTCAATGTCTTTAAAAAGAAATTTAGTAGAGGAACTCTATAATAAATCTCGAAAATTGTTTGTGCATTGTAGATATGTAATGAAAGGAATAGTTGATCTTTTATGGAGCTGATTTAGGCGAAATGGGCAACTATTCTACAGAAAATAGAAATTATTGATTATTGTAGACTGTAAATGATTCATTCACAAAGTTTCTATGGTCAATACCGTTGAAAATAAAAGTTGCATTCGAAAAAATCTAGGCTGTGGAAAATATTTTTGAAATGTTATGAGTACCAAAAAGCTTACAAATGGATGATTGTAAAGAATTTTTTAATAGACACTGGAAAATTCATGCATATGTAGAATATTAAACATTACTTAATATGAAAGCATCAATAGTAGAATGATTTAATAGATCATCTAAAGGAATTATGTGATGATGGTTCATATAAGTGTATTGAAATATACAAAGAATTACTTAATGTACTCGTATACAATATAAAAGTTCATCTCACTATTTAAATGTTTCCGATTAAAGTTAACTCAACAAATGAGAAAAAGCTGCTAAATATAATAATTTGAAGATGAACAAAATGT
This sequence comes from Nowickia ferox, assembly GCA_936439885.1. Classification (NCBI taxonomy): domain Eukaryota; kingdom Metazoa; phylum Arthropoda; class Insecta; order Diptera; family Tachinidae; genus Nowickia; species Nowickia ferox. The sequence continues at coordinate 84,508,137 of OW387023.1, read as the reverse complement.
TGAAATTTAATGAAAGTAAAAAATAAAATTAAACAGGAAAAATCTAGTTTGGTTTGTATTTTTGAAGGAATGATAGGTCTTAAGAAAGATAATTAACTTAATATACTGGAAATTCTCTAAACTTGTTGGCCTGTATGAAATATTGTGAAAACTTAAGCGTTCAAAATAAATTAATATTCAGTAACACATAGTATTATCACTTTTTATAGTGAAAATTGTACATTTTCCATTTCGAAAGCTCTAGCAAGCGAAATTTTAAAATATGCTCATGGGCTATTATAATAGATCTTCACTCTATTCATTTCTATAGCTATCAAATCTTTAGAAAATATAGACAAACTACATAAATTGGACTTAGATTTCCAATCTTTAAGAATGTATATGTGTATGAATTAGTATCAAACAAACTTACTGAATAAATATGGACATCAACTGGAATCATGCTGAAGCATACATAAATTGTAAAATGCAATATCAGCAGATCTTACTTTATATCTGTATCTGTATGAGTATAAAATAAATTTACAGAAAAAATATTGAAAGCATGCGAAGCATGCAAATTTAAAAGAATTCCTCACGTCATATAATTTTGTAAGTAAAGAAATATTATGATTCTATGCTAAATGAAATACATAAATAAATATGTATCTACTTTGTAAAAGAATAAAAAGAGCGAAATTGTAAATTCTAATAGTATAGATTTTTAACTGAAACACCACTACATCTCGGACGCTTGCGTCACTAAGGACAAAAGCATGCTAAGACATGCATGTTAGAAAAATATAAAAAACTGATAGAAGGTGATGAGAACCTTTTTTAAGTGAGAAATGATTACATCTGAATGTGATACAACCCAGCCTACGTCAACAATAACTTCAAGGGGGTCAACCAGCAAACCTCATGTAGAAAAACTCGATGTAAAAATTCTATCAAACATAGTTATTCTAATGTTTCTGACACTATGAAAACACAGACGGTGAATTTATGGTGGAGGTAACTGAATTATTTGAGATAGATTTTCTAGAATAGTTGATTATTAAACATGTATTTCTTTGTAGATAAAGTAATTTCTCTATACATACATACATATATTTACCTATATGTATATATGAATACGTTTAAAAATTATACAAATATTCTCTTTTTCAAGTAGTAAAATCTGAAAAAATAATAGTGATACATTAAAAGAAAAAAAAAATATTAAAAAGAGAGACTGAGTGATCAACTGATACGTACACTTTGTCTGACAGGTAAATAAAGCGCACTTAAAAATATCAGAAATATATACACAATACGCTGAAATTTAATAAAATGAGAAAAAAAATTATCTAGAACATCAAATAAAAGCCATAGGCGAGTAACCTTCATAAGATAAACATATACCTTATTAATGAAAATATATTATCAGTATGAAGTAACACAATTTGAGGAATTAAAATTTTAACATTTAATTGTCCCTTAACGCTGACAAAGAGTAGACAGATATGTTGACATAGAAAGTCATCTTGTATACTAGAGGAACCGTTGAGAGGCCAGACCTAAATTGTAAGAAAACGATTTCGTTTTCTGTTGATCGCTATTCAAGAAGAAAACAAGTTTCCTCATTATGATTTAACTAATTTAAAAGTACATTTAAATTCAGTCTCATATCCATATGATGATCTTAACATAAAAATTAAAAATAAACGTTATACAATTCTATATTATATGTACTCGTATCTAAGATTCCAACAAAGCTATTATATGAAAGAATCTCAAGCACTTCCAAATGCACTAAAGTTTAAGATAAAAGTTCCTTTTATTCAATAGCGGCTCAATTGATATAGAAATTTAATATGAAACAGTAAGCAATGACCTCAGCTACTGCATTTTTACTAATGATCGAATAATAGAAAGTCCTGAAAGTCTTATAAATTAAGTAAGGTTTCGAATGATTTTCATTACAAAAAAAAAAGTAGCGGATGTTTTTAGCAATAATGAGTATAACAATTTCATTATAAAACCACCATTTGATTTTAAATGTTTATCAATAAAAAAAGGAAAGAGAAGCAAAGTGGTTAAAAAAAGCTGGACTGCTGGATCAGTTTCATTTCAAAGCGTTTATCATTTTTAAAGCTAATGCAAGATGTTCTAAAATATATGAAAAAGGTGAAGAAAAAATATAGTTGGAAAAAATTTTACACCGAAAAATTTCTAACGTTGACTATATAGGCTACATCAACTTTAAACAAATGGAAATAAAATATATTAAATATTTATACTATATATATTTACTTAAAACAGAAACTCCTCACAAACTTTTAAGTAAATACATCTAAAAATTAAAAGAACGTTTTTTTAATTTCAAATAAAAAAACTATCGAGATATTTCACATCTATACACAAAAGACCAGGCGAATATTTACAACAGCAACAACATCACATGACAAAAAAAATGTATTTAAACAGGGAGCCCCAGACTTATTTGTATGTACATACATACATACATAAAATCAATTTGTAGATCCATATGTACATATGTACACATATTATCAAATTTCTTACCCATGCTCAAGTATTTATTGGATTTTAACAATCACACTTACATATCTACATCATGAAAACATACAAACCGTTCTCCAAGCTATTGACGCTTGAAGACGAAAGTCGAAGAAGACAAATGTACTTAAATAAACAAACTTATCACAGACCAGTCAAACTCTATCGCGCATACACACATACACACACACAAAATCACCACGATCGTACGCAAGAATTTTGCAAAATCTGAAATTAATATTTATACAAATATAAACAAATTTCTGACCGACAGACTTTAACACTGGACAAATTTAAGCTTGATAAAATATAAAGCAATCTCATCCTCCAATATGAAAAACATACTAGGATTAGGGAAGTTCAGCAAAAAATGTTCATATGAGAAATAATTTATTTCAACGTACATATAAATACATACTAGGGTGAGAAAATCACATACACACACACACATACTAAAATTCATCTACGAAAAATTAAACCTATTTCAACAACGCCCCTCCCCACACAAATCACAGTCAGCCTAAAGTTCTTACAGATATATATACACAAAATCTCAAGGTAACATACAATCTATCAATCTCACAACCTAAATCACGATCAGCCTTAAACTCATATAGACATACATACACACAGATACGTATACATATACATGAACACCTTCACCTCACCTCTCATTAATCATGATCAGCCTTAAACTCCTACAGATATACACACAAATTGCGCTGTTATATATTTCATGAACACTTCGCCCCTCATAAATCACGATAAGCCTTAAATTTCCTACAGATATACATACACAAATTCTTAAGGTCACATACAATCGCTCAATCTGAACAATCCAAATCACGATCAGCCTTAAACTTCTACAGACATACATACACAAAAATTTCTACAAACATATAAACTCCCAAATTCCTATAGATACATATTACAATAACACCCCCCGCCTACCTCAAATCAAGGACAGACTTAAACTGCTATATATAAATACATACATACACATACACACATAGGCACATTCTATCTATCTATCACAACAAGACCCTCCCCCACCTCAAATCACAATCAGTATTAAACTCCTACGAACATACTTATACACAGATTCCCACGGATACGTATTACATGAACACTCTCACCTCACCTTTGATAAATCACAGACAGCCTTAAACTCTTACAGACATACATATATACATACATACATGTACACAGATTCCCACGGATACATATTACAACAACTCCCTGCCCTCCACCAGTCGATCTACCTCAAATACATCCCGCCCCCCACGAAGCCCAGCTTGATTTAAATTCCAACAAGCATATACGTCACCGAATTCTCATGGTTACATATTACAAAACACCCTCACCTACCCAAATCACGGTCAGCCTTAAGGTCTCACAATCTAGACACACCCCACCCTCCACCAATCACAGCCAGACTTCAATTCCTACAGCTAGACATACCCTCAAGTTTTCCGTCGGCATTAGGAAAAATCATTTCCATGATTTTCCCGTCGGCATTTGAAAAAAATAAACATGTTTTCCCGTTGGCATCAGGAAATCATACACATATAAAAGCCTCAAACCTATAAACCCCTTAATGTATTCCTACAAAATATTCCGCACACAAATTCCCATGGATACATATTACAACAACACCCGCCCCCACCAAACACAGGCTGCCTTAAAGATACACCCGCAAATTCCCACGGTTACATGTTACAAAAACCTCACTGCCCAAATCACGGACATCAACAAATTTCCACAGTCTAACAACAATCATAACTTTCCCGTCGGTATTAGAAAAAATAAAGATGTTATCCCGTCGGCATTAGAAAATCATATACATATAACAGCTTCAAACATATAAACCCCCTTAATGTATTCCCACAAAATATTCTGCGCACAAGTTCCCACGGTCATACATACATACAAACATACATACACTTAATATAAACAAAAAACAGTTAATGTAAACAAAAAACTCCTAATGTAAACAAAAAACACAGACGGACGGACGGACACACACACACGTAGGTATCAAATTTCACAAATTTCCAAGAATTTTAAAATTTCAGCCAAAATTTAACAATTTCAGCCACAATTTAACAATTTCAGCCCACAATTTAACAATTTTAATTGGCCCAGTACTGGGAATCCCATACTACTCGTGTGATGTTGCATCTCACTCTTACGACTATAAAACATATAGTCGTACTGCTCACTCTACTGATTTTTACTAACGATAGCATAAATATAAATCAAGTTTGACTGATCATAATTGACTAATATACCCTCACAATTGAGCAATCATACATGATTGCTGTACTAACAATAAACATAATTTTTATTATTTTTTTTATAAAAAGTCACTTAAAAATATAAAATTAAGTAAAATATTTAGAATCTCATCTTGCTTTTTACAAATATCTAAAATTTTGAAAAGAAATATATATTAAATTAAATTTTGTAAATTTCTTTTATTCACTATTGTTTTTACTAATATTTTTTAAAATTTATAAATTTTATTTTTCACAGACATAATGCATGCATTTTTTTTTTTTAAATAAAACTCGATGTTTTAAAAGTTTTGGCATATGTACATTAGATGTTCCACTCTAACACATATGCTAGAGTCGAGCAACTATAATTAATAAATAAATCCTTCATCACTTCCGATCAAATGACTAGCCAATTGACTGTCACTATTGAATTCAATGTAAAATTGTTGCAAATGTGTAAGTGAAAAAGTTTTGTTTGTATTAGTTTTAGTCATTCATTTCTTGTAGGGTATTTTCTATTAATAAGGCCTTTAGGGTAAATGTTTACAAATTATACAAAGAGAAAAGAAAGACTTGTAGTTTGATTCTTAATTAATCGTTTTACTTCTAAGTAGCTGCGCAGTCGTCATTAGCAAATGTAAAGAGTTAAGTTCAAAGCACACGAACAATTGCTTTGCTTTCAACGTACAGCAAAATTCATGTACACTTTTGCTGTAGTTTATACTTTCAAAAAATTAAAACTGTGACGCAGTAGCAGTAGTAGTAGCAGCGTTTGAAAGTGCTTCCATTTTTTGATTTCATTTGCTTTGACTGTGCTGTGACTGCCAAAAGTTTCAAAGCCGATAGCAAAACGAAAGCACAAAACAGAAAAAATTAACAAACGACTGTTCACTGTGCTGTAAAAGGAAAAAAAAAATTAACCTAACTATTGCTGTGCTGTGAAGATCTTCGCAGCTATAGCCAAAGCAGCAGCAACAGCAACAGCACACAAAATTCAACTATTGGTTTTGCTGTCTCTCTGTTTTAGCTAGGCTAAACTTCCGGAAAAAAAGTACAACAGTATGAATTTTATAGCTAATTTTAATTATTATTCTTCGAACTTCATTTGTTTCTATATATATGATTTGATCAGGCTAAAGTTCGTATCACTTTGTAAGCCAAATTACATGTGATAATTATTAATGAACAAATAAAACCAAAGTTAGTCTTAATTATTCTGCCGAATACATATTTGAACGGAACAACCGGCTGTTTTCGAAAGCCACTAAACCATCCTCATCAGAGTTCTTTTGTGATATCTGATAACATGATCTGCTATTAGCAAACATATATAAGAAAGTATTAAAACAGTTGTTGTCGACAAGAAATGTCCTGAATAAAGAGCTTCGTAGTATAAAAACTTGTGAAATAGATACACATGAAGAACTGAGAGATACATTTAAATTTATGACAGAACCTTTCAAAGAATTCATAAATAGTTCTAAAAATATTGAAAGAATTCGCAAGAAAGAGGAAAGTAAAATCAAGACAGCAGTTGAAAATAATAAAAGTTTGAAGCCTCAGAAACTCGATATGCTTTTCAAAAACACTTCAACGAGACTATGCCGGATTAAGCGATAAATTTAAAATTAATACTAAACAAAAACAAGTAAGAGTGCTTTATTCGGCTGTGCCGAGTCTTATATACCCTTCACAAATCATAATGTGTAGAGAAAAGACATGCATGCATATGTTCGTATGTACATATGTATTTGTACTACTCATATTTGATTTGAATCTTTATTAAACTATATCTGTTGTTAGTTCTCGCGCAAACTTAAATGATTTAAATCAAATAATCCTTAAAACATAATGGAATTTATTTTAATATAAATAAGTAGTACCTGCTATGAAAATGCGTAAAAAGTCGTAGTTTTTATGGATCAACTCATTACTGATGGTATGAATGGTTTTTAGTATGTTGTCTCGGGACATAATACAAAAATATGGAAAAAACTTCAAAAACCTTTTTCACACGCTCCAGCTCACGAACGTGCATCCCTGGAACCCTCAAATATTTTGGGAGTCCTCAATAAAAGACCGATCTTTGATTTGAGATGAGTAACAAAGTCTTTTTCTTTCAATACAAGGTGAGTCGCTCTAATCTACATAAATACGAGTACATAGTTGGAGTATATTGTAAGGATAATAAATATAATGTCATACATATCGCTCGTTTATTAAAAAAAACTTGTTTATTTTAAACTTTAAAGTTTTACACACAACTTAATGGAAAACTTTTAAATTTTTTTAGTTGAACTATAGTGAATTTTAATCAGAAATAATTTCTTAGTCGGGCTTAAGTTCAGTAATTTCAATTCTTGTTGAATGAAATATTTTTATTAATTAATGTGAGTTTCTAAAAAAGAGAAGAAAAATTAAATTAGACTGTATTGCTGGGGGAAATACTGATATTTTTCTGTGCAGCCACGCATTCATCAGCACCCAAGTCTATCTACTGGGGTAGAGATTATTGTTAACATCAGCTATTTAACGCAAATTTTCAATGAAATGGAATATGAGAAATGATTATATTGTGTATACAATTATTGATTTACCTTTGGTAAATACATTTGTAAGTATCACTATTCCTTTTCTGTTTATCCGTTTTTTTCATTTTCTATTCAGGTTAGCACGAAGTTATATCATTCTACCTAAGTATATTTAACTATTCTTCTACGATCATCCAATTAATTATTTTTACTTATTCGATGTACCGTCGGTACATATATGTAAGTATTATTGTAATGGATACTATTTTACATTGTTTTTGCTTTCTACAGTTGATTTTACTTTCCAGTATATGAAACTGTGATTGCCAAGTGAACATATGTTTGTCACGTGCCCATGATGATTTAAGTGAGACAATTTTCAAATTATTTTAGTTGAACTACAGTGAATTTTAATCAGAAATAATTTCTTAGTCGGGCTTAAGTTCAGTGATTTCAATTCTTGTTGAATGAAATATTTTTATTATTTAATGTGAGTTTCTAAAGAAGAGAAGAAAAATTAAATTGGACTGTATTAGCCGGGGGAAATACCGATATTTTTCTATGCAGCCACGCACTTCATCAGCACCCAAGTCTATCTAAAGGAAAACGATAATTTTATTTTTCTCTCGGTAGTGGAGTATACAAGATATTTGAATGAAATTTTTATTGCAATATTTATAACAATATGAATAACAAGAATATGCATCATTAACTCAAAAATCTCATTTTTTTATATATGATGTTGTTTTAGAAAATGAGCCATATGTATATAGCTTGTTAAGTTGCAAATAAACTACTATCCTACTATGTTCCGCTGAAAGTTCTTATAATACCTAAGACAGTTTAAAAATAATCTTTTTTAACATTACTGATGCAGATTTAGTAATGAGTAGACATAAGCACCAATAAAATGCAGGAATACAGACTGGCTTTAGATATAAAAGTTAGGAATTTATTTAGGTAAGTTTATTTAGGTAAGTTTATTTAGGTAAGTTTATTTAGCAATCGAATAAATTAATTACTTTCGTACCCAGCAAAAACGATATGCAAAAGAAATAGTAAATGCATGTCCATGTCTATGTCTATGTCTATGTCTATGTCTATGTCTATGTCTATGTCTATGTCTATGTCTATGTCTATGTCTATGTCTATGTCTATGTCTATGTCTATGTCTATGTCTATGTCTATGTCTATGTCTATGTCTATGTCTATGTCTATGTCTATGTCTATGTCTATGTCTATGTCTATGTCTATGTCTATGTCTATGTCTATGTCTATGTCTATGTCTATGTCTATGTCTATGTCTATGTCTATGTCTATGTCTATGTCTATGTCTATGTCTATGTCTATGTCTATGTCTATGTCTATGTCTATGTCTATGTCTATGTCTATGTCTATGTCTATGTCTATGTCTATGTCTATGTCTATGTCTATGTCTATGTCTATGTCTATGTCTATGTCTATGTCTATGTCTATGTCTATGTCTATTTATATGTCTATGTCTATGTCTATGTCTATGTCTATGTCTATGTCTATGTCTATGTCTATGTCTATGTCTATGTCTATGTCTATGTCTATGTCTATGTCTATGTCTATGTCTATGTCTATGTCTATGTCTATGTCTATGTCTATGTCTATGTCTATTTATATGTCTATGTCTATGTCTATGTCTATGTCTATGTCTATGTCTATGTCTATGTCTATGTCTATGTCTATGTCTATGTCTATGTCTATGTCTATGTCTATGTCTATGTCTATGTCTATGTCTATGTCTATGTCTATGTCTATGTCTATGTCTATGTCTATGTCTATGTCTATGTCTATGTCTATGTCTATGTCTATGTCTATGTCTATGTCTATGTCTATGTCTATGTCTAAGTCTATGTCTATGTCTATGTCTATGTCTATGTCTATGTCTATGTCTATGTCTATGTCTATGTCTATGTCTATGTCTATGTCTATGTCTATGTCTATGTCTATGTCTATGTCTATGTCTATGTCTATGTCTATGTCTATGTCTATGTCTATGTCTATGTCTATGTCTATGTCTACGTCTATGTCTATGTCTATGTCTATGTCTATGTCTATGTCTATGTCTATGTCTATGTCTATGTCTCTGTCTATGTCTAGGTCTATGTCTATGTCTATGTCTATGTCTAAG